>JAVFKF010000015.1:40000000-45000000 GCA_036926295.1 Pachydiplax longipennis
GATGTAGCATTCGTTATGTGAAATTGCATATTGGAGAAATATCAATTTGTGAAATTTCATGTGTCTTAATAACGATACGATAGATTTCAACCACTGTACAATCATCATCAGTAGTTATTACCGGATAAACAAAATATACATACAGAAAAGGAATGGGTAATTGAATGGTAATGGATCTTTACATTCCCGGTCACATTTCATTCCCCCTATTTAACCTCTTCTGTATTTGCATTCTGTTTTACCTGTAACTTCACCTGGTAATGACTATTTAGTAGTTGAAACCGGTAGTTTTGTTTACAAACCACATGGAATTTCACAAAGTATTTTTTTCTAATTATAATCCAATTTTGATCGCTTAAAAACTTGCCCCTTTAGGTTTTACGGCAAATGAAGGCGAATCTGAGGTTTGGAAGTAAAAAAGTAGGCAAGGAAATCTCGATGAAAGACGAAGTTATTACGTTGAAAAACGTCAATGCTCATTTATGTAGGTTTAAATTACTTCTATATACATTCGACTAGCGCTGAAGATACCAACATTCAGATCTAGGGTAACCCCAAGATTTAAGCATACTGACTGGATCCTGCTTTCAAAATCATTCACTTTTAAGGGCCTTCTGTTCCTAAGCCTTCCGCTCCACCATGTATTTTTCACATGCTCTCTATTCCAATCCTCTTCAGCCACCTCCCTTTCTCTTTTCTTTGAGCGAAGTGGCTTTTTTTCGTAAGCCCATCCTAATAAACGGCTTTTCTATCATTCAATCGATCGATACGTTCATCATCTATTATTACTCCATTCCTTTCTTCCACCTGAATCACGTCGTTCTCCGATTCCCTTCTACAGGAACATTCAATACTTGTGGCCTTCGTCTGAGAGTAAATCAGAGGGTAGAGGCTCAGCGTGTCTCACTTTCGAGCATAAATTGTGATACATTGTCCCTTTTAGGTGCTTACTGCCACCCTTAGTCGCCAGCATTTCCTGAAGGTAGACCCTTACAATGGAATATAACTCCTGCGCAAGGGCTATACGTTTTCAATTTCACCGTGCCTTTATATGGCTATAGTCGAAAGCAGAACTATTGACGCTTAAGGGGCAAACGACCTATTTCCACCACCAGCCTTCCCCTACATTCCTGAGTACCCCGTGCAAACAAACATACATTTTTATTTATGGTTTCTAATTATAACGAAATGACAACATTTTATGTTTTAATGACGAAATTATTTTATGACGAAACTAATGAAATCATCGTGATGTAATTTAAAAAAGAAAAAATAATAAAACAATATTAAGGTGATGTTTAACAGTCCATATTATCATAGTGGGAGGAGCTTAGCTGGGGTCGGTAATTGGGGATTCTACTTGTCGGCAACGCTAGGAAGCACCTATTATTTTCCTCTAGACTGCGTTCAGAGGTTCCCAACTTTGTTTTCTATTCAACTTTTCGAAGAGCAGTTCTTGACTAAAGGAAAGTATCGAATTGATGAGTGAAAGCGTGACCTATGGGAAGAAATGTACTGTATTTTATAGTATGAAGGTGCTAGTATAGTTTCAGATATATGACTTGGCAGACGAAATGTGAGAGGAGTAAGAGACTGCCTGGTATGGTGATGTACGGCGGGGACTATGTGTGCCCAGGGACCGCCACGGATGCCTTAAGGGCCTATCAGGAACCCTGAAAAATTTTGGATGACCTGCGATGATATGTTTTTTATTTTGTAATTATGAATTCTTGATATCATTGAAGATATATGCTTTTGCTGTTATCGTAGTTACTAATTGATACTATTGTTGATTGATGAATTGAGATATGTATTTTATATAAGAGGAGGAGCTGCCATTAGGCTTTCGTCTAACTTCGGCGGAATTTGTAAATAAATAAACAATAAAAATTCCATAAATATCACGAAATAAAATAGACTAAGGAAACAGTAGTTATCTTCCCATATTCCACTGTAAAGATGCTTTCAGACGAAAAGATAAGTGAAGATCCCCTGGGAGAAAAAAAGATTGAAATGGAGCTGGTGAGTCCACAGAAAAAAATAAACATTTCACGGAATTCAATTGTTTGAGTAGTCCAAAGCAGGGTTGTAGTTAATACAGAATATCGAGGAATAATACCATTAGAGGAAGATTAAAGACTACCTTTTCATGGGGGCAATGGAAAAAGGGTGGTGATCGATGGATAGTCGCGTTGAGAACAATCGGAGACATTCGAGCGGCTTCGGATTGTTTCCCTCCGCCGACTGTTGATGTTTTCCTTGCATTTTTCCCGACAAACAGACGAAAGTAAGCATTCATCACCGCTGCGAAATTCGAGCTTTTTTTATTTTTGACAAAACAGCCGCTGACCCAACCCTCTGGCGGAACGGGAGAATGGGTTTCCTGGGAATTTTTTCCGGCTGCGAAGGTTTAATCTTGCGGGGATGGGAATAAATGGAGAGACGGAAGGCTAAGCATGCATGATGTACACGGCGAGAAGGACGAAGGCATGCGGGGGTTAACAAATGGGATGGGAGCATGAATCCTCGGTGTATGAGGCGCTCGCAACGCATTAAACATTTAGCTAAGCTGCCGTCGCAGCGGCGGGAGTAATGGTGAAGAGTGAAAGGGACCAAAGGGAATGTGATGAAAGGGGGATAGAAAATGAGACCCTAGAGGACGTTTACGGGGTTGACGCTTGACTTGCGATTCTCCGAAGTAAATAAGGTCGTTAGTGGAATAAAATGAAGGCTGAATAGAAATCCTCGCAGAGGGGAAGAAATGATGATCCTGTGATGAGGATGCTCAAAGGAGGATGAATTATTTGATGGTGTAATTGAGTGAGTAATCACAACACTGAGCTGTGATGGTCCGCGTGCACTGTGGGCTTTGATGTATCTTTTCGTGACAAAAATATGAAATGTCATTTCTTACCCGTATGTTATGTAATTATCCAGTGTTTCCTCGATTTCTGAACCGCTCTACAAACGACTTATTTTCTTTGTGTTTTCGACCTCTATATACGAACTTAATTTCGAAAAAACGAACCGAAAAACCCGAAAATATACAATGGAAAAGTGGATTTCGAAATTAAAAATATACGAGTTAATAATATATATATCTACATTAATACCCTCCAAGCCGCCTTTCGGCGTGTGGCAGGGGGTGTATACACCGAACGATGGAGCTACTCTTTTTAGTTTGTGATTGTCGCGTATCGTTAGCAGAAAGATTGAGTTCTTAAAATGACTTGTTCTAGAATCCATTTCTCTTATTTTATGATCATTGTCGGATCAGGCGTCTTGCAGAGGACGCAATCAGTACTATGCGACAGCTCCTCTTATCATCAGTTTGTGCGTTCTTTGAATTTATGAAGCAATCGCAACTTAGATTCTGAACTTAGATTAATCCTAGGTTGAGATTTTTCGTATGATTTTATAGTTAATTTTTTACGGAAGTATTCCAACCGTCTTACAAATTTGCCGGTTCAATTTTTTAGAATTCTCATTGCAGTTTAATAACCGAGAGTCTAAAATATCCATTTAATTGTAAAAGCAATTTTATAACCGAGGGTCTAAAACATCTATTAAATGCAAAGTATCAATTTATATCTATGGTGGAATTTGGCCGTGGCTTACAGAATTAATGTGATCCTTTACTAGGCGAGTTAACGATCAAGAGGGTATCCTGAAATTCAATTGGGCGCCATTCCCAAGACCAGTGGAAGACCATATCGTTGGGGTCGTGGGGTCTTTACCTGACTTCTCACCAATGCCCAAAGGCAAAGAAAAGGAAAGATTGGCTACCAGTACACTAGAAAGGTGGACGAATACTTGAAAATTAAAAAACAATCACCGACATGCTGGACTGATTCCCCATTCTCTATGGAAGCGTTGAAATCAAGTAGAAATTCAAACAGCGAAAGATATTTTCGGAGTGGCATGAGAGGCGTGGGGATGAGCCGTAAAAACAAGGGAACGGAGGCGTCGATTGGAAACCCGCCTCCTGCATTAATGGAATGGTTCTGGCGGAGGAATATATTCGACGAGGCAATGACGTGCGAGGGATCACATGGGAAAAATGGACAATCCATTTGACGACGAATTCTACGAAAGGAAAGAAGTATTGGATTTCACCATACAGTGAGATTGAAGTGGTACGAATGCCGATGAAAATTTGATTTTACTGTTATCGCCAATTCTTTTCTTCACATGACGATGGTATTTAGGGGCGTTTCCCATCAATCCATCACTAAAGATCTAATATATTCTAACAGCCAATAGGACGTTTAACGAAAAAGTAAGAATATCCGGAAATTTAGAAAAAGTTAACTTCATAATGTAGACATATTTATCCCCCTAAATTCAAAATATTCCTTGTGCGTGCTGCGTGAGATTTCTTTGAGTAGAGTCCATCAGTATTGGGGTAAAAAGACTCCTGTGGTACTTCAACTCCACTTTGATCCGGGTGTGGTTTGAATTCAATTTGAGTATTATTTACTATAAGATACTTTTTCAATTTTATGAAAGATTATATTCTCTTTATTGCAGTTATTTATTATTTCTGGGTGTCTCTAAAATATCTTACAAATATTTTGAAGAATAAATCAAGAAGAAGTGCTTCTTAAGAGGCGAAATATTTTCAGAGACGGATAGCAGGGAGAAAAATTATTACTCAGAGTCTGGTACTATAAGCTACATTTGAGATTACTTACTTAGAGATTTTGCTGTATTCTCGAGTAACTATGTCAAGCAATGTAAACTATAAGGACAATAACTAAGTAAAATACCGTACCATTCATCCGTTCCTGTTCTCTATTTTCTTACTGCGATTTCTAATATTTTCTTTCCTCATTCCCTTTCGTCTCTCGTATATTTTTATTCCCTCCGTTTATTTTATCTATATTCCTCATTTCTCATTCTATTTTATTTCTTTTCTTTATTGCCTATTCTTCCTTATTTCCAATTCTTCTTTATTTCTTTATCTTCCTTATTTTCCCCCATTTCCTTTTTTATTTTCCTTTCTGCTCCATCCTTACAACCCCTTTCCGGGTCTGTCTCTGACTACAAATGTTACTTTTTGCTCAGAACGCTGTTTTATGTCTGAATCTCCCTGACTGTTCATTCTCAGCCTACAGCTGCGTCGGCATTTCTGTAAGGCAACCACGTCTTCTTAACAACATATTCACGCGTTTATGGGTTTCAGGATCACGAAACTGCGGGTTGGGAAATGGTACGAAGGTAGTGGTGGTGAAATAACCTTGTACCGCGGGTGAAGGATTTCGAAGGATCTCTTCAGTTGGCTTTGTAAGATATTGAGTCGTGTTTTTTTTTTATTTTTCTTTATAATCCTCCACCATGATCATGATCAGCATTTGAAGTTTATTGACGTTGGATAATAATGTATAATAATTTCATAACAAAATCAACTAATAATGCTTTTACTATAGGGAATTCCACCCTTGCGATTGAAGAGGAAATAACTTTGAAAATAATTTCTTTTCAAAGAACTTTTGTTTGATTTGACTTTTATACTTGGTAATTTTCAAAGGACTATTATGCTTAAGTTCTAGAACTTTTTCGATTTCTTATTGCGTACGGATATAGTAATAATATATCAAGTAATATGATAATATAAGCAGGTAAGGATATAGTATCCGTACCTGCTTGGCTGATTATCGGGAAATTCATTCAAAAATTCAATCGATTTTTATAATGCTCAATATTTAGTTATTTATAATTATATTATGCTATTGTTGTGTTATTGACTTATTTTCTTGCGATTCGAGGCAATATATCAATTTTTGGTTTAGATATGATTTATCTGTTCTACTTTTTTCATTTTTATTTTTTGGAAGAATGTATGGTGATAGTGTAACTGTATAGTGATGTGTAACTGTGATCAATATTATTGATTTATTAATATTGTATTTATTTTATACTTCCTTGTGCAATTGAAAGAGGGAGTCTTTCTGCTCTTTTAGTAGATCTAATCTAATTTACCAAAACCTGTGTCTCGATGGTATTCACCGAGATCCATTCCTCATCAAAAACTTCGCAAGAATAGCGTTCTCTCATCACCCTTGCAAATTAAGCCGAATGAGAAACTAGTACTTATGCATAAAATAAACGTCGTAGCCTTTTTTTGTTTGATTTCTGGAACTTTTTCGATTTGTTATTGCTTTAGAATCCGTATTTGCTTGGATGAGTATCGGAAAATTCATCCAGAAAGATATTTAACTACTTGAAAGAATAGAAAATTCATACATATTTAATAGTTGTGACTTCTCGTGGAAATTCGCTGGAAATGAAAAATGGAAATTTGAGCAGATGGAAAAATGATTCAAGGAATTCGGTGGATTACAAAAACGTCTGAGTCTCAGAGACGGACGATTTTAGGCAAACGTAATATGGCTTCTTGGAATGGAATTGATATTCTCCGGCGTAACTTACTAAACGAAGTTGGCGTGGTTGCATGGTGAACTTTAACTACGTGGAAATCGTATTCAACCGCTGCTTTCTGAAACAACTTAGACAACTTTAATCACATGGAAATGTAAAAACCCTCTCATCCTGATGAAATTGACAGTCTCTCTAAATTCAGTACTAATTAAAGGGCTACATGCGTCAAGAATGTTTTACTATTCCAAAATTACTGACTTTCTAAGAGAATCCTTTTTCTTATAATTTTGACTTTTGAGGAAAGATATCGGTCTATTAAGGAACGCGGCATAAAATAATTTCGGTAGGAATGGCCAACTTACGACGCATCCGCCAAAAGTTTCGCATTACATGGTTATAACTGGCGCATTTAATATAAAATAAAATTTGTTATACCTTTACATATATACACGCATATATGTATACTTACACACATAACATAACCTTAAACTAATTTCGAGAGAGCGTTTATTATAATTTATTATTATTGTTTTATTTTTATTATCATACTTTTTATCATATTTTGATTAGTTATTGTAGTTTGATATTATTGTTTACTATAACAGTTTTCATTATAGTTTATTAATACGGTTTGTCTAATTATTATTGTTATTATTAGGGTTAGCTGTAATAAGAGACTTAAAAGTCTCAATCTCGCACTTAAGTAAAGACGTTTTACCATTATTTTATATTATTATTGTAGTTTGTATGGCGTATCTCAAGTTGACGTTAATGATTGTCACATGAACTACAAAAGGTTGCAACCCCTGCATTATGGTATCTAGGTTACGGTTAAAACTAACCCTCTACTAGTAAAGAATGATCATTCGAAGTAGTTATTAGGAAATTAAATTTCGGGCCTCTTTGAGAAATGTAAACCAACCATTTTCGAATTCAGAAAACGCCACTTTATTTTACAATCATCCTGGATTTTGATTAATGACCTTTGAGACACTGCGATATTGGTCTTGAGTGTGAATTTGTGTTGGAAATTCGAAGTGTTCGCGAGTGAAGAGTCTGGAAGAGGGGGAGGGAGAGTTTCTAAGATGGAAGACTACAATTTATGTCCGAAGGAGTAATTCGTGCTGAATCGATCCCTCACAGTCGCCGGATGACGGCACCTGCTGCGTCTTAAGAAGTGAAACAGCTCGTCTCGGACCGCTTATTGTCTTCTAGGATACTTTGGAGAGATCTTTCCGAGAAAAATGTGGCTCGATAAGTCTGTGGACAGCGTGTCGAGGGTTATGGAATATAAGTTCGACGTCGGGTCTTAGTTGGTAAAAGATTAAGTGCTTCAATTCGTTCCCCCAATTATTATTGCTAGGCCAGGAATTCCGAATGAATTCATTCCATGCAAATTCCGATTTCTAGGAACTTCGGAATTCAGCGAATCCCAAAATCTGACATAACAGTAACCCTTACTGTAATTTTACCTAAGAGTGCTAATCTAATCGGAGAATGCTCAAGTTATTTCAATCCTGAGTTTTACCGTTAGATTCTATAAATAATGGATAGGAAGTCTTCGTTAGCATTGAAATTTCACGCGGAATTCAATTGAGAGTAATATGGAATTTCCTGGAAGTCGAACTTCGAAGTCTATCGACGAAGTTTTCGTTCGAAAATATTGATTTCATTTCATCGTAGTGATGGCATTCCTTTCACTTTTTCAATTTTCCTTGCTTTAAGTTTAATTATTAATATTAGTAAATTCAATGGAATATATTTTTAAGTTTGAAAACTAGAAAAACTTTTTGTTAGCCATTAATGTCAGATACAGATTTGTAGAAAATTTATCACAGAATTTTCGACTTTATGTTTATTTATATATAAAACGCTTTTTGAAGACACTAATTAAACTTAATTTTTTCAATTTCAAGTATTTCGTTATCTATGCATATTTATGTTATATTTTTGAAAAAAAACCTCGCAGCACAGAGACCACATCTTTCTACTATAATGAAAGGCAGTAATTTAAAAGGGAGTAAAAAATCATGCATGCTAATCTCACAGTTTTTTCTTTGCTTTTCTTATGACGTCACTCCTTTTCAGCATGAGATATTGGTGAATCCTTTATTTTAAAAATATGTCTTAATATTAAGTGCTCCAGCGCGTTTCTTCTGAGTCTATCTATCACAGCTCTTTTTCCTAATTCAAATAATATGCAGTTAACCTAGAATCATTTTCGTTATGTAGTTCAATCTATAATGGCAAAGATTTTACATATAATGATTCTTTTGGAAAGTTAGAGGTAATCAGATGTAATGTACGATGTAATAATTCCTATCTTTTGAACATTTTATTTTCAATCCATGGATATGAAAACATTATTTTACAAATAATTATCATTCTCGCGATTTATTTAGGTTAATTCCATGTACATTAGCCTTTACTATCCCGCCGTTGACATTCCTGAAATAATTAAATCTTTCGAATGTTTTTCAAAGAACACAGGAATTCGGCTGGTATCATAAGGTATTCTTTTAATAAACGTTTCTATGATGGGGCGAATATACTGAGCTCGGATACGAATTCAAAAGCAAGACGAGGGAATACATGACCGCAGTTTTTTCCTTCGACCTAGCTGGCTGCAAGATATATTAGGTTGTAGTCTTCCAGTCTTTTCCGTTACTTTTTTCTTGAACTCGTGATGAAAAAGTTCTCCTTGTATTTGCTTCAGTAGCTCGTACATTCCATATAATTTGCATCCAAGTTTAATTGGCGCATCATCTATGTTTCTTTCTGCAAGAACTCGGGAAAATTTCTTACTTTGAGGAATTCGTCTTTTTGACCCTTAACTTTGATCTTCGCATGTCGTAAATCGAATTAGAGAAGCACAACTTTAATTTGTTACATTTAGGAAATTATGCGCGTGTTTTCAGTTTATCCGATGCCTTGAAATTTTTAACATACCGTTTTTATCTTGGGTTATAAAACTGGCTGCTATCTAGTTTAGAAGTAAGAAAATTTTGTGCCGGAATAAAGAATTTGCATTTACCGACCTCTCTATGAAATTGCGTCGTATAGTTTTCTATTTGCGGGGGATATAAAATTCGCAAACAACTGCGATGATTTCGCCCCACAAATTCTCATATCTTCAAGTAAAATGTGATCTCAACTTGAAGAGTTTATATAAATTTTCATTTCCGTGGAAATGAATAAAGACGTGGGTTAGAACACTCGAGTAGATGACTCTTTTTAGGGGTATTTAAATGCCATATTATACCGTATCTTCTTTAATCCTATAGCAATGTATTTCATTACGAAATATGCATATAAGAGGTATATCGCAGGAATTATAATCCTGGTGTTTTGTAGTAACTTCATCAAATATATTTCATTCCCTTAAACATTTTGTTGTCTATGGCAATGATTCTGGAGGCTACTTAAAGCTATGTTACAGAAAATTCAGAGTGAAAATGTAATTTGAAATCCATAAGCATCAACCTCCCACGGAACTATTGCTTTTAGCGTTCATCATCATCTTTAAGCGATAAAACCTTGCCGTTAGAACCATTTCGCTCTCTCTCCATTACCGTTCTTATCCATTCATGGTAGGTATTCATTCAAGTGATGCTTTTTGTGCCATTCCGGAGCTTTTTCTAGACCTTCTTCTCCTTTCTTCGTAAATGTATTTTCTTCCACTATGCTCTCTACGAAGATATTATGCCTCAGAGCCCAACGATTTTAGCCTTTCTTTACACAAAAACTCGATAGCGTTACTGTCAAGGTTGAGGATGGTGGAATATCTGTTTCTTCATACCTTAACATTCAAGTCTCACACCGCTGCTCGCCTTTTTTCGCGTCAATTCTGTTCACCGCTAACCCAAATACATAAATTACCTCTTGAAATTTATTATTTCTTTAGTGGGCTAGGATGAAACTTGGAGCCTCAATGAATGAAGCAATCACTTTAACCGGAATATACAACAAGTCTCGAAGAGAAAAATGCTTTTTATCTCTATCATTAACGTCTTCATCATTTAATTTTTCTACTCAAATTTTTTTGGATCAAATTTAATTAGGAGAAAAGGATATATTTTTCTTAGAATTAAATGGAAAGCATTTTTGGGGATTTGGACTTAAAGGACGATTTACATTAAATCATCAGTTGAAATACGACTTCAAATGGAAGTCGTTAGTTTTTGTTATTTCGTACTTATTAGCCAACGTAATATCAATGTAATGGAATGTAATAATTAGATTTCTTCATAAATCAAGATAATCATTATGAAAATGAGTCACAAGTGGACGGCTATCCGGTGGTAGCATATATTTCTGGTTACTATACCCTAATGATGTATGATATTATTTTACTTTTGTTATATTTATGAGTGAAATCTATTTCGATGGATGGTTTTTATTATTTTGAGAAATCGTTAGCGTACCACTGAATAAAGAAAAACATGATGACGAAAATCATTTATTGGTAAGCGTCGTGTTATTAAATTTGATTCGATTTTTACCCAGCTTCTTCGGGTTAATCTTAAAATTTCATATTATTCCTCATACCGTCCAACGGATTTTCACGAAATTTTGACATAATGAAAATTTTTCTAGTAAGCGATTTTAAACAGTTGATAACAAGAAGTATTTTCAAAATATTATGTAATAAAATTTCAATGGAAGACTTATGAACTTAAGCCAATGCCTGTCGTGTTAAATAGAGTACGTCGTGGTTGTTTTTACGGGTTAAGTTGTCGCTTCCCCACTTACTGCATCCTCGTCCCGGAAACTTTCTCATCCTAACATATCCTAGGTGCCATCAAAGAAATTTATTTGCGGGTCGCTCTAGTAACGAACTTGGAGTTGACCGTATTAGAAGTGCTAAGAGAGAGATTAGCGAAACTTTTAAGCGAATGACAACAGAGTTCTTCCCGCATTACAGATTAGAATCTAGGGAGACGTGATATGTTCATTTAATTTTAAGAGTTATCCTAGTTTCATTGGTGAGTTCATGCTTTATACAAACGTGATTTTAGCCCTCTGCCACATGCCTAAAGGCGGCTTGAAGAGTATTTGAATGAAGATGTAGATTTTCGTTTGAATTATGTCATCTTTGTAGGGAAAAAGGAGCTTGCTAAAGGATGAGAACTTAGTAAACTTGTGTAAAAGTTTATTATGACGTCATTTGAGAGGAAGTTGAAGCTTCACATCTTTACGTGCGCAAAATAATAATTGAAGAAGGCAGTGAGAAAATTTTTCCTTTTTCCGAATTTATTTTATAGTACTGCAGTAGCTATAAATGAAACTAAATACGTATACGTATTAGTTTATTTAGTTCATGGATGACTACCACAAAGTCGAGCCGAGATTAGTAGAATCTATTATAGTACTGCTTTTGTAATTTCCAATTCATACACACTTTTCTATCATATCTTTTAGCATGTACTATCAGCAGGTTTGCGCATGTTTTTGACACCCCCTTCTTTGCGGGTGTTTTCCTGCAGTGGATCTTTCTTCCTAAGATATCACCTTAGGTTATTTTTACATCCACTCCTAAATTTTTCCTCTCTATTTCTTTTCACCTACAGAACAATTTTTACCTATAATATATCATTGACGAAAGGTTAGATGGAAGAAGAGACTTTTCAGTCTCAATCTCGCCTTAATAAAGACCTTATAGACCTTATAGAAAAGCTACCATTTTAGGGTCCTAATAATTTACAAAAGCAAAGCTAAGGCGCAAATTTGTAAATTGGAATCATGTATGCTACTGCCGTTTCAATCAGTTGATAATGAGGTTTCAAATAACCATAAAATATCCCTACACTTCTTCATAATACATAATGTAAAGTTAAGTTACTACTTACATAAGTAAGTCCTTTTAAAAGTACTTCGTCAGCTATGGTCATTTCGCATGCGAGTCCCTACCGGGAATCGAACTTGGAACCATCTTCACTGAGGTCGAACGCGCTCTCTATTTGGCTATCCGGTAACCCACTAATACATAATAACGAGTATAATTTCCTTTTCTGTTTAGGATAATGATAAGAGTAATTAGGATTTTCAATTAAATAGCGATTTCCTTTCACTTCATCCGTATTTCTTTCTCCGAGATTGAAATTCCGTAAATATAATGGTTGGATTGATCAAAATTAAAATGAAATAATATGAAAAAATGCCTATTTCAGCCCTTTGAAATATGCTATCAGTTCCATATATGCGAGTGTGTCTTTACTCTAACTCAATAGATACCGCTTTGAGCTTTACCGCAGAGCTCCATAATGGTACTCGTCTATTTCAGAAATATAGAGTGCAAAAATGTAGGTTAAACCGATTTCAATCAAAAGCCGATTTGCAAAATATTTGCTAAAACTCGTCAACAAAATGGAATGCATTTGTTTTGAAGACATATCAACTCTAGTTTTGGATAAAACTGATGATATGGATATTGATGATTCTTTTGCCTGGCTCTGTGAATACGATTTTCCTGCTACTCACACCATTGGGGATTGCTCTACTTTATTAAAAAATCATCACATTACACCGTATGAATGAAGTTAGATACATTCTAAATCCGTACTGCTGAAGGTATATAAAGTTATGTGGAATGTAAGCAGCTCGTGGAATGTTTTAAAAGATAGCGGAGTGCTATTAGAGATGATTTTTTTAAAGAGAGATTTATTACAACTATTACAATAATGAATACCCCATAAATTTAAATCGCTATAATTATGGATTATTAAATGGAGATTCTGTTGCAAATCATGACGATAATAACCGGTAATTCATTGCCTTTATTTATGAGCTGGATGAAATGATAAATCAAGAGACATGCTAGCGAGCAAAGCCTCTATTTATAAAAAGTTGTTTTTTAAAAGTATATGAGAGATTTTGTGAAAGCTTTATTGCTATCTAATTATCGACATTTGAGTGCAATTTGGCAAATTCACATATAAATTATAATGCAGTTTTACTGCATGAATTTTATACTGAATTTGAGAAAAAATATTCTGGTCGATTACGTGCTTTCATTACCAAAAGCAGAAATTTTGACTACGAGCAAAATTCGTCCACCAACCTCTGCCGATCAATAATTTAATCTCTCTAACATCACTGGAAAACGATAAATCTGCTTCCATGTATGATACATAAATGCTGCCGTTTGCGAATAAAACTCACAGCTAGTCAACAAGCCCCATTTTATAAAATATCGTATGTCTATATGGCTTTTCGCGTACGGAAATATTCCTTCGATCTACTTCTACCCTTTAGATTTATAACTCGGAGATAGAAAGGGGGAAATCCATTTTTGAAGTCTTTTGCTCTTATTTTGCTTCAGACGCTGTGTATCTACATAGTGCCTATATAGCCGAAGACCCACGTTTTCATGCGCTATTTGGAATAAAAATTTTAATTTATGTACTTAAAATAAAGTAAAAAATACTTCAAGCTTCAAAGATACTTTCGCGTTCAAAATATTTAATATTGTGTGTTTGAGTTAAAAGAAAGAGTGATAGTTATTTCAGCTATGAATTTTTGAATTACCGATGCAAAGATTTCTACTTTAGAGGTGTTTTCCGTGAGTAACTGTGACTGCATTGGATTCAAAGGAATTTTTTTTTTGCCTTTAAAATTGAGTTTCCTTCTTTAGGATAATTTTATCCACTTAGTCCGAAATTCTTGCTTATTTGCAGTTTTGATTCCTTTTTTTGCAAAGGAATGTTTATTTATTTGGTTGGTAATAAGTTTTTCTAATGAGGGAACGAACTATTTTAATTAATTTAAAAGCAAAAGTATGCATTTGAGACGGAGAAACGGTAGTCAACAGGTATTATCTTTATAAGACTAGTAACATTAAGTTAAATTTACACACTTGTGGTTAAACGCCTACCTCACAATTTTAGAACTAATAAAATCCCAAAAATTAAATGGAAATACAAATAAATAAATAGTAGTAGTATTTCCTACAGTTGTGAATATTATCTGCTATTTCTTGTGTATTATTTTACTCGTTTTTTAATTAACCTTTCAGTCATATCATGTAGCTAATTGCATTTATTTTTCATCCATTTAATATAAAATGCATTCTTCTTGTAATCGCATATACTTGTCAATTTATATGCTAGACTATACTTGTTGAAGTACTAAAAAGGTAAAGTACTAGAAACTATTAGTAACTTAACTATTAGTAATTCTGTATTGATATCTGTCATGTTTAAATTACTTAAATTTGCAATTCTCTAGAATCTTAAAGCTATTAATAAAGGTAGTTTTACGGAGGATTTTCACACTCCCTTTCTTATTAGGTGTTTTCCTGCAGCGAATAATTCCCTAAGAATCTCATAGGTTTACACACTTCTTTCATGTTTCTCCATCCTTAAAATTTCCTGAATAAAATATAGCGATGGGTAGTAAAAGAGGAGAATTTTAGGCTCAACTTTACCGTAATAAAACCCTTTTATTAATTTTGGTATTGTTCAAAGTGCTTCGGCATTTCAGGCATATGTGCTCCGACGGGAATCGAGCCTGGGACCGCTTTCACGGAGGATGGATACTCTATTTACTTTGCTAAATGAGAGCTCTTCAAATAAATTTAATACCTTTAATTATATACTACGAGAATGTATTCGCCAATCGCAAAATTCGCAGGTGTAAGGGAGACAGAAGTTAACATATGAAACCATTCAGTTCGAAATTTAGTACCTCGGCGTGGATCAAATTCAAACTGTGGTTATTGAAATCAATATCCTTAGAAGTTGGTCACCGCTGTTATGCAAAATAAAGGAAAAATAGCTCACAGTGGAGTTTCGTGAATCAAAGCACGTATTCAGGGGCCCAGGTGTTGAACAGAGATTCAAATTCTTATTTCCCACTCAGATAAGAATGAATTAGCGTTCATTTGAGCAAACACCGTGCGCTCATCGTATCTCCTCGGCCACAGCTAAGGCCTGTTCAATAAAATGAGAGTAGCGCTGTACAGTGGAGATAAAGCTGATGGCGGAAATAAAAATTCAGAGTCTACAGCGAGACTCAGCCAAGTTATTTTTAAAGCGGAATTCAAGGGAAAAAGCTTTTTGGTCATAACCGTCACAATGGGATGTATATTATGGGAGTGCAACTTTTATCTCGAAGATTTGCGTAAGAGTTGAAGCAGCAGTAATGAGTTCGTAATTAGTTCCCGCGGTGATCATTAAAAAGTTCTCTTAATACAGTTTTTGAATAAGCACTAAAATCCTAGAGGATGCGCATTTTCCCAGAACAATCTATTTCTCAGAGTTTCATTACATCAACGCGACTCGTCTCCTCCGTTAATAGCGTTACAAAAATCCCAAATTCAAAATGTAAAGGGTTTCTGGAAAATTTTCCGAATGTTTTTTTAATAATTCCGAGGCTTGAATATTTCCACAGAATCCATTTTCGAGAAATGAGAGATTGAAATGACGTTTCGGTATTATTTCTGGGAAATAACTCACCTTTTCGAGATCTTCGGAAATTTAATGTGCATTCGACGTCAACCGTTGCAATGAATGAGATATATTTTTGGAAGTAATCGATATATATATATATTATATTGGTGTTTTTAGAAAAATATATTATTCGCGGATTTAGATAAATCTAATAGGACGAGTTTACCTTTGTAGGTCACAATTTGTAAGTTTTTAAACTAACTGAATTAAAGTCACCGTTACTATGTTAGTCAGAATAAGCTAATGTAGAGCTTTTTTCCGGTTTGGTATTTTGTTCTATAAATGTAAAATTCTCCGGGAAAAATTCCCAGTAATTGTTTATGTAGCATTAATGCGAGTTAAGGATAACAGAGTTATACATAGAAAAATCAATGTGTCACTCCTCAGAACATGGTAAGCT
This sequence comes from Pachydiplax longipennis, assembly GCA_036926295.1. Taxonomy (NCBI): domain Eukaryota; kingdom Metazoa; phylum Arthropoda; class Insecta; order Odonata; family Libellulidae; genus Pachydiplax; species Pachydiplax longipennis. The sequence continues at coordinate 40,016,231 of JAVFKF010000015.1, forward strand.
AATAGGATAAATTTACATTGAAGGAAGTTTTCATATCAGCAAATGAACATCAATAGAGCTATTGATATTCTACTATTTTTTGACCGAAATTATAGCTAAAGTTTGTGAGGTTTTTGGTAAACTATATTTTCATAATACAAGTTTTGAGATAAAATGAAAATGAACTAATCTGAACGGAAATGAAGAAAATGGATTAGTAATTAACCTGTTCTTTATTCCTTCAGTTATATTTCCACCTGCGACTAATTATTTCACTCTTATTAAACACGAGGAAAACAAAATGATTATTATAATTAACGAATTCAACAGAACTATATTTTCGTTAATGATATACTTTCAGATAAACTCCTTGAATTCGATGGAACTGTGTATTCAAAACTGAGTACCGTTTCACAATAGTATTCCACGATAACTTACACAAAAGTAAACCACGGAAATATCGCTTGCGCATTTCTATATTTTTATACAAATATTTATTATTTTCGTTTGGCGATCTATTTTAATAGATACATAGAACAAATATTTACTCGTCGACTGAGAAGGAAATTTCGAATATCTGGTGTTATTTCGTTGCTTGGATTTGTGAGCTAATATACCATTAGCTGAATCTTTTGTTAGGGATTTGTTCTCAACAATCTCTCAAAAGGCAGAATTTTGTGGAAAACTATTTTCATATGATTACAAAATTTAAGATTCGAAGAGCCAACTTTTTATTTGATAGGAAACCTACAATAAAATGTAATCGGTGTGTCGTAAAACAAATTCCCAACCCCGAGTGTACCAAACTATTTTAATGTATAGTAAAATTTGCGACACACCCACAAATTTTATTACTAGAAATTAAGTCTTTATTCTATTTAAAATAGTTTAACAGAACCAGTGATATGCCAAAAATTGGAAGATATGTTATCATTCAATAAATAATGAACGGAAATAATAATATTAACAGTTTCCTTAGATTCAAAAAGAGATAAGTATAGTCAGAGTACTTCCTTGATTGCAATCCTAAGAGTAGAGAAAGAATTGTATCATTTTGAGCATAGATTTCCTTACAATTCACTGGGCTGAAAGAGATAGCTTAAGGATGAGGCAGAGGAGAAGCATCGGTTGATTAAAAAAGCGATTGCCATGGTTTCAACTATTACACCGCCTGCTTCGCCCCGACTCCGCTCTCAACTCTATTTGCGATTCTCTCATTCGCGGAGAGTTGATCAAAAAATCTACGATTCCTTGATTATGCCCTCTAGCCTCTCTCTAGCGCATCGTGTTTTCCTTGGTTTATTTCTGATGATGCCGAGGGTAAGTTGATTAAGAAGGCTATAAGCCCCTCACATTTATCTTTTGGTGGTTCGTTGTTATTCCAGGATCAGAACAGTAGAGGCAAGAAGATTCAATCAAAGGGTTAATTTACTCAATGAATTCAGAGGAGTACGTTCGTGGAAGATAAATCCGATATTATGCGCCCTTCCTGTTATATAGACCGTTCTGGTACTACGAGGAAGATCAGAGGAATAGATTCTAGAATTCTAGATCTCGATTCGAGAATTCATCTTTCCGAGATCGACACGCGATATTAATCGATTAGGGAAGGGTAGTCATGGTGTATCTACCCCATGCCACACGCCGAAAGGCTGCTTATTGGGTACTTATGTATAAAGATACATATGTAGATGTACTCTCGACATGCTCTGAATGAAGAATGGATGCATTAAGCCGATAAATGAATTTGATTTTACTGTACGATATTGTTGTTGCCCAGATTGGTATTTATGATTTTTATGGAATGCTTAAATTAAATATTACAGGATGAAAATTAAAAACGATAGCGTAATGAACTATTCCTTTTTTAAACTCAGAAAATATTGCTTTATTGTTGACAGTTTATCAGGGTGGTTATTTACAGGAGTTTACTTGAACAATCTATAGAGAGAAAAGATTCAGCCAAGTTATATTCAGTTCTACTTACTACCGATATTGCCTTCTAATCCTTGTAAATGTAAAAGAGATTGTCATTATCTCTCGCAGTCATCTTAGTCAATGGAAGTGCACAGGGGACTTAGCAAGTGAACTTTCTTACCAAATACTTAGTAGCTTCAATGATTTGAATCTTTTTAGAATTAATGTAAATAATAAAATCAAAGCATTGATGACAATACTAATAAATTGTATAAAATTAAGTATATTTTGTTTGATTCAACTGTTACATTATTTGTAATGATATACTAAAATGTTTTTATCGTTCGAAACTAACGAAAACTTTTTCAGTATTCAGGATTTTTATTAGTCTCCAATCTTATTATGGTTATCTTAATCTCTGCAATGAATGCCCAAATTGCTTACTGAGAATATATGAATACATTAACAAAGCAGATGTGCCTCAAGACGTTTCTGTTCTGATTAAGGAGACATGCTTCTCATTCATTTAAATAGACACGCATTAAATCATTCAAGCGGGTTTTCTCGTTTTGATTTCGTAAGAGAAGACTGTAAATCAATTAAATATGCATCAAGAATGGGTTCAACGTGACTCAAATTAATTTCAATAGGACAAAACGTCAAAGGGAGAAAATGACGGTCTCATTCAAATCTCACATTCTTGCACAATTTGAGCCGTACTTTTTGGCAATTAGTCATAGATTATTACTGTAGTGTATATTTAAGGATTAAAGTAAAAAATTACACTCGTTGAATTTATTTTCTTACATTCTGTCAACCTTTTCCACTTGCTTTTAAGTGATAGGATTACAGTAATTGTTCTAATCGATTTGAAAAGCTGAAATAGATTGATTCGAGGTAATTACGTCTCGAAATTCCAATTTAAGCTCGAGAAGACCTGGAAATACATTGGGGATCGTGGGATGGAACTCAATAAAGCCAAAGCCAACCAAATTTCAATCTTACGTTCGAAGCTAATTACAGCTTAGGATGAAATAAGATTTCCAACCGCTATGTAATTGGCCTAACCAGGAGCATTGAAAATATATGAAAAGTGCATAGAAATAAATCGAAATGCGGTGCATTGGTAAAGTATTTCTTCTGAAGAATTTTTATATATGATTAAAGAAATAATTAATAACAGATTGAAATGTTTGAATGACTCAAAAGTAATGAATGAAACTACTTGCCGTCGATTGTCATCCTCGATATCGCAAATCCTTGCTCGATAAAATTAATCCAAATATGGTACTTCTTTAATCACTAATCACTGTTCTTTTAAGAGGGAATTTAAGCCATACATTCAATTTTTCTCATTGATTTTAAATGTTTTAAGAATTTAGAAACCCTCTCAATCACTAAAACTTAGAGTAGGGTAGGAAATATTTCACTTTATAATTATTTATATCTTGGAAAAAATGAATTTACCTCTCCACATTTATTTGTATTTTACTCATATTCCGTCTTATTTCTTTGTATACTTCATTTGTGTGTTTAGTATTACGAGTAAACTGCTTTTTCTTCTTTTATTTATAGGGATTGTTTCTGTTTGAAGTATGAGAGCAGGCAATTAATTTTCAATATTCCTCTAATGATCCGTCGCTCATAAAATAATAAATACTAAGAGATTGCAAATAAACAAATACAGGTCTAAGAAATGTAATTAAAAACAGATATGAAAGTCCTCCCGGATAGCCATGTGGACAGCGCGTTCGACTTAAGTGAAAGCAGCCCCGGGTTCAATTCCCGGTGAGAGACCACGTGCAAAATGACCTCAGCTGTCGAAGCACTTTTAACAATACAACTACTACAGACATATTGCTAATATATTTTCTGAAATTCTTCTTCAAAATATAGACTGATCTTATCTTGATCCAGGGTATTCCAAAGGTAACGTTAAAATTTTTAAATAATGATTCTGAACTATGATACGAGTATAGAAAATGGCGAAAATTTCTCTTTTTGAAGCGGTAACAAGTAATAATTTTCTTTTTATTAATATGGAGCTTCCACACGCTATTGATAGCCTCCAACTAGCTTAGTAGAATTTTTGAGATATTTAAATGATGAGGTTTTTTGCTGGCAATAATTACGGGTCAAACTGTAGATGATATTTTTATTAGACATTAAAGTTATTTAGCTAGCTTCTCAGAAGGCAGAAGGCACGAGAATGAAGGCATTAAAGCTGACTATACTAAAGCTATTTTATTGCGATAGGGGAAGGATTAGATACATTGTATGGGGAATCAGTAATAAAGGGCCCTGTGATTTCCCGGGTAAAGTACACAGAAATTCATAAAATGTCTCCGGAGATTACGAAAACCTTGGCCGTTCGAATCCCCTGGCAAATCTGTACTCCTTCGATAGAAATAGAGTTCTGAAAGGAAGAGAGATCCTTTCCTTCTTTTTTATAAGTAGGGATGTAGATTTATGTCTTATCAATCACGTGCTCAGAAAATTAATGCAGGATTTGAGCCAAGAATATTCGAGAATGATGGATTTCCTTCAAACCAGAATTGCTGTTTCATTGCTCTTTTTATAGCTGCCGCACTATTACTAGTTCCTCATTTGTGCTGAATATTGGCCATGAAGGATGAAGTGTTGTTATCGGAAAATGCGTGGACTGGATTCTACTATCGGTTCCTAGCAGTTGATTCCTTTTTCTTATTCAAATAAAAGCGTTTACGATCCATAACATCATCCATGTGTCTCTTACGGAAGTGATTGAAACTTTGAGCATTTCATTCAATGATTACGTGATCGTAGTATAAAATTAACATTAGAATAAGGTTTCCAAAACGTACTCTAAAATATTCTAGTAACTTTAAACATTATTATTTTGGTTTTTGATAAGGTTGAGGTTCTATTACAGCGAGTATTATGATCATAATATAAGAATAACATGATTCTAAGTTTGTTCCCAAATTTGTAAAACATCTCATAAAAGTTTTTCAATGTGATAAGGCGCAAATTTGATTGCCTCTACTCTTTCAATTCAATGGCTTGCTTCAAAGTCAAATTTCAACGCGTTTTCTTTTCACGATATTATTTTTGCATAAAGGTTATGATTTGCGAGCGAAATGTCAATAAGCGAATAAATTTGAGCTAATATAGCGCGTTTGAGATTGTTATTAGGGAAATATAAAAACGAAATAGCGGGGCGAACGAATTATGAATTCTAGCTCGTGAATATTCACGAAGTTAGACTTGTTGCGGCAGAAACGCGACGGTCTCAGCGATCATTAATCATGAAACAGAATGCATAGTTAACGGTCATATTTCAACGTGAATGCTACGATCAATGTTATTTTTGAAAACAAAAACGGGAAAGCCTTGAAAACAGCTGGGATACTTTAAGTAGAATCGGGCATTATGGCGTGAGCGACAAAGATATGCCACACGGTTTGACCCGTCCATCATCTACCACATCATCTAAATCACTGTCTAATTTCGTCAGACGCATTACTGGGGTTACGTCCCGTTTTGACCGAAAGTGTCCCGGTTTTAATTTATTGTCCCGGTCAATTTTTCAGGTGTCCCGATTTGACGGAAGAACTCCAAAAAATATAAGGTCTTTATTGAGGCGAGATTATGACTGAAAAATCTCTTCTTCCATATAACCTTTCGTCGATGATATTATATATTATTATACATAAAAAGTTTTGTGTGGGTGAATAGAAATAGAGAGGAAAAAAATTAGAGGGAGTGTATGTAAAAAAATCTAAGGTAATATTTTAGGAAAAAAGATCCACTGCAGGAAAACGCTCACAAAGATGGGTGTGAAAAACCTGCGCAAACCTACTGATAGTACAAGCAAAAAGATAATTGTCTATGAATTGGAAATTACAAAACCAGTACTATAAAGAAATTACAAAAGCAATAATAAAATAAATTCAGACGAAGGAAAAATTGCAATAGTAAACAATGAAGAAATGATAAATGTAATAAAAACAATGGGTAAAACATTCAAATTACAAATATATGAAATATATAGTGAAGATACAGAAATCTCAATTATAGAATTTATAGATTTATTTATCTCTATATAGATAAAAGCAATTTTTGGTAAAGTTGTGAAACTGTGCATACTTAAAAACTGTTGTGAAATTAGCTTACAACCAACTAAGTTTTAGTAGAACTTCCTGGATTTATTTACCTCAATATTTGAGAATTTTCGGTTTTATCAGTTAATCGCTGGTTTTATTCCGTATAAATATGATAATTCTACGTACTACTATACCATATTCGTACCTAATCATTTTTATGTCGCCAAGGGTTAAAAAAAAAAACGAATGAAACAACTTGGGTCACGTATTTCCCCATGCGAATGTGTGTACATATTCCGCGACGTGAACTTTGTTTCCTCATTCAAAACAGTGTTTTTCAGGATCACGGAGATGATATCGTTACCCGGAAGAGGAAATTGGGAGTTTTTCAGCCCATTGACCGAAGTAAAATTTTCAGTCGAATTACGCTCGATGTTTTGTTACCGCCGGTAACCGGTCGTTGAGAATGAATTCAAAATCAACTCGTCTGAGCGCTCGGAAGCGCGAAAAACAGAGTTGGGTTTTTTTCAGTTTTTCGCTTGACATCGCAATACGTCAAAATAACATTGCTGCGCCAGCAGTGGTATACTGAGGGAGGTCACGTAGCTGACGGAACCCTTATGCCAACACACGGCTCTTCTCGACACAAACGACCAGGGGCGCGCATTCATGTCAGCAACACAATGTGGAAGAGTGTCGTCATCAAATTTTGAAGCACCGTTCTATATAGGCGATGTAAATAAACAGCCTGGGAAGCGTAAATATTCTAGATAAATCCACTCTCCTAGCTTTATCTCCTCTCGTAGCTGTTTAGCTGATATTGTGTAAAATGCAGCAATACTTCTATGCACGCCAAATTTCGAACATAATAGAATGGCTGTGTGCTGATTTAAGATAGACGTAGCGTTATAATGAATAGAGCCTTATGGGTAAAATTTTAAGCATGTGTGTGCGGGCGTATAAAGACACATACATCTATCTCTTCTGAATAGAATTTCGTCTCTTGTTGCTTGCACACGGAAACTGCATATAATGTATTGAATTTTCCATCTTGAAATGTAAGACAGTAGTCATGGCCGGATATAAAACAAATATTTGCTTTTGAATTACCTGGATTTTCTTTCGTCATTGAATTCTATTATTAAGAAAGGAAATTAAATTGGATATTTCCTTTTAAACAGATTTCCCCTAACGGTCTAAGGTAAAGTCGGGGACTTAATAATCGCTAGTAAATAATAGAAACAAGCTATCTCGTATAATTTAGGAAAGCAAGGTTTTTGGCATAGATGATTAATTTGGTGTATTCTAGGGGAAAAAATGCATTAGATATTTCCTTTTAAACAGATTTTCTTTGACGGTTTAGCGTATAGTAGGGGACATTAAAATCACTAGTCAATAATATAAACAAGCTATTTCATATAATTTAGGTAGGCATGAGTTTCGGATATATGATTAATTTGATGTATCCTAGGACTATATCGGAAAGAGTTGAGATATTCACGATTACTTACATTTACTTCTTATGCCATTTCCTATGGAAAAACCTTTGGATCTAGGTCTTTAAATGTTGAAAGCTTCTAACATCTGAGGGATAATTCACTTCAGGTCGATGAACTCAGAGGCTGTTAGAGGTTTCCTCACTTTTATGAGAGACTTATCGATGTTCTTTACGAAACCGTTTCGAATCCCTCGATTTAATGGGACACATCACAGACGTGCAGTTACTCACGAGATTTCAATTGCCACATCGTCGTTTGCGATAAATGCTTCTAGGAGAAATTGACTACTGGAACTCATAATTAATCACATTAACAACTTACAAAGGAATATTTTGGATGTATATAAAATTGAACTTTTACTAGAATACATGATTGTGAAACATAAAAATTAAGTTTTTTAGCCGAGACAAAGATACTTATGTTGTAAAAAATAAAAGAGAGAATATGTGACGCTTGTGGGATATTTTTGTAACCCGTTATCAATTAGGGTGTGACTAGCTAAAAATTTTCAGCCTTAAATTCTTAATGAATGAAATTTATTCGCCCGAATTTATTCAGAGATAAAATAAGTTCGTATTCATATTATATTATAATTATTGTTAGGAATATCTTTTGAAATATCGGATCTACGTAATCGGAGATACATTAGCTGTATATATAGCTGTCCTATCATCATGTTGTCTCAATTTACTGTACCGGAAATTTCCACTGAGACATAAGGAATGTGTCGTCCTTATACAGACACTAAATTAAAATAGCCGTGCATAACTTGTTGACCTAGTATCCTAGCGTAGTTAACAAGTAATTCTGAGAGAATTTATCGGTGCTTTAGTTTGCTATATGAATCCCCGTTAGTCCACAGCTACGTAATAAGCAATTTGTAACAAAGTAAATATACATTACCTCGTGCAAATTTTACAACGAAGACTTAATGTTAAGGCGAAGGAAATCGATTTCAACTTTGTAAACTTGAACATACGTATCATCAATTTCAGTTCATCACAGAGAGCGCTTTTATCCCGTTTGTTTCATCGAAAAATCGTCGCTCCTTAAATTTCAGATAGCTTTATTTGAGGGCTAACATTAATTCGCATCAAACCTTGGGTCTTCTCGATTGTAACGTTTTACGATCTGGGAAGAAGAATGAAAATATACGGTTAGTGTTAATACTTAAAGTAACGGTGATTTGTCCTCGGCTCGATATTTCTCAATTTCGGCCTCAGTTTTGTTTGGCTGTCCGCTTGGGAGCAATGATTAACCTATTGGTCTCCGAGCGATCTCTTAATTAACTACGAAACTGCCGCAACAGTCGAAATCGGGGTCGAAAGAGTTATTGCTCGAAAAGGAAAATTGCCAGCCCGTGCGATATTTCATTACACTTTATTTTTCACCTGAACCAAGACAACTGATCTAGAGCATCATATTGATTCATCGTCATCAGAATGGGGTTAAAGGATTTACTAGTCTCATTAGTTACGAAAGATTGATTTATATATTACAGGATTTCAAAGTGATTATGAGAAACAGTAGTATGGGATGCCATGTCAGATAAAAGTAAGTCGTTATTTCTTGCCCATTTAGTATTTATTTCCTTAACCGATAATTCAAATTTGCACTCACTTATACGTTTATTAGCATCCATATTACGGTTAGGATTATTGATCGGAGAATATTTTTAATTTCATTTATTTTTATTTTCCTGTAGATTCCAGGAAGACTTTTTTGCTATTTTTGTTCAAAGTCAATTTTCCATTTCTGGTGCTTGTGAAAAATAGGTAAATACATACCGATGTTATCAATCAGTAAAAATAAAATCTAGAGAATCATAACACTTAGACATAGTAATTATTGTGAATCTAATGCCCTTATTTTTGGAAGTGGGATTTGACATACAAATATCAATGGGCACCCCTCTTTTCAGTTAAAAGTAAACGGTTATTAGTGTTAACCTCCGAAAATTAATCGCCGAAAATTAATTTTAATTAATTAAATTAATTAATTAATTAAATTGATTAAAAAGATGAAACTGTAGATTTGGAAAATGTTTTACATAGAATTTAAGAATTCAGGAAGCAGATATAAACAGATAGGTATTTAGTTGATTTAAATTACGAAATGATTCTGTTTATTCATTTAACTTTCACCTAAGTATTTAAATAAAAAGGATATCCCATACTGTTTATTTGGTTTTGTATTAATTATTCTCTCAAACGTTTACTTGTAAATTTCCTTTTTCCGTTTTGTATTTGTTTCCAAAACTAGCAGTAAAAATAAATTGAATTGAATAAAAGTGAATTTAATCATTGCAGAAAAGGAAATCTGGAATTTTATCCAAATCGAACGGTCAAAAGAGAATGGAGAATTCTGTCAGATTAGTAAAAATTAATTTGTCCCATCAGTAATTATAAAATTACTATAAAAATAGTATTGTCCCATCATTAATTTATATAAATTAAATATAAATCGGTTTTTCGGTTAGATTCATATAACTTATGTTTGGTGAAATAGAAATTGCTTATAGTTAATGACTACCAAATATATCCAGGTTCTTAATTTTTTACAATCATTTGTGTTAAAGAAAAAATTAAAGACAGACCTCCGTCCTGACGAAAATATCGTAAATAAACTTTCATTACCTTGTTGCGCATCGACTAGCAAAAACATCATACGATTATATAAAGTGACTTTTCTCAAAACATTTGGAGAAATGAATGCGCTTTCTTGTTTTTGATCCAGTCATTGAATCTGAATTTCACCACAGAAAAATCATGGAAAACTGAATTATATCAGACTTATAAGCGAGGATTCCAGGATTGTGATTTTGCCTACCTTGGTCATACAGGAAGGAATTTTGGTGAGCATCTGTAAGAACATAGTGATCCTTTTTAAGAAAACGGGGCTATTGCATTTCATTATGCATCTCAATGATTTGAACCATTTTCCTTAATTCCAAAGAGGTTGCAAAAAGGATCCCAAAGGTAAAAGGCTACATCTCTTGTAGCTACACCACAGACAGGCATCCCACAAGATTTTCCATGCAATTAACCTAGGAATACATTTTCGATCAAACCACTTCCCCGCTGCTAACTACAAGGTTACACGTACTACCGCCCCCTACACCCTACCGACAAGGACACCAATCACCAATTACACCTGCATTGCCAATTATCCCTCCACCTCCCTTCCCTTCTCCTTCATAACCCTAGAATAATGTTTCCTGAACAACTTCCTCAGCCTGACGATGGCGGTGTCGAAACTGATGCTTGTTCCATTTTTATGGTTTTCTACATTATCCTTTCCTTGTTTATTTAAAGTTCTAAATGATAGAAAGTGATGCAAAGAAATCTTAGAGATAACTTCAGCTCTCTCTCCTAGTAACTATAAGTGGGCGTTCGCATCCTATCGAAGGAGATATTTTTCATTTATAACATACTTGTTTACCCACGTTGAGAAACTGAATTTTATTGAGAGCGTCAATATTTTAACAGCCAGGAGAGCCTTCGTTTTAGAGAGAGCTCGGTCGAGCACTTCGATGGCTTCTGAGTGACGCCGCTCCCTTCTTAAGAATAGCGAACGTTTATTTAGTCTAAAATTTAGTCTTGATTCGAAGCCTTAAGAAAAGCAAAACGTCGGCGGATAGAAATCCATCGATTGATTCCGTCATAGCGACTAAGTGAGAGAGGAGGAGCGATTGGGATTGAGAAGCAGAAGATATGGGAAGAGAGGGAATTAACCGGAGAGGGATTGATGGTGGTGGAGGAAAAGAGCTCTTTAAGGAGGTGTGTCAGGAGAAAGGTTATAGGGAGCGTCTCCTGGGAAGAATAGACCAAAAAGGAACGGAAAGGAAAAGCAAGGAGGGTTGAGAAATTAAGAGAAAAAGATATCGAAGGAATCCGAGAAATGAGAGGTTATAATGAGCCAGACGAGGAAGAATGAACGCATGGAAAGGTGAACATTAATTATAGACAGCGGAGGCAAACATGAAAATTTAAAAAAACGGACACAAATGTTGAACGATGATGAGAGAAGAAAAGGTTTCCGAGAAGAGAAGGGAAGGATATATTAAGAAATATAAGGTTAGTGAGGAAGGGCGCTGGGAAATTGGAGGGATGTGACAGAAAAGAAGAAAAAAGAGGGAAAAACAATATAGGGAGGATATAAAGGGGAATTCGAGAGCGTGAAAACGGGAGAGTATGGAAATGAAAGAAGGGCGTAGAGGAAAACAGGTGGATCGACAAATTTCTTTCCAGGATAAGAAAAGGGAAAAAGAGAGGAAAAAGATGGAAGGGAAGACGGAGGGAGTGTCCGGAGAGACAATGGGGGAGAGTGAAATATGGGAAAACAGCGGTGGGCGGGGTTCCCTAAAAGAAGAGGGATTGATGAGGAACTATGACTCGTTCTAATGCAAGGCATTGATTCACCGACCACTGATCTGAATGAGATGCCGGAGAGACGGATATCGCACAACGCGTGACCATTACCCTTTTGGCCTGTTTACTCTTCTCACGGACGTGACCATCATCGATCAGGTGCACTTGGGCCAAAAACGAATGAACAACACAGTAGCGCTTAGTCATTTAAGCCCGTGATAGAGATAAAGATAGACTTAGGACTGGAGGGTTGTACACGATCTTAATTGAAGCAAAGCCGACTCTATTTCATATTTGTGTAAACAACTTTATTACCAATATCAATTTTCGCATTTTGGTTCTTTGATATCAAAGGATGTCTTTAGAACTCGCCGAGTCTAATTATTTCAATTTATTACTAATTACGATCAGTCATACTATTATGTTGATACGAATTTCGTTTTTCAGAATTGAAGGTGGTTGATGTGATAACTTTTGCGATAAAATTTATCGCAAAGACGGTGGGAAAGAACTTGATTTTCAAGAAAATAGTTTTATTTAAATGGAATAATGTAAATAATTTTTATATTAAATGCTTTCTAAATGGTATTTATAATAGTTAACGTTTGAATAATCGAAGAAACAATAGTAAACTAACATCGAGGCTAAATTTTAATTTAGAGGGATGATAGTTGAACTTGAGGAGTGTACACGGAGTGTTGGCTGCATCGGAGCAATAAAATATTTCATTGTCCGAAATGTACGCTAAAATTTTCCTCAACCTGAATCATACACCCTAATTGCTTACAGTTTATAGTAAAAGTAAAAATTAACAAATTGATCTCGATCCTCTAGGTCTCAAATAACTTCACCGTTTACATTAAACTGAGTTTAACTGGAGCTGATTCATTTCTCAGTAACAAAGGTATGCTTGTGATCCTTCAAGGGGTAATTGGGATTTAAGTTTTTCAAAATTTTCTTTAAACGAACTGTTATTTTTTAAATCACCAAAATATTGATATACTTTTCCGAAATGTATCAAAACGTAGGCAATCAATTAATATGTTCAAAGGCGCCAATACTGATAGCACGCCGTTTTCGTTTAAAATGGTGGTGCATAAATGGAAAAGTACTCTTTTAGACATTAGCTAGATTTGAATGTTTCTGAAACTCAGGCATCTATTGGTTAACATCTTAAAATATATCTCTGGTGTGTATTTAAATTATTATTTTCTTTGTGAATATTACTTTGGAAAGAGATAACAATTACTTTATTTTTACTCTATTTAAGGTGCCAAGATTACGCCTGATAGATGCCAAACGCTTTTAAACATTTCAAAAATTTCTTTCCTGGATTTAGTGGGAAGGTTCGTGTAGTCATTCTTTGCTAAAGCGCCACTAGGGTTTTAATCTGTACTCTAGGATATCAGGAGAATTTCGGATAATTTTAAAAACAAATGTTGATGCACCAGAAGCGATATATTCATCGGTAGCACTACCATGAACTTAAACCTATCCTACTGTAGAATATATAGAAGTAGTCCACAATTTACACGTTTTCGCATGCAAGGAATGCTTCACTTGCCTTTATAATAAATTTATTTCTCATTCGCTGCTAGTTTCTGTAATGCACTTATAATTTGAGCGGTTGTTCAAAGAGCAAATCTTACGTTCGCATTCATCTTAAACCATTCGAAAATATGGGCGTAATTTTTCTGTTTACGATTTCGCGATGATTACAATTACGTCTCAATAGAGTAAATTTATGATGTACAGCATCTTTCAGGAATATTAAAAGAAAATCCATTGTAGCGGCAGAAAACGTCAAGAATGGCGAAGAAAACACGCAAACAATAGAAAAATTGAGTTCTTTTTCAATTGCTCTTAATTTTACTAAAAAATTGATGCCATCCATATTTAAAAACCATTTGGCCTGTAAGTAATCAAGGATTGAATTTTACACCCCTGCATCGTTATCCTTGTCGTCTAATAAGTCCATCTACTGACAATATTTTTGCAAACTATGGTTGATAGTAAATGGGGTCAAAGCTTACTTTGGGAAGTTCCGAGACGTTGGTCATGTTTCATGGGGATCAAGCGTCTGGCGTAGACGTTCTGAGCTACAGGAACATTATTCGAAAAATCGGAAAACTTAAAGACTAATTTCTACAGGAAGCAGTTAATGATTAAATGCTTAATTGGTTTCAGAATATTTTGTAAAATTAGTGTATAAAGTAAGAAAATTTTATGCATCAGAATCAAGCGGAAAATATTTCACACTGCTCATAGTTTTTGGTCATGGACTTCGCTTTGAAAATATTAGCGAATCCATGGAAAGTTCAGCTAAATTTTGGATGGAAAGATACTCAATGTCATTTTCCACAATATTTAATTAAAGTGAAAAATTACAATATTTTGAATTTTTTTCCATCCGAAATTTAGCTTAATTTTCCATGGACTCGAAAATTGTTACGAAGCAAAATATATGACCGAAAAATATGAGAATACACAATACATCGCCTGATTCTGTTTTGTAAATCTTGGAATTTTTTCGCAAAATTATTTTGTGAAAATTATCACAACTAATCAAAGATTTTTCTGAACCGATAGATACGTTTTCCTCAACCCTGCGGACGTATATAGACTGTAAAGAGTTCATTTTTTTATGGTCAAATTTGCCGATTTTTCTTCTTAAAAATAATTATTCCTCTAAAACGGGTTAATAAGACTTTATGGTAATTCTAACAGTTATATATTTTCATCATCACTTTTACGTGGTTAATTAGTCTTAATTACGGTTCGTTAAAAAAAGTTAGATAGGAAAGACAATAAGAAAATAAGTCGTAAAAATTAGGAACAGTTAAATTTGTTCTTCATCCAAAATATCTGTTCTGGATATAACTTTTATTCAAGACACTCTTCGAGAAAGCGCTTCTAACTCTTGGCGGAAATGCGTGTGGCGAATAGCGTACATCCATTAAAGTCGAAGCAGGAATCGGTTTCGGATTAAGACCGGATTCTCCCCAGAATACCAAAAAGTTTCGGAGATAGAAGTAGAATAAAAGCTACAGAAGATGAATCGTGTGATACGTATCACGCTTTTAACCGAACAAATTGATGGTTTTAACGTCGCAGAAATGCAGTTCTTCCAAGTAATAAAGCCATTATTTTTGTCACTGCACGTCGAATATTTTCATGAAAACATTTCCAGACCCGTCTTCGAAGAAGTTAGCTGTTAGAATAGGTCAAAAAATTCACCGACGTAATTGGTATTTCCTGGCAAACAAATCGAAATAACAATACAAACTCAGGTCAAACTTTTTGGTATTCAATCACACAAAACGGCTTCATGGTATAATAATTACTAAACCAAAATATTAGTGTCGTATAATACTTTGAGCAGGCAATTTCTTGTTCTTCCGTAAATATTATATCACGATGCCGTTTAAAATCCAAACAAATTTCCGAAACTTCGCATCCTTGGCAGCGATCTCCGTAGTCCACGAAATGAATCGCCGCCCGAAAAATTCCAAACAGCTCTCCGCGACCGCACGGTAAAGATGCTCATTTGCGTTCAACTTCGGATACATAAACACGGACGAGGGTGACACGGAGGGTGATTAAGAATCGCTCTAAACATCTCATCGCGCTCGAGATGCCAATTAAAAACGAGTGCACTGGTTCGACTTGTTGAACTTGGCGTACCTTTGGAAGAGCTTTTCCGGGAAAAAGTGCGGACCTCTCTCGCGATTCCTCCTAGGTTCCCGCCTGCGCCGCTCCGAAATCCCCTCTCGGTGATGCTGGGACTCCGACTGAGGGACGGATGCCTCGGAAACGCACACCATGCTTCCCTCCCCTCCTCACTCCCTCTACGCCCCCTTCTCCGTACCAATCCTCCTTCTCTGCCCATCTTTTCTATCTCACACACGTTCCCTCGCGTCCTATCTCTCTTCCCCTTCGCTTTTCTTTTATTTCCTCCTCCATTTCGTCCTCCGGTTACCCTTTGTTCCACTATCCCAGTTTCCTTCACCCCGTTTTATTGCCGTCCTTCACCCTTTTCCCTTCCTCCTGCACTTCCTTTCCCATATGTCGGATCCTTTCCCACATTCTTTTCGTCCATTCTGTTTACTCCCTCCCCTCACCCATTCATTCTCCTTCCTCCCCCCCTCCTCCTCCCCCCTCAATCTCTTACCCCTCACCCCTTCATCCTCTTCACCCCTTCAATCTCTTTCCCCTCTTTCCGACTCACCACTTCCGATCTCTCTTTGCTTTCACGCTGACCCTCTCCATTACGCTTCTCTCTGTCGCCGCCACTCTCTCTCTCTCTCTCTCCACACACATCTCTCTTTTAAGCCTCCTTCAAGTATTTTCCCTCTTCTCTCCGTATTCCTCTCCGTATCGATCTCCGCATCTCTGCCACCTGCCGTCATCCCGCGTAAACTTGGCGCCTCGATATTTTCGGACTCTCCGGCTTTTTGTTTCGTCGTCTGTTGATGTTGGGGATAATTAATCGGTAATTGGCGGTGGAGACGGAAACCCATCGGCCACAAAGACGGCCTTTATCTCGTCGGGAGTTTGAGGGATTAGTTTGTTTCGAGAGGACGTCGTTCTGATGAAACTTCTTCGCGGAAGAATCGATCTTGGCGCGTTTGGTTACTTTTTCCCCATAAGATGCGTCTATCTCGGTTCCGGCGGCCGATTTATCTGGATTCTGTGCTTTCCGCCGGGGATGAAATTCTTGGAAATTGGGATTCGGGACTTGCATGAGTCGGGATGATGAATGGCTGAATGGAGTTTGCGAATTAATTCATGCAAAACGTGGCGAACTATTCTCCTCGATACAAACAAGTAGCGTAAGCTTCACACGTGAGGCGTGCATACATGCATTGATGCATTCATGACGTTATAATTAAGTGCGTTTCCGCAGCATTCGCTTCTGCAATACTTCTCGAAACGAAAAGATTTCATTGATAAATTCAGAGCCAAAACTAGATACATAAAAAAATGAAATCAGTGAATTAATGCTCCATCAATTTATAAAAATGTGATACTACATATTATTAATTAGTTTCTCAGAAAATAAAATTTTCGCAACATTTACTTTTGCAATACTTTTTGAAAGGAATAAATTTTATAAAAAATCATGAGTAAATACTAGGTATATAAAAATAGAATCAATGAGGAATGCTCCATTAATTTATGAAAATGTAATTCCACATGCTGTTAATTAGTTTCTCAGATAATAAAATTTGAGATAAAGGTAATCAAGCTGTTACATGCCAATGAAAATTTAACGTATTGCTTGAGTTACATGAAAGAATTTTCATAAATATCTAAATTTCCAAAAGGGGATGAATTAAAGCAAGATTCTTTCCAATTTTGGAACCAAGCAATCAAATGATTTTAGACAATTGGGCTTTTCCATATGAATCTCAGTGACGTTGAATTAAAAATCACCTAGTACCAAGGGATGAAGAAGTTTCTACGTATTAATTTTTTCCCTGAATTTCTAAATTTGGTTTTGTCAGGGAATTCTCAGTGTCAAACCGAACGCCCAAACGTTTTCTTCATCACTTGGTGAATTTTAAAGGAACAGAAGTTTGACAATTTACAACAGAAAATTGTATAAATTGCCGGAGAAAATGTCTTAAGTTCATTTATTAAGGTAATATATCGAGGTTTAATATTTTAAAGGTTTGAAATTTACAATAGAGATATCGTCTCCCATCCGGAATTTATATATTTAGTAACAAAGCTCTCATTCTAATATTTGATGTTATAATACCCAAATAGAATTGAAATTCTTAACTTTAAGTAACTTTGAAAAGTTCCATTTTATTTATATTACCATTTATATGCTAGAAATTGCGAAATAAACTAACTAGGTAGTTTAGGAGTCTTTAGTAACTCCATCGACTTCTTCAAACATTTGTTTAAGTAATTGCTCCTTTGTAGTGGAATAATATTAAATGTACTAACAGGTCTGTCACAGTTTGTGCATGTGGAATGTTATACTTAGAATATATATGCTACAGACACTGATTAATTCAACTGTCTCTATTGAAGTAGATTCGCCTCTTTATTCTTCGCAAAATCATTAAGCTATTTGCGAAAATTACGGCTTAAGGCCTTGAATATTTTCTATCGATAGTTACTTCCCAAGATATTAATTGAGAGGCACTTTAAAAGTAATGCGCGGCTGCCGGGGCGCTCAGCTTCGAGGGAACCCTGCTGGGGAATCCAGAAGTAATCCGCAAATGACTCAGTTATAGAAACATCTCTATAACTTTAACGAACTATATCCGGAAAATGAGGCAAAGTATCGCAAGCAATTCGTATAATTCACAGCAATCACGAAATATTAACTAGTAATTAACAGTTAAATATTTATCTTCCTATTCGAAATTTAATTTTTAAATATGAAAGCGGCAATACTTATCCAGGAAACGAGGAATGTAGTAAGTTTTTGCGAGTCTTAATGTTGAATTAAATTTATGAAAAATAAACATCTTTCCTAGCCGGAGATATAAGAGTCGCATTCTCTATTCCGGGAACAAGGAGAAATTCGCAAAAAAGCGTTGAAAAATCACTTTCCCTCCAAGAAACACATTTCATCGAGAATTATCCTCCCCTCATCGTTTCTCGCCTTTTGCTTCCCCGTTGCTCTCCAGTTGTGTGTAAGTTTCTGACTCCGAACTTCTCCCCTTTCTCCGCCGGGAATACTTTACTCCGCTATAGGATTCCTCGCCTTCTCTCCCAGTCTGAGGAGAAATTTCAGCGCTGGCGCTCTACCAATTTATCTAGTTCCACTCGCCCTGCGGCTCACATTTTTGCTATCGGACGCGATATTTCCTTTTTCCGCGTCGGCTTCCTCTCCAGGCCACCATGTTTTATTTCCGAGTTACTTGGAGAGAACTTTGGTTACGAATTCTATACTCTTTTATTTCAATTCCGAATCGTGTAGTTTTTGGTAAATCGGAAAAAGTAGATAACGGGCTATAGGCGACTTCCAGACGGCGTAGTTGGAATGAATTTCAACTACTGCGTCATCGTTTCTTACACTGATGTTCTGAATCTCGTCCTTCAGTTCAGAACGGAATAGATTTCATGCGAATGACATCCGTGGTCCATATAACTTTTTCATACGGAATAGGGTGATACCTCGGCTTACGAAGATAATTCGTTCCGGAATAATATTCGTTAGTCGGAACGTGACTTCCCATAGGTTTCTATAGAAAATCATTTAATTCGTTCTGGATATTCTCCACTATACAGAGTAAGTTAGTGAATTATCGAATTGTTAACTCGATGGGGAGGAGAGAGTAGATAATCAAATTCATCAAATGGTTCACTCGAGGGTGAGGGGCGAGTGGAAAAAGAATAGAATAATTCGGTTGCTCGGCGAGCTAATGGTAGAGTGAAGAGAGGACCCCTGTATTCTAACTATTCGATGGAAGCAAACAAAATCATTATTCGATTGCTATACAAGAAGTGAAAAACTTAATGTGCAAAGTAAAAATTCTATTTCCATTATTCGATTGATTGGATTCGGTTGTTCCCACCTCTACATATATCCACTAAAACATCTCTTATCCGAATTCACATTCGTTAGTTAGAAAAGCAAACAAAAACTCTTAATTAGCCGAGAATTTCGTAAGTCTAGTTACCGATCAGCGGACGTAAACTGTATTTATCGATAATTTTCAATCATGTTCTTTTAATCAGGAATACTTGATACATGAATCTGATAGAAATTTATTTAAAACATCGGAAATTTCATGTCTCTGAATAAACTCAAGGTAATCAGGCCTAACGTTGTGGAACGCCATTTCAAATTTTTATATATCTTTGAATGATATCATAAGTGTTAAATTTTTGCATCCGGTGCACTTAAGAGCTATGAAAGGAATCAAGTGAGAAAGCAATTACAGGATCACAGGCAGAAAACAGCGAGAGCTTGAATGACAACGTCCTTTAAAACCACTCTCATGATCAAGCGATTCACTAATAGGCGGCAGCTTTCGACCTTCATTATTTCCGATGGATAGTTGAAGGTCTTAGAGCCAGAATTACATCGACCGTTTCTCGCGACTGCAGCGCTATAAATTGTTCTCCTTGTTCGGTTCGCGAGAAGTGATTTACAGGTCTCCCATTTTTGTGACGAGCTTTGAGTGGAAAAGAAAATCCGATGATATCACGGAGAGGGAACGTTTACAGAGGAAATTCATTCCAAAAAGAATTCTTCCGATCGGATTAGCGTACGAGGGAGCGCCGGAAACCAGTCAAACAGCGGAAAACGTAGAGACGATAAAAATTTGGGCGAGTAGCCTCGGATACACAAAAGAGGATGTTCTACAGACAAACCATGGAGGGATAACGTTGAGCAAATGGGTAAAGAAACAAATTTAATGAAATCTACATGCTCAGGCGTTACCTTGTGGAAATCCATCATATTATTATAGTGCATATACAGTATAGTATAATGTATGTCATACTCCGGGTAGCGAAACCGGTCGTCAATAAAAAATATTGTGGAAAATTACAAGTTTACTTCTTCTTTACTATAATGGCTTTCCACAAGGTAACGCCTGAGCATGTAGATTTATTGCATGATTTGTCTGCTTTTCGGCTTTATGATCGGAATTATAAATGCTGTAACATTTTCTTAGATGTTTTCTAAAAATTTTCCCGCTGTAAGTCATCTTTACAATGTCGGCAGTTTTCTTTTCTGTTCTTGAATTAGGAGTTTTTTGTTTTAATCTTATCATATTTTTGGAACCACTAGAAATCACCATTTATGCGTAAAATTTTACCACCAACGTTACAAAGTAGATAAATTTATATTCTGGAATGATATCTTTATCTCATTTCTTGAAATTTAGATAAAAGGTAAACAAGCAAGGTAAAATGGTAAGTTCAATAATCTAATGATTGTTTCGAAATAAGGGGCAATCTTGCAGTATTCTACGGAGTGATGATAAATGTGAAACAAATTTTTCATTGATTTTGATTAAATGTATTATTGAAAACTTTTGAGTGTTAGCAATTTTAGTAAGTGTAAGTTAACTTTATCAGTTATCAAGCATTTTATTTTCTGTTTGCATCCCTAGAGATCCTTATCCTGAAATCCTTACTTCTTCTTTACTGTAGACACATTTAAACTATGGCTGATATATTTGGATAGGAATATAGAAGAACTCGAATTAACTAACAGAAGTAATTCAATCAATGTTAGCCGTGGCGTAACTTTCGCTTGCCTAACCGTGTTTGGAATACCTCGAGGAGACAATGATGCACTGAAAAAACAGGCGCTCTGTTTGTTCGCGTAGGCGTCTCTTTGGAGTGTGCAGATCAGATACCCTCAAGCTGTGGGATAACGAAACAAAGCAGTCTCAAGACACCCTTGATGAGGCGTACGTGCGAACGTTTTCATATTTTTACCGTTTGAAGCGCCACTCGGTTGTTTACACTGAGTCGTTGAATGTTAATTAGCACGTTATC
Source organism: Pachydiplax longipennis (assembly GCA_036926295.1). NCBI lineage: Eukaryota > Metazoa > Arthropoda > Insecta > Odonata > Libellulidae > Pachydiplax > Pachydiplax longipennis. The sequence goes on from JAVFKF010000015.1 coordinate 40,037,561, forward strand.
TATCTCAAGCGGAGGGTATTACGTAGCTTCATCAAAGTAGTCTTGGGTCTTGGAAGAAGAGTAACCGAAATTCCTAAACCTCCCGGCATCCGAATGATTTCTTTTTAAAAGCTTGATTAATGGAAGAGCTTAGGATCAAAACTCAACTAGTCCAAAATACAGAAGTTGTGATATACATAGCGTTGCTCATACCAACATCCATACTACAAAATAAATATATAAATATATACATCAAAACACATTTAAGACGATATCCCACTTAATACGGCGTAAGAAAAACAAGGTAAAAATTCCGCTAAAAATACTCCCTGTCTCCGGTTTGAGACGCGAATTTTTCCCATTTTTACAAGCAATGAACCCTCTATAGCCAACAGTTTGCCTCAATCAACAGATAAAATCTTTTCATGCATAATCTGAGTCGTCGTCTCTGGCTCTCCTCATCTCTTGAATGGTTTCTTGTTAATTTCTTCTTTGGAATGACTAATTGTGTGAGAATAAATAAAGATATCACGAAGCAGCTCAATCCCCATACCACTGTCGGAGCAGGTACGAATTTCGAGTGAGATTCTGTTTATGAAAATCATCTCAGGGGACACCGTTATATTTAAAATTCGCTTTGCGTTGTTTCTTTTCGTCGCTTTTTCAAGATATAAACATATCGAATGAACCAGAAAAGGAGAGTTTTGCGGGATTATAACTATATCCCGCTTAAGGTGCGCGATATAGTTATAAGCGGGTTGTGTAATGCTTTTGCTTGGTCCCTGAAAAATATCTTAACCGGGGTCTACTGTGTATTTAGCATAGATGCGATACGATGCTCATTCCAACATCAATATATACATTGCAGTATAGACGTTGGAATGCGTATCGCGGCACTATATTACAAATTTTGAATTTTAGGACAAAGTTAAATCAAATTTCAAATTCTCCATCACCTGCACCATTTCTTTCCCTTTTCCAACGAATTTATTTTCAACGAGTATCCCTCTACATTGTTTACCAGCCTTTTCTGTTCATTACCTTCTCCACCTCCGCTTAACAACCAATTATGAGTAATACAATTGTTCCCTATACTTTGTAACCTCCCATTCCCTTACCCTCCATTCTGAATAATACTTAAGCTTAATACGTAATCGGAAGCCTCGGTGCCTGAAAATGATGTACTGTCACACGGAAACCACGGTCGCCTGTATTTGTAAAATTGTGGAGAGTACAACTCTTTATTTCTCATTCTCATACCAGCATCCATACTACAGAATTAGTATATAAATATATATACTGTAAAACCCGTTTAAGACGATATCCCACTTAATACGCGGCTATTTTAGGTCTTGGTCCCTTTCACAAGAAACAAAAGGTAAAAATACCGCTTAAGATACCCTTTTTCCCGTCCCTGAATTTTGCGACAAACTGCGTTGTGATCCTAAGCTCCCCAATTCCACTAGGCTTCCGCCGCATCAGATAATCCCTTGTACACTTCATCGTTCCCCCGTTCTACCCCGTCAACAGAACTAGTACCTCCTTTGACAACACCGACACTTTTACAATACCTTTCAGGGGCTGTTTAATTGTGTAATTAATTCGGTTGGGATCCCAGTTGAAGACCCTCAGTGCGGAACGATGGGCGTTGGGATCCAATTCCGGAAAGATGGATGACCGCGTGAAGACGGCGGTATAATGCGGGTGGGTAGCGTCCGCGTGGACGGCGTTGTTAAAGGGAGCGGAAAAGAGGCAAAAAAAGAGAGGAGAGAAACTGTGTGCGGGAAGGAGAGGCACTTAGGGAGATCGATCACCGCGGAAAGGAAAAAAAATCCCGCCTCCGTGGTCGGAGATTTATTCCATTGCCCGCTGCATGTACGGAGATTCCCGCAGAGTGACCCGGAAGGGGTGTGCGATGGCCGTCGATCCACTTCCGGACCTCTCTATGCCGCTCCGTGGGAGTGTTATGTTTTCCTTTGGTCTCCGTGCCTCTTTCTTGTTTATATTTGCGGAGGATATCTAAAACTATACACAATAGGAAGAATGCGTAGAATAACTGGCTTCCGAAGATCGTACGTGAGCGGAATTCCTCGCCAAGTGGGAAGTGAGCTGAATAAAAGTAGGGTCGAGGGTCCGATACGTTCTCCCTTTCCGACTTTTTGATTACTCAATAAGGTTTGTGGAGATGGGATCGATCTATGTGGAGCTTTCTTATGTTTTTGTTACAAAGCAGCAGCTGCAATATCAACCTTCGCATAAAATAACTATCTGTCATCCAGAAAGTAAGGAAGGTTTTGGCATAACTAAATAAAAACGTATGTATTCTCTACATGTTGTTGCTCTTCTCAGGTTCCTTCTGAGTCAGGCTTTGTCTCTTTTATTTCCTTTCCTTATGAAATTCAACATTTTCATTCTTCAGCTAGTCACAAGGCTCAATTATTTTAGAATTTCCTTAAACTTAGAATAAATTTTATATAGAAATAAAATAAACCTGTGCGCATTTTCCTCATATACAAGTATTTACGAGTACACCACCAGTTTATGCACAGATTGAAGATATATAAAGGTTTATTTCATTTTTACTTTTCATTGTAATGGATTTCAACACGGTGAAGCCTTCCACTATCGATTTCATTCCTAATACTTCTTCACGGCTACTAGGTTCTCAATCTCTTACAGATTTACGAAATTTGAGTGGTGTAATTATCTGAATGAATACGTGAATCTACGTGAGCGAAATTTTCGAATTTCGTGGTTAATTTTGCTGAGGAAAATAGCCTAATTAAGGTAAGAGAGGTACTTAAATTCTGTGAGAATATGCGCTCCAATTCGCATGAGGTATGAAACGTGCTATACTTAAAGGACGTGTAACCTCAGCAGTGCTTCTATGTGAAATTGGTAATGTAGTAGAAGGTTTAAGTATACCTAACTTACAAACCACCAAACCATCACGATACCGCAGAATAACAGATCCATCTCTTGAAAAATTCAAGTACCATTCTTCTTGAAGATATGCATATATTTATACCTTATGGACTCTAACAAATTCAATGAAATGTTATGACACTGAATGAAAACGAGTTATACGGTTGATTCGACGATATCAAAGAATCAAAAGCATTTGGTTTTTTTCTGTTAATTAGGTCGATCGCTCTGCTGCCAGACTGACTTTATTTCTATTCGCGTAGGACAATGACATTACATACATTACAGAAAGGGAGGTATCTTTAGGAAAGTGTATGGAACTAGAACCGGTTAAAACCGAACCAAAACCGAAATGAAGACCACAAAACAAAAATTCTTAAACACGAACCGAAATCAAATTTTTATTCTAAGATTTAGTGTAAATGAGAAAAGGTAGAAATAATGAAACCATTAGAATGACCAAAGTGGAAAAACCCGTTCCGTACCGATTTGCTGTTGGAATAAGCAAAATGAACTGAACCGAATTTTATTCTTACGTTAATTGGAGAGAGTAGTGTAAAGATATATATTACTTTCGATGTCCTACTTAATAACATGATAAGATAGAGACATGCACCTATTAAATGTATTATCCATATTCTTAACGACATCGCATTTATTCCACAGCATCTCTCTTTCTCAACATCCTTACTCCCTTTCTCTCGCGCAGGTTATTCTTGCCACGGCAATTTCATATTCCATGTTCTACAGAAGTTTCTGTTTTAATAACGGGAATTCTTGCTCAAGGTTGGTTTTATTATTCTATCTCTCTCTCTCTCTGCTTAAAAGATTTTACAGAGAATTTTAACATCGTTTTCTTTGGAAAACGTCAACTCATTATTCAAAATCCGCTTTAAGAACTACTGTTTGGAATAAATTATTCATTAAGCGAGTTAAATTCAGAACCGTTGTGACGGCACGTTAACAATGGCACGTGCCCAGGGCACTGTCTTATTGGAGCACAAAATTGAAATTAATTCATCATTTATCTACAAAATCGAAACATCCGATAATTTCCTTATCCTGGGAATTCTCGAAAAATTTTCATTATATATCTGGAATTTCAAACTTCTGCTATAATTAATATAAGGAAACTTTCGGTTTTGCCGTTCAACTCTCCAGCAAATTAGGTCTTTATTAGGTCTTTATTAAGGCGAGATTGAGACTGAAAAGTCTCTTCTTCCATCTAACCTTTTGTCAATAATATTACATACATAAAAGATATGTGTATGTGAATAGCGATGAGTGAATGCGAGAGTTGGGGAAATGAACTAGAGTTAAATGAAAAAATATGAGGTTTTAAACAAAATATACCCACCTTCTCTAAAAATGTAAATAGTAGTAAGAAACTTTCCAATATCTACAAGAGAACGTGGAAATTTTGTTTCTTTTTATTTCCTTAAGGGAGGTTAAGTCAAATAATAATGATCATAATACTGACAATTATAATTTATTAGGACTTGATCGAGGCTGATTAGTTTCTTTTTACATCTACAAATTATCTAGAGTCAGAAACTATTTCGCCCTGAACGACAAAATTCGTCACTACCTCTGTGCCTGTATGTAAAACCTGATTTACTGCTTATATTTTGTATCAAAAAACGGGAGAAGGTAGTATCTGAAATCATTTTCACTTTCTTTGTTCCTTCTATTTTTTGCCATATCCAACTGGTTCTAGCTTGTTATCTTACTGCTGATTTCCTGTCTATCTCCACTCGTTCTTTCTTCACAAATATAACTTGTAGCAATAAGCCCAAGGAAGCGAAAAAAATTATCGGAAACATGATAAGTTCGGACGTCTGAGCTACGGGTAAATCCACAAAGAGAGAGCGGAATTGGATGTTGAAGAAATAGGAAATGATACGTTCGCTGCTCTCCCAAGCGCATTACCTACGTTAGACGGATTTAATATGTTTGCATGTACGCTGTCGCTGAAAAGACAACTTCAACGTTGGAGTAAATGAAGGAGGAATTCCCTGTACAGGAAAGTGGTGGTGTATTTTTATGGAGAGGAGGGTTTGTTTAGATATGGAATAAAATTCGGACATTTAGATGGTTTTTCCTTTTATAGTTTGAAAAACCTATGACAACAACTTTTTTATATACTTGAAAAATGTAAATCTATAATATATATTTTAATTTTATCGTGTAATAATAAATATAAAAGTAAAGAATTAAAGTAAAATACAACAATTAAAAGTACATAAGTGCAAAAATATACTTTTTTCATAAAATTTTTTAAAATTTTCATAAACTTTAAAAATATTCTTTCATTTATATCCTCTGCAGTTGAAGACTTCCGAATTCACACATTAGTAGTATTTTATGTTTATGAAAAGATTAATGAATTGAGGTGAAGTTCTGACGTGAATGTTGCAAGGTTTGATTCCCTTTCATTAGACACGTTTGTCTTGCTTCGTTACGTAACCAGTTAGGAATTAATAACTTTGAATGCTAGTTAGAAAAATGATACTTTAGAAGGTAAAAAATGTTTTAAACTATTGAAGTTGGGAGATCACTCCATTTTTATGATATTTACTCATTTATGTTTTGAAATAAAATAACTGTTATCATAATAACTTTGCATTTTATAGTCAGCCATTCAAGCGGTCCTTCGCCATGGGCTCAGAATGGCTGTTATGCAAATCTCCGCGACACAAGTCTACCATCGATAATTTTTTTACCAACGGAGTTTCTCGATTCTCCAGAATAAACTCGACAGCATTTAATTTTTCAATTCAATTAGATTTATGTATTAATTTGGGTATTTTATATGCTCAAGAAAGCGTCGATTTATGGTTTTATCTGATCCAATAACCAATTAGTAGCTAGTTCTTCGTTTTTAGACCGAATCCTGCTACATTAGGCTACGCTCATTACGAAAAGGACTCGCGGGAAGAGAATCAGAGACACACAAGTCTCTGTGCTAAGTATTAAAAAAATACGGGCACACCGGTCTAGTTTTCTCGGAGTATCATATCTGTAATCCTCCCGTAAGGTTGCATACGGCAAAATTTTCCCTTGGCCATCTGCTTAATTGGGGTCTTAATTTCTGAAATTTATCTTCAGTGTATAATGGGATTATGCGAGAGAAGACTCCGCTTGTTTAGAGTGGTATGCATAGAAACGCTGTATTTTTTCTTTTCTTAAGGTACATACCACCCGACGCAAGACCGCATTTACGGCATAATCTGTAACCATATTCATCCCAACCTTAGAAAAGTATTTCGCGGTGCATATGTTTATTTTTATACACCATCTTAGGACATGTTAGGTTACAACAATCGGACACACATATATCAAACTTACGAATAAAAGAAAAATTTAAATGACTAAATAATGAAAAACATCATGCTATTTTGAAATTCAATGATTGAGTGCCTAATTTATCTTTTTTTACTCGACACTAAATGCATCTGCTATATAACAGATACTGTTAATTGCTGTAATCTCTCATCATACGTGAAACTTTGTCATGGACGATAGAGTTGTTGGTGATGGATGTGGAGGTACCAATAAATAATACGATAATAGAGAGGTTAACTGATAGAGACCAGATATCTATCGATAGAGTGATAAGCATTTGTTGAGAATCAATGGGCTTCCCAAAGCCGCATGAGATAAAATCCCATAACGAATAGTGAATAAGCCGAATGAATGCTCCGGGGCTTTCTGCGTAGCCTCTAATTCAACCCTCGGATACTCTCCTCATCTTTGCTATGTGGGATTACCGTGGATGGGAATCAGAAATGGGCTCGGTAACGCTACAATGAGCCGAGTGATAAGAGAGGTTTCAACGGCTTTGGCTGGGCTCAGAGGTGATGTTATCACATTTCTCATTTCCGAAGCTCGAACCAAACCAAGTCAGAATAGCTGGAAATGGCGGATAGGGAGAGAACACTCCTGCGCATGTGCAACAGGAATATCACATCGTTAGGAAGCTTTGGGAGATTTTTCGTGCATTTCTATGTCAGATGTTTGCTGCAGATGCGGAGTACCAAAATTTTGTTTCTTGCAGCAGCTCTTGAAGCTCGCTATCACCTTTTCGTTCTTATACACGGGTGGTCTGAAAAGTTTCCGACATTTCGCCATTTCTCGACATGTTTTCTGAAAATTTTTGAAAATTTTCTGAAGATTTCTGAAAAATCTTGGGTCGGAAACTTTTCAGACCACCCTCGTAAACGGAAGATTAAAGAATTTCAGAAGGATTCATCATATAGTTGTTGAGCCAAAAGTGTTGTAATTATTTTAAGCACTAGCGAATTTTTTTCAATTACTTTTCATTACATTACCACGTGTAAAAATATCTCTATGGAAGTATTATATGTGAAGACGTTATTACGACTTATCGTCGTAATTCTTCCTCGAAATCAATCACAGATCGAGAAGTAATGCTTTGTATTGAGTATGTAAAATAAAAACAAAAAGTTTGGATTGGAAACAGCATATTGCACAAATAGAACCAATTAGGGAAGATTGATGGAACTAAATTTGAGAAATTGTTGCGAAATTTAAACGAAAGCAGTTATATAAGAATGAGAGGGATTTAATTTTATTTGTTCACCGTCATAAGGTATTTGAAAGACCTCTCAGAGGGATCTGAAAGGTCGCCGTAGTTATTCAAGTTTAATGTCTCGAAAGGGCTCCATGTTGATTCGCATTCAAGCCACTCCTTGTTCACGTTAAAATTTGCCTCTCGGAGCGTGATATATAACTCACTCAAGTATGATAACTACTGCCTACTAATAGCTGCGCATGACAGCTGTATGCCTATTGTGAAACTTGATGATCCTCACGCTCCTTTTAACCCCGTAAATACATTCTTTTAATCGTCTGAGGGGCGCATTGTGCGCAAGGATTTATTTTTCCATGTTTTATTGGGCGATGACGTCGCGCCCGGAAAAATGGGCTTTGAAATTAATTCATAAAAACTTTTGGTAATCATATTTCGCGCAATAAACGCCATCAACTCCGACAAACCCCGTCTTAATTCACTTAACTGCTCTCTCACAGTGCTGAGGAAGAAGTGAGAGAAGAGTCGAGGTCAAGGTCTATCGTTTCTCAAATAAAAGGAGCCTCATGTTCCTTCCAAGATGCCTTCCTTTTGTTGGAGATTTGAGAGCAGAATTTCATTGAATTCTTCATATGCTATGGTTGACTTTGTGGAGGTTGATTCAGTGGATCGAATACCTTCGTTGTTTTTTTTAAAGGTTTTTCTCTCATCCAAATATATATCTTGACCTTTACCGTTTCCGAAAAATTAAGCTTAAGGAAAGCTCTAATCTGCAGCTCAAGTCTTTATAAATTTTTTCGCCCAATCTTGAAAAACATACCCAGTGAGATACATTTCTTGTCTTGTAATTAATTGCAAAATTAAGAGATAAGTCTGAAAATAATAAGGAAATTTCTCTCCTTTAATCCCTGTTCCTCCAGTATCTTCGTTTTCTCTCTCTACTCTCAGATTCTACCATCAACTCCATTATTTAGCATATCGAATCCATATTTCTACCCTTCAAATTATATTTGAAGTCATAATTTATGCTCGAATGGAAGAAAGTTTAACTGGAAGCATTTAGTATGTGCAAAACAGAAGTCTACATGAGGGGTCACCAACCTGGCCCCTACCACCAACTAGTAGGTGGTTTGAAGTTATTATGTGAGCGATATAGGTTTTCAGGTTGGTCATGAGTATTATCAATGTTACAAAAAGGGCTGATAAAGGAATTGACAAATACAGGAATAAGGATAAAGTGGTGATAAAGACAGTGATGTAACTATGTGAAAAATATTCGAATGCCAGTATCATTTGAATAAATTTTATCTATAAACATTACTGTCATAAAGAATTTCACTAAAATTATATCCATGTGCTCTCAAATAAATTATTGAGATGGTAGGGATATTAGCAAGATTACTGCCAACAAGAGCACAACAGTGGGCAGTAGGTAACAAGAGGTGGGCGATTGATAACATTTGTGGGTAGATAATATTGAAGGTTGGAAACCTCTATTTTTCATTAATGATTTACTTTTTCTATTAATGTATGCAATGAGGTGAGTTCATTACAATGAATGAGAAATTAAATCTAGCTTAGAGAATCGGAATTGTTTTTGGGAATTTCCGATAGGTATGCGCGTCATGGATTTTTAATTCGTTTATAAAGGTTTTTACGAGTTAATTTTATTTGACATGGAGATAAAAATTTTTGCATTATATTTACTGCTGTTACGTACTATTTTGATGCGATTATGTTAAAGTATCACTCAATAGATGGAATTCAAATGATGCATATACAATGTGAAATGATGGTTACCTGAATGAAATCACTCGACTAAAATGTAAAGTTTTTATACGAGATGTCATCAATATTAGCTAAATAAAATCATTCAATATCAAATTTTATAAATCTTTGAAATTTTAAATTAATTGTATAGTCGATAATATTTTGGATTTTATTATCCTATATTAATTAATTTTGCGAATACGTCATAATCTATTGCATTGATGTATTCCGTTGAAAGTCTTTCAGAAAGAGCCCATAATGACTTTTAGAACGCAGTTCTATAGTTCATTTATTTTATATTAATCTTGAAAAACCATTAATTCTCTGTGAAAGGTGCCAAGTCTGCGAGGTCTGGAAAAGTCGATAACGCAGAAACTTTCTTCGCCAGAAGCTAACTGCCATACTTTCATCGTTGGATAACAGCTTCTGCCACAAATTGCAGTAATAAGCAGCGGTGGTAAGCTATTATAAGAGGAAATCGTCCCAGAACTAACATTCGAAGAGGTTACATCGCTTGCTTTACCTTGTTAGTGTCTTCATTTAACGAAACTGGAAGCAAAGAACACTCAGTGAAGTTAAAAAAAGATTGAAAAAGTTCCTTCTAGGGAGAAAACTCATTTATATTAGAATCACTCTACTTCTATACTGAATTACTTTTATAATTTACTATATTTCTTTCAATGACTAAGTTGTAACCTACGGTTCATATTAAGTCTTACTCTTTTATTTTGACATTCATTTCAATTTAATCTTTGATTAATTTATTCTAATACCACGTAACAATACGCGAATCCATTTTCGAGCTATAGATACTACTTCTTCTTCGGCATTACTGCAATGCAAAATAGGAAATGAATTTTAATTGAAGTCAGGCTTTTAGGTTTGTAGGCTTCTAGGTTTGTTTTAGTTATGCAACTAAATGTATACTCCGTAGGAACTCATGACAATTTTTTTTAATGGTAAACAAATTGGACGATTTCTTAGTACTACGCAGGGTTGTGGATTCAAAAATCGTTTTCTATAGAAATTTATTTACTACCTTCGATAGATTTGAGGGAATCACTGGGAGAGGATCCAATCGATGCCATTTTTTTCTTAAAGCATATTTTCATTAGAGATGTGAATGGTATTATCTATGTAGAACTATTTTATATTTATCAGTTTTATATTCAGATTGTTCGTTTTAATCATTCTATTTCCTAAATTTAATATTTGGAGAGCGCGAAGTCAAGACCGTTCATCCATCATAGGGGGTCATTCATCATAGGACCACATGTAGACCCCATTCAGGGGCAGGTGTCTATCCTTCTTAAAGATACAGTAGTACCTTAGTTAACGACAGCAATATATTCCACGATTACCAGCATTAAACCAAAGTCTTCGTTATTCAACAAGCAATTTCCCACAAATAGAATCAATTGTGGAATCTCCACTCAGGGACGCATGGGGGTGAGGGGAAAGAGTACAATTGTTGGAAGTTGGAGGAGAGATTAAGTTGATGGCTACTCACGCTTCCAAAGAGTTCGAAAAATTATCGTAGCACTAGCAGCAACTTACCTACTTATTCCGGCGTACAGGCATAAATAATAATAGTTCTTTCGGCTCTTTTACGAGCTCATAATAAGGTTGGTTTGGTGGATTTCCTTTAATATAAACTATCATCTTCTGACACTTCTATGGCAATTCTACGAGCTATTTGGATTAGGCCAGTGGGGAGGGTGAACGATTGAATATCTTTGGGGGATATTCTACTGTTGCTCAAGGAAGAATAGACTTGAAAATATCCCGGTCCCTTTGGACTTATTTTAAGTCTTTGCCCAAGGTAGAATAGACTTAAAATAAGCCTAAAGGGACCGGGATATTTTCAAGTCTATTCTTCCTTGGGATATTTCCTGGATGCACGCCATCTCGTGCAAAATCACCTTCACCCATTCCTTGATTCAACTGTTGGTCACCTAGAGGGTGGGAGGGTATGGGTTGTACAATTGATTCCAATGATATAATAATCGATTTGTTACTTCGGCCCCCTCCAAAACCATTGCATGCGATTGTCAAATACGTGTATAAAACTCATTTAAATGTCTTCTTAAAAGTTTTACTGGAATCCGCCTTTCATCGACGAGGTGTCATAAACTAAGGTCTGTGTCGTTACCCAAGACATTTTTTATTACAGTCACTCGTCTTTAGCTAAGTAAGTCGTTTCCTAATGCCGTACTTATTGCAAAAAGGGACCAGAGTACATCGTTTCCAATACGCAGAATAAAAATTACCCTAGTAATTACCTTGCCCCTCAAACTGGGGACCCCAATCTAGGCATCCACGGAACTCCCCACTTAGCTGGTCAGCTGTTAAATAGTTTTCAGAGCCAATACTACTCGACTGCATAGCCCTGGTTATACGGAACGGGATTAATCTAGCCATAACTATAATCTAACTATAGCCATAGACAGTAGGGAACGTATTTTTGTGAAAAATATGTCTGTAGACTGAATAAATTGGAAGGATAGAAATAAATGTTTACAAAGCCCGAATCGAGAAAATGGAAGGAATAGTGGGTGCTATAACGTAGAACATATCCATCCAAATATAATGTGAAACCATATAAGCCCACACAGGCACTATAGTATAAGAAGCGATAAAAACAACTCTTAACCTAGAAAATAATCCCACAGAATGTCTGAAAGGTACTGAAAGATGGGAAAAGCCTTTTAAACTTTCCTGCAATTTCATGATGGAAAATAATCCAGAGGCATTGCCCGATCTTATTTACGTCCGATAAACAAACAGAAAAACAACTTTCAGATGGAAACCAAATTCTATTGTTGATTCTTAACTCAAGAGAAGTTCGCGATGAAGGACTGATATGTTCCAGTGTGGGAGATTATCTTCATTTAAAGGCATTCATGGAAGAACTTAAAAGAATAAAAAGATTATTCTCTATTAATTAATTTTAATTATCTCTTTGCCTGCCTTTCTTGTCTTTTAAGCTGGGAACAGACAGGATTTCATTCAACCTTTGCTGGAGCACATTATCTTACTCACCCACTGTGATAGCATTAAAAAAGCATTCTTATTTTATCCAACGCCAGATGCAGCCAGATAATAACTAGAGATTCTCATGCTTTACAAAAAATAAAGTACGACGACAAACCGGAAGTCGCTCGCTTGAGAGATTAATTGTAACAAATAACGTCGAGTTCCTCTATTGACCAAAGTAGGAAACTATTATTCGGAGTGACGGTAATCCGGCGGATTTGCGAATTCTGTATTTCATCTCCAAGTTTTATTTCAATGCACGTTTTGAGGCTCTTTAGCTTCTATTATGATGCGGAATGGACTAAGAATACGGAATTCTTTCGTTCCGGCTGCCATTAGGGAAGAATTAAAATCGAAATTCCCGTTATATACTTATCAATTCGTAAAAACAGCCGTGAGGTGAATTAAAATTAAAGCGATTCCCGTGAAACATGGATGATAATTGTTGATTCTTTTTATAACAGTCTTTCTCTTCTCTAATTCCTTTTCATTTGAAACATTCAATGTCGAATCAATAATTAGTGTCGAAATTCTTGAACCACCTCCTCTAAACATGATTATTTATAGTGCCTTAATTCTTATAATACCCCAATCAATAAATCAGGTAGTGAATTTGATTGGTTGTTTTAATTCTTTGCTTAAAGCATGCAATTAAACTATCAGTTAGTTATACTGGCCACGTCTTTGATAGTACTTGGTATCGTTGAAACATCAAACACAAAGTCTCGCGAATGTTTTGGCTTGTTTGCCACAATTTCAAGATTATTACATTTGTGGTCCATGGGATTAACAAAAATAAAATTCATGAATACAAAGAGACGTACTAGTAATATACTGATATCACCTCATCTATAAGTAATTTCAGCATCCTACGACTCTTCGTTATCTTAGGAGCTAAATATGAATGAAAAACATAGATGACATCAACTTAAGCATTAATAAAACTAATTTTGTCCACACAGGAAAAAATAATAGAAACAAAATAATGTGAAAGAAGCTACTATTACAATTACATTTCATTAACGTAAAGCAGTGAAATATTATTTTATTGCTTTACGCTAATGCTTTGTGAACCGGATAGAATTCTAGGAAGGGTCATATTGGTCCGCGAGAAAGAATTTCCGCACCCATGTGTGACATTATTGAATAAAATAGTAGATCGGAAAATAAAAATGTTTGTGTTAAAATAAAACTTGTTCTGGTCAGTTTTCGAATAATACTATATTGCCGTTCATTTCTTTAAATGTAGATGTTGCATGGAATCTAAAAAACATGAGGACTAATTAACTATTTTTTGGTAAAAATAGTTGATGAGCAATTGAAATTTCCATTTCGGAAATTTATCAAAAGCCATACAAGAGTAGCCACTTATTTAAACAAAACTAAACCAACTCCGAAATTAGTTCAAATATGTATAGTATTTAGAGTAGATATGAGACAATCATTTAATTTATGATATTGAATGCTTTTAAACTTGCTAGCTTCTCTTTATATGCTCTCTTGTCCATCGTATATAAAATTTCGTAGAAACTCTTATGAGATTCGGGTAACCATTCCAGTTTCCATCCAAAAAAACAGAATGCTGAATTTGTGATGAGACTATTAATCGGAATTGGGAATCGGAAATATCGGAACCTTTTTAGCTATCGGAATAGAAATCAGAATTAGATAATTTTTTAATCTAATATCCGATCCTAAAAACGTTTCTTCGCAATTCTTGTTTATAAATCATTCTTCCATTTCTGGCTCTAACGATAAATATATTATTATTATAACGAATTTCCGCCACAGTTATACATCTCTGGTGTCTGATATGTTTGTCTGGTGGCATGAGATAAAATTACAATTAATACACAATTTATTACTTACAATGTTATATATATAAAATACAAGGATAATATAGAATTAATCTAAATTTTGTTAATAATATTAAGATGACATTAAATAATCGTAATGTAAAATTCTTTAGAATGTTCAGTGATGAGAATATTTACTTAATAGTCAAACATTTAGTAGCACAAATGATTTTAAGAATGTGGAACAACATTAACAAATCATTATCAAAATTTATAAATTTCGATATCTTCACCCACAACTATTATGTTAACATTTCATTCAAATATTTTAAAAAATAAATTAAATATAGTAACTCGTGTTTCAAGATTTTCATATCAAGATTTTTCAGTGTTCCTGTACATAAAAACACGTAGCGATTTATCTTACAGTAATTCTATAGATCTTAATAACGCCTAAAATTCGTATTTAATGTGAATTTATTTTATTTGGAATCGGAAGTTGACATGGAAATATCTATCAATACCCTTCGGTTAATAAACAATCACTTAGTGTTGGAGGCAACTGTAATTGCTTTTCGTCATAATTTAAGAAATTTAAGACTCAAACGTAAAAAGTATAGATGCTTAGGCGATTTAAATAAAGAAGCAGTTCCCTTTATTGTTATAACTTTAACCCAAGTATTTTTAAATACGAAATCCTACTCTATTTAACAAATGTTTGTATAAATATGTTACATTGAAAATAATAATTAATATGTTACAAATGTTAAATGTTTTAGTAAATATACTTCTTTATTTAATTATTTGTTTCCCAGACCATTGGTTACTAAGAATCTGAAATCATATCAGTATAAATTTTGTCATCGACCAATCACCGATTAGAGTGAATTCCACTTCTTTCATTGTTCCAGCTTGGATTTGGCGCGAATAATTTTCCGTGATTTTTAAATCAAATCTTCAATGCATTTGAAATTTATGGCCTTAAAGTAAATCTCCTATTCAAGTCTTCGTATTTAATGGAAAAGGTGAGAGAAAAAATAGGTCACGTGATGTTACTTGAGTTAGCTCCGGGAAATTAGCACAATCTACGGCTGCTTTCACGCTTATGGAGAAGCTGAATTCCGAGGGCTTTCGGCTGATTAATCCTTTGTCAGCCTCGAAATAGTTACCAGTTGCTCTTGTTGAGGTGAGGCGAAGGTCGAGGCGGAGTAGAGGATGGGCGAATGAAGTGGTAAAGGGTAATGGTGTGCGATTGCAGAGAACCAAAGGGAAGGGGATTAGGGCACGTTTAGGATTGAGGGAAAAAAATTACACTCGAATGCATTCGTGTCTGAATCTCAAAAGGAAAATAGAAAAGAATGAAAAAGCTTTCTTTGGGAACAATGGAAATGTTTTCAGTGATTTGGCTTGCAAAGGAAAGCTAAAAACTTTCCTTTCCATGATTGATTTCGACAAAGTAAATAATTGATCGTTGATAAGTTGGTGGTAAGGATGGTTAATTTCGATGAGTGCGTTAATTAATATTTCAGATTAAGAAAATTATAAAAGTAATGGGAAGCGGGGTATTATTTGAAGAAGAGGAGTTTTTCCATCTTATTATTGGAAAACATTTCTGGCTTTTCAGTGCATCATCAACATCAGACTTACAAGTTTCAAGGTTCGGTTTTATTTCGTATTGGGAAAGTGTTATGAAAATTATTCAGTTGGAGAATCGATGTGTTGGTTTCCAATCAACCGCAAAGTTGTATTTATTCTTTACAATGGTCGAACCATGTTAATACAATAATTTGAACTCATAAAATCGATTGTAGAAGACTTTAGGGAATGGAAATTTATGACAAGGTATAGTAGGAATAAAATACGTCGAGTTATTTTATTCCTACTTTTCCAGGTTGAACTGACATAATTTTTTCAGCTTAATCTCGTTACCTACGGTATTTACCGGCTGAACAGGTTTTTTTCTTTGTGCAAAGAATTCCATCGTGTAGGCTGAGTATAAATGTGTTTGTAAACAAAATGTTAATTACTTTTCGTAGTAGCGTCCCTCAATTGTGAAAAGAGCCCTGAGTAAAAATCGAGTTGAAAATACAGATTCAATGTGTAGAACGGGTTATTACTTCGCTATTACGCTCGCTGTCGGATTTGATTGAAACGTTAAGAAAGCCGAATCGATGCAAATTATGAAGAGCGTTCCAAAAATTTGTGCAGCGATTTTGATACGCTGCATGCAATTATTTCTAAAATAGTATCGTGTCTTCTGCAAAGGCGAAGTCAGCAAATCGTGATGAGATGAGTTATAAATTGGTATTTTCAATCCAGATTTCAATCTCTATTCCAAGGGTACATGTAAAAAATGAGCACATCACTTTTTAGGATGTATCATTGATGGACGAGAATATTTTTTCATTTAATCCCTACAAATTTCGTCATTTATGTATATCATTCGTTGGTGACAGATTTTATATCCAAAATAAAAAATAAGTTTACGTTTTACTACCTATTCCCTCCTTACAATTTCTAAAGTACCATCTTCTAGAGAAAGATTTCTAAAATGTCAAAAGTGGCTGGCATCGATTCCTTGAATGACATTTCACTTAAATCCAGGTCACCGGACACTCTTTCTAAGGTTTCAAGAGGTTGCATAAGTCACATTTTCAAAAGGCAACTAACAACCCCTAAGATGCGCTATCCGATAGTGGGATGGTTTCGAAATTTTATGAAACCGACTCCATGTATATGATACAGTTATTAGAATGAAGGATGCAGGAACCTTTCTCAAGGGTTTAGATAGAAGCATGTTATTTTTGGATTTTTCTTTCTAACAATCTTGTTAAAACAAAAAATGCAAACTCCGAAACCTCTGGCATTGCAACCCTCATTAAAAAATGCCGTGATAAAGAATTCTGGAATATTAAGTAAGGCTGTGATGTTTACTTATATTAGGGTCTAACAACTCAGCCTCTAAAAGTCTTCAATTCTCTATACTATATTGTGAGGTAAATGGAGAAGAAAATCGGGCCCATGATACTGCCCTCAGGAACTACTAATGTGAGTGCTTCTTTGCTGGAAAAAAATGCCTTCTAAAACCGTGTGTTTACTTCTTCAAGATGAATTAAATTTTATGGACACATTCACAGCATGAACGAGAACAGAATCTAGAAGCAGAGCCTCGAAGTCATCAACAAGAGTGGGAAGAGCAAAATGGATAAAAGAAGTCGAAGAAGACTTTGACAGTTAGAGTTGGCGATAGACGATATAGAAGACTGGAAAAAGACAGGAACACTATCGAAAAGCACACAATCGAAACCATGACACAGAGAAAGAAGACAGGATGTAAGTGGACAGAAAAGCGAAAGATACAACACAGTGAATACACGAAGAATATCTGGGAAGAAAGAAAGAACACAAAGAACTCATAAGAATTCATAGAGGAATTCAAGTTCGAATTTTCTCTTTAAAAATGGTTATTATATATAATAAAGATAAATTTATCAATCATAATCTTAATTTATGAAATAATATACGATGATGTAACCGAATCTAGCCTTTCAGTTAGTAGCCTTGATAGAAATGTTTAATCGATGAGCGTAATGTTAGCTATTATAATGAAAGATTGGATTAGTTATTGAGCATAAATATGTACTGCAAGCAGGTGAAAATATTATCATCTGTAAATTCTTTACTTATATTACGCCTAAATCAGATAAGAAATTCAGGAGTTTGGGATTTTTGTAAGTCTATCAATAAATCGCAATAGTTTGACACCCTAATTTTAATAACATTGTCCATGTCATATCAAAACGTTATAATAGGATTTCTTTAAGTTTATTTCATATTACGAGTATATTTAAAATACTTGTTTCAAAAGTAAGATCTCGCAACAGCAATCGTTATAGCGGTTTAAATATATTCGATATCTATTTAAGAATCGACTTATATTTGGTAATGATCGCTATGACTTCATATTAGCTATATACGGAAGAAATGAATTCGCTCTGAAAGGTTAAATACCAAATCGTTCCCATAATCGGCTGTGATATGCTTAGGCGAGAGTACCGGGTGTAGTGGACATGAAGAATGATCTAGTTTGCCTTGACTTTCCTCGCTAAGCAAAAATGCTACGAGTGGAACAAGTCCAAGTTAGTTCAGCACGATGAACCCATGAATATTATCTTTAAAGCGTCCGGTAAGGTGTTCCGTATATGAATGCCATTACTAAACATAACTCATTAGTTTCATATTGTTACAGACATGAACAGGACTAAGAGAGTGGACTGAGGACTGAGAGATGAATCAAGGAACTCTATGTAGTACGTAAAAAATTGATAATATCCCATTTATCAAGATATTATAGCAGGAAGATAGGTATAAGAAAAATACCGAGAAAATTTGCAATGAAAAAAAAGCTTAAAAATACGAGGGTGGTCTGAAAAGTTTCCGACCCCAGATTTTTCAGTAATCTTCAGAAAATTTTCAGAAAGCATGTCCAGAAATGGCGAAATGTCGGAAAATTTTCAGACCACCCATGTAGGTCCCCTAAATTTTCTTAAATGAAATTTAGGGGAACGACCTTTTATTTCCTTATAAAGAGTATTGTGTTACATCCAAAAAACAATTTAACATAGTCCTAAAACAACCTTTTTTATTTATCCTTACATTGCTTACATAATGCAGTTGCATTGATTGATACTATTTAATCATTCATAAGGCATCATACTAATTTGCTTGTGAGTTATGAATCTTGATGAATAAAAATTGAAAAAATCCCCAAGGTTTTCTAGCATGAGAGCTCTGCTGTGATCTTTTAGCTATATTTAATCAAAGAAAATCCTGCCTAAGGCACCGAAAAAGGCCAATCAGCAATTAACTCTTTTTTTACCGCCAAAATTGGACTTGGATAAACAATTCAGATGCAGATGCTGAACGAGTTATGTAATTTCAAGTGCAGAATAGTGGCATAGGTTGATTACATTTTCAGTATGCTTTTCGCGTTAATTTTTACATTGATATCCGTCAATCAAGTTAATAACATAATACCAGTGTGTGTTTTAAAATAAATAAGAAATATACGGATTGAGAAGTTCTCAATCAATTTTCCTTGCACCAAACACCTGAAAGGCAGGATTTGACGAGCTAGAGGTAGATTGTGGGAGTAAGCTAGAGGTAATATTTGGCTTAGAGCCAAACAGTAGTTCGCCATTGCGGGGAATTTGTATATCCGCTCTCATTAGATGCGAGGTAATTAACATCGGCGACCATGAGAAAGTCCAAGGAACCCAGAACTCAGTTATAAGTGGAATTTTGCTGCATTCGTGAACTTTGTAAACGAGTTTTACTGCATTGCGAAAAGAATAGACATCAGCGTGAAATATAAGGGACCATAAGGAAACAATTCTGCGTAGAGATACAGAAAAATGTGATTGGAGGACAGTCCCTCGTCAACAGTTGGTCACCGGATAATTCCTCACTGTTCAGAGACAGATGGCGTGAATATTTATTTAAATTGGATTCGGATCGTTCGCTCTTTTATTACTTTTTGGGATTCAATTTTTTCTCCCGCAATGAAATACGTCACGCGAATAGGTTTTCATTTGTATCTTTCTTCGATGGTTAAAATTTTAGTCTATCATACTTTTGCGATGTTTCAAAGTATTTTAATGTTATAGATAATGGGCCCACAATCCGCGGCCGTCGGGCTGCACGCATCCCTCAAATTCAATTCCTTTTCCCTCTCCCATCAACTGCTCCTTTCTATTCTTAAATAATACTTACTCCTCTAAACTGTTACCCATAACCTTCTTAACGTTTTATATATGTTTCATTCTTGATTTGCGTCGAAGAAAAGTAAGTTTAGTTTAGTATCTACCCTCAATGAAGGAGAAACGCTATGTTTATAGCTGATATGAAAAGTGAATTGTGATGGAACCTGTTCTTGAGGACCTCATTCTTGGCAGGATGGATTTTATCATGAGGCCCAAACATTCAAAACGTTTTATAAATATAAGAACAAAAGATTAATAATTCTAAGAGTATTAACATAGCAATGTAAAGTTCATATTTAGCATGGTTGGCAACCCTATATTTAAATGACTCGAGGGCTCCAAGAAAATTATACGTGCAACTCGTTCGACTCAGGTTTCAACGTCCAAAAAAAATTTCATTTGTCGTCAAAGGAACTGATTATTTCTAGTCTCACAATTTCTCAAAAGGAACAAAAAATAACCGAAAAGATGTAATTGAAAACACGGTTTCGAAATTACAACTTTTCGAGTAACGGGCTTCAAACTGGAACGAATTACCAAATTTAAATCTTTTTAAAGCTCCAAAATCAAAATCTGGTTTGGGATGAATAAAACGACCTTATTCGCGGAATCAAAATTTATGTTATTTTTGTAGTAAAAGCGACTATAATTTGAAGTGTTTCAGTATACATGAATAGAAAGAGATGTAATATCCAAATTTGTTTATAAAGTGCTTGTTTCCCAAAAACGGTGATCATTCGCCAAATCCGGTCCTCTTTCTGATTATAAGGAATAAAATAAAATTTTATAGAAATCTATTTTTTTCTGTAAGAAATAATCTTTCTAATAATTTTTCGAAAAGTTTTTACCCGACATTTATTTTCTGTATTGTCCCGATGAAAACTTTAGTTGAAATGATCAAGTTTACTTATGAAACGTTTTCCTTTTTTAAAGGAAATTCAACTGCTATGAATCTCGGCTGTTGAATCTTAATTTATTAAGTTCATCGGAATAAAATCTGAAAACTTTTCCGTACTCGAACCAATCTTTAGGATCGGCGAAACTCGTGTTGGCGAGACATCCAGAGCTTCGAGGAAAAAACATCCACACTTCGCCGTGGGGAGATGAAGCTATAATAAGTATGGGAGGGGATCAGAGGAATATGAGAGGCAGATGTATATGGTTTTGGAGTGTTCTTCATGCTAAAGTGAATTCGAACGGTTTTAAAGGTTGAGTCGGATACGAGCAGCGCCTGAGTGCGGAAAGCTAGAAAAATGGCTGTGAGGCGCTTTTAGATTCTTCGGTGCTTGAGGTGAGAGGAAAAAATGTTATCAGTAGCTTCTGAATAAAACCGGTAGGGTTTCTCGGTTGAAAAGCTCGGTGGCTCGCACTTTTCGAATAATTTCCGGAGGGTAACCCCGTTGTGAAAAGAATTTTTCGAGTGTAGGTGGATGCTCATACAAAAATCCCTCGAGCGAATTCTTCCTCTCTTTCCTTTCCAGATAATACGCTCGGGCATAAAAAACATGCTCAGACATATATATCTATACATGTCGACATCCGCTTCTTGCTTCCCCGTCAAAATTCATTTCTAACGGAATCTTAAAGCCGAACTTTTTTATTCCGTGCGACTTCTTAGGATGTCTGATTTGCAGGTATAGATAAGTGTAGATTCGATCGAACAGAATATTTCAGAATATAACATAAAGTTATTAATGACATTGTGGTTGTCCCTCCTAATGCTGCCAGATTTGAAATAGCATTTCTGCATAAAAAGTGCGTTGTAAATGTCAAGACTACGATTTTCTTGGGTATTACAGTAAGTAAAGGATCTAATCGCTCAATTCGGACAGTTTAAGTTTTACTTTAAAAGGAATGAGATATCTCTTGCAATCAAAAGGGAAATGAATATGTAACATTATCAACTAGCCACTAAAAAACTATTCCGACGCAATGACACACTGCTGTGATGTTTTGTAAGCCAGTTTTGTAGCAAAGAAAAATAGCGTAGAACAGGAAGTGGGGGACCTGGGTTCGAGTCCCAGTGCTATCTGTGATTCTCACATCTGTTTTTTCATGTTTTTCGCATTATCTAGTCTTTGCAGCCACACGGCAATCTTTCTAAGCTGAATACTTTGCCTCATCCTTTTCCTAGGAATATTTTAATTTCATTTATTCATACACGGATATAAATCGGTTAGAATTTTATCGTGATCTGAATAAAATCAGAATTATTACCTTACCTATTACCTAACTATTTCCTTTTATCTGAATTCGTTCATTTACAATTCCAATGGCACGAAATGGCTCTACGCCACAAAATAATTCTTCCTTTGAGACTTTAATTCAAAACTCTATAATCGAAATTCTGGGACAAAATTAAATCTGCATGCCTAAAATATATACTACAGGAAAAATATTCAGAGTGGAATTAGTGGCGCTGAAGTATAAATCCAAAGGAAGAGAATTTCCTTAAGCAGATGAGAGGCATTACTTCCTTTAAAAACCCTTCAATGAGCAACGTGGAAGAAGATTCCCGTCCAATCTTTCATATTCTCCAATTTTTATCGAACTTATTTTAAAGCAAGGGAGATTCATCGATATCACCTCTGATAGAGACTAAACGAACTTTACCTAATGAAATGATTTCTTTGAAAGTTGTATATATAAAAATAGTTTAAATATTTAAATATTTAATTTACTTCTAGTTTAATGGTTTTAAAATAGTACATATCAATAATAGTTATGGAAATGATTCATTACATTCATTCTTTTCGGTGTCCTTTTAGTTTAATTCATTAAGTTGGACAAAAAGTTGCCCCAAAAAGGGGAGTACTCAGATTTGTGTCTGAAATCCCTGTGAGACTTCGTTGACCGAAAGGGAGGTATCCGGATTTCTCCATTACTGCAACATCAAAGGCAGAAAAGCATTTGATGCTGTGATGAGATTCTTGTGAAGATGGGTTGATTATTCGACAGAGCAATTAGTTTCGTGAATGCGGTGGACGTTGGGTTGGAGATAGTGTTTATCGGTTCGTCGTTGTTTCTATCGATTTTCGGTTGATTCGATGCAGTCGATTTTCACTATTTGTCAGCTGTCAACTGACATTTTTTAATTCGATAAATAATTAGTAACGGCTATGTTCTTGCAAAAGTGTCAAAAACTGACAAAATAAAATCAAATTCAAATTTTATTTTAGTAGAATTTTCAAAAGAGTAACCTATATTCTAAATACATCTACATAAAGTTTTTTCATGCCTATCTTCGGATACGCCAATGGTTCGTAAGTGATCTAAAAGTTATTCTAAGCAAATTAGTCAAAGTTTAAGCAATTTATTGACTGAAAATATAATTAACCATTCCTTTCTTACTCTCGTTAATTCTTTCGTGAGTAATGGAGAATATATAGAGATGATTAAGTTTTACTTACTAAAATTTCCATCTGCATATGTTTAAAGAAGAATATTAGTGGAATTACCACACCTGAATGCACACGAATATAACCTTTTGATATATTTTACTTTCATTAGTGCTCTGATTCGTCTCTTTCTATGCCATTTTACTTAAATTCTAAATCATGTACGAGTTTTATTATCCTATATACTTAATCGTGTAACAGAGGTAAGAAAATCAAACTAATGAACTCAACAGAAATTTAGCTATACGCCTCTGAGTACTTTGAATTGAGATTGAAACTAAAGTCGAGTTTTACTCGAAGTTAGAGGTGATAAACTCCCGTGAGGAAATGAATAAGGTGGAAGTATTGCGTTGCAGATAACATACAATCTGATTCTTATCACTTGCCCTTGATATATGTTTTTAATTATAAACGCGTGAACCCATTTCAATAACGTATGGACTTTTAAGCGAATGTTCCCGTATATCGAACCTATTAGCATTTCCTGCGTTTCCACCGGCTCAGGAACCGACGCAAAGACACTGTAATTAATGGAAAGCAAACTATCAGACCGGTTGGGCACGATGTGACTGCAAACTGCAAACATATTGCCCGTATTTCATACAGCCGGTACGCAAAATTATAATATCAGCGATTTAACGGAGAATTTCTTGCATGACGGCTCTGTATTTCCTAGGGGAATGAAAATTAATACATAGAGGCTCGATCTATTTACGCATTTTGGATTTCAATTATGAACCAACTTCTGTAGAAACTAGGTCAGAAGTAGTTCTAGAGAGCGAATTCGGTCAGTCTCAAATGGCCGTTTTTTACGATATCAAAGCCAACAACTCTGAATTTAACACGCTCCCTCTGAAAATGGAAATCTAATATTCAGGAAATATGCGATATGCCTCTTGGTATAAAAAAGGGGATGTATGCCACCGCATCGTTCGAGAGAGAAAAAAATTCCACGGTGAGCTTAGCAATAAGAAGAGGAGAGATTCAAAAGAAATCCTTCCTCTCTTTCTCTCTCTCGAGGAAAGTATTGCGTGAATACGTGGAATAAGAAAAGGAGTGCTGGAAGTTTTCCTTTGAATCCTACAAGTACAACCGAATCTTTCCATAACTTTTCGAATCTAATTTATTCAGTCACATGCGTCCTTACTGGCGTTTACGTGTTGTACAACTTCGTTTACCCTTCACCCTTTTTCATCTCGTCTATATGCACTCTCGGCAGGTATTCCAGATTTGAAATGTGGGCCATTTGTTTCGCTGAATTAAGAGGGCTTATTTTCCTGAATGTGCCCTTGCATGAGAAAATTCAATCACTTCCATCTCATCTTTTCCAAGGAGAGGAGAGATGCTCCGATTGTTTCCGTTCAAACCTTCTCAATCTAAAATGCTATTGAGATGTGATAAAGCCCATGGAATGGAACCTGAATTGAACAGGAACCGGAAATCTATACTAGGAAAACATTATTATTGCTGGATTGAAAACCGAACCCGAACCGAAATGTTGAAATTCTTAAACCTTAACCAAAACCGAAAACATTTATTTTTCCGTTTCGACTTACGGTTCCCTACATTGAACATTTTACTTAAGCATAATTGAAGGAGGGATTATGTGTAATGTAACATGTGTATTTTCAAAATAATATAATATTATAATGGTCGGAACGAAAAAATAATCCGGTTCGAAAAGGAGGAAGAAGCGAAAACAAAATTGAATCGAAATTTAGTTTCGTCGTTGTATCGGAACAAAAAATAGTACGGATCGATGTCCTGATATTGCCTAGTTAACACGTACTCGCCGATTTCTCGATGATTTTTACTATTACTATTAACATAGTCTTTCGAATTAGAATTCGAATTTATCAGTTACTTTTCTCATATTTACTTACAATAAAATTTCCTTTATTGCTTTGAGACCTTATTCATACTTTCCATCAATCAAGATTGGAAATACTACGGAAGACCTGAACGCGGATTAAAATACGGTTAGTTAAAGATAATAAGTAAACTATATATTTAATATCTATTATATATAGCTAACTCTCCGGATATACCTATATATATACGAGTAAAATTTGCTTGCATACTGCAAGCTAATTGGTAAAAATTTACAATAAGTTCCCCTTACGGGTGTCATCTTCGAAGCTTATCCAGCAAAATTTTTAACATTGCCGCAATACATTTCTTACGTTAGAAATTTTCATCCATCTGGCATCGAACTCACGGTTATATGCAACCTTTCTTCCACTGGTTCTATAGAAAACTACTTCAAACGCAAACGCTGTGATTTTGAATAGTCTCCTGCATAAAGAAAGGCCTCAAAACAATTTTTAAAAAATTGCGTAAATGACCGCCTGGCGTCGAACACAGGACCCGTTCGTGAGAGAAAATGGCATATGAATGTTAGAGAAGTGCTACTCTGACGTGTTTCAAAGTTTCAATTCAGTATCTTATCGGGAAGGTCCTAAAATAAGATCCGTTATTCCCGTTTGAAATGCATGGTAGAATCGGAATGACGCTCTAGCATCGAACCAAGGACCTCTAGAGAAGCAGTGGACGTCATGAAGGAATCTTCTCAAACGCCTCTGTCACCATTCCGGGGGATTTATCTTTCCAGTTTATCGGGAAGGCATTTTAAAAAATCGTCCCTGATATCAGCAATGCATTTCTTACGGAGGCATTTCGGACCCACCTGGCTTCGAACACACGGACATTTGGTAACATTTCTTCGTTTGGTACGATGGAAGACCATCTCATCTGTAAACACCGAGATTTTGATTGCTCTATCGCATCGAGAACGGCCTCAAAACAGATTGAAAAAATTCGCGCAAAAGACCGCCTAGCGTCGAACTCAGGACTCTTCCGTGAGAGAAGATAGCAAAATAATATTAGATAAGTGCCATCCTTACTTGTTCCAAAGTTTCGATTCAATATCTTATCGGGAAGGTCCCAAAATGAGATTCCGCTTTCCCCATTTGAAATACATGGAGGAATCGGAATGACCCTCTTGCATCGAACCAAGGACCACTAGACGAACGATGATATTCATGGAAGAAAGTTTTCCAACGCTTCTGTCACCATTCAGGGTTTTATCTTTCCAGCTTATCGGGAAGGCATTTAAAAAAATCTTCAAAGATTTCAGCAATGCATTTCTTATGGAAGAATTTTGCATCCACCTGGCGTCGAACTCACGGTCATTTTATAACATTTCTTCCATTCGTAATATAGAAGACTACCTCAACTTCAACCTCCGAGATTTTGGTTCCTCTATCTTAACGATAAGTGCCTCAAAATAATTTTCAAAAATCCGCGCAATGCGTTCTTATGGGAAAATTGCGATTTTTGGGAATTTCTGGTATCGAACCCATGATAGCTAGCGTCGATGTCTGCATTATTCTGGCGTCTAGAGTGTAGGGCCAGTACGTCGAAAAAATCTGACGTCGATGGCGCTTGTGGAACATGGTCAGAATTCGTATCCCCTATATCTATATCTTATATATATATATCTACGAGTAAAAGTTGCTTGCATGCTGCAAGCTAATTGGTAAAAATTTACAATAAGTTACCCTTACGGGTGTCATCTTCGAGGCTTATCCAGCAAAATTTTTAAAATTGCCGCAATACATTTGTTACGTTAGAAATTTTCATCCATCTCGCATCGAACTCACGGTCATATGCAAACTTTCTTCCACTGGTTCTATAAAAAACTACTTCAAACGCAAACGCTGTGATTTTGAATAGTCTCCTGCATAAAGAAAGGCCTCAAAACAATTTTTAAAAAATTGCGTAAATGACCGCCTGGCGTCGAACACAGGACCCGTTCGTGAGAGACAATGGCATACGAATGTTAGAGAAGTGCTACTATGACGTGTTTCAAAGTTTCAATTCAGTATCTTATCGGGAAGGTCCTAAAATAAGATCCGTTATTCCCGTTTGAAATGCATGGTAGAATCGGAATGACGCTCTAGCATCGAACCAAGGACCTCTAGAGAAGCAGTGGACGTCATGAAGGAATCTTCTCAAACGCCTCTGTCACCATTCCGGGTTTTATCTTTCCAGTTTATCGGGAAGGCATTTTAAAAAATCGTCCCTGATATCAGCAATGCATTTCTTACGGCGGCATTTCGGACCCACCTGGCGTCGAACACACGGACATTTGGTAACATTTCTTCGTTTGGTACGATGGAAGACCATCTCATCTGTAAACACCGATATTTTGATTGCTCTATCGCATCGAGAACGGCCTCAAAACAGATTGAAAAAATTCGCGCGAAAGACCGCCTAGCGTCGAACTCAGGACTCTTCCGTGAGAGAAGATAGCAAAATAATATTAGATAAGTGCCATCCTTACTTGTTCCAAAGTTTCGATTCAATATCTTATCGGGAAGGTCCCAAAATGAGATTCCGCTTTCCCCATTTGAAATACATGGAGGAATCGGAATGTCCCTCTTGCATCGAACCAAGGACCACTAGACGAACGATGATATTCATGGAAGAAAGTTTTCAAACGCTTCTGTCACCATTCAGGGTTTTATCTTTCCAGCTTATCGGGAAGGCATTTAAAAAAATCTTCAAAGATTTCAGCAATGCATTTCTTATGGAAGAATTTTGCATCCACCTGGCGTCGAACTCACGGTCATTTTATAACATTTCTTCCATTCTTAATATAGAAGACTACCTCAACTTCAACCTCCGAGATTTTGGTTACTCTATCTTAACGATAAGTGCCTCAAAATAATTTTCAAAAATCCGCGCAATGCATTCTTATGGGAAAATTGCGATTTTTGGGAATTTCTGGTATCGAACCCATGATAGCTGGCGTCGATGTCTGCATTATTCTGGCGTCTAGAGTGTAGGGCCAGTACGTCGAAAAAATCTGACGTCGATGGCGCTTGTGGAACATGGTCAGAATTCGTATCCCCTATATCTATATATATATATATATATATATCTATATAGGTATATCCGGAGAGTTAGCTATCTATTATATATAGCTAACTCTCCGGATATACCTATATATATATATATATATTTATAGGGGATACGAATTCTGACCATGTTCCACAAGCGCCATCGACGTCATATTTTTTCAACGTACTGGCCCTACACTCTAGATGCCAGAATAATGCAGACATCGACGCTAGGTGTCATGGGTTCGATGCCAGAAATTCCCAAAAATCGCAATTTTCCCATAAGAATGCATTGCGCGGATTTTTGAAAATTATTTTGAGGCACTTATCGTTAAGATAGAGTAACCAAAATTTCGGAGGTTGAAGTTGAGGTAGTCTTCTATGCTTCTCATGGAAAAAATGTAGCCAAATGACAGTGAGTTCGACGCCAGGTGGATGCAAAATTCTTCCATAAGAAATGCATTGGACGATTTTTTAAATGGCTTCCCGATAAGCTGGAAAGATAAAACCCGGAATGGTGACAGAGGCGTGGGACCTTCCCGATAAGATATTGAATCGAAACTTTGGAACAAGTAAGGATGGCACTTATCTAATATTATTTTGCTCTCTTCTCTCACGATCGGGTTCTTAGTTCGTCGCCAGGCGGTCTTTGGCGCGAAGTTTTAAATTTGAACTGAGGCAGTACTTGGTATGATACTGTATTCAACGGATAGCTTGCAGTATGCAAGCAACTTTTACTTGTATATAATAGATATACCTATATATTTATAGGGGATACGAATTCTGACCATGTTCCACAAGCGCTGTCGACGTCAGATTTTTTCGACGTACTGGCCCTACACTCTAGATGCCAGAATAATGCAGACTTCGACGCTAGCTATCATTGGTTCGATGCCAGAAATTCCCAAAAATCGCAATTTTCCCATAAGAATGCATTGCGCGGATTTTTGAAAATTATTTTGAGGCACTTATCGCTAAGATAGAGGAACCAAAATATCGGAGGTTGAAGTTGAGGTAGTCTTCTATGCTTCTCATGGAAAAAATGTAGCCAAATGACAGTGAGTTCGACGCCAGGTGGATGCAAAATTCTTCCATAAGAAATGCATTGGACGATTTTTTAAAAATGGCTTCCCGATAAGCTGGAAAGATAAAACCCGGAATGGTGACAGAGGCGTGGGACCTTCCCGATAAGATATTGAATCGAAACTTTGGAACAAGTAAGGATGGCACTTATCTAATATTATTTTGCTGTCTTCTCTCACGATCGGGTTCTTAGTTCGTCGCCAGGCGGTCTTTGGCGCGAAGTTTTAAATTTGAACTGAGGCAGTACTTGGTATGATACTGTATTCAACGGATAGCTTGCAGTATGCAAGCAACTTTTACTCGTATAATATAAAACCAGGTTTCATTGCGTTGCCTAAAATAGCTTTATAAATTCTAGCGACTGGTGATAAACCTGTAAATTACGAAAAGTTAAGCAGCAGTGAATCTTGCTCACCTATTCCCTGACTCAAAAAGTAAGCATATTCAAGTTTTTTTATTTACATTATTTCTATTACTACAAAGAATTATTAGTAGTATAAGAATAATAAGTGTTTATGATAATCCGTCACGTCCCGTATATTATGCACGTACATAAAAAGATTGAATTTTACAGGTAAACATATTGTTTTCCCTGGTTTTAGTGTGTTTAATATACTAAACATAATATATAACATAATATATATACATAATATATAATGTGTGTTTGTAATATACAATCAAATGATATAAGAACCTTATGAAAACTTATTATTAAGTTCACGACCTTCTAATGCATATTAAAAAACAAAATGGAACCTCTATTTATCGTTTTTAAAGGGACCGAGAGATTAAGGATGGATGCGGGAAAATAATGAAAGCTGAGCCTGAGGACTCAATTTTCATCATCAAAACAAAAGTAAAACGAAAGTGTATACATTGATTTATACTGAAATAACTCTGAAATATGGAATAAGAAATTAATAGAAATAAAAGATTTATTAAAGTATAAACCTTGAAATGATAAATTAATTCTTGAAGAATGAAGATGTTGGTCATTTATTTACTTGCAAAATTTTCTTTTACATTAAAAAGGGATTCACCTTTATATAGTAGTATTAACTTGTCACTATCATCGATGGCATGGACGTAGAAAAAGGATTTTATTCTTTCCAAAGTCTCTTAAGCTTCGGGAACTTTTGGAGCAAGATATCTGAACGATAGATTCTGGAAAAAATAGCTCGCAGAACAAAGCGATATTATTTAACACTGCTCCTCTTCAATTGTAGTAGGAACTACAGAAACGAACGACAGATCCGGGAAGACGACAAATTCTGAACCAATAGATCGAGCTTATACTGTATTCGATTTAGTTCTTCCTTTCTTTTCAGACATTCTCTTTCGAGCGAAAACAATCGCGAAATTTTTCTTCAATTTCCATCGACGAACATTTTATTTTTATATGTTTCCTGCAAAGGAACTTCCTGGTTTAGTTTTTCTGCTCGGAAGAAACCTAGCTGAACCAGTCTTCTGTATTCTATTGCTTCCAGCCTAATTCCTTTACAATCTCAGAAACTCCATCGTCTGACGCGCTAGTTCAAATCCGTCTGAGTTTTATTAGATCCCCTCTCTCTTTTGTATTACCTACCGCGAAGTAGTACTCCCAACTTCACTAACTCATCCCTACGTGAATCGCCCCTCTGTTCTCACTTCATGTTTCAATTAGTTCTTAAGTCATGACCTCGATCAAAACATCGTAGAAAAATGTTCAGAAATAAAATACCGTTTATTCATTCAATACGAAGATATAATCATTCGCTCTGCAATGAGATGATTTAAAGTCTTATGGGCGTTTTTGGATACGGAAGACTTAATTGTCCGTTTGGCGCAGTGGATAGCGCGTTGGACTTCTAATCCAAAGGTCGTGGGTTCGATCCCCACAACGGATGAATTTTTCGCTGCCACCTGACCAAATGGCTAAACTGCGGCGATTTGACAATAAATAAATATATATTAAATGTTGAAAATGTTGAATGTTTTACTCTAGTTCTATAAAAAGGTTCTCTATAAGCCCATTTAAAGCGATAAGTATTTGAATTAGCTACACAAATTAGATCCTTGTGATTCACCAAGGTATTTCAGTCAATACAGTTTATTGAATCGTATAGAAAAATTATATCACAATTTCAGGGCCCATGTCTTCAATTCTTATAATTATGCTTTTTAAACAGCAGATAGTTTAAGCTACCCGGGTGGCAGTGATCGGCTTAATACAAAGAATTGAATCAAACCCAAAAATAGAAATTAATATGTCCATAAGCACAACTTGTAGTGAAAGTTCTTAACCACAAAGTCATTCACATTACTCATCATATCTCGTATTTCAAATTAACTAACACGCAGTATGTATACTTTAACACTCAGTCGATTACTTTTTTAAGTTCTTCTTCAATTATTACGGCACTTCTTATCTTTCAGCTTTTAAGCTAGTGCAGAAAGTGTACATTAGTGTATTTACAGTATAACACACATCACGAAAAATGTAGTTAAGATGAAAATATAGATAGTAATTTTATAGTAAGAAAAAGTATTAAATTAAGATTTTTACGCGTGGACATCAAAGGATAACCTAAACCGACGAAAATTTAAATCGAAATTTTATGTTTTTCCTTGTAAACCCACACCAAATTCAATCAAAGTAGAATACAATGTAACAATTTCAAGCCACCCCAGATTTCAGTTTCAGCCAAGGAATTGAAGAGGTCGACGCGCCGCAGGAAAACAGCTTAACCATGGATTTCACTGGGGCTGAGATTGTGGGGAAAAGATACTAACAATCAATCTCTTCCCCCTTATCTCTTCCCACCCCACCAATCAATCAATCACTCCCTCATCTTCCACCCCCAGGCCCCCGGAAGCCTTCCTTGCCTCCCGTTTTCAACTCTAAGGTTCTCTTAGTCACAACTTAGATTTATTAATTCTTCCTTGAGTCCGCCTTGCAATTTATCGTGAAAATCCTCTCTTTTTTCTTCTTCTTAAGGTCTTTTTGATCCTCCATTTTCTTTCCTCCCTCCGTTTCTTTATCTGCCGTCCCCTTCTTAACCACTCTTCCTTCCTTCAAAACACCCACGTCTTCCCCGAGAGCGACATGATACCCTTTTATATCTCAACATTCCACTTTTCACAATGGCAGTGAAGAATTCCTCTCGAAATTGCGCATTTAAGGTCTGGCTTTATAAAGGTGCATTATCCGCCGCGGAATATAGATTCGTGGGCTGTAAAACGTTTCATCGGCTCGAACCACGTCACCTTGGAGATCGATGCTGCGATACATCCGTTTATGGCGCGCTTTAGGATAATTTTACTGCCCGTCATGGATTCGAAGCATTACGAAGGAGAACTGAGATAAAGCGTTCGTTTATCCTGTTAGCTAGAGTTGATGTGATTAGACATTTGTTCAAAATTCGATCCTCTTCATTCGCGTAATGGATTCGTGCCCGTTTCGAACACATTTGTAGGATGCTTTGGCGGAATTAAAGGAATGAGAGCGCTAATGGACAGTCATCTATGCCAGGAAAGTAGAGAAACGCTCATGCCTTCGACCTCCGTCATAATGAGTTGGGTCTTTATATCTCTGCCAACAGAGCTGACCTTCTGAGGAAATTATCACTTAATGTCGGAGCATTGCGCCGATCTAAACGATGCTTTCTTTCGTGATTAACAGTGGTACGACTTCCAAATGCCCAACCTTTTAAGGAGTAGTGGAAGTTAATCTGTCATTTTTCTTTCGCTGAGAAAATTGTCAGTTACTTCACTTATCGAAATATTTTTAGGTTAAACTATTTTTAACTCCTTCCCAGTCGTCCCAGAGTATACTTGTTCTAATAAGTTTTTTGTTTCCGGACACGGCGGTCTGGATCGACAATCAGCCATTAATTTAAAAGAAAAGAGTGTGAAATGAAACTTGAAGATCGATTTATATTGATTTCAAGATTCATATATATATTACTAAAATAAAATAAAAATATGAGTCATTGAGAGAGAAAACCAGTAATTTTCTAATCCCCGAAAGGCAGCAACCGACGGGCGCAATTCTTAAGAAAAGGATTAACGCCATATGCGGTGGCCAGTTTTCAGAAACTCCCGACACGCGTTTCGGAGGCTATGCTCATTAAGGGCGTTAAATTTTCTTGGGAATTCTCCCCTTCGGTTGCCACCTTTCGGCGATTGGAGAATTCCTGGTTTTCTGTTAATCATTTACCGCCAAGTTCCATCTCTTTTCTTTCACGACAGCCATTGAACGCAAATGCTCAAAAAAGATGCTTGACGGAAGGGGTTGAATATATTTTAATTTATTTTTCATACTTATAATCAATATTTCAAGTAAATGCGCATGCACCTTCTGGTTCATCGTGAATCAGACCAATTACCGATTCAATTGAAGCCTCAAATTTCATTTCGGTCGATCTCTGCCGATTTCGCGTATCTATGAGGAATAATCCGCTTCTGTTCGGTTTATATTGTCCAAACTAATCGCACGCATGCGCTCCCTCGAGGGTAAACAGGATGGTAATTACGCACGCGAGGAATCTGCGATCGTCAGGATTCCATTGTGAGGCAATTCACGCTTGGTCGAATCCATTCGGAATCGGACAAAGCTCTCGACTGCGTTCACGGAGAATGGCTTCGATCGAGTGTGAATCAGATCAGCTTCCCGACTATTCCTTCGCTCTCTTGTCTTTCTTCCATCGGACGGGCTTTGAGGTCGACGCTTGTGTTGATGACACGAAAGTAAATTTTATCGGATCGCCGTGTTTCTTTTGTCGGTCAGGAGGGGGAGTAGGGGGTCCGCTGTCGTAAACAATCGAACGATATAAACGCCGCGAACGACTGGGAAAGAAATGTGAAAAGGTATTTCCCGTGCGGAATGCTTTCGAATGGCTCGTTAGCGGAAAGAGTCTCGATGCGCGAATGGCAGCTCGGAGAGCTAAGAGGTGATGCTTTGGAGTCCCGTTTATGGCAGTGGGAATCCTCGGATCAATATTTCGAAAGACGAAGGTCCAAAACTGGGAGGCTTCGTGTTGATGTAGAATCGTTTATAAACAAGGGGAGATACTTTAAGTAAAATACAGACTTAAGTCATATTTTTGGTTTATTCAGGTTGTTATTATGTCTTGTAGATAGAATGTTTTATGAAAAAATTTTAGTATGTATTCATGTACTTCATGTGTATTCAAGGCGTATATATTTCATCGTATATTCGAGTATGTTGTTTTACGGGTATGAATATTCAAACCTATGTAACATTCACATATATTAGTATAAGTTTTGTTTTATTGTGATTTATACGAAGTGATTTACTTATGGATGTTAATGCACTGTAGTTATTTTGATAAACATATACTATGATGTTTTTCTACGATTCATACGATGTGTTTATATGACATATACAATATATTGATATTGATGCATTAGTAATGATTTTATCCGTAATCTATTATAATTATGAAGCTAATAATGAATAAATTGTATAGCGCTTCCACCTGATGCTAAGTTAAAGAGCACTAAGTTTTATTTAATAATGATAATAAAGTAAAATAAAACTGTTACTAATATAGAGGCTCTCGGATAGCCAAGTGGGTAGCGCTATGTGTAAAGTGAATCACTTTGGTGGAAGTGGTCCCGGATTCGATTCCCGGGGGTCCTAATGTGTACAAAATAACCTTAGCTGGCGAGGAATTAAAGTATAAACTATTATCCCACTAGCAACACCATTACATAAATCATAAAACCCACTCACGGAGTATTTCCTTCTTAACCTTTAATAGAGATCCTAATTAGCCAACCAGTCTGGTGTTGAATATTACGCTTTAATATGATACCTTTGGTTTCAGGAGACGATAAGAGAATCCTCGTTCATTTTCATGGAAGTGCATAGAGGTCGCTTTATAGAAGTAGTGATATCACCCTCGTAATTCAAGCAGTTAAAATCTCATAAACCGCCCCCTCTTATAATCTGATAGCCCAATGCTTGGCATAGTTTGAGCAATTTGATTTCTTTTTCCGTTTTTCGTAATAACTCCCAAGAATACTGAATGAATAAAAACTTGGAATTTTCTTGTGAAACCACATTTAGTTAGGCCCTCCGAATATATATCAGCTCTTCTCTTAACTTTATTATTCCATGCATTATGGTTGGAATCTGTTTTATATTAATATTCTTTCGTTATTTTTCGCTATTTCGTTTCGTGATTTTTCATTTTGTATCTCTTTCAATCTTGAGTGTGAAGGGTAAGATATTTTTAGCTCCGGAAATTCCAACGAAAATTGTGAGTATATAAATGATTGTTTAAATGCTTAAGTAAGCAAATTTCCTCAAACCTGATTTACTTAAACGGTGGGTTATAGTCACAACGTAATCTCAGGTGATCAGAGAACCATCGCAAAAATTACGGTAGAGGAAAAGATTCTGAAATATTTATAACCAACTTACTAACTGATGGTTTAATGAAATACGGTTTAATGGAAATGAATTATTCCTGTTCTGATGTAGAAACCGAGCTGGATACATACGATTGCCAAACATGTTCAAATATTGATTTTAAAATTAACGGCATTAGCTAGTTTATTCTGGTTTAGTGGTGTTTTGTCTGATATCAGCAAATATGTGGTTATTTATGCCGAAGGAAACTAATATAAATTATTCTCACGGCAGAGGAAAGCTATGGAATATCCAAATCATTGGATTTATGTGGTCATTACTAATTATAGCACTATCGCCGCGAGATATCGTGTTTTAGGAGCTACCTTGTAGTATGGCAAGTTATGAATTCAATCGAAAATTGCTTGCAATATTATTTACTTAAATCGTGGGTTCTAGTCTAGCTAGGAAATAGCAATGCGATCAGAAAACCATCGCGAAAATTACAGTAGAAGAAAAGATTCTGAAATATTTGAAACCAACCTCCCTCTTTCTTCACCAATTTTGCTCCACCTTCCTGAGGATATCCACTCCAGAAAAGTATCCGAAATTTTTGAGATAGAACGCGGACGAAACAGAAATATTCCGCTATCTTCAAAAAGGCATTGTTCCACTCGTGCTGAAGTTGTGGCGCTTTTGTCATTTCGTGTCTCCCTCCTCGGTCCCTTTCATACCCTTAAGGGGTATTTCTGAAAAAAGAATCGCTTTTGTGGAAAAAAGAAAGGAATTTCCCCACTGATTTTGAGGGAAATGCTCCCAAGGGACCGGTAATACCGAATCCAGATCGTCAAAATCTCTGACTCTACTCTCTCGCCTACGATCTTATTTTCGACTTATTTTTTCTCTTTAGTGAGGTCTGAAGAGTACTTTTTAACTCTCTTACCTTTAGAGAGACTCTATGGGAAAAACGCAGTGGGGTTATTATTGGAATGGAGTAGATGAAAGGTGTTGAGCAACTAAACAGTTGAAGAGAACGAATTTTGGCGAATCTTTTCATTCATTTCGCAAACTTTTCTCAACAGTGATGGGAAGAGAGGTCTTCTATAGCCCCAGGATGCTGGCGGACAACAGTTTATCGATTGAGTGAAACATCATTTCAAGGAAGTCAGTCTTTTTAAAAAAAATCATGATCAGGAATGGGAAACCTTTTTCCGTCGAATTGCGAGGCTTTTTGAAACTATTCCTTCTGTTTCTTGTTCTGATACGGAAACTGAGCTGGATATATATGATTGCCAAAAAACGTTAAAATATTAATTATAAAATTAATCTTAGTTTATTCTGGTTCAGTGGTGTTTTGTGTGATGTCAGCAAATAGGTGGCTATTTATGTCGATAGAAACTTTACTATAAATTACTTTCACGGCAGAGGAAAGCTATGGAATGTACATGACTCATTGGATTTATATGATAATTACTAACCAAAGCATTATCGTCGCGAAATATCATGATTTGGGAGCTACTTTGTGGCATGGCAAATTATGAACTTAATCGCAAAACCTATTGCGGCTTATATAAACGAATCGTCTTCTTAAAAAAGCGGATGATGGAATTTATTTCCCTTTGAACCTTCTCGGATGCAATGTGCTCAAGGGTAAAAATATGTATTTTTCACTTTTATTTTTGTCTTAAAGGACTCCGAGCCAATTATGGTGAAGATGTTAACCAAAGTAGTCTACTTAACGTGTAGCGAACCATCGCATACATCTTTATCTTTTATTTCTTCTTCTTCTTTTCTTTCTCTACCATTCTTCCTCTCTTGATCTCACCTGCTGATTGTTTTCCTCTACAGGGATTCTTTCTTCCCTTTCTTATCCCCCTCTCCCCCCTTTCTTTTCCTTCTTTTGTGCACTGTATTTTCGTGGCTGCGTTAAAAATAGCCTTATTGTGGACCTGTTTTAGAATTAACACTCTTTTGTGCCAAGATAATTGCTTAGCATGGAATTCTATCAAATTTCCCTCGTCCAGACCAATTTTTCTGAACTTTTGAAAGAAAAATCGAAAACATGTCTGCCTTTGACAGATGCTGGTTCTCTAAAAACAGAGAAGAAACAAAAGAAAGATACTGGCGGTTTAATATTGCGGAGAAGAAGTTGTCTAATTCAGAATTCACCGGATTAAATTCCTTTGTCAGAAGTGGTGCGTTTGCCAGATGCAGAAGAAACGTTGGTTCTTTAAAAAGCGAAGAATGAATTATTCTCTCAACATTATACCCTGCCTAGATCTCGTTATATAGAGAAAACATGTCATAGAAGTCTTTAACTGCTTCGTCAGCCACAAATGTTACAAGTATAATTAATAAAATCAGAAAAATTTGTTAAATTAAGTTAAAGAATAAAATCTAAGATTTTAGCGTAAAATAAGATATCAGTGAACATAACAGAATTAAAAATTCTTCAAATTCGGATGTATTTCGGAAAGTATTATTAGGAATATTAATAACACCAAATATAAGTGTGTGAAATTATTGCCTGATATGGTATCTCTGAGAAAAACAAAAAAATCAAGACCGGAATTTTTATGTGCATTTCAGCAAGTAATTAACCTGAAAATAATA
This sequence comes from Pachydiplax longipennis, assembly GCA_036926295.1. Taxonomy (NCBI): domain Eukaryota; kingdom Metazoa; phylum Arthropoda; class Insecta; order Odonata; family Libellulidae; genus Pachydiplax; species Pachydiplax longipennis. The sequence goes on from JAVFKF010000015.1 coordinate 40,075,737, forward strand.
GCATCAATGAATAAGCGGAGCATGATATTTCAAGTATAATACCATAAATACACTAATTATCTATCTAGGGAAATTTCTCTTCTTTTGATGACTTTCATCAGTTTAAGGGACATCTCGCGCTCTTGCTAGTATGATACACTACATTCTTGTGACTTTAAGTGCTTGACTTATTGAGAAATAAAATTGGCATTACGTTTTATAGATAAAAAATATTTTTCACATTAAATAGTTAAACTAAGAAATTTCTGAGTCGATGTTATATAAAAATGGGAAGCAGAAATCAGCGGATATTTTAAAAACCATTTTTAGCGAAATATATTAAAATTTTAGCTAACCTTTAAAGATCATATAGCCATATTTTGAAAATAAATTGGCATCTCTGGCCATATCTAGGAAGTACCAAATATTTACATTGGAATATAAGTTACCGCGAGAGATACGTTCTGAAAAATTGTCACGCAACACTATTTCTTGTTAAACAAATATTTAAAATTCTTGCATATCCTATCATTAGATGATAATACAAATTCGTGCTAAATATTTGGGACAACACTCTCCTGGAAGTAAATGCTAAAGACCGGGCTTTGCTGTTAGAATCTGCTACTCATACACTACAGTAAAGAATGTAATCAATCTACTTTTTATTTCAGTTCTATATCTTTGTGGTTAGTTGGCTGCATTTCAATCGGAAAAACTGTTATTTTACCAGAGCCGTGAATACTTAAAAAGTCTTTTAAAAATTGTGAGCATGTACACAAGGGTGGACCGAAAAAACTTTTTTTCGAAATCTGTATGTGGCTAATGCTTAAAGTTTGTGGTTGGTGGTCCTTATAAACTATAAAAATTTCAACTCGATCGGATTATGTCCTGAGGCTGCGATTTTTTAGTCAAAATTTGAAATTTTTGAGAAAAAAATGTCAAAAATTTGCAATTTTTTCTAATGGTTTTTCGATGTTTTCGAAGTGATTTAATGGCAAAATATTACATATATTGCTTTTATGGTGCTTAATGATTAACAATTTACTGAGTTTGAATGAGGAAAATGGTTTCTTAGTTTCGCCAAAATTCGTCAATAAACACCCATTATACAGAGATGTTATGGATATTGGGTAGGCTATAACCTGCAACAATAACTCGGCTCCACCGAATTAAATTTACATTGTACACTGCTTTTACTTATAGTCTAGGCTTTGTATGTTCATCAATCGCGCCGACTTTGATATTAGAAACGAAGCAACATGAATTAAGTTAATGGGTTTGCTATTTATCACTGTGAACGGCAAAAATTGATTCTTGAATGGAATTACCTCCACGGCGCTGAAGTAATTCGAGTGAAGCTTCAGTAATTACATTTCCATTAGCAGCATCAAAGGCAAGCGAAATATAACTGCAATCTATTCCGTAACTATAAAAGGAACAAGATACTTGTACATCATTCTTTGAGTGAACTATTTGTGTAGTGATTGTTATTATAGAATTAAAAATGGAAAATAAGAATTGACAATTTTTAATAAGGGGTATTACAAAGGAAAGTAAAAGCAATGCAAAAATAACTCGAAAGAGGATATTAGAAAATTTTAAAGTTTTTTCTTTACAGAATGCATAAAATCTTTTAAAGTGCTTCTTTGTATTTCACGATAAAAGGATTTCTAATTAAAGGTTATACAAGGTTTTTCTTCTGCAAAGGACTCCAATGTCATTTAATTTTAAATGTATGACATGAAAGGGTACTAAAACTGTGTGTTTTTGCCTTAAGTAGCATCTTCAATATTCTCAGCACTGGAAATTTGAATTGAGATATATGAAAATCTTATGACAATGCCGAATGATAAATAAGTTTCTTAATGATACTTTTAACTTGGACTCAATATTATCGATTTATTTTCGTATATTCTTTTTATCATTAGTTAAGTCATCCTTAGATGGAATTTAAGGCAAGCAATCCTATTTTTGGAGAGTTCCATGTAACTCCTTGTTTTTGAGTCGAGTCCTTTTTCTGAGGAACATCCGAATTAAATCAACGCTGAATGGAATATCAATACATTTTAATGGGCAAAGTTCTGGGAGTTCTGAATATATCTAAGAACTGATGAATCGATCTCCTTTGTGACTTCGTTGCCGTATTTCGGCATCCATGTATTTTGCTTACTTTCTTATATCTCTGTGGCTCCAGGATATTTGAAAAAATATTTTCGCGGAGGACTGTTATTCTGAAGTATCTTGAAAGACTAAAATTATGTGTTTCATCAAAAGTAAAGTAAAGTAGTTGAAGCAGTGGTAGGGGAAAGTAGTTCAAGTTTTCAATGCATTAATTTTTTAGAAGATTTAGTTTATAAAACCAGCCTGTTACATATGTCTTTTACCAGGAGTTTTATTCGCTATTGGAGCAAACTACTTTGGTATTGTGATCTGAATTTAGTAGTAGCATATGTAAAGGTGCTACGACAGCAAAGGTAAATTCTCACTCTTGGACTATCAGCGGGAATCGAACCCGGGCCCGCTTTCACCAAAGGCATTCACGCTGCCCACTTGGCTACTATATTATGACGTCCGATTTGATTTAAATTTCATCTACATATTTGAGAAAAATTAGTTTATTCCGTTTTACTCAATTCTTTTTAATGGATGACACGAATTGAAATATCGCTTGGACGTATTTCCTTGCTCTATTTATATGCCATTTGTTTAAATACTATCACTAGTGCTATGCCAGGAGTCATCTAAGAATTCAGCGGAAGATTAAAGATTGATGAAATAATGTAAGACTTTTAAATATAACTTATAATATTATTATTACAGTATTAACTTGGTAGCATCGTAAAATCGCCCATGCGTTGAACAAGGGAATGCATCCAAATATGATATGGAAGTCAAAAAGAAGGGAAACCTTGAAAAAGAAAGGCGATTTGTATTTAATCAATCCGATATTTAATCAAGTTTTACTGTTTTCAGAGATATTTTGCATATATACACCCCAAGATTTACAACTTGTTACCACTCCATGTTGAAAATGTAAAATTCAGCAAAAATTCTTTCAGCTTGCCAAGTTTTGGCTTTTGTCCAATGGGAATAAATTTAATTTTTTTGGAGTTTTTATGAGTAATAACGTACTTACGTAGTATTTACGTACTTTCGTTTTTATTAACGCTCACTTCTTTCTTAGATTGTTCATGTTGCTAAAGTGTTTAATATGTTAATTTCATAACTTTTTTGCAATGCCTATGTTTCTAGATGAAGGTTACCCTTAACTAAGGTTTACCTCACAGGTCTAAAGCTTTCATTGTATATTTTCTGGGTAAAATATTTTCGTAAGCATTTTACTGAATGAAAGCAAAATAAATATCCATCTAAAAGTTTTAGTACGCCATTCCTTGTATAGATGGAGGATATTGGTCTAATTTCTTCCATTAAATGAACCTGCTGAAAGATATAGTGAGGGAGAGATTTGAGTAAGAAAAGTGTCCACGCTTAATTTGGGTTGATGAAATATTTTTAGTGAGACATTCAAACTTTTCAATCGTTCAGACCGTTATAGGTGCTGAATACGATCTAATACGCACAGCATATTTTTATTTTAATTTTAAACTCGATTTAAACGAATGACCGGCTGAAACTCGATCGAACTGTCGTCCGTCTTTACGTTCAGCATTCCATTATCAAGATCTGTTCTCGTATAAGCCTCATTTCTCATCGTCCATTTATCCTTCTCAACGCCGAACCCTCATCTCTCAGGCTTACTTTCAGTTCGTGTTTCCTCTGCTGAAAGGACATGTTTCACCCCCGGCTTATGACACCACTGAATCGGGACCGCTCAAACTTTATAAGCCCCTGGGCCTGCTTATCGTCTTCCGCTTTTGTGGATATCGAGTGTCCGGCGCGTCCGTCCGTCTTCCTCTGCATTCAATTCTTCCTATGCGAACAGGAAATACAGCATTAAGGGCTGAGTTACAAGGGACTGCGGTTGGTGCTTTGGACTGCCCAAAGCGATGGCTTGAGATGTTCTACTTTGGATATCGTTCTTCAAGTTTTGATAGGAAATGCATGCAGATATCTTCGTTCGGCTACGCTTTAAGTTTATATACATTAGAATCCGTTTAAGACGCTCCCGCTTAAGACGCTATCACGCTTAATACGTGGTTTTTTCCCGATCCCTTTTCTCACGAAATACATGGTAAACATACCTATTAAGACGCCCCGATTCTGATTGTAAAGTTAATTGCCAACATGATTTCAGTTTAAGAAATGACCACTCAAGGGGTTATCTCGCTTAAGACAAAGTTTCCCCACGGTCCCGCTCCTTTTCACACGAAATTCATGCTAAAATACCAGTTAAGATGCCCTGGTTTCCGCTTAAGATGAGAATTTTTCCCGTCCCACGATGCACTGCCATTAATTTTAACCAAATGTTCGCCTCATTTGATAGACCAAAAGTTTTTTAGATGATCTGTATTATATCCCGACACTTTTCCTTATCTCGAGAATGGTTCTTTTTGAGTTTCTTCCTTCGAATGACTAATTACGTGAGAATAAAGTTAAAATATCCTATCTCCATCCATCTGAAAGAGTAGATACGAACTCCGTTGAAAGAGTGAGATGCTCTTTATCAAATTTGTCTCAGGCCAGGACGTTATCTTTCGTCGTAAACTCAAGTTGAAAATTTTTATGATAAATTAGAGAGGGAGTGTTTTGTGGACTCTTGAGTGTAGTCTCAATATCGTAGGAGAATCATGATGTAGGAGAATGACTCACTCTTACCACAACTGCTGTTATAAAATTCGCCATTCTTATCCTAATTGTCTATCTGGTAAATATTGTTTCATTTTAGAGTAAAAAATGATCAAAATTAAGTAACTAATACCGTCTCTGTGTGCGAAAAGAAGACCATTCTTCAAAAATATGATGAAAACGCCTTATACAACTTGGTTAAGATACTATCCGCTTAAGACGCAGTTTCCGCTTGATCCTCTGAAAAGCGTTTTAACAGGATTTTACTTTATTATAATTATATATCTGAGATATTTACGTGTATGTACTACGTTCAGCGGCGTAGCTATGCATTGGGTACTTAATGTACGCGGTACAGATTTTTCCGCACCACTCAGTACACAACAAACCAAGCCTGATCAAACCTGCCTTACTCTACAATTTGGACTTCCATTCTGAAAATCAATCCCCGTAATGCTTTTGAAAAGTAAACACTGCATTATTGACCGAATGGTTGCTAGGGAGCCCAAAGGAACCAATTAAAACCTTGCTGTGTGAATGTTTGTGAATCTGCAAAGCCGCGGTATCGTGCAAGTTGCATAAGATAGCGGTATCGCATATTTAGTGGCAATTTTGACTTCAAAGAAATCTGGTCGTACTTCTCAGATTCTTGGTCTCTGAAAATTAGGACATAATTAAAATCGTTGTGGAAGTTTTTACCGAGAGGAAATCCATGACAAGATAAAGTAGGATTAAAATAACTTTTTACGTATTTTCAAGTATAATTTCGAAACACTACCGGTTTTGGCACAGCTCGGCCATCATCGGGGAGGAAAACAGCAATACATATGAAAGGAAAAGAGGAATGTTGAGTGAAACGAAACGAAAACTTTTTTGCCATTGCGGCATACAGCAAAAAATTTTATTACTATCATTTCTCACTGGAAAAAGTATAAGCATTTTTCCAGTAGTTCACCTGGTGTTAACTCAGCATAATTTTCCTTTTTATCCCATTTTTGGTAATTTACCCGATTTACTACCAACTGCGGTTGACACAAAGTGCCATCCTAAAATAAATGCCTCCAGGGGCGGGTCCACACCCCCTGCTACGTCACTGAAGTCATTGAGATTTATATAGGTAATTTTGAACCGAAAATAAAAAATCGACTATCGGATATAATACCAAAATCAATACGCAATATTCTCCATTATGCTTTACTGCATATTAATCAATAATCCATAATAGTGGCCCCCGGGCTTTTAGAGAGGCTGATCATATTCTTCATACACACTCGAAAGCTAAACTGTCTGTTATCAAAATAATGAAGCGATTAAATATAATTTAAGTTGAGTGCTTTTTTATATCCGCATCTCATTTATTGCATTGACTATCTACTGTATTCTCGAGCAGAAAGACGTAATCGTTTTTCTAAATTTTATTAGATTAGAAAAGCCAGGAGGAAAATTACAATGAGGGTCTATCGTTGCTTTAAAGTAGCGTATCATGTTTATGAGTGCATAAGTGCAATGTATTTTTATTTTTAAGTAATATACAGGGTCCATAAGCATCTAATAATAATAATAATATAAAAAGAATAGTGAAGGTCTTAAAATAAGAGTTTCCTGTGTGTTTTATCCGATTTCTCACATGAAACCCTTACATTACATACATGTGTAGCCGTTGTTAGGGGACTTACGTTTCAAAATAACCATAAATCCATATATTACATATACTATTCTCACCAAACTGGATAACGCATAACATAAGGCCGAGTAGGAATGCCTTTAAAAAAAATTCCTTCTCCGAGAATTATCGTAAAGTCTGCCTAAAATACATGAAAAACTCAATTCATTTCGTTAGGAGGAAAAGTTACCCAAGGTAAACTGCTTTTTATACGTGTCGTAATTAATTGCAGAGAATGAGTGCGAGGTGGCACGTGATAAAAACGATGTGAGTTGGGTAAACGTACTCTAATGTTTACTTTCTAACTCCGGCCTTAAATTCCTACGGCTATTTTCCCGAAAATCCGTTCACTCGAAAACGAGATGGGGAATCGGGCGCAGAAAAGCTCTGGAATGAAGAGAATGAAATTCGGATATTTCAGGAACGTGTGAGGATAAACTTTGGGAGAGAAAGTTTCAAATACGTTGAATCCCAGATGAAACCAACGCTCTATGGGAGAGAGAAAAATGCTCCATTTGTTTGGGTTCGTGGAAAAAAGTGGGTGAGAGTAGGATTACAAATCAGGTTTCTGAGGGAAAGTTTAGTGATTCGAGTGTGGAAAATAGATTTGCAACATTTTCAGAGTTGGTTATAGAAACCCTCACAAGAAAAAAAAAATATAGGATGTTCGTGATGTGGAAGGGCTGTCATGAATATGTGAAGTGAATTGGGATGTAAAGACAAGAATTGGCCGAAGGGTATTCGATTGGAAACTTTATGAACGATGCATGACGATGAATAAATTAATTTTATGTCATCAAAATTGAAGATCTGGCAGCTTTCATTATCTTTTCGCATTATAGAGATACTATCTTAAAACTTCCTGAATCCGTGTAGGATAAAATACGTTTAAGAGGCATTTCAGAGTACCTAGTACAACCAGGTTATAAATAAGATAGACGGGTTATGATAACTTCCTAATTTTTGCACGTTGGAAAACAAAAGGGAAGAGCTTTTTGGATCTTTAATTTTTAAATTAGTTCTTTGCACTTTAAGATAAAGAGTTTATTTCTTTGGTTAGCTGTATTTTCCATAGCTGCGGATAGTATATCTAGATAATCCATGGATTTTGTAATGTTAGATACCATCTCGTCATGTTTTTGGGAATGATCTACTTTCAGACAGAGAAAACGCCTTCCTTTGTTACTTCATTTTGGTAATTGTTCACTCTACAGTGTACATATGCCATATACCAGCCATGTACATATAGCCATATACATATACCAGCTAGTCAATTAGGAAAGAATAAAGAACATTTTAATAGCAGTGGTAGGAGTGACAACGTCTCTAAGGCTACGCTCAACAGACCATCAAGCTTTGCATCGCCACTGTGATTTATTCGCTAAAAAAACTGAGCTTGCAAGAAATAAAACGCCGCCAAGCGAATTTTTAATTCATTTCAGTCCTGAGACGAAACTGATGGATTGGATTTATCACTATCAGAGCTAAGTCATTTCGACAGGAATATAAAGAATGGTGTTGAAGACAGCATTGTCTTTATACGGATAATGAATGACACTACCAATTTTGACGTGTTTGCATACATTTTAAGATGATGTGAACATATCAAACCGGTAGTGTAATTTATTATTTGTGGAATAAGACAAACTTGTGTTTTCAATCTTGTATCTCTTAATATGCCATATAATTCATTTGACAACAGACAACCTTCCTATGTCATATCACAATATAACCCAAGTTGCCGAAAATTACTAATCATAAGACTGTTATAAGGAGATTATGCGGCGAGTATACGTAAGGAGGAGCAAAAGTAATCAAAATCTCTCAAGGTATTGTTTATCAAATTGAGAAAATTTCAACGGTTGACTTATTTCACATAAATTATATTATCTAAACGTTCAAAATGAGAAGTTATTTAAATGCGTGACGCTTCCCACTTTTATGTGGCTTGACATTTTCTGTTCATCGGATCATCTGTCAAAATCAATCAGTACGGAAGAGAAATAATCGTTTTTTATCTCAGATTTTCGCTCCGTTGGAAACTGATCACTCGATGGTAGTTGACAGCTCAGATAACAGGTCGTTATTTGCGGTAGCTGATCGAACAAATATACGAGCAGATTCAGGTCGAGTATGGACGCGGAATTCATTATCCATGCGCCATCCACGTCACCAAGTGGAACTTGAGCCAAGAGTCAATCCGTCGTACAAATCCAAGCAATGCCCTATTTATAGCATCCGATTATTCCGGGACTAAAAATATACTGCTTGACGTAAAAGATGAAGATCGTATTAATTTATTCAACGCCCTTCATTTACTAAATATTAGCCGAACCATCACTTGATACTCATCGGAAAAATTAAAATTGATGAATACCGTATCAATTGCGGATTGTTGAAACCTCAAGAAAAAGACAGTCAGTGTAACAAATGAGACGCAGAAATAACTATTCACTCAACGAGAAGCAAATTCAGTGGCTTAAATTTTTGAGAACACGTTGATGGTTTGACTTCCGAAAGTGAATGAGGAACATGCAAAGGAAGGATTCATACAAAGCAAGTAAATAAGACACAGAAATTGATCAAATAATTACATCAAAATAAAAATGCTTTGGAAATTCACACGGTATAAGTGTTGTCATTTATCCTAGTTATGATGGAAACCTACCACAAATTCAAGCCTAAAGCAATTGAACGAATATAATTTCTCTGATTTGCGCTTTTTCTATCATTCTTTATCATAAAGCCGTTTTCGCAGGGATCCCAAAACCGTGTTCCCCATGTTCTAAGACAGGCCCAACAAAGGGATGGAGCAAGTATTATATTCTCGAGCTGAATAAACTGAGAACTTTCCTATCAGCCTAACTTAATTCCAACTTAAATCTGAAAGACGATGCAAATGCAGAATTACGTCCAATTATTTCTAATGTAAAGCGCACTATCCACCTATATCTACAATATAAAAATACCCGTGTGGGCATTAAGCGGAAGTTGTTATGTGGATGCTGTAAATTGTGTAGGCCTGCCTTAGACACATGGGGAAGGAAAGCCACCTCTCTCCCTCTTCGGTGTTATTTACGACCCTTTTCATGGGCTAAGGGTTGCTTGGATCCTTGCGGCTGTCGTCTTCCACGGTGCTATTCTCAGTTTCCTTGACTGTGAAGTATGACAACCCCTTAAGCTTTCTTCAAAGCTGCGTCCAACTCCTTTTTTATATAGCCTTTTTTTGCTAGATGTTCGCACACCTTTGTCCAAAGCGATGCAGATCTGAACGTCCTCGAAATGTGATTCTCCATCTCTGGAGTAGGGCCGAACCCATAGTCACCCCATCTGCCCGCTCGCAGAATTTCCCGTCATAACTTGATTGAATATTCAATCAGCTTAATTGAATATTCAATCATGCTTTTGCACCATAGGAGGAAAGTTGTTCCAGGTAAACAAAACTCCCGGTAAAGCCGACTGAGTGAGTATTAGTTCATCAATTAACGGATTGGTTTTGCAGTTTGTTGCAAAATGAGATAAGTATTGAATCGGTTATCTGATTCAATCACATCCGAAGCAGAAGCTGGCGATCAAACGAAATTCCGTGGATTAATTTAGGAAATATTCTGTTTTGAAAATGATAAATTGAGATTTTTGACTCTTTAATTAGCTTGCATTAATTCCTGAATGGTATTGTGAATGGAAAAAATTCTGCTTATTTTAATCCTCTTATCACAATGTGATGGTATATTGAAACGCTGCAATTATACGGAAGTATATGTGTATATATAAAAGCATTCACATAAAGACATTGAATGAAAGGTATTTTATCAAATTGAATTTTAACTGATACAGATTTGAATTTGATCAAATCTATAGGAGCATGAATATAACATAAAGAAAACGTTTGATTTCACTTAAATAACTACTAATATGTCCCTTAATATATTAGTAAAACAAAACCTATCGAAATTGAAACTGATGGAAAAACTAGATTTGTTAGCATATTAAGGTGATCTGGGATCAAGCACAGCAGTTCTAAGAAGTTCACTAATCCACCAGTTCTTTCTTTCTCTATTTAAGGAAGAGGTGCGACACTTCATTGACGTAGTCGACTTACGGAGAGTTTTTCGATCTCTTATTCATTAGCAGGAAAGTTCCTTCATATTTCTTTCACAAGTACTTTTCACCTTAAAATTGGAAGTAAATCTTCTTTAGCTAGCGTTACGTATCACAGCTGTAGCGTGCTGTAGATATCTGTAGAGTTAACAAACTTTTGTTGTAAGTTTTAGTTGCTTTTTATTCATATTTTAAGAACGGTCGGCTTTTCCTACAAAGGAAAAGTTTTCCTTTTTTCTTAATTTGGCTGTTTTTCACTCTTTTTTAAAGAAATGTTATCAGAAGGAAAATTAGGGAACAATAACGTTAATACTTTTCGGTCTATCGATTAAGGCTAAGGATTGGCTATAGGGGGTTGCAGTGCATCAGAAGACGAGAAAAATCCGCCTTATAAGTGTGTAACATAGCGTCTTATGCGGTATTTTTACCACTTATTTAGAGAAGGGACAGGGACAAAGGAAAAAACAGCATATGAGGGGAATAGCGTCTTAAGCGGGAACGTTTTAAACGGGTTTCACTGTATTTATTTTGGTAAGGAGGATCATAAATTAACTGACTGTCGAGCGGAAAGGGTTGGGATTTTGGGTTTATCTGATTAATTATTTGGAAGATTTCCAAAGACTGTTAAATTTGCTGTCGTGGATGAGTGGGTCTTTCAGAAAGTCTTACCATTTTTATTCTTGAAGGATTTAACCTCAGGGGCAATTTGTTTATTGAGGGATTTCAGCCTGTCAGATTCACGTTTGAATCTGAAGTTGCCTTCTTAATTGGTTTCTGGAAAGGATTAATCGGTGAATTTCGGAAAGAAGAATGGGAAGTTTGAGAATACTGGGAAGACAGATTTTGATGCAAAGTCTGTTGCTACTAATTTGTTAATCAATTCCAGGTAGTCGTCAACTGATACTAGAGTGAAAGGTGTAGCTATACTTGAGTAAAGAAGGATTTATTCCCATCTTTAAATGAAGACACTGAGTAATTTCCAAAGTAGAGTTTTCCCTAATTTTAACTTTGTTGGGTAACAGCTTTAAAATTAGAGACGAATAATATCTTCGGAAGCCTGAAGAGTTCAGCCCGTTGATGAAACTTAAAAAACTCTCGCATTAAAAACCTCTACTTTGGAAATTACTTCTATTTCATCTCAAGATGCGTGCTGCAGAATTCCACCGTGTTAAGATTGAGTACATTAATTTTATTCGATATTTTAATCGAGGAATCAGAGAATTGTTTCCAATTGATAGCTTCATTGTGGTATGAATAGGAAGAAATCTATTTGGCTGTAGGAAAACGAATAAGACAGTAATCAGAGGAAGAATCATTGAGAGTTGAAGGCTGAAAGATGTTGAGATTATCGGAAATAATAAAATTAAAATGGTTGGAAAGAAGAGCTACATCTTGTGGCATAAAAGCGTCAAAAAATGGAAAGTGAGTTTTCACTAAAGGATTTGCATTGAGAATAGTACAGATTCTTGAAATCAATTTCTCTACAAACTAGAATATCAACGCTATTTCTATTACTGAAGTCGAATCTAACAAACTTAAAATTGGGAGATAGGTATATTTTAGTAGCTATATTTTTGGTAGCTATATTTAAAAAAAATCATTTTTTTTTCCTTACTTTTTTATAGATATTTACGATGAGAGAGGAAGAAAACTGCAACTTTAACCCTTTACTATATCATAATTCCAGTAAATCGTGATCGCTTAGGAGCATCGACAGAGTATTACAAGGAATTCATCGCTATTAGAGATAGTTACTTCTGATCGTTCTTTCCTTTGAGCAGTAGGAGAGTAAATAGAATAGATCAGGCAAGGATTTTGGTGTAATAAACCTTTCTATCACACGCTTTTCTGGCTACAAGTCAATTTCAATCAAATTATTCATTATTTTATCATTATTTCAATCAAATTTTATTCATTATTTTATCATTATTTCAATCAAATTTTATTCATTATTTTATCATTATTTTAATCAAATTTTATTCATTATTTTATCATTATTTCAATCAAATTTTACTCGAATCATCCCGAATTATATAAATCGCGAACTGAACACACTTTTAAAAAAAAATCTTAAAATGTAGAGTCTTAAATGTAATAGAAACTTATGCAGAATTTAATGATTTCAAACACTTTTTCGAAAGGAATAACGTATATTTACTGCATTCACGTCAAAATATAAAATGATAAAGTTTTCGTACTTTTAAAATATATTTAGATATCTTTGAGCATTGGTAGTAATTATCTGACAAATGAGGCACTGTGATGAGATATGAGATTCAATTTTCACATAGCTGTATTTTTTTGATGAATTAGAGAATACACAACCAGAGAAAATTTTTTAATCACTGAATTTACACAGATTCTATACTTTAATTCACCTGCATTACAACTTAATCTCCATCGCCACCAGTCAGCAAAAAGCTAAAATATCAGTCCCCAAAGCCTTAGATTTGTATCTTCTTAATCCTGGGATTTTAGGATTGACGTATTGGACGGGATACAGGGATTACGATACTAAACGTTGATATACGGTGTGACTTAGCACAGAACCGTCACTGTATCTGTTAAGGCCTATACGGATCGGAAAAAACTTGAGTGACCGATTATCAAAAGGAATATAAGAATTCAGATTGCATGCTTCCGTACCGTGCAGCATGCTTCCGTACGTAGATATAAATGTTTTACAGGGAAATTTCCAGTGTCATAGTACCTGCCTGAAATTTCCTAAACGTTACTCTAGGAGTTGGAGTTTTCTTTCATTGATAATTACCTCATCTGGTAGTTAAATATCTAATATATTTAACGTATTACATAAGGCGATATTTAATTATATTATTACCACCGAGTATTTCTATCATTAATCGTACTATGTCAATGATATCATATCGTTTATATGAGTCACATAATTCTGTATATTCCTTACTTATATCGAGAAAAATATAACTAAAATAAATTACAAATACCTCTAATACCTAATTAAAATAATACGATACAAAATCTGCTATAAGTGTATGTGCTTTATTCGATTAAGACAACAAAGACACATTTACGGAACTAGTGAATTGCGGTAGAAATGACACTGAATTTAGTGGTTTGTCAGCTTCATTGTATTTGTAATCTAATGATTTGGCAGAAGCAATGCATTGGTAATGAATTTTATATTTTACATATATTGACATACCTAACAATATGTAGGAAAATATCTCTTTCTATTGAAATCGAAATTATGGCCTACTAAGAAATGTGATATATTAAGACGTGAATGTATTAAATATACGTTATTTCTCTCGAAAAAAGGATGTGAATTTAAAATCAATTAAACTTCAAATCCCACAATTTAAGGTTATTTTTAAGCTAATGTGTTCGGTTCACGACAAGAGATTGGAATGGGTCAATTAACGTGTTTCATACTATAATTTTAAAACTTAACTGAGATCTCAAAGTATCCTTTCCTGTCTTCCTATGTAGTACGGAACAAAGAGTGAAATTCCATTACGTCCATCACTCTTTTACGACCTCTCCTTTATTCCAGAAAATTCGATAAGTCCCCCGAAGTAAGGCTTTTCTCGAACTTTTTAACAAGCGTTCGCTGATTTCGTAATTAAAGTCCTTCCATTCTCGAAAAAGGAATTGGAGATCGTCCAAAATATCCCTGTCACTAATCACTTAACCTTTGTAACCCTATATTACCCACTCTATTTTAGGTTTCGGAAACGTATACATGCATTCAGGAACCAATACTTTTTCGTCTTTCTTGACCTGAGAATGAGGTTATGATCGAAACCGATCTTTATATATAAATAAAATTATGGAAAATAGTATGTGTTGTTTTAGCAGGTCTAAACTACATCCCATAAAGTGCAGAAAGGTGCATTGCATAAAGCCAGGACACCTGGATTTTCTACCTATATTAAATTTTACACAGAATATTTTCGCTTTGTATTAAGGAATGATCACTCCGACCTTAAGCACTTTAATGGTGGTAATGAAATTTAATTTAGCTCACTTCTAGTATAACCTTAAGCACTTTCTTCATTTATATACTTGTATAATGCATCCAAGATCGTTCTATAATGGGAAGCATACTCAACAATGTCCATTCACCGAGATTCCATCGCAAATACCGTACTGAATAGCATCTGGAAGGAATGGAGCCGTTAAATCATACGTTTTCCCCATTCTCAGTTGTCGTATGTTCCCAGTCATTGCTCATCAATTTACTTCTTTCCCTCTTCCTCAAAATTGGCACCGAATTCCTTCCGCACGGCGTTTCCCGTAGGAATGTCCGCGTGGGCGTTTACCGCCGCACTTAATCATCCCCGTAAACACGGAAAGAAGAAGACTGACATCATTAAACATCTCCGAACCGAACCTAAGGGACTTTATTATCCTACCATTACGCATCTCCTCACGCGCATTTCCCGTCCTTTTTTTATTCCGTCCCTTCTCACATCACAGAGGTAATAATTCCTCCCCATCCCGGAAGCTTTTCACATCCTATTTTTAGACCGGTGGATTCGATCTTCCGCCCATCTCCGAGGAAAACTCGCTCCTTTTTCTCCCCGTATATTCCTCTCTCTTTCCCGATGGAAATTCCTCTGATGATAAGGAAATCGTCCGCGACGCTGTTATTAACGCCCTTCGCTATCCCACACAATTTCTGCCGTCAAACGAAGCCCGTCGTTTGACCCCCGGGCGCCTGCTCTCTCTCCCGTTCGATATATGTATTCCTCAGGCGTCTCCACCGCCCCCTCCGCCCTCCCTCCCCGCGAATTCCCCCTTTCAAAACCATTCAAATGGAGCCAAAAAAGAGACCACAAAGGAGGACTGAAACGAATAGACAGCCACCGAAATATCTCGCGAAATTTCTTATTACGATGAAGACGAGGGAATAATTGAATCATTTCGGAGCCTTTAATGGAAGCTTTTAACTTGGACAAAACCCCCTAGGATCTTTTTTTTAATACGGTGCCTTTTCCAATTTTCAAACTGATGGGATTGCTTTCGGCGGCTATCGCAATTACGAGCGATTTGACGACCTCTCGTAAAAGGAGATTTGCGCGATTATTGCGGAATTAATGGGGATATTGGATATTTTTTTAAAAATGGCTTTGATCCGCCTTTTTTGGTAGGTGTATCTCGGAAATAAGTGACCACTTCGTTCGTTGAATAAAATGTTTGTTGATCGACTGAATATTGTACGGATTACAGTAATTGATGAAGGAAATAACGAATTTATTTGTGTCGATTTTTCACTTTCTTTATTCATGCGAAGTTATAGAGATAACTAGTTTGAATCGGAATCGAAAAAAATATCTCTTTCCGTTGCAAAGATTCACACAATCATCTTTAGATTATCACTAACTCTATAATTGAGTATATTTCTAAAATAAAGTTGGCATATCTTTCCTGAAACGTTTTTAAAGTTTGTTTGTGTTGAAATTATAGTTACCATCGTGGTTGTGAGGTGAAAAAATAAAAATACAATACTTTACGTTTGCAACATTATTTTTATACTATGAGTACCTATAAAATATTGACCTTTTTGTTATACTCAAAACAAAAATCGTTTCAACGTAACACAACGGGCTGTCAGAAGTTAATCCGTCGCCTACATCTAATCATACGTACTTACCAGTAAATATTCGAGATATAACGAGGTAACCAGAGCTTAGTCTACTGAAATCTAATGATGCGTTACAATTATATATTCGAAATTTAGCGAGCGTATCGAATGAAAATGTTTACTCTTGCATCACTCCTGACGAAACGTTTTCTAAAGGGTATTACTCATTCGATACGAGTACAAAATCAAGCGTAACTGGATGGATAAAAATTTTAATTTCAGTTACACAAATCGTCGTATGGAAATAATGATTTCTCCGTCTGTGGACGCAGAAAAATCATAAATTGTCAATCACAGAGAGAATCTCAGCGTGACATCGCTTGCACACGGGCTTATCCGAGCTTTAATTGAAAGATAAGCCGGTCGATTTTGTTTCAACCGAGTGGGCACCTTAATTGGTTAGTAAGCCAATTAAAGTTGAATATCAGGGCGTTGGTGGCTTTAAAAAATGTGCACCAGCATACGCAGGTCATACTTCCTTATTCAGGTAGTTAGTGCACAGGCTATAATACCGGTCATTATATCTTGCGAACCTGATACACCTATTCTTCTAGCACAACTGCATTCTAATAATATTTTAATCTATGGCGAAACATCTCTATGCATTGAATAACAACGCGGTGTATTTTTCATTAGTTTCTATAACAACAGAAAACAACAGTCTAGAGCAAAACTATTGGCGCTTTAATAACAAATGAATATGAACAACTATCCCCACCACCACCACCTACATACTTTGCTTTTCCCCATGAATATTTTGAGTTTTTAATTCTTAAATATAACCAAATTACATAACTAAATTATAAAGAGAAACAATAAAGTCATTCTGTATATTTTAGTATATATCTCATATAATAATCACCGTTTTGTATATATTTATAATTTTATATATTTACAAATTTATTTATCCGATGTCAGTAATTCCCGTAAGAAATACATGGCAGCGATTTTCGGACATTAATTTCCCGCACATCGATTATAAAATGTGAGGATTTGTTAAAGGTCCAATGGACAATTAAATATTGGTATTTATTTCTCCAAGGTATCATGGGTTTGATGCTAGACGACTAAAATACTCTCGTACGAAAACCGCGTAAAATTCATTTTGATCGACAGCAGACTTTTTTTCCTTTGCAGGATTAAATTTGAAACAGTGGTCGATGCTAGTATCAAAAGAGAGAAAATTGAATAAAAATTCTTATCTTGGCCGTCAAATAACATTTTGAATTCGAAATTGCCAGAATTTACACAAAAACGACGAAAATCTTGAAAAATTTTGCGATCATAAACAACCTGTCCCCCTGGCGACAGGGGATAGTTGAACTAGGCACTCACAAGAATATATGGGAAAGATAGGCCCTTATGAAATGTATGGGGAAATAGAGTTCACATTTTACGGTAAGGTAAGCATAAGGAAACATTGATAATCGAAATTCAGCAATATATATTTACAAATGACATAACCTTGTGCGCTATAGATACTTCAAACCTGGAGTCTTTGATGAAAATTTCAATTTATAAATACTTTCGTTCTCAAAAACATGGAAAATGTTGACCTCAAAGTGATTTAAAGGCAAAAATTTACATAAAACGCTGGTTTTCCATAGCAACTAAATAAACAAATAGTATCAATATGTAGATTTATTGTCAGTTTAATTTAGTTCCCTCGTTTTTGACGGGGAATTTTTTAGTAACTATTTAAAATTTGTCAGTCACTAGCAGTCGTGGTGTACATGGAAAGGAGCTCAGATCTGGTCGTCAGCAAGGGACCCTACTTTCAGTGACATTGAAGTGCCTGTTTTTTGCTCTCGACTATATTTTGGAAAGGACGTTCGACCGGTCAGCGAAAAACTAAATAAGTGAACGAAAAGGAAGCGTTTTCCCGTTTTATCATTCTTTCTGACGTACGACGATGAACGAAGACGAATATACCACGAAACCCTTCGTGAGTCTCCGCTCAATTCGAACCAAGGACCTGAAGTACTTGTTTGTCATTCTTATTGTCATTAATCACTCTGATTAAAAATCACTTACATAGAGGAATCGCCCATGTCATGGCTCAAAATAATGCACTTATTCAAGAAAGGAACTGCATTAGGCTCTGTAAGATTTTATATTTATAAACTCATCTATGTATTATATTATATTAATGTTATATTTCTAAAACTTCCTTGTTGATATATCAGCTTTTCATAAAGAGGTGTTAAGAGAACCAAGAATTCCCCCGATACCCACGACCGTCGGGCAATTCCTAAGAAAGGCTTATCGCCAGGAGCGGCTGCCAATTTTCAGAAACTCCCGATGCGCATATCGGAGATCGGAGAATTCTTGGTTCTGTTATTCATTAACAGCCGATTTTCTTTTCTTTCATAAAGAGGTGTTAACGAGGATCAACAAATACTCTGAATTGAGATTTTGATTTCTGAGAAGCTCCATCACTATGCGGATATAGTATAATAATGCATATCTTGCATGGAGAGAAGACAAAGTTATTCCAGAAAAGCAAATAATGTAAAATTAACGAAGTCTTCAGATAATATAGCTCATATAGACCCAGTTTAAAACTTTTTATGCCCTTTTCTACCTTTTAGATAGTACCTATTTTTAAATGTATAATTTTATACAATTTATCTATTCCGTTTGTATTTAGGCTTAATTTTTCTAGATAATAGTTAAGTGTAGATAACAATCATGGAAAATAAGTGTCGTCTTTTGATGATTTAGTTGGACTTAGGCCCAGTTCGAAAGTTTGTGTGCCCTAATTGCATAGCTGATTTTTAGAATTGTATAATTATATATTGTTGTCTGCTTTATTTATATTCAGACTTTATTTTTCTATATTTAAGGTAACTATGAATAAAAATTTTGAGTTAATTTTAAATATTTTCATAGAATATTTATAAAGGTTGTGTGGAAGAGGTAATTTTCGCCTAACCTCGCCAAAATTATCAAATAATAATAATAATAATTTAGACCAGTCTTATCCGTAACAGTTCCAGAAAAATCCTATCTGACAGTATATCTTGGAATAGGACTTCGGGAGATAAAGCAAATGACAATCCTAAGAAAGAGTACTTGTGTACCTTTCTAACATAATTTCGTCAACGAAGTAAAAGTTAGAGTTGGTTCGAAAATGTATTTAGATTTACCTAGGGAGAGCTCTCAAAACATTGGAGTGCAAAATGAAGTTAAAAGTAGACTTGCTCAAGTTGGAGATCCTTGAAACTTTTTTGCGTGAGACTTCGCAACTGATTCCCCTTTCCAAGCCACGATGTACCACTTTCTCTTTCCGTTTTATAGTAAAAAAAAGCTGGCTCGAAAAATTATACATCAAAGGATCAAAGGTAATGGCGCTATAAAAGAGTGTTTTCTCGCGTATTGCTCTTTTCCTTCTCATTTTTCAATCATCACTCTCGCTAGCAACTTTATGGAGGAAAACGTCTAACGAGGGATGGTACTAAACTCCATCTCCCGCTGCTTAATCACTTTTTAATGACGGAGTTTTGAACGACACCGTTTCTGGAAGAGGGACTAGATTTCAATTAAACGCTTGAATGGGTATCAAAGCGAAATTAACCTAGCTTTAACATTATGAAACCGTTCTTCATCAGACCACACCTTGGTTTAGAACAGAGTTGTTCAATATGTGATCCGAGTATGGCCAGTATGCGGCCAAATGAAGGTTTTGAACTGGTCCCCCAGTCTTACTATGTATCTTGGATATATTCCCATCTGTCTAACTTTTACTCGTAGAGAAAAGAGGAGTAAGATACAAAAAAATCATAGAATCATTAGTCAATACTATTGTTGTTTTCTTTGAAAAATAACTTGATTTGTTCTGAATAGGTTGTTAATAGGTTGCCACATGAATGGTGTCTCAATATTAAATACTTGGATTGTATTGTAATAGGCAAAGTGGGTATAATACGTATAAAAAATACAGTGGGTAGAAAAAAATTTATTCTTCAAATTTAAGTTACGGAATTACTTAAGAAGACGAGGGTTAAATGTAAGTATTCAGGTTAATACTTGGGCGTATTGAAGACAAACAAAGCTCGGCAGGTATTAAAAAATCTTAAGAGAGATATATTCTGGGTATTTGAAATCGATTTTCGAATATTCTATACTGATTCGAATTTTCATTGGAATCCACAAATAAAAGAGAATAAAAAAGTAAATAATCTTTGTTGATGTACATTGATTTTTTTGCATTGGTTTCCATTTTATGGTAATTTACGTGAAAGGAAGGCAAAGAGAAGGATTAAAAGATCCAAATATGAGAAAAATAAGCATTTAAAAATTTTTGAAATATATTAAATTTGGCCGTCGAAAGCAAGTAAATATAGGTGTGCACCATACATTTCTGATAGCCTTCCTTAATGGGGAATGATATTTTCTTTTGTTATTCCAGTAATTGGATAAATAAACAAAAGCGTATCGTTGATAAATATCAGTACGACTTCGAACGATCAAGATGCGGAATCTTTTTCAGTTATTCTCTCCGGAGCTAATGAGGAAAGTAAATGAAAAGATACAGATTTATAGCTTTCAAAGTTAACAGTCAGAGACTATCACCTCCTGCATTAGCAGACAAGCTAAAAAGACGTAATCGGTGATATCCATCAGATGTAAGGCTCAATCATGTGAGCTTTGTTGTGATGAATGTAACGGAAGACAGATAAGGAAAATTTAGTGATACCATATTGGTCACGAGCTCGAATGAAATAATGGAATAATCGAAGTGCTCTACATCACGCAGGATGGCCTACTGTATCAGATTGGTAGTGTAACAGTCTCTGCAATATTTATTAGCTGGGCTTCAGTAAATAATTTGTAGTTGATAGCTTTTAGGCAAGACCTTGCAAGATAACAGTAATCTCTCTCTGGATATTTACTCAATCACTTTAATAGCTGAAGTTACGAGATGTACAACTATATGTATCAATCGTATACTACGTTTAATGTAGTATTAAATTGTTTATTGCATCCGTGTATTCTATTATAAATAATATGGTATGATATTATAACAAATGAGGAAGTTTTGAGGAAAGTAGGAATGGCAAGGAAGTTATGGAAAAGCCTAACAAAAAGAAGGAATGTGCTGCTTGGCCATATAATGAACGTGAAAGTATAGTAAACTGGTAGTAGAAGGTTATGTTACTATAAAGGAAAGATGCATAGGGGAAAGCCAAGGTTATCGTACATTAAAAAAATTATCGAAGATGTGGAATGTAAAACATATAAAGACATGAAAGAAAAAGCACAACTGAGACAAAGCTGGCAATCTGCTGCCAACCAACCAGAAGGTTGATAACTAAAGTATTCAATTAGAAAATTAGAGAGGTCTTATAATACCATTTCAAAGGCTAGCGTATAGACTAACCTGAACTAGCGTCTTCCAGGTACCCGGAGTACCGAGAAAATATAGGATTACCGAATTCTCTTTGAGGTTCATTTTGCGATCAGCCCCTCATCATCATAACATGGCCATCGAATTGCACATTGAGTGATTCTTAGACTCTAATCTTGGCCTTCATTGGTGTATCGAGTACCTGGAGGAAGTCTAAATAACGGCTAACCGAGTGTTTCCATACCTGTAATCCAAAATTTATATTTCTAAGTATTATGAAAAAGATAAATCTAAGGTTATAATACTAATTTATATTCAGATAGTCGATAAATTACTGTTCACGGATACGAGGAAATCGAACACTAATTGCTTGAGTGATGGTGTACAGTAAAATCACTTATCTTACGAATGAAATTTCCTGAGCGTAAACATTTCCTCGAATCTCATTGAAATATCCCGTGGAAAGCAAGTGAATTCTCTTCTCAACCCTTTAAATTCTTCGGAGTTGATGAGAGCTCTTCGGACAGTGCTCTCACCTCTCCCAAGGGAATGATACTCCGTGGCTTCAATCATCCCTCCCCATCTTAAGCCCAATCCAACTGACGAATTCTCATCTCGAGTCCATCCTCACTTCTTCCCTTTAGTTCCCCCTCCCCTCCCTTTGCCCCCCTTTCGATAATTTCGGGTTGCCTAGCGACGCGCTCTGGGGAAGGAATTTCCCAGAAAAACGAGTCCCACGGAACGCTTCTAAAAGTCTCCCAGGACCTCATCCGCCACTTTTTGTCTGTCCGACTGAAAGTTTTGGATTTGACAGTCGATGGGTCGATTTTATATTTATTTGAAAGGAAGGATTGGCGTCGGTGCTGCTCTATTGCCAGGCGTTTGGGTGTTTCACGAGATGGAATGATTTATTCCGCTGCCCGTCCGTTTTCTATCTCTCCAGAGAGATCGGCACTTTTCCCCAATCGTCTATCCGAAGTCGACTGAATAGGGAATGTAGCCGAGACAAACGTCAGTATCGTCAAAGGTGCAAATTTTGCTTCATTAAATTCATTAACCAATCGTGAAATTGGAGCTGCATAACAACATGTACCTATGTATTTTCGAAATAAGTGGAAAACCGAGTATGAAGCGAATATCACCTGTTATTGCGTCTTTCCACCGGAGGTATTGTGATATGCACGTATGTATGGAATATTTGAATGTATTTCTATTTTTCTGTAAAAGAAATATTTATACCTTTAACGGAAATGATCTAAAAAATTTAAATCTGTGAGAATAAGCATATTCGGACATATTCACACACTTATGTAAGAGTAACAGTGCAATCGCTCAACAGTGCGCGATCGCTTATATGATCAAATATTATTTGAGAAATTTCGGGCAGCACGACCCGCCGAACATACTAAAGAAACCAATTATTCCTTTCTTTTCTCTGTTTTCACTCTCTTTTCTTTCGCTCTTGTGCCGGATCCTCCGCTGATCACAACGCGACAACTACAATCTGCGATTCAAAATTAGCCACTTCTTCGGTACAGAACTAAGTTTCCGCGCAGAGTAATCTTGCAAATAAACGACTTTTGCAATATCCCTAAAAAAAGGCGATGTTTTCCCCATGGCTCCTTCAGAAACTTATGTCAAAGTCGAACGGGCGATACCGGCTTGGTTAGCGACACCTGGCGGGCGCCCGACTAAACTGGTTGTAGGTTTGATTCTACTGCCAACTAGTTGGAATACTGCGGGAAAGTTGAAGTGCCAACGAGTGTGCTGGGAAGTGGCGGGCGACGCGACGTTTACCTCTTCAGGTGGAAGGCGAGTATCGTGCTGTCCTTACTTTGTTTTTCAATACGCCAAAGAAATCGTAAGTAGTATGACGTTATTGGGAATAAAGTCGCGTATGTTACAAACAAAATTTCCATCGTGATTTCTTATAAGAGTTATTCCACCATTTTCATAATATTTCCAATATTTTCATAATGTGTTTTTATTACTGTAATGAAATTACACAAAGGGACAGCTTGTTCTATCCCTCCATAGTTGTATGTAGGATTTATTCTTAATCAATCATGCGAAGTTTCGTAGTCCGCACTCAAGTAAGCGTTTTCGTATTTTTGGCCAGCTTTCTTCAAATCTAGCCCACTGTGCCTCGGCAAAATACTCGTATTTCCTTATACTTATTCTACTCTTTAATTTAGAAAAAAGTTAATCGTAATCAACCCTATTGAATGCTTTGCTAAAACCAAACATCATTAGAATAGGGGAATAATATCTTCTATTACTAACCTAATATTATCATTTACCTTAAACAGAACGTGGATATTGAAACAATACTGAAAACTAGGAAGGAAAACGCCACAAAATTTTAAATACACATGTTATACGCTAACTTATTTTTAAATATTTTTCTCTCTGGACATTAGGCATAATGTTTAAATACACCGATAGTTTTTGGGTCGGGTTTTCTACTATTAAGTGTACCAAATGCTAATTTTAATTTAATGGTTTACATCAAACTTATCAGAAGCGTGCATTGATAATAAGGAAATAAAAGTAGGAATTTGTATAGAAAATGATAAGGTTCAATCTAATAGATTTGCATGTGCTTATTTATAAAAATAATATTTTTATTTCACTTTGTAAATGTATGTATCGACTGTAATGGAGTTCCACCTAGTTAAGCAATCTCTTATCGGCTGATAAATTTGTTTTTAATTTTCATCAAGTTAGGGAACAATGGAAAGGCCTTAATTTACAATCTCACCTCTCAACTAACTAGTAAAAGGCGGGGAGGTCGATGGATTTTCAACCAACTCCTTTACACGGCAGGAAATTGGAATTTTCCCGGGAGAGTTGATTTAATTACGGAAAAATATGCGTGAAACTTTGCGCACCGACCCGAATTCACCCCCAGGGTTTAATTCCTATTTCCGATCATAAGAGAATATGAAGTTTTTTGGATGAAATTCTTCTTCATTTGTGGACAGCCAAATGAATAGGATTATTTTTTCTTTATCGAACCAAAATTGAAAATTAAATGACGCTCTATTTTCGTCTCCTAGTAACGTGAGTTTGATTACAGACCTTCTTAATGTCAACATATCTGAATAATCTGAGGTACGTTCCGTATATTCTGATGTGATAATTTATCACTGTGTGAATCAGTTTGATCGCAGCCTACGTTGATTATTTATCAGTTTTCATCACTTTACTGTTTGATTTGGAATCGAATTTTCACGAGCGATTTCAATCATTTGATGGAGGAAATATTTAATTAATGCTTCGAAGTTTAATTTCAAACATGAGTTGACAAGGCTGATTGGATGAAAGAGATTTCATTGGGGCGTGATAATTTTAGGCAGGAGAAGTTTAGTTATGCGAAATTCTGAAACAGATTCGTAATTTTCTCTGCATAGTCGATTATTTCATCAGCTTTATGATTTTTGCAAAAGTACTGTCTAAGCGATTTGATAAATTTTCCATCCATCTTTTCCTCATAAGACAAATTACTAAGTGACTCGGATAAAAAGTAACTTTAATACGGGCCCAAAGAAATAATATCTTCAATTATACATCATATGTGTACCCAAAGGCAACTATCACACTGACGAACCTTTCAAGGCTAAAATTATAAGGAGTTATGAAATTTTAAGATTTATGAAAAGATACATATTAGAATACTGAACATAGATTTAATAGATAAAAATCTGTGTTCAGTTATGTATTTCCACCACATCTCGGCCGTATCGATAGATTACATATTAGAATATATTGCAATATATCATAATAGAATATATCATAATATCTTTCAATTAAATGCAATAAATATATTTCATTAAAATACAATATATTACAATGTATTAACCATTAAAGATTGAAATTAGATTTTATTTCAATTTACAAGCGGGTTATTTTGACATTGACGTTCAAGATTCAGATGTTGCCGAGTGTTTTTTTAAGAATGATTTTTATGCATCTGGTATCTTGTGGGGTACGTATGTAGAAGAAGCAATACCAGAGGAGTTGGGAAAAGTTTTTATGCATATCACTTATCCGAATACACGATGTAGTTTTCTAAAAAATCACACAACAAAAAATTCTAAGCCATCATCTGCTAGCGTTGGAAACGGGGGATTTATTTAATCAAATCCTGCACGTCTCCTCTGTTTTTCGTAGCCATTGCTGGATGGGTGGAAACTTTTGTAGTCGACTTCGGCAAAGAAATTTATAGGGACTCGTACGTCGCAATAATGCCTCCGGAGTTAGGAAAACTGCTGCGACGGAAGATGAAAAATTACTACATAGTTTTGGATTCGAGCGCTCGGCTTTCTTCGCGAAAAAAGAAAACTCGGGGGAAAATTTATTAATTTCCCAAACGATAAATCTCCTCTTCCTGCTCATGTGTATCCCTTTTCCAACAGCTGATGCGGTCAGCTTCATCGGAGCGATGGTTCCGAGGTCGCCGGCGAACGCCCCGAATGACCCGCACATTAAAAATCATTCGGCAAAAAACTATGGCACCCTCTCTTGCGCACGTGAAAGGAATTCCCGATTTTAAGCCGACGCTTTTATGTTCTATAAGTTTCGCATCGGGAGGACATACACAAAAGCAACCCCGTACACATTAGTCGGATCGATCGCTTCATTACGCCGGAGATAACAAGGTAATCTCGCCCGCACGGTTAATTAAGCGAAACAGAATAATTACTTAATTGGCGGACGCAAAGGGAACTCTTTCTTTTCATGTTCGCTGGAAGATTCAAAGTTTGGAAGGAATGAATTTTAGCAAACCGGTCGCGGGGAATAAAAGGCGATAATCATCATTTAGAAGGGAAGTGGAGTGCGTTGTTTTTACGCCCGTGGAGGTGAGAGCTTCCAATGTCCTGCTTTTCTCTCCTCCTCCCTTCCCGATCCTCCTTCCCCTATATCCCTTTATCCCATTCCCCTTTATTCCCCCCTTCCCGTTTCCCGATCCCCCTTTCCCGCAAACTCGTGGCTGCTTAAAGGGGATAGCGGCCGGACCGAAAGAGAGGATTTAGCTGTAGTTGAGTGAAAGACTTCAGTTCGCTTACACTTGGTGAGATTTTCAGGAATTGTGGAATCGGAAAGAGGTTTCCATTAATTACCACCAGTCAAGATCTTGATGGGATTCCCGTGTACAACTGCGTTTGCATTATTAATATACTTCCCCTTCAACGGAAGGAAATAGCGAAAAGATAAACAGCGAGGGGAAATTGGTTCGGTTACTCGAAGATATGAATTAAGTTTGTGCTTAGCTATCGAAACATTGCGGGGATTTTGAATTTATATATCTCCAAGTTCTTACTTTTTCCAACACAAGAGAGTTGGCTGTGTCTCATGTATGTACAGTGTCTCCGTTATCTTCTATTGGATTTACCAGAAAAATGTAAGATGACGGTATACAATGATATCTA
The DNA here is from genome assembly GCA_036926295.1 of Pachydiplax longipennis. NCBI lineage: Eukaryota > Metazoa > Arthropoda > Insecta > Odonata > Libellulidae > Pachydiplax > Pachydiplax longipennis. Next base: position 40,102,634 of record JAVFKF010000015.1, read on the forward strand.
AGCTAACGAGTAACCCGTATGACGAAGATCTTTTTGCTCCTTTTCGGACTTGACTAATGAATACTTTAGTGGATACTCGTAGAGGTGGGAAAACCGAATCAAATCAATCGAATAGTTCGCTTGTTTGCTTCCACCGAACAGTGAGAATAAAACTCTTCGATTTTCACGCTATTCTTGGCGTGGCGGACATTCGAATGATTCTACTAGGTTTTTCACTCGGTCCTCCCCATGGAGTGAATCATTCGATGTTTTCTCTACAACTTTAAGTATTGAACAGGATCCATAACGATTAAACCATTTTCACGTTCTGGCTGACAAACATGATTCAAGAACGAATTATCTTCGTAGGTGGAGGTATCAGGGTACTTATTTCAAAATTCAGCTATTATGATATTCGTTCAGTCTTAAAGTTTATAAATATAAACGGAAATTATTTTCTATTATTTTGGTTGGAGAATATTTTTAATCCCTCACGGCTTGTCAGACTTATTTCATATTTTTAGCATTATATAACAATATTAGCATTATATCAACGTATTTTTTTAATAACCTTACTTTTTTACTTTTGTAGCTTATTTCGTTTCAGCTGTATATTTCCACAAATCTCGGATAATAGAGAGTAGTTAAAGCTCTGAAATGTATGCTGACCTCGGCAACGAAAAACTCATTTTCGAATTCAGTTAAATCTGGAAATAATTCGCAATTCAAAAATACGTTCCAACTTTGAAAATATTTTAACAACTGTGCGAGAATTCCGAGAGTTTCGGCATGATTTTTTTTTTACCTCTTAATTCTCTCCGCCTCGGTGGAAATTTTCAACGCTAACAGGATCGCAATTTGGCTAGTTGAATTTCTTTCTAGCGAGATTCATTCAATTTGAGGTGCACGACGCAGGCAAACTATGTTTTGCGTTTCGTGTGTGCGAATCTAAGTAAACTGCCCACTGGTCAACAGAATTATCCGCATTAAAAAAAAGAAACCCTAAAGTAAACCTGATTTAAAATTTCCAAAAATGAAATGAAATTAAATTTGAAATTCAACGGTCATTTTATGGCGCTTTGTTGGGTTTTATATTTTAATCCATCGAGAGAAAGATTTACTGCCGATTTCATGCAGGGTATTTCGTGGATCACAGATTAATTTAGCTGAGATCTTTAAAAAAATTTAGAAACGACATTTAAAAACTTTATCGCTGAAACCTTTAAAATGGAACTGTTTACCATCTAAATTAATTTTGACCATACATAATTTTTAAGAAATTAACTAACTTTTTTAACTTGAAGTTCATTTTTTTAATAATAACGCCTAACTTCTTATAGCAAGTATGGTATAAATATTTTAATAATCAAATGTAATAATGGAAAACTCGTCATTATACAAGTATCCCCTGAAATTCCCTCTTAAATTGGCTACATGCTACATAAGAATGATAAAAATGTTATAATAATATCCGAAATGTTTTATAGTCATCGTACTAAGAAGCTTAAAATTAACGTTATAAAAACCAACAACCCATATTAGTTACTAAAAATAACTAAGACTTTAATTTTCTTATTTGGCTATTCCTTGAAAATCTCCGGCGTGACTATTTATCGCTGGTGATATTTCTTGGAAATGGCATTATTTCTTGGAAAACGTGAAGATGAATCTCTTGCTGATACGCTGTGATCTGAAATGTTGGATTTAAGCAGCGCTGTGCCGTACTAAGTGAATGACAATTTACCATGCGGATTTATCCTTTATCATGAAAAAGCTTACCCATAATAAAATCAGCAAAAAACATCGGAAACTGCCATAATGTCCCTCTGAAAACAAATTTAACTATACCTTCATTCTCAGGCGAATTTTGGTCTTCGTAACGTATTTACGATTACAATCGAATGAAGGCACTAATTTTGTATCCTTGACGCAGTAGAATCAAATACAACTAATTGTGATTCAAAGTACCATTTAATCCCTGGATTGCGTGGGTAAATGTAAACAAATGATTGTGTTTTGACCAATTTGGAGGCAGTAATGAGATGTTGAAATTTTCTTGCATTAAGCATGCTACCCAAGTTTCAACTCATGCGTGTCGACACCGTAATGGAGTGGTAAATGTGTTGGCCATCCACTTCAACGTCTGCGGTATCGGATTTCACTTAGGGATTTGCATTATCCGAGGGCTAAATGCATCTAAATTAGATAACAGGGAAACGCAATAAAGGGCAGTTTGATCGCGCCATCGGAACGGTGGGAATGAAGATCAAAAATGAACTAAATCGACACCCTGGAGAGAGAAATGGAACAGTTCGGTGAAAGAGGGGAAAAAGTGAATTGGGAAACGTTGTATTTGCGTCTAGATAATCGAATCGTTTGGTTTAATCTCTAGAATAATAATATACGTATAATATTATTTTCAATGACACAGAAAGACTATACTGCTTGAGGAAATAATAAATTTCTTTTCAAACAAAATAGGAATTTGTTTCAAGATAGAAAGAAAGGTTGTTGAAAGAATGATGTTCCATATTGCATGAGGCATATGTGTTGAAATTCAATGATGAAAAGAAGTAAAAATAGCATCAAGACTGGGAGTCAAACCACACTGATTTCTGCAATGTGAAATAAATATTTTTTATTCTCGTTTGTTTCCTTAAAGGGGAATATCTAAAAAAAACATCGCTCGTATATTTCCAGAAAGTGGAAGATGAAAGTGGAAGTGTGTTTGATTTCCAATCATATCGCTATCATAGCTATCTAAATGCGTGTTGGGTGATTCCTAGAAGGTCGGTAATCCTGGGATTAGATTTCAATTTAAGGAACTATCCCATGTTCGCCAAAGCTTTCGGCTATCGGAGATTTTTCGAACCTCTTAACGATTATTTTTAATTAACAGCAACTAGGCCGTTTCTATCGCACATGTGATTTTCGAGGGAACGAAAGGAAGGAAATACGAAAGAAGGGGCGCTTACAGACAAAAGGAAATTATTTAGAAGATCAATGCAATCATTAATTCTTAAATCTCAATCGCAATTCTTGAAGTTATCACGATAGGCATATCTCGATTATAAAATAATAATTCTCTATTCTCTTCTATAGATTCAAATTATGAAAGATAATACCAATAAATATATTAATGTATAAAGTATTCATGAGTTACAAATGTACATGTGAATGTATTTTTTATACCCTTAGAATGATATAAGCCGAAACGTTCTCACTTAATTTCCATTGTGAAATTTGAAGGCTACGGATCTTTTTCGTTAGTTAACGAATACAGTAATCCAAGTTAAAGTGTGGCTATATGCAAAAGATTTTGGGCTTCATTTTCACTTAAAAAATTTATTTATAATTGTTTATATCTCGTTATATTTATTAAATTTGATGATTGCGCGATAGATCTCCCTGATTTCGTTTGTCATATTACCTAATGTAAAGAGAATATATAAACATTTTACTCTTGGTCAATCTATTGCCACGAATGAATAGAACTTACTTATGTTGTAATGTATAAACTTACAAAGAGAATATCGATTCATTCCCTTTAATTTCTCTTCCAAACATTCGCAAATATGTCGGAAAATATTTGCAGCTTAAAGTAGCTTATGAGTAGCAAACGTCGGTTCGTCCTCTTCACAGAGCTTACACAATAAGAGGGTCAAAAGACGACTGAAACCGGAATCAAATGAGGTTTGCCTCATGAATGGCAAATACCCTTTGACATCGTACGAAATAAAGAGAAAGAGACTGTTTCAAGCTAGTCATTACATAAAAGAAGATTACGATGGACCAAATGATGTTCATCTTTCGTAATATTTTATTCAACAAACTGAAGGCAGAGTTCTGGAATATATTTTCGACGCCATGTATAAAAAAGTTTAATGTTAAGACTGAGGAGATCTAAAAGAAAGGAATTTATATAGAAAAGTTAAGGAGAAAAAAGACCGATACCGCCATGGAGACAAAATTTGCTGAAATTATAATGAGTGGAATTTCTACTTTAAGCTTCAACTCAAAAATGACTTATCGACGTGGTTCCCGTAATTACTTAAGGGCTCGTAGAAGTGTGGTAAAAGTTAAAAGCTTCTTTCTATTAATTATTTTTTCTATTTCGTGGAGACTGCTGAGGAGAGCTTATGAGAAGAAAGGCAGCGAAAATTTAAATTGCATAAAGAATTAAGCACGTTTTATATGCAGATAAATGAACTATAAGATTTTTTTGAATGACATTACATTATAATAATACAATACAATAAAAAAATTTTCAAAGAGTTCATTTATCCGCACCCCCTCTTTTAAAGAAACGGTTTTATTTAGATATTTTAGACAATCTACATTGTGTTTCTATAATTATAATGTCTTAGAAAAATTATTTCATCGCGGAGAAAGCTCGATATCCAACCAGAAGGTATAATACGACTCCGTTACATTACATGCGATTTTCCAGTTTCCAGACATCGATCGATTATTCCTTTAAAATGCATACGAATGTATAGTAAAACGTACTTGCTTCCCTGAAAGAATATAACCGTTATCTAATTCCAAGAATAAATGGGCTTGTAAAAAGTTTGACGGGACTTGAAATCTAACCAAGGATCTTCCTCTATCCGAATGCTACTTTGTCCAGCTGAGCTATCTGATCAGGAAATTTTCTTATACCGTTTATGGGATAGGGATAGAGGAAGATCCCGGGTTCGATTTCCAGTCCCGTCAGACTTTTTCAAGTCAGTTTTTCCTTGGCATTTTCTCTGAGTGCACCCCTTATGTGTAAAGTTAACCCAACTCCTTTCTTACTTTAATCTAAATCATTCATGTGATGTACTAATGTTTTACGATCGATTTTATCATAAATTTGCCGTTTATATCTGACTACATTGGATACTACTTATTCTTTATTATTACCTAATTAGTACTACTTATCATTTCAGTGATTATCGAGGTTATCACTGTCATTGTTGTCTAGGATTCAGTTGCTACGAAATAAACTCTAGAAAGAAGGGTAAAAGATTAGCTTGTCTTTTTTCAGTTGTTTAAGCCCCTTTTGTAAGCAAATTTAATTTATAGAAACGTTAATGCTTACGGTTGATTCTGCAGAACGATTCTGTGAATTTATATATAAAGGTATTCATTTTAATGGCTCTAAATAGTATTAATGTAATTAATATAAGTAATCAATTAGAGTTATATAGCTTCAATTACGGACGACTAATTAAGCTCGTGTTTCATGAAATCGTACAATATCATATGGAAAATTTTATCATTAATTAAACTTTAAACGTATTAAGGCTAATTACAAGTATATCATTACGTGATTCATTAATGCGTTAATATTCCAAAGTGACCCCATTGAGCCAAAAATTGCTGCTAATGTTAAATTTCTAACATTAATACGTTAATACTCCAAAGTGATCGTATGGAGCCAAAAATTGTTAAATTTCTCAAAAAATGTGCAAAAAGGACCATTTTGAGAGAAAACTCGAAAATTAGATTACTGCTTCATTAGCGACCCAACCCCTTCCACGAAGTCAGAATGCTAAGTGATACGTATTTGCACGCAACGTAAATTTGATTAGACAAAGAGACAACATTATGCGACAAAACAGTAGTTAATTGAAATTTGATCGCACTTATAGCTAATTACTCGTAAGTCATCCTCAGTGCCGTCCTAAATGAGGCAGAAGGAGATGGTACTAATTTGGGCGTTTGCACATGATGTTTCACGACAAAGTCGATGCAGTGATATGGAGCGACGTCCAATTATATGTTTCTGAAGCTGCACGTGCCTTTATTCGACTACGGCTCACGCGAATTTCCACGTTATACATCGCCGATCCGATCGATTGCACAGAAAAGAACGGTGGCTGAGATTATAATCACAGGAGATGAGGTGTTCCTTCTTTCCGATTCTCAGACCTTCGGGCAAACGACAGATTGAGTCTTTGACGTCATCCGAGAACGCGACTTCTCGATCGAGGGTAAGAGACGGGAATGGTGAAAGAACGTAACAGAACAAAGAGACATTAATGCTTATAAATTATTTATTTTCCCGGAAAGTTGAATCTCTTGCGGGATTTCTTCGCTTCCAAATCACACAAAAACCACTGTGAGCATGAATTTCTACGGCTGACGGACATTTTTAAAGGCAAATACGAAAGCTTTTTTCCTTTAGTCGTGAAAACCTGAGAGGAGTTACATTGAAGTAGCTCTTTTTGTAAGGGTTCGAAAGGGAATGGTGAAAGACTGTTGGCAGACCGCTTTCGAAGGAGGAAGTTTTTCAGGAGGATGTTATGATTTCTCGGCGTGCTATCCCATTTCAGTTTAGGTCTTTCGATATGCTCATTTTCCTCAACTTTTTCCTTAACTTTTTCCTGGTTTTCCCACACTCCTACGTCCTTATGTTACACAATCATACATCACTTATGGTATCATCATACTTTCCGTCTACTCAGTTGTTTCCAGCATTCCTTGATTTTACTTTTAATACTTCTTTATAGCTCAATATGTATTTCATTTAATATTGTTTTTTCTCTACTTCTTTTCATGATATAAAGGAAAATGGAACTCGGCTGTTAATGAATAAAAGGCTCGATAAACTTCGATAGCAGAATACGTCGGTAAATGCCGGATGAGTTACAAGAGATGGAAACAGAAGCTCCGGATTATTGACTTTCTACGAATAACCCAATGCGCCTTTTGCTATTTTATCATCTTCAGGAGGTCAATAAAGCGTGATATTTTTCTATTTGAATAGCTATTGAAATGCGCATAGGATGATTGCTATCCTATCGGAGAATTTTCGAACCTCTTACCTCGTTTCGAGTTTTTTCTTCCGATAAATTCCATTTTCGGTTCCTCCTTTGTGTTCTTTGATCGTGATCAGTCATGAATATTTGCTATCTAAGTTTGATTTACCGTATATAAAAATAGACCTGATAAAAATTTTGTTCGAGCGAAATGACAACCTTTGTAATCCTATGATTTATTTATTTGTTATACTAGTATCATAATCCTATCTGACTGTGAATGTAATGTTCATTTTATATACTAAATTAAATATTTTTATGTTCAACTTTTAGTACAAAGAATACCTATCTTCTGATATATGTTGTATATATTAATAACCTTTGAAATTTTTACTGTCGAATATGTTGAAATCTATCTCATCCCTCCTTAAACCATATTTTCTTTCCTTAATTCCTTTCTATTCCAGCCATACTTGTTATAACTCTATATATAGTGTAGTTCATATTCTAGTTTAAAATCCGAATTAATTTCACGTGTGTATTTTATTCCATTTTGACAAGAGTTGAATAAAAAAGGGACTTTCTAGTCTTCTAGTCCTACTTTGGCCCAATAAAGACGGTTGTATTGAACTGCTACGCTCCCTTATAATACAATTAGGAAGAGATATTATGGGATGTCCAATTTATCTTTATTTTTTTTAATTTTATGTAACTGCTCTTATTTTATCTTGCTGTGTTTATTCTGCTTATTGAACTATTTTCATGTACTATTGTATGCTAATTAATTGATCTGTGAGAACTGTTTTGGAATTTAAGATTGTAATGTCCCTTAAGATTTTATATGTACTTCCAGTTGTAGATTTGTAGTCTATCGCGAATAATTAAATATAACAATAAATATTATCTAATGTATAGTCTCTAAAGAAAACTTACCAATAATAATTAAATAAATGCTAAAGAGAGCGGTTAAATGCCGCATAGAATAAGCTGCCTCAGAACGTAAGTGCAATGAGCCATCTGAAAACCTTTAGAGTTACATTTTAGGCTGTGTTGCCGTTTCGGTAGATCGGAATCATAAATTTCGAATGTCAAAGGGTTTGGTGGAGCCGTCAACTGTGGCGACCCCTTCAGTTAAAGTTCCGTTGCCTATAATCCCAAAAGTTTTCCCTTTTGTTAACTTTGGACCGAATAATGTCAAAGAGCCCTTTCGTGGATCAATAAGTACCTGCCGAGGGTTGCCCATTACTTTCAGCAGGCAGTCAATCCAAGCAAAAATAAAGTTTTTGTAGTTTAACATCTACCGAGTCATGGTTTGTAATTATGTTTCCCAATGCCTCAGTCTGCCTTTAATTACGGAAACAGGTGATGGAGCATAAAAAGCTTAGATGAGCCTCAAATGTATGTACCTTACTACTTTAGAAGGAAGAATTTAAGAATTTGAGAATTTAAGCTTTCTGGGTGTTAAAAAAGATATATTTGCTCTACATTGGAAGGTTTTTCTCCGGTGATTCGACTGAGTGATTCGTAAAAGGGACTTAATGTTTATATGACATTATTTTTTACTTTAATTATGCTATCTCCATCTATAGGAATTTGGATATGCGTTTCTGTAAATGTTAAAACGTGATATGAAGTTCAATGGAATTTACCTTTTTATTCATCGATGAATTGATTTGTTCGCAAAAAGCATTTGTGTGCCAACCTAATTCCACGATCTCGTGCGCCTCTTTTTTTGTATAACACCGTGTTAATGATTCGAAAAGACATAAATTTCTTACGATTGTGATTCGAATACTTTTCCTAGGGTACCTTAGCAGTACTCACGGAATCTGACACTATTTTGTTACCTTAATTTTCACCAAAAGCTTGCGATTTATTTGAAAGTTGCAAATGCTTTATAAAGTCTAACAATAGGTGCTACGAAGGCAGAGTATCAAGCCATAACATTTTTCGTACACTTTTTCAATCCCGGAAAACGAAAAAACAAAACTTCGGATTAGTTTGCGTTTCGTTTTTTGTGTTAATGTTGAACTGCTTCGAATCTTTGTTTTCCCTCCGACTGTTGTAGTATTATAACCTTCGAAAAGTTTGTTTTATCATTTATAACTTGTTTCCTTGTCATAGCGTTTCACTAAATTTTAGAATATAACTTTACAATAGGTATTTGCAAGTCGTAGGTACACATACGTTTAGTAAACCCTTTTTATTTTATGTTTAAGTAAAATGTGCACTGTTGGAAAATGTCAGAACGGAATAAATAAAGGTATTTTTAGTTTTGGCTCAGATTCAAGAATTTCAATTTCCTCTGTTGGGGTTCGGTTCTTGCTCCGGCAAAAATAGATATTTTTCCCATCTCGGTTTTCGTTTCGGTTCCGGTTTGATGGCTTGTTTGAAGGTGGCGAGAGGATGGGAATGTTTACCAACTGATAACGGGAACGGAAAGAAATTTTGGAGTAGCCGCCCTGCAGCACGTTAGTTAGCTCAACAAAAGGCATTCAACTCAGCTGCTCAAAAGGGATGAAGGTGCTGCTCGAGGCCTTTGCTGATGTGAGGGAGGGGTTTTCACTCTTGGACGCAGATATGGTCGCACATTTGAGTAGTTTAATCTCCTCTTCTCTCATCCCTCCACTTGTCCTCTTTGCCACTTAATCTTCGCCCCTCCATTCATTCTTTAGTCTCCGTATCTTGCTTACGTTTTTCATTATCATTAATCTTCGCCCCTCCCTGTCTTTTACGATGCTACATTCACTATTCTCACCTCTTCCGTTCCTCTAACCTAAGAAATGATGCGGTAAATTACCCAATTTTGTGTTGTATTTATAGAGTATCAGTTATGTTACGCCTCATCTACGAATCTCTGTTCTAAAAGAGGTTCGTATTCTAGATAGTAAGGATTCAACAGCCTTCGTTACTCAACTTTAAGATCGTTGTTATCGAAACCGATGAAACTAAGGCATTCTCAAATTAGGAAAGATTCAAAGGAAAGGAGAGAAGTATGTGTTTGGTATATTTGGAAAAAAAAGATTACGGTAATGCTGGAAGAATGAAACAGGGAATCGCTTTGTCGTAAGATATAAATAAAAATAGGATATAAAGTTGTCTCTTGACTTCTGATAATTTAATACTTTTTATAACAACATATTCGTTATAGCAAAACATCAAGGAATTTTCTTGGTAAAGAAAAGACGTAAGTAAGAATGAACTAGATGAAGTGTGCTTGCTCAGCTGTTCTGTGCGAGTTCATGATTTGACAAACGGGGCGCCAATTCAAAACTAGAAAAAGGTAACCAAGGTTGTGCTACGATAATAAGGATATAGGGCCTCCAACCTCGTCAAGCACTAGCAAAACCACGAGTAAGGTTAGTGATTTCCCAAAAGAATATCTACACGTCGAAAAGAAAGGTCGGAAGTGGGATGTTTTGAGAGAGATAGAAAATAGGACGGACTCTAATATAGCCGATGAATATTGGTTTTTCTTATTCCTTATCCCTGGATATTCCTAAATCGATTTCAACCATTACTAATTCGCATTGTAACCCTCATTATTCTGAACCATAGTCCTCTAACGTTCCTATCCCCGTATCCGCTTCCCTTCCTTCATGAAAATTGACCCAATTGAAAAAGCTCATTGTGCTTGATGATGATACATAGGGATATATCCGGTTATGCGGTTTAAAGAAGTAGTATTGCTAAAAGTATTTCAATAGCTGAGGTCATTTCGCACGTTGGATCCCACCAGGAATAAAACCTGGGACCGTTTTCACTTAAGTCAAACTCGCTGCCCACATGGCTATTCGAGAATCTATGCATATTAAAGTTTGTGTGGAATTTACTACATTTTTTAATTATCATCTCTTGATTCCCATTCTTACCGAACCTTAAATATAGTCAAGGAGAAATCCTTTCTCAACTTATAGGCATCATCATCATTTTAAGCTCATTCTATATTGCAGTAATTTATGGGATACGTTCTATTATAAATGAGAAAAATGAATCATGAATGAGTTAAATCAATTTACATTGTCCCCTCGATGTCTTTAAAATGTTACAAGGAGCTTTAACGGCATGTTTTCTTCCAATCTGAATTATATCGTTCCTTGATTATTCTATAAATTCTCTGTCTCATCTGTCCACTTTTACCGCTCTCAGGTTTTCTTTAATAATTTACGTCCCTTAGCTTGATTTATTACGTCTATTAGACGTCTTCCTTGAATTTCAATTATAATAAATTTCTACTATAAATATGAGGTTCGTCCTTAGCAAAACTCTGCAGTAGCACAATAATTCGCTGTGGCTGTAATAAAGGGTTATTTAAATCCCGTATGAATTCATCCCCGAAGTCTTACATGCAGTAAAACCCGTTTAAGACACCAGCTTCAGACGTTATCCCGCTTAAGACGCGCATTTTGCCCGTCCCCAGATGCAATACAACCGGTTAAACCGAATGTCCGCCTCTTTTGATAAACCAAATTCTTTTGCTGCATTCTAAGGAGGTTCTTTTTGACTCTCAGGAGGACTTAACTCGTGAGAAGGAGAAGAAGATTAAGCAAGAAAGAATAATCTGCATACCACTTTCGAAGCCGATTTTGGTTCTAAGATAAGGATAAGATAAAAATTTGGTTCTAAAGGTAAGAATTTCTCTGTCAGAGTTGTCTTATGCGAATATCTAGATGAAAAGTCACTATGGGGTGTTTCCTTTGATGGAAAACTCGAGTTCTGAAAATATGGAATATGGCAGATTGACAGTGCAGCGTTTTGTGAAGTTTGGAGCGTCTTTCAGAGATTGGAGCCGTGACAGCCTATCACCACATCCGTTGCACAATTCGTAGTTCATCCCGTTTCGTATACGTGATAAAAAATACGTCGTTAGTGAAATGTTAAGTGACAAAACGAATTTACAAAAGAGGCGCTGTCTCTTTCTTGAAAAATTCGCAGTTCTATAAAAAAAATGTGGTATGTCTTCTCTTGAGTGTACCGTCATAGCTTCGGGATCTAGAGCGATGCTGCAAACAAGGATTGATGACTTCTTCTGCTGAACTGGTATGTAGAATATAATTCCTATTTAACGATAAGGAGAGATATAATATGTTATAAGAAAACGTGCCTAATATTTTAAAGTAGAAATAATGTAAAATGCAAGCGTTCAAACAAATAATTGACTTGTTTTAGTGTTTAAAGTAAGAAATCTTAGCACTGCATCGTCCCAGATTATAAAAATGATATAGAAGAGTTCAATAATGTTCTTTCTTACTTTTAATACTACTTTTGGTTCAGGTCAGTCGATACTTTCGAAATATCTCGAATTATTAACGTCAAAACTAGATTTATCGCGCAACAAGGAAGAAGTCACAAAATGCTGCCCAAATCAATACATTCTCGAACTATTTTTTTAAGTAATCATTCCGTAACCGGGAAGTGAGTCTACCTCGAAACGCATTCGAATAAATCGCAGAATAAAAATGGCATTGTAATCTCGAGAAAACGACGTAGTTGGCGCAAGCAGAAGATTCATGGCTGCAGATATAGATAAAGGCAAGTGATATCACTTTTCCCAACAAGGATTCGCAATGAAATGGTTCGGAGATACGATATCGCCATAAAGAGGACGATTTCAGAGCGGTCTTCCGGAATCCATGCCGTAGAAGTTGCCTCTATACAATGTCGCGCTCGGCTTTAACCTGTATGAGATAGAAATATGCATTCCGTTGCCGATACTTGAGAAATTCTGAGATTTATCGCCACAAGGGCCATCAATACAAGTCTCGCTATTGAAGGCATAATCTCTGCGCGCCCTTCAGAATGCGTTCGTTGGGAATGGGGACTGTGCCGCGAAACGGTGCATGAAAAAAGGGAAAAATCACGCAGAGAGAGAATATGAAAGCCATTCAGGTTCTGAATCCACGTCAAATAGCGACCAAACGAACCCGGAATGACGTAATGACATTTTACATTAAACTTCATTCTCAAAATTCGTAGAATGCATTAAGTTGACCTAGAGGGAGACGCAGTGTCAGAAAATATTAAAAACATCCATTAATATGTTGTGAATATTATGAAGCTAGCTGGTGAAATGTATTCCCCATCTATTTTTGGTGTGTGAACCGTATCGGAAATCCAATTCATGAATATTATACCGGTGTACGAAGCTGCCTTTTCAAAACATCAAACAAATCTATTATTGGGATCACCGCTGCGTGTGTATATATTAATCTATCTGATGTCTGTAACTCTCATAAAAAAATACATGGGTGAAATTTTTAGCCTTAATTTCATGTTTTTTCCGGCAAGATAGAAACGTGTAATTTATGATTCCTTTAGAAGCCAAATGTCCTAACATTTATCGATAATTTTCTACAAAAAACGTCAACTCTAAACGAATCGAAAGTCTTCTCACAGGATATGCCCGTTAAGTTCCTTTTCATCGATTGCATAATCATTTTCTTTGGCAGAATTAAACTAGAAATAATGCCTCGACGATTTCGAGACAAGCACTGAAAGAAACGAAATTGATTATTCTCATTTTGTCCATAAAATATCTTTTCGATTTATGATTACAGAAATGTGGACGAAAATGAAGAAAAATTGTGTAATTTTATTGAGTATAAACAACCCGTCTCCTTCAATACGAAGGCGATCTTATAGTCAGGTATCGCTAAGAAAAATTATTTGTATTTCTTTTCATTTAAATATTCAAAGTTTTTCAAATAATACATCTGTGTATTTTCTTTAATCCTTTCTGTATATCTTTTGTTTATCTTTTTCTAAGAGTTAAAGTGACGATTATTGACTGATACAACTTAATATTTAATAAGGCTGTTGATTATTCCATTAATTTGAAACGCGATTTTTGAATTTTATGTTATTATCTCCAGAAAATTGATATTCGATTTCTCGAAGGTTCAAACAACATTAGCCTTTAAGCCCATAGATTTGCAATTACTTCTTTGTTCGATAATATATCTTTGCAATGAATCTGCTGAATGAATCCTTCACGTTCTTGCGTGCGTTTATCAAATTATAGCCGAATGTTGTTTAGATATAAATGCGATGAGACTCGGGGAGAATTCAACTAATGAGTCAGTCCATTACTTAGAACAGCATCATTTCAATTCAGCTGAATTCCTGAAACCGTAGATCGACTGGGATTTATATATAAAATACGTTCGAGGCTGATGAATGAATAATTCGCCTTAGCATCTGCCGTTCGTTCCACTCTGAACTGTATCCGTCTAAGTCATTTCCAACTCCCCCATTTGTCTTCGTCTACTTCTTTTGTTTTCTTCCTTCTATTTTTGCGCACTTTGAATTCTGTTACGCCTCTCACATCTTTCCGTTTCTGATTGTATTCCTCCTCTAGCTATGTGCTTTCGGGTAAACGCTATAGCGGTGTTCTACTTGAAATAACGATCTTGTTTGATGAGGCTGGGAGGAAAGAGGGATGAGTAGAATCATAAATGGAAATTCGTCGAGAACAAAGGAAGTGAGGAATTCTAATTTCCGCATCTTCCGGATGAAATCTATCTCAAGCTGTGGCTGAAGTGTAACTAAGGCTCTTCTAACAATGAATCGCTACAACCGCTTATTAGTTTCTCAGCACTACGCACGAAGACATTTCCTACTTGGAATTTCCTTTCTAAAGGCAAGATTACTGTCATATTTGCGTGGGAGTTTTTTTACCGTTTACCGCTGCGACTTTCATTAAACATTTTCCCATCCCAAAATGAAAATTTTGCATGGTTAAAATTGGCATTAATTGAATAGGGAGTTATTTCCATTCCCCCCCCCCTAGATAGTCTTATTAAATAGTAAACTGGGAGTCGCCGCTGGGAATTTCTCTGCTTTGGAATTATTAACACCCACCGAGACGACGGTGAATCTCAACTTATGTTTTATAATTCAAAAATTCCTCACAGAATAGGAACGGGAGGTTGAATTTTATCCGAGTCTATTTCCTTCGTTAATATGGTCCCTTACTGCTACAGCGGTAACTTTCAATATGGATGTAAACTTCGTTATTGCACATAGAAGATTTTAGTTACATGAATGACGTAACTTAGGGAGCTGGAGACAAAAATCAAAGCTTTATTTGAAGTTACGTATGTAAGGTGATCCGTCTGTTTGTTGTCCCTTATGTTTGAAGATCGAGACCAGGTGAGTGGCAGTTTGGCCGTTGTGATCCTCTGAGCATTAATGGCTCATATTATCAGAAAATGGCTTACAAGAGTCAATATTTATGGTGTTGGGTATCCCTTGGAAATAGTCTAGCTACTATTTACATCATGCTTCTATTACTATTAAAAACATTATAGTAAAACTAATTTAAGTCATCGTGTCAAGTAAAACAGATCTGCATAGAGTACAGTATTTACTTAATGACATTGGGCAATTAACACTGAGTCTAAAAAGGTATGGCCTACAATTGTAAGTATATTTTTCGTTTCCTTTTTATATTATCCTTAAAGTTCTTTAGATTCTTGCTGCTTATACTTTGCTTGGAGGTAGAGAAAAATACTTTTAACCCACAGAAGTATTTATGTTAAGTAAATGATTGTAAAAAACGGAACTCTTTCGCTAGTTTTGATAACTTATCTTTAAAAGTAGAGAGGCTATGAAGGAGTTTAATCTCTTTTAATCTTGCTAATTTTTAGGCTGACATTAATATTTGGCTTAAACAATGGTAGAAGTCTTATTTTCAGTGAGTTTTGTTTGGAAGTTTCGAAATTGATGATAAAGGTATAATTTATATTGTCATAACGAATTGATTAACGAACGTATGAGGCGGATATTTGTTTGATGACAAATGATGATGATGTTTTGAATTCTTGCACTAGGAAAGAATTGTAATACTGGATCCTATTTCACTAATTTTTTCTTCTAATTCAAGGTATACGTTTCCCTTATAAAGTCTGGGGTACCGAATCCTTACATCTATTGTTACGATTTTTATTTAAAAACGACAAACGTGTCAAAATTCATATTTCAGTTAGGAAGGAAGAATTTCATTTCAGATGTACTAGTATATACCTTAAGTAATATTCATATGATTAAAAATCGTATTTCTTACATAACAAAAAATATTTTTCAAGGATCTGATAATTTAAGAAATATTACAAGAACATATTTATTATTATATTAGACCCGAAAAAGCTTATATCACGTTTCGTAGACATCTCAGAAATCTAGTAATTTCATCGCTGTATCATAGTTAATTATTTGTTTTTGATACATTACATCAACAAGGCATGCTTTCTACCTCCTGCGACAGTAGACTCTCATCGATTGTGTGAAATCTAACAGAGTAATATGATGAAACACGGAAATATTAACCTCGTGCCTAAATTTCGTAGCCTAATTATCTCGATCCGTCTTGATTATGCATGGCAAATTCTCGTGGTATCGCTTCCCACCATTGTATAAAGCTGTTATGCAGATAAGTGAGCACTTAGATTTGTCTCCGAACCAAGAAGCCAAACAATTCAAATAGGTGTGGTGGTGTTTGACAAAAGAAGTTCGTTCTAGGAGAGGTTTGTGTACCTTACTCAGGGCACTTGAACATCGGTTGAATGGATAAGTGGCTCAATTGCACATTGTGAGGTTCAGTAAGCCCTTGGCTAACAAGAATGGGGTCACGTGAGTCAACAGGGAGCAGTAAACGGATTGCGTTCGGAGGAAATTGTTTTCCCTATGCGAAGGCGCTTTAATTGGGTTGATAGAAGTATCAACGGCGGTTTGCGGGTTTAATGCCAGCTGAGGCTACGGACAACGATGGGTCTCCAGGCTTAAGTTCTTTAGAAAGGACAAAGTTAAGCGGGAGGAGTCCTCATACAAGTTATGGGTGTATGAGGGCTCAAGAATCCTTGATGAACCACGGGTGTATTTGACATTTTGGTGTGGAAGTTTCGTCGAAAATGAAGGTATTCCATATTCATCCAAAGGCCTCCAAAAGTAGAAACAAGAAAGCCAAACTTTCTATCCTTTTACAGACTAAACTCAAAGCTTACATATACTATAACTTTAATCAATTTTTTCACGTTTTATATGTGGGGTAAAAGAATCGTTGAGGAATGTCATTGCTAATGATGTCTCTTTCCTACATACGTTCTATATCCTATAACATCCCGTTAGAAAATTAGCAAATTGGCTGCTAGCAGGGTATTTTATAGAAATACTGCAATGGGAGGGAGCATTATGTGATTAAACGTGCAGTACTCGAATTCACTTCAACAAAGGCGTGACTTTCATTAGAATGAACTAAGAATCTTATGTATAAAAGAGACTTGGGTAGGCGGTGTGTTTATGTGAGCGCACATTCGTCTAACATTCGAGAACCGAAAGTTATATGACCTTCAAGCTCTATGTAGTATTAAATATGGGATAGCTGCTTGAATAGCCAAGTGGAGAGCGTTCAACTCTGGTGTAATATCTATTCCGGGTTTGATAGCCGGTGAAAGTCTTTATGCGCTAAATGAACTCAGCTGACAAAGGACTATACTACTGCCGATATTAAATATATGTAAATAAATGTGCATATCCGATGTGTAGATTCGAAAATGAACCGCTAACATGATTTCAGTGTAAGAAAGGAATGCACTCCTAAGCAAAACAGTAAAACCTGTTTATGACGCTCCCGCTTAAGACGTTATCTCGCTTAAGACGAAGATTTCTCACGGTCCTTTTATACAAGACATATGGAATAATTACCGCTTGAATTGCCCTGCTTCCCGCTTAAGACGGATTTTACCCGTCCTCAGATGCTCTGCAAACCACTTTAACCAATCATTCGCCCCATTCGATAAAGCAAAATATTTTTTTTTCATCACCAGTGTCTTCCTCTCATACTTCGCCTTATCTCTAGAATGGCTTCTTGTGAATTTATTATTTTAAATTTCGAGTTTTGCGAAATAAAAGGAGAGCTCTCTCTATATCCCACCGTCGGAGTCGATACAAACTCTTACTGCTGCATTTATAACAGGTTTAAAGTGATATCAAGCAAACCTGTAGCACTGTTTCACTGATTTCGTAAAATGAAGAGTAATAAAGCAAATAAAGTCCTTTTCTTAAATAGGATTTGTTGTGACGTCTACTTTGTAATTAGGA
Source organism: Pachydiplax longipennis (assembly GCA_036926295.1). Taxonomy (NCBI): domain Eukaryota; kingdom Metazoa; phylum Arthropoda; class Insecta; order Odonata; family Libellulidae; genus Pachydiplax; species Pachydiplax longipennis. The sequence continues at coordinate 40,120,456 of JAVFKF010000015.1, forward strand.
GCAAAATCAAAATAGTTTTCTTAAGAACTGATAGTAGTAATAATTTTTTGTTTGATTTAGTTTTACAGTCTAATTTCAACTACTGCTCAATGAAGCAGTCGCTGTGAATTTCAAAAGCTACATTTAAGGAGAAGAACGTAAAATCACAAAAATCCTCATATTGTTTGGATACTATTCTTTATATTTTAACTTAGAGAAAATATGTTAGAGTATAAAACAGAAAATATTGTAGAAAATACAAGTCTGTATTCTGTTTGAGCAAATTTATCATTGGAATCCATTGAAAAAATATGAGATTAGAATGTCAAGAAAATACACATGTTGCATCTCAAAGTCATATTAAGAGCTATAATCTCTTTTTACATTGCTAAAAATGATTTCCATGAAGCTGAAATAACATGTGACGGGTGACAGTAGCATATCCGTGTTAGTGGACATAAAATCCTATTTCCAAGCGTCATGATAAAGATTTTTTATTTGCTTTTATGTAGGTCACGATCTCCAAGCTCTCGTTTGAATGGAGTGTTCCATTTCAAATCAAGTTGTTCGCTCGTGCATTAGCAAGAAACAGGTAAAAGCTCCCAAAGAGAAAGAGAAGTGGCAGCCTATGACTAAATTTGGGACGAATTTACAAATGTAAGCTGGTGCGTTTCCTGTATTTTTCTCTCTTTGTAAGGTCATACATCCGCGTGCGTTATAAATAGGATCGATCAAGTGATACAATACGACATAGTTATGACGTTTATTTCCTTGGTACCATATCTCGATAAATGGAATATTTTTATACATATTCTGGTGCAAGAAAATTTTGGTAGAGAGAAATTTCATTATTTTAGTTTGTCCTTTTTTAGGCCGTGATGATTTGAAAGTCACTGAAGTACGAATAATGATGAATAATGGGAACTTTATTGGTTATTCCTCATTTAATGCTATATATACTGCTATTTTATGGAGACATTGTGCTGTGATAACGTCTAATCGATCTTCCTGTAGCATTCTTATTCAAAAACATAAGGAGAAAGTACGTACGAAGGTAGTCTGAAAAGTTTCCGACCCCAGATTTTTCAGAAATCTTCAGAAAATTTTCGGAAAATTTCAGAAAACATGTCGAGAAATGGCGAAATCTCGGAAACTTTTCAGACCACCCATGTATTTACTTCGCTCCTCATCTTGCTTAATTTCAAAAAATATTTATAGTTTATGTTCGAAGATCGAAGTAGACATCGGAATGATGACATTTTATACTGTCGATACTCATAAGACGATACAGCGTTTAGCAATGCTATGTCGAAGAGGTGTGACATAGGGGAAACAGGGAAAAGGGGAAGTAAATACATTTTACTAAATTCTTTGAAGTTGTTGCCAGTCTTTTACCAAGTGGACTTTCGGCTAAACATTGCGCCGAATGCTTTTATCAGCTTACTTTTGAAGTGTTATCGGTTTGATTAATTAGGGTTTAATTGGGGACTTTAAAGGGATATATTGATGTGGCTCTCTCAGTAATTGCACTGGTATACGAACTTTGGAAGAAACTGATGATTATTTATTGACGATACTGAAGTTTATAAAATTTTTCATCTATCTTTTTGAAAACTGTGACAAAAACATCCAGTTATCTCACTGAAACACGACAGATATATTTTTTTAAACTCGATGAAAATTTAAATGAATCACTCTACTACGAAACATTACGCATTCCTTTCTCAGCCCACCCGTAACTGAGAATGGGACGTACTGTAACTTTAAAGAGGAAAGGATCAGTTCTATTTCATCTTTTTTTAAAGTTTTCAATACTTTTTATTCTGTAAATATTCACGTTTCTTTATGGCATTTGAATTTAATATTATTAATATGAGTTTTTAGCTGCGGGAGAATTGAAAAAATTACATTAAATTCGTGCCACATTTGTTAATACATCCATCCGTTCCGATTTTGAACTTATACAATTTTTCTCAAAGTTGACGCAGTATTATCGAGCGGACATCTCACAATTGTAATGGCACCACTCCTTTTATATGTAGGCTTTTCGAATGTTTTGTTCCAAAATTTAATTGATGGCGAATCTTTTAGCACAATCAGTCAAAAAAAAGGAATTATGGCCGACATTTTCCCATTTTTATGCAACATGCGGATCGGTCGCGGTTTTGATGGAACTACTTTTATCAATATCTCCTATCTATATCTGATTCTGTTTTCTGACTACCCCTCTGTTTTCAAAGTTAACGCAGGATTATCGAGCAGACACATCTCTAGACCATAGTGGAACCACTCCTCTTTTGTGTACACACCGCCGAAACTTTCTCGTTCTCTTTTGTTCTCGCACTTGAAGTAGGACTTCCTATTCCTGCTCAAATCCCTGTAAATTCAAACCAGACTGTCCCCTTCTCTTCCGCGCCCATTCCCATTGCCACCTCCAATCCACCGTCCTATTACATCCACAGGCGGAAATCCATCGCAGATCGATCTCAGGTGAGGGAAGAGGAGCTCTAAGAAATGGTCGTCCAACAGAACCCCAGATATCGCCGCCACTCCCATAAACAGTATTCCTCTCCCCACACCCCCGGTGTCTCCTCCACTTTTAGAATGCAAACCGTAGACCACGAGTCCATCGAAATGACTCCGCTGAATGCCTCTCAGAAGACCAAACGAAAATCCTTGTGTAAAAGTCTATCACTGCCTTCATTTCGTCCAAGGACACGGATTCCTTCCCTCAATTGTTTTTTCTTCTCGAAATTCTATTCTCCTGCTATCGTAATGTACCCAAACACACGCGGAATTCCTTTAGTTCTCCCTTCTTCAAGTGAAATAGGGATGGTGCGCGGTAGAAATGTCGTAGGTAAAAATGCCACGGATTACATGTCAAACGTTTTGGAAAATAAAATTGCTACGGTTAATAAATCACGTTGATAATTGCTGGAAATTGGAAAACGGTTAATAAATATTCAGTAAAAATTTTTGCGAGGGACAAAACCATGTTGTCAAAGTTTAAGAACATTCAGCCAATGTTTAGGCAATCGCTCACGCCACAATTAATTGCCTTAGTTATTCCTGTACGAGATGCAAAAACTTTTTTATTTGTCAATCATCTTCACGCATAAACACAACTGTTCACCCTATCGGGTTGTAGTTATCACTTGTTTTTATTTATTACAACTTATAGTTGGCATTTTAACCTGTAATATTTTTCCAGGATTCATAGGTATTTCCTCAGTCGCTGTTTTCGCTCTTGGCATGAAAGCTAAGGAGGGGCGCTAATGCTTATCCAGCTTCCATCTTTCTTCATTAAGGTGAAGAGATTCATTTTTCCGATTCTTCCCACGCTCCAAATTCAGCATCTTGGGCGGGATTTCCGACACTCATTAATTACTCCCACATCCATTTGAATCCCGTAAAGTGAAGCTAATGATTCGCACTGAAAGCGCCAATCACTAGATGTGTATGATTGACGAAACTAAAGCATTTCTCACGTTTGAGCCTCCAAATGAGGGTTTCTGTATTAAATGAGGTGGGAGTCTTTCACATGAAGATTATTTCACAAAATTTAATTAGCGCTCCTAAATCGATTTTCCAGAACAATATTTGAATCTGAAGAATACTTAGTACGGTAGGGTAAAGGTAGGAAGTAGCGAAAGCGTCTAGAAAAAGCAATTCGATATTCACCTAAGGTGTATGGTATTCTATTTTGCGTGTGTTTTTAAAGAATTCCCTTAAATCGTAGTTCATCTATCAGAAATTAAAATTGTCTTATCAGAGTGATTTTCATCACATCATAGCCTCTCTTGTATGAGCCATATCTCCGAGTGCATTCAAATCACGATAAGAAATATTTTTTGATTTGATTCTCCCAGCTAAAAATATATTTAAAGACATTTTTTCATACTTGTAATCCGATTATAAACTGTACTAAAAGCAGAAAAATACTTCAGTATAAAAACTGAAACATTAAGACATTTCAGCCCGTTGAAAGGCAAAAATGTATACTTTAATCTATGTAAATATTTGTTCCCGATTTAAAGATGAACGTCGATGTCAGTAAAAACCCTAAATAACGTGGATATAAAATAAAATTCATTGAAACTTCAAGATTTTCAAGTTGTGTTTCAATATAAAGAGCAACAGATTACAAAGTCAATATTTTGAATAAGGTTTCCAACAGTTGCATCAATGCCACCCAGAGGTTAGTACGAGGGCTGTTCAAAAAGTTCCCGAACTTTATTTATTACAGAACAAATATTTCACTTACAAATTATTACTCCGAGTCTCCTTAAAAGTACTCCCCACCCCAACGTATACACTTATCCAAATGGTATTTCCACTATTTAAAACAGTCTTGGGACGCTTCTTTCGGACTGTTCATAAGCTCCTCCGTCGAATTTTTCTTTATTTCTCAAATGGTGGCAAATCTTTTTCCTTTGAGCGGGGTTTTTAGCTTAGGAAATAGGAAAATGTCACATGGAGCCAGGCTTGGTGAATAGGGTGGTTGAAGAAGCACGGTGGTCTTGTTTTTGGCTAAAAAGTCACGAGTTGCTCGTGTTGCTCCTGGTCTGCTGTCATCAGGCGAGGCATGAATTTGTCCTCGACTCGATGCATCCTCAATTTTTTTAGTTAGGATTTCGTAGCAGAACCAATCGGGATGCCACGCTCTTCTGCAAGCTCCCTGACAGTCAAACGTCAATTTGCACGAACGAGATCGTTCACTTTTTCGATGTGGGGGTCATCTGTGGACGTTGATGGTCTTCCGGAACGCTCGTCGTCTTCCACTGATTGCCGCCCGTCTTTGAACCGTATAAACCACTCATAACACGCGGTACGTTTCATAGCATGCTCACCAATAGCCTTGGTAATCAACTCAAAAGTTTCCGTGAAAGATTTGCCCAGTTTCACGCAGAATTTTACAGAAGAACGCTGCTCCTTCAAAGAGCTCATTTCCGCGGACCCGATTTTTCGCCGCACTCTACGATCATCTGTTCACATAAACATCCGTAACTAATGAACAAATCAAGATATCGACAAAGTGATTGAAGGTGGTTATTTGGGAAGCTTTCGCGGATACAACGCCTACAGGCAGATTAAAAAATAACCAACTGGAGGCACACTATAAAAAAAGTTCGGGAACTTTTTGAACAGACCTCGTATATATTCCCCATCTCAAGAAACTTGTGCTATACATTGCAATAAAATAATGTCAATAACCGGAAAACAACTTCTAATTAAATGTTTATATTTTCAACGGTCACACTGAATCCGGAAGAAGAAATTGAAAGCGATTCGAAAGTCACTGGTCAACAAGATGTACTGTACGTATATACTACTCGTAAAACGCGGTTGAGATATTTACAAACTTTACGAGAACTACCAGAGTTAATACCCATTTAAGTAAAGATATTTCCGAAGAATGGTAGTAAAGCAACTCAGAACTTCGTGAAGTAGCCTAATTCAATCTAGCAACTGACGAACGAATTTCACTTTAGCAAAGACATCCTTGTCCTACGACTGCTCTTCGCAAGCAGTCGTTTCGGCTTTTACGGCCCCATAAAAGGATGTCTCAGCTTCGCCCCCTTCCTTCATCTCACCCCGCAAAACTTAATTCTTTCGGAGAAATTTACGTTCCAAGTGTTCCGGAGATGGAGACAATTACGCCTTAATTAGATTGCGAGTCCGGCAAATTAGCATGTCCATGTCCTGCATAACGATGCGTTCTGAATGAAGGAATCGAGGCTATTCCGCGAGTTAAAGTGTTTTTCCCTGTTTGGGATAGTTTGAGAAAGTTGAGGGCTTAGTTCGGGCTCCAGATGGCTCCGGCGTCGACCGACAGTATTATATCCCGTGGGTCAGTGTTTAAATCAGCGTGGTCGTAACACAAGCAGTCTTCATCTTCCACTTCTTGATTGCCGTCACCTCCCAACCCTTGAAACCCTCCCCTATTTCTCTCTTTTCTACACACTTTCCGAAGAATAACTTCGAAAATTTTCACTCATGATACTATAATACAAGAGTGATACAATTTTCGCGTTGAGCGCCGTATCAAAGACTATTATAGAGACTCAATCCTTGCAATAAACATTAAAAGCGTGTTACTAATAATATATCCGGACTTAACTTATCTTTAAACTCAAATATACGGACATTTGACCGTTTGAAAGACTGAAAAGTTGACATACATTTTTAATACGGAGGTGTAAACTTGTTCATTTTACTAAAACAATGGATTCAATTTTCAATATGTAAATATACCAAAACCGAGCACTTTTAATTCGCTGAAATTCTTTTTAGGCTCCATTATGTGTAACCCAAAAAAATTGCACATAATAATTATGAAGATTATCAGGATTCCCTCCAAACATTTGCTGAAAAACTTCTCTTAATACAAAAATAACCCAATTCTATATCGTCAAAACAGACCTTTCTCGGTGCTGGCCGAGGAAATATTATCTTTTCCTTTTAGAAAAGAGACCACGATGGTGTTATCGGTTATATTTCCATTTATATTCCTCCCGTTATATCTCTTCATAAGGATCGCTTCTTTGCAAAATCTCTTTCCGAGAATATAGAGGATTCTTTATTCTAAGAGATAAAGGTTCTCCAAGCGCCGAAATAGCGGAGACCGTCTAAGGGCGATTACCGGGAAACGGATAATCGTATTAGCGGTCCCAGTTATCACATTGGACCCCCTATGAAGATGGAAGCATTGTTTCCGAAATGTACATCGGGATTCTAAAGAACTGGGACCGCTAATACGATTATCCGTTTCCCGGTAATCGCCCTTAGACGGTCTCCGCTATTTCGGCGCTTGGAGAACCTTTATCTCTTAGTTCATTGACCGCCGAGTTCCTTTTTTCTCCTTCTAGATTCTTTATTCGCCAATGTTTTTGGTGCAGAAAAGTTTTCGTGAGTTCATCATAAATTTAAAGACAATATGTATTACTCTATGCTCATACTGACATGTGTAGAGTCTATTGTAGTTATCGATTATGAGAAAACTCTAACCCACAAGCTTAAAAATTTGCCGAAATGAATCATCGGAGACGAAAGAAGTCTGATGCCACGGGGACTCGAACCAAAATCTTTTCTTGATCCACATCTAACGATACGCGATAAAAGGTCGGAAAATTGAAGACCTGGGATCGAGTCCAGGTATGGTCATATACATTTCACATCCGATCCCATGGGATACAACTTTTGATGATTCACTAAATGGATTTACTGCAGTTATTTCGATGCATTAAAATACTTCATTTCACGAAGACAATCCAAACGCAAGTTTCAATCAACATTCGCAATTTTGTATCTGAAGTCAGATAGTCCTTAATTAGAAGATAATTTTAAAAATAATGAGATACGATTCAACTGATGATGTACGAATTAATCAGTAACTGAAGTCAAGTTCTATGTTTCATTTATTGCGAGTATTTCGTTTAACGATATACTGATTGTATGATTTTACTCCCATACACTTTACTAAAATTTAAATATGACACAGTGAGTTTCCAAATGTTATTTAGTATAGGATGTCAGTCAAATCCTTTGAAGGTCAAGGTCTTTGAAGAGATTTTCTGTTTTAAAATATAAAATCTCTCGCCTAAATCGGAATAATGTCGAAAATCAAGCTGGACAAGCGTGAATTTGTCAGTGGTTTTGACGTTTCAAAGGCGTAAAAGTTTCGAAATGACATTTGCGGTTTTATACACTTTTGACATTCTGATGTGCCACAAATATGTACATTGGTTGAAAAAATTTACAGGAGAATATACACCAGAAGGATCGCTTATTATTAATTTCCATTGTAGAAGAATCAGCTGAGGAAGAACAGAATACTACATCCTTCATGCATTATATTCCAGAAAGTTTAAGCTTTAGAGCTCATCCCTCCTTAGTTTTCTTCATAAACAATATGTATAAGCTCCTAAATTAAGCTGTAAATGTACATCAATGACTTTATAGATTCCAGTATCAACTTTACTCAATTAATTACTTGAAAGTAAAATAATAAACCAGCCACCTCGCGTGTCTCGCCGGTTGATAAGATCGAGTACACTAATATTTTTTGTGCGGGCGTTTCCTCATGGAGAAATATTTCCGAGGCATTCCAAATAAGAAAATGTTCCTATACAAAACGAATCTATTCTGCATCCGAGTATAGGTATTAGAGGATTATTTTTAACAATTTTTATACATGTTTATGATGATTTTTGTTTAGGTCTAAAGAAAGGCAAGATCAAGAAAGTGAAAATAAGTTTTTACATCACCTTTGAATCTTTGAACGCATAATCCCTGCATTTCATATCGAAAATGCTAAATAGTTCATGAAATGGAATATGCCAACTAAAATGACGTGGAAGAAATTAGACTATGGTTGTATTCACACTTGGTTTAATTTTAACCAGGAGTTTTACCTTTAAAGGCTTAAATTGATCCTATCTAAAGATGAGATCAAGCATTTATAGGAAGATGGAAAGTAAAATGGATAAGGCAAATAGAATAAGTTTAACAATTGTTAGAATATTACACATTCCTTAGCATAGTGCCAATGTAAGATTGGAATAAAGATCCTCCAATACATTACTATTTTTCAAATCCATTAATCAGTAGCTAAAACTTCACGGTGAGTTTTTATGTGCATAAACAAACGCGTAGTAAATCTGGATTTCTAGTTTATTGTCGTGTGTTGCGTGAATCAGAGAGAAACTGCATTCTCGATTGCAATTCTTATTGTAAGGTCAGGAATATCAAAATTCCATCGCCGTGAAGTCTAAATGTTGTGATAAGCAAGCAAAGTGTTTAAAAAGATTTTTCTCTTCGTATATCAACAAATTTTAAGAGATTAATTATAATATCTAAGAAAGTTAATAAGGTGATGTGGATTCCTATATGATGATAAAGTTATAAAACTTTTCTCAATAAACGAATACGGCTGAATCTTTCGCTCTCAAAATTGTATTGTCAAATCACTAATATCTTAAGAATTCTCTCTTATAGCTGTATCGAGAAACAACCGTAAAAGAGCAACACGAAAAAAATATAAAATTGAAATAATAATAAAATCAAACAATAAATAATAAAATAAAACAACTGAAAAGAAAATCATGTTCCTAACTGACTGCTTTGATCATTCAAATATTTCCATTTCCCCTTTGTTGCTTCTACGCTCTCAGCTTTAACCAAAACCAAAGAACAAAAATGAAACTGAGTACTTACGTCTAACTCAGGAGTTTATGATGCTGAATTATCCTGTGGAAAAGAGAAAAAATCATTAATAGATAGTGTTCCTATAACAACTCAAGAATCTAAACTACAATTATATACATTTTCAAAGTATGATACTTTTTAATTTTATGCATCAAATAGCATTAAACTCACACAATTCAATGATTTTCAGAGAATCTCTTCAGGTAAACAGTAAAAGAGAAAATTATTTGTGGTGCAAAATTCTTTGAGTTGCTCATTTTCTTTTTGTCTTAGTTCGATAGAGCGCAAAGCTGCCTAAATCCCAATTAATATAAAATCAATATCTTCTATACTTCCATTGAAATAAAGAATCAAGTGTTGAATATTCATGTTTAAAGTTTCACTTTTTTGGCTTGTTATTCAATGATTTAGATGCGATAATACAAAATTAAAGCTAGATAATCGGTGTATCAGAATTGAAGAGTGGAATTTTAGGAGTTATATATTATAGTTCTCCTTAAATACTCATGAATACAAACCATTTTTATCTGTATTTTCAAAAGTGCGATACGTTTCAACTATAAACATCAATTAGCAAGATAAACGCAACTGTGGTGCGCGATTCTTCCAATTGCTCATTTTTTTTAGTTTTAAGTTGATAGATCGCACATCTGGCTAAATCCCAAATAATAACCAAATCAACATCTTCAAAACTTCAATTCAAAAACAGATTCTAGCGGAGGAAATTCACACTTAAGGTTTTTTGGTTCGTTATTAAATGTTTTATTTAAACGCAATCATTCAAACTTGAAGCTAGAATACCCCAGTGTTGGCAATGAACACCGAAATTTTGGTATCCTTAGAGTGGAGATGGAAAGGAATGTTCATTCAATGATTACTAAATGAACTCCTGTGCTTCCTACCCAAGGTGTGTATGGAGCGATACACATTGCTTCTCACACTCGTTTTCCAGACAGATACTTTTTCGCGGAAAACAAAAGTTGCAAATAAAATCATTCGAACATTAAATGTATGTTTATAGTAAAAATACATTATTACAAGGAAAAAGTTCTGCTTCGAATATTGCTTATTATAATTTCTATGAGAATTTCTATATTTAAGTTTGGGTCATAATGAATTTGTTAAGAATGCAAGAAACCAAAGTGTTTATAGTATTTATGGAAGAGACTGTAATTATGAACGAATATGTAATATAAAAATTTTCTCATAATAAATTTGAAAAAGTGTGCAGCAGATGACGAGGATAAGAAAGAGCGACGAATGTCCGGACACCTTAGGAATTTCATGATTAGCAAACGGACGAGGAATATGTAGTGTTTTTGTAGTTTGTTTAGGACAGAATAGAGGAAAACCAAATATATTATTACGTGTAATTATTACCATGTTTGTTTTCAAAAATGAGAAAGAACCTCAAAATCGTAATAGGCTCGAAGGTCAGGGAAATCAAGACTATTTGAGTTTCTAATAACTTAACAGTGAAGGCAAAGGCAAGCCACATGTCCTTGAGATAAAAACGAATTTTCTTTCCAAATTTATCACCTTACAACTCACTTTCTTTTCATTTTCATTGAATGTAAACAAGTGCAGTAAAATATCGCGGTAACCGAATTTTGCATCCTGCAAATAACATGGTAACGGAATTGGAGTGCTTTAAGTATGAAGATTTAAGGTATATTATAATCAAGAGAATCGCAAGTTTTTATTCTTGAAATGCATTTGAAAGCCGAACTCATACATTGTCTTACTCTTTTGATTTATAGGATTATGATAAAAAATAATAGGATAATGATAAAAAAATATACGTTATTTAGATTACTTCTTGATTGAAATTCCACCAATCATGCGGTTCCTTAAATGAGTTAAAAGTTGTGACTTCTTGTAAATGAATGATTTAGGAATATGTTCTACGATGTTCAAAAACCTTTTTCGGGTTTCCATTATCCCATCTTATGCAATTCTCTTTCCACGAATTAATATACGTTGAAAGATTCAGGACACAGAAGTGGCCAATACTACGCCTCAGTTTATTCCATTTATGGTCAGCCTACATCCACCGTAATCAGAATTTCAGAGTTTAATTAGAGGCACATTGAGTAGAGATTATCAATTGTTAAATTAATTACTATTATTCTTTTGAACTCACCACTTGTTGTTCTCCGGTTATCTCTGACTTTTTCAGTGCCCTTCCGCTATCAAAGAGGAGAATTTCCAAAGTAATCAAACTGCCGAGGAGGAAGGTAGCCACAATCTAGAATAATACGAAAGCAAATGTACTCATTGGTGAAAAGTGAATATGATCTGGAGAAATATTGTATTGTACATACATAAGAACAAGCAGTTGCCATTGTGGATGATTCTAATTAGAATTTTAGTTGTATTCAACAATCAATCAATTCACATCGTAAATATTGAAGTAGAATTATATTTATATTTTATTTAATTGATTGATAAACACGCAAGACACAAAAATTTTAAACTTACAATACTCCCTAATATGCTTCAAGAACAATGATAAATAATCCCAGGCTGAGTTGATAGGTAGATTATTGGTAATAACAAAAATACTATAGGTTAAATATGAACTTTAAATGCCTAGGGAAATGAACATCTGTTGCGACAATTGTGAAGTTAAATCTAAAATTCTGAGACTTATTCCGAAAAAATCAGAAGAACCAACGTTCGAAATAGAGAATAGGAAACCCACTTATTGTAAAATCAGTAAAAATTCGAAATTTACGAATCAGATGCATGATATACTTAATCATGAATTATGTAACTTAAACTCGATTTTCGTAAGAATTTCCTCATATACTTATTGGTCATTATCTCGAAAATAGTCCACGAATCGTATTTAAATAACCAAATTAAAGGGGAAAAAGAACTAATTCTGAGCAAATTTCAACTTATAAAAAATTAGCATCCGGCCTTAGGAGAGTATCCTCAGTATACCACTGTTAAAATATTATGGTTCATTAGTAAAACTATTCTTTTGAATATTTAAAACATTCCAAATTGGTAGTTAATTATCAATGTAAAATAGAGGTAAAGCTGAAAAACGTTATATTCAATGAATAATTGGACCTTGGGAAATTAAGACAAGGATACAAGGAAAATGCATTCAAAATTTGAATCAATTTCGAAGAAATAATATAAAGAATCGCGGCGATATTAAATATAAAAGAGTCACACATAAAAGATAGAATTCATAAAAGAAAACAATATTTTCTTAATTATGGCAAATTTTAGAGTAGTCATATATAGTGGGTGTACTGTAGGTCCGAATTCTAAAAGTCCGTTACGAAATCAGGCGACTGTATGAAATGGGACTTAGATTTTAAGAAGTATTACGATTTAATAAATACTAGGATTCAATGCCGCTAAATCAGTTCCATATGAAAACGTATAGAACCCATGAAGGCATGCCATGGATCTCTCACTTTTGCAGCGGTACCGAGATCAATTGAGTAATTCATTAAAGGAACCGCACGGCAAATAGGGGTTCCGGGCTCAAGACATTCCTGCGTCTCTTTTCGTTCATTTTCCAATTACTACAAAATTCGTGCAACATATACTACTTATCAGTGATAAAAGAGTAAAACGAAAATTAACTGGAAATACCTAAAGAGTATAAGGGGTATCGGAACAGAGTCGAAGTATCATTTGGGCTTTCGTCGGATATTTTCAGAAGTTAAGAGACGTTTTATTACTTTACAATCACACTTAGCCAGAGATGGTACAAAAAGAAAAGACTCACATCACTGGAAATCATCAGACGATAAATATAGTAAGAGAATCACTTAAAGATATAGCATACAGACGTAGTTTTCATAGCCAATAATTAGTTTTACGAAACGAAAAGTATATTCACTAAAATAGCAACTTAATAACCAACAGTATCAATAGATAACTTTCAACTCAGCAGTAACTAAGGGAACAAAAATGCGATTAACTTATTTTACTTACCAGAACTGAAGAACTCCCAGAGATGCTCCACGGAAGTCTTGACGGCAGAAATAGACTTAATTTCCGTTTATATATTTATTAATCATGCCACGATTTTCAAAAGTTGCAAATTTAATACATTAAACTTAAAATGCACTTCACAATTCGTCAATTTCGAATCTATCGCACTTCAAGAAATTGAAATTACAACGGTCATTCGAGAACATTCGAGAATATATAAAATACGTCTTCACACGGAAATATCTCCAAAGTATCTAAAGATTTTCCCTCCAAAATCAACTTTTAGCAAAATGGTGAGATCTGATTGGCTGCTGTCGCTGTTACTTTTTCGGTCACCCCCCTACTCGCCCCCTACCGGAAAAAGTTTTAACTCCATTTTTAATTTCGATTATTATTTAATTAAAATTTTATTAATTCTAAGTATATTTTTAAATACAATATCAAAATTACTGTAAAATGTATGTTCCTCTGAAGTTACACACTTGAATTCGACGTAAAATAGGTGATAGTACCCTGTGACGTAATCATGACGTACTTACAACGAATGGTATACGAAAATGAAAGAATATTATTTAATCGAATTTTGAAAGGACGCTATGGAAATTACAAATAATAAATTTCTACGAGTAATCAATACCTAAAAAATACTGTGCGTTATTGTATTTTGATATTACTTTCTTGTATACATATCTATGATGAACATAACAGAAAATGAGTTAGAATAAATTGCAATGAAATTAAAATTCTTATTTTACTAATTAATTACTAATTACCATAAACATGATTTAAACATTGTTCAATCTGAATTATTTCATGCAAATAAACGGCATTTGGGATTATACATAACTTTCTGACCTTGTTATCTAAATCTTTCGATATCTTTCTTTGTTTCACACACACACTATCACTATTAACTCGAAGGGTATTATTAAAGAGATGATAAAAGTATTTCAATTGGCCGACAAATCTAAATTCACAGTTCAAATGGAAAATAAGTACCAAAGATGACTTTGTTCAAGGAAATTAAGCGTCGGTGAAGTAAAACGGATATAAGACATTTTATTACGTGATCCAAAGAAATTTATTTGGTGTTAACACTATTGCATTACTCAGCATAATCATTATTAATGATTTTAAATTGATGTTTAAGTCCGCAAATGAAGTGAATGGTATTCCACTATTTAATTATCTAAATAATTCGCGTAACGGTATTCGCCATGTCCCTATTAATACGTCATACGATAGCCTTTCAATTTTCCCAGGAATATTGAAATAAATTTCTCACTATTGAAAATTTAACTTCTTACTTCTCATTAGATTTTGAATTTTGCGTCTGGATACACAAATAAGTTCTAACTAACCTTAAAATATTCGTAAAACACCCACAACCATAGGACGCCTTCCTCAGACTTATCAGCTTCTCCCGTAGAAAAATGGTGGCGAAGAAAATTTTCGTGTCACTGTCGCCATTGCAATTGCTTTATTCTCGGAAAAGGTAATGCACTCTACAAACCGTAATCCCTCGATTACCACTCACATTTCCCCAATGCAATCACTGAATATAATGCTGAATATAAAATACACAAACTCATTTTCTCTCTTGGTTATACTTGAAATTCTCAGCAAAACTTAAATGGCACCATCTTGATTACAGACTACTCAGTGAGACAAAGAGATGTACGAAGGTCAGGTGACGTGAGGAGCAAGTTTCGTTTGTCAAAATTTTGTATACCATGATTCTTTTCAGAAAGGCGGAAACACGTTAAGACCTTGTGGCGGACTCATAAAGAGATCTCTCATGCTTCTACTAACTGCAAATCTTCATTATTCGTCAATGGTAAGTTGTTTTTGAAGTCTTGGACAGTGTTATTTGGTGAAAATCAACTGTAGAATGTTTCGTATGTGTTGTGAGTGTATTCGAAATACCATGATAAAAGTGTGTTTGTGCATTAGTGTTACGATCGCTGATTATTCGAAGAGTGCGTCAAAGTGTAGCAGTGAGAACAGTCTTCGACTGAATACTTATTTTTGTATTTGGAATTTTTATGTAGGCAGATGTTGGCTAGAATCTGTACTATTTCTTCGAAATTCTAAGGCTGTAACTCAACAGTGTTAAAATGCCATCACAACCGAAATGGACGGACTTCTGGTTGGAGATTAATGGACACAGATTTCTTCGTGGATTTTTACATATTGAGCCGACATTTTCTGTAATAAGAAGGTAAGTGTGTTCACTCTAACACAGATAAGTATTGTGGTTTATTTCACTTGAAATCCGAGTTAGGTAAGGTAACGGGCAGAGTATGTTGATATTACTTTAATTGTGAACAACTTCAATTAATTCAAAATCTCAGCTTCTGCTTGGAATTCGTTATTTATTTAATTGCAAGCAAATTTTAAAGGCACGGAAGAATGAATATTAATTAGCGAGTCTTTTCATTTCACATTTGTTTAACCTAATTGCTAAATCAATAGCATTGAGATCCCTCTGTATCTTCATTTGTTAATGGTTAAGTAGAACTTCAATCTTAAGCTGAGCAATTCTTTGAAAAGGAAGTGAGGCTCACTGGCGAGATGTAGGATGAGGTAGCTTTCTGCTGCATTCCTCTTTGAGCCAGAATGCGATGTGTGGGAAGTGTCCATGAAAATGTACATTAACACAAAGGTTTTCTTAAGATCCATTACAACAGGGTTGAGATTATTATGATGATCAAGATTCACTCATACCACCGTACATTTTACATTTTCACACGAGCAAAACCGTGGGAGATATAATTCTGTACTAAAAAATAACTGACGAATTCTTGTTTCCTTCATGTACGATGCCAAGTATATCACATAATTACCTTGAGCATTACACTAAATTCACTCCATAAAGCATTCCGTTTTCGTGATACGTTTGCTTGCGTTTATCCCTCATAATTAGCAGACTGATTTGTCTCAACCGGATTTCTTTAATAGAAAATCAATGCTATTCATTCTTCATCTGTAAATATATTGGGAATTTCATAAAGAGAATGTATGCCCCATTTACATTTTGCTGTTACTTGTCTTCAGCAGACTGTGATAAATAAATCTTTTGAGGTTTGAGTGATTATGAATCAATTGTCTCATTCAATGATATGAAGTGTTTTTCATAGTATCATTCTTCAACTGTATATAACTGGCAACATTTTAGCTAAGCAAAAGGAAAGTATCTCATACAGTCTCGGGTAATCCATATTCCTTCCAACAACTCATACAAATCTCTATACGGTTATCAGTGTTATTCTATTAAGGCCTATGCATGTTACAGTTACTATGTATTATTGTGACATATTATCACTATAATACTCAAGTCTTATTTTACTTACTACTACCCATCATTTAACTATCATGTTGATAAATTATGTATTTTTCTTATTGTGATCTCGTATTTTCCTCATAATTCTGTATTTTACGCTTTTTATTCCAAATAGGCCATTTGCCCGTGAATAAATATATTTTAAAAGCGTGCATTTTCTTCTTTCGAACACCAAAAGTTGACCTCCAGTGTATTTGTGTAGATGTATTTCATTAGTTTTAACGTGGACGTTTTCCTGCTGATTAAGAATTGAGCGTAAAGTACCTGCTTTTTCTTTTTCCTTGTAAAACTACTCCTATTTTTCAATAGGTCTTTTCCTGAGTACTCAAAATTCAGATGTAATGGAATGGATAGTGAATAATCTAAAGGAAAGTAATTCTCGTCTTCTTACATAAGGCGTTTGCATTACTTAATGTGTGGGATTCATTTACGTTTTTATCTTATAAAGTAAATTACATAAGTAATATACATTTACATTTTGTAGTATCAAATGTTATACATTTTAGTTTTAAGTCTTTTTTGTATTATTCACGACGTCTGATGAATTTACTAAGCTTCGGATAAGAGATGAAAGGTCGAAAATAAATATTAAAGGCCGTTGCTTATCTCTAATATAATTAATAGAAATATTCGGTGAAATTGCTTGGATTCAAAGATGCTTGTATTTCATTGAACTAATTCTAAAATTTTATTTCGTCACAAAAGCAATCAGATAATATTCTTTCATTTTCGTATACCATTCGTTGTAAGTACGTCATGATTACGTCACAGGGTACTATCACCAATTTTACGTCGAATTTAAGTATGAAACTTCAGTGGATCATAAATTTTACTTTTAATAAATAGTACATTTGAAATTAAATTGAAAATATGATTAGATTAATATGAGCTTAAGTAAATAATAATTAAATATTAAAATTGAATTAAAACTTTTACCGGTAGGGGGCGAGTAGGGGGAGTGACCGAAAAAGTAACGGCGGCAGCGACCAATCAGATCTCACCGTTTTGTAAAAAGTTGATTTTGGAGGGAAAATCTTTAGATGATTCGGAGACATTTCAGTGTGAAGACGTGTAGTAGACTTTCTTGAATAACCGTTAGAAATTCAATTTCCTGAAGTGCGATATATTCGAAATTTACGTATTGTAAAGTGTACTTTAAGCGTAACGTAATTCATTTGCATCTTCTAAAAACTATAACTTGATTAATAAGTAAATTAACGGGAATTAAGTCTATATCTAGCGTCAAGACATCCACGGCACATCTTTGGGAGTTCTTCAGTTTTGGTAAGTAAAATAAGTTAATAGTATTTAAGTTAATTGAGTGACTGCTGAGTTTAACGATATCCTGTTACGTTGATGTTGTAACGGTGATGCTGTTGGTATCTAAGTTGTTATTTATGCAACAGTTGTTTGTGAACATATTGTTTTGTTACGTATGTAAAACTGTAATGATTGGCTATGAAATGTAATTCTGGATTATTCATATTTAATTAATTATCTTACTATCTTTTATTGGCCCATGATTTGATGAAGTTATGCCATTCTTTTTTGTGCCCTTTCAGGCCAATTCTGATATTTAAGTAATGAATCGACTTTTACTTCTGACTGAATGACGAAAGCTCAAATGATGCTTCGACTCTGTTCTGAAACCCCTTTCACTCTTTAAATATTACCTGTATTTAGATGCAAAATTATTTTTGGGAATATTCTTACTAAAGAGTAGAAGATACTAATACCAATAAGATATCAATTTCAGTATTTCTTTACTTAAGTTTCGATTCGAATCCGACCGCAATAAGTATTCTATATTTATATTCTATTGGGAACTCATTTTTTAATACTTAATGTCATTGGAGTTTATAATTTATATCCTCTTATAATTTCGTTTCACTCTTTTTCACCACCGATGTGTAGTCTATGGTAGTCGATCTTCATATATATGAAAAAAATGGAAGAAAATATTGAGGCAGGAATGTCTTGAACCCGGTACTCCTACTTGGGGAGTGGTTCCTCTAATGAATTACTTAGTTGATCTCTATACCGTGTACATAAAGTGAAAGATGCTTGCTTTTTGGGTTCTTTCTGTTTTCATCTAGAACTGATTTAGCGACATTCAATCCCAACAGTCATCTAATAGTAATACTTGTCGTTGGTTACAGTTCCTACAGTCGTCTCTTTCCGTAACGGACGTTTGGAATTTGAATCTTCAGTACACTCCCTATATGTGACTACCTTAACACAGGCCGTAATTAAAATATATTAAATATTACTTTCTTTCATGAATTCTCTTCTTTATCAATGACTCTTTTACTTGTAATTTCGATTATTTTTATAATTTATCTGAAATTAATTGAAATTTTTACTGCCTTTATCTTGTTTCTTTGTCTTCAAATCCAAGGTCCAACTTTGCGTCGAATAAAACGTATTTTAGTTTTACCTCAAGTTTGTTGCATAAGTAGGAAATTATCATTTTAGAAATCATTAAATTTTCACAGTAATAATTTTAGTATTCACTTATATCGTGCAAATCTGAATTTTAAAGATAATTCATTTCAAATGTTTCAGTGGAATTGATGCGCGATAATTGCATCTGAACTTTGGAATATAATTTCCAATTAGCTTCATAGAAATAAGCGACTTATTGTTGAAGTACAATTTTTCAACCTTCCATTATTTTGAATCTTACATCTAGATCCCATGCATGATTCTCCGTTATATTATTTATTAGATTCTAATTTAATTTATTTTATTTTTAATAACTGAAAATACTGTTCAGACAAGGCGGAAATTAATTTAAACTGAGCTCTACTTTTGATCATGTAGTTTTTCCCGTGATTTCCGTTACATAGTATATACGATTTTCGGACTATTGACTTTAATTTCCGAAAGTTTCTTCCCGGTCACTCACCTTTCTTATTCATATTTAGCTTCATTTCGGTTATCGTTCAAGAATAACATGCATCTGATTCGTACCTATCGAATTCATAATACTCTGAAATAATTGACTTACTTATTTTTTCTTTGAATGATATTTATAAATTTTCTGGAATAAATACAAAATTTGAGGAAAAAACTTCAGAAGTGTCGAAACAGATGTTCATTTTCACGGGCTTTTCACTTTCATTGCTTATCCTACCAATAGGTGTTATAATTATTGATATTGCCAATTTTTTACCTATTTACTCATCCTGGGTCTATTTTTTCTTTGTTCTTGTTAGATATAGGATGTATTTTACGTACTAAAGTTTTTTGACTTGGGTCTTCATTAATCAAACGAATAAAATATAAATATGATTCTTCTTTAATATTTACGATATAGAATAGGATAGTGTTCAGTATAATCGTAATCTTAATCCTAATTCAATCATCTAAAATGATAACCGCTTGTTCTGATATATTTACAATACAAACTTACCCCAAATTATATTCTCTTTTTACCAAGGAGTAAATTTGGTTTTCCTGTTATTTTTAGATTATGGCTTCCTTCCCATTCGGCAGTTGGACTTTCTCTTGTTCGATCTTGCTAGAGCACTGAAAAGGTCAGAGATAACCGGAGAACAACAAGTGGTGAGTACAAAAGAATAATAGTAATTGATTTAACAATTCATAATCTCTATTCTATGTGCCTCTAATTAAACTCCGAAATTCTGGTTAGGATGGATGAATCGGATAAGCTGAAACGTTGCTTTGGTCCCTTCTGTCTTCTAAATCCTTCAACGTATATTAATGCGTAGAATGGGAAATGATAATGAAAGGAGAAAGACTTATCAAAAGATGGTTACTGGACAGTGAGGAAAATATTCCTAAATTATTTTTTAACTAAAGCTATAAATTTTTAATGATGCCTCTCTAGAGGAAGGAACCGCATGATTAGTGTGATTTTAATTCGCTAGTAATATAAATAGCATTTAATTTTTTCCACCATTTCCCGAGTATTTCAGGATCAAATCAAATCAAATTTTAGGATAGGAATGACCATTTACGATTTCATTCTTCAAATGCATTTGATGTATATCAACTTACGATCCTCTTCAAATTGAAATGCGTTCAATCTTTCTAATTTAACACTCCAATTACGTTATCATGAAACTCACTGGATCGGGAATTCGGTCACCGAGTTCGTTTTTCATTGGTCAAGTAGATTGCAAGGCAATCAATTTCCAAACTTTAGTTTGTTATCATACAGGCTTTATTGTTGATTTTGCAAATTCTGTCACTAACCATGTAACCCTTAAACCTTCGAAGAATCAGTTACAGCAATCAAAATTCGAAAGTTATCTAAACACTCACTGCATTTTTGTCATCAATATCATGAAAACTCAGTAACTATTATCTATTTTCAAGATATAATCTATTGATCTAAATACTATATTATCGCTCGATTATATGCATTAGATAGTAGGAGTTTCAAACGTGACAGGTCCTTTGGTATCACTTGGTCCTTCATTACGTATTTTTTTCTCTTTCAGTTCACCTCCAAACACTTTTCCTTTAATTCAGTTCTTGTTAGGCACGTTTTCCTTTCACAATGGTTCTCCTTTCCTTTTTGCCTTTGTTTACATTCAATGAGATGAGAGAAAAGTAAATTCTTCGCTTATAATTTGGGAAAAAGACTTCGTTTTTATCTCAAGGACAGTTGGCTCACCTTTACTTTCTCTGTTAAGATATTAGCCAGTAAACAAGTTTTGATTTCACTGTCCTTCAAGTCTATGAGTTTTCCTCATTTTCGTAAACAAACAGGGTAATCATAACATCGGTTATTATCCTTGTTTTTCCTCCACTCCGTCCCTAAGCCATTCATTGGTTTTTAATTAAATATCCTTTACTTATCATTTGCAACACGATTTAAATTGCTGTGATGAGTTAGCAATTCAATATTGAAGTATGTGAAGATTAGCAACACGTAATTTTACTGCACTCATTACTAATGTGCTACCGTGATTTTTCACATCGAAACAATATTTTAATCTCATTTACTAATATCTGATGTGAATCAGGATATGTTTTGTCATCTTTTCCTCGTAAAATTCATAAACTGTAGTTTGGATTTTCTACGCTTTTGCTTATCATCTGCATACATTTTCAAATATATGATTAGAAATTTTTTTAGATCATATATTATGCCGTGATTGAAGTCATGTTCATGAGTAAACAAGTATTGTCATCGACAAATTTCAAAGCGTGATTCTCTTCTTTGTAATAATGTATGCTCACTAAAGACTCACATCTAATGTTATTATTCAGTAATATTAATATTTTTCCGTGAAAATATTTCTGGCTAGAAAATGTATACCGTGTGCTGCATGCAGTTTTTATATCTCAATGTACGCCTTGTGTTGGAAGCACAGGAATTCGTGTTGTAATTATTAAACGAGCATTCTTTTCATGCTCCACGCTAAGAATATTAGAATTCCATTCTTCCTTTCAGACACAGTGATATTCTAGTTTTAAATTAGAATTTCCAAATGTAAAAACACTGAATAACCAACCAAATAAAGGAAAATAAATGTGAATATCCAACACTTGAATTTGTATTTCAATAGAAGTTTTGAAAATGTTGATTTTGTATTAATTGGAATGTTAGCAGCTATGTGCTCTGTCAAAAAATCGCGTATTTCAGTTGCTTTTTCTCCTGTACTATGTTGTCCCTAAAGAGATGCTCTAAAAGCATTTTTGTATAACTTCCGTTTTTCGCTAATTGAAGGATAAAGTTTGAAAGTATTTTGACAAATGTAGATAAATTTGGTTTGAAATCTTGAGTATTTATGGGGAACGTTCTTTATTAATAATTATTTTCTCTCTTTCCTCAGGGGAATTCAGCATCATGAACTCCTGAATTAGACGTAAGTACTCAGTTTCTTTTCCGCTCAGAATATTGAAGTCTTAAGGTCATTATGTTCATCAAATAAATCATTATTTGAGAATATAATCATGCATCTTGTGCGCCTTAAAAGTAGTATTACTTTACGCTCAAAATTTTGTTGGTCATAGAACAATTAAGATTATTGCAAACAATTGGAAAAATAGAATTATCGGCGAAGTATTAGCCTGATTATTTGACAAAAATTGTGCGACAGCGCTGCATCAGCTACATATGCGCTGATGTCTGCATTGCGTCCGTCATCTACATCCGTTTTTTGTCATCTTTAGTTCAAGTTCTAGCTCATAAATGCTAGAAGTTTACCCTACGATAATATAAGGAAAATTAACGGAGCGAAAATGTCTTCGCTAGCCTTGGTATCACTAAACATAATACGTATTTTATTCGTCAAACCGTAGATTCATTAAAGGGATTTCCTTTCACGGGGTCCTTCATTAAAGAGTTATTATTCCAAGGAATTCGCCAAATGAAGGGACGTCTGTATTCCCAGAAAATTCCCGCTGTATAAAATTCACAAGCGAAATCGACAGAATCTTGATTCATAATTTGGATTCCTTAGCCTTCATCATGAGCATTCACCATGTCTCTATACTTGTTAGATTTCTCATATAAGGTTATTAAATTCTGCGAAGGTCCCTTAATTTTGCGAAATGAAGACGTTTCCATTTTCGTGTCTCTCTCTCTCTCTCTCTCTTAATATTCTCTTCCCACTCACACCCTCTTCTTATCTCTTGTCTTTCTTTTCTTTATGGCGACTTCCACTTCACGGCTTTCTCATTCACGGTCCGTTCCCCAAATGGCCGAGAGCCAAAAAAAGGGCTTTTGGTGTTTCTCACGGCGTTACAACGAGATTGAATCAATGCTCTTCTACGTTTCAAGATATATTTGCAACAGATTCAATCCTATTAAAGATAAATAAGTTTCCGAAATTATTCAAAGACTCAAAACACAAGATAGTCATCTCAATGCGAGTATAGTAATAACTACATCTAATATTAGAAAGGAAAAAATTCCTAAAATTTCCAGAAGTACTCGAATTCGCTACCGGTTTCATATTAAGTAAGCGTATTTACATCTTCAGCAATATAGATTTCACTTTCTACTATCCGAGGCTCCTCCTTTTAGTGTAAGATTGAAGGAATTAAATTAGAATCAAAGTATATAGGATAAAACTGTATTTGCTGAATGGTGTGAACTGCTTTTCATTGGACTGTTCTTACACACTTCATTTTCCCTCTGTTTCTTTATGAACTGGTTTACGTCTACACTTTTGAATTTTGAATTTTTATCAGAATTTTTTTTGATTCTTCAAGAATCAGAATTTCTCCTTCCTTTGTTCCTACTTTGGACAGGAGTTTGTTTTTCGTTTGATCTCGTTTCTTTTACAACCGTCAATCTTTGTGAAACGTTTCTAATCTTTAATTACACGCACCGCGCGATCGATTATTTATATTTACTCACATACTTTATTTCGCTCAAACGTCAGGCATAACTTTTGATCACACATGCGGCACACTTTTTCAATTGGTTCCCTATGCTTTTCGTGGCTTGTCGATTCGTTTGATTTTTAGATCATGAGACCATTTGACGATACTCGGGGTCCTGTTCTGTTGTTTTTGATAGGGAATTCCTTGGTGATTCGGGCTGTGAATAAGACATAGTGAAAGAGAACAAAAGGAAAAATTCTGTTCTAACATTACCACTGGTAAACAGACAGCCTAAGGAGTTATATCTCATTCAAACAAATTGTAAAGACTG
Source organism: Pachydiplax longipennis (assembly GCA_036926295.1). NCBI lineage: Eukaryota > Metazoa > Arthropoda > Insecta > Odonata > Libellulidae > Pachydiplax > Pachydiplax longipennis. Next base: position 40,144,587 of record JAVFKF010000015.1, read on the forward strand.
ATTGGAAAAGAGATTTTGAATGAAACTTTAAAATCCCAATGCCAATACCATGTCATTATGGCATAACGTAATTCTCCGCTTCGTTTACACAATATTCAGTTAGAGTTTTGGAAAACACCCCAATATCGGAGTGTCGGTAAATGGACTAGCTCCAAGGAATAAACGGTAAGCTCCGGTTTAATGGCTTTTAGCAATCACAGAATGCACATTTCGATGAAAACAACTAACAACCTCATAATTTGTGAAAAAAATTTTAGCATACTGTTTGAGATGTTTTTAGATAGCGTTCTACGAACTTGTTTAGGTACAACTGGAGTTTTTATGCGTTTTCAGATTCAATCCGTGATACCGTTCTTGAGACTAGTCCGTATACTCATAATCGGCAATTAGAGAATTTTTCAAACTTTTAAGTCATTAACAGCCGAAATTTAATTTTTTCTTTCGTAAATTCAACTCTCTAATGCATCAGAATTTTCTCTTAGTTCAATGCATCGATTTGAATTTATAACTGCATAATTCTGTGAATGACTCGTTTACCGGCAGGAGAAGTCTCCTCTTATCATGATAATAAGAAAAATAAGGGTCAATAAAAAAGCTAATGATGCTAATCCTTATTTATCCTGCTAAGAAATGATACTAACTTTAGAAATTGTGAGTAACACTCATCGTGATAGAAATTGTTAGATAGGTTACCATGCTAGCCTCTCACGATGCTAATCATAAAAATAACGAAGACGCTCTGCTCTGACGACAACGAATTCTATCTCTGGTTAAAGTCGTCCCTCTGTTGCTCTGTGACGAGGGTTTCCTCTAAGCAGTGTGCCTGAGGGACTCTGCAGTGTATTCTCAAGCGTCACACACAGAGTCGGCCTGAGACATGGTCGAATGGGGCGGCCGCCCGGAAGCCGAGATTTTGTGGGATCATGAATTTGATTACCTTAAGAAAAATATTTTGAAATTAATTCTAATGAGCAAGAAAAATAACTATCAATTTTTAAAATTACTCATAATGATACGACACGATACGTAATGCAATTTAAAAGAATTTATGAAAGTCAAACCTGCATAAGACGCTACCGCTCAGTTTATTCAAAGGTTTTCTTTCATGGTCTCGACGAAATGACCTCAGCAGTCGAAGCACTTTTAACAATACTACCGTTACCACGTACGAATTTGAGATATGAATTTTATGACTGGCTATATTGTACATTCTGTTATCTATATTAATGCCATGTATCATTACCTCAATGTTATTGCATAGGCTCCAAAGCTAACAACCATTTAAACTCAAAATCAACGTATAGTGATCACCTTTACTCATCTCCGACTCTCGCATGGCAAGGTACAACAGATATGTTCAGAACATTTTGAAAAAACTTTTTGATCAAAAGTCTCTTTTTGAAGCTACGAAGTAATTTCTATAAGACATGGAAAAGTGTAACTTTCGTGTGATTAGTCTCCAGTTTCCCGTAAAATTAGACACGATATTATTTTACATTTCGTACCATGCCTTTATTATTTCCTCGAAAAAAAACTTATGATACAAAAATAACCATATCTTCTCTATTTTATCCCTGAACTATGCATTTGCTTTTCCCTGTAGGTATTTTTAAACATTATTCTGAAGAGAAAGATCCTAACAATAGAAAAAAGAAAACATCTTCCGAGGATAGCTTTCACAGGGGATTTTTTCTTCTCGCATTATCTTCGGCCTTTTATGCCACATCTTTTTCTATCCCTTAGATAGCAGCCAGATGCCAGGACACAAGTTAGAAGGAAAAGTCCTTTTAGCTAAGCTAAAATTAGCAACTTGCCAAACTTTGCGACAGCGTAACAATGGTTTATGGCGTAATCCCTCAGTGGATGTTAAATGGAAAACGACATCTCTTCAACAGAAAATTCGTCAACGATGCATCTAACGACATTAACGTAATTTAGCTAACAGCTCAGAATTGTTAAAAAAAATGGGGCTTGGAAGTTTGTATTTTACCTTTGGAGAGTTCTCCCTCTTCGGGATTTTTCCTAATGGCTCTAGGGATTTAAGAAAATAGATTTAACGATGGATTTTTCCTATGCTTTCATAGTTGCAGAGGCCGTGGGTGCAAAAGCAATACCTGTGGAAAATAGATAGCATTAACCATTGAAAATTCAAAAATACGCTTCCCCCACTAGCTATATAAATTTGTCAAATAAAAGTTTCGAAACCACTGACAAAAGTTTATAGCAGTATCATAGGTAGATTCATGCTTTTATTAAATTTACTATTACTTAAACTACTGCTGGAAGATATTATGGAAAACCGTGTTAAGACTTCGTGACCTACATGATAATAAAGATTCATCACTAGTTAAGATCACAGTGAGCGTCTTAAGATTCTATGGTAAAACTGATTAAATTTTCTACAGTTTTTTTTATCTTCTTCTAATATACAGCGATTATTTTCTTGCTCACCCGCCAACAAACATGCGATAAATTTAAGCACCTTCGGAATGAGTATTTGGGCTTCTTAATCCCCTTATCTGTCTTAACCTCTCCCATCTTAAGACCACCCTTACATCTTAATCCTTATCCAACTCTTTTCGCCCATAAGAGATCTTATTTAGGAATGAGATAGTTTAAAACTTGTAGATTCTTTCATTCCTTCTTTTAAGAATATTATTCATCACTTCTTTCCTTTTGTACTCATAGTAGAGGTTCATTCGCGTTCTGTCATTTCACCAATGCATCACCATATTTACACTACAATATTCGTCATTGTTCTAATGTTTTTCTATAGACGTTCCCCTAAACTTATATATTTGATGGTAGGTTTTCGCACTCTGAATATCATAATTCAAATCGAAATAATTTGGCGAAAATAAATCAATAATTGAAGAATTTTTGTACAATACAACTACGTATGACACTAATCTACTAGATACATCGTCCTAGCTACTTTCGTTTCCTCTCAATGACAACAGTTGCTCACGAAAAGACATGAGTCTTATTCATTTTAAGAAATTAAGTCAAGCTAATGGGATGTTATGAAAATGTCAAAGTAGTTATTTTACATTCATTTCATACCAAATTTCAGCTTCCTATTTCTGAGATTTTCAATAAGCTTTGTCATTAAAATCATTTTCATTTGCTGCGAAGCATTTCTCTTTCAAATATCATAAAATATTTTCTTTCATAGCTCAGATATCCCTTTTTAAAGTAAGGCAACCATCCTACGTTGAACCGCATTTCCTATTCGTAGTCAGAGACAATGATTGTGTAAAAGCAACAAAAGTTAAAGAGTACCATTCAAATCAGAATGAAAGGAATATGAAAAGTATGAATGGGATTCTAGATACAGTTCACCTTTGTTATCATCAATCTATTTTCCATTTAAAATTTTCCCTTTGATCCGCCGTCATTCGTAGATGACAAATGCCCTGAAACAAAGCAGAAGCATTAACTTACAAGCGGATTTCCTCAATCAATGAAAAGGAAAATAATAGTTCGCTCAGATATTTTCCTTATTTATTGATAAATGAACATGGCAAAGAAGTAAAAGTACATTTTAATTTGTAAAACTCAAGAAAATATATGGAGAAGGCGAAGTTGATAGCGCTGAATAAGAGAAAATTAATTTCAAAGGTTATTTAGTACCTAAAAGCTTATTCATTCTGTCTGGGCTAAACAACAGATTATAATTCATAATTAAAAAAACTCAAGAGATACATCCAGGAAGAAAATAATAATAAACAAATGTGTATTGAAAATTGGATTTCTAAGTTGAATGACCAAGTAAATTTAAAAGCATTGTTTTTTACTATTTGTAAATAGATGACATCATGCATCGGATGATTTCTATTTCACTGGAAGACTAGTAATTTATATTATTTTAAATTTCAAATTTGTGATAGAAGTAATGCGGCTTGAGAGTTATCTTTGTGAAATGATATGTTACTTTTCTTTCGGACGTGCTTTGAATATTTAAGGTCTGACGTGAACTTCATTAAAAATCTATTCATATTTTGGCGTACACAGCTGATTTTGTAAAGATAAAATTTGTATAGTACAGTTCACTTTACAGAAAAGTGCTTCCTCTTTAAATAACAAATATTTTTTTCGTCATTCCTTTGAAATGTGCCCAAAGTGCCAATATATTCTTAAGAGAAAACGTAGGAGCTCGGTTTTAACTATCATCTATCTCGTCAAGGGAAAGGGATTTTTGTAGCCACACAATTCTGCAAAATTTTCGTCTATTTTTTCAGAATACCAACAATTTCGAATCAAAAGCAATACCTCATCAGTAACTAAATTTTTTCCGCTCTTTAGGTACTTGTCTCGATTTCATAGGACCAAAGTTTAAATGTTAATTCAACAAAAGGAATTAATCCTAAAAACGGTAAAAAGAAATTCACTAGCATTTGAGTATACGTATTTGAGTCATCTGGAGTGAAACCAAGGATACATTTGGCAAAAAATATCGAAATGTAATAACCCAGTGGCCCTCTAATGAATCACTGAATTTCGTACTTCTATCTCATCGTGATGTACGTGCAATAAATTTTCAAAAATATTTTACAGATGTTTCCTACGTGTATTGTTTATGTGCTATGATGGGAAGAAATTTCTTTCTGATGCCGGAATTTACAGTAACGATAAAGAAAATGTTAGGGACAGACTACGACTATGAAAACTAATTTTGGGCGCGAAGCGACGCAATAACTGTAATTATGAAACATCTCCACTCGAAATATTCTTTTATTCTCTTTTTATGATTTGATTAAACCTGGAGTAAGCATCTTAAAAAACTGAGCCTTTGTTTGTCTTACATAAATGATTTCTGGAAGCGGAAAATTGTTGGAAATAAGAAGGCCTAAAGAATCATAGCAAATCTCCTTTCAAAGAGCTCATAAAAAGTCATTTCTCACATCTTTCATGATAGAAATCCATTGAAATGGCACCTATTCGGGCAATGTAGTACTTGGAAGAGGTTAAGGTCATAGAATTGTCCCCTAACGCTGCCCAGATCGATCCAGCTGTGCACTCGTTGAATGCGTATGGAAAAGGTTCAAAGTGGTTCCGAGGACAGTTACATTGTGCTACCGTGTGTTTCACCCGCCGTCGCTGGCAAAAAAAGGGCGGACCCTCTCGTAGACGGATAGGTCAGACCCTCTGCTGGGATTAATCGTCCATTTGGGAGAGTAGGCAAATTGCGCCGAGATTTCTCGAGGAGAATACGGAATCAGCTTCGGGAAGTGGTAAAGGGAGGAAGATTCTCCCTTACAAAGCATAGACCGTTTCCAACGTGACTGAACTCTACCTTTCCTTCTGTGTTCGCACATTTCCAGCTATTGTTTGTGAATTGAAGGAAGGAAGCAATTACCAATCCAATGAAACCCTCTTACCTTTCAGTTAAATGACGTTCTGTGTTAGGTGTAAGTACTTGATAATTGGGTGGCATGTTTTAATTCAGAATTACACGGAAATCAATTTAGAATGCTCCTGCTTAAGGCGTTCTACCGCTTACTACGAGGTATTCTCTCGGTCCCGATCCCTTTCAAACGAAGCGCATAGTATAGATTCCGCATAAGACGCTCTGCTACCCGCGCAAGACCTGGATTTCTCCCATTCTTAGATGCACTGCAACCTACTATACTCAATCGTTCACCTCATTGGATAAGCCAAAACAATTACATTATTTGTGTCGCTTTCCTTCTCTCCTTCCCTTGTCTCTAAAAGGGTTCCTTTCGAGTCGTTTCTTTAAATGACTAGTTATGTGAGAATAAAATGAAGTTATAGAAATGCAGCATCATCTTCAACCCACCGTCGAAGCCGATTCTAGCTTTGTGATAGTGAGATAGTTTATATCAGTCTCGTCTCATGGAAGAATAGTAGATTAAAAAGTCACTCGGTGATTTTCCCGATCGTCACTATCTCAAATTATGACTATATAGAGTAACTGAGAGTGGTATTGCAGCATTAGTTGGGCTGTTGAGCGTATTCTCGGGCAAATCGTTCCCTATGAAACACTCTCAACACTGCGGTTGAAAAATTTGTTACCATTCCATAATTTTTAAACCGGTGAAAATTGCTCATTTGCAGACTTAAAAAATATCAAACTTTATTAGCGATAAGAATGTGAAGAAATTGCAGCCTGTATTACTCATGAATATTTCGTGGATTCCGAATGTATATCTAAAGCCATGGCAAGTAAAGCAATACATAATGAAGATTCCTTTCTGTTTTTCAGGTGTAAAGAACCGCTAAAAAATTAAATTACTAAGTAGCATTCCATTTTGTTTTATAATAAAAGAAATAAAATATTTTTAACATACTTGTTATATGGTTCTCCCGATCATAACGAGATTTTCACCCATTTTCCTAAAAATGCGTCTCAACCGGATTGAACTGTATTGAAACAGAGATCCCCTCATACAGAACAAAAGGTAAAATACAGCTTGAGACACACCGCTGCCCACTGTAACTTTTCTAGATTCAAGTTCATGTTTCCTTATTATCTGTACTTACTAGATCCTCATCATTAGATGAAAGTCGTTCTTTGAGGGGTCTGTGCCGGAAACAATAATATATTTATTTTTAAATAAAGGAAAATGTTTTCTCAATATGACTGATTCGCTTACCACTATTCCTTCGAATACTTCAAAGGGTTCACTTTCGCTGCATTTTGATTTATATCGTACTTTTCCTCGGAACGGTTCGTTCGCAATCAAAATGCCTCACCTAAATTTCCGCCGTTTGTAAATACAATTAGGAAATCTGTCAAGGATAATGGATGGATTAGGTATTTAAGGCTGGCCATTCAAGAGATTAGCGGGATTAAGTAGCTTTCCTTCATCAGATTTCCCTTATCATTCCATTTAGGGACGAGAAAAAGTTGGTTGATCTTATTAGTAAGCAATCCTCATTCAGAACCCTTCCTTCGGTTGTCATCACTAAAGAAGGATTTAGCGATGGTTATTTCCTCTGTAATCGCCACTCCCTCTTTCAAAGTCCGAGAGATTTAAGGAGATTTCAAGGGTCCTTCTGAGTCATCCAAGCGAAAACGGTCTAACTAACGAGATACGAGCTACGTGAGTGTAATTCAAATTCATTTTCAAAACTCTTTCATTTCGTATTTTAAACCAGAAACATCTACACGGTACAGGACAGATGCTTGCTTTAATCTGACACGGTTTGATGAAATGAAATATTTTAGGAAATATGTAGACTCAGGAAAAGTCTTTGTACTATAGCGTAGACCATTCATCAATCCAACATAATGGACTTTCATAAAATATCACCTGCTACAGTTATTTTTATTATGGGTTATTTCCTTCCCTAATTCTAAGACTTATATTCTAATTATTTAATGGTATTTATGATCCTTTAAAACAAAGATCAATACGGAGAGATGCATACTTGCGTCAAGATATGATGAAAGGTGCTCTAAGAGGGACCTTCATCTCTTTCCAGTATTTTCTTGGAAGCCTCTTTCCACCTGTATTATAGCACGGAGTGTCTCCGACGAAGTACAACAGATCCGTACTCTAAAAGTGGCCTTGAGCTTGCATTAAGCTAGTGGTTTCCATTCTAAGTACTCCGCAGTCCCAGAGCTCAAGTTGCTCGTTGTTTCATCAATAAATCCTGATGTTTTCTCGACCTCTAGAAACTCTTAAAGCGAGCAACAGAACAAATGTAAGTTAAAGCACAGTGATGAGTTACTTTTGTGTTTAGAAAGGATTACTTGAGTTGGAGGACGATTTTTAAAATAAAATATTAAATAAAATGGAACCAAAATAGAATATACAAAGGAATTGAATGTGTCATTTTAAAAATTAAAAGGACATCCCCGGAAAAGAACATCGAACAGTGATACACCATCTGTGGAATATTGTTTGCGTTGTTATTGAGTCGTTAGTGTTTTTGTACAATTTCAAAAGAGAATCCTTTAAGATAAATCAGAAAAGTAGGCGGCAAGAAGGGAGAGTTGATTGAAGATAAATTACGAGGAAGATGGAGGTCATAAAGGTCTTTCATTAGGCGAGATGACACTAAAAAGTCTCTTCTTTCATCTAAACTGCTGTCTATAGTATTTATAAAAAAATAAGTATTGTAGGTGTAAATAGAATTAGAAAGGAAAAAGTACGGGAGGAATGAATGTAAGACACCCTAGATATTATGTTAGGAAAAAAGATCCATAGCAGGAAAACATCCACAGAGAAAGAGGGTTTGAAAAACCTGCTAAACCTAACATAAAGAAATGAAAAGATGAAAAGAAAACAAGACTTTTACCCGTATTAAGAAGCCTAGTTTTCTAAATAAATTATTCCTGTGGTACGGGCAAAAGTCTCATCTTTTCATTTCTTTAAGTTTTTGATCCCTACCACAATGTCATGTCTGAAACTACTTATAGAACGTGCTAAAAGATGTAATAGAAAGCTGAGTATGACATTGATATGTAAGGGATACGAAACTGAACGGTACTGAAACAAAATAGAAAGAATAATTGCACTTCTATTTGACGCTTCCTTTCTTTGGAGTACTGAGGAAATGGAAAATTAAATTCTTTTACATACGTAAATTTATATAACTTCCACACGCAGCTGGAGAAATATAAATCTGCTGAAGACGTATGCAGTTTTGATAAATATAAGCTTTAAAATATTTTAATATATTTAGTTAATGGCTTTATTGGCTAGTTTTTACCCATGAGAGCCTCTCTTCCGCCTAAATTCTTATGTCTTCATAATAGTGTCAAAGAATAATTAAGAACAGAAAGAGTAATGTGTGAGAAAATTTTAGAAACTTAAGTTAAACAAAGGAAATACCCACTTTGCTAGAAAAATCTCTCCAAAGAAGGGATTAAAAGTATACCGCGAAAACAATGTAGAAAAATATACAAAAGCAATATATATTACCACATAGTTATCCTACTTCTTACCACTAAAATATAGTAAAACAAATAAAATAAAATGAGAAGAAAATAAAAATGTAATAAAGAATATAGAATAAAGGCATTTATACTTAGAAAATGAGACAGAAAATTACAAACAACACTACATTATACCCCTTAACATAACGATGGTACGATAAATCTTTTGGATTACTTTAAAGAAACATTACCAATTTCATATTAGTTGAATGAGTTGATGATCAGATGAGGCATAAAAATTTTATTCATCCGATGCTCTGAAAAACCAGAGCTTTCATCTATCAGGGCTTCTTTGCCCTGAAAAATTGCTAGAAGCAAGAGGAATATTCAGAAAGAAATTTTGCAACACTATTGTCGTTGGTGTAAATATTGCGGTGAGTTGAGTTTCATTATATTAGGAATGAAAATAAGAAGAAGAGAGATAAGGCAAAGAGAGAAAGGTTTGAGAACAAAGAGAAGATTACGGCTTGAAAAGGGAGCGCTGGGGTTGTGGCAGATCCGATTATTCGCTCCCTTTCCTCCAAAATCTCTCGTTGCTCTCACTTTAATTATTCACTCGCATTCTACTCCATACTCATTTCTCTATAATCTTGTTTTAGATTTTCCATCCCAAGAAATTCCATTACTCGCATCACTTTTCACCACGTTTATCTTTTCTTCATTATTCCATTTCTCCAACATACTCATATTCCAATTATTGTTTTGTTTAGCCCTTCAGGTCAGTCTGCTTTCTCTTAAAAATTAATTAGCTATCTGTTGGTTTCGCAGTTTTTTCACACTCCTTCTTACGGGGTAATTCCTTCCGTAGTATATTTTTTCTAAGTCCGAAGTTAGGTTTTTAAACCAACTAAGTTTTTACCTTCTGTGAACTTTTACAAGATAAGTCTTTCTTTTAAATTTTATGTAAAGAAACGATGGATGTATGAAGATGCTTAGCAGTCTCTATCTCTCACTAATGAAGTCATTTTATTATTATATTATCATTTCCCTACTTCCTTCGTTACTTCTCTTGCAAATTCCTCACAATATTCCCATTAACGATAAAGCTGTGCAAAATGAGGATACATCCGCTTCATCAAAATCCACTTTATATGCATGAAACTTGATGATGAATAGCTCTTGATTAATTCCACAAGGGTCAAGGTTGACGAGAATACTTTGCATGTAGTACATAAGAGTATATTTGGGACTACGTAAAGTGGGCAACGCATTTGACTCTGGTGAAGACAGTCCGGGCTCGATTCCGGGTGGAGACTCACATGCGTAATGACCTCAGCTATCGAAGTATTTTTAGCAATGCTATCACTAAGATTATATTTGATAGTTTTCGAGGGAGAAAATTCGTTAAAAAGGAATAAAAAATCGGAGATAATTCAGCCTCACTCTGGTGAAAAATAATAAGAAAGTTACAACAAGTTTCATTGGTAAATAAGAATAAAATGTCTCTTGTTTAACGAGACGATCTCTTAAAGGTGCAGTTTAAAGTAAATATTAAAGGTCCCTTCATCTTCCTGTAAAACTTACTGAATATATTACAACTTCTTTATTATGCATTCTCACTTCAGTCTGCACTATTTAGATAAATTAGAGATCAAGTACAAGATGATCAAAGTTGAAATTCGTAGAATATTTAAGTCCCATTTTTACACCAATGTTACGAATGTTGGTTGATAAATCTTGCTTGTTTTATCATGACTCAAAGGAAAGTCTTGCCTGTTTAAAATAACGTTCAACCTCACTTTGAAAATGTAGATCTACAATCATGCCTTTGTTTCCATTGAAGATATCACCATAAGCATTTTCTAAAGAGGAGGGAGGAAATTTCAAATACAAAATAACGTACATTCCTGACCTTGCATCCCATTCTAGGTCAATCCACATGTTTGTCAGCCGATACGTTCCTATCGGTCTAAGAATACCTTTTGTTCTTATTCTCTCTCTCGCTTGAAAATAACCTACTTCCCTAACTCAAATAAAAGAGATGATATGCCGTTAAGTTCATTCTTTTCCATTCTCTTTCACATCGAGAAATTCTCTTTTCACATCAAAGATTTCGTCTTCAATCGGGATAATCTTAAATAAATCATTGGGAATGTTTTTAGCATTGAGTCATCCTTTTATTCTTCCGTTAATCAAAAAGGCTCTTGTGCGTAAACACGTTTAGTAAAAGAATGTGTAAGTACCTGTTTCTTTGCTAATATAAGCGTCGTTGCTCTGTTTCTCGCAGCTCTTCGGTGTATTCCATAACGAACCTATTTCATATTCATAGATAACTCCCGGAAATTTAATATCTGACTTGAGAAGCGCAAGTTCTGGTGACTAATTCCATTAAAACCCTCAATATTCATCTTACCTACAAGTTTTTCCCTGAATAGTTCCTGAGAGTCAGCTCTGGAGCACTGAAATATTCACTTTCTGCCTGTTAAATTTGCTACGCATTGAAAAATTTAATACGTACTTTACTCATATTAGCTAAAGGATAGGGTGAAGGCTATGATAATAACGACAGCCATTTTACAGGTAGTACTAGGAATTGCGTAGATCAATGTACTATTTGCTAAATACGATATATTACGATAAAAATGCTTAGAGTAACGAAGAAGTAAACTTTTAATTTTCCACACTATTCTTTATTAACGACCGGTTTCGCTACCTGGAGTAGCATCTTCTGTTGGATGTTGATAAACATTGATGATGTTAATAAAAAATAGTGTGTAAAATTACAAGTTTACTTCTTCATTACTCTAATGGCTTTCCACAAGGTAACCTCTGAGCATGTAGATTTCAGTAATGCTTAGAGTAACGAATATGAGACTGATAAGAACTAAAGGAAAATTTATGAGAATAACATTCGGAAGGGTAGGGCACAAATGTTGCTATAGGAGATAGATATAGAGAAAAGAGGAGAGGAAATAGGTCTACACGTCTGTGAGCAGGAAAAAGCATTCGATCGCGTTAAATCAGATGAGTTAGTTGAGATTAATCTCGATAATGAAACAACATCGTTAATAATCCATTTGTCCTCTGACAATAATTCTATCTCGGCGGTAAGTGCGTGAGATTAATTTTTTAAATTTCTTCCGAGTATATCTTACGGGAGAAAATGACTCCGGATAGGGAAATTTATAAATACTTATCCAACGTCGATAATCATATAAGACCAGAGAATCCTACTATAAATATTCTGGAGTTAAATTTAACTTATTTAAGTAACGCACAGCTATAATTGCATACATCCGATCCTTTTGATAGTCAGAAATAAGATTAATCTCTCTCTAATATTAAATATCCAACATGATAGAAACTAGAGCAATAAATATTAATGGAGCTCCTAATTATTAGTCGATAAAATATTATTCAAATTGAATGTAGAAATCGCCTGAACCCAGACAATAGAATATTTTTTGGACATTCATACGCAAATGTAAACCAAAAACAGTATTAATTAGAAGTGACGTCAATTTAAAAAATCATCAATCGAACACTAGCATTATTCAAGTAATATCTTTCTCAATTCTCCCAAAAAACTTTCAAAATTCTCATCCTTTCATCCTACTCTGCTTCATCCACAAAACACTCCGCTACCCGACCCACAGTTCAACCTCTCAGGTGGGGCGAATAACGCTGGAATCCGACTGGCTTTGCAGGATCGGAAGCACCACGCTCTGGTCTCACTTGTTTGCCGTTGCAACTCTCATCGTAAGTCAAATGAGTGCGGAGTAACCCCTTGTGAAATCCTTTGGACACCCATTTCACTCGCAGGAAAGTGAAGTACATAAAAGCCTATGCACTCAACACAAAGGTGTGCCTTTTCAGAGAGGTTGATTCTCTCTTTTGTGGCAACTCCCTCCCCCAGGAAGTGCTGCACTGTGGAAAGGCATTCCAGGATTTGGGTGACTTCGAAGGCAATATATGACAAACAAAATCCACCGAAAAGAGTAATTCGCACACTATGACCGATTGCATTCTTTGTCTATTTTTTTGCAAATGATGACAGTATATTGGCATTTATTTCATTGCTTACAGTCTTTCTTCGTATTTTATTCGTGAATTCCGTATTCCTCGAATACCTTCAATTTAATGTTCCTTTGAAATTATTCATTTCCATTGCTAACAGTAGAAGTACAGATTTATGTTCACAAAAAAACTTGGCTAAACAGCGTACATTCCATTTTATGCGTTTCTTTCAATTTCTAATACAATTCCAGCGATATTTAATCAACAAAAATTAGTTTTGATTCTTCGTTCGAAGATTCTTAGGAAGTAACTTTTGACTGTATAAATAATTATCGTATTAATGTCTAAGTCTTCCTTCATAACTAACAAATGCAAAATTCCGTTTCGATTGTGAATCCGTTTCCTTCTAAACCAATAACTCCACGAAAAATAATACAGAAATGTTTATCTTCTTTTATTTCTTCGATGTAATAGCATAGGAGATAAGTAGAAGATGAAACAAGAAATTTTTCATAGCATAAAGAAAAAAATCACTCTTAATTCTAAGTATTTTAATATGGTTGGGTTAAAAGGTAGAATGGCAACCATGATTTCTCGTGATGACTTTGAAACCATGGCTGACAAATGAAATATACTGCGTTTCGGGTAAAAGTTTATTTTTTCATCCTTTGCATTATAGTACCACAAAGTCTTGCTTTTAGCATATGATAGCATTTTGTATTTAACACGTTACCTAGTTTTACTTTGCTGAATATGCATGAGTAACTGGTGCGCGGTGAAAATGTCACAGGTAAAAATGCCATGGAAAAAATGTCACACTGAGAATGAATGGAATTTGGTGGATAGAAAAAAAATTCTCAGTAGAATTTTCACGGAGAGGCAAAATCGTTTTGCTATGTGTAAGACCATTTTAACAATACTTTGGCAATGGTTTACTTCATTCTTAATTGTTGTTGTTACTCCTGTATAAATGCAATAATTTTTATTATATGTCGATCCCCTTTATATTTCACTTCAAAATACAATTATACACCATTTTGGCTATGCTTTAAACTGTTTTGGCAACATTTTCTGACTAGCATGACTATGGTATTTTTCCTAGATTCTAGTAACAGTATCTCCACTCAAAACGAACCCACGTCACGTAGACACTTAATGATTATTTTCACTCTTGACGAAATCTGCTGACTCGGATAACTCGCCAGGTAAAAAAATTCGAAGAAAGGTGAAAAATCCGGGATACTGCTTGTTCTGCGTGCTATGAATATCTCTCCGCGACGCTCTTCATCCGAAGGATTTCTACATATTCTCATTCGAGTCACAGGGACCAAACTTCGTAAAAAAAAAGTTCGTCATTAACGAGAGAGGGGGCGGGAGAAGGGGCAAAAATGAAAGATAAAAAAAGGATCCCCGTCATAAAAACTATGCATGCATAAATGTTGAATGCTCACAAAAGCCGGCTTTCATTTCATCTCACCCTTTAGAATTTATGTTCCAAAATGGAAAATTTGCCATTCATTCGATCGATATTGCGGGTTTAGTAGGTCACGTCTCTTTTAAATTATAGGACACTCGCACTCTACAAACGAGATACGCTCTTTTCCTATCGCAAATTTCTCTCTTCTATTACAGCGGAGTAGTGCGAAACCTACCCTCAATTTTTAATACATGTACGAAGTGGGACGACTTTATTTCTGAGATCTCCGTTTATTTTTCGTGCAATCGCTCCGACAAATATAAGCAATTCTGCATGGAGTCAAATGGAATTGAATTTGGAAATTAAATGACTCTAACGAAAAATTACGAGTGAAACATTGGAGGGAACTTTCAAGGCAAATTTCAGTCAGCTTCACTGACACATGATGTATCTTTTAGATTGAAAAAAAAAAATTCCCTAGTGATTACGGAGTAAAAATTCCTTACGTTGTCTAATACATTCCAATTTCCGAGGAAATAGTTGCAGCGATATTTTATACTAAATATGTTCTTTTTTGCATCTTTAAACATATATATTCAACAAAAAGGAGTAATTATTTTGGTAAGTATGCAGTATTCATGATTATGCAGTATTATCTTGCCAAAATAATCCGCAACCATTAGTATTAAATGTTTTAACGAATAAAAGGAGAAGGATAATTACGCACCTTCCCTTGCTATTGCAACTATAGCTCATTACACTTTGAAAATGATGAATTTTATTTTGGTGTCGACGTGTTTTATTTTGATTATACCATTATACAATTTTGACAAAGATTCGCCTACTTGACCACAGACCTTAGAAAGATCATTTTATTATCTTATAATGAAAAAGATTCACCTACTTGACCATGGAAAAGAAAGATCATTATGTTTTCTTATAAGATGCATCAAATCTCTCCACTCGAAAATTTAGGAAAAAAAGATGCAAAAAAAGTCCTGAATCACTAACGGATACGAATATATTTTACCGAAAAACAAGAAAAACTGCTCATTTGAAATCGGTTTTCTAAACTACTGAATATGAAAGAGGTCTATTTCTTGGAAAGCTCTATAGAGAGAGTTGGTACAACGCTAAACTTAACAGTGAAATATTTCCTATCCTCTCATTATGTGGAAACCTATTCTTGGGAATATTTCAAGGATTTTATTCTCGATTCTTGGAGTATATCAAATATTAATTCAGATTTTCAATGCTCTTTTTTTCCTTATTATCAACTGCGAGGCAATATTTCTGCTTTTATCTTCATAAGAACCTTATATAATTGATCATGAACTACTCTATGTTGATCAATAAATTCATTAGAAACTAAAGAAGCGGATGCACGAATATATTTTTTTACGGTTATTAATTCTGAAGGAAGAATGATTGATGTACTCCGGGTAAGAAAACTTCTCTTAAGTCAGCGAAAGAGATGAGAAAAACGGTTTATCGAAGGAACTGGGGCAAAAGTCTACGAAACTTTGCGTTTTAACACTTTCATGACTCATCTGTGTGTAATAATTTAATTATTTGTATAGCGTGAGACTAATCTATACGTCTTATTATCTCCATAAGCTTCTACTTTCCTATTCGCTTACTTTGGGTTGGATTATTTGAGAAATAGTTAATCTTATGAGACTTTGAGATATAGTTATTCTAAATTCCACTCGATATAAATTATGACAACGATATTTTTAACAATATGCAAGTTCGAAGCTGCTTGTTTCACTTTAAGTCTTATGATAGACGTATTGGTTTTGACGAATTAAAAGTTTTGCGCCCCGGGCAAGGTTTTGTTAAGACGCTCCTTCGATTTAGACATTTATAAGGACATTATTTTCGTTAATTATTCGCTTACTTAGAATCTAAATTTTTAAATTAATTTGCGATAGTCTAAAAATTATATCTGATAATGTAATTTCAATATTAAAAAGTATTAACACACAACTACTAAAAATGGACAAAAAGGATTGATTAACAGAGTTTTTAACTAACTAAATTAACAGAAGACGAAAAAACAGAAGACAATGTGATCGGCATATTTTGCTAGTGAAACAGTAAGAATTCTGATCGAACGATTCTTCGAAATGTAATCGATATTAATTTACTAACAAAACCAACATGTAGGACTACTTCCGTCTGCAAAAAGCCACAAACTCATAAGTAAAATCTCAACAACTCTAGGTTCTGACGCTTGTTTTCGATTGCTTGACAAATTTAGAGAGCTTACAAAGGACATAATCAGTATTGGGCGACCCCTCCGCTACTTTGGTCGATTCGACAGTGAGCATAAAATAAGAGAATAGATGCTAGAACAAGTCGTTTTAAGGACTCATTCCGCAAGCGATATGTGATAGTAATAAACTAAAGAGTTAGCTGAAACCTCCGGTGTATATACCTCCTGCCACACGCGGCTTCCATGGTATTTATGCAGATTTACATCCACCAATTAAATAATACCCACAAATAGCCGGGGAAATTAGTTTACAGTTGAAAATGCGATTTACTTAGGATAAGTGCATTTGATAGGATAGAAGGACTATGATAAATAATATGAAGTAAAAATAAACCACTAAGCGTCTACGAACGTCAAACGATTTGTGTCCCAAAACCTCAGTGCTTCGGGCTACTTTCCGGCACTGCCGTATCTCGGGTGGGCTCTGGACGAATTATTCTGAAAAGATAGGTATGGGAAATGACTTGGAACAAGTATCGCCTTCATTGTCTGAACCATTGACGTTTTCGTCCGGTTCGTTTACATGCAGTACTTAAATAATATTTATAGTTTATAACTGACAACAGGCATCTAGGCTGTCCGCAGTCATTTGAGGGGCAAAAAGAAATAAAAAATCATTTCCTAACGTTAATCCCAGACGTATATAATATATATCGAGAAAGAATTCATTTCTCCATCTTTTTTGTCGTATAGTTTCTTAGGGTAAAATTTATCTAAGCCACAAGATCAACTTTTATATATTCTCTAAGAGAAATTAGTCTAAAAATGAGAAGGATGACGTTTCTTTAAGCAAATTTTCACCGGAGAAATGAAAAAAAAACGATTGAACTGGATAGGCCAAATATTTAATATCCTATAATACTCTATAAAACAATACGTTTTCAATCTTTAGCTCTGATTTTGTCATTAATTTGCAGTTACCATTCATGAAACGTATGAAAACAGTAAATCAGCTAAGAATTTGAGAACGATTTCATTCCTCGAAGGAAATTTTTTGCCTCTAAGTTTATGTTGTAAATCATATTTCATTTCCTGGTCGATTAAACTGATGTTAAAAAATGATTTCGTAACTAATTACTTTTCGTTTTTAAACGGAGACACTGAATATATTTTGTACATCAATCATATATCCTTCATTGCATCTCCCCTAAAGTATTCTGAGAGCACTCGAAAATGCTTTAAAGGATCTAGGGACTGAACGCGTCCAGTTACTAATGAAGAAACAAAACCTATCACAAATAGAAACCAAAAGTTCATGTATGATTTTGCGATAGGAGGAATACACGTCAGGATTTTCAATACATGCGAATAAAAGAGGTAAAAAAAACAAAGTAGAAAAAGATCGAATTATCAAATGTAAAATTACATCTCAGTCTTCTCTCGTCCTTTCAAAGGAGCACCAAGCTTGTCACTTCTATGGTTTTCATATTAAATGACAGGCAGAGAAAAATGTCCCGAGTTTCCTCGAAAAAAGATGATTGATTTGAAAGAGCAGCCACTAATCCCGTTCCATTTACCAAATGGCAGATGAAGGATTGTGGATAATAAAGCAGCTTCTCGGAATTAATTGCCCGCTGAAGAGCGGATCCGGAGAACGAGGCACCCGGAAGTAAATAAGCTTTCTCTTGTCCGCTTCCCATATTTTCCTATTGTCTACTCGAAACATTGTAGTAAAAGAACCACCTCTTCGGAGAGACAAATAAGAGCTTCCACATTCAAAATTGCTGAATCGATTGAAACTTCCAAATAGATTATAACTAATATGCGAGCTTTATAATCAGTTCCTCAGGCCCTGTATAGCAAATATTAGATAATATTACACTGCATTTGTACCGAGAATGTGTAATTGTAATACGAAATTCGGCGTAATAAATTTTATACACTGAGTATTCTTTGAATAACACTAACCTGCAACATGTGTAATGGTCCTCTATTTACATATAGCTAATTGTTTCTGAATCTTATTCTAAAATCTAGTATAATTTTGTGTAAATGAAAGAATTTATAGTAATGAGTAATATTACAAAGGTAGCAGCGAAAAAGGCTGGAAGTTAGAAGTTGGTAGAATGAGAGAAACGAAATTGAACCATTATTTGGTTTTGTGGTTGAAGCGGAGTTGAATCCAGGACGAAAAATATTATGATTCGATTCCGTGAGACCAAGGTATACTACATCAAGAGACAGAGGTAATCCACTGAAATGCTGGAATACATCACTTCCGTTACATTTAGGAAAACGCGTAGGATTGGCAACTCTCTCATTTCATAATGTAAGAGATATAGCGATTTTCCTTCTTCTAATGGTTAAGAAATTTACTTCTTCATAGAGTGTTAGACCGTAGTTTCCTCTTTTACGATTCCCATCATAGTATCCCAAATACATCAGTCAAATTCCATCGAACGAGATTCTCGAATTTCAAATTGATTTCACTGCACAGGATAACGTCTCCAGAAATGATACGCAAAGACATTTCTGTGCCCTCAAATTCAGGTCTTATTCTAAAAATGGATGGCGAAGACTTTCAAGTGCTTCTAAATTTGCAGTATCACGAACAAAACCTTTCTCTTTATGATGTTATCATTCTTTGATGAAATATGATAGAGGTCGATGATGCTTCTTAAAAATTGGGGCCGTATTTTTCGTTGCTTATATACATTCAGACATACGATACAATTACAGGCAAACGTGAGACTAAATACATTAAACCTGTTGATTATAAGTAAAAATAAAAAGGAATACAAAAATTCAGAAAGAAGGAAAGAGAGGAAACAAAAAACATGATAAGAATACAATAAAAGTTCCGTAACAATAAAAATTAAATAATTATATAATAAAACACTACATACATAATAGCATCGATTGCACAATGAGAAGGGAAGGAAAATCGCACTCTAATCATTGGTTTTAATAGGAATAAGTTCATGTAATTAAAAATAAAAGATTAAATTAGAAAATTAATAAAAGAGAAAGTAAGATTGGTAAAAAAGGGTAGTAAGTTTATCGTTGCGAAAGATTTAGTTCGAGTTTCACAGCGTCAATAGATAATTGTTTAAGGAGATACTTGCAGCAGCGGTTCTTTAAAAACGGTCGAGAGCAAGAATTCTGAATATCTCATAGCAGTGCGTATTTGGATAAGGTATAACGAAGAAGACGAATTTTCCAGAGGTAATTATTCCTCGTCTCGGTTGGAGGTTTTCGTTCAATCAATGAGAAACCGAAAAAGAGAGGGAGACGAGGAAAGGGGTGTGCGTACGACTCTGGAGCCCAGAAGAAGCATCAGGGGAATGTGAGAGAGGGATAAGAGCTTTGCGTGTCCGGGAATTTGGGCCAAGGGCAGCCGGGGCTCGCGGACCGCTTTGTGGCGCAACGGCTTATCTCCTCAAAACTTTGATTTCGCAAGAGATGAAACCTTAGCCAAGGAAATGTTTCATTTTCAGCACAACGTAGAGAAAGGCTTCCGTAACTCTGCTTATGCGATCCTAGATGGGAAGACGCGCAGGAAATCGCTGCAAAGCGCTATTCTGATTCCATGATCATTGAAACTTCAACATGAGCCTTGCTGAGATCCTCTGCGACGCGCCTACTTGCAGTTTTATACTGCGCTTACAGAACATTAAAAAGGTTGCACTCCTTTCCTGATCTAACTTCTTCCATTATGGGAATATTTTGGCCTAGTTTTCAGTTTGGCGGGTCTAATAAGATAAACTATTATTGAAGTCATGGTAATGAACTACCACGTGACTCATTGTTGGATAACTTTTACACCACAGTATGATATACCATGTAAATACCATACCAATACCACCATGGTCACAGCATATTATACTGTGTGTAGCATAAATTTATTCAACAATGAGTCTCGTTGTATGTCACTATCACAAAGTTAAACCTGATCTCATCACATTTGTAATGAAATATTCTTCTTTGAAGAGCTTTAATATTCTCTCTATAAATATACGAAATGCTTTGGCTGTGGTGTTATAAATTTGCGACTGATTTTAAAGTTTATTTCCTTCTAACAATACTGCGACGAACTTGAGAGTTTTAAAGAAAATCATACAATCGAATTTCAAATTTCCAGAATTTGGAAAATCTGTTTACCATAACCACCCAATAACATCCATGGTACACCTCCATTTTATGAATGAAAAATATACGTATTTATAAACCATAGTTTTGTTAATATATATATACATCCGTCCGCTCAAATGAATACCTTCGAAATACAAATAATAATATAACACTACGTAAATGAATACCTTTGAAATCATTTCATACACTTAGAAAAGGAAAAGTAGTATTAACATAAAACTTTACCTATTTCCGTATATGTTTTCAAATAAAGACCAGTTTCGACACAGCCCTGATATCATCAGGTAAGGAAGATATAACCAACCAGTCATTTAGTCGGAATAAATGGAGAAAGATTGAAACGAAACAAAAGTGCGATGGGAAGGATTGAGAGAAGGGTGAAGAGGAGAGGGTGGTTAAAATGGGTTAATGTTTAAGGAGTGGGAACTTTTCGAGGGGCGAAGGTTGGCCTTATCTGGGAGAGAGTTCTTCGGAAGGAAACTTCTTGATTCAACCCCCCACTCCTTCTTTCGACCCTTCCTCTCCCACTTTCGCTTCGTTTCACCCAAACTTCCTCCTTTCCCTCTATATGTCTTGTTGGTTATATCTCCCTCATCAGATGATGGCCGAACTGTGCCCTAACTGGTGGAGTTTCGAAAGCCTAAGTGGAAATACGTGAAGTGTTATTGTATTCCTACTTTTCCTTGTCATAGATTTCCACTCGGTAAAGCTTTCTATAATCGTCTTCGATTATGTCCTGATTTTTGAAGACTAGGTTTCTGAGAAAATTGTACAAACACATCAGTTTTGAGTCAAAATTGTCGCAAAATATGCCATACCGCTATCTTATGTAACATGTACGACAAAGCAGCTTCGCAGATTCACAATTCTTGCGACAGGAAGGTTTTAATAGGTTCCTTCTGGTTCTCTAGCAACAATTCTGGTTCTTTAGCAACAAAGAAAACAAAAGATGAAATTTTCATTTTGACTCTCCAAGAAAACTACAGATTTTGATTTTCAGAATGGAAGTCTGATTTGTAAATTTAGACGCGTTCTCAGGCTTAATCACATAAAAGTGCATCATTGAATACGAAGTAATGACTGAAATAGTTTCAAAAAAGACCTCATTACATCATTCCTTGTACATTGAAAGAGCTAGAGATATTAAGCTCGATACGTCCTATCTACTCCTTGCCGTAGGATTTTCATTTATTCAATGACAATTTTAATAATTAAGGGAGAAAAATCTCTAGAAAATTTTAGCTTAGTAGTGCTAAACCTTAATGAGAAACATCTTATATAATATAAACGTCTGGAAAACTATTCTAGGAAATTTTTAAGGATTTTGTTTCCCATGCTTTGAGTAAATGAAAACTTTATTTAGATTTTCAACGCTCTATTTTCCTGATTTTCTACTGCATGGGAATTTTTATTGCTTATCTTTACATGAGAACTTTTATATATATTTACACAAACCCATCATATTGAACCTAGCGCACAGCATGAACACACACACATGAATCGATATCCTTCAAAGCTATAGGTATATTACTATAGATTTATGCTCACATATTTACTTATATAATATATGAATATTGCAACGATGAATTAAACAGCTTATCTTAGTAAATCTTATCTTACTACCTAATCCTCCACGTTAATTTTCTTAGAAGAGGAAGAAACATAATATATAAGGAATGTAGTCGCTTTAGTTTTGCAAGTATCGTTCAGTATTTTTGTGAGAGAAGAATATATTTACCTTTTTATCGTTGCTTTGGCGAATGATTAATTACGTAAAAATTATATTCCGAGAATTCGTAATTTCCATTTTAATTCAGTTTAGTGATTCTAAGTAGGAAATTATATTTGTACACATTCACTTCCTTTTGTTCTTCTTGGAAAAATCATACGGCAAATATATTTTGTCTATGAATGTTTGCTTCCCGTTTACTTTCATACAGATTTATTTTCTTCCCACGAAGGTATTTGCAGGATGGAAACCTACATAGTCCCATATTAAAAAATATACAAAGACTTATGAATAATAATATCGAAATCTACATAGACTTTTTAGGTCGTAGTGCATACTATTATATATAATGGGTAAAAGTATATGAAGTAAAAGTAAATAATTTTTCAGTAATACATGCTATTAACTACTAAAATAAAAATAAAAATTTTGTAGGGCTTGTTGTAAAGCTGCGAGAATTATTCATTAGCATTTTTATGAAAGTAGGTTATCTTTAACTTCTTAGTGTCTTTTTTTGGCGAAAGATTACAATGATGCCGTAAAATTAAATTCCAACAGTTCGTAATCTCGACTTTAATCAGAAAGAATGATATGCACTTTTCTAAAAGCATCGTTTGAGAATTTTCAGCCCCTTTGAAAATTTTCCATTACAGGAAAATTAGAAGGATTAATCCCTCGTAAGGAGGATAATTAAGAATTAAATTGGAAAAAAAAGAATCGCGAAAAAAAAGTGGACGACACAGAAAAGGCTTCGCGTAGAAAATGGAAGAGCCAGAAAATGACGCGAATATCTGGAGGTATTTTAATTGAAAAACCCTAGAAGGAAATAAGTGAGAGATGAAAATGGAGTAGAATGCAGAGTGAAAAATTAAAGAGAAACTGGAGAGATTCCGGACGAAAGGAAGCGTGTAATCGGATCTGCCCCAACCCTAACACTCCCTTTTCTCTCCCTTTCTCTCCACCCGCATCCCTTTCCATTATTTCGAAGCTCGTTATTTTGATATCTTTTATTCCTGAAACGCAACCCCGCTGTATCCTTTGTAATGAACATATGTATGCCTAATAAACTACGAAAGAAAACTCCTGTTTCTCAAAGTTTCCTTTACATTCTTTCGCGAGGGATAGTTGCAGTCATTAATTCGGGAAGGAAGGAGAGCCGAGGTTCAATTATCTACTACATAAGAAAATGTATTCTGTTAACATTGGCTTCACTTGATTTCCCAACAAGAAGAATGAGCCTGGTTTGAAAATCAGATTAGGGGCAATGACGGCGAATTTCGTACGTTTGAACAATGAACCGTAATTGCAGTGTGTTTTACAAGAGAGATTTGAGACATTATTTCATAAGCTGAAGTATCACATAAATGAGATAGTATGATCATATCTACCAAATAAATATTTCTGAAGATTAAACATCGCAGATTCCCGAAGAAACTTAAAACATACACAAGAATTTACCCCACGTTAATGACCATTTAGATGTCCGCTAAGATGTCGAAAAATTATTTAGCCACAAATGTATGTTTATCGGTTACTATTCAAGAATATTTACAATAATACATATATTATAATTTTAGCAAATACCTAACAAATTCATATGTATGAATGTATTAAGTAATACAATTTTGAACACCGAATAATTTTTCACAAAATATACGGAATATCTCGCTTTTATCAAACATTCTTTTCTATTTCTTTCTCACTTTTATCAAATATTCTTTCATATTGCAAACAAACTGATTTACCCTAGAATTCTTCCTAATATATTGATTTACGCTAGAATCCTTCCTAATATACTTTGGTATAGCATTTTTTAGCTTCATTACCTTTATCAATAAACTGTCTATTTTTACTCCTGAATGTCCCTCTAACGTCCAAACCTTTTTTATATGTTACTAATAATTTTTGACGGATAGTTATCAAATAATATTGGTAATTTATTATTCAAAATCTAAATATAAATGTAAGTAGAACATATTCCTTACTGTTGAGTAACCTAGATATTGTTAACTAATTCTTAACTGGACAAAAGAAGTACTTAAATTCGCTAAAAATTTATAAATGAAGTAACTTACGTATTGCGTATTAATATTTACATATCTGATTATGGATGTGTTTCAATATGAAAAATGAATGAGCGAGCAACTACTAATTTTATCCTAATTTTTCTAGTGTGTCTATACAAAAACCTTGCACATTTTTTGTTCACAACTATAAAGAGCTACAACCGCAAAAATATCAGAATTTTTTGCCAAATAATTTCGAAGTAAAAGCATTTTAATCATAATTTCGTAGATAAAGGGTGAAAATGATAATCAGCTTGTAACTTCAATAATGGTCAATATGATAGCCTGAAAATGCTAGCGAAATTTTAATCTCAGGAAGGACGATGGAAAACTCTATTGGCTGCAACAACCTCATCCCATATTCATGAGAATTTTAATCTACAGACGATTATGGATACGAGACGTGAATTTGATACATTTGCATTCCTAACGAAGGTAAGAACGTCCCTTGAAATTATTCATACTCGGATATATTCCCATATTCTGCCACGGTTTTTAGGCAGATGTGTAGAAGCAGCGCAACTCAGGCACGAAAAAGGTTGGGTCAGTCTGAAGGCAAAGAGAAACAAATAGAAATAATCGGTGTTCTGTGACTGGCGTTCGTAAGATCTTCTACATTCAAGAAAACGTGCGATAGAATTAAAGGGGTATATTACGTATGTAGGCACATTCAAGTATAGAAAATGAGTCATATGCAGCAAAACATCGATGAACATAATTTTACTACTTCCTAGAGAGAGAAATTGATGAGTGGAACAATATACCTACAGGTATATTTCCCAAAAATGCAAACTTTTTAATCAATGTTTTTAGTAAATTTGGTTACGCATACAAGAGATTACCGATAACGTAGTCTGAGACGAATAGGCGATTACCCCATAGGGTTATGTAGGGTACCGAGCCCTTACCAAAGCATGTTTCATTAACAACCCTTCCATTTATTTTTTAAAATAGATTAAAAACACATTTAATTGATTTAATATTTTATTTAGGAAAATACATTGCGGCAGTGTTAATGTAATGATATTGCTAGGGCAAGTATAAGAGATAATCTCGTATAAAAGATCATCGCTTCCTTTTCGGTTTCTGCGCATATGTATTATGCGTATATATATGTATATGTATTATTGCAGGCAAAATTCTCACTTAAGTATATGAAATCACGAAAAAGACTACTCACACTGAAAGCAGGGCATCGAACTGGGACCGAACCGAATGCAGAAAAACTCAAAATTCTTGAATTCGGAAAGTATAGAAGCCGTTGTTTATTCCGATTTCCGTTTCAAAATAAATTCATTTTATTCATACGTAAACGGAGGGTTTACCAAATATGTTTATCACCATTTACAGCTAGCTACATTTATCTGTTTTTGTTCAAAAAGTCATTGTAGTTTATTAAGAATGAAGAAAGCTAGAAAATGTAAGGCAAACTTTGAGGAGGATATTTTATTGGACGAAGTAAAATACTCATTTTGGAGCAATTCAACCATGACTGAGGGAGCAAAACAGGAACTGAGCCGAATTTGCCGTTTTTCTTCTTGAACTGGAGCGAAAGCCGGAACTTAAAATATTATGCTTCGATGCTCTGACTAAGAGTTCGAATCCCTCTCTCTAAGTTTCACTGCTCTGAACCGGAGATGGAGATCCTTCGTCCTTTTCTGGCGTTTAGCGCCGTCTTTTCGTTACTTCTTGTAACATATGTGCTTAAATAGTTATGTTTCTCAAGTTTTTTTAATGTATAGTGAAACTTAAGCGATAGATGTATTGACCTAAGTATTATTAGCGATTTAAATCGTTTTCCTTCAATTCAATATCTAAAAATTTAATGATAGGCAATGCATCATTCGAACAAAGGCCAGATAATTTCAAAGAGGACCTCTTGAGCTCTTATGAGACGAAATGTTACATGCAGCCTTCTAATGCAGAAAATGTTGCCCACAAAACTCAAAACCAATGGGATCAAAAACTGTAGCTCACGAGTGTTTGATGATTCATTAACATAAGGTATGCAAATCTTACTATCGCCGATATCTTTGTAGTTAAAAATAGTCAAGGACAAATATAAAGAAAGTTGTCAGTGAAAGCAAAACGGATTTTATATTACTACAATCGTGTAAGGTAGATTTATTATAATATCATTCGGAATTGGGATGACTAATTACTGAGATTTCATTTTCTATATCTGAAAAAGGACACCATGCATACAGAATTTACGGCTTTATGAATTAACACCTCAGATTTTAACTTTAAATTAAAAGAATATATATGTACAATGTAATCCCTTGATGCAGATGACATCCTTGTAAGGAAGCATCTTCATTATTTCTCACTTCGCGTAACTGTTTCTGTATTCTCCTCGAGAAATCTCGGCGCAATTTGCCTATTGTCTCAAATTAATCACAGCAGAGGGTCAGACCTATCCGTCTACGAGAGGGTCCGCCTTTTTTGTCAGCGACGGCGGGTGAAACACACGGTAGCACAATGTAACTGTCCTCGGAACCACTTTGAACCTTTTCCATACGCATTCAACGAGTGCACAGCTGGATCGATCTGGGCAGCGTTAGGAGACAATTCTATGACCTTAACCTCTTCCAAGTACTACATTGCCCGAATAGGTGCCATTTCAATGGATTTCTATCATGAAAGATGTGAGAAGTGACTTTTTATGAGCTCTTTAAAAGGAGATTTCTTGAGATTGATTCTTTAGGCCTTCTTATTTCCAACAATTTTCCGATTCCGGAAATCATTTATGTAAGACAAAGAAAGGCTCAGTTTTTAAGATTCTTGCTCCAGGTTTAATTAAATCATGAAAAGAGAATAAGAGAACATTTGGTGAGGAATACTAGTTTGTTAGCCCAACATTAGTTTTCAAAGCCATAGTTCAGTCCCTAAAAGTGTCTTTCTCGTTACTGTAAATGCCAAAATCACAAAGAAATTTCTTTTCATCAAAAACATATAGATATAAACACGTAAAAAACATATGGAAAATAGTTTTCGAATTTTATTGCACGTACTTCACGATGTGATGGGAGTGCAAAGTTCAGTGTCTCATTAGAAGGCTTTCCAAGGCCTCTTCCAAGTACTACATTGCCCGAATAAGTGCTATTTCAATGGCTTTTTTTCATAAATATCTGAGAAGTGACTCTTTATGAGATCTTTAAAAAGAAATCTGGAATGATTCCCTAGGCTTTCCTATCTCCAACAATTTTCCGCTTCCAGAAATCAGTTTTGTAGGAGAAACAAAGGGTCATTTTTTAAGATGTTTTTTCAGGTTTAATGAAATCTGGAAAAGTGTATAAGAGAAAATTTGGAGCAGAGTTATTGCACAATATTTTCCTGTGCCTGAATATTTTATTATATAAACTTTATGAAGTTATACTGTTCCATCACATATTAGAATGATCGCATTTTTAAAACAAAATACAAGGGGGACGTCGGAAACGATCCTCGTTTGTGGTGCCATTATATTATTTGACGTTACTGATGATGAATTCAGGCCGTTACTGAGGATAAATTCAGTGTTTTTTATTTGTTGTTTGGCTCTGGATAGAGGGAGAATTCTATTATTAACTTTTATCACAAAATCGTTCAAAGCATAAGTGAAATGAAAGCTCTCAGGGTATTAGTAATGCTTTTACATTTACCTTTATCCCTCTATATTGATTGCTACGATAAGTGACATTCGTGACGTCATAATGCAGTATGTTCCAGTTAATTAACCGCTTGCATCATTCTCAGGGTATTGCACCGGATCCAAACCAAAAACACGATATTTTTTCCGGAGCGGAAATCGATTTTTAACCAAAAGTATCGAAATTATTGAAACCAAACTGAAATCATGTCTTTATGTACTTCGTTCCCGTTTGCACCTCACAAAAATGCTATTTATTTAAGTTTATTCGAGAAAGTTTAGTAAAATTAGCAACTACGATTTGCAAATAATTACAACTAACAAGTTTTATCTTAAAATTTATTGTAATGTAATGAAAATATCTAGAAACAAAGTTTCAGTGGTTCAATGTTCGGAGGAAAAAAACGGTTATTATTCGTTGGGTATTGGCAAAGGGGGGAAATATAAACTGAATCGGTGCATCAGAAAAAACGAAGATCGCCGTGCTTATTTTTTCCGATGTGTAGGGTAATTTTTTGCTGATCCGAAGCAAAGACCGGAAGAAAAAATACTTTGCCCAGATCCTTAGGAGTAATAAAGAAAGCAATGGTAAGCTCCATTTCTCTCTATCTTTTCTAATTAATTAAAGATCTAAGAAACTATAAAGCTGTAAGCTTTGTAAATGCTTCATATGACTGATTACTTTTCCTTCCATTCGTATTTTGACATTTTTTCCTGTCTTAGAGCATGTTTTTTTCACTAGTTGATGGGCATAGAAAAATTCTCTCGATATTTCTGATTGAAGATGCTTTAGCGTCATTCGTTGATCTCTCTCCACCTTCATCTTCCTCTTATCTTAATTTCCTTCGCCTTTTTGAAGACTTCCACTCCATGAAATTCGTTTTCACAGTCTATGTATGGCCATGAGCCAAAGGGTCTCCCATTTGGTGTATAGCAAAGCGTTATCGCGAGATTGAATTCCAACATAATCAAGGCTCTTCCTCTTTTATCTCAAACATTTAAGGAATGAAAAGCTCTTCTTTAAAGATATTCTCGTCTATTTAGGCTTAGATTTTTTCAATAACCACGAACGATATATCTTTTATAACAGGTTACGTATCTAAAAGCGAATCTGTTATCAAACTTTCAGGCTCTTGAAAATGTCTTCTCTTGTAGTACTCGAAAAATATTCAGAAGCCACATAATGAGAGCATGCTCCATAAAATATGAGATATGCCTCAGAACGGAGGCATAAATTTATCTCATAAATCAAATGGAAAATATCAACGCTCATGAAGTCGCAAGAATAATAGTATTCTCACTTTAACTAAGCTCAAAACAAATTAAATTCAGTCAAACGTAATTTATGACTGAACATGTTTCCATAACTACCCTCGATAATATATCTTATTATACAACTCATTATGAAGTAATTGTCACCACCATGTTCAAACATTTTCTGTAGTATTTAAGACTAATGTATTATGCATGACCTAATGATATTTATGTAGAGGAAAGAAAATCATGTGCATTAGCGGGTTTTTTCATGACAAAATAACCTCTCCTGCAAAAAGAATTTGAACCAAAAAATAATTACACTGCTGATAAACAATGTAAAGCAAGTAATTCGGCTTATGCTATATTTAATCTGTGGCTGGGCCAGTTTTACAAATGTTAATTTATTTATTTCAATTTCATATTGCGATTTGGCTATCTAGCCAGTTGGCAGTGCATGCTATATGTCAATATACCTATATAAGCAATTCCACCTAGTTAAAGCTGATCTAATATACTTCAAAGGGCTCAGCAATTCGTGAGTATATAATTAAAGCAATTTTGTCCAGTAGTTATTCCTATATACAAATACTATTCCTATATCAAAACATAAACTTGGCTCATAGTTATTTTATTTTAGCATCTTGCTTATCATGATGTTCCCTTTTTTGTTTATTTTTCAAATTTGCAATTTGCCCTCTTTCATATACTTTCATATTTCTAATTGTATTAGCATTTTATATTGTACTTATTATGGTGTATATATTTTAGCGTACTTTTCTTTTGCGATCAGATTTCTTAACGTGGCTTTTTTCTTAAGATTCAGTTCACCATCCGTAGGTTTCGCAGGGTTTTCACGCTCCCCTTCACGCGTCTGCTCCCTGCTGTGGTGTATTTTTTCTCCTAAGTGCAAACTTAGGTTTTCAAAACCACAAATAGATTTCATCTGCCCACTTTTTACATTCCCTTTTTTATTTCATATGACAAAGGGCTATATGTAAGGGAAGTCTGACGAGTCTCAACCTCGCCCCTATTAAAGTCATTTATTATTATCACTCATGAAATAGAAACATAAATGTGAAAGCAGTCGAGAGGGAAATTTTTGAAAATCGGTAGACCTAAATGGTATACCGGGATTTCTAAGTACGAGGGTGGTCTGAAAAGTTTCCGACCCCAGATTTTTCAGGAGTTTTCAGAAAATTTTCAGAAAACGTCGAGAAATGTCGGAAACTTTTCAAACCACCCATGTAAGTACATAAATAAATACTAAAGTTAAGATTCATCGTGAATGCAAACTGCATCTCCATGGATCATTTTATATTTTCAATCAGAGTATGGTAAAAACCAGAGAACTTTGTGGAGAGCAATACCTATCAACGGAAGTTATTTCGCGGATGCTGAACAAAAACTGAAACGGAAAACGGGTTAAAGAGGTGCGGAAACATTCTCAAAGATAGGTGTGAGAATGAGGGGAAGAACCCTCTCAAGGGTCGGAAGGCGAAAGTAATGAAGAAACGGAAGATGAAGGCTCAGTGGCCGCTCGTGTTACGGTCCCCTAATTTGCATACTGACCGCACTTCATAATTTCGTTAGTCGATACCAAGAGCCGTCTGGAGCCCGAAGTAAAACTTCAACCTTTAACCAACTCATTCCAGCAAAAGACACTTGTTCCTCGCGCAGTTTCCTCAATTCCTTCATTTAAAACACGTCGTTACGCGGGACATGGACATGCTAATTTACTGGACCAGCAATCTAATTAAGGCTTGCGAGTCTCCATCTCCGGAACAAATGAGGCATAAATTACTCCGGAAGAATTAAGTTCTGCGGGGTGAGAGAAAGAACGGGGTCGAAATTGAGACATCGTTTTATGGTGCCATAAAAGCACAAACGACTGCGTGCAAAAAGCAGTCGTATGCATTTTCCCAAGTGAAAATCTTCCGACAGCTGCTAGATTGAATTGGGTTGGCCATCGCAGAACCCATCGCCTACAAAGCCGAAATTGCTGTACCAAACATTCATTTAAGGGAAAGAAAAGTACAGAAAACCCGTTTATGATGCTCGCGCTTAAGACGCTCTCTAGCTTAATAAACTACTTTGTTAGAAGAAAGAAAAAAGGAACTCGGCGTTCAATAAACTAAGAGACAAAGGTTCTCCAAGCGTCGACAGCGGCGACCGTCTAATGGCGATTCCCGGGAAACGGATAATCGTTTAGCGGTCACCAGTTATTCAGAATCCCGATGCGCATTTCGGAAACAATGCTTCTATCTTCATGGGGGGTCCAATGCTGAAGATGGAAGCCCTGTTTCCGAAATGTTTCCAATAAATTTATTTTATTAGTAATCCGGGGGGAAAATTAAAAAGTTATAATTGCAGCGCTGTTCGCAGGGTTAAAAATTTAAATTGTGTGTATCTCTTCAATTAATCTAATTTATTTCTATTCGAGTACTTCATTTTCAATGCTGATTGATATTTATGAATAATGATTCTTAATTATTATTTATTATAATGATTCTTAATGTTCCCAAAAAGTTTGTCATACAAATGGAATTAAATACGGGGTAACTATTCTTCGCATGAAATGATTTCTGGTTTTCTCATCCCAAACGTGGGAGACTCATTATTAGCTATTCATTTTGGTTGGGATGGAGCTTTCAATATAAATCTACATCTATAACCAACACTTTAGGTTAATTTAAAATTTGAGTGATTCACATAAGCAGTTCAAACAGGTGAGCAAAATGTTGAGAGCTGGCAAATATTCTTCGCTCCATTGTTACAGGGGCGCGACTCAGAAACTATGATTCGAGATGATAACTTCGTTCGAAAATAATTGAGGCACAGTTTCGCGGAAAAATACCACGTGTATTGAATGAGTATAACTTTTTATGTATATACATTAAGGGTATGCTCTATTAACCAAACGAGACTCTAATATAGCGGGAGAAAGGCGAAGAGAATCATCCTCCATCCATCATTTGGAGCAAACTAAGGAGCTTTCGAGTGGTATTCGTTTGTCCTCATGAGAAGCTTACAGTGACGTCTTCAGTAAGGATTCCCGGTCCAGATCTTTTGCATTCTTAGGGTGGAGGAGGTGTGGGGAGAGGAATACTATTTATGGGAGTGGCGACGATATCTGGGGTTCTGTTGGACGACCCTTTCTTAGAGCTCCTCTTCCCTCACCTGAGATCGATCTGCGATGGATTTCCGCCTGTGAATGTAATAGGACGGTGGATTGGAGGTGGCAATGGGAATGGGCGCGGAAGAGAAGGGGACAGTCTGGTTTGAATTTACAGGGATTTGAGCAGGAAGTCCTACTTCAAGGGCGAGAACAAAAGAGAACGAGAAAGTTTCGGCGGTGTGTACACAGAAGAGGAGTGGTGCCACTATGGTCTAGAGATGTGTCTGCTCGATAATCCTGCGTTAACTTTGAAAACAGAGGGGCAGTCGAAAAACAGAATCAGATATAAATAGGAGATGTTGATAAAAGTAGCGCCGTCAAAACCGCGAAATATCCGTATGTTACATAAAAATGGGAATATTTCCCCTAGAATTCTTTTTCTTTTTTGACTGATTGTGCTAAAAGATTCGCCATCAATTCAATTTTGGAACAAAACATTCGAAAAAGCATACACACAAAAGGAGTGGTGCCATTACATTCGTGTGAGATGTCTGTTTGATAATACTGCGTCAACTTTGAGAAAAATTGTATAAGTTCAAAATCGGAACGGATGGTTATATTAATAAATGTGGCGCGAATTTAATGTAATTTTTTCAATTCTCCCGCTGCTAAATACTCGTAATAATATGAAATTCAAATGCTATTAAGAAATGGGAAATTTACAGAATAAATGGTATTGAAAAATTTAAACAAAGATTAAATAGAACTGATCCTTTCCTCTTTGAATTTACTGTATGATTCCATCTCAGCTTTTCCGGGCGGGCTGAGAAAAAAATGCGCATTATTTCGCAGTAGAGCAGTTCATTTACATTTTCAGCGAGTTTTAAAATATCTAGCTGGTGTGTTTTAGTGATAAAACTGGATGATTTTGTCACAATTTTTGAAAAGATAGATGACTAATTTTATAAACGTCAGTATCGTCAGAACATAATTTCGGCCGAAAATTTCTGCTAGAATACATTTTTGACTTTTTGTGATAAAGAATCACCATAATTAAATTTAGGTACAAAAAACTCGAAAATTTTTCTTTTAAAAGATGATTATTTCCACAGAATACACTATTATTACTCATTTTATATGAATATCAGCTTGATTTGAATATAAAGAAGAGCGTTGCTATGTATTTAACGAGATCCACCAATATTATTCCCATAAAATACCAAATTTTAGGATATTCCCTCGAGATCATGCGTCACAATAAATACCTAAGAGAATGGTTACCATATATTGATAGAAGAAAATCGAGAGGTATTAAATATGAAAAGAATTGGATGAGAACGTCGCTTTCAAACAGTATTACTCAATTTTAAGAGACATCTTGAGCACATGCGCGGTCACTGTGTCTTTTGACCCATTTCCATGAAATATTTGAATCTCCCGTCTATTGGAAAGGGGGATAGGTACAAATGAGGGCGTGCACCCAGGAAAAATCCCACCTCGTACGGGCGGTGCCCCCATGAGGGCTTGGCCGTGGACGAAAGTCTGACGAAATCACAATTTCCATTGCTTACAAAGTTCCAAAAAACGGATAAACTTTTTGGCAAGATAGCTGAATTGGCTAAAGCAGCCTCCAGGGTAGAGGAAGATTCCGGGTTCGATACCCGGTCCCATCAAACTTTTTTAAAACCCCGATTTCCCTTAGGATTCTCTCGTATTTTCTTAATTGGGGTTTTTCATACGAATTAGGACAAAATATGAAAATATTCAAGACTGTTCCTGTAATTCGCGACAGTTCCGATCAATATGGGCGTATTGTAAGACTACCAAGGAGTTAGGCCTTCTTAAAAGCTTTGAGATACGATGGTAAATTATAATGTATAGATTAACAATAAGAGGAGTTGCCCATCGAGAGTCAAAAATATTGCTTATGCTTCCTTCATTCGACCAAGTCTCTAGTAGTAGTTAGTAGTAGTTAGACCAAGTGCTGCTGCACCATTTCGGATGCACAAGATGAAGAGCCTCATATTTAGATTCCAACGTTGATCAGCACGTTTCGTTTGAGTAAATTTCAGGTTCAAAACTAGCGTCAAGGCTATGATGAAATTCACCATAGAGAATTCGCTATAGATGAGATCAGATTACCAACGAAAGCTTTCCGAAAAATTCATCGGTGCAAAGCTTTGACGAAGGAGACCAAAATAATTCCCGTCAACAAGGAGCTCGATCTCCGAGGGGCAAAGACAAAGCGTTACAGGGAATAAATCGTTAAAACAGATAGTTACTTTCAGTCATTCTTTCTGCAGATCATTAGAGTAGCAGATAGGATGAATTACAGTAAAATCCTTTTAAGAAGCATTAGTTCAATTTTACCCGCTCCAGATGCACTCCAAACCAATTTCGCCGCATTCGATAGATTAAAATTAAAACTTTTTTGATGATATGTGTGGTCCTCTCACGCTTTGCCATATATCTAAAATGGCATCTTGGGAATTTGGTAATTTAGAATGACTAATTTTGTGGGAATAAAATGAAGATGCGTAGGGATCTATATCCTACCGTTGGAGCCGAACGAACCCTGAGATAGAGTGAGATCTTTTTTATCACGTTTTCTAGGAGAAGAACGTATATTTAAGAGCCGCTTTTCGGTGTATCCTTTCTCCGCAACGTTAAAAAGTAAATATATCGAGATAAATAGAAAAGGAGTATTTCGTGGGACTTGAGTGTAGTCCTGGAGAGATCGTGACGCTCTCACCACTGCTGTTAAAAAATCCACATTCTACTCTAATTGTCTATCTGATAAAAACTGATTAGTTATTGAGCAAAGAAATACGGCCAATAAGATTGAATATATTTTATAATTTATTTAATACTTATTTTTAATTTATTTTAGCCAATAAGCACCGATTTTTTCACCAAACCAGTTTCTTCAAAGCAAAATACAGTGACACCTAAATCAACGAGAAACCCGGCTAACTAAGATATTTTCCCTGTTTCTTGGACTCAGCTAAGGAATATGGATTTGGCTAGAGAGTATGCTGCATTTCCTCTGTAGATTCCTTCAAAGTCTTATATTGTCATCGATGCTATAATCTTTCCAATTTCTGACTAATTCCGTAGAATTTATCCACGAATGTAGAAACCCTTGGTAACGATAGTAACCTGAATATACTCGTAGCAGTCTCAAACGTGAATTTATATGTTTTAATACACTGCTTCACGTATACAGAATAGAAGTACAATATATGATATAAATTCCTCAACGGTCTTCTTGTACCTCGTATAAGTAAAAATTTCGAATAGTTATTTATAATAAGTTTTGAATTAAGCATAGAAAGCGATAGAAGACTAAGTGACAAAATTTACTGACTTTTAGAAGATGATTAAATGGATAACGCCTTCCTTTCCGACGCAGCTGAAACCACCATACCAACATGTCAAATACACCCATGGCTCATCAGGGATTCTTGAGCCCTCATCCACCCATAACTTGTATGGGGACTCCTCCTGCTTAACTTTGTCCTCTCTAAAGAACGTAAGCCTGGAGACCCATCCTTGTCCTCAGCTGGCATTAAACCCGCAAACCGCCGTTGATACTTCTCTCAACCCAATTAAAGCGCCTTCGGGAAAACAATTTCCTCCGAACGCAATCCGTTTACTGCTCCCTGTTGTCTCACGTGACCCCATTCTTGTTAGCCAAGGGCTTACTGAACCTCACAATGTGCAATTGAGCCACTTATCCATTCAACCGATGTTCAAGTGCCCTGGGTAAGGTACACAAACCTCTCAGTCCTAAAATAAACTTTTTTGTCAGAAACCCCGTTTGATTTGATTCATATCAAATCCATACCTGGCCGAAAAATTCCTAGTTCCTTCTTTTTTAATAAAAATGGTGTGAAGAATAGAAATGTGATAATTGGTTGCGCTATGATAGTGTTAGCGAACTGTATTTCATCGAAAAGCCTCAAATATCATTTTCCAACATATGAACCAGCCAGCCGCGTGTACCTGAGTGGCGTTTACGTAAAATAAAATAATCCAGAATAGAAATAAGAAAAGGAATTCACACTTCCATAGTTAACGCAGAGAGAATATTCTCCTTATTGTTTTTACTTGACGTAATAAGTAAGATAGAGAAGCAAAGATTTTCCCATATTACACTTCAGGTTAACCGTGGTCGAATTACAGCCGCTGAGTATAGAAAATCAGAAGTAAAAAGTAGTAGAAAATACTATGAAACATTAACACGGGTATCAGAGCAACGAATCGGAGCAAAACCGAAAACCTTTTTCTTTGTCGGTAACAAATCGGTTTCGAAAACGAAAAATTTTATTCTTTAAACCTGAACGGAAAACAAAAATCGTACCATTTAACGTTCCGATTGTCGGTTCGCATTTTTATCAAGGGTTCGAAACAGTTCGACGGTTGCTGCTGGAGCGAAACCGGAACCGAACCGTTGATCGGTGTTTTCATTGAACCAGGTCGAAAATAGGGAGGAAAATATTTAAAGTTCGAAGCCCTAATCGATATTGGGGATATCTGATAAAGGTATAACAACCAATTTATCTACTAATGCTCATCTATTCTATTCGATAGTAATTAGGAGAAAATTTTTGAACGCGTTTCGTTTTTAGCTAAAGGATGATTTTTTCAGCAATGAACCTTTCTAAGACATTCCCCAAATACTGTGCATGGCAACGTAATCGTTTTTCATTTGTGAATCACAAGATCTTCCTATATAATCGGCCAAAACATTCTGTTCCTGTAAATGTTGAACTCTAGCTTAATTGGATAAAGAAACCGCCTGGCAGATTCGATTCCCAGCTAAGTCACACTATTTTTCCTTCATTTTGTCTCTAAATTTCAGCATGTGTATCATGTACCATTTATTGTCTAGATACTCACTAGCAAAAAGGAAATTTTTCCAATCGGATATAAATAGAAAAGTAATACTTGTTAACTCTAAAACTCAAATAGATCTGCGGTAGGCAATCGAGATCGATCGATAACTTCTCATCATGAAAATTCTTTATTTCTGGCTGATTCTTATTATTTCAATTATTTAACATACATAAGTATATGTATTGACTACGCCGAGGAAACGACCAGACTGACAACCCGAAAATACTTCATCCACAGTATACACCAGGAAAGTCAGATCCTTTCTAAATTGACCTCAGTACCGTGGATTAACAGAACACAGAAAAAGGCTCAAAAATGTAGAAATCATTTTGGTTTCTGAAAATGCTTAAATTAGTTTCACCAAATCGATCGCAGTTGAACGATTGTTATTATAGTCGATTGCAGCAAGTGGTAAGTTGGTCACCCCTAAAATAGAGTATGAAATACGAATAAAACTGGATATAGTATAATATTATATTCTAGCTTAGATTGAATTAGGCACTTAAGTTAGTCCTAATCTAATCACTTAGTGGTCTTCTCGAATTTGCATGCTCTCCAAATTTGAACCATCCTATCACCATATTCTCTTGCAAACGCAATTTCGGGATATCAGGAGGAGCAAATTATACGTTTAATATTTCTGCTTCAGTGGACGTTACTGCCGAGTATGAAATTGGACTCGGAAAAGCAATGCGCAATGACAACCGAAGAGTGCTGAATTTGCCACACGATTGCCCTTATACTACCCTTGACTTCATTTTCAATTTGGAATTCCTCGGAGAGTTTTCATTATTCGTATTTTACAGCAATATGATACGTTCATCGCCTCACCACAAAATTCTCCGAATCGCTTCAGTGGAGATTCTCATGAAATGAATCCGCGAACAAAATTCGTTTTCTCCTCTCTTCTCTTAGAACTTTTTCAACCGAATTAAGGATAAACTGTAACAATAGGTAAGAATGTTTTCATGGGTCATTTATATATTCCATATTTCCATTTCTAGGGCTACTAGAACACTAAAGCTTTATTCCCATCTTAAGAGTATTTTTTTTTCATTTCTAAAAAAATTATGTAATCATTTCTTCAAAATTCTCTCTATTTATAGCAATAGGTATGAAAACAGGACAGAAATGTATCTAGTTTTAAAGGAAATTTCTTATGAATAACCACTTTTTATTTGATCAATAGACAATGATGGTGATCTAGCAGTAAAAGAGTCTTTCTGATGCCAGAGTAAAGCCACCGCTTTAGATTGATTTCATCCGAATAAAGACGCCGGAATTAGAATTCCTTATTTTCATTCTACTCGACGAATTTCCATTTATTGCTCTCCTCATTCTATTCTACTCTTTCCTCTGTCCACCCTCATCAACTGAGGATTCGTAATTTTACGCTTAAGGAAGTGTAGCCTCATCTCTTATGTGGGCAGGGGAATTACAGCGGAGGAAAAGAAAAGAGGAAAAAAAGGGGGAAGATTAAAGATGCGATCCAA
Source organism: Pachydiplax longipennis (assembly GCA_036926295.1). Lineage (NCBI taxonomy): Eukaryota > Metazoa > Arthropoda > Insecta > Odonata > Libellulidae > Pachydiplax > Pachydiplax longipennis. The sequence continues at coordinate 40,183,429 of JAVFKF010000015.1, forward strand.
AATTAAGGCCACTGTAAAAGAGGAAGGAACCTGGATAGAAAGACATAGAGTGATGAGGGCGAGAAGAATAAAAACAGATGCAATTCAGATTGAGATTATGTGGGTGGGAAGACCGATTCAAATTAGCAGTTTCTCTTTCTAAAGGGCTGATTTCATTCCTTTCAGAATGATGAGCCTTTCTCTTAAAGCTGAAGTATTAACTCATGGCATCACTAGCTACCGCTGGCTTGTGAATTTGTATACATTGCTACACTTTCTATATAGCCTTTGCTACCTGTGTCCTTTATTTTCATACTTCAAACATTTCTTTTGTTCTTGAATCATTCTTCAAACAAGGATATTATCGCTAAATTCTCAAAAATATTCGTGTAAAAGACGCTTTCCTTGTTGTGTCTTAAACTCTCTGAAATAAAATTCTAGGATTTAAATTCCAATAAATACTAAACTACATTATAATTGAAATTGAACGTTTCATGCTGTTGTATATTACTGTCTGAAGAAGAGTAACTTTAATCTTTGAAGAATGGAAAGCACTCTTTAACCACAAAATTTGAGATAAAAAATAAAATAGTTTTCAAAATGTCCCAGCTACAATTAAACACCTGATAATTACTTGAGGAATATAATATTTTTATTCCTCTTTCGGTCGGGATTTTCTAATGTGTGTACTTTTTATTTGCTTTCGTCTCATTCTTGTGCACAGCTATTTAAACACAAAGTTCATAAGGCATGTATGACACTGAATAACAGTATCAATCTAGATTTCTCTTTAATTAATACTATTTATTGGTTTCATTGGACTACATTACGTCCACCAAACTCTCATTCCTCATCTTACCTAGCAAGCCTCATTTTCTCGTCAACAAATTTAAGAACTAATAGTAGAGAGGATGAGGATATAACAGCCATCTGGCACGTTATAGATTGGGCAGCTTTAAAATACACATACTAATCAATATAGTGCAGTACAATTAATTATTTTTCGAATTTTGGGTTAAGGGCGAAAGAAGTACATATGCAATGATATAACATGGAAACCGAATAAAATACAAGCAACAAGTTTTCCCTCGGATCCAATAAAATATTTTTGATTCTGTGACATCATCTTGAGAGATGTTAAGAATGGCATTCGGCGATGTTTGATACAATTGAGTTGCAAAATGAACCTTTTACCTAAACGCAGAGATGGCTTTATTAATGTGTGCCAAGAACAAATAAATTTACTTCGCAAATAATAACACAAGATGATTTTAAATTCATAATAACGTAGGTGGAATTCCTTTCCATATTCACATCATTTGACCATGGTAAAATGACGACCACCGCATTCATCTATTCCCATCCACATGCTAGACGGAAACCATTCCCTAAATTGGAAGGGAGTGGAAATTCTTCTCGTTCATCCACGCCGTAAATTACTCTATATACGTGCGATATTTCCATCATGTAGATACTTCGCTGACAGAGCGCCTTTCTCCGCGTCGCGATAACCTTTGCCGTGAATTTCCAGCATGAGGATATACGCGAAACGTTATTGCGCCGTTCCTAATCCGCTGTGTTACTAGCTCACTACTCTGCGGCTCCGGAATAGCTTCTTTCTCAGCGCGCCGTTTATTCCAATCGCACGCATCGCTGCAAGGAATGGCGCTATTTCGGGCAAACTCGCTCTCAACTGCGCGCTCAGATAATTCCCTCGATACCGAGATTAGTATTTATGGCCCTAGCGCCGATAAGTCTCAGGATTCCTCGAGCATCAGCGGCGGAATTTGTTTTCCATATCGTTCGCAAAGCATGACATTGAATAGAGGCATCTTCTATGGTACCGATCTGTAATTGTCTTCCGCATGACATGAGTTTCACAATGAATTCTATAGCGAACGGATTTAAGAGAAAGTAACATTTTTATCCCTTCGTAGCTTTAAATCTTTCCATTACGTCGAATAGTTGTTTTCCAGAGATCTGAATACCGTTTTTCTGTCGAGATCAATCTTTTATTCCTTCGAAATATTTATCCTCTAAATGTTTGCGAAGGGATTATCTTAATCTCCGGGGCATCTACTTCGGAGAACACGCGACGCTCTTCGATAGCGCTCACTTACCAATAATTAGAATCAATATTTACTCGAATTCTATATCAGAAAGTAAGACTGGAATATATTCTGCTATTAATATATGCTGCTAATTACATTCTGCTTCTAAGGTAGAAATAGCGATTAAATAACCCTGAAACACTGTAGACTGAAAGGTAATGAGTGGGCATGTTCAAGATAGATATTGTTTTAGGAATCTATTCCAGGATAAGCATGTTATCCAACTCGGATATTCAGTGTCTCCATATACGTTACTATCCTTGCATGAATATTTCTTCAGTCTTTCCTATATAACAAGCTCAAATTTAACATGTATAGGAAACCCACTCACACGGAAATGTACATACCATCTGATTCAAATCACCACATCTCACACAAATTAGCCCCATTCCATTCCATGATCAACAGACTCTTAAAAATTCCACTTTCACAAAAAGACTTCAAGAAAGAATTAAACCACATCAGAAATATCGCAAAACAAAACGGATACGACCAAAACATGGTTAACAACATTCTCAGAAAACACAAACATAAACTCAAAATAAAACAGAACACGACTCTTACTTCATCTCAGGACAAAAAACACAAATTCATAAAACTCCCCTACGCCCCGGGAACTAGCAACAAATTAAAAAACATTTTCTCCAAATTCAATTTTACTCCGGTGTTTGTGAATAATAACAAACTCTCCAACCTTCTTCATAACCCCAAGGACACTACGACACCAACACAAAAATCGGGCATTTATGAAATCTCATGCCAAGATTGTGATAAAATATACATAGGACAATCGAAGCGAAAAATAGAGAATAGATTCAAAGAACACTTAGCTCATTTTAGACACAACCAAATTAATAAATCAAGCGTAGCGCAACACATACAAGAACACAATCACAGGATTAATTTAGACAATTTAAAATTAAAGAAATCAATACAGAATAACTCAAAACTCGATGCTTATGAAAGCATTTTCATATATCAAAAGAAAGGGAAACTCATGAATGCCGACGATGGGCCCATCCCTACCTCTTCATTGTACTCTCTTTTAAATACCACTTCTTAGAAGACCCTAATTCCGGAATTTCCGTTCCCCACCTCCTCCCCGTACGTCACAGGAAAAAACCCCACCCCATCGCTCTTGGCCACACGCAGTTCACACGAACGTCACAAACCCAGAGAAGAAACCCCACCCCCAAAAAACCCCCTCCCACGACAAACAGTTACAAATACCTCACACCACACTCTTTCTGTCCATTCAGCATTGGACCCCCTATGAAGATGGAAGCATTGTTTCCGAAATGTACATCGGGATTCTAAAGAACTGGGACCGCTAATACGATTATCCGTTTCCCGGTAATCGCCCTTAGACGGTCGCCGCTATTTCGGCGCTTGGAGAACCTTTATCTCTTAACTATAGAGAACACTAACTATTTAAATTTGTATATGCTACACTCTTAAGGTAAATAAATTAGGATATATTTTTATCTACATGGATCTTCAAAGCATAGCGAACTGTAATCTTGAGAAATCATTATGTTACCTGTTACGAGATATTTTCCTGCTCTGTACATACATACCAAAGTAGAGCCCCTTTCCAATATTCACACCGTCATAACCTTGGACCACTGTCACTAATTACATAATCGTCACTATCTCTCTTCTCGTTCTCTTAAAATGAGATATTTTCAGGATATCGATCCGTAATATTTTTCATTTTCGCTTCGATTCAACAAAAAACAAATATCGGTTCAGTATCGCTTCTATCGACGTAGAACCGGTTGGAGCCGCTTTTTTTCGCTCCAGCCGTTGTAATATGACATCCTTCAGCAATTCTGTTTTTAATTTCTAGATTTTTTCATTACACTAAATTTAAGGATAAAACTTAAATATAGTTAACTGCAAATCGTGTTTTCACGTATAGTAATTTTTATTTCAAGAAAACTAAAATAAAATGTGAATCGAATAAATCGGAGCTGAATAAATTAACAGCTTCCGGTTTTGCTTACTGTTCAAGAACTTCCTTTCTTTCGGATGGGGTTCAGTTTTCACTCTGGGAAAAATAATTTTTCGGTTCGGTTCCAGTTCAATAGTTATGTGCTTTTCCTGTCACACCAAACTTTCGCTACCATACAACAAGTTGGGCTCCAGCGCACAGTTATGTTCTTCCATTTACTCTTCCACGGTAACTCTTTTTTATCGCTGACTTCATGCTCCCCAAAACTTCTCTAACTGCATTCTTATGTCTCCTCATCTTTTCTCCTCAAGTAGGTACATCCATTACAAAATTCTCACCATTTAACTATTATCTAAAATAATAAATAATATTGACCGAATATGATAAGGAATAACGCCATGTGAAGAAAATATCTCGATTTATATCGCAATATCTACTGATGCATTTGTTGTAGTAATAATGATAACTAATTGATGATTATACCCGGCCCAAGACGCAGGATTTCCGGGCGGTTTCCCGGGGTACCGAAGTTTGGGGGCGCATGACAATAGCCGTTAATGAGTTTGATAAGGATCAGAAAACTTCGTGCAGAACCCTTTCATGGACAAATCAACCATACAGCAAACCCAAATTCGAAGGCATTCGCTGTACGCAGAGGATCACAGGTCAAGGTTTTTTTAAAAACTGATGTTTGATGGTAAACAGAAATATTACAACAATCAAATAAATATGGTGCATGGTGCTACGGTGCATTCGATGAAACCAAAGCAATCCATTTTATTAAAATTTAATTTAATATTACATTGATAATAATTTAACCATGATTATTGTATCACTGTACAGAATGTTATTTTTAGATTAATTCTAAAAAGTAGGATTCTCTCTCGTAAAATTCTGAAAGTCATTCGATAATGGATATTTTAACTGTTTCCTTCTTAAAGGGGAGCTGATATGACTCACATCTAATGAACCGATCCTACTTACGATGATAAAGCTAATACTACGCAGCTTCTCTGGGTATGATCCCTAATTAAATAACCGTATACATTGCTAAAATTTAGCAAACTTTTTGATGTAATTTAAGTCCAAAAAAATGGTGTTGCTTTTCCAAGAATTCTTATAGAGACATTTTACGTTATCACGAAATTTTCCGCAGCTCGCAAAGAATAGTTTGACTACAGTCAGTACATAGCCGAAGGCTTTCGTACCAGGTATGGAGCGAGGTTACTCGTGTCCTATATATTTGGACAAGCGGAAGTCAATCTGGCGCGAGCAAACAGCAACGCCGATGCGTCGAGCTCATGTCCACACATCAGTAAAATTCACTTTGTTACATTTCAATTTACCATGCTCCTCTCTATTTTTGAAGGCTTGTTGGGACATACCTGGATTTCCAGGTTTGACATTGATTCCCATCCGATATGAAACAAATAATGTTTTCCTGAATAAATATATCTAATAAAGTTATTTTTAAATAGAGACAATCTCAAAAACGTGATCTTTTCTGCAGGGCTCATACGCACACATCCTGCTGAATTAAATATAAATCTTTTCTAATTTTGTAAACTGTTGCCGCTCTAAACGTGAATTGAATCTAGAGTTGAATGAACCAATATTGGCATCGACTTGCACAAAAATCTAAAGTAAATCCCTATTTCTACGTTAATAAGTCTGGTCATCTTTGCCTTCTTGATATTCCTAGATATTATGATATTGTAATATTTTCATAGCTCGTACCCTAGCGCTTCGTAAAAATCTCTTGTATCTTGCAAATAAATGAAAGAATAGTAATATTGCATGAATAATAATAAGGGATAGGGAAAGGAGGATTCAATAAACACGGGAAGGCCGAAGGTATAATAGAAATGAAAATATATGGATATGACTTATTCATACTAGGTCTTCCACTTTCGGGGCAGGTTTTTTAACCACTGACTGCCATACCGTGTCTGTTCCACTTCTATTGACAAAATCTTTGGAAGTGATGTGGTGCTCTCTATATTGGAACCATCCATCGCCAGAGGTCCTTATCGAAGCAACCGACTCACTAAGTGATTATTTGAGAAAAATTCCCCCGAAGAAAACAGGGAAAAGGTGATTCACTTATCTCAAGGAAGGGTGCTATACCGTAAATGCTATGCAACAGAAGGTTTATAAAAATGGAAAACAAAGCGATATCACTTGGACTCAAAACCAGGTCTCCCACTTCCCTTGGCATAATTATATCAAGCAGGAAGATATTAATGGTACGAAATTTAGAGGAAGATTCATTGGTTCGCAGAACTTGAATGAAGATCGTCGTAAAGTCTTTTACTTTTGAATTGTCTATGTCATGATAATTAAAAATTTACTCTTTGATGGAAAAGAGAAAGTTTTTGATGATCTTACCTCAAAATGGAATTTCTGATTACAGAGCGATATCAACGAGCCGCCTTAAGTTTTCATGCAGAATAATGAGGATGTGAGAGAGGAACGACGGAGGAGATTAAGAGCCATAAAATTAAAGGAGAAGCAGAGAGAGACTGAGAAAGGAAGACGGAGAAATAGGAGGAGTAAGTGAGAGGGAATTGCGGAAAAAGATTCGAAGAAGATGAATGAGGTGGAAAACAAAAAAATAATCAGAAAGAGGGCATCCCCAATCATCAAAGACAAAAACTGGATAACATAAGACAGATGAAAATTGAAAACGGGCTCCTTCGTTACAAGAGGAGAAGCAATCTGCTTTGATATGTTGATTTGATATGAATACTTGCTCACGTTCTTTCTTGTTCAGCATGTCTCGCGATCAACTATCACATTTCAAAGGAAAGTCAACAGACACAAAGGACTTTGCTTAAATCTTTTTACCCAACTAAAGAATAAGAAAAGAAAAATACATAGATTCCAGTTTTATAAACTCATCCTTTTAATTTTTTAACTTCTAAAAATTCAACTTTAAAAAGTTTATAGATGCACAATGTTTGAAATACGAATTTCCTAGTGATTTCCATTTTTTCTCTCTTTCTATGTAAATCATTAAAATGTGTTAACGTATTCATATCAATTTATTTAATTCTTCTTATAGTACTACTTGTTTTCATAAATATATGATTTCTATGTTAGCATAGTTTTCCAAAACATCTCTGGTCTTCTACAACAGTAGGATTTCATAGGTATTTCACAAACCATAGACTCTCATTTAAAAAACTTAATGCAAAAGTTATTGATAGTGCACATTTTACATTGTAGGTGGTGCACTTCCTGTGGAGGAAATGAGCAAGAAACATTTTCATTTAAGATATTTGTACTGCTTCGGTTGATCCTAAGAACTTCATATAATTATATGGAGGAGGACGACTGAGTCCATTCATAATACTAAGTTATTGACAATGGAGAAATTCTTCAGCGAGATTCAACGTTAGAAATTTGCTTGAAAGCTTCTATTAAGCAGCAGTAAAACTTCGTGCTGGCATACCGTCTCGCGATGTTGTAGCAGAGTTTTCCTTAAATCAAACTCGAAGACGTAAAATTAGCAGAATTTAGCGCTTATTGTTAGTTCCAAATGCATGAATAGCATCGAAAGAGACGGGATGAAGAGACGAAGGGAAGAAAATACGATTAGAATACATTTGATGACGTCATGAAGTGGAAACAGAATTTATGAAATGATAAGCCAAATAGGAAGGGACCGTGCTGAGAGAGCTTTCGGTAATCCTTTTCAAGAACTTGAGAGGAAACATGCAAATAGCTTTCAACTAATTTATGATTCACTTACTCCACTATTTATGGAATTTTCCTCCAGCGCTTTCCAGGAATAGCTGAGACTTCTACGCCGATCCAATGAGAAATTGATGTACATACAATAAGACATTTACTCAACAGAAAAGTCTTGGTAGTGCAAACACTTCGCGATATTGAAGGCAAACGGAGGGTAAAAACTTCTTAGGAAAACCCCATCTCCTTGAGAACACTACTCCCACGACAAGAATTAGAATTGAACATTAATAGTGAGTACAAATTTGAACTACAGGCATTGCTTTTCGTTTGGTTTCAGTGTATGGTGAAAAAGGTGGGAAACACAGAAGAATTAAATTCAGAAAGGATAGAAAATCCATATTAAAGAGGTATTATGTATTTGAAGAAGTGTATGAAGGCGAAGTAGTTTGCAGAAAAACGTATAAGATATCGAAGATCGAGAAACTTAAAACTGAAGACGCCTTCTTAAAAATCGATAATTGCGAGGATAAATATTTATTCCATTTTTACGAGTTCACTCACGCACATGAGACCTTAAATATTTCATCGTCGATCGTCGAAATCAGATTTTTGATATCCTCTTCTTTTGATTGATATCAACCATACTCTGCCTTTTAATCTATTTAATTTTCCCTAATTACAACATATAATTTTCCTAGTGAAACTTGCGAAAAAGTTAACATTCTTGTTCAGTTTGATGGTTAAAAATATTTTTTAAGTTATTTATATATTTCTTTTTATTAAAATTTTACATATATCTTCTAGTTACACTGATTTCCAATCACTGAAATATTTCCAACTAGCTTAACTGGCCATTGATTCTCAACGGGGAAAATGGAAGACACTAATAGTAATTGTTAATATTTTCAAATGAGGGCGTCAATATATTATCATAATTTTAAATATTCAAGTTATCCAAATAATGAATCTTTTCAAAATCCTCGTAATTTAGAACTGAAATGAAATCTAAGATAATTTATAAAACGCTGTAGAATTTTTTTCTATTTCGAATTTGATTCAAGAACATACGATGGCTCCTTTTTAATCTAATTTTTCATTAGAAACAGGACCAGAAAATGATTAAAATGAACAAATGGAAGCCTCAACCCTTCCACCAATAGCATAAAATATCTCTGAAAAAGGGAAGAGGCTGGTAAGTGGTGGAGAGTGAGGTAGTTGGCCTTAACTTTCTTTTTGAGCAACACTAAATAATATAAAAGGAAGATTCGTGTACATGCAGCCGCATGATACGGAACAATGAATATTTGAATTCTAAGATTAGAATGCTAATTAAAGTGGGGGAATAGGGCTTTGTATTTATAGTATGTTCCATAAAATATCACAATAATATTTACTGCAAGTTAAATGCGGCTTACAACAACAACAGAGAAAGGATGGACGCCTGAACTATTAGCAACCCGCAATTCTAGTATGTATGATGGGTTGCGTTACAAAGGCGTCCTGCGCTGCCGGTTAACTAACTTACAGGGGCTCCTGCCTCTCTATTCCTCGCTTATAAGGATTCTTTTCTTCTTTTCCGTACTTAGTCGAAAATAATTGATATAAATATAATAAAACATATAATTATGTACATATATGTTATCATATAGCTACCTGAAATGCCCGTTTATTCTCAAAGAGTAAATCAGAAGTAGGCAGCATAATTAATAATATTTTTAAATAGAGGATCTAACATCACTCATATTAGATTAATTTAGTGGGACAATTTATACGAAACAGTAAGTCTTCTTAAAAAAAACTTTTCAAAGTTCTTATCATTAAGAGTTGAAATAAAAGACCGAAAAGTATATACATAACTACAAACACGTACACGTACAAACTTTCTACTTAATTTATAAGATGCTTGTCATCTATCTTCTACATAAAACGCAATCTGTACGTATTCATGATACGGATGTTCATTGACAGATGACAAGTGAGCTATGTGCGTTCTTCGTTACATGAAAGATGGCACGGAATATGCATTTTCAACAAAATGTTTAATCTATTGTTCAATAAAATTGTTGATGTGCCGTTGATCATAAAACAACAGTCAGTCAATTCATAATTAGTCAAAGTATCTGGATTTTGATTGATCTCACTTACATAATGACCACAAATATTTCCGCCGTTGAGGGTAGTTTGGGTTAATGAGCGGTGAATATTAACTTGTAGAAAGAGGAATTGGGGCTATAATATGTGAAGGACGAGCCACTCATATGTGCCTCATATGAGACGAGAGCGCCCTCTCCACACACTCATTATCGCAGAAGGCTCTCCGTTCACACGTCCCTTGCTTCTGAGTATGGCGCTGCTGAAGCGAATATAGTGGAGTTGAGATGCGCTTTGTGAGTCAACCGCGCGTTTCATACGTTGCATCTCACTGAATATTCTTCCATTTCAAGACTTCCTCAGAAAGAAATCATATATTTCTATTGTCAGGATTACGTATTTTTAATTTTTTCCTTACGTACTGGCCTTTGAGGACTCATGGATTCTTTGTTGGATGTTAAAACAGGAAAACTTCGACTTCAGTTCATTTGGGACACGATGGAAATCACTCACAAGAAAATGCAAAGGCATAACATCGGTGCAAGGTCTTGAAAGTTTTACTTCAAACGCGATTGAACAGTAACATCCGATTCAAGCGAGCAATATATCGATCTAAAATAACCTCGTTAAGTGGGCAGATTCCTACTTTGAACGCGTGATATTTATCTTCTTATGTAATTTATATGTTACTTTAACCTTTGGTTTTATTTATTTAAAATTCCATCTCATTTTGACTAAGGAGTACTAAAGCAGTTTATTTTAATCGGTATTACAGAGCAATTTTATCGGCACTATTCAATTATTGATAATGCATCTTAACCGTGCCATTTTACTACACAACTTCAGAACTACGAAGTGTTCATTTGATTTTTTCGAATTTTAAAAACATTCATGGCAATCCAAATATCCAAATTTATCATTCTATTTGAATTGATTATTGTTGCTTAATTTTAGCCACCATTACTTGATATTATAAATATCACTCTTTTCAGCAGAAAAACATTCGTGAGTTTTAATTTGCTGGTATTGATATTCCTGGCTGCAAAGAGACAAAAAATGAACACTGGATAATGCGATAACTCACTTGACAAAATGGAGGACACAGATGGAAAACTACATAATGTTCATTCAAAGCAGGTATGATGGTCAAAGCATTAATGAGCGTAATAGAGTCGGTAACCGAGTTACTTAAGGAAACAACACTTGGCAATTACCTCAATCAACAATTGTACAATTAATTTTATCTCTTTATAAGTTGAGACGCACATTCAAGATACGTGGTCTTCACATACAGTTGTAGAGAGGATTTCTTAAGGGAATGTTTATATTCTGTCGGTCATTTGCAAATTGGAAAGCTCCACCATTTCGAGTGGCTTCAGAGCATCGAACATCAAAAGCGCTAGTTCTCCTCATATAGCCTAAGTAATGAGACGGCCAGACATCGGGTTAATCCGGAATCAAACGGGTTTCTCCTCACGATATTCTCGAACTGTAGGTAAATGTGAAATGAAGAGAAGAGGCATCAAATGAAGGGTTTCAACTAAAAGAAAATTGAAAAAAGTGGGTCTATTTTAAGATTTGTAACTTGATCTGTAATTGTGTCATAAAAAGGCTCAAAATTGACAGAACTTTTTCAGATGATTCTTGGTTAAAATTTTTCCCGATGAACAGGGACTCCTTCCAAAAACTATCCATTGATTAAGATTCCGCGTTTCTTTCTATGTGAATTTATTAGGTTTTCTCAACGAAAAAGTAAAATGTGATTTTAGAAAAATATTTTTTTAATTTACTGGAAAAGTATATTCAGGTAATAAGAAATAGAAGGGGAGGTTTAATGTGAGGAAAGGGGCGCTCAAAACATGTTAAAAAATTAACAGCATCATTGGAGTTGCTATAGGATCGAACGTGGTTGTTGCAAATGAGGGAGACACGTCCCGACGCTATAATATATTCAAGCTATAGTAGGATACAGCACCTCGCAGGAGAGTGAGTTCTCCACCTGCTTTGGCGTTACAAGGTTAATCACGTAATTGCGTAACTCACATTACAGCGCCAACAGTTAACAGCAACTTTAAGAACCTTTACAGCGCTCAATTTGAATCGATTCCAGCAAGTATAGCCCCAAATCTTTATGAATGCAATTTTTAAACCATCAAAAAATATATTTGTAAATATTCGGAACATAGATTTTAATATAGAATATTAAAAGATATTATTTTAATTTTTTGTTGATGAAATTTTTCCAGTAAATTAGTTGAAACCCTCTTTTCTTTCGGATAAGATTATGTTTCATTACACCAAAAGCTACTCGTAAACATCCTAAGCCATATTTAAATTTTACTATTAAGATTTATTTAAATTACTTTCTTCCTACAGATTTCCTTGTTGTTTCGTGGTAAAAGGGTGAATTCTTCATCTCAGTCTTCGAAATGCAAAGTGAGAGAAGCCTCTTAGTGTCATTCCGCAGCCTTGATGTAAAAACTTTCCGTGAGAATACCTGTCCTTAAGAAAATTGTCGTCCATTCCACTTGAAAATGAAACTTAAATGTAGGAACTGGCAGAAGAGCAATTAATTAAGGCCGAGGCGAAAATTCTTTAAACGTAAAATCATAGTGGATAATTATTATATAAAGACTGAAGAGGATTTGGGAATCCGCCCTTTTAATGACAATCTGGAATCAGTGTAAAAAGCGCTAACATTTTATCAAAATAACCAATATTTAGTTTGTCTCACTGGAGGAAAAACTTTAATAGTAGTAGTATTTAGTCATTTTTCACGTGGGATCCCTCCGAGCATCGAACCCAGGGACGCTTTCACCAAAATCGAACGCGCTGCCCACTTGACATTCCGGAAGCCCGACGACGTTTTTTATAAGTCTCACAGAAGAGTACTTTTCTTTAGATGCATGCCACATGTATTGCTGCGTTTCATCAAGAGAAATGAAAAAATCGAAACAGAAAACTTTTAGGGCGTTTACTTTAATAAAGAAGATTAGTGGCAGTAAATTAATCCTGTCTTCCTCACTGAAATTTCTTTAAACGTCCGATTTCATACAGCCCCAAAACCTTAACGTCCTTTGCTTCTGCCTGTCATTCTACATAATCAACGTATTAATTCTACATAATGAAATTATTCTATCGTATTAATAAATTAACTTACATAAGTAAATATATCTTATTATAAATAAATATAACTTATGCGTAATGACATCAGCTTTGGATTAAAGAGAAGATGCTTCGCTATTGTCATTTGGAAGGATTCGGTCTTACCCTTTAAAGTTAATCTTCTGAAAATAAATTACTTCTTTGAATCGTGAGAAGAATAGGATAATTTAATTTATTAAATTTCCCGTGTCGAATCAGGATTCAGCAAAATTCGTACCCCTAACGAAATGAAAAAGTGAGTAATAAGGTTTCCAGAAGAGAAGAAAGCTTAATAGGCAGTCTTCTCATTTTATCATGGATAATAATATCCGTCGGTTCCACGACAAAAGAAAAAAGAAGCAGATTATATTCAGAGAATTTTGAGAATTATTTATTATATTTGAGCAGTTTATACTAAGAGATTTCAAATTTAATGGTGTGTCGTGTGGATGGAATAATGCGTAATGTGATTCTTTCCTTAGATATTTGTTATCTTCGATGGCTCTCAAACGAATTTACGTATAAAAATTTGTCTGGAAGAGTTGTAAATTTTATTTTTAAATTCTCAAGTTCATTCTAAATCAATCAACATCGTTCAGAACAAGAAATTACGAAATATACTTTTATTTTCATTGCATTATTAATACCAAAAATATTAATTTTATTCGTCTGATCCTGAAGCCAGTAAACAAACTTTTAAAGTTCAAATATACACAGAACTGTGCAAATGATCCGATTTTCAAAGAGATTTGTAAATGGAAACTTTTATTTTGAACTGCATTAAAATTTACGTGTATTTAGCTGCTTAAATTTCATATGTCTCCTTATTATTGATTTTATAGTCATTTCCGCAGTGTAACATAATGATGCATATAGATCTTTTATGTTGGCGTCAAGCAGTTTCTTAGAATTCATTATTAACCTTTTGCAATAGTCCAATAATTTTTCTAATCAGATCAATTATCTCTTACCAATCAGAAATAATACGATATAGTCCATGTTCGAAACAAAATTTCAGTTCATCTTTGATCTGTGTCCCAATGCCGTGCTCCAATAATGCAATGAAATCGCCTTTCATGCCGTTTTTGCTGTTGGCTAGTGTATGTGTATTTAGCCTTCGGATAATGTAAATCCCTATCGTCGTATCTGATATCGAGAACCTTAAAGCGGCAGTCAACCAAGTTAATCAATTTACATTATACAAAATATACGCATATTTATTTAAGTAATATATACTTAATCAATATACATTAATATATACAATATATACGCATGCGAATTAAGGTAGCTTATAAAATATAATTTCACAGTAACGACTCATACTTGCATCTTAATTGGTTTGATTCTATACCTCCCAAGAATGAGTGGTGCCCCTAATCCCTTGTGGCTTACTCCCCTTTTTTATGATTTTCAGTCACTAATTTAAAATATTTGTCATAAAGGAGAATATCTCAGGTAGAAAAAAAGAAAACAAAGATTGATAAAAGAGATGCTATGAATTTTGTGGTCGATTTAGAAATGCGTAGCATTTTCCGGTGGACGTTAATTTTGTAATGAGAGATGCGCCCCATAAATCCTGGCGTTGTTTATTGGCGTGAGCCTGATTTAATTGCTTCAGTGAGTTAAACCGTTTTAAAAATACTGAAATAAAACTTTAATTACGGCGAACGTCTGAGCTTAAAATTACATCGATTTCTGCTTAGAAAATCGGTTTATTCGTAGTCGTGGCAACGGATCCAATATAGAATTGATGATTCTACAGTATTCAGATAAATAATATCCGAAAACTGTCCGAAATACATTGGATCTATTGCTTGTCCGTCGGACTGACTCATCCTTTTCTAACTCTGTCATCGCTTCATTAATTTTCATCAATTGAAAATGTTTCCTAGGAAAAGAAAAACATCTGAATTGGTTAGAATTGCCGCGATGCAACTGTCTCTAAATGTTACAACTAATTGTTATACAAATGTAATTATTGTGGATAGCGTTTGCAGTATCTATGAATCTATTTAAAAATATATTAATTCGTAAGGTAATCGAAATATTATTTTAAAAATTATTTAATATAAGATACCAATAATTCTTTTTCTGTATTAATGTAATGTTGTCATCTAAAGACAATTGCTTTACTATGAATTTAATTTAACACCATAAAATGTAGTAGCTTTATAATATGATTATAATTCTCCGTTCAAAAAACGAGATTTCCTTCTCTAGATTTAAATCGATTTCGATCGATTTCTTTAGACGTGATTCATCAAAATCGTTATATTATAACTTCAGAGTTTAGATGGCGGAAAGGCTATTTTGGCCTGATCTCACCGTAGGAGCACAATAATAATAAGTGGACTCAGCAGTCAGGGACGTCATGGCCATTTTTTGATCATTCCACACGAGCTAAATTCATACCGCACACTAATTGAAGCGACTTCCTTTCCCTACGCATTCCTACTTCTCATTTTTCCTCGAAGAGAAAGAATATGACTACGAAAAAGGCGGAAGCAAACGGAAATCTCGACAGGCGGAAATTAATGGAAACCCCTACCCAATTCCTCAAACTCTTACCAAGTGTAAGCGAACTGAAGTCTTTCAATGAACTACAGCTAAATCCTCTCTTTCGGTCCGGCCGCTATCCCCTTTAAGCAGCCACGAGTTTGCGGGAATGGGGGATCGGGAAACGGGAAGGGGGGGAATAAAGGGAATGGGATAAAGGGATATAGGGGAAGGAGGATCGGGAAGGGAGGAGAGAAAAGCAGGACATTGGAAGCTCTCACCTCCACGGGCGTAAAAACAACGCACTCCACTTTCCTTCTAAATGATGATTATCGCCTTCTATTCCTCGCGACCGGTTTGCTAAAATTCATTCCTTCCAAACTTTGAATCTTCCGGCGAACATGAAAAGAAAGTGTTCCCTTTGCGTCCGCCAATTAAGTAATTATTCTTTTTCGCTTAATTAACCGTGCGGGCGGAGATAACCCTGTTATCTCCAACGTTATAAAGCGGTCGATTTGCTGATGCGCATTTGGTAATTGTTTTGTTTTTTTCCAAACATACTCGTAACGCGAAACTTACGGAAGTATGGAGCGTTGGCTTAAAAATCTCGAATTCCTTCCGCGAGCGGAAGAGGAAAGCCGTAATTCTCGCTGGGACGAGTAATTTTTAATGTTCGGGTCGTCCGGGGCGTTTTCCGTTGACCTCGAAGCCATCCCTCCGATGAAGCTGACCGCATCAGCTGTTAGAACGCATAAACGCATGAGCAGTAGGAGAGGATATTCCCATTGGAAATTAGTAATCACTCCTCCAACATTTCTGATTTCCTATGAAGCAAGCTGAGCGATTAATTAAAACCCTATGTTATAGTTCTTTGTCACTCGGGGTGTCGATGATATTCCTCCATCCAATTTGAACTTTTTTATAGTAGTTCTAATGTGGAAGTCTAGGAAATCTTTTGTGTGTTGTTATAATAAAGACGGAGAGTGAAATAATCTGGACGCGTTTTCTGATAATCACAGCACGAAAAGGCACATTATGAAGTTATTTCAGGATATCTCTCCGTCGATACCGATTTTTTTGTGGCCTTGGATCCATTGAGGAAAGCCTATTTTCTTCTAATCATATTGTATATTTGTTAACAAAATAAGGGCTGATGTTATACATTATGAATAAATTATGATATTTAATATTTTGAGATAACATGACTTATATCTGACAGGAAAATAAGAGAAAAAGTATCGTTTCCTCGAGAGATACATAAATTTATGGAACCTAGTCTCGATATTTTGCTATCTTTGCATTGGTTATTCTTTGTAAGCGCACATACATGGTATCATCATTCTTTGGGCGAGCGAATGATGTTCAATGATGACATGCGAGTGCCCCGATGTCCGAGTTTTCAACACGATTTTCACGCATAAAATCGCGTAAACTATAATCGAAAAATTGTAAGCATTTTTTAAGCAATTTTTCGAATTTTAGAGAAACATAATAATAATAATACCGTCCTTTTTTCATCTAGTTGGGCGAATTTTGGCCAAGACTGGCCACTCTTACAATTAACCCATTTTTCTCCCATTTTAATATGTTTTTTTCTTTTTTCTTGATAAACGCGACAGTCACAGACAACCATTCCCTAACCGGAAAAATCCGATTATCCGGGATTAGAACCCGGGACCGTGTGGTTGGAGCGTTAATGCGCTAGCACGCTAACCACTCCGACACCACGGCCGGCAATAACATACATATTGTACAAAACAATACAAAATACAAAAATTTGCAAACCGTTAATATTTATTCTAAATCATGGACGTGCATCGAACCTTTTATGTTACAGTTCATAAATGAGAGAAAAGAATTCGTCTAGAAAAGTCACTTTTTTCCCCAATGAAAATGAGACACCCAGAGGTAACTCCAAGTCCCTCTGCAGCAGTTCTATGAATAATTTTCCGTAATTGAATCAACTCTCCCGAGGGAATTCCAATCTCCAGCCGTGGCTCAAAACTCGTCGACCTCACCACCTTGCACTCGTTATTTAGGAAAAGAGATTGCAAATTAGGGACTTTCAATTGCTAGTTTGAGGCAAAAAAAAGAAACAAAAAAAGCAAGGAAATGATATCCCAGCTGCGCTGGTTATACACTTGCACAGCTGTTATTTTTTTCCATTTTCATTCTACGAACATTCTCCACGAAACTTTTATTCCTATCTCCAGGCAATAGAAATTCGAACTTTAAATGCACATATTTTGAGATCCGGATTTCATAGTAAACTCTTCAACCGAGGAGTTTCATCGTTGCATTTAATGAAGGGCAAGAGCGATGGTAGCAGATGGAGTTGTCATAAGAGCCATCGATCTACGAAAATTGAGAATGTAACTACTTACTAGAACAAAAGTAACATTCCACCAGAAAATATTTAATCATCAATTTGGAACCTCTAAAATATAATGCCTTTAATATCGGAAAATATTCTATGTAACCAATACTATCCTAAGGGCAAACTTGGGTTTCTTCAAACCCACAGAGAAGTTTTATTCTTTACCTACCTTTAAGGTTACTCATTATTTTAAATTTGATATAACGAAGGGTCGGATGTAAGAAGAGACTTGCTAGTTCAATTTCACCCGAATAAAGTCTTTTTCTTTTTATCATTACCTTAACGGCTTTTAAATCATTTTTGAGTAAACGATATCTAAATTAAAGTACAAATGATTGTGCAAGACTTAGACAAAACTTAGCACAAAAATTGAACCCTTTAGGGGCTCAAAGATACCAATTGATGAACTAATTACTATTAAATAATTATCATTTTGAGGAAATTTACTTTTTAATTTACTCGAGAAATAAAATATCGTAAGTCCACTTTCATACAGACTGAGCGTTTTATTTGTTTAAATAATGCATGAGCGAATTTTCCTCTATTCAGATAATGAGAATAGTTTCATGAAATTAAAAACGGCCAATTTATACCGTACATTAAACACAGATGTTATATCTGTCGTGAGAGCAGTTTATTTATCGAACGAAAACAAAAGAGGAATAAATTTCTCCTAATTTATGGGAACGTGAATAAAAAAAACAGAGAGATAACTAAAAAGAGATTTAATATGTACTAATCTGTTTCTCGATATCTCTTTTTTCTCATGATTTATCACTAAGTTAAGGCCCACGTAAATGATTTTACGTAATTAATAACTTCCATCTCATATATGACGTAGAAGCGTAAGCAACACAGCGGTCAATCCTCGTTCTGAACCCGCTGAAATTTACACCAGTATCCCGATCCGCTTTTCCGACCAAAGTTGGAAGTTAATAAAGCACAATTTAGAAGCTGGCTCGAAACTTAATTTCGCCTGCGGTTCCTGCCTCGATTCGGCCAATTTCGAGCGTCCATTTGGAAGCGACCTCGTGGGAGAGATAGCAAACGGAGGGACAGTGACATAAATCATTCCAAGCCGAGAAACACCCCAAACGCCTGGGAATGAAGCAACAGACGCGGCAATACTTTCGTCCCCAAAAAATAAAAATCGACCCATCCACTGTCAAATCCAAAACTTTCGGTCGGATAGACAAAGTGGCAGATGAAGTCCTGGGAGACTTTTAGAAGCGTTCCATGGGACTTGGACTCGTTTTGCTGGGAAATTCCTTCCCCAGAGCGCGTCGCTAGGCAACCCGAAATTATCGAAAGGGGGGCAAAGGCAAGGGAGGGGGAACTAAAGGGAAGAAGTGAGGATGGACTCGAGATGAGAATTCGTCAGTTGGATTGGGTTTAAGATGGGCAGAGATGATTGAAGCCACGGAGTATCATTCCCGAGGGAGAGGTGAGAGCTCTGTCTGAAGAGATCTTATCCTCACCTACTTCTTCAAATAACTTAAAGGGTTGAGAATGACATCCACCTGTTTTAATCGAAGTATTGCGATGAGAAGCATATTTATAAATATATATATAATATAAATATGCTTTATTTATAATTATATATAATTATATAAATACGCTCGGGATATATTATTCAAGAGCGCTCAACGACAACGATTTTACTTACGCCACTCAAAATATACTATGAATCGATAAATTTTTGTCCATCATCTGCGAGATATAGCTTGAACGATGAATGAAAGAAGCTTTTTTTCGTTGTATTGTCATTGGCGATGAAGAGTAAATCTATTACGATAACCCCCAGATGTTAAATATCATAGGTGACGCCTCGTACATCCGCACCAAAACGATCAATTAATTCAATAATTGTTTAAGGTTTTTTGTATGTATTTTATTTATTTTATGTATGCTTGTGTATTTGATTAGATCATGAGAGTGTATGTTGAGAGCTGCTGAAACTGTTAGCAGCAATATGTGGTGACCGTAATTCACTATAATCATCACCTTTGAAGTAAGCTTTGAAAGCAAATTAACGGAATGGGAGAATGCGCGTGATGAGCCATCCTACTACGCCACAATGCCAGGCAACACGTTGCATAAACTATAAGGAATTACTTGGGTAGTGTGAAGTACCGAATTCTATCCCCACCTGCGGTATTGCCTAGATATAGCTACTTCAGATGTTTGATTTTCTCCGGTCCATATAGTTGGCCCTTTTTGGATAGAGGTTCACTTCTGACGAAAATATACAAAATGGGTTTTGATGAATGCATCGCTTCTAAACAATCATATTTTTGTTTTGGGAATCCACTTATCGCGTGAAATTCGGATGGAGGTTGAGGGTGCCACTAGAGCACATCTCGTTTGAACTTATGTTGTTTGTAATTTTCAATAAATACTTTTTAAACCAGTAGTGGTGGAAACTTACTCAAATACCTAATATGATTTTATGACTATGTATATGATTCAATAACTGTTGAATTTCTAACGCTGAAGAAGAACATTCATTTATTGCTACCATTGGGGTCTGAACCGCCTTTTATTTAAAAGTATTGTTCATAATTAATATCGTAATCGTAAAATGACATTCCAAAGCAAAACGGAAAGCATCGTAAAATGAAAATTCCACAGCAAAGAGGAAAATAAGAGCGCCTATTTAATACTAAGCAAGCTTAAGATATATTACTTTGGGAAATATTGATAACCTGTCTCTTCTTATTATCAAATTTGCGATCTAATTAACCATGATGTGGCTAAAATTCCCTCTACATGACCAAAGGTACCTAATTATCTCGATTAGTTTCTGTTGATTCAAACGAGGATAACGAAGCGAAATAAACTTCTGTTTTTCTTGTTACGGTTGACTCTAAAGAAGATATCCTAAAATCAAATCTAAAAATCAATTCCCTTCCGCCCGTATAGATTCATTTCAATCCACATTCGGCAGAAATCTCCATTAAGTGCTTGACCTCCATTTCCCATCCGTTCCAAATATTTACATTCTGGAAATAACTCTCCCGGCAGTAATTGATGGAAGATTTAAGTATATAGACCTTAGCCATTTAACGCCATTTAATTCTTAATGGAACTCTCTTACCAATTAATACTTTTTCCCCCATCATTGGTGCGTTCTTCGGCGCAATTAAGGAAAATCTCATGACCTAATGAAAAAATCTCCGACCACTTTTTCTCGACCTAATCTGTCCAATTTCTGAGTATTATTTATTTACAAGATACTGTAACCCTTCACTACATTTTTGACGTAAAAAACGTGGGCATGAAAAAGTTTTCACGTGACTCAGGGGACGAAAATTACGGTATATCCGCCGTGTTTCCACTATAAAATTGTCGGTAATAAAGTTAATTGAAAAATAGGAGAATACCCGAAAAATATAACACTTGACTTTATAGTTGCCTTTACCGCCGTGTTATAGAGATTTCTGAGACTAGAAGAATTTTTCACAATAAACCGGAAAGAGAAAGTGGTACATCGTGCGTTGGCGTGGAAGGGTTCTTCAGTTGTAAAATCCCACGCAAAGAAAGCTTAGGGAGTCTAAAAAAACTCCGGTTTCTCAATCTTAGTCCCGATCATTTTTGCACTGCCGTTTTTTTTAAGTTCATCAAAGTGACGGAGTAGACTTCCAAGGCATCCGAGACTTCCTCCTTTCTCCCTTAAGGAGCTTCTCTACCGTAACTTAGTCCAATTTTCCTCGGGACTTTAAATCTCTTTACTTCCCCGTCAATTTGGAGTATTAAAGCGAACTTTCATCCGAAGAAGCAATATATAAACCTAAGGAATGTAGACACTTTAAGTTATCAAATAAAACATGCATTATAAGCGTAAAAGTTGAATAAATCGAACGATAAAACATCAGGCCTTACTTGGTAATGATATAGAGGGAATTACACAATTAGCTACAAATTTTTCGCCGCAACGTTATTTTCAGGTATTCACATATCACTCGCAGAATATTTGGGAATTTTGTTTTAGACAAAGAAAAAGTTTTTACTTGATAATATTGTGAATGGGAAGTTATGGTCAAAATTTAAAGAAATGGGAGAATTCTATTCTTCCTATGCTAAGAAAGTATTCTCGGGTAAACAACCGGGTTGGATCTTCGGTGTAAACCGACGTTTCGGCGACATCATCAGGGTGTGTTTATCGGTTATATATTCTTATTTAAAAGGCTCTATTTTTAAGTGGTCAACATTAAACAGATAATCAACTTTCAAAAGGGGTGCGAACCTTTTCTCACGAGTTTTAAATGAGCAAAGTCAAATTACGAATCGAATTATGCTTGATAAATAAATAATCTGTAATTTTGTACAAACACACACACACACGATATCCCTGAAGATGGCGACAGAGGAAGTCGCCGAAACGTCGGTTTACACCGAAGACCTAACCCGGTTGTCTACTCTAGAATACTTTCTTAGTAGACCACATACACCAGTAGTAGACAACATACACCAGAAAAACATCAAATCCTTCATATTCATCCTATGGACAGTAAAATATTCACGGGAATATATTAACTGTAAAAGTCACAATTTGGGCAGAAGTCATCAAAGAGTGTAAATGATCAAACATCATCATTGCAATGGCTCACACCATAACTAAATGTTATGATGTATAAAATGAAGTAATTTTCCTCAGCTCTTTTTACGAACTTGTAATTAGCTGCGTTGGGTTGTGTTGGACTGATGGGAGGGGAATTCCTTCAACATTAGGAAGCCTTGTGTAATAAATTAAGAAATCGGTTCCTTTTTAAATATGTACTATATACAATTTATGATGATACTCGCAGTGAAATGGTGAGGCGTATTGTCCTAGACCCGTTATTGACGCAAAAAATCTTCATATGGAAAACATTTACTTCACTAAAACAATAATTCAAGATACGGCCTGGGATTCATAGCCACGCTGCATCATCAAGTGAACCACTCTGCCTGATGAAGTTGCTCTTCTATGGAACCCAGTTCGTATTTTGTATTACTCTTGCAGTGTAGTAAACCTTTTCTCTATGGATTTATTTTGAGGGAAGAAACTGTTAAAAGCATATGAAACTGCGAAAATTCAGTGATCATTCACTTACGGAAAAGAAAGGAACTGGGGTACCTAACATTGGTAAGGCCGCCGATCTTATGTATGCTGCAAATAGTATGATTTCCTTATGAGAATAGCCACATAAAGAAATTAGAGAAAGGTAAAAGTAATGCAGCTCATTATATTATAGGAAAATAGCTTCAAATTATAGGAAATTTATATCATATTAAAGGAAAATAGTTTCAAAATGTGAAAGGTCCTCGGATGGGAATCAATAAAGAAGATGAGGAATATTAACAGGCTAGGTTACGTTTATCAAATAATGGCAGGCAGTAAAGGATGCGCTTCAAAATTCAAGTCAAAACGCCATTTTTTTAGAAAGAGGTCATTATTACGAAATAATAATTTTGCCTCAAAGTACTAATATTACTAAATACTCTTTATTGAATAGGGGCATTGCGAAATGGAACAAGCTGCATTGAATACTCTTTAAGTCCTTTCTTAAAAGTTAAGAAATTCTTTAAAAATTAACATATAGTTATATCATTATATAGGTAAAAATAAATCATTCTCTGAAATAGTGGCCGATAAATTTTAATATTGAGTGTGGGAGGAGTCAGACTTCGAGTCCTTTTCTCCTCGGGATATTTGAAAAGAGACAATTTTACGCGTATTCATTGAAAATTGAAGTTTCATAACCTTTCAATCAGAGAGGAATGGAAAACGACTATTTCTATGATCGAAATACCAACCTGTCTTCTCCTAGCTGTAACTGCAAACGAACACTAAATACTTCGAGAGCGTAAGTTTGAAACGCAAGTCGTCCTTATTTATCTCCTCAGAAGAGTATACTGGCCTATCTAGAAATTACCCGTAAAGTGTTTATCGCTGTAGAATAGAACGGTTTTGGAAATGACTCATCATAAACGAGATCTCAAAGAGAGGACAGTGAGACTTGGCGATTTTTTTTATTTTTATTTTATATAATATTTATATTAATATTTATTTAATATTTATATTAATATATTATCTTTTACATAAAAAGATTTACATGAATATTTCTGAAGCTACTCTGGAGGATGCAAAATTCACATAGAACTCAAGAAAAATGAATTATACTATGCATAATATATATTTAATCACTTTATAATTAACTTATATTATTTGCTCAGTGAGACCATATAATATTTTGTAAGGTCTGAATTATATTTTAACTACGAATGAATCATGAAATATCAAACGAGGCAAGGAAGGGCTTAGGGTGAAAAAAGTGACGTTGTTGTCAACATTTTCAGTTAAGAAACAACTGTCATATAGAAAAAGAAAACCTTGGGTAGTCATTTACAAAAACTAAACTGTAAAAATAGAAGTAAAAAGCAATCGTTTAAATATAATCGCCCCAATTTTCAAAAGTGTCGTGTTGTTGATATGTGACAAAAATAAAACTCCAATCGAAAAAAACCGTCAGAGGTTAACTATGTGTCCAAACCAAAGTTAAACTGAACGTGTGATCTAGGAAGGATACGTCTCCATAAATAAACAGGAAGAATCAGAATGGTCAACTCTAAAACCTTTAAGTGTAAAAAAAGAAACCAACAAATGTGAGAACTGAAACATCATAGTTGCAGAAAAGGTTTATTTATAGTGCGTGTCGAAATGCGAGAAAGAAAAAATACCAAATATTAATGGCTTAAAGTTTCGGAAAGGGAACAATCATCAATCCCCCAGAAACAAAATGAAATTCTGAATAGAAAAACATTGATGCTGAAGGACAGCTACTTTGCGAAGAAGTATGTAAGAAAAGTAATCACAAAATTTGTATCTAAAAAATCAATAGGATTATAATTTTCACTTATTTTATTCGGTTGCAACTATAGTTAGGAAACAACCAGTTAGTATTTTGAAATTTTACCAGACAATCGATCTAAGCATCTTCATATCATCAATCAAAATACAGTAAATACTGGGTAAACGCATAAAATGATTAGCAATGCGAATTCTGTAAAGAATTCTTAAAGCAAGCGGGAAAGGAAGTTTCAGTAAACAGAATTAATAAAATATCCCTGAGCTCTTTAATGTTGCATACAAGACTGAACTCTTTGGTGGTATTTTTGATCGAAAATGATATACTTAGTAAATCGTGTTTGATAGACAAAATCAATGCATTCAACGTGTTGAATAGATCCAGAAAGAAACTTTGTTTGAATTTTTCGGCATTGAGCAATTCGAAATATGACTTTGGGACAAATTTTACATATTACTAAATTTTACTCTTTGCATAGTCTGTGAGTTATCCTATATATTTTATCTTCCTGTATTGTACATATTTTTGGTGTTTATCAAATTGTATGTTTCGTAAGGTAAATAATAATTTTGATTTATGTCGATTAAAGTTCACTATATTAATACACTTTCATTGTTTGGATGCTCAGAGATAGATTCATCGAAGAAAGCTCACAGATTTTTCTTAAATATCGGGGGGCATCAGCATCTATTCGCACACGGTGCCAAAATGTCTTGGCCAACGTAAACACACACCTTAGAGATGTAAGTGGAAAGGAACGAAATGGAAAGGAGGAAATGGAGAGGAGATGTGCATGAGGAGATATGAGACAATAGGAAATGAAGAAATCTCAGCTTTTCTCCGCTGGAGCAAAGTCTGTCCGACTATTTTACACCAGTTTACATATATTATATTGAACCAGGTGTACTGGAGATTCTTTCACGGCGCACCGTATTTAAATAAATACCTTTTACGTGAATATGAAGAAAAAATTTTAAAAAGAGGGAAGGAAAATCTCTCGAAACTTTAAAAACGGCAAAAAGAATGATACTCTTGGGAAAACTGATGTATTAGAGTGTTTTTCCCGTTTCAATGTTGAAATTTCCATTGATAAACCTCGCTTTGATCATTTATCTATAGCCTGAACTGATGAAAATGTTGAAAAGTTTCACAAAATCACCTAGGGAGATCGAAAATAACTCATTGAAAAAGTTGTTGAACTGTCTAGAGTCACATGGAGTTCAGTTCAGCGAATCGTATAGTTATTATTGTATCATTTATTGCGTATGTATTATTTATTGTATATGTATTATTTATTTAGTATGTATTACTTATCGTGATACTATTAGTACTGATATAAACATGTACAATTTATAATATATTATATAGGGTTGCCACCATAGACTTATTGCAGCCTCTTCAACAATAATAATAATAATTTTAACGGAAGATTTGTGAATGAAAACGGTGGCTGCCTAATCCGTGCCTCGACTGCTGACTGCCGATTTCTGTCTAATGATGGTGAGACCTTCTATTCACCTGACCTTGCTCCATGAGGCATTTTTTACCTTCCCGAATGAAAGGAGACATGAAAGGAAAGCGTTTTGCCGACGATGCTAAGATGAAGAAAAAACGACGGAGGTGCTGCTGGGCATTACGGAAGATGAATTTCAAAAATGTTTTGATCGATAAATAAAATATTAGATGGTTGTATTAGTGCCAGTGGAGAAAGGTAACAGTTCCAGTAGAGAAAGGTAAGAACAAGTACTTGGAAGAGTACTGAAAGTTTTCCGTTTAAACATTTAATGAATATTTTTTTAATAAGTTCGGGTTCTCTTGGGTACTCCCTCGTATGTACATATTCCTAAAAATTGGCTGAAAATTATCTATAATCATAGCCCCTACTCTTTTACTATCTGTAACCATTCGGGATTTTGTTCACTACCATTGGGGATAAAAATCTTAATTCGTCAAGACCGGTTTACCTATATGGCAAGATATATTTAATGGCAGTATCTAATTTAGGTTGTATTTAGGTTAGAAATCACTAAAAAAATAATCCACAATAGTTTAAGAATGCTAAAATTTACTAATATCAATCGTTTTGTTTGTAAACTCTACATATTTACGACAAAATACGATGCCTTAATACTTAGTGACACTTCGCACACACTCAAAGTTTTGCATTGACACTATAATCAAATTTTTCACAGCACACGTACTACCTCTTGGAAAATAGATGGAAAAATACTGAGGTACTTATTGACGGCAGTTATGTCGGTTCATGTTTACGATGGTGATTGAGCACAATGTTTACCGCACTAGAGGGAAATTGTAAGGGACTTACTCAGTGGAATATTCCCCATTTGGGTGAAATAAAAAGAAGTAATCGATGGGTAATATTTGTGGATTTACGACACACCTAGAATGGAAAGGATATATGGCTTGATGGGTGCATTACTTCGCAATGGATTAAAATTTGGGTGACAGAAATAGAGCAAAATATTTATGGAGCCAGCAGAAATATGGGAGTACCAAAGCAAGAAAATGCAGCTGGGCATGAAAACTTTAATGAAACAAGAAATGCAATACACCACAAAATATTATTGATTTTTTTTAATGTATTACCACCAGATATTATATGATATGATTCACTTTAATCTATTACAAATATTATTTTAATACATATTGGTCATATAAAACTCTGTTAGTAAATATTAGTTGCTGAAATCATTCCTCTTTTTTCAACAAGCCTCTTGTTGAAAGGCACCAAGTTTTTATAGCAATATTCATTATTTCCCCTCAAAGTATTTCGCAATTGCATGTGTTAATAAAGCTGCATTTCTACAATCAAAAAATAATTTAAAAAACATACGAAAATCAGAAGACTATTAAGTGAGAGTTAATACGCTCGTGAGCACTAGGTGTACATTCAAGGGAGAAATTTAAATGTTTGTGATTATCATGATAGCCCATAAACAGGGAACCGAAAGGAAAATTTACAGCTCGGCATTATTCTTTCTTACCGCGAGAATAACTCATTCTGCCAAAATTTAATAGTCTATCGAAAAGGATACCGGAATTGAATGTCTGTGATAGGTGTCGTGAACGGTATTGTTATCACCGTTCCATACTTTTCCTTGGATAGAAGAGTGACTTTGCTCACGAAAAGCGACGACCGCTTGTTAAAAAGTTTTTTTTCCAGTTTGAAGGAAAGGCCTACTCGAAGAACTTGAAGTTTCCAATCACAATTGGAAGGTGGGGTCTAAAGGTAGCAAAGGGATTTCTTTCTTTTCTGCGAACATCGTTTAGGGATTTTTTGGAGACCCTTAAGGAAAGTATTGCAACTTTTTTCCCACGCCTAATTTTACAAATGTCTCTAAAGACTCTCTATCACCATTTTACACTGAACATGAGAATACCAAAATTATGCGCATAGTAAACCAAGTAACAGTTGGTATTTGCTTATTTTACTTTTATTTATTTTGCTATTGAAGTGTTTCTTTAGTTTGCTTTTAATAAAATACGTCTGAAAATATTTAATCGTATAAATAAACATTCGATAATTATGAAATATTTACCTTTTAGCATGATTATACATAATAAATCTATGGGTAAATTTTCTGAGTGCTTCTTTTTACCTTGTTTTATAAATGCATTCTGACATGATGCACACGCTCTGAAGTATAAAAATTCCAAATATTTCCGTTGAATATAGATTTATTGGTGTTGTTCGTTCCAGTAATTAGACACAGGTTCAATGCGCTATTTGCTAAACTGAGTCTATTTCTGACCCACATTCTAAATAGTTGATGACCGAAAATGAAAACAATAAATAAATTGAGCGGAATTAACTCATACGGATTCTGGCGCGAATCCGTATCAGTTAATTTTAACACTAACTCGGATATTGCGAATCATTTTTGAGCCTTAAAGTTTCCCATATCGCATGCTTTTCATCGTAATTTTAACGTCATTTTTATCAGCAACATGAGTGCATTTCGTGGTCTCAATAATGGCTTACCATAAATGGGTGCTCTGCCATTCCATAGGGCATCATTTGCGTGATTTCTAAGATTTATGAAGAAATCAATGAGCGCATGAGCTGTTAATCATAAACTTGAGTTGTTTCTTGCTGAACTTATATATAGATCTTGAAAATTGAGGAGAGAAAAGAGGAAATAAATCAAATGTTTCTCTTATAGGTTTTTCTAAAACGTTATACATAAGGTCTTAAATTTCTTATATGGATCAAAAGCTTTTAGATATTGAAGGCATTTAAGATACAAAGTGGATCTAAGCCAAAAAATTCTTTATCGATGGCTTTCCTACAGAAATAAAATAAGATGTAAGAGGAAACTTAATAGTCTCAATCTCGCCCTAAATAGAGTGGTTTTATCATTAAAAATTTAGGTTATCTATCACAAATATCATTACGCACAAATACAAACGCCTTGCTAGAATAAAACTGATATGCTCGACGCCACTTTGATTTGCTATTTTCAAATTTACGATAACCATATAGGTGATAGAATTTCTTTTTCCCTGAATGCAAAAATAGATTACAAATTCCAAAAGGAACATTATCAAAGCAATTCAAAGTCTCGCCGATGAACGCTATATAACGTCACGTTCACTCATGGTAGAAATTGCTTCGGTAAATAATTGACTTTTCTTCTAAAGAAATTCATTCCATTTCCATTGAGTTTTTTCCTTTGATGCTATGGTAATCGAATATTCCCGGTAACACACGTTGAATTTTCAGCTACGATATCTCATTGATATTGCAGGTGGAAATCCGATTATAAAAATTTTGACGTCTCTGAAATCGTGTTCCAAGTTAAACATGTTAAAAATAAGGGCTGAAATCAAAGAATATAATTCATTTACTATGGTTTGTATGGTTGCTTTTTTATCATTTGCGTTCTGTAGCCACCAAACTTTTGAATTTGAAATAAAATGAACTTTTGTCTGGGATTTTAATTCCCAGCTGAAAAAGAAATAACAAAAATACTCATTTTCCTTTTTAAATAACAGTCAAAAGAGTTCGCGAAAGATAAAATCAATGCGTTCCCTTTCCTCTGTCAAAATTGTTTCTCTCTAGAATTCCTGTTTCTACTCCTGTGAGATTTAGTTGTTTAGTTCTTTTACATCCCCACGGAGTTCGCGTATGAAGATTTATGTATCTTCGATGATTTTGAACAAAGGTTTTCCATATCCTAATGGATGATTCAGGGTGAAAATTTTAATCTGGATTTATTGATAATGAAGGCAAAGGACTTAAATCATAGCTCATTGTAAAATACCCGAGACTGAGCCTCTTTCTATCAGATGGTAGAATTTCAGAAAATTTAACATATTAAATCCTTTCTTTACGACTGTACCCGAGCGAGCATAAAATACAGCCTGATCGCAGCTATAGGGATTGATATGAATTTGATAAGTCACCGAAAATCAAAGCGCAAAGTACATGAATGTTTTCTCGAGGGTTAAATTTCATGCATTTAGTGATAAAATCGTGGCTGGATTTTCGATGTATGGAATAAATATCATGATATAAGATACAAGAAACAATAGGA
The DNA here is from genome assembly GCA_036926295.1 of Pachydiplax longipennis. Lineage (NCBI taxonomy): Eukaryota > Metazoa > Arthropoda > Insecta > Odonata > Libellulidae > Pachydiplax > Pachydiplax longipennis. The sequence continues at coordinate 40,213,686 of JAVFKF010000015.1, forward strand.
ATTTGTTTGTACAAATAGTGTAGATACCTACCGAAATACCTCTCGAAAAATTTTGTTCCATCCATATATACAAAACCGTAACAATGAAAATCGATCGTATGACAAATAAACTGGGAAAGCCAAAGGAAAAAAGTCGTTTGAACTCGAATTTAACATCAGCTGCAAGATACCCAAACAAAATCGGGATCAAGTCATGAGGGAATAGTAAAGTGCCGAATCGAAAACGAAACAAGCCTTGTGAGATATCCTTTGCCAATTTAAATTGAGTTTTAATGCGAATACTTAGAAGAGGACCCAAAACCATTTCGATCATACGTTGTAGAAGTCCATAGTAAAAATAGCAACTGCAATAAAATTAACTAAATTAATTACTCAATTAGTTCAGGCGATATTTGGCGAAACTTACTAATGATTAAATGAGAAAATAAACAAAATTATCCACAATTTATTAATTAATGAATTATGGACATAGTCAGGTTGGGATTTTTTCTCATTTAATTTTGATAAAAAACAAATAGAACGTAAAGGGTGAATCAAATACCATGAGTTATTTTCTACAGAGCGTATTCAATTCCAACAGATATTAAGTACGATACTGAAGACTAATATGCCAAGTTCTTCTCTTTCAGAGAAGACGGCGATATTAAAACTTTTGCTCATAGCTAGGTCTAATAAAGCTCCTAGTCTTGAGACACACCAAAATGGGCATACAAGGAAAAAAAGCGTAATCCTTTTTTAAAATCATTGGAAAGGATATGAGGGAAAGTAAGTTTCAAAAAGGCAGGAAAATTGTGAATGTAACTCCGATATTTAAAAGTAGCTTAAAGGAAGATCTAGAAAATGATGGGCCCATTTCACTAACGTCACTTGCCATAATTCAATGGAGAATAATCTTTTATTCCCGATGGGATTTCTTGTAACGTCAAACTTCATGTACGTACCAAAAAACAACAGGTATGTTTAAGTTTCAATTGATATTATTCTTTCATAATGTTCTGAAATTTATAATGAGAAAATGTAGGCTGATGCTGAATTTTAAGATTTCCAGAAATTATTAAAGAAGCACGATTAATTACAAAATTAATCACGTAAAAATAAACTCTCTCATTAAGGATTTCGACTTAGGTATTATGCCCAGTAGCAACGTTCTTTTCTCCCTCTAATTGATTATCTATGCCTTTAGAACCTCTAAGTACTCTATGAAAAAATTTGTATCTTTTTTACAACTGATAGCATAAAAAACTTTTGACCACCTCTTTTGTAGTGATCCTCTGGTATTAGAAAGTGGCAATGAAGGCAATCCTGTATTACACCTTGTGTGTTGAATTGCATAAATCACTTTTAGGCTTTTCTCTATAGTTGTAGGCAATAGTATTTTTAATATCGCTTCGACAGCTGAGGATATTTTGTGTTTATGTGCCCCCACATAAACACAAAATATGTGGGAACTGTACGCAGGATCACTTGGGTCAAAGATACACATACTGCCCACTTTGCTATCCAGCCCCTTATTGGTAATTTCTTTTTGAATGTTTCAAAATTACATTAATCAAAGAGAATAAAGCAATTTTTATAAATAGTTTTATCTTTATTATTTCATAAATTACCAATTTATGTTCTTCTTTACAACATATTTGAAACAAAGTAATGTTAGAAAAATTAAGTATGAGGAGGTCAGGTAAGAGTGTCACCAGATGAATATACATTTTTTATCTGGAGTTTGTTTTAATTTTAACAGTCATAGTATTAATTCATATAAATATTTATGACTTTATTTTCAGATCATTATTCTACTGAACAATTGCTTGTAGAATAGTCCATATAGTATTGTTGACAGAAATTATTTCAAATGATCAATAAAAGTTGTAATCCTAGAATGAAACTATTCCTACAGTTTTCTTATGAGGAGAGATGAGCAAACTTAATTAAAATAGAATGAAACTATTCAAAACCTTTTACTTAATTCTAGTATTTATTTTGTTGATATAGAGCAGGGATGCCCAACTTTTCTGTATATAAGATCTACTTTTTATCTTAAAAGTCTGTGGCGATCGACTTATTGTCATAGGCGTAGTCTAAGGGGGAAGAAGGGATGTGAAATGCATACTATGTTTATTCACTGTGTTTCAGCATAAGGTGCATTCCAGCGAGGTATGGGTAGATAAGTAAAATATATGTTCAAAACTATTTTTTATTTTTAAATAACTTATTAAGTTTTCAAGATATAGGCTCCTGAAGAAAATAAATTTCCAGACCCAAATTTTGATTTCAGCATTCCGTACATGTCTACCTAAAAACTTCGATTTTCCGACACTTTTTCGAGATAGATTTTTACTAACTCTAAATGCAATTTCATTTTTTATCAACTGCAATGTATAAGTTGTTGTATTATTTGTTCAAAAATATAAAAAAGTTGTTATAAAAATGCACAGTATGGCTGATAATTTGATTATTTCCATATTTGGAAAATGATTCAGATTATTTTGTGGCAGATCTTCTATTAGCAAAATAAATTTTGTTTTATATGCGTCTATGCAGCTGATCATATCAATTACTGTTTTATTTTTACCTTGTAATTCTAAATTTAAATGACTTAATATTGAAGTAAAATCGGTAAGAAATGCCAAGTCACTAAGCCAAGGAGTACACAAAATTCTACCCCAGACATTGCGAGAGATCGACGATCGACCAAAATTGGCCTCGTGATCGACCGGTCGATCGCGATCGACTTGTTGGCCACCCCTGATATAGAGTATAACTGCTAATTTGACCATTAAAATATACTGAGATATACATGAGTACTGCAAGCTGACATTGCCTCAAATTGTACAGGACATAGAAAAACACTGTAAGAGAAATCAAATCTCTCAAAGGTTATGATGGGTCAATATAATAAAATATATATAAAAACTATCAGCCTAAATTAAAGGACATTATAGAAAATCAATCAGAAGTTATCATATACTTTGTGTAAATAAGGAAGTAAAACAGATAGACAGTAAGAGCAATTCAAAAGAATTTCGGAATGTGAATAAGTGTAATTGATTGTATATACAATTGATGATATGTATAATATCCTCTGCACAGTGTTACTAAGTACTGCAAATTGAAAGAAGAATTTCTTTTTAAAAAGCTCATCAGATCACATCATAATAAAAGATTTTCCCTGATTGAGACAAAAGCAAGGGAGCAATCAAAATTTCTAGGAATGCAGCTGTAAAGGATTAGGGGAGGAGTCATTATTTATTCCCTTATATTAAACAAAATCCTCAATTGACCAAATGGAGAGTCAGTATGACCAATAGATATGCCACAGTGAAAATTGAAGTAAGAGGCAGCGTAACCAGCATATATTTAGCATTTATATAAAACTGAATTTCCCAAAAAACAAGGATATATGTAAGTGATGGGGTTTGAAAGGATAGAAATAGATAACTATAAGAGTCATGAGACAGGATTAATTGCTTTGTTAAATACAGTAAAACCTGTTTAAGACACTTTTCATGGTACAAGCAAAAACCATATAAGAAGTGGGATACTGTTTTAATAAGGATATAACAACTTTTTAATTCTTGGAAATTGGAGCATTGGGCAACAAAAAGGAATGGTTTCTCATTTTCTTTCCTCAAAATCTGTCATACCAAAAAAGAAAGTCAAAATAAACCCGCTTAGTTACAAGGTGAGGCAGGAGAGGAGAGCAGAGGAAGGTGATACATGTAATATAAATTACTTCTGGGAAATCAAAAGAAGAGGAATGGCTACAATGGGTTACAGTGTATCTTGGGGTGTGAAAAATCTTTATTGTAAGTGGGTAACAGAGCATCTTAAGCAGTGTTTTCACCGTATGTTTTGTATGAAAGGGTATTGGACTGAGAGGATTATAATAAACTAGTGAACTCCCCCATCAAAATTGTTGGAACTACAAATATATTCAACTTATAGTAAATGTACATGTCAGTATTATTTGGCTGCTAAAACAATACCGTGTATTGCTTACATTATTACCATCGAAATCATTTCGATGCAAATTTTACCATAATCTTGAGAATGGAATCATTAATTGAAAAAGAAATTTTCAAATCTTTAAGCATCTACACCATAGAAGGTTAAGTTATTTGTAAATATATACTACTGAAGTTTGATTTCCAAAGTTTACTAATGCATTCTTCACCTTGAAATGTCGCCTCTTCTTCCTCACATATTTATTTCTGAGCCTATCTGTCCCATATATTCATATGAGAGTTGAGTTCAACAATCTCCTTTGTCATTAGGGAGTTGTTTGTACCCACAAAATTACACAAAATTTTTGTCAGTTTTGTCTGAATTCTCTCAATTTTGACTTCAATACAATATTCTACGACCAAAATAAGAATTTTTTTCAGTTTCCTTTCTTTTGGTACTTTTCTTGATTTCATAAGATCATTATGTCTGATTGAATTCTGCAAAAGAAAAAATGTCTTCACAGAAACAATGCTATGTCCCTATACAACAGCAATCAGGGCTCAAATGAAGTTTCCTAGAAGGTAAGATGTACAAAATATCTACTTTTCTTTGATAAAAAAATCAACTGCCATACAAATGATCCACCTCTGTAATTCAACGCTAGCCAATGTGTAGGTATGAGTATATATCAAATTAAAATAATGAATTGGATAAAACATTCTCTCTAACATTAAACAATTTAGACTAGATGATTTTCATTAAAGTGATCTCACTAAGGCATAGCAGGTTAGTGCAATCTTCTTAGAATATACAAACACCAAAACCAATGACATTGGCGGTTAAGTTTAGAGTTTTGCAGAAGATACAATATATATAACATAGAATAAAGCAGCAGGTATTAATTAATGCAAAGATTTAGATAGAATTATGAAATTATGCAATTGAGAATTACAATGATAGACAATTAGAGCAAATAATGCTCAATGCTTGGCTTCATGGAAATATAATAAATCAAAGAATACTTATAATGATCCTTATTTTATTCCATGAATTAGAAAGAGTACATCTTTGGAAGAATTTGAGGATATTATATATTCTCCCTGTTAATTTACATATCTAATACATCTCATAGGTATATCTGTTATTTTTTATGCCGAGCTGCAATAAAACTCTATTTACTGCAGTGTGGTTGCTTCATTTAATGTTGCCAATGCTAAGGAATGGGTAAAGGATGATTTTGCACATTAGGGCATGCACCCAGGAAAAATCCCAAGGAAGAATAGACTTGAAAAAAGTCCGTTCCCGGTCCCGTCAGACTTTTTTCAAGTATATTCTTCCTTGGGATTTTTGCCAATGCTACTTTCTCTTCTATGTAAAACTCCCAACAATTTCATTCTATAAGAAGTGTGCAACCCTAAATAACATCATATCAAAGAGAGACTTACCTCAAAGAAAATGAATGTAGCTGTACTCTTCAGTATTTAATGTTTATGAGGAATCATTTCTCCCTTATTCTTACAGAGGTAGATACAATCAGATTCATCTATGCAAGGAGACTCATCTCACTCACCTGATACGATAATATCATCCAACTTTGCTCACAAAAAAGAATCCTTTGCAAGTTTTTCATTTCGAGTCATATAAATGTGACAATATCCTTTGATCAAAGGATACCAATTGTAGTAGTAATGTCAAGAGTACTTTGAAAGTTCATGTCATTGTGGATGTTGGCTCCCACCACAAATCTGAGCCAGAACCAGGAGAGGCACCCAATGAAGTTAAGTTGAGTAGAAGATTCGAAGTTGGATCTGATTATTGTTATTGCTCAAAACAGTAAGAATTTGGATAGAGTATTCAAAAATTTTGTATTGATATAATTTTTAGCAAATTCTAAATGCTAAAATGCTATGTGAATTCAATCCTACCCATGATGATAAATAAAATTGTAAAGCATTTTCTACCAAGAAGATACAAGGATTTTAGGCTCAAATAGAAATGATGGCACAAAGATTTTGCTCTCATCCTTACAAAGTGAACATCTTAAAATTGAAAGATGCTAAGTTTTATAAGTGTTGATTTTGTAGTTATGATTGATTATATATAAGTTATATGGTGTAATTCATGTTGAAGCAGTAGAAATTTTCATCAAATCTGACAAGGTAATTTTTAGATATTTGTTTGTTTACTAGCTTTAGATAATACTGTTTAATATAGTAATCTATAAAATTTAACACAAAAACAGAAGTGATATATCCAATTATATTAGAATCACAAATCTATTATCATGAAGTTCTTTTATGCTTTTCCAGGAATTTACTTGCTAACAGATAAGAGTAAAATTAAAATTTTAAATTAACAAAAAGTCCAAATATTTTATCACATTTTGAATAAATATTCACATAAGATCAACTGTATTTTGAGTTTTGAAATCAACACAAAAAAGACCAAATTCAAAGTATGCCAAGACAAAAAATGTATACTTATGTTGAAAAACATGGCCACTGGTGTGAGTTAGAGCCATGGGAGATATCAAAACTATGGATTTATAGGCCACACTAAATGAGGATACAAAAAGGTTAATAGAAAACTGACAAAAATAACATAACTCTAACTTTATATCTGCAATGAATGAGCAGAACATGTTCATTTGTTGAAAGAAAAGGAATTTCTTCGCTGTACTATCATGAATTATAAGCTTGTTTCACATAGCAATATAAAGTGTAAGTAGTCAACATGAGCAAAAAATGAAGAGGCATAGCCAAGGGGGTGGTTTTGGGGTTAAACTCCTTTGAGAGGATATGAAATAAACGATAGGAGAGGATGTCCTTTCTAGAATATATAAATCACTGGTAGCAAAGTATGATAGATTCAGAAAAACCAATAAACCATCAGAATATGAGTCAGCCAAATGCACATTTCATTCTCAATTAAAACATCTTCAGATGCACTAAAAGGCTCCAGTCTTTTTCAAATGGAAGAAAGTGAGAAAACAGTAATAAAACTTAGGAATCCTCCAGAACTTTTCTTTTGGCCAATGTAAGTGAATATAACTGAGTTGAGCTCTTTCATTATTACTCATTCCAATTATTTAAAGATAATAAATAAATATAAATTTCTTTGCTCGTTCTTAAGAAAATACAATCAAACCTGCAAACCAAACTCCCATTTATGAATGGAATTTTATACTTTTATAAATTAAATTCAACCAGGTTGGGTTGCAGTTAATGGGGTAGCAATAGTAACTGAAGTTTAGTTGGACCAGGCATTTAGCATTTTTCACACCATAAAGAGCTGCATAACATTAGCGATGTGGTGTTACTGATTCCCTCAACCAAATATGAAAAGTATGGTATCTACGAGCCATTGATGTACTTAGCCATTAATACTTAGATTTTACATTAGTACCAAAATTTCATTTTTTCACCACTTAACATAATCAATGTGGTTCAGTCTTTTATAGTAGACTGCCATAGAGAAAAAATAAAATTAGTAATTTCCAATGAACAAAGTTTATAATCCTCTAAATGAACTGATGATTTTAATCTTATTAATTGACTCAAGTCATCTTCATTTCGCATCAGGTCTGAACCTGAAGATGACTAAAGCTTAAATCCACAGTTTTAAAATATTTCCTCAGTATTATCTTCTCTTCTCACTTCCTCTTAAGAGCAGTACTTAACTTGTCACCCTTATCCCTGATAGGAGGCTATACTGCCAATGTTTTATGAAGGCTCACTAAAACACTCTGCAAGTGGGTTTATACCACAATGTCTTCTAGATGGGACATTTTTCTCTTAAATCTAAACCTCAGTCACTCAAAGGTAGGCATTCATCTTCTTGAAACTTAAGGTAACAGTGTCTGTGATTAACTTCACTAACTAAAGGATCATTCTCTAATAGAAATCATGTATTACTGAATACAGACAGTATTCTGTACCAAATACATTGTGAGAACTGAACACAGTAAGCCTTTTTTCAGAGTTTCATTGGTGCTGAAAATGGAAAATTACATCACCTTGCATGTATTAATTCTATAGATAAGTTCTCTCATTTCTGAGGACAGTTTGTTTTTAAGTCGTGGGATCCATCAATGATAAAATCAATCAGCGGGGTCCATCGATGATAAGTTTCAATCATTCAAGTCCATCAAGTAATTCAAATCCAAAGTGAACTCCTATTATTATTATTACTTCAGATTTCATGGCTGGGATCAAGTCAAAATTTGGACACTGCATATGGCTTGTATCGTCCTTATGACAGGATTAGATACAAGCCAGCGATATTCACTGTGGGTGACACGTGGTCAGTGCACCGACTCCTACACCACCATCATTGGCTTTGACTTGGAGCTGAAGCTATTTTAATTTAATTAAGAGGCTGGAAGGAAAGAATAAGCATGTATTAATGTATGAAAAAATCCATAAGCTGTTATTTCAATCATGATGAAATTATTTTCATGAATATTGAAAAATATATTCATAAATATTCTTATTCACAAGAATATTGGAGTGTAGTCGGCCTCATTGAGTTGTGGCTATACTTATGGATGGATTATTTAAACTTTAATTTAATATTAAAGAATGTAACTGTAATAAAATACCTACATATTACAGGATATGTATTCCTTTACACATGTCTTCGCCAATAACGACATCTTCAGCAATCGCTGACATTTTTCAATATGCATTATATAATTTATTTCCTTTCTTGATTCTCACCTGTGGATGCGGAGCATTTCGTTGTAATTTCATAGCAATGGATTTACTTTTCATTGAATTTCTCGCTTAAGTTTATTCAGGTTATTAAAGGTTATTCAGGTTATTATAGCTTAAGAATTTTTTTGGTTAGCTATAATTATATTTACTACAATATAATTTAGACGAACCGAATAAATGACCTATATGGTTGTAAATAAATATTTTTATATATGATAGGCCTGATAAAATTAGTAAAAGAATTTTACTTATTTTAATAGAACCTCGATTAACTTGAAATCACGTAAACGCGTAAAATCTTTAATTGTTTCACTAGGTTATATTCTAAATATTTGAAAAGGTATTATTTTTATCTCGATTAAATCAAAATACATATCACTATCGATTTCGTTTGTCTTTTTTACCCATAGTACCATCGCCATAATGTTATATAAGGCAGGTCTACCGAAGAGCTCGTCCTTTTTCGAGCTAATTGCTGTGCTGACTGGTTCACGAGGTTTCTGCATTGCATCTTAGTAACAGCGGTGAAGGTCGATGGCGTATTTCCAGCTGAATTCCGAAGGAAGTCTGATTGCATTGGCATTGCGTTTAGGTAAGAACGATAAAAACGTTTTGAGTGAGATTTTGTTTGAACTTTCGAGCTATAATTTGATTAATATTCTTGAAGTATGTCATCAGATTTATTAAGATACAAGTTATTTTAGAGATTATTGTGATCATTTTGTTATAGAAATCTTCCATTGACAAAGTTAACACGAAAATTGTCTCTCTCATTGCAGGCGAGTTTGGCTAGTTGCACGTTTTCTTTCGTACAACGCTGGATGACTTCAAACTTATACCAAAGATTCTCGTCCTGCTTTTCATCACTTCACCATGTCAAATGGATTTGGATCTTAATGCACGTTGTAAGTTCTCCGTTCTTTTCAAATAGTTTCTTGTGCTTCAATCATAAGCGAAATATCATGTGTAATACTTATCTCTATTATTTAGCTTACGGATTATCCGAATTATACAGAGTGAGATTGTACTTCAGAAGCCCGACTTTGACTGAATTGGGAATTTTTTCAGAGTTAGTGCGTGGAACTTTCCATTTGACTCGTTATATTTCATCATTCTTTTGAAATAGAGATGAATACGCGCTTTCCTTTTAGAATTCCATCAAGCTGAGGCAATTTCTCTAAACTCGTTCCTCTTTCGCAGTGCGGCACATTTTCTCGCGGTCGAATTAAACTCTTTAAATTTCTGATTTTAGGGGGACCTGATCATGATAGCACTAAAAATTTTAGTTCAAAACTTGATCACGTTAAATGCAGAGCGGACTTAAGATAGGGTCGTATTCCGTGAGTTTGGAGCTAATATATTCTTTAAAAAGCTTAGAACAGAATGTTTGTATGCTGTTGGAAAAAGTCATTGTTGAAGGCTAACCGCGCTACGTTGCTTCCGCTAGGATCTGTTTTTACGGTTCCATTTGTAGAGAAGACTTAATCTAAAGGGTGCTGTTTACATGCTATTTACATGCACTTTAGTTTTAAAACGATAAGGTGCTTTCATTTCTTGGGTTCATTTGGAATTAGAGATTTTATATCCAAAATTTTACCACTTCTGTTTCGAAATTTACTAAACCTTTACAGTTTGAATTTATTTATAATTACCCTAATCATGTCAATCTCGAAATCGAAGTATGACTTTAGTTTTAATTACAAGCTTAAATTCTAATCCAAATTAATCCGAAAATCTTGCTCAGGTCAGAAGTATAGGCAGATCCACGATAGTCATACCTAATACCAAACTTTAAAATGAAATGCAAATTTTCAGTTCTTGTCACAGACGATATTTTACAGGACAGGATTTTCTAGTCCCTTGCATAGATTCATTTTCCATTTGCCTATTTTGGGGAGAGGGTTGTCCCAGGCCCAGTGATTATTTCAACCTCGCAGTCCAGTTTTCGAGCTCTGCAGGGCAAACTGTGGAAAAGGTTTTATAAAATTTGAATATCCGCTACACGCTTACTAACGCTCTCGGATTTTATATAAATTTTGCAGTTTGATGCGAAATGTAATAGACTACTAATTCTACTTCGGTAAGTGCTTGCTTAAATTTTTAGCTCATAACTTTGATCTCGACGAGAGCTCTTCTAATTTTATTTTGCACCCAAGAGTGAATGCATGAAATTAAACTCTTCAGTAAATCCATTTTCAACGACACTCCAGTATTCGCTAAAAGATTTCATACATATTTTTCGGGGTTAGTGCTTTACGATCCGTTCGTTCTTTTACCAGAAATAGTGGAATTTTCTTACTAATGTTATTCATTCTGACTTGAAATTCTTAAAGATTTCAAATCTCATTTTTGTTAACCCCAAACCTTCGGTATTTCTTTCCGAAAACTTTCATAGATATGGGTTGATGTTTTAACAAGTGCGTTTGCTGGAATCTCGTGAGATTGCCGATCGTTTAAACTTGATAACTGAATTAATTTTAATTTAAACATTTTTAAACTGTGACTCGCCGCAATACGAAATGTTCTACTTATCTGCTCAAATTCAAAGTTATTAAGCTTGTCTTAATATCCGAAGATGAGATATACACGATTTGGGATTTTAATTAAAATGCTAAAGGCTAATATTTTTTGTAGACCTTTGAAATTCATTACGTAGGATTCGATTCTATAATTTAGCATTGTAAATTAGAGGTTGAATTCATTGCGTTAATTTTACAATATTTCAATGTAATGAAAGCTATTCATGAATAGCAATTGCTCTTCATAATTCAAATTTAACGATCAATTTGCACCGAGGCGAAGTTTCCAATTTTCAGTAAATTGTTTTAAATATCATATTTAAAGCTTTTGGAATAATACCTAGTTTTCATCTTTTATAAAGACCTAAATTTAGGACACGGTAAACCGGGTTAAGACGCCGGACCAAGTGAAACAGATAATGTAAAAATTCTTTCGTCTGTCGGATGAGGCGAGCGACAGGCTGTAGTGGATTGCAGTGCGAGACTAGAAAAACCCACGTCTAAAGCGGTACCTGTACCATGTGTTTCGTGTGTTAGGGACCGAGAGAAATCCTCGTATTACGAGGAATAGCGTCTTAAGCGGGAGCGTCCGAAAAGGGTTTTACAGTATTTGAATGTTCCTTGCCGTAAAAAATGTATTAAATCTTTCCAAAGAAGACAATCCTTTAATTTGGAAATCTATTTTTGATTACCTTAAAATTACTTGAAATTCAAGAAATTGCCAACAATTCATGTTTGTATGTGAAAATTGTAAGATCTTTTTTCAAATTCACAATTTAATTCTCATTAGCAGCATAAAATTATAGGGCTTCCTTTCATTAAATTTTCTCAAGCATGAAAGTAAAAAATAAACTTTTCCAAGTAGTTTTTATAAGAATCAATTTCTCGTGGATTATATTTTTTGTGGTTTCCAACAGGAGCAGCAATAAGGACTTCATGCAACTCCTTTTACATGTTATTTTTATTGCATAATTCATAAGTGTACATTTATTACAGGGGTCAAGAAGGAAAATTGCAGAGAGGACCTTTTCAAACTTCATTCAAAAACCTGTTCCAGCTCCAACCCCCAAACGTTCCTGGTATTGGAAGAGCCGGACTGGCCGAACCTATCTCGAAGATTTTGACGTGTCATTTGTTTTCTGCTGTTGCAGCATCCATCTGGACCATTTCTCCTTCAGTACTTGCACTCCCAGTGGGTAGTGCTACTTCAATGGCTGTATTCAGAATAATTCTAAGTTCTTCTGAATACAGCCATTGAAGTAGCACTGTCCACTGAGAGTGCAAGTACGGAAGATAGAAAATTATCTGAAAAGAGAATGTATATTACATACAGTATAATGCAATAAATTATACGAAATGAGAAAAAACATGTTATTTTTTTAACCAAATGAATGACCTTGAGGACTTAGAATAATTTTCAATACTAGTAGTACCCAAAGGGTTAAAAGGGCGTAAAGGGGAGTATCAGTAAAAATCAGCAGAAATTTTTCTGGAATTTCTAGAACATTCTAGAAGCTACTAGAAAGATTTCTGTGGATTTTCCAGAACATTCTAGAAGCTTTCAGAAATATTTCTCCCAATTACCTAGTAGGACTTTTTCAAGAAAGATAATTGCACTTGCAAGAAGCAGTAGTTGACTAAACCGAGACTTAAAAATTAAACTTAATTTTGGTGATCAGAACTACATAGAACAAGTATATTAAATATTCAGGGACTGTTGAGGTCTAAATTTAAGACAAAAACTATGAAATTTAGGACAAGAAATACAATTTTTTTTAAATTTAAAACTTAGTAAAAGAAGCATTATGCAGGAAATACAGAAGTTAAAAACTCCTAACTTAAGAAAAATTCTAACGGCAATATTATCCAGTTCACAACAGTTGTGTGGACAAATACTTCAACGATAAGAAAAAGACAAATTATGAAAGAAAGTTCAAGATAATTGACCTGCCACTAAGAAATGATTTACTCGCAAATTGGTTCAGCAAAAGTTACAAGGGAACCTATTTCACAACTGTGAATCCAATATTCAAATACAAAACAAAATACAAAGCGGTGACATATTTTAGAAAATAAACTTCAAGAAGAAGGAAGAATTAATGTCTTAGCCTGATTACCCAGAAAAACTTACTCAGTTCTTTAAAGTAAATGAAATTTTTTGGAACTGCAGAGATTTTTTTTGGAAAATTAAACATTTGCTTTAAATGATTAAAACTGGAAAATATTACCTACTGTGGAAACAGTAAAACTTGTTTCTAATGCAATCCCTTTTTTATGCAGATGATGAATGATATTGTCATGAGCAAAACATTAGATTCAACACACTGCTTTTAATTGGCAATGCCACCTATCACTAAGTATTACACAACTTCATGATTAGGATGTTTCCTGCCACCTAATATAACATTTTTCAATCAGCCCATGGATCAAGGTATTTTATTTAAATTCAAGCACCATTGCCTCCAATATTTATAAAAGAAATTCTTGAAAAATATGAGCAAAATAAACCAACATTTCAAAACTTTCAGTAAAAATACAACATAAATAATGTGATCAAGGAAGGATAGGAGGATGTTAAGTGAATAGCAATGAATACAGCTTGGGAATAAAGGGCCTGAGCATATTCTTAAATTTACTAATATGTAAGAAGTATGTAAGAGTAAGAATGAGTCAGTAATGAGTCATCAAACCATAGTGAATGAAGTTAAGGAGGGGTTAAGTTAAGAGGATCTCAAAATATTCAAGAAAATATAAGTTGGGTGTCAATACAACAGAGTTGTTTGTGGAGAGTTCTATTCCAAAAACCAGTTAGTGGAAGAGGAAAAAGATGATATGCTAAAACACTTGCAGAAAAATCAAGTTGAAGAATCTTCTTTGAAGAAGAACACTGTGGTCTTAAGTTCATTCATTTTCCCTAAATAATCAAATTTCAAAAACCCTTTATGAAACTTTAGGATGATGATATGAGAATGATGTATTTCCCTATCCAAAATTGAAAATATATTATCACAGAAACCAGCTGATTATAGTAACTTTAAGTTTTACTATTATTATCACTGTAAGTTTTACTGCTATTGTATATACTAGATAGACTTTGGAACCAGTTAGACAAACTTGAAGAATTCTAAGAACCACTGGGAAACAACTGAATCCCTTCACTGGACTTGAGCCACTTCCCTGATGCCAACAAGTATACTCATCCTAATAGGTAGTCTACTTTCTGATGTGCCCATGTGTAATAACACATCTAGATAAAATAAAAAGCGTGAAAACAATTAAAAATTATTTTAACTTGTTTGTGTTTTTGGTTTTGTTTGAAAAGAATTCTCAAAATAATCTGAAGAGTTAATTACTTTTTGTTTCATCAAGCCTGTTTCTGAAATACCCCAGTAAGTTAATGGTATCACATCTTAAGGATCCTGAACCAAAGAAGTCCTTTAATTTTTACAAAATATGTTATTCAAATTAATTGGAAATAAAAATTTATTTTTCTGGTCACCATTGATATATTTTAAATGCAAAATCATATATCATGTGTGCCTTTTAATTGCAATTCTGAAAAAACTATAGTCTGTTATAGACTATTAAAATAAAATTTTGCTACTAGAAGAGTGTGCAGGGAGAATTCAAGGAAGAATGAGTGGAAGGTTACTAACAACTAATAACTATTACAAAGTCTCTATTACATTACCTACATTTTTCATTCAGATTTGCATAAAACAATTACAGCTCTATCGATATTCAGTTATTACATGAAATTGAAAAGGTAAACTAGCAGAGATGCAAGTAACCATGAACTTTGAGGCCTAAATATTCCAGGGAGAGAGTACACAATTTGTATAGCTTTAAGTTGGCTAATCAAGAATTTCTAAAAAAAAAAAAACAAAAAAAAGCTTGACCATCTTGACTGGCAAAGCTGCTAGTTACAAACATTATATTTCATATCCTTTAAACAGAGGTATCACCGTTTTTACAACACTAGATAGCAAAAGATACATGAAAGACCAAAGAAGATTCAGTCATCTTTATCAAAAATTGTATTAAGTGTCTAGGAACAAGTAAATATCACTGCAGGTTCCAAAA
This sequence comes from Pachydiplax longipennis, assembly GCA_036926295.1. Taxonomy (NCBI): domain Eukaryota; kingdom Metazoa; phylum Arthropoda; class Insecta; order Odonata; family Libellulidae; genus Pachydiplax; species Pachydiplax longipennis. The sequence continues at coordinate 40,228,945 of JAVFKF010000015.1, forward strand.
CTTTCCAAGAAAAGTACTCAAAAATACTGATGAATTGAAATGCTTTGGTAGCTCGATAAAAATAATATCTCCCAAACTACACCAATAAGAGTGAATGTCTAGTCCCAAATTGTTTAAATTCTTAACTGATTCACATAATATTCACATTGTACAATGGTAACTATCCATAAACTATGAAGTATAATTAATACATAATCTATAAAATACCTAACAGCAGCCATCTTAATGTCTTCAAGAGAATTAAAAATCAAAAATTACAACTTTCAATGAATATTTTACAAAAACCTATCTCAGAACAACAGAAAATGCAACTCTCTGCTACAAAGAGCACTGAACTAAGTAACCCATATGGAGGGCACAATATTTCAATTATTTTCTTATAGCAAAGATATTCTGAATGATATAAAAAATTAAAGTTATACTTTCCTTGAAACAGAAATAAAGAAAAATAAAACTCGATATTTGACATAACTTCAATAAGAAGTTTCAATGATGTGGAAATGAAAGACTTTGCTGAAATAGTTATCTACCGATTTTCCTCATTGTTGAGTTGAATACAAGAAACATTTAAATTACAAAGCCATGAATTCTCTAAATTAAATTTTTCTCATCAAAAAATCAAAGTTTTCTCCTTACACAACTATATTCATTAACTAGCCCTATAGTTTAATAGAGTAAAAGTTACAGTTATCCTTTCTTTCTATGGAATACCCTTCCCATAGAAACAGCAGGGAATAACTCAAATAAACCACCCTTACCCTCAAATAATCAAAAAATGACACCGACGCCAGATATTGACCCTTCTATGACTTTTAAATTTAAGTTTATGAATGACTGAACTGTGTTTTGGCACCAATAAAATTTAAGCTATTGATATTCGATCCTCTGTCAATTTCTTAAACATACAGTACTAAAGGTAAGCCATCAACGAAATATGAACGGATAAGATGAAATTAACATTAAACTGGTCAGCCAATTCCTTCGTGAAAGTATTAAAGCCACACTCACCCATGAAGAGGAGTACCTTCTTTTATGGGAGCAGTAGACTAGCATGCAGTCGACAGCTTTTCAGGACACCCATTCTTGCCTTCTTAATCACCCGCTAGACCCAGGCGCTGAATGAGGCGAGTCGGATTTCACTACAGCGGTAAAGGAATTACGAACATTAAAGAAATCGATAAGAAATTTCTATGCCCAACAGTGACTAATCATACACTAGGCAGTATCACTGATGAAACCAGCAGATAAAACTTCCCTTTCCTTTTAAGTAGGTATACTGATTACTTATATATATATATATATATATATATATATATATATATATATATATATATATATATATATATATATATATATATATATATATATATATATATATATATATATATACTCTGTGAATATTTTTATATATATATATATATATATATATATATATATATATATATATATATATATATTTATTTATAAAAATATTCACAGAGTTTACTAAACTCACAAAAGAATACAACATTGATGGCAATCTAATATCTCAAAATTTTCAATTTAAGACACACAGAAAAGGATTCCAAATACGTTCAAATTATTTAAGAAAATATTTCATTATTCAGCGAAAAAGCATTCTATTACGACAAAAAGGGCTTTAATTAATCTTGTATTTCAAACAGCTTTTAACACTCTAGATAGTTCATTTCTCTTTCAGCATTTCCCAAATAATTGAAAGTTTATACTCGTACATCATATTAAATTTCTGAAACATAAAAGTTTCCTGTTAATTTGAAAGAATATATTCAAGAAATTTCGAGCGCGTGGTAATCTTAATTACTGGGAAAAGTTTTCCATTAAAGATATCATAATCAGAAAAGAATTATTTACCATCGACATCCGCCACTTGTTATTCAAACATCGCCAATTCTCCATCTGACCGGAAATAGTTGACGCGCGCTCTCCGCGCGATAGTTGAGCCTCGATAAATGCACGGCAGCGGGAAACACAAAGTCAATAATACTCGCTGTCTTTTGTGAGGCTAGTAACCTATATGAACTAAGCTAATTAAAGAAAAAAAGAAAAAATCTGTTCTCTATTACTATTATTATTGCGATTACTCACTAATAAAAATAATTTAAAGCAGGTTAAGTCAGAACATATAGCTTTTGTATAATAAAGCAGAAAATTAAAGATCAGGATGAAGCCAAACAGGTACTTAAACCTTCTTTTACAATGACCATAGGTATATTAGAATTTCGTGAAGAGAATGGATTCCATACTTTATAATAGCAAGGTATTGAGCAACCATTCTTTTCATTGAATCAGTTGAAAAGATTTTTTACTTATGATAATTTACATACTTTTCTCATTGTTGGCATTCCTAGTGCTTGTTGGCCATGTCATACAAACATCTCTTATTTCAATCAGATAAGGCAGATATTGTAGAAATCCATTTGCTGAAGTAATTAATGACACACTATGTTGATGTTCTAGCTGACAATTGAGGATAAAAGGAGTTTTAACATGTTCATCATTACCCAACATGATAATCTACTACTACTAACTTACTACATCTAGAGTCTATACCTTCTCATGCTGCAGTAATTTAGAGATTTCCGCCAGCAGGAAACCTGAAGGAAGACATATTCTAAATGTTGTGTCCTTCCTGGATGGCTGGATGTACTATTCTCTCTTTGGGCACCTCTGGTCATCATCTTTCTCCGATTGAGGTTGGCTTATTAAAGTCCATCAATGTAGTAAAAGTACCAAAGCCTTATATGCCCAGCTCCACAAAATTATCTGACATAGTCCCTAAAAAGACAATTCATCTACAATTACATCATCTTCCAATACACATACTGGTTTGATAACATCTTTTTTTTTAATTATGTTTAAGCACAAATTTAGGGGCTTATATACACTAGAATCACACAGTTGTGTGTACAAATGTGAAAATTTTCAATGATTTTTGCTATGAGGTTTGAAACTAAAGTTATGGTAAGATTTTATTTTTTTAAGTTGGACTATGTCATTGTTTGAAATTACTGACTCAATGGCATGGTTGTAAAAATTTTCATTTAAGTATAATTTAAATTTAGTGATAATTGTGGCATAAGTTAGGTGGGGATACAAAAGCATTGAGGGTAGGGCTAAGGATAATTAGCTACCCTGGTAGCAATTACTTGGGAAATGGAGAAGAAGTTGTCCAATTCAACTTTGATTGTATGGTCCTGAAGAAAGTTATGAATAAGTTAGTAGATTTCTGGTAAAAATTTAATTTGGCTAGTTTGAAATTCATCCCTCATCCCATATTCATTCAAATGCCCTTTCTATATCAAAAAGGACACCTTGAATGATGCTATTTTTTATATAGGAACCCATGAGTGATGAATTCCAAAAAATGAATGAACTGATGAGTAGAAGAGATCTTTTTTGTCTCTAGTCATACATTGTAAATTGTGTGTATTCTAAATTTTAATTCTATCATTATTTACTATGAATTCGTGTCTTTAATTATATGTTCTAAATCTTGAAATTTCCTTTCTGTACTAAAATACCAACTTAATTTTTTGTTTAATGAATTTTACTTGAAGGTAATATTCTTAATTTTTATCTCATGCATTTGTTATGAATTTCTTTATCATAAGAATTATATGGTAAAGCCTGTTCTTCAAATTTTGTATACTTGACTCTGTATGATGTATTTGATGTGCCTTATATATTCTACAAGCATTTGTATTTGAAATTGATCTCTGGGCAAATAAATTAATGATAATGTTCTGAATCCCATCTGTCTGTACAAGATTATGTTATATCATGACAAATGAGAATTAATCATGTTGAGGATGATGTGCTCAAAATGTTTGGAAAACAATGTAAGAAGGATTTGATGGCAACTGTCAATAATAGAACAATTTAAGGTTTTGGAAGAGACAAAACAATACCAAGTGTCTATCTAAAGGGAAAGAAGGAATTTTTCAGATAATCAAAAATGTGATTAACCAAGGAATTAACAGACTTTTGGTTTGGCATTGTGTCCAAAGATTTTGTTTGTGAAAGAGCCAGGGGCAGGTTCTTTGTTGCTGTTCAAGTCCTGCAAAGTTTCAAATACTTCCAAATCTGAGGTAAAAGGAGGAAATTCAGTACTATTAACCTATTCTAGAAAATTAAAAATTATTTCTATAATTGGATCATTTACAGGATTTTGACTGTTGTTCTGTAAGGTGCTTTGATGAATTTTCACTGCAAGATAAGATAATAGCACCCTTGGAAAAAAAGGCTCTAAGGAACTAAATGAAATAAATGCATGCACATTTTCATCATAATCTAATATAGGTTGATTCAAAACACGTATCTCATATTTTGTACTATAATCAATAAGCATATATAATAAAATATACCACTTATTGATAAGTAATGTTTTTTTATGAAGAAACCGTAAATCAAATTATTCCAATCTTTGTTATAGGTAAAGATAATTTTTGGAATCATTCAAAACTTCTCTTATATAATGATGACTTAAATTTAACTGACATTTTCCAGTCTGAACTGTTTTTTGACCCCTAAGTTATAGTCAGTCTTAAATCCCTACTAATTGATATTCTGTACACCTATGCCATGAGATTTACCAAATAATATATTCTCCAAACTCACTCAACACAACACCAAATATAAATCACAGTTGTACAAGTATTATCATACTATGAATGCTCAGTCCTTGAAAATTCTTATAACCATAAAGTATTCAATACTACACCAAGAATACTAGACTGTCAGTACTAAATTAATATTATTAACTGCTAAAAATTGTATCTTAAATAGTAAATTCACAGAATAGTTCTTGGAGTGAAAGGAAGTGACACTGTGATATCAGTATCCAGGTTAGTCTGGTCAAATGTCTGGCTCTCTTCTAAATATCATATTTGATATATACTTATTGATTAAATTTGTTACACAAATGAATTCAAATGCATGAATATTTAAAAATAAGAGAAGATGGGATGTGGATATCCAGGAGCAATACAATGTAGATAAAGTTGGATGCATACACAAGTGTTAAATGAATACACAAAATTGTCTTGGCTTTAACTTGGTGGTAGTTCATCACTACAAACAACAGCAGTTTAGCGACAAAAACTTAAATGCATACCAACCAAAGTAATGTAAGAACACCCCAGTTCAAGCTGATTCACTCTTACCCCTAAGATACACTTATCTGTTACATCTTTATTCCAGTATTCCTTCAATTGCAATGCAGCATCAAGTTCCTCACTGCTAATACCTCCAAATTATTCTTTCACCCTCCTTTCATGTTTCTGAGTTTGATAAAAACACTCCCCGCTGTAAATATTTCCTACTTAAGGATTAAGAAGCTTTCAAATCTTCCTTCCTTGAACTTGTTATCATTTTTATCTTGCTCCAAATTATTTTAATCCAATTGATATCTAAACATGTTTTAGTATTGTTGTAAGATCATTTCATCCGTGAGTTTCCACTGGAAATAGAACCTAGGACTGCTTTCACCAAACGTGCTGCCCACATGATTATCCAGGAGCTCCGATAGCTAAACTTCCAATAGCAGGTAACAATTCATATGTCTATAATGTTATGTAATTATGTTTGATCAACAGTAATACTCAGGGTGTCTCTGAGGGTTAGCCACTAAATTTTAGGGACATACAGGATTTATATATACTGATTTCATATACAGGATTAAAATAAATTTTAGCTTAAAGATTCAGCCTCAGAAATGTAAAAAAAGTATATATTTTTTAATCCTTAGACTGTTAGTTAACCAATGTTTCAGCTTTAAGGGTATGCAGGAGAACTGCTAAGTGCCATACATAGGCACTCATTTTTGGTCTTCAGAAGCCTATAACAAACATAGTTCTAGAAAATACAACCAATCTCAACACTGTTACTGACAAAACTTGAATTTCTGTAGCATCAATAAGGCAATGCACAATTCAAAAGGCAATATGCAATCATTGTGTTTTCTCCTAGACACATCCAACTAATTCTTAGTCAATGAAGATATTCATTTTTAGAGATTACTGAGAAATTACTTGATACATAATAGAACATTAATGTATTACTTTTTTCTCTTGCATCTAAATAAAATTTTAAAATGTATTGATTAATTGGTTATTTTATGTATACTAAAACAATTTATTCTTACTATTATTGGTAAAAGTCTATCCAATACATTCTTCATTGATGTATAATGCTATGACATATAATCACTTCACAAGGAGTTTTTCCACCAGGAGAATTTATCTGGTCCAACTAAATTTGCCGAAAGCTGAAATACAAAAGTATAACAAATCCTATTTTGTGATATAAAAGTTGAACTATAATTTTTACAGTATCCATCCTGACAATAAAAGCAAATCAAGCAACATTTGGGACAGTAAAATTCTGGGAGTGAAAATTTTGATTTTCAAGATAATATTCTTACTCTGTTACACTGCCAAAATAAGAAATTATATGAATTTAAGGAAATTTATAAAAGACCATGATATAAGTTTCAAAGATAAAGGCCTAAACAAAGCACAGAGAATAGGATAATTCTTCTTTCATCTTGGAATCCTTGTGAACATTTCATAATAATTTGTTGTCAATGTCTTAATGTAGTAGAATAGGAATTTCCCCATTTTCAATTTTGTATATTTAGTAATAAACCCCCCATGAAATATTGCATTACCAGAAAATTCTATTATTTTAATCTTATCAAATAATACCAATTATCTCCTATTAGAATGGCTACTCTAAAAAAATACTAATGGGGTATCAAAAATATTCTTGGCTTACTGCACTAAAATATCTTTGGCTGTTACTATGTAAGTAGCAAAGTAAGCAAATAATTTCTAAAATGTGACCATCTTTAGGAAACAGCCAAATGGATATTTGCAGTGTCAATGCAAACTCCACACCTGAAGGACTTCCTTATAGTAGGTACTCAGAATGTATTTTTGGAAGATTAAGAATTTACTTTGTTCTATAGATGGGATTATATATTGTTCTTCCTCTGCTTAAGGCAGAGAAAATTCAAGTAAAACAAAACTTGGCATTGATATAGCTAACTGGTTTTGTCACTATCAACAGTACATGCTTCTTAGATTGCCCATGTTTATCAGTGGTACCTTTAAACTAAGAGCACACACCAACAGTGAAATTTCAAGAAAAGATTTTCCAAGGGATTTCCTGATGTATTTACTAACTTTCCTACATTGAACTTATTTCAATCAGTTAAAATAAAAAAATATGATTCTATATAAATATAATGACTTTTATTTTTAATTATTAGATATACTTTGGTAGCAAGGTGACATATAAGGAATTTTCCAAGTTAGTTAAGAATGAAATGAAGTCTTCTTTCTGATGATGGAATGCAAGTAATTGTTCTTTACTTTTGAAATAGGAAAGAAGATAAGTGTACAATAAGAACCAGAGAATACAGAATCTTTTAAATTTTATTGCTATGACCTCAGGGATTACATTTCTGCTACCAAAAGAATAATTCTCTTTAAAATCTGAGCAAGAATCTGAAGAAGCAATCTTGGCAGAGAACTCAGGGGGTTTTGGAAAGATAAATGAAAAGAAGAAAAAGCCTAAAAGTGATAACTTCAAACGTCCACTGAATAACTCATGCAGGATAAATTTCTTATCAAAAAATACTGCTAAGGACTACCCATCTCCTGTCCCAGCGTTGAGGAATCAAAAGAATTAAGTTGCTAGAAATTAGGTGGCTAGAAGTTTCAGTTAAATATATGAATTAGAATGTATCATGAGGGTGAAAAATATGATCTACAATAATTTATACGCTATGAAAATTAAAACCATGATTCGCCATTAATGCCAGTCATGAAAAATGATTACCCTTTATATTATTCAAATGAGAATGCCTTCTATTGTTAAGTTGTCATTAGCTAGTCACCCACAGTCTGCATTTAGGAGTTTTGCATTACCTTAAACAGTAATCTGTCATATTCCCATCTGATCACCTATGGCTTATCTACCGAGGGTGGTGTATTGCATTATTGTGAGTGGAGCATTAAATCCTGCGAAAAGTTTTAAAAAATTTTCTTACACAATTTACAAAAAAAATGCACGAACTATTTGTTGTGTGAATTTCTTGATGGAGGATATCCTCTCTATTTGCACTAGCGCTTTCGTTGAAGGCGAAAGGTATGAAAGACGGGTTGCTACTCGCTGCCTGTGGTGGCTCATGTTGCTTCGAGGCGTGGCTTCGAGACTTGGATGAGGAGGACCTTGTCTTTGGGGTTGCACATTTCCGAGAGTCATCTGAATTCAGTGATCACAATTCATTGAACTTTCCATATGTTGCATAAACCCACTGACTGACCGCAGTAGTACGGTTTGGCGTATAGAAGAGGTCTAAACCGTCTTTAAGAATGCAGTTTAACCGAAACTTAAAGCATGTGGAGCCTACACTATAGAGTTCTATCTGCAAAAATATAGAGAAATCGAAATCTAATTAACGAGGAATCATAAACGTAATTTCAGGAGTATAAATTTAGATACTTGTTTACATCACTAAGTGACGCTAAAAAAGAATTATAATCTTATGAGCGCTATTACGCGCTGATCAGTCTTCCGTACCTAGCCTAATAATTCGAGAAGGGTTTACCATCAGTATGTAGTCGACAATAAGTTGATAGAAAAAGCGAACTCACTTAAACAATACCATCAGAAATGTTTTATTGTAGACTATGGTCAAGTTAATGATTTTACCACGCATATTGATTAGGAGATGAGTCCAATCGAGTTATCAGTTGATGGAATTTGAAAGTTATTGAGACAGATTGACAGGAAAAAGGCGCCGGGACCCGAGGGTATTCCCTCCCTTGTCACAAAAACTTTAGCTAATGAGCTTGCTCCCCTTCTTCTCGCCTTCTATCTGAAATCATTGAATGAAATGTAGGAAAAAGCAAACGTTCCGGTTCCTAGAAAGGCTTACCTTAAAACCGTATGATTTTAGGCCAATTTCACTCTATTCGATTTATTCTAATATAATGGAGAATTTTATAACGAGCGTAAATAATGCGCTTTCATGCTGAAAAGGGATAAATGAGAGAGGATGGATTCCGTAAAGGTCGTCTGACAACCAGTTAGCCCGTTTCATGAATAACGTAGCTAAGGGTGTTAGAGCAGACGCAATGTTTCTAAATTTCAGGAAGGATTTTACGTTCACATTACAGTACGTTAAAACGTTCGCAGTACAGTACATTATCTCCAACACTAATCTCCAATTTTCGTCATTAAAATAAAAGAACTTTTGAAGGGAGGAAGCTACGGTTTCTTTGTGTATTCTAAATCGTAGATTATAATTATTGGTTCAGAAAATAACTATCATCGGAAAATGAAAATATGATTTCATTTATACGACATCGAGAGTGAATTGCAATCGATATACAGTTACTAATAGTAGGTTGACGAATAGAAATATGTCTTTACGTGGAAATAATTTCTATATCTACAGCATCCCGCTTGAACTTCCACAGGAAATGTGTCTCGCGCAACATTTTAAAATCACTCGAAACTCAATTTTGAACTACTTAAACTGCTGTTCAAACTAGGATTAAATAGAATTCCCTCATTTTTACGCGGCATATTTTTAAAACATTATAAAAACCAATCGATATTCAATCGAAGTAAATATAAAGCGAGCAAACGTACTTAGTGAAATTTTCCTGCAATACGGCCGAAGAAAAAAACTTCTCCAACTGTTTCCCTTCGAATTTTCTATTAATTCTGGGGCCGAGGCATCTCGTGTCGTTACGTCATAACGTGAGAACGAGGCCTCGATAAACGGTCACTCCACCATCCCACATTCAGCGATTGAGCTAGAAAAACTTATTTTTTGTGGTAATTCGGAGTCGCGAGGCGCTAGCCTAGAAATCCACACGCGCCAATACCCATCCCATCACCCCACCATTTATGAGTCGATTGGGGATGGCCAACCTGTGGCACATGCACCCAAACTGGTGCATTGCATGATTATGGACGATGCATTTGGACCCAGAAAAAATAACTTTCTTCCGCAATATACCTGTATGCACACCAATAACCCAATTACTCATAAGATACCGATGAAACCTAGAGAAAGCTTTCGTTATAGTTGTTACCGCGTTGTTTTGTACGTTATAATAAAATAAGAAAGTACCTAACACACGAACTTTAAAACACCAGCTACTCCCAATCTAAAGGGAATTCTTTATCCGAACTTACGAATCATTTCCTTTTGAGACTTAAATTCTTTACCATGTTTTCTATTTTCTTTCCTTTAACTTCTTATTCTCTAGCATTTCTTTTCTTGGTTGGTATTGCATTTGAACCTGCGCTCTTTTTAAATTAAGGTACAGAGGCAGCTGTAAGACCGATTTCCGAGCAAAGTTCAAAGGATGGTTAAAGTAGGGTAAATCTAAGGGCGGAACTCTTCTTCGGCATGTGTTACAGATAGCTATGGAATACACCAATAATACCATAAGCGTGGATTTTGTTGACAAGGCTTCTTGAAAAACACATATCAAAGAATTCGAATAGAACTGAAATCGAACATAATTCTGCGTCTTTCTATATACGGCTTCCAGCTATTCTGTCATGGTACAGGAAATTTTTTAGCGAAGTCATATTTAGTATAAATAGATATGAAGTGAACTCACTCTGCACTACTGACTTTTTCTCAGATCATATAAAACATCAAAACATCCACATTTTTACAAACCTCACGGCAAATGATTAGTTTAGGGCAATAGTGGTAAACTATTTTCCATCGGAAGGTGACATTTAGCATTCGCTATCATAGAAAGACCACATTTGAAACCATCACACCTCTTTTGTGGTATGTGTTGCATGTATTCAAACGGTTAAACATCAATATTTAATATGAACTGAATTCTTTCACTAAAAAAACTGAAAGAGATCAACTTTTCTTTTTAATTTTATTTGGAGTCATTGGAAGTATTCGAAATCAAGTATTCAAATAGGATTTATGTTTCTGCAAGTGACTTATAGGCCGCAATGAACTCCCAAATAAAGTCCCCTTTGGCCTACAGGTTCCCTTACCTCTCGCATACCAATCCTGACTATCATAATAAGGAAAATGCTATCGAGGAAAATGAAAGATTCGAATGCTACTGAGGCTGCACAAAAGAAATTAAATTAATGATTTACAATTAAAAGTAGTAAATTAATATACTGATTTTTTAATTTATTATATCCTTTATTTATGCGTCCCTGATGATAATCCTCACGAAAACTAGGGCTAGTCCAAACTTTCAAGATCGCTCCCGTCACTCTGATATGCATTCATGCCATATACTGTGACATTACCTTGAAAATTAACAAGATTTTGCATTAGTCAGCATTGGATTATAAATTTAATTTTGTAAGTAAATTCAATATATATATCTATTCACACCATGAAACCAGGTATTCAGTCAATTGAATTTCAACCATTTTATGAAATGATCCAACATCCATCTTAAACTTTGCTTGAATATACCTTGAAATCTTTGATGAAAAGACAGAATACGAAAGTCTCTTCAATGAATCGGCTGATAGAGAAAAAATTGCTCATTTGAGTAGATCGCAATCAAGTGATAATAGGATGAAAATATATCATAGAAAATCACACAGGATTAGAAATTTCTGATATCTATTTAGTTCTGCATATGGGTTACAAAGCTTGTCACTTATTTAATATCAAAGATTGGTTTGACGGATTTACGCGTTAGATTTTATTCATTTTATTCCTAAAACATTACAGAGTTTAGCGGAGATGGTCTCGCCCTTAACTTGGTGGTATATCATAGAGTTTGCTAACGTTGATATATTAGAAATAATTTAGAAATAGATATCCCCATAGAAATGGGAATATTTTCCATGTTTTTGAGAACAACATCATCTATTTTCTGAAATTTTACTGACCCAGTCCAATTGTAAACAATTATATAGTATGGATGGTAACATGATTTATATAGCTGAGTTTCTATTTACAGCTGAATTATATATGAATAGCTGAATATCTATTTACTATAGCTAGCTGAATTTCAATTTACGAAGTTTAATAATACTTTTCTTTCCATAAAAAGTAACCCTAAACATTTCATACGGGACATTTCCTCATTTTTCATACTGTATTTCCCGTATATTACTACGAAAGTCGACAGCAATCACCTCAGTCGTCAAGAACTGAGGGGGCAGAACCACAAAATCGTACACATTTTTCTTTTTTCCTAATCCTCGAAATTTCGAATCGAAAAGAGTTCCTCGATAAAAATAAGAATCATTGTTTAATTTTCTTCTTTTGGAAGTTGTCTTAATTTCGTGCGACCATTATTTCTAATATAGTATAATGGTAGTATAATTGTATGTGCAAAGGTATGAAATTCTGAAATCGGCCAAAATGAAATTTACGTGTATTTTCTATAAGATTAATTTCGAGTCGTCCATAGTTGTCTATACCCATGATACTTACGGAAAATAATAACCCATAAGTAATAGCCTAAAGGCCCTCTAACGAATATATTTGAAGGTATACAAGAAGTGAAAAACCTTTGGGTCAGTCCTTTTGGCATACCTTTGGGTCGGTCGCACAACTTCATGTGCAATTTCTTTCTATTCCATCAATTGTGAATATATTTAAATTACATACTTCGATCTTGTCTGGATGTGCTTGAAATTAATTTCCAAAATTTTCTTCCATGTTTTTCTTACGGGTGATACTAACATCGGATACCTAAATAAACAAGCCTATATAAAACGTATGATTATTATATGAGATGGGGTTTTAGTATTTCTAGTCTTTTCTAAATGAGACGAACCACTTAGTTATCGCAATGAACAACATAGCGATAAGATCCACGAAGAAAGAGGCAATTTCTCGTAGTATACATTGAACGGGTGACCCATTTCCACAGTGGGCCACTTTCACTGCCATAAAGACCACAATCGCCTCTGTCATTGCAGATGCCCTATGACCCTCAAACTGTTATCAATCGAACTTTTGTGAGGCGTCGTCTTTTACTGCCGCTCACATGTCTTCATTCCTTTTCTTCTTTTTCCGTATTTTTCCTCCTAAAGGCCGTTGACTTCTCTCAGCAGGGATATTCTGGTAAGTACAGAAAAACCGGTTTAAGAAGGTCCCGATGAAGACGCTATCCTGCTTAATACGCAGTTAAATCACGGTACTTGTTCCTTTTACAAAAACACATGTTATAGATACTGCTTAAGACGCTAAAAAGCGGATTTTTCCGATCCCTTTTACAGTAGATTTCCGTGAAGGAAAATTTCCATATTTTCAAAAACATCATTGAGTAATTTTGGGATTTTAGTGAATCTTACCGCCGGGAGAATTGTCTTTATTGTTCAACTTTATATCAATCATGTTATACATGTTGTATCCTATTTTTTTACTTCGCATTTCTTAGACTTCTCGTGGAATTTTAATACATTTATTGTAATTACCATACATTTTATGAGCAGCGTATTTATTTGTAAAATTCATTACTTATAGAATGATTTTATTCCATATCCAATGCTAAAAGCATCTTTAGCGATAAGTTTCAGTTATATCCCTTAATATGTTTTTTACGCCCTCTTTTTGAGTGTTTTCTTAGTGTGGACACCTTTTTAATCGGGCTTCCTGCACATTAGTCAGATTCCTAGAATATTCTGGATATTATATCACTTTTCGATCATTGCTATAGTTTTTAGTAGTATTTTCCGTAAAATAAATGCGGTTTCATCATCCGTGAATTTATTTCCATAAACCCTCCTGATATTATTATCAACTTTTACGGGCAAAACCGGCTACTGGATAAATGTACTCCAATTGCAAATCCAATATCCTACCTAATATCAATTTCTATGAATATCAAAAGTTATTATTTCCTCTAATATAAGTAGTAAATTGTCCAAATGTCCACCGATGATTACTACTATCTTGAGGATCCCTTTCTAGTTCCGAAAATCTTTCATTGCTTGGATCCATCGGCGCAGATCTTCGCTTGGAATCGCTATCACGTGACTGCTATTATACTTAAGTAAGACACCGATCAAACCCGTTCCACACAGCGCAGCTTCCTCGAAACCACTTGCAGTGTATTGAGTTTTACTCGAGTGTTTTCGTTCCAACGCATCTCCAGAAGATAGTTGTTCCGAAGGCAGAAAGTGAAATTGACAGGTATGGCTACTTTAATTACATTTTCACTTCCTTCTTTGTATCTATACGTTGGCCATCGCTTATCACGGACTATTGTGTACTAGTACTGCATATATCTATGGTATTTCAACGTTTTCCTCTTTTGAATAAAAAGAATTGGAACTATTTGGAACCATTTGGAACTACTTCTTTATTCGTCTCATTCATTTCTTAAATTTGCAATGCAAGTTGCCTCTGATCCAATATTGGAAATCCCGAGAATGATATGGAATTTGTTCTTTTAATATTACATACAGTGTTTCCCTAATATCTATTTCCTATGACACAGAATGTGTTTCTCCAATCTGAAATTCAGAAATGTAAGATATTTCGATATCCGTAAAATTGTATCAACTAACTTTTAGATGCCATGTTTTATAATATCTTAGGATACAATGGCCACAAATTCATCCCTCGTCCTCTCCCATCGGCAGTCGTGTCTTTTTAATGGAAAAATCGAATATTTTTCAGGAAGATGCATTGCGGCAGCTGTTTCCTTCCATTGGCGTTCGGTCTGTTGTTGCTATCCGGCCTGCAATTTGAACTTGCAGAGCAGCTGAAGGTGAAGGTTTTGCTGAACAGTATGGAAGACGGAGACCTGAGTGCGTCGATTCACCTTGGCAACGCTACAAGAAATCTACAGAAGAATATCAGCCTTCTTTTTGATATTGACGCAGTAATGGACGAATCGGAGAAGCTCATAGGTGCCAAAGGATTAGTCAGAGGTATTGTTCGTGGGATGACTTTTAAAACGTAAAGAATGCACCTGTTAAGAATCCACTTTCTTTCAGTTGCGACTTAGAAATTAGTCCAGTAAAATCAGACGTTAAGACGCTCCCGCTTAAGACGCTATCCCGCTTAAGACCCTATCTAATTACTTAAGACGCGGTTTTCTCACGGTCTCAGTCACTTTCACACGAAAGACATGGTAAAATAACCTCTTAATACCGCTTCCAGCTTAAGACGCGGATTTTTCCCGTCCCCGAATGTACTGCATTAAACTTTAACCAATCGTTCGCCTCACCCGATGGACAAGTTTTTTTTACATCATCCGTGTCGCTCTCTCACGCTCATTTCTAAAATAATTACTTTTAAACGTCTTCTCTTGAATAAAAAAATATGTGAGATAAGAGAGAGCGAGAGATATATGAGAGTGAGGAACTATTCATATTCTACCGTTAAAACCGATAGTGAGATCTTTTATAACACTCTTTCTAATTGTATAACGCAGGTTAAAAGCCACTTTTCGGTTTTTCATTTCATCATAATCTTAAGAATCTCGCGATGCAAGTTGTCCCTGACCCAACGTTGGAAAATGATTGAACAACATTTTGAAAAGAATGAAAATGAGCGAGTGAAAAAATTAAAAATATATTGAAAAAAACAGAAAATGAGTGTTTCGTGGGCTGCTGATGGTAATCTCGGAGTAATCGTAATCCCCTTGGAAGAATCGTTATTCTTCCCTAATTGTCTATATTTTAAGAAATTCTTAATTGTAAAGTGAAAAAATGAGCAGAATTAAGTAACTGAGATGCTTTATTTGAAGGAAAAGCAGACCATTCTCATAAAATATGATGTAAAGCAACCGATATTACACAAACCCGTTATGGCGCTATTCCGCTTAAGACGTGGTTCTTGCTTGGTCTCCAAAAAGGCGTCTTAACCGGGTTTTACTATGTCAATTTTAAGTTATTTAATTATTTATGAATCAAGCCATTACTCCCTTTGAAACATTAAATAGTTTTTTCTGAGAATTCAACTCGGACAAACAATTAAAATTTTCTAATTGACGGCAGCAGTAGTTTAAATTAAGGTTCATCTACAGATTGGTCACCTTTTCATTTTCTTTCTTATGCATTTGTATTTCTTATTCAGAGACCGAAGGGAGCAGTTCTGTTGAATTTTCAACTGTGGACGAAATTTCAAACGACGAAGAGATTGAATCCTATAAGAAAGAGATTCAGAGACTGCGCTCCAACTTCTGTCCTGGAAATGGTAAAATCACTCTCAGTATTTTTTACAAACCTTATTTTCTCTCTTTAAGTATTTGAGGATTCATAGTGTATTGATTATACACGATATCCATGGAATTTATTTGGAAAATGATTGATTTCCTCCTTGTACATTCTTAATTTTATTGACATCTTCCTTTGTCACTAGCACCTTAGAATGTCTCATATAAGTGTGATTATCTTAGGCCGTAAATCTAATCTACTGCACGATCATGCTAACTCCACGAAAAGTGATTCAGAGTGGAATTTACCCTCCATTTGCGCAGTTTTTCCTCAGCTCAATCTCATACAGGAATAAATGTGAACCGAATGTATTAAAGCAAAATTTTGCAGTTTAACATAGCCACTGCATGAAGCTAGGGAATTGAGGATAGTTGATTCTTCTGGTTGTTCCTTGAAAACAGTTTCAGGTTCTGTTATCATATATGTTATATATCTATTTTCAATTCTCCCTTTGTTACTTGATATTCACCTGGAATATTTCGAGTTTCTCAAACAACCCGTAATCACTCTTGCATTCTTCACACTTTGGCGTCTTGATTCCCTCTAATAATTTACAACGACCCATGCGAGTATCTCAGCTGTTCATATTGTTATCTTTAAGGAAGGTGAATAAAGTTTAAACTTTACTATGTTCGAAAAACTATTTACAAATCGCAAATTTATTTTCACGAAATTTTCTTTCTACCTCAACAGTATATTTTTGTTATTTCTGATGTCATTATCAGTGGTAATGAATTGAAATAATAAGAACTCAATCGTGATAATTGGCCAAGAAATTAAATCTGTGGCTGTATTTTAATAAACAGTATTTAATAATTACGATTACAGATTTGAGAATAGTGGATTCATCTAGCTGTTCCTGGAAAACAGTTTCAGCGCATTTTATTGAGAAATCGTAATCGATTTTCAATATTTTTCATTTATAGATCATTAAGGTCATATTTCGAGTGCCCTCAACAATTTGCTCTCTCTCTTTCTCTTGCCACATTATTTTGCCGTATTGTCTCTTTGATTTTGCTGTGTGATTGCATAATGGGAAATAAGCATCGGTGGTTCAGTGGTAGAATGCTCGCCTGCCACGCGGGCGGCCCGGGTTCGATTCCCGGCCGATGCAGATATTTTTTTGGCCGGAGTGGTTAGCGTGCTAGCGCGTTAGCACTCCAACCACACGGTCTCGGGTTCGAATCCCGGCTAATCGGATTTTTCCTGTTAGGGAATGGTTGTCTGTGATTGTTGTATTTACTAAGACAAATAGAAAAATAATATTAAAGATATGAAAGGCAAAAAGGAGTTAATTGTAAGAGTGGCCTGCCTTGGCTAAAATTCGCCCTAGAGACGGCATTATTATTATTATTATTATTATAAAAGATAGCAGAGCTATCTATATGCCACCGTCTTGGATCATAGTAAAAATTCTTTCTTTTCGTATTTTTCTAAAACGAACCTTGCTGCCCTTTTCTGTGGATATTCCGATTTGTCCTTTAGCCCTTCTGATTCCAGATGCCGTCTATAAAGGCATACTTAACGCTCTAACGAGAGTTATGTATGCCTTTTCTCCCTATCGTACTTTCTTAGATTTCTTAACATATAGTTTAGGGTCCTAGTTATATTATCGATATGAATAGCCGATCCAACATTATTACTAAAGGTTATTCCTCGAATGTTTTTATTATACGTAAAAAGAAGTGAAGCTCATTTCTTATAAAAGTGTTTCCGTTCTTCTTCAGGGGAAGAGATGTCCGGGATTATTTCTAGAGCAGAATGGGGAGCGGAGAAGCATGGCGGCTGGCAAACGAGACCAAAAGAAGCCGATCTCCTCATTGTAAATGCCCATACTTTCCGCAATGCTAACTACGATTACTACGCCAAGTTGCGATCCTTGGAATCCTATTATATGGGTTATTTCGGAGATGTTTGGTTCGACTTCTGGATAACGGACGAAGGACAGGTGTTTGAAGGAATCGGATGGGATCGCTTCAATTACGTACTCAATGGCGGGTTGGGTCCGAATTCTTTGATGATTGCATTCATGAAAAAGGGAAATAAGGACGCCTCGCCATCCGAGGAAGCTATTAAATCATTCCGAGAATTGGTGAAAAAGGCAATTTGCGCTAAGAAGTTAGCCCCTAACTATTCTACCATACCGTACTACCTTATTCACGACTTAAATTTTCTAAGTAACAACAGCTTCGAGAGGAATGGGATGCGAGAGTGGGAAGGATACAGAGATAACTTGGACTTCCTTATTCCTCCAAAGGGCGAAGAGACCCTTCCAATAGTTTCTAGGGTAGAGTGGGGCGGCACGAAACCGGAAAAGGGTTTAATGACATTTCCATCTGCAATAGAATACCTTGTCATTCGTTATCACCACGGAAGATGCTTCATAAACTGCAACGACACTATGAAAGTGGTCGAGAAGATGTTAAACAGCACGTATGGAGATATGGCTTCAAATTTCTTAGTAGCCGAGGATGGAAGGGCATACGAAGCGGAGGGATGGGAAAATACATTGAGTGAAGACTACCATAAGAAGAACGCTGCTGTTGTAGGCTTCTTGGGTAAATTCACTAGCTTCGGCCCCAATAAAAACATATTCACGGCATTTAACAGTGTTATCGAAGAAGGATTGAGATTGGGAAAGCTATCTCAAGATTTTAAAATAGTGTCTATTAAAGCGATGTATCCAAAGTCAACATCAATAACGGAAATTCTCGAAGAAAATATCCGGAATTTATATAAAGATAGATTTAGTGAAACATTTTAAGTTCATCAGGTTCTTAGCTGTAAAAATAATCTTAGCTCAACGATTGTAATTAGTTTTATTTAGCAGTAATTTTTATGAGACAATTCTTTTTTATTTATGATATGAATGTACGTTTATAAATAGGTCATAGCTATGTTTGTTGATTTTAAAATTAAGTATAAAACCTTTAGGTAATTCAGAGTTGAAAGAAATAAACTTTTTATCCATCCAGTAGAATAGTTATCTCAATGAGAATTAAGATTCACAAAGTGCACGGCAAAAACCACTCCGAATTGGTAAGATTCAACATTAAACAAGAAGTCTTACTCAGGGATATTTATATAAAAATTGTGAGACAATATTGTCAAACAATGAGCAATGTTAATGAAATAAAATGTTTAAAGATGGAGTAAGGTATTTTCTTTTCATCTGCAATCTATCCCTTCCACTACCACTTATAAGAGAGATACTCTTCAGGTAGAGTCAGTCAGTCAAATATAAACAGTGAGAGCCTATCCGGTTCAACGAATAGTGCAATTAATTAATATTAAATTTTCGTTAGAAGTTATTCCAGCTCTTTCTCTCTTTCACTTAAACTTATCAGAATGAATAATCCATCGGAACATCACAATTGTCTATTAATTTCTGTTAATTCTACGTATATTTTGGATGGAAAACTGCAACATGAAAATTAAGTACACCTTGATAATGCAAGTGAAATTAAAGAAGACAAAACGAATCAAATTGGAAAAATAATAAAGATTCGTAAAATCCAGAGCTTAGCATTTTCAATTCAATACTTTGAAGCGTCACTTATAACAGCCAAAGTCTAACGTCGAAAGTGGAATTCAGACTCAAATAAGATTTTTGTATGATTTTTTGAGTAGTTCCTTTAAATATACGTAAATCTCTGTAGCATGCTACATTTAAAATGAGCTATGAGAATTTTCAATTCCTTTTCCAATGTTGAATTCTACACGAATAGTTCTTCATTAGCCGATCAAGTTAAAGTCACTTCGAATATGAATAAGACGTCTTACAGTAAAATACCCAAAATTCTAACAGCGACATACATTAAAGAATACTTTCGTCGCAGAATTCTAACTTGAAATCCATACCTTTTCATGGGACTCCCTCTCTGTAGCTAATTTACAACTCTTGACTCCAAAATTAAGAATATAACAGATGTTCGTCAGCTTCTCTTCACGAGCTCCATTCCTCTAGAAGGAGCTTCATGAGCTCCGAAGCACTTCTCTGGCTTATGCTACACAGTAAATATCTCACACCATGTCATATTCACATTTCGGATCTTAAATCAGTTAGTTTCATACCACACTAAAAATACACACCAGTATTTAGAATAGAGCGTCACAAATAGCGTTACGTATGCTCGAAATAAATTGGAATAACTTCAAAATTTGTCAGATAATATTTATATATTATTTCTAAACTTCAGTTTCCCCCCCAAATACATTTCAACAAACACTCAAATCACTGCAAACGAACAACAAACACTAAAATATAGCTCAAAAACACAGCTTCTTATTCTGTATCAGTGCCCAGCTCGATATAACTCGTTTTTATCGACAGATATCGATATCTACTCATCCAGTAATGAAACCCTATGTGAAAATTCAATTCAAATTTTAGCTCGATTTCTTGAACAATTAGTGCATTTTTCATCCGTCGGGCTATTTTTAGCAGGAACCGGGAAATTTTCCCCTTCAAATAGTCAGTCATTTATGTGCTTTGATGGAGTGTGAAGAAAGAAAAGATCTAGTATCCGAAAACATATTCTTTGAAATAATGTATAAATATTGAGATAATCAAATATTTCACCTTAAAACCCATTGTCACAACATAAACAACATCACTTAAGTCAAAATACATCAAATATCACTAAAAACATAAATCTGATGAGATATTACTTAATAATAGACATGGAACATAATAATAATAAAGTATATTCAGAAAAATTAAAACTAGTAAATTGCAATTCTAGGAAAACACACGACATACTAGAGTGTGGCTATCGAGCATCAATGAATTCAGATGGTAATTCTATCAAATAGTAAGAGTAGGAGAGACATATTAAATATGAGAGAAATTTAAATAGACCTATTGAGGCATTGAGGTAGTGAAAGAGGTATAACTCAGCGTTACAGCACCGTAACAAATGGAGATATATATAGGAACAGCAGGAAGATTGAGGTGGGAAACCTGCGACAACATGGTCACACACGCATATGTGGTAAGTAGTCCACACGCAGACTTTTTCGCGTTGTATGCTGCTTTTTCTTCAATCTTTTTGAAACAAATTGACGTATATATTTTGACTCTGTTATAACTTCATAATTTTGATCCTTGTCTTGGGTGTACCTCTTCGGTAAACTTACACACCAGATAGGGTGATTAATATGGACAAATTTGACTATTTCTCAAAATAATTCATAAAGTAAATAATAATGAACCTCCAAAATGACATACTTCAAAGTCTTAAACCAAATATCAGCATACTTTCTTGAAATCTGAGGATGCGATGTGCAATAAATTAAAATTAAATACTTGATTGCTAGAACTTAAGTTTCCCATCAGTAGAACGCTCTGATTATCACGAAGAACAATATATTCATTTGTATTTGAACTGGAGCTGAAATTTATAACTTTTATTAGAAATTTCCAGAATTGGAGACACTTCATAGCTCAATAGTTATCTAGTGCACCATTCAGTCGGGGTAGGAATATCCCAGGATTATGCCAAATAAAGAGGTACAAGATTTCAATTCATTTTATTGCATAACCGGTTAGAAGTTTAACATGTTACGGAATAAGGAAACAAGAAAATCAACCGAAGTTACCACGGTCGATTGAAATTCATTCACATTTACACTCCACATCATATAATAAGTCGAAAAAGTCGAAGTTTTCCAGTTTTTCCAACTCAATAACACTGATATGTTGAACATGAGCAGACAACAATTGACCGCCATCTTGAGGAGGTCGAATAAAAACCAGGAGTGTATCTGCTTCGCCGTCTTCCAAACCGCTATCAAAGACATAAGAGTTGAAGCCATAGCAACGTTGATAAAATGAAAGTCCTTAAAGGGAATACTGAATAACAGGTAATTTTCAAATGCCCATTCTAAAGAAAGTTTTCGAAGTATGCCTTAGATTCACTACATTTAACAGTAGAATCTAAAATTATATTAAGGACCTTGCGTTTTGGGATCTAACTGGCGAAAAATTATGGGAACGGTATCTGAGGAAGCTGATTTCATGAAGCAAGCGGGCGATATTTCTGCTCTTTAGAGAGCGAAACAGCCCTCTTGTTTGTCTAATTGTAATCTCTCTCCAGGGCTGTTTGGTATTTCCGAGGTACTCATAATATCCCAAATTTAATGTTATAATAACTCTTCCGACGCCAAGTTATTATAAAAGCAAATATTTTCATCATAAATTCGTTTCCTGGATTAGGAATGCATTGTTTCAGAGGCTGTTTTGCTTCTATTTATTCAAGTGTTTTCTATCTGAAGAGAAGATAAACTGAAGTAATGAGATTCCAAACAAATGCAAGGAAATTATTGTTACACGCCATATCTATGAATACTCAGTAAAATCTCCAGGAATAATCATAAGGAGGGGCAGGAAATATTTTTGAGAATAATAATCCTAATTCGAAAAAGACATTATTGAGCATTAAAGCATTTGGTTGAATTTTTTCTTGAAAATCTGAAAATTAAGCGAAAATCGATCTTTACCTATTTACTTGACCAGTGCTTGCAGCAGATATTACATTTTCAAAGGGTCAAAGTAGTGTAGAAGCTGATCTTCGGGGTCGTCCTTGAATGTCACGCTTAATGGGGGGCTAGTTCTCGGAATATGCGACACTTCATATGGTATTCAACTCCATGTGAAACTCTGCGACAGAGGGTTGGGGAGTTCAGAATTCCCAAAGCATCCGTAGCATCACTTAAGGAAGTCCCCTAATCTGTTGGTTTTATATTGAGACACATGCCACTTCGCCCCTATCCTCCCAAATACGGTTCTTACAATTTAGAAAATAGACTGCTGGGAACGAAAATTTAACAGAAGAAAGGCAACATAAAAGTGATTTTGATACGTCTAACGGCAATAACGGGTTAGATAAATAGAATAAAATATGAAATAGTCAAGATCGGAAAATATTTCAACAGATATGGGAAAGAGAAAACATTAGAGAGGGCTGCATCCAGGACTGGCTCTAAGTGATAAGCAAAGCATCTGGAACAAGGGGTTCTGAGTATGATTTCATCTACAATTTGAACGGAAAGATGGAAATTGGGGCCTTAGTGCGACTTGGTGTCCGGGTGGTTAAGTATCTAGAGCTGCTGGAAAATAATAGAATAAGAAATAATTCTTGGCGCAACATAAGAAAGAAGAGAGACCAAGAAAAAGATGGAATTCAAAGAGGAGAAAGTAAAAGGAGGTAAACGTTAAGGAAATGAGAAAGGTGGGAGCTAGCCTATACCCAACAGCATTTGATGACTTTTCAGAGGTCATAAGCGATAATATTCCTTTCATAAGCAGGATTTTAGGTAAAAAATTGGAGAAGTAAAGGTCTGACGTACTCGGCATTCGAACCCGGACCCCCACTTCCTGGGCGGTTGCTCTAGCCACTGCTCAGCACTGCTTAGCACAACAGTTCGGCAAGAGGGAGACCCGGAATCGAGTCCAGGCTACGTCATACTCCTTCTTCATTTATTTCTTGTACAGAGTTTTATGATGGTTTCTCTCTATCTCTGCCGTATAAATAAATATTGTGTGACATTAAAGATTTATATTACTGAAATCGTGCATATTATTTTTATAACAAATCGCAAAGGGCTAGAGCCTGATTAAGGAAGAGTCAGGTTACTTTTCTGATATAGTCACCGCGCTTTCCACTTTAAGATTTTAGGCCCTCGATTGTAGACACGCTGTTGAAGTAAATTTAACAGTGGGTTGGGTTGGGTTGGGTTGCGGAAAATGGTTTTTGCGGAACTGAGTCTGAAATTCCTAAACAAGAAAGCTCTGGCTTTTTTAACTATTTTTTTCACCCGTAGCTTACTCCGAAATACATATTTGGTCATTTTTGGCGTATAAAAGATCGTCAATTTTTCTGTTCACAGTTTGGATTCTGAATGGGTCAATGTAATATTTACTTCTAAGTAAAAGACGTTACCAAGGGTAACATTCAAACAAGTCTCTCTCGTATAGCTGTGGTTCAACCATAAGTCTCAATGATCAGTGAATGTTTCCCACAATCACCAAACATAGTTGATAATGGGTCGGATTTTCATTTGATATTAATAAGAATACAAATATTCTGAACATAATTTTCTGCATCTTTCTCTATAGTTTGTATTTACACCTCTGCCATTTTTATTTTATTCTCAGAGGTTTGGTTGGATTTATTTCAATTGAATAAAGTGTAGTTTTGAATATTGTTATGACTTAGGCAATCTATAGACAATAACGTATTGAAATTGAATGTGAATACAGGTTGATGGGAATAAGTTGAACTTTGAACATGGATACACGCGCCTAGAAACCCAGAGGTAAACAGAAGCGAAAATGTAAATATGGTTGGGCCTCAATCTCTCCTATATTCCGGACAGGTTTCTTTTCGGTGTAAATAGAATACATGCCCGATAATTTTCACATCTGTTTTTCCATGCATAGAAGTTTTTTTAAAGGAATTCCGATAAAGGTAATGGGATTGTTCTAATCATGTTAAAATTATAAGTCATAAAAATAAACACGGATAAAATGTTACCTTTCACCGCTCTGTGTCACTAAAACAAATGAATGCGATGAATTATTGATTAGTATTTTGCGGTTGAAAGTTTTTTAAAAGATATTATCGCCCCATAAACCTGAGTCAGTGCCCACTTGGCCATTTCTGTCCTGGAAAATATGTTTTAACCGTATACAATATTCAACAGTCATGTTTGAGGTTCACCACCCTGCTTTAAACCGTCATCTACTCAGATCAACCTAGAGAAGCTAATAGCAATTGGAGTTCGCTAGGGATATCGGTATTTAAACACACCCTACCACATGCCACTGCCGGCTTGCAGGGTAAATATGAAAATGTAAAAAAAATCCTGAATTTCTCATTAGTTAACACAAAATTCCACAGCACACATAATTTTTCATCAGATGGCTCAATAGAGTGACTTAAATTACGTATATCTTTCTCCCTCGATGCAAAATTTTGGTCCATATTAAATTAACATTTCATAAATAGCATAATCGATTAGAAAACGTATATCGGTGACTTTGGTGGCCTAAAAAACGCAACATTGGAACATGTTGATCGCCGATAGATCATTTCGTTGCAGAGAATATTTCAGTCTCAAATTGGAATCGAGCGATTAAAAGATAGCTATCTCTTGCAGTCCGAATTTCACAGAATTGAAGTTTTTCTCAGCATATCAGAGGAAACTGTAATGACAAACAGAGATATACATTTCAGAGAGAATCGTGAAAATCACTCATCTATTCGTAAACATCTTTGGAACGAGCGATTGAAAAATCACAACGAAAACACTCGCTCTCATCACTTACACCGTTTCAACAGATTTCTACTTAACAGATTTAGAGAAAATGTACATTAGTTTTTCAACAGCCATATTCTTTCTCTTATTTAGAGTCAGTATCACTTGCACAATCCCCAACAACAATAACGAGTTCGAAGACACAACTTCCGAAAGAAAAAATCACAATAGGAGAGGCTTTTATATGTCTCTTGGGATGGCGGTGTTATTCAAATGGGGATCAATCAGTGCTTGCCAACATTTTTCGTCATGAGTCTTAACTATAATTTCGTGGCACATTAAACAACTCGCTCGTCTGCCTCAATCTGAATTCAAAGGGATGAAGAATTGAACACCGTGTGTTTATGTAGGACGTTCAAAAAGTTTTTGTAAGATGCTAGTTACTATAGAATGAAATTTATTGTGACTCACCACTGTCTTGCGCATAATTTTAAGCTTTCATTTACTTTATCAGCGCATCAATGTGTAATCAATTCCAGTTTAGTTTCGGCAGCCAACGTCGAACTGTTTTTTTTTCTTCCGAACATGAAACTATAACTGAGAAGTTTATATTAAATTTTAAGAACATCATATTTAGTGAACATTAGCAAACATAAAAGCTTAAAAAACTAAAGTACATTATTAAATATACATACTATGGCATATGATTAAAAAGCGAACTAAAAACAGGAAAAATGAATTTTGGTGTCGTTACGCGGTCTACTTTGATATTTCAGTTTGGGTTCACTTTCCATCTCGACAATTACAACAGTAGTTTTCGGTTTCTTGGTTGTTTCCGGTTCGATGCTCTGTTAGATACTTACAACAATGCTGCACTACCCTCAGTTTTATTTCAGTTTGAAAGAATCCCGTACGTAGTAAATTCAAATTTCGGAGACTCTTTGAACGTCCCACGTGATTTTGATGAGTGAAATGAAGAAAGGAACTAAGCTGCAATAAACAAGTACAAGGTTAACAATCATATTCGATAGGTTTTCCAACAAAGAATAATTCGGACAGAAACCTATTCTCGATGTTTGAGAGTTCTCCATCTCGCAAAGAATGCGCCACAATGATGCCAAGTGAGACTGAAAGAGGAAACTCGGACTTCCTTAAACAGCAACTCTTTATGCGATCCCCCAGTCAGTGAGAATCTACATAGAATTTACATAGCGTCTCTAGATGGAAATTTTCAAAATAATGAGAAAAGATAACCCCGAAATATTCAGATCTAAGTTCACATACTACACTTTTCATCTCACACATCTCAAGCGAACTCACGAATGAATTACCTTACAACAATCCCTCAACTATATCTGAAATATCATTTCGAAGTAAAAAAATGATAACAACCTTCTGCAGACATATGTCAAATCATTCATTCATACCTATATCTTCTGCTGGAGTGGGGTTGATCAGTTGCCAATAACAATGGGCACACGAACCTACCGAGAGGTAGAAAACTCACGTATTTACAGAGCCACGCCCGAATGGGCAGCCCCACGACTGTGACGAAATAGATAAGACAGTTGGGCAAGACGTCGAGATCCCCAATTCGATTAAAAACCGTTCCGTCCATCAATCTTTCGCTCAGGATGCGGCTGTGTCTGTCTAAAGCCGCGTCCCGACCTGCTGTCATACGGCGCTCGAATACTGCTGCTGTCCCACCGAACCTTCCACAGATGTCTCCATCGTAGTGAACGCCCCTATTGTAACGCTCTTTCTCTTAGCGCCGCGTATTGCCCTCGGCGCGCCCCTCCCGACTCGTAACTCGGCGAAGGACGAAGGCGGTCGGATGGAAGAGGATGTGGTGGAAGACCCCCTCGGCGGAGGAGGCGGGGGACCCTGGGCATGATGCGGGTACACGAGGGTGCTGCTCTCCCCACCCACGACCACCACCACCCTCTCGGAGTGGCACACGTCCGGGGGAGTGGGCACGCTGCACGGGCGAGCCTTCGGGGGCCCGGATGAGACTGCTCCTGTATCGGCAGGGGCTTCTTCCGCACGACCCGTCTCAGGAACACCGGCAGATGCGGGCGTCGAGCTCTCCTCGTCCACCAGACGCCTTCCCCTGCGAAGCACGTACTGGGACGCCCTCGGAGAGAACAGCGCCTCCCCACTCCATCTCCATTTGCGCCTTTCGGAGGCGTCGTCGGGGGTGAGGGACGCTGCCTCCACGCCCCCGGGAATCAGCTTGAGGAGTAAAGCCTCCGGAGACGGGAACCTGCGGACGTAAGCGGTCACGGAGAGCAGGGCTGCCAACTGTGCAGCGATGAAGGCGGTGGCGGCGGCGAAGAAGGACCATCCGTACTGATAGGCGATTGTGTCGCTGTGGGCTTTTGGGCGCTCGACGTAAGCGTCGCTGAGGACTGAGGCGAATACTACCAGTCCTCCGCCCAGGGAGAGGCCTGTTGGGAAGTGAAGAAGAACGGATGTTCAAAAGAATAAGAGCTAAAGTAGGAGGCACCCAAAATTCATTTTTCCAAAAGAATGGTACCTTTTCTTAATAATTCAATTTCAAAAACATTCAATTTTTCCTATTTAGGAGTGGAAAAGAACAGATATTCAAATGAATAAGTACGAGGTGCTAAAATCATTCTTCCAAAAGAACCTATAATTGATAATTTAATTCTTTTATTTCAATTTTTCAAAAAGTCTTAGGACTCATAAGTTGAATTACTTACAAAAAGGCTTATTATCTAATAAGACAAATTGATCCCAGATAATCTATTGCTTTATTCTCACATAAAATATTCAGGGTTGGACTTCCCATAAAGATAGGAGCAAATGACTCCGTGCTTAACAGCAACGTGTCTCTCACGGAACTAAAGATAATTACTGAAAAAGATGGAAATGAAGTTAATCTGGGACGGCTGTACTTCGTGAAACGCCGTTCTGAACAAGTAAGGATAGCTAGACTTTTTATGTTTTACAATTGCTATCCTCACTTGTTCAGATGATATGAATTTTGACTTCGCACAAGAAAGTGTGCGACTTACCCAAGTTGGTACAAGAAGTAAAAAATAGTGACTTGACAGGAAATCGAACCCACATCTCCCGCTACTGTGTTAACGTTACGTTAAGCATACGTTAAGTATGTGGCTTGGTAGTTCAGTGATTAGAATACTTAACCAGAAAATCGAAGACCTAGGATCAAGTCCCAGTAAGGTCACTATTTTTCACTTCTTGTGAAAGCATAATGACTGCAAAATTAATACCATAAGGAATACCAGCCAATCACTGAAAATTCTTCCTTATAGTTGTCTTTTTATATCCATTTCCAACTCAACTTGTATTATCTAGTTAACTCACCGCCGAGAATGAAGAGCCCGCAGGCGACGAGCGTCCGGTGATCGTTGGAGCAATGGCCCAGAAGTGCACAGAGTGTGGCCGAGATAAGGAAGGCCAGGCCTGCTCCCTCTAAAGGAGTGCTGATCCTGAAATGAAATGAACCATACACTTAGTAAGGGTCTGTTAGACAATGTGCGACTAATAAATAAAGAGAGAGAGTCTTATATTTTTAGTTAAGTTTAAGCTTATTTACTTTATTCGTAAACAAGTATAGGAACCAATCCAGACTCCGATTTCACTTCGTGGTATTCGCAAACAAAAAATGGCCTCATGACACAAGCTTTAACTTAACGAGTAAAAGCTTGTGTCATGAAGCTGTTCAAGTACAGAAAAAACAGGACAATGACAGGAAGCCTTGAAGGATGCTCCTGTGTTAATTACTTTCCCCTGGCATGGGGCAAATCAATTTCTGTCAGCTGTTCCAACTCATCGACCGCGCTCTCCTTTACAGCATCAACTGAGACAAAATGTGTTCCTTTAAGCGCATTACTACACTTGAACATCCACCACATTTGCTAGATTTAGCGCAATACGACCGTAATCTTCACCTAAATTAAATCAGTGAAGGGGTCGTAAAAACACAGAACATTCCTCTTACAAATTGAAACACTGAATACGCTGAATAAATGTATGACTCCATTTAGTCGATGAATATTCCATTGACGTAATAGAAAATATAAACTAGAGAGAAAGAGAATTAGATTTAGCCAAGGTAATGATATTTATTAGCTGATGACCAACAGATACAAATAATAACGAGTAAAACATTCTACCTTCAAAACTGAAATAAAAATATGGCTTTTGGAATCGCAGGGAAATTTCAATCCGTGAGCGTGAGCAGACGCTGCGTCGGAGATTTTCCATCGCAAGAGCAATTTCCATAGCAATTGCGACTCCCATTTGTGTAGAGAGAAGTATTTCACACTCAATTTGCGGCAGAAACATCTCCGTCTCTTGATTTTTTGTCCTCCGCAATCGTCAGTGGCTTAGGGGAGATGGATGAGCGGACGGTGGCAAAAACAGCGGCGTGGGAAATTTGTAACGTTTGCTTCGCCGACTAAATACACGCATTTGTCGGATGTGTAGTGGTCGGATTAAGTCAGGAGGGAAAAGCTATTCAGAGAAAATAAATTGAACGTCTCATGGGAGCTACTTACTAGATAGAAGTAGTTTGTCCTTTAAAGGGCGTATTACATATGCGATTGGAAAGACGGATTAGCCGAAAAAGTTAAACAGTCGGATTCTGAGGGATAACCGACGAGACCCATAAAAAAGGAAGAAAACAACTTGGTAAATTCTCCATCCTTCCAACCCTTCCATGATGTATGAGCGATATCCAAAAAAGTTTCTGCGCCTGAAGATGCTATTCCGGCAGCGAAACCGGTCTTTATTAAACAGTCGTGTGGAAAATTTACCCAGTTATTTTCTTCCTTATTTAATGGCTTTCCCCAAATTAATGCTTGTTCATTTAGATTTTACTCAAAAATTAACCCTTTTATTTTATTATTTATTTTATTAATTTTATTATTTATTTTATTAATTTTATTATTAATTTTACTAATTTTATTATTTATTTTATTGTTTATCTTATTATTTATTTTATTATTTATTTTATTATTTATTTTATTATTTATTTTATTATTTATTTTACTATTCATTTTATTATTTATTTTATTATTTATTTTATTATTTATTTTATTATTTATTTTACTATTCATTTTATTATTTATATTGTTATTTATATTATTATTAGTTTATTATTTATTTTATTAATTTATTTTAGGAAAAAAGGACTGACGGGATCGAGAATCGAACCCAAGACTTCTATGTGGGAGATTACTTTATCCACCTAAGCTACCCGACCAGAAAATTAAGAGAAAGATTTTTCCTGGATGCACGCCCTTATGTGTGAAGTTAACCTGACCCTTTTTGTTCCACTTGAGTAGTGCAATATCCATTAAAAATTCAAACAATAGAAATTGGTAATTTTTTAGTTTCTACTCATTAATACGAAGAAAATGCATGTTTCTAGATTTTCGTAGAATATAGACAAATCGGTAAAAATTAATTACCTAATTTACCATGTGAGTATGCAACTACGTACTAAAAACTTAAAGAAAGAGCCCTGAAGAAAAGAAACCTCACGAAGCAGGTTTGGTCTCACATTATAGGTATGGTCCGACGTAGAGAATATTCGGATCTTATGAGGATAGGGTTCGGAAGTAGCGTTTCAGGTAATAAATTCCTTTGGGCGGGATTCGCTTCAGGAGAGGAAGCCGTATAAAATCTCACATGATAGAGATGGATATTTCAGACAGGTCGCCTCCCTTTTGTGCTAAAGTTAGCACACCATTTATAACAGATATCGAATCTCTGAATGCCTTCATACCATCCCCACTAAGGTTAGACCTTTCCTTCTAGGTGTTAATAATATTATTTATCCGGCAGCAAAAACTTTTATTGAACTTACCGGTGAAAAGAGCTTCGCACCATTCAAAGAGCTTGGCGGCATAGGCGGGTGAAGAAACTTAGGGAATACGCAAAAGGGACAGTTGTTTGAGATAAATCAGAGAAGCCTATTTCAACTTCGACGCGTTAAGGAAAATCTGTTAACTGAGTTCAAAATCAATAGTGCCAAAAACCTGGAGGTCAAAGAGAGAACCTTAAGCAAGAGATCGAAGCAGAGGCAGCCGATGTCAAGAGATAGGATGAAGTAACGCAAAACTAAAATAGAGAATTCTGATGAAATAAAAGAGCAGTCTTTGGTAAAAATCTAAGCACTCAAAAATAGACACTGATTTAACAGCAGAGACCTTTTGGAGAGGAATACTTTTCAAAGCAAAGAATAGCAATCTGTATGCAAGCAGCGCAGCTGATTCTCCACGGCTTTCAAAAGCTCGAGCCAACGAGCTTTTTTTGAAATAAAGTACAAGCAATCAAGCCTTAAAAATAATTCAAGGGGTTAAAAAGGTACATTTTAACTTATGTTTTAAATATTTTTAATGTTCAATCATATAAAGACTCGAGGATTTTAATGAATGATTTCTTACAAAAGTTGCAGTTTTATTACGTATTCGATGCAAGGAATTCTTTTGTGCGATGGTAATATAAATATATGAAATCAAAGCATAAAATAGTGTCAACACACACGGTTCATTAATTATTCTTGAATAAAATTATATAAAAATAAATTGAATTTATGATTTAGTCTCTAATATTTCATCATTCATTTTTCATAATTAATTCATTGGCTAAGAAAAGAATGCGTTTTTTCTGTTGAAGTTTGTTGAAAGATTTAAATCGCTTCAGGTACTTCAGGTTATATGAAATCATGTGAAATATGAAATATGAATAAATATTATATGAAATCATATATACATATATTTATTTTTTCTCTTGAACTGTAGGTTACCTTTTCATCAACTCGAATTGTTTGTTATATCTTTCTATGTTACATGAAAGGAAGAAAGTCAGACTATTAATACCAGAAGAGTTGTCATTACAGCAGCTGCTTTAAGTTCATCACCCGATAAATTTTTGGAAATAGAAAAATTTATTAGTTCTAGAAAAAGATTGTGTATTCTTTTGCGACTTGGCGATATTTTTTGTCTGATATAAAAATAGAAAAATTGATCCTCCTGATATATATCCAGCAGCGCTAAATGTAAGCAACTTAACTGACGAATACTGAGAAATCAGGGGCATCAATAACACCAAATATATTTCCCTTTTACCACCACCCTTACACCAGCCTTTTTCTAAATAGCAGTCAAGAACGCTTCAAAGTGGAAAACACTTCGAGAAGATATGATTCTTATCAAGCCTCCGATCAAATTTAAGATAGATGTCAAGTGGATATGTCAATCTGATTCCAAATAATAACAACACTTGGAAACCTAATAAATGGTGCCCGATTCTTTCCCTTACAACATACCAACTTCCATAATCTGTTATCGCAGAGGATTTATTTGAACACCGCACCAAGGATAACATTATCCATCAAAATCAGCGAGAGGATCAAGAGGATTTAAAGAGCATCTCTCGCTGAATAAAGCCATTCTGGAGGATTCCCATGATAATCCCAAGAACCTCAGTGTTGCTTGGATAGACTATCAGGAGGCGTTCGATTCCTATCCCCCATTCGTGGCTTCTGGAGTGCCTTGCATTGTATCAATTTTCCGTAATAGTCATCAACTTCTTCACACATGCAACGGCGGAGAGGGAGATTACGGGTGTGAGAGCAGCCCTGATAACTAAGCGCATTAAGATCGATCGTGGTATATTTCAGGGATACCCACTTTCCCCTCTCCTCCTATGCCAGGTGATTAATCCCTGTCATATATTTCATTATCATACAAAACAACTGGATCTAAGCTTTAAGGGCGAAATGACGCAGTTGACTAGCCTTCCCATGGGTGACTTAAGCTATATGACGAAACTAAAAGAAAACTTTAATATGACCAAAAACTGGAAAAGATTTTAAGTCATAAAACTTTAAGGGGGATATTTACATGTCATTTGGTTTCATAAATGTGAGGCGTTGCATTTGAGAAGAGGAAAGCAATTCTCTCTACAAAATGGCAAGATAAAAGAGAATCACTGGATATGTAACTTGATATAAGAGGGTACGCTGGGATGTAATTCACACATGCTTGTAGAACGCGAACGAAAAGAAATAGCGGAGTAAGAGTAATTAATAAATAAAAATTAAATTAAAGCACAATTCTTAAGCTTCAAAACCATTTATTTATTTTTCAACATAGCCACCGTTAAGACTTACACATTTCTCCCAAAGTGTAACAAATCGTAAGACCAAGTAATTTGCTAGAGACAGTCTCAAAAATCCAAGTGAAACATGGCAAGTATTTGCTGCGTCATAGAGCTGATGAGACTATTCACCACACTGTAAGTGGCTGTGATATTCTGGAAAATACCCCGTGTATACACACGGGGTAATAATAGTCAGCATCAGTATGGAAACAACACCCTAGTTAAGTTTGCTCACAGGACACATACAAAAAACGACGGCTTTGAAGTCCTGTCTCAATGGCAGGGGAGGAACTTGACAGAATGCCAAAGTTTGGATAATGATTGTTCAAAAAGCTTTTGGAATTTCCTAGTTCATCCTGATGTCACGGTTAGTGCTGAAAAAGTAGACGTCATACATGTCAGCAAGTCCACCAACAAAAGCTTCTTAATAAACGTTACCGCACCATGATAATGGACCAAAAAGAGAGCAAAAACATTGGACATGATCACCAATTAGTAAAGTAAGTTAAGTGAAATGCTGATGGATAATCTAAACCTTTCCAAATCTAAATTTATACACCAACAGCCAGTCTCAATTTTATTCCTAACAATTATTTTCGCCCTGTTAATCAAAAACATGCTGCCTTCCATTATATAGTACATGGACTGGTAAATTAGGCTAGGAAAGATTCAAAACTGAATGTGATTATGCAAACTGCTGTGAAGCTTGGATATTACCATCGTTTGATCCACACCCTAGTGAGGATACACAGGTTTAAATTATTCCTTAATTCTAATAATGTTACTTTAAGGAAGTACATGTACATGGCAAAGAGAGACTTAATATAGACAGAAATGGAAACCATTGGAGAGAGGCCTACATCCGACCTCGGGTTGAAAATGGCTGATGATTATGATACAAATCTAAATAAATTGTAGAATACGTTATCATTGATTGAATATATTAACATTTCTTATGCAAAGATCGACTAATTATTGAGATGAATAAACATGTTTAAGTACATATACCCTCCGAGATATTGCGGAGCGGAAAAAGTGTCAGACCCAAAGAAGAGGGTCTCTGGAGTGAGATGTATGCACTCTTTCGGAAGTGTGAATAATGGATCGGAGCGAAAATGGGAAGAAGTGATGCGTAGGGGAAGTGCGCTCTTTAAATCCGAGGATGAATGATTGAGAGTGAGTGATAGAATCCAAATGTTGATGGCGTGAAAGGGATTTTCAGAGGAAAAAGAGACGCTTTGGGATGGAATGAATTTGGGAGGAAAAGGAAAAATACAAAGATGGAATTGTACACTTTTTTGGAACCGTGCGATTGCCTCGTCTCTTTAATCAGATCAAATGAAAGCGAATTTAATCGCTTATTTAGCGTATTCTGAGAATGAAAGTCTTGCGAATGTATTGCGGGATTAAAATTGCCCTTCTGGAAGAATCGGTACATCTTTCAATGTAGTAAAACGAAAGATGAGAGAATATACCGACCTATTCTCGTTTGTGAACAGGATCTCTGTTTCTAAAACGGGTGGTTTTGATTGTTTTGATTATTATGTTCATTTTCACACCTATTTATGATGATTTCAGTTACTCTCTGCCGTAGCTGTCAATAGGGAATAGATATAGCAGATATAATGCTCATCTCATTAATTAAGTCCGAGTTAGGTTTTTATTACTGGTAAAGTTTGAATAAATTTTTGAAAATGAAATATGGGCAATCCGAAAATATCTGTTACCATTAAATGAACACATCGCAGCTTCCTTTCTCAATATTTTTGTATCGAGATTTGGAATTTTCAACTTGTTTTCTCAAGGATTTTGCTACTACACCAAACTAACAAATGCAATAAGGAAAAAAAGGAAAATTCTTCTTCCATCTTGTAATCTTCTCAAACTTTTTAAAATGATAATTTGTCAAATTGTAGCTATCTAGCAGTATGTATATGTTTTTCAATACTGTATACTCTGTAATATATTTATATAGGTCGTCCGCCCGTTTGGAAGCAGTATTAGCACATCGCAAACTGTGAATAAAAGTGAAAAATAGAGGTTCGCTGAAGAAGAGATGCTCGTGGAATCAGAATCGGAGTGACGAGCGAATGTACGCTCAAAGGGCAAATGCTTTGGTTTATTTTCTGTCCGTTCCGCGAGGATGCCCTTCTCGCTCAAGTAAACAGGATTCAATGGAGTGGAAAGTCCTTTTATCTGTTTCGGATAATTGAGAAGACAGCCGGAAACCATAAACGTATGTACGGAAAGAATATTTATATTGCGATTAGGACAAACTTATCCAACTTTATTCTGTTCATGTAGTATTTAAAAGGAATTATCCATTCGGTTATCTCTCAAAGTCTTACTAGCAAGACTAGATGGATATAGAACATGTAACAATGTTAATATGAATTTCGTTAGTAGAAGAATTGGAGAATACTTATCAAATCCCGAGGCTAGGAAGTTCTAAAGGGAAACGGACATGAAAAAGACTTGATGGGACCGGGTATCAAAGCCGGATCCCCCAATTTCCAGTCAATTACTTCTCCATGGAAATTTTTCTGGGTGTAACCCTAAACGTGTTAAGCCTCTTTCAACTATTTTCCAGGTTTTATCCTTTAACGAGGGATTTCCTTTCCACCATTTTGTACGGCTGATTCTCAAAGAAGACGTTGGCTATGCACTATACCGCACAGTTTGACGAAATCGTACTACCTTGCCTACAAAGTCTTCCAAGCGGCATGTCGATTGTTTCAGCTACAGAAAATAATGGTATCTTAATGGTTAGATCAACAGACCGGCTATTGGGAGATCCGTTATTGTGTCCTGTCAAACTTATTTCATGTCTGCTTTTCCCTAGGAATTTTCCAACTTACACGCTCTTACATGTAATGTCACCTTTAACCCTTTTCCTTGAAAGAAGGTCAAAAAGCAAGAAAACCCAGAAACCCAACCACGAACGGAATTAGATAAACCGAATTTGCATCGGAAGTCGTGACCTGAATTTAATTTTAAAAATAATTTGTAACAGTTATAATTTATCTCAGTAATAATTTATACCAAATTAAACCTAATCGAGCCTCACTTTCAATGAAATTCGTCTTCCAATAGCTACAATGCGGAGCGTAGTTACAGAAAGCTTGATTACTGCAGAAAGAGTTGTAACTATGACAAAAAGAACCTGAGAAACCTCAGTCGCACGACTGACACACCTTTGTCCAATATTTTAGACCGAAAGTCCATATTATTTTTAAAATAATCATGAAACAATGGGAACTCCTGAAGGTAGACTATTTTTCTATTCTACAGATAAAGAGAACTTCGAAATTATGACACCTGCGCAGAAGCTGCACGTTAACTTCTTGAATGAAATTAGGGATAGACACTATCTGATATGTGATAGGAGATTCCCATTTTAGGTTGTTAGATCACAAGCATGATAACTGGAGTGGAAGCAGCGAAAGAGAATCGGTTTAAAGCGAAGACAGAATTCTACCTGAAATAAATTTGCTGGCACAAAAAAAATACATGCTCGTATATCAGAAAACGACTCTTCATATGTAGTTTTATACCTTTATATGAAGAGCTCTCACGAGAAGCAAGGGCTGTGGAAATAGTAGAAAGGAAAGATAAGATCGCATTAGAGGAACGATGGAAATAAAACGGACCGATCGAGTAACTAACAAAGAAGTCCTTGGAAGAGCAAACGGAGAGAAAAGTTAGAGGAAAACTTCGGTGAAAAGATTACGGAAACTGATCGGGCACACTTTGAGACGCGTTGAAAAGTCCGTTGAAGACTATATTGGAAGGAATCGAGGAATTAGAGAAGACCTAGTTTAGATTATGAGAGGTATGGAATGCTAAAAATTAAGAACTGCGAGGAATGAAACAATTCGCCTGGGATAGGATTAACCGGAGACAAACTCTCTTCCATTTGATGGTGATCTACGTAAAATTTAGTTTCGTTCACAAGAAAATTCTGCACTTCTTTATTCTTCATTTATTAACTTTACACTAAGGACAAATAGTATTTCTGTTCATAACATTATGAGTGATCTAACCATGGAAATGCCATTTGCAGAGTCATTCCATGCCAATAATACCTAATGTTTCAGGTCTGTTGGTCTGAAAATTTTGGAGTGTAACTATTAATATGCAACTATTTTCATCACTTTTACCGTTGAATATTTATGTATGTTCTATTTTCTATATACTTAAATTTTCAAAATTACTTTTCCTATTGAATATTATCACTCATCGATACCTTACTGTATCTTGCGATTTCTATGTTATACACGGATTTCCTCTATATGTTTAACTTACACTATTTCTAGGTTTGCGCAGATTTTTGGTACAATCCTCTTTTTGGATGTTTTCCCTCTGTGGATCTTTCTATCTAGTTGGTATTTCTTAGATTCTTCGGCATTCACATACCTTTCTAGAGGTTTTTGTCTATTTTTATTAATTTCTACGTTATTTATGTTTCCATTATTACCACTGACAACAGGGTAGATGGAAGAAGAGACTTTTCAGCCTCATCCTCGCCTTAGCGTTAAAATATAGCAGAATTATTTCGGATGCATGGAATATGGTTTTTAATACAAAGTGTAAGGGAAAAATGGAATAATTCGCATAAATTCGAATGCTTTGTTGGACGTAGAACGGTTTTAAGCGCGTTATTAGAGCATGTAATGGAGTATGTTGCAGGAAAATGGTGAAAATAAGTTACTTTGAATTGATGCTGCTACTAAAACTGTCGAAACCAGCTCAAAGATATCTAGGCAGTTTTGTAGTTGCAATGGGTGTCCTCGCAGAATTTAAAGCAATGTTAACTTTATTATAGAAGAAAATGAAGAAGCTTATGATCTTTGAATCTGTAACCACTGGTATCTCTTGGTAAATCTAATAATCTTCATTCGTATTTTGGTTAGGATAGAGGGAAAAGTATATTTCAGTTACTTTCGCCTCACTATCTGGCATTTCAAGCACGACTTTGTTCTTGGGCCCCATCGTGTAGAAGAGGAAATGAAAACAAACTTTTATCCTCACCACAGAGTATATTAAGCGACCTACGCATTGCCTCATCATAAGGAAAAAACGAGACGAAACTTTAAGAATATATGGCCATGGGGAAGGAAGAGTATGGCAGAGAAGAAAGAAAGAACAAGATAGGGTAAGAGAAGGATTTTGCATAAGATTGACTGGAGGAAGGGGAAAGGTTGTCATTAACGATCCGTGTGTGTTACTGTGGAAAAGATTTTTAAATTTTCCAAATGTCCTCTAGCATTCATAGAATGACCTTCCCAAGATGGGGATATTCCATACACCATTAACATTGATGGCCGGGTATTAAGAGGTGGTCAGCCATTTGGAAGGCCTTCCCTTTCAGTCGGGGATGGTATTTATCCGCCTAGCTAATCTCAGGGATGGACGTTGATTTAACGATAAAAGTAAAAAGTAAGGGGCTGATTTCATTCAGCAAATCGCAATAGAATTCCGCATTAAGGTCTTAGCAATCAAGTTTATCCGTTAACTGTCAATTTTTCCATTTCCACAAATTTCGCTTTCATGTTCGAAGATAATCGGTTGAAAGATGATTGAGAGAAAAGCGTAGGATGCCTCAAAAGCCTTCTGGTTCATTTACGGAGGAATTGCGAATTATTGCATAGGGATTTGCGCAAATCTTCTCAATTTCTCATCCTCTTTTCTTTTTCTCCTTTCCAATTTCCGCTCTTTCTTTTTCCTTATCTCTTTGATATGAACTTTCCCGTCTCTAAAGCTCCTCAAAACTTTTCCGCGCTGCGGAAATTCTCAATCCCCCATCTTCATCATCGGAGAATCCCCAGAGACGCCTCTTTTTTTTCAGGTGCTTCGCAGCCAATGGCAATTATCAAGATTTCTGGACATATTTGATTCACAAATTAGGGAAGGCTTCGCTATGAGAGAAGTAGGTACTGCAATCCCATAATTTCGAATCAGAAGATCCAAGTGCAGGTCGCAAGATAATGACTGCGGGATTTAGGAATGGACATTTTTATTAATCGATAGCGGATGACCCCAATGATTAGATATCTTTTTGAATTGAATATAATTTTAATGCCCACTTTGGAAAAATATCTTCATAATCCAAAAAAGAGTAATGAGAATTATGGCTAAAGTTCCTTGTAAGGAATCTTGCAAACCATTATTCCAGGAATGGGGAATATTAACGATGCCTTCAGCTTATATTTATGCTCGTGCAGTCTACATCCACAATAATGTAGACAAATATGTCAAGCAAGAAGATCAGCATGATCATCTTAGGAGAGGAAGAGGCAACTTAAGGACCCCATCTCACAGACTGAGTTTAACTGGGAGAAGTTTTGAGGTGATGGCACTAAAAATATATAACAAACTACCTGCTTCTATAAAAAGTAATGTTAAAGTTAAATTTTCTAAAGTGTTAAGAGAATTTCTAATAATTAAATCATATTATAAGATAAACGATTTTTTAAATGAGAAAAATTTATGATTTGCCTATATATGATTATTGATGTGCTTTTTACTTTTTAATGATTGTTATATATATTGTAAATAATATGCTTTTGTCACTGGGGAAATTTAATTATGTATCATATGTTGGTGGAAGACTGACTTGACGTATCCTATATATACTTATGTATGTCCTTGGATAAATAAAATTATTATTATTATTATTATTATTATTATTATTATTATTATTATTATTATTATTATTATTAATGCAGTTGGTATTCAATAAGCAATTCCTTTCTCTGTCTGCACATTATATTATAATTACTATCCCGTTTTTTCATAACGCCATTCAATATTTATAAGGGTCAAGGTTAAGCAATGCAGCATTGGACTGTGTTAAACGAGAGAATATTACGAATTTCGCGAATATGTTTTCCTCTTCTTTCACCAATGGAAAACATCTCTGAAAAAAGCGTACCTGAGTCGATTCCTGGTGGAAGCCCAAATATATTCAGTTTTACCAGTTGTCAGTCATTACAGTTGTTAGTCCCACAGCATATAAAATTATTAATCCGGCGCCATTAACATGAGTTAGTCTTGCTTAATTTTAACTTAATATTCATTTCATTAATTTTATTTCATTAAATTTTGTTTATAAAAATATTTCGTTAAGTTCAATTAGCGACAGCAACTTCCAGTTATTAATTTAAAATCTTACAATCATTTTTTAATACATTTAATTTTATTTATATTTTGATTTACTTGCGTCATAATCGGAAATATCTTTATTAACGTATCGTAGTTGCGGACTTGCGTATTGTGGTGTGTTGCGTATCGTTGTACGTACATTATCCTCGACTACATAGGATACCTAGCAAAATTGATTATTCGTGAAATAATAAATGTGTTTCATTTCATATACTGATTTTACAATCGGGGATTTTGCGCAATTAAGGTCCCGTTACTTTTGGATCGAATCATTTATTGAAAATTAAAATCAGTGTAGGAATAACATTGCAGAATGTGTAACGCTGACTTGAATTCCATCTAGTATTCGAAAATCTGAAGCATAATTATATAAAATTCAGCTGATTAGCCCAAAAACCGCTAGTGGCATACAACAGGGGGTATATTAACACCAGTGACATATTCTATATTGTGTAGAATTTTAACTTCTATATCGCTCTTTATATAGTAAAACCAGAATTATCCATATGTTTTAACAGTCATTTCCTTGTCATGCTTTGCCGATTTCTCCTTGAGCTCTCTCCCGTTGTTCACTGAATTATAACGTCATCTATTCCAAGCAAGAGTTCCGAACCGATGAATTTTTCGAAAAACTTCCGTCGGTAACCTGACCTCCTCACTTAGAGTGAATCCCACCCGAGGGACTTTATCGTAGCCTCAACGCTTCTGCAGAACCTTGAATCTCCGCTAACTAAATCTGAAACTGACTTACTTCATGTGGATCACAAATCACGCAGCAGTATTCAAGGAAAGGTCGAATGAGAGAAAAACAACTCGTTTCTTTGAATATTTATTTATGGATTTAGGAATTTCGCCGCAGTTCGACTTATGCCTGGTGGCAGCGTAATTATCACAATTATCACCTTACATATCACAATTACATAGCAATTAAAATGCCATTCTAATTCATATACAAACATATATATTGTCAATTTTACATAACTAAGAATGTACCCGTAAACAATAAAATCAATCACACAGGCAAGTTTTTTCGGGGTTCCTGGTGGACTATCGATGGGTATCACGTTTGAAGAGCTCCTTGTTTATCGTATTTCCTATTGTTTCTCAAAGATATGTATTTGAACGGTAAACTTATAAAAAATGTAAATTCTGGGTCTCCATTGTGACAGACGAACGTTAAGGGATATCCTGAAATTCCGTACACTACGCGATAAAAGTTAGTGGAACTTGAAATTCATATCTAGGCACTTCCATATGTTAAAAGTAGACGGCTTATCTTTGCACCGAGTTGATACAATGCTTACTCTGTAGATTAAAAATAGAAAACACCTGGCATTTGAGATCTTCCCTTGAGACATTCTGCCGCTAAAGAGTTACATGTTCAGAAAAAAATTCTGTATCTTTCAAATGATATTCATTTGGAGTTGATTTCAGTCCCAAGCTTAATCAGAATCTACATCTA
This sequence comes from Pachydiplax longipennis, assembly GCA_036926295.1. Lineage (NCBI taxonomy): Eukaryota > Metazoa > Arthropoda > Insecta > Odonata > Libellulidae > Pachydiplax > Pachydiplax longipennis. Next base: position 40,271,219 of record JAVFKF010000015.1, read on the forward strand.
CATAAATTCCCTGAAAGCCGCATTTCGGCGTGTAACAGCGGGAATCGCTGTAAACCAAATGAAAACACGGCAAGATCTTGCCAATTCAAAACTGTTATTTTTACACCATAGCGGAGCAAATTACTGTGCGTTGTAGCAAAACTTTTAGTGAAAGTATGGCATATAGTTCCGTGGCACGCTTTTGAGATCTGGTCTTGATTGATTAATCTTGGATAAGCGACATGTAAGCAAGCCGTAACCACATTACAACGTAAGTTTTAATGATCTAATAAAGAGAATCAGTGTAGCAAACTAAATTTAGGAAGTTATAATTGGAAACTGTCGGGAATGTTCCTTAATCAGTATTATCTTCCAAGGGAAACGGTATAATGAAATCCGTGAAAATAGCTGCAAAAGTACAGTAAAAATAAACAAAGATTTCATGGGTGCTTAAAAATGCTATTAAATAAGTACTGTTATACGGTTGATGAATTCCTATTGGATAGTGACATATCCTGCTGGATATAGTGATGTATTATACTAAATTATAGCGACCTATATACATATACCTATATATGAAATGTATTACAATGTCAAGCCCCTTTATAAATTTCATTTGATATTTGCCTATCTAAACAACTATGTAACTTTGTGATAGCTACTTTCATGTAATGTAATTTTTCACAAAAAGTTAATAATCAAACGTAACCTTGAAAAAAGGAATGACGTGTGTCATTTTTCTGAATTTTTTTAGACTTGTTTAATCTGTAACCGCTTTTATATTATGCTCTTGATTTAGACGTCTCCAATTTAAGACAAAATTTGTCCTTTGAACCTGTATATAATCTTGGCGAAATAAAATATAATCTACAATACATTGCTTTGTCATGGTCAAGAAGGCAAGGAAACACTAAGATATTTGTTACTACATGGAGAGAAAAGTGAAACATTCGGAAAACGAACGAATTTTTAAAAATAATGACATTTGAGTGCTGTGAGTATATATAATAATTCTCACGATTGGCGTAATGTTCTGTGTAACTCGATCAAATTAGCTTTTGAAACTTTGCTAATGTGGTAATGGTGTGACGAGTTTCTAATGACACTAGGTTTATAGAAGATTATTTTATCCTATTTAAAAAAGTTGTTTCCTTTTGTTTCGTATTTGTAACATTGCGCATGTGTTTGTATATATGATGATATTTCGAAGAAGATTTTGTAGAGGAAAATCGCTACATTACCACCGAATCCAATCTGAATGCATTTCGAAGCTGTGGGAGTCGGGAATTGAGAATTCCAGAAACAGATGTTGAGAGAGATAATACTGCATCGCTAATCCATTCGCTTTCATTGCCTAAAAAATGGATTCTTTATCGAACGGGGGAATCTGTAGTTCGCGATTAATTCTGAGCAAATTGCTTATTAATCGTCAGCCGACACAAAAGGGGAATGATTTGGACGAGAGGAAGAGATTAGTTTGGAGTGAATTCCTCTTTGAAATCCTTTTAATTGGATTCCGATGACTTTCTAATTTATTCGTCGGCAGATGGAGATTGTGGGAATGATTCTGAGGCAAACCGTATCAGTCGGAGCAAGGAGTTTCCTGCAATTTTAACGCAGGGATTGTAATGGCAAGGAACGCTAGAATTCTGTTATGTATTTATACAAAGGCAGAAATTCAGTGGGTTTGTTTGCGTGTTTGTCTTAGATTGGAATCCACGTCGTTTGTCGGATTTGTGTCAAATTTTGTATCCGTATCCTCTGAGGAAGGAAGTACTGTCACATTTTTATTCGCTGATTTTACTGGGTTCGAGCCAAGATCGCTCAGATAGTTTCCCACAAAGAATACTCGTGAATTTCATCTTTACCATGCAAAGAAAGCAAATACTTCGTAAATTCCACAGATATATATTAAAGGCAACTAGTTTCGTCTATAAGACATCATCAGGCACTGACATGGTGTTTCTTTCCTTTGCTTGATGGCACAATCCCACAAAGTTAGACTGGAACATGTAAATTTTATATTCATCTTCATCCTTTACTTCCTTTATTTATTCTGAAAAATTTAATCAGAAGGAGTGATCGTGCGAGATCGAGTATCATAAGAAAGAAAATTCAATATAGGTTCTTATTCTTAACATCGATTTTTTCTCCTATTTTTTTAATGGTTAGAAGAATTTTTCTAACTATTTAGTTATTTTTAATGCAATAAATTTTAATCAACTTCAACTGATAATGCACCTTAAATCAGGTGGCCTTTTCGCATTACATTATATATTTACTTTAAACACACTGGTAAATGTTTCTAAGCTGAAAAGGAGGTTGCTATGATTCAGTTATCCGTCAATGTGGCTATGATCTGAATGAAGATAACGTGGTAAATGACCTACGCCATCGAGGTGATCCAAATTAGAATATAATCACTTACCGTGAATCATAATGACCGAGGCCATTTCGCGTAAACCTTACAAAGTAGACTAAAATGTCGTCAAAATTAATTGCTTTTGAAAGAAGTTCATAGGCCGATCAATATCCTTGTTGAATTTTTGTTTATGTTCTCGCCGTTTTCATCACCATGGAAAATAAAACCGTGAGGAATAGACTATAATGGATGAGTAACTTTCTGTCTATTAATTCAGACTTCAGCCATATCTTACAACTAAATTTCCCTTTAACAGAATTGAAAATGACAACCTTAATTTATCTCACATTATTAAGATTCCCAGTGAAGCTTCTAAAGTTGCAAAATAATTTTTGAGCAGTTTCAAATTATATAATTCTAAAAGTCTGAGGTAAAAATACTGTAAGATTATGGAGCACCTTTCGTTAAAAGATAAAATTGAAAGACAAAATCAAAATAATGATTGTAAAAAAAAGCAGAGAAAACTGAATAATAGAATTAGGCCAAAATCTCGAAAGATAGAATATATAAAGCTCACTAAAATCGGAATTTATACAATATGAGTATGTATCCTTTGAATACTGCCTTCATTCTCTATCTCATCTTAATGCCGGCTGTATTTAATAAAGCAAGAACGGGCGCTACCTGCTTGTAAGTTTAGATGCCTACTAAAGATGAAGAGGCGGAAGATATAAGAGGAGCAGAAAATTTAATTACCTAAGGGATCGGAATGCAGAGAAGATGGAGAAGGGGAAGTGGTTGGAAAATATGGAAAAGGTAATGTGAGAGGCGAATATTCAACGGAGTTTGCGAAATTGCTTATGGCAAACACTATTTTTCAGATTCACCAAAGGAAATGTATTCAGAAAAGGTTTGGTGATATAGTACATCAAATATACGAGTGATACACGAGTGAGCTGAATAAACAGGGATGAATTTGACAATTGTTACGATGTTACACAGCATATTTTAAGGATGCCATCATGTTTCGGCAGCAATCAAACTTAAAATGAGTCACATGAGTGCGTTAAATGGGAAACACTGAATTCGTGAGGAAAACGTGGCAATCTGAAACTCCCAATACCGTCATTTAGAAGTAAATAATCATTTCTTATGATGCTTGACTCAAATCCGTATTGCTACTCATATATAATTTTATAAGGAAAATTAAATCCACAAGCTTCGACTTCGAAAGTAAAATTTACTTCTTACGGTAGCACTATGAAGTAAGTACACATTCTCTATGAGTAGTACTAAGACTTGCCTGGAAACCAACAGGATGCTTTACGATATACATCATCGAGCCAAATATAATCGAAATCACGTTGTTTCCGTGATGTTATGATATATATTGTTATGACATATATTATTTTTATAACATATATGAGACATATTTAGAGATACGACTCCATGCTGTACAAACATCAAAGATTAAAAACTTAATTCTTTCATGTTTGAAAACAAAAAGACTTGGTTTTTCCTAAAGAAGATTTTTAATTTGATTTGTTCCTTTAAGTTGACATCTTCAGGAGAGTATGTATAGAAATTCAGGACTCATACACAAAAATTAGGACTAATATTCCCCCCATATCTTATCTCTATAAGTTCTAAATTCCGGTACATATTCACCTGAAGATGAGAAGGGAATACAAGCCCCAGTTTTCTTATATAAGTTCTAAATTTCTGTACATATTCGCTTGAAGATGTAAACACGTTGACGAAATAGTTGAATGAAAAATTTACCGTAGTAATTACCACGTGCTTTCCTTTTCAAGATGGTTGCTGTGTAATCCCACGAAGTCACGTTTGAACGTATTATTTTCGTACCAAATAGTCAGTTCGTCATCTCTCTTATTTCACTCTAAACCCTCTCACCTGCGTAGACACCGCTATCGTCTCAATTTATACGATAGCCTTTGAAATAGTGGTTCTCTTTACGGCGCTTGTGAACTCCCTCTTCACTAGTTCCTCTTTCCGTCGTCACACGGCGGCGCGCCGATCGAACGCCCGTATAAATCGCAGCCTTCTCTTGTTTCCCGCTATAATTCTTTCCAACAACGCCAAACATCTTCCCAACCAAACAACTCCAACCTCGTAAATTTCCGAGTTTACCGGATATGACGTCATCATTCATGTCGATGACTCCTTCGGAGGGAAATAGAGATGCCGTACATAAATAACACAATATCCTCGGAAAGGAGTCAATGAAAGAGGATGGCGGAATCATCCATTACAAAATTATGTGTTTATGAATGTGTATGACGTTTACACAATGCTTTCGCTGAAAAGACAGTTGATTTCCCACATAAATCCGGAATCGTTTTAATTATCTATCAATTACATACATTTCTTAGAAGCAAGTTTCTTCCCAGATTAGACAAAATCTGAGTAGGGTTCCGAGTGCACTCAAGGATCAATCCAAACTTTGCAGCTCATATTTGATAAAATGAGAAGAAAAGGGTACTAATAATCAAGAAAAATATGCTCCTATCATAGAAGGACACTATTGGAAAACGAAACGGAGAAATTCTTAGAAAATTGAAGAATATTTTCCTTAGGTGAACAAAGAGCTTTGGTCACTGGGAACGCTTGAACGCTGGTTGAAAATTCACGAGTTCCTATTGGTATTTTTATTATTTTCTATCAGTTTATATTTGTTCTAATTTCTATCATAATTGGTTTAAAAGAAGACTATTATTCCTAATGGAAAATGTCATTGGAAAACAAAGATTATCAACATGTTACTCACGTGTGTTCTAAAGCTCACCCGATTGAGAGCACCATCCTTGTAAAACGCAAGCAATTCAGATAAAAGTTAAAGTACTAGTACGTAACGTACGAATGAGGAGTGAAGTTCATAAAACGGCTCTTATCAAAGAGTATAGAGTACGATAACGTTATAAATATTTCATAATATATTACTTTACGTTTCGGAATGTATTACGACCATTAGGTGGTGCGTACATCTCTCAAACAATTCCAGTAATTATGCAACTTAAAGTCTAGTATAGAAATAATGTCCAGTATAATAATAATGAAATAGTGTGTACAGGGTACATTAATGGATTATTTTAATACTATCCCGTAATTATTGGAGAAACAGATGTGAAAAACTATCGACATGACTGGGACAAGAACACAGGCTCCCCACTTTCCGGGCAGATGTAACAACTAAACGTCTATGCCAACTCAACTCCACACTGTTAACAGAATGTTTGGTAAATAAGGTAATAGGAACTTCACATACTGGCACCAACCACTGCTAGAGGTCCTCATGGAGCAACCAACCCACAAAGCGGTGTTTTGAGGAATTCCCCCAAAGGAAATAGCAAGGTTAAGGGAAAGGTATTAACTTAGCAAGATAGCCGTGCGGCAGGAAACCCTGCCTAATTTTTCACAACCGTTTCCTTGGGCTTCCCGCCACATGGCTATCGGGCTTTCCCTTGTAACTATTGTTTTTAAGATTCCTCTCCATTTTCACTTGCAAAATTAGGCCTTTTCATACCTCCAGACTTTGTCACAAGTTGTCTTTTTTCTGCTCTTCCCTTGGCACTGTATCACATTAAGTTGAGCTGTTATCGAGGAAATCCGAATTAGAATCGAGTACCTGAGTGGTGAGGATACAGAACTATACTGAACTACTGAAACAAAAGATAGGTCTTACGTAACAAATGTAAAAGAATATGAACCAACCGAAAATTAGATCACACATGAATTGAGTATACCAAATTAGTCTTTTTTGTCTCATTTAAACTTGAATATTGTTATATATAAATTTTATTCTAGATCCATTTTTGTATTGTATGCATTGTATTTTTTATTTCCTTAATCATTCACATGAATTCTTATATTGAATATTTCTTCCTTTTTATCTCTTTATCGAGACTTTAATTTTGGATATTTTTGTAGTATACGAGGGTGGTCTGAAAAGTTTCCGACCCCAGATTTTTCAGAAATCTTCAGAAAATTTTCAGAAAGCATGTCGAGAAATGGCGAAATGTCGGAAACTTTTCAGACCACCCATGTATTTAAAATGCATGTATGTAAAAATTTCTTGTGATTCACATTTTGTTCCCTTGCTATATGAAAGTGTATTCATTGCAAAGTATCTAATTGTTGATTTCATTTCATGTAATTTTATCATTACATTGCTTCATTGTGATTAACATGTTACACCTTTACATTATTCTTTTTAGTTTATCCTTTACGTCTTTTAGTTGTACATACTATCAGTAGGTTTGCACGGGATTGTCACACCTCCCTTCTTTGTGGGCGTTTTCCTGCTGAGGATCTTTCTTCCTAAGTTATTATCTTAGGAATTTAACAAAAAATACTAAAGTTTTCCTCTCTACTTCTTTTTACCTAAACATTTTTTTATGTTTTTCATTAATATCACTGACGACGAGTTGGATGGAAAAAGAGATTTCGGTCTCTATCTTGCCTCTGTAAAGATCTTTGAGACCTGATAAAGGCATTGGATTGTATTTAATTGAGAGAAAGCAGGTTTAACTAAGACGTAGATAAGCACAATCTATATATTATTTAAAGACTTTCTCGTGGTCGTCAGGGTTATAAATATTCACCATAACTACAAGTTACATTACATGAGTGTTCTACCTTTCAGTAGGTTCACGTGCCCTCACATTCCCCATTCAGCGCCCTCTCTATCACTTCCTGGTATCTCATCCCATCCCTTAGGTCATCTTATATCTTTTGTCTTTGTCTTTCCCTCTGTCCTTTCCCTAAAATTCTTCCCTCGATCACTTTCTTCAGCAATCCCTCTCTTCTCAATAGATGGCCCACCCATTTCCTCTCACCCAAATTCTCCGCCACCACCATCTCTAGCACCTCTGAGTTTTTTCTCTATCAAACCAGCTTACTTTTTCCATTCTAAGCCATACCTCTAATCCTCTAGGAAGAAAGGAAGCCTCTAATCTTTTGATATACTCTTTTCTTAAGGTCCTCATTATACAGAAACACACTCAACTCCATATAATAACAAATACACGAATTTCAAATATAGGATATTATATGTACAAAGTAAACAAATGTATAAAAAATTGGATTAAGAATTAAATAGTGGAAGTTTGTTAGAAAACTGTGAATCATATGATGATAAGAGTATCCAATTTATAGCGCAGCAAAAACCTCTGGAGAAGAAGATTTAGGCCACTAATTCTTGGGAATGAATACAAGTGAAGAAGCAAACACTATGTATAATGACATGAAAATCAACAAACTTACAATCTAAAGGAGAAGAAATCAAGTATTTTAAATTGATTCTCTGGTTCTGCGTTTACAGTTACGCAGATATTTACTTATTCCATTACCAAAAGTGAGCGCACTATATTTTAACGAAATCAGGAAAATCACAAAATCAATTATGATAAAACAAAAATCTTCGTAGTTTAACCCTTTCGAGACGGACTTATATTCTTAAAATCGCTCTCTGGCACCGAATACATTCGAAGGAAAAACTTCTCCTGGACACGGAAGCATTTTTCGACTCAGATGGTGTCAGGCATAGAATTGAACCCTTCTTAGTCCTAATCCTCGGCAACCGCAATCGTCGCCGGGTAATTAACCTTCCCTCTCTCAGCACGGGGCCGCGGCTAACTAAATGTTATTGCTGTCGCTTTGCCAAAGAGTACTTTTTAGCATTAGTTGTCAATATGAATTTGGAACTTAAAATCTTGCACTTTGCCGACTATATGCAACTTTTAAACGGAATTCTAGCGTTATTATTAAGGAATTCAGTATACTGCTATATTTTTACATGGTAGTATACTAAAAACCTTAATATTAGCAGTAGAATTTCGTTTAAAAGTTGTACATAGTCAGCAAAGAGCGAGATTTTAATATCTAATGTGATTTTGACAATTACTGCTAAAACAATTGTTTCGCAAAATTATTGCAATGAGATTTAATTTGCCGCGGCACCATGCAGTAAAAAGGGTTATAAACGACCCTGGGGGCTGAGTTTCCTCTTTGTGGTGCAGAAGGAAAGGTCAGAAATCCCCCAGAAAAGGGTCAGAAGGGTAAGTTTATAATATCCTAATCCTCTGAAACTGCACCCACGCGCGATTTATACCTGCGTCGTCTATACACGACAGCCGTCTTTCTGCGTAGGAAAAATGCCGTCGTCTATAGCCGACAACAGTAGTTAAGCGAAGGAAATCTACCGTCGTCTATAGCCGACAACAGTCTCGAAAGGGTTAACTATCACAATAAGTATATTTTAGTATACTACGTTTTAAAACAAAAAAATCTGTTTAAATCCGTAATAGGATGTAATAAGAGAGACAATATATAATAACACCCTAAACAAACCTAAAGATTTTCGAAAGAAGGGCCCATATCATTACAATAATTCTCATATAGAACACATAATATCTTTAAAATAATACGTGAAAGATCGTATTAATTTTTTCCTCCGCAGGATAACATAAATTTACATAACAAAGTAACAGAGGCTAGTGACTTTTAGCGATGTTGATCCGCCATCTTATGTGTTCATACCCCTGATATATTCCGGTTGAACATGATTTTACGATTAGACGCCAAGTCAATCTGGAACATACGTTAATTATCATATTAAATGCCAATTAAGGCTTACATATTGATCATAATACGTTTTGTCAGGGTTGAAGATTGCGGTATACCTCCACTCTGAACATACATCATAACACCGGGATTTAGCTCATTATCACCCATTTTTCCACCGGTGCTCATTTTTATAGAACGAGTCGGCCTCAAATCCCCGAAAATCATCGCACTAATGAATTGCCTTAGTTTTGGATTGAACCCTAACCATCTGAGTCTCAGGTAAGCTCTTTAACCGCTTCACCGATAAGCTTTAACATCGGTACAAAAAAAGTAATGAGGGATTATAGTGGATAAGTAATGAGAACATTTGCTCTTTTGAAAAGTGTAGAAAGGAAGGCGTTAATCCTTATCTGCCAGCAAACGGAAGTGGGATTTCATTTTATCTCGCACCGATTGTCGACAGCTTCGGACGTCTTCTAATTAAAACGAAGACCGGATTAACGCTGACAGATTTCGGCTCGGACAAGCGTGGATTAGCACCCCTGCGGAGGGTAATCTTCCAGCTGACACCTTTCAAAGAGTGGGTCAAGTGGTGAAATTATGCTGAAACAAAGCTTTCTATTTAGCTGAAGTAAACGTTTGCAAACTTTAATTTCTGGTACATCATCATGCAGTTTAAAAGGGGCAATCTTCAACTTCTTTCAGTCACAAGAAGCGTTCGTAAATGATCTCGGAATGAAATTTATATGGTCAGTCTTGAATGGGTGGAATTTTGAAGCAACTATAGTAAGAGGATTACATTTATTAACTTCCACAGAAGTTTTTTAATTCGGCATATTACTTGAAAATGTCAACTCGTTGAATTAAAAATCTATTGTGGAAATCACTGTGTGTTTCCCTTAAAAGATGGCTAGTAAAATTATCCTGTTTATTAATTAGAACACATTTAAGAGCCACATTTAAGTCTTTAAATATATCGTTTTCCTTGGTTCTTGCTTTTGGATCTCCTGAATATGGCTCCCCATTTCGTGGTTACATTGCACAGTAACATCTCAGCGAACGAGTAACCCGACTGAATATCTTTTTTCGTTCTTTTTCAGATTCGGCGAACGAAAATGGATTCCAAGCCAACGGATTTTTTAGTGGATACGTGTTGAACAACCGGATGAAAACAATCGAATAATTCGATATTTTGCTTCAATCGAATGATTCGAATAAAACAATGCGATTTCTCACTCTGTTCTTAGCATGCAACAGCTACAACAACCGAATGATTTAATGCGATTTTTTTCGTTCGATTCTCCCCATCGAATGAACAACTCATATGTTCATTTTCTCCGCGCTATCGAGTGAACATTCAATATTTCACTCCTCTACTATTTATCTTCAAATAACGAGCAGCAAATAGAATGAATTAAACGATTTTCTATAGAAACAAAATGACGTTTCGACTAACGAAGAATGTAGCTAACGAATATGATTCCGGAACTAATTATCTTCAGGTATCACTCTATTAAAATTTTAGGAAGCATCGTCATCGATGCAAATGAAAATTTAGAAACACTTGGTGATAAACGGATTTCAGGCAGAGAATATGTACCATTCAATTTTGAGGGAAGAGAGCGGTAAGGACATGTAATGTGGATCCAACTGCTACTAGAAAGTAGACATCTTGAGGATAGTAAACAAAGATATAAGATATAATTACTGCCATTGGGGTTAAATTCAAGCTCGGATGGAATAAACGTGTATCTGCTTCCATTTCTATCACGGTTGGGGATAATTTATCCTGCCCCTGGGTGGCAGGCTGCCTTCTGTTGCCCCCTAATCCCGATTCAGTCCGGCTGAAAGCCCTTGTCTGCGGAGAGGAAAGTTCCATTGGGATTGGAAGAGAGGAAGCTATATGTGGCGTATGCTTCACTGTCACACATATATTGTGTCACCGCACATACGGCCGCCTAAAGCCCCTTCCGCCCGCATTTCTTCAAGGAAGACTCCTCCTGGTCGAAAAGGGGGCGTAACCATTCCATTTCCCTTCAAACATGTCTTCGTTAAATATTTCGGGGAATCATCAAAATCTTCGATGAAGCTACTTAATTTTCATTTCTGGTAACCCTCCTCTGTTTCTGCTTGAAATTCGAATATCTCAAAGTACTTCAGAAGAATTCCAGTCACAGAGTTACCTATGTTATAATTTGATTATGTTCTTCACTATTCACTATTAATAGGGAAACAATAATATCAGTCTTTCGAAATACTGAGTGATGTAAATTGTATTTACAAACATCACACAATAAAAGAAAAGTATGTTTTAAGACGTCATCTTTTTGCTTAAAATTCGAATATCGGAGATACATTACATACATAAAGAACTAGGTAGTCATGGACAGTGAGAGAAGCTAATCTTAATATGTTTATCTTTTTTCTGATCCTTGTATAATCGAAGTGCAGAATAAAGTTTTCATGAGTAGAATACAAATGTCAGCTAAGACGAAAAAGAAATGTATACTTTTAACTTCCAGCCGATATCTTGCTTTAGTACTTATCTAGTACTTTAGTGCTTATCGATTATACTTTGAATGTCGAAATCCTTTTGGTAATTTTTTTTACCATTTTAACATTTTTTTAAAACTTTAGTAAACACGGATCGAATATTTTCTAATCCAGCCTCAGCTATTAAAGATAATATATTAATTCAAATTAGAGGTTAGAATTTTTGGTAACGGTAGATGACGATAAACATTCAGTTTAATCTTCCTTAAATAAAGGATAAGAGAGTTTATACAGTGAGCTGTCCAAATTATCAAATAATTAAAAGTTTACAAAACAATAGGAGTTGAGGACGGATTTTTAAATGACTTCCCAATTTACTCACCAAACCATGATAACAAACACTGATACATCTTTGTTACTTTTGAAAGCAGCCTTTGAAAATGGCATCAATCATTTAGTAAATATGTTTTCGTTTGATAGAAATTGACTTGATATTACTTACAAATTACTTACGTAACAATTACCAAAACTATATTATTTGGCTTGGAATTGACTTTCCATATATTAAAGGGATCAAAAATTTAAAGGCATTTAAAATTTATTGAATATTCCACGTTCCTTTATAGGTTTAACACTCTGATTTGCATATTGTTACGCGTTTTGCCTTCAAATCCAAAATATACAATTGATTTTTGTGTGTTTATGTAATCTCAATCAACTCTCATTAAATTACTAACATACTTTGTGCACACACTGCAGCATTTATGTCTATTTACTCATTTCCGCATTCTAAGTCTTTAGCAATTCTGATGAAATACATTGCATCGGGGGTGGATGTATGAAATTAAAATCGGAATTAGACTCCCGATTTCATGAGCTGTGGATTAAAACAAACGCAAATCCCTCTTGAATTACAGAGTGCCCTTTTCATTGTTTTACTCGCATTAACGCGCCTTCTATTGATCAAGAAAGGAAACCATAATCGTCCTTTATTATCAAATAAAAGGGGGGTCTTTAGAGTCCGTCATCTTGCGTCAGGATGACAATAAAAGTCAATTAGCGGTTATGAAATTTTTTCGCCGAATTTAATTTTGGCATCCGATGGCTTTACATCGCACGGAGTTGGTGTTTTAACTCCCTCACACAAACTTCCAAATTTAATTAGCATGATGAATCTCCATTATTCCGAAGACGGACGGTTATGGCAACTTTGCAGAGGCCACCGAAATAAATCCTTATTAAAAACGGCGCTTCTCGCTGTGAAAACCAATTTCCTTCGTTTGGGTATCTATATATTATCTATCTATCTACATTCGAGACGCATTTTTAACGAGAAGGACAAAACCCACTGTGTTCAGATGTGTTGAAAGAAGATGTATTCGTCAATTAAGTTATAAACAAACCAAAACGGCGCGTTCTGACTGCGAAACGAATCTCTCCATAAATATGTTCTTTTGAACTTCATAATTTACATCCTTGGAGAGATTATTTTGAACAAGTAAAGATAGGAAGACTTTGTATATTTCTCAATTCCTTTTTTATTTTCCGCCAGTTTTAGCGATGACGGCCATTGTCATGGTACATAATATTTGAAACAACAGAGTATTTATTATTTTATAAAAATGTCTGAAAAGTAGTAAGTATACTATCTTGAGAGACAAACCGCAAAAGAAATTAAGGAAATCATCCGTAAAAACTCTACTCTCCTAGAAGAATACGCGATAATAATAGGCTAGAGAAGCAGCTCAATCGTTTACACCCACTGCCACACGCCTAAAGGCGGCTTGCAGGGTATTTATCTCAGTGTAGATGCCAACTTAGGAGAGCGGCATCCTTGAAGAAGAATTAACGGACTCAATCAAAATGCATTAATTAACAGAAAATAAATTAGATAAAAATTTTGAGATGAATGTGGAGTGTCATGTGGCAATAAGAAATGACAGTCATTGGACTTCATGAGCTCCCAACTGGATTCCCAAAGATATGAAGAGGCCTATAAGATAATAAACTAATAAAAATAAGACAAATAAACACATGGATAGCCATGTGGGCAGCGCGTTCGACTTCGGAGAAAGCGGTCCTGGGTTCGATATCCGATGGGACCCCACGTGCGAGATGACCTCAGATGTCAAAGCACTTTTCACAATACTACTACTTTATTACCAAATATATGAAATAGTGTTTATCAGCAACTATATAACGTTTTGAAAAGTTTACAACAGACATTGGATTGAACATAGTTCATCATGGTGTACTTTAACACATTGTGAACATGCTGTCGGAATCGAATTTTAAAAAGGCGTGAACACCATGAAAGGAATGAAGGATTATAGTAATCCCTAATTGAAATTACTGTAAATATATTTATCTGCTTTGTTTGAGCGATGGCTTTAAACTATGTATGTATGCACAGTCTTCTGCCTCAAGGCTGATTCCTCCAACATCAGTTACATAAAGCTTTGTATATGGGGATAAGGTGACTATGCAAAATAAGGACTGAGATTACCCTCAGCCAAAATGCCCTAAGTGGAACAAGTCCACGTGAGTGAAGTGCTTTACAGTACGAGTAACACTTTTAATAGCATTCCCTGGGGAAATTCTACAATTGATGCAATTATTCAGCATCATTCATACCTCAGTTACTTTCATATCATCACAGCCATGAATAGGACTGATTGTGAGACAGAAATAAATGAAAGATACGTTTAAAGTTAATCTGACTTGGCTGTATTTCGCGAAACGCCATTCTGAACAAATAAGAAGAGCAAATTTTGTATGTGAAATTTTTCTGTGAAACATACAAAGTTTGCTCTTCTTACTTGTTCAAAGATACATTTATCTTCATTTTGCACCAAAATCTAATTGCGAAATATTCCAACCATCAGGATATGGTTATTATCCCTTTAAACCCTTTACGCTACCCTTTAAATCATACAAACGTTAAAATATTCGTCCTGAATTTGTTATCGAAAACCTGAAAAACAGATTTCGAGCTCGCGCCATTTATATTATTACTAGTGAATTTCCCCGTCAAAAATGACGGAAATAAATTTAATTCATAGATAAATGAACTGCTGTCATTGCAAACATATGATCCTTCTAAATAATAAACAATTAAATTAATCGCTCTTCACTAGCACAGTGGTTTTATACATTGCAAATGAAAAAGTAACCGAATTTATTTCTTCTTAAAAGTTCCATTTTATCACCCGCCAAGTTAATGCATAGCTTTCACACAAAATATCGGTGGGAAAGTATTTTTATTCGGTTGCTGTAACAATATCACCTTTTATTTACGTTCTTACATTCGGAATCATTTGACGAAAATTACCCATTATTTTGAGAAATAATTTATTATTTGAACTTTCATTCAAAACGTGCAATTTTAACCCATCTACAATATAGAAAGCATTTTAAAAATTATGTTGCTGAAATCAGATTTCCAAAAGTTCACTAATGCATTCGTTACCATTAAATCTCGGCTCTCTTTTCACCATACATTTCATATGGGAGTATCTTTCGCATATATTCTTATATACAGAAATTCCTCAATCACAGTTACCGCGCAGTTTACAACTTATCTTATACGATAACAAGTAATCTGAAGGCTAACTTTTCAAAATTATCAAGTCTTTATGAATCTGGGTTTAGATAAGCATACATATACACATAAAACATTCCATAATGTGCAAATTAAGAAGAACTTCGATAGGGAAAAAGTCTTTCCTTAATTTATATCTTCGCTTAAGAGCTTTATAATTGCAATTCCCTTTCTAGAGGGAAATCTGTCACAAAGAATGTTAATCCGAATGCCTCGATCCGATCGACTTCAATTCGTCTCTTCATCACTCACTCCACGGATTCACAAGCCAAATCGATTCTCTTTTTCCATTGGCTGCCTCGACTCGGCTTTGCTATTAAAGAACGCAACAGTATTGCTCGAACGCTATATCTCATACAATTCTAACATTCAAGAAATGTAGCTAGAGATGATTATCATATCCTTGGCTTAAGAAATAAGAAATCTTTCTAATGGAAATAAGATTTCATTAAAATGACGCATATACTAGCGAATGAATCGAGCTATAATTACGAGATTCGAATGAAAAGATTCCAGATATATACGAGAAAGGTCGAATAAATCGTCCTCCGACAATTAGCTTACGTCATAAAATATATTGTTCTACAGTTCGATGAGATGAACTGTAGAACCAACTGACCAACTTCTTACAGGATATTTGAAGCTTGAAAATGTAAGAAATTAGTATACATCTTGACTTATATTTAAGTATCGTAACTTCATTCGAAAATCCTTCGAGAATTTTTTAAATTGCATTGATTTTTAAATTTTATTTGTATCTAATTGTGACTTAAAATTGTATATATTTCTTAATTTAACGTGCCTAAATATATGTATATACTGGTGTCATGGTATACAGAAGCCAGAAAACGTGAATTTTAAGTTTATAATACATGTATATATCTCTGTATGGATCCTGATTCCCCGTGTACAAAATTTCACAAATTCATCGTCTATTTTATCATGGCCCTCGCAAATTCTGAACAAAAGAGGCATTCCTAAGGCATTCTAAGAAATTGTATTTAATTTCCCTCCTTTTGATATTAATTTCAAATTCGTAGAACCAATATTTCTCATTTAATTTTTTAAAAGAACTGAAATATGCAGTAGATAAAAAGCAAACCTAGCGAGCATATATAACGATAGTATTATCAACACAACTAGAGTCGAATCCAAAATGTTTTTGCAGAAGTAGCAACAAATTTTTATAGCAAATGAGGCCTTCTTATAAACGCTGCAATTTCACACTTCTTGTCTATGGAGACATACGTATATTTTAGGAAATATTTAAAATAAACAGTAGTAATTTATGTTTTGAATCAGTTTCTCAATTTATTTCTTATGGGTGGTGAGCTTTGTTTACTCTCGTAATTGTGTGTATTGATTCGGTGATTCAAAGTCGAAGTAATTATTTTTCCAGGCCAAAGGAGAGGAATTACACGGAGGCAGATAACCCTACCGGGGAAATTCCATATTATGTGATATTTTCGTTGTTTACAATGATAATTATGTGTGCTGTTTCACTGAAATCGTTTTTTATGCAAAAAAGGTTTAATTTTAATGAGGTAATAAAAGGACAAGTTGTGTGAGAATCGTGGAGGCACGTTTACAATGATACGTTAGGCAATGCGCTCGACTTTGGTGAAAGTGGTCCCGGGTTCGAACCTCAGTGGGAACTCACGTTCGAAACGATCTCAGCTGTCGAAGCACTTATAGAGCTGTTAATACGTATATTATATGATATCCACGGAGTATATACTACAATTATCAGAATAAATGCAGTGATATATTCTCAACTGATTGTAGATCATAGGTGAGATTTGTGGAGATGTGGACTGTGAAAAAAAATAGAAAAACTATAGCAAAGAAATGGAACTCAAGGAATGTTTTTTCATATCTAGTGATCTGAAGCTTTGAATTAAACACTGTGTCATTTAAGGTATTCAAACTTTTCTCTTTTCAGTTTTATTTTTGAGCTGTGATAGATAAATATACTTTTAAATTCGTTTATTAACAACATATGACTTCTTGGTGATATTCAAGATTCCACTTCTAGATTTTCTAAGAACGATAAGAATTAACGATAAGAAACAAAAATAAATTAAAAACAAACAAAAAATGGTGAATCGATAATTTACATCTTATTTTATGTTTTCTAATTAATTTTGCTGAGAAATACATGGTTAGTTAGACACTGTTGTTATGAAACAGTTCTCGAGTATCATGAAACCGAATATTTCGGAAGCTTAAGTGGAAAACTAAAGCATTTGCTACATTCACAACGGAAGAGCTCTTCACAAAAGGGATACTTGATGCTCCTCGAAGAAGAGAGATGAGGAGCAGGTGTTGCTGAGGATGATAGAGGAGAAGTCTCTCTAAGACATGCTGGATTCCGAAGGATCACAAGGTCATCCACGATAAAGAGCATTCTTGGTTCGGATAAACGGACGCGCAGTAACTGCAGCTCGTTATCTCACCTGAATCGGGGATTGCTAATTCGTGAGAATTGAAATTTCCGGAAATCGAGATTGGAATCCCATTTCCGAGTAATCTCGGCGATATTCAGTCGAATCAGTTGTGGATTTTAAATGTCAAAAATAAAGATGAAATTCTAATGTGAGGACGAAGAGAGAACAGTGTTCAAATAGACTGAGGGTAAATTAGAATCAATATTGAAGCGGAATTTCCTGAGAAAACACCGGAATTACATGGAAATAATTTAACTAAAGCTGAAAGCGTTAAGCTTAGTTATATAAAAATAAATATCTTTCTGCCCAGGGGTCTGATGTATTTGGTTTTCTCTCAAATATACAAACACAGAGAAAGTACAAAAACACGGGTTTTCTTTCTATATTATTATTATTGCACAAACTGCAGGTAGGCTGAAAGCCTGGTGGCAGTTTTTTATACCTACATAAATACATATCAGTGATAAAAATTAACATAAAATATATACTATGATAAGCATACAAATCCCACATAATGATTCTATACATGTATTTACCTTACAAATAAATAATTAACTTATAATATTATTTGTAACTGTTTTTTTCTCTGGTTTTTTCGGAGTTCATGACAGGCCTTCTCGGCTACCGTAGCGATCACGGGGTAGAAACCCCACCGTACATCACCCTGCCATGCAATCCCCTACTTTTCCCTATATGACTGATACACATTACACAGTATTTCACAACATTACTAATACATATTAAAACATTTCTTTTTGAAAGATTTTTTATTTTCAGGCAAGGGCCTTAAGAGTGATCCAGGTAATTCATTCCACTCAGAAATACCTCTATTGAGAAAAGAATAATTTGCTATGTCCGTTCTTTGCCTTCTAGGTTTAATTTGTTATATATAAACACATAAAAAAACTCACGGGTTTTCAGCTACCCGGGCAATCATAATATCATTTGCGAAATACCCAGGTTCTCGATCTCTTATTTTAAAACTTTGAAAACTTTCATACAGTTTCGTAATTATACACATCTTGCATTGATGCAATATACTAAATCTAGATCATCTGTTACTCTTCTTGTGAAAATATTTGGAATATCTTCGAAAGTTCACTGAGATTCCATTAATTTACGTTAAAACTCCTATTATGTATTAGATTAAAAGTTGAAGTGCGTTTAATAGTGAAGTGCCATTGAAGTATGTTTGATAGTTAAAAAACGTTTGAGAGAACTCCGCTTTTTTCATAGAAATTTTCAAATATTTTGATTTCCTTTTCTAATTTTGAACCGCTTGAGGCTGCTTAAAAGCCTGACAGATTTACCAATTTCATAATAGAACAAGCGGAATATTAATTTCCTTTCGGCAATTTTTCTTCTCATAATTATGAGCATTTCCGGGAAACGGCCTCTTTATTCAATTTATCACCTAAAGTCTGACCGCAGCTTTTAAGGAATGTGTAAAACGAACATTATCACTTGCGCTGCCTGTGAGACGATGTTACGGAGTTAACAAGAAAACAGCGCTCAGTCGCTCTCGTCTACGATAGTCAGTTGGCTCTCGGAACTATAATTTATTATTCCCCTTTTTCAATTAAGACAAAAGACCAAAGAAAATCTCAATACATTCATTTTATCTTTTAGTTTTCGATTCGATAAAAATTGATGTACTTTTCAGAAGTAGTTTTGCAGTTATCAGAATCTGCAGCCGTTACAATTTACCACGCGATGATAATTTCGCCCTATTTACCACTCTTTGAATCATTAAACAATCTTGGAATGAAATGATAATAAAATTAATGAGAAATAAAATAATCTAGAACTTAAGATGAGGAAAAGGTGTTAAATATTGCACGAGAAGACGCGAGCCTTAAAACCCAAGGATAAACAAAAGTTAAAAATGGAGGCATTAATTACTCAAACCCAGGTCTCCCACCATGCAAGTCGTTTCCACTTCTTTTAACGGAAGTTAATGACAACAAATTGTAGTTAAATGGTTAGAAAAAATTTCCGGAAAGGGGGAAACCTGATTTGAATTCACAGTCATTTTACTATATTTCACTTCTGTTAATCCTTGGAAATCTATGGTACGTTCCAGTTTCTCTAGTCAATAATGCATTAGTAGTGTAGTATGTCAATTATATGAGAATTATGTTCTTAGTATTTTTCTTCGTATTGCAGGAATATTCTCGGGTGAACTCTATATTCCTCAATCTTAGGATTAAATATGAGATCCGTATCTTTATTAGAGGATTTCAACAACAATTTCCAACTATCGAACTGACTAGAATAACTGAAACGCATTACAGAAACTGATAACTATCATAGCGTAAGATTTTGCATGCTTGATTTTAGGTTGTCAGATCATACGCTAAAATTTCTTTCACTCTCATAGTAGAAGAACATTCATTTCGATAACGAAAACTTGCTGAAGTTACGCTGGGTGCGAAAGTCTGCGTGAATGGATTAAGAAATAAACATTAGGTTTTCATCGTTTGTTTCGCGTTATATAGATCACGAAGCACTTTCTGCTTTCGCATTTGAATTGCAATGCATGACGGGAGGCAATTTGAATCCGGTGGCGATTCCAGTGGACTCTCTCGTTTCCACTCATTAATTAAACTCGAAAGCGACATTGGCTTCCTATTTCTTCTCCGCATCATTTCTCATTCCGCTACATTAGCGTCCGCAGCGCATACACTCGCTAATTGAGCGTAAATCACAACAAATGAGAAATGCTTCTTCGGAAGCTTCCTCCATTAGCGATATTCTGAAGGGGTTTTTTATTTTACTCCCCAATCTGCAAAATTAATAGACCTGATTTGAGGTTCTTTGCGGAATTAAACGAATACCCAGATTTTAATAGGGTTCATACGAATTTATTGTTGATATTCCTAACTCCTACCGTATACTGCCAAAAGCATCCAGATTTCCTAAATATATCTCTTTTGAGAATGGATACTTAATGTCAAATAAAGAATTCAAAATTCATCGGGAGTTTCTAAAGCACAAACTAAATTGTTAAAAATTCCAATTTTATCGGCAATTTCACAAGAGATAATTTAAGACAGTAGTAATGAGAAATATATTTAGAAACATCTCAACTAAAATTGATTGTATGAATTATTTTAATGATATAATATTATATCATAACATTTATTAATATACATTGTGTCACTAATGTTATATTATAACACTATTATGATAATTCTCAGTATACTATCATTAAAATAATCTATTAATAAGTGTAAAGAATACTTAAAACTCGCATAATAATGTTATATAAGATCTAAAGGTAAATAATAAAATGTTTTCATTCACTTTCACCCAATATTTCTTATTATCTATGCCTTGCAAGTTTTTCTCATCGAATTCATCAATTTGGTAACTAAAACAACTGATCGGTATTAAGATATCCGATTTTCCCGATCCTGTATTTTTAATCGACATTAGATACGAAAAATAGATGCAGAAATGGAATAAAATATTCAATCAGAAAATCGTCTGCATAGAATACCATCTATGACTGTGACATCCGCATTTTTCTTTTCCTGAATGAGTCTCTACAATTAAGGTACTGTAAATTTAAAAGAAATTTTAGAAGCAGAAAAATAGAATACCTTAGCCGTGACCAAAAAATATCTCCTTAAGATAGACGCTAGAGAAGAAAAATTCGATGGGATGGATATATATTGTAGGTAAATTAATTAATTTCTTTATTTGAAAAATCACCTCTAGATTCGTAGTAACATGCATAAAATTTGCGTGTATCTGAAAATACACTAAGATTAAAGGTTATATTTAATACTTTGAAAGAAATTTAAAGGGACAACATCCTCTATGTTTTGCGTTTGCTCTATTTTTCTCATTGCTAATCTCCTCTTTGTAAAGGATTACTTGGTATTTTTTTCCATATCTTTCAGTTTGATGTTATTTTTTTCCTATTTCAATTTATATATAGCTCTGCTTCAATTTCTGAGGACATCTTCATATGGACTTTAGGAAAGCACTGCGCCAATTTTGCAGTCTAATTTGTCATTTACGAAAGTAATTAACTCTCTGATGCTATAAAAAGAAGAAACTTTTTGTTCTCTTTCTAATTATAACATATATATCTCGAGGTATTTTTACATTGTTTGACATTCTAAAGCCTCTTTTTTCTCCCTTACAGCTGATACCATCAACGTTCTCAGCATCTTGAAAGAGCTAATATGCTTCAAGTTCTCTCCTCTTTGCCCCTTATCTCCTGATAACTTACCGCGACCTTTATATCATCTGACATCTTTTACCTTTGTCTTCCCCTCTGTTCTTTTTCTTGCATCTTTTCTTTACACTTTCAATTATAAGTATTAACCATTTGAATGCCCACCATTTTCCTAGGAGCCCCTTAGGTCCAATAGCATTTTTGCGATTTTTCAGTAGTTTGAAAAAATATCCCAACAATGAACATTAAAAACAAATGCGCATGTCTTTCAACGCTCAAATTAGAAATTAAAAATTATCGGCATTGTTAATAATCTGCAAATATCTACTGCGTATCTGACTGAGAGAGAGAATCAGCACTTAAGCAAGTATGAAAATTCCTTTTTTGTCATTTCCCATTACTCTTATCATCACTTAATTAGTTCAAGCAAATCCCTCTCTGTTCTTTCTCATATTCCTATATACTTCTATTCTAAGGTCCACGTTTTACACAGGTATAGCTAAATACCCAACACCAATAATTATAACAATTCTATCTTGATTTCCTTATCAAAGTCATTGCTAGGTTCATTTTAGGATCTTACTAAGACATATATAGTTTATCAGTTCGTGACTGAAATGAACAAAACCTCTTCTTTTTTTGATAGATGCTTCCATTAACATACGCAATTTAAAATTTTCCCCTCTCCGTTTGTTTCCAGAGCTCGGCGCTACTTATTCAGTTTCATTTCACTTAAAAAATCGCACCTCAACTTGTAATGGTGGAAACTCTTATTCGCATAAACTTTTCTCCGTTACACAAGGCACGATGAATTACGAAATGCTGAGTTAATTCGAATTAAGGGAGTGAAAAACGGCATGGTGGCATTGATTAATCCGTCGGACGGGCAGATGGAGCTCTTATACCTCAGAGGCTGAAAGGCAAATGTTGACGCTGACACGATAATCCCCATTCTGCTTCTATCTCAGAGCTCAGGATCTCATTCTAAAAGAGACGCATTCACTGAAAATGGATTTTTTTGGAAGAACAGAGGGCTATTTAACCCTCAGATGATTACCTACTACATCACGTACACTCAAAGTTCCATCCAATTGTTTCTGCCTTCTTAGTTAGGACTCTACTCAGCCAATACGCCATCTGCTCCCCCACGCTTTTCCATTCTTCAACTGTTTGCTCGCCGCCGTCACTTCTTCTGGGAGAATGGAGGGTTGATCTCGTGAGGTTTTTCTTTCCACTCGGTTTTTCTCTTTTACATTTGCTTCCTCTCATGTAGGTTGCTGAAGTATTCTGCTACTATCCTCAGTATTGTAGGTCCACTATAAGTTTTAGTGCCATTTTTTATTTATAGCACCATTCACACATTCGTACGAATGGCTATGTGTTATCAGTTTACTCGTCATTCGCCTCGCCCCTCGACTCGTCACTCGTAGGGATTGCGCCGGAAAATATATTGTTTGAGACGAGTCAAAGAGATTGTAGCGACTACGAGCACTTAGGGTTCTCGACCTGAACTGAATTGTGAAAGAAGCGAGTGTGAAAACGGTCATCCGCACTGTTGGGGCGAACGCGCAAATTCCACTCGCGAATATCAGCAAGTGACGAGACGAAATACGAGAGCGAACGAGCGTAAATGCGTTATATGGCTAAGATCTGCTGCTTACCCATTTTTAGGCCTTTTCTGCCTTTCTCCATGCTCCTGCTGTTCTTCCAGCTTCTTGCACCACACTTTTGCTGAAATTTCATATTTAAAAATCATTTCAATTCCTGAATATGTAAACATGCTGACGAAACAGGCCAAAAATCTGCTCCTGAAGCTACAATGTGGTTTTATACTGTGATATTCCACGAAGTCACCCTTGGTCATATTGATTTTATTTCTGATAGATCCGCAAAGCTCGGCTTATCCGATTTCATCCCTGGTGTGTTTGAATTCTTCAATTACTTGCGGCTCACGGTGGCTCGATATCGATAAATGCTGGGCAAATATAAGGAAATTGTTTTTGAGTTCGGACTCTGAAAATTCGCATAGCCACTCACAAATAAATTCTGTGAACTACTACGCACACCATTTACGCTACTATCTGCACATTCAAGTTATAAAGTGGTCAAAGTTGACCATACTTTACAAGAAATGCCGGGCTTTGATTTTCCGCGAGAACCTTCAACTTCAAGTCAATATAGAACCTATATTAGGTAGCTCATCAGATAAGGTGTAACGCAGTTTTATAAACCTGTTCTTTATTTATCATAATTTATTTTAATGATCACATTGAATATTTGCATGCTATATATACATAAAGGCGGACCTATTTTTTAGGCAAATATTTGCCTACATCGAGGAAAATAGTAAAAACAGACTTCGACTTCCACGGGCTAACTTATACCACAATATTCTTTGAGACTTCCTTGAGGGGAATCTGACATGAAACGTTTCGAATATTTTCAACGTTGCTATCACAACCAAGGAGGCGAGAAAATATGATGTTTATCATTTCAGGGAAAGGAAAGGAAAATATTTCGTGGAAGTTTGGGAGATATTTAGCAATAGTAAATACAAAAATGATATGGCAAGGAAATGAAAATAAAAGTCATATATATTATAGTAATTCACAGAGGCAAGCGAGCAATAGGAATAAGTGTGAAACGCCTAGAGCGGGTAGGTCGACCATCCTTCTTGGATTGAAAAATGCGCAGATATGGTTAGAGGAAGAAAATCAGTATCCAAAGAAGTCTTAATGAAGCAAATGGGAATAAAGACATAATTTCTTGGTATTGGAATCAGTAAAAGGTTGGTATTAATCTCGAAGTGGAATATTTTAACCAATAGATGTGAAACTTGGATGCACAGAAAGGAGGACATAAAAATATTCGAGGCCTTCACGATGTAGGTGTGGCGTGGAAAGGAATTTTAATTTGAGTTGACAAAAATAGAAACACGGAAGCACTGGAGACGACGCACAGTGGGCTAGAATCGAAAAAAGCTGGCCAAGAGGCCAAAAATGGTTTTATTGAGTGCGGGTTTTGAAACTTCGCATATATATTAAGAAAAGATTGAATTTTATGTTCCCGTTCGTTGTTTTTCGATATCTTTACGCGTTAAAAAGATACAAGGCGTCAAACTTGAACCATTTTCACAGAAATGGGCAGTCGCGAATTTTTCGGATAAACGTTCAAGTTTGCGTTTTTATGGAGGGTTTAAATAGATACTTTTGGAAGAAACAACGATGCAATGATCTACAACAATTCTTTATCTTTTGACTGGTTGCTATCACCGCTTACAAAAATGAGTTTTTGCTCATTTAAAGCAACAAAATGGCGGGCACCTTTTTCGGGCAATTTTCGAGATAAAGTAAGGAATATAAATAGGAAAACGGCCCTAATGCATCGAGTCTCTTATACCACGTCATAGTCAGAAGTGTCTAGATGTGGAATCCGAAGAAACTGTTTCAATTCAGGTGCTCTTTTGGGAGTTAAGTCGATTTTTCGTAAGCGCGGCGCGTTCCGACTCACCACCGTGGAATCCCCGAATGCAGTTTCGCTGTCCTTTTGGTGATACGAAGTCTAACGATTGGTTTCTTTCATGTTAAATTCTGGCTAATTATCCTTAAACATACGTGAAGACAGTTTAAGAGAGGAATTAGATACCTCTACTAAGTTATTTTAATGATCACATAGAATATTTTCATGCTATATATACATAAGGGCGGACCTATTTTTTAGGCAAACATTTGCCTACATCGAGAAAAATAGTAAAAACAGACTTCGACTTACACGGGCTAACTTATAATACAATATTCTTTGAGACTTCCTTGAGGGGAATCTGAAACGAAACGTATCGAATATTTTCAACGCTACGATCACTACCGAGAACGCGAGAAAATATGATGTTTATTATTTCAGGGAAAGGAAAATCTTTCGTGGGACTTTGGGAGATATTTTGCAATAGTAAATACAAAAATGATATGGCAAGGGAATGAAAATAAAAGTCATATACAATATACTATAGTAATTCACTGAGGCAAGCGAGCAATAGGAATAAGTGTGAAACGCCTAGAGCGGGTAGGTCGACCATCCTTCTTGGATTGAAAAATGCGCAGATATGGTTAGAGGAAGGAAAGCAGTTTCTAAGGAAGTTTTTATGAAGCAAAGGGGAATATAGACGAAATTTTCTGGTATTGGAATCAGTAAAAGGTTGGTATTAATCTCGAAGTGGAGTATTTTGACCAATAGATGTGAAACTTGGATCCACAGAAAGGAGGACATAAAAATATTCGAGGCCTTCACGATGTAGGTGTGGCGTGGAAAGGAATTTTAATTTGAGTTGACAAAAATAGAAACACGGAAGCACTGGAGACGACGGGAGAATAAAGGATTTCGTCTGAAGTAATTAAGCGATGGCAGAGAAATTTCATGCAAGGAAAAAGGCGGAGAGGACGGTCAGTTCTCCACGTGAAGAGTGTGGTTAATTATAAGGAAGTAAAGAGCCCTTACCTCTTATACCCTTCTAAATGCCAAAAGGCAGCTTGGAGGGTATTTATTTAGACGTGGAAGAGCGTAAGGTGAAAATTTTCAAGGCCTACCTACCGTGGAACCTACCGAGACTTATGTATGTATTATGACTGCATAAAAATAACCCTCAGACAGCATACTATATGATGTCCGAGTTTAGTGAAAAATCTATTTATAATGACGTCTTCATTAAGTTTAGGTTTTAAGGAAAGGAAAGGAAAGAAAATGCGAAGACGAAGAAAATGCGAGCTCCAGTTTGGGAATTTTACGAAAATCAAGGTATGGTGTATGGAATCGTATATTTAGTCAATTTGATGCGAAGTATGAATAATTTAGTTGATTCGATTTGAATTTGATTGGAAGTGAAAAGTAAGAATTGCACATCCATAGTAAAGATAAATGTGCCCGGTAAAGTAAATAATGCTACAAATTTAAACATCTTTACGTCTGCTATAAAAAAACTGCTCAATACATTCAAATTCTTTACTAGATTTCTTTACGTGCTGATAGTCTTTATCAGCATGGATACTATAGAATTAAAGAACAAAATTAATTGCATTATTTATGTTATCTCCACAAGTGTAGATCATCACCATTTGTGATAGTAAAAGCACGGTAATTCACAATTCCGACACAAAATCACGTTAAGCGGTCTTCACTCTACCTCAGCTGTATACAACGCCACTAGTCAGACTCTATGTTTTACACCTATATAGTTATAATAATAGTTATACTAAATATCTCTGTACATGGTGCGCAATATAGAGTATAGTAGGCGATCTACGTAAGGAGTTCCTCCTAGTTGACGATGGATATTATTCTGATCCAGTGTCCAAAAAGTCAATCATACCATTCCTTTTTATCTCAGTTTTCCGTTCAGTGCTACTTTGTGGATCGATACTGAGATTTTTAAACCGTTGTATGTGGGACAATGGAAGGACCGCATGAGGATGAATAGCGATGCATCGTCACTCTTATGCTCGTCCCCTTAAGAATAGGCTTCCCCGCATTCCGTGTGTGTAATACAGGTTGTATAAGATTCGGGGGTTAACTGATTTCTTTCAAACAGAGAGGTTAGTGATAGGTCTTCGATAGAGACACAGTAAAGTCTTCGCGCATTTCTCTTTCGACTTTCGTCAGTTTCTATCATTCGTTTACATCACTTACGTGTACTTTTCCACCTATTCACCCAAAGATCATGCTGATGTTTATCAGTATTAATTTTCCTTCCTGAAAAAAGGAAAAATTCTTTTCTTGTTAGAGCTTTCCTTTAGATGAGGAAATGAAACGTGAGACACCACATTGAAATAGTTTAGTAGTAGAGTATTTTCAGAACTCTGGTGTTTTATAAAAATAATGAAATGGAGGAGAAATACTTCGACGGACAACCAATTGAATCGCCCTTGCTCCCTTTGCTTGGGAAATGCGCTCAACTTAAAGTTGTATTAGAAGAACTAATTTACGTCTTATAAAAGAAAAAGTGATTTCAGTAATAAAATAATATCCCAAAGTAGATGCAGATAGCCTTAGAAAGGACTAGAAAAGCAAATTTGAAAGTTGTCAACTTAAATCTAATTTTGTTATCTACCCGGCGGAAAATTCTCTCTAGTTTTTGTGTATATAAACGCCAAAAGCAAGCCTTCCACTGCGATTCAATTGTATATTATCACAAATTGTAACTAACTATATTGGGTAAAGTGTACCTCATGATGGCCACTAGAGACACAAAACCAGTCGAGATGAATAAATGCTGTGTGTAAGATAAGAAAAACTGTTTTTCGTGACTTTATTTGATAGCGTTCCACAGAGTCTGATCAAACCACGTTGAGACTATGCGCGTGTGATTAGTTTGAGATTAGTTTTGTCGACTGCCGATGATTGCCGATTAGTTCCAAATCAGCGAGTGAATCTGTGAGGGACATTGCAAACATTTTTATTTTAAATAAAAATACAACAACACCACATTCAATACTTCCGTTTCACCTGTCGACACTGAAAGTTTATATGTGGAGACTCTATGCGACAGACGGAGATGGCTAAACTACTTTATCAACATAAACTGTGGACGATTTCATCCTTTCAGCAATGCTAAGGCAATACGGTTTGATCTCCTCTTAGAGTGAGGTCTTCATCAAATGGACGATTTCCGACGTTCCCAATTCTTTTAAGTTGTCGGAGCAGCTGCATTCCATCGGGAGATGTGCTTCGGAAGAGAGCCACTCGGCGCTGCCATCGGCCTAATGCAGCGCCACACAGTAATTATTATAGCAATCGATCGACAACAGCGGGACGGCACTTCATTCCATTAGCCTTTTCCGACTTCTCTTCGCGAGAATGGGCGCTCGTTTTGGCGGTTTTTATTTAACTCAACACTCGCCGAATGTTTGCCTTTGTTGGACTGCACTTGTAATATTTTAGCAAACTTAGATTGGGAAAGTTTGGGACTGAAAACACCGAAGTTTATAAATAATCCCTCCAAGTTTATAAATGGGTAATGATTCGTGAAAGGATACTGAATTTCAAAGAAGTTTATAAACGTTTAAATTAAATAAAATCGGGATATAATCATTAGCCTTAGAGCGAATTAGCTAATTTTTTTCTCAGATAATACGGAAGGAGGTTCTTGTCGAGCCTACACGGTTTTCTGGCACAAGCGTGTGTGGCGTGGTTGCTAATTTTTAAATGCAACGTAACCAAAGGCTTAGTCGTGTCAACGGGCGGACGCGTGTCTATTATTTAGGAGCAAGGGACATACCGCTGAAAGTCTCGAGCGAATCCGTGTTACGCACCTGTGGTGTTCCACTTGTAAGGGGAGAGCTCAAATGAACCCAAATTTCATCCTTTTCTTCTTTAGAGGTTAAAATATAAGCGCGCAGTTAACAAAATTGCCTAATATCATGTAAAATAACGGAAAAAACTATTAATGGTTTTGAACTTCTTCCTTTTTGTACCAGCTCTTACTTTTGCACATTTTGGAGTATTGATAATATAATATGAAAAGCCCCGTTCGTTGTCCTAGGGTTAATATAGTTTACGTGTTTTCTTGGTTGGCGTAGAAAATTCCTCTTGGGCTGCGGATAACGAAATTTTATATAGAGATAAATTATTAAATTATTAATTAAAGGGAATTTTGTGTCACTTCGGTGCCAGACCTCAGCGTGAGACGCTGATGTTTTGTACTTTGTTACGCCGATTAATGATTAAAATGTCGCTATTGAGGTAATTATTTATTCATTGAAATTATTAATTAATGATATTTTAACTTGTTTAGAGCTTAAATGTTTTAAGCAGAGAATCCATGACAAGTCGCGGGTCATAGGAATTCTACTGAGTTTTACGATGGTTTGTAACCTCCAATGTAGGACCATGCTATAGAAATGTCGATTTTTCGCATAACTGAGCTTTATAATGCAGAAAATGCTATGATTTTATTCTGAATAGTGCCGGATTCAATTCAGGTCGTTCACAAAGGCACCATAAGGAATGCATCCAAGTTCGTTTTCGTTCCCTGCTTAGTTATCCCGCGGGATGCGTTCTCAAGAAACTACGATGTAAAAGTGCGGAAACTGGAGTTTTGTGTCACTAAAAGGGACATTTTCATCCTTCAAGAAATTCCAATTCAATCCCACTGAGTGAGGACCACTTCTATTTCTTCCCCATATATGTATATGTGACATCACTAACAGAGTCCCTCGAAAGGAAAGAATATATGCTCATATTTGCATATTTCGATGGCGATTAATATTCCATTTTTTGATCGACTGAAATTTTCTCCTGTCTTGGGTTTTTGGTTGACTCGATAAATTATATCACACTGCATCTACTTTCAGAAGTTATTTTTATTTCATTGACGAAATTTTTAAAATTTAAAATTTTCAGGATGTGTGTGTACTATCTAAACTTTCTTCACATCATTGCTTTCCAATTCTTTCAGAAGCCTTAATTTCAAGAGAAACGGGTTCCCGGAGAGCCAAAGGAATAGCGCATTCGTGAAAGAGGACCGAGTTCATTTCCCGGTGGGGACTTTTACATATTAACGACATAACCACAGCTCTCAGAGCATTAATGCCTATGTAAAAATAATGAATATATTCAAGAGAAACATTACTAGGGTATATTCTGACGGTTCCATTTGTAATCATTGCTTTCTTAACAGCGAAAAATTCGCTTCATTAAAATTTTCATATAATTCCAAACGCATTTTAATCTCGATATTTTCTAATGGATTTTCATCTGCTGCATATTCCAACAGAAACATTCTTTAAGAGAGTAAGAAGGAGGGGCATTTCAGTAACCATTGGGAACACCAGGCGGCGCCAGATTTATTCCCGGAAGGATGGTTATGAAAGCGAAATAGATGGCAGCAGTTAATATGTAAATCTGAGCCATGAAAACTTTCGTCTTTATCGTGTGACTATATTAGGTGTTGTGGGACCTCTTCAATAAAATTGTGTCTCACTCTTCCATTGAAAATCAGAGCTGTTTCAAAAAGAACTAAATGTTTCCCTTAAGAATTGGACATTTCTAGAAATGATTTTTAACAATCGAGATTTCCGAGAACAGTCGCTGGAGAGATCACTCCTTAATCCAAAATTCCCTTTTTCGAGAAACGTTTCAAATAACTTTGTACATTCATATTCAGTATTTTGATGGGTTAATTTGTTTTATTTCGTTGCTGGGGAATACGATTCCGATTTAAATTACGAAGACGATCCTAGGAACTTTCATTATGCGATTTCTGGTATAGATATTAAATATTCCTGATATGACTTCCGAGAATTATCTATCTTGAAAATAAATATTGAAATATTGAATTGAATTTGAACGGAGGAGAATTTCTGCGATGTGAAATGAAGTAACTGCTCGAAATCATTATTAGGATTTCCAAGAATCATTTGTTTGTTATAAATCAATCTCAATATTGGATATGATTATGTTTTATATAGCAGGCCCCCCCCTCCTCTGTTTTAGGACCCTAGTTTCCTTATAACCTCTTCTCTTTATGCCGTTCATCATTTTCCGCTTTCATCTCTTTTGCCCTTCTACCGATCCTTTCCGAGCTGTTATGATTATCCCCTTTCCTCTTAATATATGCCCTCTCCCCTTTTTCATTCTCTTTCTCGTGGTATTTAGGAGTTCTCTCTCCTCTTTAATCATTTTCAATACCTTTACATTCCTTACTCTGTACTTTCAATGTATCTTCTCCGACCTCCTCTATGTTCTATATTTAGAAACCTCAGTTATTCCTTCTCTCTCATTTCCAATGTTCTTATTTCGCAGCACATATTCCATCATAAATATTTCGCTAGTTCCTTCACAACTCTATTTCCTAGCTGATGCATAATACTTTTATATTCTGGAAGGATTATTGTCACAGTAAGTCTTGCTTGGATATTTAATTCATTCTTTTAATTATCTGTCAGCATTCTTCTTAGATATATTTATCTTTTGATTTATTCCATCCTTCCCACTTTTGTCCCAACGTTCGTATCTTCTCTGTAATTTCAACATATGATGAGGAAATTAATTTTAATTCGTGACTGCTTTCGGAGATTGAGAGCCATCACCAGGTGCAAAAGGAAGCAGAGCAAATGCATTTAAAGAGTGAGAAAAGGGAGGAAAGAGCATGATGGAGGACGTGTTAAAGGGAGACGATGTGGTGTAAGCGGAAGGGGGTGAGAATATGACAAAATGTTCCCCTTTCCTCTTACACCATATCCTCTCTCTTTAACACCCTCTTTCTCCCTCGCTCTGACGCTTCCCCCATAATTTAAATAAGCTCGCTTTACTTCCTTTGGCGATCAGTCGCCGAAATCTGTGGTGCTCGAATAAAAATTTCCGGCAAAAGAAGTACGGTATCCTTATCAAGGGGTAGTAGGGAATCATCGGACGGTTAAACTATTCTCTATAAATTATTTATAAACATCTATTTTTGGTGACCGGGACTTTTCTCCCTTCACATTCCATCAAAACAAATAAACGACTGGCCATTTGAAAGAGAAAGTTTCCAAATTCCTGCTAATAAAAGACTAATGCAAAGAGCACCAGTTTGTCACAAAATTGAGTTAAAATCTTAATTCTCGAGTTTCGTTTCTGGATGTGTAGATATCAGTGTTGTCATGTTTGGAGTTTATTGTTTACCTGGTTACATGTGTAATGGTAGATAAATAGTTTTTCTCGTCGGGTGGTGATATTCATTCTCGGTCTTAAAACAATCGAAATAGTTTAGTTTTCTCATGTAATATTATAGTTTCCATAAACGAAGACCTCGACATCGTTCGCGACCATAACATTTTAATAAACCGGAATAAACTTGCATTTTTTTGGGAGCAGAATGACAACCACCAAAATTGCCAAACATGAAGGTTTGTGTCACACTTAAAGACAGCTTATGTTATCATTTCATTCAAACTAGCGCTTTCTTTCAATTAAAATACATGCACCGCAGTACGATCATTCGTACGAAATTTTCGCACGGGACAGCTAGTTTTGATATATTTGAATATAGGAATGGCTCGAATGAACTTAAAATAGTATCTAAAAAAGAATCAAAACATATGTATTCCCTTATCCAAATGGTGAAAATTTTGACTATCCTTTGGAACTCGATGAAGATCTTACTTTTACTTCATCAAGACGTTGAAGGGTCATACCGGACATGATGTAATTTGGAGTGAAATTGTTTGTAACGTTAGCAATCAAAACAAACTTTCATTGCTGTAAATGTATAAATGTAGTATACAGTCTCTTTAGATACTATTTTTATTCAAGTGAAAAAGAAAGGTAGGTGTAGAGAACTAACGCTCTGAAAAACTGGATGGGCACCAACGTTTCCTTAATTTCTGCCAGAAGTTTCAATTTGCTTTGACTGAAAGATGTCAAAGTCATGGTGCAAATTGTAAGGATCAAATCTAAATCTACATAGTTCTCATGGGCCCACCCATCGCACAGCCCCCACTGAATCCAGTCCTCTTCAAATGTTTCGCAGAAAATTTCGGAGCGAGTCAAAGAATCTTCTCTCGTGTTTTCTCCATCAAATTTTAGTATTTCCTGACATTTTCGTTTGAAAGCTCAACTTTTGATGCAGGTTTCTTCACCCTTTTATCTCCACAAATCTTTCCACCTGGGACTACTGCGCATCTTTCGGGCAGATTTTTCTTTGGAAACTCCACTTTAAGCTTGTGTGACTTTCACAAAAATACTCAACGCACGTCCTTCTTTACACAGGACCTAAACGACACTTTTTGGATATAATCCGCCGTCTCTTACTGCTCGACTCTCTCTTTCAATGTTCTGACGATAAACATTAACGTCATTAACTCCACATCGGTTGAATTCATTCTCTGTCATGTAAATGTAATGCAATGTATCCTCACTAGATAAATCGTGAATATGGATTATCTTGAGATCGAACCCATGATTGATACGATACATAACTCATTTGTTCTGGCGGGTTTTAAAAAGGGGTCTGTATGGCATGAAAACGGCAAGTTAACGATCCTTCAAGTTTATGCTGTGAATTTTTATCCTACATGATTGCCTTTAATTAAGAGGATAGTTTCATAAAAAACGTCTTCGCGGGAATCACAGTATTGTAAATAACTTTTAAAAAAGACGTTTCACCAACCTTGTCGTTAGCTTATTCAGGTAGATGTGAAGAAGCCAACGGCAAGGTGGGCGAAACTTTTTTTTTAGATCTTAAAAACACTGTGAATTCCGCAAAGACATTTTCTACCAATGGAACAAGTACACAGTGAAACCCTTAAAGCCATAAGGATAGTTTACATATAATAGATAAGAAAAGGAAATTGGAACCCGACTGTTGGTGAAAAAGAGGATGAAAACGTTCCAGTAGTCTTTTGCTGGGTCGGCGGGTACCGAGTGCTGGGAATACCGGGATTACCGACTTCAAAGAGTCACCCAATTGTGATTCACCAGCTTCTGCGGTACATAGAAGACGCTGGACCGACCAAAAACAGTCAATCAAAGGTGATGGCGGTTCCTCAAGAATTAATTTACATTAGTACCCATTTTGCAATTACAGTGATTAATTGCATCTTAGCTTAAAATATTGGTTAATTAATTTAAGATTGTACATTTTTTGTCTTCGGGGGATTTTTCTCCTAACTTAGACACTGCAAATATCCTTCATACTGCCATAATTAAACTTTTCGTGTGCTAACTAACATGTATTAACTAACTGTCATCACTAACGCATTGTTTTCAGCATTGAATATACAAAATATTTAATTTATCTGAACTTTTTACCCGATTTAAGCTATGATACGATATGTTCAATGGTTGAGGGGTTTTAGTCGTAAATAAAACATAAGGATTAATACTGAGTCTCCGTACGACCGTAAGATTTACTCGAATGCACCAAAGAAGAAATGAAAGGAAAACAGTAAACAATTCGTTCGTTTAAAGAATCTAAGGACCATTGACTTTATCATAGGTCCAGCTGTAACATTTGCATAAACAAGGTACAAAAGAAAATGCGATACAAGAAGAATGCAGCCGTGGAATCTGGACAGAGAAGAGAAAAAGAAGCAATTTGGGAGATCCGCAGTGGGAGCGGAATAAGCAAGAAAAAATAAGCGGGGAAAGTATTTTCCTTTTCCACGAATCTCAATTTCGGAAGCCGCATCGAGCGCATATATTTCATCGCAAAAGAATTTGCTCCTCTGCAAAGAAGATGGAGGAAGTGGAGGGGAGGGGAGGGGAAGTGCGGAGGGAGCGCTTCCTTGCGGAGGAAAGAGGAAGTAGAGAGGAAAGCGCAGAATTGCTTTAGTAACGGTTATTAGCTGAATTATGAATGCGACGACCTCTCCAATCACTTCGTTAAGCTATTTATTTCATTTATTTAGCGGAGAGAACACAGATCGATGGAGAGACACCCACTCACACTCCGAGGAAAGGATATGGAGTTAAAGGGTTCATGATAGCCTCTGGGCAAAGTTCGAAATAAACCAAACGGTTCTTCGTGATGTACACAAAATATAGACAATCTGAATTTCTTATAGAATTCAATATATTTTAAATGCACTTGGCTCTTTTACTAAACAAAGATTGTAGGTACCATGTGGTCCACGCGTAGGTGAATTTTAAGTAGTCCAAACTCAGATATGAATTTATCATAGCTATATGCATGAAAGGGGTCCTATGTAATTAGAAACTGATATTTAATAATAATTTTTAATATATTTTACGTGGAGAATATGCGAGCTTCTGGAAACTTATGTTCTGTATGAATATACAAACAATAAGCATATTAATGAGTATATATACTTATTAATATGTTTATTGTATATACAATATATATTTTATTACACAATAAGCATAGTAATAAGCAAACAATAGCAAACATTGATAAAGAGACTAGGAGAGCTCTAACAAAAGGATCTTTGCATTGGAAACGTTAAGGGATAGTCTTGTACGGTGATGTATGGTTGGGACTTCGTGGGTCTCGGGCCGATACGATAGCCTTGAAGACCTACAAGGAACCCAAATAAATCTTACAAGATAAGTATTGGAGACAAGTCATGTACCTGCTATTTCATGGAAATTATAAACTCATATGTGAATTACAACTAATAAACAGCAGCTGTTTTTCAGCTAGTTTTTAGTTAAAGTAGTTGATTGGCATATATTTCATATAATTATAATCTGCATTTTATATTTAAGCCTTAAGTGGATTAGTTACCGTTATTTCTCATTTTATAAGCTATTTTTAGTTTTATTTGTATTTTAAATCAATATGTAAATTAAAACTGTATTTTAATGTAAGGTTTAATTTAATTATGTAACTGTGTTTATAAGTGAATTTAACAAGATTTTACGTACATACTTAGACGATGGCATAAAGAGATTTTGTTCATATGTACGGGAGGTCGAAGATATTATGCAGAAGATAGGTTCATTGAAAGATGCCAATCATAAAATGACACCAAGGATCAAGGAAATATATTTAATATTACTTTCGATAGCGCATTTATGACTACCATAGCACTAGGTTCACTGCCGAAAGTTGAAAGGCCTGAGGTGATGTAGGAAATAACCCGAGAATTTTGAGAAAAACAAAAACTAATAAAGCTCCTGGTTTTGAAAGCATAGCTGGGATGTAGAGCATAAAACAGACTTAGATTAAAAGCTTAATTAAGACAAATTTTTAGTAATTCTACTTACTCTAAAAAAATGACTGCATGATGAATGCTTGGTCAGCCTTCTAGGAAATACTTAATTACAGCAAATTCGGTAGATATCTTGGAGTAACCTTCACGAATAATTTAACATGGGATACCCAGATCTGTAATATATGTAGAAAAGCACTTAAAAGAACTCGGCTTTGTCAAGGGAACAGTCGGTACTAGGAGGGAAGAAAAAGTCCTCCAGCGATATAACTTTGCGCTAGTTAGGACTCGCGTTGAGTATGCATGCAGTCTAGTGGACTATGCTGAAAAGTGTCGCATCCGGAGGGATCTCCTCAAGTTTTACTTGTGCAACTAAAGAATTACATTTTACCTTGGGATTACTTCTCCTGGGAGAATAAGGGGAATCCAGAGAGTTTTAGCTTTTCTCCTCAAAGTTTAATGGCCGACCTAGAGAGGACTGGACTGTGTTATTTGTGTCTTAATTGGTTTCAAGGGATCTTCCGAGGGCCTCCTTACAGAGGTAGGGAATTCCTACTTGGGGCCCCATTAATGGAAATTTGGGGCCTTTTTAAGAAGGTAGAGTTTGCGAATTATTATTATTATGTTCCAGTGCATTGCGAATTATTATTATTATGTTCCGGTGCATTGCGAATTATTATTATTATGTTCCGGTGCATTGCGAATTATTATTATTATGTTCCGGTGCATTGCGAATTATTATTATTATGTTCCGGTGCATTGCGAATTATTATTATTATGTTCAGGTGTGGTGTATTCCTCAGGCCATATTTGAGAAGGTCCCCGAGCCCCCAGGTTGGGATCCTTCTCAACTTAGTATTGTTTATTGTATTTGTAATAAGAAAACATTTCTGAAATGTAATATTATTTTTTAAGTAATAGTAACGTATTTATTTATATATGTCTCATAAATTCACTGTTTGCAATCTTTCTTCGTATACTTACTTATTGCAATATGCATAAGCTCCTCTAAAAACACCAAAGTCCATGAAGAATCTTTTCCGCAAAAATTATTGTCAGTAATAAGATTAAAATAGCATTATGTATTAATATAGCATAGTAAAGTCTAATAACTAATTTTCCTCCACCTGTATTCAACACATAACTAACTAGCCAAGTTAGGTGATCACTAAGTAAATTTATCAATTGTAACGAAGTTTCATCAAGTGGAGCCTGCCCTGATTGGTTATTTTGATTAACGAAGCACAAAATGAAGTCTCCTGTGCTTAAAAAAGAATCGGACGAAAAAATGCAACCTTGCTGTGAGTCATTTTAGTGATTTGTTTCCATTAAACACCACTCTATCAAATGATTAGAAAAAGTAATTCGCAGTGAATACTGAAAAGCCGCGAATATACATTCAACCACAATTAATTTAGCAAACATGTCACTCATCTTACTAAGATCGTTTTCGTATATTTTTCGATATTTTGGTTACGAGAATGCTTCACGGTCATTTTTATTTCTTTTCTCGCTAAATTAGCGGAATTCAAAGAATTTTCATTTTGTAAAAAAGTTGGAATAACTTTGAAGTTATTAAAGCGTGCACCCAGGAAAAAACCCAAGGAAAGACGGACTTCAAAAAATTCTGCCGGGACCGGGAATCGAAGCCAGGATCTTCCTCTACCCAGAAGGTAGCTTTAGCCAAATAAGCTACCCGACCTGAACATTTTTTATATCGTTTTGGGAACTTAATAGGCAAGAGCAATTATGGTTTCGTCCGACTATGCGGCACCGTCCACGGCCACGACCTGATGGAGGCACCGGAAAAACAAAGTGTCATTAAAAAGTTCGATTAAGGCCGATTCCCGGTCCCGTTAGACTTTTTCAAGTCCTGTATTCCTTGGAATTTCCATGCTTATCAGTCTAATCTTCCGCAACATAATCCTCACTATATCCACTGGGGGGGCTCAGAGGGTAATCCTCCCTTTGATCCCTCCTCCACACACTCTCTTAGATTGTCCCTCTTCCTTAGAAAGTATTATTTCTTTTTTCAACTTCCAAAGGGATCCTGAAAATAGTCTTTCTTTATTCGTTCCGTATAAGGCGTTACGTCTCAATACAAACGATAAACGTTGATGGAGAAAAACAGACTGATCGAGAAACACACTTAAACGAAGACGACATTGGGAATTGAGAGCGGATCAAGGATGAGGGGAAGGTGTTAGCATTGAACGAGAAGGCGTTCTCCTTAAAACCCAAAGGTAAACAGGAGTGAAAAATAGAGCCGATTTCGGAGCGGATGTTTTCACGGAAGACGCTTTAGAGACTGTTGACTTCCTCAGGTTTCCTTCACTGTCATCTCTTTCAAATTTCGGTTATTGGGTTATAAGCTTCCTACTATTGGAGAAATTTCCACGTGAGGGGAGGGAGTAACCGTCTTCATGTCTGGGAGGTACATATCGCGATACACATCGATTCGATAGTAATGCGTATAACGATTCCTTAGAGAGAACACTCACGTTCTCCAAATCGACATCGTGTCCGGGCTCGTGTTGAACATGCTCCTGCTACCGCGGTCTTTGTTTCTCATTGATGCGGCAATCAATAGAGGGATGTCCCACATAGGATAACCCGCAGCTGCATGTTATTTCGTACACTCCTTGGGAGAGCGTATGCGGTATTTAGAAAGGCACTCTCCGCTTTTTCTCGCCGAAACGTTTAATTTGTGAAGGACACTGAATGTCCTCTCGGGACGCGGTTCACCCGTTTGGTTTCATTTTTTCTCCTTCCCTCTCTTTCCGATGCTTACTTTCCTCGATAGCCGTTCTTCTTTGTCGATTGTGTGTCCTTGCTCACAGAGGGTGGATTCGGTAATGTTTGTTTCTCGGTGAGAAACGTTTAGTAGTAGTAATGTAACCCAAAAATGTGTACATCGACCAACTAACACATTTATCGTGTTTGTCAATAAAACATATTTAATTATGTAGACAATAATTGAATTTAAAATGTGGAATGAAAACTGTAAGAAATGTATTGTTTTAATTCAACTTAAATGTATCCTAGTGTATTATATCTACTTGTGATTGTTGAATAATGAATAATGAAAGAGATTAGACTGTACTCCGTAATAAGAGTACTTTTATTGGAGGACTACTACTTGTTATTCATATTTTTAATCTGATGTTGAATTTTAGTAAATATGAGACTTACATTTTTCCATTTGCTTGAGCTAAGCTTCTCCTTCTTTTGTAATTACTTATATTTCTTGAATTATTTTAATATATACGTCCCGTCGACAAATGACTCAACATCAATGTAACATGAGCTAAAATTTTAAATTAAAAAAATTAGTAAAATAAATGACAATGAATAGTCATATAAATACTTTTTTGTATGTCATCGGTTAATAAATTTATTATTTTTGTTCTTGGTGTTAGAGTTCGTTGTTCTAGCTGTTGAAATTGCTTCGACAGCTGAGGTCATTTCGCACGTGGGCTCCCACGTGGAATCTAACCCGGGATCGCTCACGTCAAACTCGAACGCTCTGCCCACTTGGCTATTCGGGGAGCTCGATGACGTTTTAATGACCTTCTGCTTCCGGTAGTGATGCGAAACCACATGCGTGTACCTGTCAGTTCGAGTATCACGCGGAGTGGCCCAATTGGTTCTCCTTGTTTTCTCGGCATCGAGGAAGGCTCAAATTCCATGGTGAAGTGGATTAATGAATATTCAGGAGGACCAAAATACCTCCAGATAACGAACGTGTCATCTCATCTAAAGCACTGATGTTAACTTCTCTGTCTGCAAGGCTCTGATATGATTACACGTGGGTGGATCAAAGAGTAAGGTAACAAGAGCTCTTACGGCACTATTCAGCAGTTTCATGAATTTAAACAAATTAAGGGAATAGTAGTTTTTCGAGCGGCAGATAAAAGCTTCCATACCAATGTTGAAGAAAATGCGGTGGAAACTATGACGCTATCCGAACGGAATTTTGAACTTCCTCTTCAGCTCCAAATTGTTTACCACTAAAATGCTTTTCCAATACCCCAAAGAGTTAGCAGTCGCTTGGTGAGAGATTCAGAATGTAGGAATGATGGTCAAGAATGTCTCACCGGAAGTGCAGCAACAAATCATAGGTGGCATTGGGTGTTTGTGAACGGGCATTCTTGTGTAGCAATGATCCTTGACCATCCTCACTACTAAAGGAGGCACGTGGGTGGTATTTGTGTTGAATACTGAATCAACATTTGTTCGGGATCAGCTAGCTTTGCTTTGATATCACATTGGGAATTGAAGTTGAATAAAAGCTGTTGAATATAAGTAAGGGGAGGTAGTATTTCGTATAAGGACGATGTAGTTTTTCAATAGCTAATCTCATATAGAGTTTTTATCCTTTATCAAGTTATATTCCTAATAAAAGTTAAAAGCTTAACCCACGGCCAATTAGTGTGTACTAGAAAAATTTTACATCGCACATGAGCGGTGGTGAAGGATAAATATATCTGTTGCACCTAAGAGTATTTTTTGTTAGTTAACTATTTAAAAGTGAGATACATTTCTTTAGAATGATTGGTGAAAAGGCAGCACTACAAAAATTTGGGTTTTCTGTGACGCCTATCTTTCCTCCGTCAATTTGCCAAAAATCTACCACTTTCCCAGCAGCTGATCGAAGCGCTTTCTTCTAATATTTTATCTATAAAAATATCCAAAAAAAGTGTAGTTTAAGATACTCTTTAGTTTGGTGACTTTAAAGCAACGGTTTCCCTTAATTTTTAGTCAAAATTTGGCAAAAAGAATTTCCACCATCTTTTTAATTTAAGACGTGCAAAAAGTCTGCTACAAGCTTGAAAATTTAATTAATTAATTAATTAAGTATGTAAAGATAAAAATCATATAAGAATAATGCATCGTTATTTTTTTCTATATTCATTTTCAGTAGCTTCTATATCGTATTAGAACATTTTATCAAAAAATCGATATCATCCTCATCCCAGAAAAATCTTTGTCAAGTTTGGTAGCCTGTTTGATCTTGTTAGAGCATATAGATATTGATAAATAACTCATAAAAACATATAAAGTAGTCTTTCGTAAATTACTGTGCAAACTTTCAAGACCCGCGTTCAAAAATAAATGTTCTTTTGGCTTGTTGGTCCTCTTCTTTCAAGCCTAGCCCACTGCGCGAAAATTATGGCTCTGCAGAACTGTGTGAAGCGGAGGTCGCACAATGGCTACCCTCGGCGGCCGTATCTTCACTTTCATTCTACGCCGTCTGAAAAAGGGCGATATACCACGTTCCACTTTGGTTGGAAATCCTTTTCGTGAGAAAAGCACAAATTGCGTATCTTCCCACTTATTTAAGAACATATGTATCCATGAAGATTTTATAAGGAGATTCCTTATATACCTGACCTTGAGCTGATTTTCCAAGTTATTCTTATTAATATTAAATATTGTATTCCTTTGCAAGCAATACGGATTTCAGTGAGGCACTATGAAATCTTTTAACACCTGAGGGCGGCTTTGGTCGTAGATGTGTTGGATGACAGGAAGACTATCATTATAAGTTTGTCTTTAGGCCTGTTTTACCTGATTGTATGTTCTCTATTGAATCTTTATCAGACACTCCATAAAAATAACGAAAATAAGCTGAGATCATATCGGCCTCTAATGCCTGCGCGTTTTAGGAAAAATTAACACTGCACAGAAGGCGTGAACCGGGGTGTCTTGTTCTCGGAAAACTTTTGCAATTAAATTTCATCTCTTAATTAACGTACCCAACAACACATATGAAAGAGGTGTTCCTGTGACTAATAACTTTTCTAGAGACAGTATGGGTGAGAAGATCTGTACGTTGTCTTTAAATACATTTCTAAGTAACTTACGCAACTTATGGAAGACTCGGCATCACAGTATCCTTGTATTGATGCTCACAAAACACGCTAATGCTTTCATGAAACTGCAAAAATATACATTCACAAGCGCCATTTTGATATCATCTCCTTGGATACATCGTACCGCCCTTTGTCACCGCACGATATGCATATTTCAAGCCTCCATGCACCGCCGGCTGCATAAGATCCAGGAACTCGGTTATCACTCCTTTTCGAGGCACAATTATGCATTTCATTTATAAGTCTGAGGACCGCAACTTTTGAAGTGGTGTTTCCCAAACTTTTTCTCGCCACCGCCCCCTTGGTTCCACCGCCCTCAAACTTTCCAGTAATCCATGAAACTTATTATCCTCATGGCCAAATCCGGAGAAGAATTAAAAGCAAAATGAAATAGATTGCAGTGGTGAAAAAATTCACCAGATCACTACGCGGCAATTTTCTGATGTTTCATTGTTGTACAGAATCTGGCGAAATTGAATTTAGAAAGGAAGATGACTGGCAATGGAATAAAATTGTTTTGCGTCAAGCGTCTCCCTAAGGGGGAGCAGTATTGCCAACTTTGGGAATCGTTGTTTTAAAGCCTCGGAAAAAGTCCAAACTGGTATAAAAGAGAGCAGGGTATGCAGAATGTAGCAGTTGTATTTTTAGAAATGCTTCGACGGCGAGGTTATATCGCGCATATGGTCTTCCACAGAAATCGAACCTGGGACCGTTTTCACCAGAGGCAGACGGACTATCTATTGAGCTATTCGGAAGCTCCTTATATGCGGAATAAGAAACACTTGTCTCTCCTCAATTGATTCTGTAATCAGGATTCCCTCGTTCGACCGACACCTACTTGATCGACAGCTCAACTGAACTAATTATCCCAGTTTAGCCAAATGTCGCTCACACTGTGCTATCGTTTAACCGAGTTGTCGATCAAATGAGTTGTCGTTTAACCGAGCTGTCGATCGAGTGAGCGTCGCTCAAACGAGGTAGACCCTCTGAAATCAATCGTCACTAATTAACATTTTATGGCGAATTAATCAAATCTGTGATAATTATTGAAAGAGTGATAAGCAAAGGGAATGCTGGAACTCCCTTGCCTTACGCTAATTTGTAGGGTTCAAATTATGATGCAGAACTGTGAATGAGGAATATGTGAGTGGTTCTAAGAGGAAGGCCGAGAAATAGCTTTTCGAATGTGGCAAAAGTGATGATGAAAGGAAGAGATGTATGAATGATGACGTGTCTTGATTAATAAAAGGGAAATGATGAATAGACATCTCATCGACGCGTACGAATGAGAAACGAAGAGAAAAGAGAAGGTGTATATGGTCCGCATCCTTGGTTCTTAAACAAAATGTCCCAAAAATAGCCGGTTGATTAGAAAATTCAGTAAAAGAGAGATGAAAGTGACGTATATGATACATATGATACATGTATCATTGCTATCTTAAACGAATCCATTTTGCAGCTACGTACCACTAGACTATTATGATTAGAAACATTATAATGTCATTGTACTCTCAGTTAAATATCGGCAGTGAATCAATGGTCGTTCTTTGTGTGGACGATAATTCATCTGATAAGGATGAGGGGAAGATGCTAACTTTGCAGGAGGAAGCGAGGGTTTCAAAAGTCAAAAGTAAACAGAATTAAAATACAGCGACATTTCATGAAATTTATTGCTATTTATATTGGTTATTCATAATGTAAAATTTCTTTGGAAACCGATCAAGATTTTTATTAAGTATGACAGAAAGATTAGGGCTTGAGTCCCGGTTCTGTCAGCCTTATTTCTTGTCCTTTATTCCTTGGGATATTTCCTAGGCGCACGTCTTTACGTGCAACATCTTCTCAAACCCAATTCCTTTGTTATCCTTAAAGAGGGTACTCCTTTCTTCACCTTGTTTGGCCGGTATCTCTATGAGTTCGTGACTGTGAAACGATGTCGCTGAGCCGGAAAAAAATCACGCACCCTCGCCAATAGATTCTCCCTATAAACGGCATGTTGACTGTGCTGGCTCGATATTTTCGTTGAAAAAATCATCTGCCCAGAACGTGGAAGACCCAGGTTCGAGTCCTGGTCCTTTCAGCCTTCCTTCAATTCCATAGGTTCCTAAGCACACGCCCTTACATGAGGCGTGTGCTTAGGAAAGTGAATTATGAGTGAAACATCTCCTCAAATCCTTTTCCTATGGGAGACTCGAGTTCGAGTCCCAGTCATGCTCCCACTACTGTTCACCTTTTGAGTATTTCTTCTCTTTGAACATTTCTCATCTTAGAGGGCGAAATTTCCCCAAAGTTGATATTCCATTTAAGTGGAGATAATAAATGTGTAAAAAATTAAGGGGATTTGCCACGATAATGATCTCGAAAATTATGTGTGCGACGGAGAGAGTTTGTATGGAACGCGACGTGGGGGGGAGGAAGTGGTGAGGGGGGGTCACTCTCATTTGGGAAATCACATGAATAAATCGCAGCAAATGGAGCTGGCAGATGACCAAAATGGTCAAAGAGAGGGAATCCGGCGTCTAATAACTCCTCTTGTTATCGTAATAAAAGTGGATGTCTGTAAATCTGCGAGGGAGATATAGATAGATAGATGGACCCTTTTATTGGCGGAGATAACAAAATATAAGATGGATAAAAGCTCGGGTTCGATCCTATTCGGATCACTCCGAAAGGTTTAATTTCCCTGCGAAATCTATGGGCAACATAAAGAGACCACAGCGGTGTCTCCAAATTTAAGAGCTGATACAGTTGGATGAAGTTATGGGATGAGGTCAAAAAAGTAGTCTGGAATGTAAAAGACGAATTTGAAAAGAAAGAGGAGAGCA
Organism: Pachydiplax longipennis; assembly: GCA_036926295.1. NCBI lineage: Eukaryota > Metazoa > Arthropoda > Insecta > Odonata > Libellulidae > Pachydiplax > Pachydiplax longipennis. The sequence goes on from JAVFKF010000015.1 coordinate 40,316,215, forward strand.
TAGAGCAGGATAGCAAGTACGATCTTAATTCAATTGAAAGTGTAATTTTTAACTGCAGTAAAACCCGTTTAAGAGCTGTCTCGCTTAAGAAGCTATCCTGCTTAATACGCGGTTTTCTTCCGGTTCCGTTCCCTACCAGACGAATCGCATGGTAAAAATACCGCTTAAGACACTTTTATACCCGCTTATAACACGGATTTTTCCAATTTTTTAGACGTACTGCAGCCCATTTTATCCAATTCTCCGCCTCATTCTTTTAACATTAATTCCTTATACATTAATTTTACAAGAATTCTTTCTACATTATCGCTGTTCTCTTTGGCTTCCCCTTATCTCTAAAAGAGTTTCTTTTGGGCATCTTGTTTGGAATGACTAATTTTCTAAGAATAAATGAAGATATCATGAAGAAAACCAACGTTTTTCCATTGTCGGAACCAATACTAACTCTGGGATACTGTAAGATCTTTCTCAAATCATTCTCGTCTCAGAGCAGAATGTAAGATTAAAAGTACGGTGTCCCTTTCTTCACAAGTTGGAAACATCTCGGATGAACCAAAGGGGTAGTGCAGAGTTGGTATTGAGCGCTGTCTTGGAGTCATCGTTCTCTGTGATTGCCTCTCACCACTGCTGTTAAAAAATTCATTGTTCGGCCAGAATTGTTAATCTGATAAAAATTGCTTCACTGTATACTAAAAACTGACCAAAACTAAGTAACATTGGAAGGCGCTTTCTTTGTACGGAAAGCAGATTATTCTTTAAAAAATATGACGAAAAGGCAACAAGTATAACACAAACATGATTTAAGGATTCTAGATATCTAAATATGTCACAAATAAAGCAAACTAAATATATTACTTTTAGTTTTTAAATATAAATCACCTGTTCAAAATTTAAAAAGTCAAAAAACCCTCTCCCCTTTTTACGTAAAAGATACAGAAATTTATGATATCCCGGTTAAAACGCTACCCCGCTCTTATCGCCATTTTCAATCGACTCCTTGAAAAGCGTCTTAACCGGGTTTTACTATTCTTAGTAGTTATTATTATCAGTAGTTGGTAATGTAGATTCACTCTTTTCGTGGTAGCTGAAATGATTAGAGCTCCAGTCCTGTCAGTTAGTCCTTGCGAATTCATTTCTTACGTAGGAATTCAAGAAGATTATACATTTTCCTTCGGAGATATTATGAGTATTTACCTTTGATGTCAGTTTTACATTGGGGCTCTTTGAACGCTTAAATCGGCTCTAAGTTATCATTCTATGCTTTCGTATCCCATGTTAACGATCCTTGAAAAAAATATTTTGCTTCTCGCAGTACACGTATTAATTGGCTTTTGCCCTGAGGAGTACTAAACTTAAAATTTTGGCGAAACTTAAAATTGAACGAGAAGAGATCAATTTGTGAGAATATCTTCCCGAAGTCATATGAATCTGACAAAAGCAAACCTCATATATTTTGCGAAATACTAAGAGCTTATTTTTGGCACACTCGTAGAGAGGTTACACTTTACTAAGTAAAATCATTTTAATATGTTCTAAAAAAAATAGGTGAATATGAAAAGAGCTTGGGGCAGATAATGTTACCATGAAACTCTAACGTAATAACTGATATTTATAACGGTGTATTAAGAGTGTCATTCTTTAACCGTATTCAGTATGTTTTATCTCTCTTTATTTTCAGACCTTTCTCACGGACACTGGCATATGATGGACAGGGGATAATGTAATGAAAGGCTGTGACAAAGACTACTGATGTGATAATTTTACCTTGTTTGTGAACTAATTTAACAAAAGCCTCTGGCTGAAATCATGATTACACATTATTAGATTATATTAATGTAAGGGATTTAATCATGCTCTTTATATTTTAACTCATTATCTTTATACTGAAATTAGCAATTTTATTTTGTTTTTAGAATCTGTATCTTTTAAACTTACCTTTTTCTGTATTTTGTACTTTTGTATTTGAATTTCCTTTTCTATTTTTTTAAACTTATTTTCTTTATATATTAACCTTTTTTGTGTTTTCGCCGGTTTATTTCTTCCCGCTTTCCCTGCGGGTGATTTCTCGCAATGTTGGTTTTTCTTTTCTTTGTCAACCTTCAGTTTCAAAGTATATTTCCCACACTGGACTTTTTTTCGCTTTGGTTCATATTTGTAAATGTTAAAAGGCATAAGTAGTAAGATGAAAGAGGCGGCATGGTCTTAAAATCGACAATAAAGGGTTTATCTATTTATTTGTTCAATTGTTAAAGTGAGGTTTAACGGAATTTTTAATGAATCAATAATATAAAAACAACGGAGGAGTGAAGCGATGAAAAAATGAATGAAAGAATAAAAATGAATACACTACAATATAAACATATATACTACATATATTAACAATGGATCACAATTCAAAGAAATAAACTAACAGAGAAAATAACAAACAATAAACTGATGGTGATGGCTGCAGGAAGATTGCTACTTGTCAACGATTAAGCTATCTAAGGTTAAAAATCAATCGAAAACCGAATCCAGAAAGGAATGAAGACAACATTGAAAAGGAGTTAACCAAATACACCGAGAAACGCCATTAGCAGAGGAGTTTGAAGTTATATGCGCATTCCGGAAGCCGTCTTCAGTAGCTGAAGTGGATGGGAAAGGGGTCGACGCTTATATTTGTGTGTGAACCTGTTGTTCATTGATTGACGTGATGAGAGGGTAATCGGTTGCTGTGTGGGTGCCTTCCATGAGAAAGGGGTGATTCGGCCCGCGTCATGGCTATTGTTCGATCTAAAGGAACAAAATGTTTTCAGAAGCGTCTATTAGATATTCTTGATAGGATTTAGTCGTTACTTCTGCCTTCAGTCCCTTAAACTATATTTTCCACATTGATTTTTTAAATATTTATACAAAAATAAAAATATCATTAAATCAATATTTGCTAGATTTTGAGAGCTGTTTCAGTGTGATAGATGAATCTTCTGTAAAAATCACAGCGATGTATATATATTTTATGTGTTTATACATTTTTATGTATTTATTTATATATCGATCTAGATATTCATTTATTTATACATTTCTAAATTTATCTATATATTTATTTGTATTATTTTATTTCCATATTTCTAAATTTGTTTATGTGTTTGTTTATCCGATGTCAGTAACTCCCGCAAAAAATACACGGAAGAAATTTTCGTCTTTCGTTATTTCACGCATTTCCTGACGAAAGAAAAATACTAAATTTAGGGATTCAGTAGAGGGCCAATGTCCTGAGGCATTTTGATATTTTTCCACCAAAAGTATCCTTGGTTCGATTCCAGATGACTGAAAAATCTTTCCATAAGAAATGCTCGTCAGGATCATTTTGATCGAGTGCAGTTTTATGTAATATAAATTTATTAAAATATATATAAATGTGAAAAAATGAGGTTCGGGGAATGAAAAACTCAGATATACCGAATGATAGGTATAAGTTCTTATAATTTGAATATATTTGCATAATTTTTACGGGTAGATTCAGTTGATTTAAATACAACCGCTAATATGTAAAGCACATGAAATTTTCCATCCGAATAAAAAAATGAAATCAAGATATATAAAAGTATCGTATTTCTCTTTTTCGGCGATGACATTTGCAAAGAAGTAATAAGTTGTATTTTTATCTCACCTAAATTCTTGCTCTGCCTGAATGTCCGAAGTATTCTTACGAATAAAAGCATGTAATGCAGCTCAACAATTGCATTTTTAGTCAACGGAAGGAGTCTTTGAAATTACATAATTTTCGAGTGTTTAACTCTAATTCGTTTCGAAAACAATATTCCTGTTCCAAAATAAAAACCTTGATCGAATTTCTCTTCTGCTTTCTGCCTCAATTTTATAAATTCGTTTTCGTGGATTTATACTAGCATAGATTCATAGAGATCCTAATAAAGCTAAAGAACTATGATAGGTTGGCCACCCTGCTCTAGGTCATCCACAACGGAATCGATTGCGTCACAAGTTAGCTGTTGATGAGGAACAATCGCATTCGGCGGAATAGAAAAACGAAGGGGCGTGACGTAAGCTGGAATGATTTGGCGACAAAGGCTGCGTAAAGAGAGCCGCGGCGCATTATGGGTAGAAATCGATCGGATGGCGACGCGGGAACGCACTACGTAACTACTTGGTGGTCAAAAGAACTGACGTAAAGAATTGAGAAGATTAGAGGAAAAAGAACCCTTAAGGCGACATTTTGATGAAGTGGCTCAGGGTACATAAGCATTTCAGGGCTGTTAAGCTTAAAGTAAATGAAGAATGGGCAACACTGATAAAAGGATGAACAGAAAGACTGAATCGAGGTCGTAGCTTAGGTCTTCTTAAGTAAGAATGAAAAAGACTTCCTTACAAGAATGCATCAAAAAAGTCTAGCGATCTACAATACAAACAATTACAACAATTTAACCATATGCTCGTGACTCTCCGCTCATTTCCATCTGGTTTATTCTGCAATTTTAGAAAAGTTGAAAAAGTTCTCGAAATCAATCTTCAATGCCTCTGGAATCGTTTCATATTAAAATAAAAACCAAACTATATTGTCGAGCAGGATTGTTGAAATTCTTCATCTTCTTCTGGTGCCACTCCCATCGCAGATTGGAAATCATCATAGCCAATCCATTTTTCTTTTTCCTTCTCCTAAAGACTTCAGTAGTGTTGCATTTAAACCACTTTTTTAAATTGACCATCACGGAAATTATTTTTCTACCTCCGCTTCCCTTCTATTTTTCCTTGTAAGATATTCCCTTATATAACAAACAATTAAAAGTCCCGATACATCGTCATCCACCACAGTGAGACGTAACAATAGCTTTCTGCGAAAGACAATGAGCTTCTCCCGGGATTTTTGGACGCCCAACGTGAATGTGCCTGGATCAATCATCTGCCTCCAAGGCGCATCGCTCTAAACTAAGATTTCTGCACGGTTAACACTTACCAGAATACCTTAAAATTCGCAAGGGGGATGTTGCAAATGTGTTCACATATGGTTCCAAAAGCATTCCAAAATAAAAAAATGCACCGGCAATAATTTCATTTGGATCACAGTCGACTAACTCCAGAGTTAACATTTTTCGAACTGAAATGTTTAGATTTCTAATACTTGACGCAAAAAAGGTGAGAATTTCTATTGAGGAATATTATCAAAGAATTGGAAAGAAAAATTTAACTGTCAATAGGTTTACGTAAATGATCCAACATAATATCACATTTTAAACCTCGCATCAATCAAAGAGATATTATTTGTTTCCCTATTTATCATTCACCCTAGCCTTTGAACCATTATCTCGTTCATCTTCATTTCAGCTGAAATAAAATGTCTCTTTTACCAGCCATCTCAACTTACACATACTATTGTTCACCAATGAAATTTCGCTACCCCAGGCTTCTGTGGACATTATTCTTCCGGCAAACATTCAGCGCAACAGAAATTAGGTAAAAGAGGAAATTACACATCCCTCTCACACCGTCCTAGTGACCAATTGCAATCGATTGATTCCTGATTAACTTTCAGATCAATAACATAGATGCACGACAATGCTAGACCCAAATCGATGGATTTTATGAATGTACTCTCTTCCTTTGACATGAGGATGACTTTTGCGTTGAAACTGGTTAACTATAGAATTGAATAATTAGACACCACTATAATTTGTGACTTAACAATTTCGACTGATGAAATTGTGTATTATGAAATAGCGATTGTATATGAACAAAGCTCTATCCAATTCCGTCATTTCATTGCTTTTATATGCTTTAATATGCTTCAATTTCGTCTTCATTGATATAGTTTTATTTCGTTCATTTCCACGTTGGTTGCATAGCGTTATACATATTCTCATATTTCTTATTGTAGGCTTATTTTACTAATATCGTAATTTTTGGATGATAGTCGGACGTGAATAGCTGAATTTGGCGGAATGTTATCCGTGAATATCTCAATTAGGTGGAATTATATCCGTTTCCCTAGAATATTCAGGATATTTTTTAACTAAAAACGGCAAAAAAGGCAAAAGACACTTTTATAAAATCTTTGGAATAAGAAGAGCAGTGTGACCGTGATCATCCTCTTGAGGGTATAATAAAAACTTTCTTCGTTAACTGGGAGATCGAGACTCGTTAGTCTATTCCTACATCCAACCCTACAAGGTTACTGAAGAAATAACAAAATTGCGAAGAAATCTAAATTAGTCGACCTCCAACTAAATCGTGAAAACGTTTTCCCTGACTATCTGATTCATTCAGTCCGATTTGATCTTTAGCATATTTAAGGTTGGGTGAAAGATATAAGTTGCATTATTAGGCAGACAAAATATATAGAAGCACACAAGGAAATTTTAAAGAACTCAATACAAAATCGAGATTAATATACTTTTGGACTTTCTACAGTTTCATTTATGAGCATTTAAGATTAAATTCTTCCTCTGGATATACTATCCCTAGGCTGGTGACCAAAACATAGTTTCCGTAAGCTCGAACCCATGTCTCCCACTCTCAGGGTAGGTATTCTAACCACTAAACTACCACGTCGAGTTAATTCCGCTCTGTTAACGGGATGCTTTGTGAGCAAGTCAAGAGGCGCTCCGCATAGTAGCCCCAACCACCGCCAGAGGTCCTCATCGACTCACAAAGCATCATGCTTGTTTCTCCTTGAGCGCTGCAGTAGTCATACTTTATCATTATTTCCCTCTGAAAGCTTTCTTATAGGTTCGTCTAATAATTTACCTTTAGCATGTACGACGAGATTCCCGATATGCGTTAGGAATGGGACACAGTTTTCTTATACGTGGGGTATACGAAAAGTAAGTTACATTTTTCCCTCAATAGTAATAATAACTTTGGACAGTAAAGTTGGAATTGATCCAAAACATTGCTGAGACCCTCAGTGGTTATTAACTTTTACGTATATATATTTAAGTGTTTATAATAAATTATTACGGTCGAATTTTTATTCGATTAGCAGCAAGCATTGTTGAATAATAAGAAAACAAAATGGCGATCATCTGACTTATATCACGGAACATACTCCAACCTTGAAGTACGGAGAAAAGTGTGATTTTCGAAAAAAGAGATCCAACATTTTGTTTTCATATTCTGCAACAATTCTTGCTGTTAATCGAATGAATATGCCACCGTAAAAAACCGAAGGTCTCAACAAAGTTTTGCACCAATTCCACTTTTTATGCCCAAAATTACCATTTTTCGAGAGAAAAGTGTAACTTGCTTTCGAATGCCCCTCGTACTTCCTTATCAATTGGTCGCTATTGTTTATCATGCAGAATTTACGTCGTAAATTTCAATTCTGTTTGGGGATTCGTAACGGTGAATTGATGTACTCTAGGGACGGAAGGGCCGTATGGATTATACACAAACGCTTCCCTCGAGGAAATCAATTACTCCCCACTAAATACCTCGTTGCAGATGGATTGCATTTCCTCAGAATTTCCGGCGCTCATGCATTCCACGTGCGCTTGTTAGCCATTGGCGATATCGATTGATTAGAGGTTATATTTTTCAATAGACTGTAGCCAGAAAGAAATAAGGCCAAAGTGATAGACTGTACATGAAAGAAAGATCGTAATTCCACTGGCAATATCCATCGACTAGAATGTATTTTTTAATAAGGTAACAGCCTGAAATAAATAAGACTAGATTGACAGCTTGTAGATAAAAGTAAGATAAAAATATATGTGTATATATAAATATAAATAAAAAAGAATAAAATATTAATTAGGTGAAATTAGGGATGGACGCTTAAACTAGTCAAGGATTCAGAACATTACGTAACAAAATTACCAGAAATTGACGTATCAAGAGAAAAATGGTAAATAGAATTGCTTAGCCGACAAAGTCATTTTCACTAGTAAAGATTGCTGACCAGAGCTACAAACATAGGTATGAGGAAACACTTACTAGAATTCTATAAACGCTGTTATTGAAGATAATAAGGAATCTAGCCTCAATCTTCAATGATGATCTTGATGAGGTTTCCAGAGTTTTATCCTTCTTCAAAGTAAATGCGTATTCCTATAAGCTTTAAGAGCAAGTTACAGAACGCAAACTTTAAAAGTAGTTAGGAAAAATATCTGTATACTAGCATTTATATTTTAATACTTTCTACGCCTACCTATTTTTTTCTTTTTTACTACCTACATAAATTTTGCTACACCGTATTTGATTAAATCTTAAACATGACAATGGGTTGAAATATTGACTCATATATTCATAAGGACATACGAACGCAACCTCAAATCAGTAACTGGTGCAAATGACCTTAGCAGTCGAGGATCCAATAAAATCAATTCTACTGCTACTAAATTGAGTTCTCACTCGTACGGCTGAGAAGCATAGACAATAACAGAAGCAGAGAAGAGAAGATTAGAAGTCATGGCAATGTAGGAGTATTGCCGAAGAATGTTGAAAATAAAATAGAGAGAGTACTGATTGGATTATCTTTTCTACGAACGAACGAATACAGAAGTCTATAGACATTGAATAGACAAGGGAAATTGATAGGACATACTTAGATACATGATAATCTGTTGAAGACAGAATTTGGAGGGGAAGGGGGAAGAATGAAGGGGAGGAATAATGAGGAAGACCTAGGTTAATTAATAATTAGAAGCAGGTAATAGTTTGTTTTAAAGTAGTGAATGGCTGTGAAAGCCTTAGAGAGCAGTGACAGGCCAATCCTAGGGATTTTAGCAGTGATGGAATTAAAATATTTTTGGAAAAGATTCTTATCCTATATGAGTATGCAACAACTACAACAAGTACATGCATTTTCCCTTATTATTGTAGTTTGAAAAATTGTTTACGAAACTAAAATTAAGCTTTTTACGATCCAACATTGAAATGATATTTAAGTTTTACAGAATGAATCGTAGCTCCTTTTCATATATTGTATTTACACTATTTATCAGATAGACTTAGTAACCGGTTCGGTGAACTCAGGAAATTCTAAGAGCGGGTCTGTGTAAAGCGGCTAAAATCTCACCATTGGTTTTTAGCCTATGACGACTACATAATTTTCAAGCGCGGAAAAAGATGCATATGTCAATGCTTGAACTGTGCCTGGCTTTTAAAATTCCTGCTTTCCCCTAAATCAACTCTACCAAAGATGGTAAGGTCCTCTTCACCTGTTGGACCACCGTGAGTGTGATATTTTGTTTTGATGCTTACTATCACTGGCACTCTACAGTTAACATGTTATCGTTACACCGTCTTTCCTCACGTACTGTTACACACCGTCGGTTGTGCTTTCATTCCCCATATTTCCCTGTTTCTTCCCTTTTGTTGAGTCCCTTGGTTGTTTTAGTTGCCTTCATTATCCCTTTTCTGTCTTCTGCCCTCGACGTGCTCATCCTCCATACCCTCAGCTCACACTCATCCGTATGCCCTCAGCTACACATTGGCTCACTGCGTATTGCCTTTGTCTCCCACTTTATCGATGAACAGCAGCTCACTGTGGTAAGAAGGCCACCCGTCTCACTAAACACAGGCCCCTCAATATTTGCTGGGGATACGTTCTCAATTGCCTCACGAATGCCGAAATTCGCGAATAAGCATTTCACTCTGATTGTGGTGCCCAAACTCAACATTCGACATTCATGTGCTTTTTTCCCTGAATCAACAATCTACTAAAAATCCAGCAACACAGGCTTATTAAGTTATTACTATTATTCTGGCATTTAGTAATAGTTAGTGTTATACGGTTAGTTAGTTATAGTTAATTATACGGTTTAACAATGAATAACCACGTGATAATTTCGTATCACTATATATAACTTTTCCTATAATAATTTCTCGGATAAATAACACGGATTTCTTCATTACTAAAATTTTTGCTTTGTCGCAAAAATTTTGTATTAGCGAGTTCTGAGTTATCGAATGTTAAGGGTCTAATGTATACCATGCGACTGGAAACATATTGCGAATCTTTATGGACATAGACCTCCATCTAAAATTCAGAAATTAATTGAGGAAATCACTAAATATTAACGATATATTTTGAATAACATTTACTTATTTAATCTTTCATCATCATGTAATAGGTTCATCCTGCGACAACCATATTTACCATGGTTGTACGCGCTCGTATTTATATCTTAATCGTGATCTAATTATACTAAAATTCGACCAATTAAGACGTGATAATTATTTACCGTATTCTAGCAAAGATACTCGTTTTAAAATCCAATCCAATTTTGCAGCACCCATCAAAATAAGGGAGAGAGAAATTCCACTGTTTTGGTAATTTTGTTGTAGCTCTCCGTCATGAGAGAGATAAAAATAAATAACTCAACTTTCACACGTTCTGACGTAACGTGCACACGTTTGTTTTTATTTTCTGTCACAATAGAGAGGAGAGATAGAAGATCCTCACACAGCTGAGGTCATTTTAAACCCTTTTGAGTCCCCAGAAATCCAACCCGCGAATGCTTTCACCAAAGGAGATCACATTGGCGTGATAAGCTTATATAATTTTTATTATTATTAATACTTGGAGAAATTCTCATTTCAATGCTGTAAAACGTTAAAATTATCACGTAGAAGATAAAAAGTTCTGATATCTAAACTGCATGTTTATACGGTCTTCTTTTATTATCTATTATGTTAATTTCTCATATAATTAGGAGTTTTTTATGAACTTAAAAAATGTAATATTTATGCTGTAAGTACGAGGGTGGTCTGAAAAGTTTCCGACTCCAGATTTTTCAGAAATGTTCAGAAAACATGTCGAGAAATGGTGAAATGTCGGAAACTTTTCAGACCACCCATGTGTAGTAATATATTAATAATAATATAGTCGTGTTAATTATAAATGTATAGTTAGGTTTATTAATAATTACGTTATTTTATGTATTGAAAATTGTAAGTCGCATTATAGAATTATTAATATTTTTATAATAGAAAAGTAATATTTATTACGAAACTTCTTGTGACGTGCTGCCCTTGGGAGGTATTTGGTGGGATTTTCCTCCCGACTAGGGTGAATGTAAGGAAGGGATTTTGTTTTTCTATTTGCCCCTCAAATTACTGCCAATCGACAAGATGCCTATTTGCAGTCATAAAATAAAAATAAATAAAACACTGTTTGTAAACGCCTGTTTTCTCGTGCCTGGGTAATGGCTTTTCCATTGGTAAATCAACCTGCGGGTGTAGCTTTAGGTGCGTTGGGAAATCGAAAGCATTTGATTTAGCTAGCAGATGTACATGCGGAAAATTCGCTTCATTCCGCAAGGAATACGTATAAACGGAAGGAGAAAATGGCTGAGTGTAATAGTGAGAACTCATTTGGCAAACATTATAATCAAAGGTCATTTTTGAACGCAAAAAGAGCCGCTTTCGCTCGATCACTGGGGCTTGCGATTCTTTAGGTCAAAGGTTAACTCACTTTAAGCGAACTCTTTCTGTGAACCCACGCGAAAATATTGGACTCTGTTCCGTACTTAATAAGGGAGAGATGAGGGAGAGAGACATTTAAAAATAAATTACTACAATTTAAACAGTATTTCGCCAGAGAGGGTGAAAATTGGTTAACAATTTAGAACAGCATTCCAGTTTTTGTGAAGAAAACTCATTTTGCATCCTCTTCTTATTCCGCCATCCTTCCCAGCTCTTTGCGTGAGGTAAAATTGTCGATTTATTTTATTGGCAAACTTTATGGAGCACAAAAATAGTCTTTATTTATATATTTTTATATTAATAGTCTCTACTTACATTAATTTACGCGCTTAATGAACATCTCATACTCATTTATTATTAACTAATTACCGTTTTTCACCTTTATCACATATTTTAGAGTTTATCTTCGCGAAGATTAACCGTCACTCTTATATATAACTATTTTCTTTTGAATATATGGATGCATGATTTTCAACGAAAGATAAGAATTCCGTTTGTACCATCTCACTCGGAATCAATTTGGTGGGATATCCAAACGAGTAGAGGGGAATGTATTCTACTCCTGGAGAGATACCCCGGTAAAAGGTCAAATAAATAATGATAGCTGAAAGTGGCAAGAAGACTGTTTATATTCTTTGTTGGATTCAACTTTTCCTTAATTGCATGAAAGGCAGGGCATCGAACCATAACGTTTTTTGCTCTTGTGCAGCAAAAAATTCGATTCAGTTTAGATTTCCCTCTTCATACCAACGTCGAACCTGTTTATTTTTAGCTCCATACATTTTATTATTATATCCTTTTGAAAGTTGTTTCATTCTGTCCAGTTTTTTCATTTACGTGTTGCGTAAGTTAACCTTTGACCTAATGAATCATAAGCCTAATGAAGCAGTGAAACCGGCTCTTTTTCATTTAATTACAAATTACAGTAACTTTCAGGCAATGGTTAGCTGCAAAAATATTTATATATGCTTAGTGGACCATTCTTTATTTACATATAGTAAAAAAGGTGTTATTTTGGGTATAAAATCAGAACGGAATACTTAACGGTTTTCGGTTTCAGTTCGGGTTTAAGAATTTCAACCTTTTCGATTCAGATTCTGTTTCACTCCAGCGAAATTGAATTTATTTTTTGGTTCTGTTTTTGGTTCGGTTCCTGTTCGATGCCACGATGGAGGGATGCATTTACTTTTCTGCAGATTGAGTTAACTGGAAATATTCAAAGAAAGGGATGAATCGATATGTATGTCAAGGCACTTAACGCATTTGTTTTGTTATAGATTATAACAACATAATTTATATGCAGCATGCGTAGATAATCGCGAAGCATGAATCATAACTACCACACATCATCGAAAAATAGACAAAACAACATTTGGATTGCTGGATTAATACAATAGTCACAGTTTACTACATAAACATCTAACAAGAAAAGTAATGAGAATAAAGAAAAATGTTTCAACGAGACTGCTTAAGCCTGATCCGGATCCGTGTGGCACTCAACCTAATATCTGATAATCTATCTTAAGAGCTGCAAAAGTAGAATCCAAATCAAAACATGACATTGAAAATGGCTACCTTATCCGTCATCTTCCTTTTCTTATCTATAAAAGAAAATTCGTTTTTGCTATTCGCTAAATCTCAAAAACAAAGAGTCGCACAAACTTTAAACTTGAATAATTGTGAAACATCTTCCATACGCAGATGATAGTCTAGGTTTCATTTGCCCAACAGTCCCCGGTTCAGCCCCAGACGGGACAAAGTGATCTAATAAGAAATGCGTGCAAACTTCATTTTCTCGTTAATAGTCTTAGTTTAAAATAAATAAGAAGAAATAGTCGTACCAAATCATAAATATGCACCCATATAAGGGAAACTGAAAACTTTTGTAAAAAAAACTTTAATAAAAGAAGGATTGTATAAATTTACATACAATGCCGCAACAATAAAACAAGCGGCCAGATCCCACGTTATGTCATGGTTGGTTTTAATTTTGTGGTATTGCAATTTCTTGTTTTATTAAAATTGTTTTAAATAGATCACCACCAGATATTTCTAGATTATATTTTATTTTTTATTCGTATTTTTGGCGTAGAATATTGTTTTGTGTGAAATATTGAATTATACCCATTTACGCTGAGGCGGATGGTGTAGTAGAGAAACCCTTTGGAAGAAAGGTTGAAATTTTCAAATTTTGATATCAGTATGTTGCAGAAGGAGACGGTGTGCTCAGCACCAGTGATATCAGGGACTCTCAGTATACCCCAAGTTAGTTGGAATAAATTTATTCAGACTCTTAACTGACAAAAACTAACTAACTCGGATTTTACCATGAAATTTCTGCAGTCTTCTTCCCTTGGTGGTAAAGATAGAGCAAGGAAGATCCGCCGCAAGATCCGCAATGATTATCTTCAGCAATTAAAAATTTACTTGTAGAATATTTGGAAATTTTCTCTTTGTTTAGAAGAACATTATTACTTAATTACATTAAACGCGGAGTATATTTCAAAATTTGAGCGATTATTTTCACGAAGAACCGAATAATGAAGCCACCGGGAGAAAAGTGGCATTAAATTTTCAGTGGCCGGTCATAGTCAAAAGAGCATGTTCATAGAAAAATTCACAATTTTGACTGTCAGATGTCGGTAAAGAGTAATCATGCATCATCATTACAATGACTCACACCATAGTTACATGTTATTTTCATTGCAGAATGGAATGCAGCAAATTTCGCCAGTCAGCTCTATCTACAGCTCGTAATTGTGTGGCCGGTTGGGGGATCTCCTTTTATACAAGAAAATCTTGTTTAATAAATTAATAAATCTGTTCCTTTTTTAATATGTATTATATATTATATTGAGATAAAGTCGTGGCGAAATGGCTGCGGCAAATTGTCCTAAGCCCGTAGAGACCATAGCTAACATCAATATAACTTAGAGTGAAAACGGATGTAACAAGAAATATTTGGGACCGACGTCGGATTGACTGGGGTAACGAGATTAGCTTAAGAAAGGAAAGCTTCGTTATCCACTAAAGGGATTAAGTAGAACGGAGTTCCGTACCAGCTCAGTGTAGCGAGCAATTAGAGAAGTCTCAGAAATGGAGGAAGGAAGGTCACCGAGAAATAGAGAAAGACTGGATAGATACTTGGTATACTGTGTGTAGTGTTGAACGGAATACACCCGAATGAATGGAAAACAACTAGGTTGAGAAGTGAAGAAAATCAAGAGCGAAAGAGAAAAAGAAGTTCGTTAATGGAGAATCGCTGTCAAGACGGTAGGTGGCAGCATGATGGAAGTGCTCCGCAAGAGTTACAAAACCGATAGGAAGTGGCAGAGAGAAAATTCACAACCGAATGCCTTCCGGGAAAGTATTCTTTATAGATCTCTCAGCGAATTCAATCGGAAATAGATTAATAGAAATGCGTGCGTGGTATTGTAAGGGACGCTAAGCAAGAACAATCAGCAAACGTTTATCTTCCTAAATTTACTTATTATCTTCCTCTAATCTAATCTTATAATATTTATATATACTAATAATATAATAAAAATGCTTAAATAATGATAATAATAATAATAATATACTTAATTAATAATAATATGCTTGAATATATTTTTTTTAATCTTTTATCTTTATCTTTATTCTACTTTGTCACAAAATACAATAATTTTCTCTCCATTGTAAACTTTAAGGTCCCCCTGAGCCAGAGAAAGGCTCGTCAGGAGGTTCCATGTTTATCATAGAAAATAACACATACAATAAAAGATACAAGAAATTAACCATCTACATTTATATCTAAACAACCAATTAAATCATTCAATTATTTCAATACTACAATACAAAATCTTTATCACAGTTACAATAGCAATAAAATTACAATTAATAATAGTGCAATATGCAATAATGTTACAATAGCATTATAATAATATTACATAATATTAAAATAATGTCACAATCAAATTTTGAGTTCTTTGTTGTTGAGATATTAACTTTGAATAATAATAATATACATAGTAATAATAATGTAATATTTAATTAATGTTATATGCTTTCGGCGTGTATTAGTTGTTGTATGCACCATTACTCTAAATTCCTAACCAATTACACTTGTATAATATTCCTAGTCATTTCCTTTTTCATTTTAATTTTGTCGGATTCTGAGCAGTAATGAACCGTCAGAAAATTGCCATTTGATTTGGAGGATGTTATTATCAATGCAGTCTCTTCTGTTTCACTTTTAACTATTCTCCTTATTGCGCCATAAAGATAATAACTTTCATGGATTACTGAGCGGTGTTATGAAACCGAGGGTGCGGTAGCGAGAAAAAGTTTGGGAAACACCACTTCAAAACTTTCGGTGCCGAGACTTTTAAATGGAATGCATAATTGTGCCTCGAAAAGGAGTGATAACCGAGTCCCAGAATCTTATGCAGCCGGCAATGCATGAAGGCTTGAAAAATGCCTTTCGTACGATGAAAAATCTACATCTATATCCACGTACATATATAGCCTGCAATCCGCCCTTCGGCGTGTGACAAGGAATAAATGCACCATGACTCTGCTTTCCTGATCGATAACGTTAGCATGTCGCTCGAGGAAAGAATGAATTCTTGCAAATATTGCAAATTCTTCTAGTATCAATTCCTGTGCGCTTCCTCAGTGTCAGAACAGATAACAAAAAATAATTCGCCTATATCTTCTTAGAATGTACTCTATCTGAATTTATTAAGTTAATTAGCCTTTCTTTGAATCTAATTCCTTTTTTTATTAAGACTTCCCATCTATCTTCCTGAAGTATATGATTAACTGTTATCTATTCTTAATAGCAATTCATTACCAAAAGTATAGTGAATCGTTGGACCTCATCCATTTTGCCAATCGTTTTCCGACAAAAACCCATACACCTTAAGAAGATGTTTAACTTATATAGTATTCTGAGAAAACATGGTTCTTCGTTAATAACGTCAAAAAATTAATATATATTTTTAGGGCTTTAATATATATTGCGGAGGAAACGCTGACTCGGTACCATAAAAAATAACTCGGTACCATAAAATTATCTTCTTTATGTTGAGCAGAGAACGGTATGTAATAATCATCTCCTCACCATTAATTCCGAAGGGAATTCTTCAATCAAACTTTTACAAGATCCGAGTTTGAGTGCCGCACTCATCGGGCTTCATTAATCCTTTGGGGGTTTCCTCATATTTTCTAACGAAAAAATACGTGCACTCCATTTCTTACTTTGGTATAGGCCTATTAAGCGAAAGTTTGAAATTTTTATAAAAATATGAATACTTAATCAAAAATCTTATAATTTCGAACCAATAGCAATATTCATACGGTAGTCCATTTGATTTTGTTTTTATAAATTCATTTTTGTAATCAAATAAAGCTTGAGAGACATAGAAACGAGCTGTTTGCGCATTTCTTATGCACACCACTCCTAAACAGGAGCCGAAGACGACCAAAATACATATAATTATGTACTCCATAAAATCCGCTAATTCTACATTCGAAGCACCCGAAGAGTCGTACTAAATTTGGCTGAAATAGATGGAATAGTCTATGAGATGGCGAAGTTTCTATATTTGCGGAAGGGTAGACAAGAACAGTGGAAAGAGTTGTCCAATTCTGATCCGTAAACTCCAGATAAAGCAACTTTACTGCGAATTCAGGGTTTCAGAATACTCTCTCTAGGATATTATCAAGAGCGGAAAAACATAGAATAAATCATTCAATTACGCAAAAATTCCATCATCAACCCAACATTCTCGCAGAAGAACATGATTTGATAAAGTATTATGAATACGTTTAAATTAGAACTAAGTGGTATTGAGAAGTGCAATTAATAGGCATGGTTCATGAACAGAAAACGATGTTTTTTCATATATTCCAGAAAAATAAATTATCCTAAAGATATTCACCCAGTTGAAGATGTGCCTAAGATCTTGACGCATGCATTACAATATAAGTAATAATCTATTTCGTGATCCTTGAAGAGATCAAGGTAATGCGTATATAATGTAATCCATAAATAGCGTATCACAATTGGGAATATTTAAAGATACATCTAGTAAATCTTAATTTTTACAAACCCGTCATTGTAGCAACAGGAGCATATTTATCATTATTATCATATGCTGCAGACTGAATTTCTTCAGGCAGAAGCTCGATCATTTTCTAAGTACACCGAAAACACAAGCCAACTATTCCTTAAACTAGAAGTCTTATACAGAAAAACATTCCAAAATAACATCACTCTATTTACAAATGATAGTAGAACCCCACAAAACTACAACAAGACTTAATTTATATAAAATCCAAACGGTACCCTAACTAATGCATGTGCACCACATATATCTCATAATTGTAGATACTAAATTTTACGGTCACAGTTTACAACGTTCATTTCCAGGGAAAAAGTCACTTCATCATTTCGTCGTCACATTTACAACTATTCAAATAATTACAAACTTAAACACTCACTCCATTGCATCAACGTTAAAAGGGTACGTATTCAGATAATGCGGATCGCAGACGAAAATCTCCGAGATAAGAAGGTCTTCCAGTTGGCAACCCTGACTATGGGAACTATCATATCATTTTGTTTAAGTTGTATCCTCCAGGAATGCATGCCTCGCGGCCATCAAGAGGTTCTCTTAAATACTTAAGCTCCACACCCGTGCAACGTCAGGTACTTCAGCATGTTTTCATTACGGAAAGCTTTCAACAAGTATTCGATTCCGAGGTTCTTAAAGACGATGTTCTCGGCAGCTTCAGAAGCTGTGTTAGCGACGCATTTTTTTCGGAAACGACCGTCGCAGTTGTGCGAAACTCGTCGAAAACGCCCAAAACTCAGTGCAGATCATTTGAAAGCTTCGGATAAATAGCTAAAGGCTGAGTCTGGGAAAATGAAGATCTTAAAGCAGTGGAGCGAATAATGGATTATTGGGAAAGAGAAAGGAGGGAAAGGAAGATGTTTGACGAAGAAAAGGTCTCTTCGGAATGGAAGAAAGATATTGTCCTTGTGAAAAACGGGAAAGCACCGTTGGAAAATAAGCCATTGCGTTAGTGTGTAGCTCTAATAGTGTATTGTATTTTCCATGTTAAACACAGATTTCCTTTATATCTTTTCGCTTGTGCTATAAGAAGATTTGCGTAGGTTTTTCACACCTTCGTGGAAGACGAAATAAGTCCTGACAGCCCCAAAAAGGGAGGAAATGGATGTTTAATCACGCAACAGCGACAACTCATGTATCCGCAAACTCAACGCTTGGCCGATTCATTGTATAGCATTGAACATTTGAACGCTTTTAACATTGGAAAATATAAAACATTACAACTTCATTTACGTGATATATCATCGCTGGAACACTGAGAATGAATGCTTACCCTCAGTTTTTCTATAGAAACATTTAATATACTACTGAATATTCTTCTGACTTTTAGTATTTTCAATTTACTTAACTGCTCATAAGTGCTTTCTCTGTTGAATAATCCTAATTTTTTATTTTTAAAAGATTTTAATTTTTGGATGTTTTTGTAATGTTTAAAATGCTAATTTCCTTGCGATTTCTACATCTTTTCTTTCTCTAAATGAATAATTGCACTGAGTCTAAGTTTCATTTTATGTCATTTTCGTTATAGTAAAAATTTTTGGATTTGTATATAATGTATAGTTTTCCTTTAAATTTTTTATCTTCATAAAATTGATATGTTCAAGCGTAACTTTCTGAAATTTGACGCACATGATTGAAAAGTAATGAAATATTAGTACAATTCCACGAGAGATTTATTGCCGACTACTTTCATAAACGAGTTGACATCTTCAGGATGTCAACACATATCTTCAGGATGTCAAACTGAAGATGTCAACTCGTTGACGAAACTAGTCAGCAATAAATCTCTCGTGGAATTGTACTAAGATTTCATTATTTCTCCACCATTATCTTATACTATCAGCAACTTTGGGTGGATTTTCACATCTCCGTCTTTGTGGATATTTTCCTGCTATGGATCCTTTTTCCTAAGATAATACCTCGAGTATTTTTACACCCACACCTTTCATATTCTATTTTATATTAAAAAATGACCATGGTTTATTTCATAACTTCTTTCACTAACTTGTAACGATTTCTCCCTTTGTACGCTGTCAATTTACTTATTAATTACTTTTCTGGGTATATTTTCAATCCTAAATGAATTACATTTTCTATTTCTTACCACCTTTTTAAAATTTCAATTGTAAATTGGTAAACTTTATTAAAAGTCACAGGTCCTATTTCTTTTATTTGTTTTCACTATTATTGTTCATTTATATATTAATATTCAAAAACAGCTGGAAATACCCTATGACACTGAATGGCCAAGTATTATTCCACTAATTCGTTGTATAATTCTTTTGTCAAATTTTTACCACTATTTTGAATCAGAATCTATTCTATTCGCCACTTATCACCGTAATACATTTATAGCTCGCATAAATCTGAAATTTACACGCTTCAACATAGACTAGGGATAAATTGATAAATACATATAAAAAACAGCGAAAAATCTAATCCACAACAAGTCAATTAAATCCCTTGAGTTTACTTTGTAATAAAATTACGGGGTACGATTCAGTTTGGTTGCCAGTTTATATAAATTAGAGGTCCATTTAAATATTTTATTCAAAGAAACCTTTATTCGGGATAATGACAGCCAATAGTTCCTTAGCGATAATACATACAACATGCCATCCTTAAATTTACAAACTTTTATGTTTAAGAAAATAAAAAATGTGTCTAACTTCTGTTTAAGAAAAGAAAATATGGTTAACTTCATGACCCTATAGAGTAAAGGGACGTGAAAATGTCTCCCTAGATCGAGAACCGAACCGCATTTTCTTACCAATTGAAGAATCTCGCTGAGTCCTCCTAGTCCATTATTTAGGAGACTGTTGGACAAGCGAAGGGAGTCTCTGCATTATTTGTGACGTCCACCGCTGGAACAGTCCTCAGATAGGCAACAGACCAACAAAAAGGTAGAATATAAACCCATTCAAGGAACTCAAAGGAAAGGAAATCAGACTCTGCACTTGCAGGGCATAAAAGGTCGGGCCGGTATACCAACGCCCCGAGCTTGGAGCACATTCCATAAAGATACTAGAAAAATATCCATTATTAACGATATGCTCAAAAAATCTATTGTGAAAAGCTTTACGGGGTGAAAATCTTTGTCGAGGAAAAGTGGGAATAAAACGCAGTGTTATTTTATCCCTATTTTTCTTGTAACGATTCCCTTATTTATTTATGGAAGTTCTCTAGATTTTCTTTAGAATTAATCTGAAAAATAATGATTATTTATAGATAACCTTTGTTATTGCTCAAATAATAATCGCAATAATAGTAAATTTAAGAAATTAGATTGCTGAATTGAAAGCAAATACACCGTGACAACAATATTATCTCTTGTGACTGATTCATTCATTAAACTCCTACTCGGAATTGGATCAGCAATTTACCTTGAAGGAAATTTCAAATTTTAAAACGCATAAATTTTTCACTGTTAATTCAAAACTTATGCTGATAACTATCCCTTAGAAAAAATATTGTCCTTAATTCTATGGTTTTTGCAACATAAAAATAATCCTCGACAATTGTTTGTTGTGATATTTAACCGATTTATCTAAGGAGCGATCATCCACTAAGGTTTATGCGCCTCACTAAACATTCGAATAACTCACAACCGCGCCCCAGGAAATTGCTCACCTAACCCTTGCCTTGGGCCTGTTCTGACCGGTTACCTATAGGTTAATATAATTAATATATTATTTATTCAATCAATTATTTATAGGGCTATAATAAGCGCCATTCTATCCTACCCATCATTTAATCAATCTCCATATTCCATTAGTAAATGTAATTTTTGTAAGCACTTTCAACAAAGAGATAGAAAGGGCAGTTTATGCTTTCTCTTTCTCCAAATTAATGAGATGGCTTAATGATCAATTATCCAAGGATCCCGGGATTCCCGGGTATCAGCAAAGATGAAACATAAAAATCTGTAATGAGGAGCAATGAGGAGGACACGGAAGCCCAAGTAGTCAGAGAGCAGTAGCTAGACGAGGAGTAAAAGCAGAGAGGTGAAATCGGAACATAAGGACAGAAAATCAAAATTCAAGTCGCTGAAGTAGACTCCGCAACCAGCGGAATATAGACAAGAAGTGGAGCGGAAAGACCGTCTGAAATGGAAGCAGTCATTCATTCGTGTTATCCTGCCTAATTGGCAGGTTTCTTAATGGGCATTCTCTCCATTCTTCTCTTCTAATCTCCTCTTTGTCACGTATGCTGCCCAACATTTGCTTTCTTCTCCTTTCCTTTCTCCGCATTCCTTCCACCATTCCTTCCATTCCTACTGCAAATAAGCTCGCTTCTCAGGATGTCACCAAGCCTATTCTCCTTTCTTCTTCCTTTTATCTTTCTAACAATACCTTTACTACTTTACTTTTCTCTTTACTCTTTGCATCTATTTACTTCACATCTCCACAGGGCTTAGAGTCCTTTTCGTCTTCCTTCCTCATTGTCCAAGTTTATGATCCATATAACACCACACTTTACATGTAACATTATATTTTTATTATCCGTTCTTTTCTTTCTCCTTTGAATACCTTCCTTTTCTCTTAAAATCATTCTTCTCCATCGTATAATTTCCTTATATCGAATACTACCGCCTCAATTATCCTACTCCCAAGATCTTTGAATCCCTCCTCTTGTTAAATGCATTCATCTGTCAGTATGGTATTAATATTATCTCCTTTCATTCTGATAACTTTACACTTCAATTTCGTCTTGTTCATTTACGTTCCAAACACTTGGTCTTAGGGTCTTTTAACATACAAATTCATTTTTCGTGAGTTTCGGCTGAATCTATGCTACCATGTTATCTGCCAATCTCACACACTCCGCTGTATTTCTCCAAAACATTCTCCATATTTGTCATCATAACATTCTTTGATTTTTCTTCTGAATAGAATACAAATGATATTCCAGATATGCTCCACCCTGTTACACCCTTTGCCAAGTCAATCTCGTCTGTCTATTCCTAACCTCAGTCTGGAAGGACAGTCAATAGGATTGCATTCTAAGGCAAACGTAGATGGAAATTGACATCTACGTTGTACGCACTTTGAACGAAATGGGATGTGGGGTAGAAATTCTAATGAGATATTCCGACTGGGTCAGGAATTTTCTCTCCGAGAGGGAACAACAAGAAGTGCTTGATGACGTTATTTTGAACTGAGTCAAAGTTACCTCAGGCGTGCCTCAAGGTGGCGTAATTGGACCTCTTATCTTCCTGATAAACATCAACGTCTTGCGTGACGGCAATGTGAGGATAATTGCGGATGAGTCGGTTATATATGGAGAAATATCAAACGAAGGCCGTATTTCTCTATCTAAAGATTTAGTTCTTGTTCATAGGTGGTACAAAAATGGAAATTAGATGTTGAAGTAAGCAAATGCCCCGTCTTTTTAAGGAGTCATAATTTCTGCACAACATACGATAACAAACAAAAAAGCGGCTGAAACGTCCGATGTTTATGTACCCTGTCACACACCGAAAGGTTTCCAGGATATTAATGTCGATGTAGATGAGTATTTTTATTGCAGATATTATACGCGGACAGCATTACTATTGTGACGTGATAGAGAAGTTTTTAAAAATGTCAGATAATAATGAGATATTCTCCATGAAACTTGTTCTGGTGGACGATTTCTACCCATGTATATGTAAGTAAGGCTTACCTGGAAGTTAACTTCAACCTTCAGATTAAATTTAACGAAGTGTATTATAATTAATCGTTAATCCTTAACCATTAGTTAGAGGCCCAAATCTAAAATTTATAAACTGAAATACTTTATGGATGTATCGAAAGAATAATGTGTATATATTACACCGGGTCTATGAGTAAAGCTATTCATATCACTTTTAAAATTTACAAAAAATTCGGAGCTAAAATCCCGAGTTTGTACGTAAACTGGCGTCGCTTCTTTTTAGAGGAAATTATTTTCTCGTTGTGATTTTTTCTATTAAATAGATAATATTATATATATTATCTATTATATATATTATCTATTATATATATTATATAATATATTAATATATTCTATTTCTAGGAATCACGCATTTGTTAAGTATGAATATTCGTATGAGAGGCAACTCACCTCATCCTGGAGATGAAGGCAGGAGTGAACTCGATTGGCGCCAAAATGCCGAGGTCAGAGTGCTTCACTTCGTCCCATGAGAAGTACTTGACGAGAGAACAAGATGGCGACGGCAGAACTGTAAATAATAAAAAAGATAAAGTTAGTGTTGAATAGAATAACATCTTTATTTTAATATATGCATACTTCAATATTTAAATAGAGAAATCCAATTGTCACGTTAAAGAGCCAAAAACAGGAAACTACATAAGTCATTGATAGGATTTGAAACACTGCATGGTATTCATCCCATTGAACTTCTAGAAAACTTTCAGAGGACAATAGGTCAAACAGAGAAAGTAAATATGAAGAAAAGTCAGCCGTGACTGGGACTCGAACTCGGATCTCCCACTTTCCGGGCGGTTCATCCGAAGAGTGGTGTCAACTTAGATGGATCATCCGGAGCATATGGAGTCTATCATACCTTTAGAAACTGAAGGTGAGATTGTTTTGTCATGGTAGCTTAACTAGTTAAAGCAACCACCCGTTAAGTTGGAGATTCGGGTACGAGCTCCAACTACTATGGAATTTTCTCCTTAATTTCTTTCTCTAAATTAATCATGTTAATTATTTGATCATATCATTTATGTGAGTTTACCAAATAGCTAACATTAATTCAATATATTCACCCAATATACACATAACACAAACATTAATTATAAAATCTCATGCCTTTCATGCCATGATAATAGAATATGCTTCACATCCCGTATTCTCAGTATAAGAATTATCTACTGGACGGAAACAGAAGTTTGCGACTTAATTAAGACCTGAATAATCACGTATCTGATGAAAATAATACTAAAGCTCAAGAACAGTGAGTCACTTCGAGTATCAATATCATGAGAAATAAGCATTTATTTTATTCTCAAAGAAAAGATTTTGCTGCAACGTCTTCAAAGATCGTACTTGTCCTATAAATAAATATTTGAACAGTTAACAGCTAGATTTTTCTTACAGAGTAACTCAATGTTTAGGAATTAAAAGAAAAGGAAAAACAAACTTTTACCAACCACACAAATTTATTAAAGTACGACCTAGATTTCGACTCATAGAGTCATCCTCAGGCTATGATTCAAAACATAGGTCACTCTTCAATAAATTTATGTAGTGAAAGTTTATCTTTTTCTTGTTCCTGAATGGAGATCTTCCATTAAGTTACAGCCAAAGAGGTTGAATATATGATTAGGAATACAAATGCCAAAAAGAGGATTTTTGACAAAAATCAACAAAAGGAGAAAAAATCTTTGCACTAAAGATAATGACACCAACCTCAAACGTCAAAGACAATGAGATCGTAGAGCAAAGGAAACTTAGAAAACTATTTGGTCCAAAGATCCACGCAAAAGTTTGAGACAGAGAGTTTCTCTTCTGTGTCGCATGAAAATGAAGTTCCATGTACAAGACACATGAACAAACATCAAACAGATGTAATGTGGTACGCAATGTAGGGAACATCATTAGAAAGACTTAATATGACTCTCGGATTCAGAGTCTCAAAATAACTCTAGTACCTTACATAGGAATTTCTGTTCTATCAAATTGAAGAAAAGATTGGCAATTCGATCTCAATATTCAAAATTGCGTAGCTATGGCTTCATGTTGTACACATTCCACTAAAGTTACCAGTGTACCAAATGAAATTTCAGGATATTCCTTAGAGTTCGTACTTTGTCATTAATACAGTGCCTACATCCATTTCAGTGACCTTATTTATCAGTAATTACTCCGCCTGTAACTATTGTTATTCTTATCCAGGTGTTGTGCTTCCTATCTTATCCTGCGATTATTATACAACGTTCGACACTTCTTTGTGGTGTAAGGACTCGCTGGACTATATGTATTTTAACACCCAAGTCATAGTTCGATTGGTGAAGACTGATAAAACAAAATGGTTGAAGACCTTTTAATTTAAAACTATAAGCATTTTTTACTAGAGAATTCGTGCATTTCTTCCGAAGACGCTCCAATCAAGTTTAATTCTTCTGTTTACCTCATTAATCCTGTCGTTCTCTTCTTTTCTTATCAGTTGTTTCAGGTATATACATTCTGAGCAGACGTCCTGGAGAATTTCGTAAAATTTTAATGATAAATGTAATGCAAAAGTATCACATATTACCCTTTTTAAGCTAGGTTTATCTTTATATATATCTTACATCCGGTGTATTTAGTTTCTGTATTCTTGAAGATCTTCAGCGTTAGTTACGAAGAGTACTACATCATCCACAAAACGCAGGTGACTGATATACTCCCAATTTATCTGTATATCCTTTTTCCTCCCTATTTAGGGATTGAAAATCTCCTTCCAGAACCGCTGTATGAAAAACGTTTAATCTCAGTCTTCTCATCTAACTTCCCTCTCAATCTAAAATCCTTCAGGTTTTTAACGCTGCATTTCAGATGCTGTGGCATTTTCTTAAATGCTGCATAAGATACGGACGTACTCAGCATCTGCCTCTTCATTCTCTAGAGCTAGAAATCAGTGAAATTTTGAGGGGATACATCTTACCATGTCTGGAAACCCGTTTTCTTCTTTTAGAAGATTAATCTAATCCGGGAACTTGAGCATTTCTGCGATGAGTATATTTCCAAGGGTGATGGATTAGAGAATTCGGATGCACCGAGATTATGTCTTCTGAAATTAGAATTTTATGCCGTAGCGCTGTGGTCGAAGATGGACTCCACTCGACACACAACTGCAGGCAAATGGAACTGTGTCAAGAGGACCTCTTTTGCTCCGATTTTGAGGACGTTTTTAAAATTTTCCTCATCTAAAGTTGGGCGGGCGTAACGGGTTAACGTCTCATCCGCTAGTCACGCGTTGGAAGAAACCATTTCAAGCTTTACTAAGTTGTATTCCACCATCGTGTTATAACAATTTCCACTTCAGTACGATATAAAAATCCCTGCCGTTTTCGTAATCATACAAACTGAAAAAACTTTCTTTGAATCAACTAAAAATTGGTAGAATCAATTCATGGCATAGGTTGATATAGCTACAAATTCAATGGTATGATTTACCATTTCAAAGTTTTGATTCCGCCTTCTTTCTTAGTTGAATTTACTAGTTGATTTACAAGTCAACTGTTCTTTCTAGCCGAATCAAATTATCGTACTGTTAATGTTACTAATATAGCTGTTAACTCTAATATTCCTCTAGAAAATTAGTTGGATTTACATTTTTATTAAAAAGTAATACTTTACTATTATAGCCTTTGAATTAAGCAGTACCGTCATTGAGAAAATTGGATGTATATAAAATGGAATGAAATTTAACAATGATGTTTCTAAGATTCTCTGATAATAGCCTTTATTAAAAAACGTTAAAAGACAAATTATACTTTATAATCATAACCATTTTAAATTTAGTAAAGTACTTAAAAAGTAATAAAGTAGAGATATTGGTACAAAATATCAATAACCTATCTGACGATACTTCATCAGATAAATTCAGTATTAAGAACAAAACTCTCATTAATTCTGAGTGTAAGGGAGGTATTTTAGGAGAGGAGGTAGTGATTTACCTTTTAATATATGAAGAAGATTAATTCCTGTAAATCTTGCGTGGGTATGCATTAGTCTCAAGACTTAACCTTTGAATAGCAAGGAACTTAAGCAATAAGTAAGAAGAATGTGTTGAAGTTAAATTGAATAGAACTACAATGGTATATTTGTCTTTCTGTTTATAAAAAACCTCTGTATGCACTCAATTTTTGCAAAGAATTTTCGAAGTATATTTCTTTATCAAAATTGCTGTAATAATTCTGTCACGATTAAATATGAGGGAAATCAATTTTTAATATAAAAGGAGAGGATGAGGATAGGGAAGGTTCAAAGAGAGATAGTGACGAATTCTTTTCCTAATGGATTGTCTATTCCAAACACATAAAAACATACTATTATTATATTGCTCCTTTAAACTACGACTTCATCGGTAGATATTTTATCCACTCATCCTCTAATATATTTTTCCTTTTGTTTTTCCCTTGAAACTCTCCCAGCATTGCGCTACACTACATTAGTTCTCGAAATCCCTACGTTTCTCAGCGTAATTCGAATTTTATATCGATAATATTTTCCCAGCGGAACCATAATTTCGGGTAAATAACAGCCCTTTCTCCTCCTCCATTACAACGCCAAACCTGGCAAACTGCCATTTCCTCCTATCGTTTAATTCATTGGAAAACCTGCCGTCCGTCTCAGTACTTTTCGCTCCTCCACAATGAGCCACGCTAGCCGACTAGTAATTTCATTTCTCTCCTTTGTTATTAAATAAGTACTCCTGATCTTTTTTTAAATCTTTGGTTTTTCATAGTGAACCCCGATAACTATTAGACAACACTGTTACATCGGATTTTTACGTAGTATGCATAATTTGAATTTGGTTCCTTAAAACACTTTCTTTCTAATTTGAATGCTAAATTTATTTTATTCTTCCCACTATTTAAGAATAAAAAATTGATTATTAAATTACCTTTATAAACATTAAATTGGGCTTCCAGATAGTCAAATGAGCTACGTGTTTGTCTTCGGTGAAAGCGGTTCCGGGTTCGATTCCCGGTGGGGGCTCGTCCACAAGATGACCTCAGCTTTCGAAACACTTTTAAATTACTACTTCTACTAATATTAAATCACTCGCATCCGACTACAAATTATACTTTTTCATTCGATACAAGCACAAACAAACCGGTTCTAAATAATAATTATTATGAATGGTAAAGAGTGAAAGTAATTTCGCAAGTAACAAATGTACACCAAGGAAACTTCCCAGAAACTGGAAGATCCGGGTTCGAGTATCAGGCTTGTCAGCCTTTCTAATATCCGTTTTTCTTGGAGTAATTATTATTATTATTACACAAAACCGTCGCAGATAGACGTTATGTCAGGTGGCGACGTTTATACGTTTATTATAGTAATAATAATTAAAAGACTTTTATTTTGGCGAGATTAAGTATAATGGTTCTCTTCTTACATCAAACCCTTTGTCATATGAAATTTAAAAGAAAGATAAAATTTGAAAAAGTACGTAAAAGAAAACTACTTCGTAGGATTATTAACCTTATTTTGCACTCAGAAAAAGATAACCAAGGGTAGGAAAACAACCGTAATAAGACATGAGTGAAAAACCTGCGGAACCTACAGATAGGCATCATATATGCCTAATGGAAATCAGGCATGTACAAAAGGAAAACAAACAATATACATAGATTGTCGCCAAGATAAAACAAATAGAAGTATATCTAAATAGAAAATAAACAGAAAAATAATAAACATTATGATAAGCAACATGAGAAGCAAAAGGGAAAAAACAATACAAAGCGAATTCATACGAAAATACAAAGTTATATATAAACAGCAAAAAGGGAGTATAATATGATTAAATAAATCAAGGAAAAAGAGAGGAAAGGAAATCTTGAAGAGCGAAGAATTATTGGAATAATAACTAAAGGAGAAAATGGGAAATTCTATTCAGACCACCCTCATACTTTTTGGTTTTTCACTCTCTCGTAAAAGGCCTTCGTCTAATCTCTATCCTTGGATTCAACATTATCAATATCACTGAAAAATGAAGGTAATTCCCGCTAATATCCTACTTTCAAAGAAGAGGAGAAATCTAGCTGTCATTGTTTTATAATCATACAGTCATTACCACTTTATGACTCGGAGATGGAATAAATCAGCCTCAGCCATAACTATACTCATTACCACTGCACTGCGTTTCCCATCTCTCCTTCTAATCAAACCCTCCATTGCAACACTGAGAGATCCCTTTCTAAAAGCTGGGGGGTCTACGAAACACAATGCTTCCCAAACAGCGCACCACTTACCGCATTCACCACAAGCATCATTCTGATCTATTCCCTTTACCCTCCATTCACAGCCCAAAGGATGTAAAATAGACACTTTACAAAATTTCCATATCATTTACCATTCCGGTTCCTAAACTAGCAAACACCCCTTCTCAGATTATCCTTCCAAACAGTTGACTCCCCATCATCCTCTGCATTCGCTTAACCTTCCAAATTGCAACTGCGTCTACTTCCGTAACACACTTGGGCTCATGCTAAGGCTCTTGATACGTTCGTTAACTGATCACGGTGTAATCGACACCGAAAGCATTGTTCGTTGGACAATGAAACTTCTGTCGAATACGCCAATTACTAGGACGTTTCCGTTTCAAACTTGACGAATTCATAACACTTCTGTAGATAATATATGGTGAGTTACGAAATGATGGCGCAAAAATTTAAAATAGTAGAACATTTGTAATGTTCTTATTCTGTGCTGGTATGGAACGTGGGCATTAAGAAAGGAGGGCATCAAAAAGAATTGAATGTTAGGAGGGCTCAGAGTGAAGTAGTAAAATGTGTTGATTAAAGAACAGGCAGGGAAGCGATAAGTAGATGGTAGAGGAAGTAAAAAACTTAACTTAATTACTGAAGCGACGGCAAAGGAAATGGGTGGGTGAAAAACTGAGAGGAGAGGGATTACTAAGGTAATAATTTGGAATGTAGGATGTGGGATGCAAGGAAAATGGCAGAGGGGAAGACAAAATATGATGTATTATATAAAGCGCAGTATACTTTATCAAATTATTAAAGTGTAGGGTTCATGAACGGTTTCGAAAAGATCTGAAGGTATTTTGGGAAAGGCAGCTATGAATTAATGAATGAGGCCAAAAAGAGAAAGTGAATAAATAAAGTGTTGAGGATTTAGAGAGAACGGAATTAAAAACCCAATCAAGAGGACAAAAGAAAAGTTAGCAAATAGCAGAAATATTGTTGGATGATGCAAAGGAGATAATTAAATCTTAGGTCGGGAAGAATGCAGTAAATACTAAGACATTAGGCTGAATTGTCTTAGCAATTGATAAATCTTATGCAAGAAACTGCAAGAGTAGTCAAACTGAGCATTGATCTTTGTTTTTTCTCTGGATGGATCTAAATTCATAAGCGCCGTTTTGATTCCATCTCCATGAATACGACGTATTGCCATTCGTCATCGTAAGATAGGCATTTTTCAAGCGTCCGTCCTCAAGCGTAGGCTGCATAAGATTAAGGGACTCTGCTATCACTTCTCTTAGAGGCACAACAACTCATCAGCACCGCTCGTTTTAAAGCATTAGGAAAAGTCCAAACTGATACAAAAGAGAAGAGATATGTGAAATGTAGTAGATGTGTTATTTATACAACGAGAACAAGAAGTATTTGAAGAAACGTGATTCAACAGCTAAGTTCATTCCGCTCATCTGGGTTTCTACGAGGAATCAAACCAAAGATCGCTTTTTATAAAGCTGAAAGCATTACCCACTTGGATTTTAGACAGCCTCAATGAGAAGAATGAAAGACATACTCTCCAATCTGAATGTTGGACACTGCAACAAACATCATGAAGATGTTGCATAGGGCAAACTTCAAAAAAAATAATACTATCCACCATTCCCTGTTTTTCCTAAATAATGGAAACGTAGTAGTAAAACCTAAGTACATAAATGCTTTTTTAGGGAAGGAGTCCTTTGTACCGCTAATATATATAGAAGGATAGCGCTGATAGACAGATAGACACTGGGCTTGGTACCAAGATCTAGCGGAACAAAACCATCTAATTTTCACCTATTGGTTAAAGTCAATTCCTCATTTTAGAGCATTGAAGCTGGATCTACAATAAAAAGTAGATTTTCGATCCATATATTTTAATTCAAACTCAAATTTACCTGATTTTGTGCCAAGTGGTGGTTAGAATTTCTTGTAGTACCACAAATTTTGAGCACAATCGCTAGTACATAAAATATAAGAAAGGATATTCTGTCAAGGATAATTATGAAATCAACACTCATATAAGTAAAGTATCTTTAAAAAATTGGCAATTTGAAACGATGAAATACATTGCATGATGGGGCTTAATTCTCGATGTATAATTTTGAATAAATGCATCGCCTACAGTAATTACATTTGCTGCCAAGGAGACGGGTCGTTAAAAACAGAAATTTTTTTATAAGGTATCGTAAAATGTCTTTATTTTAGTCTTTTTTGGTCAAGTTAAATCATATCTAACAAGCACACCTTTTTTTAATTATAAAAGTATTTCTCTAAATAAAGGAAGTATTTATTCGTTACTTAAGAGATTTAATTCTTTATACATCTCCACCGCTTGTTTTGAGTTAATTTTAGATAATTATTATAGATAAATTGCTGTCGAAGGTAAAATAAATTCCCGATGTAATCGCACGAATAGCTGTCGTAGGTTAAATTGTCTTATAGTAAGTAGTCAAATATATATAATAATTATAGTAGTAGTCAAATCCAAATAATTATTTACGGAAACAATATCAGTATAAAATAAATAGTATTAATATAAAATGCAAAGAACTCCTAATTCTTATATTAAAACTTGATAAAACACAGCGTGAGAAGAGCGTGGAATTCATGATACAATTAGAAACGAGTTGGGCACTTTTCTTAAACTAAACTTTAAATTCGATAAATTCCGATCGGAATCATCTTGATGAAAACAACGATCTCAATGTAAGGATACGTGTCGAGACTCTTTAGCGATGAGTGCTCTGCGGTAAAACGGCCTGGATGACATGTGGATTCCAAGGGAAAGAAACGCCAGAGGAAATAGTAGAGGCAGACCTACATTTTGATAAAAAAATGTTTCTTGGTAAAATAACGAGCGGTTTGATTGAAAAAAGAAGTGGTGAAGATAGCAGGGAGAAGAGTTTTTATTGATGTAGTAAAGCGGAAAAAGTTGATTAAATATTGAGAGGAAAGGAAATGTCGAAGGAACTGATTAGAGCTACGATATGAGGGAAGACAAAGACGATAAGTGAATGAAGATATGAGAAATATAGAAAAGGGTTTTGGGTTGGAAATTTTAAAGCTCATAAACAATAACATCACAATTTAGTAGACATCTAAAATTTATCGTTCTTGATATCTTCTTTATCAAACTCAAACTATATACTTCGTGATATCTTCAGTATCACACTCAAAGTTCTCCTTCGCGAATTGGATAATCTGAAGAATGAGAAGATACATTTAAACCCGTTTAAGACGCTATCTCGCTTATCCGCATTCTTTCCCAGTTCCGGTCCCTTACACATGAAACATACAATAAAAATTACGCTTAAGACGCTCTGCTATCCGATTAAACCGCGGATTTTTCTCTTTCTCAGATGCGGTTCAACCCTCTATAGCCAATCATTTGCTTCATTCGATAGGCCAATTTTTTTATATCATCTGTTACGCCTTCATCTCTTCTCTCCTTGTCTCCAAAAGAGTTCTTTGCGAGTCTCTTCTTTTGGATGACTGATTTTTTGAGAATTAAATCCCTTTGTCGGAGTCGATACGAACTCTGAGATAGAGTGAAACCTTTATTTTGCCATTGAGCGTAATCTTCGAGAGATCATTCTATGTAACGCCCTCTTACCACTGCTGCTAAGAAATTCGCTTTCATCCATTTAGCTTATTGCCTATCTGGTAAGATTACGTTCGTTGTAGAGTGAACAATGACCAAAATGAAGTACTACCACAAAATTAGAACTATGCTCTCTTTCTGCAAAAAGCAGAGCAATCTTCTAAAAATGTTACGAAAAGGCAATTAGCATACACAACCCGGTTATAACGATATCCAGATTAAAGAAATTTTAACTTGGTTCCCTGAAAAGCGTCTTACCACAATTTTTCTGTGTTCGAATACAAAAAATGTTCGTTTTCGAAAGTCTGGATAGTTATTATGCTACCTCGATTATGCTAATCCGACAGAGATATAACGACGAAGACTACATGTTTCGAAAAGTCATTCTGAAAAAAAAGCGAAATCCTTTTCCATGTGATCATATGTGGCTTGTAGCTTTGAACACTGGTACAATAAGATATGATTGTAAATAAAAAATAATATTTTCTGTGGTGCAATGAAAACTTGGGCATAAGCATTTTACAAAGTGAGTTTGTTATATATCATAGTAATACATTGGTGAAGCAAGTGAAAGAATAGATAGAGAGACAAAAATATGTAAGTATATTTAATGTGTACGAATATGCGAGTGTGTATTTGCGCATAAATCGAAGTAGAAGAGTGTATTTGGATGTGATTACTAATTAGTAAAAGAGGCGAAGTTGTGTGTGCATTAACATGCATCATGTTTGAAATTATCCTTTAATAGCGAATGCTCGGTATATCTGCATTTGGATTAAGTTAGAATTATGTGGAGAAAATGTTTGGAATGGAACCGGATAGTCACGAACGAGAGGGTAATGAATGGATGATGACTGAAGAAGAGACCGTGTAATTATATGGAATTTGGGTGTTTTGGCTTGATTTGGATTTTGCTTTGGAAAGAAGTAATGAGCTCAAATGTATTCTGTTTGGGCAAAAATTGTCCATTTGAATTCTCAAATTTCTCTCTTCAACTCATGCGCATTTGAATAACATGGGAGTACTTTGTTCTTCGAAAGTTGGCCATGAGAGAACTCTTTCCATAAACTGTTTTCTCTATTTAATCATAAGTAGTGACACAAAGTGGGCTTAATTGGAAAAAAATCTAATAAAAATAATAAAGTGGATTTTTTTAGTTCTGACTTTGAAACTTTGAATATTCACTCATGAATAAATTTTGTATGAAACTAACTAAGGCAAATACGTTAATTCCTACGCATAAAAACTACACAGGGGTTCAAAGTTGATCAAATTTCGAAAAAAAATACCGACCTTTCATTTTTCGCAAAATTCAAGCCAATACTGAACTCATACTACAAAACACATCCATTATAAAATTCATCTCTGTTATAAATCTATTCTTAAATTCAATAATATTCTCTTTTGATGATCACAATTGAATATACGCATACTTTATAAAAGAAGATGGCGGATCCTTATTTAAAGCGATTTTTACCTAAAGCAAGGAGATTATTAGAAAAATATTCGATGTTCCGGACTAACCACGATGTTTTTTTATGCTTTCTGAAGAAGAATTTGAAAATTTCGGAAACTGCGACGTCAATAAATAAACCGACTACTGAAGCGCCGATATCAACTTAGTATTACTCAAAACAATTCTTAATTTTTCTTAATCAACAAGAGGAATGTTTATTTCGAATAATTTATTAATCAATAACATTGAATTGGACAGTGGTCTAGAGACTTGTCCATCAAAATATTAGTTCTATGGATAATATTTTTAACTATAACTATAAAAAAGTTATACGTCATTTTGATTGCTTGCATTGGGCAGTTTCCTCCTTTGACATCTCACAGAAGATCGTAAAGTTGATTTCATTTCATTGGCTTCACTGTTCTCTTGACAACTAAGGTTATTTACATCAGCTACTTATTTGAGATTGTGCTCACAGGAACATATTGATAATTGAAGTAATCTCTTACCCAGTATCATCTTTGATAGACATAATTACAGCTTTGTATAATTGTCACATGTCATAAAATCATTCTTGGTGAAGTGAACAAAAATACAAAAAGTTATGCAGATAAATATTCACACCAACTACTTATAAAATTAATTTCTTCTAATGAACATGGTCTTTATGGAAGAAAGTATGGACATGGAGACGGCCTCCAAGGGATACCAATATGAGCGCTGCAAAAAATAAGCTTAAATGGAAAAGTGAATGAATGTAGTGCAGGAAAAAAGTGGTGCGCAGATGTAAGAAAAGAAGATGAATTGAACAGATTATGGATGCATGATGAGGCAAATGAAGTTTTATGTATGGATGAATGGAACGCTTTTCATTTGTCTTTCGGTGCAGAACAGAAAAAAATGTAACTTTCATTCGACGCCCGTATTGCTGTCGTCGACTAAAAAACGCAGACTTGAACCAAAAATCTTTTGAGCATACTATCTGAAAAAGTTTCTAATCTTTACAATCGCCAAATTCAACTCGATACGATGCGATTTTAAAGTCGAAACTCAAACTTTTTCACATTTTGGTCTCGATTTACTAACAATTTTTTTACCAAGAGACATGGAGGGACGCGTAAAGAGACGAAGGAGAGAATTTCTAGAGATATGAGAGGGCTGTTGAAGATGGAATTAAGGAATTTTAGATAGTGAATTAAACTACTTATGAATATATAGTGAGGTAAGCAAGCTTATAGGCGTGGAAGAAAAGAACTGCTTGTAATTTGTATTTCGGTATAGAATATAGAATAACGTGCCTTGCATTCAGCACTAGTCTCACTGTCGGCCATAATTGCTATATTATGAAAGCTTTTGAGGTACGAGTGCTATTAAATTCATCCTACTCGCTCCTTGTTAAAAAGTGTTATTTATAGGACCATTGTGCTGTATAAATTTTCATTTTCAGTATTCCGAGTAGGTGGAGTAAGTAAAGAAAAATTACCTCATTCCTCATCTTGCCTACTGAGCAACATTCCCTCTCCAGACTTTTTTATTGCTCTCTGTGAAAGAGATGCAATTCCAACATTCCTTCGGGTTGATACTATACTGATACATTTCTTTAGATAATACTCTTTAACGAAGAAAAAGATAATATATTTGGGGCGTGGTTGGTCCCCAGTGAAATGCAGTGGGAGAGATGGGAATCGAAGGAAAGCGTATCCGGGAAACCTCAGAGAAAATCGCGAAACTCTTTAAAAGAGAATGCAAAGGACCCAAGAGAAAGAGGAAATCCCTCATAGTATTGTAAAAATGTAAGAATGTTAGCATAGGAATGGAGTGGCAATATTTTAAAGTGGATGTGAGAGAGGATGCATTGATCGGGCAGGCTGAGGGTGGGGCAGCTCTCAGTGACGAGGGCATTTGCCCTACTTCGGATACACACTGTGCAAAGCGAATGCAAATCATAGAAACACCCTTCTCTGCGTCATTTTACACGCGGATTCGGGCCGCTTCTTTCTGCGACCATATCTGTGCCCTTCAGCATGATACAGGGATGCGAATCACGCATTTGTAATGGGATTGGAGTCCAAATGTTCCCGAAATTAGCTTAATCGCTTCTGAAAATGATTTCATGCTAAAATAAGAGGGAGTAATATTATAGTGGAGCTTTGTCGTTGTAATAAATGGAGAATCTCGACAGATTTCCAAGGGACCTGGGACCGAAACGCAACAGAGGCCTTTTGCGAAAGAATGCATGTCCTTCGGGAACTTTTTCAGCGCCTCAAGTCTGAGCTACTGGGTCAATGCAAATAGGATAAAGCGATAGAATGTTTGTCGTGGATTTTTCTTTGGTTCAATGGTACTTTTCAGTCGCATGCAGAGCGTGACTGTGATGAATGGAGTTGCTTCAATTTCTATGGGAATTGTGTAAAGGTCTGCGAATCTTCGAAATTTCGAATTGAATCGAATTATTTCCTTTTTCGACGAAAATTTCCAGAAGGAAATCGACATGTGCAAAATATCACTTTGAAATCAAATTTAAGCTGCGGAAATTATGTTTTCGTAATATTTTTTTCCATTTTTCAATTTTATGCGTGAAGTTTGGGAGGCACATTTTATATGAGTTCGCTTCTAATCGAAACTAATTTACTGATCAAAAGCAGTAGTAGTAGTAATTACGAAATTACATCTAATCCATAAATTATCAAACATTTGTAACGCTGTTTTAGCAGATGACTAAAATAAGTTAGAATCGAAGGAATTGAGAGCTCAACTTCGGATGTTTCACGAGATACGATGGGACAAAGCATCGGACATGGAATGAATCAAATATTTAGTAAGTTCGATTCGAAGTTTGAATAATTTAGTCATTTCGATTCGAATTCGATATTAAATGAAAAAGAACGATTCGCACATCTCAAAAGTGACGCTATATATTATAACAACATTGTATTTTAAGATAAATAGCTTTGAAAGTGTAAATTTCTCCTCTGGCAATATAATAATGTTATGTAACATATCAATAATAATATTTTATTCTTATAATAATTTCTTTGTAGTTCGACCCATATTCTGTTCTCATCATAGAGCATACTTCCTTGTAATTAACTAATTTATAATGTAAACTTATCCTTTTGAAGACTACAATCTTTTTATGCAATCTTTTAAATTAACTATTTTTCAATTTCAAAAAACTAGAATAGAATAACGATAGGACAATAGAATACTATAACAATCGCTGCAATAGGACAGTGTAACAGTTACCATAACGGGAAACTTGCGAACCGAACCTAATGAAATACTAATATTTTTCGATGTAACTAATTGGATTGATTTAAGCTTATTAATAAACTCTGAAACCGTATATATGGGCCATTCTGCTTCATTGCTTTGGCAGAGAATACAAGGTTAATTGCAAGAGCGAAGAAACCGTGCGCAACCGAAAATTACTCTTATTCTCTGTCATTAATTCTATGGATTATTGATCATGAAATTTACATTTGAACTAAAAATTCTTACAATATCAGATAAATTAACTACTCTAAATGAATCTCTTAAGATATTTCCTGAATGTGTTCATCTATTACTATATCATCAGCATCACCAGAATATATTTCTAAATCACTTATTTCTATATTTAAATTTTTAGAAAAACTTATGTAATAGAACTGAATGAAGGAGTGCTACTGTGAACAGTGTTGACCTATTTAATACCATTGCATCAGAATCTGATTCCAGCATCCTACGCAGCGATTAGAGAGTTAAGTCAAGTTTCAGCTAAGATAGGCAAGTTAACTTGAGTTTATAGAGATATACGTCGTAATGATTTTCATGCGTTCCTCTAACTTAATTTGCGTATAATACCAAATTTCAACATCCCTTAGAATTCGTGCGTCACAACAAATATCTACACATTACTATATACCAAGCAATAGTTGCATCCTTCAAGTAAGATATCCTGCAATAGGAATTGCGTATAAAATGCAAAGTTTTAAAAATGAGTCATTAAGATGACGCCCATCGATAGTCTAAGGTATTTCTTATAGTTCTCTGATTCGACATAGTCGGTTTCCGTATACCAAACTGGAAAAAGCTTCCGACTTCGGCGAAACCATCTTCAGATTCGATTCCCGGTGGGGGCTTATATCTGCGAAATGACCTGAGTTGTTGAGGCACTTTCAAAAATACTATTCGACCTAGTTTTGGATCTGCAGCGCCATTCACCGCCTTCTTTAGCACTACTTTTGCGATATGTTTTGTGTGCAAGTTAACAGTGGAACAGAGGCTTGTAAGGGTCTTAAGCGGGAGAGTTTCAATCGTCTTTGACAGTGCGTTCCTTTCCATACAAATATGCATAGAAATTTTAAGGGCTTATGTAACGCAAAAGTAGCTCAATGTGAGGATCTCGTACTGTAAATAACTCAAACTATAAAGCAACACACATGACTGTAGTAAGTGATGAGAATGTTGGTCAAAGAGTCAAGGACAGTATATCGATGGAATTGGATGGAGCAGACTGTAAACGGAAGGCCGATTTCCTTCTGCTTGCGAAGATAAACTGAAAGAATAAAATTTAAATTCCTTCGAAAAAATCCATATTGGTAAGTCGGTAAGACGTTTCTGTTTTAGTTCATAATACAGAAACGAAAATGAAATGAGCAAGTGAATACACAACAGGTTTAAGAAAAGCAGTGAATAATCGGAAAAGACCAATAACGAAAATAAATAACATATCTTCTGATAGCGCCATGATGCAAAGACTGGTCTGTAGATCTTAGTAACAGAGAAATATTTGTATCTATGGAAGTAGCTATGGATGGACATAAACTTTAAACGCATTTCTTATAAGAAAATTTTTAAGTCGTCTAGATCCGAACCAAAGGTACTTTTGGTAGAAAAATATTGATATGTGATAGGTCATTGGCCCACTAACGGATTATAGAATTTCTTTATTCTATATTTTTGGGAAATGCATGACGTTAATGTTCTATAATTGTTTTTTTTGTACTTCTTACGCGAGTTACGGTATCGGATAAATCGATGCAGAAATAAGCATACAACGGTAAGTATACCGGTATATAAAACGGGAAGTATAACGGTATATGAAATATTTATTTGTATCCTATGTTAGTAAACTCCATAAGACACACATAAAACAGATTTTTCGTATGGTATCTGACCTATTTTCTTTTGCAAAGTACATAAGAAATAATGGTCATAAGAAATCGGGATGGTACCGCTAGAGAGAAAATAGTATAGGAATCCTGAATTCCATCATTTAATATCGTTTATGAATCGTAATCGTACTAACTTTGATATAACATAAAGAAATTTATACGTAAAGAATATCATGACTTCGGTAGAAGATATCCACCTTTCCAAGTAGAAAATAGAAAAAGTAGGTGTCTTCTTTCCTTCAATTTCCACAATATCTCGACCGTCTTAATGGATTATATAAAAACTTACATTTTCTAACAGTAAAATTACACACTCTTCATCGATGTTTCACAACTG
The DNA here is from genome assembly GCA_036926295.1 of Pachydiplax longipennis. Lineage (NCBI taxonomy): Eukaryota > Metazoa > Arthropoda > Insecta > Odonata > Libellulidae > Pachydiplax > Pachydiplax longipennis. The sequence goes on from JAVFKF010000015.1 coordinate 40,356,250, forward strand.
TGTTGTGAAAATATACTAACATCTCTTTCAACAAAATTCAAAGGGAAAATGGCTCAAAAAATAGTCGTATACTAATGGCAAAATCTCCTGCTACAAAGCTTCCGGGCATAGTTTTACCAACCACTTTCATTGATACCATCAGGAGAGAATCAATCGAAGAACCTAGAGGTGTATATTTTTCATTCGGCCTCAAAGTAATTCTTACTTCTGACGTACGTTTGTTTTTGTACAGGCGCATGCGTAATACAGAGAAAAAAAACGTTTGGGTACACGTTGGTTCCCTTGTTTCGCATTAGGTCTCAGGGTGGTCGAACGTTTTTCTGCGGCACTCATCCGAAAGAGCAGTCTATTTACATGGCAAAGTGAATTTCGGAAGAGACTTTGATCTTTCGTAGGTTAGATCTGAAAAAGGCAGCCATTAGGTGACCACAAAGAGCGACTGGTCACGAAGTCTCTTCAGAGGAAAGACGTCCTCAGCTCTAGGAAAATATACGTCGATGCTTTCGTAAAATAGGGCTGTTGGCACCATTTTCTAACGCATGTTTTGAAGTATTGGTTTTGCATCTTTTATTTAGCTCTACTCTGTACATCCTGCCATGAGGAAGTAGCTAAGATTTTGCCTTTTCAAAACATTGCTCAACATGGTCACAGCTTCAAATTCAGACTTCAGTCAAGGAAAGACAGAAAAAACCGTCCGTCCAAGGAGAATGTCCTATAATATGCATTAAATCTGAGCTAATACACCCCTTTAATATTAGATACACCATTGCATATACTATAAGTCACTTAAGTCCTATGAAATATCGTTTCATACTAAACTGAATCTCATCTTTGATATTTTATTTTATTTTTATATTTTACATCTTAATTATCTTCGATGGAAAGAAACACCCGGAGTCTGATATGGGAACAAAACGAGATTCGATGTTACGATTTTGTGTATACCAAGCGAATCTTAATATATTTAAAACTATAACTCATATCCGATTAAGCAACAAAAACAACATGGACCTAACACCCTTCCCTGTGGAACCGTACATGTGATGCACACCTTATCGGATAACATTTCGTCCAATGAAACTCACTGTGATATGTTTCCCAGAAATCATGTTATCCGTTCAGTAATTGGGTGACCCTTTTGTAGAAATAAAGTCGACGGAATGGTGAGTAACTTTGTGGAAGTTCATGATGACAAAGAAAAGAAAAGGGGAAACACTTATCAATTGAAACTATTTTCAAGTTTAATAACTTACTGTTAACTATTTCGAAGACTAATAACTTGTTTTGGAAGTGCTAAGTTATTAAACTTGGAAATAGTTTCAACTGAAAAGTATTTTCTGGTTTCTTTTATTCGTCGTTTAAGAGTTTAATTTCACAGAGACCTCTCTGTTGAATGCTTTCTTGAAATTTCTAGAAATGTGGTATCTGCTCTATTATTCACCTACCTTAACTATATGATGGAGGAGATGGTCTAACCGAATTTCAAATTACCAACCTTTACGGAAGCCATGCTGGTATTGAAAAATTGCACCCTTTTCAGCAAGAAAGCGCATCACTGAGTTCAGTATAATAAGATCCATTGTTTTAAAAAACGTTGATGTGAGTTAAATTATCCTATCGCCTTTTTTAAGGTATCCCCTTTCTTAGGAACCGATGTGATGCGTGTTTTTCCAAGAGATTGGCACGACGCCCTCATCGTCCAAAGTTTTTTCTGTGAAACACGAAAAAAAGGAAGCTCATTCGCCAGCGATTGTATACTGAATTATGGAATTATCGGGTCGGCATCCAGGATCCGGATCTTTTTTCCTGTCAACCTGTCGCTGTAACTCTGCTATTCCTTCCACCGGAAGCTCGATAGGCTTCATCTTTCAATCAAGGAGCATAGTTAAGCCATATACATACATAAAAAGGTCTTTATCATCGGGCGACATTGAGACTGGGAAGCCCCATCTTACATTTAATGCATTAGAAATATATATAATATAAAAGAAAACAAAAGGAACGAATACAATTATGACAACATATTAGGTTTACATACATGAAGGTACAATACATTGCAAATTGAAAAAAAATAATCACAATTTGAGAAAGTTTAATAGCTTAAAATTATCAATTAAAAGTTTAAAAGGAAAGATAATAAGCTCAGGAGATATATTAATTACAAATAAAAATAAAAACAATTAACTAAATAGATGAACATCAAGTGTCAAAATAGCTTAGTCAGAATGTTACCAAATTCATATTTAATTAAAGAATGCAACTATTAAAAGACGGTAGAAAGATATACAAAACCCTTGTCTACAGCAAGAGTGGCGAATCTTAGATAATTCATGCGTCCATTGAACTACTCGTATTTTTTTCTGAGATGCTACTTGCACTTATGCGCCATAAACAATTGTAGTAAAATATAACGAATCCCCACTCAAGATTTTAGCGGTTGGTTCACTTTAAATATGCGAATTCGCACGTATATGCAGATTGAGAAATGAATTTAGTTTCAGTTTTTGATTGTAATCAGTGAGACATTTACAAGAAAGTTATGCGTCACTTATGATGGAAATTTACTTAGGTTGGCATTCTCAGTGTACAGAACACAATTTCTTGTAATGTTAGTTTAGTAGTTTTGCTTTGCTTGTCGATTGAAGACTGTGGTAATTCTCACTGATTCGATAAATGCTGAATACGGACTTCTATGAGATTCTTACACATAAGACTAAAATTCTTTAAGATCGCCTCTGATTGACCATAAAGGGTCATAGATTCCCTTCGTTGTCACGATCACTCAATTCGGGAAACCTGGCTTTAAGAAAGATGTATCTCCCGTTCTGCTTAAAACATTTTATCGCTCTCTTTCATCTTTATTATTTCCGCTTTATAACTGAACATAACATCCTGGTCTGAAACCTCGTCAACTATATTCTCATTTTTTCAAAGCGTGGGTGTGATGTGGATAATAAATCAAATATACTTCCTTTGCCCTCAAGGTTTGTCCGAGTTACTTCCGACTTAACTTGCTCTAGAGCGTGGGACGAGAAACTATCAATCAATGTGTGCCATATTTTCTTTCCCAATTTTTTCTGTCTCTCCATGGGCGCTTTAACTTAATGTCTCCTCCTCACGGACATAGGAAGGAAGTAAAATCCTATCCTACGACGATAATACAATTTTTAAGTTAATTTAGGTAAAGAATCTAATTTTAAAACGTTAACCTCGCCCTTTGAGTATGATCTTCTTATTCTGCTGCACTTTAATTTTTTGGAGCTGGTCCTACTTTGACGCCACTACCAGTCTTTTCATGGAAGGTTCTTGTAACTATTTATGCCTCTTTTTCTAGGCTTCCAAGTTTTTTGAAACTGTTCGAGATGGTGTTCCCAACTTTAGGGACCGGAATATCAATATTTGAGAGAGATACTCTTTTCCATGCGCCCATAAGATATTTACGTCGATCAAGTTGTTCGTTCTGATTCTCTATCGTTTCATAAATTAGTCCTTTTCCATCCTCACATCCATTTACTTTTCTTGATGCTTTTAATTACTTTTTCCCAACTTCAATGAGAATATAAGTATTTTAGATAACTTTGCTACTGCCTACGGCTATCCCTTGGACCTTATCGATAGAATCCTCCATAAAAAGAGGAAAAAAAATATAATGTGGGCTCATACATAAAGCTTTGATAAAGGGCGTTTCTCTCCCCATAAGATGGTGTTTCCTTACTCTCTTGGGGCAAGTACCCAGATAGTGCATCATTTCCCAAAAGATTCCTTCAGGACATCCTTGAACCCTCTGAGAATCGGTAAAGACTGGTTGAATCCTGCAGGGCAGAGGGTCCGTCCGATATGTGAAAACTGCTTTGGAGTTAACGTGAATCAGATGAGGAGATTCTGCATACGGAGATGGTGCACAGAGTTGCCTTTCAAAGCAATCGTCCGGATGGCTAAGTACCCCTCAGTATCCAGTCATCAATGTTCCCAAATGTATAAAATACCTCAATTCTGGGACAATTAGTCATATAATGAATGCAAGAGAATATTTGGAATATTAAAAAACATCTTTAATGAAAAACTCTCCATCTTCCTCTCCTCAAGATTATCTACTTTGTAAAATCCTCTATTACCCTATATCTTCCCAAGCCTAATCTCCCTTCATCATGGTTATATATCCATAAATTTTTGCCTAATTTTTATTAATGATCATGCAATGGGGTATATAACTCAATATACTCCATGGTAGGAGTAATTTCTTTCCTTCTTTCCTTCCCCTTTTTATTTATATAAAAGATTCACAAACAGAGCTGACACAATTATATAGATAAAAACAAAACAATAAAAAACAAAAAATACAGTAAATAAGCATAAATATCAATAAATATATAAACATAAACATACAATAATATAAAAAATATATAAAATAAATATAAATAAGCATGAATGGAAAATTAGAAGAAAATCAACAAAAACCAACATACACAAACTCAGGTTTGAGCAGGAAATTATATAATAGCATTAATCCCGCTAAAATATAATATATATAGTATATATATAATAGTATTGGAATTGTCTCAATCGCTGTTAAATTTCATCTTAACAAATATCAAACAAAATTTCTTTAAAGTAGTGGCCTTTAATAAAACGGACATTTTAAAGGTATCTCTAGGAAGGGGCACCCGTCCGATACACCTCAGACCCGCCCTGATTACAGCGCGCAACACATTACACCATTCCCCCATGGAAGGCAGTCTCTGAAATTGACTTTGAAAGATACAAACGTAAGTTGTGTTCACATAAGTGGTGTGGTAAGCTGAAGGGTGGATATCGGAGGAAGGGATTGCAGATGCGCTTGTCAATGAGCTCTCAAAGGCGTCCGCAATATCCGTCGAATGCGCAGCGGCAAATGGATCGAGAGCCTCTCTGCGGTGATGCACATTCATCTCGCACGGAAAGTGATTTGCTTTCACGGAAAGTATAGAGAGAGAGATTGCACGGCTCAGACATATTTAACATTCATAAATTTGTATCCGAGTGTATATCTCCATTTAAAAAAGAAAATACACACCCATAAATCGGAAAGCCCTAAAAACTCTGCACGTAATTAAACGCTAAACTTCCTAAAGACAAAGGGGAACCGCTGATCTCCCACACTGTCCCAAGCTCGACCCTTTGACGTCCTTTAGATATGCACTCGTCTCCCATGGGATTTATTACTTTGGCTAAATGAATCGCCACATACTCTCGTGCATTACGCGCTCTCATTTAATAGATGCATCTCGTTCTTGGACGCTGAATCCAGGGAAAAATAATTTTTGAAAAACCGGCAAAAATAAAATTAGGAAAGTGAACATCCTAAATAAATTTATTAAATTCATTGCACGTTGCTTCAGCTTTAATATTGACAATATTTACCACGAAGAGATAATGAATTCTCTTAATTTTCCTATCATTTTCAACCCCAAAATAATTTTACATTTTCTATTTAGTTATTAACGTCATTGATTCCCCAACTCTCTTTCATTAATTTTTATGTACTTCACTTCTGCACTCTTAATAGCAATACCCTTTCCTTGTCTCACAGTAGAACTATTTATCTATTTAATGCACCATTTTATAAAATAAACAAACTCATAAATAGTCACTCCAGCAATACTAATCTCTTCCATGATACTCGCCTCTCTTTAAACTGAAAAATTTAAAGCACCTTTCGGGCGTATCAACAAATAGTTGTTATTCATTTCTTTTTATCATTCATTCTTATTTTAATCCTTAGTTGTTGCAATTGCATTATTTCTTATGTTTTTTTAATTTCGCCAATGACATTATCTCCTATACTTATCCTTATACCTTTTCTATTACGGTATTGTAAATTACTAAATCAAAATCTGTTGTCAATATTTTCTCTCATTTATTTCTTTTATCATAAATTCGGTTAATTTAAGTTTTCTGTGTCGTTTTCAGATAGTCAGTCAGGTAGAAGGTTCTCGCGACCATCATTCTCCTGAATCTCGACTTTAGACCTCAATTGCGACAAAAACCAATACAAGAAGAAACTCAGACCAATGGAACTTGTAATATAAGAATTAAAAGGTTATTCAAGTGGGGAATAATTCGTAATATTCGTCATATTACTCATTCACAGAGAGGTACCGGCGTTTTTTTGATCAACATTCAACTCATAAATTCTCTTTGTACCAGTGATATTTTATTTTTTAACTTACATTTTGTAAATTGGACATGACCTATAAGAAAAAAATAAAACAAAAACTAATGTATTATTAATGGGAAAGGTAACAGCATATTCTGAATTTGATGGAACAGTATTCTATTGCGTTTTTTCATGGAAAACCATGAGAAAAATATATTAAAATAAAAATAGCTTTCTGGTTTAGTACCAATGTTCCTTGTAATAACTATGACCCTATAAACGGACACGGGATAAAGTGAGGTGGACGTATCCAAATGAAGCAGGATACATATCTCGTAATTAAATCAGTTGGGTTGATGAAATCGAAAGTCGAAAAGCAATCTCTGCTGGAACTAGCTGATTGCATTTTTGATTTCAATACAATCAACTTTAAACGAAATAAAACGCAAGATTTAACTCACAAAAATATATAATATAATAAATATTTTTGTGGGCGGACTCAGAATTTTTGTTTTGTTTCGCTTAAACATGAATAGGTTCCGCCACATATCGATGAAATTATTTAATTATTTTATCTTATTCACTTTTATACGACTCTTGGTAAATGCTCATTTTCAACTAAAATTTTTGTATTATCTGGCATAATTGGTGACAGTTTCGTAATGTTTATGAAAAGACGCGAACTTGTAAAAAAGTATTAGGAAGGCGTATCTTTTCTCTGGCTATAAATACCATCGTAGATGGAAATTCTCGTGTAAGCCGCGCAACCTCGTTATGACGCGCACCCTGTTTGTCGACTCTGGTTAATAGGGGAAAAGGTGAGTGTGGTACACGAGAAATACGGTATAAATAAAAAAAGGTTATGTATCGCTTTAGAGATAACCCTTTCGCGGTCAACATTCATATCCATTCTTAAAGGGATAGGATAAGTACAAGAGACTGATCCCGTCATAGGACAGTTTACTATGAAGCAATCAACAGCAAAACCCGTTTAAGACGCTACCCCGATAAAGACGCAGGTTTTTCATGTCGCCAGATGCACTGAAACCCGCTACAGCCAATCTTTCACCTCATTCGATAGTCTAAAATAATGTATACATTATCTATATCGCTCTATTTTTTGATAATGGAAATAATTAATTTATTATAATAATAATGAAAATATCGCGCAGAGCATTCTAAAGACCACCATTGGAGCCGATATAAACTCTGCGATAGTCTGAGATCTCCTCTATCAGTTTTTCTCTGAGATTAAAGGGTTACTAAGAGGTGTTTTCTTTCGTCATAATCTCAAGAAGTTAGAGAATATCGAAAATACTGGAGTGAAGCGCTCTATGGGTTGTAGAGCATAGTCTTGGAGAGATCTGTGATGCCATTTAACCAATGCCCTTATATTCGTTATTCTTTTCTGATTGTTTATCTGAAAAATTTTCATTTTAGAGTGGAAAAGGACCAAAACTAAGCAAAGAAGGACTGAGCTCTCATTTTGTGAAAAGCATACCATTCTCCAAATATATGACGAAAATTCGAGCAGCATTACACAACTTGGTTATAATTACATTAACAGTTAACCATCCTTAAACTTAAAACGCGGTTTTCTCTCGGTCCCCTGAAATGTATATTAACCGGATTTTAGCCACTGTATGTTCCCAAAAGGTTGCAGAAGTGACCGCTGAAGAGGGATCAATCGAAAGGTGATTCCCAACGGTTCTCAGAAACAGCTGCGCTGAGTCATTTTCCCGAAGAAATCTGTCGAAGAAAATCGCTCTTTGAACCCAAAACAAATAACATACTGGCGGGATTTTGTTTGAAGAACTTTCCTGAATCCACAAAGTTACATTTGCAGCACTGCCGGAAAAAGCCCTCTGGTTTGAGGAGAACCTCGCGAAAGTAGAAATCATTATATCAGATATGATTTACGTCCTGAAACACCGAATAACTTCCAGTCGGTTTAATGCCGTTTGTGTTTGCGCATTCATATTAAAAGCAAGATCACAAAATTCAAAGATCAAAGTTTACTTAAGAGTTTTCTTAGGGAATGCGTGTTTCCCTCCATCGTATACCCGCTCATCGGATCGATTGAGTAAACATAAAAGTTGTCGATTCCGTAGAATAACTCGGGGTCACATTCAAAAATAACTTCGAATGGATTTAATTTGGATTTGCACACTTTATACCGAATGCACCACGAATATATTGGGTCCTGCGGATAGAACTTGCGTCTGTAAACACGGGAGAATGAAGGGCGCAGTGATGTGTTTCTTTTATTGCCTTGATAAAGCGGCGAGGGTTACTAAAATGTTCCCGAGTTGAAAAGAATCGGATAAAAGAAGAAGCGATTGACAAATGAATCAACGAAGTACGTGGTGCCGCCGTAGTAGTTCAGTTGGTTAGATGGGGAACCTGTGACCATATGTGGCCTTTACGAGCGTTCGATTCGGCCCATTCGTCAATTGCTGGACCAAATGCACATATTCCAGTAATTTTGTATCCCAGTCTTCTTTATAATCTCAACCGAAAACTAAATGGATAATATTCCATAAAATTTATTATGCTATTAATTTTCCTTAGTACAATTTTTAAGTTTAACCATTAGAAAGTAGTGATAATTTGAATGAAATTATTGACGGTTTCAATGATACTGTGTGTGGTTACTAATGGTAAATAGTGGTCTTTATATGAAAAAAGAATGAATGCTTCAGGTTTCCTCTGACTTTATATCAACTGCCTGGCCAGTGGAAGATCCGGATTCGAGTCCCGGCTACGTAGTACTTTTCCTTTTCCGGTTCTTTCTTTGAAATCAAGCATGGATATCACGTGTAACTCAAGAATACTATCGACAAGTTTTCATTTCGATAAATGATTCAGAACAGTATTTAATCGCACAAGCAGTGGAAAGGACAGATATTTGAGAATAATATGAAGTTGCATAGGATTACAGGATTATTAAATTTACAGTATCAGATCAATCTATCACTCATTTTAACATTTGTTCTGATACACGTTGATGGGAGCATTTTAGGATAACAATCTTATGATGAAAACGTATTGTTACTTTTAAATTTATCGCACGTTACATCGGTCTATTTAGCCCATTCAAATATTAACGCCAAGTACCACAGAATATAAGGAATAGAAATAATGGGACACTTGAATCTAATAAAAGGTATAACACTTATGATAAACGCCAAATCCAGCGAGGAACCATTTATCTTGCACCCTTGGGGATGGGGATGGGTACTTCTTGGATTCGAGTCCCAACGATTGAAAGGCACAAAAGCATGAAAAAAAATATTCCCACGGTACGATCAAAGGGTACAAAAACATGAAAAGAAATTTTTGAATTATTGTTAATTGAACTCGAATAAATCTACGGTAACAAAAGGCAACGATCATAATCAGGGATACTTGATGATGATGACATCATCGTTAAGATCGAAATCAGTTGCCGTGAATAAATTCTGTGGAAAATATGAAGGACTACGTTGTGTGATTATAGATGCCATTTCACAAAGTTAGGCCAGATCACCAGGAGTTTAATTTAACACAGTCGATTAATTTCAATTAATGGCAACTTCAAAACGAATATAAACGGAAAACGTTGCGTAATCTTGAGGACATACAAATATACCATACCATGGAAGCATCAACATCCTTCGTAGCAGATCAAAACGAATAACTAGGCAGTAATGGGAACGCGAATTTAACAAAAAGGGCTGAACAGAAGTTAAAAGTTGGGGTTTATTTTCAGATAATACCAATTCTACTTCAATTCTTCTGTTTTGGAGAGTAAGAGACAGAGAAAGACTCAAAAGTTTGGGATAGCAAAATTAATGGCCCCATATTTTCTTATTACTTCTGTGTTTCAAAACTGCGAAGATACCGATTCTCGATCTCCTTCAAAATTCTCAAGGAGATATTGAAGTGGAAAATTTTTGAAGGAGATTCAAATTATTAGATTCCGAATGATCACTCCTTCAAGTACTGCAGCTTAAATCTTCACAAACTTGAACAACTTCCCATCAAACCTTGTCCATATTTTCCTTCGCAATCGTCATGTCTATACTTCTGGAAAGCCAAGTGGGCAAAGCCAACTTCGGTAAAAGTTGTTCCGGGTTTGATTCCCAGTGGGGGCTCACGTACGAAATAACATCACAGCAGTCAAAGTGTCAAAACACTTTTAATATGACCACTTGTCACATCTTCACAACATTTATGTCGTGTCACACTTTCTTCTTTCACACACACACAGATCAAAATAAGCACAATAAAGCCCGTTTAACACGCCCCCGATTAAGACGCTGTGTCACTTTAGACGCTGTTTTCTCACGGTCCCAGTCCTTTTTACAAGAAACACATGGTAATAAAACCGCTTAAGACGCTCTGCAACGCATTTAAGACACGGAATTTTCCAGTCCCCAGATGTACTGCAACAAGATATATCGTACCTAATCATTCACCTCATTCGATAGACCAAAAAATCTTTACATTATCTGTGACGCCTACCTCCTTCTTTTCCTTGTCTCTAAAATGAGTCTCTTCTTCCGAATGACTAATGTTGTGAGAATAAAATGAATATATCGCGAAACAAAGTAATGTGTATCCTACGGTCGGAGTCGATACGAACTCTGAGATAGAATGAGATCTCCATCACTCTTTTCTCAAGGTAGAACTTAGATTAAATAGTTTCTTTTTGGCATTTTCTTTTGTCACAATCTTAAGAAGTAAAAATATCTAAAAACAGAAAAGATGTATATCGTTGGTTGTTGAGCGTAGCCTTGGAAAGATCGTGATGCCCTCTCACTACTGCTATTAAAATATCGTTATTCCCATTTAGTCCTCTCTTCTGTATATACTGTTTCATTTTAGAGAAAAACATGACAAAATCTAGGCATCTTACTTATAGGATATGAAAAGCATACAATTCTTAAAATTATATCATGTAAGGCAACAATAATTACACAAATTTTATCTAGCTTACGGGATTTTCGTTTGGTCCCCCCGAAAAGCGTTTTAACGGAATTTTACCTTAAAAAAATTAATATTAACAGCCGTCATTTTGTGGAATTCCGTTACTGGACAAATGAAACACTTTGTATCAAATTCCACCACTTTAATACACCACCGCACACGACCGGTTTCGACTGTTAATAGTCATCATCAGGTCATGTGACTACTACTACTACCTGATGATGACCATTAATAGTCAACACCGGTCGTGTGTGGTGGTGTATTAAAGTTTGATACGAAGTGTTTCATTGTCTGGATTTTTAAGGTATTCCGAAGTATTCAACAGAAAAATTTGGGAGAATAACATCTCAATAATCTCCTCTGTGAAAGGCGTCTCCGACGGTCTCTCTTCATTGTCGTACCTGAGCCATTTAGATACACTTCTTTGTCGAAATAAGGCGATGGGAGGGATTTGGGGAAGAAAAATGGCGTGCTTTCGCCGCGTGCAAACGATAGATAAATAAATCACGCGTCAGATCAGAGAGAGAGAGAACGAGGGAATGAACGCGCCCAATTCGACGGCGTCAAATCATCAATCAGTAGAATGGGGAGGGTTTAGACGTCGTTGTTTGTCCGATAGAGGGCAGCGGTGTCGTTGTTTGTTCGATAGAGGGCAGCAGTGTCGTGGTCAGCTGCTTTCGCTTGAGCAAACGTGGAGGATATCGGAGAAAAAGATGAATGAGTGAGGGTAAGAGCAATTGCCCGGGGCGCCCAAGTCATAAGGCCGCTCACCTCACGCGATTTCATCAATCTAAATGTACAAACTGTATACAGCGTGCTTTTGAAAGGTATTGTCACAAGTGTTTAACGTATTTTGGTTCCGAATTTGCCAATCATCAATATCGTCGCTATGAAAGTGGAGAGAAAATGGGATTGCCGACGTAGTAAGGCCTGACAGCTCCAGGATGTGAGGAAATTGTGGTTTAATCACGCAAAATAACGCTAGGTTTTCTCATTTTTATACAGAGAGATAATTCATGCACCCGAAAACCAACCCTAAATTACCTATTACCTAAATCGCATTCAGTATTGGAAAGTATTTAACATTAGAAATGCTAGAAACTTTAGAACATTAAAACGTCATTTACCTTATAAACCATTACTGGAAAACTGTGAACGCTTATCTATTGCTAACTTGTGTTGTGTTAACCTGTTGTGTAGTTTATGTAATCTTTTTCTATGCGATTGGATATTCTTATATATCCTATTCAGTGTTTTTTTAATTTCTCTTAACTTCACTTTTATTACTTATGCAATAGAATATTCCTACTTTTCATTTTTTAAACGGTTTTAACTTTGCGGTGTATTTATAATATGTTTCAAATGCTAATTTTCTCGTGCCTTCCATAATTATATCTTTCTGACTGAATTATTGCGCTCTGTGTAGATATTGATTTAAGTTTATATAATATTTTGTTATAGCACTACTTCCCTTTTCCCAGCTATTATCCGTATTATCAGCAGCTTGCAGAGGTTTTCACATTACCCTCTTTCTAGGGGTTTTCCTGCTTTGAATCTTTTTTCCTAAAATAAGAGGCTTATGTTAGATTTTTTGCCTCCACTTCTTCCATAATTTTCCTCTCCATTTATTTTTATTTATCAATTATTTACGTTTTTTAATGGAATTGACTACAGGTTAGATACAAGATGAGACTTTTCAGCTTGAATCTCGCCTCAATACAATCTTTATGACCTTAAAGCATTTTCACGCAGCCTCCTTTTCCAACTGTGTTGTGATACAAGTCATCGATTATTGAAATAGCAATAATCAGCCTTCAGTTTCTAAGAACACAGAAAAACCAATCCCTCATTTTAATACTTTTAAACACTAATGCACTAAAAGATCGGAGAAATTCATAATTTCAGAGATTTCAAATATTTAAGTAAATACATACAATAATTTTTAATGGAAGTAAAAGAAATCTCAACATTTCTGTAATTATTGGGAATTGAAATCACTCTATTCTAAGTAATCTGGGTATTGCTTACTCGACGAAGTATCTTTGTTTTTTACTGTAAAACTTCTATTTAAATTTAAATAATTGTGAACAAACAATTTGAAATCAAACATAAATATATTTCTGTTACTTGGCTCCACAATATCATTTGCAAAGTCGCCGTACTTGAATTATTGCTACTGATAGAATATCGAAATTTCAGAGTGAGAAAGTAAAATAAGTGTATGTATGCTTAGTAACGATGGAAGTCTGTCTGCCTCAGTTAATTTTCAAATCTGGCTTCCTATTATTTATCTCAATCTAATATAGATTTCAATAAAACGTCTGAGATCATTCTTAGATAGATCAATAGTATAGTTTCTGTGACATTTTAAATTATTATATCTATCCTATACTTTCGTAATGGTAGTAGTCCTGCTTACCTTAAATTCTAAATACCATAACTTTATGAGAAACGGTGGTCTTTAACTAGGTGATTACGTGAATCATGCTCGTCGATTTAATTTTCTCAAATAGAACTGAAATACTTGAGTAGCATGAGACTACTTGAGACCACGAAATGCAAGCACGCTAAAAATTTTACGAACGATATAATTCCATCTTCAAGATACTTTCTCGCACATTTTCATCGACTACTATCAAGTAAGTAAATGTTCTTCCACTACTTTCAAGTCGCTTTGATCGAAAATCTAAGAAATGGTCAGTTTAATCATAAAAACGACGTTTTTTACTTGAGGGAAATGCGATCGTGCATTTTCCGGAATTTCCACCTCCACTCGGCAGTCAAATGAAATCGATGAGTCCCAAATGAACAGTTGATTCGTCCCTCTTGAGCGACGCAAAAAAAGGAAAATTTGTGGAGATGCAGACGAGGGAAATGAGAGGAGTCAATTTCGGGATTGGATTTGGAGGCGACATTCAAACCGAGTCTTCGTAGATCTCGATTCGAGAGGATGAAATGTTAAGGAAGTTGAAAAGAGTCGTTTACGCTGTGTGTGGGCTTTTTTCGGCATTGTGGGTTTTTTCTCCGTAAACCCTCAGTTGAGCATTTTTTCCCCTCAGTCCAGAAGTTTCTGTGTTTATTGGTATCTATTGTCTGGTTTTTATCAATTACTTTGTATTGATGCATCCAATAGTCTTTATATTAGTTTGTATCTATTAACGAGTATGTAATATTGGTTTAACTACATTTAATTATTTATATGGGTGTAATTGTAGTCAATTGCTTTTATGCAATAGCTACAATTTTCATGTGATAATTGTAGAGGTTAGATTAAAGAGAGGCAATTTGGTGTAACATAAATAATTCTATATAGGTAATTCTATGTTCTAATATTATATAGGTTAGCTATAGGTAATTATATATGTTATTAATTATTTTAATACGGTAAATGGAATAAGACATTCTTGAGAAGAAGGCAAAAGGCTGAAGGTCTACGGAAATATATGAAACTGGTGATCAGTGACTGAATTCCATTTTTAATCATATATTTGTTATGTTGTACATATGTTAATTATACATGTATTTGTTGTTGTTTTGATTTCTTTAGGTGTACTATTTTGTACTATTTACAGTGTTATGTCTAGAAGCGTTCTTTTAGTTGGCCATATTATGAGAGAGAGCTTCAAACTCTTTGAACAAAAATACCTGAATGCTGAAAATCCTCTAGGTTGGTCATATATTAAGACAATCCTAAATATGGCCACCGAGTCTTCAGTCGAAAAGTCGCCAGTATAGACTGAGAATCTGACCAAAACCGACAGATTTTCAGTATATAGTAGCGATATTATAGTTTAAATATCACCTTAAATGGTGAGGGAATCGGAATACTCGATCTACGTACGGAGTTCCTCCTAGATGACGATGGATATTCTCCCGTCCCAGTGTCCGAAAATTCCATCGCACCAATCAATTTCATCTCCGTTTTCCGTTAAGTGCTACTTTGTGGATCGATACTGAGATTTTTAAACCGTTGAATGTGGGACAATGGAGGGACCGCGTGGGGATGGATCACGCTGCATCGTCACTGTTACTGTAATATCCTGTAGGATAGACTTCCCTCATTTCATATTCGTATCACCGGTTGCATAAGATTCGGGGGCTAGCTAATTTTAAACATATGGAACCTATGAGTCTTCAATAAAAATACATTAAAGCCTTTATGCATATCCGTTTCCACTTATTTTGCTTTCTTCAATTTCTATCTTTCATTTACATTACCTACATTTCCACCTATTCATCTAGAAATCATGCTGATGTTCATCAACGCTCATTTTCCATCCTGAAAACGAAAAATTCGATATTTTCCAGTTACTGTTTAGATAAGGTAACAAAATGTAGGTAGTTTAATTCTAGTAGATTTCTGGTCCTTTGCTGTATTATATAAGAGATAATGTAGACTATAATTAGATGGAAGGAGAATACATTGACGGACAGGAGTTAATCGCCCCCTTTCAGAAATGAGTTTAATTTGACGATGGATTAGAAAACTAAATGAATTACTACCCAATTGATTACCTAACACAATTAAATAACAAGAGTTTGTTTTCAGTAATTAAACACTATCGTACTTATACCTGGATACACGTACAAATCTCGAATAAAAGAAACAAAATTGTAACTTGTCGGCTAAAATCTAATTCTGTATTTATGCCAGTGAAGTTTCCAGGTATAAAGCCACCAAAATCATGCCTCCTCTTGATATTTAACAGTATTTGACTGAATTTTTTTATAACTGTAATAGATTGAGTGTACCGTATGATGCATGCTTGGATCGAAACTGATCGTTCTGAATAAACTTTGAATGATAAACACGAAAAACTTTTTTTCGAGATTTTCCTTGATGGTTCCACTTAGGTCAAGCTATATTAAGTGTATGTATTTTTGATTATTTTGTGAAAATCGTCGATTAGTTTGGAATCAGAGAGTGAATTTGTGAGGGTCGTTACAATTCTTTCTATGAAAATTCAGCAACACCACTTGTAACCCTATCGTTTCGCCTCCACTTGACACAGTACTTTTGTGAAGGAAAGTTGCCGAATTTAGACAAATCTCTAAATTGCACCGCATGTGTATTTGCCTCCCTAAGAGTATTTCAAGCATTTTATCAGGCAGCATTATGCGATGACACAATGATACACATATTTCTCGGCAGTGGCAATGAGGTAGGGCCATTTTACTGGGATTGATCGCTGTTTGTGTCCCTCACTGCAAATTAATTAAAAATTAAAATTGGTCGAGTTCAAATCTTACGACCATCGATATCTTACGGAATGACTCAAGCGTTATCTGAAGCAAGAGAAGTAGGCTGATAGTTAAGGTCTGTTTCTTTAATGGTCTAGTGCATTTATGTGGGAGCATTTAGAAATAAATTTTAAAATACTCACTTCGGATTAAATCCTTACAAGTAATGGTAATAATCATAGCCAGCTGTACATTTGAAGCACCCATGAAATTGATAATAATACCATTTTCCTCTAGAATCATACCTTATTCCTGCTAAGGCCACTCGAGAGGGTTGATATATGAGAAACTTCCACGAAAGATGGCTCTTCCTCGAGGAAACGAAGTCTACTTCAAACGCAAATGTCGCATACATTGCGCATAACTCTGCAGCCAATCAAAACGCTTCGTTCGAGGCCATATGACAAATGACGTATGCATAATGCTAGTGACTGCAGCATCTCTGAAGGCAAGTGCATAAAATGCTCATCTTTCCACATTCTCTCGTTTTTCAGCGCTCGCATGCAAAAGACGTTGAGAAGAAAATGGCCGCCTATTCGGAAGACATTCTCGAGATAGTTTCCCATTTTTCTAGATTTTCCATATCATCTGGGTTGCGGAAGGGATTTGCGAAGCTCGCGTCTGTGTCAACTTTCCACTTGAATCTTAATAAATAATAAAAAATTCCCTGCACTTTTAAGGCACGCGTAGAGAACTTGAATCTACACAGCTTTGAAACTCAACGCGTGGTTTTAAGGCGATAAGCGAGATACAGTTTTTTGCAGAATCGTTTCTGAGGTTACTTATGAATTCCACGTAACGCGTATGAACCCCGTTCTATTCTTCTCAAGGGGGACATTTCTTCAAGCAAATTATTTCAAATCAATTCGTCCTTGTCTTTATCCTTGCCTTAAAAAAAAGGTTTAGGATTACGTCTACGGTAACCGTGTAAGCAACCCTTGAAAGTAAGCAAACGTTTTCACCTTCGAAGGCCTTTACAAAGAGCCGTGGTGTTAAATCATGGATAACTAGCAATAGATCAGACTCAGGTATTCCCAAATATTTAAATAGCTAACAACGGATTGAAGAAAACTTTTCAATAAACAGGTCAATCACATTTCAATATAAAACTCAACGATTTCAGCCATCTGCTATCTGGCTACTGGTGGGATTCATCCGGTTCGCATCGCTTCTTAGAATTCCCCGAGTTCTCCAAACTGGTTCCTGAATCTATTTGAAACAATAGTTTTAGAACGATTCACGTTAAAGTACTACAATCTGAGCGTTACAAAGATCGTTAAAGAAAATAATTACAACGTTACAAATTATAATTGTTCATACCTTTAAATTTTGTAAACAAATTCTTAAATTAGAATAGAAAACGATAATAATATGTAGTACACGGTTGTATACTCCGGTAGGCTAATAACCTGTACCTAATTTTTTTAATCCGAGCATTACTTCTTACCTCTTATTCTCAATCGAAGTCTATAAAGTGAACGGCTAGATCTCTTCGAAATACTCCATATACGTCAACGCAAATTAATTTCCATTCAATTGAGAAATTACTATTATTTTACCCAAACCCTTTAACCGCTACTCACCAAAATCTTGCAAGCATTACCGCCCATTTGGAAATTATTATTCGACCAATCAAAGCCGGAGGTCTTCAAAACGGGATATTTACATAATTTTGGAACATTATAACAGCTTATACAAGAGTTTAGCATGATATTCTGCTTAAGTAAAGTGAAGAAGACCAGAAAGCCCAAAAATTTTGATTATTTTCAAGGAGGGAAAAAATATAAAATTGGACGAAAGAAGAATGTGGAGGAATGCGCTATGGAATTGATTTTTAGGGAAAAAGGAAACGTAAAGAATGTGTCCGCTGAAGAAGAAAGAGGCATTCGGTGGAAAGGCCTTCAAGAAAATGGAGCCCAAACTACAGACCGAAATGATGTTTGCAACGTTAAAGCATTAATCATCATTAGCCAATGAGAATCTTATATATTACCAACGATATTTAGAAAGACATTTCTAAATTTGATGCCAAAGTATTAATTCCTATATTAAGGCCCCTGAATTCGAAAGAATGAATGGAGATTAAAGACGATGAGTTGAGGGAAATGAAATCATGAATTGAGGGAAAATGTAATACAATTTTAAATTGTATCACATTGTACTCCATCGAATTAAATTGTATTACATTGAATTGTAAATATCTTCTAAATATCTAGTGACATCTTTGGGTGATAGAACTCTAGAGTACTTCGCTATCTGGCACGTCGAAAAAATGTATGATTGCCACTGTTTACCACAGATAATATTTAAACTGTGACCTAGTTTTTCGAAAAATTGGGAGAAAATACGCTACCCAAAGATCTAAAATCTGTAAACGTAGATATATATGAATGAAAGGGTCTCTGGATAGCAAGTGAACAACGCGTTTCCTTTCCGGGTTCGTTGATGGGTTCCCAGTGGGGGTTCACGTGCGAAATAACCTCAGCTATCGAATCAGTGAAGACGTTTGTGTGGAGCACTACTAAAGGCGCAATCCTATTGAATAATGCTATCTATGGTTTCCTAACTTATAATCATGCGTATCGAAAATTCAGGAGACAATTACGGTGATTTAATCCACAGGATTCGATTTTTTAATTTTTGATACTATAAAAATAAATATATCATTATCAGTGGCAAAATTTATCCTTGCTACCTGACGTTGTTGCTAGGTAAATGTGATTAATCTGAATGGAGTAACAATACTAATTTTTCTTGTATGTGAGCTTGCAATAAGTTTGAAAAAGAGCATTCACCTTTGCTGAAAGAGGATGCGTGCTAACGTTCTCAGCTGTCGTTACGGTTTTTACGATACTTTGAATATGAGTCCGCCAATTTTGCGCTTTCTATCTTTGGCACCACTGCAATTGAAGAGGTGGCCTTTTTTGAGAGTTATTAAGCTTTCTGATTTTCTTTACTTCTCTGAGTTCTATGAGATCCCATGTTGTCTTCTCCAATAGAAGTATGCTACTACCCTTATCGGGTTTGCCAAAAATTTAGATTATACTCGCTATCATACCGAAAGGTCTTTCATTTGGAAGGGAATGAAATAATATCAATTCTAGAACACCCGTTCTCTTTTCCTAAAATTAAATGAGTGATCGCGAACTGAAAAGAAAGCCAAGCAATGAAATAAAAATTCCCTTTATTTTTCATCTTTAGCTTTTTCCTTATTTTAGTCACATATCTTGGAGATATGGAATATATCTTGGAGAACATCAGTATGGAGTTGAAGGTATCCTATATTCACTCTTTCAGCGATTAATAATAATTTATAAGAAGCATGATGAAAATTTTAAATCGCCAACGACCTGGCTCACTCTCTATCCAAATATACAAACTCTCGACATATGTCGTGATTTGGATAAGCAAAAAGATGGAAAAGAAAAATGACGTGAAAGAAGTCGATTCTTTCCTCAGAGCTAAATTAGGAGGTCTTGCAAGCAAAGCTCCGCGAGTCAATGACCAGAATACTAGTCATCGCCAGCATCCGATATCGGAACTTATAAAAGAGCTAAGAAATATGGGGTGAACGAACTTCAAAAATATTCTAGTCCGTTATCTACATAATGGTATTTTTTCCAGTGGATTTTCAAAGTAACAAGATTGTCCCAGTATTCAAAAAGAGGTGGACTAAAAATGTGAATAATTTCGAAAAAATCAGCCTGATAAGTACTGCGACGAAGATTCTCACAATAGTATGTACTTATCGGAGAATAGGATGAAAAGCGGGAAAGTGTATGAGCTAAAACTATGATGAACCTTTAAAGAGTAATAAAAGATTCAGATTTATGTGAAAATCAGATTATAGATTCAGATAAAGATGCAAAAAAAGCTTATCCAGTTTCGACATTAATTTCTTTCCATATATATAAGTTATAAGGGCCAAAAAACCTTAATGCAGCAACATAAAAACAAATTCAGGGTAAAGGAGATTGGAGAAAGGCTCATTATTTGAGTACTTTGGCATCCGCAAGAGAATGGAGGTTGACCACTACCAGAGAAAGAAGGAATGTATAGATAAATATATCAAAAGAGTCATATAAATTCTTGACGCAAAGCTTTCAGCCAAGAACGTTCTTATCTCCATCATCTGGGCAGTTAAGTCCATGGCGCGACATGCCTTTCAAGGATAAGGCCTTAATCAAGCGGCGTCACCTAAGTTGCAATGGCCAGAACCAGTGTTAGTATGTAGTCGTTGAACTATGAAATGATATGATAAAAGCTTAAATGAATTAGATAGCACTTGAATTAGAAGGTATGAATTAGATAATCTCATGGTATATTTTAGTCTATAATAAAGAACCAAAGCAGTTAATGGAGATGGAATTTTATTCCGAGTTACATTTTCACTGCTTCGGAGAAGTAGAATTTAAACGATTTCCGAATATTCATTGAATTCTCGTTAATTGGGGTAAAATTTAGTTTAAACAAGCGTAATTTCCGTCTTCACTAGATGTCATTCCTACAAAGCGATTGAAATATGTCTTTTATCATTCGGTTTCCTGACGCAAACATACAAAATAACGTGAAAACCTAAATTTCTTTACCTCTATGCTTCCTATAGAAAAGAACCTTGCTTATTGATGTTTTTAAAACATAAACCTTAGGGTACATAGCATTAGCATAGGATTCGAACTCGGTCCTTCCCGCAGGAGAAATAATTTTTCCTTGCCTTTTAGGATTCCAAATCCGTTCACTGCATCCCTCTGGAACAGGGCTTTTATGAAACCAAAAGAGGACATTGCGGAAATATAATGTGAAATAGTATAGGCATAGTTTTAAGATGAATCTTTCTCGACAAACGTTCTCGACGCTCCTATTCGAGAGGGAAGTTCACTCCCAATTTATTCCTCTCAGCGGAAAAAAAGAAAATCCAGATTTATCTTCCATCTGGAAAGTGAAGCTTCGATTCCCCCAGGAAACCCCGTCCTTCCCATTTGTTCTCATCAAATGGAACTTTCAGATTCCATTTCAGAGGGGTTCCTAGCTCATAAACAGTACACCCTTAATTGGCAATAAATTATCTTCTCATGATAAATCGTCAGTACACGTCGATTTAATCGATAGTAATCTGTTCCCGGTAGTACATATCGATATGATCGATCGTAATCCATACATATAAATAGTGATCGCAGTATTTTCTCACAATTGGAATTGAAACTTTAGCTATTTGCCATTACGATCAATGATTTAACTACTAACAACTTGAAATTCCTGCATAATTTCATCTGATTTAATGTTACAAGAAAAGTTCATAAGAACAAGTTGTGAACTTAGTTTGCACATCTCATAGAAGATTTCTCAGCCTTCAGATATAGACTCTAGGATAATAACATGAGACTATATGGTAGTCCCTCTGTAGATCCGTCTTTGTAATACCACATCCTTTTAAGACATTCTGTTTCAATATTTGTGCCGCGAGTTATAGTAACTATGCTGCGAAAATTTTTGAAAAATTTAGGTGTTTTTTTCTCGTCTGATGGAATCCTACGAAAACGTCGCGCGTGAAGTAATATGTAGTATATTCATACACAACATATATCTTAATTTTTATTCATTTTAATATACAAAGTTATCTATACATCATGTTCCACCCAACGAATTTCAACTTTCAAGCCATTTTGTCATCTCATTGTCATCGATAGATCAAAACTGATGAAATCACAAAATTTCCATTGTCTGCGTTGCAGAACTCTCCTGCATTTCCTTGTCCCTAAAAACCTTCCTTGTGAGTCTCTTGTTTATAATAACCAAATTTATGATAGTGAAATGAACATACCTTGAAACAGAGAGAAATATTTATTCCACAGTCGTAGCTGATACTTATTCTGTGATAGAGTGAGGCCTATGGCCCATGGAGTTTTGTCTCAGGGCAGATCATTTGATTGAAAAGTCGCTGGGCGATGTTTCCTCTCCTCGCAATCTCAAAATGTAAACATATCCAATAAACCAGAGAAGAAGTTCAGAGTTCTGTGGGCTAGTGAGCTTCTTGGAGAGATCGTGCTCTGCGGCAACATCTTACCACTGCTATTAAAAATTCGTAATTTTTTTCTAATCTTCTATCCTTAAGGCTAAACTTACTTCGTGACAGAATGAAATAGGACTAAAATAAAGTAGGAAGGAAACTTTTTGCCCTAAAAGCCGATAATTCTAAAAAATATGACGAGAGAGCAACTAGCGTAACACAACATAACTTCCTGGGCTTTCTTGGTATCCCATCTTTAACTTTGACAAATAAACCAAAATAAAGAAGCACCATTTTCGTTTTACGGTGTAAATAATTCAAGATTAAATATCTAAAATACCCTTAATTAATAATATTAACGTATTAAATATTAAACACCTAAAATACCCTTTTTTCATTCCCTATGTAAAAGAAATACAAAAATTTTCTTAACCCATTTACAACCCTATCTCACTTGTAACGCGGATTTCACTTGGACCCCTGAAAAGCATCTCAACCGATTTCTACCGTATACAGTGGGGAATGTAAACATAAGTGAGAAAGGTGAGATCTTATTGTGCTTCACTAGCGCCCTTACGCTTTGTAATTCCTATGGGAAAAGGTACCTTACTCGTTGTCTAGAGTCTTGAATCAGTGTAGAGATCAGCTTCAACGGAATTTGTTTCTGTCCGTGATTGGATTGGCGAAAGCGTGGCTTGTTTATGAGGAAGTCGACTTTTCTTGAGGAGGATATATGAGGCGGCCTTTCTTCCCCAATTGAGATTTATCGCCGGCCATTGCGAGCTCATGACAAATCCAATGTCAGCTGGCGAGAGAAAAATCGCTATAACCTCTCCTGAGAGCGACATTCATAAGGACAAAGAACAGATCTCTTTGGGATGAAAAGGCTTAAAGGCGATATATATATATATATATATATATATATATATATATATATATATATATATATATATATATATATATATATATATATATATATATATATATATATATATATATATATATACATACATATATAAGTAAAAGTCTCCATGATTCAACGGGTAGAACAGAAGTAGGATTAAATATAGAAGTCTTAAAAAAATAAGATCTACAAAGGTGGACGAGATACAGTTGAAATGCATATTAAACTATTCAGACGAAAACCAATGTATACAATAGTACATATCTCTTTCCATTTGATTAGTCTATAGCAGTCTTATCTGTGCAGAAAAGAATCTGACATCTATCACCTCTGCTTATTCCAAAGGGATAGGTTAGCAACAACGAAATGTATTCAATCATATCAAGGTTCTTAGAATTTGGATCGGAAATATAAAATCAATGATAAGTGTATAAGTCCTAATATAATTTATTTCTTCCAAAAATTGTTTCCATTCATACAACGATTCTTTCTAATTTAATTTTGGAGCTGAAATGGTTCGTGGAAGCGATTCGTCGTGGACCTTTCCGGAAATCATAGACTCAGAAAGAGTAGCTCATTATCCTGAGTCGCCGACTTTAAGTGGTGTGCAATTTTGCATGCTTTGTGACGTCTGGTTCCCGATTATAAGACAAACATACATCCAGACTCAAAATTAAAATATAGGTTGGTGATTACTATGGGTGATTCTCGACGGGAAATAAAATAGGATAAGTACCATACTATTTACAACTTACTCGACAGTCATGGAAACTACAGACACTCCAGACAACCAGATATGTGTTATTGAAATTTAGTTATTATTTACTAAAGATATCTATACTCGACTGTAACCGATCAGAAAAGTAAAGTCGTGGTTCAGCATGCGCCGAAAGATAGTTCGCGGGTTGCATATGTAGACGTAGATTCATCCAACGAAGAGTGCATTAATTCACCTAATAATTAAACTTTTTTCAGAGATTATCACTATTCCTAAGGAAAAAGAGACTTGAAAATGATCTCACAGGACCAAGCTCAAATCTAAATCATTTTCTGGACCGAGTCCAGGTAAGACTTTTTCCTCATCCGTTTTCCGCTGCGAATTTTCCTAGGTGCACGCCATTACGTGCAAAGTAATCCTAACCCTTTTTCTCAATCCAAAATTAAAAGCTGGGTGATTTTCCACAGTCTTTCTCAATGAAATTTCGCAAGAGTGCTTAAAACTTCTAGTGCAGAAAGAAACATCAGTTCATGAGTATATAGAAAGGTGGGATTTTGCAACATCGGAAGATCTAAGCGCCCTTGCGGAGCCGGATGTTCATTAAAAACTACTTTCGAAAAAAATGAGTTTTTAATTTTGGTTAACGCTTCCCACGATGTCACGAATTTGAATATCGAATTCACTTTTCCTTAAATTATCGCCGTTGTGTTGCCTCGCATCTTTGGTCTTTTCCTTCATTCCCTTCTCAATGCATACAGCGAAGATCAGTTTTGATAAGTGACAACCCTATCATTCACCTTTCCCTATTCGAGATTCCTCTTTACTTTCCCATCATTTCATCACCACCGTCTTCTCTCTATAAAGACCACGGAAAGAAAAGACTTCCGACCCGAAATTTTTATTCCAATTTAGCTTAGGAACCGTAACATTCCGCACCGGTCTACATTGTCGAAAGCTTGGAAGCCATACGCTTTTAATTAATCGTAGATATATACTTTTAAACCTCTTGAATATTTCTCGAAAGTCTGCGCTGAATGTTAAATATCGAATGAGTTGGACGTGGGCTCGTAATCGAATCCTTTTCCATTTGTTTTCTGCCCATTTCGCCACTCCCTTCTCCTTGGCTCATTTCCCCCAAGAATAACGGCGCTGAAATGGAAAAGGGGAGAGATAACAGGGCAACGGAGGAATTCTCTACGCAGCACCTAACTTCATTCAGACGCTGCAGTTATTGTCCCTCAGCCCTCGTAATTACACCAAAGGGTCCACCGTCATTTGTTTTCTCGCATTCCGAATTCACCTTACTTCAATGTTATCCTCCGGTTCCCACGTATATCTTCTTTGCGCGATTCAGCGTTTTCGCGATTTTCAGCTTCTGCCGCTTGGAATTGAATCTACGGAGGTGGCCGAGATGCTGTGGAAATTCGTATTTAACTCATCAGATGAATAGCGATGCATACCATTTCCGCATGAATTGATTATGTGACGACTGGTTTCGGATTTGCGTAGCCATCTTCTGGTCAATTATTGAGGCATATCTGATGAAATGCTTAAATTATTAAATTCTTCTCGATCGTGCCAAAATACTTTGATGATGATTTTAAATCGATTTTATTTCGGCTTAATTAACATTTCCCATTTTTATTTAATTTCTCAAAAACATTTTCCGGGTTTTGTTTCCATTTTATGATAATTCTTAATTGAAATTGTATTTCATCGTATACTATACACTTTTTTCTCGTCAACAATTCAAAGAAAACTCATCATTGAGAGGTTACCACGTTCATTGTCGAGTGCATAATTGATTCTTGCGTAAGAATGTTGTTTTTATGTTACTATATTCTCCATTGACGTCTCTTTCATTAATAATAACCGTCGATTTTTGGTAGCAACGGAAATTCTAAATATCACTTTCTATTTTTTCCTGATTATTGAGGAGGTTAATTCTGATATATCAGCGGTTTAGTGCACATAATTTGGGGATTCTTTGAATGACCTAATTATTAAATTTTAATTCTTTTAGTAACCCGACGAAGGCTACGTAAAGTCGAAATCGGTCGTCAAATAATACATTTATGTAGAAATAGTATGCATCGCTTCTCATCTGATTATTTTTGCCAATTAATTTTTTTGTGTAATTATGCGAAAAATCTTCAACCAAATAATCCAATCTCATCTGATTTCATGAAATTCATTTCATAAGAAATATAATTTTTACGAAGCACACATAACTGTCTATGCTGAACGAAACAGAAATGTTTGCTTCTTTGTGAAAAGAATGCATTTATGTTGAGCCATTTTAATTTTTAACCACTCTTTCTATGATATTGCAGCTCGTTCAGCAGTATTTAACCTTACCATTCAACTATCTCATTACTCTCATAAGCTCAATTAAAAATGTATTCATTAATTTATCTTTCCTATTATTTACGGACGCTTTGGGGGAACATATATGTATATAAAATAAAATTCACAGTCTAAACCACAAGCATAACTTACACAATGTTTAATGTCGTACAGCCCAAAAGGCAGACCACCAAAAGAAGTGAGGAATAGATCCTTGCTATCACTGGTTTGATCTCATGGAGCCCCGATATCCCGATTTTATTCCGTAATAATTCATTGTCTGGATATTCGAAATTTTGATATTCCTCTCAGAAAGATATAGAAACGGGAATCAGGAAATGTTTTATGAGAATACTTCTTTAACGTAAACTGCAAAGGTTTCTTCTAAAAAATGATCCCGGGTACTTGGATTGGAGTACTTCCGGGAAAAATAGATACGTATCACCCGGAATGTGAATAAAAGTCGCAACCTTTCTTCCAATTAATACTGGGTACGGTGCCACGGCCCCTTAAATATTCTTTCTTAATAAATCTTTGGGTAACTCAGAAATTTATTAGGGCACATTCAAAATACTTCTGCTTGATATTTTAGATATAAGTAGAAGAGGCGCTTTCGTAATATAATATACAATGATATTAAACCTAAATTGAATTACCTAAATTAAATTATCTAAGTTGTCCCCAGGGTCGATTATGTTTGCCATGGTTGAAGAGTTTGGATGCACCTGTTATCTTTAAAGCTAAATTGGTTGGAATTTTGTTCCTGATGGGGTAACTCGTGCTAAACTGGTAATACGAAAGGTAATCCTCTAAGCTTCTGTACTGCAGTAAGGCGGCCGTTGTGATGAGTGATGTTACCAACACTATTGAGGAAGGCAAGGAGACTACCATGAGCATTATGTGCCAAAATAATTATGTTTGCGAATGTGTTCGCGGCCATGTATGGAGAATGTCCTACTCGGCAGTTATTGGAGTAAGCATATCTCGGTCACCATTGTAGAATTCCAGCGATTAACCAGAGATCGGAAAGAGAGATACGATTCGGATTAGGAAACAGAAATGGAAGAAAAAGCTGATAGGCTTCTGTAATAGGAATGCATTCTGTTTCACTAACAGTGCATATCAACTTCAATGATAAACGAAATTTCACATGGAAAGGTGAGGATAAGGGTTGATAAATTGATTACATTTTGTTATGGGTCACTATAAATATTGCTGTGAAAAGGGTATCTTAAGAGCTACAGTTTTAGAATACTGTAATAAGAAGATAAATAAGTGAAATGTAACCATGGAAACGTAAAGAGTGGTACAAGTTTTTAAAAGCGACATATAATCTAAATGTCAATGTTAACATTCGATTCCTTCTAAACTTATCTATTTCCCAATATTCTCAGCAGAGGACGTTTGAAATGCGTGAAATTTCCCTTTTTCGCTGCCATTTCGAGTTTGTGAATCTTTTACGTCTCCGCAAGAGAGCCGTAAGGGGAGATTAGGTGTGGGAATTGTGCGAATTGGATGAAACCGTTTCGTCTTCCGGATTTTCTGCTCTCTTTCGCGACATTCAGTTATGAAGTAACTTTTACACATTATCGGAAATTCATCTTTCCTTCATAATTACTTCGTGGTCTCACAAAATGTTGATTGAGTTTTTATTGAGATCTTCAGGGTTATGCTTTGAGCGTGTGTAAATGTATTAAAGGTGAAAGGTGTATTAGTTTGAAAATGGTTTGCAATTAAACACAGCTGGTTTAACGTAACAGATTGAGAAAATTCGACATTGTAACACACTAATGCAGAAATGAGTTGTATTCCACATTTTTATCACTTTGAAATTTGTTCTAATATACACTATAGTCTACAAAGTAGAGAGTTGTAAAACAAATTATTTTTAATGATGATTTACGAGTAATCTTTTAGTCAACTAAATTCGTCTTCATTTTGCACCAAATTACTTCATAAGGCAACTTTTCACTGTACATGTTGAATAAATAAAGATAATAAAAGAATAAATAAAAATAAAATTTGCAGCAAATTTCTTCATGAGGCTACTTACTTCATAAGGTTCCTCTGGAAATTTTGAATAAGTTAATTGCAGAATATCTACACAATTCTTCACCTCACTAATGCGTGATATTGTGACTTAAGGATTTTTTAAGCTATTAATAAAGAGATTCATGATTGAGTGGTTGTACGCATTTGTAAATACTTATATTTTTACGCACACGAGGACATACGAGTAATATTTATAGTGTGGAACCTTAAAAATCTCCCGAAAGAAAGTTTATTGTCGTTCGCGAAATGTACTATTGTTACGTCTAATTCTTGCGCGGATGAATTTGTCTTTTCCATGTTATACCCATACAGAACATTGCAGCATTATATTTTTAATCATCTCAGGCTTTTTTCCGAAATCCTTCTGGACAAGACTCGCATTGTCTCAAGGTTGAATCATAATGAATTCTTCAGATGCTTGGAATACAAACGATCTACCGGAATTCAGAATTGCTCTTCAACTGCTAAAAAAAAGGTCGAGCGAATAATTATGTTGAATAGTTAGTACATGTAAGATGATATTCTGGAATGATTTTATCACATTTAGAAATAACAGTGTATAAGAATGACCCTTAAAATGTATCGTTATGACAAGGTTACAATAGAATTTGTCGCAAAAGAAGCCGCGACTCCACTAGCTATTGATGGAGCTGAACTGGTGTGAACAGATGTCTTTCCAAAGTAGGTAACACCAACCTAGTTTATGAGCCTTGCACTTTCAACAGCTTTCAAGGAAGACAATAAGAGGACACTTGAAATCTTGAGTTTCCTTAAGTCACGGGTAACTTAACAACGGAAAGTTGGGCCAACAGACTTTTATCTTTCTCGCCACCATGACGTGAGAAGACAGTAACTTAAACTTAAGATCTGCAGGAATGAACTTCAAATCGCAATAAGAGCTAATCCTAGATAGGGGCTGTCGTCCGGGGCGCTGACGTTTGGGGGGTGTTAGTGCAAAATGTTTGACGATTTCGATGTTTAGTTGGAGCGTAAATATTTTGAAAGAGTGTGTATAATGAATTTCTGTCACTACTCATTACTGACCATTCTCCTTCTATAAATACATATAACTTGCTAACTTCGCTGTATTTTCTATAGTAAGCCAGTTTTTTCCCAAATAATAGTGGGGAATAATCGCTTTTCTGCTGTAAACCATTTGAGATTTTATTGTAATTTAAAATCACGCGAAAAAAATAATCATACATTTATAAATATAATATAAATCACACATTTATAAATATAATATATATTATACATTGATGAATATAATATAAATCTTACATTAATTAATATATATTAATAAATATAAAATTACATTAATAAATATAAAATAATAAATATATCGATAAATAATCATAAATTTATTGATACTTGCTCGTTCCATGTTCTAGTTCAAGTTAACAAAAAGTTAATTCGGACTGATCGAGAGGGTCAAGTTAGCATAATATATTTGTTAGCACCTTCTACTTTAAGACAATGTTTAAATATAGTTGAAGGAAATTTAGACTACAATCTATCATTGCTGAAGGTTTAAGCAAAAATATTAAAATCCGTGCAGGTCTATCTATTTCTGAAAGCAAGATTCACAGAGTTCAAGGATTATATCAACGGGACCATGGAAGATTTCCTTTTTTGATGAGTGGTATTGAAGAGAGTAGGTAGAGTTCATCCGAATAAAAGAGGATTTAGCTAAGCACTTAGCGATTAACGCTGTACGGGAGAATAAAAAACCACGTTGTATGAAATCGACCTTGCGGGCGTTGCAAAGAAAGCAAAGAATTTCACACTCACGGATAAAGAAGATTGAGAATATTGGACAAAACCTAGAATTCGAGCAGAAAAATACAGAAGGGTTCGAAGGTTAGTGATGGAAGTAGCATAAAAAGAATTTGAGGAATGTGGACCTAGAACCCTTTTAGAGTCATTAGCAGGGGACCAGAAAGAATTTTCGTCACATGTGTGAGAATCTCGTAGAGGTCAGTCCTTATTGCCCGGCCTTATCAATTAGGGAATAATGACCAGCGGACCGGCAGACAAAGCCGAATTTAGTTAATCGGCCCTATCAAGAATGCCTTATTCTTGACCAGAAGTATTGGGCAATATTTCCTGCTAAGGTACCCTAAACACAAAAAAAATTGTAGAGGAAAGCTTGACGTAAAAGGGTTTTCTCTCATTGCCAGTAATTTTTTACCCTCAGTTGAATTTTATCTGTTTTTCAGCAACCTTAAAATCTCAGAAAATTGCCATTTAGAGATTAGGTATGTTTTCATCGTTACCATTTTTATATTCCTCTATATACACTCTACACTTTTGGCCATTGAGATCATGATATTCTTGAATATTTGTTGTGGGCCAGTATAAAAAACAAGGAATCGGTTGCCTGATGATAGTACAAACGCATTTTATAGGCAAATTAATTAAAATATAAGAGTAATCGAGTTGTCAGTGGAAGGAATAGCAAATTTATTGAGGCAGGTTGCCAGGAATAAAGAACCGAAATCCGAAGGTACTCGATCACTCGTTACGTAAACACGGGCGAATGAGCTTGCTCCCTTTCTTTCTATATCATATAGAAAAACTTTGGACGAGGGCGTTGTATCAACTTTTTGAATATATGCGATCGTCTCGAAGTAGTATTAGTCTCCAATCCGGAGATGGCTCAACGTAGAGCAGCTAGGTTTGTTAAAAGAGATTTCAGATTCGACAGAAATGTTTCGAGCGTGAAAGGAATAATCCCTGGATTGGAATTCGCTTAAAGATTGATGACTGGATTTCCAACGGAAGCTATTCGAAAAATTTATCTATACAGTTCTCGTCGACGAAATAGATTATTTTGTTATTCCATTTAAGAACGTTCGCCATCTCAGAGAGAAAAGAAAACGTAAGGAATGAATCGCTAGAGTAGATAATAAATTCTGTTTTTTTCCGCGAAATATTAGATAGACTACTATCAATTAGAATGAGATAGGAATGTTAGTGTTTTACACTTCCTGCCACACACCACTAGAAGCTTGCAGGATCAATTTGTGAAGGTAAAATGTAAATTTATACATGCAATTATGCCTCGAGCCTTTCAGGCAAAATTTCTGGGAAAGCAATTTCACCTTTTAGCCATGAATATTTTCCTATTACTAAAACCGTATCATATATAACAAAGTATTCATCTCTTGCTTCTTATTTTAATACTACAACAGTTACTTTCAAATCCCGGCACTACTTTTGATATAATAGAGCCTCTCTCAGCCTCTTTCACTTTATTTCCTCATTATCTCCTTTATTACGTTTTTTACCGTACTATGCATGTCTCACTAAGAACCAATTAAGTATTCAGCAGATTTCGCTTACATCACATCACTCACTTTCACATGGAAAATCAACACTTCTTTATCACTTGCTTCCTCTAACTTTCCAAATTTTGATTGCAATAGTACCAACCGGAAGAAAATCCACAAAAGTATTGGTATCCTTACAGTATTCTCAACCTGATTATCGCCGATAATTCTTCTATTTTCCCTTCACCTTAACACGCACTTCTTCCCGCTTCTTTTTTCCCTTTCCTTTTATAGACACTTCATTCTTTTCTCACTCTTCTTCGCGCCTCCTTTAGCCGCTTTATTTCACGGTCTCTGCCGAGAGCCCACGCTTTTTCATTACTGACTCCTCCCCTATATTTTTCACACCTTTCTGAAATGCAATCTGCTAGTTTTTACTTCGCACACGCGTAATGAGGGTCTAGGACAATTCTCCTTGAACATTTCGCAGCCGCCACTTCGCCGCGAGTAATATTATATATTGAATATAACATATATTAAAAAGGAACAGACTTACACATTTATTACACATATTTTCCATATGTTTAAGGAAATTCTGCCTTGCCCTGAAACTAGCAACCCAACCAAATCTAACACATTACGAGGTGGTAAAAAGAGCTGATTAACAATTTACTAAATTTAATACATTCTATACAGTGATAATATCGAAATTTACTTATTTTTGAGTCATCTTAATGATGACTTATGCTAGCCTGACTTTTGTGGGTAGAAATTGTGACCTTCTTCTGAGATAATATTCCTGAGACTATTACTGGACACTGAAGATTAAATCCAACTTTTTTCCATGTGACATTCTTACTGGTCACCGGGACAATATTCCCTCTCATTTTGCAAAAACTGCATTCACGATATGATTTAGAAATAATCTTCTTCTAAACTGACAGAAAAACTTCCCAAATATTTTACCAGTGTCATTTTGATAGATGATAAACGAAAATTGGAACTCGGCTGTTAATGAACGAAAGATTCGAAAAACTCTCCAATTCCCGAATCATTATGCATATACCCCCTGAAGACGGCAGCATAATCACCGAAATGCGCATTGGGTGTTCTGGTAACCGGTAATCGGCTTCCTTACTCCGAAGAACTGGAATCTTGAATTCATTAACCGCCGAGTTTAATTCCTGAAGCAATCGTTGCGGGGAAAGGGCGGCTCAGAATCATCCCAGTTCCTGTAAAGATATCTACACTATGAGCATTACACCCATCACAGCTCATCCCGTTATAAAAAATCTTACTACACTCGACACATCTCAGAGACACCATGTTGGTCATTGTTCTTTTACACAGCTTCTCTCTTTTCACCTCCTTACCGCCTTTGATGACCCAATCTCGACTGATGAAGAGGTCTCAGCAACCTTGATTAAAAGAGGCCGTGTTTAAATTTCTTCTCCTGAATTTCCGGTGGCATGGAGTGGAAGTTACCTCACCGTACTATCGACCTGTTTCAACTTATCTTCCATCGCCGCCCTCAGAGATCAGGAAGAGGATTATTTTTGGCCTTATCACATTCTCCATCCACTTTTCGTCCGTTGTTATGAAAAACAGTTTTCTAGTGAATTTAAAAAATCCTTCTCTTATCTAGGTATACCACATATTGTTCGTTTACTATTCATCAAACCGTATTACTTTTCTTTCGGTTTTCGCTCCGG
Source organism: Pachydiplax longipennis (assembly GCA_036926295.1). Classification (NCBI taxonomy): domain Eukaryota; kingdom Metazoa; phylum Arthropoda; class Insecta; order Odonata; family Libellulidae; genus Pachydiplax; species Pachydiplax longipennis. Next base: position 40,389,609 of record JAVFKF010000015.1, read on the forward strand.
TTCAACGAGAGAACCAGATTACGGTTCAATTCTGGTTTCTTTCTTTCAGCCGACGTCGAACCGGTTTGGACCGTTCTTTTCATTCCTATTATTATAATATTATATCCTCTGAAAATTTCTTTATTTTGACCTCCTCCAATGACATTACATCACACTAAATTTCAGAATGAACCTTAGTGATAGTTTTCGGTAAGTTGTAGTTAAACACGAATAGTAGAACTTACTCCCATTAAATTTAAAAATATGAGCATTGTCAAGAGCGGAAAATCGGAATGGAATGTATAATCATTTTGGTTTCAGTTCGGGTTCAGAAATTTATTTCTTTTTATTCCTGGATCGGTTTTAACTCTGGCAAAAATAACGGCTTTTTCCGTTTATTTGGCTAACATTTTTTACTATGAATTCTTTAAGCTCTCATTAAGTCCTTTTTGTGATCAAGGCAATTAATTAAAATCCCCGCTAAGATTTTCAAGTTGATAGAAAATAGATCATTGAAAAGGACAACGCGCTGGAGGGTTTCTGTATCAGATTCGGGATCTTGAAAAAAAGGCGTTTTGTGATAAGGCTCTTTTATTTTCCATTCAGTAGTTTATCAATAAGAAAGATAATAAGTAGCGGTCGCCACTGGAATCTTTATGGTACCGAGTTCAAGAGGATGGTTTTGTAGGTGTATTAATTGATCTGTAAGGTAGACCTTATAAAGAGAGGAGCCCTTTGCTGTAAATTTCACGATTTTGCAAACATATTCTCTTTGAGGAAATCTTTTGACTGGCCGGGTGCCCTTTGTGCTCCTCCTACAAAATTCCATCAGTATAATGGAGATCCTTAATCTTGAGGTACTCTTTATTTTCTTGAATTACGAAATTTTTGCTGATATCTATACATCATCATAACTTCCACAAAATAGTTTAAACATTTTTTCTTCTTCTATATATATATATTAATTTTCCTTAGATTGTGTCTCTTTAGGCGTTACCATAAATAAAATATTTTTGTCAACGCTAATTGTAAATGCGTAATTCGTTTCCTGATTACGATAAGTTTTACCAAACATTCAACCTCCAAAAATGGACGTTTTCTATTCGCCATTTCATATTCCCAGTCGCGGAATTGAACAAATCACCATCCCTTAATCTGAGGAAATAAATTTCCCTCGGGGAAAGGAATCCCTATCCCTAAGTGGAAACCACTCCTACGGATCCGAAATGAGTAAATATGAAGTCAATGCGGTGGAGAGCTGAGTGAAGGAAACAACGATATTCAAATAGTCTAAAGCAGAGGTTCTCAATCCGGGGTACGGAAATAGTTAATGAATGACCTTACGGTCTTGAAAAATTTCAAAGTCGGATATGATTGGATGATTCCCAAGCCTGTTAGGTACAATGGTGGCCAAATATTTACTCTTTCAAAGAAAATAGATGGTAAACTTAATACGTGATTTCTCATTATAAAAATAGGGGATCTGGGTACTCGAGGCTAAGTGACCACAAGGGTAGGGAACCACTAAACTCTCGATCCAAATTCTAGATAAAGATTGGGGAGATTAAACGATTATACACTTTCCACTCAAACCGGGAGATTGAATTACCGTTTGCACTTAATTTTCTTTCCCAAACATGCTATATATACAATGAACTGAAGGAAAATAATTTTTATTAGCGTCAGTTGCATTTTGAGGAAAATTGTACTATAAGAGAATCTTTCTGGAAATAAATTTTGCTCGTGGGTTTATTTAAATATATACCGACTGGCACACATATTGAACCCGCCGGTAGAATTATTATTATTAAAGCTCTTGTAACTAAAACGTTTTCTTGAGAAAAACATATGAGTATTTATAGATAAATTCTACGAGTTATATTTTTATTTGATTACTCCGAGGAAAAGCAATAGCCCCGTTCGTAATTATCCGGAACGCATTCCGATAAGTAATTATCTTAGAAACCTTTATAAACGCCACTACGCTAGCATATTGGATGCAGATTCGCAGCCACCAGCACGTGACACGCAAGAAAATAGCACGTGAAACTCCGAATGCACTACCCTTTAACATGAATTTTAGACTTCATAAATTAATCATTGGAACAAATAAATATAGATTAGGTTCGTTGATAATGAATGATTTCGTACGTTGATTATATATTCTTTACCCCAACATTGACATTTTAAATAAATATCAATTTCTCACCTCATGTCTTCACATGAGGTGAGAAATTGATATTTCCACATCTCATGGCACCAGATTGGCACGCAATAATCTCATTCTTATCAAATTCGGAACTCTTATCTCAAAATTTCGCACTCCTTGTGCTAAATCACAGGCGGCAAAGACATGATCATTTTAAGTGGTGCTGACAACAACCAGAAACCACCAGAGAAATGAGATCTTCATCTGCTATCCTGGGTTCGATCCTAACGGGGGAAGGATGGGGGGAAGGAGGGGTAGGCAGAGGAAGGGGTAGAGAGAGAAAGTGGAAGAGAAAAGAGGGTTAGAGAAATGGAGGTGTAAAGAGGAGGAGAGGTAGAGAGACGAAGACGGTATAAAGAGGGAAAGGAAGAGACAGAGGGACGGGTAGAGAGGGAGAGGGGTATATAAATGGAAGAGAAGAAACAAAGGGGTGGAGAGGAAAGTGGAAAAGAGAGGCAGGGGTACAGAGAAGTAAGAGATGAGAATACGAGGTGTAGAGAGAGGGAGGGGAAGAGAAAGAGGGAGAGGGAGGGGGAGGGGTAAAAAGAGGGAGGGTAGAGAGGAGGAGGAGAAGAGGGAGGGAGGGAAAGAGAGAATGAGAGCGGTCGAGAGAAGGAGAAAGAGGAAGAGAGAGATGGAGGGGTTAAGAAATGTAAGAAAAGAAAAAAAGGAGTATAGAGGAAAGCGTTAAAGAGAGAGAGGGGTAGATAGAGGAGGGGGAGAAAAAGAGAGGGGTAGAGGGAGAGGGAGGGGTTGCGGAAAAGGGACGAAGAAGTTGGAGATCGGCTTGAGATAAGGAAAGAATTTGGAATGAGATGAGAGATATGTAAGGGAGCGGGTCTTAATTATTCGCGATCGCAAAGATGGAGGCGATAAGGAGAGGAAAAGCGAGTGGATGTTGCAAAACATTCAGCCGGGCGGATAACCCTCGTCCTACCCTTTTCCTCCAACCCGCAGATATTCCACTATTCACCCGCGAAATACGTGAATACACTTCGTCAACATTAATACGTGACTCTTCCATCTCTATAATGAATGCTTCAGTAAGAGAACCAACTAAAACGATATGTATATTCCACAATTTTTATTTTACGACCGGTTTCGTTCTTAACGATCATCATCAGGCAAACTACGATCAGAAATGAGGAAATTTATGAATTTTCATGGAGATTATACGGCAGGGAAAGGGCAGGTGAATGGGTAAGGTACGTCATATTATTGGCATTTTCCTCTTCTTTCTCTACGTTAAAACTCTATAGGCATGTATAAATTTAATCACACAGAAAGAAAAACTCAAAAACAAAAACGTTTTATCAAACGGCCTAGGTTTCGTTACGGAGTAACATCATCAGGTGAAATTACCAGAAACAGACCGTATTATATAGCCATAGAGGAGATGAAATGGGGATGGGAGTGGGAGAGTAATTAGGATTGTTGGGTGTAGAGAGGGGGGAGAGAGGGTATGGTAAATAGAACTGGTTGTTATATTCTGTGGTTGTTATAAAATGTTTACATAGCCACCAACATAGTATTATCCCATCCGTTGTCCTAACAGGAGCCAAAATGAATACAAAGAATTCAAAAAATCCGTTTTTGTGGACTCTTCCAAGTGATTTTTTCTTTGTGTGTGATCATGAAGGAGTTCCACGATGTCTCACCTAAATTTTTCCATGTATGAATTACCTCAATGCAAGATGTCATAAGCTTACACCTCACTCTATCGTCTGAACTAAGAATAACCCTTACATGATCGATAGAAGCTACTTTCAGACCAAGCTTGGCCATTCGTGCTTGTGCTTTTTCTAAGAATGATGCTTTCGTACGCTAATGCGCCTTCTTAATTTTCTATACGATGTAATATTAAACTTATTGCTTTAGCCGTCGCAAATGGACTCGAAAGAAGATGAAGAGAAGAACAACGCAAAGAAATTTACTCATTCCAGTTTGACCAAGAAATTGGAATAGCGGCGTAGCTAGAGAGGGAACATCTGTCCCCGGGCGAAGCACTTGGGGGCGCCAAATGAATGTTACCCAATTACGAATGAATTTGAGAAAACCCTACTTTAGGCGGTCGGAGAGGAGACACCTCGAATCAGGTAAAATCCTTCTTCCGTCGGAGAGAAAGGAATTCAAAATGTTGCTTCGGCTGTGAAATCTTTTTCAGGACTCCGGAATACAGACGGAAGCAATGGAAGGCGTCATTTTTCAAGCGGCCGGAAGTAGATAGCGTTACGTTCCGTTGCGTCTAATAGAATAGTACCATGATTTTATGTTTCTATTTTCTGCAGATGGTGAATAAAATGAAACGAGCACAACAGAATAAAATAGTCTAGCAGAAGGAATGAAGGAGGACTCGAGATGTAGATTATATGAAGTCATGCGTGACAGCAGTTTTGTAAAGAAGAAAATATGCTGATCGTCGTCATTGAAATCAGTAGAAGATACAACAAGACACATCTCATAAGATTCATTTAAAAGACTTAAAAAAGAAGAGTTAGAGGAGAGATGCGACAGCGAAACGTCGATCACAGTATTATGACAATGCATTTGTAATGCCTGGCTACATATCAGACGTGTAACGAAGACTCGATTCACTTAGCTCAAAAGCTAAACTTCTAACCGTAATAAACAAATATTTAACATATTTGAGTTCCTATCGTCAGTCTTAAAGCTGTAGGTGTGATATTTTTAGTACAATGAACACTATATAGGTTTATTTTTCGTGCTCAAGTCTTCGATGGTGACTGTAACTGTTTTTGGGGTATCAGTGAAATCAGAAATTCGTCGGAGTGCGTAGAAACTGTTAAACTGATACATGGTCAACTAAAACACTCGATAGAACTATTAAAAATTATTGTAGATGATCAAGGTGGAAATTCAGATACAATAACTCATCCTATTCAGTCGTGACAACGGGATTTTAGTATTTAATTTTCTAGTTCTCATGTTCTGGAAGAGAATATTTGCCATTGCTGATTGCGTTTAGGAAAGGCTTCAGTGCTACATAATGAATTTCTATAATTCTGCTCCAGATATTCAGACTTAATAAGGGTGTTTCTTAGAAAGGGAAGATGCCATAAGCATGAATTCCTTTGAAGAAGCAAGAAAACTGAGCAGTAATTTGAATGTCCCAATTTCGAGACGGCATCAGAAGAAGAAAATGTAGAGGATATGTTGCTCGCAGTAGAAAACGAAATAGTATAAATTATGAAATGCATTAATCTCAGAATACATATGGAATAGGATTACAGATTTATCAGCTTGAAGAAACTGGAATCTAGTTTTGCTCTGCATTAGATGTAAAGGAGCTGATGTGAACCACTTAGAAAAAACTTCATGCACAACAAAGATGCATTTTGATGGGAAGCTTTTATGATACAGATTTAGATGACTTGAAATGTTCCGCGAAAGGAAGGACTGCCTAATGATACTCAAGATTAGGACTAATGTTAAGCTTCAGACGAACTGATTCGCTACATTCTACAATATGGGGACGATGTATTTGCAAATCTGAGAGTTGTTTTTTAGATATTAACCGCTAAAAATATCCATCGTAAGTTTTGAAAGGTTTTCTAATAAGTTAAAACTTATCCCGCTCTACCTCTGATCATCCGACAAGACAAATTGTCAGACTTTCATTTTCTGAGTATTAGCTGAGCGAGAGATTACTAAAAGCAGGAAAATTTTGAGGAACTAATCGATAAATTTGTAGCATATTAGGAAAGAAAAATTTCCAAAGAGAAGCGAGGAAAAACTTTATAATTTCCACTAAACAAATTTAAATTACGTAGATTACATGCCATCATGTAACAGAAATGCTACCATGACAGATTACAAAGAAAGGATTTCTCTTTGAAGTTACATGAAGTAACATTTCAAGTAATACATCATTTCAGTAAGTACTTTATTATAACATTTTAAGTTGTTATATCCGAAACAATTCTTTGAGCTTTCCATATGTTATATTTAGCTAATACTTTCGCATAAAATATTTCTGCGTTAATTCTTATAAGCATATTTTTTCTTATTACTGTCCTTCTCTAATGTTCAATTATATCCTCAAAGTACCATCGTTCTTTGAACTATTTTACTCTTTCATCCTATTCATACCCCTACATATGCCACAAAATGCCAGGTTTTCATGTTCCAAAACTCAAATATTTCCGGACAAACATGACGAATTCTCATACAGATCACACTTCGTTACGACGGTTCCAGGGAAAACTGAATTTGCTCCCGGGTGCTGAAAAGCGAGCTACCCTTTGCATTGGAATCAGACAATTTTCATTATCTTCCACGAATAAAGGAGGAGTGTTTCACCGAATTACTTCGCAATGCGAAACACATCATCTCTTTCATCGATTGCTTGACGCGATAACACTCGGCAACAGCTGACTCTTGGTCGACTGAAAAGGACGTGCTCCGCGTCCACCGCAGTCTCTTCGGACGAAATTAGTCTCGCCAAATAGATTTCTATTCCGCCAACATTCGGAAATCCACTCTCTCTGTGATGATATAATTATCTGCTCTACGTCAAAAATAGACCGTAATTTGGCGAATATTTAGACCGTGTACTTTAATGAGTATTTCCTTTAACTGAGGAGTTTGGACCGATGAGCAATATAAAACCGAATTGGTTCTGTTTCGTGGAACAATCCATCATCAAATTTACAATCAGTAATACAGTAAAAACCCATTTAAGACACTCCCGCGTAAGACGCTATCCCGTTTAATACGCGGTTCTCTCACGGTCCCTTTCACACGATACACATGGTAAAAATACCTCTTAAGACGCCTTGCATCCCACTTAAGACGCAGATTTTTCCAATCTCCAATAGCTAATCTCCTGCAGCAATACTCAGCCAATGGTTTGCCTCATACGAAAGACCAAAAATATCTTTATATTATCTGAGTCATCTCTCCTCTCCTTGTCTCTAAAAGGGTCCTCGTGAGCCTCTTATTTTGAATGGCTAATTCTGTGGGAAGAAAATCGAGATATCGCAATGCAGAGCTATCTATATCCCAGGATGTCGGAGTCGATACGAACTCAAGGTGTGAGATCTTTTCTAGCGTTTTTCGTCAGTGCTGAACTTGATTTAAATGTCCCTTTTCGGTGTTTCCTTTTGTCATTATCTTAAGAAGTAAAATATCTAAAATCAGAAAATGAATGTTTTGTGACCTGTTTATCGTTCATCAGAGATCGAGATGTCCTTCACCACTGCTGTTAAAAAATCGTTGTTCTTCCTTAATTATCTATCTAGTAAAAACTATTATATTGTAAGGTTATAAGGACCAAAATTAAGTAACTAAGACATTCTCTTCGTACGACAAGTAGACCATTCTTCAAATATATTATAAAATGCAACCAGAATCACACAACCAAGTTACAACGATCTTCCGCTTTTAAAGTGGTTTTCGCTCGGTATTAAAGCGTCATAACCGGTTTTGACTTCAATTTAAGTTAAATTTTTGACCCCTAAAAGTAAATTCATGAATATTCATAAATCCGATGTCTGCTTGTTAAGAACAGTATCCAAATTTAACCTCTACAAAAGTGGAGCCAACAAGTTATATTCGGCAAGTAGATGAGAGCAAGCAGGAAGACGGTGTTGGTCAAGAAGATGGAAGCGATAATCGGAATTGGAATCAGGAAGATGGAATGGGCAGCAGTAGGAAGTGTGCCTGAATATGAAAATGTAGATGGAAGGGACTGGAATCATTGGCAATTGAATCAGGAAGATAGAGGGGGAAACAAGATGAAATTGGGCAGTCAGTAGAAAGATGAAAATTTTCAAGCAGATGGAAATTCGGCAGGCAGATAGAAGTGGACAGGGAGATAGAAATGAACTTGAGAATGATAGTGGTGAAAAAGAAGAAAGTAGTCTGACTAACAGAAGTTGACAGGTTGATGGTAAAAATGTAGTAGTAGATGAAAGTTTGTTCAAAGATGGAACTTGGCAGGAATATGGTAGTGGTTATGCTGACGGAAGTTGGCAGTTAATTAAACTGGGTCAGCAGAACGAAGTGGTTAAAGTGATAGCTATGGTCAGTAAGATAGCAGTGGTCAGACAGATAGAAGTTTATAAGATGATGGAAGTTGGTAGGCAGGCTGATGTGGTCTGGATAGTAGTGGCCAAGAAAAAGGAATTAAGCAGGCAGTAGCTGGTTATCTATTGGAAAACCAAATTATGTTTCCCGGCTGAAGTTTAGGAATCATTTGGTGGGCGAACTTTGATTCGAACCTCATACCTTACGCTTGCATCACTTGTTAAGGGGAGAAAAACAATCAAAGAAGTGAATTCTCCGTGAACTATTGCTCAGGTCTCCCAAATCAATTAGAATATAATTCTTAAGCCCCCATTCTCTGCATTACTTGCGAAAATCTTTAGTTTGTATGTGCAAGCACGGAACCGATAATATTGAAAAACAATAACCCGAAAGCGCTACAGCAGCCTAAACATGAGGCAATATATCATTCAAGATGGATTATGTAATTAAGGTAGGCCAAATGCTCCATCTAAAAATATCACCGCTCATTGTTCACCTCACAGAGGAAAGGATGTCCGATCTCTCTATTAAAGTCACTAAATCAGTTTCAAAATCCAAATGATTGGTAAAATTTTGATGAGGCCGACAAATGAGTTCTAAATTAGGAATTGATTCTGAACTGCATATAATGCTCAGTTCACGTCGGTTGGCTCAGCGATGTGCTGAGTTCGACCTCAACAGCTAGCGCCAGTCGATGACGCAGCGATTCCCGAATACGATAAGCACGTTCCGGAAATGGAAATCTTGGCCATTAAATCCATTCAGAGGTCGTCCTATCTTAGCTTTCCGACTCATTTACGAACGGTATTTCACTTGAGGCGATTCACACAGCAGTGCAATTACAACACACCGTCTATGAAGCCTTTATGATACTTATAATCCATCACTTGATCTCTTCAACCCCAATTCAATGACAGATGTGTCATGATTCGAATACTTTTCATCTCCAAATATTACGAAAAAAATTGGAATAGCATTATGAATCTCTCGGGACGAGGGTCGATACTTTTTTTCTTTCTAAGCTAATTCCAACTATATCAGAGCCTCAAAGCCACCAATAAGAAATAGTAAACCAGTTCCTTTCGTCCCAGATCCGTACCTTCTGTTATTTTAGAAAACCTTGTAATTTACAATTAGAAACACATTTCGATTTTAATCGAGACAATATATTTTAGCATACTCAATAGCCAGAACTGTCCCGAGGGCTGAAAATATTCGAAAGAAGGATTACCAAACGCTATAACGTATTCACTCTTTAAGGTTTACATACATACCTCGAATTACAGGGCTTCTAGAGTATCGTTGCTGGTGCATACTTAATTCTTGAACGTATGATAAAAATTGCACATATACTATTGAACTCCACCGTCAAAAAGGATGGAACTTAGTTATCTCGTTTAAAAGTGTATTTCTTTTATTGTACACATCTGTCAGCAAAATTATTGTATCCTAATTTAGAATTTCTGGATTTCAATTATAGTAACTTTAATAATATATTTACTTATAGCATTAATAAGTCGTCGTTTGTCAGAGTATTCGCTTGGTTCAGCATGATAAACACAATTGCTAATACATAAAACACATGAAAATATAACATACCTGTTTGATTTATCAAATCATTCAAATTTTTAAATATTTTGCAATAAAATTATATTAGTAGATTGATAAAATGAAGATGCTATCTTGCCATTAATTCTATTTCAACAGAAATACCTCACGTATACTCATAGTATATTACAAAGTGATAGATAGGTAGACCATTCATTGGTAAGATTAGGCCCATGTGGGCCTCTATTTCGCATAACCTTACGGGTTGTTATAAAATTTACAAAGATTAATTTATCGCAAAAAAGAGATTACAGTGTGGGAAAAATCTTTGCGTTAGAAGGTCGAAAAAGAATACAACACATGAACATCTACATCAATATCGTGTTTGGTAAATTTCCCCAATTACATTAAGTAATGTCCATGAAGAGTAATCCTCACAACGGATGTGGCCCAGCCACGCAGTATTTACGTTGGGCGGCGTGTGGTCAACTCCCACACCTCAATTTATTTTTATTTTTTGGCTTGTTTAAACCGAGCCCTCTACCTCTGGATTGAGATAGCTAGCTAATAATCCTGATAAATGACGACCTCCATTGAGAATAGAACCCGCTTTCAGTGTAGGCGAACGCGCAACCCTCTTCGCTAATTACCCCCATAAATAATGCCGAAATTAATTCAAATTGTAATTCTACATTCATTAAATAATTAACTTATTCACACTATAATTTTTATAAATATCAATTAAATATATACAATTACATGTGTATCCATGCACTACTACTTGTTGTTCCCTCTCGTAGAAAAAATCCTTTACGGATTTTTCCAGGAGAAAGGAAATACTGTCATCCGACGAACAAGACATAATGCGAGGAGTATCTTGGCCAAAACTGATTTTCTTTGTGTGCGGACTCACTCTCCGCAGGTCGGCGACGGTAAGCTGCTTACCTGCTTTCTTTGTGTTCGTACCCTTAGAGTGGTGGACTGTGAGAAACTTATATGGAAGAATTCGCGACCGCATTCAATAGGTCAAACGAGCACACACACTGCTTCCTAATAAAACACCCAACACTACAAGCACCAATCTCATCATAAGAATGACCTTTTTATATTCTCCACATGTACGTTTGATTTGTAGCGTGCGTACACATATTCACTCAAGCAAATAACTTTCGATGTAACCACTTTATGAGCCTGTTTTATTCGGAATATGTAAGAATTTTCTCAAGCAGCACATCTCTTGTATACAGCATCTTATTATCCGCATTAAAACAGCTCATTTAAGTTACACTTCTTCAAAAGATATTCTCCTGATACCACCGTGGATCATTTTGCTTTCATTCATCTCAAGTACGGATTAGCGTCCAGCGAAAATTGAACTAGTGTGTACCACGATAGGGAAAATGCTGGGAAAGTAGCAGATACAGGTATTCTGTAGACATTCAGTAGATAGCTTTCTCGTTTCATTGATAATGATGATAAGTGAGTTCATAAAAATAGGATATGCAAATGGGCATGCGGTAGTGATGCGAAACGCACTCAGAGTGAGTGGTTCCTTGCTGGAAAACGAAAAGACTGCATTGCTTTGTATAGCAGGCGAGAGCAAGGATACCATAATATGACCACTTATTCGAAGAAAAATGAAAGGGAGGGAGTTTACGGTTCGGAAGTCAAGGAGGAGGCCTGTTAAGGAGGAGGAGAGGATGTCGAGAAGCAAAAACAGCGCCGGAATGCCGAAGGGGCCAATTAGGCCGAGTAATATCAAACAAGTGTCAGCCAACAAGGGTTCGAGAGCTAATGGAAATTGCAAGCAACGGGTTGACTCAATCGCCACATCTGCTATTATCTCTATACACTGGAAAGGTAGAACATGTTCGTCGACTGAATTGGATTCCCGATTCAGACGTTGGTTTTTCGTAATGCCTCCGAAATGAAAATTAGTCAAACAATTCGCATCAAAGCGCATTGTTTCCGGGTTGGGAAAAGAAGCACGTAAACTCCTGGTGTTCTGGCCGAACTTTGTGGAACGCCATCTAGAACCAACTGGAACAATGCTACGTATTTTCCACTATTTTATTTTGAAGACTGGTTTCAATCTTAACGATCATCATCAAGCTATGGGTCTAGGCCATATGATGACCGTTAAAATCGAATTTGGCAGTCAAAACGAAAATTATAGAAAATACAAAACCTTTTTGTTTAGTTCTTTAAAAAGAAGCATAGTATGAGACATGAATGTGAGCATAAAACGTTTCAAAAGTAGATGAAATAGAGTAGTTTAAGAATAAGAATAAGAAAGCATATGCTACCTTAATATGGAAAAGGTACCATCAATGCGTTAAATTAGATGGAGATTCCATACTTTCAATCATCATTGAGTCCCACTTTTCCATAGCTTCATGTGCCCCAATATTCCCAACATAAAGACTATTATTTCTTTCTCTGATACTTCACTCAGCCTTTTATGTCATCTCACATATTTTTTCTCTGTCTTTTCCTCTGTCTTTTTCCCTCGTCTTCTTCCCTCCGTTTTTCTTCATCATGCCCTCTACTCCCAATATTTCTCACATCCATTTTCTTTCATTAACTCTTATAAATCCTTCTCTTCTCATCATCTCCAGGACCATGGTGCTTTTTTTACTCCTCCTTTTCCTTCTGTATATAACCTCTCGATTCTTAAGATCTAGGTTTCACACTCATCCAGAAAACACTCCACAACAAGAGCTTTACTAATATTTTCCTAGTTTCTTTCTAAGAACCCCTGTTCATAAGGCTCCTCCACTTCATGAATGCCTATTTGGTCAATGCTATTCCTTTTCGAATCTCAACTGCGCGTCTTCCATCCTAAAAGAGAAGGGTAGTAAGCCGAGGGATTGCTTAATTTTCTAATTTTCTCCCTCTAAGCCTCATTTCATAAATATTTTTGACGTTTGTTTTCATCCTAAACTTACTTGCACTGTGTTTTGGTGGATTTACTATAAAATTATTAAACCCCTTTTGAAATCACTTACAATAGCTTTGATGTCTTCATATCTAACCGACTTTCATATCACCCACTAAGTTGCACTCTTTTTTTCTATTTCTTTGCAACCATCTTTCCCCATTTCATTTATATATCAAAACATGGTGATGATAAAGAAAAGTCTTGTCTTTCTCCTCTCTAACTCTGCCGATTCTGATTCCCAATCAACCATTCTAACTCCTGTACTTTGATTCAAGTATACACTTTACACCAATTCTTACAATTCAACCCAATACTCTTTCGTACTCTATCAATTTTTCCTATTGGACTCTATCTAAGTTCTCATAGAAAGTCCTCGGCAGAAATTACACGTACATTCGTTAAGGCTCATATTCTTCAAATATTCTTACTACCCGTAATCGATTATTTCTTTCGTCATAAACTTTTCTACAAAAAGGCTAATAATAAATAGTAAAAATATTTCTTTCTCTTATTCCCCAGCTATTTAAGGAACGCGAATGAAATTCTGTCTAAACCCATTCCTTGATTCATCTACATCTATATCTACATATGTACCCTGCAAGCCGCCTTTCGGCGTGTGGCAGGGGGAATTTGATTCCCTTTCATATCACGCAGTGCTCTAGCAATTCCAACATCTAATATTCAATATTCTAAATTAGACTTCTTCTAGCTCACTGAAGTCATGTTTCATGTCTTTAATATTAGTCCCTAAATAAATCCTTTCCGTTATCCTCTTATTCGGTCGAGTAAAATCTATTCATTATATTGGAATACTATATAACTTTCTACTATAAGACTATATTACTTTCCACTATACGCTATATTTTAGAGCGTGCAATTTATCACTAATTTTATTCAAGTCAAATGTTTCACCTTTCCAAACAATAGGTCTGCCCTTCCTTTTTGTTCAACTTCTCCATTCCATCGCATTGTCACTTTCACCACCGGTCATCCGCCCACTTTATTTTCCTTCTCAGTCCTTTGTTTAGTTTGCACTCATCCTCAGTCTTCACTCTCCACCGTTTCCTTCATCCCTCCATTCTGTCATCTACATCTACCTGTGTACCCTACAAGCACCGTTAGATGTATTCTAATTTTATTTTATTTGACCCTTCCAACAAAAATGTGGGTACTATTACTAACACTGCTTTTTGTCTTTTATAATCTCTTATGCACATTAAATCTCATCTTATGATTCTTTTAACCATTCTAATCTCGAAATTCTATATCTTGCCCATCCGTGAGGGTTTTTGAATTCCATTTAAGTGACCTTTTTCCCCGAAACTTTCTTTTTTATTTAAGCTGATTTTTTTATAATTACCTGATTAAGATCCAAATTTACATCTGCACCAGGGTAGCTCCGCGACACCTATTTCAGAACCTCTTTCTCCAAAATAATCAACTTGTTACCTTTTTCCAAATTTACCATACGTTTTGCATATGGTAAATTTGCATGCAGGTTTACCTGTTATTATATTGAAATGGGCGCTGATGATACTCAGGTTATTCTTCTTCCAGAAATTTATCAATTTATTTCTTCTGATGTGTCTTATTCCTAATCCGAATGAAATCATCTAATTTCCATCTCTACCTTGACCAGCCACTGCATTCCAATCCCTTATTACAATTTGATTTTCCCTTCCTTTTACTATTCCAATCGTCTCATCTATTTGTTCTTAAAAGCTTACCTTATGTCCACTGTGATCATTAGTGAGCAAGTACTCTAGAATTATGTTAGTGTTTACTGGTTCAGCCATTACTTATACAGACATAACACAATCGCATCTTATTTTGGTGGCTGATGCTGATTCTCCGGCACTCCTATCTAACATGACTACAACCTCCATCTGCCATAACACTCTCATTACAACTCCCAAATAATATTATTATGCAAATAATTTCGTTATGATATCTATATTATGCATTTAAATATGTATTGTCGTTAAAATTATTTATTGAGGTTAAATTAAGTCATACTATTACATTAAATCACACTACACAATGTCGCCACCATACCCCATTTACAACCGCGAACTGAGCAATAAATAATAATCATTGATTGAAATTTAAATTAGCGTTTTAAATTAAAATGTAAACGACTTTAAAAAGTATGTGTGTACATTTATACACGTGCAGAGTAGATTTAATTCTCATTTGAGTGAACTCAATAAACATCCTATCATATAAAATTGTGTATCGTTTGAGAGTAAAATAATGTTAAACTTTTAATGGAAAAATATCCAATTAATACAGTTTGAAAAGAACGGAAAAGGATTTCAAGTCTCATGCTCTATCCTGAGCACTAATTGATGCGTTCATTTCGCTGTTATCGAAAATTATTTGAATTTCATAATTTTAGCTCAACTATTTGGAAGTATATTTAAAATGACGAAATCATACGAACTGCAGTTTATTTGGCGCATACTAATAGGTTAATGGTACTAAATATGAAACATTTTTTTAATATTTCTCTTGATCTCTTGGACATCGGATCACAAAGGAAACTGATAGATTGAATATATTTTAAGCTTTTAAGAAAATTTTAGATATCTACCCAATTGAAATATTAGGGCAAAGCCGGTTATACTATGGAATAGCAGGTACTACTGATAAGAAATATTAAAAATTATATAAAATTAAATTTTAGTAGGTGGAGGTAAAAATGATTTTTGAGGATTTCGTGGTAAAAAAACAATCTTATACAGTATGTGATTATAAATAATGCTCCATAATACTATAATTTATGAGGTTTTTAACGCTGGACATGACCTGATGCATAGGTTGCCCTCGATTAAAAAAGTGTGAAATTTGAAAACTTCTAACATCATTGTTAACTGCAACATTTCCAAGATAAAAGAAAAAGAACGGGGAAAACATGAAAACACTGATTCTGCATTCTAAGAGAATACAAACCTGAAATTCCTTCATTTCATTTAGAAATCAAAAATTAACCTTTAAAATAGAGTACACCGCTGATAGCACCACATTCTTGACGATTTTCTTCGCAAGCTCCCTCGCGATTGTTTCATTGATTTAACGGTTGAAAGACAAGTTTAAGATATGACAGGTCTGTGGCATGCAGCCTTTTCTTACAAGCTCTATATGATAAATAAATCTTATGTCAAATAATTTTAAAAATACTTCAAATGCAGTCCAAAGATGGAATATTCCAAATTAGGAGGACATAAGTATTCCATATAAGGAACATATCTATTTTTTTACGAGTTGGGCTGGATTTAGGCAATATATTTTCTGCGATAAACAACAAAACAACTTCACTCTATACCACACTAATCTTCCTCGATATGTTGAACATATCTCCCAAAAAATTGTCAAGACACAAATACTGACAGCGTCACCAAAGCATGTGTATTCCATCTGGACAAGTGAAATCTCATGTAGACTGACAGGAGCTTTTTCATCAACTTCAGTAACGATGTGATCTGACAGTCATCTGATCCTGGGGTATTCAGCATTAGGAGCATTCTCCATATTAGGTGCACTCACCCAAATAAAAATCTGAATGACATAGGGGCCCCCTGATATCCAAGTGGGTAGAGCGTAAGCCTTTGATGAAAGCTATCCTGGGTCAGAATCGCGGGGGGGGGCACTTTATGTGAAATGGCCTCAGCTGTCGAAGTTTTTAAAAAATGCTACTACTGTACCGTCATATTGAGTGGAGACCTATCCATTGTTTCGTTAAAATGTCTGTAATATTGATTATAGGGTACTCGTGATTTCTCTTGTACGTGATATTTGGTGATTCTTGGAGTATTTATCGAGGGAAAGAAACACCATGCCCATATTTTTCAAGAAATCGTTTGAAATTTCACTAAAAGATATTCAATTTTAATGTTCAATTTGGTTCTACTGTAGCTTACATTTAAATTCTCGAGTAGGCAGCAGTACGACTTTATCTCTGAAACTTTACAAAGCAGCAAAATCTTTAACAACTTGTAGCGAAATTCTTGAATTTAATTATCTTTTGTAACGTGCTACGTTCATAAATCCAGGGATGATTTAGATCACAAACATCTCCCTAGCGAGTACCACCAGCAAAAGAGAAATGATATATAAATCTCCAGAGTCGTTTTCCATAAGCCCATTTTTTCAGATCCAAATTTTTCCCTTTGTTCAATAAATCTTCCTTTTAATTTTTTCGTAGCCTTTTCATCATTTGTAGCATATAAAAATGTACTTAGGCATATTACTTCTAGGACTTGGGAAGAGGTACATCATGTTTTAATATTTCAGCAGCTTAATGATTAAATTATTGGAAATGTGGGTAGAATTCAATCAATGGAAGTAAAATAAAACCCGGTGAAGACGCTGTTTTGGGAACCAAGTTAAAACCGCCTTATAAGCGGGAGAGCATTTTTACCAAGATATTACAAACTATCATCTCTTTTACATTAAAAACAAAAGGGAATGGTTTTGCAGCTCTTTCATTTTTAAATAAGTGCAATACATCTCGAAAGCTAAAAGTAATCTTAACAGAAGAGACTCCGAAAACCATCAATAAAAAACTTACAGTAATGCCTATACGTATTTCAGCTTCAATGAAGCCATCCTCAGGACAGCGGTGACAGCATTGAACTATGGTTCACTGTTCACAGTTAACATAGTAACCATCAGCAGCCAACCATTTTATTTTATAAAAGTAATCTTCTTTAATTTGCTTTACATGCCACAGCATATTACTTCCATTGACTATAGTACTGGCTGATGATAAGTGACGACGAAGAATTTTGTTTTGACATTAAGTTTCACGTTTAACTCTTTTACCTACACTCAGCTCGCAAACACCTATTTGGAAATGTGGGATGATTTAGGGATGGAACAAATAACCTGTTCCATCAAAGACAGACTCGCTATCAATTAAATAAATAAATAGACAGTTAGGTGCGTTCATCCTCTACCATGGGACTCACTACCATGGGTGCTCACTGAAGATGGCAAATTATATTCCAAAAAAGGCTATTCAATTAATGAAAATCGACGGTAAAACGGCTTCTGCTGGATGCGCAGGATTTTAGACCATAAGCACAGCCGTATTCATACCCACATGATATGATAAAAATGATATTGTGGAAACTGAATACTATGAAAGTCCTCCAGTTCGATTCAATAAGCCATATCCTAAAGTACGTCCTTCACACTGATTGAGCAATTCATTAGCTTCCACTACTCTATACAACGAGAAAACTGGCTGAAGCACTTTTAATTCACTTTGGATTTTAATTGTCCACTGATGGCGTAATACTTCGTTGGATACTCTTACTGGATCATCGCTTGAATAGCTACTAAAATTTGCATTCACGTAGAAATATTATAGAAAGAACTCAAAGATCATTTACATTGAAATATTTAGAATCGTATGTTATTTAACTGGTTTCAGTAATATTGATATTAATTAATCTTTCCTTTAAATTTCTACTTTTGGCTCTTACTTCCATTTCAAATGCTTTGATTAGCGAATCTTGCAATTAGTGAAAATCTCCGCAAAGATAAAAGATGTTAGATTGTCTTCTTTTTGAATAATGTATTATTTCCTCTTCCAACCATCCTCGCTGGAAAAAAAACGGGCATTTCCGCTTCCGTAACACCTGTTTTATACCCTTCATCGATTAGATATAAAACAGGTGTTACGGCATTGGTATATCATTTTAATTTTGAGTCAATCGCCATCTCGGACGCTTCATAATAAAGCAATCACGTTTTGATAAATATCTAGTTCCGCTACATATATTATTTACATCGTGATACAAATTTTGTTAATCATTTAATTTTCGATTTTGCTAACATGCATTCTGCAGAATATGAATGATATTGTCAGTATTTGGATGGAAAGTTCCGCATATTTTATTTATATTGCTATTTCGTGTCTCTATTTGTAACATAAAATCTATTGGTCGTGGGATATGCAGTGGAAATGAAATTTTTATAGAAACGTGAAGAAAGAATGATCGGTGATGGTTACACGAGTCGTATTTAAAGAATACTTGCGCACCGCTTTCATAGCAAAAGTAGGGAGAATAAATTTTATAATTTTAAGAAGTATCTAAATGATGGAAAAAGGAAGAGGAGAAACTGTATTCTGGAAAGGAGAAAATAAGACCAAAGAACAACAAATTACGTCGATTTAGAAGGTAAAATTAAAGAATGATCCACGCAGTAACAGCAGATTTTCAACATAAGATAGACTTGGATTACAACTTTCGCACCCTTGTCGGTGAATCAGTGGACAAAGAAGAATAGATAAAGAGGAATATCACGTTTTTTATCCAAGGACTTTGTTGTTAAATTGTGGGAAATATGGCGGCTAGAACCCAATCAATTCCGTGTAAAAGTAAAGTAAAAACCGCGTTATGAGCGAGAGAGCGGGTTTACCAAGATATTACAAATTATTATCTCTTTTACTATAAAAACAAAAGAGAATAGTCTAATGGCTCTTTCACTTTATACAACTTGAAAGCTAGAAGGAATCTTCTTTAATTTCCTTACAAGCCACAGCTTTAGATGCCTAGAGAATTCGCAAACTTTTGCTTCGTAATACTGACTATCCTCCAGCCATATATTTAAGAACGGTCTATTTTTTCTAAAAACAAAGAGATTATCCTGATTTATTACTTAAATTTGGCCTTTTTACTCTATGATTAAGCAATTTTAACCAGGTAAATAATTATGTAAGAGTAATGAATTTTTTAACAACAGTATTGAGAGTCCGTCTCAGAGATATAACTCTCAAATACTACGATCAACAGTCCACCAAACCCTGCAATACAGCTCTGGTTTATTAGGTTAACAACTTGAGATAGCAACGAAAGGAAATTCCAGCAAGTGACTTTTTAATCAAACGTTCTGCCCTAAGACAAGTCTGGTGAGGAAAATATCACTCTATCCGATAATGGCATAAAAATTGTTCTACTTCACGAAATCCTCATTTCCCTCACAGAATTAGAAACGAGAGACTCAAAATAAACTCCCTTAGAGTCAAAGCAAAGCAGAAGTGGAAATAGGATACGGATAATGTAAACAATTCGTTCAGTCTATCAACGGAGGCAGAGGACTGTATATTGATGGTTACAGTATATCTAGAAAAAAGAAAAATCTGCCTTATAAGCGGGTATCAGATATCTTAAGCGGTATTGTTACCATGTGTTTAGAGTGAAAGGGATCGGAACCGAGCTAAAACTTCGAACTAAGCGGGAGCTTTTTAAACGGGTCTACTGTAAATCCTCAGTTGTTAAATGCATAATATCAGAGGAGATTCAGAAATTAAAGTAGTCGATTTAGTTGAATAAACTCGTAATTATGAAGGGTTTTATCGAGAGATGCGATGAAAAGATCAGAGAGCGATGCTGCTCAGCCTTAGTAAGCCTCGTCTAGAATACGTAACAAGTGGCCTGTGGATAAAACCTGATTTAGAGATGTGACAGGGGACGCTTGCGCTTGAAAAATGCTATGTTGAAACACCAAACGTGACTAAAATGCTCTCCGATTCAGGTTGGAGAAAGAAATGAAATTAGAAGTCAGGTTGCGACTGCTAAATAATTCACAAAAAGCACGTTTGTGGAAGACGTAATTGGAATGATGCGAATATTAACTGCTATTTCGCCTACGCGACAACGAGCGTAAAATAATGCGCATTCTAAGTTTAGAAGAGCCTATCTTCAGGTGATAAATTTAGATGTAGCGTTATATAAACCTCTTTAGTTCATAACACAACCTGAAAGCATTAACCAGACGTCTTCGAACTATTGCTGTAAGGAAGGGCAGATTGAAGGACGTTCCGCGTCAGACAACGTTTTTACCTTCCAACAAGTTATAGAGAAACGAGGAGAATCCCACCTGGCATTCGTCGACATTGAAAAATCAATCCGCTATGTAAATAGTGATAAAATACGGAAAATAATGGCAGACAATGGACTCTTGAGACATTTAGTAAATACTATGCAAAGCCGCTACAGTGATGAAAGCTTTAGGATAGCTAAAGGAAACATTGCAGAAGTAGAAGATTGAGAAAATGGTGCACATTGCATCCGGCACTTTTTATACATTGTTATTTATACATTGAAAAAATACACAGAATGTTATACATTGAAAAGATAGACACTGTATGATAGTCACTCTGAAGAGAAAATAAAAAATGATTAATATTCAGTATTGATAATGTATTGCTTGGTTCAAACAATAACTACCTACAGAATTAGATCTCTCAAATATCCCATAGATGAAATATGAACACAGTACGACAGAAGAATATTGACGAGAAAAATAACAAATGTATGGAACATGTGAAACATATGGAGAAAGTGACAGAACAAAAATAATCTTGCGAGACAGAACACAGGTCTCACAATTCAATTATCTATTCCACTTGCAAGAACAGTTGATTATGCAAATAAAATAATCGGATAAATTCAGAGCTGGTGCGAAAATATAAGCCAGCCAAGCATTTTGTTTTGGGCAGCAAAATTACGGAGGTGAAGAACTCGAATGGCGGAACATATTCTGTTACATTGACATTTGAAAAATTCAGGAAATATATCAAATAAAGAAGATTTACGGATGTAGTTTTTATAAATGATGATCTAAAATTAGGCAAAAATAGTAATTCATTTTCAAATTCTTAGAAACACTCAACAATGGTCACTTGTCAAGGTGTGACTGTACTAGGATGATTTTCCTCTTCTTTAATTCTGAAATTAAAATAATGAATCCTCTGTAAATATATCTGAATCTGTAAATATATAATTTATCCTTTGTAATATATTTCGCCAGTAGTTTTGATCATTTTCTTCTCAAGTTTTTCTATCAAACAATACTCCATTATCACTTATTATGATGGTTGTTATCTCAAAGATACATACAGAAAAGGAAGCCTGAAACAATCCTCGCTTGGGGCGCCAAAATACATTGCCAAAATACCTTAACATCTGTATCAAACAATCTGTAACAAACAATATGGTGTTTGAAAATAAATTAAGGCTGAACAGACAAACATCTCACTACAATTTGCATATCCCGGTGGTTTTTTTGGAGGCAAAACGTGAAAATAAACCCAACCAAAAAAAGAACTCATTTCCTTGGAACCACTAAAGGATTTAAAAGATAAGATGAAAAACTAAATCCTACGAAATAAACCAAATGTGGTACGACTGGAAATAGAGAAATAAAAATACAAGAAGTGAAGAATGCCAGAAATAATAAATAATTTAAAAATGTTAAACTTAAGGAAGACTGATTGGTGAAAAAAAACATATTTATGGCCCTAAACTTTTGTTTTAAGGTTGTTTTGAGTAATTTTTTCTTTAAGATCCTTCCCTAAGGATAAAAGTGATAACTGTACAAATTACAACAATGTTTTAGATGAAAAAGGGAACTATTTAGTCTCAATCTTGCTCAGATAAAGACGTTTTGTTATCATTAAATCTAAATTCTGATAAAAGCCCTCCGGTCGTGTTACGCATGAGAACCCTTTCGTAAACCCATGTTAACAATTTCTAAACTCCGTGTTCAGAAGTTTCTTTAGATAATCCGCTGTATTTTTCTCTATTATCTTCCACACAACCGAGGTTACATTAACTATCCGGTAGTTATTAGGTTATGTCCATCCTTATGTATAGCTAAAAAAACACAACGAGTTTCGGATGAAACAAGCGGAATTCAATCGTAACATTAAGATTATATTTATTTTCACAGATAAAAATTGTAAATACCTGACGACCAAACATACCGAATAATTTTTATTTTTATTCGTGAAAGTGTATCAGTTTCATATGTTTTTCCTTTGTGAGAATGAAAATAATCTTCAATTTGTATGTTTTCGACTTATTTCCATTACTATAGTTTGTATTTATTATACATCTCTTCGTGAAATATTACTTTAACCTGTATTTTCAGTCGGCAGATGTGAAGAATTACGGTTGCCTCATTCTGTGCTTTTCTATTCTCGAACGAATAAAATGTTAATTTTAGAATCCCTTCTTCTAACTACTTCGCGTTATTCCCATCAATTATACAGTCGGCTGAGGATATTTTATGATCGGTGGTGTAGATGATTAATTTAGTTACTAGCAGTAGTGGTATTGTCGAAAGTTTTTCGACAGCTAAGGTCATTCCGCACATAGCCGGACCCTATGGAAATCGAAACTAAGACCGATTTCACCAACCGTAAACACGCTACCCACATGGCTAACCATGAGCCATGAATTCAGTTTTGATTCCTACGGCCGGATATCTTTCCTTCCCTCGACGAGAAAACCGTACACACCCACTTACACAAAAATTCTGTATCTAGAAAAATTCGATTGGCAGGGATTCGAACCCGAAACCTTGGTGTTGTTGAGCTAGCACGTTAACCACTCTGGCACCGTATTTAATATAATAATATCGTTGCGTCCCTTTCCTATATTACATTCGAAAAGAAATCATTATTAGGAATATAGGTATCCCTAAGAATTATTATTAAAATTATTGATTATTTTACATATTATTACCACCAAAAATTCTCTATCTCTACCACCTATTAGCCATTCGTAATAATTATAATAATTCTATTTCTTCCCCTTACTGTGTTATATTTGAAAAAATCACTATTGGGAATATAGGTATCCCTTAGAATAATTATTAATAATATTAATTATTTTAAGTATTATTACTACTAAAAATTCCCTATCTCTAATCACTATTTGTCATTCGTAATCTTTCTGAATATAGAGCTGGTTTGACCCAAAAATTTTGCAGAAATATTTAGAGTAACTCACCGTGCGACGCGTTGTGTTTCCTGAGTGATGGACACACCTTCCAGAGTCCAATCCGGAAGGTGACGGTGGCTGAGACAGCGTCCGTCCTCTGAGTCGCGGGCGGCAGTCGCACTGGTTCCACCGTGAAGATCCACGAAGAGCCAAGGAGGGCTGCCATGAGAGCGGCCATCGACAGCAGTCCGAAGAGCACTGCCAAACGAGACAGCACCGCACTGCTGCTCCCCAACCGCCCACTGCCCTCTTCCGCACCGCACATTTTGATTCACTGATCAACCATCGCTCGGCACCAGTTTCCAATTATCTTTTTCGAAGCGAATATTCATGAACGGGCCTCCTACATGGGCCAACTCTTCTTCTCTGGAGAGAACCCCTCGGGAAAACGTGGCCGATTCCCGAGAAGGCGTGGGAAGGAACGCCTCCCAAAAGTGCGATGTGCGCAAAGCACTTGGTTGACCTTTCGGAAATGCAGAGGCGCCTTTGAAATGATTGATGCTTTAGATATCAGCGAGGCTTTGCGACGCTGTCAGCGGTGGTTGCGGAGTCCGAGATCAAAGATATTTAGCGAGGGAATGGTTGGGGATGGTGGAGACTGCGACATATCACGCAGCGTATTTTTTTTTAAAGAAGGTAGAAAATCGCGAGTGAAGAAGAAAAGATGAGGATGACAGTGATGGGCGCACAGAAGATGGGAAATTGGAATCGGTGATGCGGAAGAGGTCGGGGAAAGGCTTCAAAATTTGGTTCAGAAGGAAAGGAAAGCAACATCTAAGGAGAGGAATGGAAAATGGAATTGATAGAAGTGGTAAAAGTGAGGTAAGAGTAAGGAGAAACTTGACGAGAAGCGAGAGTATAATTTAAAACGTAAATTCTCGACTTATACACGAACCGAAAGGAGGAGGAGCGGAGTTGAGATGAGAAAAAACAATGAAACGGAAGGCGTTAAAGTAATTACAAGCGCGCGACAAGAGAGGCGGTGACACTAACTAGAACTTTCGCGGAACCTTCACGAAAACAAAGCGGAGTAATTGTCAGAGATTGGCCAAGTGGTAGAAGAAATCCAGGGAAAAAAAGTCATGAGATGCGAAGGAACGTGGGCTTTGAAAAGGAGAACGGCGAAGAAGACGTTAAAAATTCATGTCCACGGCGCCTCAAACCTCACTTCACCTTTAAAAGCACTTCCCTCTCGCGGTCCTTAAGACGTACATTCACGTCTGTTGACGGATACGTCCGCAAGCCATTTGGGGGGCGTGGAAGAGAGAAGTCGTCAGCGTGAGCACCGAGAGAACACTGAGGTCGCGCGCATCGACGACCCCCGCGAGGATCCCGGGAACGACCGCAGCGCTACGTGGCGGCGTGCCCGAGAAGCGCAGCGCCATTTCCCTTTCAAAGGTACGTGAGTGAGGAATTCGAAGAGGTATGCCGAAAGCGAGAATGACCTCGGGGGGAAGGGAGACCCTTGTTTACCACGATCCCTACACGTCCGAATACAAAGAATCAAACGCAGCGACGCAAGGGATACTTTCACGTCACCGCGAGATCATCGCTCAGGCGTCAGGAGTGGAATTTCGAATTAAAAGATAACGATGTTCACAAGCAGAAATATTCCCGGAGAATTTATCCAGCTTATTTATTTATTAGGTCATCAATATGGAATTTTATTGCTGGAGAGCGTCAGTTCTCTGCGCGATAGAATTCCGTGAGGCATTAGCCCGAAAGCTGGTTTCAAACTCCAGAATTGGCTGTCAAAACTCATGAGAAAGGGATGAGGTATACTAGACAGGATGAGGATTGAGGTAGTTTCCTCTCGCTTTCCTTACTCAAGCAAAGCGATAAAAGCAGAGAAATCCCTAGTTAACACATGATAATAAGTAACATAATTATAATAATAATTAATAATACATTATAATAATAAAATATACCCAACAATTGGGTTTTTCTCTATCGATCTTCAGTTATGGAGATTTTTTCCCACAAATCAAATCTTTCCTTTTTCGTTTTTTTTTCCTCTCTTATTTTTTTTCTTAGTATTATTTTATATTTTTCCTTTATTGATAACCAAGTAAAATCTTCACACGAGGTTAGGTGGAAGAGAGGCCCACTCGGGCCTAACCTCGCCAAATAAAGGTTCAAATAATAATAATAAAAATAATAACAATGACTAAAATAATAAATGATGAAGACATGAAGTATTTGTTTAAATTCAGAAGAAGAAACGAAAAATTTGGCCGTATCCGTGACTCAACTCCGAATCTCCCGCTTTCCGGGTGGTTGCGTTATGCAATTAAACTACCACAACAAATGCTGACGCCACTCGATTCAATTTCTAAAGCTGATGGGACACGGTATGCCTCGGAGGATCCAACTAAGGAAATTAAATGCCATATGTTTAATGTGAAAATTTTCATTATAAAACGTTGATTATGAAAATAAAATTTTAAAAAATGGCATCAATTCCTTCGTACATGAGGACATCTAAGATGCCATCTCACCTTCATAGCAAACTTTCTGTTAAACCAATATGAGTAACACTTTACAATGTGAATAAGGATCAATTTAAAATAAACTGTGGCTTTCACATTATCGAAGCTACAGGGAGATAAACGAAAGATATATAGCTATATTCTATTCTATGGTAATAAGAGAAGTGAAAAATATTTCATTATTTCAAAATATGGTGGTCAGGGGTGAGAAACTTGCGGTCTTTCCTGGAAATCCTTGCGATTTTTTTTTGTATAACTTATGTATCACTTATTGTAGCAGATTCTCATATTTCACGATAATTTGCGTGGGTAGGTCTTATCTCTGCGGCTTTATCTCTCGCGCATTTTGCTTTTTTGCGGTTTTAAGTTCACAAATTGTCACCTGCTTCTTTTAATAATGACAAGATAAGGGAACGAACGAAAAGAAGCCTAAAATTTAAGAGAGACGTTGATGCTACGTTCGCACCTTATGTCGAAGTCTACAAAAGTTTGAAAAGTCCAAGGAAGTTGCTCCAGATAAGACAGTTCCACACTTAAATCCACCGGATTCCCCCATAACAACTCACTGGCTCGAAGATGGGAAATCTGCGTCCTTCACGCCAAATTTGGACGTTTATTGTTACCTTTAAGTCACTCCCTGTAACAAAAATGCAAATATTTAAATAATTTTACTATCTTGCTAATGTCCAAGTGAAAAATAAAGAGGAAAATGTTCACTCACTGGATGAATTTGTTATCTCATACAAAGTTTGATGTAAGAAAAGGAAATTGTAACACGGCTTTTAATGAATTAGAGATTGAAAACACCTCGTTAGTCGTTTGTAGGGGTCTTATAGGTAGTGGGGCACGGAGGCCTGAACTCCCGGTGCCCCACTACCTAGAAGGCGATGGCCCAGACAAACGGCCAAAAAGTTTTCAACCCTAACAAAATACGATGCTAAACTGTTGGAATTTATGCAACACGCAACACAAAAGTTGACAAATTTTAACTCATGCAGCCTTACTTATAAGACGGTATGCTAAATGAGGCCTTCTGATGGAGAAAAGTTGAACACTTGAACTGACTTTTTCAACATCCCCGTCCTCATCATCACGAATTTTTCATCAAATATCATTCTTGGTAGAATTTAACTTTCCGTTTTTCAGTTACTTTTGACTATTCCGCATTAATATTTTATGGCACATCGTCATTTTAGAATGTAGGTATTTTCGGAGTTAAAAAAAATAGCCCCTGCGAGTTATACTACCTCGACTCATTTTATTAACGGAGCAACGATGACGATAAAATTTTATTTCATTTTACTTTCTTCCTATAACTTATCTCATAAAATCACCGAAATTTAACTATGGTATGATGTAATTATGATCCGATGTTATTATCATCTGATGTAGTTATGATCTGATGTAAGTATTACTTTATCTTTCCGTATTTTTAGCTCTCACTAATATAATTTCTTTCCAAGATTTGCTAATCTCCATTTTCACTTTTGTTTTATTTTATCTTATTTTACTGCTATTTTCGTGTAGTTTGTATTTACATGTGTTTTATTTGTACTCTTTTACGTTTGAATAAGTATTTGTTTGTTCTTTTCTGTTGCTATCATAATGTTCATTTCTGTTTTTTCTTCCTATAAAAACATATTTCAAGTTGTTTATCATTGAGCTAATATATCAGTAGTGTTTATTTGCTTTTCAGATCTGCTTTTACTGGATTTTGCCGTAGAAATTAGTTCACCATCTGTAGCTTTCGCAGGTTTCTCACGCACGCCATCTTGCGGATGTTTTCCTATTGCAATGTATATATAAGAATAAACTTATGTTTTTAAACCCACATTTTAGATTCTTCTGAAAAAATTTATTTTTAAGGTTCTTCATGTCTCATCATCTCACTCAAAATTCTATGTGATAAAGATTTAGATGTAAGACTTATCATTAGAGACGAGTCTCTTCTTACATCTTATATGAGACGCATTAAGTGATAGATCAAAGGAGGCAGATTACTTGGGTAGGCGCAATCACAATCACGAAACAAAATATATAGAACAAAAAACCGATCATCGGAAAGACTTATTTTAAATAGAACTATCGAGGAATGGTATAGTCTACCTGGAGAAGTCTTTGAGCCTTTCCCAAAAATTTTTAAATGCTTTATAAAGGGGATGAATAAAATGTATAACTTCACAAATGAGCCTACCGATAACGAAATATGAATGAAAAAACCTCGCCTTTCCGAATTTTCTTTGATTTGGAATTGGAACCGAACTACCCGTTCTTCGTTCCCAATTATATCTCTTTCGTGGATTTTCAGGCGTAAACCCCGCGAAAGACGATTTCCGAGTAATGAAATAATCTTCAAAAGGCTCCAGTTAGTTTTTGTGCGAGCTTCTTATCCATTTTCTTAAATTTTACCCGCGAGTGTGAATGATATTTTAATTTTACATATTTCTCGTTCTTGTCGGCGATTGTCTGCGAGTTGTCGGAAATTTCCATCTTTTCTACGATTTTCGTAATAGTATCCTACGATCTTTTCAAACGTCTATAACAAATTTCGTTCGTTTAGAATAAATGTATTTGAATGGTCATAAATTTCTGATGCAGCATTGTTTAATCGCTTTGTTTCCGTTGTTATCCCACGCGTTTGTGAGTTGTATGTCATTTGTTTAATGTTGGTCGTTGAGAACCTTTCTCTTTGTTTCAAGAGTTGGTCCTTTACGTCCTTGATGTTGTGGTATTTTTCACCTCTTGCATGCGGGCGAGTTTTGATGTGCCGTTGATATGGTGCATCCTCTTGTCCCGCGTTTCCTTTCATTGATGCAAGATTTTCTTTGGTCCTATGGTGATGTAGAAGGCTTCAAACCACGTTTACTAACTCCAACCACACTACAACTTACCGATGAATTTCAACTATGTGGAAAATTCAGAATTTTGATTTATCTTCTTCATCATAATCCCTTTAAATATTCACTTGTAAAGGAGTATTTTACTACATTCTGCGCCATCTTTACCTTTTTATAACTTCATGATGCTGTTAAGTTTTCGTTCGTATCATCTATGACTCCAAAATAATCTACCAAGAGCTTTCGAAATGGAATGAGGTTTACTAGCCGAGATGAGAGAGGGATAAATATTTTCCCATTACAACCCAAGCTGAACCAGAATGCTATGAGCGAAAAAGTCAACATAACTGCAGAAAAGGAACCCTATTAATAACATCTCTCGTGATATTCGATTGAATACTTGGATAAATACAGCATCACTCATGCCTCGATAACTTTCATATCAATATAGCCATGAACAAGGATGGGATAAAGGTAAACGAAAGTTACATTTTAAAGTACATTTAATAGTTACATTTTCGTCTCTTCGATACCAAAAGACCAGAGATTCCACTTGATCCATATACTGATAAGCTTTCCACTTCCTCTACAAAATGTTTCTAATCGTACGACTAGTTTCAGTTAGTTAAAGCCATCTTACTTCGTTTACGTATTCATTTAGATTGGTTTTAAGTTTTAGTCTATTTAGTAGTTTAGTAGGAGACAGGATGGGAATCTATAGAATAAAGAAGGTTTAATCAAAGACTTCCTTTGTTTAAGGAATTCAGAGAGAGTACGTTCATAGAAGATGTAGCCGATATTATGCGCCCTCGTTATCTAGGTCGTTCTGATAATACGGAGATTTCAGAAAAATAGATGCTAGAACCAGTCCATTAAAGAATTAATTTTTTCCTAGAACGATACGCGAAAGTAATCGATTGTGAATGTAGTCACGGTGCATGCACCCCCTGCTATACACCGAAAGGCGGCTTGCAGTGTACATATATTGATAGGTATTGAAGTTACTAACTTTGCAACAGCGAGGTACTAAGTCAAAATCACACGAGATCATATATTGGTTGAGAGGGATGGTAGTTTGAGGGAAGATACCAGTGATATTGAATTGAGGATGAAAGATGACTGGCTAGGAATGAGATGAAACCCTGTTGCAGCAAGCGCTCTCTAAGATTAGTCCAGCGCCGCAAGGGGCATTATTGCGTACTTTGGGAATCACAGAGTTCCTAAGTGAAAGTCAAGAGGATTTCGAGGGAAAAGTTAATTAAATAATTAATTAAAAAAGTTAATGAAAATTAAATGGGATTAGCTATGGGTGGTTATATTTGGAAAGAATGGGAAAGAGCAACGGGATGTTTCAAGAAAAAAGTATTTAGCTGAAAATTCGAAATTTAAAGACCATATTATATATAGTAGAATGAACATCAGCTGATTGTTAATTACTTCAGATAATTTTCATTAAGGATTTGGACATCTTTTCAAACTTTTACGGTCTTTTTACAATAAAAATAATTTTTTTCAATAATACATAAAGGTGCTCATTTTTAATTAGCGTTAGGAAAATCAAGATGGTGGATAATGTCAAATATAAAATGCTATAAGTTATTTAAAATAAATGTAATAATTATTAATCAAACTGTGAAAGTGTTCCATCCTTTGAGATATGGCGGCAGGAGTATCATTACAATACTACGTCTAGCTTGAATGACCTCTATTTGGACAAATGATGGATCGGCAATAAAAATAACAACCAATTTTAATTCTACATGCATCTCAATGCATAAATAAATTTTTTTATAGACGGTCAGAATTTTGGAGATTCATATGATGAAATGTCTTCCAGATGAGCAGAGAATCCTGCTCAGAATCTCGAATTCCCATATAAGAAATCAGCCCCAATTCCGAGGAAGTTTTTCAAATCAAATATTAATTCAGCTTCATCGATGTCGAGAAGATGGTTAGAGCATCCGGAAGTGGATTGGCGAGTTAATATTTAGTAATGGCCGTCCTGAAATGTGTGCAGAGCTCTCAGTCGATCCAGAATGAGGTCACGAAAAAATCGTATGCACTAGAGACGGAGCTGCAATGGGCGACATATTAAAGAAGACGTTCGGAATGCGAAATTTTTGTATCTGCGCTCTATTTTTCAAAGGGTTTCAAATGTTGACTTTAAGGTTTTCTGGACAAAAAGAGCTAAACAGGCAAAGAAAGCGCTTAACAGAAGATATATATTTCTGTGTTTTTGAAGAGTTATATTTTAATTCCCTACGTACAGAGTTGACGATGGCCATTCGGCTCTCTTGAGGCAAATGTTTCTCGTCAGAATGCAGGTCAATGTGAATTCACCTCATATGGGGGGACAGAGCCAGTCCGAGACAGGGGCGGGTGCCCGGGGCGTCGGGGTTTAGGATGTTAGTCGGAGACGTATGTTTCAAGGTCAGACCAGTTCCCTCAATTATGTAGGGTTCTTTACTGCATACCCATTTAACCCATTTAAAACGATCTCACATAAGACAATATCCAACGATTTTCTTTTTGTCCCGATCCTTTCACATTAAACGCCTGGTATATATACCGCTTAATACGCTCTCATGCACGATTATAGGGCGGATTTATCCCATCCTCAGATACTGCAACCCGCTGTAGCCATTCCTCTACCTCAGTCGACAGAAATTTGTTTACATTATCTTTATATATTCATTTATCTGTTAAAAATTGGATCATTGTAGAGCAAAAATCAATTGAAAGAATTAATGAAGGAAAAAGTTATCTTTGTAAAAAAAGCAGGCCGGATTTATCCGGTTAGGGAATGGTCGCATGCGTTCGTCTATTATTGATATCATACCCTCACTGTATGTGAAGCATTAATAAATAAATAAAATAAATAAAAGTTTGTGCCATCCTGGTTATACCTACGTACATACGCTACCCCGCGCATAACGTGGATTTCACTCTATTCCCTGAAAAGCGTTCCAACAGGGTTTGAATCCTGGTTTAAGAGTTTTCTTAAGAATTTATATTTAATTATTTAAATTAACTCAAGGATGACAATGCATGTTGACAGACTATAAAAACCGGAAAATACGATAAAACCACTAAATCCGTAAGAGTGTACACAGGAGAATGTGTCCGACATGTATGAAACCTAGGATGCCATCATCAGAGACGAAGTGTCGAGAATCACCAGCATTATCTCCGTAGCATCCGTTTCCATTTATAAAGTATTCAAGGGGTCATAAAAATGATTCCCGATCAATGTAATTATAAAATTCTTCCCTATCAAATGGTTTGAAAATATTTCGAATAAGAAGTTACACGAGTTGATCGATCGAAATTCATAACAAACGATGGATTTCGTTTGTATTTCCTTTAAAAAAATCTATCTTCGAGTATCTTCCTAATTAATTATTACATCTGCTCTCTTAAACCCATGTTACAGTGATAATACATATGACATAATTTTAGTAAATATTGTTTAATTAATTAATCATTGTGAATGCCATGACTTCTCTTAGAAAAAAACGAGTATTTTAATAAAGAGGCATTTTTATCAGTAAGAAAGAGAAAATACTCTCTAGGCGGGGCGGCAATATCACTCGGGCCTGCCCTGTGTAGGGAGTTACGACGTATGAAAAAGCTAAAGCAAAATGTAGAGAAAATTACAATTATTATTACATGTTCTTTATAATCATTTTCAAGGAATGTATTAAATTTGAATTTTCTGAATTACTATTCCCATTGAATTACTTTTGTCCGAAATAGTGAAGAGTAGTGTTTATGTAGCACAAAATATTAACTTTCTACACATTTAGAGTTTATGTAGTCCGAAATAGTGAAGAGTTTATGTAGCACAATTTATTAACTTTCTATACATTTCTTTCGCCCTAAGGAAGACGACAGGTTGGCCTCTTACCCACGTACATATTATTTTCTCGCGGGTAAACATTTATTGTTATAGAATACCATTAAACTTTCTGAGTTTGTTATTTAGCTCAAGTTTGGATTAAACCTGTCTACCATTAGGCTTATCACTAACTTAAGCGAGCGTGCAGCTGTAGAAAGTGTGGGGCTAAGGCGTGCCTGCGACTTGCACCGCTCAATACTGTTTCATTTTATACTTTTTTCATATTGCTGCCCCACTTTAAATAAAATGTTGTTAGCACATAAAAGATTGACAAATCCTACGATGTGTTTTCAGATCCGATGATCGGGTTGAACCACGGTCACATTATTAAATGAATTAAACAATTTGTTGCCAATATGAACGATTTGATAAACAACATGCGAAACTTTACCTAACTATCTTTTAATTACAGTCAATTCCTATTAATAAATGAAAAGATAAAAAAATAAATAAAATAACATGTTTATTTAAAGGTTAAAGCGCTACAAAATGACCCGTGCTTGCCGAATTTTGCAAAAAGTTCGTCATTTTGAATATTAATAACTTTGCAAAACTTTTCCCTGATATGAAACTTTGGTATAAAAGGTTTCTCATTAAAGTTCCCAAATATAAAAATTTTCATAGCTTAAACTGAGGTATATATCTTTACGATTTCACTAGGAATCGCCTTCATAAAGCCGAAAATCGGCGAAAGTTTTACTTTACTAAATTATTCTACTAAAAAATATGTAATCGTCGTTTTTGATGTTTTCTAGATATTAGATATTTTTATAATTACATATTCACATTTAGCCAGAAACAAAAACAAATATCCTCTGGGTCAACTATGCCTACCCCTTAGTACTTGGGATTTATTTTTAAAGATTCCAAAATAGGAAATTTTTACTCTTAGAGAATCCCAAGACTTAAGATTATGATCTTCACAAGACTCCAAAATAAGGGATAAGAGATGAGGAAAACTACGTGGAAAAAATGCATGAAATTGGTTAAATCACAGAAAGATATGGTCAGTTATATCTTATAACAATAATATATGTCAAGGGTGACAAA
This sequence comes from Pachydiplax longipennis, assembly GCA_036926295.1. NCBI lineage: Eukaryota > Metazoa > Arthropoda > Insecta > Odonata > Libellulidae > Pachydiplax > Pachydiplax longipennis. The sequence continues at coordinate 40,423,407 of JAVFKF010000015.1, forward strand.
CAGGTCGATCGCCATCGACCTATCGATTGTCGAAGCACATTCGGTCGAACGCAACTGGTAATCGGGAAAATTCTTATCTATCGAATAATTTTCATTACTTCATGTAAAATGCATCTACTTTCTGTTAAACTGACCATCAAATTCCTAAGTTTGTATAATTTACAAAATAAGTCTTGGTGACGCAATAATACGATTATTAATAACTTTTGCTTAAAAAATGGTAAAATTATCACATCTTTTTTTACCTTTATGCACAAAAGTGTTTAAATGCATAAATTAAACGAGCATAATATGTATAATACTCTTCATATGCCGAAATGTGTCATAAAAGCTTGTTTCCCCCCACCTCCCCTTCATCTTATCAGGAATAAAAATTAACTCAGTCGTTAAATCTTTGCCAATATTTCCTGAATATAATACGCGCGAAAATCGCCCGAGAAATACTTTGCTGATTCTATTTTAAAGCATCTAGATTGATTCCAAAATATTATTAATTTATTAGAGAAAATTATATGATATATTAAGGAATTACGAGTACAAAAATCGATCGTTTCATCAGAGAAGTCAAATTTTTAAAGAATTGATATAATTTATTCATTATTTGCGCTTTCGAACCCAAAAAAAGTACTTGACGTTGAAATTTAAATGTCTATCAAATTAATTCTTCGTGAGTTTCCGCGGACTTAATCTGTTAATCTAATCTCATGTGACACCGCGACGGCTTCTGCAGACAGACGACGTTTCCGCCAGCAGAGGTCAGCTGAGGTCATCCCCAAGGCGTCTTCCGCTCACGCCTTCATCTATTCCTTTTCTTATTCCATAAGGAATTATTTCTAATTGAATTTTTTAGGTCAATAACGAAACGAAAAATGAGCATACCTTATAGATATTATCGTTATCTGATAACTTAATATGTAAATATTAATCAGGAGATAATCTTTATATTAGATTATGTAAAAGTGGAGTAATTATTATATTATTATGTATTATAACTAAATAATTAATATCCGGAAATTATGTTAAAACAATGATAAGAATCATTAATTCAGTTTTTTGAAGAAACATTCCATTATTATTAAACATGTACCGTTTAATATCCTGCATAAGAATTAATTTGAGTTGTAGCAATTTTCCACATGTATAACGATTTAAAATGTTTAAAATAGATACATTTTGCTTTACATTACCTTGCAATATGAAAACTTGATATTACTATGATATTATCTTCCAATTAACAATTTTTTAATATTTCTCATTTCACTACCTTGGTTCACCTCTTCTAAGACAATTCAAATTTAGATTATCTACACAAAACCCTCATACACTGTTGATATTCTCTGAATTCTGAACAGAAAGAAAGCAACTTTATATAATATTATCTATTTCTGTGCGTAGAAGTTCACAAAGAGATTGCGGAGGTTCTACAGCAATTCGTGCAGTAATCCATTCAAGTTTCAACATTTTAGAAGTTTAACTATAAAAGTTGTAATTACTCCCAATGGGAATTCGCTTCGTGTTTTTTTTTAACTCTCGAGAAATTTTCGTCGGAAGAAGGTTCTTGCTTTAATCTGTTTATTAATTCAAAACGGATAACTCGGCAATTGAGTAAACCTCCATAATAATAACAACGAAGGGTACTTAAATATCAGGAACGAAGGCTCTTACGGACGAAAAAGAAATGTGAGCGGAAATATCGATAAATTTTTGTGAAGCTGAGAATGAACATGTGACAAAAGTAAGCAGAAAGAAGGGAAAACAGAGACAAGGGGTTCTAAATGAGGAAAATAGGGAAAAGTATATGAAGAGAGATATTACAGCAAGTGATTAAACCCGTCTTGGAAATACGAGCAAAAAATTGCCCGCATAATTAAAAATCATCCGCGAGAGAAATTATGAATCAGAAGGACTTAATGCGTAACTCTTCTTATACATGGGTGGTCTGAAAATTTTCCGAAATTTCGCCATTTTCGACATGTTTTCTGAAAATTTTCTGAAGATTTCTGAAAAATCTGGGGTCTGAGACTTTTCAGACCACCCTCGTACGCACATACATACAGACGGATGTAAATCCAGAGCTACATAAATACATATCTTTATTTCGGACAACATTGCGTCTTGATACCCTTCTTACAAATGATTCTACACTCAGGAGGTACAGTAAAACCTCGTTAAGAAACTTTTCAGAGAACTGAGTGAAAACTGCATTGGAAGTAGGATAGCGATTTAACCGAGATATTACTAATTTTTCATATCTTTTGCATCAAAAACAAAAAGATGTTCTTCTGCTCATCAATTCTTTAATATAAGATTTGATGAAATAAGTCCTTTACCCATTAGAATGAGAAGGAATCTTCTTAGTTCGATTTACTTGCCACAGCTGTAGATATCCAGAGATTTTATGAACTCTTTGTGTGAAATACTGGTTTCCTTCTTGTTCTACTTTGTAAGAACAGTCTATTTTTCGTACATAAAGAGCGTTTTCTTTTGTTACTTCATTTTTTTCATCTTCACTCTACAATGGATCAATTTATAACAGATAGACAAATAGGAAAGAAAAATTTCGCTCGGCTGAGGCGGAAAATTGGCTGAAGCTGGTTGTAGGGCATCTGGAGACTAGAATAATCTGTCTTATGAGCGAGTAGCAGAGCGTCTTCAGCCGTATTTTACCATGTTTTAGCATAGAAAAGACTAGCAACAAAATAACCACGTATTAAGCGGGATAGCGTCCTGGGGAATACCTTACAGGTGTTTACATTACTTTTCTCGATACAGCATGTTGAATTGGACGTAATGTCTGATTTCAAAGCACATGGGTGGTCTGAAAAGTTTCTGACTTTTCGCCATTTCTCGACATGTTTTCTGAAGATTTCTGAAAAATCTGGGGTCGGAAACTTTTCAGACCACCCTCGTAAGTAGCGAGGAAAGAACTATACTTTCTCCGTCTGATAAGAGAATCGAATGAAATATTAAAAGCAACAAACATCAACAGAAAGGACGACGTGTGTGACGACGAATCGGATTGTATCCTACACAATCCGATCATATAAAAGTGAAAGGTGGGACGGATCATAGAAAAGTGAAAGGACCTACTGTCACCGTATATAAAGGCGACCAAAATCTTGGGCTTTCTTTGAAAATCTTATATAATAATCACTGTTGTGTTTACAATGGTATGTTTATGTATTTATTTATCCGATGTCAGTAACTCCCGTAAGAAATACATGGAAGAAACTTTTGAACATTAGTTCCACGCCCCTTTTGAGGTGATAGAATTATTAAATTTGGAAATTCGTTAGAGCTCCAATGGATTATAACATATCGCTACGTTTGCCCCAAACATGACGGGTTTGATTTTGGATGACTCGAAAATATTCTCATCAGAAATGCACGGAAAGTTAATTTTGATCGAATCCATACTTGTTTTATTTAGCAATTAAATGAGAAATAATGGTCCTAGAAAATCGAGATTGGTATCAAAAGAAAAGAAATTTGATAAAAATTTTCATTTCTATTGATTCGTATTCGAATTTGCAGAAATGAGGACAGAAAAGACGAAATGGATGACAACGGATATTTAAATTGGAGAGCAATTTATCGTATTTTTGATTATTCAAAAGAATCAGATGTTTATAACAAAAATTGTACATTGTTTATAATTTGAATTTAGTTCCGTTATTTTTGACGGGGGATTTGTTAAAAGTTAAATATAAAAATTAAATATAAAATAAAAGTTAATACAAATTCTTTGAGTTAAAGATTATTTTATTGTTTATAAATTCTAATAACAATGGCGAGCAGCAGAATTTAAAAAATTCTTATACGACACAATCTTAAAATGTAATTCACAAGTACTTTATACTGGCTCTCATGCAGTAAAGAGGAGAATTTTATCATCCTTAGTCAACGAGACACTGCAAATTCACAACTTCGACCCGCAGGGAAGCTGACAAAACTGTCTTCCCGAAGAAAGAACAGGGAGCGTTCAATTAGATGTTAACTTTGCTCTGAATAAAATTGTGGTTGTTATGACAGTTGCCCCAATGATAGAACTATTCTTGTGTCAATTTACGTCACTCGCCTAATTGACAGAGACGGAAGTTGCCTAAGTAAACAGATATTACCGATAAATGTAAGAGATGTCTTATGAATTTCGAAATAAATCAACATACAAATCTACAGTCATACCCTGGTAGTCCTCATCGGAAGGGGTGTCAGATGGTATAAATACCGAGAATCCGAGCCACATCTATAGCTCGTTGCTATCGAGAAAACGGCGAATCGACGATTGCCATTATTTTACAAATTGCTCGCTAATAAAGGGGAAATGAAGGAGCTTAAAGAGATACTTCCCCACCCGACATGGTATGGGGAAAATGACCTTCACGACAAGGTGTTCAGTGCACTGTGCACGAAATTAAAGAAAGAAGATGTGGGGAATAATTCTTTTATCTCGAGAGCGGGAGAGGGCTGGAGCAATCTCCCAATGAGTATCATTGAGCCCTTTCCTAATAATCGGTGAGAAATAAAGAAAGAGATTGAAACTAATTTATTAGTCTTAAGTTTTACTTTATATTCCTCGGTTAAGATACCTGCATTATTTTTTCTAACTTTATTGTAATATTGTTAGAAATGGTTTATCTTATATTTATGACAGAATACTTATGCATAAATATATATATATATAATAACATTCAGACAAAAAGGCGACACTGAATACCACCATAAGTCAAACATTTCTAAAGCCAGAGTCAGACCAACTTTACAATGTTTCCTGCCATCATTTGAATTTTTTTCTCAAAAAATATAATGCATATTTCATTGTCTTTGAATAGACTTTTGGAGCTATTAAAAACTGACTTCCTTTAACATATTGTTTTCAGTCTAAGATGCTCGTGGTTCCCCTCCTGGAATAATTGCTTTTTCCTCTTGGTTGATGCATTTATAAGAAAATGAATATTCTCTGCGACGCTGAATTTCAATGTAGGTTTATCCACTATTTTCCTCGCAAACATTACCAACCTTCTATAAAAAGGCAATTCTCTCGCACAGTTCATTTTATCGTTGACTCTGCTATCATGGAGGGCTTGAAATCCATATCACCCTTGGCTAAGCCTATGCTCCGCCGTAACAAAATACAATTTTCGTTTATAAATTTAGCTAGTGTGTCACCATCAAAAAAGGGGTCGTCATTTATTTTAAATTTCTACTCAAATCGATCACATTTTTGAGTCGCTGTAGGTGAAGGAAAGCAAATATCAATCACTCATTTCATTCTTGAGGACTTACCATTATGACTGAATTGCATTAGGATTATATAAAAATTTATTTTGTAATTCGCAAGAATTGCGTTTCCAACCATAACAAGCATTATTATCAGCGGAAGAGCTACGTTACATTAAATTATAAAATTTATGTCTCAATAATATATGTGATTTTATACAAAAAACAACAACTCTTATTATTTTAAGGCTTGTGATGTTATGTTGTTTGCAATTATCCATCTCTTTTTTGGAATATTTTTATGTATTCTATATTTCTCCTTGTATATTGATTTTTTTCATTCCTTTCGATATTTCTGTATTTCTGAATATTAATTTCTATCTTTGATGCTCCCTTAGTATCTTTTTACAGTGTTTTTCGAAAAACGCCCGCTTCTACGAGGCTGTTTTTCCTCAACGTAATTTCTTTGTCAAATTTAAAAGATGCAAAGATGTTTCTGACACTGTAATCTTTCTTGTTTTTAAGTAATGTTTGTAGATATTATAACAATATACGAAATTAGGTGAAGGAGAAGCCAAATGAGCATAATCTCACCAATAAAGGGTATATCTATTTATCTCTTTCGAATCATCAGTTCACAGAAAATAGGATCCGGTGACGTCTTAAACAAGGTCCAGAAACTGCACTGACCCTAATTTTAGCTTTTAATGCTCATAAAGGTACATCAAGGGAACGCCGGAGAGAGTAATTTCACTTGAATTTCCAGTACTTATTAAGTTACAGAGTAGATAAATTTCTATTGTATTATTAATAGCATGCAGAAGATATTACATTCTTCTGGACACACAATGGAAGCTATTTTGGTAGAAGAACGAGATGTATACAAATTTAAAATTTTATATTTTAAAAGAGTCACAATAAATTTCGACACGCTTGACGTGGTAGTCTACAAGTGGAAGTCAGATTGAGAGACTATTTAAAATTAACTTTATTGCATTCACTTACGAAATGAATGTATACTGTTTACGGTCTCATGTAAGTCAAGTGTCCAGGCAAGAAAAATATCTTCAAATTTTGAGAATATTCCAAATATTTTACTGCAAAATTTTACTTTCTCCGTACAAATATTATGGACTCAAAATAAAAGTTTGCTCAAAGAAAGTATTTGATGCCAATTCAGAGGACAATGATGCTTCGGGTTACGAAGATATTTCCTTCCATAATCACATTCGTTACCCGAAATCTTCGTTGAGTGAATTGTCCATAGTTTTCTATAGAAATTCGTTTAATTCGTTCTGGATGCTACCTGACATTTAAGGCTATAGAGTAAACGAGTGAAATATCGAATGGTTCACTCGATGGGGTGGAGCGAATGAACAACTGAAACATTCGATTATTAACCGCGCTAAGGATAATGAAAAATCGAAACTTTTTACGTGAATTATTCGATATAAGTTCTCGAATTATTCGATTGTTTTCATTCGTTTTAATTCGATTGGTTTTATTGTGTTTCTCTTATTCGATTGTTGACATTTGATTATTCTTCCTCGATTTTTCCTATTTGATTGTTATTATTCGATTTTTCCCATTTGATTGTTTTTATTCGATTGTCCATATTCGATTGTTCTTATTCGATTTTTCCTATTTGATTGTTTTTGTTCGATTGTCCATATTCGGTTATTCTTACTCGATTTTTCCTATTTGATTGTTTTTGTTCGATTTTTCCTATTAGATTGCTTTTATTCGATTGTTCCCATTCGATTGTTCTTATCCAATTTTTTATTCGATATTTTTATTCGATTGTTTTTATATGGTTGTGTCCATATACGCTCATCCACTAATACAATCGTTAGCCGAATACATATTCATCAACCGAGTCCGAAAAACAGCGAAAGAAATCTTCGTTAGGCGAAAGATTCGTCAGTCTGTATTATTTCTCTTTGTTAATAAAGTGGGCGCTGAATATATTGCGAAGATTCATCAGATGTTTCGATCGAGTTTCGTGTTAAGTGTATACCCCTACTCAATATTCAATGGGAATGTAGCGAGTGTACATAAAACCCATCCCAAGCTGAAGGCGTTTGTTTTGATAGGACGACGTTATTGGGAAGGACTTATCCCCAAGGCGGCGACGGTTATTCTTTCTCAGGGACTCTCCTCAAAAGTGATTTTGTGTATATAGAGAGAGGGATTGCAAAAGTAGGAAGAGAACGGGAGCTGCCCCCCAAAACCTTTGAAGGTGGCTTCTATTGAAAATTTTAGTATATAAGTAGTTGAGTTTACGTTTGCCTCGTTATCACCTTTAGTGACAAACTTGGGGTCTGAGCGTTTATCCGGCTTTTTTCTCACCACCGTTGTCCCACCGCCATCTCTCAATTCAAAACCACCTACAATTTTTTTCAGTTTCTTCGTAGATTTAGTAGCTAAGGACATAGAGAGTAAAATATAAGGAATAGATGACGAGGAGTAGAAAATGAGAAGTAAAAGATAAGGAGTAAAAGATGAGAAGTAGATGATGATGAATAGAAGATGAAGAGTAGATTATTATTATTATACAAACTGCAGGTAGGCTGAAAGCCTGGTGGCAGTTTTTTATACCTACATACATATATATTAGTGATAAACATAATTAATATAAAATACATACTTGATAAAGATACAATTCCCACAGAATAATTCCATACATGTATTTACCTTATAAATAAATAATGAATTTATAATATTATTTGTAACTTTTTCCCTGGATTTTTCGGGGTTCGTGGCCATAGATGATGAGGAGTAGAAGATGAAGAGTAGAAGACCAGAAGTGAAAGATGAGGAATAACCGAGATATTCCCAAAAGGCTGGAAACGTAGAAGAGTCAATCTTTCACAAAAGAAAGTCATAAAGCGAGAAGAATTACCGCCTCAACAGCCCACTAAATGTTATATACTAAACACTCATAGAAATAGTAGCTAAAGTTCATCTTATCATCTACCCAGCATAGACATCAAGCTGAATTTCCGCGAGGGTTTCAGCACGATGCACCACATCCACAGGCTTACAGAAACTGCGAAACGAACAATGCGAGAAGCCACTCATGCCATATAGAAAATGCGCAAACTCCACTCAGTAAGTACTTCTTCTACAAAAGATTCAAGGGGTGAATCAACACTCCAATCGTCTCTTACGCAGCATTTACAAAAATGTCGCAGTATCCGTACGTAAAATGGATAGGGGCAGACCAGGTTGCGAGGAGAATCGAAAACCGCTGCACATCAGCAGTTCTCAGCTGAACATCAAAATATGAGAAGAGGTCAAGAAGAAGACCATATGATAGATGGGGTGGATTCAAAAAAGTACGTAGGATCAACATGTCAAATATGATCCAAGTTGATTTTTTGCACATTTATGTAACAGATGAAGAAAGCTTTTTTTAGATGAAATTTGAGATAAAATACGGTTAATAAGTGGGAAGGAAGCGTCAAAATATTAAAACTTAAACCCCCGCAATCGCTAGCCATTTGGATATCCGGGAGTCATTATCTGTGTGTCCGTCAATTAGCATGTTTATATCACATATAAATTCGCAACCATGCTCTTATTTCGCGGAATGCGTTTTGCTCTTTCACGGTTGAAGATTAATTAATATATTATTTATTTGTTATTAAATATTTATTTATTCATATTATTTATTTATCAAAAAATAAAGTGAATAAATTCACTTTCTTTTGTGATAAATACATTGATAAACATGTTTTCCTAAATTAACGCTAAATATATGCATGATTCTCAAACAAAATTAAAAACATGATAGGATATAAATACAGGTGACTAACACAGCTGATGAAGGCAAAGTTAAGCAGATAAAACATATAATAAATTATCTTAAAACAAAAGCAGGATACCTATCCACCTTTCTGCTTACATGACCGAGACACTGCTTACTGGCCAGACAAATTTATCTAAACAAATAAGCTATCTTAACTACGGAGATAGTCCGAATAAGTGCTCTCCTTTGAGAACGAATCCAATTTTCAACAGTCAAATCTAAATTACTTAATTAATTAAAGTGAATGGTAGGAAAGTTCTTGGAGTTGTGAGCTATGATATACATATTGCTAGGATATGAACTAGGATATTTCTGTCACTTAAAATTTCAAGGAGAGCAGCTAAAATTTACCTAAAATTATCCTTCCTAATGTGATAAGTTTCTATAATAAGCTTCTTCGACGTCTTTATCCATTCTCAACTTTTTCAACGATATCAAAAAAGTAAGCTAAAAACTTTTCACGTAGAAAATTTGTTTTGTCCGTCCGTCCATCTGAATTGGCATCCGGATCATAAGCGATACTAGTCCCTGCAAGTTAGACAACCGTCGCTCATTTTATTGATTTTAAGTGCGGAGCTACAATAAAATTTATCGCGTCCCATGTGTAGTTTATCCCATCTCGTGAATAAATGAATTCCCTGTATCTTCCACTATTTTCAGCGCTCACCAATAAAAGGAAAATTTATTTCGGTCCATTTGCAGTAGATTTGAATCTGAACCCTGAGGAATGGGTTCGCCGAATTCGGGGCCCTGAGAAAGGAAATTTTGGACCTCTTGTGTCACAGTTATTGCGCCCCAAGGTCCTCCAACGGTGATTCCAAGATAAATATTGTATGGGGCTTCGTCTTATGGATTCTCAGCTTTAGACCATTTCTTAGTGTTTATTGCGTTTGTAATTAAGAAATCACGTTTGAAAGACAATGTAATACATTTCCACTTACTGGTGTCGATTCATCTTTCTTTTATATATAAATATATACAAAATTCGAGTAGTAATAAATAATCATCTTTCGATAACCAAAGATGATATTAAGAGATTCATTCATTAATCGTTAGAGGATTAAATTAATTAAATTCATGAATGTAGGGGAAAGATTTCAACATTCATGAAGCTTATGGCTTTGGAAGAATTTTGCGGTTCAGGCTATAAGAATATCTGAAAATTACCGGTTTATAGACGCTAGAAAACGTATTTTAACTGCAAAGGTAGGTTTTGAAGCTAAGGAATAGTTAATTAAGACCTAAGAATAGTAATAGTCTATCTAAAGCCTACACTGTAGCTCATAAGAAATAATGTTAAATAATACCGCACTCAGCGTTCATCAAGGCGTTTTCCCGTATCTGTCGCTCAGATGTCTTCACCTACATCTACTATATACTATAACCTTGGTACCAACATTTTTTCTCAGTCAAAACTCTTTAAAAATAAAATCCTTTCTCTATACTCATGGAAGAAGATGACAAAAACTCACTGCTAAATATGAAAGTATCCTTCAGTAATTTAAAGGAAATATCTTGCAAATATGCAAAAAGAAACAGATAGCTTTAACCATAATTATTATAAAGAATTATTAAATTATACTAAGGGAACATAAGTTAGTAATTGTTTTATTTATATCATTTTCCTGTTCAATATTTTTTGAGTCCTTTTGGAACTTCGCACTTTATTAGATCCCGTTGCACTTTTGTTTTAATAAAGCTGAGCCCTCATTTTCCGCGTCCATCCTTTTTCCTCCTATATATATATATATATATATATATATATATATATATATATATATATATATATATATTGAGCCGAGGGATCAGCGAAGGAAAATAAACGAGAAATATGAGGGAAGAGAAGACGCAGTGGAATGAGAGAGAGAGAATAACTTTTTGAAGAAGGACCCCCTACAGCGAGGATTTCATCGCATTGTGTAGCGCAGCGAATGCCGGGAAGAGATTGTGGGTGAGCGGCGATTAAAGGAGATGTCCTCGGCCGTTTAAGCGGCTCCCTTTAGAAGCGAATAAGTTGCAGACGGTTAGAGAAGTTAGAAAGCGTCGGGTGTGGTTGCACGGTGAGTGGATCGGAGGATGAGCGTTACGAAAACAAAGGATTCGTAATAAAATGAGCAAATGGAATGTTTGCAGGAGGGACATAAATATTGAGAATCGCTGAAGTGGTGGATGAGTGCTTGGGTAGAGTGTTAGAAAGGATGGATCGTCGGGGAGAGGCGTATGAACACGTAGAGGAGAGTGGCGTGTGATTAAACAAGATGGAACATACGAAAACGGAGCTATATATAATTATGATCATGATAAGTAACTTGGCAAAGACCTGTCACAACTTCAAAGATACCACAAGATGTGAGAGCAGGGCAAATAATTATAACAGAACCAACATCGTGGATAAAACCATAACTTAGAACCAACCAGATATCACACTAGTGCACAAGCCACATGTCTCGTAGAAATATCAGTTTTAAAGTCTACGAATTTACAATGGAAGCATTCAGAAATACCTCGCTATCTGACAGAAATAAAGTACATGTGACATCAATAATCTGTAAATATACATCTCATTATACTTTTATCAACCGGAATACTACCAAAATGATGATATAGCAACTTATAGAAATGCTCTTACCCCAAAAATTCTACATTGCATGACAAAAGTCAGTAATCCTGGACACCAGTTATGTCACAAGCACTTTTCGCAGTAAACAATAGGCCATAAAATAAATGCTAACCTTAGAAAATGCAATATAAGGGTATTTTACTGGGCGAAGACCCGTCACAAGATCAAAGAAAACACAATATGAGAGGACTGAGTAATTAATATTTAATAATGAAACGACTTTCATTGGAGTGAGATGTATACTAAGTCTCTTCTTACATCTAAAACTTCTTGGCATAAAATTTTTAAGTAAGAGATTGCTTGAAAAGAACTTTGCACAGAAGAGAACTGAACTTTGTGGGTTTGAAAACTTATGTTTGAACTTAGGAAAACAAACACTATAGCAGGAAAGCACCCGCAAGAAGGTGGGTGTGAGAAGCCTGCAAAACCTAGGAAACCTGTGAAACTTATAAAAGCTGCGAAACCTAAGAAATCTGTGAAATTTGTAAAAGCTGCGAAACTGAGGAAACCTGTAAAACGTACGAAACCTTTGAAACCTACGAAATCTGCGGAACGTACATATATTAACCAGCAAAACACACAAGTGTACGTATGTACTAGTGAATGAGTAAACAGAATCATATGAAGACAATTTCTATTATAAAATACGTGTATCATTTTATGTTAAAATTATACGAAGAGGAAAGGCAACGTTACTATCAACTGGGAGTCGTACATTGGCTTGCAGTAGTGCTTGGATTTTCCTGTTTTCGCGAGTTTCTCAATCCGATTCTTTTTCCGTGATTTCCCTAATAAATATTGCTCCCTTTTTAAACCTCAATTTTCAATGATTTTTACCACACTTTTCTCTTTCATTTTCTCCTTAATCTCCGTAAAAATCACAATGAAATACGAGTTTAAGAGTACGACGTACGTGGGTCTCGCCAATAAAGTGTCCCCCTATCGATGTACGCGGGAGCAGGAACTGGCGAACCTGCCCCAGTTTTTCACCATCTGCCTTATTCATAAAGAAGGAGGAATCTTAAATTTTATTCGTTAACACAGATCGCTTAGGAGGAGAGACGCAAATGCATGATTAAAGGGAAAAGAGTAACCAGAGCACGTGAAAGGCAGTGCGCAATGACTCTTCAAAAGGACTGCGCTGGAACGCAGCTCTTTGAGTTGAAAATTGAGGAGGAGTTTCTCGGAGGATTCCCCTTTAAAACGAAAACGATGAATTTAGATTCAGATAAAAAAATTAGATCGCAGAAAGGCATTTCTGAACGCTTTTCGAACGGCCCTCGACACGAATACATCGGTTGACGTCGGTTTCAATGGAAGGAAAAAAACTTTCCTTACTGTAACTATTTCATTCCAAACCTATTCGTAGTGAAAAATACGTGTCCATTAAATTTATTTAAATACTCATTACGAGAGCTGTAGAGCCACGATTTCCACTTAAGAAAAATTAAGTTCGCATTTTTATCACATTTTGCTCTACATTCAACCACAAACGAATACATATATATAAAACAAGGTAAGGATATATCTTTCTTGCTATCTTTACGTCTCCTTATGTTTTATCTAAGGTTTTAATGTGCTATTTTCTGAATTAATAGCTACAACTCATTGCTATTTTAGCTAAAAGATGATGATATCTCACGTAAATGATTGCAGTAGCATAAGGGAATTGTAAATATGAAAGAAACAATTTGTCTTCGTCCACAAATTTTATTTAAAAAAAACACGACCGGTTTCGAGGCTACCTCATCTTCAGGTGAACCCTGAAGATGAGGTAACCTCGAAACCGGTCGTGTATTTTTTTTAAATAAAATTTGTTCACTAGAAAGATGAGGTAACCTCGAAACCGGTCGTGTTTTTTTTTAAATAAAAATTGTGAACGAAGACAAATTGTTTCTTTCATATTTATTATGGAAAAGTTCCACCAAGTATCGTCAGAAAGCATCAACTATAAGGGAATTGAATATGAGAAAATTCTTTGGCAATAGATTTCCGTAATATTCAAATCCCAATGAATTCATAATAATCTTCTCCTTTGATTCTTATCAGAGGCGACTTCGAAAATGCGTGCAGTCGCCGATGAGAAACTCTTTCAAAGCTGCATGGCTCCGCTCGTTAGCCCGTTACTTTTGAATGGAAAGAAAGTGGAACACGGCTGTTAATGAATTAGAGGTTCGAAAAGGCTCCTATAGCCGCATTTTCGGTGCTTTGAAGTGTGAATCCTAGAAATCGGTAATTTCGATTTAACCGGAACTTCCGTTGCTGGCAGAGAGGTAGTCCGAAACACCGGAAATATTGAATCTTGACTCGATTTCTCTACTTTTGATACTCTTCTCGACTTTGTTGGACAAATACTTATATTTTATTTTTGTAAAAGAACCGTCTTAGAGTCTTAGAGTCATTACATCCAATAATACAAGATCTTTCTTACGGGAATATATAAAAGCTTCGTAAAATCAAACCCAGGATACTTTTGTAAAAATATCGATATCTTTTTCTAATGAATTAGGCCTTCTTATGAATCTTTTACTTAAATGCTCACAGATAGGTATAATAAATTATCGTAGTAGTAGTAGTAGTAAATAATTAAAAGTGCTTCGAAAGCCAAGGTCTTTTCGCACATAGGGGGACCAACTGGGAATCGAACACAGGACCGTTATCAAGAAAGTCGAACGAGTTACTCACATGGCTATCCGAAGACCCAGTAAATTGTATTTTGTTATAATTATTACCTAGTGCCGATTTTCAGAAAATATTTTGGAGCACTCCCTTCAAAATTAGAGAATTGCCAACCGAGACATACATTAGGTAAGGGAGAGGACGTGCTTCAGTAATATTAGCAGCCAAGACATCTTCACAATTGATACTGACTTCGACGCTAAGCTGGTGAAAATTTCTCCCATAAAAAATGCACCGCAGCGATTTCAAATCATTATCTATCTTGGGATTCTTCCTAAATGCACGCCTTTATACGCAAAGTCGCCTTTCACCCTTTACCCAGAAAAGTAAAGTATTCGGCAATAAGCATACTGAATCATTTCAACGTCATAGTGAGATCGAGAAGGAATAAAAAATGAAACTTTTTCGACGCAAATTATAATAATATTCCAATCTCCACCTTTTCCATAACCTACTGGTGAAGATGTTGCCAGAAAATTTTTCTTTCCAAAAGAAACTTTTTCCCTTTTACAAATATTAGAATCTTGGGCGCGCAATGACGCTCTAGCCAGAGGAAACTTTCCGAAATGATTCTTCCAATATTCTTAAAGATATATGAACGGCTTTCGTTCGTTTTGTTCCGTTTTCTCAATTGGAAATGTCTCATTCCAGAATTGTCACTTCCTTTATTCCTTATCTTCTGCTGCCGTCCCTCCCCGAATGCGTCTAACTCAACTTTTTTCGCCTTCTGCTCTTGGTAATATTTCCACATTCGACGGAGTTTAAAAAGAAAGTATCTTAAAAAGTACAGAAAACTGAGACAATCGAAGGATAGATTGGTATCTCCTTCGATGATAACCTAATTGGATAGAATACTCGGCTAGGTGAGAGTTCCGCGTTTTAGTTCCTTCTACGTCAGGAGAATTCTCTTTCGTTTATTTCTCGAAATTTATAAACTCGTACTTTCTATAACTAATTTAAAACCCCTTTTTACGAGTGAGAGTGTGGTGGATAATATTGTACACCATACTACAGCGATGTGCCACAAATTATGCCTGCTATGAAATCCATACCCTGGAATACAGTTTAAAAACAAATAATAGATGATAAAATGGTAGAAATCATAGAAAATTTTACTATTGCTTCGCCTTTTGCATCATTTAATCAGGAAGAGAAGGAAGGCGAAAGGAAGGATGTCCCTTTGCCATAATAATCATCATTATTTAAATATTTATCCTTTATATCCCTATATCTATCCTCGACAACAGTAAGTTTCAAAAGGAGATTGATTGGTGAATGGGAAATTAGGCCCACGCAATAGGTAGCCAATAAGCTTCTCGAATATACTCAAATCAACTGAAAAATCAATCTTTCTCTTGAGAAAATGCGATAGAAGTGATCTTGTGATTTCCCGATAAATTACATGGATGGAGACTTCTTAGGTTGTTTCTTCGATGAGTGTTGACGTTCCGACTCCTGTCTCCGAAGTTATCCTCTGGATAAACTCATAAGTCTTCATCCACAAAATTCAAGAGATTGGGTTAGACAATCGTATATGTCATCAAGTATAAGGCCACTTCAATACACAACATCCACAATAGTTTCCTGCATATTAGAAAAAATCTAGCCAATTGAACCTACAACAATACAATGTGACCAAAATGAGATTTTTAGTCTATTTGCCATCATTTGCTATTTGTCTCGGTTTGCAGAATCTTTATTTATTATAACTTCATTTTGTAAACGAAACAAAGTCTTCAAAAGATAGAAACGAAATTCACATTGCTTTCTTAAAAATACCTTCCCGATCTTTATGGAGTCGATACTATTATGAATGCTGTTTATCAGTGTTTTTTCACAGCGAAGAACGTATATTTAAAAATCGCCCTTCTGTGTTTCCTTTCGCCACAATCTTAAAATGTAAATGTATCGAAAAAAAAACGTAAAATGAGTGTTTTGTGGGCTGTTGAGCGTGGTCTCGGAGAGATCGTGATGCCCTCTCACCACTGCTATTTAAAAAAGTCTTTTTCCTCCCTTATTGTCCATCTGGTAAATTCTGCTCCATTGTGTATTCACCATTATGAGTATGATGCGGGGACAGCCTCATTTTTCGTGATCCAAAGGCAAAGTACGCAAAATTTGGTTAAAATCAAAAAAACTTTCTAGAAGAAAAAACCATAAATATATGGACAATGGATGCAAGTCCATTTGCGGTCACTCAGACTGACGGACGGAGAAATTATGGACATTATTTATGTATAAGACTAGCTCATGATTCTCTACGGGAATAGTAGAAGCAAGAAATAATGCAGCAGTAGACTCATTTAACAGGAAGGAATCCAACATCTCGCTTCTTAGCTTTGTTTTTTTATAATTAAGAACGTGGAAGCTCTACATGTTATCGCCTATATCATGACAGAACTTTGAATTACTTTACATATATTGTCAATTCTGAAAATAATTAATTAGTAGTTTATTACTGATTATTCAGTCAAATGAGTTTTTTATGAGGGAATATCTAGGTTTTGAATTCTTAGAAAAAATATATGCTTTGCAATTTTTAATAGAAAATTTGAATCTCATTTTATTTTATCCGTACGATGTTTGAAAAATATCAATTTAAATACTACTAAACTCACTAAATTTTTCACTTGGAAAAGTTTCCAAGTTTCGTTTCTCCTGTGTTATAGCCTTTCACAAAGCCAAGCTTGACCACATTGACCTCATATCTATGAAAGGTGAGGGATAGGCTTCGAAAGTCAAGGAGACAGGTTATTGGAAACGAAAGATTTCTGAGGAAATCATTTTAGTTCACCCAAATTTTCGCGATTTTGAACTGAAATCTAGATTACTTATAAAAATCTTTCTTAGATGCCTTTTCTTGTGGCATTTGACTCAAGTTCGTAGAACTTTTATATCTGATTTTATTTCGAAAAAAAGATAAAGCATTAGTACGAAAAATGAACCTTAGATGTATTTCTATGGGAACTACCAGACGCACCTAGAGTCGAATTAGAGGCCAGAAGATACATTTTCATTTACATTTTTAAATATTAACCCTGCAACGCCCACTGGCGCATGGCAGAGGGTGTAAAACGCCGAGATCCCTATCTACCCTTGACTGCTGTTAGCTTTTCTAATACTTCGCGGAAAAAATGACCAGAAATAACAATCTGTCCTGTCAATTAATTCTCTGCAACGCCAAAAGAAGCCTATAAATAAATACATAAAAAGTAGCCTATTATCAGGGATGACTTTTGATAATCTTAAAAAGCTAGAAAACTGTCCTACTTTGAGTCCCCGAGTTTTGTATTCTGGAGATTGTAAATACAAATATAATCATCTATACACACAGAAACTTCATCTGTAAAAAAACACTTCTCCACCCTTGTTTAGATTCATATTAAAAGTCTCATCGTAAACACAGTCCAAGGAATTGGTTTCTTTCCTGAAGTACGTGACCATAACTGGGATGCATCTCATAAGTGTCTCACGAGCTGAAAAGTGCGGAATTTTATCAAATATCGAAGCGTAGACAGTATTGGCTTTTTCCCCGGCTGACCCTTAAGACCAATGTCTCGATATCGTTTCATATTCGAAATGTGGGTCAAGTGATCCTCTCTTTTCCCGGAAATTCTCCAGCTCTCATATTTCTTCCGAGACGATAGACTAGTTTCCCAATAAATACGAGGAAACTTTTTCCTCGAATATAAATTGGTATTTCCTAAGGCACAGTCCATGCACCACTAAATAACAGCTGCCCTGAGAAGATCGCTTTTTGACCCCAAACATATATTTCACGGGGCTCTCAAAATGGAGCAAATCGATTCCTGGTTAACATATGGCGCGATATCTTGTATCCGAGGCGAATTACGATATGGTGTAAAAGTATAAAAAATCGAGCCGCTCTTCTTAAAATACGCTTACTTTCTTAGATAAAATCTAGTTGAACAACTGTGTTTATTTCTAGAAGTGCGTATCTGTCGAGATAAGTTACTTTATAAAGTATCTTGAAAGACTTGATCGTATATACGTAGAGCATTATCCATTTATTTTTAAAGAAAAATGTAATGATATCGATTATTTGTAAATTCACTTGATCTTAAACTATGAAATAAAATAACTACCTCTTTATCAGTAAATTTCGGTATTTACATAGTAAACTGTAAAAGTTATAAGGAAAATATAGAAACGAGTTTTTCTAAACGTTAGAACTGCACATTGTCACGAGTCCATAATGAGCTCCACGAAAAAAAGGCGTTAATCATATTTTATCTATGATAAACTGTGCCTTTACTGAGATAATTTTGTGAATTTCAAGATATAAATTTGTGTGAAATATATAAATACCCAAGTGTTCAATGGTGAGTCCGTCTTGCCGGAAGTCTTACGGAAAGCATCGGAAATAAGGAATCCTACCATAAGAATCTCAAGTTCACTTTCAAAAACAGAGAGTTTTATCAAATATTTAGATATCTTAAATCTTAGAAAAGAATACGCTCTTAAAAATCTTCATTTTCTATAAGGACATCACCTCATACGTTAAACTTTAATAACCGCCAAAACACCTGAATTGCCATGGCTGATACGCTATGATGTCAGTAGCGCCACAAGTTTAATAGAAGTATTGTTAAAAGTGCTTCGACATCTGAGGTAATTTACCACATGGGCTCCCACTGACCACAAGCTTATCTTGTGAGGGAGGGTTCTCTGGTAGAACAGAGATTTTGCGAAGCGATCAGTTTTGCGTGGCAGAGAATCAAATTTGAACGATACTGCTTCCTAACCTGGAAGTTTCCTTCCACTGTTTTGAAAGGTATGATTTTATAAAAATACCACCAAGTAACGGCTTATTAGTTCCTATCTACTAAGTGTGCAGCTCATTAGATCCTATCTACTAATGAGTATACTGCTTAATAGATATTATCTTAGACAATTCGATCATTGATAATGATAGAAAATAATAGATAACTAATTATATGATATCTAATAATAATAGGTAAATAATTACATAATATTAAAGAATAACAGATAATTAATTAGATAATGTCTAATGATAAGAATAGGTAAATAATGAGATAATATCAAATAATAATAGATGTCTAATTACACAATACCTAAGAATAATAGATAAATAATTGCATAATATCTAATAATAATAGGTAAATGATTAGATAATGTCTACGAATAATAGATAATTAATTAGATAATATCTACTAAGTACACTTACAGCAACTCCGTCATGGACGGTGATGTAAAAACGCTTAAAGCATTTTGGTTGATCATGATACATATCGATCGCGCAATAGTGACCTACTAACAAATGTCTTTATCTCAATCTGAGATGTTTGTAATAAAAATCTTTCGATCTTTTTTACGTATACACCTATTTCTGTGGTGCTTCTCAGGTAACTCGAGAATCCAATCACGGAAACGTGGCCATAAGAAGGAAGTAGGTAAAAAGGGCAAAGTTCAGTCTTTTCTTACATTCAGTCCATCTTCTTTGAGAATCCGAAATGGAATAGAGGAAATAGAGGCAAAAAGAAAAAAGCTGCTCTCCGGGGTCTTATGAGATCAAAGATATTTCTAAGAATATCAAACTAAATCCACCATTACGGTAAAAATACGCAAAAGAAGAGTAGTGTTGAATGAGTGCAAAATCTTTAAAAGTTGACTGGAAATTGTGAGACTGGTACGATCCTATACCTGATAATCAACGTATACATGCATTCAGATGGCCATTTTAATTATGCATGCAGAGTAGTGAGAAAGAAAATTGTGTTAAGTTAATAAAGGAAAAAAGAGATATTGGGGAGAAAAAGGTTAAATCAGCCATCTTTCAAGAAAGAGGATTTGATTTCAGATATGATTCTTAAAGGAAGAAACTTAAATGAGAAATATGAAAATTGAGGTTTTTGATAGCCTGAACGAGAAATTTAAAATGATGTAGAGGTTATATTTATATTGCTACTTTTTACTTCAATTACACACCTTATTTTTTCATGAGCATGACTAGAAAGAATTCCTTTCTGTTATTTGACCGTGGCTTCCTGGTTACTTTTGCCCATAGCGTCACTTCAAACATAAATGTCACTCGCACTTCAAACGCCTCCCTTTTTATCCTATGGCATTTAAGTGTTCGCCCGTCATTAGTAATTGATTGTGACCAAATCTTCCTTGGTCTCACTGAGCTTTTTTGGTTACAATTACGGCAGAGAGGGCACAAATATTTTTGTTTTGATTTCAGAAAAAAGAGCGTTCCATTCCTTTCCGATTTATGTAACGAGGAGTGTTTCCATGCCGTTTAATAAAAATTTTAGAATATACTGAGTCACAAACATATTGAATATGCAGTAAAGAAAGGCAGATTGTGTTATCTTGCAATAATGTCTACTAAATGTGATTCAGTAACTTCACTTTGAGATCTCCTACAGATGGTTTTCTGTTCAGTGGTAGACCTTTTGTCTTTTGTAAAATTTAAATTGAATATCTGGTCGTTCGAATTCGATTACAATATTAGAATGGAGCTTCTTATTTTACCCATATAATAATAGTTTCTTCCTAAACTGTGGAATCATAATGAACGATAAAGCTTTTGGTAAAATTAAGGAAGGAAATTGGGTGAATCTTTAGAGTGCTATGAACGTTATTTTGATTGCGTGCAATTTATAATTCATACGAGAATTCAGATGCAAGGGTTTTGAATACCGAATACCGATAATTCTCCAATTTAGATATCCAATCCATTTAACATAGCAGTACTTTTTAACTGTAAGGACAGATGGTCTCTTATAGGGTATTAATTTAATACATGTCGGGCGGTTCCAAAGCATTATGGAATTCCATCGAAGATATTTCTAGATTGAACTGAGCATCCCAAGGTTATATTCGAAATTTTAAAATTGCACCTGTACTTCCTCGTTGAATAGTTTATATAATACGGTTATTACGAGCCAGTGTTAGATTTAAGATAATATCGCGCAATTCTTTCAGTTGCACACATTTTTTCTGACTCAATTTGATAGATCGCAAATTTGCCGAAATCCCACTAAAAATTAAATCAACATTTGCAAAAATTATATAGAATACAAATTTGGATGCTTGTTTGTTTCCTCGGAAGTTCACGTTTGACGTTACTCTATTTTGTTTCATTGTTTAATGTTTAACATACGACCATTCTAACTTGATGCTAAAATATCACTGTATCGAAAATGAAGAAAGGAATTTCAATATTTTATCCTGAAAATGCAAAGGAATGTTCGTTTAATAATTACAGCAGGAATTCCTGAGCTTCCTGCTCAATGTGTATATAGAGTTGTACACATTGCACGTTATAAATTTTCATTCAGACACATTTTTTGGAAAAAAATGAAGCAAATGAAAGCATTTGAACGTTATATGTTTGTCTTTAGCGAAATACAACATTACGAAGAAAATATTTTACTAGGAAATTTGCTAAAGATCATTTGTGTGAGAAAAACAGAAGAGCCTTTGCAAAAGTATGCTGTTAATCTTATTTTAGGTCACGAAATTTTGTATGAAATTTGTTAGAAATACAAAAGAAATTTTTGCGGCACATTCAATTTAAGGACTGTGCTAACCCGTTTGCTAGTAAAAATTGAATGAATATTGACTGCAAATACGAAAGAGTATCAAATTTAAAAATTTTCTTGATTATAAATTGAAAATATATATCGCGGAGCCGTTGATAAGGAAGGGACTAAGAAAAAGTGAACTCCTCGGGAATTTTATGAGTTACAAACAGATGGAACAGATCGTGTATCTAGATGGATAGTAGTCAATTAGATTCGAATTCTATTCGAAGTGAAAATCATGTGAGAAATTCGGTTTACACCGGGAACATGCTCATACCTATTGTGAGCATATCAATCCCACGAAATTCTATTAGAACCTAACCAATGGTTTAGGCGGAATGGTTCGTAATAATTGATTTGCAGACTCACAGTAGCATTTTAAGAGTGTCGCAAATGATAAGTGTGTGAAATTAGGTTAAAACTAAATGAATGGTTTATGGACAGAATGGAGGAGAAATGAGGATAATAATAGATTTCATGTTACCTTGTTTGTTTACGAAAATGAGAGGAACTTGAATGAATTTCAGTATAGACTCGAAGGTCAGACATGGCAAGATCATCTCAATTGCTAATATCTTAACAGTGGAAGCGAAGTAGAGCCACCTGTCCTTGGGATAACAACGTAGTCGTTACCCTAAATTATCAATGTATACTTCACTATCCTCTCATTTTCATTAAAAGTAAGCAAAGGCGAAAATGAAAGGGCCTCGTGTCTTGGAGGAAGTAAATGAGAAGGAAGGTGACAGGAGATACAAAAAGCAAACAAGAGAAACGAAAGGAAAGTCCACCGAAACACTTGTCACGTTTCAAAAACCTACTCGCGAATATACGAAAAATAGGAAGTTATCATTTCGAATTTTTACCTTCTGGAATATATTTATATCCGATTCCTTTCAAATTATGATTGTTAAATAAGATGCTACGAAGGTTAAAGGACATCAGGTTTATTTACACAATTTTCAGTATCAGTGGCTACAATATAGGTCTATTAAATTTAACAAAAAAGAGTTTTAAAATTTGTTAATGCGCCGTCTACTGAGCTAATCTTAAAAGATTGCTGTAACCGAACTTCGTATTGAGCGAATAACTTGATAACGCGATTTCATTGCTTTAAGTAGGAATAGTGAACGTAATTCCCAATTAGTTGGATCTTACGTTGATAGTCATCAAATGCATTTGAAAACTAAACCCAAATTTTCATCATTTCCCGACTATAAATTAAATCCGGAAAATGATCATCTCCCGCCTTAATCATTTTTCCTTCTACCAACTAACATACATTGCAAGGTTTAGAAAATGTATGATACCATTTCAACGCTTTGTTTTACATATTTAACGTCAACCTTCATGCACCATTCTCAGATTTTTTTAATTCAGTACAAGCCTCACAAAAATGAGATTATAAATTGTTAAGTTAAATATAATTAATTCGTTTTTGAAGGACTCACCACTTGTTGATCTTCTGTGATGTTTGACCTCATCAGTGCTTCTATTCGATCACACAGGAGTAACTCCCTGGTAATAGAAGTAATGAGACTGGAAGGATGTCAAGCTATGGAAAAACAGAAAACACTAATTAATTCATGGAGAATAGCGACAATAATCTGGAGTTTGTATATACATAAGATCGAGCAGCTGCTAATGATGATGATTGTAAATAGGATTTAGCCTATAATCGTATTAAAAGATATCCTATTCGACATTGTTAATATTACAGTAGATATTTAATTCGTATTTTATTCAATTGACTAATAAACACGAAATACATGAGCAAAAGATGTTAATGTTTGTAGTAGATGCTACAAATAACGGAGATTTTGATCTTAAATTATCCAAATTATCTCGATCCAAAACTAAATTAAGAACAAATAAAGGAACGAATTTGTTTAAAAAATAACTAATAATAAACTAAATTTTTAAATGTATTATATAACTTCCGTCAAGAGTATCGTTAATTATTAAATTATAAAGTAAAAATTAGAATTAAATTATTATATGGAAAGAAACTTATTCATGGATTTATCACGAATATCAGATATAATAATAATAATAATAATACGTCTTTATTCGGGCGAGATTGAGAATGAATAGTCTGTTCTTATATCTAACCCTTCGTCAAATTATAAGAAAGAGATAGCAAAAAAAAGTGCACGGAAGAAATTTATATTGTGGGCTTAAAAACCTAGGATAGGAAAAATAGCCCACAGCAGGAAAACACCCCAGAAGAGGGTGTGAAAAACCTGCGAAACCTATAGATAGATAAGAAACTGAAATTTATAGAAAAGGCTGGAATCAGAAAGCAAGGAACATATCTACACTTCAAGGGACATATCTACACTTCAAACTATAGAAATATTCCATAAAAGAATAACAGTTAATAAAAAGGAGAACATGAGATAAGAGAACACTGAATATACAGAAAGTCATAAGTGAAAATGGCAAAAAAACTATTCACACTGAATATACAGAAAGTCATAAGTGAAAATTGCAAAAAAACTATTCACAATTCAAATTAAAAATTCACTATCATTTAACAACTTTGTCAATGTTCTTTCGAAGAAAAAAATGAAAAACCATATATTCATAATATGATACCAGACACCATGAAAAACAAAGTGAAAATAAATGAGATGCATACAAAAAAAATAAAAATATCATCACCCATAACATATGAGAAGATTCTTACTGACTGCCGTACTGACATCCATCCGTTGCGTAAACGCAATTATGAGTAAAATGCAAATTAGAGAGAATTAAAATTTCAAGAATTATTTTATGAGTGTATCACGTGTATTTTAATATGTGTATTAAAGTGTATTATATTTTTCAAGTGTACTATATTTTATGGGTTTATTAAAAAGGGAATAAAGTGCTAAAAGCTTATCCTAATTTCAATTTCGAAATTCAAGTGCTGATTCCGTTACATATTCGGTTTAAAAATCAACTCGTAATCTCGAAAATTTTGCTGAAATATTTAAATTCCACTGAAAAGTAGTTGATGTTTTCCACTTTATGGCGCAATTTCATCTTTTAATTTTTATTGGTGCGACTCTTCTAGATGAATATGTCTCTGTGAAGGCAAAAGTTAACCATGAATAAAAAGATCTATTCAATGAAAATGAATGCTAGAATCGGAATCGCATGCAAGACAACGAAATAATGAAATTGATTTAATCAATAACTAATCATGAAGTAAACCTTCAAAATTCAAACTTAAATTTCCGATTAGATATCGGTTGGCAGAAAAGACTACAAGTGCAAACCTATAGGGAAGAAATCTGAAACTAAAAAGTCAATATTTGAATATTATAACCGGTCCCGAGAAAGTTTCTAAGTATTATCTTTGACCTTCTGTAGATAGCGTCTTCAGAACTTGAGACTCGAGGCTCATGTCTAAAATATCATCAGAGATCGAAAATTGAATGGATGAATTCATTGCTCAATAATACGATTTTTGATAATTATATATACTGATGGGATTACGAAGTATAATTCACAGCTACTCAAAAGAAAATCGTATCAGACGAATTAATGTATTCACTAAGATAAATATGTGAGAAACAACAGCCAACAACATCAACTATTACATTGAAACGCTGAATTATTTAAAATAATTTTTCGTAAATATTTATTTATGTTACTTACCAAAACTAAAGAAATCCTCAAGACGTCCCACGGTCGTGTTGAAGACGGGAAACGTCTACATATCCCTAAATTTAATTATAAATCACGTAATGAGTTTAAATAAATTGCAAACATATTACTTTAAACTATAAATATACTTCAGCTAACTGAATTCAGAATTCACTTACCTTCAAGAAATTCAGTTTTTAACGGTTTTCTCGAAAAATTCTTCAACATGTCTACACCAGGCGAAGTTTTCAAATTAACTATTGATCAAGCCTAAAATCAACGATTCAAATTCAAATGGTGAGTTCTCATTGGTCGCCGCCGTTACTTTTTCGGTCACCCCCCCTCTCGTCCCCCTACCGTAGAAAGTTGTAATTGTTTTCTTAATTATTAATTAGTATTAAATAAATTTTTCATTAATTTAAACATATTTTGACTTTAATTAGTAATCTATTCGAAAAATTACGTTCTTCTAACATTTATAATTATTTAATTTAAATTTGATGTAAAATAGGTGATACTTATGTGTGACGTAATTATGACGTACTTCAACGAATGCTATGCAAAAATGAAAGAATTTCAATAATTCGATTTTTGAAACGACAGTATTATAAATGTACATACAATATATTTATTTACAAATAATAATCCAATAACTACGTGTATTTAATGTATAAAAATTATTGCGCGTTATTGTGTTTCAATATTTTCCTTTTCATGTGATAAACGTAAGGGACAATGAAATTTTATAAATGGCAAATAAATTCAAATCGTTGCATCTTTACTAAAAAAATAGCAATAGAAATTTAATTTCTATCGAACACAGTTTAAACCTAATCCTTTCACAGAAGATTGCAAATTAACGGCATTTAATATTAATTAAACAATTTTTTAATCCAGGTGCCCTTACAAACATTCATCTTTTAGACGATTACAGGAGAGTCGTTAACAACATACGAACACAAACGACAATTCCTCAGCCAGAAAAACATGGGATAGCAAAGGTCCGAACCCGTATCCTCAGAGTTGTAACTTTACCATGCTACCTCGCTAACAACATGGCCACCGTGTCCTGCAGTATCTTCGATCTTCGTTTTTGTTTTACACACATTAGGATTAAAATTCATCCGGTATTATGATAGTAGCAATAAAAGTATTTCTATCGGCCAAAAAACCTAACTTGACGGCCCATGTGGAAAAGAAGGCCTAAATGAAAGAAGCATCGACAGAGGTAAATGGATATAAGATATTTTATTTGGAGGGGATCCGGAGAAATAATTTTGATGTTAACACTGTATTGCTCCGAGTATTCATTATTATGGGTTTGAAATTCATATACAATTTTTAAAACAAAGCGATCGATTTGCCACTAATAAGTAGATTGCTCAACGCTGTTCGCCATCTTCACATCAACAGGTCATAGGATAGTCTTTCAACGAATTTTCCCAGAAATATTGAAATAAATTTCCAACCATTTGACACTTACCTGGTTATTTCTCTCTAAAGTCGGAATATTGCGTCCAGATACACGAAATCTTTTTGAAAAACCTTCACATGTTCATAAATACGAAGTTTACCGTTCAACTGCGATGAAATCTCCTTGTAAAGCTTCTCCACGCCACGATTAAAAAGATGGCGAAGAACGATTTCGTGTTATCTTCGCCATTACAATTACTCCATAATCGGTATACACAAGGAATGCACTGCAGAAACCGTAATCCTTCGATTCCCACTCACACTTTTTCGAGAAAATCACTGAATGTTAGACCGAATTTACACTACACTAACTCCATTTCATCTTTGGTCATTTGAAATTCGCAGGGATATGTAAATGGCACCAACTTGAACACAATTCACTTAGCGAGACAAAGGACTGAGATTACGAAGGCCATGTGACGTGAAGAATAAGTTTCGTTTGTCAGCATTTTGTATACCATAATTCTTTTCGAAAAGGCGGTAACACGTTAAGACCTAGTGCCATGCTCAAGAAGAGATTGCCCATGCTTCTATGAACTTCAAATCTTAAATATTTTCATCGGTAAGTCTTTTAAGGAATCTTAAGATAGTGCTATCTGGTAGAAAATCAATCTCAGTATATTTAGCATTATGAATTTACGTGGAGTACCGTGATAATTGTGTGTTTATGCTTTTGCTTAACGATCGGCAATTTTTGAAGAGTGCTTCATAGTGTAGCAGCGAGAAAAATCTTTGGTTGAATACTTATTTCTTTTTTGGAGTTATTATGAAACCAGGTGTTGTCAAGGATCTGCATTATTTCTACTGAATTCTAAGTCTGTGACTCAACAGTGTTAAGGTGCCATCGCAATCAAAATGGATGGATTTCTAGTTGAAGATTTAGGATACGGGGTTCTTCGTGTATTTCCACATATTAAGCCGGCACTATACAAGATATGATGGTAAATATGATTATTCTAACAAGGAGATATACGAGTATTGTGATTTATTTCACTTGAAATCTGAGAAGGCAGAGTATGTCGATATAAATTTAATTGTGAATCACCTGATTTATTTAAAAATCTCATCTTCTGCTAGAAAATTGTTATTAATATAATTATAAGCAAATTTAATGGCACAGAGGAATGAATGGTATTATATGAATCTTTTGATTTCGCATTTCTTTCATCTTTTTGCTAAGTGAATATCATAGAGGTCCATCTGTAACTTCATTTGGCTGGCTAAGACTTTGACCTTAAGCTATGCAATTCTATGGAGAGAAAATGAGGTTTAGCAGGGGAGATGAGTCGTGAGATAGCTTTTTGTTGCTTTCCTCCCGGAGTCAGAAAGATATGAGTGTTAAGTGTCCATGAAAGTGTACTGTAGCATGAAATTTTTCTTAGTGTCCATTGAAATGGATGAGATAATTATAATGATTAAGAATCACTCATTCGTCAGTACTTGTGATATTTTCACATGCCATGAACGAAACGGGGGAAATATAATATAAAAGATGAATAACAAGTCCTTAATTCCTCCCTGTATGGTGTCAAGAATATCACATTGATACTTTACGCTTTGTACTTAATATTCTTAATATTTTCGAGGTACGTTAAGACTAGTTTGATTCAAAGAGACTTATTTCATAGGAAATTATTGCTACTCATTCGATTAGCATTTGTAAATGTCTTTTGAAATTTCATGGAGAAAATTTTTCCACCATTTACTTGTCTATAAGGCTGTTATAAAATGAAATCATTCAAGTTATGAGTGATTTTGAACCCTTTGTCTCTTTGTATGTTATACGCAGTGTTTCACGTAGTTACATTTTATAAATGTTTATTTACTACCGTGACATATTGTTACCGTGATACTTGACTCTTATTTCATTTATTACTACTTATCATTTTACAGTTATGTTGATAAATTATGCATTTTTCTCTTTGTATTCTAAATGAGCAATTTGCCTACGGATAAATTCTTTTAAATAGTATACATTCTCTACCAAACGCCAAAAGGTGACTTCCAGCGCATTATTGTAGACCTATTTCATAAGTTTGTAACGTGGACGACTTCTGACTCATTAAGGAAAGAACGAAAAATTCCTTACCCCTCATTTTTCCTCGAAAGCCTCAATCTATTTTCAAATAGGCCTTTTCATTAATACTCAGGTGTACTGGAGGGATAATGAATAATCTATTTAGAAAGATAATATGCTGCCTCCTCATATAAGGCGTAGATTAAGAGTCACAGTTCCAAACCATCAAACAGAACTGTGACTCTTAATCTACTGTAACCATCAGTGGTAAGTTATTATCATATAAGGCGTGCATTATCGAATATGTGGGATTTTGTTTTAGTTTATATCGTTTATAATATAATAAAGTAAATTTCATTTACATTTTGCAGCATTAAATAGAAAAACTTAGATAAATTTTTCTCTTTAGTCTTGAGAAAAATACTTGTTTATAACATTCGCGATTTCTGATGAATTTTCTAAGATTCGGATAAGAGATATGTCCTAAAATTTCTAAAATGAATATTAAAGAGTCGTTGCTTATCTCGAATGAAATTAATAGCAATATTCGGTGTAATATCTTGGATTTAACAATAACAAAATAATTACATCTTTAGTTCATTTGGTATTCATTCTCTTGGTATTCATATTACGTGAAAACGTAAATAAATAAATAACCAAAGAGTTTTTCCCGTTCTTGCGATATTCTTGTTACGTTAAGGATCTCATTAATATCTAAAAAAATATGTTTCGTATGTAACGTAACGTATTAAATAAATTCCATCCTTATTTTTTTCTTGATAAAACGTTGTAAGTGAATTCAGGGTATTTATTTTATGCGTTATGCTTTCCTTAAGTAGACAGTAATAGAGAATGAGTTTTTCTGCTAATCATACAGTACCAATCACGAATTACTCGTGTAATAAAAACGATAAGCGTTAATGAAGTCGATTTATTCAAAAATGTTCAAATTTAATTTTAATTATTTTATAAATATAAAATTTTAATTTAATGCCAATTAATAATGACGAAAGCAGTTACAACTTTCTCCGTTAGGGGGCGAAAGGGGGGAAGTGGCCGAAAATGTAACGGCGGCGAGCAATCAGATCTCACGGTTTTGTTCAGTCGTTGATTTTTGTGGATAAACCTCTAATTAATTTTGAAACTTCGCCTTGGGAAGAAATATTGAAGAATCATTGAAAAAACCGTTAGACTCGAAATTTCTTTTAAGTTCAATCTATTCGAAATAGACTAATCGTAAAGTTTACCCCAATCGCGACGTAATAGCTTTGCAACGTTTATATTTCATTACATGATTAATAGGTAAATTAATGGAAATTAACACTTTATCTAGCGTTAAGACATCTGTGGCTTATCTTTGAGATTTCTTCAGTCTTGGTAAGTAAAATAAGTTATTGGTATTTAAGTTACTTGCGTTACTTCTGAGTTTAAAAATAATCACTGATTTTATTGATTATTAAGTTATGTGATTGTCGCTGGTGAATATACTTTTTCGTTACGTAAGACTCTTATGAATGGCTTTGAAACCTACATATGTATGATTGATATTTTCAGTCATTATTTTACTTTCTTTTGCTGTCCGATGATTTCCAGTTATGGGAATCTTTTTTTATCTTATTTCTGGCCAAGATGAATATTTAAGAAGTTACGTTACTCTTAACTTCTGAAAACCTTTTGACAAAAGCCCCAGAAAATGATTCGAATCTTTTCCAATCCCAACTTTACTCATTACATATTAGATGTTAGGTGCAGAACAATTTTAGACAATACTAGGGTGATTAGAAGATACTGCCGACCGCAACCGTAATGGGAATCTATATTTGAATTTTAGGTTAACTTTGCATTTATCAGTTCATTAAACCGATTTCAACATTCTTCTAAAAATATTTTCGCTTCAAACTAGGCCTCAATCCGTATTCTATGTTTTATTTCGATTTGGAACTCATATTTATTAAATACTTAATTTTATTCGGAATTTCACATCAAAGGACGGCCGTCGGAGAACTTTCGTTTTATTCTTATTTATCATCGATGAACGATTTTTGTATGTATGAAGGAAATAGAAGGAAAGACGGACGCAGGAAGGTCTCGTGATTGGATCTCTTTCCTGTATGGCGGTTTCTTTTGCTGAATATCTCCATCGATCTCGGTACCGCCGCGCAAATGAGAGATCCATCGCATGCCTTGTTGGTTTCTTTCTGTTTTCATGTTAAACTGAAGAAGCGGCTTTGAATCCAGTAAATTATTCAAAGGTAATACTTCGAGTTGGTTTCAGTGCATTCAGTCGACTGAATTCGTAACGGATATTTGAATTTTGGATCTGCAGTACACTCGCTATATATGAATACTTTAACATAAGCCATTGTTAAAGATTAATCGATTGATTCTACCCTATATCGATGATTGTTTTACTTGTAATTTTCCCGCGTTTTCTTTTTATCATTTCATATAAATTAATTAAAATTCTGATTTCATTTCTCTTGTATCCTCGCCTTCAAATCGTAAGGTCCTACTTTCCGTTTAATAAAACTTTTCTTAGTTTCATCTCCGGTATTTTACATTGATAAATGGCTATCAATTAGGAAATTTTTCACAATTATATCACAATTATTCCTTTGATATGGAATTAAAATAGTAAAATTCTGTAACTTCAATATAATGCATGTAAAATGTTTCAGTGGTATTGTTCTACGGTAATTACAACTGGATTTGGAAATATTATTTTGAATAAATGTTACAGAATCAGGCGATGTATTATGAAAATCCAATTTTCCGAGCATACCATTATTTTGTATCTTACTTTTTGGTTCCTTTCCAAGTATTCTTTTTTATTATCTATTAGATTCTAATTTGGATTATTTTCTTTTAGCGATTAATCATTTTGTTTTAAGGATAGACGTTACGTTAAATTACAAATACTTCTATTTCAAATAAGATCATTTTTCCGTTGATATGAATATGTAAACACAATTTGGAGACTATTTTCGAGATTTTGAGCAAATATTATAAATGGAAATTTTTACAGTAGAAACAGTCAACGGTAATTTTAAATAAATTTCAGATAAAAATTCACAATTTTCGCAACACATATTCATTTCCTAAGCGATTTCAGTTCTTATTTTACTACTAGTTGCCATTCATATAGCCAGGATCTATTTTTATGTTCTTGTTAGACGTAATATGTGTTAGAAGCATTACCATTTTTATTTATGCCATTCGTCTTTAAGTAAATCAATTGAACAAAATACGAAGATTATTCTTACATAACATTTACGATGTGGAATAGGCCATTTCCTAACATAATCGTAACCAAAATTCCTGATTTGAGTCATCATTGTCAGCTCACAAATTGCCTCATACAAATGTACAGTACAATATTATCCCAGATTACATTCGCTATTCACAATTGAATTGATTTGACATTTCTATTTTTTCTAGATTGTGACATCCTTCCCTTTTTGGCACTTCCTTACCGGTGAGTTTCACCCGTGTGATCGTTGAAGGGCACTGAAGAGGAACAAACAGGACCATGACTACCCAGAGAGCACAAGTGGTGAGCAGTGAAAAACTGTTTTCTCTCTTGTATTTCCTCTTTCGATGCAAGAGTATTATTACTGAAACTTTTAACTATGTTTGATGTAAGATGCATTACCGGTCCATTCTTGCATGTAAAACAGTCAATATACATTATCATCTATTTTTTAATGTACCACAGAACAAGAAACGGCATAAATGATGAATCCGCAAGTAATTGATAACTCCCCATTGAATAGCGTTTTATTATTTACATCATTCCATCATGGTTTTATTATGCAAGCATAAGTTCAGTTTTCAAATAAATTTAATGTATATCAACTAAATATCCTCTTCATTAGGAATTCCGTTAAATATTCCAACTTAAAGCATTCGCGTTATCAAGTTATTTCTTGAATACGATCTTCGCTTACCGCAATCTTTTTAGATTATTCCACCAGATTTCGCGTTAACCACATTCCAAACTGTTCGTGAATATTTAGGAGGCCGTTATTTTTTCCATTGATTCTGAAAAATGTGTAAATAAAACCTGAAACCCTTAAATGCTCGGAGCATCTGATGTAGCAAATATAATTTGAAAGCTATCCAAATATTCACTTTATTTAGTCTTTACTTTCATGAAAAATCGGTACCGTTTATCAATATTTGAGTGTTATTATTTATCTATATTTTATTCTATATCTAAAATAACGCTTGGCGATATAAATCAGAATCTAAATAATTTTCCCTCTATAAAAATCCTCTCCTTTTTCGCACGACTTTTATTTGCAATGAAAATCATGTTAAATAACAAAGTCTGCATCAATACCTAATATATGCTATATTTACTCGATCATCCCTTGAAAAATGAAGACATGAGATAGATAAATCAATCAATTTTTAAATGTATAACATATTCCAGAAGGTAATCATTAGAAAAGATTAGAATTAGATTAGAATTCCTGTTTTTAGTGTATTCGCAAGCAGAGTTTTTAAATGTGACAAGTCTTCCGGCGTCATTTGGGTTTTCCTTTCGTTTCTTTTGTTTGCTTTTTGTATCCTCTCCCAGTAACTTTTCCTTTCATACACTTCCTCTAAGAAACGAGGCTCTCCTTCCTTTTGGCCTTTGTTTACATTCAATGAAAATGAGAGGATACTGATGTATACATCGATAATTTAGAAAAGCGACTTTGTTTTTAAATCAAGGACAGTTGGCTCTACGTTGCTTTCACTGATTCACTCAAAGGATAGCCTTGCTATCTCTGACCTTCGAGACTATACAGAAATTCAAGTTCCCTCTCATTTTCGTAAACAAACACGGTAAACATGTCATTATTCATTATCCTTGTTTCCCTTTCATTCGGTCCATAAAGCATTCATTGGGTTTTAACCTAATTTCGCTCACTAATCATTTGTAACACGCTGAAAATGCTGCTGTGAGTCCGAAAATCAATATGCAAAGATGTGAAAATCTGCAACACGTAATTGTGCCGGATTTTTACCGGATTTTTTCACTTAGATTAGAAAAAGAATCCCACTGATTTGGAATTTTAGGACAATCAAAATAGAACAGATTGATTAGTTTCCCTCCACTTGTTAGAGAAATATAATTGTTTAAATATACCCACTTATGTATCCAATTAGAATTATAGATAGATACCTATACTATATTATAGATAGATACCTGTACTACCTACTAAGTATTTAAGGCTCTTATCAGTATTAATGGTAATAGTGTTGTACTGAAAACTCTTCAAAGCATTTTGGTTGCTCAGGATAAGCCTTGATCGCCGGATCGCAATTTATAAACGGATTTCCTCATCTTAATTTAAGACATTTATGATAAAAATCTCTCGTTTTTATTGGCGTATACCTGCTTCAGAGGCGTTTTATTATGTAGCTCGAGAATTTAATCCCATCATGATCAGAGACGTAGCCATAACAAGGAAGTACGTCAAAAGGGCAAAGTTCATTCTTTTCTTATATCCAATACATCGTCTTTGAGAATTTGAGAAGTGTTTTTATTCCGTGTCATGAAACGTTTAGAATAAACTGAGACGTAAAAACATCGAATAAACAGTGAAGAAAAGCAGGTTGTTTTATCGCTTCAGTTTATCGAAATATATTATTTCAGTTTAACTCCGGTATCGCTCGTTCTGCCCACGTTTGACTAGTTCGAACTGATATTATTTTCTTCGAACCTTGTATTATAATATCTTTCTGAGAAATTATTTTATCATTTCCAGCTTCCTTCATATACACTATATTAAATGTAAATAAATTGTGTATTGTTGGAAACCAATAATCAATGACCACTTCGAACCAATAAAATAATGAATTAATAACGGTTTTTGGTTTCCGTTCGGGTTCAAAATTTGACTTTTTTTCGGTTCGGATTCAGTTTTTACTCCGGTAAAAATAACTCCTCCGGTAAAAATAACTCCGGTAATAATAATCTTTTTTGGTTTCGGTTTACGGTTCGAAAGCCTGCCTGAATCTTAGTCCTGAGACCGTGCACACCTCCATTCAATGATGTTTGTGCAAACAGATTAAAAAGGCAAATTCAAAGTAGTTGTTTTAGAGGGAAAAGAGGCTGTTAAGAATTGAGCCAAAGTTTCTGCGAGGGGGAGTGGATTTATTGGAATCGATACACTCCAGCGAATCTTCTAATTTATGTTCTTCCAGAAAATTTCATCTTAATGAATACGGCGTCCCTTGGAATTTCGTTTAATCTCACAGACGTTTTTACGAAGGTAGTCTGGGAAAGAATCCGCTGTCATGAATCCCGAACAGTATTTGTTAACGTTTATACTTCATTATTTTAATGCGTATGCTCCAATACAAGAAACTGTATACCTTTGATATGCTGAACATTATCAATCACTCTGCAGGTAATAGATTACTTTTTGGGTTGCCGCCAAGACGAACGGTCTTTTAAAAAATTTCTACTTTAAATTCACGGAAGGTTTGCTGTTATTTCCCGAAGACTTTATTTTTTTGTAGAGATTAGTTAGGTATTATGGCTTTACGACTTTTAGATAACTGTGTATACATTTACGTACTTACTTTAGGGCATCCCGTATATTTATGTATGTATTAAAGAACTCGACTTTACAAATCCGATCAGCAGCGTTTTATCAACAGTTTTCAAATGTGAGAAAGGTACAAATTATTACCGTAAGTGGTGGTTTTTGATCACTCGTACCTCATATAACACGAATCTTTCATGCTATCACCAGACTTAAAGAATTAAACGATAGATAAAATTTCCTCTATCATATTCCAAAAGACAGATAAAGATATTTCATACAATTTTTTTCTGGAATTGTAGATTTTTTGTAATTATAGAGTTAGTAAATATGATATTCCACCAAATAGCGCTGAATAATATTATTCAAAAAATAATTCACCTATATAGGTTCGGCAGGAAAAAGCGATATTGGAAAAACTATTAAGTATTAAAAATATCTAGAAACAGTTAATCTGAAATGTCCTCAAAACGATAGTGAATACCTTCGCATTATTCCTTAGTCAAAATACCTCCGCACGTCAGTTCAATGGAGCAGCAATTCAATTTAATTATCTGCGGAGAAGATTGCCTTCCAGTCCGTGGCTCACAACCAACGGAGCGCACAAGGAGAAAGTTTGATTGCCTGCGCAATAAAATAACCCATCCCGACACAAAGAAAACATTGTTCACATAAAATGCAATTTTGATGCTATGATATATATTAAAATACAAAACAGTTAACACGTGCTTGCCCTAAACTCGGGAATGAAACTTTGCCTAAATTTCGAGATTATATTAAACCAGGGGGTCGCCCACCTGGTCCCTACCGCCCTTTACTAAGGGATTTATAGTTTCAGGTGAGCGATTTAAGCTTATAGGTAGTTGATGAGTATTTTCTATATGGTAAAAATGGACTATAAAGGGATTGCTGAATCATTTGAAAAAATTTGAATGGCTGTATCATGAAAGAAAAAAAACTGGAACTCGGCTGTTGATGAATAAGAGGTTTGAGAACAAAGACCATAACGCCATCCTCAGGGGGGTAATTTACCGATCGTGACATAGTACATTTTTCAATTTGAATTTAGAAATGAAACATATGAAGGATTGGCTTAGTGTACCGCTAAACATGGGTCAACAGGTAAGAGCGTAATGGAATATAAAATTATGGGAACTGCCTTTCAGCAACCGCTAAAATGCTACAACCTTTGGAATTGCCTTAATGAATTTTAAACAAATGAATTAATGAATTGAGCGTCGCTCTGATTTTAGAATCATACCGAAGAAATTTAATTAAACTACTACGCAGTTATGATATAACATCATCATAACTTGTACGAATCAAATGCTTGTGCTTCTAAATGCCTCCATTATATTACCGTCCCTTTTAATTAGAAGGATTCCAGATATTTACTGCAACTTAATTCCTTGAAAACAACAATGAAAATGATTTTCAGCATTTCTTGAATACCCGAGCTGGTATCTCTTCAAGATTATAAGCTTAATTATCATTAGAATTAGATTAAATTCGTCGAAAAACTTTAATGAAGCCGGAATTCTTCTCTGAAAATTATTGTATTAACGAAGCGAAGAAAAAAATTCATTAACTACGAGCAACAAGAGCTAACTTGTACAACGATATTCTCTGAGGCTTTTTATAGAGAATCAGAAATACAATGTTTCGACAATTTCCACGAGATTTGAACCGATTTTTCGACAACATTACAAGGGTTCGCGTTCGACTGCCTTTTGATGGATTCGCCATTTTAATTCATAAGAGTCAACGCAAATGAAATGCATAGATGCATGTAGATTTGATCCAGTGAGACCATGCAAATTTTCGAAGCCCGGACTCGAGAAAAAATATTGTATTTTCGGCCAGCTATTTTCGATTTCAGCCCTGTTTGCATCGCCAACACTCTCGCTGATTCACATTTTCTTCTATCCGTTTTCACCGTACATAATAATGGTAGCAATTATTATGATGATGTAGTTTATTTATGTTTCATGGAAACCTGCCTAAAGGTAATATTACAAGTTAACAGATATCAAAAATCACGCAGCAAAGACGCATTAAGGTTATACATAAATGAGATGTACAGAGCGGAGATGCCATTTATTTATAAGGAAAAAGATTTAACTTATTAATACATAAATGAAAGTTCTAAAACACTTTTCATAGGCAAGTATTTAAAATTTTTATACCGCGAGCTTCCCTTATAGTTGTGGATAGGTAATTTCAGGGATTAACAGCAGTTACCGCAAATGGCATATGAAATGTAGCTGTTTTATGAGAGAGAACATAAAAAGTTCTAATATTTTTCTCCCTGGGCGGTATGTGATGAAGGGTGTTCGAGAGTTTTTTAGCAAATTAGAGCGGTCTAATGCATTTCAAAATCGTAAACATAAAAATTATTTTCTTCTTATCGATTTCTTAAGCCAACGTAATTTTCTTAGATGATGGCTAATGTGTTCATATCCATTAACATCAGAAACATATCTCACACAAGAATTAATAAGCCGTTGTATCATCAATATCAAATGATTGGGTGTATCATTTACCTGTAAGGTCTTTACAAATCGTGAAGCAGTAATCAATGTATTGGAATACCAGGAATAATGATTTTAATACATAAAGGTATTAGCAAATCAAAGATGGTTAAAATGGATTATTTTTCACAGATTTCGGTCAATTTTTTCAATCATTGCCCTTAGGAATTCGAAGAGGAGAAGAAAATCATGAAGTAGGGCTCAAACCAAAGACTTTCCTCCTTTCTTCACGTTCTTATTTCCTTATTTTAACTATTTAATTATGTTCTGGTTTCTTCGAATTAATTCTAAATTGTTCTTTTGCCTATTTTTATATATTATGAGCTGTTTTATCTTATGTATGTGCAGATATTTTTTTGTTTTGTATTTTGTTTGCTCTCACGGGACTTTAAGAATCCCAGAGCATAATAAAACTTACTATTATTATTATTATTATAGAACATAAATTATCTATCGCGATCCTTTTCTCACTTTTTGACACCCTCAGTCCGAAATCGTTATTTAACCTTAAATCGATCCACATTATATTCCACATATCCATATATAGTATATTTCCGGTTTGAATTGTTCATCTAAATCTCATTCTTAATTCCATCAATAACTAATCGAAAAACAATTACGTCCGCTTAAAAATCCGCCAAATTCCTGCAAACACCGCGATAACGTTGAAATTCAGCCGGGAAAGAAATCGAAGACACTTTAATTCATTATTAACCTCGCGACAGTTGGACGGACCTGAAAAAGAAAATACGGTGATGAGCTTTTGAACACCGGCGGAATATTCCGCCTTAAAACTCTTAAAAGCGGACGGACAGCGATATATATTATAGAGGAGGCGATTCCCGGGATTCGCACTTTTTTAAATTAACGGTCCAAGTGCGGGCCAATTAATTAAATTTCCAATTTAGCGGAGTCGAGGATTGGATTTCGCGCGGAAGATGATTGGAGGGAGGTGATTGAGGCTGCATCATTGGAGATCAGAGACAATCGAATTCTCCCGAACGCCCTCTGGATAATATCAATGATATTAATCATACGAAATTGAATTTAAACTAAACGAAGATTAATGGGATCACGGACGAATTTATGGTGACAATTATAATAAAATAGTCGGATGTAAAACGGATTCGCGTCTGCCCATTTATTCGCGTTTTGGAGCACGGCTTTCTGTCTACTTTCAGAGTTATTTATATTTGATGGCTAAAATGTGAATTTATGAAGCGGCTGGTCCTAGCATGGGAGAGCATTCCATCAGATAAAACTATTCCTGATAGCAAGGCTTACAACTTGGTTATGAAAAATGGTTCATGAAGGACATTGTAGAGTTACTCTTGGAAACAGAGAGTAATAACAGCCGAGAAAATAATATTAGAAGCAATGGAAAAAGGTTATTATTACCGTTATAATTTTACCGGGATTATAATGGTGAGAAGGAAATGAGAAAGTCCTTCGATGAATGTGGAAAATTTTGGTTAAGGACGAGGGAAATTTATATTAATAATTTATTGCATTATAAATAAAATATTATCATAAAAATGCATATATCTAACAATATACACCTGCCTGTGGTTGGCTTACAATAATACTACTGGTCCTTAAATACTGCACAGGATAGATTTTTGTCAGAAAAAGAATAAAAGGAAAAGTGAAGTATTTGCCATAGACACAGAGGCAAAAATTTAGCCAAAATAATGATAATAATAACACGACTTTATTCAAGGTGAGATTGAGAATATTCAATCTCCCTCGTCTTCAAATCTTATATAATGATAGATAAAAGTATTGATAAAAGTAAGGAAAGAGAAAGTAAAGCTATAAAAAAGAGAAAAGAAGGGAAAAAAAATACTATGTTGATTGAAAAACCCAAGTCAAGCATTTAGAAAATATTCTTTTGCAGGTAAAACACTCAAAAGAAGGAGGGATTGTGGAAATCTTACGAGACTTACTGATAAAAATTGCTAATTTTGAAACTTAAAGGAAGTATTTTCTGAAACCTGAAAAGAAGTCACTAACAATAAAAACGAAAAAAGCATACAAAGGAGTGGAAAAGTTTTCATGCCAGAAGAAAACGAGCATCGAAAAGATAAAGGAAATAAATGATAATAAATAAAAGAGATTTATACACAATTATATTACGAAAGCTTCAGAAACAATACATCGATAGCCCTGGATGATAACAATGGAAAATACTTCTCATATATTTCTCAAACGGCCTATGTAATAGAGTTAAACCCCTAAACATCTACCATGTCTTTAAAAGAAAAGTTTCATCGCTGAATATATTGAGGTAGGTCAATTTGCTGTTGAGCCAGTAGACTGCTTCTATTGCTTTTCTATAGGACTTTCACCTCAGCGCCCTCAGGGACCACAACCAGACAGTTTGAAACTTCTTTCCTCCTCGACAACCAGAAACATTCTGCCTGGAGATTTAGAACAGACATGAACATCTTTCTTGCATTTAAGTTTGCTCTGAGATTGGAATTTACGTACCAAAATCAAATTTTAAAGTTACCTGATACAACTACAGTACAACATACAACAACAATCTACAACTTGTGTATTATAGGTAAAACAAAAATAAACGGATTTTTTTTAAGTATAACAAAAAAAACTTAAAAACACTCAAGCTATGAAATCAAACGCTCATACGATCAGTAGCTTCGGTTACTTTATTGCAAAATAGTTAAATTACGAATTAAAAGACCCTTCCTGATGAACCTTTGGTTATCGATTCCTTTGATTAAGGAAACGTTTATTGTTTGTTTTTGGAGCTGTTTTTGCCCATACAAATTACCTCCGGTTGGTTTTTTGCCAATATTTATTATTATTGTGACCTAATATAACCCCACACGACTAAAGCCCACAAAAAAATCCCATACGATATTGGAATCTGTTATTCTATGTTATTTATGGACCTGTTAGTTTATGGTGAAAGTAAGAAAGTGGAGTTTGTTCTTCAAAAACTCTCCTTGAGATTACACAAGGGTCACTCAAAATTTTTCGGAAACCAATCATTGTCGTGTGATGGATGATTTCAAACTTAAACTAAAGCGGAAGATGCTGTAGCATAGAATTTTCATAAGTTTCAAATAATGACACGTATTGACTAAGTTACGGTAGTGAGACTAAAAGGGATTTGGAAAATAGCAAATATAGTCTTTGGACACTCTTTAACACTCTAAATTATTAATATACTCTCTAATAATAATATAAAAACATATTATAAAACTCCACATATCTTTCAATGAAGTATGTAATTCGATAAACTTAAAAAGGTTTTATGGAACGTTCGTCCATTTTATTTTATTTAAGCATATATTACTCTTAATTACTTTGGATTCAGTCATTGTTTTTAAACTTTTGGAGATTTATGGCAATTAGTTTAAAAACCAACGTTTTCTGAAAACGTCCAATAAAACGAGTACATAATAATATCTTGTATCCGGTTATCTAATTTTTTCATGTAAGAAGAAGGCGATCGAAATCCTCATTGCTAATTCAATGTGTATTTTGTGTGTATGACGTATCCTGTATAATACGCATTTTTATATTGAAATTACATTCTTAATTTGTAATCAAATTACATTACAATACGCGGCATACTTTCAAAAGCTGTTAACATTTGGCAAATAATTGACGCTCACAAAAAAGGGTATGTGAAAACAGTTTTTTGCGAACGTTGATTAAAGTCTTCCGAGAACTTTTCGAACGTCCTGCGTACATTTTTAATCATTTCAATTACTGCCTTTCGAATAGTAAAACTTTTTGAATCGTAACTTGGGGTCACATTGACCCCAGGCCAATGACCTTTTGGAATGCGAGGGTAAATAGCAACGGAAACAAATGGAAGAATCGCGACTTATCATTGCGAATGAAAAACCCCGCATGGAGCGAGAGAGCAAAGAATAAGCAAACTCATTAATTCGTTGCTCTCCCATCAGTCATTGCGGCTTTCGCCTCATAAAAAAAAGAACATGCTTCTATTCGCAGAGCGCCATCGGCGCGGAAGCGGAACTCCAGAGAATTAAGGTTGGTATATTTGACGCTCCGCAATGCAGAGTGCTATAAATTAAGGCCACCAGATTGTTTCAACTGGTCACTCCGGAGATCAAAGTTAATCCGAAGAAATTGAGGCATATATATTACAAAAAATGGACTCGCTCTCCTGCACTTATTCCATTTTTACCATTTAAGCGAAGAAATATCGCGACGAGAACGAAAGCGGATGACGGCAATCTTCCTAAGTTTACGTAGACAGCTTTCAAACACCTGGTGGTCTACATTAAGCCGAAAAATATAAACACTGCCATTGTTCACTGTCTCGCCGAGGCGGAAGGACATTGATAACCATATACGATTGTTCATCCACTAGAAATCTCACCTCCTTCAACTACCATCTCACCATATCTCAAAGATCTATTTTCATCCGCTTACCTCACTTATGTAACATTTTTTCCTGAATTCTGCATCATAAATGACATCTATTACACGGTTCTTTAAATTTCTTTCCTAATCTTATCTTAGAAATGTATTTCTTTATTCTTCTCTATATTTTCACTTCACCAACCCACTAAGAATCTCACATTCTTCAAATACTATCTTCTCATATCCCAAAGATCTATTTTCTTCTTCTTACCTCACTTATTTAAGATTTTTATACTGAATTCTACATTAATTCATTCATTTTTATCGTAAATGATATCCATAACTCGGTCCTTTAAATTTCCTTTCTAGTCTTATTATTTTAAATTTATTCGTTTCCGCTACATTTTATATTGTAATTTATTTGTTATACTGTTTACTATGGTGTGCCATGTAATTTACCAACCATAGTTGTTGTTGTATCAAATAACCTAAGGGTATGAAAGTGGATGTATATGTGTGTACACAACTTTAAGACTTTAAATACTAATATATGCCCCAAAAATCCGTCTCTTCCCATAAGGAAACATTGCGTGGTTTTTCGTAAAATTTTTGAGGCACTTCCAGGTAAGATAGAGAATTAAAAATCACAGAACTCCGAGGAAACTCAGGAAAGTGTACCATAGTAATAAATACGCAATTGGTACAATGTGACAGTGTGTTCGACGCCAGGCGGCTGTATTCTCTCATTTAAAATACGTTGCAGCGATTTTAAATATTTTTAAAGCCTCTCTCGAAAAAATGGAAATATATGTGAACAGAAGTCATTAAAACACTTTACATAAGTATTCTACCGTTTCCGTAAGTATCCTTGGTTCGTTGCATGAGCGCCATTTGAATTCCACCAAACATTTCA
This sequence comes from Pachydiplax longipennis, assembly GCA_036926295.1. Lineage (NCBI taxonomy): Eukaryota > Metazoa > Arthropoda > Insecta > Odonata > Libellulidae > Pachydiplax > Pachydiplax longipennis. The sequence continues at coordinate 40,466,785 of JAVFKF010000015.1, forward strand.
AATGGGGATTACGGAATCTTATTGTAGGGTCTTTAAGATGTGAGATCGACCTGCAACTTTGGATACGATTAGATATATCCCTACCAAATAGTAGTATGAAATATAATCTCAAAAATGGTTCTAGGTTCGACACAAGGCGATCTTAATTCTCCCGTTTGAAATGTATGGCGGAGATTTAAAACATATTATGAATCATTTCCCGAGAAGATAGAAATCACCCGGCAGGTGAACAACAATCATGTATATGTTTTATAAACGAAGTTAACCGTTTCCCGAATGGTCTTTGGTACGTCTCCAGGGCCCCATATTACTCTTCGCAAATCTTCGTTATTAGCGTGATTTATCATAGTTTTCTTTAGTAAATCGTTCAATCCTTTCTCCGGACTACACATTATCTAAATGCATAGAATAAAACTAGTAACCTATTGAGTAGTTCACTCGATGACGTGGAGCGAGCGAAAAAGCGGATAGAATAAAATGTTTTTTCGGCGCGCTGAAAAATCAAAACGATTTCCGCAACACCTAACCTGATACTGTGAATTTTATCATTCGATCAATTTAAATACGAGCGGAATTCACGTACCTAAGGCAACAAATAAGGACTGAGAACGTTCGTTTTTCTTCGTTGCAAAAAATTATATAAGTTATTATTCTAAAATAGGAATTATATTTTACATACCAATTCAGTGGAAGTCCGCCACGGCATAAGATCTCTGCAAGACGCTCTACACCTCACAAAACACTGCGCTGCCAATCTGCCAAATTCGATATCTTTAAAACTCGAGTTTGTGACCAAAAAAACCACCCAATAGCGACTTTTTATCTAGTTTTCCACATAGGACAAGACTGTTAGGGAAATTCTCACCTTATCTTAGACTTAAATCGGTTCCGAAGATGGAATGCAGATTATTCTGTTTCGCCATATCTTTTTCTTTTCACGAATTAAGTCATCGGGAACATGAGGGTCAAAAGGATCCACCTTATTGTTAGAACAAGGCAGAGCGGCGTTGCGTAACGTAAAAATATTTTGGTCTGTAAAATGAGGCGGACATTCGGTTAAAGCATGTTGTAGAGTAACTGGGGACAGGCAGAATTCGCGTCGTAAGCAGAGCGTCTTAAACGGGTTTTACTGTATATATTTATGTTTGTTAATGAATGGTTTATTCGTAATAAATTACGTGAATGAGTGTATTTCTCATTATAGTCGGTGAGGGTTTATGCACGGTCTATATCTCTAATCGGTTAACATCCTTCGGTGAGAGAATGAATTTTTGGAATGGCTAGCTGTAGAATTTATAACTCTGATATTCTCGCACCACCACATCCGGCCTACGTAACAAACAGAAAGTTTCCACTACGTCATTCGATTACCTGCTGTCTCTAAATTTATTACTCCCAAATGTCTATCTTCTTTCTTTAAGGTTACATTCTCAGTTTTCTGTAAGATTACATTACAATTATATTTTTCATAATATTTTTATCAGTTTACCTGCAATTCCAATGAATCCTTCTTTAATAACCACCAGAGGTAAGCAATCTATCGGTTAGGAACATCTGATTAATATAATCATTGTAGTTAATTATATAGCGGATAACTTAGTGATATACATGGGTGGTCTGAAAAGTTTCCGACATTTCGCCATTTCTCGACATGTTTTCTGAAAATTTCTGAAAAATCTGGGGTCTGAAACTTTTCAGACCACCATAAAGATTTACGAATTTTCGCATAAAGATTTACGAAATGAGAAAGACTTGCGTTCAACGATTTAGATTTAGTACTCAATCAATACAAAATGGTTTAATAGAAATAAATGCTCATTAGAAAATTTCTTCTATAGGAAAAGATGGACTTTCTATAGGAAAGTCATGGAGATGACGAGAGAAAATTTAAAATAGAACGAAATTAGTCTATAATACTTTTAATCTACAGCATTATCGGAAGAATCTTCTGTATCTAAGTTTAAAATTTAAAAAAGTAGAAAACGAAGATACTTCGCCTTATCATTTATAACGTGCATCACCATTTCCCATAAAATCATCATATCATCCCTTGATTTCCGTCTACAATAAAATCCCGTGCATTTGCATGCGATTCCGAACTCGAAATAATGCTCTCGAGCATAGGTAGAGTAAGGCTGACAATTTCCGATGGAAATTCCGACTGACTGACGCTCCGGATCGGCAAATACTATGGTAGGAAGCGTAAATGTAAACTTTGCTCTCCACGCCACCGCGGGAATGGCGGTGAAAAAGCGAAGCAGGTAGGGACATCCGACGCCTAGAGGTAAAAATTTTTCGAAGAATAATTCTGCGGCTCTTTTGTTTACTCTCCCAGCGGCAGATTTATTTATTTACGCCGGACGGAAAAGGAACGCCAACATCCACTCCGAATACAATTCCTCCCGAGTCTTTTTTTCCTCCGCTTTGCTTAAACACCCCCGTCATAATTTGGAGAAGTGGCGTCGAAAGAAGATTAATTTTTGATGAGGAAAAAGGAAATTTATTTATACTTATATATTTATATAAATCATAATCGCGCCGCGTCCAGTGGCCTCTGCGAACGGTTGCTCTTTTGTTCATCGACGTCGTTCGTTTACAGTCAAATGCGTCCTTCCCCGTAATTTCTTTACTCTTTCGATTCATCCGATGTAGTCGCTTTGGATGAATTCACAATCCAATCCCTTGCAATATATCGGGGAGGACGATATCTCATTTTGCGTTGAGATTGTGAATAGTAGCTGTGAATACGAGTGGTGAAAACAATTGGACGTACAACACCATTGTACGTAAAACACCATTAATTGCGTTTTACCTTGAGCCATAGACAATGTTTGCCTCTTTCAACACGGGGTATACGCATCTGAAATTTATTGTAACGCACACGAAGCTAGACTTCATCCAGCGAATCGTTGTATATATTCGTGCATAATATCCGCCTCTGGAATTTTCCTTGTTTATCCATCCCAGCAGCCTGAGAAAACTCCAGGAAATCGGTTCTGGGAATATTATGGTAAATACAATAGGATATACACCTAATACAGAGATATTTTCCGATTCCGTTGTTTTTCTAAAAGTTAAACTGTGTTGCAAAATGATTCCCCACCAGAAAGGCTTGCAACGGCACCAAATAAAACATGGATAACTAGATTTACCTCCAGTGAATCGGCAAAATTGATCATGGAGAGAAAACAACGCTGCGAATAAAGTGTTATCCTTCCTCAGAGAAAGTTAAAAAATATCTGTTAAAATTTGAAACGAAATGGTTGCAATAACGATTGACCATCGAGGAAAAATACGACAAATTATTATCGACTTTTCACCTCTATTTCCACAGCCGTCTACGCTATATCTAGCCTCGGAAAAGGTTTTTTAAGTCGAGAAGTTTAAAGGTGAAGCGCCATTAACTTCATGAGAGAAGGATAAAAACACAACTTTTACTCGTTACCAAAGAACTTTAATCTTACGGCTTACGGGATACGAGCGTCGTCATCAGGTATCGCCTAGTGATGATGCTCCTGTGGTAATGAGTTTAAGTTTTTTATTTTATCCCTCTCCCAACAGGCAGTGCTACCACGAAGTTGAGGTCGAAACTGTGGATTTTGCATCAGTGATTTTTAGCAGAGAATGGCTACGAGTTAAGCTTAAAGATACAACATCCCGAGCGAATTCGATAATAAAGTTATGTTCGTATCTCTATTGATGAAAATCACCAAATTAAGGCTTGAATGAGCCGTGAAATTTCCGATTAATCTTTTCAAGCATAATCATGATTAAGCCGAAACAAAATCATTTCAGATTACATTATACGGATTCCAATTTCTCCTATACAAACGTACGCACGCACTCATGCAAATTTTTATTAAAGGCGAATGTAATCCGTAATCATAATTTGGTAATTTACTCACGTGTGTGAGTATAATCAAGCAAATTTGAATATTCTTTAGTCTATTGAGTTACTCAGCAATAAATGGATTACTATGATTGAACTGCCGCCTAAATAAGATCGATACGGCGAAAGAAAATAAATATTTGTTATTAGACTACGGAATTTATTTAAAAAATTAGACGAAAATTTTTATTTATAAATTATAGAAACCGCGACTAAAATAATTAAAGCCGTCGATTGTAAAGTGAAAGCGTTCAGTCATTATGAAGGAGGAAATAAACTGAAATCGCGTCCGACTTCGGTATTTTAGCTGAAATGTCACACGGTAATTACAGTTTGCCAGAGGAAAACAGGAAGAATGCGTTACCTTTCGATGACTCAGGACCTGTTGTCTTTCATCCCTCGTTGGAAGCGCTTTCTGCTCTGCTAAGTCACTGACCTTGCGATTTTTTAAATCCCTCGGCGATGCCTCTTATTTCCTCTAGTTTCCTGTAGAATACAGAGAAAGGACGTTTAGATTTTCAGAGGATATAATTTAATATATCTTTGTGAAAGTTTCGCAAAAAGCTTTCACTAAAAGGCTGTTACTAAAAGGCTATTACTAGAAAGCTATTACAAGGAAACTATTACTAAAAAGCTATTACTCAAAAGCTATTACTCAACAGCTATTATTAAAAAGCTATTAATAAAAACTCTGATTTTCATTTAATACATTTTAAAAGTCTAATTTAATAGAATTTACGTTGATGTACTTAAATTTTTAAGTACAACAACGAGTTTAAAAGATATCAATTCCAACTCCTGATTAAGTTATTAACAGAATGCCACTGATATTTAATAGCTATAAATCAAGGTTAATCCAACTAAGTAAACATTTATCATCAAATACGTTAGTAATGATCTTGAGATTTTTTCTGGTGGTACAGGAACTTGCTCCATTACATTTGTGCTTTCCTCGTGTATTTCCAAGCCTTTGAAATCCAAAACGTCTTATAGTTATGTTATGTTATGCAAACACTTACTCTTCAGAAGATGGAAGGAATATGGGCAAAGACTATAAGGAGTAGATGAGTTACGAAAATCAAAATGTTGAAGACAACAGCAATCTGCGATCACAAGTCTAGATAGTGGAGTTCTATTGACAAATTTACTATCGAAAGTATAACTTTTCTTTGTTCCCGTAGCATGGTAAAGTGAATCATACTGTTTTACTACGCTGAAATTTGAACGCAGTTTTGTTATCTTTTACAAGAAACGAATTTCGAATCACCAAAGTCAAATTAATAATTTGAGTGTACATGCCATCTTAGTTTTAGTTTGTGGTAATTATTATTTATTTCAAAATGAGTGAGCTAAAGTAGAAGAAGATGTTACCATTTCTAAATTCATACCCAACCAATAAGAGTTCCGAAAGAATGCTCAAAAAATAAGTATGTGTTATAAAACCATCAACGGGGGCAATCTCCCCTTTTGCTCCCCCAGGATCAGCCAATATGTCCAACCTCCATCATATCCTCGCTCCATTCACTCTTATCGTATAAAATGGAAGAAAAATCTCCAATATCGGGACTTTCCGCATCAAAATATCGTTATTATATATCCATTGAGGCAAATGAATTCACTCCTAAAGCAATACCAAAGATATAAAATACTCTCTGACTTCGACGGATTCACTGAGCTTCGGAATAAGGCTGAGAAAGCGATTTTAATGTCAAATTCAAATTCGCGGAGGATATTCTCAAGCGATCCACTGCTAAACACTTCTGGAAATTGAAACCAGGGAAATCGTATTCCTCTTTAGTAAAATAACTCCTACTTTTTCCTTCTTTGATTTCGATTCTTTACTCTTCTTCTCCTGAGAGCAATAAATTTCTCATACAATTCTTATAAATCATCCTTGGTCAGACTTGTGGAACGACGTAATGAAGCCAAAGAAAGACTTTGTAATTTCCACTCGCCATTTTTAAGTCAGACCTGAAGATGGGATTCAGCCAAAACCAGTCGAATTTTTTTTTCATTAAACCGTAAAGATATTTTATGAAGTTTTCCTTTCCCTTCGTACAATTTCTTTTCTTTCAGTTCATCTTCATTCTATAGATTTCGTTAGGATTTTAGCTTCATTCCATACATTTCTCTTGCAATCCTTCCTTTAAATCTGCCAAGACTTGTGTACCCACTTTATCTGTTGGGAACTGCAACGACATATTTTCTGCGATGGGAATGTTAGAAAAAATTCCTAAGAGGAGCCATACTGTGCATTGTATATTGTTCATGGATGGAGTTCGGTTGGTTTCTATATTGATGAGAGCAATATTGGTTTTAAAGAACGTCTTCTCCGAGAAACTTTCTCCTCGAAAGCATTGTGAAAGAGCCGAGGACCGTCGGAAGCACGGTGTGAGCATCTATAACCGCACAAACGAAGGAAAATTATTCATTTTACGAAAGTAATTAAGTTGAAAGCAAGAAACGTATGAAATGAGGCCTCCCTGAAATAGAGCGGATGCATTGTGGTGTGTATTCGTAATGAGATATCTTGAGAACAAAAGAAACGGAACAATCGCAAAGGAATTCATGAATTTCATCCATCACTCATTATGTAAGCGGAGCACTTCGTCGCTCCAGATTGTGGACAATGCATTCGTCCGAAGAGCTTCTTCATTAGCGAGAGCCCATCTTCTACAAAATTCTTCCTTTGCACTCTTCTCTAAGAATTACTCTCAAATTATACAATAAAAACATCCTAAATTCGGAGGGATGAATTTTCGCTGCCACATGTTTTCCAAAGATTACGACTCTTCCTTGTTATTGTGTTTATTAATCAGTAAGAGAGTCTTAAATAATGACCCGTGGAGAAAGAGCAAGACGTTCATTTTTCGCATTAATCACAAAAATTAGAGGAATCAATTAAACGAGCTGTGCACGAACGAGTCCGTTTTATTTGATAGCCAAATAAATGCACGCACGCACGCGTTACCTCTGGCTTAATTGGAAAAAATAAGATGTTGCCAAATGATTCCAAATATCTCAAGAAAATTAAGGCTCTTCATAGGATTGCTGAAGAAACACGAAAATTAAATTAAATTACGACCTAAACTTCAATATGTTTCAAATGCAGGGCATCGAACCGGAGCTTAACCGAAGACAAAACCAAAAGGCTGGTTATTTTTTCCGAAGTGAAAACCGATATTTATACCATTCTAATCTACGATTCCCAATAATTCACGTTTTCTTAAGAATTAGTAGAATTTAAGAATTAGAAGAATTGAAGAATGTTTACGAAACATCTGTAACAACGACTCCAAACTAACTACTGTTATATTTTATTCTAAAATTTATTGTAAAGTAATTTTAATATGTAAAGCTAAAGATAATGTAACAAACTTTAATAATTATATAATCTTACAATGTTATGAGAGAAAAAGAAATTTCAGTGCCTGTTAGGGATTGAGAGGAGTTAATCTGGACCTGAACCGAATTTTGTTTTCCTCGTTGAACTGGGTCGAATAATATAATAATGAATAACATTACGATCCAATATTCTTTAAAGTCCTCAAATCAACACTTTATTTCCGGCTGGGTTAGAGGCTCGAAGGTGTGCATATTGTACCAGATGCATCATGATCCTTTCTACACAAAAGTGGGTGCGATTCTGCAATAACCGATCCGGTTCTTCCTTGGCAAAATATTTCCTTTCTCCAGGCGGAGTAATCATTGACGTCACAGATGATCTTCCACTAACACATGCAAACACACACATACAGAATGTCCCACGAGGGACCTCTTATTTTAAATGTGGAGAAATTTAGAATCGTGGATTCCATTGTGGGACACCCTGTATTACCTAATACATACATATAAGATGCTATATAAGCAGGATATATTTCACAATAATGCATTGGCCTTTCTTTGTGGTATGGATCCGATAGGATAATCACCAGAAAAGCGAGATATCGATCCTAGATATCCCAAAAGGTTTGGCCCAAAAGGTCACAAAATCCCGAATTTTCCGATAAGAATACATCGCATCGACTTTCGGATTATTCTGAAGCGCTACCCGAAAGGATAAACGACTGCCATCCGAAATAATGTAACAGAATACCGTAACGTAAAATTGTCACATCTATTAGTTTTGTCACCAATTCATTGAATGATTTCACGGTAAACATAAATTGAAATATTTCCGATACGAATGCCGTATTTGAAACTTTTCGAGAACGAGGCTTCATGAAATGAAAATTGAAGTTGAATATTTAGTATAATCACATTTGAAAATTAACTATTTGAGAAAAAATACTTGAGATTTAAATGGAAGAAATAATACATGTTAAATGAATTTACCGTGAGAATTTTTATCGAGGTGAGGTGTCCCATCATAAAAGTTTTGAAGGTACTTGCCTCAATTAACATAATTAATTTCTCCTACTTCATTTTATGGTTTAATCTACTGCAACATTTCCTTCAGAATATCCTTATGAATAGTGCAGGAAAATTTTCTTTCCAGTGAAGTCCTATTTAAAAGAAAGTCGCAAGTGGATCCACTCTGCACTTTTACTCAGACCACAAAGCTCATCAGAATATTCAAAATTTAGTACTTATAACTGTAAACATTGTGCTTAGAGGAAATATATATTAAACTTTAAGTTCATCGGACGGCCTATTCTGCCATGAACTCAAAGTAAATATACTAAGTAACTAAGCTATCCACTTGTTTCCTTAAACTCATGAAACAATTACATCAGACTTGTACTACTTAATTTAAAATCAGGAGGGAAACGCTCTCCGAGAAATTACAGGAGTTTGAAAAGTATTTTACAGGCGTCTACGTAAACGAAGCTTATAAACGTCATACCGTCAATCATCTATAATTTCGGAAACCGCTTTAAAAAGTTCTCGAATTCTCCGTAAAGTAAAGAACACCGTAAAGTACTTCATATGGGAGATATTTGCACCTACGCGACTTCGAATTCAGGCTTAATATTTTATCTGAGACATTTTTAACAAAACCTAACGCTTTTGAGCTGTTCTTTCTCGATTTCGTGAATATACGATTCATCCGTAGAATGTAATTCATGTACTCTCTTATATCTTAGAGAGGCGTGATGAAAGCAAAGAAGAATCCCTCTTTTTTCCATTCCCTACTTACAATAGGCTTTATAAACCAAAGTTTCTCAATTGCTTTACTTGAGAGTCTTTGGATGTTCGTACTCAGGATTAATTCATTCGCTGCGGAGTCATTCGACCGAATCGATCACTTCTTTGTACACTCCACTAATTCTATACGAGTAATCCCGAAATAAAAATTCAATAAAACTCTTCTTTCCTCTCCATAAATTTCCAGCCCTCGCTTACCTTTTATACTCCTTTTCCCGCCATGTTCTCTCTCAGCGCACGTCAAATACACGTTAAAGTCGCATTGTTGACTGCGATTTATAAACCCCGCAGCCATTTGCGCCAAGAACTTTGAACAATGGAACCGCGGGGCTGCGTTTTATGTTTTTCCGCCAAATTGGAGATTTGCGTATAGGCATATGCCTCGATATATCTGTTATGTATAGACGCCTCTCCGGATATACCTATTATATATATAGACGCTTCTCTGGATATATGTATTATATACATAGACGGTTCTTCGTGGGAGATAAACATTAATATATAGATAGTTAAACCCGTTTAAAACGCTCTCACTTAATACGCGCTATTCTCCCGGTTCCCTTAACATGATGGTTTAAAAAATACCGCTTAAAACGCCCAGATAACCACACATAAAGAGGATTTTTCTCGTCCCTATATGCAGTGCATCTCGCATGAGCCAAAGACCCGCCTTATTTGATAAACCAAAAATTTGTATTATAATTCTCACCACCTGTATTGCCGTCCCTTCTCTCCTTTCTTTCTTTACCTTCATATGCGGCTCCTTTTTACCTTTCTTCGCGATGAATAATTTTAAAGGAAGAAAATTAATATTTTGCGATGCAATCCACTTTCCATTTCTCTGTCGGAGCCGATTCTAACAGATAATGATTTGCGTTATCAGCTTCATCTCAGGTAGATGATTAATTAGAAAGACACTCGGTGGTGATTTCTTTCTCCGCAAACTTAAGTTGTAAACAAATCGAATAAACAAGAGTGACAGTGCATTGTGTTGTGGGTTGTCTTTGAGAAATGATATGACAGCTTATTGATGTTGAACAATTTCCTATCCTATAAATAATCACTATCTTAGTAAGATTTTGTTCGAAGTGAGTTTATAACGCATGGAAAATCGGAAGAATTTTGTAAGGAATTTGACCATTCGAATAAATTTATCGAAGAGGGCTCTACCGTCCACCAGTGAGCACTGAGAAAGGTGCAATATGTCACATTGAGGAGGTGCTGAGCCCCCGCCCCCTTTGTCGAAAGAAATGGCCAACCTTATGACGTCTTCTTTTTGAATCTTCAATTTATAACACTTACAGAGCTTTTACCTCAAGGTTACAGACACTTAAACTTAATTGTAATGAACACGAGAGAAATTTTGTATTTATCTCTGAAATGTGTTTCTTAGAGGAGTAAAACTTGCCGCTTCGTTTCAGAATTTCTTCAGTGCTTGCGTGAATTAATACGATAATTATCACCGCGTAGGTCAAACGCACTTATTATTATTTGCAGTTTGAATGCAATAACAATATTGAAATCGTTCGTGTACTTTTATTTTTAAAAAGCTTAAATAACTGATAGACACCTCCATCGTTAAGTAAGTAAAAGTCGAAGATAAATTATATTTTTTTTTAATTTACGAATTCAAGGAGTTTTGAGCGTCTAATCAAATCTGTTGTTGTTTAAATTTTCGCCCATCTTCTACTTTTGGTACGTGATGATGGAGATTCATATCTCCGAAAGGTATCGTATTTATTGAAATATTTCCGTGAATAGGGATTGTTTTATCTGAACAGATACATGTTGAAACTAAAGCGAAAATGCATTCTATATAAGTTGAATAGTTGAAATATTGTTATATTAAATCACTCTTAATGAAGAAATTACCATCTTAAGTTTTTTTCTTAAGATCTTTCCTAATGGATCAATGATACTCTCACGATTAGAAAAACATTCAGGCAAAATACTTTATGACAGAAAATATAAAAATAAACCTAACTTTAAAAATGCTCAGAATAGTTCCGAAAATGAGAAGGGTTCCGTGTATGCCTAGCTCCTAGTTGGAAGGAGAAAGGGTATTTTTCATTTTGCAGATAGTAAACGATATATGTAAGATGGGGTCCAGGTAAACATTTGCTCTCGAACCCTCTTCGATAGATGGCTGGCCATGTCTTAGACATTGGAGATATACAACTTTGGCTGATAGAAGCGAGGTGATTTACAATTTATGATGGCATAAATGTCATCGAAGATCGAACAATTAGTTAAACCACATCAATCTCAGCCCTCTCACCAAAAATATTATATTTACTTTTTAATAGTATATAGGTAGTTTTAATCGCATGAGAAACGTATCATTTTTGTTATGATATCATACTAAATTATTATTTTTCCTTATCTATACAATATTTATATTATAGTTCACTCAAGCTGGACACTATCGAATCAATCTCTGAAAAGGTGAGGTTTAAATCAAAATAGGTAAGTATATTAATATATATGATAGATATATAATAGATATTGTATGTAGATAACTATATTCTAACATTTTCTTAGAACATTACAGTTAATAGAGGGTCATCTATTGTTTGATTATAAATATTATCATTAAACTACACAAAATAGTAATCGATAGAAACCTAGGGGAATTGAAGTGCTAATTGTTACATCCTTTTACTCCCTCCAATTTTCAACTGTTTCCTGTATCGACTTCATCATCATGTATTAACAATCCGAAGATAAGTTTATCACTCTTTCGTGCGAGTGATTCTGATCATCCAATCAAATTCCGCACGTAAGAAATCGGATTTGTTTCACAAGTGCAACCGCATAAACAGGGAGAGCAGAGGTAGACGACCTTTCAATTAGCATTTCATCATTCTGTTTTCAGTCTCGTTAATTGCTTATCAGTTGAGAATTAAATCTAAAACACTCTCCTTAAGCATACTTACTCTTAATAAATTCGCTCCCTGTTGGAAATGCCGCATAAAGAAGGGGAGGTGCAACTAGGAAGGGAATGGAGGGGAGTTGAAATGGCGCTTAAAAGGAAGGTTTAGTTTATAATTTGGCCGCTTGGGGTTCCCAAGTATACCTCGTCGACCTCGTCTGTCTGCTTCCTCTGCTTTGTTCTGACATCTTGTGGTCAAAGTTGAAACTATGAGGAGTAAACGTAAGCAGCCTTATAGCCCCCAGGGAAGCTATTTTTTAGAACAGTCCAGCTTCTGAAGTATGCAAACTAAGATTAATATTGGAGAATAACGAAGGATATTCAATAGACTGAAATTTTTATCATTAATAACAACTACATGGTTTCTAATATCATACCCTATATCTAATCATCCTCAAATGATGGACAAATCTTGCATCATAAGTAGCTAGGAATTTGATAGGAGTAAGTTATATATTTCTCAATAAGATTTTTCCAAGAAAATCCCAAGAATAAAAACAAAAATGTATTATTACCAACTCTAGTCTGACCTTTTGGAATCAATGGGAAGATCTGTTATAAAAATTAAAATGTAGGTGCGCAAGTGGATTTACGGATTTATTGAAATTTATACTGACCACATGATACTCAAGACTCTAAAGTCATAAAGCTTCATATGTTTTTATAAATTAATGCAGAAACCCTGCAAGAGGATATTTCTTCTTATACGTCATGGTAAATTTGATTTCTAGGTAGGTGTGACCTAAGCCATCAGGTCACCAAAAATCCAAACTCTACTACTGAATTTGATTTCATGTTGTTCAGGCCTTCCACGAGAAAAGCAGGTGAAATCCCTAAATGTCAATGTCATTGATATTTAAGTTCCATGTCACTGAAACTAAAAATTGCTTGTTTTTAAACATCTCTTTGAAGTTACACCCAAAGAATTAAATGACTCTGAATGAATGAATCTGAATGGTACTGCATATTGAATTTTAATTACCTGTCTCTTGGAATACATTGCAATACTTAGTTAATGCTTATAATTTAAGCATTTTAAGTTAACAGTCACAATTACCACTAAAGTCAAACTGTAGCAAGTATTTTGTGACTGCTGATTACTTTTCAATCATAATTAACTTAAAATCACATCTCTGTCATAATTTGAAGAAAAAAGAATACTTTTACAGAAATGCGCAACTAAAATTTTTGAATTTATTCCTCTCAACAAGAATTTCGGAAGAAACAGTTATGCAATCTTACTAAAAAAAGTACACATTAAATTATCTAAATTTCAATTTAAAATAATCTTTATTGTTTCTATTAAATATTAAATTAAAATAGCTGAAAAATCGATTTCATCGTCACGAAGAAAATATATATCTAAATGACTGTACTTAAGAACAATTGGATAAATACCTTTATTCTTCTGTTAACAAACAAAATTGATTAAACTCCCCATCACAAACTTAACTTGCACTTACAGAATAGGGTGGCAGCGTTGTCCAGGATCATAGGATATTTTGGTGCTCACCTTCGCAATTCATAACCAAACATATTTTTTTAATACATAAGGCACCACCACTTCCGGGATAAAATAGAGTTCATTCTAGCAATGATGGAAACAAGTGAATAAAATTACTTCAATGCTCTACTTTCATGCAATAAACAGGTACACATTTCTATTGCATTTACTAGATGCTTCACTATTTCATAGGCATCCATTGGCTATAAAATATGGACGTTTAACAAAATATTAAGTTTAGAAGTCACAAAAGAAAAAATTTGTAAGTATAAGGTTTCATAAAATGAGAGTTAGCAAAATGAGAAAAAATACCTCTATGTACTGTTAATGGTTTGGTCAGGACAAATTAGCTCCAAAGTTAAGAAAAAGCAAAAAAATCACAAATTTTCACGATGAATTCTAAGTGAAACATTAATTGAACGATTCTAATTACAATAACCCAAAACACTCATATTAAATCAGAAAGAGAGGCAAATAAAATTCTTCGGTAAACAATTAAGTAAATAAAACAAATCAGAAATATTGATGCAAGATGTGATGTAATTCATGCTTTTAATAAACTCAATTTAGAAACAAAATCAATGAGTATTATTTTAAGTCCATAATATTTTAAGTGCTATTCCTTGATTGTTGAGTTTTTCCACTTTTACAAAGAACATACTCAATTAATTTAAACAAATATGATAAAGATGATTGGACCCTATGCAGTATATTTACATAAATCATCCGAAGGAAAATTATTCCCTTGTATGAACAAGCACTATTTTATTATGATTCGTTTAAAAAATATTCCAGAGCAATTTGGTTCAGAGTAGCAAGTTATCCTGTATTTACAATTTGTACAATATTTTATTCCAGAAAATAACATTAAAATCAAATGCATTCAATCACAGCAAAGAAAAGCTGCTAATTTACAGAAAATCTACTGCCAGTTTTGAAAAAATTCAAATAAATTTTAATGAAGGTAATATAACCTGTTTGAGGCTAAAATGGTCCTTCAGAACTAAGAGCTGCATATCTTTTAATATAAAATATTAATTTAGATGTACGCATAATAAAATGTGAAGTATAAAACTGGCATTGAATGCTAAATAAAGGACAGTAGCTCTAAGACAAGGAAGATGCATCCTTATATAGCTATTTCGAATCAGCAAACAACAGATGCACCAAAAATTTATAAAATCAGTGAAGCTTAGAAAGTATTCTGAGTTAAATAAAAATCAAGGGCCTTTGCCTAATAAATATTCACTACACTCTGACTAAAATTGTCCCATTTAAATCTCCTTTAACAGAAATGGGATCAATCACACATCACATAAGATTGATGCTTTTCATCAATTTTTTCTCATCAACTTCCAACCTTATACAAAAGAATTTCTTGTTTCATGAATTTTGGAAAGAGTCATTTGTACAGCTACCAGTGCATCCAACGCGTATCACAAGCCTCGAGGTCCTCTGGTTCATCTTCACTTCAAACCAATTTGTTACGAATAATAATCTAGAAACAATCCTTCAAACATTGATTTCAACGCTGCATTCATCAACACACACTTGAGTGTCACTTTCAACTACTATTCAGTCATACTCACTTTCAACGAGAATATTAAAACATAATCCGAACGCCACTTTGGAATCACTTCCAAAACTTTGAGATTCTCACTCAGATTAACAAATTTTAAAATTAGCCGTAATTTCGGATATATGTCACTATCTAATGAAGAACCACATTGACAGACAAGTTGTAGCAGAGTGACAAAAAAATAAATTGTTAAGGAAACATCAACGTCGTGACGTCTTGTGCTATAGTTTCTTGTGATACTAAAATTATAAAAAAGAAAACTAAGAGAACACAAAAGAGCATTCACTGGGTGGGAAGACCAAACGTCAGTACATAAACACCACTGCATCAAACGGTGGTGCCATAGGATCCAAAGGAAACCCTAATGGCATCTGAGTCAAGCGTCACATCCTCTGGAGATGCCAAATCCACCCTAACAGTTCCAGAGTTCCTTCTCCTTTGTCTGCTACCACTCCAGTCCAAGTTATGCTGCCTCCTCCACGTGTCTGGCCGAGATCCTTCTGATTCCACACTCTTTGACTCTTTCTCCTTATTTTCCTCTTCAGAGTCTCTGTCATTGTGACTGCTGCCTCCACGATAACGTGCCACACCCTCCAAGTCACTTCTACTTTCTTCCCCTTCGGCATTTTCCTGAAAAATCTATAATGCGGATTACACTAGTGAGGAGACTTAAGATGCATAAAAAAAGTAATGCGATATTGAAGTAGATTTCAATCTGAAAGCATTGAGAAGGCTTTTGGATCAACTGTAGAATCTTTTCCCCAACAAGGCATAAGGGGAGATTCTACTATTGATTGAAAAAATGAGATTGGTATTTTCCTGAAAGATCTACAATACAGATGACACCAACAAGGAGACTAAAGATGCATACAAAAACTACTAGCAAGAAAGATTTTATATCAATTGATGAATGAGGCATGAGGGAATCTCCCTCAACATGAATCAATTGTAGATTCAAGTTTGGGGGGAGATTCTATGAGTTGATGGCACAATTTCAATATTTTAAAAGCTACTCAGGCATCCAAATACAGAATAAAGAACCTTAAAATTAATGGAATCACCACAGAAATGAAAGCACCAGCAGCAAATTGCATACTCCAGCAAAAAGACATAAATCACCAATCGCTCGTTTTAAAAGTTTGTAATTGGTTGGTCAGGATCAGTATTGCTGGATTCAGTTGGGTTAGGATTGGGGTAGGATTTTTTAGAATTCCTTCGAAATAAAAGATCTAGTGCTATCATGTCGCAGCAGTTCTATGAGCTATTTGGAAGCCAGGAGAGTTAGATTGTGTCATCTGCTATACTAAGGAAGAAATTCTGCAATAGAAAATATTTTAGATGTTATGTGTTCCAAGACAAAGGCATGTGCTACATACGAAAAGAAATTTGTCTGACATTCGAAAATTTTCAATATTGAGCAACCGTAATGCCAAACAGCATAGCCTGATTTAAACACAATCATAATAAAAACAAAGGAGCAACAATTTGAAATAATGGGGATATATGATTTTCTTCCTCAGGTGATATTTTTCTGGTTGCATCATTCAGAAATTGCAGAACAGAAGGTATTGAAATTCATATAGGCACATTTCATTGGAATCATTAATTTTTGCCTACAAAAATTTCCAAGATAAACAATTTACAGAACTCAAAGGAATGTCAAGTTTCATAAAATTTACCGAATCATGTGGTTACCAGATATTTTCTTCTGTCAGCTCATGAAAATGATATTGGCAAGAAATTTTCTTAGAAATTACTGAAATTATTTTCAGTGGAAATCCCTTTAGTCTATTAATGTATCAGCTAAGTCATCAGCCTGAAAGCTGACTGGATCCTCATATCCTCCACCATCAGCAACCTGAAGTCTTGAGGAGGGAAAGAGGCTCACTTTGCGAGATAATACGTGAGGTAGTAAGCCCTTTCTTTCCACACCGTAACAGGTTGCTATGAATAGAACAAGTCCTAGTAAGAGCAGCAGAACAATCCTATTGATAACATTTCCTTAACATTTGAAAAATATTAACCAAGATGCTTATCATTATTCAACATCACTCATACCTCAGTAGCTTTCATTATATCACTACCAACAAAACCATAAAAATTAAAGACACTCTCTTAACTTTCACCGACTGATCTTTAATACAACATATTTCACTGATGGGCAAGCATAATTAGGCCACATGATGACTAGCACCATCGTGGCTGAATATGCAAACTTCCCATGAAACATTTTGTATCATATATCAGTTGGTAGTATAAAAGATAAATCTGTAAATCTATATTTTAAGATCTACAGTGCAAACTTCTTTAGGATTTCCCAAAAAGTTTTGTATTTTAGTTGAACTACAGAACTGACTAGTTTGCTCTGAAAACATTGTGCTGTTTCTCTGGAGAAATTGGTTTACTATTTTCCATGAAACTTTGGGATTGCTGACCGTAGCTTAACCAATCCCAGCAGTATTCAAGAATGTAGCCCCAGGTATTATTGAGTGATTATTGAACTATTTAATAAGAGTTAGAAACACACTAAATGCTAAATGAATACTAGTGTGTTCTTAGTTACCATATTAATATCTTCTTGGGCCTGAATTATATTTTTCTTGTGCAAATATTCAAGCCCTTTTAATTAAAATATAATGTTGCCACAGTATTGTCTGATAGAAAAGAATGAGCATTGTATGCTTCCATGTTCCAAATGAAATTTTTCTATGATTTAAACTAGGAAAATGTGTTCATAAATTGATAAATTTAAATGATGATAATTAATATGATGAATTCAGACCCTAAAAATTATCAATAGACTTGAAAGTATGTAAACAATGAATACCACTGAATGCTGATTGCTCGAATGATGATGGTAATCTTCAACTGCTTTCAGTATACTCTGACAAAGCTCTGAGTCAAGAGGCACAGGGTCTTCTCCATCACGGTTGTGTATAGCCACAGCTATGTAGGCAGGATGTGGCACTGGTAATGGAATCAACAGCTTCTCAGCACTGTAAGGTAGACTTTTCCTTTTCCAAGGCTGCCATGAATGTCTGAATGAAAGTTTGAAGAATATGGTACTTTACTATCATATATTCATTGTCAACCCTAGATGTGTGAATTATGTATAAAATGTGTAAATTATTAAAGAACAAAACGAAACAAGGAAATCATTGATGAAAGGTAAAGATATATAATAACAGACTTTCAGAATCTTTACATAAATAAGGATATAATTATTTTTTACAGATAGAATAGAGTCATTTGTAAGTTTTACCTAAAGATATTCTTGGTTCTTGACCTAAAAATGGACTAAATTAGTCCATTATACTCCATAATTCACTGCAAAACTCAAATTTGTCAATCATATTAAAGCATCAATAACTTAACTCATGAAATATTAAGAATGATAATATAAGAAAAATATGCAAATAAATGTGATACTATTTTATAGTACTACACTTACATAAGCCAAAACTGTTAATATCTTTTTTTTTAATTAGAATTTATGAGCAGAATGCTATCTTGTAACATTCTTTAAAAATTTTGTTTTACTTTCAGATGTGAACACAAGCCAGCTCGGTGGTAAGTGAAGTAGTATTTAGAAAAAGGAAAAATTCAGCTTTTCTTCATTACCAATAACCTTGAATATGAGTCTCGTCAGCCTTTAAATCATAATCTATTTGATAATTACCCTCTTTTCTCAAGTTTAAGACCAGTAGCAGAGAGCCTTGAGCGAGGGTTGAATGCTGCCACTTCCAAGTACGGGGAGTGCACTTGAATATTGCCTCTGGGGGCATAAACAGGGCCCAGGAGATCAGGGGCCCCCTCCAATTCAGCCTCTCGAACTAATTCTGTATAGCGAGATAGATCCACCTGATGGGGCTGCAAAACAAAAAATTTAATTAATATTCCATGTAAAATAAGGAAAGAATCAAATTCCGTAATACTGTCTATCATTAATAAACAGCCCTCGAGAAGAGAGCAAAGTTCACCAAAAAGATTGGATAATAGATGGCTAATTAAATTTACTTTCTTAAAAATAAAATTTGAGTAAAGTGATCCTTCCATCCAATTATTATAGTGATTTAAAATTAAGATAAATGGATGCTTTGAGGAAGAGATCGTTCCTCATTGAAAAGAATAGAAAGGAAAACACAAGCTAAAAGAAAATCTGACTGGGCAGATCAAATTACACTATCTCCAATAATATAGTTGAAGAATACAGTAAGAAAAAAACAAGTAAAATAAGGAAAATATTCAAATTCCCTGATTTTTAATCAAAATTGAAAAGAGGTGGCAAAAGAGGTAGAAATATAAAAACACAGAAGATGAAAAATGATGGAAAATGGTGGAAAACCTATAAAATTCATTTTTTTGTGGTCCATAGATGGCCAATATCAAAGATAGAAATTTGATAGTTTCCATACATTCATCACACATATAATATACTTGTGAATTAAAAAGAATTGCAATAATAGCTTCAAACAGAAATCAGATTCAGATATTCATTCACATTAGCATTCAGAAAATAATAGTAAGTCAAAACAAATATAGAACCACAGCCTCAGTAAAATCACTTATACTTAATATTTTTCCTAATGCATTGAGAACACCTTTTGATTTAAAAATAGTTACCTCGAGCCTAAATGTAGTGTCAGAATCATCAAGTGGGGTGAGAAAATCTAGACTAAAAATCTCAGAGTACATGAGGCCAGCAAGACCAGCCCAGTCATTTGGCGAGAGTCCCTTGTTCTCCCAGAATTCCTCTTCTTCCAATGGCAGTCTCTTTAATATGTGAGATGGGTGGAACCTCTCCAGAATTAGAGCAGCTTGCTGAATGGCAATCTAAAAAAGAACGAAAGTGATTAAACAACTGGTCAAATTGACTTTCATATGGCATGAACTACATAACCCTTAACTTGATCAAGTGCATTAGAACATGTTTATGTTAAATTCAAGAACCAGAAGTCAAATAACTTTAAGATTCAGTAAATTATCAACAATCAATATTCTTCCCAAGATTTTATCTTTCTAGGCATTGTAGACATGCTGTATGGTTATTTAGAATGTCTTCTGCAAGAAATGAACAGTTCACTGTTCCAATATTACATTATTCCTATCTGTTGCTTTCATACTATATATGCAATGCTTCCTAAGTAATGAATACCTTTACTTACAAGGAGAAAAATTGATTTCAATAATGGCATCAACCTGAGGGTTGCTGGAAAGGGATTTCCAGAATGTGATTTATCCAAAATGCACCCATAAGCAAGGAAAAAATATATCTATACTCAATGAGCTGAACTAATTTCAGTTGCACAAAAATATAAGAAGAAACATTTTAACAGTGTAGTATTGATGTTTAGTGACTGATTGAATAAACACACCAATTTCATAATAGATGCTCATACATAGAAGCTAAATGATGGTCTGTAGCTATTTGTTTGCAATACACTGTCTATGGGAAGTTTTTGGAGTACCCTCCCATCTTAGGACAAATTCCAGACAGTAAAATTATTAAGAACCTTAGACTTCCCTCAAGCAATGTAACCAGGCCAAAAAGTTAAATATAATTAAATAGAGGAATCCCTATTTTATTAATTTAATATAAATAAATATGGAATTTTGTAAAACATAAATATATAAACATGGAAATCCTCTTTGGAACATATACTTAATGCTCAATTCTTTCCAATTTAATGAAGCCATATAACTCCTATGAATATACTCCGAAAGATGCAGGCAACTTTCAATTAGTTACATGAGTGTGTATAGGATAACAAAGTCACAGCTTAAACCACAAACACCATGGACTAGGTATTTTTACACAATATAGATCCCACAAATACTCTATCATGAAAATATGAGAATTTAAGGCTAGCTATCATAGCCTCAATCCCAGAATACCTCAAATATTCCCATTATAATGCAACACATCAACTTTTGGACATTTTTAAGGAATTTTCAGAAAGGAATATAAAATTTTGCCTAAGACACTGTGTATCATAAGCACACTTTATTCATAAATGAAAGAATAAAGACTCACCTTGAGGTCACGGGCAGTAAGTTTAATGCGAGAGCGTACACCCACTCCAAGGCCAGTTTGCAAGTCTCTCCGCCTTCTCTCAAGCTTTTCATGAAGAGCTACAGTGAGATCCTGAGCTTCCTTCTCAAGTACGCGGTATGGCCCTTCCTTAGATGACAGACTCGCAGAGAATGGCTTGAAGCATGTGTCTACAAAATGACTGTAAGAAAACAAAGGACAAAGTCAGAGCCATTCCCTCATTTCCACTATTATTTGGGGGGAATACACTTTCTGGAGTTCTCTGAGGTATGCACCCCGGAAATGGGGATGCGCAGTTTTCAGAATATGTAACTCGTCAAGTGTCCATAAATGAAAACGTTTGAAGGAAAAAATCTTAATTTTCTGTTGTCAGTATCTTAAGAGTTACTCTATTAGGACACGTAAGCATAATTTTCCATGTTCTGCTGCCGGGGATTGAGAAACTGTCCATTAATAGGTGGTGTTCACTATTTGAAGGTGTCTGTTAAGGGAGGTTTGACTCTCTTGATCATTGAATTATAAATTTCCTCACCTGAATTCCTTCTGAGGAGCCAGAATGATCTGTTCCATTTCATGCTGGAATGCTGCAAGTTCATCCAGTTCCATCTTTGCTTCAAAGGCGGCAAGAGCTTGCTCTGGTTTTATCTACAAGGAAAAATTAACGATAAAGGAATAGAAATTTAATTAAATGCTCAGTTTCTCAAACTGAAAACTAAATCTTAAGAGAATCGTAGAACAATTTTCATCACAAAATGCTTCTCACAGAGTGCACTTACTCCTCCATCAGTTATGCTAAGAAATGCTCAAAGTTTAATACTACATCTTAAGGCAACACCTATGGAAAGATTATAATAGCTGATTATCTTCATATAATTAAATATAATTTTTAAAAGAAACGATTTGAAAAATTACCTGGTAAAAGTAATTGGAGGCTAAGCCAGGTCCAGCTATTCTCTTCACAACAAAACTATCACTAGCTGGCACTCTCGCTCTCTTCTTGATTACAATGTGAAATATCAAAAAGTCCCATAGCAGCCGTAGAGTGAACCTTAACACACCAACTGCAAAATAAGAATCGAATCTTTAAGTTATACATAAAGATCTAAGCCAATAAAATAGGACTAATATTCATAGTTATCACATCATTAACATTTTGCATATGATAACTGTAAACAGAATATTCCTGTTTTTAATATGTGATACATTGTAGAATCTCTCTCCAGTGTCACATTGGGGGGAGATTCTACAATAGAGTTGATTAGCAATCTACTACTTCAATGGCTACCCAGGCTTCAAAACATAATTCTAAGAACATTTGCTGCAATATCATCAAAAACACAGTCAATTAACTAACGTTTATTATTTTATCAATGAAAATTTGTTCTTCCCACAGTTTTACACCAATTATTTTGGTTTCTCAAAAATCAATCAAGATTCAGAGAAGAATACAATGATATCCTTTCCAAATACTGGGCTGAATATAGAGGAAAAAGAGGGCAGATTGCTGAAGTACAGTAATATTCCTTTGAATAAACAAAGAAATCAATATAAAGTGATACTTACCAACGAGGATGAACATAGAGAGAAGGGGACAAGCGAGACATGCTATAAACAAAGCTGCAATTGGCTGCAGTATTCCTTGAACACCGATGTCCCAAAGAATCGCTTCCAGTACTACAAAGTAGCGATTCCTATGATCTGGGTCGGGACAATCAATGTCATAAGCCAATGCCATGAAGAGGTGAAGAGTGAAAGTCACCACTGGCATCCTGTTGAATTGATTTAAACTTGTGAGATATATACTTCATACAAATGATTTACACTGAAATAGTTACATAAGAGTAAACCATGATATATAATCTCTATTGATTTTTATTATTGTACTCTTCTGGTGAAGTTAGGCCAGAATGGACTCTCTACAACCTAACCTTAAACATGATAATTAATTATTGACATAATATACTTTCCTTGTATTTAATCATGTATACTATTCTAGGTTTTTTCAAGTTAATTTCTAATTATTTTATTTATTTTGATAATTTAAGGACAAGATAAGTAAGATTAAGCTCAAAATATTGTCTTAAAACAGTTTTCATTTTGTAACACTAAATTTTTATTAAAGGGTATTATTTCTGGTAAACCCTCAATAAACCACTATCATTATCTCTGGTAAATAATGAATGCATTAAAAATGAAAACTAAAACATGTAGAAAAAATTATAAAAATTACAGTCTGCAACATGTGCAATGGAGATAGAATAATACTCTTAGCAAATGAAAGCTGCAAGAAATCCTTCAAAGCCATATGAGAGAATTATTTTATCATTCAACCTAACAAATAAGTACTTACGAAGATAAATTTTCCATGAGCAACTTATACAACAAAGCAAAACACTTTAAAAGCATATTACTATGATATAATCACAAGAAACAGCTGAAGAGACCAATAATAATAAAGATATCATAGTTACAAAAATCATTAATTTGCATTATTTAGCAGATATATACTGTTTAAAATAAAATATAACATAGGTAAATTTAAAGAATGAAAAGATAAAGGAATATGCTCATTGATAGCTGTAATAAAATTTTTAATACAATCAAAAGGTTTCCAGTTAACTTTTTATTGAATCACTACACATTACCAATAAGTTAGCTGTAAATTTCTAAAAATAATGAATATTATACAGCAGAGATTTTTTGTTTCATCTAGATTTTGCAATTAATAATCAACTTCAGCCTTAACAAAAATTAAGCATTGCATTTTTAAAATAAGGTTCTGCAGGGAAAAGTATAAAATATCATCTCACCAAAAGAATGCCGCCAATGCAATGATTAGACTGCCAATACTTGCTACAAGGCACAAGAGGGGGAAGACAACCATAATTGTCAGCGTTCCAATCAAACCTTTGAACATGTAATTCCATACTCTGTTCATATGTCTCGTAAGACCTTTCCCGATAAAACCTGTGGGAAAAAATCCTTTTAGACAATCTTTTCCATCAACTTTACCTATTACACTTTAACTTAAAATAAACTATTTACAGCTTTAATTCATCATCATTCATTTTTGTATCTATCCTCATAGTTATCGGAATGATATAATACAAAACCCAGATGAGAGGGTTGGCACTTAAGTTATAAATGAGAGTTAATACTTTTTAACATGAACTGGAATATTTTCTAATATGACTTGACTTTCATATTCTGAGTACATTAGGAAATGCATGGGTCTATTCATTGTCTTAATAATCATTAGGTCTATTATAAATTGAGGTTATATAAATCAAAGTATCTTTCATGTATAAGACATTCGACAAAAGATGTGACAATCAAAGAGAATGTAATCATTTCATAAGACAAACATACACATATCACAAAAAATCCAATCTTTTCAAGCAATAGCATAAAGAATAGCAATTTTCATAAGGTTACCTGTGTCTGGTTTTGTCTCAAAGTGAGTGCGAGACTTGGAGATATGCCTCCAAAGAGAGAGGAGACGTGAGCAGAGGGTTGGCGTCAAAGAAGACTTCCTTGGAAACAGTGTTCCATTGACCTGAGACAATTCCAAATCTGGCATAAATGGCTCTGCCTGAAATAGTGCACGAAGACTCACTGGACTGCACCATGGGATCACAACCTGCATATCAAATTAAAAGCATTAAAGAACACCAATCACCTGGCACTTAAACAAATACATGTAAAATCCTTTCATTTAAATCTCAATATTAAAGAGACATTTCACTTGCTGGAAAAGATATCCAATTCCAATATTAATAAATAACACTGAAAATTATACCATGACAATGATAATTATAATTCTTGCAGTCTGAAATATCAAATAATCTACACCAAAGCTTCACCATTTTTCCCGTATAATCACAAACACATAAACCTTTAGCTTTGGTGAAATTGAAACATAAGTGTCCTAGACTTAGCCTAATTTCGATGAAGTGAACAACAAAATATGTAGAGTAAGAAAGTTACTATAAAAGAAAGAAAACACAACCATCAATACATATACATAACAAAACCTATTTAAAACTTTCCTGCTTGAGACCATAAGGCTACAGTTTTTCGTTGAGTCGAATATTTTTGCATGGAAAATTAAATTATAATTTATTAACCTATGGACTACAAGAAAAGGATTTAAATATAGAATATCACCAATTATATGGTTCAATAATTATTAGACTAAACTAATATTAGAATACCAATGCACAAGAAGACAAAACATTTCTTTACAATAGTAAAATAGTTATTTCATTGCATTTATCAGTAATCTATCATTTCATTTGTGAAATAAAAGACAATCTAAATCAACATTTTGTAGAAGATTATCACTTTAGATATTTTCAAGCAGAGAATTAAAAGTGAAATACTTACACCAAAGAAAAACATAGCATTCCATGTCCAACTCCATGTCCGGTGACAGTAATTTATCCATCTCCACAAGGGCCACCTTGTAGTTGTCGTCCTCACAATTTCTTTTTCAATTAAAAATACAGGCTACAAAGGAAGGGAAAACAGATAATAATGTCATAACTTTTAGAAAAACATAACAATCTTAACCTTACTTGACCCAATTAAAATTCCTTCTAATTTCTTATGGATGCTCTCAGGAGATCTCTAAATGAATGTAAAGAACCCTAAGCCTACGACAAGCATATTCATCCATATCTAAGTTTCCAAAAACTACTTATCCCACAGCTCCACAAGTCGTTTTCCTTTGGTATAGTAAATAAATGTTAATTTGGGAGCTCATTCTATATGTGACCAATTCTAGTGAAAGATATTGAAAGATAAAGAGGGTAAACAAGGATAAATCATACAAAGTAGACAGGCATCATTCTTACACCTCATATCGAGATAGGAAATTCATAAGAAACTTTTGCATTACTTAGATGTTACCTTAAAGCAAGATGAAACTTTACAAGTAAACATTAATGGAGATATCCAAAGAAGGCTTATTACCACATTGCCTTAGGGGTAGCATATGAGTAGCATGTTGAATATATTAAAAAAGAAAAAACATTTCCATAAAGAATGAACCACAAGAAGAAAATCTTTTTGTACAAACTAATAGGACATGAAAATTATCTTTTGTCAATCTTAAAACCTTGGACTTCTAAACGTCTAACAGAGAAAGATTAGTAACAGAGATAAATTTACTGCACTTTCACTTTCATTCATATAATTTTTCAGCAAGATGGTGTATATAAATATTTAAGACCTGAAAATATGCAAGTGAGGGTAAGACTTACTTGGCTAGGATCAGATCTAGGAGTAGTAATAGATGTGGCAGTCTCGCTCAAAACAGTAGGAACAACTTCTGATCGCCCCTGAAAACATCTCCTAACAACCCAATTACTAGGGAGCCAAATTTGTGTTCTCCACTGAAAGCTTCTTGTAGGTGCTTTGACTTTGCGTAATTCTTTAGTCAACACAGGTTCTCTCTGAAATTAATATCCAACATAAGCATACATAATGAAGACAAAACGAAAGAGTTTAAATATTGGATTACTCGAGATAATTATAAAGAAGAAATTAATCAATTTTAGAAGGAAATTATTGTACCATAGATAAAAATTTGGAAAAGATTGTCTTTTTATTACTATGTCCCCATTAAACACTTCAGTGTCTGACTATAATGAAATACAAAATTACAACTGTTTTAAACATGATGCACAACTGAAAACAATAAGCTAATTGAATAAATTGGCAATTTAAGACAATAATTCTTCAAAATTTTTCAACAAAGTCTCACTGACTTAAATTTTGGGAACACTTCTTTTATTTACATAGGATTACAGATATTTTCCCAATCAAAAAATTTAGAAACATTAGCAGGCATAAGCATGATTACCTCTCTCATGAAAGCCAAATCCCTGCTGAGGAAGTAAGTTGTCTGACTAAGCTGCTGTTCCTTACACAAGAGAAGGGCTTCTTCATGAGCTCCCCATTGACATTCTTCAATGAAATGCATCTGAAGAAACATATTACAACAATTTGAAAAATAATATTTCTAAGAAACAAAACCTCATCACTGATGGATTAAAATATTTTAAAATGGGAAATATAATAACTACAGAACATTTGACAGACTTTACCAAAGATAAAGAAATATAGTGCAAAATGAAAGACTTGAGGCACTGATAAATCATTTCCTAAAATTATCCTATAAAAATTGATTTCATTCAAAAAGTTAATAAATAAAAACGTTGGGTGTGATAGAATGAAAGATTTTGCAATTAGAAATCCAATTCATGGTCGAAATTAATAAATATGTCACTAAAATTTAAAGTCCAAATGTTATAGTTGCAAATTATTCTAAGAACTTAATTTTCTCATCATTAATAAAAATTCATTTCAAAGACAATCTAATCAAAGTCATTCTTCAAAAACTCAGTCAAAAACATTTTGAGAAATTGCAGATAATAACAAAAATTATAAATAACAAACGGTTATGAATATATAACAAATGAATATGAATTATGACAATAATAAAAGATAAACAAAAGGGTATATTAGTCCATACAATTAAAAATTATATGCATATCACTACCTCAGCATTTCTCAGCTTGTCCCGCATCCATGGCTGTATTCTAGATAATACTGGATACATATATTTTATTTTATTCTTCAAAGATTCCTGAGTTTTAGATAATTTCCTTTGAATATTCTCAACAGCCCTGCAAACAGAATAAAAGTAAAAATTAACATCTAATCCATCTTATGACACTCTGACAATAGAATAGAGGAATCTAAACCTGTGCATTAAGACGACAGATTGAGCCTGTTGAACCAAAAGCCGTCCAATGCCATCTCCAAGTAGCAAAATGTCCGGATGAGCTAATATACTATTGTAAACTCGTTGTAGATATTCTTGCATTACTGCCTGATTTACCTCCTGGAATAAGAAAGGCTAATGAAAATAATTCCATAGAACAAAAATCCTATAAAAATAACACTTCCATGTTTTCACTATAACAACCTATTGCATTTCTTTTCAAATAAATTTCCCTTGAGATAAAGGGCAGCTTCATTATGGTACTAATTTTTACTTAGAAATATACTTGTTACTGCTTGAATATTTATAATATTCCTCTTCTAAAATCATTGAAAGCTAGTAAGTCCATTCTCAAACCAGAAACAAAGCAAACTTCAAAATTAACTAAGCATCATTATCAGTATAAATAAATTATAGTAATTCTAGTTAGTTAAGGAAGGTAGAAAATGAATCACTACATGTACCTGAAATTCTTTCAAAGGAAGATTCAAAATGGGTGCACAGCAACTTTTATGTATTTCTTTATTATGCATGCAGGTGAGGCAAGCATTTAAAGATAAATCAAATTCCTCTCAAATTTACATTTTCAAACTCTGTAACATTTGAGTCATTTATAAGGGTGGACTGAAAAGTTTCCAACCCCAGATTTTTCAGAAATCTTCAGAAAATTTTCAGAAAACATGTCGAGAAATGGCAAAATGTCGGAAACTTTTCAGACCACCCATGTACAGTTCACGGTACAAATCAATGTACTAGGCTTACGTAACTGTTCAGCATTTCACAGTCAAACTATCTTACTAAAAATGTAGTGCCAAATACTAAATTAGTCACATGCATTCAAGCAAATTCTCTTTTTTCTAAGGATATGTTGAAGCCAGCCAAGATCTAGACTAGATGCAACAATCTCTTAAGTGAAAAATAATATTTGCACTACTAATATTGATGGCTATTGTTCTTGCAGCAGTCTTCTAATTTTCACCACCAGAAAATAGATAAAGTCACTCATAAATGTAGAAGTACAACACAAATAAGAGGTGACATACCCTTTCAATTTCTTCATCAGGCATCTTCTGATTTCGTAATTCTGATATGAGCCTTTCCCGAAAATGGAGAAACCATCCTCTTGTCTCCCTTTCAAGAATGCCGACAAGAATGGGCAGTGCTCTACGCATCAGATCCCTACGCAACAGAGAATGTAAACACAACACTTCTGTGAGAATTAATAGATATTAAACCAATGATGTCTTTATTCAAATAAAAATGGGAAGACCTAGAAGAACAATCACAAAGACAGAAGAAGAATCAATGGTATTTATCTGTGTGAGCGTTGTCAAATGACATTGAAATTATCAACTAAAGTGGTTAACTTGTTAATTCTTGATTTTTAGTGATTCAGCCAATTATTCCAGCTCTTTTGTTTTATAATTTCTTTACATAGTGTACATAAATCTGCTATGATTTCAACGTAAATGTTTTCATTGGAAAGGGAATTCCAAGGCAGTTACACTACTATAAGTTGGTGAGTAAAATATAGGATCAAGAGTTTGTTACCTGCTGAAGAGGCGAAGATCCAGCTCTATGCCTTTAGGAGTTAAAAATAAATAAGGAACAGGTGGAGGTGCTTCACTTCCAAGCCTAAACTTTTCCATAGATGCTCGCCTAATTTGCTGCTGCACGTACTGGCAAAATTTCTCCATGTCCTCTTCGTATTCAGACTGGAAGATAACGTTTGAATCCTTCAGTAATAATCAGCAACACTCATAGAATAATTTTCTTTCTCCTTCTTCACTATCAACTAAGTTCTAAATAAACTTATCATACCTTGCAAACAAGTTCAGCAACAAGGTACCTGCATCTCTCCTCTCTAATTCGAGCATCAAGATTATGAGTCTGCAAGGACGGGGTGCCTATCACAATATCTGAAAGGATAAACATTAGCAATTCAATACTTTGAATCTAAAACATCTTAGTGAGATAGTGAAAATCATTGATTTAAACACAGAGATGAAAGTTGAGCCAACTTTTAAAAATCTCTAAGCTTCATTCACCTTTTTCTAACCCATTCCATTTACTATACCCTCTAAAGAAATAACTCATGCATGGGAAAATTTTATTTTCCTTATCACAATTTCAAATTACATTAGTTGATTTTTTTAATATTAATCTATGATATTTCCATTTCAAATAATTAATGTCAAGGAAAATTAAAGACGTGACTGGCAATTTGTGTCCAATAATCAAGATATTGAGGCAACTAAAATAGTGCAGCGTAAGAATCACATTGAATGGAGACCAACTTATACTAGTGTTTAGGAGTCTGAGTGAATCACCTTTTAAGTGAATTTTAACTGGAGTGCTAACTTTCTACTTATTGAACATTGGATAGAAAAAGGTAACGTTGGCTCGTCAATATTTAAATAAGAGCTTTACATCTTAAAATGTTAACAGTTTTCATTTAAAAGAATTGCAGATTTTATTGTGTCAATTGTTATTTTTATGTTGGAACATTCATAATTACAGAGGTGTTGGGATAATCATCATCAATGATATTAATAGAAATTTATGAAATATTTGAAACTAAAATACTTGGGAATCTGGTCAAAAATATCTTAAACTAATTTTCACACAAATGTAATGAATTATGGTGCATTATTATCAATTAAAGAGTAGAGGTATAAACAATATTAGTGTGGAAAAGAATGGAAACATACTATGTAATGAATCACTCAGTGGATTAAAGTAATTTTATTTCAACCTATTAGGTTAGCAATTGGTGCAGTGTTGTTATTAATATTGAATTATTATGATTGAGGAGCCTCTGAAATGCAAATAAAAAAATTATTGATCAGCAAAGAAGTATTTTTAAAGCTTTATGTCCCTGCAGAAGAAAATAAAGGAATGTTTCCAAAAGAGCCTGGGCAGTTCTGTTGCTGTCATTCTATCAAAATGAATATTTCCCACGTATAAAACATGTTTAACAAACTTTAAAGTGTTTTACCAATTATTTTTAGAGTTCCTTCCAGAAGTGATTTCACAGCTTGTCTGACACTGAAGAAATGAGGGGCAACAACTCGTGCTTTTGCAGTGATGATGACAAATCGAAGAGCTAAAGCCATGTCTCCAAGTAAGTCCTCCCTTCGCCTCTCGGAACCCTTCTGCAACAGCTGACTCAAGCGCCATCTATGCACCTGCCCAGGGAAGTTGACACTGTCCACCTCAAATTCACTGAAACAAATCATACTCATGCTTAGCTGCACTTGTGCTATCACTCACTATTTGTTAGAAGAATTTACGAGAAAAGTGAACGGTAAAAAGCTTGAAAAGAATTACCAAGGTGATTGCTAACATATAAAAGTTATTGACTAAAACTTTAGACCAAGCACATCTGTTACAATGACATCAACTTCTCAATATTTTACACGTTGGTATTTAAGTTTTTAAATACTACATTACATTCTCGAATTACATTGATTTGAATCCATTTCAGTCAATGCAATTTTAATGTACAAATACTGTCAACTGTTTTAATATAAAAACTTTTTTTTTAGATTGTAATGTTATGTCATAAAATGGAAAAAATGACATGCCTCCAAATTCCATGTATTTTATAACCAATCTGAATGGTGAAGGAACAAGAACTGTGAGACTAATGAGGAAAGTACTTGTTTATTCAACGTTTTGTACAAATACAGCAGTGACCAAATCACTTTGGATTAATGCAGACTCAGTAAATGTGAAATAAAATTAGAAAAGCAAAACAATAACAATAAATGTCATAAAATATAAAATTGCACAAATAAATAATCTTAGAGTTTGGATGGGCTGACATAAGGAAATGATTTAAAGAAAAAGGAATTAGTAGAAAATGCAGAAATATTGGGTGTAGAAAAGAAAACATTCAAATGATCGTGTGACATGCTAGGAAACTTAGTGGAAATGGAAGGAGATAATGTCCAATAACTTTAAGAGAAACCTTAAATTTTAAGTACAAGCTTTTATTGAAACGTAAAATAATTGTGTAACTATGGAAATAAATAACTAATGGGATCAAGAGCATCATGGGAGTCAAATGAGCAAAGATAAAGAAGGATGTAGTTATAGAAGAACGGCAAAAATGTCTTTCCAATCTAACACAACAGAAGACATTGCTCCAGAGGAAATTTTCTTCTGCGCTCAAGGATGAGAAATTAAATATTGAAATTAATAATAAGTTCTAAATGTACAGTAGCATATAGAATCCCATAAAAAAGAAAGTTGATGGTGTGGAATGGATGGAGAATTAAGAAGGGTGTATGGCAGCTAACTATTACTATCAACTATGAGTTGCAATTGATTCAGCCAGGATTAAAAACTGTCCAAAGTTAAAAGAAGGTATAAAATACTATTCAGAGATTAACTATTAGGAAATAATTTAACAATCACCTGCATACCGATGTATTTTGCAATTTTGGGGCAAAGTTATAATAAATCATCAGTGAAAAGATTATTAGCTTATCAGTGCTCAGAAAACATGATTGTTTTACGTTTATATACACTACCACAGTATCTTAACAATGACAAAGCATAAATGATACAGAGATTTACATACAATAAATATTTTGACATAGTCCATTTTCAATAATCTGAGTAGTTAGATATGGAACCAAAATGAAGAAAAAATTTGACAATCATTATTTTTGGAAACCTGGACATACAATAAACTTCATTGTGATGATTAACAGCTGGTGCTAATTAGAATCAGAAGTTCACAACTGACAGGAATTTTTCTTATCATAGTTGATTCCTCGAGTAAAATATATTTCTTATATCATACAATGCTTAGTCTCATTCTCATGCAACAGATACCACAATTATATTATATTACTTTATTATTATTCTCAATATTGGTAAAATTATGTGGTGAAATTATTAAATATAAATTTAAATTATACTGAAAAAAACTGAGTACTATGATAAATAATTTACAACTCAATCATTCAAAAACTGGCACAAAAATTATAGAGCAGCATCAAATCATATTTCTTACATAAAATATCTATAAAACATATAAATACCAATTTTAAGGAAGTTAAAGAAGAAAGATGAATTGGGATTCATTACAAAAAGAAAATATTATACAGAGAAAATGTATAAGATTGGAAGAGTATGAAAGAATCACAACTAGCATCTTCAAAGGAGAGAGAAAAGAGCTGTAGAAGGAAATGCAACTATGTATAACAATGACAATTCCTACAGAAAGGAATCTCTAATTAATACAATAGAGAATGTGTACCAAAGAAAAAATATCACTTAGTCAAGGAAGTAAACATTACGAGATATGGAACAAGGTTTTATAAAGAACAATTCTCTTATTATTTGGAATCATTATATCACAATTTCTACTAAGATTTAAAAGAACAGACCTTAAGCTGAAATGTAAAAGAGAAACTCAGTTCATTGAGGGAAAATAAATAAAATATTTATTTAGTATTTTATATATTATGACTTATTAATATTTTAGTGGATGCCTCATGAAGACTTTAAATCAAATACTTAGTGGACAACAACAGGAGATTAACACTTAATTAATAATTAAAATTAATGATTAGTTAATTATTTTTTGAAAGGAATACTCCCTCATTCAAAAACTGAGCAGCATTGATCAACTCTAGTTCTCTCCCAATAAAATTAAATTGAATTAATTCTACTTCGTATATTTTATAAAGAAACTATCAATTGAAACTGATTGTTTCCAGTTACCAAAATATACATGAAGCAACATACAATATAAACAAAGCATTTCACTTTCTTAACAGAAGACGAAGTTATTTTGGCTTCAGCAGGATTTAGCGCCACTGATATTATTTTCACCGACATGAAAATCACCTTACAGATGAGCTTATAGCCATAAAGTGCACCAGGTAATAATGCTATAGTAGCCTCTACATATGCAAAAAATATTTCATTGGTCTATAGAAAGTACTTCAAAAGAATATTAAAATGAATAACATTCTGGGTTCAGAAGTTGAGGTACATGAAAAGCTCTCCTTTACATTAGATTGATAATTGAGAAGAGAATGCAAAAAGACCAACCAACTTTTATTGTGTTATTATCTTTATGGATCTAGAGAAAATATTTCCATTCCAGTGGAGATTATCAACCGGAGCAGAAGGCTTTTTTCGTGGCCAACAGTCAAAAGAAATAAGTCCTTATTGTTGCCCCTGAAGACTGATCCATTCTCTTTATTAAGAGAGACAGAAAGGTCATTAAATTTGTTGAGAGAAGGGAAAATGCTAGAATAAAGAAATAAGTAAGACAATGCTTATTACGAGTACTATTTAAAATACAGACTGATGAAAAGGCTTATGCATGAAGGAATTTCTTCTATGGATGGTTTTAAGATGGGCATAGATAAAGGATGGATGGAAATAGAATAAATAATCTAATAAACTAATAAACTGATTCGAAGTATAAGGATAAAGAAGTTCAACTACTGTTCATCCTTGGAAATTAATACCATTTATTTCTTCCATTATAAAAGAAGATAACCTCACAAACCTGAATTAGAACATAAGAAAAATGCATTTCATGATAATTTCTTTCTTAATATCCTGTATTTACTAAGAAATTTCTGAAGTGAAGAGGATAATCTAACATTAATTTCTGTAACTTTTTTCATAGGTAATATTTTGTGTGACATGTAAAATCATTTAACTAAAAATACAGATATATCATCATAAAAAAGATGTGAGATGTCTGTGAGATATCCAACATCTTACAATTATTTTGGAGTTTTTTACTGAGTTGAAGCTATCCGTTTACATGCTAGATTGATCTCATATGTACATTACACTCTTTTCAAAATACCATTTGGTGAAATATCCTTTGACTGAAATATTCCTTGGATTAAAGAATATATGGGTGAAAAGTCTTGGTTGCAATATCTCTGTGTGAGAATTTCCTGGTTTTCTAACTCCAATTAACTAAGTTTGATAGCTCAAAAAGAGGAAAAAGTTAGAAGAATATAATTGCAAAGATAAATAACTACTTAAGATCATTTTTTTCCACAGATTATTAGAGAAGCTACATCAATTGGAATTAAACAGGGATTTGTCTTTATACACCCAATGTCACTGCCATGGCAGTAAACGTTATTTTATTCTGTGCTATATTATTTTACTCTCCAGGGGTTTTCTCCAAAAGAGCTATACATATACTATACCTACCTCTCGGACTAGAGGGATTGCTTCTATCAAGGATATATAAAAGATAATAGTAAGAATCAAAATTTATCAGGTGAATTTTAGTCTCACAAGACTATTCTTAAAAGAAATCTTCAAATAACACAATCCAAAGAATCATGCCCTGACTAGGATTCAAACCTGGCATAAAAGTTTGATTTTCAGGCAAAAATTATTTAAAATAAAATAAAGAGTATCTTATAGGTCATGAAATACAGCACATTGTGTGATCATATATAAGAGCATACATTTAGAATATTTTTAAATAATAAAGTAAAAGGAAGTAAACAATCAACAATGACAAGTCAAGATTAAGGGTAAAGTATTTTTTAATGATTTAGCTTATTTTAAAGAATGTAACTTCTCCAATAGGTAAAATGTAAAAATAAAAATATTAGACACATAACATGTGAATGTAATCAAAATAAGAAATCAAATCACTTTATGCCAGAAACCTTTCAAAACGGTGCATTATTTGAAAACAGATAGAAATACACTCAGAGATCTACTAGGCTTTCATCCCCAAATATATTCTATAGTAACAGTTTTTGCTGTGTAAACTCTCAAACAAACCTGGACTCTTTTTTGGTATCTTGCTGTGTTGCTTGTTCTTCCATGAGTCAAAAAATAGGACAACAAGCTTTTTGGAGATGTATTTATTTGTTTCAAGTGGAAAAAGAAGACTTCATTCAGCACACAATACTTGAGTTGATTAACCTGTTTACATTTATGAATAAAAGCCTATATGCTGTAGTTATATTAATTCCTACAAAGGTGATTGTAGGTGATCAAACAAAACAATAATATCAAACACTATTCATGAAGAAGAGGTGACTTCATGACTATGGATTTGCTAGAAACCAGTCTCAATATGAAACTATGAATTATTGCTATATGTGTTGAAGAACTACAAAGGTGTCAAAAGTGGATTAAATATGTATAATAATGTGCTTAATACAGAAACATTATTGCTAATGCTTTTGTGAATTCACTACATATCTAAGAATGGACAGTCTGAAGTGAGCTGGAGTCAAACCAGGACTGATGTGTTTTGATAGAATATCTCCATATATTGAAAGGCGACACAGAAAGGCTTTTAAGAAGCTTTGTTCTTAACTTCTATTAGTAGATTTATTTCCTTGCTGAAATTTTAATTACAGGGGGTCACATAGGTCACACCTGGCTAGCAAAAGAACTATAAATCAATATGGAAGAATTTAGGAATTACAAATCATAAAGGATTAATAGAAAAGGCAGGCAATTATAACAATGTGTCAAACAATTAACACGTGGAAAGAAAATGCCTACCTCTCATTAAACACGGATATGGTTTACTTAGACAGAATAATAGAAAGTTCTGTCACTTATGCTCACATTAGATGTTTCAATGAGTAAAAAGTGATAAGTTTTTAATAATACATTTAGTATACTTAGAATGAAAATTACAAACATTTGATTTGATGATTTCATCAGAATACAGTTAGAATTATCCTGATATGTATATGTACTAGAGCAACTACTATTAAATTAAAATATAATTTTTTATCTTTATATACTGTTTATTAATTTATTACTTGATACAACTTAAGTGTTAATTTCTGGGTTTAGGAACTGCAGATCAACCATGAATTTCTTCACAGCTAATGGTAGAATAAAAATATTTATTCTCTGCGGACATAAGCTGGTATAATGAGATCCATCATGTTTAGCTATTGAGGGACATCAAATCTTTGAAAATCCTCCAGAATACAATGCTTACTTCCAAGGTATTTAACTAAAAATTACCAAAAAGTCTCAATAATACTAACAAGTTCCAGAGTGTTAATGAAATTTCTCAATTGAATGGTATTTTTATTCCTCAATTGCCTCTTTGGAACTTTTAAATTATATAGAATAGAAGCTATCCCCTTGAATATCCATGTTCTAATTAGTATTTGATCAGAAAAATGCCTCTGAAAATGCCTCTCCTATACCAGATATATCGTCTTTCTCTTACATAACTTTCTTTTGTTTCCGATACTTAATCTTGTTACTTTCCTTATTTTTTGCTTCTGTATGATTTCCATGCAGATTGAAATATTGATTCACTTACTGTTTTACTTATAAAAATTACTCAGTCATTCTAGTGTTAAGATTGCTAAGGATTTTCTTCTCTGTTTTTCGTTCATAAGTATTTGGATTTATTATTTTCATATTTTACTTTCACATTTATGAAAAATATTATGATGCATTTATTTTTGTTAAATTAAACTACAAGTTAGACAGAAATGATAAAAAATTCAGGTAGACTCAGAGTAGGTCTGACCTAATATTCATACAAGACTTCAAAAAGTATAACAATATTTGTGCAACACAGAACAGCAAAGCATTTATACAAAAGCAAGCCCAAAGCATGGACATATGACAAAGACCTTCAGCAGTTGAATTTTTATTTTAGTGCATTTTATCTTCTTAACACTTTTGAAAAACAGGACTACACATTATCAGAATCATTGAGAACACTGACAGCCTATATTTTAAAGCTTAGGGATTTTAAGTGGAGTGTTAATATACACAGACATACTTTGACCGACAACTGGAGTAGAATACTACAGTTATAATTACAATCACAGTACTCACTCTTTAGACAGAGAAAAGTCATGTTCAGGCAAAAACACAGTCATTAGACAGTTATCAGCATCAGTTGAGCAACATTAACTATCAAAGAATATTTTTTGGAAGTTTCATATGAGCCTTTCTGCAATAAATAGTATTTCTATCAAAAACTATCACATGTAGTCCAAATTGACTTATTTTAAACTTTTTCTCAACCATTTAGCATTGCAAAGTATAGCATAGTATACAGTACAATGTAGTACCAATGTAACTCTAACAGCATTGGTACAGTTACATTGGTACTATATTATTACATCAAAAACAAGTAAGGAGTTAATAAGAGGCGACAATTTGAGAAGTTGAATTCAGAGAAACTAAGGAGTAAAGATGTTGAAGTGTACCCAAGAAGCATTGTTGAAATGTTCAATTCAAGAGACTGATCAGAGGAATGGGTTACCATTAGGAATACAGCTTTTAAGACAATAAAAAGTGGAATTTGGAGTGGTGAGAAGGAAAGGAAAAGACTGTGAGGGAAATGTGATGACATAAGATGGATGAATGTTGAAAATGGAAGAATGACCCAACACATGTAGGTAAAATTGACATCCATGATGGAAAAAATCATAAGGGTGTTAAATGAGTAGGAATGCAGGTGCATAATAATACTAAAGTGTTGAGAATTGGAAAGGTGAAATGCTTTATATACATATGGTTGAATGGGAAAACAGTGGATCAAGTGAGGTCTTTTTAGTAGTTGTTAACTTCCATAACTCAGAATGAAATCCATACAGAAGAAATGGATAGCAGAGTAGCCTTTGGTAAAGATATGTTTTCATAGGTGCAGCTGTGCTAACAAATAAATTCCAATAGCTTTGAAAAGGAGTTTTTCCAAATGATTTGCATAGTCACATATGGATCTGAGAGCTGAACATTCTGGAAAGGGGTATAAGGGTGATAAGAAGCATTCAAAATATGGCTATCGACAGGTCTAGAGAAAATGATATGGAGTAATGGAGGAGGTCCTAAGGAAAGTGGGAAAGAAGCAAGTTAAAGGTGATATTGGAATAAAAAAACATCTTTACTATATAGTCAACGTTTACAGTGGAGGATTATGGAGGAAAAGATAGATACAGGGAAGAGATTATAAAACATGGAGGAGAGGAATAACTTACCAGGAGATGAAGGAGGATTCAAGGGTCAAAGAAAAATCGAGGATACTGTCTGATTAAACTGTCCTTATCTGGTTGATTAGGTCAGTTATACCAAACAACTATGACAAATTCATAAGCTTGTAATGATTTTCAGCTTACTTAGACAAGTATTATGGCCAAAATGAACCAAAAAAGATAGGGTTTTATAAGTTCCATCACCCTTTTTTTAATATAAAGAAATTCTATTTTCTCCACTTTCTATGCAATGAAAATCTTTCACCTAGTTTCTTTTGGAAGAAATATAATTTGGTTAAGATTTTCCTCAGCTTTTTTTACATTCAAAACTATAAACAATGGCTAAAATCTTGCCAGACTGATGACTAATACTGATTGGTGCTTTCTAAGTTGATAATTTTTATTCAGCCTTTGCAGCAGTATTTGTTCTCAAATTTTTTTATGACAAAGAGATACATTTTCCCATTTTTTTAAGCCAAAATAGATTTTCTACAACATTAAATAATATGTGAATCTATATTAAGCTTTCATGGGTGTAAATAATTTAATGTAGATTTGAGATCTATGAGGTGTCAAATACCGACTGGGTGAGCCTACTATGAAAGTGTACTCATACGCAACTATGCATAATATCATTAGGAAAGCTCTGATGACTCAAATAAGATAAAATGAAAGTAAGCTGCTTGTTTACTACCAATTGTGGTTAATTGGTGATATGAAGTCCAAGAGTTATGAAATTAAAGGGTGAAAAAATGGAACTTAATGGTTCAATTATTTAGTTGGAAAATAAAAAGAACAAAAGTTTCACAAATCGCATTAGCTCCAATGAAAGCAAAACTTGATGAAATTTCACAATTGAAAAATAATGTAAGGTTGCCAATTAGAAAAGTATAGTAAAATTGCAGTCAAAGCATGCATCCACCTCAAAGAAAAAGCCACAGTTGTCACAATGAGGAGAAGAACATACCCAAGACGAAGAATACTCTCCAACTGGGCAGCACTCAATTTCTTCGGTTTTCCATACTTATCCTTGTGAAGGCTTTTGGTTTGCAATATTTTAATGAAAAGCAGAGAAAAAGAGAGGATGCAAGTGAGCGCAAAGACAGAAAAGGATGAGTCACAAATACCCTTTAATTGACACAATATCACAGTTCTTATGCTAAAAAGGAAAGCTTTTTTTTTAATTCATAAGTCTACACATCACAAACCCGAACATGATGCCTCAACATCTACAAAGTGAAAGCAAGTGCAAACAAGAAGGTCTAAATGAGATGACAATTTATCAAAGTGAACACCCACTTTCGTGGGGTTTAGCAGAAACATAGCTACCCCAAAATATTCTCAAAAAATTACAAAGAGAAAGAAGATGGAAGTGATTAAACTAGGTATGAGGCCAAAGAAGGTATGATATGGTTACAATTTAAAACACAGGAACAGCTAAGAAGTTCTGACGTAATTACACAAAGCCAGTGAAAATGTGGAAGGAAATGAAAATTTTTATTCATTAAGTTTAAATTTCCCTGACATAAAATGCCATTTTCCCTAAAAACAGATGTCTTCAATATTAATTCACTATCAAAAGAAAAACTGTCTATTTTCAGACTGAAGTTGATTTGGGAGTATCAATCCAGTAATCAATGAGTATTTAGATTAGATGACACACCACAATGAATTCATTCATAAGACTAGAATTACAAAACCATTTTAAATGTTAAATGACTCTTGTAATGAGCCCATAAATTGGCGAAACATAATGAGCTCATAGAAATGTGTAAATAAATTCAGTAGAAAGCAAGACCAATCCAATCACAAAGATGTAACAATCGCACACAGTGCAGTAATTTCCATAGAATCAGATTTTAATGTGTATTTCACCAGTATATGGAATGCTTGCCTTTTACATTTAATTAAAATTACCCAGAGAGGCCAAAAATATAATTGCTCATTGAAATAACTTCAAAGAAAAAGTAAATCACTTAGATAAGCTTTTCTGGATAATTTTGCACTTCTATTTAACTGTTCATCTCTGTGGTGCTTTGAGCGTATCTATAAAATCTTGATTTAGAGCTCCAATGATAATTGAAAGAAAGCTAAAATTACAGGATTTAACTAATAACCTATTCTTGGTATCACTGCATCAGCTGCTATGTCTGAAATTGCTCACTTTGCATATTCTTTACACAGAAAAGACAAATAATTAAATCTCTGGTGATTCAAAATTAAATAAGTAACTTCTGAGAAAAGTATATACGCGCAAAAATTATTCTTACTTCATTTGTAAAAAATATCACCATCAACATATTTCTCAAATACCATACAATATTTTCAAATATAAAAAAATCAAGTAATAAAGTCAACCCTTTCCATGTATTTTAAAATGCAAGAAATAGTATAAGGACAAAAATACTTGAATATGTTCTCCATATGTCTTGCCCATTTGGTAAATCAAACACTAAGCTTGTCCTTGTCATTTCTTACTCATCCTAAGATATATCTTCCTCAAAGATGAGATTAAATGGAGACAAATAGGTTAAGCATGTTTCCTGCTGTTAAAAATTAAGTTGAGGCAGGTTCTTTAGGTTCTCTGGAAATCTCAGCATTGATAATTTGAGCATTTCTTTCCCTTCTTTATTCCAGTAGATGTTTATGGTAACCATTTTTTATCTCACCTAGTAAATGAGAATTAAGATAAGCATAATATGCTGTTCTTGATCTGTATGTCATGAAATTTACCTCAAGAAAAAGAGAATAAACTTTGCAGCTGAGGTTTCATTATGAAGTGCAGCAAAACAAAGATTTTAAAAAATGAATTATCCATAAATATTGCTATGAAAATCTTGAAGACTGTGATTCGGTGCTAGTCAAGAAGAATATGAAGTCAATCATCAGATTTCATGATAATGGTAAAATGGATGGTAATTTGGTTAAATTTAGCAACACTATCATGATTCCAAAATGGGTATGTAGTCCAGGGAGTGTTGTTCAAGGAAGTCATGATAATCAAAAAGTCATAGACTACATGAAGCATACATCTAGTTCTTAACTAGGTATATGCAAAATAAGTACCATTTCATCATTTGCACTGTTTTTCTGATGTTTTTGTAGAATAGATGATCTTTAATTAAAGTGTTTTATCATTTGCATTGAAACTTAGAGTGAAAAAATTGATATACTTAGCATTACTTTCATAATTAAGTAATTGTTTTCTTTTTCTAGCATAAACTATATGTGATGGTTTGAAGATTCAATCTGCAAAAAATGCAGAAACTCTTCCACTTAGAAAATTCTCTAAAACTTTCTTTAAAATAGAATTAACTCAGCTTTGTTCACTGCAACTGCATAAGCATAATAAAGAAACCTTATGGATCTTTATTTAATATTTGGCAAGCTTAATATCACAATAAATATAGCATAATGTTCAGTTTTTCTTTATAAAATACTGCAAAAAATTGAAAGTCATTACTTCACATAATATGTAAGTGGGTTGTTCATGCAAATCAAACCAATTTGCTGATTAAAAAAACAGAATTCCTCTGCATCTAAGAGAAGATTATGATATTTGATTCACTTCCAAAATATAAAGGAAAATTTTTAAAATGATCTATCACTTAGATGATAAACTAGCAAAAACGCATGTTTAGAGCTCTAAAACTACAGTCCTTGGCATTTTAACCCATACATTTAATTTTTCATACTTCGAAACTTGGTTAAATATCAATTCGTGGATTTCCTAATTTAAAGGAAGCAACAGCAATTATTAAATTACAGAACTAAATCAATAAAGTCCAATATAAAGGGAATACAGCTACAAATGAAATTTACATCAGCCTTTTTAAGTTTAAATGATTCAATAACCATTTCACAAATGATATTTCCTCAATTTCCATCAAATCTATATGTATGATCATTCCCAGAAAATATTATAATTTTCTTTAATAGTAATCTTTATTCCTGACCTTGCATTTACCCCACAAATAATACTCAAACACTGATTTGGAATTGCTAATTATAATTTCTTCCAAACTTTGACTTTAAAAAGATTCCATAACAACTAGGTATAGGAAATTGGTTAGTCTATGAAACTAAGGATATCTGCAAGTCAACTCAGAATTACGACTAAATATACAGTTTGACAGGTAAATAAACTAAATGGCAGAGAAAACTTGTAGTAAATAATGTCATGAACAAAATATCAGAAGAGTAGTATAAATATATTTATAAGTGCTTTGACAGCAGAGGTGATTTCACACATGTTGCTAGCATCCAACCTAGGACCACTTTTACCAAAGGTGAACACACTACCAGCTTCACTATCTGTGAATAGAATCTTTCCCAAAATTTCAGAAGATAAGCCATTATATACTGATTTCTCACTACCTCTATAGTAGCATAAACATTTAGCAAAACATAAATAAACTTCAAGTAAGTCTGGTCAATAGTATACAAATATTTACTGCTCCTGGTGGATTAAAATTGGTAGCAATAGAAATAATCTCATTGAATAATGTTCAAAGTATTGAAAGAGAAACTCAAAAAAAATAAAAAATAACTTTTCAAATTAACATATACCACAAAATTCAACCTTTCAAACTTTATGATGCCAATCAATGAGTTTAAGTTACCAATATCTTAGAAAGTGTTGGCTATGTAAGACGGTAGTAACTTATTCTCACCATTGAATGCCAAATAACTCCCACATTTGGTCTTATGCATCCAGAAAAATAGCAAACAATTCACAAGACTCTAAAGGAGCCATATGTGGTTTAATGTAATAGAAGTGTATTGCTCAAGTAATCACATGTAATTTTCTGAACTCTTCATCCTTTCGAATCAGCTTCATTTCTACTAAACAGCAACTATTAATTTTAATCTAATCTACTATTACAGTAGGACATTCTTCAAAAAGTCTG
This sequence comes from Pachydiplax longipennis, assembly GCA_036926295.1. NCBI lineage: Eukaryota > Metazoa > Arthropoda > Insecta > Odonata > Libellulidae > Pachydiplax > Pachydiplax longipennis. Next base: position 40,510,571 of record JAVFKF010000015.1, read on the forward strand.
AATAACATTATCTATCATCATTATTCAATTTTTGTATGAAACTGACACTGTAGTAGATGTTCTTAATTTTTCAACAGCTACAATCTGTATGAATATATATCTTCTATCAAAATCAAACAAAAATGAAGATAAACTTTTTTGGTTATCACATCAAACCAGAAAAACTAGATTGAATTCTTTAACATAAATGACTATGTCATCGAATCATCTCATGAAAGCTGTAAAAATGCACTATTCCTTTAAACAAATGAAGACATGTACAAAACAGTTTAACCCTCATCTCAAGTAAATATGCAAGAGAGCATCTTACTTTACATTCCTTGTCTGTTAATGTTAACTTTCAATACACTCTTAATTTGCAAACTATGCTATCTCAACCCAAATAACAGTTGTTGAATGGCTCACCCCCTTTCTCTGATCATCTCCAGCTGCTTCTCCGTGAGTCTACGTGGCTCTCCTTTAGGGTCGGCAGCCACAGCATCCAATTCATCGAAGGAGGGAGCGAGAAAGAGATCGCGCATATTGAGCGGCCTTCCACTGCCCCCTCCAAACAGTCCACTGCCTCCATTGATGCTGCGGATGGCCAAAGAAGTGTCTCCAGCACTCGACGAGGCAACAGGAGGAGGGAGGACTATGGGAAAGGTCTTCCAGTGAAACAGAATTTTCTCTGCAACCTGGAAACAGATTGTTTAAGCCATTGAAAAGGATGGAATCTTTAACCATGTGAGTGCAGTTGACTAAAGCATTCAAGGAAGATCTAGGATAAACATTTCGTAGAAACACAACTGCAAAGAATTAGGAGAGGAGTTGCTTTGAAAGGTTTGCTTTCGCCTCAATTTAGCCTCAAGATTCAATAGACTGCATGGAAGATACTTTTACTTTCTCACACTACCCACTTCCTTAGATTTTTGCCTGTAGAAATTTGTGTGCAGGGCTGCATAACATAAAGGGGAAAAGCAAGAATCTCTATAAAAATTTAATTATACGCTATAAAACCAAGGTATATGTAAGAGAGGGAGTACAAAGAATTTAAAAAAAAAACAAATATATAAATTTTAATGAGCCAGGATTTAATGATTCCTTCAGTATTTAGAGAAAAATTGATTTCTTATAATTTCAGTGCAAGGTTGCATACCCACTATGTAAATCTGATAATTACATTTTACTGATTGCTCCACATGATATGAAAATCTAGGAGGAGATGCATCCTTACGATATTAATGAAAGGAAGTTAAAAACATTTAATGTTTGATTTTTTCATGGATATCTACAGCTCAACCAGAATGAAAACTCATTTCCTTGACACAACTGAAGAGTTAAGGTGGATAAATCAAGCCATTTAAGGAACCCATTTAAGAATTTTAATTCTAATATTAAGGAGGTATAATAGTGCATAACTTTAATAAAGAACTTATATCGCTAAATTCTCAGTTCTAATAGCTCTCCTGAAACAGAGAACTGAAGAGTTTGGTCTATAAGATCTTTTGTAAGGAAGTTTATGAATTTAAAACACATTTAAAGAAGTGAGCTTACCATAGACATGATCAAATAAAGAAATGTAGTTAAGAGTGCATCAAATCCAATGATGCCCGAACAGTTCATTAAATACTTGGAATGATTAGCCCTATGCAGTTAACAAAGGCTTGTCTCACAACCAAAGGGTTTGAATAAATTTGAAATGAAGAATAATTCCTAGCAATCAAACAATCTTACCTCTTTAATGTGATGCACAAGCTGTGATATTTCAGGAGGCACTCCATTGACTGCCACATCAAACTTCACAGGTTCCCTCTGAAAGAAGAGATTTCATTTAATTAGTGATATGCGTGATCTGGCAAAATTTACAGAAAAATAATCGAATGCTAAATATTGTGGAAGGGATTTCATTTGCTATAAAACTAAGATCATCTACAATAGCAGTAAGTGTCTCAGAAACTCAAAAAGAACAGACTGATAACATTCATTCATATTTGAAACTCCATCCAACTCTACTACATTTTACTGTTATTTAGTAACATTGAATATCTCCTTGAATTATAAAAAACAATCCTCTGCATGAAGAAACTGGAAGTAATTACTGAATTGAACACAGCCTCTGTTAATTTTTGCAGAGAACAGAAATAAGAAAAGATAACTAAGTTTAAGAATACAAAATTCCCCCCTGCCACACGCCGAAAGACGGCTTGCAGGGTATTCATGTAGATGTAAATGTAGAAATTACAATTTCTGTAGTAAAACTCCTTCTGATAGGAATATTAACCCAAAATTAGGAATCTGGTTAACTACTGTGTTGGAACTTCTTGAATATAATTAAACATAACAGGAAAAACTAAAATCCTACCCTTCGTTAGCTACTTTTTCTTTAGATTTCAAAGCCTAAAGTTATCGAATTTCACATCTTTGTTTTGCAAATTATAAATTTAGTAATTCAAATACAAATAATTTAGAGTAGTAGAGCAAAAAGGCAAAGGAAAAACAAACAAAAGTACATCAAAAGAAAGTCATCGTCATCTCACCTGTGCGTCATCAATCCTCCCCCCGTCCACTCCCACTGCCCCCCCACTCATGGTCACCTGCTGCTAACTGAGCCCAGCTGCATTCCGAAAGCTCACCTGTTCATTGAAAAACCAATCCATTAAACAAAAGTTAGAAACTAACAAATCAAAAAATACCATCTAAATTGTATAAATTGAAGTAGTGAATCAGTAGTAAGAAAATCGGAATATATTTCAAATAGGAGATTTCCAAGCTATGGGTTACTGCCAATACAGCGATGAAGATCAAGGGGTTATGACAGTGAGAATGAATCACCTGATACAGTGCAGCAGTAAAATCCCTAAATAAACTAGGAACATAGGGAAAATTTATATCCAAATGATAAGAACAACTTAAATCCTATATCTGATGTAAATTTTACATATTCCTCCTGATAAAGCATTTTTAAATAAATTTCTTCACATAAAACATAAAAGGATCATAAATAATAGATAGCAATCATCTCAAATATAAGGAACTTGAGAACCATTCAAACAGTTAAATATAGACAAATACCCAAATAATTCATCAGATATTGACAATAGAATATTATAGCAACATGGCAGTAGTAGCTTACTTAAATACAGTAAAGCCAAGTTAAATCACCGCAAATTGATAATGGGTACAAAAAATAGAACATAAAGAAAAGACCTCAGAGGAAAAAATATGTTCATAAATGCCTACTTGTATTTGTGCAAATTTAAGTTAACTTGACTCAAGTTAATCAGAGGTCACCTCTGTATAAAATATAAAATATGCAATCTAAGAAGTTAAAATGTAATATAAAATGTTAAAAAGTAATATAAAAGTTTTCATAATACTATAACTCATTGTCAGAAAAGTGAATGAAGATATCATCGTTTTATTTTTCACTCACAGTAGGGATTAGAAGAATCACAACTCATAATAGGGAACTGTTCAAATTGCACAAATGCATCAAATGTCAAGTTAGTCATTCTGTTTGTTCACAGAATTCAAAAATAAGTATTTCGATCATCTGCAAAGTATGATCTCCGCTTCCCCTAAGTTTGTAATTATTGAAGTCCTCAAGGACACTGCACTACTTCCTAAGCTAAACAAAATATACCATCTAAATGTTCACATCCTCTCTCAGCGGTTAGAGGTCAGACTCAGAGGTCAATTATTCAACAAAATTGAGTGATCAATTGCTTTCACCATAGACAGAAGCTCCACATATTAGACAAGTGTAAAATTCAGTGTAATCAAATAAGATAACAAACTAACGCACTGGTTTGCATATTTCTAGATATCTCAAATCACTACAATTTCCATCTAACTCCACAGCAATTTATTTAGCATACTTTAAATTTTTAGATGGATTAAATTCAAAAAATGCAAACAAGTACAATTGTGTGAACTTAAGTGACTGCTGTAAGGAAGAAGATTTGCAACTTGGAAGGAAAATCAGGTTGTTATCACCTACTGACACTGTTCCTAAGGGGTTTAAGAGTGAACGTTTCTAATCATTACCATCATTACATTTTCAAATCAGACATGGAATTGGTCTTTTCACTCTTAAGCTTGTGTATCTTAAGGAATTAACAGCAGCAAGGGCACCAGAATAAAGTTACAACTAAAGACATAATAGCAGTTCAAGGGTTAAGAGAAACTGTTCCCTAGGCAATTCTGAAGTAATCACTAAAATTTCCTAACCACTTTTCAAAAAACTTCATTTAGCTATACTCCAGGATTCAATTTAAATGCCATTTTTTCATAACTAGTGAATGTGGAACAACTTGTTAGATCTAAAATGTATTATAAATATTATGGAATAATTAATACAATCAAAAACAGAATTTACATTTCCCCAACTTTTCTTTCCATTTAGACAAGTGGATATTCATCTGTGTTCAAATTCATTGAATAGAATTCTGCTACATGCAGTCAACTCATGTTCAATAAATGAATCCAGATTCTCTAATATTGTAAGTTTAAGTAAGTAGTTAAACAATTGAACAAATGAAAATGAAGATTATAAAAAAGAATAAAATTAATTAAGAGACAAAATTAAAGGTAAACAAATAAAAAATATGTATAGTAAAATTATTGATTTCTTCACCCCAAATTTTGTTTTACGCATCTAACATTTATCTTTCTATCTATTGATTCGAACCACCATACTGTGGTAGGATTCCCTTACATGCAAGAAGGATAACAAGATTTTTATACATTACACCATATCACCATAATCAAAGAAGCTGATTTCAATGCATAAGATCACCGAATAAATATAGAAATCACAAAATATACATCAGAAAATATATTAGAAAAGAAGGATAGGGGGAGTGAGGTCAGAGGTAGGGTGGAACAGTAGAAAGAATTGAGGAGGGAAATTGATAATGATGATCATTGATGATTTGGGTGAAGAGGGCCTTGAAGATTTACAAATGTTCTTTTGGATTAAGTGACCATATTTTTAATTGATATGGAGATTTTCCATTTCATGTGAACACTACTGATTGAATTCTTGGAAAAAACAATCCATTAGAACAGACTTTGGATCATTATCATAGTATGTGCTCCAAGTTGCATCTTTTGAGGCTCTGTTCTCTCTCTACTTTCTGCCATATATTTTGTAATTTTTAAACCCTTAAACTTATAATGGAAAATCCGGCTTATAAAATACGTTTTCTATGAAGAAGAAAAAAAGGTTGTTTTCCCAATCATCCAATACGCTTACACCAAGAAAATGCAATCCGTATACTGCATTAAGCTGAGTGAATTCCAAGTTCAAATCCCAAATACCAAAATAAGTACATTCTAAGTAAAAAAGGACTATAATACTTGAGTTCATTGATATTCTTATTCATATAAAATTTTTTGACACATTTTGTTACTTTAAAACTTTTCTGAACTTTCCTGATGTCTCACTTAACTGTATATACAATATTATAATGCACAATGTTGAATAAATGAAAATGAAACTGCTGAGAAATGACTAAAGGTGTTTGTATTACATTTGATCAATGATTTTTAATATTCCTTTCGATTAAGAATAAAGGAAAATGTATCTTTCATTGATTATAATCTCTGCCTGTCGATGGCTGAGATTATATAGAAGCTGCTGAACTATGAAAAATGTTGAATAACAGCATTCATCTTAATCACTCCTGATTGAATACTATAAAAAGTATTAATTATAGGGTCAGTATGCAGCACTTTTTTGAATTTTTTCCACCTACAACATACTGACTGAGAAAAGCAAACGTCAAACTACCTAAAATTCCTTATTTTATAAAAAGATAAACTCAGCTATCTTAGGCTTTACTTTATGGAATTTTATATTTAAATGAATATTATTTTTATTTCACTAATAAAAATAATATTCATTTAGATTCCTTATCTTGCCTAATGATCCCCATTCCCCCTTAAGGGCTTTTGGAAGCTTATGGTGGAAGGTTTGAGGTCATTCTTCAAGCTGATTAAAAGAGAAAGAAATATTAAAAGGAAGAAAAAGAGTTTAAGGAGTTAGAATAAGAATTCATGCTATTCATGGGAATTCTTCAACTCAATCAGGAAATAGATTCATAAGCATTGAACAAGAAAAATGTATTATAATAGATGATTATGTGAGATTTATGAATGATAATAATAATATAATCAGAATAATACCTATGCTTAAAAACTGATTACTCAGAAGGAAAAAAATCCAGAACTATTTATCAACTGAAATTAAGGAGCCAATAATTGAAGGTTCTTCAAGGTGAGAAGTCTAGCAACTACAAATGGCCATTCAAATAATCAAAATCAATAAGATACTGCTTTTTCCAGTTCGATAACTATGCAGCTGGTAATGCTGCATTTGACTGAAATGGCCTTCTTTTGCATTTAGAGGTTTTTGTAAGTAGTATGAGCCACATTTTTTCAGTAGCATCAAATTGTTTTACCCATTTAATAAAAAAATGAAATTACTCCCTAAACTGTAATCATTCTCAGAATAGAATTAAATGTGTTAGTCATAAAGCATTACTGTCTCAAATAATATATGTAAAAATTAAATAAAAACATGATGACACTTGTTTTTCACTTATCCTTCACAAGACCAATTATGTACCGAGTTAATTCAAGGTAAACGTATACTGATATCTGACTGAAAAGATAAAAAGTACAATAAATATCTTTTATCAATCTGTCTTAAATTAACCAAGATCATTAATTAAAAAGTTGTGACTAAAAATCAGTATTTAGATGCACAGAAGAACTCTCTAGAGCTCGTGCCTTTATCAGAAGAGATTCTAATACAAATATAACTTTTCTGTGGTAACTTTTGTTTTTTCCCTTTGTCGAAAATTCTTTGAATTTTTAATTTTTTTTAATTCTTTTTCCCAAAAGCTTTTGGGTTTTAATAAGAACTTCCCATTTCTCTAGCACAAAAGAGCACCAAACAAGAGATATTCTTTACTCGTCGAATAAAACGAAAAATTCAAAACGAGGATATTCACAAATTAAACATCTACTGGGTGTTTTCACAGTCTATCTACCCTTTAAAACTATCTCAATAGTGCTGCTTTAAAAGTGGAGGGATCATTATCTTAATTCCAAATAGGCCCTTATCTTGGCTTGAATTAGGGTTTCCTTCCGTTTTCGGGAAATTCTACGCTCTTCGTCCCGAATCACGAGAAAATTGGTCTGAAAACCCGGTCTTTGGGGTACTCCATAAATAATCGACCCATCATCAAATCATTATTTTATTTTCAATCGCACGGATAATGTTATAAAGAAACGCAAATATAACATAACCAAAAATGGAAACGATAATGCTCATCAGGACTCTTTTCTGGAAAGAAAATAACTTAATCTGCTGAAGACCTTTTCTTCACATCCTCGATTGTTCTGTTAACATTTCAACAATCAGCGTCCATCATTGTTACGTACTCAGCTGAGATGCGCTCAATTCGTGGAATTCTCTTCTTTTTACTTTCGATCCGGCGGTGTTTGCACCCACATTATAGTTTCGCTCTTCATTTATATACAGCTTTATTATTTCACGAAATTGAAGCGTAAAGAAAAGTTTTGAAATCCTTTCGAATTCTCGGGAGATAGAATTTACCGTTTTCGTTTTCAGTACCCATCTAAAGTAAGAGGATTTGAAAACTTAAGTTTGAACGATCGAAAAATCGGAGAGGAAAATTTACGAGCTGTTTTATTTCCGGATCGTTTTCACATCGATGGAAGACAGTTTTCATTCGTCGGCTACAGTAATGAATTTACTATTAGCCGAATTTAATGATTTTTTACGAGAAATTTCCACCGAGATAAGCCCCCTAAAGTGTCTTGCCTGAAAGTGCATAACCTTACGCAGTTATGAAGAGAGAGAAGCCGACTTAAGGGACGGTGAAAATTTTGTTCCTTTCGAAAGATGAGTACGTAAAAAATTGGAAAGTTCGTCTGAAAGTAAAGAAATACAATTGCAGCTTTATTATCTTGCACATCACTGATCTCAACAGTCTCCTGTTTTCTAAATAACCTCTGTTTCGGTGCCATGCCATTCAGAAGAGACGGACGTTAAGTTTAAAAAATACATGGGAATGCATGACAAGATGCAGAGAAAAATTTGTAAGGATAAGAAAGCGCGGTGAATAAACGAGGCCATTCACCAAAAAGGAAACTGTTAGACTCTTACCTATTTGGATAAGAAACTATTTTTGATTCGAACACAAGTGTGTTATAATCAGTAGGGGAGATCCTATAGTCTTCTTAACATCCAAAGAAGGCGTCGCATAGCGAAAAACAATAACATTAACGCAATAAACAGAAGAAATAATAAGATTCCGCATCTTTCCACGAAATAAATCAATAAATTACCGGCTTCAGCGGCTGATCGCAGCCATTATCTCCTTCACTTATCCCACATGATTGTTTACCAACAATTACACAGTATTTTCTGAACTCGGATGAACCGTGAAGGACCGGCGAGATGTCGCTAAAATCGGATCGCGCAAGCGGCAAGTCGCCAATACATGCAATTAAATTGGTGGTTACGTGAGTGAAACTTGACCAGCACCTCGTTGATGTAACACCGAATTCTCAAGCCCTTGTTCATCCAACACACTTTTACCTACTGGGGTAAGCACGCTATTCACTATACTCTTTCCATTCTCGCATACACATCTTAATTGTAATTTCATACGTGCCCTCGTGCAGGCTGCGTACACCTCACCATCGCTGCATTCAAGCAGCTTTTCCCTCTTGGTTCCCAACCACTCACAATCTCCCCATGCACCATTCTACTCATTCCGTTTCCGTCAATCCTTCGTACGCCTCCAAAACGAATTAAAACACCAATTTCAACACCGTACCGCCTTCCACATCAATCCATCAACCAAAATCAACGAGTCTCCTTTCCCCTAAACGAGCCAACGTCCGACTTCACTCCCGACACACCCTTCTGCTAATTCTCTCGTCTACTCAAAGAAAGCCGAGAATTCCAGCGAACGTCACTGTTCGCAGTCGGAAATAACACCGGACCACAAAGGCTCGGAGCGAAGCAGAGATGACTTACGCGTTTTAGAAGGATGATCCGAGTCCGGAGTGTGTCCCACGACGCCTTTCTCGGGATTTAGGAGAATTGCTCGTTCGGCTGACAGACATTGGGATGTGGAATCGGGACAACGAAGTAGAGCACCGAGAGATCGATTTTAAAGTGGCCAAGTAAGACGTAATCGATGTCCATACTTTCGCTTTCGGAGGGAGTGGCATCGGAAACAAATGCCGCTGCTATCCAAACTCCTCCTCACCCACTTTTCCACTCAGATCAATAGACGGCGGGCAGCACCATCTGCCGCCGTTCCGAGACCTTGAAACAGCTGACAGCAACTGGGGTGACGGATTCCAGCGCGAATTGGACACACATGAAGATGCTCTCCGTGATGCCGCTTTCCGGGTTCCTCCGCCGCATTCCTAAATCCTCGTTTTTATGCGCGCCGTGGCGCTAATTTCGCCAGCGCCGACTGCGTTAGCAACAACCGAAATTTCGTTGTTGGAAACGGAGAGAAATGCGCGGGAGACGGTCACGGATTGAGCATTGTTGCTAAATATGACGCCATTGTAATTCGATGATCGGCTGTAAACCCAACGCTTTCCCTACTCCACGTTCTCGAATTTTTGGCAAAGGGTTGAAGTAAAACATGTACGATCGTGGTAATGTCCGACGAAAATCCCTGACGCAAGAATGCGGTCAAAGATGAAATATTTGCAGAAATTAAAAATAATAGGATTGTTTTATCAAGGGTATAACAAACTTTGTTTTCGAGAAGGAAATTTGACATTGGTTTTAGATCTAAGACGGAAAGATGAGAGCGAAATATGTCTACGATACACTTCGATGTCGATACAAATGCTAGAAAAAGCAATTATACACAACCTTCTCACTAGGAAAGCTCCAAAGAGTATTTCGATTGAATTTTTAGCAAGCACTTCGTGGGCTATAAATTTAGAGAGATGAAGAAAACGACCCTAAGAGCGACCGTTTCAATTTCCTAATTTTTACGACCTCGCAGATCGTTAAAAGGCGGGTTTTCAGTCATTTTCTCCTATTCAGAGGAAGGCTCTTGGAAAATGCGAGTGAGATATTACTTTTCCAAAGGGAGATAAACATGAAAATGTCTGACGGGAACGAGAGACGAACCCGGGTCTCTAAATTGCACTAACCATCGAGCTATCAGGTCAGAACATTCTCCCACGTCGTTTCTTTCATATCCGCTACTGCTTGGGATATTTCCTAGGCATACATCCATAAACCATTTCTTTATATTGCTTCTTTATTGGTCATCTTGAAGGGTTTCGCCCGGTATAACTATTATAATATTTCACGGCAATTGGTCACAGCAGACAGTTTAGATATACACCCCGTGAGCCTCCAAGGGCGTTCAGCAGGGGGTGCATTAACACCAATATCCTTAGCTAATCTACCCTATTAGCTTCTCTAATGGTATGCGGAAAGAAAGACCAGAAGTAACCACATGTCTTAAACATTAATCCCTAGCGACGCTTTCTCGATGCCTCTCGGAGATCGTTTGATGGAATTACAACATCATCCACTTCGTCTAAAAGTTCTGAACCGATGAATTTTTCGAAAAGCCTACGTGGGTAATATGATCTCCTCACCTGGAGCGAATTCCACCCGAGGGATTTTATCATATCCGTAACGCTTCTGACGAACTTGAAATCTCCACTAGCGAAACGAGCTTTTCTACGTTGGGCCATCTCTAATTCTGTGACTAACCCCACCTCACTTGGATCCCATATCGCGAAGTAGTATTCGAGACTTGGTCGAATAAGAGAAAAATAAGCAATTTTTTTCACTCCCCTCAAGGTTTTATTTCTCTAATCTCCATTACTATTCGATTTCGAATATGTTCTTGAAAAATAAATCAATTAAAAATATAAAATTAGTAAACATAGAGCGCAATCATTCTAATTAATATCCTAAAATGCTGTAATGTACGCAAACAACTCTAATGGAGGGAATTAGTGTAACGATATTAAGTAATCAATAGTACATGAGTCAATCACCTCTTTGAATAGAGATCTAATCAAAAGAACCGATTTTATTGCTGAATGATTGAACCGATAAAAAATCCTGAACCGATATTTATTGTTCCGATTTTGTTTGCGTAATAATAATGCATAACAATCATTATAATTAAAAATTACGTATAACGAGAATTTGCAATCAGTTACATTTTAAATTTACCATTTTAGCAATCTATAAATTTAAAGGTATTAAACTGAAATCTGGTGGAAATTCATTTTAAATCCAATTAGAATTAAAATTAGATAGTAAAAATTTTAATCCTAATTGGATGTAATCTATAAATGAAACTCACTGAAGTGGCGCTGTGCATTTATGCCGAAATGCTCTTTTATGCAATCGATGTTCTCTATAGATAAATCCATGAATCCCATGACATCAAATTTTGATAACTTTTCCTAATATCGCGAGATTTGCTCTAAATTTTGATTAAACGAATCTTTGCAACAGTTATGAGCAAAGAAAACGTATTTAGAAGGATGAAAACAATTTATTCTCGGAAGTAAAAACCGGTTCCCGCCGGTTAGACTGCGGCGAAACCGGAACGGAGGCAGTATCCGACATTTTCAGTGGCGAAGAAAGCAAAGAATCGATGTCCTCCACCGAATCTTCTCCCACTTTGATTCACTTTTTCTTCGTTTCTTTTCTCGATAGACTCGCTCTGGTCTCCAATCTTACTTAGCAGATGAACTCTAATAATTCTGATTGGTGATGGGACGATGCCATTATTTTTATCGATTCCGATACGATTCCCGATACTTCTCTAAAACTTCCGATTCCTGCAACGTTTAAAGTAACACCGCTAAGTTTTTGACGTTTTTTAATTTAAGCACTGCCCAAAAGTATATATTGATGCGCCTTTAAAGTTTTTTCTACAAAATTCTAAAAAACAGCAAATTTCACGATAAAATATTATTCTTGAGAAAATTCTCTGTTTAGATATATCTACGACCGACCGTCTAGAAAATTCTTAAAGTGAGGGGGAGACCCAGAACCAGATAAAAATTTATCGAGTTTAGTTAATATGACCCATCTCTTTTTAATTCATTCTGCCGCATAAGTATTTATAAATCAATATTAACATAACGCATCATCATCATATGAAGACTCTAGAATGGGAATTAATAATGGATAATTAAGATGTGGAAATACGTTTTAAATGTTAAACTTAAGGAAAATAAGCACGGTTCACGCTGGAATCTTAAAATTTCAAATTAAAATGCAGAGAAATATCCAAAGTGAATATAAATGATGGGAAGATAACAGATTTTTTAACTATCCCTGTAAAATTCCCGATATTTCTCTTAACTTCCAATTCCAATTCAATTCCTGATTCTAATTCCTGTACATGGTTAAAATTTATCATTTTTATTTACTTTTCGTTTTGGAAACAATTAATTAATGGGAAATTTATATTTATTAATAAAACATTTATTTGAATAAACTATAGATAAGCTTATAAAATAAAGTAGGATACACTTTTTATTAAACAAACTTCGGTAAAGTTAAAACAATCAAGAGAAAATTTCCACTTAAATCACCTTATTGTATAGATATTCAAATTTGTCCAAAAATTCTTAAAATTGTAAAAACATCTTCTATCCAGATTTGCTTTTTAGCTGATTTAATTTTGGTACGTTCAAGTTAAACAAATACCAGATACTTTACAACTTTTAACCAAAATCAGTGACGTCAATAGGTATTTTAGGTGTCATAAAATATTTATCTATTTGTCATCAGTGCCAGAAATATAAGATTGCGTTTTAAACGAAAAATTCCAAAGAAACATTTACGGAATAAACGAAATTAGGTTAAAGACTCCGACTCCGACATCCAAGAAAATTCCAATATTTACGATTCCGATCAATCGTTCCATCACTACTTATGATGAACTCGTTTCTGTTCATTCGGATGGCATACGGCAATCACCCAGAATCAAAATTTCGACCATCGCCGGGATAAAAACTGCGATTACTACATAATTCAGTAAAAAGATTAGAAACAGACACACTTCGACCTATAAATGTAAAATAATAAGAAACAAATCGTTTAGGAACTGGCTCTTACCGCAAAAGATATCTTGCTAATTATATCAAATACCAGTAAAGGAGTAGAAAGAAGTAGATTTTTCCCGGTGAATAAGATGTATAAAGTGCTCTCGGGTTTCCAACCGGGTTGCCTCCTGCCAAAGGGTCGACGTTTCGGGTGCGTACTCTGCACCCATCTTCAGGAACTGAAATCAGTTCCTGAAGATGGGTGCAGAGTACGCACCCGAAACGTCGACCCTTTGGCAGGAGGCAACCCGGTTGGAAACCCGAGAGCACTTTATGCAGTAAAGGAGTACACAGTTATACATAGTACTATAAATCCAACATTTTCTACCATTTGAATCGAATTTTCTATTGTAGTACTCGATAAAGCTATCAAAGAGAATGAATCCGAGGAAGCTGCGACACTTCCGGAGCCCTGCGACATCATAGTTCTAGACATGGATGGAGAAATTGTTTGTCCGTGGTGACTCAATTGGTTAAAGCAACCGCCCGGCAAATGGGATATCCTGGTTCGTTTGACTTTTTCTCCTTCATTCTTTCATCTAAAATCAAACTTACGAACCACTCATTCTTATTACTGTATGGTTATTACTGCTTTTTTTATGTATTTCTCTCAGAACAGGCTTACAAGACAATAAAACAAACAGGCGTCCATATTACGCGTCTTCCCAGTTAGATAGGCCGTTACAAGACTGCAGGGAAGATCAGAGAAATGTATGTTAGAACCAGTCGATTCAAGAATTCATTTTTTCCACACGCGAAAGTAATCGATTAGGGAGGTGGAGTCGTGATGCATGCACCCCTTACAACACGCCGAACGGCAGCTTGCAGGGACATATGTAGATGTAAATGAGATACATCCAACCAAACCTCGTCTGAAGATACATTACATCAGGTGTTGCCAAAATTGATGTCTTCCCGAGTCCCATACACAGAATCTAAAAGTATTGGGAGTCGCAACAATATTTTCGTGAAAAATAATTCAGCGCGTCAGATATATTCATCACAAATACTATATATACTATATAATTTCATAATTGTTTCACTGTAAGAATGTAATCGATAATCTTTGGCTCGATATCGTGGCAATGACAACATTTTAAAATAAAAACCTTAAGTCCTTCCAGCGGGTTTTAGTTTTCTGGTGATGTTTTCTGTATTGATTTATTTAAAACTTTGTCGTTGAAATAAATTATGAAATTTCCTCTTTCTTATATAAATGATAACGACACTTTGGTGGTTTAAAAAAAAATTGCCCATCTTAATCTGAGGTTTTAATATCTTCAGGATGCTGATGACTCTGACCATAAAGCCATAAATTGTTAATTTAAACCGAAATCAAACACAAATAATGAAACAGAAATCAAAATTACGAATCTTAGAGCCGCAATCGGCATTATATAAAGAGGATGCACAGAAATCATACAAATGAGAAATATATTTCAAGCTGAAAATAAGAGGAAAGAAATGGGAATTTCGTAAAAAGATGGAATCTGTAAAGTCATCAAAAACTGAAGCGGAAATACTCTCCATGATTCAGCACAAATAACAATAAATTCTCTTGAAACGAAACTGTCAGTACGATTTCAATTTCTTTATAAGTTCATATTGATTTTAAAATTCTAGGCTGTCAACCATGAAAGAAGTCGAAATAATTATTTCCTCAAAAAACTGCAAGTGTATGTAAATATGACTTGAATTAACGCGAGTTTAAAGGAGTTTTGGAAGGTATTTGCAGTTTAAATCACCATCTTCCTTTAAAAAGAGTCAGAAAATTAAGCAGAAATTTTCGAATTTTTTCCTATGAACTTTTAAATTCAAATCCCACCACGTAAATGTTACTCGGAATTTTCTAACATTTGCCACATCGATCACAAATGGAGAGTTAATTTGTTGAACTAAAATTAATGAAAAAGTATTCACGGTCATCGGTGAGCCAAAACTGACTGGACATGTTTACCTACTGAATACGACACCGCTAAAAATATATTTTTCAATGACGCAACAAAAATACTTGCCACAAATAACTAGATAAATAAAACTCGAAAGAAAAGAGAGACATTTTATTATTTTAAAAATAGCCCTTCAAAGTTACAAGCTCATTTTGAACTAATCATATTGGAATGCCAAAATCTCTCATGTTCACGGCAGCAAAATTCGTCACTTCGCTCTGTGTAAATATACACAGTAGACCTCGTTAACACTTACTCGGTTCACGCGAACTCAAATTGAGGAGTGTTATTGGTTTAACACGAAGTGCCGTTAATGCGAATTTCGAGCATAAACTTCGGTCCATCACCATTCGCTTTAAGCGAGTATACTTTCAGTTGTAATGACGTGCTAAACACTTTTCCGACTTTGTTTACGCAAGCCGTAGAATAGAGCACGGAAGAGGATGCGAAATGATATGCAACAATAACTAAAATAATTTAATAGAATAAAATAAGTTTTAAAACGAAGAGAAAAATGAAATGAACTCTCACCGTGAATTTTATTAAAGGCCATTCGTAGATAAGACTGATATAAGAAAACCATTCATTATGCAGAACTCATGACTTAGAGACTGAAAAATATTTACTTGTAGAAATTGTTTTCGTAAATATACCGCTTATTATGTACAGTAAAAGTATTAAGACGCTTTTCTGAAGACTGAGCGAAAACCGCATTGTAATATATTGTAGTATATTTAAAATTTTTATTTCTTTTGCATTGGAAAACATAAGGGAAGGGTTTTCCGGCTCTTTAATTTTTAAATAAGTACTTAACACCTTAAAAACGAAAATAAATCTGCTTAGTTTTCTTTACTTACGACAGTTGTACATATTTAGAGTCCACGAACTACTGCTGTGCAATACTGGTTGCCTTCTCGTCATATTTTTTAAAGATTAGTATGCTTTTCGAACGAAGAGAACGTTTTCTTCGGTTACTCAGTTTCGGTCATTTCTCATTCTAAAATGAAGCAATTTTTACCAGTTAGACAATTAGGGAGGGAATAACAAGAACAAGTTTCGGTAAATCGATTGAGGCAAAAGACTGCGGGTTGCGGTGTATCTGGGGACGAGAAAAATCCGCCTTATAAGCGAAAGCAAAGCGTTTTATGCCGTATTTCTACCATGTGTTTAGTGTGAAAAGGACCGGAATCGAAGGCAAACCGCGTATTAAGCGGGTTAGCGTCTTAAGCAGGAGCGTTTTAAAAGGGTTAAACTACTCTTTATACTATAGTGCGATTCAGTAATAACGCACTTTATTCGGCCAGACACTATCCCACACCAACCTGCTACGATATGAGACACTATAGTCCACTATGGAATATATTCTATCAAACTTAATAACTCTGAAGTGTCTTCGTAGTGTTTCGAATAAAGCCAATGTCATTTTTTTAATCGTTACTCATTGATATATGTTGGCGATTCTCAACACTCATCGATATGATTCGTAAATGTTGACTAATCTTAGACAAACCTCTAAATAGATAAGATTCAGATTCTAGCATCAAGTAACACATTTCTCAATTTACTTACTAAAAGAAAACTGAATCGATACATAGCGGCTTACGAGCGGTTTTTGAAAACATTCCCAGGAAAATAGGAGTGGTAAAGCCGAATTTGGGTTTAAATCAATTGGGGGACTCGCGACTATTATTGAGCTTGAAGGTCTTAGTCCCCTTGTACGGAACGACACGGAACGGAGTGCTTGTTAGTTTATTGAAAGCCGCACAGGAAATTTTACGTTTCATTTTCAAAAAATGAGTACATATGCGCAAACGAAGATCAATGTCCACACAAAACTCCACATATTAGAAGAAGAGGACCGCGGTGCTTTTGGTATAATTCAAGAGCGCTAATTCGTGTGGCATTTCAAAATAAGCAGTTTCTACAGTAACCAAAAATCGAGGAAAATATGTGAAGCAGCTGCGACGATAAACCTAAGCTAGTATGATTAGCTTATCATCAAGGTGTCACATTAATGAAGAATTTAAACATATGTAGTCAACGAATGTATCCTTGGTGCAGTCATACCCTTGATACCACTTGGTTTAGGCTGTTATACGAGCAATGTAAGGTAATGATACTAAACTATACGGAATATCCTGTTTTTCAGCTGCAGAATGTTCCCGAATTTTTAATAAATTTTGAGAAAAGCCTCGAAAATGTTCCAAAAATCGGCATAATGCATTCTTATGGAAGAAATTGGGAATCCGAAACATTCTGGGATCGAACCCATGACCCTTGGAGCGAAGGTTTGCTGAGATCGTTCTCTCTTTTTCGTTGGCGTTTCTCGATCGGGTCAATGCGGCAAAAAATGCTCCGTGAAGGACGCTTCAAGTTTACGCTGTGACATTGTACCCGACCAAAAGTATCTTATATAAGAGTAGAGGTTCAATGAATTTTAAGAGCCATGATGAAAGGATGATGGTAATGATGAAGACTAGTAACCTCCTGCGAACATTTTGCAAAAACGGTCGCACTGTTGTACATGCATTTTAATTAAAAGAAAGCGATAGTTTGAATTCAATGACAATCTAAGCTGTTTTAAAAGGTGACACAAACCTCCACATTCTGCACTGTTTCTGTTTTTGTCCTTCAGTTCCCAAAAGATGCAAGGTGGCCGGTTAATTCAAAATGTTATGGTAGCGTACGACATCGAGGAGAATATAATATAATACTTGCGACAAATGTTTCAATCATGAGAATAAATATCACTGTTCGATCAAAAAATCTATTTACAAACGTAACCAAGTAAACAATAAAAAGTATAAAGCAATGCCGATTTCTTCAAATCCAGGACGAAACTGTACGATTGAATAAATAAATATTTTAATATTAACTCGACTTTTGACCAAATGGTGCATTTTTCATTTGTCTGACTATTTTTAGCGGGAAAAAGGAAACTTTTCCTTTCAAATGGTCATCCTTTATATATATTGATGGAGTAAGAAGGGAGAAAATCCCCGATCACCGAAAATGGATGTTTTGAAATAATATATAGAGAATAATTGGTATTAATGAGGGGGAAAAAGCATGGAAATATTATTTAAAAAGGAATATCCTTATTTCAAATATATCACAAATTAAAATAGGTACCAAACATTTGGGCCCTTAAAATGGACCTCCATTATTACCGTCGTGGGAAGACCCCCGAAATTGATCAATACGAAACAAAAATCGTGTTTCATCATCATTCATGTTGACCTCAAAACTCCATTCTTGGGGCCCCTAATTGAACCTTCCCTCTTTTCGACGGAGACCCTCGGAAGGGCCCTTGAGCTCATAAAAATCACGGGCCCCAAACGCCCATCTTTTATTTGATCACTTTGCGCACTTCATGTTACACGTTCCAGAATTTACATGCATCTCTAATGGAGGAATATTAACAGCCAATCATTGTAGAAAACATCTACGGATGTTTACACAAATAAATCATGACCTCGATTGATCATGGATCTATTTTTCAGGAAGTGCTTGAAATTTTTAAGATATTCGCCTCAGAGTATTTCTTAAGGAAGAATTTTGCGCCAGCCTGGAGCCGAACCGAAATGATCTATTAGGGAGATAACATTGCTATTATCACTAAATCATTTTGGATTCTTTATGCTTTCGAATAATTTCCGAAAATAGACACATCTGCATCACAAATGCATCCTTGCGGGAAAAATCGGAATTTTGGGGCTTTCGGATTTAAAGCCCAAGCTAGCAAGGATAGAGTTCTAATTCCATGCCCCAGCGCCCTCCATATTATTTAGAAAACATTCATGAGGATAGTAAACAAAGGTCTGAAGACGACCCTGGCATCAACCCAGCTTAAGGCAGTAGTTCCCAACCTTTTTTGCCATCCACATGCATGCTTACATATAATAACTCAAATTTCACAGCTCTTTGAACCAAGCATCTGTAACTTCCAGAGAAAATTCAAACTAAAAAACAAGAAAACAGTTACCGCAAAAGTGCTTAATGATTCCTCTTACGACCTCGTATCAGACGAAAAACTATATCGCAAAATACATCGAGTATGTAATGCAGAATAAGAAATACATATCACTCTTTCATATTATAAAGCATTTTTAGAGATGAACTAGAGAACAGGCTGGATTCTGCAAGGTTTTCAACACTATGGACCTTATCCACATATTATTAGAAATGATCAGTAGAGCGAACGACTATGAAATGCAACTTTTACTGTGTTTCATGAACTATGTGCAAGCTTTCGAATCGACAGTCACTTCTTCTACGCTAGAATCCAAAAACAATAATGGTATTGATGAGAGTATATCCATTTCTTACGCAGAATTTACAAAACGCCGCAGCATCCGTACTACTGCAAGAAGAAATTGACGAATTCAAGATAGAGAAAGGAATTCCACAAGGCGTCTGCATATCAATAATTTTATTTTCAGCAGACCTAGAAGTCTTTTAATCCTAGACCTGGAGGGTAAGGGTCTATGCATTACTGGGACATTGCGAATAGAGTTTTACCATCTCAAAAAGGCAGATAATAAAACACCAGCGACATATCTTACTTCAGGACTTCAAACACTAAACACAGCAGCACGAAAGATAAAATTAACCTAAAAAGGTAACGTAATAATCTATAAAAGTACCAAAAAAAAACTTGAAGAGATTCCTCTGGAATATCACGAACTGAATATATGTACATGCCAAGGACATCGGCTAATAGCAGAAGATAACAGCAGGTTGTGAAATCATCAGAACTGAACATGAATGAAGCTGATTTGAAAGGATCGTACTTATTCTACAATCAAAATGCAACTGGTCTTGATGAATACATTGAACCAATGCATTTGCCAGTCTTGCCCTATGGAGTTGAAACTTTGTTGTTCAACGCGGGAAGGATCCAGGAATTCGAGAAAACGTAAAGGAGTAAGGAGCGAGTATGCTTAGAACCACAAGAAGTGACAGAAAATGCAATAACTCGGAGAGGATGACGACAGGAGTGACTGATATCATAGATGAAGTAAGAACTCAGAGATGGATGTGGGCAGGCTATGTGGTGAGAAAAAACGACAACCGTTGGGTTATCGCAATTCTCAATTGAACACCAAGAGATTTGAAGAGACTACGAAGAGTGCCGAAAGACAATGGAAATGGAGGCATAATAAAGTACTCAGAGGAAACATGACAACGAAAACATCAGAGTAGAGAGAAATGAAAATATCTGAGAAGCCCATATACAACGTCGGATTGAAAATTACTTTAGATGATGATATATAGTACGATATATAAAGACTGAAATTTGGTTGTATTGTACATATTTACGTAAGTTATATTTTTTCAATAATACGAGGCCGTATTACGTCAAATGGTCCTTACAAACATCGAGACCAATTCGAATATCCGGCAAACGAAATATCTCATTATTTGGGAGAATTAAAGCCAAAATAAATTTGCATTTCAACAGTAAAAATAATATGGAAATAAAATAGAGACAGAAATTGACGATCAAAGTGTCACGGAGTTTCAACAGTCTTAAAATCTCCTGCAGGGCATACTTCTCGAAAAGTGATATGGGACTGAACTACCTTTCCTCCTGTAATTGTAAATTAAACGGAAACTGTATTTCCCTTAGCATAGCTCTAGGACGGAGTCGCAGTCTTAAGGGTTCGGCGTGGAGCAAGAATCGGCTGGTGCACACCCACGTCACGCCACTGTCACCGAACCGCGGCCGTCACGCCTTCCATCTCTTTCAAGCATTTATCTCTTTACTAACGCTAACGGGGAACTATTATTCGCATAGCTGAGGAAATATTTTTAAGCATAAAGAGGAAGAGCCATAAAAAAATCTCCCACGGACTTAATCCCTTTTTAAATTAGAAGAGAGGATGCAAAAATTGATTGTGAAGCAATAAATTAATTGTGAAATATTAATAATGAGTTATCAAATAAATTATGAAATAATAAATAAATTACTAAAGATAAAGGAATCAAGAAATATACGAATTTATGCAGATTTGTGCATCGTATTTCGGAGCCCTTATTTCGATAGCCTTGTCTTTAATTTTTTGAGAATTATCCGTTAGTGAGGCGAATTTTTACTGAATATTAGCAAAGATCAAATCAAAGTTTTCCATTTCCTTCCTTTCACTATAATTGATTATTTGTCATTAACTTATGTATTATTACATTATTACAATTAATCTGTTTAAATTAATATCGACTCTCAGCTAGCTCAAAAGATCACATTCATAAGATTCATACATTAGGATGCATCAAAAGAATCTTTATATTCGATTAATCAAAAGAGGATAATCATAACATCGAGGGTATATGTCTGCTGTCAGCTTTAGTTGATAAGAATCAAAACGCTCGAAATTTTAAGACTATTAATAGATACAAAATTAAATTTAACAATGAAAAATTTAATGATTATGTGGATAATGATGCTTAAATTGGAATGACGCGAGGTTGATACTGGTGGCGCCACAGGATACACGTCTGAGATGTAATTAAATGATTTTGTTTTGACTTTAACGAGCACACTCAAGTGCAGAAACAGATTCTTAGCTCTCACGAGAAGAGAATTAAAGAATAAAGATGATGCCAGAGATCCCTTTATGAAATGAAACTGGAATCATTCATAAGAGGATAACATTTGAATTCTTCTACGTGTCCTACCTTTATTGCCCAAAACAAAGAAATAGAGAATAGTGCCTGATAAAACTCAGCAAGGAAGTTGGCGAAATGTGGGAAATCTTCAACGCTACGTATTACGACAAAATTAAAAAGTAAAATAATGATGGGGAGCTTCGAAATTCCCGCGTTTTATTTGCATCGTTATCGATCACAAGAGAACCAATAGAAACGCGCACTCGAATCCCTTCCAGACCTCCAAAGCTCCATGAAGGGAAGAGCGCCAGGTGTTATCCTGGCATCTATAGTATCGAGGGTAATCGTGTACTTTCACGTGCTAGATTATTCCTAAAGGGAAGCTACAATGTTTTAGCGTTTTAAGTTAAATCCAAAGTAAAATATCAGGGCGAAAATATTCCCCTTAGAGAAAATACAGTTTTCAGTTTTACAGTGACTTAAATCATATAATGCATTTCTAATAGTTCAATTATTTTTGGGATAAATATTATCCATAGATACCGTGAACGCTATCGACATAATTTATTTATATAACAATTAGTAAGAGAAAACTATGCCGGATCAATGCTGAACTGTCCCTGAAGTCCATCTTATTAGAGGAATAAAAGCGCAACTTTTACTCGATGCCACGAGATTTATTCACACACTACCTAGGTTTCATCATGGATGATGACGTGAGGAGTCGAAACCTAGTTAGTGTGTGAATAAATTCTGTAATACTGAGTAAAGTTGACCTTTTATTTCTCTATTATGGAGAGATATAATGCGTTAAGGCCGAAGTAGTGGATTTTGTTCCCATTCTTATTTGATGTCGAAGATCGCTGTGCAGATACCCTTAAACCAATAACCATAAATCATGTCTCCTTTGGAAATAAAATTATTATTATGGATGGAAGACATATTCCAACATTCAAAAACTACAAATCTGTAATTATTTGCATTCTGTTTTCACGGTGATAATTTCGTGGATCCAAAAAGTTATGAAATTTACAATGAACGCATTGAAAATCTTTGGATGAGCAGAAAAAAACTAGCATCAGTTTTGTACTGGCAGAGCGTTGTTTTTCATATATTTACGGGAATTTAGGTGCCTCCATTGGTTTACAGAAGAGGACATTTCCCCAAATTTATTAGTTTAATTTTCAATGACAATTTATTCGATACCGTGAAATGATTCTTTATTTAAGTATGACTAACTCATTCTGTTATGATGAGTTTAACAGGTTTCTCGTTTTATAAATTGTTTAATTCTTTCATTGAAAATATAATATTTAATATTGATTTTAAAATTTATTAGAATTCCAGCAAATTCCTTAGACTCGTTCGATTAGTTTCAGTAAGCAGTTCCAAAACAATAACACAATTAAAATAATGCAGCATGATAAAATACTTTATCTCAATGACTACGACAGTTTATAACTCTAGAATAAAATACTGACTTATTGAGGAATCGCAATACTGACACTTGGCATTATAAGTGCTAATATTGTAAATATGTTGATTTTGAACGCGGAACGCTCCATGATGAAGCCGTCGTTAAAGAAAAAAGACTCTTCTCACACATTTTAAGCCTATCGAAATATTTTTAATATCATAGGTTTCACAAATTTTCGTGATTTGCACTCTCATTTTCTTCGGTAGTTGGGAATATGTACTTTAAGCACGCTATTAAATGTGTTGTCAAAATAAACATTTTCCTAACGAACGATAAACTGCCGAATTTAAAACAGCGACGTACCGACAAAGTGATACTCGTAAATTTTCTATGTCTTATTCATCAAAGCTCTCGAAATTCTAGCTCCTTTTATAAATTTCGTAGTAAAAGCAATATTTTAATCAAAGTTTATACATCACTTGGATTTCGAACGTACGAAAATTTGCAATGAATGCATTTCCGCAAATAAAATAAATTTCGCATGCAGTGAAGTTGACTTCCGCTTTTTTAAGACTTTCTAAGTAACATGAGTAATGAGATGGGGATCAATTCGTTTGTTTCTGATTTCAACTTTCACTGTCGCATTAAATGAAACATGTAAAAAAATTTGTTAGAAGTCTTTTTATTCTGAGGATGAATTTCCACTAGACAGTTATTAACATACATACATTTGAAATGATCCAATCTCAATTTTCTATGTAAATATTTCTGTAGTTTTGTTAGGTATTTTTATGTAATGTAATCATTTGAAATACTATTCACCCAAAACACATTTTTATACCCCAATGCAGGAGAAAGTTGATTGATATAGTACTCGCGGTACATGATTTTTCTTTTTCTGTTTCGCAGCCACTTTCTTATATTTATTTTGACATGTCACCAACTCAATGCAGATTTAGTCTGTGCCGACGAATGCATCGCGACGAAATAAATTATTTTTATTATGAGATAATTTTGCATGAGATTTCAGCACATTACCATGTCTAAAATTGAAAGCATTCAATTCCACAAGCAATAAAAATTTCCGACACACTGTCTCACGTCAAAGAAGAAGCAATTAAGTAAACATTTATTTAAGCCGAAAGAAGTAAGGCAATCAATACAAACAAGATTAGTTCCTAATTCATTAACAGTATTTTAACAAAGACAGATTTCAAATTCTACATTTACAAAGCCTTTTGCCGCCTTTCGCTTAAGTACTGAGAACTTATTATTTGCTATTAAAGGAAAACTCAATTCCCTTACAAGCTAAAGAAATAAAATCAGGATCAAAAGACACATGAATTCGTAACACGCATACTACAGATTCTGAACAACACCAATCACTTTGCAGATGGAGTAGAGATAGATCGAAAAAAAAACAGAAGAATTCGATATTGCATTCAATCTCGTACCACATCTGTTAGAATCTTCGGGAATTTCGGGTCGAGATTAGATATATATTCGACCCAAGAGCGAATGAGATTTGTGAAGTGATAAAGGATCTTTTTCTCTAAACAAAGTTGGAGCGCGTGAGAGTGAAATCAGTGGCTCTGAAGCAGAAAGAAATGGACGGCAACAGAAACTGGAAATGACAAAACCGCAAGAGAAAATCAAACCGGAATTTATAAAAGGACCTGACGCGAGAGATGAGTAAGATACTATGGTGTTAAAATAACATTCAAGTTAAGAGAGCTTAAAGGCTTTATCCTATTACCTAATTCTTTCTATTTTTACATCATTATCAAATAGTTTGGCAATACTAAAAAATAGATCTATTTCAGGGAAATGGATGAAAATATCCTCGGATGAGTCATTCAAGTAAACTGCTGTACTACTCCTAAGAGAAAAGTTACCCATATATTTTCTGTGACGCTTAGCTCTGATTTGAAATACGTGGTCATTGTCCCCAACAGACAATGAGGAATACCTCACAGATTTTTCAGGGTGTCTCACATATGTATAGTGGAGTTCAAAATTAAGGCATTGAAGCGGAACCGAACTGAAAACCAAAACCGAAAAAAAAACTTATTTTCATCGAAGTGAAAACCGAACCCGAACAGAAAAATCGAAATTCTTGAATCCGATCCGAAAACCTTCATTTATTCCGTTCCATTTTTCGGTTCAAATAATACTACATTATTCATACATAAAAGGAAGAAGGTTTAATAAATATATGTAAATACGACTTGCAACTAACAATTACAGATTCACTCTAAAATGTATTGTAAAGATGTATAAGAATAGATGAAAAAAAGCTAGAAATAATAAGACAAACATTTTAAAATACAAGGTATTTCAAAAAATATGATCTGATTTCTGTCTAATAAAACATAGCTTTTTAATTGTTAGTAAAATATCTTTTATATCGGTTCATTTTTGTATATATGTGTGTTCTACCTATCGGTAAGTTCATGTGCCCCCACATTCCCTATTCAATTCCCTCTCCTTCAATCCCCGGTAACTTATCCGACCCCTCAATTCGTCTAACAACTTATGCCTTTGTCTTCCCCCTCTGTCTTTTTGCTAGCATTCTTCCCTAGATCGCTCTCTTCAGCAATCCCTCTCCTCACAATATCTGACCCACCCATTTCTTTTGTCGATTTCTAATTACTTCAATTATTACCCTTTTCATCCCAACCATCTCTAGCACCTCCTCGTTCATTTTTCTATCAACACAGCTTATTTTCTCCATTCTACGCCATACTCACATCTCAAAAGCCACTAATCTTTTAACATTCTCTTTCCTTAACGTCCACGTTTCACACCCGTACAACGATACACTCCACACCAAGGATTTTACCAATCTTTTCCTGATTCCTTTATCAAGGCACTTCGTCATCAGTTCCCTTCGCTTCATGAATGCTTCTTTTGCTAATGCTAACTCATTTTTGTATGATCCTGTATTACAATTCAACCGGTTCAACGTTGACAGAAGAAAGACAGAACCAAAATTTGGCTTTTCCGTCGAACCGGAACGAGAAAACACTTCGGTTTGATGCCCAGTGCAACACCTGGTGGTGCTCAAGAATGGCCACTGAATGAACTGCAAGTAGCACCCCCGATAACATCGGCAAGCAGAGGAATGGTTCCGCACCCTCAGCATTGAGAAAGGGCCGGAGAAACACGACGACTATTTGTTTCTTATTTCCTATATTACGCGTATTTGTTGAATGCCTTCTCTTCAAAGACAAACAACAATTGATGCTGGTGAGCATAGGATTCCTTTTACAATGAAGCAATATATCAGGGCCTGATGATGTAGCGACGCTTCAAAACCATTTTAATATTCTTGTGGTTTAGTTCTTTCGTGGAGTTTCTTTGCATTAATAAGTAGCACTAAGTTACGCCTGATTCTGTATCGTTTACTCACTACCCTCTATCGATTATCTCTTTGATTTAAATGCCACAAAAACAAGCAGTATTAAAACTTACGTGATATTTTGGTCGATAAGATATTTTTCAAAATATTTACATCGATAACTTATGTTGTATAATCCAGACTTTTATATATTACACCATTATTATGCACAAAATGTCTCAGATGTTTGTTTCGAGGGGAGAATAGCACGAGCTCATGCTATATATGAATTTAGAAAGTAGTTAACCCAAATTGATTTTTAAAATATACTGCATATAGTAAAAGTAATTTAGGAAGGATAGTATGAATTAATAACGGTGAAATATATCATACTGGCAAGAAAAATGGAATGGAAAATAGAAAACTCGTAACAATTGTTTTGGCTTTCTTGTTTTAGCTTTTCTCGTTTAAGAAACATGGTGCATAGTTCTTGATATCCAATCCTGCTTCATTGTTGTACCACAATTGATGTAATTAATTTTGCCATTAAATATTTTCGAGACAATTTCTCGCGAAAATCGAATGGAATGCCGACATTCTCCGTCAAAATTCACTGGAAAAAGCTGTCATCGGCAAATTCTCGTTTTACTCGAGTCAAAAAATCTTCTAATGTTGGAATTTCTACGAAAATGCCGTAGCCGGTTTCTCTGTAATTCTTATTCACTTAAGATTGCATGCACCCAAAAACGAATTTATGTTGATAAGTTAAAATTAAACGAGTAAAAATTGCTTGAATTCTGCAAACCCCAAAATGGAGGGCCTTGGAAGGGACTTATCTTAGGAAGACCCTGGAACGATAACTGTGATTCACAAACCATGTCCGCTTAAAAAGGCCACACTTTCTATTGATGGGACACCAAATAAGACGTCTCTACTTCCTGACGGAGGCCTTCAAAAAGGCTTTTGACCTCAAGCGAAGAGAAAAAAGGCATACCGAACTACAATGGCCCGAAATACCGATTTGAAATTGAATCAGAAACCCTGTGCATCATATTTTCCCTGTTCCTAGTTTCATAACACATTTCTCAAGGAAGACAATTAAAATCGCCCAGGCTTTGGATCCAGGATCGATTTGGAAATTCTGACGCTTTACGACCACCACCATCTCATCTCCAAAAAATTGCGAATATCGCCGCAGTATTTTCCGAGTGCATTTCGTACCGGCCTGGTATCGAACACGGGATAGTTTCCAGGGATGTCTGGGTGGTTCACGTTACAAAAGCACGTCCTCTAACAAGTTCTTCGGTGACTATTCGGTGATCTACCTTTCAGGGAAAAGCTTCAAGAAATTTGCCAAAAATACAATGGATATTTCCTATGGGAAAATCGGTATGGTTCTTTCTGAAATCGAACCTATGTTAGCTAGAATCTATGTCTAATTTTCCTGGTGGTTTCCCATTGCGGGCTACACGACATGATAATGCTCAAGTTAATACCCAATTCGTGGTTTAGGCGGAGAATTTGTGTTCTATACATCTGTATATATACATAGTGAAGAAGCGTTGCGAACCCTTGCCGGATTGGACCGGACCGAAGGGCGAGACAAAGAATACCCTGGTTCCCGTACGATGCGGGTTTTGCAGAAAGTAGGTAACCTACCCACGTAAAAATCCTATACACTCACAAACGTCTTAATAAGTTTCGGAGAAAGACGTAAATAAATACAAAGTCATGGAAAGGATAAGAGCAAGATTCTAGAAATGATGGGTTGGTTATATACAGCTATGTGGAACGTATAGGAAGAGGATGTAAAAGAAACCAAACTAAACAAATTATAAAAAATTGCAAATAAAAATAAATACCAATTATTACTAAAAAATTAATTACCAGAGAAAAAATCTCGAAAATTATGTCATACTCTGAAGAAATTGATGAGTATAGATTTATTAATGAAGGAAAAGTGACAGCTCGATTAAAATTTGACTGAGGATTCCTATAAGTATTAGCTGCATAAGTATGTGAAGGATACATAACAAAAGCCATATGATTCATTAAAGTTTGCACAAGTTTATATATTTTAAATTTTGATCAAAGAAGGAAAATACAGTCATTAAAGAATGCATAATAATAGTCCAAACAGAAATTAAGGAATTAGATTAGTCTTGCAGAAAGTAAATGACAAGAGAACACCAGGTCTTGATGGTATCAACACAGAACATATTGAAAACACAGACTCAGAAATGTTAAGTAGCTATGATCAGAAGAATTCTAATTCAATAAATAAAATTCAAAAAATATGAATTTTACACAGAAAAAATGTAAGATGAAAACTAACCAAGGATTTAGCCAAGGGCACAGTGTAACTCATACTTTATTCAATATATATAATAATGAAAATATGGAAAAGAATGGAAAGAGAGAAATCTATCAAAAGATGTTCTTAAATTGCAAACCGAATTTATATATTTTACTTTATATTGATGGTATAGCTATCTTCCAGAATGATAAAGATAAGCTAATAAAATTTTCCCATAAATTACAAAAAATAACACAAGTGTATGATTTACAAACATCTATAGAAAAGACTTAAGTCATGGCTTTTGTAGGACACTTGCCAATACTATCAAAATTTGTCCTAGTAGATGTGAGCAGGTCAAACCTTTCTATGCATGACGTTTTACATAACATCAACATCTTGACATGACCATCTTGAATGAAAATAAATAACACAAAAGAATATACAAATAAAAAAATCATTGCTATCCCCAAAATCCATAATTGTTTAGAATGTTGGATTCCTAGGGTGTAGGACTTCCATAAGACAGAAACTTCAGAAAATAAATTTTTAAGACATCTGAAAGGCAGCAAAAGATTAGACCATATGAGTAATGAAAACTGAGTATTGAATTGAAATTATAACCTATAATAACAAATGCAGAAGATTATGAAGAAAAATGGAAAAACCACATAATATGAATAGTAAGAGAAACAGTTGCCAAGGATAGCATTACATATATTTAAAGCAATGTTAGAGGAAGTGTCCAAAGAATTATTATATTAGTCAAGCAAAACAAAATTAGAGAACCAAGGGAGATGATAGAAGTGATAAATTCTTCTCAAAATATTTCTTCTTCTTCGAAAGTTCTTCAAAATATTGGTGTGGTATAGAAAGGGAAAGCTGAGTAGAATTGATAGAAAAACAAACATGGAGATGCAAGAACTAATTTCAATTGAGAAAATTAAACAGAAACAGAGGAGATGGGTGGGTCAAATATTGAGAGGAAAGAGATTGCTAAAGAAAGTAGCTGAAGGTAAAATGGATAAGGAATATTAAGACACATGAATCTAACAAAAGAGGGAACACATATTAATGGTTTCTACATAAGTTACTTATACATAGCCGAGAATTATCTATATTTTGTATACATACATTGATCAATATTCCATTTGCTCAAAACGATAAGAGTGGCAAAATACCAGTACCCAATCATTTCAATATCAAGCCATAGGAATCACATTAAGAAAACAGAAAAAATATCCAGCTGCATAGATAGTGAAGCCCTATACATAGAAATATAATCGATGATATAATAATTAGCTTCAAGATTAGGCAGGACCACTTCGCCGGTTTATTAAGAAGTGTTTAAAGTGAATATGAAAAACTGTGTTGGTTTTCTTAATATCATTTTCTCTGGGACAGGCAATATCCTCTTAGACAAGCCGCTTCAATTTACTGGTATTTCGGTTCCTACGAGAATTAACCAATATCTTTTCTGGATTGTTCAAAATTTTAACCGGTTGAATATATCATGATAATTTTTAATATGCTTAAACTGATTTTCATATACCATACTAATTTACAAGCAATTCGATCGGTTTTACAGAATTTTTGTGTGAACTCCATTGCTGTCGACCCAATGTAATTTTGAATTTAAATAAGAAAATCCTTAGTGAGCTGATACGATTAGAAGCTAATAGATAAAATGCAAATCAGAAATTAATCACAAGCTTAAGGAGTGAAGAAATGCTAGGATAAAAACGTCAATTTGAAATATAAATTTGTATAGAATTTGATATGCTAACTGAAACCATTACAGAAAATACACTTCGCTGAAATTATTGCCAGAATAATCAACTTGATTTACAAATTAAAATACTTCAAAAATAATTGTGTATGTCGTAAATTTTCGCAGAATCACAATAGTTCCCCAAAAAATTACAAAAAATACGTTCTGCCATGAAAAGTCACCGCAATAGAGGCTAGTACTTATGAACGAGTGTTAATTTCCAAATTTGGCATCAGGAACCTCAAATAAACAGGAAATTCGGTTAACAGTTTACATTTTAAGACTAAAATTAAGTCTATAACAGTAACAGAACGGAGTAAAAAAAAAACTAGGATACGCTACATTTCCACTTACCTTTCGATTGAAAATGAGGATTTCTTTCGAAAATCAGCGAGTATCCAAGAGAGAAACGTGATCCAGAAATTTAGTCGCACAATTCATGTAAACAATAAGAAAAAAACTGCTGAAGAACAATGCTATACGACTTCGTTTGACAACTGCCAAGACTTCACTGCCCCCAAATTCCCCCAGCACGTCCATAATGGAGTTTGAGTTCATGGCACGAATTCATAGATGGTGCCTCAGTGTTGCTGAGAGCGTAACCGCGCGTTCTCTAAAACCTCTAAGCCCTCATACTATGATGATCATTGCAGATAGTTTTAGAACGGCATGTTAAAAATCGATGTTAAATTTGAAAATTTGCTCCTATATCCTACCGTCATTTTTCAGTGGAAAAACCAAGGCATTTCATCACATTTTCTACTCTTCTGAAGCAGGAATTGTTTGCTCGAGGATATATTGCAGGCGATTTATGTAGCAGCGATTTTATAACTTAGTTGGATGAAGAACTCCCGTGGCTCATTTTTTTGCCTTGCGGAAGAAATTAATTTTGTGCTTTCGCAGTCAAACTGAGAATTCATCTTGATTTCAGATACTATTGAGTACAAATATCTCCAAAAAATAGTATGAATGTAAGCAAATGCTGTAATCGATTGCTCGATTAATAGGCAAATGAAACAAAATCACAGAAAATAGAATTATAAATTAGAATTTTAGGAAAGCAGTTACACTCACAAACCCCTTCATATTATTTCACAGAACCCCATGTATTGGGATGGGTCCCCCATGGATTCATGTAATCTAGACTTAATTGCTTGATTCAGTTCCAATCTTATTTAATTTCTCAAAAATAAAGAAATGACTACTCTTTCTGCTAATTATCAGAATCGCTCGTCAACGCTTCAGCATTGCTTCTGAAAACAAGTATACTTATAATTCCCTGAAAGCATCATTTTCATTCATTATTAAACCATATGTATTTTGCTTAAAATTTTGTAGTTCAAAATATTTTTCTATTAGGTAAAAAGTTCAAAATCAAGTACTCAAGATACGGGATGTCAACAAAAAAGACATTCATTTATAAGGTTATCAAAAAGTTGTTAACCAGAATACAAGTTTGGTAGCATTTTGTAGCACAAGCAACCTAGAAATCAATGTAAAAATAGATAATTTAGATTGTATGGTAGAAAAGAAAGTGATAAGCAAGCAGTTGATCTCTTGATAAGCAAGTAGTTCACTTGTGAAATAAAAAGTGAAAAAATAAATCTGTGAAGTGACCACATATTTAAAGAAGAGAAAATGGGACAAAATATATTTTTAAATACACAAGAGCTAGAAGGTCAGATGTTGCTCCACAATGTTAATCTAAGATTATCAAATGAAGATGTGAAAAGCAGAGTGAAAGGATATTATTTGTGAAACACAGGAGAGGGAGCTGTTAGACAATTTTTAGAAACAACAAGTTTATTGTCAATTTAATAGACTGAAAGATAGAGAGTGAAAAGGAAGACTTATTTGATAGGAATACCTAGACACATTACAGAGGGTTGCTTGATCGAATGAGGATATTAGTGGATAAAACAGTTGGAAAACTAACATCATCCATGCCAAAAGGGGTGTTTACAAAGGAAGGAATAGAGGCCAGAGTTAATTGGATTCAAAAAAACAAGTATTGTTATCATCATCATCATCATTGTATTTCTGTCCACTGACAGGTTTCAATGAAACTAATTTCTCCAGGCATCTCCATTCTGAGCATCCCTTTTTAGAGCTTTATATTCTTTTCCTCTCTTATACTCGGTTAGCATTCTAAATTTTCTTCTCCCTCTTCCTCATTTCCCATTGATCTTTCCTTCAAAATCTTCTTCTGTAGGTATTCCACTCTTAATATATGGCCTATCCATCTTGCTTTCCTTTTCCTTGTTTTCCAAAATTACTCTTTCTTCTCCAACCCTCCTCAGTACCACATCATTTTTGGTCTTGTCTGTCCAACTTATTCTCTTTATCCTTTACCATAGCCACATCTCAAAGCTCTCCAAGTATTTTTCTTCTTTCTTTCTCAACCTCCATGTTTCGGATCTATATAGCACAATGCTCCAGATAAAGGACTTTGCAAATCTTTACCTTAATTCCATTTTGATGTTCTTCGCTGTCACAAGATCTGTTATCTTTTGGAACGTTGCCTTTCTCTGAGCTATTATACTTCTTATTTTCTATGTACAACTGCCATTAGATGTCATAGTGCTTCCCAAATATTTAAATGTTTCAACCTGCTCAAATTTCTTCCCGTTCAACCTAATTTGTATTGGGCCAGCATTCTTTGATACCTTCATCACCTTCAACTTTTCGATGTTAACTTTCATTCCATATTCCTCTCCTTTCATACTGATTATCTCTACCATTTCTTGTAGCATTTCTTCCCTCTCTGCTATCACAGCCTGATCGTCTGATTATTTATTGGTTTTCACACTTTCTCCTCCTACTACTATTCCTCCAATCCCTTCCAAGGCTTCTTCTATCAGTTTGCCATCATATATATTATATAAAATTGGTGACAAGCAACACCCTTGTCTCTGCCTACTGATGTCTCCTTTGTCTCATCTCCCTCTATCCTCACCACTACTTTTTGTCCTATATACAACTGTTTTATTGACCTTCTATCTTTCCAATCCACTCCAATTTCCTTTAGAATCTTCAGTGAATTACCTACATACATTTGTATTGTTATATTTTAATGTAATTTGGGAAAATATTGGTCTTGAAATGAATAATATTTTAAGAAAAGCTGAGGTGGCTTCCAAAATGAAATAGTCAACAATAATAGTATCTTTTTAAGAATAATAAAATATGTAACCAGAAAGATATAAAAAAGGTTGGGGAGTCATTCAGATAAGAAGTTTTTATCCTGAGAGACAATGATATTTATCTATCGCTTTCTTATCCTATACACCATTTAGTATACCATTCAATCCTATACTTGCTGCTAATCCATGTGATGGAGATGAGAATCAAATAGTGAGAAATGTGATACATCTATAGGGGTTAAAAGCATATGTCAACATAAAGGAGGAAAATATTTGGCTAATTTAATTGTAAGGAATATGCTTTACTGTCAAATGTCACTTTTTAAGTATATTATCAAATAAAGATTTACCATAAAACGTCACATTCTAAATTCCATACTAGGATTATGAATACGGTTAGAAATGCAATGTATAACTCCAATGTCAGTTAATTTTTACAGATGAATCCAGGGCTCATGTAATTCTAGTGCATGATAAATTGGCTAATATTTTACAATTCATGCAACATTCGGTGCTCATACATGGGAAATGACATGGTTTTTGAGTTAGTAACCGTGTATTCGGATTGTTTATCCTCAATCTATTCGTAATGGAGAGTAATTATCAATTTGCCGTAAACGGATACATTATCTACAACTGTCTTTACAAATGTAAAAAAGTCCAACTGCTTCGTATAATATATAACCTCTTCGCATCTTTTCATCTGTAAGTTTTAATGTCTTCAGTTTACCGACAGCTGCTTAAAGGGCCATTGTCAAAGAAATAAACATCCTAACACTATTTTGAATTCTACCTCTCTAGATGGGAATGTCTCAAACCAAAATAAGAAAGAAATTTGTTTAAAATAATCAATTGTGTTCGAGTTAAAGTAAAGTTTGATAATTATTTTCGGGCTTTAGTTCATGTTCGATGAGGATTAATGTTCTTTGACGCGTAATTTAATTTATGTACGAATTGATCGTGGCTCTTGACTTAAATGCATTGAATTGACCATAGTAGTATTATCCGTATTATCGATGCTGTTCCTCTGCTTGTGACGTTTACGATGCTTCTTTTTTTTTCCTCCCAGCATGCAATAGATACTTCAGTTATTCAGTAGGCCTCCATCTTTCTACGTTACCGAAGGAAAGCGAAGGTTTGTAATTTTATATCCATGAGTTTCTTAGCGATCATCCTGTTTCTACTAACGGGAAATGTTTTATTTTCTTCCATCGATCAAACTTAATTATCTTTTGATACTCTTTTTCGTTTAAATTTAGATATTATTAATTTTTAAGATACAGCATGCTATGTCTTGGTCCCTCTTTATCAGTAGTATGTGTTGGTAATTTAATTTAATCATCAGAATGGCGGACGCAGCTCCAGCCGGAGGCCGAGGGGGATTCCGAGGAGGTTTTGGGACTCGAGGTGGTGGAGGTAGAGGAGGACGTGGCGGACGAGGTCGTGGTAGAGGACGCGGAAGAGGCAAGGAAACCGATAAGGAATGGATTCCCGTCACCAAACTTGGTCGTTTAGTTCGGGATGGCAAAATCAGGACTTTGGAGGATATCTATCTTTTCTCTCTGCCAATCAAGGTATGATTGAGTATATATGGAATGTGTCATAACGTTCATGTGTTCTGCCCACGTTTCTCAGAATGCGCATTTATCTTCGTAGGAATTTGAGATCGTCGACTTTTTCATTGGGCCAACCCTGAAGGATGAAGTCCTTAAAATTATGCCAGTTCAGAAGCAAACTAGGGCAGGTCAGAGGACTAGGTTCAAGGCTTTCGTCGGTAAGTGGCATTTGTGATATGTTTGATTTTAGTAATTGACGAATTATGTAATTTCACTAAGGAAATCAACACCTTTTTATAGCAATTGGAGACTCCAATGGTCACATTGGTTTGGGGGTGAAATGTTCGAAGGAAGTGGCCACTGCTATTCGCGGCGCCATCATTTTGGCGAAACTATCAGTAGTACCCGTAAGGAGAGGATATTGGGGAAACAAGATTGGTAAACCACATACGGTACCATGCAAGGTAAGCTTTCATGAAATGAGTGATTTTACCGAAAACTTATTTCCTATCCCGTTAGTTTCTTCCCTTCAATCGCTGTTATTATTGCAGGTGACCGGAAAGTGCGGTTCAGTTCAGGTGCGATTGATTCCTGCCCCCAGAGGTACTGGAATCGTGTCGGCGCCTGTGCCCAAGAAGTTATTGCAGATGGCAGGAATTGAGGATTGCTACACGTCTGCACGTGGAAGCACAGGAACCCTGGGAAATTTCGGTTAGTATCACTGCAGTCATATCCCAATTATTATTGACTAGTGCAGTTATGAATTATCATTCTAAGATTCGTTTTTGAATTATCATTATCGATTTCTTTTCAGCTAAGGCAACTTATGCGGCAATTGCAAAGACTTACGCTTATCTTACACCGGACCTATGGAAAGACATGCCTCTGACCAAAGCTCCTTATGCTGAGTTCGCTGACTATCTGACCAAGAATCACAGGCCAGTTGGTGCCCAGCGGGAACAAGCTAGTGCTGTTTAATATGGAACGATGCTTGATTTGAGATGAGAATAATAAACGAATATCTCAACAATTATTTATTTGAGCTTCATTTCTCACATTCCCAAGCCCGTTATGGTCTTTCCGCTACAGAAATAGTTTAAATTTTTCAAAACTTAGCTTTGTTGAATATTTTGCGAGTACAATAGCCAAAGACTAAGTCTTGAATCGTAGAAAGAGCATGTAGCGATCAATCCTTTGGCATCCTCAACTTGTCGATGTCTTCCGATCGTATCATGAAACGTATCAGAAAAGCACCAGTCACACCCGTAAGCTAAGCTGTCGTGTTTGCTGTATGTAAATTCTGAAGACATTGACGAACTGGTGATTGGGGTGGAGAAATTAATTACTTTGAAACCTGCGTGCATGCATGCTGTCAGAATGCATTCGGAGTGAGGACTCCACTTAATTCTCCACACTCCTCCGCCGAGTTTTATTTCATCCAATGGACACTTCCAGTTTCTTTTGTCCCACAGACGAAGCACTTCGTCGTAACTGAAAATCAATAATCGGAAAAATATTTATTCGGTCAACCTTAGTGAGAAATACCAAAGAAGCTTCATACCTTCCTGATGCCAACACGTTCGGATTTTTGCTGCATTTCAAACTTGTCACACCAGCATCATGTCTTTTACATATCACCTTCCGATCTTGCCGAATGTCGTAAATGACTAGTTTGTTGTCATCGCCGCCTGTAGTTAAGAATAGAATGGATTTTAATTCTGTTAAAATTGTAAATATAATAATTATACCTTACCTCAAATCTGTTTCTGCATAATTCATCTCTAGTTGCAAATGCAGGCGTTTTCATTTTCTCACATTCTCTTAATAGTTAGTTTAAAAAAAAACATCAATGATAGTGAATAATGCAAGCGAATCTGCAGATGCAATATCATGCTATTTAATAATCATGCCACCCTCTAATGGACCAACTATAATTTTGCTAACATTATGTAAGGAATTATGTTATAATTATGAACCTTTATGATGTAGAAATAAAAGCAGCTGAGAGAAGAGTAGTTGTTCACTAGATTTTAGGATAGTAAAAACAAGATAGATGTGCAAAGAGAACAAATGGAATACCAAAAGCTGGCAATTGCAATGATAATATGCCAATAGAATGAAAGAAAGTGCAAATAAAACCCAGAAGGTATAAATAATTTGTGTGAAGCAATGTTTGGTGAAGCTCAGTCTAATGAAATGCATGGAAGAGATGGGGCTGAGAAGAGAGAAAATGAAAAACTAAAAACAACATGGGCAAGAATAAAAATTCTATGAACAGAGTAGCTGAGAAAAATATTTGAATGCAATAATGAAGAGAGATCCTTGAATGAGAGCAGAGATGCTGAAGGTAATGGATGAAATATGGTGCATAAAAATATAAGGAAAAGAAAATCATAGAGAAATGAGTTGAAAATAATGAAAGAGAGATAGCTAAAAGAGGATACTTAGGAACTGGAAAGGAAATGACAGCATGAAATACACCATAAAAAAGTAGATAAATTTTACAGGAAAGGAAAAGAAAATATGAAAAATAAATACATAAGAAGTAAACAAGAGGTTTTTGTGGAAGAGTTGTTAATCAAGAGACAGAAGTTCTACTATCTGATTACAGAGAATTAAATATGAAAATTGCAAAAGCAATTAAGGGTATTCAACAGGAATTATTCACAATCACTGGAGATGTGATCCAATTAAAAAAATCATGCTTTAAAGATAATAATTAATATGATAACATGTTCTTGGAATCATTCTATGAGTTCTAATATTTGATTTCTAAAGAATAGTACAAAGGAGTTTAGCTTACCACTGTAAACCACATTCTCATCTTCATTGTCAAAAGTAGTTACCCATGCCTCATGTTCATGAGCATTCCACCTGCGTAATAGTTGCAAATGGCCATTCATCACATCCAAAATAGAAATATTTCCCTTTGAGTCACTGACAGCAATATTCAATTTCTTGTCCACAACAACCCAGTCAAGGTAAAGGCACAGTGTCTCATCAGTTTCAACACACTTCAAAGAATCCAATTGCAAAAGAGAAGGCTTAGCACCTTCTGCATTATCTTTGAGGATAAAGAGCAATACACTACCCTCTGAATCAGCGATGCCCAGCAAAGGTTCTCCTTCCGAATTTGCCACTGGACACCATTTCACATCAAGCACACCACAAGTCTCTAAATTCTGAATTTCTTCTAATGAGCCTTCTTGAGTGACTTGAAAAATACACAGAGATCCCATGCGTTTCTTTGGCAAAAGATCTGATACTTTATCATCCATCAGCTGGTATGTGGCACAAACGAAAAAATGTTGAAATTTACCAATTGGACACCATTCTACACAATCTGCATATTGCTTCAGCACCTTGGAATCAAGGGTGACTGCACTGTAAGCCATTTCTGGAAAGGAAAATGCTTGATTAAGTATGGATGTGTGGTATGGATTTGAAAGAGGAATTTCATTTTTTTCCATAGGGTATAAAAAAAACTAGTTTTATTGAGGAGTATAAGATTCATTGATAAGAAATTGAAAAGTATATCACCTAGGACAGACTTAAATTCATAGTACAACACTATGATCAAAGGGATAAGAATGACTTCTCTTAGAATGGTAATTCTAATTGTGGATACTGATAGTACAATTAATCAAAATTAATTACCTTAGTCTTTGGTATGGTATGTAAATTTGAATACAAAACAATGTTTGCAGGGGTTCAACTCAACTAGAAATCCTCGATCCATTAACAAATTATTTCAGATCACAATTAGATTTATAATCTATTAACATACATACTTCATAGATAAGCAGACATATATAATTCTATAATTTTTTTCAATTTCATTGATGCTACAAACAGAAAGATAAGAGAAAATGTTGAACACTATAATAAAGAACGAACTTCTTATATACTAGATGACCACTTCCAACCTATACTTAAGAACTATGAAAAATATCCTAGATGTGAAATTAAAGGATGTTAATACTACATCAAATATTTCAGAATTGAGCTTTGTAGAGGGACATTTCTTTTTCCTTTAATTTCATTAAGCTCGACAACTCTAAAAATCTTCCATATCTTCATTATAGTCAACTGGTTTCTGAAGAGAGACAATATGTGAAGAGATGAATGAAACTTGCCATTTCAGTTCCAAATTGGTTAGTATGCCATTTAGGGTTTCGATTTCCAAATTTCTTCTTGAAGGCCTTAGAATGAAAATAGTTGCACATCAAAAAGTGAGTGAAATATAGGCTATTGTCCTTTCTCCATGAAGATTTGATATTTTTCAGCTGTTTCTGGGCACTGCTTCTATCTTTGTTACCAAAGCAATTGTATCCCATCAGTACATTTTCCATGCATAACTGAAATGAATATCTCGCTGTCAGAATTTCTTTACTGTTGTTAACACATCTCAACAAAACTCTCTACCCTTTTGCCTGATTTGGTTCTAGAAGATTTGACCTTTAGTGAGAAGTACTTATCAAGGGAAAAAACCAATAAATAGGATAAAAAGAAGAGAACATAAGAATTATTATTTTTAATTTTTTCAATGTGATGGCCATTACTATAATCATCCTTCAACAAAACATGATATTTTCATCTAGTTTATCAATTAAATAAATAAGGCAAGGCTTTACTTTGCGGGTAGTAGAATAGAAGGAGAGCTGTAAATTTTGCACACAGTATAATTTTAATGACCCTGTATTCTCAGGAGGCTTCCTCTATAGCAAAATCGGTGGTTACCAATAACTGTGAGAAAATTTTGGTTTATCTTCTGTGTAGATGAATGATATTGTGGTTGAGAAGTTCAATGTTTCCAACAACACAATATTTCATAAATTAAATGGCAGAGATTAAGCAGTTTCATTTACATAAGAAACATTGAGGAAACACCACCAGAGTAAAGAATCATTTTTAAGCTTTATTGGCATGTAAACAGAAAAATTGCATTCAATGGAACATAATTTCTCAAGAATAATAATCATGTCTTTATTCAACAGATTCTAGTCCAATTAGGTCACTTCTGCATCTTATTATCACTGTACACACAACTATAGTCTCACCAAGATTTGGACCTAAGCCTCAGACACAAACTCCTGTAACAGACACAATAATTTCATTTGATGATAATCATTATTTAACCAAAATGAGAAAGTATGAGACTTTTTGAATAGCCCATAGAATCAATAAATGTCTTTTAACCAACACTTTAGCCAATCAATGTTCTATTTTCTCTCTTATTTGTATAACAAATCAACTTTCATTCTGAATACTTTTATTCAATTTTATCACATGACTAGGTTTTCCTTCTCTAATTAAATGCTTTAATAAGTACAATTTGGATCTGACCAGTCAAATAGTTTGCAAATAGAGTTGAATAAAATTTATGAACTCCAACTATTTGATCTCATCCTTTTCTCCAAGCTAATTTTCATTTGAATTGTTAATGGTATTATGAGAGACTGGAGCATATATTCATTTTTTTCTCAAATCTTTTCAGAGTTTATCTATTTAGCAAATTCAACTTTTGGTGAGTCTGATTAGAATCAGCTGTTGAAAAATGAAGGAATATGAGTCGAAGCCCAGGCAATCAGATTCTCAATCCTTCTGTACTCTGTGTATTTCAGTAATTTGTTTTTGGAAATTTTTTAATAAGTTGTGATATGATGTACCAACTAATTGACAGTTACAGAGTATGATTAATGTAAATTAGTATCTGTACTCATCACTAGCTGAGGGTGGAAACCGAAGAGAAATCACTTTATCTTGTAATTAATATTTATATGCAACTTAATGATAATTAGTATCATGGGAATTTTCATATTGATTAGGGGAAATTTGTTAATATTCTTCCTTCCATTTTGTCCCATATTTATATCTTCTATTCTTTAGTAGTTTTTACAAAGAAGGATGTACTTTTATCTTTTCTTTCATCCTCTCTGAAATTCAAAAACCTTATACCTTAACACATCAGACATTATGGGCAAAGGTCTTTCTCAACATTATGATATTGGCATTCAGAAGAGAAAGTTTAGGATGAGAAAGATTTTGACTTCGCATTAACTATCATGCTCTTGAGTAAAAATTCACCAGCAGTAAGTTAAGCTAGTTAATCATACCATGTACTAAAATATTACCACAAATTTGTGGTAAACTACCAGAGAAATGAATGCTGTTGTTCCCTTACATTCTTGAAAATGATAGTTATCCCATTCC
Source organism: Pachydiplax longipennis (assembly GCA_036926295.1). Lineage (NCBI taxonomy): Eukaryota > Metazoa > Arthropoda > Insecta > Odonata > Libellulidae > Pachydiplax > Pachydiplax longipennis. Next base: position 40,552,008 of record JAVFKF010000015.1, read on the forward strand.
ATAAAAATATGAAACCAGAAAATGGCTCTAAGAATGTTTTTGAGGAAGAGGATGTAGTTTTCTATTGGTCTGATGAGATATCTTTCAAAAGTAGTCATAAAATGACTTCATAGGTAGTCATGAAATGAGTAGTCTCTCCAGAATGGACGTAAGGAGCAATATATTTGAATGGTACCTGATTATTACTGAAAATTCCAACTGATGAGCCTCTTTAGCCCATAAATATACTGCAGTATTTTATCTGACCTTTCAGAAATAAGAAGTATGTAATTGATCTATGTAACATATAGTTGTAAACAAGATTGTGACAAATCAAATAGTCTTGCTGCCCTTGAAATAATCCTCACTGCCGTTTTCACTTAATGTATCAGTTTCTTCAAACAAAACTTCATTTTATTTCCACTTCATGCATTGCAGTTTCTAGATTTTCAAATGCTTTTACAATATTTTTACTTTTAACTTGCAGCCAGAAAATTTTCAACCAATCATAAATTCTTGAAATCTGAGGTTGGCTATAGACTTGAGTTTGAATACAGAAATCTAAGTAAATTTTCCATGATGAAATTCTTTAATCTTGAAATTTTTAATGTTCTTCAGAAGAGTTCAATACTTCAGATAGCCCAAAAAAAGCTGAGGATGAGTTTTTGTCATAAAAACCATTTCCCTTGACTTATAGAATTTAATGTCATCAAAATGCCTCTGCATGAACAGATAATCAACTAACTGAAGTATGCCACACAATATCAAAAATACAAAAGGCAGTGGAGGGTTTGGAAATGTGAGAGGCTATTTCATAAAGAGGGATTGCTCCTCAATTAAGTGATTGGAACACAGCTAGTGAGGCAGCAAGATACAGAAAATAACAGTATGGAAAAGAAATGAGAATCATGCTTTATAAGTCAATATTTAAGTTACAAATGGGAAATATAGCTATATATAGCTTTGTTAAACAGTTTAGGACTGAAGTAGCAATAATATGTAATAGCATATGTTATCAAAAGATTTCAAGGATGTACTGCAAAGACATTTGAATAGTTTTCTGAAACTTCCCTAAAAATGTGATGATCTTTGTCTTTCACCAAGTTCTTTACTACTACTGGGAGGCACACATTTTGTAGCCACTCCTTTCAAATGAAACTAAGTAACATGGATGCCAATTCTTTCTTAATATTTTCTAGCTTTTCTTATACTTAATCAAGCATACACATAAAATTTATAGTGTTGATGATACTTTCTGTGAAATATGACATTTCATGAAAAAATACCTATGAAATTCCTGTGTAAATTTGTCAAATTTTGTTTCAATGAAGTTTCGGCCACAGAAAACTAGATAAATATAGACTCTGATATGCCTTGTTTACCTAATAATACCTCCACACTGATGATATGGGTTATTACGTATAATATGAAAACAGGTGAACAATAACTAAAGCATTGGTTTAACTGATACTAGGAAGGTTCAGAAGTGGAGATGCTAACTTTTTAGGACCATTTTAAAGATTTATAATGCAAAAATAACTGCTTCTATTAAATAATGAATTTTATTTAAGCATGAATAAAATTCCACGAATTTAGCAATTATAGCAATACAGATGTTGTGCACTCAATTTTCCTGTTTTTTGATCAGGAAACTCAGACAGAAGTTAAAATAACACCTTCTAAATTCAGTCTTGTAGATGCTGTCAAATGATAATGTAAATACAATGACTGGGAAGATATCACATTGTGTATAAACAGTAACTGGAAGTCTATTGAAGATGAAATTTTCATGTCTTTGTTAGCTTCTTTAAGATGATACAGGAATTAAAATATACAAAATTTACAATTCATAACACAGAAGTTGAAAAAGGCATCTTGAGAACAAATAAGGAGGCTTTCTTTCTCAAATGATTCACTAGCTAAACATTAAGCACCTTCACACCATTACTTGCAATTTCATTTACATTTCACTCAAGAATCATGAGGCTCCTTCTCAATAATGCAACTTTTAAAACCAGGGGAATGAGAAAAAGCTACTGGATTAAAAGGCAATAAATTATTTAGTGATTATTTGTACTCTATCCAAGAGCCAGTTTCTGAGATACCTCACTAACCTAAAAACTAAATATTACGGAAGATAATGATAGCAAATTTGAAATGGGCATCGGGCAACTGCAATTATGTAAACATCTGGATTGCAGAAGGGCATGAAAATAAGAATACAGGCAAACACAACCATTTCAAAGTCAGTAATAGCAATTGAACAACCTTCAAATGTTTGGTCCACTATTTCACAACAAGTGGGGTCTTCAATCTGTTCAAAATTGTATCGAGTTTGAAGATTATTATCATAATCACTGCAGCAATAAAAATACTTCCTATATTTCTCAAGTCATACTTGCGATGAATGAATGCCATTAATCCCAAATTCATTTTTATCACTATATATTTGTACTATGAACTGTGAATTGCAGTGTTTGTCCACTGTCTATATTCTCAACATTGTATCATGGCCTAACGACTGCAATTTTTCATGGTAACACGTCACATAACTAGAAAACATGGCCAGTTAATTCTAGGAAATTAAGATGCAAATTCATAAAAAAAAATCCATTGGAATAAACACTCAAATCGCAAATAAGTAATCCTTGACCCGAAAAAAAACACCAATTCGAATACATAAATAATGAGATGTAAGGTTATTCCGTATACAATGTCAGAACGCACTAAATTTGTTGAATTGTAAATTAAAAATATAACGTCGAGAGAACTATGAATCTTATAATTTAATTTGCGAATAAGGAGATAAATATTTTTGGAAAATGCTACTGAAACACTCGCAACGACTGCATTTATCTGAAACAAGCTGACGACTGCAATCTTTTTTAGAATTCACTTACACGACCGTATGAAGAATATATCCCTCGTATATCCTTTCAATTTTAACTCAGGCATGAGTAAAACGTTACATGGTTATAAAAATTGTGGAATGGTAATAGAATATTTTTAATTCTGTCAGGCATCAAGCTGGGAAGGGATTTGCCTTCACCAGAAAGAAATTCTGAACAAATTAGTTCTTCTTTCGATATCTATAAAATTATAACCGATGTTAAGCTACCTAGCCTTCTTGGCGAAAAATATTGTCGGCTTATGCTTATATTAAGGTAAGGATGTTGTACATATTTTCAGGATGATAATTTTTGGCGACCACAAATTCACCACTTTCGGTGCATATACTCTTCCATCAAATTTTGTAACACAGCATCAAAATGGACTTCTGTTCCCGAGCGGCAGCCCTCAGGGCCAGCGCCTTGTCATTGTCGTGCACTGCGTTCAGTCTCCATCAAACACTCTCGAACTAAGATACGTGCGTGTACTATGCCTCTTTTTAACCTTTCTGCACTGCTTTTGCTTCCTGCATACGTTGGACGAATGTCTTTACCCATTTCCTCTATGACAGAAAGCAACTGAGCATACTTAGATTGTGGAGGAGGAGGAACTGGAGGAGTAACTTGACTTTGTTGTTGTGGAAGAGCAGTTTGCACTTGAGGTTGTAGATTTCCTGTTCGAATAATGGGACTTGCTGAACCAACTCCAACCGCATATCCACCGGGTGCGACAGTCGTAGCAGTAGTGTCTTCGATACCACGGTGACCGACGACCACTGGACTCGGAGACGGTGAATCAATGGCTTGAATATCATCATCCATTTCTACTTCCGATTACCCCTAATTGTTTCCGTTACACAATTCCAAAGCAATGGCATGAGTTGAAAGAAGTAAAATTTTTCGATTAATGCAAGATAAATGGACCAAGACGTGGTAAAGCACCGTATAATCGTAATTATTTGTTACCCTGATAAGAATAACCATTCTAAAGAAGGCATTTTAGGACAATATTACATCTGCTTAATAATAGCTTTTAGGCTAACAAAATAAATTTAAATAAGCTTCATGAAATAACAATTTTAATCAATATTTACCTAGCAAGAAGTTATCTTTTCCAAACTGTAATACTTGTGGCCGTTTCCGAGCATCTAAGAATTCAGGTATGTTGGCGTTATTGTTCACCAAAGGCACAACGAAGTTACGTGAAGAAAGAAATATATGACAAGACTCGATAGTTGTATGATTGTATGTATACTATCGTTCGAATTTTTCGATATATTGAAGGCGCCTCCGTTCGATAGATTAGCGAAATTCAAAACTATATGCACAGTCTAGACATTACTGTTTTATCCCTTTTTTCGATTTTAATGACCAATAATGATTTCAATTAAGTTACCTTCATAGAATTTGTAGTAAATATTAGTATGGCTGTCGTGAAATTTGCTAAAATAAATTAGTATTTGAAGCAAGTAACATAGCTTATTCCATCATTTCGTCGAAGGACAATTCAAATACGGCGATCGATCTCATCTTTGGGTAATTATTGCGAATTATATTCATCTCTTCATTTTAAACAATACATTTTGGTAATTTTCTTCCCTGATATTGTTAGTTGTTGGCTATTTCACTTATTATCTACTCCCGGCTTTTGATGAAGCACTTCATGGATGTTCGCCTAAAATCTTTCTCCTGAGGAGGCTTTCTCAACAACTGAATCCTTAGTTTTGTCACTAAAATGTTTGCATTGTAAATATTGACTACAAACTCGTATACTCATTATAGTTAGCAGGATTAAAAAGGATATTTTTCAGACATATGGTCCATCAATATAATCATTTGTTATATATGTGCTATAATAAATAGCTAAATAATTGTAAGGTATTAATATTTCACCTAATACCAAAATTATTCCGTACAAGGGTATGGGGACATGGATTTACCAATCATGTTAATTATAAGATACATATATATTATCCTTATTAATCGCCCGGACCTTCTTTTGTATTTAATCCACCCATTGTTGTTAAGGGCCTATTATGAAAACCAAGCCTATATCTTTCATATAGTCACAAGTTTACAAAAGGTCGCATTTGAAGTCCATACAGGACATCTACAATATCAATGTCAACCATGTGTAGGATCAGAAATTGGTTAAGTTGGTAGTTGAAAAATTAAATTACTATAGAAAATATTTTGCTGCTAAAACTATTTCTGATTTGTTTGTTTGAGTTGAGTTAAAGGGGACTTTGCAGACTCCCTAAAGATGGCTATGAAATCTGAAGCGAAAACATAGGAACCAATCCACCAGATGACCTGGCTTGTATCTTGAGAAAATTTTCTTCACCAAGTATATACATACACTGTTTTTATCTCACCTCCACACGATGACCACCATTAACAAGCTAGTTCTTGGCACTTACCTTTTTGCCTAATAATTGTTTATTTTCAAAATTATAAGAAATAGATAATTAATTTAATATTTCTTGGAACCATTTAAAATGAAAAAAAACATATGCAATTAAATTCAAGTCAGAGCTCTTGCCTGAATAAAATACTGTCATAACTTCCCATATGTAGTTTATTTTAATAATTTATTTATTCTAATTTATTGGGAAGATTAAGGAAAATTCCTGTGATACCTTGTTGTAACTCACATTTATGTATGTCAGAGTTTCAAGCAAGGTTTGGCTTAGGCCCAAACCACCAGAACTGAATTTGTATGCACATAATATCTGAAATCTTCACTTTGTTTGAACTTTTATTTGGTTGTTCTTTTTTAGGGAAATTTTCTCCTCAGACATGCCTAAAACATTGAGTAATTAGAGAGCTATTTGAAATTAATATGGCCAATATTGACTATGTAGAATTTCACAGCAACTATCTTGAAATGAAAACATGGAGTAACGCCCAAGGTAGATTTTTAATTCAACATATTTCATCAATGAGTTGACATCTTGACCTGAAGATGTTCGCAAGTTGACTTGCCTACTGATGCTAGCAATTCATTTTAACTGAATCTATTCAAAAACATCTGAATAGGAAACAGAGCACTTAGCCTGCATAGTGAAACTTCCCATATTCTATTCTGGATAAAGCATTTCAAAGTGATCCTATTTACTGAAAGGCAATAAAGAAAATCATATTTTTTCTATAGGATTACAATTTACAAAAAATTTAAAACACAGAAAAATATCAATCTTTATTAAAAGCATTATAAATATGCTCACGTCATGAAAAAATATTCATAAAAATTTATATCAAATGGAAATAATTAATTTAATGATTAAATATATCTTATCAGGTGACAATACAGTCAATAATAGTAATACAAACAACAGTCAGCCTTGATATAGAGATTGGAGGTGCTGCCATAAATCAATGGTAGTAATTTTGTGCAATAGTTCATTTTTATAATCATATACTAATTTACATAAGATTATACAGGGTAACAGAGAGATAAATTGACTGCTGCAATATCGTAAAGTAATTCATAAGTTACTTAGTTGATTAGGAAGAGAGGTTCTTAGGATACATCTTTTTGCTGAAGTTATTCTATAATATTCCCAAAAGTATAGCTCAGTTTTTGTGGCAATCGGTAAAGCAACTGCAATTTATTATGTGTTAAAAAAATCATTTTAGTGTTTCTGAAGTCAGTTATTTCAATAGCTAGATAAGGACTTAATATTTTGGAAAGTATCCTCCAAAATATGAACAATGAAACACTCAAATTGAGTAAATGAATATGTCCATAGAGTAAGCATGTAGTCTGTAATGGAACCAATGCAATTATGACTAAATGCCAGATACATACATTTGCATCTCTAACTTTGATAAAATTTGGTAGAATAGTAGATCTTAATGTAACTTCTTTCCTTCCCAAAATTCTATCTTTACATGGGTGGTCTGAAAAGTTTCCAACATTTCGCCATTTCTCAACATGTTTTCTGAAAATTTTTTGAAGATTTCTGAAAAATCTGGGGTCAGAAACTTTTCAGACCACCCTCGCATCTGATTTTCAGTAAAAACTGTGTTATATGATATTTTTATTACTATTTTAGTAAGAAAGATTCCATTACCTATATAACATATAAAATATTATATAGTATACTCTGACAAGGATTGATTCTGCCAAATAACAGAGGTTCTTGACATAGAGCTTTCATAGCTGACACAGATGCTTTTTCAAAATATTCACATTGTATCTATTTTGTTCATATAGCTTTTGTCAATACACAGTGATGGCCTTTGACTTTGCCAAATGGTATTGGTGATTTGGGCTGTTATAAAAATATTTCAGCCATCACTATTTACTGGAATGAAATTGTTATCTATTTCAACTATCAGTTAATTTGTAAATATTTTTCTCTCATTACAAAAGAATTTCTTCCTTTAACTTTTACAATTATTTTATGAGATAATGAATTCTTCAAATTCAGAAATTCTTCAAAATATTTTTCTGTTGTATTAAATGCACATTTGTGATTGCTGTGCCTAGTTGATGAATTACTTCATATATGCATATTTATATTTGACAATCAGTATTTACCATTTTGTAGATGTTCAGAGAATAATAAAGTCTTTTCATAATTATTTGAAGGACTATGAAAAAACTGTCACTCTGAGAGGAAGAATTGGTTTTCCCAACAAGCTACTGGCTATGCTAACTGAGAGAAAATTTTGAGTGAGGTTTGGATTACTTAAAACGTCGAAAAATTAAGTGATAGCCAGGTTAGAGCACTTTGATTCAAAATAGAAGATGACAATGTAGACATTATTCCTAAATCTTAGTGTTTCATAAAGGGATTTTCATTTCCTTAGTATGACTTACTGTATTTGATATCATATAAGATGCACCCATACTACAGTAATGTAAACTCTAGGAAAACGTTGTAACAGCAATGTGAGTAAATATGATGAGAAAAGTATTATAGTGTTTCCATAGCAAAACCTCACTTCTAGAGCTGCAGAAAACAAATCCAATCCAATTTTTTAATATAATCTTTGTCATACTAAGTTTTTATGCAAAGAAATCCATGGATCAGCATTTTTTTGTATATCTTATGTTCCCTAATTATTTTATGACAGGAGCATGTGTTAAAATTTTTTGCAAAAAAATGAATCCTCACTAATAGAGTGTAAAAAAATTATTAAAAGTGATTATATTTATCCTTTACAATTATACATATGTCTTTATCTTCAATACTTGAATGATTATTTGTTCCTTATTTTGATTATTGATCTTGACCAGAGATATATAGAATGAGATTTTGTTATCTTTGCTTTATATTCAACCATTGGTCATTAGATAGATAGAAGGCAAATAGGTGTAACTACATAATATCTGGAGTACCTTGAATTTTGTATTTATTTTATATATATTCCTTTGGAAAATTTATTCATTTAGATCACAAATAAGAAAGGATTCCAGTATTAAATGTGTAGCATTAATTTTCTTAGCCAAGCCAAATTTACTATAAGCTATTTATATAATAATAATACATTATAATAATTTATTATAAGCTAATTTAAAAAAAACTATAAGCATAAAACATTTTCAAAATAATCTTACTGCTGTTGTCATGTATGAGGTTTTTTCAAATGAAAAAGTACAAAATGACACTGTGGGTATAATTGTATATATACCAATGTCTCATAGATATCAATTACACCTAGACATGGTAAAAATATTTCCTATTGTCCTCCTACTGTTAAATGCCAGTCTTTCTCAGTATATTGTGAATATGAACATGGTCTTAGCAGAGACAGAGGATGATACAGAAAAATGGAAAAATTACAAAAAGCTGGAGAGAATTGGAATGAAAATAAACAGCAACTCAATGCCAAAGATAAGAGTTTGTAAAATCTTTCAAATATGTAGGTATTACAATAACAAGAGAAGGCAAAGAAGAAAAAAGAACTTTGTACATCCTCCACACAATTAATTTTAAAGACCTGTTTTGCCACCTTGGTAGCATCATCAGGTGCCCAATCATCATAATTTTGGTCTTTAAAGTTAAACTCAGTAGAGAATTTCACAGTTTTTTCTGTGCTATAAAACTCTACAAAGTAACACCTGACCATATTGATCTTATTGAGTGGGGAGGGAAACTGCACTGAGGAGCTTCTTGGCCATAGAAGAATTGCTACTTATTTACTACTTTAAGGAAGAGATTTTCCATGTTTTGTATGAAGCGTAGGCTTTTCAAAAACTTAGACCTTGTGGTGAAGGAAGTAAACTATCTTGAGAGTCTTCATGAGGGAATCCTTTAACTAGATCACAATAAAAAATTACAAGAAAACCATGGTCTCGCAGCTGAGCTACATCTTCTGGAGACAGTCACCTGAAGATTCAGCTCGGCTGCAAGACCATGGTTTTCTTGTATTTTTTATTGTGGTCTAGTGAAGGGATTCTCTCATGGAGTCTTTTAATATTAAGAAGTACCACAAAGTTTCACCTGACTCTGTTTCTTTTATCTTGAGATGTTTAGATTGTGGAGGAAAATTTAGTGAGTGAGTAATGATCAGAATTAGGAAGAAATTGGTAAGAAAAAGTCAACGGTGACTAGAATTTTGGGGAAGAAGGTGAATGAGACACATTAGAGGGCTTGATTGCTTCATTAGCTAGATAATAGAGGCATAAATGACAAGAAAACGAAGGAAAGGTATAAGAAAGTTTAATATGATCACAGATTGGAGTGAAGACAGAAGCTACAATCAGATGAAAATAGAGGGACAAGATAGAGAAATTTCGTTGTAATGCGTCACAGGACAGCTTTAGTTACCGAAAAATGTCACAATGTCACGAGAACTGCGATAAATCAAAACAGAACTCGACAACGATAATGGAATTGGGTAACGTTGATGATTAATTATGGGGAAATTTAGGATTACTTTATCGAATTTTGCGTGATAAAAGGCCGTAAAGAATTTTCCTTCTCTTTCTATCAATAACTGTTGTTCCCAATATTTGTTTTATAGATTATCGGAAAATAATATTCCGCGGATTTAATTGAATAGTAAAGTTAACATTTTTTATTGTTACTATTGAAATTAACATAGTAAAAGGGTTCATATGTAATTTCGGAAGTTAATTACTCGTGGTGTTTTTAAGTTCATGACAAAGATAGGTGAGAAAAATTTGTTCAAAAAGGAAGATTACTTTAAGAGTTTTAAGAAGAGTTAATATAACTTCAAGTGAAGTGTAGTGTTTACGTTTCCATAAGTAAGATACTAGATATATAATTTACCGATCTTACAGTGAGCATTCTTAAGGCGGAAAAGTGATTTCTTCTTAAGAAGAGTGAACTGCATCGATGTATTCACATGTATTTTACTCCTTCCCGTTACGGGAGTGATCTCTAACTGCGAGTGAACCTTATGTGCCACACCAGTAGAAAGTGTAATCTGCTCTCACATGAGAAGCATTTAAGTCTCTGGAGCAGGGTTCAAGCTGCGCGCCTAGGAGACAGCGCAATACGCCCAGCTAATTTTGTCAAGCGCCCACTGTTTATTGAAAGCCTTTAGCGTCATTTTTCAAGAACCCATTAATAACTTTGCACATCATGAATCACGCAGTGGACATAGGTGGCTCATTTCGTCGTTTAAATGAAGGAAATAAGAAATTTTCCACCTTAAAACTCTTTGGCAATAGCGGCGCAGTTCCTTAAATCAAGCGCCCTCAATAATTTTCTTACTGTTTTTTTTCTTTCAGTGATTTTCTTGCCGCCCAAAAATGGAAAAAATTGAGGGAACCAATCTCTGAAGTCATGATGAGGAAGTCAGAGAAATATTTCCAATTGTGAAATGGATTTCCTCATTGCGAAGGAAGCAAGCAAACATACTTATAGAGGAGGAAATCGCATCGGGCGTCCATGAACAAGGAATCATCGAAAGAGAGGTCGACCTTGAGAAGAGAAGTTCAGTCGCAGAGTTCAACAAAGCTGATCGGATCGTCGAAGATGCGTGAGGGTGCATATATTGTGCTGTTTCTGTGGACCATCGTCCTGGTGGCGGCAGAAGTGGAGGCAGAAGTGGAGGTAGAAGTGGAGGATACGAATCTTGATATCAAAGAGGGTAAGCATACGTTCTTATGTATCTATCATTTGCGTTTGGTCTCGCAGTTGTTTCCGGATTCGCAAAATTTCAAAAGGCGATGCTGGAAAGGTCTGTCGCTTTTTTGGAATTGAGACAATGTAGTGTAAATAATGTAAATAGGTCTGTCGCTTCTTTGGAAATGAGACAATGTAGTGTAATGTTTGAACTGTATGATTTGCAGTATTGGAGAAATAAGAGGGCGGGGTTTAGGAAATTTAAGTGAATTAGGGGAAAGAAGGAGTCGCTGTATACTCTTGAATTTCAGAGTATTTTATGGAATGGAGACTGTGCCTCGCACAATTGAAAGAATCTTGTCGGTGTACGGCTGAAGTAGTTCACCGAAAGCAAAGGTTTTACCATTTCTGGCAGACGAGCAACTTGGCGACGTTGACCTGATTGCTGAGTGACTTCAACCACTGACTGACAAAGATAGGAACCTCAGCGTTAACGCTGTCATTATCTCACACGGCTTTTAGGTTGAAAGTTGATCTCAATTTTAGTGCATAATGTTATTAATGTGTCACATTGATTGTGGTAGTATTTTTTGTTAAATGAATGTTACAAAATTGTCAACTAAATGTTACACGATTAAAAATATCATATAAAAATAAGAAATTAACGTACTTTATCTGCCAATTTTTTATACTCTTCTAATTATATTCAAACATGGATTAGGGAGAGTTCATTCAAGGGAAAAGCATTTTTTCTTGCTCACAGAGGTTTTTCACTTTTCCAGTTTCTCATTTATAGAGGTTGAGGAACAGCTTCCATCAATTATATCAGTCTCCGTTGATCCAGGTCTAGCAATTATTTCTCTCATTGAAAGAGGAATAGAAAGACGCAAACAGGATACAGAAAAGGCAGGGATTGAAGAAATAATAATTTATTATGTGTTTTATCAAAAAACTTTACTATGTAACGATGTTACACTTTCAGAAATCCGTCAGTTTCATTTGTTTTTATTTTGAACACGTTTTTCGAGCTCATTAATCTTGAATGATCCATATTCGTTGAAGGTTTAAAACCTGCGGACCATGTGTAGCGCTTGCAAAGGACTTCCATATCCAAACTCCCTTTCGTCTAATCTTAGTTGCCATTTCCGTTCCTGAACGAGCTCCTGGTCCTCCATTCTCAGCGATCGAAACTAATTTGTCGAAACTTATCTGTTTTTGAGTATTAGCAAACCTGACCCCTTTCGGAGATAAAAAATCTGCGCGTGCATGTAATTTTGACTAATGTTGTACATATATTCTATACTACACTCGCCTAAAAAGGGTAAGGTAAAGCGATCTCACTTATAGAGGTCCGGATTTGAAAAACGACTCTTTTGGAGGTTCCTACTTTCTTACTTGTAGAAGTTTTCGGGGGTGAAAATGACGGGGCTAGGCAATCAATCTCTTTTGCTGTGTTTTCCCGCTTATCCAGTTGTCGCTTTTGGACTATAATACCTTTAATGGAAAACTTTTTGCGGGCATTCTTTTGAAGATATTAATATCAAAATTTCTGTAATCAAATTGAATGTTCATTGGGTTTAACTGTAGGAATTGATATTGCTATAAAAGATTTGTAGCGTTTCTTTTGGTAGAATGTTTAAAATTAACTGGTGTTCACAAGTGTCAAAATCATGGAAGAGGAGTTAAAAGAGCGGCAATGAAATCGTGATAATTATTATAATTAATTAGTTACCAATTATTGAAGGTGTGAGAAAAATAAACTGCCGATGTAGGGGGTGAAGAATGTTAGGGAAAAACATAAGGAAGAAGAACCATGGAGATTTTGATGAATTCAAGGGTTGGCTATTAGAGATTTAAAAATGAGCTATGGATTACTAGTTGTAGGCTCTTCTGACTTACGGGAGAGTCTACCTACAATGTTGATGATGAATAAAATTTTCCAATAGGTTATCTAATGCAATCGTATCACTCTTTCTAAGGATCATCTGTTTCATAAGTGTATCAGAGTTTCTCCTATCAAACTGCGCCAGTGTATATATTTCAATCCTGCTTTGCCAAGGACGAAAATTTCTGAATAAGTTTATACTGCGTTTTACCATAGATTTTGCAACTTATTACCAAATAGAATTATAAATATAGAATTAAGAAAAACATCACTACAACAATGGGGTAAATTTTTCTTACTAAAGGGAGAAGATATCGTTTTATTTCTTTTTATAAATACTGGGCCTTAAACATTTTCCTTCTGTAGATTTTATTCTTGAAAAAGCGAAGCTAAAAGTTCAGGTTTTGCTTGGTTGGACCAAGATCTCGAACAGTATCATTTACTTAATTTTGTTCGATTAGATGTGGCACTTAAAGAACTCCAGGATCATATATAGGAGCGCATTAAGTTAATCTGACATGGCCATACTTCGTGAAACGCCATTCTGAACAAGTAAGAAGTTTGTGAAACACACAAAATCTTGCTCTTCTTACTTGTTTATAGGAGCGCATATTGCGATTTCTGCATTCCCACCGTCAGCACACCCTCTTCTGTTAGAGGGTTTTCCATTCATATGGTGTCCTGGGAATCGGAAAAAATTTCTCTACGTGGAACTACTCGAATAGCTGGCACATGTGGGTATTCCTTGTCTTTTTCCTAGAAAAGCCCTCAATTTTGGTTATACAAAATTAGCAGTTCTCTAGGTGACTTAAAGGTTCCTTCCAAACCATCTGATCATGTACTTGTTCTTTCTTTTCAGTCATTCTGTTAAATTAACATAGCACGTGATACAAGATATGTGCGGTGCCCACTTTTTATCATATATCCGGCGTGAAATCCAAAGTAATAATAATATGCATTTTTGAGTGGTTTCGTCATTGAACGATTCCGCAACTCGAAAACAAACTTTGTACACATATTACAGAATTTATCTATAGAATTAACACATGTACGGCGAAGTGATTTTTGAGAATTAATGAAGCACCGAGCAAACTCGGGAGCTGCTTAATACGTTCGCTGTCCATAACGCATTTGGTACGGCTAACAATATGTGTTTCTGTGTTCACTCTCTTAGAGAAGTATCCTCGAATTAGTGATGTCAACGATGGACATATCTTAAGTTTTTAAAAAATAAGCGCATCTTAGACTGACAGAGATCTAGATTTTAGACAAGCTGAGATATCCCATTGAGGAGACATCGTGATATACTGCTACTTGCGGAGTATTTTCACCGAGTCTTCGTGAAGTAGTGGCATTTCTTCTACCGTAAGGGTGTTTCCTATTCTTCAAACTATCAATCATCTTTACTCTGTTAAAACCTCTCTTCATTCTTTGCTCTTCTCTTTATCGCTTCTTTTTTTAGCAAGTCCTTCCTAAATGGAGTGGCTCTAATAGTAACCGCAAGTGGTAAGGGCAGTGACGTAACTCATCTATACCCATTAATGCGAGCGTAGACTAAGTAAACCACCAATAAGAAATGAATTCAGGAGCGAATTCAAGCACTGATTTACTACAATTTTCTGCAAGAAAGAAGTACACAATGGAAAATTGTAGGATTTATAAGAGGTCTAATTCTAAAAATTCGTCGTTACTTTTACAAAATCCTTGGTTCGACTCTACCCGACTGGAAAATATCCACAAGATATGCACGTTAAGGTCTTTTTTTATCTCTTGAAGACTACAGTTCATTTACAAAATTAAAGAAGAATATGTTGGTCGTGCGAAAGAGAGATAAGTACCAAATTAAAGAATATGGTATATGGATCCTTATTTTACTCGTGAAATATCGTTTTGGATTCGAATTTGCGAGGATTGTGATGAAATAGACGAACATTTTGTGGTTGTAAACAACTCGTTTCCCTAACGTCGTAATCGATTTTGAATCCGACTTAATACATTTTCGCTGAACTGTACACGAGGAATTAACGCCTATATCGGAAATTTATTACATTATTATTGACTTGCAATTCACGCATTCTGGGTTAGAAGGATCATATGCATACCATATTAGATATTAATATGTAAACAATTAAAATTAAGTTTCCTCATTTTTGACAGGGGAGTTCATTAGAATTTCGTAAATGATTGATTAATGATAGTCTAACTGAGATGTGTCTCCTCGGTAAATTAATAAAGATGGTAGAGTACGAAGATGATATCTCCATAATGGGAGATTTTAATGCTAGTATTGTATAACAAAGCAACTAAGTATTAGCTAAGAAGTTTGGTCTTGGAAACATCAATGATACAGAAGAACGTTTGTTGGAGTTTTGTGAGCAATGATATATTTATTACAAGTACAGGCAAAACCAGTGAAAACGCTCCATCTTAAGACGTTCTCTCTCTTAACAGGCGATTTTATTTCGGCCATGCTCCTTTTCTCACGAATACAAATAAAAATACCGAATAAGGCGCTCGATTAACCGCTTATAAGGAGAACTTTTCTCGTCCTTAGATGCAATACAACCTACTATAGCTGATCTTTCTCCTCATTCGATAGACCAAAAATTGTTTACATTATCTGTATCATCGTCCTCTCTCCTCTCCTGCCACTAATGGGGTTCCTTTAGATGCCCTTGTTTGCAATGACTAACTGTGCAAGAAGAAAATGAAGATATGACGAAGTAGTCTATCTCTCCAACGGAGCCGATTCCAGCTCTGATAGTGGGAGATCTCCCCTATCTGTCTTGTCTTATAACAGAATATGAATTTAAAAATTCCTTAGTGGCGTTTTCTTTCGTTGCAAACTCAACTTATAAACATATCGAATAAAGCAGAATGGTAATGGTTTTTTTCGGGTTGTTGTTTTGGAGTAACTGAGCTCAGTGACGACCTCTTACCACTGTTGTTAAATAATTAGTCGCACATCCTTCATTGTCTGCCTGTTAAAAATTTGTTTCATTGAAGAGTAATTGGCTAAAACGGAGTAACAAAGAATGGCTCTCTTTTTGTCGGAAAAGCTGAAAATTACTAAAAATTTGCCTATGGTACACTCAATCTTACACAGCAGTATATATATATATTTATCAAGTACTTATATTTAAAATAAGAGCCAAAGTACCCCTCCAAGTTGTTTTCCAACATGTAAAATTGAGAGGATGTCATGTATCATATCATAGTAAAAGATGCTATGTTGCTTATAACACTGTTTTCAGTTCCCTGAAAATTAAAGGGATATCAGATTGATTATATCGCAGTGAAACAACAGTTCAAAGACCAGATAAAATCCAGCCACGGTTACCCAGTTCCCGATTTGGATAGCGACCACCAAATACGTAGTTGTAGTAAGGTGCAACTTGAAGCAATAGAAAATGAGTAGAGTTGTAGAGGAAAAGGGACGACCAGAATGACTGCAGAATGAAGAAAGAAGGAGGGTGTTTGAAGAGAAGAAAGATGTAATAACTAGGAAATGCGAGATTGAGAGGAATAAAATAAAACAAAGAATGATAGAGATAACTGACAAAGTAAGAGAGATTCCAAACATAAGAAATCATTGATAATGCTTGATATCATACACTTATTCGAAGAGAATGATTATCTAAGAGCTGAAGGGTTTGGTGGAATACAAACAAAAAAATACTAGATAAAAAATAGGGTGAATGAAGGAACGGCTTTCGAAAATTAAAGGTCATGTGCTGAAGGCAAGACGAGAACTTGTTTATCGGAAAATAAAAGTCCTACAACATCAGGTAAACATAAGGTTTTAAAACACAAAGAATGAATTTTATTGATTAGTAATGTGGATAACTGCGGACGTTGATAATTATACATGAATGACCTATGCAATGGAGAAGATAGTTTTCGAGGGAAATACTTAAAAGCGTAGAAAAAAATAGGAACTGGAATTGGTTCTTCTATCGGAAAGGGGAAATTAGAGCGTGCCCTTCACAACTTGACCAGATGTCCAGCATAAGGAGGACATGTTCTCCTTTTTTCTTACCGTCCTCTGTCTTCCCGGCATTAGAAAATTTTGGGATTTTGTCCGCCTTATCCCGCATGGGTGGTACCTCAAGGTGGGGACAAATATTTAGGTGTGGATATACTTTTGGATACGGCAGTGAGAACTTTCTCTTCAGTTTTCAAGACGATCATTCCCATTAGTTCCCTCTCTCTGGATGTAATTATTCATAAGCCGTTACTTTTTATCGATTTTCGTCTTCACTTTTTAGGAAATAGAGTTGAGGCTGTTTAGTTCCGGCATCTTTTATGGACCTCTGCCGCAATAAACATATATATAGCTTTCCTTATCTACAAACCATTCCCTACACTTGCACCATAAGAAGTAACAAATTAGTTCTGATTCTGTGACTGTTTCCAGCATTCGGTAGAGGAGGATCAAGTTCGGTTGAGGCCCCGGGATTATAAGAAGTTATTAGGCTCCTTATGTGAAAAAGAGGGAAAGGAAAAATATATTATGTATAGTATGCAGCTTGGTTATTAAATAATGAAAACAAGGGAATATAAACATGTTATATTATCAGTTTTTATGGCCTCTTGTAAATTTGCACGTAATTGAAATTGTACCTACTAATTCATATTGTGGTCGAATGACCAAAAAGAGAAATTTATCTGCTAAGAAAATAATAAGTTTTAGATATTATACCATACCAAACTCTGGGAAAATAAAATAATTTAACGGATAAATGGTATTTTTGAATGTAAAGGCGTGCATCTAGGGAAGGTTTTTCTATACATTGAAGATATTGCTATACCAATTCCTCAAAAATGAGTGAGTTGCTAGTGTGCTGCGTAGTACCCAGAGCATCCGAACGTAATATTTTTTTGTTCTGGTTTTTCCTCCGGTACAGCGAAAAAATGAAGTTATGTCCATTTTGTACATTTGTTTATTTCTTTCAGATTCTCTTCCGGTTTACGTCCTACCAACACCAAATCAATTCGAACCGGTGTTTTCGCTACAACCATCGTAATATATCCTTCTGAAAGTTTTTTTCTTTGTTTCCAGCTTTTTTTATTTGCATAACACTATGCCAAATTTTCAATGGAGCTTAGTAATATGTAGTTGCAAGTCGTAGTTACACTTATAGTAAACATTCCGTCGACTACATTTAAGTAAAATGTAAATTGGTAGAAACCGAAAATTGAAACGGAATAAATAATGGTTTCCAGCTTCGGTGCGGTAAATAATTTAAATTTTCTCTATTCGGGTTCGTTTTTCACTCTGGCAAGTGTAATATTTTTTTCGGTTACGGTTTTCGGTTCGAAGTCCTGATTGTAACCGAAAGAGGCACATTCTTCAAATTTTGCATTTCGCACTTGCTTTATTTTATTTGCTTGCGAGATATTTATTCGTTTAAATTATCCCATTCCAAACTTTTTGTTACCCTTTTTTAATTTAAGTTTAAGATGAAACTGATCAAGGTGTGGTCGCGAAGCTTTAGTCGAGATGTTAAAGGAAGAGCCGTGGAAAGCAAAAAGTCGTGAAGTCTATACAAAAGATAAATGGTCTATAAAACATCTTCCCGTTGTAAATCCTTTTTATTCGTCTGTCTTCATAATAGTGTTTTAATCGATTATTTTAGAGTTTCTTCATGACTCCACTTGGAGTATCCCTTCCTCTTTCTTCAAGAATATTTTTTAATGTTTTATTCTAACATGAGCAAGTTTTTATCTTGATTTGGTTTCCATTCTTCGCACTTGGTTCCGCTGAATGGAAGAGCGTTATTACTGTTTCATACAGATTATCTTTGGAATTTTTTCCATGTTTTTTAGATTGTTTTCAGTTTCTATTTGACAAAGAAATTTCATCCTTGAGAAACTCAAGGTTGTATTACTGCGTGTTTAACTTGTATTCCACATTATCCTTGTTTTCTTTATTTCGTGCTCATTCATGAAAGTAAATTATGTTATTGATAGGAGGATATACATTAAAGAATATTGGACTTCATCTTCCAGAGGATGCTCAGTCATAAAGAGCGGCATTTTAACAAGTATGAACAAAATTTCTCATGGAGAAAAATAAAATTTCCTACAGTCTTATTCGTTTGAGATGTGTTCATCTCTGTAAGTTCAATGTTTAAGTAATATTTAAGTTGTATTTATAAATATACGTCTAAATGCGTCTATTGTCCTATACATGTTTTCCATGTCCTCGGACCAATAAAAATATTATTATTATTATTATTATATTATTATTATTATATTATTATTATTATTATTATTATATTATTATTATTATTATTATTATTATTACTATAGAGACGATAGAGAGAAGCGCCAATTTTCGAATTGGAAGATAACCCGAAAGTGAGGCTCGAAAATCGTATTGAACGTTAAGTGTATTTTACTACTCTGCAAAGGAAAATTGCGAAGTAGGGATTTTGGGTTCATTATGTAAGATGTAGAAGAGCAAAACTCTCCCAATCTGGCGTCAACCGGACGCTAAGAACCGGAAACGGAAAGGATGTGGGATCCCTGTGAAGGTTCCACACCTCTCCTTGGTCAACGAAACAGTCGACCACGAACCATCATGAAGTGCTTTACTGCAACCACCCTACTACTCCTGGTTCCATTCGTTTTATCGGGTAAGAAGAGCTGGAATAACTAAACGTTTCCATCTCAAAAAATCTCAGATTATGAACTCGATTTTATGAAACTTAGGTTTAATTTGAGCGTAAATAATTTGGCCACAATGTTATATTTCTTTAGTTTTGAGTAATCCTTCGAGTTGTTTCTAGATTCTTACAGATGAGCCTGAGCGTTTTAACTAGGATTGATCGGTTGTGATCAATGAAATCAATTGCATAGCTATGATGAATCGGTATGATGATCGGTAAATCAGTTAGAAAACTCGGCTTCCTTAATTTTATTAACTTCAAAAATTACATGTATCGGTGCAAAAATAAGGTTAGCGAGCGATTCTTCTTCGCTTTACTTAGGGCTTATCCATAATAAAAATAGTTATAAGGAATCTTGCGGTTAAAACCTGTATCCTTGAACTCGAAAAGATATGTAGGCGATGCGCTTAGGTAATAAAAGCTTTAGTAAAATATATTAATATTACTAGTAATAATGAAAAGCAGGTAGAAATACTTGAGAGAAATTACTTTAGAATTAAATCTCAGCTGTCGAAGGAATAAACATCGATTTGATTTTGACGAATTTAAAAGAATGTTCCTAATTAGTGCGAGATTTAGTAATTTAACGAAATATTTAAAGAAGACTACTTGATATGGTATAATGTGTTATTTATGTATATATTTATGCATTCAAAAAATACAGATGCCAAACGTGACAATCTTTTATGATAACCGTTTCTTCGGAGTTTCGATGCGATTTGGAAGCGCTGAAGATATCTTTGGGAAAAAATGACAATTCGTTATTCTAAAATGATTCCTTATTTATGATAATTACACTTCTTACTTATTTAGATCCATAACAGCTTTCGTCCTCGTAGATAATCTTTTGTAAGTTTTATGTAACAAAATGGCGGACACCTTTTTAAGCCAAATTTTGAGCTAAATTAAAGATAGCAGTTAGTTAAATGGCGTCACAGTATCAGGTATCATACAAAATTGCAAAATTAGGGGATGTCTTACAAAATTCTTTGATTTGTATTGATTCAAAATTTATTGAAATTATTTCGGTACGCTTTCGAATTTGAAAAATTGTTAGAATATGAGGCAACACGGAAGGATCCGGCTCCACGCCACGAATACTCCAGTTATATACGCTACACTTTTGGCAATCTCTTAAGTCAACGTTTTTTTATGTTATATTTTGGTTTTATATTTTTTATTTTTGGATGGTTTTGAAGGGTAAAAGGGAAATTTTCAAATCGTATATAAGCGAATTGAAGGAACAGGAATTATTTATTGCATCTCATGTCAGAGAGATTGACTTAATCATTTGTTTCACAAATTAGATTTGAAGTGTTATTTGTATAGCTGAAAATAAGAAGTATTGTTATCATTTCAGTGGAGTTTAAGTGATATTTGGAAAGAATAGAATCATTCTCGTCGAAACTTACGAGTGTGGCGAAGGAATAAGTTTAAGGAAAGGCGGATGTAATTTAATGAGATGACCTGAGTCCTTCTGAGAATTTGCGGCCTTCCAGAAATTAAAGAGGGAAAGAATTTCGCCCTTCCTGTGGATACTGCGGTCTGAGATTCTCAAGAAGTGTTGTCGATTTAAAGATTCTGTTTGTTTCAAGGTGATTTCAAGCAGAATAGCGTAATCCTTTTATCCTGCCATGCTCAGAAATTTGTCCAAAAGGAGGATTTAAGAAAATTTCCTAATGTATTCTTCAATTAACTTTTAAAATTCCGCTTTATCATGATAACTTTAGTATATGCGTAGTGATCGTTGAAAAACTTTGAAATCTGATTTTTATATAATTTACTCGCGAGATCCTAGTGATATTGCTAGTGCTACAAAGTCATCAAGGGGAGGGGGGCAATCGCTTTCTATATCCGCGAATTCTGATGCTGAAAGCCGAGTTCTTTAATTACTATAGAGCAAAATTTTCGCACAAGTAATCTCCAGTTAAGTTATTCGTAGGCGTGGCCTTGAGTTGAATCGACTATTTAAATAGTTATCCATTAATTTTATTCGGGTAATCCTTGAGCAGTCGCTTCAGTAATTTAAATTACCTTTAAATTTAATCATTTAATTGATCAGTATCAAAATACCGTAGAATATTAATGCATAAACACAACTTTTTAATTTCCACAGACATTGAATTTTTTTGTGACGACTAATTTCCTCAACATGTAGACATGTTCAGGATACCTGTAGACGAAAGTAATTGTCACGAATACATTCATAGCCTGTGGAAATTAAAAAGTTTTTTAACCCTTTGGCATGACTCCCTTCCACAAGTTAAGCTTGACCACAAAGTTAAGCTTGATCACATCAGATTTAGTCAGTTCAGAACTTACATCGACTTCAGTTGCCACTTTTCGCATAACTCAAGTGCTCAAGGAAATCGATGCAATTATTTGGTTATCGTATTTGGTATCGTATAAAAATCTTAAATGGTACGAGGATGTTCTCTAATACCGGTCCCCAAAAGAAATCCCGTAGAAACTGCGAAAGAAATTCCAAAATTCAGCATTAAAAATGAGCACCCGTCGTATCTTCTTAGACCAATGTGAACCAGACACATTTTGGAAGGAGGAATGCAACACGTGCTTTTGCACGGCAAGTGGTTTGGCGGCGTGCACCCGCATGAGGTGTCACACCACGAGGATGGGGATTCCCAGAAGTAAGTGGAACGTGCCATATCTTGATCGTCAACATTTCGATTATGGAGTTTTAATCTTTGCTATTTTTGTGTTTTCAGCGGAATGCCAGCCGAACACGACGTGGAAGGAAGACTGCAACACATGTTTCTGCACTCTTAAAGGTTGGGCAGCATGCACGAGGATGGCATGCCCGAAGACCAAGTCCAAGAGGACCCCACCAATGAGTGAGTCGCTTCAAACGAAATACATTGAAACCTGTTTAATACGCTCCCACTTAAGACGCTATCCCGAATATTGAATTCGCATTCCCTCTCTTTTTCGGTCTCTTTAAAACTAAACACACCGTAAAATACCGCCTAAATAGGCTCTTTTACGTTTATAATGTGGATTTTCCCTTCCGCAGATGCACTGCTAACCATTATAACCAATTCTCCGTCTCATTCGATAGACCGGAAATAGTTTACATTTTCAGTATCGCCGTCTCCACCCTCCTCTCCCGCTTCGCCTTGTTCCAAACAGGATTCCTTAAAACTCTCTTGTTTGATAAAATTACTTCTGTGAGAAGGAATTGAAGATGTCGCGAAGCAGAACAATATATATCCCACTGTTTGAGCCTATACTATCTTTAGGTTAGAGTGGAATCTTCCCCGTCAGTTTTGGATCAGGAAAGAACGTTGGATTAAAAAGTCACTATCGAAGAAACGAATGGTAATTCAGTTTTCAAGAGGCTGTTGAGCATAGTGTTGGAGAGATCGTTCTCAGTGAAGCCTCTAACCAAAGCTGGTAAAATATTCGTAATATTTCCATAATTATGTGTCTGATAAAAACTGCTTTGTTACCAAATTGGTACCAAAATTAGCAAAATTACATAGCAAAGGAAAGCGATTTCCTAGTCCGTGAAGTATACCTTTCTTAAAAAATAGGACGAGAAGGCAACCAGTTTTACGTCACAAATGATCGCGGACTTTTAGATTCAGATACAGATCAACAGCTATGGCAATAAGCGTTTTTAAGGTAGAAAAATGAAAGAGCCCTAAATTTCATTCGTTTTCTTAAGTGAAAGAAATAAAAATTTTCATACCCCGGTTATGACGCGATTTTCTTTAGGTCCCATAAAAAGCGCCGGGTTTGCCGTATTTAAAGATCCACAATTTTTGGAATTTTTTTATCTTGAATTGAAATATCGACATGAATTCAAGGCACACCTGAGCAAAAGAATCGACCAAACTGATACAAAGATCTTGGAACGCTGTATTTATTCAATCCATAATTTAATTTATCATCTCTTTCTTTATAATGTGGAGTTATTTTAGTTTTTTGCTAAATTTTCCTTTTTAATCTCTGTCGCTCTATCCTATCGGAGATATCGTAATTATGTTCCGAGAATTGAGCCTGCAGGGTGTCTTAACCCATCGATAAAGGTATACTATGTAATCAATTGATTCCTCGAGAAGTGGATGCTCCAGCCGCACTAATTCTGCATTAATAGCCAAATATTTTCATTGCTTCATTTGGTCTTTCCTTTATTTTTTCTAACACGTGAAAAAGGAATAATATTTGATCGATTGTCTTCCCAATATCACTTCAGCCGTTCGCTTTTGTAGTAGTCTTAATTTGCATTAATTAAACGGACCAAAATACTTTTCCGTCAAATGCTGACATGGGTTCACATTTCCTCCATCAAGTCAAAATCATAAGTCTGCGTTGACTAACTTGTGATGAAGTCTTCCTCAAGTCTATAAATTTTGAAAAATCTGTCTTTCTTTGTCCTCTCAGAGTCTGTTTTTCTTCAGATTTTCTAAGTTTTAGATTTTCTAGTTGGTTTACCTCTTTAACCACCTTACTTGCTATTGCTTGTTTCCAAGACGACAAATTCTACGTTTGTTTATTATAGATTTTCCGACCTCTCTCTCTCTGCTTAGAAAAGTCTTTATAAACTTTTGTCCTCGTTGTACTACTTTCTCTGGCGGTCCTACTTCAGTACTATTTCATATAAAGTATTCAGTCTTATGAGTTTTCTAAAGCGTGATATTCTCATATTTTTCATTCTCCATTGATTCTATTCTCTTCCTCTCCGAATAGTTTTCAGTAATCCTTCATCTGTCAGAACAGCTATTACTTTTCTCAGAATTACGTAGATACAAGAATTTCCTCGAATTCTCCTCTTTTTCTCCTTATCTTTCGACCGCTAGTCTTTCATACCCTTTCTCGTAATCTTTTATTCATAGTAAATAATTTTATAATAAGAAGTTCCTTTAACTTTTTTAAACATTTGATATATCTATCTATCGAATTACCGACACCTTTTTTCAAAGTTTTACTTTTCCTCAGGATAGATCTAATTTATTCCTTGGTAACTGTCTTTTACTTTTTTACCTCGCTCTTCTGATAACATATTTTGCTAGTTAAAAGAGCAAATTCTTCACACCGAACTGTGTAGGATAAGTTATCGTAATGTTTATTTACGTCACCAATCTTTACCGTGCGTAACAGCCTTGTAAGAAAGAGTAAAAAATATAATATATGATATGATGTAATGTAATATTTTTGTTCACTTTCTCCCATATGTTCTTGCAGCTCAATGTGCACCCGGAACGACTTGGAATGCACATTGTAACAGCTGTGTGTGCACACAACATGGACGGGCAATTTGCACCAAGAGAGCCTGTCCCTCGCCGTCCAGGGGTAATATTTGCTTCTTCCCTTGTTAAGCCTTGTTACGCCTCGTTAATAAGTTACATTTACACGTATCTTTAAGACTGGCCCAAGTGTTACTAGCGTCCCTGGGTCATGTGGGATGATGGCGTCCCTTTCTAAACAAATACTTTCAATCGATGCATCATCGATTTTAATTATCCACAAACAAAGAACAAAAATTTTACTAAAAAAATCACGATGCAGACAGCTTCTTATGATCGTTATTTTCCCAAAGAGTTTGAACAAACAGAAGATCCTTACCTCCGAATTCTAATTTGAGTCCTTTTTCCTCATTGCTAGAAATACTTTCTCAGGGAAAAAATGGTAAAATGTTTTAAGAAATAAAAGGCTAATGTATCAAGCAAGTAGCAATGAAAAAAGTAGTCGCCAATATCTTTCTTAGAAAGAAGAAGTTTTTTCCCGGTGAATAAGATGTATAAAGTGCTCTAGGGTCTCCAACCGGGTTGCCTCCTGCCAAAGGGTCAACTTTTCGGGTGCGTACTCTGCACCCATCTTCAGGAACTGATTTCTGCTCACAATATCTTTCTTGTTTGTAAATAATATAAGAAACTTATACTCTTTCTTTCTTTCTTACGGATATAGTACTCACCGCCAACCAACGACTCAGGCGGCTGAATAGATACGACGTGCGTAATTCTCGATCTATTTCGGTTGTTTTTATGCAATGTCCATTTAATAATTAACTAGCTTTATCCCCTTTAGATAGATGTATAAGTATATCTGGAGAAGCGTCTGTATACAATAGATAGATGTACAAGCCCTACAGCTTCCTCAAATTGCCCATAGCAGGGCGGGCAGAAAATTCCCCGAAGACGTTCAGATTTGTTCGTAAAAATACTCGTGTTGCGTATCAATTTAGTACGAGAGAATACATGATTTGTTTTTCCAAAGGCTGTGTTCCTGGCACGAATTGGAAAGCAGAGTGCAACAACTGCGTGTGCACCGAAGACGGTCGAGAAATCTGTACCATGAGAGCCTGCCCCCCGCCACCGATCGATGGTAATATATTCACCGTTGATTAGTAATTCTTCGCATTTTCGACGATTCGAAATTCACTAATCCACTTTATACTTATTAAATCTCATGTATTTGTACTAATTTTGATAAACGATATTCGAAATCCCAATTTATCTGACAAAATTTCGCTGGAAAAATCCTTACTAATAATAGGAGCTAAACTTAGGAAGAATGTACCTGCGCATTTATAAATATAATTTGCTTTCGCATAATACATTATTTAAATAAAAATTCGTATTATTTTATCTACTTTATTTTATCGAAAGTATACTTCTTTGATTCACAAATGTACCAAGTAAGCTAGGCCGGTAGTAGAGGTTCTTGGTAAAAAGTTTAGATAATTTGAAAATACACTGAATCAAAAAGATCGTTTGATTCAGGGAGGCAATCGCTAGCAACTATGATCAGAAGGATATTAGAAATACAGCTTCGACCGAGAATAAAAGAGACTATTTTATTATGTACATACATGATGTATCAAAATTTCTTCCGAATTAATGATTTATTCTTGTGAATTAATGTTTGATGAAAGTATTCAAGGAGTCATGAAAATGATACATACTTGGAATTTATTATCTACCGAGAAAATCTTGAATTTCCTTCGAATAAAATGTTTTGTGATTCAATCGATCGCAAACGATAACAATCTTAGGATACATTCGCTTTCAAATGTCATTCTATTTTCTCAAGTTTCAATATTATAGTGATGATGATAAGCTCAATAACAATTAAAATTACAAAATAAATATTACTTGATGCTGATTGAGAGTTCTTCATTGATAGGAGATTTGTATAATATTTGCGATTTATTTATAAATTTGGAGAGACTACATTTGGGAAGGGCGTAATCGGTGTGATGCGACCCTACTGCTACTTTGGCCTATTCGTAATGTAAGAGAAATAGATGCTGGGAAAAGTCACTAAAACTTGATGAGACATGTCATTTTATTATCACTTTCTAATATGAGCAGATTAATTGATCGATCCCTTTTTATGTTCCCCGCCAGGCACCGATAGGTGGATCGTATGGTATTCATACATATTATTGCTGCTTAAATTTATATTGTTGAATACCGAATAAATCTGTAATAAATTAGTGTTTTAAAATCAAAATCCATATACTACATACGTACTTAGAGAGGTATTACATAGAGAAAAAGAAATTTCAAATTTCTGATATAACAAATATTCCTGATTAACTTCCAACACACATGCAAGCGCCAATATGTTTCAGAGGCCGACTGTCCCTTTTCCGCGTGTAAACATAGCCTTCGAACTACTTTCGAAACGCTGATCTAGATGCATAAACAAATTTCCTTACCAACACCTCGCTCGTTCCAAATTTAGCCAACCCATTGACTGTCTCTGTCCTCTACTCCTTGGGTATTTTCTTGTGATGGAACATCACAGAAATTTTTACCGATTCCGATGTTTCCCAATACCTCTCTGAACTTACGATTTCAGATCCCGATTCCTGCAATAACCAAAGATCATTATTTTTATTTATTGCTGTTTTGGGAAAAGACAAGCAATGAACAAAGTATGTAAATGATAGTATAAATGTAGAAAAATAATTAATAATTAAGCTTAAAAATAGATCGAGATTTCTTTTTCTGGAAAAAATTGGGTAAAAGTTTAAACAATAAAGGGAAAAATCTCTCTTTTTAATCATCGAATTACCATTTTTAAGTCCTAAAATCTGGAACTACAAGTTGAGTTGATTGTATTTATATCAATTTATCTCAATCATTAATATTATTAAATTAATAATACACTATTGAATTAACAATCTTTAAAAGAGATTAAAAGTTAAAATTTTATTTGGAACTGAAATAAAAAGAAGCAACAAATTGTGAAAATTTGGGAGCCTTGGCGCTCAGTTCAGGCCAAAAGGAAACTGTACGCAAATGTAATTCTGTATTTTAGAGACAAGTTGACTACTAAAAGGCAGAATGTTCTGTATAAAATTCACATGTTTATATGATCAGAATATAATAATTTACTGAAATGACTTACATTATCATTCCTATAAAGATGCTGAAGTTGTTGTTTAATTATGATTCAGGTGGAGAAGAGAAGGTGGAGCCATGAGAAATATATTCCTATCCCAAGGGAGATAAATGACAACTGTGGATGAATGAACTGGGACATACGTTTTTTCCATAGTAATGTTATTTTGATTCATCGTACAAAAGTTTACTTTATTTCAAGAGTTAACAGTATTCTACTGTTTGTTTCTACTTTGTAAATCTTTTTAATGTATCCCATTCGGATACATCCTTCTGCTGTATGTATTGCAATAAAAGATTTGTTCTTCTGAAGAAGAATTCTTTTTTCCTTTCTTTATATAAATGTTTTGTTTATGTAGTTCACTTAATTAAAATTATGTCAGCACCTAAAAAGAATTCGTCAATGAAAAATGTCAATTTCGATGCATTTTACATAGAAATCGTACCTGTTTTCCTTGATGGTGCAGGATTTAGTGTGCTAGCCATGTAATATTGAAATCCAAATTCTGGTTAGTACTCGTGTGCATGTTTCTTTGATTGGGTTACATTTTATAACACTTTACACTTTGCGTAACACGGATTACTTCGAGATTATCAGACCTTTGGGACCATCAACCTTTGTTTAAGCAAATTTGCATATGAAAATCGATTACGCCACGCCATACGAGCGCATAACCTCGTAGATCGTGTAATTTTCCGTGTAGGGAAAATTTTCATTCAATTTTTTGACAAATAACTTTTTCTTGTAATTAAATATTAATTGCTTTTATCTTCCTGACGTTCTTTACCTTCGTTCGTTTACCCTGTGCACATTTATGTTAGCAAAATGTTCGGAATTGCAGTATCTATACGGACGGCACTTAACCATACATCCCAGCATAAATCACGAACATCATTTGCATTACCTATATTTTATGGAGAAACTACCAGGAACAGTAATATATTAATCGTACCAATTATCGGCGCAATCCTAGAAGGCCCAAAATTCTCGATTTTTCCCATAAGAACACATTCTGCGAATTCTGGGATTTTTTAAAAAACTATATGCCGGGATGGTAGAGAGTATAGAATAGAGATATTGTTGATAGACGTTCTTCTGTAACGTGAATTGAGAAGACGTCTTCGGAGATGACAAGAGAGAGAGTTTCACACGGTAATGCACGGTCTCTGACGTGTTTGCCTAACTCCCTATTTCCATACGCAAATTTTGCATAGACAAATATTTGTTAGTCGGACACGTGTCTACTACATTAGAGCAAGGTACATACCCTGACAGTCTCAAGCAATCCATACTACGCAAAATGTAAGGTCCCCTTGGTTAGCGTAGTACATAGCCTAAAGTTTTCTCAAAATAAAGACATGATTACTTTTATATTATTCAGTTCTAGTGAAGAAAGTGGTACTGACTCTGTAGATATAAGTGAGGAATATAGTATGACAAATGAAAAGCAGTGCCAAAGTCTGGATTAATTAAAGAAAGACACTGATCAACCCTACATGGTGATAAATACAAAGCACACAATCATGCAGATATGAGGAAAAGCGATAGCGAAATTAAGGATGTCTATCCCAATTTAGAGGTATAAAAGACGTAAGTATTAGAGATTAAACGCAAGGAAGTAGACATGGGGAGGACAGAATGGATTAAAAAATTAAATAGACCTCATATAAACCAATTCCATACAGTAACCAAAAAAGTATGGAGTATTGAACAACTTTAGCCCTGATTGTGTCCACGAAGTTTTAATATGTAGAATGAAGATCTCTGAATGGGAAGCAAGAAGTTATCTTGAAGGGAACATGAATTAGGCATTAAGAAACTAGCATAAATCAGAAAGAGTTCCAGCTGTAAACAAAGAATGGATTTGTAGCACTTAAAGAAGAAGGACTAGAAATCTAAATCATGGAAGTCGTGCTTAAAGCAGCTGAAGAAGTGGCAAGTACTCGAAGAGAAACTGAGTACAGAAAAGTCGGTAAGAAAACTCTGAATATTATGAAGTACCGAAAGGAAACTCCAGTGACATCACTTTAAAGTCAAGCCTTGCAAATCTACTACAGGGTCAATTAAGGAAACCGTCAGTAATTTAAATGAATGAGTTGTCAAAGAGGCTATAGAGAACAACCAGAGCATGAAGAAGACCAGAAAATGCCTATCAATGTGGTAGATGTAGATTTTCGCCATACTGAAAGAAGACGGACAATAAGTCCTGAATCAGAAGCAGAATCCTGTTTAGGAATGATGGCTGTAGAACTTCGATGAATATAAGAATAAGAAAAGGAATATGAGAAAGATTTTTTGATATTTTTACTATCCAAATATGTTCTTATTATTGCTATCCCACTTCCTTAATTAATCAAATTGATATCAATTGATAATTGATATCAATTTGTAAAAATCAATAAATCGATCAATCTATCAATTGATAATAATAAATCAAGGACCTTAATCATTTTTGACTTGCCTATGACTCTGTTGATGTAGATATTGCAATTATCATACTCAGTAATATGGGGTAGTACTTTTTTGGAGATTATCATCCAACTGTTTTTCAGTTCAATACCTTCATGAACGGCATCATAAAGCCGTATCTAAAGGCTATTTATGAGCACGATATCTAGATGGTCGTTTTCTTCAATTCAACTTTATGCCCGTTGATTTTTTCCTTTTATATCATAATTTTATTTTAAGATTATATATGGCTATCTCCAAGTAATTACATATAGTAAGTAACCTTTTTACGCTGATGTCTTACATGTCTATTCGGATCCAAGGACTTTCCCCAGTCAATTAATTTGGTAATCAAGGACCTTATCCAAATTAGCGAATGAAGTAAAAAAAGTTTCCTTTCCGTTAAAGTTTCCCGGCCACAAATCATCATTGGTAATCTCAGACTTTTAAAGAAATAAAAGATTTAAAATATTCCTACCACTACTGGTAAGCCTACCTTGGATGGATTAAAAATCTTGCTGAGCAATTCAGTTGGAAATTCTAGCATTTACATAAGCAAATATCGCCTCTATATAAATATCCTATGGGAGAAATAAGTCGTAAATATTTGCGAAAAATTATATTTCCTCTCCAAAATCTCAGCTTAAGTATATTTTCTGCATCCATTGCTGTTATCTTAACGCATCAAATCTTTAAAATCTGGTTAATGGAACTTAGTTTGTTAACAATTCCAATTCCTTTTTTTAGTTTTATTTTGTTTTCTTCTTTTAAAATTTTATTCAGGTTTTTTAACGGTGTTTCTTGAAGATTCTTACCTTTTTCTTAAAGGCAGACTTAGCATTTTTATAATCCGCAATGGGGTCTACGAGAGAATGTTTTGCAAAAATATTATAATTAGTCTCAATCGCAAGAAAAATATATTAATATTTCCTCCGACTGAAATATTTTGTGTTTTCTGGAGTAGAAATTATTCCTCGGCTGGGTGCTCAGCCACATTTGCTCTGCTTGCCTCACATCTATCGAAATGTCCAACTAATGAACTGAATGGTCAGCAGTTATGCCGGTCCAAAACAGTAGTTCTTCTCCTAATATAAGGCCAATTTTGATTTTCATATCTCCATATCAGAATAGACAAAATTGGAAAGCGCTTGGGGAGGCCTACATCCGATGTCCGATTGAAAATAGCTGATGATGATGTTGATATTCTTATTTTATAGGCTTGTGGTAGATGATTTATGATTCGAAGATATCTACTTCTGGTATAAATTTCCCCGCGGGGGTTTCACCACATTATAGTGCGTTCTAGTTTTTTCGTCAGTAATGACCCGTTACATGGTAATGATGTTCTTTGTATTTTTCTCCATATTACATGTATAGACCCATTCCAGGTCATTTCTGTGCGTTGTTCTTCGATCTAGCAATTAAAACTACGAATCTTAGTTAACCTGAGAGGATTTCAACTAAACTTTTCAGCTATCATACCGACTAGAAAAACTTTAACACAGTCTATACGGCTGATCAAGTTATGGAGTGCATCTCGCAGAGGTTGTCAAATTTTGAATTCATCTATTCACTTGTAAACATGCTGAAAATATCCGAGCTTAGCATCGAGTAGACGCCCATTCTCCTGTTAATTTCGAAACGTATCTTGCCTTCGCTACCGAAGGAACGAATTAAGCAGAGTAATTATACTCTTTATAGCAGTGGTTCTGAGAGAGGGGTGCATGCACTTCTAGGGGCTCGATAAGCTCATTCTAGGGGTGCGAGACGTTATGACTGCGGTGCACAACTTCTGCCAATCAAGGAGCTGCGCAAGAATCTTTCAAACCTGCAGGCTACAAGTAGAAAAAAAATAGCAAATGAATTAGTTTGTATTTATGAATTATTTATTATATTGAAAGGTGAGTAAAGTGATTTAGACTCAGAAATCAAGTTTTAATTAGATTTAACAAAAATTAAGCTCTAATTACTTTAAAACAAAAATATTCGAAAAATTAGGAAACATATGTTTATATAGGAAAATGTCGTCTTGCGGGATACAACAGCGTCGTCTGATTAAAACAACACAACGTTTCGCCAACACTACCGTTGGCTTCTTCACCTGATTTTCCTTACATTTTCACAGAGAGGCTGACTTATTCAACAAAAATTCACTTACATCAACATTTGTTTCTTATTTTACATAATTTTTCTGTTACATAAGTTTTTCAGGGTTCCTTGAGGGAGGAACCCTGAATTTGTGGGCCTCTACGGCTACCGTAGAGGTTCATGGGACGATTCCCCATGGTATATCCTGAGAGGCACCCTAACATGCAATACTCTAATAATAAAATAATCTAATCCCCCTGAACTTTGTCAACGGCAAAATCACTCATCCTAATAGGTTCTAAATATTCCGTTTAAAAACTCGTTGTGGTAATACTGAGGGAAAATTACTCCATTCTGTAACTACGTGCTTTAAAAACGAGAATGAACTTATGTAAATTCAAAAACGAAAATTTACTTATATTCACTGAGATTCATTCACTCCTGCTTGCTCAGTTCCCTGAAAAAGTCAGGATTTGGTCGCATTCCATCTCTAACTATTATCGTAGAATGACGTCATTTGATAACTCTCGATCAAGGGCTCTTGAGGGCTATATGGATAACCTGCAATTTTCTTAAAGGGAGAAATGGAGATCAGCTGTTGCTGGTGCACAATTTCACAACACGGCAATTAAGGAGTGAATTTTCAATCCTATCGCGCATCAAGGTCATTATCTTTCGCAGCAGAGAAGAACGATAGCCTCTTCAAATTTAGCTTCTTCTTTCTGGGTCCCGCCCCCGTTTTAGCGATTAATTTAGCTCAGTGTTTCCAAATTCCCTACATTTTGGAACCATCGGGAGCTGGTAATCGTTATGTCAGAGAGATCTTGGAAAATTTCGAAATAATCTGACTTTAAAAACATTTCGTTTAATATCAATAAATGTCTGTTGCACGGAATCTTCTTTTCCGCCGCTGAAAATGAATGATTGTGGGAGAGAAAAACGTTTTCCACGTGTTTGCACCCGTCGGCATTCGTTAGTGTCATTTAATTTCAGTAATTTAAAAATTTATTTTCATCATGAATAATTTATATAATATAATGTAAATTTACATTATTACAGTGATCTTAACAAGGATCGTGGATAACGCTTGGCAATACTTGCCACTGAACAGCGGCGTACGTCAACGGGGGGAAGGAGGAGAACCGCAAGAGGTTATTGGGGAGAAATCCCCTCCCGAAAATTCGAAAAAAATGAAATTATAATCACCGCATTTCACAAGTCATATTTATAAGTCATTTCGTCATTTCAGTGCCTTATAATTTGTCTTATTCATGCTCAAAATTCTTAAATAAACTCAACAGACACTTACTTTTCATGTTAATTAACTTAAAATACTTGTTGTAAATAATTATTACTGAATGAAATATGCTGAATATATGAGTATAATGAGTTTCCGCAACTCTCTTTTACACCTCGCTTCCTGTGTCTAGCCCTAAAAAATTTAATGTCTTAAAAATTTCTTGCGAATAATTATTATCGAATGAAATATATTGAATATATGAATATAATGAGTGACCTTATACCTCGTATTATATTATTATACCTCGCTTATTGTTTCTAGCCCTCTAGATACTTTTCTAATAGCACCATTACCGTTAGATACAAATTAAATCAATGTCTCCCTTGAAATGATTTTACACGTACGCTATGGATACTAAGATATGTTAAGGCGAAAGGATTAATCATTAACGCATCGAGTGACTAATGGCGTAAAAGTGTTGCAAAATGGGAACCGAAGAGCCTTCGACCGATATTCCATCTTAAATCTGCCGTTACAGTGGCACAGTGGTGACCTTCTCCAAATCAGTAGAATCTTCAGAATTCTTATGAAGATGGCTCCCTGTATCTGATCGAAGTAGTTATAATTGGATTAGTTGGACAGATAAGGCGGTCCTCGCTCTGATTGCTTGCCCCGTGATCCGGAGGTAATTAAATGCGAGGGCAATCCTCACGCCACCTGCAACTCACCCATCCGCAAGAGCCAACGACCACTTCAAGGATCTTCAAACACACACTCTCGACCTGCGTCCTTATTATTGCATTCCAAACGTAATTAAACACATGTATCCATATGTCCGTGGAATATTATCTATTATACAAATTGACTTTCCAGGCGGGAATTCCTTTCCGGTCTCGGGAACATTTCACTCGTTTCTCGAGAACCTTTTCTCGGGAAATCGAGTCCCTCATCGGAGAAAAAAGTAACTGTAAGTAACTGATGTAGTGAATATGAATAGGTGAGTTACTATAGAAGATCAATTTAAATTAATAAAAATATTTAAATTTCTACAAAGTTGTCAACGGTGGCAGAAATGATTAACACACTTAAGACGTATTTATTTATTTTATTTATTTATTTATTATATTATTGATTGTAAATAGGCATCTAGCTTGGTGGCAGTCATTGGAGGGGCAAATAAAATAAAATCTCTGACTAGCATTAACCCAAGTCGGGAGGAAAACCCCTCCAAGAACCTCCCAAAGGCAGCACGCATGCAAAGTAAATTAACAAAATATACTATTAAAAATACCAAAAATACTACGACACGATTTACAGTGTCAAATTCATTATCTAACAACTATTCATAATCATTACAACATATAAGTGTAAGTGGTATATCGACTTACGAATAGCTTCTCAATACTCAATACGAAAGTACTTTTCGACACGTGAACTTTTTCCGTACTTCATTACGACCATTACGAGGAACGAACCGTGATGCTTTCGTAATCACGAGTGCTGTAGTACTTATGCGCAAGCGCATCTACCTGACCACACAATAAACCTCTCCCTGGTGCAGCTTTCTAACTGTATCTAATTGAGCTTGTGGTGTGCAATTTAAGCTGAGCGCATCGCATATACATCCTTAGTTTTCTTATGCTTTTAAATTTCAACTCCTTAAAATTTTTTCGCTCTGCAATTTTACGGTTTACTAATTTATTATTCATTGTTAACGACGTATTTAATAATAGATTCGTTATTTTCATGAGTAGATCTATAATATAAGCGTATATTTCTCGATCATCTATTTAAATTTGGGACCAAAGAAAATTAAGAAGAAAGAAAAAATATCAGAATAGAAATAAAGAAAGAAATCCTAGGAAAATAATAGAGTGGACATAATAATTTTTGCGAACAGCGTAATTTGTCCGAACCCATCATATTAATCGCGATCGCAGCAATATTTACTTGTAAAAGTTCATCAATCGGTCAAAAAAGACAGATTTTTATGAGAAACTGTATGCGGAAAATGGTCTAAGGTCAGACCATTCTAAGAAGGTGGGATTTAGGCGGTCAGATTAATTCTAATTAAGGCGGGATTGAGATTGAGAAGTCTCATCCTCCAAATGCGTATTAACGTAATCTCTTAGCCATAAAGTTATAGGAGAAATATAAACTTTATTACTTGTCTGTGATAATGATGTGCAAATAAAGGAGACAATTTATTTTGAAACATTATTACCTTATGGTCGAATTCGTTTGATGTTGATTATTTCTTTTTTTTTAGCATGCATTTTACGTTATCCTTAATCATTCAGATATTTAATCCTGTTGAATTCTTTTGTGATGCAAGACAATTTTCAAAGTTTCTATCTGTTCTATCCATAATTCAATCGTCAGCAGGGAAACGAATGCTAGACTGAATAAAATTTGACACGTCATTAACGTAAATTTAAAATAAGAAGGGCCCTAACACGCTGCCTTTGAGGAATGCTTAAGGTCACAGTAACATTGTTCGGTAACTGTTCTCCAACATTGACCTTCTGAGTTTCGTCGCAAAGGTATGAATTTATTTATTTAAATATTCGAGGTTAACTATTTCAACGAGACGAGAAACGATCTCATCTCTTCGATATGGAAGTCCACAATAAGACCATCTCAGTAGATTTGATTAATGCGCAACATTTTTTCGAGAGGATATTAAATTCTATTAAATCAAATGCTTTAGATTGTTCGATTTATTCTGTACCTACATGTTCTGCCCCATTATTAACCTCCACCAAATTTCGATCAAAGTATAAAAGTCAATATTCGCAAGATTGCCCTTTTTTTAAAATCTAATTGGATACTTTCTCAACTCTTCACAGCATAAGTAACATTAAATCATCTTCTATACCAGGGATGGCCATGTCGCTGCTATTAAGCCGAGTCCGGCTCTTTTTTATCTTCAGTGCAGCTCCTTACCATCCATAGGTTAATAATATAGGTCTGCAAAATCTTTTTGTGAGCTCCATTGGTTTCTTTCGCCGATTTTAATTTTTTTATTTGTGCTGAGTCTGATAATGGCCTTCATTTCTTGAAGGATGCTCCGAGTTTTTGGGATCTGATCTTAATTGATTTACCTTAAATAAGCGTCTGCATTAACTATCGATTGCACTCAACAACTTAAACTTGCAAGCAAACTGACATGATTGTATAATTTAAAGTTTTTTTTCCGTTATTCAGATTGTAAAAACTTATAAAATTCAGACTAAATTTCCCATGCAGTTTTTAGTCGCAGACCTGTTTAATTAGTATGAGGTTGTGATTTCGGATTAAGATTTAAAGAAAAATTATCAAAAATTCTTCTAAGGTTTTAGAACTTAAGAACAACTTAAACTTAAATATTAATTACGGATTGTCTTCGTACAGCCCTAAAAAAATCATGAAACTGACTTCAGAAGGTTGGAAAAACAAGTAGAAACCCACTCAACTGAAGATGAGGTAATTTTTCAAACCCAATAATAAATATTTATTGTTCACTTAAGAAAGAAGAAATTTTCATATTTTGTCTACTTCAATGAATCAAATATAAATTTATATATGTAGTAATTATGATGAATATATCGGAAGAATTGAAATTAATTTTACGAAAATCTTATTGCAGCTCTTAGTACTTAGAGATTTTCGTTTACATGGCTTGCAGTGACATCAAGATTGGCCATGAGCAATCATCAAAACTGAATAAGAAAAATTTTTATCGCTGAAAATGCGGTAAAGCTGTTGCTCTTCCAAACCTTAGTTTTATAACTTCATTTTGAAACTTATACGAAAACATTACATGTTTTGTGCACATTCGGGAGATAAAATTATACGTAGTTCGTCTGCGGCCCGTACAATCTGGATAGGTACCCTTTTTTGTTGATGTGCTCCAATTACAAGAGTAACGGACTCATCAAGATGATGATTTACTCTATATGTCTTTTAATATCACTTATTTTGATACGCCATGGATCATAGATAAATATTGTACATGTTTTACCTTGATCTTTTTAAGGAATCAAAGAATAAGAATACGCAGTACCGTATTTCCGCAAAAGCTACAAAAGCTATTGCTAAGAGCCCCAAATATTTTTGTAAAATAACTGGATGTTTATCTCATGAAAATGGCTTTAGATACCCATTAAGTCCATAAATTACCATTAACCATATATTAGATAAAAATTGCGAAAATTAGGATAGCTCGACATATAAATGGCCACATTACCTTCAATGGCTTAGGAACTCATCAAAAATAAATCCGACTCCGCGAATATCTATTTTTTAATGTGCACTTAAATACATTTAATTTTATATTCTTTCTTAACCATGATAAATTTATTTGTGATGGTTTTATTTTTCTAAAATATACTAAAAGAATCCGTTTTTTTCAAATAAAGGTGCCAAGGAATTGGATTTATTCATTTCAGTACTTTCAAATTAAAATACACTCATAATTTTTGATTGAAAAAGACTTTTTCCGTAAGAATTTTGTTCCCGATGAAATACCTGCGTGACCGAATCGTTTATCGTACGTCTTTTTGCGCTTGGCAATGGCCTGGAGAAAGTGATCTGTAACCCTGAACCCAGAGACACATTGGTTCACCCGCAGTCTAAAGGTCATTTCCTTCTCATACACATGCCCCAGTTGGCAATCCTAACTACGAGTGACGCTCCGTTCAATGCCTTTCTGACGCCTGTTTATTAAAATGCATGTGAACTTGGAAATACTAGGGCGAATTAGTGGCGCTATCTACTTGGTGCATCATTAATAGACGTGGCTCTGGATTTTCCAAACAAGTACTAAATGACCGACTCATTTGATTCACTTATATTTTTATCCATAAATAAGTATTGACCTCGTAAATAAGAGTTAACCTTGTAAATCATTAGCTTCTCTTTAGGATATTTATTGTAGAAAAGGTTTTCAATTTAGCGTTACTTTGATTTGGATGTGGGAATTCGTATTTCAATCGTTTCGACAGAAATTTATAATGGAAAATATATTTTTGTGTATTATTTTATTGACATAAATGTCATTTATTAGCCATGTATTCTAATAATAGCGAACATGAAAACTAAATTAATAATTCCATTTATATACGATCGTAAAAATAGAAATAAAAGTGTCGCGGGGTTGGCTACACCGTGTTTAATTACCAGTGGTGGATAAGAAGTGAAGAAAATATTTCTTTGCTATGAGAAAAAAATTTAATCGAGCTAGGGCTATCAAATTAATTGAACCAATTTTCCCGCAAGGTTTAAGAGAAAAATTGCTTTGCCAGGGGATATAACAATAAAAATTATTGACGCATGGAACGGGGTAATATGAGACAAAGGAATGCAAATTAGGAAAGTAAACTACGGACGTCATGTGGATTAAAAAAATAAAACTTTCGGATTCTACATACGTTCCATTGGGAATGGAAGGAATTTACGGAATCCCGTAGGATAAAAAGTTTGAAGGATAAATTGCTCGATAAATAATTTCTAGTCGACAATTCCTTCGCTGGAGCAGTTGGTCGGCTCAATTATTTTGTAACTCTCAGAATGGTATTCCTTTACGCATAATTTACGCACAATTTCCACTTGCAGAGAAATATTTAACCACCGAAGATAGATGAGAGTTTGGAAAAGTAATGCCCGTAAAGAATTGCCTCGGGCAGGCCTCATCATTCGCGACTTTATCTTTTGCGTGTTGTGTTGGCAGCGCATTATTTGCAATCACGCTCTTGTTTCGCGGAAATTCTGCTTACTCTTCCGCTATTAAAGAACGCATAATAGCATATGCTTCATATGATAATTACACTAAGAAAATTGACTGAACTAAACCAATGCAAAATTTTCAGGCAAACGGAGAGACATGATAGGATGTCGGTACCATTGAGAGGGTGTGTAATGAGCTTCCTCAATCTTTCAATCAATATCATCTCAACAGTTTCAGCAATATCAACATGATTATATTAAAAATTTTCATTTAGATGGTTTATTTTGAAATTTCGTCATTTTGCATTGGTATCCTATTTTATACTACAGTTTCATAGCGTCTATTTTTGCGTTACTAACCATAGTAGCCACTGCGAGTCACAGAACCTTCACTCATCTAAATGATTTTAATTCATCAGCAGTTGTAGTAGAATTTTATCTTATTTTACTCTTTTTCGTGAAATTTGGCTAATCAGATCTGCGCTCAAGATATAATTAATTTCCCTTCCTTTTTCCTTTTCCTTTCTTTTTCCGTCTCTCACGAATATAAAGGAAATTTCGTCTTTTTCCATTAGCTTTGGAATTGGAACCGACCCTGCGTTTCCCATTAACCTAATTACTTCTCTTTCGCGATTCTTTCTCTTCCACGGAATTTCTAAGAAGGTAATCAAATCGAAAGACGAGCCCCACCTGTATTAGTTCCGCTCCCGTGTCACGTATTTCGCGTGTAAATTAATTAATCAAATTAGGATTCCTTGATTTTGTGGGCATATCGAGCGACCATAATAATATGAAAAACTTATTTTAATAAAAATACAATATTACATCCCCAAAGTTCTTATGGCACTTCCTCATAAATTTATCCATATATTTAAAAAGGTTTTTAAACTCCTATTCCAAATGTCTTTTCATCTTGCTACGACAATGATTTCGTAGGCATATCATTATAATAATAAGAAAAACATATTTTAATAAAAAATCAAGTATTAAATCCCAAAAGTTTTTATGGCACTTACTCATTAAGGTATCCGTGTATTGAAAAAGGTTTTATAACTCCTATTCCAAATGTCATATCTTGCTATGACAATCTTTAAATCAACTTTAAATTCAAGAGGGAATAAATTCTGCACGATGAAATTCCTGACTATTTTGCTTGTAATTAAACGTGAGCATTTCTCTCCACAGTATAGGGAACACCTGCAACGACAATAAATGTAGGAAGACCTACCGACGAAGAATTTTCCATGGCGGAAATGTCCGCCGGGAAACTGGAAATTTTCGCAGCGGTATCTACGAAAGGAGCCTAATGTAATAATTTAACTCAAGAAATGCTTACCAGAATGCTCACAGCGCCATTTTCATAATTGCTTGAATATTTCAGTATACGATCAATTGGCAATTAAATAGTCTTCCTTGAATTCATATGCACGGCAAATAGTCTCGGATTGGATTGGTTTATCCAAGAAGGTTTTCGCGCCACACCAAACATTTGACTAACCTCCAGCGTGATGCGCCCCCAAACCTCGACGCCCTGGGCGACCGCCCGCATCTCGGACTGACCGTGTAAGAATGGTGACGTGTGTGACAGACATCATAGATAAAATAATATCACTGTAATGGATGTGGGCGAGACAATTGGCGGAAAGAAAAGAGACCATGAAGAGGACCAATGAAACAGAGACATCATCGTGTACTTAATGGTGACATGGCAGACAGAAGGTCAGGAAAGAGAGGATTGGAAAACGGTTGAGGAGGCCTACATCTGATAGCGGCATTTCTTTCCTTGTCATTGTTTGCTATGAAGAGTGTTATTAATTGTGCTAAACTTAGATTACATTTACCGAATTCCGACACAGGAAGGAGAGCAAGGGCGGAATATGTCCATCTCTCCTTAACATGTTTCATCCTATCTACAAATATTTGTGGAGTAATTGGGGAGTAATTGGGGATCTTACCATCCTTCGGAGGGATGACTTTGCGGACGGACATCCGTAAACCTAATGGCCCATTACGAAATCCGCTCCATTTGAAATGAGAGTCATGAAGATTTAATTTTTCTTTCAAGAGACCGCGTATGTAGAACAGTTAAATATATGTATATTGCAATTTGTATATGTATACATAGTTATTGATACGCCTAACCATCGCTCATAAAATTTTCTTAACCTCTATTTTTATATCTCGCTATCACGCGCGTTAGACTTTTTGTTGTTAGACACTTACGACAAGGCTATATGACAATCTAACTAGTTATGTTTTCATTTTCTAAATACATAAGAAGCGGTGAAATTGGAAATTGCTGATTCTTTTCTTTTCGCACTCGATAGATTGAATATAATTCGGAATCGTAGTTTTTGAAATCATATTTGTATTATTCATTTTAACAATGTAAAGTTAAAAATAATCTTGTAACGGCTCTTAGGATTACTCTGCATTTATTACGTCTTCTTACTTCGCGGAATCTGGAAAAATAAAAGTTAACGGAAAAGTATGTTTTTAATGTTTCCATTCTTTAGAAGCCGCTACTTTGCTTATTCCTTAATCAGAATGTTGCAAGAGAAAAGTAAAATCCTCCAGAGGGAAACAAACATCCCTCAAATTTTCTATGTTAGATTAAGATTTTAGATTTAGATTTTTATCCCGCGAGCCGCCAGAGGAGCGTATGAACACTAATAACTTTACCTAATCTACTTTACCTGTCTAGCTTCTCTAATTCTATGCGACCTATGCTTCTCTAAATCTAGGCGAAACAACGACCAGAAATAACGAAACGTTACAAAGATTCATTCTCTTTTAACGCCCTGTCAATGCATCTCTGAGTTCGCAATCGTTCTTTATTGGGATTACCGTTCGCAGTAGAAACTGCATTTCCTTGAAAATAGGACCACATTTTCCTCTTCTTAATTCCACATTTCTGTCATGATGTGAATTTAGTCAAAGAAAAATTTCCGAAACGATACATTTCTTAGTGGAGGAATTCGTGACTTTCTGGGCTCGAAATTAAGATTGCTCTGTTCCTTATCTCAATGTTTCAAGACACATACTAAAGTAGTAAACTAAAATCGAAGAAAAACTGGCAAAAAAATAAGAAAATCGTTACACTGAGTCGGGACTTTGAAACTTCGAATGGTCACTCGTGAATAAATTCTGCATACAATTAGGCATGCCCATTACGTCGATTCTTGTGCAATAAAATTATACAGGGGGTCAAATTTTATGAACATTTGTAAGAAAAACCGGTCCTAAATATTATAATAAATTCTTCAACTTCAAGGTGATTCCGAAATCATTGGAGGAAATTCGTCGGATAAAATATAACTGTCTGTTACAAAACTGTTCTTTAACCTTCGTACATAATCGATATGATTTATTATTATCCTAACTTAGAGTCATGCCATAGAGAAAGAAATAAAAATAGTTAGAAGATTTCGTCATATTTTATGTTCATCGCTGTATATTCGAATATTTTATGTAAGAAAATGGATGACCACTTTTTGAAGCAAATATTTTCCTTAACTTAATGGGATAACTTAAACCAATTTATTGGGCCTGTACCTCATTGAAGGCGTTGGCCGTAGTTGAGTCCGCATTATCGGACGAAATCACACACTCATCTCTATTAAGTCTCCCAAAACGGCATGTCTGGATATTCTGACTAGATAGGTTAATTAGCTTAAGCATCTATCTGGCCTATCCAGTGGTAGATCCTAATTCGAGTTCCGGACCTGACAGGCATTTTCATGTCCGTTTTTCTTTGAGAATATTCCTATAACGCGTTCCAGTTATAGTATTCAGTAATGGTGGACTATATGGGAAAGAAATCCTATATATTTTTCTCGATATTGCAAGAAAAACCATCCAGGATGTTGCAAGAAAAGCATTCTCTATATTGTCTTCCTCGATTTGAAGATAACTATTACGATTCGTAATTTACATCGGAAAAGCTTCATTTCTCAGTTATCAAACTGACTGAAAAACTGGCACGCAACACATGAACAATCATTTTCGAGCTAAATCATTTTCGGATCATGAGATGAGTGACGATAAAGAGGGAGATGAGGAATAATAAAATGTTTTATGTACTAATATATTTTAATTTTTACATATTTTTTAAGGGATTCCAACCATTGATAAGGAGGGAATTGAAATTCCCTAATTTGGCTGGCAATCCGAGAATAGTTTCTTCACGCAACTCAACAAGAAAGATGCAAATCCTTCTAAGTTTATGTTGCTTGCTCCACGGGCTTTAAATTGTTAATTTCAAGGTATCAAATATTTCGAGTCATTAAGAAGTAAATTCTAGGGGTCGTAGAAGTACCACGTAATTTCTCGAGAACAATATCAAGAAAATGAACGATTGCATTAAACTAGTTGTAATTGCATTGTATGAATCTCTCGTTGTTACGGAAACTTAGTCCCCATTTCTAATATTATAAATCTCTCCAGATAACACTAAGCACCGTATTTTCTGGCGTAGCATACGCACCATGCCTTCCTTTCATTAGGATAGAAATGCAAACTGCAAAATACAAAATGGGGTGAAAGACTTACGAGGAGATATCCATTTGCAATGTCATTTAAAAAGAAAGAAACTTGACGGACTAAAAATTTCCCCAATACTTATGTTATTTAAAAGTTCGTGTCCTTTCGTAAAATTTCGCAACTTTCATTGATTAAGTTAGATAATACAAGAATGTCAGTTCAAATTGAGTAATTTAAGAATCAGATCAAAGTTGATTACATTGAAATAAAAGAACGGGATCAGCAATTTCCGGCGGAGATTACTTTGTTGCATTTCCTTTTGCTCGGGCAAACTAATTAAATTAAGAGTCTATGTTCAGCTTCTACTACATACCTCTCTTTCAGTTAACTCCTTGGGCATGGTGCGCAAAGAACTTTGCTGGAGTTAATTGCGAACAGTT
The DNA here is from genome assembly GCA_036926295.1 of Pachydiplax longipennis. Classification (NCBI taxonomy): domain Eukaryota; kingdom Metazoa; phylum Arthropoda; class Insecta; order Odonata; family Libellulidae; genus Pachydiplax; species Pachydiplax longipennis. The sequence continues at coordinate 40,596,259 of JAVFKF010000015.1, forward strand.
CAAACAGCAAATGCATAGTTTCTATAGTAAGGATTTATCATAATGAATACAGGCAAAAGACTAGGCTTATTCGATATTCGCAAAGAACTAAAGATTATAAGAGTTGCGGAAAAGGTAAGTTATTGTGCAGCTGTAAGTAAATATTATTTACCGTAATCTTGTGTATGATCCTAGAGGAAGAAAAAAAATTGAATTCGTACCTATTAACAGCGAGGAAAAAGCATTAATGGATCTATGTGTATCTGCAATATATCCCTTCATAGAGAAACTTCCTTGACTACATTAAAGAAAAACACAAATTTTGGTTTGTATTGTATGTGGAAATTTATCAAATGGAAGTCCTTTAGATTGTGAGAGAGATTCAGGATATGCAGTTACTTTTTCCATTTTGAAATTTAGCCGAGTTTTTCAAAAATTATATATTTTTCTCAAATTTATAGCACATAAACGAGGTACGCGCCTTAGACGAAGGCGAAGAGTATTTTTCTAATCTGTGAATATTTTCAAATTTTTCGTAATAGTAAATTCAATCAACGCTGGTTTTTATGAAGGAATAATTGATTGTACCCTCCTCCATTATATTATTCATCTTTAACCGAGTAATCCTTTTCACTTATGTTCTCCTAATATTTGCAAACTTCGAAGAATATAAATTAAGCATCCAATATTATATACAATATTATATATCGTATATGCTCAATCTCTGAAAATACTACACAAGTTCCACACAAAAGCGGATGTAGCAAGGATTTGTCTAAGGTCGCATATACACATTCGAGTCATGTATTACCAATTTTGTCATTACCAATTGTGATGAGAGTAGATAGGCGAGCTCCGATGCTAATGTGTAAAATGTGTAATGGGTCACACGTGATTCGCCTCGCAATCCTGAAGAATCCGGAAGCTGTTTTTGGGGACGAGTCAAAGGGCTTCTTAGAGGTCGTACACAGCCAAAAACTTTTGGTCATTCGCAATGTGGGAGCAAATATGCGAATGCCACTCGCAAATGTCTGCAAGTGATGAGGAGAAAGGCGGGCGAGAATGTATAAATTCGTTATAAAGGGAGGTCCCTTGAGCTATATATTAAATGCAAAATTGCGTGCAATGCAGGGGCAGGAAAACTTTCGCCCAAAATATAATAAAAAATGGAAACATTTATAGTTTCATATACAGTGGCGCCTCGGTGCCAAAATCGTCTTTATATAAAATATCCGTCAAATATAACAGTAGATTTATTTCTTCAAGCTCCCCCTCACAACAGTAATACATAACCTATATGCATATGACACTCATTTAAATGTCTTCTTGAAAGTTTTACAGAGATCCCCACATTGATGGGACGACTTCAACCAAAGCCTGCGTCGTTGCGCAAGATATATTTTTATTACATCGAGTCGCCGTTCACAAAGTAACTAGGGCCATCGTTGACCAAGGTACCTGCGAGTATCCAAAGGTGTGTAGAATTGTAAATATTTAAGTATTTAGATTCTCGTTTTCCTATTTTGCGACGAATGAGAATCTTGCTGGGCTCTGCGGTTATCCGTTGTCCGTTCACACATTTACATTAAGACACGGGAAGGAAGCAGTTCCTTGCAGATTGAAAAAGGGTGGTTGATAAAGAAACTGCATTAGAGTGCTGCAATCCAAAAATTTAAATAAATGGGATCATTTGAAAGGATCTCCGAGATCATGACCTTAGGGATCTGATTTTAATATAGGATATTTTCCATTCATTTCTTTCGTATGATAATATAAATCCGCATAGCGATATTATTAACAATATATTAATCCTGTGATAAGATAAATATAGCTGATTATTTATTTGTTATTTAGCGGGCTATTTCTGCCTTCGTTTAAATCGCCTTAGTACGCTCCTATTATACTCCCTCGGCTTTGACACGCGGAGCGGGGATATGACGAATTTTTATAACACTGTGATATAAAAAGTTTACAGATTACAATGAAACTTGGAGTTGCTGTAAGGAAAAACTACTGTGATTAACTAGAGGGAGAAAAATTATCAAATTCAGTGATGACGGGCGGGAATTCCCTGCGGGCGAGTGCTATCGCGGAAGAGCAAACAGTTAAAATAGCTCCAATTCGTGAAAAATATCCAAGCTTTTCCTTCCTCGAGTAAATTTATGCTTCCTTCAAAGGAGTTAAAAGAATTATATATAGTTTTGTAATTTAACTTTTTCAACGGAAACTACTTAACATTTGAAAAATATACATTTTACTAGCTTACTTTTATGAAAATGAATTAAACAAAGTAATTTATGTAATTTGCGATTTAAAATATTGTTTTTTATTCGAAGCTAGAACTCTTTGACTTGTCTTGGACTACTTCTTTCGATATCACTTTTTATTAATGAAATGAGTAAGATATGGCGTGACTATCTGCTACTATATGCAAATCCGTGTAGAAGGGAGCACATACACAATTTGTAGTTTTCACGTTTATTTTCGATGTCCCTCGAAAAGGAGTGTCTAGCTAATTTTAGCCATGTTGTATTTCACCACTTCCAAGTTTGGAATATTCTGCTGAAATTCGTATAGTCAAGAGAATAATAATAATAGTAATTTATTCCTCCTCCAGAATTATAAATGGAAATCAGTCTACAATTTGATTACTGAAGAATATAGGCACCCCATTGAAATTTATCACCTGGTTCGAGGCTACATACTATTAATATTATATGACGTAAATTAAGCTAGAAAAATAACTAAGAAAATAGAATAAAGTACATGCTATGTATGCAATACAAGAAGAAAAAATAATATACAGAATAAAGTTGATTTTTAATAAAAAAATAAGGGTTCCCTATAAGGATTAGGGATCAAGCTTTTATTACATCTTAATTTTATGTAGATCCTTTCTCGTTTTCTCCTCCACAATTGTAATGTAACCTTAAAACCCTGTCTACAAATAAATGTCTCAGAGGAAAAATTTTAAACTTACTAAATGAAGAGTAGGAATGGGCTTCGCTGAATGCTCTTGAAATTTCTCTAATTACCTTCTTCTGAGCTACCATCAATGAAGTTATAAATAATAAGTTGTGAAAGAAATGATAATTCTATCAATTTTCAGTGCTAGAGTATTTAAAAATCATGAACATAAGCTTGAAAACTATTAATTTGTATAATATTATAATCACCATCGCTTTTATACTAACTTATCCGATGTCGGTAGCTCTTGAGTTCATTCAAGAATTCAAAAACTAAATCACTGCGTGCAGGACTGAAGTATTATTAAATATTAAATTATAAGTCATAGAAGAGTCTAATTTACGGCGATGATTCGTATTGACTTGAACAAAAGTATCCTTGGTTCGAATCCAGATGGGTAGAAAATACTCCCGTAAGAATAATGTTTTTCTCTCCTGCAGTCTTTTCATATCTGCAATATTTAATTAGAAATAATGGTCCTATTAAATCGAATCAAGTACCCTAAGAACCAAAATTGAATAGAGATTCTTTTTTTCTGCTCGTAAAATACTGCTTTGGATTCGAAATTACGAGAAGTATGATTAAAAAAAAAACAGAAATATTGTAAAGCATAGACGCTCATAAACGACCGGCATGATGAACGCGATTGTTGAATCTGAGTTACACTCCCTCGTAAGATTACATTTGGAATTTAAATCAATCTAAAATAAATTGTAAGTGGCTAATAATCTATCGAGAATGAGGCAATTCAGTTCCCAACAATGTAAATATGTCCATTTACGATTAAAAATAGCAGGAACTAGCTTACAACAAGAAGTAACTTACTCAGCTATAAATCACAAACTAAGAGGGAAAAATATACACCTCATTGGTGTAGCCAGAGAGGAAGGGGGCTGAACAATGAGTTGTATAATTTTTCAAGGATTCTAACTGGATGTGTTGATAGAATATCTCGAAGATTTTGCGATTAAAAGAGCAGGGAATTACCCTTCTCCACAGTTAGAGAAGAATTGTAGCCTAGCGTGTATTTTTAAATAGGATTAAAGAAAATGCTACATGCAACAAGCTCTAAAGATGCACCTAACTGTGCAGAAGTTAGGAGACGAGAAAAGTGGAAGTGATAGGGGAGTGAAAACTCAAGGTAGCTAACATGCGAGGGGCTTAAAGATGTCCCCCTGTTTCACCCACAAACCTATTTCTGCATTCTGTAGAAAGAAGGGCCAGTCGTAGACGAAAACGAGGAAACCGTCGTACACATCCCAGAACGCGACAACTCTCGCGATGAAACCAGCATAAAACGCCTTTCAGGAGACCGACTGAAAACCGCGTTGTATGCGGGATAGCATTTAAACTGGGAGATGAAATCATTTCATTTATTACGTGTTGGAAAACGACTTCAAGGATCTCTCTGGCTCTTTCATCTTTAAATAAGTACCCCACTCCGTGAAGCGATAATGGGTCTTCTTAGATTGCTTTCATTGCCACGTTTAAATACTGGATATGTAGAGAATCTGCGAACTATATATCATATAGCTATTCATTATATGGTTCTATGTAATTTTTGCGGCATTGTAATTTTTTTGTACTTTTTGTTTGTTTGGCTGCATGCAAATTCAGTTTGAGGTAACTCCGAGACAGATTCTTTTCCTCTGGGGTACCTATATTCCCCCCTCTTCTGTGTTCATTTTGGCTTAATATATGGCCAAAACACTGTATTTTATATCAAAGTTCTATAAGGGAGGAATAAGAATTATATTCATTATTATTATTGCTGTCTAGGATTAGGTAAATTCTCGCCATGTTTTTTTAAAGAATAGTCGGGTTTCTGTATTTTTTGTAACTTTCTATGTAGTGCTCCCAGCTTGAATTTCTTTATAACGATACAGAAAAAATCCGCAAGAAACAGCCATTTTTTCTATTATTATTTGTACATTTATTTTTCCTCTTCAATAGAGCGTTGTCATATTCTTATAGTTGAATTATTAAGCTGCTACAGCTCTTTTTGTGTAGAATTCATGATACTTTATTTGAATTATGAATTGATTCAATTTGGATGTTAATACTAGATTTCAGACGCAGTCATTGATAACATAAGATCACTTAAAAATAGCCGCTCTGTTGTGATTTGGTATGAACAATATACTGACAAGAAGAATATCAAGTTCCGGTAGAGCAGATTTCTATGAAATTTCGTAAATAAATACATTTTGAGCCGAGAATAACGAATAACAATCAGTAGAATTTTATGGGAAATAGTTTTCTCAGAAAATGGACTTAAATGATCACAATAAACTCACAATTGTGAATTGGGAGTAGAGCTGAGCCTAGGGTACTCGGCGCCCGGGTACAAGATGATTCTACGGCGCTGAACTCCGCGAGTTATATCTTATTAAATCATCGTATTACCATAACTAATATATACCCAAATATGACAAAGCGATGCTGATTTCCAATTGAAAATATTATGATTAAAAAATAAATTCATGCAAAAGAACGTAACTACGTTTTATTTTGCCTGTATGCAAATTTGCCAAATGCAAATTGCAAATTAGTAGACATCGCTGCACTTTGAAGATCCCAGAGATTTTGAAGGAGGAAAAGGACCTAAACACGACTTCGATGTAGGTTCGAATGAATGCTCCTTTCTAAAATACTTGAATGAAGGCGAACCCTTTTCTGAAAACATAATTTGGGAAAAGGCCCTCCCCCCATGTTCGACGCCCGGTTGCGATGCGCCCACCGCACCCTACGTTGGCGTGGCCCTGATGAGGAGGATCCAACACGGATCCATAACATGAAAGATTTGTTAATTTTTTGACATTATTGTTTAAATATTTTCCTTCTCTTTTTTTCGCAACCTTCTCTTTTTTATATATGTATGCATATTAGTATTTTTTCATTCGTTATCCAATAGTTTATTAATGGATCTCATCGCTGTGTGAGGAAGAAAAAGAATAAATGATATCAGACATTATTTCAAGGTCCATCAATGAAATGAATCAGCGGAGACCTCACCCCTAATTAAAATGGTACCTGAACTAGACACGTTTACTGATAATCGTTTACGTCCTCGATCCGATGCTACGCTGATGGATTCGCGTAATAATTAGCACCCATCTTGGATTTCTTGTCTACTACGAGCGTGAGGGATTAAACAGGACGGATGTTCACTCCTTGCGGCGCCTACCGGAAGGAAATTTCCGTGAAAATTAACGAGGCGACTTCCATAGCGTCGTTTCGGTCTGCGGCGTGCGTTGCGCTCTCTTTCACTCCCCGACCGCCCTCCCCTCTGGTGGCGGACATTCAATATTCTGCCGGCTGACAGCTCGCTCGCAGTGTACTGTGAGTTCTCGACGACGCTTCATACTCTCTGCCGAGCTTCTCGTCTACCTCCACTACCTCTTGCTTACCATCGGTCGAAACCTCGCCCGAGAAGATTTCTGACTCGCACCCGCTGGAAAATTGCTAGGTAAGTGAAGAAATACCCTTCAGTGAGAACAAATCACCGTCTGCCGGTGCCATCTTCCATCCAGCGCACGGAAAGCAACGCCGCTCATGTTCCCTTGCTCTCATGCAAAGCCTCCTATGCATTCGTTATTCAGGGATACGTACCAGTGTTCTCGGTGTTTAGTACGTCCTTGGCTGTTTACTCTTCTCCCCCGTACTTTCCTTAGCTCGACTACCTCTCTCGCTGCGTTCATACATCTTTCCGTACCTTTTATTCTTCGATCTCCATTAAGCTAAACTTCGTCAGTGCGATATTTGACGTTGTATTGAATTGCGGTCGGAAAACATCATCGGAATTTGTTTACATCGTAGTTTGGAAAGATCGGAATGTATTTGCAATGATATTCGATTTTCTCCCGTAATTTTGTCCCTCGAAAGGATAAAATACGTTCGTAAACAACTCGGTCTTTTCTTAAATTTCTCCAAAATTCCTTTTCTCTGTGTTCACTTAATTTTCAGACATCCGCGTTTCTCATTGCTAAACTTCGTGCGTCTTTTTTCTCTTGAGGTCGATATTTCACACCCGTCTGTGCCCGTGAAAAATGCAGTGTTTCCCAGAAGAAATTGGCCTTGTTTGTACTCCACGTTCGCCCTGACAGTCGATTATTTACTTGGACCTTTCGCCCGCTGAGGAACGAACTGACCTTCCGCCCTCGCAGTTGTTTGGTTAATTTCTGGTGCTCGTCTGTGCCTCGACTATTGATCGCAGTCTCGCCCAACCGTCTTCTGATCAAATCCCAACAATGCGCTCCTCCCTTCGGATGCAAGGCGTGTTCGTGAATCAGAAAAGGGACAAAGGCTTGCAGAATTCCTTTGATAAAACGTCGCAGAATGATTATTTACGTAGGATACGAATGGCTGGAGGAAAGACGATCCAAACAGAGGGTAAAATTTACAACTTTGGTGCGAAATGCGTTCCCGGAATACATCGGATATTACGTGTCCGTATTCGCCGATAATGCGAGAGGAATCATAGATGCAATTAGTGGTCCATTGAGTGATTATTTCGATTGATAACACGACGGTCATCGACTTAGAGTGAAGGACCCCCTGCCACATGCCTCAACTGGGAATATAGATGTGGAAGGCGAGGAACGGTGAAGCACCTATCTTTTTAAAGCACCCACTTTGAGTTTACCGTTATGGGATCGTTCCAAGGAAAAGGAAAATATTCCCAGCTGCTTTTCATTGAGACTGGAGGAACGATAGGACGCCATCGCCGCCCTCTCTAATCGGTTCCACTCGGAAATGCGTAAATTGTCGCCCTTTCAACGTAAATCGTGGATTTTACGAGTGTTGTTTTTATGTCCTCGGCGCTTGCAACTTTGTATACAGTCGTGGATGAGTGCAACGAATAGTTTTACATTTGATAGTCGTTCTGTAAGAGGGTTTCTTTCTCATTTTCGACCACCCCGCGTTCGAATCGACCCTGACATTGCTAATCCCAGCCTTCGTGTGAACTTGAAAATAACGAAGCACCTCTCGAGGTCGTCATTTTCTCCGTTTTTGCGCTCTGGAATAATTTAGGCGCTTCCTGCTAATTTGATTCGCTAGAGAATGATAGTTTGCTGATAAATCTAAGATGTTATGCGCAGACTTTTCACGTCAAGAGGTAGTTAAGGAACGATCTCATGTTCTCGTGGATGAATTGAGAGCTCATCGTGTAGCCAACAAGACGATTTGTAGTGATGGAAGTTGGGCGTTCAGGGTCAAAGGGCATCACCTCGAAGGTCGATGAACGTAAGGACGTCTCGAGTGAGTTTAAAGAGTTCGACCGCATTCAGTGCCATTGCGTAGATTCGTTCAACGTTTCGTTTGCGGAAATTGAAGTTTTGCGTCAACTAATGACAGCATCAACGATTATTTCCACGGATGGATTTTACTCGATCTTATTTAATTTATATTCAAAATAAATTAAACATAATTGTTGATTTTCTTTCCTTGCAAATATCATAATGGATAATTCTCCTTGCAGATTTACCGTAGTTTTTTTTAAATTATAGCAATTACAAGATTCGGACTTCCGCGAATATATACAGCTATTAATTTCTGGTGTCCGTTTCATTGCAAATTTGCTCATCGTGAGCTTTATCGGAACCTTAAAATTTTTTTTAAACCGTTAAGGTATTGTCCAATGATTTACATTATTATGGAATCTATAATAGGTGGAGCGAAAGTGATTCCAGCGCCAGTTATGCGAGTGATTGCTATAGTGGGGTAGTCCTTGAGAGACTGTGCAGAACAATCGATGGGAATTGAGCCAAAAAACTAATAAATATACTACTGTTCATTACTATTAAATTACAAGACGGAGTATATGTAGGAATGCAGTTAGATGTTTGAGATATTCACTGTTAATTTCGCACTCGAAACAAGTCAATATGAAATGGGTTTTACTAATTATGTAGAGTCGCCCAACGACAACGGACCCCAAGTTCTGCCAGTCGGAAAAGTAAAGAATGGAGATCGAGTGGAAGGAAGCAGGACTCGAAGGTAAAACATTTTAAATGCGACAGTCGAAAATTAAATTGCTAAAAGTGCGCAAAGAACCTGAGCGCGTGAGGTAAGGAAAGGAATTTAAAGGATAACCCAGCAGATGGCGTTGTAGTTTCCGGAAGAGTGTTCAATTTAATCCTAAAAGTACCGCAAGGGGCGAAGCGGGGACGCGTGACGAACGCCAGACGGAGGAGAGCTATCGGAGTGCCCCCCGCCCCCTCCCCCTCACCCCCAAACGCCCCCATCCATGATCACAATGTGCCGTGTTTTGCCTCCGTGAATCGAAAAATCGGTGCCCACTCACTGACGTCTTTCTTCTCGGCATATTGACGGACGTACCGATTTTGCGAGTGAGTTGACGTCGGCTTGCAACACTTCTGCTATTCCGGGATTTGGGTACGTTCAAAGAAATCTTTCTTCCGGAGTATCTGCTGACCGGCGATCCCAATGTCGCTCGGTTGGGTCCTACTCAGGGTCCCCTCTCAGAGTTGGGCGTGCTCGCCATAAGTGCTGCCCAACTGATTTATTTGTCCAGCGCTCACTGTTTATTTGAAGATTTTGAATGACTTTGGATTTATTTTCGCAAAGGCAGCGATTGTTTTGAGTTTCGGATAAGTAAAGTGAGGTAGCACGGTTCATTTCGTCGTTTAAATGAAGGAAATTGGAATAATTGCGATATAGAAGGCTTCCTTGGAAGTGGGGCCCGAAGTGATTTCTTTCCGCCCAAAGATGGAAAAAATTTTGGGGGAGATGTGATCATAATACCACGAAAAGTTACTAAAAGGTCGTTAAAATTGATAAAATTATCTCCAATGAGTAGTTTAACGGTTTTAATTTGCTTTACTCTCGTTCGCATATTACGTGAATAGCTTATGCAATGTGGATCGTATAAATTAAACGCAGTGCTGTATTGATTGATAAATTACTCTTATTAATGGCTATCTCTCCAACATTAATGGACTAATCAAGCGAATTAGATAACTAATTGGTAGCATTACGTAACGGGCTTCGTAACAGAATATTTCATAGAGTGTAATTTCCCTGTAATAGACCTTATATATAGCGACAAAATTGCTTTATGCTACTGAATAATTCCTATTCTAAATATTTTTAATTTTGTAAATAAATTTAATCTGTTTGCCATTAGTAGCTTACAATCAAACTTGTTTTCAGCGAAACATTGCGGTGAAGTACTTAATCGAAACTACGTATCTCATGAACATTTTATGGATTTCTCCATCTATCTCGAGTATACTTCGAAATAGGATTTCAAATCTTATAATTTAATAAATTATTCATTGACATCTCATTGCATTGGGTACCATTTAAGGGTTGATCAATATCCATGTATAAAAGCTATTTATGAAATAATGTATTTGAAAATCCTCGTAACTCTGTATTTCCTATTCTATTTAATAACATACTTGCATTCCGTCAATACTGGAGATGGCGGAAAGGTGTTCATTAAACGGATAAATTTCACGATAAAGAAAATTTGTGGGTAAAATTTTGTGAGAGGAGAGGGACTATTAAAAGAAGTAATTGAAATTGGGATGCAACTGAAATAATTGTGGGGTGGACAAAGAAAAAATTGTTGACGTCAAATGCAGATAAGTAAAGAAAAAAAGAGCATAAGGTTGGGTATTTTGGTACATGGACATGGACCGTCAGGATGAATAATCTTTCTTACATTTTATTTTAATATTCACGCTTCCATTACCAGTGTTGATGAAAAATTAATTGGCCATCTCTTTAGAGTTTTATTTTGCTAACGTTTACTCTCCAGTCGAAATTGATGTGGGAAAAGTCTGTAAAATCTCAGTAACATTTCCAACGTATTTTTTTAACTAAAAAGGCTCGTACTCTTTTGGGACATTTATTTTTTCGCACTCTTTTTTCACTTTTACTCAGGAGGGTGATGTTTTAAATTGCAGATTTATTCGTTCATCCACATCACCCTTACATATAAAAGCTTTTTGTGGAACTCATTATTATTCGACTTTTGATATATAAGGTAGAGCCCAATTATAACTTTTAAAATCCTTATGAAGTTTACATAGTAATGGAAATTGCATCTATAGTTTCGTTTTAAGAGAGTTAATTCCTTTGCATGCTGAATCATGGAGAGAATTTCCGCCTCTGTTTTTGATGACTCCACAGTTTTCGTGTTTTCAAAATTTCATTTTTCCTACTCTTATTTTCATCTTTGGGAGATCGCCAAATTACTGTGCATCTTCCGTATACACTTTTAGTTGCGGCTGTAAAATCTGCACGTCTGGAATTAAAATTCGGATCATATTAACATCTCTATCCACTGTTACATCTGCAACCCGAATAATTTTGCGACGATGTTGGTCTTTTTTTCGCCAGTCATCTCAAAACAAAAGTTAAATTCCATGTATATCTGCTTTATCAATACGAAGGTATTAAGTATGCGTGTCCACCCTTTAGATTTAATTACATTCGATAAACGTCCATCATTAGTAACCATCAAGAATTCATGGAATTTGCTTTGGATGACCATCGCTGCGTTTTTTCATCGTCCCTTCACAACCTCCGTTCTGGATATGGAATCAGCGAAGTAAAGAAACAGTTTTTCCTCTTTTGCGAAGAATCCCTTGCGAGAAAGATTAGTTTTTCAGTTAAATGGAAACTTGTTTGAATGCTCTGTATCTGATATGAATCGTACAACGGAGCTAAACTTGAAATCCTTGCAGTCGTTTAATTCACCGTTCATAATTGGAGCATCATTATAAATTTGAGCTCTTAAGTTTACTATATCGAGCCCATCTGTTCCTGCTTTCGTATTATGCCTGAGGCAATTTCGTCCCCCACTTTTGATTTTATGACAGCAAAAGCTGTAAAAATATCTTCAACGGTTCCTTTTTTATTTACGACCCGTCAAAACGAATCATTTCGATCTTTTGTTTATTGTTTTATGTATTTCGCTGCTCGAATTTGCTGAAGTTGCTCATAATTTACCTCGTAGATTGTGATTCTAATATATTAATTCGGGCTTTCAAGAGATAAGTATGTATGAGATTTCTCACTTCCTTGGACATACCTTAAGCATGAAATCATAAAAACGGATGACTTACAGCAAACGTAAGAAAAACTTGTTACATCTTCCTTCCGGATTACTTCTATCGACTCGTCATGCCAAATTGTTTTTGCGCAGTGTATTATTGTATTGAGGACAGCTTTCTATGTTTGTTCTACTTCTCTTAATTTAGTACTTCTTTCATTTCGTAGTCAACCATTCAACTGATTGAAGATGTTTTGTTTGCTATTTCCCATCGAAATAATTCGTTGTGTGAATAATTTTCATACCCAATCAAACGGACGTTCTAATGGTTACAATCATTGGAATATGTTAAGTGATTTGTTAAGTTTGAATTCTTATATTTTATTTAATTGCTGAGTTAAAAGACGGAGTTGCTTTTATAACTTTGTTGTCGGTAGCATAGATAAAGTATTGAGCCCTAATTGTTATTTAGTTGTCGGCAGTGTTGTATATTAGTACTGTAACGAATTCTATTCATTATTTTTAATGTAGGTCAAGGTTCAGAATTATGAAAAAAGGGGCGAGTTATGGGAGGTCTTCTTCTACCTTTAGATCAATTTCATTCTCTTCATGTTCCATCGTAGTTAGTCGTTCCGCTGGATATTTCACGGATCATTTCCTCCTCCTTCCTCTCTCAGAGATAGCAATCCGTGGTCCCATTCACCGCGCAGAGCTTCCTTATTGAGAGACCAGTCCAGACCGATTCAGCGCAACGCAAACTTGGAAAACATGCTGAATTTTCTTCCATTTCCATTATCATTGTAATCATGTACTCAACCGTTCCAATTCATGCCAATGAAGCTATAATACTCATGTTTAAAATTACATAGAACTCCAATTAGCATACATTAACATTTCTTTCGTTTGATAACGAAGTGTGGTTGAAGATTCTTGGAGTATCACCGTCGCCATTCGGAAAAATACGATGAAGCATTAAGTAGTCGCGTCGGGTCTTTATGGCCCGAATTAAATCGTCATTCATCCTTAACGTATGGCCAGACCAACACCCCATCCATTTTGGCAGCCTTTCTTTCATTACACACATGCATTCAAATCACTGCCGACTCCATGAGTGTGTGACCGTTTTTCCGCTCATTCTCATGTCAAAGTATTATTTAACATTTACAATGAAGAATGAAATGTTTAAGCGTTTGGTTTCTGATACTTACAATATTATTTTTACGACTCGGAATCATTCGTGAGGAACGAAGTTGATTTTCTCTGCGTAACTAATAATCGGCGAGTTCGATGGAAAGTGTGGCATTTGTTTGGCCTCGGATGTTCACGCATCGTGAAGCAGTTCCACGCTTTGCAGAGATCCGCTGATGGGTGCGTTCACCTTAATCATCGACGAACCATCAAAAGTTTCTTCTCTTAGTGGTTTAATCAGTTAGAAATACACGGGGCTCACCGCTTGTGAAATGAAATTCATCTTTAATGAAGATCTGGTTCCGATGACTATAAGTGTATCTCCACAAGCGTATAAGAGGGACGTTGTAACCGAAATGAACCTTAACTGCCTCGTTAGGATCATCTTTATGGAATCATTTTTATTACAAACTGAGTTATGTGCACCATTGCTTGTTGGAATATACCAAAGTATTGACTTATTCACTCGTTTGACGATGAGACGGTACGGTAGCTATTTGTGAACAACAATAATGAAGCGGTAACATTAAACGTCCATTTTATTATTATGAAAAATATGTTAGTTGGACTTTTCGTCCGGCGGCAACACATAATACACATCGAATTCATTCATTAAATTTACAACCTAACTAATATACGCTAACAATACAATAATACCGTAACTTTTATGCAATAATGCAGTACAATTCAATATAGAATATTTAGTACATGCTGGGATTCATGGTTAAGGATTAAAGTTGACATTGCACGTGAAGGCACCCACCTAGTAAAAGTCCCTCGGAGGGACGGACATGAAAATTGTCTGACAGGATGGGATTCAAACCCGGATATCCCAGCTGCCGGTCGGTTGCCCCTAACCCAGTAATTCCCAAATTTTTCGAGCCACCGCCCCCTTGGTTTCATTAACTTATTCCCAACCGTAGTAGCCCGGAACCTCGCCTATAGTCAGGGCCCTGTTTACGCCCCCCCCCCCCTTCAGCCAACTTCCTTCTCTTCGCCCCCTTGGATTAACTCATATCCCCAAGAGGGCGCTTTCGCCCTTGTTGAGAACTACTACTTTAACCATCAAGCTACCTTGCCAGAACATTCGGACATGCCCTTCGGAAGACGCCTTACAAAGTCTCTGAAAGGCACATCTGAATATTTCGGCAAGATAATTTAATGGTTAAGGTAACCGACCGGCAATTGAGGGTTTCGGGTTCAGTTCCCGGTCCTGTACAACTTTTACTACCTCCGGGTCTCGTTAAACTGCGATTTTTTACGTCGAAATGTTATGTTTTTCAGCAAGATATCTGTATTGTTATACCGAATTTCTATCTGTGTATATTTTTCATGACAGAAATGTAGAAGTCACGCGGATTAAAAAAACCGTAGATCTTTCCGGATGACCACCTAAAAGCTTATCTACAACGGACTCCACGTTATCAATCCAGATGATGACGTTTTAACCAAATTTATTGCAATGCTTGTTTCAAAACTGTTTCCGTTATTCCAGACTTTTTCCCTGAAAATCTGTCACGGAATCGTTACGACGCGTTTAGAAATAAATTAATGATAATCTTTCTCGTTGCAATCGTAGGATCTAAAATTAAGGAAAAATTAGGGAATTTAAAAATTGTGTGTCGTTTTATCATAATTATTATACGTAGGTTAAGAATGGGAAAAAGTGTCAAGTGTTATATGATTACAAATATAAGTATCGCAATATTAATTTACATTATATTTTTAAATTATTTCTGAAATATTGCAAGTCATAAAAATATTGTTTCATTACAGAACTTTTTTTTGGTATTTTTTACGTGCTTCTCTCTGACAAAACAGGAAAAATAGATTGTTTTATGATAATGTTAAAATTAGAGCTTTAAATGAACTTTATTTACGGCAGTCATGAAATATTTTTTAAATGCGAGATATAACAGTGAAGATGGAATACGCAATTTCACAACATAAAACAGGAAGGAATTAGATTTCCGGTTGCGGTTACATGTTTAATATTGCTCAAATGATTTTTATCCTAATTCTTTAATTTTCAACTTCTCTTTATCTAGAGTTCATTCGAAAAGATTTTATGAAGTTTTGCTCAGAATCATTCTAGGCGAAAGATTTCTTTTTGTAATAGTATGACACTGTATTTTCATCATTATTTACTTTTGTTTGAAACTAACCGTTTGAGTGCGTTAACTGAATTTGATGATAATATTTTGGGAATTTTTCTACAAAATCTCCATAATGACACCCTGAACTCAGTTTGCGGAAATAGTCTTTTATTGTTGATATATTTATGATGGATTTCATACTTTCTACTTTATGTAATTAGTAAGTTTGGGTCAGTTTTCAGTTTAGTCAGAATATTTTATATCCTTAGAAAGTTGAATTTTGTAATAAGTAAATATTTAAATTGACGTTTGCAAAGTTGGTTTCACTGCTACCTACCAAACTTGACAAAATTTTTAAATTGATATCGTCAGACGTTTGTTAGGTTCAAGCAAAATATCGGCCGAGGTTATATTGACCTAAGGAGGTGAGCAATTAAATTTTAAAATAGGACCCATGTTCTAGCATTCTCAAAAAATGTGAAAATTTATTAGCGGGTTCCGAGTCCCCGTTGCTCATGATCAGGAAACAAAGCTACCGTTACACTTAATTCGAAAACGAATCGGAACAGAACAAAGACCGGTTTCTGTTTAGAATGAAGAATTTGAATTTTTTGGTTCGAGATTTGGTTTTCTACGACAAAAGTAACGGTTTTCTCTCGTTTTCGATGCGATGCTCTGTTAAGAACCTTCTGAGCTGTGATATATGAACGCATGGGCTCCAATTATAATATGTAGCTGAGAAAGGAATCCGCTGAATCGCTGGCAAATGTGATCGTCTCGAAGAATGTCCTTCAAGAAGAAGACGGCTTCCCGGAAGGCGTTGGTCAGCCAAGCACAGATAGCGCCTCTTTTCACGGCACTGTTTTAGAATGCTTACTCCGAGAAAATAGCGGGAAAATGCAAGGACATGAGATAGTGTGTGATACAGTGCATTAGGATGAGGTTTTTACGGCGATTTCCTCTGAGTTTCAGGCGCCTGTAAACAATCTCATGAGTACACATTACCTAGTGCAGTAAAATGTCATCAGTTACGTACAGAAATGGTAGACATAATCTTTTAATTGAAATACGTGAGGGCCTATAGTCTTTTAGTACAGTAGAATTAGTTACTATTAGTAAAGTCATCATCATTACTGAGATGATAGACACAGGGTTTTAATTGAAAAAGCTGCGCATTAAACGTGTAAATATTACAATCAGCGTAAGGGTGGTCCTTAGAGAAACGTAGTAAGAGCTTTACCGGAACGGCCTTCGCATAGAGATTTCCTATACTGACTAGTCATATAAAATAAGTAAAGGGTAGAATTCGTGCTTGTAATTCATAAAACGTATCCTTGGGAAGCGTGCTGGTCCGTAGTGCTTCTGAAAACCGAGATCATCAGGCAAGACGGAGCTCTGAAGCGCGGATTTTGCCCTTGAAGAGTTGTCGAAAAGTCGGTTAATTCTCAGCTTCGTTAATCATCGTAGCGATTTATTTCAGATTACTTTTCAGAAAGCTACAAAGAATGTAAAATATGAGTTGTCGATTTTTACTTTTTCCTTTACTGTAGGTAAAGATTTGATCGTGGTAAGGGGCCACAATTTTGTTACATAACGTATCCAAATATTCAATTGTGATCATCAAAATCAAATATTATAGAAGACAAAGAAAGATTTGCAAGAATACATCGTATTTTACCCTATTTGGCTCTGTATCCGCTGAATCTTAAAATATTTTGCAAACTATTTAACACCGTTATTTTTGTTTGGCCAACTTTGATCCCCTATAAATTTAATTGCACAAGAATTATCAGAAAATTTTTCTTGTATATTTACGATGAAAAACGATACATACAGGAATAAAATATTCGATTATGAAAGCTTTGTTGTTTAGAGTCAAGATAAAAATCCGTGGCTGAATTAGTAATTATAGGAAAAATCACTTATTTTTCATATAAAACTTGGATTAACAATTCGAATCAAAAAAGGCCCTTCTCTTCGGAATATTAAAAAGGACTTCTATAAATATCGAAGGGGAAACATGGGAAAACCCAGAAAGTGAATCGGTGAAACCTGAAAGGGACTGAACTGTTCCTTGTTGGGATCCCAAAGAGGAACCTCATTTTTTCTGACGAAAGCCTTTCCGAGGGGCACTTTAAGCATGCGTATCGAACTGAGCCCCAAATGTCCTTTTCCTACACTAGTGATCGGACTACGTATACCAAAGTTTTTACCGATTCCGATACATCCCTGAAATCACTCTAATCTTCCGATTTTCTAAGGTTCCAGATTCCGATTCCTGTAATAATTATAATTCATGGTTTTTATTTACTCTTGATTTAGGAATGAAATATTTAATGAAATAAGTGTATGTATTAATTAAAAATGTAGTATACTTTATACAAAATTTAATAAAATAAAGTAGGACGGAAGGGAAACCTTTTACCATCGGAAAATACCACCTATAGCCTTCGATCTCATAAGAAAAATCGCATGTGAAAATGCGTGTTTCCTACATTCAAGTAGTTTAACATCGAATTTTTAATATGAGAAAACAAATTTTATTCGCTGAGTAAGCCCAAGGAAGTATCTTCCATTTTATTTTTCACTTGGCGTCATATTAGAAAACAAAATTATTTAAATTGGAGTAATTGTTTCGGGAAGTGACTAAAGGGCTTATTTGGTCTGAGGGTCGCAGGTTCCTAACCACTGGAGAAGGATATCCTTCTCGCAATAATTTATAATATTTTAAGATTAAAGATTTTATTTGGTGCGCAAACAAACCAGAGTTAACCGACACTGGAAATGGAAAGTTCGAGAATTTCGTAGAAACTCTAAGATAAGTGAATTAACATTCAATGCTACATTTAAGCGGTATTAAGATTCATCGATTTTAGTTTTAGTAATAGTTTAAATCGATTAGTTCTATGTTCTATTTATATTTAGTAACAAAATTGAAGGATTTTAAAAAATTCCGAAGAATCGTTTTTAGAATCGGTAATTAGGTTGAGAATTTTTTGATACCGATTGCTGATTCCGATACCCAAACAAGTCCCGATACTTCCGATTGCTGATTTCGATTAATATTTGCTAGTCATCAGCGTATAATTAGAAAACATTATCTTCTAATCAACATACTGTGTATCGAAGCTACTCTTAAAGGTTACTGCATACTATTTAGATAGAAAAGCCTAAGGCCTTATTTACCTAAAGACTAATGTCTTAGAGTCGCATATTCGCAATGAGAAAGTGAATAAGCATAAGAATTAATACTATACATAATTTTTTCAACGACGCAAATGTAAATACTCGAATAAAGTAATATACTTTTACAGGATTTTTCGTTTTTTTCGATAGAATATTAAGCATTCTTTAATTCGAATGCCTCTTTAGAGGATTTTTCTAAAATATATTGGTACATCTCTCCCTAGAATGACATTCGCTCCTTGTTAAGATTGAATTAATCTCGAAGTGAGATAGCCGACGAAAGCTTTTCTAAAATTTCATTGGCTCAGAATTTTTCGACGAAAGATAACGTAGTGGTTCATGTAAAGTACGAGGGTTAGTGGAGTGGATAACTCAGTCTGCAAAATAACTCGTGTAGCATGGAAATTAAATAATGTGCATTGCATGTAACCAATAACCCTGATTTAATTGCTGTTGAATAAAAGGGTCTCAAATAAAGTTTTCTTTATGTAATAATTAAGCAAGTTCTTCGTTCTTATATATTAGGTGGAAGAAATTTTGCGAAGCGTGGCCGTAGGTAGGAAGTTCTATTGTCGAAAAACCATTATAAGCTCCATTCAAATGAGAATAAAATCGTGGAGAGTAAATGACCATAAAAATTTAATCGTCCGATGGAGGCGCGTAGCCGGCAATCGGAGGGTCATTAGTGACGTCACTTCCGCCTCAAGACCTCTCTTGAAATTTTTGCTTCCGTTGCTTTCGTGTCAGGCGACACTTCTTGGATCAGATTCTCCTTGGTCAAGGTTGCGAAGGAAAAAGTTGGATTGGAGAGGAATTTCTGGGCAAATCACTTGCTCCTGACGAATCATAGGTCGTGATTGTCATGACATAACTGTATAATATTAGAACATATCTTGTATAAGATTTGTATCCCTGAGGTTATTCCTTTTATAGTTGTTGGCGTCGTTTATCAATTCCCCGTCGTTCCATTCATGTTTCGCTTTCCCTTTCATTCATCCCCGCGTGACCTTTGGAATTTGGATTGAAAAATCGTATTTACGAAGCTGCGTTAAAGAAAAGCGGCGGGTTCCTCCCTTCCAGATTTGAGTACATTTTCCCGATACGGATAATCCTGTCACGGGTTATCGCATTAAGATACTGCAATTCGATTGTTCTCTCATCATCAGATTCAGCTTTTCTGTCATAATTTTGTTTTAGTATCTGAATTGTACAATGTACGGAATGTAATCCCAGAGGGTAATGCTCTTCCGCTGCTTTTCTTATTCGCTGCACATACATTCCTTCTAATACGTCTGTCGCTTCACACGTTCATATATTTCCAGTCGTAACGCACGTGTCTTTAGCGGCTCATTCATCACACTTAATCAGCGTTTCCTCTTCCTTTAACAAGCCAGATTCATTCTCATTATAAACAATCAAAGACATTTAAGAAACAAAGAAGAGTAAAACAATGAAAATTTTTTATCTACTTTTTAATTTTTAAACTGCAGGCAAAGTGAAGGCTAAATCAGGGATAATGTATGATCAAATTGAATGAAAATATCAGAAAACCTTTATAAAAATCATCCCTTAACCATACTTTTTGTTATGATTGTAAGCCAATACCTTTCTATTCTTACATTGTCTTTTAAATTTAAAATTAGTTAAAGGGGAAGCATTTATATAATATCTTTTTCTTATATACGTCAATACGATTTCTTTGCCCTGGTTGTAATTCCTTATTTATTTACATTTAATGCTTAATGTTATTCATGATGGCAAATTCTTTTTTAAACCAGGTGTTTATTTATTTCAATTATTGATTATAGCTCGTGTATTATGAGTTTAAATCCATAATTTACGAGTACGAGTCAATCCCTTCCCTGTGGATTCATCCAGAGTAAACACGGGACTCATTCCAAGGGTGTACTTCACACACCATTTTCATCCTTCCGCTTCCATCAGCAGGGTCGGACAAGAGGGGTTCTCAGGGTCCCTAGCATACAAATCGCAGTAGTTTTAAAGGGTTATATTCTAATGTGGCACCTTATATATTGCTAAATGCAAAGAATTCATCAGTAGAAAATTTTGTTATATCGAATATGTATTATGTGTACAAAAAGTTCCTTATCTTATGAGGAGAGGAAGTAGATTAAGGGGCCTTTTAGGGAGTTTGTACCCGGGCCCCGATTGCTAGACGGAGGGCCCTGTCTATTAGTGAAAATGTCAAAATCCGTAGTACCAATTATACTTACAATTTAGTCCTGAATGGATCCAGCGACGAATTCAGGGATAGCGTTTTCTTTCACGCGATGGCGATCGGCAATTTTTTTTTAACCTGCCGTCAATTCCGCGTTAACTAAGGTGTAAACTTAGAGGACGTGTTTGTGTGCAAAATGCAATTAAAAGTCGTTGCAAGGTAGAGATTGAAGATGAGAGGATGCATTAGGAAACTATTGTAGATGATCGATTGGGCGGTCCATGCGAATCGATTCTCCGCTACGTTGCCACGTCTCAGTGGGTGTGGTTGCGCGTTGCCGTCATCTCATGGGGATGATTGTGGGCGTTTGTTTTTCGGGGGCCAATTAATACTACGACTGCTATATAATAATTAATATGACCATTTGACCATTCTCCGCGGTTTGGAAGGCGCTTTTATTTTTTTGCGTCCGTGCAGTCGTTAACTTTATTGAGACTCACTGACAGCTACTATGTCATTACTGGTAAATCACTCATCACTCACGGAGAAAATTTCAGCGGTAATTTTTCTGAAGAAAAAGACTTCTGCCTCGTGGGCATTCATTTTATGCGGGTTTATTTTCCTACCTTTTCTTACGTGATAATAAATTATTCAGAAATCGTTGCGGTTCGTTGGCAGCGTACCCTTCTGCATAGTTTTTCTTCATTGTATTAAAATTCTCACAGTTTTCAGCCCGAGGAAATTCTACGTGGTCGAAATAAAAATCATTGTTTCCCTTCATTTGTTACCTGTCTCGAAGTTGTTGGTCCATTACATCCAATTTAATTTTGCGAAAGAAATGAAGCCTGCAGGAGGCAAAAGGAAACTTTATCTAAATTTCATACGGACGCTATTCTACTATGAAGTCTATAATCCGCACAAAGTTTTCAATAGGTTGGCTATGCAAAATTTGGTTTAGATCCATGAAATTTTCATTGAGGAATGGCCTTACGTGTATTTTTTTTCCTTTTTGTCTATTAGTTAAAGCAGGTAAGGGTGTTAGAACAGACGCAGCATTTGTAGATTTCAGGAAATCATTAGGAACCACGTCCCAAGTAAAATTAGTTTAAAATTTGATTGCTTATGGAGATGCCAAGAAATCTGTCGGAAGGATAAAAATCATTCCTCGGCGGCAGGTAACAGCGAGTTGCATTGGACTGAATTTTATCCGATGAAGTTTGCATCACATGAGGTGTTCCACGGAGAAGTGCGCTAGGACCGATTTTGTTATAAATCTAAATTTCAGACCCAGTAGATGATGTAAAGAGCAAGGATACATTATTTGCCGATGATACGCTCAAACCCTGAAGAATTGCATCACAAGTGACTCTGGTATCCTACAAAACGACTCAAACGTTATATAAGGTTGTTGCAGAGCGTGAAATCTTGATTTGGATATAAAAAAAGTGCTTGGGTGCGCTTGGATACCAGTTCCATATGGTCACTAATTTTATTCACGTAACATACGAAATTCAGGTATTTGAGTCGCGTTTTTAGCTGTGTTTCTTGTCCTCCCCTTTGTCGCACTCTTTTCAAATATTTGCCTTTTTAATTGAGAATGGAAAGCGGCCCTTCTGCATTCCCATCAAAAATTATTTTAATGATAGCTTTTCGGTAAATTAAAAAAAATACATCCGAGAACTTGTCTTCGAGTGAATTTATTATTGATAGGAGAGATTTATGATAGACATTGCTATTAGGCGTAATTCGTGAATTGGGACCGTAATAGTTGACTCCCGGTGGGCTCCCAGCACCTGGCAGTCCCTAAGACCAAAAATAAGTCACCATATTTGGACTTAGGAAACTGCCAGGTGCTGGCAGCCCGCTATAAATACAGGCCTTGGTGATGTATAGTTGGTCGAGATGAAATATATCAATTACCTTTGAATGAAAAATTGAATCTGAACTAGTACCTAGTATTTGAAGTTTACGAGGACAGTTATTTCATATTTATCTTGACACGAACGAAAGTATTGCAAGTTAGAGTTTATTTTCACGATCAAATTTTTATTAAATTTTTTAAATTATATTCACCAGTCACTGCTGCTTTAGAGCTTGAATTTAGATATGCTCCAAAGTATTATTGATTATTCACCTGGATTAACTTAAAAAGTAAGTAAATTATTAACGATTGCATTACACACGAAACTAGTAAAACAGGACATTTTAAGTACAAACTCGGTGGTTATATACACCGCACAATACCAATTGGAAAGAGAATTCGATGCACTTAATGTTTTTTATAATAATTTGTTACATTTTCTAAGAATTTGACTTTTTGTTATTTTATTTCACCTTAATGCGTACTCATGGCATAATGGATGAATGAAATAGAGTTTGTAGAAACCAATTTTGCGTCCTTCGACATTTTCCTTGAGCAAGAATAAATTTAAAGAGGGACTCCATGGAGAGAGTAGAGCGTCAAAGATGAGCATCTTGTTCTCCGCTTGGCTTCAGGTTCTCTCGCGTGACACACGCTATCACGGAAGGGTGACGCAGTTTGTAAGAAAACTCGAGGTTATAACTGTCGTCAACAGATTCGCCGTTCAAATTTGTGATCACGGGAAACAGACTGGAACTTTTATGTATACTGCGTTCTAGTTTTTCTAGCCAGTTTGAAAGCTGAAAACTAAAAAAAAACCTTCCAATGTTAACCATGGATCGCAACTTTAATCGCAAGATCTTGGAAAACAGTATTAGGACGACCTTATTTGAGGCTGTTATTATCGGAGAATAATACCTAGGATTCAATTCCCATTTAATTCATCATTACTGATTAGAAAAACTGGAATGCACTTTCGAGGGTCGCTCCCGAATTCAAACTTTCCCGCTTCTCGGATAGATCTCGCTGGTAACTATTCTGAACGATGTTGTCATACTTTTTTGTTGCAAATGTTTTATAATGGCAAATTTACCAGCAAGACAAAACAATAGCTTATAAGAACAACACCTAAGATTTTCAACACTTTTAACTGACTGTTTAATCTCTCTTTTTGTTCTATCTGTCGTTATTCATGAAACTATTATAATTACTAAATCAATCTAGTTGACAGATAAATACATTGCTTCATTGTTACTTAACGTAAATAAACATATTAGAATCTCTTACTTTCTCTTTTCTCAGCCTGGTTAACGAGTACCAGGGCTATAATCTGGTTAGAAAATTTGCATTTATATGTGCATTTTTATATTTGTTCATGATCATCAGCCATGTCGACTCTGACGACAGTCGGATGTATGTCTCCCTAAGAGTCCTATTATTCTTTCTATTATGAGTTTCTCGTTACTATCTTACCGCAAGTAACCTGATGTTTTCTCGGTTTCATCTGTCTTCTGAACTTCCTCTCGGTCTCCTCACATCTCTTGGTGTCCAGTTGAGAACTGCTCATGACCAACGGTTATAGTTTCTTTTCGCCACGTGGCTTGCCCACATCTATTTCAGCGCCCTTATTTTATATATGATATCTGTCAATCCTGTCACCATCCTCACCCAGGTGTTGCGTTTCCTGTTTCTTCTTGTGATTCCAAACGCACACCATTCCTTATTTCTTCGCGCTGTCTGAAGTCGCTGGGTTATTGCTGCGTTTAACACCCATGCTACACTTCCAGAGCCCAATGGTGGTAAAATGCATTCGTTGAGGACCTTCCTTCTCAAGGCAATTTGCATTTTGATTGCAGAATATGCTCATTCCTTCCGAAGGGGCTGCAGCCAAGTTTATTCTTGCATTCACTTCATTAATCCAGTTGTTACCAGTTGTCCAATGCATACGTATTGTGAGAGGGATATCCAAAGGATTCTCTCTAAGTTTTTACGCTGTTTTTTTCTTTCTTTACAAAAAGATACTACATTAAACTTGTTTTGGTTTATCCTGAGTCCTATTTATCGTGTCACTGCGTTCATAGTTCTTGAGGTCTTGAAGTTAGATCTTCTGCATTAATTGCGAAAATAACATATTTACCATAAAAATTGAAATCGCGTTAACACGAACCGAAAGTGACCACAAAATGATAAATAAAACCGTCTAAATGATAAAGAAATTTGCAAATGAAACGACATTAACTGTAGAACTAGTCAGGAAAAAACTATTAGCTTTGAATACGAATTAACAACCATTGCACCCATAAAAACATATAACTGAGGTATATTATATGAATTGCTTCTGTAAATTTTCTTGCCCACTACGTTGCAATCTATCTTTTTTCCCCTTCTCTCTTTCCTTAAATTTTCGTAGGGTTTTCAGACCCCCTACCACCCCACCTCCTCTACGTGGGTGTTTTCCTGCAGGGGATATATTTTTTCTGTGATAAAAAATATCGGTTTTTCCCTCCACTTAACCAATCTTTCTTTTCTTTTTTCGTATGCTAAATTTTACATTATTTTTTATAATATAAATCTATATTAAGTGTGCTATACGATGATCTTATAAGGGTTAAATGGAAATGAAATTTCGCAATATTCATAAAGACGCTTGCTTGTATTTAGTTCGGGGAAAGAGAGTATCTGATAAGTAATAGTCGAATTCCTATTCAGCCTAATTTCTTTGCTATATACCAGTTCACTTTACATATTCTGATACCCCTAAGTGTGAATGTAGAGATTGAATAAAAAAAGAGTTGATCTCGAGTGGGGGCGTGCGTTGCGGGAGCCGATGCGGCAAACTTATTCCCTTGCTTTTTAGAGCTGTGCATGGAAAAACAGATTCATCGTCACGTTGCGAATGTCTCTTGCGCTGCAGCTGTACAGCGTTTCATTACTTCCACGCCTTCGAGATTGTTAAAATGTTCAACCACTGAACTTTGTGATGAAGGTTGCACGTTCTAAGTTGGAATTAATGCTAACCCTTTCTCATTCTACCTCTTTTCGTGCCCTCTCTTTTACGCACTAAATTTAGCTGGTTTTCAAATGAAAATATGCCATCTGCCTGATGATTGAGTAACGCTCTGTAACTACCACCACTGCCTTGACTACAATCTTAAGAGAACGAAATCGATAAGCAGTGAATTGGAAATAAATCGAAAAACCGCCCAACCCAGCCTATTATACCCAGTTACTCAATAGAATTGATTACAAAGGGCTTCAGAACTGAACCTCATTTCCGTTAATGCTGGAAACACAGTGCTTAAAGCGGCCACAACTTTCGAGTGCTAATTCAGTACATTTCAAGGTTTCTCGGTAGCCGATGCGGGACTTCCGGGCACTAAAAATACGAATGTTTAATCAGAGGGCAACCTTATTAGGAGAATGTGGAAGAGCGAATATTTCTTCAATGATTATTATTTGAAGTTTTTGAAGTATAATAAGTCATTTAAATCTCAAAAAAATTGTAGTTTCGGTAACATCTCACATAATAAGATTTACGCAGATGCGTCTCTTATACTGGTGGAGATATGCCACTGGCGGCTATTGGAGTACGTTTAAATGTAAATTTCCCTTTAAACAAAAAATTATTATTAGAATAGATGCAACTGATTATCACAATCGCTAGAATAATAAACGTATTAAGCATTATTTTTCAGTGTATATAAAAGATAACTGTAAATCGAAATCATCCATTCTATTCATAATTCGTGCTTGATGGATTCTAGTTTTACCTTCCAGTTGCAATTCTCTGAGTCTCTGCTTGCGGGCTAAACCAAGAAAGAGGCCGAGATGGCTCCTTAATTTTATATCTTTTTAATGATCCGTCTTTAAATTTAAAATAACCTGATGGATACTAAATTTGAGAAAGCAAATGCAATTAAAAAATGTTACGCTACAAAGCACTGCGTTACTCATATCATTGCTGAAGAATGACCACGATAATGGGTTATTTATATTCTTGTTGCATGGTACCTATTAACCGCATATGTGCAATTACCCGTTGTACTTAACGTTAACTTAGCTTTCTTATCTTTGGCGCGCTGCATTTTACTGATGTTTATTTTCATCTCAAACTCCCTTGCTTTATCTTTCAGTGCTTTTACTATTATTTGTGAACCCCTTTCGGAATCACATACTATAGCTTTTATCGTCTGTATATCTTACTGACTCCACTACTTCCTGACCAACTGTCTCTCCTTTATCTATTGCTTCCAAAGCTATTCTCGCCATTTCCTCTGTTCGTGTATGAAAAAGTGATAGCGATAAATGACTGCTTTTCCTCATTCCCCATCTCTACAGTTCCCTTCCGAACTTCTGATCCCGTCAATGGTCTAAACTCACGTGCTTTAAGTACATTTTTTCACCAATATAATGCAAAATAATACATCCATTATAATCTTCTAATCTAACACAATGTTCTTTAATACCTCCATATTTTTTGCTATTTGACTCTGTTATCTTCTCAAAATTGAACATATATATAATTTATCCTTCTCTAAGAAAAGGTTTCATTCGACTAGTACCCTCACATCCCCTGTTTATCCCCTCGTTCCTTTCTCTCTCTGAAAACCAAACTGGTCTTCTCTAATTTGCCCTTTATTTTTCCTTCGATTCTTTTATTCAGAGCAACCTAAAGAATAACTTTTGCTGCGAGAAATTTTAAACTGCTCCTTTTTTATTTTAGAATCAGGATCGTATTAGTAACATGCCCTGGCTAATCCTTTTCCCCTAACTATTCAATTTTCTGCATATATAAAAATATCTCTTTCCTCTTTTTTCTAGCTTTATGATGTCAACTAGAATATCGTTTACTTTTTCCTTTTTTCATTCATTCATTTTCCTTAATCATTCAGTTTTCTTTCAAATTCGCTATTTGGAATCTCAAGTCCAATAGATTCTGTTGTAAATCCCTCCCACGTTGGCGAATTTCTAGATCTGCCCCCGATGTTCCTAAGTTAAACATCTTCCCCACGCAGGGGTTCCCGGATAGCCAAGTGGGGTGCGCGTTCGACTTTATGGAAAGCTGGACAGGGTTCGATTCCCGGTTGGAGCCCACGTGCGAAATGACCTCAGCTGTCTGCGGACTTTTAACAATACCACTCTTCCCCATGCAGTTTTTATATTACGTATTCTCTCTACTCGCCTCTTACCATGCAAGGTTCTCGTGATGTATTTTCACTGCTACGTGGTACAGTTGCCATTCTAGTACTGATTTTTCCATTGTCAATTGTCTCTCCTTTCTATACATTTGGTCAACCCTCCCACTTTCATCCAACTATTTCAGTTCACTGTCCCTTCGATCACTTTTCCTTTGTCCGATTCTATTCCATTCAGAGATCGTTGTTTAGCGTCCTTTTCATTCTTTGCCCCATCTCCATTGTGTTGACCATTTTCCATTTTTTTTTCATCCAGTTTATCGTTCTTTTTTCGCTACTTCCCATTGTTTACTTATTTTGTTTTCATCTGGAATGTTTAGTGTCCAACTTTGTTTGATAAGTAAGTCGTGATTATTTTGCACAGGAAAAGAGATGTGAAGTATCGAAGATAATTGAAGAGAGGTGTTTGATTGGACTCTTACAACGGTTACAGAACTGTCACTCTAATTATAGTGCGTGAGATAAGCTGCAAAAAGTTGTTCAAGGTCTCCGAGGATTTCAGAAAAGCAAAATCATTAGTAAAACATCATTGATAGAAAAGTTGATATATATAACTGAAGTATATCAAACCTCGTCTCATGCATATTTGATTAGATTAACGAATCTGTGTACATTTTGTACAGGGTATGAACGGTATGGATTTTTAGAATTCATTAGAATCAAGTTATGATGTTTTGGATAAAGTATGTAACTTTAAGAGTAGTTTCGATGGAAGTTTTATCCTTATAGCAAATTTTATGTGGACTACGATTGTTGGGAAAAGAATATTTGCATTGCATTACGTTCATGAATGTTCTACCCTTCGGTAGGTTCATGTGCCCTTATGTTCCATAGTCAACGCCGCTTATAGCTCATCATCAATTTCATGGCAAAGTTACATGGTGGAAAGGATTATAGTCTTATGTCTTGTGAATGTATACTCTTTCCGACGTGGGAAAGTTAGTCGAGATGGTCTTCCTTCGCCTTCCTCAACAGTATTTTTAACGTGACACCATGTCATAACGGCCGCCCAATGGGGTGCGGATGTATTTGCAGCCATCTCACTGAGATACGGACGCCGCATGGACTACCTTTCGTCTGACCCCTACCTATTGACCTCTCTGGCAAGGGTGACTCTACCAGGAACAAAGTTTCAGCCTCTAGGTCATAGAAACACGCAAGCCCTTCCACCACGACAAGGTTGTGTTCCATGGAAGACATTGCATAACGACGAATCGAATTGCATGCACTTCGATTTCTTCCATTGCACCAACCGCCGCTATTGTCTTAAGAAAGGATTATTTTGCACAAATGAGGTATTATTCCAGAGTGAGAACAAAGGTGTGTGCAATTCGCAAGTGATAAAGAAGCAGTTTTACAGTTCTCAGTTGGGTCATTCCAATGAAAGAAACGACCTTTTCTGTCACTCTGTCATGTTGACAAAAAATAGATAATTACTGCGTATTTATAGATCCGTTTAAAAATGGCGCTAAGAAGTGGCGAAGAGATAATACGATTAGCTCGAAATGATCTTTGAAATGAACACTTAATTTTTCAGACTGATAAAGTATAATATGACCTTTAATACACGTACTGTGCAGGATACTATTATTCCCTTTCCGAAAGGCAGTGTTTCTCTTTTATGAATCAAAAAATGAACCAACTAAGCTGCCTCATAAGCGCGTAAGCAAGGTGTATCGCGGGCATGGTAGGAAATACAATATAAAATGGAACTTTTCCAGGCAAATGTTAATATTCCGACCCTTTTCGCTACCGGGCATCACAAGAAGGTGATGCTGCACGCAGAATTAAAATATGGCCTTCCACAAAGAACGCTCCTCATCATAGTTGCCAATTTAACGATTTCATCGCTGTATGTGGAGACTTGTCTACTTTTTTACTTGTATAGAGACATTTTGAACTCTAAAGAGCAAGTCTTGTTTCGTCGACCATCCTCTACGTACTCCTAAGTTATCATGTTTGACTTATTTTTAAATTTAAATAGGTTTACATTCAGGTGAATTCAAGAGACTTAGTCTTTATCATGTATTTAATTTTTGTAATTTCTTAAATGATATACTTTCCATATATGCGAATTTAAGCTGTTACATTTTAACCATCGCTTAGCGATATTTTTTTCTAAATTTAGCTTTTCTCTGTATATCCAGCGACATATTCAAAAATTAATTGGCATCTCTCCTAACCATATGGACTTTATAGGTGTGTTGTAGATTTTTCTTTCGATTTAGAGAATGCGGAACTTAAACTTAGACGAATAAATAAATATGAGGCCTCTTAGATCGATGTTCCAACGCTGGCGTTTTATTTATGGCAATGGAATACATTAGCTTAAGAATTTGCTCTAGTTGAAGTTGCTATTTTATTCCGGCGACGGGCTATGCATATTCAATAATGCTCTGCAAGGTTAGGTTCTCTTTTAAAGAATTCACGCGAATAATTTATAGTGAATAATGGAGACACTCAGGAAGCGATATTTCTCTCAAGTAGTGAAGTGAATCCAGAAACATATGAAATGCAAATATCATATCTTACATAATAATCACCGTTGTGTATGTATTTATTTATCCGGTTTCAGTAACTCCCGTAAGAAATTCATGGGAGAATATTGGAACATTAATTTTACTGACTTCCCAACGAGATAGAGGTATGAAATTCCTAGATTCATTATAGGATCAGTGGCCTAACGCATATCGATATTTTTCTTTGTATAGTATCCTTGGTTAGACTCTGGACGACTCGAAAAAGCTCTCATAAGAAATGCACGTAAAGTTCGTTTTGATAGATTGGGGACTTTTTTCTCTCTTGCAGAATTAAATTAGTAGTAAATTAAACTAAACAATTGCGCAAACAAGTAAATAATTGCTTTATTAAAGCAAGCAAACTAAGGGAACTGCTTAGCTTCTTCTTACGGAGATTCTTAGCAAATTTTAAAATCTTCCGGAAAAAGATTTTCCATGAACAGGATTCGAACTACTGAGGATAAACTTTTGGATTAAACTTTGGAAATTTTGGAAAGTAGAACCAGACACGTTAACCACTCGGCCATTTTAACAATATTGGATGGATTAGGTTATAATTCAACAAAAAGGTTGGTTGAGTGGACTACTTCATGCCAGATGATGGCATAAGTTGACAGATACATTAAAATTAATCCTTGACGTTTTTGATGGGTTATTTTGACATATATCAAATTTGTGCGATAATAGTAGTACAACTTTCTATAAATTAAATTAATTTCCGTCATCTTTGACGGGGTAATTCACTAGCATTTATATTATCACTTAACAATTGAATGAATCAGTATTACCATAGCGGGAGATTCCAAAAGAATTAGACAAATCTTCGACGAAATTCATTAGGAAATTTTTTGACATTTACACATCAGCTATTCTTCTACGTAAGTCGGCTAAGGACTCCCTTTTGTTCTTTTTTGTTTTGTATAACCCTAAAAATTCGTGCTTTTCACATATTTATTGAGATTTTGTTTAGATTCAATGAAGTACGAAGTGTCTGGTAATTCTAATGCTTTTTCGATTTAATTAGCAGGCAAATACAACAAAATTACAGAGAATAGAGTGATTTAATATCAGGACAAAGATTTATTCTCGATGACCCCTTTCGGGTTATTCCAGAGACCCTAGTATAGAAATCGATTTTCTAAGATAGTAAATAGTTTATTTGGCAGTTGGAGATGAGCTCAGTGCAGAACGGCAGACGTTGATTCGATCACTTCACTTTTCTTACTCACTAATGTTCTTTGGATGCCAACTAACGAAGTGGGAGTGGTAGTAATGCTTAAGGGAGGCATCCGAAGGCAGCTGTGCCGTAAGGAATGATAGAAAATGACGCTAACTCTGTTATTAATGCTCAAACTGTATGAAGTTATTTTGCCAACGACCGACTCTGAAGAAATTCTTGGAGTTTAACGTAACTGCTTTCTGGATAGTTCAGAAATGAAGTAAAATGAAGCGATACCGTAGTTGTGCAACATTACGAGTGTCATAGAATGAAAAGTCTCTAAGTGAGCGAAAATGAGTAAAATACAGTAAAACCCGGTTAAGACGCTTATAAGGAAACCAAGTGAAAGCCGCGTTATAAGTGGAATATCACTAATTTTCATTTCTTCTACATTATAAAAAAATATTCTCTGGAATGGTTCTTTGGCTCTTTAATTATGAATAAGCACCGTAAACATTAAAAAATATATACTAAGCACAGCTATTGATGATAGTCAGCATACTATTGTTGTGTAATGCTGTTTGCCTGTTCGTCGTATTTTTTATGGTCTGCTTTTACGTACAATGAGAGCGTCAACCTTCGTTATTTAATTTTAATCATTTTTCACTCTGCAATATAGCAGTTTTCACCAGGTGAACAATTTTCTGTTTATCGAAACAGACGGATATTTGGGGTTACAGGTCTTCTGGAAAAGGGAAAAACCGCGTTATAACCGGGTAGCAGAACGTCTTAAGTGGTATTATTTTTGTTTAGCGTTAAAAGGATCGAGGGAGATCTGCGTCTTGAGCGGGAGCATATTAAACCGGTTTACCCAAGTTTTTTTTATGAGCGAAACTTCTTCTGTTTGGAAAGGGTATTTGAATGTAATTACTCCATATGCAGTATTCCAGTCCTCAAATAAAAAAAGTCGGAGTATTAAAATAGCTGCAATGAGATCGCGGAAGTCACATTCAAAAGAATGCGATGCCGATGGATGCTTAGCAAATGAGGAAATAGGATTTGCATGTTCTTTGGGAGAGACTGAGGTGAAACAGATGCACCAGACGAGACGCTCTTTGAAGCCGACACGTTGTTAAATAATCTCGAAAAATAATCCTCTTCCCGCTTGCGCTACTCCTTTGAAAGCGATATGTCGTGCAAGTACGGCCTTGGTGAGTGTTAGGCGATCCCACTGCGGTGATAAACAAAGGAAAGCATGTTTTGAATCGGTCGGTTAAGTAAGTTATCACTGTAACCCATAAGAAATTATAAATGGAAGGTGTTCCCATTGCATAATCATTGATAACCCTTCTGCAGTTCTCCTTGTCACTTTTGTTTACGGGGATTCCCTTACGAATGGTGATAAAGCAATCGCCACTTACATATCCTATCAGTTTACATTCGTTGTGCTTGTGTATACGCACACAATCCACATATACACAAACACACATGTGCTGTGTATATGTGGATGATTTGTTTGGTTAACTCATTTCTGTATTTTTAGTTGATTTATGTGGTGTCTGGTGTTTGCTGTTCATTCTTTTTCTTTGCCTGTTACAAATATACATACGGAAGTGAACTTCTGGTTCATCCACTTGATCTCAATATTATGGAGCAATTAAACATGCGATTTCGTTATCCGATTAGCTAGAATCGAGTCTTATTTGTTATATTACTACTCCAATAATTTCCAATTGATATTGATCAATTTAATATTTCCTCCGTTTGGAAATGACGAGTAATCAATTATATTGCGTGCGTGTTTTGTGGTTCTTTTGTTATTACTACTTAGTCGCTCTAAAGTTGATCACAGTGGTACGTTGGTTAACCAAAACCATCGATATCCAAGGCGCGATTTCCCACAAACGTAATAATCGATTAATTTGTTCCGGTTCCTTCCTTCCGGTTTCTTGCAGATAAATCTCATTTAATTGTATTCTTGAAAGTTTTGTTAAAATTCGCTACTCATCGATAGGGCGTGGTAAACCAAAGCCTGCGTCGTTACCGAAGCAAATTTTTATTACAGTCACTCCAAGTACGTCGTTAAACAAAGTATCCACTATATATTCTTCGCCTGCTCTCCCTTGATAAGAAATCATGCAATTATCGTTTATACGTAGGAAACATTCTAGTAGATCTTTGCTTCGATTGACTGTTAAATACGTAAATGAAGATTCCAATGCTCGTGCCGTGATGGTGACTCTACTTGTTGGAACGTATAGATAAATAAAATCAGTAAAAAGGGAAAAATTGTTTGGTTGGTAAAAGTTCTGCTATTTTATCCTCTCTGGAAGTTAGTTTAACTGACGTGACATCACCAGGGCATCTGTACAGCGAATGGCCGAAACTTCCTTGTCAAATTATTTAGGTCTTTAATTCTCGCTCATCAGAAAACCTGTATTTGCTTCGGTTTATCATTGCACCAACATAAGAAACAGTATTAAAGTGTAAACAAAGTTCATTAACAACATAACGTTGAGCTATAAAAAGCTCATAAATTGTTTTTCTCGATAAAAATGACTGATGTTCAACCGTTGAAATTTTAGCGTAGAATTTGAATCTGCTGTCTCAATGAACATTTGATCAAATTTAGCCATGCTGACACGCAGAATGACATCTTTTATTCATTCTTTTTAGGAACATAAGCGAAAAATATCGCTCTAGGAGAAAAATCTTGGGGTTGCGATGTATTAAAATGACATTGATTATATAACCGTTACAGTGATCATGATTCGAAGAGAACGGAAATTGTGCTTTCAATATCAAAATTGAGTGTATCTCCAATCCAAAATATTCCAAAGTCCGTTATTAATATCTGTTCTCTTGGTATCCACCATGAGTATATTGAGTATATATTTTTCGAGGGATTTAAGTAGATTACATAATAACAAAGTTTTCGTTCTAATATGAGAAAAATATTTCCTCGTATAAGTAGTTCATCGACCATTGCAATAATCATTTATCGATTAGTACAATAATTATCGAAAACCCGGTTTTCTAATCTTCTTTTTTGGGAGGCAGTAAATACCTGTTTCAGAATCTTTCAATCAATCATACGAAGTTAGGCTCATTGGAATATAACTTCCCAAAGCAAAATATCGAATCATCTTTTCTGAATTACCGCACAGAACAAATACAAGAGAAAGCGAGAGTGAATCCGTTCGGAGAGTTCAATCAATTTCCTACGACTTCGTCTCAAGGACAGCATTAAAGAGAGGGAAAACGAACCATTGGAATTCTATTCTTTCGCTTCCGGTAGAAGGGCGTCAGAAAAAGCTTACTGAATACAAATAGTATGAAGGTGGTTAAAAGATTATCTAATGCCTTATCGGTCTCTAGGTTCTGTGCATGTATGTGTATAAAAATATCTATAATGTGTATATGATTGAATATCCGAGATCCGTAACATTTTAGTCATCTTTCAGTGCTTTGTTTTTTAATGTTTGGATTATGTCATCAACGGACGGAGCACCATCACCAGTGTGTAAGATGAAATAACGGCTTTTTATACAATACCGTCGGAAATGAGGCAAATATCACTAAAGGAGATATGCTAGAAGCCAATCCAATACGTCTCGTCTTCATACCTGAAGAATTCGGTTCTAGGTCCATCAACCTCATTTGATAAACAAATATACATTTACATTTTCTAATTCACGTTTTGATACCAAGAAGCAAGTAATTTTTCTTAAAGTTTGACTTCATCACAATTCTCTTAAACATCGCCGAATCATATCAATGTGTATTCATAATTATGTGTATCTTGAAACGATCTTGTTCCCAAGAATTTCGGATTACGAACCATGAAAACCCAACTCTTAAGTTTTATTAACTATTTTAGCAATGGTTGCAGATAAACATCGAATATTAAATTTAAAATGTCGTCGGAAATTGCAGAGATTTCTCGGAAAATAGGATTTCCCGTGCAAATCTACGATAAATTCTCCTTAATCATCCAATAGCTTGAATAATAAGTGTTATAGATTCAAAAGCGTGAATAATGAGCTTTAGGATTAAGGATTTAGGGATAATGCACATCCGCCAAACGCCTCATTCGACTTGCTGGGAGAATCCGTAAATTTAGAAATGGCGCAACATAAGGTTCGAGATAACAGCTTCGACAGCTATGTAGTTGCCCCTAGTCCCTTGGATAGGATTCGCTTCGGAAGAGGAGATTAGATTACCGACCAAGGCTTTTCGAAACATTCGGTTGTTCGGAATATTTATAGTTGTAAATGGCATTGTAATTCCCTTTAAGAACGAGAAACTTCGGGAGAAATTGAGAAGGCGTTTCTGGAAAGTAATTGCTGAAACAAACTTGATTTTTTTCCGCAAAACATTATAGAAGCGAACTGACTACAGGTACTGGGATGTAGGTTTAAATACCCTATCTCTGTCTTAAAAGATTATCGTAAACGGGCCACAGAAATTGTCAATTTTGGTAGTATAACATGAGAGTTCTTCATTTTCAAT
Source organism: Pachydiplax longipennis (assembly GCA_036926295.1). Classification (NCBI taxonomy): domain Eukaryota; kingdom Metazoa; phylum Arthropoda; class Insecta; order Odonata; family Libellulidae; genus Pachydiplax; species Pachydiplax longipennis. The sequence continues at coordinate 40,632,128 of JAVFKF010000015.1, forward strand.
GATTTTTCAGGTAAACCCAACGAAGTTATAATAATAAATTCCCATCCTCGAGTTGAACGGGTTTCGATTTTGAGGAGTTAAATGGCATTTAGTTTGACATAATATATATTGATATCGATTTTAAAGTGATCGATAGAATATTACATTTTTCGATTATAAACAGAAAACTTGAATAAAGATTATAAAATGATTTAATTATATAAAATTGTTCGGGACCCGAGACATGAACTTCCTGAATCTTGTCGGAGACCCTTAGGAAGGATGGTTATGCGCAAAGAAGACATGCCAACTAAAACGTTCTTCACATAATGATTTTTGGCAGAAGAAAAAAACATCTTTTCAATCGTTTCCTGAAACTTTTATTGCCTTCCTTTTCTTGTTAAAAATTTTCTCTTCGCAACAAAATTTTGAAAACTTTCATGGTTATTACACACCGATTTATTTCAATGTACGGCACAAATAAATACTTCTCGGCAGGTTTTAACAGGACAAGTGAAAATAAGTGGAACAACTGATTTCGGGTTGCCTGTTACACGCACACGTGTTATATTTTTGCTATAATTATCAATTATAGTTATATAATAACTATAGTGATTATATAAGATTACGATAAACTAACATTTAAAGCGATACAACTAAATAGGTGATCTTCCCGGCGAAGGCACGAAAAATGCAATTTTCCGTTTCGGAATATTTTAAATAGTAAAAAATTCGTGTCACCAGTCTTTCCACGACCTACATTTTTATTTATTGTTGAGAGCAGCGGCAAAGTGAATTCCGGTGTGATAATCCGAAGGACAAAATTGGGGCGTCCTAAGATAACGGTAGCTTTTATAACTTTCTTATATTTTCAAAGTAGGGAATAGCTCCTCCTAAACTGGTTTTCAGGTACAGGTTTGGTAGATATATTAATTTCTTAGTAGTCGAAAGAGACGTTTTCTGAAGCAAGTGACAGCTGATATCAATAATATTAACACCACCTCCGATTCTTCCAACTTTAGCGGAAGTCTACGGGAGGGCATTCTGAAAATTCCCTAAATATTTTGCCGAATCTACGATTCAAACTGAAATGAAACGGAGAGATATTATCGTGTAGCTAGTGTGATTTGCTATAGAAATTCTTGAGGAACAAATTAAATGTGACGTTACAATAGATCTTTTGCGAACGATTATGAGTGGCTTCGAGATACGTTTGGATACAGGATTTACATTAAAAAGAGCAAGAATTGAATCGAAACTTCTTTTGATTTAACTATCTCTTTTTAAATTCTGTCCGTTAAGAAATTGGCGAATCCTGCAATTTTATTCTTTCTCAACAAGGCAAAATATCGTTATATTCCATCTCTTGAAGTTATTAAAATATAAAATCGGTATCGACAGGATATGGCACAGGTACTTTGTGAGAGACACCAGAGCATTATTTCTATTTTTAGCCCTTTTCAGTATTACTTTCTTTAAGAGAATTTGGCTCATAGAAAAGTTGTCTTTCTAAAATACTTAACGGGAGTTTAAATTCCTCAACTTGTGAGGATCTTAACCTTTCTGTCGCTTTAAGTCTCAACTACTAATCTTAAAGTTTGAAAACATTTCAACAGCTCTCACTATATCATAATACTCTTCATTAAATATACAGTTTCAACTCTCGTAAAACATTCAATTGGATTTATGATTTAAATATATCTCTATTGAATTCTAAGCGTCCTTCAGCGTTCCCTCGATTGACTTCTGATCTTTTGTTTCTCTACGTCTCATTCGGACGTCGCTTTTCGGAGGCCTCTTCTGAAACTTTCACTGAAAAACTCTCGCACACAAAGGAGTAATATCCCTAAATGTCCGCTGAGAACGTTCAATAGTCTGAAAGCCGTCGAACTCGATTTTATTCTCGCGCAGAATCGTAGTACGGAAATGGTCTCTTCCCAACTCCATTGGATTTAATTCTGAGCGGACAAAAATTAAAGCTCTCCCAACGATAATGTGCTCATCCTCTTATGTGGAAAATCGGGCAACGTAATAATGAATTCAATAGCAATTGCAGTTCGTTCGAAAGGGAAATTCGTAGAAAAATGATACAATTCGTCCGCGACGGTTTTGCGGATCAGTAAACAGGATAATGAATTGAGTTTCGTCGGAGCTTGAAGCTACCCAACGGGACCGGAAGGGACGGAACCGGCGGAAAAGTACTTTATACGCAACAAAGCCCGTTCTTCAGTGTAAAAGTTCATTTTTGGAATTTGGCTTTAGATTCTTTTTGTCCTATTTATCAATCGAATTTTCATTTCTGACATCCGAACATCGTCCTACTCCTATCATTTTGATCCTCATCACCAAACAGCGGTTGTTTAGTAAAATTAGGAAGTTCTTTCACAAAAAATTCTTTTATTATTTCTTGTGTTTGATTAAGGATTGTGTTTTATTGCTAAAAGTCGTGTTACTGAACGCAAACTTAAGCATCTACTGACACAAATGAAAAAAAAACTTTAAAAAATCCTATGTGGTACAGGTCTTTTTTCCATTTGTTAGTCATGACTTCCTACCACAAAGTCTTGATAGTCTTAAGCATCTAAATAGGAAACTAAATTTTGCTGTACTCGGGCTTCGATGCATGCGAGGAGGAATGTAGAAAGGGATGTAGAGAAAGAGCTGCAACCTGAAGATGATGATTCGGGTTGATGTTCTACGCCATTATCTCAATCGGTACTTCTATTGATGGCCAAAGACTATTTCATTGGGCTCAATTCTTTATTGAAAGTGCGTCTGGAGTGATGGCTGATAGACAGCGACCGATATCACAGCAGAGACCCTGGGGAGTTATTTATTCATTTTATCACATAAATTATTCAACTCCTGTTGGCTGATACTGATCGATATCGTCAACGACATCTTCCCTAAATTGACGAAGGCCAATCACCAAATCCTGACGCAACGAAGAGTGAAATGTATCTTTTTTGGCGATCATTCTAAAAATGAGGCGTGACATTAAAGACTCTCTTATGGAATATTGGTAGGCGTTGCTACAGTTGATTTCTCCATTCTTTCCTGCTACTGTGAGATGTTTCTAATTTCTACATATACTCGGATTTCCTCATTTCACTGATACAGATGAAAAAGAAACTTAAAATATGACGAAGACTACGGCTAAGACTATTGAATATCAGGGCTCTCTTTGATAGGTTTACAGCTGCTTTCCTAAACATTATTTCCTTGCGTAGCATTCAGCACTCGAATAAATACTAGTTAATTTTTGGCAAGGTTGTTTTACTGCAGTATATTTTAAAATAAACATTTGGATATTTTTAAAATCTATGATTACAGAGATGACACAAAAATGAAGGGTTATCTAGAGAGGAACTGACTGAATGAATTTTACTCTCAAAAGTTATGTTCGAGGTTAAGAATAAAAATTCTAGAATAAGAAATTTTGAGTATTTGTTTGCTTAGCTCAGCATCAATTGAGGATTTCATGAATTTAAATTTAATAAGAAAAAAATCCTTGAATGGCAACCAATATAATTATTGAGACTTAACTGTATTGCGTATTGACAGCCTCGAAAATAGTTAAAATTTATATTATACATAAATATTATGTTTTATGATTATACTTAGTCTCTTTGTGTTTCTTTGCAGAGAGATGAACGGCGTAAACGGACAGCAGAACGGCAGTGAATCCAATGGATGTGAAGAAGGATTGGCCAAAGGATGTTGGATCATTGGCCTCATAAACTCCCAATACAAGTACCTTACCGCAGAGACATTTGGATTCAAGATCAACGCAAATGGAGCATCGCTAAAGAAGAAACAGATGTGGACATTGGAGCCCTCTGGGGATGGGGACAGCATTTGCCTTAAATCTCACCTCGGAAGGTAAATCCCATTCAACCTTTGTTTATTCACTGAATACATTCTACACCTCATTCTAACACTGTTTTTATAGGCAAATGAGATTTTCTGTTACATTCACAGCAATTTCTGCTGTTGCCACTTATGCCATAATGCCCTCTACTTTAATAACCACATGGTCATTTAAATTGAGAGAGAGGATACCGATTTATTACTAATTACTTAATTGGTAATAATTCATAACTAAATTACAGTTACATGTTGTTTTAAGTTGAATTTCATTTACTGTTCTCGTGTGAATGTTCAATTTACAATAATTTCTTTTTTCGAGATCCAAGAAGTGGTCACATTCTTTGCTTTAGTTAACAGTATTGCAAAGTTAAAATGAACAATTTCTTTTCCTTCAAAATAATTAATTTAGGAAATAAACTCTTTTGTAGTTTGCACAAATAACAATCTAATTTATGTTTTATGATGTTGGAAATGAGTACCTAAAATGAAAACAACAATGTAATAGGTAATAGGACATGACAATTATGGCTGTAACTCTCCATTCAAATCAAAGTAGCTGAACTTTTGTTTTTGAGAAATTAATAAATGAATTATTGATATGAATATACAGTGCATTCTTGGATTTTGTTCACTTTATATTTAATCTTTCAGCTTCAGTATTTGATTGTACTATTTGTTGATTCTGGTCTCTTGACTAATGGTTAAATCAATTTCTATTTGGTGTAACAGTACTTCTCATGAATGGAATTGACTCTTGCATTGTAGGTACCTTGCTGTGGATGCTTTTGGAAATGTGACATGTGAATGTGAAGAGAAGGGTGAGCCTGGAGCAAAGTTTGAGGTGTCCGTTACAAATGATGGCAGTGGCCGATGGATGCTGCGATCCCTAACTAGAGGATATCTCTTGGCTGCATCTGCAGATAAGCTCACATGCTCAGCAGGCAAAGTGGGTGCAGTAGCATCTCCAGCAGAGCTGTGGCACGTTCACCTTGCTGCACGACCTCAGGTAGCTAAACATAACTTTCTTGGTTGTTAACACTTCATCCTCACCTCTAGTGTAATATTTCAAACTTTATTTATGTAAATTATGAAGGTTGACCTGTTTCAAAATTTCAATGAAAAAAATCCATACCTGACCTATACTCAAGAGAGTTAATAATACAATCCACATTACAATTGATATATGGCATATCATATGATTTTGTCACATAGACTCATAGTTTAAATTTTCCTAACTGTCATGGTACTCTCCTTGGCTTTAAGTACCCATGTCCCCATTCATTATGATTAAAAATATCTTGAGCCATTCAAAACAAAAAATATGTATTCTTTACTTTCCCCTAAATATTAATATATCGGTGAATTCAATAACATCTGCGACTTGGTAGGTAATAATCTTTGCCTGTCTGAATTGATATGAACTATCCCATCAAATTTCTGTAAGCAATTATCAATATCATCACAACATCATCATGCTAATACTAAGTCATTTACTAAGTCACCAAGTCTTTTGTATACATGGGGCATTTATTATGTCCATAAAGACATTACCTGAAAATGGGGCAGGATAATGAAATACAGAACAGTCCTTTATTATACATTACATCTGGTTGCCCTATATCAGTTGTACCGGTGATATGCTATTCATGAATTGTAATCTTTGATGTCACATTGTTGGTGAATATCTTTCAATGTTCAATAATTCCCATATAATTTAGAATCCTGTTACTTTCCAATAAAGGAAATACATTAATATCTTCAACTTTTCTAATATCAGGTATTCAGATAACTCTTTAATCCTCCTTTGATTGCTCATTTTGCATACTTAAGGTCCTGCTGATAGTTAATCACCAGTTGTTTATGGATTTGTATCAACTAACCTCTCCATTTATCATCTATGGGATTCACAAATGGTGGATGAAATGTTGACGAATAAATAAAGAGAAGGAACAAGTAATGATGGAGAAAAACAATTTGTTTTCAGGTAAACATTCGCTCAATTGGAAGGAAGCGTTTTGCTCATCTGTCAGAAGCCCTGGATGAGATTCACGTGGATGCAAATGTGCCATGGGGAGAGGATACTCTTTTCACTTTGGAATTCAGAGATGCTGCCTCTGGAAATGCTAGTGGCCGCTCTGGATATGCAATCCACACATGCAACAACAAGTAATTCATATTTCCCTTTAAACTATTCCATCAATCATTTGTTGCAGTCAAATTGATCAGCTTAGCCTATTTGTTAGTATTCACTTGAAGATATGAGATTTAAAGTAATTTCCTTAAATGTTGCCAAATTTTCTAGATATTCCTTTAATGAAACTCATCCATTTGATTCTTGTCCCTTTGCTTGATGATTAAAATGTTCCGATTGATTTGGCTACTGCTGTATTGGTAAAAAATGCAAAAAGAAGAGCTTTATCTTACTAAATAAGTGTTTTAGAATTTAGGGAAACTAGGATAGAGGCAGAGCCTTACACATTTCAGAGGGTATTGAAGGTTATAAAGATCTATCGCTGAAATTGTTCACCAAAAGGAAAAGATTTTCAAATTCTGCAGGATAACGAATCCAACAATGTTAAGCTGATAGAAATACTTAATCAATGGAAACTATCTCGTTGTTATTTTTAATTTTTCAGTTATTGATTCAGTCTGAAGACTGAGAAAATCGTTTGTAACATTCTTATAAGTTTTCTTCTTCTTGGTAGGTTCACGCACCATAATATTCCCAATTTAAGCAATTTCATAACTTTTGAATGAGGTAAATGTAATTCGAAGATTATTTGCATTGTTTAATTATAGAGGCTGTTCTGACAGAAATACGATTTTGCCCTTTTTCTATCTTTTATCTTCTCCGGATTGCATTGACTTTTACGTACCTCTTCACTTTTCTCCTATGTTACTCTTTGCACGAAATGATGGATGCCCTTTGCTTAAATATTAGAGTATAAAAAACCGAAATAATTAAAATTGTTTGAAAATCATTCCTCTAAGAATTCGTTTTTTATTCTGAAACGTGAAGCGCAACTGTAACATCAAATCCATTTCAGAATATCCGTCTAGTGCGTGATAATAATTATCAAATTTCCTCACGGAAAACCATTACTTCTGTAATCGAATTGTGAATGATGAGGTAAATGAAATACGGGGAATTGTTAAGTATTTTAATCAATAGTGGCTTTCTACGGAAATTTGCAATTTGTCCTTCCGTTCCCATTTGTTAAAAGATTTCCAGATTTGCATCCGGATAATCACATTTTCTTCATTTTTCTCATCGTATGGGCTCTTTGAATACTTGATGGCATTTTTCCAAATAATATAAACTAATTGTTGTGATAGGATTCCACTTAGGATGCTGCGTTGATAAATATTTTTATGCGGGAATAGTTGTTATCTATAGGTTGTATTTTTTTCTTCTACATGCCCGCGATTAGTTTATTTGACTGACATTGGTGAACTTTTCTTCAGGTACCTTCACCGTGAAGGAAAACTTCACGACACCTTCTCCAAGGAGTGTCTCTTCTCAGCTGAATACCATGGAGGATTCTTGGCGTTGAGAGACCATAGTGGTCACTACCTCTCACCCATTGGATCCAAGGCTGTTCTCAAGACACGCTCGCAGTCTGTCACCAAGGACGAGCTCTTTTCCCTGGAAGATTCGTTGCCCCAAGCAAGTTTCGTTGCTGCGCTCAATGCAAGATATGTTTCCGTCAAACAAGGTAAGAGCTTTTTGCATCTCCTGCGGTTCTTTTTACAGCTAGTATTTGAATCGATCCCATGAAGGGCTGTCCAATCGGGCGTTCGTTCCATTTCGAGTCATTCAAACTCATCCTCGAATTTTTCGTACTTCTTTCTGTCTTAAAGTTCGATGGTTGGTGTATGAAGAAGCAAATTCTAGTTAAAGTCAATCCCGTAAAGAGTGAAACAAATTATTCTCACATTCCGAATCCTTTCCATTGAGAAGTTTGGACTTAAAAGTTTCCTCAGCAGCGTCATTTTCATCTTATTATGAATAATATTCCGGATAAATAACTTCGATATTGTTTATAATGAAATGTTATGCTATGACGTGAACAGTTAGTCGAGTTTTCAGAGTTACCAGTTTTTCGTGCGAGGCGCTATAGTCTTATAGTAATCCATCTTTATTATATAATCCTTGTAATTCTGTAAATCATTTGATATTATTATATTATGATGAGACTCATGCCTCCTCGGAAAATTTCCTCCTCGTACCTTTCCACCATCCTTGTTAGTTTCCTTCATGGAGAATACCTCAAAAACATAGCTTTCATACATCTGTTTTTATCTCTCACCAGGTTCATGCACTATTAAACTTCCTGCTCAGCGCCCTTTGCCTTTCTTATTTGAAAGTTTATCCAACCGTGACAGCATCCAGCATATTTTGCTTTTCGATTACTTTGTTTCTTTTTCCCATTCCATGTGAATTTTGCCTTCAGTTGCTTACTTTTTCAATTCTTTTCCAATTAATCCAATAATATAAAAAGTATATATAAATAATATATAAAGTATAAATGGATGCTGGCCTCGATGTCGTGGTGGTTGGCGCGCTTGCCTTATAACGCCGGGGTTCCGGGTTCGAATCCTGATTAGGACTTTGTTTTATTCGTATCTGAAAGCTCAATTCTAAGAGTGGTCTCATCAGACTAATAAAGACGTGTGATTATTATTATCAATTTAAGCATTTCCCTTGCCGACGTTTTATTCAATCTTAAATGGAAACCCTCTTTCTTCTCACCATCTCTAGTACTTAAACGTTTCTTCTCTGTTAACTCATTTTTTCCATCTACGACCAACCTATATCTTGAATTACACCACTCTTTTGCGATCCTCCTCAAAAACAAATCTATAGGAATGAAAACTTGCAATTCGCGCGATTGGATGGAAAATTGAGAGAGATGGAACTTATTCACGCCATTGCGCCATTCTGTGCTTTACTAATTGTAAGTTTAACCTCCAGGTTCTCAGTCCCGCACGCACGGGAACTATTTCTGAACTGCTTTTTTCCATTGGCGCCGCGTAAGTGAATTGTTCTCGATTTTTAAATGATGAACGATATCCGGAATGAGAGCGTGGGAGTGAATGAAGAAAGATAAGTCTTCGGCCGTTTCATGATGGGAAAAAAACAAAGGCAGTGTTAATTATTGGGTTCATCTTTTATCGTGTGAACTCGGTGTGAGACAGTTTGCTCCCCTTCACTGTTTAATTGTAGAGACAAGTCGATAATTCGATGATGTGTTTCTTTTTAGTCGAGTAGAGATGCCGTCACACTTACTCTCCGTAAGAATAGCAGTTTTCGATTATGAAACCATAAGCATTTTTAATTAAAAACTAAGAAATATCTAGACAATCTTAAGTCATTCAATGATTAATTTTGTTTCGTTCAACATTGAATTTTAGCTTTATTATAAAAAGTAGTTCATTTAAAATGTTAATTTGAATCGGGTAGCGCCGATGGTAAATTGGGATGTATCCCTAGGAAATATCGATAACCTAGTTTGTTGGTATGAATCTTGGCAAATTGTACCTAATAGTATTCGGCTCTTTTATCGTCACTCGTAGCTTCACATTTTCCTATTTTATAATATGATAGTGGAAAAATTATAATATTCATGTAAACAAAGTCCTGTGGTATTTACTAAACTGGAAAATTTTTTTCTTCGTGGATAAAAATTCTTGGATATATCCGCTGAAAATGAAGACTGCTATAATTTTCGTAATTTTGGTTGTGAAATATGGAATATCGGTGAATACATGTTGCTTGAAATTTTAAGAAATCTCTTTGCACAATTGTATGTTAGCAAACATTTTCACGAAATGAATCGCATCCGATACATTGTCTCGTTTATCGGTAATATATACCTTATTCAGAGTAATGTGCCGCGATCGATCCTGAAAGTTATTTTAGAAGTAATCAAAATCTCCGAGAGCATTTTCGGAATCGCGGGAGAGGTACAGAAACGGAAATGAAAAGTTTCAGATTTTGACTTGAAACTTCCTAGGTTTTATTTGGCAAATCAAAATCGATATATGATGACTGCGAATTCACAAAAAAAAATCATTAAGTTAATAGGTTACCAACTCATGATTTTTGATTATTTATTGAATTCTATTTCCTTTACTACTCCAACAAAAATTTTCCATAATTAGCAATTATATTCACTTTATTGCTGTTCTTACTAAATATAGTAAAGAACACCTTGCTCTTGAAGTCTTCTATCTTCTTATTCTTTGACCCTTCTGCCTTTTCCATGATATTGGTTTGCTTTATATCATTTATACAACACATTCAAAATGTAAAAGAAAACAGGTAGTGGCCAACAGTTCTTTCTCCCACATTCATTTTAAGCATAACCTAATTGTTAACTCGAATTTTCTCTTTCGTCACTTTTAAAATTTCTGGCTATTTGTGGATAATTAATCAGGAGGAGAAGGAATAAGTTACTATGGAAGTAAAAGTAGGAGAACATAAGTTGTGTATCTATGAAAATTTTCTGAAAAGATATCTTCTAAACATGATAATAGGCTAAAATTCACTGCACTCCCTACTCTCTTCCTTCATTTCCATTTACATTTTGGCTGAAATAATAGTCAATTTTTACTGAGCATTCATCCAAGAAGTATATAGTGAGCAATAATAAATTCATAAGTTTTTGTCTTTTGCATTCCTAATTTGAAACATCTTCATTTTATTTACGAGGCCTAACATATTATCAGGCAAGTTATCAATGCATGTACCCACATCATTTTTCTGATTCTAAATATTTGTACCATTGAAATTTTTTCCCTGACAGTTTAAAAAATAAAATCTATAAGAGTGCTAGATGCATTTCCGAATCAAATGACACACTGCTCTTTGTACAGTGGAAGGTAAAAGCAGTATTTTCAGGTCTAGGGATAGAAAAGGTGGTTGGAAATTCTACTTAATATGTTAAGATTGATGTCTGAATGACTCTTCATGATTACAAATTGTGTTCTTCATTTGTATAGTTATTCTCATATGGAGAAATCCAGCTGCTCGACCACCTTAGGTAGAATAATAATATCACAGTGAGATTTGCTTTATCCTCTTATTGAATCAATAAATTTCCAGTTGTAACTTTTGTATTTCCATTTTTGTTCACAGGAGTTGATGTCACTGCCAATCAAGATGAGATATCTGACCATGAGACATTCCAGTTGGAGTATGACATTTCCACCAAGAGGTGGTATATCCGCACCATGCAAGACCGCTATTGGACTCTGGAAACTGGAGGAGGAATTCAGGCTGCTGGAGATAAGAGGTGATTTTCATATTTAGATTTCTTTAGAAAGTTGGATATGAAATTATTCAAACTACTCACTGCTCTTTTTTGTTTGCTTTTTATAATCTAAAATAATTATCTTTTATATAATTTTGAAACAAGTAATCTGTAACTAAATCCATTTGTGCATCCAGAGAACTAATTATGGTCTAATGTTGGTATATTATTTGAATTTTTGTACATTTTTGTGTGATCAATCAATTGCCAAAAATATTTCGTGGAAAATTTTATCATCATAACATCAATAAGATAATAGATGAATTCCATTTGAGTATATCTTTTTCTGTTAGGAAGGGAGAATTGATATTTCATTCTTAAATTAAATTTAAGTATGAAATCAAGAAGGAAGAATTATTTTTTATGTCATAGAACTTGTGAAGATATTTAGTAACATGTCATACTTGCAGTTCTTTAAGCTTAAGTCTGAAATTTTTACTGACAGAGCAAGTCATTAACTTAGAAGGAATCATTTCATTTATACCAAATATTTTACATTTGTAAGCCAATAATGGGTTTAAGTTTTCTGATTTGCAAGAAGTCGATACATTGTCAACAGCAGCACATTTGCAAAAGCCATAATTATGAATTAATGTCATTAAATAGGCAACTGCTGGTGGTTGGCAGGTCACTTATGAGAAATGATAGTGATAATAAATTGTATAGTAATGTATACCTTAAAAGAGACTAGATCATTGAACCAGCATTCAATGCCAGGCTTTTTAACTGTTATTATAAATATAAAATTATCCAAGTAATTTGTTTTTGCTATTAAAGCCTAATGTATCTTTCTTTATTTTCTATAGGTCATCAAATGCTCTTTATGATCTTGTTTGGCAAAATGATGGCTCAGTTGCTTTCCGTGCCAACAATGGGAAGTACATTGCAACAAAACGATCTGGACACTTGTATGCCAATGCTGATAGTGTTGAGGAAGCTGCCAAATATTACTTCTACTTGATCAACAGGTAAACTTATCTTTATAGCTGAAGTTGCAATCCTTAGAGGATTGTGTTATAGTCTGTGAAGCATTTTCAAGCAAAAGTGGTAATTTTAGACATTTTTCAGCTAGATTAGATTATACCACAATATTCTGAGAAATCCTGAGAACTGTGGCTTAGTCATATCTATGAAAAGTAAACTGAAGTGCTGAATAATTTTTGGAAAATAGAATATGTAAACTGAAACCATATTTGAATTATTGTATGGGTATGAAAGAGGAGAATCTTATTTCCCAAACAGGACAATATCTCCAAAATCAATTTGTAACTAAAATTTAAAGTGTAGGCTGCTTCTCTAATACTTGTAGCCTCTATATTATGAGATTATTTGTAAAGAAGGCTTTAAAAACTTATGATCTTCACTTGATCTCTCAAAATGAAATGAATCCTTGAGATATTTTTACTTTTCCAGAATCTCTGGTGGTTAAATTAATCAGTAGTATATCCAAATATCATCATAAAGGGAAGCACGAATACCCATTTGCTTAAGTCACTTTGCTTTTAGGCTTACAATGTCCCCATTTTAGTGAGTGTGCTTACCGTTTTTGCCAGTCAGTTGTTGCATTTGCTTATTGTACATCAAAGATTTTTTAATCATTAATAATGAGTATTTGTGCAAAATTGGATCAACTCAAATGATAGTAATTTAATAGCAGAATTGGTGTTTAAATATCAATGGATATAAATGCATCAAAGGCTTTCAGGAGAAGGCTAGTTTTTTAATAATCTTGTGTTAGGGTAGAAAGGGATTTGCCTCTTAATTTATCTCATGTATATACAAACTTCATCTTATTCATTAATGCTTAACATTATTTAACCTATTATTATTGCAGGCCAATATTGGTGCTGAAGAGTGAACAAGGATTCGTTGGATATAAGAGTGGATCCACCCGCCTGGAGTGTAACAAAGCCACTTATGAGACAATACTTGTTGAAAGGGGAGAAAAGGGTGTGGTGCATTTCAAGGGTATGTCTTTTAGTTTGTGTTTTTGCTGTAGTAATACATTTTATCAATCCATTCCTTATGGAGAATAACTACATGATTGTAATGATTTCAGTCACTGATTAATTACTGGTATCAGTAATTGCTAACTGCCAAAGGTGAATAGTAGTCACCATTTCCTTGAATAAACTTTTCTACTTAATATTTGTAAGTACAATTGAACTGAGATAGAAAGTTTGGCTGAAAAATAAATGAGCAAATAAAAGGTAAAAATGAAAAATGTGTATTATATAATGATTATGATACACCATAAAACATTAAATGAATAAAACTGAATATTTTCTTAGAAAGATTTCAGATGTAAAACAAAATAACATGTGTGAATATTCCTGTATGTGGTGTGACATGTGCAATGCTATGGTATGATAATTCAATGACATAGCATAAGCAATACCTCAAGAGCAATGGGTGACAAAAATGAGAGCTCATGGATTAATGCCTAAGTTTATGAAAGTTTTGCTCTCTTTCAAGGAATAAATAACTGTTGTTTGCAGGAATCCATTCTTTGCTTGTAGAATGGTAAAAATACCATCAAGAAAAAATTTATTCGAAATTGTCGTTTAAAATATAATTTTTTCCAATCATAGTTAATGCTAGCTTATTTTTTAATTTGCTTTTGCTCATTTACTTATCATATCTTGATACTCAGTGGTTTTTGCAAATTTATTACGCCTGTAGAATGCTGTCTGGAATGAATTCCTCATGAATCATTCTCAAACAATCCTCTGAGTGAGAGGCATATGAGCAGATGGGTTCATGATCGCCTGTAAAATGTTCACCACTCACCCCTCTTTATTAATTCTGCTGTTGGATGTTTTAATCAGACTTTTGGGAATGATAAATAGTAGATGATTTGGAGAGTGTTATATGTTGATGAGAATTTAAATGATGTAATTTTCACCTTCAAAGAAATGTCAGTGTTGTTTATACAGAATGCATTAAACTTCCTTCATTTTCTGTTATATCTACACTAAATATCTTTATCACTATCATATGCTGGATCAGTTTAGGTATATTGAAACCTTTTCACAATGTAGACAGCTATGATATATACTTTTCACCGGGAATGCATCAAGAGCTATAATATAATGATGTATTCTAAATAAAAATCTGTTTATCTTACATCATTGATTGTATTTTTAGGTCAGAATGGCAAATACTGGCATGCAGATGGGGAGGGTGTATCAGCAGATTGTGCCAATCCAGATGATGGGTTCTTCCTTGAACTGAGGGATCCCAACCATATCTGTATTAAGTCTTTGAATGGGGAATACCTGACTGCTAGCAAAAATGGAGCATTCCGTTTGGGAGGATCAGACTTTGAGACAGCGACTAAATGGGAGTATTAGAGGCTCATTCACTGAAAAATATGCAATACTCATGTACTCTACTTTTAACGGGGCCTTTTTTCACTCAGCATAAAAAATGACACATGTATTGTGTGTGTATATATACACATTCATATATATATATATATATATATATATATATATATATATATATATATATATATATATATATATATATATATATAATATGGTGTTTTTGGTAACATTCAACCATTTAGGCACATGGTAAGAGTTTAAAGTATACTTACTCTTTTTCATTTATGCAAATTTGAATGATAAATATCAGAATAATGCTGCTTTTAAAAATATCTGGAGATATAGTTTTATTGCTTGTTTTTAATTAGTAATAGAAACAGCTTTTGAGGTCAAGGGTGTTTGAGAAGTAGCATCTATTATTTCTTTAAAATTCATTTAGAAATTTTTTGAAGAGATGTTTTTAAACTAAAAGTGGTTTGATTTATGGAGGCCAATTGATATTTTTACAATGTCTGACTTAATCGATCATATCAAACTATTTATTTATTTTATCATGTTGGTATTATGAAAAGATTTTATTGGAAAAGGTGGTGATCAAACTCACCTCTTTGAGAAACCAAATTGTAAATTAGTGAGCAGACAAGGAAATATGACTGTTTAACTCTCTCTTTTCTTGGGTTTTAATTTGCTGTATGATTGATGTATTTTCTGAGAGTTAATGAAATCAGTTCAATTTTTATGACTGATTATTGGATAATTGAGATTACTTTAGCTGAGAAAGGTGAGATTTTTAAGACTTAGTGAATACCTAATTGGTATTATGGTATTCAGGAGGAGAAGGTTATGCAGAATGCCAAGAATTATTTGCTCGATGTACTTTTTTATATTTTGATACTACAAAATACACACATATATGTATGTATGTGTGTATATATATATGTGTGTGTGTATGTGTATATATATATATATGTACACACACGCACATATATAGGGTAACTGATGAATTTTGCAGTTTTGTACTACAAATGTTTGTGAATTATAGTGTCTGTTATTTTATAGACTTTTAGCCTAAAAGTGGTAACCTTTACTTGAATTAGTTTGTGGAAATATTTGATCTTATTTGATGTACCATTTTTAGTACTTGGACGAAGAATGTAATATTTATAGAAGACCTTTTGTTCTAACTCATTTTTTGAGTGTTTCTAAATATTGAATACACATTTACTTGAAATGACTGCCAGCAAATGGTCCTCTGTCCGTTTTTGCCAAGGAGAGATAATCCATTGAAATTTAACATTTCTTTCATACTGCACTGCCGTGTTTTAAATTAAAATCCAGGAAATGAATGTTTTTTACTGATTTCTCACATTCCTATGGGAGATTGTGATATTGAATGATATGGTATTTTCTTAATTTTATAGTGATAGCTTGAAAAGTCTAAATGACATGGAGACAACCTACCAGATAATGCATTTAAAAGAAAGAGCATTGGCCAGAGCCCCTACATTGGGCCACTGAATCCAGATCTCTATGAGTTACTGAGAGTGATTTTGATATTTTACTTTGTATTAATATATTTTGAAAATCCAGTCTATGAATATTGTCTCATGCTCCCAATTCTTAGCATAGCTCCATGGTCTAAAGATAGACAATTGCACACTGATATTAGGCTTACACAGTGGAGGTGAGCATTTCCTGTATTTGTCATATGATAGCTGCTGGGTGCATAAATGGCTATATAAATGTATTGGTTATAACTTTTATCAAATGTTAAATTTTGATTATTCAAGGTATATCCTCGACCTGTCATTGACATTTCCATATGCTATGCTTATATCTTCCATTATTTAAGTATATATTGTTGTCTCAGTTTTTGCCATTGTAAAGATTAATAGGCATATTTATCATTTTTGTATAATATTTATGGAGATATTGGAAATAATTAAAATGTATGAAAACAAACCTCATTGTTATTTTCATTTCAGAGTTATATTACTCTGTTACTAAGGTAGTAATACTACTGTTTCTTACTACTGTTACAGGTATAGCAAATATAGAAAGGGTTATGCCAATAAAATATATCAATGATTTGATACAAGATATAGGGAATTTCAGATAAGCATCATAAAATGATTACTCAGAAGATCACAGATTCCTAAATTTGTCCATGCTATAAAAGGCATAATATAAAAGGAAGCCTTTTTTGATTAAATAGAGTTTCTTTGAAGAAGGACATTGTATTTGTTGCTACAAATTTGACAGTGCAGGAATTTCTCAAAAAATCCTGCATATTCGGCTATATATTAATGGACGAGTTACTTGTTAACTTTTTACTACCCAAAGAAATTGTGAAATATCCCCTGTACTAGGAGAGCATTATTTAATAAAGATCCTACCAGTATCAGTATGGCATAGTTTCTGGATTCTCCTTCAGAGAAAAATGAGACCAGCTCTCTAAGCCCCCCTCTTGGGATTGTGAGTTAATCCAAGGGGGCAAAGAGAAGTTAGAAGGGGTGGAGATAGGGTAGTCATTGTAAGGTAAAATAATCACCGTTTGTTTTGAGTTATAGAATGAAAAATGGGAATGGCGAAGGAAGACGAGATTCACTTGCCTTCAGAAAGTAAACAAGCCCGAACAATATTCCAAGTGCAACATGAGAATTCTCATAAGAGCATATTTTAATCCTTGCATATGCACCATTGTTATGCGCTATAAGTACTCATTTACCCACATCCCATATTTAATATTTTTATTTAATTGAATCGCTAAATTCTTATCTCTGACAAATTATTTCAATAAATATACATCAAGAGAATCCGAATCAAGTGACCTGCTATGTTCCTTAAGATATAAGATTTAAATCAGGCTTTCGTTTTATTTTATGAATATTTTATATGCAATATTTAAGTTAATATGCTACCCAAAGAGAAATCTGTTGTTGACTCTCTTGTTATTTAGTTCAAGTTTTCGCAGCTGACTTGGCCTCAAGGCAATAAACCATCTGAGAGGCCAGTACCTCTATTTCCTCTAATTGTAAGTGGAAGAGTAGCAGAGTAAAGAATATCTACATCTGGAGTTTCTTGTCATTGCCAAAGCGAAAGAATATTTTTGCTCTGCGGACCTGCAATAGGATTATCCATGTTATAACCTTCATTAATTGAAATATTTAGGCACCAAAGTAAAACTACTAAGAAAAAGGTTTCAACTTCTAGAAATTAACTAAATAGCTACTGCAGCAGATTTTTATCAGCATAATGTTTCCCAAACAATTGCGTTCGCCTACCACCTTTCAAGCAAGTTCTCCCGTATCCAGTATTTGAAATAACAAGAAATAAAATTAACCTGTAAATGAGCTGGTTTTTATAGGAGTTGGGACTATATCATTAACTTTGTGTATCTCTGGAGAAAGAATGAGGTTTACAAGACGAGATGTGGAGTAATATTTATCCTTGCTTTCCTCGCTAAGTTAAAATGCTAAAAGAGGAAGAAGTCCACATAAGTGAAGCACATTGACCCAGTGAATATCACTTTTTATAGAATTCAAGGAAGAGTGATAAATGAAAAGTGATCAAGATGAATGCAATTTTTCAGCATCAATGAAATCTCAGCAGCTTATATATTATCACAGCCAAGAACAACACGGAGGGAAAACATTTTCCTATACCCAAAGACAAGTTGAAAATTTCATAAAGACAAGTTAGCAGTATAGCAGACTCTGTATAGTTGCTTCAAATGTTTTTCCATGAAATATTATTTATTCATTAACAATTTCACTAATTTGTGAAATTATTACTTATTCTCATAGATTAAAAAAAGAAAATTTTTACATAAAGACCTATACCAATATTTTGACAAAGTTTTAGTCTGTAACTCTAAAACAAGAATCGGTTACAAAAAATAAAAACTGGCAAGATTTTCATCCTCAATATTCAAATTTTACTACATAATATATTATCTGGCATCTAACAAAGACAAAATGCATAATTTTGGTGTACATTTCTCAGGAATTGAATGATTTATGTATTATTACAAGCAAGGAAGCCTCCTTCACTATAACCTGTATTCACATTTGCCTTTCACAATTTTGTAAATTAATCCATGAGGACAAATTAAACAGGAAAGGCAAAAACTCATCGTAAAACCCAATTCCACTTTTCTATCAGATCTTTCCAATCCAGTCACCAGAAAAGGCCAATATCTTCTTATCTTCTACCAAAGGAATGAGAATTAACAGAGATGAAGAAACAGTAACAGAGCTAAACATTTGATAGAAATGTCTGAGATCTCACAGTCCCATAGCTCTCTCCATTCAACTATATAAATACAAAAATAAAATAAATCCAGAATTTAGTCCAATAAATGCTTGGTGAACCATTCTCAATGCACACAAATTTGTCAAAACACTTGTTTGGAAAAAGATGAATATCCACATCTTAAAGTTGCCGTCGTCCTCTTGCAATTATTATCTGTGACACTCACAGAGATTCTACTGCACTGCATTAGCTCTCAAGAAGCTCATCTTTTTGACAAGTATTGCATTCCATAATGAGGCAATGACCTGCAAAAGAATAAATTAGTTAAAAAATATGTTGTATACAGCTGTAAGCATTCAGACTACTGAAAGATTCAACCCCAACTTCTATACTAAAAGCTACTAAAAGCTTTGAAGAGGAAATAAGGCTTAGTAGATAGGATAAGAAATGAGGTAATGAGAGTTCTACGCTGGATGCCTGAGTAGCCACCAAATACATTTTAAATTCTGAATAGCCAATTCTTTGAGCACTCGTTTCTTGAGAATTTTGGAAGTATTCAGCCATCAATTTTGGAAATGTATTTATACTTTCTGCCAGCATGAAGTCTAAAGTGAGATTAAAAAGTTTTTCTTATAATTTGCATATAAAAAACCTTCAATTTGCTCCTTGAATCATTCTTTGGTAATCATATAATTCTACATAATCTAAGGGCCCACAGTAATTTTCCCTCAATTAACATGAGAGTAACATCCTGAAAAATTGTATGCAATAAAACAAATATTTATAATCCCTATATACCACGTCATTGGATAACAATTTGAATTTGGGTTTAAGCAGGGAATTCTTTTATGCTACGTGAATATAAAAAAATTATTGTTAATGTTAATGTGAATTTCATGTTAACCGAACTCATGCTAATCGGGGGCTACCTGAACTCATGGCTTATGAAAACAATTACATAGAATGAAATGAGGTTTTACTGCCTTCAATGAAATATGTTCTCTATGAAATGAAATTGCATACCTAGATTTCCAAATTAAGCTTCTCTTCCTGCCGATCCTCAGCACTAAAATTTTCAGAGCTAATAAATAATGCTGTCAGTCAATGGCATTAGGGTTTGTATAAGAAAAACCCTGAAATTGGTTTTGGTCCATGGAGCGTAAGATTTCTGGATCAATGGGTGAGAGATGGGGTCTCTCCATTGTGAAGGTAGAATCAAAATACTGCAAATCCAATGGGTGGCGCTGAAAATAAGAAAAAACATAGTAAATTTTAACACGTAGAATCACATTTTGGATCTTGAGTCCTTGGTATAGGGCATGTTCTGTAATTGCAGACTTTTCTGGTTGTTTCAGACTAACATTTCTTTCCTGCTCTTTATTCCAAAATTTTTTTGAAATCAGCACTTAGAACCACTAGGGGAATGATCAGTGATAGAAGAGTGACTTTTGTCACTGAATTTGGATATGATTATGGTTCTCATCACAAAAAAATAAAGCCTACAATTTTACATTCCCAACCAAGTCTCCCCAATGATGTCTCCCCAGAAAAGCATATTTTCTTTTGTTAATTGCTAAACATTTGATGAGGGAAAATAGATTTTAATCAATGACAAGTTTTAAGGAGAGTTAAGAAAATCTATGAAATATCTTAATGAGGTATCATCAGCTGATGAAACCTTTTGCTCCCAATTAACACTGTGCTGAGATTAGAATAGTTCACTTCTCAATAGTATTGAGAAGTGAACTATTCTCAATTTAATGCTAGGCAAAATATGATAGAAGAATTTTGTGATATTGAAATAAAAAGATTGTTACCAAAATAATAAAATGCCTCATAAAAAGGAGATTGTATTGAAAATGAAAAATTGCATAAATGTAAGTTCTAGTGATTTTGAAAAAGTTTTGATTTTCTATAGCATAGAAACACTTACTTCATGGATACCCCTCCTATTTCTCCAAATAAATTACATGTTAAAGCTGTGTGTGTCATTCTCTTTGATATTTCTGTCACTTACCATACATGGCTTGAAAGGTGGCTCCAACTCCTTCTTCTCAAGCCGCGACCAATCTATTGACCGGAAAAATGGTTGGTCAACTACTTCACCAGCTGGACATCCTGGAGAACCCAACCTGATGACTGGATCTTTTTCTAAGAGCTGTTAAATATAGTAATACTTATGTATACATCATCACAATAATTGAACTTTGTTAAAAATTTCACCTTTTTATAAAAAGATAGATTTCCAATTTAATTTCCTTTTCAAATAACCAATAGGACTTCATCATATGTAATAATGTAAAACTAAGCTTCAAAGCATTTCAATCAGATTACAATTGGTTACAAAGAGATAAAAATCTTTATGGATGTTCCTCTCTTTTGGCATGTGTCCCAAGATTGTGCAGCCTATCCTTCTCTTTCAAATGAGTGAGAGGGAGCAAAAAGAATAAAATTTACATGTATTTAATATGAAAGATTTTCCTACTTATCTAGATTCCAGCCCAGGAAAGCAAAGTAAAGTTAATGATGATCTTTGGTAATATTTTCTTTAATGAATCTCTCATCGCTATCATGATGGGATGTGAGTTAAATTAATTTTCAAAAGGAGCTACAAGGAAATTTTATGGAAAAATTGACTACTTTGGAGATCAAATCCATCAATCCTTGGGGTCAGATAAGATTTTCCCAATAGTTTTCCAAACGGGTCTTTGTTTTTCTGAAAACTGTCTGTCTTACTTCTTGTAAAGGCTACACATTGACTTATATTGCCACAAAGTAAGAACAACCAAGTTTTCTTTATATACTAAATGATATGAGAAATGTTTGCCCCCACCCCTGGCTCATTAAGTCCACTTTTGCCAGTCAACAATGACAGAAAACCACCTTGTCTGTCTTTGCATAAATAGAGAGCATAAAAAGGAGGCTTTGAAAGCAAAAAATTAATTTGAGAAAGAAATTTTGTCAAGATTTAGCCAGAACTTGCATTAGGCTATTGCTAAAATAAGATTCAGATAGGTTCTAATAGCATAATAACAACTAATTACTTGCATCTTTTCAAGTGTTCAAATAACACCAGAAAATATCATCTAACTCTCCCTGAAGAAAATCCTGACTAAGTAGGTACATAGGATATTGTAATAAATTTTTATGTGAAATAAAAGGGTAGGCAAATGTGAACTAAGTAACAGTTAACAATAATCGATACAGGTATGAGAGAAAGTCTTATTGAAGTTCATATAAGTTTTAAGTTACTAAGCATACCAGCAAAAGAATTTCCTTGGCCTCAGTTCCAAGATAGCGAGGAAATACTGGCTGTTGGTGGCAGATGGATGCAGAAAGTTCATCTTCATCTGGTCCAGAAAAAGGTGATTGGCCTGTCAGCATTTCATAAAGTAGAACACCAAAAGACCACCAATCCACTGACTGATTATAATGCTGCCCTTTGATTATCTATCATAATGAGAAATTTTGACTTTAAATGCCAGTGGAGATTAATTCCACCAAATTCAATATTATTCACAAGCATACAACAAACAATAAGATTCAATGGGTTTTAATTTCAACAAGATAATCCCATTGACATTGGCATGTAAAATAATCTGAAGATTAATTAACTGTAATTAATCAAATATAGAATAATAATACCTGTTAAGAGAGGATCAATAAATGGTGAAAAATATCAGTCCATAAGGAATTCCAAGTGTGAGTTTAAACTTTGACTAGTAAAAATTAGTAGTGCTTAAATAAGATGCATAGCAAAATATTTACTTTATAAATGAGAATAGTCAATAAACATGAAGTTACTTAAAAAAGAACATGATGGATTTAACATAACATATAAATAATATTTAATAATTCAATAAATAGGTTTTAAAAATTCAAAATAACAATTTTCAACTACTTAGAATCTGTACCTATGTGCTTATAATTTCTAAATTCAGAATCCTACTTAAATAATCTAGTATGCAATCTATTGTAGTTTTAAAAACGTGATTTCTGATTTTTCCCTAAAAATATATTACTCTGATTTTCCAAAATGATTAAAACTCACTTCTCAAATGGACAGAGAATTACCACCCAAGATATAGTTAGAGGACTTTGTTTAGTAACTTACAACTTCAAAGATATCTTTTGCAATAACCATGACATGTCAAGCCAGTAAAATCAGTAAAACTTTATTCCATGAAAATTATATTTGAGGCAAATTTCATTTCAGGCCATAAATTCATTTACTCATTATTTTGAGATGGCTTTTGAATTACTCAAATGTACATGTGGAGATCCATTAATTTTAGGATTTGACTAGATAATAGGAAATATCTCTTAATTTTACTAATAAAGTGAATAAGTAATGTATTAGATTATTACAGACTTGCATATCAATTCTAATTTAATTTGATGCTTGACATGAGATTCTCCAGGTTCATTAATAAAAACTATTAGATTACATAGCTATAGATGGCAAAATGAAGTTTCTTACCTCAGGAGCCATGTAATCAGGTGTGCCACAAAAAGTATCCGTAGTTCGGTCTAAATAGATGCTTAGCTTGCACATTCCAAAGTCAGCAATGCGGACATGTCCCTCATAATCAAGAAGTACGTTATCCAGCTTCAAATCTCTTTGCAATCCATTAGTCAGCAGGTGATAATTTTACAGAAATTACATGAGTTAGTTTGAAATATACCATTTTCAGCAATTCAGAAATGTGAATATACTGAATAAATAAATCTTGAAAATAAAGTCCAAAAGAATGATAAAAAGATACCCAAGAACAATTATGCATATGTGAGGTGCAATCAAATTGTTTGCTGAATTAATCAGTGTGTTCTTTTTTAGATCTTATCAAATTAAAATGAATCCTAGCAATATTCTTCTGCAGCATTGTGGAAATTGCTTCAAAAGAAATACTTTTGACAGATACTCATATCAAAGAAAGAGATGTGTAGATAGCTTCACAAGAATGACAAAGATTGTCTTTCAGGAAATTCTAGAATGCCTAATACTCATCTTAAATCAAATTTCTGTACTATCATATTTTTATATATCTGTATTATCATATTTTTCCATTGTTGCAAAACAAGATATATGCAAATAATCCACATTCAAGTAAGAAAAAATAATACATAATAAGTTAACGTAAGGTAAATGAAATCATCCAAATTATATCTAGTTACCTTTGTAATTAGTAATTTCACATGGAATATATCAAAAAATATTACAATATATACTTTGAGGTGTACCTGAGGGTACACAACATATTTGCAAAATTGGAAGTACTGTTGAGTTGAATCTGAGGGTAGCGTGTATTCTTTTGAATTAAAAAAGTTTTGCTTACTTTACCATCTAATCATTTTTGAAAGAATATTGTGTACTAGCTGATAAATGCACTCTCAATGCTTTAGGATGAAAACTCACCTATAAATGATCCCTTTTCGATGGAGAAAACGAAGTCCAGCAACAATTTCTGCAGCATAAAACCTTGCTCTATCTTGACTGAAACGACCACTTTGTTGAATATGGAACATTAGATCTCCTCCATTCAGGTATTCCATCACAAAAAAGAGATGTGACTGAAATTAATAACCATCCCTACAGTAAGAGACCACTTTTGGGTCATTCTCAATTTTAAACCAACAACAGACTTAATACTAAAAGTCAATAATTTAGGAACAAATTTCAGTTTTCATAAAATATTTTCCAAAAGTAGTAACCAAGTTTTAAATCAGAAATTTACCAAAAATTGAAGCCCAAATATAGATTATTTTACTGAAATGAAATTCAAGCCAGAACTGAAAAATATTTTATAATTATTTTGATTTCCAAACCAAAAATAAAAAGCACAATCTGATATGTTTCATAGTGATATATAAAGGTGGGAATAACATTGAAATATATAAGCTTTTAAACTGCATTAATTCTGCAAATCTAATAAATTTAAGTATAACAATTATGCAGAATTACAAATATGCATTAGTTAATGAGGATTCTTCCTTGAATAAGCAAAAAAATAAAGACAATGTAAATTTAATCTAATGTAAAGAGATGACAGATTATGTGCATCCCACACATTTTAACAAAAATGGTGGTAGGCAGATTTCAGTTGAATAACTGGCTAAACGTCTTAACTTTAACCACACTTAAAAATGAGAGCTGAAATCATGGATTTCTCATGAAATATTTGAAGTTGGTCCCTTGGAGTCAATATTCAGATTACTGCAACTAATTTAGAGCCAGAAAAAAATATGCACAATGAAAGTTATGGAAAAGTGGCATCAGAAAAAGGGGGAAAACATGATTTCTCTCAGACATTCTCTTTTTCAAAAATGTTCTTTATCTGCATACCTTTGTAAATAAACATTTTGATTAATGGAATGGGGTAAACCATTGGCTAAGTGGGCTGCATTACATCTAGGAGTGGGAAAAATCCATAATTTAAGAGGGAAGCAGAGCATTATAAGCAGTATTTCTAAAGTTAAGGGACTAGGAGAAAATTTCATATTTCTTCTATATATCTTTAAAGTGGAAGAGTCTTGAACAGGTTTTACTGTATATGTAAGAAATAGGAAAAATTTGAAGCTCAACAGTTTTGTTTATATTCCCCTCCAAGGAAAAATTTTATCTTGAACATTCATAGTTGAAGCCATGAGATTTGAGACATCTCTGTTCAGTGTCTCTATTACAAAGCAAAGTACATAAGGGTAATATACTTTCAAGAAAATATAAATTACACACTTAAATATAAAAAATTCAGGGATATGTGTAGCCGAAATATTTCTGTCTACAAAATTATTTACAACCTAATTTTATAACCATAATTAGCTAATCATTGCCTTTTATTCACTCTGTGATGCTTACCTCCGTCTGGAAGGTACAGAATAGATGACATAAGAGAGGATGCCTTGTTCCTAATGCCAACACTTTCCTTTCAACCAATGTGCATTCCACATCATCATCTTCCAAGACAACATCTTTTTGAAGCACTTTGACAGCATAATACTTGCGACCACCTAATTCTCCCATGCTACCACTACGAAGCTCAGCTAACAGGACCTGAAAATTTTAATTGCAAATCTACTTATGTAAGAAACTACATGAACGTAAGACTCGGCGCTGAATACTGTGCTTTGGATATTCGATTCTTTGTAAGACTCGAATTGATAATGAGTACCTTTCTACAGACATGATATGTAAAGAGCAAATAACATGCTAAAGATCTCAAAATTACAGAGAATATTATTTCAGAGAGAAACAGTTCCTCAAAATTACCACATTTTACACTAATTTTATTTATTTTGCTCAATATCCATGAGGTATTGTTGTGATATTATATCGATATATATAGATATATTGTATCTAGATGATTAAAATAGGAAAATTACGGTACGGAAAAATTGCATGTAAGATGCCTTAAGTAGTCAAGAATATGTTTCTTTCCTTGCAACTCTTACCTTAACCCACACAATATCGCGTATGAAACTGAGATATAGTAAAATTTTCCGAAATGAAAATGAATTGATTTATTCAAAATGAAGACAGGGATATCATTGGCTCCTTAAACTGTGGATTTCATACCATCGCTGCAAATTTTCGCCCCAAAAATATTCGGCGCGGAAACATGTTCCCTTGCAAGCAGTATCTCTACTGTAGATTCCTAACATAAACAATTTTGTTAAAATGAATTGTTCGCTAAAAAGTTACGCTAAAACTGTCTACTACTTGCATATTTTCATCATAATCAGTGTTTCGTCATACATCCACTTCTACGTAAAATGTTACAAAAATATTTAGGTAATAGTTTATGTTTCGCTCCATTGCAACAACTGGAGTGCACGTAATAACTCTTAATCATTACATACTCTTTTGATAAATATCTTTCCTCAACTTTTAAAGCAGAGGATTTCAAAATTACTTCATCAACCTGGACGATACAATCCAACTCCAAATTTAATAGTACAGCACTGGGGGGAAATTAACGACTAACTTAGATTTCATTTCGACGAACTTAGCTACATAATTCATCGTGAAAGGAGTTACATGGAGGATTGCGGTTTACAAAAAAATTTTATAAACAAACATCTATCGGTTTAAATGCAGGAGCGTCATCATAAAGCTAAAGAATAAAAGCCAAATCGCAGTAACATATACCCTTGAGTTGTGGTGGAGGGAAAGGAGAAGAAGATTATCTGATTGAAGTGAGTGGAAAAATAGTGGATGGGGATAAAGGGGAGGCGGGGACGAAACGGAAGATATCATTGATAAATTAACTTGGAATAAGTCATGGTTCGCTAAGCTGCGGCTACAACGTAAATTTGGAGGATTTCCATCGTTCCAAAGAATCTAATTTACATCCTTGACTGCAGGTGGGAAAGGTTGTAATCCGATGAATGACCACCTTTAAAGGTGGTGGCATGTTTTGCAAATCGGGAAAGATTTATTTCAAAGGATAGGAGGAAGCATGTTCTTTTGCCCTGATCGAAAAATTCTTCTTGGTCTGTGCTAAACTAATTTAAACGGTATCACAATCTTTTCACGTTAGGTAATTCACACCAGAGTAGCTTTATACCGGTATTTTAACTCTGTATTTAATAAAAGAATTTCCCAGTATTATTCAGACTGTAAAATTCCGCTCTTAGGAGAGATTTCCTAGAGAGAGAGAGAGTTACAAATTTTTAACCTGAGAGATTCCAGAAACGGCAACTTAAGCCACCATGGTTTCAATGAAGTTGAAGGAGGGATGGAATATATTTTGGAAATATGTTGTCATTTTTTCATCTTCTGACAGAGGAAGTCAATTACAGCAATGGGGGAAACCATTTGGATCCCTTCTTACAAAAAATTGTTTACGAAATAAAAAATTATCCTTGTGAAATGGGGCCCTTTCAAGCTGGGGTCCTGGATGCAAGGTATTCACAGAATACTAATCTTGGTCAGCCCTGTGTTTAACTTGGCCACAAATGGTAGATGTTCAAGAGAGAGACAGTGAAGACAATGGAGAATGGAATGGAACTGACTTTTACTCAAGGGAAGAAAACAAGAAAAACTGAACTTTCTGAACAACTTAATGAGTTTAATTGAAACCTGTGTGAAAAAGATCTTTCTTTGTCAATGAAAGATTTGATGATTCCCAAAGAACTGCATCCATTGATCAGCTGCATTATTTCATTGATACAGAATAATTAATTACTGAAATCAATGATTATCACCATTATGAATAAAAATATCTACACAAATGTGGTAGTCAATAAATAAACAAGATTCTTAATAAACACGAATTCATGGAAAGACATTATTTGGTCAATTATAACTGATAATTACAAAATTTATTGATTTATTTATTAATGAAGAAGTCCTTCAATGAGCGAGCAAAGAGAGACATCTATGAAAACTTTGGTGTAACTGCAGGTGAAAATGATTGGGCAAATTTTAAAGATCTCAACTGAAATGGTGTATTGGAATGAAATTGGAAGTAATGATGGAAGGGAGAAATTTTAGAGGAGACCAAAATTAGATTACGAGAGGTAGGAAATTATTAGGGCTAACATTAGGAATCAAAAGGGGAATGAAAAGAATGGCTGGGGAGAGGGTGGCTTAGAAAGCTGTATCCCTTAGATTGTTTACCCACAGTGCTGATCAACAAATGATGATGATCAACAGTAATAAAATGTAACTACAGATAAGTTAAAACTGCAGAATGAATGCTTACCTTCCCAAACGTTCCCTTTCCCAGAACCTTAAGGAACCTGAAGTCTGACATAGTATATTTTCGAAAATGAGGGAGGGAAATAGCTGGTCGAATGGGGGAATCCAGGATCCTCCTAGGAGATAGTGATGATGGAGGCGGTGGAGAAGAACAACTGTCCTCTTCAAAGTCATCATTTTCAAATTCCACTGCCACTTCACAATCTCTGCTCTTCTCTTCACTTTCTGTGCACTCCCCACCTTCAACCACACTACACTCCTCCACATCCTGAGGGACACTAGGTTCAACACTCTCTCCCACACTCTTTCGCCTCTCAATATCACTGCTTGCTCCTCCCTCACTCTCACCCTCAACACCCTCGTCCCAACTGCTCCAGTCTAGAGTCACTCCTCGACCTGGCGAAGCTGCAACAACCAACGATTAACTTTTTCAGTAATAGAAGATGATTTCCATTTAATTACAATATCATACAGTCTTTATATGAGACTTGAAATCCTCCTCTTCGATCAGGTATGTGTGTGAGAAAGTACAGTGGATATGCAGAAAGTAAGTTCCCATGGCCAATTAACAGAATGTTAGGCAATAAAACATTTTATGGTACACTGAAATACAGTACTCGTGAAACTGCCACGACGGACGATACAGTAATCATGACAAGACACCATCATGATTTGTATCCTAATGTCAAAAGATGATGCCACATTCATTGATAACCAATTAGTGAATTTTTTTTAATGCATCATCATCTTTGAGGCACTGCCAGCAACTAAAGCTTTAAGAAACAAAAAATTATTGAAGGCAAGGTCTGGGCTGTAATGTGCCAATTTGACAGGTAATTTCAGCTTCTGTTATATTCTGTACATGCAAAAACTATATCACTAAGCACAATTTTGATGCAGCAGATACAGTGTTTTTTGACATCACAATCACTGCAAAAACTCTGAGCTTTAGACTTCTTTAACACTGATGTTTCTGCCTTGCTGATATACACTGCTTCTTAAAGCACATTTGCGGTCTTGCAACTGCAGAGCAAAAAGAACTTACTTTCCGCACATGCCTTATTTTATTTATAAAATAAAAGTGGAAATCAGACTGATAAAACTTATGAAGAGGTTAGGAAACAGAAACTCAGCAGAGTGGAAGAATATTTATCTGCACCCAAAAAGAAAGAGAGTGAGAAAAGGGATTACAACCATAAAAAGATGTGAAGATAGTAAATTTTACAAGAATCCAGTAATTACCCATACGCTGATCATTGACTAAAGTCTTACAGCACTAAGAGGTAGGTATGCATTTGCTGAAGATGTTACTAAATTAATTTTCTACTCATATAATGCTATTGATGCAGTAACAGTTGTTATTATTTTTTTGAAAGTTCACTTGAAATTTAATATTACTTCTATTTTGGTAGGGTGGAACATGAAAATACTATGATTTAACCACATTCAATTCAACTATTCAGCAATTTAATGAAGAAGGTTACACCAAGAATGGCCTATCTTCTAGCATATTAATCTATAAATAATTTGGAAATGAGAGATATGTGTGATTAATATTCTGGCCATTCAATGTTATATTTATCGATTAGATATTAGGGTGTCTAGTAAACCAAGGGATAATGCAACATGCTTCAAACTAAGTTATGCACAGTACAGCAGTTCAGGAGTGTTCAAATTCCTAAATTTTCTAGTGTTTCTGAAAATAAAACCAAGAGCACTGTTGAAAAACTGTTGATTATTTTTCTCCAAGATACCTGAAATTGAGAGATAAGTCAAAATATAAGCCTTATTCACATAAACATTTTTCATTTGCGAATAATTTAAAATTTAGATTATTTTTTAATGAAATATTACCATATTACATTTATAATATAATGAGAAAAAGTTTCCTTCCATCTATCAGGCTATCAGGATTTTTTCATAGCATACTGCAGGGTCCTTGGGCTTTAATAGTTTCCAATTTCAAATAAATTTGGTTATTTGATTGCTGGGGTTTAAATAAGAGATTGGTTGAGGTTAATCACGCTTTTCTAAAGCCATATTTCTGTGGTATGATAATATTTTAACATTGTAAATAAAAGATATTAATTTCAAATTTCTAAAAGAGTTTTGAAAAGATAACTATGGGGAAACAGTTCATAAGTAGACCTGCTTCCAGATTCACTTATATAACTTGTTGCTTTTCTGAGTTTACATATAGAGATTCAACATTCCATAAGATACCAAGGATTACTTTCTATAAAAACATACAAAATTCCATATTTGTATGTTTGAGAAATGATTTGTTGGGAATGATTAAATTTTGGGTTTTGCATTTACTACTTGCAATGAGCACATTATTTTTCAATTTTGTTATTTTCAATTCTTTACTTAAGATTTTATTGAATGATAGAAATTAGATGGAAAGACAGTGAGTAAAATACATATTAAAATACTGCCATGCTAGCATAGCTTGATTTCTTGTAACTTTCTGAATGTTGGTAACAATACTTAGAATGAAATCATAAACCTATTGTCACTGAACAATGTCTTAAACATAATTGTTCTTTAAATATCAATAATATCTATTTATGATGTTAAAGTAGGAAGGAAATGAAAAAGAAATTACTTACATTTTCGAAGAGAGGATAAAGCTTCCACCAGCAATTTCTGATTCACACCACACAAATTTGGCATATGGCGCTCACATTTTCTATGACAGTTTGCACTACACACTGCAATCAAATATGAGTTATTCATTAAATAGCATTCAATTCATCGTGCATAATTACAGACAAATTTCCTTCCAGTGTTATTTTTTGTGAGGTAGAATTAGAAAATTCTAATATTTATTGGTTCATGAAATAATTTATTAAGATATTTATATTGTATATTGTTTTGTTAATTTAGCAGATCAAAGAGACCCAGTAAAGATGAAAAACTCCATAAATAACTTTCAACGAAACTCAATCCAAAATTGGAAATGCATGGTTGAAGAATAAAAAGGATAAATGGAAATAAATAAGGATATTTTCTCATGGAACCAAAGATAGGATAATAATCTTCAAATATTTCAAGGAAACTCAAACTGGAGATAGTGAGTTGTTCACTTAGAACAGTAACTAATATTTAAATGAATGCTTTCTCATTTTGATGTAAAAGATAATTTTCTACACTAAATACATCATTATCATTTAGCCCAAAGTTTAGGTTACAAATTAACATGGTATAGTATAGGATATAAGGCACATCAGAAAAAGTTAAATATAAAATAAAAATATAATTTTCAATACATAATATATACATGAATATCAAAATAGCAATTTTATTTCAAAGTAGTATAGCTAGAAAAGGAATATTTTCTTAAATATGTCTTTTATCTCACTGATCTTTATACACATATCTTTAATTTTCTCATTGGCAAGCATCATTATGACTTAGCTTGTTGCTTTTATGTACTGTTATCTTGTATTCTCAATGAAATCATAGCTATTATACGGTTTATTTGATCGAATTACTTACTTAAAACATCTTACATTATGGTTTCAGACAAAATTGTTTTAATCGACATGTGCCCATTGTATTACAGTGAAATTGCATTGTTGAGACATTCCTTTCTCTACCAGATAACTTCACTACTTCTGCATGTAATTTTCTCAGTTTTCTACATTCATAACTGACAACAGAGGTGAAAGATAACAAAATTAGTATCCAAAGAATGTTTTCTTACAATAACAATAATCAAAAATCAATTTCAAAATTAAAAATATTTATTCCTTGTTTACATCCATAAATTATTTTTTAATTTACTCTTCCTGTTCTTTTAAGGAGTAATTGTTATTATGACAACAGCTTTGTTATTCCAATATCACAATATTCCCTGGTCAAATTACTCAACTAAAAATCCATTTCCTATTTCAGTTTATCATCAGAAAATCTGAAGCCAAACTGATTCTGATCTTGGGGTAACCAAGTTGTAGATTAGGATCATAATATTTTTAGCAAAATCATGAGTCAAAATTACCTCCATGATCAGTTCAATTGATGGCCAGTTTCTGCAAAAAAGAGGCCCCATCCAAATGCAGGTAAAACTCACCCTCAATTTGGATCCCACAATGAAAGCATTAAAATTTGAGAAAAAATGGAAAATTTTCTTGAAGTTTTTCATGTGATTTTAAAAAATCAAAAATCATCTTTCAATTTTGCATATTATTGACAATTGTACTTGCCACTAGTTAAAACATAACATATTAAAATAGTTCAGTGATAAAAAGTATCTATCAAAAAGATATACAGAGGATCTTTGTTTCTCATGATTTTAGTTCTAGAAATGGAAATTTAAGATAAGCAAGCAGACAATATCTTTGGATTTGAATTTCAAGACTTGTATTAAAATCTCAATTTTATTCTTTTACCTTAAAGTTAATGGAAACAAAATAGAGGGAGAACCTGAAGGGCAGCTTTCAAAAGAGCCATGGTCACACAGATACAATGGATGTGTAAGTTAAAAAAAGTATCATTCAGATGCATTTTTGACTACAAGAACAAATATCAAAGCAAAATCATACTAGAAATCTAATGTCCACAGCACATACAGCTTAGGAATATTTAAAATGCAAAAAATAAACACAGGGCCATGGATCTCTACGTAGGAAAATCCAGTTATGAAAGCTGAAGAAATTAAACACATTGTTACAGGTATCAGAAAGCCTACCTTCACATTTGAGACCTTGTCGGAACAGGCCATAGAGTAGTGAACCACAGTGGTCACAGAATGTTGGTGACATGAAGTTGTGAAGGCGAAATCTGTGAGGAACATCTATCTTGAAGCGCTCTCTGAGGTACTACTAGGCAAACATAAAAGTATATTCACATTAAACAGCAGTCCATCTTCCAATTTACCTTTTGGTAAGTGTTAATACAGTATAGAACCATTTATCTGGCTACTACTCATCTAAAAGATCCAAAAACTGGAGAAGATGCAACAAAGCAATTCACATTCTTAGAGTTTTTGTGTAACCTTGTTAATTTTCATGGTTTTTTTGCATACTAGTTTATATATACAACTTCAGGATAACTTATTTCCCTCTATATTGGAAGTCAATAGCTCAGTAAATCATTCTTTGATTGCTTTCAATTTAATATCAATAATGTCTCCCCTCCCATCCTCAATAATCAAGGAGTTAACCATCTACACATGAGCCATACCTTTCCCATTCTGCACTGTCCATTCCACCCACTACATATTGCCAAAACTGTAAAGTTATTAATTTTGGTGTTGCCATGTAATTAAAATTAATCAGCTGAGTTCAATAAACAATCAAAAACTTATTTTTACTGTTGTTTTCATGTTTTGTACTTTAAACATGGTGAACTGATTTTTGGACCACTTCCAATTCAAAAATTCCAGAGTTGATGAGTTGCCAGTAAATGGTTAGACACTGCACATTGCAATGATTATTTTGGGCACATATGTACCCTTTAGATATAGTTAAATGTGCTAATTGCAAGGGGATATTGCTTTTTCTTTAGCAGGAGAGAGGTTGACCAAAATTTATAACCGACAAAGTCTGTATCTAGGACATTTAAAAGATGAAATATTAAAAAAGATGGATTTCACAAATTATAATGCTAAGTAATCAGCAAACCAGTTAACCAAGGTAATAAATTTCTCATGTTAGAGTGCAGATGTATTATATATTTGAATGTATATATTACTCCCGGAAAGAAGATGCTTACTAGAGATAGTGATTGCTCATACTATGAGAATGATGGATAAGGCAGTTAATGTGCAAAGAGCAAATAAAATCAAAACTAATAAGGAAAATTAAGAGGAGAGATGCTCTTTAGAGCAAAAATGGTCAACAAAATTACATCTGAAACAACCTTAACCAACATGGTAGGAGTACCCACAATGACTGATTAATCTACATGGATTCAGAGATAATAGTTCTACTATGAATAATGGTATTAATTTCTGCAAAAAGAATATATAATACTTTTATTTCAAGTTTCTTATTTTGCAGAATCCTAAATTTGATGTCCTGGGCTATATGCTCTTACTTATATCACTGAGAAGAATAAACACAATGGGCCTGGTGCATGAATGCTATATGTTATTTGAGATGCTCATTGGGGACAGGAGAATCAGATTCATGCTAAAAAAAACAGTATTCAGATATGTGTCATATATGATCAAGAGGAAAAGTTGTTAGATGGTTCCAGTTTTAAGTTTTAAAAATGTTCAAAATATAAAGCTTTTAAACTTCCATGCCTTAACATAAATTTAAATAATAACTTGAAATTACCCAGTATTTTACAATTCAAAATTTTTCAAAATAAAATCTGGCTATGCACTACTGGTTATATCCTGTTTGGATAGTCTTCCTGTTCCTTAGAAGAAAATTTCATCTAGAAGGAGAAAAGGAGGATTGCACACCAAAGATCTTTATTAAATTCGAAATCTGTTAATCAAAATGTGCATTTTTGTCACCCAGTATGACTCCTTTGATTAAACCACCAGATCAGGATACAGTTCCCAAATTCAATGCCAACTACCTCATGCAAATATTTAAAATATTTTGCATAAACAAGACACTAATCAGAGATTTGTAAGTGCATGAAAAATTTCATCTTTGTCCTTTTATATTTAAACATTGTCATACTGATACAAACTTTCAAATGTGATGGATGTACACCTAACTTTGCAAAAGTTAGTACCAATATGTTTTGCAAAGCCATTAGTTCATCTGCCCTTGATATAGAATATCACAAAGTATCACCTTCAACAAAAGTAGTTTAAAATAACTAGTAAAGTTAAATTGGAGGCTTTAGACCCATATTGGTTCCATGATCAACACATTTCTGGCTTTCACAGTATTGTGTAGATAAGGGGGTGGATGGCATGTCTAAAGACTCATTTTTTGATAATCGAGACTTCCCTTGCCATGGTGAAAAAGTAATAGTGACAAATGAATTTTTTCACCATACAATAAAGGCATGTCTAGGACTTACTGATTTGAATTTTAGATAAGATAGGTATGATGTTTTGCTGACAATGCTGTCAGCACCTTCTGATATACATGACGCCATCTTTTTCCTTCTGGGACCTTTCAACCACTGCTTCATTGTAGACAATTGATCTTGCTGCAGACATTTCCGAAAGGATATATAATCTGCCAGCATTGTTGGCAAAACATCATAGTTTTTCTACACAACTCTGCAAAATACAGAAAAATCTTTATCATGGATCTGGTAAAGATACTACCATGTATTACTGATAAAATGAAAACTAAACATATATCTATTTATTCTCAGATCATTTTAAGTCAGGCTAATGTTTGATGATGAATGAACAAACAGTTACATTGATTTTTATATTCATTAATTTAAGTTTGCCAAGGTTAATTTTACCATGATGGTGATAGAAAACTGATTCTCTTGAGTTCTGAATATATTTTGAAATTTAATTATAGGAATTCAGTATTCATGAGTGTCTTTGCAGTTATATTAAAGATTATGGATCCTTTCAATCCACTCAGAGAAAAATGGTTCAAGATCATCAAATAAATATGGCAATTCGTAATGATTTACCATTCATACTCTTATATCTTGCACTCATTTAGGAGGATTAATATTTTAATTCTTTAAAAACACACTGTGTTTTTGCTTTTGCAACTTTGCTGTCTTTCTTAACATTATAATTATACTCAAGTAGGGTGGATGAAAACTCACTATGGTACTTTGAGACTCCTTCCCAGATCCAGGACATTTCCCAAGGATTTTGTCATGGCATTTCTTGTGCACTGCTGTCTGACAACCTAAGGAGGACATTAAATTTATTTTAATGAGTCTTATCAAGAATTTTCATTAAAGGAGCCATTGCTTCATTCATTAAATAACAGACTAATAGCTTGAACAAATAAAGAACATTCTGATCCAAAGAATTAAAGCATTTCTGAACAGTGAATGATATCATAATAATATAATATGTAGCAAGTTATTCACATATTCATTTATATACATAAGGTTGATAAATATATACAGTTTCATGCTTAGATTTTTGAAACTGGACTTAAGTACTTTGATAGCAATAAGGACAGTGACAGAACTGTAAATTCCATACCCAAATATCTTCTTTCATTTTAGGCTTGTAATGCTCTCTAGTATATTATCTGGAATATCATTGCATGTAACTTTGCTTTGGACTAAATCTTCATTAGCATATAAAAAAGCTTTATCAATATAATATGCAAAGTTGAATCTTGAATGTGCTACCACAGCTGCAAAGTATCTTGAATGTGCTACCACAGCTGAGGTCATTCGCAATTTTGCAGGCCCCCATCACAAATTGAGCTTCAGACTCCTCTCAGCAAAGACAAACACAAATTTGGAAATCCTGGGGCTCTCATGCAAAGTTTTAGGTATTAATGAACATTATACACTTTTGATTTCTTCCTGGGATATGATCCTATACTTAAAGCATGTCTATAAAACATCTTAGAAATTATGAAATCGCTTTCATCATTTGAACTAACTGACAAAAGAAGAGACAAGTGTAGAATAAAATATATATTTAATGTTTATTAATTGTAAATGTATGTGTAGAGGTTATGAATAGAATATCTTGAATTTGTACATGGGTGGTCTGAAAAGTTTCCAACATTTTGCCATTTCTCAACATGTTTTCTGAAAATTTCTGAAAATTTTCCGAAGATTTCTGAAAACTCTGGGGTCGAAAACTTTTCAGATACCCTCATATTATGAAGCAATGTTATATGATTATACTGTGAGTTATGATAAATCATAATGTTTTGAATAAAGATTATAAGTATCATTGATCAGCAGAAAGAAGTGAAGAGTAAATGTTTACTCACATTGGCATTTGTATCCTTGCTTTCCAAAGCCCCTGAAAGAAAGTAGATTAAATAAATTAGTGAAATACTCAGTGCTGTTATTGGTCAATTTATTACAACAGAGAAATTTGACTTTGAAAAAGTAACCAAAAAAACATTTAGCATAAGGAAAACAGATATGTGAAATGAGGAGAGGATAATGGAAGGAATCTATGCTTTTATTTTCAAGAGGCAATAAGTAAATATTTTATAATCACATCTCTTACTTTAACGTATGCATTTACCTATTCTTCAGGAGTTTCTATGTCTCGTAAGCAATAATTACATATTATAATTATATTTTGCAATTTTATACAATTTAATTAGAAGAGAATAAAAATTAAAAACTCAGGATTCTGCCATATGCTTCTCATGGCAAATCGTGACTTTGAAGAACTCACAAGAATAAAAATTACACTAAACTGTTCACAGTTTCAAATATGTTATAATGAATGACAGTATATTTTATTCATCGAAAGTGACGATGGAAGAAATCTGTTGTGTATAGAAGTAGATAGGGTTATGGGTACTGATAATTAGAGTTTTGCATAGAGAAAGAAGTGTGGAAGAACTTTTGAAAGAAAAACTGTGCTAGGTCCATATAAGAAATGAATAAATCTGCCAATAATAATAATAATTCTGCCAGGAATATCTCTGAGTTATCAAATTTTCTGCATCAGGTATTCTGTGGGTAGAAGATGTTTCCATTGCTGGTATTATAAGGTAGGACAGTTAAGCAATATTTTATAGATGGGAAGATCAATTCAAAGGCTAGTTTGAACATTATCCCTTCAACCACCAGCTGTCAAATGCTTTGGAGAGGCAATGAGGCACACCAGGCAAGATTGCAAAGGAATCATTCCTCACTGATCCAGAGTGCTGTAAGTCCTTTCAAGTACACCATAATGACCCCATTGAATAACAATTTTAGTTAATAAGTGAGTGCAACTTTGTTTATTTATTTAACTTTAATTATTTAACTTTATTAATTTATTCAACCCCCTTCTTGGGCCTCGTTAGATCATTACTCTCAACAAATTATTAATCCTTTCAAAACTTGGAACCTGCTATCAGAAAAGATTCTTTTAAATTCGATGTTGATATGTGTCAATCAAAATTACTTCGATCTTCAAGGGAACAGTAAGAACGAAACCATGGAGACGCAAAGGGTTCATTATCATCCCCGATCATTATTCATCTATCTGTAAAATAATCAATGCATTAAGGAAAGAAGGTCGGGCGCATAAACAAATACCCTGAGACTGGCGTTATGTGATGATGAATGCAATAGAGAGATATATTGGCATTATCTATCTAATATTAATTACCAATAATTAATATGTTTTGATGTTAAAATATGTTTCCCATATTACGCTAGCGTTACTCCTTAAAGTGTTCTATTTCGTAGCGAAAATATTAACAACTTAGCGAAGTAAACGTTTAGGGACGCAAATGTCCTGAACCCAAATGTCCGAAAGGCTGTTTCACGGGCCGCAATTGTCCGATCAAGGCTTATCACGCGTTTCATTTTGACAGGGAACGTCCCTATTAAAAAATTATTAAAAAATAAGGACTCGAAAAATACTCAAACATATGTTCTCAGTCAGTTTTTCTCTCGTCTCAGTTAGATGGAAAAACTTTGAGAAAGATTATAATGAAATATACAGAGATCTCAATGAGAGATATCACTATAAACGCAAATTTTCATTGAGTTTTGATGCTGCATACTTTTAGAGTGTCTTATAGGCACATCAAAATAGCTGACAGTAACAGAAGTCTTGAGGAAACATCACTGGAGCAAGAGCGTTGAAGAATTATTGAGAGTACCCCTTTCAGCAAGGGCATATGTGGATTGTATGCAGATTATTATGTGAGGTATTCTTCACCTCGTTATTTAAAATCCGATGAGTAAGCAGAGGGATGCAAAATCTGAATGAATGAGGCATTTTCCGCCTCATATAAAGAAACGGTGAATTATCAACAGGTAATAATAATGTACGATTTACACTATTTTGCCCTGTCTAATGTTCCTAAAGATATAAGTGTGAAGAATAAAAATGGATATTACTACTTTAACGTTTTATCCCCTCCGATTCAAAAACATGGACGATCTAAACATATGCTTACTTGTTTATAATCTTGAAGATGTTCTAAACAAGAACCGATATCGCTATAATGAACTAGTCAGCAAAAATGGAGATATTTCGAAAAGAAAAATCAGGATAATATAGGGCGAAACATTAACTTCTATACGGATACCATGATGAATATACAGTTTCAATGAATCAAGTTTTTCTGGCTACTGATGATGAGCAGCGAGTCTAACCTGGACGTTGGACCTACCAGATGATGCAGAGGAACAAGCTACCCGAGTTAAGTCTCCTTTTTATGTTACCTTTTATCCTGCTTTTAGAGTTTCTTTATTTTTACGATTTACTAACAGCCGTGTCCCTTATTCTTCCTTTTCACAATTTTAAATGTACGTCATTCGATCGTGATTCGTTTCCTTACCACAAGAAGTCCCCGCAGAAGGCACAAAAGGTTGGTTGTCGGAAGAACTTGGCGACGAATCGATGTCCTTTGACGGTATGCACCTTGTGATGTTTAACCGCACCCCTCCGCCTGGGGGGCGGGAAGTCGCCCCCCGTTCTCCTACGACGCCACACCTCCGAGTCATCCTCGCTAACCGAAGACGAAGCTGAAAAAGAGAGATTTTAGCTCATATTAAATATGCCGACATTTATAAAGAGTATTCTTCCCAATTCACTTCACTATGAACTAGAGAATCTTTAACACTTACAGTAAAATCCGGTAATAAAGCAAATAGTACTATAGCAGGATAGCGTTCTAACCAGAATATTACAGACTTCTATTACTTATACATTAAAAAGCAAAATAAAAGTGTTTAAAGAGTCTTAAATACGTGCTTTACACCTTAAAAACGCAAAATATTCTTCTTTATTTCGCTTTACTTATATTACCATAGATATCTTGAGATTCCACGAGCTATAGTTGTTTACTACTATTTGTTTTCTCGTAATATTTTTTAATAACGGTGTGCTTCTTGCAGAAAGAAAGAGTTTTCCTTTTTTACTTAATCCTGGTCAATTTTACTCCGCAATGCAGCGATTTCAATCTAAAAAGTAGCAATTTTTACCAGTTAGACAACCAGGGAAAATAATGTAAACAATTTCTGTTCATCGAATAAGGCAAAAGATTGGCTACAGCGGGTTGCAGTGCATCCTTGGACGGAAAACCGCGTTATAAGCGGGTAGCACAGAATTTCAAGCGGTAATTTTACTGTTTTTAGAAGGGGATCGGATTGAGAGAGAACCGCGTTGAAAGATTAACCGATTAAATCTTCCGTAGATAAGAGGAATCGGAATACTGTATGATACGAGAGATTCCCATTGTGGAATGACTAGAGATG
Source organism: Pachydiplax longipennis (assembly GCA_036926295.1). Taxonomy (NCBI): domain Eukaryota; kingdom Metazoa; phylum Arthropoda; class Insecta; order Odonata; family Libellulidae; genus Pachydiplax; species Pachydiplax longipennis. The sequence goes on from JAVFKF010000015.1 coordinate 40,672,879, forward strand.
AATAGTTTTTCCACCATAAGAGATACCTAAATAATTATACATTCCTGTAGAATCATACGATAACGTGGCTCTTCCATGGTGATTCGAATGAATGTAAATAATTTTTATCATTCTCTCACACATGACCAAAATTCATATCCAGGCCAGTAAGTTTCATTCAATGGTAATTATCAGTTATTATTTCCCTTAAAAAAAGGCTTTTTTCCCAAAATTATGAATTGCCACGAAAGAGAACGCATTCCAAGGTTAAATTTCTCATAAACAAGATCCAGTGGTACTGGACAGTACTAAGCAACAGGTACCGATGACTCAACAGCCTAGAATGACTCTCCTGGTATGTGGGAAGTCATACCTACCTAGGGTATAGATAACTTCCCCCGGACAGGGATAACTTCTTGAGCAAGCACTGTAATTACATTTAAATGGGCTTTCACAAAATACCTCCATCGAGCGAATGCTACATTTGCAAATTATAAAGGATAATGACATAAACAATATATTTACAAACGATCCGAGCAAAACAATGAAGCGACAACTTAGTAACATTTCATCCACCGAATCTTTGCCGTGTGCGCCAAAGTCTGTATGGTATACTCGTATATGGTTATGAGGCATGTAACTTCCGTTATATAAATTCATTTTTAGATGTTTTTAATTAATTAAAGGGATTTGACCTGACACGAATAAAATTAAGTATTTTCTCACAAATTTTCCCTTTGGAATATTTTTCTTATAGAAACGAGAACCTGCAGGTTACTACTTTGTTCAATGCATATTGCCGAAAGCTCTTAACATTACTTTCCATTTATCCGAAAAATTTTCCTCCAAATTTTTAGCATCAAAATCAATAATGATAAATACAGGAAATGAAGCAGAATTATATACCAATAACTACTCTGTTTCTTAAACGAGAGAAGCCAAAACAAGGACACAAACTAAAGGAAACTGTTTACTTTGATTGAAAACATCGGCTGTAGCGCTACTGAACCGCAATGCGGAGGATTTCGCAACTACCGATGTGCACCACCGGGTGCATAAGATTCAGGGGTAGAAAAGCTACCTCATACGCCAGAAACAGCTATTTTGTCACTATTAGAAGTAGATACGGCTGCTTCTTTGTAATAATAACGAATTTCTGTTTAAGTGACATATCTCTCAGTAAAAGGCTATGTTACGGAACTCCCCTCTAAATCCTTGTTGCACTTTTTCCTATCTGTAAATCATACCAGCATTACGATATGCCAAAATATATTTTAATATCTACTTCGAACATAAGAAAAACTTGGCAACTACCACGATATGCGGCGGAATATCCTAGTTGGAGTACCAAATTTTCACCTCTGTTTATCTCTTGGGTAAAATATTAGAGTCATGGAAACAATTTCTGCAAAAGAAAATTCATCATAATCATAATCAGTCATAACAACTTTTTACCTCTTTGGAGCGTAATTTTTGTAAAAGCAAGAAACTTTTCGGCTACTATTTCAAGAGCAATTGGTGATCTTCTCAAGAAAACACCAGTTCAAAGAAAACTGAGACAAAATCCCGGGTCTCTTTAAAATTACACCTTCTTTCAAATTAAGGAAACTGGCAAAATTATTATTTCAACAAAATTTTGTTGAAGTAATAAGCTAACCGATTACCAAAGAACTAGTATTTATTATTTGATATAGACTTGTACACCATCTCCTCTGTAGATTATATTTTTCGTTTAATTTGCGATGATAAGAAAAAAATTAAGACGTAGCGTACAGCATTATTTTTATTCGTTCTTGAATATTTTCAACGATTTCGATTGAGTTAAATTTGCCACGTATTTGTAACAACACAATTTATAGCAATTTTGTCGTGGTGGAAGGGCTGCCTATGACCTAAGGCGCTTAACTAAATGGAATTTTGTTCCTGATAGGGTCACTCATGAAATTTAAAAAAGCGGCAATACCTTTCTGAGAGCTAAATGTAAACGCCGATGATGTTTCATATATCCATCAACGATACTGAGCTTGAGATTCGTGATTTGAGGAAGAATAAACGATCGTTGCGAATAAACTACCCTTCCGTGACAATAACTGATGACTAATATGGCCATGCACGAGTTATTTGTTTCAGACTGATATATTTTAACACATGAGAACCGATATCCGAAACTGTATAAATATGGAAAGTGTAATGAACTAATGAAGAGAGCAGCCTTGATGAAGAGTAATGCTCACCTCTGAGTTCGGGAGAGTCGTCCTCTCTGTAGTGGAACTTCTGCGAGACCACGGTCTTCACGGCAGGACGCAGTTTCAGCTGAAAAACAAACCTCCATTAATCCGCTAAATCTGCATTTACTATAATTGCACAATAAACACAGCCAGCAATTGATCGAAAAATTTAACAACTGCTACTTAACCAATCTTAACATATTTTACTTCTCCTTTACCACTAACATGATTCTTAGGACCTTCATTGTTTACAAGGCTTTCAAGGCGTAAATATTTTGAAAATAAAATTCCATTTTGAGCGATGGTTGCGTAAAGCGGTATAACAAACCCTTTCATCGCCGGTGAAATACGCCGCCTTTTATTTTATTCCAGAATCATATTTTTTTATTCTGATCGAAATCATTCGTGAAGGAAAAGAGAGATAAAGCGTACCCTAATAGATTTTCATATTCATATTAGATTCGATCGATTAACAAGAAAGTGGACCTTAAAATTTATCTTGACGCGTCCTGAAATATGTGCCGAGACTGTGTAAGAGGATAGGAAATCAAGGTCTGAGATGAGCAGACAGTAAACGTTGATATATATCAAGATTATAGTAAATATATTTCTAAAGCAACTACCATTTCTTTCTTTACTAAAGAACAAATATCTTGGGCATGAATATAATAAAATAATAACAGACTAATAATTGAACTCTATCTGATTAGATAGAGGAAATATTCTAAATGAACTTTAGAAATATACTAAATCGCAATTTTTGGTACATTTTTAAAAATGCCCAACAATATGAATTCCAAATGACTAAATTGCAGCCACTGAAACACTCTTAATCTCATAATTTGAAATCTTTTTGTTTTACTCAGTTGCCTAGCCGACTCTCCCATCTGCACGCCCATGGAAAAATCCTTCGATCTCTCTCTGAGTTATTCCCTTATAAGGAGTAAATGACCCGAAGACCACATAAAAAACAACTGAGGGCCGCATGGGGCCAGTGGACCACGGATTGTATACCTCTGATGCAGATTTGCATAGATCCAGCTATTCTGTTTTTGAGAACACGTGAAAATTTTCTGTGATCAATTTTTCCACTTTTAAGGATGCCACTAAAATATTCTTCAATTCTTTCGCCAATGCCGCTTTATTGCTCATCGCCAAAAATTTGGAAGGCAATAGCTACGAGGGTGGTCTGGAAAGTTTTCGACCCCAGATTTTTCAGAAATTTTAGAAAAAATGTCAAGAAATGGCGAAATGTCGGAAACTTTTCAGACCACCCAAGTATTTTTAATTACAAAATCTCAAATTAGTCGAATGCAAGTCCATTTTGCGTTCTCAGGATAGACGGTAACTACCCTAAATGTAAAAATTATCCTAGGAAAGGTTATTTGATCTATCAATATTAAAGGATGGCTAACGTAATAAGTACTAATGAATACCGAAGGATAACCGTATGTTATGTATGATACCGTCCTTAGTAATACTTTTAATAAAGATCTCCGTCACTGAGGTTTACTTTGTTACATAAGGTTATTCGATCAATTATAATTTAGGAATATGATAATAATGCCCTTAAGTCCATCAGCAAGCAACTGAGAAAATATATAATTACCTTAAATGAAAATAAGATTAGAAAATTAAAAGCAAACAGTAGGTTATTCCTTACATATTCCGCCAGTCCGGGTGTGCGTTGCGGGTTGCCTGTGCTTATAGGAAACCATGCAACAACACTCCGATTAACTTTTGCAACGAAACGAAAGACCTTAAGACGAAAGGTGTTTCACCTATGTTACATTTCATCTCTGCCATAAAATATCTTTTCTAATCGGCAGAGCAACTTTTGCGGTCTGTCCTTGTAAGACCCTCCACAGTTATACGCTCAAAACCGTCCATACAGTAATTTTCATTTGGGCCCCTTCCTGGCTTTTTATTCCCACGTAATACGTAACGGTTTATAAATTACCTATGATCTCCGGCTAACAAAATTTTTCATAGATGAATTGATTTCCTTCTGCAAAATCGGAGTTGCCATTTTTGAATGGGGTCCCGGGGGTATCTCCCTCTGCAAACACTAATGTGCCATATTTTACTGGTGTTTTTTGGTGTTGGATAGAGAAATATAAATATTTCATTTACTTTTATCTCATGTTAATATGAGCTTGAATGCCACCGAGATATGAGTGATCTTGCTCCGTCTTTATCGAATACAATCAAAATTCTCAATTTTCAGGGTCATTATGCCTAACTTACAAAGAGTTTTCCCCTTAAATCACTCTGGTTCATAGAAGAAAGTCGAGATAAACTGCATCACTAATCTTATGTAGTAAGACTTGCTGTCTCCAGATATCTTTTTGAGGTACTTTTACGTTAAATCCACCTCTCAGCGACCTCTTCATTGTAATCATATCTTTATAAAATAATAAAGCAAACTAACCAAACGCATTCTAAGAATACACTGAATTTTTTAGGGGTTAATTTATTCAGTATTATCTCAGAAACGGGCAATTTTGGGTTATTTTCCGCTATAGTTATCCATGCGCTGCCCAATTGCAGTTATTGTTCCTTATCTTCAATTTTGAAATACAAACATCGTTGTAATATAACAGATTTAAAATTTGCAGCCATCAAAATTAAATTTTTAAGGAAACAATATTGCTCGGGTAGGAGCATCACAATCTTTATTGCGTAGAGGGAATTTGCTGCTATCAACAGTGAATTAAATGGTTGATTAAATTTGAATTTTTAATCGTGTTATTTGAGGTTTTAGTCGAATTGAATTTGAATTGAAATTAAATAACTCGCAGAAAATAATTTTTGTGATTAACCATGACATAAAAGGGATAAAATTGCAACTGTATCGTACTTATAGTTTGTTGTAAAGGAAACTAAACCCAACCTCACATTTAATTTGAATGACTTGATTAATTTCAAGTGATCACGAGCTCCGTTTATTGAAATCGCATTAAGTGTTTCGATACTGCCGTGTACGCAAGGACTTTTTCGCTAGAAATTGTTTCCCGGCCAACGTTCTTCAGGAAAGAAGGCATGATTTTGATTTAACCCCACCAATAGTGTGGTATGAGCTGTTTTTAAATTTCCAGCCACAGGACAGTTGACGAGATTCGGTCGATATTTTGAGGTCGTCGTCTTTTCAACAGAATTGGGAACGAATAAGCAGGAAAATTTGGTTTACTGATAAGAATGCTGACCGACTCGGAAACTCGGTATGACCAAAATATGGAAGTTTATGCGGAGGGAAATGAGGGAAGGGGAAGAAGAGATAATAGTAAAACGTCTCTACAAGAAGTTTTACTATTACGAAACAGTAAAACATCTCGTCAGACCAATTGCTAACTCAGGGAGAATTGCGGCGAATGATAAATATTCTTCAATAGGTCTTGGAGATATCCTCTAGAATGATAATAAGCTTTCTCTTATAGGAAAAAATCCACAACTGTAGACAGAGACTCTATGATCCCCGAGGACCTGGGCAAGAGGGTTTATTTACATTGGGCAATAGAATTAACCAAATTATTACCCTGCAAGCCGTCTTTTGGCGTGTGGCTGGGGATGTATAAAAACGAATGTTCGAGTTACTTCTTTACCTTGACGTTAATGCATACTGTTCGCGGTAAGAATGATTCATTGGAACGACTTGTCTTAGCATCTATTTCTCTTACTTTATGCTCCTAGTCGGATCGGCCGAAGTTGCAGAGTATAATACCTAATACATTTTCTGCAAACGTTCCTTCTACAAATTTATCAAGCAATCTCCTAATCTTTTATCGTATCGTATTCAATACGCTGTATAAAGCCTAGCTTTTCAATTGCTTTAATGCTGATTCTTCGGGTCGGGGAGCCCCATTTAAGAATATTAAATTTCTCATTTAATTTTCAAGTTTTCAATTATGTGTTAGTGTTATTTATCCATAAAGTAGGGAATAATATTTTAAATAGGGTAATAACCTAAGGTTTGGATGGATTGATGGAAAGATAGTAGACCATTGCAACCGAGATATTTATTTTTCTAACTCTCACACAAATCAATTTTTTACTTTTACACAAAAATTAGATTTACAATTACATTACACAAGAAATGGAAAAAGTAGATGGATGTTAATACTTAGGAAATGTAATTACAAGTGATAGAAGATACGATGAAGAGGAAGGCAGATGCTATCAGTTGGTAAATGGTAAAACTGATATTATTATTTTTTGTTAAAACCATTATGGGAAATAAGGAAAAAACTATTAACACAAAAATGGGGTAAAAATTATACCTTGGCAAAATAAAGACATTCGAAAATTCAGTAAAGTACAATTAAGTACTTGAGAAGAGCAATTAACAAAACCAGAAACTCCCTCATATTCATTTGACGAAAGTTTCTTTGAAATCTTCCCTTATATTCTATAATCCCTCTAAGCCGTAAGAGAGTCCTCTCGCCTTAATCCTCCATTTTCCAGAAAGATTATTTCGAGTGTGCTTTTCGCTGGGGATTCTGAAAGCTTCCAACATCCAGAGGCGCACCCCAACCCTCATTCAGAAGACTGCTGACAGGAAGCATTCACATTTAATTAACAAGTAATGGAAAAAAAGAACTTAATTTTTTATATTACGCACATCAAATTCCAAGTTATGCTTATCTCAACAACAGCGCGAGAAAAACCAAGAAAAAAGATATGCATATGCTTTGTAAATTGAATAACAGCGTTTTAAACGGTAAATTATGTACGTTTGAAACGTCCAAAAGCAACCCACAAAGTTTATTTTTATTTCCGTAGAATTTAAACGCGCTCCAGAGAGATAAACCCTAACCAATGCTTTACATACATACAACTTCTTGAAAAAATTTTTCTTTCCAAATCTCTCAAGAACAGCTCCTTCAAGAAAGGAGATAGGAGTAGAAATAGGTAAGAGAAGATTGGAAAACATATTGTTTGGCGATTCTATTGGAGATGAAATTATGACTTTAATTTAAGGTAATTCTCTGATTAATAGAGCGCGATTTGGTAGGTTAGAAGAGTTAGGTAGTACGCAAAGTTAGGAAACAAAGTAAAAATTTTGATGTTGAGACCATTTTATTCTTCTCCATATTGTAAGATATGATTTATACCCTTGACCTATCTTTAAAAGTACTAGGTTATTATTCAGTGCAAAGTTTTTTACTCGTGTAACGGGACAGTTATGGTTAGGAGATTCGTAAGAGTTACGCTATATACTCGTAGATATCGTGTCAGTAAAATTGACTTTCAAAATATTATATTCATCACCAATAGCGACTTCACAGTCAGCTGAGAGGTTCTTAAAAAGTCAATTCTGACGCCGATCGTGAGTCTTTTCCCTGCTTTTTTTTAATTTTATATGCCGAGATCGCCTTGTTGTGGAGGAAATCCCATCTAAGCCAAATTCTAGTTGGTGTGATGTTAAATCCTTGGCAATTTTGGCTAGGGACCATAAGCTTTCCCCCGTCTACCCCTTCTATTTTCCTCTTACAATTATTGGAAAGGCGCGGCAGTGGTCGCCCTTCGAGAATGCGCCCATATGTGCAGAAAAGGGAAATGGAAGTGGTAGGTGAGGGAAAGCCAAAGATCGCTGGCTTTGTATGAGTACGTATAATGAGTATTTTTCAATATCTTGGCTTCTTTTAATCGGTTTAAAGAGCATGAAAAATTAAATATCATTATGGTAAGTTGGAAGACGGCCAGCGCCGAAGCGGAAGTAGTTAAGAAGGAACTGGATACTCCGCTGGAATAAGTCGAAATTCCTTACCTAAGCTAGTATTCAAATGAGGCTGATCTGTTTTGGAAGAGGATGCATATTTATAGAGAAGCTAAAATTATGCCGTCCATTTTTGAGGGCATTTCAAGAAAAGTTAATATGAAAATATTAACTTATTATTCAATAAATCAGTCATCATTGTATTTAATATTCTTATGAGAATTCATTCTTTTTGACAATCTTTTATAGAATTTTTATTCTGAAAGTTGATTGCTTATTAGTAAATATCGAAAAGATTTTACAGACCAGTTAATTGCTTTTCCCCGAGGTCAAAATGACTTTGTACATAATTATTCATAATTTACTTTGTTTACAGAATATTTCATTACAATTATTGTATCATTATTTAATTAAAATTTCGTTTATAAAAATACTAAAATTTAATCTACTGATAAATAATTTTACAAAAGACCCGATGATCGCTTCTTCACATTGACAATTTTAATTATCGTCTGTCTCACTTATATTTGCGACAGCGAATTACTAGCTTATTAACAATCTCGGTTTAGCGATATGTCGTTCACTCGAGGTGTCGTTATATCGAGTTGGTCAACCAAGCAGTCGATCAAGTGGGATTTGGTCTTTCAATGGGTCCCTGTAGTAGAGGATTGTAGAAATTAAAAGGGAAATTAAAAAGAGGAAATCAAATATATCATTACTTATTGATTATATTATATATTATAAGGAATAATTGTGTACAGAAATTAATAATAGAAGGGAGGCGAGGAAAGGAAGGAGGAAGAACGGAAGGATATCAAAGAAGGAAGGAAATATGCAGATATGAAGAGAAAGGCTCAATATTTAGCAACAGCGCATCATTTTCCTTCTAAGGAATACAGGTACTAATGCATTTTAAATGGTAGTTTTATGAAGACGAACGGAGTTTAGTATCTTTTACTTTTGTCCTGTGATTTTGATGAAACATTGTGGTGCAGGAGGGATAGTATGAATGGGCATTAGTTTTGCCGAAATAATTAATATTAACAATAACAATGAAACGAATATATTCGGGCTAGATTGAGAATAATTTGTCTCTCCTTCTATTATTTATGATTAATTATAAGACTAATTATTCTCAATATCCTTCTTCATGTATAACTTGAAATAAAGAAACAGTTTTTAAAAAAGTGCACAAAAGAAAACTATCTTGCGAGTTTGAAAACCTATTTTCTACCTATTAAAATACCTGCAAGAAGGGAGGTGTGTAAAAACTGCGAAACCTATAGAGAATTAGTTATTAATTAGTTATTACTATAGAGAATTAACTAAATTTTAAAGAAAAGTCAGGTTAATATATCTAAAATAAAAAAAAATACAGGTACACTTTATATAAAACAATGGTATAAAATGTATTTTTTTAATGATACAAATGTATAAACATATATTTTGTACGTAAAAGTATGTAACTACCTTTACTTGAAAAATAAAAAGAACAAGAACATGATGTACAAAAATTTAGGTAACTGGATAATTAATGGAAAATTGGTAATCGGAGAGTAGGAAATCCCGCAATTTTAACCAAACAGGGCACGGTGGGGCCTTCATCATTGAATCACGAGTTCTGTTTAATTTTCCTAAAAGAAGACATATTAGTAATAGCGGCTGAACCAGGTTGTGACGTATATAATCGATGTGACTCACTGCCAGCCTTACTCATTGGAACACCACAGCGAAGGAAATAAGAATATATACTTTGTAGTTAACTTCTCCCGCATGTGACGTGTCTGCCAAACATAACTGCAATCGGAGATTAATGAGCCCCCTCTGCTCTCTATTTGGGTGCGACCTCAAGTTGTGAAGCTTCTTGAGGATGGGTATTCAGTCTCTCATTCGCAAACAATGTCAACAATGTCGGATTTTGTTTGCTCTTTCAAAGACGTGAATCCATTATGTGCAAATTTTTCTTTGCATTGCTTTGTCATGTCTCCTTGGCCATTGTACGAGTAAAACGATGCGTTCAGTCAAAAAATATCCGAAGCAACTGTAACAGCAGTCTGCTGCACTTAAAAATAAACTAACATACACACTGGAAGAGGAACTCTTCGGTAAAAAAATCTCTTCGGTAGCTGGAGGGTTAAAGGGTTTTCCAAACAGAATCAGTTTTATTGTATTGACGGAATCCACGGGCGTGGTTTGATAATAATACTTTATTTGACACACAGGAAATATACTTAATCACAGGAGCTAGATTAGATAAAAATATCATAGATATAATACAAAACATAACTAAAAATAAGGGCGTAAGATAATTAAAACTATGGCACAGTGAACCAGTGCGTGTTAAGAATATATACAAAAATTACTTAAGATTAAAAGATTGGTTAAGCTTCCTGCAAATCACCTACAGCGAATCACAAAAAAAGACTGCATTACTAAGCAAAATAAATCTTTTCGTTTCATTTACAATTCTAGATAGAGGTGAAAACCTGTAAGAAACGAAATGGTTCGTGAAATACACGTATGCTTCTTTGCTTGCGGTTTAGCACTGACATTCCAATTAAATCAATTGTCTTGGGGCATTTAGTCTAGTTGATTAAAAGAGTTGAAAATAAGGAATGAATTCGTGAGCGTAGAGGTATCTGAAGAGAAGTGTCTCTCAGAGTGCATTCCTATCCTTTTTCTGAGGAAATCTTCCAGGAACAGTAGTCACAATCACGACTTCCATCCTTCAGACTGCAGATATAGAGGAGTGGGTAAAAAGAAATGGATCAACTTTCTCGTATTCGTCCGTGATCCCTGCCGATCCTTCTGCTTGGAACCTTCAAACCTGAAAACTTTAATCTCTTTTTCAAATCTTGTGACATTTGGAGCTGAAATTTCATGGCGGGAATAAGATTCATTACGAAATTTTCATTTTTATTTCTCAAGCATGGAGAATATAGGCTAATACAGTTAGTGAAGAGTAGGAAATTTTATTTGAATCGGTAAAAATTGTGGTATTGTCCCATCACTTCGTCTATGTTCATCAACACTAATCATCACCAAAAGACATTGAGAAGAGAATAAAAGGTCGAGGAAATGACAAAAATAGATGTACAAATATATTAAAGAGGTCAAAAGAAGAACACCTTCTTCCAAAGAAAAAAGCTTTAGAAAGTACAATCTCAAAGTAAATGGAAATTAAAACATAAGTGATAGTCAATAGAGGGAGATAAACTTTCGGATTGATACTACAAATGGTAACACTAGTGAAAATATGGAGGAATTTTACTATTTAGCAAGAAAGATCGACACCACAATAGGAGTAACAAGAGATAATTAGCAAGTAGAATAGCCCATGCGAAGAGGTCATTCTAACAGAAAAATATATTCTTATAGCAATACATTTTATTATATCAGGATACTATTTATATAAATCTATACTGTGCGAAATCCGTTTAAAACTACCACTCTTTAAACTTTTTCTCTCGATTCCACTCCCTTTCACCAACTTTTAAACATTTGCGCTCCGCTATTGCAGATTTATTCCGTCCCTAGATGTTCTGCAACCCGCTATAGCCAATCCTACTCTGTCGGTAGATCTAGAATCGTTTAAATTATTCCTGACAATAGTTTTTTTTAGTAAAAAATGCTTCGTTTTAGAGTGAAATTTAATTAAATTAAATATCAAAGGAAGAAGCTCTCTATATATACGAAAAGTAGACCACTCTTAAAGAATATGACGAATAGGCAACACATAGTAAGCGGACTTCCTATATATCTATATCCGTGTCAAACTAAACAGAATTTATTTTCGCTTTTAGGATGTAAAGCACTTATTTTGAAATTAAAGGACAAAATATTCTTCCTTTTTGCACTCTGAAGTAAGAGAAATTAAAATTTTTAATACCCTGGTTATCCATTACGTTATCCAAATTACAACGCGATTTTCACTCGGTCCCCTGAAAAACTTGTTGACAGTGCCTTAATATATGTGATTGTCCTTTTATATAGCTGTAAAATATGGACTATAATAAAAGCAGAAAGGAGATGCGAAGCTACAGAAGAAAGGCGAAAATAAATGGACAAACTGATGTAGAAGTCATTCGAGGGGAAAATGAAGATTAAATTCACGAAAAACTTGTGTGAAAAGAAAAGGAGCGTTAATTGGGCATACACTTTTGAGTTTTAATCAGTCTTCTGAAGACAGCATTAGATAGAATGGTGAAATTTCAGCTTAGTGTCAATGTTAAGGATTATGAAGGAATAGACATATAGACTGGGTACAGAAAGGCCTTATCATTGGGTAACTTGGTTACCCCATGTTGATGATGAAATTTGTAAACCGAAACTGAACTTGCGATGAAATTTCAAAAGAAATTCTCGAATAATAGACAATGAATGATGATTCATTTCTTCGAATTGGAGCCAGCTGACGATGGGAGTATTTCGATACCCTGCCACTCGCGGCGCTGTAACACTACAAAGTGTGGAAATGCAGGTAACAAATCCTACCGAAAGACTTCTTCAAATAGCGCGCACTTCCGAAGATATTACAGCATAACCTCAATCATATTCAATAATTAAGGTGACAGAGACGAATAACTGACATTTTAGGATAGAGTACAGCATTCATTTCTTCTTTTTCTACTTCTAGATACGTACGGCGTTTGCAGACCTATTATTGTCTCTCTTCTCATTTCAGGAATTCGTCAACAATTTCTACTGTTAAGTACTTGGTAACTCAGTGATTCCACTGAGTAATAACTACTCTCGGTTGTATTAAAGTTTGAAATTATTCCAAATAATGTCCAGCTTGATTTCGAGATCTTTTTGACTGCCTCCGAATGTAGTCTTGTAGTTGTGCATTGCGTGTGTACTTTATTTACTTACAGTATTTTTCAAGTGCATGATGAAAATAAGAGAGGAGATAAAGAAAGATAAATGATGAATAAAAAGGGATTATCATTAGTTAATTAATATTCGTGTCGAATGCGATCCACTCAGAAACTTAGCAATTAGAAGAAATAATGGTATTTAAAACCACTAACTGTACTTTGTTAATATTAAAACTCTTTTAGCGAGCAGTTGTGGACAACCGCCTCAGCAATCAATGGGGTATCGATATGACAAAGCAACGCAAAAAAACACGGGGAACTCAAAAAATTCCCGGGATCAAGCTTGGTAGAATCTGGAACAATTTCAAATCTAATAAAACCAAGCGAATTGTCTTCTAGCATTATTCCAAGCCTCTAATAATGGAAAGTATTGACGAATTCCCACATAAGAGAGATACAAAAGAACCGTTTTTGCGAACGACTATGTGCATGTTTTGGTAACTTTCTGAACACACTACGAAATAAATTGAAAAGAAAAAAAAGTCAAATAGAACCAATAATGACGAAATGTTAAACAAAGCCGCGCTAGGCGGAATATTCGAGATATTCATCGAAGATTTGCACCCCAGATGAGTAAAGTAATCAAAACAGAATGAATGTTGTGACTCAAATCACGACGACTCTGCCGTCAAAGTGAGTTGAAAAAGTCAACATTAAAAGAGAGGCAGCCACGCAACTGAAAACGTGAATAGTTAATTTCTGTTTCATGAAAAGGTTCAGGAATCGCTGGATTTCAGGACAATAAATTACATGCTAATATTAAATATTTACCTTTTGTGACATTTTTCTTTCTCTTCCTCAAAATTTAAGTCATTTTTTTCCATTAGAGCAATATCTAAGAGGGCTATCGTTCATATTTATCATGATGATCACCAACTTCTTCTTTTATTGCAATGGTTTCGCTCTGGTCTCATTCAGAGACCTATCTAAGGCTTTTTATTGCAATGTCATTTAACTTAGCTGAAAAATTGCACATATTTTGTACAAAAAATGCAACCAATAATTTCCTTCTCTTTAATATGAAATACAGTAAGAGTTACAATTAAAAACTGATCAACATTTGCGAGAACATGTACAGCCAGGCATTGATATCTATATCATAAGGAATTCTCGGAATCGAGAGCTTGGAGTTTGATAAGTTATAAATTCTATTAACCACACACTGAAGCCCCTGTTGCCTCATCCTTAGTAAGTTCCTTTGTGTATATAGTAAGAATGTGTATACATACATAAACTTAAATTTATACAGAATAATTTAGTTCGTAAACTTGAGAACCAGAAGTTGAAAAACATTCAAATGTAGCATAATTAAAAGTAAAAAGCTCTGCAGATTCTTGACCTAACCATCCAAAGGCCGACTCCAAACGAGATATGCCTCCCCATGAGAAATGCAAGTAAAATTTATTTGTCATCGTTCGCAGGTTAATTTCTTTTGCAAAATTAAATTAGAAAGGATCGTCGGATATGCTGGAAAAAAAGTATCACAGGAAAGGAAATTCTATGAAGATTTTTTGACTAATCGCCGAATATAGATTTTGGTTTCTAAAATATTATGGCTTTCACTGAAAGTTGAAAAATCGCGATACGTAGGGAAGACAAGAAATCAAAGGGAAAATATGTAACTGCAATCACAATCATTATGGAAATATTTCTATAGATAACTTCATGTTACCTCGATGGAAAACATGAATTTCTCAATTGATTTTCCATTGGAAATTCGACAAGAATCTCTTTTTTCTTTGATTTCAAACAATACGATGTGTCCTGATTATTACTTCTCAATTATCAATACGTAAACCGTCACCCTTTTAATGATAAATCAAACTTTTCTGCGGAATTTTTTTCTAATTTAAATACAACAAAATGTGATTAACCTATCTTACTCCAGATTTTGTCTATGTTTTCCAATACTGTCACACATTTTTTAAAATTAAATTAAATATCATCAAATTAAGTATCATTAAAGTAGTGTAACTTAAACACAATAACGGTTTCTTCCTCTTAGTCAGCTTTACATCGGGTTCTGCAGCGGAAAATAGTTTACCTCTTATGGATATTCCAGTTTTAGAAAGACAAATCCCCAACTCTAGTGGAATTCGACATTCATAGGAAACCACTTTCTACCAAAATCCACTGTTTTGACTTAACTTAGGGCTGGAGAGAGAGAAATAAATTTTTGTGTAAAAGTTGTGCTTTTATTCCTTCCTCAGCACCTTCTTTCACTATTTTTTTATGAAGCCGTCTTTTCATCCGATGACATGCGGAATTTCACCATTTAGTTCACAGATTAGTTATCCTTAAACAAAGGTTTATCAAAAAAGATTTTATAAGAAAAACTCCTATAAAACTTAGTTATGAGTCTTCATTAATTGGTACTTCAATAAAATGGCAAAATATAAGTCCATGATCCAAAGAGAAACCTTTTCAACCCCTATATGTTAGCTAGCGTCTTTCAATTTTTATATTAACGTTATTATCCAACTCTAATTAAATATCTTAAGTTTTTAATTAGAAAAATATTAACATTCGTTACGCTTTATTACATACTGCAAAAATTACTTAGAATTACTAAAAGTGCGATGAAATCTATAGAAAAGAATATAATGTATAATATTGATTTTTCAAATGTTAGTTTTATGTCTAAGGGGATTAAGATAAGAAGAAAGATAATATTTGAATAACTGAAGGACAAGATGGAGGCAAGTAGGCTAAATAGGAACAAAATACATTATCAAAACAATATTTACAGAAAAGAGGGGGTAAGTACACTGGAGGTGAGTAAAGAGAATGAGGAGTGGTGAAATCTCCAGTTGGCGAAAATGGGGAGTCTACTTGCAAGAAATGGGAAACTGAAAGGGGAATAATTAAATATAAAAACTCTTATCAGAAGAACGAAACAACTTCACTAATGAATGCAAAGACTGTCACTTTCATGATCTCAAAGGTATGTGTTGTAGACCATTGCGCACAACCAGCCAAGACTACCAGCAGATGATAATCAATTTAATGGAAACACCTGGAAAAGGTAGTGGTAATAATTTTAATTCTCAGCTGCGACAGCTGAGATCATTTCGCAAGTGAGCCCCCACCGGGAATCGAACCCGGGACCGCTTTCATCAAAGTCGTACTCGTTACCCACTTGGCTGTCCGGAGGTCCTGAAAAAGAATCTTGTCAGATTAATAAGGCGTTGGACCACCTTTAGACTCCTTCATGTTGTATGTATTCATCAGAATAATATCTGTACGTCTGAAGATGATCCTGTCCTTTGCCCAACCGGTTAACAAGCTAGATTACACATTTTTGACTACAACCACACACTATAAGAAATCATCAGCAAAACGAATGGTTACTACTTGCACACAGCTGTGTTTTCTATGCCCCGGCCTTCGACTCGGTAATTACATTTACGATGGAAGCTCTAATATCAAGGAGTAGACGCAGAATACTACAACCGTCTCCAACGCCGCCTTTATAAAAATGCCATCCTCTGAAATGATGCATGGAGAAATTGAATAAGATTGTAAGAATTGAATAAGTTGAAGACCACGATTCAAGATTAAGAGAGTTGTGGAAGTCGACTGCCTTCACCAGTTCTTTTTAAAGCGGTTCTGAAGGAAGTTTTTAGAACCCTAGATTTTGAGACGGGTCTGCGGATAAATGGGGAGTATATCAGTCAACTAAAAAAGGCAGATTATATTTTACTCATCGTAACTGACAGTAAACATCTGGCTTCAACATTTCCAGAACAGCGAGACAGAAGTTAGAGCTTGACAGAGTAGCATCATTTAAGGACGCCTCCTAATACAAAGGCAGTTTTTGCTGCAATATTGTTGATTTTCATTTAAATGACAAAATAAACCATGACACCCACTATGGAGATAATAAGATGCAAAATAATTAATGTATTTGTGAAAATAAAGCATAAAAATTTCAAATTTTTCTATAAACAACAGAAACAGAGTGCGCTCGACAAATTAGTTTGGCTGTATTTACAAAAATATTGCAAAGCCTCCCAAGAGGGAACCCTGGTAACATAGAAATTTGCAGAAAGCTATTCATACAGAAGATTTTACGTCTTCGATTTGAGTAAAGAAACTACGGTCAGTTTGGCCTACATGAACGAATATGCGGTTCTTACCTTTCAGCCTTTGTACCTCATAAGGATCTCTCATATCCTCATACCTCCTTTAAGGATCAAACTTTGTTCTGATGATAGAAAAAATGTAGAAGATTGTTTAGGTTGGAAAAGGCTTTCTGAAATATTTGTTTAGTATATAGCCAAGTTTGACGGAAAGAATTTTAACAAATTTCACTTCCAATAACATTCCAGTTACCCTAAAGTTTTTTTCTCTATAGAGTTATTTCCATTAAAATTTCTTTACTTCAATTTTATTTAAGACTAAGATATGATAAGAAAATCGTAAGTTCTTACAATGATTTTTTAACGTTGTAGTCAATAATGACAACTATCTGGCCTGATTCCTATTTGTAGTCTTTAGGTATAAAATAAAAATTCATAAAGGGTATACGGTTGTAAGTAAATAGGTATGTTAGAGAATACTAGGAATTACTTAGGAAAGGCTATCGATTAAAGCACGCAGGGTAGACATAGGTTTAAATAATAATAAATGCCGTTTTTAGAAGGAATTTTTATCATTGGAAAGTTAAACAGAATTTTATGATTCTTAAACTAGGGTCAATGGCGCCCTATGGGTCCGTATATTTATACCAATTAATGGAGTGTTGAACTTCGCTATTTCGTTATATTTGCCTGTTAATGTAGGCGATGAAAGTATTTCAATGCTAAACTCAATTATGGTTCCAGTGTCTACATAAAAGTATTGAATGAAAAATAAAATTTAAGATGTGAGATCACAAAATTTTGGATGACCACAAAACAAAATGTAAGTAGAAAGTTCTCAACCAATTTAATTTTAAAAACAACTGTTCAGGATGGTTCTTAGTAATTCAATTAGAACGCAGGTTAGGTAAGAAAGAATAAAGAAACGCTTTCGATCGAAATGAAACATGTAATTGAAAAAATAAAGCAAACAAAACACGCTACTTAAAATTCTATGATGAATGAGACGGTTTGGTTAACAATTTTTTTAAAAGAGACTGCATCACTGGTCTAACTGAAAGCACTGGCGATTTAAAAATTATATTTCTTCGTTGTCATTAGGTTTTAAAAATTCCCAGCCAGTGTAAAGGATAATAGAGAAGTATCTCTCTGTGAGGAAATTAAAATTCTTAAGAAACAGAATTTTCGTTTTATACACAGAGCTGGCGAGCTGAATTTTAACATTAAATGTTTTCCCTCTGGATTTTATATGCGTACATTTAGTAGCCCTTTTATAAACACCAATGTTTCAAAAATGTGTGAATTGCAGTTCTGAACTGAACGGAGTCTAACTTGGTAGAGACCAGAATTCGGTGATACCTCACACTAAGTGAATCAAAAGTATAAAATTCCTTTTCGTGTAAATAAGTTTTAGACATAACTGTTTTAGTATTTCTGATATGTCAGCCTTTCTTTTGTTTTTTGTGCCGAATGAATAAACATCGAAAATCACAAACATAAACAGAGGTAATAAATAGCGATATGACTGTTATTCTAACTAAAAACTTCTACTTTCCGAGCAGTTATAATAAGTGGGAAAGTACACATAGTTATAAGTCTCTAAACCTGTTCGGAAAGTGGGAGATCTGGGTTCGAGTCGTAATATCGTTATTTTTCACTTATGTATCTTTGTGTTTTAAGGCACATACCTCCTCGTTAACAACTTCCCCTCATCATTGACGATCACTATTACAATGAATCCCAACAAATAAGCAAACAATAAACACTAGAAATCATATACAAGATGATGATTACATAGCAAGATCATCCTTTATTCCACTTGAAATAAACTGTAACTAAAATTTTTATCTGCTTACCCGAACTGGGACTGAGGTAAGTGAAAAAATTTTAGAATATTTCTTCAAAAATGAGGCAGAAATGTTAAATGACGAAAAACTGAGAAAGGCGGATTTGGATGTGATAATAAAACTTTCCAGTAATAAATAAAGACAAATATGAGACTGTTCTAGAAAACTGATGGCAGACAATAAAACACCAAACAAAGCCTGCAATTACATCTGAGAATAAATTAGACCTATTGGGGGTATTAATTAATTTTAGGAATCGACATTTAAGAATGAAACTGAAGCCTCGTAAAAAGCCAAATTCAAATTAAAATGTTTCAAAAATAACTTTCTTGATATTTTAATCATGAATATCTACTCTTAGGCCGATGAAAGGATTGTTAAATGCCTTATTATGACGTGGATAAATCTACTGAAAAAAGGAAAAAATCCAGATATATAAACAAAACGACAAGGAAATCAAAGAGCACTGTATCTAGATGTTAACTCAAGAGATACTTTTGCAAAGGAAGACTTTCATTGTCTTTCGCTTTTGGTTTAAAGCTATTGTTACGTCTCACTACCGAGCTAAAGCACGATTCCGGAAACATCCTGAACGCCCCTCGTATAGACTCGGATGACCGCAACACGGAGACTTTGGAACCCTTCCAATGGTACATGCACGTAGTGAGAAATTAGACGGCTGAAAAGATTATAAGAAAGTCGACTGGCAAAAATAAACCACGGAAAAATTGTAAGAGTACATCGGATCGAACTTTCGGGACATGGAAATTTTAATTGCAACATTTTCATTCTTCAAAACGCACTCCGCGGAAAAGGAAGCGTCGCACGTGATTCCAACCGTTAAATTCCTTCGCCCAATTATTCTACATCTCAAATTGGGACGTTCGCTAATTTTACTTCTCCATTCGAAGCGCAGTTCAAATCGAACCGAAAAATAACGCGCATTCTTAAAATATAGCACCGACATAAGTAGGCGCGCTCCGCAGAATGAAATCTCCGACAACACTAAAGGAAGGCGTAACCTGGCATCGAGTCAATGGAAGAGGCGTGGTCCCAACTTACTTCAATGGACACGAAATGCCCTCACACTTAACCTCCTTTGACACAATTAATGTTATCATTTGTAAATACGTGACCATGAAGGAGATGAGTATAGCGTTTTGGATCAATTGAGCCTTATAGACGAAATTAACAACAAGGTTTTAATGCAATGCTATAGACGTTTATACTTACATCGTTATATACTTCAAAACTTACCTTTATCGCGTCTTGGTCGGTAACAAACTATAGTAAAACCAAATATATTGCTTTTCAGCATTTCTGCAATTATACAATGAAGGGTTGGTTTTGCTAAAGTCTAGTTTGTTTACTTTGTCACCTTTCTCATAAAGATGATTAGAAAGTGGCCCAATTCTAATTAATAATTGGAGAATCAACGTATCACCATATGAGTGACCTATTACATAAGATACTATCCTGTAGACAAGCTTACCATCCTTTCTCCATGAAGAAGCTTAAAATGATAAATACAAGGTGTATCTTTAAATCAATACTTATGAATGAATACTGAAATTTAGCTCATAAGAGAACTAAAACAGTACACAACACCTTAGAAGCCATGTAAACAAAATATTGCTTTCACCAACCCATTAAAACAAATATATTTACAATCATCTTCATAGAAACAAGACTTTGAAACCTTATTGAACTCCGACTGTCTAGGTAATGTACATTAGACGGGCGTTGCCAGAATTTGATTAAGGGAGAATCCATAGCCATATAGTAAGCCATGCAAGCTTACCTGCCCCTGGAGTATAGGCAATTAACAAAATTGCCTACACTACAGGGGCAGGAAAGCTTTCACCCAAAACGTAAAGATAATGGATACAGATTAATATTCCCATATGTACCTAGTGAGTTATCAGTGGCACGTGCAACTGTATTTTGTAAGCATTTACAGTATAGCTGACAAAGTATAGCTATTTTGTCAACAATCAACCCATCGTAAAACTCAATTTATGCCCCACGGCAACTACACGTGGGACGGAGATATGAAGGATATGTAAAACACTAAAACATAAGATTAACAGGTTACAATGAAACATGGAGTTGCTGCAAGGAAAAATAACTGTAAATGATAGCGAAAGGTTAGAATATTGATGGGCGGGAATTCCTTGCGAGTGCGTGTTACGTGAGTTAAAAACAGAATTAAAACCGTTCCAAATTGTGAAAAAAAAACTTCAAAGCTTTTCCTTTCTCAACGAAACAAATCTTTCCTCTAAGGAAGGTAAAATGAAACTGTATATAGGTTATTGATAGACATATTTCGACGGGAATACATTTATACTTTTTTAATCGATAACTTTTACGAGCTTACCACAATGAACATAATTAAAACAAGGAAATTTGTGATTAATAAAATGAACCGCTTTGAAAGAAAGCACACGTTTACTTCCGAGGTGAAGTAAGCATAAAGTTATTTGTTTCGATAACACTACTTTAAAACCTTCTATCCGTATATTACTCCGAAATTTGGAATATTCTACAGAAAAACGCATTAGTAAAGTAGTAAATAATTAATTGCGAGTCAAATTTTTATTATTTATCTTTATTTTATAGAATTTTTAAACTTTTAAATGCCGTGCGACACGCCAGCGTCCCGCAGATAATTGGGTAATCCTACCGCGTGGCACATCTTTGGCCCGATTATTTCGGAGTCGTCTCACATATGCTTTTTTGTCTTTCGGGAATTAAATTTAATGACAAAATACAGGCATGGTTCTCTACATCTCGAATAGAACTGTAAATAAATTTTCTAGAGGGCCTCTCGAAATGGTTGAACTTGTATGGACGATCTCTTTCCTAACCTCAACAGATGAATGAAACTGATGCTATGACTAAGCCCTTCCCCGAAAGCCTCGTGTGTGTCATTTTCTTCTCCCTCTTCCAAATGCATATCATTTAACTTACGTTCACTCGTTTTTAGACATCGAAGTCAAGCATGAGTAGGCACGTGTGTGAACTTGATCAATAGCTCTCCTTTTCCTTGGAATATTTAGCAACGCCTTCGTCTTTGTACGAAATTATGATACCTATATTTTTTTTAATCATTTCTTAAGATGTCACCGAAAGGTAACAATCTGCAAGAAGAAATAGAAGAAGTGCTTTTCAATTCCTATTCGGATGCTTACAAAGATGTTAATGAGGAAAACGACAGTGAGTAGGAGAAGGAAGATCCAACGGTTGCTGATTCCTCAGATCGTGTTATATAGTGGATATCTTATTATAAGGGTCAGACAATAATTAGTCAGATAATAATCATTATTACAATAATGAATAATTAGTTTAATAACTTTAGTGCTGGTCTAAGAGAGTGGAAGGTCAGTACAGCTGCATTTATCTCGAGAGAATCGAATAGTAACCGTGCTTTTACAATGGAGTCGTTTATTAAGATTTTGACACCAAAATTTTTTGTGTAAACATCAAATGAATAGATGATACTTTGATTTTATGAATAACATTAACCGATATTATATAAAAGAAAACAATGTGGAAAAATTAGCAGAAAGACTCACCAACTTCTGAAGTTTTACACTCTAAGAGAGGGGAAAATCGTCCACAGCAAGGCTCGCAGAGAAATAAGTGATTATGTTAAGCCAAATAAATACAGAGTCAGACTGTGAGACCAAGTTTCCAATCTCATTCCATGGAATAGAAACTATCTTTCGGTCAAGGGTAGCAATATCTGCGTTTTGTTTCCCAAATAGGAGCAGGTGAAGCTTTAGGAAAGATGTTTAAAGTGTTTTAAGTTTTAAGTTAAGTAGTCCGCTTTGTTTCCCAGGGATATTGCCGTTTCGTGGTGTGGTCCGTCATTGACTCCATAACTACAGGCTAAACATAACAGCATCACGAACAAATTATGCTCTGAGACCTAAAGAGATACGATGTTTTCGGGGGTGTTCTTGGCTCAATGTTTGCGCGAATATTAAACTCGATAACTTAATTCAGAGAAATGGGATAAAAACTGACTAAAAATAGATGCGATGCACATAATTTATCTGATACGTTGTGGAAATGAATAAAATAGTAGTTGAGGGCTGTAGACAACATGCTAAAGAATAAAGAAAAGTATTACATCGGCGAACCGAGCGAATTTCGTCACACACATAACTTCTAAACCACCTATTCACGAAGAATCTTAGCTGTTTACAAATTTCTAGAACGAGAGACCTCCTTTGATGAAAGCCGAGCGAGGAAAAAACTTTAGTGGATAGTTAAGCCCTCTTCGTTTGCAAATTTAACGCATCTCATTCCTTAAAGACGGGCATTAGGGGGGTTTCCAGACCCTACGGATCCCCCTACCGATACTAGAGTATACTTTATTAAGAGGTACTTGTAAATAATTGCCCCAGAAGAGACCATTATGCATGTATTTATGCGTGTATGTATATATACATAATCCTATGGTATTAAGATAATTCCTGCCGGAATCACGATCGCTGCCCGAGATCACCCCAATTCCTAAAATACATATAAACGGGAACATTTGGGAAACGTTAGTCTTGGGTTCGCAGCACTACTTACCGTAACTTCCCACGGAAACATACAAGCACACAAACACCCGTTTATATATACATCTCGTTGTCACCTTTATGTGCAACCATGTTGCTTGTCCTTTTGACACGTGATACTCCATCCTATATTCGCATACATTCTCAGATATAGCTGTGCTTTTTTAGACATCGCGTGTCTCATCCCTTCAGAATCTCATTCATGGCATCCCATTGACTTTTACATCCATCACCTCCACGCGTACGCTTAAGAATGTGCGTGGGGCATTCGATCAGTTCCCGGAAGAACCTCAATCCTGCTCAAGCAAAACTAATGTTTACATTCCTTGGTCGCGCAGGTAAGTTTGCAGACGCAGTTGGATACCAAAACGTTCGCGACAAAGCTGCGCAGCATAATCGCGCGTTTTTGCTTCATTCCGAAGCTTTCCCAGAAGCGGCAAAGCTTCTCCAGGCGCATTAGAACGCGCCTCGAAGTCCACGGAGACCTTCTAGGACCCCATCGACAACACTCGTAGAGCTAATGACAAGAGGGTCTCCCAAGTAGTAAACAGAGTCGCGTTCTAAAGGCGCATTCCCAAAATAACGCCGATTCGCCGAGAAATCCGCCTGAAGACGACATTCCGCCGACTAAAAGTGGATGAATCGAACGGAAAGTGAAAGCGGCTCAAAATCACCAGGTGTCGCGCCGAGCGCTATATTTAAAGAGCGCCATAAAGCAAGGGCACCCACCTCGTGGTAGCTGGGCCTTCCCTGGCGGCCACTGCGCTTCTTGGCGTGTGCCCCTCCAGTGAACATCATCCTTTCTGCGTCTCCCAAAGGACGAGGACACGACACACGCGATCACGGCTGCATCCTCCACTCGCAATTCGCACGGATTTGCGGCACGCACCCCACTGCGTGCTCCTCCATTCCCTTGGGCCACCTCGCGGACGATGAGGAACTACCTCGAACACGGCTAAAAATACTTAACCCCGCCCGAGGTATTTCCGGAGGCCCGGTCCACTCGTGAGCCAGGAGGAGGAACTCGCGTGCCAATGAACGAATCACGGTCAAGAACTGCTGCGTTTCAAAATAAACAATTCGGCAAATTCTGTCGAGCATCCGTGGTTCGTTTTTATTATCCCAAAATTAAACTGATACAGACCGTCTAAAATGCGAATGGATATGTATACAGAGGCAATGAATCACACGCTGAATTTAAGGTCAAACAAATGGCGCTTTTGAAACACTCGCTGCATTTTGAATCCCAAAATGAATCAAAGAAGACAATTTTGACGTGGTCCCTTCTCCGATTTGGCAACACTGTGTGTGTTTGTCTATGCAAAGCAAACATCGGACACCGACAGAAACAATTTCCGAGGCAAATTAATGGAATGGGAAAAAGATTAATTACTCAAATGGGGATAGGATTCTGCGGGAGGGACGAAATCTTCGATTCCCACTGCCGTCAAACGCAGGTCAGTCCCACTTTACAATGCATTCTCTATCATCTCACAACAAATTCATCTGCAAGTGTACTCCATAATAGTCCACAATTAAGTCCGAGAGAACGAGACACGAACTCCACAACAAGCTCGCCGTATCTTCATTCACACGCTCCGATCGCACTGCTTACACCTGCGAACGAGGAGAACAGCTCTAAAACTAGATCCACTCCTAAGAGTAGTGCTTCCCAACCCATGTGTCGCGGCACTTAAGCGTGCCGTATGGATGCTCACGGTGATCCGCACCACATCCGGGAGTGCCTTATGCTAATAAGTTTAAAGCGCTCTTTATTTTTTACACATTTTATATATTATTAGTGGAATTCGTAAGAAAATTATCATCATTCCATTCTGCACAAGGTTCTACTTTTGATCTGCCGGATTCTAAGTGACTGTAAAACGAATGGTTTGATGCAGGAGCTTACTTTACCACGCCTGTTCCCGAGTTCTTTCATTACGACACTTTTGGTGATTGGTAAAATTGCAACGTTTCAAACAAATATACAAAATTAAACATTAATTAATTGAATTCACGAGCGCAAAATCGAATTAACGTCATCCTTTGATTTGTCCTGAAGATAATGAAGCTACTGAATTAGTGTGCCGCGAATTCCGAGTTAATACGTAAGAGTGCCGCGAAAATCATAGATCGGGAAGCACTACCTTAGAGGAGTCTGTAGTACACAGTAAAAAGAACACTGCTGTTATAGATTCAATAGGACAAGACATTCTTAAATTATAATATACGAGGGTTGTTCAAAAATTTCCTGAAATTAATTTTTCCTGCATTCGAGATAATTACAATGATCCAATGATGACTCATAGCAATCTCTCTGGCACCACAATGCACCACAAAAGGAGATTAATGTGAAAAACTATGAACATATTCCTGGAACTTTTTGAACGCCTTACATATTACCATTTTTATTATGCACATTGTTATAATCCTTCAATTTAATAATTGATCATCTACACTTTTGTAATTAATTATTGGAGAAAAGTGAAAAGGCCAAGAAAAATGGCTAGTCTTAATGGGATCCTAACTCCTTCAAATCAATAATTGCTACATTAATTTGACATCCCTTTTGTAAAATCTTAAATGGGTTATTAAAAATAAACCATTTTGGTATTTGACACATTATACAATGGTGTAATAGATAGAGTATACATTGGCATACAATACACACTTTTCTCCTGAATTTATAACTGAAATACACCTGCATGTAGTATGTAAGTACTATGTTTTTATCCAATTAACCCAAAATACCCATGGATAAGACATTTTTTCTCCAAATTTCAGGTAAAGAACAGTGTGTCTTTTGGAGAGTTCTTTATTGATTTTTCATGGTTCTTACAAGCAATAGAAATTTAATTCTTCATTAAGAAAGCACAAAACTTGTATATTAATGTTTGAGATTAACGCTTTACTGGAGAGAAAATACTCATTCATTTTTGCATTAACTGACATTGACATAGCATCAGAAGCAACTTCTCAGGCAACACAGGAAAGATGTCACATTCTTCAGAGAAACACAGTTGTTATTTACTTAATTTAATACACAATAATAGCAATTTAGGAATAATTGGGGAAGACAAGTATCTTAGGAGGGATATTCCCAGTAGCAACAAAATTTTACACATTATCAATAATCATAGGTTAATTGAACAAGATTATTAAAAAACTACTGTGTCAGAAAGAATGGCTCTTTTTAGGGTTGATTTCTAGGGTTTGTGTTTGCATCTCAATCCTAAGAAATAAATCTTATTGGCAGGTGCTTCAAATAATTGTCAATAAAACTACACAATGAAGTGCATACTCACCGCTTTGTTGGAGGATTCATTATCAGCAGTAGCTCCTCTCTCATCCTCCTCACCACTACAAGACGCTCTATCATTGCAGAGCTTCTTGGCAGGAGACGATGCTTCTTCACCTTCAAGCTGCTGCTGTATCTCCACTCGGGTAAGTAATATTTGCAATAATCTATCCGTGTCTGCAGGGCTAGCCTAAAAATTAATGATTCTTTAGTACAAATAAGAAAAGTACCATATCATTTTATCCATCGAAGACTTGAGGATATGTCAAAGAGACTTTAAGTAGAAGAGAGCTAAAAGATGCCAGAATAAAATATTGATTGGTTTGAAGAAAAAAACATAGCCTATTCCATTACTCCATCATTCTACAACAAAAACAAAGTTATTCTGTCATTCAATATCATTATTAAATTTAATGATGTAGAATTTGTGACTTCAGGAAATTATTCATGTAATACTTGAAATACATTTAATAAATGCTACCATCATCATATCCTTGACAAAATATTATCACACATGGTGAAAGAGGACATTATTAAATTGTCCTTACATAAGCAGGAAATTGCTGGAGATGTACACATGAACACAAAAAAATATAAACAGTTCTACAAAAATGATATTACCAAATGTGCAAAAGGGGTGAGAAAAACAGTTGAGGATGATAAGAGAGGATAAAATGGTCTTCAGATAATCTAAGCAAAGGTTTAGATGAATTTAGTACAGGAATGAGGAAATTGACACACTTACCATAATGAGGAACACTCTAATCTGGTTATCATCCATTGCAGTTAGCCTGATACTCTTTGGACTTGCACGTACAACCGACATTCCAGCCCAGATCTGAAAAAAATAATTATTTAACATTAATGAACCATTATGAAGGTAATAATTTCATTTGACGTACAAAACATATAAATAAAAAACCTCCGTAAGATGCTCTTCAGAGGACCAAAAGAAACCAACATTATAAGCAATATGATGTTTCAGGAAAGAATCTTCATTTCTTCAATATTAGAAATCAATTTTTAAAAGTGCAGGGGTAAAATAACATACTATACTGAGCTAACTTATTTGTGAGAGGAGTAGAAACTGAAGCATTGCAAAATTACTCTAAAAACAATTTCCAATTGTTGCAATTTCCTCAAATACTTGCAATTTTTTCATTGCATTACATCCACTCAACATCTAAGTTTCCATAAGCACTATATAATTGAATGCTTGCACATTGTTCATTGCAAATTTCAAAGTCAAATGGAAAAATAATCTCAATAATAACACCTAAATCATCAATAATGTCAACTGATCAGTATACTCCATCAGTTGCAGATCCTCACTAATGATATCAACCACACAAAAAAACCAAGAGCTTCCTGCTGACCTCAGAATGTTGATTCTGGGAATTCAACTACAAATAAAGAATACATTATAAATTATAATTAACTGCTTGGGATTTAAAGTAGACATGCCCGGCAAAAATGCAGTCAACATTAACTTTTTTCCCAGACTACAATATTACATATAATTTACTTATAAATTACCACCATATCTATTATATATAGCTTAATATATTTTGTTCCTAATTCACATCTTTTTCATTTAGCTTTTGTTTTTCACACATAAAAACCTTGAAATATGAGATTTATTTCTCATCTTAATCAAACATTAAAAAAATGGAAACTAATCTGAAAAATATATTTGCCAATACAAGAGGCCAACTGTCAAAACAACAACACAGTCAATATACCGCACCTGGTTTAAGTGCATCTGCAAAAATATAATGTGATTAGCAGTAGATCATGAAATAAGGTTTAGTATACAATAGCAAAAGAAAAATGGAACGAACCTTGGTGTTGAGAACGACGCGCAGGCTGCCCTGGATCCTCATAACTAGCCTCGACTGCTTTCTCCGTTGCTCGTTTTTGTCATTCACTCTCAGCTGCCCCCTGCCTCTCTCCACCCATGACGACTTCTCAATATTAAATGCAAACAGCTTGCATGTTATCTTTAAGAAAAATATCATTAATCATTTTAATTAATTTGATAAAGAGGAAGTACAAGTACTAGCTATTTATCTACTATTATAATCACCCTTGTTTACATATCTGTTTGGCTGTTTATCTGAGCTTATTTACCTAAATATAAAATAAAATTTATCTTTAATTTGTTTGCATAAATATTTACATTAGTAAAATTAAATTAGAAATAATTGTAAAAGAAGACATTGGGAAATACCATAACAAAGGGAGTTTAACACAAAATCACATTTTTTAAAGGGAATAACACCTAGGGTTCAAAATCATAAAAACAGCAATAAAAGTCATCCTTAAGATATCATGATTTTGATAAGTAAATAACATGGTATTCTGATTGCAGAAGTTCAGGAGCTATATAAGTATCTGTTTTAAATGAAGAGTAAAGAAACTGCAATTAATATGAATAAATTTTAAGTGAATAATTATAAAGTTAATGAATATATAGGCAATGTTAATTATTTTTGAAGCTTGATTTTACATAAGCATATGAGAATCTTTGCTACATAAAGAATCAATGCATAGCAAAATAAATTATAATCATAAAAGAACAAAATGCATTCTTTCAATATTATTATACGGAAAAGACAAAGTTTAAAGGCTGATAGCTGTCAGCATGCTTTCCATTACTCAATAACAAATTAAAGAGGCTTTTTCTCTATCTTTATGAATGATGACAATGTATGTTATACAGCAAAAAACCCATGTGTGTGACTAGATGCATGTCATTAAATACTACTGTCATTAAATTTATAAGTAAATAATTACCTGTAACACATTTTCTTCATCTTCCTCTCCAGTAATGATGGTAACTTCCTCATATTTTCTCTTCACGGCTCTTGCCTCCTCATACTCCCTGGCTGCCTCACTTAAACTCTTCGACTGTCCTCCTTCCTAAAATATCACCAATTATTACATTTAACTGATTACTTTTATACTAATTAAAAATTTTTATCTTGCAATTAGGGGTTAAAGTGAATGTGCTTCAATGATAGAAAAGATACTGTAGATAAAGCTGGAATACAGTGATTAAATTAAAGACTTCATACTTGGGTTACAAACAGCACAATGAAAAAACTTAACAATTCCCAAAAGTTCATAACTTGAAGAGCAGTGTGGAATGGTTTGCCTGTCTTATTTTCAAACTCTTCCCTAAATATAGATGTATATTCAAAAGTAATACAACTAAATTATTGGAAATTTCACCAAATGTAGCCTTAGATTCTATCCAGATGATTTGTTTACACCAAGTTCCTTCAAATTTAACTCCAAGTTAAAATTGTAAATAGTTAGCACTATTTGAAGATTACTGATAATTTATTATATGCAGCTACTGAAAATGGCATAATAATAGATTTAACTACACTACAAAGTACAATGTACTACAACTATTGTATGTATATACTATTTGAGTAATGCAATTTTTTGTTACAAATTTTTATAGAGTAAGGATGCATATATTTGCAGCATGAAGATTTTTCCATCTGATTTTGGGAAACTTATAACTTTTTTCATAATAATAATAAAAGAAAATAGGGCGAGAAAATTTCCTTCCTTACACTGCTTAATCTGTCTAAGTTTCTTTCCCTTTTCAACACAGAAGAGAACAGCATCTCTGAATCTCCATTAGTGGATACTGCTTCTATTTTTCCCTCAGCAAATGGCGTAGGGGCGGGCACCAATGGATCTTCTTTCTTTTCTACAGCCTGAAAGAAGGGTAGATAAATAACATTATAACCTATTCAGTAATTTAGAAATCAGCAAATGAAAATAACCAATTTAATGAATCATTAAGGTACAAAAGAGAAACAAATGTGTGCATGGAAAATCAAAATTACTCAAATAAATTGAATTCTGTTAGACTATTTTAATGTAAAATTACTTCATTAGACTTGTAGAAATTTTTGTTGATAATTTCATGGTCTTGATACATTATCAAATTGCAGAATTCAGTATTTCAGTACAGAAATAAATATATTTACTAGCAATGGTTTAATAAATAAAGGGCATTTTTGTCCAATCTTACATAAAAACTTGAAACACTGCATTACATTTATGTATACAAAGGGCTCTAAATACAGAATTTCAAAGAAAAATATCTAGAGTAGACCCTCAATCATCAGAGATGTTATTTATAGCCCTTTCAGAATCGAAGATCTACTGGATAGTAAAATTTAAAGCCCATTAGTTCATGGCACCACAGTGGTGTCATCAGACATCAAATATATATGGTATAATCAATTCTAGTTTGTTTCGTATAATCAAATGACCCCTCAAGGAATTTTTGTGATCAAAACCATGATTCCCAGAGACCAGCTCTAACTTATCCATGTGGTTTTGCCATTAGATCTAAGATGTTTCAAGATTATCGCAAAAACTTTTGGTTATGTAACAATGTAACCTTTTGCAAACACACACACAAGCACAAAGACACATACCAACCAAGTCTCATTCATACTACAGATTTTAAATTTAAACATTTTATTAGTAATTTAAATTATGGAAATTCACTGTTAGCTGCGAAGTTGTTTTTAGGGTCTGAAAATGGATTAATTCACTAAGAATTATTTCAAATCACAAAAACCAAATCTGTATTCCTATGATTCAGAATTAGGCTTCCTGCAACAAATCTAAGTTGAAATACCACTGCAATTAGTTGTTTACTGCAAACTTTCCAAATAAATTGATAAGTGGAGTGAAACTATTATTTACTTGTGTTGTTTATTTAACTACTGCTTAAACAGATGAGTTACCTCTGTTTACAAAGCTGTGATTTTGGGAACACTGCTCAAGATCAATCCTGACTTTCATTCCAAAAATGAATCCAAATACCTCATAGCAATAACTAATGTACCAACATATATAACTGAAAAAAAAGGCAAGAC
This sequence comes from Pachydiplax longipennis, assembly GCA_036926295.1. Lineage (NCBI taxonomy): Eukaryota > Metazoa > Arthropoda > Insecta > Odonata > Libellulidae > Pachydiplax > Pachydiplax longipennis. The sequence goes on from JAVFKF010000015.1 coordinate 40,704,390, forward strand.
AATATTGGAGTACTTCTCTTGAATAATATTTCCCTTTTGATAAAAAAAATCACATTTTCCTTATTTAATTTTGATGGGATAAGTCAAAGAGACATTTCTTAATGGTCTCTTGATTTTCTAATTAAAAAACTAATTGTGTGGGAAAGGATCTTAAAGCAAGTTTCACGGTGAAAAGGTAAAAAGAGAGAAACTTTGAATTAAACCATAGATAAAAAAAGTGAAATATATTCACTTGAATTACACTTAAACTGTGGTCTTTTACTCATCTGGATTAGATGCTTAATGTTCTAAACACACAACTAGTATAATGATTGAAATCTACTCTGTTTTTAGAATACGTTGGAACCAAAGCAAATGCTTCATATAAAAGCACCAATCAATGTATGAGACCAATAGTAAAGGTAAATATTAAGAATGTACAGGTGAGTACTTAAAACCAAAGAGTAAACTGCGGTAAAAAAATATCAACACGTTTTTCATTTTGTTTAGGCTGGGTGGCCTCCCAGCCTAAACAAGGCAGTGAGTAGTGCTGAGGTTAGTCAGGCTATATCAAGTCTCAGAAGGTTGGCAACCAAGAGAAGAGTGTAGTAAATTTAGTAAATGTTGGACATTTCAACTCTAAGAGCTGAGCTCAAAATTGTTTCCAGTGGCTGAATTGAAAACTAAATAGGTTCCTACATGGCCATATGGGCAACGTGTTCAACTTTGGTGAAAGTGATCCCAGGTTCAATTCCCAGCAGGAGCCTACTTGCAAAATGATCCCTACTGCCAAAGTACTTTTAACAATACTATTTCTACTACTAAAAACTAAAAGGTTTAATTTGACAAGCATAATCCACAGAACATAACTCTGATCCACATTTGGTGTTCTCCCAGCCTTATTTATACTGGGGTTTTAGGGTAACAAATATAGGAGCCTAGTATTTACCTCTACCCTGATATTTAGTATTCATTTGTAAATACTTCAAAAGCCTAATGAAATGAACCATATTGTTTTTTAAGAATTCATATCATCTTCTCTGTAAGATTATTTTCTAATCTTCTTGCTACCTATAAAAATTCTTCCTTCCTAACTGCTAAATATCATAAGAACACATTTAAACTTGAACAAGATTCTTAAATTTTCTGAGAACAATATACCATTGAACACCAAAACTGAGTGAAGAATTAAAGCAAGAATAAAAAGCTATGATCTGAAAAGAGCTGCTAAAGAACAAACAAGCTGGAGAGCATAACACGGCTTAACTTGGGAGATGGAATATTGGTACTGATCAAACAGTTTTAGGATAGATAGATAGAGGGAACAATCAAAATAAAATGAGATAAACCAACTCAACCCAGATACTAAGTATTGCCTGAGCCCAATAAGGAAGCTGATAGATTGTCTAATCAAATGAAAGGGAATTTATGCAGAACGGCAGTACAAAATAGCACCTGGTGCCAGAGAGTCCTGCTGAGAAGTCAAGCCCATTCATTAAAGACTGTTAACTTGATTCATTGCACTCAAAACTTTGGAAACAATGGAAGTTAGGCATCAAAATATTGGCCACTAATTATATAACCAGCAGGATATAAAACAACAGGAAAGCACTACATTCTTCATGATTTCCAAGCTTATCTTTCTTTGAAATTCAATTTCTTTTACTAGCAAGAAATACTAAGCATAACTGATATGCTGGAGAGTGTAAATATAGTAATATATATCAGGGTAAAACATAAAAAGTCATAAAACACTGTAACTTACATGAGTACTACTGATGCCGTTGAGTGCAACTGAAGATCCTGCAGCACTTGCTTCACTTTGGGCTGCTTCCTGAAAAAGAAAAGAAATAAGGTGATTAATAACTATATTCTAAAACTACTCTATCTAGAACCTGTAACATTATCTACCCTTATATGATATCTGTAAGATCAAAGAGCTCATCAACAAACAGATAAGTGAAAAACTATCAATTTTTAGTGATTTATAACAAAGTTACCATGGCAAATGACAGCTGAGCATTGACTTAAAATTGAGGACAAGGTGGAGAGAAAGGAATAGATTTTTCTACAGAAATAAAAGGCAGAGAATGAATGGTCCAAATGCTAAGAGAGGAGAGCAATTATAAAAATAAAGAAAAGGGCAGTTATTAGGGAATTTATAAGCTCATGAAACTAAAAAGTAGTAAATAATGGATGAGCACTATTATTCACACAATAAAACCCCTCTAAGAATGTTGTTATACAATGAGCCAAATGTATACAGAGAGCTTTTGGTTCAAAAAGTGTGAGAAATCTATGGCACAGTTATATCATACGGCCCAAATATATATCAGATATATACAGTGGAGAAAAACAAATCAGCAAACTATAGTGACTTCAAAAGTGATTGAATTCAAGTTAATGAAGCAATTCAATTCAATTGATGACTGCAATATTGGGATCCATCAACTGGGATTCTAATCAAATTTCTTCCAGAATTAAATTCCATGTAAGGCACTCATAAGTTTTACATTTATATCTTTCTAAATGAAAATGATAACCATTGTTGGCATGTCATTGAAGAGAAGCAGTTTTCCATAAAAAAAAAGACTTACAATTCTTACCTCTCATCTTCCAGACATTCAAACTTTAGCACACACTATTCACAGAGAGATAATGCTTTTCAATAAAAAAGACTCGAATTTAAAATTTTAGTATGAACATCTATAAAATGTAACTATTACACGTCAAAAGACATTTTCAGTTTTTCAGATATGAAGTTAAACCTCTAATATCTTATGGCATTATATATTCTTTAGTAAAAGACATGGTTTATTATTGTAATGCTCATAAATCAATACAAGTATTAATACTGGGGTCAATGTTTAGAAATGATGGTTGCCATAATATTGGTATTCAATCTTGTCAACGTATTACAATCTATAAAAGCAAAGACGCCTGAAAGAAAAACTCACCACTCGTTCATGGAGATTCTGGCCAAATACAAATCCAGGAGAAGATGAGGATGCAGATACTGTGCTTTGTGGAGTGAACGAGGGTTTTGCAGCAGCAACTTCTGCAGTGGGGGCTGGAACAGGGGGTTCTGTCCTCTCCACATTCTCCACTCTACTCCCCAGAGGAACAAATTTTGGAGCAATAACATTATCATCACTGTTCTTGGAAGATTCTTCCACAGTATTCTTTTCATTCTCTTCTTCCAAGCATTCACTCACTTTGGAATCGGCATTAACTGCAAAACCAAAAACTCAAATGTTTATGGACTCTCACATCAGAGTAAAACATTGACTTAACAACTCATAACATATAATCGTCACATTTACATAAACACATGGTCCATTCAGTAGAATAACTCTCATTATCACTCATGAATGATATGTGAGAGTAAAATTCCAAAAAAGGTGTTTGGTATAGAGTGAAATGAAAAGGGTCAAAGCTACTTTGCTTTAGTTAGGATTCCTGTAGAATAATATTTAAATTCATTTATTGTGCACCTAAAAAATATCTTTCATTGTAATTCTGCTATTATTTTGTACTTAATGCATAATAATTGGTTTGGTTACCACTTTCTTGGCTAAGGAAATCCTTGTACTATTTTTTTCCAAGGAAATCCACATCCTGTGACTGGGTGAGCATTCATTCTGTTGAAATGAATGAGGAAGTGGGTTTTTTAACCTACTATTTTTAATCATTAAATACCAACACTTAAAAAACATAAATAATTATTAAAATGTTTTCTGATACCAACAAAAATGCTTTTTTAATTACCTGCAAAGGTTGATTAACCAAATTTGATTTAAATTTAATTTGTTTACCATTAAACAGTTTAATGACAGTGCATCGTATTTGATAAAAACTAGTCATCATGAAAACACAATAAGCCAAACGTAAAGTATCTATAAAATGAGATAGTTATGAAAGTTGTTGAGAACTGAGACATGACGATTCAAGAAACCTCCAGAATAGACATTTAAGAGAGCATTCTAAGAGCGATCACAGCTTATTATAATAGGCATAAGATGCTATTATTTAAAAGCAAGTGGTGGAAGAACAAATAGGAAAAGGTTCTGAATACAAAAAAAACCATGGAAGTCACTGGCTGATAAGCAGAAGCAAATAGGCAAAAGTTTACCATCAAAGGGCATCAGATTAAGCATAGTTATCATTTTTAAGTCACAATTTTCATAATCATTAATCAGTCTTTATAAATTTTACATTAAAAACAATAGACAACTTTATCAGCCAAACTTCAAATAATAGTTGAAATTAGTAGATAAAGAGGCATTTAATTATCACTTCTCTTATAACAAGGTATGGTTTGATGTTTCAAAATAACGAATCTGAAGAAACTTTCAACAATTTCCTCCATCATCCCTATCTTTTTGACTAAATAAAATGAAGTGATAAGGTACAGTAAGACCAAACCATAGTGGAAAACTGAAAGAATCTGAGAATATAAGACTGAAATTCAAACATGTTGAATAAAGGTATAGACTAATCTAGACATGTTTGCATTGATTTGTTAAGAAAAGAGAGAGATAAAGAACTTACTGACAAACATACAAATGAACTAGGAAAAACTTAGAGGCCTACAATTATGGAAAATTATAATAGGCACGATAAGATTTATTGAAAACTCAGACAGAAAGGCAAACAGTTATTCTGTTAGCAGGTAATCATGGGAATGGATTAAAGCATTATATTTTCATTTTCTGGACCTCAAAGTTTTGACGTCAAACATAGCCCTTTCTTCAATTTGAAGTGATATGAGCCATCATATTTTGAAATAAGCCCTAATGAGAAACCTTTTAGAGGCAGTAGGGAAGAAGAAAGTATAACTCAATGATGTCATGGTCACCCATCTCCTGTATCAGCAAGCATTTAAACTTATTGTGTTCCGTGCAGGGATAAGAAAGTAGAGCTACTTACAAGTCCTCTAAGAGTATCATAGGACATATGAGTTGAGCTTTCTTCAAAGAATACTGTTTGAAAGATCAATTTGAAATACTAAAACTATATTCAATATGCTGTTTCATAAAAATATAATACATAATAAAAATAATATATTTGTAATAATTCTACTTTGATTTTCCTGAAAGTAATAGAAAATAACAAGAAAATGACAGAACTTTCTATTGGTATAATTATGGTTTTTATTCCAGACTTGTCATAATAAGGAATGAAGAAAGAAGCAAAATTGAACAAGAATGTTAAAACGGATTGAAATTCCTGAAGTATATCCAAAACCTAGCCCTTTTTCCGAGATTTAAATCAAATATAATTTAGGTTGAAAATTAATATCATGTTATGTTGACATTGAAATTTGCAATGAAGATTTAAGAAATATGTGATGTGAGCAAGGGTTAAAATTCAAGCTAATGGAGATAAGAAATAACAACAGGATTTATGAAAAGAGGCTAACATAAGAAATGTTAATGGTCTGTTGGCTGCTGAGGTAATTTTTTTATTTCTTCATGTTGTTTCTAGTTTCCCACTGTGACGATTTTAGTCTTCCGAAAATGTTTCTTTCACCTATGTTCCAGGAGGATTCTTCTTAGGTAGGTCAAAGCTGGGATTCCAAAAGCTACTTTGACCTGAAGAGGCCAAGCAGAATATAGGCAAAACATTGTCAGAAAACCAAAATCTTTGCAGTGGGAACCCTAAAGCATTCAGAGAACAAGATATTTCAAGTTCTCATTTTGAAGAGAACTATCTTAGTGCTTACTTTTCAATTTACCCACCGTGAATAAACGGGCCCTTCAGCTAGTAAACTACAAAATTAAAGATGCTAACTATGAAAAAGAAATCGTAGAAGCAATCAGAGGAGTGCTTACCTTTCGCAAAAGGGTTTCCAAGTCTGGATGGGCTTAAGCTGTAAGCACCCTTTGAGTTGAAAGGGGAAGGAGAGGCAAAAGAAGAGGATCCCAGGAGCTGTGACGGCCGAAGGACAGGTTTGGATGACGACGAGCCAAAACCTGTGCCTAATTGAGAAATTATCTATAGTCTCCAAAACATCTTGAAAGCAAATTTTGTGGCAAGGGTATCATTAATATCTTGATATCTTATTTTAGGGCTGGGTTTTTCAACTCCTGGCCCACATGCAGCCCTTTAGCTAATTCCTTCAAAAATTGGAATATTGATGTTTTCTGAAGGTTTTCTAAGATTTTCTACATTTACCCATGATAAACATAGTGAAAGTAGTAAAATACAGTTTGGAATCCATGCAAAAAAACACTACACTCACTTAACCTATCAATGTAATTGAACTATGAGAAAAACTCCTTCATAAAATTAAGAATTTCATGTAAATATGCAGTGAAGAATGCCTGTGGTAGAATTGTGAGAAGTGAGAAGAATTAAGCTGTGGTAAATATTTTAAAATCTTGCATTTATGCACCAAATTGCATTAATGCAATGTTGACACATTAAACTTTCTTCGTCAGTCACAGCTACGAGATGTTTAGGAACCCCTACTTGAAAGTAATGCTAATCAGAATGTCTCCCCTCAGCTAGATATGTCAGTACAGGAGTTGCACAAGGTTCAATTCTAGGCCTTGTTTTATACTTAACATATACTTAACATAACTGACCTGGTTGTTCATATTAATTATTCAAAAAGTGTGCTTCTGGCTGATGATAGAAATATGCTGCTGAGTAATAATTCTCAGCTAGACTTACAGCAAAAATTTGATCATACAAAGTTGAAATCATAGAAATGGGTCTATTTTCTTGTATTAAACACTTATATTTATTTCAGCAATCATATAAACTAATAGTTAAGATAAATAAAAATGAAACTATTTTTAAACTAATTAAATTTAAATTATGAGTTAGAGTTAGTTTATTAATTGAGTCTTGGTGTTACTATAGAGCTATCGCTAAAATGGTCAATCCATATAAATAATTTAGAAAGTAGACATCTATCATTTGATATTTTTAAGCAGCACTACAAGTTCAATGGAATTAACATGTATACACTATGCTAAATTTCATAGTGTGACATGCTATGGTATTATTTTCTTGGTTGCCTCTGGTGGTGTCTTCAAAGCACAGAGACATGCTATGTGAGCTTTGCTAAACTTGAAGCCCTGTTAATCAGCATAAAACTCTTATATTAACAAATAATATTATGATAAAATATTTAATAGAATTAAAAATATTTAAAGGAAAATCATTTTTTATTGAAGGGTCTTTTTAAACAGTAGATAAACACCTAGAATATGTAGACAGTAATGAGAATTGATTTAATTCATGCTTTGCTTTGTTACTTAAATTTTAATTAGTTTATTACTACTTTCCTTTTGAATAATACAGACACCATATAATAGTAAAAAATATATTGCCTAATATTTCTGTAGATAGTTCTAAAGCTAATATGTAACAGGTTAACATGTTCTTGGGCTAACAATACATCCGGATGGATGTATCACAAGATTCATTTTTGGCAATGGCATGCAATAAGTATTTTGATTGTAGTTAATAAAAACTATACTATAATAAATTATAAAACCAGATGAAACTCTAATTTCTAAACCAAACAAATCCTAGAAATTCAACATTGAATCAAATACAATATTTAAAACAATAGCAGGAACCTCTTCATTATATCCACAAGAGAAAATGCTGAAACAATCATTGCAAAATGAACATTTTTATATATTTTTTGACTGTACGAGTTTAATAACATACCTGAAGAAGGGGATGAAAATTTGGAAGGTGCCATTGCAAATGATGATCGGGAATCACGGAAGTTGGAAAGAGACGAATTTCCTGCAGAACAAGATTTGATATACGGCCAAGGGTTTGACTGCCCAAAATTAATAGGAGACTGACAACTCTTAGAAGTAGAGGGTAGTGATGGATTCTCCTTCGAAGAAGCTAAAACAGAAACAATAAAAATAATCTATCACTCTTCTGTTTCATTGACTATGAGTGAGGTACCAATCAAGGAATCTAACAGATATCAATCTGAAAAGATATGTTTTCACATTTCAAAGATACAGATGGTATACTTTACTTTATATTAGTTCAACACAAAAGAAAATTAATGACACAATGTTTTCACATAAGAATTGTTTGGGTGTGAAAGAAGCTGGTAGATGCTAGTCAGGTATATAATATCATTAGGTTATAATGCTGCAACAAAGAGTAAGTTAACGAAAAATAAAATCCCAAATCAAATTATCACATATTACCATCATAAATGTTTCATACATTGAAATATATATTGTTTCCAATTTTCTTTTCTTTATATTTTAATAAAATCCTATCATCTAAAATTTTTTGCCTTTCCATCTTTTCCACTGTATCCTATCTTTAACTATCCAATTCCTTTCTTTCTAATATATCACTCACCCATTTCCTCTGCTATTACCTAATCACTTCAATGAAAATCCCCCTCTTCTATCATCATCTCTAGCACTTACAAGTCAACATATTTACTCTAACAAGTTATAATTTCAATGAATCCAACTAAGATACTCAATTCAATGCCACACATCTCAAAAGTCTCCATCATTTGATATCCACCTTTCCCATGTTTAATCTATACTGCTAAAACCTCCATACCAATATATTTACAGACCTTTTTAATTCTCTCATCAATGCTTTTCACCTCGTTTCCCTAGCTTCATCTAAAAGCTTCCTTGGCTACACTTCTAGGCTATTCTTCCTTTAACCTTATCCAAAAACTTTCTTCCTGAGAAAGAACAAAGTTCATTTAAGGGAGCTAATGTTGTATATCTTATACTAGTGTTTTTCTATCAACCCTGACTTTTAATTCAGATTTCTTTCCTTCTGTTAATTAGTAGTAGCAGTATTGTTAAGTGTTCAACACTACTACTTAACAACAACAAACTTAGGTAATTTCACACGTAGGATCCCACTGGGAATCAAAACCAGGACTACTTTTATCAAAGTAAAATACACTGTCCATATGGCTATCTGGGAGCATTCTGTTAACTACAGGACTTTATTTTTTCTGGCACATTTTCCTGACATTATCATACAAATTCCTTTCCATCAACTCATAATCTCATGACAACATAGTCTTGTTGTTTTTGATTTTATCTTTAATGAAAACAATGAAAACAGTATTTAAGACTGATTTTGGTACTTCTCTATTCGAGTCATTTCATGCTTAACCTGTAGTTTTTATTGCTATTGCAATTTTAATTTCAATGTATAACTGACTGACAAAATTAACTCACTATGGCTAACCATACTGACATTTCAATTGTTTTATTATATTCCATAATTGTATTGCAATAATTTATTACATGTCTAAAGATAAGGGAATTTTCCTGTTAAAACACCTTTGCTACTACTATAACTGAATTAGATCCATACTAACAGGAGCTTACCATGCACTGAATCAGAAAATGGGGATTTAAAAAAAGGAACATTTACTCATTTAGATTAAACACAACAAATAAGTTATCAAAAGGTACTGAAAATAAACAACATGCAATCGCTCAGAAAATACTTGCGAAATTAAGGATGCTTTCGAGTTGTATTAACTTAATTCCATTGAATAAATACATCACATCCATTTACAACTTTGTAATAGTACAAATACAAACCTAGGTATGACTCACGATACAGTAAACAGGTTCAATATCAAATGTAATGAATAACTTTCGACGCATGCTATATACACAGAGGTTTTAGATTAGTATTTCTTCGCAAATCGGTAAAATCTTTACCTAACTCACTTTACCAGTGATATGAATGTAATGTATCATTGCGTAGTAAGATTGAAGACAGAATGAAAAACATATTTTAAAAAATTTGAAATTACTGACCGAATCCACAATTAATGTGTTATGAGGTTCGTGCAAAACTAACGAACTAATGAAATAATTATTGGTGATTTGAACTATTTGAAATTCGGTGATTCATTGCATTCACTACACGCATTGATTCCATCTAATAGATGTTTTGACTTAAGAAACCAGACTTCAAAAGGCTCAGTCATGTAAATTAGGAGCATTACATAAATAATGGATAACAACAGCATCATTTGAAATTCATAATCCTAATATGAAACAATCGCAATCACCATTTGTACATGCATTCAGACAGCAATACTTACAATCGGGGCACTTTATTACGTTACGTTCGCCTCCAACCATGCCCGTTTCTTCTTTTTCTTGCAATTCACAGGTAGCATCTTCATTTGAAGATTGGCATGAATTTTTCTGAGACGTCACGTCTGTCAAAGCACAGAAAAACTCAGACATCTCAACAAAGTTAATAACATTCTAATAGTGAAAACCTACAGCAGTAAGAACGTTAAGTAAATTCAAAAATATTCATGAAATGAATTATTTAAGCTTCGAATTCAAGCTTAACTTTTGCTTTTGATATTCACGACCAACTACTTTACTTTCCGATCATCTCAGAGGATTTTATACGAAAGTAAAGGAATAATTGATATAAACAAAGCAGTATAACAATACAACATCGACTAGTTGTGTAATAAACTATACAATTAGATGATCGCATGAGTTGTCATCTGTTACACTCAAAATGTAACCATAAATGTATCATCTGAATATATATCTTGATTACATATGTCATTAATAAAATTAGGGCCATCAAAAGTGGAGTTGATAACCACCTTTTGGCAAATAATAAAATGAAGCTTCGTACCTGTTTTCAGATCAGCCATTCTACCGAAATCTGAACATGGACCGAGTAAAACAAACGATGATCGCTAAGCACTTCACAGTCTTAGCGGTAAAGAGGTAAAGAGAGGCATAGGATTGCATTGTGCTGCACCTGCAGTACCCAACATATTTATAATGTGTACGCGGGAACAAATTTATTTATTCGGCAGAAAATTTAATGTGATATGTAGATCTTATGAGTTCCATGTACATCCTCTCCTTAATGACGCATTCGGTCAATATATCCCACAAAGATTCGACAATTGTTGGACGCAAAATCTTGAAGGAAATGAACTAGCATAAGTTGACTAAGATTGAGGTTACAATATTTGAATAAAATTTATTTACCTCCTATAACTTACGTAAACTACTTAAATTTGAAAATTCTTTATTTGAGCCCCAATTTGCTCAAAAAACTATTTTCTAGTATGTAAACATTCCGCTGTAACGAAGTTTTACTTGTCTGTGGAATGCGAAAGAATTTTAGCGATATTATTTAAATCGCATCTTTGTTCTGTCATGATGATATAATAGGTACCTTATTTTAGACGTGCCAAGAGAATAATCTACTTTGGTCGTTCCTCGTCTTTCTTTGTTAAGTAAGTCAATGGCTTACTTTTTCCTAAGAAGTTTGCATTTTTACTCTTCAGTAATATCAAGATTATAGGAATCAATACATATTAAACAGATGAAAGATCCGGTTGGACACAAATTAGTACAAAATAATACAAATAGGAAGAGTAAGAGAGCATTCCTCCCCATTCAGGCAATAAAGATATTTTCCAAGCTAAGGATAAATTACACTTCGAATTATCAGAAAACTAATGGCATGTTGAGACCCTGTGAAATACTCAAATCTCTATGTAACCATTGGACAAAACTTAAACAATATTCAGATTTTTCACACAGGCTCTTATACAGCAGTGAGAAATAATGAATGATTTTTATAATAAATTATATTGGAAAGGAATAATGATGGATAAAGAATTGGTTATTGAAAAACAAAATACATCAATTGCAACATTTATGAAAGCAATGAATTTTACAGCATGAATTAAAGTTTATTAAATCAGAGCAATAAAAATAAAGCCAAGATTTGAAGAAACGAAATCTTATGATGAAGCCTCAATCATTTCAATAACAGAATTTACTATGTTGGCCTTGACTTTGTGGTAGGCTTCCATTATGATGAAATGAAAGGATTCAAAATTTACCGTACCACTAGATTTAGTGGTACGGTAAATTTTGAATCCTTTCATTTCATCATTTCAATAACCTTAGCATTATAACTACTCAATAATTGAATTGTGAAAAATAAGCCTTAAAAATTTATAACATTCAGAATTTCAAGTTTATTACATTGACAGAAACATCTAGATCAGAGAGTGAGAGCTCAAAGTTACTCATGTTGATGATAGGATTATAATGTGTGAAAAAGTATTGCCAGTAATTGATATTAGATAAGGCAATGAAATGAAAAATTCAACAAAGAAAATCAACAGGAACCATGTGGACCTCTGTGATATGTGGTAGACGACCTTACCAAAGACATCTTCAAGCAATTTTAGACCTAGCCAATTGAACAAACCAAACAAGAAAATAAACTATTTTCAAAACCAAACCATTCCCTGTGATATATTCAGATTGACTTGCCTGTTATAGAAATAAATCCATGTCTTGAGCACTCCAGGTAAGCCACAAATATGTAGATCTACCTTGCCAAGGTCTGTTTGGTGGAATTTGAGAGGGGTGAACGAGAATGGCACCTTGAATTCTACATCAGCTATGGTAATTCAAATCTTGAATACATCAACCTACAAAATTATGTGATAATTATCACACGTAAAGCTTAAATATAACATTTTAAAGGACTATGAAACAAATAATGTACACAAGAAGTCTTTGCACTAAGTAGTTCCTTGTGGCCCTCTTCATCTGTTCTTGATCTTCAGAACTTACTGTAACAAACCTTCACACAATAACTAAATTTCCTCACATTGTTGAAAAAAGGCTTCCTCCTGCTCTACTGCCTACCTGGATTCCAGGCCCTATCTCCTGGTTGCCAATCAGCATTTTCATCCATAATGGGAGAAAGAGAGAAATGATCTTACTATTGTTAGTTTTAATGTTAGAAGTGCTTTGACAGCTCTGGTCATTTAGCATGTGAGTCCCCACCAGGAATTGAACCCTAGATATTAATGCTGAACACTTCTGAATCCTTCTCTTTCCAGAAATTAGTGAATATTATATTTGTATTAAAGATCACAGGCCACTGTCATCGGAGTCGTAGGAAATTCATTGGGTATTATTCAAGATGGAAACAATGGAAAGCATCAGAAATCCATTGGTGAATAAAAAACAATTTGATGGATCCATCAATGAATATAAAAACAGATTGTTGGAAGCATGATTCCATCGATGAATTTAAAAACATGCCCTATTATTACTTATATCACATATGCTTTCTGCAGCACTTCTCATTGATAAAGCAAGAGGGTGCACTGTGATGCCCATGAAGAGGAAAACATATAAGTCACCTGGTGCACCAAAATAAATACTAATAAGCACTTATGGGAAGAGATTCCCTATGAAAGGACCCTCTGCAACTTTACCTAGCAGAAGCTGTGGTTTTTACTGCATAGATAAATAAAATGCTAATGTCAAATTCTATTAACATGTGATAATTCGTTTTGAATTGAATGATGCTTATACTTGTAGATAATAACCGAATGGACAAAGGAAGCATATTCATGGTTAAATCTGCTGCTAAGCTTAGCAGTGAGTTTAAGTCACGATTTTTTCATTAATTGGCTAGTATGATTGGTGTGATATATTTCAGATACAATTTTTATTTTTACACTACACTGATAGTTTCAATTATTTTCTAGAAACTTACCTTGTGAAAATGATAATTGAACTCCTTGATGGAATGAAGGTTTTGGCAAAGAAAATTAATAAACTGGCTGGAAATACTCCAGGGGCTGCAGCAAATATACTCACTACTACTCACCTGGGAAGATATCATGGAAAGTGAGAGAAAATTAAATCACTCACTGTCAGACAATACATAGTATAAGCTTCATCTGCTATTTCACTAAGTATTCCATTTTTATTTCAGAATAGTTTACTCCATTGGAATGCTAGCCATTAAGTTCAATTGCTTGGTCACAGTGAAAGGAATTGATTCCGATAACTTCCACATTATCAATCCTCACCAACTTAAGTTGCATCACATGCAACGCTGTTGAAGTGATTACTAATTTTGTCAAAAGGTCTTTAAAAAAAAGGAATACTGATTTTTTTTAAATACTTGAAAAATAGAACATCAGAACAAATCTTCACTTGCACCATACCTTCTGATAGAATTGGATTGTGATCCTTAGGGAAAATTGACCTCAGTGGAAAATTAAAAAACTCTGAGTTTATTTAGATGGGTTGTAAGAATTCGTCCAAGTTAAACTTTATATTCATTTAATGGTAGAGTCGATTTTAAATTATACTTTGTAGAGAGGACAAGCTAATTTAATAATTAATCTTTGTTGATTTTAAATAGGTTTTATTACATATTTAAAAAATATAACATCACCAACTAATATGTTATAAGTTGAAAAATTGCTTGTCTCAGAATTAAGTATGTCAACAAGTTCTCTGTGCAGTGAGAAGCAAGGTTGGTTCAGCACTAGTGTTGGTAGTCATCAAATGGTCTAATTGAATTAACACCCCAAGTCATTTTAAACCCTCTAGTTTTAATGAATTTTGAAATACCCCTATTTCCTAATTACTTAACTGTTCTTTTTGTCACCTCTTGTTCCACATAAGACACTGACTTTACCGTTTACTGACAAGGGCTTCTCCAGAAGCTTTGATGATACTGCTTTCTCCACCCTGAGGAACTACTATTGTTGAGTCTTTGAAGAAAGAATATAGAACACACAGAAGGTCTTTTTAATAGGTTTTCAAGAAGAAATAACATGTCAGCTGTATTATTTTATACTTAACTATACAAAAAGTGGAAGAAAAGTTCAGTTTTATATATCTTTCCACAATGCAGGAATCATCCCCAATAGAGAAAAATCTCGTAACTGGAATCATAGCTTAAAGGACTTATGTAGAATTTTCCTTCCTTTTATCATGAAAAACTATTATAGCTTAATGTGTCTTTAGGCAGTGAATTTTCCTAATTGATTCCTATCTCATTTTCAGAGGTGCATTTCAAACAGCGCAATCGCTCAACTATGCAAGGTTTCATCAAAGCAATTATGATCTAGTATTATTCTCTAAGTTTGCACGAAATTTAAACATTGCTAGAAGAGGTCTAAAAACACAATACACACAGAGCACAGGCATTGCATAGAGCCATTTAAAAGAGATGTGAAAGCTGTGTATGGTTTTAAACATATTAGTTTGCAGACTATGTTGTGAGATCTGCAGCATTTGAAGTCTTCATGGAGACTTATATTTATTATATACACATATCCAAGTCCTCCTGTGTTAATTGCTCTGTTCTTTAGTTGCTGTGAGGATGAATAAATCTTTAAAAAATAAAAATTGATTGATGCAGAAGGAAATGAAGAAGTAGCTAATTCTCTCATTTCTATTGACCTCTCTTTTCTAGAAAGTTCAAGCTGCTGTAGCCCTGGTGAGGGGCCAGGAGATGAAGAAGGACCCCAGTTCTTCAGGTGAATCTGTTTAAAAATGTTTTAAGTTTTGTAATTTCTTTCCTAATGTAGTGGTGTCTGTCTTAAAAATATTTTATCATCCATTGTTATTCATGAAGTATCTAAAATAATGTAATAAATGAGCAATTATGCTTAACCAATCCAAATCAAGAACAGTATTACTAAGTTCAAAATACCTGACCACAGCATCCATAAGGGGCACAAGACTGACATTTACATATTAAGTTGCCTCTTTATATCACTTCTGCCTTTCCCATCATGATGTTTATTGGCTTCTCACTCAGGCTTGTTCAAATCCTTTAAGTGGCAAATTTTTGCATAGGTTATTAGGTTATTGCTTTGAGGAGAAGTTCGGTATTCTTTAAGAATGGCTGTAATCACATTCAAAGAACCTTTGAAAGGTTGCTGGAATATTTCTAGAAAGGTTAAAAAAGATTGCAGAGGCATTGCCATAACCAGAAATAGTTGTAGAAGCATTCATATAACAATAAAGGATGGGTTATGGTTGCAAGAGCATTCACTACAGGTTCTTTTAAACATTGCAGGAGCATAGTTGTGACATTTGAGCATTCATTGAACCATTTTCTAAACATTCACGTGCAACCAAAAGGTGAACATTCATATAACATTGCTGCAATATTTCTGTACTGTATGGGCATTTCCCACTGCTAGATATTGTTGCTTAGTCAATAACTTACACTGATTATTTTTATTATTTGAGTTTCACCTTTAGAAATTTGGACATATGCAATGAGAAAAACAATGGAGATCATATCTATATTCCTTTGAAATAGGAGATGATATCAAATATATTAATCAAATTTGATATCAATATATCAAATATAATTATCAAATAATCAATAATATATGATTTCAAAATGTATGGAAAAATCTGCTCATTACGATATTCTAATCAATTGTTTATTATTCAGCAACTTCAGTATGTAAATATGTTTTTCCCTCTTTGTGACACTGAAGTTCAGAAGTTATAATAAAATACTCCTAAAACAGGTATGTGATATTACTACTACTAAAACAAAATGAAAAGCAAAAAATTCCACGACTATTTTATATCCATGGAAATTGATTTCTTAAAGGCTATTCAAAGGATTCTTTTTCCAACAATGAGGTTCAGAAAGTAAGTTCAGTTGAATTCAATAGGGTGGTTTTTAAGCACTGCATTATGATACAAGGGAAAAGGTTCGATTTTTAATAAAAACAAATTCAGGAATGAGTGAAAAAGTATGGTGCTATAAAAATTCCAAATGTTTTCTGTATGATTCTTACAAATGTTTTTAGTCTACAGCATAAAAATATCATACTAAGTTGAACATTCAAACTCATGGCCTTCAATTCAATAAATCAATCAAATTCAACAAAAGATTTTATTGAATTTACTTACAGTAGTATTGATTTCTTTCAACCTTGCAAATTTCTCTGAATGCAAAGAAATAACTAAGGTATTTCCATATGTGATCCATTATTAAAAAGCAACAATCATGTAATCCTATCCAAATCTTGTAATTGAAATCAAGCTAATCCTAGAGTAGAGAATTTTGAGTTAAATGGGATAAGGTATATACTCATATAAGATGCATTCTTTGCACCAAAAATATAGTTTAAAAAGCAGGGCACAGCTTATATAAGGGCATAGATTTGAGGGCCATGGTTTCTTATGATTGATCAAGAATAAAGTCCAAAAAACCTTGCAGTATCTTATACACTAATGCATTTTGAAAATGTAATACTCAGAAGATTTAACAATTTCCTTACTGTTCTCGCATCTGGAATGTTACTGAAAAGTTTATCTGGTACTTGGGCTAAGTGGTAAGTAGACATTACTCAAGCAAGAGCTGGTAGGAATCCCAGTCCTAAGAGGATAATAAAAGAGAGATATTTAGGACTGAGGACTGATTTGGTTATCTGGCTTTTGTAGCCTAATACTCAATGAATACTCTAAGAATTAATTAATGGCCATGACTTTTCATCCTGAGCTCATCAACCAAGGAGTCTAATGCTATTCTATGGTGAAACTGATTGAACTATTAATGTTATTACCATAGCCATGAGATGAAATGGTGTGAATGAATGTATTTCTATAATTTACGCTCCTGAAGAGGAGCAAAAGAATTTATGGAATATGTTGATACGTGATAATTTCTCATCTCATTTTCAAAGAAACATCTGATTTTCCAGCAAAATAGCAATCATGCAGTTGATTTTACTACCTTGAATTGTAATAAATAACACCAGAGGAAGAACTAATAATTCATGAAATAAAACATAAAATGTGTATTAAGATTGATATCCTGAGTAAGAAGACATTCCTATAGTATATCTTCACCAAAGATTAACTGTTAAAAGAATTTGGAAAGAGCCATTAATATTGAATACTGGAATGTTAATGTCTTATTCTTACCATATTCACTTCTAAGATCCTGTTATGTCATAAGATCAACAACCAACTATTGTTGCCTGCTACAGATGTGTTTTACTTCTTGTAGTGAAATAAATTAAAGCTTGCTCTCTTTATTGAATGATATTCAAAAATCATTTCTTCATGCTGATAAATATGAGACTTAACTTAGCTAGGTTTTAAATTAGTGACTGATTGCTGAAATCCTATTTGTATCAGAAATATAGGGGCATATATATTGAATAATAAGATAAATGAAGATAATTATTCTAATTCACCATTTTTTACAAAACTGGCACAAATCACTTAATTATTTTGTAATGTTTCAATATCTCCATCTTCATTAAAGTTATAATTGTATCAGATATCCAGAATAAAATCAAAAAATTAACAGTATAGACCAGAATAAAGGAACCTTTTTCCATCAGAAGTTTACATTCAGCATGCAGTCTCATAAGTCAGGACACGGGTGAAATTATGAGACCACTTTCGTGTCACGTGTTGCCTGCACTCAAATAGCTAGACTTCAAAATTTTTTATGAGATAACGAATTCATGGACTCAAGGATAGCCAAGAAGGTACTACGGTGAAAGCGGCCCCATGTACGATTCCCAGTGGGGGCCTATATTTGCGAAATACCCTAAAGGGGTCTTAGCTTATTAGCAAGACTGAAAAACATTTTTAAATGCAGGTACTTCTTTCAGGATGCGATTATGAATCGCATTGAGTGCCCCCAAAAAACCACATGTGGCCTGGAGGCCGTAGATTCCCCATAGACCTTAACGCTAATTATGATGGTCTTCGATAATAAGAATTTGGAGACAGTCTCAGTAGTGCTGAAGAAGTTAAATGATTATTTGCGTCTATTTGAAAAGAAATTTTCAACAAGAAATGGAACCTTCTTGTAAATAAGACGTGCATCAAATTTTGTAACCATTTAAAGAACGTGAATTATAATCCTTTACGTATTTTCAGCGTAGTATTATCAAATAGCTTTAATAATGTACTCCATAATACATCAAACAGCTCTCATCTTTAATTAGTGAAGCCCTATCTAAAGATTTGATTTTAAATGTCTTCGTTGTCTTAATCACTAGCGATAGTCAGCGATAAATATTCAGAACGGTTGCGGTAAAAAATTTTCGAGGAAGAGTGAAGACTAATGAACGATAAGGTGGAGTAGTAACTGGAGAAAGGAATTTTAAAAAAAGGGATGAAGTTCATTTCATTTCATTTTAATCTTCGAAAATAAATTACTGTATAACAAATAATAATACTCGATCATAACGGTGTTTTAATTTCAGACCTTAACTTACCGAAAGAAGTTTCAAAAGCTTTCTTCTTTGTCCATCTTGAAAGGCATCCGTATGGAATTACAACATAACGTCGTCATGGATCAACTTGATAATGAATCACTTCCTCTCCCAAGCTTCTTCAAAAACACTCCCAAGTTTCTCTGCTTAATCACCTCTTATGTCTCACATTGAGTGACGAGCAATCTTAAACACAACATTACGCTAAAGTGCGATAAAAACTGCATAGAAAATCAGGATTGAGAAAAATTTTACCGCGTAAAGTCGACGTTCTTTCACCAAGAGAAATGAAACGAAAAGACAGAATAGAAGCAAAACTATGTCTTACGAAATTAAACTATGTTTGCGCGCCGTCTTTCTCATCGGAGGCGGCGTGAATAAGCCTATCGAAAAATGGGGCACCTCCGCCCATAAAAGTAGAATTATAAACGTGAGTCAGAATGGTTCACATTATGTTTTCAGCATTAAGTCTTAAAATTATCTGCCGTTAACAATGAAACCCCTCAGGAAAATGAATTAAACTAGGTAATATCCGCTAGAATCCTCACTTTTGGATTCTGATGGCAGTAGGTTTGGTAACTACGCGATTAAAATCTTTCTCAGATTGCTTACAGCCCTTGGTTCTTTAACGTCATATGGATTAAGTTTCCTAAACTAGACATGAATACATTAGAAGAGAATTTAAAATGCAATAACTTATCTTCGAGTCATACCTAATGGAAAAAATTGGAGTATGTCTTTTGAATCTATACTGCACTGCTACATTTGTTAAGAATAAATTTATTACAATATTTGCTCTGCCTCGATATTCAGAACCACGTAATAAGGGCTGAGTTTGGACAAAAAGACGTTATCAGAGTGTTTGCAGGGATAACTAAGCCTTCCTTTATTCAGTATTTTCTTAACAAAGCAAAAATTTTCATTTAGTAAAGATGTTTACTTTATTTTGAACTTAAACGCGCGGCCTTCAGGTAACATAGGCCTTTCCTGTACTTCTTGAAACTATCTCCGGTACTAGGAACACTATACATTATATTGTTCTCAGCCTCCCTAATTACACCAACTGAAAATATTCCGCCAATACCCCAATATTAAATTCGTTTTGAAATTTCCATTTCCACCATTCCACGTGTTAGCTTTGTAATAGAAGTTAACTTGTTTTGACTTTTGAGGTGTTGTATTGTGGTAGAAGATTGAGATGGGTCAAAACTTCTTGAGCAAACCCGAAAGCTAACAGCATTTTGCAAATTTAAGCCCAACCTGAGCCTAAAATTTCTCTATTCGACTCAGCGTTAATGTTTAGAGTTCCATGTTTTGCTCATTGTTTTCGTCTCTTTCATCGGCGAAACCGTATTGTAATTTTGGAATGTATGATTATCTAGTGCGAATCTCGTATTCGTAAATAGTTCGAATCGTTTTTCATTACGTAACATAGAAAAATGACCTTGTCGCTCGGCCTGATTTCTCGTCCCTCTGTAATCGAATCATAGTAAGCTCTGTCTGTATTCTTCGAGGCATTGAAGGATTTATATATATTTTCCTGAATTTCCTTCAACGAGAGTTAAGGCGAGGATTAAAACCCCGTCCCTTGAAATGGAGATTCTTTCTCTCTTGGTCGCTTGTGACAAATTTCGTCACTCTTTCTGTAATTAATAATTTCATATTTCGTGCAATTTCCAGAGATTTATCCTTTTCCATTGGCTCTCTTAATTTATGCTGATTCGGCAGCTCCAGTAGCCGTTAATCTCTTGGGTAAAAATCCCTAAACGTTAGGATATCAGTCACTCCTTGGTAGTTTTACTAACAGGGAGTGACTCTCAAATTTGTCTGGAATTTTGATAAAACTTTTAGTAGTGGCGTAAGATGTGGATTAATTAAAAAATTCAACGGCTTTCGCCTGAATGGGCCTTATTTTCACTACAATAAGTAATTGAAAATTGATAGGCGGAATATAGGCAACTCCGCAACCCACGCCTGTGCTAGCCAACTCTGTAGGAAATAATGCGTTGTTTGCAAGCATTTTTTAAATCTTATTTTGATAATGTAATGCTTATGTGTTCGTTTGGTGTTAATTTTATCAGCCAACATCTTAAAATAGGCAACATCTTCAGAAAATAAGCACCAAAAGGGCTACTTTTTATTAAAGATAGTTAAAAACTTACCTAGACACATAAAAAGAGCTTACTCTCGATAATGGTGATTTACCGGGTTACTATGTCATTGTATAAATTTTTACTATTTTACCAATAACTGTAGAGCATCTAGCACTTGGTACTGTTATTAAAAAAGGAAAATAAAGGCTATTTATGATTATTAAAAACCTAGGAAATCGAAGGAAATTTCCTTTCATGATTTTATGTAATTTGGATAATATCTTAAATTAAAAATATTTAAGTTATTAAATAATATTCTTCTTTCTCCTTCCTTCCTCCTAGGCATACCTGTTCCCTTCAGTACCCCACTCATCCCACATCTAGGTAATCCCTCCATCTTTTCCTTGGTCTTTCACACTTCTTTTTCCCATGGAGCTATATCCCTTGCAACTTTCTCAATTCTTTGCTCATCCAATCTGTCCATGTGTTTGTTTTCTTCTAGCTTCCTCCACTTTTGAACCCACTCACTCACTTAATGTCTTCCACCCACACCACAGTCTTTTCTGGTCTCTTCATTCCTTTCTCCGTAAAGACATATTACTTATTTAATCCACCTCAAAATGCTCATCTCTGTTGTTTCCAATAGCCTTTTAGTTTTGAGGCTATCGGGTCTTGTATTTCCCACATGTGTTAAATTGGTCTGATTTCTGCTTATAAATCTTACCCTCTGTCTCTTTTCTCAAATTCTTGTTTTATCAGATAGTGGCATTCAGGTAACCTGCAATCCTTTATTCTTTTGTTAATGGTTCTCAAACTTCCTTCTCAATGTCCCTAGAATTTGAGAGCATTATTCCTAGATATTTAAAGAACATTACTTGTTGGATAACTCTCCCATTAATCTCCAGTTTCCAGCGCAGAGGTTCCTTTAATGTAGTCATGCATCTTTTTCTTTCCAGATAAAATAACTATATTAAAATATATTTTAAAAGTTTAGCTGTATAATTAATTATGTGTATATAGGGTCTTTGTAGTTCATCTTCACTACCTGCCAAAAGCATGGCATAGACAGCAGAAGACAGAATTTTAATTTCCTGACTGTCCTTAATAACCTCTTCCATTTTTAACTTTGTCATTTATTTCAGCCATATTTCGGCTTTATTTATAGCCTATTTATTTCTATTTATATCCGAATTTCCCATCATCCCTATAAGATTGGTTGGTATTTCACAGTCATGCAGCAAGTGAGTAACATAATGAAGTTGGATTGTATTGCATACCTTCTGTAAGTTGATGAAAGAAATATATGCTGGTAAACTGTATTCAATGACTTCTCAATCACTTGTCTCAATCCACTGGGAAAGCCTCAATGAATATTTGACATACTCCATATTTAAGAAATTTATTGGATATTATATCTTGATCTAATGATTTTCTAATCTTTAAAGCTTTCAATAGTTGTTCTACCTCCAAGAGTTGAACTGCTGCATAACTATCATTGGTTCTAATGTTTGGTGTGTTCTTGTTCAATGAGTTTGAGTTTTATGCAAATAGTGTAGTTTAATATGATGCCCACGCTCCTTCTTGTTATATGACTGACTTCCATAAGCTCATTGACTTCCTCTCCTTGTTTTGAAGTCATCATCTATGTTTATTCATACAGTCCATAGAAATCACTTTCATTTCTTTTTGAAAATATTTTCCAGTATTCCTTCTTCATTTGGTTTACAAAACATTTTGTTTCATTTATGATGATTTCATAATTTTCAAGAGACCCCTGGGTTGTGAGAGATTTATATTTTATAAAAGCCTTCTTTTTTCATTTATCCTTTACTTCTTTACAATACCATGGTGTTTTATGAATTTGTTTTTCCATTTCCATCCCTGTCCCTAAAGATTGAACAGCTACTTTGTCTGTTTCTTTTTGACCCTTTCCAAACTCCAGTATACACAACCATCTTCTTACATGTCATTGCCTTTGATTTTCTCTGCCATAATCTCTGGTAATGTTGCTCAGTTGATTCATTCCAGAGTGATTTGATGTTATACTTTTGCTGCTTGTATGCTCCTTTTCTCATACCTTTACATTTTTAACCTAAATGTACTTGTTCATAAGCTGTAATCACTTCCTACGTTTGCCGACCTTATGATTTTGACATCTAATTCTAGTAGCAGGTTTAAATTTTTGTTGGTAACTGAGTATTCAATAATCAATTTCTGGCCTCTATTATATTTTATCATTTATTTATATTGACCTCTAGGTGGTAAAAAGTGTTATTGATTCTTAATTCATCCCATGAACAGAGTTTGATCATCATTTCATCATTATCATTAAGAAAATCTTCATTGAGCCATTATTTAATTCCAGGAACGATGACTTTTCCAATACAAGCATTTTTGCATATTGGACAATCATCTCCTATTAGTAGTATTTACTAATCTGGAGCTAGGTGTGAACTGCATCTTGTAGTTATTTGTAAAATGCTTCAATGTTAGCTTTTGGCTTATAATTTTCCAGTCCATAAACTGATTTAATATTTAATTTTCAAATATCAATTTTCATTTTTACAGAAACAACCCATTCAGATATACGAGTATATCCACTTTCTTCTATGAACTTTACATAGTTATTATGCATTACTATGGTAACTCCTACTTTGGCTCTTACTGTTTTTTTAACCCCAATATAGATGAGAAAATCCACACTCCCAACTCCCTCTGACTTTTCCCTTTCTTTTTTGTTTCTCACAGTGCACTTATAGAAATGCAATGATTTTACAGTATTTCTATCAATTCCTGATCTTTGTCACTGAATGACTTTATATTTCATGTTACAAGTCTATCTTTCTTTTTCCAAATTGTTGTCTCTTTCATTGAGTGGGTCATATGAATCATTGGGTCATTGAATCTGCCCTAATCCAAGGCTTGGTACCAGTACTACGGGTAATAACTTTTAATGCCTTTAAGTATGTCACTAGCCTGGCTCATCAGCATGGGTACATTTTAGTCTCGCCCTTTATCTTAGGTGGATCCAGCAAGAGGGCTCCTGATGAGTAGTTAGACTATCACAGGCATAGCTCCTTGATTCATTGGGTTAGAAAACAGAAGTCCTCTCAATCATGACAAGGCACAAATATAATTATACTCGATACAACAAATTAGAGAGCGATAATAGGCTAAATTATGTAAGTTTAGGCAGAGAATTAACTTTACCTATTCAGGTTCTCCAAAAAAATACCTGCATATTTTTGTATACCATACAAATGCTAAGCAGTTTCATTATGAACAAGCAGATTTTCCCATTCTGAGCATAATTATGTCATCATTCAGAGAAAAATTAGATTTACTTCGACAGAAAGCCAAGAGATTCAATTTTCTGCATGATATTACAGAAAAAATGCCTGTTTGGAGGAATGATAAAAGTAAGTCTATCCTTCAGAAATAGAGGGTAGGAAGAATGAAGAAGCATTTATAGTTGACATGCTGTTTTAAACCCTTGGCTGGTAACCATGAGCTTCTCTCCTGTATGTGGGGAGAAGCTCATGGTTGCCAGCTTCTACTTCTGTGTTCCCATAACTTCTGTGCATTTGGGCACATCCTTAAAGAGTGAGGGTTTTCCTTCTCTTTGTTTTAAGTTTATTACATTTCTTGTATCATGTAATGCTTTGAATATATGCATACTAATTCTTGCTGGAGATTGTTGATAAAGTATATAATATTGATATAAAATATGATCCAAATATTTCTGATTTTTTATTGAACTACTTTCAAGATGATGTAACCTAAACAACCAAAAAGAAATTCATTCATTTCATACTCATTATCGGCCATCATTTAATGTATGATAATTATTACTGATAATCAATCACTGATAAATACAATTTGTTTCTTTATCACATGAGAAAAACTTTCAGGCTGGTTTTTGCTTCTTCACTCATTAAAACCCTGATCCTTCCCTTAAATTTATTATAAATTATCTTGTGTTTACCTGGTGAATTTCATGGACTAAGATTTCTTGGGTTTCTGCAATGAGTGTTGACATTTCAACTCCTGTCTCTGAATTCATCATATGGAGCAATATTCATATGAACATAGATACAAACTGGTTGGTTGGAAACCCAAGAAATCTTCATTCTTAAATATATTCCACATAACCTTTCTTTACTTTCCATTTAATATTCTCTTATATACTTATATTAGCGAAATTCATTGAATCCTATGGAAAGGATATTCCTTGGAAAGATACTTAATGTTATTAGGATGGTAGCAGAAGTCTCAAGGATGGTTGAAGTTATCTGAAATAATATTAAAAACACAGATACTCTCACATATATAACCTAATACCCAACTTTGTAGCATTTTAATAAAAACGTATACTCTACATTGGAAAGTTTACTGAACAAAAATAAATACTGATTTATTACTACTCCTTTGGGTAAATGGTGCAAGTATTCTGGACTATTATCGTAATTCTGAAGAATTGCGAATTATGCTTGCTGGTTAAGAAGAAATTTAGTACTTCTATTTTTCTCACATACCGTGTAAAATTAGTGTCATTCAATTGAAGCTTCATAAGTTCCCCTTAATTTCCGTACTCTACTATTTCTATCTCAATGCATAAAAACCATTGAATTCATGAGCAGTGTTTGGATGTAGCAATGGAATATATTAATCAATATAGACATATAAAGTAAAATAAGTAAAAAAAACAATAGGTGCTGTATTTGAGTTCAAATTTTGGTCTCTCTCTCTTTTGGTAAAATTTTGCCCTCTGTCAATACTGTTTTGGCATTGATTTTGGACATTTATGGGATATCCTGAGCTTCTCAATCTAGCATGGAATGCCAAGGAAAAAGAACTACCTAGTGGTCTAGAAACATTTGCTATGGTGGAAGGTTAAATGGGTAGAGCAGAGGATGCATGGCAGAGGTGCAGGGCCAAAAGGAGAGACTTTTCTAAATTATTTTCATATTATTATATCAAACTTAACTTGAAAATTCATTCATTGATCTTTATTAAGTTTCTTTCCTTTATCTTCAGATCCAGATGCAATCTTTGCTCTACAGCTCCAAGCAATTCTTATTTTTGTGCAAAGGAGCTTGTTCTCCATTCTAACTTTTTTACTTTTTCTTATATTGATTAAGTAAAATATTTTCCAACCATTTTATTAATTCTATATTTCCCTCAGTTGATCAGATGAATATTCTTCTAATTTTATCCTTTTTCTAGCATGGATTCTAAAACGGGATATTACCAATGTTTACAATAGGTTTAGCAGCTAAAACCCAACTTCTAAACAAACATACTGCCTTTTTCATTACCTATAATAGTTTCTTAAAATACTACTTCTGTTTTCTCATCTTCATTTACTTCAAGTAAAACATATATTTTAAAATGAGTGACTCACTATAGATTAAAAATTCCAAGCAAAGTAACTATAAAACCATAAACATCTGTCTAGGTATAATTAGGCCTCTCTTGACTAAAAATGTGGAATTCTAAACAAATTTAGATTATAAGTTATTGATTTAAGAGATAATTAGAGTTAGAAATTGAATTTTGCAAAATAAGAAAATGTTGTGACTGATTTTTCACTCTTTTCTTTCATTCTGTTTAATTCTTCATTTATAAGGAAATATTTGCATTTGTTAAACATGCTATTTTCCTTTGTGATTTGGTTTTAATGAAATGTTTCCCTATAAGGGGTGAAATGATGCCATTAATTTGTATATATCCCCAATAAAAAAAACTTTTAGATGCACTACTGAGGGGATCTATGAGAAAACGAAAATAGGGGAACAGAGGCGCTTAGTGTTTTAATGGCTATCTGTAAAGGTCTGCTTAGGAACCATATAAATCTTGATAACTTATATCCTATATCCAGAAGTGTATATGTATGATAGAAAAGACACACAAGAGAAAAATCTTATCATTCTGCAAGTATTTTGATTTATTTTCCCAAAAGAACTTAAAGAACTCTATTTTATTGGCCTAGGTAGGATAATGGAGTACCAACGACACTATCTAATCCTCATTGAATCCTACGGGCCCCAAATTTAGGCTCGTGAAGTAGATCACCAAACAAATAGCTATTGAGATGTGGCGGGAAGAGAATGCATTCAACACGATCTAAGAACCATGCTGACCTCAAAGATCCAATCTTTCCCTCATTGAGGCCCTAAAAATGAGCTCAGAATGTCTAGCTTGAGGCCCTCATCGGCGCAGTGCTTTCTAATCGATATAATCGGGTTTTTTGGACCTTCAGAAATACACGTAAAATCTAAGGTGGTTCGGATCGACTCTTAATTTTCCCTTGTATTTTCCCAGTTGGTACGGTTTAGGCCGTATGTTTGTATCCTAAGTAAATGTTATATCCATTACGTATAGGCGCTTTTCTTCTACATGCACTACTCCCTCGTTATTTGTAATCCAGTGTTTCCACAAATTCACGTATCCAGGGAACCTGTATCCGATAGCAACTTCTCGCTCATCCGTGAATTTACAAAACTTCAACCTCGTGTTTTACGGGACCGAGTTTTTTAAAAAAAGTATATTCGGCAGTGATAAATGAGTATAAATTAACATCTAAATATATGTTGTGTTTTCAAATAAGAAATTTATAATTAAAAAAATAATTGAAAATTATTATCACTCATTGAAATCGTTTCCAGTAATTCTCCGGTGAATAATTTCATCTTCCCTAGCCATTTCCCCTCCTGCGTTTCCCCATACCAGCCCTTCCCTTCCCCCTCCTACTCATAAAAATCCATGACTGACTATAAATATGCTTCTTCCATGCTGTATCGTACCTGACGTTGGCCTTCCTCTTCCCGAAAGCGGTCGTACTACATTAAAAAGCTAGTGGAATATACGAAGGACATTTGGTTTTATTTAAGAAAATTCGTATTTCTACCACTACTTCTTGCTCACACTTTGCCATTTCACTTGTATGGGCATTCTACCGAATTCTTCTCGCTCATTCCTATTTCTGATAAAGATTTCTTGTTTTTGTAGTGGATGGCTACGTATATGGTTGTGAAGGTGTCCGATCGCATTGTAGAAAGAATATTAACGTGGAAGTGCGAGAGGAGTCCAAATGGCCTAATGAATACTTCGACTCAAAATAATTATTTATAAACAAAATACGGTAAAACTCGGTTAAGACGCCTTTTAGGGGACAAGATTACACCGGGTTGTATAATACTGCTTCAGTTATATAATCTTTTTGAATAATGGTCTGCTTTTCCCACCAAGTTAGCGCCTTAGTTACATCATTTTGGTTATTTTTCTCTCTACAAGGAAACAATTTTTACCAAATAGACAATCAGGGAAGAATAACGAATTTTTAACAGCAGTGGTTGGAGGGCATCATAGAGCACGATCTGCTCTCTACGCACTGCACTCCTTTTCTACTTTATTCGATTATTAGTATTTTTAACAATTTGAGACTGCGACGAAAGAAACACAGCCAAGTAAATTTTTAATCTAATGATCTCCATGAGAAAAAAGTGATAAAGAAGATCTCACTCTATCTCACTAGTTCGTATCAGCTCCGGTAGTTGATGGGAGATCGTTCAGCTTCAAATGTCTTAATTTCATTCTCACAAAATTAGTCGTTCCAAAGAAAAAGTTCACAAGGAAACATTCTAGAGAGAAGGTGAGCCGAGAGAGGACGACAGACATTACGTAAAAAAAATTTGGCCAATCGATGAGGCAAAAGATTGGCTACAGCGGAGTGCTATGCATCTCGGGACAGAAAAAAATAGCGTCTTAAGCGTGATGCTGGGCGTCTTAGGAGATATTTTTACCATGTTTTTCGTGTGATAGGGACCGGGAGAAAACCGCGTATTAAGAGGATGTAGTCTTCAGCGGGAGCGTCTTAAACGGGTTTTACTGTTTCTGGAATCCTCTAATTCTTGATGGCTGAGTGTGCTCTTGAAATTAAATGTTGTTTGTTGTGAATGTGGAGCAATGCCTTCTTCCGGACAATGGTGGACGACTTTCATAAATGTTATTCAGAAGAACGAACCATAATCCTCGAGACGATTAAAAGACCAGAGTTGTAATGACGAAGGAGCCGAATTCCATAAAGAATTACTCAAGAGGCCCCGTCTTCAATTCAGTCTCGCATTAGCGTCGGATCTTGAATTCAAATTTTCAAAGTTTTAAATTTAAAGATGGCGATCTAAACGATCTTCCGCGGATCCTGAGGAAGCTCCGCCGCTTTCTGCAAATTTAACAGCAGAGTCGTCTTGTGCCTTTTCGTGAAATTCTTCGATATCCATCTCGTTGAAGATCGCTGACTTGAGTAGTTGACATGTGCTGTCACTGTCACATGCCAATGGGGCATCCGCAATGGAAAGTGACCTCCGTTTACATTAAGACAGCTGGGCCCGTGACGTCTTCTTCGCCACTTGCGTCACCAGACGTTCACTATAAGCCGAAATTGGACTCACGTGCTCACGCAGGTGCGATACTAACGTCTTCCCCCGGAATTCCGGGTCTCTCCCGGATTTTAGATAGACCTCTCCCGGAGCATCTGCCTATTCTTCATGAAATCAGAGTTTAAATATCCCTATCTTCACTCATGATCTCAATAGTTAAGATTCCCGTCCACGCTTCGTGTGGATTTAAGAGGGATACTGTTGTAAGTAAGTATTGTTTCAGATGAGATGAATAACTTATTTTTTCCATTGGATTTTTCATTGAGTGATCATTTTCGAGGGGGAAGAATCATCCAGCAGAATTAATAAAATTAATATGCAGTAACACCCGTTTAAGACGCTGCACAGCATAATATACAGTATTCTCCCAGTCACGGACCCTTTCACACGAAATATATGGTAAAAGACGCTTAAGACGCGGATTTTTCTCGTCCCTAAATGCACTGCAATCCACTTTAGCCTCATTCAATAACCCAAGAATATTTTACATAATCTGTGTCGCCGTCCCCCTACCTCTCACACTTCGTCTTATATCTAGAACAGTTCCTTCTAAATTTCTTCTTTGAAAAGGCTAATTTTGTGAGAATAAATTGAAGATAACCCGAAGTAGATCAATCTGCATTCCACCTTAAGGGTTGAAACAAATTCTTCGATAGAGTTAGATCCTATTTATTTGTTTTATTTGTTTTGTTTCAGCGCAAAAAGTTAGATTAAAGATTAGTTTAGCGGTGTTTCCGGAAATTGTATCGGAATCAATACAATGTTTGGTATCATCCCATCGACTTATTCATTGTTTTTCTTATCAAATAAAAATACTGCCAATGAAATCTTTCATTAATAGCTTAAAATAAATTAATATCTAACGATTGAATAATTTTTATATTCGCATGTTATTATCCTCCATTTCTTTCCCATGCGTTCACATGAGAGGTGCTAATGGTCCACCAGGCGAAATTTAAGAAGCCAAGATTTTACGCATAATCTGTTTATAAAAGCTTTAGCCATTTTAAGCCGAAAATTCACTTTATAAATAAGATTCTACACGAAATTTCCTTTCTCATTTTGATGTCCGAAGCATATTAGTTGTTGTATAATAATTGAAATTTCTGTAAGAAAATCATTTTGCAGTTTTAAATCGATTATACGAATATATTCTTACATTTAGGGCTGAGACCAGGATTACGCGAAGGATTAAGCAGCGCGAGATGACTTTTAATTATTAGCGAAGTTTGAAATTTGTGTAAATTATGGTTCAGTTTTAGGCTAACGGCACTGATAATAAGTAAGATTTGCATCAAGCAGATGGAATTGATTCTTGAGTCTAAAAGTCTTTTTCCATCATCTAGATCAGGCTTACAAAATTTACAGAAAGGGAAGGGATTCATATTTAGGACAATGAATGACCACCGGCCGCAGATGAAGGATGTACTGTTTTGGCGGGGATAGTACCGTTTTTGGATTCTTTATCTCGTAAGAATAAACTAAAATCCTAATTCGAATCGATCTTTTCTGCGTCCGAAGTTTAGCTGAAATTATCCTGAGGTATAAGGGAACAAGTGGACTAAATGGATCTTCACGACTTCACGGATATTCGTCACAGAATAAGGTCTTGCTTTGTGGTTATTATTAATGCAAAATAACTTACAATTTTTCAAATGGATTTTTTTAACTTTATGGCTTAGTAAACTTTTTTCTCATGTTATTAAAACGATTTAGAATGTCGTTCTTTATTGCCAAAATCGTCGGGTGTCATACAGAAGGCGCTTAAAATTATTCTGGTAAATTTTTGTCCGTAAAACATTAATTTAAAACCGTCGCAAAGGTGAACTTTTAGAAAGTTCTCATAGTTAGGTAATTATAATTATGCAGCATCTCTCGCTCTCTCTCTCTCTCAGCATATCTCGCTCAGTTTTATTATGGTGTAAATTCTCCAAGAACTGGTATAACTTGTCTACGCTAATTTTGAGGCAAGAAGTAATTTACGCCAACAAGCTTCCTTCGCAAACTGTGTATTAAACAGAAGACTTATATCCGATACCTATCAGCGATCTCAAGTGCGAGAAGTAGTAAATATTCATGAAAATTCAATATTGAAGTTATTTTCTTTTCATTTCCCTCGATCATCCGTTACATCCACGGTGTTTTCATTCCAACAGGGAGATAGTTTTACTATATCTATTATCTCGTATCTAATGTTTGTTTGTTAGTGGGTATTGACTTTTTGTCGAGATGTCATTTAGTTGTAGTCGTTTTCTATGATGCTATGGTAAAAGATTATCATGTACAGTGATACCTCGGCCAAGGAGGAACCCGGCTAATGAATTTTTCGGATAACGAAGATATTTTCGCTGCTTTTCTAACTCGGCTAACGAATTGTTTAGAGGATGTGCGTAGCGGTGGGAACAACCTAATGAAAACTAACGAATAATTCCATTGTTTGCTTCCATAGAATAATTCGCATAGGAAGAAAAAAGGAATTGATAGATTGGTTAATCTGAAACATTTTCAGTGTTATGATGTTCCATGATATTTTTCATTCTACTTTCCATTCTCCTAAATCCAATTGAGTGGCTGTATATCTCAGCCTTTGCGAGGGAATTTGTCCTTTTATAACTTCCTTCTCACTATTTCATTAAATTCATCATTAGATAAAGGGCAGCATTCAGAAAGAATCAAACGATATCTTATAGAATCCTAAGGGAAATCGCGTTTTAGCTGACGAAGATTTCGGCTAATGAATGAGCTTCCGAAGCAAATTGTCTTCATCAGCCAATGCATCCCTGTATCCCTTTAGATTCGACAATTAATTTTTATTGCAATAAAAAGGGTTCAAGATCATATTATACTTCATGATTTCCACCTGGGAAAGTTCGCAAAGAGAAATGGACATGAAAAAGTCTGACAGTACCGGGATTCGAATCCTATTGAATTTCTATGCATCTTTGCGATTTATGGCTCTTTATATGCTTTTTACTATTTTAAGAACTTAAATACATGGGTGGTCTGAAAAGTTTCCGACATTTCGCCATTTCTCGACATGTTTTCTGAACATTTCTGAAGATTTCTCTCAAATCTGGGGTCGGAAACTTTTCAGACCATCCTCAAAAAAGGCAGAATAAAACAATTTAAAGGAATCCTGTGAATAATCTTGTTTCTTTTAATTATCTTCGTTAGCCGAGGTATCAATGTAATAGCTTCAGAGATTCAGGATGAAGAGAGACCATTCTGGCCTAACCTCCTCGGAGAAGTGTAAGAATAATAATAAATAGAATATTATTCACTGTGTTTACACTTGACATAATAACAGGGACCAAGAAGCGACTTTTAATGCTTACATTTACATTGATAAGCGAGGAAAAGACCGCACTGAAAGCCCTCGAAGGCCGCACGTTCCTTACCTCTGGATAAGCCTATCTAAATAGTTCTCATGTGATAAGCGATAAGGGGAACGTCGCTGACAAATTCGTTTGTCTCGGGTTGGCAGTGCTGCTCTTCTCCGAGTGGCAGCAGCACAGTCGAAGCGTCGTCCAATTGACCCCCGAAGGCCTTCTTTCCATCGTAATTGGAAGAAATCCATCGTGTTCCTGAATTATTGCAGACGGACGACCCCAGCGGACAGTGGGCAGGGGTCACAATTCCTGCTTGTTTAAGATCACCATGACGTCGTCTCATCTTTAGCGAAGAATTCACGCCGTGCGCTGGCTAAACCCACACCCGATGCATTTCTTTCAAGGAGGTCACTCATAGTTTTCACGCTGAGAATAGACGTATGCGTTTGTTTCTTTACCCAGACGAAAATGCGAGTCCTCAAATACCTGCTGATTGTTAGATTATAAAGGTTCATTAAAGAGAGAGTTGGAAATGGACGATTACATTTTTGGTAGCACGAATAATCCAAAACTATACAAACAATAGCGTCAGAAATTTTAAATTTTTGCCAATTAAGGGCGTAAAGTTTTAGTTTTTTCGGTTTCAAAACGTTTGCATGCATAATTAAAGGTGACATTGAGACTATAAAGTCTCTTCTTACATCTAATCCTCCGTCAAATAAATTTAAAAAGAGATAGCTTGAAAAAACAGTACATACAGAAGAAGACTGCTTTGTAGATTAAATACCCAAGCTAAGTGCTTAAGAAAAAAATTTCCACTTCAGGAAAGCACCCTCAAGAAAGGGGGTGTGAAAAACCTGCAGATAGGAAAACTAAATTTAGTGATGAAATCAGATAAAACGAGACTTTAAATCACGAGATGATATACCAATAATATCATACAAAACAAAAAAGAACGAATAGTTACATATTTACATTAAGTTACGATAAGAATATTTCTGAAGGTGAAAAGGGGAGGTAGCAGAGGGCTGAGGTATTTTGTGATCTCGGTGGGGTAAAAGAGTTGTGCATTTCGGAGCAATTAAGATCTATTTTGTGCGGCTAAGAGATGATTGTGGCATGTACTCTTAAAGCTAACAATGGAAGATAAGTTTTTTATTCCTTGTAGAAGCGAGGTTCAAAGGTTACCGTGACTGTAATGTAATAATTACAATCTAAATATACCCAGCAGTTTTGTAGTGCAGAATTGTTGTGTCTAATAATGAAAAGTCCTGAGACGTAACAATGGCTCAAAGCGAACGCCACAGAGCGTCTTCCGGAAACATTTTAAAATGCAGCACGAGATCTACTTTGACAGCGACGCGTGTTCGTTCCCGGTACGTTGCTTTCGGCGTCAGGATCATTGTTTACGATGATGCATCTGCATTTTTATGTATCCGAGGAAAGAATTCGGAGAGAAACGTCTTCATTACCAGGAATTATCTGGTGAATACGTCGGAGATTCTGACACAAAGTTAAGCGGTTAAGCACACTAGTACATAATAACGGTTAGAAGTTAAGTATTTCATTTGATTGTTCTTGCTCTGCGGGTGAGTTATCAGGGCCTAAAATTCCTACAAAAGATTCGGATTATATTGCTTTCGACAATGACAATATCGCTAGATTTCACTGTAACTTGTAACCATACAAGATAAGGTTTGATGCGGGAACTTTACGGATTAGATATATGTAGTATACAAATACTTCTAAGATACATACAATGGTAAACAAATATTCTCGAAAAAGTTAAATTTACTTCGATCAGTCTTGCAGGATGGTATCTTAGTTAGTTAATGAAACCGCGTTTAAATTTCTTTCTTTGGCTATTTTTAGGCCAAACAAAAGAAATTGAGCGCGGTTTGATTGATTTGTTTACAATCAATAGAAGAAACGCGTTTTAACACCAATTATGGGCTGCAAAAATTGAAGACAGCGATGCAATTTCATCTAAAATATTGGTCGCCAAGCAGTGGACCACGAATCGTGATATCCTAGAGAGGTTTTTGGTGGTCCCTGAAGAAATATGGAAATTATTTATAACTTTTATGTTTATTACAGTCTGCCATTATTTTTCGGTCGTCAAAACGGTGGGTACGGTGGTTCGAATTGATTGCGACTACTGATATCTAATCGGTATGCCGATCGTATTGTGGGTATGATAATTTTGTCCAATAACTAGAAAAGAGACACGTTTAGTAAAGCTTGCTATTATAAAACAGCGATCGTTGCAAAAATGTTTTCTCACGAAGATTAGAAATCTTCGAGTAAGAGAAATTTGGAGCTGTTGGTTAAATATGAATATGTTAAATTATTAGGACTGCTGATTTTTCTTCATCTTTTTTCCTCACTTAGAATCGAATTAGCTTAATATTCGATTCGACACGCGATACTTTGTTCCTTAGCTTTTCGTCAAATTCCCAAACTATAGTTCTCATTTTCTTCGTTTCTTACGTCATCATTTACAGATAGAGCGCCCATAATATGGTAATAAGGTCAATTTTTAGATTAGATGTAAGTTCGTAATCACAGTCATTTTGAATAGTGAATTATTTTTGGTTGAATTTGTATTTATAACGATGTGCCATACAAATTTCATGTAGAAAACTTAAATAAAGAAAGAGGAACGACAGCATAATATCCGTCACTTAAATTTGTATTCGACTTGAACATTTGTATATGCCGATTCGGCTGGAAATTTTTTCTTCTGCGAAGAAAGATCGTTTCGCAGATATATTTTTTCCATTATCGATCGCGATAGTAATAAACAAATAATAAGGGAATGGAAAAAATACAATACACTACAATTTAAGCTGTCGAATGGGGCAGAATAAATTTTAATTCGTTGAAATTTGAGTATTTTAATCGACGAAATAAATTCTAAAATAGGTAAAATTACATAAAAACTTTGGATACAGCATTGAGATCACTATGGAAATTTTAGTCGTTCTTGGATTCTGGCTCGTATACCTTAAGACGGAGTAAATTTTCATCTCTCAATTCCTTGAAATGGTTCCAGTAAAATTTCCTCCTCTGCCTTGTGTCCCAGAGATAGATTGTAATTTGAAGGTCCGTCTGAAAGCCCTCCCACGCGGCCACTCACTCGGATTCTGCAAATGCTCGCTTAATTAGGAAGCCTCACCCACGGACGCTCCTCCGCACTTTCAATTGTCACCATCAGCAATTTCCGCTTTACAAATCGCCTCATTTCTCCAAAATTCGTCCCAAAAGATTGGAATATTCAAAAAATTAATCCGGTGCCGTATTAGAAGAGAAAGAAGGGTGTTTTGATCTTTATTCGTCCACTGTTAACGACTAAAACTTTTGTGGGAAGAATGAGGCCTACCACAGAAGGTGAGGATTGAGGTAGATTGTCCCTTGCTTGCCTCACTAAGCCAGAATTCTATGAAACAAGTCTGCATAAGTGCAGCACAATAACGCAGGAGTTACCGAAGTGGATTCGGTGATAATTCGGCGTAGAACAACTCATCGTTAGGATAATACGGCGATAGACAACTGGTCGTAAGGACAACTCGGAGCCATGTTTAACCAGTCATATAGTATTTCATATTAACAAAAACTCAAATAATTGAAGAGCGAACTTTCTACCGATGTAACAAACTCTACGTAAGTTCCTTCTATCAAAATTGCTCATTATTGATATATATAGTATTAATTGTTCTCCTACCATAAAGAAAATTGGTAGAAAATGTTACAAAAGTGTTATAAAAAAATTCATAGACCAAATAATAAGGCCAAAAGAAATCTAGCATTGCAGTATTTCAATGACAGTGTGAGCTAATATCATCTAATAATAATAATAACTTTAATAATAACTTTATTCACTTCAATTCAATTCAAAGGAAATACAAAAAATACAAAACAAATCAAAAATAATATGAATATTCGAGCATATTAGTAATATTATCAATAATAGTAATAATTCTAATATGCTCGAAAATTTCTGCGAACACGTTTTCTTTGCGTGTAATATACGTTTTCTTAATTAAATTTACAACTTACATTTATATTTCATATCTACAATCGTATACCTACAATCATGCGAATAAACGATACTCAGTTCACGAAGATAATCATGTGATCTCTCTTACTTCCGGTCTCAACCCCATCTTTGTCTTCCGTTACAAATCTTTGATAAACTTTCTCTCTCATTTCAAGCCTTAGTGCTCCTTACTGTTTCATATGACGTGTTTCTACTCTTTCGCACTGTTATCACCGTCCTATTTCCTTTTTTTAAGTATTAACTCTTAATTAAAGAGTCCGTTATCTAAAAATGTATAAATGAATATGGTAACCGCAGCCGTAATTACGTTAGGACTGAAATTTTGGAGAGGATGTGGGCTGGAGTGACCACAGCACTCTCCGTTTACAACTCTAATACAGTGGCAACGACGGAATTAGTTAACGACGGAATTAGTTAACGACGTACTTGGTTAAGGACGAGTGAATTTAATAAAGAATAACATTCCGGGTAAAAACGCAAGACGCGATAGATTTCAATAAAATTTCAATAATAAATTTTAATGAACTATATTTGCTTATTTTTTATGTATATGGTTGTATGTATGTATGGTTGTGGAGAGGAGCTGGAAGAAATAAGTTGATTATAATATTAATGGAAAATCGCACTTTGGATAACGACAGTTTTGGTTAAGGGAGAGTCGTTTTCCAATGTATGTACCACTGCTTGGTCATCCTCTCCTTTTTATTCTAAATATCTTTTCATATGAAATATAATATACCGCATAATATGCATTGCATATAATATATGTTGTTTAATACAATACCGTCCCCTTTGAGGCTCCCTCATCCAAAATCATAACGACACAATACTTTCTAAATTTTCAACCGCAACTTCAATCGCCTTTATCTCACCAAATTCCCCAAATAAATCATCCGCTGACATAATAGATTTCAGCACAAATAAAACTTCCACCATGCCTCATCCAAGGACTTTCTCTGAATCCCAACAACATACATTGCCTCACTACATCCACAACTTCCAACACTACAGATTTTACAATTTTCACCTCTAAAGAAGTTTTCACATGTTTATCACGTAATCATGAATGTTCGATCTCAACTCGAAAATTAGAAGGTATGTAACAAATAGAATATAAGATCTCTTGGTTCACCTGAATCGTTAGGAATGTAAGATCTATTGTACGTGAATTTAGTACGTATGTGTGTAAATACATCCTTACATTCACATATAGACTGAGCGTTCATAAAGTTCCCGGAAGACACTAAACGACGCGTCGTTTGCAAGTAGCTACTTCAACGTCTCGCTATTTTACGCGCATATATGTCAAGGCATTTCATTTTAAGAAACTTGCAAGAATCAGTTTTAGATTTATTTATAGTAAAATCGGTTATTTTGGAGTTGAAAGTACCCCAGACACAGTAGATCTCAGTTTTTTGTGTGTACGTTAGCCATATATTGTGTAAAATGGCGTTTTCAAAAACCGTTTACTTGTGAGCTTCTCGTTGCCAGGTTACCCCAAAGTGCTTGAACTTGTCTCTGTTCTATCTTTGTCTTCTTCTTCTTTTCCTCACACCTCTTGGTGTCCAGTTGAGGACTGATGATGTCCAACTGTTGTCGTTTCTTCTCGCCACATGGCCAGCTTAAGTCCATAGCACTGATCTTATTTTATCTATAACTGGAAAATTCCCTCGCCAAGCATGACGGAACTCACATTTACTTCTTTTTATATAGACGAGGACATCTCTAAATCCTTCCTCGCATCCACGCTTTGTTCTATATATGTGGGCCCTCGTCAAATTTTCAAAGATACGTAATCAAATAAATTTTTCTATAATCTATAATTTTCGGATTCTCTTCTATATATGTATCTATAAATGTATATTATAAATACATTTTCTATAATTTATAATTTACGGATTGTATTCTATTATCATACATCATCATTCAACACATTATATGGACTATGTGTATGTAGAATGCACCATAAACAAATTGAAAACATAATTTACATAATATTGTAATTAAATCTCGTAAAGAAATGAAGTCTGTAAGAGATAAACAAGTAATTTATGGAAGCCATTTTGGACTATCTGGATTCGTATATAAAGCCTTAGAAAGATGTTCCAGAGCCATTTTTTCGTGTTGTCATAGTATGCGAAAATTGGCGTAAATCAATGGAAAACTCTTCGACCGTTAATTGTGAAAAGTCGTATAAGCCAAGGAAAAAATATACACAAGTTCATTCCTGTCATCTGAAATTATGGTGTTATAAACTTCTTCAGTTTAAGGAAATCCAAATTACTCGAGTTTTCAACTAACCGGAGACTCAAACGATGTATGATACATCCTGATACTCCATTTCTCCAATAGAAGCCTTTTCAATTTCAACAACTTCTTACGGTATATTTGTTTATAAATATTCTGTTAATATATATCGTTATAAAAATCACGAGAGGGAAAGCTGTATAGTTGTAAACATAAATTATTTTCTTTGCTTTAAAAATACACGAAAATTTCATGGCTGTTTATTTGGATAGTTTGTGTTTGGATATTTTCAAGTAAAATATTGCTTGGACGCTAAAATGTATACCACAGAAGTTAAAATTTTCTATAGAATCTCTAACTATAATAATAATACATGGTTTACTTACAAATAATATGATTTACACACAAAATTCCATTATCTTAGATCCGGGCGGTTGGCATGTGATGGCTGGTGTTCGAGAAATTTAACTAATAGGCCAGCCTATATCTCGTTATCATAATAATGCCTCATTACTACTTACTCTACTATTGCTGTTACTATTGCTTCTTCCCCTTATTTCAATTCGTTGAAGTTTGAAATGGTATCATCATATTCGTTATCGGCATTTGTTGAGGAATCAATATCTTATTGCTGCTATGGAACATGTAACCTATACTTTTTAAGAATAAAATATATAAAATGTATGTTTTTAAAAACCTTAGGTTCCATGTTTCATGGATATCAGCAGAAAGTAATTTATTACTCAACCAATCGTAAGACTGCTGATGATGCCATTGCTAAAGTTAGAGGACTTGAAATTGTTTCAAGCATTAATTATAAGCATTAAAAGGCATTGCCGAAGTGGTCTCCCATACCTCGGAAATATAACACGAATATATAGGGAATTTAAACTACAAAATTTTATCCCAAAGTAATGCAGATAAGAATTAATGCAAAATGCTTCTGATTATTTATCACTAATAACTCATTATCTACAGTTTTGACAGTCCTTAAATTTAATAAGGAAAACAATAATTATTGTTGCTCAGTACAAACAAAAGTCAAAATCCAGGAAAATAGAACCAAAACAATACTTAAATTAAGAAAGTATATAATTGTATGTGTATTTAATTGCATACAATAAATAAATCCTCCAGTGAAACTTCGGTTAGTGAGTCGTTTGCCTTGATAAAATGCTAAGCATAGAAAAAATGTTAATGTCAAATATCTCGAGAACGGTGGGTGATAGAGACAAATGGTTTGCAAATAATTAATTTGCATGAATAATTGTTTAAGTAAGCATGTTGAATATCTAGATATCCACCAAAAGTTTAAATTTGTTTTTCGGTGTAATTGCATATCTTTGAAATGTGCCACGTGGAAGCTGTCCTTTGTACTCATCAAAATGTTGTAAACCAAGGAAGGCTAAGGAATTTGGCAAATACTCAGACTTCTAAGACGCACATTTTTGCATCACGGCCAAATTGGAAATGAAAGAAAGAAGAAGAAAATGACTTAATATTCTCCCCGGGTCCTTCGGCTCGTTCTGTTTCAATTGAAGATATTCAGGGATATTAGAATAGAGTTACGAATAAATGAGAAACATTCTTCGGAGTGCAGTGGGCAGTGAAACAATAAGCGTGGCAGTAGAGGAAGTCTTTGAAGAAAGGGACGGCCTTAATTGACGCTCATTGACTTCAATTGGCGCTGACGGACAAAAATAAAACACATCTGCACTCTGATATTTTCATGAAATCCCTCTTTCCAAGACGATGCTTCTCTTACTACGAGAATTCCTCATAAGATTTGAACTCTGCTAAGACACCCGTTGGGAATAGTTGCAATTTAACGGTCGCGAATTAGAATGCAGACTTAGAAACGTGGGCGGAGTCAGTGGGAGGTTAATTGCCATCCGAAGAGTTTATAAGCTCTCGGAAAGAACTGCTCGTTCTAGTTACTTATAAGTCAATAAGAATTTGAACATAAGATTGTAGAATTAACACTTTCATGTTAAATTCCAAATAAAATGTGGTACTCTACATACTATGTCATTATGGCATACCACATAGTAATGGCCAAAAACATCAACGCTACTACTAAGAATTTGAATGGATATCAAACAAATATATACTATTTAACCCGTTTGAGACGCTATTCCGCTTAATACGCGGTTGTCGATTGTTCCCTGCCCTTACCACACGAATCACATTGTGCAAATACCGCTTATAACGTACTGCTTCCCGTTTATAACGCGGATTTTTCCTGTCCTTAGATGCATTGCAACCCACTTTAGCCATTCGGCTGCCACAACCGATAGACCGAAATTTTTTTAGGCTTTATCTCGCCAAAGTTACAACTGACTTAATTTATGTTGCCAACTTACGAACTTAATCATCCGCTGATATAGTTGACATCCTTAAAAGTAAAATCGGGACAAATACGATTTGCCGCTGACGTTTCGCCGTTAAGATTCTTTAAGGATTTAAAATACAGCTTGTAAAATTTTTGGGAATTTTTCTTTCAGTTTAGAAGAAGATTATAGCTCGATGACACCGTGAATGCCGTTTTTATTCAAAATGGGAGGGACTATTTTCTGGGTGACCGGTTATAAAGTCACAGGAAAAAGCGTCACAATTAATTTACGGTGTTAAAAGGAACAAGTTCTCAGAAAAAGTCATAATTCTGCGAAGATTGTGAGTGAGCATTCATCATCATCATGATGAATAAACCATAATTAAAAGTTATTGTTATTTCTGTGTAGAATGCAGTAAATTTCGTTATTCAGCTATTTTTACTACCTCGTTATTAGCTGTGCTGGGCTGGGTTGGGTGGTTGGTTGGAGGCGGACATTTTCTTCAATATAAGGAAACCTTGTGCAATAAATTCATAAAGCTGTACCTTTTTTAATGTATATATGATAATTTATAATGATAATATATTTGTATGTATATGTGTATGTATATAAGATAATGTATAACGTACATTGCGGTATATGATAATACTCGTGGCGAATTCAATATCCATCTCACTTCATCCAAACACTCAATATTTTCACCCCTATAAACTTCGTAGATTTATTCGCCAAAGCATCAATTCAAAAAAATCCTCAATCGCAGATAGCAAACCTTCC
Organism: Pachydiplax longipennis; assembly: GCA_036926295.1. NCBI lineage: Eukaryota > Metazoa > Arthropoda > Insecta > Odonata > Libellulidae > Pachydiplax > Pachydiplax longipennis. Next base: position 40,746,727 of record JAVFKF010000015.1, read on the forward strand.
TTCTCAAACCTCCGCCGAAATTTGCTTTCATTCTCTCGACAAATTAGTCAAATATAAGTTAGAGACTAAGCGACAGCATTGGAGTAACTCTTCAAAGTTTGAAGACATATATGTACAGCTAGTTCCAAAAAAAACTTACCACCTAAGCCGCAACCCGCATAACAGACGTGAAGCTCGATGAGAGCGAGTCTAGAGTTTTCCACGCATTCTATTGGCTCTTGGAAGGAAGGCGCCTCTTTAAACCGTTTTGAAACGCGTTGAACGTATTTGTACCGTCTTTATTAGCACGAAATCTAGTTTAAATTTAGTGTTAATTTTTACTATGTCAGCAGCATAGTATTAAAAAATGAATGAGAATCGGATCTCCTTATTTCGGCCAGAAATTTCTGCGTAATTCACCTTTTTCTGGAGGCATCGGGTAAACTTACTTTAGCTGCTTCAATTATCCAATGAAAAATTATGTCATTGCAAGATTAAGAAGGATTATATTATTACGTTTTTTATGCTCTTGACGCCTACAGGAAGAACTTTTAAATTTATTTAGAGGAAATTCACGACTATGACTCAAATAGAAAGATGAACGAAAACTCAGCAAGGAGATAAAGAATAATTAGGAATAAGAACACAATCAACTGTATGTCAACTAATTTATGTTGCAGAAAAATTCTATCGAGAAGGGGAGTATGAAAAAACTTCGAAACCTACTGAGGAAAGCAAAGATGAAAAGAAACTTTATCTGGACGAATACACCGAGAAAGAATCATTTTAAGTCAACCTGGTAGAGAGCTCTAAAAATTAGACCCAAAACTACATCAGATAATTACATCAAATATTATAAAAATTTTAAATACCACCAAATCATATGATAGAAAGTAAAATATTTATTGGTGTGCTATCATCATTTTCTAAGGTAATTGTTTAAAATTCAAATTGCTAATTTAATATTTTAGAAAATAACATAGGTATTAAAATAGTAGCACAATTTAAATACTGAGGGCTACAAAATTTTTTCACGTATCGAATTAAAAATTAATATACCACGAAATTAACGCCAGCATCTCGTAACATTTTTCCGAAAATATTGTTCATTGCCAGTCCCAGAAAAACTATCCCTTTAATTAAATCAAGTTCATGTTCCTTGCAAAATTATGCTGTCCCAACTTTTATCTGATGCTAAATCTCTTTCTTGCCCCGTGGTGCAAATTTTGACTCGATTTCTTCACAGTTGAATTATTCTGCAATACAGAGAAGTATAAAATTTGCTTGATACGACAATTAACAGAGCATTAGAAATTTCAGTATATATGCATCAACATGTCATTCTGTTCTTACTTCCACCAGGCATTCGTGGTGACGGAATCAGATGAAGCATTATGATTTTGAGATGAGATTTGGCTGTTTCTGACAAATTCGCGTCTGAGGTTTTACTAATTCTTCCATGGAGAAAGCAGAACTTTCCTGTCCTCCACCCTGGCCCTAGGAGTATCCCCTATTCATTCCTTTGTTGTTTCTTTTTCTTTTGTTGCGTCCATCGAAAGGTATTGTCTATTTTTTCAAAGGAACCATAAAACGGCCGATGGGTGAAGGTGAACTCCGCTCTGAGAAGAAAAACCCCCTTTTCGGCAGATTGTGGATGGTCGTGTGTATCCGGGGTAGCGAATTTGAAAGCGCTAATGAGGATTCCTGACCGCACCCCTGCTGAGCAGGTATCAAAGGTTAGGGTATGGTGGCGGCGACCGATCACAAGTAAGGTGGGAAATGGTGGATCCGCGATTTGTAATCTTCGCCGCAGGTATTCCCTTAGGGAATGAAGATATTCAACTCTATTTTTGAGGTAGACGACCTTTCAGGACTTCTTGCAAGGAATACACTTTAAGATGGTTAAGAAACAACAGTTAGTATGGCAAATCAAAACCTTAAGACTAATTTGCATATTGCATATAAACTCCAGGTTTCCTATACTTGCATATTGCAGGTTTACACGTTAACACCTGGTTTATTTACATTTACATTAATACCCCGCGAGCCGCCGTATGACTTATGTCAGGGGGTGTGAAAACAACCACAACAGGATTTCCAATGTTACTGAAATGATTTTCAGAACTATACGCTAGACTAATGTTTAATAAGACTAATGATTAATGATTGCTGCTTCGGTTTCTGAATGCCTCAAGTAAGATATATAACCCGAATTATTTGAATGGTGCATAATATGTATAATAATTAAAAGAAAAATCACTATCAATAATTATGAATGATGGGTAAAAGGAGTCGTGGAAGAACACGTTAAAAATAGAAACCAACGGATGGTAACCGGACTTACATGAGAATATTCCTGTAATTCTCATGATTCATACGTTAGCTGTTAAAATATTCTTGGTTCTATATGTAATTCATTACTCCAACATTCACTCCAAGGACCTTCGTAACACCCTCATCCTAGGCACATCATAATTCTCTACGAACTTTGCGAAGATGTTTTTTAAATTTTTCATAGTATTTTTAAATAGTAATGCAAGGAAGATCATTCCAGTTAAAATAGGACCTTCGGAAAATCTGAATGATAACATAAAGTTGATAATGTTTGGGTGCATCATATCAGAATTAGTATCTCTATATTCTGCTTTTAAAGTGAATGGTATAAACTGTATTAGCTTATACTAAATAACTAATTCAACAACAAAAATGAAAAAATAAGTAATGCTGCCTATCGTCAATTTATATCAATCAAGCTCTTCGTCAATGATTGTTTACTTTATTTATATAAATTGTTTTTTATGCTTTATTTCGTCCCTACATTGAGCTAAAAATTTCGTAGTTTGGAATAACTTGAGAAATGAACAATGAACTAGAGAAATGCCATCTAATATTTATTCCTTACGCTTACGAGAACCAAATCGTTTCACTTCTCTTATAACATCTATGATACAAAATAGATAGAGCGTTGAAGATGATCTTACTACATCGACTAAAGTTTCTATTATCATGACACTAAAATATGAATTGAAACGTAAATATGGAATTTTAGATACTCCGCATATTTAGTGTCGCAGAAACTTAGAGTTTATACGCCGATTACAGATAAATCACATCTCTAAAGTTAGGTAAGATTTAGAATAAACCATTGGCTTGCATAGATAGTAATACCAATGTTAGCAATTTTTATCGGTTTGAAAAAACCGAACTCTCTTTCCAAAATAAATTGCTGATAAGAAGATGGTTTAGGTTCTGGCTTAGTAAACTACTCGAACTTTCTTATAGAATTAAAAGATTGGTACGATACATTGAACATCGCTATTGCATACAATTTCGGAGATCCTGGGAATTACTGATGCATCAGAAGGAAATTTCTGAAAGTATGATAAGCCATGGGCGTTATATCCTGTATATTTGAATGTTAACCATTCTTGACTAATATATTACTTAAATTGGATAAATGAGTAGTTTCTCTGGAGGCTGTCATAAACGGAAAAAATATATGTTGGATGAGAAAATTGAGAAGGTGAGTGAGTGGGTTATACTTTTAAAAGAGGTCGTTGCTCCTACTCAAAGTAACCAATTGGTCAACGAGGAACGCAAGAAATGCCATTACCTATTGTGATTTATCCAAAAATCTGGAATTAACATACCTCTTACACTTTCGGTTGTTAAATTCATGTGAGTGTATGTATTACTGTTGCCGTCGTTTCTCACTTGCCTATCTCTATCAAAACAGTCCCCCTCTTGAAGTCCTGGTGAATTCATTGCTTTAACCACTTCTTCCAATCACTCCTCTATCTTGCTTTTCAAATTTGTCATGGAATGTGGAAAGATGAAAAGTTTCTCATAGCCATACATTTTAAATACGAAGGAATATTTTTAATATCACCGAGCGATAAATATGTAGATAGACTATTCATACCAAACCACCGCCCATTCATCTCAATCATTAAAATTCAGTCGAAAAAATATGAGAGTTACGTAGGGCCAGCCATCAACCGAGGGGAGAAAAATTTCAACATGAGCCTCATATGCGCTTCTTATCCCCGTGTGATACTTACAGGGTTGGAATTACAGGTAAAAAGGTCCTAAAACTATTTCACTAAGTCCCTATTATTTCGCGTATTTTTAACGTTTTCTACATTATAATAATTGTAAACGTGATAATAAACAGTTGAAATATAAACAATGCAAGTAGTTTTGTATGCATTCAAAATTAATTGAAAATTTTACATTCATAGCTTACAGTAGCATTCAATGAGCATTATGACAAAACCTCATTCGCTCTATCTTTTTGTGTATTTTAGAACTTGATAAATACGAGAGAAGAACGTTTAAGAACGTAATGGTTTGTGACTGCAACCATTTCAAGAGGAATCCACAGAAGAAATCACGTTTATTCGATTCACACTTCAATGACACCAAAAAAATTCATTTTGGATTCAAAATCAACGTGAAAGATGGTTGTCTCGTATCCGTCATCTTTATTAATTCAGGAAAATCGATCCTAGCACATTTTCTATCAATTGATTTGGACGGTATATTAAAAATACCAACTGCATAGATGATAAAATTTACTGATTTTTTACCGATCGAGTTTTAAATTTGATGCTTATCAAATTAAACAAAATTTATCTAAAATACGCAGAGAATGCCTCAAGACTTCATACTACATATTTACTTATAGATTTTTTATGTATTTAAAGTAATAGCCTAGATATGGCCATGAGTTCACCTTACTTTACTTTTGTAGATTGCATTCACACAGGCTGTGATAAAACAGGTGATTGATATGGACTCCTTAGGTATATAATTTTAAAGGCTAATAACTCTTCTCTTGAACGATGTATAATATTATCTACTATTATAATATATAATACGACCCATTATAACCGCAGAGTTTTGCAAGCGAAGGCGTCGAATTCGAGGTCTATACATTTTGGGTCCGACACTGATTCAAACTGCGCGGAAATTTTCTTCCTCCCATCCCAGTCCTAAACATAAGCTCAGAGCGGCTCAGAGGCAGATTTTGCAAAAATTTCCTTCGTCCTGCTTGTGCCTTTCGTCTCAGACTCAAATTTTATGAGGGGAAGGGGGTTTGCCTCGGTTTCCTAGGAATAACGGGACCTCGTGTGCGACGCTTCCCTCGGTGCGAGAAGCAAAGCTAGAATATATACTGATTTGTAATAACCATTTTATAATAACTGAATTCTTGCATTACAACATCCATATTGTTATAATACTATTCTGCTACGCCAATGTCACCAAACTAAGGATACTAATAAATCTTTGCAATATCAATAATGCAAATAAATCCATTTCAACTCTGCAAGCGGAGCCAGGACAGAAGCAGACTATCTCCTCCATGTTTTCCCTCTCTCTCTCTCTCTCTCTCTCTCTCACTTCTCAAGGCTCGCTTGCAGGAAACTCACTGCCTGTTATGCGGGTTGCGGCTTAGGTGGTAAGTTTTTTTTGGAACTAGCTGTACACTGTGGAAAATGACAGAATCCCTTCAGCAATTATTATGTCATAGCCCTTAACAAGCGTTTGTAGAACTCTTATGTATGAATAAGAGAAATACATTAACCTGCACCTATCCACCGCAGGTCTTGACAAAATTAGCTATCAAATGTTAAAAATTTATGTTAAAATTATTCCGATTTCTCAAATTCTTAAACCAATCTGTTCGATAGATGTTTATCTACACTTTCCATTCCATTGTAAACCTATAAAACGAAAACGAATGTACGCAGCACAGCGACTCCAGACAATGTAGAGAAGATTAGAATAGTAAATGCTTGGAATCACAAGGATAGAAGGGAAACGTACCACCTGGGCTGGAATTATGGCAGGAATTACAGACATCATAGATTGAATAAGATCACTGAAATGAATGATGGTAAGCCACGTGGCGAGGAGAAACCGCTGGAAATCAGCATCTATAGCGTAGACACCGAGAGGTGATGAAGATGCCAAGAAGAAGACCAAATGACAAATGGAAAAGAGACACCATCAAGTAACATCAAGTAACATGAAAATGAGACGCTCAAATTGAGAGAACTAGAAAACGCCTTGGAAGGCTTCAATCCGACGTTGAATTGAAACTGGCTGATGACGATGATCAATATCATTATGATCATAATCAATGCTTTTCTTGGGAAACCATAATTTTTACATATTGCGCAACACATTAAATACAATAAAATGGCGCAACCTTGGCTACTTTTCATTCATGTAGGAATCCAAGGGTCGACATACAGTGCTATCTATGTTTTTCTATAAGAATAAAGATAAGTAAATATTGATTTTTCATCTAGTTCAATTTTTCTTTTAAATAATTAAATTATGATTTATAAACATTAACCATCCTCCAATTTCTTACGAAAAGCAATATCTTAATGCTACAAATTCAAATTTATAATGCGTAAACTAAAGAGATTAAAACAAGGAGGATAGTTTTCGGATAATGTTTACTTATGTATGCAAATTATACCAAAGATAATTTTTTCCATAAGGTAAGCTCATTTTCCTTAATTGCAACGCCGGGCATTTTGAATACAAAAAAATTTGAATGTTAAGTTGAAGAGATGAAAAATATCGTAATTATTTTATCACCAAATTCATTATAATGAGCGTAAAACAAACTTGATGGATTTTGATTTTTACAATCGCTTAAATGTATATTGTGTGTGCTATTTTAGGTCTAAGTTGGTCTCTCTTCCTCCAGACGTTTTTGTTTGTAAATATTTAAATTTAATGTCACAATTAGAAAGGAAAAAAATGAAAAAAAATAACAAAAAAATTGTTCGTATGAAAAAATCTTACCAACTGGAGAATATTAAAACCTACAAGGATTAATAAGGAAACAATCCAGGAAAATCAAGAGCATGTAATAAAAAAAGCTGTCTAATCAATAAAATTTAAATTAAATTACATTGTAATACCGGAATTATAAATACAGGCACATGGAAATTAATCAGCTGAAATCTTAGCCAAAGCAAGTAAAAGGCAAGCCATCTAAATATAAATAAATAGTGATTATCACAATCGAGGACACTATTGACTGGTGCATACATTTTTAGCTGTATAATTCAATATACATACATCACGTACATAGTCATATGGTCATACTTAATTCTGACTTATCAGATATAATATGCATTCAATTAATATTCATTCAATATTCATAGCCCGGTAAAATGCATGAAAGTTATATCCACAACTTTTTCAACATGCACACAATCAACACATTCACGGTAAGGTATTTGGATGCGAAAAGAGAAAAAAGATCGCTCTAACGCTAACCTTTTGACTAGCTTTCATCGATTATGTCACCTTTAGTTCTTTTAACCCGGAGAAAACAGCGGACTCTCCGGTCGATGTCTATTACACGCACACTTTGCCTCAAATGAAATGTGGAGCGAAATGCGGTTCGCGATGAAATTCTATCGCCGATTGTGAGACGTCGACCGCAGTCCAAGGAGACGCTCTCGTGTTGAGAATCCCACCTTATATATATTTACACACCGTATATGCATAGAAATAACTGTCTTAGTGTTTTTTCCTAACATAATTAAAACGAATAGTTAAACGATATTGCTATATTTATTTTTTATGTTTCATTGAAATATAAATACAAAATGGAGTAAGACCCGGTCAAGATGTTTTTCAGGGCATTAAAAACCGCGTTATAAGAATGATAACGCTATAACCGAGAATTGACAACACTTCATTTTTGCACGTTAATAAGGTAATAAGTTTTTCGCTCTTTTATTTTTAAATAGAATGTTACTTTTCTTTGAATGGATGCATTACACAAAGAGGAATATAGTTAATCTTTTAGAGAAATCGTTAAAACATACTAAAACGAAATAGAATTTTTGCAGATTTTTGATTTAATTCGTAATAGTGCTTTTTATACAAAAATATTTTCAAATTTGATTTTTATTTTCATCGAATTAAGGAATTAAACGTACTAAAAGCTATGAGTATGACGTTTTAAGACTTTTCCGTAGTGGTCACTTTAATGAACTACTTGAAAAATGAGATACTTGAAGCTTATTATTTTACTCTTTTTATAAGAAATCATTCCTAATTTAGTCAGTAATTTTACCTTTTTATGAAAAGTAGCTTTGTAAAGAAATGTTTAATTTCATTGCATGATACTGATGGATACAATTTCAAACATTACCAGGAATATCCTACCTTCTACGAACATTATACTTCTACTTACATCCTACTATACCATCAACAACAAGGTCGATTCCCCATTTCTTCATTCTCTTTTCAATTTCAGGGTTTCTTCAAAACACCTGCCTTTCTGATGCCTTCACTTTGAGTACTCCACGTCTATCAGTAATACAAAGGTCCCTCTTTTTCGGAATAACATCAATCTTCAAAACTTCATCTTCTAACAACACCTTTGATACTTTTATTTCCCTCTTTAATAATTCCTAAGTATTGTTGCAAGATACTGTGATACTGCAAGATACACTGATCCATGTAATTTGCCTGATCTGATTTGTCTGCCTCATCCATTTAATTAATCTGTAATTTTTTATCTTTATACTTTATATCATTTTTAAAGTTTCGCTCCTATATAAAAGCTAATGTTTATCATCAGCTATAATTGGCCTCTAGTGGTACTTTGACACTCTTTAATATACTAATGGATATCGATCCAATACTCCTAATATATCGTCTGTCTTTCTCTCTCTATCTCCCCCTGTAATTATTTTTATTTGATATGCGAGTGACATTTATTTCAGGAGACCTCTTTCTTTTCTTCTGAATGGAATTAACAATCAGTATCATGCGGCTGCGTAGTTTTTTGCGACGTCGGTTACTAATTAACACCATGTGGCTCGGGATTTCACCGCAATAATAATTACTGGAGTGAAAAACAGAGCAGTATGCAGTTAATCCATTTCGTGGTTTTAGATGCTTTATCATCACTATTGAATTGTACTCAGCGTTACCTAGCCTTTCGAGTTACCGGACTAACTAACTAAGATACATTTTTCCATTGTTTATTTAGGAAGGGTGACGAAATTCTTTTCGACTAACTAATGTTTTAGCAGACGCACGTAGAGGTGGAAACAACCCGATGAAAAAATCGAATATTTCGATTGTTTTCTTCCACAGAATTTTAATTGAGCGTTTCGATTTTTCATTCTATCCTTAGCGCGCCGAGCAATCGAAAAATTCTATTCGATTTCTCACTCGCTCCTCCCTATCGATTGAACAATTCGAGTTTTCATTCGATCCACTACATCGAGTGAACCATTTAACATTTCACTCGCTTTACCCTGTATCTTTATGTAGAGATCAGCGTTCTAAACGAAGTAAACCATTTACTATAGAGACCTATGAGAAATCACGTTTCGGAGAACGAAGATTTCGGATAGCGATTGCAATTCCGGAACGGATTATCTTCGAGGTATCGCCGTATATGGAGAGATGAATGCGTGAAGCGAAAGGAAAGAAAGTTTAATGAATAAAGAATGGCGTGTCCGTGAGTATGAGCCCGCAGAGTATTTCCTGTCGCAATAAAATCGCGGTCGCGGAAACCACACTAATCCATATTTAGTTTCGCGGTCAACCGATGCGATGTGAATGCCTTTCGAAGATCTTCTCAGGGCCTCCACACGTCGTCCGCTAATCTCCCTAACTACGCTTTATGCACCAAACGATCTCCTTTAGCGCCATTTTATATGTGGAAGGCTTTTGGAAATATCCCGGAAAAGGTAAACAAAATTCCATTGTTACGACACGTCCGGGTGAGTTGGTCAGGAATTTTCATTGTTGGACAATTGCAATAATACCTCACAATAATGCCAACCGGTTTGAACAAGCTGAAAATATTCCAACAATGTACACTAATAATGCAACAATGCTTCGTGTCAATTCATTCGGGTTTCATTTTGGTTGCAATGATTCCAACAATGTACATACACAAATATTGAAATTATGCTTTGTATAACAAAAGATCTCGTTTGGATTAAACCCACCATCTTAAATGTGGAGCGTTTTCAGAAATACTCCGTCCATTAATGTCCACAAAATTCTATTGTTACGACACTCCCGAGTTAATAAAAAATTTCCATTATTGGACAATTGCAACAATGCTTCAGGAGAATCTCACCGTGATTCATTTTAGGCTGAAAATATTCCAACAATGTACACAAGTATTGCAACAGTGCTTGATGTAACATTTTTACCGATTTTATTTTAGGCTGAAATATTTCTACATATCAGCTACCAATCTTTTTAACTACAGTTTATCCACCAAACGATCTCAATTCGGATTCAACGCGCCATTTTAAATGTGAAAGGCCCTCAGAAATATTCCGGAAAAAGTCCATTACTACACAAGGCTTTCTTGAATCCATTCCATTGTTAAGACCCACTGCTGACCGAGTGTGTTAGTCAAGCATTCTCATTGTTGGTCCCTTGCAACAATGCTTCACGACAATTTCAACCAGTTTCAATTCAGGTTGAAATAATTCCAACAATGCACACAAATATTGCAACAACGCTTCACGATAATAACAACCGGTTTCATTTTAGGCTGGCATTATTCCAGATAGATTAAGATTAGATCCAGGAAATTTTGAAATACTTTTGAATCTGATTGAGTCGTTTTTATGTAAGGTAAAACAAACTAATGAGCTGAACGGACGCAATTCCCGAGGGAGTGGATTTTAAGAAGGCCTTGTGTACTTTCTCTTTTGCAATAAAGTTACCGTTACAATCTTGAAATCCAATCTTTTCACGTCTTACTTTTACGAGAGTCGAACCTTATAACGTTCGAATTCACTTGTGACAGTCATTGAATTCAGTCTATAGAAGTTTCGCAACATTGATTATGTCTCACATTTTCTTCTAAGGTATTTCGTCGAAACTGGTCGTGATTTAACTATTATGTGGTTTTGAAAAAATATCTTTCTGTTCATTCTGAACTCAATACAATGAATGATTCTAGTGGGTGCTTATAATTCGATATTTACGCTGCTACCAAACAATTCGGTTGCTACAACAGTGGTTCCGGTTTTTTAAATACGATAAAATCTGGTTAAGACGCTTTCCAGGGGAACAAGAGAAATCCGCGTTATAACCGGGATATTATAACTTTTTCTTCCATATTAGAAAAAGAAAGAGAAGAATTTTTCGGCTCTTTAATTTTTAAAGAAGTGCTTTATACCTTAAAACGAGAAGGAATCTTATTAGTTTGCTTAACTTTCAACAGCTTTAGATTGTATATCGTTGCGTAAAACTTGTCTTCTCGAAGTATATTTTTAAGAATAATTTTTGTCACAATGAGCGCGTTTACCTTTGATACTTAATTTTGGTCATTTTATATATATAGCAAATCGTACCTAATAATAAGGAATAATAACGTAAACAATTTTCGATCTATCGACTGAGGCAGAGGATTGACTGTTGCAATGTAGATTTAGAATAGATTCGTTCCCCGAAAGCCACCAGTGGCGTATAGCAGGGGGTGTAATGACACCATCATCGTTTACTAATCGACCCTATTAACTTCTCTAATAGCCCACGGGAAAAGCGACCAAAATCAACTACCTGTCCTTGCGATTTCCTCCTTATAACGTATAACCCCAACTGTAACTGAGGAAGGGAAAAATCCACCTTATAAGCGGGTAGCAGAGCGTTTTAAGCGGGGTTTTACTGTGTGATTCGTTCGTATGGGACTAAAGAAAATCCACGTATTAAGCGGGATAGCGTCTTATACGGATTTCAATGTAGTTACACTGCTGTTGAAGATTACCTGATAACTATGAAAAAGGGTAACAAATATCAGACTTTAATAGTTTCTTTCAGAATTAATCAATCCTCGGCGCGTGACAAGGAAAAAGCAGATGTATTATTATTATTATTAATTATTCATGTTACAATTGGACTATTAGTCCGGTGGCAACAATTAATCTAACAATACATTTATTAATCCTACATAATTTTAATCCGATGAAAGTCCGACTTAAATCGATCCACATCACCTCGTTTTAACGAATGAATTAACGATTCTAGGCAATCTAAGAATCAGAACAACGTGCCTAAACGTATCAACCTGTTTTCGAGTGTTTACGTGATTCCGTGCACTTCCTGTCTCTACACAAGACACTGTTTGTCGCTCGGAACGAATCCTTTCGGAAAGATTAAGCGGGACGGAATTAGACAAAAGGATTTATCTTCCGTCGGTTAAAATTCAAAATGGCCGCCGTTCGAACGCCCTCATCCATAAATGCGATGGCCTCGTATATTATGCGGCATTACTCTTTCTTCCTTGTTTTTCTTTTCTCCGCCGCCATCTTACTTTGGCAGTGGGGCGACTGACCTCCCACCCCGTTTGATGACAAGCGACCTTTTCAGACATTCCTACGGTCTGTTTCCACTTCTTGAAATAAACGCATTTTAATCATTTGCTCGCATTAAACAATCGATAAAAAATAAGTTAATTACGTCAATATTAAATATAATGAATAATGCTCTACATTTATTTAATAATTAGCGGAGCTACCCGTTGATTCTCAACGGGGGAGTAAAAATGTAATAGTAGATGTTGTAGTCTAATTAAATAAGTGGATTGAGGATTGTTACCTTTGGTATTATTCGGATGTTTCTAAAAGTGACGATGGGAAAACGATCAAATGACAATTTGGACTGAAAAGTAACATTATAGACTGTGACAGAAAACTGTAATTTTTGTAATTATAGGATATATGTGGTGTAAATCTTTTGGTAGGGGTGACAAGGTGTGTGTAAATTAAGTCTTGATGTGGTGTAGTGGTGTTCGAATACTGTACTGTGAGGGTAGTAACGTTAATTGTGGAATATTTATCTGTGTAACGTCTCGTGTAGGGATTTGGGGTTTTAATTATGTTTCTCATAGTTATTGGTTGGGACTGTCACCAGAAGTAATTCTACTAGCAGCGCAATTACTTATAAATAAATAAATAGACAAATGACACAGTAAGTGCGACTTGCAAGGCAGTATAATAATAAAGATGCAGAAATAAATATTTACTTTATGAAAACGCATAAGGTATCTTCATAATTTAGAAATCACACATTCATATATTACCATAGTTACGAATTAATTGTATATCATTTTATTTGTAGATCCTTTAAAAAGACACGGCCTCTTATACAGATTCATTAGGCACAGTAAAACCCGTCTAAGACTAAAGGTCTATGTAACGTCATTATAATTTAATAATTATATTGATCTGATGCCTATTGGTAGTCTTTAGATATAAATAATTATTCAATCATTACCTACAGTTTAGACTTTGAACTATTTTAACGTAATGAATCCGTCACAGAGGTCTAATAGGGTGATATGCGGTTTCTAATGGGGCCGAATGGCGGATTGCTGATTATGAACGATTCCGCTTATGAAATGACGAAGCACTAAAATGGAGTAATGAAAAAGACGTATTTATATCTTTCGCAGAGAATTCAAAATAGAAAACCCATTGATGTTTTCAAAAAGCGATTGTTGCCTTTAACGGTCGCGCCAGTGAATTAATTAAGAGTTTTCATTGTTAAGTACTTGCAACAATGCAGCATGCCGATCCTTGTATATCATTTCTAAACATCAATATTCGGTTACCAGCCAGTTTCTGTCCCTCCCTTCACACTCCATCAAAACATATTCGTATATATGACTCGCCATTTTAAAGAGAAAGTTTTCCGCTTCCAGCTAAAAACATAGCAAGAAATGAAAAATGCACCATTTGGTCAAAAAATCGAGCTAAAATTTGAATTTGGTTATTTAACTCATGTAGTTTCGTTACTGGATGTGTAGATATCTATATCTATGGATATAAACGAGGTATATGGACACTGACACAAAATATGAAGGTGTGTTTTTAGGAATGTTTTAGTGTTTGTGTATTCTTTGGTAGTGATTGGAATGTGCATTGAAATGTATTTTAGTGCTGAAATAGTATAAGTTTTCGTCTGCGAAATTTTCGCACGGAGAAACTAGTAACGCTTTAGTTTCGATTGAAAGTATCCAAGATGCTGTGAAGCATGGGTATTTTTTAATCGCCTCTCACATTTACGTTTACTTTGCGGCGGTTTTCCATTCGCTGGGGCTACTCGTAGTAACCTTGGTACTTAATAAATGTGCTTCGACAGCTCAGAGGTCATTTGCACGCGGGTCCCCAATTGAACTTGGGGCCGTTTTCAGCAAAGATGGACGCATTACTCACTTGGCACTCCGAGGGGCTTTCATTACTTGTTATTCGAAAGAAAAGCAATGGATAAAGCATAGAAAATGGAGAAACGGTCTAGAGATCGCTGTGGAAATTTAAATGCAGGAAGAATTAGAATCCATCGCTTCGATTTATGCAGGCAATTGCCGATTCGAATGAATGTACATCTGATGGGAAAGGAATTGAATTGCAGATGCTCTCAGAGATCCGTGTTCCAGACAACTGCTTCCTAAAAACATCAGTCACTCGTTCAATATGTCGTCATGGCGACGAAGAGAAGATGGCTGCATCTTAGCCTAATTACATTTTCGTCTCACGTCGATTTTCGAAAGAAGTAAACTTACATGAACGACATATTCCAAAATGGTTTAATTTTTCATGGGTAAAATTTGCTTAAGCTAATTCTCAGTGAAGAAGTTTCCACTTGATTATTATAAGATTTTCGAAGAAAATTACAGTTCATTTCTTGAACATCTAAATTTGCTTTTCCGACTCAAATCTTTATTTCTTTAAATTACATAAAATTTGAAAAAAAATATCCGAATTTTCTTAGAATTCGAAAAACTCGAAATCGAGTTAATTACTCCTCGAAAAGGAATTCTATAAATAATCTTACACATCTCGTCGATAGATTTCGGTTCGGAATTGCGAAAATTTTGATAAAATATCACGATTTCTCTGAAATTTCGACTCAATTAAATTGACGTGGAAATTTTAGGGGCTATCGGTAACTTCATATTACTCTGATATACGAGAAGAATTCGTAAAAGAAGAATTTCTCAATAAGCTTTCTATTTTCATTTTGAAGTTTCAATGCTTCATTGCGTTCGAATGTCGCTTGGTTGGGTTGATTCGGGTCGGTTGGGGTGGTCTTGCATTCAGAATTATATTGCAGAATAAACTTACGTAAATTATGATTGGAAATTACTATACTAAAAGCTGCTATTCCAAAACGCTTATTGAAAGCCATAATTTAATTTACTCAATGGCCTTTATGAAAGTTTCCCTGGGATATTTTTACTATACCCTTTTCGCAGAATGAATGTAAGTTCATTTCATCCATTTTCCAAACTAGGTAACTGCGAATAACTTATACATATACCAGTATGCTTTTAAGCTATATACATAGATATGGTGATATTCCATGTTTCCAAACAAAGTTTTTTTTATTTTTTCATTAATTAAAATTGTTAATTAGGAATGTACGAGTCGTATTTCCATCTCACCATCTTAATTCAGCAGCCACAATTGTAACCTATCTTATTCTTGTGATGTTTTACAAATCATGATGAATTTATCATTTATTTCGAAATTTATCAAATATTTCTCACTATTCACGGTAATTATAGATACGGTCGTCATCAATCAGGTTCAGCACCAGAGGTAAGTAAAATATTGAATAATAAAAGAGTCGCATCAACTGTTTTATTAACTAGGGTTTCCTTCCCGGAATTTTAGCTCATTCATATTTCCCGGGTAATTCCCTCTTCTCGAGATATCCCGAAAAAGCGACGACGTAGATTTTGAAGATATCAATGATGCCGCTGATTAAGAAAGTGTTTTGTGAAAGCGATGTGACAAGGATTCGTTCGAAAAAGACTCGTAGAAGGAAGAAATTCGTGTTTCATTTGGATGTATGGGAGTGTATGGGAAGAAATCATCGATTAAGTCACAGAAATAACAACAATATTTCATAAAACATCGTAGAAGAATAACAACGGAGCAATGTTTTTATCCCATGGGTGAAATGAAGTGAGATTATTAAATTTTTCTGTAAAACACAAAGATATTTTTTATATTTATTTTTGCATGAATAGTATTTTACCTTTCCCATTTTTGAGGTTGCATAACTTTTTTAAAAGACTATAAAATAGAATTATAATAAAATAAATAGAATAGAATAAAACAGAATTAAGTCCATCCCGAAATTTCCCAAGGAGAGAAACTTTTTAGCTCTGAAATCTTAAGAACTGAAATGCTATCCCCGACTCATTAGTGTCCCGCTAGAGGTAGTTAGTTTGCCGCTAAAAATTGATGGTACTGAAAAAAAATTTCAATAGTTTTATACCAATATTTGTTATTCTGTCAGTGTACTCCAATTTAAATTCAGTATTCTAAATTAGCTACCACTGCTTATAAATCCCTTTTTCCTTTTCCATAATCCTGTTAATTCTTTCAGTTATCATGGGAATAAAATAAACAAGGTAAACGATTGCAGATAAGAAAACTAGGAGTCACGAGTTTATCTACTTTAGACCCAAGTTTCGAATGATACGTGTAAATATTAATAATAAAAATTAACACAGTCAATCTTAACTTCGTGGAATTTCGCAGCAACCTGCACAGTAGACTTTTGATTCAACATGTTTCATCAACGAGTTGACATCTTCGGATGGAAAAATCTCAACTTGCTGACGGAACGTATCGAATCAAAAGTCTATTGTGGAAGTTAATAAGTCGTTTCCTTTCAAGGTGGCTGTATGTATATATTTATAAATTTTTACCTCGTGTTCATATAGAGGAAATTTATTTACATCTGCCTTAAAAAATTCTCCCCACCCTCAGCGTCCGATGGGACAAGATAGTTCGTCAGGCACGGCAATAGATGGAGGTGTTTCAGGTCGCAAAATCACGAGAAAGAAAGAAAAGTGTCCGAGGGATCACGCACCTGCTCCTCTCGTGAGTGAAGGAAGCAAGTGAAGCGTAAACACGTCCTTTTTGACTCATTTGGGCGTGCACGTGACAATATTAGGTTACTCTCGAATTTCGGATTAGATTTCCGTTGCATAAGCCGTCCAAAAAATTCTTCTACTCGTCTTTCGATTCACACTTTATGTATACATTCAAGTGAACATTCGACTTCCTCCCCTTTTTTTTACTTACTCACGCATTCGAATCCATGTCCGCCCTCGATTCCTATTCTTTGACTTCATCACTTTCAAATACACCTATATCGGCATTAATACCCTGAGAGCGTCTTTTGGAGTGTGGAAGTGATTGTATACTCCGAACGTTTGAGCTTCTTCTTTAGCTTGATATTGCTGTTTGTTCGCGGAAAGAATGAGTCCTAAAAACAACTTATTCCGGTGTATATTTCTCTTATTTTACCCTGATTGTCAGATCAGCCGAATTATGTTGCAGGAGGTCGCCGAATACTGCTTACTTCAGAGATACTTTCACGGAATTAATGAAGTTAATACAACCAAGCTTCTTCTCCTTTCTTTCAAGGATTCCCGATCTACGTCCATGAGCATCTTCGTAACGCATTCCTCATTATCATATCATTTTTAACAAACTGTATGCGCTTCAGCAATATTTTGCGTTCGTTCGTCAAAAGTCTATCATTGTTTCCTATCGTCATATTTGTCGAGACACGTTTTCTTAATTACGCACCACTCATGTGTAAGTAATCTTGAATTAACTAAACGCAATCTCATCTTATTTAAAGTGGCTGATTCTGCTTTATCATTTTACTCATCTCTTGTAAGATTGGTGGTTACATGACGATTCAAAACCATCCCTACTCCTACACCATCTTAAATATGAATATTTTCTTTCAATAAATGTTTCCAAAGGAGAAATATAAGAAAGTATTTTCTTGTTTTTTGATGGGGTTAAAATCGCATTACGAAAAAACCATTAAATTTTTGGGAGTAATGTAAGACATGACCTATATATGGATAGGCACATTAATGATGTGGTAAAAAAAATTGTTACACTACCTTATACGAAATTTTAAAGTGTGACAAATACGCTAAAGAGCAGTCGTTTATATCAACAGTAAGACTCATTATGAAGTTAAGTTTGACTGTGTGGGTCCCTTACCATAAAAACAAACACGGAGAATATAAAGGGGACCCAGGAAAATTTGTAATGGGGTTTTCATTCGAGTATGGGTATTGCCACGCGACAAATAACGAATCTACGATGGAAATTATTGGAAAGGCGACGAAGGAATTAAAAAACTGCAATTATTTTACAAATTGCTCACTAATTTAAGGGAAGCGAAGGAGTTTTCAGGGAGATAATTAAAACAACACCACAAAACATGAACGAAATTAAAGAAAAAATACGTGGGATCAATTCTTTTATCTCAAAAGCGAGAAGTGACCGGAATAATCTCCCAATTAGTATATTGAGCCCTTTCCTAATAACTGTAGGGAAATTAAGAAGAGATTGAAATTAATATTTCCTGATGTATACAATATCGTTGCCATTCCTTCTAAATTCAGCTTCATTCAAAGTCAATTCATTTGCAGAATTGCAGGTATCTACTCTCAACTTCTCCAAAATATAGAATGGCGGCATGTTAAACCAAACTCAATCTCATAACATCGGAAACTTATATTTTGCTTAGTATTTTTACAGTTGATTCGTTTCCATTTCATGAAAGAAACGTACTAGCATGTGAAAGGTTCAATTCTCTCCCTTTCAAACTGAGTTGATATCTTCAATTCTTCATTTTCAAACTCTCCTCTAAGGATCAAAGGACATCATAGCTATTTATTCCATAAAAATACTGCAAAATATAGGGCTAGAATGTAAGGACTTGCGTCGACCTGTTGCTCTAACCATTAAGTAATCTTGTCGGAACATATCGTGCAAACATACCGTTAGGGATTAATATAACTACGGATGCTTTCGATAGATTCATAACATATTCAGGATCAATTGAACAATTAGACGCGCAAATGCCTCTTTACACTCATATTTCCCGTGATTGCTTGACTGCTTTTGTTGTATTAATAAAATGAAAGCCACAGCAAATAATCCATTTGTTCCATAGGGAAATTTCAGTTCCTCAACAACGACGGTCAATATTATAAATCGAATCTGCTCAAAAACTCCACAGCAGCAGAGAGTTCGTAGTATTGCCCATAGGTTACCATTGAAACATTCTTCTCTTCTAGGAAATTGAATTATTATTTATTATATTCTTCGCTTTTACTTCGCGGTATCCTGCGGTGATATCCGTTTTAATAAGTTCCAAATTGATACATATTCTTCACACACTTGTACATACATGCATACATATGGGTATAAATGTGTATATTTCATAAGGTTATTTTACGTTATTGTTTCGTCCCCTAACAGTTGCGTTCCGGACGATTGTCTGTCTCATCCTTATTCATGGCCATCCTTCTTTTGTTTCCGTCCACGCCCAATTATTGTCTGCAGTGGCGCCATTGTTTCTTTCGGAGGACACAATTCATCCGCCGACCTTCCCTTTCACTTACTATGGGCCCTTCCAAATTAATCCCTCCGAAGCTAACATAAAGTTTGCTTTGCTGAAATAAATCGAACGCTTCCTTCACAATCGCACAATTTATTGCTGCGGAGCAAAATGAAAATCAAGTTCACCGCCCACGACCGGATTCTTAGAGATGAACTCTTCTCATTTTGACTTTCTTTTGCTATGCACTAAAGGAAACAGAAAGCTCCTGCTGATTTTTGTGCGTCAACTTTTGTGCTTTTGTTCACCTCTTGCTATAAAAATACTCTTGTGTCATCTTTAGCACTGTCAAATGGAGTAATTTTGCACTGCTTAAGGTAACTTTGGCCAAATAGATAAGAAGTATGTATCCTACCTCCACATCTGTTGAGTTTTCGACTTGGTATATCTTAAAAATGTAGTTAGCAAAACTAGCCAAAGATTGACAGTTTATGTTGAGTTATAACCTGCAATAATAGCAACCCTTCCATCTTTTCAACTTAAATTTACAAAGATATGAATTTTAAGATTTGAACTCGGTAAATACAATTTTTTATAGCTTATAGGGTGGTTATCAGTACCTATGGTAAGACTTTGCGGTGTTTTGATTAAAAAAAATTAAAGCCTTTTTTTAAGTCTGGGTAACTTTGGCCCAAGACCATTTGACCGCTTCAGATGGAGACAAGGTGGAAAGCAAGAAGTGCTACCTGGAAAAAATATCACTATACGACAGCATCCAGAATCTGTAGCCGATGAACCAGTTCCTTCAGCATCATCTGGTACCACGAAGAAAAAGACTTGAAAAAGCCTCCCTAAAGAAATTTTAAAAAATTTCGTTTCGCTTTGTAAAAATCTTTGTAAACCTATAAATTTTATTTGTTGGTAAATATTAATGTTTTTTACATGTATTTCTCGAATTAAAAATTAATTTACAACATATTAGCGTTAAATTCTCAGTGACAAAGTTAATTAAATATATAAATGAGTCAATATTTTTAAATAATTTTGCCATTATTATTGGTTAAAAATTGACTCATATCATGTTGTAGGACTCATTATAGAATTTTTAAAGCATGAGCGAATGTTACTCTTATTTAAGCTAAAATTGACCTAATATTTAAATCATTGTTTTGACTAGGATTAAGGTATTTGTTTAAACAAATTCCAAGTTAAAAATTAAAATGGTGAATTACATGTGATCTTAAAAAATTTAAAAATCATATGAATGTGAAAAAAATGACAGAATGGTAACGTTAAACGTATCTTAAATCACAGGAAATCGGGCCCCAAGTTACCCTAATTTCCGGTATCTTGGTCCAAAATTTGTAGGTCAATTGTGCCGGTCTTCTTCTGACTAGGAGAGACATCACAAACTTTGACAGGAACCACTTCCTCTTCAGATTCGTAATTCAGAGCGTTTACATCGAAATACTCAGTAGTTGTGTCTAAACTAATTGCACCCTTCCTTCCAAAATGTCGAGAACTTCCGAGTGGCGTCCAAAAAAAGTTCCCGGAAGACGCTCTTTTTTTCTTCTAATTTATCAATAATTATCAGATACTGACAACAGTGAAGTATCCCTAGAAGGCCCTTCCAAATGCAGGCCAAGAAAACATCTCACAACTTTCGAGCACTTAATAAACCTTGAGTAATGGAATCAGCAAGTTATGGTTTCGAAGAAGTAGAGAAAAGAGAAAGAAAAGCGAAAGATTTGGAAGATTAAAATACTGATTTATTTACACTCCAGTGCAAGCATCTCACGATGCTCACTCACTCAGAATCTCAAAAGTCTATTTAAGAGTAAAAATAATGGAGTATTTTTTTAGAATTTTCTATTGTTACGCTGCATACTCGGTAGGCTTGAAAAAAAGCCAAAATATACGACTTTTTTAGTCTGGAATTTGAAACTTGATACGACCACTCCAGAATATATTCTGCATACAACCTTGCATGCCATTTAGGCTAATTCTTGCGCATTTAAATTATACAGGGGGTCAAACTTGACCAAATTTTATGAGAAATGCTGGTCTACAGTTTTCTGCGGAAATATTCAAGCCGATACAGATCCCAAATTAAGTAATTCATCGGGCAAAATTAACACCACGCTATAGAGCTGATTCTATAATAATATAGATTCTATATAATATAAATTCTATATAATATAAATTCTATATAATATAAATTCTATATAATATAAATTCTATATAATATAAATTCTATATAATATAAATTCTATATAATATTCAACTTTATTGGTTAACTATTGAACATTTACATACTTTACATACAAAATAACGGACCCTTATCAAACGAAGAATGGTAAAAATTCACGTGCAGGGCTTAATTTATGCCATGATATTTTTTAAGTTCTCTAAAAGGGAATAGGAAAAAAATGTTGCAACATTTTTCGAGAAATAAACCGAACGTTAGAGGTAAAATCCACACATCAGAGAACCATATTTTCAGAGGATCTCGGTATTGACATGGTCTCCGAACTTCGGGAAGAAATCTGAACTCAAAAAGCAGTTTCCGTGTTTTGGATTAATTTTCTTTCTAGTCTACTGAGCGGCGTTCCACTAAGAGCGGTCAAATCAATAACATCCCAAATAGTCTTTTATTATTATCTCTCTCCATTCACCACATTCAATCACAATTTTCTGGATGTTCCTTTATTTTCGAATCATTCACAATCAGAGGCAAATGGAAGACGGTACATAAATGTCAAGAGAGGACGATTTAAGACGATTTCCTTGTGAATCTACAATTAAATTTAAAATACCATAAATATATAGTAATAATATTGGTTTGGGTTGGGTTATAATTATATAATATATTATATAGTAATTATATTATATAGTAACAATATAATTGTCGGGATAGTTGTATATAGTGATATAGTGATCGTAGATAAACGTCAAAATCTGTTTTCAAATGAAGCTCTTCGTCGAATTCCGGGTTAATTGATAGTGTATGCAGTAACGGCCCAAGATATTTTAACACCCCAACTAAGGAGTATTTTTTGCACCCCAGTCTGTAATTTCTTAACTTCCAACCATCCTAATAAATGATAGAGCAATATTGTTTGATAATATCGAAATAATAAAGTGCTTCTCTAATGCAATATTTTATTATGAAATGTACAAAATTGCGAAAAGGGAAAATCCTCATTCTGCAGCATTGCTACATTCTGACAACTGATCTTTATGAAACGTTTACGAGGATTCCCGAATTAAAGAAGAATTTTCCTATCCCTCTTTTGCCTCCTTTTAGATCGTTATCTTTAAAAACATAAGCCCATCTATCTTTCACGCGTATCCTTAAATTGATAAAATTCCTGATTCTTTGCAGAGTAAGTGCAACTGATTGTGGGATAGAGTATTTTCTAAGAAATAGAAATTTCGCCCCCAAAATTTTGCCACCCCAAGCGATTCATTGTTCGCTTGTATTGTGGTGTCGGCACTGACTACAAAGACACCAAGGGGGGACTTGACACCCTCTTCGCACCCCGCTGGATCCGCCATTGTTCACAATCTCCTAATTCTACTCACTCCGTTTCCTTCCCAAAGTATAACATCCCCTATTTCGGTCCCGCAGTCTATTTCTGAGTTCATTCATCGCTGACGAACCAGACGAAGTTTCAAATCCCACACTCACAAAAAACACTTTGGGACCTCTCGTTTTTTTTCGGTTTCATTAACTGTTCTTAGCTTAGGCATGACGCATGACAAACGTCACCAAGTAGAACAGGTGGCGGAGGAGAAGGATTCCATGACGTGTTTTTCAGGGTTTTCCAGGGTCGGGATGAAGCCGGAAGCGTTTTTCTAATCCTCCGTCTGCAGAAGACGTAAAGCTTGATCCGGTTGTGAAATAGAATGGAGGCTTTTGTTTTCCGCTGTGTAATTTATATGAGAGGATAATTGTGGCAAAATCGAGAGCTGTTGGGTTGAAGTGAATTGTATGGGATTTTTCTCTTTTATGAGGTTAAAACAAGGCAAAATGCAATCTTTGATGCCTGCTATTAAGGAATATCAGTAATAGTTTCATACCGTTTTGTAGGTTTTCCTTTCTTTCGTACTTTTGTACTGTTTTGTCTGGACGTATAGTTGGCACTCAGCATACGTGACTGATACGGGAGTCTTGATCTCAGCAACACTTCCATGACAGATCTACAATAATACCTCTACATCTACATAAATACCCTGCAAGCCGCCTTTCGGCGTGTGGCAAGGGGTGTAAACACCGAACGATTGAGCTACTATTTTAGCCTGATATTGTAGCGTATTGTTCGCAGAAAGAATGAGTCCTTAAAACGGCATTTTCTAGCGTCTATTTCTGTTATTTTGTTTTCAGTATCAGATCGACCAAAGTATTAGGGGGGTCGCATAATATCAAATACGGCCTCTGTAAACGTGCACTCTCTACATTTGTCAAGCAATCGCAACCTAGCTTCTAATATCCTTTCTTTCAATGATTCCCAACCTGGATCTGAGAGAATCTTCGTATCGCTTGTCCTTTTCTCGTTGCATTTTTTTTAACAAAACGTATCGCTTTACGCTGAACTTTCTCAAGTCCACTGGTACCAGTTTCATCCAACAGATCCCATATACTTGCTGTCCAAATACCCTGAAAGCACCCGACAGGGTAATGGTAGAGGGAGTAAAGTATAAAGGATATTTCTTTTGCTTGCGCTATCGTGTGTCGTTCGTGGAAATAAATGAAGAAATTAGAAAGAATGAGGTTTTAATACGACTTTAACATGTATTATCAATGATTTTTCCTTTTTAATATTAGTGAAAGATTTGCCCTTATTCGGTGCTGAATAATAGTATATTGCAATAATATACGTCTACATTGATTCACTGATTAAATTGTGGAAGCTAATGTAAGCACCGATCGTTCGAACTATTCTTCAAGCTTGTCATGGCGTATCGTTCGCGGGAGAAATGAATTCTTGTAATACGACTTTTCCCAGTTTCTATTTCTGTTATTTTCGGTCATTGTAGGATCGGCCAAAGTCGGTCGTATAATACCGATTATGTTTCCCGCAAACATTCTTTCTCTGAATTCATGAAATTGCAACCTAGCTTCTGATCTCCTTTCTTTTAAGTATTTCTAATCTGCTTCTGAGAAGATTTTCGTAACGTTTGCTTCTTTTATCATAGCATTTTTTTTAACAAAACGTATAGCTTTGCGTTGCACCTTCCCAAAACTATGGATATTAAAGGGATTAGTATTGAAAACTGAGTAGATTTAGATTAGTACCCCGCAAGCCGCCAGTGGCGTATGGCAGGGGGAAAGTGTACTTGCAATATCAGTGAAGATTTTGACAATGATGTAGCCACCAGACTGTTCGTCTTCCTGTAACAAATTTTAATAAATGACCGCGTCCTCTCACCACTCCAAGTACGTCTTAGCAGAATTTATTTTCGACATTGCAAAGAGCAACTTACGTATTGAAAAAAATATTATCCAATCACTTGCACTGTCTGAAACTTAAAATACGGAGTTGTTCGTGGAACAAAAGGGAGACCTGAGTCCAAGTCATATCGTTATTTCCCACTTCTGTTTATCGCTGGGTTAACAGAAACTTTCAGAATGACCCAAAGAGTAGAGGGACATGGAAATGGTCTGGCGAGAGCGGGTTCCGTACCGGATCTCCCACTTGCTCTTCGTCCAACTTTTTTTACCTCCGTTGCTCCTCGGGATGTTTCCAGGGAGCACGCCTTATCGCAAAATCTTTTGTTTGCCTCGTGCTCTTATCGCGGGCTAGAATGCTTTAGAGACCCACCTTAAGTGATGTCAGCTATAAAGGTGAAGAGAGGATCTGGGAATATGTGACACTTTGAGAAATGGGAGGGTTTGTATAACACAATGTAATGCCACAAATAAACAATAAATTGTTGCAGAATCTTGATTGTATTAAATGGAAAATACACTTTGAAATTCAACGGAAATATGTAGAAATGTGTTTGGTTTTTATTATTACTTAGTTTTACTTATATATTTTATTATTTATTATAACATATGTATTAAGACCCATCGCTTGTATCACCAGACAGATATTTGTTCATATTATATCAAATTTTTCTTTTCCATTTTGCTACGGAACTCCTGCAGCTAAAGTAAATGTTCTGAATATCCAAGTTAACAGTTATTTTCTCGTAAAGGTAAAAAATTTGAAGCACACAAAATGAATGCCTTCAGTGACCATGTTACAGCTTTTCGACATGGTAGAGGGCTCTACGTGACACTTTGTGACAGAGGTGTGATGGGGGTCAGTAATCTCAAAAATGCTGTGACATCATTTATAGATGGCCCCTTAAGTGGAACTAGTCCACGTAGTTGGAAAGCATGAGGATATTGTGAACACCACTTTTCATATCATTCAAAATAAGGAGTAAAAAGTTATTTAGCAATAGAGTTTATATTCTCACAGCCACGAACGAGATTGTAGAAAAAGTAAAAAAATGCATTTTTTCTTACTGTACCAAAAGAGAGATTGATACGACAATTCTTCAGAGTATTTATTCTTCACAGTACGATGAATCCATTACGAATGGTGAATTCTGACAGTTCAACGAGAGTAATAAACTCTCATAATTCGTTAATTGTGAATTCATGCGGTCTTATTTCACAGTCTGGCTGAGAAGTAGCCGCTTCACTTCTCATCTTGCCTAATAAGCTGCCATCCTTCCAAGACTCAGTAGCTAATTATTGAGGGGTTGAAGTTCAAAGTGTCCTTCGGACTGAAAATAGACAATTGTAAAACAGCTCCATCGTCGAACTAAAACATGGACGTAGAGGAAATCGTTTCTTTCTCTGCTTTCATTCTTACTTTCACTTACAATTCACCTGGGAGTAATACGTGGAATATTCGAAATGCCAAAAGAGTACTTCGTCTTCATCGAAGTTTCATTAGGAATGAAGCTTAAGAATTGGTATTTCATCAGAAAGAAATCCATTCCATTTGGAGGGACAGTTGGCTGCACTTCCAGCAGAAGTAATAAATCAGACGGCGGAAGGATACCTGTGATGAGTCATCTCGGTCACGTGTCCGGGCGCGTGTCACATTCTCTATTCATGGCCGTGCCTTGCGACGCGTGCTTGCTCGTCTGCGTGCTGACTGATGAATAATATCGAAACGGCATCCGAGGGGTTTCCAAACGGACTTCCTTCCAAATCGTGCTTTGTTGCTTACGAAGAAAATATTCCTCGTTTATTCGTATCGGCTGAGCCCTAAGCGACTGAAATATCTCTGTTATCATCGATTAAAAATGTCATTGGCTGCTGCAATACCTTAATAATAATACAATGCATGAATAATGCTTAAACTTGCTGATGTTTATTTATCGGTCGTTAGGCAACAGCAACGATCGCCATTTTAACTATCGATAAGAGCGCGAAAATGCGATAAATGTCAAATTTAGTGGCAATTGGTGACTTTTTTAAAGAAAGGTTGCATTTTTTGTCGTTGAGCGAAGCAAAAGCGATTGAAATTCTTCCGACGATGAAAGATGAAAGCTCTGCCGTAGCAAGGGCGGGGAACCGGGGCACGTGCCCAGAGCACAAAATGGAAGCTATTGCTATACCGGAATCGGACCTTGCCGGAAATATCGTTCTCTCTATTCTTTAAACCAGAAATCAATTACTTGAACTATGCAACAATATTTGGTAGATTTTTTTCATATTATTTATCAAGATAGTAGATATCGTTCTGCAAAATTTGCTTCTCTTTGTCGATTAATTTTAGCTGTTCCTATAGTATACGAGTAAAATGTAATTTTTATTTCTACCAAATCTTTATCGGCGTATACGTATATAATATCTCTATCAATCTTTCTGTAACGTTTTAAACGTTTCTGAAATCATTTTTAATTACTTCTCAGGATGATAATTTACCTGACGTGAGGAAACATACAGAAAACCTTTCTCGATTCAAAAACTACTTTTCATTAAAGCTGCTAGTAGCCTTTTGGGAGCAAAGAGGCCAATTTAATTTTGAAAATGTTTCTAGATGCACATAGAAACGAAATTGGAAGTCGCTGCCAGCCGAAAAATATATCACTGAAAAGTAGCTGACAAATAAAAGAGGTTTATTTCCTTTTAAACTTAGAATACCTGTTCTGAAATCAGACAAATCAATTGTTTGATGTAAATATTAAATATTTTATTGACTTAATGTAAACTTATAATGCTTATAAAATGAGTCAAACATATTATGAAACGAGTACGTAGGTGAGGGTGTACGTAACAGAGTACGCTCTATAGAGGGCAAGATATAGCTATAAAGTTCGTGAATATATATTTGTCTTATTTATTTATTGGAGTTTCTTATTTCATGGTATAATGTATATTTCAAAATCGGAAGCTAGCAACTATGTCCGGGAGGTAGATGTAACGGAAAATTTCATAAGTTTAAAACATTCATTAAATAATTAACTCAATAACCAAACAGTTGCAAGGAATTCATTTATAACGTTACAGGGCGGCGCGATTCATTTCATCTGCAGAGAATTCTCTCATTTTATCTTGTCTCCATTCGAGTTAAAAATTATTCGTCGACCTCACATATTATTCTCTAAAGTGGAAAATTGTTCCTTTACATTGCTAGTCCAACATCCAGATGGGCTGAACTGGACAATTCATAGATCACGGATGTTTAAATAGCACAGCACGATGGTCATTAAAAACCAAAGGTTAAGAACCCCATAAGATTATGATTGATGAACGTTTATCGAATTTAATTAAAATTCATGGATGAACATGAATGCTCATAAGCCTTCGTTTTGATAAATCAGATATGCACGGAATTCATATTTCCTCTGTTGTTTAGGATGAATAGATGAATAGATCATTAACCTCACCTCTAAACTCTTCAGGGTGCTGATGTAGCTATGGATAAAGGCGTTAATATGATCCGAATTTTAATAGCTGCGGATTTTATAACCACTATTGTAAGGATATAATGTGGATGCACTGATGTTTTGCGAAGAAAAAATATCTCCCAAGTTTAAAAAGCAATAGGAAGTTTAGGAAATTTAGGAAATTTTGTGAAAATTAGGAAACTGTAGAATTGTTTAAAAAAATAGCTGAAAATGCTATCTATGATTCAGTACACAAGATCATTCCATCATTCATTAATCTACTGATATTACGCCAACCAGCACGGTTTGAATCTCTACATTAAATTCGTATCGGTTTTGAAGATTTGAGCCGAGCTCAATTACAACATCAAAGAATACGAAATAACCAGTTCAACAAAGAATACCTTAAACGACACGGAATCAGGCGTAACTTTGTGGTAATCATTAATTCTAACAAAATCCATATTGAGGAATCTTTTGCTAAACCATGTTAGAAGATTTGTTTTGAAAGAATACCTTGTATATATAAAAGATGAAGTGGACGAGCGAGAGTTATTCAATAAATTCATTCAGATTCAACTATCAGTTCGTATTTCTTATTTTTAGCCAACGTAAAACCCGTTTAAAACGCTGCCATAAAAGACGCTATTCCGCTTGACATGAGTTTTTCTCTTTCACACAAAAAGATTGGTATAATATCATCTAAGACGCTCTGCAACTCGCTTATACTAAGGGTTTTTCTCGTCCCCAGATGCGCTGCAACCAATCATAGCCAATCCGCCTAATTCTATGAACCAAAATTTGCTTACATTATTATTCTCTATTCATCTAGTAAGGAAAACTTGCTTCATTTAAGAGTAAAAAAAGAAAATATTAATTAACAAAGGAATATGCTCCTTCGAGGTAAAAGCAGAGCATTCTTCGAAAGTATAACAAGAAAAAAAGAGTTATTTAACAACAGAATTCTCTATACTGTGGCATCTAAAGCAAACTTAAGAAGATTCCTTTTCGTTTTTGAGGTTTAAAGCAGTTATTTACATTATAAAGAGCTAAAATAACCTTTCTTTTAATTTTCCAACGTAAAAGATATACAAAGATTTGCACTGCTGAACTTTACGGTAAAACTTAGCTATATTATTATATCTTAGTTGTATTGTTTATATTTTAGCTACATTATTTTATATTAGTTATATTATAACAAGAGTTATATCGTTATATATTTGTTATACATTAGTAATATGATAGTTTGTTTCAAGTCATAGTTACTGGTGTACTGTAAACCTTCCTACAATTAGACTAATTAATTATTTATAAATTCTAATATTAGGTAAACATACAGTGAAATGTGCATTGTTAGGAATGCCAAATTGAAGGAAATAAATAACACTTTCGGTTCGGGTTCAACGATCTCAATTATTTCGGTTCTGGTTCGGTTTTTATTCCGGCAAAAATAATCGGTATTTGTCTCCGGTTCGCTTTCGGTTCATTGTGCTGGTCAGAAGAGGTTTGCAACGTAAATATGAAGCGAGGAGGGCATCAAAAGGTCCTTCGAGATGTGAACACAGAATAGAAAAAGGTAGTTGTGTTAATAGAAAAACAAATGCAAGTGCTGGAGAGAATTGAAATGGCTTAAATGGATTAAAGCAGTAAAATGATGGAAGAGGAGTTGGGTGGGTGAAAGGGATTGCAAGAGAAAGTAATTTAAGTACGGATAGATTATGGAAAGCGTTAAAGTCGAGAATGATGATGGAATTAAGCGAATAGGTTTGATTTGATTGAACCAATGCATAATTGCAGAGAAGGTCAATGATCTACAGCATCTTATTTCATTACGAATTCATCGCTCCTTTTTATTCGAAATTATAACCCCAATTACGGTTTCTTCTGTAGAGTATGTATTGAAATACCTTTCCTCAATATCCCTGAGGGAAATCTTAGCTAAATCTAATTTTTATTCATCTGAAACATAATCAAAAGCCTAACTAATTCTCCAGAATGAGTTTTGTACAATAAATATCATTTTCTACTTAGGGCAACTAGACTGACTCCTCTTCTACATGTTTCTATATTTAGATAATCTCTTGCACATGGACTGGACTACATACTGGACACACAAAAATGTTTTTATAGAGATTCGTGTAAATAATTTCCTGTTTAAATCATTTTTAAATTATGGGGAAATATATATTTTATATATATATATATATATATATATATATATATATATATATATATATATATATATATATATATATATATATTAGTTTTATTAGACAGTTATTGATTCGTTTTAGTTAGTTCTACTGATTCGTTTTTATTTCATCCATTCATGTACATTTACTGTAAATTTGTTGTTCTATTGTTTCGGCATTCATTATAAAAATTGTTTGCGCACTGTATATGAATCCTTTGAATAAATAAACAAATACTGTCATTTTCCAAATTTATCGAGAGACATCAAACACGTTAAACCCCTCTGCGCCGTCAGCTCAAAAGTAACCCAAGGATCAATCTGAATGTTTGAAAGATCGTAGCCCACGATGGTGATGGCAACATCTCTCATCCGAGCCCTGTCTACGGCTACTTATCGATTCATCCTCGCATGATGCTGCAAACGAACATTCGGACACATGCAGCTTCCGTCGAAGTGAAGAGACACAAGTAAGAAAAAACGATACAAAGGGTAAGAGACCTCTAAATGAAAGAAGGGTCGTCATTCCGATGAATCCGAGAGACTTCTTAATTCGCGCAACCATTCGAAGGTCTGAAGCGTGTCGGTGGCATCCATTTTGAATAATATGGTCATCTGACGAGGGAAACCGGTTCTTGGAAAAGAGAGAGAGCTTTTACGACTTTCACGAGGTCAGTTCGAGAAGAAATTCATCGCTCCCTTCCCCAAAAAAAAGAGATAAACAGAATGCGCGTCCAATCCTATGACAAATCACGACATGGGATTGCTGCTAAAAAAAACGCACTCTTTCGCATTACGTGGCCGTTTTCTCGCAGATGTCGATTGATCTGTACCTAAACCAGCTGATTCCGAAATCGCCGTTATTAGAATAGAACTTTAAAACTTTTTTCTCAATATTCAATAGAAGGGATTAGATTTTGAGGAACGGTGTTGTGGGAGGTCTTTTGTAGGAAAATTTCGTTCCCCAAATTCGTTTACTGATGATGTGAACATAAAATGGGGAGTAACTAGTAGGCAAATAAACCTTGATTTACTTAGCGACTGAAGCAGCATTCCTTCGCACGCTTTCGCGAGGCTGGGCAAAGAATAGTTAAGTGAGGAACAAAGTCATTGCAAATTAAGGCTGACTATCGGGCTGTGAAAACACGGTGAAATTTTACGCGGATGGCGCTTGTTTGCTCACGAGTTTACAAGGGATAACCTCTATCAGTAGTATAAACCAATAGCGGAAAAGAAAATCTTAGTTTTAATGATGAAACCGAGAGGTAAAATCAGAGATAGTCTTTAGAATTCAAGTATTTTAGGCCGTAAATTACCATAAACACCGCCTAAGAGGACAATTTTCCCCATAAGAATGCCCTTTGACACGATTAGAAATTTAATTTAGTGCACTTCCCATCATGATAGAGATGGGGTATTCAGTATGTAATTAAATGGCCTAAAATACTATCAAAATAATCAATTATTACTACAGCAAAGGTGTCCTGTGTTCGACTTTAGCCAACTAGATATATCATGCGATGAAAGAAATGTAGTATATACGAGTAAAAGTTGCTTGCATACTGCAAGCTAATTGGTAAAAATTTACTATAAGTTCCCCTTACGGGTGTCATCTTCGAAGCTTATCCAGCAAAATTCTTAAAAATTGCAGCAATGCATTTCTTACGTGAGAAATTTTCATCCATCTGGCATCGAACCCACGGTCAAAGGTAACCTTTCTTCCACTGGTTCTATAGAAAACTACTTCAAACGCAAACGCTGTGATTTTAAACAGTCTCCTGCATAGAGAAAGGCCTCAAAACAATTTTTAAAAACTAAGTGTATATGACCGCCTGGCGTCGAACACAGGACCCGTTCGTGAGAGATAATGGCATACGAATGTTAGAAAAGTGCCTTACTGACGTGTTTCAAAGTTTCAATTCAGTATCTTATCGGGAAGGTCCTAAAATGAGATTCCGTTCTTCCCGCTTGAAATGCATGGTAGAATCGGAATGACGCTCTAGCATCGAACCAAGGACCACTAGAAAAGCAGTGGACGTCATGAAAGAATCTTCTCAAACGCCTCTGTCACCATTCCGGGTTTTATCTTTAAAGCTTATCGGAAAGGCATTTTAAAAAATCGTCCCTGATATCAGCAATGCATTTCTTACGGAGGCATCTCGGACCCACCTGGCGTCGAACACACGGACATTTGGTAACATTTCTTCGTTTGGTACGATGGAAGACCATCTCATCTGTAAACACCGAGATTTAGAATGCTCTATCGCATCGAGAACGGCCACAAAACAGATTGAAAAAATTCGCGCAAAAGACCGCCTAGCGTCGAACTCAGGACTCTTCCGTGAGGGAAGATAGCAAAATAATATTAGATAAGTGCCATCCTTACTTGTTCTAAAGTTTCGATTCAATATCTTATCGGGAAGGTCCCAAAATGAGATTCCGCTTTCCCCATTTGAAATACATGGAGGAATCGGAATGACCCTCTTGCATCGAACCAAGGACCACTAGACAAACGATGATATTCATGGAAGAAAGTTTTCAAACGCTTCTGTCACCATTCAGGGTTTTATCTTTCCAGCTTATCGGGAAGGCATTTAAAAAATCTTCAAAGATTTCCGCAATGCATTTCTTATGGAAGAATTTTGCATCCACCTGGCGTCGAACTCACTGTCATTTGGCTACATTTTTTCCATGAGAAGCATAGAAGACTACCTCAACTTCAACCTCCGAAATTTTGGTTACTCTATCTTAACGATAAGTGCCTCAAAATAATTTTCAAAAATCCGCGCAATGCATTCTTATGGGAAAATTGCGATTTTTGGGAATTTCTGGCATCGAACCCATGATAGCTAGCGTCGAAGTCTGCATTATTCTGGCATCTAGAGTGTAGGGCCAGTACGTCGTAAAAATCTGACGTCGACGGCGCTTGTGGAACATGGTCAGAATTCGTATCCCCTATATATATATATATATATAGGTATATCCGGAGAGTTAGCTATATATAATAGATATTTGTTTTGGTTGGTAAGCTATTCAATTTTGCCAACTTCAATTTGAAGTTATATTCTCGGGACACCCTCCTAAAATATTCCATAAAGATTTTCATCATAA
Source organism: Pachydiplax longipennis (assembly GCA_036926295.1). NCBI lineage: Eukaryota > Metazoa > Arthropoda > Insecta > Odonata > Libellulidae > Pachydiplax > Pachydiplax longipennis. Next base: position 40,780,325 of record JAVFKF010000015.1, read on the forward strand.
AGTATTGTATTCATCTATAATGAAATTTGAGAAACGATTATAAAATATAGCGTCATTTTAAATGTTCAGCGTTTAAAACTAACCGTCGCCTCGAAAACAAAATGCACTCAGATTAACTCATTGGGGAAGACCTTCCCATCGATTGGGATATAAGTCACCCTGTCGTGATTTCAAGGTAATGGAATATTAACTTAGCTCATTACGATTAATTACATAAGCTTCAAATTTTAATTGATGGAAGAGGGATTTATATTTTAAGCTGAGGTCTTTTTGGTCAGATACGATCATAAAATATAATAAACGTCCAAATACGTTCACGAAGATGACCATGTAGAGCAACCTTACGTTGTTCATGCGTCAATTTTTAATTTTCATTTGAAATTCACCATAAACCATATTTATGATACGCCATAAACTATAGTATATATCTAGAATTCATTAGTATGTAATATAATAGGTGTAGGTATGCGTTTATGTATGTAAATACGTAAAGTTTGCGCGAAATTTATTTTTAATGTATTCTCTGGATTCAGCTAATAAAAATGCAATGCGCCGCATTTGGCGGATCTGCCCTAGGTTGGTGATGTCAGACGTACGGGTATTAATTTTCTTTCGTTGGTTTTCCATTCGATTTCCATCCAGGTAATCTTAAAAAAAGGTCCGAGGCAAGAGTGGAAATTGCCTCGTGGCGCGGCAATCAGTGGAATTTACATTACATTTACATATTGACCTTGCAAGCCGCCAGAGGCGTGATGCAGGGGGTGTAAAAGCATCAATGTCCCTATCCAACTCTAACTGCCATCCGGTTATCTTATACTGCGCGGATAACAATCAGAATGAGCTATCAATACTGACGATTATTTTTATAACCAACCCTTATGTTGGAAATTTTACAGACGTCTAAAGACAACTAAAGGATATGAACTTCTTATTGCACGTCGATAGGAGTTAATGTTATATTAATTTACTAATTAACGCCGAGGTTACACTGAAATCTGACCGCAGCGTTATTCATACCATTCGTATTTAAAAATAATAATAATAAATATTTAACAATTCACAATACACAATAAGTACAGAGAATTAATATAAATATGTAAATTACAAAGCATTAATCGATGCTGTAAATAAGAAGGAATTTGCAACAGTCCAAAATAGATTATAACAATGTGGTAGATATAAGTAATAATATAAAATACAATTAATTTTAAAAATAACTAACAATTAATAAAATAATTGACAATCAACATAAAAATAACAATTAATACAATAATAAATACAATAATAAATACAATAATAGATACAATAATTAATACAATAATTAATAAAATAAACAATACAATAATTAAAAAATAAATGTTATAAACGCTACTCTTACCCTTAACACATATACTAACAGTGGTAAATACACTGTAAATCATGCAAGATTAAGGCTCCTTCCAAGTAAGATTTAAATAATGAAGAACTAGATATATGCATCAATAATACTGCGCCTGGAATGATCGAAATCACGAATAGCTATCAATGTCCAGCCACAGAATTAATAATCAATTGAGTCGACTATAGTGCCAGACAATGGGTATGAAAGCGCCTGCCACAACCTGTCCTTGGCCTGCACTTCTTTTCGAAACAGGTCACTGAATAAGTCTATCACTTTGATGATCAAATGTTCTCCTTCGTCTTGGGGCAGTGATCGGATCTGTGAATTATAATAGATACATATGTCTTCGCCGGAACGTTCATGTCTCACAAACCAATTTTCACCCATTCTCTCCGATGCTGTTAACAAAATGAATTCGGTTTCTCCACAGAGTGTGTAATCTGCATCCAATCTAGCCAATGCCTCAAGGCGCATCTAGAAAGAAAATCTCTCCTTAATAAACTCGTTTAAAGTAATTTTTGAATGATTTTCTCCTTATTCTGTATCCCTTCTCCTCTTACTTTTATGAATTTTTTACAACTTAAAATGAAATTCTAAAAATCCATTTGTAGGGAATATGAGTGAAAAATCTAATAGAAGTAATTTGATCTTTTCCTTAAATGAAGTTCGCTATCGGAATTTAATTTGAGTCCCTGATAAAGCCAAAGGAAAAATGATTTTTATGGAAAAATCATAAAGAGGAGGCTCCATTCTCATTAGTTTTGTATGCTTTCGTACCGCTTTATTGCATTCTTTTTGTAAAAAAACACTTTAGTGTCTTTCACTGAATCCCTCAGTAATTTACATTTACATTACTCTTCAACCCTCAGGCTCACTCGAAGGCCCTCATCTTCATTATTTTTATTTAAAAAGTTATTAGATGATAATTTTATTCAATAAAACTAACGTAGTATTCCCGTATAGCCATGTGGGCAGCGCGTTCGACTTTGATGAAAGAGATCCAGAGTTCGATTCTCGGTGAGAGCCCACGTGCGAAATGACCGCAGCTGTCTAAGCATTTTTAACAATACTACTATTAAAACTAATGTATAAATGATTTTATCGTATAGCTTTTCACCGCAGATTAATACAGCCGAATCTGGGGGAATTTGGAAAAAAATCCTGAAAATATAAAGCGAAAAATCGAACTAACTGATGGAGAAAAAAGAAATTTCGTCAGACTTCTATTGGGAGGTACTGCTAGAGAAGATAATAATATACCAGTGTTTTAAGACTAAGGATATTGGGCATTATTACTGTGGGTGAAAATATTTAAACGCAAAAAAATAATCAGATTGATCAATTAGTTCTGATTCTGATAGGCATTGGAATTGAACTTTTTTTCTGTTTATCGACTAAGAGAAAAAAGTGGATAGAGTTCGTTCTTAATATTAAAGGTAATGCATTTGGGAAGCACACAAATTGAACTATGTACGCAGGTTACTCATTATTATCTGAAAATTTCCGATTCGAATATTGGTTACACCAATAAATCGATCCTTGTATTAAAAAACTCCCCCGTCTACATCTAGAAATTTCATAAAACTATTGCTACGAAAATAATATTCTCGTCAAAGAATCTTTGTGTTTATGTATATTCAGGAATTATTTTTCCTCTATGTTTCTCATGATTATTAGTTTTATCAAATAACTAGAGAAAAAATATCGGACGGGTGAAAGATCGCCAAGTTCTGATCGAAGTCGTCGATTTAAACATATTTCGAATGAGATCGATTCAAGACAAATATCTCGTCTGTTAATGCATGCACTTCATTTTCTATGACTCATGACTCCTTCCTTTCTTTCCTTCATTGTGATTCATTAACAGTTACTCATTAGATGGCAAAGTTCGTTCTCTGTTTTCTGCCAATGAAGTGGTTAACATTGCTATAGAGAATGAGATCATCATATGGATTATGTTATTATACTTAGTAAATGGTCGTAATTTTTTTTATTGTTACATTATCTATTAATAGATTGTCTATCAACTTATTGCCTATCATTGCATTGTTTATTATTATATTGTCTATTATTACATTGTTTATTATTATATTGGCTATTATTTCTTTGTCTATCATTACATTTTTTATTGTTAAATGGTCTATTATTATATTGTCTATTATTAAATATCCTAATATTAAGTTAATTATTAATACATTTTTCTGTCTTTCTGTTTCCGAAAAAAAACTATTAGTGGCGGGCAGATCTATGCACGAAACAGTTCAATTAGTACAATCTGATTCCTAAAATTTTATACGAATTTCATCTAGTGTGCATAAGAAAAGTAGATTCTATTAAACGCACAGCCTTTACATTAAATAAAATGAATTCCATTTCACCTGCCTTCCAACTTTATAAGTTTAGACTCTCTCGAAGGAAGCAGAAGAGCGCGTTGAATTTGCAGGTGTTGGTTTTCGCATTAGCTCCAGCAAATGTGATTTGAGCAGTGGCGAAATCCGCACAAAGAACTCCGTTGACGAGGAAACGTGCGGTTTATTCATCTATTTAGGAGGACGATGGCAAAAAAACGGAACTCCTTTCAGCAGAGACATCTAGCGAGAGAGTCGCTAATCACTTTTGGCGCGGTCGCCTTTTAGTGCTAATCGAATGTCTTTTGCACGAATATTTCGCGATATCTTAAAGGTGTCGCCAATACAACACAGGTCCTCTCTGAAGAGGAAGGTTCCTACTTCTTTTCAGTCCATCTCAAAGTGATTCGCGCCCAACCGAAAGAGGTTATAAATTCGTCAGGGAAATCATAATTTCGCGAAGATTTTCGTATTCCTAAAAATAACACGATTACGCAAAACACCCATGTCATAAATATCCATAGCTTTTTTAAAAGGCTGAAGTTAAAGTTTGTAATCTCGTTGAAAATCCTGTGTAGAGAAGAAAACCGTTTTGGAATATTTAATTTTTTAATGACTTGAAAGGCGCTGTAAATTTGAGTGGAGGAAATAACACCCGATTTAGATGACCAGTAAATGTTAGAAAGATATATATCTATCAGGTCTCATTTGAACGTGTTTTCTAAGTGTCTGTTGTTTGGCGCGGGTAAATTCACCTACGTTTCAATATAGCTAATATTATATACAATAGATAATTCAATATGTAGTACATATTTCTATATGTAATACGTATTTCAATATGCAATATATATTGCAATATGTAATACATGGGTGGTCTGATAAGTTTCCGACATTTCGCCATTTCTCGACATGTTTTCTGAAAATTTTCTGAAGATTTCTGAAAAATCTGGGGTCGGAAACTTTTCAGACCACCCTCGTATATATTTATTTTTATTATCAATACATAATGTATATTTCAATAAACGTTTTAATAGTTTCATTGAATTTGCAATAACACTGCATTTTTTCGATTTTATCTCTTCCTTTCGACATACTTAATGATGATTACAAATTTATCAACATTCTGATCTTCTTCCCTTTTAAAATCACTCTTGGTATAACTTGATTCTCAGTAATTATTTAGAGATTTCAGGTCTTAAAAGACAGTTCGAGTTAATAATTGTGGATCCAATTAAAGAATGATTGATAAATGGTATTTTTTTACTCATGGAATAAATGGATGGAATCAGAACTTCCGCGACGGGGAGAATTTAAATGAATTTAAAGGATGACCGATTGATGGCGGTCGAACTTGTTTAATAAGATGTAGAATAGCGGTCCTCACCAGAAATATTTTGGTGACCGCAGTTCCGGCTACAAGAATTTACTAATGGCTGCAGGCATTCAAATTTCTACTAGTTAATCGGAAATGAACCTACAGTTAGATCTCAAGTATGTTGTTTTCGACAAAGCTGTATAACTGATGGTTGTATTGGTCCATGTATCCGAGAGAACCATAGCCATGTTATGATTCTGTAACTTTGTGAAGAGTACTTAGAACAACAGCATATAATTTCTAATAGTTTATCCATGTGTTTCCATATCGACAAAGGTATTGTAAAATTACTCACGTATTATGCAATACATCAGTAACGTCATAATAATCGGACAGTTAATAGGAAACCAATAGAATAAAATCGAAATAAAATTAACACCTTATGAATGTGTAGTAAAAGGAAAACCATTAGATAAACGTTGAAATAAAATTAAAAGCAGTAAAACGCTTCTGTGGCCGCATATGAGAAACGCTGATGTAGAGGGCATGTTTAAAGCTTTTAGAATCAAAGAAAACAAATGAAAAAATGCAGTAAAACCTATATATCAAAGGGGGAGTATTGCGAATAAGTGAGATAAATAATGTGCTCATAACTTAAAGGAATTGTATGACTCACATATAAATGGACGTTTGTGCACACTTCTAAATGAAAAGAACGTTACAGCTGACGCATTCGGAGAATCGATTAAATTATTATAATCGTTTAAACTGTTTGTTTGAAAAGAAAAGGTTTCCTTAGGCCCTTTTGAGGTGGTTTGAGAACCCTTCGAGGAATGGAATTCAACCACATTATGATACTATCGGAAACATCGGAACTATTTCTCCTAAATTTAGAGGTATTTCCGAAAATGGTTGTTAGTTATACCAACTTGAGATGCGTGCCAAAGATGGCTTTCTTTTCTGCAACTGGATTATAACAGTCACAGCGTGCCTTATTGTTTCTCTCCATTAAATGATATAATAATGATGATTATCATTGTCTAAATTTAATGTGTGATTATAAATATTTCCTTGGGTAATTAAAAGCTTTTCGAAATAGATATTGAATCATTAGTTATAACTTGAAATAATGATTATCATGGTCGAAATTTAAATTATGATTATAATATACTTTTTACGGCAATTTCTACCACAATAGCTTTTCGAATTAGATGTTCAAATGTCAGTTGTTACTTGAAATAGCCATTATCATTGTCGAAATTTAATTTTTGATGATAATATACATATTTTGGTGATTGTTAATACTACAGCTTTATTAGATGCTCATTCTTGAGCAATAATGACATAACCATGAAATAATAATATTTATCATTTCATTGTTATAGAAAGCAACGTTTTTAAACAATACGTGGAAAGCTTGAACTTCATAGAAGGCCATTTTATTGAAAATGAAAGACATAATGTATGTACAAGCTGAGTCTGAGGAAATCTTGAAGTCAGTCTATCTGAAGAAGTTCGCGAAGTTTTGCATCTGAAACATTGCAACTTGCTGATTGCAACATTGCTGAAGGGGATCTTAAATAAACCACTGGCTAAAAAACTCATTTAAGAATTCCATCATTGATATTAACGATATGGACCTCGTCCATGTCTTCATTTATTCCAGATGGAGGCACATCGATTACCCCGCTGCGCTTGGCCGGCCCTGGCAGGAGGAGAGACATTTTGACGACCTTGCGATCGAGTTCGTCTCATAAAAAAGCGTGGAGAGCACGTGCGGCCAATGGAGTGGCCTTCGACGGACTTCCTTACCATTGGCGGACACATACATGCCACATCGGATAATGTATTCGAAAAAAAGAAGAGGCGGAAAACCGGTGCAATCGAAACAAAGGAATTCCGGAAATCTGCCGAAAAAAGGCGAGATTGAAAGCATATGGATATACGTGTAATGCACGTGTGCAAATGGTTGTATGTACACACATATACACACACAGTGAAACCAGTTTGTGATGCTACCGCATAAGACGCTGCCCCGTCTAATGCACAGATCACTTTCTTACGGAACAAATGGTGAAAATACGATCTGCTAACCGCTTTTAAGGCGGATTTTTGCTTCCTCTAGGTACACTACAACTTGCTATAGCATATTATATGCCAAATTCCGTAAGGCAAAAGTTATTAACAGCATCTGTATCGCCATATTCCCTTTTCTTTAAGGCAGTAGAGTATGCTAAGCTCCTTCAATTGTCTCTTCAGTATCAGTATGCGCATATTCTTACACCATCTGGGGTCCATTGCAATGTTACAATATACGATTGATGAGTTCCCCCCTCTTTTATGTATCTATTCAATGCCTAACTTGTATAATAATCACCGTTGTGTATATATTCATATATTCGAGTAACAACCGTAAACATACATGGAAAATATATTTTAACATTAATTTGATTAATATTTGACAGTTTCCGATGGAATATAATTATGAAATTTAGGGGTTAGTTAAAAGATCAATTGAATATTATATTTCGATTAAATAATAACAAAATCATTGTTGGTTCGTCTCTAGACAGATTAAAAATGTTCTCATATGAAATTAAGTTTTATAGATCTTTTCTTCTTCACTTCTTTTCTTTAAAAGAATCGAATCAGAAATAATGGTCTTATGAAATCGAGACAAGTACCAAAAGAGAGGGAATCCAATGAATATTCTTATTTTGGTTGTGGAATATCGATTTAGATTAGAAATTACGTTTTTAGAACAAAAGACGAAGAATCTGAACAATTTTGTGGTAATAAGCAACCCCTTGACGACATAAGCGATCGTTGAACTCGACTCTAATACGAATGCAGGGGAAAGATTGACCCTTCTATATCCCATATCCAAAATGCATTTTTAAGTTAAATTTATTTCCGTCATTTTTTGACTGAGGAATTCACTAATAATATGATAAACATCAATTCAGTATTGTAGTCACTGAGAGAAAAACGGTTCTTAATGTTCCTTCTTTATTTCTATTAGTAAGTTAATTTTGCTCATTTTTTCGCCTGAAGAAAATGAACAGTGAATATTTTTAAAGGATCCGGCACTGTTATTTAACGAAAATAAATTAATGGAAAGCCCTCTTATTTATAAAGTGCAAAGCACTTCCTTGAAAATTAAGAAGGTATGAAACACTTCCATATTGTTCTTCAAAACCATAAAGTGAAATATTGTCATATCCCAGTTTGATACGCCCTCTTGTAATGCGGTTTTCAGTCGGAAATCCTTCTGCCCCGACGAAGCATTGAACTGAAGCTGTATGAGGAGAGTTAATGCATATGTGCATGGAAAAGATATTATTTCTATGTAATGAAATATATAAGACTGGGAGAAGGCAATTAGTGGAATGCGAAAGGAAAAAAACACCTATTGAATCTCTATTGAAAATTTCAACATCAGAAAATTGAACCATATTGCTGTCCTTCATAACATTAAGAAATTAGAAAACAATCTCATAATTACGTTTACAATCATAACGCACAATCACAAAATTTATTGGAGTGAATTAGAACGGACACATAAAATTTACCAGAGTTTATAAATTACTGCTTCAAAATAAGAAAACTTTTTATAAAGATATATTTATTCTCTTGTGATCTAATATTATACTATTCGAATCTCAAAGCCTTTGTTAATGTGGCATTTTTAACCGCCAAATTTGGCCTGATATCAGTTTATTTTATTACATTTTTAGCCTAAGAAAAGGGTTTTATACTGATTTTCCCTTCTTTTGGTTCCTGTCCTAGGTTTACAGGGTTTTAGCCACAGATAGTTCTAAGCTGTGTAGGTCAATTTATACCACTTTAATATTCTAAGAATAGTGCTGCACGCGGAAAAACCGATCCGTAAGTCAGTTCTTGGAGAGAAGAAGGAAGTGATCTGGCACCGAAGTCGGTGCTGCAATCCAGATTTTCCATTTACCCGTTAAATTGAAGGCGCATTCCAATTGCATGCCAAATTTCAACTCCGTGCCATATCTGGAAGTTGGTCAGAACTCTCCGGACAGACATAGTTTAGTCCCAGCGTTGCAAGTACAGACGTTTTTGTGCATGCATGAATTTGCAAGCACTTTCTGCATCACTTGCATGATAATACACACACATAAATACATTCATACATATACAACACAGAGATACAAAGCGAAGTTGTGTTACCGGTGGTCGGTCCGAGCGGTCACGACTCTGACATACGTAAAAAATGGAAGCTCTTAAAGGAGGCTTTCGAGGAAGAGTGGAGAGCTAATGGAAAGATATCCGACCGAGAGATAAAACAAGAATGCCGTCTAAAATATTAACGGTTGCCAATCGAATGTGATTTGAGCATTTATACGGGCACGGTCGTCAAATCGTGCATTTCCCTACACATTCGTCGATAAGAAGCACTCTCCTGTACATTACCTTGCTTTTTGATATGTGAATCGCCTCTTCATATTGTCCTTGGACGCCCACAATCAGTGTTCACTTATATTTTTTAAGCCCACTTTATGTTTTATTCGGGAACGATTCAACCAACTTGGCTCGTTCAACCTCTCATTTTAAAAACATTCACATTCCCCTCATCATTGCCGTATTCAGGTTCATGAACGGACAGTACCGGACATTACAGAACTTACCGGACAATTTCGTACCTAAAACATTTGGGGTTTTTAACATGTGTCCCTATGTTATTAATTGTTCCACGACATAATACATCTCTCATAGAAATAACCCGAATATAATATGGGAATTATTTAGACGGTAAGTTAGTTAGTGTATAAGTTAGAGTGTAAGTTATAGTGTAAAATAGAAAATAAGTTAGAGTAGAAGTAAGAAACGAAATAAAAATACATAAAAACCCGTTTAAACCGCTCCCGCTTAAGACGCTGTCCACTTTATATGCTGTTTTTTCTCAGCCCTGGTCCCTTTCACACTAAACACATGATAAATATACCACTTAAAACGCTTCTCTACCCGCTTAAAAGGCGAATTTTTCCCGTCCCATGATGCACTGCAATCCACTGCAGCCAATCTTCCATCTCATTCGATGGACCGAATATTGCTTTCATTATTCTTCTCTTACTATCTCTGGCTAAAATTGCTTTATTGTAGTTTGAAAAGTTTTCAAAATGAAGTAACAAAGGAAGGTGCTGACTTTGTACGAAAAGTGGATCGTTCTTACAAAAGATTTGACTAGAAGACAACAAGCATTACACAGCTATAGTTCTACATTTCTTATCTATATCTGTGGTAAATAAATCAATTTAAAGAAGATTTCTTTTCGTTCTTGGGATGTAAACACCTATTGAAATATTAAAGAGTTTAAGTATCCCTCCCTTACCTTTTCCAATGCACAAAATTAAATATTATGTATTTAAAGACCCGATAACAACACTTTTTCGCTTATAACACTTGAATCACTATCACTGACTGCTAAAAAAAAGCATCATAAGCGGGTTTCATCGCATTTGATAGTAAATATTTCGTTGTATGTTTACTTTTACGATTCAGGTTGGATAAAAATGTGCTCCCTTTTAAAGCTTCTAAGAGACGGCTTCGAAACGAAAAATTATTTTAGTTCTGTTTTGATGAACACGTTATTTCTCCTTTAAGAAAATATCCTGAATTTCGTGGTTACACTTAGTCACGTTTCTTTCTACTTGTATAAGTCAAATCCTAGGATATGTATCCTGAAAAAGAAAGTCCTCATGTCCCCAAGGAGACGGCATCCAAATACGCTACTCTCCCTCCATCTTTGAAGTAGCATCCCCAACGTTCAACGCGCTCTTCATTGTGCTAGCAAATTCTTATCTCAATATCACTACGCATAAAACGGAGATCACATTTTTTTAGGGATTGTAAGAGAGCTAAAAGGGTGATTTCACATTAGCACCACAATCTGAACAAGGGTTAGATGTTTTAGATTTAACTAATGTGTTATTCAAGGAATCGATACCACCCTCTTTGGACATTTAAAACAGCTTTCTCTCGGGAATCGCAATTTATAGGTTGAAAAGAGATGAGTGAAACGTTTATTTCTTATGCTAAATCTTCATCAGCAAAATATTTTACCCCTAGCCAAAACTTTGGAGGCATACTACGAAAATATAATACTAGTAAAGCTTACCTCACACGGTACATATTATGGAGTCAGTATCGAAATCTTCAATATATTGATCGTCTCAGGGGAATAGTAAAAGATTTGAATTGATGAAAAAATTCAATTTTAGTGCTTCAGTAATACTGCCGTGTGATATAGACTTGAGAGAATTCCTCGCCTATAAAAATTTACCCCAAAATACATCTACACCCCCTCTGAACCCGTGCCAACTGCTTATATTCTGTGCGCAACATTGCTAAGTTGTTACACGAACTCCGGAGCACGGTTACACGACTTCGTGTGAAATGCGTTTCAAATTCAAATGAAATGCATTTTCATATTTAGTACGACCCATAGAGAAAATAGAAATGCATCTCATAGGTTCTTCAGCATCCGTGGGAAGGCAGCATCGCTGAGAAAACAAAGTTGGATGGACCCCTCTAATGGAAAACTGATGTGTGTGTTCTTTTGGGTGGAGTGCACACGCGCTAACCTTTTTTTCCATCCGAAGGCCTTAGCTGTGGGTACGCAGCAGTGCATTTGGGCCGCCGAGAAGATCCCAACATTCTTCAACACATTACGACTTGTTTTTACTCCTTCCCAACGTTGTTGATACATATCTTCATAGTCAGTGCGTAGCTAAATATATTTGAGGCATATCTTCAGCATTTCGAAAGATGTTAACCGAAACGCACTAACATTTAAAGAGTATTACTCAGCCAAGTAAATACTTCATAAGCCTTCGCTGCTGGAATATATTTAAGGTATATCTTTAGCATTCTGAAAGATGTTAACTGAAACGCACTAATATTTTAAGAGTATTACTCAGCTAAGTTTATATATGATAAAGCCTTCCATGCTGGTATTTCTGAATTACTTTTTACAACGAATAAGAACAATAGAGTTCTCATTTCTCTTCTTTTAAGTTCCATTTGTCAATTCAAGAACTTACTGGCTCCTGAAAATAACGCCGAAGTTTAAATTGAATATCTATGAAGCAAGAAAAGAGAGGAAATGGAATTTTTATGGGAATTTGATTACATTTAAATGTCACTCGAGAGCTCTAAAAACAAATAGGTTACGTGTATAGGACCTATTTTACTTCAGTTTAAGTAACAATGCAACGATACAAACATCACAACGACATAAACAAGTAACAAAGAGAGTGCGAAGGCAGGATTGAAGAAGTGAATGACAGGTGCATGCACCATGAACATAATTTCCATATTTTGATAGCGAAAATTCGGGATATATTAATTTTAGAAAAGGTTTGAATCGGAACAAAATCGGGATGTTGATTTAAAACTTCGTTTTATTGATGTTTTAGGAGCCTTTTAGATTTATCCAGCATATGCATAGTAAGCAAATTATTTCAATTTCGTTTTGTGACCCTTTTTTTCCTTACATATTTGAATTTCCTGTATTTTCTTAGTCGCAGTTTTTCATTCAAATAGTGAAAAGATTAAACCATCCCTGTTTCCTTTCTTCCTGATTTTTCCTTACCGGAACGGTCCCGGGGAAAACGGGATATATTGTAAGCCTAACTATGACTCTAATTTCTGATCGAATTCTATCGTAATAAATGAATAATCGAATCGATTTTCCGAAAATCAGAGATCAATTAGAGCAGGAAAGAGATCAAACATCTCTTTCGCTGTATCAGAAAGGCCTTTGTATGAGATAGGATGCATAATATCTGCAATATCTCCTAGCTGCATCTTCAAACTCATTTAGTAGATAAGGCCTTATTTTAAATGTTCCATCTTCTACAGACCCCGACGGAGTTTCAACGGAAATTTTCCACCGAAAGACTGACAAGGTAAAGAAGGACTCTCGCTCTCGAGATGTTTGCCACTTCGAAAACGGACCGAAAAAGGGTTAATCCTCCGAAATATGCGAAGTTGTCAGGTGGTGCACTCGGAATGGCGCATAGCCATGGTCACTGAGATTTCCTCAGGCGGTCCATTTTCATCGTCGCATCCTTCTTAAGAATATTCGCCTGTTCTTAGAGGCTTCCTAACATCTATCAATAGTGCCTCAAATTACTCCATGACAACCAAATAGTAGATAGACTTGATGATGATGCCATGCATGGAAACTCGGGTCGTAAAAGTTTTGTTGTGTGGTATAGATAAATTTATTTAGTCAACATCCTTGGTTTTCTAATTTCTATTGGAATCACACTTTGCACATTTGTCTGACAATGATTCAATTTTTTATTTGTTTTTACGAGTTCGTAGTTCTTGAATCTAAGCATTTTTTCTGTGAATTTGTTGTGTTTTCTTCGTTGAAATTCACTACAAAATTGTGTCCGCACTATATGTGAATCTATTAAGCGTATGAATAATAATAAATAAATTATTTTGTAGTGACACATTCTCCTTTACGGTCTAACCCCCTTGTTTTCCTCGTTTATTTACAAAATACCTCCTTAATTTACTATTCCTGCTTAAATTTATTCGCTTCAATCCCTAAGTAATACAAATTGCTTCCTCTGCTATTCTTCACGTTTAAATATTGCGTTTACAATTCACAATACAATTATTTATTTATTTGATTTGATTCAGAAACAGTTACAGTGAATCATAACACTGATTAAATGAGCAAACCAACAAGAAAACAACAAAAGAATAAAGAAAAAAGAAGAACAATAATCATAATTTAATGAAGGACAAAGTGGTTCAGTCATAGTAGATAGGGATGATTTGATTGGGGAAAAAGTTCTAGCGATGGGTTAAAGGATAAAAGGTAATTTAAAAGTTTTGGGATGCGGTACAACATGGATCTTTGAGAGATAGAATGACGGAAAAGTGGTATGTGAAATAGGCTGGATATATATGTAATACAATATATTTAATGTGATATATTTAAAGCAATTTATATTATGCAATACATTTCATGCAATATATTTTATATAATATATTTAATACATTTAATGTCATGCATTGAAAGCATGATTCAACTGTCTCACGCATACGAATTCTTAGACGTCGTTCAGAATACCCTCACTCTTTTGATTCGCCAAACCCAACGCCGCTGACTCACCATGCAATTAAATCGTAATTTATACATCAAAACGTGGAAAAGTAAGGATTGCAAAAGATTTGCTGGGACTCTTGAGATGCATACGTTAATGCCAAGGCAAAGTTTTGCTCGAAATAACTCAACTTCCTTCCGCCGAGTTTTTCTGCTCGAGAATAATTAAAGTAATGGTGGGCAGTGTGTGTGTATCTGCGGCGAGACGTCTTCCGAGTTGCTGCTGCTGCTGCTGACACATTCTCTCGGTCCAACCCGGTCAACAAACTGCCCCCCCTTCTTCTCCCCTCCCCCTTCGCCCCTCATCACATGGCAGCGACCATCTCCCTTCAGACGTGGCTTCTCTAAGACGAGAAAAAATATCACAAAAACCCGCCTTGGAATCCTTCAAAATCCTCTCTCTCTCACGCAATTAAATGACATTTGTCCTCCGAACATTTAATTCGAGAACTAATATTCGAACGGATGATATCTAGCAATGCGTCGATTATGCCTCAGCATCAAATGTTATCTATTTCTTCGTGCGTTAATAGGTATTCTCTACGCCCCTGAATTACCTAGTAAAAAAACAGTAGTGGTATTGTTGTAAGTGCTTCGACAACTGAGGTCATTTCGTACATATGGGCCCCCACCCGGTATCAAACGCGGGACCGCTTTCACCAAAGTTAAACGCGCTGCCCACTTGGCTGTCTCCTGTGATTTATATATTATAAGACTCTTTGTCAGGGCTGGTTGCAAGCAGTAAGCAATTGAGATAGACCACATAGTGAGAAAGCTAAGACAGTGATTACCATAGTGATTCAGCAACATATATGCGACTCATGACAATAATTAAAGCAGCAATTACAATAACTGAAGCAATAAATCTTATGATTTGATTCGATAGAGATAAACACGGAGATAGCGTCAATTGTCTCGGTGCATAGACGCAATTTAATGCGTTACTGAAGTTAATCTGTTATGACTTAGCTCAACTTTGTGGAAGTATTAGCACTGATGATGTAGATGTATCGACGAAACTAGTAGCCAATTTCAAAAACTGAATTCTGTGGAAGTTACGAAGTGTTTTATTACATTTAGCGTTACTTAAGGTTGAGTGTTTTAATTCTTCAGGATATACATATACCTTTATAGAATATCCGCTTATGAACAAAGGCTGCTTTTAGCTATTGAAGGAAGCTAGGCGAAAAATTAGATCGAGGTACCCACTATGATTTATGAGAGATAATATTCGATTTCGTTCATAAAATACAGAACATTCAGTTGCTTCACTATGTTAAGAATAAGCATAATATTGATTTATAAGTAGTATTTTCATAAATTATGATGAATAATGAATAGACTTAGGCTACATAATGTCATCAATTCTTTTGTATATCCTTCAAACATGTTGTGTAGACTTACTCTATATAAAATTCTTTCCTGAAACGGAATACAAGTACCCGTGAACAAGTCGTGTCTCTTAAAATTG
Organism: Pachydiplax longipennis; assembly: GCA_036926295.1. Lineage (NCBI taxonomy): Eukaryota > Metazoa > Arthropoda > Insecta > Odonata > Libellulidae > Pachydiplax > Pachydiplax longipennis. Next base: position 40,795,994 of record JAVFKF010000015.1, read on the forward strand.
TTGTACGATGTGGAGAGACAATGAACACAGTCTTCTTGAGGCCCTAAATGGATGAGGCCATCAGCTAGCGGTGGTTACGCATAATTATGAATCCGCTCCTGTTAGCAAAACAAGTTACGTTGCCATTGAAAATATTCTAGAAATCTATAATAATTGATTAATCACTACGCAACATTCTCCGTCATTTTAAATTGCATATCTCCCTCATTACGTCCTATCCAATGATCTTATTGTAATAATAATAATAATAAAACGTCTTTATTCGGGCGAGATTGAGACTGGATAGTCTCTTCTTACATCTTAAGGTACATTTAAGGTGTACATTTGGTTCAAATAAAATAACTGAGGTTTACTTTGAAAAGCCTAGTTCCAGCTCCCATTTCTTAACGAATGTAACATGTCTTTTATTTATTGTAGGTAGGAAAGTTCGTTTATCATTGACTTCCATATCATCGCCAGTCTTTAAGATCATTATGTTGTATGAAAGTACTGAGGTATTACTTACGCAATATTACCTTGATGTCTTTTTAATGGTTCCTGTGAAAGGTCATTCACCGATAATTATGCTGCATTTGCGCGGGTTCTTTAATTAATAACATTTTTAGTGAGGAAAGAAAGGACAAGATACATCATTACTCATTTACTTATTTCTTAAGACCCCCACAAACATTTACTCATATGATTTTTATAGTGAGATGTTTGTGATAATTACATTGAACTTTCCGATACCTAACTATGCACGAAAACCTTCATTCCCTAGCAGGAAAATTGTCCAGTTGTCCGGAACTCGAACTCGGGACCATGGCTATACTAACCACTCCGCTGACCATAAAAGTGGAGCCCGATAAGCCTCAGTCCCTCTTCTAAGCTAATAGTGTAGGGGATGAGGTTCGAACCGGCCTTGGCGCGGATACAGACAGAGTTCCGCCTGTCCTTCGAATGACTTTGCAATCACTATTATGAAATCGCATTGAGATTGAAAGTAGTTTTCTTAAATGTACGACGCAAAAATAATACGTTTTGAACGAAAGACTACTTAGCAATGATGAACAAGCGCTATATCATGCCGATATTATGTGTGCTACAACATAATAAGATCAAGAGTAATAGATATGAAACATACTAAATAGAGCTAACGAATGACACTACCAATTTTGCATAGTTTTCATCCTAGAAGTACTTAGAATTATTCTTGTGTTACTGGTTGTGAGCACTTATGCGATAACCTTCGCCTTCCCTAAGATGGTCTAAAAAATAATACATTTTGTACAATTTTACGATCATCTAATTTAACATTTCCTACCAAATATGAATGTGACAAAATACGACCAGCTTTTCTCTGACAGTTGCTAAAATGAGATTCAATCTGCGAATTCCTCTAAATACACAATCAATTCAAATAGCACAAGGCATCGTATCGCACGAATATGCGAAGTAGATGTTATTCGTTGAGTTATCCGATATCTGGGACGAAAACAGTTTGAAAATGTTTGCTCCAAACAAATAAAATATCAGAATATAAATACTAACACAAAACGAAAATATTAAACTAATATAGATGCCTATAAAATCCGCTGTATTTACGACGAGGTGTTGTAGAAGTTCTTCGTGGAAAAGAAAAATTCATATGATCATCATTCCACTGAATTTGATAAAAAAATATTACTCGAAGTTTCCTTTTTCGATACCAATAAAATTCATAGACCTAGTATTGCTAAATTTGCTTTGACAGCTCCGGTCATTTCGCACGTGTATTACCACCGGGAATCGAACCCAGGACCGCTTTCGCCAAAATCGAACTTGCTGCCCAATTGGCTATCCTGAGCCCAATAATAATGTTCATAGTGACATTAATGATAATTAAAATATAATAAATAAATAAATAATAATAATAAAAATAATAATAAAATGATAATAAAAATTTAATGAAAACTGGTAAATACCCATTTGCCCATTTTGACCGTAATTATTATTTAAATTATGATTGAAATTATTTTTTAAATTATTTATTATTCAAATGCTAATTATTATTATCACACAAACACAACAAGTAACTAATCAGGGAAATCCAATTAGCCGGGACTCGAACACGAGGCCTAGGATTTGAAGCGCTAGCGCACTAACCATTCAGCGAGCGCAGTCGGAAATTATCGTTAATATTAACGGTCGAAGTTGTCGTTAGCGGTTAACAGTTTTCGTCTAAGAGGATAAAAATATTACCTAGGAGTTGAGAAGGAACGAATTGGTGCGGAAAATTATATTTTCCTGTACTTCGTTGAAACGTCCCTTTCTCTCGTAGATGCATAGTTACAGCGATTCTGAGTATCATTTCCTAGTTTGAGAGTATTTTTTTGTTCTCACTGTTGTTCCAATTTCGAACTTTCCTCCCCTCTTCCATACTTTCAATTACCGAGCCAATGCTATTTATATTCTAAACTCATTTATGTATCCCGAGAAAAACCGACACCCTAATCCAGCATCTGCTGTTCTCCTTCATTGTAACTACCTAAAACCGATCTTTTTTCTCCCCTCTGTGCTGTCACCGCTGAAACTAGCTGGAAGTATCTTCTCCAAAGTATACCATCAACATCATTATTATTATTTTATTTTAAGCTGCAATTTACTGTAGGTTAACAACCAGGTGGCCGCATTTCGCATATGAATCCTCGGCGATGCAAACATTTTCTACAGAAAAAACATTTACAATACATATATAAATACAATGAAATTAATAATAAGAATCGTTAGTACTTAGAAACCGAAGATATTTTAAAAATAAAACGGTTTCTAACGTTACTACTACTCTTTCTTCCACGTATAAATACTACCATGCATAGAATGCAATAAATAGTAGTCCAGAGTAAAAATTTAAGAAAATTAGACTCAGTATTTGCCATTAGATACTTGGATAAACAGAGTATCATTAATTTACATAAGCGAGAGTATATTGTAGGTGATGGTGTTGAAAATGGTACATTAAGATTAAGTTAAGCTAATAAGTTAAGGCTCTACACAGTATATTGGAAAGCGTACAAAAGAATAAGGATCCTATCGAGCAGGAGTGGCTAAAATATCTTTCTCTGCGATCCGCCTTGACATATTTATCTTGCGAGCGCGATCGACAAAGAGAAATAAATATAAGAAGTCGTATTTTCATCGCTTAGGGTTTCCACTAGAGAATTTGGTTGTTAAGAAAAACTTTGCATATTTGTTATTTGCCCATTCCTCATTATTATTTTTGTGTATAATACTACATGTTCGCTAGTATAAGTCATCCCTCCGGATTGCAGAAATCTCCATCAATATCTACAATCTAAATCCTGTTTTCCCTTACTCTCGGGTACAAGCAGAAATCAGGTTATTCCTAAGACATTTAATTATTTTCATTGCGGATTAACATCGACGCTTACGAATTACATTTTTCCAAACGAATAATCTCTAAATAAAGGCTAAAAGTAATATAACTTAAGGTTTTTACTGATATATTCGAATTGTGTTTGTAATGTAACGTTCGTATCAGTGAAATCACAAAGAAAACAATTCGTATTTTCGTACATACATAAATTATCAATCGATTACTCTTCTAGCGGAACACTAAATAGATTTTCTGCACATAGTAATGTTGATAACGATCTAAAACTCAACTATTTAGGCCCAACTTTTATATTTAATTGAAGTTCTGTGTTTAAGGATTTACCCGCTCAAATACATGTACGTATAAGTGGGTGTAAATACGGTAAACCTCGGTTAAGAGCCTTTTGAGGAAACCGCGCTATAACCAGGATATTAAAAATCTTTATTACTTTTACATTGGAACAAAAAGGGAATGGTATTTTGGCGGTTTAATTTTTTAAGTAAGTGGTTTACGTCTTAAAAACGAATAGGAAATTTCCGTTTGATTACTTTCTGGTTTGATTACTTGCCACAGCTATAAATATTTAGAGAGTACGTGAACTGCAGACATCGTATATAATACTTCTTTGGTTGCATTCTAATTATGCTTTATAATAATTGTCTATTTTTCGTACTAAGAGAGCCTTTTCATTTGCTAATTAACTAGGTCATTTTTCACTCTACAATTTCACTCTACATTTTTTTCTAGATAGATAACTGGAGAGAAGATTACTGTAAACAATTTTCTGCATATCGATCGAGGCGGAGGATTAGCTACAGCAGGTTGCAGTGTATCTGAGAACGGGAAAAATCCGCGGTATAAACGGGTAGCAGTGCATTTAAAAGAGTATTTTATGATGTTATTAGTATAAAAGGGACCGGGATCGAGAGAAAACCGCGTCTTAAGCAGGATATCGTTTTAAGCGGGAGCGTCTTAAACGGGTTTTACTGTACGAGTATATCCGTTTGACCAAAATCTCAGTTCTTTAATTACGCGCACTATTGCTGCCCTGACATAATACAAACGTCACAAGGGTTCTTTTTTACGAGAGAGTAAGATTCTCAGAGGTTTTCCAATTTGTAGACTCCGCTCCAGTTTTGATGGCTTCCCTTCGGACTGCCGTTTCCTGGGGAACGCGGAACTCAGAAGGTTGGTGGTGTCTGGTCCTCCCTCCGGTGTCAAGTGGAAAAGGTTTTTCCCTCCGCACGTGTGCGATCCGAGCACCCGGAAAACTCACCGCGCCAACTTGGCGGCGGAGCTTCTTTTTCGGATCGCAAGAGAATTTTCATGTCCACAGCTGACCATTTGCAGACATATTCCTCGGATGGACCGTGCTTCTGAGGATACTCTGATGATTGAAGCTGTAATTTTATAGAGGTTCGGAATACGATTGTTTTTCAACTATCCAACTTTCAATAACACCCTTGTTCCTTTCTGTCTCTAAGATTTAGATTTTTACCCCGCAAGTGGCGTATGGCAGGGGGTGTAATGTCACCATCGTCGTTTTCTAATTGACCCTATTAGCTTTTCTAATAGCATGCGGGAAGAACGATCTACGATATATATAACAACTATCTATCCTTGCGATTTTCCCCTTATAACTCTCTGCTGATGCCTCTTGGAGATAAGAAAGATCTATCAGCCTCATAACTCAAACCTATTAACAGGTATGGTTACAAGCGATTGATAAATTGTCTGATCTGAGATGTCTGCTTAAACCCATTTAATTAACTCTGTAATGTCTTAACCATTCTGGCATACTCCTTACATTGATTGGGAAAACTTCTACTTCGTAAACGAGATAAGGACTAAACTTTGAAAAACTTCCGATATTTTTTAAAACGATTGGAGCTTTAATTTTATTAAATACCACCGCCATTTTTAGGTTGTCAACTTCACCTTGAGATGATGCTATGATGACGGAACCTATCGATTTTTTAAATTATGGAAATTTAAGCATATTTTTTCTCGTTTTTTAAGAAAAGACTTCCACAATTTCTGTATAAAGTACGCCACAAAGGTTAAAAGGTAGTCAATATTATCTAAGAATCACCCTCAAATCAAGTAATGCTCCTTCAAAAGAATGACGGCCATCGGTTCATGCTCATCATTCAACCCCAAACGTCCACAATCCATAAAAGTAATATCATTGCAAATGGATAGCGATATATTCTAGACATGAGAATTCTCTGCGATCTAAAAGAATCTCCTCAAAATATTCCCTCCTATAAGCCATTATACTGGCTGGGTAGCGGAGCTGGTGGCGCGTAGGGTTTCTGAAGAGAATAGAGATTTTTTTAGGTTAGACGATAGGGCAATTACGGACGACTCACTCACAATCAGATTTAGGGTCGGATAGAAGCGTCTACTCGGGAAATAGCTTATTCAGTCAAAGTTGTGCGAGAAACGAAAAAATACAACGAGTATATCCGTTGAAAATGGTAACAAGTTTATATGTATAAGGGATAATTCTAATGGTTTTAATTCTAATTCTTGTTCTTATACCGTGAGCGGAAATCGTTAAATGATCAAACTAATCATAGTAAACTGTAGCTGCACAAGAGTTAATCCAAAGCAGCCGTTTTAGTAGGGAATGATTTTATTTTTACTGTTATTTTTAATGAAGAAAACTAGATTAGCACGTCCGTCACTAGTCGTAGACGGAAATAAATCATAGACATTATCTATTCTCGTATTCCGCCCCCAAACAGGAATATTTGGAAGCTATTCGAATCTTTATATTCGGAAACGGCAGTATTTATATCTCTTTCTCACAAGCTATCCTCATTTTTTTAACAGAATTACCACAGATGAAAGTATATCTGACCTCAAAATAATGACCGTGGTACATACTTGAAAGAGATTCATGCTAGTCCCGTAACTCCTTCTTACCTCTTATATTTTTAGTTATTTAATTTCCCTCTATGAAAGGAGTTTGTAGAGAAGAATTGAGATAAACCCGTACATTTTGTCTGCAATGATTCAGTGGGCAATAATAAGTATGAGTTTTTTGCAACATTTTTGAAGAACCACCAGATTTGTCCCTAATAAAATTTTTCGAGATCGACATAAGCTGCAATTACTGAAACTAAAACTACGTTATCTCCAAAGAAAACGAAGAGTTCTACGCAGCATGGTGAAATTAAATGAACAATGAAAATTCCACTAATGATTTTTTTAATTGCAACCAGTTAAAGTAAAAGTGTTCATCACCAGGTAAGAGTACAAAATAAACAATGCTTTATCTATACCATTGGGGACAACAAACAAACAAACAAAGGGGCAAAGCAACAAGCAGCCAATCAAATAACAAGATAGATAGCTCAATTGTTGGGTGAAGGAATGGAAAATGAGGGAGGAAGATACAAAAATACTAAACGGGGGCACCACCTCTCATATTCTTCGTTCAAACTTCCTTTTGTATTAGTATTAAGTTCATTTTTAATTAGTATTCATCTTATACCTAGAAATAGTTAGAAATAAAAAAGGAGTATTAGATAGCCACCCCTCTAACAACTAAGCCAACTTTTACCTCTTTCATTGTGATGAATATCTTATACGATGCCATTTGTAATGGGCTGAGTAGTAATAATGAGATTCTGACTGAAATGCCATATTTTTGGCGACAGTCTCTAGACAAGAGATCAACAATTCCGAAGATCAATCAACAATAGGACAATAGAACATAGGTTGTCAATCAACAATAGGAGGGGAGTAGCAGGGGTAGAAGTGTTTGTTGGTGAGTGAGTAACAGTTGTTGATGGTGAATTATCTCCATAAGTTCGAGATAATCTAATTTAGTATTACATTATAATGATACATAGTATAACATTCCCGCATATAGTTCATTACTCTTAACAGAATAAACAAAAAAGAACAAATAGTAAATATATAATAACCATCAAGATTGCAGCCAATATGGAAGCCCGCAAGGAATTCGGTGTAAACAGATCTGAAACGTTATGCGACTCCCTTAAAATTAATATGGAATTCCGGTCATACGTTAGCGAGACTAAAGTGAAGCATCAACGGTTTAGCACCTTGTTGATAAGAATGGAAACACCGTAACCGAGTCAGGCGTAAAGTTAAACCCAAATAAGTGCAAAAATGTCTCGTATCGGATGACGGAGATGTCAATGCATTTCCTATTCGTGTTGTGAGTATGTTGGAATTAAATGAGACAGGTTATAATCTTTTACTGCAGATTTAAGTACAGCAAGAAATCTCCCAGGTTAGAAGGCTTTCAGACTTGAGTTCTTAAAATCTACCTTTGCTTATGAGCTAGCTTCCCTCGTTTTCTTTAATAAATCCTTAAGTTCCAGAGGAAATGTGTATTAGTTTAACAGTTTGCATCGTCCGTTGGAGGGAAACGCAAATATCTCTGAATAAAATAACGAAAAAAGAACGTCTAAGCTGAACTATAACCAATATCGCTAACTTCGATGTTTTGAATAATTCTACGCTACATACTCAGTTGCTATGCAATGCGTTTCCCGGGTGATAACGTAGCAATCATAGCTCCTTCAATGTGCTTTGTGTATTCCAAGGAATGTATGTAATCACATGTAATGGAAGTTTCCCACACTGTAACTTGGTTACTGTACTCACGGAAAACATAATTTTAACGATTGGATTGTTGCGAATGTTTTACTATTGGAACCAAGTACGAAACGCTAAAATAAAATTCATAGGATATTTTTTGTGAGCAAACAGTCTTACATATAGTTTAACTATCTGTAGTTCAAGGAAATGAGGCAAAATGATTGAGTAGATATCGTTAATATTGTCAGTTATCCTCAAAATAATTCGAAATATTCTGAAACAAGTAAAATATATTCGCTTAAAATGAGAGAGCAAAACGTTAGCAGTTAGCCTCAGGTGTTTCCGTGTCTTGTAGAAAGATCTCGTGTAGAAAGGCATGGAAAGAAAAGGAAGGCCAAGAATAGAAAAGGGTTACCCCGTCGACCGGCGTTCTATTGTTCTATTTATGGCAAAAGGCTCTCTCCTTTGGAAGGGACACTCTCTACCTGCATTTCAGGTGCCAATTCACAATGGGCGTGAGGGAGGGAGGGAAAATGTATTCTCTCTCCATTTAAGTAAAAAATACCAAAACAGGTGACTAAGAGATAAACGGATGACAATTTTTAATGGGTTTTGGGCACTCTTCAGATAGCATCTACTTAGTGAATCACATACTTGGACTCAGATTCCGATGCCAAATTAACGTCTCATTAAAACAAAAATTTAACAGAGGGATATTGTCTTTAATTACCGTTGCAAGAATGTAACAATGGAAAGACAAGCTCGCGCGAACAACAAAGATGCAACAATTGTATTCTGCGAACAACAATTAGTTGCATCCAGCAGCATTTTAAATTCCATACGTTTAGATTTAGATTTTAGACTTAGATTTGTACCCCGCAAGCCACCAGTGGCGTATGGCAGGAGTTGCATCATCGTTTTCTAACCGATATAATTTTTTGAGTATTAGTTTAGTATTATTATCTTAGTTTAGTATTAGTATCTTAGTTTAGTTTTAGCATTTTAGTTTAGTATTAGTATGTATGTTTATCCGTTAGCGTGTAAATGTTGCAGTTACAAAATATTGCAAGGAAATAATCGCGAGAACATACAGCTACTTCTGGTCGTATTTCCGTAAGTATTGGAGAATATAATAACAACTAAATTTAGATAGAGATATCGGTAGTTCTAGAGACCCCATGCCATACGCCTGTGGCGGCGGCGGGTACAAATCTAAATGTAAAGACATCTCAAACTCACCCGACATTATTTCATCATTCCTGCATTTTGGATTTGTTTGAAAATAATGATCGTTTTGGTAAGCTTTTAGAAAACGAAATAAAAAGTTGGAGTAATTCAAATTTGAGAGTTTACGATGGAGTTAAGTATTATATAATGGATTAATCAGTCAATTAGCCAGCCTAATTAACAGGATATACTCGGATGAGTGCTGTACATTTCTCGTCCTTAAGGGCAACGGAAATGAAAAGTCCGTAATGTTGACAATACGTTTCCCTTCGGGCAAATGTAAATTAAATAGTAAACATAAATCAAATGCAAATGGAAATTAAAATAGTAAACATAGATTATTAAGCGCCCCACACCTGTTGTGTCGGGTTTTTCGCAGAGTCACCTATGGAGACAACGGTATTCAGAAACACAAGCACCACCAATGTCGGACTTCTCTTTCATTTTCGATTGCTGTTCTGCTGTGTTAAACCGATGTTTTCATGTCGACCCTTTTGTATCGCTAAAATACAATCGATCGATTATAACCATATGACTTAATATCGTTTGCTAGGTTTGGATTTATACCCCGTGAGCAATCAGTGGCATATGCTGATTTAAATAATGCCAAGCTCAGTATGATTCAGTGGTCGCCAACCTGGTCCTCCAGAGTGGGCGTTTTGAGATTTCAGGTGGGCGATGAATGATGGCATAATCAACAACCCAAGCCGAAAATGAATGGACATTCATAATTAAGGAAATATGAATGGACTGCGAAAAGCAGTAAAACAAAAATTTGTCTCGTAGAAGCTTGTTATTACAACATCACTACGATGTGATTATAATGGAATGATTTTTCAAGTGATAAAGACATTAAGAACAACCTAAAAATGTATTGTATTTTTATTAAGGACAATGTTATTAAATATTTCATTTATATTTCACATTGTACTCCATGAAGACAGCGTAATCAAGAATCAGGTTTACACAAGCATGTAAAACGCTGTATTATGTAAATATTTTGCGTTAATATATGGTATTATCATTCTCATTACGTATTAATTTTTCGTGTGATTATGGTCAGGAACACTACAGTAAATTATCTGGACGTAGTAGAGCAGAGGGCAAAAGTCGTAAAAGCTGGACAAAAACATGAAAGTGGTTTTTTTTTAAGTTTAAGCCTTGAAACTCTCCCATGAAAACTATTGAATGGATTCTGCATACAACTATGCAAGTCACATATAATGGTTCCTGCGAATTGTAATTAAACAGGTCAAAATTGATCAAGTTTCGCGAAAAGTTCGAAATTCTTCAACTTGCAGCCGATGTTGAATTCGTATTAAGAAAATTATCGGTTAAAATATAATTCAGTGCAATAGACCCATCCTTTATCCTTCATAATAGTCGATTTTATTGCTCACAGTTGAATATTTTCATGCCTTACATAAAAAATTGCGGATCCTTATTTTAGTGTATATATTTACATAATTCGAGAGACATAGTAAAAAGGAACATTGATGAACATGGGCTAACTTAAACTAAAACTTTGGACTCCGATAAATAAACCAACTTTTTGACTATTATTTGTTTATTTTGAATTAACTATTTATATTATACCTATTGTATGGCAACGAAGTGCGTAATGATGGCTCTATATTTTCATTTATCATATTCGTAGATTCACGTAATCACCATTGCGTTCAATTATTTACGTTATAATGATTACGAAGTGGTTGACTCAATCGCTTATACTCACTAAATGAAGGAATGCAAGCAAGTGATGGGCTCCCTTCCATTTGTTTTACATTCTTAATAATAACATTTTTCTTGATTTTCAATCGTCAGGGGGTTTTATGATGTGGTTGTAGATAAGACATCACGAGATGTTCCACAGTAATACACGACTTTAGGAGCAAGATACAAGCGTAACTGGTTGTGTATTAAATTTTCTCCGGAAAATTACAAAGCCTTAATATTAATAATAATAATAATAATAAACTCTTTATTCGGCGAGGTTAGGCCCATTAGGACCTCTCTTACACCTAACCATTATGGGTACATATGTTAATTACAAACGAGGTTAGAAAGAAAAAAAAATGAAATACAAATATATCTATAAAAAGAAAATAAAAAAGAGGTAAAAAATAAAGATTTGTGATGTGGGGAAAAACTCCTCGGCTGAAGGCTTTCAGAGAAAAACCCACTGTGCGGGAAAACGCTCACACAAGAAGGGGAGCGAAAAAAACCCGCGAAAACACAGATGTAAATAAATAAAAGCAGGTAAATCACTAGCTGCATAGTTGTAGTCGTGTAAATTTGTAGGTGGTAGACTACGGATGTCATTTACCTGAAAAGAAAATGTATAATAATATTCAGTTATGACTTCCCACCAAGTCGACATCCAACATCGATTTCACGGGCATTAGGAAATCGAATTTAAAAATACCTTTTCCCTCATTTTACGAATAAGATTTTTATGCTCATCCGGACCCTGAGAGAAGTACTGGAGAGCTCTTACCTCCACTTCTTATGGACACCCAATTCACGTGACCAAACGTAACGGCTACGTTGCCCATGTCTCTGCAGCCGTAAATTACCTTCGACTTGACCAACAAGCAACAGGGCGACGACGAAAAGCTTTATGACTCATCCTTCACGTAAGAAAAGGTGACTTTTCGAGAACGAAAGGGATTTGCCATGGACCTCTCACGGCGACCTTTCTGTTTGTTTATTTTTCACCAATAGAGATGTCCGTGTAACAAACCACGAAGGAGGACCAGATAGAAGAAGGCTTTTGAAAATGTAGGTGAAATTAAGGAAGGGTATTGAAACGGCCATATATCTGCAGAAAGAAGGTTTAAAACTAGACGCATCCGGAAATTTTTGAATCGATTAACCACAGGTGTTCTGGCCAAACTTTGTGGAACACCATACAGAACAAACTAAAACAATACTGATGAAGGATATCGTTCCTTCCTGCTGTATATTATGGATGAAGTCTATCGCTGCCCTCGAAACGTCGGTAACGATTCACCTGACCTGGTGGAAAACCCGTGAGGACTTCATCCATAAAACATATTGGTAATTTCTACAATTTTTATTTTTACGACCGGTTACGATCATAAGCAAACAACATCTCACTTGGCAGAGTCCACAAAACCTTATTTTATGAAAACGACCTAGGTTTCATTACGGAGTAACATCTTCACCTCAAGATGGGGTATGGTAAATCATGTCTTCACCTGAGGGTGTTATTCCTTAATGAAACCCAGGTCGTTTTAATAAAAAAAAGTTTTTGAGGACTCTACCGAGTGAGATATTTATTGTGTGTGATCACGAAGGAGTTCCACCGTATCTCACCTAAATCCGTCATGTTCGATCATGATGATCACCATTAGGCACACTTCATTCGGTAATGAGAAAATTTATCGATGCACGTGGATTTCCAACGGTAGGAAAAGGAGATTACAAGGGGTATTGTATATCACGTCACATCATTGCAGTTTCTTGAAAAATCTAAATTTCTCTAACCCCTAATTTGGCCAATACCATGACGCACAATGCCACTTCTCCTCTCCTTTCCCTACCGTTAAAAATCCTTAGACATCGATAAATTTTCTCATTTCCGATTGTAGTGTGCCTGGTGGTGGTCGTCGTGATCTAACCCTGTAGTCAAAATAAAAACTGAGATAAATAAGAAGCATAATTTTAGTTGGTTATTTTTAAATCGAACTTCGAAAGAAAAGGATAAGGAATGAGTATTTTTGCATGTTTTGACGGCGATTAATATCCCATTTTTAGTGTTACCGGAGTTTCTTTCTTTCAGACAACTCTTGAGTAAAAGGAAACGAAAACTGAACTCGGCTGTTAATGTATAAGAGGTTCGAAAAACTCTCCGATAGCAGAACGTCGGTATACGGATCTGTTCCTAGGATAGAAATGGAAGTTCCGGATTACCGACCTTCTAGGAATCACCCAATGTGCTTTTCGATAGCTATGCTATCATAGTAAGACCCCTGATATCATCCTCGGGGGAGCTGGTTCCTATACCGATGTTTGGCTACAGAAGTTTTCCAAACCTCTTAACCCTAGGATATTTGAGGGGTCGGATGGATGGTTTCACACAAACAGAAACCTTTTTATTTCGGAAAATTTTTTAAAGAATTTTAATTTTTTTGATAAATTACCTTAGATTGCGTTCTTCGTACATTTTCGTTGTTTCATTGATTGCTGAATTAGTTCCAAGTGAAAAAATAGACGCAAAGAAGTAGAAGTATCCACAAGAGAGCAGCAAAATCACGTGCGTGGTTTACACAAAATTACACTCTGACGTTGGTGGATCCAGGAAGGGTACGGAGAAGGTGATTGCCGCCGACCCCTTGGTAATTTTGTCGTATCTAGTAGCAATCCGCCAAGATGTACATACTATACATTTATCACGAAAAAATGGCATTTAAAAAGTTAGTTGGATAATTAAAGTTAAAAGTAAAACAATAAATCGCTGGCATGCTTTTAGATCCATCTCTGTACGAACTTTATTTTTAATCACAATATTTATTGCAAAGTTCTCAACTCATATAGTCATCAGATCACACCTCATTCCTTCCTACCACAAGGTCGCAGCACAAGTAGCAGGTTCTATCAGAAACAATAAAATAAGTATGTTTCCATATTGTATATATTTATCAATGTATGTTGTATGGATACAAATGTATACTAATTCATTCAAAATTCTCAATATTACACAAGCGAACGCATCCATATGGCTCTTGGAAAGACACGTGGGTAGCGCGTTCACTTTCGCTGAAAGCGGCGCTGGGATCGATCCCCGGTGGGGGCAGGATGTTGACTCAGCATCTCAGTAAATGAGTACGTAAGCTGGCTTAATAATTAGGTAGCGGGTCCGAGTGTTCTAGAGAAGCCAATACGGGCGTGGGAATCGATGCGCTGACCACGTGTCGCCCACGCTGAATGCTGCTCCATATCCCTCCTATAGCGTGGCTTACCATACCTCCAGTTTTTGCCCGAATCGTCCTAGTTTAAACATGTTTTCCATGAATTATTCCGCAGTCCCGGTGTGATGGAAAAACTCGGAGAGAGGATACAATGTGAGATACAGATATCTCAATGATTCAAACATTTGAGTTTTAGTAAATAAGTGATGCCGTACATATTTAATGTGTCTTAGAAAAGAATAAAATTAACTATTCTGATAATATTCGTGTTTCTCACTACAAAACATGGTATCCTTACTTATAGGAAGTCCGCGTCATGAACTTCATGAGATAGAGTTTTTCAAATTAATGTTCAATCAATCGATGAAATTTACACCAAGTCATCAGAAAGAATAAAATTCACAGAGTCAGGCGATATATGCTGGAAATCCATCATGTGAAATGAACGGAAACATATTTCTTACTATTCTTTTCACATCAGATATAATTAAAGTATACAATGTAGAATTTTTGTGTTTTGCTGGGTTTTTCAACGAGTACCCTTAAGAAGGCGAGAACAATATGGAAGAGTAAAGAAAAGGAAAGGAGCAATTGCTATTCTTACATCTTCCACGAGAACCGTTTCAAAACGGAACTTGATTTTTTCGCAAATTTGCATCCATACAAACGCAAAGATATCCGACCGAATGTCGTGGAAAACTTTGCAAAGACTTTTTCGAGCTGCAATTCGCAGTCCTTTCGTCCGGAGAAAAAAGTCGCTCGAGAAAAAAGCGGAGGAGTGGGGTGGATTTTTTACCAAAAGAGCGGCGAAGTCCTTATCCAGAGGGCTTTCGCTTTTGGGAGCCGGTTTGTGCAGACGCGACCTTAAAAGGACGCACTGCATGTACCCAAGGACACAGCTGCACATAGAGGACACCGTGTATCTACATAAACCAGGGGTACGGATAGGGTGTCCACATGCCCTGCTTTTCCACCATTAAAATTATTACCTCTCCCCGTGTTCCTGAGAAGCCTTCGCGGGCTTCCAATACATCTTTTTATGCTTTGCAGTCGATCTTATTCCATAGTCTACATCTCGAAAAATGGAATGTATTTCAGTATCAACTATATCGTATCTTTCATTTGTTATTTTTTTAAATCTTTCTCCTTGCGGTAATAATATGAAGTTACAAGTATACCAGGATTGATAAATTTGTGCCATTTCTAATAGAATACTGTGAAAAAATGTCATTTAAACGACCGTTTCTATTTCGTAGATAGACTTTTCCCACTCTTACCTTAAGATGAAAATTTATTTTTGAGTGTCACTAGATGATCCCTAAAAGGCTAAAGTCTAAAAAAAATCACTAAATTTTTTAAAACAAAATGGAAGTTATTAGTCATGAGGAATGATACATACTTGTTGGCCAATCCTAACTGAATACCGTGAATATTTTATTTAAATGATTGCTGCTGTTTTGTGGATGGGCTTTTAACACTTCTAGCTCGAGATGCCAATTAATTTTTTAATGAGTCACTGGACGTTATCTGAAAAGTGGCAGTAATGTCACTAAAATCAGAGAAAATATATCGCTAAAATAGTTAGAAAATAAAGTAACTTGAATTCGCTTCTATAAATTGAACATCAGTTCATATATTACACATATTAAATGTATAATAAGAACATTAAGTTTTTAATCAAAAACATATTGTCTTTGATTATTTTGATCTTTATCAAGAGTAGAGCAAGGTCGATGCAATAGAATATGATCCATATGAGTACGAAGTTTCGCTTGGACGGAAAAAGTTGCTAAAAGAAGGAAAAAATCACAAGATGTAACGGCAAAATGGCACCAAAATAGGCATCTATGCTGGTAGCATTCTGGCTCAGTGAGGAAAGAAAGGGTAAACCTCGTCGGTCTTCCTCTTGTTCACTAAGCCTTCTTCCCTCCACTAATCTTTTGGTACTGAATGGTAGAGGTGTTCAGGACCCAACTAACCTTTATCCTTAAAACTTGAAAAGGGAATCATTCTAGTCCTTATATGTACTGCAAACCGCTATAACTAATCCTCCGCCTTAGTTGATAGGTAAAAAATTGTTTACATTATTCTTCCTGTATTGTCATTATCGTAAAAATTAATACATTATAATGTGAAAAATTACCAATTTAAATAGGAAAGGAAAAACGTTCGCCTTGTTCGAGAAATAGACCAATCTTAAGAAGTATAACAAGAAGGCAGTCAGTATTAGACAACAATAGTTCACGGACTCTCTAAATATCTACAGTTGTCGCATTTAATGAAAAATAAAGAATATTCCCTTTCGTTTTTAAAGCTTAAATCCCTTATTTACATATTATACAGCTAAATTTCCTTTTCGTTTTAAATTTCAGCGCGAAATAATACAAATTTTTCATAACTCGGTTATAACGCCACCCCGGTTATCACGTGGTTTTTAGTTGATGCCTTCAAGTGTCTAAACCGAGTTTTACTATACATAATTATTAAAATGTTGATTAATTAGTTGTGATTGGATGCAACACTAAGAAAAGAATGTGAAAATGTGCCAGAAAAGTGTTTTAATAATACGAGATAATAGGAACGTCTAAAAAAATGCACGATTTATTACTCGAGCAAGTTATATCACCGAGAGCACTCTGAAGTCCCTAAAAATGCATACCATATTCGGGATTTGTATATCATATAACATTTAAAATGGTAAAAATTCCTCTCCAA
Organism: Pachydiplax longipennis; assembly: GCA_036926295.1. Classification (NCBI taxonomy): domain Eukaryota; kingdom Metazoa; phylum Arthropoda; class Insecta; order Odonata; family Libellulidae; genus Pachydiplax; species Pachydiplax longipennis. Next base: position 40,812,806 of record JAVFKF010000015.1, read on the forward strand.
TTTTCACCAGGATAAGCGGGGCGATTTCCATCAAAAGAATGAACCAAACCTTTCCAAGCGTACTCTGCGAGACGCGGAAAGGACTGAGGCAGTGGTGCGAAATAACCCAACTCCCTAATTCACTAAATTGTTAGCACGCTCTACGGATACTAATAAACTGACTTGTAGAACTGGCTTGGGACTCAGTGTAGATATGGGGAAGGAGCACTGCTCCAGACGATAAAAATCAAAGAAATTATAACATTCCGGGCATATTACGAACTATTACAACTGATCTTACAGGGTAATGATAAGAAAGGAGATGGTGGTGAGATCATAAGACAGGAAAACAGTCAAAATTACTCGTTTGTTTTCATTAGCCTGTTGTTATTTCTGTCCCTCCGAGCTAAAACCCCTTTTCAAACGTAATCTAAGAAAAGAAAGCGGCACAATGATAACGAAAATGCGAAATTTCCCACGTTCTCGTGCCACATGTCTTATCACTCTCCAATCTTTTTCGTAATTTCCGTCGTTTGCGATTTCTCTCTCCCTTGGCGCGAGAATAAAGGGCGTTTCTTTCACGATTGTTTGTTTTTTTATAATGAAAGTGTATTCGTGAGCCTAATTTAATCAGACTTCCTCGTAAATATTTTTATATAGAAATTTACAATAGATAAGGTTACCAAATTTTAGGAGAAGTTCTTTTCATGCCTCGCAAACATATATTCACATAAGAATGAGTTAAAGTGCGCCTTCAGTTGTGAAATGAACAAACTTAAATACGACTTATTCAAGAGAGGAGTTTTTATAGTCAAATAAATAAAAGATGTTATTATTTTTGTTATTAAAACTGTAATTCTGTTCAGAATTTGTAAATGATGAGAAATCAACTAAAGTAACACCGGAAAATTTTCTGAGGTTCCACCAATACATTATTTTAGACGTTACATTTTAATGAAGAGATATAGTCTGATAATTTTTCGGTAGATCTTGCGATTACGCTTTCATTAATCGTCTGAAACACTAATACTTATAAATTACTAAGATATTTTTATGCTTCACAGTATGTTAATGCAATAAATAATAATGACTAGAAATTGAAGATGAGAGCCCAAACAGTAAAAAGAACTCCATGGAAACCATCTAAACAAAACGTTGTTGAACGCCTTGATCGGAGATGTTTTGATTTATCGTTTTTGGTGATTTAAAACTTTGCTGTCCTTGGAGTTTTTTGGTAAATAATAAGTAAACTATTATTTAGAATATGTAAATAATAGTATTTATTAAATTTATGAAACGATAATGATCTCGATAGGACCACTTTGAAACTGTCATTACTAAATAACAATCGAATTTGAGTGATGAATCATATATTTTGTTTCCCATATTCTTCAGATGGGGTGATTAATAATAATCTTATTATAATATTCTTTTACGATACAAATTACTTCTCATTCCAGCAGGCTATTTGTTTAGGATCTTTTGCAAACACAAGGAGGTATTGTTAATTCCATAGAAAACTATTACGGTATAGCTGATAAGACGCATTTCTGAGGGTGTAGAAGATGTTTTACGAAAGCTACTGCCTTGACAAGGAAAATAATGTGAGTATCGTTGAATGATTACGTTGAGTTTCTTCTATGTACGTGAGTGATTGATGATTATAGCAAAACCAAATGCTCCAATTCTAAATTATCTGTGTTTAAACGGTAAATCTGTTGTTTCATCGAACGCAGTCAAGTAAAGAAACAACCGTGAGTCAGTACCTGAAGAGAAGACATATCAAGGAGTTATTCCATTTCTTGCAGTGCATTATTCTTTCGGATGAGCCAGGTATGTTCTCGAATTCTCAATTTTATTACTCGAATTTAATCGGTATTTTAAGTTAAATGAGAACCTGGTCATAAGAGAGTGAGGTTTTTCTTTTAATTTCGGTACTTCCCGACTAAAGACAACGTATTTTCTCAAACTCGCCGTTATACAGTCACACAAAAATATCAGCCAAACTTTACGAACTCTGTCCAGTCTGAGATGTTCATATTATTAATTTATTAATTAATATCTCAAAAAAATCAAGGCTGGGTTTCTTTGCCGATTTCATCCGTAGTAGTCACGATGATCCATTCCAGTTAATTTCTTTCAACCCCTTATTTTCAACGGTGGAAAACAACGTTGATATCGTTGACTAATGTTTTCGAAGGAAAACGAATTTTTAATCTATCTGCACAATATTCTTAATTACTAAAAAGAACTTAAATCCGTCGAAGACGAGGAATGATTCTTAAAAATCTATTTCGTGCAAAAGGACGGGACAAAAACTTAATCTCTCCAATAAATCGTGACCATATCCTACTAATGATTTATTTCCAAGTAACAACCTCATAGTCAGTTCAGGGTTGCCACTCGATTTCAAAGCATCGAACGGGAACCGAACTGAAACAGAAAAAACAACGTTGTTTTTGCTGGAGTGAAAATCATACCCGAACCGAAAAAATTGAAACTCTTGAACCCGAGTCGTAATTGAAAACCGTTATTTATTCCGTTCCAACCTTCGGTTACAATAGACATTTTATTTAATCGTAACTGGAGGAAGATTTACTTAAGATTTTTTCCTTTACTTGCAACTATCTATCACAAAATTTTGTTCTAAAATTCAATTGTATATTGATAGTATGATTGATAAATCTAAAAATAAAAAAAATCAAGCAAAATTAAGAAATACATATATTAAAATTGTTGGATAAAAAGAAAATGGTTCTAACCGGTTCGACCTAGGAGGAAGGAGCTTTACCGGAACTGAACCGATATAATTGTTTTTCTTTTGGTTGAACCTGAGCGAAAAATATAGCATTTTGATGCCCTGCTCGGTTGTCACAAAGAGCAGCTTGGCTGATAGTGGTTGCGATAAAAAAGTACTCCTTATTTCATATCACGAAAGGAATTACAGTCGAGATCAGCGCCTCTTTTAATCTCCCCATAACTTCTCATTCGTATAAACATTTTGTATTGATTTTGCCCTCTTGGCATGGCAGAGGACCCTTATCAAAAGCTGCTGGAGACGGTGGAGCAACTGATCAGCTACAGAGATGGCAAAGGAGAGCCTCCGATGTTATTCTCTCGGGAGCAGACGAAGGCTGTGTTCGCCTCGATGGACCCTCTGCAGACCGGCACGATCCGAAGGGATCAATTCCAACTCGGTCAGTGCTTTGCTATTGGGGTAACACAATATATTTTGGCAAGTCAGAATAAAGTTCCATAATAACAAGTACACTAACAATTATATCATCAGGGATAGTATAAGCATCAAAAAATTTGGTAGTATTACAACCAACTTGCGGATAGCTTGTTCGGCAAACCTCATAAAAATCACCCACCCGAAGATGCTTACCGGGTAGGGAAACCAGTCGTTAGTAAAAAACAGTGTGGAAAATTACAAGTTTACTTCTTCGTTACTCATAAATATCTATCGCTAATGCAACGATTGCAGTCTGATCCTCCACAATTAATTCCCTTGCAATTTTTTCAATCCATCGTCAGTTGAATGTGGTGAAAATGGTCCTAAAAACTACACCACTTGATCGATCCAAAACCACTAAAAATCAAAGACCTTCCATATGAAAGAATTAAGAGTAACGAACGAGTAACTGTAAAGGATTCTTGAAGGTTAAATTTATTGAGAGAAAGGGTGAAATGAGTTATTGTATGTAAAGGCGTGCTTATAGAAAAAATCTCGAGGAAAAAGGGACATGATAAAAGTCTAACAGGACCGGGAATCGAACCCGGATCTTCCACTTTCCGGGCGGATGCTTTAGCCAATTAAGCTATCTAGCCAGCTCAGTTTCCTCGCATATCTCTTTTAACCCTTTTCACTATGCCATCCTTAAGGGAATCCTACTCATTTCCCTCACATTGTTCAGCTGGTACCTCCATGAGGTCGTGGTTTTGAGCGATTCCGGACGAACTTACTCGCCCAACTAAGTCTCCCAAAACCGCATGTTGACTGTGCTGTATAGATAGCTTAACTGACATCAGCCCGGAAAGTGGGAGATCCGGGTTCCGGGTCCCGGTTCTGTCAGCCAAGTCCGTTTTCTCATGGGATTACAGTTATTATAATAGTGAGTAGCTTTTCCCGGAATGCGTTTTCTCGGATTGCGTATAGAAAGATTAAAAGAAGATAAAGAATAAAGATAATAGATAAAGAAAATACGAAGAAAATATAATAAGACAATCCGTAGTATGATGTAAGAGACAGCACTATGCGCTGCCTACGATGCTTGCATTAAATTACCTCTGTCCATGGTATAATTAAAAAGGTAATACTAGGCAAGATAGTTAGCTTTCACACTCCATTTAAAAATATCAAAATGATAAAAGTATAATATATGTGCATAATCCTCAGTGAATAACACTTTCCTCGACATTCAATCATGCAATGCTTCAGCAGTACTCATTCCTCGAAAGCTTTCATATCATTACAGCGCGAATAAAATGATTCCTTACTCTATAGCAGAAATAAGATATGCATAAAATACATATTCTATTTAAATTCAATACTACACTGACTTATTTCTAACACGTGTTCTCAATAAAAGGAAAGAAAAACGTACTAATTTCTGCAAGATTTAATTTTAAAAAACGACTGCTTTCTCCTGAACCGGTCACTTTTTTTAATCAAATCTTGCGGTTTACCTTCATTACATTTTTCCACGAACTCCGGAAAGCGATAAAAGATTATGCATTTATTCCTAACTTTCGAGGATTTTTACCAACTTGTATATGCAAATATCATATTTCCCTAACTAAACTGAGAAGAGAAACAGCCACATCGATGATGAGAAACTGTAAATGTTTTTCTACATAACCGAATGGTATGGAAATACGGAAGGAGCCACTTATGACTACAAAAAGATAGTTTTATCAATGCTTTTAAATCTAAATGCTATTAAATATCCAGAATGAGGATATTTTCTGTTCCAGGGATGAAGGCGATGGGTCTCTCAGAAGATATCCCGGATGATATTAGCCCTTTCCTGAATATGGATTTCGCCCTAGAAACAGCGTAAGTTTGATAAATTAACTTATCGTATATATAACATTTACTAAATAAATATTTTTAATATTCACCTATTATAATCATGCGTAGCTCAAATTTACACCAAAATTAGCAGTATTCGTCCAGAAGTGCTGAAGTTTACGCGTACAACATTGAGATGTGATAATAGTTTTCTGAATCCGCAAAGTTCATAAGCATATTCATTACGCCCGCACCTAAAAATCACGACAGAATACATCTTCACACCCAGCCATTCGAAGCACATGCCAGTTGCAGATAATTAAGATACTGTCTCCTTTTGGCAGGTTCAGACGACAGACAGAACTTGTGAAGGAACTGGTGACACCTGCTGTGTTTGCGTGAGTACTTTGCGCGAATCGGACGTTCAATTTGCGTTTCTTCGGTAAATTAAGCATCTCGTGTACTTTTCAGGGAGGACAAAACGAAGGAAAGAAAATCGAATGGAAGAAAATTGAAGCGCTCGGAATGAACCGGCGATTGGAAAGCAAAAAATGACACGGAATATAGTACTGAATCTTATGTTCTAGTTCACAGTCTTGTATCATTGGGGAATAAAAGGTTTTCGATTATCTACACCGAGGATTTAATTTTTATTTTAAATAATAAGAAGCTAGGAGTAGAGGAGTATTGGTAATGAAAAGGCACATGGCTGTAACCAAAACAGTACCGTAGAATGAGCGATGGCAACTGTCTTTTAAATAATTGAGATGCACTCTTCCCGAGAGGATTTTCATGAATATCACATACCGTTATTTTCCTCGATGAATAACTTACAGCGAGATATTGTACACACGTACTACAAGCACTAAGAAAGGTTTTTTACCTTTCTCCTCTGCACTCATGCATGTAAGCACTAATTTAGAGAAAAAGGTAAAGGAAATACTGTACGTAAGGCAATAAGTTGATTAGTTATTATAGGCTAGAGAAGTCAAATCCCAAACATCATTGATAGCGGATTATTTTATTAAATTGCTAACATTAAAAACGTCCTCGACTTGCTTGGTTATGTGCATGCCATGATGAAAATACTATGATAAATACTAAAATAAAAGGATACATCAATTCGTCTCGACTTTGTGGTCTCCATTGTAAAGATAAAATGGCTAAAAGCACTTATACCTTTACCACCAATATTTTATTTTGCGATCATGGTTTCGGCCCTTTTTATTCAGTTATTTCTCTTTAGAAGAGCCTGATTGGTGAGCTAAACGGTCTAAACCATGATCAATCACATTATAAAATATTGATGGTAAAAGTGTAAGTGCTTTTTTGTCGTTTTTCTTCTCAAATACAAAAGATAACATTAAAAAGGTGTTCTTCAACCCACCAGGTAGCGTGCTTAAAATCTCTTGAATTCGGAATCGAAAGTTCAAGTAATACCAATGTAAATATTTATGTAGCTGTAAACAAAAATGACTTTATCACGAGCATAAAGTCTCACTCAATTCTTTATTTGTGAAATGAAGGCGTGTGCCTCGTGGGAAACTTGTGGGAAAGGCGTACGCCTATGAATTATCTCAAGGAAAAACGGATATGAATAAAGATTGAAAGGACCGGGACTCATACCCGAATCTTTCACACAGGAGGGCAGATGCTTTAGCCAATTAAGCCATCCATCCACAGGCAACATTTCATTTTGGGAAAGTCGAAGATCCTGGTTCGAGTCCTGTTTGCCTCTTCTCATTGGATTTTCCTTGGAATCGGCACCAATTTAAATTAACAATCTCTGTTCCGTAAGACAAGCTGAATTTTAACGAAATGAGAGTTGTGAAATATTGTACGAAAGAGATTTTGAATGAATTAATATTTTCAATTGGCGTTTCGGTAACATCTTTCGATGAAAAACTATTTCTAATTGGAATCGTATTCATGTGCTGTTGTGTTTCCGTTTTTATCCGTCGAGAAGAAAATGACAGGATTAGTAAACTGATGACAGCAATGTCTCAAGCAGTTAAGAAAATACCTTGTATCACAAATGGATATGAAATCTCCAGATTTGATGCTACAAATATGAAAGAAAATAAGAAGCGACGGAAGAGACGTTGAGGATTCTATCTAAAGCTTCACTGAAATCTGTTGATGAGCAGGAAAATTTGATTTTGATATCTAATGTAAAATCACTTCTATTGAGTATTGTCATCATTTCGCCACTAAAATAAGTTCCTTAAATCGCCATCCCATCTTACCTACGCCTTTTTCAATTTCTAACAACACTGTCTTCAGCAAACTATCTCGACTAGGAATGTATGCAAAACAAACTTCCTCTTCTTCTAATTACTGTTCTCCTTCGATTTTTCCATCCATTTACTGTTTATAGCACCTCTTCATTAGCTAATGGGCCCATACACTTAATTTTTATCGCTCTTCTATAACACAACATCTCTATTGCTTTTAATCTTCTCTTCTTTCCTACTATTAAAGTCCGTACTTCACATCAGCACAGAAGAACACGATGTATAATAAGTTTAAATGAACGATTTTCTAACATCCAAGCCTGTACTACTTGCTAATAAAAACTGTTTTTTTATTTTGCCGAGAAAATCTAAATTGATAGCAAATTTTAATAATCATAATCAACTCATGTAAACCAAAATCAACAGCCTTATACGTATATTGGCTCCAATTGAGACATTCTCAGAGGCAGCGAAAGAAAAGGATTTCTATATTCTTTCCGGCTTTAATGGCTTATTGGAGTTGATTTTGGTCCTTTTGCTTTTTTATTGAATACAAATTACCACTTATTACTTCCGTTACTGATGATTTTGCTTCTTTAATAGCAGAATGTTTCCACTCATTTAAGTCCGCTCTAATTGCACCAGAAAACTGTCTTTTCTATTTCTACCTAAAGTCATCGCTTTTGTTTCACTTTCTTTTCTTTTCAAGCTTTGCTTCATCATGCTGAAGACAGCATTCTTCGGCGAGTGCCGCCGTCTCATCTGCACAAGCCTCATTGCTTCTCCTTACTTGTTGTGCTGAATTGAGAGCAGGAAGTCGGATTCGCATGCGATGCATTTTTGAACGAATAAAGGATTATATCAGCGGTTGTCTTGAAGAGGCCTAAGCTTAGAAAATAAGGAATTAAAATGTCAGGTCAGCGGAGTTGAATAACCGTGATACACAGAAAATGGTGAAGCTCCTAAAAAGGATGACTAAGTAAGTACAGTTCGAGCAGGAGAGATAAAAGAAGCTTAAATTCAAAGGTTTTGAAAATTTTGCAAAAACGGGGAAAAACGTATCGGAGCGAGTGTTACTCCGTGTGAAGAACGGAGAAAGCATTTTCATAAAATAAGTTTAGGGTTACCAGATCTAAAAAACAAAACACTGGGATAAAACAGGAAGAACTTGAGGTATTTTCAGTTTTGAAAAAGAGAACATTAAAAAATTTATTTATTATCAAAAAATACAAGGCACATTAATCGTTGCTATCGATCATTTTCAGACTGCAAATGTACAAATTTAATTTATGCCAGTACTTTAACATTCATTTATTTCTTAGTCTTGAAAAATTGCAGATAGACTGCAATGAAAAACTTTTTCATCGTGATGATTTTTATCTTCCTTAAAATTAAGGCGAATATGCAAAATTTCCTCTAGGACGTCTAAGGACTCTCTGACAACTAGGACACGTCCTCGAAAAAGAGGACGCTTGTTAACCCCTAATTAAGCGAATAATCGGATAAAATAACTGCGAATTTACCTCACAATTATATGAAGTTTACGATCCTTCCAATAAGATTCCCTCGTAAATGTAACTCATCGAGCGGTCACATGTGTCAAATTTCGCTTTTAAAATGGACTAATTGGATTGGCTGTTTGTATTTCAGCTGATTGGGTCGGAATTTCCCGCAAACAGTTGGACGGAAACGAGAAGGTTATCGCGAGTTTCCTCTGCTGATAAGACTCCTTTCATCTCCTGATTTGAGAACATTAATTCGAGGACAGGAACGACGGCGGCATCCGGTCCTATTTTGATATCTCAAAGGGTTTTTGTCGTGGGAAAGTGAGTGAAGATTCCATTCTTACGAGTATTGGTTTGATTACGAATGTGATATCATTCTGGAGACTAATCCGTCACCATGGCACTCGAGGAAGAAGGAAAGAAAATAACTTGGTAAGAGTTCTACGAGAATGTTACAAGAGTCGATCTTCAGGTGAATGAAATAGAGAGTCAAGTCATAAAAGATGTTCGTGGAACTCTTGCAAAATCATTTTCTTTCCCTATTCCTGTTTATAAGAAAATTTCGCAGGAAATTCAAGGTGGAATGATCTTATCTGAGTTAGGAGAAATATCGAATGAAAATGCGAAAAAATGAAAGGGAACATGTCAATGAACAATAGCAGTTACCAGCGCGTTCTCTATTGGAGATTTTTCCAAAAATTAACGGAAAAAGACTCCTTTACCATCTCAAAAATATTAGGAGGAATTAAAAAAGGCAGGTAGGATATCCATCTCAAGATTTGATGGAAATAAATATTCGCTATTCAGTAATCTCGCAATTCGTGTGACATTTATTGATCAATAATGAGTCATGCTAGGGCTCCAAAAATGTTTCCGAAATGTGGTTTTTCCGCATCAACGATTATTTCAAACTAAATTAAACTTGGTGAACGCCCCGCTGACTTATTGCAAACGTTCAATACGGAAGAGTATAGAAAAATAAATTCACGACATTGTCATGAAACGAAAGATTTTCGTCTTTAGCGAACTTTTTCTTCACCCCGCGTAAACTGTGGTAACCATAAACAAAAATTAATATATACAAAAAATAAGAGGAAACAATGTGAACCAATAACAAAAAACGAGCACGCTTAAACTCTCAGAAAAAAAGAACACCAAAAATTCTAAAAAGTATGCCCTTCGTCTATCCACCAATGGATATTAGCGAGTCGATTCGTTGTAAAATAAACCTTTTGTCCCATAGTCTAATAATTTCTTTCTTCTCTTTTGCTTTCCAAACATTGTATTCGTGAATTTGAAAAGCAGTACGTTACAAAGATTTGACATCATTAGATCACACAAGCAATCATCGTGCACTTTACGTTACAGAAAATATTTCTAACTTCCGAGGTAGCCGGGATTCGAAATCGGATCTCCCACTTTTGGGTAATTGTTCTAGCCTAGGGATGACCAACCTTTTGTAGCATTTGTGTTTTTTTCCGCTTTTCCAGTGTGATGGAAAAATACCAATAATGCGGATTGTATTGTAATATACGGAGGTTTAATTGAAAGAAATCATTAGAACGGAAATTTTCGTAAAATTGACGTTGCACACATTGTCTTAAAAGCACATGAATCAACTCAATCTAATCTAATTATTATAAGGTTTCGTTTTTAGAGCTTTCAGAATTTGATAAGTCTCGGTTTCTTACTGTCATAATATGGTACCACTTTTACCATTCTTCTTTCATCCACCCATTCTACTTGTCCAAACAAATCTGAAGCATCTCCTTCCATATCTCACTTGAGAGGCACAAACAAGCACACCTCTGATTTCGATAAACTTTGATGTGATTATATTATCTTATACACCACCATCTCATTTACAGTCGCACTGCTTTCATTTTAGTCCACATTCACCCAACACCCTCAAAATTCTACCTCTGGTTCTCTTGGTTACTTACGGTGATATTTCCTTCGTGATTTATGTTAAGGGCTCATTTTCGTATTTTATATATCTGACTGCCTGACATCGGACGTCAAAGTTATAAGAATATATAACATTAAGTTCGAAAACGAAACGCTGAAATACAACCTGCTCCCACTTGGGTGACGTTGAAGTAATTGATTGCCGCCCACGGAAGCTTTTCGTCATAAAATAACGATTTCGAAGCTCGATCTAGGCGGAAAACCAGCGGCCATTGCATTCTTTTCTTCAATCGCAACCAAAATGCACGCTTTAAATAAATTTCCCCTTATTGTTGATTACGTCGGATGTAGAAACGGATAATGTCCTACTTAAATTCATTCCTCTACGTAATTCGTCTTCCCTCCCTTCGATTTCAATGATAAACCAATTAGAATGCATTCAATGCGCCGCTCAGTTGCTGACCGACGGTTTCATATGCGTCCTAATGGATTTCCATGCGGCCCTTGGAAAAAAGGTTCCCCACCCCCGTCAAAGGCGGAGGAGGGAAATTTTTTTTCTGTTCGGAGGGTTGTTATTTGGGAAGGAGCATAAAACCCTTGTGGGCCAAGGGCGAGACTCATGGGCGTGCCCACACTCAGAGCGAATTATCATAAGAATTTGTGGGTCTGCCCTTTCTTTCTGCAGCCATCCGGATTCAGCCCACGCATTCCTCGACGGGCACAATTACTCCGCTCGGATCGATCGCATCTTCTGTTCTTATCCATCCAGTGTATGAAGAGTATTAAACTGCTCCAAATTGACCTTTTAACGTGGAGATACGGAAAACGCTGCGTGCCCGTGTTTTGTTTACGCATGTGTGTTTTATCCTTTTTCAGAGGTGGGACGTCGCCCCATTTCTGTGGCGTCTGCATTTTTACTGCTTCTCCTTGCATTCACACCCCCACCCCTACCTTCGGTCTTTTTCTCGACTTCGTTCATTGCCTTTTTAATGCACACGCGGTGTGTGTTCCCGAAATGAAGTTTTGCCGCGTTTAGGATTCAAAATGTGACGTCATCAAACGATATTGTCGTGCTGTATTGTTTCTGATGATGAAAAGTCGTCGATCAAGTAAAGCGCCCCAATGTGAAACCTAACAATAGCTTTGTTTCATGAGAATTTGTTGCAAGTCCTACCTGTAGATATATATAAATGTGTGTAAAACAGAATAAACTGAACTTGAGGTGCTAATGATCACAAAGTTGTATATTTTAATGCAAAGAGAAAGTTACTAAATTTCGTAATGAAAAGATAATGTGCGGCAGATCCCTTTAGTTGGTATAGTTTGGGATAAGTTCACCGGTACACATGTCCTACGGCTATGGAATTGAGACAGCAACTCAGAACCCCTTTTATATTGAAGTTCAATCTTCCAAAACTTTCGGATTTCTATGCCTATGTTTACTGTGATATACACGGAAATCTATTCGACATATTTCATCACGTTCCCAGTGATATTTTTCATATTTCGCTTTGGGATGGCGATGGAAACGTTCAGGCGTGCAAGTGCAGCAGAATTCGTTTCGCTGCAAGACAAACTGAATCGCACCTGATAGCACAACGGTAAAGATACAGGTAAGCCAGTTTTTCATCGCTGAATGGCTGTTGTTAGAGCTGGAAGAGGCCGTTTTCCTTCTTTGGGTGCACCTGTTTTGGTTTGTGTCTCCTGTCTCTTTGAGACTTGGTCGCCATACGTACCGCGGAGTGAGATGAAAAGGAAAGCGATCCATTCTAAATGCACTTTGCCACTGGGCTTATAAATGCGGAATCTTATTCTTACTTGTGAAATAACAAACTGCCCGAATTAGGAGATGACACGCTTGACGTCTAAGTTCAGACTCCAACACGGTCACTACAATTTGAGCGGTCAAGAAAGGTCAACTGTAACCTCACGAGCCAAAGAAGTGGAGGGTAAACACAATACAAATATGCATTCAACTATAACAAAGTGAGAGTATAGGCAATAATAATAATGAAATCATGGATAAAATCTTTGTTAATAAACACTTTTCAATTGAAGTCAAACAATTGACGCTTAAACAATACATTCAAAAGTGTTACGCGTTCTTTTATAATCGTCATAATCATAATAAAATTATTATGAATTTATTTTTCATTAATTTCAAGGCCTTAACATGGAATCGCCGAAGAAAGTCAATAAATAATTCTCATCGTAAAGTAACAATTGTTTTTTGCGTGTTTTAGTTTTCTGTCATTAGCCATTAAAACCGCCATTTCTCCGTTCTATATTCATCGAATTTGCATCGATATTTGTGTTTAGATTGTGATCTCCATCACGACTCGTTCTCCCCCTCCGCCGATTAAAGGAAAGTTGAACCCGGAACTACGTACAGTTTCGCTTGTCCACACTTTAAAAAGAGTTGTGCGAAGGATGTTTATACAGTTCTCTTAGCATCTGGTATTACACAGATGACGTAAAGCCGAAACCAAAATAAACCCTAGGAATATCATCGCGGCATTGTTTCGAGAATCTGATAAAGAAAACTCTTGACAGACTTAGACGCTCGGCATTGATCAGAAGAACATCCATTTGCGAACGACAGCGAGATCTTCGCCTTTGGCAGAGGCTGCAGCGAGCAAAGAGCAAAGAAATGGTTGTCAGGCCATCGCAGGTCTATCTTAGCGCTCTCACTTCGTAAGCGAGGGACGAATAAGGAGTCCATTCCTGGTCGCCAAGTAAGGAAGAGGGATAAACAAGTTAGTATGGCGGTTCGGCCGCCAGAGGGGAGCAGCGCGGCGGCTTGTGGAGGGGAGAGAGCCAATGGAAGCGCAGGGAAAGGGGCGGCTCCAGTCGTCTTCTTGTGGTCCATCGAAGTAACAAGTGGTTGCTCCATCCACCTGTTGTGGCCATGGCGATGTAGAGTGTCTCCAAGAGTGAAATGCGCCATGACCTCTGAACGATGGTGCATGAGGAGGAAGCGCCTTTCTTCCTACAGTTGTGAACCTTTGGGCTGTGAACTTTGTGCAGATTTCTCGTCTCCTCCGTGCCGCCTGAGGAGGAGACTGGACAGTGTTGGCGCGCTGGTGCTATTCTTTTGTCTGTTTGCTTGCGTCGCAGGCGCCGGAGCTGCCATCATGGGCGATGGGTGCGATTGGTCGGGAAGGTAAGCGCGACGCATATGGTGCTTTCGTTGACTTCTTCACGCATTCTTCTTTGTCCTAACCGACTCTGGATCATTTCTGACGCATTCCTCGCGGCCAAATTTGTGATTGGCTGAGTCATCGGTGCGCTCGGACGTGTAGCGCAACATTAGTGTCGATTTTTGTTGCCCGCAGCACTGATTGTTAGCTGTGTTGACATCGCCTCTTTCGATGGGCTGATAGAGCATGATGTCTATGTTTCGGATGCCTCAAAGCGCGACGTATCTCTGACTCCTATTTCGGTTTCAACGACCCGCGTTGGTTTCGAAATCTTAAATTTTCGAAAGCGTTTCGAAAGTCCACCGAGGACCCCTGAATATCGCGCTAAGAATCTGGGATTGCGTCTTGCCGTGGGGCGCGTGAATTAGCCAATATTTGTGATTATCAGCAATTTAAAACTGCTCTATCGTCTTTTTATCATGTTTTGTATGTGTTAAACGACAATTTCGGGAATTTTTCATCTCCCCAAATACACTGTGTTCAAAAATCTTTCCGCGTTTTCAATTCCTGTAACTTCTTCGTTTCATCTGCGCGCTGCACTGATTTGTTTTTCCGATGTTTACTGTTCACGGTACCGCTCTAACATTCCCTACTAGGGCTGTTAGAAAGCATGACGGGTTTACTCATTAATTGGATCGGGCGATTTCGCAATTTTTGTAATTTTTATGGTGTTTGTTTACGTATATGGAATTGGAAAACTATAATTTCAATCCGTGCCAATTAACAATTAGCTCGAGCGGAGTTGGGTCGTGTAGTACGTGAAAGTTCGCCCTTATATCTGCGAGAAATAATGCTTTGAAAGTATAAGCGTACAAAATGTTTTAAGTGTCACTTGACCTGTCTACGAACTATTGTCAATTGGTTAATGATTTATGATCTACTAATTACACCCAGCTCTTGTCATGTATGCTCTTTCGTAAACAACCCGCCGACGGTAGTTTCTATTTATTCGTGTCTAAGGAAATGTTTGTTAGCTACCGTAACCATGTATGTAAACAACGCGCTTAATTCCGACATCTTTATCAGTGACGGCGATCGGATCCAAATGAATTCGATGGAAGAGGAAGTAATAATCTTCCTTTCTCTTTCTTCCAAACTCGTTTATTAGATTCGCCTCACCCATCTCGACGGTAATTGGCAGTCACTGTTTACATCACGGATTGGAAACAATGCTGATTGATTGCTAAAAATGTCAGTCTTTTCTTTGAAAAGGAACGATTAAACATTTAGATATCCAATTAAACAGCTTTCTGACTGTCTTTAGTCTTGTTTTGAGTGGGAATTTACGCGCCTTTTTATGATTATCTTCTATGCCGTTCGAATATCTTTCAAATTTCGGGATTCATCAGTTGGCCTTCGCCGCCATGCGATGTCAATTATCATATCTACTAGGAATTCTGTCATCCACTCTCGCAGTGTATAATTTCTTGGGGAAAGATTGGCTTCGATGAAAGCAATCGGAAAGAGGGTCTTTCATAGCGCTAGATGTTTACCGCCCTTGCCTTTGGTGTTTACAATCCGGTGTAAATGGAGCATAGCAACTGTGGATACATAAATAAACAGTTGATAGAATAACTACAGCCCCCGTTACTGATGATTTTTGTCCATTTTTCCCACAACTTTCTGATCCTCTACATCATAGTGGTATATGCTAAACTGCACGCACTGTAGTTAGCAAAGTGGTTTATTTCTTATGTACTTTAAAATGGATATTTAAACGGATACTGAGAAGCATTAAAATTATACCAATATTTTTTTTTTCTTTTATAAACGAGGCAAAGTACATGTTTCGAATATTAGGTGCATATATATGCACCCCTTCACTGATGAATTATCTTATTCGTCGTTACCGTTTCTTCGTAAAAATTAAATGTTATAATAATTATAGTTAAGAAGTAAGAAGCGTCAGTTCAGTATTAGGTAGTAAAGAGCTTTGTTTACGTACATTTTGCATATGTACGTAAAATATTACTGCAAACTTGGGTATTTTGGAGTAAATTACCGAAAGACTTGTCTAGATCTAGTGTTTCGCGCTATAAGCTTTGATTATTTGATTGAATCTAATATTTTTACCTTAGTGTTCAATAAAATGTTCCCAGATCGATTGAATTAAATATCCTATCGCTAAAACAACTCTTGCAATTTCTTTGACTCTCTAGAGTTTGTAACTCTCCTAAACAGTGATAATTTCGATATCTTCCTTCCTTTTGGACGATGTTGCTAAACTTTTTCAATCATTACGCCTTCGTTGCATAAATAATGCACCAATACCATGGGTAGATCTAATAACTTGCGACTTAAGACAATTCCTTCTTGACTCGTCTTAAATTAGCTTCAGAAAAGGTATTAGGTCACAAAATACAGCAGATGTAGTGTTATCACAAAAAATACTTTACAATCACATTTTAATTCAAGCTCTTCGTCAAATCCTACGTAAATAACTAGCGCTAAAAAAGTCAACATAGTGGGGGGAACAGACGTCCCTTCACCTTTCTCCGTAGATCCGCCAATGACCAATGGGCATGCGGTGCCACGAAACAGCCGTCATTTAATTCCTCATTTATATTGGTTATTAATTCTTGCAGCACATGGAATATTACATACTCTTGTAGAAATCTCATTCCTCCCAATTAACGAGTTTCGGAACCTAAGCACTTATCTCTGATTTGAATTTATGGTTCTCAGAAAGCTATCGTTACATTTCTAATACGTCGTATTGGTGAATTTTCCTCGGTTTTCCGTATTAAATAGCTGATACAGTTTTTGCCCGACCACGTCGCTCACTTTCATTTCAGTATGAAATTACCCGAAAAGCGGTATAGATTGATCGCGGGAAATATCCCTCATATATAAAAGCCAACTTCTTACATATGGAAAGGAATAAGTACACCTTTCTTGATTGGCTTGTTATTTTGACCGTTCACGAAACATCCTGAACCTCCGTTAAATTTGAAATTTACTTTTACCTCCGTCATTGAAATTTACTTTTATTTTAAGGGAGTATAATAAAGAAAATTAATTATAGCAAACGTATCAAAACAAGATCATCGAAGTTGCCTTTGGTTTAGAACTGGCGTAATTCTCAAGTGTTCGAGGGGATTTCAAAAACTCTGCAGAATCTTCTATAAATCCTGAATAAAATCGTAATGAAATTGTCGCGCTGCATTGTTGCAAGTCTCTTAACAATTAAAAGTTTCAACAGTTTCGCGCGCAGGACAATGAAACGACAATTAGAGCCTCTCTGGTGCTTTTAGAACGCCCTTCGGATGGAGGACAAGTGAAAGAAATTATCGATGGAGGAAAAACCGCCAAGAAAACTTACAGTTGAGATAGGATAGACATAATCTGGAATATGAAAGGGAGGTCGCTGTGGAACTAAAAGTAATTGACATCTCAAGTCATTATCGTGGGTTGACAATCAAATAGTGAGTTCGTTGCAGCCCTCTAGGTACTCCTATCTCCAACCAATAGCTTCATCCCTTTATTATTAATTGACTTACATATTTATTGTTATTATTATAATTTATATTTGTATGTATTATCACATCTAAATGTTTAACCTATGTATTTCTATATAATGCCTCTTTTTCTGTCACATAAAGCAGTAGCTTATCATTCAAAGAACATATTCGAAATGCAATAGGAAAAATCAAAAGATAAAAGTAAGACCATTTGGATCAAAGAAATTGCTTATTTTACCCCATTCGACTCAGTCTCGGATACAGCTCTGCTATTTGGGATTCACACGAAGTAGGGTTGGTCTCATATTTAGAGACATTACTTTGTTGGACGGCCCGTTTCCTTAGATAAGATTTCAGTTTCGACTGTATCGACACCGGTAATGTACAATCCCTAATGGAATTCGCCCCTCGTGAGAAGATACTACCGACGGAAGCTTTTCGATAAAATTCAGAAATATAAGACGAACAGATGATATAATAAGCCCAGTAGATAACAAGGGTGATCTCCGAGAGGCATCGACAAAACACTACCGGGAATTAATCCCAGAAGGGATGATTACATCTGGTCTTTCTTTCCACAAAGTGTTAGAGAAGCTAATAAAGTAGGTTAGGAAGGGGTGTTGGTATTAGTCCACCACCTGCCGTACGCTACTGTCGGATCGCAGGGCCTGGATCTCAAATTAAATCTAAATTGCTATCTTCAATAGACCATCATGCCTATTAACTGCCAATCGATTTCCCTAGTATTTTCAGCAAGGAGAGAAATCTTTCTGAAGCGCCATTCAAAACCGTTAAGGAGCAGGGAAATATCATTTTAGTTATAACATTATCCCTAACTAGGATTGTCATCAACCTACCACTGACATCTTTCCCATATAACCTACGTCTTCCTTTTATATTTCTACAGTAGTCTGTAGTGCATTTTAATGCATGCAAATAATGTTTCTCTCCTTATAAGCACTGTATTTCTAAGGATTCACTTTTCATTTGCATAGAAGGATTACTTCATATGTTGTAAGTTAGTCCATTTCATATTCATCTTTCTTCTATAGCATCGCACCATATTGTTTCTAATCTTGTCCTCTCAGATATCATTACATTCCATGTTTCACATGTTACATATCATATCAAAGGACACTACTTATGCAGGTTTTAATTAAAATTTTCTATATTCCTCGCCGACAGAATTGTTTTATTAGAATCTCTGTATCCTTTGGGCTGTTCCACCCACTATTTCCATCATTTCATTCCTACTGATCGTGCTGTATAAGAAATCTCCGCCCTGATTTCACCTGACTTCCCTGTTTCGGTTAAACCACTTTTTTGGCGTATTTGACTGTTTTTTTACGTTTCGCATTCGTGGCCCGCATTTGAATCGATCGGTCGTTTTATGCTTTTTTATGGCGATTAAGATCGAGACACTTTTGATCAGAATCTCTCGCTGCATCTCTCATTCCATCAGACGGAGGCCGAAATGAGTTAAGAAGTGAATGACTCAATTTGGAAGTGGTGCTGGGATATGGCGGCGACAACTGCACGGACATCTCGCGGAGACCATCGGAACATGCGTGGCCGTCGCGTGGCTTGCGATTTGTATTATTCAGTGAACATGAGTTGGAGAAAAAAAATCATAAATTGGCCTCGGTACAGAAGCGTGCTACGTTGAATTGCGGCGGTACTCGAGTCCGTCGCCAGCTGAGTAGGCAATTAATTTTTTTTAATATCGCTAAGTTTACGCTGAGAAATGGCTGAAAAAGATGCGAAACTTGCACAGTATCGTCAATCAAATCATATTATTGCATAAAATTCGCATTTTATTTGTTGTTAATTTTGTCAGGGCCGGTCAAGAGGGCTTTTCCATCGGTGTCCAGCATCCGGGACCCCCAATTTAAAAGTAATTTTTCCTATTCTGCAATTATACTCTTCATGTATGCTAGAGAGGGATCAAATATACTTTTGAAACCATTATATCTCCTCACCCATCTTGTCGTGTCTAAACTGATGTGGATTTTACACTGAGCGCGTTTATTGCAGTAATGCTATTTTGATTGATAAATTAGCCAGCCAAGTTACGCTACGAGTTAGATCATGAGAGTATTTTTTTAATCTCAGATAGAGATGTCGCAGGAATAGGAATGAGTGGTTAAAAAAGAGAAAGTCAATGGACGAAATAGCTAAATCGTTAACCGCGGTCGTTAGAGTGCAGTAAAGGAACTTGTTCCAGAAAGAGCCAATGGTGCGTGAAATGAGTGGGTGAGAAGTCGAGAGCTGTTACACTTGAGATTGTGAACACACATTCAATATCGTGTTTTGCAGTAGAATGATTTGCGAAGTAAGTTTTATGATGAGTTTTTTAAGCACGTGGGAGATTTACGAACCTGCGCAAATAGAGCAAATATTTTTCCCGAATATTTTTTATGGTTAATTTAAAAATCTATGATTTACTTTTCGCATCAACCTATCTTTTTAAAGTCCCAGAGTATATTTACATTTAATTCAAACTGATTTCGTGATATATCTTCCTCTTTTATTTGAATATCTGGTATTTTGGAATATTTTGCTCTTTCCGCGGAAGTAACTCTTATTTTATTTTCATTTATATTGGTAATTCCTGCAAATTTCCGTTTTCCTTTATCTCATGATGATCAAGTGTGATTAGGTTTTTCCGAAGTTATTTAGCGCCGTTAATTCCGTTGGAATTGCATTGATTTTGACGATCAGCTATTTCTAAACTCATATCCTAGTCCTAAAACAAAAAATAAGTAAGCCTAAAGGCCAAAAGAGGTATAATGTGACATCTTTAGTTATTGATTCGAAACGTTTAAGTTGTGATACTTATTTGTAAGTCAACACTCTTATTGCCGATCCTTTCCTATTTTTTTATGTTATGTGATACACAAGGATATAATGATGCCATATGGTGGTGCATTATAATTGATAAAAATAGATGTTAAAACACTTGTGATAGTTGAATACTAACTGTGAATTATAATCCTCAGAACAAAGAATATCTTTTGTCCGTAACCCCTAAAAGCAGAGATCAAACAAGCTGCTGAGAAAGAGAAATTTGAGCGATGCTATCATCCTTGTGTTAGCTAGCGCTTACATGATCAACTGCTGAGCTTGGTTATTTACGTGAATGATCTGCTTTCTTTGAAAAAATAAGCTGATGGCGAGATCCTTTTTCTCATCCGCCGCGTATCTCTGGTGTGAAGGGCATTAGAAAAAATATCTAAGACATAATAGCCGAAACAATAGACGCACGAAACCGGTCTCGTATATCCTTCGTAGTTCATTTTGTAGCAAGAAACTAACTGCCTAATTGCAATTTATACCATCCTAACAACCGCCCAAGTTGTCAACTATCTCATATCTTAGTCCATTCGAAAATATTACAATGCAACATTAGCAATAAGAAAGGAAAATAATGGACTGTCAAGCAAGGAAACACAAATGGTACGTAATGAATGTTAACTGGAGTGATTGGAAAAAGATTAGCGGTGAAATGCAATAAAAAAGAGGGCCCCGCCTTGGACTGAACACGTGCTTCGCTCGAGGGCAAGTAGAAATCGCACGTCGGACGCGAATTCAGTGATTTTCTCACTAGATCCAGCGACTTTTTCATTCTCGTAATGACATATTTTTTTGTTTTAGCGAGTCTAGCATTCTATCTAACACGTTCTTGTACATAGACTATCCGTTACTACCTCTAGCATAACATTTTCGACTATTTAATAAATCAAGACAGCACCAAGTTCCTATTATATACTTAAATAATGTAATGTACAGACTTATTTATAATTTATGTAAACGAATTCAAGTCGTTTTATAATTTAGCTTCTTTTAGGGCGATATTTTTTCGCGGTTTAGTTACTTTTCAGATTGACTATTGCGACATTTTCAAATATAAATTGGCATCTCCGATCGGTTTACGTTGAGAGATTGAATCACTTTGGTTGATTTTTTCGTAAAGACAACTTGTAAAACTGTGAATAATGGAAAATATAGGTTGTGCGTCATCGCAATTTTTCATGTTTTATTCGACTTTGAAATTATCTTACAATTTACTATTGACAACCATATTCCTTTCTTCGGGAGATATTCACTTGCTGTCTTTATAGATAAATAAAGTATAATATTTAGCAGAGAAATGTTTATCATAGATTAATGGTCTTTCTGCTAAATAACGAAGTTAATCTCGCAGAATGCCCCTCCGACTGGGGGCCTAGGCACCCTCCTCTTGACCAGTCCTGCCGACATTAAAATAGTTAATCATTTAAATTGCGCAAATTTAACCTTAAATGGAATGATGGAAAACTGATTTAACTGGTAAGCAAATCTAGTTGCTTATTGCATAGTGTATTGCATTTTCACTTGACGTAATATACGAAATGAGAATACAGTTCTATAAGCGGGATAGGATTATAACCGGAACATGACAGCTATTTATTCTAGGAAGGAAAACTAAAGTGAAGGGTTTTTCATTTTCGGACATCGCAAACAGGAGAGATTTAGAAACTCCGAAGGCGGACTGCATAGGGGAGAGGAAGATGATGATACAGATAATGCAAACAATTTTCAGACTGTCAAATGAGGCGGAGGATTGGCTGCAGCGGGTTGAAGTGCATCTCGGGAAGGGAAAAACCCGCCTAATAAATGGATGACAGAGCACTGTACTTTCTTACACATGCTTCGTGTTTAAGGGACCGGGTTCGAAAGAAAACAGCGTATCAAGGAGGGGCAATTTATCCGGGGTTTACTATAATTTAAATAGGTTCGTGTGATTCAGGAAGTGAAAAAAGGGCCGCATACGACGCGGGATCGGTAGTTGAGGGTTTCGCGTACTGCATGGCGATCTTGAGGTTCCGGGTTCCAATCCCAGTTAGGGCACGTTTGTCTGTGTTGGCAGATCCTAAGATTTCTTAAGTTACACTTTGATTTTCGCCCATCAAAGACGAAGTTATCATTTGAGTCCCAGCTTATGATTGACACAAAATATCTAAAGGGAATTAGTTTCGTTCTAATTTGAAGTTCCGAAGCATATTCTATTGGGTCTATTATTGTTTTCATCAGCTCTTTAAAAAGGTTTTTTCTCGAATGTTTCCCAGTAAAAAAAGCCATCGGTTCCGTCTCGGCGATCCAATTAACTGCCGCCGCGTGAAACATTTTGCGGATATTACCGGCTGAAATTCCGTTTTCAGTTGTCGCGTTGACCAGTCCAGTTGACCCAAATTGTTTTTCATTCGGCGCTTACGTCACCGCGATCGCCGCACCATCTGCAGGCGAGAGCGCGCTCTACTTCGCCTTCCGGAGATGCATTTTTTAAGACAGCGCCGCCAATGCATTTACATCGGCGGCGGACTGTTGCTAGGCGCCGCCATGTAAATAACGCACGTCTCGAACTGGATTTCCCAATCGCCACTCAAACAAAAACTCTCCTTGTGCGAGATAAGTCGCGCAGCTGAGTCCATATGGAAGAAACCGAGGTGTTTCTCTCTATTTGCGAGATAATCCACAAAGAGAGTCTTTCAGATCGACCGCGGAGATGGGTGAAAAAGGGTCATTTTCGCGGAAAATATATATCCCAGATGAATTCGGCCCTTGTTCCGCGTGGTTGCCAAGCGTAAACCTGCAAACTCAATAAGGTTTTCCGATAAAGCCAGGGGATACTGGAGAATCGAAAAATATCTGCGCATGAAGGTAACAATGGGTCAGTTTCGAAGTTAAAGGAAGACGGTTGATTGTTAGGTATTTGCTACAATCCCGCGCAACAATATAGCTGGGATGTATTTCGATCTTTTCCAGATGCTGTAAACATTTTCCGAAAAGGCTCATCGTAGTGTCATGCATTCTTCTTACTCCATGTTGACAGGATATCAAATATATCATAAAATAATTAAATTGGATAATAAATTCCTAGGGTTTAATCAGGGTATCAATTATTTTATCTGTTAAGGACCATTGATGTCGTGGAAGAACACAAATTTTACGCGAATGATATCGTCAAGCTGTTAAATGTACAGGGTTAATGTTTACCAACACATGCTAAGAGTTTCCGACATCACGCTTGTAACGAACAGTGCGAGGCTGTGTATCGTAGGCGTGTCCTCGGTGCGCTGCATGACTCCAATGAGTACCACACGCTTCTACTCAACCCTTCGCTTCATTTTCCTCCTCTCAAATTTAATCCTCCAGTAGTATTTCGTTTCGAAAATATTAAAAATCGCCATTCCGCCTGCTTTATTATAATCCATATACGTTTTCTAATCTGACTCCAACCTGCATAACGCGGGTCCGCCGCCAAGTTTCAGCGAGGACCCAATCGAAAAATGTTATGACGCAAAATGTTAAATTTTCCGTCAAATCTTTCGATAGTAAATCACGCTGGGTCGCGCCATATGGGTGAGCGTTGAAGGTCGCTGTTGATGGCGATGGCCGATAGAGAGCAGCAGCGGCGGGAGAAGGCGTTGTCTGGGGCCCTCCGGAGGGGCGTCGAACCGACCAAAACCGGTCCTTTGGGAGGGCGGGGCCCTCGTCAAAGACCACCAACGCCCTTCTCGGCGTCTCTCGCATTTGTCTAGCGCTCCCACTGAAATTGTTTACAATTGATACGACTCTTGACAACGGAAAAAGAGCGCCGTAACTACCGCCGATCTTTTCTTTCCCAACTTGCTTTGTTTCTTAGAAAACTTCTTTTAGACGTATCACGGCATTTAACACTGATTTCGATATTGGGGCGAAGGAAAAGTTTCGGAAATCAACCAATTGATTAAGAACTATTGAGTGTTATTATCAGTTAGCATTGCCGCGTGTTTATAACAATGATAATCGCGCGCGCAACTCGTAACGGATGACGATCAGCTATATCCGGAAACTTTTTCTTCGCCTTACGCATGCAACAAGGTATATTTTAATGCCGGAAAGCCGATTGAAATAGAAAGTCGTTTTTCTGCCGTGAATTTATGCGGAATCACCATAAGGGCGTGTTTATTTTACTCTACTAAAGGCGATTGTTCGAGAATATCCTGGATGGTTCGGAAAAGATGGTCCAACAACATGGAAATCTTGCTTGGAAATGGTACTTTTTTAAGAGCAATAAAGTGAATTTAAATGCTCAGATTCAGATTTTAATGCGTTCCCTGAAATCGTGGGGGATATTACGTGTCGACAGCGTTCAGATTCCGCGAGAGAAATCGAGGGAAACTCTTTTCACTTGAAACGAAAATTGAGCTGACCCAAGTTTCTCCGGAGTGCTTCGTCATCGGGAGGTGTCGATGGAACGGTCCAGCGGCCGTTTCACAGATTTAGTTGAGGTTTCCACGAGGAGAATGTAGACTGCCAATTCAAAAACCACGTCTGCGCAAGAGATGCTGTCTTTCTGTGTTCGGTCGAATTTAAATCTTAAGCCTGTACTTTAAATTATTATCTGTTTTCTGAGGTCGTTAGCTCAACTGCTGGTTGGGTCCTCAGCCCCTCTAATTTTGGTTACCTATGAAGATGTGGAAAGGGATTGCGACTCGCTAAACAAGGTTAGGGATGAGGTAGTTAAGACTTTCTTTCCTCTCTACTTGTATGAGAGTAAAATATACACATCTACGTTGTTAATGAGAAAGATCTACATATTATCAGCAAAACTCTCCTATGAATGAGTTTTTATAGCAATCAATGATTGACCTGGATAAATTCAGAATCACCCATTCTTCAATAGCTCTCATGTAACCATAAACTAGAAAGAAACAAACTAAATGGAAACTATATATCTCTCTCTCTCCATCCCGTACCATAAGAAAATTGATATACATCCGACACGATATGGTAACACTGTGAGAGTCGAGAAACGCGGAAATTCCGTTTCTACGAATGCTGTTTCTCAATAAAGCATGAGACGGTGTTTCTTTGGAAAGCGATGATTGAAGGCTGCCCTTTCTTTTGGTTTCTTCTGGAGAGACTAGAGCGCTCTCCTTCGGCGAAATTCCGAATCAGCGATTCATTTGCATTTGTCTCGCTGGTCTCTCCATCGGAGCGCTGATGACGTGGGCTTGAGGCATCGAATATTATATTTAGCATCATGTCGCGAGTGCTACCATGGCGACGTCAAATACACATGTGCATTTTCCATCACTTTAAGGCACCATAGAATATTTAATCGTTTATCATATCACTAAATTAAATGTTTTTGACGTCTAATGGAAATATTGAAGAACAAAAGTTTAGAAAGTTTGCATAAGTAGATGGAATTTGGATAGATACCCATATGTTAGTGCTTGCTCTCGGTAGGGAAGTTTAACCCTATGAGTATCAAGGAAGTATCGTTTAATTTTTCTTAAGACTAAAGCTAGAATGGACCTAGGTAGGACCTAGCTTTCTAGGATAACTTTCTCGCCGGTTTATCGGCAACTTATGGGAATTTAGAAAAATATCGAAATGTTCGTTAAACACATGAAAACCTGGGTTCAATTGCAGCTGCGAAGTTTATTGCAATTGAGTTTAACAGATAGCGAAAAAGCAGCTGCACGTAGAAAGAGTTGGTTTTGGTTGTTCAAGTATTTCATCATCGTAAATACAGCTCTCGGTTATCAACTTTATTTACCTGTAAAGCTATGGAGAGGGGATAAGGGCTTACTTGGTAAGATAAGGAGTAACGCGGTTTGGGCTTTCTATTCTAGAAAGCTACATGAAAAAATACATGTGAGAACAGCACAATGACACAACATATAACACTTCCCATGTTCTATGTACAATAAGAATATGAGACCACAGTAGATATTTTAATTAGTTAATTTTTTATAAAGAGTATAAGCGATAGTTAAATATACTGCTTTACTAACTTCTTAGTCAGGTCTAGAAAATAGGGGCCCCGTGGTTGCCTAGCTTTCAGGGCCTCAGTTTTAGGGGGAGCATTTTACATGGGTAACTTTTTATCATTGCAGATGGAAAACATAACCTTGAGAGCTATTGTTACGTCCAGTACCATGTTTTATTTAATATTATTGATAGTTTGCCTATTATTTAATAAATTATTTTTATAATAGTAATATATAAATAAATATGGTATAGTAATTTTCTTTTCGTGTTGTTAAAAGAAAGCGGAGAAGGGGGCCCGGGCCCCCTTCGGTAGAGGTAAAGAATGACCTGGATAAATTCAGCATCACCCATACCTGAGTAGTTTTTACACGTTTTATTCCATCCAGCTCCTAAAGACAAACGAAAAACGGTCTAGATATGGAACAAACTCAGTCCCTCGTTGCCATAGCACAAAAGCCGGCGCAGTTTTTTTCGGAATCCGTAGAATTATGATCGTTCTCGTGAGCGGCCGCCCCCGGGGCCTGTAATTTGGGTCCACTGCATGCTCGACTCCTAATCGCCCTGTGATTTGATGTGCTTCGAACTTTTGAGCACCATCTTGGGTCTCCTAATTGCGACTCTGAAACATAGTTGCAGGGCCAACTGAAGGTGCCGCTTTTTTCTGTCATTACCGAGCACTGAGACGATGTGACAACTCAAGAGCGGGATCAACGCCCCCTGTAAAAGGTGACCGGGACGCATTTCGTTAAACAGGGACGGTGTTGAAAACTTTGGTCGGCAAATCTATTTGTTTAATATATACTCGTAGACAGCACGTGGCCCTTATGATGGATTTCAAACGGTAACAATTGAAAAACATTAGACAGCGAGTCAACAATAACAGTAAAAACTCTAAATATACATAAAAAAATACAAATATCACAAGAAGGAGGAAACAGAAATATGTATCGTATTAGTAAAAGAAAGGACGTATTATTATTATATTACAAAAATATTAATTAATATGATAATAATATAGATCAAAATAATGAAGAACTAAATTGAAGTTGAAACTTACCATCCAAAAATATCTGCAGGCGTAGAAAGATATGTCATACTATTACAGATATGAGGTTTGAATGAGGGAATGATTGTTTAGTAATGGAAAGTCAAGGCGTAGGGCAATGAAACAAAGCGTGTGATCTAGGAGAACGGGAAGGTACGCGGAGTCAGAAAAAGAAGATTAAGTCATTAGTTCCATGTTTACCATAATAATTTCGTATAATTAATTAAGATCATTACGAGTCAAATGCTTAGAGAGAGAGATGGTATCATTTAGGAAGATTCTGCTAATGGCCATTAACTTTAAGTGTGGGTGCGGATTCCCAAACCCATTTAATTGTTAGCCTTGAATATTTTTCTTAAGTCTCTTTAATCTTTCAATGTCCTTTTATCGGAGTATTCCATTATTATCCATATTATTGGAGCATGATCTAAATCGGGACAAGATGAGAGACTAACGGAGACCATACCAGCACCCGGTGGTGGTATTCCATCATAAGAGATGAACACTCTGCCCTTATCTCATTATACCTTTTATCGTTAGAAATAAGGTAATGTTCTTTAGCCCTATTCCAAGGATTTTTAAAGATCGATTCTGAATACTCTTCTAACTCATACGTGCATTTCCACTCTGCCGTGCTCTCTACACGTCACACCGATTATACCTTGACTTCTTCGTGAGTCGGAGGGCTCCACATACTCTCTGCGGCTGACTTTTCCTCCCCACACGCATCTCTCCCCTGATTACCAGCAGCTTAAGATGGGAACACGTGCTATGGCCTCCGGTAAGGTTCTCTTCCGCTTTGGCCTTCGTCTCCAGGTAGAAAGCCCATCATCATCTCCACGCCACGACGCCCCGGAATCCGGCTTTACCGTTTCTCGGATAGTTTTCAAAAAAATAATACACTGCAGTACTTCGTGGTGCGTTGTTAACCGTCTAATTATGAATAGTTTCGCCTAAAGCCCGATCCCAGTAACTTTTTTAGGGTTCTGCGAAAAGTATTTTTTCAGACCGTCGCTAAATATATATCTGAGTTTTTCGAGATGACGCCTAGCACGTAACGACGCTCACAGTGCGTGCAAGATGTGGAACCTTCATATTTTTACGTTGTCCTCATTTTTTTCTTCCGACGCATTCTTTAATAAGCCAGTGAGAGTTATTTGATCGTTTTTCCATATTTTTCTTTAGGAATCATAATTTTTATCAGTATTTAAATGTAGGTGCATCATTGATGTGCTGTATCTTTTATATCGTAAGCAGATCTTTTGTTTTTTTTTAAAACATTAAGCGTTAATGTACTATATAGTACGCATGTTATTCACAGATATATATTTTGTTTTCATAACCAAAGTTCAGTTAATGTAAAGTACACCGCGAGCGCTTGCGTCTTTGTTTTGCCTCTTTTTCGAGTTCCGACATGGTACATAATGTTTCAGTAGGCTTTTTTTTCATAAACATCGACTTCATTTTGACACAGCTGTGGGCGTAGCATTAGGAAACTGTTGATAACTCGAATTTCTTTTCTAGAAACCTTTTTTGTTCGGCAAAACGTTACTTTGAATATGTTGGGCGTACTAAGTCTTGGTTAAAACCTTTATTATAAAGAATTCCATCCTGCGACCTTAAACATCTGAGTAACGCTTACTGATTCGAAGTAACAATTCATCGTAAAAAGTATATCCTTTCGTTGTACTTCATTTTCTAATTTACAGATACAACATATAATATCTCAGAATTTTTCATCGCTCCCAACCGACAATTATCCTAAAGAAACTTAGTTTCTTAAGTACTAAGTAAGCGTTATTTAAAAATATGATATCTTTCGCTATTCATTCGCACTATTAGAAACCTTTTCCACAATTAATCATAGAAGCTATCACTTCGTTGAATGTCACAGAGAAGGATTAAAAACAGTGATCAAAACATGAAGTCGACGTCGAAACCGGTCGTATTTATTAATAAAAGTGATTTCTTTGTTTACTTTTTTAACCCATGGAAACAGGCGGTAAAGTAAGGGTCTTGCTTTTGAATGCTATACATCCAACAGGTCAACACCAAACTTGCGAGATGGGGAACGACTTTAAACGCAAATATCAAATCAAGGGATTGGGAAAAGGTGACTGAACTTGTTCATTGAGGTAAACTTTACACATTGAAATGGCGCTTTAAAACCCAAGGATAAACAGAAGCGAATATGATATCGACATGATTGGGACTCGAACCTGGGATCTCCCACTTCCTGGGAAATGAGAGGCCTAGATTCAAGGCACAGTCGTCGATATTCCTGTACACTTCTGATTACCTTTGGGAAACCATGGGTTGTCATAATATTTGTTTTATTTCTGCGTGACGTAACAAACATGACATTTGAAATTGAAATCACTCAACTACGTGCGTTTGTTTGAGGAAATGACTGTCGAAAGGAACAAATTCATTGAGAATCGTTTTATACATGATTTTAAGTTATTATGGAATTATTTATATAATCGGCATGGAAACGGATTGATTTTAAATTGAAATGGAATTATTTACATTTTCGGATCTTTCATTCACGATTTCTTCATTCTGTCATAATATCGAATTGTGAAATAAACATACAATAATTATTCGAAATCTGAAATATCTTAGTGGGTTTTGTTGTGGGTGGACCATTTTGAAGATGACCATGTTCTTGATCGCATCTCTTCGACTCTGTCGCCACCTAGGCGGAGGATATAGCAATCCGAATCCTTAATAATGATGCTGCCAAACCGGGAAATTTAAAAGTTGGAAGGTGCAAAATGACCGAAGCTGTCGACGCACCTCTAAAACAACTACTTCAAAGTTGGAAGAATGAAACCGGTACACAACCGAAACTGCCTAGCAACTCATTTTTAGCTTAAACTAAGTTCATAAATCTGTCAGACGCCACAAGATTGCAAAAAGTTATAGATTGGTTAATCTTTGCGATAATTTCTCTTCCATATTTTCGGGAATCTGTTTCGGAAATCCTTTCTCGAGGTTTTTTCATTAAACAGGAACGGGATGACAAATTAACTGGGGCAAACTTTTAAATAGGATATCCTCGGTCAGAGGTTTGGTAAATTTTTCTTAGGAAAAATAAGAGTGGGGTAAAAGGGAAGAGTTTTTAGGATGCTCATCAAAAATGAGATGCGAAATGAGGATGGAGTGGAGGTAAAGAATGCGCCGACGCAAAAGAGATTGGGTTTCCGGACCCTTTTTGGGTCCCTTCGAAGGATCGAATGACGAAGACGGAACAGATGTTTCAGGAAATAGCAGGTTAAGAGAAGAGAGGCCTGGGTTAATGAATCATCCAGCCGAAAAACTGCATTTGCCGCCTTTTTTAACGGGATGAAAATTGTCAATCCCGGTTACACGAGGGGATCAAAGCCTAACGGGATTTATTTCTAGATTTTGGCCTAATCGTGAGCAGTGATTACCATTGGATTTGCCATCCAAATCTTACTGACATGCATTAAGTTAGCAGCAGCTTAAATTTGCCCATGTTTGACAGTCGAAAAATACCATTTAAACACTGACGTTGAAATAGAATATGACAGAATTATAAGACATTCGCTTATTTCTCGCCGAATGAAATAAAAAGTTTATGATACTACTATTAAAATAGCAGGGAATCTATGAAAAAGGGCCCGAGTGAAAAGTTCGATTGGATCCTCATCCTCTGCCCATGCGATGAGTACTTATGGATTGATAAATCCTGATAAGAAAGATAAAATTTCTTTTAGGTGTACTCTACAAATTCTCAAACCTCTACAAAATAGCAAAGTTGGTTGCTAAACATGGGGTTCCCCCGCCGTTTTCGGTCCAGAAACTATGCATTCACGGATCCCCCCTTACCGGCCCTGCTATATTGTGTTTATTTATTAAGAGTAATTCTTTGGGAAAGTAGGTTGAAGTCGAGTCTGAGGGTCCTGAGTACAGGATAGTAAGGAAATAAACAAAAGGATACAAAGCTTGGGTTGCTTCGATCCTGGAAATGCCTTAGTTTGTCGACGGTCGTGTTAGGGAAAGAAGAATACGTTGTCCTAAATTTTGTAATGAAAATGTAAGCTAGAAATCGTGAGTTGGCCATTAGTGTTCCTTTATACTGTTTTTTCCGATTGCGACACTCAAAGATTCGTTAAGTACTCCGTTTATTCTGAAAGCCAAGCTTGAAGTGATGAAGTTTTTTTAGGGCACAATGAGATGGCATGGAAGAGGCAATTATTTCAGTATCTTTAAGTCGAAGGTCTTTGATTTTGTTCACGAATTGTTTCCCAGTGTATCCTAAAAATCATCTCCCAGGTAAACTCATGCGAAACTTCTCACAGTTAATTCTCTTGTCAATTGAGGTCGGAGAAGTTTTCAATTCGGATTGTATTACGTCAGAAAAATTTCATCATTAGTTCCAGAAATTAGTTTCCTTACTATTAGTAGCGTTGACGAATTTCCCCTAATTTTGCGCCGACTGAATTTCAACATATTATTTTCCACTGTTGTTTAGACGTTTAAATATTTTACGGGGAAAAATAGGAAACATTATATGATTGTATAAAATCTTAATTGGATATCTTAATTTGAAAATCTCACTGATATTTGAGGAATAGCAGAAATACGCTTAATTAGTGTGTCTTCATATTATGTAAGGAGCGATAATATCTTTGTTTCGTTTCCATGTAAAGAGCAAATCTCAATTAATTTGATTCAAGTTGTTGTTTTATAATTGCATTCAAGATGTGTTCTAATAGGCTTCTGGCGTCGATTGAATGCTGTTGGCGCATTTGATTATTTTTCTTGCGTGTTTCATTCAAATTAGAACGCAGGGCAAAGACAACCAGAGTGAAAAAGAAAACAAACGCCGACTGAAATGCACCCTTTAAAAGAAAAAACCACTTCGCCCACTTTTCGTATCAATGTAATCAATTTTCAAAGGACATGGTTCACTGCCAGCGAATTCTTTCGGTCGAGCGGAGGTGAATGCTTGAGCGTCCTTGGGTTTCCTTCCGGCTCTCGAGGTTTTCGTCGCGGCAATAAATAATTGCGCACGCGGTTGCATTCGCAATTGCGCTATCAAAATTCACTCGTGAAATGCGCCGTTTACAAATCGGATCGCTTGATATTCAAACGCTGTTCACTTTTTGTTTCGCTCGTCCGGTGCCAATGTTTGTGCGAGGCCATGTTCACTTCATAGCGGAACATTTGACGATCATAATTCTTAAAATTTTCAAATTCGAAACATAATTAAAATAACTTACCCTGGCGATCCTCGGCGCCAACTTTCCTCCTCGTTTATTAGGGCGACCCTTCATGGCCTCTCTCTGCCTTTTCTTTCAGTTCAATTGACCACGATTTCGTTTCTCCGTGCTGCTCAATTCTCAGCCTAATATGAAGTTGTAATCGAATGTTTTGCTAAGTACTATACGTATAGCCATTAAATAGCATACAACATTTCTGTGTCTAATACTGTCTCCATCAATATTAGCCTCTAGGGTAATGAGAACACATTAATCCCCGGATAATCCGTACATTCACATTTTACATTAAGTTCATAAATTACGTTTATAAACGAATTATATATCATATGCGCATACAGCCCGTTATTTAAGATCGTTCCATGACTCTGTTAGGAGTTAAAATAACCACAGATCTTCAGACTGCGATAATATCACTGTAGTCGAATTCCCTATGCTCCACAGAAAAGGTCTCACGTAATTCGTTTGCGTTTCAATACGAAAATACTAGTGTTTAAAATTATATAAAAAGATAAAGGAAAACATCGACGAAGAGTGAAAATTCGTGTACAAAATACCCGCAAACAGTATAATCCGACCACGGATAATCGGGAGTTTTCCGTACACTTGTAATTTCGCTTTAATTTCACTGGCACTTTGCATTGTTTTGACATTGCTGTTGACGTCCTCTTGACTGCCTCTTTTTCTAACAAACGAACCTCGCTAA
Organism: Pachydiplax longipennis; assembly: GCA_036926295.1. NCBI lineage: Eukaryota > Metazoa > Arthropoda > Insecta > Odonata > Libellulidae > Pachydiplax > Pachydiplax longipennis. The sequence continues at coordinate 40,845,912 of JAVFKF010000015.1, forward strand.
GCGCTCAAATGAGTCACTTTGAAAGGCGACAGGCGTTGTTATCATTTCAGCGAGCCAGAAAGGAGGTACCTCTAACTTTGGACAATCATAGCGCATTAATTCTCTAAGTAGCTATTAAATTGCCATATCGTCTCGATAATTGCTTATCTTTTTTAATCGTGAAAACACTTATCTGGCACTTCTAGTTAGACTATATCCTAAGGTATATAATATTATTCCTTATTAATTTATTATAATATTCTAAGGAAAGTTATTCCTTGTTAGTTTATATTATTATTATAAGGAATCCTGAGGAATTCTTTGCTTTCTTAATTGTGTCTTCTTCGACATCCAACCGATACGAGTTATTTATCTAAATTTCTTTTCTTTTGCAGTGGTTTGGAGGCGGAGAGAGAGGGAGGTTCGGACGGAGGCGTAGGCGTCCGTCCGGTGTACTTGCGATGTTCGCAAGGCGCCGTATCTTGGGCGTACCCCAGAGGCGCTCTGAGGGTGCTGCTTCGCCTCGCGGGGGGCAACGAAGAGTTCCGCGGATGCGTCCGCCTTGGCCGCACTTGGAAAGGCGCTCGTCTCTTCCTAGAGGGCGTCCACTCTCTGCACCCCCTCTTCCCACAGACCACGGATGGAGAGGCGGAGGGCCCGCGGGTGCGCTGTTTCCAGAGTAGGAACAGCCAAGCGGCGCTCTACGTAGAAGCTACTCCAGGAGGCATTTCTCCGAAAGGGAGAACCGTAGCCTCTTTCGAGTACCATCTTCAGCCGCTGCCCAATGGAGTCAAGTCTTTCGACCCATCCGAAGGTGCGTTCGCGTGGATTTAGATACCTATTCTTTTGTTTATTATAATGGCGGGAAGAAAGAGTTCTTTAAAAGCCTTTTCACGTCCTCTATTTTGCATATTCTAAAAAATCGACCGCTTTTATTCTTTAATTAAATTAATCTATTCATTCATAGAATCATCCTGGCGTGATTTTTTCTTTCGAACGTATTAAATTCTATTATTAATAATCTTATTTATAATACTATATTAATATATTATTAATATAGTATCATTTATATTAGAAATTATATTATATTATTAGAATATTAATACAAGCCGAAACTTAATTGGTTCTTAATTTATGTACTAAAGTCAAATTTCTGGCTGAGAATATTAACTTCTCATCTATTCAATATATTAGTTGCGTTCATTCATTAATTATTCTAATTTTATCTTTTTACAGAATGCCGTCCGTGCACAATGGATGAAATGACTCACGCCTTTTGCAGCAGTGATCTCGGTGAGTGTGAATTCTGTAGCGATCCCTTGATTACAAACATTTAAGTGTTTTGCATACACGGAAGTGCGCGAGCTTTGGAAAAGTAAAATTTATCACCTGAGAAGAAATAAACTTAAAGAGTGGACATAATGGACAATTACGATAACGTTTCTTCTTCTCCCGAGACGTTAATATCATTCTATTTCTTATTTATAATGGTTTTCTTACCATTAAGATTGACGCGATTTCAACCCTTAATGTTTATCCTATTCGCATTTAATCAAACCACGAAAGTCTAAACCAATTCACGACGAAAGACGCGTTTTTAGTGAATGATAATGCAGTGCATTTATTTCCTTTGCTCTAATTCAAAGTGATTAACATGATTTTCGTATTCTTGCAGTGACCCGAGGGACGATCCGCAGCATCGAATCCCACGAAGACCCCGAGATGTCGCAGCTGCGCGTGCGCGTGACCAAGTTGATCCGTCGCACGAGGGCCCCTCCGCCGCCTCTGGAAGGGGACTCCGAAGACTCCGAGTTGGAAGAGAAGTGGTGGGACGGCGCCAGGGGGGTCACTTTGCACGTGCCCACGTTCTGCGGCCCGCGACACGGTGCGGGCGAATTCGTGTTCATGGCGCAGAGGAAATTGGGACAGTTGAGAGTGAGGTGCGCCCCACGGATCGAGGCGTGGGCAGAGCTGGCCAGGAAGGCCAACAGACTATCTGCATCCCCGTGCCTACTGCTGGCATGAGTGATCACACGCACTGCTATTAGAGATCTCATTTCTTGTGCTGCTCTTTCGTGACCTGCCCGTGTCCAATGCGAGTCATCGACCGGTTCGACGAAGCGTTTTTATTTTTTTTTTAGTATTTCCCGTCCTCGAATAGGACGTCTTAAAATTGTGCAATAGGAGAGTTTCTTACTTATTTAAAAAAAGAGAGATTTTTATTTTTGCAATTTTTAGAGAATCTGGAGTATATGTTTGAGGTGGAATTTACTGTTTATTTTGACCGGCCGAAGACGCGGCCCGAATTCGAAGTACATATTTTTAGTTTACGTTTTTGATGTTGGTTGACGATCGTCGTATGTGGCCACGATGTGAAAGATGACTTATCGTGAGAGTAGAAAATTTCCTGGAATGGTGGTTTTTGTCAGTCGTTGAATGCTTCCTCTAATGATGTAAAGATGTAAAGTTTTTCATGACCTTTTCCTTCCTCTTTCGTGGACGACGGTTCCTTCGGATGATGCAGCAAAAATCCTTTCCAAGTGTAATTAAAAGGTTGTTTGATCGTGCTTCTGTAAAGAGAATTGGACCGCATACGACGTAATAGAGATCTTTTCTTTTTACTGTTCTCACCTCCATTACCCTAGTGAATTCATCGTGCCAAAATATTCTATGTTTCAAATCGTTGTTCATGTTCTGGGCAATATTTTCTATGATTCCATCTGCTTCCTTCTCGGTTGTGAAGGCCCTCTTAATTTCTTCTTTTAAATGCTTCATTTTCGTGCTCCATTCTCAACCTACCAATGACAGTGTCTTCTTTTCCAATTTTTATTATGTTCCTAAAAAAGAATGTTGTATTTTTGTTGAAACAGCAGTTTAGTGATTTGAAAAATTTCCGGCTACAATTGTGATTATAGCCTTTGTAAATTCTGTAAATTGTTATGTACATGTTTTTGTATAATATTGTTATGAATCAAGAATACATTCTATTTCGCTTACCAGGTGTGTTTCATTATTTTGCTTTGAGAAATAACCATATACCAGTGCAATGAACTGCCATATATTGTATTGTCAGTCCAAAGGTCTGCTTGAACCTCACTATACACATTCAAAACAATCCAGAAGGACCTAATCTCTCCTTCATTAAGGTTCCATAAGAGGACCACCACATCTTGCCAGAGACCTTCAGAGCCCACACAAATATGCTGAATAACAAGAAGATATCAATCACCCGAACCACTTCGTGCTCCGGTTTCCCATTTAAATAAAAAATTACCAGCGGCGAATATATAATCACTACAGTCGGATCTTTCGTTACCCTGTGTGTCAGTCCTTTTCGGAAAGTGCTATGAAAAATTCTGATTCGCCTTAATGTGTTTCTTATGGAATAATTCTCTACCGTTATTCAAACCTAGGATTATTTTGGAAAGTTTACTGTTTACATTACTAAGCCACGTCCTAGATCTATAGATCGCTCAAAAATACTATCCTCTCGATGTGGTCTGCAAAAAACTATCTAGGAATGATTTTTTCGTGAATTAACGGGAATTAGGGACCTTGTATATCAGAATATAGTGATGAGATCCATACGACGTTAAAAAAAACCAAGCCAATGACGCTAAGTCATTTTAAAATAAATATTTGCTGGTAAAAATTTAGGAAATACCCTATCTTGGACCTAAAGGTAAACAAAACCTTAGTAAACAAGGCCCACCCGATTCTACAAGCGAACCACGAATTGCCTTTGTCGGCAATAATTTGGGAAGGAGATTTAGATTCGCAATAGATCCCTATTCTGCTGCATTGAGAAAAAATAGAAACATCACCTAACGGTCCAAATCGAAGCTAATAGGATATTCACTCCTACGTATTTAAATCTTTGCAAACGGTGGGTAGTTGCCAAAGCACAGCTATGTACCAGAACGAGAATTTTTCCTTTCTTTAACTTTATATAATACATATAATCCTCTATAATTAAATTACATCACCAGAACTTATTTTTCCCAGCCGATGTGGTTTTACCGCTTATTTGGAAGGTTGCAATCTTAAGAATGATTTACGGGAAGGAAGCCCATAAACTCTGCGTCGAAATATCTTCGGCCCTTAGAATCATTTAGGCAAAAGTCGTCAAACGCAGTCACGGAAATATCCACATTTCACGATTTATACGCAGTAGAACTTCTCGTACGTAAGTATAACGTAATTTATTATCTAGAGAAAGCACGAAAATTTTGACTTTCTTTAGCCTCCTGTTTCTAACTATTTTTGAGAATGCTGTTACTCGTAGAATATATTTCCTGTTAATATAGATAGATAGCGATCCTTAGGAAACACGGACTTGAAAAAAGTCTGACGGGACCGGGAATCGAACCCCGAATCTTCCTCTATCCGGTGGGCTGTTTTATCCTAGTTATGACCGGACAGTTGGGTTGGATAAGGAGGCCTCCCGGATGGATTAATATCCCGGGTTCGATTCCCGGTCAGGCTTTTTTTCAACTCTGTTTTCCTTGGGATTTTTCCAGGGTGTACGCCCTTACGTGCGAAATTACCCTAGCTCTTTACCTTCAGTTAGCGATGTTTACTGCTTCTAGAAAAATAGTTTGGGAGTGTCAAAAGTTCACTTATGAAAGATGATGAGTAATGTTTAATATTTCTATGTTCCTCGCTCGAGGGAATGACACAGAGCGAAAAGCGTGAGGTAGAGGAGGAGATTACATGCAGTCGGGGTCGGCCATCTAGCAATGGAGGCCCGGGTGCAAACTTACCATATTTACTCTCCTTCATATATTACCATATTTATAAGCTTCTCCGTCCCGACCTCCGATATGATGCTGAGGTGGCATCTTATATGTTCCGCGTAGGGGTGGTGCCATCTTGGATGGATCCTCCGAAGCACATCACAGCTACAGAAGTAGGAGGAGACTGTTTTGCCGTAGTATCCATCGCCCAGCAAATCCGGGTATCCGAGTTCGAGCCCCGGCTTTGGCGATCTTTTTCTCCTTCATTTCCTTCTCTAAATGTGAATTTCGTAGTTTATATAATTCATGATATAAAACAAAATCTTCTACAGATGCGTTCTTTACCTTTATAAAAATAAAGTGCCGTTTTAGTATGGGGCCCTTCAAACCTGGGTCCCCCATGGACCTCCTTCCTTTGCATGTTGTGCATACATTTATAGCAGAATAGTATAAACAATGGTTCCGGAGGATTTTTTAGGATAGGACTACTTATTTATAGATATTAATTCTCCCATTGTCTCTTTTCACCATTGAAGTAGTCCATTCGAATCTTGCGGTAAATCAAGGCAGAGTATTTCATTCGATCTGACTTAATGGCATCTATTGAACCCATTATCCATTACATGACGTAACAAATCACAAAATTTCCAATTTTCGGCACTTGCAACTGCTGCGCTACAGTACCGCTCAGTTTCATTTCAGTTTGAAAAAATCCCAAACGCGTCGAAGCTTAACTGCGGAAACTTCATGAATACGTTAACGCGTTATAATAATATTTAAATCATGTATTTTTCCAAACGTCAATTCTGTTCGTTCCACTGGATCTCCTCTCTGCATACGCACTCTATGGAAGGCGGTTCCCATTTTCACCTTTGTAACGGTGCTTTGATTTTACGACCCAGGATTTGCCTCTCCGCAGAGAAAGGTCTCAACGTCCCTTAATTCCGTCTTGCTGAATAGGTGAGTTTCAGAGGATTCCACGCGGAAAAAGAGTGAAGTGAAAGTTCACAATTATGGAAATTGCTTGTGGAATAATGAGGAATATGTTCCAGTTCATTGATAATCGAAATGAAAAATGAAAAAGAATCGATTGAAATAGGAAGGAAATTAATTAGAATTAAGCTTTACCGCTTCCAGGATAACCTCGTAAAAAATTAAACGAAACGATATCGCGGAACTTCATTGATGCATGTATATAACAATGAAAGTTCATGCGCGCCACTATTAGATTTAAAAGCTGTTCTTAGGGAAGAGCTATGGACCTTTTGAACGCCTTACGCAAATGGATTCACTGTCAAGCACACTTTTTGCATATCTAACTGAAGCGATCTCAACGAATTACCAAATACAGTGGCGTTCTGAATAATAAATTATCCGTTCAGGCTAAAGTTTAACTCTCGATATTTTTCTTGAAAGATCTCAATGAATTCAGGAGGAAAGTACCTTACTTTTAATAGGAGCTTAATCCTTAATTACGTTTATCCCGGTGTAGGAGGCAGTAGAGGTCTGCTGAAACTTTTGGTGAAATTTACGATGGAATACATTTCATTGCATTTTATAAAATTTTCTAATTCTGATGATTCCTATCTGGGCCTAGACATGATCTTTGAGTCTATAATCCCCAAAAAAGTCGTAATATTTCTGATTCACCATCCCATCATTTAAAGAAATATACATATGATGTTCAAAAAGGTACCTGAAGACGCTCATTGTCTTCGGAAAAAGCAATCGCTAAGTCTCCATGTCGGGAATTTCTGAAGAATAACTTTGTAAGAGACGTGCAATGCAATATCGCTCGGTATGATTTCAACTACAGGTAAAGGAGCGCCTAGTATCCTGGGAACATTGGAACGGTCCTCGTACACAAAAATCGGTAGATTAACGTTTTAATTGATTAAAATAAGGATCTCTAACATTCGCTGTTAGCGATCGAATATGAAAAAAAGTGTTTAATTTCTGCAACGGCGACTACTGAAAACTATTAAATTCTTCGTTACGCTCAACTTTATGCAGTAAATTGAAGATAGGTAAACATCAGGAATATTTCCAAGGAAATTTTTGTTTCTATCATATACCTTGTTTTAATACTAAATAAGCTGTAAGTTTCACAGCCGAAAGTTGCTGTGAGCGCGGCAGAGACATGTGAATTCCTTCAGAGAGAAAGTCTCTGGGGATTAACGGGTACTTGGGGTGTTATTTCTTCGCAGTCTCCGTTTACCTGAGACTCACTTTATGATGGCCTCTGAATATATTTTCACCGACAAAAAAGGTTCGGTGGAGGGATCGTTTGGAAGGATAGCCACTTTCGGTGTATAATTTGTCCCTCTCTCTTTTTCTATGGAACGGCAAAATGTTGCGTCGCCGAAAGGTGCTAAAAGGCATGACGAAACTCGCGCCATACCGATATCAACCTAGTATACAAAGTCACATTTTATATTCAAGTTAAATCCATTTTCAAGTTAAAACATCGCCACAAAATTTCCAACCGAGATATTTCTCTCTCAAAATTATTATAAACACTTTGGTTAACAAAAGGAGCCCATATTCGGGTTTCCATATAGCTTACCGGTTCTCTGTATTTTATAGTGCCCGAATACATGGACGATTTTTTTCCGACTACTTGATGAGTAATTTTCATAAGGTTTGTTATCACTATTTTCATTTAAAATATTAAAATTAAGTTGTTTTAATTTTCAAAATTTCTTGACTATACGTCATGTCGGAACTCCACTAACTTCCTCATTGCATTTAATTGTGATGGAAAGTGAGAAAGAAGCGGCTATTGGACTTGGTATATGTTATAATGAAACAAAATGCGTGATGTGAAAGAGATACAGAATTTCCATGATATTTAATTATACATGGTTTATAATGAGCCTTGGGAACAGAGAGAAAAACATTCGCTTCTTCTCGGTGGAAAATTTTGTGACGTAGTTAATAGGTCAGAGGATTCTTCTAATTACAAATACAAAAGCTTATTTTGCGCGATAATTAATTTGTTAGCGCATGCGATAAGGTCGATATCTATACCCTGAATTACAGCCATGTCGTGGAGAAAGGCCTCTAGTTTCCCTGCGACCTAAAGAGTTATACTGGCTGTAACTTTATTTCTAGGGTATTTCTATGGTGGGGTCACCCATGCCAGAAAGGTCAATACGCAGGAGCCAGACAAAAGGTGGTAACTTCTGAGTTTGTTCCTTAGTGTAGTGGCTACAAAGGCGTCTGTGGGGCGGCCAATAATATCGGTGTCACTTTAAAAACTCTCTTTAGGAGGCAAGAAGAAATAACTTTGAATCACCCTATGAATACCATTTGCAAAAACAATCATAATGCCAAAGGCGATCTCAGCCAAGTGGCGAGAGTATCGCACCCGGCAGAGATGGGGGTAAAAACATCTTGGTCTTCAATGCACAGAAATCTTACATAGCCCAGAATGACAAGAGAAGAAGAAAGGTGATGGGGAGGTAAAAAGAGGGTGGGAAACAGGAAACTTATAGCAATGCATATAAATGTGGAAATGAAAATATCCAACATTAATATACTAGGGCTACATAAAGTAATGGCAGAGAGAGAGGGTATTATTTCAGCAGTGATAGGAGAGTTATTTTCAGTGGAGATTTCAACTAGTGTTGGACAGGAAAGTGGGAGAAGCTGCAATAGCCACCAGACTAACCAGAACACCAGCTACCAGTAAAAGTCAGGAGAACTAATGGCAGAGCCTATGAACACTGGTAGTTCAGGTATACTTGATCACAAGTAATTACAGTGAGGATGAAGTTGACATAAAGATAGGAAAGTTCTTATTGTAATGGGGGACTAGAATGCAGTATTTTGGCTAGGCAAACATAGAAAAGTTGGAGAGATTGGACTTGGATACAGAAATGTCAAAGGACAGAAATTGATAGACTATTGTAAGAGGAGGGACCTCTGTGTCAATAGCATCCTTTTTCAATACCATAACAGAATGAGGTACATATGGCAAAAGCCAGAGGATACCTATAGCATACAGTAAGCTTACTCTTTAATCTGTGCCAATTTGTACAAAGGGATATTATTTTTGCTAGGAAGAGGTTTAGAATAAGCGTTAAAAACAAGTGAAGTTATCCTACTGCTGACATAGACATGGATCGCAACTTGATAATAATGAAAAATGATGGAAAATCCAGGCAATTTCATCTCTATCAGAAAGACTCTAACAGGGTTGTAAAAACTGGTGGCCCTCCAACTGCTCTTGTTCAGCTCATGATGTTAATACAAGTATCACTCTCATAACGTAACACAAGAATCACTTTCTCAGCTTGAAATCTCTCCCTTCATACACTTTTAGTTGAGAAAAAAATACTCCAATGTTAAAAAGTTCACGCCTTATTTCTAGGCTTCTTCAGAAGTACATACTTATGCAAAGAATTTTTTTGTGCATGAAACTTAACGCACAGGGTTGAGACTATCTGATGAAAATCATCCTGCCATAAAGTATATTCAAAATCACTATCCAATCGAAATATTGGGAAGCATGCCTGTGGCACATGAATGTTTCTGGCAAGAAAGTGTATAAAAACAGTAATATTTAGCAGTATATATAATAAAATTGTAATGTTTGTCCATCAATCAATAAATAATATCAATAATTATATGCACATCCATTATTACCTCTATATTTTCCATGGATTATTTATTAGTTACACATCTTTCTTTGTCTTCATTATAGTATCTTGGAAGTGGAGCTGAAATTTATTTTCTGCACTTATTTATTTGATTAATGCTTCATAACTTGAGAAAGAAGCATATGGAATGAGAATAGTTCAATGTTGGAATACTTTGAAAGGAACAAGTAAAATTGGAAAGTAATGTAGTAAGAACCACAAATTGCTGTAAAGAAGATACTAGTATGGTTTCCACAATGAAATGAAAGACATCAAAATGTGAAAAAAATATGTACAGTAAATTCCAATTTTCCAAATAGACTTCTTATAATTAGTGAAAATAATGTAAGAGAGTAGCTTTAAATATTCACACCATTTTATATGATTTTTAGTTTGTATACACTGCTATTCATGATTAGAATTTTGTCCTTTAATGCACCATACCAATTGAAATCATCAAATATATATTGGTGAACTTACCAAGAATAGAAAAAATACATAAAGAAATTGGATATTCAAAATGACAAAGTTTGCTTATCTCCTTTTTATGGATTTAAGTGGACTTTTAATAAACTTATTGTTTCTAGTTGTTGTTTCTCTAGTTTGTTAAGAGTTGAAAAGTTTCTTATCTGATAACATGCATATCAAAGAAGTACCTAACTATGGTTAAATAAAAAGGAAAATATACTTATATTTATCTGAAAGAAAAGAAAATGGAACTCGGTAGTTAATGAATAAGAGTTTTGAAAATTGGAGTCTCTTGAACCTTGAAAAAATTCCAATTATCAAACCTCTTACACAGACTTATCTGTTACACAAATGTGACAGAGACATTTCTGCATACAAATATACAGACATTCTCTTAATTGTATTGTATTCTGTAATTAACAAATCCAAATGTTCCTGCCATTGTCACTGCTTAGCGATTTCCATGTTATTGTGATGGCAATCATTCACTGTCATACTAAAGTAGTTGTCACAATGCATTTGAGATTACAAGCCTTAAAATAATAAACTTAGGTAATTAGAACTGTTCATTTAACGACATAATATTCTTAATTATGACAATTAATGTGTACATAAGTCAACAACAAGGAAAGATTCATACAAACTGAATGTGTCTGCAGACATTACATGAAATTAAAGTATGAAAACAAATTATTTGTGACTGAAGATTGTTATAATTTACTCCAATAATATCTCAAACCATCTCACTCATATTAAAACCATTATGCAGTAGTAGAGAAAGTGATAACTTATGCAGCTGAAGCAGAGGATATGCTATAGCAGCAAGTGGAGTGATGAAAATGGAAAATCAACTCAAATTTATTAATCATACTGAGTAGTCATTATTTACAATGCCTTTAAAAATATTTAGAGATTGAAATTAACTAAATTCTCAACAACATAATGGTACTAAATTATCTTCGAGTAATCTTAACTGATCGAGTAATTTTAACTGTTTTGTTTGTGCATAAATACTTTAATACAGAATGTGTCTAAAAATTAAGTGACATTAAACTAATAAAAAAAGAAAATAAAACAAAACTTCTGCATTTAATTTTAATACAACTAAAAATCTTTTCAATTCATAACAGGTTTTCCTTCTTAATTCAGGATTATGTAAAATGAATTACATAACAATTTCAAAAAGAAAACATTTTTAAAACTGTGCTTTAATAGATATCAATACCAACAAAATAATTTTACCAAGTATATGACTCAACAATAAGTAAAATTTTATAATATGAAAACAAAATCTATCTTCACATTGATAGGAAGAAAGGCTGACTATACTTTCTTCACATCCTTTAAAAATAATTACCAACAATTTGATATTATGCAATAAAATGTCAACTAATATAACCCCAACATTTAAACTCTTAATGAAAGTTTTTTTTTCATAAATCCATTAATTCATCGGAGAGTAATTATGAATACTGATGCAATTTGGTCAATCAACTCAATGTGTTTCATTGAAAAATATTCCAAAGTTTAATAATAGCCTTTGCCTGTTACAAAAAAATACTGTCCTATGTTGAGCACTGAAATTTCCAACATACTTCAATTTCTCACAGATTCATACTTAAGTCACAGACAAAAATATTTTTTACTGAAAGAATACTATCACAATTGGCAAATTATTGAGGTTTTGTTCATCTGAATACAGTAGTGATGTATATTTAAACGCTCTGAGAAAAAATCTTTGGTGATTTAAAAATGATGAGTTTTTGCTTAAGAGAGATCACAAAAAAATTAAATTAATAACTAACCAAGTAACCAAGAGATAAATGTGTCAATAATTAATATAAAAACATCTTGCAAACCGCAGAGTAACTAAATAGAATGTAAATAAAGTTACACTGGAACTTGATCGAGAACTTTGGAGAGTAAATAATAATGAATGCAAATAAAGTTGAGCTTGGTGGTAACTGGTTGGCAAAATTTAAAGTGAAAATGCCAAGTTTAAAGCAAACCCAGCCAAGAATCTGACAAGGGAGTACAAAAATTCACACTAACAAGCATTGTGGGTAGTCTTGTTTCCATTAACAGTAAATACTCCACCATAAAATATTACAGCAAATATTTTTGTTCTAGCCACTCTCTGAACTTAATAATTTCAATTTCATGAAAGCAATTACAATGAACACTGTCCTAATTTAAACCTGAATGTACATTCAAATCTACCAGAAAGTTTAAAAATATAAATGCTATATATGTATGTTTTCGCAAGAGTACAACTACCATTCAAGAAATGATTTTATGAAAAGTAGAAGGCCAAATAAAGGTAAAAACACACAGACAGCAGAACACAGTGTGGTGTACACTTACTAATCAATTTGTGTCTACTGAAAGATTAATTGAAATCTCGATGTAACTGAAAGAATAAGATACACCTACAAGGATATAAATAGAAACAATGTAACAAATATATTCTGCATCTTAAATTGCACTAAAGAACAGCAATAAAATAATCAGGAAGTGCCTAAATTTTGTACAGTCTGGCATTCATGAACTGACAGACAAGTAAATTCATTATGTTTTCAAAGTTTTCAATGATTGTTCGTTTTAAATTTACTTTTTTTACAAAATAGGGTTCAATTCTAAATTATTTCAAAGGGAAAACAACAGAGATGTTCGTATTATAAAATTTCAGTCCTATTTCACCTTAAAATATAGACAAATGAGATTTTTTTTCATAGACTATCCACACCACCTCTTGTCACTCTCAACATGACCTAGAAAAACTAACAGGATAGATTCAAAGAGAAAAGCCTCTCTTTATATTATGCCCCATAATACTACCTAAAACAATCCTTTATAACAATGTATGACTTAGCTCACAACACCCTCCACTGTCTGTGTGTTTTTTTTTAACATCTTCTCTCCTGAATTCATGTAAGACGGACTCATACCTGAGTACATATCAGAGGCAGAAGAGCTGCCATAGTTAACATGCCTGTCTCAACACCTGACACTGAACTACCAAGAGACAAAAGTACCACTGAACACAGCAAAGTACAACAAATGATCACAGATTAGATTCTTCTATTAGGTGCTAAATAACACCATTCTAATGATTGTAGCGGAGCAACAATCCACCATCGATCACAGCAGTAAGCAATAAGAAAAACAAATATGTAAAAATCTGCGGTGTATCAAACAGCAACACAATAAATCTCACAACAATTGAATATGGCTAAAGAATGATAAACCCTTGAACATCACTGGCTAAACATGGATACAAGAATAATGTGATGATACAAAGGACTCTTCCAAATTCAGAATAGAAAAAAATTAAACAACATCGATTCCTTCCAACAACATTCAAATCTTTTAGAAAAATGCTATAGTAAACATTTTTCTATGTTTCTATCCTTGCTATGAGAACAGCTCTCACTTTGTGTGATGTTCAAGTATAAAAATTATCTAAGGGTTTAATACAAACACGTTCTTTCTAAAAACATTTATCGCTGATGAAACAGTCCCAAACAAGATCACAGAAGGGTCTTAAAGCTTCAGTTTGGAAATATGCTAGGAAAATGCAGGTCAAATTAAAGGAAGGTAAGTCATTGATGACAAACTGTCAAGGCCTGCAACATCATCCTCATTGGGGAAGTTTCACACTCATCACTGGGATTATCAGGTCATCCATGTTGGGAAGAACAAATATTTTCTGAAAAGAAATTTTAAGGGCACTTTTGAGAGGGTGAAATAAGATCGGTAATAAATTGCATCATCTTTGTAAATAAACCAAATTCAACATGCCAAACATGTCACTGTATTTACATTAAATAAGTTTGTGTGAGTGAAGAGGCAGTTAAGTCATCAATAAATTGCTGTGTAGAGTTGGTGTCAGACACACTGCATTAGAGCAATGTTCCTGTAGAGATTTTTTTTACAATATTATGAGTTTAAACAAAATAAACTGACATGAAGCAAACTAGATTTCACCTTTTGTTCAAAAAAATTGTTAAGAATTGTGGGAAGTAGAAATATTTTTGTAAATTTGAGTAAAAGTATCTTGGCTGTCGTAATTATTATTTTTTTATTCATGTTTCTCTTTAAATTTTGAGCATCTTCTGATGAAGTAAATGCAATACTATAAACCCCTTTAGTATTGAATTAATGATACATGGATGGAGATCTGGTTTTTAATATCTTAATTTATAATATATATGCTCCTTAAATATGTTTTCCAAACTCAAAATAAAAAGCAATCTCTTGGATTGGAAAGGACTCAGAACAGTTTCATTCATTTAAACATAAGGCTTACTTTATTGTTCTCATAAAGAGAAGGATGAGAGCAGCAATGAAAGTTATAACTGTTTCACTCAGAGAATATGGTATAATTCCCCATAACTTAAAAGAGTAATAACAAAAAATAGAAATTAACAAGGAGAGTGGAATTACAAAAGGTACAAAAGATTTACCTGAAGCTCAATACATAACTTGTTCTCAATCCAATCAGTCACATGGCTAATATTCACTTGTCTCTCCCCTAGTTTAGGGCGAGCCGATAGCCAAATTCGCGGATTTGTGCGGAATCCATACCTGCAGGCATACATAAAGAGCCCATCACAATTCACTTTTCAAACATATATAAAAAGAAAATTTTCAGACAAAGAAGTATTATGAAAGAGATCCTTGCAACTTAGCAGAAGTAAGACACAACAGAGAAATTTGTTAAGAAATATAACAATCATAAATTTAAGTTTTGAAATTATAGCTTAAAGATGAAGAGAATAAGTTAACTCATTAACATTAGGTTAGAAAGTATAAGTCAAACAGTTTTATTTCTCAAGAAATGTCTCTATATTAGATTAGGTAAAGCAAGGAGAGATCTTGTCATAATGTTAGATAGCCAATTTGCCAATTCCTTCTAAATCAATCTCTCACCATTTACTAAAAGAATAATCATGAGAATGAAATATTTAATTTAGATGCATAAATGGAAAAATAAAGACTTGATTCGAACAGGAGAGGGTTGCACTGACAATTGGAAAGGATATTGTAAGGCATTTCTGTTGATACATTATTTCCTTCTAAGCTACTGAGAATGTTCCCAAAATAGAAAGTCAAACAAGACAAGGTTCCCACTACACCAAATAAATTATTATATAGAGTACCTGGGAGTGGGATATTTCTCCTCTGCAATGTTCCAATTAGCTATTTAGTTCAATGATTTTTTTACGGTTTAGTTTACATGTGATACCAAACATTTGTAATTCCAAATACGGGCACTGTCATTTATCTACATTTCTTTTTACATTACCTACAGATGATTTGTTATTTAAACCAAATCAGAATTTTTAACCAAAATTTACAACTAATAGGCACTTTAAGAATAGTTCCTGGACAATGGCTGGTGTTCAAAGGGTTAATTAACCAAGGCTGTCTTTCGGGTATGATTTACAAAAAAGTATCCTGACTGATCTTTGAAGGCCAGCTTCATCTTACTGAAAAAATGAGTTTGGAATAAGGATTTTATTTCATTTAACGAATCAAAATTAGAAAGTTTTTCATGACATAGGATCTTACACTTGGTATGCATGGAAGATGTTTGATACAAGAGACCAACCTTCACCAGGAGCATACCAACACATGGAAGGAATGAGCAGGAAACAAAACATTTATTGCTCAGCAAAGTAATTGTGTGCCATCAATTGCCTGGAGTTACAGAAGCTGTTGGGTTGAGTTTCTCCTCTATACCTAAGTTTTATTAATACTTAAAATAGTCACATAATGACTAGAAACGGAGTTTCCATGTTATAAGCTAATGAAACCTAGGTATTGAAAATCATGATGGCGAATAAAAAAAGTTTTATTTTTCTGTGGATAAGAAAATATTCCACAAAATAACACTAAAGAAAACAATATACTTATGTTATGTAAGCATCACATTTAAAATAAAAGAAACTCCTCAAAGGATCAAAAGAGAGGATTATTTTAAATTAGCATTTAAACATGATTCTGTGAGATGAATTTAAATTTAAGTGTCTTTGAGTGAGTGAAAAATTCAGAGAGTCAGAGAGTTATGACACGAGAAAGTATGACAACCACTAGATCATTTCAAAATGTTGAATGAACAATGCAATAGATGGAAATGAAGATCAAACTTTGCAAGAAGAAACTTTAAGGGTGATTTAGCCATTGTATTTTAATAATGAATAAATTAAAACATAGCTGCTGCTTTTGATATATAACAATCCTATTTCCTTTCAATAAATTACGAAAAATTAAGATAAGTTTATCTCAATTTTTATTTGTGGATTAAAATATCATACAGAATCTTATGGTGTATAATTGCACCAAGTAATTTAAGGACCAAACTGCAATGCAAAACAGGCAATTATAGCTGAACTATGAAATGAACATTGCCCAGTCAATGAAAGTTTTGTTTCCTACCATTAATAAGATGAGCAAGATTATAAAGATATACAAGATAGTATTTAAAGAAGCCTTACCAAAGTCTATCACTTGGAGGGGGAGGAATATTAAGTGCTAGAGTACCCACAACCCCTCTAAGCTCTACAGTAAGAATCAGCCTTGTGTTGGACACTCCTTCCATCGCCCGTTTGATGTATTTGTACTCCGTTGCCTATTAAAGAAATAAGCATTGTTTATGTATGAAAAAATTAGTGTACAATAAAATCAGGATCCACTGACTGCAGGAATTCTCCACAAGTTTCCTCCGAGGTTCCAGCCACTAACGAAGCCATCACGTTTTTAGATAATTGAGAAAATGGCATATCTCAAAAATATCAAGTCCCTCATTCTCAGCAACAAGATAAAGGACTGTAATAACACAAAGTATAAGTTTAGGTCTAGAACCCCAAGTGAAATTTCCCAGAATGAATATTCTCACTTATGATACACATGTATTCTAATGTTGATTCATAAAAAGTGTCCCTTAATAAACATCCAGATATCCTTGAGTTGTTAAAATTCATAAACAAGACTTTTACCAGTTTTTATTCATGTCCCATGTTCTGTACAAGTTCTAGTTTAGGCCATGATTTTCCAGATACTTCCAGACAGATTTTCCAGGTTTTCCCTGGAATGCTGCGTTTCTTTTATACAAAAATGGTACCATTTTGGTAAAAAGTGCAAGTAATTGTGCTTTTTTCAGATTTCCAGTCTGTTATGATGGTGCAAAGTGAGTTTCAGCATGCTGGAGCACCTGATGCAAAGAGAGTTAAAGAATGGTACCAGAAGTTCCTGGCCACAAATAATATTTTGAAAGGTCATCCCTTTCTACAGCTTCTACTTGTAATTTTTTTGGGGAATGATTTTAAGCCATAATTTACTTGCAACTTGGTAGTGCTCCACAAAAACTTTGGGACTGCTATGCATGAGAGAGTTTAAATATTTATTCACAGAATAACTAAATTTTTAGATTGCAATTGCACAACAAAGTTTGCAGGGCAACATTTTGCAATAGTACGATCAAGGCATCTTCATAGATTTTTTAAAAACTTAACTGACTCTGAATGTATCTTGGGAGCCCCACAGTTATCAAGAAGGCTTCTGGATAGTTAAACCAAGAAAACTGAAAATCTGATCCACCTACAGAGGAAATCAGTGAGGAATTCACATGCTTAATTTAACCAGAAGATGATTCTACAGTAATAGCAGAAATTCCCTATGTACAAATGGTAAATATTCCATCAAATTGTTTATACATTCTTTTCACCATGTGTCAATCCTGGATGAATTTTAAAAATTGAAAACTTAAGAAGTGTGATCAAGAGAATAAAAAACAACTTAAGAAAACAAAAATATAATTTCTTCATGCACATTCAGAAGAAATGGTATGAAACTGAAATTGAATGAAATCTTGATTACACAATTTTTCTCTAAGGAATCAGCAAAACTTGAGTGACAACAAACCTGTTGGAAATACTTAGAGGCTGCAATTTTATCGACCATACGAAGAATTCTTTTGCCTGTGCTTGAGCCAGAGGTAGGAGTTCCGAGACTGAAGAAAAATAAATATGAAAATATCAGTGATTTCAAGATTTATATTAATTAACTCAAACAGAAAATTATAGAAAACAAACCTTTCATCAGTCTTATTGTCTTTGATTTCTTCATCCGAAGAAGATTCAGCACTGTCTTCCATGTCACTATCAAACATGGGCGACCGACTGAAATTGAAAAATTGCAAAGGAAACAATTATTAAAATGATCGTTAGATACAACTTGAAAACAGATACATTAGGCTCACCTTTGAAAAATTTTCTCACAGAACACACTGAAAGATGTAGCAAGTTCCAACAACTAAGGCACTTTCAGAAGACATAAATATAAGGAGTATGATTTGAAGAGTTGATCACCAAAATCAATGCTTAACCCATCCTGCCAGTGCATCAAAATATTGGCCCCCCTTTTTACAGGCTCAAATGCTCTCAGGTAAGAAAAATCATCTTTCAGAGGACTGATCTCTTATTTCCACTTATACTTTGCATTTACCAAAGAAATTTCCTTTAAAATCACCATGGCTTTTTAGTTTTCTACTTGTAACATATTATTTGTTATTCCAAAGAAGCTCTCTGCCCTCCAAAGCAATGGAAGTTTTCTTATATACCACCTTATGAAGGCAGGCAGTAAAAGGGTTAAAGTGGATGCAAAAATGAGAAACATTATAAGATACTGCCATATTACCAATAAAAAGCAATACATATCACACACTAATTCAGAGCAATTTTTAATGTAAACAGATGGTGGACTTATTTCAGATTTTCAAATAACAATAGAAATCTTTTACAACAATCACTGTCATGTAAATATGTATCTGATATCAGTAATTTTTATAATAAATGCAACTAAATTTGTTTTGATTGCAAAACTTTTCTCTTTTGTAAAATAAAATTATAAATAATGTTTTCAAAGTTGTTGAAAGCATCATAAGATAAAACTTTAGTGAGCCTTCAATTATTTTTTTTTAATGGGAAAATATAACAAAGCAATAGATTTCTTCCACCTCTTTGAATTTTTAATAAACTGTTTAAAAAATACTAGAGCAATATCTGAATAATAATAAATGTATTAAAAAATAAGTAAATCAAACTGAAGCAAATGATAATGGGGGCAATGGTATTTATATAACTACTTAGATTTGCTATTACTCTATGTTATTATGTAGTATTGTTGTTTTACAATGCTAAATAACTCATTTCCTGATAGGTATGACTGCTGATAGTAGTAGTAGTAGACAAATATGTTAACAATATCCTTGACATTTTCAAGGTAAGGTTTATTGTGTAAACAGACTAAGATATGAATTAATGACTGCAATGGCAATACAAATGACATTAATTGTGAATGGACATTTTTTTCTATAATTTTTAAACAAAGGGCAACTAGACTATATTTCAAACAGTACAATAAGATAACCAAAAATTTCTGTAACACTTCTATTGAATTAAAAATTTGCTGGCAGGTTGACTTGATAGTCTATGCCTCTGGTTCCCAACCAGTGGGTTGCAACCCCCAAGGGGGTTGCATTGGCTATTTTGGGGGGATGCCAGGGAATTGTGCTTGACTGAGAAGATTTAATCTGGAAAAATTCTGTTTCACTGCAATGAAAGTTGAGGCCTACTTTTTTTACTGTGATAATTCATCTGCCGTATTGGACTTTTCTCCTATTGCTACCAAGTTTTATTTATCAAATATTGCGGATAAGAAATGGGGGTTGCGAACATCTTTCATACATCTAAAAAGGGTCGCAATTAAGAAAAGGTTGGGGAACCACTGGTCTATGTAATAGGAATTAAACTCATCTCAGAACAAATTTAGACATTACCTAGAGTTTTTTTCAACAGGAGACTGGCGATCAGGGGCTTCATTGCTAACAACACCTCCCATCTTTTTGAGTCTCATGAGGTTGAGGCGTGTCTCAAGAGTCATCCTTGCATGTCCCTCATACGTGACATCCAAGTCGACCCAGAGGCCACGCTCGTCTTGAATGGGGCGAGATGCTCGGTGGATGATTGGGATCGAGCGACCCAGGTCCAACTCAGATACTAACAGGTGCTCCATGAAGTAAGGAAGCTTTGCAAATGAAAAAATTTCATTAAATGAACCACATACAGGACCTATAGAGTTGATTTTGTTTAATCATAGAATTAATCATAATCGTATAGCCTTAAAATAATGATGCATCTTAAACAACCCTAGCAGCATATTCTTAGATCTAATCATAGATCAAACAAGCAACTGTTTGCTGACCTTAGTTGCAGAATGGCTAGCAAACTAGCCAAGGAAAAATGCCAAAGTTCTGGGTTTGAATCCCTGCTAATTGGATATATTTCTACAATGGCAAGAATGTACGAGTTCATCCATTGTTGTAGTTTGCATAAACAGATAATTGTCCAATAAATGGAAGTTTTTGAGCTGGAAAAATATACAGCTTAGCAATATGACAAAGTACAGTTATGCAGCTGTTTACTCCTTCAATTGCTACACGTATTTTGTGTATGATAGCTGAAGACTTGTAATACGAACATTCTTTTAAGATTGTAAGATAATAACTATCAAGAAGTATCAAATGTAAAAATAATGAATACCTACAGCGGCAAGAACTATCACCATGCTTATCTTCTTAATTTATATAATAATTAATTTATATAATTTAGAGAGTATGTTCCGTTAATCAGTCATTTGAATGTGAAGTTTACAGTGGGCACAACATTCAGATGTTGATGATATCCTCACAATCATTTGTTTTTATCACACTCTAACATATCTTTCTTTGGTGATACAAAGCCATAGAGGAAGCATAGCAAATATTAGATACTAAGTAAGTACAGGAGCAGAAGATAAAGAAGCTTGAAATCTAATTATTAAAACCTTTGTGTTAAAGAAGGGTTCAGCAAAAGAGAGAGCAGAAATTAGTCCCTGTAAGATGAGAATGTGAACTTAATGATCCTACTGCTAAAACATGCTACAAATTAGGAGTTACATCCCTACAAGCAAACTTAAACAATTTGGGTGAGAATCAAATTATTTTTTAATTTATAGTGATGCCAAATGATTGGTCCTAAGGAAGTAACAATCATCTTCAAAGATGAGCATGAATATTAGCTCACTTTGACCATGAGCATTAGGGTGGATCGAAAAAACTTTTTTACAAAAAATGTCAAAAATTCGCAATTTTTTCTGATGATTTTTCGATGTTTCTGAAGTGATTTAATGGCAAAATATTACATGCATTGCTTGTATGTTGCTTAGTGATTAACAATTTACTGAGTTTGAACGAGGAAAATTGATTTCTTAGTTCGCCAAAATTTGTCAAAAAACGCCAAATATACAGAGATGTTACGGATGTTGGGTAGGCAATAACCTGCTGCAAAAACTCGACCCCACCGACTTAAATTTATGAAGAATTATAAGATAGTAGGAAATGAAGTAAATTGCAGCTCTTAGTTAATCGAATAATCAAGTCACAGCGAGGAGGTGGTTGCAATATAGACACTACCACTATGGGTGTCAGTCTCTCCGGACGGAGAATTGAAACGTGACGGTTTGCGCGAGTTATAAGTCTACGTAACACAAGTGTTATTACAATAGGCGTGTCTAAAACTGCTGTTGAATCTTGCAAATCTGTGGATTGATAGCTGTGAAAACAAGAAATATTTGTGTTTCATAGTGTGCTGGACAATACTCCGTAAAAATGCCACCCTAGCCTTGAGGGCAGATGAAGTCAGCGATATTCGATATTTTAGGGGAATCGGAGGATCTAATGAAAAGCAGTTACCAACTTTTTGAGTGTCATTCGGTGTTTTAATTACGTTCAAGCGAAAAAAAGTTACTTTGGACAGGAAATCTCCTTGAAAGACATTGCTAACGTTGCTAAAGATTTATTTCTATGATCATCTTCGAAATCATGCTTTCTGGGGGCATCCAGAAAACATACGAGTTGGTATGTTTAGATAGTCGCTGAAATTTGCGTAAAATCGCTGCGAAGAAGATCCTGAAAGCTAGAAAAAGCCAAAGCCAACCAGTTAACTCCATTAGAAAGTTTGCACCCCCAGTGATCAACTTTTAAGACAAAGATTCTACAGATTTAGTTCACTAATGAAAAGAAGAAAAAAATCACCTCCAGTAGCACACTTACTAACAAATGAAGACTTAGAAGACAACGCTACTGGAAGAGATGAATCCCTAGGAAAACTGCAGACTGTTTTACCTGCCATGCCTTATCCAGGGAGAGGAACGGTGGATATAACTGCTACATCAACTGTTGTATGTAGTTATGAATCCCGAGATGGCTAAATTAGACTTCGATTGAAGAACAGAAAAATATTATTGAGGTTTGGTACAAAAGCGGACTTCGAAGCCCAAATGGGACAGCCTACCTAGGTGGGTGAGAGGTCGGCACTCGATTGCAACCACCTCCTCGTGGTGTGTGCTGGGTTGTCTATTATTCAATGAAATAGGAGCTGAAAATTACTTCTTTTCCTACTATCTTATCATTCTTCATAAATTTAAGTCGGTGGGGTCGAGTTTTTGCAGCAGGTTATTGCCTACCCAACATCCGTAACATCTCTGTATATTTGGCGTTTTTTGACAAATTTTGGCGAACTAAGAAATCAATTTTCCTCGTTCAAACTCAGTAAATTGTTAATCACTAAGCAACATACAAGCAATACATGTAATATTTTGCCATTAAATCACTTCAGAAACATCGAAAAATCATCAGAAAAAATTGCGAATTTTTGACATTTTTTCACAAAAATTGAAAATTTTGACTAAATTTCGCAGCCTCAGGACATATTCCGATCGAGCTGAAATTTTTTATGGTTTATAAGGACCACCAACCACAAACTTTAAGCACTAGCCACATTTCGATTTCGAAAAAAAGTTTTTTCGATCCACCCTAATGAGCATCCTTCTGAATAGTTTTTCTCTGCATCTTTTATCAATTCCTTCCCAGTGAAAAATTTATCATAGTCTTAGAGTATATTAAAACTTTCACATTTTTATTACCTAATTAGTTATTCAGGTTTTACTCTCATAAATGAATTCATCAACTTCTAAAAAGAAAAAATATTTTAAGGAAGATTAAATTATAAATGCAAATGAAGAAAGTGATTGAAAGTCTTTCAAATGGATATTTAGAAGATATTAAAT
This sequence comes from Pachydiplax longipennis, assembly GCA_036926295.1. Lineage (NCBI taxonomy): Eukaryota > Metazoa > Arthropoda > Insecta > Odonata > Libellulidae > Pachydiplax > Pachydiplax longipennis. Next base: position 40,868,908 of record JAVFKF010000015.1, read on the forward strand.
GGATAAACTCCCTATTTTATTGCTATGATCTAGAGTATGAGAGTCAAACTGGTAGCCCTTCAACTTCTCTGGTGTGGCCCATGATGTCTAGGTGAGTGTTCACCAAATATGACATATAAGAACCATCTTTTTGGCTTGATATCTCTAATCTTTCACTATTATTTACAATTTATAAGTTTACTGCACAACTGTAATGCAACTTCAGAGAAGAGAAGTAAATACTTTATCAAACAATTATTTTAGTTCCTAAAACTTGATGAAACAGCTCACAGGTCAAGAAAAACTCAAAGATGAAAATCTTTACACCTTAAGTATTTTTACCATTATATCCTCAAAAACTTAAGCAATGAATGTAGAACGATAGCCAGAGAATGCATTAGGTGGTACCTGAAAAGAAAGAAAAATCATCCTAAATACTAAGAGGCTTTTCTCATACCTTTATAGCACTCAATTTTCTCTGGATACGTTCTTGTATCTTATCAACCCAAAATCGGTCACGCAGGACGTCAAAAAGAACTCTAGCTAGCATTGCATTGGCCCACAGTGTTTCTGGGGAAATACCCACGGAGGAGGCTGACAAGAGGTCCTTATCATCCTCTGCAATCCCATCCACAGATTCTTTGTCAAGATCTTTATCTTCCTTGTCGAGGCTGTCATTTGTTGAAATCTTTTTGCTGCCACCATGAACTGAATGAGTGGGAGATGATGTCCCACTAGCAGTTTCTGCAGGGTACGCTGCTGGATTCTAGAAGATAGACAATTTTTAAGAAGAAATATCTCAAAAATCAGGAGGATGCATCGACCTTGGGATGTCAAATTTCGAACTGATACAATACTAATGTTACAAAATAATACAGTATGTAATACCATACTACTACCATATTACTATTGTCTCACAAATTATTATATTCAAATCTAATTTAAACATTGTAATTGTACAGTTTATTCCATATACATGTAGAGATTTCTTCTTTTCTAACAATGGTTTCTATATACCTTTAGGATTTGTACCTTCAATTTAATTACTTTTTACTTACCTCTTTGAACAAGACATTATATTGTATTTCACATCAGAATTGTGGTGCTTTTTTTACCCTTCTTCGCTAATGTTTACAGGTAACACTAGCTTTTCCCAACCTTTGCTGTGAAGATTGTCCCATATCCTAATCTTTCTTTTCTTCATCAATTTCAGGGACATTTGTTCATATAGGATTGAATCACACTCAGTAAAACTCCAAGCTCTTCTCACTGTTTCTAATTACTGTAAAACACATTTCAAATGCTCCCACCTAAGGAGCTATTTCACTTAATACACAACTTTCTCTCTGTCCCAATCCCTTTCACACTTAATACATGATAAAAATACTGTTTAAGATGGTCTACTAGCTGCTTTTAAGATAGATTTTCCTTGTTCCCAGATGCATTGCAACCCATCATAGGGGGTTGCAGTTGGATCTGGGTTCATTATCTCCTCCTCAGTAGATAGATTTATGATTGTTCACATTATAATTCCCTAATCGTCTGTATGGTTAAAATTATTTCACTCAGAGTGAAAAATTGCCTCAATTAAGTAGCAAAGAGAGATGCTCTCTTTTCATGAAAAGCAGGCCTTTCTTAAAAAATATGATGAGAAGGAAACCAGTATTACTGTATAAATATGAAGATGCAACTAATTTTATTCTAGCTTTTACGGTATTTTTCAATACCCTCTTCATCAGATTTTCAGAAACCGAATTCTTCTATGAGGGGTGTTCTAATGAAAAGGTACGAAACAACACTGTGGGTATAATTGAAGCCTTATTCAAAAGTAATTACCAGAAGCCTAACTACAACTATCTCACTGTTTCATAAGCTGAAGGGTTCCCTGTTTCCAAAATTCCTATAGCTGTGACAAGAGCTAGTCCTTCAGTTCCTCATCTGAGTTAAAACGCTTACCTTTGAGATGTTTTTTTTAGCGGACCAAACACATGGAAGTTGCAGGGTAACATGTCCGAGCTATAGGATGGATAATCAAGCCACTTGGACTTGGCCAGAACACTTCGTATGATCCTGGAGATATGTTGAGGCACATTACAGTGAACCAGAATCACTTCCTCTGTGAGCAGCCCCGGCCGTTTACTTTTGATAAACTTGCATAAGCTACAGACACACAGTCTCTCTTGTAAACAGCCATCATCCAGTCCAAAATCTGATGACACCTTGCTGCTACTCCATCGCTGAATTTAGCAAAGTGAATGTCATATTGTACGCATACAAACTACCATGTCAATTGGATGGAACACACAATCAATTAGCGAAGGACTGGCTCTAACCACAGCTACAATAATTCTGGGAGCAGGGAATCTTTTGGCTCGTTGAACAGTGGGATAGTTGTGCTCAGGCCTCTATAGGTTACTTTTGAATAAGGCTTCAATTACACCCACAGTGTCATTTTTTCCTTTAATTTGAACACTCCTTATATATTCATCAGATGAAAACATTATTTTTTACAATTTTACAGTCAGCCCTTGCCATTAAGTCTGTTGCTGTATATGAATAATGATGTAATTTGATAGCATATACCCACTAGTATTCCCACATTTTCTTTCTTATTTTAATAAATTCCGTTATAATTTATCAAACACACACTCACACGCAAGCTCATGCACATGCACACACACACAGAAAATAGTAATCCAAATATCTCAGTCGATTTACACTTACACGGAAGGCAGCTGTTGTTTTAAACTTGATTTACTTTTGTTAACTCTTGTTTATTCTCAATATCCTCAAGGGAGAACCAATAATTTGCTCCTCTATCATACTGAATATCATCATAAGTATTCTACCTTTTGGTAGGTCATGCTCCTTACTATTCTCTACTTGAAGGGCTTTCTTTTGATAGGATATTGGCCACCTCACTGCCCCCCCATCATAGGTCACTGGGCTGCTGAAGCCTTCGCAGCCGCTGATCTACTATTGAGGTATGCTATGTGGATTGCTGTGATAGTTTTCATCCAGCCTATTGACCTTTTGATGTGTCTGAATGATATCCTAACAGAAATAAATTTCTGGCCAGTTTAACTTTCTAGGTAACACAAGTCTTTCCACCATAAAAAGATCACATAGTCAAGATAAGAGCATTTACATACAGCATACATTATAAATTCAAAATTGATACCTAAAGTTTGTGAAAATACTAAGCATGAGGAAATCACTTATAGATCACGACCTTTATTTTGTGTCCCAGAAATTACACCCCGAGCCCTTGTTGCCCTGCCCTCACCATACCACTCTTACGCTTACAACTTCTTAGATGTTTCAAGTGCTCTTGTACCTGTTTCCCTTGGCACCAATTCAATAAAGATTTTATCTGCTAATATAAAAATGCTATTACCAAATACATAGTTACATAATGAATTACTAAGTAATTATTCAGAACTTGGAGATATAACAGAATAAACTGAATGATAGATTTTCAGGGCTAACTTTAACTAGCAACATTCATGAAATCAGAATGTTTAAATTACCAATTTATCTGAATAAATCATTCTCATGCTACAGGTTAAGAGGAATTAAGTAAATTATAAACATCAAGTTTACACTACAAACAGCTTTTGGATTTGAAGGAAGAAGATTTAATGACTTAAGACTCAAACAATATACTTCAAGCAAGGGTAAAAAAATAATTTCAAGCTATTAAGTTGAAAAGCAATAAGAGTATTGGTCATATTTCAGTCTACTTACATCTCCATCTTTTTCTGCTAATGTATGAGGCAATTTCACATTCAATGCTTAAATGTAAACATAGCAGTAATGCTCATCAATAGTTATCAAAATTAAATCGAAAGAAAATCAATATTAGCCAAATAAACCAGTAATTTATGTATCCTTCATTGCCATAAGGTATTTAAAAAATATTTAAGACCACGATTAAAAAAGTATCTCATACATCTTTTCTTAATTTTTATTCTTCAGAATTAATTTTAACTGAAAACAAAATACTTTTTCCAAGAATCATAAGAACTAGATGTAATTATCTTCAGAGGATTGAAAACTTTTACTGAGCAAAAACCTACTGCATGACAAAATTACTTGTAAATTATTCGTTAAAGCTCAATTTGCATAACATGCAAGGAAGAATATAAACAGAAACAAAGCATAATACATGCTCAATAAAAATACCCATAATGACACTAGAATGGTTGTCTTTAAATATAATGTAGTTGACAGCCAATAAGATCCCAAAATAATGGCTTAAAATATCACCCTGTGTCTTATATGTGAAGGTTAAACCTCTACTGGTTAAACTTCAATATTGAATTTTTATCCCCAGATAGTCGTTACCACCAATTAGGACTCCATTATATTAGCTTTGATGTATTATTTATTATTCAACTGAAGAATGCTGTAGTTGTGACTGTTATTATTTAGCACATCCAATGATGGAATATAAATATTGTTTTGCTCAGTTACATAATGTTGAAGGATATGTGAGCGAGATAGAGAAAACTAACTTGATTGAATTTGATCACCACTGATCTTAGCATAACAGCAATTTTGTGTGGACTATGAAAACTTCTTTACTCGGGTGTGCTCCATTAAGGGTATATCTTATTTGCTGTCTAATATAGTAACTGAATCAAAACATTTTGATAGCAAGTAGGAAATTATATCATTAATTATGAATTTTAACAACATTTGGCATATAACCAAAGTTTGACTGATCTTAACACAAAATCTATACTTATGAGAATAACTTAATTGACTTTCTTTCCTACAGGCACTCCTCTGTTCTATAAAATGATTTCTTCTAATTCAATATAGCAGGAGAAATAAAGAGATATTTATTCAAAGAGAGATTCAGAAGATTTAAAAGTTGAATGGATTTTCACTGGTTTCAATTTAGATGAAGTCATCTGATAGCTTATTTGAAACATAACATTTACTTGCATAAATAAAAATATCCGTACCCTATTCAACAGTATGAATGATTGCTGTGGCATGATTGTACACTTCATTTATAAAAATTTTCGGCTACGAAAATTTTTCAACAAGTCACAAGACAAAAAGGAAATGCAAAGTGAAAATGATGCTCCAAAAGACTACAAAGAGAAGATGAAGAATACAACAACAAAGACAAAATTCCCTTGACTGTAAGAGGACAAGTTGGATGAAAGTAGTGTCATAGAGTAAAGAGATGATGAAACAGAGGAAGTGCAAACAGACCTATGCCTTAAACATGCTATAAAACATTGAGATATACTATATAAAACATCGAGACAAATAACATTGAATAGAAAAAGAAAATTGTAGAGGAATTATTAGAAGAGCATAAAGGAGAATGGAAGAGGCAATTATGGAATCAAAGCTAATTTTGGGAAAAAACTGGTGTGTGAAAATAATTCTGACTTAGGTTTTACAAAATATCCAAGGAGTCAAATCCAAAAGAAGAATCCTTATATATTATTTCTAAGTATCCATTAACCAATGGCTAATGTTTGACTTTTACACATACCACTCCAAAACAGGTTGTTTAGGACTAGAAAGACAATACATGATGATAATTCTCTGCTCTATGGAAAGCAAAAATAAAAGGAAAGTGATGGCTTTTGGCAGAGACAAAGATAATGATTTCCAAGAGAAATTAGGAAGGACACCATTTATCAAATCAAAAATTAAGCTATTTATATTCCGAGGTCACATAAATAGAAGTAGCTTGAGAGAAAAAGAAAGCAGAATAGTCCAAATGAAGAAGACCTTGTAACAGAAGAAACAACTGTTGATGGCAGATAATACAAGATATGGTATAAGGAAATAGTTCATAAAAATGTATATGCAATGTCCTTTTATGGAATTGTAGGCTACTGAAGCAGCTGAACAGGGAAGTTTAATATCAATGAAGAAGAGGTATTACAGGAAAATAATGGAAATAAAGTGAGCAGACCAAGTCTTAAATACCAAAGTCCTTCAATGAGCAAAAATGAAGATATCTCTGTTGAGAACTACGGTAAATAGACCTGAAACTAATCTTGGATTGAGGCATGATAGCTGGCATAGGACAGAGTTGGAAGAGAAGAATTATAGAAGAACATATAGGTTGAATTTTGAGAGGCTGGTGATAATTAAGGTTGGGGTTAGGAGTATAAGGGAATAAAGTGACTGGGGGAGAACTGGATAACTAGGACAAACAAACCAATCCTTGGATCACTAAATCTCAATTATCAATAAAATTTAAACAAATTTATTAATTTTAAATGACCTATATAAGTCTTCTAAAACTTCTCTAAAAATACAAGGTGCAAAAGTGAAAGACTGCAAAAAGATGTCATGACTGCAGAAAGGTAAACCAACTCATAAGTTAATATATTAAATCATGATTGGCATTCCAAATTCTTCTCTTTCTTGAAGCAGCAGCTGTTCTATAAAATATGAAAGGTCAAAGAAATACAACCCCAAGTAAAGGAATAGAGTTTTCAGTTCCATTTTACCTTCAATGAATTTTCCTTCTGCCTACACTCCTGTAAATGATAATTTCAAATGCAAATTTATTTAGATGGATGATTTTTAAAAAGGGCAATCAATCCTCCAAGGACGACTAATTTAGGGAGTTGTTTGATGAAAGGATATTTCATCTAGTGTATTTTATAAACTTCTGTTTTCATTGAATGATAGTGGAAGTTAGACTGCAAGAAAGTTTCAGAAAATTACTATAGTAATTAGACGGAGGTTTTTAATACTGGTATTTTAATTTTGCTTAATTTTTTATTTTCATAGTTAAGGATAATATTTTTATGTATGGCATGGTATATAGGGGGAATTTATGTGAAAAGGCTTGAAGAAACATTAATTTGGAACAACTCATTAATATTTGACACATTTGGTAGAAGCAATTTGCAGAGTCACTTAAGAAGAATCAATATAACACATGAAAATCAGCATGTAATACCACAAGCTCTTAATACATGTCTGTAAAGTCATCGCAGTTTCCCTTTACTATATGTGTTCTGCAAGATGAACAAGTCTGCATAACTGCAGTAAAATTAACCCAATGAATAACTTTTTTGATGGCATTCCAACAGTTCTGACGAAGGAAAATACAGCATCATTTATATAATAGAGCTTTCATATTATCAGTAAATTAAAGGTAAATTTTCCTTTGGTTTGGGCCAATGAAAAATATTCCATTGTAAGATATTAAAACAATCTATGCAACTCCTACAAGGTGAATCATGTTTCTGTATCAATCAGAGTACTATCCTTGAATGAGTATTTTTATTGAGCATGTTCTCTTTAAAACAAAATCAAAAAAGCAAAAAAATCAAACAAACCAAACCACGTGCAGGGCCAATCGAGGTAGAGATGTGATGACGAAATTTCGACACCTTAGTCAAGAAACGTCCAATAAATTTCTGAAATTCAGCATCAATGGGTTGATTAGTATCAGTCCAAGTAGAAAAGCTGCTGAAATCTGTACAGGAATCATCAGGAGAAGGTTGCACAGTAGATTTGTTATCTCCTTCCACGTCAATCTCATCAGTGATACTGGCATCATCAATGGGAGTCTGTACATATCTTGCTGCTGCCGTAAATCTGCGAAACCTAAAATATAAAGGCAAGAAAATATTTCTATTGTTTCAGTTGAATTGGCAAAAAATAATTTCTGCATATTGTGCATAGAGCATATTATGAGGTAGATATTTTTGTAAGGAATCAGCTGTGCTGTGCTATAGAACAAACTTTTGTTGTTAAGTTAGAGCACAGGTTAGGTAAATGAATTTATCACCCTAATGTACGATAAAATGGTGAATGATTTTAAGGTATACATGTACTGATAATCCTTTCCACCTGCAATGCCTATCTCTATGCGATTTATTACCTTAACATAACGATAGATCAGTAAGAGAAATACCAACCAATCATCCTTTTCTCGGTCTGTCCTTGCAAAGAGATACAAGCATTTCTTAGGATTCTTGATGACTTCTCCACCAATTGGGCAAAATGTTTCTTCTTCGCTGAAACTCCACTGATCTTCCTCTCCATCATTTTGTTCTGAAGCCAAAGTTTGGAAATTAGCACCAGAGCCAATGCTGGCCTCACCGTCAGTTGCCTCATCAGAGTCTTTCATGTAAGTCTCCGCTTCATCTCCTCCGATGTCTTCATTCTTATCCGTCATCTCCTCTTCCTCAATTCCATAGTTTAAACTGATATTTGAATCTTTTTTTAAAACGATACAAATTGGGTACTTTTTACTCCAAAGCCTGTGAATCAAGAATAACTCTATTACTAATTGAAAATTTTATTTTAAAGTTTAAATAATTATATCAATGATAATAACACAAATAATAACAACAGTAACCCTCCTTAAGCTTCTTCTCATGGTTGGACCACTCATTTTGGTTAAGACAAAGGTGAAAGACAAAAGATGAACCATAGTGTACTGACACTTTAAGGTGCCTGAGCCTTTGAGTTTGCCACCCACTCAACATACATCAAACTTAATCTTTAAATAAATCTCACTGCCACATACAGGAAAAAAGCATTATTTTGCTTTAAAACCTTTTAATACCATTATTTTTTTTACTAGGAATGGATAAGCATTTTTGCAGTAGTTTATCTAGTATTTCATTTGGAACTCTGAACACTTGAAATGCTCAAATTGGTACCATGGAGACTTAGATAAATAGGTTAATCAGGGAAAAACTATTCATTAGAGAAAAAGAGAGGCAATTTCTGTGAGCTATCTCTCACCCTTATGGTTCTGTCATGCTATTATTATATTATAAGCTCTATCTTCTTTCAAAAGAACTACAGATTAAAGCTTAGTGTACTGAAATAACACAGTAAGAATAAGAAGAATAAGAATAACTGTTGAATATGCAAATAACAATATAACAAATATTATTACTACAAAAGAGATTTTAAAAGAATTTTGTTCATCCCTCTTATAATATCTTTGCATTAGCTAATTAAAAATAAATCTCTGCATTATATTTTGAATTAACATACTAAATGTTTGAATTTAAAGAAACAAGTATATAATTATGAGGAAGATAATATGAAGAAATAAATCATCAAATAGCTGATACAGAAAATATTATGCTTACCTTTTGCGAGCTAACCCTTCAGGACAAAGTATGATATTACATCCTCGAATGTTATAATCCCTCCAGTGGCAAATCGGAGGCCTAAGATTTGGTGTTTCATTCCACATGGCTCGACGTGAAATCCGAGATCGTGTGTAGGATAGCCTCAGAATATGACCTTCCAAACGTACAAGAACAGAAGTAGTTGCACCAACATGGTATGTGTCAGGATCATATTCATGAGGATACTGATTCATCCAGCCCTAAAATAAAGACATTTGATTAGCATTCAATAGAATACAAATAAAAAGTAATTAACAATAGAAAGCTCTAATAAATATGCCACCATATAAACTCTATACCTCTAGGAAGAAAGCTCAAATAACATTTAACTTAAACCTTTCAACCCCATGATGGGGCAGTTTCACATTTAAATTTCACTTGTAAGGTAAATTGATTTCTTTAACTGAAACACCTGAAATTCAGGTCATTCATAGGTTGTCATTGTCACATTGATGCTAACTTGGAGATAAGACTGACATATATCTTCATGTTTTCTTTCTTGCACTAATTCTTTAATTTTTTGGTATATTTGCTTACTTCATAATGTTATCTTCTAATTCTAATAATGTTTGTCTCTGCATCTCATCATTTGCATCCACCTGCATAACTAGCAGAAATGATCCTCTTCTGACAATCCTATTACCCTATTCCCACATTCCTCTTCTGCAAGTACTGTACATCCTGCACCAATCCCATCCTAAACTTAACTGTTTCTAATTCTATCTGCCTGTATATTTTCAGAATTATCCTGATTATGGGTCACAGTGTTAAAACTTTTAGAGCTGATGTATGAATAAAATCATTCTTATAGCCAGTGACACATTATTATGAAATACTATGGTATCCAAACCAATACCATTTAGCCTAACATTATCTCTAAATCAGTGGCAGGATTTTTTGCACCATAATTCTGGGGTTAATAAATATGATTTAACATAACAGAACACAACAGCTTAATTACAAAGGTAAAAAATCTGGGAATCATAACATATCATATCCAATGAAATTCATACATAGCTATAACCAATTGTAATGCAAAGGATAAAGCTCCTTTTCCGTGAAGAGACTGAATGTTTAAGATAAAGAGGGAACCTAAAACAAACCAAAAGTAGATATTTTTATCAAATCCAATATTTACCTAATATAGCCTTTAGTTGAATGGCATGCTCTAAGATAAATATATGTTGAATCAGCCCATTGTTAGGATTATCTAGTGATCTTAATCATACCTCAAATAACAGAGAGAACCTTTTACCCCAACTTATCAATTGCTCCATGTTCCATACCAACTTATAAATATGTTCACTAATTAGATCTCATCTATTGGGTATGGAGTGATTTTTGGCTGTGATTTTATACTATACGATTTATAAAAATTTTAAATTTGTGAGCACTAATTAGAAATTTACAAGGCTTAATGCAACCATTTCAGGCTTAAATGTTTGGTAGAATAGATTCATAGTATAAGGGAAACTGTCACAAGAGAATTTTGAGTTCATCACACAGTATTAAATTGCTTAGTAAATTAGAGGGTGACCAAAGTACTAGCACTTTTTTGTCTATGACCTTAGAGCAAGAACTGATGATGCATTTGTTATCACATAAAAATGAGACAAATAAGAGTTTAGTTTACTATTTCCAAGAATGAGAACAGTTAAGATTTCCAGAATATATACAATGTAGCTGGAATAAAAAACTCTTCAACAAATGAAATTTTTGAGCACTCCATTATGACCTTGAGATATAAACATACAAACTGTGGTGCATTTATAATTCCGAGCACGAAAGTATACATGCACAAATACATGTGGATGAACATGTAATAAACTTCTCCCTGGTGCAACTTTTTGTCTCATTTGATAACATTCACAATTTACAAAATTTGACAAAATTTATTAGTATTGTTTTAATCTTCCTCTAGAATCTTCCTATAGAAAACTAAAACAAATATGATCCCTACAAGATTTTCTTTGACACATAAGATTTATTTTTTAAGATTTGCAAGGTGATGAGATAGCTCTTAAAGAGAGGGAGCTCTCTGGGGGATTTGCTACCCTTAAATCTTGTGTTTATTTCATACACAATATTTAAGCCAATTATTTCAACAATGGCAGAAAAATTAAGCAGGAAAGATTTAAACCATATACAACTAAAAATCTGATGAATAAAATAATTGCATTATAGTATACAAACTTATTTTTCAAATTTCCAAGACACTGCATTGATTGACCATAAGATAATGTGGAAACCTGGGTTTTAACATGCAAAATTTTAGAGATATTAACTACTGGCTGGAAGGGATTAAGTTTGTAAGTTAAGGTAACTGTGTATATTACTAGCATTAACATTCTCCACCTGATGGACAAAAAAATTGACCAGGTTTTCTTGTACTGTTTCCTATCTCTATCATTCAATTTTCCTCAGACTGTGCAGTGGTTGCACTCTTAGGATGCATGACTATTTTCCATTTTTGTCTAGGACAAGTCTATTCTTCCCTATATGCAGAAATAGGAGAGTAGGTAGAACAAAGGCTCTTTTCCAGTTGTCTTTCTGTTAAAAGCCCTCACAAGTTTTGATAATCACACAATGATATGAAAATGATTTTGAAGACTGGGTTATAAATGTTACGAACAAGTGTTTTCTATATACACACTTTTTTTGTTTCTCAGCCTCACATTATTGTAAAGAGACCTTTTGGTTAAAAATATAAAATAAGGTCAAACAAAATTAAAATAACATAATTGCTTACTTCATATCTAGGAAGAGGTTGATACTCCTTTGCTGCAGGGACTTCCAAAATAGGCAGCCCTCCATAGTCTGGAACAATAAATGCCTCTGAGATGTTACTACGGGGCTGAGTAGCGTACGGCAGCCAGCTGCCATAATACCACCAGTGGACAAACAAACTTACAGCAACCGAAAAAGAAAACCCAACCAATATTCCAGAGAGAAAAGAAGGTAGGATAAAGGGGCAGATTATAAATAGAGAAAATAATACAAATATATTAGTTTTGGACCAGCCAAATAAGAAAAACAGAGGAGAAACATTATCATTGGTAGGGGTATAATCATTGCATGGAGATCCATGCAATGTCCACGTTGGAGAAGACAGATGAACTCTGGAATCAAAGTCTGCTACAAGAGGTGTCTCCTCTTTCACTTCTTCAGCTTCTTCTGGGCTATCAGCACCAAGAACTTCAAACTCCTCATCTTCCTCATCCTCTTCTTCTGCTTGGATTTTCTGCTCTCGCTTTGAAAATATTGAAGACGATGAAACACCAGACAGAAGTGTTGTTCCTTTATCTTTGGACAGCATCCTCCTGCGCAGCTCTAACATCTTGCGTGGAAACTGCTCTCCCTGACCAACTTTCACATCAGAGTCTCCTTCCGGAATATAAAAAGTAGCGACGGGAGTGTCATCCTTGTCTTCAGATGCACTTACAACAGATTCATCGTGAACAACTTCTTCCTCTGCAACAACTGCTACGCATCCATCTTCTGAGTCACTAATACTAGAGCTCTCAAGACTGCCCCTTCCACTTGCAAGTTTACCACCTTGGCCTGACTTGCGACTCGACTTATCACTCTTACTCAGTGTCTCTTCCACCCTTTTGGCAATTTTACCACGTAGCTCATGGAATATATTCCAAGTATCCGAGATGTTGCTGCTTGAGCTTCCAGCAGTAGCGGCAGATCCCACGCAGTCTACACTTGATGATCTCTTGCCTAGTTTTGGTGGACATTCTTTGGTAGGTGATATTTCACGAGATGATCCCCCAAGGGGATGAGGGGAGAGAGCCAAAGAAGAGCTGCTGGGTGTGGATGCTCTTGAACTTTCATCTTCTTCTCGAAAATCTGAAATTGTTACATAATGCTTAAAATACACTCACACTTTAAAGAAAAGACTGGCAAAAACTCTTATAAAAGACCTTTAGAAGCTATGATACTCTTTGGATGCGGAAAACTAAGGCTTAAATATTCATTTTAGACCAAAGATTATGTATTGCATTTTCAAAAGGATCATAAAACCATGGGATGACAATATTGTGATTACCTCAATCCCATGCTTAAAATATCCATCATTTACAATCAATAAGGCAATGTTAAGCATCATAAAAACTTGCAGATGACTACAATGATCTTTGTGTAATTTAACCATAATTTAAAGAAGATCATTAATCACTAACAAAAATTCACCTCTACACAAACCACACAACATACACAGCTGTTGATTGTTAAACAGCTACCGAATCCTTCACCAAATACCTATTAATTCCCCAATGAATGATTGTTACTCCAATCAGGTGTCTACTATAGGACATCCCATTACTTGTGGAACATTCTTACCTGATGATGAATAAATAATTCAAACCAGTCACTTAATTAAAATTTCTTTACTGTTGAACTTGGCATAGTTATTTCTACATACTTCATACTTTGTAGTTCTACTAAGTTACAGCTACATCTATTCATTTCATTCAGATAAGATATACAACTGAATGAATTCTGGTTGAAATTACAACTTATTTTACCCACAACATTTTTTTAATAATTTTCAATTTTGAGTATCAACTGTAAGCCAAAATTGAAAACATTGATGTTAAAATCCCAGAGGATTACCTGGGACAAGAGGGATTGATAAATTGGAAGAAATACCAGAATTCAGAATTATGTGATTGCATGACAATCCCATCCCCCATTAAAAATTTCTTCAATAACATTTACTCTTTCAATTTTCTTCTGATTGCTGTTTCACCAGAATGTTTAAACACAAAACTGAAATATTTGTACAGCTATCAATCAAGGATTTTCCCTTAAATTAATAATGAATTAAAAAGGAAGAGTAGCATCATAATACACCGCTACTAAAAAAATCCTAGCTCTAACCAAATAATGAAAACACTAACCAGATTTATCAGCAATGATAGGTTCACCATCTTGAGAATATGAATACAATTCCTCCAACTCTTCCCCTTCAGTGTGAAACCGGATAGCAAATGTAGGTACAGATGTTGTAATGGGTTTACCTTAAAAAGTTAAAATACTTTTCAAATTTATGAATCTTTAAGTCCACATAAATGTGATGAAAAGCTTTAGTGCACCTTGTTTATTTCTGAAAGTATTTAAATAATAGAACACTGGCACTAACACAATTTCTTTGCAATCACTTTTACAGCATAATTAGTTTCTTATTCCTCTACATCACTTTAATTATCATGCAAATACAATTATTAAGATATCCCAATCTTTTTCATAAGCTTCTAAACAACATAGTAATTTTCCAGGATGCTAAGAGATACAACATTTAAACCTTCCACCATTATGTAGTTGAAATCAGAGAATGATCAGTTATACGTTACATCAGAAGTTTGAATTTTAATTATATTAATAAACAAAATACAAAAATATTGTGGCGGTCTATGAGATGTTTTCCCTGCTATGCTCACTATAATTTTACATTTATGAAATATCATTAAAGAATTTGCATTAGAACAATTCTCTGATTACAAGTTTTAACTCTATGTCAACTTTTAGACGCGCCACATATTATTGGTCTTGTCAACAAGAATTTCCAGCTGATATTACAATCCTATGCATAAACTGATCCAGAGAATTAATTATGAAACAATCTGATTATTAAATGGTTTACTTTCATGAAGTAGAGCAGTTGGCGAATGAAATGGGATGGATATTAGTGAATATATATATGTTGAATAGATTTTAATAAATTATTACAAGCCAAGATTTACTTCAGGAGGGAAATTTACAAGGACTGAACATGCAAGGGAGCTGAATTATTATGGGAAAATTCACAACTACAGCAAGATAATGAATAACAATTATTTACAAAAATGTATTCATACTACTAATTTGGGGATGCATTAAATATATTCAAAAGGATGAAGTATCAATATCTTTCCACATTAAATGTCAAAATTGTTGAGGGGTATATTATTGATAATGGGCATGGACTAACATCAGAAATAGCTAGTATCTAGACACATTCAGTTATTCACTACAGCTGTTAATTCTCATTTTTCGAGTTATAAGAACCGTGAAATAATTTTCACCATAATTAGTAATTTTATTAAATTTATTGAACGAAAACGTGCAAAAGACATGCAACTTACTTCATGCACCCAAAACATCTGGTTTATATATAGCCGTTGAAATCTTCTCGGAGGTTATTGAATGAGTAAGCATATCATTCATGGGAAATATTAGATTAGAACTTACCCTTTAACATGCTTAAGGATATCTTACTGGAACTTATTTTCCTTCCGCTCATGATTATTTAAAGACCCAATAAGCATTAGAAATACAACACTTTGGGTTAGTACTAGGTTTACTAGAAGTAACTACTCAGGAAAACCTAGGAAGGATGTTAGTAAGCCTGAAAGGTTGGAAATATAAAATCACAATAGGCGATTGATAATCAGGATCTTTGAATGATTCTTTTCGGATGAATATATCGCTAGAAAATCTCTTGCCTTTTTTCGTTGTGCAATCCATCCTCCGGAAAAAAGCCGAAGAATGCTATAAAAAGAAAAACATCATCAAAATAAAGTGAAAAAAGAAACTTCGTATTCTTACGAGTTTAGAGATAGAATTTCTTGTAATATAAACTTTTCACGTCTACCCCATACTTATTACTGACCAGAAATAGAAACATACATAGAACAGATGACAGTGCACTAGAAAAATCATACGCGTGTTAAAAATTACAACAGTAAAACAGATAAAGACGAAAAACTGATAAGAATAATTTGACGATTTCAAGGTTGCACTTTCATGCAACTAAGTTACGAAACATATTCAATAGACTTACTGACTTCTAAAGCACATAAATACACATTTACAAAGAGGATCATCCGATGAATTGTAAAATAAGTCGTAAGTGACTTGACAAGTACATATTTGTAATGTCAAGTACTAACAAAATGACAACATAGCGTATTAGTAATCATTTGGCTTCATAGATGTCTCAAGTAAAATTCCAATGATTACAACTAAATTCCATAAGAGGTCTATAGTTGGCTTCAAATCGTTATTCCTCTGATTCTAGTCAGTTTACTTTGAACTCTTGAACTTTTGTTGTTTCGCGACTTGAAAAGTGGGACTTTGCTCTCTAGTTTTCATTTCGCGGAGCTAAATGTTATTGTGTAAAAGATTGCTCGAGTATTCACATGACACACTTTCGTAGCCATCACTGCTTGAGATAAGAGTTTACTGTGTAATTTAAGATGTTCAAACCTGTAAACATTTTCGTGGAAAAAGGATTAAGAAGTATTTTTCGCATACCTAAATCGTTACACAGTACGAACGCTGCTTATCCGCCTAAAGTTTGTGTGATAGGAAGTGGTCCAGCAGGTTTCTATGTTTCGCAGCATCTAATTAAAGTATTTTGTATTCTTGATCTTTCAAAATTAACACAATAGATTTTCTTCTTTTCTTTTTAATTATTAATTTTTTGTTGGTAGGCACATCCAAAGATAGAAGTTGACCTGTACGAAAGGTTGCCAGTTCCTTTTGGTTTAGTTAGATTTGGAGTTGCACCTGATCATCCTGAGGTTAAAAATGTTATTAATACCTTTATCAAAACAGCAAAATCAGGACGTTTGAGATTCGTTGGAAATGTCAATCTGGGAACGGACATAATTTTGAGTGAATTGAAGGAGGCATACCATGCAGTTGTTTTGGTAATGACTAAGCTATTTTTGTCAATTCTGTCGTGATGTTTCATAAATTGTCTAAAATTTATCTGTAATTAATCGGCAAGTTATATTCAACTCAGCAAGAAATTTTGGGTGGCACATCCTGTGCACTTCATGAGAGGGAAGATTTATGGTCGTCTTTAAATGATGTCACATTTTGGTCCGGGAATCTGTGATACCGTATCACATAGAGTTTACAGCTTCGTGGATACTTTGTGATAGAGGGATGCTTCAAAAATTCATAAATCCTGCGACATCATTTAAGGAAAACCCCTATAATTATTGTATGTGATATTGTTTCAGGAGGTAGGCGCGCATCATAGAAAAGATTCTGTAAGATAAATTACCATTCCACCGCGTATCAATGATATTTTGCCTTTTTACTGTAAATTTAAATTATTAATGTCGATTTGACGCTATGATCGATATCTTTCATTGTTTTAGCTACTAATGCTACTCCTTTCTTTCATCCACATTCACAAAGTTTGTGCATCCTTTAGGAGACTAGTTGGCTCGAATAAATCGAGTTCTTTGTGTTCAGTGTACTCAGAATTCATCAGTGGATGGAATGGCATCATTTCAGTCAATTCTTTCGAACGTACCCATGTAATAAATGTTTACACAATCCATGAAGCTTCACACTTGGTATCGCGAGTTTCATTTCGATTTTATTTTATTGTTTTAATCAGACTTACGGAGCCGAACAAGACCGAGAATTTAATATTCGTGGGGAGAAACTTCAGAACGTGCTGTCAGCGAGGCGATTTGTTGGCTGGTACAATGGTTTGCCGGCTGACTCTGACTTGGCTGTAAATTTAGACACTGAAACTGCTGTCGTATTTGGTCAAGGAAATGTAGCCGTAGATGTCTCTAGAATTCTCCTCACACCCGTGGATATCCTGAAGGTATAAAAATCAGTTTAATGATTATTGTAAATATAAAGGCTAATGAAAATCTATTTTAATACAGAAGTATCCTCCGATTACTGATATGAATCTTGTTGCTTATGGCCTAGCTGGTTGCATCGTCAATGAAAATCAAAAGTATAAATGTAACCAGTGTAAGCGGGATTGAAAACCTAAAATTAGAGGTGGGGGCAACATGAAAAAATTTCCAAAAATCCTCCTTAAAAGTTACTGCTGCCTTATCTTGACAAATGGAAGATATTCTATTTGCCTCTTAGTTGAGACTAGAGGAAAATGCATTTTCCATTAACTTTTTTCTTAGTATAGTACATTGCTGTGGTATGAGATCTGAGCAAATAATGGCATTCATCTCGGTTGATACTAATCGAAAGCAATGCAATTTGAAATTAATTGGGTCATTGTACAGCATTTAAATGGAAACTTTCCCCTTATTTTGGCAGCTATCAATGTAATTCTGTCTCTGTGAGGGAAGTGGGGTAAAGATACCTCACTCTTCATCTTGCTTAGTTGCCTCATTTCCTCTAAGGCTTTTGGTAGCTAATAGTGGATGGGATAAGGATTGAATCAGCCTTCAGGCTGATACAATAGAGTCATCTTAAAGTAACAATAATCATAATTAATTAAATATGCATCAAATTATATTTTTTGTGAAATACCCAATAGATATTAAATACTCAAAGAACCACTTAGATGTGAGTTTTAGTTTGAGCTCATAGCATAGGCAAATTTTATATTTTTCAGTTTTCCCTCTAAGAGGGATTACTGCCCTCCCTAGGGCATAGATATGATTAGGATGGTAGATACTTTTGAAAAGTTTTTAGAAAAATAACTTTGAATTGTGGTTTAACCCAACTTTTAAAGTCTTCCTCTGATTTTAGAAGGGATTTCTACTGTTGGTTGCTGCGCTACAACTACATTCAAAATACCTCAGAATTCTAAATCATTGAGCTCTCACGATTCACTGAAAAATACTTATGCATATATCAGTGACTCCCTGATAACCAAGTGAGTACATTCATGTGACAAAGACATTCCTTTGATGAAAGTAGTCCTCAGTGGGGGCCTATATGTAAAAAATTACCTCAGCTATCAAGACACTTTAGAAATATTTTTACTACTTATGCATAAAGTTATCCTTAAACTATTATTGTGTATATAGGATGTCACAAATTAAGTTACAACTCTTTTCATTTAAGATGTGACTTCATCATTTTCATCGAAGTTAATACTTCCTGGACAGGTTGCCGCTGAAAATTTCCAACCTTCTCTTTCCTGCAACTTCCTCTTCAATTGCTTGTAACTCCCTTCAAATCTGAGAGCATATCATATATATTCCTGCTATGCTTTCCCTTTATTTTTACTTCCATAGTCTTGCACATTAAATTGTCCTACCTCATGATATGTCCCATCCAATTTGCTTTCCTCCGTACTGTATTAATAATCATACTTTTCTCTCAAATCTATTCTAGTTTTTGCTCATCTCACTCTCTTCCTCCATAGCCACATTTCAAAGCATTCAAGGTATCTTTCTTCCTCATGGTCCAAGTTTCAGATCCATACAGGATCACACTCCCTAAATAATATTTGGCAAATTTCTACCTTAAAGTTCTTCCTTACATATCAATCTTTTGGCTAGCACCCCTGTATAGTCAATGAACTTCATTCTCGTGACTATGGTTTTATATGTTTATTTCCATAACATCTTCAAATATTACATACAAAATGATAATTTTAATATGTGGATGAAATGCCTGGGAATCTTGGGGAAATACAAAAGGTTAATATTGCAGTGAGACAAATGAGGAAGTAAGAATATTAGTTCCTCAGGGATTCAACCTGAGTTTTAATGTTAATAATGTACATATATCCTTTTTAAGGTTTGCCTAACAAATGTATGACTATAAAATGCAACACATGGAGTAGGAATCAATAAAATATCTAACTAACTTCTGTATATGGCTTTTTCATTTAGTTATTCAGTCAAATGAACACTGTAATATCAATGAGATTATCAGAAAATAAAACACTAAAAGCTCTGCCTTAATGACTCGCATCTATGTGTACATAAGAGATAAATTATGAAATATAAAGCTAAAATCAAATATTTATTTACAGAGTTAACATATTCGCTACTCATTAAAAATTATTTGGATTTTTCACTAATTCAGAAAGAGGATTACAAAATCAATTGCTGTTAGGTTAGTAGTTTTGGCCTATCTTTTGTTGAGCTATCAAAACTCTTATTTTAATAGAAAGACTCTTCTAGGAAGGCCTTCTTGGTCTGGATTAATTCTAGATTAGGATGGCCTCACAGAATCAATTTAGGATCACTTTTTTCAATGAATCGTAATTAAAAACCTCTTTGATAAAATCTTAAACAGATTTACTCAGATTCAGAGTTTTAGACAAGGAAACTGGCAAATTTTTAGTTTCATCTTCTAAATAAAATAATTTAAATTTTCTTTTATTGTACGTGTCGCTCAGTAAGCCAGATCTAAATGGTACAAATCACTATTCTAATTTTAGGTGACTTGTATGAGAAGAAAAATAACCTCTGGTACATATTTTGTTGAAATACTCCTTTGAGTCCAAAATAACAACCTGTACCATAGCCATGTAGATCATTTAGAATATTTATATTATATTTACTTTGTAATATTGAGCCAGTTATGTATATTCTAAATTGTATGAATACCCCAAATTTAGAATGGTCTCTACAATACCTATATATCAACACTAACCATGTTGGGATCTGATCATCTTATTCTCAGACAATAAATGAGATTTAAGGGAGATGAGTTAAAGTTAAATGCAGAGATTATTCTTTGCAATATTTGGGATTTCACAGCGACAAGAGTTTGATTGGCATTCCAGCTGGCATCTTCAGGTCAAGTGGTGAAAGTCTGCATTGCTTGTATGTCAATATCTTGTGGTGAAACCCCAAAAAAGCAGAGAACCACGTATATATACTGTGGTAGCAAATGAAGGAATAATTGTGGCAATGTTTGAGAAAGCTTCTTGGGTATGTACAAAATTTGAACTGATAAGGCATAATGGTTACTCATACAGTCTTAAGTTCATTGCTGTATGGGTGTAAAATGTGGACTTCAAGAAAAGAGGGCAAAAGATTAGAGATTTTCAAGGTATGGACATGGGGTAGGATGGAAAAGTGAGCTCGGTTGATAGATAAACGAACATCAAGGTGCTGGATGTTATTTGGGCAGAGAGGATTCTATATAAGTAATCCAGCATTCGCAGTTGAAATGTGTAATATACATGAATAAATTTAGAAAAAGAAATGAAGGAGAAAAAGTCCACTACAGCTAGAACTTGAGCCTCTCTTGCCTTAATTATTGAAATTATATTTCCTTGTATGATCTTTTTCTGGAAGATGAAAAATACATAGTGCGTTACTATTTTTCATGCTATTATGATAATTATTATGTTATTTTAAATTATATATTATTATTAACAATACACAGCCTTTATTGATCAAATATGAAATATGATCAATGCCTTATGAAAGTAAACATCTTTAATCACTAATATCTCTTCCTATGAGAAAATTGAATGTTTGTAGCATAATTTTTAAAAATTAGTATGAATC
Source organism: Pachydiplax longipennis (assembly GCA_036926295.1). Lineage (NCBI taxonomy): Eukaryota > Metazoa > Arthropoda > Insecta > Odonata > Libellulidae > Pachydiplax > Pachydiplax longipennis. The sequence goes on from JAVFKF010000015.1 coordinate 40,890,284, forward strand.
TTTTTAGAGAAGATTGATTGAGAGACTTACTATTAAATATGTTAACTTATTGCAAGTTCTGACTTCTTAACAAAGAAAATAAATCATTTTATTTTGAACTGTAGTAGTTTGGCCTCCGTTTGCATAGTTAAGGTAGTATTTTTATGCAGTATGTTACATTGTATTTTTGGTGGTCAATATAGTTGATTGCGTTCTCTGAGGGATGATAATTTACATAGTAGAACTGCCAATCTGGGCTGGATTTAAACACCTTGAAGCCCTTAGCTGTAAAATGCCCCGAGACCATTACTGTTTTGAATTACATCAGAAAAACTTTAAAATACATATGCCTTTTAATTATACTTATAAAAGAAATATATTTTATATTAAAAGAAACGAATATGCTTGCGCAATCAAAAAAATTGTATTTTATAACCTTTTATATATACGTTGAATTAGAAATTATATTTTCTAAATGGCTCTAAGTTCCAGCTCAAAACATTCTTTTTCTTGATTTCCCAAAATCAAAATACTGATAATTGTTAAGCAACATGTTACCAATAAAGTATATAATTAATATGTCCATATTTGAAATTATAAGTAACCGATATCTATTGATATCTGACTAATGTGAATAATAATATTAACGAAAATAGTATTAGTAGAAGAGAACCCTAGAGATTCCATAGCAACAACATTAAATATTTATGTATGTGTATGAAATCATCAATATTTCAATCTGATGTTGTATGTCAGCATCACCCATTGGTCTTTCCCTTTTGAGCTTCTCAATGTTAGGTTATGCTTAGGCATTTGATGACTTCTGTTCTCTGTCTGTCCTTATCTTCTTCATGGTCCTCGGTTGAGATCTATTAATATCCAAATTGAATGATACGTCTGGAATACTATGCCTCCAAGTCTTCCTCCAGTATTTTGCACCACTATAATTGAATAGGTGGTCCTTCTTGAGCTATATCAGACCTTCTGATTTGCATTTAACTTTGTTTAATAATATAAAATTCCATTCTTTGCTCACTGCCTCTCACAGAAGCTGTGGGATTTAAACTTAACTCTTCAATCTGCAACTGTTGTAACCTGTAATTTGTAATGTAACCATTCCCAAATTTTGGAATGTGTAGTACCTTTACACCCATATAAACTTCCATTACAGAGACATCATGGTAATTATAATATGTTTTGAAAAATAATGGAGAACAATTCACCACAGTATTGTAGCACTGCTGGTTGTTGAGTGCCTTTTGAGCTATTTGGCCAGGGATGTTGATGAAGTTTTCTAAGAATATTTTAATGTGAGCTTTTCATTGCATCAAATCTCCATTAACACCCTCTGCCTCAATGAAGCAATGGACTGACATAGTCTATAGACAAATGTATAGCATCTATCCAAGAATCACAGCAGTAAACTTTTAGTGAATCTATTCCATTAATTACATGTTCCCTATTCTGTAAAGATATTTAATAAATTGATGCCTTATAATTAAAATGATCATTTCATTTCAATAAGTATTAGTGTATTATTTTCTGGCGTTTTGTTATGAATTTTTGTGTATTACTAGGTTGGCTACCCAAATTCCAGAGAACTACCAATCAGCAGGATACATGGTTCTACACAATATTTTTTTACTTATTTTTAATTAAGCCATACATGCTATCCTAAGCTAATAATATTAATGATAAGAATACTGAGCCAACAAAAATATGAATTTGAGGTTTAAATTTAGCTCTGATTTTAGTTAAATCTGATATGTGCAAAGGACTTCACTGTAAGCTGGTGAATTGCTCTTTTTTCAGAGCACTGACATCACAGAGCATTCATTGGAAGTGCTGTCCAGAAGTCGCCTCAAAGAAGTGATAATGATTGGAAGGAGGGGTCCATTAAATGTTGCATTCACCATAAAAGAGTTCAGGGAGATGATCAAGTTGCCAGAATGTAAGACTGTGATGGATCCTGCAGCATTTGAGGGAGTGAAGGAAGTTATTGAAGGTGAATTGAATATAAAATTTTGTCTTTTATGAAGAAAGATTTAGCTATTGTCTCTCTGTGGTACAAAAGCACAAATTTTGACATACGGCTAGAAGCTGTATGTCAAACTTCAAACTTACCAAATTTATTACTACCAAATATCACTCTCTTGTCATAGTATACCTTTTCTTTCTATTTACAGATAGGGACAGAAGGAAATTTTTATTTCCTTATGTCCCTATCTTTGTCTTTGATGATGTGAAACTATCGAGGTACGAGTGATATAGAATTCATCTAAAGTAAGGGTGGCCAACTTATTTCCTATGACTCCTAATCAACTATGATACCAATCTTACCACTGAGATTTACCAAGAGAAACAAAATTTGACATTTGTTCAGTAAAAATTATTCATAGTTGTGTTTTCACATCCCTTAGACTTATTTTGCATTTTATCAAAACTTTGGAACCTTATAGTCAATAATAATTGAGCATAGATGTAAAGTAATAAAAATTATTTGAAAGATAAAAATATTTTTGATCGCTAGCCATGATCAGCTGAATGTTCCTGGACAATTGACTGATCAATCATGATTGTCCTGTTGACCATCCCTGATATAGAGTATTTTTTATTCAATACTATAAACACAATATATATTGGGTTGTTGAACTAAATTCATTAGTGCTTGTTTTTAATCAAAGAATTCTGTGTCATTTTGCCTTGTAAATTTAGTTCCCTTTTATAAAGTTTGTTTCATAATGATGGAAGAATTAAGGATCTAACCAATCTTTCACACTTTGAGATAGACTTGTTTCTGATCCTTGATCTTGAGAAATATTTCATTTGTAAAGATATGATGGAAAGGAAAAAAGATTTGGAAAAATCATCTTGGAAAAGGATCCTATAATGAGCTAAATGAAGGAAAATGAAAATAATATGTAGAGCATTCAAAAATAACTTGAGTAATGACCATTGTTGCACTGAGAAGTGGTAAAGCTTGATTCTAGAAACTTTTCGAATGTCCCTCATACATTCTATCAGACTTTGACTTTGTTCATGAGGTTTAATGTTCTGGCCTTCATTAGCTAAATCCAATAAAAGATTTCACTACATGTACATTTAATTCTAAACATACTCGTATTCTATGAATTGTGTTTGTGAACACACTAATGTGTGAGTCATATGTCATGTGTGTCATTTGGATTGATTATGTTGAAGGACTGCCAAGACCTCGCCGTCGCCTGCTGGAACTAGTGACTAAAACTGCATTTGAAGCTCCTCCAGCAGATGCTAAAAGAACTTTCCAGCCAATGTTCCTTCGATCTCCTGTTGAATTCCTCCAAGATTCTATGGGTGATAGAGTTTCAGAAGTCAAACTGGCAGTGAATAGTCTTGTGGATAACCGTGCAGTTCCCACTGGTGTTGAAGAAACCCTCAAATGTGGCCTAGTGTTGCGCAGTATTGGTTATAAGGGCATCAAAGCAGGCCCTGGGATTCCATTTGATGAAGACAGAGGGATTGTACGCAATATGAATGGGCAGGCAGAAGGAATGAAAGGTAAGCTCTATCCATTTACTTAATCATGTACTTCTGATTTAGGATATTTTTGAATTTTCTTTGGAAACTGAAATATCATTCCCTTGAAATCTTAAAGAGAATGATCTGATTGTGATGAGTACTAGCTCAATGCAATTGACAAAATGAGAAATGCTCCTATAGGGTTTTATGAATTCTATGATTTTATTAAATATAGTGTGTTTATTTATTTGATTTTATTGAATTCTGATGGTGCATATTTTTTTTGAAAAAAGTGTGTGCATGCATGTATGCATTTTCCATTTTCCTTAGACCATATTTGGATTTCAACCTACCTTTGCTATTGTGTAAAATGGCTAAACAGATGAAATACACCACAAATAGTAATACTTGTTTCACTCCAGCTCATTTGAAACAGCATCCCTAAGAAATGCACAAACAATTTAATTTCATCTAAAGCAGTCTTTGTTCAAAGATTGCTTTAGATGAAAATATATTAGAAATTATGGTCTAAAATCAAGACAAACACCATTGATAAAATACTTTTCTCTCAGAAGTATATTGCTAAAAAGTTTTGTGATGCTAGACTGGTTAGACTAGGGGGTTTACTATATCTAATATTATTTTCTTCCTTAATGTATTTTTGTATTTCAATTCAATGCTTCCCATAATATAACCTCCAAATTTCTTCCTCATTGAAAGAAAATGAGAACTACACATTTCATCCAGTATTCATTATTATTAGGTATTTGAATTTGAATGTGTACTGGAAATAATATTGATAATTGGCATTCTTAAATTACTTCTTTTGCAATAAAAGTTTTATATCCAAACAATTAATGCATTAATTTTCATTTTAGAATTGTACAATACTACTTTGAAATTTTCAAGGTTCATTCATTAATTTTTTATTTATTTCTCTAGATAGTTTGCTTTTCTGCATGATTATTCTCAATTAAATAAACTTGTTATTTTCAGGAGTATACTGTTCTGGTTGGGTTGGCACAGGACCAGTTGGAGTTATACTTTCAACAATGAACAATGCTTTTGGAGTGGGACATACCATTGCCCAGCACATGGAAACTGGTGTTATAGATTTAACTGTAAACAAACCAGGATATGAAGTTATAGCTCGTGTCATTGCTGATAAAGGTAATTAAAATAACATTCTCAATTGCATTTCATTGCAACAATTTCTCATAAATTTTGCATAATATTTATTTAGACTTCTTGCTGCTAAGACCGTGTTATTTGACCTACTTGACTGACCATTTCCTTCACACTTATCATGTAAGGTTGTAAGAAGTTGACTTTATTTTAGAAATCAGCAACAAAATGTCATATTACTTTTGATGTTCCAATGCTTTAAGATCTTCCATATTTTATCATGATGTAAAGGATTTCACTGTTCAGTAATTTTGATTTTATGTCAATTATTGGTTCCTTGGACAATATTACACGTGGAGAAATGGAAAGAAAAGGAATATATTTCTCCTTCTTGCCTAAAACTTGAACACCCATTCAGGGATGAATACATTTCCTTCTAAAATATTCTTTCCTTTACCTTAGTCTTGGATCATATTACTTATGGCATTTACATTTTGCTTATTTTGTTGCATGCATAGTAAAGATAATATTCAATACATACTCCTTTAGAACAGAAAGCTAAGAAATGGGTTTTATGTCAGAAACAGGTTTATTTTATAGTCCATTCCTGGTTTTGAATGTCAGTCTAATCTTTGGTTTAATGTATTTCAGGATTGAGAATATTTTATCAATGTGTCACTATGCCAGAGAAACAATATACAAAACCAGAATTTTCTTCTAGGAATCCAGAGTGTCAGCTTTTCTGACTGGGAAAAGATTGATGCTGAGGAAAAGAGAAGAGGTAAGGAAGTTGGGAAGCCAAGGGAGAAGATAACCAGCATTGCTGAGATGCTCCAAATTGCAGCCTCATGAACATCACTTCTCAATGAAGCCACTTGAAGAATACTTATCTTATCCTAGTTTGCCTTTACCTAATTAAGGGTTGTGTTCAAGGTTTCAAATCTCTTGCTTTCCTATCATGACTTTTATCTTTTAGTCTAAATGACATTAATATTATTTTCACAGAAAGAATGCAATGATTATGATGTAAATGTTACAAAAAGGTTTTGGATGCCTAGTTGATCTAAGTTTTATTTTCTGTTAGGGATGAGCATTTAATCATGAATATTTTGTAGGACCACATAATATTTTATGATCATCATTTGTAAATATATAATAGAGTTTTTGGAAATAAAGATTTTTATATTTTATGTTTTAAAATTTTGAAATTTAAATTCGTGAGGGATTTCTTATTTTACGGTTTCTAACAAGACCTCTTGACTCATAATTATGAGCCAATGGGGCTTGCTTTCATGAAATTGATTTACATACCTCAATATTTCACTTGTTCAATTGAATTCAGATTACAATATTTTAAAAATTAATCTTAATTTCTGAATTTCTTTTCAAAAATTGATGATAATGGTATTGCATTCTAGGACCAAGGACTCAGTATGCAGAGAAATTGATTTTCATAAATACCCTAATGGAAAATTGAGACGTTAGGTAGATTTGAACCCTGGTACCCTATTTACCTCTTGGTTAATGGAAAGTAGTCTACCAGAACATCAATTTTGAGAGATATGCAAAGTTTGAAAGTTGTTCAACCCCAATTGGGTATATGGGGTCACTATAAAGGTTATTGAAATTTAAGCAAATGACCATAAACAAAAAATACATAACTTGTTAAGATTAGATAAACTTGTCAATAGGCACATTACATACCACTAATCAGAAGTGTGTACCTTTTTATTAATACATCTTCCATTATTTTTGGAAAATTTTGTCAATAGATGGCCGTCCTTTACATATCTTGCCATTATAAAGTCCAGCTTGCTTTTGAGATTGCTTTTTCAAATTATTTTCCTCAGATGTATCATTTGAAGTCTTTTGGATGGAAGAATAATTTGAGCGAAAAGATGTGCAATTTACATTTGACTTCTCAGTCAACCTTTTATCTTTTTTAGACTGCAGCTTTTTGAGTTCATCCACCTGTGAGAAAGGATTTTCTTGACAGGATGTCAATTTGAAATTTAAAAAAACCTTAGCTTAAATTATAAGCATTGAGTGAGAGAATATCTCAAATCTGAGATAATTCATAGAAGTGAAATCAATAGGATATGAATAAGCAGAGATATGATTGTATTAATTATTCAAGGGCTTTTGATAAGATAACCATGCAAGGGAAGCCTTACCTCACGCTTCACTTCATCCACTTGTAAGGCTGCATTATCAAAATCTCTCAAGAGTGAATGGTTTACCAAAAGCCCAGCTTCATGCTGCAGGATTTTGATTTCTTCTCTCAATTCAATGTTCTGTTTCTTTGCTAATGCTCTTTTATCCTGGTTCTTTTCGTGTGTTAAAAAGGAAATTAAATTATGACTTCATTCTTACTATTATTTTCTTCTTTTCAGAAAGTTACAGATTTTTAGTCACTGTACTTAAGCCTCTTAAGCACTCCAATAATAGCAATTCACAAAGCTATAGTTGAAAAGAATCTAGATGTAATCTTTGAAAATGATAAATTATTTAATTGATTAAGATTTTGTTGGTATTTGATAAAACCAGAGGAAGTATTACGTGCATGAAAATGCAATATACTTTGCAGTAAACAATATTTTTCCTCTTATGCACAAATCTATTTAAACTCTATCTCACTTCTTAGTAGTATTCTTACATTCTACCATGCTGCTACACACTTCTCAATCTAATCTCTCTTGTAAATGAAAGGTTTTTCTTGTCTAGTTTTCACAATAATCAACTCATCCACACCAAAAAAGATTTCTCAGCTGATCTCTAGATCATTTACTCAAAAATTTCAGTTCCAAGAATCCTTGATTTTATTAAATTTTCTATGAATATTTTTAAGCAGTGAAATTTATAGCTAAAAGTAGAGATAAAAAATTTCAAAACTTCCGGTAGCACAATTTAAGCTACTGATTGTTTTCTTCAATAATTATCTTCACTGTCACCTGTGTAAGCGGTAATATGCTCTGCTGAATCCATATATTTTTAAAAGCAATTTTCAAAAGCTTACACTTTCATTTTGAAGCTAATGACCACTTCAAATGCTAATATACTCTAGGAACTAAAATTCAATCCTATCCCAGTATTTTAATATTTAGGTGAGGAACATGACATGTATCAGGCAACATTTGGACTAGGGAAAGTGGCCAAAAAGTGAATATGAAAACTAATTATTAATTTTCCTCGGAAATTGTATGAATCACACCCGACTATATATAGAGCTCCTAAGAAATGAATTACCTGACAACCAGTAAGGCACTGAACTATTGTTTCTGCTTTTCAAAATCTCTTTATATATATTCTTTTAAAGTATATTCATCGATTGAATCTAAGCAATAATCTTCCATGGTTGACAAACTATGATATCATAACAACAGCTGTAGTAGAAGAGTGCATCAAAGACTACAAACAACCAACCAAATCAAATTAACCCAACCTTTATTTTTGAGTAATTGCCTAATGAATTATTGATTTGAACATGTAGTGCTCATAGTGTTCAGGTTGGTTTGTTGTTTTATAGGATAGTGCAAGAGTGATATATAAGAAAATTTAATAAGCACTGGATATGATACAATAATACTCAAGTAATACCATGAAAAATTTACCATGAGCAGCAGATATTCAGATTCATCCAGCTGTTGGAGGTTTATCTCTATCATCTCAGCACAACTGCTGATTTTCTCCTTAAAATGTGACAAGGTCACTAAAGCAGCCTCAATTTTTCCTTTAAAATGATCCAGCACAGCATTGCGCTCCTCTATTCTATTCTGCATATCTAACTTCTCCATGTATAGAAGCTCATAATTAATCAATGAGAGGCCATCCCCTAAATCTTCCAAAGATTTCAGTGCAGCTTCTTTTTCCGAGAGAGCATCTCTTACTCTAATATACTTCAAAAGGACCAAAGTTAAATCAGCAATAACTTCCTTGTGCCTGTTCACAAGGAAAAAGACTTCCTAAAAAGTAAGATCAAATCAATGTAAATTATTGAAGACTTTATTTAGAAGGAAGTCAAGGGAAACACATGAGTATATGATAAATTGTATATTGCTTAGTAACAAGTTCTTTAAGGCTCACTCAGTTGAGTACATTATGAGCAGCCTATGCATATGTTTTAAATGTTGCATAAATTTATAGCAGTACCACAGTGAATGATGGTGTTTTGTTAAAATTGTTTTATTTTAATTTATGATTCTATTAAGAATTTCACAGCCCTTGAATATCAGGATAAGTAAATTTCATTAATTAGTTAATTTAATAAGAAATTAATTTCATGTGATGGATTCTATGCGACTTCCTGAGAAAGTGGGTTTCACTTATAATCCAATGCTGTCAGAACAAGTTCTGACTGCTGCTATTTTTGATTGTTATTGAGCATGTTATGGAAACATAATAAATATGTCTTATGGACACATCACTATCACTTACTTTGGATTCTGTCATTAATTTGGGACAGGTAAATAATGTAAATAGTATATGCCTACAAAATTAGCCATGAGAATAATCTCTATAAAAGATCAGTATTATCTTACGTTAAAAATGAGGGAATACGACAGTTTATTTATATTACATATTTGAGTAAATAATCTATTTCAATCATGGCTTCCACAGCTCTGGTAATCATTCAAACAAAATGTTTCTTCAAATCTATAACTTAGTGAATCTGCCAAAAACACCCTGAGGTTAAATTATTCTTTTACCTGCAATAGTAAAAACACAACCAAATTAAATGTTTTGGATGTCACTCATGGATGACCTTCAGCCAATCCTTTTTTATGAATAGAATACCTAAGTGATAATATGGGGGTAGAGTTGTAAATTAATCTCACTAGACTATTAATATATGACAAAGCTGAATTCCATTACATTTTATTTCAGTCATAATTTCATTGTTTTTATTTTAATTATCACTGTTTACTTCATTACAACAATTTGTGATGATAGTGCTCTATTCTGAAATTGCAAATGGTTAAATAAAATAAAAATATCAAATGCTGTTCTAGATACCTTTTCATGCAGGATCTTTCCCGAGCTACATTTTACGAGTCCATTTCCATACATTTCTTCTGCTTTTAACAATGAATCTACCTCTTCTGCTGCAATATTTATTGATTCATCCCATCTTTGAAAAAGCTCTTTTGATTTCAAGTCCATCTTTGCTTTCTCACTAGTACTTTTTTCAAGGACATCCTCAAAGTTTGACAAATATTTTCGATAGAGCAAGTCAGCCTGAGATTCTTCCAAACCATCCACTATGGAATTTCCTTCAACATACATACCTTCTGCCTGTTCAATAATAGACTGGTTTTTATGAATATGAACTATAGTTTCCATGAACTATAACTAGAGTCGATGAATAATAAGACCAATTAATCCTTGATATTATTTGTCTATCTAGGGGATGAAATAAATGAGAAAATTCTAATGAGAATATAACCTCAAAAGGCAGTTGAGTGGTCTACACAACTTTGCAGAGTATAGGAGCAATTGTGAAAACATTTAAATCAAACTAAATATTATGGATTAATTGGCCTTATTATTCATCAACTCTTGTTATAGTGCATAGACTCTTGTTTGGTTATTTATTGCATTATTATACTAAGAAAAAACTTTAGTTTCATAGATCACCATCCCATTAACATCTTCAGGCTCCAAATGGATTGGATAGCAATTAACATTAAATCTTCTACGTATTTCATCTTCTAAACAAATTTTGTTATCAGCTCATAAGTAACAGTATTCATTGCTACACTGTGAGTGACATGAAATAAGTCTAAAGAAAAATGATCTCAGAAAAAATTCTATATTTTTAAGTCCATAAAAGATTTGGGATCCATTGAAAAACTGAGGTGCTGAAATGCTTTACTGTAACACTAATCTAGGAATTTATACAGCTAATAAAAACCAGTTTGCTAATAAGTTGGTAAATATAAGCATTTACCAATTCTAAATTACCTAATTTCACCTCACCTTCTTTTTCTTGAAATAGTCATGCAATTTTTTTTGCAATAAGATATTTTTCAGTATAAGCTGCTTCCTTTCCATAGTAATACTTCGGCAACTTTCAATAACATCCAATCTATTGAGCGGTCGAGAGAGAATTGCATCAAATAATTCTTTCCTCATACTAGCAGTATCAGAGTATATGGTATCTTCAGAGTTCAGTGGCTGTTCTCTTATGTTTTCAGATGTACACCTTAAATCTTTGAGGGATTCTTCACTGGTAACCAGTGAATTTTTCAAGGAAGAAATGCTAAAAGATTTTCGATTTTCATCGACTAATTCAGCGCTCTCCTCAGTCTTTATTTCTTCTTCTATGTCATTATTCTCAAACTCTTTGTCAGTTGAATCGTTTTCAGTTTCTAATTTTGTTGAAATGCTAAAAGATTTTCGATTTTCATCGACTAATTCAGCGCTCTCCTCAGTCTTTATTACTTCTTCTATGTCATTATTCTCAAACTCTTTGTCAGTTGAATCGTTTTCAGTTTCAAATTTTGTAGAAATGCTAAAAGATTTTCGATTTTCATCGACTACTTCAGCGCTTACCTCAGTCTTTATTACTTCTTCTATGTCATTATTCTCAAACGTTTTGTCAGTTGAATCGTTTTCAGTATCTAATTTTGTATTCTGCTTTAACTCCATATCACAAAATATATACTTTCTTAACAAACGTAAGGAATGGTCATTAAAGGTTGTGGTATATACATGTACTTTAAAAAATACCAGGGCCACCTACTTAGGTAATTACTAGCTGCCAAAGTGGAATTCACTTTCCTCTACATATTCCTCGTATATTTCGAGCACTATTCCAATACAACGATGTTCTAAATAGCCGCGATGTTATCCATTTAAAAGCTTTTAATCACGGCGTTACTGCAAACCACTGAAATGCCTAATGATCTCAAAGTTTTTATTCATAGCAACGGTTGCTATGTTCTCAATGTTCACTTACCATCACTTACTAACTATTTTGCTTACTAAGGTAATGCAAAAAATTCGAAACGCAAGAATCGAATGCATTTAGAATATTAAAAGGTTTGAAAGTAAGATAAACCGATTTCACGAAAATTTTCATCCCATCTTCATAACACGTTTCATTCGTTAATGCAACATTCTTCACCAATAGAAATTATAGATTATATGGAAAATAAATCACATTAATTAAAAAATAAAAACCATCTTACTATTTTAAAATAATTGTCATAATTTTAGGAATCATATCAAGATCCTTACATTGCATTCTATCACTAGACGAGCATCGCGATGACCCGAGTATCATAGAGTGAGACAATTATGGAGATACAACTGGATTTTAATTATTGCCTTTACTTATTCAAGTAAAAATATGAATCATTATTTTTAGGCAGTATTTGCAAAAAATGTCACATTTTCATAAAGAATATAATTTAAGATTTAGAAATGCAAACAGTCATTTGGCGGGAATCGACACGATTGGATAATAATATATTTACATCGAGGTGTTAGCTAAAGGGTTAGAGGAAGTTCGCGGGTGATCGCGGTTGGGTTGTCTGGACTCAGGGTTGCGGCAACATGTCATCGACACAGAATGGATATACCGCTAATGATGCAGAAAAAGGGCAAATACAGGTAATGAGACCCACAGAATAGATTTAAATCGACTCACGCATAAAAACATCTCCGCTGTTTTATATTTTGACGTGAAATGTTCGGATGGTAACGATAGGAGGCGCCACTTGGAATGTTGTTCAGAAGACATTCTCGAATTTTGAGACTGCAGGAAATGAATTTCATTGGGAGAATCTTTCTGTGTTATGTAACGTGACTATTCTCCGAGTTGCTTGGCATTGACACTTCCTCGTGTGTATATCAATAGGGAATATGGAGTGCAACTACGATGAAGATTTAAACGAGAATCCATTTTTTAAATCATTACAGAACGAAAATTTAGAATTATTTAGGAAATCTACCACAGAAGGATGGGTTATCTGTGTTCCCAGAGCCGGTTCTCTTCCTTCTTATGCTTTAACTCACGAAGAATTTTTCAGTCACATACTCATACCGAGTGATGAATTGCCCGAAAGTCATTTCAGAACGCTGAACGACAAGGAAGTAACCGTATGTAACAGAATCGTTACAGTTGAAAGTGAAACGTCAAAGCCAATTACCTCTCGTGTGCTTTTTGAAGAGACATATTACACTGATGATTTGTTGAAGTGTCGGCTATTATGCATAGAACATCCGCTAGAGAGACTTAATATCGGAGAGACTGAAACGGAGATTTTAACTGTTAGAACCCTTCGTGATTGCATTGACTTGATATGGACTAAAAGTTCTGGTGGTAGAGAGGTTTTGGAAAAGATGGATGAGGCTATAAAATGTTTCCTTGAAATACATTCCGACTTGGAGAGAAAACCTTTGCAAGAATTGAGGCTATTGGTTAAAGGGTTATATAAGAACTGCACAGCCATAGCACTGAGCGATCCTCAGCTCCGTTCGTTGACGTACGTGGATAGAAGGTTGTTGGACGGTGTGAGAATCGCTGCGGAAACTTATGTATTGCATGGAGTTCACTCGCAGCTGATTAGAGGAGTCACTAATGCCACTTCTGCTGAAGACGCTCGACTTAACAAAACAGCTCGTAACTTATCGGAGTTACAGCTGAGGGATCTTGGAGTGGCTCGATCTGATTTGCTGGGCTCGATTCCTATTGCCAGAAGAGAACTGGCGCGCATTGAAGGGTATGGAACGGTGCTTGGAAAAATCGGCTGCCTACGACGCACCGTCGCTGCAATTGGAAGTGGGCAAGATGGTGATTATGGTGGAGGATCAGTCGTCGCAGCTGATGACTTATTACCAGTGTTAGTGTTTCTTGTGATTAAAACCGGTCTTCCCAATTGGATGGCTCAGCTCATGTTCCTTAGGAATTTTTCCTTTGCTAGCGAGTCTATTACTTCTTCTCAAGCAGACGAAAGTTCTTTCCTAATAACTTCCCTGGAAGCAGCGATCGAGCATGTCAAATCGGGGGTGTTGCTTGGAGCGCCAGAACCGGAAGAACTTCAGCGAGAATCTTGTTGGAAAAAGAGCGACGACGAGGATAAAGATTTCGATGATGATAGCATCGAATCCCCCTCTGAGTCTACCAAAGGATCAGGGAGCTACAGAGATATGCTGATTGCATTTTTTGAGCAGGTGAGACTGGGAAATGTGGAGAAAGTTGAGATGATGCTGGATGGAAAAACCGAGGAGGGCGATCTCCCAGAAGAGACGACGAAAATAGAGGACGAGGAAATCATCCATAAGCTCTGTCATCCCCTCTGCTCTTGCGATAAGTGTGAGAAAATAATGTTCGAGCACCATTCCTCGTGCATCAACTCCCAAGCGCTTCCCGCAATCCATTCGGTGGATGGTAGGGGACGTACTGCGCTGCACCTCGCTTGTCGCTACGGGCGAACCGTCCTCGTGGACATTCTTCTCCGGCGCGGTGCCAATCCAGATGCCCCCGACGCCAGAGGAGCCACTCCCTTGCACGTCGCAGCAGCGCGTGGACATCAAGCCGCATTGTTGCTGCTTCTTCTGCAAGGAAAAGCTAACGTGGGTGCGGAGGATGGTTCGGGGAACACACCTCTGCACCTGTCAGCTGATGGAGGACACGAGGGATGCGCCAAAGCGTTGTTATACTACTCTGAGCATTCCAACGGTGCCGCCGTGGCGAGGGGACTCGCGCGAACAGCAAATTCTATCGGTGACACTCCTCTGCACCTTGCCGCCCGCTGGGGATACGAAAGCATCGTTTCTCTTTTGCTGGAACACGGAGCGAGGCCGGATGCTCATAATGCTCGTCGACTGACGCCAATAGATGTGGCCCACAATCCTCAAGTGTCTAGCCTCTTGCTTAAAGCTTCTCCTTCTGGAGATTGGCCTTCCCCCGTCGGCACCATCCTCAGGTCTCCCGTTCGGTCGCCATCCGAAACGGGCCTCCTGGACTTCCAAGACGCCAGCCCCGGGAGGAAGGGCAAGGACGGACGTAAGTCCGGCATAAGACCGGATTCCACGGAGGATATGAGAAGGGTGGAGAAGTTATTACGTGCCGTAGTTCACGGGGACGTGAGGTTGGCGTGTTATTATCTGGGCCTCGATGGCCACTTTTCGAATGCCGCGACTCGTGAGAAGAGCGCGGAAGGAGTGGCGGGCAGTGCGGTGAGGTGGCCGCGAAGACTATGCCATCCTCTTTGCACATGTGACTCTTGTCGGGGAGTGATGGAAGGTGCTTCTTCCGGCGATGAACTCAATACAGATTCGAAAAGCAGTCATTTGGATTTGGACGTCTGCGACGCGGATGGCATCACGGCGCTGCACGCTGCAGCTGCACATGGGCGTATCGAAATGGTTAAAGTTTTAGCGAGTGCGGGAGCCTCCTTGGACCTGAGGACTCGCTCGAGGGCGTCTACGCCTCTTCATCTCGCCTGTAGGCGCGGTCGACTCGGCGTGGCGCGCGTTCTTTTGGATGCAGGTGCAGATGTTTGTGCCACAGACGCCGCTGGTGACACGGCCTTGCATCATTGTTGTCGTCTGGCTGGCGATGGGGGAAACATGGGTGCTGCTGCAATGGCGGAACTGTTGCTACAGTATAATCCACGATTGGACATTCACAACGCTGAAGGGAAGACGCCCCTTGATGTTGCGGAAGAAAAGCTTTCGCTTCGCCTTGTCAAGTTACTGAGAGGCAAATTGGTCAAAGTCACTTGAATTACTTTACCATCGTCAGACGGAGTTTGAATTTCATCTCAAATCTGTTTCTTGCTATCATCAATCTGTTAACTATTCTTTGAATTATTATGGTAGCCATCAAATCTTATTTCCTCGCCAATTTTTCATCAAAAATCAATTTATCAGTTAAAATTTTGCCTACAATAAAAGCTATCTAATTACTCACAGCATGCTAGTCATTGGTCTCAGCCTCTTATGTTTTAAAACAACATCATTATGTAAATATATAGCCACTGCAGGTATACAGATGCTGCAGAAAAGTTGTCACCTTTGATTACAGTTCTTTGATCAGCCTACCTTGTCCATACAAATATTAATCTCAGTTATTGCAATATGGATGTTCAGGGTGGATGTTAAATCTGGTGAGTTCTGAGGTTCCCTCAGCCCAGCATAACTTGATTTCATAAATATTTTTTCTTTTCATTAAGGGATCATTTATTTTCAGGTTATATTTGGTCCAATGTTTTCTGGAAAATCGACAGAGTTGATACGTCGGCTGAAGCGTTACCAAATTGCTCGGAGGCAATGCCTTGTTGTGAAGTATGCTCGAGATGATCGATATGATTCTACCAACATAGCAACACACGACAGAGAAATGTTACCAGCCATTTGCTGTGTCGAACTCATGCCTCTGTCACAGAAGGCACTTGCATATGATGTTGTCGGCATTGACGAAGGACAGTTTGTAAGTTAATTCGATTTTATTATCAAGCTAAGCTGTTTCAGCATCATTTAATCAAATCATTATCAAACATTTCTTGGGAAATAATGACAAAGCAGAAAAATATTCCTGTTACAGCATTGAATTTTGCAGGTCAAGAAAAAATTTGTTTCGATAAACAATTTTTTTTCTTAATGCCAATCTCTTCATTTCAGATAATTATCAAATAATACTGAATAGTTCACTCATGTGTTTACATCATCCAAATTTTTGTTTTTGTCTCTTATGAACTAGTAAACAGTAATTACCATAATTGTTTAATAATAATAATTATATTTTATTCTCCCAAAGATCAATACAAATACCAAGAGGTTGTAAATGATATAAGGCATGTCAAAAATACAAGTTTAGTTCTACTAAAGTAATTTTGGTGCATTAACATTTATTATTGCATGCAAAATTTTCTAAATGCATTTTGTTCAATAATTAGGATTAGAAGAACAATTTAAAATGACATACTTTTGTCTCAGTCATGATCTGCAAATTCCTGAACATGTGTTAGAAAGATTAAAATTTTCAGAAGTAGGCATTGTATGATTTATCATTGGTGTAATTCATCTCTACAGACTGCAGAATCCTGAATATATTCCTCTGCTACAGTTATTTTTTCTCAGTTTCCAGATGTTGTGGAGTTCTGTGAAAAGATGGCTAATTTGGGAAAGATAGTGGTGGTGGCAGCTCTAGATGGAACATATTTACGGAGTGGATTTGGAGACATTCTAAGATTAGTTCCACTTGCTGAGAGTGTTGTGAAGCTACATGCTGTGTGTATGATTTGCTTTAGCAGTGCATCATACACCAAGAGGATTGGATGTGAAAAGGAGGTGAGGAAAAGAGGTTGTTATTCATCTATATGTATTTCAGTTGGATGCCCACTGAATTGCAAGCAGTTTAAATTATTGATATTTATTGCTATATTTCTACTCTTCTTGAGAAGAGAATGAGTGTTAAAGTTCATAATATGTAGGTAATGAGACAAGTAATTGAAAGAATGCATCTGGTTGGCATTTCCCTCACCATTCTTTTTATTGTTTGGTACATTACTTATCCACATTTTGCATGCTCACTATCCAACCAGATATGTGCCTTTTCTTCACTTTACAATATATTAAGATTACAGAAGTGCCATAGTCAAATTTCTTCCAGTTCAAGATTCTGTTCATATCCTGAATAATTTAAATCTGATTCAATCTTTCTCATGTGAAAGATTAATAATTAAGTAGTCTGTTCCCATACCTCCAACAATATGATTCCTCGGATGAAAAAAATGTACTTGCTGCAAGTCAAATAAAATTATTGCTGTAATTTATGATAAAAAAGAAAACAGCCAGTCAATCAAACTTCTGATACCAGAGGTTTACCACTAGGTCATCAAATATAATACCAAAATAGGTGTAAATTATTGATAATGCGAGAGATGAGTCTCTTTCTTGTCTTTTTTCTCTTGAATCTAGTCCTATTGGAGCAGAACATCCCACATGTATTAATATCTGTCTAGTTCTACATGAAATTTGCTTCTTTGTGTATCTTGTGTGTTTGTCGATTCAGTCCTGGCTCTATTTAACGTGTCAAATGTAGATAGATACAATTGATTTAGTTAATCAGTGAGATGATTCATGTTCCTGCATTCTATCTCAATGTGGGATTTGACTAAAAGCAACTCTGTATTCAAATGGAAAAAGAAAAAATAAATAATATAGAGGACAGGACAAAGACAATCAGAGGATGACTAACGCATGATTACCCAAATATTTTATACATGAACTTTTATTCAAGCAAATAGTTTTCTGTTCCATGATATTCAAAACATTAGTTAATTGCATTTTCTATTTTTTTCAGCTTGAGGTTATTGGTGGAGCAGAGAAGTATATGTCTGTTTGCAGACGCTGTTATTTGGAACCTCATAAAAGTCCGAGGAAAAGGTCTCCATTGAAATGTATTTCGTCTCCATTGAAATGTATTTCATCTCCAGAAAGCCAAAGGAAGCGGTTATTCTGAGTATCAGTGGTGTAAATGGCAAAGGAGGTTGACTACTACTCATTTTTCTAACCTTAGACATTCAAGAATGTTCTGAATACCAGTGAAACTTAACTCTGTTTTCATGAACTAGAGGAGGTTGTTAAACCAAAAAGTGTTATTTTATGCACAAATATTTAATTAACATTTTTTTGCATTTCAAGTGCAAGTTCAATATCAGTGAAGCTAATGCTTACTTCTTTTACAATTGCAAACACCAAATTATAAATTTGGAAGTTTTATACTTTTATATGTTGTGACAAGGAAACTGAATTGTGATGTAAGAAAATAAAGGGAGATATGGCAGTATTTTTTGAGGTGCTGTTTCTTTTGTTGTAATATCAGTTTTTATAGTAGCTTGATAATAATATATTCTACAAAAATGTTTGGACTAACTACACAAAAGTAGGGTACACAGCAAGAATTTTGAAAAAATGTCATCTTCATTCAGGTAAAGAATATCTGCTATGAATAGCTTAATTACTCCTGGAAACGAAATGTAAAAATGTGTAGACCAATGCTTGTGTTACAAGCGCCTAATGAAGGAAGATGTTAGGCTAGCAGTGGAAGTGGCATGAGAGAGGTAGTGTTTATGACAGCCTAGGTCATATGCACCTTTAAGGAACTAGGAATTGAACACAGGTTTGTTTTCACCAAAGGTGAATGCATTACCAACTTGGCCATCAGGTCTGATGTGAGAGGGGAAGATAAAGTGAAGAATGACATTTTGGGATATTTGGAATATATATAGAATATATCCATTCAACTAGTTGGTATTAATGTTTATGAACTCTGGTTTAGGGCCTTTTCAGAAAGTCTAATTTTCTGTCTGTTTACTGGAAGTGGATGATATCCTTTTCAAAACTGAATTATGATATGTCTTGGTGGTAGTTTGAGAATTGAAAGGTTTTAATGGTTTGGGGAGTCTTTTTTGTTCTTCTCTGATCAGAAAATTCCTTCAGTTTTCCCAATCTATATTGCATTGCTGTCATTGCATTATACTGTTGTGAGATTTTTACAAATTCTGTAAAAAAAATAAATATAAATGGTCCCTCCAACTGATTGCAGAGGTCATTAATAGCTTGATATCTTTTTTGTTTATTTCATATGCTGCTATTTGGCCTTCAGGGCAAATGGCAATCCACTTAAGATCTATTGTGGTATATAAATCTTATTCATTAAACAATCATATAATCATTCATGAGTTAATTTTAAACGTAATTCAAAATAAAGTATTCAATCAGCCTCAACCGAACAGGCAAAATACTGAGCCTAAAACCGTTCAGGGTGTTGCAAAAATGAAAATGCCCAATCCACTGAGCGAGTATTTTTCTTTGAATTGTGAATAACATATCTACTTTAATTCTCTCGGATAAATACAAAGTAATTGACACCACCTGATTTTGGAGCTTAAATGTCTACCAAATACTCGTAAAGTCTGAAACATCCTTTCAAAGTTTATGAAACATACTGTATTATGCAGAAATCATTACAAGATACATTAAAATTTAAGTAAGCCAAAAATAGATGATGAAAGAGATAATGAATTGCATTGCAAATGATTTAAATGTCAAGGATAACAAGAGGCTTCCCTGAGAAGGCCAAATTAACAGTCTATTGGAATTGTATGAAGTAGCACCTTTAGTAGTAGAGTTGGTTTACCAAGACTTCCAACCTTCTAATCTACTATTAATCAAGTTCTTGATTGACTAATCATACAAACTTGATATATTTTAGAAATATACTTCAATAATAATTCTGAATACATTCTTAAGGAATTTTTATCTCTTTAATAATTGTTCTATCCAATCATGGTATAGAAAACAAAGATAATATTAGCCAGTGCAAAATATTCTAAGAATAGATGGAGAGAAAAATTATTTTTAATATTATTGGAGTCGGTCAGTACATTTAATGTACTTGACTCTAATTTCAACGTTGTATACAATTACTTAAACTTCATGACATGAATGAAGAGGAAGCCATTTACAATACAATAATATAAGTAAAAAGTATGTGTGTCCTCTCACTTGTGCAATTGATAACTGAGCAGGAGACAATTGAGCAATGTGACAACTGAGCATTGGATTCAGTGAAGTGACAATCATGAGATAATCTTTTCAGCCAGCACCCCCAATTTTAAGATGGATAAAATATGGATAAGACTAGATAAATAAAACTAAGAAATCAAATTGGTGTATTTTAATGTCTCAAAATGCTACTTTCTAACCAAGATTACTTGTTCTGTGATATTAGTGGGTCCTATGAATATAGGCCTAAATATCTCCAATAGTGTTTTTTTACATAAAATAATTTCTTGTAGAGAATTCTCAAATAATTTCATGGAAGACTTTATAGTTGCTAGTAAACTCCTCCTCTTCAAGGAGTTGATGCAACAGCTAATAAAGCATTTTAAGAGATTTATACTCATACTTTGTTTCAATACATACTCTATAAATCTATGTTAACCATATTCAGCAAAAATGATACAGATTGAGTTTGGCAAAATTTACAACACAAAATACGGTTAAAATCAAAGAAAAGCATAAAACCCTCCACAAAATATTGTGAGTGTATGATGACTTTTGTCGGAGTTGAGTGTGTTTGCTTTTTATGCATTTAGCAATCCCATGATTCAAAACTTCACTTGTCTGGACTCACAGTTATGTGAGTCCAGACAAGTGATATAATAAAGATTCATCCTAAATGAAGCGCCAAAAAATTCATTGAACTAATTATTCACTTGGTTCAAGAAAAATATAGCTGTTGAATAACTGTTTAATCACTCAAGCAGATGTTAATAGATTTATTACAAGAATATTTTTATGTTTCTGGGTGCTGAATCAATAATCTTATTGTAGATTCGATTGTTTCAGAGCTCATCAGTCACTCACTCAGTTGCACATTTGGTAGAAAACCCTTAAATACACCATGTTATAAATTTAGTTTGCAAGGGGCAAAGCAGAAGGAAGAATTGAGAGGTGATGGTAGCCCCATCGGAAAAGCATCTTTGTGAAAAGAGAAAAAACATTTTTATTATACAAAAACTAAAAATACAATAGAAAGAGCAGTATTTTACAGCAACAACTACAAGTGGAGCTACGAAAAACTTTTCTTCTCTCTCTTTCTATGTACATTTACTTATCCTAGCAACTGATTGGCCACTTAAATTTCTTACCAATTCAATTCGATCCACAGCATTCATTCCAAAAGAGAAATCCAAGAGGGCAATCACGGTGACAAACAATGGCATGTTAAATTGGCATGGGAGAAAGAAACAATTCATCGTAATTTCTCATTTAAAAGACAACTGTTCTAGACTGAAACTGTAAGTTTTTGACTGAGGATTGGGTTCCCAAAGAAAAGACTCAAAACTCATCCAAAACATAGATAACATAAATCCTCTTCAAGAATTTTGATATAGTGCTTCGGAATTTGTAGAAAAACTAATGAATTTATTAATCACGAAATGAAACAACCCATTCACACACACATATTAAAACTGGATATATTTTAGCATAGAAATGAACATTTAAAAATAATCCATCCACAGGAGGGTGTAACAAAAAATAGTATGTGATAACTAACTCAAGGTATAAATGAAAATTTCATGGTAAAGAATCTAGTAACATAAGAACAAATAAGTACAGTATCCAAAAGGGTAACCTTTTTAAGTGATTTCCATATTGAATAGAGAGAAGAGCATATTTTACCAAATAAAGATTTCAGTCTGGATCTTCAGTCAACCTTATTGATGTACATTTTAGATTGATAAAACTTTTTTGAAGTTGATATTACAACAAAGGAATCAAGATAGCCATTTTCTCTTGAATAACAAATAGGATGGCTGGAAAATACACATCAACATAAATAAAGTGATCGATTATTCACAACGGACACACCTTCAACTAGGAAGAAATGCCAAATCATTGAAACATGGAAAAACAGAAATCACTATTCAAACATGACTAGTTAATAATATCACATTAAGCCAGGCTTATTTTCAGGCCTAATATTTTAACTGACTTTGAAATTGTGTAAACAATACCTCAAAAATGCTATCTTACAAACAAACTTGAGCTGGCTATAAAAAAGTGGACTTATTACTTAACAGATAAGCAAAAACACAATAAAAAGTTACATGTACCCAAAAATTTTCAATATAAATGAAAAGTCTGAATTTAAAATAGTTTGAAATTAGATCATGCCAGCACTAAATTAAATGAGTACAGTGAAATTGAATGCTTATGGTTTTAGGCAAAAACAATAAGATATTTTAGAATTCTACCTTCAAGAAATTCAGGCAGCAAGTAGCTTTGGTGATATGCATAGTGGTGACAATGTTTCGTAATGCATACAAGAAAGAAGTGGTATTTTAAAAGTGCTTTGACAGCTAATGTCATTTCACACATGTAGACCCATACCAGGGACTACTTTTACCAAAGTTGAATGCATTGCCCACTTTGCTATCAAGAAACCCCATACAAGACAGTAATAGTGCATATAATTTCCTATCTTGCTTTCAACACCCAAACTTTCCTTTCTATTCTGCACAGGCAGGGGCCATAAGCTTTCAATTTCACTATAAGCTGCACCATATCTGGCTTTCAAACATCATAATCTCAAAAAGTAACAATAATTAAGTGACTGCTTTCACTTGCTATAAATGTGCATTCTGGAGTCATCCCCTTTTTATCCAGATTTACATTTACTGCTAATGAAATCAGTATTCTTACATAGAATTCATATTTTGTGTAAAAATTTCAATGCCTCTATTCAATAGCATTGTTAGAGAAATGAATTCCTTTTGCTCCTTCTTTATTACGATGAGATTCATTATGACTGACTCATCAAACAGATACCTATGAATTCAATTTTTAATATTAAAGGAGCGTACCTTTTTAGTTTATCTCCTAAAATTATAATCTGTGTGATAAATTACAAGAAATAATTCAGAGGCTCCATTATCCTCAATTCATATCCAAGAGGATAATATAACATTCATATTGTGACCTTTACTTGAAAAATCAAGGACATAAAATGTAACTCAAATCTTTGGTAAAATGATTGCAAATGATGAGTGGGGCAAAAGATATACTAACATAACACACTCTTTATCAGGGATTTTTAAAAGGAACAAAAATAAATTTTTGAAGAATAATTTTCTTAGATACCAGGGATGATAAGAAAAGATGAAGAAATACAAGTTACTGCAAGAAAAAAGATACTATCCAAAATTTAAATAGGCTTGCTTTGAATGTAAAAAAAATGAACAGTGAAGGCACAAACCCTGGGAAAATGACCCTCTCAATCATCTATCAGTTAAGTGAATAGATCAGCAGCAAGTACAAATGACTTACACTTGAGCCTGGAGGTGGCTTAGTACGCAGTTAGGGCAAGCCAGCTGAAGAGTGGGAGAGGAAGCGCGTTTGGGTGCAATGGTGGCTGAGAACAGTCCTCTGACGAGGCGAGCAGTATGAGGGAGAGGGTGATGCAAACCAAGGAGAGCTAATTCAGTCTCTGGAAGCACACTCTGTTGGAATCTATCAGCACGGAAGTGATGTCCACATGAGAAGACAACTGCCTCCACTCCTCTCTGTTCCTTTTTTTTGGAGAGAACAAATGATTCTGATACTTCTTGATCTCCTTCCGCACAGCTTTCCTTTCCAGCATCCAGAACATCTAAGACTGCATCACCAGACACGTGAATGGGGTTGGGTAATGTATCTACTCCACTTCCAATCAGTCCAAGATTTTCAAGAACTGCCTCCATTGCATGCTCTGGTGTGTATGGGATGTCAGGAGACAAAACTGGAGCTTGAGGAGTGCTGGGTGCAGGAGGACCTCCACCGTTGTCTCTCGTAAAAGGTGCAGCTTGCATTGCCATGACCTGAGCCAGTAACTCAACATACTCTGGGTAAGCTATTTTTTCTGTAAGAAGAAAACATGAACAAATCAAAAGGATACCCAAAGAAATGCTTCAAGAGTAGGTTTAAATATTTGAAGGCTGTATTTTAGATATTTATTTTTACAATCATTCAAACCATAAGATATTATTGACACTTCAAAGAATAAGACAAAATTAATGAAAAAAATTATACAAAAATTACTTCATTTCAATACTATTTGGTTTTAAATAAAGCATTAGTTAGCATTCATTTTATTTGATTCACTATTATACTAAAGAATGAACAACCTGGACAAGGGATTGTTTATTTATTTGAGTTTACCTTTAACTGAAATATCTTTGGACACACACTAGAAGTGGTGGTCAAGGGGATAAAACAAGTGAAATTTTTATGATAAAAATAACAGTTTGACATACTATGCCTGATGTGACTAAGGAGAGTAGAGCACAGCTGCAGACAGAACTTAGTTGAGAGCTGACTGAGTACAGAACCAGGAGGAGATGAGCGCTCACTTCCTTTGTTCTCTTCTTCTGAATCTACATTCCAATCACTAAATGAGATAAGAAAAGAATTCTGAAACAGCTGTATCAATTATTCTGGTACACCTTGCTAATCGAATTAATTAAAGAAATTTTGTTTGAGTGTGGGAATTAATGATTGCTTAAGACCATTTCTTCATAGTAATTAAAACTTTTCAAATAAAAAAACAGGGCTAAACTCATGTTTCTTTCTTATTCATTGAAATTCCTCCGTTTCACTTCATCCTATAAGAATACTAGCCCTACATAAAAAATAGTTTTCAGCATAATGCAGACTTGTTTTCTATTAGATAATTTAATTACTTCTTAATCTAAACTAAAGACATTCACCTTCTAAAAGGGAATTCAATAAATATAAAACCTGAAAGTGGAATGACATTTTCAGAAAGTTTTTGCAAAAGCTTTGATAAAAACTTCAGTTACACTTGCCATAATCATATTACAAATTTAATGTTTCTGAATTATTTGGAATATTATTTCATCTCTTTCAAATTATGTTAAACCTGGTATTATAAGAAAAACTATTATATTTTATAGCTCCTATTTTTTGTACGTGATATGTTCACCCCCTCGGTCTCTAACTAAGATAAGGTATTTGTATTTTTATTCACTTTCAATGTTGAAGAAATTGAAATTACCTCTTATTTTTAATGACTGAATAGTTAATAGATTATTATAGAAGATTGGTCCCATAGGTTTTCCTGAAAACAAAAACCAAAAGCTTTCCCATGAACCTGATTTTATATTCATGTTGAGTAGTAATGATGAAAACATATACTCCCTTCTTTACATAAGCAGAACTCATCATGGCTGAAAGCTATAATATAACATCTTTAGCTTACAGTTACGAATCATATAATTTAATAATAATTTCATACAAGTAAAGATACACAACATTCCAAAATTGTTGCTACAGAATTTAGATACTAGGAAGTTGCAAGCTTTAAATTTCCCTTAAATAATTAGTATATTTCATCTTGATAAACTGCAGACACTAAATCATATGCTATAATTGATATTTATTTTAATTCTGACTACAACTATTTAATAGGTTGACATTAAATTGTTTTATTGCAATTTTGTTTTTAAAAGTCTACTGATACACAAGATTGACCTATTTATCTGTGCTGTGAACAAGTACAAATTTTCTCTGAGAGGAACTTTCAGAAAATAAATAATTAAATAGCAAAGAATGATATCAAAACTCACCAAAAGAGCATGAGTCCAAGAGGATAGAAAAACTTGGACATGTGTTTGATAAGCAGAGTTTCGAGGCAGCTGAGTGGCAGAGAGTGTGCAAGCCAGAAGTTGATGCCTTGCTCCAGAAGGCGGCGAATCATCAGATGGCCTTCTTCTTCCAGCAAAGACGCATAGTGTTCAACAACAAGAGAAGCTCTGTAAGCCAATTCCTCCTCTGGTTTAAGCACACTCATCTTTGTATCACCTTTGTCCTTCCCATCTACTCCACTCCAAGGCTCATCAACAGCCTTCCGAAAGTCATTACCTTCACCAATATTACAAATGCCAAACGATAGCCCATTTCGAACACTTTCAACGTACTCTTGTTGGCATACAGGGCTGTTTTGCTCAGGTGATTTTGCTGGGCTAAGTTCTTTTTTATTATGAATATCACCGTTGAGTGAGAGTGAGCCATCACTTTCTTTGTTCCTATTCAAGATTTCTCTTTCCTTTCCAACCAACTGTGCTTCAGATTCTTCTTCGCAAGGACAAGCAGGAGAAGGCATTCCCCCTCCTCCCTCTGACATTTCCTCAGCTCCTCCCTGAATCGCAAATGAGTGCGTCTCGCATCTCCGACTACCACGAAGCATAGCTTCGATCCCTACTTTGTTAATTTCCTCATCTTCTTCCTCTTCCTCCACCCTCAAGATGCCTCCCTCTCTTCGAGAGCTTGTCTTCTTCTCTTTCTCTGGGGATGAGCTGCTCTTACTGGCCAAATACAACGCTTTCAGTTGATATGCCAATGCCTGATGAAAGTGGCTCTCAAGAGCAACTATTTTGGCTGCAGCTTGGTAATTTTCCAGTTCCACACACTGCAGAGAAAGATGAAAGTTAATTTTGACATGAAAACATTAATTGTAGTTTTGAAAGCATGATTGATTAAGCAATTAGAGCATCAAGATGGAATCCAAATTTGAGGAAAATGGATAGTCAACTCTGCAACATCAAGAAACTGAAGATTGTAAAATTGTAAAAATTATGTTTGAACGAGTAAAATAAAACATGAACAAACAAAAGATAATTTTCTGCATATAGTGCAAAAATTATTCCATTGATGTGACAAAGAAAAATATTCCACTGACAGTGAAAAAGTTGATCACCTATATAATTAATGAAATCCCTGTGTCACTCCTTTACTTCGTATATGCTATATTTAAATCCAGCATCAGTTTATTTTCTTTACAATAATTGCTTTTATTCAGATATAAATCTCCAACCTATTTATAAACTGAAATTTAAAAGTTACTTTGCAGTAAAATAGAAGGATGAGTTCATTATTAATACAGTGTAGTATTATTTTTAAATAATATCGAATCAGCAACAATTCAAGATGAAATTTTAATGTTTAAAATAATATATAGGTCACCTAACTCTCTCTCAAACTCTTACCAAATGAAAAATAATCAATTTTCAGGAATTTTTGCAATACATTACCTCAGTTATAGCAATAATAGGGCAAATATTTCAACCTCTAAATCAAAATATGCAATGACTACAGTTGAGTTCACCAATAGAATGAAGCATCAGTTTTCTGTTAATACAATTTAACTGTTTTAGAATCCCCAAGGAAAAATATACAAGGTCTGACAGGACTGGTACTCAAACCCTAATCTTTATCCTCTGAGTTATCTTGCAAGAACATTCAGATATGCAAAATTGGGAGACCAAGTAGGCAAGTAGTCTTTATGTGCAAAATCACCTATCATCCTTTTCTAGCTTTAAAAGTAATTAATTTAAACCAGGCTTACATTAAATAAAAGTCTTTGGCTGTTGTAGTACTTGTGGAAGAACTCCAAAGTTTTGTGTAGCGTCAGATGTCCATACTTTGGAACTTCTTCCTTCCCCTGAGGAATACTGAATAAGGAGAGATTCTCAGCAGGAGCACTGGCAGGCAATGCAGGTGGCAGCCAAGGGACCAGATATGGAAGATCACTTAAGTTCTGACCCCCATGTGGATGTTTGATCACTCTTTTGGTACTCTTTAGCATCACCACACTCCCTTGGAATGCAGATCTAGAAGATTCCTCCAGATCTTTCCCGAGCTATGATGTAAACCATTTACCTACATATTACTTCTCAAATAATAGACAAATTTTCTCACAGACTAAGTTGCTTTATTATTAGTACAACAGTGAACACATAGGATGTCTCCAAGAACAGAATATGAAAAATAAGTTAGATCAACAAAGCAGAAAAGTAATATTATTTTGATCAAAAATATCTAGAAAAATACTGAATCAAAGTTTATATGATCATTAACAGTTAAACTGAGCAGTGTATACAGAATTTCAAAATGGAAAGGAAGGCATAACTAAACACTAAATTTCCTCCGTGAGGATAATTAATAGGAATAACATTTAAAAAATAAGAATGGCATCAGCCATTCTAGCTAACAGGTAACTTCATCAACAAATTTCAAAGAGAATTTATAATGAATAAAATCTTTGAAAGACAGAATATTGGCATTGATAATCATGAAATCTTTATTCTTAAAAATTTTTTTTTTCCAACTTTCAGCATCAAACTTTTGGGCCTTAGTTTCCCATGTATTCTTACAGTGATTTGGCTTTAATACTAATTTTGAAATTTAAAACCAATAATAATAATAATAATCATAAAAAAATAAGATTATATATTCCACTATCCTTCCTACAGGACTTGATTTCATGGAGCAGTTATTACCAAATTAATTTTGTATACAGAATAAAGTGTGCAAGAAATGAAAATGTTCTTTTCATGTATTTATTATGCTACTCTGAATGACCTGGAGTCAAGTCTGATAAAAGTAGGTGTACAAAATCTGAAAAGGATATTTTTTATGCTACAAAGTATGTATACAGAATTTAGTTGAGAATATTGGAACTGTCTAGATATACACAGAAAATTGATTAATGTTGTTTTAGATGTACTTGCCTGAGCCAGAGCATTGCTTCCCCATGCCCATAGTTTACCGGAGGATTTATCAAGAGCTAGAGTGAACTCACAGCCGCATGCAATGTGGGAGGCACGCAGACGAGTCAGGTTTGGTAAGGTGGTTGAAGAATTAGGAGGAGGAGCAACTGGTGGAGGTGCAGGAGGGGGAGATGTGATAGGAGCTGGAAATAGGGCTTCCCTTCTTGTCCCATTGCCAACTTGGCCATCCATACTGCGACCCCATGTATACACAGTTCCATCTTTGGTCAGCAAGGCTGAGTGATGACACCCACATGTTATCTTTAGAGGAAAAGATTACAAATCAATTTCTAGGCAAAGGCTGAAATATGATAATATTTTCCACACAGAGTATGCAATATATATTATATATAAAATTTTTGAATTCACATATCAACTCCAGTATAGGCTATGATGCCATAATTTTAGGAGTTTCAACAGGTCTCAATCCAAACTGAATATTTTGCTGACCTTCTCGTATATGTAAAAATGTAAGCAATTTTTGGGTGTCCTGAAGGCAAAATATGCTTAGCATTAATATATTTAATAGTGATTAAGGAGCTACTGCTGTGAAAACCTAAATTCTGGAGATACCTTGCCAAGTAATCCAAAAGTACGCAAGAAAAATGCTCCACAATTACTTCTACAATTCTACTCTTTTGCATTTTGCTGACATATTTAGTATAACTATACATCATATAGCATTATATTACATTACAAAGACTTTTATCATAATTTTACCATGATCAACCTTAGAATAAATAATTATAACTAAAAATCTCTCACATCTGGCATAAGCAGAAGACCTAATGCTCATTCCATCCTAACTGAAAATTATGAAAACATTTAAATATCTTGATTAAATCACAGCAGACTTGTTCTGTTCACCTGTGTGATTGGCCCAAGGACAAGAGATGTGTTGACAACAGATGGGAGCAGATGTGCCTGGCTCTCTCCTTCTGTTGTCTGCACCTCACTGCGCCCTCCTTCTTCTGAAGACTCTTCTGCTCCAGGGCTTGCTGTTGTTTCCCCTTCAGCCCCACTTTTCTGTTCCTGATCTGTTGATTTAGCTGCAGGCTTCTTTCCATTGACTGTAGACTTTTGGGGAGACAGGGGTCTTTGCTGTTGTAACTGCTGATGGAGAATCAATCTTGCCTTTTTCTGGGCTTGTGCCTGCAGCCTCAGCACTTGTGGACTTGATCCCCATGAGTATAGAACATTTGAGACGCCAACTGCAAGCTGATGCATATGATAGAGAATATTTTAGTATGAGGCTAAAGCACTGGTTCCCAAGGAATAATGCATCTATGAATCCAAGGTGGAGCTGTGATTGCACATTTAAGTTTTCATGGAAATTTAATTCAAGAAATAGTTCATAATGCTAACACCATGTGCAGAAAATATACCCTATGATTTTCTATCACACTTTGTCAGAGAAATGACTGGCAGTATCATTCACTGTTGTTATCCAAAATAAGAACAATTTATCAATTTGAAATACATGTCAACTGGGGCAGATTTTTACAACATCACCTATTGCAGTCCATCCTGCTTTACTGTAGGGAGTCCTTGAAGAAATTGTTAACAAAATACTATGGAATAATGGAAAATTTTTATCATGATCCTTCAAATACCTCTGGATATTGTTTTATTTTAACTCATCCAACTTCTTCCATGTTATCCTACCTTTGATCATTCTGCTATTATATGAAGAGTTTACTTATGAAGAAAGATACTGAATAATAAATAATGTTCATCATTTGATTTTGATTATTAAAATACATTTCTATCTTCATTCATGATGTAATGAGAATAATCTCTTATACTAAAGTAAATCTGTTAATGTCTAAATTAATCTAAAATATACTTAAGGATTTTGTATCTCTTTGCCATAGGTATTTTAAAACTAAATTCGATTAGAATTTAAAATTATGAAAACTTGAAACCTTTGAGACAGAATCATAAAATATTTAGTATGAAATACAATTGAAATTCATTTGTTATCTCTACCTTACTTATTTTAGATTCTAAACGAGGATTTTGTAGATTTTCAAAACACACAAGAAACTTACATTGTGGAAATAAGCTGTGGCCATCATTGTAATAGGCTCTGGAAGAAGTACTCTGACAGGCAATGATGATTTCCCCATTGCTCCATGACCTAACTGTCCAAAGACACTGGATCCCCAAGCTAACAAACTGCCATCTTCAGTGAGAGCAAGACTATGACAATGGCCACCACAAATTCTTGTGATTTTCTCCTCCAAAGAAAAATTGTTTTTGTTATACAAGCTGATAACTTTTTCTTCAACAAAACAAGAATTATGTCAAGAATTACACATTATGTTTTAAGTACTGGATTAACAAACACTATATTAGTTGAGATAGACATTTACCTTGCCTTGAATTGCTTTCACAACAGTTGGAACTACACAATCTTCCACATCACCATGACCAAGTTGACCATAAACTCCCCAGCCCCAAGTGAAAACTCTGAAATAATGACAATTTCATACAGCATTGAGAAAGACTTATCTTAAGAAAAAAGATTTATCAAAACTTTGATTTGCATAATTCTGTCATATAATCATCTTCTGTTTAATCAATTTCTAAAATATTCAGCTATATTAACACATGATGATCATATGCGTCTCTAGATTCATTCAAGATAAAATCATTTCTTTCAGTGTAAAAATAACAGCATTTTCAGGGTCCTAAAAATTATTAAATATTAATGCATTATGCTGAATAATTTTTGGCATTGACTAATTCTCACCATTGAGTTGATATTTAATATTGAATTAACTTGATATGAGGATAGATATGACAATATTTGGATATTAATTTTGGAATTATCCTTGGAATAAAGGAAGAATTTAAAGTTGAAGATAATTATAATAAAATTTGTCATAGCAATTCTGCATACAGTAAAGCTATCATAATTTTTTGTGTGATCAGGCATAAATTTGTGGGAATCAATTCTAATATAAACCTTTTAACACTATCTGCTACAAAAAAGACTGGAATGTGTATTTTCTTGTGTTTATATACAGAGTTTGTCATCAACTCGATTGTATATATGAGGGGTATTCAAAAAGTTACACTTTTCTCTTCTCTCGAGAGTGTGATTTTTTGTACGAGAAACAGTTCATGTGCACAGAAATGCATCATAAAATATTAGCAGCACATGTGCCACACACAATGTCATGCCAAGAGGTGGTGAAATGGTTTTAGCAATTTGAAGACCTAGACCATCACAGACCTGCTGATTTGCACACAAAATTCTGCATACTTCAACGTAAGATGAGAGAATTAAGAGAACACCACCAACCTTCCATCTTCAGTGAGGGCCATGGAATGGTACTGGCCTGCAGAAATTTCTACAATAAACTCCTCACATAATGATTCCACCAGAGTGGGATATGGCGACTGTCCAGATGACATTCCAATGCCTATTTGTCCAAACTGAGCAGATCCCCAAGCATAAACCTTTGGGAAGATAAACAATTCCATATTTTTACTCAGTTCAGTTAAAATTAATTAATTTAAATAATTTCATTATATCAAAGAATCAATGGCTCTAAAAATAGACAAAAATATTAGAAGAGCAGTAAAATCAACATACTTATCTACTCACAGATAATAACAAAATGACATTTTTCACATACCCCATTGGAAGTGAGAGCAAGAGTATGCTGCCTTCCACAAGAAACACTTAGCACCTCAATCCCTAGGCTTGAGAATGAACTGACATCCTGAGGAAAGCCATATCTGGACATTGTTGGACCATGACCTGAAAAAGTTCAATCAAAGTTCTTAGCTGATTTGTAATTTTCCTTCAAAGATATATGGTACATACTGAACAATATTGTCTCTATAATACAACTGATGAGCTTATTCTTTCTCCTTGTGTTAATT
Organism: Pachydiplax longipennis; assembly: GCA_036926295.1. Lineage (NCBI taxonomy): Eukaryota > Metazoa > Arthropoda > Insecta > Odonata > Libellulidae > Pachydiplax > Pachydiplax longipennis. The sequence continues at coordinate 40,922,917 of JAVFKF010000015.1, forward strand.
CCTTGCCTTTTGTCTTTTCCTAGCTTTTGCTTGTTGTCTTCTAAATGCATAAAATCAAGATCAGTATATAGTGACGAATAGTATCCTTATATTACTCCCTTCTTTATTCTTTGTCACTTTCACAAAATTTTACTACTGTCGTTTTATCTATTCAAAGAGCATTGATCTGTCAAAGTAATACTACAATTTCTTTTAGAAGCTAATATGTTTTATTCTGGACTTAAGGGTCAACAGTCACTATTTCTCCATTTTGTTCTGATAAACATACTCATCCATGTAACCTGACCATTGTCATTCCATATTATTATTTTTATTATCTAGGTATCGTCTTTTTCTTTCATGTGTTAATATTCTTCGGTTTCCTGCAAAACTATAGATTTGTTAACATTAAAAATGTGTTAGGATTTCCTTAAATGTGGTTTCAATTCCACATTTTATTGGCATTCTAATGACATCATTAACAAGAAATATTTGTATCCCCATCAAATAAGAAGCTTTCCAAGAGTGAGATTCAGATCTCTTCTTTCAGACAATACAATTGTAGCTTATAAAATTTTAAAGCTTTTTTCCTCATAGAAATTGATAAAGCCAAGTGACTACCTCTACAATAGATGATATAAGTAGGAATAGGCCTCTGAGTTAGCCTATCCTTCCCTCTCTGTTGATTACTATTCCAACTTTTAAACAATCTATTTCATACACACATCTATTACTGAAAGCACAGTCCCTCACTTACTTGTGCAAAGGATAGTAAACTAATACACACATCCAGTTAACAGCTACTCCCCTTTGCTTGCTCCACCATTCCAGTTAACTGGACATCAATAGTCAATATGTTAAAGGTAAGGAAGATATTAATACAAGAGGAAAATATTTTGAAGAATTTCCTTACCAAGACAACCATGTGCAGCATTTCCCCATGTTAATACTCCTTTGTTCCAGACGAGAGCTGAGTGAGCATAGCCTGCAGCAAGTGGATGTTCAATTATTTTATCCTTTTTGTTGTTTTCTTGACTCCCCCCTAATCCATTACGTGCTCCACCATTCCATTGCATCAGCTCTGGAAGATATTGTGGAACACCTCCACATCTCTTGTGGCTCAGGTACAGTAAAATTTTCACAAACGTTTCAAGCATGTCCCCAATGGGATTGCTAGAAGATGAAGAACCATCCTGAAAAAGCAATCAGCAAATCTCTCTGAGAAATGAACAGTAAAGGCATAAGAAGGAATAAGAGATGGAAGTTGCAAATGTGATAACAGCCATTGAAATTGAGGTATTACAAAAATAAGGTTATTGTAATAAAAAGCCACTGAAGGGGATTCTCCACCCCTAGATCTGCCAATGATACATATTAAACAGATTTGTGATGACAAAGAAAGATTATGAATGCTTACCTCTCCAGAGGTGGGTGAAATTCCAAGATGCTGAGATTTCTGGTAATCCAAAAACATTTTCAGTAAGCATGAATGAAACACTGGAGAAGAGGGGTCATACAATGCAGCTAGCCTCTGAAAGAGGTGATGATCTCTGGTGAGATATTAGGAGAGGAAAAACATTCTACTCTTAAATAAATTATATATTTAATTTTAAATTAGTAAAACTGCTCAGAATTCAGATAATTCTAAAATTATCATGATATCTTTAAAGAAATAATGATGATCCTTTGATAAAATAAAGCACTAAGAACATTTTAGATACACAGGTCAAAATGTTCCCACTCAACCCCACTATGAATGCATAATTAACTTCTGACTATCTATAAGAAGTTTTCCTACCACTAAGAAACTCCATTTCCTATATCTATAGCTGAATCTCCTAGATCCACTACTATTCCTACTATCCACAACTTTTTAATTTGCAATGTCTCTTTGAATAAAACAAAAATTTTACATAGATTACTGGATGTTTTCTTAATACTTCGGCGGTTGCATAAATCACTATTTTTTGAATTCACACTCTGAAATATTAGTGAGTTATTTTAGCTTTGAAATCAGACATGAAGGGCTACTTTTATGATGCATTGTTCAAACTTCCCATTAAAACCCATCTAAAAACACTTATTCAAGAGTTGATTAACTGCACTCCATCTTAGAAGAACAAGAAATTATTTCCATCATAACTGTAATTTATTATTACCTTCATCATCCCATTCAGAAACCATAGATTTATCTTGTTGATAATTATTATGAAATAAACACCCATAAAATTTTTGTACGTTTATATTTTTAGCAAAAAATTAATTAATGAAAAATTTTATCACCATGTTCTAATCATTCTATGTAAGACTAAATTCCCAATGAATTCTTCCCCATAGTAAATCACTATATTTATGGCGACAAGTGATTGGAGAAGCGAGAAAGAAGTAAGAATGAGAATAGGGATAACAAAAGAAGCTTTTTGGAGAAAGTGAAAAATATTAATAAGCAAAATTGATATAGACTTGAGGAAAAGGATGGTAAGGTGGCTGATATGGAGTGTGTTTCTGTATGGGTGTGAAACATGGAACCTCCTCAAGAATGACTGTAAATGGATAGAAGCTTTCAAAATGTGGGTATGGAGAAAAATGTTGAACATAAGATGGACAGACAGAATAAGGAATGAGGAGGTGCTGAAAAGTATTGAAGAGGAGAGGGAAAATAAATTAATCAATTAAAGAAAAAGAGACTGGATTGGACACACATTAAGAAGGAATTGCTTGTTAAAGGAAATGATTGAAGGAACAGTATAGGGAAAGATGAAAAGAGGAAGAAGAAGAATTAAAACGATCCATAGTTTGAAGAATGATAAAGTATATGCAGAAATGAAGAGAAGGGCAGAGGATAGAGAAAGATGGAAGAATGATACCCAAGACCTGCGCAAGCAGACTACTACATGATGATGATGATGGGAATTTATCTAGTACCTTTCAATACAGAATTAATCTTTGTAATTCGGAGTATGACACTCCACAAAAACATAGTGGAGGTATAAATCAATGAACCCAAGAATAAGCTTATAGAAAGCAGCATTCTGAAGCATTGCATCCAACAGTAGATATAATCCCATGGAGAAGTGTAGAGAAAGGGGAAAGATATTCAATACTTCTAAGGATATAAATTTATAATAAACATATTTTGAATTAATGTTGACCTAGCAATGGTTTAGTTAAAGGTTAAGGCCCCACCATGTATTTCAAATATTTTACTGACATCTATGCTAACTTAAGATAATATATTCAACTAAAACCTGGAAAATATTAGGTATTTTGGCACATATTTCAGCTAGCAGGAATATTATGACATGCTAGGATTCATATCAAACTACTCAGATATTTTAAAGAAGAGAAGAGATATAATGCAAGTCAAAAACCATTAAATTAGTATAAGTATAATAATATGTTGATAAATAATAATCATATATTAAGAATACTCATGAGCAAACTTGCAAAGAGATCAAAAGAAATTTTAAAGAGTAACCTTATGAAAATTCAAAACAAAAGATAATATGTAAGAATGTCCAAATTAAATAAAATTTTAAGATAACCCTACACCCATCCCATCAGCTGTGACAGCTTAATGTGACTAACATCTTAACAAGTTAGACATTTCTTTCCTCATGGGATTCTGTAGTAATTCTTGAGAGGGAATCTATCAGTAAGAATTACCCTCTTTAGTGTAACTATAATACCAAGAAATCTTCAGGTTATCCTTTTGAAAAGAAATTCTGAATTGCAATTACCAATTTTACATTGCAATGCAGATCTAAGGTAATTGATGATAAAAAATAGACAGAGTTAAAAATAATTGAATGAAAAATTTTAATAGGAAGAATAAATTTTAAGGTTATTAATTTAGAATGTATCGTTAACCTGTTAACTTACATAAAAAATCAAAAAATTCCATAGTTAAATCACATATAATTTACTATCTTTTTTACATAAAAAGATATAGCGATGAAAGTTTAGAGTAGTTTCATACTTAGGAAAATTCCATTTTATAAAAGAATTTAAAGAAATTAGGTAATACAAACCTCTAGAGATGGTATAGTGAGTACAGGAAGGAAGGTGCTGATAAAGCTCATGTGGGCAGCAGCAAGTTCAGGCTTTTCAAGAAGAGGCTGAAGTAATGCAGTCTCACTCAAGCACTCCCAAAGGCCGGCTAAAAGACATTATACAGCACCACTCTTTATCAAAGAATACACTAGATAACCACTGCTTATTACTGATTATCTTAGTTGATGTAATTACTGTTATTACATTACATTATATTAGTATATCCTATTCATCAGATTTCCAGACAAAAATGATCTATTCTATTGTGATAAAAAGCTTATTCAATCTCCACTAAGAAATCTTCAGATCTCATGCAATTGAAGAATGAGTGAATACAAATAAGCACATCAGCTGAATTGATATCTTATTTCAAAATGCATGGATATTAAGAAAACCACCAGGAAGAGAGTTGCTATGATACTAGTACTTGCTCTTGAAGTTCAAATTGAAAGCACTATCTCTCAATTAATGATAATGACCTTGCTTACATTCCTGCCTTAAATTGTGCAATTAAGGTATTAATCACAACCTTGAAATTATAAAAAAATACTGATTTTATTACATAAATGTTAAACATTACATAAATATTACCATGGGGAAAAAACGATGCAATTTAAGAAACAAATTTGAAATCAAAGTATTAAATAATTACTCTATTTATTTACTTCCTTTTCATTAATTTCTGATAAATTTAGATTCAAAGTAATAATTCATCCACTTCAATTCAGAGATTAACATAGTGTATGGAAATACAGATTCACAACTGGCTTCAACCGTAAGCAAACATTTTACGAAAATTGGTATATTTCCTTAAATATTCAAAATTTTGACTCAAAAATAATTTTCAATGATAAAAATAAGAATCTCAATCAAATTTTCTCTGTTAGGGTTCTTCTCCTGATTACATATGATCCTTATTTTGATTAAAATTTACAGAAGAAAAAAGGAATGGGTAATGGGTGGTTTTGCATGTAAGGGCATGCACCCAGGAAAAATCCCAAGGAAGAATAGACTTGAAAAATGTCTCCCGAATGGCTTGAGAGAATGTTCCGGCAAGATAGCTCAACGGACAGAGCACCTGACCGGCAATCGGGAGACCCGGGTTCGATTCCCGGTCCCGTCGGACTTTTTTCAAGTCTATTCTTCCTTGGAGAGAAGAAAAAAGGTTTGCAAACATTGTACACTTAACTTGAAATGATAACAATGATGACTAACATCCTAGAAAATGATCCAGGTGAAACTTGACAGCACACAATCTTGCTTTGTGAGTTGCAAGCAAGGTTGTACGTGTACTTTGTCATTAGCTGTAAAAACATGCACAAAGCAATAGCACAGATTAAGTTAAATTAGCTTAGTATTACTTACAATCAAGAAGAGTTGCAGCAACAGGAGAAGTTGAGCTCCCAAGCTTATGGCCTATTAAGTCGTTGCCTTTCAAACCATCTTCAGCTACAGATTTCAGAAACCCAGACAGGCTAGAGAGCGCTTCACGATATAATCCTCTCCGAGAGCATAAGAATTTGAGTGGTTCCCACAATGCAGTTTGACCAACTACGCTAACAGCAAGTACTTCATCATAATGCTGGTTATTGTGAAGGAAACGGCTGCAAGGGAGACAATTAGTATGAATGACTTCAGTCATTTAGTCACAGAAAAGAAAACTTTCTTATCCTGAGCACATAAATCAGTTAGGTGATTTTTAACTTTTAGCCATTGCTTTTCACTTTTAGAAAAGTTATTAAAACAGTATATTCTTATATAACATTAGAGGCTCTAAAAGAGGCCTGAAATTCAGAAACAATACAATTTTATGACACTGCTTTGGAACTGATAAATCTGATATCAATATATTTTGGCAAAAATTGAGCAATGAAAATTTGAAAATTTTAAGGAAATAGATGACAAGGATGAGTTAAGAAATAATCAAAGGAAACAATAATAATTAACGTAACATTTTATAAGGAAAATAATTTTTGCATATCTGCTGTTAAAATAGACAGAAAACAACCAGAATTTAGAGTTCATAAAAAGAAATAAGTAATACTCCTCTTGTGCCTCTATCTTGGATCATAAAATGGATATTAAATATAAATGGATACATGATGGTAATGGACATTCATGCACTATGTATCTCTTCCAAATAGCTACTTATGCATTTATTAACATTTATTCAGCTTTCTGAATTAAAAAAAGTAAGAAATAGCATTACATCATTAGCTAAAACGTTTCTAGGTATTTTTCACCAATCACAAGAAGAAGTGGAAGCCATAGGAGCATATTAATTATAATAAACTACCCAATGAATTTAAAAAAAACACAAGGTAATACTCAATAGTGAGCTAAGATGTTTTTATTTTACTTTGCGCACGTGTATAGCTCAATTGTAGTTTTTCATACTGTCAACAGAACTAAAATTAGATCAGGTTTTACTTGTGTATGAAAATTATCACTATAATTACAAATTTGTAAATTGGTGCTCTTTTATACCTACCATGAGATGCATTGGACTGAAAGAGGTAAAAAAAAACTTAGGAGGAGAAGTTTTCTAGTTAAAGAAAAACTCACAGAAATTTTCCCATAAGAGATGGAGAGTAAGCTCTTTTGGCAACTTTCCCACTGTCATCAGAAAGCAAAGAAGAAGAGGCTGCAGAAGAGCGAAGCACTCTCTCGACATGTGCCATCACAGCCAAGTTGGAGAGATGGATGCGCTCGGATGGAGCTAAGTCTGAAGAGCCAAATACTGTCTCTATGAAGCTCAGAAGCTCTACAGAGTGACCTCCTGCCGCAAACTTGAGGACACTCTTCAGATGCCGGCACTTAATAAAAATTAAACATTTTGTAAGAAACACAAAGGTACATGATGCAATGAAACTGTTCTTAAGAATAATACACTATAGCACATGAGAGATCAGCATACAATAAGTAGTACAATAAGAAGTGTCGTACTTAATTACATCTAACCCATAGTATATGTATATTTAAGAAGGAAGGAGAGCGAGATAAAAAAGTGCAAAAAACTACTCTATGCATTATGCAGGGTTAAGAATTAGAGAGTAAAACACTACCACAGATTAAACACATAACACTGACTTGGTTCTTTTAAAAGTATCTCAGGTTATTGGAAAGAAGAACTTCACTTCACTTGATCACATAGGTCAAAATTTCATTCATTACAAAAGGTTAGGTTCTACAAGATCATTTAGAGATACTTATTTTTGGTGATTTCTGCTTGATCTAAATTTGTTTTTGTAGTTTTAATTTTAATCTCTGTAATGATGTAATTCAGAATTGTGTATGTACTAAATAGCATGTATATTTTACTTAGTGATATATAAAGAATAAAGGACTAATACATACTGGTATTTACTTCATATCCAAAATCTCTCAACCTATACCTAACAATAGGGGGTATATTTTTCTGTGGATGTATGAGTGCTGATGCATACAAAAGGCAAAAGCACCAAAAACGATAAAAATGGATGGAAAAGACCTCTAACACCATTAGAGAAAGAAGAGAAATGTTTTTATTTTACAATCAACAGACCACCAAAGACAAGTCATCAAAAAATTGACATCAAGAAAAACAAAAATTACTGGTTTCAAGAAGTACAAAGAGACAGTAAATCGAAATGCAGACAATATAGGTGTGGAGTTGGGAAATATTTAGGTCTAAAATTTAGATTATCATGAGTTTCAGGATAGATAGATAGAAAGCCACAGGCAAAAATTGCAATGGTCTTTTATGTATAATAATTTTCAATAACAATAGAAATAGATTCATCTAAGTGGTTAGATACTCACTCTAGAGAGTTTATAGAAGGCAATAGCTTGGACGAAGGATTTGGAAGCAAGCTCCAAGTCGCCAGCAATCTCCAACAAATGCTGAAGGTTGAGATTAAATATTTGTGCCACACGTTCTGCTTCTTCTAATTCTCCCTTCTTCAGTGCCAACTCCAAAAACAGATCTGTGGGGCATTGCCTATTAATTGAACGCATATTAATAGTAAGATACATTCAAGTTGTATGAATTAATAATTTTAGTTTTCCACATACATAGAGCTTTCTTGTATATAAACTCATTAATAATAGAAGTATAAAAATTAAAACTATCAATATAAAAATTTTAACCATGGAAAGTTAAATATTTGTGGCTTGTAAGATTTTACAAAATTAGTCCCATGACGAATGATGCCAATACTGATACTGAAATGACCATCTCAAAATGTTGATCTAAATATAGAATGTCTCAACAAAACTGCAGCATTTACCCTGCATTAGTGTAAATCCCAAGCTATAAAATATTATGATTAGTGGCTAGCATTTCATATTTGTGCTGCAACCTCAGGAAATCAGTCTATGGCATGAGTCAGTCAGAGATGCAGGAAATGGACTTCAAATAGTATTTCTGTATCAAGAGATCCCAATTTGAAAAGAACTACAAGAACATACTTAAGGTAATATTAAGAAACAAAAATGCTATAGGCAATCTTATCAAAATTTAGCTTAAGTAAGTAATTTAACTAAGTAGGATAGATACCTATACAGATGACAGGAAATGCTCATGGTACAGGTGCAATTTAAAATCTACATGAGTATGTACCCTACAAACCATCTTTCAGTAAGTGGCAGGGGTGTATGCACCATGACTTTACTTTCCTACTTAGTTATACAATATAGTCCAATTGCACAGTAGATTCATACCAATGGCAGATAAACTTTGAAAGAAATTGGAGCCCACAAACATAAAAATGGAATGATGCTTCCATTATGATATTACTATTGTAAGTTTACAACAAGATGTTAGTTTTGATAATTGTGATATTATCATAGTAGGAAAAAATATGATAAAGCAAATGCATTTATTAATGGTTAATGCTAATAACTTATAATAATAAGAGATAGAAGATAATAAGAAATAGTCTCCCATTAGGGAAGACAAGAAACAGCAATTTTAATGAATTTACAAAAATGCAGCTTTTCAATTTTTTATTTAAAGTAACTAGCAAGCTATCTAAGAGGGGTTTTCAAATGAAAAGGTACAAAATGACACTGTGGGTAAAATTGAAGTCTTATTCAAAGGTAATCACCAAAGGCTAGAGCACGACTATCCCACTGTTTCACAAACCAAAGGGTTCCTTGCTTCCAGGATTCCTGTAGCTGTGACAAGAGCTATTCCTTCACTGTCCTTCAGGATTGCCATATTCAGTGATCAGAGTCTTTCAAACTTCTTATTCAGTAATAGCCGTGTTTCAACATATTTTCTTTCTTTCATATTTATAATGACTTAAATTTTAATCGTTAAATTAAATTAAAAACTAAAATTTGAAGCAAACTTGTAATTCAACAAGTATAAGTTTTACATCAAGATAAGTAAACCTAACAAAATCCATGGACTATTATATAAGTTTAAAAAAATTTTCATGTATTGTAATCATATGTAGCCACAGTGATTTCTTTGAAAATGAAACAGTAATTCAAAATGTTCTCCTTGGTAATTTAGGAGTAAAGACACTGAATGAACCAGAAAGTAAAAGTTGGGTTGAGTTTTGAGAAAAATCAGCCTTAATCTGAGAGGCTCATATTTTGTATGGATGCAGGGGCTACACACTCCAATTGTATTCATAAAAACCTGGTTTCACAATTATGAATTAGAATTATCAGGGCCCATAGAGAAACAGGTAACTGTGATAAATACATATGCAAACATACAAAATTACCTGTTTTAATCAAGATGATAATAAGCACAACTATTACCTTAACTGAAGCTCGTAGGCTCCACATGTGGTTACAGCAATGCACGTATCAACTTCTCTGTTTTCTGATGAGAGTACATTTATCCTTTCTACAGTGCGGATAAATGATGGAGAGGGGTCACTGACAAATGAGCCACTTTTTTTTATTCCTTCCTTTTCAATGGCTGATGACTGAGTCAAATTCAGATTCAACAAGATGCTCTGAGTGGTCTGTTTTCTATCTAAAATACCAACTGATTTTGAGTCACCTCCTCCTCTCATAACACTTGCTCCACCTCTCAAACCCCTCTCTTCCTTCTTAGTTTTCACTCCAGTCTTTTTAAATATTGCCAGCAACTGCTCGCCATCCGCAAATGAGAAACTCTGAATAACTGACTCAGGATTATACTCCTGGAAAATTTAAAAATTATTTAGATGACTGAACCTCTAATGTATGAATACAATAGCATATAAACTATTAATTTCTAAAAATAATTCATTAACTACAACACAGCAGTAAGAATAAGGAATTTTATAACACTGGTTATTAAATATATTGAAGTTGATAAAGCATAAAGTCAACATTGTCAACATCACTTACCACAATTTATCTATTCTTGGCAACAAATTTCTCAAAAAGATCTTTCGATATTATTTAAAAACTCAAACTTCTACGTAATGTGAATGTCTACGTATTTAGGAAATCCTCTATTAAGACACTTTTAAATTGAATAACTTTTAAGAAATGCATTTTCAGATAACATACTCCTTCAACAACAGCTCCAGATAACTCAAGTATAACAACTAATTTGCACGACATACAAATCAAAAGGCTTTTTCCTTGCAACGAAAGGATCCTTACATTATAAGAATAAATATTTTCTACAATACCCTTCCCAAGTTTAAAAACCAGAAGCTAATTTAGTCTGAGAAAAAAATGCAGCATACTTACATTGTTTTCTTCAAGGGTGCTTTCAGAGAGCTTGCAGGACACAACGGTGAGAATCTGCGATGAAACATTGGTGATAAAAATAAAACGATCGGTTAGGAGAACATCTTTGCAATGAGGAGGAAGTTTATGGATGCACAGAGGGACGGTGGGTAGTTTCATACTGTGAACCTGAAAAGCAAAATACATCAAAGTTATGTTCACAAAAACATTACAACCACAATAGAAATAAGGAACATGGTGATGAATCTACACATAAAGAAAAACAAAAAATCAATAAATTTTGCTTTCTGAAATTCTTTCTCATTTTTAATTAAAACCATCATTATTTAGAATCAATTTCTGTCCAGGGGATAGATTTCTGGAATATTTTACAAGGAAAGTTGACATATATGCAGCTATTACTGCTTCCACATTCAAGTTTCGCATCTACTTTACTTCTGGACTACCTACTTGGAAATTATTACAAACTGTGGAGCCTCACATTGCAGGGCAGATTATTTAATAGCCAAAAAGATTTCTACTCATAATTATAAGAGATAGGTATAACAGGTGGACTTTGGCAAGTTTTGGCTAGCTAAAAGGACTTCTATGGTTTCAAAGGGTAAGTGGTTTTCCCTCTCCTAACTGCAGTAATTTATGAGAAAAAGCCATAAAATAAGACAAAAAATTGTAAATGAAGGAGAAGTCTTAGAAAGAGAGACTTAAAAATTGAGAGGGGATGAAAGCCTTTCTGATATCTAAAGCCTGATAGTGAGACATGTTCATCACAGTTCATAATCTCTTTCTTTACAGTGTGTGAAGTAATTTTCCATAAGAGAATATTCAAGTTGATTTTTGCTTATTGAACTCAGTCAAATACCCTAAGTAATCGGAAAAGGATGTTACATTTGGAGAACCCCAGGACTTGATACTCAAACTTGGATTCTTTAAAAATAGTGCACTGAGTCTTAGAAAAGCATTAGTAGGAAATTGATCAGGTAAACTTTGATGGGAATGTTAAGGTAACAAAGCCATTGGGAGATGAGAGAATTGCTCAGGGATAAAATACTTCATGGATTGATGATCAAAGACTTTGATAGTCCTTTTTCACATCAGCCATTCAAATTGATCCCTAAGATGCCAATGCATCATACAGAAATGATTTAATTGTTATCAAATATAGGGAAAATTTCTTCTCAACTAGAATCATTACTTAAAGATGTCTTGAAATATGTGTAATAACAGTTTGATTATCACTTACCGTGAGTAGACTAAATGGTGCATAATATCCAGACAAGAGTGGAAGACCTCGGAAATTCTGCGGTGAGATAAACGTCTCTCCCAAATGAGTGGCAAACTTCTCAGGTATAACACTTTCGATGCTCTGCCAAACATTTCCTGATTTCAGCTCTGATTTCTTTTGCAATGATCCTTCTTCTGTTTCTAGAAAATAATGGTACCTTATTTTCAGAGAATTTTAAAATTAACGACAGAAACATATTTTAATAAAGAGAGAATTTCAAAAGCAAAACAATGCAGGTGCAGATTGACTCCTGATTACCCATGAACAGATTGTCAGTTTTTTGGATTATCCATATGATTTTTTTACTCTTTGTCAATATTTTTCATGGCCATTTTACAAAAATCAAAAATTTTCGCATTCCTAAAAATACAGAACTTACAAAAGATGTTCTCAAAAGGAGTGAGAATACATCTACAAATGACACTATCACTACTTAAAAGATCAGTTGATGGGTGAAGTCTAACTCTAAGTCTATAAATAAATAATTATAAACAGCAAGTTTTTTATATTAAATTATGATAAGTTACCTTTAGGACGTGAACCAGAAGAGAGCCCAAGTGCTCCAGCACCAGCAGAGCTAGCTTTTCTTGTATCTACTATCTTTTGCTTAATAATAGAGAGCTTTTCCACAGAAAAATGTTTAAGTCCTTGAAGTCTGGAGCGTGCTGCTGGAAGATGCAATCCTCTTGAGGGGAAACCTCCATTGGAACCTATATCAGAGGAGTCCCCTTCTGCTCTATCCAATGGCCAGCAGTAGCCATACTTCTTTTTTTCAAGTAACAACTTCCATTGCTCTCTACTTGAATTTGTGATCTGAAAAGAATTGCATCATAACATTTCAGTGAAAGAGTATTTCACTTATTAACGATCATAATGACAAAGTCTAACAGACATTTCAGATTTGTATACTTCAGAATACAAAAATCTGTGAATCCCTGGTGCAAAGATAATTATGGTTATTTTTTGAGAAATGTGAACTTGGAAAAGTTTCTTCACCTGTGTTATTTATAGTTAGAAAATGTAATTGACTATTGAAAAAGTTCCTCATTTATAAGTATGTACAACTTTTTAATGAATAGGACTTAAATTGTAGCAGTATTATGGGGACTATTGAAAATTACAGGCAAGAAATGTTAAAATAAAAGTAACATCTTTTCTACTGAGTGTATCATACTCTTAAAAGTTTATATGATTCTAAATAAATAGAGAATATCAACTGGCCACTCTTGATAGATGAAAATTACAATAAATGAGTAAAAAGTTATATTTTATACATGAAAGGATTGTTTACTTTTATCACATTTGACGTAGAGAATGAAATAATACAAACTATCATATATACCATATTATTTTATAGCACGACCAAGATTACAATGCTTTACATCATCATCAAGCCTAAAAAGATTAAGTGAAACAATTTGGAAAATCATATAAGTTTCCAGTATATAATGATCTTCACTGAGGCTGTGATGCATCTGATTTTCCAACATTTGCTTCAGATCTGAATTTGTGGTAGGACTTCATATCATAAAGAATGACATAATAAAAACTTTATAATGATGATGACATGAAAGTTAAAACCATAGAGACAGAATACTATTTATCATGGTACAGGTTAAGGTTTCTTTTTGTTTTCATTCTGTACATTTTTTTAATGCTACCATAAAATCAAACGTGAACTAAATGATAGTGTCATCTTTCACCTGCTTAGTAAGTAGGATGAGACAGTGAAAATTAACTTTACAAGCATTAAAATGAATAAATGATGGAACTGGAAGGAAATGTGTCTCACATTTGACCAGGGCCTTTTATTTTTTTGTTAATACATATTTACAGAGAGGTTATTTCAAAAGTACAAAGTTCTGTGAAAGTTCAAGGTTTCCCTTTCTGATATTCCAATTTTTCATAGGTACCAAACAAAAAGATTTTCTCATAATACACCTGATCTGTTATGCTCATTACAAGCCAATTTCTTAGTATCAAATATCAAAGAATATCTCAAATACTACCTTTCTTTTAAAAAGACAGACAAATGAAAGTAAATGAATCAACTTACCAAGAGAAATACAGAATCTTCATCATGGCACAAATGCAATGACTTGACAGCTCCGGTAACATTAGCTGTGCCAACTACAGTTCCAGAGGCGAGATCTATAAAAACCAGCTCCCCTTGAGCGCCACCAAGAATGGCCACTGGACCCCATTGAGCATTCTCCCACCAAGTCACCGAGGTAGGCCTGAGGGAGTTTGCCAGAGAGGGAAAACATGTTATGTCCCCAGTTGCCCAGCCATGACGAGAAATCGTTCCTGATGATGTTCCAGACAGGATTGTGATCACAGGCACTAAAGCGAACGAGGCATCTGCTCCTGTTGAAAAATTTCACTTCATTTACAAGATTGCAATCATAGAAAGCAATACGATTATTAAAATATTTAAAAAATTTCCTGTCTAAAATTTGATACACCCACATAATTATATACGAAATAAGAGATGAAAATCTTATTTATTTCAAGCAAAATTCAGAAATTTGACCTTTGAAACAAAAAAGGGGCATCTGAATAGTCAACTGGGTTGCTCATTTGCCCACAGTGTTTGACTTAATATAACATTCATTTTCAATTTTTACAATTTTTATTTCTTTCCACAAATTCAATTAAAAGGAATGGTCCAATAAAGTCCATACAAGTACTTTAAAATGGGGTATGAAATCGATATTCTAATTTTGTTTTCAATTTAACCTTGAGAGATTTTGATGAAACATGTAAAACTGCTGTTATTCCAACAAAAATACATCCTTGATGACAAATAAAATTGCTGAAGCTATGACCATCTATTTTCATAAAAATTCACGTAACTTAGCCTCACAGAGAATTCATGAAGCAATGACCTTTTCCTTTCTAAGTGCGACACTGAAAATTGGTAAATGAAATATTTTTATGACTGGTAAATTTCTATGTGATCATTGAAGAGATATTCAATATTTTCTGTTTTATACATATTTTTAAATAAAATTTGCATGGCATACACAGCTAATATATTTTATAATAAACTTTAATTGTAAGTTATAATAAACTTACAATTAAACTTAAAATGATTTCCATAAAGCTTGAAAAGAGGCTTAATTGCACTGAAATAACTTAGCAATTTCTGCAGAGAAATTTATTTTAATCAACATTACGTTTAAGAGTAATTATGTCCAATTAGATGCATAGAAAAATTGTTTGAGTTAATATCTTTGTGGAATGCAAGGAAACAAAGCTTGTAATGGTGGTTAGTTGGGGAATACGTAAGTCAGCCCCTTAATGTT
Source organism: Pachydiplax longipennis (assembly GCA_036926295.1). NCBI lineage: Eukaryota > Metazoa > Arthropoda > Insecta > Odonata > Libellulidae > Pachydiplax > Pachydiplax longipennis. The sequence continues at coordinate 40,938,223 of JAVFKF010000015.1, forward strand.
ACTCTACAGAAGTTCATCTTGAGTTTATTAAGATTTATTTCTAAATTGCTTAATCTATGAAAATCATATGAAGTATACTGTGTTCAGTAAGAATACTAGTTGAATCCTCTATCCCTCTGTGATTAGCTACCAAAAGCCCTCGGGAGGTAATCAAACTTACTGGGCAAACTAATAAGTTTTGCTTACTCCTTTCTATTACAAGAGTAGATGAAAATGAAAAATTCCTGCAGCAAAATTGCAGGAGCAAAATGACCTGATGAAAAAATTTTTCTTTCAGTAACTGACTCAATATTCAATGAAATTTACCTTAGTGCTTTGTAAATAAAACTACTTTGCATGAGACAGCACTGGGATGGTGAGTTTTGAATGTGTTTGGCCTCAGGATAAGACTAATTGAATAAATCATAGTAACATGATATGTTTATAAGTAGATTTTAAGGTAAGAGCTATTAAACCTTCCATCTACAAGATCTCTTGTTTTTTGATAATTACAATTTCCTTATAATGCACTGAAAGGAGGCTTGAAAGATATTAATGTACATATTCAATAAAATATAATAATAATAACAACATAAAATTACTTTAAAAAAGAAAATGGAAGCTTACCAACAACCAACAGCCATGATCCACTTGGATCAAAAGTTAATGCAACAACAGATTTCTCTGGGTCCAAGTACCAAGGAACTCTCTTCACCACTGGTGCTTCCCCATTTCTCACTTTTAGAAGAATCAAGTCACCACATCTGAAAATATTCAGGACAATAATTTAAAGGAAATTTGGATTAAAGACAAAAAGTTTATAGGTCAGTATTAAGAACTTTCATTAAATCATCAGTTCTCAGCCAGTTGGAAATTCCTCCTTTGGAGAGAATCCTGCTTAGCTTAGGGGGAAATAGGCACTTAGTTCAGAAAAAAATGAAGTACTTTGCACAACATGAAATCTGTAATATTGTAGTCGGTTACAATTAATCTTATGAGATTTGAGAAAGTTTATTGTATATTATAGATTAATGCAGATTACAAACTAAGTATCATTTTTTACTTGAGGAATGAAATTTATGTCAATACTTTTCAGGCACCCTTCTTTCAGAAATTGTCAATGAGTCATCTCAACGGATTTTCATAAATAAAATCATACAGTTAAATAGAAATCTTACATTTAAATGATAGTACCATTTTTTAAAATAACTTACAATAATTAATATTGATATTCATTGCAAACATCCAGTATAGCTTTTCATCACAGGCTTTAGAAGTCATAAGATTTATTTGTGTTTCAAACATCAAGTTTGTGTCAAACGATACTCCCAAAATCAGAGATCAGATCAGCCTATTTGTAATATCTAAGAGGAAATATTCAGTAAAAATTAGGTAAATTAATTAAAAATTTCGCCGTTTCTCGATCAGAATTATATTTCTGTAGCAGAATGCCTACTGAAAATATTTTGCAGCATTATTAATGCCATAAAACTACTTTAATTCCTTGTTTCTGATGATATATTTATGCGTGCCTCTTCACAAAATCTCGGGCCCCTAAAAAACTACCTCGTTGGGATTCATGCAGACCTGATTTTGAGCCACGGTTTTAAGAAATTCCAATACTGCCACCAATCATTATTAAACTTCGGAGAGATGATAAACGGATACTAATATCACGGAAAAATCACTTTCATGAACGAAAAATATAAGCGAACACAAGCACTGGAATAACTCCCAAAATTCCACAAATACGGTCACTATAAAAGACTTATTCGAATAAATCACAAGATACGATTTTCAAGTTTTGATGTAATAGATTGAGATCAAAATGACAATCTTGATAAGCCCGTGTAGAAGGCATTCAATCAGTAAAGCATGCATAGCATTAAAAGCCACATAACCATAAAATAGACATAATAGCTAGGAAACGATATCCTGGATAAGATAATGTAGCTATATATGCCCAATTAACTTACTTGGTTGCAAAAACCAAAACTTGACTTCCTTGTTGATTCTGAGATGTGTCTGGAGCTTCACTAACATTTTCGTGATGAGCACAAAGACGGATTTCACCAACTTCAGTGGGAACTCGTAAAAGTGAAATTAGCTCAAACAAAGGTCGAGACGACGTTTTACTAGGATAAGTATCTTGGGGATCTTTTGGCTTAGGATCATCAGCGATGGTTTCTGAATTGGCCATGACAGGCCAAATGAACTAGCTACATCCCTTAAATAAGAATTACAAACATGAATATTTATTATTGTAAATATGAACACAAGCATTTGGTTTATAAATTAATATATTAACAATAATATAAATAACAAGTTGTCATCCATGAAGCGAGCGAAAAGTTATGTAATTAATTCCATTACGAATCACTCTAAGCAGTAAGACTTCGTCAAAGCTTTAAAGTACTTAAGATGTATTATACATAACTACACTGATCTGACTGCGCTAAAAATAATAATTTGCAAGTTATCACAACTACGACTTAAATTCACCACATTATTACACAATCAAGATGTATCCAATTGTTATCCAAGGAAGATCACATTAATATAATCATTACATTATAGATATTCATCCACAAAATTTGAAAATTATCTATCCCAAAACGTCCCCAGGAAAATCTACAGAAAATATTTTGACTTTATTGAGTTATACGTACGGACCAAACTTACCCGACAGCCGCATTCTGTTAAGTTAGTTTTCGCTATTTCTAAGTGTGAAGTAGTTACGTGCAGAATAATATTTAAATTTTCATTCATGTCATTTCTAAAAATCATAGAGATGATATCATGATTTCGGTAATAAAACCAAACTCCGTGTCTCTTTCTACCTTCGATAAGTTAGACGACTTAAACCATTGCCAACACTACAGATATTTTGTCGAAAGCAGGTTAAACAACGTGAGACCTTACTTAAGTATCTAAGGTGTAAGATTTTTCATTAACATCTGTAGCAAAAAATCAAACCCTAGGATTTCAATCAAAACATAATGAAATATACAGCTCAACTGAGGAATCTCAATTACAGATATGAAGCTATGACAATGTGTACCATTGATGAATTCATTCAAAGAAAATAAAAATTAAATAATCAAATCCAATAATAAATGGAGCCTCACTTCTCTTCATTTAGAATGTTTAGGATGCTTTACTGTGAATGCAGCGATCGATTCGTATAATATAAGCAAAGTAAAATACTTTCATGGTAGATATTAATTCAATATCGAAGTCAGTCAGTACAATAATGAATAGAGTGCCTCAATTTCTCCATAAAATAACATTAATCTTAGTTACAAAAGGCGAATTACTGAAAATTCGTTTAATTGTGTACATTTCATTATGTACAATCTAAAACTTGCTTGAATACAGCAAAAAAATATTGGCAAGATTATTTGAAATGTAATGAAATCTTGAACTAAATAATGCTTTCCAGGAATGATTCTAATTGGGAGTAATGATAAACATTTTCTTCGAATTATTACGTTCTCCTTTGTTTGAACATAATTCTTTCCCCAAAATTCATGTCGTATTATTATTGCACGAACTATTCAAAGTTGGCGCAGCAATATTCTTTTCTTACGACTACAAAAAATAGCTCAATTATATGCTTTCTACCCTTCGAATTCGCACCCAAAAGAATTAAACTGCCTACTTGTTAACAATACATCACTTTCTACTTTCGATTCGAGTTGCGCGGCCAGGGTGGTTCTCGTGCAGTCGTGGCATCATCGAGAGATTGCATTCAAAAAACGTGATGTCTTCGCCGGGGCACTGGGAAGTAGTTATAAAGAATAAGAAGGCCAAACAAACTGTCACAAACTCCAACAAGTTATCTAAAACAGAGAAGAAGAAGTTCGTGGAAAATGCTCCGAAGGTTGAAGACATACGTACGTAGCGAAGGAAAAATCGGTTGTTTCATGAAGTATGGTAGACATATAGCCTTTCATTTCGGTAATGGAATTGGTAGAATCATATCTCTTTACTGATTGAACGATTCATTTTGTCACATCTTCGGTTAATGTACATTCTGGTAATCGTTAGCTTTCAGCAGAACGGCTTACTCAGTCTCCGTAAACGAGCAATTCCTGTTGACGTACATCTCTTAGTTACAGTGACTTTTCTAGTGCATGACAATGCTCAGTTTTGAAAACATAATTTCAAATCGGCCATTGTTTGGTTTTACGTATTTGCATATTCTTTCCTCTTTAACTGGATAACTTTACTGAAATTTTAACAATATCCAATTCAGTCTATGTAATGTCACTTCATTATTTAAATCCTATCCAAGTTTGATTCTTAGAAAAAGCCCAATTTTTCATGGTAGAAGTTATTAATTTACGGTTAGAATGATTCTATCAGTGAGTATTATGGTATTAATGGGTAAATTCAATTATTTCCTCTTAGTGCCCTTAGCGCAGGTGAAGAGTTTGTACTCCGATACAGATATGCCGGAAGAGGTACAAGATATTAAAAAGGCAGAGAAAGAGGTTAAGCCCAAAGATGAAGCAAAGAAAACTCATAAGAAACAAAGTGAGAAGAAGAAGGAGGGGAAGGATAAGAGTACAAAAACCAGTCAAGAGGTGAGAGCTGTGTTTCTTTACTGTAATCGAAAGGTGAAGACCAACACATTGCTATAACTCACATAACTTATTGAAATTGAATCATGCAGCTTGATGAAGGGGAATTCTTGACGGTGATTGCGGAAGGCCAGGCTCGCTACTCCAACGTTCCTCTGGTTTGGCTTCGGGATTTGACAGTCTTCATAAATTCTAAACTTGCAGCAGTTAATAGCACTCCGACTCATCCAACTCAGTTGCTATCTCTCGATTGGCCGTCGAAACTTTTACCCAAGAGAGTTCTTGCGGCAATCGAAGAAGCACTTGCTGAAGAAAGTGCTGCAACCAAGACAGCCTTCTTTGGTACTTGCTTAACTGCAATTGCAAATGATATGAGCAAAGGTAAATTCCCATTCAAAAAATGCAAGTTTTCTTAGCAAAGACACGTTTTTGTTCTTATCATCCAAACTCACGGTATGGAAACATAGTTATTTTAAATTATAGTAATAAATAGACAAGTAAAAGTATATGTATGAACACCAAACAATCGAGAGAACAACAAGACTCTAAATATTTCTAAATGTAGTGGAACGTTTGATTAATCAGGGAATATTCCAAGTTGACTTTGAATGCAGGATTGGATACTCATGTTAATCTTTCTAAAGAAGTTATTATTTAAACAGCATTTATATTATGAACTTTTTCCAGCACAGCGGATGTGAACAGGAGCATTGTTAATGAATAGAGATGAATTTTCTTTCATAAGACTTGCTCTGATAAAAATATTAATAACTTGTAATGGCTATTAATTTTATTATCAGATGAACGTTATTATTTGTGAGAATTGTAAATAATTCATTCTTGTAGTGTTAAGAGTAAGTTCTTTGGTTGCACGTAGGTTGACCAAATTAAAAATTTAGTTTCAGGATATCACATGTTGATTTTGGGTCATTCACAGGAAAGATTTGAGGCATCAGCTTAGAGAATATTACACTACTATACTATGATGCTCTATAGGAGAAGTATATATAGTTATTCCAGTCTTCAAAAGGGCAGTCCAACAAAATTTCAAACTATGCCTATTTTCTTAATTTTATAATCACCTACAAATGGTATCATATGTTTTTAGAATGTAAATTTAGCTTTCTTTGTGACATTTATAGTAAAGATAATATTCAGTATTTATTCATTTGCTGCAAAAAAACTAAAAAGTGAATATTATGGCCAAACCATAAAAATGGGTTATCTTATCTATCTTGTTTAAGAAATTTCAAAAGGACTATATATTTGTTTCAGTAAATGGGGTACCATACTCTAAAGGCAAAAGGTACATCTGGCCATCCTAGTTGAACGACCATTTTGGTCATGTGAAAGTTGATTTCAGCTGGAAACTGGTTTATAAATATATATCTTACTTTTTTTAGCTTACAAGTGGTGATAAGGATACACACATTCAAGGCATATTTACTTGTTCAAATAAACTCAATTCAACTTTTTTAACTCTTATTTCATTCTTTACTTTTATACCCCATGAAATGCCCTATTTATACACATATTTTGATGTTTTTGTTGTTTTTTCTTGTTTATTTATTTCCACTTGCCTAATGTATTTGGAATAAATCAACAAGCTATAATGATATGGTCATACTTGAAGTGGTAAATGGATGCAATGTCAATTTGTGAGTTAGATGTGAAAGGCGATTCAGCAACACTGTTTTAATTTCAGTAATCATAATTTTGTAGGTCTATCTGCAGTGGGCCACAAAATCATGTTGCAGATAATAATCAATCAACAACCAGAAATTGCTGGAGATAATGTGGCCAAGGCAGTAACTGTGAGGAATTCTTATCAGAATAGACCTCCAATTTGCCTATGTCTCCTTGGTGCTGTAGGTCAGGCTGGGCTCAAAGATATCAATGTTGGACTGAAAGGTATGTCTTTACTCTAGTTCATGAGAATATTTTTTAGAGATGCCAATGAGCCTGTATTTAATGTTTGCTCATTTATTGTTTTCATGATGTACTACATCTTGATTTAAGAACCTTTATGCTTCTATATGTAAACTTAAATGTAAACCGAAAGCTTAATTGACTTGACTGTTTTATGTGATGTTATTGTAACCCAGCAATAGAACTCCTGGGAGGAAGAAAATTTGATCCTAGCATTCATGGGTTTGATCCCAAAAGGCCAAAAAATCTTTTCTCATAAGAATAAGTTGTGTTGATTTTCCAAAATTGTTTTGAAATTCAAATCAAGGGGGTTTGGGGTTCCTAAGCAAGGTTCTTGTATATAAAGAATGGGAATTAAGTAAATACTAATAAGGGAAGTAAATGGATGTAGTAAGGGAAATGGAAAGGGTGCATGAACCTATGGAAAGGTGGAGCATGAGAAAGAAAGCGAATTTAATGCTTAATAACTTTCTGACCGTTTTCTGAAACTGTCGGTGGTCACCTCTTAAGACAAGAAAATGTTTCTCACAGTAAAGGCCATTTAGAAACAAGATGTGGGCCCTGAAATGTAGTAAAACCTGGTTAAGATGCTTTTCAGGGTACAAAGCAACAACTTCATCTAAGGTGGGATAGTGTTATAACGGGGCTGTGTAATTCTGGCCATCTTACATGATATTTTTGGGGAATGGTCTGCTTTTTACATAAAGATACCTTTATTTTGGTCAGAGTACCTTTATTTTGGTCATTTTCATTACACAATGAAATAATTTTTACCAAATAGACAAAAAAGGGAAGGGTAATGAATTTTTTATCAGCATTGGTGAGAAGCCATCAGAATGCAGTATCTTCAATGCTACACTGACAAAACTTTGTTCCATTTTTGGTTTATTCAATATGTTTAGTTTATGAGATTGCAGCAAACAGAAACACTATAAAGCAAATTTTAACTCTATCATGCTTTTTGAGAAAAAGTGACAAAGAAGATCTCACTCTATCTCAGAGTTCATATCATCTTCAACAGATGGTTGAAAATTGTTCTGCTTTGCAATATATTAGTTTTATTATCACAAAAGTAATCACTCAAAAGAAGAAATTCACAAAGAACTATTCTAGAGATAAGGCAAACGCTGAGAGGACAACACAGATCGTGTAAAAAAATTTTGGTCCATGGAATGAGGCAAATGATGGCTAAAGCAGGCAGTAGTGTATATAAGAATGGGGAAAAATTCATGTCTTGAGCTGGACATCTTATGTGGTATTTTAACCGTATGTTTTGTGTGAAAGGGACCATGAGAAGACAGCATATTAAGGGGGATAACATCTTAAGTGGGTTTTACTCTATATGCTAAGCTAAAGAAATGGCACTAAGTGTTCAAAAATCAACCAATGAAGTTTCTGGACACTAATTCATATAAGTCAAAATAAAGTTCATTTTTTGTTGGTTTAGACAGATTTTGAATTCATGAAGTAGCAATTATCTGAAAAAAAAAATCCTCAAAAAAGTAAAATAAAATTATCAGAATACGAGGAGATTGTTCATCTAAAGGATCAGTAAGGATAAAATGTTAATTTATTCTTATACTAAAAGATATGATGATTGCAAAACCTTAAATTAAAGACTATATGAGAAAGAAAGATAATTTCATGTTGTTTGACAAAGCTGCATTTGACTTTGCAAATTCTATACAAAACTACTAGTAAAAATAATAGTATAGTAAAGGGCAAATGTGTACAAAGATTGAGATAGTTTTGCATTTTTTTCTGATTTTCAAATTACTTAAATTTATGTATTTATTCTTAATGCATAAGAATACATTGAAAATTTTATGGAATGTTTTAGCCAGAAATCGATCACTCTACCTCTGGTGCAGGAAAACTTTTTGCATCTAACATACATTGCAAAGAACATATCTTAATCCAGCAGTACATTTTTATTGGAGTTCTAGCAGATTAAACTTACTGTTGGAAAAGTATTATACAAATCAATTGATCTTTTATTTTCAGTTTGGTTGGAGGTGATGTTCCCTTTGATTGAGAATCGGAACTATACACGATGGGTGTCATCATACCTTGGAAACCTTATTGAAGTTCATGATAGTGTGAAAGGTGAGCTTAGGTGGTATCATTTTGGAGAAGATTGTAAAATTTCTTGAATATTTTGAGCATGTAATATCCATTCATATTTTTGGATTATATTGATAATGTTCACTGGGCCACTACCCTTTGATAGAATTTTGCAAATTCAACATAATCAGAACTAAGTAATTATAAACAGCAAACAATTATTGATAACATATCATTTTTTGTATTAGCTCACTTATTCCATAAATGATGTATTTCTACTTGAATTTATGGAATAAAGAACAATGTCAATTTCATTTGAGACTGTTGAGCACTACAAACAAAACTATGTATTTTTCTTGTTCAAATAACTAGATTATTAAAAAATATTTGTTTCTTATAACTAACACAAATAATAAGGATAATGATTACTGCTAAACAAATCTTTACACAATTTCGTAAATGGAGGAACATTTAATTGCCTTCTTTCAAAGAGCGGCTGAATGTCCATTACCATGCTAAAGAATTAAAAACCTTTATTTTTTAATTATTTATTATGGCTTCTTTCCACAAAATTGAGCATCAGACTTACATTTTCATTATACAACAAATGCTGTTTGTGAGAATAATAGTTTACTATATTTAGAAATATTTTTCAGTTAATTAATACCATGTATATGAATAGTATAAAATGTACCAGACAAGAGTGTTATTTGGAAGTGTTGGATGGACTGGAGAACAATCCAAAATTTTTGACTTGGAAATGAATTTTGTATCTAAAGAAACTGTTAATGAAACATATCATGTCTAAGAAAGAATATGTTCAAAATTAAAATTGAATGTCAGGTTGTCTTCAAAGATAACACCTAAGTCCAAGAAGCATTTTCAGTTTGTTCTATCTTTACTTCAGAGAATCATCGGGAATTTTCATCCCTGGAGCCTGAATTGTATTTTAAAGTGCTCGATCGAATTTTACCTGTTGGAAATTCGCTAACGAGTCAGGTGCAAAAAGAATTGATTCCTTACCTGGAGCCTTTGCGAAATTGCATTCTTGATGGCAATGAGAAAAATGCTGTCATTTGCTTCCCTCTGTATCTGAAGAGATTGCAGCATACATCACCTAAGGTGCTTCAGGATGAGGTAATAAGGATTTCTTTTTGTAACGAACTTGAATAATTTTTTGATTTTTAAATTCTCTTGAGATACATACCCACCAACTAAATGTATTTATGAAAATAATCCTGTATACTTTCTTTAACTATCTTTCATAACACCCATTCATCATTTCATAGATTTTCTTCCATACTGATATCTAAATCCTTATATTGCTAGAAATACATTCTATGCTTAGCTAACCTTAATTCCATCAAGCTTTGTGTATAGGAAAGTGGAAACTTCTTCTGAGTATTTATCTTTAAAATACGCTACTTAATTTCAAAGAATAATTTGAACAATCTTATCTATTTTAGAATATTGAGGGACTCTTGCAGTGCCTGTCAAATTTTGCAGAATGCTTTGGTGTTTGGTCTCAGCTGTATTCCAAACACCTCCATCACTCAGCCATTCTACTTGAAAGAATCTGTAAGTATGCAATGCTACTGACCATGCAGTTAATTTTCCTTTCGAATTCTAAGAACGGTAACATACTTAACATCTCTATTTTTACATTCATCTTGATGATAAAAGTGAAGTTGTACATAGAAAGTCACTGTAGAAATCACTAAGTTGTGTAAATAATGTGATCAGGAAAAGAAGGGTGTACTAGAAAAACTTGAATGAATGCTTGAAATAATCCAGTTAATTTAGTTATATCAGAACAGGGATTTATAAATTTAATAAATTAATTAACACATTCTGTCCATCATCATAACGTGGTGGACAGAATTATATCCTTTGAGATTGGATTCTTCAGTGTATACTCAGCAAAAGTATTTGATAATATACTCATTATAATGGATATTTCATGCTCCTGAAGAACTCTTCCACAGTTTCATTATCTTTCATATCATTCAATACCTTATATATTAATCTGCTGATATTACTGAAAGGTAATAAAAATTACAAAAAGTCATTTCACAACTTAGGTCATTTTTTTAGGGACATCATGTGATGTAATGCTTATAGCAGAAAGTAAGGTTTACATACAAAAGAAATGAGTATTTATTTTATCTTTGTTATCCTTGTATTTACTAACTACCAGCTTGAACGGGAACATGAGGATTTATTGTAGTATACTGTGTAAGAGTAATCCATCCTGCTCTCAATCGAATTACTCACTTGGTGAAAAATTATTTCTCATGCTGAGATACCTTTATGAGAAAATGACAACTACTACCATTGGTTCTCAATTAATCAATTTCAGACACTTCACTAGAGGAATTGAGCTTTCCAAAGACACCATTCCTGAAAACTTTGAAAGAATTTCAAGCTCTGAATGAGAATTTGATAGATGCGAAGAAAAAGGGAGTGAAATTGACTGGAACATTTGAAGGACTGGAAGAATGTCATCGCACCTCTAGTGTAAGCATCTTTCTACATAATTAGTAATTAGTTTTTTGAACTCCTGGATGTATGAGAAATGAGAGCCCAATCACTACCAACGGCTTTTAGATTTGTCCTAGTACCATAAGTTTTGAAACTTTCAAATGCACAATTGGAAATCTGTATTAATATATGCTTGCAGTGAACCCTCCCTAAATGTAATTTTGACTACTTTTTTCTCTACCAATAAGATGCAGTGTTTGCTAAGTTTCTGTTTCTGTTTGTCTATCAGTTCACATATATCTGTACAAAATAACTTGAGCTGTCAAAGCTTTTCAAAAACATTAAAACTACAAGTATGTAGACTATCAGTTTCAACCAAATTGCAGATTATTTAAATTTGCATCAAGGAAATATCCAGTATATATTTCATGCATATTTTTTGTTTCATTTGCTATGCTTAGTGCCATCCAGTTTAGAAGGTACTCGTTATAATAAACTTCTATTGTATTGAATTCAGGTCTGTTTAGAGTCAATTGTGAAAAAACAATAGCCCTTTTCCTAAGAAGTGTATAGCTGTTGTTTGAAAAGATGAAAACATAAAATTAATTTTTAATTTGTAATAACATATAATAATTCTTTTTCTTCTCTGGTATAAATTGAAACTTGATTTATCCTCACCTCGTTTATTGTGACAAGCAAAATATATGTCTCATTTTGAAAATATGCTGATTAAGAAACAGTAGTACTCGGATGTAAGTTTGTCTCTGAATTTTGTTTGTTGTAATTTTAAATGTTGGAATCGTATAGAATTGTGTCCTTTACAAAATTATGATCATCATCTCTATATTCATTTTATATGTGCCAAATTCCTGTGTATTCTCATACAAATGAGATTGGAGCCAACATACCCCTTCATTATAGGATTACAGATTATTTACAACCCTGAAATATCACAAAATTTTCATCTGTTTTATCGAAATTCTCATAATTCTTAATCAACAATGATACAATATATGACCAAAACAACAGTCTTATTCAACTATTCTTAATCTAGTACTAGTCTTGATTTTAAGGGACAATTACTTCTAATTTCATTTTGTAAATTATATGAAGCCTTAAAAGTATATCATTCAAAATCTTCAAAGTTAAAAATTACGCTTGCGAAATGGGGCTCGTTCAAATTGGGGTCTTGGATGCCTGTGTATTCATAGAACCCCGTTCTTATCTAGCCCTAGATACAGCATATCATTGTTGCCTTTAATTAGCTTTGATTGAGTTAATAAATGATTGCTTTTACTTGTTCGGAAAGTACTTAAGTCTCAGAAAGTTTCATGTTATTTTACAATTGGCCTGAATTATTGTTTTAAATTGTTTACAGGAAATCCTTGATAAATTGAGTCGCAAAAAGAAGAGTAAAGGATTCCCTTTCATTAAAGGGAGTATCTTTTGCATTTTTGGAATCATTGGCCTTGTCCTTTATGATATTAATAAACATGCAGGAGTTGTGAAAGGTAAGACTAACCTTTTTCTTCTTTAATCTTAATATTTTAATTTGATATGACTGTATGTTTTCCTGTAGATATATGTGAGAAGAAAGGTCTTTGGACTATAAAACTTTGTATGGTATAATGTATCTTCAGCCTGCTGGTGCTAGTGAAGTTTTGATGCTGTTTCATTCAGAACTTAATAAGAAATTAACTTAAGTTGTGTGTGCCATCTTATATAATGTCAAGTGAAACTCTCCCCATTACATAAAGATGGTTCAATCTTTATGTAATGGGGAGATTTTGAGATAGTTATTCTAAAATGATAAGGTTCTTGATTGGGATTACTTGAAGGTGAGGATAATAGAAAGACTAGATAGTGTTTAGCTGTCAAGAAGGGGGGATTTAATCGATTTAAAATTTTGACTGAGGTATAGTAGACATCTGTTATAACGAGTGTGGCATACAACAAGATTTATGTTATAGTGAGTGATTTTTTTGCCACTATCCATCTTAAAGCAAAAAGGTAGGGAGTTACATCCATTACATGGTTATTTTTGAAGTTTTGGTATAATGAGTGCCATGTTTCTATAATTGTGTGGCAGGAGGCTTAACAAATAATCGTCAGTTGACTTAAGAGAAGAAGTTTGACAGGCAAATAGTAATCTGAGGCATATTATATCTTCAAAGAGCTAAAAAATATTAAATGCAGAACTTATCCTCACCTAATTCATGCTTTTATTTCCCACAACTCGCCTCACCCTTCCTCAAAAAAATGCTTCAGGGAGCTTTGATTAGAGACTTCTTACGAGTTTCACTTGCTCATTTGTCCCTCTGTACAGAAGCACATTGGTTTGCGTTAAGAATCAATGAATTAATACTTTTGATGTGGACATACTTTTTTATGCATTCTGAAGCATTTCCGCTAGAATTAAAAACCCAAAAGTTAGATTCAAGTGGATGGACTTATGGTATTCGGCTACAATGAGTATGCTTTATAATGAGTGCTTTTCCAATATTTGTCTGCTCTCATTTTAACTGTCTGCTACCGTACCAAATTACCACATTTATAAGAAAGAGGTAGTCACATTTGCAAAATATAACTTGGACCACAGTGAACTAATATACTCAATATTCCCTTCCAAGTAGAGTTGTGGTGTTGTGGAATAAATTCCCTGGATCACTCTTTAAGAAATTTTATTATGAAAAATTGATTTATTTAATATATCTGTATTGAAGCTGTGGTCAGTTAAGAAAATTGAGACAAATTGTGATAATGGAATGAAATAGGAGTTTGGGGGTGAGTCTCGTAATATATAGGTGTGCCTGCCAAATGAGTACTTCCCTCTTGTTTTCTTCTAATTTTAAATAGAAAGATGTCCTTATTTGTTAGCATGTCAGAAGATTGCTCAGTACCACCATTTATCCAAATCTTTTAGAATTAATAAATAATTAATATCCATAATTTGGTAAACAGAACTGGAATACATTTGGCACAAAAACTTATTTCCTATAAAATTAAACCATAAAATGTGTATTTAATTAGTTTTCAAATATTACTGCAAGGTATTCTTGTGGGGAAGTAAACTTCTTTGGGAATTTCTTGTGTGAAACCAAGGATTTAACCCCAGAAATTAATTCCTAACGTATTGTTCAGATTGTGATGTAGATGCACAAATTTAAGGGAGATTTTCTTAAGATACTCTCTTTTCTTTTTCAGACAGTAGCATTAGTCATTTACTCTCGGATATTGGGGTTTTTCCATATGTTGAGAATTATCTGATCAGTGCTCATCACTACCAAAATGAGTTGCTTCAGTGAGTAGAAAATATACTTGCTTCTTGATAACCAATTTAATTCATAAAATTGTTACTAAAAGCATTTAAATTGTAAAATTTTCTTTTCAGTTGGTCCAGAAATCATCTCCCAGTTTACATGAACTTGGTCTATGAAACAGCAGAACCACATGTTGTGAATGCTTATCAATCTGTCAGCTATGGGGTATTAAACTGTTACCAATTCCTTTCAGAAAGCTATCCACTAGTTGTTGATTGGGTAAGGATGAATGTTTTCTTTCTTTAATTTCATTTGAGTTTCACCGTATAATAATTTTGATGTTATAATAATAATAGATTGAATAGTACCAAGCCATAGACCATGTATTATGTTAATTCTAATATCCTAAAACACTACTATACATTGCATCATTCCCTTATGATGCAAGCTTATAATTAATTTGGAAGAAAAATTGATTAAGTATGTGCCCTCTTAGCAATATAATTGAAAGAGCTCTAGGTACTAGTCAATAAGAGTAGTCACTAGCATCCTATTGTGGAAGGCATTACATCTAATTTCCTCAGTAACCTCAGCAATACAGAGTAAATCCAAATGTCCTTGCCAATACTGACAGAGCTGTAATACTCAAATTCTACTTAAACATTTTGATATCCAATAGTTGCATAAGCATTGAATTTAAATTGGCGGCACTGCTGGATGTGAATCTTTGGATAAATAAAAAAATAAACATAGGACTTCAAATTTTCTGTATGGCAAAGTGTTAAAAGTAAGGAAGTTTCTTAAAATAATTTGAGATAGTAAGAACTCATCATATTGCTGAATATACACAGCTTTGTTAAAAAGTGGTAATTTTAGTACATTATTTAACTCTGGGTGACTATCGTAGAAAAGTTTGTGAAAAGGATGTTCAAAATAAGAAAGATTAAGTTTGAATAGGGAATAGGACCTGCAAAATTTTATACACAGTTAAAATAAATGTAGAAAATTTATTTACAGTAATACATGCATAAGATGCTTTTCAGGGGAATGAGTGAAAACTACCTTATTAGCTGAATAGTGTTTAACCGTAGTATGACATGCTATTATTTCTTGTGCATTGGAAATCAACATGGAAATGTATTTTTTGGCTCTTTAATTATTAAATGAATGCTTGTAAACATGTAATTTTACGATTTAGGCTCACAGTTGCTTAGGGGGTGCAACGTTATCTTAAATTATGCACATACTTTTATTGTATTTATGCAAGTTGGTACATTTCTGGGACCTATTTCTCCACTGTGACCAATTTTAATTGTTCCTATATGGTGTACATTTTTATTATTGATTATTTCCTCATATGTCCTTTTCTTTGACTGTAAGGATATAGTAAATCTTGTACTCTCTAACAGTATAATGAATATTATTTTAATAATGCACTAAACTATGAAAGTTGTACTCTGAAATCATTTTATCTGTGAATGTGTATGTTTTTCTTTTGTTTACTATTAATTTGTTTCTTTTATTTAGATTGATGTTAAAGCACCAGGCCTGCGAGAAAGAGCCTTAGAGTTGTCAATTGTATCATGGAATGGATTTAGAGATTTCTTTCAATTTGTCTTTGAAGGAAGTGTGCATTATTCTGTTTTAGGAATCCAGTGGATGAGAGAGAATGTGTTTGTGTGAGTATCCTAAAGCCTTTCTTGACTCTTTTAATAAAAAGACTTTTTACTTCAGGTTGAAATTTTCAGGTTCTTTGTATGTTCAAACTTATGAGTGTGATGAAAGACTCATTTAGAGCACATAACAATATTTTCCATAAGAAAAAGTGCACCAGCCCTCCATGTTATATATGTTAGAAATTTTAAAATGAATAGTTATGCATATACATGTGAATATGTAATAATAAGTAGTTAGGAAGGTATTTTGATATTTGTAATATATGGGAAGAAAATGGGAAGGATCTTTTGTTGTTCAAGCTACATGTAACAAATGAACATACTACTTTGGATGTCTCTCTTTCTCAACTTTTATTTAGCCGAATTTTCTTCTCTTTTACCCATCCCCATTCTGGGGTGAAAATTCTCAACATAAGATGATCAAAATTCAATGCAATTGTCAACTCTTTGAGTATTCTATGTGGATCTTCATCAAATGATACTCTCATCTATTATTTGTTTCTTTATCAAGTTTGTCAAATCATTTTTAATCACTGAGCGCTGTATTTACTTGTGTTTCAGGATACATTAATATAATCAGCAAAAATACATTTTTGCTGCACTTGTTTGAAAATTAATTATGTATGGCCTCCTGCAAATGTTGCTTTGTTGGAAAAAATATTCAATAGGAGAAAAATGATTTTTGTTTACATTTAAGCAAATGTCTACTGCTGAGTTTTAAAGCTTACAGAGACACATTTCAAAGGCATATCTTACTGTTTTTACTTACTGAATCATAAAGACAAGCAGTATAGCTCCATCTTTTGAAAAATGACTGAAACTTATTCTTGTACTTAATATTTCAGATTTCATGGAAGTAAATCTTTCTTCTCCTGAATCTGTTTTAAAATTAGACTATGATAGTGATCTTTCTGTGGTATATGATAATTATACTTGCTTCAGTTAAGTTGTAGTTAAATATTTAAGCTTTTTCCTTTCTTTCAGTGGTAACCTGTCACCGGAAAACATTCAAAGATTGTCTCTGGAAGCATACAATACCACTCAGACCTATGCTATTCTCACATTTGATTGGATCGTTGGCAAATTCCAATATATGCTTTTTTCTCAATAATTTGTGATGAATGAGGTGTTTTCTGTGATGGAATTGTGCACTTATTTCTGGGGCCATCGTTCTGTGTTAATGTAATTGCTCCGATAAATAAAGACTGAAAATTTTTACCTTTAAGTATTATTCCATCATTTCCAGCTCATACATGGTTGATGCTATCATTAACTTTTCACTGCATCTTTCCCATTATTTGTCTGTTTAATTTAGAAGTTGTGATTATTTATGTAAATTTTATTTACTTACTCACTCACATGGGATGAGCTCATTTACATTTAAATATAAAGTCATAATGCAAGTCTCAAAAATATGAATAATAAAAAATTTGATATTAATGATCACAAAGAAATAGTATGAAAAATTCTTATAAAAGATTACATAATATTGCAAATATAAAAGAAAACTTGTAGAGAAAGCTTATATGGAACAATACAAAGGATTGTGAATGGAATTATTAATAAATAAAGGATTTATTAATTAAGTATAAAAACGTTGATAGTGCTATGTATCTAACGTCTTTACATAATTTCTCTGTTCCCTAGTATGCATAGAAGTCTTATAAAATTGAGAGCAATGATATATTTAATAGATATCTCACATGGTGAAAATTTCCCTACACAGTTTTTTTTCATGTCTTTATTTCATAGTATATATTATGGTTATGGTAAATCAGGTTATTCTGTGATAAATATTAAACTAACTTTGAAAAGAAAGCAAAAATGTTATACATTTGGTCAGAATTGCAGTAGACATTGGAAAAAAATTTTCAAGAGAGAAGATATACCATAAAATCAAAGGAACCAATAAAAAATTTTTCCTTTTCAAGTTATAAGTATATCATTTTCAGCATTAAACAAAAACTCACTGAACTCAGATTTATTTTGCTTTCAAATTTAATCATTTCTTGTTGGTCAATATTTCTCCACATTTATTACGATTCCCTTTTAATTTTAAATATTTTAGTATCTTTTACTGTTTCTTTTTAACCCTCATTTTCTTTTACTCTGCATTCTAACCACATTGATAGACTCCAGAGATTGCTGTAAGCCTTCACCTAAATACTTCTCTCAGTTATGTGATTGGCATCGATTGACTGTTTAACAGATATAAGACGAAATTGAAAAATAAACCAAGCCATTGTGTTTAACAAAGAGTCAGGTTGGTGTTGGGTATGAGAGAGGTCGATGTAGGCAATTAAAATCTGCTAAGGAATCATTAGGCAACTTTTGACTACATTATCGATTATAGTTTGTTCAGTTTCCCCGATCAAAAGTTTTTACAGGAGCCACGAATTCCTTGATGCCACCTTCACCGAAAATTATTTCCACAGAGAGCCTTCTCCAAGCTCAACCCTTCCCTGATGGACTACAGTACAATAATCTGACGTCAATCGCTTCCTTTACTTTCTTCTCTGGAATGCGATGAACTCTCTTCTCCTACAATATGCGGTGAACGTATTTTACGATCTGATTAATGCCGTTATCGACGATCATGTCCCCTTGGTAAGATCTAAATGTAACAAGTTCACTCAACGATATATGGGTGGCACCAAATTTTATATAAGTGATTAAAATTGGGCGTGGCGTCTGTGAAAGGAATTTCTAAGTGAATAACCTAAAACGGTGATCTCCGACGAATATCCGAAGTGGTGATGTAACGTGACTCGGAATATATTACAAATATCTCCGGTTCTATCCTTCCAACGCAAACAAGTTTTGGTCCTACATTTGATGTCAGGACACAGGCCTAAAATCCCATAAAAAAGTCCGTTATAGAAACTCTTCCGCATGAAGCCATCAGAGATCTGATTTTTTCCTCCTTCTACTTTGCTAGTTCATCTTATTCGTCTCAAATATCTCGTTCGAGTGTCCGATTCCTTCTACATCATTCGTCATATCTATCTCAAACCTCTTCTGAGGAAGTTTTTAAATACTTTTCAAGGATCTCTGCCTACCGTTCTCTTGGCCGCGATGGCATTCTTTCCATTTTCGTCCGTAATTCTCCTTCCATCCTCTTGTACATAATTCATAACCGTTTCTATTTTATATTTATCTCCTCAGGTAACTTTCCTACGATGGTATGTCAGCCATTCTCATTCACAAATCAGGTTCCAAATCGGGTGTTTCCAACTGTCGCCCTACATCGATTCTTCTCATGTTCTCTACCATCTGTGAAAAATTCATCCGTTCTTAAACCGTTTATTCTACTTTACTTCCCTAATCTCTCCACGAGGCAATAAGCTGTCTTTCCTGGTCGCTTATGTTTAAACAGTTTAGCAGTTGTACAACACAATGTAATTTAAAGTAAAGTCAACTGGACGCATTCTTTTTAGATTTTTCCAAAGGCTTTGATTCCTTATATCTTAATTTATTATATGCATACGCGTCCATCGATAATATATGCATTCAATTCAACTGGTTGATTGCACCTCTGGAGTACCTTAGGACAATATGTTAGTCCCTATTCGATTAATATTTTCGTTGACCATCTATTTTTACTTCTACCTTCTACAATGAAAGATAATTTGTTTTTTGCAAGATATTTAAGGTTGTAACCTCTAGTAAAGATTGCCTACGTTTTTATAGAACGCTAAATCACATTTTTAAACGGTGTAAGAACAGGATAATTAATTTGAACATAAAGAAAGCCATATTATATCAGCTACATCATTTAAGTAAGGTTTCACTTCCTACAGTAAATCAGCAAAAGAATCTGGACGTCTTAATGGATTCTAATCTTTTTTCAGAACACATGTTAAAAATAAAAAAATCCTCTCATACTTTCTTTTTCGTTTTACTGATATTACTAATGCTTTGGCTTTTTCCTTGTACTTTTCCTCCTTTATCCTTCCCATTATATACTAATGCTCTCCTATCTAGTCTATATCCTCTGTTACTCATCTTTCCTCCTTAACAAATTTTTTCACAAAATAGTGAAAACCAGAGTTTTCTTTATGTTAATCTTCTAATAGTACGTACTATACCATCTCCTCTTTTCTTGAACTCTCCTTTCGAAATAAACTTATCCTGCTTATATTCATTGCTAATTTCCCTCACTTACTCTCCTCTCCTAATTTCTCTTCTAAATGATCGTGTTCAAAAAAGATCTACCTATTTATCATCTTTACTACCTTATCCTACACCAAGACTTTCCTTTTGATCCTTTTCAACTACCTAAAGGGACATCTATAAAAGTAGGTTGACTCACGTCAGATCATTGTAATACTGCACTTGCTTTTTTATCTTTATATCTTTGTTTATTTTTCTTTCATTTTTATCTTTCTTAGTTGTTGTACCTGTCATATTATCGCTTTTTCTGTTATGTCATAAATAAAGTTAATAAACTATCCTTTAGAGCATTACTTCCCAGCAAGTGTTCTGTGGGTAACCTCTTAATGTGCAGCCCAAACTACTAGGAAAACATTCTTTTAAAATTTTTTATTACTTAATTTTTTTCCGATATTTTTATGGGAGTTCGTAATATAATCTTTAAAATATTTTTAATGCAGATGCATTCCTTTCTTCTCTCCCAATTAAAAATACGTAAAACTAATAAAGAAGTGGATTAGTGCGGCGCGAAAATTGAGTAAACACGTGCCAAATACGAGGAAAAGTGTGCCGTGAAAGCGTGGAAGATAAAAAGTTGGGAAGCGCTGCTCAAGAGGACCTTCTTGCAGTCCATTTCCAATGAAGCTTTCCAGAGAATCTAAACGAAGTTGTCAGCAACTAAAGTGAAAGCTGTGATATAAATTATGAAAAATATAGCAAGGATAGGAATGTAAGATAAAAAAAACCTGTCAAAAAACGGATAATTCCATCTTTCGTTTTTACCGTCCTATAAGCAATGATTTGATGATAACAACATACACATATTAATTAGCTGCTTAATATTTGAGATTTCACCGCGATAATTCTTCTTAATGATGTCATTAACAGCATGCAGCTAATTAGTAAACAGCGCCGCGGTAACCTACACAGCGACACATACTTATCTACGCTTTCCTGTCCTTGGATAAACCTTTCACTGCATACGCATGCATACATCTTTTTTACATATCCCTTTATTTTCAAACATCAAACCTCAGGGCGAATAAAAAAAGAACAGTTAAAATTTATTCCTGTGTATGACTACTGTGAAAATGAATATTTAACGTATTTTCATGATCAAATATTTGTATCTTAAGTTTATATCGCAGGACTTCTACAAATGAGACATACTGACTCATAACGTACATGTTACGAAGTACATTATGTTGTACGTAACGTACGGCATAATGTACTTCGATATAAAATTCTAAAGATATTGTGTGAATGTAAAATTACGTACACAAAGATCTTTAACAACCAATAAAATCTTTTCAAACTGCTCTAAGTCTCCGTGCCTGGTATTTGATTAAATAATGCCTGCGTGTTAATGCATAAGATAAGAGCGGTCTTCTGCCTCCGGACTGCCAATGGATTAAATCGCTGAATAGACTGGAGGACAAAGGATGTTTTACTCTTGCGAAATAAATTCGAGCTACGTAGGAGTCAGAGATGAAATTATTACAGCGACAGAGATTAATTTTTGAGGAGTTTGAGAAGAAAGAGTAGGAATATAGCGAGAGAAAGAACGAATTATACCATTAGAGAGCATGAACGAAATTAAATGGATGTATTTGGCGAATAGAATACAAGGTCAACCAGTAGATCTCTGAGAGTCAAGGAAATAGCTTACTTCTCTCGTACACTATTGCGCGATTTGCGCTCACGAAGGTCTCCGGTCATCGAGATCAAAGGTACATGCGGTCTTGTCAAACATTTACTGCAGCCTTGTTGCCACTTCATGAAACGAATTAATGTATTTAATTGGTTTTGTTTTTAATCGCGTTTATTCTGAAGATAAAATGGTTCTTACTGCTTTCTATTATTTTTTATGTAGATCTGGTTCAATAGTACATTCATCGGATGAAAAGAGGTTCCTCATCCATTTGGTCTATATAAAGCAGGTTGTTATCGAAGATTTAAATTCTTCAGTCGTGTTGCGGCTTTTATGAAGGCGCGTCTAATTCAATCTAGGTCCTTGTTTTTTACACAGAGTATTAAATAAGCTACCAGAGCTATCTCGGCTGCCACACTTCAATGTTTGTTTGCAAGTTATTTAAATTTATAAATCATGAAAACTCTTCTTCAAGCTGTCCGTAGAACGCCAAATCGGAAGGAAAATATAGAGTAACTGATTGAGAACAACGTAAAATAATGTTAAATATGCATTTTCAGATAATAGAGTAATCATTCCCTCAACTCAAATCGAAGCGATCCATTTCAACCCAAAAATACGTGGCCAACACCGGCAAAACGGAAATCAAGCCTCGCAAATTGCAGTTTCATGGAGAACAATCGGAAAGGTCGACCAATGTCACGCCTTCTTCCACCTTGCATACGAGGCGAAGGAATCTCTGGGATTTCTATTTTCTCCGGCGCAGACATTCGTTTATTTCAGTCTTTTTGGCACTGCTTCGCCAACAGCGCCTGCAATAGTCTGGACGGATGTCCACGGATAATCTTGAAATTCACGTTAATTTTTTTCACCCAAACAACGGCTATTGTAATCGGGAAGATCTGTTGTAACAATCGCTTCCTGGAAATTTTATCATCATAGGTCGTTTTTGTTTGCAAATTTTCATAAATTTATTAATCCGACACGTCCAAATTTCACATTTGGTTCGTTTGCGGACCTTTCTTTATCTGCCAAGATTAATTTGAAATAATCGTCGTGCGAGAACAGAAGAGGTGCCGACAGGAAATTTAGGGATTCTTATTTTTATCTTAGAATATCGTTTTTCACTCGAAATTGTGACAAGTTTCATAAAATACATCCAAATTAATAATATATCGAAAAAATAGCTGGTAAAAATGGTAAAATATATCAAAATTTCGTCACAATGCATCGCTTCAAACACTTCAGTCCGAGAGACAAACGACCTTATTGAAGTTTGTTTACTTTCTCTTTATAGATGCAACCATCTGCCGGATAGTCAAGTGGGTACCGATATCGACTTTGGTGAAATATGTCCCGGGTTCTCAATGGGGGCCCACATGTGCGAAATATCGAAGCCATTCAAAAGTATATAACGGGAGTTTCATCTTTCTAACTAATGTTTATTTGCAGAAACCTAAGGATTAGACGTGGATATCAGTTACTAGCCTGTAAAGAACTATAATACGACAATTTTCTGGGATCCGGGTGGTATAATGCACATTGATTACCCCCGAAAGGGAAGAAGAATAAATGGAGAATATTATGCAAACTTATTGGACTAGTTCAATCGAGAATTAAAGGAAAAACAACCACATTTGGCCAAAACGGACGTGTTCTTCTACAAGGTCAATGTCCAAATCCGCGCAGTCGCTAAGAGAAAATTAAATGATTTGAGGTGCCAACTCCTACCACATGCGCCATATTCTCCGGATTAAGCTCTCAGCGACTATTTACTGTTTCCAAATCTAAAGAAAAGCCTCGGCAGAAAGAGATTTGGCTTAAATGGTGAAATCATCGCTCAAAATAATGCATATTTTGTGGTCCTCGATAAATCCTATTATTTGGAAGGGATAAAGAAACAGGAGAAACGTTGTGCAAAATGAATAGAGCTAAAAGGAGACAACGCTGAAAATTGGTCTTTTTGTTGTACAAACTGTGTTTTATTTAAAAAGTTATGGAATTGTTGACCCACTCTCGTAATAATATGTAAAATCTCTCTGACAGGTATAGGAAAATTGATTAGTATCGATTAATCGACCATATTATTATTATCATAGTAAAAATTAAAATCTAGCAGTGAAAGCGTCTGTCACTGGTTTCTCCGAGTTAGCTGTAACTCGGAAACTTGCGGAAAAATACTTTAGGAAATGGACACATGCTCTACATCGACAGCTACTACAAAAGTCCTGTTTTTTGTCAGTTGTAAGGCTGTATATAGAAAATATGCCATCCTTTTCCAAGTCATCACAGATAGAGATTCAAATTCAATAAGAAAAGAAAATATTGGCGATGTAATGGAATGATATCTGTTTACTTTTAATCGTGTACAATGAGAGAATAATTAATTGTTCAGAATTTGCGAAAAGAAACATGTAAAGGGCATGAGGTTGCCGAACGGCGGCTACCAAGAAGGAAACACCAAGGAACTGCTTTTTTCAGCAGTTGAGACTACTTCTACATGTCGATTGGACGAAAAATCCATTTTCAGTCCTCTGTGGAAAGGCATTCATTCATTCATCAGTTTACCAGCCACAACCAGGGCTCGAGTATCGAGTACTAGGTTACTCTGTATTCAGCATCATTTTCTGACCTCTCGAGTGAAACATTAGCTCTCTAATTAACACTCACTGTTTGGTGAAGATGAACAGCGATAAACTCGTCTTTATAGGCTATCTTCCCTTCTCTCTTACATTCTCATCACTCAGTGAGCGTTTCATCTCTTTTTTGCGGTTCGTTGACTGATCAGCGATTAAAAAGGAGAACGTTACGGTTTGGTTACAGCGGTTAGTTATTTTCTTCACCAGAGACGCGCTGATGTGTTAAAATCCGAAAACGCTTCGTTTCCAAAAAAAACTGGAATAGAAATCAATTCACCATAGATTATTTTAAATTATATAGTATAAATATTATATAATATTATATTATAAAATATTTCCTTAGGGCTTATCGACATTATGTTGCAGGAAAGTACTTTCATTTTATTTCACCGACTATTGAGATATGAAGCATTATTACACTGATGCTAGTAAATATTCTTTAATATTATATAGTGTAAATAATCCTCTGTACGGTGTATGTAATTATAAAATTTAATAAGAAGCAATAAAATTTTAATGACGTATTTTTTGGAGAACTCGATCAGCCTGGTATTTCGAAATTATTACTCGAATATCCGGTTTGCGAAAAACGCGGCAACTTCGGATTCCCTACTCACAGTTCACCTAAATATTCCGGACGGTTTTTCTCCGTGCGAACGAAATCATGTGAGAGACGACCTTTAAACTCAGAACATAGCACAGAGACGATCACGTTTGGACTACGGAATCGCATGCTGTTGTAGTTAAAAATAGACTTCCGCATTCTCAAGATTCATTTATAAAATGTCAGCGATCATCCATAGGGAGCTGCCACCGCTGATGAGAGACATGCCGTTTCAATCGCAGGATCTACCGTTACGAGCGTGGATTCGGAAATTGAGATTGGAGATATTGGTTCGAAATTGCGTTTGTTATCAGACACAAAAAATACTAGGAGAGCAAATATTAAAAAAAGCAGGTGCCGGATCAAAGTGCATTGGCGCAAAGTCAGTCATGTAAGCACATTCCGTTTAGATAGCTTAAAAATACCTTTTTGATGATTTATTAATTATTTTCAGCGATAAAATTTGCTAGAAATTAGTAATTATATAAATATTCATAATTCACAAGGCAGTATCATTCAAATTGTATTAATCATCGTCGCTATAACTTTTAAAAATTACAAAAGAAATTAATGACTAATTGGCGAATAAACTGTAAGAAACTTAACATTGTGGGAAATTTTGCGGCCATTTTTTAGCTAACTATTAGATGTATTGTGTGTATGTATTGTATTGTATTGTGTATGTATATAGGAACTGTGGCCGATTGGATTTTGCACAATTATTATCTCGTTCATCTTCGCTACAATGATAAGGCCCGTTTAAGAATGAAAAAATCGGGAAATGCTTTGCAGCTTATGAATGCCGTATATTCTTGATTGTAAAAACGTTCCTTTCCGAGTTTTTATAACTTTCAATAATCAGGTGCCTCTAAGATTAGAGAATATATTGTAAGTCAAAAAAGTCGATACGGCTCTTTCGTTGCGATATGTTTCCACATCATCGTGAATCGGAAGAAAAGCAGCACTGTGCATACATTAACGATGGTGCTTCCTTCCCATTCACATGACCGTTAGGTTATCCTAGCTACAGACTCAAACAAACAAGTCCCAACTTTCGATACCAGACATGGAATTTTTCTGAGCGTCTGGAATAAAATTGTTTTCTTCACCTCGGCTACAAAAATAAATGGTGAAAAGGGTTAATAATATTGTACAATCGAATATGTACTACCTTGCGTATCTGCTTCTGTATTTATGTTGGTTACATTATACTTTATATACCTTCTATTACTTTATATTTTTTGCTTTTGCGCATGATTTATTGTACGAATCCTTCACTACTGGCCAACTGGATGCTGCAAAAGACTCACAGAGACATCGGGATGTACGTTCGTATACTTCAAGATATCCAGAAATGGAAAACTGAGCGTATTCTCACACTCACTTTCCGAAATTCCGAAGGGGATTGTCCATAAGGAATGTTTCCATGGACGAACTGATTGGTTTTCGATTTATTTGTAAAAAGTCAAGAGACAAGACAATTTATGGCTGAAAAAATTAGTCTCATTACTATATTGGCATACCTACTTGGAACTTGAATCTAGTCATTCTAATTAGTACATTCCTTCGTTTCATTAATTGGTTTCATCAATTTCCTCAATGACCGTTCACTTCTTACTTTCCAATCGCATATCAGTAACATCCGAGTTTGTTTATCGATTTCATCCAATTTATATCTCTCGGTACTAATGGGTGATTTTATTTAATAACTTCGATATCGGTAGAGCGCTCGTTTCTGATGAATTTATATAACAGATAAAATCTGTGTTAAATTCCAGCGCACGTTCTCATCGCGAAGCCTTTAGTATTTTTATAGTGAACTGCCGAAAACACATACAATGATTATTTCATTGATTATGTTTCTATGAATAAATCGCGAAAACACTGTTTATTTCGAATGAAACGGTCATATTTATTCGAAATATTCTCAATTTTATCTTAGGATTTGTAAACACAATAAAATGTAATTTAACGCAGAAATTTATCACGTTTTAAAAGATAGCTTCTGGTACAAATTAATTTAAGCATACGGATATCATCCAGCAATACTACTCCCTCATAATAATATATATTTTGCTAACTCAACGTAATTTAAATTTTCCTATGAAACTTATTTATACAGCAAATTGGGAATTTCCCTTTCTTTATCATTTTAGATTGGTGAATTCTAATGATAAAATTTACTTGATATATTACGATTCGGGTCTTTAATAAAATTAATCAGTCCTGCGCTCTGCAATTTCAACAAGAAACCAAAGTGATTCTACTTTACGGATATGCGAAAGGACTAAATTCAGAAATGTGACGACAGCAACTCTGGGAGTGAGATTTGCAAGCGTTCCGTGACTTTTCAAGATTAAAAATTTCTAACGTACCACCAACTTCATCTTTGTGGGGATACATCCAGCAAATGTGACCCCTAAATCAATATCTTTTCTGATGTTACGGCTTATAATATTTGACCATATTAAACATGTTTATTGTGACTGTTGACCCCTTATTCTCTCTCAATCAAGCGTATCTCCTTTAAGA
Source organism: Pachydiplax longipennis (assembly GCA_036926295.1). NCBI lineage: Eukaryota > Metazoa > Arthropoda > Insecta > Odonata > Libellulidae > Pachydiplax > Pachydiplax longipennis. The sequence continues at coordinate 40,965,776 of JAVFKF010000015.1, forward strand.
TGAAAGATGTGCTTGATGAAATAGCTATTAAGTCTTCTACTGAAAACTTCCTTGAGTTCGGGGTGATCGATAAGGAAAAAAGATACTGCTGACTGTGAAAAATGCATATGAAGTTCACTCCCTTTCTTTATAAGTAGAAGTCAGTCATGTATCTTTTCAATATTATCGATAATGCCAATCTTCGTCTTTTCCATTCGAAGTTCTTTTAATCGTTGATTGATTTTTCCAGTGTTATTTATCGTTGTAATATTAATTTGAATATATGTATATCATGTAAACAGCATTGGAGGAAAAGAAATCGGGTCATTGGGCAAAGGATTTAAGTTTTACCGCTGTCCAATTCTCCAAAATGCTGTAAATATTGCCCCTAAAGAGGAAGATGACCAAGGGGTGATGACTTTTGATGTTTTCAACGTTCATCATATCGCTCTTTGTTCACTGAAATTAAAATCTGTGTTAACGCTAATTACAAGTTCAAATCGGTGTTCACACCCTCTTCAGAGGAGGCTTCCAGGGTATTTATTTAGATGTAGATTACCCCGTTTTCTATGTTACATTTAACAGAAAAATTTTAAAATGCGTTCCGTCTAAATGTTCTCTTCCGCTGAATTTTACACTGTGTTCCTATTGTGATCATCTACCTAAAGTGACCGCCTTGCCATGGAAGAATAACTTCGACAGGTCTTACTGCATCTGGGCCATTCTCGTTGACCTAAATAATGCAGCTTTGCGCTCAAAAATGGGTTTATTGATTTGAAATGGCGAATCCAATTCTTCAAATCCAATTCCTAAGGATACCCCTTAGTGTTACGGCTGGAAAAAAATTAATGAAACGCCCCAACCCAGTGTATTGAGTAAAATCGCCTTTCAGAGAAGCAAATGAAAACCTTGTTATTTGCGAGACGGTTTTATGAATCAGTATAAACAATAATTCATTTCTTGCGCGTCGGAAAAAGTATGGGAGTATTTTAGGGCTCTTTTGTCTCTTTTAAGAAGTGCGTAGCAACATAGTTCCGGCATAACTTTGTGAAAAACCATCAAAAACAACTCAAGATACATTGCTCCGTATTTTTCACAGGCTTTATTCAACACGATTGGTTTCAAACATAACAGTCACCAAATATGTCGGAATTGAAGAAAAACCTGTTGAAAATACGAAAAATTGCCCGCGTGCCCTTCCACGCGTTTCTATCAGTTCCAATATTTTTAACTAAGTATAGTTTTCAGAATTAAGAAGTAATCAAGCTCATTTAACTGTCATCTGTGCATAAATAGAAAGTTAATAAAGCACCATTGTTCAATATCGATCTTTAAAATGAAGAGTTGCAATTAAGGTACTTAATCTTTTTATGTGATTGCATAATGTTTTTACATAATAATTATAATAAGTGTTGCGAGACTTTCTTGTTCAAAACACCTAATAGAATGAAACATTGTAAGTTTTTTACGATTTCACGATGTAAAATCCTGTGATTATATGGTAAAGTTATTCTCTAGAGCGGTCGTAGGAGCTGAATACTTCATACGATAGTTAACCATAATTTTGAAAATAGATCACACTTTAGCATATGGAATCGGACATATATGATATCCATGTAAAGGGAAAAGGGTTTTCGCTCATTTAGTATAAACAATTTGTATATAATTATGGTTCATGAGTCACATTGTAACAATTTTTGATCAAAATCTAACGCGTTGGGTATAAGTAAGTTGGGTAAGCAGTGGAAATTTTTAACCCGCTAAATCCTCCTAGAATTGAAAAAAAGCTGCCGAGGAATAGAAATATTCTTTTTAGAGAATAGAGAAATAAAAGTGTTATCATGAGCTTCCACTTATTAAGAGCAATAAAAACCTATTACGCGAGAATTTGAAATTCCGTGTTAGAATAACTGTCTTTGGAGTTACAAGCAAGTTTAGCACTTCATCAGGAAATGTTCTTCCTCGTCCATTTGAAGGTCTTCTCGCAGCCACAATGAGTTGGCCTATCTGAAGTTATCCTGAGGCGATGCGATAAATCAGTATTGCCATCATTTCTCGATGCCTTCCTTGCGTAACATTCTCTAGCTCGTCTGCAACCTTTGTAGCTCAATTCCTGCGCTTCTTAGAAAACATTCCAAAAGGGAAACGGAGCTGCACTTATAACTGACGCCCGACAAATTAACACCTTATGTAATGTCGGAGGCTTGAAATACCATGAGAACAATGTTATATAATGTTCAGCTGTCTTAAAAGAGTATTCTTAGCATCTTAGTAGCCTAGCCTTGTGGTTAGCCCCGTCCATTTCATGTGGACCGGCTACAGCTCGAAGGATTAAATTCAGTCTTCGTATCTTTCACTCAACCCAGGCATTTTGAAAAAAACTCTTTTTATAAAAAAATATTGAAGTATTCTCCAGCCGACGGCATTCTTAGCAGGACACTGCAGTTCCCTTCTACTTACAAAATCAACTGCCGATTTATTCTATCAAAATCTTGGTCGTTATAAATAGAGAATGTAATAGATAAACGAATAAAAGAAAAACACTAACGAATTATCACACACCTGTATTCCAAGTTTTCTCTTATCTATCAAGGATCCATTGAGTCGCCTGGAAAGTTCTGCGGTTTTCCTTATTCGAACACGCGTATTTACAGGAACTTTACTACTTAAGTTGGGAAACAAACGATAGATATTTTACTGTAGAAATAAAATACGCTGCAGCTAAGTAGTTAACAGTAATATCCTAATTTCCAACGGAGAATGTAAAGCAAGAATTTATTTTCTTTTTTATGTTGAAAAAAAATTTAATACTGTCGTATAGTGTGTAAATAAAGTGGTGAAACAAATGTAATTCAAATCTTGCACATATCATTACGCAGTAGATGGCTATTTCGCTGATATTCCAAGAAAACGTCTTACTAAGCAATGTCAAGTTCACTGCTATTGAAGCTATTAATTATGCAAACTATGATTAACGTCAGGGGATTGGGGAAATTACTTGAGTGATTTTGAAATTTTCTTTTTGTATCTTGGAGGTGTAATGGAAAAATTTCGAAAGTCTAAATCCAGGAAATGCTGCACCACAGTTCATTCCTTCCAAAGACATTTCTCAACATATATCATGATAACTGTGTGAAGTTTAACTTACGGTCAACTTCAACAATAGCATATAAGTCCCAACGACAGCATTTAAAATGCTGCCTTTAGATGAAATTTCGAATTATTTTCTCAAATATTTTCGGAAATTTGAGCTTTTAAGCATTTTTTCGGCTGTATTTTATATCTTTTTGATCAATCACGTAATTTTCGCTTAAAAAATCACACGCCGCAGATTCAGCTAGTTTTATATGCAATTGAATGGAAGAAGCGTTACTGCAACTTTAATAACATCAAAAATTTTATTGATAGCCACAGAAATGGTTCCACATTTATACACACATATATCCACATATTTCCGGAAATAGGAAGTAGTAGCAGTGTCAGAGGTTAGGCGGAAGAAGAAACTTTTTAGTCTCAATCTCGCCTTAATGAAGACCTTTAAGACCTTTATTCGCAAAAGTGCTTCGACAGCTGAGGTCATTCCGCACGTGAGCCCTCAGAGGTATTCGAACCCGGGACCGCTTTAAAGTAGAACGCGTTGCCCACTTATGAAGGTCAGTATAGGGGCCTTCATACGATCATTAGTTTTAATTGAATCTTATATTACAAAAGAGATGTTTACTATCCAGAACAATGAACTTTAATTGCCTTTCCTCGGAAAAATACTGATAACAGATTAATGAAGACATTAATACACTCACACCAGTAATTTTTAAGATAACTAAATATTTTACTTATTATATAATTATTACTTCTCCGCCCAAATCGTAAAAGCTCCTTCGCAACAGCTGGAACCGTCCAATGTCAACAAATTTTATCTCTTTTGTCGCCTTTTTTTAGCTCTGACATTAAAATTGTCTCTAGGGCAGGACCATCACGACGATAAAAACAAAACAAGAAACACTTTTGGCGGCAAAGTTTTACGGCCAAACATTTGATTCATAAGTCAATATCCTCATTCATTTTCTGTTAAAAAATCAGGAATTACATCAAGTTAAGGAAGTTATATAAACCATAAGGAAGCTTAAAAGATGACGGACTAAAAAGAGGCAAAAAAGAGGTAGGAAAATTCTTCTTTCATCTTGGAATAATTGCACATTTCATAACGCTCCGTGTCAGATTATGGCCATATATCAGTACGAGAATTTTTTTCAATTTTGTACATGCATAAACCATCATAAAAAAATATTGTGTAGCTAGAAAATTTTATCACTACAACTTCATTAAAAGATACTGTTCTGTCACACATTAGAATGATTGTAATTTTTTAAAATACCGACGATGCATTGCAAACAGTCCTCTCTTGAAGCGTCAGAATACCTCGGGTCGTTACAGTTCTTGGGATGTCTCCTTGTTCGATTGATTTATTTCTGCTCATCACGCAACGATGTAGCGAAATGCCAGAGTTATAGAATGATGTACAGTAATAGAAATAGGGTTCAATATCTGTTGAGTTTGAGCTAAAAGCACGCATGCTAACATATAGAACCTTCGAGCTATAAGAACCTACAAGATGCTCAATACTTTTGAAATTGTTCTTACCGTCCATATTAACGTCGGATAAGCGATACTAAATGATATTAACAGATTTAAAGTTTACATTTACTATGCTTTGACAGACTACGTATGGAGATATTTAAACGGAGAAAATTCTCTAGATAAATTTTAAATCTTCAATGCTTTCGTCATCGTCCGAATTAATACTTATCTGTCAATAAAACCGTTCAGTCTGAAATGGATGCAACATTGAAAGTTACACTTAAAGTTGAAGAGCGGAATTAACATGCCTCACTGACATACTTGCATTTAATAATTACAATTAATCTTTCGGACATGACGATCCAAATACAATACTGATATTTCACTTTTTTTTAATTACCAAAATGATGGTTATATTTCTAGAGGGGGAAACAGTATTTGAAAAGTGTTTTACCGCCGTTCTCTGTTGACAGCAAATACCAGTCTTAAATTTAATCCAATCAGTAGAAAACATTCTCACCAAGTAGTGTACACAGAATATCCTGCGAATTAAATGTGTTCTACTTATTCCCTTTCAAACGAAATGTTTTTTCAACAAAGAAGTTAAATTTTCTGAGAAAAAACGGAACACAAATAAACAATATAATTTCAGAAATTTGCTCTCGATTATATAAATATAAACTTCTATTGAAATAATTTTCAGGAATCACATGGTATTCTGCAGTTCTATTTAGGAATAAGCTCTTGCTCCTAAATCAGAAGCACCCATGATACTGTGCTCCCAAAATAAAGGAATCATGATATTTTTTTTGTAAGGTCGCTGGGTTGGACAATTTCTACATTTTTGTTTATCATCCACACTACTTCCTAGTAGGAACGCGAGGGCGAAGATCTTTGCTGATGTAATTGCTGCTTATCAAATCCATATAAATATCTGTCTCCGGGATACTCCGCCATAAATTCCAAAATTTCGACTGACAGATTAATCATCACCCCTAAAAGCCATGGAAATCCTGCCCATTCCTCTAGCAGTTTTCACCACTCTTCTATGGATTCAAGGAGATTCCACTAATGCTCAATTTCTCCAAGAGATCCCACCTGGGGCCAACACCATACAGTTCTCCGTAGAATTTAAACAACATGGAACCGGCCAACAAGTAACACAATTCCAGATCAACAGGGCCTCTGGTACAGCGCTGAAGAACTGGAGGGGAGACTTTCTTCACGCCAGCTTTGAAAGTGCAGGAATACACAAAAGCTACATTGTGGGAACTGTAACAGGTAAAATTTTTTCCAACCAAATATATATATATATATATATATATATATATATATATATATATATATATATATATCGAATACGAATAGTGATAATCAAATAGCTCACTCAGCAAAGTTTATCTCGATATCTTGGTTAAATATTCCACAGCCAACTGAAGTGTAAAAGAGAAACGTCTAACGTCGAGACTATTCAGTTTCATCATTAAAACTAAGAATAGACTTTCAATTAGATTAAATTTATATTTCTTTTATGTTCTAAAATTCAGCAATTGAACTTTATGGCATACTGAATATTTAATCTTTAATGGTATCAAGATGCCGATATTCATTTCTACATCAAATATCGGTGAATTATGTGCGATTAATTTCCTGCAAGGCTAGAGTCAGGTATGTAAATATTCAGTTAGGAGTTTAGAAACCGTCCGGTAGCTGCATGTCTTATGTATGTATACGAACTAGCGACTACCAGGGTCTAGAAGCACCTGGAAGTCCGAGATTAGAGACCTTCTAAGAATTGCTGAAGATGTATTTCAGTAGCATTTCTATCATCCTTAGGGGTCCTGAATAGAAGGCATTCTAACTCCTGAGGGTTAGTTGGAATACGGCTATCGGAGCGTTTTCAAACCTTTGATTCCTTAACAGCGGTGTTAGATTTTCATTTCTCTTATTAGTATTCATTCCATTCATTATAGCCATTCTCATCTTTGAATATCAATTTATGTTCTGTTAATTTTGATCCTTGGTTGTTCACGAATAGATTATCAAAAGATTACTTAATTTTCTATTATTCATAAGACATAAGTATATTGCACCGAAAACATGTTCAATACGTGAAATTACTTCAAGTTTGAAATACATTACTTATTTATTTAAACCAAAATGATCATTAAATTATGAATAACATATCTTTTCTAGCTCCTCCTCAGGGATCCCGTTTTACCAAAGAAGGGTACAAACTTTTTCCCGGACTTGGTTACTACAAGTTTCATAAAACTCGTCAAAATTTTGAAAATGCAACTAAAATATGCCAAAACGAAGGTGCATATCTTGCCATAATAAATTCAGCAGAGGAAGCTGCTGCTTTAAGAGAAATATCTAAAGGTTATCATTATCCGTGGGTAGGTGTACATGACCCTCAAAAGGATCGAGACTTCAGGACGATTTTTGGTGAGCTGATAGAAAATAATTTTTGAAAAAGTTTCTTCGTAAACATTCTTAATTTTGAGATTATTTTAATGATGCATATTTTACATTTCGATAGGAACACCTCTCAATGAAACTGGTTTCTCAGAGTGGAAAAGTGGACAACCAGATGGAGGAGACGACCAATTTTGTGTCTATTTTGCTCCCGATGGTCTGGGAGATAACCCTTGTGAATCTCTTTATGAATTCTTTTGTGAGCATGGACTTACATGAAGATTAATTTTAAAGCATGAAATTTAAAAAAACGTGGAATTTTTAGTTCTACTGACTACTACTTAAATATATTGCTTGATGTATAATAATATTTGTATATATTTATGCAACACTGAAAAACGTTTTTTATTTAACTTTCATATTCTCGTAATTGAAAATTAAAATCTAATTCTATACAACTCTAAGTCTTTTTAAATCATATATTTTCCATTCTATCCATTTTTTAAAATTCCTGCATGGTTTTAATTTCAGTTAGATTTAAATTTTAATTAAAATGTGAAGACATAAGCGATGGTTTAAATTTATTGGTTTAACATCCATTGCGTATAATCTTCCTTTCAGTTACAATAAGTACCGTTCATTGTAAGATCATAGTAAACACTGACTCTTCGTGACTGAGTAAATCATGTTGCAGCAGGATGTTTTTCACTGCTCACTTATTGAATACTCGCGCGAGTAAAGATATGTTTTGTAATACTTTCAAATAATTTGACACGACGGGAACTGTTAATTTTTATGGATGCTGTCTTAAATTTATGAGAGTGTCCTGACTTAAATTCCAAATCATTATTATATTAACTCCTACTTCGTTCACTTAAACTCGCGCAATTTTACTGATTTACATATTATGTATATGTATATGTCTCATCATCGATTATATGCTGAATTGAGATTTTATAATTTTAATATAATTGCATTCAACCAGAATTATTAGAGAAATGATAATTAGGTTTCATACTAAAGCCTAAGCCCAAAAATCGTATTTTTTCGTTAAAAGCCCGCTGGCAGTTGGGAAGACAGGGGTTTAACTGGAAGCGTGCCAAAGAGATTAAACCTGGTTAAGCATTGTGATAATGAGTAAATAAATCCATTTTTATTTAAATCATCCTTTGGATATATCTTTGAATTATTTAATACTCATGGATGGGGAAATGTATTTGAATTCCTTCTTTTAGCTGCAGGAATTTTAAACAAATTAGTTTTTCGCTCTGGCCTTCCCTAAATAATCTGTAACATTCAATACCTTAATATCATTCCTGTAGAGTATTACTCCAAAGATGAGTGCATAAAATTGCTACTATAAGCCGAATTGTGGAAAAATTTTGATTCGACCTTTGCATATGCTTTGCGTTGCGCTCTTAGATATTTGATACCTGAGTGTAGTGAACTGATTGGAGTTGTGACAGATATTTTCTCTTTTATTTTGGGATTTCGAATATTCACTATCAATCTTTTTAAGATTCCTGTTAAGTTATTTAGACGTGCCCCAGGAATTGAAAAGCGTTTCTTTCCGTGCTTCGCTTTTGTTCACGGAGAAAGCGACGGACGACGAGATGAAGAATAGATGCTACAAAGAGACTTTCTTGAGAAAATATTGTGATATTTGGCAGTTTTCACGTATTCCCTGTGTGATCCATGTTACTGTATGATGATTAAGTGCCAATATTTTAGATATTAATTATAATATTATAAAGTTCTATCGAAATACTTTTCATTTTCACATCACCACATTCTATTCTGCATTTCCTTGTAGAAATAAGCCCTTGACCTGAAATTCTGAACATCTGAGATCTAAAACACCCATAATACTGTGCTCCCAAAATAAGGGAATCATGATGTTTTATTGGAGAGATAAGGTCGCTGGGTCGGACGTTCCCTCCAATTTTGTTTATCATCAGCACTATTATCACTTCCTTTGAATGGGAGGACGAGGAACTTAGCTGATGTGATTGCTGGCTATCAAATCCATACAAATATCTGCCGCCGGGATATTCCGCCATAAATTCAAAAATTACGTCTGATTGATTATAAATTGTCAGTTATCACCACTAAAAGCCACGGAAATCCCGCCCATTCGTCTTGTTGTTTTTAACCACTCTTTTATGGATTCAACGATTCAAAATTTCAGTTCTCCGTAGAATTCAAGCAAAATGGAAACGACCAACCAGTAACGAAATTCCAGATCAACAGGGCCCCTGGTACAGCGCTGAAGAACTGGAGGAAAGACTTTCTTCGCACCAGCTTTGAAAGTGCAGGAATACACAAAAATTACATCGTGGGAACTGTAACAGGTAAGATGATCCTTAAATTATGAATAACGTATCTTTTCTAGTTCTACCTCAGAGATCTAATTTTACCAAAGTAGGATATAAATTTTTTCCTGGACTTGATTACTACAAGTTTCATACATTAGTGCAAATTTTGAAGATGCAGCTAATACATGCCGAAAAGAAAAAGGATATCCTGCCATAGTTAATTCAGAAAAGGAAGCTGCTGATTTAAGAGAAATATCTGAAGGCTACCATTATCCATGGATAGGTATTAATGATCCTAACGATAATCGTGACTTCAGGACGATTTTCGGTGAGATGACAATGAAATAATATTTGTGAAATTTTCTTCGTATATGTCCTTAAATTTGAAATCATTTGTTTAATGCATGTTTTTAAATTTCAACAGGAACACCTCTCAATGAAACTGGTTATTTAAAGTGGAAAAGTGGACATCCAGATGGAGAAAACGACCAGTTTTGCGTCTATTTTACTTATGGTGGTTTGGGAGATAACCCTTGTGAATATCCGAGTGAATTCTTTTGTGAGCATGATCTTTAATGAAGATGAGTTTTAAAACAATGAAAACCTGGAATAGTTTAGTCGAAAATTATTCTACAGATTAGTGCAAAACAGTTACAATAAGCTGATTTGTTGAAAAATTTTGATGCAACTTTTTCATATGTATTCTACTACAATCTTTAACATCTGATCTATGAAGGTGATAAACTGATTGAAGTTATACAAAATATTTTCTTTTATTTAGGGATTTCGAGTACTCACTATTAATATCTTTAAGATTCCTGTTAAAATATTCAGAAGTGGCCCGGGAATTCAAAAGCCTTTCTCTCCGTGTTTCCCTTTTGTTCATGGAGAAAGCGGCGGACGACGAGATGAAAACCGAGTAGTCTTTATTTTATTTTTGTATAATAAACCATTTTAATATAAGTTTGTCTCTTTTTTACAACTTTTAACATGTCCTCTTTCGCTGAGTTTGCTGAAGATGATAACCCTATTAAAAGATATTATTTCGATTTATTATTTCGGCATTTTAAATTTTATATGATACGAAAAAATTGTTTAAAGTGTTTAATTTTCTATTGTCTTACCTAGTTGCAAGTATCTAATGAATCAATCTCTCAACAAGCCAGTCCTGAGATTTATATCTAATAAAATCTAATAATATTTTGCGAACGAATAAGTGCTTTTTACGGAACTTTTTAGTTTCCTATGCATACGCTTAAGTTTATGGCAATAAGCTGTTATAGCACGTCGGCATTTACAACACGGAAAAGCTTCAAAGATTGAAGTCCTTAATCACTGCTTTACCAGATATCTGTTGCAATGTTTGTTTATGTCTTCTTCCGATTCCAGAGTAAGATAGCCTCTTTTACGATTATAGCACCGTGAGCATGACAGAGCCGATAAATAGAGTGATTAGAGATGATTCTCCAAGGCTACAGAAGTTCGGGTCGTTAGCGAATCCTATGATTAGGTCTCTGAATATAATGAATCCAAGCGATGTCCCTAATTTCTTTCCGATAATACATCTCCAAAAAATGGTAAGTCCCTTTCAATTAGTCTCTATAATGGGAACTATTATTATCATCCAAAGTAAACTAAGACAAAAATATAGAAATTTTACGGAAAGCTCAACCCCGAACATACGCGAAAATTAACCACCACAATAATCTCCGAATTTTCTACAATTTCCATCCGTTCTTACCGAGTAGTCCATAACAGAATGGTGGTGGTTTCGCAAAGGTTAAGAGAGGCAGTTCTTTTAGAAATATAAATAATCTATATCAAATTCATTGGAATATATCATATAAACAGCTATGAGTCGTATATAGTCTATATCGTCAGACTTAACTTTGAGGAAGGCCATAGCACAGATGAAAAAAAATTGTAAATAACTGTGTGGAAAATGTATAACAAAGTATTTAATCGAGGAAGGATTCGCATCTCTTTTGTTTCAATAGCTATTTTGATTGTTAATTATTATTATGATAGTTAATTATTTCCCTGTGGGTTTTTTCTTCTGCAACCTTAAGCAGACAAGATTCTTCCCTAGAACCCAAATCTTGTTGAGTTGTTCTTGTATTTTTCTCTCTTCTTGTATTCTTCCCTCCTCTAATTTAACAGTAAATTCAAATCATCATTTTTTTTGCCGAGTGGCAGGTCCCTGACGCCACTGAATTTAAAATAATTTTCTATTTAAAAATGAGACCAACTAGGGCCTAACTTCGTCTGAAGGAGTTCATTCATTTATTCTCATTTATACTCATTAAAGTACACTCTTGGATTTCCTAAAACCCGCATTTATTCACACATTTCGTATAAAACGAAGTGAATTAATAGCAAGAGAGTGTTCTTATCATACACTGAAGGGAATAACTTATCAGAGAAGTAGATGACTCAAACAACTGGCATTGAAAATAATACCAGAAGACGCACATCATCATTCGTTGGACGTGGATTATGCGCAAGTCCTCTATACAAGTGGAGGAAAACATCGCCTCAGCTCCACTAACCAAACCGTTAGTCATACAGAAGGAGAATGCATACTTACGTCATAATTGGTTGAAGTAAAAGACTTGTACGAACACAAACGGCCCTTGAACCACTTTGAATGGCTTTCAGAGTTAAATTTTAAATTCTAAATTACATTACTGAATCATTCTCTTAAGTTCTCTTTTTTATAATCATTACGTCTTATCTTGCACGTTTTCTTTTTCACAAATTCATTGCTCATATTTTATATTGAAGCATTCTAGTATTCGCTAAATAACTAAAAAGATTTTCTCGCTTCTTTTCCTCTTAGAAGGATTTTTTTTATTTTCCATAAATTTTAAGCGGTATGTTATCTGAGTAATTCAAATAATTTCATTTTTATGTACTACAATTGAAAAGTCTAGCCCGCTTTTCTACTTATTTACTTCTTATACATCAATTATTTTGTTTAATTCGTTTAACCCTTTCCTGTCAGATATTTTTGGTATTCCTTTTTTGGTTTTCCCATGAAGTAGTTGATATTATGCGACCCCCCTGTTACTTCGGCCGATACGAGAATGAGAGCAAAATAAGAGAAATAGACGCTAAAACAAGTCGTTTTAAGAACTCATTCTTTCCGCGAACAATACGCGATAGTAATAGGCTAAAAAAGTAGCTCAATCGTTTGGTGTTTATACCCCCTGCCACACCCCGAAAGGCAGCTTGCAGGGTATTCATGTAGATGTAGATGTTCCTTCCCAAAATGGCATACTTTTTAACCTTAAATTTTCATTATATGATATAGTCATTGTTGTCTATTAAGATTTAAGAAGCAATTTAAGATTTCATCTAGGTTTTTAATCATTTACATGTATATATTAATGGAATAAAAGCGAAAAATGCTTATTAAATACAATACAAAGATAATATTTAGAGAGATCTTAAGCAGAAAATTTATGATGAATAAAAATGATATATCTCTCGATGGGTGATAGATCCGAAAGCAAAAAGGATCACGCTTAGGGCAATAAAATCTCGTTTCTCTCCCTTTTTATCTTTCATCTATCGCACCGTTTACAGATAATTCGCTGCTGAGGGGGGACCGCCTCCTTTTCTCTCGACGCCAAAGAGTCGGGAGATTCTATCAATGAGCCTTAGAAATTGCAGCGCTGCAGGTGGCCTACCACTCTTGGGGAGACATGAGTGGAATGATAGGCCTCAATCAAGTGTAGAATTGGTTGTAAAGATATTCTAAATGGACCTTCTTCCATCACTTTTTCGATACAAAATCAGAGAATTTCACATGCTAAGTTCCAATGAATGAATAGGTGGTAGTCAGACAAATATTGATCTACCCGGTATATTCCATTCATAATATCATTATAACCAACCACCACTGGTGGCTTCAGTTTACACTTTCCCCTTTTCTCCACAGTTTTCATATCATGTATGTGGACATGGTGCTGAGTTTTTGGGAGTGCGTAGTCATTGAGTTCTTTCGACCTTTCAACGACTACTTATACTGAAGGTGTCAATCGTCAACCAATTGTCTCCTGATGAAGCCGGCAACGCAATGAGCGAGAATCATAATGACATGGAATAATTAATTGTATTCTGTCTTCAGAAAATTTTATTCCGTATTCAGAATTCATTCGGTTGAGGTCAACCTCATCGAAGCAAAGTGACAATATCCGAAAGCTTTAAGACTTCCTTAAACAAGAAAAATTAAGGATATAGATGTTTTTAATTGAACATTCTGATTTCGGTAACATAAATGAAGCTTTTTTAGAGATGTATTTAAGATCTCCATCAACAATACTGGGCTTGAGATCGATAAAATAAAATAATTATTGTAGCTAATTAGCGAATCGATAAACGCAACAAATATCGACTGCTTCCTGAGTCATTTATTTAATTATAAATAATTTCCACGGTACATTAAAAATCGTTGTCTGGCTTATATGAAGTATTTTTTTCAGTCCTCAACCTGGTTCATAGGCAACAGCTTGCCAGCTTTAGTGTCGTGCTAATTTCCTTCATTTCTGTGTATGTTTCATAATCACCTTTCATTATCTGATGAGGATATGATGGCATTGGCCTTCATCAGTATCTCTTTCCTTCGTTGAACCCTTTGATATCTGTTTTCACAAAGCTTTTGTGTCTCAGTATATGAGCAAGAAATACATCTCTTCCTTTCTTTAGGTTTCTCGATAACTTTCTTTCTATCCCTACTTTCCCTGAAAATTCCTCATTTGTTATTCTATAACTCCATCGTATTTTAAAAATTCTTCTATATCATCTATATACCTTAAAAGACTCCAATCTTTTCATCTCTTCTGATCCAACTGTCCAAGACCAATAAGTAGCGCTGGAAATTTATAATTTAAGTAATAGTGAAATGCTGTAAGGTAATTAGAAGAAGTCAAAATTAAAGTAAACGAATAAGCTCAGCTTCAGGTTGGCCACGCATTTGAAGTCGGCATTTACAGATAGCGCAAAAGGTGTCTATCTCGGGAGATAAAATTATTGACACGGTCAACAGCAAAAAAACAGTATTTAGCTTCTGAGCGAACGATAATCCACAGTGATGTAGGAGATAACAATTTTACAATACAATATGAAAAACAAGCTGATATCTCCAGAAACCACGTTAAAGGACTTAGTTGGAAATAAAATTACGCTAGAATGTAATAAAAGGTGTGACAATTAATAAAACTAATTTTCACCACAAATTATTTTCATTTCAACAAATCAAGTTTCTGTTCTGTCCTGTTTACATAGTTTAAATTTCGAAAACGGTGTACGTTTGACTTATTTTTGGGCCAAAGGAATAAGAAAATTACAGGTTTTGAGACGGAGAACCAAGGAGAAGGAGAGGAATGTTTTTGTCGCTTTCATTGACGTGAACTGTTGTGTGATATGGGCGTCATTGAGGTGCCTCATTCCACTCTAAGCAATTCAAACGCTCAACGCTTTCCGTGAGCCTTTCAAGGACTTACCGAAAAAAATTTTGATTGACAATCAGTCCTTGAAGCACAAATTCCGTATGGACAATCTTATGATGAAATGAATATGGATTTGATCGGAGCCGACAAAAAGCAATTTGGCGCCTCTACTATATGCAAATGATAATTTCCCGCCATCCCAACCATGTACATACATTCAACGTTTTTATGTTCAAACCTAAAAAGTTCAAATATACATAGAAAAGGATAAAACCGGTATAAAGTATAAACATGTATGTATCGTACATGTATTTTATCTAACTACTTATTATGTTCCAAAAATTACCATAAATATAAAATAACCGTATATACAAGTAACTAAAATTATAAGTTACAAGATAATACTAGTTAGTAAAAGAAGAAAAATCTACATTTTTGTATTTCTGAATTTTACGCAAGAAAATTGCTTCTTTAATACAAATTTTTTTAAGGCGACTATCGAAAGGCTTACTGTTAGCTTTTGTAACATGATCAACCGAAAATAATTCTTAATTATCTTTAATTTTGAGAACGATGTATCTAAATCCTGAAGCTAAAGATATTGGATAAGTATAGCAATGACAATATATATTAGGCAGTTTCCAAGTTATTTTTTACAAATTTGTCTTGAACGCATGATGAGTTTTATGTATTAAAAATAATAAAATCTTTTAAAGCAATAAGATAGATAAGACTTTGATCGTCGCGGAGAGGATCGTGGAAGGGGAGGGAGGTCATTGATAATGAGATTATTAGGGCAGGAAAAGGATTAAATTTATTTCACTTCGCCTAATATAATGGCTTCGACGGTAATTCTCCGAAAGCTTTTCTCTGATAGACATTTCTAAATAAAAGATAAAATAGAATTAATGGATGCTAAAAATGCAGCTGTATCGGCATTTCGCTATTAGAAAACATCATCTATGCTATTAACCCTGCAAAGAATATCATACCACACCATTATCCTTTATTTTTAACGTTAAAATTCGAGCTTCAAATTTTGTTTTACATCTGACCTATGTAGTTATATTACCTCTATTAGAGGATCATAGATCTCTCCAATATTGCACCTTAAACGGCGTATGGCGTTAACCTTTGACTTCTGCCCAGCATTGGACTGACGTTTGAGAGTAACTTTTTTGACATTGAGTAACGTGACCCAGAGTTTAATGGAATTACTGAGAAACTTTTTTATATTTACATTTTAATTTGGCACCGCGCCAGGGCAGTCTAAAATACTTAATAATTTGTAACTTTGCCTGGCATTTTCCCAAGACGGGAAGGGAATCCCTCCAAAACACCCCGTAGCCATAGTACATTGACAACTTAAAAAGTTATGCAATACTCATTACATACAACTTTTTCATTAATCACATTGTCCTATAAGCCTACACCAAGTGCTCTCGGACAACCATGTGAGTAACACGTTCGATTCCTGGCGGAAATTCTGGTGTTTTTCTATCTTGTATATTTCCACTTTCATAAATTACTTAAATTGCATAATAAAAAAAGACGGATAATCAGGAATTTGGGAATTTATTATTTAGAGCTACTGAACTGAATATGCTGAAAAAATGGTATACCGAACCTGCACCGCCAAAGGCGTGTGGCAGGGGGAGCAAAAACACGGATATCCCTATCTAATTCTAACTATTGTTATCTAATGCTCAGCGGAAAACGACCAGAAGCTATCTCTCCTAGGAGATTATTTCCTTGTAACTGTTTTTGTTTTCTCTCTAAGCTCGCGAACTTTGTTAACTAGAGTAACAAATTCAACTATCTCGTCGACGATTTCTGTACTGATATTATTGTACTGGTACTTTCTATGATTAATGCAGAATGATGGGGGTATTTACAAGGAAAGAGTTTGAGTGACTATTTATATGATTCTTCCCATTGATGGTAAAAAGCTGTCTGTAATTTTCGCAATATGAGTTACTTTTACATTCATAAAGGTAGCTCAGGAGAGAATGTATGGAGAGGGCTCAGACGAGTAGGGAAGAAAGGTCAGCATTGAGTATAGAAAGGAAGTTGAGAGATGGCCTTGATAAAGTGTTTTTGCGATGAAAAAGCTGTGTAAGATTGCCTGGTATTGCTAATCTCTTTGACTTCCGGCCAGTACTGCCTTAGCTGATTATTTTTATACAGCGTTCCAGTTTTACTGGTCAATTTGAAGCTGATAACTGTAGTTGAAATCTTCTTATTAGAAGATTAGAATTAGAAATCTTCTCGCTTTATTTATTTATTCTCAGAAATCATAGGAATAAATTATTACATGTTACCAATTTAAAATATTTCTATCTAAACAAAAGAAAAAACAGAGGAAGAAAAGCATGTTAAAATTCGAGGGCTTTAATTTCATTCTTTTTTCTCATTGCTATTCATGGCTATGACATTATGCACGATGCCAAGATAAATTCGGAGCTGAAAACTGAGTTTGGAGTGAAGGGTATTTTTTTAAAGTGATCACAGAAATGCGGCCCTTGGTATAAGAATCCTACTCAAAGTTAGATGATCAATTTTATTTGTGTCGGCATATCATTGTGAGTTTGGCTTTTCAAGTCGATTCCAAGTATGAATGAAATACATTGGAGACTACTTTCGCTGAAAGTAAGGCAAACATTATCCTACACCTCTCATTTAACATGTGTCGATTAAAAACTTGAATCGCGAAAGGTCTAGTAACGTATTTCTTTAAATATTTCGTTGAGTTGTAGTTTAAGTTACCCGAGATAAATTTTTAAGCTCTCGTTTTCTGTTTGCTCTTTTCTGATTCTGTCAGGATTGCAAGATTCCTGCAGTGTCGAATGAAATTGGTCTGTTAACAGTTTCACCAATTTCTGCTGAAACAGCGTGCATTTTATGCGGCAAGTCTTTTGGTTACAAAACTGCGCAAAAATTCAATTACCTATAAATAATATGTTTTTCTCGAAAATTTTGTCATCTATGAAAATTAATTTATAGGTCCAAAATATTCTTCGGAAATATTGAAGAGTTTGCTACATTTGGAAAGTTTCCGGAATGTTACTTAAAATTACGAAAACATTGTTATATTAGAATTATGATATAATAGTATAAAAATTCCATAAGAAAATTTTAATGTATAATTACTTGGTAATCAGTAAATTGATATCAACTGAGGCTCCGTCAGATTAATTTATAGGTAATGACCATAATTCTTTTGAATATATTATTTACTTTCTTTTCCTATTGCTTTTATTTTCACAATAACTAAATCTCGGGAATTCCCGAAATGGGAAAACTTGAGTCTTCATCCTCTAAAACAGTAAGCAAAAATAAAACAAGGTGGGGCTGTCTAGAAGCACAACTCGATGGAGGGGAATGGCGTCAGACTCTGGATGGACTATGATTCCGCGTTGAGGACACTCCTCTGGCCTAGAATTCCAGTGCGCGTAATTAGCGCCAGAACTAGTTGGGATTAGAGCCCAAGAGAGAAATATAAAGGAAATACCCTCACGATTGCGAAAAAGAATTGAGAGCAGATATTTCGGACGGTACAGCTTCTGCAATGCTTTCAGCACATTCAAGTAATGAGAATGATTTTATACGGACGCTGTATGAAATTATTTCAGCTTTAACTTTAATGCAGAGAGAAATGATGAAAAAATTTTCCATGAAAAAAATATTCTTGTAAAAATGGCATCATTGCATGATATTTCCATCATAAAGGGATTGCGAGATCAAACATGAATATGCAGGGCAGCGATGCGTTTCTAAGGAGTTTCAGAGCAGTGGGGCAAATCAATGAAATCCATTAATCTCAGCTGAGCAGCACAGAGTGCTCCGTATGTTGAAACGGTATCAGTGGGAGTTATATGGATCCGATCTTAAATACCTTTATCTCTTGGCAAGCACACTCTCCTTTCTTTTCCTGAATTCGAGTTTTTCGAATAGAAAATTGAAGGAAGGTTGTGGTGGATCATTATATTACAAGATTATAAGGGTTAAGTTTAAGGACTTCAACGATTATCGTCAGCCTTCCGAAGATACGCTACTCTGGCTACACTGTTGCCACGCGTTCGTGTTTTGTTTAGTACCTGATATCACTTTTAGCTGCTAGTATAGCAGGGTCAAAGTGTCAGTGAGTTAGTAGAACTAGAAATATTCAATCTACGTTCGTCGTCCAGACCCTGTACAAGAGGGCGAGAGCAACTCATCCATCTTCCACAGTTTATAGTCAGTGATCTATATCGATTTTTATTTTAAATAACATGAAAAGAAAGATTTGCATTGTTGGGTCTGGAAACTGGTAAGCATTATTATTGAAAGAATATCAACTACAAGATGTCCTCTGAAATGAATTCTATAACTGCAGATGGTGTCTTTGTGACCTTAAAATACTTAGACTACAGTCAGAAAATTTAATTCTGCTTTAAATGAATTCAAAACAAGGCTGTATTCGTCAAGGAATTTCATTTAGCTATTAAATTAAAGAGGCGGAATAACTGACCTAAGCCTTACAGTTGAGATCTGTTGTTTACTCACATTTTAAAATTACTCGTCGATGTATTAGTGAAATACTCAAATAACATAAATTACATGCATATTCTCTGCGCTCTGCCCTAGTAAAGTCGTTTAATTTCTTTCAGGGGCTCGGCTATTGCTAAAATTGTTGGTTACAATGTTCAAAGACATGAACATTTTGATAAAACAGTCACAATGTATGTATATGAAGAGATGATAGATGGGAAAAAGTTAACAGAAATTATAAATACAACACATGAAAATGTTAAATATCTTCCTGGTCACAAGCTCCCAGAAAATGTGGTAAGTATTCATTGTATTACATTTTTAAAAATCTTTATTAAACTGATTTCGAATGCTTAAAGTTTTATTCCTACAAAGCAAAGATAGTGAGGTATAGGCTACAATAATTTTCATATACAAAAATCTCTCTTTAAGGTCGAAATTTTGTGCATAGATTCCTTTTCTCGCACATTTTCTAAGTTTTAATGTATCCGTCGTTCATCGCAAAGCTTTGGTATTGATACTTTTTTCTGAGTCCTGAGAAAATGTTGCATTTTTTGTAAAGTTTATATGTGATCTTCTCTATGATATCGTGCAAGACTCATGTTTTCAATTGTGCTTTTATAAAATGCTTAGGAGGTTACAAGATTTCTATGCTCTGTTTAAAGGTGGCTGTACCAGATGTTGTTGAAGCTGCTAAGGATGCAGACATTTTAATATTTGTTGTGCCTCATCAGTTTATTAAAGGATTATGTGGTGCTTTGAAAGGGAAAATAAAGGCAGGTGCAGCTGGCATCTCTTTAATAAAGGTTTGTTTTTGCTAAATTTTTAATGAGCCTTATTTTAGAATTGCACTTGCTTTTCAATGAGGAATTTAACATTTTGGTAATGAATTAGTAACCTCTGCTTTATAGGAAAGAATTCAACATTATCATGTTAGCCTACAATTTTTACATCCTTATAATTTTACTCCTAATTACATCCTCTTATAATTTTAATCTTTGTGAAATTTTTTATTAAGTGAACTTAAAAGCCAAAATGATTTACTTTATTCTTATAATGCTGATCAAGTTAGAAAATCGATTTGGTAGTAGCTGTTTTAGGGTTGTTTTGTAGGGAAATGAGAATTTGTGAAGTTTATGGGTTTCAATAAATGGGCTGAATTTTGTATTTAGTGTATTTCTTGGTAATCAAATATCATAAAATTTAATAATCAAGTACTTGTAATGAGCCCCACGTATTCATTTGAGAGTCAACTTCAGTAATTCCTCCTCATTTTTTTGGTAAAACTTTTTCAAGCACCAAAAATTTCGTGATGAGATTCCCAATGGAATTCACTTTCCCATGTTAAATGTGTGTTGGGTGAAGGATATTGAATGGTAATTCAATTGTTTGAAATAAGATAATGCATTTTGCAGAAAAACTAATTTTATTGTGAATTTGGTGGACAAAAACATTAAAAAATATATTTCTAAACCAAATTATAAAGAATTAAATGTTATTTTTTGTTGTTATTTTTTATAAACTATATATTTATCACTTGAAAGTCTAACAGATTGCAATTATTATATGGTTATGTCCTTTAAGAATATGGTGTAAATGCCAATGAAATATTTATTTGTGATAATTTGAAATATAGTTCATCTTTCATAAAATCAATCCATTCTATTTCAAAGTATTATAATGATAGTATTTACTGGCATTTGTCATTCAATTACTTTGTATAAAGAACATTGGTAATAGGTGGATATCTCATATATAAATCTTGAAATCGATTATAAAAATTTAAGTTTTTGGTGATCTAGTAGTATAATTCTATACATTTTTATGCATATGGTAATACGGTAATTGCCTTTTTATATGAACTATTTAAGATATTTTTGCATTCACCCAAATGGACTGTTACACAAAAATAAAATATAAACATAATATAAAGCATATGGGTAATGGTGTCTGGTCTGTGATTTCTTTTTATGCATACTAGAAAACTTCCAGACATGAGGTAACTCAATTTTTCTTTTCCTTTACATGCAAGTCTGTTATTCTATATGGCTTTTATCTCTAACTAAATGTCTTCAAGTACATGTCACCAATAATTTAATATAAAGTAAACATTATAATGATTTGAAACAGCTGAAAATTCTTATTAGAGAATCTATTTATCAAACAAATGTACTAATATATTGCTGCTACGAATTTCTGATAAGGAAATTATTTGGGTATGATCATGCATATATTTTCATATGCATGGATAATGAATCTCAGGAACATGTTTTGACAAATAGTTAGATTTTTTGAGATTGAGGGATGGAGGTCTTTATTCAGTATAATACTAGTGTTTTACATAGTGCGATTTCAAATGATGCGGTAAATTTAAGGAACTAATTGTAAATTAAATATACAAAGGAACATCTTGTCAATTATAACTATGAAGCAAAACTCATAATTATCACAGTTCTTACAATTTTGAGTGCTAAAGTAAACATTCAGTTTAATCTCTGTTGCTTCTTTCCTCAATTTTGGCAGACTATCATTCATGTGTAATTTTATAAAAAGAATTAAAAGTCCACAATAAAGAAAGAAGAAGGAAAGAAGTCCACAATAGAATTCCTTTATTCTCCATTCCAAGTATTTAGAGTCAAACCTAGTACATTAGATAGTGAAACTTGCAGAAGTTTATTTTTCATGCTTCAAGGGGCAAGTATATCAGAATTTTTCTGAAATCAGTGGTTTGTTTTTGGAGGAAAGAGCCATAAATGTAGATATGTGGACAGACTGACAACCTATAGAAAGAATATGTGTGATTAATATTTGTCAGTTAATAAATTTTGGTCCAATAGGTTGTTAGATAAATATTTAATCCCAACTCGTATATGTTCTTCGCACATGTCTCTTCTTTATAGCATATAGGATTGATGAACGGTTGAATGATCAAATCTGAACAGATATTATGGGATTTGGTTCCATCAAGGTTTACAAAATGCCCCATTTGAGATCTACATAACTTCTAAGACAAGGCTGATCTTCTAGGCCGTAGTTTCAGAATTTCTGGGACCAGCGTGGACTGTGGCTTATGCTTATTGTTTGATTACCGTATACTGCATTAATATCTCTTGCACTTTCCATTGCATCTTTGTCTTTTTTTACTCTTAAAGCAAAATATGCTCTTTTGTCTTTTCCATTGTAACTTTGAAAAATAACTGTAAAATCAAACTGCACTCTATAAAACTTATGCTAAGAAGGAGATAAAGTAACTACCTGTTTTACAGCAATTTGATTCAGGTAGTTATTTCCCTTCTCTTTCAACTTTTAGCTCAAGCGATTGAAAAATCACATTCTTATGGGATGACCATAAGAGTTTAGAAATAATGTTTGTCTGAATGCTATTATTGATTATAGAAATTATGGAGTTACATTGAATATGATTGAAGTATAAATAATGCATTGATATTTCCAAACAGGGTTTTGATACAGCAGAAGGTGGTGGCATTGTTCTTATATCACACGTCATTCAGGGACACCTCTCAATACCTGTGAGTGTGCTCATGGGAGCTAATCTTGCTCATGAAGTTGCAGAAGAAAAGTTTTGTGAAACAACAGTTGGTGAGTTTTAGATTGTAGTTATCCTATAAATATAGGATTACATTCTTAGATAGAGTTAAGGATAGGATATATAAATAACTACCAGATGGAAAATATATTTGAAAGATAGAAAGAATCATACACAGGAAAACATAATCTAGTTATAGAGATTGAAATTCAGTTTGAATGTTAAACATTCTCCCTATATGTATATTTATGTATATGAATTAATTATATCTATATTAATAGAACTTAATATATATATGTATATACTACTACATAAATATGTATATACTACTACAACCCTCCCTCAGAAACTGTTGTGATAAACTTATAAAATACATCATAGACTTGTTATTTTAGAAACATGTTCCTAAGTGTGGCTGGTATTTCTAAAAAGCCAGAACTCTTGAATTGTAAGTTATTCTTTTATATATTATTTCATACTACAAAATTTTCATGTCTCAATCATGCTAAAATTTCAAGCCAGGCATATAAAGAATAACCTTTAATATTCCTCGAAAATTTCATTGGACACACAGAGAGCATCAGAGTTATGAACTCATAGCACAAAACGTCTTTGTACACATTATTTTTTGTAAATATCTCCTCAAGTCTCACTAAAGTATTCCCTTTTCTATCCCTGCAATGATGATATCCAGAGGTTATCTTACCTCCTTGAACTTAACAAAACAACTTGTGTATACAACAGTTTACCCAATCAGGTGAAGAAGAAGTCCCACATGAATGTAAGTTTGAACCAATCATGAAAATGATAAATGCTTAAAAAACAGGAAATTGCCTCCTCTTCATAATGACTGTTTTTTTCCATTCCGATTGGCCCTAAATTTCATTTTTCCAGCATTTTTGTATATCAAAATTCTTGTAATTTTGCAAATCTCCTATACATTTCTTTTTGAAGAACATTTATAGCAACCTGGAGTCAAACTCAGGGTCACCTTGGAAAATGTCCTAAGTGTATATGTATCCAAACCACAACCTATATCAACATTCCCTCCGTAAATCATCTAAGATTTTCCTTAAAGAAAAACCTTGCAAATTGTTATAATGCATTTCTTATGGAAGAATTATTTATTTGGCCTAGCATTGAATCCAGGATCATTTCAGGAGATATCTTTGAAAATTACATTACAGAACCAGCTCCTTTACCTACATCTAGAGTTAAAGATTTAAATAATTTTTACAGAAAGTGCCTCAAAAAAGTTCAGTTTCCCATACATTTTTATTAAGGAATATTTAAGGTACACTGGTATCAAACCCATGATCTAGTCATGTATAACTATGTAGCTATAATGGATTGTGTAATGCTGGTTATTGCTGGCACTACCCCCCTTATAATTTGGTTTTCATTTAGTCCCCTGTAAAGCATCTTAACAGTGCTTTACTATTTTTATTTATGTATGAAATTGCTCGAACTTTATACTGTTTAGATTAATGTAGCCCCTATATGGTACACCTCAGAGCATAATAAATATGACTTTTATTATACATAAATGGTTTGATATTTTAGGTTGCAGGGACAAGGAATTGGGTGTGGTGTTCAGAGATCTAATCCAGACCGACTACTTCCGTGTTGTGGTTGTGGATGATGTAGAAACTGTGGAAGTATGTGGTGCACTCAAGGTATGTTGTAAATCTTTGTGATTTATATGATGTTATGTTATAAGAGAAAACAAACAAAACTTGAATGAGCCATCTATGTGAAATTAATTTCTTCCTTTTTCTGTTGTGTTCTGAAGAAAATGCTTCATAACCAAAATAAGAATCTTCATTCAATTTCTCTTCTATTTAATTTTGTGAAGGCTGTAGGTAAACTCTGTTAGCTATAAAAGTAGACTTTACATGCATTTCTTAAGAAAAAGCATCTATTCCTTTAGGGAGATGGTTGAGTAAATAAATATTAGCTAGTTATCTGCTTAAAAAAACATATAAAGATCTTTTAAGCATGAAAATTGTCCAACTTCTGGTTCTTGAGTTTATGATAAATATATGAACATATAAACTTTTGACTTGTGCTATTATTATGAGAGGAATTGTTATTAAGTGGAACGGATTCTTAAAACAGTGAATATCCGATCTATCTCTCTTTTCCAAGTTTGCTATAAGATTGTCCTAAATAGCAGAGGTAAAGCTGATGTTAATCATGCTCTCTGTATGTTTGCTGCTTTTGAAGTCATTAACTAAGCACAATCCTTGCTGTTCAAAGGGTTTATAACCTTAGTGAGATACAGTGACTGCAGTTTTGGAACCACTTTGAGCTAACATATTACTATACATTTGCATGTTTGAGAGGGAAACCTGCAGCCTTATTAGGTCTACAATGTATACCTTTTGTCTTTTTGTGAATCCAAGGAATCTATTTAAACATATTTCTCCCCTAACCTTTTTATTACACCTTTAAATAATACAATTTTTAAAATTCTCTTTAAATTTACTCAGTGATTTTGTGCATTTGCTGTTTTAAAATGTTGTTATTTATTTGAATTCAGCCCATAAGCCACTCAAGAGTAGCCTGATGATTTTTCTTGTGGTCTCGCATTCTGATGGTGCATCTGGATTATAGTGAAAAAAGTTCCCTAATCTAATTGAAAATGCTCAAAGAAAAATGATTGAAAGGGGAAAAACTGCACCAGGAAAAATAATCAGTTACAAAAAACCACAATGGATTTAATTTCTATTTTCCATGAAATAGAACATAGTTGCATGTGGTGCTGGGTTCGTTGATGGACTTGGGCTAGGAGATAACACAAAGGCTGCTGTAATCCGCCTTGGCCTCATGGAAATGATCAAATTCGCTGAAGAGTATTATCCTGGAACACGATTGTCCACCTTCTTTGAGAGCTGTGGAGTTGCAGATTTAGTTACCACTTGTTATGGAGGAAGGAACCGCAAAGTTTCTGAAGCCTTTGTGAAAAGCAACAAGGTAAAGTCATTATAGTTAAATTCATAAAAATCAAGATATGAAGCCCTAGTGTAAATATTTTCTCTGATTGGGAACTAATTTTCTGATCAAGGTTTTTTTGTAATATATGAAAAGTAATTCAGATATGTAAGACACTATGTAATTCAGATAGTAGCATTTTATTGATCAATAAAATAGCCCATGAAACTGAGGACATTACTAATTATCAACGTTTCATTCTAAGGTAAGTTTATTCTCAAATACCTAGAGTAATAATATTATTATGTTGATGAACTCTTAGTTGGTTGATTCATATAGTGATAATATTATCTTAGTTGACCAATCAGCATGCAGATAGTTTTAACAGATCATTACAAGTTATTACAAATATATTAACAATTACTCTACATGTTAGTCATTTGGTGTTATATTACACAAAAACATAGTCATAGTCTTCAAACACTCTCATGCGTAAGCTAGCACATTCAGTATACATTCTCAGAAATATCCTATACAGTGAAGCTGTAAATATTTAATAGCTATTTCTAATCTCAGTACAAATTAATCTTTGCAGACAATAGAGCAGTTAGAGAAGGAAATGCTGAATGGACAGAAACTTCAAGGGCCCGTGACTGCAGCCGAAGTAAACTACATGTTGTCCAGCAAAGGCATGGAAGACAGGTATATTAGGTTTTGTTTGGTGAAAATTTTGTGAAACTTTTTGATGTGTAGAAATGATGGTAAAAAGCCTTTTATATGTCAAATACCCCACCTCTCAGTTTGCTGTATTTTTAGGGATAGTGAAATTAGTGTTGGTAAAATTGTTATTGATTTAATAATTTGTTTGGAAAAATAAAAACAAAACTTGTTGTATGATATTGAACCAATATCAGCATAGATTAATGAATGGTACTTATGTAGGTTTGGTCATTTTTATCCATTGAAACCACATGCTAAATGCACAGGAGTGTTGGATTGGAAATATCTTATAGCTGTGTGAAAAGTCATATTCAGGGATGGCCATGTGAAAACTTGCTTTCAGAGATGGTTATTTAAGGTTTAACAATGCTTTGCTCTTTGTTAATATTGTTTATAGCTTCCAATTATTTTCTCAGATCATTCTCTTTTGATGCAGCATACTCAATTGAAATATTTTGATCATTATATTGTGGGCTATTTGATAAGAAGTTTAAAAATGCACAAAATAATACTTTTTAAATTTGTCTTTTGAAATTTATTTCAAAGAAATTATTACTTTTATAAGTACATGAGTTATCAGCCCAAAGGCTGGTTTGACCTTCAATTGTCCTTTAGCTACATAAAGATTTAGAGAAGGTATGAGGCATACTAGGATGATTAGATGAGGGGTGAGATAATTACCCCCTATTTTCCTCACTGAGCAAGAATGCATTAAAGTTTATGAAGTGGTATGCTATAGCCTTTTGATTAATACTTTTCATTACTTTTTTTAAAGATTTAGCTAGATGAATGTCATCGTGAAGTACTTTAGTAGCTTTCATATTTTCACAGCCATGAACAAGAATCAGAGTTAAGTAAATGATAGGAACATCTTTCTATATCCTATCCTAAAAGACAAATGAAAAATATTCAATTTATAAAGATATGGTAGCTGTAAAATAATTACTTCTACCATAATTGATTAATGTTCATCATTTATATTATTATTATGTTTGAATAAAAATACATTACAAATATCCACTGCTATCTATTGTATCAGCAACATAATGAGGGACTTGTTTCTGCGTAGACAAGTTCCAGAATTTAGCACAATTCTTCTTATCATCTGCAAGGAATTTTAGGCAGGTGATTGTGGAAACAAGTGAAGGTGTTATCCCTTCTTTTCTTTCATATCTTTTTCTCTCTGTAGGTTTCCACTCTTCACAGCTGTTCATAAGATTTGCATTGGAGAAATTCCTCCAGCAAAGTTGGTGGATTGCGTACGCCAGCATCCAGAGCACATGTGAGTAATTAGCAGGAGGACATAGGCGTGAAGACAGCCATACGTCGCCCCTCCCTCGCTTCCCTCTTCCACGTGCCATTCACCTTAGGAGTGAATTCCTTGGCAGCATTCCATAGAGTACAATGTTTATGCATCTGTTCTGTTGATCATTCCATTTTTAAATTTTTATATTTTTGTATTCTTTTAATTGTTATATCTGGAATTTAAATTTTGGTTTAAAGGAATCGTGAGTGTTCTAAGAAGGTGCTAAAATTATTTTATATATCATGTTTTAATTCTGTTAACTTCTATTTTTACTTTACTTATAAATTGGCTTGATTTATTCCTGTATGTTTTAAAATACTTTTCGCTCATTTGTTTTGGTGTATCTATGTCTGAATTCATGATTTGCTATGTTGGTACTTTATGAGTCAGCAACTGCACAGGCTGTCTGCATGTGGAATTAAGTTTGCCTTTTACTGCAGTATTTCTCAACCAAGCACTACCTTGAACATCGAACAAATCACTAGGATGTCTGATGGAAATCAAAATATACAGCAGGTGCATAATTGACAAAAGAAGATCATGATAAACCTTCATATGTCTTAAAGTATTTGTAGGCTGTATTTCTGATGACCTTCCTGGGTGGTAGAGGTATCCAGAAAGTAAGTTCTGTAGACCTATGCAAAGAACAAAATGTGAAAGAACAAAACATAATGTTATCGTAAAATGAAGTGCAGGATTTATGCCATTTCAACATAATTGCTCTCCCTGTTGAGAAACATCATAAAATGCCTTACTTTGTCAGAAATTACTTACCGAATGCCATCCTTGTTGATTGCCAACTAGTTTTTGAGAGCAAGATCATTATTATAGCGTTGTCCAACATGAAAAGCTTACAGGTGTAAAAGGAGTTTAAAATAAATTAGGTGAGGTCTTGGCTGTGTGATGGCTAAGGAACTCTTTCCCAAACTAAGTATCAAGGGAGTCAATGTGTTGTAGCCATTTTATGGCTGAAAGTATTGGAAAGTCTTTCAATTTTATTGTGCATTAATGTCTCATAATACAAAGCATGCATGTCTTCTCTAACACTGTTGTCTCTGCCTTACTAATGTGCCTTACTACTTTGTGTGTATTCACACTTATGCAAACTACAGGGCAGCTGCAATGTAAATTGCAAACAGAGCTTACTTTCTGGACTTGCCCTGCTGTAAAGAAAGACATTAGTCATTCAGGGATTCTCCTAGAATCTGGATGTATATATTCAAGGGCAATGAGGTTGAGAAATGCTTTTAATGTTGTTAGGACCAATTTGTTAAAACAAGTCTTCCATTCCATTCAAATAAGTCCTCACAATGCATTTGATATGAATCGGTTGACTGATTATCGAGGAAGAGACTGAGTCCCAGATTCAACTGGGACCAAACCAAGTGACTGCTAGTCCAAACACAATGCATAATAATGTACAAATACATAGTGGGGGTTAGTTTGATGGCTGTGCCCAGTTGCTTTGTTATAGTCCTCATCTGTTTCACTGTTTATGATTCTGGTATCCATGCTGAGTACCAATAAATGAGTTGAACTAATTTTCATTTTTTGTTTTTTTAATTTCATCCATAACATTTTGTTTTACTTTCCTCTAAATTGTTTTGAGTTTCTGCATGCATTTTTATTTGGTTTGTGCTAGTTGAGTTTTCAGTGTGTGTGTCACCCTAAATCATGTTTGACCTGCATATGACTGACCACAAGAAATAGTTTTAAATTCTTTAAGTTTGACTTTTTGAATTTGCTAATTTACTATTCTGAATTCATCATCTCATTTTACAAAATAATGTTGGCAGCTATAAGGTAATTATGAACTCTTGTTGAAGAGTTAATCTTCCTGCAAAACATATTCTAATCCTTTTTGTGTGTGAGATGTTGTCAAGAGTGACAATGGTGTGTCAAAAATCATCTCCTACAGCATTTGATAATTATTAGATAGTTTCTCATTTATGTAGATGAGTCATGACCAGAGTTCTCTAGGCATCTGGATGCCTGTGTGATACATTTTTAAATACCACTCAACTGATTGACCAAAAGCTCTGCTTTGTAGAAAATATAAAAAATTATCTTTACAATAACATCTATAATATTGCTCATCTTGAATGGTAAAGTAGAACAACATATTTCTCTTTGCCTAATGAATTAAAACTGCAAATTGTTTCCTTCCTCGGCAAACATTGTTTAGCTTTTCATCTAAATGGCCACAATAATTTTGTTTCTCCAAAGTGAAGGAACCATTACAGTGAACTATGGTCAAGACCAAGTAATAAATTTAAGATTTCTTTTTCATACAATAAAGCCTCGTTATTTTGATGGTTTTCTTATATGAGAACTGTCCTATTTTGATTGGACTTTTTGTACAGCTTGTTACAAGAACTTACTTCCTTAGATGCTACTCTCATAATAGGGGTGAATCTTAATAGAAGGAGGTATTTTTTGAATGAGTGATTACTGTTTGCTCTTCCTTAGCTTGGTTCTCATTATATTATATTTATTATTGTATGCCAGAAAAGAGTAATAGCAGTGTAAAATTTGGATTTTTAAAAATTTGGTCAGAATCTTGAGCTTAATTCATTCATCTTTATTGGTAGATAGAAAGATTCTCTTATCCAAATTCCATCTATATATTTTTATTTTTTGTTAGATTCGTCATATAACTTTTAAAGAAGGTGAAGGATTTAGCAGCTTTTAACATTCTCTGGCAGTTTCAAAACTTCTGGTGGATGAATGATACGGTCAAAAGAATGTAGGTGAATGTCATCTTTGCAGCAGATGTTGTAAAGATGGCAGGAATAATTAAACATAAAAGATTGAGGTTTTTATTTTAGGAAACACTCCATAGTTCTGGATGTAAATTGCAGGCAAGGTAAGATTTATAGCAGTGGATGATACCATCTTCTATGAGAAAAACTGAGAATCCTGTAATTTAGTAGTTTGGAACCAGACTTACAAAAGAGGCTGAGTTGGTTTTGGACTATTTCAATGACAAGGAAATTATATTTTGATGTATTTGCTTCACAGGTTTCTTTCTCAATTTTCTTAAAAGCATTTGCAAAGTTTCAGTATTTCATATTTCATAGCCACTGGCATAAATGATAATATTCTGCAAATTTAATTTATTTCTCATCTCTTTAACATATCCCTGAATGAAGCTAAACAGATTTACTGGGAAAAGAAATAACAGATGAAAGAGAATGCCCGTAAAAAATTGCCTGGTAATATTTAGCAGCTTTTGGTTCAGAGAAAAATCATTTTTGTTTATACAATGATACAAGTTATATTTTTATAATTTTTGATATTAATGATATAATAGATTTTAAATATTCATAAATCATCATAAATATATTTAAATATAAATAATCATGAATGTAATTTTTATCTTGTATATATTTGTATGTTTTTCTTTAGTTTTCTATTTTAATTCTTTGTAATAATTTTTTACTTTTTATGTACATCATTTAACTCAATTAACTATCTCATTATCATCATTTTTTCTTATTTTTGCCTTCCCATTATATTTTAGTATTTTAGGATTAAAATGAAAATAAAATTACAACATTGGAGTGTTTCATTTCTAATATCATTTTTGTAATGTTTGTTGGTTTAAATAAATGTGAATATTTCAGGAATTGATTGGTGCATGAATAGATTGTTTATAAAAAATTACTAAAACCTCATATTTTATGTTCTACATTTCCCGAATACAATGAATGTTTTTCCTGATAACTATTAAAAAATATAGATTTGGGGTTACTTAATTATGTGCAAATATCATTGTTATGGTAACAATTGCAGGATTCTAAAACAATAGTTGATTTAGTATTCATTTAAGTTGAATTCATTTCAACAGATAATTAAATCCTTTGGAAATAGTTCATTTATGCTCATGATAACGAGGCTTTACTGTGATAATATGATTTTTATTCATCAATATTCATTGCTTAAATGGGAAATCCTAGGTGCTTTACAGCAGCTATAAAAGCTTGAATATTTTTATGCATACTAGCTCTCAAAATTGGTAATTGGTGGGCAGTCCCAGTAAGAATTATCTCACATCTGGCTTGAATGAATGATGTTTATATATGTGCATTTTAAAAGTGTGTAATCCAAAAAGGATTTTTCAGCTACAGCTGTTCCCAATATGTGGCATGTGTATCATATTAGGCATCTGCAAAAATTTCTTAATATATGATAACATTCACATAATGTGATTCTTCAAGTTTTATCATCATTATTAGCATTATAGAAATGTTACAATTTGGTGGATATGTGAGAAAAGTAAAAACAAACATACTCGTACATCCAGTCTCTCTACAAAAACTCCCATAATGTTTATCAAAACTACACATAATGCTTCATATACAAGCCAAATATCATACTTCCTCACTAATTGATGTAAGCTGTCTAAGTTAATCATTTTGGTGGCAATATTATGTACATATAATGCAGTGTAAATATTGAATAGCTCTTCCTAGTATTATGACAGTTCAAAGAGGATTTTTTATTACAGAGCAAATTTGATGTGATGAGAAATCAAAAATAATTTTACATTTGGTTTTGGGCTACTCACCTCCAGGATAATCATACTATAAAATGAAAAACAATCAATTACAGAAAAATAATATATTTCAACAATTGTAGACTTTTATTACTCTTCAAAATATGGAGCACAGCTTTGGTTAAATTTTAATACAAATAGTTAAATTAATTTCAAGAACAATAACATGCAAATATTTTACAAAACTTAAACATGATATTTTAATTGTCACAAACTTGAATGTTAAGTTTTAGAATTATTCTCATTCTCAACAATTTTGCCTAATTATTTATATTTAATATATCTGATAATTTTCAATTTATCGAATATTTTTAATTTGTTCATTTGCCAGAGTGGATTAAAATATCCACATTATGTTGCAGTCACAGGAAAGTGGTAGGTTTTTTTTAACCCCCTATAAATTTTTACAAAAAGGTTACTTCATAACTTAAGTTTAAATGGTTTATTATACCTAGGAATAGATTACATCTGGTTATCATAGATATGCATGTCACATAAATTGGGAACTGTGAATTTGTTTGAATGAATGAGTGAATAGAAAATAATATAAGATCTACTTATACAGCGCTTCAAGTACTTCTTTGTTCAGAGACTGTTGTTTTTCGTGGGGCATTTTTATCTTTAGGGGGCTTTAATACTTTATTATTCTTATCGAAATTAGGTACACTATACTATTCCTCTTATTTATTAACTAATTACAAAAAGCAGCTTTGCAAAGAGTCATTTGATTGGAAATTCACTCCGTGATAGGAAGTGCTTTTATAGTAGAATAATTTTAACCAGTTTCAGGAATTGGGATTAAAGGAGAAGAAATAATTCATAAATCCAATTAGAAAATGGTAGATAAACAAAAAAATACAGTTTTTGGTGTTATAAATTTAATTTACCTTTTCTATTTAGATAATGAAAATAAGTAAAATTAGTTCTGCTAATATTTTGCTAGTTAGTGTAAAAAGGTAATGCTTTATTGAAGTGTTGTTGTAAAATTGTACTGCTGTTTTATTATGCTCAATTAACTTTATGAATTCATATATGTTTGCTTAAACTGAGAAGCTATTTATCAGTTCCTCTGCTTAAACACATTTCAAATTATGAAGCATTGATGTTCTGCTGACCATAGGCTAAAATTTCATGATTCATGAAAAAATTTACTCTGATTATTGAAACTTAAGATTTCATGGGCCAAAATTTGTTAGTATCTTATTCTTTGTGATGGATACTATAATTGAAATCAAATGTGTTATTATTTTCTCCCTTTTTTCAAATAAATACCTGTGAAAATAATTTAGTAAGGAATCAATCATGCTTTTTTGTCACTGAAGTTAGTAATTTTACTACTGAGTTTTTCCTTTCAAAATGATAACTTGCATACTTTCCTCAAAGTCAAGTTCTCTCTCAGTATATATTCTGTAATATGTATCTGTTATTAATTCTTATATTATGATTAACTTCCTAATGTGACAAAAACTCAGTTGTAGAGAAGATAACATTTTTATTTATAAATAGGTAGTTAACTACAAGGAATTTTTACGTAACAAAAAAATTATCTCTGGAATAATTTTACAATGAATCTGGTCCTCACCAAGATTTTCAGGTTGTAGATGATTTAAGAGATGTAATAATTTTTGTTAGTTTAATGCCATATGTATGACAGAATGGCAAAAGTTCAAATTATGTAACATTAAGGAATTTATGTTCAAGAGTCTATATCTAGGAATTTTGCGGAGTCCCTTTCAGCATTAAGCAGGCTTTTACAGTACCTACATAGAAATTATTTTATGATTCGTATAATTGTGATTCCTAAAAATAGTAAAGGCTAGAAATAATTTGTGTTTTTAGGTTGGAAATGTGAACTTTATCTGCACCACATCTTCTGTAAGATGGGTAACTGCAACCCATGAGATACACTATGATATTTTCATTGCTAATTTAAGAAAAGAACATATTTTGATATTAGTTATATATTGCAAAGAGTAGGATTTTTACCACAACGTAAGTGACTCAATATTGGAATCCTGAAATCAATCATAATTGTCAGTAAAATCATCCTTAAACTCTTCATGGAAAATTTCATCTCAATTTTCATCTATTGTGTTGATAATTACACACCAAAATTAAGATAGATCTTGCAGTTGTCATACTAAACATTGGTAGGATGTTTTTATCCACTGAAATGCATCCAAATACAAACACCATTTGCTTTACGTTTGTATACAAGGCATTCAATCAACTTGAATTTTGAAATTATCTCTTGATTCCTTGAAGACTTTTAGAATATGATGTTAAACATAACACTTAAATTACATCTTGAAAATATGAACATGCACAGAAATAAACTACACTTCAAAGGGTGTAACTTATACTTCAAATGACTATTGAAGATGAATGAATATCCTTATAAGCATATAAGATAATCATCATAATTTGAACAATGTATAAATTAGGGCAAATTCTAGGCAAGGAAGATAGGTTGTTTACTGAAGGTGAAATAGTACAGGAATAGGGAAGAAGAGTTTACAGATTGATGCTTAGTATTTAAGAGGCTAGATGGCTTTCGAAAATTTTTACCTTCAGTATGTTTTGCAAGCCTTCAAAAACTCAGAAATGTGGGGGAGTTTACTCTAGAAAACTCTGGAAAAACATTTAATAGATTTAAGATATTTCTTATAATCTTTGTAATTTGATCATGCAATCCACCATATGATTGCCATATTTTTGTATATTATGGTTGAGACATTGAGTATAAACTTATGGAACCAAGGGGTGATGGCTCAAAGTTTGGGAATCACTGATCTAGTGATTGCTCTCTTGTATAGAATGTGCTTGGCAAGTGGAAGATGCAGTTTGATCCTCTGTCAATGTACGTAGTCTTTTATTAGTGGGCCTTTTCAAATAACCAACAATTCCAAAATCATTCAAAATCAGAACTGTTGCTGATTAGTTTTTTTGAGAATAGTTGCATCTTTCATATTGATAGATCATTTTGAAAATAAAATATGAACTTTTTCCATATTTTTTGAAAAGATTTTACTCAAATACTCTACTTGAAGGTTTAATTGGGAATTCTTGTATTTGTGTTTGTTTTAAAAGGTATTTCTTTGCAAATGTAGCTATTCCACAGATTGGAGATAATTCTTACTCTCAGCCCTTTAGATGCAGGTCAGTTAGATATAACATACTTTTATTCAAAAGAATCAACAAAGTGGGCTACCTCCACCAAAATAAAGCACAGGATAGAAGCTTATCACCAGGTATTTGAAACAAAAGTAAGACCTGTAGACATAATTTTTGTTTATTCTTTTGAATAAGATTATGGATCAGTTCCACAAAATTTCGCTGGAGTTAATTTGATGGAGATAATATTTTTTTTTGGAAAGAAGTGCTTCTTATGGGCCGGGAAGTACTGTAATTAACTCCCAAAATGTGATAGTTAAGGATCAGTCTTTTTCCATGTGATGATATGTGACTTGAGAATCTTCTTTTGAGCAGGAAATGCCGGCTGTAGGGCACCTGAATTGTGTGAGTGAGTGTTTGAGTGAAAGAGGACCTGCCCCACCTACTCACCTGGACCTGCATTTTGTTTGGACTTTATTTCATGACACTTCAAAGAACATATTTTACCAAAGCTGTTGTTTTATCCTATTTTAAAAGTAGTTGATTTTTATTATTTTATGTCTCTGTTGCCATGCACAGTGGGTTTACCATTTTGAATGAAAGGTATGTGATTCGTTGGGTATTGAGGTTTATATCAATACCTTTGTGTCTAGTCATTCTTAGTCAGATTTATTTTAATGAGACTGATCATAGCTGATTATTTACTATGATTCAAAGTAATAAACTTTGCATAAGGGAAATTGGTTGGACAATAGTCATTTTAAATGTTTGAAGTACTTAAAAGAAGTGAGCATGTACTAACTCAAGTACCAATAAATAATCATTAACTGTGTGGTTAACATCTTATGGAATGTATTTATCAAAAAATTTTAGGATTATTTCAATTATATTGATTCCAGACATGTTTTCACTGCTTTGATTTCATATTTACAGCCTCCATTTTGCCATCATCATCACCTCATGACAATTCTTTTGCAGTTCATCCAAATAACTGGAAATATCCAAATGTATTGGATTCAGGTCTCTTTTTTATTGTTCATATACTTGGGTCTATCTTATTGGGATCTTGTGGATGTTTTTCATTTCATATCAAATAAATACCATACATGATGATATATAGGTCAGTGAATTTTCAATTCAAAAATGAAAATTGTTAAAGTCTGGGGACAATTTATTGCTATGCAGGACTATCTTGTGTATTGGAAGACATCAGGCTCCTTAGGAGATTTTGATAGTAGCTATAGCAAAGAAATTCAAATTAATAAATAAGTATTATTTTTATCATAATTTATCACATTTTAATCTCATTTGTTGTTTATTGTTCATTGTCTATTATTTGTTGTTGTTTTTGGGTCAATTTTAATTTGCAATTCCATTGTCATCATGCCAGTTAATTTCCATTACTTTTCAAACTATCACTATGAAAAAAAAAATCAAGTGTACAAATGTTGCAGTGGCAACTTTAAATATAAGCTCGGATAAGAATGTTCCATAAAAATTCAGAACCCTTACAACATACTTTTGTTTTCCTTCCCTCAGTTCATGAATTTATTGTCATCATTAAGGCAGTTGGACCTTACATAAGAGTTAGAAATGGGATGACAGTCCTTCAAAATAAGCTTTCATTGCATAAAAACTATTCAGTTAGTTGAAGGATATAATAATATTTAGAGCA
The DNA here is from genome assembly GCA_036926295.1 of Pachydiplax longipennis. Lineage (NCBI taxonomy): Eukaryota > Metazoa > Arthropoda > Insecta > Odonata > Libellulidae > Pachydiplax > Pachydiplax longipennis. The sequence continues at coordinate 41,002,903 of JAVFKF010000015.1, forward strand.
GTAACAAAATTTTAAAAATTTTACAGAAGTAGAAGTTTAGTAGAAACCAATCCTCAGTCCTTCTGAATGAGCAGCATCTTCTGTTCTAGGTAAAGGATCGACTGTTTCCAGGTAATTCAGTCAATTCTTTTATTATCCTGTTAACTATGTAATTTCTTTTCAATATCCTTTTAATTAGTTCAATGTATATTTTACTGATATGGCTACTTTTACTCATAAATTTTGAACTGTTCAACCTGTCTTAAATCTAATTCCAGATTTTGTATTCAATATCACAGGAAAGCACAAAATTCTAAATTGCAAATTACTTCATTTAACCTAATATGTATGTCAGTACTTCAATTTGTACATTTTCAAGAGGATGTTCTTTACAGGAAAGGCTTCGACAGATTAATTTGCTGATCTAAGAATAATGCATTGCCACAAATTTCTTGTTTTCATCTATTTAATTAATGACAAAATGATCTCAGTCAAGTTAGATGCAGCTTTCATGAATTTTAGTGATATACCTTATGAGAAAACAGGGCATTGTAATCTTATAATCAATCCAGTATCGACCAAAATTTCTCATGAATTCTTATATGAAAATACATAAACTTGGTTTCAGTTATTGTAATGGGCATTGAGTAAACAGGTTTTTAAAAGTATATTTTGTGTATTTCATCTAAGTTTCGAACTTTCACTTTCTAACCAAAAAATCATATCTTATGACCAAAACAAAATCTCCCTTCTTTTGTTGCTCATCTTTATTTCATAGGTCAATTGATTTAATTTTGGGAAAGAAATTAGGCCTGCAATTAACAAAAACTATTTTTTTTATGTATATCTCACTGCAAAATTTAGGCCCACTTGAAATCAAACTAAGCACCTGTGCAAAATTTGGCAAAGTCAATTGAATGGTGTAAAAGGAAGGAGAAGTCTAGGAAATTCCACAGTTTCATTGTCAACCCAGACAGATGTCAACAGAAGTTGTAGGCAATCTATAGTTCAGATTCTACCAAGCTTAAAAAGTTTTGATAGTATCTTATGCTAAATAGAGACATCGGCATTTCCCCATCAAGAATTGGACTGCCTGGTGAAATACTCTCCTTTTCCACATGATATTTCCATTTTTACGATAATTTTCTACAATAGGAATCTATGTAGATATAAAAGTGCCTCTTATTTGGATGTCTGCCTGGTGATGGCAATAAATTCTGCTCTGCAGATTACAAAAGTTCCTTTTTGAAGAGTTAAGATAGACTATTAAAGCTTGTAACTGAGAAGCAGATAACATGAAAGGGGATTTTCTTATACTGATTGAAAGTAAAGTTATGAGAAAATCAGGATTGTTAGAATTCAAGTTGTGTCATCCATTCTACCACAATGGAAGGAAATATGGAAGAATTAGAGAGATTAGGTTCCTGGTGAACAAGGAACGAAAAAAATAATCAGGAGGGAATAAGAACCAAAGGACAAAAAGTTTTGTATTAAAGCTTAGCATATGATGAAACTCAAAAGGAAATTGAAGAATATAGAAACACCAAATACTGCAAGTCCATTATATAGGTTACGAAGCAATATATCAGGTATTTCTGATACAAATTCTGCTATATATACAGAAATGGAATCACTAAATTCGTTCTCACTTATTTTTTTCTAAATTGAAATAGTGTGAGTTGAAAATTCCAAAAGCATAGAACATGGTTCGTGAAGTCTTATAATTTTTATTCAGACACTTATCAAAGATGAATCAATCAGGTACAGATCTCAAAGATGCGGAGTATGCTTCAGGACTATCTGTCACGCGTACCGAAAATTTGGGTCTCCTTTGATGTGTGGATATTGCTCCTCAACGGTATAAACATTCCCGAGTCGTTTGGCGCAAATTTATCGTGTTTTGATTTGATTTACAGCGACTCAGATTAAGCAGGCGATCGATATTGAATCCTAATATCATTTAAAGTCAATGAATCAAAGAATGTAAAACATGTCTCATTACAACCACTTATCATTATAAGAAAACGCGTCAAAGTCCGGGTCTATACTATTTTTAGTGCGATAATAATTCGAGAAATAAAACAATTATTTCTCCCAATCTTATCCCAACCTCAAACGTCACCTGGGAAGTGGGTACTTCTTACAAAGGTCGTTAAAAATACGTGTGTGCATTTCATGTATTTATAACGACCTCTGTAACAATTTCAACACGAGAGGCTTCGAGGAGCATGAAGAAAGGCAATACTTATCAATGGAAAAGAAGTAGATTTTGGCCATATAGAAAGAAGACGGAGTAAAATTTTGCAATATAAACACAATACTGAAGAAATTTTGGAACACTTCAGCTTACTGAATGAGAAGACTGGATGAGCAGTTGGATTATCGGTGGAATAGTTTAAGAATTAGCGGAGTAAAAATTACGTCAAGATGATCGAACGGATGTAGAATTTAAAATCAGAAGAGACAGGGTATTGGCGGAATATCTGAAGCCCGGGTTAGAGGAAAAGGCAACCATTAAATGGCAATGATTCACGAATTGTCTAAGACGACCCCAATGACTGGAACCACGCAAGAATCTCACTTTTGCACAAGAAAGTAAGCAAGGAAATTCCGAAGAATTATCGTCCTGTCAGATACGTTCCTATTGTACACGCAACATTCATGAGAGTAATAGCCGAATGTCTGGAGACCCTGTTAACGGCCCAGCTTTGAGGACTAGCCGGATGCCGCAAGGGCACTGTGGACCACGTTCAATGCTGCAAGAAATTATCAGCTGACCGAATGTGGTAATCTTGCTTCGTTTTCTAGACTTTGCGTAAGCTCTCGATTCGACGTAAATTCTTCTTCTGCACTGGAAGCTCTAAAAATCAGAGAGTAGATGGTATATACGTCTCTTTTGCAGCCTTTAGGTCTTTAGGTCACCGTATCCATAATGCCGCATAAGGAAACTGATAAAAACAAGGTTGAGAACAGAGATCGAGGAAGCGACTATCTATCATCAATCTTATTTATAGTAATTCTTGAATAAGTTTTTAAAATCTTAGACTAGTAGGAGAAGGGTATAAAGATACATCAGTCATCTATCTTTTGAAGATGATGTAGCACTCTTGTAACCAAAGCAGGAAATCTGACTTGAATAACTAAACTTAGCGGACAAAATATTGGACTCAAAAGTTTTAAGCAAAAATAATGTTTAATTCTTTTGCTGTTCAGGTACCAATAGAGCTTCAAAAGATGCTTCTGGATGTCTGCTTGGAATACACATACATTTAATGATTGGTAACAGCAGGTTTAATGAATTAGCCGAAGTATTAAGTATGGCTCTAGCGCCTAGGAAATGAACGTGCGTGTTCTGAATTAATAAAATGTCAATGATCTTCAAGAGGAAGGCCTGCAACCAGTCCATTTTACTCTTGGCTTATGGAAGTAAAACGTGGGTGTTAAACGCCGCAGTGATCCAGCTACTTTAGAATTCACGAAGACGTATGGAACGCTTATGCTTGGAATCACAAGAGAGGACAGAAAACGCGATAACTCGGTGAAGATGACAGCAGGAGTGACAGACATTACAGACAAAATAATACCACTGAAATGGATCTGTGACAAGAAGAAATAACATTCTGATGTCAGTGATTCTTAACTGGGCTCCAAGAGATGTGTAGAGACCAAGAAGAAGACAAAGATGGAACAGAGAGATGGGGCATGGGGAAGTGACTTGTCAACCAGAAGCTTAGAATAGAGAGAGTAGGAAAACAAACACAGAAGAGGCCTACATCTGACGCCGGATTGAAAATAGCTGAAGGCACTGCATTTACCTATTATATTTCAATAATTTAATAATAACCTGAGTTCTCTATCCTCGAGGAAGACAAAAATAATCGCAGAATATGATAAAAACGATAGGAAGAAGGGAGAAAAGTGAATAGCTCATGAAATGAGAGGAGAAGGTCGATGGATAAGCATTGCTCGCATTTTTCTCTTTGCAATGCCTCGTAAGCCAGAGGTTTATTCAAAAGAGTATAAGGTTGAGTACCCAAATCATCCCTAGCTGTAATAAAATAAAAGCGCAAGAAAGTTAGGAAACTAGAGAATGAACTAAATGGGGGTATTTCATCCTAGTCACAATATACTTTCGGCATGTTACACAATTCTCAATTGACAGCCTTCGTTTACTTTTATCTCTTTAAATCTTTTTTCCCTTTTTGAACGCCTTATTCTCAACTTTGGACGAGATTCTCATTTCACACGTTTCTTAAACTTTATGATATTTAATTATTCGTGCACTCTTATTTTTTAAAAATATTTTGCCGTTTTTTCAAGTTCTCCGTTTTATTTTCCGCGAACGACTTGCTTTATAATGTTATCGTAGTCAAGCTTAACCGAGTCTTGAAGATTTAGAGTTAAAATAAAACCGAGTGACATTGTCATGCAGCATAATTGCTAGTTTCTAATAATGAAAATACAGAGAAATTCACGCGAACGACATTGAGACGTAACAATAGCTTTTAAAATACCAATATAATTTATTTTACTACTCCTTACACTACATATGATACTATACCTTTACTCATACAAAGTCATCACTTATACTTAGTCGTCACTTATGATTATATCGGGCCATTCCTCACGTTATCACAACTCATATTACGCACGGAAAGGTAAGTGTATACTATAAAAAACGTGTATTTAAAATCTAGTGCTATCGTAAAATGTTCCATGCTATCAACGAAATTGAAATCGATAAATTAACGATGATAGGGTTTGAGCTGATGCAGGAGTCAGGCAACTCATACCAAGATATACGGGAATATCTCTGGCATGGGCAAGAAATACTCCCTTCAGCCGAGACCCACTCCCCACTAAGAGCGAGTGTGTGCATCTTCTCTAGTCAGGAACGCCTGCATGAGTGCTTTTCGATGACAGTCGATGTGAGATGAAAGTTTTTTATGATACCCGTATACCAATAATTAGTCTTGATTCTTTACTCTTTCTGTGGAATTTTACATACAATACCCCACCATTACCTGGAGAAGCATGCTGAAGCATTTAGACAAATTTTTACGGAAAAAGATTTTATCTCGACAATGGTTAAATATTTGTGACATCTTTTCTGCAATAAGTATGGGAGTTTTTCCTGTCTGAACGGAAGTTCCTCTTGCCTAATATAAAAACTAAGGAAGTCCAAATCGACGGGATTCGTTCCCGACTGCCACCCGGAAGATAGTTTATAAACATAAGTACAGATTGGAATTGAGTATTGTGTACTATATTTAATGCTTTCATTCAATATACATTTGATAACAATAGTAATTTATTTCATCACAATAAATTTACATTTACAGATGCAACTTACATTGTATTGGCGACTTTTAAATTATAATATTTTTAATAATAATTTCTTCTGACTTTTCTTAATCCAAATTAGGCTCCTTTTACCTTAGGATAAAGCCTGGTCAGGTATCTAGTATTCTTTTGTATAATTATGCACCAATGTAGTAGGGCACAGTTGTAGGAATACGATATACAGTTTTGCAATAAAAGCCTGGTATGCTGGTAGGTATACCACTTTTTTATTAGATAACCTGCTCTAGTTCTGACAGGAAAGCAGCTAAAAATATCTATCAGTCCAATTTCTGGAATCTGCTATTTCGCTTCACTCCCTGTTGGCAATTCAGTGACTTACACGGACCAACCATAAAATTCCAGATTTTTATGCGTTAGCTCAGGGAAATTACTATTGAATTTCAATCTGAAAATTCGACACTGTTATAAGTAGGAATGTAAAAATGTTTCTTGGCGTATGGATAGGGTATCCATCGTAGGGAAAATGTTATAAGAGAAAAATTTGATAATACTTGATAAAAGACTTAGATGTTGAGGTCGTCACTCCTTACCAGAGACTTCTTAGTCTCAATCTCGCCCAAATAAAGACGTTTATTATTATTATCACCGTGAGATGTTTATGTATTTATGTTCATTGTGTCAATAATGGCTGAAAATTTGTAACAAAACTAATTATTAATTATAACAAAATTCTTTAATTTTAAAAATAATTTTATTTATGATTCTTTTTCCCCCTCACTGTGTTTTCGCAGTTTTTTTTCACTCCCTTCTTGCATGGGTATTTTCCCGCATCGTGGGTTATTTTCTCTATCAACCTTCAGGTGTGGAAAGTTTTTCCCCCAAACCAAACTTTCCTTTTTCTTTACTTTTCTCTTTTATGAGTTATATTGTTTATATTTTTTTCTTCTCTTTATTCTTGTTTAAGGTTATCATATGTGGTTAGCTAGAAGAGAGGTAATCTCGGGCCTAACCTCGCCTAATAATTATAATAATAATCGATTACTAATTAACGGATATTTTTTAAGCTTAAAAGTAGTGAATTAATTATTAATTATATTTATAGTTTTCTGAAGTAGTTTATGAATGTCAATTCTGAGAATAAGAAAGGAATGGTAAATTGAATTAAATTTTGCGTCCATAATAGAAGCTTATCTCGCCATTTAATAACAATCCTTCCTTCTACTACCAAAAGCCTTATCATATTGGAATCAACTTAAAATACGTTGTCGTTACCCCAACATTTAGGTTAGCACTCGGTTCTTATTTACTTAATACCTCAATTTAATTCTTTACAGCGGTGCACAGCAACTGATTAATCAAATTAATTACAAAAATTATAATCGCTCTCCACGTAAGCACGAATATCCTTTGTGATTTTCTCGAAAATGTTTTATTGAAGTTTCACCCTGTAACCTTTAGAGCAGTGTTGAATATACATACCTCATCTCACTCTCGTAGATGAGACTAAATATTTTAATTAGCACGTTGCAAGATCAGCCTAGCGGACGATTCATTGTTACGCTTCGCTGAAAATGTCGAGAAAACTTTTTTCGAGACTTTTTCATCGGATCGAAAATTCATTGATGGATGAGTATATAAAAACAGGAATTTCTCGAGAATCTTCGAAACAAATCATCGATAAACACAGTCGACTGATGATCATATGGGTCTAATTAATAATTTCCCGATTTGTTAAGGCCCTAAGAGACATTTCCGAGACACGTCGTGTGACCCCCAAACTAATTAAACATTTTTCCTATAATATTTTTATATCTCTATAAGTAACATAATAATCCATTATTTGCCACTAATTAGACAGGGCGCATTTATTTGAATTTATGGTTAATACTCAATGATTAATGCTGAGTTTGGGTTTATTATTGTAATTATGATAATAATTTTAATTTTAGTAAAATTCCTGAAGACGATGTTCTTAGTATTAGTTAGTTAGCAGTAAGTAGATTTCAGGGCTAGCAGTAGTTAAAAATTTCGTGATCCTGTTATTTCAGTTCATTATTATCGAGTCAATTAAAGAAAAATAACACGATGTTCCCATTTTGTTAGAGAGTGGACCCCGATGGGGAGTGGAGCTAATCGTTACACAAGAGAGCAAGCTAATAAAGCAGCAAAAATATCAAAATATAGCGAAACGTTTAAGACGAAATTATTCAATAATTTACACGAGATTTAATTAAAAATGTTAATGATGCGTAATGTAGCACACGCTAAGGTATTGAAAACACTGCTAAAAGGAGCAGTGGAAAGGAGGAATTAGAGACGAAAACCTGGGCTGAATTACTAGATACATCCTATTCCTCAAAGCAGTCCTTGAATTATTAACCCATAACGAATGGATAACCTTCTATCTCTGCCCTGATTGATGGATTACTAGACGTAATGTAACATCAGCTAGCGTGGAATAGTTTCTAACGCCTTAAACTAGATGACGCGTGTTCATGAATCAAATATGTCAAAGATAATATGCTACTGTCTGCTCTTCTAGTTTCATAGAAGAACACTCACAGGGATTTCCTTTCCAAGAGAAATGGACGTAAAGTCGTTACTTTTAGCAAAATAAGGACGAGGCTACTTTTCTTCAACGAGACCTCTTCCACGAGGCATAGATACATATAGGTATATAAATTTACTTAGAAAACCACCTATTGCATTAGCATCAACTTCCATGTATAGCGTAAGTCTTTGTGCTGCGTACAAAATAACGGCTGTGTTCACCATCTGCGTTGACGGCCCAGGACTTAATTCCCGCTCATTGCTAACTTGGATTTGAATGTCAACTTCTTCGTTGAGTTGCTAGCTTCTGATATTTTTTTCGAAAAGCTGCGGCCGATAATTTAATCTAATCACATGGAGCGAACTCAACCCGTGAGTCTTCATCAGTCTCTGAACATTGTCGTCGAACAGGAAACATCCGCTAACGAACCGATCTTCTCTATTTGGACCATCTTTTAATCTGAGACTAACCCAAATTCAGGTGGATCCCAAATCACAGTATTCGAGACTTGGTAGGATAGGGGAAAATAAATCTGTTTTACTATAGGTGGGACTTCCCTCAGAGTTCTTTCAGGTAACCTTTGCATTCCGTTCCTCTCCCCAACTGCTTCTTGGATATATTCTTCCGAGGATGAACGTCTGCTAAGTGAATCTCACTAGTTCTTTAAGAGACCAACGACATCTTAAGTGTATCGTGAAATTGTGCATGCTTCGCAGATGCAGTTGGTGGAACGAATAACATTTACAACTTAACTACAGTCTATAGCTTAATTTATAATAACCGTGTACTTACTTACGTACTGTTTTGAAGTAACTCTTAAGAACAAGAAAATAGCATAAAATTTTTGCCTGATGAAATGTCCCTTGTTTGATGATTGTGTTCATTTGGTGCTCTTCTACTGTCTTATCTCTAACTGACTACCACCTTAATGACTTGGGTGCACAAAGTCCTAGGTTTACTGGAGTCCTGTACATTAATCTGTCCTCACTCCATCGCATACAAGAACATCAAGAAGGGAGATTGATCTACCTATTATTTTTTTCTACAAATATTAATGTCACACTCGGGAAAGGTCTTATACAGATGTGTGCATAAGAGTATTCTTCAAAAGGCCTTGCTCATTCACATATAGAATTCAAATGGCTGAAGACTGGTGAAAATTACTAAGCAAAAGATTATGATCTATAAATGCACTCAACTTGCTGGGAAATGCAGGGCAAAAATGCACAATTACCTTTGCCAAACTGCAGCCATATGGATCCTAAATGAGCATGACCTTTTGTAAAATACCCTTTTGTACACTAAACTTTTATCCCTTCAGGATGTTTCACAATCTTGCTTACGAATGATGGAATTATGGACAACAGAAACAATTATATCATTATAACACAGTTTGCCTTCATGTGCGAAGCTTAAATAATAAAGGGGGATGTATGAAAACATGTATGGATGTAAAGAAAGATAAAGGCAAGGAAATATGGAGAATTATTCAAGTAACTACTCTGCAATGCAACAACGGCCAGCATCGGCCTCATAGTTACGGAGGTTCTCGGTAAATATTTCTTTGTGAGGCCCCTAATAAAATATTTCCTATGAGATCGCGTATTTGTAAAACTTTTACGTTTCTAATCGTTCAATTGATATCTATAATGTGAATGAAAATATTTTTCGTTCTAAATTGACAGCTTTCCTGCTCGTTTGTTAGCTATTGCTGATATTAATTCATTACAGGCGAAATATTGATGAATATCACAGTTTGTACGTTAAAAAACGGAATTCATATATTTAATTTTCAGCGACACGTTTTTCCGGGTTATTTCCTGCTGATATCTCTGGATTATGACGAAATTTCGCCAACACAACCGTTGAAAGCTAGCGTTCATAATTCAGTGACATCCGCTGTAGGAGAGAACCCGGAAAATTTGATATCATTCAATCTACGATTAACGGAAGTCTTCGAACCGCAGTGTTGCTTTAACATCCTAGATAATTTTATCATTGTGAATGTCCAAATTACGGAAAATATACCAAATTACGTAACATAAATACTTAATAAAACAGCTAATAGGATTGCGCATAAAACGGACTTCTTTAATTTTCGTGGAAATTAATTTTTTCGATGACAACAGAGTTTTAAAATTTCTCTCGTTTCTGGATAGAATCACTCACAATAAACATTTTTGAGACCAAAGTGCGAAATTCACTTATTTCTCAAGACTTTTGATACTTGTACGTTTTTCCGAATAAATTATCTTATGAAACAGAACTTTTAATTCACAGTGAAATGATACTGACCATCAGAAATGACTTGATTTTTTAAGGAATATACTCTCGAAAACACATCTCTGAGTAACTCAAACGTAAGTTTCTTGTTATATTGTCTCACTCGTCTGGAAATTATTAATATATTATCCTCGCACCCATGATAAGTATGGAGAAAAAGAAAAGGTTCATGTACCCTTTATAGCAACTCAAAATCCTCTCACCTTACGGTCTTCATTCGCTGGAAATTGGGAACTAGTAGCAAAAAAACACAGAAAGATCTAGAAAAGGAACTCCGGGGAAAAAGGGAAGTTATTTGTAATTCTATTCATACTATCAATGCTATTTTTAGGTGGCCATTATTCAACCCAAGCACTTGCAATACTCTTTGATGCTTGTGGCCTCATTTGGTTGGAGGCCTTAGGCAGGGCTATCGAACCATATTTTTTTCCGTTCCGGTTTTCGATCCGATGCAACGAGAAAATCAAATTTCACTTCAGTTTCGCTCTATCTGCCAATTTCTGACCACTTCAAACCGTTTTATCGCTCCGAAAATTGCAATATAATATTCTTCTGAAAGTTTGTTCTTATTATTTTTTGCTTTTTCATACAAGCTTGATTTTAGAATAAAATTTATTAATTGTCAGTTGCAAGTCACAGTCTCACAAGTTCAGTAAACCTTCCTCCAATTACTCTCAAGTATAATTTGCATTGTTGGGAACCAAAAATCGGAACGGAGTGAATAGTAATGGTTTTCGGTTCGGGTTCAGGAATTTCAAATTTTTCGTTCCGGATTCGGTCTTACTCCGGCCAAAATATACTTCGTTTCAGTTTCGGTTTTCGGTCCGGTTCCAGTTCGATCCCTGACCTGAGCTGACCGCGACTGTAACTTTTCGGAGAAAATCATACGACTAGCAGGGTGTGGTTCCACGTCACCGAATATCTTCGATAAGGGCGAGGATTTTAAACTTTGATTTCCATACCCTATTCGAGGCTAAATAAAAAATGAGTATTTCCATAACGGAGGTGGTTTAATATAAAATTGAAATTCAAGTTAAAATTAAAAGTTTCTAAAATTCCAAATTTTCTGCTAACAAATGAATAATAATGGTTTAAATAAAATCTTCGACAGCGAGTTGTTTTAGGCGTCAAAAGTGAGTGACATCGATTTCCAGTATATAATTCCCGAACATTATTCATTTCGAACCCTCTCATAAGAGTAGAATAAGTTAATGCTTTACAATCCAGCTCAGAACCCCCACAACTCTTAAAGTGTGCACTGTGAGCACTCTGATACGCCAATGAATATCCCATACACAAATGTGTAGTTAATTCACTGGAATGAAAAATTATACAGAAAATCTAAAATTTATTTTCTTAAGCAAATAATAGCCCTTGGGTAATGGGTTTATAAAATTACCTCATCTTTAGTGGGTTTTTACCTGTTTTAACAAGTTTCTTATTTCAGGTATAGTTTTTCACTGTTACACGCAGCTTAATCGTAATTTGTAAGTTCGTAAGTCATTCGCGTAGTTTGGATTTGATGGATTTTAAATAAAACAGTCTAAAATATTCTTTAAACCAAAATCAGTAGATCATACTAATTAGAAGAAGTAGAACATATTATTAGCCATTGATGTTAAGGAACAGCATCCCAGAGAAAAAGAGCAGCGAATCGGCCATCTTAGCTTTAGAGCCTCGATGCATATTTCGGGAAAGTTACTGACGTTTGTGGTTCACGTCTTTCGATATGGTAAAGGAGTACTCTGAAGGACCCATAGGGGGTGCTTCTAACTTCACTCGCCTTCTCTTTACAGGGTGAAGTCGATGTGAATCTCCGCAGCCATCTGCAGCTAGTCCAGTGCCTCTAGTCCCAGGCTGTAGTGGTGTGTGGAAGCATACCGATCATCTTTCATGTGTATATGTAAATAATTTCGTTTGCAATTTGTTATCGAAAAAATTCATGTGTAAATAAACGTTGACAGTTGAGGCGTGTGTCATTTAGATTTCCATGGTGGGCAAAAACTTAGATGTTGTACGGGTTTGCAGAAGATTAAGGATAAGGTGGAGAATTACACATATTGCAACTCTGCAAGGAGTGAGTTTTTTTCTCTCTTCTTCCAGCCTTCGCACACTTTTGTTTCCAGTGGTTGAGTTCTACTTCAGGTAATGTTGTAAAAACGATGGTAGGTAATTAGATCAAAATCTAACAGAATGAAGAATACCTTCATTCTCTGTTTTCCATATGGACCCCTTTTATTTCTGCTCGGGAGTACATAAGATCCTCGATTTACTCACAACCCGGACATGCCGTTAGGTTAGGAAACGAGAAAACTGCCGAAGAAGCTTATCAAAGACAGCTTGCAGAATTATCAGGTAATATATATAAATATTTACCAGGGGTGGCGAAGCTATGGTAACAATTTCCCAAAGTGGCACGCGTGAAATCATTTTTGGAATGCGGAACTCTGACTGCGCTATGTTTGTTATATATTCTTCACTTAAAAAATGACACTTCAGAGTAAGATTTGATTCTCTTAATTAGTCAAGATACTTAATGATTATTCACGTCAAGCAATACATCTTAATCCCATCGTTGGCATAATAAAATACACAATATCAGCATTTCTCTTTATGATTTGGCACTTGATTGGTATTCAAATATTTTATATGTATCAAATATGGCTCTCTTGTCACAAAAGGTTCGCCATCCCTGAGATATATAGAAGCAACCCGAAGTTACAAAATAAGTGAATCCGAGGAAAATCGCGTATGCTGAATTTGCCTATTTTGGGGAGCAACTTTGCATATAAATCCATTAAATTTTGTGCGATTGGGAAAAATGGCTTAAAAAACACTCATTTGGAAGAAAGTATTCAATAAAAAATGTAGTTATTAATATATATTAATATAGAATGTTTGAAAGTCAATTAATTACGTAAAACGAAGTTATTTCGTTGTTAATGGATTCATAAAATACAAAAATCTCGTCGAGCCCAATGCTTTTTACACGCATAATACCTTGATAGGACGTTGATAATGTTATTGCCTATTTATATTTATCGACTTTTAGAAGTTATTACGCGCATTGCATTACTAAGCGATCTATACATTTCACTTATTGGGTTTAGAACTTTCACGAAATAAAATATGGGTGCCTTCGATCTTCACCTCATGGACATCGTCGGCATCTACATTCGTACTCTGCGAGACGCCGAAGGATTGTGATAGTGGTGCGAAATAATCGTTTTCTCAAAAGAGACCAATCGATAGTATCTTGAAGAATCTCTTAGCCGTCGAAGGTCGCGTTTGCTTTCAGTCCCATATTTTTCATCACTAAAAGATAATTGATTGAAAATCGGTACTCTTTCCTTCTTCCCATGAGAAATTCCCACCCGAAAATTTTGGTAATTTTACTGCTATCAACAATATGATCACCACAATCCACTCTGATTGCACACGGTCCATCATCGAGATATCTCCTGCAATACTTCGGCATTTTTCGAATATATTTCATTTAGAAGTTTGTGTCGTTCGGTCTCATTGTCAATATATTTTATTAAACTCAGAGATGATATTTTGATCATTAACATTAATTTACCCAATAGATGGAAGAAGTCAATTGCTTAGTATGTCTAGTGCTTCACACTTAGCTCCTATTAGCATCTATTTCTCTGATTTATCTGTACCCAATACTTATGTTTCTTTTCTTTGAAAAGTTTATAACTTTTTCACTAGCAAATCTTGCGTATGATGAGAGTTAGACACAATAAGTCCGCTTTATATTAAAAATTGTAACTCGTTCAATGTATTAATACTTACAATCCTTAAGTTCAGCATCTCTGACTAAAATTTTGAATGCTCTCCCAATTTGGACCATCTCTGAATCTGAAACTAACCCTACTCCAAATAAATCCCAAATCCCGCAGAAGCCTAGAGAAGGCGTCAGGTAAAAGAGAAAAGTTTTTTCTTTACATCTCAGATTTTAGCGGTAAATCTTTTCATTCCGATTTTTTACTGTATTTTTAAACTCTGAGATAAAAACAATTGCTAAATATTACTAAAGATTTGAAGAGCAGAAAATATCCTGAATTTTTTTTTGGGATTCGAAAGAGCGCGAATTCTACTTGCGCGCGCATTTGCTTATATGAAAATATAAATATATAATGTGTCCGAGATAGCTACTTCACTTGGGGCTGTTATGAGGCATTTTTATAAAATCCCAATCGCAAATGGAATTAATAAGAGTGCAGGTATTTCTTTTTGCTCAATTTAAAGATGTTTAATTAAAAAAACTCGGATTCGGATGAAAAAATTGTAAAAGCGATAAGAAAATGGGGGCCCTACATATTTCCTAGAATGCTAGAAAAGTAACCGGATGTCCTCTTGAAAGGGTTACTGTATTATTTGTTTGTGTATTTATTCGTAAAAATTATCAACAAACTACAAGCATAAATTACACAGAAAAATAATGATAAAAACAAAACAAACAGCAAAAAGATTAACTCAAAGCTTGTTATTATAATTTCCTCAAATTACGTACGACATAATCAAACAGACATAGTTAATATTTAACAGTAAATTTTATTACAAATTTGTTTAAAACATCAATTTAGTAAAAGTTTACATTTTTATGAATAAATATATTGAGCATTAGTGATTCAGTTGGGGTATCAGTCGCTCCGACGCATCTACGAGTAGATAGAGTCTATCCACATTGGTATTCTTAATAACAATTAAGAATATTAAGAAATTTCGAAGTAAATGACATTTTCGGCTGCAAAATATTTCAGTATTTCAATAAAAGATTTTAAAAAGATTACCTAATAAATAAAATAGATGGAAATCCATGCACATTTATATATTTCGATGAAGGAAAGAATAAATTCTTCCACTGTGGATAATGAAAAACGGCTTGTAATTTACGAAAACTTATAAACAACTCCTGCGTTCGGACCCTCGTCATCCAAATGGCCTAATCCATATGACAAACAGGTTAAGGCCCAAAATATTTATTATCTGACATACAGTGCATTAGATTAAATTTATTAGATAAATTGGAAGGACAGTTGTAGAAGCTATATCCGGAAGGGGAACATCGCCGGCCGACTGAAGATTATTCATACACGCTGGAGGCATAGCGGTGGCCGAGCCCAAAGAGTGCTCTCATAACCCTTTTCAGAAGTCCAAAGAGCTTCTCCAAATTTAGAGGGTGAGGGATGCAAGAGTCATCGTCGATAACGAGATGTTTCATAGAAGAACTGAATCATCCCTAGCCCTCTGCCCTTCCGACATGACTTTTATTCTATATATAGGGGAAGTTTCTATCTATAATAGATATGATATATGAAGAATTGTTTAGTGAAAGTTAGACTTTTACAAGGAGAGATTCCTAGGCTGATCGCGATTTTAAGACGAGACCAGTTTTCGTGAAAGATAATCAAATAGAAGCAATGCCATTTTATGTTCAAGGGGTTAAGTCCCTGTTTTCGTTCTAGTTATATTTCGAATTCTTTTTCAGAAAGCATCAAAGGAAGTCGTGGTATAAATTAGCCCGTGCACATCGATGTCCATTTTTACTGTTTTCCTAGCTTTAGGTAAAAACTATTCTAGAATATAGGTCCTCCATTTTGTTATTTAAAGTATGAAAATTTTCCACTGTGATAATTGAGATCGACTATTCCTAAGGATGAAAACATGATTATGACATAGCATTATGTTTTATCCGGTAGTTTTCTTAATATGGATTCGTCATCGGCTTGAAGCCAAAAATTTTCGCGGAAAATCGAAAACCGGCATTTTTCGCGAACTTTGGTCAACATTCACCTCCTGCATGATATTAATACGCAGAAATCAGCATACAATACTTGCATAGTTGCATGCAGAATATATGCAAGAGTGGCTATGAGAAGTTTCAAAGTTTGAACTAAATAAAATACCACTTTTGTATTTTTGGTCAGCTTTTTTCGATTCTAACTCACTGTGCGACGTTTTCGCTAAAAGGGTTTCGTTACAGCAATTTTCATTACAGAACATTTCCGCTACAGAGTATTTTCGTTACAGAACGTTTTCGTAACAATTACAGTTTCGCTACATCATGCTCGTTACAAAATTTTCATTGTAAAAGAATTCGTTATAGAAATGTTTCATCACAAAATATTTCGTTCCAGACAGTTTCACATCTAAATATTCTTATATTCTCTGATTAGAATATTGAAGATTCTCTGTAGTAGATTCACAAATCGTTTACTCCAGATTGTAATCAGCTGATGTAGGCACGAATGGTTTTACATTATTCTTTTTTCTTGCCGGAGACCTTTTCAATAGTTATAGCTCTCAGTTTTGAAATATTTGTTGACTATACATTTTAAGCAATAATTAAAAATATTCTGAAAATCGCTCTGATAATTTTATCACCTCAATTTGATTCTAGTTTTTCCTTTTTGACTTTCTCATTTATTATTTTCAACGTAATATCATATATCTGGTCTTTTTGCATATATCTAAGTACAATTAATCTTAATAGTGTTTATTTGTGAAGGTGATCGGGTTCAATGATCAATTCCAGCAACTTCTTACAAGGCTAAAAAAGGTAGCTTAAATTTTGCAATTCAGCTACATGATTCGACAGACGTTTCCAATAAGCTTTTAAGTTTCCATAGTTAATACTCTTGAGTGATACGTTCATGAGAGAAGAATTTATAGGGAATTACTCTTTTGTCGTCTATTGGAAGGCCACACTCACGGAGAAGATAAAAATAAAATATTCAGTGTGTTTATGATATATGAAGGATTGGAATTAAAGCACGCTGGAGTATGCATTGATCGTACTGAATTAACAACTGGCTAGAATCTTGGTTTTACTGCATTTGTTAAAGCAGCTGAAAATAAGCAAATAACATTTACTCACTGTGTGATTCATCGAGATGCCCTTATTACTGGAAAAATGGTATACATAAATAAACAATGTGCTTTATGATGCAGTTAAAATCATTAACTTCTTAAAATTGGAGCGTTTAATAAATTTATTTTAATCTTTACAATGTTATGGACTTTCATTATGCAAGTTTATTATTGCATGCAATAAGGTGGCTCTGAAAAGGCCGAAATTTGAAACGATTATCAACTCTGAAAGAGGAAGTTCTCATCTTCTAACCGGAACGAAATTCCAATCTCCCCGAGTCCTTATATGAAAGTTCAAAACGAAGTTTCTTTTAGATAAACATTAGAATCTTAAGGTTGTGATTAATTACAGATCTTCAGCATCAGAATGATGAATGAGAGACCAGAAAATCAAGAAATATCGATTATTTCAGGAAACGTTGCCCTCAGATATTTATTATGGTAAATCAAGTCAGGAAGGGGTGATGTGAATAATGTAACCTCATCATCTTTCCACCAAGTTCACCGTTCAAATATTTATTATGTTCTCATAAGTATTCGTCTCATGCACAGCGTTTTAATGGTTTGCATACCATCACTCTATTCGTATTCTATAGAACCCCGATCTATAGTTCTCTTATTTGTCGCTTTCCAAGTATCCGTTGTCAGTTTTCTATATCCCAAAAACATCTACAACTCTTAAGGAAAAATGTTCAATAATGCAGCATTCATCGTAGCGCAACATGCTTATTCTATTCCTACGGATTTGAAGAAGGGGCTAAATATAAGATGACAATGTTCAATTATATCCTCAATCAATTTAACGCAAAAAATCAGTAAGAAGTCAGCTAAGCATCGCCAGTTTCTTCGAGAATAAATTAACCCTAATCAAAGAAAATTTTAAAAATACATTTTCATTTTTATCATTTCTTTTTTCAGTATTTTTAGCTTAGTTTAGTACCATTTAATTTATAAGCTCTCGTTATCTTTAGTTTTAATTAAATATGATAATAATTTTAATTAAATATGCTCATCATTTTCCGCTTTCATCGGCCTAATTTTTAAATGCGATAGATCGAAGTTATACTGGACTTAGATATATATCACATCCCTCTTTCGACTTATAAACTATTTCCAATTTTTCTGCCGAGTTATCTCAACGTAACTATCACGAGATCTACAGCTAAAGTCATGCTCCTGAAACCGCCTTCACTTTATCTCTTATCCCAAGGATTTCGATATGAATAATTTTCTTTTAGCATTAAAATTCCTACTAATCCTAGTTTGTCTACCCTAAGAATCGTTTTTGTACAGAAACGATTCTCTCTTGACGTATTGTCTCAATAGATTTCATAAACAGCTTGCTTGACTCACTAGCTAGATTTTCGGATTTGCCAGCCGCAAATACACATTCCCAAAGTTATTAGTCAGCCAGTGCACCTTCTACACCAATGGTCGGTACGATAACGGTTTTTTCGGTTGGGTTCGAAGTCCTGCCGTGAATACTTTTAGCTTTTCTTAAGCCTCTTAGGATTAGTCTAACGGTAATAAATCCCTTCCAATAAAAGTGGAAAGTTTCAGCAAGGATAGCCCGGTAAACTTACGGCCAGAGAACCGATTCCTTGGGCGTTGCTGCATTCCACAAATAAATCGTTTATTCTACAATGTCTGCAGCCAAGTATGACAAAAAATTAATATTTATAGCACTTTACACTAGATCAGACCTATGGGAAAAGAAAACCGACAAGATGGTGAGTTTACATTCGAAAGAAAGGGACGAGGCAAATAATTTAATTTATTAATTACGTTTGCGAATTTTTCAAAATATGATGATCGAACATCGTTACAGCTCTTTTCCAAAAGACTTTTAATTTGTATGTAATAGACGCCTATTCAAGACATCTTGAAGTGATATCACGCTAAAATTGTCTTGAAATCGCGATTCCTCCTGAGAAATTCCTTGTTAGAGGGAGGCCAAGAAGCTGTCCAAGAACCATTACACAACTCTTAGGACACCAAGATGTTCCATTGAAAGTATTCCTATTTATAATGTAATATTGATTTAATGTTCCCTTTTTTAGCACATCCATCGATAAATAGAATAACTTCAAGGGTCATCGAAAATTATTCTTTATTATTTCCGCCCAAATTATCCTCATATTCTCTTTGTCACTTAATAGGACTTTTAGACAGCATTCTTCTAGCGATACTTTCCATGCAAGACCTTCTATTCCTGGCATATGAGATATGTGACCGAAGAATGAAGTCTGAGATGAAAAAGTCTCTATTTTGGCTAGGGATACAATTTACAAGAAAAAATCCACAGTTAATTGTCGGTGGCCGGAAGTTAAGCTACAAGAACAGCAGAGGTATAAGTGAGCACGTTCGCAGGATTTTAATATTCTCATAAAAAAATTAGAACTATACAATCCCGGGTGCTAGGGTGCAATGGGGGGGATAAACAGTTATCTGGACGTTACAAAAGGTGGAATATAGTAAATGGTAAAGGGACTCCTCACTTTTCATCTTGAGATTTTATAGGCTGCAATCTAACTTGAATTATTCAACCGATATTTGAATATTCATCAAATATAACATTCTATGATCGAATATTTGTAAACATTAGGGTTTAAAAAGATAAGCGTCTTAAGGGATTTTTCCGAAGAAATCACGCTTATTCCAATTACGGTAAAGAAAAGGAAGTTAACTTTAATTCTTGAGTAAAGGCGAAAGAGCGACGCCGTCAAAATAGACTCCCTTGTATCCCCCCTTCCTATAGATTAACAAATAATCGCCCTTTTTTAAATTTTCTAACTTATATTAAGAGTGTATAGAAAAAATTATTATTTCATCGAGTAATATTTGTAGAGAGCGATCGATTTTCCATTCACACGCTTATCAAAGGTAAATCAATCAAGATCAGAACTCGAAAACGTGGGACATGCTCCAGGACTCAGGATATACCCCTCTTTTCTCAAGGTTTGGTTTCCCCGTGACGCATGGTCGTTGTTCCGCATTGTCGTGAACATGACGGAGTAGTAAATTCGCGCCAATTTACGGTGTTTTGATTGGATGCACTCCGACTCAGATTAAGAAGGGATATAATTTCAATGTTCGTTCTGTTTCCAATTTCGTTACAGTACTATTCTAATATGTTAATTCCACTAAAAATGTTTAGCAGTAAGTGACTGTAATAATAAGAACAAAAAATTATTTTCAAATGCTCTAATTGATCTTTCACGACAGGTGATCTCTTTTAGTGGCGCACCAACGGGGGGAGGGGGGGCTAAGGGGCCTTGCTCTTCCCTTCACTCTAAACAAAACCCAAAGTAATGTTTAATTGGCAGGTCACAGTCACATGCTAACAGCAATTGGAAAAATAGGGAAAACGTGTTACATAGTTATACTCAGGTGTAACTAGACCAAAGATAAAAGAAAGACTTTTATTTGTGCTATGAAATTGAATCTATGCTTATTAAAATAGAATTTTAAATATTTATGCATAAGATCAGGAAGATGACCCCCTGATTATAGGTGTGCTTCTAATCTCCCTTGTCTTTTTTTTGCTTTACTCCTCAAACAATGGCTCACTCGCTTTTCCCAAACTTCGTGCGTGTTGCATTCAAAGTGGTTACTTTTTGGAACTGGAGCAATACAAGACCTGCAGCTGGGGTCCAACATTTTCCCCTAAATTCTCCAAGATAAACCTGTGCCTCCAGAACAAAAAACATTTTAACTTTTTGCAATCCATTTGTTTGAGATAGAAAAATACTTTGTTGAAATTTTTAAGATATAGGGTATGATTACATATGAACAAACAATATTCCTTGCTGGAACCCTTGTTATCCTACATGTCAGAAACTGAATGCCTTAGTATTACCATTTTATGTTTATTTAAACCTTTATTATTCAACGGTTCTTTTATCTTTGGGTGAGAGAAAACCCAATACCCCAGCAAGCACAAAGGTGTGAGATACACAAGAATACTCAAAAATTAAATCATAGTTATGACCCATGATAAAAATGGGAAATTTGAAGTTAGGAATGGACACACATAAATGGGTAGAAGAATGATGCTATTTGAGATGCAAGATCACCAGCAAGAAAGTAAATAGTAAAAGAGAATATGGAATTCTTGCATAGAAACTGTTTATTAAATTTTTCTTTTTCTTGTTGCAAGTAGTGGAAGCTTAGATGTAAGGAAGAGGGGAATGGAAACCTAAATATATGACGGATTGTTACAATAGCAGAACAGAAGGTTAGAAGTAATGGAGATGTAGTTTTCTGGTTATAGGAGGACTGAGAAAGAAAGAATAACTTTTCCAGAGAAATAAAATGGATAAATTAAGATTCAAATGAAGAAGCATTTCAAAAAAGCTAACTATAAGAGGTCTCTGGAAAATGACTTTAAAAAAAGAACTACTTAGGCACACATAAATGGTTCCTTAAAATGATATTAAAAAGAATGATGGAAGCAGTTAAAGAGGATCTAGGTTAAATTTTGGGAGGCAGTTATAGTTTGTATTAAAGTTATGAATTATGAGTATATAAAGCAATTAAATGGAAATAGATTGTTCAGGAGAATTGATAAAACCAATCTTTGGCAGTAGCAGTATTGTTAAAAGTGTTTTGACAGCTGAGATCTTTTTGCAGTGCTTGGTATGATACTTGGACTGCTGTCCAGGATTGTATAGGAGGATGAATGTTAGTCCATTCCATTGTATCCTTTTTTTATTCATCAGTTTAATTAGGTGCCATTCTTTTCATAGCCTCTTTTACTGATCCTCATGATGGGATTTCTATGAAAACAGTGCTATAATCTTTTTTTCCCCTAAAATTGATTATAAAAGTATCACATTGAACAAACAAAATAAGTCAAAGATTCAAAAAGTATTGCACAGTTAAATTAAGTAAATATTAAAAGTTTTAGCTTAGACCAAAGGTCGTGAAAGGATTTTATGCAGTTTTGACCATGAAATCTTTCAGGTAATATGATGGATTACATTTAGATCAATTAATAAATAGTCTCAATAGTTGTCATTTGTCACTAAAATGTAGTTTTAGAAATATTTTATTCTAGAGGACAATTTATCATATCTCATATCAAGTTCTGAGTGCTCAACTTTCTGAATTATGATTAAGGCCCATCCAAATTTTTATATGAGGGAAAGGATCCCCTTCAGAACCATAATTGTAGACAAGTCGTACAGTAAAATCTGGTAGACACTTTTCAGGGAAGCAAAGGTAACCCACATTATAAGCAAGATAGCATTGTAGGTGGGATGTGTAATGCTAGTTGCAATTTCTTTGAATGTTCAAGAGTGGCCTGCTTTTCACACACAGTGCATCTTCCTTAGTTGCTTAATTTTTTTGTCTTTGTTCACTCTCTCATGAAAAAATTTTTACCTGATAGACAATTAAAGGGAAGAATACAGAGAAAAAGACAGTGGCAAAAGATGAATGATGTAGAGGGCAGGATAAATTATACAGAAATAAGGGAGAGGGCATTAAGTACCCAAATATAAGGCGGAGAAAGATACTAAGACAATATTTTCGTTCATTAATTCTTATCTCTCAACAATTTGATCAATCCTCTTGTAGATTCAAGACTGAATTTCCATTCACAAAGATAGAGATTGTCTAACAAATTTGGTCCTGCTCTTCTGAATGAACCCAAAAAGTTTTTCTTAATCTGTCCTATCATACTGGGGATGAATATTGCCATTTTCAGTACCAGTTAATAGGAAATGCTTAAATTTTGGATTTTCAAATTTAAATTGCTTCAGGCCTTTCTATTAAGATAGTATTATACTTTATTAATAGCTTATAAAGCAAGTTATCCATTCACTTTTATAGAAACCTGATATTAGATTGATGGAGGATTCAGCAAACAAATCATGAATTCCTGAATTAGGAGGAACAATTGCACTTAGACAAGGTTATTAGTCAACATGGGAGGAATGACATCCTTTAAATATTGGAGAGAATTTTAAATTGACAATTTTTGAGATCATGATTTTCCAATTGGGAGGCTTACCAAAACATAAATATGTGAGTGTACAGAAATGAAATCATGTATGAAATATGTGAAAAGCATATCTTTAAGTAACAACCATTACATTTTTCTCTCTGATACAATATTAGGATGTCTTTTCTTTGTGAGAAAACAAATTGGTGTAAAGTTACATCAGATTATATTTGATAATAGAATAAGGTCCTTGTCATGTCCTAAGAAAATTGCTTGTTTACCGAAATCAAAGGAGATGATGATTGGGACAATCCTTCCATCCCATTTCGAAACCACCAATACGTTTACAGCATTTATTAAAATCCATCAATCTAACTGTTCCTGGTTCAAGTGGATGAGAAAATAAACGTTCCACATAAGTGCATTCTAGAGTTTTTATTGAAAATTAACCATCATTCTAAATTACTTGTATAGGAAAACTGTAGAATAAAACAATAACTTTTGTTTTTCACAACAATAGTCACAACTCACGCAAAGGTGATTGTCCTACATTTGCTGGGTCCTCATTAAGGCAGTAACTAAGTTTTCATTAGCAGGTAAACACAAACCTTGTACTTTCCTCAATCTGTTTAAGGAAACAGCTCTTGTCTGCCAATAACCTTGGAGACTTAAATCCTCTTCAGTTTTCAAAATTGTCCACAAACGAAATCATTACAAAGCGTTCACCTTGAAATAACCACCAACTGCTGTATTTCGAGCCAATACAAGATTTCAGAAAACAAACACCTTGCAGCTTCTTCTCGAAAAAGTTCTACTGGAAGATCACGAATGACTTCATTAGCAGTTGCAAAAACCTCCTCTGGATAGGGGAATTTAATAACAATGTGGACGCATGGCAATGGCCAGCTGCCAAGTAAATAAATACTTTACGATGGTTGTACAATAGTTTAATGACAAATAGTAAACTTAACAATCATAACCGCCGTCTTCTTACATTCAATGAAGTATGCTTTGGAAAGCAGGCTGCGAGTAGGGCAAAATCTTTCTCAACAATGTCATCCGTTTAAGTTAACAGAGGTTTACCGTAGCACTAAATAACTATACATCTGTACATTCATAGTAACACTCGAATACAGGTTGCCAATATGACAAAAACTCTGATACATTTGAATTTATCTCAGGCATTCAAATGTTTTTAAATTCCAATCCTTGCACCTTGGAAAATCATTATTATATACAGTTCGTCAAAAGACTTAAATAAAATCGTTTAACAAGCATTATCGACTACTTTAGTATTATTCCAAAAAGCTTGTGTCACTAAAACTGAAAAAGACCTACATAAAATAAAATTTCCTAGCCCCAAAAAGTAAACTCGTCAGAATTATCACCGAAATACTCTCTCACTCACACTGACCAGATTATAGAAGTACACTATGACAAAGATGCCAATACTTGGAGCCTTGCCAACTCCAATCTATAATCACAATTTCAAGCAAGGCTTTTTGCAATTTACACGATATTTTCCATGATCAATGTCCTGGCGGAAGAGGACGATCTGAGACAGGGAGTCGGGATGTTGGAGCACAGTTTCCAAGTTTCTGTACTCCAATTCCATGAACATCCAAAAGAAATTGGTCAACCCGACCCCATCTTTAATTTCACCTGAACTCGTAAATTTGAATGCTATGCTCAGGTATGTGAGTCAGCGTTAGAGTCTGATACCTAAAATAAGACATAAAATGCATGACAATAAAAGAAAGGCTAATGAATGAAAAAATATTGCGGTTGTGTTATGAACGTTTACTATAACTATAATTAGCTTACCATTCGGAACTACGATGATAGTAATATCCTTCTATTGCAGCCTCCGACTGTATAAAACATATGTAGTAAAATCCAGCGAAAGAAGCTCCATTTACATCTTTGATGGTATGATCTGGCACCAGGAAATGTTCCTTCCACCGCATAAATACATAATCCGTACCTTTCAGTTCGTCGTAATCAAAACTATCCGAGTTGAACGTCTTCGCATATTCGTAAAACGCCAAAAATTTGCTCTGTTGGAAACAAAACACCCAAGAATGAAAATAGAATTCATGACGACGGAATGACTCAACAGTGTTTGTAACCTAAAGACAATTAAACTGAAATCATACATATTTTATAAGTTATCGCTTGAATAAAACTATTTATGCTATTACATACCCAGTGTTTTCTATCAATATCTTCGTCAGCGTCCCATTTTCTAGTAAGGAAAGGATATTTCTTGCTTATAATTTCACCATCAAAAAATGTGGTGAGAGTAGGATATTCTTCCGTAAGACCTTTGATATTTAAATAACCACAAACATATGAATTTTCTTCATCTACATGCTGAAAGAAACACAAAATTTGTTAATCACTGAGGAAGAGGAGACTCAATAGCCAAATCCTAAATGATAAGAACAGCAACGTTTCAGTCACAATTAGGCTACAGAATAACAACAAGAATTAAGTGCGATCCAAATAACAAAAATTTTCCTCTTATCTAACTTTCAAGTTAAAAATAATGTTTATGCAAATAAACGAAACCGTAACTTCAATATGCTGTCAAGTACAGATAATACGCAATTCAAGGCAGAACTTTCATCGCATGCGACACTAACCTGGAGAACAACTTCCACTTCGTAACTACTTCCTTTAGATTTTTGGTGTCCCAGAAATTTGGAGCCATTATAGAGAAGAGATCTAACCATACCAGGCTGTCGAGAATTTGCTGGTGGAGGAGGAACCACGTCAATTCTCACCGGCATACTATCATTTAAGCTGAAACTACTACACGACCAATGCTGCCTGACGATAGAAAGTCGAATTGTCAGAAGATGGCGATAAATGCACGAAGTCTCGAACCCTCTAAATATAATTAAGATTTAATGTACAAATAATGTCAATACCTTTTAAAATCAAATATCAAGTCCTTATATTTTGTATTTTTTATTATTATGAAATGAATTATGAATCTGAAAATTAAAATAGCTGCAAAGAGTTTGTGCATAGCGGACATCAACAAAAGAACATGGCTTCAGCCAGTGAGGCAAATTCCCACGAATCTAAAGATAACAACGGGCCGCCAAGGAGCAGTAATTTGTGGGTCAGGTTAAATGTTGGAGGGACCTACTTTTTAACTACAAAAACTACTCTATGTAGAGATCCAAATTCATTTTTGTTTAGACTTTGCCAAGAAGATTCCGATCTAATATCCGACAGAGTGAGCTCGCATTATGGCTTTAATGTTTATATTAAGTTCAGATTTCTAAATTTAGTTATGCGATACATTTTTATATATTTATTTCCTGAAAATTGTATATTATCATTTTATCATCATGCGGTTCATATGTAGATTATATTGTACTATAGGAATTGAACTTTTTCCAGGATGACACGGGGGCATACCTAATTGACAGGGATCCAACGTATTTTAGTCCAGTCCTCAATTATTTGAGACATGGTAAACTCGTTATTAATCGAGATCTTGCTGAAGAAGGTATTTTAATGAATTTTTGATCACCGTGAAGGTTAATTTAATTCATAATTTCAAGTGTTACGGTTTGTATTGTAGGCATACTGGAAGAAGCGGAATTTTACAACATCACGGAATTAATAAGGCTTGTTAAAGATAGAATATGTCAGAGGGATTCCACTTCATTTAAGGAATCGAAAAAGCATGTATATAGAGTCCTGCAATGCCATGAGGACGAACTAACCCAGATGGTTTCAACTATGTCTGATGGTTGGAAATTTGAACAGGTAAGTTCTCATTGTGCTCTTTCAAATAAATCCTTCATCGGGGCTTGGAGAAAATGCAATTTGTATTAGAAATAAAATATTTTGACAGATACTGTCCGAGATCCTATTTCTTAGCTGGGCGTGAATATTTCAAATCTTGGCAATTAGTTTCCAATGGAATGTTGTTTGTCGATTTTGCAATTCGATTATCATCAATATAAAATTATTATTTTGGAATCTAACAACCGTTCCGTTTCCGTTCTTGATTTCTGACTATGTTCCACCAAACCAAGATTTTTACCAGTCTTTTCCCAAGATTTATGAAAAATATCTATAATTTTCTATTTCCTAATTCCTTTAGAACTTTAACAATGTATATGTTTAATTTATCGATCTCTCTTAATCTGGTTGCATTGTAATTATTGGATTGTTTTAAGAATGATTGGACAAGGTGGCATTTTATGATAGAGAAAATAATAGATTCATTCAAGTTAATGTAAGAAGAGATATCATGTATCATTTTTTTATTGAAACTCTTTTGGGAACTTATGTAATTTAAAACTAAAATCAATGGTCTATCAGCAAAGAATCATTTCGTTCATAGATATTTCATTCAGTTTCCATAATTTAGGTGGAAATTATCCTTTAGAAGTAAACATCGGCATCATCAATGAAGTCTATGCTTTTGTAATTCAGTTATAAATATATTTGTTTAAGATATTATATGGTTAAATGCATTATGTATCTGATGTGTGTATTTAAATTTGAGTTATTTAAAAATGTGTTTTTATTTCCTGTACCTATATTTTCTGCTCCATGATAGTTTCATATAAACAATATTTGGGAAGTGAGTTTGAGAATTTTCAAATTTAATTGAGGGCAACCAGTAAATTTTTTAATATCATAAAGTGTTAGCAGGGTCGGCATTTTACGAGAGTAGATCGGAGGAACAAAAATTAATTATTCGTCAGTCTGAAGTATGTTAATAAAAGTGTAACACATCTGTCAAACAATAGAATACATCAGAATGAATAATTATTCTATTGATTTATGACATACCATAGATGTTTATACAAATAATATAAAAATAAGCAAGAGAATGGTGATGCTAGATGTAGGAGTAATGTCCAACAATATCGAAAAATGTATATTTTCTTTATTGTATAGCATAACACATTACAAAATATTTCTTTTTAATTATTTATTACTATGATTAACATCATTCTATGGATTGGAGAGCAATAAGTTTCCTTTATTATGTTGTTGCATGGGTCAGAGATACAGTAAGAAAGGGATTTTATCTAGGACTGAGGAGGTAGAGGGGGAGAGGTTATCATTAGAGAACTGGGTATTAGAGTGGTAATGATTTATAAATATTCCAAATGTTCTCCTGCATTCAATACATGAACTTTTGTTCCAAAATGGAATTATATACACCAAGAACACTGATGGCTGGATGTTAAGAGGTGATTTTCCATTCAGGAGGCTCAGATGATTGCTTTGGAAGGGATCCCTGTGCACCATCTTCCATATGCAGAAGTTCTTTCCCTATTGATAAAGTCCTAATAGTAGCTGTTTGCTTGAAAGTATTTTTTCTTTATTGAAGTAGGGAAAAGTAAGAAGTACTTGGAAATGAAATGGATGAGAAATTGAAATAGGGGGCCTATTTATTAAAAGAGGATCGTAAGAATCAGAAGGAATAATTATATCTTTTGTTTTAAAACAAAGGTATTTCAATTGCAATTGAATTTATGACAATGGAAATATTAAAGAATTCACAAATAATTCTCTTTTCTATCTTACAATTATCATTCTATAGATAATACTATACCATTTTCTTTTGATGATATACTCCATGTTTCGTATCCATACAGTGATCTGTTGCAAAGGGCATTGAAAATGGTGAAACAGCCTTGGCAGCATTTTTTTCAAGTGCAATTGGTGTGAAACTGTGTAAATTACCTGTGTAATTATTGTTGTATATCGCGATGTTTTGTTAAAGAGAATGTATTGAGTGAGGCAGGAAACTCAGGTGCCACAAAGGGTAGCTACACCACTGCATCCATACAAGAGAACACTCCATGAATTGGTTTTTATATACCTTTTCCATATATCCTAGCTTGTACTGCTTGTTGTCCACAAGTAGTTTCTTATAAAATTATTTATTTATGTATGCTATTCTTGTTACATTAATCTTGTTACACTATAATCATAGCAGATTTCTGTGACTTTCAAGTTTGCTCATTTGTATTTTTACAAACATTCATACTACCTAAAAGTTTTCTCCCCTCATTTCACTGTAGACCATGACTTTTGCCTTATTTTAATTATTTTGAGGTGCTACTCTTTCCTATTCATTTTCATAAAAGATTGAGTTCTTGTAGGTCTTCTTTCTTTCCATCAGAAATGGTCTGCTAATGGTTACAAGCTGATACTTCCTCCTTATCTATACACCTTTAGTTTTTTCCTCCGCTTTATATACCACCTTCTCAATGTATAGATCAAAGGTCAATAGTAATAATTTGCATTCCTGGATTACTCTTCTTGAACTTCTTTGGTACTTTAACCACATTCAATCTACTGTTCTTTATGTACTGCTCTTTATGAAGTGGTTAAATTAGTTTTATGACACTGTAATTTATATCTATTTCCTTGTGGACCTACTGCTTCCTGATTCAGATAATATCAAAATTTCCTCTAGGTTATCGAAGGCTATAGAAATTACTTGATATTTCTGTATTGTTTTCTATTATCAAATTTATTGCGAGAAGCTTATTTGAACCTCCTATTTCTGAATCCAAATATTGTTTACTGTTTTTGCTACTCAAGTCATTTATATATAGGGAAAGCATAACATGTTATTATGCACTTATATGTGTTTTGGGAGTTGCATACAAATTTTGTGGAGCAGTTCCTGAAAAGCTTGGAGGAGCTGAAATTTCTAGCAAAATTTACTACAAGCAGCTATCTTTGTAAAAAACCGTCACCACTGAATATTTCTGAAAAAAAGATAATTAGCAGCTCTAAAGTAATAGTCCACTAATTTTGCTTTCAATTTTCACCTCTTCTTAGAATGCAACTAACGTAGGTGATTGATATGTCTGAATATTTCTTATTGGTTTTAAAATTCTTAGATCTCCCTTAGTTAAATCTTAGATAAGTGATGATAAGTTGGAAAGTGTTGCATTCTTTGTTTTTGAATTCGTCTTGGACTGGACTATGTGTGGAAATATTAAATCTGCATTTTACTGTAGTATAAGTAATGGACTGTATCAGAAGAAGCCATTTTTTTAAGTTTCCTTATGCAGTTCCAACAAAATTTTTACCAATTGCTAATTTTCTTATTACAAATCACATAATCTTTGTATTTTACTTATTTGGTGTTCCTCATAGTAAAAAGACAATAATCGTAATAATCAATATTAACTCATAACATCAAATGTTACAAAAGGAGTATTTTATAAATTGGATATAGTGAATGTGACCCTTTAATGAAAAGCAGCTCACGTTATTCTCACGTTTGACCACACATTAAATTTACTACACTCATTCACGCTTTTTTGTATCTCTTCATCTTTTCATAGTTGTAGTATTATTTAAAGTACTTTGACTTCTGAAGTCATTTTACGAATTAGCCCCTCCAGGAATTGAACCAAGGACCACTATTAGTCAAAAGCATTGTCCACTTGGCAGTCCAGTGGCCTTTCATCTTTTCTTATGCTATTTGCGAATACTTTGCCATTTATGCAAAATCATTCAGATTTTATCTTCTACCTATGTTATAAGTTTAACCTTAAAGCATTTTATTTGAAGTCTTAAGTAAAAAATTCATGGTACATTTCATTAATAAGCTGTGACTTTGGTGTTATATGATTAAATACAGGTTTATAGCGACATTTTTTCTTTTCTAGTTGATAAACATTGGATCGCAGTACAACTATGGCAATGAAGACCATGCAGAATTCTTGTGTGTTGTCTCTCGTGAGTATGGATCTTCGTTAAATGCCAACAAAGAAAGGGAGGCTGAACCAACAGATAGAGCCAAGGTGATACTTCTTTATTGATAATCTTTATTTTACTGTGTTCTGTAACTTTATTTACATTTATAATACTTCAAAAGTATTATAAGACAGGGTCTTACATCTCTATTTTTTTTAGAGACATTTACTATCTTTTGCATGAATTAATCCAGACTGTTCATTGTTTTGTCATTGCCGTAATGTTTTATTTTGGTTTCACATGGTTTTATTTTAATTGAAAGCTATCCAAGACGCAATGAAGCTAGACTTCAGAAACTTCTTGACTGTCTCTCGCTCTCATTTCAACTTTAGTGATAGTTGTGTCTTGTATATTTTGTCAAGACTTAGTTGATGTGAATGGTTGATGTTTTTTTAGATGCTTGCACATTTATCTTACTTGAAGTATTTAAATTTTTGCTTTTTCTTTTAATTTAATAAAAATCTTTTGGCATACTTCATTTTCTTGTGTACCATGGGAATCATATTTCCCTTCTCATCATTGTCAAAAAATGGGTTGCATGTCCTACACAAGGATGACATGACTGCTAAATACTATAAAAAATACAAAATATGCATATCCATATTGATCTACTTTTAAGGAAGCCTTCCAATTAGAAGTTAACAGCCAAAATAAAGACTCAACAATGGGACATCAATATTGACATTTGACTCAGCTCGAATGTCTCTTCATTCTATTCACTTGAAAAAGTTGCAATAGATCTTCCATAATTTGAATCAACTGAGAAATTTTTGTATCTATATGAGCAGGAAGAATATTTATTAGTTTCATCCAAATAATTGATTTTCAGAGTTATCCTTTAAGTCGAGATATTGCTGTACACTAGGTGCTATAAATTGTCATTTTATAAGTTGAATTCTTTTGACTCAATCAAATTATATTTCAGGTTCTGCAGCAGAAAGGATCGAGAATGTGAAGCAGGGGGGCGGTGTGGTGACAATGGGAAAGCAATGATGTCCTAAAACAGCAAACTGTGTCAAACAAGCAGATGTTTGTCATCAGGGCAAACAGTGTGATGTTGGCTGAAGGGACACTTGGTGAGAATTAACCAATGTGGGAAAGGAAAAGGAAGAAAGCCTCGGACAAAGGGAGTGAGGAAAGTTGACAGTTATTTATTAAAAGCCCAGTTTCGATGCTGTGGTATCCGAAGCACTACATTGCTTTATCGTTGTAAATATTTATCTTTGATTTTCAAATCAAACTTTGCCACATCACTGATTAACCCCTTCCCCTTTTTTGATGTATTATTTTGGTGGAAAATACTTCCAAATATGATTTTCTGCAATGCAGACGTTTACAGAGGACATTTTGATAGCCGAGAATTCTCTCTCATTATTGGCTCAATGTATCGGTCCTTTTTTTAGTTATGGGTTCATCTGTGATTTTTTATATATCAACAATGACCTTGTACAGTTGATGACTTTTCCTGATTTGAGTGTTGTGGTCGTTGTTGTCATTACGTGTTGTGAAACGTAGAGATGAATCCCTCTAAGTGACTGTCGTAATAACGGAACATTTTTTGTGAATCTTTGTCAAATGGCTGCACTTAGAAACTCCAAATGTGTTCTCTTTTTCGTACATTTCAACTGTTTGCAAACTGAAAAACATTGTTGAATAAAGAGAACTCAACCCAAGTATTTTTTGTATGTCTTGATTGATTTATAGTAGAATGGAATAATTATTGTGTACTACAGAGGAAGAATTTCAGAAACATCAGGTTTTTCTATTATTCATAAAGAATGCTTTTTTTGGGCTTGTTATTTTAAAGATGTATCCAAATTAGATTACAGGTGGTATCTTTTTCAGCCTTTTCTTCATCTCCTGTTACAAAGCAAGTATTTAAATATTTTTTTCCCAGTCTAGTTTTTTTGTGTGAAAATAAAATTGGAAATATTTTGAATTGGTTTAATTAGCAATTAGATTCACTTACCTTCTTACAGTTTTGTTACTGAGTTATCTAGATATTAACAAAATGCTACTTAGGTGCAGCCGTATGATTGTTTGATTTTAGCTAATGAGGAATTATATTTTTTTTCTGATTTTTCAATTTGAAGATACAAAAATAAGGTGCAATGAAGTAACACTAGGCATTACCCACTGCACCGCAGATGTTTGTTATACTATTTTGAGAATTGTTACTCATTAACGTTCAAAGTGAGTAGACAAATGTCAAGAATGTAATAACAAAACAATATGTCAAAACAAAGCAGAGGTAATATATGGAAATTGAGGTGTGGATGGTGTTAATAGATGGGATAATTGGAAGAAACTAGAGAATGAAAAGGAAGTTACCAAGTTGGTAACTTTATTTCTGGTAGTAACCTTCTGCGAAGGAAAGACCTTAACTCTGCATCAATGTGAAACTGGGCTTATATTTTATTGCAAGAAGGATGCCCAGCTATTAAAATAGATTTAATTAGATATAACCTGGCAATTTTAGTCGCACAAGGACTTCTATTCCACCCAACCACAATTTTGTTTTAATGTGTCTAACTTGAATGAATGGAGAAAGTTAATAGGTTAATGAAGGAAAACATTCACATTGTAGCCATAGAGAAGGGAAAAGCTGAAAACTTGTGAAATTAAAGTGAAATAAAATATATCTGTTTTAAAGATGAAATGAAAAATTAAAGTACAAATTCAGAAAATACCAATGTAGAAAATGGAAAAAATTAAATGACATTTTTGGATGAAATCATAAAATGTCTGTGTTTACATCAGAATAAAGCCGTATTGAATTAAATTACAGCAATATGATATTAATTTATTTGCATCTGTGTTATATAATAATTTGGATACATCTGGGCATTCATAAATGTTGCGAAGTAAGCATTTATGATAGAGGAAGATACACAATAGAACCTTGAGAGGTGGAAAAACTAAATAATGGTTTGTGTGTTGTTTTAGTAAAGAAAAGATACTTTGACATGTAATTAGTGCCAAAATTAGTTTGTATAAAGTCAGTGCCAAAACCATACTTTAACATATTTGAATTTCTATTCTCCTTTATCATCTTCCAACTGAATATACAATGTATTAAGAGATTAATAAAGACTCAAGTACTTAAATAAACCATATGTTCCTTAATATTATAGTAAAAGAATAATAATTTATTAATTTTGAAATTGCTTTTCATTTTCACTATATAGCAGAAACATTGTAACTAAATAGTAGGGTTTTATTGATTGAATCAGATTCTTATCGTTTTGCTTCTTTATCTCATAAAGTTATACATGTATAACTTTATATTCTAATGTTATAAGGTTATGTTATCATCTAGGAATTTCCTTTCTTTGAGTACTTATTAAAATATAAATAATCCTTAGTAGTCCTTGGCGACTGGTAAGTATATACACCATTCTATGCAAGTCAAAGTTGAAGTGAAACATTTAATTGATTGATAAAATCATTGAAATTTTGAGAATATTAATTGATTATCAGGGCTGGTTCACACGGTTAGCAAGTATGGCAATTGCCTCAAAGTGCACACACAGGAGAATAAATAGAGAAATAAATGGAGCATTTTTGGCTTGACTGGTGAGGCTATTTCTCACTCACTAATTTTAAATCTCACGGTTAAATCAGCCACCAATATGGAGGTATTGCATTACATTGTAATCCATATTATTACTAGTTCCAAAAAATTAAGAATTTCACGTTAATTGAAGAGGGTGCAATACTTACCGGATCCATCTGTAAGAAAAGGAAAAAAAGTAGGGTTTCCAAGAGATCAGGGTGAGAATCTGTTTCACACAACAAAGTACTATTTTCAGAGTGGTTTGAATACAGCGTATTTGCAATTTTAATTTTATTTCTTTAACCTTCTTGAATAGTAAGTTCTCTGTGAATGTTAATGAATATTCAGGCCTGGGGATAGTAAAGACCTGGCAATTCATGGTACTTTCATAACATCACATTGTGCTATCTTCAGACTGGTATAGTAGCCTTACTCCTTTTAAATTACAGAACACGCTATAGAGGTATTCTTGCAAACTGACCATGCCTTTTAGCTGGAGATGCTGGGTGGATAGCATACCTAGGAATAGGAAGTCTTACTCATAGGAATACTAGCAGTCATGCCACCAAATTTTTTGTTAGACCAAACAGCAACTTTTTGCTGGGAAACGTTTCTATATGTTTCCAACCTGCACCATTACGGAGCACTCTTTGGCAGGAACACACAAAATTTTAAGGCATCTCTTGCTCTCAATACATTGTTCAGTCAAGAACAATAGACCCCCTACCCCCATGCTCGCACTTATAATGGGACGCTCACTCCTTGCGACTTCTCTATGTACTCACAACACCACTACAATATTTTTGTTACCTAAAATTTACCATTTATCTAAAATAATTAATTTTTTTAGCATATTATCCTACATCTTCCAACATCATGGTGTTACTGAGTGAATAAATAAAACGTTTGGAAAGAATAGTTTGAAAAGAGCATTTATTTTGACAGTCGTTATGAGGAAGCTATTCTTGGCAGAAGAACTGACAAACTTATGAGTATGGCTTCCTCAGTTCTGATTGTCCTGGAGCCTTGCTGAGGACAAGTGTTAAAATAATAATCAAATAAAAGGGAAGCATCTTTCCCTGCTTCTCTCAAAAGCACCCCACCATTATTTTCTAAAGCAGCTTCAATGCCTTGAACTCCTCCAAACATTATCAGCACATGTTTTGCGGGAGGCAGACTCTCAGGGATATGCGACGTACCCTTGTCAGATGTTCCAATGGTTAAATTGTACTGCCCTCCAGGAAATGGGCATTCGGAGAGAGCTGCTTTCAGAGAAGGAGCTACCCGTACCTGATAGCCCCAATAGGTACCCAAATGCGCTTTTGGCTGCCAAGGAGGAACAACGGAACCCCTCAACTTTCCTTCTTCGCCTTCCTCCTCTAGTTTCACAGTCACTCTCATCCCTGGTGGAAGAGGACACTCTACAAGAGCATCTCTCCCCAGTCCAACATACACATAAGATGCACTTCCTTGATGTTTTACTGGTCGCTTCACGACAACCCCTTCCCTGAAACATTTACATGAAAATACAGAACCCTCTCCTGCCATCTTACAAAAAAACATTCCAAACACATGAATGTGGATTTGTTTGAAACTTCTATCAGCTTTGGATTTCCAGAGTCCTTTTTGGTAAAATTCAAACTAAAACTTGTATCTCGTAGGCAACTTAAATCAATGAAGAAATATTTCCAGCCCAAAAATGTGGGTTTGCCCAAAATTCTTTATAGGCACTATCAATGTACAAAGAGTGATATGATATTTGTATACTAAATTTATGGGTTGAAAATAATCTCCAAAAGAAATGCTAAATTTTTTTCCAAACAATTTTTGAATGGCTAATGACTGTAACATGCAGATTTCAGAATAAAATTCATTAAAAAAAAGTCTTTTTATGCTTAATTTGAAAAAGCAAATAGGTTAAGGAATGTCAATTAGCAATAAGCATCAATAAATGTTTCAGCTAAAATGAAATATTTTTGCATATTTCATATTTATTATATGTATTTCATAATTACAAAATGTATAATTTGTATTGGATAAAGTGGTTTTCCCCATACTTCTCCAACATAATAATTAAGGAGGTCTTATGAAAGAAACAATTTTAGGCAATGTAATACATACTGTTAAACAAGATATACAATACTGTTAAACCGTTAAAAATCATTTTGTAGTGTCTTCAAAGTGAAATTACATAACTATTATAAAAATTACACAGAAAATGTATGTTGAATGGTTTACTGTTACCTACATTAAAAGTGTTATAAATGGCCACTAAATTAGTTTGAATATCCAGTTACAAGTAGGAACTATAAATTATATTCCATATAAACTTATCTATTAAATTCAAAAGTTTTATTTATATTTTCACATGCATTTAATAATTTTATTTGTCGAGTGTGGCTTCTTCTGCATCAGTACTGTTACTGCAAGAATGAAATTCTTCCAATGAATGTTGAAAACAATCGCAACAAATCATGGCAAACACTGTATGTATCACAATTTGTATTGTGTAGGCCATTTTTCCTTCTGAATCTGAAGCAAAATTCACTTGGTGCTTAAAACTTTAATGATTATAATTTGCTAAAGCCTCCCTTGTACCTTCTACGCAAAAGAGGACCACGAAATTGAAGTGCAGACAATCAATTGAGTTATAGACAGCATTTTTACATTGTTATTTCATAATTTCATAAGGATATTATAATGATTTGGGACAATCGTATCAATCTATTCTTTAAAAACCAAACACACCTAAAGGCTTTAGAAAGTAATTTATTTCTTATGAATTTATCCTCTTTTTGACACATATCTTTTTTATCTGGCTGGATTGTGATCTCTTGAATTCAAGAGAAGGACATTCTCTTAATAAGTATTTTCTATGTATACTTTTCAGAACTATTGCAGAAATTTAAAAAGTCAATGTATCTATATTAGATATTAGTAAATGAGCTTTTGATAGATTAAGACTATCTCTATTGTATTTTTAGTTCTCTCTTGAGTTCCTCAAGTACTACAAGTAGATCTAAAAAAACATGTCAATTGTAAAGAGATGGTGTATCAAGATGCAGCAGTACAGAAGCACTGTATGTAACTATTGCTGGGAATTTTTTGTTGTATGATAGCGAGTAGATGTTTGTGCTATGATTGGCCACAGAGAATAGTGATGGTGAGTATTTTAGATGATTGTTTGGCAGGTCCCTTTCACTGAATTTATCACTGTAAGTTGAGGTATGTTTATAAGTTGATTTAAGGTATGTAATGATGAATCTTGTCCTATTTATTATGTACCATTGGCGAATTCTATCATTATTACTAATAACAATCGTACCTGTAGATGGAGTGATCGTTTTGACGAAGGTGGTGTGGGGCATCCAGAGGATTTAGAACCCCAGCAAACTGAAGGTCTTTGTGCAATGGAAACAACTGTTTTCGTAAATACTGCGGACATTCCAGATACTGAAGGATTCTGGC
This sequence comes from Pachydiplax longipennis, assembly GCA_036926295.1. Classification (NCBI taxonomy): domain Eukaryota; kingdom Metazoa; phylum Arthropoda; class Insecta; order Odonata; family Libellulidae; genus Pachydiplax; species Pachydiplax longipennis. Next base: position 41,040,637 of record JAVFKF010000015.1, read on the forward strand.
AAGCTGCGCACATGCATTTCTTGTTTCCTTTATATCTGTTTCACTATAATCAAGAGTTGCATCTTCTTCCGCCAAATCATCAAACACAACAACCTGTAATATTTAACATATGTGAGTGATAGAGATAGGTTTCAGCAACGATGCCAAATTTCACTAGATGGATGAAAGATTCACTACATTGCTAAACGCTTCCATTTAAACTTCCCCAAATGCCAAAATAGTTGAGAATAATACAAAAAACACTTCATTACGTCAATGGGATATAAAAATAATTCAATCACCTCATCGATTTTAAAAATGCAAACAGCTCGGGCAATCTGTCCGGCAAGATAAGTCCTCAGCTCTGGGGATTGAGCATTTTCTAAAATTGATCCAGGTACTGCAATACTTATAGTATGTCCTTGCGTGAATTTTGAGGGTTCCTTCCCATTCTTTTCATCAAGTTTCATTCTTTTATCTTCAGGTTCCTCAATGATAGCTTCAGCATCTTCGGTAACACTCTTACTAAGAAATTTCATTACTTTCCTCTCTTTCCACTTCTTCCTAGCGAGTTTACGCTCTTTCAATTGACTTTTAACGTCCATCTCCTTATAGCATGCCTTTCATTCAATTGAGTAAACAAATTTAATAGTAGCCTATTACAAGGTGAAATCCTCCTTTTCAACTTTTGCCAATTTCAAACAGTAAAATCTCACTAGGCGTAGATTTTCTGGATTTATCAATAATAAAGTTATAGCACGGCAACTAACAGGTTTAGACGAAAACCCCCTAATTCATAAGCCTATCCAGCCAACACGCACATAACATACAGTCAATTGTTTCGCTGGTTTAGGGGGGGCAACAAAACAAATGAATGTGTTGCACACCGCAGAAGGGGGGGTTAGACATGAAATAAAAGTCGGTCCTTATTTCGCATAATGAAGTTCTAGTTAAATATCTGACACTTTTTATTGCAAATTACAGTTCATACAAAAGTAAAACATATTATTACATTTCATATTAGTATGCCAAAGGTTTGAAAATTTTCTTTATGTTATTTTAGACTTTCGGATATCACATATGATGACTTCCGAAGCCCACTCCAAAATTGATTCTATTCATTCTATTCGCTTCGATATAAATTTGTTATTAGTAAGTACACATTATATTCCTATTACTCTGCCTTAGCTATCTTTACACTAGGGTTCGCGGACACCTGAGTGTGTACGAAAGGAATCCACGAGTATAATCGACTAAATCGACCAACCTCAATATTTTCTGTAATATTATGATATTTGACTGATAAGTAAACAGATTAAAGTATTTTACCACTAAACTTTTCGCAATCGATTTAATCAAATGTAAACGAAATTTTAATGAAATTTCAATATTTATGCGAAGGGAATAAATTTCGGGGGTCCACCAAACCGTGGTGAGCAAACGAGGGTTCTCATGCCATTGAAGTTGAATAACTAATGCCCTGACTGATTAACATAGTCCATTACGTTTCTTCTAGGCTTATTTTCTAATTCTTAATTGCCGCCTTAGGAATAGCTCTGCTGCTGCCAATGGCGAAGCCGGCGCGAACTGCTCGAAGTCGGCATTGCTTTGTTATCGTGGTTACCGTAAAACATACAGTGATGTCCTGAAGATGATGTCGATGAACTTTGAGCATCTCAAAGTCACATTAATATCCACATGTTGTGGTTATATATTGCCTGCCGTAATTCTTCCTTTGCATATTCTAGTTTTATCTTACTTTTGGAGTAAGTATTCTAGAAATGTCGAAAAGAGCGCGTGTACCTGCTCCTGTTGGGATACCGTTTTTAAAGGTAGGAGCTAAATATTCTTCAGAGCCGTTGAACTATTGTCTTAATGAGAGATAATTTGTTCTTTCATTGCTCAGGACCGTACGAAACTGGTGTGGCAACTTACAAGCACATGTACTTCAATGCAACTGGCAATGGCTGTAAAATGTGGATTCTCACTATATTAGCAGTATTATCTCTATATGAAAGTGTTAAACGCCTTGTACGACTTGCCTTAATAGGAAGGTTGAGATTAATAATGGCCTTTCTTTTCTTATTATCACTATTTTCCCATTATTATTCGTGGTGGGGTTTCATTAACTACTGGAACGACGAATTCTACACTCAGTGGTATCACCAGCTATTTTTTACGGTCACAGAGCTTTTTTCCACGGTTATAATTCTATACCTGGCAAACTTGGATAATTTTGTATCCCTAAGAGCGGCACTATTTGTGTCGGGTGTAGGGTTTCTTCATTCCATCGCCGCAAGTTATGACCAGTTCATAGTAAATGTGGTTCAGGGAAAGGGTCAGGCGCATCAAGTAGTTCGGGACATTTGTCTCATGGTTCCCGATCTTTTCCAATTTATATTGCCTTTAATGATAGTCTTTCGTGCTTCGTGGAAGAAGAGACACTCGATATCTGGTTACGCAACCGCTATTGGTGAACACATGAGTGAGCTTGTAGTTCTAGCGATGCTGATTTTTATCGGGATCGTAATTATCCTACTTCTGTGAAGAAGAAAATTATCTTCATATCTTTACTCACTCGTTGAAATATTGAGCGTTTCATCAAAGTTAATAATACCAAATCCATTACAGCACAGTGATACGTTTGAATAAATTTTAAATTGAGGTAGTTTAGTAGTTGTTACTAAATATTGACTTAGAGGCCAAATCACGTTTCAGTATCTTTCATATATTTTAAGTTTGATACATCGATTAATTCACCACGAATACTTCTTCTCTAATCCGTAGTATTCAAAATAGGGTTTTCGGAAAGTTCTCGGAGGATCTATTGTTCTTTAGAAGCTTTCGCTACGTTTCACTGTCATGAGCGGTAATTTGTCAGGACTTATTTACTGTATGCTTGCAGTAATGCTGAACGACAATATCGCTCGGTTTTATTTTAATTTGAAATAATCCCGGACGCGGTAAAGCTTCATTTCAGGAGCGCTATGAACACCTCTCGTACTATATGTTTGAGAAAACTGATTTTCAGCTAATAAAGAAACTATCAATGTTTATATTTTTCACGAAATACAGGTACATATTTTTGTAAGTTTTTAGACACAAAGCTGTTTGTAAATTTGGAGCATACCCTGAAGGCTGTGAGTAAGAGCTCCGTCAAAGATTATCATTTAAGCTGTAATTTATTTTCAGGGAAATATTAGCTCCTTTAGAATGCAGAGTTGTTTAATCTAAATCGCACAGCTTTTTCTAGTAAATCTCATTCTCAACAAGACGTGAAAAAATGTTTGAATTTTCTAATGAAGTTTTCTTTAATGGTTCACCTTCAGCTGGACTAAAATCTTCTAACACATTTTATATGCCTATTGTTCTCATTCAGACGAGTGCACTAATCTACTAATCACGTGAATAGGTAGAACACAGTAGAGAGTACATTGTTATTGCTTGGAGTGTACAAATGCAACTAATCACCCCTTCATGGTTCTTTTGTTTGGTTCTTTTCAGTTGAAAATTTTACTGGTGAAATTTTTTTTGAAAGTACAAAAATTATATGTTTGTTGTTAAGCTTGAATTCTCAAGACATATATTTCTTTCAAACATTCAATTTCAAGATCTTGATTTCACTAATGGTGAAGTTCTTTGATTTTTTTCTGTTTTGGCAGTATGTTCCTAAATATGTATTTTTTTTAAGTATTAGTTGTACAGACTTTATCTTCAAAGGCATATGTTATTGTATTTGATAGATATTGTTAGTTTATTTAGATAGTTAATTTTATTCCTGTTACTTCCATCACATTCTTAATATTATGTATATATTACGATATGAATTAGATGTTTATTAGGAGAAAATACTGCCTTATACTCACTCTCATCTGAATCTTACCTTTCTTCACTACTGGGAAATTTGAAAAATCTATTGTTTTCTGTATAAATTAATGTTTTTAATAGAGAAATTGTTCATGTAGGAAAATTGCACATTCAGAAGAATAAGATATACCAAGAAATAGCATTTTCCATAGAAGATGCTTTAAAAATTATCAGTATTAAGTTTTTTCATTCAAGTCAACTCAGGGTATCATTTGAATTGAAAATAAAAGTCAATAAGTCATTATCCTGAGCTAAAAGTTTTGCAGTAGAGACATTATTTGTAAAGTAATCCAAGGATAACATTTCATTATATTTCTAACATATTCCAAGGTGATCTAAAGTTATGATCATAATATCAGAGGTTTGAAGATACTCCTAAAACTGTTTTCTGTATCTGAACCTTTGTTTTGATCAGTGTCTCAATTTTTTTGTCTCTTCCTTGTCTCAAAGCAGGTTCAAAAGTTGAAACTCAGCTTTAAGAGCATTTTCAAATTCAATTACAGCCATGTTCCAATTTCTTTCCTAAACGATCATATTATTTAAAAAAATGCCATTTCCAAAATGGCATTCTTTACCCTATAAATCCATCTACTAAAATGATGTAATGAAAATACAGTAATTCTGCTGCCAAGTACTTGGGATCATTTAAATTCTACCTCTAGTATTCTTCATCATTTGTAATAGTTTGTTAGCAATTTAAGTTCATTTTGTATTTACTCAGTATATCAGGAGGGATTTGCCTGATAGTTCTGGTTGTTTCCATTTACTTACTGTTTTTCCTGCTGTTTTATTTATAAGAAATGGATGTAGTACATATCACATTTCTAACCATTTGAACTTGGAATTGAATGGCAATGAAAAATGTCTTTGTAAGTTGGGGAATGTCTGTAAGTAGTTGTGATATAATTTCAAGCATAGATGTCCAGGCTTTCACCTCTGCTGGGCTTCTATCAAGATAGTCCACAGGCTGTGAACCTTGTTGTAGTTTAAATCAATTATGTAATCAAAAATTGTTATTACAATATATTGTTGTTCTGTTACTATGGCATACAGGAGCGGATTTAAACTGAGGCCCTTAGTGTAAAAGTTAGACTGAGGACCCCACTAGGAATCATGAGAGTTAAAATTCGATCTTTCTCAAAAAAACCATAAAAATACATGCCATAGAAAACTTAGTTGCTTCGCAATGGCAAGAATAAATAAAATGTTGAATAATAAGCAGTATTTCCATAAATTGTAATGAATCATATAGTAATATTAATTATGTAGTATATTCTATAAACATGTTATTGATAACTACTCCACGTAAAATTCTTTCCTGAAGCAAAAAACAAGTGCCCATGAACATGTCTTATTGAGGCCTCTAAATGGTTGAGTCCCTCAGCTAGCACATAATTATAAATCTGCTCCTGATGGAATACAAAGTGAGTGAAGTAATGTTTACTATATAGTCAATATTTATATAGATCTCAGCCTGTTTATTTTTTACCTCAGTTAACTATTGTTAGCATTGGAAGTTGTATTTAACCTTCAAGAAAGAACCATATACTGGAGTGCATGGAATTAGTTAATGGACTGTGAGTCCCTGATTTAAAGAAATAGTGGTTGAGGCATGTTTTAAAAGTGTGGCTTGAATTGAAAGAATTCTATGAGATGCAGTTTGTGTAAACTTAGTTGTGAGTGGTTTTCTGTGAGATCTCTCTGAACTTTATTGGGTGTTAGCCAGTTTTATATTGAATTTGCTTTGGCCATATTATGTATTTAACGACAAAATGACAGCTCAATTTGCAAACAATCTTTTCCTGTTACTCATTGGAATGATTGTAGCTTTGTGAATGTGGTGATTCACTATTTTAGAAATGTAATTAATTTACACATTACAGTACGCATATAACTTTATCCACTTTCATGCAAATCATTCCTATTTAATAGCTAATTGGTGCATTCTTTCATCACATTCGTCATTACATCACGACTTTTAATAATTACAACCAGTTGAAATAAGTGCTGTGTGTAACTGTTTAGTATAACACAGAAGTATAAGCTGTCATTTTGTGTAATTAATTAAATCTGATACTTTGATGGATGGTCTGACTTCATTGAGTCACATACATTTTGCCTGAACCTAATGCAGTAGTGAGTGAGCAACTGATGGTTATATTGAAATGGCAAAGAGTTGTTACTGCTAGCCATGGCAAGACATCCTTTTTGTGTTTTTCAGTTCTAATACTTTGGCCATTTTATAACTACAGTTGCATTTAAAAGCTTGTTGTTGCTTATCTTTGGGTGAATTCTAATCAAAATTTGCTTCCTTCCATGAAATTAATGAGGTAGAAACTTCTGCAGATTAGTAACAGAGACCCAAATACATGGAGTAGTTTGATGCCCTTCCTCTAGAGAAATAGATTTCAGTCATCTGTTTCATTCAAAGCTCAAGATATTTGGGTACATAAATCTTACTCTCCATAAGTTCAGGCTTAAAATATAATATCAGCAAATGTATTTGGAAATATAAATAATATAATAATTTTATTATAAATACCAAATTTTATGCCAAGAGCCGGATATTGCAGCTCATTTTGACATTTTTTATTCATTTATAATTTTATATGGAAGTAATTACATTGTATAATTTAAATGAAATATGTTATATCGGATATTTTATATTACTACAAAATTTCATTGTATATATATTGTTAATAAATTATTTTCTTTTGTAAATTATCTAAAATTTAAAATTATTTACATGACAGTAGCAAAGTGCTAATGATGGTGTATGAATTATGAACCCTGTGTATATGATCCAAGTTTATTCAATGAGACACACAACTCAATGCTAACCTATGTGCTTGACAGGGATTCTTAGAAGTTGAATGGTATCCTTAAAGTTCTCACCACTTTTACATTTTGGTATAATGCACATAGTAATATGTCATTAAAAAAACTTTGATGAATATTTGGTGAAAAGGGAGAATTATTCTGCCATGATTAATTAAAGATTGTGAGTTTCGAGATTTTACTTTAATTTCCATCCTCATGAGACTTTCTTCTCTACTAATTGTTTGTCACCATAATCCTAAAGATAGATAACATTTCAGTCATAACGTGATTTAAGAAGTAGATATCTTTTGGGGAAAATGAGTAAAGCATTCTTTGTAATTCTGACTCAATAATAAAGATTTTCTTTTGGCTGTATACTAATCCTACGTTCCTTCTAGAATTACTTGAAATATAACAATTTAGTTCTATTTGCTAATTTTTGTCTCATCTCTTGCTGCCATATTGATTTTCTTGTAAAGAAAATAAAGCAGGATCAAACTAGTATGGTTCTTTTTTGTTCATTCTCTTGGGGATATTTTCCTGAGGAAATAACTGTGATGAAATCTTTGAAGAATTTTAATTCCAGCTAGGTTTTTATTTATTATGTGCATGTTCTGCTTTATTCTTTTATTCTGATATAAAATGAAATTGAAATTTAGTTTTTAGAATGTGATGTTTCAAGCAAAAACAGATGGTCAGCAATAACTATTTTATGGGTTTTAACTATGAACAACTTACATGATGGCTTATGAATTTAACATATATCAATCCTGTTTTCTTCCTATAAACTTACAAAATTGAAACCTATTCATGACTATTTTTTTCTAAAATATCTCAGTGCATTAAGTGTAGATTATCTTTTCAGCTAAGGAATTAGGCAGTCATGGGATTCAGGCAATTTTCACTGGTTCACACAAACCAGTTTCTATATCTGTCTGATAAAATAGTATTAGATCAATATACTGAGAGGAACTACAATCCACTGTTTACAAAAAAAGATAACTTTATTATATAGGATCATGAAATACTTCTTTCTTATTACATATTAAAGTTTTGCAAGCAAAATTTTAAATGAGAATAATAAAGGTAAATGTAGGTGAGACTGCAGTGGGTGATTTCATACTACTAGCCATAACATAAGTTTACCAACCATTTCCTAAAATTTTTTAATCTTACTACTGGAAATAGGTTACAGTAAATGGTTTTGAAGTTGGTTATAAATAAATATTCATCTCTGTAGATCAGTTATCGAAAGTTTTAATATATTTTCTAATTTACATGCATTTATTCATTCTCATTAAGTAACTCTTTCATTGGCAAAAATATCAGGAGAAAGGGTTACACTTCATGAGAAATAGCTTTTCTTGTATGATACATAGTATCTGTGCGTGTCAACTGAAGCACAATCAGTGCACAATAGCTGCCTCTCCTGCATTTCCTCACATTCAACATGTTCACTGTCATCATGGTGAAGCATCTAGGAAAACCCTTAGGCTGTGCTGTCTGCAGCCACGTTTTGCTCCTCTTGGTTTGCAGAAGTAACAGCCTAGATAGTGTTAGCGGTAATACGTAAGTGATAAGAGGGAAGCGATATGTGGATCAGAGTGGGAGAGAGAGTCTTCTTTGCGCGAATCACTCTTGTTCATAAACTCCATCAGCATCCACAGCGCCACGAAGCTCCGTTTCCGCTTTGCCCATCTCCAGCCTCATCTTCGAGCGCCACCTTCCTGCTCCCCTGCCTCTCTGCACTCTCAAATATGCTTGCCTGCAAAAAATATGCGTTCACTCAGATGCCATCCAATTCTAAGGAAGGACTTCTATCCTTTCTCACGGCTTCACAATCAATTAATTAATTTTAAACATTATTTTGCTGGTTAGGCTGCTAAAATTGCCAACTTTTGTAGCTAGTATGCCACCTTTCCAGTGTTAAGGGTTTGACTAATCAGGTTTTTCTTTGAAATGACATGCATGTGTTTGTGCTACTTGCCAATTAATGAAATTGATACAATTGGGGTTTCCTGTATCCGTCATGAAAAAAACATTTCATTAATTAAAAATATTTATCTTACTACATAAACAATGTAACTAAGATGTATATCAGAAAATGATAGTAAATAAGTAAACTCTAGGATTTGTATGATGTGCTAATGTTTTGTGTGCAAATTGAATGAAAAGGAACTAAGGAATCGAGTATAAAAATTATTAAATAATCATATGCTAGAAATTCATGACTACTCTAAAAAAAAGGAAACAAAAGAAACTCCTTAATGTATGTTAATAAAGAATAATCTTGTAGAGATCTGATGGTATAGAGTTGTGAAGTTATAATGCTATTGAAATTCAATGTAAATAGTAGAAAAATTCTAATAATAATAAGTTATTATTAAAATGATAACAATAGTTGTGCTAAATTATTAAAACTTGAATTTAAGAAGAATGCATGTGTGTGTATCATTGATATTGAGATTGACTTGATAGAGTCCTAAATTAATGCAAGTAATGAAGAATATTTCATTAGTTTGGAATTATCATGAATTGGGAAAAACTTTTATTGAAGAAGCACTGTTGAGATAGCTGTTGGAAAATAAGAAAGGGAGGAGATAGTGAGAGAGTAATACAGGGCTATCCTTTTACTTTAGACTGATGAGAGTGACTTTGGAAGATGGAGTGAAAGTTAGCAGAGAGGTACTGTAGTTAGTAAAATATACAGACAAAAAATCTCTTGTGAATACAAATTGAGGCTTTGAAATAAATGCAATCAATGATAATGCTATTGGAATTAATTACTATGAATACTATGAATGTTTTGCCTACAAATTTATCATACTCCCTTTTGCGTCATATTCACAGTGAGCTTGTGCACATAAATGATTTGCTGGCAGAGTATCAACCTTTATTTACATTTCCTCCATATTCTCTTCATTTTGAATCTATATAGGTAAGTTTTTGATGTTTTGGATGATGATAGTAATATGGAAAATCAAACATTCTGCTTCATTATACATTTTCAGGCGTATCATGGTAGATACATCAGGCCTAAGAGTTTTCACTCCAGAAATATTTCATACCCTCTGTAAGATATGCATGTAGATTTTTATATTGCTTGTAGAGATGATTCATTTTGCAGATATTTTGAATGAAGAATAATAGGTTAACATCCTGGTTGTATTTTGATTTAAGTTAATAAAATATGAAAAATAATTTATAAACTACTATCTTCAATCTGTTCCTGGTGTGTCTGTACCCTTCCAAATTTATTAAGAAAGACATCCAATGAATGAAATATCACTATTTAAGTTATCTCTTGGGTTAAGCACTTTGTGCACCTTATCATGCAACTTAATAGACATAAGTTTGATTGATTAAGTAGAATCTTAGGTCTTAGATTCTGTAACATCACATTGCATGAGGTAGGATTGAAGTTACTAAGCAGTCACCATAAATGTTATATATACATATTATCACAATATGAGGCAAATGTACTGTGTCTTCTATTTCTAATACATCAGCATTATTTCCTATACATAGGCACTACTTTTACTTTTGGTCCATTCAAATAAAATTTACTATAAATCTATGTCTAATAAATTGTAATATAATTTTCTTCACTTGGTGGTACCCCAAAGCACCAAATTAAAATTTTTAAGAGGTACTTCTGTCTATACTGCACCAAAATTTATTTTGTCTAAATTGCACCATAAATTTTTATTTCATGTGTTATCAACATGTATAACTATGTATAATTTAATATTATTAACTAATTTGTGGTAAAGTATACATTAAGTATCACTTAAAACTTGCATTTTTACATCTCTTTATATTTTATCAGGCTATGTACATCACTTTAGAATATCATTCATCACATTCGATCAGCTTTTTGATCCCTCCCATCTTTTTAAATCATTCATATTCTCATCATAAGACGTTTTCTGTCCTGCTTCCATCAATCCTACAAGTTTGGGAAAACATATGTAAAAGATCTTTAATATTGGTTACTCAAAATTTATGGTCTATGTAGGTACTAGATTTTATGTATTCAAGCACACATTCATACATATATACACACTGCTAAATTCCCTGTGAAATATTATGGAGCTTATTTTAATTGAAAAAGTAGTAGTTTTAGCAAGAGGACTTCTTTCTTGAGGATATTTATCCTTGATATAGGCAAAGGAATCTCTAGTGGGCATAAAAGTGTTTAATTAATTTTTAAATTTAATAAATTATAATTGTCATAAATGTAAAATATAATGAAACAATAATTCATAAACTTTAATAGAATAAAAGTTGAGAAAAATAAACTGTAATTAATTTATCCAATTTTATTGATAGTAAAGATTGAAATTTTTGTCATTGGTAATATTTAAGCCAACTTTTACAAAAAGTTTCAATATTCAATAATAATGTATTCAATAATAATCTTCATAAGAAAAAAGATATTTATTATCATTAATTTTGTATAGGCTTATTATCCCATGTAATAATAATATCAGCTTCAACTACTGTCTTGGTTGTCAAAGAAAGAGGTTATTGATATGCTGAATTTTGTTACATTTTCACATATTTCTTAGCATTCTGCAAATTTTAACAGAAAGCTGTAATTCGTGACCTGAATTTGATAAGGGCCTGAATTTGATATTCCTACTTCAGGTATTCTGTAAGAAAAGAAAATGGAACTTAGCTGTCAATGAATAAGAGGTTTGCAAAACACTCCAACCACTAATATGCCAGTTACTGTTGGGCCCCAATTCCTCAAAAGGATCACAAAGATCATGGATTACCAGCTTTCTGGCCCGGATAAGGCATATTTGCATTTTTTTCCATTGTTTTAGTAGATAAGGAGGTTTCCATTGGGTTTATTCTAATTGACTTAGGTTCCATTTTATTTTAGTAACCCACCTCTAGTCTTTGATCTCTTTGAGACAATTTGTTTGTTCCAACATTTCCATTTTGTTTGTTACGACTTCAGAAAGAACTAGTGCTATCACATAATCAGGTCAGTTAATCAAATCATATTTTTATAGCTAGACCTTTTTAATAGAAAGACACAAAACTGGTGCAATTTTTATCCAGTTAACTATAATTAAGACTGCAATGGAAGAAAGTTTTTAGTAATTGATATGGAGATAATGGTGCATACCAGATGAAAAGCAGCAATGCAGATGGTATGAGATCCTGTTGTGATAATTTATAAATGAAAGGGCCCATGATATGTGTGAGTTACTGATGAAAAGTGACCTCTTTGTTCTTGAAAGCCTAAGACCTCAAACAAGGAGTAAATGAGATGAATGAGCAAACAACTGAGAAGCATTTGAATCAGCTAATCATTCTGTTAGCAATTGGAATGTAAGCCACAGTAAGGATGGATAGCAGAGGCATCAGAAGGCTGGGGTGGGTCGTTGAAGCAGGCCATGAAATTTTATGGGAACTCCCCCACACCTGAAATCATGAGACAATATAATATATATTACAAATTTTGTTCACCAGCAGCAAGAATGTTTCATTTTACCATAGATGGTTATTTGTATTGCAAATTAAGATAATTATTATTGGAATTTGATATATTCATATATCGGTGTAATTTCTAGCCTAACTCTTCAAGAACATGTGGGATAAATGAACCCTGCAATTGCAGGCAACAACCCAGTTGTGTCTTATGATAACCACTGAAAGCCAACCAACTGAAAATATAATTAACTATTTGTTTACTGTAATATGTGCAGGATATGGGTAGAGTATTGAGACTTAATATGCAACTAGACTGCTATAAAGCCGGCTAATGAATGGGAAAATGAGAAGTCGAGCCATTTGCTAATGTGAAATGTTTCCATTTATATAAGTTGCCCTATTTCTAAATTGTCAATAAATTGGAGGAAGGAGGAAGAAGAAAACTGACAAAAATAGTTATTATGATATAAAATCATATTTCTTGAAAAAAGTGGCATACTCTGCTTGGCATTTGGATTAGAAGCCTAATAAATGGAAGTTACAAATGTAATTCATCTTTAGGTTAATCCCTGCTGTTGACTAAGAAGAGATTCTGGCTTGCCATATCATTGTTGGGTAGGTATTCTGTGTTGTTTATGGGGTGAAAATAGACAAAAAATTTTACAATTTTGAAGATTACTTTAGTGTTCTACTTGTGCCATACTGAGAGTTCAACATACAACCACAGGATGGAAATGAGGAATGAATGAAAATTGCCTCTTTTTTACTTTCTAAGGAGATAACAGTTTTACTGATGTTTTGCAGTTTTTCGAAAGAAATGCAAATTCTAAAAATTTCTGAACATCTCGTTCTAACTCTCTAATCTATATCTTTTCAAATATATTGCATGATGCTTGGTTGACTGACATTTCAATGGTCAAACTCGGCTATCATCCTCAGGGTCAGGTTTTGTATGACCTGGTTCATGGGATGTTATGGGTATCTATAAGATATTTTTCATCCACAGAGAAATATCTTGAATAGGCCAAATTTTCTGAATCATGAGACTAATCAAGAAAAATGCCCTCTGTATTTGCTTGGATAATTCAGAAAAGTCTGTAATAGCAAAATATTGCCTCTCATTGGGTCATGGGATGGACTTTTTGGGTTCCAGATGCCTCTGCTTAGCTCAAAAGTCTGGGACTTCACAACAAAGGAAGTAATAGAATTTCAACATAAATAAGAATGATGGCTTTGTGCTGAGCAAGGCATGGTATACCATCATCCTGAAAGAGTTGACATCAAATAACTTGATTGGCCCATTTGTGAAGCAGAGCACAAGTGTAAGGTTTGGTGTCTATTAATAGGAGAATGCTTTGCAGTTGGGAGGGCAATAGGGAAAGAGCAGAAGGTTCCCCTGACATTAGTGAAAGGGTCTAATAAAGAATAGTAACAATTTGCAGACAATGCTGACCCTGTGGAAGATGACTGAGCTAATTAAAATGTTAGTCTACCACCCAGACCTAAACTGCATGTGAACGAAACATATTTGGACTAAACTTGGACATTGGATTATGTTAGCAGATTATTCATTGAAAGGGTGCTTTTGGTTGCAATCTCTGCTAAAGAAGTGAAATGGTAGTATGAAGTAGACAACACCAGTCCCTTACTATAAGTAGTAGTATTATACTAAGTCTAACATTTAAGCACAATCTCTCATTAAAACTTACTTATGCAATCAGTGATAGATAACAGGAAACGTGGTAATAAAACAATGAGTAATAATTATAAACTTAATCCTTGACTAAAATACTTAACCCATTCACCATGAGTCACAAAGTTATGGAGTCCAAATTTATATATAAATCCTGAGTCTATATTCACTTTTTATGACTTTAACAAATTTTTACGGTGGTTTCTGCAATTTTCTATACATTTAATGTAAGCTGGAAGTCTATTGATTACATTAAATTTCATTCATGGTTTATTCCCTACAAAAATTCTATGTACATAATCATAGATATGAAATGGAAGTATGTTACAAGATAAAATACAAAACAATGCAAAAAATGCTCTAAATAAGAATAACATAAATAAAAAATATCAACTACATGAATAAGTGAATTGATAAACTTGGTTATTTCCGTGGATGTTTTGCAAGCATCATCAGGAAAATTAGAGACAGTTGAAAACTGGCTGAGAATTTTGATTGCAAAATGGTTTATTAATACAAATTGTTAAACAAGACTGTTTGATTGTATAGCTACACAATAATAATAAAGGAAAATTCATGCTATATGTTACTTGGTGCAAAAGGTATATGTGGAAAGTGAGTGGCAACTAAGCATAAGTAAATTTTATTACGGTTACAGTGATAGCCCACTTCAATATACTCCCCCTGTTACATTGCACAGTTATGCAAGTAAAGCTTAAAACTGTAAATGCATGTGGATATACTATTGAAAATGGCTTCATCTAAAATATGTAACTACATATAGTGTTTGCATAGGTTTTTGTGAATAAATTAAAAAAACAACAGACTACGTTTCCATTTTTCTTATTCAGGAAAGAAATCTATTGTTCCTTCAATTTCATTTTCTACTTCTAAAAACAGCATGAGTGTAATTCAAATAAATTTTGCAGCCACATTGAAAGATTTTGAAAATATTAACTCATAGAGTGGAATGGGTTGGCTTAAAATGATCTGGGGCCACTAGGAGTCAATAAAAGCAATAGCATTACTCTTAAAGGTTTCCTAGAGGAATCTGACAAAGTCAACAACTTGCCATGCAAATATATTAACTGAAGAATTTAAGACTTACCCTCCTTTCCCTTTGTTCCCGAATCCGTCTAGCAAGAGTTAAAAAAGCTTCTTCGATGTTAACATTTTGTTTACAGGAAACTTCGAAAAAAGGCATCTCAAAGTTCTCTGCAATCTGTAGAAATTTAAAAGACAATTATTAGTATAAGGCAATATTGTATAATATTGTCCCTCCTATTAGATTTCAGATCATTAAACTTAACTACTCCATGTAAATAAGACGAGATTTTTTTATTATCTCCACTTTGAATTCTTAAAAGTATGACAAGAAACAGATAAAGGAATGGAAGTTGGTGGGAAGTAGTAAATTCTTCGTTCCAGTGTTGAATAGTCCTAAGGGTAGGCACGAAAAACATTTTGAGAATAATTATCATCAGTCTTGGGAAGGTAATATGGAGCAATAAAATATTCGAAAGATACTTTTTAACCAAAATTTAGTGAAATTTGATTTTTAAATGTTTTCCTGGCCAGGAAGTATGTAATAAATTTTAAAGTGTGACATAAAAACATCTCTTTGATATAGGTAAGACTTGGACACATACAAATCAGTAAAGTTACCTTTCTACCCCTGTCCGCCTCCACTGCTCGCTGTGGAATTGCGTCACTTTTATTGCCCACAAGCACTTTGACTACGTCGGGTGATGCGTTCTGAGGACAAACAAAAATTCAACATTTTGTCAAGGCATTTTGTCATTGAGCATATTAACATATGAGAGGTATCTAAGTATTTCCCAGAAGCTTCATCACATTCGGGTTGGTTTCAAAGTAACATAAAACCTAGTGAGATTGTTGCGAAGTATTTCTGCAAGTAAAGTAAAACCTGCTGAAGGCACTTAAATGTGATTTTCTCCTGGTCCTAGCCCCTTTCACACAAAACACAAGGTAAAAATACCGTTTAAGATTCCCTGCTTCCCGCTTAAGACACGGTTTTCCTCCCCAGATGCACCGCAACCTGTTTTGCACCAATCGTTCATCTCATAGACAAAACTTTTTTTCACTATCTGTTTTATCTTCTCAAGCTTTGCCTTTATCACTAGAATGGTTTATTGTGAATTTCTTCGTTGAAACGACTAATTTTTTCAGAATAAAATTAAGATGTTGCGAAGCAGAACAATCTCCAACCAACTATCGGAGCTAATACAAACTCTGAGATGGAGTGAGATCTTGTTAACTGTCGTCTCACAATCAATGCAGAACATTAGATTAAAAAAAAATGCTTAGTATTTTTACTTACGAATTATTTTATCGGAGCGAAAAAAACAGGTTCGAATCGGTTCAACTGTTTCTGATGAGATGAATGAAATTAAACCTCGCAGAGCATTCTTTTATTGAATTTCATTCCTAAGGCTCCAGCGGGCGAAGCCTTGCTAGAGTGAAACCGAAATACGGCGTTTTCATTAAACCGTATCGAAAACTGGAGCGAAAATTATTACGGTTCGAAGCCTCGGCTTGTTTCAAACGATAGAAGGAATTGAAGATAAAAGGAAGAAGGAGTAGATAAAAAATTTGGAGCAGAGAATAAATCCTGGATGGCGACTAAGGCTGAGACTGCTTCCGAAATCTAATTTGAGACTCAAGTAATGTCAGATTTCACATTACTTGCATTAATTTCTTATTACAAATTCTTGTAATTTGAATGTGCTTATCTGCAATTAATTTAGCTGGGTCGTCAGGCCGAACCAAGAACAACTTTAATAATAATAAACTTTCACTGTAATCGTTAAAATTAATTTTAAAAAGTTCAAGTAAGAAATAAAATCCGCAGCAATGGTTCTTAACTTAAGTCTAAAACTTCTCGTTAGGCGTGTAATGCGTAAGATTGAATCTTAACCCTAATTTTTTGCCTGGTTCTTTTATCCTTCGTTACCTGTTATTTAAAATCTTTAAGACAACGTGTTTGAAAACGATCTCTATGGAAGTAAAACTTAATTTGTGGATATTATTTGATAGAAATGATACATTAATTTGCTTGCGTGGTATAAACGCTGGATAAGAGTATCTTCTTTAATTTCGAGATCGTAGATAATTTCTCTTAAAAGAATTTCCCGTGGAATTTTCCGCATGATGATTTCCTCTGCCAAGTAACGACGAATTTCACCAAATTTATTGGAGAGTTTCCAAATTGGCAACCTTGTTGCTATGTAATTGTTCATTAAAAATATAAAAAATGGGAATTCAAATAGTTCATCGTAAAGTATGTTTTTTCTTCTCTTTTTATTTTATTTATATTTACAATACTTTCTGTTGTCCTGTAAAGAATTTTCATTCGAAGAATTGCTACTTTGAACAATTTTTCCCTTCAAGGACTTACCTCGCCATCTTAAACATACAAAATTAAACGCAGAGCATTTATTAAAGTTAATTTCATTCTCAGGGCTCCAGTGGGCCAAGCCAAGCGGGTAGCGCGTTCTTCTTTGACGAAAGCTCGATTCTCGGTTGGGACTCATATGTACGAAATGACCTAATCGGTGGAAGCGCTTTTAAAAATGCTACGTTATATCCTTTATATGTACTACATTTCATCCTTTTCGCTCAATCTTTAAGTGGGCCTCTTTGTTATTTTACTACATTCCCATTTCATCCAAATAATACTCAAGTTTATTATTTCGGTATTTCCGTCGCGTGCGGTCAGCAGATTCTTTACAAAGTATGCAGCGTGAAAAATTATATTTTAAATAAACTAAAAATAATTTTAACTAAATTAAATAATACTACCGACATGATATAGCATACATTATTTCTCATTGGTTTCTATGACAGCGGTAAAATGCCCCAAGGTCTCCTTTCATTCACCTAATATCCACGAGTTTGACTTTACGCAGCAGAATATTCATATTTTTCATAGGAATACATTTAAAGATTGGGTTTTCAGTTCAGAGTTTCAGCATATTTTCTCATAGGAAATGAAATTTTCAAAACTCCGAAGATAAATGTAAAACAAGGAAACATTAAATAATTTATGCATAACATAAATGCAGTTTTTTGGCTCGAAATCTACAGCTTTGATAAAATAATAATAAAATAATGATCCAAAAATAATAAAATAATAATGATTTTCAATCTAAAAACTCCGGGCATACACCATAAGAAAGTGGATTTTACTAAAATCTCATTTTTATCGAAAATTTAGATTTCAGTTAGATCTTGCAAAAAAAACCTCAAAATAAATAGGTTTTTACCAAATTAAGCGGCTTTCAAAAAGCATCACCGAGCCATGTCACACGAGGAAGACGAATGAATGTTTTGGAACGGTGTTCATTACATTTGCATCATTGCTATTAATCGTTACATTGTTGTTTGACGATGACAGGATTATATTATTTTCGTCAGTTAAGGCAAGAACTTATGGAATGCGAATTTAGTAATCTTTCAATGTGTTGACGAAAACGATAACATATGCAACCCTAGAAACGAAATCAATGATTTCGCTAGATAAAATGAAGGTAACGAAGGACGGTTATCGATTCGCTAGAAATTTGGAATCCGGGCTTGCACATTTTAATGTCAGAGCAAAATTTAACGTAAAAGGTAACTCTTACATCTATCAAAGTGACGTCAGTTCTTTTTAAATGAAGACAAACGAAAAGATATGAGATTACAACCGGAATAAAAAGTTCTTAATTGCTTAGTCATTTTCTTGCACAATCACCCCGGATGCAATGCAGCCCATTACTTCATTTTACTATTACAAACAGTTAATTATACATCATATGATGAAGGAATACTAAATGATAATAGTAATATTGTCGCTTTAATCTCATCCTATATCATCTACAGCCAGAATACAAAACACACTCTTTACGTTTCTATTTAACTTCGATAAAATAATAATGAAATAATGATAAGTTAATATGAAATAATTATGATATTCAATCTAAAATCCGCACCACAGGAAAACCATTCTATTTACGTTTCAGTTCAACTTCATGCCTTCATTTATTTGAAAGGTAAAGGAATCATTGTGAAAATTTTTATTCCTCTAGCTAAAAATTAGTTTAGAGGACACCAATGTTGTATTTTGGGTGATATCGAGAAAAGTGCTAACATTTTCTGAAGAAACTCTTTATCGTTAACGAAAGACTATTGTTATTTTTCATTTTCCTGATGCGTCAAAAATTTTCATTATTAGAAACGTCGGCACTGATACTCAATAACATCGCTTAGCTTAAGTTGTTTTGATCTTAAGATATAACATACGTGTTAATGCATGATTCTGGGAATTTTCTGAATGACGCAAACGGTGCCCACGTTGCTGTGTAACTGCCCTGGGAAATTCATTAGAAGGAAATGGATGTAAAAAGAATTTATGTCTGGTCGAAACCAGTCTCGTTACTTGTCTGCAATTGTAGACTTAGGGTTGCCAGATTTCCCTACTCTAAGGGACTTCCACTTAAACCACTGTTTTCTTTCCCGGGAATGTCTAATATTTGCGCAAGATTTAAATTGCATCTCTTGGCGTGTTTACTTTGAGTTTTAGAGTTCAGGTTCCAATTATCCTCTTCGGTTAACCCTTTCTCTTCTCCAACTATCAAATATGCAGTTCGTCACAAAGTGAGGACAATTTTAGCATTTTATGCTCATTTGGCGGGTAACCAATGTAAAGATCAAATATACCATTTGAACGGGAAATGGCGATATAAACGCTTATGCAGGCCATGTTTTTAAACATTAAATGTCCCGTACACACACAAACACAAATAAAAGGGACTAAAACGGGACAAAAGTTAAAAATGCAGCATACTTAAGCGTTTGTATCTCTATTTAATGTTCAAATGAAATATTTGAACTATAAATACGTATGCTATTTGACGGCATGTAAGATACACCCAAATTTCTGGAGGTATCCTTGGGAAATATTTTTTTTACGGCACTGTTGAAACTTCCTTTTTTAACTTCAGATTTAGGCTACATTTTAAGACATTGTAATTCAATCTATCAAAGTAGTTCGATATGTCGCCCGCAGCTCCTTCGATATTGCATAAACGAGCAAAACGGTAAGGCCGTAATCTCGCATATAGTATATTTCGCGAGGTATTCTTTGATCATAGCATTGAAAGCTAAAGTGCGTCATATATACCGTCAAATACGGTATATAAATAATAAAATTTATTTACTTCAAGGCGAGATTGAGACTTTTAAGTCTCTTCTTACATCTAACTCTATGTCTTAATAGATTAATAAGGATATAAATATTATGAATGGGATGTCTGGCAACCCCGCATATTTGTTGTACCGCGTTTTTATTAAACTAAACGAAAAATTCGATAAAAAGAGGAGAGGAATGAAGAGCACATTACCTCCTCAATGTTGCGCAGCCAGTAAGAGAGGTGATTAAACGAGTCCAGACTGGTGACGTCATACATGAGGATGATTCCCATAGCGCCTCTGTAGTATGCCGTCGTCAGCGTTCGGAACCTTTCTTGTCCTGCGGTGTCCCTGCGAAGTCACCAAACATTGCTCAATCACGCCCCCTCGCAAATGGAAATTTGCTGTTTAAATACAAAACGATCAATGCCTCCTTAAGAATAGTCTCCTCTAATCTTAGAACTAAAATGAATGACGTGAATTAACTCTTCGGAAGAAAACAATTTCATCAGGATTAATCAAATAAAATCTATGAAAAAACATGAAGGTTGCCATGATAACAGTTGTTGATTCAGTTGGATATCTACTGCTCAACCAAAAATAACTTAAAGCGTCAGAAATTCGTGGTAAAACAATTGAGCAACAGAGCTTTATAATTTGATTAAGATATATCTGCCGGTAGGTGGAATTAAAAAGTTAAACTGCTATTTCACTTCAGTCTCATCTAGATATGTGTTTTCCGATCGTTGGGGGTGTGAATCACCACGGGACTAGCAAACTTAACTTGATGGGACTAGAGCAAGTTGATATCGTTCTATTTTATCAGTTTTAACAATTTAGTTCGCTAATATATTTCTGAATTCCTGATCGATCGTCAGGGAGTTTTGCCTTTTTTCCTCAGCACATTAAATTAGTATTATATATTAGTTGAATTTACTGGCAAAACAAATTTTTCGCACAGAGGTGGGACTTGCCCCATTTTTAATAGATGGAAGGTGAGACTTGAGACCGTAATATTTGGAAAACTCTGAACTTGAATAGGTGGTAGTTTTCTGCGGATGAAGCCTGTACACATGAGCTAGAAAAATACGGCAACACGTTCCATCATAAAATATAGAATATAATGAGGTACTTTTGCTCCTTTGTTGAGTGCTGTTCCTCACTGGGAATCGAATTCTAAACTGGAAGTATATCTGGAGCCTCAAGGTTGGGAATCCTCGGAGGAAAAGAAATTAGGGGCCAGGTTGAGATTGTTAAATAGTTCAGAGAAAGTACTGACAGGAAGGAAAACTGTGAAAAGAATTGTAAAAGACTTGAAACTCGGGATTTTGCTGACTAGAGGGAAGAAACATACATAAGTTTAGGGCAGAAGATATGTGCATAATCATAAAATAGCACACATTATAATGTCAGTCAGCACTATCACTATCAGCTTGAACGGTGTTTCGATATCCTCATTTCCTTCACAGTTAATCACAAAGTGCATTTTTAATGAAGGAATCAAGCAACTATAGGAAGCAAGATGAGGATTGAGGTAGAGTTAGCCATTGCCATCCACACTGATCCAAAATTCTATGAGTGGAACAATTCCAACTAAGTGCGGCACAGTAATGCTGTTAATGAATGACGTTAACATTGCATGAATCTGAAACTGAATTTTCTCTACCCTTTTCCAAAATATCAATGAACAAATTCCACTCATCAAAATATGAAAGTGAGGAAAAGTAACTATGAATGCTCAAAATTATCATTCGAAGTCGAACACCGGCGAATAGAGGAAATGGAGTATAGGTTGGGACGTAAGAAGAATAGAATAGAAGATAATAGAAAGAAAAAATGAACTGGACGCGTAAAGAAAAGCAAAGGGAAGAGCTGATGCAATAACTAAGATTGAATTCTACCTTAATAAAACTATTGTCGTACTACAATGAGTGCAGGATTCCCTTTAAGCTGGGCGCCTGGTTGGGCGAGCTATACCTCTTCCAGTGCCGCTCATCTAATTTTTGAGCGCTCACTTTTTATTGAAAATTTTGAGTCTTTAGATTTCACAAATGTATTGAAAATTATGTGTATTGTGAATTGTAGAATTACATGGTTTATTTCGTTACTTAAATGAAGAAAAATTGCAACTCATAACTTTCCTGTGGCGATTGTGTCGCAGCTCTGTAAACAAGCTTCCGTACTAATTTTCATGACGTACAAAGACAGAAATAATAGAGAGAGCTATGAAGCACGAGTTTCAGAAAACTATTTACTAAATATACATTTCCCTTTCTTGGCAGTGAAGCATAGCCAACAGAATTAGCATAGAAGAGGAAGTTAGAAATGTAATGGCAGTGGTACTACGTAAGAATTGTTCAAATAAAATATTCCGAGTAAATGATGAAGTCCTACGTTAAGTCTATCGAAAACTTCAGTAAAACGATGGATCTGGCACAAATTTTGAGGCATGATAATCTCCTGAAGGTAGTATTCGAGTTAAGGGAGGAATTATAGAAGACGATGGTTAGATTATGATGCAGATAATGGACAGTGTTAAGGCTACGATTACAAGAATCTAATTACAAGAGAATGAAGCGATTGGTTATAGATAAGGTGGCTTGTAGAGTACCAATACATTGGACTGTTATCCCTTGGTAATATTGATATAAAAAAACGAAGACATGTCGAAAATAATGGATACAGCGTGTTAAATGCAGTGCATAGGAGAAAATGTTAGTATGCTGGGCATTTTCACGGGGTTTTGTCTGCTTTTAATGGAGAGAAGTAAATTAAAGAGTGGATGTTTAAAGGAATGGTCTTCAGGTCATCAATTAACAAAAAAGTCAAATAGAGAAATGAGAGGTGAGATATAAAATCCAAGCTGGAGAGATGATGACAAATTATAGAGAGGATCGAATGCTACAGGATTCCTACCGGAATGAGATTCGTAATGAGAACCCTGAGTTGTAATAAACAAAAGTGCATCCATGAAAAGCCCGGAAGCGAGCTTCATTCGCATCAGGGATGGTTTTAAACTGAAATTCGACCGAGCGATATTGCCGAGCCGCTTTGTTACAAGTATATAACGGTGAAAATAATGATAAGTTCTAAAAATAAAAATATCTATTAATGAAATGTTCCTGGTGATAAAAAGTATCTCATAATTAAAAATACCCATTAAGGTAGGGATCTAATAATGAAATTTTCCTGATAATTAAAAGAATTTGGTAATTAAAAATATCCGATGAGGAATTAATAGTGAAAAGTATCTGATAATGAAAATAAAAACTTCACGAAAGCGACAAGAATAAGTAAGATTAAAGTTTCGGGAATAGCAATGAGCGTCTTTCGGGAACGATTTAGTACCCTAGGTATTTAATTTATTACGAAATAAAAGGTATTTTTATTCCTTATTATCAAATTGGTATAAAAGTCTGATACCCTAAAACCCCTTCTATATACCATTACGGTCCACCTTTCAAAGAAAATACCATCTATTAGCTCAAAAATCACTTCTTATTCTGAACGTCCATTTTAATTGCGTTAGAGAACAAGAAAGGGCCAGATCATCGAACATAATCGAAAACCTAAAATTCCGTATATTTCGCCTACAACCAAACCGACAAATTGAAACTCTCGAATCCAAACAGGAACCGAAAATCGTTGTTAATTCGGTTACGATGTTCCCAGTAATACCTTTCTCCTTAAAGGAACTGATTAAGGAAAACGAATGGTTAACCCGTAAAATAGTCTGATCTACTACATTTTGATCGTCGTTTATTTAATAACATAAAATTCATTCGAAATTAAATTTGATGTAATTGACAAAGGTAATGACGAAAATTTCACAGTCATAAAGATAGAATATTTAGTATTGAAAGAAAACTGTTCTAACCGGTTCGACTTTGTTGGAAGAGGGAAAACCGGAGCAGAGACAATATTTGCTTTTATTTTATGAACCGGAACGAAAACCGGTACGATATAAATTACGGTTCGATACCCTGCATTCGATATCCTGCACTAAAGAGCGTGCGCCTGCGATCACTGTACCCCCTATGGTCACCGCTGTATCACCAGCTGCATAAGATCCAGGCGCGAGCGATTCTTATTGAAATAATATCCGGCGCTGCTCTAGAAATATTTTTGGGATTACAGCAAATACAAGGTTGTTCTAGTTTCCTAATCGATATAAAGGTTCAGTAATACACAGGCACGACGGATCAATAGCAATGTTTACTCACGGAAGATTTCATTCAATTAATGTTTCAAATAAGGTAAATGGAGGAGAGAAGGAAAAATGAAGAAAAGAATCCACGATTTAGTACAAACAACGCAAAGGTTTATATAGAGCTAAACTCACCAAATAAATCTACCTATCAATGTGTTATTGGCGAACGCAGTACTTTTAACGACAAAACAGGTGCATTCGAGCAATCGATTCCTTAAGGCGGTGTTTTCTTTTGCCGTCGACGGCACACTTACGTGCTGACTCAAGCTTTGCGGCGCACTAAGCAAACCCTTTATTAGTTTCATTCTGAATTCAAATTGAAGCAGAAGAAACCACAAGCGTGGATTGGTATATTCAGTTCTCTCTCTACTGAATTCTATTAAACGATAAATCATCTCGGAAATTGATGCACGTACGTAATGCAAAATTTCACATTTGAAGAAAGTTTAGCCCTTGGATATTACGGAATTTCTTTTAAATTTTACGTCCTTTTTAAAATGTACTTAACTTATCAAAATGTATTTCACTTATCAAAAGTCAAGGACAGACAAATAAGAGTAATTGTATCTCGTAATATGTTTAAATACTCATTAAGTAAAGAAAATGTTTGCAACTGTGCAACGAATGAGCAGCCTTTCTTATGATCGAAATTTTAATCAGACTTGTTATGTTACTTGGCAGAAAATATATAAAATTACTTTTTCACCTACAGGAAAAACCTATAGTAACACATTAGGGTGGAAAAAAATTGCGAATTTGTCTCGAAACTTTTTACCGTGGGGTTTTCGACCACGCTAATCGATTACATTTACATATTCCTAAAGCCATATCTTTAGCAAGGCTACCGATTCATGATTTTAGACGTTTTTAAAAATTCTATTTTAATTACATTTCCAGATAAATCTGGAGTGGATGTCTCGAATTTAGGGTGAGTCTATTTAAAAAAAAAATCCTGTACCCATCGCGAGGCCAACTTAATAAAATGGGCTTCCAACCATCAAAACGGATAATTCAATAGTTTGTCATTCCCTTGCTATGTGTATTCGCTTAAAATTCCATAGAACCAAAGCTTTCAAACTTTACTTTTTATTATAAGTCGACGCCACACAGAAAATAGGTTACTATTTATGTATCTAGTAAACCAAGATTCAACCTCTGACGAGTCAAAGCATTCCTCCAAGAAATGTATGTAAACCTCTTTCTTTTATCGTGTGCCGGCTTTATTTCTTTTGCAAAATTAAATCAAAAGAAATATAAGTACGAGATCGATTCCATCATCGGAGAAGGAGAGTACAGATCCTTATTTTGGTCCCGGAAAGTCTTTTCAATTCGAAAATTTTGATTACATACACGGAAATTTTCTAATAGTCATTTGAGTTATCAAAAAATCCTTTCCCCCTGAGGTCAATACGATTACTGAATTAGAAATTTATAGCATATATTATTACATATAATCAAGGGGGTTTGTAATGCCTGGCGTTTTCCTTAATAAACATGTAACCGACAATTATTTACAAAAAATTTCTTATAACGAGAATAGAATTCATTGCTCTCTAGTCTATCCTTGCTTTTCAGTTCGCATTTCAGCCAAAATATTGGTCATCTGAGAATTTCTTGTCAGCTAAAAGGAACTGCTCATTATAGTTTAATCATTTCCGTTCATTGGCATGACA
Organism: Pachydiplax longipennis; assembly: GCA_036926295.1. NCBI lineage: Eukaryota > Metazoa > Arthropoda > Insecta > Odonata > Libellulidae > Pachydiplax > Pachydiplax longipennis. Next base: position 41,066,519 of record JAVFKF010000015.1, read on the forward strand.
AAAGTAATATTATTGACATAATTATCTCATTCTAAACAGATCAATTCTGTAACTGGTAATTTCAGCCACCCCATCGTAGTTTTTATCTCAAGGAATCAATAGCCTGTTTCTTCTTTTAATTAATCGCATTCTTAGTAGCAATTCTCAACCATGAATGATTTAACATGATGTTCTGTGGTGATAAACGCAAAGAAAAAACTGAGATGTAGTAATCGCAGGAAAACCCCTACATTGATTTTTAGTTCGAGTTCCTCAGGTAATATACAATCATCATGAGAAATGGGCTGATTAATTCCCTTGATTTCGTTAATTGGAGAGAATTAAGGCACTAAAGAATCAAAGCGCAAGAATTTTATAATATAAGTTCGGAAAGGAACGGAAAAATAAGGATCATTGAGTTGGTTGAAACTGTCCTTTATAACGATGCCTCCTGCTGGAAAAAGACGAGCAGATTCCATGTAAATAAACTGATAACGAATAGATCTGATTTGATCACGTTAAGTGAAAATTGGTGGAACGCAATACTTCATTAACAAAGAATTAAAGAATGGCTGCAGATTTTTGTAATCGGAAAAAGATGAACGCCATCTTCAAAACATGAATTTGTCGAATTTTAAACAAGGAAAAAGTCTTACTAAAATTATAAGCTTACTCAAACGTCAATAGTTCAATCTATTGTTTCTATTCAATATGTACGCTCAAAACACGCTTTAGAATTCAAAGTTAACAAAAACTGAAAAGGACTTCAATGATTAGAAACATTTGAAGGTCCATTTGGTAGTGTATGAAAGTTATGTATACTACAAATATAACTATTGGTAGGGAAAAGAGCATGAGAAAATCATTAGCATGGTTGTCTACGGAATACGAGAAATCTAATATCAAGAGTATTAGTGGAAACTGCTGTAAATAAAATAATTTGGTATGACGAGGCGGTTCTTTCGGATGTTACAATTCTTTTTAGATATCCTGAAGTTATTCGTTTATACGAGTATGAACATCGCATGATCCCATACTTAACGCACATCTAAAATTATCTCAGACATTAAGAAATCTCTTTCATGATATGTCCGCAAACGCAAATTGATTTTAATATTTAATTGCTAAAGAAATAAGGGAAAGAGACTTAACCAAATTCGAATGGTGAAGTACTAAATTACTATTTAGAATGGAACAGCTAAATTCAAATTTATCCAATTTAATCACTTATGTTTCATCCAGACAAAACGGAAAAAACAGAATATATTGTCAGCCATCTGTTTTTCCCTTTTGGGACTACCGCAGTTCGCTTCGCTTCTCAAGTTTTCCGATGAGTCATTTTGATGACATACCGTTTATGGAATTTTTTCGTGAAATAATGTAACTACGTACACAAATATTACTGCGAAGAAAATGATTTCTATTCCTCTAAAATATATATAAAAGGTCACCGTTAAAGTTATTTTCATTAAATATGCACTAATAGTGTGGCAATTTACTTAAACTAGAGAAAGTTTTCGTCGATTTCGACTACTACAGAGAATCCCGAATCAAACCGAAGTGAATTACCGTGACTTATATAATCCACGCACTTTGCAATGGGTCAATAAAGGTAATCAGATGGGAACAATGCTTAACAAATAGGCGAGAAGTAGGGATATGATTGGGAATGTGCTTATCATCACTTAAGCTTTATGTATAAATCGATTAAGCATTAAAAAATCAAGGAAAAGACAAAAGGCAGAGTGTGGATACAGAAAATAAGTACTTTATGATTTTTAGACGATTAAGCGATACTCTCCAGAAAGAAAGAGAATTGGAGAAGAACTCTATCCTAAATGGAAAAGAGCAAGAAGAGACAAAATTCTGGGCTAACTTGAAAGTTATGCGGTTTTTCAAATTTGCGTAAGTAATACGTTTCCAATGAAACAATTTTGTAAGAACCTCCTCGAATGAGTTTTCTTTGCTTCTTCCAGTTACCTGAAAATTGGCAAAAGGTGATCAATCACAATAGAAAATACTTTAGAGAATAAACATCTAAACACAATCGACATGCTTAATCATATTTATTATTGAAAAACCTTCAGAACTTCCGAACGATTCCTTAAATACAAACGAAGTAATTTTTTTAGCCGAAGAAGATAATTCCCACCTGCGATTAGAGATCGACCTTCATGATTGGGTTGAAGATTTATGCGATTTTGGTTGCTAAATCACCAGCAATGAAAAGAAAGAAATAGAGTAATTCAGCAACGTTACTTAAATTTAAATCAAGAGATTTTCCTGAGACCGCTTGCTTTGGAGAGCAGGAAGATACCAATCCCAGGTTTGCCCTCCAAAGAAGAAGAAGAATATGAACTTTTAATAGTTCATCTAATTATTAAGCATTGCTTTTTGGAGGACTTTTGTTTCTTCGTCATGATAGCGTTTCTCAATTTATTCATTGATAAATATAAAATGTATTTGTGATTTTGCGTGGTGGATTCCGGAAACAGACAACTACGGATGTACAACATTATTTGGCATTACTTTGGTGAAATTTCGTGTATTTTAATTACAATTTTTCACCCAAAAACAATATTAAACGACAAAAATATCGAAGTTTATTCAATATCCCTTCTTTTTATTACTATTTCGATTTCGCATGACCCTTATAATTAGGACCTGATAATTTTGTTTTTCGAAAGAAATTAAGTATTCATTAGATGTTCGCGAACTTATCATGCATTTCTTATGGCTGCAAAAATAATTAGAACGGTCTGGATTCGAACAAGAGACTTTTATATGCATTTATTTTCACAACATGATCTTCCGTGTCTTAAAAAGCTAAGTAGGAGAAATTTGGTCCAAATCCATGATGAAGTCTATGAGAGGGGGTCCTTGATTAGTAGATTTGCGGACCAACAAAGAAGCTACGGTAACTACATTTATAATTTTATGATATTTAATTTCCTTTACAAAATTAAATTAAAAATTTTTGCCCTAGAAATCGAAGGAAGAACCGAAAAAAAATATTGACTAGAGACTCTTAGTATCTTTGTGGATGATTGTTTTCTTTTCGAAATTTCGAAAACTTTATTTGTTTCCGCGAAACTTATGTGGCTTTTAAAAGTGTCGACCAACGTGATTGTATATCCGAGCTTATATATTTCCTATAACAATTCACGATTAATGAAAGACCTCTTTGAAGTAGATGCAATTTTCTGATATTACTGCATTTATAATTACGATTAAGAATAAAAGAGTGACAAATTTTTGACCATTTAGCAGGGTTTCTTAATCTGCTCGTTTTTGTACACAAATAGTTTTGCATTGCTTTTTCCCGATCAAGGAAAAATCAAAATATATATGTATCAGTGCAGGAAGGGGGAGATAAAAAAAATGGAGAAAGAAACATTTTTTGACAAAAATTATGTTTTAAACTGCAATTTTATGTAGCTCTCTTTTACATGCACTTTATAATTTTCAACTTCATGAAATTATTTGTTAGGAATTCTGCTAATAATTCTATATTTAAATTCTATCATGTTTGATATTCATGAAAAAGTTTAGTTAAATAAGTTACTAATTCAGTTATTATCAAAATATTTAAATTAAGTTCCGCAATGATTGACGGGAAATTCCAGACGACTGTTACCAAGCCGAGCTTATACTGTAAGGTTAAGTGCGGAATTTCTACCAGAAAAAATTATTATGGAGATGATGATTGCTTTTTTCCATTCTATTTTTAGTAATGAGTAAAATATAAAGATTAAAATAATAATTACGGAGAATTTAGTCATTGGAGGCAATTATCACAGTCAATTCTTTAATACAAACAAAAGTAACCATGCCCTAACCAGGGTTCGAACTCGCTGTCCCGCAGTTAAGGCACTTTCCCCATCTGCTTGAATATGTCTTTATTATATGAATATCATAGGTAAGAATTCTATTTTAAATGATTATGATGCTACAATGCAAGAATTTTGGCTTGGAAGAAAACTATTTGCATACAAAAATTGTGTATGATTTTAAAATGCTAAATTCATGTTTGATGTTATTCACGACTTTTATGTAGTCTTAGTCCGTAAACATCCGTTTGAGGAATTCAATACATTTTAATTTACTTCTTTTAACATTGACGTTGGCTACTAATTTTTCTTCATATTCTAAAAATTCACTTATTTTCCGTTCCTCCCTTTCCGTAACATTTTTTCATCCATTTACTTTGATTAATTAGCTTAATGGAAAATATTTACGTATTTCTCGTTTAGTCACAATCAAATCATAATGGAAGATTTTAAGTAATTGATTGAATTGATTAAATTTGAATTGGAATATTTACTTCCGGTTTTTATCGTTTATTTCATCCCGTATTAATTTCAAACTATCTGATGAACAGTTTTAACGTAATATATATGTACCAACTTCATAGAGATTTACTAATTTACGCGAAAAGAATTCAACTCTTATTATACTATTCTTGGGGTATATTGGTCTCAAATCGAAAATTCCATTGATTGTTGACAAATATCTATTTGTTTTTGATACTTAGACCGTTAAATCACAGAGTAATTGTTTTAGTCAATTAACATTGCAGAGCTCTTGAGATGAATGAGATACTATTAGAAAAATTCATTAATAACGGATAATGAAATTCCTGAATATTTCAAGCCTGCCTTTCTCTCTTGGAAAATTTGAAAATTTACGTCTGACTCCCTATTTCACTTTGTTAAAAGTTGAACGAGTTTTTATTCACTCGATTAATAGATTCTCTTTTCTGTATTTTAATTGATCCAGTTTCTTATTCACGCCTGAATTCTCAACTCTTGCTAATTCGCTATTTATCATTTGTATCCTTTTTCATTCGATTTTAGCTCAAAATCCTTTTCTCCTGAAAACAATACGAGATGACTCAGGTTTGTGTATACTGCGCGGAATCTAACCTGATGAATAAATGATAAACATTTACGACCAATTTATAAGAAACAAAGGAGGATCTACAGGAATCGAACATCTATCCATCGAGAAATCGTATCCTTTGGAAAAAGGTAACTAAACATAAATTCACGGAGGTATCAAGAGGAAAACTGGTAGGAAATGGTGAAAAGAACGCAAGAAACACAATAGTGAATTTATGAAGAAATATTGGGAGGAGGAGAAGGCAGAATCCATCGGGTCACGAACAATTTTAAACGCGCTCTCAGAATGGGCGAAACGAAAGAAGATAAATATTTCAGGGCCAATGAATATGAGCTGGTGATCTGCGTTCTTTTCCAAAAAGCACTGAATTTTTGAGGCAGAAATTAACTCGTTTGGAGGAACATGCAAATTTTTCCTTTTCGTCTCGAACCAGTGTCATTCAACTTAGATTTAAGTCTGAAAATTCTATGTGTTCATAGAATGTGCGCAGTCGTTGAATGACAATAAATGTTGTTTTCATCGGCTGAAAATCAATATCGACACTTCAAGTTCGAGCACTGAAAATTGAAGCAGCCCAAAAGCACTCGAGAGAAGCAAAACAATGAAACATTGATGGCCAATAGCGAATACATTTGAGGGAGCAGCCTTCATTTTTGAGAATACGTCCAACTCTTGAAAAATCGCAGACAAAGAAACAATTCGAATTTTTGTTCGCTATTTGAAGACACACTTTGAATCAATATTTCTCGATTGCAATAACGTCTGGGAAACAGAGAAAGGGATACATTTTTCCGAACACTCACCAAATCTGTAGTTTGATCGGTATGCCATCCAAGTTGATGATTTTCTGTTTGAAGTCGATCCCTGCAAAAAAGGAGGGCGTTAAAAGAAATTTCGCCTCCCAACACGGGAAATTCGCGATAAAACCATTGGAAATCCCAAACGGTGAGACGGGATCGATCCGGCGGGGTTCGTTCGGAAGAATTATTCGGCCTTCCTTCACTCACCTATCGTTGAGATATATGTGTCATAGTATCTCTCGTCGCAATATCTGTGCACGATACACGTCTTTCCTACGTTGGAATCGCCCAGGACGAGGACTTTGTACGTCGCAGCGAAGTCTAGCGCCATGTTTGCTGAAGAAGGATGGATCGATGCAAAGGGGGTGGGGGAGAGGCGATGGGCCCGCCCTCTGCGCGCCACCTGTTGAGACGGTCACGTGACCACGAGAAAGAATGGCGCCCGATCGCGCCCTGCCGCCATCGATCTGAAAAAAGATTCGCAAATAGCGAATCTCACGAGTGACTGCTAAAGTGAGTATCCGCTCTAACGTTTTATTTTTCTGAGGCACGTTCGACCCTCGATTGCGAGTGCGAGCCTCAGTTGCGCAAAATAACGAATTCGGGAACGTTTTAAGATAGGTCTCATTTCCACAGGTTTTGGTGTTTGTTTAGGGCAGAGTATCGAACCGGAACTGAACCAAAAACCGGAACCTAAGAGAACAATAGTTTTTTCGTAAAAATTTTCGATTCTCGATCCCGAACCGAAACCGAAAACCGTTATTCCGTTGCGGTTTTATTGTTCCCAACAATTCTACCTAAGTGCAATTGTAGGGAGGTTTACTAAATATGTTTAACGTCGACTTGCAACTATCGATCGCTAAGTTTTATTCTAAAATTTAATGTCATGTAGTGCAAATGAAAAAAGCAAGAAATAGAAAAACTTACAGAACGATATGATATTATTACGGTGGGAGCAAAATAACGGTTCGAATAGCTTATACGTTGGCAGGTGGAGAAAAATCGGAACTGAACCGATATTCGTCGTTCTCGTTGAACTGGAGCGAAAACCGGTATGAGAAACATGACGGTCCCTTGCCCTGGTTTAGGTCAATGGTGGGAACCTTTTTCCATTAGAAGGCTGTATTTACCATTCGGTCACATAAGAAAGGCCGTCAGGTCCATCAAGCCACTCTTGAATCGTGTGTTTCCTATGTTTAAATACCTTTACATAGAAATCTTTTTACGAGAAGACGAATTCATTTTCTATTTTCTGAGTACTAAAGTACGAGATTTCCCATTCTCTTTTCCTCTTTCTAAAATTTATTATTGATTTAAGTACGATATTTAGTCTATAAGTGGCTAAAAGACAGCATAAAAGCTGCAATAGGCCGCAAGTTCTCTGTTCCAGGTTTAAGGTTATTCCTAAAGTCGGGGATTCTCAATAGCTCTTGGTGAGCCATGTAAAATTAAAGTTCCATTGATTTCCAATTAAGAGCACTTGCTATTAAATTTCTGTAATATATGCAAAACAACTCAAAAACAGTTCTCTATCTTTTTCCACTGGTTTTAAGAAATCTATAGATCATACGAAGCAATGTTTTTGGGTTGCTTTATATGACGTTATATGACGAAGAGAGATTAGAGTTCTCAGAATGTATTCTTTGATATCCTACTTTTAACGTATTTTGTTGCAAAAATGCATTTTATTTTGCTCATGTCGTTCATATCTTTGATATGTTTGTGAACTCAGAATAATCATGATATAACAAAAAAAGAGAGGTTTCGATCACGAGCTTACTTTGGTTTCATGCGCCTGTTGAAAATCAGTTTCCGAGCCTTTCCATTTTAATTTTTTGTTAACTATTTAATTTTTTTTTTGGATTGACGTGCATTTATTTGGCCGAATCACAATAGTTGGACTAGGTTTAGTGTGCCGCAAAGATTAAGATAAGACGTATATGAGCCGCAAAGGTCAAAAGGTCATGAAGTAGCGGTGGTTAGGGGTAGGGAGCATTTTTCATGGAAAGGTCACATTTACCATTCGGCAGCAGAAGATAGACCAATAAAAACCACTAGACCACCATTTTATTGCGTGTTATCAACACTCCGATTGTTGAAACAAACTTATTTAAATAGGATTTTTCGTTTCAGGAAGTGACTACAAGGCCGCGAAAAACGCCCAGAAAGGCCATATGCGACTTGAAGACCGCAGGTTCCAGAAATCTCGTGACAGGCTTGCTTCCAGTTGCCTATAATCCAGGGGTGCTTATACGGTCCCACTTGACTGAACGCCCTATTTCTGCATGTATTCAGTATCGGCCTTTTCTGGTCTCTTATCACAGACGAGGAGAGTATTCAAATAACTTGGGTTCATCTGCGCAGCCATTTTTGGTCGGCGAATGAGGACGGAGAGTAGAAACGTGAATTAAAGTTTCCAACGGCATTTGACACAGATGGCTAAAGAGAAATTCAGAAGAACAACTTAAATATTACCTGTGTCTGGCTCTTGGGACGCTGATACTTTCGGCAGCTCCACTGTAATTTCACAGATTACCAGGATAGAGGTTGGACTGGATGAGCAATTTATTTGGTAAAACTGAATGTCCTTCTCCTCCCCCAAACTCCATTTTAAGATACTTTACGAAATATAATAAAAACGGAAGATTATGGTGGGAAGAAATTCTTTACAACTTCTTTTAACTACATCTTTTAATATTGATGGAGAAGAAACTCAAAATGAGGAAAATAATCCAAAAAGATGACACAGCCAGCTAAAACGGTAAATTATCTTTGTTTTGTAGGAGTTAATAATTGACGACAAAGGTCATCGATGAGGGAATCAGCAAAATATTGATAAAATCCTTTCATTGTTAGTGCGATCTGTTTTTCTATATGAATATGTACTATGAATACTTAGACTAAGTCTTTCGATGTAAATTTAAATAAATAAAGGAAGTTCAAATCAAGTGATACAGATATTCCAAAACTTCATGGATAATGGAATATCATTACATGCCTGGAACAGACCATGAAATAGAGATATTTACGTGAGGATATAAAGTAATAATGTGTGCATGAATTCAATGTTATTCTAGCCATAATTCTAGTGCAAGGGTGGGGAATTCCTCTTTCGTTTCTTCCTAAACAAATACCCATTGGTGAATTATTTGGTCCCCCAATCTCCAAGGTGACGCCAAGTGAGTAAATAAAGCGGAAATTTTTCTGTATTAGTTCAGTGAGCGAATCAATGCGTTCTGCCTCATATTCTATGTTAAAATATTTGGATGTAACAAATATATAATTCAAGTGCAGCCTAATTGTTTTTTTATGCGGCAGGGTTGTATGAAGATGCAGAGTAATTTTCAATGATCAACAGCTTATTATTAAGTATATTTTTCGTAATGAAGTTAATGTCTCGTAGAAACTCACTTTTTAAGGATAAATGCAATAAAAATACTGAGCCTATCTTTTGAGATCTATTGATTCATTAAGTTTTACACGCATTCCACTTTAATTCAACCATTTTAATTAAGGAATTTCTTCTGAAAACACACACCGTTTTTTCGACTTGATCAATCTCAATCGTCCCCAAAATCCTTAGCGCCCTGTGACATTAATAATAATCAGTACAAATATTAAATTTGCAATCTGTTGGAGACATTCAATACAAGATTTAAGTAGTATAATCAGCAAGTCCATTTTATATAATCATTTGCTATATTCTCATTTATAACTGTCTCCTATACTAACAGTCACTCCAAAACTGTTTCTTTCAGCATGAAATCCTACGATAATTTAAAAGGAGTAAAGCAGTTTTACATGTTTACAAGTTATTTCTTACAAGATTTTGTCTCGGTGCCATCCTTTTTATAAAAAATCTGATTTAACCACACAATACTTAACCTATCATTTTTATTTTTCTATTCATTCTTCTTTTATATGAAATTTTAGCAGACCCTCCAAGTATATGACCTGGAACACTCTTCCGGCCTTTCCCTGCATTATTACACTCAATGTTTTCTGACCTTATGCATCTGGTCATCCGGTTCGGTTCACCTGGGCGAAAGACAATCGGGCGCAAGGACAACTCGGCAAAGTGATACAAACTTTGTATGTGTTTTCGCCGAAGTGTCAGGTCCTCCGCCGAGCCATCTTTCGTCGAGTAGTCTTTACTCCCACTTTTCTTTTGCCACTGTCACACACTACCTTTCCTTTCTTTCTTCAGGTAAGCTTCCTTGGCTACTTTAATTCTGCTTCTAACCTCATCTATGCACCCAAAAAAGAACACTACTACGCAAAAGAATAGATACTTCTCTTACAGTTTTTTCCAAACGGCCCGTTTATAGCAGAAATAGAACGTTTTCACTGCTTTCTTTCCTTTGGTAATTTCTTTATTGAGCAGTTAACGAAGGTTCGGGTTTTCAAAACCTACTAATTGATATGAATATACCAAAAAATAACCATTTTAGAGACGAATCACAAGCCATCATTTCGTTTTGTCAAAACGGAAATAAAATTACGGTTTTAAAACATTAAAAAATAATATCAATTATTAGCTTATGTTTTCCAGTACTATTTTAGAACTAAGAGAAAAAGGTTCTCCAAGCGCCGACAGCGGCGACCGTCTAAGGGCGATTCCCGGGAAACGGATAATCGTTTAGCGGTCACCAGTTATTCAGAATCCCTAACGGTGACCGCTAAACGATTATCCGTTTCCCGGGAATCGCCCTTAGACGGTCGCCGCTGTCGGCGCTTGGAGAACCTTTGTCTCTTAGTTCATTGACCGCCGAGTTCCTTTTTTCTTTCTACTATTTTAGAAGTTTAGAATTTTTTTAAAATGGTAGATTTACCTGTTTCAAGAAATTCAAGAAAGTGCTAGTTAAAGATCGAAATTTTTAAATCGTAATTCAAATTATTGTTATTATAACCGCAAATATCGTGTGGGTGTTAAGAACCTTCTGAATACTGTTAAGAATTATATCTGACTTCTATTTCGTGGTTGATTTCCATATAAATGAATTCTCTTTATTATTATATCTGTCCTTTTAACAGGGACGACGAATGATACTCGCAACGCCTTCCAAGAACGTTCTCTCCATGTATTTATTATGTATTTAAGCCTTTGTTCGAATCTTCTATTCCCTGAAGATTCCCATCCTGCGTCCCAACACTCATCTATTCTCTTACATTACTTATATACTCAACGTGAGGTCTTACTAGCGCAAAGTAACTTTCGCGGACTTTTTATTCTCTCTCACCGACTATTCTGTCGACAGAGTGGAGAATCTTTAGTTTATCAATATTTTACGGATAAGTGTACTCTATCTTAATTCTTTTCAATCAGGTTGGAACTAACACCATACCCTAACCATTTAATTGATATATTAATTTATGGCGAAGGACCTTATCATTTTTTTCATATTTTCATTTTTCATCCTTATCATATTTCAAAACATCATGAACGAATAAAACATCAGCTGAGTCTCGCATGATCGCCACTTAAGACAGACAGGTTAGTTCTCGTTAAAGAAGTTAAACGTTTTGGAGTTAAGATTCCCATGTTTATAATTTATTGCGACTTTACCTTCGCTCATCGACTTTTTTAATAAAACTTTTATTTATTTAAGAGGGATTACCATCTTACTTGATTCTGTTGTTCTTCTGACCATGCTTGTTGCTCCAAAGGTTGGCTTCATTCTCGGGTGCTTGATTTCCCGTTTAAAGTTGTTTCTGACCAGTCCATCTTTACTCCTAACTCGCTCAGCTGTAAATCATCAATAACTACTTTTTTTATTTGCATTTCACTTTAAGGCTCCAAACTTGTGTTATCATTCTCTTCTTCAGCGAAATTTTTCCTCCTTGCTAACTATGTTATATTTCTTGTTTCCTTCGTTTTTGTTGGTACTAATATCTTCCTCACTGTCCTTCCTTCTAATTTCCCAAGCTGAGTGACGTCTACTGCATTTCCGGTCTAGCGACGGTCGTATCGTATCTTGGTTCCCCATGATAGTACTTCCTCTTTATATATCCTCATGAAGACATCGCACTCATCACCAGTGGTAGAACGGAACGTGAAAAGCACTAATTTTATTCATTTGAAGGAATCGCATTTATAGTATTATAGAGAGATATGGAATGAAACTAAATGGAAAGAAAACGTAGTTGGTTTTAGGAAAAGAAAATAAACTTGTCATTAAAACAAACGGTATATGAGAGAACAGGACTTGAAATATTTAGAATGTCTTATTACATATGGTGGTATAGAGCATTGAAGCGGCTAACCAAGTATTCTGGGCGAACAATAGAACAGCGAATAAAAACTGAAGTGGAGGAAGTAGGATGAAATAGCTAGCTAGTAATCGCATTCTGTGCGGAGATGTGAAAAATAAAAAAAGAAAAATTAGTGGAAGAATAAATTGTCTTAATTTGTGCTACTTGAGAAGATTTCAGAAAAGATTTGGGTGGTAAAAATTAAAATGAGTGATGTGTGGTATTGGGCACTACTCCTAGAGGTAAAAAGAAAAGAGAGGGAAATTGCAGGGTAAGAGTATTATTAGAGGAGCGATTGCTAGTAGCTATGGAGGTATGGACACAATGAAAAAACAGGCAAAGAACTGGTGGATGAATCATGAAATGAGCAAATAGACTTAAAAATCAAAGAACTAGCATAAGATGTAAAAAAATTGAGGATGAAAGTCTACCTCCAAAGCGGCGGTGACAATTGACGATAATGTCACGTACTATTGTAAACAAATTAGCGATTTTGTCTCCAGATTCGTGAACTCTTCCCTTCTCTTATCCACGTTTTTCTTTAACGCGACATCTCATCAGCTATCCAGCCTCTTCTGCCATATAGACTCTCCTCTATGTACTCAACTTATTGATGAATCAAAAAATATGACGATTTTTTCGAGTTGTGTGTTAATAGATATTATATTCAAGCAAATTAGCTCATATTTTTAAAATGCATTTTAGCGATATATTTGTGAGTTTGTGGACATTTTACCTACTACTCAGAATATATAGAGGTGCATTTTCAAGAATAAATTGACATCTCTGCTGTTGGATACGGCAGCGTCTTTAGCTCTCTCGCGTTCTTGACTATTAGGTGCCTTTTCCATCAAATAATGAAGTTTTATGATCATTTCAAAATATTTCTGCAGCGCAATATATGTGTTGCGTATTTAATCCTTCACGCCAGCTAAATATTATCACTCAGCAAAGATCGCATCTGCATAACACTCCACTTTGGAGAAAAATGTTTATCACCAGCATACTACGGGAATGAAATTAGCAATACATATACAAGAGATGTTACTGAAAGAGTACAAGATAAGGATTGCAAAAGACAAGAAAATACGGAAGAAGGATTAGCATGATTTATTTCCAAAAATTCTACAGTGAACTACCAAGAAATGGAACCATGAAAGAACTGCTCCTTGGTATATGCTTACTATTGGTTTGAAAAGGAATTTATGAAGTACGGAGAAGTTGATTTAAATTTCCAATTAAAGTTTGGATCAGAAAAGATGATGAAATCACCGAATTATGACAAGAATAAATACTAGTAAGTATTCGTTGATTTTTATAATAAATCATAATCAACAAACAAGATTAAGAATGAAGAACATTAAAAATGTATTAATTATTATTCTTAACAAGGTATAATTTAAAAGATTGCATTATAAAATATCCCAGAAATAAAAATGATAGCTTTGGGAATGTCCAAAATGCCTCCGGAATTTTGCTTTACCTCTTCTGGGATAGTTTCAAAATAAATAAAATCGAGCGATGAATTAGACATCTGGTGCAGCAAAACCATACCAAGTATCTAATGACGGAAAGGCTCAGAAAACTCACACATTTGTGCATAGAGAGACGTAACCACGGCTTATTACGAACTAGTGTTTTCCGGTATTTTTTAAGGCACAAAGTATACATTTTCAGCGTCTAATTTAAGTACACAATCAAAATGATAGGCTAATCGTCGTTTTCATATTTCATTAACTTCTCTCTCAACTGCATGATCACTTCGTTCTTCTTCGTCAGGATCTTCTTCAGATTCTCGTGGGCCGCTCCACAGTCGTGTTGCCTCTGAAAAAAGATTGAATAATCAAGATATTTATTGCCATACAAAAATTTCAGTTAAAGTTGGAAATGTGGGAGTTGTAAATGTTTTCAGATAATGCCGTTGGATACTAGACAATACGTTAAATTTTAAAATACACTGTGTGTTTGAAGGAAGAGTTCAAAAAAGTTTTTTACCCATCCTTTTTTGCGTGATGAGGTCTCTAATGTCGTTTACATAAAAATTTATCATTCATGCCCTTTACCGTTATTGTTGCCTCTAATTTCAATAAATAAACAAAAGGAGAATGTCGCGCTCATTCAGGAGCCGAAATAAATAATTTTGTGACCAAAATGTAATGGTAAAAAGGGCAAGATGATCATTATCATTCATATTGTTAAATATTATAATTATTGAAGGGGCTAGTGAAGCTGAATCAATAAGAGCACTTGTAGATGTTTTGCCAGACGTCCTAATTTTCCACGATTTGACCCGGATTTAATCATTTCTCCCAATGGCTCGAAAAGCTTTTCCGGTAGTCAATAACAATCACTGTCTCACATAGGATCATTTTGTCAGCATGATTTACAACTTTAATTACCTAATCGATCGGGAGCTTTGTGATCTCCAGACTTTATTTGACTGATAAACGTGTCATAAGCTCATATTTACTCACTTTATCAAATAGAGAAGGAATTATAGCCTATTATCGGCCGAAAAATCTTTCGTAATGTAGGAAACAAATGTTGCATAGACAGTCTAAGTGATTAGATCTCACTTTGAGAGGAACCATTTTATCACATAAAACATCACACTCTTACACCTCTCATTACGTAAATGACTGGAACATGCATCTGTCCCGGACATACCGCTTTTCGTTCTTATCGTTGTCAAAGTCCCGATTTTTCATCATCTGGACTTCGAAAAATAACATGAAAAAAGATGATATTAAGTTGGGATGAATTGTCCATACTTTAACAGCACTGATCTACCGCACCAGATTGAATATATTTTCTAACAGTGGTTTGATACATGGAGAAATGACGTCCAATGGAGATATACGGAAATTCGATGCTTGATTATTATATACGTCGATGAGTTATTCATTTGTAGCATTGGCTTACGTTAGCTGCGACATTCGAGCAGCCTTCAGTTTCCATCTTCTCTTTTTGGAAAGATTCGCCAAATGGAGCCTCAGAACGCATCTCCTCGACTCGGATTTGTTCCAAGAGTTCTCTAATGAAAGAAAAAGTTGATAGAACTCTTTCAGTAAGTATATTGAACACAAAAGTACGAATCTTTCTATCGAATTGTCTCTCATTATTTGCATCTTAAATATATCAGGAATCCAATTACCCGTTCTGCATCTCAGAGATGTCTCCTCGAAGTTCCAGCCCAGCTTCCTCAGCTTGCTGTAGCAACTGTCTCAACAGAAGCACCGTCATGTGCGATACGCTCATCGATTCCGATTCCACTTCTCCACATACGCTATCACGGACGTCTCTCAGGATTCCCTCTACTTCCTCGCAAGTGTATGTTCCTTCTAGAAGCCTTAAACAAATATTATATATATCAAAAGTTCGATAAAACAAGAAATGGGCAATGCACAGCCAGTACCATTTAAATCGAACGGTGTAGTCCTTGGTGCATAAGATTACGGGGCTTGGAAATTTTAGACTTTCCCTCCTTCACCATTAGTACCGTTACTTCTTGGCAACGCTGCAATGCTCTGCTTCATCTAAGGTTCGTAAGGTCTTATCTAATTAAGATAGTTAGGAGGTCTGAAAGAAAACTATACTAACGTTTGCTGGGAATTTCTCGGCAGATAGCAACGTTTTATATTTTGAAAAGAGTAGAGAATGTCGGCTAGAAACGGTTATTTTTTATCTGTATTAGTCATAAGGAAGTCCAGAATTGGTTCAATGACATGACCGCACACAACAAAATGCTCATGACAAAAGCCCATGGACATTAATGCGCAAACGAAAAAACAACAAAAATTGTTTCTAGCCATATAATACCAAAAAAATAAAATAAGCAACTGATACCGGCGTTAAATTGTCCCCTGCGCTGTGGACGTTGTTTGAAAGACAGTATTTGAAGGTTCTGAAGGAAAGTTTAGAGGAGAGAGACGTAGACGGGGGTTATGAAGGTGTAATCGGTGTCTTTATTGGAAAGGTGGAAGAGATGGAATAGTGCCATTGTCGCAAGCAGCGAAGAAGGAATTAAAAAGGGGATTAAAATCGTATTCATTTGTAAAGAGAATGGAAAATTTTCTGTGGTGACCTGTGCGGAGTTCTTCCAAGACATCTTCCCTTTTAATTTTTGGACATTTATTTAGAATGAGGGGTAAAGAGGATAACGTATGGTTCACAACTCGTTGAGGTACAAAGCGAAATGCGATAGCCTTGTTTTCATGAAGAAGGAATTACTATTTTCCATGCGCTTACCAAAATTCCTTCCTCTCTGCCCAAGATAATCACAGTTCTGGTACAGGAGGAGGAGGACCCTGTGTAGATCTATAGTGCCTTTCCCATTATAGAATAAAAGAGAACGGAGGGTGCCGCTCATGTAAAAGACTGGGCGAAATGAATCATAGAGGAGGTCTTTAAAAATTTTATAGCAATGGTCGTAGGTGAAGTTTAGGTGTGATAGGATTCTTTGGCAAGAATATTCTGCCAAATATCGATAAAACATAAACTTATTGAAGAAAGTACATAAAGTAAAGTATAAAAACGTATACGCTACGCTATAAACAAAATAATAATCATACTAATCTAAAATTCTTTGATCGAATAATAAAATTTTTAATCATACTTTTTTCAATTCTCGCATTCGGTATCTTCCTCTTATCACCTCTTGGTACCCAATTAACTATCTGCGCAAGTGCCTCTCGCAAGACTGAGGAACTCTGCTTATTTCACGTTTCTAAAATTCACGAGTATTATCATTAAATCTCTCACGTCACTCTTTAAAACCGAGCCTCTTATCGTACGGCGCTTTAGTTTTTTTTTAGCTGATTCCGCTTTTTTCCGATTCTGTTAATATCGCGCTTTTCTGTGAAGGGCTCGCGCAACTCATCTTGCCTATTCATGAATTCCTAAACTGAATACTTACCTATTCGATTTTGCTATCGCTTCACAATTTCTTCATCGCGCTAACACTAGAAACACTCACATGCCTAAACATTCTACGCGCTATATTCTACCTACCACGCAGCCTCGCCAGTATAATTGATACTGGGCGTTCCCGCAGTTTTACTTATTCCGGGATTAAGGTGTTTCTCCTTTCAAGAAGGAGTAAATTTTATATGAAACATACAAGGAACTGAACTAACCAAGAAAAGAGTTGTTACAATGGTTTATATTCTTTTAATAACTCTCGATCTCCATAATGGACAAAATAATATTTTAATGTAAATGAATATAAAAATTCTTCTGCATTCTATATTTAAAAAAAGGTTTCATCAATCAAAAAACTTCTTCGTCAATGAAAACCGTGATGAAAACAACGAAAAAGGCTTTTTGAATAATTATCATATTTTAATTGGTAAAGCTGGAAATTTTTGTCATCCTTTCATAATTATTTCCATTACTTAGGGATTGTTTAAGGTCAAACAAGTTCTCATTTCTTCTCTTACCCACATGTCGAATGAACTAATCGTTTAGTTTTCTTGAAAAAATGTACATGAACACTATTTATTACGTCCAAAATGAAAGAAAAATTTGATTTTTAAAAGGAATTCTACCTGTAGCGAAAAGTATCTACAGTACAACCCGTTTAAGAAAATTCCACTTCATGCGTGATTTTCACCCTCTCACACGAAACTCATGGTAAAAAATGCTTAAGGGGCTCTGTTTCTCGCTTAAGATGTGGATTTTTCCCATCTTCAGGTGCACTGAAACCCACTTTAGCTAATAGTTCGCCTCATCCATGGTGAAGGGACTACTCTAGGCTTTCCACCATGGCCTCATTCAATAGACTAAAGTATATTTATATCATCTACGTCCTACTCTAACGCTTCGCCGTATCTCTAGAATGGTTCCTCCTGAATTTCTTCTTTGGAAAGACTATTTTTGTGGGAATAAAAATTAAGATATCGCGAAGCAGAACAATCTCCATCCCCTTTCCGAGCTGATACGAATTGAGATAGGAGTGAGATCACTCTTCTCAGGGCAGCGCGTTAGATTAAAAATTCGCTGGGCGATGATTCTTTTCGTCGCAATCTCAATTTGTAAACATATCGAATAAACCAGAAAGAGAGTGCAGTGTTTTATGAGCATATATAACTTATAGTCTTAGAGAGATCGTGCACTGTGATGCCCTCTCATCACAACTTTAAAAAAAATTCATCATTCTTCCCCAATTGTCTGTCTGGTAAAAAGTGTTTTAGATCGAAATTTAGCAACTAAGACACTCTCTTTGTGCGAAAAGCAGATCATGCACCAAAAATATTATTTATTTAATGTCGCTGCGATTTGACCAGGTAAATTAAGTATGCATGTAATTATGTAAAGCAACTAGCAATTCATAAACCAGTTATAACTCTATCCCAAGGAAGACGCGGTTTTCGCTTGGTTCCCTGAAAAGCGTCTTAACCGCGTTTTTCTTTATGTAATAACATCATTTTATGCATAAACTTGCTTCCTAGATAGCTTTCCAAATTGTCCGTCACAGTTGTTGTTTGAAGTCAAAGAAGAGTCTACTAAGTGGCTCCATAGTTTCATTGTTACTCATGAGTTTCAATTGTAGGATGGTTTACCCGAATACATGTATTCTCAGGCTCATCCTATGTTTGCATGATTACAGGTAACTCATAACATTGACCTTGACAAAGATACAGACCTTCACTGATTACTTGAATGGTTCAGTTCGAGTGGGTGGTGGATCCTCTGTCATAAGCTCTAAAGTTTGTCACATTCTAGAGGCAAGTCTGGCTTGCTGTAGTACCAGGATACTCAACCTGGTGCCCAAGGCAACCTTGCACAGTAAAAGTCTCGGTAAAACGATATTTTTAATTTGCTACAACAGTATTTCTTAGGATTGCACTAGCAGGGATAGAGTGGAGGTTAACCTAAGTGGTTAACTTCTAAAGTGATGAAATTTCCAAGAAATGGCCTGAACATCACCCTGGATGTTATGTGTTGTTGGCTTTGCTTTCTGGAATGCCCTTGGGTGCCCTGGCACCAAAAAAGGTTGAGTATCCCGGCTGTAGTATAAATGTAGATGACCCTATTTACTCTCCCTCAGTAATGACTCTCAGTCAGACTATATAGCCTGTTGCCTATTTTTATTCTTTTTATATAAATGATAAATAAATAAACTCTGTCCTGAGTTTACCATAAGTGATCACTTTTGTAAAGCAATAGGCTGTAAGAGGGATATAATAGACGATACATTCTTTTGTAATTTATTTTAAGTTTAGATCATAAATACATAAAAAATTAAGACAAATAACAATTGACATAGACAAATACACGAGGAAGAAAGCTAAAACATCTGTAAGTTTCATTAAATACTCCTCTTATGTCATACAAAGGATTTATATCATACTTGAAGATCTTTGTGTTATTTCCTCATCAAACCAATTATTAAATGTGCAATCTATTTTGCTCATTGTAAATACCTTGTGGAATGTAATTTACTGGATGAAAGCTAGGATACAATTATTTTATCATACCTTGCCATTAAATCAAAATATTTCACCCTAACATCATGTGTATTTTTGTTGTTATAAAATCGTTCCTGTATTGCTATTCAATTACTTGTGGACATAAATGACTTCTTTATTACTCACTCTGTCTATTCATGTATTTTCCATTATTATTCTGCAGCAATGCACATCCATTCCTTTTAACCTCTCCTCTGCTGTACACCATAGCAGTATTTGCTGTCAACAGTTACTTTTGGTAAAACAGTGCCGGAATCAAATAATAGCATGATATTTAACTTGATAGGTACTATATTGTCCTCATCATCATAGGTCATTCAATCGGTAGATTGGTTGACTGCAGTCCTCCATTCCTCTCTCTCTAGTGCTAACTTTACCATATCCTGATATCTCTTTTTCTGTATATCTCTCTTTCTTTGGCTAATATATTTGTCCCTTGGTCTTCCCCTTGGTGCTTTTCCCTCTATTTTGCCTTCAAGTACATTCCTAACACATTGTCCTAACAAATAGAATATTTTATGGGAAAGTAGTGTACTGGCAGAAACATATAGGTTATAGTGTGAGATTTCTTGAAAATAGAATTTATACTCAACATTTTATTCAAAGGTAAAAAATTAGTTAATGTGTATTTGGAAAAAAATGGATGGATACATCCAGTTTGTTATTACCATTTCTCTAATTTGTAAAATAATAATAACAAAAAAGATAACGTTGAATCCACAAATAAGCAGGACTTCAGCATGTTGCATTAAATTGAGTGAAACTTTTGCGATAAAAAGCCACACAATAAGCAATAAAGTACAAACATCTGCATACATCTGAAAGTGCAAAGTTTAACTCTTGATAATTGGATTGAAATCAGGTGCTGGTGAAATGGTGTCAATAACACTTGTATGCGAAACTTTTCATTTCTTGCAGGCTTTATTTTTTTACGAGATTAAATTATAATTAAATTGATATGAGTGGTAAAAAATTAATAAAGTCTCTTATTTTTGAGGGGACATCTTTTTTCAATTTGAATTAACTTGAATCTTTTCATAAGACTGAAAATTTCATCTTTCCTGGACAATCAATTCACTTCAAATTGCATGGGATTGCTAAAGATGAGCATACATTTTTTCAAATAGAAATATATTTTGACTTTAGTCCCATATATGTTAGAAAATAGGCCTACAGAGAGAGTTTTTAGCAAGATTTGCATTAGCAAAGATGTTTGTGTCACATAAATGTTTCTGATTCTCATGCATAGCTTAGTACTCAGTAAAAGTTAACACAATATTTAATTTAGAGATTCAAGTTACTTGTCTCATTCCAAGTTCTACTGTGGCTATTATTTATAAAAACTTATGAGTTTTCAATAATAAGCATGTATACTTCAGAGTATGACAATCTTCAGTTTGTATTCTTTCCTGTTTAAACAGTTTTCTGTGATGTGAAGTGATTTCTATTTTATATTTTCTTTTTTACGTATATTTTACATTCAATTTAACTCCTTTACTCTTTACATGGAATGTACTGGCTGTAAATCTAAGACAAAGGAAAAAGTAAATGAACAATTTGATTTATATATCAGTTCAAAACCTGTGCAATGAAACTAAATTACCTGTGATAAAAAATGCAGAATAATTAAGCAGTACTATCAACATTCAAAGATGGAAGAAATTGAGGCTTTAATAATTTTTGGCAGATCATTAAGGAATGGTTTCTTTCCACACATATTAATTAATGCTAACTATGGAGCTAACAATGAAACATAATTTGAGTTTACCTTCACTTTTCTTTCGCATCTTCACCTTATGTTAGATTGACTTTCATTAGAAGTAGTTTTGGGCTCAGCTCTTAGTGAGGGTCAACATAAAAGAAATTACCTTGGATGTTGAGGCACTTCTAAAAATCTAACAAAATTTTCATTTTCTTAAGTAATTCATCTTTATATTCTTCTACCAATGTCTAGATTTATTTATTATTAATTTATCTTTTGACTTACATCAATATCTCTGTCGATATATTTGTACACAAGTTTTTCTCCAATATCTTAAAATGGTATGAGGAAAATTTTCTGAAATATCCCATGTAAGATTGGCTTAATGACAAGGGGCTGAATCGAGTCCAGGGAAGGGCTTTTGGTGACTTTGCAAATAAATGTGTGCTTTTAGGAAAATTCCCAAGAGAAACGGACATGAAAAAGTCTGACGGGACCGAAGCTCAACTCGGGTCTCCCAATTGGTCGTTGGTCGCTGTAAACCCCAAGCTCTCTAGTCAGAGCATTCTTCAATACCTTCCGGGAGACTTGGTAAGGGCGATAGTTAATGAGCGGCCGGTGCCTCTATGAGGCCGTTAGTTCACGATGCCGCATGGTCAAATTAACTCGTCTTCAGCTCCGTGAAAAAAAAATAGATTTTGTAACTCTTAATTCCGCGAACTTCTGGAGTTCATAAACCGCTAGGACTTATTCAGTTTTCCTTCAGAAGTTTATGTACTTGGTTTGATTATTATCTTTCACCAATGTATTATAATTTTAGTTGAACGGAAGCTAACGTGCAATAATCAAAGTATCTACGTGCAAGTAACATATGTGGAATATCTGAAATTATTACCGACTCTCTACAATCCCTTCAAAACAATTCTTCAGTGCTTTCAAGTGCTGAGCCCTTTGATATTTTGAGAACTGCATATACTCTTCGATAAGTTTTGTACTCATTTTCGCTGAATTCTGAAATAATGAAGACAATATTCCTAGTTATCAAACAATTTTCAAGGACACAAGAGATTATATTAACTATAGGAATCAGAATAAAAAGATATTATCCAAATCTAAGGAAGAAATTAAATTACTTGAGTGTTTTTACTTTGGTTTAACAGGAAAATTCTTAAATTGAAAAAAAATTAATTGACATAGAATGTAGTTTTCTGGATTCGAATGTCTTGTTTTCCGCACTGAGACTTCTATAAAACTGAAGAAGAGCAGAGGTTCGCGGCTCACGAGGCTCGTGTTCGCGTTTTGTGTAATATCCTGTTCTCTCTTGTTTTCATGTTCTGAATGTTGGCCGCTCTGTATCCGGGAAACAAAGTTGCAACATGGCTTCGTCCGGTAAGTAGCACAGTTGGTCAGCCACGTGAACCGATCTATAATACACACTTTATATTTAAAAAGAGAAATTTATGGCTTAATTTGATAATTTTCTCCATTGAAAGACGAAAGTTTTGTTTCAAACAATCGTTGAGGTTTTTTACTCAACGTCATTTTGAATAACAGCTTAGGAATACACAATGGTGTCAGAAATATGTTACCTCTTAATCAAATCTGCTAGAGTTGTTGCAGAGATTATGAACATTACCCACAGACATGTGCAGTCCATAAGCGTTCTTGTAAATTCAGCTACTAATGTAACGCCAATGCCTTGAGTCACTGGGATGTAGGCACTGACGTCAGTTGTAGTAGAAACAGATACCATAATTCTAAAGAAAGGTTCAAGTCTTGATTAATAAAGATTTATCACATTCTATTTAGGTAAGAAAGGCAAGAAAACCAAAGGTAAAACAGTTAATTTGAATGAATTCTTGGCTAACAAAACTGAAGATGCTGAACCAACTAAGCGGACTGTAACTAGCTGGGCGGATGCGGACGTAGATGATGGTAACCTACTCAATGAGATAAATTGCTTAATGAATTTCTATTGGGACTTAAAGTTTGAATATATTTTTACTTCTCTCTTCTTTAGATTACTATTACAGAAGCAGGGAAAAGCCTGTTGTATTACCAACAGCTCCCCGTGCAGCGCGTGAACCAGAAGTAATAGACGAATCGAGGATTCCTAATGAAGCACCATTTGTTGCTTATATCTCAAATTTGCCGTACGATGTTGAGTCGGAGGACATTTCGGAATTCTTCAAGGGATTGGGGGTAATGAAAAGATTTTTTTTTACATCTTATTTTAGCATATGTAAGAAAGTATTGAAGAATTTATGCCTAGTAATGGCCAAAAATTCTACTTCGTACCCGGTTCCTTAAGGAAGTTACATTATTCATTGGCAATCTTTAATCCTTTCATTTCAGATAAAAAGCATAAGATTACCGACAACAGAGGAAGGTGGATCGAGATTAAAGGGATGCGGCTTTGTGGAATTTCATGATCGTGAGAGCCTGAGAGAAGCTCTTCACTTTGTCAATAGGGTATGGATTTACTAATTATTTTCTCTGTAAAGAAAGATAAAATTTTGACAATTTTTCTGCCAAATTACTTACTGACGACGTTAGTGTTGCATTTAGTTATTCAAATTACTTTAAGATCTCTGATTGTGGATACAATATTCGTTGAAAATTTAGTGAAGTGCAATTTTCTCAATTCTTATTTTCAGCATCATTGGATGCACTAGAAAATTTTTTTAATAACCATGCCATTATTCCAAACTCATCGTTAATCCTATATTCAACTCCGTTTCCTAGTATTGCTAGTTCTTATGAATTAAATTTAGCTAGGAAGTCATGTGCTTTTAAAAAGTAATTATTTGGTTAAATTTAAAATAACGGTCAGGAATTTATTACATAGTTGGCGTAGGTTCTATTATGTTGTAACTCAGTTGTTTTATATCAGTTACTAGGTTTTGAAAGTCCTTATTTTTTATCGTTTATCAGGTTTGTTTACCTATTTGAAATTAGAAAACACACATGTTTTTTCTTTAGGATTAATGAAAAATTGGTGTAATTGAACAGTAGCCTTATTTTTATTATAATTGTATAGAAGCTGTGAGTTATTCTTTTCTGTAATAATTAATGTAAGTGATCCTTTAGATTGGAATGTCAATTGCATGGTATGGTGTATTTGAATGACTTGGTAAATTGATATGGTAAGCTTAATGAAAATCGTCATAGTTTAACCTATATG
The DNA here is from genome assembly GCA_036926295.1 of Pachydiplax longipennis. Classification (NCBI taxonomy): domain Eukaryota; kingdom Metazoa; phylum Arthropoda; class Insecta; order Odonata; family Libellulidae; genus Pachydiplax; species Pachydiplax longipennis. The sequence continues at coordinate 41,090,807 of JAVFKF010000015.1, forward strand.
TGTACTGATATCAGTCAGTGGCTCCTTTTAGGTTGATAAGAACATGATGGATAAAGTAAAACAACATAACACAAATCATTGTAGTAGAGTTGGTATGTAAATTCATTTGGAATTGATGAACGGGCTTGTGCAGTTCAATTTCAATTATTTGAAAAAAGAATGATTTCATTAACTTTGGTTAACAAATGAGTAATTTGTTTGATTCATTTCTTCAAGCCGGCTTACCAGACATTCTCTAATAAATTAGTAACTTTGACCTTAACAACAATTTCTCTCATAATCTAACCTATATCTTCTTTAATTCCAAAATACTGTCTTCAGCAGACCTTTGTGTGTGCCTAAATAGCTTACTTTTCTGTATTAACATCATTTTCCATGGGCTTATTTTATTCATGACAGGACTTTTTTTTCTTAGTTATTAAGTATTCTTCTGCAGCACTGTGTCTCTGTTGCTTCAGATTTTCCATTTCTCTATTCATGTTTACCAAAGTCCATGTTTCACAGCCATACAATGATCTACTGACAGATTTTTGTATGGCTTTTACTACTATTTGTTAATAATTGTTTCTTTCAATTGATTACCTCTGTATTTGGGCTTTTCTGCTTACAATCTCTTTCTGGATTTACCATTTCTTTATTAAATATATTGTGATAACTATATGTTTCTTCTCAATTATAGTGTTTGGCTATTGGTTTTAGCTTGTCTTTTCTTGTATATAAATAATGTACTTTCTTTTCTATGTCGAAATGGCTGAGAATAAGGAAGTAGTGAAATGGTGATACAATATTTTAAGTTGTATTTTCTATCCATCCTATCCCTTGCTTGTCTTCCTGTATTTTCCATTAAATTTATTTTTTTATTATCTCATGCATTAGTGTTTTTTTGCTGATAATTAACCACCGACAATGCAATGTATGTGGTTGGTTACCATTAAGTTGTTTCATTTAGTTTAATTCAAATAAGAATGTGGAATATTGTTGGTAATCAGTCATTTCCACTTACATCATATCCAGTCACTTAACACTAAATAGAAATAGTTATAATCTATTTTCATAAAATGGAAAGTTTGTAGGTATATTTATATGCTTGTATATCACCATATACATTCACCTAAAACTTATGAAGTATAATTTGTCCATTCTTCAGACTTAACATATCATAAATCATCTTTCAGTAGAACATCTGCTACTTTCTATGTACGCAACATTTTTGGTTTGATATTAGGCATTGCTATATTTTCCATAAGAATGTACATAATAATTTATTTGGCTTAAATCATCATCTCCTTGTAAAAAATTATTCCTTTATTAAATAAAAAAATACGAATATTAATCATAAGAAAAGAAATCCCATAAAGAATTTTATTTTTATCATATAATTTTCATCTCAACATCATGTAAACTTTGATAAAATATACTGATTTTTGTCTATCCCAATTATTTCTTTCACAGAGTTGTCCTTTGTGTTCATAACTATAGTTAAAGCTATCTTTCAAAGGAATACACAGATTGTCCAAATATGAATTCTTTTGGAATACCGCTTCGAGATAATAGTATTGAAAGCCAATAATTTGAGTTAATATCGTTACATTAGTTATTGATGCAGGAACTCATTTTATGAGATATTAAGTTTCAGTTTGATGTTAATAGTTTCTTCTTCCTTTTCATTTTGGTTTCATCATTTCACCTTAATCATGGTGAATTGTTCAAGAACATGTATCTATCATGATAAAGTAGGAAACATATTTTACTCAAACCTAGTTATTCTTTTCCATTATGTTTTTGACTGGTTATTTTTTCATAAAATTTTTATCGATGCTGCCTTTAATCTTTAAGCAATTACTGTAAGGATGCTTATCTGCAGACTTCTTTCTAATTAAAGACTGGTTTCTCTCAGGCTTTTGGTTTTATGTGGAACTGATATGGGAGAAGTATTAGGTTTTACTATCAGCTAGCTAATAATATATTTGTGTACCACCGATTCTCTGATGCATTTATTTTGCAAGAAAATAAGTATTTTGATTGGCTGCACAACCATGCATTACTGTTTTCTCCTTGTTGTTTGTGAAAAAGTTCCTGCCTCTTACAGCCATCTTAAGTGTTCAAAGACTTTAATAATCTAAGGCAACAGATCAGGCTAATAAATGGAAGTTTGAAGAGAATAAAAACTTAAGGTCTGTGTTCTTTTCAATTCTTGCATGATGCGTTTGTGGGCATGCCTTATCTTGCCACTGTAGCACATCAAGATGTAGCAAACTATGTTGTCTGGATCTTAGTCACACTGGCAACTCTTAAATTTCCTATGCCATTTATACATTTGCTTTATAAAGAAAAACTTTCCCCATTTTTAGTGTATCTTAACTGCTCTTTGCCTTTGTTAATTAGAAATTGGATGAATCCATACCTTTCTTCTTTGGAGCATGTATTTTTTAAAATCAGCATGTTTGTTTTTCTCTGTTAAGGTCAAGGTGATAACTATATTATAACTAATTTATCCTCTTGGCTGAGAAAGACGAGTAAGGAATAAACTTCCCTTAGGGCATACTAGGAAAACCAATGTAAGAAGGGTAGATTAAAAAGGCTTCTCTGTTAAATTGGTGATTCTCACTGTCTATCATAATCTCCCCAGTGTTTCATGAGAATATTATTATACCTCAGTTCTGTGTTGCCTCATGTTATATACTGTTTTTCTCACTACATTGAATCAATCCCAGGGATGTAAATGATGTTTTTATGAATCAATTCAAGCCTGGAAATAGATTGGAGGTTTATGGTCAAATGTAAATTTATATATACTAATACAGAATTGAGAAAGAAAAGCAATGGACTGCATGTTGAAACACAGTTGAGAGGGATTGATTTCTCATGGAACCCAAAGGAGTTGTTTTTTTTTTCTCATAGAACCCAATGAGCATCTCCATGTTTACTGGTAATTAATCTGCTCATCTTTGATCTCCCTCCCTGCGCTCTAATAGATGTCATATTTCCTCCTCTTCAGCTTTAAAGAGTTATAGTAAATCTATATGGCTAGATTCTGCATCCATGAACATACAATACCACCAAACCATGTCAGATCCAAAACTGATGGAAAACTTTTGCATTCATGTCCAGGTTTCATTTTGACTCATCCTTGCACATTGTTGTAATTTGAAATTGTATGAGGGATCCCTTTAAATTTGGCAGCAAATATATTTCTGAGGTTTGGGTGAAAGCAATAAAGAAAAGAAACCATAGTTTGAGCATCACTGTGTGTTTGTGCTGTATTACCATTTTTATGATTCCCTTCTGAAAATTTAAGTGTTCACACCAAGTAGAACCTCCACTAAATTGTAATGTTCATTGGGTTAACTTGATAGAATCATTATTACTATTCTTTTTCAAGAATTTATCTAGCTTAAGGGATATAAACTAGAATTTAAGAATGTTGACACAGCAAGAACTGCATACCGAACCAATTACTATAGCAAAGTCTGCTGTTATTGGGACATCAGCACTGGCCTAAATGCTAGTTTAAAAACTTAATACAAAGGACAAGCACAAATAATGCAATTCAGCAATCACAAATAATTGAATATTAAAAGTATGTCTAGTGTTTATTGAATCAGAAACCGTCGTAAGCACACTCTTTGAGCTTAAGATTTAGAAGTGCATCCCACCTTTCAAGAAATTTTTACTCATTTATATTTCTGGATACTCAGGAAAGTTAGTCTAGAAATTTTGAAAAGAAAGGAAATTTAATAAAGCTCATGATTTTAGCCACGAAATATTTTTATCCAGTAGAAGTTTTGAGGCTGTAAAGAACTAGTCCCTTTGCAATGAATGTGATTGTTGAAGAAGTCATATTTTCATGGGGAATTAGGCCAATTTAAAAATCATGCGCAAGCTGCTTCTTAAGGGGTAAATAATTGACTATTTAGGAAAATCACATTGACTATGCCAGTGGTTGGCAAAATGCAGCATAGTCTTGCGGCTCTTTTGCTTATTGAGTGTGGGTCTTCCACAAAAAACTGTATGTGGGGGTCGGGCGATGGGATAAACTGGTAGAATGTAATAATAATGACAATGCGCGTACCTATATAGCTCAAGTTTTAAAAATTTAGCTCTCAGAAGAAATTACATGGCTTTACTGTTGGTATTTGGCTCTTTGACTCATGAGTTTGCCGACTACTGGACCATGCCAGTGATATTTCAATATAATGAAATAACAAAAAATGCTTTGCTGTGAAATAACTTAAACTTTCATATGTATCCTGCTAGCCATTTTTCAGCATGTGGCAGGGGTACATATACCAAGACTACTTCCCTTATTGGTTAATACTGCATTTTATGGTAAAATTTTGAGTAAATATTAACATAATTCAACACCTCATTTGTTTCACAATATAGCTTTCTGTAAAAATTAAGCTGCAATTAATATTGTATTATTGAAAATTTGCTTTCCAATGGGAATCAGTAGGCAGTTAAGCAATTCTTTGTTATCATATTGAGTGTGGCAATGTATGTTTCTATAAAAACTTGAGAACCAGTAGCAGCAAAACTTGAAAACTTGCATGTTAATAAAAGTCAACACCCCACTTTTGTCAATATATTTGATCTCCAGTTCAACCCCACAGAATGCAAACTGTTCTCTGTTTCCTATTGAATTAGCTAATGTGAGTTTTGTTTGTTTGCCTTAATATTATTAACTACACTATTGCTGCATATTTCTGTTTATCCCATTGAGAATCGGCTGGCACTTCAGGTAGTAAATCATAAGCAAAAGGAAGAAAAGGTACTTGTAGCCCTATTGTATATTTCGTGCTTAAATAAATCTTAATCATTGGTCATGAAAAATAAGCCGTAAGGCATCCTTAGGAGCAATAATTAATGTAATAATGGTTTTGCTTTTGGGAAACATGGTACATTTGTTTGTCATATTAATAAAAATGTCTTGATGTGTTTATATTATGGAAAATTTTCCAAAGTATTGGTGGTATGGCAAATGACAAAGATATAAATAATACCTAAATTATAATTAATACAAATAATACCTATAATTTATTTACTGATGGCTCAAAATCTAGTTGTTAGGCCCTTAAGAGAAAATATTTTTAATGATCACTCATTGGTCCACCAAGGATTTGCTCCTATGAGATAATTTTGTAGTCTTTGCATTTGATTGTCCTTGAAAATCAAATTAATTTGAAGTTTTGGGAAATGTGATTTCTTGTTCTAAATTCCCTATAATGAAGGTAGAGCCTGTCTTTGAGAATTTATAATTAGGTGTCCCTTTTGCTTACCATCCCCTGGATGCAACCTTTTTGAGATATCTTGTCCTAGTTAAGAAGAATTATCTCAGAGCGATTTCAGCAATCCTTATGCCTGTGATGAAGGGTTTGTAATTGTATTTATTGTAATTTATTCTTCTACATTCTCTATCATCTATTCATCTTTATTCTCATTGCAATTTATTCTTTGAAGGATATCAAAGGTCGGCTGATAGGTGTGGATGTGTCAGATGGTAAGAGCAGTATGGGGCGAGACTCAAAGCGCGGTGGTATGGGAAGAGATATGGACGGTCCTGACCGTACCCTTGGTAACTGGCGCTCTGGACCTCGGGATGATGACTATGATCGGGATAGGGACAGGGGAGGATTTGGTGAGTGAACATCTTAATCAAATCACAATGCCATATATTCCAAGTCAACATTGAAGCCTAAAAATAAATTTCATTAATGCCAGGTGTCCCCTAAGTATAATATGAACACTAAGGTGTAAAGAAGTAGGAATGCCATTGCTATTTTTTGTGATGAAAGTTCTCTTCAGGTGGCTTGGTTGGAATTATGAAGCAGTAGATGAACCATCTAATGATTGAACCTTGAAGATAACTTTCTTGATCAAAACTGGTTATAGCAATAAGCCTCATGGAAATTAAGAACTATTTCTTCTCCTTGTGTGTAATACTAATAATGGAGATTTCTTTCACTAATGAATTCCCATGATTTGCAATGGTGGTGGAGTGGTTAATGTTGCTAGCCCTCCAGCCCTAAGGTCCTTGGTTTAAATACCAGTTAAGAGGATTTTTTTAGGCTAGGGAGTTGTTCATGCTGGTCTTTAAATAGTTAATTGTATGAGTGGTCTATGTAGACTAGAATTTGCTTAAGAAAGACAATATTATTGTAAAACCACAGTTATTGAAGAGTGATTATTTTTATTGTTGATAATTTAGGTGTATGTAATAATATTTTTACATGAATTTTTGTAAATTTATTGTATTCCCATTATTTTTGATAGGGTAATTCATTAGTAAACTTAATGATAAGCCAATTCCAGTTTTCCTAAGTAAGAACTGCTAGTTGTTGCAGATATAATATGGTGCTGTAAATGAAAAAGATTCTCATAATTTCTAACAGATAAGACCACAGTATGATGGACGATTTCTATATTTGGCCTCTTATTGCACTGAAAGACAGTACAATTGCCTTGTATCTTATTATGTTATTACACCGGCCTTGGTAGCTGAGTGGTTAGTGTTGTAGCACAATCGCTCCGACGCTAAGGTTCAGGGTTCAAATTTTCTGATCAAGGAATGGTTTCGTGTGTTTGTTCACTGTTACTGCTGCCTCTCTTAAGCTCCTCCTGATGAGATCTGTTGAATTTATGGTTTCTGCAAATTTCAGAGGCAACACCTGCTGAGCTAGAAATAAATAATGGACAATATTTCTGTAATTTACTTCCCTATTTGTTTTTCAGGGTTCAGAGACAGAGGTGGCATGGGTGGAGGGCGTCGTGATTTTGGGGGTGGATTTAGGGAGGGAGGAGGAGGCGGAGGGTTTCGCGATGGAGAAGGTGGTGGTTTTCGGGACAGGGAAGGAGGTGGATTCAGAGAGAGGGAAGGAGGTGGTTTCAGGGAAAGGGAAGGAGGTGGATTCAGGGATAGAGAAGGAGGCGGATTCAGGGAGAGAGAAGGGGGCGGATTCAGGGAGAGAGAAGGGGGCGGATTCAGGGAGAGGGAAGGGGGTGGTTTCAGGGAAAGAGATGGGGGAGGATTTAGGGACCGGGAAGGGGGAGATCGCTGGGGAGGTGATCGTGATTTCGTAAGAAGAGATGCTGGTTTCTCACGAAGAGGTTTTGAGGAAAGAGATGAGCAGTCAGCTGCTGAAAGAGGTATGTTTCATTGTCTAGTGTTTCAGTAGTTACATTTCAATGCAGGTAGCTCTATGTCATTCAATCATTGACTATGCATGACAAATATTTGGTGCTGGTTATAGTCAAATCTAACATGTTTTATGTATAGATGCTTCTACAGATGTGAATAGAATACAGATTCAAAGACTTGAAATGTTGGTTATATTTACCTTCAGAAAACTACCCAAAAAATGGGAGTTTCACCCTAGGTCTTCTTGCTTTTCTATGTATCTTGTTTCAGAGTTGATAGCTAAAAACAATAATTTTTCTTAATAAATGTATACATTATTTTATGTGCTCAAGTTTTGTATCAATAGTGAAAGTGATATGTGCTTATCATATTTAATTGTATTTATTTCTAATAAATTATTTGCATGATTAAATATTGAATGTTTTGTAGAAATGGCCCGAACAAGACCCAAGTTACAGTTGGCCCCAAGAACTAAGCCGCCAGAGGAAACTAAGAAGCCAGAGAAAGAGATTTCTCATTCATCTATTTTTGGTGGTGCAAAACCCGTGGATACGGCAGCTAGAGAGAGGGAAATAGAAGAGCGATTGAACAGGGAACGAAGTACTGATGCTCCAGTCACTCGTGAAGTAGAACCAAGGTCAGCATGATTGTGTTTATTCACCAATTGACTTAGGAGACAATAATTCATTTCTAGTGATACAAGGTCGTTTTCTTCATCTGTTTTTATTTACATAGATAAGTTGCTATCTTAGAGGAAACATGGCATTGCTGATGGCTATTCTGTCATGTGCTGTCATCTTTAAAACAATGCTCTACAGGATTAGATTCATTCATTAATTTTTATTGAACAACCGTTAGAATTTTGTTTTTTGATGACAATCTATCTACTGAAAAATTGTCCATCTGATTTTCTATCTTTTGATAAAAGAAAAGGAACTCGGCGTTCTATGATTAAGAGAAAAAGGTATCTCCTAGCGCCGAAGCAGCAACTGTCAGGGGCAATTCCTTGGGAAAAAAAATTCACCCACATGGTTGCCAATTTTCAGAAGTACCCAGTGCACATTTCGGAAGCTATGCTCCCATTGTCAAGCGTGGTCAAACACTGAATGGTCAATTTCATTCAGCATTTGACCACCCTTGACAATAGAAACATAGCTTCCAAAATGTGCATCGGGTGCTTCTGAAAATTGGCGACAACGTGGGTGATTATCTTTTTCCAAGCAATTGTCTCTGATGGTTGCCTTTGGCTCTTGGAGATACCTTTCTCTCTTTATCTCAAATGGAAAAATATGCATAGGAATTAAAGCCAGTTTGATGCTGTCTAGAAGATCTAATGAATTTTAGTGAAATATGTTGAATTACAGTGTTAATTGTTGTTCATCCACCATACTCCTGGAATAGTCTTTCTTTTTTCTCATTTCCATTCACTTTCTTCTTGGGAACCTTTTTTTGCAGTGAAAGGCTGCATTAACCATATGTTCTCATTAATGGCTATTTGTGAAACCAAAAGCTATGCTTGAGTTTTTCGTTGCATAGATGTTTTTCTTATTATGGGAAAGTCTTTACACCCTTATATTGTATGTATATTTAAATACTGGTGGATGTTCCCATGTTCAGATAGTATAAATATAACATTTGTAATATTGCTGTGTTCAATTCCAGATCATTCAAAAAAAGTTCATAAGATGTACATGTAAGTCATTGATTTAGTTAATCATATCTAAAAGGTAAACATCACTAAAATATGTTTACTTTGATTTACATATCATGGCCATAACACCAAACTCCTATGACTACTTTTTTTTAGATATATTTAAAGTAATCATCGTGAAAAGTAAAACAAGTTTATGATGCTCAAAACTTGACAAAGTAAGAATTCAAAAGTAATTTTATGGGCAGCTTGTATTTAATAATGTAATGAAATGAGTCAATGAACTTTGTGCATTTGATTTTTCAGGAGAGGTAAGAGTCCAAATGAAGAATGGGACGAAGACAGGGGTCGCAAAGAAGGTGTGTGGACTCGCCGCTCTCAGAGGCCGTTGGACAACCAACAGCAGGTATTTGCTTCTCTTGACCCTAAATTTATCATTATAATAACATTTTGTAAATGTTTGTGTTATGTTAATTCGATCAGTAGAACCATCTCTTCTCTGAAAATTGATGATAACCATGAGGAATAAAACAAAATTTATTAGAGTAAATAATTGTTTTGAAACATAGATTTGGAAACCTGTATCAAAAATTGTTGAATTAATGTGTTTCGACTGAAATTTATATATTTTAAGTACCTTTGTCCTCAATCTTAGCATTTAAGTTTTTTTAAATTAATATATGTGTCACTTCTCTTAAATAGTTTCTAGCTTCCCTTCTACTTGAGTTAAACAGATTTTTAATGTAATTTCTAACTATATGTATAATATAAGGTAGTAAATATTCTATCTTCTTGCATTGCTTCATGCTCAGTTGTTTAGATTTAGCTTTGCAACTGAATTAAGAAGAATCCTTTTATTTTTCACTCTTTATTTCCTCTTATCACTCGCCCATTATTTTTAAGGTTAGTTTTTTCTAAGGCAGTGATAGCAAGCATTTTTAGCTCTGATTTTTTTTGTCATGTCTCCTTTGACATGTGCGTTGTAAGTTTACCATCACTGGTGGAAGATAAAAATCAGCTGTTTTCATGAAATTCTCCTCTGACTGTAAGGAAAAGATATTTTAATTGAGCCGTATGTTTAATTAACCTAGAGGTTTTTATGTTTTTGCAAGTTTTTTTACTTGCAGAACTTCACATACAACTTTTTCCTTTCTAAATTGTATACAGTACATGCACATTGCTTTATTTTGGATAAGTTGGTTCTTATAACTATTAAAATATATCAGGTAAGATTTGAGAAAAACTAGGTTAACTTAAAAAATAATGATTTTCTTGAGATTGGTACCTAGTAATTATTATTATGAGGGAGTATTAAAGTAATTTATTATCATTCAGTTGTTATTATTATGTAGCTTTCCATTCCACTTACACACATAGAATTCATCTTTGCACAGCATAAGGAAAGTCTTTTGTATATATTACTGCTTTTACATAAGATTTTTATCTTTCCTACATCATGTTTGATATTTCATTTTTCGTCACTCTATTGGTCACTCAGTAAGTTATAGTTTTGTTTTATCTTCAGGATGAGGAGGAGCGACGTGAGCTGAGCAAAGATAGATCAGAGTGTGATTACAAAGAGAAACCACCAGCATCCCCCACTGAGCAAGGTAAATTTCATTCCTATCCCATTAACCATTTGCTTACATTGAGGGTGAAGTGTACTTTTTGTTGGAAGATAAAAATACTCTTTTTATTTGAAAACTTTGTTCTCCTAATGTTATTATTAACATACTATAAACATTGTTGTTAGAATACAACGCAGTAAATTGCTCCCCTGTATATCCGTCTGCATATATTTCTATCTAAATGCTATTAATCCTAGAAGATTTCATAGAATCCATCTAAATATTGCATACAAGACCTTTCATATCAAAGGAAAAAGCAGACTTCTTTTGCTGTTAGGTACTGTATTTGACTTCAGGTTGCTCAGAATGGTGCCTATAAGAAATGTGTAAACTGTCTATTTATCCCTTTCCGTGTCTTTAGAAAATTAAAGTAGAAACAGAGATCAAGTGAAGTTGATACAAATATCTTAAGAAGAGAAACTGAAGTAAGATACTTATTTTGGTTGTAAAATTGAATTGGATTCAAAATGGTAAGAATCTCTATGAGATTGTTAAAATTTTGTCATAAGGACTTCCTTTTAATGACAATCAAGATTAAAATTGAAGCTAATTTCTTATATTTCTCTACAAGAATAATGTATAACTTCAGCTGAGGTAGAATTGATGGTGAGAAAATGTTCATCTTCTTTATATAGCTATAAATTTGCATAAAAGTTCCATCATACTTGACTTGAGGTTTCATAATTTCTATATAATGTTTAAGGTGTGTTTAACTGCCAAAAGCAAGTTATTCATTAAATATGATTAATAGTCATTTTTCCATAGTATGATATACGTCAGTTCTACCTACCAACAGTTTCATGGCAATTCCTTGATATGCACAAGAAAAATATACTTGATATTGTGTGTATTTCTGTACGGCTCTAAGTAAAATATCAGTAAATATATTTCAATTGTTTAATTGCCAGAGATAACTTAGAGGCATCATTTTTCTTCCACATCTTTTACTTTACTGTCTGCTAAATGAGAATTTTCATATAAATTTACCTTGACAATTATGATTTCTTTTGTTACAATGTTCTTGTACTTTTGTCATGCAGATCCAAAAGAGAAGCAAGAAGCACCTCCCAAGCCGAAGGCTCAACCTGCAGTTGGTCGTGAGCCTGCAAAGTTGCCAGAATTGGTGGAAAAAGGCCCTCCTGTGAGTCTTGAATTATGTAAAATTCTGGAATTACGCAAATTTTTAAAATTTAAATTGAGGTTTAGCCCTTCTGCAGTGCTTTTTTATACTAACCTTGAATTGTGCAATATGTAAATAATATGAAATTTAATTTTCTCATTTATGAGGATTCATCCTTCTTTCATTCATGCTTTTGCATGAATGCATAATAAGTTCATGAATTGAAAAATAAGTACTATATTTGTAATTTTATGGCTAAAAAGATTTTAAGTTATTTTTGAAGATTTTCTTATTCTTTAAAAATTGCATTGTTACAATTTTAAAATTTTGGCTTCTTTTTGGATGATCATTGATTATATAATATTCTAATCAAATAGCTCAATAGTTTGAGTACCCAACCAGCCAATTGGGAGATACAGGTTCATGTCCTCTTCCCATTAGACATTTTTCATGTGTGTATCACTTTGGGATTTTTAAGTTCATAAAGTTTGAGTTGTCAACATTTCCAACTGCATAGTGAAGGGAGTGATCGGATTTTCAATCTTCCAGATTGCTGATTTTGATATGAAACAAACAAAAATCTTACTTTCTTCTCATAAGTTATAAAAGTCAATATTCACTCAAGTATTTTTGTGTAATATTCTGATAATATTTCTTTCCTTTTCAGAACTTTGCTGTAGCAAACAAATTTGCCTCTCTCCCTGATGAGGACCCGGCAGAATCTTCAGAGTAATTTTTTGAAGTTAGGTCAGGAAGGGATTACTGGGATCCCTGTCGGCTTTAATTGTGTGGGTTAAGGATCAGTTAATTCTAGACCACCTGACTGATTGGCCAGTGTCTGTTTGTACCTGACTGACCAACTTGGGGTGATCATCTCTTTAATAAAGGCTGAAATTTGGAACTGCGTGTATTTGAATAAATGTGATGGATAAAGGTGGTGTCGCTTACATTTTTCTCCCAATTCGGTAATGAATAAGGCAAGCTGAAATCCAGATTTGTTTCCCATCAATTTTGTAAAGCGGTGATTCCCTGTAAAAATACTTGTGGTATAAAATGGGATTTGCTAAGAGCTTCATCATTAATACGACAAAAGCTGGAAGAAGAGTTAGTACTCTTTTGAGTTACTTTGTTAAAATTATGGTGCAGTCCTTTTATATACTTGGTTGTTGACTGGGAGTGTTGAAATGCACAGATGATTTGATATTTTTTACATATTCTCATTCCCTTCTCTTATGTAAAGATTGTTTTATCACAATGAAGAACCAGGAAGATCATATTACCTTCAATGGTTTACCTATGTTATGCTGTACATTTCGTGGAATATGCTTTTCTAATATGATTGCTCTAGGTCTTCAGTCATGCAAATCGTTTTTGTCTGTTTATAGTTGTGAATCACTGTATCAGTCTTTGTTTAAAATTTTGCTAAATTCAGTATTTTGTTTTCTTAAATCGACTTTGGATGGTTGAATGAATTTTAGGGACCAGACGCCTCTGTGTGTGCTCTTGGCCAATTGCTTTTTGTCTGGAAATTGCACTGCACCATAAATTTGTCTTGAAAGGTCCTATAAAAAATTTCCCAACAATCTATGGCTTTTTATTTACAATCCGTTGAAACATATCCTAATGAAATGTATGTTCCTGCTTTGAATTAAAATCACTGCCGTTGCAGTTGTGTTATTCTTTGAGGATTATAAAAGGCTATTTTAAGTATTTTGCCTTCTTAGAAACATCTCTTATGACTAGTTAACCTTCTGCATGAACACTAATCTTTTTGAGTGTTGGTGATTTTAATGAACATATATTTGGGTTTCCTTAAAACAATTCATTAGTTGGAGATGCAAGATATTATTTACATCAAGTGAATTTATGATAATTTCTATTAATACTAATTATAACCCAAATCGTTATATATGGAAAAATGTTCTCCCATTGTTATTTTTTATAAATATTTTTGGTATTGAAATGGAATTTTTGGAAAATAACCTACCACTACTTCAAGTGAGTAATTTCTTATAAATCAAATAATTCTGCTCTGCAAGTAATCATTTCTCAATAAGTTTCCTTGTTCATGATTAATTTCTTGGTTCAACAAAATATTTTCATGCATTAGGAAACCTGAAATTACGTAATAACCAATTGTACATCCAGTATAATCACTTTAATTCAGACTAGGCTACAACCCAATTCTATTGTATATACAGTGAATGTTATAATTTTTTATAGCCAACATCTTGAGTTTCAAGAAGCAGTTAATGTAAATGCTAACATGAGTCACAAAAAAGTCTTTTTTGACAAATTTTAAAATTATTTCCACTAAAATTAGGCTGCAATATTATTAAATTACATTATCTATTTCCTGCTGAAGATATTCTTCTTCCAGCTGTTGAAGTTTTATTGATTACAAAACATGTAAGAATATTTCTGTGCAATGTCCTCTTTTTTGTGACAGTTGTAAATCCTTTACTAATGCTGCATTGATAGCAGCTCTTTTAGAAATAGTCTATAGAATAGTAAAAATAAGAGACTTTATTGTTTCCCATAGCTCATCATAGACAGAATGATCAGAGTTCATTTTTCTTGTTCTTTTTATCGTTGTGAGCAATTTTATCCAACACTATCGTAAATTTTTTATTCTAGTTCAGATTACATTTTTCAAGATATAAATTATTGGAAAGGAGCTATTTGCAAGAAAAAGAATAACCATAAGATCTTTGATTTGCCTGTTATAGTCATTTTAAGAAGACATCAAGAGATCCGAGGCTTTCAAGATGAAATAGAGGAACTAAACTATGATTTTTCATTATATTCTTAATTTTAGCTCTATCATAAATATTAGACCTGATGGTGATATTCAACCAGATAAAGTGAAGGGAATTTAGAGTAATGAATAGTTAATATGATTTATATTAAGGTTCTACCTAAATGAGTATTTGTCTCCTTAGTAGCATGTAGATAACCAAATTTTATGCATTGAATAATTCTTTATGACATAAGAGCAAATAGTAATAGAATAAAACTCCTTGAAATTAAGCCTTAATGTTTCTTTAAGAGTAAAATTGAATGTAAGACATGGTCTTATTTTTGTGTAAACATGGTTGATAAATGCAGACTAGCTAGTGATGGTTGGATAGAGCAATATTTGGATGGAAGAAATCAAGCAAAGGCAAAGAGGTAAGGTGACAGAGGCTGTGGAATATTGAGAGGAGAGGGATTTTAATAAAAGTAATTGAAGATGGTATACAAGGTAAAAGGGAGGACTTACTCGTGTGACAGTTTTCAGAGGGAAGACTCGATATAAAGCAAGTTTAAAGATGGATATTTACACCACTTATATGTACTTATTTAGTATATAGGATTGGAATAGCGTAAGAAACAATTCTTAAACTAATTTTGATTAAGGAAACCTTATTCAACTGGTGGCATTATTAGGGCATAACTAATATAAATAAATTACGAAAGATGAGCATCTCTTGAAATGAAAAGGTAAGTGCTACTATGATGAGTGTTCACTTAAGTGCTTGTAGATGGTTGGTAACGTTGGTAAGCTTGAAAAAATTTATAAGCGTTATGGGTGACGTAGCTGACCGCCAAACCCGCCAAATGTATTTGGTTCGTTCGGTTCAACTGCGATAGTGGTTAATAGTGGAGAGTGCTCGTTAATATCCCTGTTTGTGTCCGGACATCATTCCAAAGTGAAATTTCAAATCGTGGAAATTGAAATGAATTAATTCTCAGAGTGTTTAAACGTTATAAATCTACCATTAGGGTGAGATTGAAAAACTTCAGTGTTTACATCAATATGTCGGAATCAACATCGCTGGGACTATATAAATGGATAACCGAAGAAATGGGCTATTTTCCCCGAAAATCTTGTGGAAGCTTATTGGCCCCACAAGATTTAGATTTGTAAGTGTTGTTGTTTCTCAATCTCGCATTTTGATTACATAGACAAATGCATGTGTGAAAATTGTAGATTGTCTTCCGATACGAATTACAGTATTTCCCTAAGGTATGAGCCAGAATTTTTGGAGATGAAAAATTTTTTACTAATTTCAGTTTGATGGCTAGCAAGAGAGACCTATGGGATCACGTAATGAAGCATGTGCATTCAGTAAATAAGGTGAAACGTATTCGCAAAAATATTTTGCTCAGTAGGGTGAAGAAGAATGAACTTCAGGGAATTCAGAAGGTAAATTTTATTTTATTAATTTTTCAAAATAATATACTATAGTTTTTGTTTATAACCTTTGTCATTTTCAGTGTGACGAAGTGGGAAAAAAGATAGATAATCTCCGTGAAGTGAAACACACTCAGATCAAATTGCAAAAAGCTAGGGAAGAGGTTCAAGAATGTGAAAAACTCTTGAAGAATCAGACAAGTCAGCTCAAGATTGCCGGTCATTATCCCTTATAGTTTATATTTCAATTGAGTTATTCAGCTTGTTAATTTATGCATTATCTGTAATTTAAAGGGAATGATATAGTTATTAATATCTTTCACTTATTCCTTCAAGGTTGCCAACAGCGCCATCTTCAAAATATTGCTGAAAACACAGAGAGGAGGTGTATGTTGCTAAAAATGAGCGGAGAGGCAATCCGAGCATTGGTATTTATGTACTACTATAATTCTCCGGAAAATCCTTCGCTTTATCTCGTTGTACTGAAACGTTTATGAATTTCAGGGACAGAGCATTCCAGTTTTCACATTCTTTAAAATAAGTGTGAAAGATTTTGATTTTTCACCTATTCCATTCTTAAAGATTATTCAATTTGTTACATTTTTATGATAGTAATTGAAGTACCATGTATGAATCGATACTTGAAAAATTTTGTGAGGAAATAAATATGTCCCTCATAATAATTAATATTTACTTATGTAAATATATACCTTATTTTAGCCTGTAGCTTTGTCTTGTTTGGTAATTCTTTTAACTTGATCTCATATATCTAAGTTTTTAATAATTTTCCTTGAAATATCTTTTTTGAGTGAAGACAGATGCATTCAATTCCTCCTTGAGGAGCGTCACCTTGGAAAAAGCACCAAAAATAGCTATGCATAGTTTGAATATCCAGCATCATTCCACTATTTCCTCTGAGGAGGAATCTACAAATGAACTTTCTTATGTGCCTGTAATTCCACCAGTTTCAGTTGACTGCAAGGTGAGAAAATTTTAAGAGAAAAATTATTAGAAATATTTGATGAAGAAGCTTATCTTGTGAATATCAGGTTTTTGTGGTAACCTTGTTGGGAATTTTAAGTAAGACATAGTATATCATCATCCTAGGTCAACAATCTGAAAATTAATTTGTTGGAGCTCTTCACTGTAACTTGTTCCCAGCAAATGACTTTGATCCCTTTTAATTCATAGCATTAACAATTATCTTCCATAATCTAATTTTGATCTATCTTTGATTCCTTCCTCAAACTATTCTTTCCTACACTCTTCAGCTGACTCACATGTGTTGATGTATGCCCAATCTAGTTTTATCTCAATTATCCATATTTTGCTTGGACATCTGTTTCTGTACCTGTAGCTTCATACTTGCCCCCTCTTACCACAAAGCTGTGGACATGGTCCTTTAAGGCTTTAATTTTCAGCTTTTGCCACAATATTTTTCCAACTTGCAAGGATTCTGTATCAAAATTAAAGTGGCAAACACTGATATAAAACATGCATACATTCTTCAGATATATATACACACATACACTCACTAGTAGAAGTTGCTTCTGCTAGTCATTGGTTGATAACTTTACTTCAATACCCCATTACTTTGGGAAGTGGTTGAAAAATTTCCATATTCACCTCAGTGTATTTCTTGGGAAAATATTACTGGCCCAGTGTCAAACCCAGATCCATTTTGCAGGATGACATTACACATTACATTTCAGGAGCAAACCCTTTGATTGTATGCAAAATTTCAAGTCGACAGGATACCGGGAAGGTCCCCAAAAATTATTGCGCCTTCCTTACTGAAAATGTGTGGTAAAATACAAATTGTGTTCTGGCATCCAGGGATCATTAGGGAGATGATCAAGTGTATTAATAAAATACATTCATGATTCATTCTCACATGCTGGGTTATGGATATCTATCTTTTCAGGAAGAGCTTCAAAAAATATTTGAAATCTCTGTCATACATATAATGGAACAATTTAGCGTGCCTGATTTTGAACCCAGAACATTTTCCTAAGACATGATTGCATATTATAATTCACTAGGGTGAAACCTAATTGTATCCAGAATTTAAGGTATATCGTATCAGAAAGATTCTTAAAGTAAGATTCTGCAATATCCATTTAAAATGTAGAGAGAATGTAGAGGAATAAAAAGGTTACTCTGGCATCAAATTAAGGATCTTTTGGGAAACTGCAGGCCATTCTTCAAAAATATTATGTAAGGCAACTAGCATTACACAATTGTGTTATAATGCTTTCTTGCTTGAGATGGGGTTTTTGCTTGGTCCCCTTGGTGTAAAATGTCTTAACTAGGTTTCTCTGAATGCATATATTTTGATTTTTATAAAAGTATTGAAGCCTAAACATTCTTACTTAAATTCAATCTAAATCTAAATTCAATTTAAATTTTATCTCTTTTATTGATGATTACTTAAGATTGAAAACATAGAAAAAGTTCATATTTAATATTTGTCATTAATCTATTGTTACTCAGCAGTATTCATTAATTATTGGAGAAAACTATTTGACTTGTCAAATCATGTAAAAATTAATCTGGAAATACATTCCTGTGTGTTTTTTGTTTTCTCATTATGTTTTCTTTGCTTTTTTTTTCAGAGGTTTCTTGAGAGATGTATTTCCATGGCCAAGGATTTGTTAGATGAAAAATTGGATGCTCTCAGCATACAAAGAATTTCAAATAACTCTAGCGAGATGTCCGACACTTCCCAAGTTTCTGTTTACAGTAGTCTTATTGTTTTTGATGCTTTCAAATTTCAGAATCCTATTTCAGAAAGCAAGAAGAATGAACTTAAGTCTTTCATAAGTAACAATGTGAGAGATTTTTCTGCTCATCAATTGCTTGAGTCACTGATTAGCTTGCTTTCTGAGAAGCAAAGAAAAATTCCAACATTCTATGATGACCACAATTTTACTCAGCAACAAAAGTAAGTGCATTATTTTTCTTTTGCTTTGTCATTATTACTAGGAAATTAGGGACATACCACATTGGCTCATCATGCTGTGTGTGCCCATCTGATGGCACTGCTGGCTCCGTAAATATTTATGTTTTATATCATCTGACATGTTATATATGTGCGCAGCTCACCCACCCAATCTTTTCCACAATCTCAAAGATTTCTCGTAAACCTAAAATCTTGTAACCCTGCAACCTGGTCTCTGGCACTGTCCTGCAATCCGGAAACAACTTTTGCACTGAAGAAAGGGATTTTATGCCTGATTGAAATTTAAATAAAGTTATTATTCCTTATTTTTGCAAATTGTTCTCTCATTGTGCAATTGATAAGGATAGAAACCCTGTCGTGTAGTAGTTGGATGGATTGGGTGGATAAGGTTAAATAAGTAATCAAAGATTAAGAAAACTAAAGAGGATGGTTTCTTCAGCAGGAGCATTTTAACCTGATTTGACTTAATGTTTATTTAGTATGTAACCAATTTAGCATTGAAAGCATATTGAATCCTCATTGGTGACTCATTTTCGTAATTTCTTTCTTTATTGATCACAGATATTTTCCTTTTTGCCTAGCTGCTGTATCTTTAGCTAGGTCTTCAAATTAATGCATTCAATCACTTTCTAATATTAAATTTTACTTTTTTTCCTTTCTTTATCCTGCACCTATATATTTCCTGCATTAGAGTAACATGTATCTTTTGATCTTATTGAACTGCATCAGTATTTCTGTGCTTATTATTCATATAAGTCTGTTTAGAAAAAAATATTTATTAATTTAATAACAGATAGCCTATGGCTAATAAATTGATAATTCAGCAGTTACCTATACAAATTCTTATGAGATAATTACAAGCCTAACATATAGATTAAAATACTTAATATCATGCAGTGTTATATCCTTAACATTTTTTTAATCCCATAATTTAAATAGGGATAAAAAGAGAGGAAAAAATGTTAATGCCATATATTCCAAAGAATATTTTTGGGATTGGAAATTAGGCTAAATTTCTCACCTTCCAATGCCAATTCTGATACTATTAAAATCTTTGATAATTTCAATTTCAGATTCTGATTAATCACCCAATGCTTTATTATAATAACTAGGCTTATGAGTAACCCTGATAACTACTTAATTGGCAAAGTCTTGTACCCTCTTTTCTCAAATTCAGCAAAAAATCATTTGAGATACTCCATTAAATTGATCTCCCAAAAGCTAAATAGCTCAACTTTCTTTCCAATTGTGAATGCGAGGTCAGTTGAGAATCATGCCAGAACTCAATGTAAATAAGTCATTCTTGAGATTGGAGCAGCATTGACTCTTTTTATTGAAAATAGGAAGTATGGAGAAGAGCGAATAAATGAACTTGAATGCCTGCTCTCAGAGAAATTGACCCATTTGCGTGCAAGCATCACTCATGACTTCACTGTTGCTGCTCAGGAGAAAGCTGTGACTTTGCGGATGAAAAATGAGATGAAGAAGTTGATGTCTTACTTGGATAAGGATTTAAATGTGAGTTTATATGTCAACATGAAATAAGTAAATAAATATATTTTATACATGCACACACATGCAATGGATGTATTTTCTGATGCATCTTATGTGCCTACACAATTATATTAATTTTGTTTCAACATTTTAAATCATATGATTAAAATATTTTTGAAAGTCTCTTTGATCTAAATAAAGTTCATGAAAACTCTTCTAAGATATGTTTCAAGGGATAGACTGGAAAATGCACTATAAGTGGGATAGAGGAATATGACAACTTTTTGTTTCTTGTGCATAGGAAAACAAACAGTAGGAGTATTTAGTCTCTTTAATTTTTAAATTACTGCTTTACACTCTAAAACATAAAGGGATCTTCTTTAGTTTGCTTCATATGCCTCAGCTGAAGATGGGATATTTTGAGTTGTATTAGTGGTGGTATTTTAAAAAATAATTCAACACCCAAGGTTATTTTGCATATATAAGCCCCTACAGGGAGTTAGACTCAGGATGACTTTCCCCTAATCCAAACTTAAAGCCCATTGGGGATCCCAATATTTTGAGTCTTCTGTTACTGTGTAAGGCTTGGTGTACATAATGAATTGTCATTGAAATAATTGAGTGAAAATTTAGAACAATAAATTTCAAGATAAATCAGCAGCTGGTAGCCATTGTGAATACTCAAAATAGATATATTTTCAGGAGACTCATTGAATTGGGCTGAGTATTTTGGCACCATATATTTCTATGCTAGCAATGATGGATTAGATGATGGCATGAATAGAATTTGGAAATAAAGAGTGGATGGAATTGAGTAGATTTTCAGAAAATGCATCTTTACATTTTTTGAGATTAGTTCATAAATCGATGGTGTAAATTAAATTGACCCTGAAATGTGTTGTGAATAAATATATGAATAAGAGTCAATGTAGTGGCTAACTTTCTTTTATTCATTATGAAAGAGTATTTTGAAAATATTTTTCAGGGTAGTTGCTAGTTGAAAGTAAATAGCATTTACACAAATATGGACTGTTTTGAGTGGAAGAGACCTTTTGGGATGTAAATATATAGAGTACGGGTGGACAACTGGGGATTCTAAAATGGGATAAAAATGGTCTTTATAATATTAGTCACAGTCCAGTCAGCTGGATTTTCCAAGGAAGCAATGATCACTCATTGTGATGGATATAAATCACTTTTAATTTATAAAGATAAAATTATTTTTCAAAGAATAATTCAGCTTTATTGATTTTAAGTAGTATGAAGATGCTACTTGAAGTATGCTACATCTGATGATGTCATTACAGTAATTAATACAGTTAAATGATATTGGTAATTTTTATACCTTTATTGTTTTCAAGCATTTAAAAGTAATATAATACTATTTCCTCTTTTTATTGGTATTCATATTTTCATTTATTCCGCTATCCATTTATATTCGATTGATGTCCTTTTTCCCCACCTTTCGATAAACATGACTTTTTCCTCTCGTTTTTCGTTCCCCTTTCCACTTTCTGCATCACGCGGAAGGTGCGGAGGGCTGACAACGGATGGATGTCCCCTTGGGGAAATCAGAAAAAATCGACATCAACGGTTTGACCGTGAAATGGATTAGAGGCCAAAAAGTGATCGGATTTCTGTCGAATGGAATTCCCGGACGAAATGATCATCGAATTCCCAATTAAATGTCAAACGGTGTCGCCAGGGACTTTACAATTCGCGGAGATTAATTTATCCGCCCCCGTGATTCATGGGATTCTCTTCATTTAATTCCATTATTTATTTTCCCGAGTGTATGTTCCGCGAATGCTTTAGTAGGGATATCTGGTAGAATTGTCTCGATAATAGGTTTTCATTAAATTATCCCCCTATTAGCATTTACATTATGAATTTAGGGAGAAAGGAGGCCATGAGCTTTACTATTATCATTTACATAAATGATATTAAATCATCTTATTGTTCCTTTCAGAGAATGTTCCCAGATAATGCGATGCAAGAGAAAGTCTATGAACTGATTGAAATAATGATTCAAGAAGCATCTCTTAGTGGAGCCATTGCATACATAAAGAAATCTCTGAATGACATGCACGAGGAAATATCTGACAAGAGCCCAGTGGACCAGATGAAGAAATTGAAAGAACATCTAAAAACTACGGAAGATGAAATGGTAATCTTTAATTTATTGTTTATTAATTTCCTATATTATTGTCTCCCTACTAGTGTTGTACCCCAAACTTTGAATAACTCTCAACTTCTATCATTTTGGAGTTCGAATACTAATAAAAATGTGAGAGGAATTCAATACAGGATTTGAATGATAGTTCTATGTTTTTACTCAGTGAAAAAATATGCTTGTTTTACAAACGTCTTCTAAACATCAAGGCTAATTAAGTAAGGGATCCAGAAATGGATTCTTACAAAGTGAAAAAACATTAAAAACTCAGCATTACTTACCAGTTGTTCACTAATCTCAGCATATAATCTAAAAACCTAAATATTTTAAAATTCAATTTTAATCAATCGTGTTGACATTTAACGGCATAAATTAGGTCTTAATTCCTTTACTGCAACATTGGATTTTTATTTCTTATCTTCAAAAAATCTTTCCACTAGTATGTCCTAGTATGCCTTGAATCCCATGCAGTGCCACCAATGGCATGTTGAACAGGAAGCACTTAGTATTATTCTTTTACCTCTCAAATATACTGTGAATTTTTACTCATGGTAGAGAGCTTAGAGAAGATCAGTTTTTTTAATGTTGTATTGGCATCTCTTACTTATTTTTTTATGGATTATTATAATTGCCTTTAAATAGAAATACAATGATGTGTCATTATTGAAATATTTATGCATAATTTAAGACCTGAGTAGCCAAGTTTGTTTGCTGTTGGCAAAAGCAGTGCAGGGCAGCTGTGCAATACTATTTTAATTGGAAAATGACAAATGAGAGTGGAGTGCAGAATTGCTCTCTGCTGACAGATCATCATCTCCGCATACAAGTAAATGGTACAAAGCTGAGAAGTCAAGAGACTGTATTATATGTAATTAGAATCATCCAAAATTTACTGGAGAATGTAATATTATTCCTTTCATCAATTTGAGCCCTGGCAATGCTTCATAAAAATTTTTCCACCATCTATTTTTGAGTCATTTGACGATGGGACATTCTATGGTGTGTTAAGAAACTTACCCCTGTCTATGTATAATAAATGGAAGGATATTTATAGAAATGTTATCAAGGCTTATATAACAATTGAATTCATGATGGGGTTGTTGCACAAGCTAACATTAGTATTGTATTTTCTGGTGACCTCTCAGTTGACTCTTGACTCCCGGTTTTAACTTTGTATTTAAAAGTGATGCATATGAATTAATTTGACTATTTTTACTTTTATTCAACACTATCCACTACTACAAATTGTTCATTCTTAAAAAATCAAGCTTTTTATTCTAAAGATGTGTATCTTTCAGCCGACAAAGGTAGTAAAAAATCTTGTCTGGATGAGTTTTTGTAGCTTGTACATTATCAGGCTAGTAGTGTAGATCTTTGGTTTGATTCTTGGTGTGAGCCATATGTATAAAATGACCACAGCTATCAAATAACTTTTAACAATACCAGTATTATAGTTTACGTTGATTTTCAAGGATGTCTATTTTTTAAACAATATTTTCCTAGTATATCTGACACCAAGTGGGGCAATAAAGATATGGGCAATCTGTGATTTAATGACATATTCTCTAACTAAGAGATAAAGGTTCTCCAAGCGCCGAACGCGGCGACCGTCTAAGGGCGATTCCCGGGAAACAGATAATCGCTTAGCGGTCCCAGTTATTCAGAATCCCGATGTACATTTTGGAAACAATGCTTCCATCTTTATGGGGGGTCCAATGCTGAATGAGAAGAAAGAGTGGAGTGTGAGGTATTTGTAACTGTTTGTCGTGGGAGGGGGTTTTCTGGGGGTTTGTGACGTATGTGTGGAAGGTGAGTACCGAAGAGTGATGGGGTGGGGTTTTTTCCTAGTGGCTGTTTGAATTGTGCAATAGCATAGTGTGTAAACTATTGTAATTAATGGAAAGGGTTGTTAAGAAACTTTGTACATAGTTAGTGTTAGTTGTTCACTTTATTTCAAGTTAATTTTGCCACCTGTCCTAGTGACTGAGTAAGTTTTGTGAATTATAGCTTTGCATAGTAATCTGCATCAGTTCTGGACACGTTTCCCCATTGTGCTTCATGGAAATGCATGATGTCACAATGCCACTCTTGTTTCTCAAATACTCCAAAAGTTGAAGATTATTGAACATCTCTCCTGATACAAACCTGTGTGATTTCAACCTCTTCCACAAGCTTAAGAAACCACTGTGCAGACAAATCTTTCATAAAAAATATGCCATCCTGCATGCTGTAGGGTGTAACAATACAAACATTACTAAAAATGGGACTACTACTGGTACAATTACAGCATCTTCCACACATGTGGCAATGGGAAATTAATTTGGCTGGGATTATATTGAGGGCATGTAGATGTGGATAATCATTCTAACTATGAATTCTATTACAGTGTTGCCATAACTGTTTCCAAAACTTGTAATTTATCCATCACTTTCAAATATTATTTATTGGTTACTATGGATTGATATTATTTAACAATTCCAGGTTTGCAACAAAAAAGCTTTAAATCACTTAGAGAGTATGAAAACAGAAATAGTTAAGAATATCTCCGAAAATCAACAAGAAGTAACAAAATGCTTAGAAGAGATAAATCCAGAGCCGGTTATGAGAAGATTGGGAGATGTTGAAATGCTGGTGGAATTGCCTCGCCAAGAACTGATGGTGTTCAATGAGTATCCTTTGGAATGTCATAGAAAATCCATAGTTTTGTAAGTAAAAATGCCCTTTTTACAGTTTATGGCAACTCATTCTTAGGTATTATAATTACATTTTTTAAATTATCAAATGTTATTATTATCATTCCCATATATATAAAATTATCATTATGGATATTATAATATTACTTATAAAATTTAAATTATGTTGTATTTATGAACTCGAGATAGTTTGATGGTTTACCTTCTGTATTTAGTCAATTTTCACAGGGATCATTGTTTTTGCCTTCTATTTTGTATGGAGTCCATTTGAGAAACGCTAGGAAAATGAGATCTTCATTCTAGCAATAATGAATTTAATCCCAGAAGGTTCCAAAGTAATTACCATTCCCATAAGAATACATTAGTATGATTTTCAGAAATATCTTTGATACACTTCCCAAGGGGACTGAGGAATATCATCTTAAGCTATTATTCGAGGACATTGCTTGGTTATGAAAATAACAAAGACATCTCCATAAATCATTGTGGGTTGATGCCAGGCCTTTCCAAAATTCTTTCCAAAGAAATGCATTGAAGCAAATTTCAGAATTTTCTACACACTTCCCAGAAAGACAGATAGCTGTTATCCAAGATATTCATAGAAGACGTGGTTTAGATATGAAGATGGTTTGAATATTTTCCAAAATAATCCTGTGTTCCTTGCAAGTTTGCTATGAATATTGCTCTATGAGGAATACAGTCAGACCTGTTCTGTTATGATACTTATCAGAATCAAGTGAAAGCCACATTAAGAGGGATAGTATTACAACAGGCTTATGAAAGCATTGTATTTTTTACATTAAAAAACAAAATGGTATTTTAGCTCTTTAATATATAAATAAGTGCTTTACATCCTAAAACAAAAATGGTACTTCTTTAGTTTGCTTTATTTTCCACAGTTAAAGATGCTTAGAAGATATTAGATATTTAGAAATCTGACAAAGTATTGTTTAGTCTATCTGGTTGCCTTCTTGTCATATTTTTGAAGATTTATCAGGTTTTAGAACAAAGCTTAATTTTGGTTCTTTTTAACTCTACAATGAGGTAAATTTTAACAATTATGAATCATGAATATGAGAAGAATGAATGGAGAAGAATCATGAATATTTAAGCAGTAGTAGGAACAGGTACCAAAGAAATCAACACTATGTGGGGGGACCCAAAAGTAACTAGAACCGGGCTGTGGAGGGGAGGAACGTCAGGGGACCGAGTTCTGGTTGGTAGGGTATTTTGGCGGGAACTCTCATGAGTCAGTATGCAAAGTTTCGTCGCCGTGAGAGCAACTGTTTGTGCGCAGCATTTCTTTTATCAAAGTAACTTTTTCCCATTTTCACCAACCAGAACTCGGTCCCCTGACGCTCCTTCCCTCCACAGCCCGGTTCTAGTTACTTTTGGGTCCCCCCACGTATGCTAAAAAAAAAACCACAAAACTCTGCACTCCCTTGTGATTTTAATAAAAGGACCAGAGACCTGCCAAGTGATTTTTTATCTAATGTTCTGCTCTACTAACTACGCTCTACAAAACTACATAATTGGGAAATCACTCTATCAGTTCCTAGAGTGAGTTAAGATTGCTCTGTTTCATAAAATTTTCATTATTTCTTCACAAAATTAGCCATTATAATCAATAACATAACCACATATTAAGCATGATAGTGTCATGAATGTGAGAATCTTAAATGGGTTTAACTATATATTTCAGTAGTTTCCGTGGAGCCTGTATTTATAAGGATTGAACTACAAATAAAATATTTTCTATTCTATAATTTTACCCGTAATATTTTGGTTTTCAAAATATAATTGGTAGAAGTCACTGATGATTTATTATGATCATTATCTATTGTTGCTAAATGATATTGAAACTTTTCCAATTTCTTTATTGAAAGTGATAATCTATGATAAAAACTAGAAATTCTGATAAAGTTTCTTTCTTATTATGAAAGTGGCAAGTATAGAATATAACAAATTTTTTATTATCAAACATGGACCTATTACAAGTATGAAACCTTTACATCATTATTTTCTCTGTTGTAGATGCTAAGGATTAGAAATTTTATTGAAATTTTTGGAATTGTTTAATAGGTAAGATCCATAAATGTAGATCATCAGTCAGACGAACAGGCAGTGAAACTACTGGAACTATACATGGGTGGTCTGAAAAGTTTCCGACATTTCACCATTTATCGACATGTTTTCTGAAAATATTCTGAAGATTTCTGAAAAATCTGGGGTTGGAAACTTTTCAGACCACCCTCGTATATGCATTGTACTAGTCTGTATTTTATAAAACCATTATTTCAAATTGAATTTTATAGGAAAGAAAAAAATCTGCAAAAATATAAAAGATCTACAGAGGAAAGGAAATTAAAAAATTAACATGTATTTCTTATGGAATTTACTGACAACAAATGGATAAATATGTACTTTGTGGTATTTTTATAATAGATGCTTTACTAGATTTTTAATCTCAGTCATGACCTTCTATTACAACAGAGGAAAAGAAGTGGTGGATTCAAGGTTGTTGATTAACAGTCATATCTTAGGAGAAATCATGTGTGAAAAGGAGGGCTCTTATGCTCAATGGGTGAAGCTCACATTAGGTATGGCTCCGTATTCCTCAACTGAACATATCCTTGCTGTTTTGTTCAAAGCTAAAGGGCTGTTGGAACTGTTAAGTAGCCCTGCTCTGCATTATGAAAACGGAATGCTTGAGGATGCTATTGAAAAGATTCCAGGTAAGTATTATTTGTTATTTGTCAAATTTTTTGCAGAAATTTTCACTTGCATAAGAAAATACTGCTTAACTGTTAGTCTTTCAGAGGCTCTGGTTGTAGCAATTTCCTGCGTTACAGTTTGATAAATAAGTAATAAAAAATAATTAAAAAATCAATATTTATCATCGTGTTGACAGTCATTTCCTTCAGCTGAATTCATGGCTTTATTTAAAGCAGATGTTAGATATTTACATTTATGTCTTTGTTTTATTGAATTTAGTATGTCATGTAAGTTGTAATGACTATCCGTTTTCATTAGCACAGCTCCCATCAGTTATTCATTCCTCTTTTTTGTTCTCAGGATGTATCTTCTCTGCTTTTCTCTCTTTGATAATATCATCATAGGCTACAGATGATTATCAATTTACAATTAAGATATAAGGATCAAGTAAGACCACAATGTGTGGTGGGGAATCATCCAAATTGCATTGAATACTTGTGTTTCCTTTTTCTTTAACCTTTATTACGTTTTATCTTTCTTCTCTCTGGTTTCAGCTCTGATATCTGTTGCTCAAGTATTTTGTTTTTATAATTTTTTTCTTGATAAGATTGCAATTAAGTTAGTACCCTAACTTTCCATAGTGATCAATTCTTCTATGCATTTGTATGTAACTCATCCAAATATTCTCAAACAGTCCTACTCTACACTTCATTCAACGTCATGAAAAGACCATGTAAATCTTACAGTGTATTCCTTACAGGAGAGAGGCGTGCTATATTTGTACTGTTTTATCAGAAATCATTTTCACCCTATGCTGAATGACTTCAAAATCAATTATCGTCCACTCTCTTTTTCTATACAAAAGTACCAACAGCTTGTGCCATTCCCCCATAAGTAATATACTGAACTATAAGGTTTAAGTTATCTCTTAATGACATTGGAAGAATTAGGGCTACCTCTGATCCTTTGAAGAACCACCTCATTTGTTACCTTTCATTCGTAATTCGTAGTATTTTTCAGTAACTATTCTCTCCTATGATTCAAGTCTCACTTCTAAAGAATGCATGCCTTTCTAAGAGATACCCTAGAGATGTCCTTTCAAATGTCTTCATTAAGTTTTTTCTCAACTTATGATTGATATTTCGGGAAGTGCTTGCTGCACTTCTTGTTTGCTAAGTGCAAATGGTGGTTGCAAGTTCAACCTACAGACTTTTCTTCCCAACCTAATTACGATTTTTTTACCTAAAATCTTCCATCTTATATTAATGTACCACTTACCTTCTTCAGCAGAGTTTTGTCAATTTTTCTTGAATTTATTCACATCTCTTTACAATCTATTTTGAGAGACAATCTTTTCCTCTCCTAGCATTTTGTCAAATCTTGCTTCTTATTAATTCATATTCAAATTTCTGATTTTTGGGAAATCTGATTGATTTCAATAGCAGTGGCTTCCCCTTGCTTTCTGCATTCTAATGTTGTTGGCAAATAAAGGTTTGTATATCTTTAGGGTTAATTTTTACCCCAAGGGAAATAAAGTGCCCATATACAGCCTACTCATCTGTCCTTTGGATGTTGTTCACACTTGAGAGGATGGGTCTTGTAGGAGACAGCCATTTTCCAGAACCTCACCAGAAATGCAGGGTTCTCTGTATGGAGGAAACTAATCCTTTTACTCATATCATTGTGGCTTATGTAAAAATGTTACATAAGCCATACATGTAACCCCTGTTACATTGTAATATTGGTTATATGTATGGCTTACGTGGGTTTCTCTGTCACCTAGTGAATTCCCCATAAAAATGACAAAAAATAAATTTCACTTTAAAATTAATATACCGACATCAGTGATCTACACTATAAAGTAAATTCGTAAATATACATTGAAGGAATTTTAAAAAAATATGGTGTATACACTAGGGCGTACCGAAAAACAAAAATTTTTTGTAGCGGGAACGTAATAGGTTGGAAAAGTTGCCTTTTAGGCTCAATAAGAAATGTGCGAAATATGGGCTCTAACAAAGTTCGTCTTGGGCCTGACCAAAGAGCTCGAAAATTCGAAATTTTAGTGAAAATTGCGTTTTTTTAGGTAAGTTAAATCTTTGACGGAGCTTACATACATTTGATTAAATGGTTGTTTTAATTTGTTTTGATCGAGGAATAATTAAATTAAGCCATTAAAACCGAATATGACGAGATATCATACTTTTAAAATTTTGGGAAACACCATGAAAAGTGGCAGCTTCTCGCTGGTTCAGCTGCAATGAGCTACCCAGGACTCGTCATGAGGTAGAGCCTGCTAATCGAGTCCCACCCGCCTAAACACCCGTGGAAGCATACCAGACAACTAGTTGATGTCTTTGAAGGCTGATTTTCATCCAGTTTTTGGTATTCGCGAGAGGATCATCTCTCCTATGAACCCGTCTCTTGCATCGTGGCCGTAGACTAAACGTGAGCCCTCTGTGACTTCTTTTACGTTTCGTTCGACTGCTTGAGAATCATTTGGGAGGGCAAATAATGCAGTAAGCTGCTTTATAGGTTCCTTTGCATTACCTTTAATGTTTTGAAGATCCTCGGGTGAAAGACTGACAGTAAGTGGTGACTTGGTGACAGTGACTTTACCCCAATCTATCAATTCTTCATAAGAAGGCACGTCGAACTTCTGTTGCGGGATGATGAACTGACAAATCAACTCCGTTTGATGGTTTCCTGTGTTGATGAATCTATGTCCTACCTGTGTTCTTATTTTAGGTCGCTCATCAGTAAACATAGCAATCATAACCCAAAGTTTATCATGCATGTCTACATTCCTATATGGTATGTCATTAACAGAAATCACACAGTGAAAAAGCCGTAAAACTCCATAGCTGATACACCATACCTTCCTTTGCAAACATGAAAACTTGTTGAAGATCAAATTCAACATAATGTCTTTTATGCTCGCCCAGAAATCGTTTTTGTTGTCACGATCGCTTATGAGTGTGTATGATAAATTATCGAGATGAATAATGTGATAACTTCGAAGTGGAGTACCATGATCTGTCCGCAATAATATTTTTGTTTAAAAACGCCTTATAGATGAGCGTATAAGGTGTTATGTTGAATTAACCATCAAACGGAGTAGGTTTGCCAGTTCATCATCCCACAACAGAAGTTCGACGTGCCTTCTTATGAAGAAAAGATAGATTGGGGTAAAGTCACTGTCACCAAGTCACCACTTACTGTCAGTCTTTCTCCCGAGGATCTTCAAAACATTAAAGGTAATGCAAAGGAACCTATAAAGCAGCTTACTGCATTATTTGCCCTCCCAAATGATTCTCAAGCAGTCGAACGAAACGTAAAAGAAGTCACAGAGGGCTCACGTTTAGTCTACGGCCACGATGCAAGAGACGGGTTCATAGGAGAGATGATCCTCTCGCGAATACCAAAAACTGGATGAAAATCAGCCTTCAAAGACATCAACTAGTTGTCTGGTATGCTTCCACGGGTGTTTAGGCGGGTGGGACTCGATTAGCAGGCTCTACCTCATGACGAGTCCTGGGTAGCTCATTGCAGCTGAACCAGCGAGAAGCTGCCACTTTTCATGGTGTTTCCCAAAATTTTAAAAGTATGATATCTCGTCATATTCGGTTTTAATGGCTTAATTTAATTATTCCTCGATCAAAACAAATTAAAACAACCATTTAATCAAATGTATGTAAGCTCCGTCAAAGATTTAACTTACCTAAAAAAACGCAATTTTCACTAAAATTTCGAATTTTCGAGCTCTTTGGTCAGGCCCAAGACGAACTTTGTTAGAGCCCATATTTCGCACATTTCTTATTGAGCCTAAAAGGCAACTTTTCCAACCTATTACGTTCCCGCTACAAAAAATTTTTGTTTTTCGGTACGCCCTAGTATACACTCTTTGAGATGCATTCCAATTTGCAAATTTGAAAGAAAGAAACACAAGATTGATGACACTTAGTCTGCTTTCCACAAATAATTATTGACTACCAGTTTCAGTGTGAACATAGTATGTTTTTATGATGAAATTCAACAAAGTCAAGGCCAATTTGATTGACTTTGGTCCCAAATGTGAACTAACTTTGAGGGGGCAGAAGCATCCAGGCCTTCCCATCCTGTCTCAAGCCTATGTTGAGTCTTCAGGAGTTATAATGTTTTATGCAAAGATTTTTTCCATTGAAGTCGGCAATTTGCCTGTTCTTTTATGTTGCTCTACCTTTCATACTTGTTGAATGGCAAGGTTATTCCTCCATCTCTTTTGCGGCCTTCTTATACTTCTTTTTTGCTGCTACTTACGATTACTTTCAGTATCATCTCATTTATTTGATCATTCTATCCATGCTTTTTTTGTGTCAATTTTTTAATTTTTTCCACCTTTCATGTCTTTTTTTGTTCTCTATCGAGTAAAATTTTACTTAATATTCCTCAGCACCTTCAACTCACCAGTTACCTTTAGCCATCTTGTTTCTGCTCTGTATGGTCTCTACCATATAGGTTATTAATGGTTCTTATACAGAGTGCAAATCAAGCTTCTTGTTGAGGGGGAGGGAAATATTTAGCCAATCTGCTTCAAGCACCTACATCAAAGTAAACAATTTACCCTTGCAGGGAAAAATATTGCTATCATCATCCAGGGAAACAGTTTTACAAGCCGGGGAATTCCCCCTTGTTGATTTGCACGCTGTTCTTGTAGCTTTTTTATATATTCCAGAATTTTTTCTCTATTCCTTTATTCCTGTTCTTCCTTGAAGCGTACCTGTTATATTTTAATGTTTTAGTCTTTTAGGATTATTTATATTAAAAATTTCCTTTTTTGTTTTAAATAAATATTTGTTTATTTTATTTTATTCTTTCACATTAGAAAAGAATGAAGTAAATTAATGTGTGAGAAATATATTTCATCGTCCTACCATAATTGTATTAAAATATATTGAGAAAAATGTGTTATATATTCATATATTCCATTATACGTAAGAAAATGTATTATAAATAATTTGTAAAAATTGTCATGATCTTCCTTATTTCTAAAATTAATGTTTCAGCTTTTTTACTTATATTTACTTTATTATGTTATTATTCTTAGGACTTTTGGAATGCTTGGAAAAGGATGAGAAGGAATGTGCAGAAGCCATACAAGAAACCTGCGAGGTCATGAAGAAGGAAAGATCAGTCGCTGAAAAGGAAATACAAGAAGCATATTCATTATATAACATTTGGTAAGAGCTTAAGTATAAGACAGTATGTCTCTCATGGGAATTCTTTATGATTAACTTTCAGTATTTTAAGAACCAAATAGCATAATTTGCTTTATTTTATTCTGCAGATCTAAAAACTATCGATGTTTACACTTGATTAACTGTTTAGCTGATTCTTTTAGCTGATCTGAAGCCAGGATAAGCTGAGGCTTTAGCTATTTTAGCTTTTGTCTGGACAACTTTTAAGAATCATTTGAAATTTATCTGTGGAAGCTCGCATTCTTACATTCTTGATAGTAAATTTAATTTATTAACTTATATATAGTAATTTAGTACATATTATAATATTAATTTATTATTTATATTTTATACAGATGAAGGAGTAAGACAAAGTAGTGTAATGCAAATTTAATTTATATATATCTATGATTTTCTCCTCAGAAAAAATAGGTATTTTCTCAGAAATATAAAGTTCGTGTCCTTTAACTTTATGATTATTTGTAATCCTAGAAACGTAAGTCCAACATCCTGAACAAAATATTTTATTAATCAAAATAAAAATATCTAGTGAAATAATCTAGTGTCTCTTGTGGTATACTTTGTTGCACAAAGTGTTGTTTTTGGGATGAATATAATATTGGAATAATTTTGATGTTTCGTTATCAAATATGTATGATTTCTAAGCACGACTTGTCCCATTATAATATTCTAATGAATAACTATTCGTTCTTCAAAAATTATGTATTTAATATTAAACTAGTGAATATTTTACCGCAACCTTATGGTGATAAATACTTACCTCTATGTTATGATTACCTGTTAAATTTTGTACTTACGTTTTTGTTTTCATTTCAGGTCAGAAGGGAAAATCAACAAGTGTGTTCCTGAATGTAATCTGTTTGAAGGAAAATCCTTTTTGCAGTGGTATTATGATATTCACGCTGTATTTCAGAAGAAGGAATTACTTTGAGTTTGGATGGCCTATTCTTTTCAAATTTTCTAACTGCTTGCTTCCAACATCACTTTTTAAATCATCACAAGATTTTTTTGGACATCTTTCAATCATTAGTTGCATTTTCAGTTTAAGATGCTGTTCTGTTTAATTGTGAAGGTAATTATTATAATGATTTTGTTGGCATAATTCTGTTCATCAGAATTTTAGTTGGAAGGGGTGTTCAAAAAAAAAAGAAAGGTCATAATGAAATTATTTTTACTTTGACGAGTATTTGATCTAACAAATGAATAATAGGTTTTATTTTAAAATTTGTTGATGAATGAAGCCATATGTTTCCTCTAGCTTTTGATGGCTCACCCTCGGTTATTTTTATGGCCAATCATATTTTAGAGTTGTAGTATTTTATACCACTCCTGATTAACAGTCTTGTGTTTTGCTTTTGGTGTTTGTATTTCTTTTTTATATATGTATATATGCTATATAGAAACTCATATGTGTTTTATAAAAGCTATTAATTTTTTTGACAAATCATTGTTTTTTTCCGAAGTCATAAAAACATTCTTAGAATAATCAATATAAATGGGAAATATTGTTTATTGAACAAGAAAACTTTCTTTGCTGCTGAGTATTATTTTAAAACGTTTACATAGTTTTGCTTTCAGAATTACTTACTATTTAAGATATAGTTGAAAAATTACGTATCTATGTCTGTACTTTTATATATTTTATAGACATTTTTTTGCTTTCATTCATTATTAAAAACATGCAAAAATATTTTACAGAAAAAGAGTAGAATTATAATATTATCATGCAGCGTGTATAATATTTGAAAAAATTTCTTTGTATATGACCCTTCAAAATTTGTAAATGTACTCCATAATCAAATGCTTTTTCACTTGATCAGGCCTAAAAAATCCAATTCAATCCTCTTTTCAAACATTATCACTGATTTTGATATTTTATAATTTTTTTTGGTGAAGTTAAAAAGATTAACCTCTCAATTGAGCTATTTATTTTACAAGATGTATAAAATCCAACAGACAGCAGGGAGTGGGAAGTCTAGTAATGGTAGTCTTGCACATAGAGTACATTCAGGGGTAGTCTTACTGGCAGACATGAATCTAATATGTTGGAACCGACAATGTCTTAATTGCTCGAAGTGCTCTTATATACTAGTAAAAGTTGCTTGCATACTCCATACAAATTAGTGAATTTATACAAAAACACCCAATTACTTTTGGAAATACTTGCAAAAATATACTCAAGTTCACCTCAGTGGATAACAAATGATATAATGTAACCCTCGTGATATCAAATCCAGGTGTATTACCGTAGACACTGTTGCCAATTAAGTTACAATAAGGACTCCAGTAACTGTATGCTGAATTTCAATGGACATCATATCGAAAAGGTCCTCAAATGTAATTCTGAATTCCCTATTTAATTGTATAGTAGAATGCAAATGGTGCTCTGGCATCAAACCAAGGACCATTAGGGTAATGATAAAGTGCATTTGCAAAACATGTTCATGACTGCTATTCATATTTCTGAATATGGATTTCTGTCTTCTTGGGATATGCTTCATAAAAATATCTGAAATATTTACCATGCATTTCATACATAAGAATTAAGATCGGCTAAATATCATAATTAGATAGGGACAACCGGCCGTTTCCATAGTTTCAAGTCAGTATCACATCGGGAAGGTCCTAAAATGAGATGCCCTTATCCTCATGAAATGTTTAGGGAATACAGATGCTGCTCTAGCATTGAACCAAGGATCACTAGGGAACTGGTGATCTACGCATACGTATTTGTGATTTCTGCTCACATTCTGAGTTATACGTTTCCATTTTATTGGAAGAGCTTCAATTGAATTATTTAAATTTGCCACTATGCATTTTAAAGGGGAAAGAATTTGCACCCACCTGCCCTTGAACCCATGCTAGCTAGGATCAAAGTCTGAATTTTTCTGGCTGTTACCTGGTGGGGCTAGTATGTCATAAAAGTTTCAAGTTGATGTATCTTGTAGAACATGGTTATAATTTGTATCCACAGTAAGCATATCAGGAGAAGTGTCTATGTATAATAGATGTTCCAAGCTCATATCATTATGGAGCACTCTTGGGTGGGAATATATTTCAGCAGCAATATGGTAAAGTGTCATCTTCCCTCCCACTTACACAAGAATAGAAACATGACTGATGGCTCCATCCTTGCAAGTTTATCTGTTTCACTTAACCACAGTTATTTGAATTATTAATTACATTGTGCATATTTGCCAATCATGTTAATTGATGAATTCATTTTCTGAGAACTGATTAATTCACTTTCTGTAATGAGAATGAGGAAATATAATTTGGATTATGAATTGCCTCCTGAAATAAATAAAGTTTTAATTCTGAAGTGATACGGTAGATTCACATTAATATTTGGTGAATTGTCTAGTCTAGATGGGTGTTAGAAAGATTTACAATGAAAAACAGATGATCAAAGTCAGACTTTATTAGAAAGGCTATTCTTGAAAAATAATTTGACAGTACTTTCATATATTTTATTCATTAACATATCTGGATCTTCTTTTCTTGTAGCAGCCACTATGTTCAATATTTGACTGAAATGAGATAAGAAACAGACAATCACAAGAAATTCCTAGATTAAATCATTAAAATAAGACTTTTCATTAACGAAGAGCAACCTCTATATATGGAATCCGATCAAATTTTTATTCATCGGGTGCTAATAAAATACCACTAATATGCAAAATTTAGTCATTAGGTTGGAAATGAATGAAAGCTTTCTGCAGCATGTTATACACAAGGAAAGTCACAAAAAGAATAATACTAAGCTAAATGTATAAATCCATGTCACATACACAATATTAGCGGGCTCATTACGGCCTTTGATGGTACATCCAGGTTGCCACTTTTCCTTCTTCACTTGATTGGGTAATGGCTGATAAGGAACAAAGCTCTTCCATGCATGTGTTGGTCTGGGCTCACACCATGGGCTGTCTGTCTCTAGGAGAATATGACTTGATGGAAGACTTCTCACACATTCCAAGTTATCCTCTGTTTTCAGGGAACTAAAAAGGAAAAAAATAATCCTGAAAATGTAGAACATGGTAGGAGGTACAGACAAAACATGGGAATTAAAAGTTCCTCAAAAACGAAGTTATAATTTCTCTGCAGGGCTGAATGTAAGGGAGTGCAACTTTCCAAACCAATGCACAAAATAGTTTTAGGTTATGACAGAGACATCAAATGATATGCCATTGGCTGCAATAAGGAGATAACTGAAAACCCAATCAGTTTATTAAGTCAGTTCTACTTAATACAAATTAGTTCACATTTTCTAAAGAATAGTGACACTGACATACTTTAATATTTTTATCTATCTAGTTTACTTTAAGGGAAGCACATGAATGCAACAATAATACACCAACAAGTAACCATACCAATAATTTTTGTTACCAAGGGAGATTTTTTCCTCTATACGTGTACATATTTTTGGTAAATGTTCATGTATGCATTAAAATTCCAAGATGACCGTAGCAAAAAGAATAATATTGATCTACAGACTTTAATTCTAAAACGTTATTATTGTTTATTATTTAGTATGGTTAAAAGTGCTTCAATGGCTGAGGTCATTTCGCATATGGACTCACATCATAAATAATAAAATAAAACTGAAAACACTACATCAATGCAATATAGCAGGAAAGTCCTATTTTGAACAAACAATTACAAACAAAACTAGTATTATTCTTCTTATCAGTAGACTGCAAACAAAGAAGAAAGGTCAAATTATCTTCTTCGTCTTATTTTTTAAACTCCATATTTTATTAAAAAGACAGAAACATTAAAATATTAACTCACCAACCATTAATACCTATGTAAAAACCAAGATTTATTATTTCAGCTGCTTCTTTGCTAGTGCCATCAAAAGAATGCACCACCCCTAGACATTCTCTTCTATCTTCATTTGGACCAAAGTGATTAGA
This sequence comes from Pachydiplax longipennis, assembly GCA_036926295.1. Taxonomy (NCBI): domain Eukaryota; kingdom Metazoa; phylum Arthropoda; class Insecta; order Odonata; family Libellulidae; genus Pachydiplax; species Pachydiplax longipennis. The sequence continues at coordinate 41,128,714 of JAVFKF010000015.1, forward strand.
AAGAATATCTATAAGATCTGATGCAGCATTTCGACAGTGTAGAAATAATGGCAATTTGAGACTGGTGGCCAAGTGTAACTGCTTCTCAAAATATCTGAAATTCAGAAAAGACTAATAAATGCCATCATCAATTTCTATTGTTTTATTCTAAATATTTCACAGTTTAAATATTTAAACAACCTATTTTTAACCTACTTCAGCTGTGTTTCTTTAGAACAAAATTTGAGCCTGTCATAATCAAGGCCACACTCTCCTATAGCAACAACTTTTCCTTCATTAATACCATCTTCAGCCAACTTTTTCAGCTGCTCAAGGAGACTCTCGGGATCATTTTCAAAATCTCCACAACGGGTTGGATGTACTCCAACTGTACTGTATAATCTACCTAGCAGACAAGGAAGTACATTAAATTTGTGAAAATAAAATTCATGGACATAAGTATTCTCAGAAGAATATTTACTAATGTACAGGAGTCAGTTACATATCAGATTACAGTGAAATTCCGATCCATATTTCTTACATTTTCCATTTTCCTTGCTGTATTGTTTGTTTTCCATAATCCCATAAAGTGCTATAATGATAATCTTTATTTATCAACCTAAATTTGCATATGATATGGGACAAGTCATTCTAAAATTCACTTAAGAAACTTAGTTACATCATACAAACATTTATCAACTAAAATGTTGAAATGCTTTAAATGTGTGTAAATTACTCATCCATTTAATATTCTTAGGGAGTTTTTGTTAAGCATTCTACAGCCTTTACATGAGGATCTTGATTATCTTATCATCTCAAATCCTATAATATCTACTGATCTCAAACTACCTTTTCTTCCCGTCTTTTGATCCAATTTCTTTTCCTTAATTTATAAGGAAAATAACCATAGTAGCTGATGCGTGCAAAATATATACATGCTGAAACTTTTCCTTAACTATATTTTTTTCACAAATTGATGAAAAATTATGTATCTTGTGTACCAGTCAGTGTGATTGTGGTTGATACTGTCTCTTATAGTTAGAACTTTTTCTATGGACTCCTTATTACCATCAAGTTTCCTGGTGGAGAGCAGTCCAAAAAATACTAAGCTAACTAAAAATTGTCATTTGAGTATCTGGCTGCTTCTGATCACATACTGGCCTTCTTTATCAAAGTTAGTCATCGTTATGAGTCTGAAAGTTGTTTGAAGGGCTGAGGAAGAGCAGGAAATATAGGCAGAATGTTGCGGTTGACATCCAAAATAGTGGGGATAATTAGTCTAAACGAATAAAGGTATACTGAAAGGGAAAACAATTGAAATGGAACAAGTGTAAAATTTTCTGGATGTCAAGCAAAAGTGGATAACGATAAGAAAGTGTGCAGATGTATTGCTAATTAACCAAACATAAAGGGCTCATTCACTGGAAAATTCAATAATTCGAAATTGCGTAAATATGTGTATGCATATGCTATGACAAATCATGAAAGATAAAAGGATACGGATGCATTTTCCTAAGAGACGGTCCAATTCTGACTAAAAGTGTAGATACATTGTTTCTATACCGTTTTCACCTAAAAAGGAGTTGTATTACTGTTCGCAGCTAATTCTTTAATACCAGTAACTTAGAGGATTCGAGCGGCAGTACGGTAAATACAGAATTTATTTGTCAGATGCAAAATCTACTAAAGAAGTCAGTTTGAATGCGTGTGAGAAATATTTTTGGTGAATTACCATCACTCCTTGCAATCTTCAGCGCATCTTTACAATCTTCAAGGCTCCCTCCTGTTACAATGATTTTATCCAAACCAGCTTCCCACGCTCGATCAAGCACAGATTTGATATCGGGCTCATGTTTTTGACTTCCATTGTATAAGCCCTGGAACATTGGGTCCGTTAAGTTAGCACCAATATCTGTGAGAAAATATAGCGAGACGGTCAGATGTAAGGGCATTTTAATACAAAACAGAGCAAAGATAATAACTGCGCGTACCTATAAACTTCCTTCCAATCATACTGAGCATGTAGAATTTTGAATTAGACCCTTTTTCAATGAGTACGACCTTACGATTTTCCACGACACCGGATCACCGGGAACAGCTGATGGAAATTAAATTGCTACTGCGATTGTGCTGCATCCTGGTGTTCCCTACTCATCGAATTTCACATGCTTCACTCTGTTAGCGATGACAGATAGCAACACAGCCGAAATTTGTTCTTCGATTATGTTACTAATAAGGTATTGTGTTTCGTAAAACCCTGGTTGAAACATTATGGACGAATTAGTCAGTTTATTCCATAAGTTTGATGTGGTACCTCAAAGTGACAGTGAGGATTTTCAGTCAAAAAGAATCGGTAGAGAGGTGGCAATCAATACAAAGAGCTCATCCAATGGATTTATTGGTGAGTAATTTGGTTAATATTTAAGCGAGCTATTTCAGAAAAATCAACTTGCTCTGACCAAGCAAAGTGATTAGACAGTACATTTCTACACATTTTATCTTCGAGTTCTTTAAATTTACTTAAGTGGAAAGTGGAGCTCTTTGCCATCATTAACTGCATGGATTGATGATTGAAAATTTTAATTATTACCTATAGATTGCATGGATCCTTTAAGGAGCTCTCATGAGATTTAACCTTGACGCACGAAGTCGATTCGCAGTGCTTTGTCGTTCTCAAAGAATTTTGGTTTCAATTCCTGCAGTTTTGAACATTAATTCGAGAAAAAATGCAAGGGAGCTGTTTCCAATAATATATTTACTCATTTTCTCAATTAGTTATGTTTTTGGAGAAATACCGGAAAGTTCCGATGTTTAGGGAATCAATTTTGTTGTCGTTTTCCTTTTTCCTCTTGGAAAAGGTTTATTCTCATTTTTTCCATTAGTGTTTGCAAATAATTTTTGCAATAAAAAATTTTCAATGTCATGAATTACATTCCCTGTCATTTTTGTAAATTTTTCATCAGGAGTTCTGAATTTATGCCGTAATCATATATTTTTTATCAGATGATGCCGGATCAAATCCGTCGAAAGGAATCCTTCACAATGTCGCAGCCCAAGTTAAAGCCAAACTCAATGTTGATATGGAGCTGCAGTACATCACTAGGGACATTGCTGTCAACCCAAGAGATCTGCCCTTAAAGGAAACTACGCTTTTTTTAAGCTGGCCTGAGCCGTACAAGTAAGCTATTTTTACGTCTTGTTTTTAACATAACTAGTGTTACATCTACATTAATTTATGCTGTATTTTTAACCCACGAATTTTATGATTCATAACTTTTAAATCTTTGGTTGCGGTTTCGACCCGAGCTATTCAGTTTGTTGTTTCAGCAGAGCGATTATTCGAATTGTAAATCCTGTCGACGTTGTAGTCGTTTCTTACTACATTTAATAGTTGTTAACCGCATTCATCAGCTTTCCATAAATTGCATTGCAATCCATTGCAAAATCCTGAATCCCTTGAAAGTTGAAGAGGAGGATTTGCCGACATAATCGATAAGGAGTAGTGATTGCAATACCGGGATCGCGGAATCCCTATCGCTTGTCTTTTGGTATTAAAATACCCGTATAAGAATTAATGTACCAGAATGTCCGCATTTCTGAAAAATTAAATGTCAATTTATGTTATTAAGTTATTTATGGTAACCCTCGGTGGCAAGTCTTTGGAAGAAAAACTTTTTCTTTTGAAGAAAATATCAAAATTCATGCTATTCAATATGAAGACCCATGTAAGCTTGAATAAATTAATACTTGGCTTGATAATGGCTATCTGTTGACTGTTCCATAAGCCATTGGTAACCCTCCACTAAGAAGTAGTCTTTCGGCACATTCATGTGCTAACCGACCAGTAGAAATTATTGTATTTAAATTAATTAACCTATTAGTAGAAATAGATTTATACACCAAAATAGTTAAAAAAGGCAGTGTGTTGGACACTTACTGTAAAGGATAAATACGGAAAATAGAAATGGTCCCGCCGAGCACAGCAAGATTTATTATGGGGGTTTTATTGAGAAGGGAAAGTAGGGTAAATAGGGAAACTGAGATGGGAATTTTTGAAAAAGCAGTGAAAGGACTGCAGATTGTTACAATTTTACTCGATGTTCTTCTATAAAAGTGAAATGAGGAAGCTTAAAAAGAGGCTTTTCCAACAAAAATCTTTTAGAAAAAATGTCATCAAATCCCTGCTAAGTCTTAAGCTAAATTAAAGGAAAAAGAGTTGGGAAAACAAATAATTGATAATTATTGGAAAGTGAAGAGATCAAAACATGTTCCTAGTCTTAAGGTTATCATTCCTTCTCTTCTTCTAGGTGAATTTTTAAAGTTGAGTGTTTTACTCGATTCTTTTATGCATTTCCTACGGCTTATAGTTGTTATGTCTTTTATTAGTATATCATATTAACTACATTATTTATTTTAAAATCTAGTGACAGAGTTATAACTTTCTGAAACTCCATCTCTAGAATGGAAGTACAACATACTTTTAGAAGTTCCGCTCAAAATTTAGAATGCCTGATGACTCTGTGACTTTAAACATGTTGCTCTGGCAAATTTAGTATGAAACTTATACTAAGTTATCGTATTTTCATTCCTATATTTATTTAATTATTGTGTGTCCTCTGCCATTAGATAATTCATATATCTGTATTGTTTTTGATTATAATTTGTAGAATATGGGTTCTAATAAAGCAAACATTGATGAGAAATTGTGGGTATGATTTTATAATTCCTTGGATTTGATGTATAATTCATCATATTTTCATTCTCTTTCATCAGAACTTATGGTCAAGGAAGGTCAAAGAAAATTGCAGAACATGATGCTGCTGATCGTGCTCTTCATCACTTGAAATCTTTGAATGTTGTGACAGAAGATGGGCGATTGTCTATTGTGTGTGGTGGAGGAAAGCACGGTGGAGAGCGGAGACGAAATCACGGAAGAAAGCGTGGGGATTGTGATGATGGGAGGAAGAGGAAGGAAGATCGTAGAAGGAATAAAGAAAAGGTACATTATTTATAAACATGCAGGTTTATAGCAATACTAAATATAAGTAAAGTTGCCTTTGGTACTGTTATTTAATTGCTTAGCTGTTTCATTAATCTGATAGTTGTTGAAGATTTGCTCCATTAATATTTTCAAAATCTACATAATATATTAGAATATCTATTAGGTAAATGATTTTCAAAACTTCCTTCTTTGAGGTCCCCTTTCGATTAATCTACCCAGGTAGCTTAGAGATCTACCCTGAGGTATTCCATGAAAATCAAAAAGGAATATCTTTTTGCTAAAAGTCTGTCTCTTAGATTCATCTCTGTACTTTCCTACTTATTCCCTGTTCCACACAAGAGCAAGCAGTCTTTTGAAAATTTCCACTGCTTGTTTCATATTTTTCCCCTTCCTTCTCACCTTTATACCCATTTTCATTATGTACGCCCTAGTGCATGACCCATTTAAACTGATGCAACTAAATTTAATCAAAAATTGCCTTAGTCATCAGGGAGACTGGTTGTTTATAACCACTAAATCATACAAATTTTTCAATTTTTGTCCTAATACTCACTATTTCAAAGTAAAATTACATCACCAAAATAAAATATTGTTCAATTTCCTTTCTACTATTACCTATATCTATTTTGTAGGACTATTATTTCTAGTTTAATTCTGCAAAAAAATGTTTGCAATCAATCAGAATGAACTTCATGTGCATTTCTAATGAGAGCTTTCTTGAGTGATTTCCAGTCAAACCAAGGATACTTTTAGTAAAAAAATATCAATTTGTAATAGTTTGTTGGCTCTTTAATGAAACCCAAATTTCATATCTATATCTTGTTAAGAAGCTTGTGAAATAGATGTTAAAAAATTTCTTCCATTTATTTCTTACGAGAATTAATGACATTTGATAAATAAATGTACGCAGTGGTGAGAATTTGGTAAGATGCTGTCTTATATTAGTTCCATTAGCTTGATGATTAGGTTTTATCCTCAAAATAGACCCTATTAGTCTACTTATTTGATTAAGATTTATTAAATAACAATTATTATTATTTTATTGATTAATAAATCAAATGAACATACAGATTATGTGTTTATTTTAGTTGTGTGATTTTATGTTGTTTTATTGTATTTTCTCATTACTTAATTTGCCGTTTACTACAACAATATTTTTGGATTATTTCAAAGTTTTGTCTAATTATTGAATTGCAGCATCTCAAATGAATGCTAGAATCTTGTGAAGCAGATGGTACTGATGGTTAAGTCCTCAATACATTATAGTAATTAGAGAAAATAAATCTATTTTGTGCTCTTTCTTCTGTATCTTAGAATCCTTCAGGGTTTAAGAAAAAACAGCCTTTGGTAGTTTTAAGTTTTAGAACAGTTTACACATCCTTAAGAAAAGTTATAATGCTTGTTCATTAATGAGCATTATGAAGTGGTATAAATGTCCTTAAAAATGCTGCCAATATTTTTATGGCATGGTTAGCATTGTACAAATAGGCAAATTTTAATGATACCATATGATACTAGAATAAATAAGTTTGTAATATTTCTGTTAATAGCTCTAAATAAAATGCAATTGCAGGATGCAGGAAACTGGGGAAGCAGATCCAAGGAAGACCAGAAGGATCATCATGGAGGCCGTTCAGAAAGAGGGAAGTGCGTTTACAAAGAAGTGGATTGGTGGAACAAGGATGGGGTGGCGATGGATGAGGAGATAGATGGTGACTGTGAAGGAGATAGGCCAGCTGATGAGGAAGAGGGAGTTGTGGAGGACTGGTGGGACAGAGCCAGTGAGGAGCCAATAGATGGAGAGTCCAAGACAGGAACCAAACGCATGTCTCTTATCAATTCACCAGGAATGGAGCCCAGCAAGAGATTATGCTCAAGGCAGGATGAGGAAGCGGCCGTGGGTAAGGAGAAGTTTTTTTTCTGTCCTCAGAGACAGTCCTCAGAGACATGAAAGTCCTCAGAGATGCCAGTTACTAGCAGATTAACATGATAATGTTAGTTAGGAGGGCAACACAAAAAGTTAGTTACACTTTTCTCACAAAAGATTGTAGCTTTGTGCAACAATCATGGAAGTAATGCAGCAGATTGTTAAAACAATGGATTTTTGTGCACATGAGCTATTTTTCAAACACTTTAATTGCACTGTGAACTTCAATTTTGGAGTAAGTTCCCAGGTGATACTCCATCATTTTTTCAACCAATACTTGCTGCTAATAAATTGAAAATGCCATGGTAACAAGCAGATGGTCTCAACAGTGTTTTTCACCTGTTCTGCTTTTGCTGTTCAAGGTTACAATCTTTAGAGAGAAAGGTGTTACTTACTTCATGATTCCAGCTCGTATTAAGTAATGAAAGTATTGGCCCTCTCTGAGAGATCTCATTATGAACTTCAACTACATCTCTGTCTATTCAGTGGATTTTATGTGAATTATTAATGATATGATGTTTAGTTGTCTAGTGATCTATACTGATAATTATGGAAAACTTCCATGAGGTGAGAGTCATGAGTAAAATTCATTTATCCACACTTTAGGTTCTAGAACATCACGGATTGTAGAGATGAAGAATTCCCAGCTGTATGTTTGTAAATCATCAAAAGTGCAATCTTCAATGTCGGGGAGGAGGCAATTGTCTATAGAAGAAAGCCCACCGCCACACACAAGGCTAAGATCATCAGCTCTTGGAGAAGAGGTTGATAGACTGAGGAAGGGTCTTGCACTAGGACCACTAGATGATTCTTTTGATACTGCTGGTAGGTGTTAATTTGCCACGTGAGCAGCACATTCAACTCTTGTAAAAGAATTCTGGGGTTTGATTGCCCATGTGCAAAATGACCTTGGTGATCAAAGCACTTTTAACAATACTACTACTGTTGATTTGCTATTTCTGTTATCAAACCCTAGATAAACCTTTAGCTTAAACCTTCTGGAAAATGATTTGTCTTTTGGAAGTAAATCAAGCATCAATGCTGCTCGTAATATCCTCTTGGTTGACAACCACTGATTAATTATAGATGACAAATCAAAAGTGAATGTGAACCAGTCTGAAGTATGATGCCAAATTCCATTAGCAATGCCAATTTTCTTCTTATATGGGTACTTATTAATAAACCTATTGATTCATGTTCATTTTTTACATGATTCATTCTTTATTTCAGTAGATATTTTGCAGATAAATATCAAACAAGTTGTAATGCAACTAATATCTTTCTTTTTCAGATTTGGAAAAAATACAACGACAATTTCCCAGCTGCAAAAATACGTTACACAATGCATTTGCAGCAGTAGCGCAAGAGTTTCGGGATCCTACTTTGCAGCCAAAGCCAGTCTATCGACCTGTGCAGACTCTTTGGCCTGCAAGTGAGTTAATCTGTCTGGAAGTATATGTTTATTAGCTTGCAACCAACCTTTATCTTGCTGCAATTATTGTCTCGCATCGGGGCCTCTGTATAGCCAAGTGGGCAACTTGTTCAACTTTAGTGAAAGCTGGGTTCGAATCCCAATTGAGACTCACATATGAAATTACATCAGCTGTTAATCACTTTTAAAATTACTACTACTACTTAAGTCTTATATTCTTATTATTACCATAATGCTTGGATGAGAACACAGTAGAACTTGGTATGTTTCTTCTCCTAAATTTTCCTCCTCATGCTTTATCTCTTCACTTGCCTTTCTATTTATTGGAAAATAAATTAAGGGGACATAGTCAAGAATCCTTTTAATAATTCTTTTATAATCCACTCTGAATCAGAACTCTAATTTGCTTTGTGTAAAGTTTAAAATGACCCAAGCATGTTGCGAAGATATTGCAAAGATTTCAAAATTTTTATTATTCATTATATCAATTTGACTTCAAAAATTGTAATGGTGCTCAAACTTCATCAATAAGGGTTTCTTGAAGAGTGAGATATGTACATGTCAATTTGTAGTTATTATATGGATTATTATTTCTCCATCTATATTTCTCTATCACTATTATTCTATTTTCTTGTAGATGTACATGAATTGTATTCATATTGAATGTGTATTCCCTTTAACACCCAATTTCCAAAATACCTTCAGGGAGTTGGAGGTCTCTGAAGAGCAATGGTTTCTCAGGAGATGGCTGGGAGTGCACTTACCACTTGAGATGGCCAGAAGCACGTTCTTTCTCTGGAGAAGCAAGGGCAAAGGCTGCTGCAGCAACTCAGGCAGCACTCAAAGCATTGCTATGGCTTCGGCAGCAGGGAAGGGTTACCAAAGAAGGGAATGTCAACTTCTCTTCAGCTGCTGCAGCCAGTGCAGCTGTTGCCTTCCGTCATGGAGAGCCAGAAACACGGCCAGGAAAGAGAGAGACTGCATCCTCCAATGGTGTCTCTGGTGGAGTCACTGTTGTGGCCAATTTGCCCCCTCTTGACCATTCTTCTATGAGAGAGTCAGAAAAACTTCTAGAAAGATTCCACCAGGTGAGGGAATGGCACTTTTCAAATAAGCATTCTAAAAGGAGTCTCTGGTACCATGAACTTGATGAATGCAATATGTAAAATGGAAAACTTGGAGATGCTTTTAAAAACGGTGTTTCTTATTAGTTGGGTACATTGGCAACTGTTCGGTGCTCTGAAAATGCTGTCCAATTGATTTTTCAATCATCTCACATTTAGTAAGACATTTAGAAAGCCATTAGTTGTAGCTCTTGCAAATTTATTTTTCCATCCTCCTTATGACTTCCAAGTTGAGTTTGCACAAGTAAAAAATTTTAATTAGTTTACTGCTCTTAGATGAAACTAATAGTAAAGATTTCTCAGTATCATAGCTAGAATTGGCTTTATCAGGGAGATGCAAAATGATTAATCATGTCTTTGATTTTCTGTAAATTCTGTGTTTTGAGTGTAATACAGATAATTTATTATTGACAAGGCAAAGAGAGAAAAGAGGAGGACAGAGATACAGTTAATGTAAACAAATTTCAGTCAAACAAGGCAGACGATTGACAAAATTGGGTATTAGTCACATAAGAGTGGAAAAATATGCATTATAAGTGGTTAAAAGAGCATTTTTAATTAATATTTTAAAATAGGGAAAAGAATATTAATCAGATTAGCTCCTTAAGTGGAGGCAATTTAACTTGGTTTGACTGATAATTGCTTCTGATATCTTCGAAAAATTGCCACAGGTATTGGTGTTTCACCACTAGAAACATAATTTTGATGCAATTTACTATGAATGTGTAATAGAATATAATGTAAGTTGTGTTTCCTTGACTCATATTTTGTTTTTTTTTTGATTTTGGTGACTTAGGATGTGGAGCCTCTACTAATGGAGAAAAAGGGACCATGTAGAGGGTCGGAACATAGTTCGGTGCATAGTTACCGAAGATACACAGCTGATGAAGATGACAGTACTGCACTCAGTGAAGATGATGGCAGCTCAGGTAACTCAACTGCTTTAACTTTAACAAAGAGTTTGAAGTCTATATTTCCATCAACTTTATTTATAGGGAATTGTGAAACAGATGATTATTTTCATTTTATATTTGATAATATCATATTTGAGAATAAAATGAAACTCTTGCCCATGGTTGCAAATTTTCCAGACTGGTGAGCAAAAGTTTTATGCACCTTTCCCAATCTTATTTATGTTTGGTAAATGAATGTTAATATCATAAATTTCTATCACACTAAAATATTGAAAAGTATGGAAGAAAATGAAAATGCTCATTTATAAAATGTATTGACTTCTAGAAAGTGAAAAATACTCTTCATATAATAATATATACACTTACAAGAAGTGACTCTCAGTTTTGTTGGGGGATTTTAATGAAGCTGTTCATGGTGGTGCAGGAAGTAAAGTAATGAAAAAGTGTCTCAGCATATGTCTGAATAGGCCTTAGTTTTACTGAGAATTGGAGTATAGGCAACCCATAATACACATATGTGTGAGCCTTTTATGTAGGAAATGTTGTTTTCTAGTATATCTTTTATCTTATTTTCATTTTCATTTGTTAATCTTTTCCAAATTTTTTATGATTTCCCGATCATAAATAGAGATTGCTTTTTAAAATATTTTATAATAATCACCTCACAGCTATCTGGGGCTCCTAACAATCAATTAAGTATCACAAATATATGCTTAGATCTGTCCATTATCTTCCTTTAGTAAAATAAAATCATCAATCAGGAACTGTTTCCATTATTTTTTATTGCATCGGCAGATTTTTTCAATGTAAAAAATTCTGTTTTCCTCACAGACGTGCTCGGAAGAGGAGAACTTTCAGATCCAATCACCGGAAGGCGCTATAGAAAGCCAGATGAAAGGAAGGTAGCTAGAAGATCAGAAGAGATGATGCAGAGAATACTCCAACAGCGTGAGGCAGAAGCTGGTCTGGGTGATGGAAGGATGGCCATGGAATTTAGGCGTTTTAGGGACATTCAAGAGAATCTCCCTATTGCCAAGTTTAGGTATTTATACATTTTTTAAATGTATTCTTTTTTTATCTATTTCTAGCAAAATGTATATGGAGAATTAGGGCTTGGAATTGAAACTAATAAACAACCAAAAGCATGATGAACATTTCTAAGAAGTGATAGAAGCATGGTTCATCTTGCAGAAAAGTGTTGTGAATTTTAGTCTGGTTTGTATGGTGTTCAAATAACCAAATAAAAACAAAATATTATTGCTTTGTTATGTATTTTATAATAAAATATGAAACATCTCTCTATACCATTTAGATGTTTCATTATATCAGTCTTTATTAGAAGTATAATGTGTAAAATTTTATAATTAAAAGAATTTATTTATATCTTTCAAAAAATTAATTCTCAAATGTAGGGTTTGGAATACTTAGATTTGTAAATTGGGAAAACCCTTAGTAAGCAATATGGGTAAACCCAAAATTGAATAATATCCATGTTTCCATCCATTGTGAAAAGAAAACATTCAAAGTGAAAATTAAAAGTGACAAGTAGGTATAATGTGTTAGATATTGGTTACAATTGTTGTTACTCAATTCTAAAAATCTCATTCACCTTGTATGTGTTATGAATATAATGTAATTTAAGTCATTTGTTTTTGTAGGCAAGAGATAATTGGTCTAATTGAAGAGAATCGAGTAGTGGTAGTAACGGGGGAAGCAGGCTGTGGTAAGAGCACCCAGGTGCCTCAGTTCATTTTGGATGACTGGGCAGCTCATGGAAGAGGAGGTCTTTGCAACATTGTGGTGACACAGCCACGAAGGATATCTGCAACATCACTAGCTGAGAGGGTTTCACATGAGCGATTGGAGAGAGTAAGTTTTTTCATTTTACTTTTATAATTAAAATACATGGAAACTCTGTTATGCTTAAATCAAGTACAGAGTATGAAGTGTTAACTACTCCTAGATTGGATTCATTTTACTTGACTGTAGACTTTCTATCTGCTGTAACTTGTTGGTGGGTGACTTCTTAATAGTCCATTTCTAATCCAATTTCAATGAAAATGTTTTTTCTTAGAGAATGTCCCAGTATTATAGTTCATTTTTTGGTGCTCACAAATTTATTCTTTTGGTTTAAGTTTAGGGGTGGTAAACCTGGCATTTGCCCCAATTGGTGCTTGAGAAAATAATTTTTAGCTAAATCATGACAGTGCTATCTTAGTTGTAAGTTATTTAATTAGAATTGTTAACTCCAAAATAATATCCCTATTGTAACTCTACATTAAAAACAATTTTTCATAAATAACCTTATTCTAAGCCAATCTTTGAGGCAGAGTTATGAATAAAGTCTCTATCTCAAGCAAAAAGTCTGTTTAAAAATAAGACACTCCTTCAAGCAAAGGTTTGATTTTATCTTTTCTATGCACTGAGAAATAAAAGTTATGTTGAAGTAAACCTTTCTGATTGATTTTTTACTTCAATATTGAGTAGTACATTTCACATGTGGTATTTTTTCTGGCTTTTTACCTATCTTTTCCTGATTCTATCATCGAGATTTTTGTTCAGCAATTGTCGTTGCTTCTTTACTGCTCATTAATTGGTTAAGTCTAGCAATCTAGTGATGGTAGTCACCTTTAATACTGGTTAAATTAAAGTCTACAATTCTGTCTTAAGCTAAAAATTGTGCTCTCAGAGTTACAGTAGAGATAAGTAATGATAAAAATTGATAAGTTAAGTCTGTTCAAAATCAGAATGAGGGTTGTGTGAATAATGATTCATTTTAATTTTGGAAATTTCCCAATGAAGGCAGATTTCCACCACATTATTTAAAATTGCTACCTTTCTGTTCCTATGACCTAGGTAGGAGATACAGTTGGATATCAGGTTCGTCTGGAATCTCGGCTGCCATCCTCTGCCATTTCTTGTGGTGGTGGTGGAGGGTCCATTCTTTTCTGCTCTGTTGGCATCCTACTACGCAGGCTGCAGACTAATCCTAATTTAATTGGTGCCTCACACATCATCCTGGATGAGGCTCATCAGCGAGATGTCGGAACAGATGTACTGGCCACCTTGTTGAGGAGGGCATTGGCTGCTAATCCGTCCCTTAGACTCATAGTAATGAGTGCAACCCTAGATGCCCCTCTGTTTGCTGCCTTCTTTGGTAATGCCCCCACCGTACATGTACCTGGATTCACGTATCCAGTCAAGGATTACTATCTAGAAGAGCTTGAAAATGAGGTAAATATTCTTGTGAGATATTTTTTAATTTCTTCATTACCATTAATTTATGCACAGATTCCACATTCCCTTGTCAGTCATTGTAGATGTTAATTGTTTAAGGTGTAACCTGCCACCTTCTCTATTGATAAAAGATTGCAACTTTCATCTTCTTTGGTGATAGTTTTTCTAGCAATTACTTTCATCCCAATCTCCCTTGATGTATTATTTAATCTTTTTCCTAGTGTTTTTAAGTACCTCATAATATGAGATAAAATTCTGTAGTAAATTCACCAACTCATCAAATTTGTCTCAATGAATACATCTCATTAACTCATAGTTAAATCCACATAAATTGTAATAGACACTGAATTTTTATAAAGAGGAGCCAAGCTATACCTGAGACACTTTTTTAAATACCTACCAAATCACGTAAAATATTTGATTGGTTATCTTATTTAACTTGCTACTTGCCTTCCAACATTCATAGTAAGTAAAATTTGCAAAACATATTTTCGGTTATTTTTCATATAAATGACCTTTTTTATTTTTATTTCCATCTTGATCATTAAATGTATTTTGACAGGTGCTGCACATGCGTTGCTGCAATGGGCTGCATTCTAGTGTGTGTGAAGAGGAAAGTGGTGGAGCAATAGACTTTGAGAGGTTGAAGCAGGCATCTGAGAGGCCCAACCCTGTGGTTGACTGTGAGCAAGTGGCAAGAGTGGTTCGGTGGGTTGATTCCTCAAGGCCTCCAGGAGGTGCAGTGTTGGTCTTCCTTCCTGGGTGGGCGGAGATCAAAGCGGTTGCCTCTGTTCTGGAGAAATCTCCTATTTCAAGGTGAAATATATTTTTCAAAGACATCCCAGCTCTCTGAGATTCATCCTGGATATGATCTCCCATTCCAGTCTGCTGATAAATATTTTTATGACCTTTTTATATTTGAACATAATTCATATTATGTAGGAGGATTGTTGGCATTAAAATATAATTGAAAATATGCAGCATAAAGTTACAAAGCCAGTAAATTTGGGTACATATCATAAGACGATTGTTAAATTTCTGTACATAGGTATAAATTTTGTATAAACGTTTGCACTGTTATGTTGAAATTACTTAATACTTCTTTCATTTGACGAATTTAGTTTGGGCTCAAAAATAATTGAACTGTATTTTCTTTTCACACCTTTGAAATTGATTTGAGAAAGAAACTTGCTGGTTTTGCCATTCAACTTCCATTGCAGGCTCTGAAGTTCTTTGATTAGAGTTTTATTGCAGAAAAATACTTATATTGCTGGGAAGTTTGCCAAGGGTAGTTTGAAAAACTTGGGAAATTGTCTAGAAAAAAGAAGAGAAAGATTAATTGCAGTTATATTTTTATCAAAATTATGAAAACCATTAATGTGTGCATTATATATTAGTGTATAAATATTCATAGTCTGAGCAGCAGAAAACATTAGTTAATACTTACAAAAATCATCAATTCTCTGTGAACATTAGATTCATTATATCTTTACAAGTAACAGAAATGAGTTAATGAAGTTACAAAGGCGTATATGAATTCTTGAAACACTCATGTCAGACTTTTAAGAGGAGAATAATAAAGATAAGAATATTTCCATGTATATTGCCAAAAGTAATAATAAATCCATGCATTTTTTCTCTTGCTAAAGTTCCATGCGCTGTATCAGCAACCGCCTTCTCATCTTGCCTGTGCATTCAAGACTTTCGTATGCTGAACAGAGACGGATATTTGACCGTGCCCCAGCTGGGACCAGGAAAGTGATTGTGGCCACTGATGTTGCTGAGACTGGAATAACGGTCGATGATGTGGAGTATGTGGTGGACACTGGTGCTCATCGAGAAGAGAGGTCAGTTATTTTCTTTACAGTGTTGATTGAGAGTTAGATATTTTGCATTGGGAATCATTCTTAAAATTCTTTGTTTGGGATATGCAGAATAATTTGGTTTAACTAGTTTGAAATGATCATTATCTTTATTTTAGTGAATTCCCTCATCAAAATTGGTTGAATGTTAAATATTTATTTTTCTTCTGAAACGTTTCCTACCCATTTAATGTAGAGGTGTTAAATATATGAAGTATTAACATTCATTTAGGAGCCTCCTTCATGAGGAATCTTGAATGTGCATTGCCTTGTTTGTACACAATTGTAACTGAATTTACTTTCAATTAAATTTCTTGAATATTACTTTGAATTTGGAGAAGGATGTAAGTCTCAGTGTCTCCCTCACAACCCAGGAATTTCCTTTCAATGTGGCTATTTATCAAGTATCAGGGCCAGCCTTTGACATTGAAAAAAAATTAAACTACAGTTAAACAGGTGCATTTCCCTTATGATATTTTGGTATTCCATGCTGCCTAAATATGAGGGGTTCAAATTTATGAGACTGGAAGAATTGCATTTGGGAAACATGATGTTTTTGGCTATGACATGGTTTATCTGGTTTTAGATCTTCAGGTTTTATACTGGGATCAGAGACAGTTTGATTGTAGCATTTTTTATCAGTGAGAAGATCATGATAACAAAATTCCTATTCTTTGCTAAATCAATTGTAACTCAGATTTCATAATATTACTTACTCCTTCTTTACCAAAATATGCTGTTATTTAGTAAATTTCTTTGGATTTTCTGTATTTTTCATGTTTTTTCTGTGTAGTGGGATAGTTCATGGCTTTAAAACTTATTATTCATATTCCTTTTGTTTTGAGGAAAGCTGTACTTGCTCTTATGTATCTCAATACTTCTTCTGTGAAAATGTAAAAATATCCGCTGAAAAATTGGTATTGTAAAAGTATTGTAATTTTTTAAAGATTGTATTGGATGTTTCTTGTATAATTTGCATATTATTGACTCCTATTCTTGTATCATATTTATAATTCATACAAATCTTAGTCTGTCTTTTAATGCCATTTTAGATATATCTGAAATTCATTGCAAAAGGGTTTGCAGGATCAATTAATGTTTCTGTATCTTCCTCTTTGTTTGAAAGGTAACATTTTTGGGTACTATATTCATTGAAGAATTTTTATGTTGGATAATTACTCTGCTCTAATTTATTTTCTGGTAGATTTGATGCAGAAAAAGGAGTTTCGTGTGTTGATGTTCATTGGGCATCCTCAGCAAGTATTCGGCAGCGCAGAGGAAGGGCTGGCAGAGTTAGACCTGGTCAAGCATTTCACTTATTTACAAGGAGTCGCCAAGAGGCTCTGCTTCCATACCCACTACCAGAAGTGCATAGAGTTCCTCTGGAAAAAACTGTGCTTGACTGCAAGGTATGATTTGGTCCTTGTTTCATCCCAAACTCTTTCAAAAATTAAATGAAATTCAAATGAACTGTGAAGTTTTAAAAGTTTATCTTTTGCTTTCCTTTCATTCATGGGATGTAAAAAGCAACTGAGAAATGAGTTGAGTTCCTTTTCCCTTTACATGTTATTAGTGAATAAATTTGGAATTTAAGACAAATTATAAACATCCTTGAAAATGCTGTGGTAAAGTGTGCCAAGAAATTGTTTTGTAAATGATAAGTAGAAGCAACTTGAGATGTTTATAGTTCTTTTAGCTGTGTTTAAAATAAAATGTATACAGCTAGAATGACCAATTTTCATATATTGTATTGTAAATTTTGTGCTTTTGGAGCAATGTTATCACTGCAGCAGTGATAGTTATACAGAAGCAAAAAAGAATTAAATGTATTAAAGTCGGTTGTAATATCATGTGATTCTGGAATTGAATCATTTATAGAAGGAAAGTGTTACATTACAAAATTAGCATTGTCAACTACTTTTAGATGCATGAAGCTTTACTTAGAATACTTAGTAAGGGACCTGATCACTTTACAGAAATTTTCTTTGGGGGTAGTTTACCTGCATAAGTCAGACCATGCTTTCATGATGGTGTAGTTTATAAAAATGTTATTTATTTGTCTAACAATCAATAATTGTTTGAGAGAAGGTCTATTAGAAACAATGTATTTCTGATAATGATTTTAAACAAGCTCACATCCATGACAAGCACTTGATTTTTCAGAAATGTTTCCTTAACATAGAAAGAAAAACTCCGTAAACTTCCACAGATGATTTTATTTTAACGACCGGTTTCGGCCACTGGCCATCTTCAGGCCTGAAGATGGCCAGTGGCCGAAACCGGTCGTTAAAATAAAATCATCTGTGGAAGTTTACGGAGTTTTTCTTTCTATGTTCAGAATGTCCTTCCACGAAGTGCGGCCTAGTACCATTGAGTTTAATGTTTCCTTATTAAGTATAGTTTCCTAATGAACCTTCTCTCCTACAGACTTACAGTCGAGATATGAGAGCTGCAGAGTTTCTCTCAGAGATGCCTGAGCCTCCTCCAAATGACTCTGTGGTGCAGGCCGTTCGAGAATTGGTGGCCCTTGGAGCTCTGGAGGAAGGACCAGAAGAGAGGCTGACGCCCTTGGGCAGGAGGATAGCCCTCTTTACCACTCACCCTAAGCTCTCAAAAGCATTAGTTCATGCTGCCATTTTCAGGTATCAGCCTTTTTCTCTCTAATTTAGATTAATTAGAAGGTTTTTCATACTGATTTAATTTCAGCCTTTTACAAATTACAGTTGTTGTCAAACCAATATATTTGATACATGTTTAGGTTATTTTCAATGTATATCCAACTGCAATGAACTGGAAGAATGATTTTTTAAGAAGTTTTACTTCAACCTGAAATAATATCTTTTATCTAACTGACTATAAATACCTTGTGTATCGGCTGACTTTTTATTTTTTATTGGAATTTTCATTCATTGGAAAGTCTTAAACATGATTGTTTGTAGTAAGATGCAAGTTACATTCTGGTATGTGCATATCTTTTAATTTAATTTATAATGGATATTGCAGTTTCGGTTTAAATATGTAATTAAACAATAAATTTTTAAGTAGTGACATGTTTTTCATTATGATTGTAATTCATCTCATATTTTAAGTATTATGTATAATTGGTTCATCTCTTTGTTATAATCAATGCATGCCTTAAATTCTCTGACCAAAATTTGCCCAATTTTCATTGAGCCCATTGTCTCTCTTAGATACATGTAGTGTTAATTTTTACATATCAGAAGTACAACTCTCTTATCTAGATTTTAGATTTGAGCAGGTTAATTATGGTTATTGTTAGATCTTTATTTCAGCTTATAAAATTTCTACTTTTTTTGTTGAACTATTTATTTAGGTGTGTCAGTCCAATGGTAACTATAGCAACTATCCTTTCCGTTGAGAGAGAGCCATTCCAGTCTGCATTGGTCGATAAGGCAGGTGTACGAAGTGCCAAGTCCCACTTCTGCCCAACCAGTGACCACTTGGCTCTGTCTTTTATGCATGAGAAGTGGGAGGAAACTGTAAATACAAGGAATTCGTCCATTTCCTCTGAGAGTTTTTGTTCTACTTATGGTCTCAGCCGTGACAGCATGGCTCTTATTCAAAGTAAGTTCTAAAACTTTAATTCTTCTATTCAGTTGAACAGCGTGAAAAATTTTGTCTCCCTTGATTACTTTTCTCCCATGTCTCCCTACTTACCTACAAAACAGATTAGTTTAAGCTTAATCTAATTAATTTAAGCTTAATCCTTAGTTTAAGCTCAATCTATGCCTTTTTATTCTTTTGGCAACATAGTTTTTCCTTAATTCTGAGTACTTCCTCATTTCTCACTAAATTGATTTCTTTCTTTTCTGAATAATCAAATTGTTAACTTTGAAAGTTTTTTTTAATTAAAATTTTGGTAGTATTCACCTCTTACAAAACCATGCTCTGCTCAAAATGTAACCTAGAGTTATGGGTCCTAGAGAAAATGTCATTATAACCACTTTGCTTTCTATTTCTCTGTAAATTATTGGAGTCAATTACAAAAGATAAATTTTCCAGGCATCTAATTGGTTCTTAAACTTTTCTAACACTTTGAAAAATGCCACTCTCATCTATTGAATTATTTTTATTAGATGTGCTGTTTTCTGCAGTTGATCTAATTTTAGCAAAAATGAGGTGAGAAATATTTTTAGTCTCTTTTCATTAAACACAGAATTGTTTAAATATGATGTGGACATTGGAAAGATGGGATTGAGGTTTTCTAAGGTGTGCCCACAGGTCTACTGCTATGTCATAGATATAAAAAAAGACAATCAAAGTCCTATTTTAAAATGTAGAAGGGTTGAAATAAAGACTCGAGTGAGCATAGCGTAGTTTCAGATATTTTAAACTTTGGTTATGAAAACATAAATGTAATATTAGTTAGAAGACATGATTACTGTGCAGTAATATTTATGATTTATATCACAAAAATTATCGCCTTAAAGCATAAAAAATAGAGCAAATTAATAATGTACCTACTTTTAAAAGCCTTTAAATGTTATCTTTTATTATAATAAAAAAGCTAAACAAAAAATTTCATTTATGCTTGTGATACTCGTAAGTTGTCCCTTCAAATTGATGTTCCTAAACCTGTGAAGTTATTTCTTCTGATGATGTGATGTTGTTAAAAGATTCTGCTCTCCTCAATTAATATTTATCTATTGTGCTTCATTTGTCTTTGTGTATTTTAAATCTGATGACCCTTATCTCAGAAATACCCCCAAGATACCCTTGATTTGCTGACTTGCCTGAAAAATGTATTTCATATTCTTACTTATTCTTTCAAAAGGTCTGCGCCGAATATATGCTGAGCATTTGTATCAATCAAGGCTGCTCCCTGCCACAGAAAACCTTGATCTTGAAGATGATGATGATCGTGATTGGCGGAGAAGACGTACAAATGGTTCATCAATAACAACGTGGAGTAGCTGGCGAAGGGGAAGAACAAATGGCATGACAGCAGAAGACACTTTTGCAGACAGATCTGCAAGGTGCAATCAATTGGCCATGGAGAATGAGCTTGTTCTTGGAGTGTTGTTATCTGGAGTAGGTTCCATATTGAGGAGGAGACAATGGGATATGCGGAAAGGGAAAGTAAAGAAGAATGCCCCTACACTGGTTACAGAGTTAGTTATTTTTTTATTTATTTAGTGTACAAATAGGTTGCAATTTGGCCTGGTGGCATCACATAGGTGGATCCAATTTTATTATCAAGTTTTATCTTTTCCCAGCAATTGTCAGAAAATAGAAGGAAAAATCATCCAAAACTTGTAATTGGCAATACTTGTAAAATCTATACTCATAAATATAGCATAGAGCTACTTTAGACAGTATAAAATCATAAATCAGAGATGCTTGATGTGAGGCTTATAATACATGTTATGAGAATAAGATACATTTTAAATCGAAATTTATGATGTACGTACCATAGGTTGTGTACCACACGTTGAGAAAGACAATCAACCAAACTTACAGTAACTTAAATATTTATTTTTGTAAATTGTGATATTCCTAGTTTAGATATGAAACATTCAGCGTGTGACCTAAAGCCTCAACAAATTTTAGTTCTAATTTTGTGATATCAATCTAAACTTTTTGAATAATGATAGCCAAAAAGCTTACCAAATAAATTCCCCAGTTCCTTGCAATGGATACCTGAATATCAAAATCTGATACCCATAAAATAAATGTTTATTTATGTGTATGCTTATTTAAGCTTTGATTTTTTTTTAAAGTTAGCATGACTAAGGAAATATTTAAAGAGTAGTTGAGAGTGAAGTGCTATTTGTCAATATTTTCTTCTTTACTTCCAAAATAGTACATTGCTATTAGTTTTATGCAGCAGTAAAACATGGTTAAAATCACTTCTAGTGGCCAAATGGCCAATATTTTTGCTGGCATGACGTATTCATATCCAGCTTTTGAGATCCATTTGATATACTCATTTATGATTCTTTTTGTTTTTGAAAGGTGTTATTGGTAATAAGTTGATTTAGTCAATGGGGTGGATACTTGAAATGATTTTCCAGACATAAGTATTTCCAGGGTATTGAATCTTTTTCATCGGAAAGCTCTTGTTTGGGCATGAATATAATCTTTAAGTAAACTTGTTTTTAGAATGCTCTGTCACAATTTTAAATGATGTTATAAACAATCTTGAGAAATTAAATAAATTTAAACTTGTGCTTCTGCTCAAGGTAGTGATGGTAGGGTTAGGATTACTGCACAAAAAGTCTCCAGATTTCTCACTACTTGGTTGCGAACTCTTTGTTCAAGTGGTAAACTAGTTGTAGTTAGCATAAACAAGGATAATTATTTTAAGATAAGTTGCATTTCTTTGCAGTGATGGCCAACGTGCAACTCTTGGTTCTGAAAGTGTTAACAATGGAAGGTGGGGAGAATCGCGTTGTCCTCCTTTCCTCACTTATTTTCGTCAGGTTCGATCTCAGGAAAGGAAGAGTATATTAGTGAGAGAAGCCTCTTTGGTCTCTCCCATTTTAATTCTTCTCTTTGCCAATCCTCAAGGACGAATTTACAAGGTAAGCTGATATCTTGGAAATATCTGAAACCTAAAAAACACCAATTAAATATTCAGCATCAAATCAAAGGTAAAACTTTGAGAATTTGAAAACTGTGTCATTTCCCACCTTTTCTTGACTACTACTCAAGCTTAGTCATTAACCAGTTTCTACCCAACTGTCTTATTTCTTAATACTTAATTCCTCCCATAGTTCTCTTTTAATATGATAACCATTGGTTTTGGATTTGCAGGTCCCAAGAAAAGGAAATGATTCATCTAGTCAAGTTTCACTTGTTGTGCAAGGGAAGAGAGAGCTGGAATTGCATTGTGATGAAAGGTATGTATTGTTAATGTACTTAGTTTTGTTAAAATGGTTGTGGCTCTTACTTGTGTGAATTTCTTTGCTGGAATCCTTTGCAGTTGAGTGCATTATATATGACAATTTACTGCTGCTCTACAAATGCTACCATGTATGTAAGATTGGTGTTTATGTGTTTTTTTTATGTGAGCACCACTACAATGCATAACAATGTCAAAAGCTGGCAGCTTACCAAGTTGACTGCCATTTGCTCAGTTTATCTTTCATCTGTGTATGTGTTTCACTTTTTGGCAAGTTTATCTAGAATTTGCTTCTCAAAATCCACTTGGTTGAAAGAGAAAGAGGTTATTTTTAGCCACAAAATTTTAAAAAATTACATCTACTTCATCATGGCTCTCACAGTTTAGAATCAAAAACTATATTACATGACCAAAATGAGAATCTTCGATCAATATACATTCTTTCAGCACTTGTCTCTATTTTGTAGGGCCATTATTTCTTATTTAATTTTGGAAATATGATGCAATAATAAATAAAAAGGTGGCAAATAGTAAAAAAAGAACTTTAAATCTAAATTATGTGTGATTCTGATTGTACATTTTTTAAAAATAAATACCATTCCTCCTGAAACTAACATTCTTAGAAAATCTTTGGAAAACTTGGAATATAATGATTGATTTTTTTCCCCTTTAGGCAAGCACAGATACTTGTTGGTCTGAGGGAAGCCATGTGGAAAGTTGTGGATTTCTTTGTTCGAGAAGAAGGTCGGACAAGTGTCAGAGATGTGCATTATCAAACCATCTTACATTTCCATGAGAGGCTGCTTCTCCTCCTCCCAGAACTGCTGAGGAGCGATCCAACCGTGCCAAAAAACTTGCCATTGAAAGAAATCTCAGACTCAAGGGATAGCAAAGCATCACGAAATTTCCTGCAGCATCATTATGCAGAAGAGCAAAGAGAGATTCAAAGCCTCATGGATGTAAAAGAAATCAGATCATTGAAATGTGTGACAGATGTAAAGAATGGCAGAGACGGTAGAAGTTCTAATGATTTTTGGAGCGTAAAAAGTGCAAGAGGTGCAAGAGATTTGAGAGAAAGGAAAGCTCTTGATAGGTCAAAGGAAATAAGAGAATCGGTGGATTGTAGAGGAATGGCAGATCTGAGGGATTCAAGGGATTGTTGTGAAGTCAAAGATTCAAAAGGTCTGAGAGACTGGAGGGCTTCTAGGAGTGAAAAAAATGTTTTGAATTGGAGAGATAGCAAAGATTGGAGGAATTCCAGAGATTGTGTAGATTTAAATGATACAAGGGATTGTAGGAGTGTCTGGGAATCCAGCAATAATGGAACAGCAGTTACTAACAATGCTTACTCTTCAGATTCAAGGGGCATCAGATATTCGAGGGAGGGAGATTCAAGATACACTGAGGGGAGAGACAATGGAGATTTGATGGAATATAAGGAGGAGAGACTATCAAGGAATGGAAGGGATGAGAGAATGTATCACAACGGGAGAGAATCTCATGGCTGTAGAGACAATAGGTATGCTTCAGATGCGTGGGATGTGAAAAATACCAAAAATTTAAGAGTTGTTAAAGTTTTGAGGGGTTCCAGAATTGTGAGAGATTCAAATGACTGCAGAGAAAGTGTGGATCTGAGAGAGGTTAGCAATGGAGGAAACAGTTATGATTTTGAAGATCGTGAAGATCAAATAAATGAAAGAGAATGTGTTGATTTTAGGGAGGAAATTTGGGAGGGGAAAGATGTGTGTGGTAGAAGGGAAAGTTGTTCCAATTCTGTTATGCTGGAAAGAAGTAGGTATAATTCAAATAAAAATAGGAAAATTAATGGAACTGTGAAAGCAAAGGGGGATTTGTGCAATGAATTGAATGGCAGAAGAGGCACTTCAGATTCCTTTGGTGTGGATCATGATTGCTGGAGAAGGCATGACTCAAGGGATTATGTAGCCATGAGGGATATTCCGATGGAGAGAAATCTTCAGGATCACTTAAAGGCCGAGAAAAATGTGTTAGAAATGAAGAATCCGAGGGAGCAAACAAACAATGTAGGTAAGAATGGTATCTTGGGAGATGTGAAGCCCAAAGACAGTTATGGAGAGGTAAGAAAGAGCTATGAGGAAATGAGGGACTTACGGTGCTCTTATAGATCGAAAAATGGAAAGGATCTCAGTGACTGTGATGTTTCTTTGAGCTCTCATGATTTGTATTCTTCTTATGCTGAAGTAGATCTGCAAGGAGAGGATGTAAAGCTATTCAAAGACTTGAGGAATTCAAAGTGCGTGGAAAAGTCATCGATGGTGCACGTGACGTGGAGAGAGGAAAATGGTGAAGAAGTGAGGTTCAGAAGAGATATGTTCAGTGAGCAAATGGAGGTTAAAGATGAAGTTGGTGACAGGAAGATGAAAAGGGAAATCAGCAACAAGTGGAGTAGAAAATCCTCCATTGGTGGCCATTGAACGTAAATAATTATCAAAGGAAAGTTGCTTGTTCTACTTGTTGTTATACTTGAGAGCATGTGTGTTGATTATGTATGAAGATATTAGTTGATCTGATTGTAGCAGTATTAGAGGACCAGGGGTTGTTCATTTCCTTGTTGAATTTCCTGGACTAAGCATATCTAATTTTGATGAATTTATAATTGGAGGTGTTATTTATGTTGTGTGAATCCTGATCTCTACTTAAAATAATTGTATTAAAAAGCATTTTGCACCGTGACCTCATCTTGAAATCTAGCCTTTTGGTTTAAGTATTGTTTTAATCAAAGTAATGTTTGTATCTACCCCAACTCTCCTTGTAAATATTGTCTTTGTCATTCATTTTATTTTGTTGTTGTGTTTTTTAATCCTAATTTGATAATTAAGTGAATCTGGAAACTTTCTTTTGTTACTGAGCTTATATAATCCATGGATGGTAGCAATATTGCCAGGGAGAAAGAAAGAGAGAAAATATTTAGTATGGTGATCTGAGAGAATGCGTTTGATATCAAGTGCCAAATATACTGGCCTAGAAATGGATCTGTTTTAAAGAGACTGGATTAGTGATGGTTTTATGTGTGTGCAACCATCAGTGGCAGTAAAAAGACTTAATTATTCTAGTTTTTGACCTTACATTTATTAAGATACATTAATCTGTCCAATTTTGATGTCCAAGTTGTTGCAGGTCAAGTTTTGTCCATAAATTATTAGATTTCGCTGGATAAAATCCTTTAGGCAGTTCCAAATTTGATGTTGATGTAGTGCACCTGAATTTTGACTTATTAACAGTGAGATTCTTCTTGAGAGTGAAACCTTAATTATGGTTTGAATATTATATTATATGAGGTAGCTGAGCGTATTTATTATTCAGTATTATTATATGAGTTACTTAGTTATTTGCATTGCTGGAACATTATTGGTTGAGATTTTGTTGCAGATATTTCCCGGACTATTGCACACTTTGGAGAATTGAGTCCAACAGTTTCAATGGCAAAATAAGAAACGATAATTATGAAAGCAACAGAATGCCTGGGCATAGAAACCTCATCCCCAGACTTCCCTATCCATTACTTACCCAAATTGGAATGCCCCCCACTTATATTATGCTTGGATTTCAATGTTGAAATACATTTCACAACTTTATTATGTGTTTTATAGATGAATATAATTACGATATTAAAGTCTTATTCCTATTGCTGATTTTTCCTTTCAATTTGACATGCTCCAAACTATATTTATAACTACAAATTCACAGTGAAAGGAAATGCACAGCGTATTTTCCTTCACAAAAAAGTCCGAAACCTAGCTTTATCATTCATCATAAGAGAATGGTATTCCATAGGATAAAGGCTTGAGTATAGTTGGTTAAAATGTTGAAGTTTCCTTTAAGGACCGAGTTTTGCATTGAGGGTTCTTCTTTGAATTGAGGGATTTATTTGGATCTTCATTTGATATTGGATATTTTAACCTTAGGCTTATTGGCATGTAAGGTCTAAAGTTTACTAAAACCTATCAATTTACTATTACTTGCAATTGGGGATTAATTTTATTTTTAAAGTTACCACTCAGTGGCAGATATGTTGAGGGACTCAGCTGATCAAGGAATGCTAAAGGCACACTTTGGTCTGAGGGTTGCAATATTTTGAAAGACTGTTGTCACAGCAGTACACAATTCTGTTGGGACATTGACTTCCCTTAACCATTTCTTGCACAACTGATATAAATTCATAATAGAGCAAAATTCTTATGTGAAGCTTGAAAATTCTCAGAGAGATTTGATTGAGAGAGAGATTGATGCCTTAAAGGGGAAAAAACAGTTCCTTTCTATATTCACTCTAACCTAAAGTTAGGGAAAAGATTATGATATGTTTTGCTGTTGAGACAGATAGGAAACTGCTCGAAAAGAAATTTTTCCCTTAATATCTTTATTTATGTTCCTTTAGTAACTTTGTTACAAACTTTTATCAAGGAATTTGATTCAAATCATTATAATCATGTTTAGTATTCAAAATGTGGGGAATTATTTTGTTTTACAACTGATGAAAATACAACATATCTATCATACTAATGTACTAGTCAACCTCCAAATTTTTGCTTTAAATTTATGTCTTTTACGTCAGTTTATTTTTGTCTTCCATGAATTACAGTATTGATTTATGTAACTTAGCTGTGGATCATAGAAATTATATCAGTAATTTGAATATATTAACCATTAAATTCTGTCAAATATTTATTTTAAAAGTTTTTCTCAGTCTTACATAACTTTCTTATTTCACTGATTCCAAAAGCTTCTCTCTACATTAACTCAAAATTATTTTAAGTTCTGTATTCAAAGGTAACACTTAAAATTAATCAAGTATGATGATAATTTTTGGAATATTTTCTAAGATGATTTTGAAATAATACCATGGTGAAATTATATTTATGAGGTTTATTTTTTTGATGGCTTGGAAATTATGTGTGCTTCATTCATCTCTTTTTCTGTTCTTAAATCAAATTTTTTTTATCTATTGATCTGGTATTTTTGATTGAAATGATGTTATCATGTAAGTTAATTACTCACTAATCATAATTAGAATCTTTGTTGCTTGAATTATGTCCATGATATGAATAGAATCATAATTGTTTAATGTTGATGAGTCTCAGGTCATAATTATTATTGCACTTAGCTATTGCAAATCCAATGAAATGAACTTAAATCTAGGAATTAAAATAACCATTGTATGAATATAATTTTTGAGATCTTCAGTTTTGTGTGGTTAATTAGGAATCTGAAAACTATTTGTTTATAAAAGTTATTTGAATAATATATGTATTTGATAAAGAACTGCAAGGAAATTTGAGTTGCTGACATTTTTTTACCAAGTTGTAGGAGAGTTACCTTCTTATATTAAAATATTATACGTTTTGATACTCCCATTGATTTGGACAGAAAAATGATACTTATGAGGAGAAATTTATTTTTACTTAAAAAGGGTTTATGAGATCAAGAAGCATAAGATGTGAGTATAGTAGTAAGTAGCCTTGTGAAAGGAATCCCATCGTTGGTAGCCAAAATGCAGTTTTCTATGGTATTCTGAATAATTTAACAAATCTAAAAAAACTCCAAAACAACAGTACCTTCATATTCTAGTCAAGTATTGGAAGCATCTATAATTTTCAGTGATTTATTTATTAGCCAAAGAAGGATATAAAATCTTTCTTGAATGAAATGATGACAGATTTTTGACATTTCTTATTTCTATTAAATATATATAATAAATTTTATCAGATAACATGTTCCAGGCATCAAGTCCCACTCTCTCCTGAGTATTCAGGAGAGAGTGGGACTCCAGTACCTCCTGAGAGTACCTCCTGAGATGCCCTATTTTTGACTCTTTGTCAGAAATACCAATGTATTTTTGATGATGTTGCCAGATGCACCATAAAAATTAGCTAAAAAATTAGTTAAGTTTGCTTGAATTTACTTTTGAGAAACATTATATCATTTCAATTTTTAAATGAACTAACAGATAATTTGATAATTAGGACTTTGATAAAATAAAGAATGCTGTTTTGATCCTTACAGGAGTGAAATATATAATAGACTATGAAAACATTAAGAAATGTATACATACATACAGGTATACATGCTGAATAACGTGAAATAGAATGTGTTTTGATGAAACAGAAATGAATTCAATAAAAGAAGGTATACATAAAACAATTACAGCTATACCAATGTTCAATCATTACTAAAAATTCAAAAAGTAAATCAATGGAGATTAAAGTAATGATCTTCAAGGCATAAATACTTCAGCAAGAAGATCAACAAAACCTTTGCTATTTTAAGTAAGCTTAAGAAGAATTAAAAATATCTAGTAAAAAGAGCTGAGGATAGTCTTGGTTGGCAAAGCTACTTGATGTATGTGTTAAACTTCACATCCTTTAAACAGAGGTATCACTGTTTTCACAAAATTTAATATCAAATGATGCATCGGAGACCAAAGAGGATTCTGTAATCTCTATCAAAAATTGAATCAAATTCTTAAGAATAATTAAATATAACACTGCAAGTCCCAAAACTCTTCCAAAAAAGTATTCAAAGTCTGAAATTAACTGATAAATTACAATATTTTAGTAGCTCAATAGAAATAGTATCTCCCATACCACATGTACCAAAATAAAAGTTTACATCCAAATTATTTAAGGCTATGGCGATTTACAAAATATTCACACTTTAAGGAAGAATACGTAACTATCCATGAGCTATTAAGTATGACTGTATCCAATTCAATGTCTTCCAAAGTATTGAAAATTAGAAATACAACTCCCCATGAATATTCTACAAAAATCGATGTGAGAAGAAGAGTAAATACAACTCTGTGCTGAAAAGAGTACTGAAATAAGTAAGTTATATGCAGGGCACAATATATTATATTGTTTTATGGCTAGGTAGGTTACCAAATGATGGTAAGTTATTCTGAAATATAATTGAGTAGATACTGGTAGTCATACATGAAGTCCTCATCTTAGAACTTCTTGTAAAATTTAATGAAATAATTAATAAAATTTTTAATGATTTTCCAAAAGAACTAGAGCTATCCTTGCCTTGAAAGAAAAATGAGGAAAAGTAAAACACATTCTATGACACTGCCTAACATATTAGGGAACCTTCTGTTATGGAAGTAAGAGATGCTTCTAAAATTTTAATTTATCTATTTTCATTATGTTGAGTTGAATACAAGAAACATTTCAATTAAAAGGGCATGAATCCACTAAATGAAATATTAAATTTCATATTAATAATATATTATAGTACATTTCATAATCAATGCATTTCGTTTGTCTTTTTTTACCCATGGTACATGTACCTTCTCCCTAATGCTATATATTGCAGGTTTACCGAATGTTCGTCCTCTTTTCGAGGCAATTGCTGGCCTGAGCTGACCGACTCAAGAGGTTTCAGCGTCGCTTTGTAGTAGCGATGCTGCGACTACGTACATCCAGCTGAAATCCGAAAGTCTGATTGCATCGGCATTGCGTTTAGGTAAGGATAATACTCACGCGTTGTGTGAGATTATTTTGTTTGAACTTTCTTGCTTTAAGTTGGCTAATATGCTTAATGCATGTCGTACAGTTTCTTAAGATTGAAGTCACGTTAGAGATTAGTATCGTGGTTTTACTATGGACATCTTCGATTGACAAAGATTACACGAACATTTTTTCTCTTTTTGCAGGAAAATTTTACTAAGACCTCGTTTTTATCGCACAACGCTTGGATGTCTTCTAAATTCTAACCAAAGATTCTTCGCCCTGTTATCCCTCTCTTCATCATTTTGTCAGATGGATTCACATCGGAATGCACTTGGTAAGTTCTCCATTCCTTTCTCATAGTTTCTTGTACTTACAGCGAAGTACATTCTGTAATAGTCATCTGTGATTTAGGTACAGATTTTGTCGGGTGGACAGTTTTATACTTAAGAAGAGATACTTAAGACAGTTAACTGAATTCGGATTTTCCCCAACTTGTTCGTAGTACTTTCAATTTGACCTGAAAATGCTTCTGTCACTGTGATTTGCTTGCGGATTATTTGTCACGCGGCCAGTTAGTTGTTGCGGTTGTAGTTTGGGTGTCCTGGGCCCATATTCTATAACACCAAACCAGTCGGTACGGTAGCCATCTAGTTGGTAGTGACGTCAAAAAAATTGAAGGGAGTTATCGATGTGATTCTATAAGCAGTCGGTCGGTACTCCAGCGAGCCCCAGTCGGTAAATTTTACCGACAGGCTTTAGCTGCCGATAACTCAGAGGGCCAGTCGGTAAGCAGACGAAATGCTTTGGCAACCGCATGCTTATTTCGGTTTACTGTGGAAAATTTACCAATTTAAAGCTCGTAAATGCAAAATAATCAATCTGCCACGAAAAGAACGCAGTACAGACAGTTATAATACCTCTTATAAAGATTAATAACTTTACCACGAGAATAAGAAATTACGAAGTGAATATATGCTCTTGTGTTCTACGACTCATCCGAGCTCTCCGTACTTTCAGTTCGTTATTAATAATTTTCAGCACCTTTGGCATATCGTAACTTTAATAATATAATTGCCAGTTAGGAGAGAATTCTTTATTACCTGTAGTTAAGTTTATTTAGTGTCGTTTAGGAATATAATTTCGTTCGAAGAGGTCAAAATTGAGTCACGAGAATTTATGCAATCTTACTTTCTCATATGTAAAGCTATAAGGATTTTTTAAATTGACAATTATGATAATATATAATATGATATATATATATATATATATATATATATATATATATATATATATATATATATATATATATATATATATATATATATATATATATATATATATATATATATATATATATATATATATATATATATATATATATATATATATATATATATATATATATATATATATATATATAATATTTTCAATTTACTAACGTGTCATTTTCCGTGATTCTATCTCCTAATGCAAGTTACTTTATTCAGTTGTACACACAAACGTGGGAGGATTTCACTTCTACAGCAGATACAAATGTGCACAAATAAATTTATTTAGCAGAAAGTAGCTACACTTACACTATACTACACTTATTGATATGAAGACACCAGTAGTAAAAATAATGAGAAAATAATAGTGTGAGCGCATGCACTTATCATGAATAGTGTAATTTTGAAAAGTAGTTACATCATCATTCAGTGCTTGATATAATTGTAACACAGTATGTTATTAAACGTCACTGTAACACTTAACAGAAATCTTACTAAATGACCTGTTGAAAACGCAGGAAGTTTGTGTCGTACAATGTATTTCGTATGAGTTTCACATTGAAGTTATTAGCTTTCGTCTGCTGCCATCCCTTAATGATGTGATCCACCAAATGGTTTCGTCACATTAATATTTTTTATTCTTTCATAACACAAAACCATCTTATAGAAGAAAAATTTCCTTCAGCATGCAGATGTCACAATTGATAATCCCTTTACCATCATAAGGCGCTTTTAAGATCACGTATTCACCATTCAAAATGTGAAGAAAAAACTTCAAAAAAGGATTTCTATACTACTGTCACTATGCTTGTCCAATCAAACATCTCCTATAATACTTTTCCACTCCAAACCTTTCACATTAGACCTTGTTATTATTAACACATTTACATCTTTAGCTCAATTGTTCCGCAAAACATATAACAGAAAGCTGAATTGAGCTATGCAGAATGTAATAAATGTGGAGAAAAGACTACTATTGATTAAGTTATTAGACCCTGAAAATATAATATAATTTCATTTCCTAAATTAGCTTTATTTCGCACTTCCTCATTAAATAACACGTTACTTCTCATGGATACTAGCAGAAGAGATTATGCACCGTGTTTACATCGCTCTTACTCGCGGTTGGCGGAGACGAAGCATGTGACCTCCTCCTTCGGAAATGTTCGGAAAACTTCCCCTCCATTGGCTTGAGTACCATATCGCTACCAACAAGCTTATAGAATCTGTGTTACCGACCGAGTCGGTAATTTAGATCCAGTTGGTACGGTATGGCGCACTATCGGTGTGGTTAAAACAGATACCAGTCGGTACGCTACCGACTAGATATAGAATATGGGCCCTGATTTGACTGGATTTGGAATATCCTCGGTGCATGATTCGTTCTATTTGACTCATACTTCATCGCTCGTTTGAGATGGGGTTGAATACATGCGCACTTTCCCTTGAGAATCCCGATAAGCTTTGGCGATCTTTCGCATTGTTTCAAGGTCAAATTATACTCATTAAAAATCCAATTTTAGAGGGCCCTGGTCATCATAGTATTAAGAGGTTCAAAACTCGATCATGTTAATAATGCAGAATGGACAAAACATTGGGTCGTATTCTATAAGTTAGGAGCTAATACATGCATTATCGAGATTAGTACAGAGAATGCCGACGGCAAACGTCATTGATGAAATCTAACCGCGCTACTTCTGTTGGGGTTGTTTTTTTAGGTTAGATTTAAAGAGGACTAAATTTTTGGGCACTTTAGTTTTCATACGATGTCTTCTCATTTCTTTGGTTTATAAAGGTCTCCAAAATTTCGCCATTCTTGGATGAAGTTTACTAAACCTTACATTTTGTATTTATTTAGCCAAATTGTCGAACTCTCAAATTTTATAATTATATATATATATATATATATATATATATATATATATATATATATATATATATATATATATATACAGTACGACTTAATTTTGAATTTATTTTTTAAACTTAAATTATAAAGTGAATTACACCGTGAGGCTTGCTTAGGTCAAATGTAGACCCACTCGAGTCATAACAGAATGGGAATTTTAAACTCAATATCAAATCGAACTCGTATGTCGAATCTTCTCTTAAACTATATTTTAATTTGTGAAGGAGTCACCAGCAAAGGTTAATCTCATGGACAGGGTTTTTGAGCCTCTTGAGCAGATTCTTTTTCCGGTTACCAAATTTAGGGAGGGGGTTTTCCTGTGTAGGGACACCTTTAGTATCTATTTAGTCATCCTTTCTCACTCGCAGTTAAATTCAGAGCTCTCCTTGGCATATTTTGGAAAAGGACTTATTATTTACAAATGCAAGTCTGCGATGGTGTCGTGAAATTGCACTGAAGCTCTCTAATTTCGTCTAAATTTCGCGATAGCGCGAAGTATGAGTGAAAAGTGTAAATCTTTGGTTAATAACTTTGGCGAGAGCTATTCTGATTTTATTTTGCACGTAAGAATGAATATGTAAAATTAAATCTTCCAGTGAAATCTACTTTCAACGACTCTCCTATATTGTCTAAACGACTACAAACTTCCCCTGGCGGAGTTAAACTTGACCATTCATTCCAGTTAGAACTTGACGAATTTCTACTGAAATCGTGAAATTTTAAAGTTTTATTGACCGTTTTATTCATTCTTGACTGATATTCGTAAGGATTTTTGAATTCCTATTTTTTTGCACTACTTGTACCCACGTGAGTTGGCAAATCTTTAAACTTAAAATTTAATGATCTACAAAATTCAATAATTTAGCGTGGTAAAGTCGTAGTATTGCGTCGATTTTAAAATATTTCAAAATAAAGGATGCTATTCATGAATTACGCTTCATAATTCAAGTTTAATGATTGATTTGCACCTAGGCAAAGTCTTCAACTTCAAGTAAAATTGTTTGTTATAATTTTTAAAGCTTTTGAAGTAAGATTTTCATTTGCTTGGGTGAGCTAAATTTAGAAACGTATTTAAATTTAATCTTTCCATAAAATTTTGCCATTTAAAATTTTCCTGGAATCTTTTTTAGTTTCAAAAATCACTTAAAAGTTGAAAAATTTGCTAACAATTCGTTTGTCTTTTTTTGAAATCCAAAATTTAACTCTTAATTGCAGAGTAAAATTCCTTCCATTCATTGAATTTTCTCAAGCATGAAAATGAACTTTTCCGAAGTAGTTTTTATAAATTGTCAATTTCTCATGGATTTTTTTTACTGTTGCCAACAGGAGTAAGGAGAAATGAAGACTTCAAGCAACTCCTCTTACATATGATTTTATTGCATAATTTTGAAGTGTACATTTATTACAGTGCTCAATAAAGAAAATTGCAGAGAGGACCTTTTCAAACTTCATTTAAAAACCTGTCCTGGCCCCAACCCCCAAACGTTCCTGGTATTGGAAGAGCCGGACTGGCCGAAACCTATCTCGAAGATTTTGACGTGTCATTTGTTTTCTGCTGTTGCAGCATCCATCTGGACCATCTGCCTCCTGTACTTGCACTCTGTGGGCAGGGCTACTTCAATGGCTGTATTCAGAATAACTTAGAATTATTCTGAATACAGCCTTTGAAGTGGCCCTGCCCACAGAGTGCAAGTACAGAAGGCAGAAAAATGATCTGAAAAGAGAATGTATATTAAAATGCAATAAATTATATGAAATGAGAAAAAACATGTTATTTTTTAACCAAATGAATGACCTTGGGGACTTAGAATAATTTTTTCAATACTAGTAGTGCCCAAAGGGTTAAAAGGGCATAAAGGGTTAAAGAGGTTGATCAGTAAGAAAAAGTTGAGATAAGAAATATAAACCTGCTGTTAATAGAAAATTTTCTGGAATTTCTAGAACCATCTAGAAGGTACTAGAAAGATTTTTGTGGATTTTCCTGAACATTCTAGAAGCTTTTAGAAATATTTCTCTCAATTACCTAGTAGGACTTTTTTCAAGAAAGATTATTCAAACAAATCCAAAAGCTGCTAGAAAGAGATCATAAAGTTCTCACAATTAGACAATAGGACTTTTTCTTAAAGATTACACTTAAACTGACACAAAATGAAATAAGCAAGATGAGCAGTAATTGATTGAATTACCAAAGTATTTAAATTTTTGTGATCAGAAATACTTGGAGATCAATTAAAAGGGAAAAACATTCAGAAATTTTTGCATTCAAAATTCAAGAAGAAAAATATACAATCTAAGGTAAGAAATTAAAACTTCCAATTTTAAAATTTAGCAAAAGAAGCAGTAAATTGGAAGTCCAAAATAACAACCTCTTAATATATGCAAAATTCAAAGATCAGTGTCATCCAACTCAATAATATTCTGTGAAAAAATACTTCACTCATAAGAAAATGACATAGGAAGAGTTGTCTTGTTAAATTTGGGAACCACAACTCAGAAATTATTTACTCTCATAAATTTGTTCAGCTAAAGTTGCATGGGAAGCTATTTCACAACTATGAATCTGATATTCAAAAACAATACAGAGAGGAAGCCATGGCATATTTCAAAGTGACTTCACGAAAGAGGAAGGATTAATGATTCAGACTGAAAAACCTGAAAAATTCGCTATCTTTTTGATAGCAAATGAAAAGTTTTGGAACTGCAGTGATTTACAAGGGTGATCTGAAAAGTTTCAGACCCCAGATTTTTCAGAAATCTTCAAAAAACATGTTGACAAGTGGCAAAATGTTGGAAACTTTTCAGACCACCCATGTATTTTTAATAAAAATGAAACATTTGCTCTGAATGGTAAACTGAAAAAATTTTTAACTACTGTGGAAGAGTAAAAATTTTTATAGAAAGTGCATTACACATCCTCTTTTTCATGCAGGTGTTGAATGATGATGTCATGAGCAGAACATTAGATTCAACGTATTGCTTTTACTTTACTACAAAACCAATGTGAGAAGAAGAGTAATTACAACTCTGTTACAAAAAGAGAACAGAATTAAGTAAGTTATATGGAGGGCACTATCCATTATGATTCATTGATTGTTTTATGGCAAGGTAGGTTACCAAGTGGCGGAAGTAAAGTTATTTTAAAATATAACTGAGAAGATATTGCCCTATACCTGGAGGTATACCCTAAATAATTTCTCATCTTACAATATCTTGTAAAATTTCATGAAATGATGGTCTATGAGTTTAAGAACGAATTTGAGCTATCCTTGTTTTGAAAGAAAGATGAGTCAAAATAAAATTCTGTCTATGATACATTTGAACTTAAATTCCATGGAAGTAAGATATTTTTGCTAAAATTTCAATTTCTTGATTGTCCTGGTTATTGGGTTGAATACATGAAACATTTAAATTAAAATGGAATTAATTCCCTAAATTCAAGTGAGTGATAGAATGAGTGAGCAATGACTTCCTCCCTTCAACTTATTTTTGATTGAGTAATTTTATTACACTTCCCACCATTAAACTGAAGTAATCCAAAAATTGCTATGGATGCCTGCTATTAATATTCTTTGACTTAAAAACTCAAGTTTATGAAAGGACAAACCGACTGTAGGCACAGAAAATTTCATGCTATTGACACTCAATTCTCGATATCTCAAGCAGACACTGCTAAAGGTAAACCACTGCCAATGAATTATGGATGGATTAGATGACATTAACTTTGGGTTCGTTTGCTTATTCTTTAGTGAAAATAATAAAAGAAAGAAAAACTCACCGTCACCATGAAGTGGACTACCTTCCTTCTTGCTGGCAGTAGACTAGCATGCAATCGTTACCTCCAATCAATCTTGTTTCTTAATCACCTCCTAGAGACTTAGGCTTACTTCGAATGAGTTGGTACTCTCTACAACGATAAAAAAGTATTATAAACATTAAAAAATTAGATAAGAAGTTTCTAAATTCAACGCTGACTGATTATAGACCTAGACTGTATCACTGATAGAACCTCAAGATGAAACTTTCCTTCAGCTTTCATTGTCAAGGATAACACTATCAGCTCAGGGATGTAAATAATTCAATAGGATCAAACGCACGTGCGGAAAATGTACATTTAATATGCGAGAATCTTATAAAACGATTTGATAATTGACATTGTTTATTTTAAGTATTCTTAGTACATAATTTACATATTTACGATTCAAAAGAAATTCACCGAATTATTTGAACTCAAAAAGAAAGACAGAACAATATAAACTCCAAATTTTCAATTCAAGACAGAAAAAAGAATTCGAAATACTATTATGTAACTTAGAACAATAATTCACTGTACAGCAGAAAGCATTACATGGATACGCATTGCGTCTAAATTAAAAGTTTTTATTAAAGAGTTTTGTAACACTGAG
Organism: Pachydiplax longipennis; assembly: GCA_036926295.1. Classification (NCBI taxonomy): domain Eukaryota; kingdom Metazoa; phylum Arthropoda; class Insecta; order Odonata; family Libellulidae; genus Pachydiplax; species Pachydiplax longipennis. Next base: position 41,166,123 of record JAVFKF010000015.1, read on the forward strand.
GATCAATTCTCTCTCTGCTTTTTCCACAGAATTGCTAGTTTTTGTATCTCATTAACATTCTGATACATCAAAGTTCCTCCATGGAAGGAGGTTCCTCAAGGGATTTAAAGAACCTATTCAAGAAATTAAGTGCGTGTAGCAAACGAAATTATTAGGCGAAGTATTCGATTTTAGATATCATAAACAGAGAAGAATTAATTACCAACGATATGGGCCACTGCCAATTCGGTCTACATTAAATCCCCATCTGACCATCAAGTCGAGACTATTCTCCGCCCGCGAGACAATTGAGGCTCGATAAATGAAAGGTAGCGGGAAACACAAAGCCAATAATACTCTGTGACTTTCTTTCGTCAGCCTCGTCTCATCTCGAAAAAGATATTTCTCTCTCATTTGCGAATAATAATCGAACAAGAATAAAATTAAGATATTGAGAAACAGTCTATTCTCCATGTCATTGTCGAAGCCGATTTTTAAGCTAATTAAGTATGATGAAATTAAAAATAATAGAGATTTTAAAACAAATTTCGGGTAAATTTATTGGTAAATCTTGATTAGATGCAGAATTTGTAATTTTTGGACTATAAATTTATTATATTTTAAAATCTTGGCAATGAAAATTAGTAGAAAAACAGTGTATTTCGTAGTTAATTATCAATAACATTGTGTTCCTTTATACAATCAAAATTCTTGCAGAATAATACAAGCTTATGAGTAATAAAATTATGGTAGGCATATGAACAGTGATATCGTAATAAACTTTTTTTATTTGTATGCCTCAATTAAGCGCCTGGTTGCTTTTGATACGATTCAGTTTATTCATAAAAAAATAGACGAATTATATTTTCGATACGATTTTATCATGGTCGAATGTATTATTTTCTCAAATATTATTTGGTTTACGTTCAATGAATTAACTTTACTAAAACGAATAAAAAATTCATTTTTCTCGCTTCAGCGAATCTTCTGTTTACTTTAGGAAAAAAATAGATTGTATCTTTTTCAGAATTTGGGACGATCTTCATTCTGTTTGTGAACAGTCGAGTGAAAGTGAAAGTAAAAAACGAGACAAACTCACCCATGAAGAATACTACCTTCCTTCTTGGATGCCCTATAACGAGATGAATATATTGTTTGGAGGTATCTTTTAGGCGAAAAAAATGAATTAGAAAATTCAATATTAAAAGCAGATCCTCGATACTTGAAAGAAGTTGAATGCGTGACCTCGATGTACATATTCTCTTGATTTGGACGATTTAGTTTGAAGATATAATTTTCCATCCTTTTTGTTTTATATAAATACAGGTATTTTTTAATGATAAGATTAAAATGTAATCCTGTCAGTATCAACCACTATAGTTACAATTACAGGTAAAATGAATGTGTGACTTGTAACTAACGATAGAACCGCCACATTCAAGCAGTGGCTGGCAGTGTGTATGTATAAAAATAAATCTGACTTGATTTTCATTGCATTTTGGCCAAAATGGCTGCTCCTGCGTTGTGGGCATTTTTGGGTTCCATCCATGATTCTGAATACCCCGATTGACAAAGCGTGTGCACGCCAGTGCCCAAAATTGGAAGTTTTTTCCTCGAAAACCAATAACAAAAGGACTAAAAGACGTTCAGGACTTTCCAAAGTGAGGCAATATGTAGCGGAGAGCCCAAAACCGCGATACTCAAGTTTTCGTAGAAAAATACCCGACCGTTCGGACGCTAGAGGCCTTCAAAATTCTAACTCCGAAGGCGAGTTCCGAACTATTCCCCACGGTCTTGTATAATGGGTAGGCGCGTGATTTGAACCGCAGGAAAGTGCTGTTTACCTGACGTCACGTAGCAATCCGTACGGCTGTAGTTTCCTTCAATACTCACTAGAGGACTATGAACCTCCAATCTACTGCTAATTAGATATTCATGTAATTAGTATTATTCTCGAATAGATGGGGTATATAGGCTGTTTTAATATTGGTGAGCATCACGTCGAGCATTAACCGAATTTATAGTGTACTCTAATCATTTTAAGTATTTAAATCAAGCGCAAAGCATAATTTTTCCCATATTTTTCCTGGAGGAAAAGTAAGAACTTTAATATTTGTAATCGATGCAATTTTTTCTTGACCCCAGTTCATTTTCGTAAGCTTTATTAAAGTATCTTTAACGTTCAATACCAAATATAGTATTTCTCTAAATAAATAATATATGAAAGTAATAGAAAATTTAAGTTTTTGAAAGTGAAAAGTTAGTAAAGAAGATCGAGCTTAAACACAGATCATTTCTCAAGTAGTTTTTTGAGATGCCAAAAAAAAAAATGGCTAGAACATTTCGATGGGATGCTTCAAGTAAAACAAGTAATTTGCTGGCTTTCAATAAAATTACTTAGGTACGTAAGTTACTGTAATTACAAATTATGGATGGAAATGAAGGAAAAGAATCCTCGAAACAAATATGAAAACAATTGAAATGAGCTTAATTCAAAGAAATTTCAGATAGACTCGACGTGAAGGCATTGGTCGTGAGCTTAGTTATATGTTACTTTGTTACGGTAAATACAGCGTAGTCATTTAGCTAAAAGCACGAGGTTTCACTGGCATTACTTCCAGCCTCTCCAGGCAAAGTGGCGAAAACATATGCAACGTAGTAACGTCGTGGTTCTAGATAATTGACTAAACTGCGTGCACCTGAGGAATATACCACACAACTTTCTGTTGAACAACGAAACTAACTTTCTTTTCGTAAATGAGAGTTCTTCCATTCATAAATACCGACATTATTAGGAAAGGTTCATTTACTGCCACGTTTTGATAAAAATAATTATCGAAATAGAAGATATGAACACAGGGATAAACTTATCCATGACTGGAGAAAATCCTCCTGGGTTGTCAGCCGGTTGAGTTCTCGGGAAAAGTGACATTTCGGCCGCCGACTCGCTGTCAATCTTCCGGTGGATAGGGTGAGTACAGTCTACGCCAAACAAAATATTTTATCAAACTAGGTATTTGTAAACAAATCGCGGAGAAGGATGCATAGAACCATCATTCAAGTAAACAATGCTTTGCACCTAAAAACAAACCCTCTCTGTGCCACTAAGTAGCATGCAGTAGCATGAGCTTCACGTAGCGCTTGCATGTTCCCACAATTCACAATTGCGTGAAGTACGAATGACAAAAGAAGAGATATATGCGAAGAACTTGTGCTTGGTATCCAGTTTCAAATAGGCAATTCTTAAGAGCAAGTAATGGAACATATTCTGCTCAGGGATGAAATAAGTTTTGAATCAAAAATTTTATTTTTTGAATTTGTGTGCATGTACATACCATGCATAATTCCATGAGAGAATGATTTTTTGGAAATTAATTTTTATTATAATTTATTTTAATTATTTTCTAAGCGAAATCAAGGCTAAAAACTTATCTGCTTTCCAAGAAAGAGGGCAATTTTTCCCCAACCGTGCGTAACTCACAGTTACAATGAAAATAACGAAAATTTTCGTAATTCGGTAGAATTCTAGATGATAAGGTTATCTAGGACTGACTATTTCTATTGTTAAAATAACTTTTTACTTTGAAGGATTTTATCGCAAGTAGATTGAATGATACGAAATTGTCTGAGTTATTCTGCGGCGGATGTAGCTGGATTATAACCGTTAGCTTTCCAACTTCTACATCATCCCCTGGCACCAGCAACAAAATAACCAGAAGAAACTTCACATCTCTCAAAACAAAACAATTAACTCGGTCTTTTATAATTATAATAAATATTTTTAGACTACACTTGTATACTTTGTGAAGTGAAAGTAATTTATCTTCCGATTATAGTGAAGTAACATCAGAAAGAGTAAACAAACAAGCAAGAAAGTGGTGTATCAAATAAATATTTTCATTCACATGCTTCGTTAACGAGTTGATATCTTTAGGTACATGAAGAAAACATCTTTTTTTACACAGGTAATATTTTTTCATTTATAAAATAATTCGGGTATGAAAGGGTTAAGCGATATTTTCGTTATAGATAGAGTAATCTTCTTTAATTTGCTTTATTTTATGCATTACAGCTGTACATAACGTATCTATAGAGTCTGTAAACTGTTGTTTTGTAATACTGGTTTCCTTCTCATCATATTTCAAAGAGTCGTCTGCTTTTCAAACAATGAGCTTCCTTATTACTCGATTTCGATCCTTTTTATCTTTGAAATAAAGCAAATTTTACCAGATGGACAATTAGAGAAGATGATCGATTTTTTAGCAGCAGTTATGAGAGGGCATCACAAAGCACGATCTCTCTAAAACTACGCTAAGTAATCCATAAAACGCTCCTTTTCTGTTTTATCGATATGTTTACTTATCGAGATTGCAATAACAGAAACTTAAGCGAAATTTTAATTTAATGTTCTGCTCTGAGACAAAACTGATAGAAAGGATCTCGTTTTATCTCAGAGCTCGAATCGGCTACGACAGTGGGCTGAGGATTACTCTGTTGTACATTATGTTATACATTAATAATACATTTACAATGTTATATCATTTTGTTACAGATTATGTTATACGTTACATTTTCAAAACATATGCAACATGGTAGAGAGATCGTTCCTCTAATTATATTAGCTCAGATCCTTCCGTTATTCGACGCTTATGCCAGCTCTGGTCGAAACGGACATCGTTCAAGTTGGGAGCCGCACTAATGAAGTCGGAAAAAGCCGAGGGTCCTAAAATATTTCTCTGAATTTAAAAAGGGAACTTTTTTATGAATGCGTTTGATTCAACCTTCTTTTGCCAACCGGTGTTCCTCCGCCCGTGAAGACGTCGGCTCACAAACTGTTAATGTCGCAACTACGAATTCATCGCGTTTTTTGTTCGTGGGTACAAGTCATGCAAGAAACTTGAAAGCAGGTGCCGCTTCGATTAGTCTTAGCAACCGTTTCTGTTTACTTTATGAAAAGATGAAAAGAGAGAAAGATAATTATTCAATAATTCTTTCTCTGCCTCGTTAAGTTGTTAGCAGCCTCTAACTTCACAAACTTTTGTTTTATATTTATAAACTTCGTTCACATTTATCACTTTTATTATTCTTTAAAATTGAAGACCGAATCCATGGCTTATCTCGAGTTTATTACAATTGTTACGAATCAAGTTTTAAATGGACTAACAGTACAGCATCTTCAGCACACGTTGAAGGAATGTATATATTCATATACTAACAATAAGTCAGAATTGAAGAGTTATTACAGAACTGTTTCTACCTTTCTTAAACATTTAACAATAAATTTCGTAAAGAAGTTTCACTGCTTTTCGTAGTTTACGCTTATCTAATTGTTATGCAAGATGTGTCACAATCTATAAGAATAAACAGTAATAATAAATGATAATAATAAACTAAAATAATAAGTAATATTTATAAAAAAATGCAATAAAGACTAAGAATAACCTACAGATGTAAACAAATATAAACAACAATAACAAACAATGATGAATAAGAATTAAAAATAGATTATACGCTAAAAGATATATACGATATAGATTATACGATAATAGATACGAGAATCCAAACAATAAATATTTCCTTGGAAACCGTTTACACAAAAAGCAGTTGAAAGATTTTAAACGCGGACATAGTTAGATCTATTTCTGGAGGAGAATATAAAACTGAAATTTTGCTTAACTTGGGATATTTAGATAATTAAATAGAACTTATTATTCAAACAAGTGAATTCCCCCGTCAAAATGACGGAAATTAATTTAATTACTTATAGTTGATTTATTTATGGGAAAATGTACTACTATTATCGCATACATTTGATGTATGTCAAATACTCCGTCGAAATGTAAAGGATTGATTTAAATGTATCTGTTATATTATCTGGCATTCAGTAGTCTACTTTACCAAACTTTTGATTGAATTTTAACCTACTCAGTCTTCATCATCAAAATGGCCGAGTGGTTAGTGTCTACTTCCAATTTCCAAAAGTTTCCAAAAATCTCCAAAGCAAAATCCAAAAGTTTATCCGCAGTGGTTCGAATCCTGTTTAGGAATAATTTTTTTCCTGACAATTTCAGGTTTGAAAAAAGGTTCAGCTTGATAAGAAACTGTGTCTGCAGCAGCTAAGAAGGTTCCATTAAGTTTTTGTTTTTAATCGTTTTAGTAAAGCAATTGCTCACTTGGTTACGCAATCTTTTATTTCAAAGCCATACAATTATGTAGATATATAGTTATTCATGATAAAAATTTTAATTTTCGTATATTTCGTACTTTAAAAACCATATATAACGTTTACTTGAGTTCTCATTTCTTCATACATCACGCGTTGCTACGTCTTGTTTATTTCAACGAAGCAATCCCTCCCCTACTAATAAATGAATTAATGGGTTCTTTTATCTTATTTATGTATCCGCACATCAACATACGTAACCCTTTTGGGAGCACGGAAGGAGGTGCGCGCTCTCTGTATGTTTAAGAGACTTAAAAAAATTAATCCTCGAAACAAACTTGCTTTAGCATCTATTTCCCTTATACTCACTATAACATTTCGGCCTACGTAACATGGATTTTTCTATGTATAAATAATTTAAGAATGCATAGGCTCGGATTATCACTCGTTAAGGGGACTGGTTATGTATGTACGACCGCAAAATCTCACGAAATTTTAGTTAATTTTACCAAAATTCTCGCACATTGGATCCAAAGCAAAAATTCAAGACTAAAATAAGAATTTTTATTCAATTTCCTTACCTTTGGCACCTATCTTGATTTAATAGGGCCATTACTTCTAATTTAATTCTGCCACAGAATTGTGGATGGATTAAATTCTGACTGCAATAGATTAAAACGAACTTTAGGTACATTTCTTATGAGAGCATTTTCGAGTCGTCCAGAGTCGAACCAAGGATACTATTTCTAGAAAAATATCGATATGTATTAGGTCACTAATCCTCAAATGAATCTTTAAATTTCATATTTTTGTCACGTCGTGAAATTAAAACTCCAATATTTCTCCTGTGAATTTCTTACGGGAGTTGCTGACAACGGATAAATAAATACGAACACAACGGTGATTATTATATGAGATAATATAATACAGCAGTTGCAAAATAAACAGAAAATAAAGGAACCGACATAAGGAGGCCTAAAGTATTTATTTGCATACAAACGGACAGAATCCAGGCCTTCCTCTTATAGTTATCCTTAGTTATCTATTTTTAATGATTTATTTTCTTATTAAAATATTTGCTAGTATTTCGGAGCAATATAAAAGAATCATATTCAGCACGGTAATTTTATCATCATCATATAAATTGATGAATATATTTGCTTTCATAAAAAATGTTATAGGCACCAATTTCACGAAAACTTTGAAAGCTTTAGGGTGTCTCTTAAGGGAAGCTGGGCCGAGGCATCCGCCATAAGGAAGTTTGCACGGCAAGTAGAAAAATAAATATTTCAGAATTGACATATGAATCACTTTACGAAAATATAAAAAAAGGAGAATGAGGTGAATGTTCAAGGAAACAGTAAATATAAGAGGCTAAATTTGTTATCGGTAAACCGAGCCAAACTAATTCTTCACACGTGAGACGCTGGCTTAAAATATTACAATTCGAAAACATATGCCTTGTTTTGGTTTGGTTGGGCTGGATTGGGTTGGGTTGAGTAGGTCGGGTCAGGGGCATGGTACGTGTTTTTCTAACACATTTAGTACATTTATTTTACACAGAACGGTGCCTCAGTTGTGGCTTATCAATGTCAAACCTGTTCCGCATAAATATACTGCTGTAAACTAAAAAAAGAACTTCCAGATTCCTCATCAGCCAAGGCTTTCCCAGCCGGAAAAATATTTTACAAATGTCATGGTTTTTATGTCTGAGGAAACAAGCAAAAAAATGTTAGACAAATGATGGAAATGAATATTGGGTTCGCACAAGAAAGTGTACGAGTGACCCAAGGTTGTACAAACAGTGAAAAATAGTGACTTGACTGGGACACGAACCCAAGTCTCTTACTTTCCGGGCCCGTTATTCAGAATAACTTTCCGGGAAAGTGGGAGACCAGGGTTCGGGTCCCTGTCAAGTCACTATTTTTAACCGATAAATATTAGGTCCCAAAAAATTAAAAATTCCATACGAGCAAAGGAACACTTGTCAAAAAGGTAAATTCGATTTAATGAAATTTACGTTACTCATCATAATTCAACTCGATTGCACAACCGAAGACACTCGGCATCCTACCTCTCATAACAAAAAATAATATCATAAAATCCCACATGAACAAACGAACACTTGACAAAAAGATTAATTAGGTTTAATTAAATTTCCATTTCCCCGTCTCAAATTCAATTCGATTGCTCAATCCCAGATATTCGGCATCTTACCGCTCGTAACAAAAAATAACATCGTATTTTTAAACAAATACAGGTGTTGACATGGATTCAAATGTACAAATAATGGGTAAGAGAAGATTTAAGCCCATCAGCTTTACCCATCCATTTTAATTATCCTCTTGCCCGTAAGATAATAAAGTCCCCGGCGGAGAAAATTCCCACGAGTTGGACCGAATAATTTCTCCGCATTTAAAAAAGGATTTTTTTTATGAATGCGTTCGATTCAACCTGCTTTCGCCACCAGCGTTCCTCCGCCCGTGACTCCGAGCGCCTTCCAAATCCCCGTTTGAAGGATATTTCCGTGTTCTTCGAAGGCGACACAGCCCACGCCGCCTTAAGGTGCGGGTGCCGTGAGGTCCGTATTGTGAGCGGAAAATAACATGGCCAAGGGGAGGGACAATCGGGCGCTCGTCTGCCGGATTTAGTCTGCGGGTCCGAGCGGAGAGCAGCGGTCGACGCCCGGGAGCCCAGTGAGTCTAACCCACCTGTAATGCCCGTAAACAATGTTTCTGAACAATGCCGTGCCACGGAGGATTACGTACGATGGAAGAGAATTGTTTCGGGAAGGTGTTCCTCAGTTGTCCGTGTCCTCAGTGAAGTTATAGCAGGAATTTGGGTGTTTTTCTTTTTCTGTTTTGGACACCGCGCTTGGATCCCGTACTAGGCCTCTATCGTGACCGTCGATTTTAATCTGATTGGGTTTGAGTTCCGCTGGAAATATATTGTCGCCGAGAGTGATTTGCTACACAATTTTGGTTTCGAAGTGTGATTTCGTGTCGTTTCCATTCGCGCGCGTCCGATTTATATTCTTTTAAGAATGGAACACGTTGGTTTTCTTCATTAAGAATGTTGTAGGGCTCATTGAAATATTATTACTCCTTTGAATTTGTTGATTTAAGGAATGTGAGCTTACGTATTCTTCTCGACGTAACTAACGACGTAATTTTATTGTTCTCCGATGTTGAAAACATTGGCTCTCTGTTATTGGCTCGAATAGGACAGGGCAACGGTAACTATAAACACCTGAACATAAAAGAAAAAAACGACAATACCACCGCAATCCAATCTTAATCTCCAACAAATCACTAAATTAATGTTTTGATCATATATTCTCCGATACTGTTGGGTTGGGTGAATTTATCTTTTTGCTGGATCGTGAAGCGGTGACAATAAAGGAAAAGTCGCCCTGTGGTGACCAAAACAGAAAAGCACCATTAAATTTGTGCCGCCGATCAACTTCTATAACTTCATCCCCAAAAGAAGGACTTGGAGAAAAAGAGAAACGCTTGAAAATGATTAAATAGTAATAGTTGAGTGTTGTCATGACTCCGAGTTTGTGAAAAAGTGCAAACTTATTCAAACATGTTCACCGTCGCAAATGTTCCCCACTGCAACAAGAAGCATGAAACGCGTTTATTTTTATTGGCGAGCACCGCTAAAACAGTTCCGAAAGAAGCCAGAAAGAAAGATCCTTTTTGCGCAGGATTATAGTCCGAAAATATTGTTCAGAAACATTGTTTACATCCGTGTGAAACAGGAGGCGGAATAAACGCCCCTTTTTCCGTAAAAACGCTGAATGAATGCGTTATAAAGCGGAAGGTGGTTTTCAATATTCTTTTTTCTTCGAAGATCAAAAGGAAAAACATCAGGCGAGATAAAGGTCTCCGATCTTTTGAGCGAATACTTCGCGATTTCCTGGTGAATAATCCGACGAAAATATTATCGAGGAAAGGGATGGGCGTTCGCCCAGGGTTCCGACGTTCGGGGGCGCATGATGACGGAAAAACGTTTAAGACAAACGTAAATGAGAGATACAGTTTCCCCTAATCTGAACCAAAAGATAATGAAAAACATTCCGCTCATCAAGATGTGGTAACATGAGCAGTATCAAGAACGGAAATACTTAATTATAAATCCATATAAGCTGTTGGTGTCCTTTAAGGTTTTAATTAATTCTTCGGGAATCGTAAAAGATTCAGATTTGTCATTATTTGTGAAAACTTATTGTCATAGAATACCATAACACTTCATAAGATGTGTAATTAAGCTAAATGTTGGAGTTAAACCTATCTACGAAACAAGGAGCTAGGCTTGTTACTAACTTAATCGAGCGCTGAGGAAAGCGTGAGGCCAAGGCACGCGTGCGACGTGTACCGCTCAATACTCCTTAATTTTACATTATGTTTTTATTGCTGCCCCACTTTTAAAACTTTTAAACTTTTCAACAGGAGAAAGAGTGATGAATTTGATGATATATTTTTTAGTTCCGCTCTTTGGTTTGCATCGCGGTCAAATGTTGCATTAAATAATTTGTTGCCAATCTAAATAATTTTCTAAAAAGTGTGTGTGTAACTTTCATTAATATACTTCTGAAGATAATTTCAATCTCTACCAATAAATTAATATAACAGGTTTCATTAAAAAGTTGTAGCCTTTCGAAATACCTATGTTCGATTTATCTGTTTATTTTTTGTAAAGATTTAAAAATTGATAACTTTGTAAAAAATATTTTGAGCTGAAACTTTGGCTTAAACTGTTTTTCATAGGACTGCGCAAGTGTAAAGATATTTATAACTTTTAAAAGATAGAGGTCGATTTCCATCCGATTTTTGTGGAATGGGCGATTATGTATTATTCTTTATCGTAGCTACGATCAGTGACATCTTCAGAAGCGATCACTGTGGGCTATTCCCCTAGTTGAAAACGTCAAAAAGACAGTTTTGATTTTACTTTTCAGTTTTAAACGATAAGATATTTATTTTATTCCTGCTCCAGTGAACGCATAATCCTTATCCCATAGACAATGAATGACTCATGAATTCTTTTACACAGATTAGTATTAACACTCCTTATATCAGTAAGGACTTCCTCAGTCTATATCAAGGATATGTACGCTCAAACTAAGTCCTCGCGAACCCTCAAAAGACGGCATCTGTATGCGCTAATGGCTACCGCAAATAAGTTTAAATTGCCAACACGCATTTTAGAAAGAAAAGGAATCGTTTAGAACAGGGGTCGGGCGAACTATGGCCTGAGAAAGATTTCAATGTGAGCAAATTGATGCCATCCTCATTTTAGCGTCATGGTCAGACGTTTGATATTCTTGCTTTGTCTTTATTTCGAATATTTCTGATGCATTGAAATTATATTATTGTTAATTATATTTTAACTGCAGTTGGGCCATCAGTTCGCTGGAAACGTCCTACAACATACTGATATACTGATAACATGGCAATGCATAGGGTATAATTATTTTGATACAACTTTAGTGACAGTTACAGAACATTATCAACTACCTACGACAATGAATTATTATGATAAAAATACCTACAATATTGAAACACAGCTGACACGTACCTACGACTTACACAGTATTCTAACACACAAAACATACTTCATTTATTACCTTTTGAGCACGATAAATGTTGTATTTGAAAACTATGTAGATCCCTTAGATCCATCCCGCTTAGCTCTTTCTGTGAACTTAGCCAACAAATTTGGAGAGCCCTTGTTTAGGGAAACAGGATATAAACGGTTGCTTTCCTCTGAATTTACGGAGAGAAACATTAGTGCAATAAATTCAGACAAGGCGTTAGGTGGAATTAATTGCTAAAACAGATTACTTCTGGTCGTTCTTCCCGCAGAGCATGGGAGAAGCTAATACGGTTAGATTAGGTAAGGACGTTGGTGTTGATGCATTCCGTGCCATACGTCAATGGTAGCTCGCGGGGTAGAGATATAAATCTAAGGTTTATTCGTAGCAGAATTAGCTGAGGTTATGCGTTGACGTTTTGTTAATCCTTGAGTAGTCGCGTCGGCTCTATAGATCACAATGATATTTTGCGAGTGAAAATTTTGTATTTGGAAGATTAGTGCGAAAACAAGAGTTAAATGTAACTTTATCTATCTCCCATTCTTTTAACTAAAAATCGATGACAATGTATGCATGCTATCTAAACATTCGTTTTGAACTGGTGCGATGTCTTAAATTGAGATTTATTTATTTACAAGGTGCTAAAATTAGATACCTTTTAATAAAGATCGCTGTTGTTGATTTACCTCAGGCTCCAATTTGTTTCTACTTTTCACTATTTTGCACGACTGCTCAAATAACAATGAAAATACTTGTTAATTCATTGTAAGAGTAATTGCATCGTAGAATCCTATATCATATAATATCGCAACGATCTTAAAAATTGTTCCGAATAATTCGCAAAAGTTTCCTTCATGACGTAGAAACTGTTTAGAAGGGTTTTTGCTTAATTCGATCACTGACTTCAGCGAAAGTACGTTTTCTGAAGACGCTGCATCCATCATGTCAAATATGGTCAAATAAAACCTGTGATAATAAATCAGGATTAGCTAACATAAGACTGTTAGTTTCAATAATTCTCTCTAAGAACACTGAGCGACAAATGAAGTTGTCTATCAAATACCAGTTGAATTTCGGGTCAGAAAAAAAATTTAAAAACAATAAAGATTTAAGGATCGCTATTTAGACCAAATGTGCATAAACCCGTGGCTCACGGGCCGCATACGGCCCTCAACCATTTCTCTTAAGGCTCCTGTACGCCTACCATAGATATCACTTAAAAAGAGTGGCTGATACGAAACAAAATTCGTCTTCAAAAATGCTGTGAAAGCATTGTATGCAAAGTAAGACTTAAGTACAGAAGTAGAAAAGGAGAAATAAAATAGAGAAGGATCAGTTTTTGTAATTTTTCAAATATTTTCGGAATTAAGAAATAATAAATTTGATAATTGTTAAATTCAATAAAATATTGAATAACGTTTCTTAGTTACTTCATGTATCTGTCAATGCAATAAGTAACTCAGATATCCGAAGCCATTCATTTTTTAAATAATTCTTTCCTAGTGTCAGAATGAAAAGCGTGATTGGCAAAGGTGCACCTCTGATTCGAAGCATTAAACCATGATTTTCACACCAAAGTTTACATTTACATAATCGCCCTGCAAACCGTCAGCGGGGTATGGAAGGTTATCCAATGCTAACATCCGTATTTCACTCTGAAGTCTCTTCCCTGACGCCCCTTTCACCCTCAGTGATTTCGACCTGTCTGATATTTTCCATGAGCTGGGTAGTAAACTTATGAAGTGAATACATCCTTTCACACAGGCGACTGGACGGATTTTTTCCTTCCGGTAGTTGGCGAGCTGTCGGATCGACTGAAAAGGACGGTTTCGTGCCGTCTTGGTACGTTAATTTATGAACGCTCTCTCACTAACGAGTTTCAGCCGGCTGCCGCCTCATTGTTTCCTTGTTTCTTTTGGCCCTTTCCCAACGCATTCTGCCTGTATCAATTAATTTTCCATTAAGCACCGTTGAAAGTAAACAGACATCTCTCTTATGACGGGATTTCATTGCCAATCACCTTTGTTTAACGAGCTCTTCTAGTAATAAATACAAATATTTTTACACCATCTGTGCCTTCCTTATGCTTGAATTCCGAATAATAACACTTAATAATCATCTACTAACTATACTAACTGTGATAGCTACTAACCAATCAACTGCTAAATACATTAACTACTAAATAAATAGTTTACTAAGTGTGCAAACTACTAACTGTATCGAATACTAACCACATTAACTGATAACTACATCAACTACTAACTACATGAGCTACGAACTATATCAACCACTAGCTATATCTCACTTCGGTTGACAGTATGTTACTAGATACACCCCAGTAACACGTGTTTGATTCCGTCTATGACGGCACAACATCAGCATTACCACTACTTGCTTTCTTTCCACAATTTAGCATGCTATCCATTCAACCAACTTTTTGTTGATCGCAGACAATCAGTTTTATTGTAATTAGTTACCATTAGATACTGAGTCAGATGCTTGCCTGAACTCTAGAAATATCCTTACTTTCTGCCTTGATTACGCTATTCAAAAAAAGAGCTAACTAGGTATCGCAGGACCTACCTTCACCGAACCAGTGCTGGCTGTCACTTATTGCTTCTTTTTCAAGAAGGAAACAATTACAAAACTTCAAAATTACAGAAAATCGTCCACAAATTGCTTCCATTTCAAGAAGGAAGCATATTATCGAGCTCGCTATACTACATCAGTTTACAAAAGATCGAAGCGAGTAAAATTGGCCTATATAGTAGTTCCCTGGTTTTTAGGCACGCTCTTTCTTAGGAACTGAATAGATGCTTGCTTTTTTCCATTGGGACGATACACTCGTCCAATTTCCTCTCTGAATACGAGAAGGAGAAGTTAGTTGTTGTTAGTAGAAGAGAAGGCTAGTTGATCTGCTTAAGTTTGTTTGACATGTTGGGGAATTGCTTTGGGTCTCGGCGCCTTTTTTCCTGTCAATCTAACCCATTAACTTTCATTTTCCATCAACTCAACGCGACACATCTCCAAATCAACGTTCGTAGTAAGATCATTAAAGTGACTATCGTCCACAGAAAATACGGATTATACTCGTAAGAAACCGTGAATTTCAATGAATTTAAATGAAAAAACGAATAGATATTTTCGGATTCACTACCTATGAGTTTGTTATCGAAGTGTGTGACAATACCTAAGTGGCGTTGCTAGGGAGCGTTGTTTGTAGGGGCGGGAAGGAAGGAATGAGGGAAACTTGCATATTTTACGATATGTCACAATTCTGACTAATTAATCTTTGATTGAGATCATGCATCAGCCCTTGCAGCGTTCGCGCGCCTGCTGTTCGACTCAACTTGTCGCATCCATCTCATCCTCCACATTCGTTAAGCTGCTGTCAGTGTCGAGGCAGGCGGTCGCCCGAGGTTTGGGGGGAGCATGATGTTAGGTCCGAGGTTTTTCTTAGGCGCGGAAACCTTCGTGGGTGAGCTTTTCATAGACAAATTGAATACAGTAGAAACTTTTCGGGGAAGCAAGCGAAAATCACGCCTAAAGAGGCATAATCTTATTACAGGGTTGCACTATATCATATTTATGAAGTATGGTCGGCTTTTCTCAAAAAGAGAGCGTCTTCGTCACGTAATTATGGTAAATTTTCCCTCTAGATTTAAGAAGTATTTGTTAATTATTAGGGAAGAATAACAAAATTTTTAATAGCGGTGGTGAAAGAGCATCGTGATCTCTCAGAAGCTACTTTCAACTGCCTACAATGCACTCCTTTCCAGCTTTTTTTATCGATATGTTTTTGGGAATCCTTGAAAGAAAGGAGAGTAAAAGCTAGGTTACGATTACTTGATTAATTTAGAGAAAGCACATTTTCCGAGGACGTAATCGATATTATGCGACCCCCCTGTTACTTCGGCCGACCCGAAAATGAGCTCAAAATTGGAGAAATACGTGCTAGAAGAATTCGTTTTTAAGGACTTATTCTTTCCGCGAACGATACGCGATAGCAACAAACTAAAGAGGTAATTCTAACGTTAGGTGGTTACACTCCCTGCCAGATGCTGGAAGGTGGCTTACAGAGTATTCATGTAAATGTAGATGTTAGCAAAGAAGGATGAAATCTACGAACACTAGGAGGGGTACAAAAAGAGCCTCTATCACTTTATCTCATTTAGACAAGGTCGATAAAGATGCTTCTTTAGCTTGGAAAAATGCCAAAGAATTTCGGCCGCTACATCTGGCTGCATCTGTCATTGATTGAGAGTCATTAGTAAAAGATTTGCCTTCTGATTTTGGATTGTGGAAAGCCCAATTTTCCTTATCTATTGCGGATAAAATGGAGATAATTATGAAAGTGGTAATGAATCCAAGGGGTGGGTTTGTTAAATAAATAAGTGTTCTCCAACAAAAGGTAGTCGTGACAACAACGCACCATAACAATTATAGCATTATTATTTTATACAGAGTATCCAAAGATGTTTGGACGGTCTGTACCGGAAGTCGTCCTCCTTACATTATACTTACTCCACCTTACATTATACTTACTTAATACTTCAAGAAAGTCCATTATTAGAAAATGCTCTTACAAAAGGTATTTTTATATTCATTAAACTAATTTCAGAAACTATACTTATTAGGACAATTACATTATTATTGTTCTAGTTCCACTTTAATGTTAAAATGTTCCACTTTAATGTTAAAACATAGGAAAAAGCTTGACTAATACATAGAAAATGCACTCGTACAATCGGTAATAGTTATTGTTTGCGGACGATTAATTCATTTAAGGTTTATTTCAAAATTAACTGTATAAAAATTATGCCACATAACTTCTTAATTTGCATTATTTCTACGATTTCTTAAATATTTCCGCTAACTATCAAATATTAATTCTAAGGAAAATTCTTACCCTCTTAATTAAGTGTAGTGAACAACTCTCAAAGATTGTTTTATATGGTTTAAATATTTGTCAATGAAAAAATAACGAAGATATCAACATCTTATAAAAATCATAAGCCTCCGATCTGTGGCGCCCCGCCGTGTTTTTCATGGAAGTATTATTCCTTGTGTTTATACCTGATAAATAATCATTCGAATTTGAGAGTTTAGTGGTATAAAAGGTACGAAAGGGTGGAGACCGCTGATCTTTAGGAATATAAAAGGCTCGCACATTCCAGAATCTTCAGGAAGATTAAATTGCTTAGAGTAGCTGGGTTCCTTAAAATAAATTGGACTTGAATACGAGTAAATGCAAAGCCATTAGTTTTGTTAGAAGTAGATGTCAATGCGCAGATCGCTGGGATGTATTACCGAGAGAACGAACGAGGGCTAAGAATAACAAAGCCCGAGAATCACGTTCATCGGCCTTCTCTTTGTTTTCCCGCTCCTCCTTACACACCATAGCTATTCTATCAATGTCTATTTCGACCATTTGCTTAAGTGGAGCTATAGTTGTGGCTTTTTGCACCATTCTAATTCGAATATGAGATAGTATGACGATTTGTTGAGCTTTTTCATCCAAGGCCTGCATCGTGGGCACTTATTTTATCATTCGTCTTCTACACCTTGAAATAAACCTCGGGAATGGTTCAAGGGTACCCACATTCGTAACGTATGTGGAACGTATATTTGTAAAATAGGCGTTTTCGAAAGAATAGTCGGCACGAGAGAAGAAAACGTCCTCGAGCGAGGTTACTAAGCGCTACTTAGGCCTCACCTTGAGTATGCGTTAGGGAAACATTGCCAAAAAGTCTTGCATTCCAGAATCAGAAAAGGTGCAGTGGCGATGCGTTTTGTAAAGAATTGAGAAATCTGTGAGCGTTGCTTAGAATACGGGATGGAAATCTTTAGAAGATAATAGACTTGATATTAGGCTTAATTTACTTACTAAAATTAAGGGAAAGTTAACATCAGACATAATTAACTTAATAAAATCCAGGGAAAGTATGTTCTTGAATTTTGGGCTGTTGGATAGCCAACTGGGTAGCGAGTTCAACTTCGACGAAAGCGGTGCCGGGATCGATTCTCGGAGGGGACCGACGTTCAAAATGACCTCAACTGTTGAAACACGTTTAACAATACCAATAATAATAATAACAATATTAATAACAATACTAATAACAATTATAATAACAATACTTATAAAAATAGTAATAACTATACTTATAACAATATTAATAACAATAATAATAACGATACTAATAAAAATACTAATAACAATACAAAGACTGATACTTCTTGGACTATGTTGCCTATGTTATGTCCCTTAGGCTGATCTAATACTACATAAATGTTAGGAAAATATGTAGATGCTCGGGCTATTATCTTTAGGAATTTTTTTCCAGGAATAATAAAAGACTCTAAACTATTAGGGAAGTGGAGTGTCACACGCCGAAAGGCTGCTATCAAGCTACAAACATATGTAGAGGTAGATTCATCATAGAAAATCCTATTTCCCTCTTAACCATCCTTCAAAGTGAATTCACTGGAAGCGTCACATCCTTCGTCCGAAATCTCATTTCCATATTATAAGGCATTTCTAATTCAAAATTTTCTGGAAAATTTTCCGATATTCTCGCCGTTAACTCGCTGCCGAGAATCATTCATCCACTCGCAAACACAGGAAATCGAATGCCTACTTTTTGTGCAAAGCTGGATTCCGAATTCGCGGAGTATGCTATGGCATCTGAAATTGAATCGGATTTCCATTAGCATCCTCGAGACTTTACCTCCATCTAATCATAGACTATTTCATCCGCACAGCTAAACTCTGCCTTTCGACCGCCGATAGTGAAAAAAAATCGTGGGTATAATAATAGCGCTCCTCCATCAGTTAAGAAGGTAATATATCCGCCTAGATACTAATTGTGATGACTCCTCAAGTTATTTACAGTAAAATCCGATCAACAAACTCTTCTGGGGACCGACGGAAGATCGGTACGTCACGATAGCGTCATGAGCCGTAGTATCAGAAAAGTACGCCATTGACACAACGCCAAACAATTCATATTCAAACTTAGTTACGCATTGCTGTAAACAATTCGTGTGAAATACTATAATAACCATTTGATCAAGCATTCAATTGATTAACGATAACGATTTTAATCGAAAATCGTTTCAGTTCAGCGGAAAATACTTAAAAATTTTATTTCCCTCGTAGGCAATAAAAGCCACTTGTTATCCTTTCATTCCATGACATTTTGTTTAAAGGATATCATCCTTATTTTTGTAGCTGTAACGCTAAACTAGGCTTTGTTGTTTATTTTGTTTCCTTGAGCTTCGTAAATTTTATGGGTGGTATATAAATAAAAAGAGGTAAGGCTTACCACTCCATACTACGGGAGCACTTCCTGCAGTGCTAACCCGAATAAAAAGTATTTTAATTTACTACTATCATAGTAATGGAAAACTGTCGAACATATAACATACTAATATATTTCTGTAATATATATTCGTGCAGCGTTTTCGGTCATTTTTAAGTGTCAGATAATACGAAAAAATAGGTTAACAGCCCCTATAATTTATAGTTATAGTTAATACCCCTGTAGTTAATCCGGTCCTAGCTCGACAATTATATATTCTGATTAATCTAATCTGTCATCTCTCAAAAAGCGATCCGTTATTATCGAATTCCTAAATTCCATTTTAAAATTATAAGCCGTTCATCTCGAAGCTATTTTGCTATTATTGAAAGCTTTTCACCTTAATGAAGTAAAATAACGTTGTGACTAACACTTTTCACTGAATGCAATAAGAGGGTGATCTTGAATGAAGTCATGTAATGCACATCCCCTACGTGATGAAGTGTCACGTATTCCCAGAACCCCTCTCTCCTTAAGTGTGACATCATTTAAGGATGACACCCAAGAAATGGCATCTGTCACCCCTGTCTTGTGCCGGCCGTGTATATAAGATGAGGAATGTTGACGAGAAGTTACAGGGAGGGCAAAGAAAAGCAGATGAGTAATTGTGTAACAGGCAGATTCTGAAAAACGGATTGCGTCTATGAAATACAGTAGACTAATAGGTGGGAATCCCAGGAAAAGAAAACAATCTGCATTTTTGTATTTATAAAAAATGCAGTTAGCGAAGGGTTTTGAAATGTAATTGTGAAAAAAGAATTATTAAAAAAGGCAGCGGAAGATACACATAAACGGCAAAGAACCGATAACGCAAAATATATATTTTATGATAGATATTTCGGAATGAAATTAAATACTTGGACTAATTTTCAGTAATTTACCTCAGAATGTCAAATCCTTTGTTTGTTTATTTTTTAAAGTAGCTTACGTTGCGTAGAATCTTCTTTACGAACAGGTTTCACAATCTTTGAATGTTTACAAATGAAAATAACGTTTCGACGTACAACTCTAAGAAATCACTTAAAAAATTTCAATAATATTGAGCATTCATGAAGGTGAATGATGAGGCGAACGATTTACTTGAGATTGAAATTCACGTTATCCAGAGAAAATCCCCCATCATCGATTAGCTCGCGTTATTTTCAGGAGAGAATTTTCCAACTACATTCAAGCTTTCCTAACACCCGTATTATTATCTATTTCTGTTTCCATCTATTGGATATAACTTAGGTGATGATGACGCGAATACATTGAAATTGACAGCGAACTTCGTTAAATTTGTCGAAAACATTACATGTCTTGTCATGCGAAATAATATTTCACATAGTCAATAGCGCATTCGGAAGCCGTCTTGAGGTGAGACAGGGCACTTGAGTTGTTTAGAATACGTGCCTTGAGGACGTAGCCTAAGGTGGACTTATTCCAATTCTTTTCCCCCCCTTGGGAGCCATAACGCTCATCTGGAAGAAAGGCTGTCGAAAGGAAGTCTTCGTGAAGGGAAGAATAAGAGCTTTCGGCAACATATCAAACTAAGACGTGTGAAATAATTAGTCTGGAGTGGTTTTTCTCACGAAAGCGAAAAATAGGCCGGCCGATACAAGTCCGAAGTTTCAAAGTCTCCTGCGAAAGGGGAGTTGAATGGATGAAAAGAAAAACAAACAAGTGAAGGGTGGAAAAAGAGAGGGTTTCTGTTAAAGTAATAATGCGATGGCAGAATGGTTGAAGGAAATATTTAGGGGTGAAAGATTGCTGGAGAGAGTATTTGAAGGTGGAATGCAAGGAAAGAACCATAGAAAAAGGCAAAGGATATTCTGTATTGTAAAGAGAAGGATGAGTTCATAAATAAAGGAAAGTAGAGAATTATGGGGAATGTGAACCAAAGATGTGGTAGAAGGAGACTATTTTTTTTACATTTAAATGCGTTATGTATGTTGTTGCTTCTCCTGAAAAATTCGTTTCGTCTGACTGCCTCGTAAATTGCCTGTTTTGTTACAAGAGTGCGAGGTATCGAACCGGAACCGAGCGTAAACCAAAAGACCATTATTTTTATCCGGGATGAAAATCGAATCCTAACCGAAAAATTTGAAATTCTTGCGCCGGAACCGAAACAGAAAATAAATATTTATTCGGTTGCGATTTTAGTTCCCAGAAAGCACATTTATCTAATTAGTAGTCGAACTGGACGAAGGTTTGGACCTTTTTACGTGTAAACACGACTTGCAACCAACTATATATTACTTAAAATTTACTAATTCAATTGAAAAAGTTTTACTATTCTTCAAGAGAAACCGGCGTCGTGGAAAAATCACACATTCATCACAACTAGGACAATTCTGTTGGAGGAGTAATTTCAAGTTGAAATTCCGACACGTATTGTGAGAGAATGTTCAAATACTTAGTTTATTCTAAAATGTAGTGCAATGCAGTATAAGTAAGAAACTAGAAATAAGAAAACAATCTTTCCGAAGGATATTCTATAGCAGTGACTTTAGTAATAACCATCATCAATAACTAGAGATATTATAGCAATAACCATCTTGAAGAGAAGGATTAAAGAAAACACTTCATAACTTCCACAGCAGATTTTTGATTTGACATGAAATCAATCAATCAATAGGAGATGTCAATCGTGTTGAAGAAACATATCGATGTTTCGATGTGATTTTCTTTTCAAGACGGTTTCTGCAAAATTTTACGAAGTCATCATTGATCATATTATTTTAAAGCAATGTTCGTTGTGGAAAAACGGTTCGAATCGGCTCTACTTTGGCACGAGCGAAAACGGAACCGACATTTGCTTTTTTCGTTGAACTGGAGCGAAAACCAGAGAGAAAAACATCATGACATTATTAATGACATGATTTAATCCTCGAGTTTTCAATCAAAGACGGTAGAACATCGCTTAGAACGTCTATTGATGCAGAAAAGCGAAGTAATTAAATTTCTGTCGATAAACTTGTATTTAAATCAATCCTTATGAATATTCCCCTTCATTTCAATGCAAACGTCCTCGTAGTATATTTTACTTGAATATGTATTCGATTTGGACGGATTCAGTTTTTCTGCAGTCCATTTACCGAAGATGATCCTCTTCACAGGCCATGGGTCGGCGGTCGAAGGCGGCTTTGGAGAGGAGGTTCCTCTTCGAGAGACGCGTCCTCTTCTCGATGACCATCTTATGCGGTATATGCATCATCCTCTGGATCATTGCCATCTCGTCGTCATACTGGTTCTGGGTGTTCAGCGAGGGCGCTCCGGAGGACTTGCCCACGACCAGACAAGGAGGAATCTTCATCAACGAGACGAGGAGGTTCTTCCTCCGCTCCCACTCCGGCATCTGGAGGATCTGCCGCACCACTTACGCCAACAATGCCATTGACCAAAGAGCCATCTTCAGTGAGTTCAAACATTCTCTTCTTATTGTCAAAAAGGGTTAATGTTGCGTCGGAACTTTGAAGAAATTATAATTTTCTTTTTGTCGATGAACTGAATTATGATCTCAAAAAAGATTGAGTTAGAGTAGCTACTTTGATATCGGCACAGTAAGAAGGGGAATAGCTAAAAAAATAAACAAAGCAAGGAAGAAGTGACGTAAGATCGATGAATAGGCAGGGATATTAGAAAATTACAATGAGAATTCAATTCGTCATATAGAAGGGAATAAATTAGGTGATTGGTTTGTTAAATACCTTAGGGAATTGAATTCGGTATATAATTAAGTACAGTGGTATCTCGATTTATGGACCGTTCTACATTCAAACTTTCCACATACTAGCTATTTTCTTACTTCATTCTGACTTATAGTTAGGAACTTAATTTCGAGAAGCGATCCGAAAAGATACAATGCAAAAGTGTGTTTTAAGTTACAAACTTTTCGAGTTTAGAACTTCGAACTGGTATGATTTAAGTTCGTTAATGCTTTCTCAGAAAATTTTTTTCTCTGCTGTACTAGTAAATGTTTTCTCAGAAAAGTTATCATTAAAAGGTGCTACTAAATGATCCTTATTCCATTGAAGAAAAAGAATAATGCAGTATAATGTCGGAATAATCGTACGATCAGGGACGGATTTGCCATTAGGCATGCTATTCGTAGGGCCTTGCTGTTAAGGAGGCCTAAGAAAGAACGTTTGTTGTTTTTTTAACACGAATTACCTTTTCGTAGGGCCTTTAAGGGGTCTTTGAGCCATGGGCCTCAATTTACTTGAATTTGCCCCAGAGTACGGTAACTTTAAAGCTCATGCAGTAATAGTTTTTATGAGGATTCTGAATACGACTCAGGTAAAAATCAAGGGATATACCACAGAAGATAGGTTCGGTTATTAGAAAGTGAAAAGGACAAGCGATGCGATCGGAGTGATGAGGTTAATTATAGAATGAATTTTTTTAAGTGAACTCAATCAAAATCGTTTACAGCCTCAATATAACATATGGCTCATCCTTTTTATTATGCATTGAAGAGGGATGTGGAGTTTTATATATAGGTTTTTGATTGAGTTCACCGGCGAAAATAATAGGGTGGTGAAAATTTTGTTTGTGAAATTTGAATACTGCGAGTCAGGATAGCCGATGAGGAATCATAATGGGCAGAGTTAGGAAGGGGAGTAAGACGATACTGTAATTTACGTCCCTCACCTGTCAAATATATGTATGCAGGGGAACCTATCTCATTGTGGATAAGTTTCGTCGTGTGGGTGTGAAATGTGGATCCAAAGAACGCCGAAATATCCTTAAGCTGAGGCGTATTCGGGAAAAGGTAAGTTTGATCGATACAAAAACGAACGAGGAAGAGCTGCAGGTGTCTCTACAAAGATTTTTTCTCTAATATTTCCATAGCAACAGCGTTTATACACATGTTTACGTCGTATTGCTGAGTATTCATTCGACTTGTTACCTACTAAATAAAGCGAGATCAAGGTAGAAGTGGAAGAAGAATTTTCGCTTTGGAATAATTAACTTGAGTATTGTAACTAATAATATTTTGAATGTGTTGCCATTTCCATTATAATACGAACTTATTGACTTTCATCATAATTAATAATTAAAAAATGTTGCAAAATCTCTAAATATTCATAATTAAATCCTTGAGAAATGGATTTGATGCAAGTATATACATGAGTAACCTTAGAGAGGTGTAAAGGACGTCATCCATCCTCCCCATGATAGCATTCATGAACCCAAGCATTTTAAATTTAAATTGCTATGTTAACGTAGGGGAAAACTCGGTGATCGATTTCGTATTACAGCACAGGTTAATTAGATCATTTTAAACGTTTTATGATCAACTTAGATTCCACCTAAATTAATAAACGCATACAATTTTGCAATTATATCGCAGCGGATCTTAAAGATTCAAAATTGCATTCTGTGAGGATAATTGATCAACGAGTGAACAGATTTAATATCTCTTCCAAAAGCTAACGGAAGCTTTGGAGAGGGAACGAGCCATTCAAGAGGTGATGACGAATGAAGTGGTAGCCTCACTTTCCTCCTAGACCCAAAATACAATGAGAGGAAAAGGCTCGTGAAACTTCCTCAAAATGAGCCTATAACGCTTTTCATATAATTCTGTAGAGTGAGCAGCATGAATTCTCTTAATGAGCATCATTCATCCCTAACTTTCATATTATCAGGAAGTCAGGAATATGGCAAAACAAAAATAAATGAAAGATACAGTAATACCCGATTAAGACACTCCCGCACACTTAAATGCTTGATACTCAGTTTTCCCCCCGTATACTTTCAAACGAAACACATGGTAAAATACAGCTTAAGACGCTCCGCTACCCGATAAAGACCGAGATTTTTCCCGTCCCCAGATGCACTGCAACCCGCTAATCGCTTTTAGATAGACCAAAATTTTTAAATCAACCATGTAGCCGTCCTCTCAGACTTCACCCTGTCACTAAAATGCTTCCTTGCAAGTCTCTTCATTTTAATGACAAATTTTGAGAGAGTAAAACGAAGATGTCGCGAAGTAAGTAATCTATATCCCACTGTCAGAGCCAATACGAACTTTGAATTAGAGTAAGATCTTCTGCATCCCTTTCTATCAGAGCAGAACCTAGATTACAAAATCGCTTCTCGGTGTTTTCTTTCGTCAATCTTGTGAAGAAAACGCACCGAAAAAACCAGAAAAGTATTGTTTTGTGGGCTGCTGAGCGTAGTCTCAGAGAGATCATAATGTCCTCTCACCACTGTTGAAAAAATCGTGATTCTTCTCTAAATTTCTATTTGGAAAAACCTGCTTCATTGTAGATTAAAAATAGTCAAAAATTAAGAAGGTAATGAAGACTCTCTCTTTTCGGAAAGCTGAGAATTCTTCAAAAACATGACGAAAAGGCAACCAACATTAAAAAACCCGGTTATAACGCTAACTAGCTTATAACACGAACCTCTCTTGATCTCCTGAAAAGTGGCTTATCCAGGTTTTACTGTATACATGGAAACTCCATATTGTCTAGGCAACAAACATCGCAGAGGGCGCCAAAATCGCATTCTATCAACAACAGCGAGCCTCCTTCCGGCGTGCGCTGTGTACGTCATCGTACTCCTCTCTCAAAATGTAATCCAAACTATAGGATCAAGGATTGCTACTTTGCTATACTTATACCCCATTCAGAGTCTGAGTGCAGTGAAAACAAGGTTTTGTCTTTTCGCATATCAGTCAAGCTATTCCAATTTCGGAGGAGAACATTGTCAGTCAATCAAGTACTTTTCATTTCGCATTCTTACTCTTTCTTCATCGCCACACGGAATCTATTAGTAACCCTAGCCAAGGCCGCGCCAAGGTAGAAAGCCTACCTGGTGCTGAATATGGAGAGCACCTTTACTCAAGTTATATTTTTAAAAGGATTCGCCTTCTATTCTATACGATAAGAAACGTTTAAAACGCTCTCGTTCACACGGGGTTTTCTTCCGATTATTCCGATTTCGTTCACACGAAACATATGGTAA
This sequence comes from Pachydiplax longipennis, assembly GCA_036926295.1. Classification (NCBI taxonomy): domain Eukaryota; kingdom Metazoa; phylum Arthropoda; class Insecta; order Odonata; family Libellulidae; genus Pachydiplax; species Pachydiplax longipennis. The sequence goes on from JAVFKF010000015.1 coordinate 41,192,179, forward strand.
ACATACAGCTTTAAGATGCTTTGACACCCGCTTAAAACGCGGATTTTCCCCGTCCACAGTTGCACTGCAAAAAGTTATGGCCAATCTTCCGCCTCATGCAATTCACCAAAAAATTTTTACACCATCTTTGTGTCCGTCCTCTATCCTCTCCCAGTCTCTGAAAGGATTTCTTGTTAGTCTCTTCTTTTGAATGACTAATTATGTGAGGATGAAATGAAGATATCGCGAAGCAGAGCAATCTATCATTCCACCGTGTAGCTCCAAGATAGAGTGAAATCTTTTCCATCAGTTTTCCCTTATGGCAGTACGTACATCAAAAGGCTACTTATCGGTGTTTCCTTTCGTCGCAATCTTAAGAAGTAAACGTATCGGAAAAACAGAAAAAGAATGTTTCTTGGGCTGTTGAGTGTAGTCTCGAAGAGATCGTGATTCCCTCTCACCATTGCTGTTAAAATAATCACGATTATTCCCTAATTGTCTATCTGATAAATTAGCTTCATTGCAGATTGAGAAACGACCAAAATCGAGTTATCAAGACGCCTTCTTTGACCGAAAAGAAGACCATTCTTCAAAAGTCTTATGTAAAGCAAACGGCATTACTCAACCCAGTTATAACGCTATCCGGCTTAAAATACTCTCTTGGTACCTCTCAAAGCCTTTTGACCGGCTTTTGCTGTATTTTAGGAAGGAAAATTGATTCGAATTCACGCCAAGACATATTTCCTAATTTTTATCTCTCTCCTCTAAAGTAATTGAGATCTTCAAAGAGTAGTGTTGGCTTACAATACACTATCTGAAGCCAAACAACTCTCAGAGATTTCTTCCTTCTCACATCCATCATCACTTGAGAGAATGCTAATTAGATCCGCTTCTGAGCCGAATATAATCTCAAGATAAATCAATATTTTTTAAAACATAGAGTGACACTTATTGACCCCTTAAATAATATTTTAGTGATCAATTTATGTGCATTTCAATAATTTCTTAGCACTGCAATTTCCCTGAATTATTTTTTTACGGTTAGTAGAACTTGAGGAGAACATTCATTTTCGGAGGTAAAATTAATAACTATTAATTAGCTACGGGGGACGCCGTAGAAATACTATACCACTCATAACTGATGACTCACTCTACTCTTCTGGCTCCAGTGTCTCATGAAGGATCCTAAATATTATTTTTACATAGATTCGGCTACAAGAAAATAGGAAAAAGTATTTTTGAGTCGATCCTGAATTAGTAGAGTATGCATACGAAAGCGTACTTAAAAATGACTTCTCTTGGGAATGTAGCTATAGCGACAAAGTTTAAACAAGCATAGTTTACACACTCTGGTAGTGGTAGTAGTAATATTTAAATAAATGCTTCGATAGCTCAAGTCATTTTGCACGTATAGATCCCCGTAAGGAATCGAACTCGGGACCGCTTTTACCTGCGAGTGAAATTCTTAGTAATATTAATATCAACATATTGCAACGTCAAAACCTAACACTGTTCTAGGTATATCTATATGTTTGTGAATTGAGGAAAATACTGCGAAAGGCATTTTTTTAGGACTGCAATGGTAAAACAGGTATGGCTTCTGTTTTAAATAAGTGAAGTATTACTTATTGTTAGTAGTTACGTTCACATGGTTACATACCCCCATCCTAAGTAACGAAGTATAATCTATACCCAGACCCTTCCTTAATTGCAAATTCATTTAAGAATGACCACGTCGGACAAGGCCAACTTTTATTAATCTCAAAAATCTAAATAAATTAAATACTGACATATTTACAAAAGATTATCTTATCCTAAAGTGCGAGTACATTTCTAGCAAACTCTACGTATAAATAATGCGTCCATTCTACTGCATGTGATTACTTTCTGAGAAAAAATTCTAAATCTGGAAAATATTAGATTAGCCTCACCTAAATTTCATTTCTTTAAAAACTACAGCAAGTTATAAATATAAAATTACGTGGGTTTGTGGGATTGTGCGTTTGTGTATGTGTCGTAGATTGGGGCCCATATCATTTGTCTTTTTTGTGACACATTTACATACGTGTCCTCTGAGACAAGAAAGGAAGTATTCACATCACATTTTTATTCGCTAATTTTGCTGTGTTCTAATCAAGGTCTCTCAGTTAACTTTCCATGAAGAATACACGTAAAGTTCATTTTATCGTTTTTAGCCTCTATTAATTTTGCCAAGTTAAATTAGAAAAAAATATTCGCCTGAAATCAATACAAGCACCAAAAGAAGGGATCTTGAATAAAGGCTCTTAATTTAGACGTGAAATATTCTATTCCATTCGAAATTGCTATAATTTTGATTAAAAACGCAAAAATTTTCTAAAATTTTGCTGTTGTAAATAACTCGTACTCCTGAAGACCAATGCGATTCAAGCAAACTGACCCACAAAAAATCTTTTGATGCACTTCCTGGAAAGTGCGATGCATTAAATTAATTTTCAAATAGATATAAAATATATTTTTATGGTTAAATTGATCACTTTAGGAATTCCCTAAAGTCGAACCCATGCAATATTGGGGCCACCATAGCGTTTTTTTACGGTTCCATTATTGAATCTATGGTTTCCTGAAACCTCTGATCCGAAGAGACATCAAGACAATCCTTTTCAAACATACGCACATACACACAAACTCGTTCCAAATCTCTTTTATAAAGATATAATTTAGATCTAAAAACTTAACAATTATATAAATGGTAATTTCATTCCCACTGGTACTTTTGACTTTTACGATGATAAGCTAAATTTTGCAATGGTAGCTTCAATGTGGACAGTATTTTTTTTTAATTTTTCTTATGCATGATTATACATTTATCTTTCAGCTAAATGCAGGAGTCATGAGATGTTTCCATCGGACCTGAGGATACGCCTGGATTCTTCCTTAGATAAATTGATCCTGAGTGAGTTTTTAGTTTATAAAACAAAAAAGGAAATATTGTTTGAAATATTGAAATATTAATAAAAATACTTCATCATTAATTTTAACTGATGTGTAAATAAATGTAATAATTAAATACATTACTTATTTAGGTTTTTTTATTACATTTTGAGAAATAGTATATTAGACAGTTTGTTGAATAGTGCATTAACTTTGAATAAAATAGGTGATTGATGAAATTTAATTTATTTGGTCAAGGATAGTGTAAACTCCACATGTTAACCTACTGACATTAATATTACTAAGGCTATTGTGTTTTCCAATTTCCATATCTACATTTTGTAAGGAAAAATATAACATCTTCTTATCTATATTTCTAGATGGGAATACATTACCTTCTAGATGGGCATAAATTATTAATTAATTAATTATATAAAGGAATTTTACAGAAACAATCGCATTGGTCATCAAGTGGACGGGTTTTGAAACCACAAAATTTTCATGTATTATACATAAACATTGAAATTCCTCATCAAAAACAACATGACCAAAATAAACAATCTTTATTCAATTTCCCTTGTGAATATATGGTTTGAACTATGGTTTAAGGAGTGGCAACTTTTAACTCAATTAGCTAACTTATCTATTCAAGTAAAATAATTATTTTATTTCCGTACAGAATGCAGAATATTTTAATGAAAATCATAATTAAAATCATTCACAGCATATTTAATGAGATTGAGTTTTGAAGTTGTAAGCACACACAACTCCATAGCATAAATTCCATAATTGAAACACCCAGCAGCCAAGAAGAGGGTTCTCCTAGTTTGAGGGGGGTCCGTTTTTAAGTAAATCTGTTATTTTGTAAAGGGCAAACATTATACCTGCTAAAAATTTTGTTTAATAGAAAATTACACTTTATCAATCAACAGTTACATGTTGAAAAAACATAGGAAGGGGAGAAATGGAAATTTTTACCCCCCTGATATTTTCTCTTTTAGTTATTCTTAATTGAGAATATGATTTTAGAAGAAGCCTAAAAGTTAGAATAAAAATTAATCCATAGAAAATATATTAATAGTATTTAATTTAATTATGGAGGAATCTGAGGACACGAGGTAAATAAAAAAGGAATATATTAAATGAAAATTTGGAGAGGTGTCCTATACACAAGATAAATCTTAACTACGCACAATAATTTGTGAGTTATCATCATAACAATGATCACAGTTGTTTACATGATATAGTTGACCTAATACTCTATGTGATTTTGATAAAGCTTCACCATTGAATGATCAAATTGGAATTTTCTATAATATAAAAATTTCATTTACATCAGAATTCTCCATTCTTTGACCAAAGAACACTGAGCTCAGAGATGTGAATGAATACAGGAATCACCCCATGGTATAAATTAACAATAATGTGCACTTCAAGATGTCAATAAGCATGCAAGAGAATATAAAAATCTTAGAGTCAATATAAAAACAGATGGAAAGATTGGGATAATCGGGATAAAATCAAAAGGATAAAGACAGCTGTCAGAAAAATTAGTCCAGCTTTATGGAATGAAATATACTTATATCCAGTTATACAAATACTCTTCAATGAAACAGAATATTTAATTCATCAAAAGTACAATTTTGTATAGAAAAAATAGAACTTATTCCAAATGACTTTTCATTTTTTTTTTTACCAAGAAGTGCTTTGCATGAATATTTTGCTCAAAGGTGTTGCATTGTGAAACATTCAAATAACAAAACCATCAAATTTCAGGACATCACATTTAATCAAAGGCAACAAAAAATAAACCACTCCTTGTCTTTTCAATCACAGATACCATATTCCAAAAATAATTTACTGTACTTACAAACAAGGTAGAAGTACAAAATCATGAGATTCACAAGAAGACCTAATTTATTGTTAAAATTGTTCAGAAGTATCAACTTGAAGACTTGAAAATTACTAACTCTAGTAAGAGATGCATGTGAAGCTCTTTTTATCATTTTCTTTATTTGTTTTGCAGAATTAAATTAGAAATATGAATTCCAGACAAATACCAAAAGCAAGTTAACTGCATGAATATTCTTATTTTGTTTTTTGAAACCTGATTTAAATTGAAAATGGTGAGAATTTTGAAACAAGGGATGAAAATTTTGTTATCATAAATGACTCATCCCCTTGATGACTAAAGCAATTGTTTAATCAGAGCTAATACATTTTTCTGTAAAAGTACATGGGTAGTTGAGGGTTATTTGGAAAAATAAAGATAGTATATCTTAGGGAGGAGGCTATTGACTGAGATTCATTGGAATTGGAAGCTTTCAAAATTCTTTTTTATTTAAAACTTCTCATTATTCCTAATTATATTATTCAAATACTACACAGTAAAACCTTTCTCATCAATTAAGGACAGAAGATGATATTGTGTAAAGGTGTGTACCTAAGGGATCTTTCTATTTTAGAGTATTTGAAAATTGGAAATATAAAAAGCGTGGTGTTTTAAATCACCCAAAGCTCTAAGGAAAAGAAGAAATTTCTTACATTTATTTAATTATTTCTGTTACAGATTTTTGAGCTTGCTGGTTTATAAATACTGATTAAGTCATATAATGAATAAATATAACTAAAGAGACATGTTTAATTTAACATTATTTTAGCAGGAAAAAAACTAGATAATTTATTTTGCCAACAAATTGCATAAATTGGAATGGTGCATTCATTGGAAATTTCAAATGAAAGAATAAACAAACAGAAGTTAAATAAAATTTTTATATACTATAGAAAGTAAATATTTCAAATATATAAGGGTTACGTGTTATTTTACTATATATTATTGTCAACTAATTTGATCCCTGTTATTATAGTTTATTATACCTAATATTTCTGTATTACTAACAAACTGTTGATTACAATGGTGAAAGATTATGTTTTTGAAAATAAATTAATGAATTAACGATTTTAAAATGATCATAAATAAATCATACAAAAGTTTACCATGCTCAGTAATTTATAAGCTTAATATGATTTAAAAACAGTACGAAATATCTCAAAAAATTTTGCAATTATTTTTAACAGTCTGGGTGGCTGGTGTGTATGTAATTAAGCACAAAAGATTATCAATTTCTAAGTGTAAAAACATCAGCATGGTGTAGTTAAATATCAAAATAATTAGAAATTCCAAATAAAGCATAAATACCACACACTCAAACCCAAAATTTGCCTCTTAGATTGTGAGATACCAATTTAACATTTTGGTTAAATTTTGAGCTAATTTCTATTGACCTTAACTTTACATGTTTATTCTTACATAAATTATAAATTTATTCTTATATAAATACGATCCATAAGTATATTAATAGATTCATCTTTGAGAATTCAGTAATTGATTTTCTATTATTTTCCTGTTTTTTTCCAGATTACAGCAGAGCTGAGGCATCATTTGCTATCATTAGTCTCTTCATAATGTTCATGGGTTTCTTCTTTTCCATTTACACCTTCAGAAACCCTCGCTACATGTTTAAACGCTTAGCTGGTGGATTGCACATGCTGACAGGTATATTAAAATATATTCAATATGTATAATTAGAGCTGCAATATTTCAGTTTCGAATATATAGGAAAAGTAAAAAAAAACTTATTGATATAACATGGCATATTCATATTCTGAAATTGGATGAATAGAAAAGGTTTACTAAAATGCATAAATGATAAAGGAAATGAGAAATAGAATCACCAAGAGATGAAGTTGATGCTGTTAGAGAGGTAATTGAGGAAGAAGTCTCGGCAAGAGGCTACAAAGAACAAAGAGAGCACCAAGAACAGACAATGTCAAGAAATGGGGAAAGAGAACATTTTAGTTATATAAAAGGATGGTACAATGACTTGCAACATACAAACATACTGGGGATAATAGGATAATACCTTAGCAATCTGTATAAAGAGACAGAAAGTATTGAAGAGAAGAATTAAGAGGAAAGCTTACACTCAAAATATCTCCTTCTTTTCTCTTAGAGGAAGTAGGGGTGGTGGTTAGTGATGAAGAAGTAATGGTATCTGAAACATTGTATGGAAGATGGAAACCATTTATTCTCTAATTAGTTGAGACAAGGTAGGGAAGGGAGGTAGGAGGGAAGATCCTCAAAACCTGGAACCAGGTAAGAGTCATCCTTTCACAGAAGAAACAAAATTTGAAGAATTATCTCCTCAACAACTTCCTTCCAGTTATTTATGAAATATCCTTGAAGATAATAGCTGAACATCTTAAGATGAATCAGCCCAGCCTAGAGTATAAGCTGGTATCCAAAAGGGCTTCTGCATGCCTTAAACTCTGTAAGTACCTCTTCTATGTTAGAAACTTAGAAAATCAAGGGATGTGCAGAGTATATCTGTCTCTTATACAGAATTTACAAAAATGCCACAGCCTCTGTCATGCTATACGAAGAAACTGATGAATTTTGGGATTGAGAAGTAGTTTGACAAGGCCTATCACACATCTTACTTACACTGTATCTGGAAGAAGAATCTAGGGTTTTTAAAACCCTAGATTGGGAAGGAACTGAAGATAAATGAAGATTTTATCAGTCATCTGCATTTTGCAAGTGTACCATTTGCAACTGATACAAAAGTTTTAACTTCAAGAACTTGTGACAGGCCTGAAGATGAAACTCAGGATGTATATAACCAAAAAAGGGGTAAAGTATAACTCTTTAAATAGGAAAGGTAGATACAATCTTCCCCTATGAAACTCAAAATTTCTTCTTAAGGAAATAAAATATGTAAGAAAAATCCATAATTAAAGATTAAATTTGTGCCATCTTTAAAAATGCTTTGACAGCTGAGGTAATTTCAAACAAATGGGCCCTTTCTAGGAATTGGATCTGAGACCTGCTTCCACTAAAGAGAAATTAGCTACTCACTTACATATTTAGAAGTCTACTTCAAAATTCAATTTGGTGCAGACTTGACTGGTGCATTCTATATTTAAAATTGACACAGAAAATAATTGAAACATATGTTGGACCTTAAAATTAGTTCATCATATACTTAGCCCAGGAATTATATTGTATAGTTAAATGATGTTTTAACCTTGATTCAATGAAGGCTAAATGGATGACAATCCTTAAAACCCATTGAAAAGCATAAGTTCTAAAAAATTTATATTTATTTTACATTTGTATTATGTAGTACTGTTTAGTTTCCTCTTCCTCCAGCTTTATTATCATAGTAAATTTATTCTCTTTCTCTTAATTTAGAAACAGCATAATTAAGTAAAGTTCTAGTTATTATATCATTATGAATTGTATTTTATTTATTTGTCTCTTGGTAAAGTAAGAGGAAAATGTATCTATCATTAACTTTTGTGTCAGTCTTGTTTTTGAATATGATTCTGAGTTATGAGAAATGCTGAATTCATTTTGTTGACTCCTCATTCAATTTCATGAAAATGTGGTATTCATAAGCTTAATGCTTTAAACTTGCATGAAAATTTTCTCTGCATTATATTCTTAAAGAAAGAAAAAGAAACTCAGCGTTCAATGACTAAGAGACAAAAGTTCTCCAAGCACCTAAGGCGGCAACCGTCGAGGGCAATACCTCAGAAAAAGATTATTGCCCAGGCGGCCACCGGTTATCCAGAAATCAAAATGTGCATTTTGGAAGCCACACTTCCATGATCACAGAGGGTCTGCTGCTGAATGACATAATCATGGAATCATAGCTTCCAAAATGCGCATTGGGATTTCTGAATAACTGGTGGCCGCCCGGGCGATAATCTTTTTCCGAGGAATTGCCCTCAACAGTTGCCACTGTTGACGCTTGGAGAACCTTTGTCTCCCTAAGTCTAATCCCTACTCCTTTTTAGCTGAGCTGAGGGCTCTACCAGCCTTTGGACCAATGACTACACTGGCAATATTCTCTAAGTCTCTCTTCAGTAATAAATTAGATATAATTAATATTATCACGTTAGTGTTACCAGTTGTATATTTATTTTTTCTTCATATGTCTTATCATTTTATTTGCAGCATCTTGTGTCTTTGTGGTGATACAAGTCCTTGTGAATTCCATTCAATATGAAAAGGAACATCTACCATTTGTTCATCCAAAAGGAGCTTCGTACAAATATGGTTCCTGTTTTGTCTTGGCATGCATTGTGGTTGTGAGCTATGTGACAGCAGGATTTTTCTTTTTCCTATATTCACGCAAAAGAAAAGGTGAAAAGGCTCCAACTGAAGAGATAGCAATGGCAGATGAGCCAACAATAATTGGTCGATGACAAAGCATTGTGCTGAACTGCATTCCCTTTCTCATAAAAATCCCATTGTTGATTGTTTCCTGAAGGAGCAGTAATTTGCTACTTGAGCACTGCCAATTCCCATTGCAATGGTACAATTCTCATGATGTGACAGCAAAATATGTGATCCATTCATTCTATTCATTCTTAGGAAGTAAATCTATTTATTAATCCCTTGACTGTGACATTATTGCTCAATTTAATGAGCTTTCTTTGCTGAATTTCAAACATGAAAATATTCCCTACTACTGTATCCATTTCCTTATTTCCACCTATGAGAAGGTTGTTCTATAATTAAATGCCATATATTTTGGCAAATAAGACACTTTTATCACCAATTATTGCTAGAAATTAATCCCAAAACATCAAAGAAGTTCTTTTGAAGCTTACATCTTCCACTTTAAGCAAAAAACATACATCCAATAGTTTATTAAGCTCTTACTGTGTCAGTAAGAGAATGAGCAGATTGGTAACAAAAAGAAGTCCATAAAGATGTTTCACAATGTTCTTTATGAAATGCTTTTATCAGTCAGCCAGTTTGTCTGAATAAGAAAGTTCTCTTTTGATTGATTAAAACCTTAAGCAAACTGATTATGTAGTTACAATTATGGTCTGTTATTTAACTTCCCTCCAAGTATTCAATTTGAAAACATCTGGGAAGCACCCAGTATGTTAAGGATGTATATGAAATGTTTTTCTTTAATGTTATCCTTCCAAATTGTGGTGCTTCCTACACAATGTGAAATGTAGTTGGCACTTCCAATTTCTATTGTTGCTCCAAAACATGCACCATAAAAGTAAGGCCAAAAAAAAATAGATTTATATCTAGAGACATGCATTGCTGTTAAAGGGTTAATTTCTACATTGATTTGACTGTACAATTTTATGACAGAAGAAGTCTTCTGTTGAAACAGAATGTTCAGTGAATCTACAGGTTTTTTAAACAATAAAAAGGAGAAGCAAGAAATGTGCTCCATGTGGTGATAAAGTTTTTCTTGTTATTTAATTAATTGTGATTATCATAAGAATAAAATTGAATTTTTATAAAGATGCAGTGTTTTTATTATTTCATCAAAGCAAAAATCCAACTGATTAAAAATAAAATTAGACCTGCTGTTGACGTTCCTAATGAGCTGCTACAATCTTTACTTTAAGATATTGCTAACTAACTAATGTTGTTGCTTTAGAATCCTGGCTGAATTATTCATCTAATTTCTCTATCTATTCTTTCATTTATAAAACTTTGTACCTATAAGTCAATGATAGGGAAAACTTGCCTCTATGGAACAATCTAAGCGTTTTCAAAATTCAAAATGTATGCAACTAGGATATCATGATTAAGGTTCCTTGGCCACTGCTGTATGGTACTGAAAGAAAGTTGATGTACTTCCATACACCATATTATCCTTATTTGGCTTATGCTGATTTTTGGTTGACTCAAAAACTGAATCCAGCAGAGTCATATCTAAATTAAGGACATGCAGAAACTAGCTTCATTCTAGCTAAACATCATCTAAGATTTCTCCTGGAACTTGACTTACATGATTGCTTCACAAACATTTTGAAATCATTTTAAGCACTGTTTTTATTCAAACAGATACCATATTGAATGGGCATTAACAGAGAAAGAAATATAAGGGAAGTCTTGTATCTTATTTCAGTAGAATAACCTTTTCAATAGGAGACTCTGTGAATAAACAGGGGAAATGAACATGAGAAACTGATTCACATTTGAATGATTAGTAGAATAGAATATTTTAGAGTTGAGTGAACTCTCAATTATCTCTGGGCAGACTTTATTCATGTATTCTTTGTCAATATTTACAACAGTCTTTTGGGAAAAAAATCAAAACAAATAATTATTTTTGTTTTCCAATACAAGCAGGACCGTTGTAGGACCATTTTTGTGTAGCAGCAGGAATGCAACTGCAATGAAAATGATAGAATGAAAATTCTTAATGAGTCTATAAAACAATTGAAAATAATGGAATGTGTGGATTTAATGATAAATTATTTATGAAAATTATGAACAATATGTGGAAAATAGTTAAAGTTCATATTATCTGTGTTTTCTGACTAATTGTGCATCCTCTTCTTAGCATTATCCCAGATAATCGATAGTTCACTGTAATTTCATAATAAAACAAAAGTAGTTTACCAGCATATACTCTGAAGGGTTACAGTGGGTGTTGGAGAAGGGATAAATGTTGGGGAGGATTACCAGAAATTCCAGTAACACATAAAAGGAATTTGAGTAGATGTGGAAAATGTAATGAAAAATTTGTTAATATGAGACTTCAAACTGGATGACAATGACAAATTGTTAAGAAGCATGTGTATGCTGCATTTCTAAACCAGCATACCTGTGTGTACCTTAATTGTAACATTATTGGAAAAAATCATGTTTGACCAATGCTCAAGAATGCTGTTATTATAGTCAGTATTACAATCAATGCACAGCATATCTTGCAATTTAGGGTCTAACAAATCATTTGGATGAAATATGCTGTTTACTATGAAACGTGAACTCTGAATGATATGCTCTCAAATGCAAAACTCCGAATTACAAAAGGTATTATTCCATAAAATCCTTTGTTCTACATATCATAAAATTGTCTGGAGTCAATGATTGATGATGAAGAGTCAACCATTTACAACTCTTGAAGGGCATACTTTCCCTTACCCACTCTCAAGAATGGTAAGGAAGGAAATGATTGCATATCATTAATGGTTGTTGGCATGAATTGTCAATGAAATTCAGGGAATATTTTATCAAAGTTTATAATACTCAAAATCAGAAATTAGGGAATTGGCTGTCAAAATTTAAGAATCAACACATAATGAGTATGGAAGTGATAGAAGTACACCAAGAATCCTGCAAATGTATAAATGTATTTATTGAGCAAACTGGCAGAGCAATAGATGTATGAATCAAAGAAGGTTCTCTTAAAGCTATAAAAAAATTCCACACAGAGCATTACAAGGACTAAGGTCATGAAATCAATTTCAAGGATACTAAGTTCCTATGTAAGGCTAGAAAATTTTGATAACAAGTAATTGAAGAATTCATTGAAATATAGATAGAGGGAAAGCATTTCAACAGGGAAGGTTTCACTCTCCACAATGCATGAGAGCTGAGAGATCATTGAGAGGTACCTTTCCCATTGCCATACCAATGGCCAATCTGGTAATTGGAAGAAAAGAATGTTCATATATATACAAAATTTTTCCCACTTCAACGTTGCTGCATAAAGTAGATAGAAGCCACAATGTTAGAGTCATTTGTTTCTACCATTGGGTGGCAAACCCAAGAAAAATTTTATCATCAGTTTAAATAGTGCAAATGCAATACACGTATATCCCTCTATTTTAGGCTATCCTCCTTTGTAAACTATTTTGTATTCTTCAGATTCCATTTTGTCTTCTCTTTCATAATGCTGGTATTGTATCTTCCCATTTATTTCCTTACATTTCGAATTTTTCCTTCTGATTTATTGTCCCAGATTTCTGTCTCTTATTTCTCTTAAATTTTATATTGCTGGGTTTACCTTACCACCTGGATATCCAATTATACTCAACTTAGGAATTTTTCTTCTCAGTTTCCAGCATTTCAAACTTTAGTCCATCAGAACTAACGAGATGTTCGATCCTTTCTTACGTTAGCTGCATAAGCCCTCCCCAAGGAGATTGAGGTAAGTGTATACTTTCTTTGACGGATAAGAGCCTAAGGTCTTATTCCTCCGGTACTTTCTGAGAGGAGTAAATGTTTGCGTCGCTGTAAATATAATTTTGCTTGCTATAATAATAACTCCGTCGCTTTTAGCATTCCACTTATATACATCGGTTGCTAATTCTACAACAATGACGGTCGCCTCAACAAACAGACAGTATAGTAGAAAATATCCTATAAACTTTACAATAAATGACAAATTGATGACAATTTAGAGCAGAAAATATAAAAACATTGCAAGAATGAGATGGACCACCGTATTAGCCTTCGGATAAACCAAATGCGATAGAAATCTGTTTTCATTTACCTATTTTAATGAGATAAAAGAATAGGAATAACCTTGAACTTGGGAAAATGAAAAGTAATCTTTAATCTTAAGGAAACTTATATTTGATTCCTAGGTTTTTACAAAGATGATATTAGTTTCCTAGGACTTTGTATGCTTTATGTACGAATGTGACGCAGTGTAAATCCCTTTGAAAACCACGTCACTTAGTTAATAACTTTCCTTTTATATTTACGTTGGGCGTTAATACCTGGAGGAAGTTTCTGACCGTTAGTAAATAACTACTGTAACGTACCACCTTCGGGACATTATTTCAGACTTTTCACTGTTTTAAATGGTTGGAAATTACTTATGTTATTATATTCAATATTATACGATGACACATTAATTAAAGTTAATTAAAATTACATTTTTGGCGAAGATTTAAACGGGACAAAGTAGATTAATTTTTTGATAATATGGACAGGGACAGAGTGACAAACCACCTCGGTAAAAGCGGGACTTATGATTTACCTATACTTCTCTCTTTCATATATTTATGGTATATCAATTACTAATGATGGTACAATATCTCTTTTTTATTATTTTAATTCATACAATCCTTCCATTTTTTGCGCTGAATTAGTTCATTTTCCGATCATTGTCGCGACTCTATTTAAATACTCGGCCAGCCCATATATTTAAATAATTTATTGTAATGTTTATATTATTCATCATTATTTTAGTTGTTGCATTTTGAGTACCACAGGAGGCCATAACTTTAATTTTGTACCCTGATATTTTTTAATTAACCAGGTTTATAATTAATCTAACTAGTCATGAAAATCGACCGAGAAATGAAGAAGAAATACAAGATCGACCAATTTTCCATCATTTGATGGATTCTGCCTGTGAGAAAGAGCGAGATCTTTCCATCAGCCCATTGGAGGATCAAGAGAAGTCTATGGGATGATGATGAGATTTCATCCTTTTTGATTGACCCTGGGATTTGAATCGGATTAAAATCAGATTGCGAATTATTTCCTTGATCACTATATATATGCTACATATTTCACGACCAAAGGTCTTCTTAAAAGCTAATCGGAGATGAGTTCATTAGGGAATTTTCTTAAATCACCTATGTAAGCACCACTTTCCCTCTTTGAAGCTTTTTAGGTCAGCGCCTGCATCAGCGTCGTCTCAGGTCAAAACAGATCAAAAGTCGAAAAGTTAGATAAAAAAGGCCTATAAGTGTATTATTTCATTGCGGACTTTACATGTAGATAAGTGAACATTGCAGAGCTGCTATTTGGTATACCAGACCAAGAATAATACTTTTTCTTTTGAAGGTGTACAGCTCTTAGTTTGAATTTAAAGAGGCATACAACACTAATGGAACTTTACCACGTGTTTAAAATGCTTAAAACGTTTTTTCACGATTCTACCAATTGAACAATAAAGCTGTCTTCAATTAATCGAGGGATCTATCGAGTCGGAAGGACAATATTTACAAATAGGCAGGTTTTCATTATCAGAAGTTAATGGTAAGGTCTACGGCGTGTTAAAACTGCTTAAAAAGTTTTGTCATCATCCTATCGATGGCGCTGTCACGACATACTGGCCTTCGATCCATCGAGGAATCTATTGAGCCAGTCGCACAATATTTACGACTCGTACAAATAGGCACGTTTTCATTATCCCAATGGAAATGTGATTAACTCCGTCGCCGTCAGGAGCGTGGTAATGAAAAGATTGAAAACCGCAGAGGTTCGGCTCCCTACACATTTTTAAATTAGGATAGCCGCGAGGAAATGAATATTTAGACGGAATTCTGATTAATGAAGTTCAAATTCGACCCAGTGGACTCCTCCGGACGTTCCAAAAATTTAAATCTAAGCGGTCGTCCGGCGGATGCTGCGATTAAACACTCCTTCCTGCCGGAAATTCCGCATCCCTCGTGTATATATGCACGTCGGCGAAAAGTTTTAAAATATTCGAGGGGTCACAGGTGGCGGCCGATAGTCTTTTGTCTGCGGAATATGGAGCAAGGGCCTCTCGAGGGAGTGCACAAGACGGTGGGGTCAAGTGGAATGTTTATCGCAGAGTTGCCATAGAGAATTCGAAGATCGATAAAGGATTCGCTTTGCCTCGCTCCGACACACTACTGAAAGAAATGATTTTTGATTGAAATTTCAGATGTCCGCGAAACGTGCATATATGTTTTTATGAACGTGCGTCTTCTTTTCTAATTTAATTTCGGCTCACTGAGACCTTGTGGTTCCTCTCTTTTATTCTACTCTTCGCCACGAGAGTGATTATTAATAAAATTATTGATAAAATTATTGATAAAATTATTGATAAAATTATTGATAAAATTATTGATAAATTTATTGATAAAATTATTGATAAAATTATTGATAAAATTATTGATAAAATTATTGATAAAATTATTGATAGAATTGTTGATAGAATTGTTGATAAAATTATCAATAAAATTACTGATCAAATTATCGATAAAAACAAAACGTTAAGATCGAAAAAAAATAAAAAGAGGATATAAATTTATGCGAATACTCAAGTGACGTACACAATATTGTAAAATACACACAATAAAATACACACAATATTGTAAAAATATATACTAAAGAATGAAATACTAATATATATAAATAAATAAGAATAAGATGTAGGATGAAGATGTAGGAAAGAAAATGAATTCGGCGAATCAAAAGGTCAACACTGAGTGGGCAAAATATCAATATTTTGGATTAACAGAAATTACACTACAGAAGTAAATCTAAAATGAGATAGAAGGTGTAGAAAAATTGCGGTAGAAATAGGACTGAAAACAGAGCTGCGGGGTTATAAAAAGAATTTTTCAAGAATATGGTACCGTAAATAAATATGAAACAGGTAAATCATGGTTTCATAAGAAAGCAATCAAGCAGATGATAATAAAGATAAAAACATATCTTCATCAAAGGCGAGATCGAAGCTCTGAAGTCTCTTCTTCCATCTAACCTTTATTCCTATTATAATGAGATAGATTTGTCACAAAAGTGAAGATAACGGAAAGAAAAAATATCTGACAAAGTACGGTAGGATCACGAGAAAATTATGATAATTCAAACAAATCAAATCCGGAATCGGGAATAAGGATGTTTAAAATTACAAATAATGTAAGCAGTCAATCCAACGATTCCCCTGACTCTACTTCTGCCACCATAAGGACTTGAGATGGGCGCTAGCACAGTTATATATTCAGCCATATGCCATCTCTTTCGACATATCTTCAAATCAAAGTCCACCCACGGGTTTCCTGTCAGCATTCTTCCGCCCTTCCTTTCCATTCTTTCAGAATAATCTAACGCGTTTGAGGCAGAATCATCCGAAATTCCAATATTCTCTCCATTAAGCTTAAATCGTTCGATTATTTTATAATGAATACTATTTATATCCTTATTTTGAGGTAAAATTCAAGAATAACTTAACATGGAGTACCCACATTCGTAAAACACGTGGACGAACATTAGAAACACAGCTTTGTCTGGAGAATATCCCGTAGGAGCAAAGGAAACCCCCATGAACGATGATACTCAGGGCAAGTTAAGCCTTGACTTGAATATGCATGCAGGGTAAGAGACACTGCCGACAAGTGCTAGATTCGAGGCTTAAGAAAGGCGCAGTGTAAAGCAATGTGTTTTGTAAAGAATTACAACGACAAATCAGGGAGCCTTACTTAGAGTTTTCAGGACGAAGGCTTTGAATCCTTAGTAAATAGAAGATTTAAACTAATGATTAATTTACTTAATTGTAAATTCAGAAACAGTATCTTCTTGAAAGATGTTAAGGAAATCATTTGTCTTCCCTGTTGCGTAGGCCGTTCTGGTATTGGTGGTGGTATTTCACATGTGCATCTAAGGCTTAGGGCATTTAGCACGAAGGCTCCCACCGGGAGTCGAACCCGGGACCGCTTTGGACAATAGGCCGTTCTGTTATTGCGAAAAAATCAAGGAAATAAATGCTAGTACTATTACCTTCAAGAATTCATTCCTCTGCAAACGATTCGCGACAATAACCGATTAGGAAAGTAGATTCATGGTGCACTCACCCCCTGCCGAACGCCGAAAGGCGGCTTGCGGGTACATGTGTAATTGTAGACAACACTATCTCTACTCGCTATTTATGTAAAAGGATTAATTTCATCATGAACTGCCATTTAAAAATATTCCTTATTATTATTACTTCCATCGTACATCGTCTTCATTCTACAGATGTACTGTAGATGCCCACACCACATCGAAATTTTCCACAATTCGCTCTTGTTTCTCTCATCACGCATCTTTCCTAAATCAACAGACACACAATGCGTTACCTTCCGCACATTCACGCACTTTTAAATAACTCGTTGGAAACGTTGTCATGTATTATTCAATCAGTTTGTTCTGCTTTGACCTATGCTTAGGTAGAATTATATGAGCTAGTTTAAAAGACTTTCAACACTGGCTAAAATATTGGCGAAATAGCCAAAAAGTAACGAATAAAATAAATAATTAAATAGCATGTACGTAAGTACGCGTAGCATTTGATGTAGTAGATGTGCGATAACGTAATTACAGAGTGAAGTAAATTAAAGTCCGCGGTGCGACATCCGTTTGAAGCCGTGGGTGACACGTGGTTAGCGCATTGAAAACCACGCCGCCGTATCTGGCTTTTGCTAGACCGGTATCTGTTTATTCAGACGTTCACTGCGATACGGGATGGACTCCATTCAATGTTGGTCTCCACCGCGAATCGAACCCGGGATCGCTTTCACCAAAGTCAAACCAACGTTACCAACTAGGTTATCCGGACGCCCAAGATAATCATATTTTACTTGATGTTTATTAATCTCCCTCGAATTGAGTCGGAGCGCGATGCAACGCCATCGACAAATTAACCGCGATCGTTTAAATTTTAGTCGAATAAGCGAACTATTTCATTCAACGAGTCAACTTAATGCACAATCTAATAATGTTCTTATTAATGACCGATCATCGTTCCATGCCGATCATTCCACCCAAGTTCATGTACGCATAAATCGCGTTTGAGTCAGTGTATTAATGCAAACCTCTTAATTTATTCACGAATCAGGAGCGCTCTAATTTATCATGCCGTTTCCGATCCCAAATCCGTCAGTTTCATCGTCTGAATAACTGCGCCCAAAAGGAAGAGATGAAATTTTCTTCGGGAGTCCTGCGGTGGCCTTTATCCTTACAAAAGGGCCAAAACACGTCTCGGAAGACGGGGAGTCGCCCCAATGGATGCCGGACCAATTCCGCAGCGGCGGCTGTCTCCCCTTCAAATTATCCCCATAACAAAAGCGAAGCGGAATTAGAGAAATGAGACCTCTTTAACGTCGGCTTTTCTCTCCTTGCGGTCGATTCACCCGCTGCACAAAGATCGAGGAAAGAGCGCGGTCGACCTCAGGTAGCGATAACTCGCTGTCTTTGGAATTTTAGTACATATTTGTGTTCACCCCAATGTTTTGCTGGTGGAAATTACGAGGCGTTGCTCCCGATCTTTGCGTACTGCGGTAAATAACAGGTCTTTCTTACACGCAAGGAATTCGGTGCTTTTATACTCGGTATAATACATAAAAAGAAACTTCAAATACACACAAGTTTTATTTAATGAAAAATTAATTCGATATATTTTAAAAAGACAAATTAAAAACAAGAAAGAGCACAAAGGAAGGAAAGAAATGATCATTAAATACTCGAAGGATGGAAAGAGATAATTCATGCAAATTTGGAAACCACTATAAATTATCACGAACAGATGTTCTTCGAAGAATGCAAATGTCTGAGAGGGCGACCAACAAGGCAATCAACAAATAATTTATAAACAAGTAACAATTTAGGGAGCTAATCGACACGGAAACATAATTTGTTTTTACGAAACCCTAATTTATTCATATGAAATTATAGAAATGAAATTCACAGTAAGAAAAAAGTGGAAATCAATCAAGAATAATGAAAAGAAGTGCTGTACTTTTTCCATAATCTTTTTATTCTTTAATGAAGAAACACGATCAGCTTTCAACGAGTAATCGTAGTAAACCTGAAGATAACAATCACTTCTTGTTTCTCCATTAAAGAAAATTTTTTCGTGGAAAAGTACAATCTCTCTTTTTATGCTACGCAATAAAATGCTTTAAATTGAGGAAAGTTTTTGATTCGAATGGAAACACCAAAAGAATCAAAAGGTAATCTCGAATCTAAGTCACACTCAGGTTTTGGAATTTATGTAGGGAGAAATAATAAATATCAATCCGATTCATAGACATGTAAGTTGCTGTGTTCAAAACAATTGTTGCTTAATCACTCCCAACGATTGCTTACTAAAAGAACTAAAATAGGGAAAACTGAATCGTAGTTTTATACGACACTGCTAAAATAGATTTTATCTGCAATAATTTCTTAACTATAATAAATTATAGATAAAGAATCTGAAATGAGGCCGAATTTTGAAAGTTCTGAAAAACGAAAAAGATGTGCCTCATAGTCGAGAATTTACGGTAAATGTGGACTTATTTGCTCGTCACTGACATTTTATCGTCATTTACGGATTTTTTTCGACACGACATCTTTTTAAGTCATCATTGTGTCTTTCAATTTTCATATTTATTTACTTGAGTCATAAATATTCCACTACCCTTAAACATACAGACGCTAACACAGTCCTGTTTCGTCTCTCCATATTTGGGTGATGAAGTGAATGTATCTAAGTTGATTTTCCAATACTCTGAAACGCTTTCCACGTGGCGGAGTCAGCCACATTACTCAATCGATGGGACAATCTTCCTTAAATAATTTACCTATAAAAGGCGAATTTAGCGATGCATTTCTTTGACAAGGCGATGGTTTATGACAAAACACTAAATTTAACAAAACGATGCGACGATCAAAAATTTGACGCTTTTTCTTTCTGCAAAAATATTCTATGTTATGAACAACATTATATGGCTTTATTTTTATTTTGACTGTCAACCCAAGATCGTCTGACCAATCCTTCCAATTCAATCTCCAAAAGAAAAGTAAGCGGTTGACAAAAAAGATTTTCTTGGTTAAGGAAAATTTATCGAGTCGTCTGGAATCGAACCCAGGACATCTTTATTATAAGCACAATAAAATATGAAATGTTCATTATTCAAATTAATTCGCGTAGATTTGGTATCACTGTGATCATACTTTGCTTTTACTAAAATACACGATATTCTCAAATTTTCGTTATGAGGCTGTGAAAATCAGGTACTAAAATAAGCAGACATAACATTACAATGGTCGCGCTTTAATGATCTGCCCAAATTTACAGAAGTTAGGTGAAGAGGAAAGTGGAAAGGAAAAGTGAGGCGAAGCTCATGATCGCCGGACGACGAATTTGTGAAGACTTTAAACAGCATGCCAACTGTAAATGTCCCTCAATTATACTCACATCCCTATTTCTGCATTCTAGGGAAGGATGGACTCATCTTAATGTAAACTAGAAATGGTAATGCGCCTCATTAGAGGGTATCACTGTATGCAGTTTTATACACTTTTCAAGCCTCTTCGTTAACGACTAAATGTTATAAGTATGGTTAATGTGCATTAAAAATTTTCAGTTTGAGCCACAATATATTCATATAATAAAATATACCTCTTTAGGAATTTTTAGGGTCGAATCCTTGATATCTAAAGTGCCCTCCAGTTTTTCTAGTCATTAATGGTGGATTTTATAAGAATGAAATTATGTGTATTTATCTCCGCATCGCGAGAGGTCATCTTTCTGCAGTATTCCTATTCTAAGTAGCGTTCTTATTCGAGTTCTAATTCAAATAACTATTCGTAGCTTACATTAAAGATTTCAACTACAGCTTTCAGCATTGATACTGAATAGAATAACCAGAATGCCGTATAGGGTACATATCAGAATTTTCCTCATGGTTCAATTATTGAGTTTAGGATTCTTTGAAAACTGCGAGTCTCTAGCACTTTTCGCTTATGATAAGCACTTTTCCACACATTCTAGCAATTGAAAAGAATTCACGGAGGAGGATTAGATTATATTCTTATGCGTAGTTTAAAACCTGCATTTTATTTCAATTCAACCTATTCAATATTCAAACACGTCCAACCGCGTCGCAGGTTTCAATTTTCTTCCAATTCCTGAGCAAGTTTTGCTGAACAGAGATTCTCTACGTGTTTATCATAGACCGTCTCAACACCTCCTAGTAGTCAGTACGTGCGCTTATGGGGAATCAACTTCTTATGTATTTTGCCTAACGTTGGGAAAATAGCTTCTCACAGATTCGCCTATGTGCAAAGTTCAACGTTAGGAGATAGTCACAATCCGTACTCATCTTTTGCCGATTTAAACTGCAGTTATGAATCTAATTGGAGGAAAACATGTTCCTCAAGAATGCCAAAAGAATTAATATGTTTCATAGCATAAGCGGCAACGTCTAACATGAAAATTAAATCTAAAATGAAGTTTTCTTATCACTAAATCATTACTTCCTAACCCCGAATGTCATAGCATCTGGCGAGATTGAACAAACTTCTATCAATATCTTTGAATATTTTACTACATGCTCCGAAAGTTTAAGGCTCATGAGCTTAGTTTAGAGAATTAATATATGTATATTATATATTGTATAAATATAGTGAAGACTAAAAATTTTGGTAAGCATTTTGTTTAATTAATAAATATTCAAACTAATTCGAAGGTAAAAACCTCACATTTCTTTGTCTAAAGGTTTATTCTTAATTTTTGATAAGTTACCTCAATTGCGTCAGTGGTTTAAAGGGTCATAAAAATGGTCGAATATTTTGGTTTTATTGACCTCACGCGGATAATTAAGGAACTTATTTTGACGCGACTAAGTAAGGGTTAAGAAAGTAAGATTGCATAAATACGGGAAATCCGATGAATATTTCGGAGGGCTTGAAATGATGGGGGATCCTGCAGGACGTGTGGCGGAGGGCGTTTCCTCCGGAGGCTATAAAAATGTGAGATAATCGACCCCAGAGGCGTCTTTAAGGCCACAATATATTGCACTCCAAGGGGCGGATGGAAAAATGCGCATCCAACTTCTAATTCTATTCCTTTATGTGCGTCGGGAAATAATCCGAGATTTTCAAGCAGTGCTTTTAACGTTACTGACTTTCAGATTTGCTAGGGGGCGTACTCCTTCATAACCACGGGTACTTCAGTTATTTCTGCTTTTAAATTTCATGTCTGCTAGTAAGTTAGAAAATCATACCACAATTTCGCTATTAAAACTTTTTTCCTTATAAGTAGCAAAAGAGTCGAAAATGTCGAGTCCAAAGGTCGAAAAAGCATCCAAAAATATAGTGATACCTCTGCTAACGAGTAATTCGGCTAACGAAGTTTTCAGACAAATAACGTTTTGCTTTTTGATATTGTTTGCACGAATATAGAATCGGACAATCATAACACAATTTTATTATTAAACTTTTTCCTCATAAGTAGCTAAAGATGTTTTCCAAATGTTGGAAAAGCATCCAAAAATATTTACAGTGATACCTCTGCTAACGAATAACCCTGATAACGAATTTCTCCACCAAAGATTCATTTCTTTTATGTTTTTTGGACGAATATGGAAAAGTCTGGCCTGTATAAACGACGGATATGAAAAGCCTGAATATTTTCGCAATGCCAGTAGAGATGAGAAGTAATGAATGAAAGAAATCAAATATTTCGATTGTTTTCTTCCGTAATAAATAATAACTATTTTAATCGATATTTAAAACATTAATATATTTTATTCGATCCTCCCCATCGAGTGAACAATTCGATATTCCACTCGTTTACTCTACATCTTTATGTCTTTAAATAGTGAGTAGCATTCATTCAATGAATAAAACGATTTTCTAAAGAAACCTGTGGGAGATCACATTTCGGCTAACGATAATTTCAGTTACCGAATGTGATTCCGGAACGAGCTAGCATTAGCTGAGGTATCACAGTATATGTAAATCCTTCGTTTCGGCCATCTAAGACCACAATAGCCAGGCGGCATTAATGCTTGGTCACGTGATTAGCGAATCGACCTCGTGAATTTGACCGCTATCTCTTTATTCAGATAGCAGCCCATGTTTATTACGGTACTGAATGAAGACCGATAAAAGTTAGCCACCACCGGATATCGATCCCGGGACCATATACACATGTAAAAATATGGTTCCTTTTACCACAAACACACACGGATATATATATCGTATTAATAAGTGCCGTGTATTTATTTATTTATCCAATTTCAATACTTACTGTAAGGATTGAATGTAAAGTTGATTTTTCGTTTCTTTGCAGACGATTTATTTTTGATAAAATTATAAATATATGTTTCAAATATATTTTCCAATATATATTTGATATGTCAGTAATTATTAAAGATCATTATTTTATGTGAAATATACAACAATTGTCTTGAATTGAATGATAGTAAGATTTTTGAATGTAAATATTTCATTAATATGGACGACACTACCGACCAGCACACCAACTAGATTTTCAGCAGCAACATCAGCTGATTGGATTTTATGATCACCAAGAATTATGAAAAATTTTAATGTTAATTTGAAAATTTCCCGAATTCCAGCAAATCAGCTTTAATGACTTAAGGATAGAGAAGATTTAAACTGAACTAAATTTTTTTATCCAATGTATTACACTTGAACAGGGACTATTTCAAAATAAAAGGAACGCTGGAAGCTCAGAAACATTCATTTCTGTGGAGATTTGAATCCCTGTCCTCAGATTAGTGATTGTTTCTAATTTGCTCAGAAAAATTAGCTCTTTATCACTGATCATGAAAGTAATATTTACATGAGAAGTAGTAGAAAGTATCCTTGGTGTGAGTAACGAATCCTTGTTGGCATTATAGCAAATAGTATGTCAGTCAAATACTATGCGCGCTCTTCCAAGTAACAAATCCACCATGGAATTAAAAACGATTATATTTACACGTATATGTTTATTTGATATGCATCACATAATAATAATATATTTTATATGATAAGAATAATTTTTTCCATTTTTTTGCAACTCGTCTGAATGAAACCAAATTTATCTATGTTGTTATGCACCAAAAACCCATTTTCTCTCATTTTGAAGTATTTATCTATTCGTTTCTCTTACAAATTAATTCAATAAATTATAATAATATAATTAAAATAATTAAAGTAATATTTTCTCTATCCTTAATAATTTTCATCTTATTTTCAACGTTTGCAAGGTAATGGTAAGTCAACTTCTGTTGTTCGTAGAAAGGGGAAACAGAAGCAAGATTTTCCGGAATAAACATTGCTTTCCTATCGAAAGCTCGTCTGGTACTAGATAAACTTAAAATACAGTAAAACCCGGTACATCATATTTTTTGGTCTTCTCTCTGTACAAAGTGAGAGTCTTAGTTACTTAATTTTGGTCACACATCACTCTACAACGAAGCATTTTTTTTACCAGAAAGACAATTAGGGAAGGATAACGAAAGTTTTAACAGCGGTGGTGAGAGGGCATCACGGTCTCTCATAAACTTCGCTCAACGGCCCACAAAGCACTCCTTTTCTTTTTTTTTGATATGTTTACTGCTTAAGATTGAGACGAAAGGACACCGAACTTTTTGATCTACGCTCCGCTCTGAGGAAAAAAGTTGTAGAGAATATCTTACTCTATCTCGGAGTTCGTATCGGGTCTGTCTGTGGGTTCTGCTTCGCGAAAACTTCATTTTACTCTCGCAAAATTGGTCTTTCAGAAGAATAAACTCACAAGGAACCCTTTTAGAAACAAGGAGAGGAAAAAGGACGGCGGCATAGATAATCTGATAAACGATTCTTGGTTCAACGAATGAGGCGAGCGATTGTCCATTGTGGTTTGCAGTGCATCTGAGGACGGGTAAAATCCGCGTCTTAAGCGGTATCTTTACCATTTATGTCGAGTGAAACGGACCGTGACGGAAAGGAAATTACGTATCAAGTGGGAGCGTCTTAAACGGGTTTTAGCAGTGTTTGTATCAAATTCCATTCTGAAGAGCAATACCATTTTTGCTATCATATCTGAATTAATGGAATATTTATCCCACTAGTTCGGCCTTAACGTTGTGATACTTTTCCATAAGAAAAAAGGAAGGGAAAGGAGAAGAAAAAACTTATACTATATCGTAACTTATACTATATCGTAACTTATACTATGTAGTTGACTCTCTGCTTTGACAAGTCTTATTTGCCTGATGATGACCCAAAGGGTCGAAACCTAGGTTGCTTAATAAATATATTTTATGATATAGTATATGTTTGTTCTTCTCCTTTCCATAACGGAATATT
This sequence comes from Pachydiplax longipennis, assembly GCA_036926295.1. Taxonomy (NCBI): domain Eukaryota; kingdom Metazoa; phylum Arthropoda; class Insecta; order Odonata; family Libellulidae; genus Pachydiplax; species Pachydiplax longipennis. Next base: position 41,217,722 of record JAVFKF010000015.1, read on the forward strand.
TATCATTTGTCTTTTCGTATATTATAGAAAAGTATATTTTTCATTAATTGTTTTCCTTAGTCATGTTCATGGCTATGATAGCATGAAAATTACTGATCTACGGAGCGTCTTAAACGGGTTTTGCTGTATGCGATGGAGCTCTAATAATTTGGTAACATAGAGAATAGTCCAATAGTCTCTCTCAATGCAAACTGTTCTTTTTGGCCTTAATTATAATCTTAATCGTTGGTTAATTTATCTCTAAAATTAAGCTTAAAAATTTGTAACGAAAATTTAGAATAAAATATTTAATGTATACTAAACCACAGGAACACAAGAAACCGTCTTCAGGTGAGATTACATCTTCACCCGAAGAAGGTGCGACGCACCAAAACCGGTCGTGTTTTTTGTGTTCCTGTGGCTTAGTATACATTAAATATTTTATTCTAACTTTTCTTTATGATTTACTACCAAGTTAAGGCCGAGACCATCTCAGCAATTAAAAATTTGTATTCAATACCAATTCTTTGCAAATTTCTAAAAATATCCTAGAACCTGAATTCCAAAGGATTTAATTGTAGCTACTGAAACACTCATTATCGTATAATTTTGAAGGTTCAACAATATTTTGTTTAATGCGGATAGATACATCGACAAAAATATAATCTTCAAATGCAATAGTAAACAAATTAATTAATGAATTTGGCGCCTCTAGTTCTTCCGGCCAGTATCCAATTTCAACCTCCACCTGGTGAGTAGGTTTTGCAACATCTCAAGTCACATATCCGACTTAAGACCAATTCGAGACACGAAGAGGTGTTCAGAACGTATACTGTTCGTAAGTTGAGGAATAATTTAGTATAAAACTCTCGTAATTGAATACAGGTAGCTAGAATTTCCATCGAAATCAACCATAAATTCGGTTTTTCAAATAAAATAAAAGCAGGTGGTAACATTAAAACTATAATGAGGATTTGAATTTGGGATATGAAGGCAGGAAAACATTGGAGAATCGATATTGAGGCGTGTGTGAGAGCTATACAGAATTTTCGAAGGTTTATAACGGTAGTGTTTGTGAGTTCAATGTTTTTAGATTCGAAAATTTTGAGTTAATCGAATCGTCTCGAACTCGAAGTTAGTTTGACCCACTTTTCACGCGGGAATTCTTCCACAGTTTTCCCAAAGTGGAAACAAAACCGACGGGCACCTGTCACGCCGTTCCCTCGCAATTATTTCAGTCAGTTCTGTTTCTGTAATTTAATGACAAAGGTATGATGGAATTGACGCATCGAAAGTATGCTCCGATAATTGGGCTTCAGCGAATCCCATCAACGGTAAGAGGAATGGGTTTTGATTTGACGGCGATAGTGGCGCCCTTATCGGCGGGTGGCAGGCGTCCGCTCTAATTGCCTCCATCGACTTCCGATCTCAAAGAAAAGGACAGCGGCAAACTTAGTTGCGAAACACTATTGCCTTGTGGACGTACCTCTTATGCCACTATTACGTGGTGCCGACGACGCTGTATTCATTGGGGTACCGACAAATGTGTCGGAAATGCTGCTATGTATCACCAAGGCCAGCTCGAGATATAGTGACGTCCCAGGGAACTGTTGCAGCGCCCTTACAATATTTATATTTTTAAAAGGATGCTTTAGGGCTACTTTTTCAGGAGGCATTTTATTGGTATGCGATTCATTAATAAAATTAATTTCAACAATTATATTAATTAAAATAATGCCATATTATTTTCTATGAATACAATTTGACACTTAGTTGGTATGCAACTGATTGATAAAATTGATTTAAAAAATGATATTCATTTCAATAATGCTATATTATTTTATGTGATAAATATTGATTCTCTGATTATTGACTCTTTAATATTTAAAAGTATAAAATAGATTTACTAACAGAAATCAAATACAATCTAATGAATAATCATTTATTATGATTGGCGACTACTATTGGTTGCGATCGATTAATTTTTGAAATTTTCTTATCGAAATTAAGTTCAAAAACTGTTTATAAATAATAATGAAAACCAATAATGAATTTTTGTTATAGCTTGAATACTTCCGCTAGCAATCAAATATCACTTTTTCAGAAAACTCAAAGTTGTATTCATCTATATAGTGAGGAAACGCCAAAAATTGTTATAAATCCGGTTTGTAAATTAAGAGATAATACTAAAAAATATCCGCTTCTCATAATAACGCTGGATTAACGTCAAGCGCCCCCAATATCTCGGCGCCCCGGGGGACCTCCCGCGTCTCGAGGGGGCCCCGCTGTTTGTATGCTCTCTATGAGGGGAATTCAAAAAGTTCCCGGATTTAAATCAGCTTCATCGCTTCTACCATGATTTCCATCTAAAATAAAATCGAGCGATATTGCATTGTGACAAGTGTAGTAAAACCAGTTTACAACGCTATCCCGCTTGTAAGTGGTTTTCTCTCGGTCCCGATCCCTTTCATACGAATCAAATAATAACCATACAGCATAAGACGCACTGCTACCCGCTTGTAAGGCGGATTTTTACCGTTCCCAGATGCACTGCAATCCGCTATAGACAATCCTCCGCCACATTAGATAGACTAAAACTTGTTTACATTATTCTTCACTAAATATCGATCCGATAAAAATTACCCTCTTATGGAGTGAAGGATTAACAAAGGAAAACGTTCTCTTTGACAGAAAAGTAACCATTCTTAAAAAAAGAGGGCGAGAAGGCAATCAGTACTAGACAACCGTAGTTCGTAAGAAATCTATAGCTGTAGCTAATAAAGCAAACTAAAAGAGATTCTTTGAATCACATGAAGAGACAAATTCCAACACCTAGGTGAGGATGATTATAGGAGGTTTGTGGTATTATATACTTATTGTGATATTTATGGTAAAAATTGAGTTTGCCAAGCTTTTGTCTTGTGTGTATAGAATAATTATAACATCGTTTTCCCACTCGTGCAGAGAAGGAAGAATTAAATCTGCTTAAAATTATGAAATGACTAATGCTATTGTTGTAAGGATTGGCAGCTCTATTTGAATGTTGAATAATGTGTAGCAATGAGTACAAGCTAGTAGTAGCAAGTACCGAAAATTAAGCCGAACTCCCGACCACATTGGAATTCGTAAGTCAGTGCAAGTACTAAGGAGTCCTTTTCAGCAGTAATTTATCGCTCAAGACGCTCACTCAAGACTTAGTGGTTCAGATGATAGGACTCAGATGCTATGTAACCACGTCCTCAGTGGTAGTGGATCGAGTGTCAAAGAGGTGGCTTAGTTTTCGCTACTTAGTTCGTTGCTTAAGTACTGTGGCGCGCAGTGGAATCTGCAAGAGAAGACTTTGATCTTGGCGCTAGAGCGCGTACGGCGGCTCCTTTCGTTGAGGGAGACTATAGGTTCGATAGCACTGTGTAGTTCGATAGCATAAGAGATGATCGAAACCCTCGGCTTGGAATCACTTAAGAAAAGAATAAGCACAAAAGCATAAGTTATTTGAAAATTTTTTAAGCAGTGATTTACACGTTGAAATATACGACACCCGTACTCAGCGAACGTAATTTCCGAGGCCAGACGTCAAAGAAATTTCGCAAGGTTATAGCGAGGATGGATAGCTATTTCTGGCCTATCTTTTCTTTTAGTATAAGATAGCTATTAATACTCTCTCTTTCCAGATACTATAATGTATACAAATCAGTTAGCTAATTAAAGAGTTTGGGCTTTTCAAAACCTCGCGAGCCACCATGGTGCTCGCTGGAATCGATGTAAATGTATTTGTATTCAAAGTGGGACAGTCCAATTCAAATGCAACGTATTATTATTATTGTTCTTGCAGACGAGTCTTACGAAGGACTCTGCAATACCTGATCATGTTATCAACAGTAAAGAGTGATATTATATTTCATTTTATATTTGTCATATTTTATTTTATTTTAGTATTCCTTATGTCATACTGCATTCTATGTAAAGAGTTAAATAACTTTTAAGACATAACATAAATTTTAAATCGATAAAAAATTATTATTACTATCATAAGAAACTTTATTTGACGAGGTTATGCCCATGTGGGCCTCTCTTACACTCTCTAACCTCACAGGTCATATTTGATAGTTTAATGGAGAAATAGATTAATAACGCATTTAAAATACATTAATTATGCCAATAAACTTGCGAATAAATTCGCATATTGGGCCAATATCGCTCTTAGATGCAGATATGCGAATCTAGCGAACGATAATGAGCAAAGAAAACAATCTTTCCCTTTCCGTCAGCAATCCCGGCCTCACTAATAACAAACGATATCGGCGCAGGTAATCTCTTTCCCAGATGGAATTCTTACAGAAGTTTTTATCGAGCGAATAAGAAAAGGATGAAATTTACGGAGCACAAATTGGAAGCGACGGCCCGCCTCTCAAGGAAGCCACTTCAAGAAACCAGTTTTCCTGAGAATTTCACGGCCAAAAGTGGCGCTTATCGCTGATTGAAGCGTGCGATCACGCGATCCAGTCACGACATCGTGACCTGCCCTCCAACTCCATTATCCCTCCTTTCCTTTGCTCGCATTCACGTTCGCTAATAGTGCCCTTAATGATTTTTTGGCTGTCGGAATAGGCTAAGTACGCGGGGATACTCGTGAATGGACACTGGTTCGATTTTTTCCTCGGAAATTTGCCTATGAAGATCGATATGCAGAAGATTCTAAAGTAATACCTATTGAAAACGTCTCGCTTAAGATGCTTTATCGTTTAATGCACGGTTTTCTCTCTGTCCTGGTCCCTTTCGCAATAAATGCATTGTAAAATACCGCTTAAGATGCGCAACTCGTTTATAAGGCGGATTTTTTCCCTTTTCCAAATGAATCGCAACCCAATAATCCTCTGCCGCAAGAGATTATTCACCTTATTCTTCGCTGATTGTCTGTATGATAGAAAATGCTTTATATAGAGTGAAAAATTACTAATATTGAGTAAGAGAGATTCTCTCTATACATGCGGAAATTGTAACATTTTTAAATTAGAAGAAGTATTGCGAAAAGTGCTTCGACAGCTGAGGTCATTTAGCACGTGGGCTCCCACCAGGAATCGAACCCGGGACCGCTTTCATTGAAGTCGAACGCGCTGCCCACACGGCTATCCGGGAGCCCCATTTTTAAATTAATTTTAAATGTAAAACATATGAGGAGATTCCTGTATTACGAAACATTAGTTCGCGAACTTTCTAGATATCTTCAGCTGTAGCAAATAAAGCAAATTTAAGATGATTAATTTTTGTCATTAATGTAAGATGTACTTATTTAAAAGTTAAATAAAGCCAAAACACTTTCTCTTTTGATTTCTAATGGCGAGAAATACAAATTTTTAATATCCTAGCTACGTATAACGTTATCCCGACTACGATGCGGTTTTTTTCTCTCTTGAAAAGGGTCTTAGCCTTGTTTTACTCTATATTACACGTGAAATAATGCGTGTGAATATATGTTGGCTGAAAAAGGCATGTATGGTCATAAAACCATAATTTTGCGAACTTTCAATCTTGTTACATTATTCAATGTCTTACCCGAGATAGGAGATCGCAGTATTTTTTGCTCCGGTATTCGCTCCGGTTCAACGAAAAAACAATATTGTTTCCGTTTAGTCTTCGCTCATTCTGGCAACTTCGAATCGATTCGAATTTTTTCACTCGGACCATTGTAAAATTTTATCCTTCTAAAATTTTGTCTTATCGTTTATATTTTTTTCTTTACATCATCATTAGACTTTTGAATAACACATATTTATATCGAGTTACAAGGCGTATTTACAGATATTTAGTAAAATTTTCTCCACTTACACATAAGTAAATTTTGCATTGTTGAAAACCGAAATTCGGAACGGAATAAATTACCGTTTTTGGTTTCGTTCGGGCTTAAAAATTCCATTTTTTTCGGTCCGGATCCGGTTTTTACTCTGGCAGTAAAAATAACACCTTTTCCTGTTTCGGTTTGATGTCCTCCCCTGTGCTGATTCTAAGCTACTTTCCATCTATCTAATGGTACCCGGTTCGACCGTGGACGAGTCAAAATCTTCCCATAAGAAATGCATGTAAAATTCCCTTTTATCTCTTGCTGGCTTTTCATTCTGCAAAACTAAATGAGAGAGAATTATAGTACGAGATATATAGAGATGAGAACGTAAATTTAAAAAGAATTTATTTAAATAGTGATTACCTTTCTGTCTCTTTTATCAGCTCCCCTTAAATTTATAAAAGCTTTACAGAATGAATAAAGTGAGCTGGGCACGATGACGAGTGGTGTAGTTAGACAACGCTTCCTCAATGACCCTGAACGATATGAGTGGAAAAAATCTACGTAAGTGGAACTCAATGATTCGATGAATCTCACTTTTCAAAGCATTCAATGACGAGAGACAAAAATAAATCGAACATCACTCATATATTCAGTATTTTATATAGAATTAGTCAGATGGCAAAAATAAACGAGAGAAATATTATTCACTGAATCAAAATAAGAATGAAATATATATTATTTATAAAGAAACGGTAACAGTACTTCACTATAGTTGTACTATTAATAGTAAGCATATTTTTTCATTAAAATATGTATGTTTTGCATGTATTTGTACATAGTTTGCAACCGAATTGACTTAGTATACGTACTTATTCATCCTCGTAGCATAGTGCTCCAGATATTTATTCAGCTGGCTGACCTTCGGCTTATGGAAGGCATTGCATAGCCCAGACTATTTTCTCATCTACTGCCAGCAACGCAAGGAGAATCTGTGCCAGTTATAAACATCTTTGGATAATTTTAGGCATACTTTCACAGTATTTCAAGAGAAATGTCATATTTAATCCCTCAAATTTGACAAAATATCATACCAGTTTCAACTTATTAGCGTCAATCTTTATAATCGTGGGAAGGGCAAGAATTCTACAACCAGTACATAATTTTCTTGTTGTGATTACTTTTTCTTAAGCTTCAATCAAGTCTGAATCCAAAACTGACTTCTCCTATTCTTGATTAATTTAAGTAGCATTTAATAATTATTATTAATAAGATATATTTTACTCTTACAATGGAAGACATTAGAGTCTCAATGTCGTCCAAAATAAAGACGTTTTTATCACTACTTTATTTATTTATAATCATGCGATGTTAGATTAATATATTAAAGGAAAATAGTACACGACGAAAATAATTGTTAACATTGTGAGAGAAATCTGAGTGATTTTATTAAGACGGAAGTTAGTTAAGTTGACAAGTTGGATGTTGCAGTTGATTCCCAATTAGTAATAGAAGAGATGCATCAAATAAAGATATTTAAATATATGGGAAGTATACAAACATGAAATTGAAACAGAGGACTATCAGATAGCGAAGTGGTTGGCGCATTCGCTTTTGGAGAAATCGGTCCCGGGCTCGATCCCCAGCGGGAGCACAAAATTATCACAGCAGTCGAAGCACTTTTTAGTAATACAGCTGTGGAAGTTTATTGGATGAATATCGAATAGAACGAGAGGAATTTATGAATCGAAATTCTTGGTATTATGCAATGAAAAAAGAAAGATACCAACAGAAGTGAGGAAGCGTTCCGAATGGAGTGCGGTTCTCTAAATGCTCAACCGGTAGAAAAGAAGCATTGGAAAAGTTTGCAGACGTGGGTAAGTAGGCGGATAATCAAAGTGAAATGGGGCGACTAAGTAAGAGATGAGCTGAGGCGAAAGAGGAAGTCATCTGTGGCCTTCATGGCGGTTCCTGATATATGTACTCATTGCGCTTATCGGCTAAAATAGCTGAGCATTATGTTTAGCGTGTAAGATAGGAACGTGCTCTCTATCTTACATTTTCGCGTTAAAGGATTTCATCCATCCGATAACTTTTTTTTACTTGAGGGAGTTATCAATATTTAAATCTTTTCTATATGTACAAAACGTGTCGTATTCATCGCTGAAATTTGCATTACATGAATTGATTAATGAGTGGAACAGACTATCCTTAGAAATGGTTGGAGAATACGTTGCTGAGAATCTTTCTTTCGGAGAGAAGTAAGAAGAACCATAGTATAAGGGACAAAAAGAAAGGAATGATGAAGATTGTTAACAACTGAACTTTAGAAAATAGAGAGGATCCAGTAGAACGAAGACGTAGGCAATACAAGTACGGTTTTGCAGTATTTCTTTAGCTTAATTAAATAAATGAAAATAAATTAATACACTTCTGAAGGTCCAGTAAATTAATAGAACTCTTTGACCCGAATTTCGGTATTTTTATAAATTTTTCTGACCGGAAAGTTTTTCAGTAATAGTATATTAGTATTTTTACAGTAATAATATAGAATATAATAGTACAATGCTTCTGAACATGAGTTTCAGAATCATATCAATGCATACTTTTATCAGACGTGGGATTACCTTACAGTATAGAAAAGTAAAAAATTTAAAGATTCCACAGGCTTCCGAATAACCAAGTAGGTAGAGTGTTCGACTTCGGTGAGAGTGGATCCGGGTTCGATTTCCGGTGGAAGCTCATATGTACGAAATGACTTCAGCTGTCAGACTTAACAATACAAACTACACTACTACTACTAACTACACTAAATCACTCAACTCCATCATCGATTACTAGGTAAAAAGCTTTCTCTCTAACTGCTTGAAAACAATGTCCATAAATAAAATGCTATCTATCTCCATGAAATACGATTTCGAGAATCCGTCGTATTCGTGAGGAATTCGTCGTATTTGGCCGGTGTTTGTGAGGAATTCTCACATTTCTGCCCATAAAAATAGAAGATTTATCGTATTCTCATATGAGAAGGCGTTATTGAATCGATAAAAGAGTTGGGTTGCGAGGATTTCATATCGAGACGTCAAACGAAAAGGCCAAGAAATATATACAAAACTGTTACGGGATGATCAACGAAGAAAGGGCCGAAAACGTATAACTTTTATACATTACTCCTAAGCTATCTATCAAATGTTACAAATTAAACCTAATACAATGCATTTTTGTTACAGTTTTCTCATTATTTTAAAGGCGATTACTAATGTTATGGAAACGCTAGCGAGGGAACTGATGATAAAGAGATCTCGATATCATTTACGAAAAGGTTGTTAAAACTCTCAGTGTTGAGTGTTTAGCTGCAGGGATGTGAAACGTGGACCTTAGGAAAAGAGGACATCAAAATGTGGTCGGGGAGGAGAGGATTTTCATTAATTAAGGGGAAGTAATTAATATTAAGTAATAATAATTAATATTAAGTAATAATAATTAATATTAAGTAATAATAATTAATATTAAGTAATATTAATATCAATAATAAGTTAAGGGTCGATATAGGAAATAGATGAGTCAAATATTGAGAAGGTTTCCTAAGAGTAAGAAATGTATACAATAAACGTAAGTCACTAAAAAACGTGATTGAAGTTGGAAGGTAGATAAAAGTCAAAGAATCTAAGATGACTCGAAGGGTGGGGTAAGTTGCCGAGCAACGAAAGAAATAAAATTGGTTAGGGAATATTAAGGTGTGCGAACTTAAGGAAAGTTGTAAACTTGTAGAAAACTTGTAGAAAATAGTATAAAAATATTACCAATAAGAAGTGAATTGTAGGAATATTTTTATTTTTACATTGACCTATCGGACAATAGATTCCATCGCTTTCCATCTTGATTTTTTCTTATTTTTATAACTGCTATCCATTAGCCGCTTTTATTTTTATCCCCGTTGCTAAGAAATATTCCTGTTTTGTTTACAATTCCGTTTTCCCATAGGCTAATTTCCGCCTTAAGTTTAATTTGGACTACCTGTGAGTTTCTCAGGTTTTTTAATTCCATGCGAGAGATTGGATTCCTGCAGTGCTGTATTTTTCCTAGTGCGAACTTAGATTTTTATATTAAGATAGTGGTTTTCTTCTTTGATTTATTTTTGCCGCAATCTCTTAAATAAAAATTAATAATAAACAACCATTTTTTTTTAAATTCGCAAAGAAGAGAGGTTGGACCTAAAAAGAAATCAATAATATCTCATACGCCCAATAGTAGTCTCATACACGTCTAAATAAATAATTTTCGACTTATATTGTTATAAATGTAAAGCTTTTATGAATATGCAGGGAATACACATCTGTTAGTACATTTAATAAATAACGGAAATGAAGAAATTTATCTGAGCAAGTTAAGGAATATTCCCCTTTGTACTGTTTTTGAACATAGGGAAATATATAGATGAATTGAACGATGTTAAATATAGTCAATTAGCTTAATTGTATCATTACACAAGTTTTGTAATTAATGATATGTCTGTGAAATTTGTGTGTGTGAAATTCCTAATGAAACGATGCAGTGAAGTACTTGACTTCCGCGTTCGGTGGGGTTTTCTTACTCCAATTTGACGAAACGCAGGCAATGTTTAGTTTCCCTTCACTTATTACCACCAGTTGACCTAGATGCATTTCCGTGCGTAGAACGCTCAAAATACTTCCTGAAGAGGCTCATTGCCGTTCGAAAAAACTACATTTGCATACCAATGTCAGGCGTATTAGTTGGTTGAAACTATTACTACTGCGTGCATATGACAATGGCTCAAAGCAATATCCATCGGTGTTATTATAGTTCGAAGCTATCCCAGATACGGGTTGATTTACTGTTCTCTGAATACGTGAACAATAAGGATAGTTACTATAATTACTTGCTGTGATCAGCGATCATTTGGCTTCAGTCTACGGTGATTAAATTTGATGTTAACTCTCAGAAACTCCCAAATTTCCCTCAAAACGGAAAACTTCCTCAAAATGTAAGCTATTTAAGGGTAGGCAATCCTGGATATTGTCTCTAGATAGTCTATAATATTTCCTCGAAATAAGAGCGTATTCAAATTAATGGCGGGTACCATTTGATTAGTCGTTAGAGGGGAATGATAGTAGAAAGAAGCGGTAATGGATCTGTTTGAGAAAAAAGGCATTCTCTTCTTTTAGCTAGATTTTATTTGCAAGCAACTCTCTTGGAAAATTAGTGATATCAAGATTTTAGATAATTTTATACACCAACAAGAGGATTACAGTATTTCTTGCTACTATCCTTTCTCCTCTAGAAATAAACTTAGCTATTATTCTATTACGTATTTGTGTTCGTATAGCCCATGATCTATCGCTTTTTGATTTTCATCTCATTCACATTCCCGAATACTAACATAAAAAGTAACGTTATACACAACTGACTTATAATAATCATAAAACGTCTTTATTTGGATGAGATTCAGCATAAAAGTCTGCTCTTTCTAATTCAATGTATAAATGAGCTTAACTGAAACCGTTAAGGGAATTGCAATTTACATAGTTATACATGTACTGACAATATGTTGACTCTGCTTGGTCTCTTTGCATTCTATGGTCGAATTTTTCACCGATTGATATTAGCATTTGGGTGAAGCGATTTTATTCAGCGTTATTGTTATTACCACTGTTATTTTACGTGTTTTTTCGCCATTAGAGGGATAATTGATGCCGGGAGCAAAGGTACGAGTAACGACTAGTAAGTTATAGATTACAGACGAAAGAAAACTTGAGAAAAATTAGTTTGGTGACAAAAAGTTTAATATAACAGGTATAAATTGCTTGGTTTCTGCTGCATGATGATTCCATAGTGCGCAGATTTTTGGGAATAAACAGCAGTTGTTAATAGAGATGACGAAGTTTCGCTAGCGATGCTTTTGGCTGGTCCCGAGTGACTCCTGACCTGAAGTCGTCATTTGTGTTGACATTCGCTACGTATTCCCGAAAATCTTTGCATAACGAAAAGTTTAAATTGCTTAGGAAAAATATAAATATTAGCGACGTAAGTCCTTAAAGTAGAAGAAAGGGAAAACCTAAAAAAAACTACTAATGTGGTATAGTCTAGCTAAAAGAAAGTGAAACATACAAGAAGAAGCAATAAACTGGAAGAAATACGAATGGATTAATATGGTAAATACTTTGTCTTACCAATTAGGAACAGCAAAAAAATCATAAAATTTGACCAATAAGAAAATGTGTTTTACATATAAAATGGAGAAATAGCGGGGAAAAATGTATTTAGGCAGAATGCTGATGGGAAAAGTGCAGCTGTGAGAGTGCATTTATGTTAAATTCATAAATCGATATTTGGAAAAGCTACGGATCAACAGGAAGAATAATTAGGGCAAAAGCGTCTTTTCTAGACTAAGGTATGATTGGTTGCAGGGTTGTGCCTGAAAATTGCGTGCGCGGGGAAGAAAAAAGAGAGAAATTAGCATGCTCAATATGTACTTATGGAGATTCGACCACAACCATCCATCACTCCAACTTTTCTGAACAAATTAGAAAGTTAATCTCATTAGAAATGTATGCAAATTAATCCGTCAATATTATGAGGACGTGATGAAATCGTTGCAAACTTATGTAAGTAAAAGTCGGGGCCATAATTTCCGTAACGCAAAGTCGAAATTGGGGTCTGGATGAAGTGGTCGTTTCCTCTTACCATACAATATCTGACGAATGCAAAATTTTTCGTGAATATAGACTAGAAATAGATTCATACATATTTCTATTTTGTCTCATAACAGGGTTCCTTTTATTTTATTTGCCTTTTATAAATGCACCGCATAACAAAACAGTCTAAACCGGGGAATTAGACTGTTTTGTTGACCGTGACCGAAATAGTCAGCCGCTGCGGCGGTGTGGTTATCGTGCTAGCGCAAGTAGTAAGCCATGTTTATAACAGCGAAACAAGCACTCTTATCATACCTTTAATTAAACATAAGAGATAAAAACGTTGAACAAGAGAAACATGATCAAATTAATTGATTCACCGGTGGGGAGGGGGTTAGATAGGATACACTGACTAACCGTAAGAGCGGAGTTGGGTAGCAGCCATCATGATCATCGACATCACAGGACCTGGAAAGTTAATTTTCGAAAAAAATTTTCTTCGGGCAGGATTTGAACCACTGAGGATAATCTTTGGATATTTTGGAACCTGGAACAGACACTCTAACCACTCGGCCATTCTGATGTTATAGCTTGCCTAAAAGAAGTAGGTTATAATTCAACAAAGAGGCTGGTTAAACAGGCTACTGCAAGCGCCCGCTAGATAACGACTTATAATATAACAGATACATTTACATTAATACTCCGCGATCCGCCGTAGGGTGTATGGCACGTGGTGTGAACATCGACAAATTATACCTAAATGCACTGATTTTTTTAGTAATCTTCGATTGTGAACTTTGATTTTTCGGCGATCGCATTCCAGCGTAAGTTGATAAAAATCCGAATTGTATACGGTTCATTTATAAAAGTTAAATATATTCATTAAAATATCTTAAACGAAGTTGATTAGCTACTAAGAAGCTTAGCAGTAGGCATATAAAGCTACCCATGAAGGTATATTTAAACAACCGCATCTCGCGGTGAAAAAACGGTTGTTGTTTATATTCAACTCTGTCACTCTTTTAAACAGTTCTCGTCTCAAAATTGCGATTTTATCTGAGAATCTCTCATAGTCAGTCTTGCTCATGCATGTGATAATAAATATTACGGATGTGTTACCAATGCGTGCAGAAATCATCATGGTCCGCGTTGGATTCCATGAAAAGTGCTAATTTTATAAGTATCACGTCGCAAAGACATGCAGACTTAGAGAAGGACATGGACGTTTTCGTATTTAGTACTCTGGCTCCGCGAGGAAAACTACCACATTCCTCACTTCGCTTACTATACCTCATTCCCCCCTAAAGCTTTTGGAATATAACGGTGGAGTGGTTGAGGATCAAACACGCTTTTTTGGCTTATGTTACTTTTAAGGCCAATGTCATGCTAAGCTCAATAGGAACCATCATACGGAGAGAAAAGTGAAAGCAAGTGCCAGAATGGCTCATCGACGTCGAATGGGGTAAAATCAGCATGTAATTGAGTTTGAATGGGGCAAAATGATTGGATTCTATGAAAAAAGTCTGTCATACCTTGACATTTCAGCTCGTACAAGGCATGCTGCTAGGCTGGGATACGTGAGTGGAACCAGTTGATGGAAGAATAGCGAATGGTTACGTAGCGACGGTAACTGGGAACGCAATTCAACCACAGTAAGGGTTGAGTTCTGTCTCGTCTTCGTAATGGTATCGGACCGTACAGCTTCGTCCTGCGCTGATTCGACAGTGGAACCCTACACAACATGTGCCATGCACTTTCGATGGTTCGACGCTGTCTGCTGCAGACCGATGGAAAGCATGCCATTGAGTCGCCTTCCACTGCCACGAAACCACAAATGCCTCAGGTTGCTATGGACACGCGAACGCCGTCGCTGGCGTGCTGAATTGCAAAATGTTTTCGGACGCTTCAACAGTGACGGCGGCGTACGTGTTAGGCGCTGCCCTGGTCTGGCATTTCGCATTATTGAGCGACGTAGCGGATAAACGCCGAGTGTAATGGTATGGGGCGCAATTAGATACAACTTGTTATCTCGATTCCTATGAATCTAAACAGTAATTACATCGGGGATCCTTCGAGCCCGAAGTACTGTCCCTCCTTAAGGCAACTTCATATGCAATAATTCAACAGGACATGAAGAATGTGCAAGCCTTATTTAAGGACTACCGCTGCTTCCTTTGTCTGTTAACCATAAGAAAGTTAACCTTAATTACAATTACCCCTATTAAATATACTACAATAAGAGTATATATACTATACAACTTTCAGAATTTTTATGCGGTTTTCCGTATCCCACCACATTCGGAAAAATTTTCTCCGATAACGATTAGCATAAATAAAGAGTTCCAAAGATATGTAACATGGGAATAATTCTCAGCAAGATTTGTCTACTTCTCAGTTGGAAATATTTTTTAGGGTAGATTTTATTGCAAATAAATTATCTCCATATGTAATACGATTTCATAATTATTTAATTTTATTTTAAGATCAAGTTTTTTAACACAAAACCGCACTAACATTTTGGAGAAGTCACTTAAACAGAAGTTTCGGAAATTCTATTGTTTAAGTATGCGTGTTATGATATTATAGGTGCCTTTTATATTAAGCTAAGAATCAATTCACATAAAAAATTGTCGAAAGAACTCAAATAATAAAAAAGTAGCGTTGTTTCTTAGCTTAAAATGTAAGTTATAGCAACACTATTTAAATTACATAGCATGTTTTTACCATAAGTCTACGTCACAGTCGCTACAGTTTCCAGCCTTACAGTACTATGCTCCTAATTCGTCACAAGATGTGGACAAATTTTGTAATTTATGTTCAATGGGTGAATAAATAACATAAAATTGTGTATGTTTTGCACTAAGTTGTATGAAAATAATTTATGTATATTAAACATAAAATTAAAACGGTTAAAGGAATTTTACCTCTTTGCTTTCATTTGTTGAAAACCACTCATAAATAACACCCAGAATTGGACATTTTCGGAAATCCTGAATTCCCAAACTCAACATGTTGTTGAAGCTCAAAATGATCCTCAAAATTCTCACCGAATGGAACTCCCCTTTAAATTGTATCGCCATAAAAACTCAACTATATATATTACAGAAAAACGTCTACTCTGTATTGATTCTTGTTCCTATCCTATGCTCGTTGCCATAGACGCTCAATGTTTTTTGGGGATGTGAACCAATCCTCGGATCCATAAAAATCATAAGAATGATTTACTTTTAAGTGTTAGAATCTGAGAGTTTGAATTGAAATGTACACTACGTGACATAATAGTTTTACCAGGAGCAATATTTTTATAGTGATAGTTATTAGAGTGTCAGCGAAGGATTGAACTCTATGGCAACAAAGCGCCGCTTGTTTCTCACATCAATTCATAACAAAAACTCAGGTTCACCTTGAGACTGGTAAATTTAACATGATTAATTATAAAATAATTTAAAATTATTAAATTAGAAATACACAAATGATAATGCAATCTCACTAAAGAAATAACACAGCAACAACCTTTGATGGCTAATTCAATCCAACTGATATCAATAAACAGGGTACTAAAGAATAGTACCGATATACCATCATTGAATTTTTCTTTTTTGTCTCAGAATGGGAAACTAGCAAAAGCATGACTTCTGTACAAACAAAAATACTTTGCGTACTACTTTTACTCATTTGGCAAAGTCGTCATCGCTTGCGTTAGAAGAAACATTAGATACACAAGACGTCGGTATTTGATTATGCGCATATAACCATACCAACTTTAAAAGCCGCGCAGTTCTCTATTTTCAGACCTATTACATAGGCTCGCACACCCACGAGCTAAAATATTAACATTCATATAAAAAACAAATTCACATGCATTCGAACAAGGAGCTATCTTCCCTTTTCCGAGAAAGATAATGAAGCGGTTAAAGTGCACGTGATATCGATTCATTACAACGCTAATAAAAGCCGAACAAAAAGCGATCACGCGGAATTTTTTCAGATTCCCGAGGCCAAATTCACCATAAAAAGAGAGCGCGATAAAGGAGAAAAAGTGATCCCAATTATCTCGCTTCCCTTGCCTCTTTTCATCTCCACACCTTCGTTTATTGCCTTTTCCACTCTTTCTCCGCCTCGGAATACCTAATGCGGTCTTGATGGAGTCCACAGGGGAGGTGCCGCAAGGGACAAAGGGATGAGCTTCCCCGTCCTCCCCCCAGAGGCCTCCACTTTCCCTCCGATTCTTGCCGTCATCCAGCCGAAGGGGTTATCGGCGCCGAGAAAAGATCTCGATGAGATTCCGGGGATGAAAAGGGGCAATAATAAGAGGGTGGGGGTTGATTTATTCCACCGTGAAACAAATCGGCCCGGGGCGAAGGAGAAAAAATTCCGAGGGACTCTTTCGGTGACGTAATCTTCGAGAGATTTTTGGGAAGAATATAATCTCGATGAAGAGATTAAGTGGCGCCCCTTTCCGGAAATTGCTGTACTAACCATTTTACCTCCCAGAAAATCAGAGCTTAAAAAAGGGTTATACAGTTCTGATGGGCCGGATACGCTTCCGCCAGAATTCAATTAGAAAGGGATGCGCGGATCTCTCTCTCTCTGTAGAAATGTATTCTGTAGAAATGTATTCTGTAGAAATGTATTCTGTAGAAATGTATTCTGTAGAAATGTATTCTGTAGGAATCCTATGCAAAGACATTGGGAAAAATACTAAGGGGATGGCCGAGGAAGAGTTTGCGATATTCCATTGCGTTGTAAGAACTCTGATGTACGTTAGCAACTCGATCTTGGTTCTCAACGGGGGAAATAAAAGTTTTTAAATCATTTTAAATCCCGCTTTTAAGAAACTCTAAAAATATGTAAAATAACACACCTTTAAGACGCTATCCCGATTCATATGCGGTTATATCAGAGTATCGGTCCCTATCACACGGAACGCATGGTAAAGATACCTCTTAAGACGCTCTGATACCGGCTTAAGACGCGGATTTTACCCGTCCTCAGATGCACTGCAAAAAGCTATAGATGTTCCTTCTCTTCATTCGATAAAGCAAACAATATTTCCATTCGTCCTCACTTCTTTCCTCGTCTCTAAAAGGGCTCTTCATCAGTCTATTCTTTCGAATGACCAATTTTATGTGACTAAAATGAAGATGTGACCAAAGAAGAAATCGCGAAGAAGAACAATCTATATCCCAACGACGCGATGGAGCCAATACGAGCTCTGAGATAGACTGAAATCTTTTCTATAAGCTTTCCTCAGGACATAGATTATCGGACGTAAATCTCAGGACGTAGATTAAAAAGTCGCTCTCAGGTCTTTCCTTTCGTTACAACCTTAGGAAGAAACGTATCGAAAAAATACAAGAAAAGGAGTGTTTCTTGGGCTCATGAGCGTAGTCTCGGATTGATGGTGATGCACTCTCACCACTGCTTTTAAAAAGAACATCGTAATTCTTCCCTAATTGTCTATCTGATAAAATCTGCTTCATTGTAGAGAGAAAATTGCCAAAATTAAATAACTAACACTATACGAAAAGAAGACCATTCTGCATTACACAACCCGGTTATAACGCTATCCTGCTTGAGACACGGTTTTTGCTTTGTCTTAGAAGAATCTTAACTGGGTTTTACTGTGCATGTATCTTTTATCTTCTATGTATATGAAACAAATTCTTAGTGCTTGTATGTTGCCTTGGATTGGAGTACACATTGATTGCGCAATTTATGTCAACATTTGCATACATGTCCTCTGGCACTAGGAAGAATATACTGTTGCATTTTTATTCTCTAGTTTTGCTTGTCTTGAATCAAGATCCCTTGGATAAATTTTCATAAAAATAAATTTTAATTTCATTTTATCTCTTATAGGCTTTGATAACTTGGAAAGATTAAATTATAAATAATGGACGAAATCGAGAAAAATTGCTGGAGAAGATTAATCAAATAGAAGAATTTTAGGAAAAACTTTAGTGGAAATAAACAACGCATTCCAAGCATATTATTATTTTTATCGCGGAATGTTTTTTTATTAGATTCGAAATTGCGAGAATTTCGATAAAATACGTCAAAAATTTCCAAAATATTTATAATGTACAAACCCGTTCCCATGACGATCCATGCTTGTATTGAATCCTAGTTATTGAATTTCCTCGTAAGGATAAAAGGGGAAATCGGGCCTATTTAAATGTAATGGTACGAATTAATGATAAACTACATGAATAGGAGTTAGGAGTCTCTGAGGCATTAGCGTTTGTAGTTACGATGAAAACTCAAAGGGACAAATATACGTCCATGAAGAAGTGCTTCTTAATCAGCCCGGTTTTACCAACTGGATCTCAGAATAACAAAGCTATTAAATGTGCTTTTCGTTGAGTAAATCTACATATGATATGCTACGTAAACTGCATGTATCCTAAGATTTATAACTTATCATCCTCGAACATTTTTGTTAGTGTACGATCGAAAAAATCTCACATTAGGAATCACACCACCTAGAAACTTAGATGTTATTGAATTCTGAGGTTACAGATTTAAGGCTTCTCTCCAATTTCCATCCTTTCCATTTATCAACGAATAAATGTTTTGAAAATTTAAATGCCGTTTTTGCGAGGAATATTTTTTGCATCGTTTTATTTTGTTTTGCCGAGAGCAGATCGTCCCACGTAAATTTTTCGCTTGTTTTCGTCGAGAGAAAAATGAATTCAATTCAAAATATTCGGTACATTAATGATGCGAAGGTCGGATCCTAAATTCTCATTTGCTAACTTCTTCCACGTACAAAGCTCATTATCGCTCGAGAATTCAGTTTCGCTTCCATTTCGTCTCGATAATTAATCCGGCAAAAATGGTAATACGAAATCGATCGTTTGATGAAAATAAATTTGCCATCATTCGCAGCTTTTTCGTGGAATGCCGTTCATCGTTCGAGACATCGAATATTTGGTAGATATACGATAAATATGGAAAACCCGCAATGGAAAGCGAACGTGACGGGAGAAGGTACTGCTGAATGGACGTTATTCTCACTCCATTGCCATCCCGATAAATTCGCATGAATACCCATAATCCACTGGAACCTTGATTCGCCATCTTTCGCAAAAGAAACGAAGTGTTACGGTTTCCGCTGATTTTATTGAGAGATTCAGTAAGACGTACACCGTAGCTTCAATAACCGTTACATTTAAGCGTCTCCAATAAAGGCGCCGTTATAATAAGAATAAACGGGCCCGTAAGGAAGGCCAAGGTGACGATAAGTTTAACGCATGCGCATTGAGGCTTTCAGACTAAAGTGAGGCACCGACATGGGACTGCTTTGTTATCATGACAACCGGATTCACTTCAGCGGCGTAGTCAACAACAAAGAAACGGCAATAAAAACTTTATAAAAATTTATTGAATAAAAATATTTTATTGATGAACAAGTAAAACTTGTAGTTATCAAAGTGGCGGGATGGTTTTGGGCTGCTAATGGTAAGACAGAGAAAGGAAGAATTCAAAAACTAGGACATTTTTAAGAAAAGTGAGATTATAAACCAAGTTGTATACATATACGAGGGTGGTCTGAAAAGTTTCCGACCCCAGATTTTTCAGAAATCTTCGGAAAATTTTCAGAAAACATGTCGAGAAATGGCGAAATGTCGGGAACTTTTCAGACTTCCCGTGTATAACATGTAATAAGATTTGAAAGATTTACATAGTTCCCTAAAGCATCTAATTTACTTTACGTTACTTATTTACGTAATCTGAGGTGCTATGAGTTACTGTCTTCAAGAAGAGGACGGGCGAAGCGAGAAATATAATTTTGCAAGCGAATAGAAGGAAAATGTTCTCTTGATCGAATCAAGAATTTTCTGTTTCGATTGCTTTATCCTATAAGCTATCCAGGAGGAACATTCATACATGCCAAGAATAATGTGGCTGGATAACTTAATTGATAAAGGAACCATCAGCAATCGAGAGATACTGGTCAATACGTTTTCCATGTCCATTTCTAAGGATTAGATGTAAGAAAAGACTATTTGGTCTCAATCTGGCGCGAGTAAAGGCTTATTATTATTATTTTTAGGGCCTCCGGATAGCATAGTGGGCAACGCGTTCGGACTTTGGTGAAAGTGGGTTCAAATCTTAGTGGGGGTTCACGTGCGAAATGAACTCAGCTGTGGAAGACTGTAAACTGGCTACTATTACTTATTATTATTACTTCTCTCTGGGAAACCGAAGTAGTTCTTTTGTTTAAAATGTGAAAATCCAAGCACAAAATATAAGTCTTAAGAGACCATGTGGGTGGTATGAAGCTCTCTGTGATTTTCTGGTAGAGAGGGGGGAAAGTGTGTTAGCAATCCCAAGAATGGCGTGACATCATTTAAGGGTGACCTTAAATCGGCTTCTACACTCGTCCAAATCATTAATTTCAGTTAAAATTTCAATAAAACAGGAATATTTCCGGAGAGGTTCAATGACATCTTCGGGTAAAAGTTCAACCTTTCGATCCGCTTTTTGGAAAACGAGAGTTTCCTCTAAAACTAAACGCATTACACCGTCGATTTGATCGCCTCTGCACACGTGATACCCCCTTTTAATCCCATTTCTATATTAATGTCCATTAAGTATATTTAGCTTCAATTTTTGTGGAGTAATAAAATATTTCCGAGCGGCTTTATTACCAACAGAGGAAACGATGTTTGCCCGTCGAATGAAATTATCCTTTCTGGCGCAGTGTGCGTGCGGAATTATTCATCGCTCGCCGAAAGCTATTTAAGCGCTCCGATTGAGTGCCGTGAAGGGCCTTCTCCTTTGATTCGCAATTACCACTTCATTCTTCTATCGCTAGAGGAGATAATTGCACTGCCGCCATTCCATATTATTCCTTTCTATCCTTTTCTACGTTCGCTCTTAGGAACTTTGTGAGTGCGATGTGCTAAAGCCACGGCCACGTTTACATATAATCCTTTTAAGTAGGGTTGCAACTCCTGAAGAGATGATTCCGGTAGTTGTCCAGTTCAAGAGTAGCGAATTCCGGGGGGAATCCTCCGGGAGATTATTTAAAGCATAACTCCAACTACAGTAAAATATGATCTCTTCGTTGATCAACTGCATAAATGTGCTATTATTTAACTCTTTTGGCGAACTTAGATCAATCTTTTTCACCTAATGTTTATAGATATTCTATGAAAAAATACTATTAACCAATTATTAATAGTAATAATCCAATTATTAATAGTAATAATCCAATTATTAATAGTAATAATCCAATTATTAATAGTAATACAAAATGTTTTTTGTGATATGGTTTTGTTCTTCCCTTTTCCATAATTGAGAACTATCACAAAGTTAAGGCCGAACTGGTGGAATCAATAGTAATATTGTTAAAAGTACTTCGACAGCTGGGAAATTCCGCACAAGAACTCCTGCCGGGAATCGAACCCGGAACCGCTTTCGTCAAAGTCGAACGCGCAGCCCACATCACTATCCGGGGTTAATAAATTCAAACTAATTCAAAACTAATCTCTACAATTAACCTACATCTATAAAAATGAAACAAAATACAAACAAAATCAACGAAAGATTCAAATTTTGATCATGATTTGATCTTAAAATTAAGATTCTGACCCAAAGGAGTGTGGCATGGGGTGCGAAAACACAATTATACCTATCTTACTCTGACTGCCATTGTATGCTCTAATGCTACGCGGGAAAAAACGACCAGAAGTAGCTATCTCTCCTGGCCATTATTTTCTTGTCACGCTTTTTCGTTTCATCTCGGAACTCGCTAACGTTGTTAATTGGAGTAACACAATCAAGCATCTCGTCGACGAGATCTGTACAGATAAATTTTTGAATAACTTCCGTCGGTAATCAAGTCTTCTATGCTTCGGTAATCTCCCCCTGAGGGACTCTATCATAGCGAAACTATTCTCGGATTTTTAATTATGCGCGCCCCTGGACTTTCGGAATTTATTGCAGACTTTCTACACAACGCATATAAATGAATCTTACACCAAATTAAAGGAAATGATACATTCTTTCAGTGATATTTTTTGGGCTGGCGCAGATGGAGACCTGATTTCACTGCGAAGAAACGTGTAAACCAAGCTACCAAAAAGCGGAACTTTTTCTAGTCGATACATAAAATTCAATTGATAAAAAATGGCATAATTTACAGGAATGCTATTTCATTTTAAGTAACAAATAAGCTATTTCAAAATGATGAGTATTTTAGAATTCTGAATATCTACGTACTACATTGCGGTTAATCGACGTAAACATTTGAAAAAAATTCTTAATTATTATACTCCGTAGTAACATCTTCAGGAGGAAACAATTCAGAATTACCCGTATCAGATCAACGGTATAAGCTACCTTATATCTTATTAATATATTTAAATAAATTTTGAATATAGTCGAGTAGTTTGAATGTCTTATGGTCACTTTCACCAAAAACTTACAGTGGAGAAAGTATATTCAAATTACCTTTGGTAAGGAAAAGAGAAATCACTGTTTTATTATTGAAGATGCGATGAAAATTTTAGAGAGCGATATTATTTCTCCCTGGTCGGACCCTGGCATATCCGGCAAATACAGATCCGGAAGATGAAACTTGTACCCACGAACTCGATAAAGTGCAGTGCAAGGTGATAAGTTTCGTTAAAGATTAGTATACCAAGTATAAGCTCGCTATCGTATCTGGTAAGGAGTTGAAATTAGACGGTGTACATTGTGATATGTATCCCACTTTTTAGGTCGTTAATTATCTCTAGTTCAATTCCCTACCACTCAAAGCCCTCCTATAAGAAACACATGGCTTAAAAATGTCGTTGTGATCGACAAAGAAAGTCGCTAAAGGCTAGTTTGACTTCTCGCCGTTCTCATGATATTGCGTTGAGAACTGTAAGGAAAATCGGTTATTAAGAGAGAGATTTTTTTCTCCGAATTTAGACCGTGGATCAGAGGTCGCCAACCTTGTCCCCCCCGCCCACTATGGGGCGAATCGAAGCGTTCAGGTGGGCGATTTAAGTTTTCGAGTGGGCGGGGAATATTTCTTAGAATTAAAAAGGAGATGATAAAGGGATGACGAAATTGATGTAATTATGTGAAAAAATTTTCGAATAGCTCAATTACGTAAATTGATCGTATCGATTAAAAAATATAATTGTACGTTAATTTACTGCAATTAATTTTTTTGCACTGAATCAATTTTGGAGACGTTTAATAATAATTATCTGGATTTATTTATATCACTAAACTACCAGTATCACTACTAGTAGTATCACTACTATCGAGTTAATTCTGCTTTTGTTAACGATGACTTTGGGAACTTGACGTGGTAGAATTGTTCATTAGTTAGAACAGAAACCCGAAAAGTGGGACACCTGGGTTCGTGTCCCTGGCACACCGCTCATTTTCACTCCTCATATTTCTTGTACAGAGAACTACGTGTACGTTTGAGACGTCAGATTCTCTAATATATAGATAATAGGGTGGGTGCGTCTAGTATGGAATATGTTCCTAAATTAGAATATCTTAGTATCAGGCCAGACAAATACTGTATATTAGCAAGTTAGCAATTTATACTCGTGAAATATTGGGAATGTTCCAGTTTGGCGAGATGATTCCAATATGGAATACTCCACATTTGGTCTCAAAGGAATTATTCTCTGATTTGACAGTTATTTAACGTAAAATTGTTAGGTTCTTTATGTGTTTGTAACAAAGGATTGTATGTTACAGTCCACTCATGTTTTAAACTTCTTTTGCGTCAAGTTAACGAAACAATCATTAAGGAAAGGTCTTGCGTGGGCAGTCGTAAGAAATATTACCATTGGTAGTGTACTCTTTTTTAAAATTTATTTTTAGATTTTTAAACGAAATTAAATAATTTATTTCAACATTGTTTTCCTTAAATATATTCTATCTATGCTTTCAAGTCAACTCTGATTCTCACTCTTTTATTTTGTACGTGTTCAAATTAACAATTGCGTTGTATGCACGAAAAATTGTTAAAAGCATTATCAATTTTGAAATTTCCTTATCTTTCTTTTAAATCGTGGGCAACTTATGCATCAGTCCACCTCAAGTGTTAATATTACACCGTAAATTTATGATTTCGGAAATATTATTTATGTTTATGAACTCTCTATGTTTAATTTAGACAAAAATCCCCTGAAATGATGTTCTTTACTGACTGCAATTTCATTTTATATCACTTTTCAAGTACACGTAATCCCTAGCTTTTAAAAAGCTTTTAAACAACTGTTTTAATATTTCATATTAGGAGCACCTGCTATTCCATACTAGGACCTAAAATACCCTAATATAGAATTAGGTGCACACCTAACATTTTCTTCATACCTTAGAAAAAAAATTAATTAATTTACGAATTCTCTTTGGAGAACGACGTCTGAGAGGTAAAATATTTTAGAGAATATTTTCGAGATACAATTTTGAACGAGCTAAATGGGAAAGAGAAGGCACTTTCAAAAAAGTATTCCATGTTTGGTACCCTTAAACTGCATCATTTCCAGCTTCTTAATCTCAATCTTTCCTTTTGATATAAAAAACGGGCGTTTTCCCTCAGCGTTTAAGATAAACCCCTGGCATCAGTTGGAATTCTTAAATACCTCGAACTCGACCAAACGATAGGTGAGTGCGCTTTCCAAAGGAAAAGTGAGAAGCGCATCCCTTCCCATGATTCCCTCCTCAGTGCAAAAGACGATCGATTTCGATGCAGCGGCCAATTGCTTAGAAGGCCATCGTCTCCTTCTGTAGATAGCATCTTCAGAGGGGTGGGGGGAGGGGGGAGCGAGGGGGCGCTGCAAATTGGTTCGTTGCAGGGGAATCCGACAGAAGTGGATCGGGAAACCGATACAAGAAAAGTTTTAATAAGGAAACTTTGTTGATAGGTTTTGAAAGAGACACTTTGATATATGGATCAGTTATTCTTGCGGGAGGGTAAATGAGATGGTGAATAAATCTGAATTTCAATGGATTCCATTCCCCTTTTATACGCTCGCGGTACAGATGTTTCAACTTAATAGGTTTTTTAGAGTTTGGTATTACGTCGGGGAGAAGGAAAAATTGGAGGATTATCCGCAAGAACGCCCCGACATAAGGAAGGCCGCGCTCCGGAGAATCTTGGACAAAATACTGATGAATCGAAAAAAGATGATCCACGAGGAAAGGCCTTCTTCGTGTGGAGGTTCTTTGGTTGGGAACGTCTTTCGCCGGATGAATTGGTGGACCGTTCGACCGCGTACAAAACCCATCGTTGCGTACATTTAAGTATGAAGACTTACTTTATACAATTTACGTATACATTCAAATAGAGTGGATTTCGGTTAATACGTAATGTAGGTGACCAACTTTTACATTTCCTGATAACCGAATTTCGTATTTTGCATGAACAGAATTTCGTATCAACAGAATTTCAAGTAACCGAGTGGTATATTAATCGGATTTCGCATTAACCATATTTTGTATTAACCGAATTTCTTATCAAACGAATTCTTTGCTAAACCGCAACTTTGAGTTCCGTGAATAACAGTACCTTTTCTCTCTTTCATTGATAATAATCATAAGTTTGCCTTTTTTAAATAATAAAATTTTAAACGGCGAACTAAAAATGTTTACAACGCAAACTGTTCATAAAATACATAAAATTCAGTTCGTAAGATAATTGCGAATTTAATGGTAAAAGCCGTAACTTGGTGAAACTGCATAATGGTCGGAATAAATAAGCAAAGTTTCATAAAATGTTTTTATTTAACGCAACCAATCCTGTTTCGACTACGAGGAGATGAGAACTATTAATTAATACATATATTATATTATACCTGTTGACAAATATTAATAATTGAATACGGTCCGGTCACATTAAATAATAACATTAGGTGAAATTCCGCTTCGTTATTTCCACCAACTGTGAATTTATCAATAAAATTCGAACGCAATTTTAAACAAGTAATTAAGAAACAATTCCCGCCTTAAATGCTGTCTCGTGCTATCCGAAGATATTTGTATCGATGTTTTCCCTGCACACCATATAGTGTTTTCGTGTTAAGCGGTGTTTCGTGTAAACCTTTTCGCATTAATATACATTGGAAGTTATGGAAGACGGAACTGACCAATGCTACAGTTCGTGTTAACCGATAATTCGTGCCTTTCTTTTCGTTTGAGGCGGTTCCCATTGTAATTTTAAAATCGAAATTGTATGAAGGAGATCCAATTGAATACCTGGGTAGAGCATTTCCCGTTTCGTTTTTGCTTAAAGGAATTTAGAAGACTGGAAGACAAAATTACGTGAATATTCTTTCAGCAGTATTAGTTTCCGGAAGTGAGTAGAGAATCGTACTGAAGACCCGAAAGGCGGCACCCCTGATCTATGTCTCAGCTTCGTCATGCAGTTTCCCCCGGGACATTCCCTCCCAGCCGACGCGACGCGGCACGCTTACTCACTAAAAGTAAGCTCTCGGATGCGCCGCGTAACATCACAGGGTGACACTGTCTTTATATTCTTTCGAATTAAGTACGCTCTTAATTCTGCGAGATTTATGATTGGTCGTTAAAAAGAGGTAATGATGATACTGTGATAATCTATCCTATTACATTTTCATGCATTTTCGCACGTTAGTACCATTTCTTTGCGATATATTTGATAAACTTTTCATTGTGTAACTGATGTGCTTTTTGTAACGCTGCTGTTACTTTACACATGTTTATGATTATCAATAAATTATAAAACGAGAATTTAAATTCTGAAATTCTTTGCTGTGGGTAAACTTTTTTCTTGCAACATTCAATCATTATAAAATATTATGACTTGTAATTTTAAATCAGTGGGTTTTTACCATTTCTAAATGTTATTCTTTCTGAGCAAGTGAGAGTGCACAGTTTGTAAATTAATAAATGTTTAAATCATTTGATGTTTTAAAAATACCAATCACATCTGTGTTAAGCAAATACTTTTATTTGCATTTCACGCTGGATGATTTTGTCAAAATAAATTGCATACGAATATATTAATTTTGTTAAAATTACAGGAAATGTTGAATTCGTAAATATTGAAATTTCCTCGGTATGAAATTTTTCTTTTATCATTTTTATGCTTTTATTTTTATTTTTAAATCAGACACGATGCTCACATAGTTTTCAGTTTCCAACTGGAAGTAGGGAGAGTGACGTCGTGTTCAATTTTTGTGTTAATGCCTTGAATCAAGTAAAAGTAGACCCACTAAAATGTTTTGGAGTGCCCTCACGAAGAGTTTGAATGAGATACCCCTATTGTCACTTTGTGTTGGACCCTAATCTGAGTTTTCATGCGTGTGTGGGATCCTGCAGACAAGTTCTGTATTCCAGAATTAGAAAAGGTTCAGCGAAAGGCGAGATGTTTTGCGGTAAACATTATCCAAGATCTTCATGGCATAGTAGGGGTACCTTTCAAAGGAAGAAGATCAAAACTTGTGTTAAATTTGCTTAGTAAAATCAGAAACAGCACTCTCTAGGAGACTTACTTACTTACTATATATTTTGCCTACCATACTATATATGCTATACAAGTACAACTAGTATAGTATATATACATGGGTGGTCTGAAAAGTTTCCGACATTTCGCCATTTCTCGACATGTTTTCTGAAAATTTCTGAAAATTTTCTGAAGACTTCTGAAAAATCTGGGGTCGGAAACTTTTGTGACCACCCTCGTATATCAAGTATAACGATATATTAATCAACAAAGATGTATAAACCATTTAGATGAGGCTAAAATATCTGAGGCATGAAATCTAGGATTGATCCCTTCAAAACTTTATTTTTCCTAAAGCAATAGGAGACCGACTACAAGGTTCTTACCGATCACGTGGCCTTTCTTTTAGTCCACATTCAATCATAAACCGAATCTGCTTTATCCTATTTCTCCTGCACATGCACCATATAGTCTCTCTATCGTGTAACAAGGTGAGGGCTAAAGTATTTCCGCCACAGCCTTCTCTGCTGATTTCATTCAAAAAATCCCTCACGTTTGAACTTCTTCACCATTCTTTTTCTTGAAAATTTTCGCGCATCGGTCGCTTCTTTCATTCCACCCGTAGAAGCCAAATCATCCGCCATTTTATATTTTCAGCTTTCAGTAAAGTTCATCCAATGTGGAAAGCATAATTACGGGATGAACCCAAAATTACAAAAATTACGAATTCAATAAAATGATGATGAATACAATGCAATGCTACAAACTTAATAAATACCTTTGAGGTTCTGGACAATGACTACATTATATCCTTGCTGTAACAAATAGGAATATGGTAATAATGGCCTCATAAATGCTTTACGTAAATAGTTGTATGTTGCTCAAATATTATTGAGGGTTTTTGTTGTCGTTCTTTACAACTTTCCTTATGTAAAAAATCCTTCTTAGCCTCCCCAAATTAGTAGGTATCTTCAAATAACATAAGCAACCCTGTCTTAGTCATTCTCTCCTCTCCAACTTTTCCCAATATCTCAATCTTTCCTTCCCGTTCCTCCTTCTTTATTCCTCACAGCTTTTATATCCACCGTACAGGAAAAGAATCTGACTCAAGGAGTGATATTTTGCGTCTCGAGATTTTGAAAAAATATTAATTTTTCCAAAAATATCAAATTTAAGAGGTACCATAATTTATATAAGGATTCTTTTCCATCCGTGTATGAGATATTACTGTTTAGAAATTACACTATTTTAAATTTTCCGCAAAAAAATTCTCTCCCATATCTATTTTTTAGAATTATCTTAGCGCTCCTCGTGTATAATAGGGAAGTTGGGGCGTCTGATCTATTTACCGGTTGCTAAGCAATGCTAAGCGGCCATTGCTTTGCGAGGGTGAGCAGTGAACTCTAATTATGATATTTGTTACCTAAAATCTTTAATCTATTGTATATGTAATGACGCTTACCTCTTTTAGCTTCATTTTGTCCATTTTTCTCGAATTTACTCGAGAAAAATTTAGTTAACGAAATAACCCACTCTCCTTTATTCTTTTGAACCCTCTCGAAGAAGTCTCTCTCAGATAAGTCCAACCTTTACCCTCGGAAAGCCCCTGCTCCTTAAGCATTATCCTTTAACTCTTCGAAACACCCACTTCCCCTTCTTTTCCTCCTGCATTTTTATATTCTTACTACCCCCAAAAAACTTTCTTTATCCCTATGTAAGTCATTTGTACGTAACTTCCTTATCTAGTGATGGATAATCTATGCCGAAACCCGTAGTTTTTAAGATTTAATGTACATCCTGCGGAATATTTAATGCACGGATATTTTTTCTTAAATTTCCTTGCAATGAATTTCCACACAGTAAAGCTTTCTTAAATTGATGCTATTCGAATTTAAAATTTCGATGAAAAATCAAGTTTACCCATACACTGAAGCGTTAAAAATACAACCACCAACTGTATATAATTACGGTAAATATACAGAATATTATTGCGATGACTACTGGTACTAATTATGTGAATGAGAAAAATCAAACTGAATCCAACGATTGCAAAAATACTATCACGATCTCGTACATCTTCTCTTGTACGAAACTATAAGTGACTTATTCAACTCAAAGCCGCAAGTTTATGGTGTTAGTTATACTTCTTAAGCCTTATTATTGATATTGAACATACTTTGAGGATTGAATGAAATAAAGAATAACTTGGTAATTTCCACGGAATATATTTCAGGACGATTAGTTTCGGCTGAACGCCATCTTCTGTTATATATTATAGAGTTATAGAGTTATACACTATGTTATAAAGTTATATAGGGAAAGCAACAGAGGATGGCGTTCAGCCGAAACTAGTCGTCCTGAAATATATTCTGTGGAAATTACCAAGTTATTCTTTATTTCATTCAATGAAATGGCTTTCCACGAAATACGGCCTAAAACGATTGATTACATACATTGAGGATAGCCCACAGTTTTTGAATGAAAGAAATACTCTCGAATCTGATTATTTATAGTGTTTAATAATTACATTATTAGAGAATTATAGCTTTAGACCTTTATGATAGGAGAATTATAGCTTTTCGTAAGCTTAGTAGCTGATATCTAATCTGCTACTTTTGATGGTATATTTAAACATTAATATTTCAGGAGCCATTTGAGAGAAAATATCCTCTTGGACAATACAAGGGTGTCGTTTATATTCGATTCTCTATCACGCTAAACTGGTTTCGCCTGAAAATCGCGATTCCACCTGAGAACCTCTCTTCATACGTAAGAGATATGAATTTATGCGTTCATCGCGACATTTTTGCTTTTCGCTCTGTTTTTGGGCAAAAATATCTATCAAAATTCTTGTAATTAAGGCGAAGATGTGGAAAAGAAGATTCGCAGTGGAATTTCCGGGTGCCGCATCAAAACAGAGACCTCTTCTCGCTCAATCGGAAAAATCACAAAATTTTGAATATTTCCTTACGATTCTCATGCCAGAACCAGTTATTTTTAGCTCAAATTCCTCGGATGTACACCGATTTCCTTATGTGATACATCAAAGATATTAGCACTCACTGGCAGACCGAGAATTTTTAATTTCAGAAGGGAGCCAAAAGAAATTAAGATTTTTTCATTGTGCATCCTCAATTCTTGATATCCGTTCTCTTTCGCAAAAGTTAAACGAGAGATAGCGAGATACTCAAAAGATTAGTAATTGAAAGGAAGAATTCCTTTGAGATTTTTTAAGTGTCTTGGTGTTTCCTTTTTTTAGCCGGATGTAAAATATTAGATATAACCTTTGAGAAAATGGCTTTCCAATTCTCAGGTCGTCCGCATTCACCTGTTCAGTATTTAACAATTAATCTACAACGCTTGATAGAGATTTTCAATTCATGAAGTTAAGGTCGATTCTCTATCCAAATATACGGACCCTTGACATATACAAACAAAATGATCGAAAAAGTTAAATGACGTGGAATTAGTTTTTTCTCAGAGCTTAATTAGGAGCTGCAGTGAAATTCTTTAGGACATGATAGGCCAAATGAGTCAACGATATGCCGGAATTCGATATTGGAACTAATTAAAAAATAGGAAATATGGTCTAAATGAGCTTTACCAATTATTTTAGAAATGTAGTTTTCCTACTGCATTTACAAATGTATGTGGTTGTCTCATTATGTACAAAGAAAAAGGTATACAGAAGTGAAAAGTTTGAAATAATGAGTTGGAACTGCGATACAACGAAGATTCCACCCATAGTACTTATTGAAGAATGCAGTGGAAGAGTATATGGGTTTAAACCAATGTGGGTTTAAAGGAAGTGAAAGAAGATTCACATTATGTAAAAATCAACATCAAGATTTAGAAGGTGAAAGATAGGTAATCTTGGTTTCATATTAATTATAGAGAGAAGAATACAGAAAGATCAAACAAGTTGCTCATGTGATCAAAGAAAGCTTTCGACAGTAAATAATGGAACAGAATACCAGAAATTATAAATAAATTGGGTTAACTACAGTGAAAAAGGATCGATTATTACAAATTTCTACAAATAGAAAGAAACGAAGATCAATTGAGCATGAATTAACGAAGAAGATCAAAGCAGAAAAGAGTAGTATAGAAATGTTTCATCGCTACCGATCTTCAATGTATACATTATGAAAATAATAATGACGCAATAAAAGAATATAACAATAATAAAAAAATAAAAGAATAAACAATAAATGAGGAATTAACAAAGATGAAAGAATTAGCAATAGTGAAAGAAATAACAATAATGAAATAATTAACAATAGTGAAAGATGTAACAACAATGAAATGAGTAATAATGAATTAAAAACAATGGATTAATAACTATTTACAGATGATGTGGCAATAATCGAAGAGAAGTACGCAGTAAGGAAGTTTTCTGGAAACAATTATGGCAGGAATGACGAAGGAAATGATTTGTAGAGCCCTAATGACCTAATGTGACCAGCTTGTCGAATTGGGACAGGCTGGTGATTTTCAGTAAGTAATTAGGAGAGATTGAAGGAATTCGCTTGGGACAAGACGCGTTGAAAGCAAACCAATTCTTGGGCTATTAACTCTTGATAATGGTGTGGGAACATTTGTACCCCGAATTTGGTAATTGATTAGCGTGTAAGTGAATTATGTACTCTCATCTAACTCTCATCTTTCTCTAACTCTCTCCAACGTTTTTTTCATGTCCTTGGTGGAAATAATGTAGGCAAGCATTGAGGGAAAAGAGAATTCAGGACGAGAAGACAGCCTGTCTGAATTCTTTCTTCTCTCCTTTCTTGTTAAAAACCTTTTCCTTTCGGTGAACTATTTCGGCTTTAACCAAAGCAACCTTCAAGACCTTTTCAATTGGGCGACGCTGTCTCTATTCGATTCCGCTGCCCTCAGATTCTTCTCAGAGACGATTCCCTCTTTCCTCTCATTCTCTTGAAGTTCCATAACATTTGCCTCTGCCACTGCTTTCCTTTCCTGCAAACGACGTAGCGCCGATAGAAATTTTAATTGCACCGTTTATCCCCTAGAGCAGCGACTTAACTTACCCAAAGACTTTAGCAAATATATTTACATACATAAAAGTGTATGCACGGTACATTAAAAAATAAGAATTATGAAATGTACACAAATAAGCCGATTGGTCATTTTCTTCGACAAATAAATCATTTTTTCACTAACGTGAACAATTCCTCCGAGACTCACAACAATTGGCAAACTTAATTGCTTCACACAATTTCACTCAGCTATTCGTGCTTGCTTTCAGAAGTGTCCAATTTCTTATTTTTATATCCCAGGTCGATAAAATGATTGGATAATCAATCAAATAATGGCACATTCGATGAAAATAAGGAATTAAATTACGAAAAACATATTATCGCCATTCGATAACTTCGTCATTTGATAAAATGAAGGTAGAATTACCACACTAAATATACCCTTATATCAACATATGTACCCTGCAAGCTATCCTTGGGGTGTAGTGGTAATACGGTGAAAAGTGCTTCAAAAGCTGAGGTTATTTCGCACGTGGGCTCCCAGCGGGAATCGAACCCGGGACCGCTTTCATTGAACGCGAATGCGCTGCTCACACGGCTATCCGGGATTCTTATATTTTTAGATTAGGGAATCTACTTCTCTAATCGATTAATTTCGCGTATCATTCTTAGAAAAAATGAATTCTTGAATCGACTGGTTCTAACATCCATTTCTCTGATCTTCCTTTCAGTATCAGGACGGCAAAAGTGACAACGATAATAATGGGCATAATATCGGCTATATCATCTATGTAAGTACTCTCTCTGAATTTATTAAATAAAATAAGTCTTTGATTGGACCTTCACTCTTCTAAAGATTCCTATCCAGCCTCCTGAAGCATCCGAGTAACGCTCACCGAAATGTCATGACAATTCTTTAAAAATGTATACCCTTAAATGCCTTTCGTTGTATGTTTTCTAAATCGCGAAGACGACACTTATTAGCAATGCACTGCATGTATACTCAAAGTGAGGCCGAACTAGCGCAAAGTAACATCGCTCTAGCGTATTCCTCACTGGAAAAAGACATTTTTAGTTTAGAAATAAGGCAATTAGATTCGTGTATAAGGGCGGTTAGTGAGTTAAGTAGCCACTCCTTTGGCAATTTAATATACCCGCCCATGTTGCAATAACGTAAGGAGAATTTTCGGTACAACTCAACAAGGCAAGTCCCGTGTAATCCGGAGCGTAAGCCTTTCCCTCTGTATATACTTATAAAATGTTCTAATTTCCCCCTGAAACACACCGATTGACCCAACTAGCTCTTCCTCATCTTCTCTCTTGTCCCCCTCCAAATATAACTTCTTTTTGTGTTCCATCTCCTTTAAAAATTCATCACACCCACCCTTCTTTTTTTATTTCTTCAATCAATATTCCCCATTTCTTTATCCTCTCTTCTTCATTTCCCTCCGCTCGCCCCTTTCGTTAATTTGCGCCGTATCAACATTCCAACATCAAAATCACCTCATAACCATTTCCACGAATCAACTTTCTCTCTCCCCGCTCATCAATGTAAACTCCCTGTCAAAATATTGCTCGAGATTTTGATGGGCTTAAATTTCTTTCTGTGAAGGGCGAGAAATTACGGGTCCCTATTCATTCATCCGCTGTGTTTTTC
Source organism: Pachydiplax longipennis (assembly GCA_036926295.1). Taxonomy (NCBI): domain Eukaryota; kingdom Metazoa; phylum Arthropoda; class Insecta; order Odonata; family Libellulidae; genus Pachydiplax; species Pachydiplax longipennis. Next base: position 41,252,241 of record JAVFKF010000015.1, read on the forward strand.
CCCTCCTTAATGTTACATCAGATGGTTGTAGTCGCTTTTCGGTGTATGGCAGTGGGTGTGAAGAACAGCTCAATAAATATCAGCGAAACATTGTATGTTTGATGTCTCGGAGGAACAGTTTCAAACCGAAAACAGAAACCGAAAAAACCGTTATTTTTGCAGAAGTAAAAAATAATTGAAATTCGTGAACCTGAACCGAAACCGAAAACCGATATGAATTCCGTTTCGAATTTCGTACGTATGAGGTAAGTGAAGGAAGGTTTACTAATTATGTGTACCTACGCCTTGCGGCACAAATTTTATTCTAAATTTTAGTGTAAGGTAATACAAGTGATAAAAGCTAGAAATAATGAACCAATCTTTTCGGAAGGATTATTACTATGTTTGGAGCGGGATGATCCGATTCGAACCGGTTCGTTGGCAGAAGTAGCGAAACCGGAACCGTAATTCGGTTTATTTTTGGAACTGGAGCGAAAACCGGAACGTAAAATTACGCTTCGATGCCTTGCTAGGAGGCAAAGGTTTTTAGGTAAATTCAGCGATATTTCATCTCTTTATCCAGATCATAAGTCAAGTTTAGCGTCTTCAGAGCTATTTGTTTCAATGGGAGACCAGGTAACCCTCATTCAAACTGAGGTTCCATTACCAAAATTTTACGGTTAATATCTAAGCATGAATTCATAATGATCGGCTTCCATGTGCCCGGGTGCAATTGCAACACAATTGCTTTCCTTTCATAGACGTGATGAAGGTTGATGAAAACCCGAAAGTTTTTTTGCACAGGTTCTTAACAATGATAACAGTACTTAAAAGCGGACACAGGAAATCCTAAAAATACGAGATCGAACCGATAAAGAATTAAAAGTTTAATAGATGAATACAAACTTACACAATTCCATTCATTATTCTGGAGTGAGCACGTTATTTGTATCACACTTTCGCTAATAATACAATGTTTCGCTTCATCCTAACATCTTTAACTCCTTCCTTGAAGATGACAAGTATATATATCCTAGTGGAAGATCCTGTCCTTAATTAAGGCTTTTCTATCGGACCTATCAGCTAGTACTTTCTTATTTACTCTCAATTTCAAAGCAGTTTGTATCACCGTATTTTGCGGTGGTACAATTTTAAATCGTGATTTCGTGTTGAAAGTCCTTTCGCAAGCGAATCGTAATTCATGAAAATGCCAGTATTTGTGGCAATTAAGAATATGCAGCTTTTCAAACAACACGATTTCTCAAAGATTGACAATACTCGTAAACATTTGGATTTTCCCAGAATAATTGCAAATCCGAACGAACTGTTGATGTTAATGATTTTGTAAGAATACGCAGCTTTGCAAAATAATTTTAATATCTGAAGAAGTGTTAGTATAATTTTTGTACGCAATTTTATTAAAATTAGATAATTACTACCAGGGTCTCGCATCACCATTAGGAGGTCCCAAAAAAGAATATTTTGTCCTTTTTTTACGGAGAATAATCTTTCAGTTGGGTCTCAAAGTGATCTCTGCGTCTAGAGCATCTTATTACTGAAATTAGTCCTTGATTATACCTCAAGATGCTAAGATTTATTTGGAGACTTGATATTTCTTTAAAAAATTTTTTCATCTAATTAGGAAAGAGATTAAATAAACTCTTTTATTATTTATTCTACCTCTTCTTGTGAGCAATTCATCCTCCATTCTCAACCAGTCTTTCCTCAACTTTCCTCTCCTTTTGGTACTATTTGCATTCTTCTCTTACGCCATCTTAGCCTTTCCTCTTCCTTCCGTCCTTTATTCGTCTTATCTTCTCCTCATACGGAGGAACTTCTAAATTTATTCCAGAGTAGATATCGCACCTCAATACATTACAGTCACTCAACTTTCTTTCGGTTTGGGCAAAGTCTGCAAACTACTTTTTACGAAACACAGGAGATTTGGACTTTGTTTCGCGGGACACAAACGAATATTTTTACTTTAGCACGTTAAACGTTTAACAATCTGTAAGTCAGTGGTAAAATTTTGAGTCATAATCATAGTAAAATATCGAGTCTTAAATGTTCGGCAGTCGTAAGGATATTCCTCACAAAGATTATATCGTATACTCACAAGTATCCATGTGAACGAAAAACCAGTAAATACCCGAAATCTTTCTATTTGAACTATGACAAGGGCTCCTGAATAGCCACCTGGGCAAAAGGTTGAAAGCTATTCCGGGTTCGATTCCCGGTGGAAGACTTTATATGCGAAATGACCTTAGTTTTCGAAGGAATTTAAATATTATTTCTCGAACAACGATCGAACATGATTCTGTATATTACAACAGCTACCGAAAAATCACTAATACATGTGCAAAACTGATCGATAAGTGAAACAACGCACACTAAGTTTCCCGCAGACATATTTTGCAAGGCAAAAAGTTTTCTTTCATTGAAGAAACTAGTCTCCTTTAAAAATATATCTGTGGAAGATATTAAGTGCACATTGTTTAATTTATTATGGCCTCCTTCCACAAAGTTGAGCTTGAACATATCAGAAAACTGATCAAATTTGCAAACATCAGCAGTTTTGTGCTGTAAATTTTACTTTTCTGCAAACTTACAGCGTCGGAAAAATTACCAACATTTCTCAAGCTTTCAAACTTTGACATTACAGTAAAATACTTTACGGCACTTTGACTTTCTCTCATGACACAATATTCTGCCGCAGCACATGGAATAGTGTATTCTGGGTTAAAGCGATCAAACCAATGTTTTCAAAACCACAGAAATCATAGAAAATTCACAAATCTTGAGCTGCATCTATTGCGCAGTTGTTCTCAAAAACAATAGATTGCCGTCGGTGGGGCACAATTTGTGAGAGCACCTTCTTCATGCGGTGAAACACGTTTGGGATATGCACCGATCTAAATTCGGTGAGAATACGATCTCGTGGATATTACGCGTTCGCCCTTATGCATTGGCCGATCGCATACAATGGATAACATCGGAGAAGCGTTCTAAGAATAGTCTTTTCAAGAAACCATTATTTTCTTGATCGATACGCTACTGTAACAGACAGTGGCATGGCGATAAGGGTTGATAAAGGGAAGAACTCGACATTTAGGGGCTCGCGATGCTTTCGCGGAATGTCTCTCTGTTTAGAAGTTGAGAATCTGAGGTCTTGTACGTTTTCAATACGACTTTCTCGTCACTTCTTCAAAATTGCGTATTTAACTGTAGATTTTAGTATAGTTTAAACGAGCTTCCCATTTTGTTTGGACGGAACAATATAATAGGACGTTTTCGAACTACTATGCCGAGCCACTCAAAGGAACCCTTTAAATCTTCATAGTTAGTTCAACGTTATAAGCATAATTCTATTTCAACAAGGACGCTTATCGGTTGCGCTAACGTTATCATGAGACATAATGACGTTAGCGCAACCGATATCCCAACATAAGCAAGGTGCTTTGATTACCAGCACTTTCAGTCTTACCTCCAGAGAAACCAAGTGAGGCAAGTTATTAGTTCCCAATCTTACCCGTTCAAATGGAGTATTACGAGAGAATCAAAGGGCGCGGATTTTATCCTACGGTGAGGAGAATTCACACCGTCTTCATGTAGAGTTTCAAGTTTCGATTCATATTTTACATTCGATAAGGCCTAAATCGAGGAAAGCGGTTTTTAAGAAATCTTGCACGTAAAGGCATGCCCCTAGGAAAATTTCCAAGGAATAACGGAAATGAAAAATTTTTGTTTGGCCGGTGTCTCTATTAGGTCGTGGGTATGACACGATGCCGCTCAGTCGGATGAAGTCACGCGCCCTTGCTAACAAAGTCTCCCCCAAAACGGCATGTTGACTGTGCTGCCTAATTGGATGAAGCGTCCGCCCGGAAAGTGGAAGATCCGGGTTCGAGTCCCGGTCCTGTCAACCTTATTTTAAGACCGTTATTCCTTGAGAGTCAAATTTAAAGTTAAAGTATGTATAATTGCATCGGAGTAAAGAGCATTTCAACAGCAAATGCTCGCAAACCCGAAGAAGTGCTGCGCAAGGAGATGCGTTTCGATAGAAATGCTGTGATAAAAAGGTAAGCGTAACGAAAATGTTTTCAAACGGAGAATCCTTGAAAGAATGGAGATTAAAAGTTGTGATTGTTTTATAAGTTTAGAAAAAGCACGATTGCAGACGTAACCGTTGTTAAGCGACCACTCTGCTACTTCGGCCGATCCGATAATGAGTGTGTGTTAAGCGAAATAGTTGCTAGGATAAGTCGTTCTAAATACTCATTCTTTCCGCAACCGATACGCCAGAACAACGAACAAAAGAAGTAGATCAAATGTATGTTTACACCCCCTGCCACATACCGAAAGACGGCTTGCAGGGTATTAATGTTGATAAAGATGTATACATAATTGACCTAGAAGGCACGAGTAGTGTCCTGGTCTTGGATAAGGGGCTAAGTATTTTAATTTAACTTATACTTACATTAAATTACGGAATTAATGATTTGAAACTACCGTATTTATAACATTATCGCGAATTTCAATCATAGTTAGCGTCAATTTATTTAAATGCAATTAAATAGAATACCTCGCCTTCTATCCAACCGGACTCAATCCAATGCACCCAAAGCTTTTCCAATATCTAAGTCGAAAGTCCAATTCTGTTTCGCAATGGTCTCAACAGTCCTATATTGAAAGGTTATTTCATAAAGGGAAATACCAAGTCCGTGGAGAGGAAAATTAAATTTTCCCTCGGTTGTATTCTAACGAATCTATGAATGTACCCAGAATCCACTTCTTTTCCGGAAAAATTTCGGGACTACCATGCAGCATTTTTGTATGGTTTCTAATGCTACATTTCTTTTAACTTTCCGCATCTTTTCTCAAAAAATATTCTTTCATACCTACGTATTTGAATAAGCTTACTGATACCTTTTTGACATTTTTCCACTTTTACTTAACAATCGAAATTTATCTGCTGAACTCTCGAGGTTATTTTCTTAAAAGAGTAAAATACTTTCCATCGCTTATCTACGGAGTGGGCACAAGGCCGGCCTTTCCGTAGAGCAGATAACTAAGACATTCCATGTAAACGAAAAGTATTTTGTTCAGGGTAAATTTGAATGGAAATTTAGCCTTTAAAATAAACATGTCTATTCAACTTGATATTCAGTTTGAGCTACAAGAAAAAAAATCGGAAAAATTTGCGCACTTCATTTAACTACTTACTCCATGTTAAACAGAGAAATTTGTATTTATATTAGTCACGGATAATTATCGGATGTGTTTTTTGCTATTTTTTTTTACGATTTATACATTCAGAAATTGGTTCGAATTAAACTAGAGCACGAAATACTTTTAGTGAGTTATGAATCGGGTCGTCTGTTATTATCTGCCGAGTCTCAGTACGTCCCTGTGAAGCCAACAGAGGGGCAAACTGACCTTTCCGTTGTCCTCCAGCCATGTCCGTGTCCACCATGCTTGTAAGCGGAGAAGTATGCCGCATTAGTCATTCAAATACATACCAGCAGATGTCGCAGGACACCGTGACATCATACGGACAGACATCTCTGAAATGAACTTCGAAGAAAACTATTAAAGGAATGCCGTGCATATGGGTCTTTGACTCTGAAGAAGTTTGGTTAGATGATAGTATTCAGACACCTTCCACTGCGTTTGACAGTGAGGGACTTACAGTAGAGTCCATACATTTCACCCGAAGGAATTTTTCTCCTAAGACGTTTTATCGGAGACTTTTCATGCAAAAGATGTTTCACCTAAGAGATATTTCACCCGAGAGAAATTTCATCCTCGTTTCGAAAAAGATAAAACTGCCAGACAAGTGAAGCACATAAATGAATCCTTACAAAGGAATTAAAATAATCGAGGCTTTAATTAAAGATTTTCTAAACTCGTTTGCTACATAAACCATCGAGAGGAAATATGTATATAAAAATGGGTCAAATATGACACAAGTGTAACTCTCATTCTTATTACTTTTGGTAGTGCCTTTCTCGCTTTTTAATAATATTTAATAATTTCCTTTAATAATCCATTGGATGGTAACTTCATTGGGTGAAATACACTTGGAGGAAACGTTCTTTGGGGAATTATCCCTGGGTGAAACGTCCTGTAACCACTTACAGTTTCTACCCAAAAAGTACTTTCATTTTTGATTTTCATTTATCACATTCTTCTTTCAACGGAAGTATGCAAATAATTTTTCGAAGCCGAAGCATATGAATTTTTTTGTTATCTCTATGTTACTTAACGTGAAGTTGGAAGGCTATCAAAATGTTGGATCCCACAGCCAATGTTCGTACGCTATATCAATACCCCAAAATGGAATAATTTGTGTATGGCAATTTTAAGATTTTTATTCTCCTATGTTTGGTAAAATCTGAGGCTCATTTATTTTGTCTATTTCAGACGGTATGTACAAAGAATGCGGAATCAAAACTTAGCGGGTACTCAGAGTTCTTTCCCAACCATCGCATTCAATGGACTCGTGTGAGAAAAATTTGTATCAATCAGCTCTTATTAAGAGTTCTTTTCGCTATCAAAAGAAAAATGATTTTACAGAGGCACTTAGTGGAATAATGATATGCTATTAATATATGCTATAAATCGTAAAAATGTTGTATTAAGGTTCAAACAGATTTTACGTTCATAGTTGTATTATTAATTGGCCAGCAGTCACCGATAATTGAAACGCTTCTAATAACTAATTTCTCCCGTTTGACTCAACTTTCTCTTCCACCTTCATTTGAATGATTAGAATCTTCGGTAATTTTCTTTCCGATGCAACGGCATGCTGCTTCATACATTGGTACCACTTGAATGACTTGAACGTCTATCATTGCCTTCGTATCTTTACAGGCTGAGAAAAGTGGTTTCGCACTTACAGCAACTTCCCTATTAATTTACCCACCGACAAAAGTACAATTTTGCCTTACTCGAGGGTGACTCTCATTGCCAGCTGCCAAAAGTCGAGTTTCCTCGCAAAACCAAATAGTATGTATAACCTCAATATAAAACGTTATAGTTCAAGCGGCCTAAGGGCGCAGCACACCGTTGTGTTCAAAGGAAAAGTTATCAAACCAAATCATTATTAATGAGTACCCATCCTCAGATAAATTTAAAGGATACACATAAATACATATTTCATGTATTTGGTTACCTACGGTGATGTTGGAATGGTAACCATTAAAATAAATTTGTTCCAAACTTTAATGCTAAGTAAAACTTATTTGACGATGAATAGCAAATTATTGTGTCGGGTTAGCTAGTGATTGGAGAAAGTTGAATCAATCACATCTTTAGTCAATATGATCTTTACGCAATAGTTTATGAAAAGAGGAATTTCTCCAACTATTCAATTCATTCTTTTTCTGCGAACACGACTGAGTCAAAGAAAGAAAGGTACACAAGATGGAGAGGAGACCCGAAATAAAAACAATGCAACGCTGTATTTAACCTTCATATATTACAAATTTTCACGTAGATAATCTTTGATAATCAATACACTTTCCCTCCAGGCAATCTTCCACTGTCACTATCGATAATGATAATGTTTGTTTTTGAGCAAAGGGTTTCACTCCAAACTTGAATTATTTTTTCTCTTCCCAAAGCAGTTCTTCCCACGCAAACTCGTGCACGGCAACTTGTAAACACACGGAAATCACTATTGGATGAAAAGCAAATCAAAACTCGACTGCACAATGATCAGAGTCCTTCGACGAAGTTTCACTCAAGAGACCTAAAGTAAATTAGAATGGCTATCCCACGTAGAATAGGTTTATTCGGATGAATTGACACACGGAGAGAGCCCGCTTAAAAGAAGCCTATGGGAAAACAGCCGTCAATGTCCACACTTAAAACATCTACGTGGAAAAATGTCCACCAGGAGGAATTCTGAATTGGATAAAGCCTTTTGCATACAATAGGTCACGTGGGACAACATAGGACCGAACCATTGTGACAGGACATCCAAGTCAAATGACTGAGAACTAAAATAATTAAGCACTAAGCACAAGTAAACAGTAACCGTAGGAACGATAGGGCAGTGGTAGATAAGAAATAGTGTTCAAAAGGATATATCCAAGTGAGAATTTATCGTTGGAACATTGATCCACGTGGATATTACTCCAATTAGCGTTCATGATAGTGCAGATTCCGTAGGCTTTTTCCAAGAGGGCCTTCATCTCGTAGGGCTTCCATCATGGAACCACTTTCTTCGGTTCGGCAAAGTTCATAAGGAATTCGAGGAATACATTTGGGTCAAGAGCGAGTGGTCTAAAAGGCGGCCATTTTAATTTCGACAGCGTCCGTTTCCTTCAGCATTGGCGCCACGGTCGAGGTGCCGCCATTAAGGCACTATAGTTAGGATTGCTTCGACGGCCGAAGATGACGTATGGCCGAAAGGGTGTCTCACTCATTTATTATTTAACAATTTTGGGGAGTTTTTTTTTTTGGGGATGGTTTGATTCAAGGGTATCGTTACTCTCACCTAAATTTAGACGCTTATTATATACATTTAACAATGCCGATCACTATTTTTTTGAAAGTAAAAGAGAGAAATTGGCGAATCTTTTGAGGCCAACCGTTTTGCAGAAAATTGGTAGTCGTACGGAAAATATTGGTCGAAATGTGAATGGAAACATTAAGAATTTTTAACGGAAACCAAATCGACATAATATGGATCAAAAGAGGATATTCATGCCGTATGCGATTAGCATTATTGTCAAACAATTCAAGAGAAGGAAAATAATGCAGTGTATCCACATCAGATGGTAAACTGTAACTGTGCTCGCCTAAGACTAGTTGAATACCACTTTCAGCAAATTTAGCACAATGATTTGTTGCTAAAATTTGGCCGCTTCTTAAACGCAGATATGTATAACGTAATTGCCCACAACTGATAATTAACGTCTTCAAAAGATTCCTTTAGAGCACAACAGTCATTCGTATTATTATTATACATATTCATACCCTCCCATTCATAAATTTCAGTGAATAAACTGTTTTTGGGGCCTGAATTTGAAGCTATGCCACCTGGGATAAGCTTTTGGTTCTCACAATGTTATTAATTACATATTACCGCTATTACAATGTCCACTAAGTGGTCGTTGAGTATCATTATTAAGTACCATTGCTGTTAAGAAATCGTTGTGTTTTTCTTTGAATGTTAGTTCCACATTACAGTTCAGCACAGCCAATTCGAGACCAAACCATCCAATACATATTACTTTTGTTTGGAGGGGAAAAGTCCAGACTTAATTCAGTGGTATTCAAAAAACAAGAATAAAATACAGTTAGTAGAAATTATAAAGTAGGCAAACCTAGAAAAAGTAAAAGATGTTTCAAACGTAAAACTTGTATTCTTACTAGATGAAAACGGAAACTAAAGATATTCATGAACACATTAACAGTTATTTTGTTGGAAACAGTTCATCAGCAGGTGTGGATTGTGTCTGCATACGACATGAATACCAGAGGGATAATTCTTTGGTTCCATCCCCAAAAAGTCAAAGGAAGCGGTAGGAGTTGGTCCCACCTCGGGGGTCGAACCCGAGCCCGTGGATGAGTTTCCCATAAATACGCAGTAAGTGAAGATATGTTCATAAAAAATCATTAAAGGAATTGCGTTGAGCGTTCCAAAATGTACATGCATGGGTCGTTTGGGGTTTAGCTAAGTGACAAATGAAGAACGAATGTCTCAATGCGAAACATTTCTCGTGACCGTAAGAGGGCTTACGAAAAGAGTCAGATACAGTGGTGCCTGAACCATCCAAACGTCGAATTCGAGGTGAATTCTCCGGTAACCCTAATTTTCTCCAAACCATGCGACGTTTAGACATAAACGACATGTATCGTAAGCGTGTGATAGGTTAAAGTAGTCGGTAAAAACATCTGTTACGCATTTATTGATATTTTTCTCGTTTGACTGACGATTTTGACTTGGGGTTTGAAAACACTCTGTTAGCCGTTTGTCGGAGACAGCGTATTCTAGGTAGAGGGGCACTGGGAAGGCCAGGACTTATAAGAATGACCCAATGTGCATTTCGATACCCATAGTCAAAGAGTGATATCATTTTACGTTTAACCCTAGGATAGTTAGTAATCGAAATGCGAACCGGGTGATTATTAGAAGCCATCCTGGCATTCCTGGTTCCCCGGTACCTCGAGGACGCTGCCCCGACAAACGGCTTACTGATGTTTCCAACATCTAATCCAACAGCAGTCGCGTTCCATTTCTTACGACAATTTTGACATAAAATCCTTTTCGTAAATCAAATAATACTCATTTACTGTCCGGAATAACCAAAATTGGCATTGTCTAAAGTGTGAGTAGGGCCGGGACGAGAGATTGAGCTGGTGAGGTAACCGCCCCAGGGCGGGGAGATGAGTGGGGCGTCGATGATGTAAGCTGCATGAACGCCTCAAGAATATATAAAATATAGAGGAGTTCACAAGAGCGATGTGATAAACAAGTTGTAATTTGTAATGCGTTTGAGATACGCAGGATGATCGAATTCCATCAAACCGAAGACATTTCCGTGCAGAACGGGACGAATTCAAGCATAATCTCCGATGATGGTTGAGTGATGTTTTTATTGCTGTTGTTAATGTTAATTTTGTCTTGACAAGAGAGATATTTGCAACATTTATGCCATGGTCTTGGCTCGTTAGATTGCTTTGAATAATAGCTCTTCAACAATAATCGAACCAGCGATAATTTATCTATCAAAAAGAGAGAAGGCTATTCGAAATAATTCGGTGTGATGTTAACTTGTTAATAAATTTCTAGAAAATGAAAAAGCCCACAACTTTGAAACGGGACAATGTATATTTCGATGACCAAGGGAGGTTTGGAAACGGGACCGTCCCGTAGAAAACGGGACACATGGCCAGCCAATTCTTGAGCCTTGGTTATGCATCAGCATTGTTGCACTTGAGATTGGTACAGTTTAGCAAATCACTGTCGCAACAATGAGGCGTCGCGTAACAATAACCGACGCCGACAATAATCTCGCGCGCGTCGAAAGAATCAAACATTGAAGACGGCGAGTTGGCAACTAACATAGTATCGTCACGAAACAATCCGAGCCAATAATGTCGAACGGTTAAGGGGGAAAAGGGCCAAAAATTAAGACGACGAGTTAATTGTTGCGCCGATGAGCGGCCTCGCATGCGAAACCGACGCTGGGGTCCGCGAGCGATTCAATTTTCATGATTTAGCGCGCGGAAAATTGATTCGAGCGACCTAAATCAAACGAATCGAGGCACCACTGTACCCACGCACGATTACGAATGCAGCTCACAACGAAAAAGATGATTACCCAAGGGAAATGAAAAGATTTCCTGTGCTTAAAAAGAAATCAATCATCTACTCGGCAACTTCCTATTCTATAACTACTGATAGAGTCACGTGATCGTGCTCGCGGCGCGAGGCACGTTTTTTAGGAACACGGCGGAACCGCACAACAGAGATAGAGAGAGCTTCGTTTGGCGAATTCGTTTTGAGTCGTCCATTTTCACCGCTGCACTACAAAATACCCTCTCGCGGCAAGACGATGAATTCACGGGGTAAAAAAATGTCTCCAGTCCTCCTTTCCTTAATAACTTAATCAAAAGGGGACCATAGTTTTCGTTGGGGATTGTCCAACGGCTAACAATTCTTTCTCTAAAACAGGGCCGTCTCTCTTCTTCGAGTCCACAAACTGGTCGAGAATGACCGGTCTGCAGTTGACGACCGCTCTTCCATTGTCAGGAGCACTGCAAACGTTATTTCGGCAACTGCACTGCAACCATTAGAGCAAATGTTATCGCAGGATTTTCTGCAAATGCGACGCGAGAATTCGGCACACCTCCTTCCTCATCTTCCTCACGCAACAATTGACTGCGAGCACCGGAAATGTAAACTCCAGGTTGGTACATTTCTGTCATAGCCACCCCAAGAAATTTTCGCAACCGCCCCGTTGCATAGTCTTACGATAAAATCAAACCGACATAATCCAATGAAGCACATGTTCAAGTCATCAACTCATTTCGTCAAAAACAAGGGTTGGGCTTGGTGAGTTGCTTAATGATCACTGTCGCAATGTCTCATTGTATTTGTCGACACCCCTTGTTTTTAACACAAGAGAACTATTAACCTTGTAACTGTAGGTAATGTTCATAGTTATCGCAATAATTATTGTAAAGGAAAAAGAATTGTTCAACCAACCGTGCAACATTCTCAGTTACCACAGACAGTTCTTGTAGAACTAGTGAATAACTCTTAGATCGATTTCAAGTCCGATAAATTACTCTCACAAAACAGTTAAGATGTTATTACATAGCAGTAATTACTTATATTCGATCAGTTACAACTTAACTTCACTCTTGCTTTACAATCGTCATGCATTAACTGCAAAACATAGTACGGAGAGACGCATGACTGTAAAAGAAATCGGGGTAGCTATGATAGAAAAGAACCAACATATTTCGCGAAAGCTCAAGGCACGTCTTCAGTGCCATAGAAATTCTGAAACGAATTCTGGCTTGGAAGGGTTCACTTTTTGAGAAAGATTCCCGGCAAGGGTTTTGGGTATCACATAGCTTGTCTCATTGTCTCTTCAGTAAGCCCCTTCCAAAATCACTTTCGTCTCAATTGGAGTGTCATACGTTTCTGCTGGTGCTGTTCAGTTGACTTGTGTTGTGGATGAGAGAAGATGGAAAGAGGGAGGTTCATTGCGTCGGTGAAAAGATCACAACGGCTAGGAAATGATTATAGAAATCTCAAGGGAATACTGGCAAAAGAAGAGGATTGCAGAAGAATTCAATGAGAATGCTTAGGAAGTGGGGTGATAGTGTGCTTATGGTACTAAATGAAGAGAAAAATTATAAGATCATGGGCTAGTATTTCACAAATACTCTATAAAATGAGGTAGGAAGGCTACCTAAAATCCGGAAATTAGTTCTATGATCAGGTGGTGGGTCCAATTTGATTTATTTTATTGGTTTGTTATTGAAATGATTCCCAGAATTTACCGCTTGGTAATAAAATAGTTTCAAAACTTAGGTGAATTCCATTTCTTATGCTTTGTGGTGTTGCATAAATAAATACATTACTCATCTATACTTCGTATTTAGCAAGCATCCTCACGGAAGGTTTGCTCAGGTTATGACGAGATAAGTGTTTGCAAAGGGTTTGAGGGAATGAAAATACGATGCGAAAACCAATATGACAAAAAATCCTTCGATCAGTGAATGAGAGGTGAGGTTATAAAGTAATAAAAGAAAAAATTCAAAGGATAAACGGAGGTGAGGTTTAACGAGACCGGGACACGAAGTCGAATCTTCCACGGGAGATCAGGGTTGGTGTCCTAGTCTAGTTAGACATCCTCACCTCTGTGTATCATTAAAATTTTTAAGCGAAATTCGTGTTCGGTAAGATTCATTTCCTCAGGAGAAATATCATTGAACTAATAATGAGTTGATCGCATAATGACAGAGTCTAGAAAACTGTTTTGGAATGAGGAGAACTGTTGGAATAGGTTGAATCACGTGTGCCAGGTATCAGGAGGTACTCTCGGGTTTCCAGCGGAGTAACTGCTGCAATGATTGTCGACTTGTTTTGGCTTCTTTCTATGAGGCCATCTTCTGCACGTTCAGTTGGTCCGGCTGGAAACCGAGAGGTTACATCCAGCATAAGCTTGGATGGGAAAGGGGAGGGTCGTTCCAGATAATGCTAAGGTAGAAACCACTGATGAACGAAGCGGGAGGCCATGAATAAAAACAAATCCTCGGGTTCTCAATCCTGAAACCGTTTAGCCGATTAAACAGCGTCAGCATTGCAGTTATCGTGCGACAACATTTGCTCCATCGATTGCGAAAATTGCGGTCAACAACACAGAGCCCATGGGCTGATAGTTTGAGAGGAAGTTTCCTCATGGTGAACGTCACTAAAGCGCCCTCAGCGAGAGAAGCAAAGTGATGGGCAGCACGGGCGCCCCGTCCCACCAGAAGCGAAACCACGGCAGAGCGGGGCTGGTGGCCGAGGGCGCCGAAGCTCCTCCACTGAGGGGCGCGGCGTCGTCTCCGCCGGGGCCTCCGTCGGCGTCCACGGCGTCCCTGCATCCTCCGCCGACGTCTTCCGGGCGCAGGTCGATGAGTGGGACCCTCGCAGCGGTGCGTGGGTGTACACAAGTGGCCTCCCTGGCCAACCGGTGCCTCGCCCTTTGAGCGCCTTCCACCGAAACAGTGTGGATCTGCAGGGTCTCCCGTAGCCATCGACGCAGCCAAGCCCCCAACCACGCCAACTCGCAGCCGCAAGACCAAGGGTTGCCACGGAGGACGAGCCCACCTGCGAATCCACAAGAAAGGGTAAATGTTAAAGGTAAAAGGGTAGCTTTCGGTTACTACAAACCTTTTAAGATGTGGGTGTGGCGTAGTATAGAGAAAGTAAGCAATGTCGATTGAAAAACGAACAAGGAGGTGCTAGAGATGGTTGGGAGAAAAGGATGTTAATTGAAGTAATTAGAAATCGACAAAGGAAACAGTGGGTCAGATATTGAGAGGAGAGGGATTGTTGAAGAAAGTGATAGAAAGAAGAATGCTAGGGAAAAGGCAGGGGGAAGACGAAGACAAAAGATGTTGGATGACTTAAGGGGTGGTACGGTTTACCAAGAAGGGAAAGAATAAGAGGGCAAATAACCTACCGGAAGGTAGAACACTAATATTTGTGTGTGTGTGTGTGTATGTATACAATACAATATTCCAAAGTGCGAGAATTTTGAAAAAATAATCATAAATTCGCGAGATATTGCAGATGACCAGATGACCAATGCGATTGTTGAATCCCAGCTTATGCATTCTTAGAATATATACAAAAAATCTACGTTATATAGGCCTAAATGATATAGTGAGTAAAGGGAAATAGATGATAAAGCAAATCGGTTCTAAGTGTAAGTTAAATTAAAAAAAAGTCAAATAATGAAATAGTGTGCGCGCACCTCCTGTCATACGCCCAAAAGCATTACGTGTGTAGATATACCAATAATTAAATAACTTAAAAGTACCCCATTAATTCATTGAATGAGTAGGGGAAGGGTGATTGGTTTGTTGAGTCAACAAGCCGTGGCAACGCGCGAAGTATGAAGAAATGAGACGAAATGAGAGCAAGAGTAAATGTCATATGTATTTTAGAGTACGAAATATACGAAAATTAAAATTTGCTTTACCAAATAAAGAATTGATTTATTAAAACAATCAAAAATAAAAACTCATAGAACCTTCTTAGCTTCTTCTTATGAAGCTTTTTAGCAAATCTGAAACTTAATTTTCCGGAAAAAAATTTTCCCTAAACAGGATTCGAACCACTGAGGATAAACTTTCGGATAAATCTTTGGAAATGTTGGACGTTGGAAATTTGAACCAGGCACTCTAACCACTCGGCCATTTGGATAACACTAAAGAGTGAGGTTATAATTTGATAATAAGGATGGTTATGTATGTGTTATGATGACATGATATTACGCATACATTTAAATTAATCATTGACTATGTTACTTACATTACTAACTCACCCCGTCTATGACGGGGTATTTTGACACATATCCAATGTATGCGATAATAGTAGTATATTTTTCTATAAATTTAATCAGTTGCCGTCATTTTGACGGGGGAATTCACTAGTAATATTATAATAGGCGGAGTGAAAAGAATTTGAACCGGTAGGACTTTGGCAGAAAGAGCGATACGAGAGCGATAACTGAACAAATTCGTTGCTTCTTTTCTAGTCAATAAGTTTCTAGTTCACCAAAAATTAATTGATACGCTCTTTCTAAACATCAAGTCATGGTATATCATAGTAAAATGATGAACGATAAACTGATAAAGCTGTAATCGATAGAGAGATTAGCCCAATAATGATCAATAGCTTCTTCGTATAAAAACGATGCTGATGATCAGATGCAGCGTAATTAAAAGTGGCTGGCTATTAATTCGTTTTACAAAGACGAAAGCGATTTCCAATGAACTCTATGAGAAGAGAATCAAGATGAGTTGACCTGAGGCATGGGCGGATTGACATACTTAGTACCGTCCGTGGCTGTGATAATATAAAAGCTGCAGAGTTATGAGTGATGCTGAATAATAGCATTCATCCTGGTCACTACTAACTAAATGCTAGAAGTGCCACTTATTGAACCATTGTCCTTCACTTAATCAGTGATAGCATTCTCGCTAAGTGAACAAGGCAAAGGCTAACTACCTCACTCTTCTATTATAAGCCTCCGAGGCTTATGGTAGCTGAGGATAGAATGGTCGACAATCCAATCAGCCTTCGGACATACAGAATTTTAGAAACGCATGTGCATATCAAAAATATCTTTTCGTGCAATATGTTCGATGATATTTCAGTTTAACGCAAATCAATGAATACTCCATGATTATCTGATATGGGCCACATATATAATCACTTAGAAAGGAATGCGAGGTAATGAAAACGTAAAAGGCGTATGGATAAACTTACAGAAGAAGGGAGAGTGAAATAAGGAAGCAGATCCGCCCTTTGATGTAAGTTATTGGATTTAAGTATGGTTATGGGATGTTCACTCAATCATACGACTCCTCAGGCGGATCGAAAGAGGAAAGAGAATTGCTATCGCACGGCTTCCTTTGAGTACCCATCTGTGACGTTTCATTCAAAGATGATCAAATGTGGTAATTTTACCCAACACATAATTGATGTCGTACAGGATGCCCAAAATCCGTGTAAGAGTTTCCATCCTTCAGAAAGGGTACAGAATTTTCATCTCGGCGAATTCTCCAAGTGAATATCATCTTTTTCCGACGATAAAAATATTTTCAATTTTAGGTATGAATGAGTCTTGAGTGAAATGTGAAATTTAATATAATTTTGATGCTAAAACCTTCGTCTGAAAATATTTCAAAGCCGTTTAAAAATTTCATATCCTCACCACCATTATTATTCGCATAATTCTTCAGTGTGGAAAACTTCCGTATAGAAAACATTACGAGAATTTATTATTTTTTCTTTACACTCCAGAATAGGGTAGGGGTATGCTCAACCATATCACCAAATTTCGCTGACTTGGTGCAAAATGCATGATTCTATCTTAAAGAATTACGGCCGTTTTGGCATATTAAGACTCAAATTTTGAGAGACCGTTTATTTCCTAAAAAGAAATATCTAAGACTAACTCCGTACAAACTTGAGTTTTATACAGTGTAGATATTAAATAAATCTCTTCAAACGACAAAAAACGAATGAAATCAGGTCCGCATCTTAAGGATGGTAATTTACTGACTGTTATATCCTCATCTTTATTCGTAAAAGAAACTCCATCATAAAGAGAAAAAATGAAAACTAACAGAAATGCTTCATATATCCGAACCCTCCAAAACCAGAATTTAGATCAGTGTCTACCAAACTATTTACCTCTCATCACACAGGGGGTTGGAAATTTGTTTTAGAATACACCAACCGAATTTAAATTTAGTCTTGCTGTTAATTATAAAGCTATGTGTGCGTCGAATGTAAACTTTTTTTATTTTAATCAGGATTGAATGGTTATTCACTCTTTCGGCCTCCGGGAGGTAATTAGAAGCACTACCTTTACAAATTAATGAAGTATTGGCTCAGCGAACAAAAACTAGCAGAAACACTTAAAATTTCTGCTAATATTAAGCGTAATTTGATTGCATTCGTTCATTGAATAAATCTCTTACAACAGCGTTTCTACCTAATAATCAATAATGATACAAAACTTTAAATTAGCAAGCATCTTCAGTTCTCTGGTGAACGTTTTCACATTTGCGCGAACTAATGATACAGAAAAATTACTAAAACTTCTCAGATTCACAAAGATTTGCATCTTCAATACCATCAAATCATTCGCAGCTCGCTTAATATCTCCCGGAGCACACTTCCTACCTCTCGAGGCACCATTCCGTACCACATCACTCAGTTTGGAATACACTGATCTAGATAGTTATTTCCTATCAGGAGAACTTTCTCTCACACGGTTCGTTTTATCGCTCACTCTGTTCTTATGGGGGATTTGAACTCCATAATTCTCTTTTGCTATCCCTCTGCCTTCGTCCAATAGTTTTCATGTTGATTTCTAACATACACATGATACCAACGTAAATAACTTGCACATGGATTAAATTAAGGAAATATCTTTGCAAGGATATGTTATCACTGGGATAATTTTAATCGGAAGTCTAATTTTCAGTTCTTTCATTGTATTTGTTTGAATATTCATTTGTTCTTTAATATTTCCTTATATTTTGCTTTTATTTGAATTCTAATGTGCATTTTTATTAATTTCAACCCAATATCTCTTTTTATCTGTACTTTGCGGCTTAAAACATGAAACATTAAGTAATGTATACGCTCAACAGAAAATATAAGAGAGCACAGTTCCACACAATTACTGATACCAGTCGCTATGCGCTAAACTATCTTCGGAAGAATATGTAAAGAAATATAAGTTGCCTACTATCGCCGTGATATCAGGCTAAAAGTAAGACACGAATGCCATGCGGATTGCCCGTCAATGGAAACTTACCAATGATGGTTGCCGTGATTGTGAAAGAGAATATATAACACTAATGGAAAAATAAACCTTGAATGGAAACAGATGAGTAGATGGTTGCAACATTTCGAAGCCTTTTACATATTAATCAACAGAATAGAACTTAAATTTGCTGACAAGTGAGAATAAAATGATATGTATACAAGGGTCTGAGCGGTAATTCGACAGTTGAATTATCAATATTAAATAGATTACAATGTAAGAAAAATTTGCCTTTCCAAACACCCGGAAAGGCAAGGATTACTGACTTCCTTATTACAGACTTTCACTGTTAAATACAAGTCTCTTGTTCGCATCCTTCCATTCAGTAATACAAGTCAGGTAACTGAGCCTTTAAGAGTACTATGTCAAACATACATACAATGCCTAACAGTTATTGTTTCATTTCGGTTTCATTTGTTTCATTTCTTTTCTCATCTCTTAATATTGTTTCCTGTAGTGCTAATATGTCGACTACTTGTTCTTTCATGCCATTTAGGACTTGTGTTAGCTTGCCTACCCAGACCATACTGATGTATATACTGTTACGTATTAGTCTATTACGAAGGTACTTAATGATTAACTTTTTTGTCAGAAAAGTTGTGTGTATTGCGTAGCTCCAACATTCCCTTCGCGCACGGCGTAGGCTTTCCAGATTCCAACATTCTGCCGACCGGGGTCGACGAGGAAATCACCCCTTAGGGTAGATTAGTAATTATCATGAGCTCCGTGGTCACTTCGCAAGTTGATGTATTGATTGGGCAGCCGTATCGTCGGTAGCGTCCTCACAACTGAAAGTTGAGAAACAAAAGTGAGCCCCAGAGTATGTACTTAGGCGACTCCTGACGTGGAGAACCTACGCCTTTTGCAGCCGCTTCTCTGGAGTGCGGGAATCGCAAGTTTGAAATGGAGCTCTTCCGGATGAAATATCAATGCACCAAGTGGTACATAAAGGACTTTATATTAATAATAGATGCCAGAGAATAAAGATTTGAAATTCAGAATGAAAATAATGTTCAAAATTTAGATTTTCACTGGTTTATTCTTCGTGGCTGGTTGAATGAAATTGAAAATTTACAAAATTTGTACTAAATTTCACTTTGAGATGGATCGTGGAAATAAAACTAGTGGGGTAAAATAAGCCTCTGTAAACATAAAACTATATATTTAAAAAAATCCGGCTTCATTAAAAGGAAAGCCTCGTTACGTAGATTTCAGCGGAAATTTTCGAAAGAAAAGAAAATTTGAAATAGGTGAAATAATTCCTATGCATCAACGATGCCTGAATAGTATCCTTTCTTTAAATGAGAAATTCAAAAATGAGGCTTTAAGAAGAATATCGGTGGATAGGGTAGTTCCAATGAGACTAATAAGTAAGGGATTTCAAAAAGAAAAAAGAAGAAACTTATAATAGCATTTATAAAGTGTTTCACTAAACGGGTGTGAAATGTAGACCCTAAGAAAGTGTAAGATCAAAGATAGCAGACCTTTGAGATGTGGGTTTGACGTTGAATGAAAAAAAATTAAGTAGAACTAATAGAGAAACAATGGGGGATGCGTTGGGAACGGGGTTTTTGATCGAGATATTAAAGCGATGTCAGAGGGAATGGATGGGTCAAATATTAAAAAAGAGGGGATTGCCAAAAGAAAGGTAGGATGAAAAGGGAAAAGAAAGAGGGGACGGCAGAGACAAAAGCAGCTGGATTACATAAAGGGCTGGATAGGACATCAAAAAGTAAAGGAGAGGACGATAAATGGGGAATTTCAAAGCACGCTAATCCACCGAGAGATGGAAGACTCGTGTACGCAGTTTAAATTCTTCTTCCCCTTTTAGATTGCACGAATAGATTCCGTGCGGACGTTATTGCTTCTGATTGAGCGCGAAAAAGCCTTAAAAACACAGAGCAGCAGCACGTGTATGTTTTAGCTAAAGAAATGTGGGGGGCATCGAAAGATCGGAATCCCGGGATAATCACGAGGGAGTACGGAATCAATGGCCTCGGGAGTTTTCATATTTCCAGCGGCGACCTCCGCGCCGCCTGTCGAAGAAATTAAATAGTTAATGAATGGCCCGCCGGGGAATGGCCCCGTCGAATATCACCAATCGCGAAAAGCTGTCGATTAATACGGAGATCGATACTGCCTTCTGTTTTTAATTAATGGCGACTGAGAATTGCGGACAGTGACATCTTGCTGCCCACTTGTGTGTTCCATTCGTTTCACTTTCCCCTCCGCTCTCTTACATTTATCCAAAATAAATGCGCCCTTTCGACATTCCCTTGGAAATTCCCTTTGAAATCGATGCGGCAAATCACCTAGTCTACCATTGAACGATTGGCTGACAAAATTCATAGATATCAATCACTTCCCCTTTAGGCTAATGACTACGTTCATTCTCCATCTATCCGTTAATATGTCATTCGACGGATCCATAAATCTTTTCATTCTTTGAGTTTGGCACGTCTCTTCGGCGTCTCATTAACCGCGTATAACAAGCCTTTTTCGGCTTTCCTCTCAATTTAGAAGCGATCACATTTTAATCTTACACCACCTTTGCACTCCGTTTTAATTAACCTTCTCCGTGACTCCAAGCCAATTTATAATGCGTAGGACGTGCTGGTCATGCAGATAATCTATACAGGCTCTCTCCAGCTTGTTTTTATTAGCACATGGCCATAAGATAATTATAACATCGTTATGTTAAATAATGATATTTTTCCTATTTTTATCTTTTACTCACGTTGATGGAGAAATTTATGTTACCACTTTTATAATTATATATACTTTTAATCGGAAGTCTATTTTCAGTTTTTTAATTGTATTTGTTTCAATATTTCTTAGTTCTTTAATATTTCCTTATATTTTTTGTTTGAATTCTAATGTGTATTTCTATTAATTTCAATATAACATGTCTTTTTATCTGTATTGTGAGCGTGGATGAGAATTTATATTATTTTTTATTGAGGCACTTTCCTTTTCCTCATTTTCCCTTTCTATTCTTCTTTTATAAATTCAGTTGCTCTGTAAGTAGGTTTTTCACGCCTCCATCTCGTGGGTGTTTTCCTGCAGGATTTTATACTTTTCTAAGTTCAGACCTTTTTAATGGGTTTTATTTCATAATGTTTGTAGCTTTTTCCATTGTTTCACTCCTAAAAGCTCTCTCTTTAAATTTTAATGACATAGTAGTAGAATGTAATGAGTATATGATAATAGTAAAAGGATAATGAAATAGTAAGAAGAGACTAGTAAATGTTAAAAAGGGAGAAAAGCCCACTCGCCTAGTCAAGTATTAATATATATGCATTTCACCCTTACATAAAAACGTGTTATTATTATAAAATCTATTTCAACAGAATTAATCTCTTTTGTTTATTACAACGCAGATGTGTTACTAAGTCGTTTATGTATCAATGAAGAACTACTTGTGGAAATTACGCTCAATCGGGCAGCAAAATCTAAATAATACGAACGCAAAGATAATTCCCTTTATTTCATCAGTCTCTCAGATGCCCAGCGAGGACGAAAATGCCACATTAATTTACCACTGAATCTAGTACGAAGGTCTCCGCTGAGTTGATACTCAATGACAGCGGCGATTCTCCGGATTCAGCTGCGGAAGTCTTCTTGATTGAATACGTTTCGACAACGCTACCGTAGGCTCCAGAAGTGATTCCTTCTTCGTTTCATCCACTATTTATCCTGTGGTTGGCCATTGGTTGTTTATCTTTCTCCTGATTGGAGGAGCCGTTTCCACGTGGATGATAGTTGACAACAACACGGTTGTAACTTTCTGACCTTTTCATGACCTTGTCTAATTTACGAATTCTGCGTGTGAAATGACTTAAATATTAAATATTGGAAATATTCACTACTATTCAACTGGAATTCTCTTCTCTCCATTTTCCATCTATTTTTTCGGTTTCAGAAAACATTCTACTTAAAAACTTAACCCTTTCTTTGGGATTACCGAGTGTTTCTTTTGCCCGCATTAATTTTTCATAGCTGACTCCGTCTACCCAAGAGCGTCGCCTACGAAAGAGCACTTATACAAAGTCAAACACAAAAGAGATATCTACAATTTATTTAATTTGTTCTAATCCATGAAATTAAGAGTGCATAAATACATACATTATAAATTAATATCCTTCCTTTCATGACCGCCTTTTAAATCGTTTGACATTGAGTTGTTTTAGATCTCATTAAAAAGATTACTTGTTACTTAACCTCAACTACTTATAGTAAGTACCTCGATCATACTGATCTATAGATCCCATGCATCGCTGGAGGGGGATATACTACAATTGATTGAATGGAGGAAAATGAAAAAGTTCAATTATGAAATTGTGTATGTTAATTAGGGTATTGAACCGTAATATGTTAAGATTTAGTTCTAGTTTCGTTCCATTTGTAACTGATGAACCGGTTCAATCCGGATTCTTTCCTCTCCAACTATTTAAATTAAACATTATTCTGAAGTTTGGTTTATTATTGCTACCTTTTTTATCAAGTTGCACTAAATTTTAGGATAAAATTTAATTACAAGATATAGTAATCCCAAGGAAAAACGGACTTGAGAAAAATCTGACCCGGATCCTAACTCTATCCCGGAGCATCTTTACCCATACAGCGATTTGAGAAACGCTCTGGCTGGGTCGATTAGTTGGGTAAAGCAACCTGCCGGATAGAGTAAGATCTCGAGTTCGACTACCGGGCCCGTCAGACTTTTTACAAGACAGTTTTTTCGGGAGGCACGCCCTTAAGTACAAATTTACCCGAAGCCTCATTCTTGTAATCACACATCTTTATTAAACCTTCCTTTAATTACACTGAAGTAATATGTTGATTGTAGGAAACCGAGTATTGGAAGGAAATAAATTTTTAACGTTTTCCGGTTTCTTTTTGTATTCGAGAATTTTATTTGTGTTCGGTTAGGGTTAGCTTTTCACTCCGGTAAAAACGACGGTTTTACTAAGTTTTTGTTTAGTTCTGATTTGATGCCTTGATATAAACACAGTTTTACAATGTTTCTAAATTGCGAATTCCTATTCCTATTGCGGAAACTCATATACACCCACATTAATCACCGTGCCCGTATCTCATAAAATTCATCTCCAATAAACGCGCAAAAATTGAGCAGATCGATCATCAATTAATGAGATGCGCGAAACTCGCTGGAATTCCTTCCGCGGCAATTCTTCGGTTGCCTCGGCGACGTCAAAATTCTTCAACGACGAGGTAAAAGATCAATGGAACAACTCAGCCCGAACACATCTTAAGGAGCGCAATAATTAGAAATTCTTCGGACATCTCCGACTTGATTGAGACGCTCCAAGTAAAGTAATAAAGGACAAGCTGTAAGTCAGAAGGGACACGGATTTGGAAAACAGAAACTTCCGCGGAATCGCAAGTGAATTTCTTCCGCGCTGTTCACAGAACACAGAGGGCGGAATGGATTCCAGTTAATTTCGGCAAATGAAAGCAAGCAAGATGTCTCTCGCTCGCTTCCACTCCTTTCCTGCGCTAATTGTATATTTATTGAGACGGAAAAGGTTCGCAGACTTTCTCGGCTTGTTTCCTTGGAGATGGATTCGAGTGGGAGCGAGGCATCCAAATTACCCCATTTCTCGGCTACCCGAGTAGCATTCCGCCAAGCTACCCGGGTATTTAAGGTCACAATCAAAGAAATAAAATTAGAAAGAAGGTCGTGTGTCTCTGTGAGCAGTTATCAACTCCAAGGCTTATTTGAACCGCATTCCTTCTACCGTCAGTAGCCAAAATCACTCTACAATACAAACGTCTTTGATGGTAGAAACGAGAACAAGGAAGTCCTATCTTCTCCTTAAACCTTGTAATACAAAATGTGATGGATCTAAATTTATATAATAATAATTTAGATGTAATGATAATAAGTAAGAATATAAAATCACTCTACAATACAAACGTCTTTGATGGTAGAAACGAGAACGAGAAAGCTCCATCTTCTCCTTAAACCTTATAATACAGAACGTGATGGATCTAAATTTATATAATAATAATTATCCATATATAATAATAATTTATATACAATAATAGTTTATATAACAATAAATAAGAATATAAAAATAAAAAAGTTTAGAGGTAGATGTTGGTGTTTGTTTATTTTTTTGTTTGTTTGTGTTGGTGTGTTGGTGGTTGGTGTTTCTTTTATTTAAACTTATATGACGAAGGGTTAGATGTAAGAGGAGACTTTCTAGTCTCAATCTCGCCCTAAATAGTCCTTTATTATTATTATAATTATTTGTTGTGAAATAGTGGAGTGAATGTTAAAGTTTTGCAATTACAGTAAAACCTGCATAAGACGCTCCCGCAATTTTCTATACGCGATTTTCTCCCTAAAATACTGCTTAAGACACCCAGCATCCCGCTTAAGAGGCGGATTTTTCCCTCTTTCAGATGCACCACAACCCACTTCATCCAAAATTTCGCCTCATTTGATGTACCAAAAGTTATTCTTTTCCAACATTAGTGTCGCCCTCTCACTCTTCGCCTTATCTTCAGAATGGTTTCTTGTGAATTTCTTCTTTGGAATGACTAATTTTGTGAGAATGAAATGAAGATATCGCGAAGCAGAACAATCTCCGCCCCCTGCCGGAGCCGAAACGAGTTCTGTGATAGAATGAGATATTCTTTGCCACTTCTGTCTCACGATCAAAGCGGAACGTTAGATTAAAAATACGCTTGTCGGTGTTTCCTTTCGTCGCAATATCAAGTTGAAAAACATACAGAATAAACAAGAAGGATTTATGTTTTGTGGACCGTTGTTTTCGGGGAAGGCGCTCTATGATGCTTTCTCACCATTGGTGTTAAAAATTTTCCGATCACAGAAGAAATACTACCACAGCAGGAAATCTCCCTCAAAGAGAAGGTAGATATGAAAACCTATGAAAGGTGTAGGAAAGAGTGAAAGAATAATACGGATAGATTTCAACAAAGAGGATGATATATATTACAAACTTTATAAACAAATAAAAGAATTTGCTTTATGGGAGATACCGTTATAAAAATTTTCTCTTTCCTTTTGTTTTGTGCTTATAGTTTCGTGAAAGTTATGTATTATGATGTATTTTGTTAATATTTGGTTGAGAAAGCAATGAATTGAGGAAATGAATACCATACAATTATGTGAAAGTGGTTGTTTTAGATTGCTGGATTCCCTGTAAGTGTCTTATCGTATTACTTTTCAATGAATGTATGCTGTTGTGCCTACTGATTAAGGGAAGTATTCCGAAGGGTTTTTTCTAGGGCAAAAGCCAGTAAGATGAAAACGTTTTCTGTAAATTCATATAATTTATACACTTCCGCGTGTTAATTTGATACGTAATGGCATTTTATATATCTTTTGATTTTATTTTGATTGTACTTACTGCCCCTGGTCTTACATAATTCTTGCCTTGGAAATTGTAATAATGATAATAATAATTGCTTCGAAAATATGATTTCTTTATCACCGAATGTTGAACATAAAAGAAAGATCTTAATCTTGTGCAAAATATGACCATCAGACTCAAAGTCAGACGCTTTATGATATTAATATAATAGTTTATAGGGAGAATGAGGAGAATCTTACTAAGTAAGATGAGGAATGAATCGCTCGCACATTTTTATCCTACTAACCCAGTGTGGTATACATAGAAAAATTAAACAGTATGTAACTATTAAATGGGTCTAAGTACAAATGCATTCTTATGAGATAATGTGTGAGCTGGGCTTTAAATGTCAAATTGGTAGTCGAGGGGTCATAAAAAGGTCATAAAAATCTACAAAAATTACAAAATTTCCGCTTGTTTAATTTAAATTCTCGGAATTTCCAATCAGAAACAGAATTCAATTACCAAAATAAGAGTCTTAATTCAATTTCCGTTCTTAGGACCTTCCTCGATTTCGTTAGGCCATTATTTCTGATTTAGTTTTGTAAATGAAATAAAGGGTGCGAAGCGAAGGGTGAAAAAGGATTTTTACCTGAATTACTTCTTATTCCTTATTCCTTTCTCTGAATTGTTTGTTTGTTTCTATCGAGCTTACTAAACGAACTATTTACGTTTATTACACTCGTTAATATTTGTTAAAGATAAAGCGGAGGAAATAAACCTCCTACATATAAATTTTCAATGCATTCAATGAGGAGCTAAAAAAATGCTATACACGTAAGTAGCTTTATTATCATTAAAACCATGAACAAGTCAGACAAATCAAATAATGATAGACCCACTGATGGCGAACGGAGAAAACTCACTCTATAAGCCATCAAAACTTTTGATAAAGCTAAATGCATTTCATTTCCCAGGAGGAAACAAACACGACGACATCTTCTTGATATAAGACTGCTTGGAACGTGAAGAAAGAAGACAGAAAAAGGGAGATAAAAGACTAACGGAAAGCATGTGATACTTAATATATTAAATCTAAAAGATTGCTGTTTATTCCTGAGGATGCCTTCTTGAGAAATGAAATGCATTGAGCTTTCTCAAAAGTCTTGATGGCTTATGGAGTGACATTTTCCTGTTTGTTTTAAGTAAGGAAAAATTAAATGAACAGAATTTCCTCTATGCTGAACCAGAAGACGAATTAAAAATGTTAAGTTCATCAAATAAGGAAGCAGGAGCGGAGTTAAAATAACTTACTAACTAGTAATATAACTTACTAACTAGTAAACATAAACTCTAAGTAAGTAAATTCTTCCTTTTTCATGTGTTGCATGACGATATTTGAGAAAGAAAAAGTTTTTTTTGGGCAACGGATACAACTCATTTCGCTAACTCCCACTACGATTTCAAAAACTTCCCAGAGCTTCCGAAAAACAGAAATACATAAATATTTTTAATGATAATTTCCTGCATCTTACTTCAAAGGAAGTGTTACAGCTTACAATACTACCAAATTGAAGAAGAGAAACATCAGACTGAAATGGAAGCATGTTGTTTGGAAATATACGAAATCAGGTGACCAGTTATAACTGATACTTAATTTCATAATTTCTTAAGCTTATTCAATACAATTAAAATCAATAGGTTTTCCGCACCACCAGATAGTGCATACACTATTCCATCTCATCACTGACATTTTAAATGTCAAAAAGGAAAAGAAACGGAGATCTGCACTTACGAGAACAGTATGAAAATTCCCACGTTCTACTGTGATACTACTCAGGTATTGCTAGTCTTTGTCGCAAGGTACGTTAGCATTGCTTTTGTCGCCATTTGAAGAATAATTCCTTCATGAATTTGAATAAATTTGTATGCATTTCAATCCTAGCAAGCAACATATATCATGAAAGATTTTACAGAGGGTTATTTACATTGGCATGAGAAGCCACTCAATGCATACATTTATAAGTCCGTCCGTAAATTCTTCAATGACATTTAGGAGGAATGACTAGTACTACGCAAGAAAAGGTAATTGCCTTATTGCCCTTGTTTGTACAAACAAAAAAACTAAAAACGCAATCAGTGGAACAAGTACACGTTATGTCCTAAACAATAAATATAAAATACAACGTTTTGAAAATACATATTTTTCAAAATTAAATGAGCTAATATTAATTTCATTAGTTTTCGCACCTAATTAAGTGTCACAAAAGAAAAGAAAGATAATTTAAATATAAGGTTGGAAAAGGAACAAGTGGATCAATTTTCACACTAGAAGAGTATTTTTTCTGGGGATGGAAGATGCTCAGCAGTGGGTTAGTAAAAGCTTTGACAAAAGAGCCGTTTGTGAAGCGGAGGGAAATGACGACGAAGGTTCTTGATAAAGGAGTCAGGAATAGTTAGTAAAATTCTTGGTGTGGAGTGTTTCGCTGTTTCGGTGTGAAACATGAACCTTAAGAAAAGCAGATCTTAAAATATCAGAGGCTTTCGAGATGTGGGTATGGTATAGTATTACAAAGTAAGCTTGATTAACGGGAAACAAATGCGGAGGTGTTAAAGATGGTTGGGGAGCTGAGGTTTTCATTTGAAGTGATTAAGCGACAGCAGAGGAGGAAAATGGGTCAAGTATTGATAGGGGAGGGATTGCTGAGGAAAGTTATTGAGGGTAGATTGTAAGGAAAGAGTCGGGGGCGAGGGCAAAGATAAAAAAAAATGTTTGATGAAATAAGGGTGGTGTAAGTTACTACGAAGTGAAAGAGTATAGAATATTAAGGCACGTGTACCTACGGAAAGGTAAAACACAGAAAATTTTCATTCAGCATAACCTCTGTCAATAATGAAAGAATTATGATGACGATTCGTAACTCAGTACCCAGTACCTCAGTATTTTACCACATCATCACAGTCACGAGCAAGATGAACAATGAGAAAGAGGTAAATGAAAGATATATTTTCCTCTGTACTGTACCGAAAGAAGGATTAAAAATGTTCTATTCCTCAAGTTATAGTTACAGAAAAATCAGTATGATTATGATATAATTCTAATCATTTTGCTAATGGTAGAGCTGTTCGATTATTAAAGCGATATATCTGTCCAGTTATTCATCTTGTTTCGAATTTTCAGGTGCCAACTGTAAAAAAGCGTACGTTTAGAAGTAATGAAAATCGGATTTATCGTATGCTTGACGTATTTTTTTCCATCGTTACGTTTTTCAAAATCGTATTAAAGCAAATTAGCTTCAGTCGCCTGCCAACATTTGAGATTCTTCCACCTTCATCTTGTTAGATAATTGTATCAATTCCAGCTCTGATTCGGGGTCGAAAGGGATCGATAAATTTAGGCAGCAATGGCCCTGCCGCTCGGAGGGATTGAATCGCCCGTCATAAAATATAATCTCTAATGAACACACTCGAGGGCCAATATTATTCCCATTTTAATCTTTCTCGGAGACAACCATCGACGCGGCTATCGTATATCTATGGAAAGCTGATATCGCGCGAAAGCTAGTTTTCAAAATCTTAAAGGTTTGCAGGTTTCGCATTGGGTTATATCTTCATTTGACACAAACAGCAATGTGTAAATTTCTATGTAAACGAAGAACTGATTGAACTGGTTGAAAGGTGGAAATGAAAAGAACATTTCAATGAAAATACGTAAGAGAGAGACAGAATAGAAATAATAGAATTACGGTAAATTTCTGTGATCTACACACAGTGGATATTTTTGCTGGAATTACCACGATCCTATCAGGTCAATGCAGGATTTAGTCTTGTGTATTTTCGATAAACATTTTGGTATTCTTCCGTTATACCTCCCAATCTGTTTTCCACAAAATCATATGAAAACATATTTCGCATTTACGTTACTCATTTACATAATGAAATTAAAACAAGTTCATGAATTATGTTTATCGGTTTGATTTCATCAAGCTTCATGTATAAATAAAACCGATAATTAATTTTTTTACTAATGCTGAATTTCAAAATTCCCTTTGTTAAAACGCAAGAAGATCTTTCGAAACTTCATTAAATGGACATTCCCTTTAAATTGTATCGCATCATTTATAATTCAAATATGTGTATTTATTATCTGTTAAAAATTGGACTCCCGCTTGGAATTCCCTTTGAAGAAACAAAGATTTTTTTAAAAAGGCCTTTCTCGGGATTAAAGAGGGTTCATTTCCACTCAAAACTTTGCATTGACTAAATTAATTGCAAAAAATGAAGAAATCCACAGTACAGTCCACTCCCCATTCCACTTTCGATTCTTATTTTTTGCTCTGAGTGGTGGTCAATTCAGAATTCATCGGCTATCCTGTCTTATTTTTATTACAGGGACTCATCGCGCTCTATCTAACATTTAAAGTTGACCCTTTTTAATTTAAGCAGACCCGTGAAACGTACTCGTAATTAAACAGGTTTGAAAAATTCCAGGTGGGAAGAAGTTACTTTAATTACTAGTGAAAGGCTATTATAGTACTGGAAATGGAAACAATTCCACGGAGTTATTCTGTTGCTACTTGCAAGTGAAAGGTGCCACATTAAAATCAGGCGGTGGAGGTGAACCAAGTGTATTAAGTTCCGCTATTGTATTGACACTAGCTAATAGATCCATCCTATGCTCGGGTGATGAGCAAGTCGTAAGAAATGCTGGCGAATAGGAGTATGCAATACACACACATACAATCTATCACTATATATGATTGAGAGTAAGACATTCTAATCCTCTAATGACCGATGATCTTTCGCGCAAAGAGGGCGCATGAGCTTTCATTTTCATTGTACATTGGTTCACGAGGAATGATTAAAACGACGAAATCAAAAGATGTCGTGGGTAACGAAGACGCCTTTAGTTTAAATTGCGTAACCGATGGTTGGCGGATTTCATAAAACTTTCAAGAAGACATTTAAATAAGTTTTATCTTGATATTTGAAATTTTCTATGGTTTAACCAATCGATTATTACATCGCGGAAGATCGCGACTACAATAGATAGAATTTTGGTTAATACCGGATTATTGTTCCAGGATCAAACAAGGTTTCACCGTCTGTATACTAGACTGCTGCCCAAATACCCCCTAATTGCTTACTACTGAGCACAATCCTAAAGATAAACTCCAAGAATAGTTCGACTAGTCTGAGATCAATGTAGTCTATAGAATATGGAAATGTGAAGGCTGATGACGTAAAAAAATTTTAGTTTACTTATGACTCGTTTTGTGAGCTGAAAAATCTTGTGTTGTAAAAACGGTGAAATACGTTACTCGGAAATAAAAGAAACGGCTTTTAGTAGGGAATAATAGGGCACGCGAAGGTACCTGAAAGACGATGAAGTTCGATTTAGGCCAAATGCCCCCCTCTTCTAAGGGGCGTAGCCATTCCGTGCCTATTTCTGTATGTTTTTAACAAGATTACGTTCGTAGAGAAGCGGAAGCCACGGGTCTCCAGCAAAAGAGAAACTCCATTAAAATCACCGCTTCTTAAAAAGCGAAGATCATCGGCAAAAAGATATCGCAAGAAGGAGACAATTTCCGTAGGAATGTGCCAATTAAAACTTGGCTCGTTTTCCCTTTGGAAAAAGGCCCTCGTTAATTAGGCCCACGGCCCCTTTTAGCGAGGGGACTCTTTTGATCGATCTTGTCCTTTAAACAACGGCTCATGACCGGTGTAACAAGAGTACTCACCTATCGCGATTCTCGGATCGAATCTCCGGAGCTTCATTATCCTCCTCCCAGAGGGCGGCTTAATTAGTAGCGCCCTGATTGTCGAAATCTGGGCGCCGGAGCAATAAATGGAGGAGCATCGGCTCGGGAAGAAGTTTAGGCGCGTGTGAAATTCAAGCTTGCGAACGCGTGAAATCAAGGGCGTGCGTCGATTAGCACGCTTTGACACGAATCCTACGCCTTCAAGAAATACGGCGCAGGGACATCTGCAGGAGAGCGACGGTATTAGACGCGGAAATGTAGAATGAATGAAGTTCTCCGGTGGAATCGATTGCAAAGCGTATCCATTAATAGTAAGCTTCCTCGGATGGGAGGGAGTCATTATTTATGCACTAGTGATACAGAGGGATCATTATTTATATACTAGTCAACTCCCTGTCTAGAATGGCGGAGCTCGACTGAAATTGATTATGGAGCCTATGATAATGAAATCAGAAAAATATAAATCTTTAAACTTAATTAACGCATCGGTTTCAAGCGGATAGTCATCATCAGATAGAAAATAATTCCTCCACCTAACCAATCTGGAGAAACATTTTGTGTTAACCCATATATTTCAGACTTTAATCATGGAGAAGGAAATAAGGTATTACTTATTAAGTCTTCAGCATATAGTTTGACTCTTGTAGGATGTATAATTAGGAACAAAGCAATTAACTTTACTCATATACTTGATTAACTTTATTTTCTTACCTGATAGCATATGATATAATAGATATGCTATGAGTACTTTATCTCGTATAATATCCAATTCAGAAAATTGAAAATATATAATGGCTGTTTAAGCCAATGTATGTCTCATAACTAGGAAACTCTCATTGCAACTAATGGGGAATTAAATTTTTTACATTGTAAAGGGTATAAATATTCATAAGTTCTTTTTACTGCAAAGTCTTATAAATATCGATTATATTTATATTTAAGGGTAGCAGAATCTCTAAAAGATTTCTTCTCGTAAATTAACTTCTATTTACTCCAAATTTTCGCTAAAAATCCACTCGTCGCCAAAATATTTTCATTCACTTTTTAATAACCCTTTTATCTCATTAACTTGATAAATATCATAATGATTTATCACCTCCTTGATAAATTATGTAGCTCTATGGGTGAAAACGATCCGGTAGAGAAACACTCGTACATGATAGTATGTTTGTTTCTCCGAATTATTTATCAACGCAATGATAGAATAACAGGAAATTGTTTCCTCCTCTAAATACTAATATATATACTTTCCTTTGCTATCAAATGGGCATAAATTCCTAATGTTTCCAAATGGGAAAATGCACGCGTTCGCATTTAACAGTCCACTTAGTCGTAATTGGCAAGGGTTGTTTATAACATCAACGTTTCCGCTTATTTCATCGGAATTCTTGAAATTTTTAATCATAAATAGAGTTCGACCACCAAAAGAAGAATCTTTGTTCGATTTCCCTAATAGTACCTTCCTCAATTTAATTGCACTATCATTTCTAAGTTAGTTTTACAAGTGATATAATACCAGCATGCGATAAAAAGAACTTAAGATGCGTTTCTCGTGAGAGTTAACAAACCTTTATTCGGAATTGTTTGTTCGTTACCATGGTAATGATGATTTACCCATGACGAGAAACTAAAAAGAAATGTTGGACGAGGGAATAGGTAGAAAAGATGAGGATGTTTTCATAATACTAGAATTGGAATAAACTATTGACGGTTGTGGTCTTTGTCCAAAAGTGCTTTGAAAACAAGATTATAATGTCCACAAATAAAGGAATGAATACAGATACTGAATAATTAGGTTGTTGATTTAAAAGAGAGCTTTCCTTAATAGCAATTGATGACTTATTTTCAGAATTACACTCGAATGGATGAAAAGGGACGAATTTACAATTAGGCGCTAGCTGAGGGTCTCGAAGTTGAGGATACCCAAAAAGAGATGTTTTTTTTATTGGAGAGTAATATTTTGTTGGGGTTTCAAAACTTTCGCCTATGGACTTTGATTGATGAAATTCGCCCCTTTGGATGTAGTATAATAGGTTTATAATATCAATTGGATAGAACTTACCCGAAACGATCCTAGTTCCAACATTTTCCCACGATGTGTCGTTCGGATAAAGAGCTGCGGGTCCCAGAGCTGCGAACCGATTGTCGCTGAGGTCGATGGAGAGGTGCGGCACGGCGGCTGCCAATCCCGCCAGCAGTCCAGGAGGAAGCGAGGACACGCTGGTGCCTCTCAATGCAAACGCCAGCTCCAAATTCCTCTCCTCCGAGACCACGTCCAATGCGTCCGGAGCGACCACTTTAAGCGCCTCTCCACTCACCACTAACTCGCGCAGCTTGGGAGAGAACGCCCTCATCAGTTGGTCTGAGAGAAGGGGCTCCAGGACGTGGACGTGAAGTCGACGCAGGGATGGGACGTTGCTGAGGACGCTGCCCAAGCGAAAGCGGTACTTCTCTATCCCAGGAAAAGTCTGAACTTTGAGAGTGGACAGTCTTCTTAGGGAGGAAAACGAATCCGCGTCGAACCTATCCAGTCGCTGGAGCCCCTGCATCTGGAGACTTTGAAGCCTCGGCAGGGGGGACAGGGAGTCCTTGGTGACCACTCTTATGGCGTTGTCCGATATCTCCAGCGACCGCAGACGAGGCAGCATCGCCCACGCTGCAGCAGGTATTGCGGAAAACTTATTCCTAACGAGGACCAACGTCCTCAGGCGAGACAGTCCGGCAGCAGAGGCCGAGGGGAAATCTTCGAGAGTGTTATCGGACAAGTCGAGGCTCAGAAGCGCTGGAAGTCGCAAGGAGGGGGCGGCTCCAGACAGACCGCACCCTGCCAACGAGAGCGTCCTCAAGGTGGGAAGGTAATGAAACAGCTCTTTGAAATTGGCCCGGAGAGGATTGGCGGAAAGGTCCAGCCTAAGAAGAGCTCCAAGAGCAGCAAAGGCGTTGTCCGGAAGGATGGTCAGTCTGTTCTCCGCAAGGCCGAGGGAGAGGAGGTGAGGAACTTGGGAAAGCATGGTCCCATCCAGGTGCTCCAGTCTGTTGCGGGAGACGTCCAAATGCCGAAGGGTGAGGCCTATCTCTCCCAGGGCCCCAATCGGTAGACTGACGAACTCGTTTCCGGAGAGGTCCAGTCTCTCCAATGGAGCGCCCGTGAAGGCGTCTCTGGGAAGAGAACGGATGTGATTGTGGGAGAGATCCAGTATTCGAAGGAAGGGCAGGCGAGCAAACTGTTCCAAAGCCAGCGCTTCTAAATGGTTGTGGCTCAAGTCTAAGATCTGCAGCTCGGTCAAGCCCTCGAAGGCCCCCCTTTTGATGGACGCCAATCCGTTGTGCTGAAGAGTGAGCATCTGAAGCCTGCGACAGTCGCCGAAGGCACCGGCGTCCAATCTCGCTATCCTGTTGAACGCTAGGTGCAAACGCCTCAAAGAAGTGGCCATCGGCTGCAGGAAGTCCACGGGAGCCTCCGAAAGGCGATTGTGTGATGCGTCGATGGTCTTTACGTTCAGCAACCCGCCGGAATCTCCTGGATGAAGGCCGGTGATCTTGTTCTGCGACAAGTTGAGAGACAAGGGCACGACGGGTGCCGTGACGTTGTAGAAGGCCCCGAGCGAGAACTCACGCAGCTCGTTTCTCTGCACATCGAGGCGCACCAAGGAGGGCAAGTGGGAGAATGTCCTCGGGGAGAAGGAGCTGATTCTGTTGTCGGAGAGGAGAAGGGTGAGGAGGGAGGGCAAGTTGTGAAACGTGTCACTGGAGAGACTCCGCAGTCCGTTGCCAGAGAGGACAATGGTCTGTAGCTCTGGAAGACCAGAAAAGGTCTCTTCGTCTAGAGAAACGAGTCTGTTTCTCGAGAGCCGGACGTCCCTCAGTTTTCTGTGCACAGAACCGTCGAAGAGCCTCGGGGGAAGGGATCTGAACCGGTTTCCATCCAAGTTTAAGTACTGCATCTTTGTGAACGGATAGAGCGCTGTTGGGAGGACTGTCCTGAACTCGTTTCCATCCAACGCGAGCCACAACAGATTGGCCAGTGGTCTGAGGGCCTCCGCCGGGAAGTCGTCCCTTCTGAGACCGGAGCTTATTTCGAGAGATTCCAAAGAAGCAGCCGCGTCCATGAAGGCCTCAGAGTCCAATGTGACTATACGGTTGAAGGAGAGGGACAACTCTCTGAGCCTGGGTGCCCCTCTGAAGGCGTTGGGCCCCAAACGGCTTATGTGGTTCGAGCGGAGAAGAAGGGTGTCCAGTGATGCCCCCCAGCGGGTAAAGTCCGCCTCCCCGACCTCTGAGATCCTATTGTAGCCCAGGTTGAGATGGGACATCCGTCTGCATTCTGCAAGGGCAGCTCTGGGGACGCTCTCGAGGCGATTGGCGGATAGCGAGAGGGCTCTGATGGCGTGGGCAAAGGCGGAGAAGGAGTCTGCAGGTACTTCCCGGATGCGGTTGCCGGGAAGATAGAGGAATTTGAGCCTTCGAAGGTGGCCCAGAGCCTTGGGCACGGCTGTCAGACGATTGCCTTCCAGGTCGAGGAATTCGAGGGTGTGGCCGAGACCGAGGAAGGCCCGCTCATCCAGGGATTCAAGGCGGTTGAGGGAGAGGTATATTCTTCCGGCGTTTGTTCCTCTGAAGGCCTGCGCGGGTATCGTTTTGAGGTGATTGCCGTCCAAGTTGAGATCCCTGACGCCGACGGAGCCGTTGAACATTGGAGACGGAAGTGATCTCAGGAAGTTTTCACCCAGGTCCAGCTTGTCTAGACGATGCCTAAGAAACCCAACGAAAGAATCATAGGAAATTTATAATTTTGTATATTCAAAAAGTTCAAAATAAGAACAAACTATTACACACCCACAAGACTGATATCAAAAGAAAGACTTATTTCAGGATATTTTGATGATCGTTATTGCTTGCTGATTAGAATGGAAAAACTTTTTATCCTCTTATTAGGTATTTATGTTTAAATAGTGAATTGCTTTTAATAATTCATAAACATTCATTCGATGTATAATATTGAATATCTTATTAAATTTGTCACATCGTTCACGCAACTACGTATATTTTACGGTGATATTTCATTAAGTTGCGATTTGAAAATATTTAACTATTTATATCACCGTTTTAAGAAATTTTAATTTTCTGCGAAAAAAGGTTCAAGGAAAATTTTCCTTTTTTTGTAACACTTTTGGAATATTACCTGTTAATGTAAAATGAGTTACATATTTACAAAAGTACAGAATCTGAAAAATATTCCAGAAAGTTGTTTCAAATAAACAAATATTTAAGATATTTTATTACAAACGGTGGTTTGTTCAAAAGAAGCATTTCTTAATAAATTTTTATTTCTCAACAACATTTAACGGACGTTAAAATAACTTTGAGCTGAAACGAAATTCGGTACTAAAGATGAATTTTGTAGGAAACAACGCAGATGCAGGAAAGAAACCCTACGAAAGGTTTTAATTACCTTCTCAATTATGGTAATAATAACAGAAAGCGGAAAGGCCAGGATCAAAGCCTAATTAAACGCGAAAAATCCCATTCGTAACACTGCTAATTGCTTCGGTTAAAAGCCGGAAAACGTTGCGTGTAACAGAAATTGAGGAAAAGCTAGAACATTAATGCTGTTAAGAACAATTGATCTCGATTATTAAATTTTGTATCTCTCTAATTTTCTCGCCCTATTATGAAAATATTACGTACGTAATTTTATCTTTTCTCCATTTAAGCGGAAAATTGGCATTTTCTTTACCCAGAAGTTTCGTAAGATGTATTGCATCCCAATGGGACTAAAATGTAAATATTCGTTCTCCTGAGAAACATTTTAAAATGTTACTATTTGTAAATTTTAACGTTTGTAAAATTCAGATGATAATAAATTAACTTTTTTATCAGGGTGAGATTGAGATTTATAAATCTCATCTTGCATTATACCCTAATTAAATGAAACAATGCACGCTTACTATCTTCTACAGATATATCTTTCAAGGCAAATAGTTTCGTCAATGAATTGATATTTTCAAACTGTAGGTGTCAATATTAGTTGTCTAATAGGAAAATATATCTGTGGAAGTTATGAAGTGTGTATTGTTTAATTTATTATGACTCCCTTATACAAATTCAGGTTTGAACATATTAGATCTAGCTCTGATTACTAGGGCGTGCTGATAACTAATGCCTCCGAATTTTTTATTCTTCAAGTAATATTTTATTCTTTAATTCTTTATTCTTTAAACTTAAAGAACACATTAGAGGAGTTCACTTTGATAGTGATAAAGACGAGGTTGTTGTTCCGTCGGCAAAGTCAAAAATTCTACAGTGACGGTATAAAAAAACTGGTCTCTCATTGGGAGAAATGTGTCCGTCGCCAGGGAGACAATTTTGAGAAATAAACATAAAGACATAAAGAATAAAGATGTAGAATTAAAAAAAATTTTTATTCAAAAAGCTTTAAGAATGTTCACGTAAGAAATTCAGACGCATCAATTTTCAGCTCGCCTTCGTATATAACTGAGATTCTGAGATGCATACCCGTAAGGATGGGTGAAGAATTGTCTATCGGTTATATATATTAGATGATATAAGGATGGAAAATAAAAAAAATCGTTTTACCTGTTGTTAGTATCCAAAGGAGAGTCCGGAAGTGAGTCAATGTGGTTTCCTCTGAGATAAAGCCAAGATAGCATTTTGAGAGGTGCGATCGCCTGCGAAGGGAACTTCTCGAGAAGGTTGTGGGAAGCGCTGAGCGTCTGCAGAGAGGGGGGCAGAGAACCCTGCGGGAGGTCCGTCAGCTGGTTCGAGTCCACGTTGAGCCATGCGAGCCGAGACAAATAGGAGAGGGCGTCACCAGAATTCAGTTCCGCCAAGTCGTTCTCTCCCAGGAAGAGATTCGTCAGGGAATCTTTGAGGTGCATCCAATCAGACACTTCTCCCAACGAAGAGATGTGATTGCTGTCGAAAGTTAAAACAAAGGAGGTGCTATGAGATTACACAAATTTTATATCACCCACATGGTTTCTATTTCTGATACACAAATTGTACTTCTTATAAGTAAGGCATGAATTTGGTCGTTATCGTGTGGAAGAAGGAAGGAAAGTAAACTTTTTCGCCAAATAAGCGGTAAGGATAGTAGAAGTTTGTTTGCAACAAATAAGGGTATTTATATTCCTTCCTTCATACATTAATTCTATCTTTATGTTTTAGAAAAGATCGGACGTTACTTACCTTAGTATACTATATCGAAATGCATTTCATTTTAAGATAAAAGATAACCTTTATCAAGAAGAATAGGTAATAAATCAGTAATTTTATTGGAATTGTACCCTATGCCTTGTGTGTCTTATTTGAATATTCTTTGCTTCTACCGCATGTTCATTTATAGGTCATGATTAGTGTATGAGATAAAATATCTATAAGGTATTACTTTCAGTAGGCATGACCATTTCTTCAGCCTTCACTACTTTTTGTTTTTTTTCTGCTGTTGATTAATGTTTCTAAGCTTCACTCAGATTTTGTTTTAAATCAACAACTATATTTTTCCTACTCACTAATAATTCCAATTATATTTTTCACCATTTACTAATTAGATCTATCTTACATTGAATATGAGTTAAACGGAAGAGGAGACTATACAGACTTAACTTCGCGTAAAATAAAGACGTTAGCTAATTATTTAGTGATTTTAAACAAGAAATGATCATCAACGAGTTCCTTTGTCTTTCTGATTTCTCCTGCTTTGCAACTTTACTAAACCTTCAATGAAATAGGCAACGAAAATAGAGCATGGGTAATCGAGTAAACATTGGAGGGTTTTGATATCACTGGAATTAAAGGTACGAGATATAATTACTTTGGTAATGAAAAACAGAAATTTCTATTATCATGCATCTTCAACCACGAATTCAAAACTATAATTTCATCTGTATTTAACCCAGAGGATTAATCTACCCCAATTTTCGGTAAGTTTTATTCTGATTGAGCTATTACTTCTAGCAATCTCATTCCAGTTTCAGGGATTCTTTCTGCGTAATAGATATTGTTAGGAGTGCAGTCAACATTACTATTCACAATCAAAACTCACTTTTAATAATAAATCAAAAACTTAATTTTCTACGTAAATTCTCACACGTCATTCGTGAATAGGCAATCGGACGAATATTTTTGATTCGAATTCTATTGTAAAGAAATTAAATAATCTCCCCAAAGTGTACGATTTTCCAACATAGGCATTATTAATATACTATTAATAAAGTTTATCTCTCGTGCCTTTACGTCTCGGGTAAAGAATATTCTTTTTCTTACATATGCTTAGGGGAAGGGTTAGATGTAAGAATATGTAGACTATCCAGTCTCAATCTCGTCCGAATAAAGACGTTTTATTATTATTAATATTCTTATGGATCACGTTCAAATTTAGTAAAAAGATCATTTCCTAACTGAAAGGATACACAATCTCTGGCACAAGTAAAGTGGTCATATAATAAGGATGCGCTCAAATGCGTAGACCTTAAAGGAAGGGGAAACAAAAGGGGTAAGTAAAGAGCTGAGGGTGGTTGGCCGACCAAGCTTAAAAAGCTGTAAACAACGAGTCTATTCTAAATACCCCTCTGTTCTACCCATTCTCTCTTTATCTGCATTTTAGGGAATGTCAGACTCATCATAGATGAATCGCTAGAGTAATGGAAATCAGCATGTTCTGTCCTATGGTTCAAATTCCCCCCCTCGACACAACTTTCGCCTGGTTGAAACTCTTGATAGGCCGCACGCATTACACAAGTGTTAAAGGGGTTGCATAAGATGACGGCGCCAACTGAACTGTGAGAGAGTGAGGAATCACCAACTTTGATAATCCGCTTATCTAAGACGCCTAAACGTCCCGTATTACGCGTGATTTCCCCCTTATTATGCAAGAGTATCCCATTTACTCCTGCTTTGTCCCGTTGTCCCGATGAATCAGGACTGAAAGATGATTCCCGTAATTATTCAAGCGCAGTGACTGTATAAAAGTATCAATCGTTGATTCACATGGAAATGTCAAATGCTTGAGTTGTACATTCTGTCTTTTAAGGCATTTAATTCATAAAGAATTTCGTACTCTTTGCATCAAAAGAATCTCTCCGCTTCCGGAATCCGCTTCTTCTTTTAAAGTATTTGCGAGTCTCAGAATTTCATATGCAAAATTCCTTCAAAAGATTCATATAAAATGAGTCGCAAAAAAGGTTATAAGCCATAATGGACGTTTGCTTCTTATGAAAATCTCATAAGACTGGAAATACAGTGATATGAGGGCATAAGTGGTTTAATTTTGTAATGTTAAATAGAATTAAATAGCTAAACTGAAGATTCAATCCAGAACTGGATATTCTGCATTTGAAATGAAAGGTGCCTAATTATTTTCTGTTCTTGATTCTTTAATATATGTATAAGTTGAGTACCGTATGATTAACTACATCAATTTTTCCCCAGCTCAGTCGTTAAAATTTATTACTTCTCCTGTTAACTCGGCATTGACATCGTCAATTTTAAATACTATGATACTTAGAAAATATTCTCACTGTATTTTCGAATCTATCTACCTTTTCAGAGGTACCTGAGGTGACCACATGCACAACACACGTGGATGGAAGTTGGAGAACTTGAATTCGTCAAGAGAACTATCTGTGTTAAAATGCGCTGGCTACCTACTGCAGGCTTGCAATATACGCCACTTAACCCCCAAATACTGCTCTTGAGAGTAAGAAGTAGAAGTTCAGTGGACGGACGGACATAAACATTAAACTATTACAATTTTTAGTGAGCTTTCGTGCGGTATCAATAAATGAATGAAACTTTTACAGAGAATGCAGAGGAAGATAAAAGTCATGAAAGGAGACCCGAAAATGTACTTTAATGTTATAAGGATTGAAATGGGGTTAAGAAATATTAGGATACGAAGAAAATTGCAATGGATGGAGGCTGAGTTGGAAAGAATTGATACAAGGCTGCTGTAAATAGCTCCTCTGGTGGCATCTAAGATAAAAACGATGGAATAACTAAATTAGGATACTCATAAATAAGGAATTCAGAACACTAATGCAAAAACTATTGGGAAATATATATCCTTCGATCAACATCATGAAGAAACCACATAAATCTGATGGCCCCGCGTATTACTTACGGAGAGTATAGCGCGAGGTGTTGCTACTTTAGCATACAAAAGGAAAGTTGTCGATAATCGATTTTGAAGATATTCAGCAAAGAGTAAATTGATTTCCGATGGATTAGTACAAACAGCGCGCGCTATTATCCCGTAAAGAATTCACGGCGCCTTAAGATTTACGAGGCCTATTCATGACATTGGACGGAGTATAGCAAATTATCAGTATGGATACCAAAATAATGGTGAAATCTCAACGAAAATTTTACCTACTGTAATTTCAAATACAGGACTTTTTCACAAAAGTTTCAAGTAAAACATGGAAAATATTATGATAGGAAACTATCATAATGATGCAAAAAGCTGTTAATGTTGTAATGTTACTATACTTTTTGTAAACATAAAAATAATAATTTTTTAAAACAAAAATAATAATGAAATAAATATAAAAATAATAATGAAATAAATATAAAAACAATAATGAAATAAATACAATAATAATAATGAAATAAATATAAGAATAATAAAAAGTAAAAACAGGAACAAAATGACACACCAGTGCCATAACTCCTTGGTAATGCAAATGCCAGAGGTCGACGAATATACCAGCTTTCCCGGCTGAGATAGGCGAGTGATATTAATAAACGTACGTACGTCAACATTTCTGCAAATATTCTCATCACATATAAATACCCACATACGTGACAGTGATTACGATGTTTTCCCACTAATAAGTCAGAAATGGAAGGAGTATGAGTAGATTTCGGTAAGAAATTCACAATTTAAAGCAAAGGGGTTCGCATTAAGGAAATTTGTAACCTTGAGAGATGAGGCAGGAAATGGCAATTAAACTGAGAGGATATTGAATTGATTGAAGTGTGAGCGGGAAAAGTTGGAGAGGCATCATCGCTTAATGGGAACGCGACTTATTTATTTATTGTGGAGACAGTACTCAAGTAAATTACGCCGGAGTCCCCAAAGAGTCGCTTGGAAAGAGGGCTTTTTGTGCGAATAGATGAAGGAAAATAAAAAGTCACTGCGGTCTGCATTCCGGAAGTATTCTAAACTGTGGCACTCGAAGTGTTCATTTGCACGTGGAATTAATTACTTTTAAAGTGAAACGTGGAGCTGCTTTGTTCCAGCTTTCTCATTAGTGTGGGATGATAGGGTAGAGGGCGAATCCGATACTATTCTACTCGCTCAACTTTGCTGTGCCCTCGCGAGTTTCATTTGGGTTACACGAGGGCTGTGTCTACGTATGACCCTGTCTTTCGGTGTGTGGCAGGGGTTGCTTGAAGCTTGTGTGGATAATTATGCTTATCTCTCGCGGAAAGAGTGTCATTTTTGATCGATTGATGCAACAATTCATTCTAATGAAATTTCTTGATAACAATTTTTTCGGTAGATGGTCATCTCAGCATATAGGAAGTTATTATATTAAATACCTTTAATTGCATTTGGCTTATTACAGGGATAATAAAGCGTAATATATATTGAGTGTAGAAGCAAATGAAGTACCAAGTAGATAGTGTTGAAAAACGAACGAATTGACATTAATTTATGAGTATGCGCAGGGTTATGGGAGGAATAGATGATAAGGACGCAATATACTAATGCTGTACCTTTACTTATGCGAATTTTATTATTATGATTTCAATGTTATACAGAATTTTCGGTTACATCTTTTAGCTTGTACTATCAGTAAGCATGCGCAGGTTTTTCCTTCTTTATGAGTGTTTTTCTGCTTTCTGTAGATTCTTGCCCTCCGTAGATGTTTTTTCCTAAGTTAGTTTTTATATCAACTCCTTTTTAAGTTTTTAGAGACGATTTCTATTAATACAAGCACTATTTATGTTTTCATCAACATCATTAACGACAGTTTACACGGAAGAAGGTACTTTTTAGTCTCAATCTTACCTAAATAATAGTAAAGAACCCTTTATGGATGAAAAAAAATATTACATGTGTAAGAACATATTATGCATTTCACTTAATTGAATACATCAACTTGTTGAAGAACGTATTGAATTAAAAATCTACTGTTAGTCCAAGGAAGCTACAAAGTGTTTTCCTTTGAAGATGATTGCTGCTATATTCCACGAAGTCAAGACTGACCATATGAATTTTAATGGATTCTAATTATCAATTAATTGTGTCCAACATACTGGACACAGAATCTGAAAGGATTAAAACTTTTTTCGGCGTTCGATGCACACTTTTTTTAACTTCTTTGATCAAACTCAGTTGTTCAGGCGTTTTTTTATCTCTCATCACAAGACAAACATAGACAAATGCGGCCTCTTGTCATTCGGTATGTGACATCCTCCCTCGAAAGAGGATATATCAACTAGATCGCATCTATCGCTCCTCATTAAACAGACTGAAATTGGTATCTGTTTGGGAGACACTGCTTGCGTATATTTACGAAAGCAAACGCTTAACGCTAATATTGTCAGTCAATCATTCCCGAGATAACATTCCTCTTATGGTTTACATTTCCAGTCTTGTCGCAGAATATTGCCTCCCTTGTGGAATCATGATAGTGACTAAATGTATAGAAATATAGAGGTATATTACATAAAATGTCACTCGTACGTAAGTAAGTATGATTGGTGTGCGCCAAGGGATGGTAATCGAGCTCTCATATACGTATGTATACTATTAATTGACGAATGTCATGGGGATACGAATCTATCAATCTACAGGTATGTTTTATAAAATATGAATACATTTGCCACAGCTATTACCGTAGTTACATATATTGCTTCCATTTAAGCGGGCGCATGTGTTTTGAAAACTACACGTATGTTTTCCTTCTAAATAAATAAACTCGTTTACCTTAGTAATATACGTATATTGTTCCGTTTAAAAGGAAAAAAAAACAAATTAAACTTCTATTCGATCTTTCACTTTATTCTTTACTTTTTTGGCTATTTCATCAATATATAATATTTTAACCTGTTATTAAAGGCTTTTCAGCCAAAATAATATAAATTTCTTAAAGAATTATCCAAATAAGAATAGTATCAAATGCAACGCTGGTTATCAACGATGTTGTATAATGGAATCACCTTGATCATTCCTTATTGAATTCAATGATGGTATTATTGATAGGATCATCGTGATACACTTTCGTGGA
Organism: Pachydiplax longipennis; assembly: GCA_036926295.1. NCBI lineage: Eukaryota > Metazoa > Arthropoda > Insecta > Odonata > Libellulidae > Pachydiplax > Pachydiplax longipennis. The sequence goes on from JAVFKF010000015.1 coordinate 41,297,168, forward strand.
CTCGTTCTACTGAGAAAGTCTGGATTGAGTAAGGAAAGCAAATAAAAACTACCTCACTACTCATCTTCTCATGTGTACCTCAATCCCTTTCCATTCTGAGCTTTCGAAAGCTAATGTTTGAAGAGTGGAGATTTAAACGGACTTTTAGGCTGAATACCACATAGAAAGACCGACCGAAAAACAATAGATTAAAAGAGAAATTCGGCAACAGTAAATATTGAGGTATACCGTATCATTGCTTTTAGTGAAGATCTAATAGATGAAATTTTTAAAAAATTCCTCCATAAGAATGAAAAAGTACAATTTGGTTTCAAAACCATTTTGTTTCCAAAAATGCAGTCAACCAACTGAAGCAAAACGCTGTAATAGATAAGGTTGTCCATTTAACCCTCTGAATACATGCGTGCACTTTTACTCATATATTCAAATTCTCTACAAAGTCTCTGGAGTGATTGGTGGAAGGTATTTTAAAATATTTTTCCAAATAGGAGCTTCTGAAAGGAAAAATAGCGTTACATGAGGATGAATCGAGATTCTTTTCCCACAATTGGGTTGTTTGAAGAAAATATGTCTCATTTCGTTCCATTTAAGCAGTTCATTAAAAACCTCCATAATAGTTCATTAAAATGAAACTAATTATACAAATGCAATCCACTACCACACACTTCACTTCGCGGAACTGAGATCCTTTGTAAAGCTCTCAGAAGATATGAGAATAATTTACCGCAGGTTCGTTTGCGTTTAGCAAATTCTAATTCATTCAAAGAGAGAACTTTCATTAAAAAAGCTCTACTTTGTATAAAAATTACCTCCGTTCAGTGGATGATGCATCACAATTCTAGATGAAGATGGGTAAATTACCTGTGAAAATTGAGCCAGTCCAAGGAGCGAAGTGGCTGAAGCGCTTCGAAAGGAATTTCGTCCAGTTCGTTGTAACTCAGATCCAAGGACTTCAGGGCATCCGAAGAAGACCTGCGAAGTAGAAAACGAAACACACTTGAAGATGAATCGATATTATTAATATTCAAGCGGGGATATTTAGAGAAATACTTTTCAGTAACTCTAAGTAGTACCGGGGAATTACGATAAACCTTAGAAAGAAGGCAGTTTCTCTCTAATTAATAACTAATTTAGCCACATAATATGCACGTTTATACCTTTGTGTGGTTATTTTACAACATTAATGTTACAATAAAAAATAGGTTTTGAGGGAAATATATATGCAACTGAGGATTGACGAACAAAGAAAACTAACGTAAAGAGGAAATGTTTACAGAGTAATTGGATTGGATAAATTGGAATACTAGGAAAACTTATAATATGGAGATTTATAATCCTGCTTGAGTCGTTATTAAGGGAGTTGACAAGTTTCCGATACATATTTCAGTAACCGGGCTATCATCTTCAACAGCGGAAGACAAAGATATAATTAAGTTTTGGGCATTTCTTAGAATATATTTCTGGTATATATGGGATTTAAAGGTGGATTATTTTAAAGATAAAAACAAGGAACTGTCTTTGAAGTTATGAAGTAGAATGTTTTGAAAATTTTCGATATTGCGTGAATTTTACTTTTCGAGAACTTTTTTAACACATTCAACATGAAAACGGAAGCTTGTTTTCTGAAATGCGAATTTTAAGCTTTTAATGTTCCTCACTCTTGTCTTTGGTTCACATGTTTTTCATATCGTCTACATTTTCTTTGTGGTTCTTCTTTCGGTCGGTTTTAGTCCTTACAGTCAATAGTTGTCGTTAAGAAGCAGCAGCTATCACATGCAAACATCAATCTTAGAGTTTGTTATTTAACTTTTAGCTTGGTTAGTGATTTCTTAAAATTTTATTCCATCGCAATTCTCTGCTCTTTTTATCTTATTGATGCATGAACCATCCAATACACAACATCTTAGCGCTATATACGGTTGGGGAGTAACTCAATGCACACTCAGTTGAAATTAAGCGTAGTCTAGCCTTCATTTTAATACAGGTTGAGCATCCTTAATCCGAAGAGCTTGGGACTTTGGCTTGTTTCGGAATTCGGAATTTTCCGGAATTTGGAAAACATGGTTCGGAGAAGTTGAAGAGAATGGAGACAAAGTCAGACTCTCGATAGATTTACTTTTTATTTGACGTGGAAGACACGAATAAAAATGCAACGAGCAAATCAAAAAAGGTTTTTGGATCAAGAACTGAATTCTCTTGGGAGGATGAGGAGACATTGATATGGATGGACTTTTAAATATTTTCTTCACTTGTCTCATTCCCGAAGGTTTTGGGCTATTAGTCTTCTTTTCATCTCATACATCGGTAATGGCGTAACTGTCGTTGTATCCAAAGATATTAAAAACCACAGTTCTGAAAATTGAGTTGATATAATGTTCTGGATTTCTAAATGGATATTCTAAAACTGTCCATTTATAATTTATAAGCATTTAATGAGGATGCTATATCTATTTCTCAATCGTTCAGAATTATTTATTGCCCTCTTACAAGGAAAGACTCTAAGTTTTGTCCGGGGATTTTGATGAAACTTTTTGTGGTGGTACAGGAAGTAGAGTGATGAAAAACTGTAACGGAATTCGTCTAAATAAGCCTTCGTTTGGTTGAAATAATTAATTGAAAATTGATAATCGGGTATAGGCAACCCCGCAATACACGTAAATATAGTCCAGTAAATAGGAAATAACGCGTTGTTCTCTGGTATATTTTTATCTTATTTTCATTTTCATTCGCTGATTATTTCCTTTTTACTCACTTATTGACTTATTAGTCAATATTATAAATAGTATCCTCAATTAATAATCCCGTTAAATAATATTTGTAAGCGATATTTCTCCATTTGAGTTTTAAGTTAACAACTATCCTAAGAACATTAAAGGAACTTTCATTAGAATGATATAGGATTTCCCAATTTTAAATAGCGATTGCTTTCTAAAGTCTCACGTAATAATCACAATTGTCTATATATTAGAAAAATTTATTTATCCGGTTTCAGCATCTCTAGAAAGAAATGTTAAAGCCAGTCTCCATTGGGAGGTGAATACGATAACTTTCTGGGTTACGAAGGGTGAAAAACTACGTTTGAATACGTTTTTCTACGTTTTTCACTAAGAAACATAGGCATATCGTAATGGATTACATGCTTATCGTGAGCTTTTTTTCGTAAATGCGAATTATCAACAGAGATAAGGGATAAGGGTTCCGAAAGCTTAATCCTCGTAGATGAGAGGGTCTCAGTGTAGAAAAAGTGGGCCATTATCGGCTTCGCATACCCCGAGGGGCGATATATGATCCCGCTGGCAATGTAAGGGTTAATATGAATTCCCTGATGACTAACGGCCTTCATTAGAGAATCAGGATAATATCGCTCGAATTATTTTCTGATGTGCCTTGCTAAATGAATGTGAAATGTGAACCGAAAGAAAACAGAATGTAAAAGATCGGAGGATTTCAAAACGCTGGTGATGTTTAGAAAGTAAATAATGAGTTGGATTGATGGACAAACAAACGCACTAAAGCTGGAAAGGCAATAAAAGGGAGATTTTATTGGAGTAATAAAGTGATGGTGCGTCAAATAATGCGAAATGATGAATCTGAATGATTCGCAAAGTTTTAATTGTGCGCGACTCTCACTCAATATCCTATAAAGATATTCTACTAATATTTATTTTAGTTTAACCTCCAATAACATATGGGAAAGATATTTTACAATTGATCCGAGTGGGGGGAAATGTTAGTAATGAGTGAGTATATCTCTTTTTACGAGTTATTATCAATGTTTCTCGGTTTTTGATGCGGAATTACTTCAATATAAAATACCTGTACTGCAGTCTTAATTAAATAAGTATATTAATAAATCCATAGGGAACTGATTACTTTAACTCAACTTTTTAAACGTTCGACCAACAATTATGCTGGGGTGGTGATTCTACAACTGAATATATTTAGGCTGCAGATCCTACAATAGGTCATATCGGAGGGAAAGTGGATTTTACGATTGATTTCTTAATCTGAATAAATAGCAGCAATGATTTCTAAAGGACCAAAAAGTAAATAAAAGAAAAAACTTGTTAAAAAAGTGGTCGTTTGAGAAAAATAATCTTTTATAACAACTTTCCTGTACGAATAATTAAGTGGTAACGTCGAAAATGGCTGCTGCTTTAATTTATTTTGTGGTACTGTACAAATAATCCGTTGATTGTGTTCATCAAAGTTTATAATATATTACCAACTAATATCGCTTAAGAAGATCACTTTCGTTACTAGTTACTTAGGACTACTTTAAATACCATTTCAAAGACGAGAGTCTTCTTAGGGTATCTATGGCAACTTGCCGTCTCTGTACCCCATAGAGCGAGACATCTCAGTATCAATTGCAGAGATAAAACACCGCTTAGGGAATCCTTCATGGATCTGGAGCGAGGTTCTACTCCTTGGAGAGACGCCGTAGAAGGCAAGGAAATTTAGAAGACGGAAGAGATGTTAAACGACCTCCTTCGAGTGATCTAACGATAGACGCAAAAACGAGAACTTATGCGAAGGAATAGAAGCTAAAAATCTCCACGAACAAACCTCGATGGCAATAAACAAAAGAATCACTCTTAGTTCACACCCCCTGCCACACGCCCAGAGGATGTACCTAGATGTTACCTGGTGGTAATTTGTCATTCGAGATGGGGGGCGTAACCGGGATTTCGGAAGCCCATCCGTCGAAAGTCGAGGAAGAACGCTCAGTTGGCCCTGGGATTTGGGTCCTTACGACTCAACTTTAATCTACGATTCGCAAGGAGGGATTCTAGGGTCCGCAATGAGAGGCGAATGAGACGGAACTCACTTAGGGGAGATTAGGATGCGAGTGAAAGTTTTTCCTCGACAGAGAGGACTTGGTTATTTCGTTAGCAAACTTCCTCATCAAACAAGGAAATGTGGCTCGACGTGGTTAAAAGTCATGGATGCGTTATACTTTCGCTACAACGGCCCAAGTGACGTTGGTGAAACACCAGGGAATTTTCTCCATCTTTTTATCTTTATTGGGATACATACTGTTGTTAATAGTTTGATGGCGATTTATATAGAGTTAATGAGCGGGCACATAAAAGTGAAACTCGGGTTAAATGGGGCGTCAATACTCAAATATAAGCTCCTCAATCTACAAAAAATGAGGATCTACACATGGAATCAAATAATTGCGTGGTCTGATATTGATATTAGAAAGTTTGTTCGTGTATACTATATATGTTTATAGGCAATTGTTAATTGTCGTCTAAAATCGGAGATCCATAATTTATACAGTGTTTAAGCTTCGAAAATTATCAAAAGTTCTCAAGTAACAAAATATAGGGCACTCTTCATTCGCCAAGTAGGCAATTAAGTTGGACTTCCCGTATATTCACAAAATAATACGCACAAAGAGTGGTTTTCAAAGCGTAGATTTATCGTTTAGGAAATTAAATTGGTATATTTTTAATTGTAAACTCTGGACGTGGGCCATACTTGAGGAAATTCGGTGAAGAATCTTGTTCTTAATTAGAAACTCAGTTTTAAGCTCCAAATCGTGAAAAGTTTTATAAAACAAGTAGATTGTTGGGAACATTTTGCGGAATTGAAAAGGTTTCACTATGCCTAGGCTACCGAGGTTTAACCTGAAAGAACGATCGCTGAAGATCATACAATTACATTGGGAAGATAGGATTGTTGGTATTGAATTGTTAAATAGATTTTTAATATTCTACAAGAAAAATTGACGGAGATTGTTAAGATGAAACTTGGAAGAGAATGATGCAGCAATTAACTTGGATGTTATTATTGCTTTATGGGATCGATCCAAGGTCCAGGACGTTTCACCCAAAAGACGCTACGATAGTTCATCCAGGACTTTTCACCCATGGACATTACGTCCATGATTTTTCAGTCCAGGATTTTCACTCAAAGAATTTTTTATCCAAAGGATTTTTCGCCAAAAGAATCCAGGCAAAGGATTTTTCACCCCTAATTATTTCGTCGAAGGGTATATTGAAAATCGAGCAATGTATAGAAAATACAGCTTCATGAAAAATAGGAATGGTAGATACATACATTGATTTGAAATAAATAGTCCATCGACTCCCACCGATGCATAAATGAACAACATAAATTACAAACGCAAAAAGTTATTCCGGTCGTGTTGGAGAGTGCAGATAATACAGATGAAAATCGTTAATCTTTAGAAGGGAAAATGTGACCATATTCGATCACAATTTTCTTTTATTTTCGTTTGCATTATCTGCGGGAATTTGTATATTGCTACATATCTGTATATCTATCTATATATATCATACATATTACAACAAATCTACTAAAAAATCGCAGAACCATAGTTCACTGCATACACATATACGCGTGGTTTTCACAATAAATGCTCACACCCCTTTAAGGCCTTTTCCTACCGCATACCTTTCGAAATATCTCTTAAACGACCAGAGGGGAAATTTAAGAATGTTTGACGTGATATTTTGAAACCTTAGATTCTGGCAAAGAGCACCAAATGTAGCGGAATAATACACAGCTCATTTGATAGTGCGGAAACACTGACAGGCGCCTTGGATTAAAGGTGGCGTAGATTGTATTTCAAAGGAATTAACTCGGAGACATTGATTGAACCGCAGAGGAATACAGATATCATTGAAAGGGAGATATCGATCACTCTTTCAATGCCTTTGGAGTTTGAATGCGCCCTCAGACAAAGACGGACGTATCTCATTAGGCTGATTTTCTTTAATTAATGAAAGATATTAATCACGCTTCTTCACGAGACCAAAATGTAAGGAATGCAATAATGGCAAGGCACAATTCGGATAGGTTTTCCATGCTATTTACGCGATTCCTTGTTTGAGTTTGAAGTTGGAAGAAGAAAAGCATCCGTGAGGAAGAGATTTGAAATGTATTGGAGTCGACAGATGCAAATGGTATTGCTTTAGATTTCTCTGGAATGAAATACAATGGTCCTGATTCCATACCTTGATGAAAGGAACATTTTTAATCTGTCTATCGGTTCTGCGTAAAGAAAAATGTGCTTTTATTTACTTTTGTCTCGGTCTTGTTCATGGCTATGATGACATGGAATCAACTGAGGTATGAGTAATGCTGAATAATGCCAATGGTTAACGTATCCCCAGGCGGAAAAATGTTGCTCGTAGAGTCATTGTACTTCATTCGTGAACTTGTCCCATTGATAGTAATTTGGCTCAGTGAATAGAACAGGACCAAAATACCTCATTCCTGGTCTTGGCTAGTAAGCCTCTCTCCGCTCCCCTAGTTTTTGTCAGCTAATATTAAAGGGGATGAAAATTCAACCGGCTTTAGGGCTGAGTAATTTAAAAGCATCACTAAATCAGAAATGGCTGACTAATTTAAAAGACGCAGTATTATCTTTTGATTAACCAAAGTTACGAATGTTCATATCCCAGAGTCTCAGAGACGAAACTGAAGTAGGTCGACGGAAATTAAAGTCAGAATTTTAGAATATAATGTATAAGTTACACCGGTAGCTCCCGAACTATTTTACACTGTGGCACAATGGGTTGTGGGAAATTGTTTTCCAGCACAAGACAAAATGTATTCTGTTGAAAATATGTTGAATGTTATATTTGAGAATTTAACATACAACATAAGGAGTGGAATGCTATTATCAAAATTTAGACCTTTACCAGGTTATTCGCATATACATGCATACTATACGCAAGCCTCATGAATGTTGAGGGGATGGTTTAAATGCTTAAAATTCCATACATTCAACTAACCAAAAGGCACCCTAAAAATTTTAATCCACTCTACGAGAACTATTCTATTATACATTCCACGATTTTCATTTCACAATGAGCTCTTATGGCACACACTCCATATACTTTAGAATAGGTCTTTTTGAGCACAGCGCTGCCAAATTTAGCAAAGCAAATTATGATGACACGCTGATAAAAAGTACTTACTTTCGTAAAACATAAGAGAAGGCGTTTTAAATTAATATTTCCCATTCCCATCGGCACGAGTCAGTATTAATCAGCAGCGTACATCTGGCAACACTGTTGCCATAAGTCATTAGTAATGCGCTTAAACTCGTAAGCTCTGTAATGAAGTGAAAATGTGGAACGCTCGATAGATATTTATTATGGCAGTTCGACAGAACGATCAATCGGCTATGAAATGGTTGAAATTCGCTAAAATCTTCAAACACCAAAGTTTTGTGGTGTTCCATTTTACATCTGCGCGATCGAATGTCGCTCACTTCGCAAATATTCAAGGTTTTGCATTGAAAGTAACATAAAATTTTCACACTATCATATCGTGGCACACTGTTTGGAATACATTGCGTGACACGAATAAAGTTCACCTCTGTTTTGGGTAAAAAAAAACAGGTCACTTGAACACTATTGACTAGTGTCAATTTCGCAAGAGTGTTTCAGATTTATTTGCCACCGCGAGGGCTCAAGAAGAGAGAGAGAGATTTCTCGATCGATATTATCCGGAAGGAGAGAACGTAAAATATTCCCGCGGAGGAAATGGAAGGGAGCGGAATGTTTTATCGGACGGACAAGAGACTGCTCAGGTTTGGATTTTTTTTGAGAGAGAGAATCAGGGTCGGTTTTAGGGGGCAGAAATGTGATGCTCAGAACTCAAAAATCAAAGGATCGCGGTTATCTGAATATTAGAAGTGAGAATGAATCCTTGATATTGTGGAAAATGGATGGCAGATGTGGTTGTCGTTACTGAGAATAAGGGATTTTATATAGAATTTGAATTACTCTAGCATATATAACATCCATTAACAATGCTGTTTGTTGAGATCAATTAAATAAGAGATTAAGGGTATTGTATAGTATAGTATGGTTGTAGCTAATAGCAGGTTTAATTGTATTAATATTTTAGTTAAGAATAACAATGATCGATTGTAGTTATTAATAAGTTTAATTGTATTGATACTGCTCTTAATAATACAAATGATCGGTTTTACTTAATAATAAGTTAAATCGTATTAATATTGTAGTTAATAATACAAATGATCGGTTTTAGGTAATAATAGGTTTAATTGAATTAATATTGTAGTTAATAATAACAATGATGGATTATAATAATGGTTAATAATAACAATGACTGCAACAAATAACAATAACTGCCGCCTATATAAGATAATTTGAACCGATACGGGCGTGATTTGGTAGTCCGTCCGTCCGTACTAGTAAGCCCATCGAATAAAAAATAAAAAGGATTTAGTACTTCTCAAGGAAATTTTGATACTAATGCCATCATCAGGTCAGATCTGAGGATGGTGTTATGACTATCGCGATTTATCCCCTAAACCAGTCGCTCAAATAAATTTTCTTTTAGAATAAGTACTACATTCTTTATAATTTAACTGTAACTAACGTTTTATAATGATACAAAATCACGTAAATTCGTGACGCAGGACAACATCCGTCAACGAGAAGATGAAACGTAGGTCGAAGAAGCCAAGGAATAAACAGAAAAGAACGAGCGGTACGTGAACTGGATTCGATCTCAGATCTTCCGCTTTCTGGACGAAGCACTTGGATAATGGATCCACCACCAGATAGAGCGGTTTTCTTAGGAAAGCTCCCTCCCCCACTTCCGCTTGCTCCTTAAGATTTTGGGGACGCATCACGCCGAGTTTATTCCAAATCCCTTAAGTCGCTGACAATGAACAATGCAGGCGACAAATAAAAATATGATGCGCAGCGCGTGGTTTCCATGGAAATGAGCTTCTGGAAATCTGACGTCGTTGAAAGACCTAAAACTCAAATCCATGGACAAGTATTGATGTAGGTGTAAGACACGCGTAGTAGTTATTTTTAAAGTCACACACATGATTAAACACAGTATATTTTATCATATACCTCAGCAGATTATTCTGCCTTGGTAGCTCAGTTAATGTAGCATCTAACGAGTAAATGCAAGTTCGGGCTCGTGTCCTAGCAACTACGGACTTATTACCCTCATCGAATAAGTAAAATAGATAAAATCCGTCATGGAAACACATCTAAATCCGATATCGCAAGAAAGTACTGCCTCTCTGTGTAATCAGAAATCTGATTTGCTCCCATTCCGTTAGCTGCAAACGCATTTGGAATCACGTGACATTGGAAGTAGTTTTCCGTTTATTTCTTCTCTGAGTCCCAATGTCACAATGTCTCCTTCGAGTCGCAAAAGTCTTCCTTGAGTCACAATGCTTTTAGCTCCCAAGTTTACCTGAGTTAAGCACAATCAAGGCATTGAACCAAAACGGAAACGAAAACCGAAAACAAAAAATGGTATATTTACTGGAGAGAAAAGCGAACCCCAATCGAAAAAGTTGCAATTCTAGAGCCGGAATCATTATGTGTTACAATCTGATTTTCGTTTCCTAACAATGTACATTTTAATCTAACAATGCACATTTTAAATTGATTGGAAGAAGGATTAATAAACTTGCAAAACTACGACTTACAAATAACTGTCATTAAATTTTATCCAAAAATTTAGTGTAACGTAATGTTAACGGAAATAGCTAGAAATAAAATAACTTTCAGAAGGATAAAATTAGAAGGGCCGGAGGGATAAAACCGGTTAGAACCGGTTAGACGTTGGAAGGAGCGAAACCGGGTATGAATCGAAATTCGGATTTATCCAACAAGAGCGAAAACCGGAACAAAAAACACCACGGTTCGATGCCCCGAGTACAATGACCCAACGAATAACATCTACAGCATTCAACGAGGGAAAATAAACGTGATTTTCCAGATTCAATCACACCTCAGTAGCCCTCCAATCATCACGGGCATGAACAAGAGCAGGACAAAAGCAAATGAATGCTAAATCATCCTCCCTCATGTACCAAAATGGAAAATATTCCATTCATCAAGATATCGCAGCGAGAACAAGAGAGGATTGAGAAATGCCCCGAAATTTCAATCCTCCGCTCGCGAGAAGTATGTAGGGCGGTTTTCCAATAAGATCGGACATTTGGTGTTTCTGCAGGAAATTTTCAATTGGAAGGGTAAAGTTTAATTTCCCAGGGACCGCCTTCTCGACCGAATCCGAGCTAAGAAAGAAAGGGTTCCTTTTTCAGTCCGCTTCGTATCTGCCCAAATGTTCTGCCCTTTGTCTCAATCATCATTAAAGGTTTTCCCACTCCTCACCCATTAGCACTATGGCCTCCCGCACTCCATTCAAAACTTCCCCACTAATGCAGGAACAATCCCCCTTCGGTCGTATTTACCTTCTGTGTCAGCTGCACCCGCCCCATGGAACTTTTCCTCCGTCCCAAAGTCAGGGAGAGAAATCACAGTTTCGATCGTTCCAACGAGTCGAGAAAATCCGCTTTGACTCTTAAATGAGGTTGAAATCTCGTTTTCGTTAATAAGGCGAATTCCATCGCTCTTTCCCCGTCATTTGTCAGGAGTTGGAACAAAGCGGATCCGAGGAAAGAATTGGGGATATGACGCCGTGGAGTTGTTACATCGAAATTAAGCTCATTTAACCTTATTCTTTTTTGATATTTGCCGTTTTGAGGCAGACACAGGTGTCTCTTTCTTCCAGCAGCAATGCAATCAATCCCTTTGTCCCTTCGCTGAAATAGTTTCGAGCGGAAGAGTCGAGTCCCGCCCAAATCCACTCGCCCGATTCCACGCGTCGCCCATTATGAAAGTGCTTTGCGTCAATAAACTGAAAGAGCCCATGCTTTCCTGCTATTTCGTATTGCTCGTTCTTTTATTCCATGCTAATCCTAAATAATAGGCAAAGTTGAAAACTCTATCGCTAAGACGTCCTTTCGTTTATAGGTTTTATAAGCAACGATCTCAATCACTTTAACAAAATCATCCTGGGTTAATATGAGGTTGGAGAAATATAAGGAGATTAAGTCATTACTTAATAAGAACTAATGATTTAATCTTCTTTTTCTCTCTACGTGAACCATCCCGTACTCCTAGATCACACTCTTTTTTCTTTGTATTTACTATCTTTCTTTCTATTCTATACTATAGTATATACTATAATAGATGAATTGTATGATTGTTGTTATTAGTTTGTAAGAATGATGTATATTTACTTATGTTTTTTCTTTTTTATCACTTGTATTTATTAGAATGTTCTTCTAAATAAATTTCTACTACTACTATTAAAGGATCCTTCATATACCGTTTACCTTATCTCCATAACTGTAAACCATATTCTTTTTCGACTTCAGATAATTTTTCATATCAAGGTTCAACTTTAACTTATTTCTTTATCATTGGATACTTTTTATACACTTGATTCTTTTCTTTCACTGCTTTGATAGTATAGTTTTGATACTTGTATATCTTTATTTGCTCTTTCATGTGATGTTTGATTTCTCATAAGTATATTTTTTGATGTTATTGTTGAGTAACTGTTTAATGATTCAAATTGCTAATGTTTGTAGCCCATTATAAAGGCCTCCTGCATCAAGGGTGTTCATGGGTTTAAAAAAAAAATACTACAAATTGTCGAGGTCACGTTAATCATCCCTGCTTGTTTTCATACGATTTAAGAAAGATTTACTGTTTTAAAATGCTTAAATCTTATGTCGAGATCTTTAAGTCGTTTCATAGTTATACTTGTTAAAATCTTGTCGAAAAAGACTAAAACGTTGGTTAAATAGTCGTAAAGTAATGAAAGGTAAATAATCAAATAGATTTGAATGTGTTTGTTAATTTCTTATAAAAACAATATTTGTAACTATAATATATACATATTTATTAATTTTTCAACAATTTATAACAATATAGAAGTATGAATATGAATATTATAAAAATATAAAATATGAAAATATAGAAAATCATATAGAGTAGACCGTTTTTTTTCCTATTTTACGAGTATCATCCTTATTTTCACACTTTAATTGGTGTGTATATTTTTGGTGCTTTCGCATGATATTTTTCATGTATACAACAAGTCTGTAGTATTATATAAAAGATGGCAATCCCTAGATATAGAATTCATCTGGAAAGGCTGCATTTCAACAAATTTTTGAAAGTTTCATTTTTGCGAGTTTATTTTCTTTTTTATGACGTATAGTATACTCATTACAGTTAAATAAAATTAAATCATTACAATTAAATTAATGACATAAAAATTCAGGACGTTAGTGAGGTAATAAGAGAACACGCCCAACACGCAAATTCTCAAGAGGAGTAAAGTGGGAGTTATAATTAATCGAAATCGAAAAGCTCGAACATTTCCTGGTTCTCGTTATCCTCAAAAACTTATGATATCAATTTTCAATGAGCAAATTAAAATATCTTCGAACTGAAAGAGGAAAACAGGAATACCCACAGCAATTTCTTCCTTCTTCGAAACAACCTTTAAGAAGTGCATGCGTTTTTAATATCAAGTTACACTGGTACGCAAGACATTAACCCTGCACAGGGTCTCAGAACAAAAGCTCTCTTTCATTATTATAAACTCGTAGCCGTAGTGGCTGTGATAATGTAAGAGAGAGTTACTTTAATAATACAATACGCGATATAAAGTGGTGCAAAGCGCAATTAAAGAAAAATAAGAGTGATAAGTAACGATTGCCTCAGTAGTTGCAACGTCTTTTGTATCGAGACTGCAAGATTGAATCAGGTAAATGAGAATTATGATGTTTCTTTGTTTTGCAATGAGAGAGGTCTAAGAAAGCGGTAGAATTTCGTGTACTATTTATTGCCCTCTTTACTATCTTAGTCCGAATTATCTATACTGTGTTGAATAGATTTATTCCTCAGATTCAAGCAAAATTCTGTTATAATTAATAATATACTTCACTGGAATACTCTGTAAACAAAAACCTCTAGCAGGAAAGGGCAGGGGACAAAGATTTCATTGTGTTGGCAATAGGCTCAGTCCCTTTCTCGTAAATTTACTTCGGTCGTTCGTTTCTCTGAAAATATTTAATGTAACTAATACTAAAATCAATAGTTACGGAATGATGTATTATCAGTAGGTAACAACATGACTAGAGAGAATCCAAAAAGCCAGGGATACTTAATGTTGTAAAATGGAAAGTTTGGAAGGAAAACAATAAAAACAGCTGTATTATGATACAACGATTCAATTCCTTGGAGCGGTCTTAAATGTAAAGCAGGGCTGTTAAATTTTAATTCAGAGAGTAAACACGCATAATGCATGTTCGTAATTTTCAAGTGTTTACTCTCCATTTATTGCTGTGCCTCGAGGAGATCGCCTCGATTTCGGGCCCTCTGTACGTAAATGTTTTAAGATCCGCTTACTAATGCCATATCGTTCACGAAAAAATAAAATTACCAGGAGATGGATGGGGATTACAATCTCGTAGGGATTATTTAATTCTGGGAACTCTGGATTAGGAAAGCCAGGGGAAATTAAAACATTCATAATTCGAGAAAAACAAAATTTAAGTGAGCATCAGATTCTAGAGAACTATGAAATGAAATTAATGAAAGTTGTTGTTTCCGAAGCTAAGAGGCAGAAATAACATAAGAGACTATACTATATAAACTATAAAAGAAACCAATTTAAAAATAAATACGTAATCAGCAAAGGAATTTTGATTGCCAACTGGTTAATCTGCAGCATATTTGAAAATTAAATTTCTTTTGAATATGTGGATATAATAAGTGTCTTCTCAAGGGTAACTTATCCGCTAAATTTCGAAAAGTGCTAATCGAAATCATTGTGATTGAGGTTACATCAATCACCTCGAACTGTAGAAGCAATCTCTCTACTATGAGACGGGACGACATATCACAACAAGCAGTAAGGACATAATGGTTTCTCAACACGAAATAATTATTAAGTTAACGACCGGTTTCGGCTGTTGTCGCCATCTTCAGGTAAAGTACCACCTGAAGATGGAGATAAATCGCAGAAACCGGTCTTGTTCGAATAAAAATTTCCAATAGAATAAGTACGACATCCTTGTTAATTTTTGTGACGATGGACTTCGACATCAAGACAGCATCAGCTGAATTTCTGGTATGGGATACACGTATTATAATTAGCAGAGACGAAAGTTGAACATTAATAGAACTATTGATTGAAATGAAGAAGGGAACAAGTATATATGATGAACAAGTTGTTGAGTGAATACTGATCATGTTAAATAAGTAGTTAAACAAATTATTAGTACTTTATTTTTTGTGGTGTATTTATGTTACCTTATTGATATTTTAGACTTGATGATGTACTTCTGTGACCGTCATTGTACGACAGCAAACTCTTCCACCTGGTTTATATCTATGCAGATTTATTCTAATAATAATAATAATTTGTAACTATTATATTTGCAATTTTTGTATTTATGTATTCACTTGCTTTATTCTTCGTGTCATTGTAAATGTAAACTTTAATATTTATGATAGTTATCTTAGGCTTTCAACTCAAGTAATTTGTTATACATATTTCAATGCTAGTGATATCATGACTTGTAAAATCATGTAGTTTACTGTATCATATCTTTTCATTTCTGTTAAAGTGATTTTAGTGATTGTATATTGATTGTAAGCAATGTGTATCCCATTAAATTAATAATAATAGGGGAGATGTATTCCTTTATAAATTCCTGCTTAATCGATGTTTCATTCCACCCTTTTAACATAATGATGCTCACACTATTAGAAAATGGCTGAAATATCAATCCCGGCATCGGTATACGAGAGATCGGGCTTATTCCCGGGATTCCACTCCGTAAGCCAAGAAAAAAACGGACCTGACTCGCGAGAGCTTAAAATCCGAGAGAAAAAAATGAGCGGATTTCATCGCAATGTCTCATAATTTGCATGAAGCGGTCGAAGAAAGAGGATGAGAGATGCTCGTCAGCGGAGTTAAGATGCTGGGAATTCGCTTAAGCGCTTGTTCCTCTATAAAATCTGCTTTCGCCGTCTTCCCCAACTTTTCCCCGCCCAAGATAATCAGCTACGAAACCACTTCCTCTTATCCGATAAAGTTCTCGCGCCGCAGAAACCGATCCGCGCCACCCTCACTCTACTAATTAACGCAAATCGTCACTTTTCAAAGGAATTAATTCCGTGGTTTTCTTCCCCAATGTTCACGTATTTACACCGCACCGCCGAAATGAATTGAAAATGGCGTTTGAACACACCCACGCCGGTGCACCTCAATCAAAACTGCTACTTTTCCGAGCGAACCGCAGCTATGACCTCGTTAGAACGATAATCCGACAAGTTCGCCCATCTTTTAAATGCGTTGAGGTAAATATGGACGTGGCCCAATCACTCCTGTTCCTTAGAATATCAAAGTAACTTCTTTTCGGTGTGAAATTGATTACCGATTCATGAATATTTTATTTCCTTCCCCTTTTGAACGCTGCCGTTCGAACTTTTGCCCTTAACAGGCCGTGTTAACTCTTATAAACACCTTCCATGTTCCGGAACCATGTTTTGGCTTGGATTAATTACAATTCTTCTAAACTCATCATTTTTATCGCTATATATTTGTTATCGAAACAGAAATAATTTTTTAATGATTCTCTCTGGCTCCAGCTAAGATCTACGCCACTTTTTGGTGGAAATAGGCAATCCAAAATACTCGGGCTTTCAACTACTCGCGTAGCCGAGTAGATTTATATAGGAAACGGGCATTCGAATTCTCCAAGAGTTACACCTTTAGTTTAAAATGATTGAATTTTTTGCTATGAATAACATTTCAAAAGTTTTAATATCCTTTGCTTCTTCCATTCCACGCCCGGGGATAGAAAGGGTATAGTATTATAATATATCAAAAGTAAATTAAAGTGTCATTACAGTATTATAATACTTATATTAAAACCAATCGGTATCGTATGAAGCAACATATTTCAGAGTACAGCAATTTAAGAACGTATTTTTGTCTTACGATTTTTCATCGATTGGAATTGTAACGAGTACTATCAGAGATTTATTAACCAGCAGTGGAGGAATTATTTTTTCCATTTTCATTCTTTGATGGATTCTTAGTCATTTAAATTCAGCCGATTTTGAGCTATTATAATTCCCATCAAATTCTCACGCCGACCAGCAATTTCTTAAAAAATCCCATTAAAAATATTTTCACGTCGAATGATCAGCTCTGAAAGCATGACAAAATATTATGCTCGTGCATAAAATTCACTTGTATTTCTGCTACAAGTCTTGATTATTTCTTGAAGGAAAACTAATTTCCTTAAGTTTTTGAATAATAAATGTTTTACAAAACAAACTACAAATATTTATGTACTTACACCTCTATAGGTTTTAGGATTTTCTTAATCTTCTAAGTTACTATAGAAATGTATAACTTCAAATTTTTAATTTTAGTACAAAATTTTATTGCATTAAACTCAATTATTCAGACTTTTCTATGAGAAATCTCATTTTAAAAAATTATATTTTTTCACATGAATAAATAAATATAATAATGACTATAATAATGAATATAATTAAATAATAATAATAAATATAATAATAAACATAAAATAGATGTAAGAAGAGAATAAGTTTTTAATTTTATATCTCTAAATAAAAATTATATTTATTTTATTTAAAGAATAAATGTATTGAAGCAGAAAACGGATCTTATTCCGGAGTAAACGATTAAATCCGCATCGAATGAAAAGTAGAAAATGCTGTTGAAAATCTGAGGAATGCAGAAGTAGAAATTTTCCAGAGAAAAGAGGATCTGAAAGATGGGAATTTCTTTCCAAAGATCGGAGAAGAGCCTGGTTTTAGAATTTAGATGGGGATTTCGACGAGAATCTGGGCCCCAATGCCAGTGACCGGAATGCTTCGAAGAGCTGTAGATAACAGATATATCGCTTATCAATGGTTGGACTATTGAGTTGGGAAACCGGAAATACGTCAAAAGAGAATGGCCTTTCGCAGAACCGGATATGGCCATGATATCGAAGATGTTCGATTAGAATATGATTTCCTTTGCTTTGCTGAGATGAGGCGATTTTTAAATCTACGACATTAGTGATATTAACAATGATTTTTAATATCCTGAGCCATCAAAGGGCAGCAATTTAATAAAAAGGTAAAATACTCGCAAATGCCGATTTAGCGATTTTGTCGATGGATCTCGATTTTTCCATTAAACGACATTTTCCTATTTCAACGACGGGCAAAGACTGCATATGCTTTATCGTAGACCTTCCTCTGCGTACTATCAATACATCGGAATTGATGTGGTATCTATAAATACAAACTTAAGCACTTCTACATTTTTTATTATTTCTGGCCATATTTTTTATACATTTTACTACGTGGAATACCGTTATTAAAACGAATATTATCTTTATTGAAAAAATAAATAAATATAACAATAAATGACAAATAAACTACGTTTTAACTACTTTTCGAGGTACAAAGATCCGGAATTTTTTAAATATATCACACCTAAAGATACTATGTTAGAACAAGAAGTCCATAAGAAACCCTCCTTGAAAACAGAAATATATTATGACTGTATACGAGATATGATGTACTCTAAATAATGAACTAGTTTATGACTAAGTGTAACTGTTTCTTATGGCTAAAACTTTATTGTGGAGTATCTTAAAATGTATTTATGTGTACTTATGGTGTGCATGGGTGAAAGTTTTCCTATGTATTCGGTTATTAATGTATGGTTATTGAATTGACGTTCATATGCGCTTCCACAAATATTGTTGTGTTGTTTTTTTATTGGTGTATTTCTTAATGGATGTAGGTTTGGTTACGTTTTGATCATGATATTTGGTTAATTCTATATCCAAAGGACCTAGGTAAACTGTGATTATGTAGTAACTGTAATTATGAAATCTTTTAATATAAATGTATCAGAAGGGATACCAGAGGGATGTTCTATAAATTAGTCTCGTTTATTTTTGCGTGTTCTAATATCTGTTTATAATTACAGTGATGTTATTTTGGAAAGTTAATACTTATGATACTTCTAATATAAGGGATTTTAGAGATTTTGTGTGTTAGACAGGAGTTACTTGAAAATTTTAGGGTCTGCTACTTGACGACAGTCAAACTAATAACAATCATATTAATAATATATAGAATAAATATTGGAAGTATAGGGAAATAAGTTTTTTGAAAAGGAAAATGTAACTAAGGGTTTCTATAAAACCACATAAAGGGTTTAAAACATAAAAACAAACAAATCATACACATTGAGTTCGTATTCGGAAGGCGTGTTGTAGGTATTGCTCAGGGAGCGATAACTTCTCAGCCAATGGCAAAGTGGGTCCGTTTGCAATCGATTACGAACTTCGTAATTGGAAATGAAACACCCGTCCTCCTCAGAAGACTCTGTTATTCTTGAGGGAATAGCAAAATGCAATGCACGAAACGGGAGTTTGAAAAGTATAAATTACTGGATGATATTGTTCCAGTGCGAACTGAAAGTAATTTCTTCGGAAAAATGTTTTCCGTGTACGACACACGTCGTTACAGTCGTCATCCCGAAGGCTTCTTGGTTCCTCAGCCTTACCACTATCAGCGACCAAAAAGGGGAATAAATGGAAAAAAAATACAATTTATGAGGAATTACGACATTAAATGAGGATTGATCGAATGAATGGCATTGTTCTGCATCATTCATACCACTTTAGTTTCTTTATTATCACAGCCATGAACGATATCGAGGCATAAGTAAAGGAAAGACTCTTTTTAATTGTGTACTGTGTCAGAAAATGATTGATAAGTTATTAATTATTCCCATCATTGAGATATAATGACAAGAGAATTTATTCAATAAAGTAAAGATTCAAAATAAAAAAAAACGTTTTCATATTTATAGTGTTAACTTTCAAGGCGTAAAGATCTAAAACTGTTATTCATTTCATATTATTAATAGAAATTTCCGTACTTATAATTTATTTGTTAAAAGGTTTGAGAATCCAATCAATATTCGGGAATATAACTTAAATAGTTAATATATTAATAGCTTAAACTCACTACAGATTGATTCTGCCGGTTCTTTATCTACGTTAATAGATTTGAAAATGACTTCGAATATTATTCTAAAGCGACGGAAAATAATTTCCTACTTAATATTTTAAAAATTCGAAAATAGTAAAATGAAAATGGATGTACAAAGAATCACGTATGGTGAAATCACTACCAAATGAAGAATATTTGCTGTAGGACAATATGGTACTGACGTTCAGACGAATATTGTGTGGTCTGTCATTTATTGATTGCCTAGTATGCATTTGCGTCGCTTTTAAGACACGATTTGGTGAAACATCCGATAGGTAAAATATTCGTTGGGTAAAATATCCTTGGGTGAATCGACTTCTGAGTAAAAACTCTTTGTGTGAAACGTGCATGGAACGTCGCTTTTGGGTGAAATGTCGTTGAACCCAGTTATTGTCGATCACTTGAAAACATATGGTCATTTTCAGCAATTGACTTCATCAAATTTACTCCAATTTTCTTCACTCCTATCGCAGTAGTTTCTGAAAAAAATTGACTGCTATCATTTCATCCGCAGGAAGTAATTGAAATCAAATAAGGACAAAATGAAGCATCGGAGCGGAGATCGTGATTAAATATTCTTATGATCGATGAGGAAAACGAGTTTGTCGAAAGTTGGCTGAATAGGTCTCTCAAATTTGGAAGGTGAGCTGAAAATCGTTCTGGTTTCGAATCAATTCAAAAGTTGTTTCTCATCGAAACAAAAAATGGGCTTTTTGATTTCAGAATCAAACGGACTGGGCGAAACACTCGAGATTTCCTTTTCTTCACCTTCACTTTCCACTCTTCCGGATACTGAGGATCGTAATATGATTACTCATTTCGACGAATTAGGCAACATTTTCTATCACAATTGGTCGTTTGTTTGATAGTTAGTGCAACTAACTTGGATGCTGAAACAACGAAGTTATCAGATTAGAAGTTCAATTAGAAAGTATCGATAGCTGTTTGTCATAGTACTAATGCTACTGTCAGTATAAACTACTACTAGTGCCTATAGGGCCTGAAACGGGAAGTCCGGGATTACCGACAAATGGCTAACGAAGTGTTTTAACTTCCAGTTCATTAAAATCCGTAGTACCAACTAAAAAATAAGAACTATACTATTTTTTATTTGGTTCTAGATGGCGCTCCATAAAGTTCAAACCATAAGTTTATTAGTCCCAATTTCTTTCCTTTCGAAAATTCTCAGTTTCTATTTGCGAAAAGAAATCTATTACTTATGAAGCGTCAATATAGTTGTGTCTGTTCTTAACTAGCACTTGATTATAGCATTAGATTACATATCTTATCCTGTTAAATGAAAGAGGAAACTTGAAAACTCATTGTCACCAAAATAAGGACGTTTTATCACTACGAGGGTGGCGCACGAAATATTTTACTAATTGTTTTACATACAACAATATATAAACAATACACAACAATAATAATAAACATTCCAAATTGTAATGCCATCCATCGAATTTCCACAAACTACTGAATTCACTCGAACAGTTGGAAAATCGATACTACAATATTATAGTTTGAATGCGATAATAAAATGATGTGACATTTCGTACGCCACCCTGTATCATTATCTTCAGTCAAGAGTGCACAAATTACTTAGGTGTGGAAAAGAACAACATCCTATACAATCACCAGATGGCAGATCATGCGCATTTGAGAAAATGGAAGCCGCAGGGGGTAAATGGGGTCGTATCACAGAGGTTGACCGCTTTGTCACCGCTATATGGCTTCTCTTTCTAAAGAAGAGTAAGTCGATTGGCTTCGCATGCGTGGCCAAAGACTACCGCCGCCTTCTTTTCTCTAATATTTTTTTCTATCGATAGGACATTTTATGCGTATGTTTTTGTGTCCTTATTAAAAGGCTCTATTGGATATAGAATGAACGAGCTAATTTTATCCTTGAAAGAGGTGGTTCGTGGACCCACACTGTTTTTGGGAACAACCGTATATGGGGCGGTAGCCTAACTCAGATTCTCAGATGCAAATTTTGCACAAACAAAGGCTTAGTGGTCTCAACGGTCGGATACGTGTTTATTATTTTTGATCAAGGAAATTATCTTGTTAGACTCAAGCAAATCCGTGTTACGCACTCCTGGTTTTCGACTTTAAAGGGGTTACCTCCGTGAACCCAAATGATATTATTTTCTCTTTTAATGGTAAATGATTCGTATTTACCTGACGAAAGGTATCTAATATCTTGTAAAATAACGGAAATAATAATTAAAAATTAATAATTAAAACTACTTTCTTTAAAAGATTTGATAACACTATCTTTGGGTTCAAGGAGCCAAAATTCGTTGTCCTTTCGTTAACCCTAGATTTTTTATCCTTCGATCTAGTTATTTAAGAGTTACGCATAATTATATGAGTCAAAACACACGCCCTCTTAAAAACTTTCGCTCATGAATCTTTAACATGGCCGATTTGTTCTCGTGAATATGTAATCTTGCACTTCCACGCCCTAAGAACATAGAGTGCACTTAAGAGATTCACGAAATCTAGAAAATGACGTTTATCGTAAATAATAAGAGCAAGAGTTTCTTGTGAACTTACCCAAACGCCCTCTCTGCCACATGCATGATTCTATTGCTCATGAGACGAAGGGATTCCACTCTCGCTCCTGCCAACGCCTCATTCTCCAGGGCTTCCAGACCAGAGTTCACCACGTCCATGTGAGATATAGGTCCTCCAGGAAGATCTGTGGGGAAAAGGAGCAATTATGAGTAAAAAAGAAATGCCTTGCCATGACATTCACGCGTTCCAGTAATTGTATTCTTATTAGTTTACTCATTGATTAGTATGCCGTTATCTTGACAGGTGATACTATGTTTATTTTCAAATAATATCGAATCTCCGAAAATCTTGGACGTTTTTAATCTAAAATTTAGAAAAAAATTTAATTTTATCGATCAATGTTGGTCACTAGAAAGAAATATTTCTAAATTTCCTCTTGTATTCATTTTAGTTTTTTTTATTGCTACTTATCATTCTCGCATATGAATTTTTGTACTTCATTTTCGGTTCATTAGTTGTGCAAACGTATTCCTTTTTGTATTAGCTATGTTAAGTGTACATGTAATGTTTGTTTACTTTCAGGTGTCTTAACCTACCTATTCCGTAAAATTTAGTCTTTATCTATCTGTAGGTTCCGTAGTTTTGTAACATCCCCCTTCTTACGGGTGTTTTCCTGCTGTGGAGTATTAATTCCTAACCACAAACTTAGGTTCTTAAATTCATGAATTAATTTTCTTCTGTAAACATTTTTCAAGCTATTACTTCCTTTCAATGTTATATAATGAAGGGTTAGATGTAAGAAGAGACTATATAGTCTCAATCATGCCTGAGCAAAGACGTATTATTATTATTGTTTATACCAAATTTCAGGATATCTTATAGAACTAAGAATACATTGGATTTACAATTAGCAGAAATTTATCCATTCACGAAAGTTATCCACATGCAACATGGATGGCTAATAAAAATACAAAGATTAACCCGAAGAAGCCTGATTATTCATCAAAAGTCAAAACAGCCCACATAGGAGGCCAAAGATATACCTACCTTAAATTTATCTTCCTTTTCCAGAATACTGCTGCGCGATTTGAAACCGGGAGAGAGTATCTTAGACCGACCCTACCAAGTAGGGTTTAAAGCCAGTCCCAAGCTGAGCAGTTCGTTTCATTAGTGGATATTTTAGGTTTGACAGTAGCATTAAGGCTATGAGAAAGTCCCTCGGGGGGGATTTTCTCCAGGAAATGAGATTAGCTTAGAGATGAAAGCTTTTCGAAAAATTCATGGGTTGAGAACTTTGTGGCGGAGTAGATGACGTGGTAATTCCAGTTAAAAGCGATCGCAAACTCCGAGATGAATAGACAAAGCGTTACAAGGAAATAATCGCATTCAACGATATTTACTTCTTAACGTTTTTTGCTGTGCGTTAGGAAAGAGACTTTGGAGCTATAGTTGAGAGCAAAATAATAGGGGCTTCATGAACAAACGACTATTTCTCACCACCAGTACCATACATGTATCCCTTGCATACTCTATATGCACGTAATTTCATACAAATATTACGAAAAAACAAGTTTACAAGCATTGTTTGGAAAATCATCAAATGTGAAAATAATTAACTTTGAAATTCATTGAGGAGTAATTATGGGCTCTAAACGAAATAGAAATTAAGAATGCCTTTGGGGAGATACTGTTTACATACTCTAACCGACAAATATTTTATTTTATGATTTTGAAATATAACCAAATGGCTTACTTATATGCGAAAAAGCATATAAAACAATGTTCATATAATAATTTTAAACAAATCAAATCATAAAACAATATCTATATGGCGTTTTACAGTCCATATTATTGGTGAAGTTTGTGGGAAGAATCTTAGTTTGGCTTGGTAGTGAGGTGAACTTGAAGCGCCTATTGCTTCACTCTTTACTATCGATAGTAGGTGTTATGGGATGATCTACCATACACCACTGACAGTAAGCAGAGTAACTAGATAAATTTAAAGGCTTCAGGAAATTTGGACCGATCTCTTATACAATATGCGATCTCCAGTTCCTTAAGGGTAGCTGTAGCAACGTTTTCCTACATTTATGTTTTATTGAAATAATAAAAATCTAGACTTCGAATATCTTGAAAACACATAATTCCTTACACAAATTCTGAAAATGTATGTTTCGAAGCATTGTTTGGAAAATCATCAAATCTGAAAATAATTAACTTGGAAATTCATTGAGGAGAAATTATGAATTCTAAGCGAGGTGCAAAGTAAGAACGGCTTTGGGGAAACATTGTTTAATTTGATTTTATTGCGCTGATCTCAAAGACTATAAACAAAGTGCACTTTTAGTAATAACAAGAACATAAGGAAATTAATTCCTTTTATAGCGGTGAAAAAAGCGTTCATTTTGCATCTTCCAGAATCTGTTTGCGAGCAATATTTTGAGAAGAAATTCCTCTTTATCTTCCAGGAAATCTACTTACGAAAAGAGAAAAATGAATAAAACTTCATTGAAATTAGATCGCCGAGGAACTGCTACTTAACTGAACTGAGAGAAAAGCGATGGAGAGGTCTCAAGAGGAAGGGATGCGTAAGATGTATTTTCAAACAGTAAGTCTTTATATTTGTTGCTGAAGCATTAGAATAGAATTCGCCATTCTTTCGTCCACATTATAAGTTATATCGCAGTTCATGTGAAGCAATAATAATGGAGTAATAAATAACTGGAAATATAGTTGTCGACAGCAGAATCATTACGAAACATTCGATGAGTTTTGAATGAGCATACATACTTTATAGGAACTACACCAAGACCCTATTACATCAAATAATGAAACATAACAGACTTTCAAGTTGTTAGCTTAAAAATGTTTCAACAGCTGAGGTCATTTCACACATATGGGCCCCATTCTGGAATCGAACCCGGGGAAAAAAGGGCAAAACTTTTGACAAAAGGCGAACGCACTACCCACATAGCTATCCAGGAGTCCGATAGAGTTTCAACGGATGCATAAAATGAAAATGAAAAACCCAAAGCCATCTTATATAGGCTGAAAATTTTGGCATCCATCCATCATAAAAGCCAATTTCTCAAATTGTTCTTTTCTAAATAAATATTTTAACTAATAATAATTGAAAGAATGGATCACATCACTATTTGAAGTGCATACTGAAAAATCTAAAAGAAAATTTAGTTTTTTTTTCTGTGGCTCACGTTGGACTTCTGTCGCATCAAGAGTCAGCGAGTCACAGGGTGAGAAGATGTTGCTTATCCCATTACTAAAAATTACAGAACATTTACAAACAAAATTTAGAAATTACAAAACTACAGAAAATTTTCAATTATATTATTATATAGCTACAGATTATATAGAACTCATGTGTGATGTGAGTTCCTCCCGATAGTATGCTTCCGAAAAGAGATTTGTTTAGATATGAAAACTTTAATAACGTTGAACTTTTTCACTTTATCTTGAATCCATATCCTTTCACTCGAAACCCTGCTTTTATTTCGTAATTTTTTTATGTAGCCCACTGTTACCCTTTTCTTTATGTTTGTGACTAAACTTACTATACTTCTTATTTACTATGTATACAATGCTCGACACAGAAATCAGTTTAATTTAAGTCAAACTTGATTAATCAGTCTACCTGACTTAGATTAGTGAATTTTAGTTTAATTTAATTTAATTTTAGTTTAATTCAGGTTTTCACCTGAAAACTGAATATTTGCACTTGTGCTGTGTTTCTTTTTCCTTTAGCCTAAAGTGAATTTATTTGAAACTGCATTCTTTATTTGTCAACTATGTATTTATACTAAAATTATGACTGACTTTATCTTCCTTTTCCATCCTTTCTTCTTTTTTCTATAGCGAAAGTACTTAATGTGAAACGGGATTGTTTATTTACAACTTACCCTTAAATAAAATCGCATTTATGTATGCATGTTCATATACCAATTGTTCGATACCAATCATAATGATCATCATCAGATTTTGACTTCAATACCTAGTTACACCTAGCCTCATATTTCATAGATACTTCCTTCAGCACACCGTTCGATCTCGTGCTCCACTTATTTAACATATTCATGATGGATGCCAGCAAATATTCAGCTTTTGGGACGTCTTAGCTTCTTTCCTAGCATACTACCATCAAATATTTTAGTCAGGAACTTACTGTGCCTCACGACATGTCCGATCAGTTTTTCCATTCTTCATCCCACCATTTTTAAAAGCGATATATTTTCTTTCCCTTCTTCCAAAACTTTTTCACAACTTTTTTCTTCTCAGCTTGTTTTCGTCAGTTTCCTCCAAATCCGCATTTCCATCGCCTCAAGCTCGATTCTTTCCATTTTCCTCATTTTCCATGTTTTACTTCCAAATAATAATACGACCTGAACGAACTTTTTTTTACTATGTTTATATTAACTAAAAGTTCTTCTTGTTTAGAATGCTCTTTTCGCCGAAACTACCCTTATCTTGATCTCATTCCCAAATCACTTTCGTTGTTAATAACTCTCCCGAGGCAACTAAAATTTAAATCATAGTCCAAGGGAGCGTATTCCATTTTTAATGGCAGGCATTTTGTTTACTCTTTCTCTTTACGATTGCTTGGTCTTCCTGTAGATTGGTGTATTCCAAACAGTTCGGCGGCAGAATAGTATGCCGCGGAAGATAGTAAGAGTGCCGCAGAAATTATTAAGTGCGTAGCGGAATGATGGACGCTAGTGCCGATAGGAAATATTAAGTACTTGCGAAGCGTATGTAAATTTTTCTAAGCCATAAAATTTCGCAAATGCTTTCAAGTTCACCACAGAGCTATTGATGATTGCAAATTTCCACAGTTTTGTACTGTTTTATGTAGAAGATATATGAGCTGTTGCAATACATGCGTAGAAGAAATAATTTCCAGAAAATAATTAACTATCTGCCTCTAATATAACTGAGACCGTTTACTTTATGAATAAATTAAATACCGATGTCGACATGACCAGGATTTACTTTGAGAAAATTTCTTAAAAAGAAATGAAAGCCTTAATTTTATAAATTTATTTTCGATAAAACATAATTTTCTGAAAAAAATTTTATGTGAACAGGATTTGAACCAATGAGAATTACCATTTGGAAACTTTCGGAAACCTTTGGACATATTTGGAGACTAGACCAGACACTCTAACCACTCGGCCATTTAGATACTGAAGCAAACTTAAAAATTTTTGAGTATTATTCGACAAAAAGGTTGGTCAAGAAGGCTACTGCATACGTACGGCAAATAATCAAGTAATATTCCAGATAAATTTACTTTAATACCTGGCGAGCCGCCGATTACATTCCAGCTTAAGCTGATAAAACTCTGATTAGAATGTGGTGCATTTAGAAGATGCAAATATATTCGTTAAAAATATCGTTCCATAGGCAGAACTGTCTTTTACACTACCTAACCTGAACATTGTCATTGTTAGTTTAATCCGAGGAACCCTATCTGTTTCGTGAAATTTGTTGATCAATTTCAATAACCGTCTTTCTTTAGTTGCTCCAGCATGTTTATCTCCCAGGCCCGTGCCTGTTTCTCCGAAATCGAAACATTTACGAGCAGCATTAATTTTCCTCTGCGATATTCGGGGAAACAGAGATAAATAATAAAAACTTTGAAAGAAAATAAATCGGAACTCGGCTATTAATGAATAAGAAGTTCGAGAAACTCTTTGATTGCCGAATATGCTGAGGACTGCGGAGCCGATTCCTCGAATGGAGGAAGGAAGCTGGGAATATCCAACCTTCTGGAAATCATCAAATGTGTATTTTGGCGACTATTTTGCCATTCCCAGGGGGTAAAATTTACTCCTGAGGTAAATTTTCTATCGAGCAATAGGCCCGACGTTCACCTGCATATTCGGCAGCTGGAGAATTTTCCAAACCTCTTATTAAATCATAACTTAGAAGGATCTAGGTCAAGGGTGGGGAATCTTCTTCCACTAGTTGGCCAAAATAACCATCCTGATTCACAAGAAACGCCACAGGTGAAACCATCAGCTGTTGGGTTGCAAATCGCCAACATTCAAATACTTAAATATCAAAGTTGTGTAAAAAACGAAGTCATTCGCTAAGTGAATTTAAAACGAATATTTTTCGTTGTATCTTAACTTGGCATCAGGCGCAAGAAAGGAACAGAGTATAAATGAAATCCAGGGATTCGTTTCAGGAAGTGACCGAAGACCGCATGTTGCCCGAAGGAAGAAGGTTACCCACCTCTGACCCAGCCCATCTTCAGAGGAATCCTTCCCAGGCTCTCGTCCGTCTAACTCCCTAAACGACAAATAGCAAAGAGAAGCAGGAGGTCTTTGATAATTAAGGGAAACAGCTTCTTATGGGAGAGTGACTGACCTGGCAGTTTGCCGAAGGGCACTCCCACGCAGCTGATGTCCCTGACGTCGTCCAGCGACTTGGGAGTGGTCAAATGGATCTCTCTCGCCTCTCCTCCTTCCCCACCGAACTTACACGAACACATAGCGTTGAAATTGCATGGCGCCACTTGACTGGCTCCGCCTGCCAAAGACATGGCGGACGCCACACACAGAAGGACCAGCGGAGAACGCGGCATCTGCAAGAGAACATTGATTTAAGTACCAAGCAAAAGAACATTGACTTAAGTACCAAACAAAAGCCATCCTAAGGTAGTTAGAAATACGTGTGTTTAGGATTCAAATGAGACTGAAAATCCTCATTAACAGCACCTTCAATCAGTTACTCCATGACAGGGAATGAAGGAAACTTTCGTACACTTCCCGGGACTTTAATTAGTGTGACATGTTTCGCTAGCGAACTAGCATCACCAGACAATATTCTGCTTACTATTTTGAGCTATATAGGAGAAGCAAAACAGAGGTAAGAGAAAAGGAGAGGGTTTTCTCCTATACAGCTGAAAATTCCTTCATAAACTCCATATTTGTCTACTAGAGAACATTAACAATTTGTGATCTGCCAGGGTGGGTGACGCGTGGTCAGCACTGCGACTACTACCTCTCTGTATTTGGCTTTACGAAACGGGGCCTACTGCCTCTTAATGGGTATGGTTACTCATATTCATCACGAATTGCTGGGTGAACATCGACGAATGTTGCCCTAACTGGAAGGTGAACCCAGAGTCGCTTCGAAGGCGAACGCTTAGTCAACTAGGTTCTCCAGGGGCTTACTTAATGTTCATCATTGCTCCTGAGTTGAGACATTCGGTGACCCAAAAATTAGTACTAGTATTTTTGAAGGTGGTTCGATGGCTGAGGTCATTAAGCGTCATGGGAGTCAGTCAGTCATGGGAGTATTTAGTCGTAATTTAGTCCAATAAAATGTATTCAAATGAAATATAAAGAAAATAAATGGAAGGCTAATGTGGGCGGATGAAAGTTTCCCGAGTTTATTGGAAACCAATTGTCATAAAGAAATACAAGGGGAAAGATGGAATTTTGAAGTTGGAAGAGCTTCCATGAAACAAGATGGTATTATAGATGAAGGTATTAGAATGCAATGGGACTAAAGTTGAAAAATAAATGTTAAATATCTTCATAGTATCAGACAAAGTTTTGTGGAATTACATTACGGAAAAGGATACTAAAGTAGGTACTTTTTCCATAAATTTATTTTCTTCCTCAAGAGCTGAAGCTGGTGATCATTCGCTGAAACCGGTCGTCTTTCTGAGTAAGGAAGGAAATATATTTGAGGCAAAGTACCAACTTCACATGTAAGAATTTGCAAACTTTTCCTATCTTTTGTTTACGTTAATCCGTTATTACATTCATTACATTACACATTAGTTTTTAATTAATTTTGCCTGTTTACATTTAGTAACTGAAAAGATTACGTGGAAAAGATGTCATTGAGGCCTAATCTTACCAACAGTGAAAATGATGATAACTTTATTTTCCTTTTTATTCCGTTAAATATCTCATTCATTCTTTCTGTGTGGGCGTAAATGGAAAGTGTTCCGTACTCGAAATTTTTGAGTAAAGAAATTAAATTCCAGAAAGGGAAAAATTCAAATTAATAACTTGGCGTTGGCCCTGAGACTCTGTTCATCGAAATTATACATTTTTCGAGTGTCAACCGTTCTTTCTAAAGATGATATTACATGCATTCCTTATACATTCAAGAATGGCTATGATTTATTATTCTGATAAGAGACATGCAAGAATACCATATCATGTTCGTTGAATATTTATTTGCGAATAATTATGTATGTAACTACAATTATTACATTTAATAACATTAATTAACTACATAATTACATTTAATAATAAGAATGAATGAATAAGTTGCTTTCGAAGAAGCATGCAATAAAATTCAAGAAAAATAAGGTAAGTCAGCAACTGACAGTTACTTCATTTGAAGGAAGCTTTGAATTCAAAGGATTGAGATTTTTCTATTTACTCCCAAGTGATGTAAAATTAAAACAAAGACAACAATCTTTCAGAAAATTTAAATATGGTTATTTTGACTAGATTTTACTGGAGTTTTTCTTTTAACGTATGAGATAACTTCTCAACTTACAACATTTTGGTAAATTGCACTATGACAAACAGTAACGTAAAATCCTCATTTCTTTTCGGTAACTTGCAATATTTTTAACCCTTAAGGGTTACACAAGGCCTGTCTTCCTTGTACTCAAGATTTATTCTTTTCATCTTAGGAGGAAATGAAAAATCTTTCTCCTTGTAAAAATCTACTGGTTCCTTTAACATTCAATATATTTCAACCCATCATTTCGAATAATGAACCACTGTCAACCAATAGCCTACACATTGACTAAGCAATTCAAAGATATCATTCCAGACGGTCTAAAGATACGATATTAATATTTCCACAGTACCAGATTTCCCATTCAAGTGCCCCGCGCAGAAACATCCAAGTAATAGGGGAATTGTAAGAATGCTCCGCAAAGAACTTTCAAAAACCTGGTAGGATACTATGCAGTTATCGAAGCAGCTAAAAAATAAGGAAAGGAAACATTTTCTCATCGGGAATCCCCTGAAGGGGTGCAGGATCCAATCGCCGAAATGAAGAATCCCTCTCAGATAAGTTTTCGGTAAACAATCCGAATGTAGCCACTTTAAAAAGGAGCTCTTTGTATTCCTCATGGAAGCGAGTACCACAGCTTTCCCGAAAAAAAAGCAAATCATCTTCCATAACTTAAAAAAATAAAGGATCCGGGAGAGCGGATACTTTTTCAAGGATCTTGGCGAGGATCCAAATACTTTGGTAGGAATAAGTGAATTCTTATTTGTTCACGTTTAATCTCGGATAGTCGGCCGAATCTTTAGTAATGCAATTACGTCCACGCGAATCGCTCCTCGCGCATTGTGTCTCGACTTAGCGAAATTAAGGACACCTCGCGGGAGAGGTAAGAAGCAGAGACAAAAGGCAAAGTTAGTTAAGATGCGAAGCGAGATAATGCGCTTAGATGCGATCTGTGTTGGAGACATCTGCTGAGGCGCCATCTTACCCACAATTCCTCTTTCGAATCAGCCCCATCTCTCTGGAGGTGTTTCTGCGAAATAGTTTCCTTAATTTACCAATTTACAACAGCTGATCCGAAATGAACCTTGGACTAGAGCAGAGTACCCATTTTCATTGCGCCATGTTTGGTCGCTTATGAAAGCGTAAGGCTTGAATTGCGGGTCATATTGGTACTAATTACCTAGGCTCGGCAGGAACCATTACGTTCTAGTAACTATTACTAACAGGAACTGTTACGTTGTTTTGGCCGCGGGGCTCCAGGATAGCTATGTGGACAATGCGTTGGACCTAGGTGAAATCGGTCCCGAGTTCGATTCCCGGTGGGAACCGACGTGCGAAATGACCTCAGCTGTCTACGCATTTTTAACTATACTACCACCACTGGTTGGGCGTATCAATCTCCAATGATTTACCCAAGGAGAAAGGGACTGAAAGAAGTCTAACGGGATGTCTGTTTATCCTTTAGAGTTTTTTCTATGTGCCAACATTTCTGTGACAACTCACCAAAACATTTTTCCTCCAACGACTCATTTACCCTTACCCACCCAATGTCCAGCATTATTCTCGAGGTTTTTATCCTAATCAATTGTACAATAAGTCAACAATTCGCGAAAAATGGCAGAACAACATTAAAAAAAACAAAATTTTGAGGGGAACATAAAAGCTGGTTCATCAGCGCAAAAGTGGCTTTGGGTTGCTGGAGGGCGCCTGAGTCCTACTCTGGACCCCTCTGGGAATCAAGCTCACCAATACGGGGTTCGATACGTTTAGAAGTAACCCTAGCGAGTAGTAGCAGAAATCGGGAGGGTGAACTGCATACATGTTACACAATATAATAACTTAAGACGTTATGATTCAGGCGGGAATATGACTTAGTTACAGCGGCAGCCATCAGATCGGCCCACGCAGCATGGTTAGGTAATATAGTAAGTACAGTGGTCCCGCTCATGACCGTTTCCCCGTTTTTGTCCAGGACGAGTCCATTCTTCCAAATAATTCAGAATTAGGGGTGGGTGGTAGAACGGAGGGGCATTTACAGTTGACATTCTATTCAAAAAACCTCGGTTTGAGACCGTGAGCTTCCCCTCTCTCACCCCTTCCATATTTCTTTTCCCTTTACACCAGCGCATTTGGACGCATCCTTAGAACGCGATCGGTGTATTGCCCCTGTCAAAAGATCCAACATCGAAACTGTACATAAAAATTTTTCCATTCGCTAAGTGGACTACAAGAGAGTGCTTTCCTTTTTATTTTTACTTGACGTCATTAGCTATACGGAGAATTCGAATGGAACTCATAGACAAGGCATGTCGGAGCCATATTCAAAAGGATACCTAAAAATTTGAATTTTGAAAATTGTCTGAGAGAATTTGTTTCCGTCGTGTATTTACGTATGTGAATCCCTAAGAAGACTCCGTAGTTTTCTTTGTGGACGTCACTTTGACGTGGGCGGAGTTCAACTCTAACGCAGGTCAAAGTGTGGGCGTTGACTCTCTTCGTTTGAATTCAGTCTCAAGTAACATAACCGATCGCGTTCTCGGAATGCCCTGCGGGAACATATTTATGTGAGCGTCCCTTTAACAGAAAATCTCATGCAACATCAATTTGCTGTTATACATATATAAAAGGTAAACAAACCCAGGCAAGTCATGCGTTAATAAAATTAAAGCGGCGGAAGATACATCCCTATTACGGGGCGACCCGGACGTTATTTCTAAATGGTACAAAAAGATTGGAAGCTCTGTTTGAAATGTTGAAATATGTGTAGCAATGAGCGTGGCCCAATATCTGAACCGGAATTTAGACTAAAACCCCTTTAACATTACTGATGTCACATTCGACTTAGTAATGCAATACAAATATTTAAGGGTCTATTTCAGTAGTGATTTATCTCTTCAAATGCACATTTCAAGTTGTAGTGGGGTCAGCTGATAGGACTCTGAGACTTTGTAGCTGCGGTCTCAGAGTTAGTCAATGGGATGTTAAAGAGGCTGGATCGCTATTTCGTCCGTTGCTAGAGAGAGTACGGTTGCGTTGTGTGGAATATGCATGAGAAGGTTTTGATCTTGGAGCTGGTCCGCGTACAACGTAAAACGGTTCGTTTCGTGAACAAATCCCACTACTGGGTATCTCTCAAAGACAGAAGTACCGCACATAGTCTCATGCTGTTCGAAAAAATTTAATTAGTGGTTTACATGATGAAATAGGCGACATCATGACTCTCTCACTTACAGAATGCGATTTTTGACGCCAGACGTAAAAGAGATTTCACGAGTTAGTGGTGGGATAGGTATAACTGGTCTCTTTTTTCGTACAGTTTAAGGTACACAAATGGGATCAAAATAATACAAAAATTATCCTAAAAGTTCTACCCCCAGCCACTGAAAGACAGCTTGCAAAGTATTAATGTAGATGCAGATGATAATGGAGCATTCATTCCCAACTTTTATATTTTATAATTTTCCTGCATTTCTCAACTGCGAAAATGGGAGAACTGTAATGAGTTGTCCAAAAGGAAAGAGAGAAAATGCAGCTTGATTCCGGTAAATGATATCTCTAGGAAAAAAAGACGAGAGAATTCTAAAGAATATGCGATTACTACATTTAAGTGAGCATTCATGTTGGCTTCCTTTCAATTCAAAGTAGCTGAAGTATCCATTGATAACCAGAGAGGATGGAAGCAAGAAATGATGCGGAAGTCTTTTGTATAGAAGAGGATCCAAAAATTCCCATTATAGCTAATGCTTTGTATTAGTTGACTCAACTACTGATAAATTTCATCTTGATACGCAACGTTGAGATTTTTTTCTCTCATCATTCCCAATAACACCTCGAGCAATAGTCAATTCAATACAATGAGTCTTCAATCGTATAGAAAATGCATATAATTCGGCGATTCTGGACCCTTATCCAACATGAATACCCTCTAAGGTGGTACGCGGTGATATAAATTAATGTGTTGACACATAGGTATGGGCGAAATATCGTCTCTGTTCGGTGATTTTTTGGGGTAGAATGTAATCGCAAAATTGACTTGAGTTAGAAACAATAACTCACCCATCGATCAATTTCTTCATTAATACCCTGAAACCCTCATATCGGCATTCGGCAGGGGATGTAAACACCGAGAAATCGACCTATTTCTTCTACTTGTTGTTATCGCGTATTGTTCGCGGTCCTTATAGCGATTTGTTCTTGAGACCGTTTCTCTCTTATCTTACGGTCATTGTCGGATCAGCCGAAATAGGTGGGGTCGCATATTACCGATTACGCCTTCTGCAAATATACTTTCTCTGGTTTTTTCAAGCAGTCCAGCTTCTATCTCCTTTTCATCAAGAATTCACAATTTTCATTTAAAAGAATTGATGTGAAGCTTGCTTTTTATCATAGTATATTTTTTCAATATGTATCGCCTTGTGCTGCTATTTCTTGAATTTGCGGGTACATAAGCTTGTTTCATATTTCAGAAGGAGATTGACCAAGGTGAAAAAACATGCCTTTTTAATATTTTCTTCGCATATACCGACAACGCGCTTTACAATTCCAAGATTTTTAGTTGCTTTACCGCAGATTTTTCGAATGTCTGCTCTAATTTAAGGCAGTCGTAAGAGTAGTTCCGTAATATTCAACTGAATCGGCTTAATTTATTTTTATTCCGTTCATTTTGTACGAGTTGCTCTAACGCAAACGTTTTCTATCGAAGATATTTATTACGGAGCTATTTCTTGCATTGAGTTCACGATCCCGCTTTTCGTACCATCCCTGCATAAATCCCCTTTTATAGAAATGCGGTTTTTTTATTTGATATTTCTCAATACATTACCGAGTAATTCGTTAATCTTCTACCATTCCTCAGAAGACTGTTTTCCAAAATAATTAGATGAGAACAATAAGAATGTGTGCGTGCGTTAATATATTAAAACGAATAAAGTAAACGGATAAGTAAATATCAGCTTTCAATTAGTTATTTCCACCACATCACGGCCGAGACTATTGAGTATACGGATAAATTAGGAAAACCTATTTCCGTAAAAGAAACAAACAAGATGCCGATATAATACGCCCTCCCATTTACATTGACCGTGCTGATGAGCCGAGGAGGAACAAGGAAATAAATGCCAAAACAAGTCAATTCAAGAACTAATTTAATCCGCGATACGCGAAAGTAATCAAACAGGAAAGTAGAGTAACGGAGCATTTCCTGATACAGGGAAACAGGATACGAATGTGTATGTAGATGTAGCTGATCGCGAGAACTTAATGAAAAACCTTCTCGCTTTAAAAACTTCCTCGTCCGCAGTTGTAAGCAGCGCTCGGAAAACCATTCCTTTTTCGCAAAGTCAAAATTTTAGAAACTACGAATGCGAAGAATGTAGTCGAGGGCCCAATTTCTCGAAACACGCTAAATAATCCGGATTCCGAGAAATCCGAAATGAAGCGCAATTGAATGCGCCAATTTCGGGCGCGAATGGAAAGGAAATAGAATCGAAATGGGCGCGGATCTTGGGAGTTCTTATCAAATAATGTGGACGCAAAGCAGAAAGAGGGAATTAGTAGTAAGGAACGGAAGAATCCGAGGGAAAAATATTGGAGGTGTGGAATTATTGGAGACAAAGAGAGGCATATCACGGAATGGATGGGGAATGTTCGGATCGCAATGGAAGTTTTCGGATCGAGAAAATGGTCCGTGTGTGGGGAAGAGATTAAGGAGTGGCGGGAGTTTTCGCAATTGGTGTGGGCGGGCGAAATGGAATCCGGGTGCGGCCCAAGGTATGACAGGAATTCGGAACGGAGCCGAGGTATATTGGATTTGAGAGCAAAAACTCCAGATTTATCTCCATTTCCTTCCTCCGAAAAATCTTAGTAACTGTTTGTCGGGGACTTTCGCTGGAAATCCAGAAAGGGTGATGATACGTGTTATTTAGGCGGAGGAATACGACGAAGCGTGTCGAAGACGCGTTGTGCGTGCGCTAAAAGCAAATGTAATGCCTCCGCTAAAGTGCTTTTTTGGTCCATTAATGCACTCACGAACGATTCGATGCGATTATCGCTCGGAATTCATGCGGATAAAGAAATGAAACGATATACTTGGGAAGGGGAAACTTTAATTTCCGTAAGGAAATCCTGCTGAAGGATTATATATCTCAGAACATTCATAAGCATAAAGTTACATCTCTACCCATGGAGAGTATCAGTCTATATTCGGATATATGTATGCAGATGAATGAAATAGAAGGATCAACATACTAACTAGAGGTTACTTGAGGATTGAGATAATGGCACTAAAGTATATCAACTACTTGACCTTATTAAAAGCAATAATAATATATTATACAATTTGGTTAAAAATTAAAATATATCTACTGACTAAAACATATTTTAGTGTGGATGAATTTTTCACTGAGAAACATGTTTGATAACATTTAAATGTAAAATATCTTGTTAAAATGTGATAAGTAATTACAATTAAATATAATGCACTGCGATAAGTAATGTAAAATTGTTATTAAACGTAATAGAATGTATAAGTTGATAAAAAATTAAATAAATATCTACTAACAAAAATATATTGTAGTGTGGATGAGTACGTCAATGAAGACATTATTAAAATAATTATAATCTACAATATACAATATTAAAATAATATTACAAAATGTAATATGAAATTATAATAAAATGGAATGTATTGCCATTATAGCGTATATCTACAACTGATAAGTAATGTTATTGTTGATATGTAATATTACGCTACGTTACGCAACTGATAAGTAAATATACGAAATTCGTAAGTATTGTTACGCTACCATCGTAGTGTATATTTGCTATTGATAAGTAATGTAAAAATTCTTATAAAACGGAAAATGATGTGATTGACATTAAATATAATACTGATATTTAATTACCAGTTTTAGTATAATTGTAACTATCCAAAAACCATGAATTGTCTCATAGATGCTTGTCTACGTCATCGGATAGATAAATTGCCAATACAATAATAGCAAATCATACTGGTGAATTTTATAGGGCACAGCAAGAACTTATGAACATCGATTGGGAGGATTTATGGGTAGTCGGACGATTGCTCACCGAAAGAATTTCTCGCCTAAGCCATTGATCGTCGGATCGAGACAAAGATAAGCTCCAGAGTATATTTGTTCTCCTTTCGATAATTACTAGATTGCAAACAACTGATTTTGTATCAATATCAGTTATACTTTGTCCGCTCTTCAGTGTCGCTCAGAATGTAAGTACTCTTACTGCTCATCTTTTAATAATTATTGGAAGCAATGAAGTTAAAATATTTATTAATTTTAATTATCGGTCACCAAATAGCAACTTGTTAATGAGACAAGATAGGTATTGCATGGTATTAATGGTAAAGATTGGTAGAATTTTTTGGGTATTTATATTTCATGAATGCACTTGTATTGTAGTTAAAACTTTATTAGTCTGATATTCTCATTTTTCAAATTATATATTCTGTTTTATTAGCGGGTTTTTTCATTCCTATTTCGTGGATATTCTCCCATACAATTAAGAAGATATTTTCCACAAACCAAACCGTTTCGTGCTGTTTTAATTCTAAGTATCAAATTTAACGCATGAATTGAGGTTGGGTTGCA
This sequence comes from Pachydiplax longipennis, assembly GCA_036926295.1. Lineage (NCBI taxonomy): Eukaryota > Metazoa > Arthropoda > Insecta > Odonata > Libellulidae > Pachydiplax > Pachydiplax longipennis. The sequence continues at coordinate 41,335,773 of JAVFKF010000015.1, forward strand.
GAGAGGTCAACTTGGGCCTGACCTCGCCTTAATTAAGCGTTCATTCATTCATGAAAAACTAAAACGGACTGCAGGCATATCTATAATATTTTCTTTTTTTAATTCCGAAAAGTCAATTTTTAATTAGTTGATTACGAAGTAGCTAATTGCACGTTAGTAAATCATAACGGTATTAATTACCATTAGATGATTAAATACATAAATTAATTACGTACATAGATTAAAAAAGCAAGCTATCCATCAATTATAATGTATCTTTTGACATTTTTGTAGAATTGAATTATAATTGGCGAGTGTATCTATATTTCAGCTATAATTTCAACTCATCAATCATATCTTTCGAAACACGACTCTTTAATCTGACAATGAGTTCAATTTCAAAGAAGTGACAGTGCAATTCTCTGAGTGTTCACCATCGTACTAATCATGACAGTTATTCGTCTATTAAATCCCTTCTACTTATAATTTTATAAATGTGTCCATTTTAATCAGAAATGCAAGGAGATAACAATTTTAATCTGGAAAAGAAACAATGATAAAATTCGGTTTTATGAAGCATATTCTAGGGAGGTGCGATTAGTTGTTGTATCGAACTAAGTATGATATCCATTCGCCTATTTTATACCTCATACTCATAATATTGTAACTGTGATGTGATGTGTTTAAGCAGTCATACCAAAGGGTTTCAATTTTAATCTGAAACGAAAACAATGATAACACTCAGTTTTATGAAGCATATTGTCGGGAGGTGCTATTAGTTTTATCGTTTGGTGTTTGAATCCGCTCCCGCAGGCTGCTTGTAGAGTATGAATCAAAATGTAGATGCGCTTCTTGAAAATTGCGTCCTTTCTGAGTGCTTTCAACTTCGGGAACAGGAAAAAGGGTTTCGGTAGCAGCTCTTGGCTGATGTTGACACGGTTCTCCTTGTGGTGAGGAGACACGACATGGGTTTTGCAGAGCCGAGATGTACCCCCAAGTTTTTCCCTCTAAATTTCATGCCGCGAACCGCTGACTTCCTCACTGACATTTTGCGCAGCCACTCCATATTTTTTGACGAATAATTCACCGAAGAGCAATGCCCTATGCATCTTTTATTGACTTCGATGTTCATTCCTAATCAATCGACAATCGGACGAAATTAAAATTTTTGAACGTGCGGCTTTTCCTTAATTTCTTTTCGCGAACTCTGACCTTTAAATGGTTTTTGAATTCGACATTTAACAAATGTGTGGGCAAGGGTTACAATTGTTTGAGCTGAGAAAAAAAGAATGAATCGACTGGATAAAAACGTACCGTAAACATTTTGCACAATAAAATTATCTATTCAAAGGGGATGAACATACGAGAGGAGATGGGATAGTAATAAGATAGGAATTAATCAACAATATGAATAAAGAAATATAAAATAAACAAACAAAAGACATAAAATAAAACAAATATAAAATAGAATATAAATAAAATGAAAATATATAAAATAAAACATACCAACCAAAATAAATATAAAATAAAAATTAATATAAAATTTATAAAATTAAAAGATAGATTAAAGATTGCACTGATGTAAATGTATTGTATAAAGAATAGGTATACCGGAAAAAGGTTATATGTAGAACACCACTTAAAAATCAGCACAAAAATGAATTTGGTACAAAAGCGAAAATGTTGGCAAGAATATCTGTAATAAATAATTCTTTGCCGCGTGCGAATTTTTGCTTAGATTTTAAAATCAAAGTCCGATTGGAGCATAAAGAAGCATAAGAAAGAAATACCAATACGTGAAGTTCAGTTATATGATGAGATAAAATTAAGACAAATATTGGCTAAAAGAAAAGGAAATGCTACTAAAATGACAATCTAAGTAATGATATGAGTCAGTCGGGCACGTTGACAGAGCAAATTATAGATTCGATAGTGTAGAACAATGAAATCCTACTTTACTACCACTAAATACTTTTCCATTGAGTTAATCCAGATACATAGTTCGTTGTATTAGGTGAAATCTAGATGTAAAACCATGTAAATTAAACAACTCAAGTGCGTCCTGACGTTGTTTGATGCGGCCTTCCAAGTATAAAAGGATTCTCGCTCTACGTTTAACAACTCCTGGCATCGGAAATGGTTCGTAGAGTCATTTTTATGGCGTGATAATGCAAATTCCCTGTTTCAGTTTAATTTGTGCCGTCATAAACCAAAATTTCACGCCGCTGCATTAATTCTCTTATCTTCTCTTTGCAGAACAGCTTCACTTCGACAACTACAGATGTAAAATTTTTACAACAGTGACTAGGAGAGTTAGATATTCTAGTAAAACTCATTGTTACTGTTCTGAAATTTTTCTTTAAAACACATAAAATGGTTTGCATTGCCATAGTTTTCCGAAAATTAAAAATATTTTGTAACACTTAAATCGATGCAATGGCCATCACAAACCTCCGGTTTAAAAAGATATTCATAAATACATCACATTTATTTTGAATTTCAAGATTATTAGCAAAAAAATTTAGAAATGCACCCAGCATATAATAATATATACCATTGGTTGTATAATAATAAATAATATTATGCAATTAGTTGGTACATAGACTTGATAATATTCTGGGAAGGACTTAAACAGCAGCTTGGCACTAGAAGTTGGCAGCTAAATGTCGTATTCAAAACGATTAGTACGCAGACTAACCATTTACCAATCTAGTTACAATATGAAATTCCTACAAAGACTACCGAACGGTATATTAGAATGTTCTAGAAAGGTAGATTAAACCTCAGAGCAATCAACCCGCTATTTAGAGATCTGGGTTCGAGTCCCGGACCAGTCAGGCTTTTTTATGTTCGTTCTCCTTGAGATGACTCCTAACTATCATGACTCCTATACCATTTCAATACAAATATCTCCATCGTAAATAACACATTTTCATATTAAAGCTAAGTTATTCAATTCAACCTTGCATTTAACAACCACTGTTCTTTAGTATCTATTCTTTACATAAAAGAATCTAAGAATAAGAGTCTCCGAAAACCTTCTTTAGCGACAAAGAGACGAAAAAATCGCTTTTCGCGAAGTTCACAACGAGTGTCTTTCTGAACTTTTTCAAACGCTCTAAATGTCCACCATCACAACAGTGAACGATGAATAATTTGGGGTACTCAGACACCCCAACAGTCCGCGGCTGCGTCGAAAGGGCAAAGGATGGTATTTGCATTGAGATAGAAAGGGATGTGGGTGAGAGAAACAAAGCAGAAGCGGAAATGGAGATGCGAAGAAATGCCTGCGGTGGAGGAGGACGAGACCGGAATGTTTGTTTATCTTCGGATATGGAAAGATACATCTCTCGCGGGGAAAGATTTATAGGAAAGGAGTGCGACGGAAATGGGGGAATCGATTGGGAGCTCCATTTCCATCTCCGACGGCGAGTTAAACAGACACTTGTGTCGATGCCATACCAGCGCTATTAAAATATCTTCACTTTAACGCACTGAATATGTACACACATGTCCGTTGCACTTCGACGTAATGGCCTTATTTATTCAATCCTAGATACTTTTCTATCCTTGAATAGACCTTTCGCAGCATCCTTGTATCTTTTCATACATCTCCCTTTATTCTTTAGCTTTCTACGTCTCTTCTACACGCCATGTTATATTTCTTCTGTCATTCTCTCCCTTTAAAGCCATTTCATTTATCTAAATTTCTCTCATACAGGATTTATATGAGTTCAAATCAACGTATGTATTTCCTTTCGTACTGCTGATGATATCTTTTAAATCTTTTGTCACCCTTATCTGAAAATTCAATATCTGTATTTAAAGTAACGGGTTTTTATAGAATGCTGTTCCACCTATACGATATATCTCTTACGATGTATTGATTCATTAAAACTTTCGTTTAGCATTAATTCAACAATTTTAACCAAGAAAAACGTATCAAAATAATTCTTAGCAGGTCGTTTCTTCGACTTTTTCAACATCATGCGCCCCCAAAATCTCGGCGGTTCTTGCAAACATCCGGCTCGCTCTTTCAGGCTGACTCAAGTGACGAGTGATTATAATATTATAATGACCTTTTTAATTCATCAAATAGCAATTATTTCCTTTATTTTTTCATTGATAAAAACGACTCCAACTTTATTAATTTAAGATCCACTTAATACATCCAACTTGGGCAGCTAAGTAACAAGACGTACGCAAACACACCTCTATACATAGCCATTTTCGTATTTCTCTACAATACTTACTACTCTACTTTATAAAAAATTTTTGGCTTAGTTCGATATAAAATGCTTTAAAAGTAGGCAGGTTTGCAAGAAAAAAATTACGTCATATTTCTTTCACATATTATTTGCTGTAGTGTCACTTCTCAAGTAATTTCGTACTCATTGTAATTTAATAATCTATAATAAATTAAAATAAGAACACTTTTGCTATGCATTCAGTCAGTTCAGTCAAGGCGCTCAAAAATTAAAGTAATAAAAACAAAAATCTTCGCTCGCTCTTAAAGATATTAACGTTTCACTGTCATGAATATTTTTCATTATTAAATAAATTCAAAGTTGTAAAAGAAGTGAAAAATTGTGAGCTGACTGGGACTCGAACCCAGGTCTCTCACTTTCCCAGCAGGTATTCTAATATTATTAATAATAACCTAATTATAACCTTATTCTTAATAAGATCTATTGAGTTTGCCGTCACTTTGTAGAATTCCATAATTCCTGTATATTTTTCCTTATTCTTAATGTGCTAAGTCAAATATCATTTCCATCATTTAAATAAACTCTATAATACTGCGCGACAATATCGGTTTTATAGTAATTTTAGATAATTTAAATCCTGACTTTTAAATGGATTAACCATTTTCGACCCGGGGACAGTTCAACGTCCCTTACATATGCTAAAGTCCCTTCTTTGGAAAATTTATTCAATTTACATTCCGAGTCAAGTGATTCTTCCGATCTTCCAATTGATCGCAAAAGGAAAGAGAGCGAGAACGTCTCTCGAACGTGACGAAGTTTTCGAGAGAAAATTAACGGCGCTGAAAGTGTCCGAGCGAAATGTCGAATGGGACGAGAAAGGAGGAATCACCGATAAAATGGACCAAATTTGTGTGCGGAATTTGACTCAGCGCTGAAAAATGCGAGGAACGGAGTTTTCTCGATGAGAAATCTGGGGAGCAAAACCCTTAGCGATTCTCTAAAGTGTAAGTGGTGTGCCTCAATTAAGTTCATCTTTTTAAAAGTTTCTAATAATCCTCTCTCTGTTCTTTCATATTTTGATAACCCCTCTTCGTTAACCTTTGACATTATACCCTTTCGTGGTTCATTGGAATCATATCCGACCGTCTCTCGGAGCTGATGACGCAATAATATATAGGATAAAATAAATACGTGAGCAATAATATTAACAATAGAAGAATGATAAATTTTATATACATATAATAAATGAATAATAAACAATGTAACAATAAACTATCCTTATATCTTATCTCTAAACATCCGTTTCCGGTGACGAACGCTTTTCTCCCTTCAAAATCCATCAAAACATATAAATGACACACCGTTTGATTAAAGAGAAAGTTTCCTGATTTCTGCAAAAAAATAGATAAAAAAATTAAAGATACATCATTGAGTGAAAAATCGAGTTAAAATTTGAATTTGCCCGTAGATTTTCGTTTATAGTTGTGCAGATATCGATACAAACGAGTATATCTCACGATACAAACGAGGTTTATCGAAACGGATACTGATATAGAATATGAGGGTGTGTTTAGACATGTTTCAGTATTTGTGTATTTGTTTTTAATGATTGGAGTGCTTGTCAAAATGTATTTTGGTGCGGAGATAGAGTAACAGTGTCCTTCGGCGAAATTTTCGTACTAAGTTCGTATTAGGCGTCATTTTATAATTAAAATCATACGGTATGAATGAAATAAGTAAGTCATTACGTTAAAAAAGGTCATTGACTTGGATCAAGGAATGGGAAGTACTCTTTCCATGATTAGCGAATTCTTTCAGAAAAGTAGGAGATCTGGGAACAAATGACTGACGCATAACTGTGGGTAGCGAAGATACGGATTGCATTGCGTAGGTGATCAAACAAAGGAAAGTCGTTCAGAAGGAGGAAATAGCTCTTCATGAGGATGCTCTTACGTTTGCTTTACAATTCAAATGGATCATATGGGCAGAATGAGAAGGGAAAATAAAGCAGGCAGTTTGGATGAGCGACTGTCTTCTGTCGTGTTAAGGAAACCTATTTGGAAAACTATTACTACGACAACAACTGAAAGAGGAAACAATTTTTCCCCTTAAATGGCCACGGAAATGATCTCCATTCATCTGAAAATTGAGTCACGTTGGAGGTAATCATCGGTGTAATTGGGATATGTCAACCAATCTTAATATTATGGGTCTTGTTTGTATTAATTTATAAGGAAGTTTGAAGCTAAAAAAGAACATGTTAAGTTGTTAATATTTCAATACTATCACTTTTAAATCTTTTGAAATTTACATTTGCTCTTGCTAGAATTCAAGTATTGAATTCAGCAACATAGCAAAATATGTGAGATGATGGCCAAATGAAGTATGTAGTCTAGCTGTTCGTCGATTTAAGAAATGTTAAATTTGAACCATCTTATAATCTGCCAAGAAAAGAAGCATTGACTTACACGTTATTAAAAAATGAGTGCTGCCAAACATAGGAATCTATAAACGACATGAAAATCTTAATTGCTAAGAACACAAAAAATACAGCTTTATCACTTTATCTAAAAAATTAAATTAGAGCTCACGGCGGAGTGTTCAGTCTAACAGCATTCGTAGTGGTAAGCTTATCTATAATATAATTATATCCACAATCTATCATCGTAGATATCGGTCATCGTGTAAAGACATAGTGAAGGCAAAGGTTTGCGAATTCCAGACGATTTAATTTTCAATTTCAGGTTCTGAAGATGGCAATCCAGCCAAAACCTATCGTTTTAGTTTTTTAATTAAATCGTGTGGAAATTACTAAAATATTCTTCACCTTTTTCAGGCAGTTCCTACTTTATTCATGGAGTTAGTTCACTTTGATACCCTCATCTATAATCGAACCTGCGACTACGTTCGTAGAAGACGAATGCGCTACCCACTAGGCTATCTTGGCTACTTTTAAGAAATAATACTATGGATAGACATAATAAGATATGAAAATTACAATTAATCTTACCTAAATACAGTTACAACGTGAAAATACTTGAATATATCCTTCTTCAAATGATAGTAAAATAAAACCGAAATTGGAAAAACTTCTGTAAGTTAATAAAGTGGAATCAATAATGGTTTTAATTTAATTTAAAAATTAAAAAGACTACAAATTTCCATTCGAAAGTAATTTATATTTTATAACTTGTTAACTTTATTTTCTTTATCGTGTGAACTGATGATCTAAAAATTACGTTTGCAACGTGTTAACCATCTCCCATACATCTATCAAAGATTTCTTAACTGACAACATCAAAATGGCCAATGCAGAAAAATTGAATACCCATAACAACAATGCTTTAATCTACAATGACGTCATTTGCACATGCACGTCGATCTTATTCGAGATGAACGAAAAATAAACGGACTTCTCTTGCAGGAAGGGTAAGAGCATTCATGCGAACTAAATAACAGAATAGATATCTTTTTTCAGACACCAGAATGAGTTGTTTCGTTCGTGTGAAGGGAATATACGACTTCCGCGAAAGGTGGGACGTAAGAAGCAGGAGTGTGGCGCACGCAACGTCTTAAAGTGCATTGCAGAAGGTAGAAAGAATGGCCAGAGCCCAGGAGATTTTCTCATTAGATTCATGTGCCCTTAAATTTCCTACCTAAAGCCCTTTCCTTTTCTACTAGATACTTTACTCTCCATCATGTAACACCTTCTTTCTGTACCCTCCATCTTTTACTTTGCTTCCTGTGTTCACTAAATTAACCGATTCGTTTCTTTTAATATATGAACTAATTCCTTTTTCCTCCGCTTCATTTCTTCGATTAAGACCCAATTCTTCTCCAGCACTGCTTTAATATATTTTGGTGCTCTCAATCTACCTTTGTATTCCTCGTCGAACCTTTCATCTTTAAGGTTGATCGACTGCTACCAAAAACCTCTCTTCCTCAACCATCTCCAACACTACTTCCGTGTTTTTTTTCCTACCAACCCAACTTACTTCTCCCTCTCTACGCCAAGCTCACATCTCGCAGGTCTATATTCTTTTGATGCCCTCCTTCCTTAGGGTTCACGTCCCAAATTCACATAGCAGAAAACTCCAATGTTTTCCTGATTCCTTTATCAAGGACCTTTGTAGTTAATAATTTCGAAAGGTCGCCCGAACACAACCTACCAATTACGGATGGACAAGAGTTGTTTCCAGGAAAGAAACAGAAGAACTCCTAAAGCCGTAAAACAGCTGAGATTTATGAGGTAGATTAACATGGTGAATTGTATTATATAATTGTGTGAACTATGTAATATGATAAATTAGGTTAGATGAAATATTGCAGATATTAGGTAATATGTAATACTAAAGTAAATTGTACAATATTGTAAATTATGCGATATATGATATTGTTTATAACTAAATGCAGCTTAAGCTTCAACAGACTTTCTTCTTAAGGTATATAACATTTAAAATTCTAGAATGTTTATATTATATCTGAAATTAGACATCTTCTGATGAGCCATCTTTGGTTCAGGAGAACCTAGTTGTGAAACTTATTCTGCATAATAAGTATGTCAGAATATTTTTCTGATATCTGTACCTTTATTTGTAATGATCATAATAACCGACTGAGAATGAAATATATGTTGTGACATACAGAATAACAATGCCAATTTACAATGAAAATATAAAACGTAGAAATGTTATTAACAGCAAGAAAAGTAACAAAAAGTAGAGAAAAATAAACATAGAAAGTAACAATAACAAGGTTCTGTAGTAAACTTTAAAAATTTTAAAAATGTCTATTTGGATAGGAAACTAGGATCAACAGGAGGAAGAACTGAGTTTAGCAGAGAATGAAGGCGAAAGAAAAGGGAGCCCTTGATTAGTGAAAGTCTAGGCGTTGCGTAGTGAAGTAAATATGTCCAACGGGTAGTCTGTTTGGAACACGATGTTTGAGAAGTGAAAGGAGGACAGTCAGAAAGAGATAATTCATGTGTTGTTGGAGACACAAGAGGATATTCTATGGATATAGAAGATATAATAGATTTGCTAGAGGTTTGGCGGAAGGAAGAACAATCTAGATTTTACAATTCTGAAAAAGAAGTTAGTAATTTTGTCTAACAAGGAAAGGACATCAAATTTTAGTCAATCAGTCGAAAAATAAAACCTAATACGTATTTCGAAAGACACGTTTACATCGTCAGAAGTGAAGGTGTACAAATGAGGTCAGAAGGAAAGTCACCCCATTGGGGGTGGATTTCTGGTTCCCCTCTGAGGGAATCCAAATAAATGTTGGGAAAACAAAGGTAATGAGAATAAATGACAGGGAAGATATGAGCGTTAGGATTAACGAAGGAGGATAAAACAAGTCAAAAGATACAGATATCAAGGGAGTATGGTAACAGGGATTTGGAGGAGTAAATAGGAGATCGAAACAACAGCTGACATGACAGAAGTCTTCTGGAGGATAAATATATTAGCGATTGATTGACTATTGTTAATTAGTCCTGGAAATGAAAAACAACAACATTTTAGCTCCCAAAATATTATACAACAGAAGGATTTCAAAATACGAGGGTGGTCTGAAAAGTTTCCGACCCCAGATTTTTCAGAAATCTTCAGAAAACATGTCGAGAAATCGCGAAATGTCGGAAACTTTTCAGACCACTAATGTAAAATCAATACAATGACAAAAAAAATGTCAAAAAATTTGCAATCACTTAAAGAAATGCTTAAAAACATAACAAAGGTAAATCATAAAATAACAGAAGACGATTAAAAAGTTAATTTTTAAAAGATTTGAAGAAGCAGAGTTTTTAAGCCTGTAGGGTAAGGCATTCCAAAATTTAGAGGCAGTAATTACGAAGGAATTAAGGTATGTGTTGTTATGAGGCATGGGATAAGTAAGATGATCAGGGCTGGTTCGTGATTAACAGAAGATATTAATTTCTTACGGGTAAAGAGATCCAAAATGTATGGTGACTGGGAATTCCGAAATTTAAAATACATTATGGCATTATAGTTGATTAGAATCTAGTAAAATGTTTTTGTGGAATGTCGTGTTATGAGTCATGATGCACAGCTCCGAAACATGGACCTTGTGGAAGAGAGAAAGGAATAGGATTGAGACATTTAAAATGTGAACATGGAGGAAGCGCACCCCTCCCAGTGTGAATCCTAACATTTTTCTCTCATTCTTAGCATCCAAGTCAAGATATATTCGAGGATTAGGAGGATTAAGGCAAATAAATAAAAAAAATAAGGTTCCACAAAGGAGCAGAGCGGACTTTATACGTGCATGCGTACTTCGGAATCGTCACACGAATCCCTAGCAGATATCAAATAGAACTCAGAAACCCAGACCATAAAAATGTGAATCCAAATTTTTACCTCACTTTCCATTTTCCGAACCCTCCCAATTAATATTTCGTGCGAAGCGAATGCACTCCTCCGGCGTTTTAATTTTTGAACAAATGTAGAGGAAATTATCTCAAAAAGCGTCGTTATTTATGGACTACTTCATTTTCTCGGACAAAACGAACATCGGCCATTACGAATTCATAATTTTCGATTAAGAGTTTTAATGGAGACAAATGCGTTCGACTCCGAAAGGCGTGCTCGGTTAATGTAACCAGTGGAATATATGTAAAAAAATGTGAAAAAAATACAGCGACGCAAAATGTGAAAACACTTGACAAAAGAAGGGGAGTATGCGATCGTGCGAGGTTCCACGAATCAAGTTTGATATTAATTCGCAAGGAGCAATTAAGGCCCTGTTCAGAATTAAATGGAATCAAAAAATCGCTTCGACCAAAATTGAAAGCTTCGACAGCTGCTATTTAAAGGTAACGTTTTGATTTAAATCAGGCTTTTTTATTCCTCCAGCTATATCTTGATGATTCGAATGCTAATATTGGATAGATAAATATGTATAAAATTGACCTTTTTTTTAACTTTGTCTAGACCTGCTCATGTCTATGATCATTTGGAATACACTTAGGTAATAGTAATATTAAGTGATAACCACCTCACTCCTTATTTTGCTCATCTGCCTCATTCCCTTTACTTTAGTCGCTATTAGTGAAGAAATTCAGATTCCATAGAGGCTGAATACTTGAGAGACATAGCTATCTAAATTCTACTCGTTTAGATGAATATTATCCATAACATAAAAGTAATGAAATCGATTCTAAACGCCATTTCAATTTTAAGGTATTCCTTATTCCTTTATACTGGCTAAGATTCGGTCAAGGCTCCTTTTCCCTGGCTTTCCACCCAAGAAACAAATCCTAGTGTTATGGCGAACGGAGACTAGTTCTCATCAGCTATATTTTTACCTATGGTGAAAAAAATCTGCTTGGCATCAGGCTTTATACATGAACATCTGAAGCAAAGTTATTGACTAGAGACAAGATTTTGCGGAACAACGGAGGTACAACAATGCAAACTTTGTACGGAAAGAAGTAAAGAATAAGTCAGAGGGGAACAAAAGTGATAAACATCGATACGACTGGGACTCGAACCTAGATCACCCACTTTCCTGGAAGGTAACTTTAAACTACCATGACTCTGCCAGTCTGTTTCCAAGTTTCATCATGTGAGTGAGCACCGGGATTGTCGTCAGAACAGGAGGATTATAAAACGCACTCAGAAATGGACCGGGGTTCGAGTCCCAGTCGTGATGATATTTTTCCTTTGTGTTTCTCCTTGGATTTCCAGTGGAACAGCTTTTCGTGTAAATATCTTTCCATCATCTTTTGTAGGTAAAGATGTAGGCCAATATTTAGATCTTACAAACATATTGAAACTTGAAATAGTTCGTGAAATAGCATTTTTAGACTATTTTACAGTTACGTGTGTGGTTGCAATCGCTGCGAGAAAGCTCAAACACTACATTCTCTAGAGCATAAGAAGTCGCTTTATCATTTAGGTTACATAATTCAGCATTATAAATTTTTCCTGGACCACACAAGTAAACTTTATTGGAGGATTTGGAGGTTATTCCACGTTCGTAGCAGTAAATATTGGAATCAAAGGCAGTTTCCAGTAGCCCTCCTTTCATTTTTATACGGAATTTCAGAGGATCAAAAGAGACGGTAAGGTCCTCCAGGATGACAATTCCGGTGAATTCGTGAATTAAATTTATCAAGTGTGAAATTAGAATTGGTTACACAATTGTTCGAAAATATGAACAAGGTTGAGGTCGATGTTATACAAGGAAACGCAACTGATCTTCGCGATTGAAGGTTTAAGGCATATTGAAAGCATCGTCCTTGAGTTGTTAAGCCTTTTCAAATTACAAATCGACAGATTATGGCGGAGGGTTTTATTAATATTTCTCAATCCTAAAATGGAATAAAAACAAGGGAAACTCTTTTCACGATGCCTCTCGAAAAGACAAGGAATAATAGGTTCCGACGAATTGATAAATGAATGGAACTCTTCAAGTTCCAGAGTGTGAGGCAAGAACAACCACACGGAAGTAGAAACTGGTTCGAGTCCCATCAATTTATCACTTCCGTTTATCAGATAGGTATTATTGAATATCGGCTATATAATGGGTCACAAAGAAAACCTAATTTCGACCCAAAATTTTGGTGAGTCAAAATTTGAAACAAAATTAACTTTATATGCCTTATAGCACCTTTATCTTCTGAGTAATATCAGTCGCATTTTTAACGATAAAAAATTTGAAAACTTCTATTTTTTTGTTTTTTGATAGGGAATCATAATGTTGAAGCTGTCCAAAATCTAATTTAATGAGAAGAACATATCTATCTGACTCATAGGATTCTAGAATTGCTTCACACCTCAAGTTATCATGAAAGTAAGAAAGTTAACGAAAATTCAAAATCCTGGCTTAGTGGAAATAATTTAGCTGACGTTGAACCGGAATGATCTTCATCATTCATCACACCGAACGGTAACTATCTTTGTTCTGGTTTTCCTTCCGGTAGCATGAAAATGTCAAATTTCTGTTTCGAGTTCCGGTTTCGCTCCACCAAACAACGTCGGCTTCAAGCAGAAACAGATGTTATACCCCTTTAAAAAGCTTTTACTATGTTTAACTGTTGCTTAAAATTTCTATTAACCCTATATTTGATTACATTTTAACATACAATTTATTATATTTTAGAATAAATTAAAATATGAGTTTTTTCACAAGGTAAGGTTAATAAGGGAGTAGCAAAATACAGACATATTTTTATTATGATTAACATGAAATATGAATTAATAATTAATTATTATTAATATGACATATATTTATTATGATGATAAATATTTATTATTCGTTAGATCAATTTCGTCGTTATATGAAAATATTGACTAAAGGAATCGAAATGTGATGCGAGAATTGGACGAAAATGGAAAACAGATTTATGTCCAAGATCTATTAGAGTTAGCTTCAGATTCTGTTTTCACTTTCATTTCACTTAAAATTACGGTATTTTCGGTGATGGTTAAGCCTCCTTTTGCAGTCAATTCGATGGATTGCGCGAATTTTTCATTTTCAAGTTTTCAATTAGTCCTTCTGTTAAATGACTCGTTAACGTTCTTCAAAATACGTACGAGAAGGATGGCAAGTACCTGAGCATGTGGGAATCGATATGAAAACAGTAAGAAGTTCATCCTCCGCTGTTTACGCTCTAAATTTTAGACTTGCAATAAAAATGTCAGTGGGAGGGGAGCGTTATTAGTTTGGTAGCATATTGCGCGAGAGGGGGCGAACACAAAACAGTTCGCTCAGTAGCACATATCGTAAGCTGAGGGGGTTCACGGGTTACTTAGTTCTTGGGTCCGTGCCAAAGAAGCATTCGGAAGAGAGTGAGGATGTACTCTGCTGCCCTCTATGCTTCCCAGAAAAAAAAGTGGAATTACTACGTTAGATCTTGGTCTGGGATTTTGCGCAGTATGGAAGTTGACAGAGTCAAAAACATTTATGAAAGTGAAAAGTATATAAAATAGGTATTTATAGGTAAAATAGGTAATTATTAAATGGTTAATTATAGTATGTTAATGGGTTAAACGGAAGACGAGAGTTTATAGCCTCAATTTCGCTCACAATAAAGTTGCCATTTATTTATTTATGATTTTGCAACATATGTTAAGTATTAGTTAGAAAGTTAGTTAAATTAGTGATCAAATATTAGTATAATGTATTAGAAAAGGATATAGTGGGTATCACTCTTTTAAAAACCTGCACTGTGATTGGATACATTCTAGGATTCATCGTAATCATAAATGTAACGAATTAAATGAAAGCAAATTAAACATTAATTGCAATAAATTGATACGCTGGATGATTTTATGCGCGTTTGTAAAAGAAGAGAGGAAAATTGTAATATAAAAAGCGTATGAATACCCAAAGAACAATGTCCATAGAATGTAATAATGTGTGTTAAGTTAGTAAAATGAAATCTATCAAAGGCAGAATGCTTCGTCACGTAAACATTCAGGACTCAAATAAATCCAATTTTACCTAGCAGAAAATATTTTTCCCTAATGGACATAAATGCATTCAATAAGAAAGACTCAATTTTGTTCTAGAAGTTATTTTTTACGCTTCAATGTGGCGTTTGTGAATACGGCAGTAATTTCCATTACCAAATAATTGCCTTAACGAAAACATTGCCAAGTTTTCTCTTAGTTTTATACAGTGTAATTTTTGCTTGTATTTATAATCCGCTTATTTTGGAATAATTGTAATGGCGTCATTTTCATTTACTTATTAGTATCTCTGATATTTTGTGAACTATCTTTTATTTGTTAACTTTGAGTGAATCAGAGTGATTATAAATAATGTCATTACTAATTATTCTTATATGATATACGTTTCATATTGTTGTTTTTAATTCTTTTCTGCATCTTCACGGCATTTCATAAAATGTGACAACGTACTTTAGTTATGGTTTATTTTATTTGCTATGTATATCATATAAGTGGTCTTACAGTTGTGTATAGTTAGTAGTTTATACCATTCATAGTGAATATTAATTGGAGTTTGTTATTGGTATCTCGTTCTTTATTTCTAAGTCATCTTTGGGTATCAATTTTAACACCTTTATGTAACTATACAAGTAGATTTGTGCGGGTATTTCACACCCCCTACTTTGTGGTTCCTTTCCTGTTGTGTATATATTTACCTAAGTTTCACTTAGGTTTTTAAATCCACAACAAAATTATCTTATTCTTTATTAGTTTAAATAATACTTCACTATCTTTTACAAATGAGCTCTATTTTACATTGGCGATGGTTAAAATGGAAGAGGAATCTCATTTTCGCCCAAAACAAATATGTTATTTATACTTTTCATTTAGAAAGAAACCATTGCAGTAGTGATAAAAGTATCTTATTATCTTATTATCTTATTCTTTATTAGTTTAAATTATAATTTAATACTTTCTACAAATTAGCTCTATTTTACATTGACGATGGGTAAAATGAAAGAGGCGACTTAAAAGTCTCATTTTCGCCCAAAATAAAGATGTTATTCATTTAAATTATTTACGATCCCAGCAGCGATTAAGCTATATTAAACCAGGGATCCTCTGGAACGCCTTTCACATGTGCTATTCGTCCCGTACAACACCCGGCATTAAAACTCAACCCCATTATATGCTCTTTGCACTCTTCCCTAAATCACTTTAATTATGTGAACCATTCCTGCGATGGCGCGATAGTCGCATTCGGTAGTGCATCGGATTCTCATAAGGAGGAGGCGCTTTTATTTGGCTCGAAGTCACGGCTTCCAGTGATCCCTCGGCTGATCCGATAGACAAGGCGAGAATTACGAGTACTCGTTAAGAGAGAAAGAAGCCGTGTGCGGCAGCCATTCCGCCGGCTGCGGAGCCGAGAAACAGATGTGGAATGACTTGTGTTCGAAATAATCTTTCCCTCTGCGGCTCTCACTCCACCCATTACGGATTTAATTACCGGCAATTAAGGCAGGTGAAACTACTGGAATTGTTCGTGGCAGCTCTAACGGCGTGCCAGATGAGATGTGGCCAGATTATTTGGATCGGTTGCAGCAGCCGCCGTTCGCCATCTACATGACATTCGCATTACACCCCCTATCTCTGATATTTTTAAGTGAGGGTTTAAAAATTTTGGGGGTGGATATTTACGGGGGAATAACCGCATCTGTCGGTGAAATCATCACCGCGGAGACGGATCGGATCCCCGTCCCCCGTAGTTAGTAGCAACTGAATGCTTTGGATAGGGGGTGAAGAAGGTAGGCAAGATGGGGAACTTTATTTAGCGTATGGATTTTTCACAAAAAAAAACGAAAAAAATACGCAAAACCAGTGTAAGACGCTCCTATTTAAGACGCTATCCCACATAGTGAGATTGAGACTAAAAAGTCTCTTGTTTCAGGATCGATGGAAGACCTTCAGGACCTTAATACGTGGATTCCTCATCGTCCCGGATCCTTTCACTCGAAACATGGTAAAGATACTGCTAAATACGCGATTTTTCCCGTCCCAGTATGAACTGTTATCTGCTACAGCCGATCCTTCGCCTCATTCGATAGACCAAACATTTTTTACATCATCTGAGTCTCTGTCCTCTCTCACGATACATCTTATCTCTAAATGGGCTCCTCATGAGTCACTTCTTTGGCGATTCGATTTCGCTTTCGATTTAGTTATGCTTTTGAGACGAATTCTACGGTTCGTTATGGCTTATCTTACTTGTATGAGTATGCTAAATTAGAAAATTGTACATGATCATTATATGATATTTAGGCTACTAAAATTTTACATAATATAATTTCCTGCATCATCGTGCACAGTTTAACTCGTTTCAGACGCTCCCACTTTATTTGGTTTCCCGCTTGATGCAAGGTTTTCTTACGGTCTCTATCTATTTCAAATGAAGCGCATTGTGGATAAATACCGCTCGAGATGGTTTGCTTCCCGCTTAAAACGCGGATTTTTCCCGTTCCCAGATACACTGAAACTCGTTCTAGCCGATCGTTCGCTTGATTTGATATACCATAATATTTTTTAAATTATCTATATCGCCGTCCTCGCTCCTCTCCTTGACTTTACAATGGTTCTTTGCGAGTCACTTCTTTGGATTGTGCGAAAAAATGCCACTTTCGGAGCTTAATGAACCCTGCGATAGACTGAGATATTTTTTATCAATTTTATCTCAGAGTAGAATGTTAGACTAGCGACGAAGGAAAAGATAAGAAAACAGGAAGCGCTTTTCAATTGAAACTATTTCCAAGTTTAACAACTTAGTATTTTCGCAATAAATCACAGTACATACGACTTTTCAATGCTCACGCACCATTATATATTATAATTTATTATAAGCACCATTATATATTATTGATATTGATTCCTTGAGCAATATCAAGTTGTAAACAAATCGAACGAACGAGAAAAGAATGAAGTGTTTTGTGAACTATTGGGTGTAATCTTGAAGACATTGTGCTCTGTTCTCATCACTACTATTAAAAAAATTGTCCCTTCCTTTTAGCTAATTTTTTATCTGGTATAAATCGTTTTATTATAGTGAAGAATGACCGAAACTATGTAACTCAGGAAGACGTTCTCGAGGCGAAAAGAAGCGTGAGCTTTTAAACAGGTGTTACTGTACATAGAGCTGTTTAAGGACGTAGCGTATACTTTTTGATAAACAAAACAACTATGTCTGAATTTTATAGCCATTCAATTGCATCTTGAAAGCACTCTGCAAGGTCTTGGAGGTTTGGGGAAACCTGAGACATTATAGCAAATAGTTTGCCTGGCCGATTCACAGTCCCCTTGCGGGCTTTCGATACGACCCCTACGGTTCAGGGAATCGGCAAATTTGCCATGTCCTCTGCGTATACGGTTCAGTTTTAACCATATGGAACGTGGGAAGTTTGATTCAGTGAAACCTTGTGTGAGGGAGGGTATTAGGATGCAATCCGGTTCTGCTGTTGGTATTCATCTTGCTATGTATCCTTGGCCTCTCTGTCTCTTAAGTGGACGGCCAAGGGATGTTCTGATCTCACTTTTCATTTTCATACTAGTTCTTAAACGATGGAAATTAAGTTCCGTATTGCTCGTGTTTCTTTATCTGTCAATTCTTCTATAGCGAATAACCCTTTTAGTAAATTTAATTTCCGACGTTTTTGGTCTTTGTAGATATGATTTTGTAATTGTTCAGTTATCGCTGTCATATGTCCCGCAAAGTATAAATCCATCGTTTGATAGAAATGTATAACTGTATCTTTTCTTGCTTTATTTTTTTATGGCTCGCTAAATGGTGTCGTTTCGTGAATTTAGTGATTTTCTGGTGCATATCTGTTTCATGGTATTGACATTGCGTTGATTTGATCGTTCATTTTAATTTCATTTAATAGCCTATATTTTAATTAGCGTATTTCAAATCTCTTTGATGTAACGCACCCCAGAACAAATTACATGCTTCACAATCCCATTTATCATATGAAGCGATTGGCTAATATTAATCAAGAAATGTTTCAGCGGATTCTTTTTTCAATCGTTTTATATTTTGTAGCTTAATATAATTTTTACGTATATCATTGTATAAATTTCATAAAACAGTTCCGACTGCAACATTGCCTGAATTGTATTTTCCAATTTTGTAGATGTTTGTTTCAATAATAAATTTAAATAGATAAATTATAGAATTTGTTCTATAACGGTAAATTATTGCAATAAATTTCCAATGTGTCTCATGTTGTTCTTGAAGAGCGATCTTTTTTATATTTGATTATTCAGAAGGATTAGATAAAAACAATAAAGTTGTCTCCTTCTTAAAAGCTCAATGTAATTCCGTCATTTTTGACGTGCAAATTTTCTAGTGCATTGACGAATGAATAACCGATAAGTTAATCGATCCAATAAAGTTAACGGACAGTCGAACATTCCATTGCGCGTTTAATACCATCGATAAACAAAGTGTTGGTTACACAAAGGGCAGGTACAAAGGTGTTGCAGGGGAATACTTGGCGGGAGGATTAAAAAAACAACATTTTTTGTTTCGAATTTAGTCTCCAGCGGACGTACATTCAGGCGTCGGAACAAAATTTAAAGGAGAGAAATTTTTATGCACGAACAATGCACGTTACTTCAGCTAGCATTTCCATCTGCCAGCAGCTTTACTGTTACTTTTGTTAAATACAAAGGAAGATATTCCGAGGCACCAATTGTGAATCTCCCGAAGAAAGGAGCTCGATTGGAATCGTTTAGAGAATCTCGGATGACAGATTTGGGTTATCGGAAGCCGTAGGCGCTCGCTGGGGACAGATAATTCCAGAGAAAAATAACAGCAGGAGGATTAATAAGAATATCACCGAGTGTCACATGTGATGAGATTCGAAAGCTGCTAAAGAGTCAGCCACGTTGAGCTAATATTTATGACATCCAGCAACGACTGCGTTTTTCTCCGCGTCATGTTGTTTGATCCATTTTCAACACGTGTAAAATTACGTTTGGAATTGAACAGGGATAAAAGCTTACTTCCGATAAAAAACTCACTCTGTATGTTCACTCTATTAGCACTCGAAATTACCAGAAACGCCGCTCAACTCTCAAACAATCCGGACTGAAGTCGGATTTATACATGTATTCTCATTAAGATTAGGTAGGAAATGGGTCGGGGAAATCAATGATGATACATAATTGACTATGGGATTGAGATTAGACCATTGATCTCCTAGATACTCCAAATATTTTCAATCTCGCGCTATTTAATTTTGATCTCTTTTCTACATTTCTGTATGAACGTTATCTACTACATAAAAATACGTAAATTCATATGCACGCATGCGAGTATTATTATAATGAATTTATCCTGCAGTTAGACGTAAGTCCGGAGGCAGCGTAAGATAAAATTAAAATTAATATACTATTATACATACAAATTTAGATATAAACGATAATGATATTAAACAATTACTATAAATTTGGTAATAAAAATAGCATTAAGGTCGAAATAGTTTATGATAATGATATTTTCTTACAATTTGCAGTGATAAGATTAGTAACTTAGTAAACAAACAAATAAGAGACAGCACAAAATAATAAGTATAATTCTATAATTATATTAAAGTAATTGTTCCAATAAAAGAGAAGCAAGCTAAAACATACATTCTTCAATAACTGAAGGATAGTGCGGGCGTATAAATAAAAAAGTTTTTTACCATGGTAACGCATTTTCATTTCGTAAAAAGTAAAAAATATATATTAATATATATATTCAATTATTTACTTTATTCATTACTTTATTGACTATCCCGGCAATATTATATCCTTTTAACTGGCTTTCCAACTATCATCGTATACTAAAAAAACCTGGAATTTCTCATCATTCGAATGTCATCCATCCATAGACGAGTAGGCAGAATATTTTCCTTTGGATTGCAAGGATAGAGACGAGTACGCGAAAAAAGCATCGCTTTGCTTAAGAACGACCAGTTGCTTTATTAAAAGATGTGCGGTAAATCAGGGATGATGGGAAGGCATCAGATAGAAAGGTTGACGTGGACGTGATAAAACAGAAATATGGGAAGTGGTTTTGTTTCAGCGATCGAAAGAAGGTGAAGAGAGAGAGGCTTAGGGAGCACATAACTTTCTCGAGTAATCCAATCTGGGGGCGCAAATCTCCTCTTCAAAATTCACACGTGTCCGTAGATATATCTCTCGCTTCCCTTCGACATCTCAACTTTTCCCTCCAATCCTTCGTTTCTCTCGTAATACTTCCTTATCGGCTGAGCCAACAAACTTCTTTCTCTCCCGCCTATAATACACCTCTCTCTTCTCCACGATATCGAACAGAAGATTCTACGCCTACGCACGAATAGGCTAGGAATTACATATCCTTTAAAGCTGAACATTACGGTCGTAATATTTTACACATCAAACAGCGTGTTTTTTCGATGGTTTAACTTGTACTCTAATCAAATGGGGTTTCAGATTTACATAAAAATATACGCATATATATTATGATATTTTGAGTATATATGGGTGGTCTGAAAAGTTTCCGACATTTCGCAATTTCTTTCGCCATTGTTTTCTGAAAAATTTCTGAAGATTTCTGAAAAATCTGGGGTCGGAAACTTTTCAGACCACCCTCGTGTACTGTTTAAGGTGCATATTCTGTACTTAAAGTATTTCCTAAAGTTACGATTGTGAAGTCTGATAATTATAGTTTTATGGTAAATATTCGTTTAACTTTTTAATTAGACGATGCCTTTTAAATTCTTATTCTCCTAACCACTACTTTTGTACAAAACCCAAAATCACGACACCATTCATGAACGTAAACCCCATGGATGTTAATAATAATAATAATAATGCCGTCTTTTTTCAACTAGGTAAGGGATTAGTTTACAACATATGTGTAGATCAAAACTATGTACACCCTCTTGGTGGCTGGAAAAGGTCAATAAATTAAATGCACTCATTATAATAAAGAATATACCTGAGTATTTCATCATTCTTTTAAATGATATGTATATAATGATAGATATGATGCGTCCCTGTTATATAGGACGTTCCGATACTGGGAGCAAAATCAGGGAAAGAGATGCTATACTGCGTTCCGATTTTTTCTTGTTGGTATCGGTGGCGTATGAGGGAATAAAATCCTGTGCCTTTCTCTTCATGCCGCGGAAATAGCCTCACAGCGAAAATATGTCAGGTCGCCTTTGTGTATAGTCCACGATCGATCACAATTTCATTCCATGAATAAAATTATGAATTTTGGTTACATTCGTAGATTTCAACTCTTTTCGTTTGCAATACTGACTACAAGAACTGGAAAGCAGTATAGGACTGGTCGGTTCAAGAATTCCTGTTTTCCGTGAACGATATATGAAAGTAATCGATTAGAGAAGTAGAGTCATGTTGCATACACCTCTGCCACACGCTAAATTGCGGCTGGCAGGGTGCACTTATAGAAGTAGATTTTTCAGTCTAAAATATAATGTCCAAGTCTAAGTGTGGTGTATATTTTTCCTAACTGTAATATTATATTTTTAAATACACAAAGTAGTTTTCTTCTACGCTGTTTCTTCCACGTTATCATTTTCTTTAGAATTTTATACGACGAAGGACTAGATGTAAGAAAAGACTCAGTAGTCTTGATCTCTTCCGAATAAAGTCGTGGTATTATGATTATTATAGAAAGGGACCCCCAGTCGCATTGATTTGTGGAAAAGGAATGCAATGAAGAAAAAGCCGCAACGAGAAGCTTGATTATCGTTTTCCGTCCTTTTCTCAAGCTGAAACGACTCAGATATCGAGAAATTTCCGAGAATCGTTTTCATTAAATTCGCGGAATTTCTGCCAACGTGCCTTTATGGACTTCAGTTCTTCTCCTTCGACTTGAGAAAAGACTAACGTCATTTTCAGTTAATCACAGTTCGTTTAAAAGAGACTATGTAAATTACGCAGTCGAGTATCAAGTTCATGGAACAAAACAAAACAAAACATAAGTACACTTCTTTTTGGTCATGGTCATTATTTTGGTGTTTTATCGTGCTGAATTATTTACCCATCGCGAAAATTGACCGTAGTAAATTTGGAAAATGGTAATAGAGAAAACCCGAAAACTACTTTACCAAACTCAGGATGATACATTATTGATTAATTATAGTTTATAAAAAATGGGTTGGGTCGTTTAGTGGTGGCGGTTTTCATTTAATATCATAGGCCACAAGTGCCGTGACGTAAATTGTGCCAATTTTTGAGCAATATGGCTAAATAATTTTACACGATACGAACAGATTTGCCATATTTTAACATCCGGTTTACTTTGTGATGGGTAAAAAGGTTGTCAAATAAAACACTAAATCCTGCCATATGCCGAAGCGTGTTTCGAATATTTGCGAACGAAAGCAACTCATATGTATTTTGGATGATGAATTTGTCAAATGCTCTTCCGTATTCATTTATTTGTTATTTACTAAATGCTAGGTATTTTAATTGAAAATATTTACCATCAAGAACGAAAATACTAAAAGAATAGAATGCCTGAAACCAGGAAATGTGGTGGATGAATTTCCGGAAATATTTTACTAACAAATTCTAGGATTCCGCATGAAAATCTCCTATAAACACTAACTGCAGAATAAATTAAGCGTTCCGATCAATTGTGAAATAATTACTCAAGAATTTAAGTTTAGAACAAGAGTAAAACATGCTATGCTCTAATAAAGTTAATATCATCTGTTAATCTGCAATTATCTGTTCTAAGTCAGAGATATAAATAGATTGGAACTTAATTAGAGGATTAGAACCATCTCTTTCACTTAGTCTAGTGAGAAATTATGATATCCGCAAATATTAATTAAAGGCAAAACAAGAAGTACAGTGTGGGAAAAAATCTTCGTAAATGAAGGTCTATAGAGAAAAAAACTCATTTGGAGTTAACAAGAGTGGTAACTCGCTCAAAAACAATAAACATATAAAAAAGTTAATATATAATGAATTTACACAGCACAAATAATAAAAAATAAGAAAATGAATTTCGTATTAGATACGAATAAAATGTAGTAAATGGTAAGCTTGAAAGTGACGGATAATTACAAAATGAATTAAAATTAAAAATCTCATAATTAAACTGGTAGAATAAATCCTACGAAATAGCCAAATCAAATTCTATACATTTAGATAAGTTATCTAACTAATAATCATGATTTTAGCCAGACTCATTCGTTAAATACGATATAATCGCGTTAGAAATCTTCGTCATTATATTTCATCACATACCGTTGTGAGTGAGAGAGACCTGAAAATAAAGCAGCAAAAACCAAATGTTGACAAAGATAGAGGGCGTTGAACCGTGGAATGTATTGTGGATGGGATTTTCAAAACGAGAACTAAGCACTGAAAACATTCCGCACC
Source organism: Pachydiplax longipennis (assembly GCA_036926295.1). Taxonomy (NCBI): domain Eukaryota; kingdom Metazoa; phylum Arthropoda; class Insecta; order Odonata; family Libellulidae; genus Pachydiplax; species Pachydiplax longipennis. The sequence continues at coordinate 41,359,822 of JAVFKF010000015.1, forward strand.
TCAAACTTTCAACATTAAAAACCTCTGGTAATCGCGCGGGAAGTTTTTGGCGTCCCAAGCGAAATTTCTTGAAGCTAATCTTCTCAGAAAAACTCTACTAAGTCTCCAAGAAGCAGAGAGATAATAAGGAATGGAATGCATGAATGACGTGTCGGAGAAGAGCATTGCGAAGCGCAATGGCAATTGCAGATGGAAGAAAAAATGCGCGTAATGTATTCATTTTAAAGCGACTTATTTTGAAGAGCCATTAATAACGCGGGCTGAGCACGGCTTGCATCTTCACTTCTTAATCTGCTAACAATGACCTTCCTTGTGAGTTCCTCAAAGGCCTTCTGTTAACCTTTGTACGGAAGGCCTTTCATTCCGAAATTACTTCTTCTCCAGCCAACTGCGAATCTTTGACGAGGCAATCGCCCTCTTCTCGTGCCATCTTCACAAAGACGAAATGTCTCCAACAGGTAACGAATTTCAGCAAATCTTGGAAAAATGGGGAGCGAGCGTTCTCTCGAGGCGTCCTTTTCTTTTCTGCAGTAACATTTTCTCTAGTCCAATGTGCTATGAATGAGTAAGTGGACTGCTGTTTAATCCCCCAAGAGACACCCAAGAATTTGCAATTCAATTTCGAGTTTGCGAGTTTCGTATACTTTTAGATACTTTAAGAGTACATACATATGGGTCTCTAAACTATCTTGCATCTCGCAGCGCTGTTGGTTTATGTGACGCGAATTTTTCACTTGACGCAATCGCATTTAATTGGAGGAAACTTATCCCGCATTTTCTATCATCTAGCATAGTATTTTCTTTGTTTTCTCCGTCGTTGTTTGTTAGTTTTCCATTTCCTTCCTCTCTGCTTTTCCCTATGAATACAACCTTCAATAGTATTGTTAAAAGTGCTTCGATAGCTGAGGTTATTTTGTATATCCAAGTTCCCATCGGGAATCGTACCCGGGACAACTTTCATCAAAGGCGAACGCGCTACCCACTTGAAAATGCTGGAGCCTCACTTCGGAAATTCCAGAAAAATTATTTCCTCAGATTCCGTAACTATTGCATACGGAAGAACAAGGTTCTTGACGGCTTGATTACAATTTGGAAAAAACAGGTATTTAAAAACAACAAGGAAAATAACATGTTGGTTGTTAAAGATAACAGCTACTACCAAAGAGGAACAGATTGAAAGACTTATTCTGGTCGAAGGAATGTGTCAAAATCTGAAGAGATCAAACTGTCAGAATGACATGCCGTTGGCCCTAAAGCGTCGACTGAGAAATTGAGCTTGGCTTTCCTGGAGCCTGACCTCCCTACCTTCAATTTCTATCTTTATCAACATCTAAATAGTAATAAATAAATATTTTAGCCGAAGGAAGGTCCTAGGGACGTTCTTTAAGTACGCATTACATTTGATCAAAAATGGATTTTATCAAAAATGGAAATGCTGCGTATTGGCGTGAATTAGAAAAAGTCAATTGGTAGGTCGGTCATAAACATTATGCATACAACTAATTTAGAGACGAAAATTCCCTTATTTATAGCTAATAGAACCAATTATTTGCGTAATTTTACGATAACAGTAATATATTAAACGAAAAATCGACTATAAAACATACAAAGAGCCAAAAGGAACTGTATTCGTATTTTTTATGGTCAGGGTTCGACTCGTCCGGATTCGAACCAGATAGAAATAAGATAATTGTATTTCGAATGAGTTCAATTTCGTGAACGTTAAAGGTTTTCTGTTATTTTAAATATCTTTAAACATATTCCGGAGGGTTAGTATTGATAACTACTGGCAAACATTTTCTGTATTCTCAAGAAACAAGGAATGGAAGATAATTCTGAGAACAAACAAGTTAGATAAGAAATAAAATAAAAAATTACTAAATGTAGCCCACCGTTGATTAAAAAAATCATTCTCATAACGCAGAAAGAGATTTTAGACTCCTTAATCCATGCGGAGTAGGACTCCAAAAATTACGTGGGACCGCTAGATAAGAATTTAAGAACACGTCCTGTATATGTTTAAAAGTTAAACATTCCCAACTCCCTCCTAGTCCAGCCTGTAAACACATCTCCTGTTGGCATAAGAAATGTCACCCCATTCCCAATGTTTACGCTTCACAGTGCGATAATGCGGACTCGTGCATATGCACTACCTTTCCTCTGAAAACGGGCCGATTTGCTTGCCTCCTAATAAAGCCTCAGCATCGATCTTCCTTGTCTCAAACTCAACGAGCTACGCTGCGCCAAGCAAACGCCTTTACTACCGCTGCCTTTTTAAATATACTCTCCATCTAATCTCTTTCTGCATCTATCGTGTAGTCTCTAGAGTCTCCGTCGAGAATTACACCCGCATACCACGTATAACATCGAAGGCATCCTTGCTTAAAGTGAATACAAAAGGTAGACCAGAAACGGTGATCGCGAAACAATATGTATTGCCTGATTAGGTAAGGAAGGTTTACTTCCAATACGGTTAAGAATACTTCCACTATGCCCCCGTTTGGTTATGTACGGACAGAATTTCCCCTTCGTTAAATTACCGTCGAACCTTTAGCGTGGATTGAGGAAGCTCTAGGCAAGCAGTACAGCGAGCGAATATCAGTACCCATCTCCATTTCCGCATCTAACGTTTTCCGCTTCCAGAGTCGAATTCCCATTCAGCGTGTATCCTGGAGAATCGGAATTCCTCGGAGTCTCTCAATTGGTTTTCCTTTCGCAGTCCTACTTCTTGCGCCGCCGCCGCCATATCTACGATACGCAAAAAACTGAGACTCCATCTCCGCCTTGTTACGTCATCCTCTGCAGGGGGTTTTTTGATCCGAGCGACTAAGACGACATCTTCAGGAGGAAGGATGCGTAAAGGATATTTAATCAACAACTGCTCATTTACCTTAACGATGAGGATACACCGGATCGAGTTGCGGGTAATTAGCTGCATGAGGTGTTGGGTTTGATAATAATAACATCAACAATAATATTATTATTAATAATAATAACAATAGACAAGGCCACCAGATTATTGATAAAAATCCAAGAATTGGATATATGTTATTTCAAAGCATTCGTTTACGGTGAATAGCGTTTTTCACCTTTCACACTATCAAAACATAAAAAATGGCACATCATTTTAAAGAGAAAGTTTCCCGCTTCCTGCTAAAAACAGACCGACAAATGAAAAATGCGACATTTGTCAAAAAGTTGAGTTAAAATTTGAATTTTTTCAGAGAGTTTCGTTACTGGTTTTTTAGATACCGAAATCTATCAATAAAAACTAAGTGTATCGAAACGGGCACTCGTACTCTATTTCCCCACCGAATTACATTTCAACAAATACTCCAATCACTACAAACGAATATAAAAACACTAAAAAATACTTATAAACATACCTTCGCGTATAAATCAATTGTTTTCAATTTAGTCGGGCGAAATTTTCGCACGGGGTAACTAGTACTTGTATAATTGACATTGCCACCCCTAACGAGATCGGTATTATAAATAAAGGACAAGAAAAAATACTAAATACATTCCATTAACAATAGACATAAAACATTCTAGAAAAAGTATGAATCAAATAGATATCTCTGCTATAGGATTCACAAGACAAAATTTGTATAAACAATTATAAAATTTTAAACCAAACAAAATATTCTCACAAGAATTCAAAAAGCAATAAAATCGAGGCTTATTAGTCACTAACGATCTCAGAAAGAAAAAACACTAACTAACTACCACAGTAGATTTACTATAGATTTTATACATGATATTTCATATTAATCATTAATAGTATCACAGACTATTTATTGGAGGGTTAGACTCGTTTGGGTCTCTCTTCCAGCTAACCTCGTATATTATTATAGTATTTATTATACTATTATAGTATGAGCAAAAAGAAAGAGTACAGCGTGGAAAACAATCTTCACAATTTAAGGTTGATAAAGGACAAAACTAGGTTGGAGGAAAACACCTACAGAGTATAGTGGTAAGAAAGAATCCGCGAAAAAAGAGTAAAAATAAAATACAACATAATATGTTTAGTAATAAAAATGAAGATGAATCAAATAAAAGGAATAAAAAGGAAAATTAGAAATACATTAGTAGAAAACAAAGAAAAATGTTTGAGACAGAGACAGAAAATTACAAAAACACATTACAAAGCTTTATAATGATGACAGTAACTCAGATGTAAGCCAAAAAGATGTTCAACGGAGGAAAGAAGCTGTCACCAAGGGCTATCCAAAATTGAGAAATTTCGACCAAATATCTGACAAAGGTTTGGTGAGCTAAAGCCGCGAGAGAAGAATACTTTAACCCAGGGATTTTAGAGCCCACCGCCCATCTTTTGTTATCTGTAGTGCTCTTCTTAACAGTATAATCTCTCCACCGTCTCAACAACTTAATTCAGCGCTCACGGAAATAACTTTAATAAATTTACTTTAAGAGGAAGCGGTTTACTGATACAATTAATGCACATAATACATCCTTTGCGAAAACTTTACTCACACAGCTACGTCACTGTAATTCCCCCTTTTATCGCTTTTTTCATCAAACCACGTAAGAACTTAATTCGTCCGCTAGAGGGCGGTGAGAGCCACGTTGGCGACCAGTGCTTTAACTAATTGCTACGTTAATTGGGGGACTTATGCAACCCTAAGATGCGTTGATTACAGAATTAATTTCGAAATACGTTATCCGATGAGCTTGATATCAAGGGAATCCGATAACTTGAATTATACTGCCTTTATGTTGTACCCACTGCCACAAGGTCGTGCACCTACTTCTAGGGTGGAATTTTTAATAATTATAATAATAACCAAATTACTTGTGAGTTATCTTCCATAGAATTTTAAGCATCCTCGAAATGCAGAAGACCGAAATTAAAAACTCTGAAATTGTCTCTCGTAAAATTCTAAAAGAAAACGACTTTTTGAAATAAACAAAATAGCTCTTTGCTAAAGTTGACTCACCGTGTAGCATTAGAAGTAGTAGCAGCAGTATAATCCCTCTAATAATCTCGTAATGAAACAAATGATATGTTCCATTTGTTAGATTGTGTCCTTACCTGCAAAGGAGAAAACGGGCAAATTAGAAAATATGATAGCAGTACCTTTCTGGACTAAGATCTATCCGGGTGAAATAATGTTTAGATACAAAAATGTAGACATCGGGAAACCAAAACTTAATACTTCATTTAAAGCTAGATGTCCCCTTAATATATGTGGTGGCAGAAAGCTTTTCATAACGAATAAAATTCAAAAGTTGCAATTCCCTTGCGATTGCGGAATGTGGTGTTTTCATCGAACCAGAGCAAAAACAGAATTGAAAATAATCACGGTTCGAAGCACTGTTTATTACCGTAGTTTATTTTTCGTTCGAATTTGGCTTTCGTTTGATTATTTACGATTTTCCCATTTCAAATGTGCAAACAAAATTGATGAAGAATTAGCTGAAATTGGAAAATCTGACCAAATCCAATTATCGAATATAACTGATTCCAACAGACTATTGGGATGATGATAGAACAGAATCATGTTATCGTACAATATCTACAATCCCAGATCACGACAATCATTTTCAAACATTTTTCGCAAATCCATCCTGGGGAAAAGCATTCTCTTTAGAGAAACATTTTTAAAGCATAGTGAAAACCAGTCTTCGTAGCCGTTATCAAGAGAAAATCCTGAACTACCTGGTGACGAACTAGGGGCAATTCCGAAAATTTATCATGCAATCCACATTAATGTTTGGTGTTTGTAACGTTTTATATGTATGTTGATTTAAGTTTTAAATGGGCAAAAGGCTAGGAGGTAGTCATCGTGGGGGGATAAAATAACGAAAATCCCTGCCTGATATTTCCTCTGATCGGGAGGAAACTTCCTCCAAATACCTCTCGAGGGCAGCATGTCGTACAATATCATGCAATAATAATACAATGTTCCTACAAAAATATTACTACATTTATAAGCGTAACTAACAATTTCAAACATTCTACATAGTAATATAAAAAGAAGTAAATTTAACAGTGCAATTCTTACTTTACCTAACTTACTAAAACAATATCCATTCCTTCTCATATTATAAAATCCTGTAAATTCTATTTGTAAAATCATTGTACGAAGAGAAAAAAAGTTTGAAAACTTCTTCAGGTAAATTGTTCAATCCCGTTATCTCCCGATTCAGAAACAAACATTTACAAACATCCGTCCTTTGCTTGAGGCTCTGTATTTATGATCCTTTCTCTCGAGATGATTTGGGTCTACTTTTACATTTCAATTCTCTCAAGGATGACTTTCCTAATATAATTTTATAAATGTTCCCTAGGCATATTTGTTTTACGTCTTTTTTCTAAATTTTCTAAACCCACCTTTTTAGCATATCAGCCTTGTATAAGGTGAAATGATAGTTTAAATACACGAGTTACATAGTTTTCAGGCTGTAGGCGAAATTGCATTCAAATCCATATACATATAGCGCTCTATAAGTTCCCGGTAAAATTGCATTAGGATTAAGTATTAGCTATACAAGAAGTGAAAAATTGTGACTTGGTTGGGACTCGAACCCAGGTCTCCCACTTTCCGTGTAGGTATTCTATCCATTGAACTACCGAGCCACGTAGTCTCACTTCTGTAAACGGGAGCTTATTACCTGCCCGGAAAGTGGGAGACTTGGGTTCGAGTCCCAGCCAAGTCACAATTTTTCACTTCTTGTATAGCCTTGGGTTAGTAGCATAACTTAATGTGCAAAGTAAAAATTCCATTTCCATCGTTTGTATTAAGTATTAGCGTTGATCGCAGAAATCAACTGTTACGTCTCACTATCATAGCGTGAATTAATTGAACTATTTTTAATTAGTTTGTCAGATAAAATGCAATAAGAGAGTGTCGCTAGGCTTTGTTATAATGTAAAGCTATTCCAGACGAATAGTAACATTACGAAGTTAATAAGTTAGCTATAGCTAGTTAGCTAGCTAGAGTAAATACTAGTAAATATTTAGTCTATATGGGAGTAATCTATACTGTAATGAATTAAACACTCTTTAAAGTATAGAGTAAACACTCGACAGATATTCGTATCGAAGGAAGGGAAAGAGAAGAGGGGAAGTGAGATGTGGAGTATAATAAAGAAAAAAATGTGAGGGTTTTTCTAAGGGATATGAGGGAAAGGCATGCCTCCATAAATAACTCAACGGCGCGATTTGAGAATGCATCAAACGATTCCATCGCAGAGCGAAGTGCTCCGTGACACCCGAAGAAAGCAGAAGCAAACTTTGCACGAGTGCTTTACATGAAAATGAAAGGGTTTTCGGGAATCACACGTCACCGGGGAATGCTGAAATATTCGGGAATACGTGAGTGTGTTTACATATAGTATATGTATAACTTAAATGATAGAGAACTTATATTACTATTTTTATTACAAAATGTATCGCAAATGGGCCATTTTCTTTTGTCGACGTCACAAAAGCAAAAAGAGACATCCGCACACATGCAGTCCACATATAGAAACCTACAAACTTTATCATGTAAAAATAAAAGAATATTTTATTGTTCCGAGGACATACAAAAGCATGTATAGGAAAAGTCACTGAATCTCAATTATACCATTTCATACCATTCCTACAACAAATAAAAATTAATCATCTGTTACACATACACAGTATATTACATTAAGTTCTATTACTTTTAACATAGATATACGTAATACTTCTAATTAAAAATTTCATTGAATTTCTTTAAGGTTATATTTTACAATTTAATGTAAGTAAACGTGTCTATCATTTACAAACTCATACACACTATACTGTGTTTTTGTTAGTAGATACATCTTTAATGTTTAAGTCCAACAAATATCTAAAAAAACAAGTCCAACCAAACATGGAGTGTACATTTTTCAAGCTAGCTAAAGATAATCTTGAAATTAACAACATATTAGTAGCATAAAATTGTACCAGCAACGTCCCTCGATTCCTCATCGAAACGTTTCATATCTATGATAAAATTAACTTTATTTTCAAAAAGAAAAATGAAAATAATTTAATCATGGATATTGACTTCCACAAAGTCAAGCTTGAACAGAGATGAGTTTATGTTTCATATCTAATTGGAAGGAGGTTAAGTATATCTTCCGGTAATTTATTGTAATCTTTAACGGTTCTGTTTACGTAAGAATATTTACCAATATTATGGCTAAACGTATATTTTGTAAGAATCATCGTTTTTACCGCGAGCGATGTTACTTTTGCGCTAGTTAGGCTCACTTTGTATTCTTGCAGTGTATGGGACCCTGCTGACAAGAGGTATTCGCGAATTAGGAAAATTATAAAAAAAGGTAATACGTTTTGAAATAAATCACTTCGACAGATGAGAGAGGATTACTCAGATGCTTCAAGACGCATAATGGCAATCTTTAGAGGGAAGAAGATTTAAACTCAGTCTTACTAAAGGAAACTAAAATTTCACTAAATAAATTCAAAGATAGTACGCCCTTAGAAGATTTAGCTGAAAAGTGGAATCAAACACTCATTTTTTCGCAAGCGATACGCGAAAGTAATCGATTGGGGAAGTAGAGTCATAGCTTAGGTACCCCCTGCCACACGCCGAAAGGCGGCCCTAAGGCAATTGTAGATTAATCCAGAAACGAGAAAGATTTCCCCAATCACGCCAAAATCCGGGAGACCCCAGAAAAAGGCAAGCCTGATCCTGCCTCATTATATGGTGAGTCCTTTATTAGAGTCTTCTTTAGGCAGGAACTTAGGTAGGCCTTAATTTATGCATTGGTATATTATTATATAACACATGTATTATAATTTATATACTCGGTTAGGATCTCAGATAGGACTTGATTCATGTACGAAAAGCAATGTAAAGGAAGAGAAGTCTGTAAAAAGAAATCATATTACGGAAACTATGATTGTTCCTGAGTTCTATTCTGAGTCTACCAGAAATAGGAATTGTTTTGTATAGGACGTTTAATTTGGTAATAATCCAATTTTGTTTACCATAGGACAAACCATTTTTAAAAATTTCATTGGCTATTTGACGAAGATGTGTAGACTTTTCTCCACAGGAAAAGTTCGAGCCAAAATTAAACACTTCTCTATGAAAAGTAGACGATTTAGGATTATCTGGCGTTAAAGGTAAAAGGATTCCATAAAAAAATAACGACAAAATTGAAGATGCTCCAAATTTAAGACTTAAGAAACCGTAAGCACGCAGATCCAATACATGTGGATGTTCTTACGGGCAGCTGTTACGAGGTGAAGAAAAGTTGAGGAGAAATTCATGCAAATTTAGTGAGTACAGCATAACCGGAAATGGATTTAGTTTATGTGTGATAAATAGGGCAATCCATCCGTGGAGTGGAGGAAGATGCGAAATCGCTGAGCGATCACTCATGAGCACCAGTTTCTTTGGGGCGAAACTCAAGCTGAGGATGATAAGCCCCTAAAATTGCTACCCCCCGAGTGTTGAGTGTCGCCCTGGGCGGTCGCCTTCGGCTGATCTGATAAAGAAGAAGAGAGAATCAATTAGGGAGACTGAACGGGGCCTCTGATTGGCAATGGAATCGAGCGTCAGCAGAAAAGTCTTAAGGAGGCGGATCTTTTTTTTTATCGCCGCCCACCTCCTTTGAGTTTCCAAGACTTTACTCAGTGGAAAGAAGGGAATTTTTACTAAAACTAATGCCTGATGATGAGCTAATTATGGCAGATTTCGATAGAGTAGCAATATAGAAAAATATACTGGATTACAATAGACTGGAATAGCAATTTAGAGCAAATACAGCGGAAAGCATTAGTTACCAAAGGTTGTTAAATAAAACAAAGGTTTTTACAACAACAAACGTAACTTTTGTTATCTACGTACGTTTTCATTGCGACTAGTTTCGACTAATGACAGCCATCTTCAAGATATTATAATAGACATAATGAAAGTCATCTTCAAGGTATACTCACAAGGAGACTACACACCGTCGGACGCGATTTAAGTGGTAAGACTCGGTAATTTGATAGATATCGAGTCAAGATTGACGAATCACCCCCAAAGTTGGGTTTTATGAGCGATAGTTTTCACGGAAAATGAACTTAAAGTTTACGAAAAATTGTCAGGTAGGCTATACAGCTAAGCGTAGCGACCTTCGTCATTCGTCATTTCCCTGGAAAGGCAACACAGCCTAAAGCTGGGGAACTTCTCAATGTGATGTATAATGACCAAAAGACCAATAAGCGCTTTTCAAAACAACAACTTCGTCATTCGAACGTTTGGCGCAGTGGTATGCTATCCGCTTCCAAAGTCCTTTTGGTCGGGTTCGAGCCCTCATGCGGGAAAATTTCTTTTCTCTTTTTTTCTTTTACGTACTCTGTCATAATCTTAATCTATATCTGTTTTCTTCTTTTGGTGGATTTTGAACTTATTTTCCAAAAGTTAGAGTATTTTTCCGCTGTGAGTCACCCGTTTCTTCAAATTATGCGCAAATACTTATGTCCGCATTTATTATCTGAAAACTACAATACTAGAGAGGTAACGCAGAGGACTATTTCAAATCTCTCCTACATCCAGCTGCTCGCTCTAACGGCAACATTTATTGCAATACCCGACTTACATTTACCAATTCTGAACTTTGAACACATTGGTTTAAATATAGAAGCCGACAACTGTTTGAGTAAAGTAAAGATTTTTATTTCGCGCATTCAGAATTCATTCCTTAATAAAGAAGAAAACAGATATAGGTTAAAATTATGACAGAGTACGTAAAAGAAAAAAAGAGAAAAGAAATTTTCCAGCATGAGGGCTCGAACCCGACCAAAAGGACTTTGGAAGCGGATAGCATACCACTGCGCCAAACGTTCGAATGACGAAGTTGTTGTTTTGAAAAGCGTTTATTGGTCTTTTGGTCATTATACATCATATATTGAGAAGTTCCCCTGCTTTAGGCTGTGTTGCCTTTCCAGGGAAATGACGAATGACGAAGGTCGCTACGCTTAGCTTTATAGCCTACCTGACAATTTTTCGTAAACTTTAAGTTCATTTTCCGTGAAAACTATCGCTCATAAAACCCAACTTTGGGGGTGATTCGTCAATCTTGACTCGATATCTATCAAATTACCGAGTCTTACCACTTAAATCGCGTCCGACGGTGTGTAGTCTCCTTGTCAGTTTTGAAGATAGTAATAGGTAACCGAAACTAGTAGCCAAGAAAACTAATGAAGATGGTAAAAGATACTTGTGTTTTTGGTAAAGCCTTTGTTTAATTGAACAATATTTAATCATATCTTGCTTCTACAAAGTAACGGCCTCCTCCGTGAATTTATTTAAGCCTTAATTAAACTTTAAATGGAAATTAACGCCTATGCAAGCTAAATTACACTGTTTTGAGCCTCACTTGGTGGTACCTCACGATTCAAGAGGAAAAGTTTTATGACAAGCATAAAGAAATACTAATATTTTAAGAACCAATATATATTTTCATTGGCAAATAATGGTAACACTGCTGCATTATATCGTCGCTCATTTATAATTTAAATTGACACTCTTATAATAAAGAATAGGATAGTAAAAAATTTTGTACTTCACTGAAATTTCGAGGCGACGATCGCTAAACCAATTTGAATTATCGTATTTATCGGCATATAACGCGAACTTATTTTTCTCGGAATTTAGGGCTGAAATTCTACCTCTATGTTACATTCGTATACTAGTTTTTCTATTTGGACTTGATTGAATATCTAGGATAATTTATTTTACCTCTCTTTTTATTTATTTTCGGTAATTTAAATTAGATCTACGTTTTAAAAGATACATAAAAGCTACAATAAGTATTGACATATTTGCGTATTTGGTTATCGGAGCTCCAATTCTTTCTCATTGAACATAATCTAAAGAAATAATCCCCTTAAAATCATCGTACATATTATATGCAATAAATAAGGTAATTTTAGTTTTCGAATAATTGTATTCCTCACCATTGGTCCTCTTTTTTTGCGATTTCCTCGAACATCCGATGTTTTAAACGTAAGAGCATAGAAAATAAAACAACTGAGAAGGTAAAAATCTCTGAAAACCTTAACATCTGGTTAGTTAGTGACAACTTTTATAATAAACAGCAAGATTTAATAATAATGCCCTAGAGTATGAACAGGTTTTTCACACTTCTTTGAAAATGTTTCTCTAAAGAGAAAGCTATTCCCCAAGTCTCCGTTAATGCAATGGGCGTCACAGTTAGTGTAGTGGTACATTTCGCCACCACAAAAATGTCTCATTAGGAAAAAATACGTGTATGTAAAATCACACTACTGCCTTTCAAGGTCACATGTTATTTTCTTGTTGTACTTACTTTCACTTACTCTTACGTACTTTCCTACCCTTTCACACATTTTAGATACATCCATGTATCTTTCATATACTTAGAGCGCTATTGAAACTACATACTCCTTTTTAGGATTTAATTGACGACACTGAAGCAGCTTTCCTTGGTATAGCTCTCCATTTAAAAACTATTCGCTTTCTCCACGAACACCATTTCAGTAATTCTGCTTTTAAATATCTTTTCAGTAATCCTGAATCAAGATAAAATAATTCTACCTTACTGATAAAGAGAAAAACGAAAATTGTTATTTGTGGGAATTATTTGCTAACTATAGAAGGAATGAAGATTGATCAATACAAAAAAAGCTTGTGAAGGGAGTTAAGCTAGGGTGAAAGTGAATTAAATGACTAGCAGAGCCTGTATTTTATTAACAGATGATGCGAGAAATCTCTTATGGCTGCTTAACATGTTATAAGATTAAGAGTGTTGGAATCTTATGGTTTTGAAATTTAAGGAACCTTGGACTAATTCTAACTAACGAACTTGGTACTACATTTCGAAGATCCAGTTTCTTTTCTTCATTCATAATAAATTGCGAAAATTATACTAGGATATTATTTTTTATTATATTTAAATATTTCATGACATCTCTTTTAATTTATTACCTAATTAGTAAAGGAATTTACTGAGTTAACGTTTCCCTCCAAATCGGCTTTTCGGCGAAGTGTCTTTTGGCCGAGTTGACTGTCGCCTGAACGGATAAAGGATAATGCAAAACATGCCAATCCTCAAATCAATATCATGCCAGAAATCCGTTTAAAGTTTGTTTTTGAAACCTCTATTTTAATTTGGACGATTAAAATCTAATAGTAAATTGTTAGATTTATTGTCCGTGTATATCTTGTTTCACGATTAAATACAAATGTTCTATGGGATATAGTTTCCATTTAATTATCGTCCCATTTAATTATCCGTAAATTGAAATAGATCCAATTCATTGCCTTTTCCTTCGTTAATTCGCCGCGGAATTCTGTGCATGAGTATCACCATTTGGCACTGGAAGGGAATATTTTAAACGACCAAATTGCTGTTTTCGATAAAAGTTTGTAACTTTAATAATAAATGAAGATAAAGGATTCCCTATTTTAGTTTAGCTTAAGAGAACTTAAATTTTTACTTTGGACACGGATTATACTCTATTACAAAAAACGGTTTCCTACGGTTTCAGTTCGTTTATAGCTCGATGTTATTGCTTTTAATGCGAAATAAATGATTTAAATTTTCTTGTGAAGTGACTAAATGACTGGAAAATTACATTAGTGAAATTTATTAAATTGTTTTAATAATTGAGTTAACTTAAAGTCATAACTAAATTCAGATAATTACTTTGCTACCACTCACATAAAAATTGTCACTAATTTCTTCCGTTATATTTAAACATTGATTAAACCAGCAAGTAATCGAATGAGAGTTCCCCTTCCTTCAGTCAATACCAATCGCTTCTCCTCCATCTCGACGCCTCAGGGCCTCAAAGAACCGAATAAAAAGCCCCATCTTGTCCGCTGGAGCGAGATATTGGATCTTCGCTTCTAATGCATGAGAAATTATGATAACACTCCGGATTCGGAAGAGCTTCGTCTGGGACGTGGCGCTATCAGGTAATGGTTTGTACCGCCTCAAATCCTCCACGTCTTCTTTAAACGTACAACGAACATTCGCTGTCAAAGTTTATCTTCGGCTAAAAAAATAAACCGGAAAAACCGGCCAAGCCCAATTTAAGCTTTTGTAACTTCGCTTTTTCAGAACTGCTAAGACTTCTTCATTCCTTGAATTCGATGGGGGTCAAAACTATCCCCAGAATCAAGATTTATCGCATCTGAGATAGTATGACACTAGAATGTCTTAACTTTATATCGCAATGTAATGTCATGTGGTACTGTGGCGTGCAGACTCCTTATTATATTATCTTCTTATTATATTATATAACTGTTATTAAATCTAAGACTATATGGTATATCCACCATATATGTTAGCTCATAGAGATCAATTTAGTATATTGTACATACTATATTATTGTTACCATCTGCTTTTATGTGTTCTTATGTATGTTATATAAAATGTTGTACCAGTAGTGAATTTAAAAGGAGGAATAATTATAGGATAATTGTATCATTATGTTAAATGTATGTTTAGGTATTGTATGTATCACTATGTAAAACGCATTGCTTACCGAAGGTTTTTGGAGGGTTTTCCCTTCCGTCTGAGGGCGAATGTCAGGCAATTCTATGCATTAAATGTTATGCTACGCTCCAACGCTGCCACCTGGCCAGAAGGCCAAATTGCAGCGTAAATACTAATAAATAATAAATACTATATCTTCGAGCGATTTTCCATGGCAATATTGTTGTTATTTCATCGGAAAGGAATGGAACACGGCTGTTTCAATGACCAAATTAAAAACTTGTTTCCTTGTAGACGTAATTGCAACCTCACAAGGCCAGTAATGTAATTGTAATGAAGAATGAACAATAAAATGTCAAACGACAAAAAGAAGGGTTTGAAGCAAAAAGTGAGAAATTTATGGCCAAAATTTTCAGTTAAGAAGCCACTGTCGAATAACATAAAAGAATTCTTGAGTATTCATCCATATAAAAACTAAAGAGTATAAATGGAAGTAAAACCAGCAGTGTAAATCTATCCACCACGGTATTGTTGGTAAGTCTTATGTTGAAATTCAATGGAAAAAGGAAGAAGACGACTGTGTGTCCGAACTAGAGCTAATCATACCGTGTCAACAGGGAGGGACACGTTCCCAAGATGAAAAGAGGCAGGGATAATCCTGAATAGAGAGTGCAATGAAACGTCGGCACGATGAAAATAACAGTAACAATCCTGATTAGTCAATTCTAAAAACTGTATGTGTAAAACAAAGAGAAACCAGTAAATCTAAGACCCAAAACTCCACAATTGCAGGAAGTGTAATGAATACTTTGAGTCAAAATGAGAGAATGCGCCTTCCCGAAGAGTCTTTGAAAGTTATACTTTGGACTTGTATATGGAGTTATCGTTTTTGGAAGGAAAATGTTCACTATTTGATGTTCAGCATTCAGCATCAGGTCGGATGTAAAACCCATCAATATCCACTAGCATACACCACGTCGTAAATTAGCATATTAGCATTAGCATGATTAGCATTATACTCAAAAGATTAAAATTATGAATTCAAATCTGTTACTGTTTCAAATGCGACTGTATATTCTGTACTGTATACTGAAGCGTCACGGAACAAAAATTCAACGACCAAAATAAATTTATTGACGTCACCTAACCTCAATCGTCAATACACACGTAAAATTTATAGTTTAGTATAAGAAGAATATTAAGAATAAAAACACGGAAATATATGGTTTGCGAACCTTGAAAGAGTGATCCAGGTAACTTACTACATTCCTAAGTACCCCACATTAAGATAAGAATCTATTGCGGTATCGGTTCTATGCACACTTGATTTGATCTGCAGCTATGAATATCCTTACAAAAGAAGTCCGATTTCTGAATTCAATTTTCCGAATGGACTAAAGCTCCAGAAGAAGACAAAAGGCACACTGTGCAGGAAAGCATCCACAGAACAGAGTGTGAAAAATCCTGCGTAAACACAGAATGATAGTAAGAAAACAGAAATTTATTAACTAATATATAATGAAAAAATAAAATATAATGTAAAAATATAATTAAAAATATATAATGTAAAAACAACCATATTTAATGCAACTTAGCAGAAAGCTTTGAAAATAAGTGTTTAAAAGAAGAGAGCTCAGAACTGGCTGAGAAGTGTAGAGATTTATGCTATAAGAAATTCAAGTTAATATCTGCTCACGATTAGGAAACTTTCTAATTTTAGATTAGATTTAATAATGGGCATAGAAAACATCCTCTTTCTGTTGTAGAAAGAAATCAAATGCATACAATAAAATGTTTCACTTGGATTAAGGTTTATATGCTGTTAATCCACATTACATCCAAATAATGCCAACTGGTATATTTACTATCAAACGAAATATGGGACTTTTTAGTTGCAAATTCACCCGATAAAGACGTTTGGTATTTTATTGTATGATTTCAGCTGAATATTTTCCCTAATTTTCAAGCATATACAAACTGAATTGAAATACACTACATTCTGCATAATTTACTACATGTTTGTTACTTGGGTTTTCTTAATCTGCAGGAATTCCTCCCTTGTTTCCAGCCGTTGGAGATGTGCTCTCCACAGACCGCAAAGGAGCCTCAAGATGGCTGCGGAGTTAGCGTTCGAATCATCGATGGAGACCACCCACCCGAGACGAGTTCCTGCAGATTATTCGCTCGCAGAACGCCTTTCACTAAATGTGGTTGTTTCTTATCCCACACTTATAAAACACCCTTGGATAGAGACAAAAATGCAGTTAGATTTTTCTATTCATAGTTTTTTCCGAAAACTATTACGATTTATTAAAAAAAAATCGTGGCCCCAGATCTGACTACTAGCATGACTTTGC
Source organism: Pachydiplax longipennis (assembly GCA_036926295.1). Lineage (NCBI taxonomy): Eukaryota > Metazoa > Arthropoda > Insecta > Odonata > Libellulidae > Pachydiplax > Pachydiplax longipennis. The sequence goes on from JAVFKF010000015.1 coordinate 41,376,660, forward strand.
AATATTCAAAGGTACAATATGCTGATATTGCATGGGTTTAATAAGCTCATATAATTTTGCTTGTGATGACCATGGAATCGCCTCACATTAAAGGTGCTTCATAAGGCATTCCTCAAGAAAATTCCTAAAAACAGCCGAATCGCCACCAGAATTTATTTTTTCGCAAAAAATTTGAATCGTAGAATGCATATGGTTGGATTGTGTGCGACTAGGAATTCAATGAGGTTTTTCGTCCTTGCAGCCAAGTTTTGATGGTTTACAAAATATTGGTTTACATAAAATTTTCTTATAGAAGAGAAATAATAATTACTCGTGATTTAGGAAAGGAATACACAAACCCATACACTAAATTACATATATTTCATAATGAGTTATTAATTGCTCCATTTGGTTTAGTGTGTTTTACGTTTGGTGTGAAACGTAGACCTTAAGATTAGAAGGACATCGAAATTCCGAGATAAGGGAATGGCGCAGAAAGTAAATAAATAAGTTCTATTGGTAGAAAAACAAACATAAAGTTGCTAGAGATGATTAGAGAGGAGAGGCTTATAATAAGTAATTAAGTGACAAGTGAGGGAGTGGATGGGTCAAATATTGAAAGGAGGTGTATAGCTGGGGGTAGTGATCGAGGATAAAATGCAAGGAAAAAGACAGAAAGGAGGACAAAAGTTGTTCACATAAAGGGTTTTAGTATGTTACCAAGATACGAAAGAAAGGGAGTTTGAATTCCCTTAATACTTATTGAATAGGGAACATTAAGGCACGTGAACTTACCGAAAGTTAGAACACTCTGGTGATGAATTACTCCCTCTCTTATAAACTCCAAGAGTTCTGACCGAGATTAATGGAATGCCTACTGCAACCAACTAAAATACTAAGTATTTTTCTTAGTTGTTACTCTTTGTCCTTTTTTGGAAACTTCGATTAAATCACGTATAAAAACTTTGAAGGTGAAATAAGAGAGGGCATCTTATAACTCGGCTAAGGCAAAAAATACCACGACTCGGCATTTAGCATTGAATTCCAAATGCAGCGGTTATCTCTTCCAAAGGAGAACAGAGCCGTTTCAGGACATTCTTATGACAGGCGATCAAGGAAACATGACAGGGGAACCAAGCAATCAACTCCTTTCTTTTGTTCAAGAACTGCTCGTGAAAGGGAGACCCAATTCTTCCTCCTTAGGAGACGAGAGCTATTTTTTCATATCTTAATTCAATCACAATATTAGCTTGAAAACCTTCTTAAGAAGAGTTCGTAAGGGCATCCTTAGAGGTTTAAGTTTAAACTTAGGGTTGCTGAAATATACTAATTATGTCAATGAACAATATATAAATTTATAAGTATTTACAAAGGATTCAGCATTCAATGCTTGGAATATAATTCTCAAGATCTTGTATACATGAGTCATCTACCTTAATTTAAGTTCATTCACCCCAAGATCCAGACTTAGCTTTCGTTTACTCATTGGGTTACTATTTGTCCCGCCCTTGTTATCATATCAAAATATTTGCCTCTGTCTCTGTCTTTTCCCTTCCGACTTGCCTCCGTTTCTTTCCTTGGCAATCCCTCTCCTCTCAATATTTGACCCACCCATTTCCTCATCCGTCGCTTAATTAGTTCCATCGAAACAGTCTCTTTTCCACCATCTACAGCACTTCCGCATTTGTCTTTCCATAAACCCAACTTATCTTTTCCAATATTTGTTATTCCTACATCTCAAAGGCCTCCAATCTTTCATTTTTGAAATATGAAACGTGTACTTCAAGAAAGGTCCACCTTTCATATAAAAACGTTTCACATCAAAAGTTTCTCTTCCATAAAGTGAAGCACTTCAGTCTTGTTATGACTAGTTATGACCGAGATTTTCCTAATTCCCTTAGCAATGTAATCATCAGTTATACATCAGAATATAATCATCTGTTCTTTCCGTTTAAAAAATCCTTGGCCACAGCTATTATCTTAAAACTTCATTTGTGTTACTACCTTCCAAAGAGAGATCACCACAAAAAAGAACTGCACTAGTTTATCCTCATTTAATATGATAGTTAAATGAATCCTTACTTTGAAAAATTCGAAACGGACTAACTTGAACAAACTTAAAACTCGCATTGGTTTCAAGCAAATATTTTATCATAGGACTGAGAGTACTATTTCAGTACTGACAGAGAGGAACCAATGAGGACAAACTTAATATTTTATTCCCTATTTTTCGGAAGAGAGATATGCTAATTCACCTTGGTCAGGCCATATCAGAAATATGCGGCAAGTATATGGGATCCAGCGGATGAAACGGGTAACCGCGAACTTAAGAAAGTGCAGCGCAAAGAGATACGTTTTGTTAAAAAATGCTAGGTTAAAAAAGGCATGAGTTACGAAAATTTCCTCAGACGCAGGTTGAGACTTCTCAAAATAAAAGAGACTATAAGCTAGTTTGAGATTGCTTGACAAATTTATAGATAGCACTTTTACAGAGGACGTAATCGGTATAATATGGCCCCTCTAAAATTTCGACCGATCCGACGTTGAGCATGAGAAATAGATACTAGAGAAAGAAAAAAAATAATAAGGAATTATTCCTTCCGCGAATGATACGCGAAATCAGCAAGCATAAGCAATAGCTCAAAAATGGGGTGTTTACACCCCATCAACGTTTACACACGTCAAAAGTCGGCTTGTAGTGTATTTATGTAGATGTAGATATATTAAGTCATAGAGAATAAAGGAAGGTAAGTGACGCAGCATTCATTTTGATTCTAGTGGAATACAGAATACACGTCGAAGCCATTAACATTACTTACAGATTTTATTTACTTATTTTTTTACCTGACAGTACAATGTATCATTGATAACGTATGAGTTCTTCATTTCGTATAAAATTCAATTGAGAAAATTGAAAAAGTAATTGCAGAGTATTGTGCCAACAAGCCGATCGATATCTAATAACTAGGAAACTCCTCCGTCATGAGAGTTAGAGAATTCAATTTAAACTGATTGTAAAGGCATTAATAACAAAATTCATAACTTATTAGACATTTAAAGTTTTATAAATATCAATCAGGTTTAAATTTAGAACGGAAAATGTAAGCGGAACGCCCAAAAGATAGTTTCATCAAACTTCATTGATTAATATGGATCACGTGAGACTGGAAGTAAAAGAATTTCTTTTTACTAATAACTTGTGCTAAAAATCCACTCCAAAAATCTTTGCCTTTCCTCTGCACTGATATATATTTTGATCGTCTCTTTAGTCGTGAAAATACATTATATAATCAATGAGCGAAAACAGTTGCATTGGGAAACATTTGTACATGGTCACATGTTTGTCTCTGTCGATTGTTTATCAAGATAACAAATGATAGAATCACAGGAAATTGCCATCTCTTCATGAGCAATAATGTCTTTTCAAATATTAATATCAAATGGGCCTGAATTCCGAGCGGGATTCATGGGAAAATGCAAGACCTCGACTTTTCCGACCCGAGCCAAATTTGACCTCTAGACGATGCAGAATTCTCCCGTTTAAAATGAATGGAAGAGATTTGAAAGATTTTTTTGTAGCAATTCTCGAAAATAAAGGTAGCCATCAGGGGAAAAGTAGTCATGAATATACTTGATGAACGGAGTCGACCGCCTCCCTGATGATACTTGGTTCGACTCCAGACCGAAATTATTCTATATGATTAATGGGGAACAGGAACTTTAACTGAGGACCATCCCGATATGATTTTGACATGGAATTTTGAATATAGATGATAAAGGGTAACGTAACGTAAGGTGCTAAGACATCTTCCAAAGACGTTCTGGGTTCGAGCCCAAGCCGTTTGAATTTTCCCGTTTGAAATAAACGACGGGATGAGAAGAGAATTATTTTGAAGCACTTCCTGAGGGGATGGGCTATTGGTGGAAATTTATAACCCGTTACCTTACAGTACGCAAGCAAACCTTTACTCGTACTATTATACATACAGTAATGATTGTTATATAAGATTAAAAACCTAAGTGTCATCCCGCATAGGACAGTGAGATGGAATTGGCGAACGACAACTTCTGGAAACCTCTCGAAAGTTAAGTATGAAGATATTATTAACGTTACTTAGTAAAATTTTCTCATTTGAAATAAACTACAGGAACACGAGAATTTTTTTTAAGTAGGTACTTCCCGAAGTGATGGGCTAGTGGTGTAAATTTATCACCCATTAGCTAGCAGTGTGCAAGCAAATTTTACTCGCATAAATATATATACACTACACACACAACAGTGAATAATTTATAAGATAGATAACATATCTAGAATATCGAGATGGAATACGAATTGCGGCGGACGACAACTTCTGGAAACCTCTCGGAAGTTACGTATAAGGATATTACGTTATTAATTCTAAACTTTTTAGCGAATGCTCTTGGAATTGCGTTATTTAGCGCTAGAGATGTGTTTGCAGAGAGCTTCTAGGGAGGGGGGGGGAGAGGAAAGAGTAAACAATCGGAGGAAATTGGATGGACGCGCCGCTCACAGAATATTAATCGATGTTCGGACCGCAGCAATTTCATTGACGGATTGATGTCGTTCATTTTGGCAAACGGACGTCTGCTACGTAATATTTTTCGCTTCTCTTGATTCATATTGCCAATTAAATGGGAACAATCGACTGCATTTTTCGCTTTATTGATTATCTTTCACTGCGATATGCGTGCCAAGCGTCACCTTTCAGAGACATTCGGGCCGTTTTTAACATCCGGAATGGCATAAATGGGGCAGAACTGGAATCAAAGGTGTGGAAGGGAAATGAAACCCCTTTTTCGCCGTCTTTGAAGTTAAAACTGGAATGAAGATTAAAAGTAGCACAGTTATTAAGTTATTACGATAACCTTCAAACGGCCTGGATTTTTACGTAACCAGTCGAGTGGGGTAAAATTTGACCTCGAATTTTTTTTTCTTCCCGCTATGTCACTGAGTTAAAAATTTACTTTTTTCATATTTTACGTTGCTTAAGTTATGTGTCGCCTAAGTAATTTGCATAATAGTCCCTAATCACCCCTAATCGCTGCAGTTCATAGATGCACCGCACACTAATATCTACATATAAATTTCGGGAATATATCCTGTAATATTACATTATAAATTATATAATATCCTGCATATAACATATAATATCTTATATAAAAAATAATGTGTGAATATTTATGTATCCGGTGTCAGTAACTCCTGTAAGAAATACATGGGAGAAATTTATGCAGTATATTAATAATAGTATAGTATAATAATAATAATTGTCAAACGAGTATAATAATTTATTTGCTTGTATATAAAATATGTATATATTTTATGTAAATATGCAAATTTTATATTATAAATAATAAGTAAATAAAGTGATTAGCAATATAACGCTGTGTGTATATATACATATTACGTAAGGTAATTCATATATGAAGAAATGAGACAAAATGATAACGAAATTAAAGGTTTTATGAATTTTTACAGTATGAAATAAAGGTTAATATTGGAAAATATTGAGCTATTATAAACATAAATGTATTTCCGGGTATTTAAAATAAAAAAGCGTAACCAAGAAGAGATATGCTTTATTAAAAGAAAATAGCAACGGAAACTCCTTAGCTTCTTCTTTTGAGGCTCTTAGCAAACCTGATACTTAATTTTCCCGAAAAAAAATTTTCCTTGAACAGGATTCGAACCACTGAGGATACACTTTTGGATGAATTTTTGGAAACGTTGGAATCTTTGGAAATTGGAACCAGACACTCTAACCACTCGGCCACTTGGAGGATGTTGAAATGACCAGCTTATAATTAAAGAAAAAAGCTGTTTAAAAAGACAAATTCATGCCAGATAATGAGAGATAATATGAAGGATACGTTTAAATTAATCCTTTTAATTTTAATTTGATATTTCTATAGGTTAAGTTTATTTCCGCCATTTTGGCGAGGGAATCCGCTAGTTGTAATATATTGAACTTCATATAAAGAAGGTAAATATTATAGGGAAAAGGTTTAGTTGCCCGACGAGGTAAAAAATAACCAAAGAGAACCCGAAATCAAAGAGGTTTTAAAGATAAAAAAGGGAAATTGAATAGAACATTTCTTCCAAAGATTACAGAGAGGAAAAATTTGGAAATGATAGAGAGATGTTTGGACAAGAAAACGAAGGAAATGTCTGTGAAGGGTCAAATTTGACCCCACCTGCCCTCATAAAGGTTAAAAATCTTTTTTATATCTACGTTTACACCGTGAAAGTCGCCTTTTGGCTTATGAAAGGGGGCATCGAACGATTTTCATGTCAAATCGCTTACTTCCGCTTCGCTCGCAAAAATCATGTATTTTCTGAATCACATAGACATCTATTATGCTGTTTTCCGGTTATTTGATTGCTGTATATAGCAGAAAGAACATACTGGGAGAGTATTTGGAGAACGTATTCTCTCTCTATTTCGTAATATATTTCATTTCACAGATTCAGACTAAAGCATTCAACTTTAACATATACGTGATGAATGCATGCCATATTTGGTAAGTACTTTAGGAATGTATGTACCGCTTAATATCGTCACTGATTTAAATACTAATACAAGATATATGTATATTATGAATGTATACTTTGTACTCGTTTTGATTCTGATCTGATTGTATTGGGATTTTCTCATACTTAGATTGTTAAATTAAATTTATTAACTTGTACTATAATTTTATTAATATGATATTATTCTTTTTTATACTATATTCTCTGTGTTTTTTGCGTTTTTTTTATCCCATTCCACTTTTTGGAATAATTTCCCCGCAAACCCAAGTTGTTTACGTTATTGCTGAATTTTTCTTCAAAATATAAACACGAAATTCAACGCATACTTATAGACATGAAATTCAACGTATACTTAAAAAATTGAGGTAAAGTGGGGTTTGACAACTTGGGCTTGACCTCGGCTCGATAAAGTTTATTTGTTCGTTCGTCTATCCATGAGATTATCGAGTTAATGGAACCTAAGTTGGTAAAGTTTACAGAATCAATGTCAATTCTTCATAAACCGTTCGGCTTTTTGCAGTACCTTTTCAAATCTACTACTAGATGCATATATTGACAACTAAGAGAGTTTAAGAGACAGCTAAAACAATAAGATCTTCCTGAACCGTAATTTAATCGACTTCAAATAACTGCAAATTTTGAGTTGAATTTGTTATGAAACTTAAGTGGGAGACACATATAAATAGAAATGCATCGAAAGCCTTCTAAACGGCACTAAGTGATTGCAGATTAAAAGGTCACTAACAGTACGGAGAAAGAAAAGGGTTAGATAAATATCTTTCCTAAGGCCATTTGTAAAGCGTTCGAAGGCCATGGAAAATCCTGTAAGGATTCTCCACGGCCTTCAATTGGATCGGAGAATTCTACAGAAAGAAAAAAAACAGTTAAAAAAAGCAAATCGATACATCCACACATAGTTACACGTGGGACGATTTAGGTACACGTATAGTACGGCGGATATGTTAAATACTCTTGGTTGGGAAACATTAGAATAGAAAAGCAAAAGATATGCTAGGTTATACTTATGAAATCATTGTAGGTATCAATGGCTGGAAAGAGTTAGAAGATCAACTTCGGAAATCTGCATTTCTTGGGAAGGATATTAATAGCTACAGATCAGATCAAGGGGGAAAGAACCGATGTCGCAATAGATTTTTATCTTAATGGGCCCATTTCAGAAAGGAAATAGTTAACCACATCGCTCTTCAAGGTCTTACCTAAAAAAAGGTGGACTTCAAAAGGAGATGTTGTAATTTCTGCTGTAGGAGTAGGATAACATCATGGATGTAAAATGGAGTGACAATTGCTTTAGATAAGTAAGGGATTGCATGATAGCCAGACAAAGTATGGTGAAAATTTTCTCTGAGACCACTACCACTACAATGAAGGCCTTCGATGAAGTCCGTAAACCCTAGATTCAATATAATTACTTAACAGATGAGTATGTATGTGATGTATCTTCTCGTAGTAGTCTCTGACAGCAGTTTAGTAATGATGATTCAAGATTAAATTGCTTGATTTAAAGTCCAATCTACCGAACATATGAGGTAGTGTACACTATTTGGGGTCAAAATTAAGTAAAATATCTTGAGTTCCCGTCCATATATGATTTGGATACCCCGCGTCTTCGAGAGGGTAACTCCAAGATAGATTACATATTCTGCCGTTCACTAGCTGTCTAAATGCATAGCAAATTTCCAGAGACAGCTGACGTTAATTTGATCTTCCTTTCCCTGATTCATATCAAAGATAGCGTAATTTAATTATCAATCCAATCATCGAAATTATGAAAAATATTGCTACATTTGCAGAGAATGAAAATTATTATACTACCTAATGGACTTTGGTTTAGTCAACCTAATACATAATCGTATGCCATTCAACTACTTCTTTTATTAACTGAGTAATTTATTCAAGTGACCTGAAATTGAATTTTCATAACGATTGATATTTACCATCCTGAGGGAACTTCCTAGTTTCTCAAGAAAGCCATGGATAGATCATGTACGATGTCGGAAACAAACGGACATTTAGTCCCTTCATTATTTTGAAAGCACGCAGATGATCAAATTCAGAATTTATATAAAGAATATGTAAGCAAAGGATTCAATGTGGGATAAATACATAAGGCAAAGAAATTGATCCAAGAAAGATCTAGGAAAAGAATATAGACATAAATCCACAAGGTAACCCAAGCGCTAAATAAAGAATAACATTTACTTTGTACATTTTCCCCAGTTTTGCTAAAAATTTCCGGAATTCCCCCAAACTTTTCCCTTTTCTGCCCCAGCAGTGATGAATGACTAAATTTCTCGCCTCCTTGATCGTGACAAAGTAACATAAAACAGCCCCACTGTCCATGGGCAAATTCAGACTGATTGAGGAACACTCGTACATGGTCGTAAGCTTGACCGAGTGATTTGTCACCGTAACTACAAATACTTAAATCCAAGAAAATTTCTCTTCTTCAAAAATGATAGATGATTTTTACCATTGCTTTTAAAAGGACGTTAATTCTTATTCATGCATTCTTATGGGAATGTCTATGAGCACGGATTCAACAACTTTGGTTGGTAGTCAAGGGGATGGGCTGTTTACTATCACAAAATCTTGCTAATCTTTCGTTTATTTTACCAAAACTCTCTGAATTTCGAATCGAAAGCAATGTTCCATGACAGAAATAAGAATCTTACCTTAATTTCCATTGTTATAATTCTTGACATGTTCCAGCCTAACTTTGTGGAATGTTACCATCATGCAAAGAAAAAAGAGGAATTTACAAAGTGTTTTTTTTTCTTTGCACGTTGTAATTCTAATCTGGACTTTTTACTATTATTATTTCGGATTTAGTTTTGCAGTAGAAATCAGATCTGAATATAATAAAAATGACATTTTCGAGCAATTCATAATACTTTTATTCGTCTGGAATCCAACTGGGAAGAATGGGATAAATAAAAAGCATCATCTGCGCAGGTATTACATTTAAAAATCTTTAAAGTTTGAAAATGTGCACCATCCGGATCTAAATTATTGAGCAAATACACAGATACAAATTTTCCATCTACTTTTAATTTCACGATCCATTTTCATATATTTTAATGGCGTATTCATTTGTTTTTATTAAAGAGAATCCAAAACGTACGTGGGCATACGCGCAAACAATATTGCTCTTTATTTGGATAATTTATCAAAAACGCCAAATTTAATTACATTTCGATGCATTTCATCGTGCTTCTCACGATATCGACGATGGAAATGAGAAACAGAATTCGAGCGTTCCTCATAGTATTTATTCCCATTTTGGGCGACAATATTTCTTATAAAATTTAACTACAATAGATGAGTATTTCACTCCAAGATCGTACTAATAGTCATCCGAAATAGCACGTCTTGGGAAGAATCTCATTCCGTAAGATCTTGGAGCTCATCCCTCCGAAGTGCGAGCATTCATCCACGTGTCAACCGCTCGCACACACAAGTTACCTTCATATACAATTAAAACACTTATCTTCATTCAGCAATCAAGGGAGAGTCATCAAGGCACAAAGGTGGCCCTCATCCTCACATCAAACATTCCTCTTTCTCTTTGATCAGCGCGCGCTCTGAATGCCCCCTCATGCAGATTTAGGATATGAATCCTAATTCCGCTTCGGATCGATGTTCGCGCCGAGCCTATCAAAACCGGGACACCGAATTTCCGACGTTTAAAAGGGGAACGAAATTCCATCTGGAACGCTTTTTTCATCTAACATAGTGCATCGCGAGTGGCTGAAAAAAGGACACAATTAGAAGAGGACGGTATGAAATCGTTTTCGCGCATAAAGTCGACGAAACGCTACCTAAACTAACGAAACGTTTGGGATGTACGTCACAGATTTGGCGAATAAAATCACTGGAATCAAACCGATGGCATACGTGTCTAAGTGATACGGGAGAGAATTTTTTCGGCCCGCAGGACATCTGACCGCACCATTCTTGTTAAGTATTCTTCACATAAAACATGAAGCTTCAGAGAAAACAAATGAGGATTCATTATTGATGATAATTTACGACTATTTACCTCATTATTACACCTGAATACCATTGCATACAAAATAATATAAGTACGTCAATATGCACTCTATAGTTAGGTACGATATTCGCACGCTCTGTTATATTAAATAAAGATAACATTTATTTTACAAATTGCTCGCCATATCGGCATTTGGGGTTTACATGATGGGGTAATGTATATAAGATGGGGTTTCATCCCCGGTACCGCTATGGAAGCCATGAAGGTCTGGCAGGGACCCTAAATATCTTGAATGATAAATAAACGATATGAAGTAAGGAACAACTGTTGACAACTCAGTAAATCATTACCGTATAACTTTAAGTCTTAGTGCGAAAATGTATTGTTTGTAATGGAGAGGTGTGTATTGTATTGGATTTCAGAGATAATTATATTATTAGATAATTAGATTATTATTAATAATAATGCATTGTTGTAGCAAGAAGACATGTATTGTAAGGGAGTACGGTTCTATTATTGTAGCGAGATGTGATTTTAAAAAAGGTGCCGCCGATCTATTGGTCCATCTGTTACAACTGATTTAATATTAATTACACAATAACGAATAACAAATGAACTGTGCTTCTAGTTTCTCGCCGCAGAATAATAATCAACATTCTGATTGATTAGATGTGAATTTAGAATGACTCATCTGTTGACACAGCTTGCGAGTAACATACGCAAGAAAAACTAATGCTGGGATGTTTGTTCACAGAGCAAAAAGAAACAAAGTAGACGATGGTAGTTGTTGGATTGAAAGCGGCATCGAAGTTATGACATTGATAATGTAAGCATCAGAACTTTTCAGTTAAAATTTATCACCAATGAAGAATCTCCTTCTCTCGTTTTCAATCAATAAGGTTTGAGACAGTTCTCCACCTTTTTCTATCCCATGCCATCCTCTTTAGCTCATACAATAAAAAAAATAAACCCTCCACATTTCATATCCTCCATTATCTTAATTAAAAAAACTGATGTGATATAAGCTCAAATAATAAAAAAGAAATCGCTTACACTGGATACATAATTTCAAATAATATGCTTCATACTTTGGTGAACGTCCATCTTAGAATTCTTGATTATTTTTCCACTATAATTTTCAGTTGTTTCACTCACATATTACTTTACCAGTTCCTTTAAGAAGTAAATCCAGAAAAAAGGACATTTTCTTCGTATTCCGTGATCTAAGCTTTCTTAACCTAATTCCACCTAAACGCGGAAACCCTTTGAACTTTAAGTAACTCTTGGAACAAGCGATATTATTTTTTCAAGAATGAGATTTTCACAATGTGTCTGTGAGCGAAAATCGGAAAAGGACGATCAACGGCTTTTGGTTCAATAAATTACAATCCTCCGTATTCGCTTCTATTTTCACACCGGGAACAGCTTTTTTCGATTCCCGTTTTTGGTTAGTTCCGGTGGCAACCCGTTGAGAGCTGATTGGATTCGATCAGCCATCGAATTGAATCAAGAACACGTTTTCGCGAAGATAAACTTCCATTAAAAGCCATTCACGAGTGCATTTAAGCGTCGAACGAGGGTAAATGGGGAGGACGGAAATTCAAAGCAGTCCAAGTTAAACAGACGATTGTCATAAGAATCGAATTCGAAGTCGGGTATGTGCGGTCAAATTTAGAATAGTCGTCATCTCCGCTAGTCGTACGGTATTTATACGTCATCTTACTAATCATTGACGTCATCTCGGAATAAAAAGAGACCCAGAACAGTTCCCTATGGCACTTCCTACTAAGCCCAATCAAAACCGAAAAGCGTTGATTAGATTAACCAAAATTTAATGTTAAGTTTTTCAGTGAACCTCCTGAATATGTTCCATCAATTTTCTTATTTTCGCTTAACTTGAACACATTTTTCATCTACATTTTTCTAATCGTCCGTTGAAGTGAGATATTCAGGGCTTTACGAATTGTGCACTGTAATCTTTAATCTTCATCCTGAAATTGATTTGACATGACATTTGAAAAAGAGCTCCGACTACAGATTATTAAGAGAGAATACTTTATTTATACACTATTGAGAAATAAAAGGATTAGTAAATAGCAACCGGTGCTTTGGTCGACTTTGATATCGAAATTTCTGTCTCACTGTGATTTAGTTCCAAGGTAATTTAATCTTTGGGCACGAAAAAGATTTGTCATAATAAAATAAATGTATAAATATTTTGGTCGGTTTAATAAGGTACGATTGGCTGAAGCGGGTTGGAGAGCATATGGATACGGGAAAAATCCACGGTTTATTCGGGAAGCAGAGCGTCTTAAGCGGTATCTTTACTGTTTACTACATGTGATAGGGACCGTGGGAAGACCGTGTATTAAGTCAGATAACATCTTAAAGGGGAGCGTCTTAAATGAGTTACTATGTTTACGATAATGGAGAAAATACCATTATATGAAATGTTAGTAAAATAAACGTCATATTTTCTCAAGGAAAAAAGCGTAATTAAGCATTGACATACATAAGCCTATACAAATCGTAGAATAATTTGTTATAAAACATAACTAAACCAAAACTGCCAATGCAAAAAGCATATCAATTAAATTCTGTTCATAACTTCGTTATATAATTGCAAACTCCCTAAATATCATATCATACACGTAAAATAAGCCATAGCGAACCGTAGAATAATTTGTTACAAAACATTACTAAATCGAAATTGCCAACGCAAATTAAACAAATTAATTAGTCCTAATTTAGTTGCCTAATTGCCTGTGTGTGGATCGCAAAGCAGCAATTTCCTGGAAGAAGACAGCGGCCGATTCAAAATTACGAGTTTGGGATTGGGTGAATATCGGAAGCGTCACTCGTCTTGAGGCGATGGAGCAATCAAAAGGGATTGACGTGTCTGGGATTATGAGGGACAAGGAACCGGAAAAATCCTGAAATTGAGGAGGCACTGATTCGCCCAGCACTCGGACGGACTAGTTTTTATTATCTTTTCCAATCCACCTCGTTTTTTTAGCTTCCTTGAGCTTTCAGTTTCGTTTAGTTTCAGTTTTGTTAAGCGTTCGGATTTGTGTAGCTTTTGGACTATAAAAAATTTTAGACTTTCCGACCTGGTTTTTCTAACTTAAAAAATTTTCAGGATAGGGAAAGACGTTGAACTTATAGGTGAGGACCTTAAAGTGGAAGGATAAGCATAAATGAAAAGCGACTTGTCTGGGACTTGAACCCAGGTCTCCTACTTCCCGGGGAGGTATTGTAAAGTGAGACCTGGGTTCTCATTTCGCCATTTACACTTCCGTTTAACTTTTAAATTAATAGTAATTTATTATTTTTACACGATTATAAGTTTTGTTTAGATTGGCGAAATCTAATTTCTGATTTTAGCTTTTGGATATTTTTAACTTATTAACTTTGGCCTGCTTTTAGCATTAAAATGTTTTTACTTTCTATATAATCCAGATATATTATATACTTTATTATAACCTGTTTATGTATTGAACTTAAGTTCCGGTCAAACTACCAAAACTTATCTACAAAATCACCGTATTTTGCATTACTCGAGTACAAGATAACCAAAATATTAACTATTATTATTGAGTACTTCGTTTTATTCGAGTTAGATGAATCATAAATTGCGGCCCTTAAAAATGCATTCCATCAATTAGCAGGATGCGAAACTAGGCTCCTCAGAAGGAAGGACATCAATAAAATGAAGGCCTTTGAGATGTGGGCGTGGCTTAGAAGAGGAAAAGTAAGTTGGGTTAGCAGAAAAACAAGCGCGGAAGTGCTAGAGATGGAGGGGAAGAGAGGGTTTTGATCGAAGTAATTAAGCGACGGCTGAGAAAATTGGTGAGTCCAATATTGGTGAGAGGGCTAAAGAAAGTGATTGAAGGTAGAATGCAAAAGAAAAGACAGAGCGGAAGATGTAGGCCAAATTTTTTGCATGGTAAAAAAGGACGTACGATTTTTCGTAAAGTAAATGAAAGGGAGTTTGATAGGCAATTCTAGAGCGCGTGAAGCTATCGAGTGGTAGATAACGTATGATACTCAAGTATAATAAAGGCTAAGAAACACATAAAGCCTTACACCGGGAGTAATTAACAGCACTTATATAGAAGTCAATACGTACGCAATGATGAGTAAAATTTTTGTAAATTTTTATATTCGAGGATCTTGACCAGACTTTTCAGAGTAAATCATTTGTATAGCCGTAATAGTCTCATCTGAAACCTCTGTAAGACTATCAGATGATTAATCACTCATAATCCATAACTCTGTTTTATTTGAAGGTAGTTAAGTATAATAAAGTTTATAATCTTATAGTATAGCATAGTATTTATTTATATATTTAACATAAAATTTTGCAATTTGGTCATTGGACCTGGTGGCAACAGTTGGACTAGGTGGCAACGGTTTACTATATATAACGGTTACTATACTATAGTATTGTATCGTATAGTCTAGTAGTAGTAATTATTTTAAAAGTGTTTCGACAGCTAAAGTCAATTCGTACGAGAGCCCGTACCGTAGTATAGTATCGGGCAAATGAAACACTTCGTATAAAATTCCATGGGTTTCATTTGTCTAGTAATGGAATTTCACAGAGTTACGGCTGTTACTATTGATTTTACTCTTGTATAGTATAGTATAGTATAGAATAGTATAGCATAGTATAGTGTAGCTCGGTATAGTAGGGTAATACACCAATACGTGATTTTACTTAGTTTTCTGCTTTCATAAATTTTATTTTTCCGAAGTTTCTACTTTCTGCTGTCAATTGCCCTTACTTTACCCTTTCCTATTCCGGCGTTACAAAATGAACATTTTTAAATTCCCACCGTCGATGGAGAAAAGCAGAACCTGTACACAGAGCGACCGGACATGTGTAATGTCTCCATGGGCAACGGGGAGAGAAACGCTGGATAATCACGCGTAATGCGAGACATCTGACGAAGCCATTCATCTCGTGCAAAAGGCGGGGACGCAGCGATTTCGTGATTTCATTAGCTGATGAGATGGCCGAAAGGCATTTAAATGGGCGATTTGGAGAGTGGGGGATTCGGAGATTCTAACGTCAATAATAAGACGCTGAGTGGAGCGAGTGATGGAGTGCGTCTCATGCCTTGGCAAACAAGACGGGACCACTCAATTATGTTGTTCCGATCAATCTATCGCCAGCGTCGACCTATCGATTCGTCCGCGATGTCTAATTAAAGGGAACGCCCATATGCCGGGACAATTGACGGTCGCTAGGATGCCGTCGCGAGCGTTTAATCTACAAATACATATGGCCCAAGATGGATGTACACACCGGCAGATATATACGATGTGTCATCCGGATCTGAAATTCGTTCTTTTTTTTAACGAGGAGGAAGTGATTTCTTTCCTCTTTCATTGATATTGCTGATGGGATTGTTTATATTATTATTATTATTACAAAAATATCTCCGGGGTAACATCACTGAGGTAAAAACAAACATTCGTATATGTCCAGTCAATATACAAAGATCCACAATCATGTATAACAAAATTACTCAGGATACTAGATATTCACACCAACAATCATAATTCCTCTCTAATTAGTGCGAGATATTTAGACTTATACAATTTAAAGACAAATTATTCATGCATGTACGGAGTAAACCATTTCACCCATCAAATAAGAAAACCGTTCACTAACATCAGTCACTCAAGGCACAAACAAAGAATATTACTATAAAATCCCGCTGTTATTTGATATTATTTACATTTATCATTGCCTATATACTTATAAGATTATCTAAACATAATTAAGAAAATTCTATTGTATGAAATTAGTACACACCATAATAAAAATCACAACGAAACGATATCCATCCAAATATATATGAATATTCATATAAATATGAAGACTTAAAATATATAAAATAAATATTAGCGTATCATCAGCACGGGGACCGAGAATCCACCTTTTTGCAAATTTATTTTTGTTTATAGCAGCGGATTTATTTATATCAACGGATCCCGCTTCATCGATCTTTTATTTATCCGGAGATAGTGATTTCCCGTAAAAATGCATCGCGCCAAAAATAGAAAATTAATACAATGACCGTACGCTGTGATAAAAATATTTGACAGACATACACGAGCGCATCCATGAGTTACTGAAGAATTCAGTCACTCTAACTCTAAAGTGAATACTACAATAAAGTGCTCGATGTACGAATCCACAAAAAACTAATACAGGGAATACATGCCCGGTTAATTTTCATGGCTTGCAGTACTGTCCTTTGTCCTTTAAAGCCATATGTACGTACGTGTAAGAGGTCAAAATACTGTGAGTGTTACGAAGGAGACTATGGGGATGAATATGTCTTTAGAGTGAGTCGCCCTTTTACCTTTGATATCTCGACAAGATTCTTTACCGTGTAATTATAGGCCAGTTTTAGAACGGAGAGGCACTGAATTCCAATAACAGCGTTCGTCCCCCAGGCAACAGAGTTTTTAAGTGATTTTTTGAGATATTAAAAGATTAAGGTATTTTTAATGTTTTTCACCAAATATTCCCTAATTAAAACTATATATTGAGGCTATAAATACGGTAAAATACGAATTTTCAATGAGTAAAATGTCAAACATTTACAATTTAAAACATAGATAATTTAATTTTGCAAAGAAATATTTTACTTTACGACTGAGAAAATATGTTTTACTTAAGTTTATTGTATAAGAAAGTATACGTAATGGATTTTAAAAATTTAGAAGATTTATCGCGGTGCGATATCTGCAGGCTGTCGAAATTCAATTTTTCGCAGAATTTTTAAGCCAGGCGATTTAATTAGCGGAATTTTGGCAAAAAATCAAAGTCATATGAACACCCACATAATAACCTACATGTGTAGGAAGAATTTAATTACTGTAAAGAATAAGCTGGAAAGTTGATTGGAACCTTTTTCCTCCATCATTAGCATCGGAAGGACTAGGCAAGATGAGGAATGAGGTATTTTCCCATGTTTTTCTCACTGAACGAAATTGCAATGAGTTGAACTTCAGTTTAATAACGCCTTCATTAGCATATAATAATGAGTTACCAAAATGAATACCATTATTCAGCATCAGTAATACTTCGGGAAATTTCATATCATCACAGCTATGAACGAGACTGAGACAAAATTCAATGAAATCAGGTTTTCCTCTGCATTTTAGCTATAACCGAATTGAAAACATGTCATCCAACAAGATGCGACAACCAAAATTATAATATAACATACATATAATATTTTGAGCATAAATCTAGAAAATAACAATAAATAAACATTTTTAAAAGGGGATTTTAGAGTAAATTTAAACATATCATGTCGAGAATTAATCCAAATACTAGGAGAAAAAGATACTATCAGAAAATTACATCTATTTTCAGACACAAGCACGCCCGCTTGTGCAAATAGGGACTTATAAATAAATATATATACGAATAGTGTACAACTTTACACAAATACGTATTTTGCAATAAGCATCTACTTATATGACTTAACAGTTAGTTTTTCTTGCTGTGTCGCTTGACAACAGCAAAATGCCACCTTGAAAAGTGTTGTGAATTTGGCAAGTTCAGCATTCTGTTGTCTTCTGCTAGAGGGATGTTTCCCTCTTTTTCAATTCAGAAATTCAGCTTTCTTTAATTATTCACATTCAGACATACAATTCGTAAAATATTCCCTGTCGATAGATCTACATATTTGACTATGGACTAATGTATGAATGCGTATTTTATAACGTATATGCACTGCCAAATGATTTTATATTTAATCACAATGATTCCATGTAATAGTAAAAGTATACAATATAAACTAAAGAAGACTCTTCACAACGTAGAACATTAGATATATAGATAACACAATACTGAAGAACCATTCTATATAGAAGAATGGTAACAACCACAACTAGGGTTTTGATCCGTAACAGAATCGAAACCAAGCTGAAGGTAGAAAACTAAACTGAAAATAAATTAATATTCACCGGATAAAAACCTAAAAAACCGGTATCATTTTTATATTTCAGCTTCCGGTTTGCATTTTAATTATGCGTAACGTGAGTTACGTTTACTCTTCATCGATCAAAGTTTCTTCCAACTCACCAGTTACAAATTAAATTTTAAAAACTGTATTCAGATATCGATTAATGATTTAAAACCTCCGGCTACGTTGAAAAATTCAATGCGAAGTTATCGAAAAAACGAAAGGGAATAAAAACCACTGTGAAGGCTTAAAATATTGAATTTTCGTAGCGAAAAAATCGCTAAACAAGAAATAAACCGAAATTTAGCGGTTTCATTGTACCGGAAAGGGCTTCGGAACGAAAATAATTTCGGTTGGATAATAACATGGAAGAAAGAATGGGATGAAAAATAGATATTATTGGAGGCAAATCTGTGTTTTTACAATGACGAATCAAAGCAAATATGAACCGCATAAAAACGTAGAAAATTCGAATAGTTATAATAATTATTCGTTTTTTGTGTGCAGATGATAAACCGACTGCGGTGGCGGAGTGGTTGGTGTGATACCGCTCCAACCTCATAGTCCGCGGTTCGAGTCCCGGATAATCGGATTTTTCTGGTTAGAGAGTGATTGTGGATGTGGCTTATCTTCCCGATTAGGGTTGGTGGCAAGAGGAGTAAAAAATCGGTACCAAAACCAAATTCATCATCGTCATCATCACCAACGGTCATCATATATCATCAGCCGACCCCACAATGGATGGGAATAAGACTAAGAAGAAAAAAAAAATAAGCAGATGATAGCCACTAAAGGATTGGAGCCTGAAGCTTTGGAATAGCATTACATCCAAATCCACATATGAACCCTGCAAGCTTCTTTTCGGTATATGGTAGAGACTTATTATTACTCTATTTCCCCAATCAATTACTTTCGCATATCGTTTGCCGAAAACATGAATTCTCGAATCGACTGTTTCCAGCATCTATTTCTTTGATCTTTCCCCGCAGCATTAGAACGACCTGTAACAGGAAGGGTTAATAACATTGGCTACATCTTCTCTGAATTTACAGTAAAACCTCGTTAAGACGTTTTTCAGGAAATTGAGTAAAAACTGCATTAGCGGCATAGCCTCTTAACCGGGATTTAACTGGGTCTTAAACCTTGGAAAACAAAATGGGATATTTTTTGGCTGTTTAATTTTTAAACTACTTTACATCTTAAACCGAAAAATGTACTTCTTTAGTTAGCTCTGTTTTCCTCTGTTGTAGATAGGGTGACAATTTTCGGTCTCTCGAATAAGGAGGAGATTTGGCTTTAGCGGGTGTATCTTGGGACGGGAAAAAACCCACCTTATATGCGGGTAGTGTAGCGTCTTAAACGATATTTTTACTGAGTGTTTCGTGTAAAAGGGACTGGCATCGAGAGAAAACCGTGTATTAACCGGAAGCGTTTGATACGGGTTTTATTGTATTTAGAAAATTAAACCTTTGATTGAACCATTTTTCCTCTAAGAATTCCCATTCTGTGTCTTAGAGCATCTGAGTAACGCTCACCGATTTGGTTTTATTTCAAGGAAGGATGACAAGAATTCCACCAGGAATAAGGTAGAGGATGAGTTACATGTAGTAAGCTAACGACTTTTAAATGACGGGGCCTTTCACGAATTTTGAAAGACCTTTATGCATGAATAAGGATTGAACAATGACAGTGAAGTGTATAAGCGGGTCTTTTCTTTGTTTTTAACAGTTTATTCGATACATGCAGCTGAAGGTAAAAGGCTGAGAGTGGCACAACACGGACACTCGTCGTTTCTTTTGGTACGCACATACTTTTCTTGACTTCATATCGAGAGAAGTGACCTTTTAGTACGTGAACTTTAAGAATATTTCTCCATATTATCAAAGTGAGCGTTATTTGGAGGCAAAATCCATGATCGACGATGAAAATAACCATCCTTATTGGATTATTTAGCCTTTGATCGTGCGATGATTCCTTCGAAATAAACATTTCGAAAAAGCGATCAAAGGGAAATTTGCACGTAATATTATGGAATCCATTTAACTCATCGGGAATTGAACCGGAGACCATTATGTGCATGACAAATGATCTATTAAATGAGTGTAGCAGGTATTTCACGGGGTGCCAAGCTTTAGTTTTTGGTTCACGAGTTTTAGGTGGACATATATACATAGAATAAATACATATGTGAGGCGTATTCACATAGGAAGATATAGAAAAATGTCGCAATTACAGCGGTTTAATTCACAGCAAACAAGTGAACAACGGAACACGTAGTGAAGCAGAAGGTTATCTGTTCCTTTGTATCGATTGTACCACAGCATAAGGAGTTCTGCGGAACATTCTGGAGGAAAACTCAACCGGAAAAGGGACTTCCTCGAGGCAAACATTTGCCGATACATATTATGCAAAGGAACATGAGATGGAGGGAAAAGGTAAACTCGAGAGAGGAGAGTCAAAGATTGCTGTTCCGAGTTACCAGACGATGACATCTAATTTAAAATACAACGGCAAAAGGCTAACAATCAGCCAAGGGAGGAGAGAATTCCAATTGAAAATTACATAAACACGAATTCGCGAATGCCGTGATGCGTTCCGTCGTTAACGGTGCATTTCTCTGAGAATATTTTAGAGGAATGTTTGAAAGATTGCTTAAGTGCGTCAAACGCTTACACAAAAGTGAAGAATGAGAGTCGAGTAAAATTATTCGATGAATCCACATCACAGTAGTTTCTAACTTCTCCATGTTATGATAGTACAGATGAGATATTACATTTCGCTAATAACCTTCAAAATTCAGAGGCAAGAAATCAGTCAATTAAATCATGTCATAGAAATAGGAAAGTTAAAATAATCAAACTACCTATTTTCTATGTTTATTTATCCATATAATCATGAGAACGACAAGAAATTCAAATCTTCGCATCGAAATGGCATTTCAAAATGGCAAATTTACAAATACGAAACTTTGAACATTTCATTCGATCGAGCAAAATATTGACCCAAATATCATGAAAAATAATTTCCTTGAGTTTCAGTTGATAAAATTTTGAAGTTTGCAAAATTGCTTCCTAGCATTAATATTTATTTTCGGAAGTCTCTGAAAGCCGGAATGTGCTTTCCAATTACTTACTATGTTATGACTTAATTACCACCTTGATTAGAACGCAAGGCGATGTTGGGAAATGTTGCTATTTAAAAATAAAAAATTAAACGTTAAAATTGATAGATTATCTCATCTAGCGATATCTTAAGCCACATTTCGATATCTTGTCGAGAAAAATATTTTAACGGGCAAAATGCATTCTTACGTGGAACGAATAATGGGTTGGCTTTTCTCATAAGTGGCTTTTCCCATAATTTCAGTGAAGTAAAAGGCGAAGAATTTCATTTATTGTCAAAATAATAAACTAAAGCTTCTACTTTTGCCAAGGAATATTTTTTTATTGGACGATTTTGATTTGGTCCCTGTGAGTTATGGCGAACCTAATGATGACCCAAAGGGTCGAAACCATGGTCTCCCAATAAAACATATCCCCTGTCAACGCAGTTCGTTTTCTTTTCTTTATGATGGAGACCTAATATATAGTATAGGCTGAATTATTATACCCCATAATTGTCCAAATTTAATAATTACTGCAGCAGCTCACCCTCACGATTAAAAAAATTATCCCAACCTGGTGCGGGCAGTTTTCAGATTGATTAGCGAACTTTATACCATTTCCCACAATTTGTAATAACTTGAGCTCGGCGTTAGCAAGATGGCCGAACGTTGAATTTGACGGAACAGTTTAATTCAAAAGTTTTCAGCGGGTGAAATTCGGATTAAAAATGACTCGTCATAATAAGTAATACCTCTCGGTACCTTTCCTTAACTCTCCAGATTTGCTTAATAACTTTAACCCAGTTTCTAATCTCCACTCTTCCCAACTTGCGTCAGAGGGCATTCTGGGTAATGCACGCTGGGTAATCGAGGCGATTTTACTATCGGAACTAAAATCATTGAGTACTCATTGTTCCCTTTGTTGGAGATAGTTTTTGACCCAAATCATTGCTACTTTAATAATGCCCGCCATTTTGATAAGCAATTAAAATTTAAGGAGTGAAGTGGACTCAATCCTTTAAAAGGTTGGAAAATTACACGGGAACCCTTTCTAAATTGAGGCTAATTTTATGAATATGACTTGTACTCCACACGGAGTGAGGGTCGCATGAAGTAAGTTTGACAATATTTGTGCGCGATTCAGTCGAGAACTACGTAAAGCGTTCATAAATTTCCAAGGAGAAGATCGTATTCGTTCAAAATCAGTAATCGTAATTGCTCAAGGGAGAGGAAAGAATAATTATCTCCCCTCATTGTCCTGAATGTGCCATGATTATTCGGTATTAGAAACAGGAAACATTGCCGCAGGACAAAGCTACGTTTTAGTTAGAAACTACAGGAAAACGAGTTGGTCGGAAGTTGGCTGAATAGGTCTCTCGCATTTGGAAGGTAAGCGGAAAAATGCCCTGGTTTTGAATCAGCTCAAAAGTTGCGTCACATCGGCACAAAAGGGACTTTCTGTTTTCAGAATCAAACGGACAGAGAGAACCACCCGGGAATTCGTGTTTTTCACCTTCAGCTCCCACTCTTCCGAGCACAGAGGATCGTATTGTGCTTTCGTATCTTTTGCGTTTAAGCTGACGAAAACGACAACGTTTTGAAGCGCACTTTGCCGTTTGATATCCGAACCGACGTACTTGGATGCTGTAACAACGATATTGTCCGGTTTTTTGTTTGAGAAAGGAAGTGCGGCAAAATCGGTTTAAAGTGCTACCGCTCAAGATGATATCCTGCCTAATATACAGTTTTATCCAGGTCCCAATCGTTTTACTCGAAACATGCGAAAAATACTTAAAAGGTTCTTCTAAACAGTTAAATGGCGGATTTTTGCCGTTCCCGGATATACATCAATCTACTTCATCTAACCGTTCGCCTCATTTGGTAGTACAAAAATTAAGAGAAAAAACTCTTTTTTCTCTTTCTTTTCTTTCGGTAAGTTCAGAAGTTTCAGATAATTCCAACTTTCTTTCAGTGCAAAAATTGTTTAACTTTATCACAGAATAAATACTACTTATATCAACGATAAGCAATTCTGATTGCAGAAGAATATGTAAAATAGAGCTTGATCCATCCGTAGAATAATGTTCTAATAAATGAAATAAAACACTTCGTAACTTCGAACTGTTTCATTTCATTTAGTATCCCTCCCTTCCACAAAGTTGAGCTCAGTCATATCAGATTCATGGTGTTCTAACTTAAATTACTTGAAATTTTACTATCCCAGTTGTTTTTACGCCCAGTTATCCTACGCCGAGTCGTCAACGAACCACTATAAGCATTATAAGTGTGTAAATTCTGAGGGGACATTTTGAGAAAACAGTGTATGTTTCTCATTCCACCGACGCTCCCTCGGCTCGACTTCCTCATCAGAGCATCTCTTTCCCATTTGGTAAACACATTTGGGGAGGAATCTTTTAAAGGGGGACGACCAAAAAGTTTGCAGCCCTACTCGAAGTGTTTCACAAGTAATACTGGAAATGAGATGAGGGATACTGGAAATATTTCCATGACAACGGTTCCATTCTTTTCGCTGGATTTTTAAAGAGACATGTAAACATTTTTGGGTGAAATAAAAGGTTCTCACATCTATGTACGTATCCTGAGATTGGCGTGTGGCAAGGGGTACATTTCCGATTCGGTCTATTAACCCTTTTCGGCTGTTATCTCGTATCGGTCGCTGTAGACTGAGCTTTTGATAGGAAGGCCCCTAACATATGCTAACCTGATTTTTTTTTCGTAGTATCAGATAAGCCCATGCAACAGCGAGTGTGCATAAAATCCGCAAAGCATTCCATGAAAGAACTATTAAGGTATGTTACTGAATTTATTAAGCTTATTTGGCCTTATTTTAAAATTTCATCCCTCTGAAGATTCCCATTCTACGTTATGCAACATATGAGACAATGCTGAAATGGTAAGTAATCTTATGTAGGTGTATCGCCTTCATATACAGCATTCCCATTGGTTAAATCTCTGAAGAGTGTAATACTGTGAGATTTTGAAAGCTTCAGAGACTATGAAGTTGTAAGCTGTAGAGTAGCCTCTGAAAGGAACGGATGAAGTTGGTGAAATGAATAATGCTGGAAAGAAAAATATAGTGTTGATGTAGAGAAAGCAAGCCTAACAATGAGATAACAACAGATATTGAATTCTGAACTGAAAAATATTCCATCCATTAAGATATGAAAGCATGAGAAACATTGAATAAAAAACATTAATTTAATTGACATTATTATATCAACAAGTGACACGTAACGTTTTCAGTCTTCAGCCTTTTAGAGACGCGTTTTGATTTTTAGCAACTTAATTTCAAGGTTAATTCTGCTGTAAAGTGTCAGAATAAATAGTTACATTTCTGAGGGGAACTGATTTTTTAATACTATTCGCCTTCCTCTAAAGCAAGTCAAATCAAAGGAGAGATTAATTTAAAAAAACGTGGGACAGCTTTAGCTCTTAGCATTCACAGCTGAAGAAAAATCGACTCATCCGCAAATTTGGGATGTTTTATTTTTTTTTTTGCTGACGTGTGCCGCTTTATCTCGTGTAGATTTATTTCAATCGGACGGATGCAACTTTCGCATGAAAAGGGGATTCCCTCGCAGTGAAAACATTCCATCGGCTCCAATGGCGGATTAATTTCACTAAAAACATCACGCGCTGCGGGGACAAGATCCCGCTCCTTTTAAACGGAATAAAACTCCTTGCATAACAGATGTCGGCCGAAATTGCATCTCCATTACCGACTGCTTTCACAATGGATTTCGGAAGGGGATTATGGATTCAGATGAATTCGAAATAGTCGCCAAATCGCAAAAATTAAGCTCGGTCGCATCGGTGTGTACTTTTACCGAATCAATTCGTTCGAGTGAAGTATCGCCCCAAAAAAAGAGGAGATGTGATAGGGATGAATGTTGCCATCTGGACGACACAAATGCGCAATTACGCTACATTAATTCGGGGATTTAATTATCTCTCAGCGTGGCGATGGTCTTTGCTGACCAAGGAAAATGAAAATTGCGATTCTTCCGTTGTAGACATACAGTTAACTTTGTATAATTCTTTTTTTTAGACTCGATTTTTGCCTTTGTTTGCTGAAGCACCTTGCAAGGTAGGAGAAAATGAAACCATTATTTTTCGAAACTTTAAAATACTTGACGTGAGGAATGCCGATATTTATTCTGAAGATTGAAAAATGAATGTGGGCTTTATTAGAGTCGAGAAATTTGTAACTTTCCATCAACGCAGGGGAAAAATTCTTATTTTTGGAAACGTTTTATAGTTCGAATATCTATAACGAAATTAACTAGATAAATGGCTAGATAAAGTTACATTGAGTTCTCCAATACGTTAGGAATGAGATAAATAGATAGATAATGAGTTAGCTCTATAGCTACAAATATATAAATATATCTTAGCTACAATTTCAAATATCTCGTGACTGAGATATGAATTCAAAAAGTCACTTTGTAATAATTATCATGGCCGTTTTTATGCTCTTTTGGCACGGTTGAGCTATTATTAATTAATTCGCGATTTAATTGTAAAAATTCGTAGGTTTATAAGTTTCAAGTTTAAATAGTATGCAAGAATGAATTATTTTTAATAATTTGAAGATTCTCGACAATTTATACGATAAAGTCAAGCAATAATCATTAATTTAGCACATGATAGTTACGTTATACGAATTCTCGTATAATCGAATGTTATATTTTGTTACCAGTTGGTTTTTTCGGCAAACTTAGCGAGTATCACTGTGCATGAAGTTTTGCCTGAGATGATTTTGGATTCTTCAGTTGAGAATGCCTTCCTCCCAGTATATACGATGTACACGTAGTTTCCTTTCACTCCTTGCCCTTGGTCATTTTCTCCCATTGGCTAGTTTGTCAGCGTCGGTTACGTATTACACATATATATTCGAATGTATAGGAAGAGTTTTATCTTTATTCTAATCTCTTATAACTCATATAAGGCGATGCATTTTTTACCCTTACTTCTACAAGAGGGTTTGATTGAGTTGAGTTGATAAAAATGATTTTGATTGTTTGATTTTATTGAGTTGATAAAAATGTGGGAACTGAAGCACTACTATAAGGATTTATAAAAAAAATACTCAAGCGAACCGAGTAAAAATAATCCAGGTTAAGAAGTGACTCACAAAAATGCTGGTTGTGAAAAACGTAAAATTTCTCATGGTAAAAGTTATGCCTTAGTAGTTGAAATGAAGAAAGGAATTTTCATATACATGTAAATAAATAGGGTGATAGCCTCGAATAAAAGGAATATTTGAGAGTGATACTTTTACACCGTTGTTCCTGAATTAAATTTTGGAATTGAAAAATGGTGAATAGATATAAAGCATGAAGATTAACAATGATTCCAACGCCATGTGGGGATTATAATTTCTTCATATTAAATCATATAAATGAATGAATTTAGTAGAAATATTTTCTGCTTTATAAAAATAGACTATAAATTTGGTAAGAGATGAATTCGATACAAAAAACTTAATTTCCTACCCAAACGACTCAAAGATATTCTGCTTTAGGAAATATATAAAAGGATCACGATTTCACAGAAGATTACCAGAAAAATTCCGGATCATTTTAAGGACGTGGGATAAATCAGGAAATTTTTCAATTTGTACACCCACTGGTAGTCATTGAAAAAGTTATTTGTGCCAAATGAAACGCAACGAAGACAGGAAATATCAGCTGGAGGATTGAGAGAGAGAGATTGGTGTTTCAAGTGTCGACAAGAGAGTCTTCGCCACTCCTGAGAACTGCAGATAAAAGTAACGATTGCTGGGCCATCTATCGGAACGGAAAGTAGACCACGTTCCAACTGCGCCGTTCGTCCTTCATTGGTTATTACGGCCGATGAAAGGAATTCTTTTTTTTTCCATCGTTTTCTGACGGCGCAGTCGAATCGAATGCAATTCTTCACTTGGAAAGCACAATAACGCGCCCAACACTGATTACGTCGACTGAACAAGAAATACTTTAATCGGACAATGTCGAGTTTTTCATTTTTTCGATGGGAGGGGTCGGGAATTGGAATACGTTACCTGCGACTTGGAGATACCGTGTCCATATCGATTGCGGGATATTTTCGATTATTCCCGGAAAATCTGCTCGAACGCTCTGGACGTGCACCAATGCTAGTATTGGATGCTCTGCGGATGATTCCGCGAGGAATTAAGCTCGCGAAATGCGCGAACAATCAAATTTGCGAATTTCGAGATTCATGAATATCGTGTAAAATCGCGGATATTAAAATTCCTGGACGATTTTTTTTCTGCATATGTATGACGCTTCCGCTCGCTCGAAATTTCGTCTCCGTCCTCTCCCGGCGGGTATTACTTAGCGCTT
Organism: Pachydiplax longipennis; assembly: GCA_036926295.1. Taxonomy (NCBI): domain Eukaryota; kingdom Metazoa; phylum Arthropoda; class Insecta; order Odonata; family Libellulidae; genus Pachydiplax; species Pachydiplax longipennis. The sequence continues at coordinate 41,404,669 of JAVFKF010000015.1, forward strand.
AAAAGCTGCGCGATCAAATGGCATATTGATACTCATAATAATTCCTCCACTGCGAATTCAGGGAAATTTTAAGGCAAGATTGCGTTTAAAGATTTCGAGATGAACACTTATTCAAGGTTGGCATAAAGGATTCACAAGGATAATGTCTCAGCTACATATCTCTGCTACATTATTACTTCCTTCAGGTACGAATTTATGGTATAATTCTATAATGATATATTTAAGTAGTACGGGTAAAAGTTGTTACCTTTTCATTTCTTCACATACCTCTGCCCTATTTTAAGTTTTAAAATTAAAGCTTAGAACGTAAGTCTAATGGTGAAAAGATTACACCGAGAATGAAAAATAAAAAAAACAAAGTATCTTACACTTTATTAGTCCTTATTTCCTCAGCGATATTAAATCAGATACTTTAACCTTACGAGATATTTTTGGTCTTAAATTTCATTATGAACTTTATATTTTAATTTAAAGTGGATAGATACTTGTTTTACTTATCCTACAATTAAAATGTTCACTTTCAATAATTGGTACTTCGAAAGCTATAAATATATGAATGGAATGGCATTTATAAATATAAGAACGAGTAAATATAAATAAGAAAGTCATAAGAAATGCACGGAGAAATTAATTTTGAAAAATTCACCACACTGTAAGCATGGAATCACAGGATTCATAAGAATCCTAACTGGCTACGTACGAACTTGATTTTACCGGTGCTCTCTTTTAATGTAACAATTTAAAATTGTACAATAATGTAAAATTTTATCCAATGATAATTACTCGACGGTTGAATGAACTTTCAGTTCCTCAGTAAGATCTTTCCAAAGTTTTGAACTGCCTTGTTACGTTACAATTATTAAAAGATTACACAAAGATTTAAATGCCATTAAAAAGAATGCATTCAATCCATCGTATGAGTTGTAGAGTATCCTAGGTTTCAAAGATACAAAACTCTTTTGAGGAATATTCTGCAGGAATTAAATAAAACTTATGAAAAAGGCAAAAGTAAGCTTGGACGGCATCAAAGAGCCTTCCGATAGTGATGTTACGATATTTGACATAAAAAGACGTTTCGTGCTCTTTTTGGAACTTCACATCGTAATCGTTTGATATATCGGGGTATTTATTTTCAGTTAAAAATTAAGGATGCAACCTATGGTATAGAAACAGCGTGGGCGAGGGCATTAATGGGAAAGACTTCCATCCGCCCGAGTATAATTTAATGGCTTCCTTTTATGTATCGTTGACTCCGGTCGCTCGGAATGGAATCGAACAAAAAGTACAAATCCTCTCGTAGGAGGATTAATGTCTTTTAATCGGATAGAGAGAATATGAATGAAATGTTTGCGATGAGGGTTTTCGACTTGACTTGGTCTCGAGAGTATACCCGAAGTATTATCGGTTCCTATTTAGAGTAAAAATAAAGCGATAGATACACAAGAAATCACATGAAAATATACTAAGTAATACTTAAGGGGCTAATTTGCTATTTATCTCAAATAGGCTAGGAATAAAATGAAGAGAGACCCTTGAGTAGGGAATCTGACGTATTATCCTTGTTATGAACTTTTCAATTAAAAATAAAAATCTCCAGCGTAAATAATATTGGATTCGGGTCTCTAATGGCTATGTCGGCAGCAGGTTCGACTTAGGTGAAAGCTGTCCCGGGTTCGATTCCCGATGGGAGCCCACGTGTCCCCACCCCACCTGTCGAAGCACTTTTAACAATACTGATACAACAGCAATATTGGTTTCTGTACATTATTTATGATAATTAATGATATTCATCGTGAAAAATTCCTCTAGCTATGTTCTGATATACATTGTAACTGGTAATAGCTTTTGTAATTCTTACTATCCTTTATGTTGAGATGTGTCTCTTTCTTTCCTTTATTATTTCTTATAGCTTTAGCAGTTTTTCCACACCCCTTTTTCTTTGTGTTTTCCTGGAATGAGAATTTTTTCCATGATCAAAAGATCAGTTTTCTTTCATCTTCGAAAACATTCTTTCTTTTCTTTTTTCCTTGCCATAGCCACCTTATTAAACATCTTTATACATTATAGATTATATTCTTGTTTAAAGTCTGAATTCATTTTATGTTTCTGTATCATATTCTGGCAAAGGGTTATATGGAAAATGAGACTTTTTATAATGCGTTCCAGTTTTTCAAGCCGGTAGTGATAGATTATATCGTAACGAAATCCTACGTATTTTCCTCCGTATTGGAAGAATAGACATTGGTGATCGTATCTGTTCTCTTCGATCTGACGATTAAATGATTCACTGCGTACGTTCAAAGATTTAGACTAGTTTTCAGATATCAAAGTCACCAGAAATACTGGAACGAGGTAAAGTCCCAATTTCGTGAATCATAATTTTAATCGCCAGATTACGAATCACTGCTTACGTAAAAAAAATCATTCTTTTCCAGACATCAAAGCGACAAGAAAAACTGGAACGAGATATAGTCCCAATTTCCCCCAATAAAAGACGTTTGTATTGCGTTGCACACTTCGCCGCCGGCGTTCCTGATCGGCGCTCCACGCTCTATTACTTTGATATCGAGCGCCGGAATATAAGTTGTACAAAAGACTGTAGACGGAGTGGTTCTTGAGAGAAGTAAAGTATTTGAGGAGAGGAAGTTTGCAGAGAGTGGTTTGTATGAGGAGAGTTTTGCGGGCAAATTAAGGGAGAGGCGTAATCGAGTGAGAATGAGGAAGGTGAAAGGGGCTCTAATGAAATCGCCCCTCTAGAAGAAATAAAGAGAGGCCGGCAATCGGATTTTCAGACTTTGGTTCGCTGGAAGGAATGGGAGGGAATGTCCTCGGACGGCGTGCGCGCAGAAGTGGGAGAGAAGATGAGCGACTTCAATACGGACCGGGAAGTACCGCATCCTAATCCTCATACAGCTCCCATCGGCAGACCCGGTTCATTTCGCTAGTTTAAGGGAATGGATTGGAAAAAGAAAATAAGGAAATGCTTAGTTGCCCCGTGCGAAAATTTCGGACGACTAAATTGAAAGTAATTGGTTTATACGTTAAGGTGTGTTATTTTAGGTATGTTTTAGTTTTTTGGGTGATTATTCAAATGTAATTTAATTATTTATACATCGATTATCATATTATTATTTATATATCCATTATTATATTATCATCTATGTGTTATTTGTATATCTATTATTAGATAATTATTTAGATATAATTTATATTATTATTAAATTATTTAAATATTATTCATTAAATAAGCATCAAAATATAGCACGAGGTCAGTTATAGCTACGGAGATAAACAAAAGTGAATAAATAAAGCCAACAATTGAATAAGTATGTTAAGTATAAAAAAGAAGTAACAAAACAAAACGAAAAGTGGGAAAATAGTTTAAATATCGCTGTCCGTTTCGATATACCTCGTTCGTATCGATAGATACGAACAAATTCAAATTTTAACTCGATTTCCTTCCCAACTGATGCATTTTTCATTTTTTTATCTATTTTTAGCAGGCAAAAGGAAATATTCTTCTTAAAATGATGTGTCATTCATATTATTCAATGGAGTGTGAAAGGAGGAAAAACGCTGGACATCGAAAACGGATGTTTAGATATGATACATAGAGATTCGAAGACCTACGCAGAAAAATGATCAAAAGAGTACAGTTCAGTAAATTCTTGACGTTGCACTTTCTTACTGCCTTGCTAAATTACTTTAAATCAGGTTTAAAGACAACGTCCAGGTTTTCCTCTCTTGGCAATTCGATTTGACCCGATTTCGTGCGAACAGAATTTGATGAGTCCGACGTAATTCGGAGTCTGTATACGTTCGCCTAAATTTCTAGAATCTAATGTACTGTATAAGCCAATTAGCTGATTATTGGCGGAGGAATTAGCCAATTCACATACACTAAATGCTCCAAAGGTCGGCCTCGGACAAGTCAAAGAAACGCTTGCGTACATAGCTTACTTTGCTCGCTTGAACACTGATTCAATTAATAAAAAGAATCGCCATAGGGAATATAAAAAGTATTCTTAAAAAAGTCAAATATACTCGTAGTGAAATATTTAAGATAACAGAGTGAAATATTAATTTATAATAAAGTTATTCCGATACAAATAGAAACAAAAAAAATATAGACGACGAAGTAGTAACTGGCTAAAAGGTAGATAAAAAAGTTTGAAAAATAAAGATTTGAATAAATAAAAAGATATTAGTAATACCTTTTTGCATTAAATTAATATTTATCTATTCGTACAGAATCTAGTCAGTAAAAAGAATAGATAAATTGAAAAATGATCTAGAAATTATACCTTATTTTATAGTAATCTATGACTGAAAAATCATGTTGGTAATTATGATAGAATCAATCTCGTACAGTATACATTTATACCATCACTAGAACTTTGAATTGTCTAAGGTTATATATTTCTTAATTTAAAGCACAACTGACGTATTAAAACATAGAGCACATTAATGATAACAACATTATGTCATATTATTCTCTTTACACATTATAATAATAACAATTATAACTATTTCATTATGAAAAATCTTAAAAACATAGGATAATATTTCAACCCTATTTTTCTTTTCGGGTTTAAGAGTATAATTTCCTCGTGGGCGTTTCCTGCACTGCAGATTAGTTCCTAAGCGCTTGCCTCGGGATATTTTAAATCCATACTGTAATTTCTTCCTTCCTTTCACCTTTTTTTATTGTTTTGTTCTCCTACCTTAACCTTCTTCCAAAATTACAAAGGGTTAGAGAGAGAGGAGACTCTATAGTCTCGATCCCGCCTTAATAAAGAATTCTTTTACTCTATTCGCGAGCTTTAGTGGATAAAGGTCATGACGAGTGTTAGATAGGAATGGTGGGGTATCGTCAATAATATTTATAGAGGTATTCCATTAGGTGTATGCCCGACGGAAAAATTCTTGGTATATTTATAAGCGAAATATTTAAGAGGGTAATGGAAGTATTAAGGGTGCTAACGATTGTGAGTTATGAAAGCGGGGAGAAATTAAGGGTGGTGAACCCGAAAGATAAAGGGGGTGGAAGGAAGGGCGGTGGAGGAAGGAAACAATTAGGGCTGGGAGTGAAGCGGTGTTTGGAAAGAACGAAAAGGAGAAATAAAATGGTTTTTTAAGCCAATGAAGGTTGGATTGGACCGCTCTACGTGTTGGATTCTCTCTAAGCTCACCTCTTGCCTCCGCCTGACTTTATTCAAAGGCTAAAAGCCCGGCTAGATCTTATTATTGCGATATTTTTGTATCATAAGGCCAATCATCTCGAAAATTAAAGATATATTTCGATAAATTTCGGAACCGTTACTTTTGCAATGAATACGGGAACCGAATTGACGAAATTGAATTTTTTAAACCCATACCGAAAACTTTAATTTTTTAAATCCAAACCGAAAACAGTTATTTATTAAGTTTTGTGTTTTGGTTGAATGTGATTTCATTTTACTTATAAGTAAATGGAGAAAGGTTCAAAGAACATGTACAAGTACGTCTTCTATCTGTTGTAATTTTTATTCTACATCTATTGAAATGCAATGTAAATGGAAAAAGTTATAAAAAATAAAACAAAATTTCAGAAATTCATATTATTACAATGGGCATGTTCGGACAGAAATAAATAATGTTCTACCAAATCGATGTTGGAAGAATGAGGAAGACCGGAACTGAACCGAATTTTGTTTTATTGTCATTTAGCCCGGAGCGAAAACAGGAACAAAAAATATTACGATTCGATGCCTTGCTGGCAACACACTTTGCTGTCTCTGATCGATATAAGCTTCAGAAAGTGTCAGCAGTGTGCCACATCACATGAATCGGTTTGACATATATAAATTTATATATGCAGGTATGTAGGTAAAGTTAATAATTTACGTCGAAAAGATTTATACAATATTCTAAATTTATAACTAAATTACAAAAAAAGAATCATACATTGAAATCTTTGATTGAATACATCACCTTTCAATTTTCAAAATCCAGAGCCATTTTTTTCTATCCTATACCAAAAGATAAATGAAAAATATTCCATCTATCAAAGTAAGGTAGTGGAGCCAATATTCTACAGTGACAACCATTATTTTCCGATAGTTAACCAAGAACGAGAATCGATAATGCACAACCACAGTTATCCAACTTTGGGATATTTTGACTTTGACATCCATCCATGAAGAAAATGCTATTTATCTGAATATCGATGTATAGAGAAATGTTTAAAGGAAACTCAGGAAGGAACACAGTGCAAGGGAAAAAAGTAAACTATGTAGCAGACAAAGTTCTTTTCTGTGATAAAGAATAGGATATACAATTGTACTAAATGGTTTAGAAGAATTATAAAGGATAATAAACATCATATTAAATGAAGTTTTGAGAGTTTTCATAGGAGATAAAGAGAGGAATAAGAGTTGAATGCTAGAACAGGTAATCGATATCCTAGGTAGTGTTCTTACTTGGGATGGAATGTGCAAAAAGAGGTTAGAGCGGTGCATTCCAAGTTGTGTTCTGCGGCATAACAGTGAGCCGCGAGAAAGTGTGCCAGTGGTATAAAATTTAACGGTTATGTCGATGCAAAACTTTGAATGTTTGCGAAGTGCTTGTAGTTTTTTCTGCGTCAAAAGTTTGCGCCAAGGTGAAAAAGTTCACCACAGAACTATAGATACTTGCAAAATTTTACTATTTTGTGCCAATATGGATGATACGACTGGCGAGCTGTTGTAATATATGTATAGAATAAAAAGTTAAAGTATAACTATAGGTAAATGTATAAGTAATCATAAAGAATAATAGTTTAAAAAAGGGTTATCTATTAGTTCTCTGTCGGCTTGGATTTTTCTAGCGATTACACAATCTCCTTTATCTTTCTAAGGAACACGTTCCAAATAACCTCTCAAAAGTCAGCATTCTGAGAATAAGCATTTTACTATGATCATGACTAAAACATTAATATTCGACTAATCCATAGCTATATGCTTAACAAGATATCCAAAGTCAAATTTCGCCATGTGTCTCAAAACAAAGTCCCAACCCTCAGTGTGACGAAGGGTAAAGTAGTTTGGCAGACTTTGGGTAAGAGGTTGAATAGCAGTGGCCAAAGAAGAATTCATTGAGAAAGGGGACTGAAGGAGAAATGAAGTAGAAATTAATGAAAAAAAGTCTATAGCAGTCTAAACGTCTAAAAGCAGCCGGGACTCGAACCCGGATTTCTCGATTGATAGGCGTTTACTTTATCCAATTAAATTACCACGACAGAACAATCTTTCTTTTAATTTATAAAGGGAACTGAATTCTTAAATCTTTGACAAGGAAGACTCGGAAATATTGGTAAAATTCCTTGTAATGAAGTGTCTTCATATATTGGTGTGAATCGTGGACTCTTAAGATGGGAGGACATCGGAAGATTGGAGAACTTTCAGATGAGGGTGAAGCGTGGAATAGAAATGAAGAGTTGATCCAAAAAAGAGAAGAGTTGGAGTGCTGGAGACGGTGGAAGAAGAGAGGATTTTGATTAAAGTAATAAGAAGACGGCGGAGGAAATGGGTGGGTCAAATATGGAGCGGGATTGCCACAGTAAGTAATTGCTGTTAGGATGGAGAGAAAAAGACAGGGGAAAAGACTTGAGTTGTTGTATGAAGTAAGGGCGGGATAAGTCATCAGGAAGAAAAGGAAAAGCTGTTATTGGGAATTTCAGAGCACATGAACCTACCCGTGACGAAGTAAAAAAACTCGTGTTTCACATTGGACTCTTCAAAGGCATATATAACAGTTTCTATGGACACGGAGTTTGTGAGCTCAAATTAATTCGCTCAAAAAACAAGCTGTAGTCGATCTGTAGTCAAACGCGGAAGCTTTAGGAAGATTATGAGTGGAAAATTATTGGCAGAGGAAGGACTCGAAATAAGAAAAAATACTTTAGCTAAAAAGTATACACATTGGAAAGCTTATTAAAGAAAACGGCATATCCACCTTTACAGACGAACTCTAATTAATATTGCAACTTCATATTTTTGGGCACATAACGAGTAAGAATTTTTAATTTGTAATTTTCTTCCTCGACCAGAAGACGCCATCTGGGACGTTGCTGAAACTTATCTAAGTCTCCAGAAAAAATTGGATTGGTTAAAATCAACGAAAGAACATTAATTCTCATATATTAAAATAATAACCGTGTCATTTACCTCTGTGAGCGTAGTATGTACACATCAATGCAATGATACTTTATGACCTATTTCTGGTTTTATAAAGGAAATCTTTTCGAATCGAAAAAATTCTATGGAAATTGCGATCACGTCTTGATGTACGCGGAAATCGTTTGAATTTTGAGAGGAAATTTTATTCAGATCACTTAATTTCGGATTCAGCAACGTCTTTCTTGCAAACAAACGAGAGTGTTATCGGATGGGTGCATTTGTTCTCTACGATAGATTCGTTCTGCAGAAATGAAGCGACTGAAATCGCTCAGTTTCATCTACATTCGATCGAGGGCCGGAATGAAGCATTCGTAATTGTGCTTTGCAGTTTCCTTGAACAAAGAAATCGTCCAATCACTGCACAGTTCAATTTGTGTTTTACAGATGATGGTTTGATACATTCTATTGATACAATCATACATTTATTTATCGATTTTCTTTTAGGATAAAGACACATTTTACTAATTCAGTTATATTTCCTTTAACTACACACATATTTTATTTACCCTTCTCTTGCATTCATCTATATTTTTTTTAATTCGTATATTTCACTAAATAACGGTCTTGAGTTCATGAATTAGTTTTTAACTAACGTCTAATATTCGTTTCTTTGCATCAAATAGTTTATTTTAGTTAATTCAGTGTTTTACATACATTTTTACTTCATGCCTTACAGGGGAAGAGAAAATTTTGCGACACCCGCATTAATAAACCTTTCATATCAATAAGACTAAATAATAAATGCATAAAAGTTTTATATATAAGCAATCTATTAATTAAGGCACGCTTTTCTGGTAGGATTCCATCTCATAAGAATAAAGAAACATACTTCTTCATATATTTCGCGGCACAGTTTGGAATATATTACCTTAGTAAATTCTAATCAGTTGTATCTGATGTACAAGTTTAAAATTATCACATAATAACTTCAGAGGTTAGGGGGAAGAGATACTATTTTGTCCTAACCTCTCTGAGATCTTGAGGTGATAAAAATATGTATAGTTTTTCAGTCTCGACATTTAAATCAAACTGAAACCGAATGGGTAATACACATAGTCCGAATACTTAAAGGCTAAATTCGTTTTCCTGAGAAATGTTTCGAAGTGAGAATGCTTGAGTGCATGCAATACATCTCCTGGTGTGGCCTGATGGTTCCACACGCACCATTATGGTTTCAAACGCGTCCAAATGATATACGTGCAGCAGGAAATGAGAAAACGTTCCACGCCTCTGAGGCCATGACTTTGTAGCGCTGCTTGCATAACATTCGGGGGCCGTGCATTGAAATAGAATAACCTTTTAGGATACTCGAAAATCGTTTGAATATGCTCTGAGTACTTCAGCCTCTTTAGCTGTTCGAAATAGATGTGATGTATTGTTCAAATGGATTCTCTTTATCGATCAAATACGACTGTGGGATTATTTAGCCAGATTAAAGTCACTTTCGCGCAAACCTTAACGCTTACATTAGTTTATTTACATGGTATGACGACAAATAGTCAACAGGCCAGGTGGGAGTTGTTTGAGGGGCAAATACAAATTAAAAATCCTCGCTTGGTATTCACCCTAGTCGAGAGGAAAACCTCTTCAAATACCAATTTTAGAAATGTGATTTACAGTTTTAAATATTTTACGTATTAATGTTATTAGAATTAAATTAAACTACTACACTATTTATATACTATTATTTTTTCCTATTCTTTTAGTATTAATATTATTATTATTAAATTTATTAATATTTGTACAGCAGGAAAATAATACTTAATACATATCTATCAATATAACTTAAATTATCCTTACCAGCATAACTACTTTATAATATTTATCTTAATCTTCAAGGCCTGCAATACTTAAATCGCACTTTCGAAAGCTCTTTATTTTCCGTCTACTCTTCTCCTTTTTTCTTTTCAGGTAAATGACATCCATAGTCTACCACCTACAAATTTACACGACTACAACTATGCAGCTAGTGATTTACCTGCTTTTATTTATTTACATCTGTGTTTTCGCGGGTTTTTTTCGCTTCCCTTCTTGTGTGAGCGTTTTCCCGCACAGTGGGTTTTTCTCTGAAAGCCTTCAGCCGAGGAGTTTTTCCCCACATCACAAATCTTTATTTTTACCTCTTTTTTATCTTCTTTTTATAGATATATTTGTATTTCATTTTTTTTTCTTTCTAACCTCGTTTGTAATTAACATATGTACCCATAATGGTTAGGTGTAAGAGAGGTCCTAATGGGCCTAACCTCGCCGAATAAAGAGTTTATTATTATATACTGAACTCACTTAATACTAGGGGTGGCCAACTTATTTCTTGATGAGATCGACTTTTATACAAACGTTTTGAACGCTATCGACCAAGAGAAACCTAATTTGGCATTTGTTGAAACAAGAATAATTAATAGTAACATTTTTGCTTCACTAAGACTTACTTTTTATTTATTCAAATATTTCGAATTTTGTCGTCAATTAACTTGAGTGTAGATGTATTATACTTGAATTAATTATAATTATTCGTAAAATAAGAATTATTCCGATTTCCAGTCGCGATCGGCTTTATGTCGCTCGATCGATATCACGATCGCGATCAACCACTCTTGCTTTATACAGTATCACATTTTTCTCAGTTTACAAAATCCTTTTCTAATCTATTCATAAATATGTTGCAGGAAGGGGGAAAAGGTTCGAAAACGTCTTTAAGTAAGTAGTTATTCATTCCGTTTCTATCCGATTCAGAAATCTACAAAAATATGTGCTTTGTTGAAGAGTGGAGATTAGATATTTATGGCCCTTTCTCCCGAAATAATTTTTTCCTAAGCATGTTTATTAAATTAACATAATATATTAAATGTATGATTACTTGCGCCCATGTACCTTTCCCATTATACAGTGATGAGATGATCGTACGTTTACACTTCGATTCGAATTCAAATAGACTCGATTAAATATTCGGCTCGAATTGACAAACGATGCGTTTTCCGTTTGTTTTTTCGCAAATTCCCAAACTGGAACTCGCTTTATCTTTGTCCCCTGCTCATCGCCGTCATTCGCTAACACAGCATTGAAAATTTATGATAAGATAATGGCATTTTTAGATTAGTTATTATCGTTATAATAAGAGAAATTACAATCGTTTTTATTGGTAAATTTGTTTTGATTGGAAGCGAACTTATGTGAAATATACTGTACCAACTGCATGATGAAAATTGAAAAACGAAACAAAAAAGAGTAATGAAAACAATTTTCCGCCATAAAGATATTTTAGATTTAGAGTTCCGATTTGAGTTCGATTCGGCTCAAAATTTTATCGGGAAAAATCTCAACTCGATTTGAAATTTCGAAAGCTCGCGCAGCACCACTTTCGTACCACTTCGATGATTAGCTATTTGAATACACAACCAGTAGATTGGTTTCATATGAGGTCTAATCATTTCTCATGAGACATTGGGATTAAAAATGGCGCTCCTCCTACAGTCTACCAAGTGTATTTGTTAAAATACGATTTAATTAGCAAGTCTCAAGAAAATCCCTGCCAAATGTAAGGGAACTCACAGCCGGATATCATTACGAATTTCCTTAATTCAAATTTCCTGAATCACGGACACTCATCTAACGATGAACGGTAATGACAAAGTTCCTTAAGCCTCTCGGCATCTCTCGTTGAAAAGCTTTTCAGAACTTCAAACATAAAACATTTTTTTATAATCACATTTTTCATAATCATATAATGTGAATTAGGAGGATTTTAGTACATCTCTCGGTCATGTCGTAAATTTCAATTAAGCCTATCTTCGTGTTTGTAATATTTCCAACATCATCATCTAAGGCCTTGTCGCTATCTCTAACAATATTCTCTACCTCTCTCTAGCTCCTTCATTTCATGGAGTGATATACAACCCACTCAGTGCGTAACATGAACCATGAGTGCTCTAGCCCATTCTCTTGCCCAAGATTTTACCTTCAGAAACTTCATTCAATAGCTCACAGCATCTTATAAAATGGCCAATAAGCTTCGTTTCATTCCTTACGATAGTATGTAATAGGGTTTCCTTACATCATTCGAAACTTGTTCTTTTGGTACTCCTGGTTTTAGTGAATTTCCTCCAAATCCACATTTCAGTAGCTAGATTTATCTTGTTCTTTTTTCCCCCTTAAAGTCCACCTCTCACAACCATAAGTTAAAACACTCCACAAAGTCCTGGAAGTCGGTAATTCCAGCAATCCCGGGTTCCTTCGGTACCTAGAATCCGCTGGCCCGACAAACGACTAATGGAGTGTTTTCAACCTCTAACTCCATAATAGTACTTTATCTTCTGGTTGAATAGGGTTCTTATCCTTGCAGCCATGGAGGAGAGTGTAAGCGGTAAGAAGAGGTCATTTAGTCTCAATATCGCCCGAAGAAAGACGCTTTATTATTAGTGTTATTATTATTATCATCTATGAGGAAGAGGTTGTTTGCTAGCGAATTCCTGTTTCTTCGAAATGCTAGTTTTTCCTGAGTGATTCTTTTTTAACATTAACCACACTTTTGTTGTTATTAGTCGAATGACTTCCCAAATAGCAAACACAGCATATTTGCAACAATATTGATAAAAAATTTCCATTATTTATTCTAGCAAACTGACGAAATTTACCTGTACCACAGGATTTATTATGCGACCAAGGTTTCGACGCGTCGCGTCATCATCAGACAATACCGTAATACTGGTAAACGTTTTGTTTAATTTCGTCAGTTTTCTATGGCTTCCTATCACAAACTCTTGCCTGAATCCATTGATAGTATCATTTTTCTCTTAATACGAGAAATAATCGTATTACAGTACAAGGTGACTTTTGAATCTATATTGTCTTCTTTAAAGATTCATCCAGAGATAATAGAGGTTTTCAAACCACTACTGTTTCTCAATTCAATTCGACGATAAAAACTAGCGATCGATTTCATAAAGTAAAACCAGCGAAATATTGCTAGCTAATAATTATAAACAGACGACCATGTTGTTGAAGACGTATTCTATTTCGGTTTTACGTTCATAGTGTCACCTTTACGACGGTACGTACTAAAATTGAAACAAACCGCGCTCCTTACGTTACGTTAGCTGGAAGTAAAGTTCTAACGCTGCAGTAACGAAGAAAGGCGAAAACTATAAAATAAGGTGAGTGTGTCATTTGGAGTTTACGTGAGCGAGGGAATAGTGGATGCGTGAGATGAGGGAAGAAGATGAAGAGTGGAAGGGATAAACGTCAAGTGCATCTCGTGTAATCTGCTCGCAAGTGATGAATGGATCTGAGGGATGACACGTGATCTCTGGGACACGCGGTTAAGGGGCTATAAATCCTTCTTCGGACACTCAAAAAATACACCAAGATGAAGGACCCAAGTTGTTGTTCTCTTACGACCATTCCACGTCAGACTTCCACGTCAACGATCCCTTCATTTTAACTATAACGGGGAAATTAATTCGGCGTCGACAGTGCTGCTGCGACGGGCGGATCGTTAAAAGAATGAGACGGGATAACTTAATTATAAATGTTTTCTGACGCTCGTACACAGACGAAAAGAACTACGTCTCCCTATAGTTCTTTCCACATATTTCACAACTATGACAAAGTAAACTTAACCAGGAGTATAAAAAGTGACAAACGTCAAATTTCTCAACGAACAGTCGTTTTTACGACACTCCAGACTCTTAACTTTTTCTGTTTCCTACTATCTTTAAACCTCTCAATTCCTTCCTATTTTAACCTTTTTCTCTTTTGCACATAGAAGCTGAACACCACTGTTATATAACATGAAGATATCACGCGAATAAGGATAACTAGACTTATATTAATATTTAATATTGTAAGTGGTAATTTCATATGTTTATCTTTCTTCTCTCTTGTAAGATAAAACGCTAGCATAAAACATGAAATGGTAATCCCAGTAACAACGAAACATTTCTCAGGCGAATTCGATGTGCGATTCTAATTCGAGATTACTCATGGTATTCCGAAATTGAATCAACATAGCTTAGCGAAGGTTACATTTTGTTTTGGCAAGACAAGCCTTAATGGTGAAATAAAAGATCTGTCTTGTCCTTGGCTGAATAGCGAGAAACAGGTTGAGTTGATAACTCAACTGATAGTAAGAGAGAAAAGAAATAAAAGAGAATAAGATGGCTTGAGAAGTTGGACCAAACCAATGTGCGGGCCGATAATGTTTCATGAGGATTTTGTTGAGAAGCAGGATGCACTAATGCATGATTTCTGATCTTACCGATTTTAGGGCATTCCGCGATCAGTTACATCCGACCTAGGAAAGGTATTCCAGAAGGTATCCAGCAGTTGTAGAATTAAAGTATTGAATGGTTGTAGTGAAAACTAAAGTAGTAAACTATTGTGTATATTAAATACCATAACTCTATATAGTTAAAATAGTAGAAAGCCTTTTACGGCAGGGTAATATATTGGCGAAATAGACAAAGTAATGAATATAAAGAATTAAATAGATATTAATGTGATTTTTATTTTTAACGTAAACAATATATTTATCTATGGTAAATATATTTACTTATTTTTGAAAAATTATACATGTATTTTCTGAATACATATACCTTCGCCATCTGGCAGTTAGTGGAGAACAGTATATACAAACTCGCTTGCAATTTATTGGCCCACATCTGACTTGTGACCTACCTACCCTCAACAAACTACACAGTAGGCACAATACTGGTATACTAACAGTAGTATAGTGTGTATTGTACATCAGTATATTACTGTATGCTAGAATTACATATTGAAGAATCTTTTGAGAAATATACCGAAGAGAAATATACATATGGAAGCAGAAGCACCCGTTGATATCCATCGGACGACTCAAAAGTCATGTTTATGGTAGAGGTAGAAATAAATTGGAGAGCACCAATAAACCAGTCATCGATAATCATTGACGTTTCATCAATTTCTTTCACAGATTTCATCGCAGAATTGACTGATATTCCCCGATCACTTTCCGTTTGGAAAAAGGAGTCAGAATCGATGGAAATAACTCGTGTTCAGTAGGCGTTTCAATCTCGAGAAATCCCGTCGGGCGTAGGAGTAACTATTGAGCGCAATGACACGTAATGAGTTGGTGGGACGCAAAGGGCGCGAATGGGCAGACAGGTATTAGCGGAAATGGGTTGTCTGGAGTGACCGCAGCGGCGTAATGAGGAAGGCAGGTTGGCAGCTAAGAGGGCACCGATGCGGAAATAAGTCCGTCGAAGCGATCAGAGAATAAAAAATGAGAGCCTTCTGCTCCACCAATTCACCTTTATCGCGAGGCTAAAATAGTGGAGCATTGCTCAAACCATTTTACTCCGCTTGGATAGATTATCGATCGAAGCGAGGGAAATTGTGGATGCAGACAACTCCAGTATGAGATGGGAAGTGCTCGCCGGGATTTCGACGAGACTGCCTTAAAAGTCGTGATAAAACTCCGTATCAGACAGACACGTGTCGTATTTTTGAGCTTTATCGTTGACTTTGACGTTTCGCACAAAACTGCCACTCGACCAACACTGCTAGAGAGTTCCTAAAGTTGCCCTGTTGAAGAATTGAAAGTGGAGAAGTCAATTTTTTTCGACATCTGCACAAATACCCCGCAAGAATTGTGGCAGGGGGTGTTAACACAGAAAGTTTGAGTTGCTTCTATAATTTTATTGTTATGAGAAGATATGTTATAAAGAATGAATCCTTAACACGATTTGTTCTAGAATCTATTTATCTTATTTTATTCTCATTATAAGATCGGCTAAAGTAGCATGGGGGTCATAACACCGATTATGTCCTCTGAAAACATGTATTATATGCTTATTGTCGTATCAGCCGAAGTAGTAGGGGAGGGTCGCATAATACCAATTACGTTCTCTGCAAACGTGCTTTCTCTGAATTTATAAAGCAATCATAACCTAGCTTCTAGTCTTTTTCCTTCAAGGATTCCCTACCTGCGTCTGAGAGCATCTTCGTAACGCTTACTTTTTTCTCGTAGCATTTTTCAACAAAACGTATCGCATTGCGCTTCACTTTCACAAGTTCATGGGCACCCGTTTCTTCCAGTGGATCCCATATACTTGCCGCATTTTCCTGATGGGTTATGACTAAGGGGAAATAAAGTCACTCCCTTACCTTTTTTATCGCAAACACCGACAATACACTTTAAAAGCCGTACTTTTACTTGCTTTACCACAGATTTTTAGGATGTGAGTGCTCCAGTTTAAGTCAATAGTAAGAGTTATCGCAAGATATTCAACTGATTCGACAATTATATTTATATTTATTCCATGTATTATGCACGGGTTAATCTAACATAATTATTTCTTTTTGATGGAATTAATACTATAACTATTTATGTACGATGGCTTACACATGCTATAGACTGAGCATGCGGGTACTTAAACGAGTACGTGGTTTCATTCGCAGGATCCCATATACCTGCCGCGTATTCAAGATGGGGCCTGATCAAGGGGATATAACATCGCTGTCTAATCTTTTCATCTCATCTAACCCTAATCCTATTTTTAAAGCTCTATAAGTCTACTAACGGCGTGTGGCAGGGTCTGCCTACATGAAGCGATCTACCGCTATTATATCCCTTGATTTTACACATAAAGACAGAATTACTACAGAGATTTGTATTTACTCCTTCACTTCAAGCTAATGCTACAGTAGAGGGAGTGTAACAATTCCTACACCGTCTTCTGCAAACCTACTTCCTTACAGTTTAGTTAACAGTCGCAACCAAGATGGTAATCTACTCTCCCCCAGCGATTCTCAACCTCCATAAGGGAGCAATTATGGCCACGCTTGCTGTTTTAATGTAGCAATATTCAGCGGAACTTACGTCGTGCCTTCCGTTGGGTCCCATATTCATACCGCAAATTCTGGAAGGGAATAAAGCGAAGTAGGACCGCCTTTTCTTCTACACTCACTTTACTCCATCTTAAACCGAGTTTTAATTAATTAACCGCAGACTCTTAGGGTATGCGTACTCCGGCTTCAGTTATTCGTGAGCGTGAGAAATTCAAGTGAGTCCATTGCTTTCATGTTATTCCGCTCATTTGCGTACCACTGAATATCCCTACGCAATGGTTTACTTCGGAGGAATTTCATTATCAGACATTTAATACATTGATCTCTGATGGCTACATTGAGTATTACAAAGCCCTTTTCCTCTAAGTGTCTACCAAACTAATTTACCGCACAGAATTCGGTGGCTTGGAATTTGTACTGCACCACCAACTAAATTCAGTTTCGCTGTCAAACATAAAGGAAATTGTACGTCAAATTTTATATTTTCAATTATAATCCTTATAAAATACTTCCAAACATCCGTCTTCTGTAACCAGCGCTTATTTCCCTTCACACTCCATCAAAACGTATAAATTACGAACCATTTTAAAGATATAGTTTCTCGCTCCCTGCTAAAGATATACCAACATATTAATAATGCACCATTTGGTGAGTAAATCTAGTTAAAACTTTAATTAGCCCAAAGAGCTTCGTTACTGACTGTGTAAATATAATATAAATCAATACAAACGAGTTCTATCGAAAGGAACACTGATGTGACATCGAATTCAATTTTCCCACCCAAATGGATTTCAAGAAACACTCCAATCCAGTATACAAACACTAAAACATACGCAAAAAAAACATGAATAAATCAACTACTTTCAAATTATTCCGGCGAAATGTTTGCACGGAGCAACTAGCTATAGCATATTTTGTCTCAAAATTTCGACATTCTCGAGAATATAGGAAACCTGCGCGTTTCTACGGTTAAAGTGATGGTATATTTGCTTAAAATCCAGGAAAACGAAAACCTCTGGACTACCGAAACATTTCCACTTCAATGTAGGAGAAACTATTTATTCTATGTAGCTATTCTGTTGGTGAGCTAGCTACGCGGCTAGTTCGCCAGCCATGCAATCAACAGAGGCACAAAACTGTTGAAATTGTCGGACATCAATAATTCTGCGGTAAACCTCTTCACCTTTGAGCAAACTTATGGAGCATAAGATATTACAAACCCTCAAAGATTCACATCTACACTAAAGTTATTTTTTTTGCGGTTTACTTACTACCTCTCGCAGCACACTTCCATGTTGTGGCATAGATTTAGGAATTTACTGCTCTAGATGATGCTCACTGAAATTCTCTACTAAAAAGCCTCTTCCCTTTCTAGTGAATACTAAGTCTAATACCAATTATTTTTTATGCTTTGACAAATATTTAAATTTTCATAGTAATGTTCAACTTTGATTAGTTCTGTATTATTCTTGTTTATCATCATTTCAATTTTTAATTTTAATTTTTATCTTATTTTAATATATTTAATCTTTTAAATTTCTTAGTATTAATTTTCCTTTACTCTTTTGATACTTATCGTTTTAAATATATTTTTTATTTGTTCTCTTTTACGATATTTGTATTTTTATGTATAATTCGACTTGTTAATGCTAGTGTTGACTCGCTGTTAACTATTTACATTTTCTACAGCTTTTAATCCATTAAAAAACCTTGTGCTATTTATGGGTTTTTTATTAAGTAAATAAATAGATAAATTTCCTTTACCCTCCATTCCTTTCCCTTGCTTCCACCTCAATCCTCGAAGTAAGGATATGGTGGTAAATAAGGCGATTCTCAAATATCATCTTCAGTGAAGTGACAAAAGAGGATTGGAAGAATCGGAATCGAGACGTCGAAAAAAAGGACGGGAAATATATTCAATTCTATCAGAGGAATCCTTTAGATTAAGGAGCTGAAAAATAGATTACGAAAACCCGGAAAAATGATCGTGGGTAAATTTTCCATAAAGGAGCAGTCGTCTCCTTCTTTTCTGAATAACGAAGTTGAGCGATTTTCCTGTAGAAGTGTTTTAACGCTTCTATCATGATAAGAAAGTCTTTTCAAGCAATATCATAAGGATGGATGATTTTTTAAAGTTTTGAGTGATATGACTGTAAAACTCGACAATTTATGAACTTAAATTTATGTATTTTAGATGTTGTATGATCTTTGTGAGGCAGTCTAAACATTACGTTTGATAGGTTTTGGAAGATATTTCTTCCCAAGGAGAGTGAATGCAGTGCGCCAACGTCCCATAAATAATAAGGATCACTTTGCATAATTGCTTATTTGTAGTCCTGTGGGTAAAGAATCAAGAATAAATGTGACACTGCTCTAAATTCCATGTCAATAAGAAAGAAAGAGATTTCATGTCTTCTATTTCTACAGGGCATTAACAAAGATATAATCGGAAAAACAAAATCATAAACCGAAACAAAAAATTACGTCATTTCTGGCGGAGTGAAATTTGAACTCGAACTTAGAAATTAAAATCCTTGAACCCGAACCGAAACAAGTTATATATTCCTTTCTGGATTTCAGTCCCAAACAAAATTTAATCATGTTTCAATTGTGGGTATTCAAGTCATATTTTTATTGGGTTTTCAATGAATAATATAAACAAATAATACTATGGGCACATTCATCCAATAAATTAATCGAATAATGGAAATAATCTATCAATTAATTATTTTTGTTCTCTTTTATTCCTATATCTTATATAGAACCCCTGCCATGCGTCAGTGGCGGTTTGCAGGGTTTAAATGTAAATGTAGAACCTACTATTCACCTATCCTTTCAAAACTAAAATAATGCATCATGTTCCTGAACTTCCTCCTTCCATCTCTTTATGACAGCCAAGTCCCACCAAGGCACAAATATCGCCAACACAATTTGTACAAGGAATTTGTTTTTCCAATTCACTTACCTTACAACTTTACGGACGCTTAGTCTGCTGATGAATGGCAGCAAAACACTCTGAGGATTTATTCGCGCGGAAATAAAATGTGAGGGAATAGATTGCTAGAACGAATAAAACCCAAACGACACCAACCTGCCCACCGGATCCCACCAATTAAGTCCGGCTGACTGTCCGCGACCCACTTGGGTTGGTTGAAACAATCTCTCCCAAAGCGAACAGTTCCTCCGCTCTAGTACTAATATACTCCGCATAAGCTCTTTATAGTCTTTATATACCCACTTGGGGAGATCCTTGATTAGCACGGGAGGGTATTTTACCGGAGTGCCTTCTATTGGAAATTATTTCGATTTTCTTCCGCGTTTCATGTTTGGAACCCCTTATTCCCTCAATATGCGTTAATCAGATCAGGGGGAGGATGTGTTTAATGAAGCGGAAGGGATCTGAATGGAGGAAGAGTTGAATTGGGCCGAGAATCACAGCGTCCTTTCGCTTTCATTTCACTCGCATTAGCATCGGAATCGTTTTAGCAAAGCGGTCAGAAGAGAGTCCGTTATAGAGAACGTAAAAATAGAGTCCGCTTCGTTACAATCTAATTTCTCCATCCTGAAACATTCGGGAAATCGATTAACTCGGTCTTAACCACCGCCTTTCTATATGTCCTCATCAACGTCGGTCCCTGTCGCTTCTACGCAACGCCTCCTTGAGCTGTAACAAGCATTAATTGCTATGGTGGAGAAGAAAACAATTGACACTTCAAAGACGAACGACCTCTGTCCACCACCGGTCTTTACTAACATCCCTGAGAACTCCTCTCTGCCTTACAATATTTTTATTTTATAATTATTAAGTAGAGGAACCTAGAAAATTATATAATAGTCGGCAAATATGGAATACTGCTAAGATGTATCGATAGTTAATTGCTGTCTCCAAGAGATAATATCATAAACTATTTCTGAACTATAGTTTCTCTAAGAAGGTATAATTCGTCTACCTGTTTCATGGCATGTTTTGTAAATAAAGATTTGTTTTTCAGGTTTGGAATTTCAGGAGGTAAGTTTTCAATGTTTGTTCATTATTTGAAGTTATCTTCTAAGATTGAAAATAAATCAAACGTACACCCAAATACTAACACTTGGTCCTGTAATGCTGGTTTTTTTACTTCGCTACTCATCCCAATAAACAAATTTTTTTTTAAGATGGCGGGTCAGGTAATATCGAATACTATATGATTTATAGCATCATATATATTTATATAGTGTGTATATTATATGGCATTTATCTCCCTAAATACAAAGGAAAAAAGGCCTATCTTAGATGAAGCTTCTCCTTATTCATCTAAAAGTCTTCCATGCAGTTTAGTTCGACCCTCAAAGATCTCGCTGAATAGCTGTTCTACAATAAAAAATTTTCAGTGTAGCAATCTGTATTAAATTTTTCCTTTCTAAACCTTACACTTTTGGTTTTTGGAAATGTGAATCATGTTGGCTAAATATCTGGATACCTGCTAAAGTCTGATCAATATATACGTAATTTCCCACATTTTGCTCGTTTTCTTCACTTTTGATAACATATTACTCGACTTGATATTTTTCATTTTTAGCGATTATATCAGTTGATTAATAAAATGAAAATCCCACCACCTTCTTACCTTTAATTCTAAACGGGCAGAACATCCCAGCGTAAACTTATAGAAAAAGGGCATGAGTATCATCATCGTATTTGGCGAATTTCTTATTGTGGTCCACGCCTACATTCCGAGACAATATTATGAAGTTCAGCAGATTGATACATTCATCTCTATTCCACATCAGTAGCGATCTTAGCTTTATGCTCCTTGTAATATCCACATTTATTCTTCCCTTTTCAGATATTTAACACCCAAATTATTTTAACTGGCTTATCTCCTTAGAGTTGACACCCTCATAGTCTCGATCTCCATCCGTTTCCTTCATTTCACACTTCAACAGCATGCATTAACATTCGTTTACATTCATTATCTAAAGACTTTCCGAGCACTTCTGCCTCAATTGCCTGATTCTTTGATTTCATGAATAACGTTAAGCGTAATTGAAGGACCTCCTATTTACCCAGGGCGTCGAATCAGAAAGGAAGAGAAATCAAACGAGAGAAAAAAACCTTTATTTTCATAGGAGTGAAAAATTACGTTACAGAATCC
This sequence comes from Pachydiplax longipennis, assembly GCA_036926295.1. NCBI lineage: Eukaryota > Metazoa > Arthropoda > Insecta > Odonata > Libellulidae > Pachydiplax > Pachydiplax longipennis. The sequence goes on from JAVFKF010000015.1 coordinate 41,426,828, forward strand.
TTAAACCCTTGTTTACGCTGTTTTGTTCTTCGCTTTATACTCTTAATAAGTCAATAATAGTCAGATTTACCAATTACGAGACACGGTGAGTTGGGAGACACTAACTATCATTTATATTTTGATAAAGAAATCACAGTATATATCATATCACGAGTATCATTCTAAAATTTTTATTAAGGGTGATACTATTACAAAACTAAAAATAATAATAAGTAAATAATAAGTCCTTTCAGGCGGATTACGGTATTCATTTCTCTGAACGAAAAAAATCGTTCGAACCGGATTAACATTTGCTGCTGAAGTGAAACCTAAATTCTACCGAAGTATAGGCTAAATGGAAGAAGAGACTTTCTAGTTCTCGCCTTAATAAAGACCTTTATAGCGGTTTCAATATACCAAAGCGAAAACCCAAAACTAAAATAAGTACGATTAAATAACCTGGATTTACCATTCCTTGTTAACATACCCCACAACACTTAAATTCTCTACTTCAAAGCTTCACCTCATGTTTAAACCATCTTTCATTTAGAACATCTATAGAAAAGTGTTCATGCCGTGATGATTCATTATATTTAATTAACTTGCTTCTCTATGTTTCATTTCTATTCATTTACAATTCCTTTATTTTCTCTTTGTCTGCACTGTTTTTTATACGTATTTTATATACTAACAAGCAATAAAAAAGGCAGTAGAGTTGTTTGAAGATAATTCAGATGAATTCAGAAAAATAATTACACGGCGATAGACGGAACCCTCCTGAAGCAAACAAAGCTTTGCTTTCTCTCTACAACATCAAAGGGATTGGCGGAGTCACAAATCTAACAGTTGAACGCTATGCAAACAGGTGTAAGGCAAAGAAAGATGCTAATAAACATGACGCGACCGATAAAAGAGTGGAATCATACAAACCAGAACTGGAGAGAGTGTGTAATACTAATTGATAAAAATGTCATAATTTATGTATTTCTTTCTTTGAAAGCTAAAGATGATTTTCCTCGAAAATTTCCCGTGCAGAAAGCAAGGGAAATGAGGGAAGAAATATAAATGCTAAGTTGCGCTTATTTGAGAACCAGAATATAAAAGAGGGTTAAATAGTGAACAACTTACACTCTCTTTTATTTGCTGTGAGGTATACCTGTTAAGATCCGACAAGTGACGTATGTGGCGATGCATCAACAGACCTGAAGATACAAATACGTTGATAATTTACTCTATATCTGTGTTTTTTTTTAACCTTTGTGTTTTCGCATGTTTCCCTCTATCTTTGTGGGCGTTTTTACGGATCTTGGATTTTCTCTATTGACCCTTCTCAACCAAATCTTTCTGTTTATTTGCTGTCTTGGACCTAAATTTTGTACTTTTGGCTGTATGTATTCATTTATTTTTCTAGAGGTCAAGCCAAGCATATTTTTCTTCAATCATTTATGATGGATTACTTTGAAATTATTATAAAGTTTGTACACAAAGCCCCTTTACAATTTCAAAAACTGCTATAAGACAACTGATGAGATATATCAATCAAATTTAAGCTATACATGCAATCGTTAGCAAACTTCACAGGCAAAAAAATCACGGTCTACTCCTCATTTCGTTATGAATTTCACAGATATCCATAAATTTATCTTTTCAAATAATACTATATTTTCAAATTGCAAAGAGACTTTGTGGACACCCTGTATTATACCGCAGAGACAGGAAGGAAAAGAGGTGAATTTCAACTAATTTTTCCGTAAGAGTAAAATTATGAAGTAAAAGAGTATATAATCTGTCGAGAACTAGAATCTGGATTGTCCACTTTCTGGGATTTAATGCAGATCCAATACATTAACTTGAATTAACGATTTGTAAACTACGAGGATGGATCAATACAAACTCCTTTGCGAAAAAGAGTCACACAGCTGAAGAAAGATGGAATATTTCAGGAGCTGTACATATTTTTTTCCGAAAAACTACAGGTTTTTCCCCAAACAGTACCAATTTCTTTAAATAGAGTGCTTCATTGACATAGAATCAGCGTTTGATAAAATCTGGAGGGAGATATTTTGTTATAAATTACCATCCGAAAACAGAGGCTATGAAATGATTCGTTGAGGTCTGAAATTGCCTAAAACTGTAAACGGTCACTCAATTGAAAACAGGGGTGCTCTTCGCTTCGATATTCACTAGTCCAAAGTACAAAGGAAAGAGATTCGGTCTGAAAAGAGAAGCGTGGCTCACCACAAACGTACTACAGAAAAAAGTCGACAAAGGGGGAATTAATCAACGCCTCTACATACCATAATATATTAACACATTCACTTGCCGTATTTACCTGAATTGAAGACGATTTTACAATCTCAGTATTTCAGAATTTGTGAAAAATGGGTCTTTAAAAATTATCACGAAAATTTAATTTTCGTGAAAATTCATTGCAATTCATTGTCTAACTGATAAGAGAACTCTGGGAATTTTTATCTTCGTTAGCATAAAATTACATGAAAATCAGTGTGCAAAGAACAAAGAAAACTAAGAAAATTAGGCAACTGACTCCTATCTTGTTAATGGTGGAATTAGCTGGAATATCGAGATACACCGGAGTTTCATCAGCATTTCTAATGTGACCTAAAGGTAACTCTGTTCACGCCGAACTTGTATTATACGCCTTTGATATTCTAACAGCTTCCCTTTACAATCTCCGTGGAGTTTCTGTGCAAGAGTAATCCTTCTCAGAAGACTAAGACCATTTCGCTGCATAAAGCGAACAGTCCAACCGAAACTAGCTACGCTCAAACGTAAAAATATTCTTTCTACAACTAGTTTTGAATTTCCATTGTGATGTTTCAAAATATTTTAGATGAGGAAGTGAGTTTATGGATGGAAATACTGTAACATTTCCGTTACTAGTACATGTGTTGCAACAAGCTCTAACGTGTTCATTACAGCGATATTATTTATCACCGAAAGTGGGAGCAGAGAGTTATATTTCCCAGGAACAAAGTATTAATATTGACATATTTTAACACATACTCTTCTCATGTTTCGGAAAACACTCAAATAAACAAACCATGCGAAATTTACGTTCAAAATTGTACGGAATCAAATATAACAGCTGTACTACCTACAGGACGTTTTTCACTGGCTATACATAAAAAATAATCTCTCTTACTAGATTTTAAAAACTTTATCATTATATTGCCGGATGTATGAAAAAAATATCCTTATCTTATATCCAGGTAATTATTGTACTACTGATAATATTCTTAGCCTTGTTATCGGCATCCACGGATCGGGAAAATTGAACCTCAACGCGTGTCGAACCGCACCGCTTCTATCGGAGGAAATACCTATTAGGTTCACCAAATGTTAATATTTCGAAAGATCTACAGTTTCTTAATTGATTCTTTAAGATAAACGCATCATAATGAAGATAAAATTCAAAATTATAAATCTAGTCGGCAATTCGAAGCTAAATAAAGCTATAAATAAACTTGCAGATGGGAGGTATATATGATAAATGCAAACTTACCTTAAATGTTTTCTAGCTTTTCCTTTGGACGCAGTCGATGTTCAATGGAAGCTAAGCTCACCACGCCACCGGCTGCAAAGAAATGAAAAGAAAACTGCGTTTAGAAAGCAATAAATTTCTTCATCTCATGAATCTAAATCCTAAAAAATACCAATACAAGTCTTAATTACATAGTAACTTACTACTAAATGCTCTGATGCAGAGTTTTATTTCCTTGCATAATTTTAGGATTCTACTTCCTGTGGCAAGAAAATTACCGGTTATACAACGATTACTGAGAATTCATCGCATGCTTTTGGCTCGTGATCATGAATGAATATCTTAATTTATCAAAGAATCCAAGGAAAATTGAATATATACATATAGCATTATAAAAAGACGGAATAGTAGATATTGTAATCTTAAGGTATATAATATGATATTGGCTACAGTTTCTCTTTTTCATAACTTATATTTTTATATCATCTCTATTTTGGATTTTCATTCTGTTCTCTTTGAAGTTTTCTTCGTGTTTCACCACATAGATTTTTTAGTTATAATTTTCTGTTACCGCTAATTTTGTCAACCTCCCTCTTCGATAGTGTTTACCCTCATCGTGGGTTTTTATTTTTTTCAGCCTAAAGTTGTGAGGATTTTTTCCACACACTAAGTTTTCTTTTTTACTTTCCGCTGATGTCTTATTTCTGTTTTATGATGTTTAAGAAAGGCCGACGCAAGCCTAATCAAGCCTATGAAGTCCATATTAATAAGATATCACGTGTTAATTCCACACATCTGATCAATGATTCACATATATGCAGTTACTGCAAAATTTACAAAGGAGAAAACGGACATAAAAATTTCTGACAGAACCTGGAAATTTTCTTATGTTATCCTTAGGAATGGATTTACCTTTCCATCACAAAACCATACGTTCTTGCCTACAAAATCTCCCGAGCACATGTCTAATTAGATAGCCGAATTTGCTGAAGCAGATGTGAGGAACTTTTCGGCAAATTGTGGCCATTTTGGGCGTTCATCCAGCCTTTTAGTCACTTCCGGAGACAAGTAATTTCATGTAATTTTTTCTAATCTTGCTAATGACGCCAAAATAATTAATGAGAAATGCTGTCTTTCAGTTCACTCAGCGAATATTATTAGTTTTTTTCGCATAAGATTTCGATATTTTACTATTTGAATGCAGGCAACACGTAATGAAAAAGCCCTGATTTTGATTTCACAAGTAGCCTTTCTTATGGAACAGAATGCTAAATGTGATCTTCCGATGGAAAAAGGTTCCCCACCCCTGGGCTAAAACATCCGCTTGGATCGAAGAGAAAGAGTCAGTGCAAAGACCTGTCAGAATTTCTTCATGTCCTTTATTTCCTTAGGGATTTTCCTAGATGTACCCCTTTCCGAGCAAAGTAACATTTCATCCTTTTCTTAGTTGGGAACAGTTATGGAATTTATCGGAGTCCGTTGGCTGAATTAAAGGTCCCGTCTCGCGCAATTCTGCCAACTCTCCCATTGCCCTTCATTGATCGAGCACGAGTTTCATACAAAGGCTCACAAACTCCAAAGCCTAACCTTTTCCTCTGTTCCTTAAAATCGTTCGGAAGTACTGCAAATTGATTCCAATTCTCATCTCTGCATTCTGTTTGCGTAGCGGAAAATTCGGATCCGAGACAGGGAATAAAATTTGCTGGAGCAGTTTGAATTTAATGAAGGTGCATCTTTTCGTTCCGCCACTTCACTTAATTACACTTCCTTTGAAAGCTCCTTTTCAGTCCTTCGATGACAAGCAATTTTCCGCGGCGCTGATCCCCATAACTCTCCCGTCGCCGTCCGTTCTGTTTGTATAAATTATAGGTTTCATTAATTGTCGCTCTAGGAATTGGGGTGTTGTCGTTAAATTAGCGAAAGGGTTGGAATTGAAATGTGCGGAAAATATCGCACTTTCTTGACTTATGAATTTGATAGTCGAATCCGGGGAAGGATTTCGAGAGCAATTCCTCTTCAAAGAATTTTGACGCTCTCCAAAAAATATTCCCTTTAGTTACCTTTCCGGCGAAATTAGAATCTCAAGAGGCATCTCCGTAGCGCACTTCGGTTATATTCTTCTTCCTTTTTTCGTCGATAGTAAGCCTATAATTCTCTTCTGTTACTCGCAAAGAATGATTATGAATGTATCTCATATTACGTGTTCTTTCTTTCTTTTCTTTCAAGCCTCCCGGTTTGACAAGGAAAAATGTGATGAAATACGATGTTGAAGATTTCTGACATGGATACCGATTATTAAACGAATCGCTCAGGATGGGATCATTATCTTTAGTTATTTGATAGTCTTAATTCGGAATTCATCTTCGTTAATGGTGACATTTTATAGTGTAATATCTTATGTTACTTTAATTTTCTGCCTCTTTTTTAAACACTTTTTCCTCTTATTCCACTAATGCATTTTGAAGAATTTTTCAGTTAATTTGATATTTCCTAAATTTTGTTGTGTAAATAGGCCCTTGAACGGTTTAATGGGAAACACGTTCGCCTTCGGTGGAAACCGGGTTCGATTCCCGGTTCCAACATTTATAGGTCTTCACCCAGCATTGTGATGAATATGGGCAGCACCTGAATAAATATATAGCGGATCCGGTCACGGAAAGCAAAATATTACTGGTTGAGAGTTGATGTCTAGACCACCTGTCTCCCACGGTGAATGCCGCCTGGCTAGGCCTCATCCCTCAACGAAATATCACGCTGCGGATTTTTGCTTACTTTACGTTTCTGTGTTGCTTTATTATATTTTCCATTTCCTTTATTTTTTTACCGTTACCTAACTTTTATTCACTGTTATATAATTTTCGCTGATTAGAAATTTCGCGCAAAACTTATGATGAGATTTTATGGCAGGTTTGAGTACAGAAGTTGTTCACATTATGGAAGTGAACAGTAAAGAGTTACATTACATTGGAAAAACCTCTAATTCACCTGTAAACATGCTCTCGTTGATATTTTTTAAAAGCGGCAATGACCTGTGATTTTTCATCCAACAAATATATTATATTTCATTAAAATGTCGAGCACACTTCAAGCATTCACGATGAACACTGAAGGAGCTCAAAATTTAGAGTTTTCCCTTATATTTTAAAAACTATGGAAAGAAGTGACAGTCAAATTTGCGGTATCAATTGTTTCTAGCGATTTTTTCTGAAAGAGATGTCGCCGTGAATTGGAAGGAAAATTTATTTAGGCCATCAATAAATTTTGCATACCTCCATTGGAAGTAAGAAAGAGATTTCTCTAAGGAATTTGAAAACCATTCGGCAGTCCTTAATCCATACGAAAATGGATCAAAAGCATCTGTTAGTTTCGTGATTGTTTAAATTGTGATAAAGTAACTTAAAATTTGTTGCTATTATTTGGACTACTTTACATAAAAATGCATACATTATTGAGTTATTATAACATACATACAGCATTGGCTCTCTTAAATTAGTACACTGGTGATACATGGTAATGACTGTCTAGGTTCCCGGATAGCAAAGTGGGTAGCGCGCTCGCCTTTGATGAAAGCTGTCCCAGCCGTGGAACAGATGCGCAAAATGACATAACCTGCCGAAGCAATTTTTAACAATACTTCTACTTGAATGACGGAGGGAAGAAGCATGGGGTTGATGTACGTAAGGGTGGTGATGGAAAGTTTATGATGAGAACTAAAAGCAGAGAAGCGACTGACAGGGAAGATGACGGCTAAACGACTATCAGTTTATATGAAGATGAAATTACGAAGAAAAGCGTGCAAAGGTTGTAGGCAGCGAACGGAAAAGCTTTGCATTATAATTTAATCTTCCATTCTGCAATCACCTTCATCTGAAGGATGTTATCTTCACAGACACACCGCTGTCGAGTCTAAAATCCTCCCGCACAAACCAAGCCCCTCAGTACCTTTTCTAAATGAGCGATAAGGTTTGCAAAGATCTAAGCCATAAAGCCAAAGGTCCCGACGACGCGAATTTAAAGATAACCGTTGGCAAAACAAGAGAAATTTGATCGTTCTTTGCGGAGGAGATTTTATCATCTGCTCTAGTTATGAATGCGGGACGTGGTCGGGGAATCGACGGCGGATTCGGATGGGAATAGCAATGCCTACCTCAATCAAGGTGCCACTTAAACATTCTCTCACGTCTTATTCTAACGAGATTTTTAATCAAGCCTCGGAATGATTTCGGACTTCTCAAACTCGGAACGAAATCCTCCTTTTCTGATTCAGAAGTAACACATTATTTCACGATGCCTTAAAAAATCTGTTGTGATTGAAAATAAATTTTCTTAAAAATTTTCCTTCGGAGTCACACCGTAGAATTGCCTTTCATGTCATAACATGAAGTTTCGGAAAGCAACGCTTTGGTCGAAGAAATGAAAAACATATTTCGAGAGGACTGACCCGGTTGTTTTAGAGGTGATAAATGATTTAACTGGTCAAAAATTTGAGACACTTTAAAATGAAGATAAGCCGTAGGATAAACAGTGTTGAAAATATCTGAAAAGAGTATTGAACCACGTATCTCTCACTTTCCGGGTGGGTGCTCTTACTAATTAAGGTATCTCGCAGAACAACCTCATTTCGTTTTTCAGGAAATAAGTTTGGCAAAGTTCATTTCCTCAAATTCCGAGAATAATCTCCATGAACGAAGAAAGGCAGGTAGTTTCCCGGTAGCCTTATACGCATCAAAAATCATAACCCTCGGAGATCACTCGAAAACGAAGAAATAGAGAATATAAGGAAAATTCTAGGAAAGATTTACGGCTAGAATAAAATATGAATATTTAAACGAATAAAAAATTGCCGATCTCTCTCATTCGCTGATAGACTCATAAATCGTAAGAATATACGATAAAAGCACAAGAGACAATTGGAATTTATAGACGTAACAAAATACAACGTAATCGTAAGTACTGAAAGTAACTTTTAAGATGACGAACAAAATAAGGTGAAGATTACCAGGATAAGTAAGTACGAATGAAAAATGAGGTACGTAAGTTGAAATTTTCACATAGATGTAAGATAATGCCAAGAGGAGAGAGAAGAAAAAATATCGACGTCACAGGGACTCAAACCCAGATCTCTCAGTTTCAGATTCTCACGGACAGGTGTTATAACCACTTAAACCACTATGCTGATTCAATTCTGCTTGTTTAAAGGGTTACTCTATAAAAAAAGGCGATTTGAGGTATACCCCACAAAAGAAATCACCATATGAGTCGATATTATTCAGGTTTGTGCCTAAAAACAAATTACATTTAGGATTCCTCAAGAGATTTGGTAAGGGTAAAAGGGAGTTAATTTTCTTTAACGCTATGAGTACTGTGGTAGTTGAAGTTGTTAAATTTCCATCATTTCAGCTCAGAGAGAAAAGCAAGATAGCAGAACAACTCATGACGTGGCCTAAATAAGCATGTTCAAACGCGCTACATCATCAGGTTAATAAAGATAGAAAGCGCTGTTTCGAATGGACAAAACGGAGAGGAGATGGAAATGGAAGTTTTAAGAGCTTACTTCTACCTTTTCACCCAATATTTAATGGAGAGGAACTAGTGCGTGAAGCCGTCAAAAGGTGAGCGGAAGTCATTAAAACCAAAGTCGTGAATGTGTATACTGCATGTTTACAACGATTGATAGTTCAGGTGCTTGAGTTATCTGCCGCGGAAGGTTGACGACCATATGATGTTTCGTTTAAACGATGAAGAAGTAATACCTTCAAACATGAAAATAAAGTACAGTGTCATTCAATCAAACAACTACAAATGTAACAAAAATTGCTGAAACTTCGTGACAATCCACAGTTTAACATCCCATTCCGTAACACATACATATTTAAAAATTATTACGGGCGAAATTCGGACTAAATAGTTCAAATATCTCAGCAATTATTAAATTAAATTAAATTAAAGCGATTTAGGTAATTAAATAATTGCTGAGATAATAACAGCATCGGTTCCACAAAGAGAGGAAAATAAAATTCCAGTGTAAGCATTTATTTTAAACTATAAATAAAGAAATAAATGAAAGTAATGAAAAAGGATTATGGTAAATTAGAGATAGATTTGTACTTTTCCACAAAAACCTTTCACAAATACAGTTTTTGTGGATAAGTACAAATCTATCTCTAATTTACCATAATTATGACGTTCCGCAACATCACAGCCGCATCCATCGATCGTATAATGAAACAGGATAAAAATAATAAAAAAGAAAAAGTGGGGTAAAAATTAATTATGTAATGATGATGCATAACAAGAAAGTCGTTGCCGGAATGAGTGCAGGATGTGATTACTAAAGTACTTCCTTCCTTCAACAATCAGCAAAAATGAAGGGGAATGCACACGTCAGAGGCCACGTGCCAAGGACGTTACTGAAGGCATTACTGGGTTTTCCAATCTATGCAATCCAGATGACAGCTTGTAATTCGCTCGCGTAATTTGCAAGTCCGTACACCAGAGACGAAATCGTCACAATGATTCGGTGAAAATCCCGTTTTCTATCTCGTCTAATGAATACCTGTCACGGCCTCACCAGTGGTTTTCGCAATTACTAATTGCATAATACGCATAATTGGATTAAAAAATAGTCAGTTTAGATCTCCTCAACCGAAATTCCTCTCCAGCATGTAAGATACCTGGGATATTCGTGACCATCTTATCTTACTCCCAATTATCTTCTGCGAGGAAATTGAAAAACTCGGAATTATAAGGAGAAAAGTCGGAAGTGCGATGACAAGATAAGAGGGCGATTCCACTTCTCCTTTTAGTCAAGATTAATGGAATGCGGCAAGAACATGGGAAATTAAAATCTGTGTCTGAGAACTCGATAAGGTGCAAGATAAGGATTTATGTTAAAACAATTGATGTGTTTGAGCAGTAAAGGTTGCTAAAATGATCTTTATAACGTGCGGGGAATTCTCGAAAGAAATTAGACAAAATCTATTGCTAAATAAAATCAGGGAAATAAGTTATAGGAACATTGAAATCTTCATGTTGCTCCTGTTGGTTTGTCGATGAAAAAAAGAGATAAACGCGTAGACAAATTGTTTAAAATCTCATTATTTCTGCAATAGTTTCCAGGTAATGACGCAGGTGGATCACTAAATACTAACATCTGATCCGAATAAAATTTAGAAAACCTTCTTTTCTTAAAAATTAATACGTGAAAGATTTCTGTTTTTTTCTAATGTATTATAAATACTTTGAACTAGAGAAACAATCTCCTTCTGCGTAGCTTTGTTGCATTCCACTCTAAACAATTGACATAATATCAAACCAAACCTATACAATAGCAGACAGATAAACCACAAGTCTTTCTCTTCTTAAGGCTTCTCGGCCCTCCCTTTATACCAAGAGGAATTTAAGCGTTGCAAGGATTTAACAGCCCCAGCTGACGGATTAGAATGTAACGCCTATGATTCTATTATTCAGGCAGGAAGCAGTTTTAAGTTAAAGAACATAAAAATTCATTTGGAAAGAGGTCTCTAGAATCGCACACCAAATCTTTTAACTGAAAACTGGCATTGTAAAGAGGACCTTTTAGATATAAACTACCAAGATTAGTCCATCATCCCCTCGGGAAGGCTTTGAACTATTTTGTATGCAACTAGCTTCGATAGATTTTCAATCTTTCAGTTAATTCTAATCCGATTCGCTTCACACTTTACATCATACATAAATTAATGACTCATTTGTCTCATTTACCCCACACGTTGATAGTTGGCTCACAGATCATGACTCTAAGTGTGGATATTTCATCTTCAGGTACATCTCAACGGCTACATCAGGGAAATCCTGTCTTCCGCAATATCTCCAATCATCTTCAATTGTTTTCAATTATTGCAGTTGCATAGACACACTGAGATCCATATTGTCGAGTCGCTGAGGCAACTCGGCTAATCATTCATTCACTATTAACTCAACGATTCACTCACGATCACTCGTTAATCAGTGGGGAAATAACCTTTGTAGCGATCGCTCACTGTTACACAACATGCCACATGTCGGTAGACATCCTGCATGCCTATTAGGATGAAGTTGTAGGATACACTCCGATTCGCAGAATAGAATTTGCAATAATACCATTGAGAGGAATCAACGGAAGCAAGTAGTTCAATAATCGGATCGTGACTATGGGCGGAAAAATGTAAAAATCGAGAAGAAAAAATACCCTGTACTCATATAGTACTAAGTTCTTTCGTTTCTCTGCAAATAGTATTAAAGGGTAATAGAAGGGTTTACCACAACGAAAATATTCTGCCAAAACGGGTATACGTCATATATGCTCCTACATTTCTTAAAGTACGGTTCTTTCTATAAATGAATAAAATATTAAGTACTCTATTTAATATTTACGTGAAAAAGTGTGCCCCTCTTAAGTTTTAGTGTCTTCCAGCATATTATGAAGAATTCCATATCATAGAAAAACTGAATTCTTGGGATAAAATTAGAGGAATGAAAAATATTTTTCTGTAAGTTTAAAGAATTAATATTATTTTGTGTTTTTCTAATCTATATTTTACTATGGATTACTGTGATATGCACTATATGGCATATAACTATGAATTTTGATATAATTTGTGGATATTTTACATGCTTGTATATCCTATGGAATTTTCAAGACTTTTGCTATTTTTAAGCAATCAAAGTCTTTGTAACATAAACTGGCACCTCCTGAGGAGCCACCAACTGGGTCAGGAGGTCCATCATGGCCATTGATAATTATTTAATAAGTTTTATGCTCCTTACTGTAACATAATTTCATTGATAACTTTATATGTGTAAAATAAAAAGGATAGAGGAATAAGCAACACAAAGGACAAAAACACAGCTCCTCCAATAGCTAAAAAACGGACTTATTTTGTGAATCGTTAGAATATACATTTCTTGGAAGATTAATCGGTGAAAGGCGGTCAAACGAGCGTTGGTCAGGTAAGAGCGCCGATCGAGTCAGCGTCGTTCAAAAGGAGAGAATACCAACAACTTTCCGAAGGTCGTTTAAGGGGCTGCGTGCGGCCGCAATTCCATCATTTGAGGTTTAAAAAAGCGTCACTTGGAAATCGTCGTTAGTGGGTCGATACTCCGAAAATAGCAAACGGTCATTAATGGAGCATTTTTACGCGCCTTATCTGAGATCGCCCCATTCACCGCTCCTTCCTTCCCTCCACAAACCGTTTCCCGTCCTGCGCGAGAATCTCGCACTTGGCGAGAGTGGCCATTTCGCTCCGGAAGGGACCTCTACCGGTCGAATGCGGCCCATGGAAATTCGGGGGACAGGTGACCGTGGCGCCCTTCAGATAAAGCTGAATTTTTTCCGCTATCACCGCTCTCAGCTGCGGGACGTGAGGCCGTTTAAACGGCGTTTTCCCCGATTTTCGGCCGATGCTCGCATTCGTTGGGTCGGCCGAAAAAAAAGGAGAGGCGATTTCAACGCTTTGTTTTTATAATTTCCAGACGCTTATCTCAGCACACACTGAAATTATAGCGCAGCAACTCATTCGGCAATTTGATGACATTCATATATGTGACCGTATATTCATTTCAAACATTCAGCTGAATCAGCTATATATTTTAAAGTTCTTTCTTCCTGGAAAATATCTGATGAAAACTTGCCACTTGTTAGTTGCGTTTCTAGGCGTATTCTCAACTAGGAAAACTTTTACTGAGAATGATCATCCTAACCTAACGCGTAGGCTTTCGATGCGCTTGGTGATAAGTTTGATATGTATCATAGTGATAAATTTATAAATGAAATAATCTCTGGAAGTTTCACTGCCTCAAACAGTGACATCATCAGGAGTTTACTAAAACAGTTATTTCCTTGGTATTTTTTTAGTATTCGTGTACCAGTGAAGTAGACATGAAGAGTACTTATGAAAGTTCCAAGGAAGTTAGTGTTTCAGAGAATCCTTATGATTTTCTCTTATTGAGCAAGTAACTGTTTTGGTTGAATCCTAACGATGGCAATAGTATAGGCGGCGTAATGTTAAAGGAGAATTATTTTATCTGTATATTTATTAGGGACCACGCTATGATTCCGGAAACTTATCACCATGATATCTAGGAAGACATTCGGGGTTAAACATATTTGGAAGATCGTTTTTCCTTGAAAATCAGTAAATCTGAGTGAATCGATTTCTAAGAATATATCTTAATATGAATATTTTATATACACTGTTTGTTATAGCAGTTTGTTGTTACTGGCCGCGGTGGTGGAGTAGTTAACGTTTTGAGGCTCGAGCCCCAAGGTCTGAGTTCGAATACCGGCTACTTTTCTCTGTATTTAAAACCGAATTTTCGTGGTTAGGGAATGGTTGTGTGTGTCTGTACAATTTTTCCGATGAAGGTTGGAGGGTTTCCGAAGCCATAAAAATTAGCATCAAAAGAAAATTCATCACCATCATCGCATAAGTGATGTCACTAACTATAGTACTGCATACGAAGGCATGTAAGAAGGAAAAATACTGTAGTTTATTATTGTAGTTGATAATATAATTTAATTTGACTGGAATAAAAATCCCTCTTGGAAGTTGCCTTTCAATGGTAGGAACGGGACTCACTATTTTCATCCACGAAAATTTTTAGAAGATTAGTTACATTCTCTTCTCAATTTCTTGAAAAGGAAATTCCCTTTTCCCGGGCTATCCAGGAATACCATTAAATAATGCTGTTAGAGCATGCGAGGTAGGAACATCAAGGGCTCTAGTCAGCAAAGCAAACGCCGCAGAGCACCTTAAAATCTTCGAGGTTATGGGCGATAAAAATCAGAGCATCTCTCTCCTCTTGAATGCATTTAAGATGATTCCGCCAACATCAATAGAATCGGGAAGGGCATTCTCAGCCTCAGGAGTTCTCTTTAGTGGAATGAGAACAGGGACTGAGTGATGAATGCATTGACCATCTCTGTTATTTGAAATCGCACCATGAAAATTCACGGCTAATATATTTTTATTAAAGTTATCGATTTTCTTTATTCATAAATAATTTCAATTTTTTAAGCGATTCTCTAAACATTTCAAAAATTCTTTTTCGTTCTATTCTTTACAATCTTCAAAGGAATAGAGTAGTGTTTTATCTCGGGAAAATATTTCATTGAATACAAAAGTACTTTTAGTAGGTATTCATTAAGGTAGCCTTATTTCACCTGTTATGGTGATTGCAGAACTTACTTAAGGAGAATAAGCAAATATTACATATACTCTATTCTACTTCTATTCCTAGTATAATACATTTCAACTTTAATTCTAACTAATTCTAATCGGGGATTCCCGAGGATCCGGGAAGATAAATACGTTCATCCCAGAATCCCAAGATGCGAAACACCGTGAAATGAGGAACCCTGACTCCTTCTTACTCTACTTACTGAGTGAACGTGAATGGGTGTTGTGTATTTGAAGATATCTTCGACCTATAATACTGTTAGTAACACTGCTACGTTGAGGTGGTTGTAAAATGGATAAAAATAGAATAACATGGCTCTCAAAAGCTTAAAATTTTTGAAGGCTGTAATTAAATCGTGCATTCTTTATGGGGTGTTTTGCTATTAATCTTCTGAATTACGGAATTTATGGATGTAGGTTCTACTCTGATTAGAGTTCACTGGTTTCATAGGATGTACTTAGTGCGAAATTGAACTTTTCTTCGAGTATATAATAAGAATAAGTCAAATTCAGGTCTAATTAATCCAGGCTTGGATGTATATTGCTAAATTCTTCATCAGTGAAAATTCAAAGTGATTATTAATTGCGGATTAATAGGATTATACAAATGGTTAAACGTCTGTTTTATGATAAAACACACTTTTTCCGCTCATAAGACTTGAAGTGAATCTTATTGTGAATGAGAAGTGTTGATATTAATCATTCACATATATCCTTTGTTAATTTTGCGAGTTTGAATTTTTATCTGCATTTAATTGACATTTCATAGAAGTTGACTAAGTTCTTTAATCATGGCTTATTTTATAATTTGTGAATTTTAATGGTAGTGCATACTATTCTTAGTATATTGTTTGAAAGTTGGTCTTTTGTAGCGAGTTCTACAAGGTCATGATATAGGTATCTATTTTTATAATCTATCTATTTTTATGTAATTATAAGTCTCAATAGGTATGTGCAAGTTTTTCCATTATCGGAGAGTTATTTCTAGGTGTGGATTCTTTTTCATCTAGGATTTTAAATCCATAAGAAAATGTTTTAATTTAATTATTTTATTAGCTTTCTAGTTAGTTCTCTTTTACACTGACGATAGGTTAAACAGTAGAGGAGGCCTTAAAGAACGATTTCAGCCCAAAATATAGACAGTATTTATTTACGTAAAACAATAAGTCCCGTAAATGACGTTGTAATTCTTGAATGCACAAAATTTGAGCGATGTCGCAAATACATGAATCCCAAGGAAGAATAAGTAGACTTGAAAAAAACCACTCCTTGTTCAAATAGATGAATTCGCAAGTACCGAGAGCCTATATTGAGGTGTCGGGTACCTGATGAAATATTTTATGGTGGCACTACTGCTGTAGCTCTCAAATCCTGTTTGCGTAAAGATATTGATGTCACAATGTAAATACAGCACTGACCCGAATAAAAAAAAAACGATCGCAAAGTGTAAAAGAAGCGCAAAACGCGGGCCATCATTATATTTCGGGGGTTTCCTCGAGCCGAAAAATCCAAAACTGCCATCACCGCTATCACAGCACCTTTAAGACGCCTCTTTTATTGGCCCTCGTATATTTTTCGGAGCGTTGTCGCTACATTTATGAGTCAATAAATTGGATCTAAAATTTCCCATCAACAGACCGATCTTCGCGTGTATGAAAGAATCTCCGAGCGCTAGTTCTTCAAGGAGATAACTCGAAAATTTAATCTCTTCTCCGAAGGCGTTCTTTCCCGGAAAAAATAATAGGCAAAATTTCGCGGAAGATATTGAGTCTGGGAGTCTTTTCAATCTGATATCGGGCGTCATAGTAACCACATCGCATTCGTGGAGGGAATGAATAATGGAACAAGCGGATGAATAACGTGCGCTCCTCCGACGCTCAAAAGACTTTTAATCTAATTAATAAGCAGAGTAAACTCATTAGATCTCTCTTTAAAAGAAGGGATATTACCCATTGCGAATCTCGTACACGAAGATTATAAGTAACGCCTGAGTTTAAAAGTAGATTCTTTGAAGAAAAAAAGATCGCGAGAGACACGTTTCAAAGGAGAATGGATGGATTCCTTTGAATAAAAGACTTTGCCGATTTTAAGTGATCTCATTATAGAGTTTCAAACTCTCGCACACGTATAATTCCGAATTGAAACTCGCGATATTTCATCGAGTTTCGACTATAGGTAACTTCAAACTTGTTCTATTTAAATAATCCGCCCCAATTTGAAGGGCTTAGTGTTTGATGAAAATCGATGCATAGTTGAAATTGTTAGGATTCTTATCTATTTTCTATCTTATCAAACAAGAGCCATAGCTGTAACTTATATTGGATACCATGGTAAACAGTAGAACAAAGAAATTACAACATAAAAGGAAACAAATTTAAAATAATAAAGACAAGGGAGGGAAATTTAAAGAATCTGGGATGATATTTTGTGAAAAAAATTAATGTAGAATTAGGTGAAAAATGGTAAATGGAAGGTGTTTGTGGAATAAAATTAATAAAGATGGAGACGTGGTAGAAGGAGGTGGGATTTTCCTGGGGGTGGGATATAATTAATAATAATAATGACTTTTAATGGAAACAGGAAGACCCCAATCACATCCATTTTAATAATTATTGACGAATACAAACAATCATTCCCTTACCAGAAATTTCCGGCTAGCCGGGAATCGATCCCG
Organism: Pachydiplax longipennis; assembly: GCA_036926295.1. Taxonomy (NCBI): domain Eukaryota; kingdom Metazoa; phylum Arthropoda; class Insecta; order Odonata; family Libellulidae; genus Pachydiplax; species Pachydiplax longipennis. Next base: position 41,444,184 of record JAVFKF010000015.1, read on the forward strand.
GGACCTTGGTAAGTGGAGCGATAGCATGTAGGCATACTAACCACTCCGCCACATCGGTCAGACAAATTATTAATAATTTATATTAATTTATATAATAATGCAATAATTTCGTGAAAGATAAAATGATCCCAAGGAGAAACAGACACGAGGAAAGTCTGACGGTTCCGGATCTCACAATTTCCATTCAGCTGCTTTGCATATTAAGCTATCCGTCCAGAACATTTAAACATGCAGTTCGGGAGAGACTGTAGGCGTATGTGGTTTCGGACTGTGTGGCTAACGACCTCATTGAGGCACATAAACGGCCATACGAGTTCCCGACCCGTCAGATCTTTTCATGTCTCTTTCGAAATTTTTCTCTACGTGCAAAGTCGCCTTTAGCCCCTTCTCCAAACGCTATTGTGCTGCGAGAGATGTCGTGGGTTCCGCAAGAGGTAATAAGTGCACAGTATAAATATTTGAAGATAGTGTCGAAGCATTGAGTGCTTGCGAAGCGTTTAAAAATTTTTCCGCGCAATGTTTTTCCGCAAATGTGATGAAGATGACCACAAAAAATATTAACAATTGCAAAATTCAACATTTTAGTACAATGATCGATGGAATGGGTAAAGGTAACTTTGCACATAAGGGCATGCACCCCAGGAAAAGTTCCAAGGCGAAAAGGACTTGAAAAAAGTCTGACGGGACCAGGAATCGAACCCGGGCTTGAGAAATTGTTCTGATCGGATAGCTTAGTTGGTGAAAGCGACCTCCCGAATAGAGGAAGATCCCGGTTTCGATTCACAATGATCGATTATTATGTTGACAACCTTCTATAATAGAGTTATAGAATAAATAGCGTGATTGAATAGCATAGAACAAATAGAATAATTTAATAATAAATAATTCAATGTTTAAAGAGGAAACATAAGTTTCGCTTGTCCACTTGTTTTTCGTTCGCTTGAATTTTTGTGCAATTGCTCTATCACTTTAAACTTTGTAACATACATGTTTCCAATAGCTTTGCGGATTTCAAAATATCGAGAATAAACATTTTACTATGATAAAAGTTCTAATTTTTAACATTTGAAGTACATAATGCTCTACGATTAACAACAACCCGAAATTGAATTTCGTTGGTGTACCGCAAAAGTAATTCTTTTTTCCGACAGTGTGCCGTGAGTTAAAGTATTCAGGCAGACACTGACTTATACATCTTAAATTCCAAAACATTTGTTAATGTTAAAACAGAAACAGTGGTGCTTTTATTGACTTTGAAACTCCTTCAAGAATGATAAAACTCTTAAAGAATAGGCGAGGATTTGAAGGTAAAAGAAGAAACTCTTGATGTTCCTCCTCGGCTTCCTTTTCTTTCCTTACAATATTCTGGGTCGGGATTGTCTGGAATGTATTTCTTGGAAACCCTCCTTTCGAAATCTTCGAGTGGAATTCCTGCAGAACGTGCTAATAAGGAGACGCCTCAAGCATTTGCCAGCAAACAATTGTGAGCGGCAGAAATTCATGCAGATGAAGAGTATTTTTTATAATTCAGAAAGCGAAACTATCCGAGCGAAAAAATTCTCGATACTTTAAAATAATAAAAGTGCCATTCAAGTCATTGTAATGGGAAAAGTGAACAGAAGTTACTTAATACATATTTTTATACAGAATAAATTAAATATCTATTTCTTAGAATAGGTAGCGATAAAAATATTTGCAATTAAGTTTTAAAAATTTACAATTATACTTTAACCATAAATGTTATTTATTATTTATCAGATGCTTAAGATGAAATTTTCATAAAAAAGTGAGAGATAAAGTGTGTCATATAGACCGAAATATATGTTAATTGGTTCTAAGAGTCTGAGAAATTAATTAGAAACTAATCTTCACATATTTTACTCCTCTTTTTCTTTTAATGTGATACTCAGAGGTCTACTATAGGAGATATTAGATACTCTGTATACAATTTATAGACTATATGGTATCTAGTGTCCCCTATCCCTATATATTACATACCCTGTTATACCCTATTTTTTAGGATGGAAGTTTTGGTAGACACTCCCATTGCCAATGCCTAAGGATCTAAACCATTATCGCATATTAAAATATTGGTGGTAGATACATAAGTTCTTTTTATGGATTTTTATTTATAATGGAGAAATTCGAGGCCATATTAGTAGATTCTATGTTTCCTTAAGGGAAATGTATTCCAAACCGTGTGCCGCGATACAAAAGTGTGCCGCGAGGAAGAGGAAATAAGTATGCCGCAAAAATTTCAAGATAATGTCGAAGCTGAATTTTGAGTGTTTCTGAAGAGATTGTATATTTTCTACGCCATATGTTTGCGTAAATGTGAATAACACGGATCTAGGAGCGCTTTTAAACCCCTAAGTGCTTTAGGGATTTGAGGATAATAGCCTTTTCTATTCAAAGTATTCATTCGAACTATCCTTGCACACGTTTTTCGCTCCATCCATAACTCTTACCATAAATTCCCTTTCGCTTTAAAGCTGCGCGCATCTTTTCCCTCAGAATTTCATTCCCCACATTCAAGCAGCTTCTTCACAATCTTTCTGTCCCTTCAATGCCACTCAAACCCTTCTCATGCGCCATTCCTATTCCATCAATCCTTGCTACATTTATATCCATTATTATACACACAAAAACCTAAAAGACTTCTTTCAAATTCACGCGGAATTTCTTTCAGCCCACTGTCATTACTTTCTCAGTCTTATTTTTCTGTTTTATTCTTCTTTCTGCGTCTTGTATGTCCCTTTCTTATTTTATAGTAAATGTACTCTAATCCATTACAGCTGGATTCACTTTATTCTTATACTTCTCCTGAAACACTCCGCTAGTGTATATGTACAATACATTATGCAACGGCGATGTTCCTGACTGTGATGTATTCAGATCGAATGCTGGTTGGTAACTCATCTCCTCTGCCGTTAGCTACCACGAGGGAATGAGACTTACTAGGCAAGATGAGGAGTGAGGTAGTTTTCCCTTGCTCACATTACCAAAAGATAACGGATTTTAAATTAAAATCTTTAATAGCATATGTTAAAATTAAATACAATATAATTAATTTCCGAATTCAAAGCCAGTCTACGATACTCTTGACGTATTTATCTCTTTTATGTTTTGTATTTGGCATTGCTTCTTGTGTTTTAAAATCTGTTTATATGTGATTGCACTAATGTTAGTTTTCCTATCTGTAGGTTTCGTAGGTTTTTCACACCCCCCTTCTTGAGGGTGTTTTCCTTCAGTGGAAATTTTTTTCCTGAGCACTTAACTTAGGTTTTTAAATCCACAAATCAGTCATCTTCTCTGTTCTGTTTTTTTCAAGATCTTTTTTAAATTTATACGACGAAGGGTTAGATGTAAGAGGAGACTTTATAGTCTCAATCTTGCCCTAAATAAAGTCCTTTATTATTATTATTATATTATTATTTATGAAATGATGTCGTTATATTATGTTAAATAATCTTCTAAAGAAATTCAGATAAATAGAACACACGGTATGGTCATTAAGATAAAACAGAGTACTACTGGTACGGAAGCTGTAAAGCCTTATTTCCTTTTAGATTGTTTTTATCATCGAAAGTATTCTAGTCTCTCTATAAAGTATTCAGCCCAAAGACCGGTTGAAGCCCTTCGCCAATAGATACCGACATGCATACGTATCTCCTATTCATCTAAAATATTGATTAAAAGAGGTACGAGATGGGAATGAAGCTTACTACGCAAGATGAGATGTGAGGTAGTTTGCCTTTGCTTATCTTACCGCAGCACTGAGCCAGAATTATGTAAGCGAAGAAATTTCACGTTGGTGAAGTGCAATGACTCTACGAGTAACACTTTTCGTGCCATTCCATGAGGAGAAACTTTAATCAATGCCATTATTCTGTGTCATTCCTACTACGGTAGCTTATTATGATAGTTCATATTATCACATCCATGAATAGGAATTAGTCTAAAGAATAGGAAAGATACTTTTTTGTATTTTTTCGGTATCCTTTAACAAAAGACATAAAATATATTCTATACATCAAGATAAGGCACAAGAACCAATTGCGATGTAAAAACAGTGATCATGCAATGAAAAATTCCATTCTGAGAGATTGCTAAGAGGATAGCGCGTTCGCATTTGGTGAAAGCGGCCCCGGGTTCGATTCCCAGTGGAAGCCCATATTTGCGAAATGACCTTGGCTATCGAAGCACTATAAATAACGGATTAGAGAGCTTTAACAGAAAATTATTAGCTTTAGAAGTAAAGAGCCTTTTCATGGGCCTGAAAGCAAATATATTACGCTAAGAAATAAAGAAGCATCAAAGGAAGATGGAGAAAACATCAAAAATGGGGGTAAAGCACGAATTTTGAGGCGCACATCATTCTCCCACGTATGTCTTGGAGAAAAAGAAGGAACGACAAATTTCGGAGAATTCGCGGAAAAAGAATTTTAACGAGAAATCGATGTGAAGCTGGTGCTGACAGTCGGGAATCGTACGTCACTTTGATAGTTTTAATGCATCGAAATGATTTGATGGACTACCGATATTGATTTTCCTTCTTTTTTTCGAATCAAAAAACCGTGTTCCACAGCTTAAAAATTCCTCGGAGATTATCTGAAAGCGGATTTTTTTTTTAATCTTCGGAACATTATTTCGATTTCAGAGAAACATCTTAATATGGAGCGAACGGAGCAACAAAAACTTGAAGAGAGAATTTCTTCTCTTTACTTATAGAATAAATACCTCACGTTGATGAGTACTCAAGCAGTCGAGTGATTTTTCTTTCGGTTTTTATTTGAAAGTTGCAGCGAGATATTCACGCGCATCGTGTATTTATCCTGAGATAGAATTTTAAAGAAGCGAAAAGGATTCAATTCAGAGACTCATCTAGTTTTAATAAACTACGCCGAATCCATTAACTATATTAACCTAAAGGGAAAGATATTTAACACAACACGGTAAGTTGCGCGTCTGGAAATGAGAGGAGGAACGGAAGCTAGAAATATCGACATGACTTAGACCTAAAAAAACAAGTCCCCTTTCAGGCAGGTAATCTAACCAATAAATACCATACCGAGTCAATTATACTTTTGTTAACGGGAGTCCCAGTGATATACAAATCTTTACTTCTGAGTATTAACTTAAGTTTTTGATTAAACAGTAAAATATAAATTTCATCTATATCAATAATCGATAAGGGATTTGAAAAACTCTTTGTTAGTCATAAACGTTGGTAAACATTGGACAAGTTTCAAGGGACGGAAACAGAAGTTCCAGGACACCGACCTTCTAGGAATCGCCCAATGGGCATTTCGATTATTATGCTTATATCCTCAGAGGTCAACGCATAAAATTTTGTATAACAATACAAAGATCATCATGATATATTGAGACATTAAGTTGACAAAAAATAAGAGATTGCGCAACTGATTATCGATCAATGGACATCTATCACATTATCAAACATTTATTTTGATGGTTTAATCAGAAACTGTAAGCTGAATTTTAACTCAGGAGCAAGAATAAAAGAAAAAGCAATTCTAACACGCAATTTCTACTTAAGAGTGTCCACAGATGTAGATTTCAAAATGTCGAATTTAAATTTCATGGTCCTTACTGCCTCATTGACTGCACGATGGCGTTGAATACGATAGAAAATGAAAATAGTGACTTCCAAGCTAAGTAACCAATTATAACTAAAATAGGAAAGCATAACGATTACAAACACCGAGTATAGAGCTTTCAGTATTCAAGACTTACGAGGAAGTTAATTGTTCCTTATTCATATCTTGGAAGTTAATTAAATAATGATTCGACTAGTCTAAATGAATACAGTATTTGATCAATATTTCTAACCAATAAGAATCTTGGGCTAATTTAAATCACAAAACGGGTTTTTGATGATAACTCAAATGATCTACTTAAAGATTCGACAACCACTGGCTAATTTTTAAGTTAAGCCGTCAAAAAACCAAAATTACTAAACTTTAACGTTGCTACAGTTAAATTGTGCGTCCAAGAAACGTGCTTATTAATGTTTTTGTAATGTTCTTGGAAATTAAATTTAACTTTATTTTAAATAGAGATGAAGATGAGAAAACTACTTCCAATTTACATCTATTCGGAATATTAGTGATATGCAGTAAAACCTGGTTAAGGAGCTTTTCAAAGGATGGAGTGAAAATATCGTATAAGCGGAATAGTGTTATAACCGGGTTTTCAAAATATTATACTCTATCCTTTAAGTCAGAAAACAAAAGGGAAGATTTTTTGATTTTTGAATAAGGGATTTGCACCTTGGAATCAAAAAGCAATCTTCTTTAGCTGGCTTTGCTTGCCCCAGCTGTAGATATATAGAGAGTTCGCGAGCTATTGAAGTATAATACTGGTTGCCTTCTTGTCATATGTTTAAAGAATGACCTGCTTTTCTCAAAGAGGGCGTCATTCTTTGTTACTTGATTTTGGTAATTTTCAGTCAGCAATGAAGCAATTTTCACCAAATAGATAAAAAGAGAAGAGTAATGTTAATAATTCTCTGACTATCGACAGAGGCGGAAGAATAGCTTCAGCAGGTCGCAGATTATCCAGGGAAAATGGGAAAAAATGAAGAAAAAAATCCGCCTTTTAAGCGAGTAGCAGAACGTCTTAAGCGGTATTTTTACCATGTGTTTAGTGTAAAAGGGACCGGAAGATAACCGCATCTTAAGCGAGAGCGTCTTAAACGGGTTTTACTGTATACGTTTATTACTATATGTATTGTATTACCTATTCATAGATTTATAGAACAAAGAGTATGGAGGAATTGAAGTTCTCCCGCTGCAAGACGTAATATTTATTTACACGGTTAAGAGTACACATCCCACATCTGCTGCCGGAACTGTTTGAAGTGCAGCATCTCTCCCTCACGTGATGAATAGGAGAGGAAGGCATCAGCTCAAGCAGAAGTTTTCCTCATCTGAGTTCCTCACACGGCAAAAGAATTTCCGATGGAGCTGCGAGCTATGGAATGAGATTCAAGTTGGCTCAAGAGAAATTCCGGGGGAAAAATTTGACAGTGCCAGAGATTTGGTCTGTATCGCATGGTCTCCATTCGGTATGAAAACTCTTGTATCGATATATCTTGCGGCGGAAGTTGGTTTTACACGCCGGTAGAAAAGGAATGAGTTTCCGAAGGTCGTTATTTTGAATAAAGAATGGATCGATTGTCTGGTACCAACGTCAATTTCGAAACACAAATACATGAACAATAACAATATAGAATCATGATGGAAAATCTTATATTTTTCCATTGAGTCAATGGACAGACGATATCGAAGTTTTTCAGCCAGATGAACAATCCGTTCAACAAAAAAATTACGACGTTAAGTTAAAATATACAACAAAGAAGAAAAATTGTAATCTTTAAGTTAAAAGATATAAATATATAAAAACGAAGGAATTGAATTTTAACTTAGCACATTAAGTTGTGCGACTAAACCCAAGGTTATACAAGAAGTGAAAAATTGCGACTTGGCTGGGACTCGAACCCAGGTCTCCCACTTTCCGGACAGGAGAAATAGAGAGATAAGCTTCCGATTACAGAAATGAGATTGAGTGGCTCGGTAGTTCAATGGACAGAATACCTGCCCGGAAAGTGGGAGACCTGGGTTCGAGTCCCAGCCAAGTCACAATTTTTCACATCTTGTATAACCTTAGATAAATAAACGTTAACACGATTCTAAATAACTCGTATATGTATATTTTATGCATAAAAATTATTCGTAAATGTTATACATCCTCGTTAAGAGTCTAACGTTGCTTTCAGGTAACCCATTTCATTCATCTACGCTTTACACCTATAGAAATAGTTTCTAATTCTCCTTTTAGGTGGTTCTACAATATTTTCACAAGTAACGTCCTTTTTATCCGTAACTTATGGAATTATTTAACTAGTCTCGGATCTCTTTTACGTAGATTTACTTTTATTAGTCTAATGCTAACTCGTCAGGCTGTTTAATTTTATAAGACAAAAAAGGAGTGAACTAGGAAAACGTATATAAAAGATAAAAAGTATATAAAAGGAGAGGGAATCGAACCCAGTCCTTCTTTTGATATTCTAACCCAGCTAGTGCTATATTATCATTATTTGAAATGTCTTTATTGAGGCGAGATCAAGACTGAAAAGTCACTTTTTTATCTAACGTGATATAACGTGTAACGTGCTGTGTCATAAATATTAATAAAAACCTATATTTTGTGAGTATAAATAGAAATAGATAGGAAAAATTTAGGAGTTGTGAATGTAAAATAAACCTAAAGTAATCTCTTAGAAAAAAATACCACAGCAAGAAAATAAAAAACTAGATAAATAATAAAAATAAACATAAAAAGAAGAGGTGTGTAAAACCCGCGCAAACCTACTGATAGTACATGCTGAAAGATGTGAAGGAGAACTGTTTCATAAATAAAGATCACAAGAATATATTACTGAGTAGTATACTTGAAGTAATATTATTGAGTAGTATTATAAAAAATTACATAGAATAAAATCAACAGCTGGCCGCATAGCAGTAATTCACTTCAAAAGTGAAAATATAGAAACCAAAAAGAAATGATTATTTTTGAAAAATTGCTAAAAGAACATACTAAATTTAAAATCGTTTAAAAAAATAAAATTAGAAAAATTCAATTTCAAAATACTCATGGAATACCTAGGAGAGAAAAACTACTGAATAGGACGTATAGAGGTATCCTACAGTACAGAAAATACGATAAAAATAAAAGAAACTTAATAAATACACCGAGAAAATTTTGGACCAAGGGACCTGGAAACATTTCGAGACGAGTATAGAGAAATGTAGCTCAATGCAGCGTGAAAAGACCGTCGTCATCGTGTTGATCCGTGCTGAGGTGGATATGGTGAGGAGTGGTGGGAGGAATACCAATTGAGTGACTGAATCTCTAGAAAATGAGAAAGGCATTTTTTCTTGAAAGAGCGAGTGGAAATGGAAGATTATATATATGAGGTAGAAGAGAGTTCCGAAACTTAATGGCAGTTACTATGAAGGATTTGTAAGACATATCCGTTCCTCGATTTGGAATTGGTAGATATTTTCCTGCTAATATTGCAATTAAGGTCAGATTCCAAGAGGAAATTTTTAAAAAGAGTTTTTTTATGATTAAATAAAAGATAGAAGTCCTAACGTGTTGCGAAACTTTATTGTGAGGGCTCATGTTATTACTTTAATGATGGACTCAATTTTATTACCATCGAAATTGATTATTAATTAACATTTACAGGATCCACATTAATTAACTTTGAAGCTTGAATGCCTTCCGAGAATGACACGGGGCAGGCACTTTGCCAAAAAAGTCTCTTAGTTAATACCCGTCCTCAAACAATTGGACCGAGTCACTCCGTTTTATTTTCTGGCATTACATTCGTTAAAATGTTTCAAATTTCCGAGGATTTGCCAAAATATCATTTGGGAGTCCTTTGACCCTTTAAAAGGCAAATGTTTGAAAGAAATAAAGGCTTATGAAGGAAGACGGATCAATCCGAGATGTAGAGATGAGTGGTTGGAAGATGAGGAAAATTGTGAAAGAGGATTGAGATTCTTAATGTAATCTGCATGACGGGTTGATTGGGGGGACATCGGAGAGAAAGTTTTGGGAAGGAAAAGAAAGATTTATTTATAATATTATTTCAAATATTTTATGAAAAATTGGTTTCAGGAAAGGATAGCATAATCTGTTCCTATTTGGGATCGGCCCTATAAAGCGTTTGTTATTTAGCCTTACGAAAATGAATGGGATCTTTCCCACACATTTTCCAAAACCCAAAAAATCTGCAGAAGTAAAAAAATTACAATTATGCTATTGTAATTTCCGTTATTTTTCAATATTATGTAATCGCCGGTAACTACACACTAACCTTTTACAAGTAAAAATTTTAAAATCAATCAAGAATCCTACCCTTTAGCCTTGCTTTGGACTGGTGTTTGAAGATTCCAAAATGGAAGATTTGTATTGGGAACGTCCAAAACCTGAGGCTATGATTCAGACAAGTTTCAGAGAGAAGTCATAAGAGATAATGAAAATTACATCAATGACGTATATGAAAAATGGTAGTCATAGAAAAACATATAGTAACTTTATATATGTTAAGGTAAGATAATTTTATACATTAATCAATATATTGTGTATATACTATTTCTATTAGGTACAACTGTTGTTGGTAAATAAAAATTTACAACAGTTGTTAATGCAAAAATTAAATAAGTATAAAAATATGATTTTTCATGAATTGAAATGCGTCAAAAAACCGTGCAGAATCGACGTACTTTGTCTTATTAGAGATAAAAATATATTCATAGTTCAAGAGTTAAGCATCTTAAATATCACAGCTATTGGTTCACATATTGAAATTAAAAGCTTTGGATGGTCACAAGATACTGAATACATACTTAAAACACATGAATATTGCTGCGTTATAGAGACCATTGTGTATCTGATGCAATTGCATTTCTCGTATGAATCTCTTGGAAGATAGGAATGTTAGAGAAAAATTTGCATTAAGTTATACTGCAGCATTAAATACGAAATGTTCTTATTCAATTTGAAAGAAGTAATAAGTTACGGGATACGTTGGTTCAGATATACAATTAAATCACTGTTGAAATGAATTATAGTTTCGATCTGTTTTCCTACGCAGAATCATGAGCTGTAATAGGACGGTAAGAAAAATTGTGCTTACACCTCGCTAGTGGTTTCCAGGGAGACTGTAATAATTCAAACTGAAGGAAGATGAGAAAACGAAGGAGGTTGAGGTTGCACCATGCCATGCGGGTTGTCTGCTAAGACTAAAGTCAGCCATTGAGACTAATGTCTGAGAGGCTAAAATATATAAAAACTTAACCAGCCCTTTTTTCTTCATTTCCGTTTATTTACCAAATCAATTTCGATGAAAAGGTGAATTTAATGCATGTAAAATAGCAAAGTCAACATTTTCTAAGTTATGCTAAAGTTTTCCGTTAATTATCTTTATAAAAATTAGATTGATTACGATGGTCTGGTTAATATATCCCTTTATGTTGCTAGATATTCTTTGGATAAACTTGAAATCCTTCCACATGAGTTTCACTTTCAGATGAACAGGTTTCACCTTTAGATCCTCATCTACAGTCATCTTCTAGACAATAGCTATCGGCGCGTAGTTTTAAGCAACAAACGTTTAGTTTGTCTATCATCTAACTAAGACCGTTCGGGTAGAGAGTTTTTAATACGCTTCGTCCTTGAAGTAGCTCGAAGGTCACCTAATATCTATTCGGCAAGTTCATTTTTCCAGCATTAATTCAGAACCCTAGGCTTTGCTTTTAATTCCCTGTCTTAAATGCAAACACAACCGACGCCAGAAAGTGTTCTCTCGTTGTTTTATCATAGCATTGACATACAACAAAACGCACCTCCTTGGGCTAAAAGCTCTCAACTTCAAAGATGCAGGATTCATCCGCAAGATCTCTTTGATCACATACCGCATATTCCAGATAAAGCGTGATTAAAGAGAAGTAGCTCCCCTATGTTATCATTTCACCCGACAAAATACTTGGAAAAATCGCAATTACCGGGAAACAAACTTACAATACGCTTATTCTTATTTACTGGGAAGAATGTCGCTGAGAAGCAAGGAAAAATAAAGCATGAATGCATGAATTAGAGCAAACTAAGTAGAAATGACTAATTATATTAGCTTTTAATAAATGTAATGATACATCACGAGCCTCTTTTTGATGTAAATCACACTGCAGTTGTGAATACGTAATAAATTTAGTCTTCACCGTTTCACAATGTATTCTACTTTATTAATCGAAGTTAAAAAAGAGTAATTTCTATATATTGAGAGCATGTCAAAGAGATTAAGTGGTTAAATTCTTTGTGATTACTTGCACTAATGACCGAAAAAAATCAATAAAAGCATACGAAAACTTCTTTTACGAGTCTATAAATCTGAAAAACAATATATCTGCCTATAAGAGTCGATTTCAACTAACGCTTAGCTGAAGATAATTTTCTTTTTCATATTATCGAGATCTAAACCAGGTAATAATATTATTACGAACAATTACATGCTTACATTCTGTCTACTTCTTATTGAAGGCAACATGCAGCATTCATTCTCTAAGTGCAGAATACTGGAAGCAGAAACTATGGATATTAAGTACGGAAGACCAAAAAGCTTACTTAAAAACTTAATTCAGTTAAAGGGGCATCATGGTATCCGTCTGGCTAACAATACACGGAGTAAAAGAGTAGCTCTATTCGTTATTCTATTAATTCGCTTTACGACAAATTCCTTCCGTGTTGGTACTCGAATTAAAGTCGGCATGCAAGTGATGACAATAGGATATTTTAAACGCGACATGCAGCCTTTATTTGCATTGCGTTGACTCCTTTTTCTTGGGTGGCCGCATTGATTCGTAGTTAGGACGACGCGGCCTTAAGAGGGAAGCCGCCATCCAATGGAAGCATGCCACCTCCTTAATGAGAAGAGACCACTCAGCCTGTGACATTGTTTTCGGAGTCCCACTCACTACCCTCCGTCTTCTTTCCAGCGATTCCTGTGACCAATTAGTACGACAACAAAACTGCTTCTGCGACGCTGTGCTTAGGTTTAGGGGAACCGATCCCAGTCTTATTTTCATTCCATAAAGTTACGTTACGAACGCAGTTTTATTTAACTTCTTTGTCTTCGGGCGGAATTGGAATTGCTATTGGAAATTCCAATGGGGGGTGCGCCATGATTGTTAAGGATGAAGTTGCATATTTTAAGGGTTGGTCTACATGTTTATTTACCCTGCCATACGCCGACAGACGGTATGCAGGAAAGAAGAGATGAGATGAACTCCATCCCTCATTGAGTTTTTCTGGGAGAGGAATTGAAGCTATAACATACAAGTTTGAAAATATACCGAAATTTCATATGCTTTGTTAAGTATATTACAATGCTGATGAATTCATAAAATTACAGGTACCTGTACGTTATGTGATGTGATTGGAAATTTTAAAGTAAATCGTCTACACCTTTGTTCCTTCATGTAATTATATGATAATCACCAAAAATCTGAAAGTTGTAATCTCATGATAATTGCAATATTTTTAGCTAGTGTATTTGTGATAAAATGACTTTGAATTACAATTAGCCTTGATTTCCATGTAGCAAAGATACTTTATGTTTGTTTTAGTTGACAGTCAGATTTTAGGTCGGTAAACCCTTCCCCCTCTCTCTCTCTAATCCGTTTGTCACTTTCTACTTCTTCCGATGTTGCCATATTCACTACTTTTATTTGTGATTTTCGGTAAACTAAGATAGACTATCCATAATTGGTAGTATTAAACGTTATTTACATTTACATTAATACCCCGCTAACCGCCGTAAGGCGTATGGCAGGGGGTGTGAATACACCGAACTCCCTAACCGACCATCTGGTTTGCGTACCTAATACTATCTGGAAAAAGAGACCAGAAATAGCTATCTGTTCTCGCTATAATTTCGCGGAATCTTTTTGACGTCTGGTCTCGAAAACTACGCTCACTGAGTACGGGAATCACGAAGTCGCTTATTTCTTCATGTAAATCGCTACTCAAAAATTTCTCGAAAAGTTTATGCCTATACTCCTTTCTTCTATCCTCGAGGGATTCCCAGCCGAGGGTTTTAATCATTATGTAGTATTAGACACAGCTACACTAATGTTGAATAAGGTGAGAAAATATTTTATTTAACGAACTTAAGTTTATTCCTGTGCATAAATTTTCTACCAAGTTAAGCTCATCAAAACGTAGATGGGAAATAAAATATCGGCACAACCATTAAACTTCTACAGATAAATAAAAGCAAAGGAGCGCACTGAAAAGAAATAGCAGTGAATATGAATACAATACATCAGACCACGAGAAAATCAATTTGAAGACGTTGGAAGCTCTATTTGTGAAGCGTCCGAATCCTTAGGGCTCCCCTGCCAAGCACCTTCGCCGCACTCCCATGGAGTCAAGTCTTGGGGCACCCTTCAACCGCGGGCACCCCGTCTGGCTTATGTAGCTGGAACGCCGTTGGATATAGCCAATTAAGGGTGATTACTCAGGAGGGACCTTATGGGGTGCACGCACGACCGAGAATTGCTTAAACAGTTCTTACACAGCGGTGGGTGTGGATTACGTAGGGCCTTCCGAGAGCAGTTTTCAAGAGTAAATCTGAACTCTTTTTCCTCTAAAATTTAACTGGAAATAAAATTCACAGAAACTACGTATTGTGGAGATCCATAATGGAAAGAAACTCATAAAATTTTACCTTTTCCAACACGTTGGGACAAAAGTACAATTTCCAGTATCTTTCCATTGGCAGGGAATATTGATCAGAAGAATAAAAGAAACTTATGCTTTACTTTACCTTGGATGATACGTAGAAAAATAAGACTAAGAAGCAATTGAAGCATTTAAGATTAGAAAGTCGCATCCTTCATTAAACCAATAGAGTTAGAGGATTTATTACCCAGTTAGAGATTTATAGCTGGAGAACTACAGTTAGAGAAGCGACTAAAAGAGATAAATATAATGCAAGTATGTCATGAGATATATTTCATAAGTAATCCAGTCCTTTAGCCTTGTCTACGTTGAACGAGGATATTCCATTCGTCGTGCAGTAAATTATACAAACTACCGTATATACTCGACATTAAGACGCGCCTCCTGCAATTTTAGAGCTTCCTAAACTCGACTTCGTCTTTGATATGCATTATAAAATGCATATTCGTAAGGCAGGTAATGCAGAGAAAAGTTACCCGAGTTATAAAACATTAAGGCTACCATTTAGCTTTCCTCGTGGCAGTTTACGTCCTTTCGGTAAGTAATCATTAGCAACCATTAAGCTTATCCCAACGAATACGTACCACGGCGAATATCAGGAGCCTTATAATCAAGTTATAATTTTCCTTGCATGACTTCCACACTTGGTCCTAGATTCGAGAGTTTACGGAATTATGGTTTTAATCTTATGTAAATTAGCTACAACGCAGAAGCGTTACTACCCGGTCAAATAAACCACAAAAATGCCAATATGAGTAAGCATTTATACATTTACCACCAATATATAATATATGCGACCACGGTATTGTCCCTTCGACGTCGATAGCATGATGATGACCTAGAGGTCGAAACTACAACCATTTATTGGATGGGAAATAGTTTATGTAAAAGTGTGGATTGTATTTTATCTGAGTGTGATTTAAAATATGATGATGATTTGAAAGACCGAAACTATGGTCGCATAACCATTCGTTGGATAGAATATAGTTTATGTATAAATGTGGCATTGTATTTTATCTAATTGTAATCTATAGTATGGTATTTTATCAGACTGTAATTTGTGGTATTCTATCTTATCTGATTGTAATTTGTGGTATGGTATTTTAACCGATTGTAGTTTAGGAATTGGCAGTTTATCTGGTTTTAATTTGTTACCACGGGACTAGTTGTCGATCAGTAACATTTCTACTATAATACTCGTAAATATAATGTATAAAATAAGTATAATACTCATTTGTACTATAATAATAGTAAAAAACATAGGTTGTAAAGATATAAGTGATTGTTTCTCATTTTTACTTTACGAAGGAGACCTATCACAAAGACGTAATTAGTGGGTTCTAATGCCAATTCACTCGAAAAGGGGGAGAAAGCAGTAGTCGTCAATTACAATTAACGGATGAAATATAAGTGAAACCATAATTAACTTAATTTGATAGCCGTGGGGACTGCAGGCGTCGGAGGGCAGGAAGACTTTTAAGGGAGAAATCCGCGGGGAAAGCCTCATGAATAGCGACAGGAACAACAGACAGCACGACCTTTAAAAATATCGACTGACAGCTTTACTACGAATCGAGTTGGGCCGTGATAACCAATGACATCTCGCCAGAATGCGTCACGAGTGACTAAGCATCCCACTGAAGATGAATCTAGAAAGAATTCCTCCCAGAAGAACATCTCGAAACAAAGGCATCTATGATAATAACCCGCCGATGTTCTTTTTGTTTATTTCAGCAGCGGAGCGAGGAATCGAGCGTCGCCCCATTCAAAGAAATCATTTCACTTCAGCTCTGCCTCTCGTTCGTGCCTCGAATATCACCTGTTTCCCTCCCTCGCCGCTGCCACAGTTTGTCGCTGCGAAGCGCATACCTTGAATTTTTCAGGCGGAAAAACGCCATGTGGGGTCTGGAGCAGACGTCGAAGGTCAAGGGGTGGCTTACAAGATGGCGAGCATTAATAGACGAAATGTCAGACGAAATAATGTCTAGCGTACGAATCTGTGTACTGGGATGTTGTGTATGATCTTATATATGCCTCGACGTTCTCGAGGGTTGCGTCTCCCACACTGACGTATTTCAGATTCTCTTCTTTCCCCTTCTATTTTTTTCCGTGCGGCGAAATTAAACCGTATATTTCATTTTTAATTTCCTTTGCTTTGTTTACGTTTTTTTGGTCCCCATTCTCTTTGGGCGTCTCTCCGCAACGTGGGTTTTTTTTTCTTTGTCAACCTTCGGTAGCGATGATTTTTCCCGCACTTTAATCTTTCTCTTTGGGTTTTAATTAACCTGCGTAAATATTATGACTAAGAATATGAGGTTAGGTGAAAGAGAGAGCCACCTAACTTCTGGTATAATCTCGCCAATAAAGTGTCTTTACTCATTCTCACCAATATATCTATCATTTCCCGAATGTTAAACTTGTGAATCTATTTAATTTGTCCAGAACATCCTTGTTTCATATGCTGTATCGCCCTAAAAATGCTGTTTTCTAATATCTTTTAGATTTATACGAATAGATTCATATTTTGTGTACTTAAGTACAAATAAATGTTGCTAACTAGTAGTCGTATAATTACGTGACTAACGGTAACACAATTGCGGCATTTATAGAGATAGTAGTAGTATTAGTAAGACTAGAAGTAGCTAGACTAGCTAATAACTAGAGGTTACTAACCAAACAACTTGCTTTATTACTAAGCAGCACTTTTTCAATATCAATGAATAGGATGTTTGGGCGTCGCTAATTAGTAGTTACTAGGGGTAATGAAGTAAACTATGAATACAGTTGTTAGGCAGTATACATTAATAACGATTCAGTATGAAAGATCCACATCCAAAGCTAAAGCGAGGCTACTCATCATAGCAAATTTTACGAGAGAAACTAATGAAAAGCGGCCTTTGCGAGGGAATCAGGACAAGATCGGTCGAATCCTTAGACTTTTGTTTAGCAAACGGATGAAAATGAACATCAGGGATTGATGAAATCCTGAGTTTCATCTAACAAAATCAAGAATGAAATGCTAGAACAGAGAGATCGATCCTCCAACTTTGGTTGTTTCTTTCTAAGGGCGGATGGCGCACAGATGTGATTCAGAAATGAATAGCAGAAGTGAAGGATGTTGTCAAAAAGTTTTGGGATCTTTGATGAGGGAATCAGGAAAAGAATAGTCAAATTCTTAGACTGATGAGATTTGCTTTATGGATGTGAAACGTGGACTTAGGAAAGAAGGAAATGAAGGGACTGGAAGCCTTTGGGATGTTAGTGCTACAAAGAATGGAAAAAGTAAGTAGAGTCAATAGAAAAGCAGGAAATTGTGTGAGAAGGGAGGGTTTTTGACTTAAATGAAAAGTGACGCCAGAGGAAATGGGTGGGTCAAATATTTGGGAGGAGAGGGTTTGTTAAAGAAAGTAAATGGAGGCAGATGGTAGTAAGTGTTAAAGTTGGGAATAATGAAGGGGTGAAGCGACTAGCAGGGATCTGAAATATATAAATAAATTGATTTTCAAATCGAATGATCCAACCTCACGTCTGGGATAGCAAAACATAGCAGACACTATGGAAATAAATGTTTACATAAAATGAATTACATTTTAACGTATTTCGCCCCGGCTATTTCTTATACTTCAATTTATTAAGTGATCTACTTTTACTTACAGCAATGCAGTGCTATATAAATATTTTATGTTGACCTTTTCTAACTTCATAACTTATCATATAACATGTATTTTGAACATAGGCTTTCTTTAATTTTGCCATGTAAAATGTTGCTTAAATTGTGAAAAGAATTGGAAAATGTTCTTTCGTTAAATTGGAACAAAACATTATTATTAGTCATACTAATTGGTAGTATTTATATGTGCATCTACAGCTTACGTTATTTCGCACAGGTGAGCCCCATCAGGAATCGAACCCGGGACTGCTTTCACCATAGATGAATTCGCTACCAACCAATATTATTTTAATAAATGGGCTTACATGTCCAAGTGGAAATAATATTTAATTTATAATATCAAAATATTTTAGAAAATCAAATAAAATAAATACGATATATTTTTCAATCATAAAATTACCCACACAAGATAAACAATCGTAATATAATCATAAATGAGAATATTAAGTTTTCTAACTGGTGTTCATCATTCTATACAAACCAATATCGTAGCTTTGATCTACGTTAGCATATCTCAATGGCAGGATTTAAAAAATAGAACGGTTCAAATTTTTAAAACTTGTAAAAAAGGAGGCCATTTCCTTCAAACTCAGCTTCAGGTTATTTCAAAACATTTGTCATCAATTACGGGTGAGGAAAAGGCACAACTATACCAAAAACTACTCTCGATCAAAGATCAAGGAGATCAACGATTCTCTAATCACATCTCTAAATATTTTTGGACACTCTTCTCAGCGGAAGCAGTCCTCGGGACCTCGGGACTCGGGACCAAGCATTCAAGTCGCATTCATCCGCGGTCGATCGGAAGGAACGGTTTTCTTAACTATGAAGCATCACAACTACATAATCGATTCTAAAGAGAATACGGGAACGAGCGACAATTGAAGTTTAATGGTCATGAAAAAAAGAAACTGGAACTCGGTTGTAACGAATAAGACGTCAAAAAACTCTCCGTAAGCCAAAAGACCCCCTCTGAGGATGGTGGCATAGACACCGGAATGTGCATCGGGTTGGTCTTAGAATGGCAGTAATCCGCCTGTCTTTTCTCCATTCATTGTACGTTACATAGGAGTATTCGGCTTAAGGAGAATTTTGACCTTTTCATAGTCATGTTTGAAGAGCTTTTTAGTGAGGAATAAATGGAAAGTAGTACTGACCAGAGCGGCATCTGAAGTCGGAGGCGTAGGCGACGAAAACAGAAACATTCTCCGCTAATTGAAGATCCTACGAGGAAAGAAGATTAAGATTAGTATCTCGACGTGAATCCAGCATATGATGACAAACTCAGGCGCTAAACTAATACACCGTTGTTGCATTAACAAGGAGATTCAAAGAGAATTTCCTTGTTACTGTTGATCCGTCACAAACACTTAGTCCCGTGTTTCCCAGACGGTGAAATGCGTCCCACTAGTGGGACTTACGAATGTATGCGGTGGGAATCGAGGAGAATGAAGAAATTCTATATTATTTGTTTTGTACTTGTTTAAATTTCGTGATGCAAATAAGTAGATCTTCAATTTTTTTTCACGGCTATGCACCAACAAACTAAGTTTTTGTAAAACATTAAATAAAAAAATTACTCAGAAAAAGAACTCTTTGCACACTTCAGGGACTTCAGAACATAAATTTTGGGAAACATTGATTTAGTTGACAAAATTGGAGATGAAAACGGCATTTATTCTCATAGTGAGGAACAAATATGTACAAATGGATTGTGTGCTTATTAAAAAGCTGTGGATATATATATTGCATACATTTAACCTGGCTATACACATGATGTATACACATATATTACAATAAGTTATATTATATAAGTATGATTATATTCAAAGTGACTATTTAAGTGATGTATGTTAAATGATCAAATTCAACATATACGGACCAGCGAATAGCGTCTTCGATTGTTTTAATAATAAATATAAAGTGTATTTATATTTAAACTGCATTCCAATCACTCAATTTCACTAAGATTACAACTATCGTTTTTATATTTATACTTTTATAAAATGTAATGCCCTTTTCTATATTATATTCTCTATACTGTCGATGGTTGTTTCTTCCCCCTTCTTTGAGTGTGTTTTCCCGCTCAGTGGGGTTTTGTTTTCTCCAACCTTCAGTTGAGAAAAATAGTCCTCAGAAAGAAAAACGTTTTTATTTGTGTTTTTCCGTTTCAATTAACATTAAATTTATCTATGTCACAAAATGAGGTTGGGTGAAAGAGAGAGCAACTTTGACCTAACCTCGTCTAAAGATAGAAATTATTCATTCGTTCAAATGACAAAAATAAGGAAATATTAGAAGGGTTTACCAATACTATCAGTAATTATTACCAATCTTAAATCTTAACGTAAATGACAAAGTTATTAAATCTGATTAATAAAGTAAAGAGCATGAATAGGGGTGTGCGATGTGACCATATGTTCGCCTAAAACACGAAAACTAAAAGTTGTACAACTTCTAAGCTTTACAAACTACTACATGTCACCTCCTCGCAGACTAAAAGTTACTTTTCATTTACCTAAGGACCCTAGTTCAACCCCAGACGTGTCAATGTGTACCCATAACAAGTTCATGTAGTTCATTTTTATCTTTAGAAGACTTAATTTTTTTTGGTAATCAAACAATAAAAATCAACCTCACGATATCGAAACAATAACGAGAAAGAAGAAAAAACTAATAAGTATTTTTTTTCTAGTCGATTTTGAGTCCAAGTAGGATGAGTTTTAATGAATCATACCGAAAATTCGTCAAAACCGATCGCTTTCGAAGGACGTTTAATGAAGGTAAAGACCATCGTTTGGAATTACCTCCTTCCCAGAGTGGAAAAAAAGAGTTCAAAATCGATTCCTGAAAAGAAAGGCAATTGGAAATGAGCATATCCGATTCGTCTTAAAAGTATCTGAGTTCCGCCTTTAAGAGAGGCGGTATTTATCGGAGGATATTTCGGTTTGAGTCAGATGTGAGCACATTTGCGACACCCGTCGCAGCCATTGACACTCCGCCAATAACTCCGACGCAAGCCACTGATTGCCTCCCGAACCAACCGAGTCCAATATGACGGCTGCTCCATTTAATTCCCAAGTAACGGCTAGTTTCTTTTCCTTCGCTCCCATGATCAAGTCGGTGGGACATTTATGTAGAGTAAAACCAGGTTAAGAATCTTTTTCTCAGGGGAATCGAAAACCGCGTTATAAACGGGATGGAGTTACGAGGGTGGTCTGAAAAGTTTCCGACCCCAGATTTTACAGAAATCTTCAGAAAATTTGCAGAAATTTTCAGAAAACATGTCGAGAAATGGCGAAATGTCGGAAACTTTTCAGACCACCCATGTATAACCGGGCTGTGTAATACTTTCTGCTTTGTCTTATATTTTTGTATGGTGTGCTTTTCACGCAAAGATATTTTTCTCCTTAAGTGCTTGATTTTGATAAGTTTTCACTTCACTTAACAACGAAACTATTTTTAACACAAAGAAAATTAGGAAAACATAAAGAGTAATGAATTATAGCCTCATGCTCTATATGATGACAAACTCAGAACTATATACACTCAAACTATATATCATGCTCTATTATAGCCTCTCCAAGACTAAGTTTAACAGCCCACAAAACACTGTGCTCCATTTTTTGGTGTATTCGATATGTACACAACTTGAGATTAAAATCTAAGAAAACGTCACCAAGCGATTTCATAATCTAAAATTCTGCCTTGAGACAAAATTGATAGAAAAGATATCACCATTTCACTCTATCTCAGAGTTTGTATCGACAGTGGGATAAAGGTTGCTCTGTTTCGCGATATCTTTACTTTCTTCTCACAAATTTAGTCATTCCAAACAAGAGAATCTCATGGAGGAATTAGAGGAATGGCAAAGCGAGAGAAGAGAGAGGAAGATGGCGATTTAGATAATATAAGCACTATTTGTTTTATCAAATAAGGCGGAGGATTGGCTACAGTGGATTGCGGTATATTTGGGGAGGGAAAACTCCACCTTGAACAATTTTACTTTAGTCTAGATACTAGGAAGCTCCAGATCATAAATAACGAAATTATTTAACTTATTTAATAATTTATCATTATGAATAAGAGAACTAAATATCATACTGCGATCAAAAGATATTTAAAAATAACAAAATATAATACATCGATCAATTATTTAGATTATACTTCTTTATGGAGCGGAAACTTGTAAAATGACACAGAAAGATAGGTAGAAGAATAGATTTTTAAGAAGAAGATTTAGAATACCAAGATTGGAATGAGGCACAAACGAAACATAAGAATGACGTAAAGAAATAAAAGTCATGGAAGAAATAGAGGCAAGACGACTGAAATGGTTTGGATAGATAAAAAGGATGGAAAATCATGGATATCCTAAAAAAGCACTCGATTGAAAACCAACTTGGAAGAGGAAAAAAAGATGACCAGGATGAAAGAAGTGGCCATAGAAACGAAGAAAAGATAGATAGTGAAGAGTGGAGTGATAAAAGGCCCGGGGAAGAGGGTGCGAGAGACTGCTCTAAGTTGCATAAACTCGCCTAATATATACACAATAAAATATATTCTTTATTGTGTATATCTGATCATTCTGATGATTAACGAGAATACGTATAATGTTAGTCAAATAAAATTTAATAAATTATTTATTATCAAATAAATGAAATTTTTCGCTAGATCCTTAGATATGGATATGGAATAAATTTCCGATAAAATTGATAATACATCTTTTATATTTTTATATCTTACAATTTAGAAATTTGAAAATAAACGTCATAAAAATATTGTGAATTTAATACTTTGGCTATAAAATTTGTTGATTAAAAACTTTTTTAAATTACACATCTTCTCCTCTAATAATCTCAATCCTATTTTGGCAAAAACTTCCCCCGTATACTTTTGGGATAATAGAATACAACACCTTGAGTATCTACATCGTTCACATGGTAACTTTCTCAAATCAATTACGACGGAACTTAAATTGAATATAAGTCTAATATAACTGAATAAATATCTTAGACATAACATAAATATCGACTGAATTCTACCACTGGTTATGATGCTCCAGCCTGCGTTACCAGAATTATATAATTAGAAAAAGTTGTGAGGCCCTTGAAGCAGAGATTGACAGAATTTAAACAGTACAACAGAACTTACAGTATTCTACTACTGATTAATTGTATATTAAAGGATATAAGACTACCTAAATACTTTAATTTATTGATCGCGCTAATTTCTTCATCACCTTTTCTCAAATGAAATTCGTTCAGTACTTCTGATTATCACCATTCCAACTCTGTTGGTCATATCCCATATTCGAAAGTCCTGTTGCCAGAGATCTAGTTCAGCTTCAATAACTGTTACAATAGCGTCCCAAATAACGGCGCCGTAACAATAAGGTTACATGCGATCTTGAGGCTGAC
The DNA here is from genome assembly GCA_036926295.1 of Pachydiplax longipennis. NCBI lineage: Eukaryota > Metazoa > Arthropoda > Insecta > Odonata > Libellulidae > Pachydiplax > Pachydiplax longipennis. The sequence continues at coordinate 41,467,608 of JAVFKF010000015.1, forward strand.
CCAAGGGACGCCGAGCTCAGCTCATGCGCATTGAGTCTTCTTGAATACATCGCAATTGTGTAAAACTCTCCATTTCCGGATAAGATGACCCTGATACGCCGAGCAAATAAAATCGCCTTAATGCTTAGCGTACATGAGCTCGTTCTCCAAACGGAGAAATGAATTTCGATTATGAATGAGGGTATCTTAAACCGTCTCATTCTCCGGCAAGAAGGCGTCATTAACTCGCGGAGCATCATGGGAATTCTGCGCCGTGTTTGAAATCGCAACGAGGGACACGGGTTAATCACTTTAAAATTCCGAATCGCGGGGGATTAGATTTAGAATAGCACAGCTCATAAATAATGTAAAGCGAGCGCATAATGGCGGGACCTACAACGGCTATTTATTTGCTAATTATTTTCTGTTCCCTTTCCTTCCATTGTGTGGATCCATATTCATGAAGCCGCCTCTTCATTCGTAGACGAGTACACTAACGCCCACTGCATTAATTCAAAGGCCAATTTCCTCCGACTGTTCCTCGCCCACCTTTTATCTCTCATTTCCTCCTTAATTCACCCGCACTTCCGCGTTCTCTGATTCCCATCGCTTTATCTCTTCTAAACTCTCTCTTCTCTACTCTAGTCCTTGCTTTCGCACAAGAAGGATTGTCACTTCATTCGTTGAGCGAGATTAGACTTGAAATTTACATGTTTTACTGGAATCCGGGTCTCCCGGTGCTTTCCGGTGTTCTAACCGATGAACTACCTAGCCGCGCTCTTTTCAATTATGTAAACGGGAGTTTTTATGAGGTAGGAATACATGCCCAGAAAATGAGAGACTTGGGTTCGAGTCCCAGTCAAGTCACTATTTTTCGCTTCTTGTATACAAACTTAGCTTAGTCGCACACTTTTCTATGCAAAGTCAAAATTCATTTCCGCCGTGTTTTAGTTGAAACACACTCAAACATAGAAAGTAAGAGTAGAAAGAAAAAGTAGGAGGAATCGGAGCAGACTATGAAATTTACATATTTTATTGTAAAAGAAGTAAAAAATGATTGGAACTCAAACCCAAGTCTCCGGGAAGGTACACTAACCACTGAACTATCAAGCCATGCCCTTCTCACTTCTGTAAAAGGGAGAATTTATGAGGTTAGACCATCTGCTCTGAAAGTGGGAGACCTGAGTTCGAGTCCCAGTTCAGTCACTATGTTTCAATTCTTGTACAAACTTAGTTTAGGCGCACACTTTCTTGTGCAAAGTCAAAATTCATTTCCATCATTTGGGTAATTTCCAAGAGAGGTTATGATATCGCTTTGTGGGTCGGTTGCCTCGGTGATGACCCCTGGGGGTGGTTGGTGCCACTATGTGGAGCACCACTTCCTTGCTAATAGAAGCTCCCGCTTACAGAATCGAGAAGGACGTGCCTTGTTAGTTCAGTGGTTAGGATACTTACCCGGAAAGTGAGAGACCTGCTTTTCACTACTTTTCTCACTACTCACTACCCAACTATTTGTTATTAGGTATTTACTATTATTTCACTTCTAGCTCAACCTTCTGTACGTCGCACATTTTCTACTGCAAAGTCAAAATTCATTTCCATTATATTTTATTTGAGATACACTGAAGCGTACAAAGGAAAGGTAGAAATCAGGATAAACTTAACGAAGTTAAGGTAAATAAAGTCCTTGGCGCCGCATCCCTTTGAGGGATATGGGTTAACAAGGCAGAATTCATTGTGGGCGGTAGAGGTCAGCGCATCGACTCCCACACCGCCGTGTTCAGCTTTCCAAGACCGCTCGGAAACGCCACCTATTCATTCGGGTAACTTCCCAATATTTTACGATGTTTGGTCAACATTCCATCTGAAATTGAGCCCGGAACCGATTTCGTCGAATGTGTAGTCTATTTGGCTAATTAGTTACCCAAGGGGGTCTTAACGTAGAGGTGATATGTAATTATATTGTTTTATTAAAATGCTTCGACTGCTGAGGTGGTTTCGGGAATTTTGCCATCGGGAATCGAACCCAGGACCGCTTTCACAGAGTCAATCGTAATTTTTTGCAGTATAACGATTAGTGCAACTTCAAGAGATGCCTCTGGAAGTTTCCTCAGAATACATATACCTACTTGGTACTTATCAACACTTGGTAATAACAGGAGGGACAGCAGGATGGATAAAGGGAATTAGGATTAGACACGACTTTGCAAGGCTAAAACTTAAAAACCTAACGAGAAACAAAAGTGAAAAATATTGACTCCAACTCAGGTCTTGCGTTTCAACCAAAGACCTACAATGCCGAGATAATTCCACTCTGCTAACGGAATTCTTTGTGATCAAAGAAGGACAAGTGACGCTACACATAGATTTGATAACTCAAATGCCTCATCCTTGCATACATTCTTAGAGGAAACATTTCAATAATCGCCTTGTGGATTGGTCACACTGAATAAAGCACCTGAGGATGGCCCAACGTACCGAAACCGGTCGTGTAAACATGATATTCATTCTATGAAAGTGTTAAGTGTATTTATTTTTATACGTTTCTATCTTTTATTTGGTCAAATTATTACTATAATCTTCATTTTCAGTATAAGCAGCCTTTAATTGATACCTAAGGGTGTTGATTCACTACGAAAAGGAGACTATAATTGAATTAAAAAAGAAAAACTTAAAAGTAATTTTCGAGAGCAGTTTTCAACATACTTTTTCGTCGCAAAGAATTTTAATGCATCGACTAACAAGAGAGCTTTTAAATTATTCCATTCTTCTCTTTGTACTTGAAAGAACAAACCAAGAGATAAAATGCATGAATAAATAAGTTGGCCCTTTTTAGAATAAGGGAAATTTTGAGATGCCGACGAGGAAGAGTGGAAGGAAACGTTTTAAATTGTATCGCAGGTGCTGAAGGAATTCGGATGCTGTGAGGGTGTGTGTGCGTTCTTTCTCCCAAGGAAAGGGAGCAGAATTCCGGAGGAGGGTAAATATAAAGAGAGACATTAAAGAAAAGAATTACCCTCTTTATAGAGGTTGTAGAAAAAGGGTGCGAATTTTATACAAATGTTTTGATCCCTTCCCAAGGCCTGATTAGGCTTTACAAATGTCCGACGGTTTGAAACATTCAGGGGCATAAAGAAGGCCATCGTTTTCCCCGGATATACACAAGGATAACTCAGAAGATGTGTTTATTTCATTTTGCAGATAATAAGTTAAAAAGGCTATAGCGTTTGCCACTTTTCTTCTGTCCTCCGGTAGAGGATTAAGATATATGTATCTTTCACTTATTCCGGTCTTCTCACGTTCGCAATCATACAAAAAGCACTGGTGTATGTGTGATACTGAGTTACTTTTGATCACAGCTTTTCGAAACTTACGATTTGTTGTTAATAAGGTGAAACGCGCTTATTTCAAATTGTTTCGTTTGTAGTATTCTATTCAGCGAGGGAATCAATGGCTAATTAATTACCTCACTCCTCACCTAGCAGAGTATGCCTCATTCTCTCTCCAAAGCACTAAATAGCTATTATGATGAAGAGGATGAGGATCCAACCTTCGGGTTGATAAATTTACAACTAGAAAAGTCATAATTTTCAACATCTTTTTTCACATAATTGAAAATTCTGCCCATAACATCTGCCCTTATCTAAGAAGTGTGCAGACCATATATAAACTTGTTGAAAGTACCGATAAATTTTTACCTGTAATTTAACTCCGTATTCTGAAACTTCTAAGCCTAATTCTAGAATTTTCAGCTAGTTTTATTCCGGCATCGCGCTAAAATCCTTTTCGAAATCACTCAAGATGTTTCCCCTGATTCGAAAAATTCATTCTTTCGTGAGATTAATTACCAGCTATTATTTCAAAAGGTACTTCATGGTGGAAAACGGAAAGTGGAATATCTGGGTTCGTTTCTCAGTCAAAGATGAATATTTAATTTCCTTCTATTCTTTAAGCTGCGCACACAATTTGCCCAAATGAAAAATACGACTATAATTCATAATACATGTATGGTTTGTACATGTAGGCTGAAAATAGGCAATAGATGAGGTGGTTGTCATTAATAAAAGGAAATTAAAAAACCTTGCCATGTATTCATCCTAGTCTGGAAAGAAACCCATCTAAAATTTCAGTAATTGTAGACAGAATGTCTTACAATTCCATTAAAAAATTTTCAAGTTCCATTTATGATTTTAAACATTTTACATAAATTTTATATTTTACATAAGTTTAAAATTAAATTTAATCATTCAAGCATTAGCATGATGAAGAATTTAAAATGTGTATCAAATTGTTGTATGTAAAAAAAACAATATTGTTCTGTTTTAAAGACATTAGAGGAAGGGGTTTGATAACTTCCTAAGGTAAATTCATTCCTCTATCTCCGAATCAGAGATGGATATTTGCAATATATTCGCTACACCCTTTCTATGTTTGCAGACAAAATAAACTTTAAAGGGGATTCTCCATAATATCCAATCAATGATATTCAGGTATACAACCTTAGCAAGTTTTTCACACCTCTTTCTCTTTGTGGGTGTTTTCCTGTAGTGGATTTATTTTTCTGTGTTAAAAAATATCATAATTTTCCTTCTCCAAAAGGCCATATTTTCTTTACTTGTTTCTTTTCCATTGTCACTCACTTGTTGAAAAATTATCTTATGGTTAATTTTTTTGTTTCAAATCATTCATTTTGTCTTTATTGTGTAGCATTCTAACAAGATTAAAGAAAGTTAAGTCAGGGTTAAGGATGATGGGATATTCTAGCACCAACTTCATCCAATAAAGACGCTTTTATTGTATTAAAAGCTTCGAGCTGATTGGGCGGCAAACCTCGAAAGAATTCCTTTAATCCGTTAGCACCTGATAAACTTTAAAGCCGCACGGCTTCTAGTTGTCGCGTTTCAGGCGAGCACACACGTACTGAATTATACGAATTGAGATAGGTTACTCGGTTTCCAGAAAAAAAAACGTGGAATTAAACGGAATGCAGGAGATCGTCTGTGTTTCGGAAAGTTGACCTTAATTTCAAAGGGCTCAGTGTTTGCAGAAACTGGGATGTGTAAGCCTCCAATAGCGTCTTCTCTTTGTATCCTCCTTCTATTTGTTCCCTTGGCAAAGCCCTCTTTTTCTCGGTTTCCCGATCCGATTTTTTTTGCGGTTTCCAAATCCCCTTCTCCGTCAACTGCCCACGATAAAAAGGCTTCCTCTTTTATTCCACTGTGTCCTCTCGACTTTCCTCTGTGATTGAGGAGCATTCGGAAGTAATTAATCTCTTTGTCTGCCCATCATTCCTTCTTTCCTTCGCTTCCAATTAGATGTTTTTTGCATCGCAAAATGATTTAGCTTCAATTTCGCCCTAATTGATATATAATGTCGAGGGATAGTTCCAGTTTCAGCCCATTTTCGCCTCGAATTCCGAGTTATTAATGTGCCTTCGCCCTGTTAATGCTCCTGTTTTTGCGCCTCCGAAGCGTCCCTCTGTCATCGATACTCATTCTTCTTCCGCTCCTTCCGACTTAATATTCGCGAATAAAGTTCGCATTATCAATATGACGCGTCCTCCGTTTAATCACTGTTCCGCCGGGCTTTCGTGGAACATGACGATTGTGTTGCCTAATTCGCGCATAAACTACGAGTGTATATTTGTTTACGGATGAAATCCTTTCTACACCCCTTACTTCTTTCCAATTTGATGAATAAAGACTCTTGTAAACCGCGCTATCAAAAGGAACTTTTTTAACGTTTCTCGTATTAAATTCGCCTTTTCCGTAATTATTAAATAACCTTTAAGGTCATAAAGGTGCTTATTTAGGCGAGATTGAGACTAAAAAGTCTCTTCTTCCATCTTGTCGTCAACAGTATTTATAAAAATATAAATTATGTAGGCGTGAATAGAAATAAAATGAAAAACCTTATTTCTTTATTTACTTGCGATTGGGACTAAAAAGTCTCTTCTTCCATGTTACTTATAGTCATCAATATTTATAAAAATATAAATAATGAAGGCATAAACAAAAATAGAATGAAATAAACTTAAAAAGGTCTTTATTTACATGAGATGGAGACTAAAAAGTCTAATGTTCCATCTAACTTATCGTCAATAGAATTTATAAAAATATAAATAATGCACGCGTAAACAGAAATAGAATGAAAAAAACTTTAGAAGGATGTAAAATAAGTTAAAGTAAGTAAAATAGTAGAAAGACATACTGGAGGAAAACATCCACAAAGAAGAGTGATTAACTCGCGAAATCTACCTATAATACAATCTAAGAGATGTATGAGCCTTGGGTACTTCTTGTGGATTAGCATTAGTTAATTAACTTGATGTTATTAAATAATTAACTTAATGTTGTTAAATAATGAACTTAATGTTATTAAATGATTAAGTGAATTAACTTAATGAATGTTGGAGACCATGGTGAAACGAGTTTGCGTTAGTTCCACAAGAAAAATTTTAAATGGATAAACATTTCCCCCCACTTGATATATAAGGGATTGCTTCCGTGTTACTTTAACCCTATGACGAACATGTTTGTTTGAATCCGGTCGTCATTAAGAAGTTTTCTTGTGGATCCCACGCATAGTCATGCTTTCCAGCTCAGAATTCCAAGTTTCCCACTCCCACGATTGAATTTAACCACCGTTTTCAATGAGTAAGGACCACGAGAGATATGATTTAACATTCGAGCATGAAATTCTGAATGAGTTATGCTACAGTGCCTTTGAATGTTTCGTGATATATATGTTATTATAGCAATATTTTCGCAAGCATTAAAGATTAAAAAAGACCTGATTTTACAATTGGATAGTTAGTGGTTGACATTCTGTCTAACAGTGGGATACCATACTATAGATGATATGCTGTATATAAATTGGTGATTGTGTGTTTATATCTCTCATTTTTAAATGGTCTTCTGACATATTCATTGAAAATTTGAATTTTAATATTGACGCAGGCGTGTATGGTATTTGTTTGAAAATAAAATACGAAAATGATGACGAGGAAGATTAATATAAAAATACGCTAGTCTAAACCTAACACTTAGATACTAAAAGGAAAGATCTGATAAAATTCCTAATAGATAATTTAGAATTTTACTAACGTTAAAATTGAATAATTTTCGAAAAAAAATCAAAACTAAAAGCGGGCTAAAACATTCGAAAATTAGCCAAAAGGTAGTTGAATAATTATTAATAAGATTAAATATATATCTACATATTTACTTAGAAATGAATCTTTAGTCTTTTATTTTTAATAAAGCAATGTATGTAGCCATGGCAAACAATCTATAAAATCTAAGTGCCAAAGATATCTTTGCATGCAAGATTTATATTTACCATTGTAACATATATTAATCGAATTATTACACACATTTCTTGATTTTTCAAAATGATACGAGTATTTTGAAAAATGCAAACGCCATCCGTCAGTTATTGGAGAAAATATACGGAGTTCGCTTTTCATCTATCGGTTCACATCTGAATCATCCGTACAAACTAATGTGCTTTTAGTTTATGTAGCATATCGTTTAATTTCAGTTTTAGGCGATAACTCTATATCCGTAGTTTCATCATCTTAAAGGCATTTTCACGGAAAGGTATGAGAGTTATAAACGAAAATAAGTAGATATTTCAATTTAAAAGCGTAATATTTCAACCCTAAGAATAAATATCTGATACGGATTTCGCATATTTCGAAACATCTCGAAACTTAAAAAGATTATCTTTTGTCAAATTCTCATGGCTACTAAATAAAATGAAGAACAATATTCTTATATTGAAGTATATAATAAGCGTACCATTACATTGATCTTACTCTGTATTACATATTACTTTTACCAGCGTCATTTAGCTACGTTTCTTGTTTGCCCTGATATCTTACAGGAACTTCTCCAATCTAGGTAGCTGATTGCTTCGCGAGATTCGAATTAGCATTCCTCCCAAAAAAGTTTTGAAACTGAGCGGAGATATTAAAAATATCATCACCAAAGAAGTTTCGGAGTTACCGCGACTTCAAGCGCAAAGCTTTCTTTTAAACTTGATCAATAAATTCACAATCTGGGAAGAAGTAGCGGGCTTCACTTGTTCTATTTATTTACTGTGAGACATACCATCACAAATACTAATACTTTAGAATTAATGATAGTATTATAAGTAAAGGAAAGAGAGAAAGACGTCTTAAAACTGTAAGAAGCAACTTAGAAATAAAGTCCTAACTAGGGAAAAGAGCAAAGACCAAGTAAATTTCAATCACACAATCCATCAAATTCATCGTTGAAGAAGAAAAAAATAGCGCACCACCCTTCTAAGATTTAAAAATTACTAGAACACAAAATAAACTTAAATTTGATATAAATCAGAATCAACAAAATGCACATCCCATGTAACTCAAATCATCACATTTCCCTCAAAACAGCTCTCTTTCACTTCATGATTAACTGACTTGTAAGAATTGCACTTGGATAAAAAGGCTTCAAGAAGGAATTAAACCACATCAGAAACATCGCAAAATAAAACGGGTAAAACAATACATTGTCAACAACGTTCTGAGAAAACACAAACAAAAACAACTCAAAATATAATGAAACATAACTTGAACGTCAATTCAAAACAAAGAACACAACTTCATAAAACTCCTCTACACACCAGATACAAGCAACAAATTGAAAAATGTTTTCTTCGAATTTGATCTTCAGTTTTATTACCAGCAACAAACTAGCCAACCTCCTCAATAATCTCAAAGGCATCACATATACTTGTTCTACCTTTCGGTAGGTTCATATGCCCCCACATTCCCTATTTAATTCTCTATTAAATTCAGTTCTTAGTAACTCACCCTACCTCTTAATTCGTCTAACAACTTTTGTCTTTGTCTTCCCCTCTGTCTTTTACGTAATATTCTTCCCCAAAGGCATCACTCCATCAATAAACAAATGTGGCATTTATAATATATCATGCCAAGGTTGCGATAAAATAAACCTCCGCCAAAGAAAACGCAAACTAGAAAATAGATTCAAAGAACACCTTGCTCACTTCAGTCAACCAAATTAATAAATCAAGCGTGGCGCAAAACATACAACAACACAATCGCAGGATTAATTTAGGCAACCCAAAACTGAAGAAATCCGTACAGAAAAACTCCAAACTGGATGCTTATGAAAGCATCTTCATACCTGAAAACAAAGGGAAACTCATGAATGGGGACGATAGGCCCATTCCAGATTCTTCTTTTCATTATACTCTCTTCTGAATGCCGATTCTTAAAAGGAGTTAATCTCGGAAATTTCATTTCACCACTCTCTTTTCCTACGTCACACCGAATATCCCACCCAACCATCCCCCTTCCCAAGACAAACAGTTAAATAATGCCCCGCACTCTAAAATTTCATTTCATTAAGCATTAACCCTCAAGGGATGGAGGCATAGCCTCTGAAATGCGCATTGGGTGTTTCCCAGAAGGCTGGTAATCCATGGTTTCCGTATATCCTTTCGAGGAATTGGTCCGACGGTCACCTGTATATCGGCGATTGGAGAGTATTTCGAACCTCTTACATGTACACGAGAGTGGTCCTTATTTTACGAAAATTTGAATTTCTTTCGGGACGCCCCCTGAGACTGTTCCATTTGGTTAGAAAATAAAGTGTGTAAAATATTACTAGAATCGGGTAACGGAAAGGCGTGCCGCATCGCACTTGAATTTTATAAATTTCATCAATTTTGGCCTTTTTTCGGTCATCAATGGCGATTAGGGAGGCTTCCCATTTTTGAACCGACTTCATTATTTCATACATTACATTTTTTCATACATACATGATACATTATAGAGCACGTGTACATTGTAAACGTGCTTAATAATGCATTATTGGTTGCATAATTCGAAGGATAAAGAGCCTGTTCCTAAAAATTTTGAATCCCACGACTGTCCAGAATGATATTGATAGAACAAGTCCACGTATATGCAGTGTAATGGTTCTATGGTTAATAATAATTTTGTAGCATAGTATAAAAACCAACCAAGAGGATCATTATATTCTTAAGAAGTTTTTGGAATAACAGGATAATCACAGCCATAAACAAGGCCGAGGCAAAAGTTAATGAAAGACACATTCCCTCCAATCCTGCACTAAGGAACAAACTGAAAATTATACTCCTCGTCAAGATATATACAGTAGAAAAGAATAAAAAATTAGACTTAAGAAGTCTTCCCTGTGCCTTGGTACAGTGGATGGAAGCTGCATAAATGAGATTAATAAATGAAAAGCAGTACGTAAGAAAGCTTTCAGAGGTAGTCGGCGACGAACGGCTTTGAGGAAGATGTCAAGAAAGACTGGTTAATTCCTGAAACAGCTGTGAATTCATGAAATATAAATCCAAAAAAATGATAAGTAATACAAAGACTTGAGGGCTTTGAGATATATGTGGTATCGAATTGGAAAAAAAGGGTTGGCTTATAGGAAAACCAACGCGGAAGTGTGGAGAAAGGTGGGAAAAGAAAGGAGTTTCAGTGAAATAGGAAAGCGAAGGAAATAGAAATGTTCGGGTGAAATATCGAAGGGAGAGGAAAAGAGGAAGGTAGAGTTCAAGGGAAAAGTCAGACTGGAAGACAAAGGAAAAAGATTTTTGATGATATAAAGGGTGGGTTAGTTATCAAGAAGGAAGGGAAAGAGTGTTGAGTCGAAAATTTCAGGGCAAATGAACCTAGCGTGAGGATGGAGACTCACGAATGCATGCACCGTAAGATCGATGAAGACAGTTTGAAGGAGCTTTTCCGCTTCAATGGACATCACGTCTTCATTCGAAATGGTCCACTTTGTGATTGTCGAAATTAGAAGGCCTGGAAATTCATTCTTCATTTCCAACTCCTTATTTGGCTTCCTTATAAGGTCCTGTAGAAGAGGGCCGTACAGTCTAAAGTTTTTTTTACTTCTGAGTACACGTTGGTTGAACACTTTAAAACCTTGGTTTTCGTATATCACGCCTTTAGCGCGTTCTGTTTTTATCTAGTCTGTAATGAAGAATCATTATACAGGAGCTAAATCTAATGTATATTCTTCCGTATTTTAAGAATCGTAATTCCAGGTGGTCGAAATAACGATTCTTAGCTTACATTAGAAGATTTAAACTAAAATTTTCAACTACCATACAGACTAGAAAAACTGGTGAAAATATTGCTATGATCATGCTATGGATTAGAGGTAAAAATGACTGTTTGGTGTATTAGCCTGGGAAATAATCAGATCTAAACTGAATCTTTGAGAAAAATTTAAATACTTAATTTTGACGCCAATAATCACTAACGTTAACTTTGATAATGTGTTTTAAAGGATAGTATTTAAAGTTTGTATTCAAGAGATATTTAAAATCTGATTAAAATATACCTTATTTTTAACACATATATTTATGCAATAGCAGGATAAGATAGGAATATATTAAACACTTGGAAGCGTTAATTTTTGCATGAAATTTTCGAAGCAAGTATTTTATTATAAAATTCATAAAATAAAGTATCACACTTAGAAATTGGATAATTCTGGCCACCTAGGCAATACGAGACAAAAATATGTTCTCAAAAAGTGGATATATTTATTTTATTTCGAAAAAAATAAATATACATCCATTGCAATGAAGTTACATCCAATTAAGCCTTCTCTCATTCCCAAATAGGTTACAGGAGATATCTAAATAATACAGCTGAAAATTGAGAAAAATCTCGCGTGATAAAAATTCTAATTGTGCGCCTGAGACCTATACAACCGGCAATATAACATACGCCCTAATCTTATGCAGCCGGTGATACTCCAACCCACATTACAATAGTAGAGAGGATGCAGGAATCATTTTGTAATTTTCTTTGTGTTTAAATGCATCGATTAAAGCGGTAGAACATGAGTAATCTATGGAGTATCAGTAGCTTATACTATCTACTGAAATATTAATGAACTTTAAATCACAGTATCTTAAACAGCATAGCGTAATTTCCGGTTGTTTCACGATGAGTCTCTCCATCTATCTATCCTATCGTTGTATACAAAATTTATGACTTTAATTTACTTTATTTAATTTATTTATGGTTTTAATTCATGAGTACAAAGACACAGAATTACTTTATTTTTCTCTTAGTCATAAGCTTAAAAAATCTATGCAACCTACATTATTATGTAAATACGATTGTAATAAAATGCGTGAGATAATCCGGTCTAAATCATTTTCAACGGGAAAAATAGTTTTAGAATTCTAACGAGGTTTTGGTTCATATCGATGTCTAATTCGAAGGTATCGTTGTAATTATATCCCAAGTATATTAAAAGAAAATTTTCTCGAAATATTTCCAAAAACATGACGAACAGAAAATAATGATTGGCTATACCACATGTTTTTAATATTTGTATGGTATTCTTCAAAAAGCTCAAAAAGATGATCAAAAAATTAATTAATTAGGCAAAATCTGTATTGCAGAAATAATTTAAAAATTTAAACTGTTAAGCAATGAAAACTCAAATTATAAAATTAATCAATCGAATTAGAATACAATTGTTATTATGATGGTCAGCGATATTTAACGCATTTAAGTCATAATTAATAATCTAACGATTAAAGTAAATGACGTTAATGAAAAAGAATCGATTTTAAATATGAAACCTGCTCATAAAGCATCAGAGCATGGCTGTCCTTATTAATCTTTCATTCGCCAAGATATAGAGAAACACTATCCCCTTTTAAAAGTTTAAGAGAGTAAGTTTTTCTCACTTGCGTAACTCAATTATTTCCCTAGAGAAACTGCCACGGATTCAATCTCTCAGCGTTCATTTTATACGTCTTTTGCCGGCCGAAAAAGTCAGAACCCGTGTGCGTTCCCAGGTAAGAATAAATCCTCGCTGGAAGCACTTCAAACGCACTTCTGAAACCAATCCAAGTGTGATGGAGTGCCATAAACGTACGTTTTACGGTGGAGGGAAAGTCGTTGGGTCAGACTCAATGCCTCCTTTCCCACGGACGACTCTACTCCCCTCGTAAAAACTCCTCCGGGGAATAAATTCATAGAGAAGACGTTGTTTTTGCTCTAGTTTGCATACAAAGACGAGTATGTGATGAAGAGAGTATGCTGAAATTGAATTTGCGATGGTGAATGAAGAGGTTGTCCAATTCTCACACGTTATGTTTGCCGCATTCACACACACACGGATTCTCTTTACGTATTTATACTCACCTATTTATCTATATTTATGTATCCGTATGTATATATTTATACACACGATTATTTCAATCATATGAGCCCTCATTTTGATCACATGAAACAATCCCGAGGAAAGCGAATTAAACTACAATAAATAACACGTTTAAATTACCTTATTTACAAAGGTCTAGGTCAAAATATAAAGTGTATATTTATACTTCATATTTATATGTGCGTGAAAATTTAATGAATTATTATGAGTCATTTATTATCGTGTATAATAAATTTTCTTATTATATCTCGTTACGATACGAATAGAAGAGTCATATAACGCAAGAGACACATAGAATCATGGCAACCTTGTGGGGTAACAATAAGTTTTTATACGTTCTTGTTACAGTGAGAATAAGTATCATGAGGTCTATACAACAAGACTTGAAAAGCTTCAATCCGAGACGAAGTGAACATTAATATTTCAAAGACTGTTTTGCCTTTGAAAAACAAAACTGAAATTCGAGGAAAATGCTGATTCAAAACGATTTCAGGAAATAATTTAGAAACAAAATTTCCTTCCCGTTGATTCTACATTCGACGCTGTGAAATGAAACAAAAGGACTTTTAATGTGAAAAATTTATGCGTATCATATTATTTTAGTAATTTATCATTTCATAATTTGAATAATTTAATTAATAGGGAATTAAAGTACGCCAATATTTTCTCTAGCTGTTCGTTTTCCGTCCGACCGCGTTAATTATGTTACAAAGATAACTCTAGCGATACTTACGGTAGCAACCGCGAATGTTATGGCTTCAGCAAATACTTGACTGAGCATACATCTGACATTTGCTATTGCTTCAGTTTATCAGCATCTTGCCAGTCGAGTGTATGAAAGAGCGCGCCTAAGGCAATCCATTTTAATGAATCAACGCTAGCAGAGAATCATACGCTCGTAGCTTTTACACTATTAAATCAAGCAAGCGAGCAGTACCTTTCATAAACAATTTTCTGTACTTGGATACACCTTTCGCTCAATACGCGTCTTTTCACCGACTCCCTCTTTCAACTTCGTTTATCTGTTCTTCTCATTTTCTCTTTCGTCATATTTAACCCGATTTTTCGAGGTCTTTTTTTTCTTTACCACCATCCACATTTTTCTCACACGAAGACTGACCTTAACTCTGCTTTCCTCGTCCCTTTCGACCAGGGCTTTCGAATCTGTGATACCCGTACGCCCTGGAGGTAGGAAATGCCCCAATGAACTGTAGTTAAGTAATTATATAATGCTATAAAATTATTTATAAGTTGTGATTTCGAGTATATGTAGAAAGTATTCCATATTGGAATTCTATAGAAAAGATAACTATGCTATTTATTACAATTTTATTAAAACTATTCATTAGTTTAATTTACTATACTGTTTATTATGATATTAAAATACTACTAATTTACTATACTATTTTATTGGCATCGAATCGGACCCGTACTGAAAACCGAACCAAAAAAAATCGTTATTTTCTGTATAGTAAATACCGAAACCGGGCCGAAAATATTGAAATTTATGAAATCGAACCGAAGACGAAAACCTTTATTCTTTACGTTTAACTATAAATTAACCAATTTTCTGTTCTCAATAATGCATATCTGACGCAATTTTAGATGGAGGTTTTTCCAAACAAATCTTACTTCGACTTGCAAATTACTATCGCTTTGATATACTCTGTAATTTAGTTTAACGTTTTTGTAAACGGAAACAGTTGGATATAATGAAAAAACTTTCTGAAAGATATGATAATACCTCTTTTGGAAGGAAAAAAAGCTGCTAAAACCGGTTTAACGTTGGCTGAAGGAGAGAAATCGGAATTTTAAGGACTTTTTTTTTCGTTGAACAGGAGAAAAAATCTGAACGAAAAAAATAAAGCTTCGCTTGGATGCCTTGATCCTATGCTGGTGTTATAACTTAGATTAAACATTTAACCCTGCTATAAACTGTCCGCCAGAATCGAGAGACAACATAAAAGCCGTTAGTATCGAATTATAATGTTGGTGATACTGTTAGGAATACATAAAATCATAATCGGTTGCACTATGCATAGCTAAATTAGTAAAACCCAATAGGAACATCGACGTCTTAATAGCAATCTTATATTTCCTAATTAACTTGGGTTAATACGATTTTTATCACTTTTAGAAACCTTAACTTTATCAATAATATATGGAAAGAAGTTGGAGCTCAGCCTTTAATAAATTAGGTATTTGAAATATTCCTAAAGCAGCATATCTGTGCTTTGGGGCTTTCCGTTGTTTGGCGATAACGCAGGCACGCATCGGGAAATAGCTTTGGGAGCGCTTTAAACATATAAATCTATCAGGAGAGTCATCGGCCCGGAGGCTAGTTGGGCCTTCGTCCTCTGCACCATTAACTAAAAACGCTTTTGAGAGATAATGGGGAAGACGAGGAGTGGGTTAGTTCGCCCTTGCTTTTCTCTTTGAGCTAGTAAGCTATTAATGGAAAAAATACACGTATACGGTGATATATAATATTTATATTCAATCGGCGGCTACGTAAATGAGAATGTTCAGCATCAGTGACACCTCGATAAATTATACCACATTTAGGAGCGAAGCGAAGACAAAATTAAATGTAATATGCATTTTCCTCTATCCTGTGCCAAAAGACAAATAAATAATGCCATAGTCATATTGATGACAGAGTATGCTGATGTAGCGGGGAAAATATTCGCTTTCCGAAAGAAGTTACTTAATCTTTAAAACAAGGTAAATCCTTCAACGATCAACTTTAAATAAATTGTTATTTTTTTAAAACATGTTAAAATAGGCTAAAATATTGGCAAAATAGTGAAAAAGTAACGAAAAGGAAATATTAAATTATAAACTGTATTTTTAATTTTTAATGAAAACGATATTTCATGTTGTTAAAAAGTTGTTTTTGAAAATAATACGTGAGTTTTGAACAGTATATATGGCCAACCCATCCTTAGTGGAAAACGTATCTGGAAGCTCAGTTTCTATCATTTGCACAAATATCATCATACGTGCGTACGCATAATATTTTACCAGAGAAATAATAAGAATTAAATAATGGAGCACATTATGGGTAAGAAAGACTGGTTCTTGCTCCTTAAGAGCATTTAATTTATTAAATTTATTAACATTTATTCAAAATATTGCTTAAATCACAGTAAGTGATCTATTTTAAGTAGGATTTAATATATTTATAAATCATTTATTAACAGTAATTCAATATATTACTTAGATCGTCATAGATGTTCTTTTTAAGTAAGATACCTACGTTTTAGTAGTACATAGTCCCTACTATTCCCTATTCGCCATTTCTTTCTATATCCCCTTTTTAAATCGGCTAACATATTTCGCTTTTATTTTCCCTATCTCCTTTCACTTTACACCCCACATGCAATTAGTTTCTTTAGCAATATCTCTCCTCTCAATATTTGATCAACTCATTTCCTCTGCCTTTGCTTAATTACTTTAATCGTAAACCCTCTCTTTACCAGCCATCTTCAGAACTTTCTTTTTTTCCTTAGTCAACTCAACTTACTTTTTCCATTCTACGTCACACCGACTTCCAAAAGAGTTCCAATCTTTTGATATTCTCCTTCCTTAAGGCCTACTCTTCACACCCGTATGGTAAAATACCCTACACTAAGGATTTTACTAATCTTCCTTTGATTGCCTTATCAAAGCCATGAGCTCAGTTTTTATGATTCATGAAGCAGTCCTTAGATGCTTATTTTCTACTTCTAGTCACATCTATTCATCCCCATCCCAGAAAGAACATAACCCAAGTAGAAGCATCGATCGAGGTGTTCTAAATATTGCTCATCAACCTCTATTATCCTGATAATATATTCAATAATATCAAAGTAAAAAGAAAGTATGAGGTATGTCTAAAAGGTATCCGACCTTCGACCAGGAAAAAATTTCGTACAACTTACTTAATCGGCACCTTTTAGTCTATCGACACTTCCAGTGCCTGAAACGCATCTGGAAGTGTCTTTTGAAAAGGCAAGCAGCTCTTTCGTCGCGTTCTGCATCATTTTAGCCTTACTGAGCTCTACTCTACTACCTGGTTTGTAAGAAAACAAAATTAGTACTCGACTATTGATGAATAAGAGGCTTAAAAACCCTCCATTAGACATCTGTCTCACTAGCGTCTTCCAGGTACTAGAACAACCCATAAAGGCTAAGGCATTTGGGAATATTATAAAAAGATCCTAGTAGAATCCTAAATATCGGTAATCCTGATCTTTCTCGGTGCTTCTAAATCCTGGAAGACGCTAGTGAGATAGATGGGTAACGGGTAATTCCATTTCAATTTTGTCTCCCCATTAGTAATGGTTGTGATAACTACTGAGGTAGGAATGTTGTTGAAGAATGACATTCTTATAGCCTTGTAAAGTGTCACCCGTAAGGCCAATTAGTCTCACCTACAATGACAATTACCACTCACAGCATTCTAGCTCATTGATGAAGCAGTGGTAGACCCCAATTTCCAAATAAATCTCACCTCCTCAGAGTTTGTGGCACCAAGTGGTTGAATTTCAACCGCCTGCATTGTTCTCAAGAATTCTGAACTTTTTGCATCCTTTCATTGAGTCAAAGCAAACTCTTTCGCAGTCTCCATTTCAGTTAAACGTTGAATAACGAAATGCAGATGAAATACCGGAAACGGTAACAGTCATAGGAATCTCGTATTTGACGATGCAAACGTTCGGGTGCACACCAAACTGCATTCCGCGAATTTTTCCTCGGCGTTCGCGAAAATTCAGAGGTATTCACTTCCAAAACTGCGTCCGAATCGACCAACTTCATCGAACTCGTCTGTTTTTCCGAATGCCCGTGGCGCAGAAAAACTTCCATTTTCTCCAGTAAACATCGGCAACCCATTTGGGCGCCAAATGAATTCCATTAACCGATCCGTGCAGCTCATCGCTGTGGAGTCACCGTGTTTGCCCACGGGACACTTCCTTCCTGCGCGAATTAATACGCTATCATTTGCGATTTGACAAACAGCGGTGATTGCGGAGAAAGTGCTCCGTCCCTTTGTCGCTATCGATTCGCACGGCGTTGCTCCACTATGTAAAATTCCATTTCATATCCGAATAAATATTATATTTTTCGGCGTGCATTGGAGCGTCCGGGGGGCATTTCCTACAAACGCGTGCTCGGAAAAGGCCTACGCTTTCTGCCCTATGTGTGGCGCCTCCGGAGTTTCGTTCTTAGGCTTAAACATATAAATAAAGGCCTCGAGAAATTTAATGAAAATGCTGAAAATAAGCGCTCACCGATTACAACGCTGCACAGAGGACTGAAAGGTAAAAGCCCGGAGTGTGGATGCAGCACGAAAGGTCGTTCTCGGGGTCACAATTTATCGCTACATGTTTATCCGGATTGTAGAGGATTCGAGTGGTTTAATTTTAAACTCTACATGGTAAAGCTTCGAAGATCTTGTGGCATGAGTAAGCCTACGTCTTTTAGAGACTGCTATTACTATTTTCATCGCTTTACGAAAATGTGTGCTCCAATATATAAATATCTTTCTAATCCTCTTATATTAAGCACGAAAACATTCCCTTACGGTCATTAAAACGGAAATTTATATTAGGTAAACAAGTTGCGTCCTATTTTACCCAATTTATCAACCTTGAGCTCAGGAGATTTTTCCAATAAATCAAATATTTCCCATTTTATTTCTTCTCTTTTTCTACTTTTTTTCTCCTCTCCTTTCTCCTTGTAATAATATCGCACGAGGTTATGTGGAAGAAAGGCCCACTCGGTTCTAACCTTGCTTAATAAGGGTCGAATAATGATAATGAATGCTTTCACTATGTTAGGTATCAGCTTTCTCTCGAAGAAAATTGACGCCCGCGATTTTATTACATGATATTCTTAAATTTGACCATCTATTAAAGTTCAACACTAAATAATCTACAAAAATATCTTACATGGTAATAAGCAGAATTTATTCGAGATAACTTATGCAAAGTTACCACATCCTATCGTAATGAAATTAATGTGTTTAATCTTGACTTCGTGTAATTTTGAAGCAACCCTCTCGAAAGGAAAAACTTTTGGTAACTTCCACAGTGGATTTTAAATTCTTAAGGGAGTTAGTGTTCTTGACATCTTCATTATGAAGACATCTCGAACTCCCTGAAGAACTCGTTGACAAAAGATGCCGAATTAAAAATCTGCTATTAGAGTTTTTCCTTTCAAGAGGGTTACTGCGAAATGGTTTCTATCCTAATTTCCAGCAAGACTTTCTTAATTAGCATATTTAAGAATTTAGAGCAGTCGCCCGACGAGAGGAACCTCCCGATGTACGTCTCAGTCCATCAATCTTTGGGTTTTCCATCCATTTACTAAAGTACACCTTTAAGAATAATCGCAAAAATAAATAATCATAAATAATATTCCCTATCATATCAAATGGAATATATATCCGTCAAAGATTGATACATCTACCCTGAGATGAACAATTCATAAAAAATATTTTTCTGCCACGGAACATTACTTCGGCAATGGCTGCAATTTCACTAAAAATTTGCCCCGCTAAATTTCGCCCACGATAAAGACATTTATTTATTTAAGCCTTCATAAAACGTTTATAAATTGCGTGAAAAATCTTTTGAATGCTGTTGACTTGTATTACGATGAGACTGTTGATGAAGAGTTAATATTTACTCTTTCCATGTTCTCATGAGATTACATGGAAAAATAGGATAGCGAGAAGTCAATGGTAATACGTGGGTGACGTTCGGTCACTGATTTTTTCTCTAGATCGTTTCTCATCGAAAAATACCTAATGAGTAAACACCGAGGTATAAGCAGTGATTTCAAAGAAAATCCCAAGATAAGGAAGTATTTAAATAGCCGAAAGTAAAAACGAAGGTCAAAGGAGACTAATGAAAAGGGAAATGGAGTCCGAAGCGGAGTAAGCGATGCTCCTCTCTCTTGGCCTACAAATCTTCTCGAAAAGCGGTATGAGACTGCTCAGTAGGGACGGATTCGCCATTAGGCGCGAGCTAAGGGTCTCCCCGTTAAGGGGACCCAATAAAGGACGTTTTGTCCTTTTTAAGATGAAAAATCTCTTATGGTGGAGCGTCAAAACGTTCCTTGCATCTTGCTCCTCTGATTGCTGAAATTTGTCCTTGTGTGGGAGATATGCTTCGTCCAAGGTCATGGAGAGACCAAGTAAATATTATGGACCCGTGTATTACTTTATGGGGTAATTATACTAGCTGTTGCGACTTTTATATACAAAAGAAAGTTGGCGATAATTGATTCGGAAGACATTCAGCATGGAGTAAAATTATAATTTCTGATAGAACAGTGCAAGGAGCCCCATTTTCCCGTAATGAATATACGGTGTCATAAGATTTACGTGATTATTTTTGGAATACTCATCTGTGTAACATCTGGTGTAGGGATTGGTGTTTGAATAATGTTGCTTATAGACAATGGTTGGGGCTGCCACTAGAAGAAATTCTACCCGAAGCATATATACTAATACATAAATAATATATTAATGACGAGTAAAAACTTATGTTTAGAGTATGCGAGACTCATAGATCAAATTAAAAGCTGAGTTATCAGAGCTTACTATATTCAAAATATCGATACCGTAAAATTTATACATATTTAAATATCAACGTAACGGTCTAATCAGAGAGCTATTTCCAATCTGCGAGAGGTAGTACAACTTTAAATAACACTTTTACATTTAAAAAAAGTAAAGATACAGTTTGGTGAAACATGCACTATCCACCTCTGTAGAATGAGGATATTTAAAATGTTTGGGGATATGGAATCGCTTGCATAAATTTGGGATCGGAGTGGAGCACGAATCAAAGTGACCCGCAGCTGAAACCGTCTCCCTAATTGGGAAATTACACTCTCCGGGACACAAATGCTCGGCTTATCAATGCTAATTACCCGCTTCTATAATCTATGATCCCGATGCTATATTATCGGGCCGTATGCAATTATAGCCGGGATGGAAAATTTAATTCATATGCAGGTATTAGCCGTGGTTCGTGCTCCACCTAAGTCGCTATCAAATTAGGGTAAAGATGCATTCTAAAATCATTGACCGTTTCAAAGATGAATCAATCACCCAGCTGAAACTAAAATGCGTGTTATAACTAATACATCTAAACAAAATTATAAAAACCTGTTAAAAAGCTTGGGAAGAAATTACTCGTCTTAATTTCCCAAGAGGATTCTATCTAATTAAATTTTCAATAAAATGAAGTCTTCATATGTTAAAGCGCATATCACATAAATACAAAAGACCTTCCACGTCAAAGGTGACAGAAATTAATTTTACTGATGAGCCTACTTTGGCACAGGAGGACATGAAAGATTTTATTTTTGAAACCATTCAACACTACAAATGTCTATATCTAGATTTGATGTATCTTTAGATGTAAATAAAATATTATTACATTTTTAGAAAAAAAAATTTGGAAAAATATGCATACCATTTATGTTATACATATTATTCTAAGCTCAAGTCTGTGAATTATAAGTCTATAAAACATTGATATGTTTTTTTATATGGGCCTAAATTCCCCTTCTTTCAGGAAAATGAATATGACCAGATACAACATTCAACTTGATCGTCAGGGGTTGGAATATAAAGAAATAAATTCCCTTAACTGAATTCATGATTATTAGTGATAGGATTTGAATATTTCCTCGTGTATGATGTTAATAAATTCCTCTCGGGCTTTCCATCGCGTTAAATAAATGATTTTATGTTGGAAACCCAGAGAGGAATTCATTCGCATGATTATCGCATCTTAATTGAAATTTGATTATGTCATTTAAATTAATTCGTTTTACTACTGTTATTTTGTGATTTGGAACCCGTCTCTTTTAAACCTACCTTTTACTGTGTTTGATACTGTCATTTAATTTGAATTTCCTGTTTTTAATAATATTTACTCTGCTTTGTAACTGTATCATAAATGCCTTTCCGTTTGTTTACTGCGTTTCCGCGAGTTCTTTTTTTATCCCTTTTCTCTGTGGGTGTTTTTCCGCAGCGTACATTTTTCTTTGATAACCTTCACCAGCAAAGATTTCTTTCCACACTGTACTCCTTCTTTTTGCTTTAATTAATCTTTGTATATATTACAATGAAATATAAGGTTAAGAGGAGGAGATGCCCTTAAGTACCTAACCTTGCAAATAAAGTGTCCGTCAGTATAAATTAAAACCCGTTTAAAACACTCCCACTTAATATGTGGTTTTCTTTCGGTCCCGGTCCCTTTCAGACTGAACACACGGTAAAAATACCGCATAAGACGCTCTCCTACCCGTTTATAACGTGGATATTTCCCGTTCGCAGATGAAACGCTAATCACCAAAGCTAATCTTCTGCCTCGGTCGATGGACCAAAAACTGTTTACATTATTTTTCCCTAGGTCTGTCTGATAAAAATTTCAATTTTGCGTGGTGAAAAAGGACGATGATTAAGAGGGATAGAAAGACGCTTTTATTGGCCGAAAAGATGAATATTTTCAAAAATGTGACGAGAAGGAGACCGGTGTTAATCAAAAATAGTTCGCGGTATCTCTATATATCTACAGCTGAGGCAATTAAGAAAAATGAAGAAGAATTCTTTTCGTTTTCAACATGCAAATTAGTTTTCTTTCACCATAGAGCCAAAAACCCATTTGGTCTCCGTTGTAAAAGAAATAAAATCCCGATATTAATATTTTCCCTATACGCTATCCCGCTTAAAACGCGGTCTTTACTCGTTTCCTTAAAAAGCCTCTTAACCGGGTTTTACCGTATCTATCCATCTATATTAAAAGGGCCACAAATCACCCATTTCATCGGAATCAATCATACCTACGATAAATAGAATTGCTAAATAGGAAATCGCTCATGACGGAACAAACATCAACCGCTGCTGACCGAACCAGTTCGGAAATGAGGCACTAATTCCGGAACATCGCATGGAAATTAAATTTCGGGAAAGAAACTAGTCCGCGGAACGGAAGACTAAGTTATCAGAGGGCAATGGGAGCGGAGTTAAAGAGAAGGAATACAGCGAGGGAAACTGGTAGTTTGAGTTGAGCTGCAGCTACAAGACAAGCAGCTGGAATTCCGTGAAGCACAAAACAAACACGTTTCGTGCATGGAGGATATTCACAAAGCGCGCACGGTGGAAAACAAGACTCATCCGCAGGAAAGGTTTTTATTCGTAGGCAACAGAAGCGATCAGATTTCGATTAGAGATTCTCTGGCGGGATTCCGTACGCGAAATGCATTCGGGAATCTACAGCATTCCCCGTAAAATCCCTCGGACCGATGTTTAACGGACTAATTGGTCTTCGGGCTATATTTTGCGCTCCAGAAAAATCGCACAAAGGAAAATAAAGAGTTAGTGTGGTGTGCGTGGGGATGATAATCAAAATTCGATATTTAAAGGTAAACATAAAAGCATCCACGCGATTCCCCGAGCGAACCACGCTTCGGCACAGATGCGATTATATTTGCTAATTTAGATTCATTACCAAACATTCGGGTCCCGTATTATAAAGCCTAGTCAAATCTGGTGGTTAACTAGCCTGAAGGTTAAGCTTAACTACTAGTTAGCGGCGTGGAGTGCATTACGAAACTATTTGCACTGCTAGTTTGTGAGGTAACACTTTGATTATTAAATGCCTTGACTGAGAAAATTTTCATAACCGTTGCCGTGACGTCTGTTTGAACGATGTCGCATCGTAATACTTATCCCTCATATGCTTTGTTTACCTCTGTGATATGTTTACTGTTTGCAATCCATTATAAAGGTCCAGGTCTGTTTGTGGGTTTTTATTAAAAAATAAATAATTGTTATGATTATATTTAACCATGAGATTAGGATTTGAACCTCACTGAATCTGGTAGTTAACAAACACTTCAACAACCGGTTAGAGTTTAACTATCGATTATAATTCTTATTGTTAAAGTCAATCTGAAGTTTAAAGTTAACCTCTAAGTTACCTAAACACTGTGACACCAGGCCTCTGATTGTTTCACCAAAGGTTTCCCTAGAGTAAGATTATCCACGCTGACGCCCCAATGTAGCAGGTTATAGTATGCCCTCAGGACAGTCCAAAGGCGGGGTTAAATTGGCATATACCTTACACTCTGTCCACTAAACGCGTAGTAGTGAAGACATTCATGGAAAAATTTTACAACATAAAATCACTATCAGCAATAATAACTTGAAAAGAAACTGTACAGGATACTGATATTTTTACCATTGTACGAATAGTTTTGCTGTCTTACTCATTAACGGCGATATCAACGATAAAAGCCCCGGAGTGACTTACGTATACGAATTTAAATAAAAAGTACAGAATTATTATTTATATTGGGCTTGATCAAAATCTGAGTTTCTTCAGGTTTCTCAAAACGGAAATTAAACGGTTTTTTAAACTCAGCTTTAAACAGGGTGACTAACAAGGAGCAATATCTTTGCAATGGTTCTGTTACCTTGCATAACCAGTAAAAGCTAAAATAAGTTAATCTAAGTACAATAGGACTAGTGCAATCTTAAGGAAGAGCTGCAAGTTCAAAATACCTATCAAATGAAAAATGACGAAAAATATCACATGGAAAAATAGTATCACATAGAATTCCCGGGATAATTAGGCAGGACTGATGTTTTATACCCACATACGAAAGGTCTACTGGGTAAAAGGATTAAACAAATGATAGAAAAAAATTTATGATGATTACATAACTAGAATGAATGAAGACAAGTAAAATTGACATGGAATGAAGAGTAGGTCGCCCAAAGAAGAGGATAAGCTCTTGTAGACAGCATATTTACATGATTATTTAAGAAGGGATTACCAAAGTACAATTCAGAGCTCGCGACAATTGCTCTACCGGCTGATTAGCTAAAATAGAATCAATCCATTATTATATCGATTGCTCTTCTAGGCACTGTGAATTTAATTAGTGAGAGGAATTTAATAAATGCCCATCCATTTGATTATCATTTTTTAAAATAAATCCCATTTATTACGAAATTGTATATAAGTATCATTCAGATGAAGTAACACTCTAAGTACTGATTCTGACGTAGGTGTTGGAAATGAGATAAACAAGACAAGCCATCTCCATTCAATGGAGAATTAATGAATTACATCATGATTTACATACCAAACACTTGAAAACCGAAGCTACACCTATAATTGTGCAGTAACGAGAAAAGTTTATTTACCGTTCATGCCTTGTGAAAGGATTCCAATCCACACATTCCGGCGCGTTGTTTACTGACCTGAAG
This sequence comes from Pachydiplax longipennis, assembly GCA_036926295.1. Taxonomy (NCBI): domain Eukaryota; kingdom Metazoa; phylum Arthropoda; class Insecta; order Odonata; family Libellulidae; genus Pachydiplax; species Pachydiplax longipennis. The sequence continues at coordinate 41,493,096 of JAVFKF010000015.1, forward strand.
ATAGAAGAAATATTACCATCAAAACAAGGTGTTGTTAACTTTTGTAAACAGACGTGCAATCCCTAATTTACCAAATGATTAAAATATACATTCACGGACGTTACGGGAAACAACAAATACAACGATGTCTCGCGCAGACAAAATAAGTAAAACCCGATAGCATAATAACATCTCTGTTTTTAATGATAAATACCTTTGCTTGGAATGAGATTTTCAGTAAGCGATTGAAGTCAAAACTAGCTACTTTCGCAACTGAAATTGATCACAATCAAAAGCGCAGTATTCGTTTTGACACTGCGTTATGTTTTTGAGCCTATAGCTATTAGGATGAGTGTTATTTATTTATATACCGATACAGATTGAGTATCCCTAATTGAATTAGAGAGTAAGGTTGTTTAGACGTCTGCAATTTTCCGGATTTTTGGAAGATATGATTCGTGACAATTGAGACAAAGTGAGACCTTCAGGGGAATTATCTTTTATTTTATATAAAACAGAGAATAAAAATGCAACAAGTAAAGTATGCAAGCGTATATTTATTTATCAAATCAGGTTGACTGACCAAGAACTTAAGTCAATAGGGAAGAACTTTTGGACTGGACTTTAAGATAGACAGGGAAAGAGGGTGTTACGGAGATTGTTCATATGATTCTACAATATATAAGAACATAGTACTGAAAAGAGAATTGATACAATGGTACTGATTTGAAACACCTCGGATTTAGGGATATGTCAGATTTCGGAATAAAGCGGATTTCGAAATAAATCGGATTCCGGAATATCTCGGATTTTGGAATATTACGGATTCCAGAAAATCTCGGATTTTGGAATTTTCCGCATTCCAGAATATTTCGGGTTCCGGGATATCTCGGATTTCGGAATTTCAGACCGTGAATGTTCATCCTGTAACATATTTTTACCATTCATGATAATAGTACTAATAAGTCATCTAAGTAAATCGTGTCGAAGAGAAGCAGCGATACAAACAAAGCGAGGAAACAGGAAAAAACCCAATAAAAGAGGAACGAACATATCCACCGCAAAAAGATTTAAAGATGCGCACGACATGACAACCAAAGCCTCAGATGATTTATTTTTGGAAATTTGCGTTACATTCGCGTCGCTGCATGCAATATGACGCCGAAAGCACAAACTTTATACGAATAAGGCATTTCCAGCGTGCCGAAAGCTTTCGTGAAATGTGTTTGGGAGAATTGAGTGGACGAAATCTTCTCTCTGTCGGAGCGATAGGAGGCAAAACAGTGCCACTGGAAGCAGAATTATGGGAAGGCTTTGGGAATTCCAGAGACGGGAATTGTCGAGGAGGTCAAAGGTCGGACGGGGCAATGTTTGGCAGGGATTCGGGTGCCCCGGATAAGTTATGCCCCCGTCACGCCTTCTACAGAGCGATTCCATCCAGGATGAGAAGAACGATTCTATTGCATCGACTATCAGGGCGATTTAGGTGAAAGAAGAAAAGGATATTTCACGGGGGAATATAGATGTAAATACAAGGAAAGAGCTGTGATTCACAATGAAGACACTTTTGCAAGCTAAAATGGAACGAAAGGTTATGAGTCGGACTGCCCTATGATATCTGAGTTTTAGCCATGCGTGCATAAATGCGATCTATCTTATATACATAAATATAATGGTATAATTGTTCTTGTATATGCGATAATAATAATACGATAATATAACTTTTATTATATATAATCGTTTAATGGGTGCTGTTTTGTTATACCCCCAACCTGTTTCACCCTAAATCGCATTAAAACAAGTTATGCATTATAAAAATCAAATTTGATTTATCCCACGAATTATATTTATTAGTTCGCTTTTATAAGCACCTCTTAGACTTTAAATAATATCAATAATGAAACGATTTTTAGAAAAACAATTTTAAAAAATCAGCATTTCGTAGAAACTCAAGATCTTTCAAAATTTCGTAGAATGAACATTTCCTATTTTTAGTTCAGACTTTTTTCTTTCTTTTACATTTCGTGATCGTCGTTCTGCGGTTAAGATATGCGAATTATTTCCTATGGGAAGAATTTTCTATTCCTGTGGCAAATGAATATCCTTTCCTTCTTCGGAATTTCTTCAACAGATCGAATTAGGTCTATGTTGTAGTTTCATGGTAAGACATCACATTTCAAATTAATTAATAAACTCATTAAGCAATAGAATATAAACAGCTTAGAAACCTTGATAACCCATGAAATACAACATAGTATAAATATCGGCTATAATTAAAGGTGGTATAGAAATAAGTAGTAGAATAGTAATAGTAGTAATAGTATAGGCAGAACTGTCCATAGATACTTAGGGAGAAAGATATCGATGTCACGAAGCATCCCGTTAAGAGAGTAGAATCGACTAGATATGGTATAGGAAATTGTAAAAGTGCTTCGACAGGTAAGGTCATTTCGCACGTGGGCTCCCACCAGGAATCGAACCCGGGACCGCTTTCACCAAAGTCAAAAGCGCTGCCCACATGGCTATCCGGGAGTCCCTGGCATGGTATTTTACTGGTTACAATATTCAAGTGGGCATTTATGAATCGTAATAGTATATCAGAACTAGATGCGTTGGCAACTCAGCTGAAATCGACTACTTTATGTCTTAGCAATCACCTTTTCATCAGGACGTACCGTATCGAACCAAGGGATGAACGATTTCCAATTATTCCAAACATTTCGATTTTAGGAATTTTAGTTCTAGGATGCGTTCTAAGCCCAAATTTTCCGCTCTCTACCTCGAGAGAGATAGTTCTTCTCATAACACCGCAGCGAATGCTTACACGTGAGATTCGCAAGCTGCTAATAATCCGACGCAAGAGACTGTGTTAAATAGATGCCTCGAGGGTAAACTGTTTTGTCTATATTTTATCTAATAACTTCCATTCCTCAATTCAACGCCCTCTGAAATTAATTTCGAGACTTACAACCGACGGCAAATCAATTTACTCCTTGATTACCTTCCTCCTGCTGTGGAATTCCACCGCCTCTTGGTGCTAACATTTCACTTAATTAAGGGCAAAATAATCCATCAAAAAATATCATCTATTCTCACATGAGGAATTTTTAAATATCTTTTTCTGATTTTCGCCTACTTTTCGAATAATTAATGATCTCCTCATAGAACGCAGACGAGTCAAAATTTTCCCATAAGAGATGCATGTAAAGTTCACTTTTACGGCTTACAGTGTTTATTTTTTTCCCCAAAATAACACAAAATTTGCATAAAATAACACTTTACGTAGGGTGTTATTTTATTCCCTTCTTTTCCTGGTCATGGATTTTCACTCCGTTAAAGCCTCCCGCAATCGATTTTATTTTCTTTTTACTCGAAATTTCCTTTTTTGTTCTAATTTAATTTTGCTGTTAATTTATCTCATGTTTCTGGCCATATTATATCTGTTAGATGCAAGATGGACCTTCCGAGTCTGATTAAGTACTTTGCCAGCCTGTCATATTACTCATACAGTAATTATTACACTATTGTATTAATTGAAACATCTGCATGTGAATTCCCAATTTTGTACCGCGGTATACTAGGCTAGAGGTAGTTATCATACCTCGAAAAATTCGATGGTTTCAGAAACAACTACTTCTTACCATTTAAACTTTCGTTGCCATTTGGATTATCTTATCTTACCGAAATAAAATGAAATATGAGAACGGTTAAAGATAGTTTAGAGTATATTAGAGTTATGAGTTTCTCTAATTTCAATTCAAAATCAGACGCATACTTTTCGCTGATTTTCTGTCCAATGCTTATTATATATCTTTCAATTTTTATTTTTATTCAGCGTTATTTACCTAGTTTTCTAATGTTAGGTTTATCTTTTTGTGTACATTTTCAATTTTTTGTTACTTTTACAATACTGCTTTTGTCACTGATCTTTTAATTTTTGTAAACACACAATTTATATCTCATTATATAATTCACATAATTTAACGTTCATGCTATAAACTAACTTAAGTACTTTTTATGCTTAGTTTTTTTGAAAAAGAATACTCTGTTCTGATGTATACAGTAGATGTTAATTACTTTATTAATTTTTATTCCTCACTATGTTACATCACACACTTCCCAATCTCTCTCCCTCTTCCTTTAACGCCTAAAGATTGGGTAGGTTTTCCATGCCCTCCTCTTTGTACGTGTTTTCCTGCAGAGGATATACTTCTTCTGCGATCAGAAATAATCACAGTTTTTTCTAGGCACAAAACCAATCTTTCATTCATTTTTTCTGTTTACAACGAATTTTATACCATTGATTAAAAATTTATGTACTTCGTATTCGATTCTGATAAGTTTGAATTGAAATTGGGTCTATCTAGTCTCAATTCCTAGTAATAAAGAGATCTTTTTATTGTGCTGTAAATTATTATAAATGATTCTATTAATGTTTCGTATACCTCAAAACCTATTTCTTTTCCTAAGTGTACCGCGGGGTAAAGAAAATTGGCATACACCGACATAGTCGACAGAATAATAAACTTCCATCCCACTACATCCCACGAGGAATGCGGAGAGAATCTTCCCCAGCAAACTATTTACAGCGAAAATGTAAATAGCCAATCTTCCGTCACAAATCTTCCCGAGCATTGTGGAGCGTCTTTGTCACGCGGAGGAAATTATCATAGAGTCAGGGAGTTGGAGCGACAAATCAGCAAAGCATTTGGCAAACATTTCCTTTCGTTAGGCCCGTTTTATCGGCAGCGTCAGCTCTATCCGCGGAGAGCTCCGTTTATTCACGGCAATACTTTGGCTGAGTCCTGAATCAGTCCGACGCTGTCTCCCGCCGCTAATCCGACGTAAATAAAGGCGTCGCGACCTGTGCTCCGTTGCCAGAGAAAAACCCTTATTATGCGTTGGGGGGCTTATTAGCCACGTTCATATTTCATGCGTTTTAGAGCCCAAGTGCGTTCGTTCGGCGGATGCGCGTCGCGAGATAACCGGATCGATAACAGAGTTGGGACCAATTAAAGCGGAGATTTCTCGGCAAAAAAGCCGCAAATCCGAGTTTCCTCGGCCGGCGCGGCTTTGCTCTCTCCGCCCATCGATTTTCTCTCGGGCAAACGCTGCGCCAATATCTATTATATATGTATATAGACGAGTCTGACATATATATATGCATAGAGGACGCATTTGCATTTTGAAGGATTTTACGGGGTCCTATCCCAGTTCTAGGAACTAAAATTTCATGACGGATCGCGGTGCGGATTTATGCGGAATTATTCTAGGATGTTTAGAGCGAGTGACGCTTGTTTTGCTCGGTTTCGATCGTGGAGCGTATTTGTTCGCGTTCAGATCAACGGCCGCGAATGGAGATGCGCCTGCGAAAGCCGAAGAAAAGATGTGATTTCTCGGATGCGGGGGCAGATCGATGGGGGAGCAGCGTGCGACTTGCGGGTGACACAATGTATAGGGAATGTGAAAGATATAAAGTAAACCCGCTTAAGAGACTTTTTAAGAAGGAGCGAAAACAACCATATAAACGGGATAGTGTTTTAACCGGGACGTGACAATTTTTTAATCCCTAAAAGTTAGAAAAAAGGGAAGATTTAATTTTTTGATAAGTGCTATACAGCTAAAAACGAAAAGGGTACTTATTCAGTTTTCTCTTTCCACTGGAGCTGAAGATGGGGTATTGAGAGAGTACGCGAAGAATTTTTGTGGAACACTGGTTCTTTTCTCGTCATATTTTTGAAGGTCAGCTTTTCGTGCAGTGAGAGCGTCTTCCTATGATACCTAATCATCACTATTTTTCACTTAACAAAGATGAAATTTTTACTCGATGAACGATTAGGGAAGAATAACGAATATCTGAACAGCAGGCGTGAGAGGCCTTCGCAAAGCACTATATCTCCAAAACTATACTCATCCCAAAAACGCTTCAATTCCAATCTAGTTTATTTGATTTGTTTACAACATAATACTGCGACGAAAAGAATTGTATATATAATCTAGTATATCAAATGAGGCGGAGGATTGGCTATAGGGTAGCAGAGCGTTTTAAGTGGTATTTCCACCATGAGTTTCGTTAGAAAGGGACCGGGACCGAGAGAAAATAGTCTATTAAGCGGGATAGCGTATTGAGCGAGGGAATTTAAATGGTTTTACTGTATCTCATACGTTTTTACATAGTGTACGGTATATGAACGGTGTATACGTGCGATGCGAATGTACGGCGAGGCACCCACAAGGGTTTACGTTCAGTCAAACCGGAGATAATTTTGCTCGTTTTCGGATTCGGCTTGCGAAAGTTTTCCATGGTTTGGCAAACTATAGAAAAGGCCATTTCGGCAAACGACGGTTACATAAATGTTCCAACTCTCGGTAGATTCAGGTACTCATTGATTCCTCACTAAATACCCTTTTCTATATCAATGGTCCCAGCCTTTGTTTCCTGCAGCTACTTTTGACTTTGAAAAGGTGAATTTTGTCAGGAATTAAATATGAACCAATGAAGTAAAGCAACTCTGATTATACTTCGTCCACACAAAGATTATGGAATAGCAAAATGTATGATTAAGCTTTTTAGAGCTAAAATAAAGGGAAAAATTCTACACAAGTTCATACAGAGAAAATTTAAAATTAAGCGAATAATAAGTTGAATAGTTCATCATGAGGTATAAAAATTGCTTAGTACTTTATATAAATTCATGAAAATTGATTTAACCTAAGCAACTGCTAAGCAAGCAGTTTTAGTGGTAAAATTGAATTCAAGTAAATTTTTGTGGTTAGACAACTGGCTTTGAAGGATCTAAGTCTCTCTTAGTCACCTCCCGAAAGACAATTCTCTGTTTTATCCTACGATAAGATTACTCTTTTATTCAGCTAAATAAGCAACGCCCATCTCGTTGTATTGATTCATATTTCATAATATATTTTGGTATTAAATTGATTAAATTGGAGTTTACCGCTCATCTCATAGCAACAATCGAGTCTGCGTTTGGAATGCCCGGGAACATAGATCACTCTTCTACTTTGGTGGGTTCATGAGTGCTAAAACTCCCTACTTAACGCTTTTTCTTTTAGGTTTTCACGCCCTTTTACATCATCCAATATCTTTAGCCTTTGTCTTCCACTCCGTCATTCCCCTAGCTTTCTGCCTTCAATTACTTTCTTTAGCAACCCCTCTCCAAACCAATATTTGACTCGCCAATTTCCTCCGCCGACGCTTTTCCTTCATGGTCGCTTACTTCAATCAAAACCCTCTCTTCTCCCAGCACTTCCGCGTTTGCTTTTCTATCATCCCAACGTGCTCATTCTATTCTCCACGCCACTCACACTTCTCCATTTTCTTCTCTCGATCTCTCCTTTATTAGGGGTCCACGTTTCACATCCATACAGCAAAACACACCAAGTTTTCACCAGTATTTTTCTGATTCCTTTATTAAGGCCTTTCGTCATTAGCTCCCTTGCTTCATGTTCCGCCGTTCCCCTCCAATCCCGAGAAAGAACGCCACCCTATTAGGGGGAACAGATCCACATGTTCTTTTCCATCCTATACCCCTTTTGTTAGATAGCTTTATCCCTTCCGCATACTCTACATTATTCTCAACCCTTTAGTTTGTAAGTTTTGAGGCCGGACCTACAGTTTCCTCCTCTTTCACACGACTAGCAGCTTGAATCATAGTGTCAGTTTTAATATAGAAATTTGTGAGGATCCTTATGACGGAGGAATGTGCTAACTTTTCGGTAGCAAAAAACTTGCATTTTATTCATAGCATAAGTTTGTAAAGCATGGAAACTTAAACTGAGAATTGTAGCCCTGAATATACTTTTTCCCTGCCCTTATGACGGTTCTATGTAAGCAGGATTACGCATACAAGTATTTTATGCATGCACTTATTCGTGTTATAAATAGGGTGTTAAGTCACAGCCTAGACCACAATTGGATTTGATTTGACCTTAGATATTACCAAAATAAAATCTGCATCCCAATGATAACGGATTCGATTCTAGAGAGTTCCCGAAAAGTACTGTGATTAAAAATAAATGTAGCTCTTTTCAGAATTTATTGTGTGACATTGGACGAAAAATAGGTGATTGCCGCTCGATTTATCCATTGGCTTATGTAAAGAGTGTGAAAATCTTTTAAAATGATCCTTAGTTCGAAGCTATAAAGTTGCTTAGATAAGTAATATATATGCGTGTGAGTGATTGTGTCTATATACACAAACACAGAAACTAAACACAGGGAATTAATTAATTAATTTGAATATCCTGCTTATTTATCCATGATAGCTATGATATATTTATCCATGATCCATTAGCGTTACTGGAAATATCAATCATCCATTTAGCGTTACTGGAAATTTTATTGGGCATTACTAAATAGTGAGGGAAGAAAGTTGTTTCATGTGATACTGTGAGATGCGTGATAAAAAAGCACTTATTACTGAACAAGAACTGTGCTTTGCTGCATTTATCGGATACATAATCTCGGTATATTCACCAACGCACGGGGTCACGGTGCTCATCCTTCAACTTCCGCTGTGTCTTTCCTACGGAGAGTACTATCTTAGATATTCCCTAGAATAATTCTGATTCCGACATCAGAAGATTAAGAATTTATTCAACAGGAAACGCGTGAAATGCGCTTTCCCCAATGCTGACATTACCTATTTTGTGAATTATAAAGAATAAACGGAAGGACGTAATTCAATGGGGATGGCATGAAAGGAAAGATGGCGAAAATTTTCACTTCTGTCAGTTTTCAAACCCTGATCTTGATTTCGAAAACTGCGATAAGACATTTTAAAAAATGTAGAGATTTGGTTTGGTCGTAGTCTTGACGACCGACGCCGTTGTTGATTTCGAGTTTACTTTTTCGACCACGTAAGAATGCACGTGAAAATAGACGCGGATAAAATCAACGGCGATAAATTTAAAACGAAGGAGTGGTTTACAACCGCCGGCGGATTGCGAGAGGCTGCTACTGGTATATTTAAGAGTGTTCGGGATTAACTCCGCGCGATTTTACGACGCAAGGAATAGATATCGGAAGCCACTTTCCGAAGGGAATAAAAATGCTGTTGACAGTGGCGGCGCGAGTGTCGTATGAATGAATCACTGCCTTCAAATTGGGTCGAAAGAGGAGCAACTATCGGATGAGTCAATTGAGTCAAGACGCTGTCGAAAGGAGATAAAACAAGAGAGGACGTTCCTGCGGATCCGATCACAGATTCCGCAGCGGGGATAGGGGATGTTTGGTTGTCGATTACATTCATCCGATACCCGTTGAGATGAGCAATATGTGTTTCTTTGCCGAAAATCAGAGAACTGAAACAGATTTAAGATGAATGCTTAAGATATGCGTGATAAAATTCAAGGTCCATTATGGGGTAACTGTCAGCATGAATTCTCATCAAAACCTTTTGATATATCATTGATTTATAGAATCGATAGATTGATTTATAGAAGATTTATATCGATTTATCGAACATTTATATCGATTTATCGAACATTTATATCGATTTATAGAATAGATTGATTAATTTATAGAATAATTTTGGATGTTATTGCCATAACTGCAGTATGGATTTTTTTGCAAATGAGTCGATTAAAGAAGAGAAGAGTGATACTCTGCTTACATTTTACTACATGTGAAAATTAGGATTCCCAGAAGGACGGTAAATAATAAAATATATAATAATATAAATAATACCATCGTTCGGCCATCGGAGAGTTTTTCAAATCTTTAAATAATCAAGGTACAGAACCGGATTAAGATTTCAAAAATATTTCAATTTTTAATATTTCAGATAATATTTCAAAAATTTTAGCAAATATATTTTGAAAATTTACGTGAAGCGTGTGTTAATATTAATATTAATTCCCAATATATTGTTAAGTATAAATGACAAAAATTGTAAAAAAAATGTTAAATTTGTGATAATTTTGCCTGAAGTGTAATAATTATGCGATTATTACGTAATAAATGTGTAATCTTTGAGCAGTACCAGTGTAAAAGGAACACAATTATGTTCTAATGACGTTGAAATAACCGAAAAAAAAATAACGCAGAAAAAAATTTCAGCATTAGTGTGACGGTTAGACCTTCATTTTAATAAGAATCCCAAAGTAACCTCTGAAAAGACACCAAAAAAGTTGCATTTCGCAACGAGGGACCTGAAAAGAAGCAGTAAAGATTCAAGGGGGTGTGCAAAATGGAGTCTTACATAGTATATCTCTATTGCATTCAAATATCTCAGAAGGAAAGGCTGGCACGCCACGTTATAAATAAATAAATTAATATAGAGCTTTCTTCGTTTAGTACAGCGCAAGAGTAAGGCATAAAGGTGATGTTTTTAAACGGATCTACAGAGGCGCACACTCCTTCCTGAATAAACCGCTGAACGGAATAATAAAATGAGAGGGAACAAGTGGCGTGAGGCACTTGGGAAGAATTGCATGAGGGAGACGTTGAAAAGAATGAGAAAAATTTCTCGAAGGAGTTGAGTTTACAAATGTAAGAGAAGGTAGAGCGCCGCGTATTGTGGGAGCCTAGGTCTGAATTATCCCTAAGGATAAGTAAAATAGAATTTTATATTTAAAGAAATTTTCATTTTACACAACATTACTTAGACAACCACCACCGTGGTAGCATTGCGAGAATAGTAAAAATGTTTTAGGTTTGTTTATTTAATAATTTATTTATTTCAAGTAATACAATATCCTTAGCTACAATTCGTTAGGAAGTATAAAATGAATATACATTAGAGTTAATAAAATTCTCATAACAGCCAAAATATTTTTGTTATCCTGTCTGACTATCTAAAGTTGAATTCGCTCAGAAATAAAAGAAAATAGGAGACCTATTTGAGACATACATCACAGTAAATAGTTTTAAAATGTCATATATAAGATAATAATGATGGTTTAAGGACATGATAGTTTTTGGTGGATTATTCCTTCTTACGTGAGATATAAATATACTCACAATTAAAAAGGTTACATATAATTATTGAGGAAATATTTGAAGAAAAATTATATGATCAATGATATTGATAGGTATATCATTCGTTTTAGTTTTAAATAAAACAATTTTTTTATTTTTAAAAACTTTTCTTTTATCTAACTTGGTGATACTAAGGACGTAACTTTTCATTTCTTAGTGTAATGATTAATTTAAGTTTTTCTAGCCTTTGTAATGCTACCCAACGGGTATAATCCGACATACATAAAATTTGAGAAACGTAATGAGCATAGGAACCCTCCCTTAAGTAAGTCGAGAACTGTCTACATTAATACCATAAAATTTAGCGCATTACAAGTTTCTATGGAAATGACTTCACCATTCCGTAAGGAAAAGGATACTTCCGTCAAAACTGGAAAACTTTCTCACACAGCCCTATAGTTCCGTACTTAACGACATTACCCTTATTTCTAGATCACTCATCCTTCCCTTTACATCATCTAACTTCGTTTACCTTTGTCTTCCCTCTGTCTTTCCTTGCATCCTAACTTAAATTACTTTCTTCGCCAACCCATCTTCTCTTGTTATCTGATCACCCACTTTCTCCGCTTTCTTACTTAAAGCCTTCCTTTCCCCGCCATCTCCAATACTTCCCAGTTTTCTTTTTATATCGACCAAACTATTTGTTTTGTATTCTACGCTGCGCTGCGTATCGAAGGCTTCCAATCTTTTCATCTCCTCCTTTATGAATGTCCACATTTCACATCAATGCAGCAGATTATAATCGGTAAAATTAAATTAATGTGCTCAATCTTTACTTGATGGAAATCTGCAGCATGCACACTGAAATGAAAACATCAAGTGATTTCCAGAGTGGAATTTTTTAATGCGATAAGTTTCATCAACGGGTTGGCATCTACAGGCCAGAGAATGCCAGTCCGTTGACGACACTTGTCGTAATAAAAATTTTTCTGAGGATATTATTTAGTGTTTTCAGTTGAATGTGGGTTTTATCATTGGCATTCAATAAAAATCATAACTAAGAAATAATGATAATTTCTTCTTCATTGGAGTGTTTTAGCCGTTCACACAGTAAACCCTTCAGAACTTTTATTCAAACAACTATGCTTTATCTAGGATTAGAACTCAGGATCTCTTCAGTGTTGCAAATATATCACGCTAGCTGATATTGGTTATAGAGTTATAGTTTTATAACCGAAGTTGTGAAACTGACCAAGAGATATAACATAACGACACCAAGAGATGTGACATACATGTGATACACTAACCATTGAAGATTTCCACTAAAAATAATGAAGTACTGTTTAGCAACGATCTGACAATAATCCAAAAATGAACTCTTAACTCGTGATGTCATTTCTTCGTTATTTATCACCATTAAGGCTTCTTACAACTAGTTTATATAAAGGGATGAAAATATAACTTCACACACCGGTTCTAGGTTGGTAAACCATAATTTAGACCGTTTAAGTATTTCAGTGTGTAGAAGTAATTGATTTGGATCCGAATACTACTGTGAACGATAAAAATAGATATCTTCCGCGAATTTCCTTTCTTGTGGGGCCTTCGTAGTATGACTCCTTCCTCCGAGGAAGTCGGTAGGCGATGAAAGTGAAGCTAACAGCTGTATCTTAAGGGAGTCTTTGATACATCTAGGGTAGACACGGTGACAATTGGGATAAAGTTTCCGGAAAGTCGTTTAATAATGCGCTATGTCTGTAAGTGGAGCAACGTTTGGTCTCCGAGGCGAAGATACAAACACGCCATCCGATTCATAAATATTAAGACTTGCGTTACTTCTGTCTGCCGGCGTTATCTCCAGCACATCCTCGTTTGCTTTCCTATCAACCAAACTTCCTCTTTTTCCCGTTAAGTACCTGAAATTACCGAAACGAGCTCGGGAGCGCCATTAAGATTTTTTAGACATCCGAGCGGCGGAAATTGTGAGGGGAGTGAAAATCGCTTCGAAGGCACTGATCAATATCTCTCACCTCTCGGATCGAATTGCATTCAAGACTCCATTTAAAGCCTAACTCACTCCTGTCGCTCCCTGTTGTACACTCTAAATACGACAGTATCCATACCTCCAGACTCACGTATAAACAGTGTGCTATTCCACTTTTTCTTGCTCCAAAGGTTTTCACATACAAGCTATGTCGTACAGGCATGGGAGGGTTAGGGGTTCAACCCCCCTCCCCCAAGAGGGTTAAATTCTTTAAGGAAGATATCATACCGGCCCCTGAAAGGTAGGCATTTTTCTTTCTCTCTCTCTAAGGTCTCGGATTCCCCATAGACAAATCCTGGTTGCGCTCCTGCATACAGGAATATATTCCTATAGTTGAGGGGAAAACCATTAGCACTTTAAAGACAAACTATCCATCCCCACTATCAGTCTCTCATCTTACACTACATCCCTAAACACTCCGTTCTACTCTACGGTAGAAGATGTTTTCATTTTTATAATTATAAAATGCGGTAAAACCCGTTTAAGACGCTCTCTCTTAAGACATTATATCCCGCCAAATACGCGGTTTCCTCACGGTCCCAATCCCTTTCCTACGAAACACATGGTAAAATAACCGCTTAAGACGCCCAGCTTCCCGCTTAAAACGCGGATTTTTCCCGCTTTCCAAATGCTCTACACTCCACTTTAGTCAGTCGATCCCCTCATTCAATAGACCCAAATTTTTTAAATATCATCTACGTCGTCCTTTCACGCTTTACGTTATTTCTAGAATGATTTCAGGTGATTTTTTTCTCCAGGATGATTATATTGTGAGAGAAAATTTAAGATATCTCGAAGAAGAATAATTTCCTTCCCAAAATCGGAGTTAGTACAACCTCTGAGATACAGTGAAATCTTCTCTATCACTATTGTCTCACAGGAAAAGCAGAATTTTCGATTAAAAATTCGATTTTGGCGGTATTCCTTTTTGTCCAACGAAGTTACATGACATACTAAATAAATGAAAAGGGAATGTAGCGTTATTTGTATGTAGCATTGAATAGATCGCGCTCTGTGATACCCAATCATCACTGTTTGAAAATCATTATTATTCCCTAATTGTCCGACCGTTAAAAAAGCGACTTCACTGTAGATTAAAAAATGTCAAAATTAAGTGAGACCTCTTATGTGTGAAAAGCAGACCATACTATATATAAGAAAGTGATTACACCAGTATTACACATCCCAATTATAATGATACCCTGCTTAAAAGGCGCCTCTTGCTTAAGGAACTCAACTGGAATATCATCAAAACCGACAGCACAATTCCCTTTCATGTCATACAGTACATTTACATTAACTGATATGCCTGATCCAATATCGTCTTCTCCTACTTCTCACTCAGCTTTATCCTTATTTAGTTAGCGCTCGCGTCTTCCCATATAGTTACTCAACCTTCCATCTTCTCTTGGTTGGCTCACGTAAAATGTTTCCCCTGCTATCTTTAGGATAGGCCATTCTATTCCAACTTTATTCCCATTCAATTCAAAACTTCTTTATATCAAAATGACATTTCCTATTTCGTTCAACTATTCTATTTCTTCACGATGTTTCTTCTACCAGCATTCCCTTGTCTTATATTTTTACCATCTCACCACGTTATATTAGTCCCCTGTGCATAAGTAGTATTTTCAAAAGTGCTCCGACAGCTGAGGTCATTTCATACATAAACGCCCCCACCGGGATTCGAACCCGTGACCGCTTTCACCGAACGCGCTACCCCTTTGGCTACTGGGATCCGCCCTGTACATCCTTCGCCTGAACTCAGTGCTGACCCTTTTCCATTTCCTCCATTTTATTGATCATTTCTGCCGTGACCCAAAGTTTTCCTTAATTTATTTTGCCCGGCTTTTCCAATAATTTTTTGGTCACTATCCCTTTCACTTTTCATAATCATTTCCCGGTTCTCTCTCATGTTTTTATGTTCCTTTCTTTACCTTCTAGAGCATTACTAACACACTCTCGAAACTCATCCACTCTCCCATCCCTGGAGGGCTTTTAAATTCCATTTTGATGACTTTACTGTCCGAAAGACTTTAACCTGAGTTCTTATCATTAATAAACAATGGTCAGCGCCTGTTTCAACACCAGTATAACTTCGCGCGTTTTTAATACTATTTTTAAATATCTTCCTTGCCAAAATGTAACCAATTTGGTATACTACTATACTCGTACTTGAGGCTTTCTCTATGTAAACTTCCATCTGTTATGGTGCCGGAGATGGGGTGTTAGAGAGATAAACGCGTTATTCCTCCTGCAAAACTCAACTTCTGTCCTTTGTAGTTTCTATTTCTTGTTCCGAATTCTCCCTCTTCTGCCTATCATTGCCTTGCCCGAATTCTGCATTCTAATCCTCCGTTATAGTTAAATTGATCTGATCTTTGACTATCATGTAGCTTCTTCTATTTTCAATAAACCAAGTCCACTTCATTCATCCTGTTATTACTAGTGGACACATACATCTGGAATATTACAGTGTTTACTGGCTTAGCCTTTGCTTCTCTGTGCATGACTCGGTCGCTCGTTAGCTATCACGGCTTCCCAGGCTCTCTTTTCCAACACTGCTCTTTTCCATCCTGAAAATAACATCCCTCCAAAAACTCCCCCAGCCTTCTTCATGTAACCTCAGTATATTAATATTGGACTTCATTTATATCGTTTGCAAACATCCCATTCGTAAGCATCGTCCTAACATTAATAATAATAATAATATATACTTTATTAGAGAGATTCCTTTTTAAGGGCACTCTTTAAATTAACCCTTAATTTACAATACAGACATTCATGCCCGAATCGGGATTAGAACCCGGGACCACGGCTAGGATACCACGCTAACCGAGAAATATTCCAAGTTCCCACCTTCATTTCCCTGTCCATCTTCTCTCTTCTTTTCCACTTTCTCACCGGGTAAGGATTTTGTGGAATCACGACTGAAATAGCGTTACTTCTATTACTGCCGGGAGAAATTCTAGCCACAAGGCTGTCTCGTTTACGCCTTCACAAATCTCATTATCCCTTTCCTGGGTAAATAGCTGAGCTGGTCTTACGGCACCATACTATACCATAACATTGGTTTTAACGACATTTACATTTACTTTGAGGTTGTCTTTCCCAATACTTTTATCCATGGAATACAGAGTCACATATTATTTTACAGAGATCATTCTCCGCAAAACATGCTAATTCTTTATTCTTGTACTGCTTATGTATACGACTGTGTACAATATTACTGTATATTTATTAATATTGTAACCACTTCATTTTGTCTTTTTCTTAACTTTGTTCCTTTCCTTTCCATTTGTTACATACAATGGAAGGCCATTCGTGATCAGCAGCATCTCTGACTACCTCCATTTGGTATCCAAGGATCTTCCTTAAGATCTTCACAGTTGATCACCAATATTTTATTATTTATCAAGACCATGGATCAACCTTATCATGCGGTAAATTATATCTATATTTTACATTCCATAGCATTTTTTTTCAGTCCTCATTAAGCTTTCTCTGTATATACAAAGTTAATAAAACTTGATTGGTCTTTCTACATTCTCTTCTTTAATATTAAACTTTGGGCGAAAATAGCTTCTCTTGTACCTCGACTCCTTCTGAATTCAAAGTGGTCTTCAGTTAAATACTCCCCTTCTTTCTTCTTCAGATAATGTATTCTTGAGAGAATCTTTGAAGCATGGGAAGTCAGGCCGATTTTCCGAAGTTCTTAACATTTATCCATCCTCTTCTTTTGTGTATACGCACAATCACGTTCTTTTTAGAGATTCAAGAGCACTTCAACCTTTAAATAAATAGCAGACACGAGTTTGTTCAGCTCTTTAGGAACATTATTTCATAGTTTTATTAATTTCTTTCTCAAAACCTCCACAAAATCCACTTGCAGGAAAATTACAGAGGGAGACGTAGTAACAATTGGCAAGCTCGCACAATTATTCCATAAAAAGAAAAAATTCGATTGGTGAAGACTCGAACCAGGGACTTTAGAGCTGCAGTGCTAACATAGTTATTCCTATAACAACGCCGATGTTTCCGGAAGTTATCATTTACGATACTCGTTCTCATCTTCATCTATTCTGCCTTAATCCTTTGTTATTATAGTAGACATCTTGTTCCATAAATAAACTTATTAAACATTCATTTCATTCAAATGCTTCTAGTGATTTTACTGTTTTCGTCTAGTATAGTGGTGCCATGTGAATATTCATTGAGGTATCCTCTCATTTTACTTCATGTTGCCTCAGTCTCACCTTGAAGAAAGTTATGTCGCACTTCAGATCTTCAATTCAACCTAGGCAAGCCTTCCTTGACTTTTGGCTAATTTCAGTTCTTATTCTTCTGTATCATTTGTGTTCTACCTGGTTTTGTATTTTCGTATAACCTTCCTCCTTCTATCAGGCTTCTCCTTCATAGAGCTTCATTAGACTCGTTTCATTAGATTAGACATAGTTTCATTCACAGACTTTCATGACGAATAGCCTCTTCGGCAGCTTACAGTATTCCGTTTTCTATAGATTACCATCTTCATTCAGCGCTTCCCTCGTCTCTACCATCTTTTAGATCTTCTAGGGTTCATGAACGCAGCTTTTACTTCCTTCTACATTTTCAATGGACTCAAAGGAAAATTGGAAGTAGCGACGAAGTTCTGTCTGCACCACGATCAGTAAACCCACATTAAAATAGTATACCTTCTTCCCCACGCATTTTCCGTCCTCCGACGATCATTCCTCTCCTCTGGAATCCGCTACGGGTTATTCCATTTTTCCTCGCCGTATTTCCCTTCCGAATGCTGTGTTTTAACGGAACTTCCTCTTCTGTGTCAACTCTTCTTGCGACTCTCAAATTAATGGCCTTCACGCAGAGCAATCGCCATTTCCCGGACTTAATAAAAGCCTTTTGGTTTCTAATGATAGGCATCGCTCCTTCTCCAGAATTCTGATGTGACCGAAGCGGAGTAAGCCCAACTTCCCTTTACCAAAGGTTATTAATCGAACGGTTAAAATTAATTAGGTAAACAGCGAATCGCATCTTTCCCTCGGTGCCGTATTCTTGGCAGGTAAATTATAAGCTTCCGACTGTCTCTCTGTCCGTCTCTATGCTCTAGAGAAACCGTATATTTCAGATACGGTTTCCTCTAGAGCAGGTGTACCAAAGCTTTTACCTTCAAGCGGGCCGTGTAAGTTTCTGTAAAAGTTCATAGACAAAGACATACTCACTTGGTAGAGTCCACAAAAACATTTTTATTAAACGACCTAGGTTTCGTTACGGAGTAACATCTTCAGATGAAATTACCAGAAACAGACCGTATTATATGGCCGTAGAGGTGAGGAGATGGGGGTGGAAGGGGGAGAGGAATTAGGATTAGAGGGTGTAGAGGGTAAATAGGATTGTGAATGGTTAGCGGGCCGCAGACAATGTACATTGCAGTTTTAGATTATCAATTATTCATCGAAGGAGGTTGAGCATGAGGATCGATTTTTAGGGTGGTTTCTTAACAGCATTTTGCTCTAGTTAACCATGACAGGATGGAAAATAAAATCGCCAGGAATTACCGGTCCTGGCCTTCCAAAATGACTGAACACACCAGAGGAATACGACTTATTATGCTCAGAGAAGAAATTCCCGTGAATTATTAAAGCATTTTCTATTTCGTAATAAGTACGAAAAGATTCTCCGAGCTTTATGGCTGTGGAGTAATTTCATGAGACTTGAAAACGGTTATTGGCATCAATCAATTGGTAAACCAGTCACTTGGCAACAGTAAAAAATGGTTTTCCAGATAGCCTGATGTATAGAGCGTTCAACTTTGATAAAGAACGGTCCAGAGTTCGATTCTCGGTTGGGGCCAAAGTGTGAAATAATGCTGTCGAAAAGCTTTTAAAATTACTACTACTAGTGCAGAAAGAAATTCATTCTATTACTAGTCAGTTATTATTCTGCTACTAGGGGCAATCAAAAAGTTCATGGAAGCAAGCTTTACCTTCATTGCCTTTGTCAAAAAGCCCTTCGGCAAAGGGTGTTTTATGTTGGGTACTTATTATTCATGGATGTAAGAGATGACTAAAATTATGAGTGAGAAGAAGGGTTGAAAAGGAAGATCAATAAACCGACATATTAAGAAAATGAAAATCTTAAAAAAATATGAGCGAATACTCGGAAAGGCGTGCGGACATCTCTGAAGTCAAACAGAACGAGTGTTTCACTTAAGTCATTAGCTGGTAATGTATGTTCTTTGATGCAGTTTCTTAAAACGTCTTTACTTCATAAATAGGAATGTTTTCGTATGCGAAATTACATGCAAGTCTATAAATACAAGAAGCGTTCTCATAGCTCACTGCAATATATGCAGCAACTCTGCATTAATTGGAATATTCAATCACGCTCACAGGCATTAAAATTAGCTTTATTTTCAACATGACGAGGGTGTAGGTAAAGAAGATTTTAAAACTTTTCCTAAATGTTGTAAATACGATATTGAGGATATGAGACATATGGGGTTTAAAGAATAATAGGATATATTCGGCAAGATCTAAGGGCATAGCGAAAGTTGCGCGCAAGGATAGCAAAGCACCGTGAATTGCACGGGACACTACAAGTGTTTCCACAGAAAAGGAACGACACGACCTGAAATAATTCACGCAGACGAGTGCGTAGATTGCGATTTTTATTCGAGCACACCTCCATGCTCAACACGATGTCACAGCTAATTTTTTCGGAAGGCTTCACGGCTTTTTTCTTCCCTGAAATATTTCTCTGCATTAGAATGCGTGTGAATTCCTCGTCGAGAGATGCAGTAATGGGCGATGATAAAGGCGTGTGTTCCGGCGGTTGTCTGGCATTCATATGCCCTCCGAACAAAGCCCTTTTTCTCTTTCGTCCCTGATTTTTCGCCCGTAAATCTCTTCCGCCAGTTTTTCGCTTTATTGTATTGGGAGCATTTTTACGACGCTAACCTATTTGCGCTCCGTTGATCCGCGCCTTCCGATCCAATGCTCTCCTCTGCCACATAAATCCTCGTGCTTTACATGCTCTTTCATTGCACGCCAATTTTCCTTAACTGCGTGCGACGTCTCCGAAATTCAGTCGCGCCGTTTTCGTGCGACTGATCGCGAAACTATGACACGTGCTTGTGGTCCAAGGAAATGTTTGATTGCCCCCGCAGCTGATTTAGAAACGTTACGACCCAGCTGTGCACCCACCCAATCTTTTGGAGGTATGGTTTACTCTCCTGAAATGGCTCCACCTAAGTAATAAGTTAAAGAGTAGGGGTCGGGAACCACCAACCGAGCGGAAGGCTGAATGTACGCGCCACTAGGCGGCACTTTAAGCTGTCTGGTCGCACTCGGGTGATATATTGGAGGAAATTACTTATATGTACGCAATAAAAGGAGCGTTAATGAATTGAAAAGTGATAAATAGATAAAAGAATAGATAAATAGAATAAGAAAACTGCATGTAGACACTTTTAGTTCCAGCATTTTTAAAAAGACGATTGTTGTCCCACAGGGTTACGTAATCGGTCCCTTGTAATTTTTATATACATTAATGACTTAAGTACTGATATTAAATCTAAAATCCGAATTTTTGCATGCGACACAGTCATTCACAGAAAAGTATTACACAAAAATGACTACTACTGATTACTACTGACTATGAGAGTGCATATAGTTTTAAAATGATGATTGGCTTTTAGATCTCTTCATCAAAATGCAGCGCTAAACATTAGACCCCATACGAAATCATTACACTGCAGCTTACATCAAAATAGTCCAACATAGATTTTAATTTAAGAAATTAAGCAATTCCCTTAGTGAGCTATAAGATAATATTTTCTATTAAGTATAACTTCACGTAATTGACTTGAGACCGGGAGAAAATAATTTTAACGCCTGGGTTAGTTTCTTGATGTGAAGGGAGGGCCGCAGAGAACGCCGGAAAAGATTTCATACAGCCGGAAGACCACAGGTTCCCCACTTTTGTTATAAAAGGAAGGAAGGATGAAAAGATTAGGAAAGGTATAAAGTTGCTCAGTATAGGGGTGACCAAATGCTGCGAAACCGGGTTACCAGCAAATTCGAGGACAAATAAACCGGGACACGACTGACAGAAATGTGTGTACGTTAGAGTCATTTCCATGGTTACAATTTTTACTAATAGTTACTAGAGTGACTTCCTTCATAGCAACGCATGATTACATAAACTGGAAGTGGGGAACACGTGGCCTTTTCGAGCGTTTAATACGGTCTTTTCGCCACTTCCTGAAACAAATGCATGCATTTAAATAATTTCATATTCCGGTCCCATTTATTAGGAGTGAAAATGAAATTAAATGTATTCTACTGGGAGACTGAATCCGTTTAAGCTTGTATAGTTTCAAAGTTAACACTCATAAACGTGTGCAATATGCTACTTAACCTAATGATTCCATTTGCGTTTTAAAGCTATCTCACGAAACCGAACGGTACATGCAGCCTTCCAATGAATAAAATCCCATCCAAGGCATAGATTTGCTAGTGACATGTCTATTGTGAATATATACAGTAAACTTTTTTGCATGTTTGTATCGAGGCTTAACTTTCTCTTCTATCAGAGTCACCGGAAACTTTTATCACAACTTATTTCAATGAAGAAAGAGCGCTTACACCGACTAGACAATGCTGAAAATCATGATCATTGAATTGTTCAAAGAATTCATTAATTTTCCTCAAATTTATATTTTTAACCACTACTTTGCAAACATCAAGAGAAAGGTACAGTATTTTGTTATTCAGGTTCTATTTCGCATGTGTCTATGGAGCCATCGATCCAAAGGCTGGTTGGATCCTCGTCACCTTCACTTTAGGCTACAAAAAGCGGTATAAGAGGGGGCGAAGGAACCACTCAAAGTGAGGAGTGAGGTAGTTTATTCTAGCTTTTCTCACCGAGCCCAAATTCTATGGATGGGAATATTAGCACGATAATACAGCACTATGACAGAGATATTTTAATTAAAAGAAAACATGAACTGACTCCAACCGCATAAATATATATATATATATATTAACTAAAAATACAAGGGTGCTACCTCCTATTTAGCCTGGTGATGAGGTAATAATGACCTGATGATGAGGTAGTATCCTAGAAACCGGTCGTGTTTAAGTCAATGTACTAGTATATGCTTTTCTGTGGAAGGAGTCAATTTCCTTTGGATTAAGGAATGAATGAGTTTCACCGAGTATTACTTGAATTATTTAATGAAAATAAATTTTCCTTTATCTACTTAAGTCTGGGGGTCCATTTGAGGAATTATGCTTATCTAGGCGACTTTTACCGTGGGTGACATGTGATCAGCACATCGACTCCCACGCCACCGTGTTTGGCTTTCCACAGTCGGTCCCGTTTTCTCTTTATTCAGATAACTATCCACATTCATCACGATGCTGGGTGAACACCTACAAATGTTGGCCCTACCGGGAACCGAACCCGGAATCGCTTCCACCGAAGGCGAGCACCAACTAGGCTCTCCGGGTACCTTCCTCTATCTAGTATAAAGGCAGATATGGAAGAACTTATGAAAAACTCCAAGATGGCAGAAAGAGCTTCGTAAACTTTCTCCTCACGAACAGCCTTCACGGATGTATCCAGATGAAATTCTTTCCATTGACCTCACCTACGAGAAAAATTTAGATCTGCAAACCAAGCGGTTGTGAGTTTGAACCCAGAGGGTCATGAATTTGTGCCTTTAACTTCTTCATTAGGAACGTAATGTAGCGGGTTTCATGAATTCCTTAATTAGCCTCCCCAAATGAGATAGAGAAACGCGGTCCAACGTAACGTAGAGATGACGATCTGTCCTAATTAAAACGGTATTGGATCTCCGTGGGTTCACGTGCCATATACTGCCCGCTCAGAGTTCATTCCTTCGCTACCGGATATATCCATTCCGCACTTTATGTTAATGTCTTTTCCGCTATCTTTCCCCTCATATCATGATTCCGATCGCTTATATTGGCAATATATTGAAGAATATTTAAAAATTTTCGTCTTAAACTTTAGAATAATAATAATAACAATAGTATTTATTCCATATCAAAAAACACAATGCATATGATGATACAAATCATTTAATAAAGGTACCCCGTAAGTGATTATCAATTGTTTAGGGGTTACTGACTCTTCAAAGAAGCAAATTTGTCAAGAATTATTTACATTAATACTGAGAAAATACAATGTTTGTAAAACCAACTGTAAGTTTAAATATGAACATATGTCAGTATAAAAATACAAAATAATTAACTAAAAAAATACATTGAACACATTTATACAATCTTTCTTAGCAAAAATTCTACTTTTTCATGCCAACCTTTTAGATCTTTCGGAAAATCAATTCATTTTCAGCATTTGTGACACATATAAGCGAGATGGAGTAAATTTTAGAACTTAAATATTGATACGATTATCTAAAAAAAAGTTCAATATTGGATTTTGAAATTGCAGAATTATGCGCTCTCAAATTATGTATTGACGGTTTACCCCTTTCACCTCCACGGTTGTAGAATAATCTTGGCTCCGAAGACAAATTTCCTCCAGTAATAATTCTTTAGGAAATGTAAAGCAATTTTCGTCCTTAAGCACTATCAATCACTGCTTCCGAGGAAGTCGAAAATCGGGAATTTTTTCCTTCGAGAACCGTGTAATTTATAAATTCCCTCAATTTCGACTCGCTGAAAGGAGAACGCTGCCGAAATGTTTGACGGGAGCCGCACTTCGTTTGTTATTCCATCCACATTCTTCATTTTTCCTTTTGAGCGCTCTTTTTCATATTGGAAAATACCACGAACTTCGCCTTGTCGGGCGATATGCAATTTTTCCTGGTTACACGTTATCTTTTTTTCAGCGCTGCATTTCGGTTTATTTTGAACACTTTTGCTCACTTATCAAAACAGTCTCCTCCGATGCTCTCCAGGCTACGCTGGAAACAATTCTCAGATACGAGAAATATTCAGCGAATATTTTTAGCGAGAAAACGTGGGGAAGGGTGAAATTATATCACGGTCTTTATGAAGATTCCCGTGGAAATTCATGTAAATTTAATTCAGCGTGCGTTTAAAAAATTTATAATGCATTTCAAACATTCCCTTCGAGGCTAAACGAGAAGAATTTTAACGTTATACGGCTACAAGATGTTATTCAATACTTCGCAAATATCACTGCAACGATAAACAAATGTTCAAAACTGTTTTTCCTACCACGAGCGATATAAAGAATTGTATTATTATTTTCGGAATCGAGTTTTTGAAGCGTTGATTAAAGCAGATGGATGGACAAATATTTAAAGCGATACTTATAGCCGAAGCAATTTAATTTTGTAGAAAATGGATTTTGAATTTAAATTTGTATCCACTTTTTGAAAGTTTTAATTTCGCGGTATAATATATGTGGAGCAGAAGGGATCATTGTACGTATGTTATCATACCTAAAAGTCGAGAACCATTATTCGCGCAATATTCAAACCTAGCAAATACATTAAAGGCCATGATGTGGCTGAGCACAGACTACTTTATATTCACCTAATGGTTCCTACTTCCATTTTAAGCTGTGCTTTATTATTCCATAAATCAGACTTTTAGCTAGCATCCATATATTTCTTTTGGGATTTTCACCAATTGAATTTTTAGCTTGCAAACTTCAGACATGATTTATACGTATAACAACGCAACAAAGGATATATCCTCATCATAATATGTATTTAAAAATCTCAAAAACGATAAAATAAATACATGAAAACTTCGACCGAATTTATTTTTTTCTTTTTAATCTCATATTTCGTCGCCTTGACAACAAATGTCATCACGGAGCTCGATTTTGTTTACATTCCCGCGTTCGTCATTTATTATATTAAATGATAGTTAGGAACCATTGGTTACTCTTAGAATCTGAATTTAGAATTTTGAAAATTTAGTAAAACATACTTTAAAACTCTGGGACGCTGGGATCCATAGCTGGCTCTAATTTATAACTATTACATCTCCAAAATTTCCATAGTATTTAAATAAATCGAATATAGCAAGCAGTTCTACTGTCTGTTTACAAGCAAAATACTACCGAATTTTAATTACGCGCCGTATATTATTTTCTGCTTTTGGATAACTGTTCTCTTTACACAAAAATAAGCGTCTTTATTGCTCCTTTGTTCTAAATAATAAACTTATGATTGATACCAAGTGTATATTTCTACTTGGTTGCGAAGAGATTTAAAGACATCTCTCGGAATTCAGAAACAACCCTCTTGAGAAAAGACTGCAGATTTTCGTAGAGAAAACCACAAGAAGCTTTCGAAAACTGATATAAGAGGAGGAAATATCGCTACTCTTTTGTTCCAGCCACTGCTTAAGCCTCTCTGCGCCACCGCATGGTGATTTCAGATTTAGTTTGGCTTTTCTTCTATCGGAAACGAATTTTAACTTAGGTAAAGCTAAAAATAAATTTGTTTCATTTCAATCTCACTTACGAAAACTACATCCTAGTGAATTGTACTTTCGTCTAACAAGAAAAGAACATATGTATTCTTCTTTGTATAGGAGATTGCAACTCGATATTTTGTGTTAAACTATCATTTTACTTTGAAAGTCTTTCTTTTACGTCTGAAAACTCATCTATGGCTTTTAAGAACTTATCTCAACCTATCAGTTCTCAAATGGTGAAAAATAAGAGCATTGGGACATGACTTATTGCAGAATAGTACTACGATGACTATGGCATCAAACTCGCCGATCTAACCAATCTAAACCCACGTAATATAAACTAGGAAACATTCATAGTATTAACTGACGTGCATTCTCAGATAGGGTTGGTCAGTTGTTAGGTTATTTGGGTCACTTGAGTTGATTTTTTCTTTTTAGAACGGTGACTGTGGTGACAGAGAGTCCTTGCGGTGACTTAGAATAGAAAAGTACCAAATATTACGGAGAGAGGCAGCTTCTTAAGAAGTATAAAATACATGATAAATGGATGACAAATAAAAGTTATGCAAACGTATGAAACCAATGAGTAAAGGGATTTGTAAAGGTATGATAAGTCGTCATAATAAGGAGGCCAGAAGGAAAGAAACCCAGCAGAAGGAAGTTGTAGATTACTGGATCAATCGCTTGAAAATAAAGAGTAACAAAAAGAATGACATAATACTGGAGGTCCTGAAAAATTAAAACAATCTCTTATGTTCCGAGTCTTACTAATGAATTATTATATCAATAATATGGAATTTTATGTATATAAAGAATTTCCGCAATGGTTTTCATAAAATGTGTTACACTATCATGGAGTAACAATGAAAGGATGTCTCAGGACTTTCAGCAAGATGGCGCAAAACTAAATATCTTAGGGGTAAATCATACCAATAATCATAACTTCCACATTTTTATTTATGAATATACAATGGTGTCTTGTTTAACGTTGGTCTTAGTTAACTACGTACAGTACAGCCCGTTTAAGACGCTATCCCGCTTAAGACACGGATCTCTAACGATCTCGGTCCCACACGAAACCTATGGTTAAAATACCGCTTAAGAAGCCCCGCTTTTTGCTTAAGACGCGGACTTTTCCCGTCCACACAAGCTCTGCAATCCACTATGGTCAATGGTTCGCCTTCGCCATTCGACAGACTAAAAAATTTTATATCACCTTTTTCGCCGTCCTCTTTTCTCTCCTTGTCTCTCATAGTGGTTATTATGACTCACTGCTTTTTAACGAGTAATTTTGTAAGAAATGAAAATATCGCGGAGAAGAGCAACCTGTATCCGACCGTCGATGCTGATACGAATACTGAGGCAGAAAGAGATCTTCCCAATACATTTTTTCTCGAGACAGAACAAACTTTTAAATTCGCTTTCCTGAGCTTCCTTTCGCCACACTCTTATTAAGGAGTAAAAATAAAAACAGAAAAGGAATGTCTCGTGGGGTGCTAAGCATAGTCTCTGAGGGATCGTAATGCCCTCTCACCATTTCTGCAAAAAAATCGTTTTTTGTCCTTAATTATCTATCTAATGAAAAAACTGATTCGTTGAAGAGTTAACAGTGACAGAAATTAAGTAACTAAGAAGCTCTCTTTGTGCGAAAAGCAGCTTATTCCTCAAAAATGTGATCTAAGGCAAAAGCATTACACAACCAGGATACAACACCATCCCGCTAAAAACCTTGTTTTCTCTTGGTCATAACCGGGCTTTACTGTCTTGGTTAACGACCAGAGACTGTACTCTAAATATGTCCTGGGTAACGACGCTTTGGTTTAAAACGTCTTATGGTGAGTGGCGAGTAGAGTCAATAAATCTTTCAAGAAGAGATTTAAATTAGTTTTATCTCCATATATGACATATATGGTTGTAGGTAGGAGCTGGTAGAAATAAAAAAATCATGATATTTTTTAATAGCAACTATTTTGTTAACGACGGTAAACTTGGAACGGATTGCAGTCGTATTTTATTATTTTTTGATTGATTAATTGTTATTTATTATTTGACATGTACTATTTTATATACTATATGTCATTGTCTTAGGTTTTATATATCCACTTTTCATTTTAATTTTTTCTCTTCATGAATGTGTTATATGTGACGATGGGTTAGAAGGGAGAAGTGATTTCTTAGTGTCAATCTCGCCCAAATAAAGACGTTTATTATTATTGCTATTGATGTTGTAGGAGGTAGGAGCCGTAAGAAATAAGTCAACCATGATATTTCTGGGAAATCGAGCCTTGGATAACGACTGTTATAACTAGGGTAATTTTGGAACGGATTATTGTCATTAATCGAGACATCAATGTTAAAGGAAAATTTTACAATACTTTCAATTTAATTAGATGAAAAAAAACTTGATCTGACTATGTCCAAAAAAGAGCTTGTGGTTTTTCTCATCTAATCACGAATAAATTCCACCAAATATCGCCTGATTTAATTAATCAATTTCATTTAAATCGATCATCAGTGGGGAGTAGAAAACATTCTGCACCACTTTCACTCTCACCATTTGGGACAGAGGTAAAAGTATGAGGATAGAAAAATAAAAGGGTTACGTATGAAAAGATGAATGGATAAAGATGTACGGAAGGATGTGGAGAATTCCCGGAGAATATAAAGAGGGAAATAATGCGCTTTTCGCCAAAGGGAATATAATCACTGACACGTGTGTATGACGTCGAATGCCTTACAGTAATGAAACCCGTGCTGTTTGAGCGATGCGCAGTATTACTTTATCCCATTGTGGACCGCGTGAATACCAAAAAACCTCCGTTCGAATCGTTAATAGATCTCATTCAGTCACCGCATCCCAATGCCAAATGGGGTTCCGCAGCGGCACGGTGAAAAAAAAAGAGAAACGGCGTCGCAACCACCCAAACTGTGAACGCACGCCAACGGGAGGATGAAAAAAAAAACCGCCATTAATCCACGATTTTCAAATAATTTCCGAGACTTTAAGAGAGATAGCATTCCGCCAATAAATAGCACCGCTTGATTACCACCCCGTCCGCCTGCGATTGTGCGGCGCCAGTGTCGTGTGCAAGGCAACACATCGGTGGGGTGAGAGAATGGAGGAAGGAACAATTCCCACGGAGAACGTGCGTGCAGGGCGCGGACAATGCGAACCGGAGGCAACAATGGGAGCATTGTTGGAAGCTGCGAATCGTCGGGCGAGATCGCGTGTGGTGGGGGCTTGTTTGTATAGTTTCGAATTGCTCCGGGTATTGGGGCCCGCGCTGAAAATTTTATTGGAGCGGAAGAGTAGAATGCTGCGAAAATCAGCGGATTCCTCCTCCTCAAGGGCCGCTTTAAACGGAATATGCGAAACATGTTTTGCCATAACATGCGTGAGCAGAAATTTGATTCGGTCGTTTATGGCTGCATTATGGATGGGACGCATTTGCGTGGATGGTCTACAAGTATGGGGGATGCGTTATTTGAAGTCTAAAAGAGTTCTTGAATCGGCCTTTTGTTTGTGGAAGAATGGGAGTGTGAAGTGGAGAAGATCGCTTAAGAGCCTAATATCTTCGATTGAGATCAATTAAGGTGTTTCGATTAGGTTACTATGGAGACTTGAGGGTGGGAGAACGTCATTGAAAGAGTAAAGAAAAGAGGAACAAATGAGTACTTTTTCCACAGTTTTATTCGACACGACCGGTTTCAACAAATAATCGTCATCATCTGGTCACTATTGCCAGAAGATGACGATTATTAAGATCATTTGAATCGGTTACTATGGAGACTTGAGGTTATGTTTTACTTGAGTGTGAGAGAACGTCATTGAAAGAATAAAGAATAGAGGAACAGATTAGTACTTTTTCTACTGTTTCATTGAGACATGACCAGTTTGCCTGATGATGGCGATGATTCGTTGAAACCGGTCGTAATAGAAAGGTGAAAAAAATACTCTTCTGTTACTGTTATTTATTATGCGATGGAGTTCCACAAAACAGCGCCCTCTTCTGTGAATCTCATTGAAAAAGTCATTTCGTCGAACTTTCTCAAGATATAGTTCACGGTTATTCACTCCACGAGATATTTTTGCGGGAATCAAACACAACTAAAGAATTTATTTAGCGATATCGGGCCTAGAAAGTTACGCCCACCTATTCTAAAAAATATTCGCAAAACACATAAAATATGTTATTATCGTAAAGTAAGCAAAGACATTATGAAAGGAAGTACTTAGGAAATGAGGAAAAGATGAAAGTATTTTTGAAGGAAAAAACACCTAAAAAGAACAGGAAAAGTATCTCTATAGCAGGAAAACACGCACTAAGAGAAGGGCAGCATGACAAACCTACGAAATGTAGTTGATATAAGAGGAAAGTGAAAAGGACGGAGATATAGACATCATCATTAGGAATAATAAAAATCACAAAAAGATATGAATGATTACAAAAATATCATTCTATAGATACTCGATGTCTGAGATGTAGAGAACAGCAATTTTCTCCCTCCCTTCGTAACGTTCTTCACGGTCATTATGGGACAATTCGTGCGTATGTAAATGTAGACAATGATACATAATTAGGGAAGCTATGATCTGAAGAAATAACTGGAAATAGGATAAATATGCGTTTTTGAGCACATTTCCTCTATGGAGTGAGATACTCTATGATTTCCTCTCGACAAGTTACATCGTTATATCATTTTAACAGAAAATTGTTTAAAGGATACAAACAAGAACTTATGGGCGAATGAACACTGCATAGAAAGTTGTAGTCAAGAGATTTAATACTTACCGCGTTTTAATAACAAATTAAAACACAATCATGAAGGAAATAAACTTTAAGTTACGGTGTCTGTGAAGTTTGAAATCCCACCAAATCGCCATAAATCCTTCCAAAGTATGTCTCGGTAGAAGAATCGTACACAGGATTACCTTATCAAACTCAGGCACACCATGATTATAGTATCTTAAATTTGTCTTCAGTGTATTTAGTTCTGTACGATGGATTATACGAATAAGTAACTGACTTCTATGATTTTCAGTTAAGCAAGCCTAGAGTAGATATTTATTTTGTGTTGACCTTATACTTTTGTGTTCTTTATGTTTAATGCTCCACTGTATAACGTTAAAATAATACTTTTCTCCCTCTTCGTGATATGAATCCATTACGAGTTATTAATTCGTAGTCATTTTATTATATTTTCAAAGTGGAACCTCCTGATTCGGCTCAGGAGAACCACAGGATTTATACTAGTTACCTCTCAAATAAATACAGTGCAATGATAGAAATTGTAAAAACAATTGGATTCTGTGACGTTTAATAATACGTGCAAAAGGATGATTATTATTTATACGGTAGAGTATTTCCGAGATAGATGACCCATAGGGATAGGTATCCCAATCGTAACGTTTGCGTTACTCATTATGTTTTGTTACATCTGCCGCGTCAGTTCGTAAATGCAAATGGTGATAGTCATAGAGGGATACCTTGTGAATTATTTGTTTGTTGATGAAAAAGAGGTAACTTTGTTTTATTTTCCTCCAATTAGGTAATATAGGATGTAAGAGTATATCAGTTCGAGTATATGCACTTTTCTATAGTCTTTTCTGCTTAAAATCGAATATTTAGAAATTGCGTAGGAATTTCATGCCGCTTTCAGCAATGTGCATTGTTTAGTTAGGAAGCTGCGCACTGGGGCATCTCTGCCGGAGTAAAAGGACAGATACCCAACCATTCTCTGGGGAAGATGATGAGAGATACCCCTGCGGATTGATACCGAGTGTGATGGCTCACCCAGACTGTTCACCCTTTGTTTCGGAATAATGCGTATATGTTCGACAGAAATACTGGCGATGTCAAGAATAACGACAATTTCTCTTTCAAAGAGGGGGATAATAGAAAGAGATCTTTGCAAAAGTTTATGATAGGCTGTTAGCCCTATAATGTTAGGAAATGTATAATAAAATATAGATGTACCATAAAATGTGGAAATAATAAGGTATACCTTAATATATTTCCTTACTCACAGAAAAATACCATATTATTAGCTGACAGGGAATTTCGATGAAATAAAATATTTTTGAGATAAATGACCGATCGAAGAAACCGAAGAGATGGAGTGAATTACTTTTTCGTAATTTTAAATAAACTCGATCAAGAACATAACTAAAGAGCTGGAAATAAATTTAAAATGACTAGACTGAATGCCGACTTTCTTATGAACTTGGAGAAGTGCTGACATCTAAAGATGCGAAAGATGTACACGATGTAACGAATTCTTAGAAAAATATTGATGCTAGAGTATGTTGTGACACGGAAACATTTTTCATTATTCCCGTTGGAATATTCAAATATAAAAGGAGCCTTGTGATCAGCTTCCTCCGGGATCACAAGTTAACGCAAATCGCACCTCTTAAATAACTTCTGATTTACTTTCGAAACGGCCTCATGAGTACATTCAGGTGAGATGCAAGGCTTATCCGAGAGAAATAGGGTTGTTATATTGCATTACCTATCAATTTATACTACTCAGGTACTTTAGTGATTGGATAGAACTTTTTTCATGCTTTTAGAACAATACTTCAAGCAAGGAGCCGGGAATTGGATGCTGCATCATCCTAGGAGGTCCATCACGCTCCTGCAAGCGGGATATCCGATAAGGAAAGCAGTAGAAAGCGTCTCCCGTGAGAATACCCATCCATCACTGGATTCCAAACTAGAGGAATATTTCAATTCGACTAGGACACATTCCAACTAACTTCTGTAATTCTTTTTGCAGATTTAGTCTGATTGAATCAGCTAATGGTATTGAAGGAAGAATTGAGAGAAGTTGTTAGTGGACATCAGTCGGTTCACACAAGAACATATTATCCACCAAATCTGAGCAAACACTGACAGTTAAGCCAAGTCGTGTTCATTCCATTTGATAACATTTCAGGAGTCTCGCATGAAATGCGAAGAAAATTCTTACGTGACTTAATATTGGTGCAAAAGCTCCAAGAAAATTATGGGAATAAAAGAAATATTCTGTAAAAGTGGAAAAATAAAATTCACCATGTAAAATTACGCTTTATAGCAGTATAGTGTGACCGGTTCTGAACTATTAGTTATTTTATCATTAGGATCATTCATTCTTCAGTTAAAACTTAGTTCAGCATCAGGATTTAATTATTCTTCCGTTCTGATTTATTCATCATCAGAATTTTTCATTCTTCAGTTCATTATCAGCACCCGTTCATTTAGCCCTTTTCAGTTTATCATTGCATGAATGCATTCTTCACCTGATGTTGAACTTAGGATGCTCGAAAATAAAGTTGTCAAGCGGACTTTTACTTAATAATAAATTTTATTTCCCCAGTGATCCCACCAAGTGAAGGCTCCATCTATAAATTTAATTCTGGGAAATTATCAAC
The DNA here is from genome assembly GCA_036926295.1 of Pachydiplax longipennis. Classification (NCBI taxonomy): domain Eukaryota; kingdom Metazoa; phylum Arthropoda; class Insecta; order Odonata; family Libellulidae; genus Pachydiplax; species Pachydiplax longipennis. The sequence goes on from JAVFKF010000015.1 coordinate 41,525,921, forward strand.
ATTTGATGTGAATACGAAAACAAGAAGAAGATGCTGGAGTCAAAGATTGAGGGAGACGCTGTTGGGACGACGAAGGAGGCGATTATCAAATTAAAAATTAAAAGAGTTGCAGACGGTAGAATTGATAAGTTATATGCGTCGAATTCACGAGAAACTATAACCTCACAAGAGAAACAGTGGACTGGATTCAGTGTCTCTGACACAATGAACGATTGCGTGAAAATTGCGCTATGCACGGAGAAAACTGCAATGCTTGTGGGAGAGTGGGAAAGCGGAAACTAGTTAGTGATAAAGAATATGACATGTTTATTTAGCATATATATGAGTCTGCGAGGAGACTATGAATATATATTTATAAAAGTAGTACTTCTGTGCTCCATATATTTTGTTTACCTAAACTTTTCCTGACACGAGCATCTCTCCCGGTCCTCGGGGACATCTCTCCCATTTTGCTAAAATGGGAGAGATAAAATAATTTTCCGCAAAATAAGACTCTCTCGCGAAACTGAAACGCTGTTTTGTGCCGGGCAACAAATTTTACTTTCTCTGAAAAAATATGGCTTAAAATATAATAATTTATATCCTACTTGGTGCCATTATTTCATTCAAACGTTTCACCACATTAAACGGTGTATAAATCTCAGATAAATGTGAGACTTGAATCTCTTTTCAGATGTTTTAAGACCCAATTTTATTTACTCTTCTGAATCGTGATTATCAATATATTTTGCCACCAACAGTTGAGGGTATTAACCATGAAAACGTAAGCTTCTAAAGATTATCATTTGCCCAGCGTGATTCTAACGTTCGTGTTTAATTAAGCAATATTATGTACAATATTAAATAAATAAATGAAAACCTCGTTATATAGACCATCTAAAAATTGGAAGAATACGTATTTTTTCATTAAAAAAAGTGAAAATCTACATTACATAGACAATCTGAAAATTGACGAAATATATACTTTTTCATATTGTATACAATACTCCAGAAGATAGTACTAAGACTAGAAGACGCCAACATACACTACAATAAAACAAATAATATTGCAAATATTTAATAAATATAATATAAATAAAATTATAAATAAAATTATAAAACAATAAATAAAATTATGGAACGTAACAATTGAAAACCTCGTCCATTAACTACAACATTTCATGGAGTACGCTAATTTACAGTTACAACATCTATAATATATAATAAAAACAGATCTACAACAAACACAAACAGCGTTTAAATCTAATAATTAACTAGACCGATTCTGGGAGACCTTGAAGAGATTGATAGGCTAGAGTTTATTTACGTTAACTTTCAGGTAAAAGGCGATTTTTCCATTTTCCTGCTGAACTATTCGCTCTCTCCGAGAAAACTTAATACATCTGGGGAAACGGGCGACAATTCATTGACTCCCGCAAAAAAACCGCCTAAAAGGAGAGTCTAAGAAAGACCTGAAAATAGAAATCAGAAGAGAGAAATACACACTCATGGGAAACGGCTAAAATGGTGGATAATGCGTTTCTAAAGAGGACAAAAGACACAAAAAGTAGACTTCAGTGAATGGGATGCTGATGGGATGATTCGTGAGTTGAAGGGAATTCATGAAAAGATAAGATGGATGTCTTAAACTGGTTTGGAAATGTATATATAGCCATTTAAGTTATAGAATTACTAAAGTGGCGTCTGAGGAGAATGTGATTGGTTCATATGGCAGTGGTGGTTGAATTTGATGAATTAGTTGCTGAAGAAAAGAGATCAATCATAACCATTCTTTTTTGTATCTTCATATCTCTAATTCCTTTGTGTATGACATATTTGGTAAATTCATTTTCATTTGTAACTGGCACTGAATAAATGCTGTTTTCCTTCTCACTGTAATGTTCTGTAATAATTAATTTTGTGTGAGCTGATTTGTCATTGCAATTATTTATTACAGTTATGGATGTTCTTCAGAGCACAATAAACACGTTATTACTATTATTATAGTTGTTATTAATAATATTCTTTCTACTCAATCTACGAGTATCTATTTATTCCATATATATTTATTGCAACAACTCAGTAACTGAAAATTCGATAATGGTAAAAAACTGATGAAATTGAAATGAAATGAAAATTTGTTATATCAATTGTGCTGTGGTAAACTAATTCACATTTTCGAAGAATTATAAAGCAGAAAAGTTTGAAAACAGATCAAAAATCAGGTTTTTGTATCTACTCTCATGTAAATTTTCTCGGCATATTCAGCATTTCTCATGGCACACTATGGTTTGGAATACACTGCTTTAAGCAATAAAATCGAGGTTTTGAAAGATACATGGACATATGTTTAATATATGCATGAATTGGTAGGGAACTACGGAGGATTAATATGACCAACGAGACAAATAACATGCTTCACACGAAAGGGAATGACGACAGTGATTTTTAAACGCGTAGGTGGTAGCACGTCACAAGGACTAAACGAGATAAAATGAATTCAAATCGACGAAGGAAAAAATAAGAAAATTCCTTAACAAGCAATTGCTATTGAATAGCTATGGAATAATTACTTAACGTACCCCACAATAAAATATAGCTGAAGCAAACATAACGAGTTTGAACGCCTTCGTGTTTCTTAGATATAGGTTTCGAATACACAGAACAGGACGTTTTTTATTGAGCAAACATTGGGGTTTAAGTGAGGGGAGTATTAATGAGGATTTGAATTCCGCCGTGTGTTGACTGCATCATTCATCTGCGGCTCTCGTCCCTTTGATTCTTTTCCTTTGGATTGGAAGGGCGTATTTGCGAGAGTTGACACTGCCGCCGCCTTTGTCTCAAGAGGGTGCCAATGGTCCTATACAAATAAAAGTCCTGAATTTTCAGACGGAGGTTATCGCGGTCAATATTACCGCTAAGCTAATGGCAAAGACTCATTTTGTTGAGAGGGTGACGCCGAATTGAAATGACCTTTCTGAATTTGGCATGTATCTTTACACCTGCCAATAATTTTTTAAAGTTATTTTCATTAATATTTTTCATAATTGCAGATTTTACATGATTGCATACTTTTCATAATCGCAGATTTTTCATAATTGCATACTTATCATAATTGCAGATTTTTCACAATCGCAGATTTTTATAATTGCAGATTTTACATAATTTCTGATTTTTCATAATTGCAGATTTTTTTAAATTTAGTGTTTGATTAAAGGTCCTGTACCTGCTTCATATTGGTCGAGGGGATAATCTTCATTTACCTTTCTTTACACGTTATAGGAATATCGTTTTGTCATTTCTGCACCGATCTTGTTCATTGCTAAGATAATATTGACAACTACTGAGTATGAGTGTTACTGAATTCATTTAGATAAAACTTTCAATTTTCAATTCAATTAAAAAGTGTTATTCATAGAGTCGTTTGCTACTACTAGTACTACAATTACGTGGGCGCTTTCTTTACATACTATTTTGGCTCAGTGAGGGAAGCAAAAATAAACTACCTCACTCCTCATATTAGTTACCTGCCTCATACCTTCTCCAAATGATTTTTGCTGCCAAAGTGGGAGATATGAGGATTTACGCAGCGTTTGGGCCGATTGCTTCACAGACTGACAGAGGTTATCGGATAATGATAAGTGGATTTTGTGCTCAATATGCTGATCAGATACTGAGAGAATAGAAAGTGGAATGGGAGTGGTCCCTCCAATAAGTTAGTGATCACTTAACGAATCACTTATCTAACAAGACTCATTTTCAGTAATATATATATAACATGGAAGCATAATTAAATGATAGTAATTATAATTAAATCTTACTCTTAAATCAATTTTTGAAACAATGTTTACTTTTGGGTGCTGTTTTCTTTTTAAAAATATTTTGATGTGGTTTCAATTGCTTTCTCTTTCTACGTGAATAATTCCAATGTGTCCAGCTTTTGATTATATTTTATGCTATTTTTGTAATGGTACTCTAATACTGCTTTTATGATTTCCAGCTAATACATAGTTCCCTTTCCATATTTTAGCTTGTACTATCGGTAGACTTACACAGGTTCTTACCTTCTTTTGAGTGCATTTTTGCTGTGAGTTTTTTTGCATAAGACACAACCTTACGTTTTTTACATCCATTACTACCTGTAAAATTTTCCTCTTTATGTCTATTTACACGTACATTATTTACGTATGGAATATGAATGTAAAGAATTAGAGACTTTTCAGTCTCAACCTCTCCTTAACAAAAACCTTTAAGGCCTTTAATCCCTGACTCTGTCTCTCCCATTCAAGCCACACTCACTCCTCATGCTTTGACTTCATTTCATAAGTCAATGAGAACCATCCAGGAATATGTACACCCACTCGATCTTTGATTACAGAACTTATCCATTCCAATCTCTGACATCATCAATGCAGATGTTATCACCGAGGAAACGAAGCGACGCATTCGATGTTACCGAATATCTTTATCCGAAGGAACATTTCAGTGAGAGAGGAAATCAGCCCCTCCTCTAAACACCTCCTCATATCGATTCCACGCTTTCCTTTTGAATAAAAAAAAAGGAATCCAATTGAGTGGGGATTCTGATTTATGTATCGTCATGGTGAAATAATGTCCCCTGGAATCAATATGTGGGTGGCGCGGCAGTTGAAGTATGGGATCCGCGAATTGGCAGGTCCGCGGGGCCGCAATGCGGGACGCCCCCCGCAACGCATCGGAAATCGTTTCTTCGTTTCAGACGAAGATGTCACTAAAAGCCTCCAAAGTCGAATCGGCCATCAAATTGCAGGGCCAATCAATGACGCCCATTTAATAGTCTAAAGCAGTGTCTGACAAACTATTTCACCTGGCGGCACACCTGGAGGGTTGGGAATTGGTTTTGCGGCACGCTGAAGAAATTCAATTCGTCTGATAAGCTTGTATACGTCGATGTTAAATGTTGAATTATGAAAGGGGTGTGTTTTCAATATTTAACTGCATATGTCTCCAAGGATAGTCTGACATCCGAATTCGTAGATTATCAATGTAAACTATGCGGGAGTCGCTGGAGTTCCACAGATAGAAAATATATTAGATAGAATAGATATTCTGTATTGGTGAACGTAAAGATTTTGGAGAATTGTTCCAGTTAATTGTTAATTCAAATGATGTTTGTGGTTGTACTAGATTTATTTATTATTATTACTTTTAGGAAATACAATATAGATGTAATTAATTGTAATTTAGGGTAGTTAACTGTGGGTTTTTTAAATAGTTATCTTCCGTAATCTTATACGTAGAAATTTTTTATATCATTTGTGTTATTGTTTTCAATGTTGACGTCACCAGCTGTTCTAGTAACTAACTGCGGCAGTTTTGTTTATAATAATAATACTAAATCGTACGTTGACATTCAAAAGAATTCTTTGCTCTATTTCCTAATAGTAATAAAATATGTTACTCTTTATTTAGCTCGTAAATGTTATAGTCCTTTTCTTAGATATACAATATACACTTTTTATAGACGTAACAATGAACAAACATACCTTTATAAATATTATAGCTATAAAACTGCAAGTAATGCCATACTCCGTATAGAAATCGTAAAATGCTTAATCTCAAAATTCCGACATTCACGAGATTAATAGGAAGGTGTTCGTTACTAAGATTAAAATGATTATGTATACGCTCAAAAACGAACGAAAAATCGGAACGATCGGAAGACGGAATAATTTCCATTTCAGTTTAGGAACAACTATTTATTCCAATACACAAGAGTACATCTAACTACTCGCCAGCCGAATAATCAACAGTGTTACAAAGCCATTGAAATTTGCAATCGTCAAAAGTTTTAGTGGTGAACTTGTTCACATTTGCACAAACTAATGGCGCATAAATGCGTACTCACACTTAGCACACACAAAAGACTTCGTATCTACTTTACCATTACTTTTTGAGGCACACTTAACACCTATAGTGGCACACTTTTATGCCGAGGCACACAGTTTGGAATGCAATACTTTACACAGTCTAGGCTTTAGCTTGTCTAGGACAAGTTCCCAATGTATTTTTTACTCTTATGATATTTTGATGCTCTTAGTTGTTTGCCATAGAAACACTATTGACCGTTGAAAACATAAAGTGAAATGATTGGCATTTTAAATACGAAATTTATGACTCAAATAGGAACGAAGTCCAGCCAATAAATATTATATAATAGATATTTATGTTGCTTCACAGAATTCGTTCGCGGGCCGTGTAAAGTAATTGGGGCCGCAATTTTCCCACTGGTCTTCCGTATTTGTTTTTAAGAAAGCATAAATTTTGTATCTGATTTTTTGCGGCACTCTTACTACCCCTTCCGGCACACTTACCACCTATAGCATCATTTTGGGAGTTGTTGAAGGGCCTTAATAGCAATTTAGGCATTTGTAACGCCATTACTACGTGTCGGAATTTATCGCAAGAGAATAAATCAGCTATTATTATGTACAATTAAAATGCAAGGGAACCTCGATCTTCGAAACTTAAGTTAGAATTAACCCAACTCGAGGTCAAACACTAAATTTTATAGAAATTCGATTCTAAAGACGTTTCTACGATCTGCTAACACTGAATAATTGGTTTGCTGCTAATAGGTCTTCTGCTGTGTACCCAACGCATCGCGTAAGAGCATCCGTAGTGTATTACCATAGAGTAAGTATGTACACTAACTCCATGGTATTGCTCACTTGCAATAAACTGGCGAACATTCATTAGTCTGCTCGGTATATCCCCAGATTTCGTTTATAGATTTCGCTTATCCCTCTCCTAGAATTGAATCCATTAACTAATACTGCTGCGGCGCATTTCGGTCGGAAAATTGCCGATATCGAATGGAATGATAAACGGAGTAAAACCCGCTTAAGAGGCTATTCAGGACACCCACCGAAAACCGTGTTATAAGCGGTTATAGCGTTTTAAACGGGTTATCACGATACTTCGGATCTCGAATGTAAAAAACATGTTAGAATTGTTTATTGAGAGTTTCTGACAACAGAAAAATCGTCTTGTGATCTGTTTTGAATTCCCTGCCCTGAGATGAGACTGATAGAGTTGAGGTATCTTTATTTCAGAGCTAGAACCGGATTCAACAGAGAGATGAAGGATAATAGAAATATCAATATCTTTTTTTAATTAATCATCGCAAATAAAGGGGCAAAAAGGAATTCACTAGAGGCATAACGTCGTAGGAAAGGAGAGAGGAAGGTAATACAGTTAATGCATACAATTTTTGGTCTCACAAGTGAGGCAGAAGATTGGCTATAGCGGGTTGCAACGTATCTTGGGACGGGCAAAACCCGCCTTATAAGCGGGTAGTCTTATAGCGTCTGAAGCGGTATTTTTACCATGTATTAAGTGTGGAAGTTACCAGGACCGAGTGAAAACCACTTATTAAGGGGGATAGGTCTTAAAGGCCTTCTTAGATGCGAGATTGAGACTAAAAAGTCTCTTATTCCATCAACCTTAACGTCAACAATATTGATAAAAACATAAATAATATATCTGTAAATAGAAATAGAGGGAAATACTCTAAAATGAGTGAATGTAAGAAAAACGTAAGGTATTATATTAGGGGAAAATATCCACAGTAAAACACCCACAAAGAAGGGGTGTGTGATAAAAATTCTCAAGTGAAGACTAAAAGATATGATCGAAAGCTATGCATGATATTGAAACCACAAAAGCAAATACTATGACAAAATATACGTAAAATCCAATCAATAACATATTGCAGTCATTCACTTATGAAAACAGTGGATATCGTGTTGAGCAAGAGCGTTGAAAATGAGTTTTACTGTATTTACACTCCGATCTTCATTACGGCAGATGACGCTGGAGGCGTCATAGTTCATTTGTCTTCTTCTAGTCGCATAGCAAAATCTCCCATAAAGCACTTTTCTAGAAATATCGCGGATAATTTCAAACCCGGCTTCTAACGTAGATGTAGAGCTGCGATGGCTTTGAAGAGTAACCGCTCACTTTTGGTTCAAAGAAGGAATTCGCCGTAGGCATTGATTTTTGTTTGGGAGGCGTATGTAGCGCGCTCTGATCGAAGTGTTTAAAACGGAAATGGAGTGATTTCCGGGGAGGGAGTGGGAGTTGAGGAGACATCTTTTTAACTCCAGCGGCGATACATTCAGTCCTGGGGGAAGATTTATTTTCTCCGTTCCCTCGTTAATCGGAAGGATATGGGAAAGAAGCGCTGCTTTTTTTATCGTTTTCATAAATATGTAACGATAACTACGAGCAGTAATTGTCGTTGGAATAGACACAAATAAACTACGCTCAGCCTTGCTTACTGATACGCGTTACATCCGCTCTGGGTGATTTTGTCTCTTGACTCATCAGTGTGGAACCTGGTGGAATCTGAAACCCCAATACCATGAGTACCAAAAGTTCTGGAGAGGAAATGAGACTCACTAAACAAGATGGGGAGTGAGGTAATTTGTCCTTGTTTCCTCCAGGGAGTCGTAAATGGAGCAAGACCCACTTCAGCAAGATATCCATGGAAGAATGAAACTTATCGTATTATTCTTTAGCAATGAAAGGAATTACTGTAACAATTCAACATTGCTCATAACTCACATATCTACATACACATAAATATCAGGCCATCTTTCAGTGAGTGGAAAGGAGTGTAAACAAGACCTACTTCCTCGGCTTGCTGTTATCGAGTATCATGGAAAGAATGAGTTCTTAAAACGACCTTTCTTAGCATATATTTATCATATTTTACGCTCATTGTCGGATCTGCCGAAATTTTAGGAAGGTCGCATAATACCTACAATATCAGGAAACACCCTTCCTTGAATTTATCATGCAATTGCAGCCAAGCTTTTAATCCCTTCTCTTTCAAGTATTTTCAAGTCTACGTCTGAGAAAATTCTCGCAACGATTGCCTCTTTATCAAAGTACGTAAAATAATGTAAAGCCTTGCGCAGCATTTTCTCGAGTTCGCGGGCACACGTTTCATTCGCTGGATCCCATATACATGCCGCATATTCCAGATGGGGACTGACCTAGGCGCAATAACATCATTCCTAACGATTTCATCGAATCTAACGACAAGGTGCTTTATAAAGCCCCAGATTTTCAATTGCATTACCGCGGAATTTTTCGATATGTGAGCTAACATTTAAGGCGTTTGTAAGAATAGTCCCGAGATATTCAACTGAATCGACTACATTTATATTTATTCTTTTTATCTTCTACGGTTAATCCTAGTGAAATCGTTTCGTTTCGATTAAATTAACTACGAAGCATAATCGTTACCCATTTTTTAACAGAAGCTTTCATATAAGCTTTCATAATTACAGTCATAAGTTACATTGAGACATAAGATGAAATGAAGTGGGAATGAAAGATGGATTCTCCCTTCCGCCGGTATCAAAAGATAAATGGCATACATAACATTCATCGATACAGGTTTTTAAGAGCACCTCTAATTCATGAATAGTATCTATGTCTATTCAACATTTTGAAGGCACGAATGGAAGATGATATACGATAGAGTACTTGTCACCGACTTTGTTCCAACCTGACTGTGGGTGATGCGTTTCCCGAATGATAAAATCGACAGTCACGGCTAAAAATACTTGAATTAAAAAATGATGCATTTAGATAGCGCTGAACTGAAAGATGTTTCTCATAGATGATTGTAATAATATCTTTTGGGGTTTTCTAAAGGATAAAGCTACGCAATAATGTAAAACAATTATAGAACGCATTCTCCTTAGTACTTACTTTTGTACTGTTATTCTAAGAAGACGATGTTTCTGAAATTTCCCATTGTATTTTATGCCGTACTAAACGATGATATGCTCCCGGATAGACTCGTGTTAGATAGGCTCCTGTTCGACTTTGGCGAAAGCGGTCCTGGGTTCGATTCCAGGTGGGAGTCTACATGTGCGAAATTACATCGACGGTCCACAAAATTATAACAGCACTACTCTTTGACGAAGGCGCCAATTTACTCAACCGTGTTTGACTGTAGTATGTAAAGATATTACTTCAATAAAAATCCTTATTTTTATAAATCGTTTATGCGTAATTATTTCCAAAAGCGCTAAATTAAGCTATCGGTGCATTCTTAGGTAATAGGTAAAAAATTGTTGGCGATCACTGCTATTCAGAATTTCGGGTAGGTATATTTAAACAAGGGATGCATAGATTATCCGATTAAATGCGTTAGGACGCTGAAAACTAAGGCGATCCCGATGAAGTAGTTCCCACCACCAAAGGGACCATTAGATGGACAATGCGGACACGACAAAAACTGCACTTAGAATAGCTTTCCATTATGCAACGGGAGCTTGCGTTCGACCGCATATGTTCCCATGCACACCACGTGACAATGAGAGGCAATGGTATTTTTCAGCGGAAGATGCGAGTGAATTAGATGTACTGCTGCAAGAAGTCGACGAGGAATTTCCCGCACCAACTACGACAGAACTTGCTCGGCAGAGAGCGGCAAAAACCGCATTATCAGGAAAAGTTTACTCCTTATTCATTCGAGTCAACACATACGTTGGTACGTTAATGTTTTACATCACCCGAGGTTCGTGAACCCTTAAATTTCATTCTCGGCATTTTTCTCATTTCCCCTTTCAGGTATACCTATAAGGAGAACCCCTCTTAAGGAAATAAAAGGAAGTGGGTTAGGATACTTTTGCACATAATGTGCACTCATGAGAAATCCCAAGGATATAAGTACTTAAAAATATTTAACTTTAACATTAAGTAACATTCATCAGTATTTGTACTGGGTGCAAATTGATCTCTGAAAATGCACCCTGAAAAGTAGCTTAAAAAAAGTCGCAAAAACAAGAAAAAAGTACTGCTAGGAGTTATAAAATACTACAAAACCAAATATATGCAAAATTATATTACATCCGAAACTACATAAATAATACATAATACGAAATGTATATCTGCTGTACACTAAGCGTAATATTGATTGATTCAATGTAAGTTACTAATGTAGTTAAGTATTACATAAGTGCCTGTCAGGAATCTATGCAGGACCTCCGGATAGCCAAGTGGGAAACGCGTTCGACTTAGGTGAAATAAGTTGCGGATCCGATTTTCCGATGGGGATTCATGTACGAAATTACCTGAGCTATCGAAGGAATTTTAAAAACTTACTGCTTGCTTACTATGTATATATGTAACAGATAGGAGATAGAGTGAGCGAGATATCAGTGGCAAAAAGCTTCGGACTTTAAGAAAGAACGAGTTTATCAAATGAAAGACAACGGATATGGAAAAGTATTGGAAAAAAGACTTCTGGAAAAGTACGCGAGGATAGTAAAAATAGAATTATGGAGCAGTGGCACGATTTTAATATTTAATCTTAAGATTATTCAAAAATGTTTGAAAACAGTAATTCAAGAAAGGCAGACGTAACAGTTCGTGCCATCGAGTGCAAAATGTGGCTTAAAGAGGGAAAAACGTCGCTAAGTCTAGCGAAAAAATCACTGAATTGGCTTCTACGCTTGACTTACTGGTAGAAAGAACGTTTGAACAGGCAAGGTAACTATGTTGAGAAATAGTCAGCATTATAGTCTGTTCCAGTTTTCCTAGTGAGTAATGACGGATAATATGGGGTTCAAATCCTACAAATTTTTCTCTGTACTGCAAAAATAGACTTATTCCAGGTCATCTGTATGCTGTTCCTCTATTTGACGGTTAAAAAATTTCGATCCGTAGCTTACATAAGTTTTCAATTTTAAGCTATCAAACTGATCAGAAAAACCGGCACGTACAGTAGTACATAATTTATTTATATTTATACAGTAGTACATATTTATATTTACATAATGTGTGTCAGTTCATGAGGTTGCAGAATTAACTGTGCCTCTTTTTATCTTCCTTTTCGATCCTCCCATATATCTAACTACTCTGCATGCCGCTTTTCGGCGCAGGGGGTGCAAGTAAATGACAGAACTTCCCCAATCGGTTACAGTCGCTAATTATTTAGCTATATGCTATAAGTTTAACGTATCATATATTCGATATAACATAATGATAATATGATAATAGAATAGATACATGTACGGGTGTAGTAAAACGAACAAAGGAAAAGATATTTACCATACCTTTCGAGATATCTGATTCAGCATCCGAGCGATTAATTGGTATCAGGGAGTATTCTACTGACCTGCAAAAGAAAGAGACGATCTGATTAAATCCAGTGAATGCGAAAGTATGCAAAGATATATACGAGGTGAAAATTAATGTGAGCGAGATTATTGGATCAACTTATGAGGGAAGAGATGAATGGAGGGGAAGGGTCAAGAGGTGAGCGGCGGAAGGGCAAAGCAAAGCCAAATTGAGGAATGAATAGAGGGCGAATGGGGTCACAGAATAAAGTGCTTCTAAAGATGGATACAATTTTCACCTTCGTCCATCGATTTCTTCACTCCTTAAAACATCTGCGAGATATTAATTCAACGCCATGGGCGTCGTAAAAAAATGTAAAAATGTAATGAATTACACAGCGTGTGAATTGAAATTACATAAATATTTCCCTTTGAAGATATGAACGTCGAAACTACAGAAGTTAAAATTCGCGAATATTAAATCTGCGACTGTGAATTTACTCCTAAAAATGATACTATCAATAAAATATACATAATATGTATAAAATATATAATAACTATATGAGTATTACCGTACGGATGCATGTATATTATACTTATACATTAAACTAAAAACAAAACCAACTAAAGTCATGGTGCGAGCATCTACTACCACTGGCTGAAAGACGGCTTTCCGAGGCACCTATCTAGATTTAGAAGTAAATAAAGGGAAGGATTCGAGATTGAGAAGGGAATTCGACATGTCAACTGCCTTTTACCGATTCTTTTTACAGCCGCTCTAGAAGAAGTTTTAAAGTTCTATGTGACAGACATAATAGGTTATGTAAGGTCATTCATGCGGCTATTGGCCGAGGATGTAACAAGAAGAAATTACAATTGTCGGGCATTATCTGTCGGTGTTCACACCCCCTGCCATACGGCGGCTTGCGGGACATTAATGTGAAAGGATTTGTCATATAACTGTCATTATCTGGCGTGCGCATGCAGTAGCTTACTTAACCAGTCTCTTCATTGAGTTATAATCTAATTCTTTTAAAGAAGCTTCCACATTAAATTGGCCCAGTGGTTAGAGTGTCTGTTTAAGGTTCTAAAATGTTTCCAATATATCCTAAATTTATCCTCAGTGGTTCAAATCCTGTCCAAAGAAATCTTTTTTCTGGAAAATTAAGTTTTCAGGTCCTGTGACGTCGGTCATCTAGATTGCCGTCACCAACCTAAGAACTACAAGGTTTTTAGTTACAGTTAGTTTATGTTATCTTATTATTATCTTATCCCCCTCCCAACTGGCGAATCTGTTAATTTAATTTTGTTTCTCTTGTTACATTTGTTGACTCGTATATTTAATTAAAGATATGATAAGAGTGTTTGCTTCGCTGTTCAGTACACGGCTTAACCATATCTTGCGAACTAGTGGAGAGAAACCCAACAAAACAGTTATTTTCAATTCTCTTTCATGCTAAACAAGTCTCATCTCAAAATCGGGATTCCACCTGAGTACCTCTCCTTCTATGAAGAGGACCGAAAGACAGATGGAACAGAGAGATCATCAAGTACTTGGTGGTAACATGGCAACGTGAAGATCAAAATAAGGCTAAACAGTTGGGGAGGCTTACATCCTACGTCGGATTGAAAACGGCTGATGACGATGATAGATATAGGTAGATTTAAAGGGAAGAATATAGGTCGTTCCCATTACATACTTATTCTGTTAATTTGTCGCAAGTAATGCTGCGATAGTGTTAAAAGATGCATGGCAATTAGCTGACAATACAAACCTTCATTAAGAGGAAAGGAGCATATCCCGAGATAGGTAATGGAACGGATGCTCAAAATCCAAAGGTATACGAATTAATTCATAAAGCTAGGTGAAACATAAAACTTATATAAACTTCTATTGAAATTTCTCCGGAGTTACATTATAGACTTGCTGATGAAGAGTCGATTGTAAAGAAGTATGTGCATCGAGCAAAGATTTAATGAAAAGTCAAAAAGGAACGAACGACAAATTAATACGTTCTCCACCTTCGAATCGATATCCAGATTCGATGATTCGACTCCTTGGTGATTCATTAACTCGAATTCTCGATAGATCGATCATTCCAGATATCGATAGATCGAATGGGGTCGAAACGCGTAAATATAAATTAGAGGAGCGACAAAAAGCGATGGGCGCCATTTCGCGATCGTCAGCTGAGAGTGCGCCGCTCGGCCATTTTAATTAGAGGATACTGAAAAATTCAGGGCGAAATTCCATTCAAACTTTAGAGACACCTTTCATTATCGTAAAATATGCAAATTTAAGGACGCGCGATGTCCTTTTCGGCGCGAAATTTTCAGCTGACGAAAAACGTTAGCAAAATTAAATCACGCTCGACAGGAATTATTAAGGATCGAAACAATGTGATGAAAATTGCATTCGCTTTGTTTCTAAAACAATGGCGCGTTATTTGCCGACGATACGTTATTCAGTGGAAGCGAATTGTAAAATATTGGCGGAAATCTCGGAAAAATCTTGAATTGTTTTAACGCTTAACTTGAAACTTCCTTCATGCGGAAGATTCGGTTTAAAATAGATTATTTTTTCCTAAAAATATCAAAAGAGCTTCGTTAACCATTGATGTAATAGGATCATTACTCATTCATTAAACCATTTTGACACTGCACAAAATAAACACTTATAATCCAAAATCGGTTTATTTATAATTACAAAATCTGTTTATTTTTCATGCTATGACAACATCGCGGTTCCCTGCAATGTATTAGCACTTGTTTTTTTTGATGCACTAGTACTTGCCAATCGGGAGATCATTATTAATTATACCAACTTTTTTTCTATTTAAGCAATACATGTTTTCTTCAGTAGATATCCCTCTGCAAATGGAAATTAAATAGCTTTACTTTTAGTTGATAAAATATATACTATTAACGCTATATAATTTATTCAACAAATTTCTGAACTATTATTATATTCAATTAAGCTAATTGTGCTATTAAAATTATAGGTAAATATTCAGCGATAACTTTTCCGGGCATAGTGACTTTGTTACTGCTTCACTGGGCGTATATATTCACAATTAAATTGGAATTTAATGCGGGAAAAAGTGGCGAAAATGCATTATTTAAAAAACGATTCATAATTCTATCATTTGAGACCACGCCTATTAAATTATAGTTTATTCTTTGTAAATGCGCACATGTGATGATGACATAGCTTCCATAAATGCGTGAGTGATTGCAGGACACGTTTTCGTTGCGAATTTCGTTGGAAAGAATGAGATTAATGAATGGCCCGTAATATGAAATATTACAAAAGAAAACCAGATTCCAGCAGAGAGTTGAAGAACACACTTTCACACTTTAACGAGAATTTGGTGAATGATTTTTTTGAAGAGTTTAAGACTGCTAAAAGAACGAGGGAAAATGAATGAAAATATGAATGAGTGGAAATTTCTAAAACAGTAGAGGAGCTGATGATGTATATACCTCAGTATAGCGACAGTAACTTATATAAATAAATAAATCGTGCGTTTTTTATGGGTGGTTTTTCCCGTTCAAACAAATACACCCGGTCTTTATTTTAGGCGTTATTCAGACTATATAGTCTCATCTTCCATTTAACCCATAGAAGTAAAGAAAAAATGGATTTAGATGTGGATTTAAAAAAAAACAAAGTAAGTTTAAGAAAAATAATTCACGTTCACTTCTGAGAGGATTCGCTTAAAGAGGATTTACTAAAACAGAAAACTCTTACCATAAGCTGGAAATGGTAATAATAGTAATAGTAATAGTATATATATACCTTGTCAGATATCATAATACACAACATGACACCAATAATTTAAGGAATATAAGTACCCCCAGAGTGAAAATCACTTTTATTGGGGCTATGGACTCTTCAAATATTACTACTGAGAAAAAAACTAATGTTTGTTACATTGACAGTAAAGTTAAATTATGACCATGTGTCAGAACAAGAATAAAAATAAATTAAAAATAATGAACCCACAAGGAAATATACTGAACACATTTACACCACCTTTCTCAACAAAAATCTTTCCCAAATTCAATTAATTTTTAGCATTAGTAATACATATAGGAAACAAGAAAAATATTGTAGAAATAATAAGCAAACGGATTACACACAGTACCAAACTAAACACTTAAATATCAGACACAAAATAGAATTTAAAATATGCCCATAAAATCGAAGACCTTCAATAGCATTGGGAGCAAGAGTTCAGAAATACAGAACCGAGCAAAGCAAAAATACACATACATCACTTCTTTATCTCGTTAGGGCATGACTCAATTAAAAACTGGTGATCCTATCAGGGAGCTGACGTAATCTCTAATCATGGGTTGCAGCTGACGCCCGAAGTCCCCCTAAAAACAGTTTCCCTCCGAGCAACATTCCGAAAGATGTTTTAATAAAACTCTTTAAGAATCTCTGGCCGAACCAGTTAATCTGTCCCCGGCCATTCATCACCGGCCGTTCCAATTAAATGTTTCCGCTTCAAATTCTGCGCAGCGCACGGATTTAGATTGTCTCGGAGAAATTATGAAAAGGAATCAATGTTTTGCGACGGAAGGTGCTTCATTGCTCTCTTTTCATTTCCATCCCTCGATGAAGAACGAAAAACTTGGCGCAGACGTCGCTATATTTTCAAGAGATTTTCCTCTCGCGATTTGTCACTTTCTGCGATAAGAGTGTATTTTTTGCACTGCGTCGGCGTTCTAACTACAGATTCCCTTCCAAAATGCTGCAAAGACACCACGGGATTACTTCCGCTTTTAAGGTCGATTCGAGCTGAAATAGACTCCTCCTAGTCTCATTAACCGAGAGATCTCGGTGCACATTTCACCTTTAGCGCGATGGGTGTTTGCATACTCCAAAAAGTAAAATTTGCATGTTATTAATATTATGGTCTTGTTTTCAATATTTATGATGCAAATGAAGATTTAACCGGTCGCGGTGGCGGAGTGGTTAGCGTGCTTGCATCATATAGTTCCAACACCAGTGGTTCAAATCCCGGCTAACCGGATTTTCCTAGTTGGGGAATGACCGAATGTCTATCGTTCATGTCAGAGCTTTCACTACTATTTTCTCACTGTATACGAAGCATAAATAAATAATTATTATTTGCAAAGGAGAATTTTTCTGCAAACCATTACGTAGAGAATGGGGTATAGTAAGTATGCCCACAGAATATGCGGTATACGCTCATCAAAATCTAGACAAATACATGGAACAGGAGGGTCGAAATGGCCATGAACTAAGGAATGGAAGTAACTTGAAGAGCACATGCCATGGATTTAGTTTAACTGGAAGAAGCTTGGAGATGATTGCATAAAACATTTAGAGCAAAATATTTTCACCCTCTTAAAGATAGCAATAATGTAAAAGTTGGTAAAAAAAGTAAAATAATATCTAGTAACTAAAAATATTATAGTGTGGATTCGTTTGTCAATGAAAAAATTTTTAATTGGATTATAATGTAAAATATCGTGCAAAAAAGTTATATATTACAATGAAAAAATGTAACGTATTACGATTCTGATAGGATGTAATGGATTGAAACTGCAGTGTTAATAAGTAATTGTTACACAAAATATAATTGCCATAAATTGTAAAAAGATGTAATTGAAGTCTAATGCAATGTAAATTTGATAATGACTTATCCTATACATGGTCGTGTATGCCGTATCGTGTATCATAAATATTAGCCTGAATCAAAAATGGATAAACGCAGTCAATTTATATCTATGAAGTGATTCGTAAATAAGAAATAAACCGTATTAGAAGTTTAAATGAAAACTACGCATAAAAATACGATTAAAAAAAGAAGTATGCGTTCTTGTTTCCCGTGTATATACCCGTAAGGAGTACGGGACGGTTGTCAAACGCTGCAAATATTAATTTGTTGATCATACGTCCTTTCTCATATGAAAATAAACCATGAATTCAAGGTTGAAATTTATCTATCCGTATCTTCCAAAATGATACAAAAAGTATTTCCTTGAATTACGCGTGGGAAGGAAATACTCGGAGTTTATCACACTTTTGTGAACAAGGCGTTCTATTATTGGGCAAAATATTTACAAAGAAAATTTTTCATATAGAGCATTCTCGAACAGGAAACATTAATTTGCATGTATTACGTTTTGATTCTTCTATAACGTGTATAAGTTCCTTTGAACTCAAAAATTCTAATTATGCACGCCAAGAAGTAATCGCCAGCAAAATCTGATACCGTAACAGACACGTGCGTACGAAATTTTAAAAGAAGAATGAAGATATTTTTGGAAGGAATGACGACTTATCTTGATAAAAAAGGGATTTATTAATGTCTCAATTTTTTGGTTTTTCCTGCGCGCCGAATTCCGCCAATGAATTTCTTTCCTCTGGTAAGAATAAAGGAAGAATGGACCATTCCGTGGAAAATCTAAAAGCTTTTTCTCACTCCAGATCTTACGAAATCATCGTAAAGGTTCGTAGATGCTATTCATTAGGTTCTATAGTGCTTTCCAGTTTTCTAGTCAGTAATGATGGATCATGTGAGATTGAGATCCTCTATATTTTTCTCCGTGAGCAAGAATAGCCTCATTCCAGGTCATTTCTATGCAGTGTTCCCCGTTCTAACAGTTAAAATTGAGATTCGTGGCTTACAATAGAGGACTTCAAATACGGTTTTCAGCTATCAAACTGATTAGAAATGTGGAACGCAGTATAGATCTATCTCTTTGATTTTCATCATTATTCTGTAACCCCACGCCTCCATTGCTTCTAATCTATTCTTCACTGCTGTTCTGATTATCCAGGTTTCACACCAAATTTCCAATGCTTTTTAGCTTCTCTTCTCTTTTTTTGTTACTGTCCATGTTACATACCACACCTCGTGCTTCTAATCTTTCCTTTTCTTCTGTATTTATAGTCCATGTTTCACACCATATTTTCATTGCTTCTTATCATCTCTTCTCTGCAGCTGATACAGCTCGGCCACAAAAATAACATCACATATGTCTGTTTCCATAAACTGTTTCCTAATATGCAAACTATTATGATTTTTGGTCATCAGCAGTTTCTTCAGTAGATTTCATTTTTCCTTGAGCTATTCTACTATTTCGTTTTTGTTACTTTCATGGTAAGTAATCTTGTGTAAATTCTTCTTGAATTGTTGAATTGCAACGTGTTGAAGGCTGCCCATTCCTCTTTTAACCAGAGAATCATTTTGTACAAACCATTACATCATATCTGTACAGACACAACAGGTAGGGGAAGTATAATAAATTACAACCTTCGTGGTGTTGATTTCGGATGCTCAGTGCTCAATGACAATTGTCGAGTTTCCTCTCAGGTCAAAGCAGGCGTCAGGGGTCAAATGAAGCGCATATCCGATGATGACGTTTTGGCGACAAAGTCCAGCGCCATCTTGAGATACCGCACAATGTCGGAATAGGATATGACGTATGATTTACACCCTGACTCCTAATTTGACCCCTGCCGCCAGATATGTCCAGGGTCGAAAACCCAGTGTTATTACTGAATGAGGGGAAGTAGAATCGCTTTCTTAATTTATCGCGCAGTTACGAAAGCTTCTTAAATCTGAGTTTTTTCATTGTTTTACAGCAGAATTTTGGTATGCGTGTATTCAATCCATCACACCCCTTATACTATTGATATCAGTTTCATTGGGTGATAGGGTTGAGTCATGTTACTATCTATACTAATACTATATACACTATTTAAATTCCGTTTTTTATCATTCCCTGAACTTATTTACATATTTGATATTACAAACTACCAACCAACCAACTCTAACAAAATCAGGGTAAAGTAGACGGAGGATATAATGTACAAGTGACTTCTTGTCCAATTTTGGTGGCTTGATGCTTCTAGTGTTGAGATAAAAAAAAACACTTAATGAGTTAAATATATAAAATGATCCTTTTGCAAACGGGGTGCCAATTATAGCATTTTTCCTGTGTTGGGGATAAAATTTGCAAGGAAAAACGAGCATGTTATTAGTCAGAGAGAGCGGGAATAGGTCCTATCATACTATTTTCATGCCCCTTCTTTTCCTCTGAATTTTTACTTTTATATTCAAAGTCATGTACATCATTTTAGATATAGAACGTAAATCTGAAATCACCTCTTAAGTAGAAAATTATTTATCTATAGATAAATTTAGGAAATAAACATGCTGACACAAATACCTAATCTTTACCATAAATAATTATGCAACCTATACAATAATAAATAAAATTATACCATATAATATTTTCAAAGTTTACATTGGTGTCCATGACTGTCGAAAATATTTAATTTGCAAAAAACTTAATATATCTGACAATTACAATTCGAAATCTAATTGTCACCTATTCTACAAAACATCTGAATCTTGGGAGAAATCAATAAACATGAAATTAATCTTATTTTATCGTAATATTTCGTTCTTTTGCTTGAAAAGTATGCTATTTGCATAAGCAGATCTTTATCCCAAAGACCCATTTTCTTTTCAAACCCTTCAACACTCATTAAATACAAACGATACATTCAAGATTCATTGATAAATAAAGCAACCTTTGAATTTGGCACTCTTTATAACTACCGAAAATAAAATGACTCAGGTATTCCCAACAGATCCACAGGATCCGGCATTTCCTCTCTTTCATATACGCCAGCCGTCAAACAGAAGGATTTCAAGTTTATAGAAATTTTCCCCAAACGCGCGAGTAAAAACTTGGTTGTTCTACGTTACAAGTTCAAACTTTTAGTTCCGTCTCAAACTTGAGTCTTTCGACGTTGAGAACAGTTTCTCTATCAAACCGACAGATGTAACACCGAATTGACAGAAGACCTACTACTATAAGTATGAGAGTTCAAAGAGTCTATGTTTTTAAACTATATGATGTCTATGCTATGCTAAACAATCATAATAATTCATTATTCAATGGTAATTTATTTCAGCAAAAGTCGGCAATGGGATCCCGTCTTCCATCTTTATACTGAAATAGTCCCAAAAATGGTGGATGTAAATTTTTTTTATTTCTCCTTCCTCTTCCCAAACTATACTTTCTTCTAAGGTTCAGTTATAAACACAGTGTATTGTGTGTTTGGAATGGATTTAATAGACAAATTAAGCTGCTCTTAAATTAATAACACCTATGTAGGTTGCCGAGATCCTGTAAAAATCTATATCAAACTAATCAATATTAAATTAAATAACTGTTAATAGCTTTTCATCTTGTTATCTTGTTCTGAAATGAATTAACTATTGTCCATTTCTGCCTTAAATTTACTTTTGAATCTCAAAATTAATAACACTCTATCAATTTTCTTGACCTATCCACTTCTTTACATATTTACGTATTGCATTTTTACGTTGCTTCATCTAGTCGCCACTCTTCGCAAAAACAAGCAGTTTTCCATTCTCTCCTCGAAATATTTTTTAAAATTCCAGTATTCCCAGTCAGTCTCCAAAGAGAATTACATGTAATATATTCCACAGCAATATAGAACGGATATTCAAATTTTTGATTCAATACTACACCCCGAAACCATAGGAAACATGATATATATTCCTCAATTCTTGACCATGAATATTCATTCTGGATACACGTTCCCTTTCTTAGATGATTAAGGCAAAAAATTTTCGAACTTCGATCACGAAATGTTTCATTCAATATTTTACAGTGAATTTTACAAGTTTACAACAACATGGTCGAAACCCGCGAGAGAAACACGAAAAATACACATTTTGTTGCTTCGATTTCACAGCTGTACACGTTGGCCAAACGGAGAGAAAAATAAAATACCCGTAAAAGAACCTTAATAAACAAACGCATTTTAAATTCCTATCCCAGTACCCTTACTTCATTATATCCTTTCATATCTTCATCACTAATTTGGTCATTTATATTAGTGCATGTCTTGACATCTTTCTTTTCATAACTGAGTTATAGGTGTTACATTGGAGGGGACCTCAACTTAATTTGTATTACTTTCGCAGTAAATTATGTTTTTTGCATCTATCTGTATCTAATTTGTGAACATTTACCGTAATTTTTTTAATTTGTAATTGACTCTCAATTCGCAATTGAATAGATTTATAGCTGTATCTGACTTTTTTCACCTTTTCTTGTCTGAGCCGAACACTTCTACACATTCCTCCGCTTGAAAATAGCTAAGATTAGTCGAAAATGGTGGGTATTCTATATGTCGTTTGAAAATAGTAAAAGATATATATCACATCGTTGTTAACATCAAAAAAGTTTTTATGCATCAATATAAAATTACGTTTTTATGAATTAACAAAAACAAATGACTATACATCACACCACACTTTATCAAGGTTACGCCCCCTCCGTAATTTTCAATACACATGCACATACAACGACCCAAAAACCAATGTCTTCATCTCCTCACCCAAAGTTCAAGTCAGTTTGGATATCAACCCCACAGGAATCCCACCGAATCGACCTTTGCGTTTACACAATTAATTTTCAAAACACGGCGATCACAGGTGCCCATGCTTCGCTAGTGACTTTTTTAGAAGATGGATTCAAACGGAACTACTTCATAAACACTTGCAACGGAGACATCGGCTAGAATCGCTATTCCAATTTGGATTGTCAAACGGAAGATGATGCTTCGGATAATTGCCTCTGGTCCCGTGAGAGAGATTCGGACGCGAAGGAGCATCCCTGGAGAGGGAAGCCCTCAATTATGTAGCACGGATCCGGTGCACGTACGTATCGACCGAACTTCCTCTCACATAATGCCATCGGATCGCTTAAGCATCCCCTCTCACCCAGCACGAGGATTCCTTGAAACGCGCTTTTCTCTCACCCGTCTAATTCATAAATGGTTGAATAATTCCTATCGGAAGCCGCGGTCTGAAATGTATCCCGGAAGTACTTCGCATATAAGTTTATCGAGTTTTTTTGGAGTGATTGCCTTAAAAATTTATAACGAACTGCCTATCCATATAAAAAATAGTACTAGCTTTCAGTTTGGTAAAAATTTAAAGAAATATCTACTGACGAAAACATGTTATAGTGTTGATGAGTTTGCAAATGATAGAAATGTTTAGTTAGGTTATATTATAAAATATCTTGGTCGGGAATTTTAATATATAGGACGAATGAAGTTTAATGTATACGTTCTTGAATAGTAATAGAATTTAATATTTTATAGTGTATGTACATATAACATGAATATTGTGCAATTGTTGTAAGAGTGAAATGAAATGGTTTAATTGAAATTATTGTTACGGAGATTTAATGATTTGTCCTATACATGCTTTTGTATATCTTTGGATAAATAAAATAGTATTATTAATATAAAAAAACACTTATTATGACTCAACTTGCTTGTAAATCGATTCTTCAATTTTTCTTTTCTCTAGCATTATTAATTTAACAATAGTGGTAGTTAACTAGCTGTAAATTCCGTGTATTCTTGGAGATCATGTAGAGATGAAGTCCTATATTTCTGGAAAGTTCGATTTTTTCTCTTGTAGAGGTAGATCCTACGTTTTTCAAGGTTATTTTACTCTACTGAGTTGATTTCTTTGGATCGATATCGACCATAACGAGTAAACTGTTTTAATCGCACATTCTCAGGAAATAATGGTAGTAAAAGTTATCATTCAGCAATTTCCGTAAGTGTTTCAATAAACAGGAAATTATGATATTTTTGCAAGCTCCAAATGCTACGACTTTAGTCGGATTTATTTTCCCGCTACCACATGATTGGTGTATTCCAACTCCAAGAATACTACATCATTTTATATGCTGTTTGATATTAGAAGTACTCATCGTAACCCTCTCCTTTATAGATCGACTCCAGATATTTTCATGAACATTCAATATTTAAAAAAAAACAGCAAGTTCATAAACGTTCGAGAAGAATGGGGGGTTTCCCACGGATTCGGAAATCTAATAATGAATTGTAAATGCTCTTTCATAATACGGCTGCCGAGAGAATGAGCCGATTGTATGAGTTTTGGAAAAGGTAGGGTTTCCCTGTTCGATGAGAGACCGAATCGTAGTTTAGCCGTAAACGCTGAGAAAACTTTGAATGTGTACTTGGCATGCCTTCATCGAAGGAAGCAATAGATGGAAAAGCGTTTAATTAAGGGAGAAGAGTGCTTTGTCAGTGATTAAACGTCAGGAACCGGTGAAACAGACGAAAATGGCTGCGAGTAGAATTGTGTTTGCGCTCATCTTTTTGCAGGTTAGAGAATGTGGGGTATATAAAGCATAGCACATCGACAAAGTAAGCACAATAAAAAAATAACTGCCTTCGCATGCATCATTTTTCAACTAGGTCTCCATATTGTGTTACTGTAGCTCACTTAATCGTTTCTTTATATTGCTGGTCGTTTGTGGTTATTACCGAACTATTCCGAATATAGCGGGATGTTTTTCCCTCCAATATGAACCATTGAAAGGGGCATTCGCACTATTTTGGAGTACTTATAGCATACTTCTAGCTTTAGAACTATAAGTGTGTAATACACGCCTCCACACGCATTTTAACTCATGTATTAATAATCGTTTCACTGTAAATGAATTAGGAATTCGTTTAAAAATGGAAGAGTCATTAGAAGAAAATTGAAAATAAATAAAGGCAAAATAGTTATAGTTTCACGAACACGTCGTCTCGCCAGTATCTTCTTTTGCACATGTAGCACACAGTTATTAAAAGCTATTGAGAGAAAAAGACAATGGTCTTTATAAGACAATAGCTTTAAACAATAGCTTTTATGCCTGCGTTTTTGGTCTCAGAAGCTCTTACACTAATGCTTCTATATTTAATTTTTATCCACGAATGTAGAAAAAAGTTTTAATTCAAAATGAGAGAGTTAAATCGGTTTCTCTTTTACATTTCCCTTTACATTACTTGCGGTCGCACTATATTCGGCGTCGCATTATGTTCGGGCTAATTCGGTACTTATATTTTTTTGGCAGTTCTCGCGGAATTTCCGTGACAAATTTTATCGAAAGAAATAATAAAGTACTTGGTAGTTTCCTCAATATTTTAGCCCTTGGTATTCCACAGGAATTTCTCCTCTAATATACGATGTTTTTATTTTGAAGGGATGCTTACGAGGGGAAAAAAGTCGGCCAAATAAACACTGTTGGTGTTTTTATCGTGTTGCGGAAACTACAAAGAGTACTTCAATTTAATTCTGAATGGTGTTTCAAGAAGTAAAGCAAAACCGCATCCGTTCTGTGCACAAATTTTGTCACATTTCCACCGTTGCTAGGTGATAAACAGGTTTATTACAGTTCGGAGCAATAAAGATCACGTGATAAAATTCTTTATAGCAATTAAACCATTAAAACAATATATGCTTCTTGATTGCTGTCTTTCTACCTTCCTTTTACTAACGCCATTATATTATCAAACTTTCACTTTCACAGACTTGTACTAAACACTACAATGCAAGCTTTTTCGCCTTGTAATACACCATTCTTGAATAAAAAATATATTTACTAAGTATATATTTTCTTCTCAGATTTATTTTCAATCATTTCTTGAAGACCGAAATTTAACCTATACTATTATTAATTAATATTAATACATACATACTACTACTCATATTCGTGGAAAAATGTACAATACATTGCCAAAACGTCTTTAATATTAAGCGAAAATGGGACTGGAGAGTCCCATCTTCCATTTAATCCAAGATTGTAATACAAAACGCAAAAACTCAATTCAGATTTTACGCAATTTTATAATATACAATGCAGAAAATAAGATTGGTATAGTGGAGGAAAAAAACTACTTCAGTTCTGATAACAGGAAAAAAATATCTTCATTGTAGGTTAACTTCCACGAAGTGAAATGGTGCTAAGAAAAAACTGATTTTTTAGGAAAGAGACAAAGAAATTGTAATTAAATAAGGTTACTGTAATTTTTACGATTCCGGACGATGGATTTCCATAAAGCGGTGGAATTGATGGGTCAGAGGCTACTTCACATAGGTCATGTACCTTTAGTCATTCCTCTTTTGAAATATGCGGCAAATACTCGTATGGGGGTTCTGTGGATGAAACTTGCATCCGTGAATTCGTGAAGTTGAAAAATTGCCGTGATAAATCGGCCAGCGTTACTAGAATGCCCTCAGACGCAGGCTGTGAATCTTTGGGGGAAAAAAGATTGAACTCTGGGCAGCGAATGCTGAACGATTTCACAGAAAGTACGTTATCGGAATCCGTAATGGGCGACCTCCCTGCTCTTTGGGCCGATTTTTAAATTAGCGCAAACTGATAGAGATGGGCGCGAGGATAAACCGTTTTAAAATTCAATCTTTTCGCGATGGTGAGAAAGAAAAAGAGGCTCGTGGGGTCCCATATGTAGGAAGTAGATCAGGGTGCTATAACACTAGAGTTTCCATACTTTTATAGCCAGAAACCTATCCCATTTTGAAGCGCTGGAATCGGGTCGAAAATGGGATTTTTGCCTTAACACAAAGTCTGAGCTAATTCCATGTTCTTTCGAGATAATTTGAGAGCTTGAAGCGTAACAAATTTACGAAAATGTGTGTTGGATGATATTTCATGATAAAATTCCCGATTCTTTCCTTAAATTTTTCTGGGTATAATTCTTTTAACTGGGACAACTGAAAAATTGACAGAAGACATACGTTGAAGCCGGGACAGACTTGGTCGGGGTACGGGTATAGATGTAGTTAAGATATGTGTTAAGAATAGCACAATTTGGCTCTTGAAGCAATTCCGTGCTGGCCAGAATATTTTCCTTTCTTGAAGGTTTATTGCAACTTTTATTCTTTTCCATTATAGCAAAAGTGGAAATAAAGAAACGCAGCAGTAAAGTTGAAAATTCTTCGTCAGCTGAGGACATTCCGCACGTGGGTATCAACGGGGGATCGAACCCGAGACCACTTTCACCAAAGTCGAACGCGCAGCCCACAAGGCTATCCTGGAGACCTCAAAAAATAAGTAAGCAAACAGTCTCAAAAATATACTCTACATAGTGTAGCACTATACTTACTAACCTGCATAATCAAACTATAAAACTAACGAATTTCGATTAGTTATTATTACTGTCAAATATACACAGGGTATATTGACTTAACCCGCGGAGTACTTAGGGGAGATAATGCTGCTCCTTAGGGGCAGGGGTTGCATCCCTGAAGTGGATAATTCGCTGAAATCGGTCAGGCGCGATTAAATCCTCTGGAAGGATGTCTTCTTCTTTACATTTCTGCTTATTTCGATTGTTTACCAAGCTCTCCTCGTACCCACGCGCGGGGATCTCGACGAAGTATCTCGAGTAAATTGCGGGAAATCGACTGGTGATGAAACTTTGCCGTGTTGTGCACTTACTCCCACACAAGGGAAGCTGCATAGTGCTTATATGCAGCACTGATTCTCACCGGAGATCTTAACATCCATCCGTGAATTCAACGGGCGATCACTTCATGCAGTTCCTGGGCAATCTCGGGACTAAACAAATATGTATACTTCGAGTCTAAACAAATATATAGAACTTCAAGAAAAACCGAGTAAATAAGCTCTGCTATAAAAATACAAAAAGATGGATAACTAATTGTATTGGCACGAAAGATTATTTAAAAAAATGTCCATGTAAGTAAAATTATTCCATCCACTTGTGGGGTAGTTTCTAAAACTACAAATAACTTACTTTCTTCTCTTACCATAAAATATCCTAGGAGCTGGATGTAAGAACTTATTTTAATTTAATTTCCCATATTAGGAGTTTTTCTGAGCTCCTTTTTGCGATGATACTTCTAAGTATATGTACTCGTCACTAGTTGTGCTTGACGATATTTCTGTTCCATTTAACCACCGCTGTTTTTCTAGATGTCTGCACATCCCTTGGTACTCAGTTGAGAACTCCGGTTATCCTGGTTGTCGTTTAAACACAGCAAATGTTTTGCCCGCGTCCATTTTAGTGACCTTGTTTTATATACAGTATCTGTCACCCCATTTATCATTCTCACCAAGGAAAAGCGTTTTCCTCCTATTCTTGTGATTCCAAGCATACACCCTTTCAAACTTCTTTGCGCTGTCTGAATTCCTGGATTATTTCTGCGTTTAACACCAGAGTATATTTTCCATTGGTTCCATCAATAATATAAAGAATTGCTTGAAGACCTTTCTCTACAAGACATTGGCATTGTTTAGAGGAATTTGCCCGACGGTCACCGGCATCTTCGGCGATTTTTCAAATCTCTTACTCATTAACAACTGATTTCCAATTACTATTCTCCCAGAAATCTTCTGTTCATTTCATTCATCCCGTTGTTCTTTCTCGTCAAAACTAAATTATTTTTTACAAGGGCCTGATAATTAGGTGGATATTATCAAGTTTTATTGGTACTTGTGCTTTGAAAAAAAACAGATGTCCTTTGTTTTGATGAAGTTAACCCTGAGTCCTAACTTCTGTCCCGTCGTCTTTAGTTCTTGAGGTCGAATTTATAGTATCACTTCAGATGCAAAAATATCATACTGGTGGTTACTTAGTTTAAAAACGAGCCTCTTTTCCTCCACCGTGATGAGGAGTAAATAGAGGCAATTCTTGCATAATTCCAGTTCTTGGGGATCCACCCTTGTCTCAGGCAATTAGAGAATAATTGTGCTTAAATGGATGCCATCTCTATTCCAACAAGTTTCAAGTATTCCGCTGTACTCCATCTACTCCTGCTTTTCCATCCCTCCTCTGCTCGGTCGCGGCTATTACTTCAGTTGGCAGAATAGAAGGAAGATTTCCTGAGTTTTGACTTACCTCTCTATTCTCCACATCAGAATCATATATCTTCTTGTATACGTTGCTGAAGCATTCCGCTACTGTTCTAATACGCGTTTTCCAATGCTTCCGCCCACGGCAGGAGAGGAAACCCTGGTAGGCGGTCTGTTTACGACATTTTCATAATCACCACAGATTGAAAAAGTGAGTGTGTGATTATGAGCGAGGTATTGTATCCACTTCTGGTACAGATAAGAGGCAATTTCAAAGACGGCACTTCATAGGCATGATTGAAGAGGCGAGCGCCTTCCGAAGCCCATTTCGGAGGCAATGAATTGAAGCGCCGGAATGAATAAAATTTTACGACTTCATCCTTTCACTTCATCACATCCTATCAAGGGGGGAGTAAATTTTCGGGTTGGCTTTGACGGGTGAATTATGAAGGGGTAATTTTTTTATCAATAGATTACTACCGCGTCTGTCAAGCAAACCCATATTGGTTTTCGCAGCGCATTCAATGAATTATCTATTTTTACTTATTTACATGCGTTGATCACTGATTTGATCATAACTCATGCGAAGGTGTCGAAGTGGAGGCTGTACATTTAGTTTGGGGAAACCACTCGAAAACAATTTTCATGCTTCCATCAAATGAAAACAATAAGACGGAGTAAATGAGAACGAACTTCGTACTTTTAACAAGAAAGGATTTAACTATCAAATATTCAAAAGTTTAATGTATTAATTTTGATAATACTAGATTTCCCGTTAGAAAATTTCGCTCTACTAAATTGAAAGCAATTGATTTTTACGCGGTGTGTTTTTAGGTATGTTTTACTGTTTGTACATTCGTTTTTAGTTATTGTAATGTTCGTAGAAATTCGGATGGGGAAACAGTTGCTATTTTGATATATGTACCTCGTTTGTATAGATAGATATCGATATTTACATGTCCACTAAGAAACTCTATGGGCAAATTCAAACTCAAATTTTTACTCTATTTTATGGCCAAAGGGTGCTTTGTTCATTTGTTGATCCATTTTTAGCAGGAAGCGGGAAACTTTCTCTTTAAAATGGAGCGTCCTTTATATGTTTTGATGGAGTGTGAAGGGAGAAAAGCGCTGGTCACCAAAAACGGATATTTAGGAATAATATACAAGAGTTGTTCTCTGAATGATTTTAAGCACGTAATAAAATAAATATTTACGATCTCCATCAGTGTTTAAGTAATTCGTCATTTCCTAAAGCACCCTTTTTCGATAGTAGAGCGTAAGTTACGGCTGGTAATTTTGTAAAATACCTTTTATTTTATACCTGATAAAACGCCGTTGGTTTCCGGGAATGTTTCGGAATGCATTTACGCACGGGAAAGGGGGATTCCACACCAGAACTTGCGATCAATAACGACTCAAGATGCGTGGCAGTCCTCAGGAACAATTGTCCCTGTCGTGATTGTTGAGTTTCCCCTTCACATCTCCACCTTTTCGGCGTCTGCTATCGCTTTGAAACTCTGAAACGAAAAATTTTTGCAAACCGCTTACTCAAACATTGGCCCTCTCAAAATAGGATGCTTTGAAATTCGCCCAATACTTTTTCGGCGCTTCTACTGCTGTTTTTTTGTAGACCAGAGCTGCACTAAGAAAAGTCCGCCGTCCACATGCTGCCAGCAGTTCTCTTCCTTTATAAGGTATCATGAAAACTTTCTCAACCGTTAATTAGTGGTACATATCGACCCTAATCCATGCGTTTGTTTATATAAGGACGATATAAAATATTCTTTCATTTTTTTAATTTTCTTTTGGTATGATTTCAGAACAACTACATTATGGTAAAAAGATACTTTGTAACGGAGCTTCATTATATACAGCAATCTCTTACTTTCTCTTGTTTATCATTCATCATCAAATGACTTACAATATATCACGTCATGCACAGCCGTATTCAAAGTTTCTTCTTTCCTATCAGAAATTCATTCAAATATTCAAACTTCATGTATTCATAGTTCCTACTACAGGATATCGACGTTTGAGATTTTTTATTTGTGATTTAGAACAGGATAGGGGAAAATGTGTCATAATTTTAACTTTTTCTGCTATTCTTGCTCATGACTGCGATGATATGAAAGATAATGATTTATGAGTGATGCTGAATAGTGGAACTCATCTTGTTCACCTCCACTTGAATGTTATGAGAATTGATACAATGTGCTGCACTAACGTGGACATATACCACTCGGGCTCCCGGTTAGCCAACTGGGTAGCGCGTTAGACTTTGGAAAAATCGGTCCCGGGTTCGATTCTTAATGAGAGCCGTATATGAAATCTCAGCCGTGAAAGAATCTACATATGTACCGTGCAAGATACCATTCAATGTGCGGAAGGGGATGCACATCACTCAGCTTCCCCAATTCTTCCCTTCCTTACTTTTGCGTACGGTTCGTGGAAGGAATGAATTCCTGGATCGACTGGTAATAACATCAATTTTTCTGATTTTCTACACTGCATCAGAATGATCAACATAACAAGGAGGGTGCATAATATCGGCTACCAAGTAGCACTTTCCCGTGTATTTGTAGATATCACGTAGAGATGAATCCCCTTATTTCTGAATATTTCGATTTTTGTCTCGCGTACATATACGTTACGCTTCCCAAAGTTAATTAAATCTACTGAGTTAATTCCGTAGGATCAACGTCGATTAAAACGAGTAAATTGTTTTAAATGTATATTCTCAGGTAATGAGGGTCACATAATTCAGCACTTATTTAGTATATATAAATTTCAGTTCTTTAAATTAATATACTATCCTGTCTTGGTACGCATGAAATCAAGATAACATTTTTCATATTCTAGGACTTAGGCCTGATTTAATTTCTAGCTATATTCCGATATAAGGTGAGCGCTTAACATCGGCTACTATACATCTTCTACCTGACGAACATTTTTAATAATACTACCATTTCAAACTAGTAGCCATCTGGTTAATTGAGAATAGCAAATGTAAACTACCTCACTCCTCAGCTACGCCTCTCTCCCCTCTCCATTCTCTCTTCTTTCTGAATTACCTCACTCCTCAGCTTCCGCAATAATCCTTTTTCCTCAAAGTTTTTGGTGGCCAACGGTTCAGGGACTGGGAATTCAACCAGCCTTCGGGCTGAATACTTTCCGGAAAATTAATACCATAGCTCGCCGGATTATTCAGATAAACGAACTAGAATTTAAGTAAAAAAAAAAGGTGAACAACTTTTCCAGGGGAAACTAGTTTCTAATTTATCATGAATAACTCTGCAAAATACCACAGAACATTCCCAATTACCGCACTCCTACTTTCAGGCGTTACTTCTTCACTTGATAATCACGCTGAAGCACGCTCGTGTTCTTAGTTTTTTTTGGTATTTTGCAGAGTTTATGATAAATGAGCACCTAGTTCACTCTGGGAAAAAGTAAACCTGGAAAAATAGTTTTACTTTCTATTATTTCCTTAATCATAAGTGTTAAAACACACATTTTCCTTTTCACATCAAACTACTTCGATTGTAATGGGTAAGGATAACTTTGCACATAAGGGCGTGCATCCGGAAAAAATCTCAAGGAGAAAGATACTTGTAAAAAGTCTGACGGAACCGGGAATCGAACTCGGGCCCTTGCCTAGAAAGTCCCCAAAACGGCTTGAGAAATTGGGAAACAAGGGTAGATTAGTAGGCTTTCTATCCAAGTTTCTTGGATAGAAGAAGACCCCGGGTTCGATTACCGGTCCCGTCAGACTTTTTTCAAGTCTGCTTCTCCTTGGAACTACTTCGATTGTTTATGTTCTTTGTAAATTAAATAATGTATTAGCACCAGTCACCAGCCTTTATTTAATTCGTTTGATGGTAACCCATAAACAGGTTTTAAATATGGGGTTACCTATATTACATTTTTTACGCGTATTTTAAAGACGTCTTTATTGATTTTTGATGTAATGAAATTCACTTTACTTTCTTTACAACGAAGTCACTGGTTATTCGGCTGAGTTTAGAATTGAAGTCATTCAAATTTCCCTTATTAACCCATAAACAGGTTTTAAATCTGGGGTTAGCTGTATTCCATTTTTTACATGTATTTTAGAGTCGTCTTTATTGATTTTTGATGTAATAAAATTCACTTTACTTTCTTTACAACGAAGTCACTGGTTATTCGGTTGAGTTTATAATTCAAGCCATTCAAATTTTCCTCATTCAAGATACACTTCATCTAATGGAGCAGGGGTGTAGAATGTTATCTCCGGATTTATTCAAAAGAGCGAACTTTGATACATGTTTCCACGAGGTGTAAACGAGTATAAGGCAACATATCCCATTAAACAGCGATTCCGACGAGCGAGTAAGTATCAAATCGCAAAGTGATCACCGCACTTCACACGCCCTCCGATGTGTAAAGCATTGTCATCCAATCGACACCCTTATTTGTCTCGCTTACCATCCGCGCTAATGTACATTTCGGCTCCTTTTTTTTATAAAGGGGAGAGTCGTCTTTCTCTGGCGAGATTAGTCCTCCGCACAAATAAGGGCCTCTCTCATCCGAACATTGGAACGCACTCCATCTTCCCTTCCAACACTCGTCCTAATTCCATTTCCTAAATAGAACACGTTCGTCCCTACCTCACGCACCTCATGCAAAATTCAGCCCTTCAGCCCTCCGAAAATTAAAAATTAGTCTCGGAAGGAAGAGGGCGCTAAAGACCAGTGAAAGGATTTCCTAGTTGGTATGCAGCTCTCGGCGCCTTCAAACAGTCGCCGCCGCTGCATTTCCATCGGAGTGCAATTTTCTCGGGGGCCCCCGCCGAAGATAAATGATTCCGAACGGAAGTGGAAATTTCGGGACCTCTCTCTCGGGACCATTGCGTCACAATCGCGGCGATAATTGCGTCTAATATTTAGCCGGCTTTGAGCTCGTTCCAGAGTATCGTTTTAAACCCGTGAAGCGATTGCTTCGAATTTTCGCTTTTTTTCTTTTGGATGGAATGTAATGATTGGGTTGGAGATGAACGCGGACTGAAAAAAGCTGTGTTTGATGTCGAATTGCCGTAGGAATGGTGGAATCAGATGGGGTGGGTCGATGATGGGTTCCCGGATAGCCAAGTGGATAGCGCGTTCGCCTTTGGTGATAGTGGTCCCGGGTTCGATTCTTGGTGGAGCTCATAAGTGCTATATGGCCTTGTCTTTAGCTGTCGTAGTTACTAAATGCTACTTGCATTGTTGATAGTAACAATACGACTTGTATTGATAACGGTAACAATACTACTTGTATTGATAACGGTAACAATACAACCTGTATTGATAACAGTACAAAGACAGTGGAGCCCTTCATACCGCTGATATTGGATATTCTTGTAGTATGTTTAAAATGCTAATTCTCTTGTGATTATTACTGTTTTCTCTTATTGAATGAATGATTGTAATGTTTCCAGGTATCGATTTCAATTAAGTCAATTTGTCACAGAATTGCTTTTGTGATTTCAATGTCATGCACAGTTTTCCATTACATATTTCAGCTTATACTTATTGGTCGATTAAGTAGTTTTTCGTAGCCACTGTCTTCGTGGTTATCATCCTGCAGTGGATTTTTTCTAAGTTAAGTGGAGAAAGAGGTCCTGGGTTCGATTCCCGGAGTGAACCTTTATCTTAGCTGTCACGCACTGGAAAAGCCTACAGCATTTTTAAAAGATACTGATACTATATCCTTACACCAACAATCATTACTTCTCACCAATTAATATGAGCTGTATAATAAAAATACAACCCTATGGAAACTTCTTTCCCCATCTTATCCTCATTCTCATCACTTACGGTTGGTTGATGATTGGTGAACATGATGAAGTTTTGATGATAGTTTTGCCGCTGATTTTTACGACTTGATACCCTTCCTACCGCCATCCATTATCAAGAAAATCGGACACACACAAACAACCATTCCCTAAGCAGAAAAATCCGTTTGGGCCTTAGGGTTGGAACGCCAGCACGTTAACCACTCAACCACTGCGGACGGTACAATCCTGAAGGCAACACATTCATTAATACTATAACGCAGAGGGGACTAAACATTGAGTAACTCGGCATCCGCCCAAAGTTGGGAGGGAAACCCTACGGAAACCTCTGCAGGTAGGAAGGAAACCACAACTTCTTATGGGCCATTTGCTTCAGGAAACATACCCAAAATATGAAACGATCGTATGTCAAAATATACCACACATTTCACGCATTAACTAAAGATCAACTTGAAGCTAAAAATATAGTTGTTACGTAAACATGCATCAGGAGCGTGCATCGATTCCTCGTCGATGTATATGTATGAAAAATTTAGACTTTTTACATTTTGCTCTTATTGCTGTCCCACTTAAAAATTCAATCGGGAAAATACTGCTGAATGTGTATTTCGGCATATATACACATCCAATCCGACTGATATATTTTGAGTTCATACGGCTTGAATAGAAAGCAAATATCGCATTAAACAATTTGTTGAAAATTTAAACAAACTTGTAAACAACATGTGAAACTTTTATTGATAAACTTTTAAATATACATTCAATCGCTACCAAAAATGTAAAAACAACATTTATAACATGTTTCATTAAAACGCTATAGTCTTTCAAAACGATCCATGCTCGCTGACTTTTGCAAACATTTCGATATTTATAAAAATTAATAACTTTGCAAAAGAAATTCTGAGCTGAAATTTAACCGTAGAGGGTTTCTCACAGAATTGCGCAAATATAAAAATTTATTATCAATTAAACTTATAAAAATTGAGGTCAATTTCTCTCCATTATCCTGAGGGATAGCCTATGCTTACCGGGGAAGAGGCTAAGAATATCTTCAGGAAATTCATTCCATTCTCTAACACTTCTCGTCAAGGAAGAATATTTATACACATCCTTGCAAAGAATGAATGGGGACTAAGATGTAAAATAGGTTTTTAAATTAACCAGAAAGTATGGATGGAAGACTTATACGGCGTACGTGATGCTGAATGGAAACTGAGGTAAGAAAAGCAGTAGAGAGGTGAATGAGTTGCTGATAAAACGTACGCAGCTTAATGAATGAAAAGATGTAAGTAAAGGGAAGCACGAGGAGAATAAACGAGGCGATTAGACCGTAAGGGGAATCGCGTGATTGATACGCATGTATGTAATTACCTCAAATATTTATCGCGCTTTGAGCTTCCTTTGTTATGAGAATACTACGTTGCACCCGCTGATTAACTGCTTCGAATTTTCGCAATTGCGCAGGGCAATAAGCTCTGCTCGCGATGCGCCAAATTATCTATTAACTGGCGCAATTCTCACACATACGATTAGAATACAATTTGCGGAGAAATACGGCGACTCCCAGACTGCGTACATACGGCCTTTCTCAGATACGAACTTCACCCATATTTCGACCCCGAGATAAGCTTTCATTGGAGAAGCGGGACAATGATATACGTCGGAGTGGACATTCACTGTGTTTTGCACTGACGAAATGCTAACTTGGCCCACTTAGAGAAAAGACTCGCGATGAATGGCACACGGAGGGATCCCTTTGATCCCATACGTATTATTTTACTACGACTCCAAAAACCTGCGAGAGTAAGAAGTTTCTAAATTTTTTATAATTGTACTTCTCGTTGATTTACACCATGCTAGGAATTTTTGCTAATTACACACTAACCTTGTCCTAAATTATCACCAGTTCTCTCGAGAGATTATTTTCCAACCTTTATTTTTATCATTTTACTACACCGAATATTCTATATGTCTTACTCAGTACTTTACATTTCTTTAACCTTTCATAAATATTTTTTCTATAGAATATTCCTACTATTCTACTTAATATATGTTTCTGCAAATAATTGAAAAATTATAATTTACATTTATAAATATATCTTTGGGTGTATCTGATTTTTAATGCTTATTTCGGTTGTGTATATTATAGGTAAGCTTTTTATTTCTACATTGTTTTTTTTTTATTTCCAGATTATCGTAAGGGTTTTCCGTTTTTCTATCTTTTAGCTAACTATTTCAGATGGTTTACGCCCGTTTTTACACGCCTTCTCTCTGGGGGTATTTACCTGATGTGGATTATTTATTTCTAAGCTTCACTTAGGTTTAATCAAAGCTCAACTACTTGTATTCTTTTCTTTATTAATTTGAATTGACATTTAATTAGGACATATTGATATGATTTCTATGGACTAAATGGATAATAATTATACTTAACAGTCTCAATATTGTCCCCGATAAAGACATTTACTTAATTTTTATTCTCTGAACGACTTTAAGTTTTGGATGATTTAATATGTTTAAGTTCTAATTTCCTTGTGATTTCCATACTGTATACAGTTTTTTTTAAATCGCTTGTATTAGATGTGTAAGGTTTGCGCAGGTTTTTCACACCCTTTCCCTTCCTGCTGTTTTCCTGCCGTAGATCTTCATTCTTAAGATAATATCTCGGGTTTCCTTACACGCCTCTAAGTTTTCCTCTCTAAATCAAAACTACCTATACATTATTTATGCTTGATTAATATCATTGACTACAGATTGGGATGGAAGAAGAGACCTTCCAGTCTCAACCTCACCTCAATAAAGACCTTTAAGAGCTTTTACCTCTAAAAAAAAGAAAAAGGTACCCTTCGGGTTCACGGAGCCTAACCCTTACAACTCAACTGGTGCGTAACACGGATTCGCTCGAGACTATCAGGGAATGTTCCTTGCTCTATAATAATAGATGACCGCAGACATCGCTAGGCATTTGTTTATGCAAAATTCACCACTAAAGGGCAACGCCGTGAACGCATGTCCGGTGCCCCACGAAGTTCAAGGTTCGGAGCTTCAACTACTCTGCTCTTCTCAGATGTAAAATGAAAATATTTGGCAAACGCTGCAGCTGAAGACAAACCAAATTAATTCTTTAATTCCGCCACATACAGTGCCTACTTCGTTAACGAACGATTCATTTAGACATCATATTTCTCCTGAACTCGTTCTCATATCACGCAATGCTTCAATAGGCAGGATGGGAATCTTTAAAAGCAAGAAGATTCAATGAAAGACTTAATTTACCTAAAAAATTGAGAGTTAAGAAGATGTGGCCGATATTATGCGTATAATATAGACTGTTCTGATAATGTGAGGAAAATTATAGAAATATATGCTAGAAACAGTTGATTGAAGGGTTCGTTTTTCCAAGAAAAATACGTTAAAGTAATCGATAAGGTAAGTATAGTCATGGTTCACCCCCTGCCACACGCCGAAAGGCGGCGTAGATCGATAAGTATGCCGCTCTGTCTCACACTGAAATAAATTTATATTTTTCAAAATCTTTATAAATATTAAATAAAAGAGAATTGTCATGATAGATGTCATTGTTTGGTAAAACTTACTTTGGCCATATTCCTTGTGATCCATCTATCGTACGTGTTTACAACAGTTATTTAAATTCATCTAATGTAACAATTATTCCATAGTTTAATAAAGTTAAAGATTTATTGTTCACCTCTGATTCAATAGCTTTTGATTAAAGGAATGGATCGAAACAATAAATAGCCAAAATGAAAGAAAGAATTTTCTCAAATGTTTTCACAGAATACCAATAACAGCCGCTTATCTCTTTCTGGAAAATCTATTAGCAAAGGAACGCTTGTGAACAAATTTCGCGAAGGGATGTTTCTGCTCGAAGGAGAACGGTTAATCCTTTCACAACTTTAAGCTATAAGCTTTACAGAGAAGATTCTTCAGTTAGCAATATAGACAATTAGGCTGAGGCACGCTAAATTGGCCCCGAAAGAGAGATGGCATAATTTTGCCCTTAATTTATTATAGAAGCAATTCCTATAAACACATCTAAGGAATGCTACAGCGCACAATGAGAGTTCTCAAGCAGTAAATTCGCCCGAAAGAGGGTGTGCATATTAAAATCTGTAAACACAATTGAATCGCTAAATAATTTATTGAAAAATCCATTACGAGCTGAAGCAAGAGCCCGGAGGAGTTGATTTTTGGATAAAATATAGCTCTGATAGCTGGGGCGGTTCAAGGAGTATTGGCGGTCTTGAAGTCGTACAAGTGACCTTATTGTACTAAGACTTTACAAATGCCCATTTCTTAGGAGACTCCAACGTTTTCAGTAGATTTTCATCACAATTACTCTCAACAGAAATTTTTCTAGAGCTAATTTTGTTCTCTAATAACGTCTACATCTACATATGTACCCTGAAAGCCACCTTCCGGTGTGTGGCAGAGAGTGCAAGCACCATGACTCTATTTTCCTAGTCGATTATTCTCCCGTATTTTTCTCGAAAAAAATGAATTCTTGAGTCGACTGGTTCTAGCATCTCTTTCTCTGATAACAAAAAACTCTAATTATTAAAATTCATATTAAATCTAAGCTAATAGATTTTTAATAGAAAGTGAATGCACTATATGAATCTGCGATTGGTATTGGTTGCGAACGATTAATCCATCTAACAGTTTACTTGAAATGGATTCTACAAAAGTTTTACCAAAAACTACCTAATACACAATTTTTACTACTGCTTGAATACATACACTTTTTAAGAAAGAAAATTGTTAACCGGGGATATGCCATTAGAGTGAGCAACCCACGCCAATCGCTGGTTTCTCTGTGAACAGATAATACCTGAAGATACATTTGCACCTCATAAAAACGATGGCTCCCCAGCGTAGGCGTCCAAGGAGATTATCAAGCTAGCCGGTGTCTAGAGATGGCCCAGTCTAACAGTAACATGTGATTCCTTACCCTAATTTCTGCCAAATCTAGAACGAAAGCGAAAACAGAAACCGAGAAATACCATTACTTTTTTCCGAAGTGAAATCCGAACCCGAAAAACTTCTTAATCCGAACCGAATATTCATTCTGTTCTGATATTTTGTTCCCAGTAATGCACATTTGACTTGGTGCAATTTAAGGAAGGATTTCTAGTCTTGTGTTCTTAATACTTGTAAATAATATACTCTATAGCTTCGGCCGAGATGTGGTGGAAATACATAATTTAATACAGATTTTTATTTTTCCACAGAAATGTTTTCATTCAAGAACTACTGGTTTCTGTGTACTACCATCTTCAGTCATCATGAACAGTCTGTTCGAACCTGAAGATGGTAGTACACCAAAACCGACAGTTCTTGAATAAAAACATTTTTGTGGAAAAGTAAAAATCAGTATTCACTTGTAAATAATTTTCACTAAACCTAATTCGAAAATAAAGTGTAAAGTACTGCAAGAAATAATTTTCGCGATATATAAGGATATGATATCTCTATGGTCGGAGCGAAAAGAAGCTAAAAGAATTGGTCCGTGGTTAGCAGATGTCACTGACCCGAAATTTTAAGTTTGGGTTGAGCCTGAGCGAAAACCAAAACGAAAAACACTATGGATCGATTTCCTGGCCAATTTTGAATCAAAACATGGTTTCCATATAGCATGCTCCAAAGTTAGAAGCAATACGTTCTTGTATTTTTTTATCAAGTTAAAATACAGGCGAAACCATACACGATGTGTTAGTTTGATAGTTAAAAATAATACGAATCTAAATATTAAATATCAATTTGCAAATGGATGTTATAAATTCTATATCCCAACGCAGTGATAAATTCCGCAGTACTATCGCACGCTGAAAACCCGATTTTCACGTACATTCGTGAATAACGTTGCATTCAAACACGCAAATGTGTGTAAATATGTACATAACGACGGTTGTTGGGTCGTGTAGACCCTAACTCTCGCATCTCCCTCAATTACGCTCCTCCGTTTTACGTCTGTTTTTCCTAGAATTAATTTATCACGGTAGATGGCAACAAATTAAGGAATTTTTCTTAGAAAACAATAGGAAATTAGCTCTCGGGAACGTTATTATGTTAAAGGAAGCGTGTGTTTTAAAATTATTAATTAATTCCACAAAGTGGGAAGTCTTTGAGTAGCCTGAGAGAGAAAATTGGGAATTATTAAAGAGGAAAGCTTTAAAGGAAAAGAGGACGAAGAAAAAGCGGAATCAATAATCCGAAGTAAGAGTACAAAACTACTATCGCCGGAGTAATTAGGTTCCGAGATGTGCTGGATATAAGCGCGGTTTGATAACTGATAATGCTAACCAAATGAAGACCATATTATACGTGACCAAACATAGATATCTCTGGATTCACTCCACACAGATCAGCATCTCGCTCATAGCATTTATTCGGTCTTCTTCTCCCTTTGGAATCAAGCAGAATCTACTTATAACCCAATTTACTCATTCTATTCCCATTATTTCCCATTCCCATAATTTTCATACCAACATACATAACTCATTTCATACTACATACATTTGATAACTTAGCCCTTCTTTTAATCATTATTTTATTATGTGACCTCCCGATAGCCAAATGGGCAAAGCGTTCAACTTTTGTGAAAGAGGTTCCGGGTTCGATTCCCGGTGGAGGCTGATGTGCGAAATGACCTCAGCTGTGGAAGAACTTTTAAAATTACAACTTCTACCCTATCTTATACACTCATTACTAACATTGTCTACGCTACTTTCCCATTCATTCACATTCAAAAACCAAAGGATATGCCTTGTCGGTGCAACCATTCCTCCCTCACTTCAGCTGCTCTTTTAATCCTGTTGTAATCGAAATATTCCATTCTTGTTCCTACATCCTCGTTATAATTCTTCCTTCGCCTACCCCTTCCTTTCTTTCCCAGGATCTTGCCTTCAAAAATATTGGCTAGAAAGGCACTGTGCCTCATAAAGTGTCCTATAAACTTCATTTTCCTTCTTTCTGTTTCATCCAGTAATTTCCTTTCCTATTTTCCCAGGAGCCCTAAAAATCCATTCCGACTCACAATTATGCTCCTCCAAATATACCAACTTTTCCCTACCAAATAAAAATGCGGGCACTATCACACTTCCATACCAGCTATTTTTGTCTTCTTCTAAAATACATCTAGATTACTCGTAGACGTTCATTGACACGCTTTTCTATTTTTCCCTCAATTCTTCCGTTAGATTTCATGAATTAAAAACTCTTAATGATGATTTCACAGATAAAAGTGTCAAAATGGGTGAAAAAGGTTGAATTATTTTCCACATATGTATTGATATCTATACTTTGCTATGGGTACATCAGTAGAATATTTTCAGTACCCTCACAAGAAAGTCACATAACAGAGAAATCTATACTCTGATTTTTGAGGATTTAACATAAATATTATAGAAATATGCCGTATATTCTCGAATCTTAGACGCGCCTATTTTGAAAGTCATCTAAAGATTAGTTAAATGTACAGCTAAGTCAATGATTATCGTATGAACGGCAATCTTTCCACGAATTTTTCCGCTTACATTCTTACAATTTGTCAACATCTGTTCCTATCGTTTTTGTTAGAATGTGTATTAATTTCTTTTCCCCGTTGCTTTCATTTTGCTAATCATAATGCTCTCTTTCTGTAATTTTTTCTACGAAAGCATATTTGCAGTTGTTTTATCTTTGCTATAGTGTATCCTACTAAGTTCAAAGTTGGGTTTTTGTAACAACAAAGAAGTTTTCTTCTGTGAACTTTAGTTAAAAGTATCTCTTTCTTTTACATTTTATACGACGATAGGTTAGATTCAAAAAAAGTCTCATTAGTCCGAATCTATCCCCAATAAAAGTCACAAAACTTATCATAAGAGGTTGAAAATACTCCGTTAGTTGCTTTTCGGGATCGGCTTCTTATTGGTAGCGGGGCCCTTGAAAGACCTGGATTACTGAATTCTAAGAATCAAGCGAATGAATTAAGTAATCTCATTCTACGTCTAACCTTTGAGAATGATAGCATGTCTATCGAAATGCATTGGGTGATTCTTAGAAGTCGATAATCCAGGGCTTTCCAGGAGCTCCTCTATCTAATAGACGCCGTGTCCTTAAAGCTTCAAAAAGGAGCGTTGTCAACTTATAATCCATTAATCGTCGAGTTCTATTTCTTTTTATTCTGAGCTTATGATGTTTTTGCTAAATGTCTAGAGTTCTTTATGAGCTTAATCCTTCCTTCACATTATCAAACGAATAACATGACGCAAATTAACGTTGCATGCTATAATTAAAGAATTGAAGAAGGATTGACTTTATTAATATGAATAAACATTAAGAAAATTGAATTAGGTAAAAAAGTAACTTAAACATTCCTTCACTTTATTTGAAGAACAACATGACACATATTAACGTTGCATGCTATAATTAAAGAATTGGAGAAGGATTGACTTTATTAATATAAATAAGCATTAAGAAAATTAAACTAGGTGAAAAACTTAGAGGAAGATATCCAGGGATACGCTAATATCGCACTTTTTGAGGTAAGCGGGCAGTAGGCAATCATAAAAGGCGCTGAACCTGACGTGAAAAGCGATAAAACGGCAGCATTGAATGCCTGGGATCTTACTGAAAATCTTCCGCTTTCCTGACATTCTTCAAAATTATTACCTAGCCTCCTTTTTCCCATATTTTTCTGCCCATTCTGCAGTCATAAACATGGCGGCCGGGCGCAATTATCCATTTTTTTAAGTCCATCCGAATGGAGAGGGTTATCGGTCGGCTAAGAAGAGTTTTATCCTCTCGGGATTATCCGCTGTTTCGAAATAAAGAGAATTAAAGAAGCGGAAAAGAGAGAGAAATCACGAATATCGACAGGAAACAATCCCAGATACATTCCTCTTTCGGGAAACTTCCTCTTTTGGAGAAAGACACGCGATTCGGAGCAAAAGACTTGGAAAAGAAAAAAGTTCCCCAAGACAGGAAAATCCGGCGCAAATTATCTACCATTATAACCACCGTCGTG
This sequence comes from Pachydiplax longipennis, assembly GCA_036926295.1. Classification (NCBI taxonomy): domain Eukaryota; kingdom Metazoa; phylum Arthropoda; class Insecta; order Odonata; family Libellulidae; genus Pachydiplax; species Pachydiplax longipennis. The sequence continues at coordinate 41,569,602 of JAVFKF010000015.1, forward strand.
TAAATATTTTTTCAACTTTTTCATGTTAGTAATTTCCTTTCGGAAATCCTTTGCGGAACTAGTATCAGAAGTATTTTTAAAAGGGTTTCGAATGCTGAGGTCGTTTCGCGCATATGGGTCCCGACGGGTATCGAACCCGGGTCAGCTTTCACAAAAGGCAGATGCGCTACCTACATATGAATACGGGAGTCTTCCTTTACAGACCAATCTGAAAGTTACTATAACTTGTTGTTGTGTGTAATTATCTTTTTAATTACACTCTAAGATGTTAATGTTATAAGACACAGTGCCGTTATATTTGGTCTCATGTCTCATTTATGTTTGCGAATACAATTATATCTATATATTTTATATAGATATAACTGTATTCGCATTGTATTCGTCGTTTTATATCTAACTTATCCTATTTAAGAATTATCATGGTTTGGTGACTTTCTAGCTACTATTCAGGGTACCAGTAGCTACATTTTTAGTAATAAATTGGCCTCTCTGGTTTGTTATTTATCTTGAAGTACATCAGACCATATGTATATCTGGAATGTATGATGAGAAGATTTGTTCTTAAATAGAAATTTGAAATTTATATCTACATTTCATAAAGATGTTACAGGAACTTTTTCATTCAAGGAAAAGGGGGTAAGTTGGTACACTACGTTGTAAAACTTACTTTCTGATCAAACAATTTAGTTTTTATTCAAAAGTGATGCAAAAAATAGCAACTAGAACTTAATGTGACTACATTCTCTCCGTGGCTACTTTCTTGTAATGGAAATCATTGCGTCAGAATTACCCTATATCATAGATGGAAAAAATTGTAAATGTGGTGGAATCAGCTGAGTACCTCGGGATCCCTCGTACAAACAACTTAAACTGGAGCACACAATTCCGAAAAATCTGCGATAAAACAAGTAAAAATCTCGGATTTATAAATCATATTCTCGGTAGATGCGATGTAAAGGTTAGAGAGGGATGCTATTTCACCTTGGTCAGGCCCCATCTGGAATGTGCAGCAAGTATATGGGATCCAGCAGGTGAAACGGGTCCCTGCAAACTCCAGAAAGTGCAGCGTAAGGCGAAAAGTTTTGTTACAAATGCTACTATAAAAAGCCAAGCGTTACGAAGATGCTTTCAGAGACACAGGTTAGAGATCCTCGAAAGAAAACTAGAACCTAGGTAACAATTGCTTGATGCATTCAGAGAAAGTACATTTGCAATGGGTAATCGGTATTATCGGTCCCTCCTGAGACTTCGGAAATAAGTGTAAAATAAGAGAAATTTATATTAAGTCAAACGTTTCAAGGACTCGTTCTTACTGCGATAGGTAAACAATAACAATAAGATAAAGAAGTAGCTCAAGTGTTCGTTGTTTATACCACACGCAGATTGGCAGCTTGCAGGGTATTAATGTAGATATAGATGTAAACAAGGCGAGAGAGAAACATGGAAGAGTTAGAGGGAGGATACGGAGGGTGATGACAAAGGAGGAAAGTTGGCGACAAAACTACAGTGACATCTCGGATACCGAAGATTAGTTGAGGAGTGAAATTTGTTCTAAGTTTCGCGATTTACCATGGGTCTCTATAGAAAATAGTTTCATTCGTTTTGAATGCGTCCCACTTTTTAAAGATATGAATAGAGGAAGAGAGTGAGTTTTCGAATGAGAACTCGATACCGTGGTGCGAGATGGAATGGAGTGAAACATTGAAACCATCAAATGGTTCACTCGATGGTTAGAAGCGAGTGAAAATCAGAATAAAATCATTCGGTTGTTTAGCGCCCTATGGATTAAAAATTTTTGTTTGAATTATTCGAAAGAAGTAAAAATTCGAATTATTCTATTGTTTTCATTCGGTTGTTTCTAACTCAACGCAAAACCGCTAATATTTGCTATATAATTCGATAGCTGAGTTGGAAAAGAGTAAAAAATCTCCATTAGTCGAAAAATTCCAAGCTACTTGTTATCCTAGGTTTTACTGTATTTATACCTGTGAAGAATGCATACTAATTAACTCAGTGAATGCCGCATTTAAAGTTTAATTAAAGTTTAAAATTAAGTTTAAAATTAAAAAAACTTTGATTAAAGCTCCATACACAATGAAGGTGCATCACTCTACAGCACTTGGCGTCTTTACCGTTATATAGCTAACATCAAAATAATGATTGCACCTCATCATCACTTCAAACCGATGTCGTGATTATCGATAACATCATGATGCTGCCTAGGAATACACTTATCGATGTTTCTCAAACTTTCAAACATTGATGTATCACTAACACTCCCTGTTTTTGAAATGTTCAAATGTTGCGCAAAGTTGCGAATGCATTACTTCGCGAAAGTTGAGTTCGCGGATGTAGAGGTATAGTTAAAGCCGTGTGTAAAGTCAATAGCCCGAAGTCTGTTTGGATCCTCAAACCCTTCCACTGTTAATTACCATAAGCTCTTCAGAGGGAATGAGGCGTGCTAAGGAAGGCGAGGAGCGAGTTAGTTTTTCCTTGCCTTTCTAACAGAGTCAGAATGCTTTAAGAGGAATGGAGTAAAATGGAATAAAATAGGAATCCTAGTAAAGGTAATGACACAATAAATAACACTTTTCATAGCGTTCCATAAGGAGTCACCAAGATGAACATAGCGTCACACGTACCTCAGTAGCTTTCATATTATTACGGCCATGATCAAAAGGGAGACGAAAGTAACGGAGAAAACATTTTCCTTTATAAATATGTATCAAAAGGACAATATTCCATTCATCAAATGTATGAACTCCGAAAGAGCGAATGTGTTTAAAATATACGGACTATAGCAGAAACATTAAAGGTTTCTCGGCGGAAATAGCAGAATTACGTCCACGGCAAAATGTAATTTTTCGTCCCAAATGAAGCTCTCACATCTTGGATGAAGTCTTCTCGGTCTTGCTCCAGAATATTAATGCATGAGAGTCTAGTTCATGGCTGCGAAATTCTTGCTTTGAAAGTATGACAGAAAGTATAAAGTTAATGAGATATGTTGCAGTAGTGCTAAATGTGCTTCTATGCTAACTATGTTGCTAAAAGTGCTTCTACATTAAGGTAATTTTGTTCTAGGAGCTCCCGCCGGGAATGGAACCCTGGTCCGATTTAACCAAGGGCAACCGTGCTACTCACTTGGCTAGTCTAGCCGACTGATATATGAGTTAATGTGACTTCATTTTTTTAATCTCAGTTGAACTCTAAGAAAGTCGTTATTCATGTAGTCGCTGAGATTATGTTAAAATTTTTAGGGACAGGTCATAGTTGCATGATAACGCTCCAACACCAAGGTCCCGGGTTCGAATCCCAGCTGATCAAATATTTCCGGTTACGGAATGGTCTTATGTTATAGCTTTCACTCCTTCATGTTATAGCTTTCACTTTAAATTGGCGTCTTGCTTGTTAATGAAGCATAAATAAAACTTTAATAAAATATCTTTCCATAGCTTTCTGTTGCAAAGACATGAAGATAAAACCAGCATTAGGGGTGACATTTTTACATTTATTCATTGCCTAAAACCAAGCTTGTCCTCCGATGCAATTATTTTACACTGCTGTAGACGGCGCAGAATATAAATTCCAAGTTTTGGATAAACTCGCTTTTAAAGAAATACCCCACGGTCTCTCCTCTCTTTGCAGGCGAAATCTTTTTCATAAACTTTGCGATTGCTGTCAAAGAGATGTTCGGCGTGATCTTTTCACCGCAGTTCGAAGAGAAAATATTTCGCCCGCCCACATATTTTCTTGTCTCCTTCTTGACCATCTCCACATTTTATCCCCTTGGCGCGGAATCGCAGGCAAAACAAAATAAAAGCGAATTTCAAAAGGCCTCAGCTCTTTACTGAGGTCGACTCCCTCTCCTCGACCTAAATAACGACCTGCTCGCATAAGATCACCTCTGCCACTAACTTAACTCTTAAACGTACTCCTCTATTTACTTTACTCCATGCGACTGAAAGAAGTTCTTTTTTAAACACGAGAGATTAGCTTTTACTTGGGAGCCACTGTCCTTGACCAACGATTATGCATACACAGACGTATATTTGTGTACATAAACGAACCCAAAGGAAACCAAACTTTAAACTCTGATTGAATTGGGCTAAAAAATCAAAGCAATCTCGTATAATCCACGATCGAAAAGTCGGATAAGAAATATAAAATCGCGAAATTTATAACGTATTTAATTGAGTTTAAATAACATTTTGAAGTTTATCTGGTAAGAAAATCAATAGGTAAAACAAATTACCCACAAAATGGAATATTATAAAACTTTTTGAGTCATAGTTTTGAATTTATACGTATCTATTCTCTGCATTTTATGAATAAGCACCTACAGACGAGTCTATGATTATCACTAGAAGTTAAACAATGATTAAATAGTCTTATTGTCAAGTATTTTGCATATATTCTGCATATAAATCACAAACTTTTGTGCCTGAGATTATAAATAGACTGATTATTACTTAAATAAATTGACGAAAGTTTTAATTTTTAATTCATTGAAAGGATTTGATTTGTATGATATTATGTTGCTTTTAGAAACATCACAAACGTTTTCTTTATATCGTTTGTTTTGTTATACTTTATCAGTAAAATATTCCCCCCAAAATACTCTAAAAATACTCCAAATAAACACTCTAAATTATACTCTAAATAAAAAATTAATCTAACCTTGGAAATAAAAACCGCACATGCAAAAGAAGGAGAATTTCGCAAATTCCGCAGCAGATTGAAGATCCCCGCGTTAAGGGAGGGATCAGGTGGCGAAACAGCAATTTGAAGCGAATGAATGTACATTTTCGCAGTTGATCCATAACATCTGAGCGTGGCTTTGCAGTATCCAAGTGCTTCGTAATGCCAAAGCAACTTTTCTCATAGTGTAACGCTTTCTTCGGTACGCGAGGGAAATCCAGACACACGTCAACATGGCTGATTCAGTCGAGTTCATATCTCCGCCTTTTGACGAAAAATCGAAGAGAGAGACGCCAAACCGTGTCTATCACAACTCCATGGATTTTGACATATCATTTATAAAACAACATTAGAAGATGTAATTTCTTAACTCGGAGAATGTTAAAATGTCCCTTTGGATTTTGATACCTCGGCTAACAACTGACCCGGATAACGTTCGAAGTTTCGGCTAACGAATACGGATTCGGCTTGCGAATTTTTAAGTGGATGAGCTCAGAGATTGGAAAACCCGAATGAAAAACAATCGAGTAATTCTATTGTCCGCTTCCATCGGATGATTCGGATAAACAGTTTCGATTTTTCACTCTAACCCAAAGCGCGCCGATAACTAATTTATAGCGTACGCGGGGAACTTCCCTAATGAATGAATAATAAGCATTCGAGAGAATTAAAATAAAAAATATTAAACTAATAGAATAACAGCAGAGTATTAAGCTACCTCGGTAATAATAGAAATCGCTTCCATCCAGGAGCCTGATACATTCAATTTCCATGCATTTTAATTAGGAATTAATCCCATCTTTCCAACTAGCTGTTACTGCCCCTGAATCCGATATTATTTTTATACATCCCAGCTTTATCTGTTATTTTAATCGTTGTCTTCTTAAACCTGGCAATTGAAACAATTATTCCTAGCAAAATCAAGCCTTTTTTTATTGAATAGATTGATATGGTGTTTAAAATTTCATAAATATTATTTCTACCCTGATTACGATATTGAAAAAGAAGAACATGAAAGTCGGAAAAATAAGAATCGATTCCTTGATTAATCTGAAAATTCATCAACGTGAATCATATAACGTGCCATGATATTTTTTACTCTACTTTCCATTTTACTTCATCCAACCGAGCAGCTGTTTATCTCAAAATTCGGTAAGTTTTTGCCCTTTTATAGTGGGCCTTTTACTATTTTATAAAACTTATCTTTAAATTTTGGGCAGCATCCAGAACAAATTAAACAATTTTCTACAGAAACCTATCGGAAGTTCGGCAAACGGATGTGATTCTGAAACGAGTTGTCTATGTTAGCCGAGGTATCACAATGAAAATTCGATGATTTCATGGCTTATTTCCTAAAATGAGAGTTCTGGAACTTCGACTGGAATTCAGTAGGAGAAAAAGGTAATTAACTTAACACAGATAACCGTGTGGCTAGAAACCAAAGAATGAACAGGGGTGACATATGGACATGACTGGGATTCGAACCCAGGACCCCATTTCCGGCAGGTTTATCTAAGCGCTAAATTACCATTCCGAGTGGACTCAGTTTTGGAATGGAATCGATAGAATTTTCTTCCAGAGAAACGTAGTAATACAGCCGGAAAATATGGTACAAGATGTAGCTATCTAGTCTCTCCTTTGATTAATATCATAAAGTAGGGATAAACTTGCGGTCAGAAGCACATATGAAAAAAAATTTTTTTAAACTTAATTTCACTGCGAACCCCGAGAAATACGTGAGATACTAAAATTATCTATCTAACATCACTAATGATTAGAATGAAATCTTGTCACTGACAACAAGAGTATTATTAATCTTCAAAATTCCTATTTATCATTTACCGTAGAGATGAATATTAAGTGTAGCTAAAATAACTAGGATAGCGCCGTCTGACCGCGGGCCAAAATAATTCTGTAGCGTGCCACTTTGGATATGCGTGCCATAGGTTCTCCATTTACCTCCTAGCGAATATATTTTTTTAAATTTCTTCTCTGCCCCAGTTATGCAGCAGACATTTTCCTTGCGAATCAGATTATTTAAGAAGCTAACCATTGGGGAAAGGAAAATAATTAACTTGAACGCGTTTCTATTACAATTGAAATAAATACATGCTGGCATATGTTATCATTTGAAATAGACTTTCTATGCTAGAGAGAGCTAAAATAAATCTAGCATAAGTTAGTAAAAGTGAATATAATTCAACGAATTTGAATTTTGTATGAACATTTACCTAAGTATTATGGTTGATATGCATCTGTAATCGTCGGCATCGGTATTCCAGTTATTGGATCAGACCATTGACATTCCAGCTATTGCATCTATATCTACATTTTATTACAAATAAATTTAACTTATGCGAATAATGATGTTAGTATTACATCACTATTTCACTACATGTTAGATCATTGACATTCCAGATATTGCAACTATATCCACGTTTTATAAAGAATAAATTTAACTTATGCGAGTAATAATTTCAATGTTGCATCACTATTTCACCACATATTCATATCATTACAAATAAAACGTGATGTTACAATTCCATATCCGTATATCTGACCTAAAATCTGCCCAACAACATTACCTTCGCTATAAAGAATATTGATGTGGCCCTTTTTCATTTTTTGCTGTGTTTTCGCTGCGGTCTTTTTTTTCAGCCACCCTTCTCTCTGACGGAGTTTTCCTGCGATGTGGGTTTTTCTCTTTGTCAACCTTAAGTTGTAAAGATTTTTCCCACATCCTACTTTTTCTTTTTGCTTTTAATTAATCTCTCTAAATATTAAAACAGCATACGAGGTTGGGTGAGAGAGAGGATAACACGGGCCTAAACTCGACAGTAAAGGGTCTAGATATGTATCTATCTGCAAATATTCAGCCTCAACCCCTCCATAAGTAGCTATCTGAATCCCAGGTGTGAGAATGAGGCTTTCTAAGCAAGATGAGGATTGAGGTAATTAGCCTTGCAATCTTCTCTGAGCAAGAGAGGTATAAAAAGAGATAAGGTAAAATTAAAGATACGTTATCCTCTATCCAGTACCAAGGGACAATTCAAAATATACCTCTCATCAAGATAGGGTTTCCGAGGGGTTTTCTCGCTCCTAGGGTAAATCCCACAAGGACATAATGTTCTACCCTCAATAAAAATAATCTCTAAAAATGTAGATTTGATTTGTAGTTATATTCTTCGGCTAAGTTGTCCCAGGGCCATTTCGTTGGCTTTGCACTAATGTACCTTTTATATTGCGTAATGTATATCTATCGTCACCAGATCATACAGGTATTTTTAGTCTATATGTTATAATAATAATAATAGCAAATATAGTAGTACAATAATAGTGCTGTAAAAATGTCAACCCTACCTGTGGTCAGCTTACAGCTTAAACTAGGTCTTAAAAGTTTTACAATTTTACATCTTAATTAAAATTGCCATAGAAAAGGATGAAAGAATATAATAATTCTATGATTGAATGATGACTTCCTAAAGGAATGCCATAGAAACAGCTAAGGAAAGATCATTACGTCAAATATTTACAATTATATAACTCGATCAGGTCTTGCAGAGTTCTTTGGATTTGTCTGCAAAGGTATACTTTTACAATTAAAGGCTCGAGTATTTTATAGAAAGATCTATATGACTACTCTGGTTGACTCTCACCAGACTTTATCGGCTTTCTGCCAGAGCATCTTTCTCTGACTTTCAATTCTGTTTTCAATTAGGATTTCTTCAAGCAGTTTATTAAAATAACATAGAATCCGGTACGCATATGTTCTTTTAGCATATTTTTATTTAGGCAACTCAAAGCGATTAGTGTATTTTGGGTTAAAATTTTTACAAACGTCCAAAGAAACAATAATAATTCAGGGTTAATAGGCTCCCGGATAGTCAAGTGAGCAGCGCTTTCGAATTAGGTGAAAACTTTCGACTTGGTGGTCCCGGGTTCGATTCCCGTGGCCCACGTGCGAAATAATTTCAGCTGTGGAAGTAGTTTTTAGAATACTAATACTACTACGATATAATGCTGTAGGTTGCGCAAATGATATACACAAATAAAGCATTTTCACTCTTTGTCGCATCGGAATTTTTAACTTTGACAATCCGTGCAGGTCCGAATCAAAGTTTGTAAACGAGGGACATTTCCGCAATTGATACTCCATCTCCTTTATGCGCTTTCGAATAAACGGACACCTTACACGCTGCGCCACCTATCCGAGCACGGCGTGAAAACGGAATTAACTCCGGCGGAATCCGCGGACATAATTCCGCAGATCCAAAAAAACAAAAAAAAGCGATGATTCCATCGATTGAGCGTCCGCACGAAAATCCTCGCTTAAGCAAACTGTCAAAGGTAACTAAATAGGCGGTGTTTCCGACGCCACCTACGGCTTTTTTCGGAGCGCGCGAAGGAGTCCAGGTGGCGCAGCAGAGCAGCGGTGGTCATAAAGACAAAGAGAATCGATTGAGGTCGTCTCGTGACCCGCGACAGCGATGTCAGTGGGAGAATGCTTCACAGTGAAATGCTGCAATTTTAAGGCGGACGCGTGCTGAAGGAGCTGTTTTTTCACTTCTCCACTGAAGACGCTCTCTGCTTACACCACGTTTGCATCTTCAACTCTCTTTTTTTTTCTAGGATTCCTAGATCAAGGATGAGGGGGGCTTATTGAGCGGGTTCGTCAATCCGCGGATTGCAGCTTTATGGGGATCTCATCATTCCCTCCCTCGGTCGTTCGTCAAAGGGGGCCCGGGCGCATGTTTCCACCGGGCCCCCTTCTTCTACCCCCGCGAAACTTCATACTTGATAATTAATTACAGTAAATTCCATTTACGTTTTACACTAAAACCCACCCTTGTCATAGGCTCGCCTCCCCTCCCCTAGGTAAAGGGGTGGAATTCGTGGATTCCTAGTATTCGAGCCCCCAGTGTTAAGGGGTTCATTCTATGAGGGTTGACACTTCGTGTTAGCATAGGAAAAACTACAAACAGTAAAACCCGTTTAAAACGCTCCCGCTTAAGACGCTATCCCGCTTATAAACGGTTTTCTCTCGGTCCTGGTCCCTTTCACACGAATCAAATGGTAAAAATACAGCTTAAAACCCACTTGTAAGGCGGATTCTTCCCATCCCTAAATGCACTGCAATCCGCCATAGACATATGTCGCCCCGTTAGATAGACCGAAAATTGTTTACATTGTTCTTTACTAAATGCAGATCTGATACAAAATACTTCATTTTAGAGTGAAAAATGACTTGAATTAAGTACCTAATAAAGGAAAATACTGTCTTGGTATTAAAACAGACTAAACTTAAAAAACATGACGAGAAGGAAACCATTAACAAAGCAGTAGTTTGCGGATTTTGTAGATACTACAGCTGGGACAAATAAAGCCAACTAAAATAGATTTCCTTTTCGTTCTTAAAATGTACATCAGTTATTGTCCATCCATTATTCATGTATCAAATTCTTGTACAACTGGCAGAAATTGATTTATAATTCTTTCTTCTTTTGAGCTAATCCAGAAAACTTTTCTCCCATGACGCTCATTTTTTTCTTAAATAACAGAATTCTTCCCTTCAATTAAATCTATAAAAAACTGAGTGACTGTTAGCAAATCCAGATGGGGTTAGGAATTGCATTTCAGAGACAAAATCGAATGCCAATGGAACTACCTACCGTGATTTCAGGGACAAGATCCATGTATTAATGCAGACATACTAGTACGATGTAAAAAGACGTGAGACAATTTTTAGTAAAAGTGTCCAATTATATATGATTTTTCAAAGTGAAAAAATAGGTGACATAGCCCAACTGATCAGTCTAGGTTAACTTTTATCATAAAAAGGAATATATACTATGGATATTTAATTATTCAGACACGTACGAATATATGGACAAAATCTGTTTTAGCAGAAATGGCCATTTCGGATATTCAGTGGAACTATTAATACACATTCTTACGTGAGTTTTTTAATTGAAGCTTCTAAAATTTTCATCCCTAAGAAATCCAATCACATTCTGATTGATACGCGATGAATTTTGAGATTTTTTTAACCTTTGAATACGAATTCCGAGCCTATCTCAAGTGAAAAACTTTGAAAGTGATACCGAATAATAAAAATTGCACTTATTTGCAATACCACTCACTTATTATTAATTCTCTCTTAAGTAGCTAAGTGCTGCTAGACTATGTCGCTAAATAATATTACATTGGTAGATAACTAAGATAGTAAACAATCAAATATATATTTGATCCGCACAAAATACACAGCTAAAGTTTCAAAGTATAACCTTCTGTGATGAGACAGGGAAGAAGATCAAAGGACAGTCTAGAGCCCTAATATGTACCCAGGCCCAACCTGGCAAAGAAGAACTTTAAATATAGAAAATTGGAAACCCTTGGAGGCAAAACTTAAACAGACTCTTAAACTTTGTTGCGCTAGGATATTATTTTAGTTAAATAATAAGAGCCTAATGGAATAAAATACCAGCTTGTTTTAGTCTTGTCTCGGAAATAGTTCCGCAAAGTCAAAGCCGATACCACCGATGATGGTAATTGCATTACTTTTTGGCAAATATTTGACTTCGCCATATGATAATTGGCTCTCTAGCGACGCGATTGGTAAGAGTAACATTTCACCTTCCAAGACGAGAGAACCCTGTGAGGAGAATCTCGGAATGAAATATAGAGTTAAATATAAGCCCCGTGTTTTGGAGAGGGTTTAAAGTAGCTCTTATGGAGGCATCGCGGGGAAGGTGAGAAGTGGTGTTGTTCCAAACAGCCTCGGGGCAGTTAGCCACTGGAAGATGGTATTGTTTTCACCTAAGAATTTCTGTAAGCAACGATCTTCTGGGAGGCTGCGGAGCTGCTGTAGAAGCAGGAAGATGGAACGATCGCGTACCTAGAAATTGAATCACGGAAAATTGCGTCTATCGGAGAGTTGAGCTCCTCGAAATATGTGCCTCGAAATTGTCAATTTGATGTGTATCACTCTTCAGCGGAAAGTAATTTAGGCACAGTAAGTATAGTAGTACGTTGAACTCACGATATTATTAGATTTTAGATCTAACATGCTGATGCAAATACAGAGCGAGACTCTGACGGGGATCCTTACAATCGCCTAGCTTATAACAGGAACCCTTCAATTCAAAACCCAAGACTGGAGTAACTTCATAGATTAGTTTGGAGGATAACGTATGTGAAGGAAAAATCGAAGAAAGAATTTAATACTATAATCATACACAAATCTTCAATCAAATTTTAATATCATCATCATTAAAATAGCATTCGAATTATTACCATTATGAAATAACATACGAGGGTGTTCTGAAAAGTTTCCGACCCCAGATTTTTCAGAAATCTTTAGAAAATTTTCAGAAATTTTCAGAAAACATGTCGAGAAATGGCGAAATGTCGGAAACTTTTCAGACCACCCATGTTATATGATAGTCATCATATGAAATTATATGATAACCTTTGCATAAAACGGGCCACTGCATAAACAGGTTCTATTACCGATGGGAAATAAGTAAAATTATCTCAGCTGTCAAAAAGCTATTAAAATCAGATCTATTACTGATATAATTAGATAAAATTAGATGAGGGGCGAATTTCAGTGACGGAAAGACCATTTGAGGTACCATAAAGAGTTTATTCATCCTAAAAATCGAAATAAAGTCCTTTTGGATCCCTTTAACAAGCCCCTCAGCTGCCGGCTATTAAAATTAACAGTAATGGCACGCTTACTGGTAAATTCGTCCCTGGCTAATTTTACTTTTCATAGTGTGAGTAGGGAACTTTCAATTGTGCTAATGGTTGGGGCTGTAGTGGAGTTTCTATGGTTAAACTACTTTCGGGCAGCATCCTCACCCTATTTTACTTTGGCCTCGATAACGAGGGAGTGCGAGAGATACTGTTTCCCAGGACACAGCTGTCGGAGAGACAATATTGTCCGGAACACGTATCCAGGATGCTGTTGTCGTGGGCGCAATAGAAGGCAAAGGATAAAGTTGTATCGAACGCCGGAGGTGACACAGCGGCGAAATTGAGCTTTCAATTGGACAGAGATTACTCAGTGCAAAGGGCCGATTTGCGTGGCAATACCTTAAGCAGACAATTGCAGGCGATCAGACACGTCACGCAAGGAGAGCGGGCTATTTGCTTCCCCATCTTAACATATGCATTCATATGGAAGCTGAGCTTGGATGTTCAGAGATATTCCGGATGATGGACTTTTACAGATTTTCTCCTGATTCTGTCTTTTAACTTTATTTTTAACATATATACAGGTTCCTGCTACCATATTCTGGTATTTTTTTTATTTTTGGTATAAGATGTAGAAAGATGTACCTTCCCCTTTTTTTCATGTTCGTAACTCCTTGAAATTTTCCTAAGAGCGCTTATTTCTGTGCTAAGTCATCTTAACCCTTAACCTTTTGTATTCTATAAAAATTTTAGATTATTTTCTTCTACTCATCCTCTTTTATCTGTTTTTGTACTCTCGAACATGGTGTGTAGAATTCCTGAAAGGTCCAATATCCAATAACCTCATGCTCCTAGATAAATGACTACGCAATATATTTGGAAAAAGACTTAGAGGTTCCTCACTAGTCATATTTCTGATTATGACATTCTGAATCACAAACTTATTAGTATGTACATGGAATGGTAGATTGACCCTATGATACCCTATGGTTAATCAGATAGAACGGCTTGCGTCATAAGACATCGGAACAGGAACTTGTGACATTTTCGCGTCGAAGGAACGCGTCTTGAAAATAGCTGAGTAACCACGGTTTAGAGGAAGGAATTTCTGGGTTCTCAACGCTTCGTTGTCAGGTCGAAAACCCTTTCTAAATCAGAGAAGATGCAGGAAGAGCGCGCGGAGACGAAAAAGGAAGATTGACTCCTTCATCTTGCTGAAAGGTATACATGAGTGTTTCACCTCTCGGAAGCTTGATACTGTCTGTCACTTACATTACTCACTTCTCCCTTTATGCTCGAGCTTGCTTTACCCTCACGACAATATGCACAATCATAAATTTTCGATCTCATTTTTAAAGAAATATATTTAATGAAGGATATTACAAACTATGTTCAACAATTTAATAGATAGAAACGTTAAATAGTACTAATATTAGTCGATATTATTATATTATTTATTGTAATCAATAACGAGTCAGCCTCGACTTAATTAATGAATGTCATATAATTTCTTTGCCTTATAGATTTACATTGTGCTTAATAAGTGCTTGCTATTCTGAAATAGACGTAAGAATGTTTGTCGTTTCATAAGTACATAAATAAGTTTTATTTATCTCTCCCGCAGCACTTCCCCACAGTTTTTATATGCCTGCTTAACTGATGATGGCGATTAACACGCCGAAACCGCTCGTGTTAGAATGAAAATTAATTGTAGAAGAAGTACAGTTTCCTATCATTTCTTGGGACTTTTAGATCAAGGCCCAATAGATTGAATAATATAAATAAATATAAAGTATAAGATGTATATTCACCACTCATTTCATGTCAAACGATTCCATCCCTCCACTCTCAAGCGATTAATTGGTATCAGCCAAACATACCTGAAAAGAGAAGATTAATTAAGATTAAAAATGAGTACAAAAGTACTTCATAAATGTTAGTTAATATTAAATATTAAAAAATTAATGTAAACTTATTATAGCAGTGGTAGTATGATAGCACTAGATATAAAAGCAGTATCGTGAAAAGAGAAAAATGTTAAGACAGATTGGAACCTCAATCCTTCTACCGTTAACTTAACGTAAACGCATTTTACATCACTAGTGCTTTATTAGCTTCCAGTATTACCACAGAAAAGAAAAAGACGAGAGAGAGACAAAAATAGACGAAAGATACATTTTTCCACATCCTAAACCAAAAAGCAAAAAATTCTAGAAATGATAGCAGGAAGGATAAAGGGAAACGTACGTTTCGTAAAGAGATAAATTCGTTCCGATTCGCTCCATTACTCTTCTTCTCTGCAGGCCGATGAAATTCGCGTAAAATTACATGAGGATCTCTTAAATTACATAAGTGAGAACGAGCTTAACTTTGTACCGCCCTGGGCAGTTTGCCTCCCCTCTCGGTACTCTAGAGACATATTGTCGAAGTTATAGCAATCCGCACTACGTGAAACGGAGACGCATGATAATCGGGTTAATGCAATAAACGCCATAAGGGACAAGTGAGGTAATATGCAAATAATCGGAATAATTTGAAGATGCGTGAAAAAGATCCTTTGGGAAGCTGAGATGAAAGGGGTAAAGCATGCTGCGGATGGAGAGAGTGTCTTTTATGGTAGGGAAATGCCATCTTCTGCATCTTTAGAAAGGGAAAAAGGTAGACAATCGCGCAGCTACGTAACATAAACTAACGTCTTAAAGTAATGTATACACAAATTTCCGCCGTAGAAGAAAGAAAAACTGCTTACGCATGTGCTTCTGAGAAAACCAAGATTTAAAGTTATCTTAAGCGATTTTAATGTGTATAAAACACCAGAGTTATAATGGAAGTAACCTCACACTTACAAGAAAGGGTCGAAGATTTCAAAGCTTAGATTAAAAGCATTAGATGATAACTTTACAGGATTCACTCTTCAAAGTGTTATTAAATGCACCACTACAGAATCCTAAACTATTGTTCAAAGGATGGTTGAGTAATTGTAAAGGTAGAGAATGAAAGAGAATACAAGAAAAAGCGTATGGTTGAAACATTTATGCAAGTATAAACACGGAGAAGTACTATGAAATTCGGAAAAGGGATGCTGTAATTGATATACATGGTGCCTGTTTTTGTGAAATAGAATTATAATTTTAAAAAACACAGATTTTTTATCGTGCTTAAAATGTACTAAATGTAAAGATAAAAATTTAATAATGAAAGTAAAAATCTTATTAAACCTTTAAGAAAGTTAAATCTTATCTTATCTTACTGAACGTTTAGTTTTCCAAAAATTATATTTTTATTCCTTTACAGAACTCTTAAGTGATGAATACAGAAGAACGGGTATTTGATGTAATAGCCCATACCATTGGAATAAATTGAATGAAATAATAGAAAATTTTCAAAAAAGCTTCAATAATCCCTAATAGACCAATAGACAAAGCGATTCGTAAATACCTAAATTAATTTTAAAGAACTATATTCGTAAATGACGAGGTATGGAGATGCAAGCATAGATACTAACAAAATAGAACAAATTCGACAGTTTTTCCAAACTGAACCTACAATTACGGCTAGAGAGAAAAATTTGAGACTCAACATTTCTAACACCTGAGTTCCACATTTATGAAAAAGCCTCGTCACATTCAATTACTGCTTTCCTTTCCCGAAGAAGATCATCTTATCGGTTTTAGTGCACCTATAACATGATGAAATGTGCTAGAATCGAGTCTTTTTTAAAATCGTTCGATTTCATAAAAAAATGCCTTCAATTTTAAGACACTCTGATCACCGCTTAATTTGATTCCCAAAGTTGGACGCAAAAAGATTGAGGGATTGAGTATTCTTAGCTACTTCTTTCCATTGAATTCATATTTCCCCTTGGATCATCTCGTCCTCGAAAATTGGGTTTCTCAGAACTCTTGGAAATCAAATCAGAAATGGCGAATGATTGTGTACGATAGATGGAGAGTTACAAATTTATATAATTTAGAACCATGTTCTAACAAACACAGTTCTGGAAATCATTCGTATCCTTCTTTCTAATAGTATGTAGGTTGCTTATTTTATGCTTATTTTCATTTTCCCACTGAATTATCTACTTAGGGTTTATATTTGATGCAAGATAAATCGATATGTATGAGCATTAAAAAAATTTATTTTGCGATATTAAATTGCAGATCACATAAAGATATCAATTGTCTTAATTAATGAACGTTAACCAGTTTATTTCGTCCCTTTGTTATTATTAACAGCGAAAATTATGGTGATTAACATTGATTTCGTCATTACTCTTAATGATTCTAAAATTTTATTGCTCAATTTGATACAAATGATTTTATTTATATTTCGTGCGCAGCAAAACAAATTTCCTTTCCCCAGTGTGCAGTGAGGTAAAAAATTGGGAGAAACAGGTTTATATGCATATGCTAATAGTACTTTGAAAATTTGTACGTAGTAGAGTAAGTAGTAGAAATTTAAAAAGTCCTTCGACCTTTGGGATCATTTCGCAAATATAGGTCTCCATCGGGAGTCGAACCAGGGGTCACTTTCATTAAAGTTGAATGCCTTGTACACTTGGCTACATGGAAGCTCGACAGCTGAGGTCATCTCGCAACTGCGCTCCCACAGGGAATCGAACCCGAGACCGCTTTCACCACAGTTGAACGCGCTTCCCATCCGGATATCCGGGAGGGTATATGCATATATTGTTTGCTGTCAGCTATTTCTTTTTTCTATGGCTTTCGATTGGTTTATTTATTAATCCCTTAATTAAATTTATTTATTAATTTCTCTTTTCTTAGAAACCTTGCTATTTAGGCACGAAAATTCTTCGACTCTGAAATAAGCCTAAGATTCGTAAAAGACGTACTCTTCTCTGCAGCTTCTCCAAGCATTATGTTTATGGTGTATCACCGATGATTTAAACAGTACAACAGTGAAATTATCCTAAGGTAAATACCTCGAGCTATTCCTTTTTTTTAGACAGCTGTTTTAGATTCGTCTATTCCATTTATTAAGCGTTTCTCTTTTCCTAAACTTATTTAACCTTCAAAATTCTTTGATTTGAACATTTCTCTGGCAATGAGATTGGTAAAAGATTAACTATTTCTTTATTCTGCTGACTGCTGTTTTCGATATTTCCATTCTACTTATTGAGTATAACCTTTTTTCTTGTTATGTAAACATCAACATTCTTCGACACTAAAATAAGGCTGAGATTCGTAAAAGAGTTTTGCTTCTCAAAGCATTATTTTTATTGTAGCCCCACTGATTTACACAGTTTAACAGTGAAATTATTCCGAGGTAAACATCAAGACCTATTCCTTGTTTCTGCAGATCTTTTATACTTATTCCTTATTTCAAAATTCTTCGACTCCAAGATTTGTTTGAGATTCATAAAAGACTGCTGCTTTTCCCAGCATTATGTTTTAATGTCGCACCGCCAAAGATTTAACCGTCGAAACATTAACCCCCAAATCACTCCGAGTTAAACACCGCGATTTATGCAAACGCAAAACTCGTTCGGGGAATCATTTAAACGAAAAGGAGAAAAACACGCGTAACGTTCGCAGCATCATTCGAAGAACATCTTCCATAAATTAGAGCTGCTTGTCCCATCGCTGTGTTTCTCATATTGTGCGAGCGAAAGAGAGGAACCGTAAAGGAGGAAGAGAGAGAGAGAGAGAATGCAGTAAAAGGGAGAGAGAGAGAAAGGGGGGGCGAAAGTGTTTATTTTTCATTCGGGGGGTATGAGGCCTCTGGGAAATGAGAGAGAAGCGGAAGATTGAGAAGTATAAAAAGGTTGAATTATTTAAGGAACGCGGCGCTCTTTCTGAAACGATGAAAATATTAAAAGGAGGAGAGAATTCCTTTTGAAGACCGAGTCGGAGAGTGACCATTGGGAAGATATGGCGCAACGCGTAAAACTCCGTTTCAATGGTGGTTCGTGGACGGGATTGCGAATGGCGGCGGCGCTGGGAATTAC
This sequence comes from Pachydiplax longipennis, assembly GCA_036926295.1. Taxonomy (NCBI): domain Eukaryota; kingdom Metazoa; phylum Arthropoda; class Insecta; order Odonata; family Libellulidae; genus Pachydiplax; species Pachydiplax longipennis. Next base: position 41,587,966 of record JAVFKF010000015.1, read on the forward strand.
TCCGACGCCACGTCACTTCCGCTCCGAGCCAAGAATTACTCGTAAATCCACGTTGTTACTCTGTTTACCTTCTCTAGACGTCCATCACTCCCTCCGCTGTCATGACTTCTCTACCTCCGCTTTGTCAGGGTGTCGCTCTTTTTTATGTAAGGGTTGGCGGCACTGTTTTCATTTGAGTTTGTAGCCCTGTTTTCGGGTAGACGTTTTGAGGATATCGAATTACAGTAAATCCTTGGAATGTGCACGCAGTTTGTTCCAAAGACGTGCTCGTAATCTAAAGCACTCGTTTATCACGGTGGATCAGAAAAATAATGGCGACTGATGCTTTGGATTTGTTTGTTTCGGCGCGGAATTTTTTCGTCTTATAATTAACAGCGGGATTCGGTTTGGGAGGTTTCAGGGCGAATTTCGAAATTGTTCCCATCCCCATTTTGACACTTCGGTTTAAGATGGTAGAGATTTCTGTCTTTTGTGTCAGATGGCACTGAAAAACAGAATGAATATTACCATGTTTAATTAATACACAGAGGTTTCTCCTAAATACCTCGAAAATTTAAAATTCATAACTCAATTTTTAATGGAAAAACATTTCGATCGCAAAGGTGAATGCAGTTTTGGAATATGTTAAAAGTTTGTTTAAAAAATTAATATTTGAAACAAATCCGAGGTTTAGAGCCCAGTTGCTTCCTTTGATAGCTGATAGGCTGATTCATAACTCAATTTTTAATGAAAAAACATTTCGATCACAAAAGCGAATGCATTTTTGGAATATGGTTAAACAATTTGTTTGATTAACAAGAATTTGAAACAAATACATGGTTAAGAGCCATGTTTGTTTAGATGAAGGTCTTCCTTTGATAGCTGATAGGCAGAATATTATTAGGGTCGGAAAATTCGATAAGTCCCATTGGGTCGATTTGATCCCACACTAATTACTTAAATTTTTAACGCAATTGAGCAGGGATTAAAGCGAACTTTAGAAGGAAAATAAAACCAACCTGGTTCTTTTTTTCTAAAAATAAACTACTTTTGTATCATAATAAAGGGTCAAGTAATGGGATCTGACTACTTAATTGAAAGAAAACTTCTTTGTATACAATTTTACACAAACTTGAAGATTTAAAATCAAAAATTAACAAAAAGTATGTTAATCGTTAAGCGTATACTGTGCGCTATCAGTTTTAGCATTAGTTAAAAATGCACAAGCCTTAAGAGTATGGGCAATTAACTCCAGCTAATTATTGACCACCTGTTACCTACGATTAACTATGGAAGTACTTAACTCCGTTCTTATTTAAGTCTAATTAACGGAGCACTCAATTTCTAAAGAGCTATAAATTTGAAAAATCCTAATACAAGGAGGAGATTGAAATAGGCCAACCGCATAATTAATAGGAAACACTGTTATGTTTATTTTTACATGGTATGAATAATATGACAACTAGAGCTAGATAAAGAGGAAGTAGAAAAGAGCATAATTAGAAATATAAGATTCAAATCTATAGATTTATTACAAATTCAAGGACAAATAAATCCGACGCGATCGAGAGACGAACTCGGATCCTTCCCTTGTGGGCAGGAAAAATCATCAAAATATGCAAGACATATAAATAGACTAAGGGTTTTATATGGAAAAAGAAAAGAAAGTTTCTTAAGAAACCATTTATTTGGCACATTAATGTAAAAGACGCATACAATTCGATCAAGGATACATCCTTTCCATAATGCAGAGATGTCCATCAAATTTTAAATCCTTTTTTGTACCCAAATATTATTTTTTGGAGCTAATTTCTAGGGCTTGCAATCACATTTATTACCGTCAGCATTTATATACTCTCATTCACGATCGTTTGTCACCGAAGATATTTCTTCCTGATGGTGACATGCATCACTTTTGATTATAGTAAGCTTATCATGTCATCAATGTCACAGGATAAGATACGTAGTGACGTCAAGGTCTCATGATTTATTTATGATATCTATGATTTATTCAGCTATTCTAAAGGATTTATAAAAGCTATTTGCTTAAAGCGGGAACTACTAAGATAATACCTAAATCATCATTATATAAAATAGCTTTCATGAATGGAATTTTTGTACTAAAGATAAATAATATTGGGCCAAAAACAGATCCTTGTGGTAACCCCTGCTTAACGGTACCTTCATTGCTCATTGCCTCATTAATATCAATACATGTTTTCCCAAAATATGTGTTAACAGATGAAGCAGTTCAAAATATGATCTTTCATAAGCGCCGTAGTAAAATGAGAATGTGGAACGCACGATATTTCCCCCCCAAACCAAGTCCATTCAAACGAACCTAAAAATAGTCCATTATTTTCATCAGTTGCCTTTCAAACGAAGAGTTCGGTCCTCCTTCTATTCTTTCTTTCTTTCGAGTTTCGAAACACCGGACCGGAAAATTTTCCTCAAAAAGAAACTTCTCCGAAAAAATTCTCGATCTCCTACTTTCGAAAGCATCTCCATCCTCGGCCGATTTTAAAAAGCAATAATAGTACAACTCGCTCTCGGCTTCATCTTGCGTGAGGAAAGTAGAAGAAGCGTTAGCCAAAAAAAAGAAAAGCATGAATGGCTCAGAAAAGTCGAACTTTTGCGGAGATGAACGCATGGGAAAGGTGAAGAAACGGAAAGGGAAAGAAAAAGGGAAAGAGATTGCGGAGAGTCCGTGAATAAAGGAAAAAATGTGAAGGGACGGGCGAGATATCTTTCCTTTTGAGAATGCAAGGAAAGGGCAGTTGTGTATGGGGAGGGCGAGGACATGAATAAATGTATGAGTGCACGAAGGTAAAGTAGGTGTGTGCTATTTGGATATCGCGGAAGGCGAGAAATGGATGTAGGAAGGGATGACAGAAGGCGAAAATATTATCTGTTTTTATTGGCCATTTTCGAGCGGAATATATTGAAAACCCATGAGGACAAGTAGGGCTCCGTTCGTAAAGTTGCGTCGGAGTGAACATCTTTAGGTGCTAAAATATATATGTGGAGAGGAATCGATTTGTCGTCTAAGAATCGGCGATTCATAGATCATAGCTCTTCCTATCACCGCTTTTTGGTGAATGTTTTCATTTGTGTTTTGATTTAGGGTGAAGTAGTATTTGATCTCCGTTAATGATTTGAAAGTACTGAGATATGATCATTCATTTTGGGCACTCTTTATTGAACTTTATGAAAACTTTATTGAACCGAAATAGTATTGTTAAAAGTGCTTCGACGATGCATTCTGAGACATTTTGCACATGGGCTACCACCGGGAATCGAACCCGGAACCGCTTTCATCGAAGTTGAACGAACTGCCCTCATGGCTCTCCAGGAGTCCATTTTATTGAGTTATTATTCTTTCACGAGAATTTATTTTACTTTTAATTCTACTTATAAAGGTATTACTGAGAACCGAGGAGAGAAAGAGTTGTAAACCTCACTCCTCATTTTGCCTTAGTAAGCCTCATTCCCTCTCTAAAGTTGTTCGTAGCTGATGGCTGAGGTTAAGTGGACCTAACCAACCTTCAGACTGACAAACTGATAAATGGACTGATATTTCTCAAGATGAATCCATGCAAAAGAGACATGTTTTACGTAACAATCGCATTGATAAAAATCATTACTAATAGTTGCATTGTACGAAAATTTCGCAGACAGGCACTAATACTCTATTTCCCCACCCAAATACATAAAAAAAACACTTCAATCACTACAAACAAATACACAAACACTAAAACATATCTATAACACCCCTTCATATTCTGTGTCATTGTCCGTTTCGATACGACAACTTTATAGCGATAGATATCGACACAACCAGTAACGAAACTCTACGGGTAAATTTGAATTTTAACTCGATTTTTGACCAAACGGTGCATTTTTCAATTGTTGTTCTGTTTTTAGCAGGAAGCAGAAACTTTCTCATGGAAGATCATTGGAGATCGAAGGGAGAAAAGCACTGGTTTCCGAAAACGGAATTATATTATATATATTTAGATATAATATATAAGGATAATTATCATCACCAAAACTTCCGCATCACCGAAACTTCCAAACGCCAGGTGGTAATGTATTACATACGTAAATAATTTTGGTCTTTCGTGGAAGACTTACAGGGACTTAGACTCGTAGAAATCTTGGAAAAAATTCTCACCGTAAAGCAATGCCTTGATTTCTGTAGAACCACTGTCACTTCAGTTTCCCTCCCACACTGTTCATCCTAATTTTAATTTTCTGGGTAATGCACTGTAACGAGTACTCTTCTCTGCGCAGTTGATTCGGGGCAAAAACATCTCATGCTGGAGCTCTGAAATACTCAGACGGTCTCACGAAATTCCGTATATTTTTCTGAAGGAAATTTTAAGAGACCCCTTACTCTTCATTCTCTATATCTTGAAGATGTGCTGTATTCGCGAATTAGAAAAGGTGCACCTTATGGCAGTACGTTTGGTAAGAATATCTGCGGAGGATCGAGAAGCGTTATCAAGATGCTACTTCAGATAAGATGTGGAGTTTTAGAGGTTGGAATTTCAAAACTTGTCATAAAATGCGTTTCAGCAACTTTATCTTGATGAATAGAACATTTTTGGCTTTGGTTTTTAAGGGATATTTTTCCAGCTGAGAGATTAAAAGAGGGTGAGATGTGATGTAGGGATCCAAAGAGGAAAGAAATATTAATTTTTAGCAAAATTAAAGTAAATAATCGATTGAGGACGAAGTATACTAAGTTCACGGAATTGAATTCATGCATTTCATAAGGACGGTTCTAGGTTACAATCTTCCAGTATCTGCAGCAGTAGGTCACTGATTTACTTGATGAATGGAAAGACGAGCATGAAGTCTTATGATATAAATTGAAATAATATATGAATGGTATATTATAATATATGTGGTACATCATAATGACGTTCAAACGCATTATTCTACAAAATATCCTCAACTTAAATAAATCCATCTTTCCATTAAAAAATTCACTTTCACTGTGAATTAATCAACAAAACGCTCCGAGAACATGAAATTCTCAGCAATTATAACATGTTAAATTAAACCATGTCATAAATTATTAACCTTAATATTATTATTATACTACTGTATTAATCATAATTATGAATTACTTATTCTGAATCTTCTTATAGATACTTGATTATAATAAAAGTACGTTTAAATAGATCTACAAAATTTCTGTCAAGAAAGTTAACGTTATTTTTCCTTGCGGAATTTCAACAAATGTGACGCTCTTTTCCTACATATGGCATGGTTGACGTCCGTCACCCAGTTCGTTTTTAAAGCTTCAGAAATCCACATTATACTTAGGAAACTTTTTTTATTTTCGACGGTCTTTGCTTAATTAAGGAATAGGATAAAATACGGAATCATAATCGCTAAAACAGGATGAATATCTTATTTTCAATTATTTTTTAAATTCAGCGTTGAGAATCCAAGGTTCTGACATTGGGGATATAAAACTTTATATATGATTTAAAAACGTTCCTAAACATCTACCTTTATCGAATGAATACAAGTTAAGCAACTTTAAAGTTCAATTAAATAATTACGTGAATGTTATCAATTAGTTTCCTTTTGTTAAACTCCATCAATGTCATCAGTTGCTTCAGGCAGGAATTAGTAGAAAGACTCCATTATGTGAAGAATGAAAAACCAACTTTTATCCGTACTACTAATTTTTTTATTTGGAGGCCATTGTTTCGACGCTTCACGTCATCGTGACCTGAAGATGACATAAATATTTAAATGTAAGGGAAAAATTTTTGTTTTTACCGTTTACCCCTTAGATTATGAAAAAACATCGACTAGTAAACACTTTCAAAAATATTGAATTGCAATATTAAACATTCTATTGAATATCAAAAGATCTTTAAAACTCTCATCGAATAGATTTTTCCCTTCAGATGTTATCGCCACAAAAACTCACATTATATACGTGACAGAAGGAACATTCTGTTCAATATTGACCCTTCTTCCTTTCTTTTACATTTCGCCATAGACGTTGAAAGTTTTGGGTGTGATGACCCTCAACGGATCGATAAAATCATATTAACGATTTCAGTGATAAGTGTTTGTATTTGCAATGCTCTATAAGCACTACCTGGCATTGTAGTAGTACAAGGTGCAATCTTGTATAATAATCTTCGTTGTGTATATATATTTATATCTTTTTTATTTATTTATTCGATGACATTTCTCCCGTTGGAAACGCACGGTAGAAATTTATGAACTTTAACTTCACGTTTTCCCCGACGAGAGAGAAATATGAAACTTGAAGATTCGTTTAAAGGTTACATATAATAGTAGAAATTTCAGTAGAAAACAATTCTGTTCATTTATGATATCCAATTAAATTAATTTACAATAGGTAAAACCACAGTGTTATTGGAGAGGGAAGAATATTTTTGTAAATCAGTTAGAAGAATCAGATGTATGCAATAAATTAAAATTAGTTCCGTCAATTTTGACGGGGGAAATCGCTGGTTTTTTTTAGAATCATTGGAATGCCAATTTCACCAAAAACACATGTTCATTTTGGAAATATAATATACATGGCTGGTCTGAAAAAGTTTCCGACATTTCACCATTTCTCGGCATGTTTTCTGAAAATTTTCTGAAGATTTCTGAAAAATCTGGGATCGGAAACTTTTCAGACCACCCTCCTATATTTCACAATATTAGTTTTCAAATAAATAAACAATAGTTGAAGGACAATAAATGTATAATATGTTACCACATTGGCAACATAGCAATTCTGATTGCACGCAATTCAACTGATTTCAAAGTCGGAGCAGAGTATACTACACAAGTACTAGATTATGTGTCACCGCTAATTTCATAACATTTTTCATTAGGAGTAAAAAGAAAGAAAATAGAAAGGAAAAAGTAGCAGTGGATTGAGAGAAGCGGCCTCTAGGAAGTATTATTACAGTGGGAACAGTCGGTGGTGAGAAAGTGAGGTGGGAAGTGCTGAATTTATCTCAGCTGGATCCCAAAGCTAGCTTGTCGTTATTACAAGGGATTTGTGAAAGACTTCATAGGGATCCGGACAATATTAGCCTCTTCTCTGCGGAGTCGGGGAGTTTGTGGGTACACAGTTTTGGTTTAAGGCTTTTGGTTGACAGATAATAATTCGGAATTAGTTGAAATAACAACGGTATTCTTCAATGAATTCATATATTCATTCATGACAGGCCTACACACTTCCCCTTCCTTCAGTATATCTTTTGCTACAAAAACCTTTAAGATTCTCATTCATTCAGATGCGTGCATTTTTTAAGACTCGTTTTCTTCATTGAATCAGATGCGAAAATTTTAAAGCTATACTTGTTACAATATGCTTAGATGTGATTGGAAGGAGAGTATAAAAAGTTATGAAAACGGCAATCTTTGCTTAAAGAATGTCACGAATCCTATATATAACCCTTTATTTACCTACATTCATCTTTCTAAACAGCTTCTATATTCGTATGGAAAAGCGGATTTGAAAGAAGTCTGACGCGACCGGGAATCGAACCCGAGATCATCCGAGAGGCTGCTTTTACCAAAAAAGGTATCTGCCCAGAATATTTTCTCATACCGTTTTGAGGAAATTTTTTTGGCAAACGGCAGCTCGGATAGAGGAAGATCCCGGGTTTGATTCCCGGTCCCATCAGACTTTTCCAAGCTCGTTTTTCCTTACACATATGTTTAGTTTTCCATTCGTCACGTTCAATCAATTATTCCTCTATTCTTTACTTTTCCTTTCCCTTTATGTCTCCTACCATTCCCTTGATACGCAATTTTTGTCATCGTACTTGGGTCCAACTTTTCTGTACGTCCAAACTATCCCATCTTTTAATACTGGCGATGAATCGTTTCTTTTCGTTCACAGTCGTTTATCATCCACTCATTCCTCTTTTTCTCCTGTTTATATAGTCCACATTAAAATTTGAAATCTTGTACTCTTGTGCTTCCCCGGCACATTCAACATTCATTGCAGTTGTAATGTGGGCTCATTTTCAAAGTAGAGGCGATATAGCAGACATTCTGCACTAGAAACATGAGTTTATATCTTTATCGCATGTTCTAAGAAGAAATTACGGAATTTCAAATCATACTTCTACTGTGTAACTTCGACCATTACGCAGGGCATCGAACTGTAATATTTGTCGTTCCGATTTTTCCAAAGAATAAAAAACATCCCATATCGCTCCTTCTTCCAAAATCTAACTACGTTACTTTCGCTCCGACCACTGTAATATTATATACATATATATTATTAAAATTAATTCTATATTTTTAATTTACGCTACATTTCACAAAATTTTAGAATAAAAGTCAGTAACACTTGGGTACAAGTCGTAAGAACACAAGTTTAGAAATACTTACTCAAAATACATTTAAGTAAAATTTGCAATGTCGGTTTGCAAAATCGGAACGGAATAAATAACGGTTTTCGATTTCAGTTCGAATCGAAAAAGTTATTACTTCCGATCCGATCTGGTTTTCACTCCGGCTAAAATAAGGGTTTCGACAGTTTTGATTTTCGGCTAGGTTCCGGTTTAATGCTCTGGCATAGCGCGATCAAGAATATAGCATAATAAAATGATAATAATACTTTTTTATTTGAATGAGATTTAGACTAAAAAGTCTATTCTTAAATATAATTCTTCGTTTTACATTTGAAAGTGAAAGATAACTTGAGAGAAGTACACAGAATTCAAAAAATATATGGATTTAAAACCTAACTTGGAGCTTAGGAAAAAAACATCCCAGAGCTGGAAAACACTCTCAAGAAGTGCGTGAATAACCTGCAAAACCTAGAGAGAGTAAAAGATTACATTTCTAAATTTTACTGAAAAAACAGGTTAGGGCATCCGAAAGAATAGAAAACAATACATGTACACTTCACACAGGTAATAAAAAAGAATTGCATCCATGCTTACCATATAAGGGAATAAGGGATATAACAACTATTATAAAGGGTATAGGAAACGATTTTGCAGAAAAGATAAGGGATTATTGCTAACAATGAGGCGCAAAGACTGTTGAACTGAAGACGGAAAAGTCGACAATCAGATTCAGCAAAAAACAAAGAGACGATAATCGGGCAATGATGGACGCCGGAAATGTGGAAATGAGAATCGAATGAGATAAAAATCGTCGATTCAGACGCAAGCAATCGTTCGGAATCCGAGATCTCTCGAACTACTGGAAAAGGTGGCAACCCTTTTTTCCGCCGAAATTATTTGATGCATAAATTGTGCATAAATCATTAAGAATGATAGCATAAAGTATCGAGAGGTGACAAAGGCTAAAGTGCCTTGTCCGGGGAAAAGAAACAAATCAGAATGAATTTTGGGGAGAAAATGCGCCGGGGAACGGAAGGCGATAAAGTATCTGGAAAGAAAAGAGGATGGATCAAGGGGGAGAGACAAATAGAGTAGATGTCGCACCTCCAACCCTCATCCGTTCTTCTTTTTTACGAGGGAGGGCATTAAGGAGGGTCTGCCACTCAATATAAAGTCTGTTTAAGAGAAAGCCCAAGGAGGAAACAATACACAGCACCAAGGGATAAAGACTCTCCTGCCAAGAGGACATGCGAATGATCGAAGCACGCTTGAAGAGCGATTACGCTGCTTCTGGAATTAAGATCTGCCGCTACTGGGATAATATCGGGCTAAAACGAAGATTTATTCATGTATACTAAGGAAAAATCTGCATGACCACAAATGCATTTCTAAAACAAGGAGTACGCAAAGTACGGATTTAATTGTAACCTGAAAAATTGCAGTACTTCACTAAAATCAATAAAAATAATACTGCTTGAAAAGTAGCGATGCACAAAATATGCTTAACAAACTCACGACTACACTGTTTCTAGAATGAAGATCTGCTACTTCTAGGATAATTACCAGCTAGAACGAAGACTACTTGATATATTCGAAGGAAAGCTCAACACGACCATATGACATTTCTAAATTAAATCAGTCGTGCGAGCTGTTACTTTGTGGAACTTCATAACTAACTACAAGGAAAGAAAATAACTTTTTTAAGTTTCCTTTACCTAATATATCGCTTGAATGTCCTGGTACTTTGACAAGGTTATTTTATTTCCTTGTGAATAATAAGACATTTCGGTAACTGAGTGTAAGCGAAGGATGGATATCATTGTAAACTTAAATACTGCATTACTTCATAAAATCAATAAAAGACTATGTGTCAAATAGTGATGTAAAAATATGCTTAAGAAAATACGAATTTTATAAATGTACAAAATATCAGAAATAAATCGCTCTGCATAAAAATATATTAATGATAACACTTTTACTTTCGTGGAAATAACTATACGAGAGGCGTTCTAAAACTTTCTTGCATCAATGTTTGAGAGAGTTTCAATCTACAATTCTACTAATACGAAATACTTGTGTACAATTTGTGCAAATATCTGATAATGATGACCTCCATGGTGTAGCAGTTAAGGCTCTCGCCTTCCACGCAGACGGTTTGGGTTCAAACCTCAGCTATGGCATTCCACCCACTATTTTTTTAGGACTTGAGGCCATAGGTCGGCTTAGACTGTAAAATCGAGTACCAGAGGTATAACTCAGGGTCATGATAACAGTAGAAGCATAGTTCCTACATCTCATACAGTTGATAAACTTTGAAAAGTAGACTGCTATTCCCATCATGTAATAATGAAACGAGTCCTTCCTTAACGCCTTTACTTCTTGATAACTTACTCTGCCTTTATATCACCCCTTTCCGACGTCACAGACAGCGTTTTCACTACGAATAAAAAGGATATAGTACTTCTTCCTCAGGGAATTTTATACGACCGGTTTCGGAGATTTCGGGTCCCATTCTCCGACCCTTGCCTCAAACTTTAAATATGCTTGCTTTGCTTCGTTTTGTACCTGAAGATGGCGATCGATCGCCCAAACTGGTCGTTCGACTAAAAATTTCCCGTAGCAGAAGTTCTTTATCCTTGGATAAGGAAAAGATGATTTACATAGGAGGCTTGCGCCATAAAATCGAAGGAAAAACCTTTTTTTTTAATTTTTTTAGTCTTTTTATTTTTAATGACCAAAGCCGTTTCTACCGTGGGTGTAATGTTTGCATTGTACACGAACGAATGTATCAAAGGGACGGCATATCTAGCAAGTCGGTATAGGATGATTATCGGAATTGGTAATGAGGTTCTACTTTCTATTTACGAGCCAAAACAAGTTCTCTGCACAAATTTTCCAAAATTTTCGGAGTTTTTCAAATATCTTTTACTATAGACATTTAGAAAACGATGAAAATGTAGCAAGAAATTGTTTAATTAATTCCATGCATAGAGTATCTGTTTATTTTTTGGTGTAAAATTTTTGCAATTCATACAATCAACACAGTAGAAATAAAGCGATATACTAAGGCAGTATATATAAATTATATTTGTCCTTTTTCCACAAAGGTGGAAATGATATATTTGTATTTTTCCACTACTGTGGAGAAAGTGAATACAAATATATCATTTTATTTCTGCGAAGATAAATCTCCACCAGATATCACTCCCGAGGATTGATTCAATTCAATCAACTGGCTATAATCACACGATTGGTAGCTTAGGGATTAGTGATACTTGTTATCTGTTGAAGCTTTGAAAAAAACTTTAAGCTCTGGAATTAATCTACCTCTAATACCAACGGCAACATTCGCATTTAAATATATTACTACTGCACTTTGGGTGTTAAAATATCATTTATTTAACTATAAAAATTTATAATTGAATTTAATTCGTCTACAAATCGAGTTAAATGGGGAAGGATTACCGATTCCGACGAATGTTTATTAAAATCACTGCATTTCTGTAAACATAAAGAGGCTGAAAACAAATTAAATTCATACCTAGGTTTATATGTTGAACGTGTTGTATATGTTAACAAGGCTCATTTGTTATATATGTTGTATTTTATTTTATATAACGACAATGATTTTAGTTTTCTATAATATTAAAATGGTATCAATTGCTTCAGGCGCGACTTCGTGGTAGGTCTCCATAGCATGATGAAAAAGAAAGAAAAAGCAACAAATTTTACCCGTAAAACTAGTGTGTGTTTTTACGTAAACACAACGCAATAGGACAATTAGGAATTCTCGCCACCTCTAATTCCAGAATCCTCAATAACTGCCTCTCAACATTTCCTTCCGCAATCCTATCCTCTGTAGTTAAATCCCTCTCCCAAACCTCGACTTAACCACTCTCTCCTCCACCTTCCTCGCCCCACTCTACATTTTACCTTCTGTTCAACTACGATAGATATGCAGTAACATTTTCAGTACTATTTCCTGTTGATGACACGATTCGTCGAAGCCCAGGTAAGATAATAATACATTAAAGTTTTACGGGTAAAAGTTTTTACATTTTCCTTCTTTTTCATCAAATATTAACATGAATTGAAGAGATATGTCAATTAATTAAGAAAAGCTGGTCTAGGATATAGAAATGATTAGATGGAAAGCCATTTAAAGAGAAAGAGTCTATGAAATTTTCTGGAATCCATGATTTATAGAAACATTGCATTTAACTTATAATGCTATAAATAATTTGATAAATATTATTTTTTAATTCAGTGAGGCTACAAATTCAACTCTGCAAACGGGTGGCGCACGCCATCGGCACGGTCCTATTGTGGCGATGAATTTCTACAATATAAAGACCGTATCGGTTCAAATATATCTTAGCGTTTTCCTTTGACTTCATCTCTGTTTTCTAAATACTTCGTCCAATGTAATGAGGAGATCATATAAATCTCATAACACCGTGAATTCCTTATGGGAGAATGGAGCGTGTTTTTCATGCTGTTCTATCAATAATTAATTTTAATCTATGCTGTATTCAAAATCACTCCTTGTTTATCAACAGTAAAACAATCACTCTTCTTCCGTATTCTATCAATTTTCAATTCCCTTTCCTCCAATACTCATTTTGATCCTTTCTTTCAGCTCAGAGGGTATAGGCTTTCTGTACTAAGAATGTGTTAATAAAGAAAAGCTTAAAAGATAGGAAATTCCCTTTCCTTCAACACTCATTTCGATCCTTTCTATCATCGAAATCTATCCAAAATATGGTTACGAGAGTTTGACGAGGAAAAATACAATTTTCTATGATTTTTTTCGTTTGTTTGCTCATTCATTTGTTATACTATTATATGTATAATTTGTCGATTTTTCACGATTTTATTGATAATTTTATTCTTTACTATTATTGTTAATCGTCAGCAGTAATTGGCTTTGTGCTGTATGTTGATGCTTTTTAATAAATAAATAAAATAAATACCAACAACTTTCCCATTTCATGCAAAAGTCGCAATATCTCGCAAGTATTCCCCCGTAAGCAATACACGGGTCCATAACATTTAGGTGGTCTCATCATGACATAGGAAGAAGTATAGCATTCTAACTTCAATCACTTTTTTTATCAATCCCACTCATCTCAGAATCAGACCCACCCAATTCCTCCGCCACTTAATCACTTCAGTCGCATCCCTCCCTTCTCCATCACGACCGTGTTTGCTTTTCTATTAATCCAATTTACATACATTATGACCGAGTATATACACATAAGATGGCACGCAGCGACTCCATCGCCGAACTCATTAACCATACGTAGAGGAGGCACTTCAGTATACCGAAACGCGCAGTTTTAGATGTGAGAGAAGGTGTTGAATTGATTCCGCAGCGCTCCGTTTCTAGGAAGAGTTATTTCTCGTCTTTCACATCAAAGGAGTATTTGGATTTACATTTACACCTCAAAGGTTTCATCCTCCTCTACACAGCGTATGATTTTGGTTCCCGAAATGCTAAGAGTGTTCAGAAAAGGAACTCTTCTTCGTATAACACAGAAAGCTACTTTAAAAACTCATTATGGGGCACTTAAGCTTGTTGAAATCTTAAAAAAAAAACCTTGAGATATCGTTAAATACTTCTTCAAGACAATATCGCTCCGTATATCGAAGTTAGAAACTATCCAAAGAGGCAACTTGTTTCCAAGAACTTTTTGATCCCCTAGCTTGTATCGCCACAGTCTTTATTTTTTTGGCTGTAATGCAAGTTAGAGTTTCGGACGTTATATGGGATAATCCTGTACTTGCATACCTGTACATTTACCTGCATACAAAGATCTTTATTTTAGGAGAAAATGAGACTTTAGAGCAGGGCATGGAACTATAATATTCTCAGTTCCAGTATTCGCTCCTGTTCAAAAAAAATCTCGGTTCATTCTCGGTTTTTTCTCCAACAAAGTTGAACAGCTACGAAACGATCTTTTCACTCCTTACATCGCAATATTATATACTTCTCAAGTCCGTTTTATCATTTCCAACTTTTTCGTTCGAATAATATTACATTGGATTTTATAAAAATAGTAATTATAATTAGCTTCCAGACGTAGTAACACATGTTTGGTAAACCTTCCTCTATTTATGAATAAGTGTATATATAATGATATCATTTGAACCGAAAAACGGAATGGATAACAAGGTTATGGATAATCGGTTCAAGAATTTTAAATTTTTCGGTTCGAGTTCGATGTCCACACCGGCAAAATACATAACAATACATAATATATAGAAAAAACGTCACGGTTATTTCTGTTTCGGTCTCTGGTTCGATTCCGGTTCGATACCATGCTTTATGGTTTCAACGTACATCTAACCCGTTGTAAAAATACATTAAAATGATACATATAGAGGCTTTCAGAGAGCTAAGTAGGTAGTGCGTTCGCCTATGATCAAAGCGGTCTTGACAGCCCATATGTAGAGCCTCATAAGTGCGAAATAACTGCAGTTATCGAAGCAAACAGTAAAACTTCTTCTACGATACATAAATTAAACGGAGTAGTAAATAAAATTGAGTCAAAATAAAGTGAAATACTTAAAGGAGAAGTAGGAAAAACAAGATATCTATACGAGGGTGGTCCGAAAAGTTTCCGACCTCAGATTTTTCAGAAATCTTCAGAAAACATGTCGTTAAATGGCGGAATGTCAGAAACTTTTCAGACCACCCATGTATATATGGATCTATGTAAGAATCTAATCCATGACGATAAATTGATAAAAAATATATTAACTTCAACCATGGACACTTGAAGAGAGGGAGGTGAAAAAAACTTGAGAAATCTACAGAACAATACATTGAAAATTCCGTTGAATCAAAATTAAAATGACCGATGTAATACCTCTAATGCACGATGCATGGAACACGTGCACATAACGCATAATATGGAGTAAGATATAAGAGCCTGACGTAATGCTTTAGTTGTTCTCGTTCATTGAATCAGAAGGAATCATCAGCACAAAGTGAATAAAAGGAAGGAAACCCAATTCAGATCTTTATTCAAATCGTCGATTTCAGATTTCGAATCAAAATCGGGCGAACCTTTATGAAAAGCTTTTCCGTCGAAATTCAATTCCTTCGAATGCCGTTCTCCGATTCACAATAGGAGAGGCAAGAATTTCTCCTATCACTTATCTCCATCACAAAACAAAACGATAGCTCCAAAATTTCAGACATTATTAAGTGTCTCGAAGGTCTTTATTAAGGCGAGGTTGAGACTAAAAAGTTTCTTCATCCATCTAACCTGACGTCAATCATATTAAAAGAACACAAAAAATTTAGGTGTGACTAGAAATAAAGAGGAAAACTTTGAGAGGAGTTGGAGATGATAAAACACAGAGATAATATCAAGAGAAAAGAGAGCTCCTGTAAGAAATTACTCACAAAGAAGAGGATGTAAAAACCTGGGAAATGTACTCATAGTAATAGCTAAAAGATGTGAACTAAAACTTTGCACAACATGGAAATAACAACCACAGTATAACGATAAAAATTAGGAAAAATCAAATCAATATCTCGGTAAAATTGTTTAAAAAATCACGAATAAGAATATTCCATAGAAAGAGTACTAATGAAACTATAAGGAAATAAATTATACTAAAGTGACCTCCCTCTCTTGATGATAATCGTACTTTATGTTAGTTTTAGCTAAGAATTCGACAGTAGGAAACGAGATTGTCGCAAAGACAGTGGAAATTAAAATTTATTTATAGAAGATGATACAGATACATCATAACTGGAAAAAGAATTTACACAATATATGCTAGACACTATTTCATATTAAGAAGACTAATTTATTGTTTTGTGGTCATATCTTCCACGTTTCTCAGATTTTAAATGAAATTATTCTAACATTAATTTCATAAAGATAATCTTACGAGGGTCGCAGAAAATGCTTCTGGAACGAGTATTCATGACATCAAAGAATCTCTAAACCCAAAGAAAAATATACAATTATTTTCCCTTGCTTGCAAGATACCTGACATAATATACATGGCGTTAAGTTTCTCTCATGTTTTACCTGTAGGATTTATTTATTTATTATCTGATCCAGCAACATTCATAATTGGAGATTTTAACAACACAACAAACAGGAGAACGAAAAAATTAGAATATATGAAGAAAATAAATACCTTAGAAATAAGGACACGTAACTTAAAACACCGGGCTATGAATGTTATTTATGATAGAAGTGAATATAGACTTAGCCCAAAAAATGTCGATGGAAGATGTTTGCTTTGATAAATTGTTAAATTCGTGACGTGAGCGAGAGAAAATAGATGTTTGGGAGATGGAGAGACTCGGTAGTTGAAGAAGGTGAGAGATAGGACAGGTCTGGCGGATAGCAGTGGATGGTACGATGATACTGGACTACCTAGCTCGGAATGGAGCGGGATATCCGTTGAGGGAATAAAGTACAACGCACGTAGGGCACAATTGGATTCCCTCAAGGTAGAGAGAGCTCTTTTAAAGAGAGAGCGCCGATGGAATGGAAACATGAAGTAAGTTGTTAATTCCAAAAAGGAATACTTGGAGGTGATGCACAATGGAGTTTCTGTCAGGTGCCTGTGAATCAATTAGACGTCGGACAAAAACCGAGGCGATTTCATTTGGTCAATTCATATGAAGACTTAGAGGAACGGCGAGTCACGAGGAATGTTTGCGGTGCCAATAAAGGACCGAGAATACGCTGAAAAGAAAGGACGAAACGCTATAACGTTGATTTTCCAATTGAAAGGACTGGGATTGGATAAAGCTGGTCCATTCCTGCCATCAGCGAAGGTACAATTTATTTGGAATTAACTATTTCGGAATGAGTGACTGAAAGCATTTAGCATTTGTAATTCCTATTGAAGAAGTTACTGCGAAATCAGATATTTTGGAGAATGAGAGGTTCAGTGGATATTCGCTGATGGGACTGATAGCATGGCAATCGAAATTAGCATTGGGTGATTCCTAACAGTCGTTTATACTGGTCTTCCTCGAAGCTTCTGGTGACGGTATTCCGACAGACGGCTAACGATGTGTTTTCATACCGCTAACTTATAAGATACAGCGTTCTCCTAGAGCTACGACTAGTTCGCTACTCTAGAGGCTTTTCATCTTTATCATTAAGGTCTGATGATTCTATCTCTGCAGCGAAACTAGTCGCAAAAATAAAAATCCTGTGGAAAGATACAAATTTTCTCCATTTTCATACATCAATAAACAACACTGCTGGATTAGCCCCTGCGAGAATCGTATTCTGTAGAGAACTGGTCCCCATTGATATAGGACTGGAAGCATTTGATGAAAAGATATGGAGATTATGGTAAGAATCAATAGCACCAACATCTATAAATTGGCAAGAGAAGGAATTTTTATGGAATATAATAGACGAAAATACGATACGATTCAAGGGCAGATTACACGGGTTTCAAAGAAATTGACAATGAATGGCTTTTCAGCCCACGTAGAAAGGAAGGACTCATCTAAGACGCCGCATTGGGAAGCACCTAAATACTCATTAAGAGGATCAACTATTTGTTCTATAGAATTCAATGGAGCCTCAAGAATGACATGAAAATTGCATACTGTAACTGATCTCACGAACTAGAATCACTACCAAAGGGTAATGCAGCTCACATTCAGGTTAAAAATGGAGGAAACTTACGAAATAAATCCTTACACAGCTATATATAGTGACTCAGTCTCTCAGTGGAATGATGCATTATCTAGGTCAGAGTTCCCAAACTTCTTTAATGACGGAAAACTATACAAATTTTGAGATTTCATCGGAAGCCTTTTAATAATTCCAGTGAACATAAGAAACAAATTATTTATGCAAGTGAGTGTCAAAGTTAAGTGACAACACAGTTTACTCCCAAGTTGAGGAGTTGCTGATTTTCGAACATGGTTCAACTTAATAAAGCATTGAAAAACATTCGAAACTTAATTTTCAAAATTTCCGCGGAACGCTGAAATTGTGTACTTGTAATGAATTTAAATTCTAATTTAACAAATAATTTAATAAACTTTAAAATTATTTAAGTCTAGTAATGATTAGATGTAAAGCTATTTAATGTAAGAAGAGTCAATTGAAATTTTCCGGAATCCGAGATGTTTACAAAACACTGAATTTAAATTGTAATATGTTTAATTTATAATGCTAAAAATAATTTGATGAAACTAAAAACTTTTTTACGTTGATAAGATCCACCTGACTTCTCTGCAAAGATTAAAAAAAATAACAATGACAGGTGATGTGCTTAATCGTGCTTTTAATCGAATTCGAATCAAATTGACTAAATATTTGATTCGATTTAGTCAATATTTATTCAATTTGATTCGACCCGACGCATAATGCTTGGTTCGTTTGTTTCTCGTAAATTTCCCAAGCCGGAGCTCCCGTTTCCATCTTCTGCTTATCACCGTCATCGGCTAAAATAGCATTTCAAATTTATAACGAGGAAACATTTTTATCGGACATAATTTCATAATTACAGCAATTTTGATCAGTAAATTAGTTTAGGATAGAAGCGTACTCATTAAAAAATGTGCCACACGAATTCCATAACGAAAATCTAAAAACGAAACAAAAAAAGCGATGGAAACATAATTTTCGGCCACTTAAATTTGCATTCGATTTTGATTAGATCAGATTCAATTCCAGTTTCGCAGACGTCAATTTGCCAAAAAATTTTTGCCGAACAAAAAAAATAATTCTATTATATAACGAATATTCGCGCACATCTAAAAAATGATAATAATAATTCAAAACTGCTGTTCGATGCATAGCTGATGAGAGTGACACTTTAAGCAGCAATGGGGATCGTTAGATGACCCACGTTTGCATCGCGTTTTCTCCCGTGTTTTCTGTTTGTTCCAAACCTAGTTCTGGCAACCTTAATTCCCACGTGGAGGAAAATCACTCCGAACCCGAATGGGATTCCGTAATTGGGAAATAAGTAGGCATTTCTAGGAGGGAGTGGAGGTGAGGCACGTCAATAAATTAGCGGTTGACATGGAAACAGAGAATAAGAGTCCCTTAAACAACGGCTCTGGTAATTGGGCCACTCCGACGCCGCTAACGAACCCCACAATTAGCCCTTGGCTTCTTTGTCCCAAAGAGATCCCTCTAGAGCATCCCGGGATCGAACGTAGCCCTCCGAGGAAGCGTGACGGAAGAGAGGCCCGCAGTCGTGTGGAATGACGCAGATCGATTCCGTAGACACGGAAGGTGAGGAAGCCGCTAGCTCCATCTGCGAATTTCCTGTTCGCTTCGTCAGGAATTATTCTGGTCCCAGTCGCAGCCTGTTCCTCACTCGACCTTAACATGGGCGAACACGAAACGAAGCTTAAACAAACCCGCGATTTATTTCGTGGGTTTTGAAAAAGGTGAAATAAATTTGTGGAAAAAGTAAACTGAGCTGAATTCCTATCTTGCAATCGTCCGATGGTGGAATACGAAAATTTGGAAATTAACGTGACGTAAGGAAAAAAAAACTACATTGGGAAAAGGTTCATCGGTATCATTTTATTATGGTGATAAATAGATTTTATTCCTGAATTAGAATTTCCTATTACTCCAATTTTTCTGAGGATTAATGTAATTTATTTCCACAATAGAATTTTCTATCACCCCAATTTTTTGGGTGGCTTCTAGAATACAAAACCTGCCATCACTCAAATTGCGCGTAGCAAATTTTTATCTTTGCGATAATATATCTTTTGTTTGTTTACTTGTAAGATCTACGTTAAAGGTGAAATGAATTTATTGAAAAAGTACCCTAATCATAAATCTTGCCTTGCGATCATCTGATGGTGGAATATGGAATTTAGAAATTAACGTGATGCTACAAAAAAACTACATTTAGAAACGATTTTATCGCTATTGATTATGGGGTAGAATTATTTAGAATTAAATAGAATTTATTTAAGAAATAGTATATCCTATAATCCCAACTTTTATGTAATAAATTTAGAATTTGGCATTATTTTAATTGCGCGCTAAATATTTTTATCTTTTCGATAGCGTATCCATATTGCTTGTTTACTAGTAAGATCTCTCTCAACCCGATTTCTATGTAAAATAATTTAATTAAAAGTAGGTTTCGCAGGTTTTTCACAACCCTTTCTTGCAAGCATTTTTCTACTGCAGTGAATTTTTTCAAGATCAAAATTTGGTTTTCGAACCCAGAAAGTAGTGTTTTCTGAGCCGATTTTAAAGCTACCACTTTCGTTTCAAATTCATATAACGAAGGTTTAGATGTAGGAAGAGACTCGTTGGTCTCAAGTCCTCCTTAATAAAAGTCTTTCATTATTGTTATTACATTGGTATTGCCTTTAGAGGAGAGAACCTAACAGATTCGTCTCACGCAAGAGCAACTTCCAACAACTATTGCACCTAATCTAGAGCTTCTCAAAGGTATGCAGTCTATAATACGTATATACCCCACAAAACTTAAATTTTTCAAATATAGAAATACATCGTACTTAAGAAAGTAGGAAATATAAAAAGAGATGAGATGGTTAAAGTATTAGGGAAAACAATAAGAATAGACTAGGGGTGTCTGAGTGGCGGTCTGCAGGCCAAAGAAATAGGCCCTCAGACTCTTCTCGTGCGGCCCAAGATGTCAAGGCGAGTGTCATTTACATAAATTAACATATAAAACATCACCTTTTCAGCTTCAAATCTCTCTTTCCATTCATTCTCAATTAGGAAAAAATACCCCTCGAATTGGAAGACTGCAGCACTATTTCTGTTCTGCTTCAAAAGCACTTCATACATATACAAACAACTATTTTCGCGCATGAAACTCGATGAAACAGCTCTCAAATCAAGATTAACCGATGACAATCTTTCTTCCGAAAAAAAAATGTTCAGAAGTTTATCTCTAAATCTACTCAAGGTAGATGGAAGAAAACGATAGTATCTTTGTGAAATCTATCTATAGTAGCATGAAAGTATAAAAATAAACCATGTAAAAATACACATGTAAAGTTTTTCAGTAATTATCATCAACTCTATTATACTTTCGTCAATCGGTCAAACAATTAGATCAGGAATGATATGTACGTCCGTTATTACCTCTGCATATTTCCTTTGGATTATTTATTAGTCATATATTTATATTTGACATAACTATATTTACTCGATAGAGGATCTAAAGGAATCGATTTCATTTCAAAATTTTTTTCTAAGATTTGAGATTTCTTTACATTAATATAAAAAACTGTGGAGATTGAGAAGAAGAATTGGAAAAAATAATAACTACTTCGCGGCCCTTATGAATTGATCTCGGTATCAAACGGACCATATCAGTAGTGAGGTACACCTCTGCAAAAGAGGAATAAAATTTTCTCCCACTACCAGAATCTTTACATATTAGATATCATTTATTTTTTGTTCAATTTCGTTTGTAATTAGATGTAAGATAACTATAGTTTGTAATCTTGAGTTTATTTTAAGTAATATTTGTTAAGGTTGGGTGGAAGAGAGGCCTTACTGGCCTAACCCCGCCAAAAGTGTGTAATGAATAAATAAATAAAGGTAGCAAATAGCGACTGATTAAGCAGCTAACGATAACAACGAAAACGTTTTTCGGCCGAAATTTCAAAAACTATTAAAAATTTAAATCGTATCGATTTTATAAAATAACTCTTAAAATTACTCTTAAAAAATAACTTTTTCTCATGTAATCGTATCGATTTAAAAAAAATAACAATCGAGAAGGCGAATTAGGTTAGTACCAACATTAGATGGTTGGCAGCCATGATGCAACAATAAACCCATTCTTTCGATTGTTGGTCAACAATTAAACTAGCGAGTTAGTTGTTGCATCATGGATGCCAACCTTCTAAGGTTGATATCACTCCAATGGATGTTCATCCACAATTTCGCATGCATATTCGACTAAAAACTTATTCTAGTTTTATTATCGATCCATGAAAGTTAATTAAGAAACATGATTTCGGGAGGGTTAGAATATTCCCGAGAAATACAATCCCCCGCTTTCGTACGTTTCAAAACGACTGGAATTTCCCGCGCTATAAAAGCCTCTAACTAAATAAAACGGACCATCCGACCGCTAAACTACATTTATGTATCTCATTACAGTTGCCGCTAACCTCGTGAACCCGGACGATATTTCTATACTCAATTACGAAGAATGGCGCAAAACCATCTTTAAGGGGGAAGCGTTCGGATGGGAACATCAAAAAGGACGCCGAATAAGCTCTCTTCCCTTTCTTTCTTTTTTTCTCTCAACTTCAGTTTTTGATTACACGACCGAGAACAAGGTAAATATTCAGAAACCTTACAAGTATCTGGAGAGCTGAGCAAATGAAGGGAAGGTTGACCAAAGGGAAAATGTTGACAGAAGAATGCGGACAATAAAATCAAATGGTGCTCGGGCAGATGTTTGCATTAAATCTCGAGGAAAATATGAAGGGGTGCCTCGCATTTATTATGCCACTACTCGACACTCTAAAAAGCAGACGTTTACATCCTCCGTTACAAGAAAAAAACAGTTCAAGGTTTTCTTCAAGAGGGCAATATACGACTTCTTCACTGAGGGGAATACATAGATGCGTTACGTGAGTGTTTGTGCGTGTAAACACGCGCTTGAATTCGAGAGTTCCGAATAGCTAATTTTCCCTCTAATCGAATCGGAAGGTGCGTTCGATGACTCTCGAATCGAAGAGGCCAAAAGAGGCAATTTCGTATTTTACTTTGAATATTCTGCTGTGGAAAATTATCGACGTGCCTGGAACTCGAACCCAGGTCTCGAATTTCCAAGTAAGGACTTCATTCCGACCCTACCGAGAAGCGGGGAACCTGGGTTCGAGCCTCGTTCATGCTTATAATTTTTAATATCTTCTTCTCCCTTTTCTTCCCTGCCCGTACTTTTATAGTGCAAAGTTTAATACCTTTCTCTAATCCTTTTGAATATTATCCCCGGTATTGTGACAAACATACCTTCTTCGTTACTAAAGAAAATGTTTATATATTTTTATCATAACCATCAAACACGTCCTTTGGGTTTCATAAGTACATGTTTATATGTTTCATAGCTCACCGATGCTATGGCGAAAAAGTTAGTATAAACGTCATCTGAAATGGTTAATTAATTTCAATTTTATTACGTTGAAAAACTGAAGTTATTTTATTATGAAATAAGTAGTATAGCACAGGGTAGTGATAGATGTAGCATGTTGCCTCAAGCTGTATGTTTACCATGTGTTTCGTGTGAAAGGTACCGGGAACAAGAGAAAACCGCATGTGACAACGAGTTTAACTGTATCAAGGCAATACTGATCAATAACGAACAAGATTGACTACGAAAAATTGAACACATTAAACCTTCAGGAAAAAACGTATGAAAAAAACTTCTCGAAAAAAAGCGCTCGAGAAAAAACTTAGCTTCTTTTGAACTGATAGTACCTGACTGCGGCAGTAAATATAAACGGAAGAAAGTACTTCGCGGGGAATGAATGTACTCGGCCATAGGGAAATGAACGGCAACCAAACGAGAAACGAGCGTCCGAAACATTAATTTTTCTGCGATGAATTCCGACGATATTACTACGTGAGCATTTCGCGATTATTCCTGTGCATATCTCTTGACCCAGAATCCGTCACAGTTCAGCCGAAATATTTCCACCAGAGAGCATAAATTCAAAATGAGACAGCATTTCGACGCTGAATTACGAGGATATTTGAAGCTGACTCAAAAGATGTAACAGACTTGCTGATGGACAAATTTTTTTCTTCCTGAAAATGATATCGATACTATTGACATAGATGACGTCACTGTTGACTCTAGTGACTAATGAACAATGATAAAAATATCCCTGTAGTAATATCTGTCACATTTTCTGGTTGGAATCTCATCCTCAATACAACAATAGGTGCCAAGAGCAAGGAGAGGAGAATGAGGCTTACTAAGCAAGATGAGGAGTGAGGTTGTTTTCTCTTGATTTCTTCACAGAAAAAAAACGAATTTTAAATTGAACTCTTTAGTAATATATGTTGAAATCCCTCGCAATATGATAAACTTCCAAATCTAGAGCCATCATTGCCTGTTAAAGAACCTTTTACGATACGTCGTTTCATAAATAAATCTGTTTCTAGGCGTGCGAAAATATTTATCAAGAATACACTTATATTAGACAATCCTACAATAATATTCCTATCAATAAAATCCATCGGATAAATTATCATTATAACAAAAACGCAGCGTAGATTTCGGCCAGGCAATAGTAAAGCCATAATTACCTTATGATTGTCCTTAAACATCCAAAGTATTCCAGTGTGTCTATGAAATATTCAGCAGAAGGCTGGTTAAACCCTCATCCCCTCAGCCAATAGCTACTGACACACAAACGTACCTCCTATTCATCTTAAAAACTGATAAAAAGAGTTATGAGATGGGAATAACGGAAACTTCTATGGATTTAGGTGAGATATGGTGGGAACTCCTTCATGATCATACGCAGACCTGAAGATGTTCCATAACGAAACCTAGAAATTTTTAATAAAAAAGTTTTGTGGACTCTATCAAGTGAGTTTTTCTTTGTGTGTGATCTAACTAATTCTCTGATGAGAAATGAGATGTTAACCTTGCTTTCCCTACTGAGCAGGAATGCTATAAGCAGAACATAAGTGAAGCACAATGATTCCACGAGTAAAACTTTTCGTACCATTCCATAAACTTTATCCCATAACCATTATTCAGCATCACCCGTATCGCATTAGCTTTCATATCATGACAGCAATGAACAAGAATGTGACAAAATCGAACGAAAATACATTTTTCTCCATCCTGCACCTAAAAGGCAAACGAAAAATATTCCATTCATCACGATATGGCAATAGGACCATCGAAATAATGCACAACATGATGCATATGCGCTTTGATATATATCTTTTCGGCAGACCGTATTTCAAACACTCCGCGTCTAAATCGGCCGATCAGACATCGCGAAAATAAACAAGGAAACAGATTATAGGAGCAGTTGATTTAAAAAAACATATAATTTCTTTTCTGAGCGACGATACGCAAAAATCACAGAATAGGAAATCAAACAGCGCTCTGTTTGCACAACGACGGTTGCACACACACACATTCGTACGTTTAATCACATCAAAACTTCTTTTAAACTCATAAACTCCTCTTCTATTTCGGCCGCCGAACGCAGTCATATATCATCGGCAGGCGAGGTGCTAATATTTCGCTGATTTCTATTCGGTGAAATATATCCTCCGCAGCGGCGGCTGTCAATTGTATGCGCGGATATAATAAAGAGTGCGCCTGTTATTTTAGTCATTTTGAGCGAGAAAATGTTCGGAGTAATCTGCGTGTCCTTTGAAATAGATTCGGCAGATTTGCAATACTCTCTTTTTCGGTTCCGCTTCGACGGGCGGCGAATGGAATTTGAGGCTATAAAATTTGTCTGCTCCACATAATACGTGTGCATTCAATTCAAATAGAGCACTCACAATATACCATTTAGGATTATTCGCGCTAAATTTAGCGATTACCGGTTTCGAATCGCTCCCCGTCATCCACTCCATGCGGGAGGAAATGGATGTGAGCAGATGTTTCAGATGTCTATAACGCAAATACACTGAGTAGCATTGATTGGGGAGTGGGCAGAATGGTTGCCAATTTAAACCCACCGATTTCTGTGATTTTTCCGTTCGGCAGGTGATCAAAAAATAAAGGGCGCTCGAAGAATCGGCTAATTCCTCCTTCTCTGGCGACCACGGTCTCTAAAGAACTTTTTGTATCGTTTGAAACCGAGTACAAATAAAATTAATTTACTATTAATTACTTCATGCGAAAATTTCGCAGACGGACGCTGATAATCTATTTCCCCACCCAAAAACATTTCGACAAACACTAAAATATATACAAACGAATATACAAGCAATAAAATATACCTAAAAAATAATACCTTCATATTCTGTATCAGTGTTTGTTTCGATATACTTCGTTTGTATCGATAGATATCGATATTTACTCATGCAGTAACGAATAACGAATATAATCTAAGTAACGAATTTTAATGGAAAATTCAATTTAAAGCAATTTTTTAAGCAGATAGTGCATTTTTCATTTCTTGGTCTATTTTTAGCGGAAAGCGGAAAACCTTCCCTTCAAATGGAGTGTCATTTGTATGTTTTGATGGAGTGTGAAGGGAGAAAATCGCTGGTCTCCGAAAACGGAAGTTCAGAAATAATATATGCGGATATTTAGGAAAAAATAATTTAATCCTCTTACTGCTAACCTCATGTTACCGATAAATGCGAAAACTACTAGAGCTTCTGATAGCGGATAACCACTTCGGGATACAGACCAATGCTTTCCTAATTGAAAACATGGACATGTGCTTTGAATTAAGAGATTATAGTATGAGTTTTCTATACTACACGAGAATTTGAACAGCGGAATCGGATAAGCGTCTCGAAAGCCTACTGATTTTCATAGACGAGAGGGTCTAAACTTGAAAAAAGTCGGCCCATATATCGACCATCTGGCAGTGTAAAGGTTATGAAATCCAAATTTTCAGCTATCATTATATTAAATTAAAATAGAATTATTTTTCTACTACCCAATGAATTATAAATGGTGTTTTCATAAAGAATACAGTCCAATGTACATATAATTCACTTTTCTCTCGATTCGTTCCATGGCTCTGACAGTAAGAAAGCTGCTGTAGAATAAATGATACAGAAGCCGGCATGTCAAACATGTGGCCTTTGTAAGCATACCAACGACCCGTACACACGGACACTGTAGCGTAGCGTGCGGACCTCATGACAACACGAATGTGACCCAAGCGGCCCTCGGGGGACCCTCAGTTTGACAAGCCTGCACTATACAAAGGCATACATTTTGGTTAATTCATCCGGAATCCTATGATTCTTTGAAAAGTAATATTTGAGGTGTCAAGGTGGGGTAGTTGAGAGGAGTTTTCCCTCATGTTGGAACCATCTGACACAGAGACAAATGGAAACTATACTTACTAATATCAAACTAAATTACTCCTAGTACTAGTAATAACACTCCAAGTAACTTCGTCTAGTAAGTCTCATTCCCCCTCCGGAGCTTCTAGCAGGTTAAGAAAGAGGGCTTGAGGATGGGATTGAATACTTTCCAGATGGACAGGTGCTTTATAGACATACGGAGGGAATAGAGCTAAAAGAAATATCGTCATCCAAGTGTTCGTTAGTTTCCTTGATTCTAAGAAAGCCTTTCTATATTCTCCCCCGATACATATATAGATAATCCGATATAAGGGTTAGATGTAAGAAAAGACTTTTCAGTCTCAATCTCGCCCGAATAAAGACGTTTTTTTATTATTATTATTATTATTATACAAATCAACGTCTAAAATTACAATTATCGGATATTAAAAGTGATTTACCGGGGCAAGGATTTTCTCTACGAGAAGGAACTACGAGTAGAGTTACGTCAGGGGTGCCTCAAGGCAGCGTATTCGGTCCTCTTCTTTTTTTTGGGATGTGGGGATATTTTCGAATGAGTCGCCGGTAATGTATAAAGAAATATCAAACGAGAGAGACAACATTTCTCTATCAAAGCTTATTCAAAGGTAGTGCGAACATTTGAAACCACAACTTTATGTAAATAAATGCTCCGTTGTTTATTTATTCGTAATGAAATGTTTGAATCAGAATTTCCCAGTATTAATGGGAAGAAGAGACCACGTTGGCGACCACTGCTCTATGGCGTCTTTCATTCGTGCCTTAATTACACATCATAGTACATTCAAAGCCTTCTATTCACGAATTAGAAGTTCTCCCAATGAACTAAAGTGTTCTTCATCAGTCTTGATGAATGGGATAAGTACGATTTATCATTCGATACAGACTACAGATAAAATCCATGTTTGATTTACTTCTGTCACAGTATTCTTCACGACTGTTATAATATGAAAGCATGAACGAAAGGTCAACGTTTATACTCTGTAGTTGATTTCTTCGAAGGGAAGCAATTGTTTCAGAATTACCCATACAAAATTAATGGAATAAATATAAAAGTAATCGATTCGGGTGAATATCTCCGAATCACTTTCACAAAAAAAAACAAAACTGGAGCACGTACACCCGAAAAATCTGCCTGAAAAGCATTTTAAAATCTCGGCTTTATAAAACACATTGTTAGTAGATGCGATGAAAAGGTTAGAGAGCGATGTTGTTTCACCTTGGTCAGGCATAGGAGGAATGTAAATCCGGCGGATGAAAAATGCACAGTACGTTTTGTTAATAAATGCATAAAAATAGGATAATAAAATGCAAATAGATGTAAACGTAATGAAAACCTTCTCAGACGAAGTTTCGGAACCAATGAAAGAAGGAGGATAAGAAATTAGGTACCGATTGCTTAATACTGAGCACTCAGAGAAAGTAAGTTTGCGGAGGATGTAATATGTATTTCTACGCGACTCACTGTTTCACTGGCCGATTCTACAAAGAGCGTACAGAGGAAAAAATAGGGGACAGGTTGTTTTGGTAACTAATTCTAATACAGTTGATTTGAGTGGGTTGTAGGCTATTACAAATGACCATTAAAGTGACATAAGGAATTAAAAAGTTTAAATTCTAGCTGAAATCGGGAACATATAAAACAACGTAAACAGGGCATCGATCTGCAATATTTTTCGTCCCGATTTTCGCGCAGATTCACCAAAATCAAACGGAAACCGGTTCCGATTTCGCTCCTTATGCTATAAAGGTTCTAACATGTCTTTTTCTCTGTGACTATTTTAATATTATTTCCTTCTGAAGGTTTGTTTTATTATTTCTAGCATTTTATTTATACACTAGATTAAATTTTTTAAAAATTTGATTAAAATGTAGTAATAGTTAGTAGAAAGTCGTACTTACACCTTTAGTAAACCCTTTGGGGAACTAAAAATCGGAACTAAATTTCTTATTTTTTTCAGCAGAAATCTGTTTTCCACTCCGTGAAAAATAAATTTTTTTCCTTTTCGGTTCGATTCCGGTTTGATACCCTGAGCTCTTTCAACCAAAAACATTTCTATAACAGAGGCGAGTTTTGCTGAGGCGGTGTTTAAACAAGGAAAGGTGGCTCCGTTATTTACCGAATGAATTATGCGAAGGTTAAGTTAAATAAAACGACTACTCCAACCGGAATCACTTGGTAGTGAAGAATATCGAGGAAAAGAAGCGGACTATTAAGTGAATTAAACAAGTCGTTCGGGCAGCTCTGATTGGACGAAACAGAGCCTCTTGAGGCTATTTGTGGCCGAGGATTCTTAAGAAGACGTCGTGTTGACATTAATTTTATCCCGGAGACAAAGCAAAGCTTCCCGGAGATGGTAACTCAGTTTCATGCTTTGCTTGGCATCCTCACGCGATTGTGGAGGAAGTCTCTCCGCCCCCACTCGATTCAACGCCTGCATTTGTTACTTCGGATCGTGTCCTTCTTTTGAAGTGGCTTGCTCTCCGAAGTAAGCTCTATGCCGTGAAGTATTTCTCTGAGACTGCAGCATTAAATTGACACCGCATGAGCCCCGCGCACTATTTGAGCACTTGCGCGTATTCCTCTTGAGGAACCAGTCGGAAACTTACACGTGTTTGTGGAGCGACAACAATTTGGAGCAGTTGGGATATCAAATATTAACATTTACTCGTGAGATGTACATTTATTTCCGAAAATGTCGCTAGATGTACGGTAGTAATGTCGCTAAAATTACAAGATTTACTACTAAGAAGTACCTAGAAAGTAAATGGCCTAAAATGGCTTTATAAATACAATTTCAGACTAGTTATCGCGTGTATTTAATACATGTCATGGATTCACACTCCCTTAACTAGAAGTAATGTATTATGCAATGTAATTTTATTATGTTTTATGAATAAGGGAAACTTTTTGTGATATAAATATACGATCATCGAATCATAATAATGTTCGTTCCGGTTCGACGCGAACAAACAGATATCCCTTAGATTCCGGTTTCAATTCTTCTTCCAATGTCGAACCGGTTCTCACCGATTGTTTCCGCTCCGATCATTTTGTTTTTATAGCCTTCTGAAAGTATTTTATCGTTTGTAGCTTTTTCACAAACACTATGTTACACAAAATTTTAGAATAAAACTTAGTAATATCCAGTTGCGACTCGAAATTATACGTAATGCTTAGTAGAAATACATGCAGCTTAACCTAGGAAAAATATGATCTTTTGAGAACCGGAAATCGGAACGGCATAAGTCACGGTTTTCGATTTTAATTCGGGTTCGGTTTTGAGTGATTCAGGTTCGATCCCTAATCTATAGAGGAGAGTTTGCGGTGTAGAATATCATAAATGGACTCAGATATATTCACTAAACAGCAAATATTAACTATGTACTTACATAGGAGTCAACTCAAAAGGTTGAAAGACATAGTTTTCAGAATGTTTGATTTATCTGAAATTTCACCAAAAGTCGTTGAAAATAGGATAATATAAATATAATAAATCATTAAGAAAATACGTTTGGGCTTCTAGTTAGGCTAGTGGGAAGCGAGTTTCTACTTCTCTCTTGCTGTTATCTGCAACTATGGTTTTTGATTTCCTAGTTTACGCTTAGTTCCCATTTCTTAAAGGACTCAGATGGAACTTTAAATAAGTAATTAATCAAGAAACTGCCAATAAAAATGCTAACAGCATATTTTTGTTTCTCTAGCAACCTAAAGTAATAATTCGCTAAAATCTAATATGTATAAGAGGTTGCCAAACATACATACATAGATAATTGCATATGCACACATAAAATAAGTATATTTACCATTCATTTGCGCTTCACGCACTCAAGCAGCTTTTGAGTATCTACCAATTATTTCCTTACCTGAAAAGAGAAAATGTATTTCGGTTAAAATCTATATTTTTTCAAAATTAAAAAAGTGATTAGCTACCCATTAATTGCTATATTAGAGAGGTAACATAGTAACGATAAACTGTCTTTCAAGAACGTACTTCATTAGGACCCTAAGCAGCCTTATTATCAATGGACCGGATGATCTTGCAGCGTTTTAAGTTGTTCAATTCGGCTTTTTGTCTCTTCCTTAAAAGTGCATGCATTTATATAATTCCCCAAATCTCCTAAATTCATCTTATTTCGCATTAACTTTAAATTATCGTAGAGTAAATCAATTAGTGCTTATTAATAGGGTTTTATTTTACAAGCATATCCTCACGTTTCGTAAATTAACAAGGGGTTAAATGGAAGAGAAAACTTCATAGTCTAAAATTCGCCCAAAATAAAGACGTCATTTATTTATTTACTACCTCGAGTTAAAATAAAGTGCAAATTTATACTTGTTTTCTAGTTAAACTCGTCTTCCTTCATGAAATCTCGATGCCGCTCTATTTACATGTACGCCGTACACCCCTTAAGAGCGGCCTGATGCTTTCATATGAAGTACTTTCTTATGCAGCTTAATGATACATACGTGCAGACGAAATAAGGCTGCCTCGCAGTGAGCGCCTCCCTCGGCGTTTATGCGCAGACCTGTCTTATCTCTGAATATCTGTTTGTAATCAGCTTACGATCACTAAAAATCAGCGCAAAGGCTCGGTTTTGGGACAGCTTTTGCTCCGTTATTTGTTCAGCGTTCAAAAGAATGTCTCTGAATATTCACGCACACAGGGGAATTAAATCGGAGGCAGCAGTTGGGATTTAATTCCGGCAGGTGAAAGGGCATCACAAGTGGCTAAGTAAACATCATCTGCTCCCAACTGTTCTCATGCAAAGCGACCGAATGTTTCGGAAGCCAAAGCGGGGTATTTTAAGATTTCTTGGATGGCGGCGATAGAAAATTCATGCATTTCCCTTGAACTCTCTTCGACCGTCTCCATCCATACACATCCATCCATACATACATACATTCATCCATGCATACATTCTATCCGGCCTCGATGGTGTATTGGTTAGTATGCTAGCCTAGCAACACAGGAGTCACGGGTTAGGAATGGGGAATCCTGGTTAGGGCATGGTTGTGTGAATGTCAAACTCCAAAAGGTTTTTGTAGTAACTTTGATACCCTAAAGAAAAATTCGTCTGATGAGTCGTATTATCATCAATACGACATCAATTCTCATTTCATGATACATGAAAATTCTAAGTATTTTTACAAAAAACTTTAATTTCGGTGAACATTATTTTTGTGTATTTTAGAGCATCTGTGTATACTATTGATAGTGAATAATATTTTGTCCCTATTATTTGATATTTTGTTACTCGTAGCATTTTTTTATTTCTAGGTATGGTAAGAGCATATCTTGTAACACCTTTCAATTTTAAATTTCACTAGGTTTGTAAAACTTTTTCTTTGTGTTGTTATGTTTAATGTGAGAGTACTTCTTCCTTAATTTTACTTAGATTTTTAAATTAGCTAAAACTTTCCTAATCTGTATCAATTTAAATTACTTTGTATTGTAGCTCACTATTTAGATCTATTTACGTAAGAGATGAGTGGAATCAAAGAGATGACTCTATAATCTCCCGGAAATAAAAGGTTATTATTATTTATTCTCAAGGATACAAACCAATTGCTACTTGTCTTTGTATAGGGGAATGTGTTTCCTTTGCTTATTTTTCAATATTTAATAATTTACTTTTGGAAGACTAAAATATGGAGATAATGTCCAAAACTCCGTAAAGGGTATAATTCGTAACCACCATAAAATTTTATCAAGGTGTATTTCACAACTTTATTTAGTAAATACATAACGCATATACATATATAGAATAGATTAAATACGTGATATGATACATCTGGCAACCTCACCGCCACCATTTTCATTCTATCCATTCCATACTTCAACATCATATTCATGAAACTAGGATAATAAGATATTGTAACTCAAAGTAGTAGTCCTGTAGTCTCAAAATATCTTCATGCAAAACTCACATCCTAGCGTAATGCTTTCCTTACGCTACGCCTTTACGATTATATTATGTGAATAGGGACACTTTCAAGTTACGATCCTGGCAAATGCTATTCGTGAAATCTCCAAAGGTTTGGCCGTTTATTGAAGATACAGCTTCCCATGTCTGCGTATACTTCCAGATTCATCCGAACCAGGTAAAGCAGCACGTTTCGTTAAGGGAGTCTATTCATGAGCATTATATCTGAGATGATCAAAACCTTCGGCTGAGATTCTCTAGAGGATAGAGGAAATAAGCACAGGCACAAGCTATTCGAGAAATTTTTAAGTAGTGATTTACATGATGAATGCGCGACATCGTGATTCCCATGCTCAGCGAACGCAATTTTCGAGGAAAGACGTCAAAGAGATTTCGCGATACATTAGGGAGAACGGATAGTTATTTCTGGTCTCCCTCTCCAGACAGTATTAGGTATACAAATCAGATAGCTAATTGGGGAGTTGGGTGTTTTCACATTTCCTGCCATATGGCGACTCGCGGTGGGATAATTTATCAAGAATTTACAATTAAATTGCGTTAACTATGGAATTTAGACCATGTGAATCCATCTTCAAGTAGATGGCTCATATATGCATAAGATAATTATTGTGAAGAATAATGCTGGACATAGTAAATGTGCCAACGGTCATTGGTGGGGTTAAAAAATTTTAGGAATGGATTCTTTTGGTACTTGTCCTGATAGAGTCTGCAAGTAAATAAGCATACCACTCTTAGGAAACATAATTAAAGCATTTGTTTACGAAAATTTACGATCGAATAGCAAAGAAACGTTTCAAGAAGCAACACTGAAATTATATAGTCGTAAAAAGCTGAATACAGTAACTCTACTGGTATAGTATCTATTTATATATCTAGATCTATATATCTACGAGTAAAAGTTGCTTGCATACTGCAAGCTATCCGTTGAATACAGTATCATACCAAGTACTGCCTCAGTTCAAATTTAAAACTTCGCGCCAAAGACCGTCTGGCGACGAACTAAGAACCCGATCGTGAGAGAAGACAGCAAAATAATATTAGTTAAGTGCCATCCTTACTTGTTCCAAAGTTTCGATTCAATATCTTATCGGGAAGGTCCCACGCCTCTGTAACCATTCCGGGTTTTATCTTTCCAGCTTATCGGGAAGCCATTTTTAAAAAATCGTCAAAGATTTCCGCAATGCATTTCTTATAGAAGAATTTTGCATCCACCTGGCGTCGAACTCACTGTCATTTGGCTACATTTTTTCCATGAGAAGCATAGAAGACTACCTCAACTTCAACCTCCGAAATTTTGGTTACTCTATCTTAACGATAAGTGCCTCAAAATAATTTTCAAAAATCCGCGCAATGCATTCTTATGGGAAAATTGCGATTTTTGGGAATTTCTGGCATCGAACCCATGATAGCTAGCGTCTAAGTCTGCATTATTCTGGCATCTAGAGTGTAGGGCCAGTACGTCGAAAAAATCTGACGTCGATGGCGCTTGTGGAACATGGTCAGAATTCGTATCCCCTATAAATATATAGGTATATATATATACGAGTAAAAGTTGCTTGCATACTGCAAGCTATCCGTTGAATACAGTATCATACCAAGTACTGCCTCAGTTCAAATTTAAAACTTCGCGCCAAAGACCGCCTGGCGAAGAACTAAGAACCCGGTCGTGAGAGAAGATAGCAAAATAA
This sequence comes from Pachydiplax longipennis, assembly GCA_036926295.1. NCBI lineage: Eukaryota > Metazoa > Arthropoda > Insecta > Odonata > Libellulidae > Pachydiplax > Pachydiplax longipennis. The sequence continues at coordinate 41,622,964 of JAVFKF010000015.1, forward strand.
TATTAGATAAGTGCCATCCTTACTTGTTCCAAAGTTTCGATTCAATATCTTATCGGGAAGGTCCCACGCCTCTGTAACCATTCCGGGTTTTATCTTTCCAGCTTATCGGGAAGCCATTTTTAAAAAATCGTCAAAGATTTCCGCAATGCATTTCTTATAGAAGAATTTTGCATCCACCTGGCGTCGAACTCACTGTCATTTGGCTACATTTTTTCCATGAGAAGCATAGAAGACTACCTCAACTTCAACCTCCGAAATTTTGGTTACTCTATCTTAACGATAAGTGCCTCAAAATAATTTTCAAAAATCCGCGCAATGCATTCTTATGGGAAAATTGCGATTTTTGGGAATTTCTGGCATCGAACTCATGATAGCTAGTGTCGATGTCTGCATTATTCTGGCATCTAGAGTGTAGGGCCAGTACGTCGAAAAAATCTGAAGTCGATGGCGCTTGTGGAACATGGTCAGAATTCGTATCCCCTATAAATATATAGGTATATATATATACGAGTAAAAGTTGCTTGCATACTGCAAGCTAATTGGTGAAAATTTACAATAAGTTTCCCTTACGGAAATAATTTTCGAAGCTTATCCAGCAAAAATCTTAAAAATTGCCGCAATGCATTTCGGACGTGAGAATTTTTCATCCATCTGGCATCGAACTCACGGTCATATGCAAGCTTTCTTCCACTGGTTCTATAGAAAACTACTTCAAACGCAAACGCTGTGATTTTGAATAGTCTCCTGCATAGAGAAAGGCCTCAAAACAATTTTTAAAAATTTGCGTAAATGACCGCCTGGCGTCGAACACAGGACCCGTTCGTGAGAGACAATGGCATGGAAACGTTAGATAAGTGCCACTCTCACGTGTTTCAAAGTTTCAATTCAGTATCTTATCGGGAAGGTCCTAAAATGAGATTCTGTTCTTCCCGCTTGAAATGCATGGTAGAATCGGAATGACGCTCTAGCATCGAACCAAGGACCACTAGAGAAGCAGTGGACGTCATGAAAGAATCTTCTCAAACGCCTCTGTCACCATTCCGGGTTTTATCTTTCCAGCTTATCGGGAAGGATTTAAAAAAAAATAATCCAAGATTTCATCAATGCTTTTCTTACGGAAGCATTTCGAACCCACCTGGCATCGAACACACGGTCATTTGCTAACATTTCTTCCTAAAGTACTATGGAAGACCATCTCATTTGCAAACACCGTAATTTTGATTGCTCTATCGCATCGAGAACGGTCTCAAAACAGATTGCGAAAATTCGCGCTAATGACCGCCTAGCGTCGAACTCAGGACCCTTCTGTGAGAGAAAATAGCGAATTAATATTAGGTAAGTGCCATTATGACTTATTCCAAAGTTTCGATTGAATATCTTATCGGGAAGGTCCTAAAATAAGATTCCGTTTTCCCCGTTTGAAATGCATGGTGGAATCGGAATGACCCCCTTGTATCGAACCAAGGACCACTAGACGAACTGTGAAATTCATGAAAGAATGTGTTCAAACGCCTCCGTCGCCACACGGAGTTTGATCTTTCCAGGTTATCGGGAAGGCATTGAAAAAAAATGACAAAAATTGCACCAATGCATTTCTTATGCAAGAATTTCGGACCCACCTGGAGTCGAAGTCACGATCATTTGGCAACATTTCTACCATAAGAAACATAGAAGACTACCTCAGCTTCAACCTCCGTGATTTTGGTTCCTCTATCTTACCGATAAGTGCCTCAAAATAATTTTCAAAAATCCACGCAATGCATTCTTATGGGAAAATTGCGATTTTTGGGACATTCTAGTATCGAACCCATGACACCTAGCGTCGATGTCTGCATTATTCTGGCATCTAGAGTGCAGGGCCAGTACGTCGAAAAAATCTGACGTCGACGGCGCTCGTGGAACATGGTCAGAATTCGTATCCCCTATATCTATATATATATATATATATATAGGTATATCCGGAGAGTTAGCTATATATAATAGATATAGGTATATCCGGAGAGTTAGCTATATATAATAGATACGAGTAAAAGTTGCTTGCATACTGCAAGCTATCCGTTGAATACAGTATCATACCAAGTACTGCCTCAGTTCGAATTTAAAACTTCGCGCCAAAGACCGCCTGGCGACGAACTAAGAACCCGATCGTGAGAGAAGACAGCAAAATAATATTAGATAAGTGCCATCCTTACTTGTTCCAAAGTTTCGATTCAATATCTTATCGGGAAGGTCCCACGCCTCTGTCACCATTCCGGGTTTTATCTTTCCAGCTTATCGGGAGGGCATTTAAAAAGATTTCCGCAATGCATTTCTTATGGAAGAATTTTGCATCCACCTGACGTCGAACTCACTGTCATTTGGCTACATTTCTACCACAAGATCCGTAAAAGACTACCTCAGCTTCAACCTCCGAAATTTTGGTTACTCTATCTTAACGATAAGTGCCTCAAAATAATTTTCAAAAATCCGCGCAATGCATTCTTATGGGAAAATTGCGATTTTTGGGAATTTCTGGCATCGAACCCATGATAGCTAGCGTCGAAGTCTGCATTATTCTGGCATCTAGAGTGTAGGGCCAGTACGTCGAAAAAATCTGACGTCGATGGCGCTTGTGGAACATGGTCAGAATTCGTATCCCCTATAAATATATAGGTATCTATCTATTATATATAGCTAACTCTCCGGATATACCTATATATATATACGAGTAAAAGTTGCTTGCATACTGCAAGCTAATTGGTACAAATTTAACAATAAGTTCCCCTTACGGGTGTCATCTTCGAAGCTTATCCAGCAAAATTCTTAAAAATTGCCGCAATACATTTATTACGTGAGAAATTTTCATCCATGTGGCATCGAACTCACGGTCATATGCAACCTTTCTTCCACTGGTTCTATAGAAAAGTACTTGAAACGCAAACGCTGTGATTTTGAATAGTCTCCTGCATTGAGAAAGGCCTCAAAACAATTTTTTAAAATTTGCGTAAATGACCGCCTGGCGTCGAACACAGGACCCATTTGTGAGAGACAATGGCATACGAATAATAGATAAGCGCCACTCTGACGTGTTTCAAAGTTTCAATTCAGTATCTTATCGCGAAGGTCATAAAATAAGATTCCGTTATTCCCGTTTGAAATGCATGGTAGAATCGGAATGACACTCTTGCATCGAACCAAGGACCACTGCAGAAACGGCGAATAACATGAAAGAATGTTCTCAAACGCCTCTGTCATTATTCTGGGTTTTATCTTTCCAGCTTATCGGGAAGGATTTTAAAAAAATCATCCAAGATTTCACCAATGCATTTCTTACGAAAGCATTTCGAACCCACCTGGCGTCGAACACACGGTCATTTGCTAACATTTCTTCCTTTGATACTATGGAAGACCATCTCATCTGCAAACGCCGTAATTTTGATTGCGCTATCGCATCGAGAACGGTCTCAAAACAGATTGCAAATATTCGCGCTAATGACCGCCTAGCGTCGAACTCAGGACCCTTCTGTTAGAGAAAATAGCGAATTAATATTAGGTAAGTGCCATTATGACTTATTCCGAAGTTTCGATTTAATATCTTATCGGGAAGGTCCTAAAATAAGATTCCATTTTCCCCGTTTGAAATGCATGGTGGAATCGGAATGACCCTCTTGCATCGAACCAAGGACCACTAGACGAACGGTGAAATTCATGAAAGAATGTTTTCAAACGCCTCCGTCGCCACACCGGGTTTTATCTTTCCAGCTTATCGGGAAGGCATGGAAAAAAATTTTCAAAAATTGCAGCAATGCATTTCTTACGGAAGCATTTCGAACCCACCTGGCCTCGAACACACGGTCATTTGGTAACATTTATTCCTTAAATACTATGGAAGACCATCTCATCTGCAAACACCGTGATTTTGATTGTTCTATCGCATCGAGAACGGCCTCAATACGGATAGTAAAATATCGCCCAAAAGACCGCCTAGCGTCGAACTCAGGACTCTTCCGTGAGAGAAGATAGCAAAATAATATTAGATAAGTGCCATCCTGACTTGTTCCAAAGTTTCGATTCAATATCTTATCGGGAAGGTCCCAAAATGAGATTCCGCTTTCCCCATTTGAAATACATGGAGGAATCGGAATGACCCTCTTGCATCGAACCAAGGACCACTAGACGAACGATGATATTCATGAAAGAAAGTTTTCAAACGCTTCTGTCACCATTCAGGGTTTTATCTTTCCAGCTTATCGGGAAGGCATTTAAAAAAAATCTTCAAAGATTTCAGCAATGCATTTCTTATGGAAGAATTTTGCATCCACCTGGCGTCGAACTCACGGTCATTTTATAACATTTCTTCCATTCGTAATATAGAAGACCACCTCAACTTCAACCTCCGAGATTTTGGTTACTCTATCTTAACGATAAGTGCCTCAAAATAATTTTCAAAAATCCGCGCAATGCATTCTTATGGGAAAATTGCGATTTTTGGGAATTTCTGGTATCGAACCCATGATAGCTAGCGTCGATGTCTGCATTATTCTGGCGTCTAGAGTGTAGGGCCAGTACGTCGAAAAAATCTGACGTCGATGGCGCTTGTGGAACATGGTCAGAATTCGTATCCCCTATATCTATATATATATATATATATCTATATAGGTATATCCGGAGAGTTAGCTATATAATAGATAAGATACCTATATATTTATAGGGGATACGAATTCTGACCATGTTCCACAAGCGCCATCGACGTCAGATTTTTTCGACGTACTGGCCCTACACTCTAGATGCCAGAATAATGCAGACATCGACGCTAGCTATCATGGGTTCGATACCAGAAATTCCCAAAAATCGCAATTTTCCCATAAGAATGCATTGCGCGGATTTTTGAAAATTATTTTGAGGCACTTATCGTTAAGATAGAGGAACCAAAATCTCGGAGGTTGAAGTTGAGGTAGTCGTCTATATTACGAATGGAAGAAATGCTATAAAATGACCGTGAGTTCGACGCCAGGTGGATGCAAAATTCTTCCATAAGAAATGCATTGCAGAAATCTTTGAAGATTTTTTTAAATGCCTTCCCGATAAGCTGGAAAGATAAAACCCTGAATGGTGACAGAAGCGTTTGAAAACTTTCTTCCATGAATATCATCGTTCGTCTAGTGGTCCTTGGTTCGATGCAAGAGGGTCATTCCGATTCCTACATGTATTTCAAATGGGGAAAGTGGAATCTCATTTTGGGACCTTCCCGATAAGATATTGAATCGAAACTTTGGAGCAAGTAAGGATGGCACTTATCTAATATTATTTTGCTATCTTCTCTCACGGAAGAGTCCTGAGTTCGACGCTAGGCGGTCTTTTGCGCGAATTTTTTCAATCTGTTTTGAGGCCGTTCTCGATGCGATAGAGCAATCAAAATCGCGGTGTTTACAGATGAGATGGTCTTCCATCGTACCAAAGGAAGAAATGTTACCAAATGTCCGTGTGTTCGACGCCAGGTGGATCCGAAATGCCTCCGTAAGAAATGCATTGCTGATATCAGGGACGATTTTTTAAAATGCCTTCCCGATAAACTGGAAAGATAAAACCCGGAATGGTGACAGAGGCGTTTGTAAAGATTCCTTCATGACGTCCGCTGCTTCTCTAGAGGTCCTTGGTTCGATGCTAGAGCGTCATTCCGATTCTACCATGCATTTCAAACGGGAATAACGGATCTTATTTTAGGACCTTCCCGATAAGATACTGAATTGAAACTTTGAAACACGTCAGAGTAGCACTTCTCTAACATTCATATGCCATTGTCTCTCACGAACGGGTCCTGTGTTCGACGCCAGGCGGTCATTTACGCAATTTTTTAAAAATTGTCTTGAGGCCTTTCTTTATGCAGGAGACTATTCAAAATCACAGCGTTTGCGTTTGAAGTAGTTTTCTATAGAACCAGTGGAAGAAAGGTTACATATGACCGTGAGTTCGATGCTAGATGGATGAAAATTTCTAACGTAAGAAATGTATTGCGGCAATTTTAAAAATTTTGCTGGATAAGCTTCGTTGATGACACCCGCAAGGGGAACTTATTGTAAATTTTTACCAATTAGCTTGCAGTATGCAAGCAACTTTTACTCGTATATATATATAGGTATATCCGGAGAGTTAGCTATATATATAGATACCTATATATTTATAGGGGATACGAATTCTGACCATGTTCCACAAGCGCCATCGACGTCAGATTTTTTCGACGTACTGGCCCTACACTCTAGATGCCAGAATAATGCAGACATCGACACTAGCTATCATGAGTTCGATGCCAGAAATTCCCAAAAATCGCAATTTTCCCATAAGAATGCATTGCGCGGATTTTTGAAAATTATTTTGAGGCACTTATCGTTAAGATAGAGTAACCAAAATTTCGGAGGTTGAAGTTGAGGTAGTCTTCTATGCTTCTCATGGAAAAAATGTAGCCAAATGACAGTGAGTTCGACGCCAGGTGGATGCAAAATTCTTCCATAAGAAATGCATTGCGGAAATCTTTTTAAATGGCTCCCCGATAAGCTGGAAAGATAAAACCCGGAATGGTGACAGAGGCGTGGGACCTTCCCGATAAGATATTGAATCGAAACTTTGGAAAAAGTAAGGATGGCACTTATCTAATATTATTTTGCTGTCTTCTCTCACGATCGGGTTCTTAGTTCGTCGCCAGGCGGTCTTTGGCGCGAAGTTTTAAATTTGAACTGAGGCAGTACTTGGTATGATACTGTATTCAACGGATAGCTTGCAGTATGCAAGCGACTTTTACTCGTATATATATATAGGTATATCCGGAGAGTTAGCTATATATAATAGATATAGGTATATCCGGAGAGTTAGCTATATATAATAGATAGTCTATATATGGGTATAATACCACTGCCACTAGCCCAATGGCACCATTAATATCTAATACATACACACAGATATCCTCTTTTCACATGAAATATAGAGTACTGTTGAAACATTTTTATATTCTCTCACAAGCATCATCAAGCATATTCTCATCTCGATGAAACTACGAGGATTTTTAATAGGCGAAACAACTCTTAAAGAGCTAATAATCATAGACAAACAACTCCGGAGTTTGCAAAGCACACAGTGCTCTATAAAAAACTATTTACGCTGCTTAATGAAATTAAAGGAGATGGCAACAACGAAAATTTCGGAAAGTTTACACAACTGATGGGTTTCAAGGCACATGCCTAATAGTGCTAAATAAAGCACCTCCACCATTTACATAAGTGGTTACATTCATATTAACGACATTCTTCCGGCCTCCCGAGCAGAATTTCATGCGTTCAGGTTGAAGGATTAAGAGCAGGGCATCGAACCTATCATTTCCTCACTCTGGTTCAACGAAAAATCCAAATTTAAGTTTATTTGCGGAATCTCCGTGTTTTCTGACGTCGAACCGGTTATAACCGATCATTGTAATATTATATGATTTTGAAACTTAGTTTTATTGAATGCTGGAATTGAACTGATACTTAGCACATGAAGTTGTGCGAATAACCCGAAATGGTGACGACTGGGACTCGAACCCAGGTCTCCCAATTTCCGGGCAGGTATTCTAACCACTGAACTACCAATCTACGTCATCTTCACTTGTGTTATGGGGAGATTTTATGAGCAAGAGAGAGACGCTTTCTTTGTACGAAAAGAAGACAATTCTTCAAAATTATGATGTAACTCAACTATCATCACACAACCCTGTTATAACGCTATCCCGCTTAAGAAGCTGTTTTGGTACCCCGAAAAATGTCTTATCAGGGTTCTACAGTAGTTATTTCCAACAAAACTTAGGTGAAATATGCACTTTCGGCAATAGAATATCGAATTAGAATGAGTATCGGTTTTCGATTTCGATTCGACTTCAAAGATCACGTTTTTTACGATTTGGGTTCGATTTTAAATCTGGTAAAGGTCACGGTTTTCTTCATTTTGTAGGTTCGTTGAGAAAGAATGGAGTGAGCTAATTGCCGTCAGTTATTTAAATCCATTCTTTTACTGCCTTGTTAGCGAGAGAATCTTAACAAACGTCCCTCATGGGCGACTCTATATATACGGTAAAAAAAAAGACTCGCTTGAAACGAATTTTACATCAATAAGTATTATGTCCGGGTTACTGAACCATGTTTTGTTCCGGGGCACCATAGGGTGTTCCAGAAAGCGAAGCGGGCACCACATAACATTTCCGTCCAGTGTGATATTCAGAGCATCCCTTGGCAATATTACCACTTAAATAGTGAACGTTTAGGTTAACCTCCACTTTATCCCCACCAGTTAACTCCTAAGAAATACTGTTGTAACAAATAAAGAAATGGTTTTACAGAATTTTTTTACCATCAGCGAGGTACCGCGGGCACCAGTGAGTATCTCGGTATTATATCATACCACATCGCACTATCTGCAAAATGTACGAAAGAAATTACGCAGGTCACGCAACCCGATGTCAGCTGACAGGACAAGGTCAAGTTAGGTGACGGAGATGGCGTGGATTTCATTATGAAAGAGGTAATTAAGGGCCAAAGAATAGTTCGCAGAGATTTTGTATCATCTGTAATAGTTGTACAGCGGAATAATTAACATCTGAGACCACAGGAATATCGAAGGTACTAAGGACTCAACTCGTTATAGGCGGGATTCCGTTATATATGTAATCGAAACGAGGTCATCTACATGTAAATACAGCAAAACCTGGTTAAGACGCTTTTCGGGACTAAACTAAAACATAGTCTTCAGCAGGATAGCGTTTTAAACGGGTTGGGTAATTCTGATTGCCTTACATCATCTTTTTGAAGAATGTTCTGTTTTTCACACAAAGAGAGCCTTTTAGTTAATTAATTTTGGTCATTTTTCATTTTACAATGAAGGGAAGGATAAAGAAGGAGGAAAACCGCAGTGTTCAGAGGGCATCGAGATCTCTCCAAGACTACGCTCAGCAGCCCATAAAACAATCCTTTTCTGGTTTTTGTTTGACCGAAAACAGACTATTTAATCTACGTTCCGCCTGAGAAAAAGTGATAGAGAAGGTCTCACTCTATCTCAGATTTCGTATCGACTCCGACGGTAGGATATAGATCGATCTGATTTGAGATATCTTCAGTATTTTCTACCAAAATCAGCCATTCAAAAGAAGAGACTCACAAGCCAACCTTTTGCAGACTAAGAAAGGAGAGAGGACGATGATACAGATAATGTAAAAAAGATATTTTTCTATCGAATGAGGCAAACGATTTATTATATTCTATTGTATTGTATATCATATCATATTATATTACATTATATTATATTATGTTTATTTCACCCCCTGCCACACGCCGAAAGGCGGCTTGCAGGGTTTTTATGTAGATGTAGATGATTATAACAGGTTGCAGTGCACCTGAGAACGGGAAAAATCCGCGGTTTAAGCGGGTAGCAGAGCGTCTTAAGCGGTATCGATTACTTTCACGTATTTCCCGCGGGACACATTAATTCTTGAATCTATTTCTCTGATCCTCTTTACAGTGCTAGATCGACCTATATAGCAAGAAGGTCGTGTAATATCGGCCACATCCTCTACAAATGTACTGTTTCCAACTTTGCAAGGTAAATCAAGTCTTTGATTGAATCTACTTTTTTTATAGATTCCCATCCCGCATCCTGAACTATTTTACTGTACCGGCAGCTCATTATACTTATGTTACCACTCCATTTTTTACAATTGATCGTGATTTTGTCTATTTTATTATTATTATTATGTACATTCTCTCTTGTTCTGTATCGTTTTTAAATTTAAAAATAATTTTATTCATGATTTCTTCCCATCACTATGTTTTCGCGGGTTATTTCGCCCCTCTTTTTGGGTGGATGTTTTCTCACACCGTGGGTTTTTTCTCTATCAACCTTCAGTTGTTGAGATTTTTTCTCACAAACCTAATCTTTCCTTTTTCGTTTTTTTCCTCTGCCTTATTAGTTTTACTACATGTATTGCTTACTTAATTACCATCATACGAGGTTAGGTGGAAGAGAGGTCCATTCGGGCCTAACCTAAATAAAGGGTCAAATAATAATAATAAGATTGATACCGATCGTAAAAATAAAAATTGTGAAAAATACGAAGAATTTTTACAATTTTTACGAAGTATTCTTACAATTTTTACAATTACAATTTTATTTTCACAAGTATTAATTGTTTTATCAGGTTCTGGATGACGTTCCAAAAATTCGGTCAACTGTGCTTTACCTGTTTTGTAATTTTTTTCACTAATAACTTCGGAATCTTTTGACCTGTCTTGGATCCCTCTCCTGATCATAAATATTAGCCTATATCGACCCGGAAAAGAATATTCTTCTCGATTCCGAACAATGCCAATCATTCTACGGGAAATGCACGTACCCGAATTGTGCATACGAAAACGTTCACTAAAAGAGCAACAGGGAAGAATTAACGGCACGTTGAAAACGGCGGAATTAAAAACGGAAAGGAATAAAAGAGCAGAAATAAAGTGTGACATGAAGATGTCCCGGCATTTTTTTAAAAAAGCCTCGAGTTTTTGGGGAAGAGCGTTTAAAGGAAGCGCAACAGCTGATCCCCGTGACACCATCAGCTTGATTTATTCCCATGGATTCCCAAACGGAATCCAATTTATTCTCCACCGTCCCATTTAGAACACGTTAAATAAATGTTTTTCCTTTGATACGACAAGAAATGTTACCGAATCAACTGACTCCCACGTAATCCCCGCGGAATAGCTGTCGCATGATTTTCGTTATTAGGTTTCCTTTTTCGATTGATTTTTGCGGAGGAAGACTGACAGACAGAGCCCCGCCGAAATCCCTTACATTCGCTTCAACTTAATTCAATTCCGATGCAAATCCGGCGATTGTAGCGGGACCTCCATTATTGGCATTGTTGTGGCAACGCGGTGTTGTTTATATCGTCGTTTGTCATCGGATTCACTATTTCCGTCCCCCATTGGGTGGCACTATTGTTAGTATCCGTTGTATTGTTGCAGGTCATCAACACGATTAATGAGTTACGCAATCAAGTCAAACAGCTAAGCTTAAAGTCATTATCGAGATAAAAGAATGATGTTGTGGGCCGAACTGAATTTAATAGCTTACTATTCAGCCTTCATCACTGATAAGCATGTCAAGTGAAAATAAAAGGCTGGGAATGAATAAATGTACTTAACTTTTGTTATCTTTTTTATGTCTATAAAAATTTATGTTTCATCAAAATTAATCACTCAATGGAGTAGAGAACTTCCTCACCAAAAATGACGAAACTTAATTTAACTTTTTCAAAAATGTGTATATTATGATATAAATATGATATTATCCTCTGCCATGTCGCCCGTAAGTATTTCCTGACGGCAGAGAGAAGCTAAGAATAGAGAAAATTGGAAAGCGCCTGGGGAGGCCTACATCCGACGTGGGATTCAATATGGCTGATTATGATGATCCTTCAATTCCAGAATGTGTGAATCGTAAGGCTATAATGCTTTATATATTTCTGATATGAGCCTGATTTCTCCGTGTACTCTTATGCGAAAATGCATGTTAACGAATTTAACGATTTCTATTCGAAAACGATATTCAACGGCTAATATAAGTATGTGTATTCAATTTCCCCCCCTTTGATTACCTCTATTTCGCATGACCAATAATTTAAATTTAATTCTATAAAAGAACTGAAGTCTGCGAGTTATAAAAATGATCCTCACGTTTATTTCTTATAGGATAATGTTCAATACGTTAAAACTCAAACTCGAAAATACTTTTGTAAAAGTAACAAAGAATTTTCAAACCCAACTAGCTATGTATGAATCCTGTGATTTCATTGTTCTACCTTATAGGGATGTGAAGTAAATTATTGAATTAGATTCTCATTCCATTTTATACTGGTAACTCTTAATGCCTTTTTTTTATCAGAACAGAGTCCGCTATTCTATGTAGGAATTTTGCGTTTTTTTACGATAGTAATTATATACATTGACATATTTATATCATTATTATAAATTAAATAGATTATACGATGAACGATACAATTTCAATTTAAACTTGAAAGATTTGCTTTCTGATTTCTCCTTGATAAATCACGCCGTAGTAGCTGTAGGAAGCTCAACCGGTATTTTTCCTGAATATATTCAACTGAAATTACATTAATTAATACGAATGAATGATTGATTGTAAATTATATATTCCCCATCCCTCTGTTTCTATGGTTATTTATGATTTTATTTACTTTTATCAATCATCGGATTGCATTTGAATAATTAGTAGAAAATAATTAATTGATTATATTCAGCAATCTTTCTGTTTTCAAGGTCTCTTTTTTCATGATTGTATTTATCCATTATTTGATCACATTTTACGTTATGAAATATTGGTTTCCATCTCTTGCAAATTGTGACCTCCCAATTAAGTATCCTCTGCGATTCAGCCAATGAACTCTGATGACGCCAGTCGGGAAATTCCGCTAAAGGGCTAACACACTCCCTGTCAGAGAAGATGCCTTTTTTGCTGGGAAAGAGACGGATTCGAAGTGATGTTGAATACGGCCGCCGGAAAGGAAGGCCTGAAAACGATCTTGAAAGTGCATTGGATGACTCTGTTCGATGGAAACAATGACTGAGACGCACAACGGCGGTGCTTTTCCAGCGATGGATGCGAACTGTCAACAAACACGTACATGGAGAAGGACGGGACCACTTCGATACACCTTGAAAGAGACTTAAAATTCCTAAACCATGGACATTCACTACGAGCTAGGCCTTACGCGAAGATCGTAACCCCCAAGCACAGAATAATGAATGTTGAATGAAATCAAGTATGAATTGTGCTATGAATCTTTCATAATATTAGGAGCTAAATATTTACACAACCAACACTAAAATGAATATCACTTTCGTCCACCGAAAGAAAGGTATCTGAGGCATGCATAACAATTCAATAACGAAACAAGATAGATACAACTAGGAATTCATTTGCACTATTCACAGATTCTAATTTATCTAAATATCGATTTTCTTCATCTACACGCTTATCCTGCAAGCCGCTTATAGGCGTGTGGCAGAGAGTGTAGCTCTATTTGACTATTTTCCAAATCGATTACTTTCGCATATTGCTCTCGGAAAATATCTATTTCTCTGTACCACCTCGCAGTATTGGAGCTGACTATAAAACAAGGAGGGCGTATAATCTCGATTACATCTTCCAGGAACGTACTTTCTATGAATTTATTAAGTAATTTAAGTATTTGATGGAATCTTCTTGCTTTTCCTGCCTCCTGAGTCATCCAATTAACGCTCACTGATTTGTATCATTACTAATTACAGATTTTGATTACTCTAAAGTCAAGCTTGTATGTTATTCAATCGATTTCATAGTGAAACTTCTTATGATGATCATAATAATTCATTGATCACAAAAAGGTTTTCGAACCCAATCCTGGTAGTACAATATAACATAAAGTATAATAAATAATACTAAACATAAGAGAATAATAAAAAATGAAGGAGGGAAGGAAATAGAGAAACAAAGACAATTCACCTAAAAGTGCTCATCTGGTGAATACCATCTACTTGCCAACTTTACTTCAGTACTACTCAGCCAAGGCTAAGGTTACTAAGATATTGATCATTCAAGGATAATATAGATGTGTCTGCTAGTGATTTTTTAACACCCTATTGGCAGTTGATTTATATTTATTGAATTTCATCCTTAATTTTCATGATAAAGATTTTTAAATTTTACGAGGAAACGCCCCCTTATTATGTGGGCGTTTTCCCGCAGCGTGGGTCTCACCTCTATCAATCTCCAGCTGACGACTTTTTCCCACAAACCGAATCTTTCCTATTTTTTCACTTTTTATACATTTTTTCTTAATTAATTATTAGAAACTCATGTAAAGATATCAGATGAAGTTAGATTAAAAGAGGTGCCCACTCAAAACTTGCCTATAAATGGGAAAATAATAATAATATAATTAGCCATGGACTCGCGCATGACTTAAAATGTTTTCAATTATAAGTTTAATATACTCAGTTATTATCCATTGACTATGGTACTTTTCAGAAAAAGGTTTTACCGCAAGCCTTTTCTGAGTCTCTTACTATACTGGAAAAGTTTAGCATTAAAATACTATCATTCATAATTAACAGGTGAATATAACAAGATTATAGAAATTGCGAGGCAGAATGCTAAATTAATTATGACAATCATTTAGGAAATTCGATACACTATGATTATAAATTTGAATAAATAATAAATTTCCTATGGCTACTTTATAATTCCAAAGATATATTGTCTCACTCAATAGAATATGTAGTCTTTCTTTCTCTATCATTACAACTAAGCATCTCAAATGTATTTTTTTACACAAAAAGAGAATATAGCGCCACCTTTCGAAAATATTTGTAACCAATTTTTTAACTTATATAGCAGATTTTTCGCCTTTTGAAATAAACATACCATTTGTTTCATTCCTCTATCAATGTCCATTTCCGAGTAATTTCATTTTAAAATCAGGGAGTCTTTTGCGGGACACCCTGTATGCATAATTTATATGCTTGGATAGAACTCTCTTAGGAGTTCACAAAAGCAGTGTGGAAAAGTTAATTTTTTCGATATTCGATATTTCATTAAAAACGATATGAATTTCAGCTTGGAGAGACTGAGAAGAGGCGTAGAAAACCTCCCCTCAGGCGGTGAAATAGCTCGGCACGTGCCTATGTATCTAAATGCCTTGGGTTATGTTTGAATTTAAGTAAAAAGTAATGTTTCAGGAATAAGATACCGCAGTAACAAGTAGTTAAATTTAAAAAAAGATCGAGATAAAACCAAAAAAAAGTTGAAAAAGTTGTCAGAATACGTCAAAGTTTTAAATAAAACCAGAACACTAAATTTGACATAAAAAAACCTTGAGCATGTCACCCTTTCATTTTATCATCTTTAGTCGTTGAATGTTTTGAGTCAGAATTTAAAAAGGTTATTTCAGGTGTGAATAAAACTAATGCAGAAGTTCTTCTCAACTTGGATAACTATCGATTATTATTATTATTATTAATTAAATTGTTACAGTTAGACTTCTAGTCTGGTGGCAACAACATACTAAATTAAACAAACACCAAGATAATAACTTTAAATTAAAAATACAAAACTCAATCACTCAACAATACAATTACAATACTAATTATCTTACAAATGGCAACACTTAACTACAATACAACAACAACGCTAGTCCCCAAAAGTTACAACACTCAAACACAATATTGTCACAATACCAATTACCTTAAAATTTACAATAACCAAATACAGCCCAATCATATTGGCGATCCCCACAAAACAATACATATTTTCTCACAAACAAAACACTCGTCAATGGCAAGCTCACTCGTCATTAATAATTCCTCCCAATCTTTTTAGAAATTCCCTATGATTTTTTGGGAAGGGCTCGAAGACTTTTGCAGGTAAATTATTCCAATCTGTGACAGTACGGTTTAAAAAGGAGAATTTACTAATATTTGTTCTCTGTTTCAATAATCTAACTTTGTGCCTATGGTCTTTCCTACCATGAAATTTTGCTCCAGTGACTCTATTTGATAATTCTTCTAACGACTTAGCTCCTGTGTATAATTTAAAAAATAAGGTTAACCTTTTCTTTACTCTTTTATTAGTCTAAATAATCTGAATAAAAATCGATTGTGCAAAATTTGATTGCAATCTTAATCTATAAGGTAATTAAATGGCCAACTGATCACAAAAATAGGAATGAAGTGATTCATTTGTAGAACTTGAAAGCTTTTAAATGGAGCAGAACGGATACCGAAATAACTTTATTTAAATTAAACCAATCCAACTTTTAAAATTGACCCAGTGGAAATAACACTGGTAAATAATTATTCTTATATCTAAATATAGATTGAATTCAAATCGAATGAGTTGATTGATAATGAATAATTACATTAAATAAGTTAATTATTATCCTTATGACTTAATAATTTATGATAATAATTATTGTAACTGAAATTAATTAATGTACTTGGGTGTTATTAAATTAGAAGTAATTAAATCAAACAGCAGTGCCTAATAATCATTCTTTCGATTAATTGAATCAATATTATTTTTTATAATTTTCAGAGTTCAAATTATTCTTTTAATCACATAATTGTAATATTATTTTAAATAATTTCCACCGTTATATCTTTCGATTGACTGAATCATAATTTTATTTTTAATAATTTCAACAGTTAAAATTCGTTAAAAAACAGTTAAAAATTAAAAAAATTATAATCACATAATTAAAGTATTATTTTTGATATTTTTCACCGTTATAATCGTGGGAACTCTGCGAAAAAATCGCGCGCCAGATTTATCTTTTTAAAAGAGGGAAAATTTTTAGATGAATGCGATGGCCTGACATTTACATAAATACATGCATGCGTTAGGGTAAACAGCGAGGCACAATACGACACGCTTTGAGGACAGAGGAGAATAAATAATGTCCGGTCGTAAGTGTTCCGCTTCAAGTCCACTCGATTCGGAAGAAATTTAGCGGCACGTGGACCTCTGATTAAAAGCGGGAATTTTTGCGAAGCCAAACAAAGCGCGCGAATGGATGTGCACATATCTCAGAGGCGTTTGCGGATTTTAAAAAAATTTCCACGCAACCAAAAGTAAATGCAGATTGGGAGAAGTGTGTATTTGAACAGCCGCGTCAAAAAAAAATAATGAATTACGGGAGCGCGACTCGAATGCATGCAAATCATAAAATCAACTTGGATTGATGATCAAGTTTTAGTGGGAACAAGAATTTGGGGAAGGAATCGCAAAAATCAATCTGAGCCAACACGATTGAAAAATTTTTTTCTGCTATCCTTAATATTATTCCTACGACCGGTAACTCCTGCGTCATCCTATCCTAATCAGCATTCCATTATTTTGCTATTCGATGACCATGTCTCCATTCTCGTTAATCAACGCACAGATCCATACACGCAGGATTTTGTCGCCCCAGAAAATAAACAAATGATCCACACAATCTAAAATTCAGTTTCAGATACGTGACCCGTAGGGAAGCAACGCTAAGTCGCTCTCACAATTAATTGTTGACCTTCGACATTAACGCTTCAACAATCGCTAATTGCCACGTAACGCTGCAGTAGTTACAACAATCGTTTGTAATTCCTTTCGACCGAGTCAAAAATACATGAAACGTATATGGAAATATCAATTACTTCCTAATTACAATCTCATTTAGTAATCTATCACAGTTATAAGTACACATACAGTCACGTATACTGCAGTATACGTGAATTTGATTTGATAAGGATTTTATTTGTGTAAAAAACGTATATGATATGGTGAAGAGTATTGATTGCTGTGCGTGATGGGATTTGTTGATTTTGGTGCATGGACTGAATGTTTGTTTTGCATCACTGATATTACCAAACAACGAAACTGCTTGTTTAGATTAATATAGTAAAAGGTTTTCCTAAGCTGAGAAGCTAAAATTTTTTAAAGTTTAGATAAGGAAAGGTTCCACCAAATGTTTAGATTTTTCAATTATTTTCTCTATCAATCCTTCTCTCGATATTTGTCTCATCCATTTCCTCTGCCGTCACTTAATTACTTTCATCAAAACCCAAATACAACGTGTTTGTGTTTCTATTACTATTCCCGCAATAACTTCATCTCGGATATAGGAGAATTCTTGTGCAAACCTTGTTGCATAGTAATAAATATGATAGTGTATATTGTGAGAAGTATGTGAGTAAATATAATAGTGTATGTCAAGCGTGAGTAAATAAAGCAGTTATCATTTGCATACAGTATTTGACGTTTTATTATCCACATCCTCATCTCAATAGATGAGAAAGAAAACATTTAAATGGCACTGTTTAAAGAAGAAAAACATTAAGAAGAAAAACATTTAAATGGCACTGTTTAAACTTAAGGTATGGTTCCGTCTATTTTTTTTTTTTTTTTTTTTAATTTCCGTTACGTTCTAACTTATTTTCCGTTTTGCGAACCAGATAGAGGAACATCCCGGGTTCGATTAACTTTTATCCGTTTTTCCTAGGGATTTTTCCACGATGCATTATTTCCATACCCTTAAAGATATCCTAACCCTTTTCCTTGCGTTTCCTTAGGGGGCTTCTCTAGGTGCCGCTATGAGACCGTGGCTGTGGACGATGCCGCACAGACGGACGAAACCACATTTGCCTTTGCCTACAAAGTTCCCAAAACGGTATGAGAAAATTTTCTGGCCGGATAGCTTAGATAGCTAAAGCAGCCTCCCAAATAGAGGAAGATAACAATCGATTCCTAGCCACTCCAGACTTTTTAAAGTCCGTTCTTCCTTGGGATTTTTCCTGGGTGCACATCTTTAAAGATATCCTTATCCTTTTCCTAACTTAATATCCACAAGGGTTCATTTCTTAGTCATAATTTCGAATAAAATAGTCAACCTATATCCAGTCAAACATGGTTTTTAGCACGCTATTACCAATGACAATTGGTAGGGATGCCCAGCATTGACACAAACACCCCGATCTTGCTCCGGAGGTCATTTCTGCTTTTTTTCAATGCTCAGTGGAAAAACGACAGCAGGTCAGCCCATCTCATTAAGCTCTTATATCCTTGCGATTCTTTAAATGGATTACACAAGGAACGTATGTGGCTAAAGCAGGAGAGATGGGTGATGATCGATAATTTAAGAAACCTGGATGACAATTAAAGATTACAAGAGGACGTGATATTATAAGACGCGTGGACGTCTGCTGAGAAATAGGCGTGTAAGAATAGAGAAGTCTGAACGAGTGTTATTCATAATAGAGTCAGATGACGTGCTTACCTCGAGAGTTAATAGCGTGAGTGATGTTTATGTATGCATATTTTTACTTGTCCGCTTTGCTGAACTTTGCATTAGGAAATCCATTCGAGAGTCACTCTGGAAGGTCATCAAAGACTCGGAATGTTAGAGGATGGAACGTGAAAGAGCATTCGATGATGTGAATATGCGAGTGGTGGACGTCCTGTATTAGACGGATGCATGGCATTTACATGATTTACATATTTACATGGCATTACCCTGCATTGACCCTGTCTCAAGTTATCTCCAGTCTTCCCCCTTCTGAATTCGGTATTCCAGTGCGCGTCCCAGTGCCATACGTTTTCGCTCAACCTTTACCTCTAACCTCATTCGCGCATTTTAAAGGAACCTACTCAGGCGGCAAACACCGTCGATGACTGATTGATCGAAAGTTATGAGTCGAAAGAAAGATATTTAATACGGAGAAACTTTGATTGATGAAAAAAATTATGGAAATGTGTTGAACAAGGTTGTAATTATACTAATGTTATTACTCCATCTTTTTCATTTTTTATTTTTTTTAAATTTCAGTTTATTGTGATTTGGTCTATTTTAATTATTATTGTTATATATAATTTTCTTTCATTTTGTATCGTTTTTTAATTTAAAAAAATATTTTATTTTATTATTTATCCTCATTGTGTTTTCGCGGGGTTTTTCGCCATTTTTGTGTGGGTGTTTTCCCGCATCGTGGATTTTTTCTCTATCAACCTTGGATAGATGTGGATATTTTTTTCCCACAAACCGAATCTTTCCATTTTCGTTTTTCTCTCTTTTTGTCTTACTTTTATGTATTTGTTTCTTTAATTCTCATGTAAGATCATACGAGGTTAGGAGAAGGAGAGGCCCCCAGCCTAATCAAGGGTCGAATAATAATAATTAGAGATTTACCCTTACCTAAAAATAGAAGTTCAAATGTAGATGCTGCAGTCTAATTAATTAAGCGGAGTGAATACTTTTATGTTTTGTATATTTGAATAATTGTAAGCGTAACAAAGATGATGAAGTGACAATTTGGAATGAAAAGTAAAATTATAAACTGTATACTGTAGTTTTTGTGGTTAGAGGATATACTATGTGGTGTACATGATATGGTGGGGGTACCAAGGAGATATCTATAAATTTGGTCTTGATGTAGTGTTGTGGTGTTCTAATACTGTCTGTGGGTAGTGATGTTATTTTTAGAATCTTATCTTTACAACGTCTGGTGTGAGAGATTGGGATTTGAATTAAGTTGCTCATAGACAATAGTTGTGGCTGCCACTGGAAGAAAATCTACTTGCAGGATGCACATACAAATAAATAAATAAACTACTATTATAGATATGCGTGTAACGTACTCATAGCTCCCAGAGAGATCCCACAGTCATTCACGAAAAACAACTGTGACGTATTGGTGCAACCATAAATTTGTTAAGACTTTTGTATACTTAATTGTATTATTGCAAACAGAGTTGGCCCGAGAGACGGGCTGTTACCCGGGGCGCTAGGTTGTTGGGGACACATGACGTTGGACATTAGTAAGATGTATTTCCACTACATCTCGGCCGAATCGATAGATTATATTAGTAGGATGATTGGTAAAATATTCCTTGTTGGATAAACGAATCATACAACAAACTCAAAGATATATTATGGCTATTCGCCATTTCGATGAATCCCAGACAAAGATTAATTATTGCTATTTGATCGAGAACTGAAATATTCAAGCAATCAAAATAATGGCGTTTCAGTAAGTCTTTTGATAAATAATTCTTGAGTTAAATTATTAAATAGAAAGTTCAATGAAGCAATAGATCGCACCTGAGAATATCTGACGATCGATACCGTAAACTCGTTGTTTATTAAACATTAAATTGTAAAAACAGCAAATTAAATGATGATATTGTAGTATTGGTTAAAAGTGCTTCGACAGCTAAGGTCATTTCGCACGTGGACTCCCACTGGGAATTGAATGATGATTACGTTAATAAACATACCTTAATAAATGATGAATAATGATTACATTGATAAATAATATTCAATAGATTAGAGCGAAAAGTAGGCCATTATAAAATATTTTAAGGTATTCAATATAAAACCACAATAGTTCGCGGAATCTATATAGAGCTAGGCCTTCAGATCGCTAAGAGCGCAACGCGTTGGAGCGAGAGAGGTCTTGGGTTCGATTCCCGGTGGGGACTCATGTGCGAAATAAGTTCAGTTATCGGAGCATTCAAAAAAAATAGTAATAATAAGAAACAACATCTAAAGCTGTGACAAATAAATCATACCTTAAAGAAGTTTTTAGTTTCGTTTTTAAGATGTTAAAGGACATATTTAAAAATTTAAGAACCAAAAGTCCCTCTCCTTTTGCTTCTTCGTAAACTTAACGTAAAAGAAATAAAAATCTGTGATGTCTCGGCTATCATACTGTGTCATAATAAAGTGTCTTTGCCGAGTTTTACAGGCTATTCAGTAAGTCTGAAACTAAAAATTTTGAATGGTAAATTTTTACTAGGACAGCGAATATTAATACATCATTAGTAATACCAGAATACCAAAGGGTAAAGTCCATATAGACCTGGAGCCGCATATAGCATCCCTAGTGGGACAGACATGACTTGCCTATACATCGTCCAGCGTTATGAAGGGACCACGTTCAGCATATGGCCCCGTGTATTCCTTACGGGAGATTGGCGCGCCCTGTTGTGACTATTGCATGGGAAAAGGAAGTTGGCGAAAATTGATTTAGAATACATTCAGCATGGAATAAAATCAATTCCTGACGGTATAGTTCGATTTAATAAAAGTGAAATTGAGTCATGACCGAAAAGAAGTAAGAAAGTAAGACTTGAAAAGAAGACAAGTGAGACAAGGAAATTGTAAATATGTTGTCGGTTTCCTTGAAGTTATGGATTAGGATTTGTTCACTTTTCAAGAAACATGGAATATCTTGGTATCAAAATCTACTTCATGTTATCCACTTTCCGCTTATACTATACATGATCTCTTCATGATGCTGAACGATACATAGTTACTTATTTCTTCATAGGTTTTCATAATGACCCTGGAAGGGAAAACCAAAGAACTAGAAGCTATTGTTACGTTTCGACAAAGTTGTAAATAAACTCAACTAATTTCGTAACATCCACAAATGTTTATTGTACAACCGGTTTCGGCCAAAGTACGGCCATCATCAGATACCTAAAATAAGAAAATCAGCGTATTTATGCCCAAATAAGGGTTTTCAATTGTTAGGACTGGTAGGGAGACGGAGAGATGAGGGAAGAAAAAGAATCTTGGTTCATTTTCAGAGGGGGGGTTTGGGAAGTCGAAATTAATAAGTAAAAGCTTTGTAAAAATTATTTCAATAGTTTTCACCGCGTTCATTTATCTACCTTCTGATTGTTTGTTGTACTTGATATTATTAAAAACTTAATGCAAAAAGGGGTTATTAATATGGTTCCTCAAAGTATAAACGGACTCGAAAAAGTCGGAGGGCTGACGGGAATCGAACCCCGGATCCTTTTTCCGCATCCCACCAATTGATCCCAGAACTCGGGTCAATCCATTCTTTCGGGAAACTTCATTAACGTAGTTTGAAACTGGTGCGGTAAAGTTTGATTACGGGTACTTTTAGAGCTCCTTCCCATTCGCTATTCATATTATATCCCTCGGAACCCTAGGGTTATCCCTGGTGGAGAACCAGCACAATCGTCCCTCCAAATTCATTTAATTCTTTTTCATGACGGAGCATCCCCATTCACCTCCCATACTAATCGCTTACATCTTTTACTCCAACCTGCATGCTCTTCCCAGCATGGAGGCCGTTTTTTATAAAAATCCCTCAGATGTGAGGTTAAAGCGGCTTCCTTATCTCCACTCCTCATCTCGAGCATTTCTTAAAGCGATCGCGATATGGGCTTTCGTGACGCTGCCTCATTCGCCACCGTTTCCACCGCCGATAAATCCTCTCCACATTTGACTGTTCTTATGTATTTAGGCGGCGGAATAAGCTTTCCCTACAAAATTCCTCCGCTCGGCTATGCTAACATGATCTACGACACGACGCCCTTCACCGATCCCGTAAATTACAGCATAGTTCCTGATATATTGTAAAAAAGAGATGATATTACCGAATTCTCATTTCCCACCGAGCTATTTCAACATGACGTGCGATTTAATGTTTAAGCGCCATAGCCGGCTCGAGACACGGGCGGTCGCCCAGGGCGGCGGGGTTTTCGAGGGGCACGTGATGTTGGTTGGAGGATTTTTATGAGACGTGGAAATTTTCGTGCGATCGTTTCGTGCAAAAACCAGTCGCATTACCCACGGAAAAACACAGTAAAAACCTGCATAAAACCTTTTTCAGTGAATCGAATGAAAACCGCGTTTTAAGTGGGGTAGCGTTATAACGAGGATACCGCAAATTATTATTTTTCGCACAAAAAATGGGTAGGATTTTTATGCTCCTAAATTTTTAAATATGAGCCTTATATATTAAATCAAAAAAATTAATCTATCAATTTTTCTTTATTTGAGATAAGTGTACATATATAGAGTCCCCGAGCTTTTGTTTTGTTATTATCGTTGCCTTTCCATCATTTCTATTTTTAAGAATGGTCTTCTTTTCGTACCAAGAGGACGTACTCCGTTGTTACTTAATCTTGCTAAATTTTCACTCTAGAATGAAGTAATTTTTACAAAGTAGACAAATAGGAAAGAATAATGTAAAAAATCCTTGTTCTATCAACTGAGGCGGAAGAATGGCTAGAGGAGGCAGGGGTGCATCTAGTGAATGGAAAAATCCGCCTTTTAAGCGGGCAGCAGACGTCTTAAGCTATATCTTTCCCATGTGTTTTGTGAAAAGGGACCGGGAGAAAGCCGCGTATTAAGCGGGATAGCCTCTTAAGCGGGAGCCTCTTAAACTATTTTTACTCCATTTAAAGGCTGTTCGTCGTATAGATGTATCTCGTGTGAGAGTTTTCTCAAGAATCGATATTTTATTATTAACGGCGAAATTAATCATAAAGCAATCATAAAAGAAACACTTATCAGAAAGATTCCTAGTGAAATCTTTACTACCAACATTTAAATTCATTTATATTGAGCATTGTGGATTAGGAATTCACTTTGCGTCACACCAACGAAATTATTTTTAGTTTTGCTGTTAGACAAAAAAGCAATTTGTAAGTCGAACCAAAATCATAGTAAAATGCTTATTCCTGAAAGCTTTTATATCGCGAGTTTATTGGGAACGTCTCCCTTAAGAGGTGAGGATGATGCGTTCAAAAATATAGAAGAAAAACCAGCAGATACTTGAAAATTTTCAACTCAATCCACCAGTGAAATGTATTCTAAGCATCTACTACAACAATCGGAAATAAAAAATAACACAAGTAGAAATTTGTAAGCGCCAATAGTTTTGTGGCAAATTTTTAAAATTTATGCGAATTCATGACGCAGATCATGTTTGATTAAATTCAGAAAACACTCAAAGTTTCACTTGTACACCATCGTCAGTATTTTAGAGGCTTGATTACTGTCTCTCGTGGTACACTATTGTGCCGCGGCACATAGTTTGGAATATATTGATTTAGAATAAAAGTTTTTATGAATTAATAGATCACAGTGGACAACTACATATTATTCCTGGTGAATTGGTTAGGTTGAATTTGCTCAATCTCTTAAAAAGTTTGAGCAAAATTAGAGCAAAAATAATGAAAATATCTTAATTAATATCATAGTTTAAATTAGTTAGTATTAATTAATAATTATCAACAAAAATTATCACTTAAGAAAACAGGAATATATTTTTTTAATTGACGTTTCTAAATTGTCTTCTATGTTGAACCTAATGTTAATTTGCATTTGTATATTTTCCGTCAAAACTTTAAGTTTGTATGATCCATTGCATAACAAGCGAAGGTTTAACTCAGACGAACTTCTTCACTTACCGTTATAATTATCGAACCTGCTGATGCTATACGGAAGTATGTCTACAGGAAGCCCTTGATTAGTTTCCTTTTTAGTTATATAACATTATATGTATTATACATAGGTTAGTTTCTTTTATTAGAATAGATCAAAACCATGCGGTTTAGAAAAATAAAATTTTAATTAGTGCACATTGTTTTGATGCCATCCTTTTGCATATGCGCTATCAAATTCTATTAGTGATTGAGCCATTATTTTTTCTTGCTGTGCTTCTCAACTCAGAACGGAGTCGACGAAGTTTGATTAGTGCGGTTTTAATACGTACGGTATCTTTCTCCGACTCTCCAATTTCAGAGGCAAATTAAATTTCTAAAAAACTCAAAAGTCTTTCTCTTCTCTGTTTTCGTATACATGAATTAATAATCCATGTACACGTAAACAATAGCTTAATTCAAAATAGCACATCTCAGTAGAAATACTACGCTAGAAGAAAATGTTACTTATTATATCCGATACATAATAAAGGGTCAAATAATAATAATGATAATAATAATAATGATAATAATAATGCATAGCCTAATTGTTGCACTTTTTTGTTTTACTATAGTATTTTTTTTTGGACGAGTGTCTTTTCTTTCAATTTTTGATGATTCCCTCATTATTCATTACTAAGAGATAAAGGTTCTCCAAGCGCCGAAATAGCGGCGACCGTCTAAGGGCGATTACCGGGAAACGGATAATCGTTTAGCGGTCCCAGTGAATGAATTCAGCATTGGACCCCCTATGAAGATGGAAGCATTGTTTCCGAAATGTACATCGGGATTCTGAAGAACTGGGACCGCTAAACGATTATCCGTTTCCCGGTAATCGCCCTTAGACGGTCGCCGCTATTTCGGCGCTTGGAGAACCTTTATCTCTTAGTTCATTGACCGCCGAGTTCCTTTTTTCTCCTTCTATTATTCATTACATATATGTGATTGCATGAGTCATTGCTATTAATGATCATAACTGAATTCATAAATGATGAAACTATTTACAAATTATTGAAATGTTCAACTTTTTATGTTTAAAATTTTTTAAACGAAGACCGTTGTTTATCCGCTCCGGTTTCTAACAATGTACATTTTATTTACTTGGAGTTTGATTTAATTGGAGGAGGGTTTAATAATCATCTGTAATTACGCCTTTAAACTAAAAATAACTAAGTTTTGTTCTGAAATTTAAAATAATGTAACGTAAATTAAAGAAGAAAGAAGTTATGAAACTATCTTTCAGAAGGATGTAATTCCACAACGGATGGATCGAACAGACCGTTTTGAACCGGTTTGACGTTGGAAGATCCAGATAAACCGGAACTCAACCGATATTTGTTTTCTACGAACTGGAGCGAAAACCGTAATATCTTTACATATTATTTATAACCATACGTTTTCGGTGACCAGCGCTTTTCTTCCTTCACGCTCCTTCAAAACATATGAGTGACACGCCATTTTAAAGAGAAAGTTTCCCGCTTCCCAATAAAAACAAACAAAAAAATTTTAAATGCATCATTTGGGTAATAATAATAGAAATAAAATTTTACTTTTCCAATAGAGTTTCGTAACTGGATGAGTAGATTTCGATATCTATCGATACAAACGAGGTATATCGAAACGGACACTAATACTCTATTTCCCAATCCAAATACATTTCAACATAACATTTTCAACTCCAATCACTAAAAACGTATACAGAAACACTAAAACACACCTTCGTGTAGAAATCAATTACTTTCAATTTAGTTGGGCGAAAATTCCGCGCGGGGCAACTAGAACAGGTATCACGATTTCATTCCTCGAGGTCAACTTCGTGAAAAGGTGCCATATCTAAGAAAAAACTGCATTATTACAGAATATATATTTTTCTACGTGTTGGATTCTATGTATATTCTACGCATATATTTTCTACGGGCTATGGTAAATATTTATCCCGGGCTTATGTGCTATGTATGCACAAGATTCTTTTCTTCTTGGGTTCTTTCGCTCTATGTACGGTGTAGAAGCGTGTTTCAGACCAGCAAAGAGACCATAATGACGCAAGTTTCATAAAGAATCGTCATATGACCCCCAACCAACCTCAGTTGGAACGTGGCCTCTTGTAGCAAAAGCCCTTAAACAAAATCTTTACATATTTGGCGAGCGACTGTTTCGGAGAGCAATTTTCCGGATGCGGCCCAGCGCTGTCATATAACGGCTCTGGTACTGCGTTTTAGTTATAACCTAAGCGGTTTCCGAGGAATCTTGCGCTGGCGCCCAAAACACAGCAAAAAGTGGTGTATGATGCGAGAGGGGGCACAGTGTCTCTGGGGAATCCATGGGACGGAATAGACTGCGTTCTTCTTCTCACGAATTCCACGAGGTCAAGAGGAATATCGATCCGTGTCACGTGGTTTTTTCGAGAGCTCCGCCACCTGCCGAGGAGAATTTTGGCAGGTGACTTAAAAAATAAATAGAGGAGCCTCGATGACGTGGAAAAAAAAGGGGAACGGCTCCTCCTCTCCGAAACGAGGCCTTTGATTTGCAAAATGATATTTTAATGCATTTTCATCTCGAGATGCGATGAAAGAGTTTCAATTTCCGTTAAATGAATCCCGCGCGTTTTTCGGGATGTTTTTTCTTTCTCCCCCTCTCTCTCTCTGACGACCGGGATCTGTCCGATTTGATTTCGCGTTCCTTTATCTCGACGTTTTATCGTTGATACTCCCGGTTTATGCTCTTACAAAGTGGAGATTTTATTGAAAACTAAACGCGGACGAGAGGGAAAAACTGACGTTTCCTTGTACGGACTTATGTGAGCGTTTCTCCGACTTAGATGGCGACTATCCTAGGACCGCTTCCGTTATCTTAACGCGAAAAATTCGTTTGATTCTCTAACTTTTACCCCCAACGGAGCTGAAAACAAAGCAGAGTTGAAATAAAAGGGGACGAATAAAAAAATAGCAATAAGTTGTAATTTATAATTTATATCTTAGTATTTTTATATATTTTACACTCACATGTCTCCTGATTTGTGATCCTAAGCCTATCCTATATATTATATCTGTTATTGTTATTTGCAATATTTGTATATTAAACTGCTGTGACATGTTTATAACACTTTGAATCATAATGGATAGATCCCGTTGAAAGAGTAAATAAACATTTTCAAAAAGTAAAGACAGCTAGTATTTGTATGCCTCACAATCGCTTTTTTTCAGCAATTGTGAAACATATAAATCGTTACTTGTTCAGAATGGCGTTTCATGAAAAACAGCCGTCTCTGATCAACTTTAACAACATTCTCATTAAGTTACTATACTCGGTTTACTTTACGAGTTCTTTACTTGTTACATTTCATAGTTGAAAAAGACCACAGCATCATTGCTTATGATTAAGAATATTCATGTACTTCTCATATACATCCTACGAGCCCGGCGTGTGGTTCCGTGCTTCTTCACGTCTATTTCCCTAATCGATTACTCTCCCTGTATCGTCCACGGAAAAATGAATTCTTGAAGAGAATAGTCCTATTTCCCTTGTTTTCTCGCCGTATCAGAAAGTGCGCCCGCAACTTCTTTCAATAGCACGCTTTCACTGAATCCATTGAATAATTCTGCAAAAATGCTTTAACCTCCTTTCTTCCAACGATTCCAATCCTATTCCAAGAAGTAGCTAGGCAACGGTTGAGAATAAATCTACTTATTAGAGTAGAGTGTATGACTTAATGGATCATGAAACTCTTCGCAGGACATCTAATTTGCGACGCATCATTT
Organism: Pachydiplax longipennis; assembly: GCA_036926295.1. Taxonomy (NCBI): domain Eukaryota; kingdom Metazoa; phylum Arthropoda; class Insecta; order Odonata; family Libellulidae; genus Pachydiplax; species Pachydiplax longipennis. The sequence continues at coordinate 41,651,541 of JAVFKF010000015.1, forward strand.
CCGTTGAGCATTAAAATCTACAGCCGCCTCCATTACATCGAACAAAAAAACTACTTAAAACGCTTTTTTAGAGTGAAAATGACGTTAAAAGATGAATAAGAGTTTCCAGTAGGGAATGGGCAACTTTCAGTTTCTTGCAGGTTTGTAAACAAAAGGGAGATTTTTCGGTTATTCACCTTTTAAATAAGTACTTTTCACCTTAAATATAGTAGATGTTTCTTCACTTTGCTTTATTTGTCACACCTGCGAGTAGGGTATCTATAGATTTCGTGAACTGCTGTATACCTTTTTGTCATATTTCTTTAGAAAAATCTGATTTACTCAGAAAGAACGAACTTTCCTTTGCTACATTCATTTATGGCAATATTTCAATCCACAATAAAGCGATATTTATCAGATAGAAAATTAGAGAAGAATAACGATTTTTTTAACATTAATGGTAAGAGGCAGAGCACGATCTTTCCAAGACTCAGCTCAGTAACCCACAATACCCTGCACTGCCATTCTCGTTTTTTTGATACCTTTATAACTTGAGTTTTCGACGAAAAAACACCACCTAGCGACTTTTTAATCTAAAATTCTGATCTGAGAGGAGATTGATAGGGAAAGATATCTCTCCAACTCAGAGCTAGAAGCGGCTCCACAATATGTTCATTATACTGAAAAAAAACTAGTCATCCCAAAAATAGGAACTAATAGTAATCCCAGTCAATAGGAACCCCTTAAAAGACAGAGCAAAGCAAAAGAGGAGAACATAAGACAGCGGTATAGATAAAGTAAACACTTTTGATCTATCAAATGAGACGGCCGATTGGCTAGATCGGGTTGAAGAGCATCTGGGAACAAGGAAGTTCTGCCTAATAAGCGGTGGGCAACTTAAACGGTATTTTTACTATAAGTCCTGTAGGAAATGTACCAGGATCGAGAGAACACACCCGATTACATTAACGATAAATTTTTCTATAAATTAACCTTAAAATGGTGAATTCTAACGGAATTTAGTAAATCATACGCTTGAAAAAATTTCGCGAGCTTCCTGAGTCAAAAAACGCTGAAGAGGCATCGATGGAGAAAGGAGCGGAAGCATACTGTGACGGGTTCTTAAAGAGGGAGGACGGGTATCAATAAAAACTCGTTTATTAGGGGTAAAAGAACGGAATACGTTGCCTCAAGAGGCTTCAAACCCTCACTGAAAACTAATAAGGAGCTTGAAGAAGGTTTTAAGGGCTTCTAGAAAGCATGTGAATGTATTGTGAAATTCCCAAAAGTAATGAAGTTATAAAACGATGTATATAAATATGAGATAATGAATTAATTTAAACAACTGAAAACTCTAAGTAACAATTAACGTAAGAGTAGTAAAGGTTGAAAATTGCATGGAAGCAAACAGCAAGTATTACACTTATATGTGTGTATAGATTAAATAGTAATAATTTAAAACAACTTATTAATTTAACTACCTTAAAACAACTTACTTATGGCTTTCCATAAAGTTACGCCTACCCACATTAAGTATGTTAAATGAGTATTATAAATAGTGATTCCACAATTTCCGAGCTAGTTCCAAAAAATTAAACATAACAAATTTACGCCAGATATACATGAACTAGAAACGAATCAGCAAAAGGTGAGTCAAAGAAATTTTTACGAAATTTTGTTTACAAAAACTTACTTTGTACAGTTCTCCACAAAAAAATCGGTGTAGTCCGTGGTGCATAAGATTGAGGGGTTTAAAATTTCAGTACAAATATTTACGCCAGATATACATGAACTCGAAATAAATCCACAAAAAGTAATTCAGAGAAATAGTTACGAAATTTGGTTTACAGAGAATTACTTTGAACAAAAGTACGTACAAAGTTATTTGCATGAATAGAGTCCCAAACATTCTTTTAAGAATGAGTCACACGACAGCCTTTAAAGGGTCTTTGGAGAGAAGTAGGGAGCTCATAAAATCTGGAATTCGATAGAGTAGGGAACTTTGTACAAGATCTAATCTAAGCGTTGGAACATGGAGAAGAGGAGTGAGCCTAGTTGCCTTGTTGTGGAACATGATATTAAGGTAGTGAAACTAATTCTGATGAAACATTATGGGAGCTTATCATGCTGTAGATGAAGGTGTACGTATGATATATCAGATTTTACGATTAAGATTTCTTTTAGAGATTGATATTTCGGTAAGTAAGATGTAAAAGAACTCTGTAGATATGGTGCACGAGATTCTACTATATTATCAAAAATTATAGGCTTTGTTCATGGAGGTAGGGCTACAGTTATGATGAATACATCCTATTTATCCTTATTGTGTTTATACTGTACTCGGGGCGATTAGAAAATTTCCAAAAGATGCTGATTGTCGGTCCTTAAAAGCTATTGTTACGTCACACTACATTGCTTTTTAATTTAGTGGGACTTTTTGTTGTTAGGCAACACATTTGCTTGACGATACGCCTCTGTTTTCATTTTAGTTTGAAATCAATGTTAATGATCTCAAGTCTGACGGCTGGAACATTTTTTGGGCACCTTGTTTATCTAAATTGTACGTCATGAGCGTTGGTATTGTATAATGAAGTGGATACTACTATAGGCTGATACCTATGAAGACAACTGTAGTAAAAATAAAAAGGGCTCCTTTACCGGAAAAGTAGGACTTATTCTCTTTACTCTGTTTCATGCGTGTTGCACACCGGGTACTTATTTTCAACTAGCTGTTCACGATCGATATTGATCTAGTTATCTCAATATATCGACCAGTATTTTCCATATAAGAGGTTTAAAAAGCTTTTTTACTCATACCTCAATTTAGAAAAATATATAATTTGTTTTCCTGTGAATTCCATTCTCCTGTATATATCAGTTTCACGGTTTTTCGCTGAAATTCCGAATTTTAATACCTGGATATTTTTATACTGTGTTCCAACTGTTGATTTCCTTGCAATTTCCATTCCTTTTTCTATCTTAAACAATGATTGCAATTTTTCCAGCTATTGATTTTATGTATAAAAATTTTTGTCAAAGTATTGTTCATGACTTATGTTAATTAATGTTACGCACAGTTTTCCATTACACTTTTTTACTTGTATTATCAGTAGATTTGTACATATTTTTCCTTCTTTATGGGTGTTTTCTTTCTGTAAAGGATTTTATCTAAGGAAATGCGTTTGGTTATTTTTACATCCACTCCTTACGTTTTCCACTCAATTTTTTATTAAACAAGTATCATTCATTTTTATCAATATAATTATAACAATATAGAAGAGACCTTTGAGTTTCAATCTCGCGCGAAGATATAACTTTAAGACCTTTGCATTAAACTGAGCACGTGTCGCACATATAATGACAGAAATTAGTTTTTGTCTTTCATTAACATAAACAAACATTAGGGCCTTACGTAACCGTTTCTCTTTGGTTCATATTTCACCTTTTAATTAATTAATTAGGCCCTTGCATTAACATGCAAGATAAAAAATGTATCGCAATGAGACCGGTGCTATAGAAGTAGCGCAGTGCGAGGATTCCGTGAGGAATATTTTAAGAAAATAATGGATTGGAATGCGGTGGAAAGGCTCCCCCTTTTGTCCAATTCCATGCGCGCATAATGAAAACTTTTGGAAATTATTCTAGCAGCAAATGAGAAGACATTTAATAACGGTTATGAATGCGCGCTGGATATGAGAAAATCAATTTGAGGAGATGTTATTATTTTCTCCCGAATGGTGGCTCTGGCATCGGATGCTCCTGTTTCGGTTTCTTTCGTTTATAATGCGCTCTTCTTAAATCACGCGGAAAAACAAAAGAGAAGCAATCCTTTGATTGGGCTATGTTCAGCTTCAACGGCTCATTACGCAGCTCAAAGAATGTTGGCAATGCTGATGTGAATGTACATCTTCTTTGGTTTAGTTTAACGTACATTTTCTTTAGTTTGCATTCGTACATTTTAATCACAAAAGTAGCAGATGTGTCAACGTTGGAGTATTCGTGATATATGCGTTAAAATTAACAAATTTGGCAACGTCGGAGTCAGAGAAAATTATTTGGAATACCCACGCAAATTTTACGATACTAATAATAAAAGTATGAAAAAGAAAACAGTATATAATGAAATGAAATTGAAAAATAAACAAGAGAGTAATCAAAAGTTCATTAAATCCTCCTACGATTGTAAAAAATAAGACATATGCATATGAAATAAAAATCATATGCATAAGGCATATGAAATAAAAATTACTGATACAAATTTAATTAAATTTTACATATTAATAAATATAATATATAACTCTACAGACATAAAAGGTTATGAAAAATTAGATACATTCATGGGAATAGAAATCCGGATGTCGTTCGATCAATTCCCAATTCAGATTTAAGCTGTGTCATAATGGACCCAATTTCAAAGTAATACGTATAATACAATCTAGATTATTTAAATAATAACAATATATTATGTATAATATATTATATTATTATAATAATAACAATACGATTTAGATGCTGTATTTTTTAAATATCTAAGCATAAAAAGACCCATCAGATTTCCACGTATGACAGTGACATTCTATACATATAATTACGAGTGTAAGCAAAGAAAGCCACCCTTAACAAAGGCAATGAAAAATTAATTTAAAAAATCAACTACGCCTCGCTGTAAGAAAGGAGTATGCAATTACAAGATTCATTAGAAACGTTTGATCGGTAATGAAAATTCGTCCTAACTTTCATTGAGGTAAAAATTTGTCCCTAAATGACTTCCAAATACTCTTATGAGAAATGCACGTTGATTTCATCTATATCTTTTGAAGACTTCAGTTCTTTCAGACAATTAAGTTATAAAATACCTCATAAAGAATCGAGGTATCAAAAGAACAGAAAATGAGAAAGAGTTTTCATTTCGGCCGTGAAAAATTATTTTCGATTCGAATGTGAGAATTATGATAAAATAAAAATCGAATCAAAAGATGGACGGAAGCAAACGACTAATAGCAAAATAAATTTCTATTTCACGAGAGTTAATTGCTAAAATAAATTTGAATTAAACGAAGAATCAAACATTCTCACATTTTAAACTATCATATATTGTCATCGTGAGGATTATTAAATTAACAAAACCCTAAGTTGCGGTGGCGGTGAAAAACGTTAGTTTCCAAAATTGACCCTATTTCGCCCTTAAAATTTATTAATCCCACGTGAAGTTAACTTGCGAGCAGGAACTAGGGGTACTTTATCTTTGGCGAGGATAAAATTTTCCAACCGAAAAATTGCCCAGAATTCTTACAAATAAAACCTGCATTGAAATAGTGAAAAATTCTCTCGAGAAATATGGAACGAGAAGTATTTTCCCGCTTTACCGAAAGGAAATATACCGTTGCTAATTAGTTTGGACGTTACGAGCCTAAAAATATGTGCTAATTGTCATTCAAGTAAATACTAATAAGTTGAAATGATGAGATGTAGATTGAAGATAAGAAAAACACGCTATGGCCACGAGGCTGAGAGCAACCGGAAAGAAACTTCCAAAAATAACACTTATTTGGAGAGAAAATACTCTTAAGAATAATAAACTCGCATTCGCCAGCAGGTATGAAAATAGAGTAAATTTAGAATGAGAACTTGCACATAAAAATGTTAAAACACGCAAAACTAGAGTATGCAGATGAGTTGCTGTACTTTGGTATGTGGTAAAGCGTTATTAATTTATCACAGCACTACGTTTTCTGTTGCATCCTGGCGTTTGAGCATTGATTTTTCTCAAAATACATGAAAAATTTAAATCGACTGATACTGAAATAACTCATATTGCCTGGATATGATCTATGCAAATGAAAGGATTTGAGTGAAAAATCTCGAAATATGTAAGTGCGTTAGGATAAAATGACAGCGATAATGAAGAAATTAGTTGATGGAAACCGCCGCCAGAGGAACAGAGGCGGAATTCTAGAAACATATATTTGAATTCTCCGGGTCGCGGTGTGTTCTGCGGTGATATATCCGACTTAAACAGGAGCAGCAAAACGTGGCAAAAGAAGTAAGGGAATGAGACTATTTTCTAAACGGAGATAAATTATCTTATCTAGATAATTTTCTAAACGGAGATAATTATGAATCAAAAAGTATGCAATTTTCTATAAAGTAATTAATTGCTGCTATCATACTTTTATTAATGATTTTTTCATTCCTGTCTTAGTACAGCACAGAAGATAATTTATTTGTCACCAATTTTTATCTTTGAAAATCTTGTTCGTGGGTTTGATAGTACGGAAAGAAAGAGGTATTAAATTATACGATTAATAGGGCCTAATTATCAATGCAGATTGGTCGTTACTTTTGCAAAAAACCCTGAGCTCGACCATAGAGGGCATGAAAATTATCCCCTAAGAAATTCATGTAAAGTACGTTTTAGCCTCTCTCTCTCTCTCTCTCACGCATTTCCCCAAATACATGGGTGTTCTGAAAAGTTTCTGACATTTCGCCATTTCTCGACGTGTTTTCTGAAAATTTCTGAGAATTTTCTGAAGATTTCTGAAAAAATTTGGGGTCGGAAACTTTTCAGACCACCCTCGTAAATATCCGGGGACATGAAGCCAATATCAGAAATGTTTATGTTATTTCATACTTTCAACTCACAAATTCTGGCTTAGAAGGATCATACGTATATATGTGAATACGCATATATGTGAGTTATAAATGAAATATATTTTTAAATGAGTTTAATTTATTTCCTTTATTTTGAAAGGGAGTTTACTAATTAGAAATAACTGTTTGTTCACCTCCTGTCTATGTATACCTCACTATCACTGTCATCGTTTCCAAAAATCTTGGATTCACTTATTTACTATTTATTGATATATCGAATGAAATATATCGTCGCATGTATCTAAACTGAATGTTTCCTCGGTGAAGACGAAGAAAAGATACATCTGGCTGAGAAAGAAAATCAGTTTACTATAAAATGAGTATTTATAAAAGACACTGTATTTTGAGGATAAATAACGAATATGAGGTAAACAAGGATAATTTGTAAAGTATTAAGGACTATTTAGCATTGCTTTGGAGTTAGGGCGGGTTGGAGCAGGGCTAAAATGATACATATGAAATAGGTACATATGTAAGGCTCATACCGGTGATTAAGTTTATGATTTAACTATACAACGCAGATTGTCTAGGCTAATAAATACATTATTTATGTAATGCAGCAAAGGCCTTTTGAATCATACCCGGTAATCAATACATGTAGGTAAAATCTGAGAAAGTTACAAGTTAACTTTAAACGTAAAATTTTACTCCACTAGGATTAAATATTCTAGCGCAGGGGCGGGCAAACTTCGTCCCGAAGAGAACTTGTTAATCCTTTGGCCGCAAAGGGAATTCTTAATTTTTCGGGTCACCACTAGAAAACCTGGGGAAAAAAAGATTTTTTCCTGTGGGTATACTCTTATGAAGCAAGAAATACCTCTTCCCTTTCAGATATTTTCACGAAAAAATACGAATAGTGATTAACTTCTATAGCAAAGATACACTGAGCCGTTTGCTGGTTCAAAATGGAAAAATTAATCAGCAAAAGAATTTGTTTCTTTATTAGCCTCGTTTTAATTTTCACAGAACAGAAAGTAACCGGCATAGTTCCGAAATTATGCTAGGGATTGTAGCAAACAACGTGCTGTTCATCCTAAATATAAACAAATACACCGAGTATTAAATATAGATACATGTAGATACTTACTGACAGTCAGGCAGATTCGGAATCTAGGTTTCCGAACTAGAATTCTGGGGCCCTCAGCAACTAAGATGCCATCTTTCAAGGAGAGGTTATCAGGTTAAATCACGATTTTGAGACAATATCTGCTTAGCGTAACAAGGGGGGTTTGTCCTGGATGTTTCTTTCCAATCTTTCGCAATATACGGTTGTTTTAATCTAAATTCAAAAGTAGCCGATAAAATACCAGCTGTTAAGCTTCTTCCCAGCTAATCACTGGCAGCGATGACATTGCGGGAGCTCGACCTTCATTTTGGCTGCTCGATTTACGCTGCGATCGCGGCCTATCAGCGGATTATTTTTCTCTTCTTTTGAGATATTTTAAATGAATATATTTGCTTTTTATAAATGCACTGCATGCCAACCGGAGTTTTATAAGCTTACGCTGGAATGCAATCAAAAATCAATCAAAGTTTTCAATCGAAGATGGCTGAGGAAAATCAGTGCATTAATGTATTATCGGTCGGTGTTCTCACCGTCATATGCCATACGGTGGCTCGCCGGGTATTAATGTAAATGCAAATATATCTGTCATCATCTGGCGGCTGTATGCATAACCTAGTTAACCAACCTCTTTGTTAAACTATAATCTACTTTTTTTATGTAACCTTTAACATCAAAATGGCCGAGCGGTTAAAGTGTCTAATCCAAAAATTCCAAATTTTCCAAAATATCAAATTTTGCCCTCAGTGGTTCAAATCCTGCTTCAAGTAAATTTATTTCCGGATAAGTTTTCAGATCCTGTGATGTAGATGATTAAGATGGCTGCCACCCACAGGAGATCATCAAGATCAGGAGAATCATATTTATTTCTAATCAGTTTCTTATTCAATTGTAATATTTTACATTCAATTCTAATGCTGAACAGGTCTCATCTCAAAGTCGTGATTTCACCCGAGAACCTCTCCTTGTTAGATTATTTCTGACGTTTTTACAATTGAGTCCATGATTATTTTTTCAAAACCGTAAGTCACTAGTTTTCTATTGAAGTTACGCATCTACATAGTTTTCTGTAAATGCATTCAAGTCTCATGCGTAACAATATTTTATCCTTGTTCATTTTCTCGTTCTTGTTTTAATGCTCCTTTTCCTTTCTTGCATTCTTTCTCTTGATTCTTTCCCTCGTTTTTTCTCTTTTTCCATATTTTCCCACTCCGTTATCCGTTTTTTTAGTTCATTCCTTTTTTGTGTTTATATTCTCTAACGAAGATCTTCATTTTTCCCTTTTTTGTTATTCCTCCTCCGTGTTTTATTTCCAAACATTATTTTATCCAGTTCCTCCATTTTATTATAGAATATTTTCGCCATACTTTTTTATTTTACAATCCCTCTTTTTCTCTGTTTTTTTACATTTATTACTATACTTTTCCTTTTCCACCCTTACTGTTACACTATTTATCCTGTTCCTCCATTTTATTATAGAAAACTTTATCCATACTTTTTCCATTTTACAATTCTTCTTTTTTACTCCCAATGTTTTTTTTGCAAATTTATTACTTTTCCATTTCTACCGATTCCTTTTTCATGTTGCACATTGGCCAATTTCTAGTCTGTTATGTCTGATCTAAAGGTCGAATCATTCCGCTACATTAACGAAAATGGTTTTTCACCTACGCTAGTGGATCCTGACAAAAAAATACATTTCCCTGGCGAAGTCGGGCATTCAGATCGATATCGTTTTTTCAGACTGTCTCACTCTCTAAGTCTATCTCTTACGATTGAAGATGGAGGTTTTCGTTTAGACCAATAATAAGCCTATCTATTTTACCCAACAGCTCACTGGAGATTAGGAATATGTTTTATGATACCACAAACGAGGTTTAACTTAGGTTTTCTCGTAAAGAGAAAGCAATATGTACGTCAAGTGCTGAATTTTGACATCATAATGATATTAAAATCCAAATCCTTGAATTTTCGACATAGAAGATATTGGTAACCTTGCTAAGGTTTAATGATGATGTATAACGCTCTAAATTCCAAAGGGGCATAAAGAAATCGGTGAACAGCCGAAACAATTTCACTTTGATCTACGCTTCACTCTACATTCTATGCATCTATTACAATAGATTCTTGAACGCATATTCAACAACGGTACAAAACTTGAAATTTTCAAGCGTTTTCTTGGTGAACTTTTACACCTTTGCGCAAACTTATGCAGTAGAAAAATCAAGAAACACTTGGCAAAATTAAAAGTATCCTATCGACACTACAGTTTATTTTTAGTTAATTTTTTAAGACACACTTACTACCTCACGGAGCACACTTTCGACTTACAAGGACAAACTTTTGTTCCCAAGCACACAGTTTGGAATGCGTTGGGTTAATAGGCCTCGATCATTGGTTGGGCAAGTGTTTTTGGTGGATTTTTTACTTTTTAAGGGATTTTCTTGACGCTCTCAAATGTTCGCCAAGAAAATAATGCTCCAAACGAGGAATGAAATGATTTAGACATTTATGCTCAAAATTTATAGGATTATCAATATTAGACCGATATGCTTACAAATGATATTATTTAGGAGGTATTTATGCTGCATCTATATTTCGTTCTCGAATGGTTCGCAGACCGCATAAAGTGTGCAACAGGCCGCAATTTTCCCACCTCTCGTTCACACCCACAATTATTCCGGATAAGAAAGAGATAAATTTCATTCACCCGAGGATCGGTGAGCATTACAGCCAGCTATTATACATATATATGTGTAGATATGGCAGAGGGGGATGTCTTTCCACATCCGTCCCTTCCAACTTCCCTCGTCTCGGAAGTTATCCATCTCTTTGCTCACTTCCTTACGATCTGAAAAAGCCTTTCACAGAAAAACTTACTTTAACTCGTGGGGGGGAAGTGAGATATTATTTCAGAGATATCGTACCTTCTTTCGCGGGAACAAAAACAGATTCTGCTCCAAAGTAAGCTCCTTATGTCTCAGAGAACAATCTTGCGGTTGTCGAGGGAGATCTCAATAATTCAATTTCGCACGACGGGAATTGTGAATACTTAGCATCATTCGTACGAGATTTATTGTGGAGACCAGTTTCACTGCTGTGACAGCGAACTTTATAGGATTCTAATGAAAGAGGTCTGAAGCTAAAAATAGCGAAACTACAAAGAATGGCGAAAGACTCGTTTTATACATGTATGGAATAGCGTATTTAAGATACAGAGCATCGAATTGAAACCGAAAAAGAGGAAAAAAATTATTTTTTCGGCGTGAAAACTGAACCACAATCGAAAAAATTATATTCTTGAAATCGAACCGCAACCGAAAACCTTAGTTATTTCGTTCCGATTTTCGGATCCCAGTGATGTACATTTTTCCTGTACATCATTAGGGGAAGGTGTACTAAATATTCATACCTAGGAGTAGCAACTAACTATCACTACGTGTTATTCTACAATTTTGCTATATGAAACGATGATGTAAGCTGCTTATAATAACACAAATTTTCAATAGTAGATTCCATTACGTTGGTCGGGGCGTAAAAGAAAAACTGTTTGAACCCAGGATCTTCCGTAATGCTGGAGGTTGATTAGCCCAACTACGCTATGCTCCCTCTAACGTCAACACGTAAAGCATATGAACCCATGTATTTCTTTCGAGAGAACGGCGCGCGCTGTTGCTACATACGCACAGAAAAAGAAAGTTGACGAGAACTAATTTGGAAGAAATTTAGCATGGACAAAAGTCAATTTTTTATAGAATTCTTCCTTTACGGCGAAACTTCCCTGCAGGATGGTTAAGGCGAAGGAACTGGATGTCTTGGAAGCAATTAAATTAGATTATTAACAAATAATGTCTGCCAAAATTCAAACCAATACCCTATTCTGCCCAATCGATAATATTTTTTAATTGAATAATACTTAAGTCAATAATTATATATTATATATGCAATAGTAGTGTTTATTTACCGAAGCTTAAATTTTATAATCGCTGCAAAGGAATAAAGTGGGTTTAGATTTTCACACTTGATGATGCGTTACAACAAAAACTCACACGCACTATATTTATCAACCTGTAGCATAGAAAACCGTGTGGAACGTAAGGGAATACTTTGTGGGTAAGAGATTCAGCAGATTTGAGTGGTCCGTCCCAACCAAATCGGCATGATGCATCGCGATGGTAGAGATAAACAGATCACAGATAATGAAGCTGAGGATGAAGTTAACCGATAAAAAGCTTCATCTACTCGATAGAAGCGATGAATCGAATGATTGTCATCTGGTCACAGTTGGTAAACATACGCAATAGATAGAAACTTCGATACAATGATTTCTATGCATGGAAGAATGGATGAGGAGATGCAAAGGTATATGAATGTAGCTAGAACAGTGGTGATTTCTCAATATTTAAACGTAAATATTTTTTCAATAGATATTTACGTTGGAAAATAGTTGTAAATATAAGAGTGTGATTTCGTCAACTTTATTCCATGGAAGAGGAATAAAGGGTTGTTTCGAAAAGAATGAGAGTAAAGTGAACGCTGATGGAACACGGGTATGCGTGACAAAAACAGGGGAACCGAGTCACTACTGTTGACCGAACGTGATTTTAAAGGAGGTGACGTGAGGTCTAAGAAATTTACGTAAATTTAGACATATAAAAGGGATTCAAAATGTTAAATGAGGCATGAGGAAAAAGGGAATGCTTGCAAAAAAGACCGGAAAAATATGCTGAGCGAGATACTTACGAAAACAGACGTGCGTATCCTTAAGAATAAAAGTGAATGTGCGAAACAATTTACGGATATACATATAAAGGAAAATACTTGCGCAAGACGTAAGAAATGCCCCTTACGTGATAAAATTCTTCTGGCGATAAAAACGAGCTTTACGTCCATTTCTTATGGAAGGCTCTTTAAATGCCTTGGCATCAAACCCGGGATGGTTAGGTAGAGAAATAGTAACCTATATCCTGGAAGATGCAGACTTTTATTTGTGTGCCAAGTCTTAAAGCTGCACAATATCTATTTGAATGCGAACATATGGACGTACATGCAACCAGAGATCTTCACCCACAACCTCACCATATATATATTAAGATAAGTTATGGTCTTGCGCACGCAAGTACGAAGGAAAGGAGAGAAAAAGGAGTGAATTGCTGTGAAACCTTTTCCACGTTCATTCGGAAAATGTGACGCTAATAGCAAAAAGCTTTCTGAAAGAGAATCCGCAGACTCATAATTAAAATGGAGGTAATAGCAGAGCGAGGAAACTGCCTCTTCCCTCTTATCTTGCTGAGATGTTCGCATGCAGTTTCATTCCGAGTGATTAGAAACAACCATGCCATCCACTGCTCTACTGTAAGCACTTTTATATTAAGTAAAATATACAGTATAGTAAAGCTACAATATAACGTAAACCTAGGAATATTGTCTGATAAACTGAAAAATCCATCGGTCACTGGGAAAAGAATCACGGTTATAACCCTTTACTAAAAGAAAACGTAGAGAAGTATTCAATCTTAAACAGATCTGTATTGATATCGATATTTGAAGAAGTGTTTCCTTTCTCTGTATGAGAAACGATATTTAATGAAATGCATCACATATTATGTGAAATAATCCATTTATTTGTAGTAAATATTGTATTCTGACGGCAACGGTACGAGTTAGTGTAGCTTAAAAATATTTAATGTAATTCTAGATGATTCCATTGGTTAAAATATCATTCAAAATTCTTCGTGTATTCCTGCATCAATTTCATCATTTTTATTACCAACTTCAAAATCAAAGGATTTCACGATTTTCACTCAACTATTTGTTCACTCAACGATTTCGTAATAAACTCAATTCCGATTTTACGTCTTACGAAACGCGCGCGATGCGTTTAAATACCGAAGAAACTTGGAACCTTTTTGTACAGATAATGCGTAATAATATGGATAAATATGTTCCCTCCAAATACTCTAACCAAAATAATGAGCCTAGATGGTATAATAGAGATACTAGGAAAGCGTTAAAGAAACAAAGACGATTGCATTTGAAATTAAAAACCGTTATGAGGCTTCCTAACAACATAATAACGGATCAGGTAAAGGCCGAATATAAACGAGTAAAATCAGAAACAAAACGAATAATGCGTGATGCCCTCCGTCAATTTAAAAGGAAAGTTTTATACGAATACTTAGACGAGGACCCAAAAGCTTTTTGGTCGTACGTGCGTGAGGTCCAAGGTAAAGTTCAAACCGTAAGTTCGTTAAAAGATAACAGCGGCAATGTAATTAACGATTCTAAGGAAAAAGCGAACATCTTAAATGAATATTTCCATAGCGTATTTACGTCCGATATTACATTAGGCGCCCTACCAGTAGTTAATAAAGCAGAAACAATGTCGAATATCACATTCAGGGAAGACGGAATTATTAAACTTTTACGGCAGATTAAGCCAAATAAAGCTCCTGGTCCTGAGGATATACCAGCTCGAGTATTTAAAGAATTAGCAGAGAGCATAGGCCCCTTTCTTAAAGTAATATTTGAAAAATCTATAAGCGAAGGTAAGGTCCCAAAAGATTGGAAAATTGCAAATGTCACCCCAATTTTTAAAAGCGGCGTAAAAGATGATCCATCGAATTATAGGCCCATTTCGTTAACTTCATTGAGTGGTAAAATAATGGAACATATAATTACTAGTTCCTTAATGGGTTTTCTCGAAACCTCTAAATTCATTGTTAAGAATCAACATGGTTTTCGTAAGACACGTTCCTGCGAGTCACAGTTAGCGTTATTAATTCACGATATCTTGAAATCGGCCGAAAGTAAAAGACAAGTCGATGCAATATTTTTGGATTTTCGGAAAGCGTTCGATAAAGTCCCGTATCGTAAATTGTTGTACAAATTAAAACTTGCGGGCATCAACGAACAAGTAATAAGTTGGATAAAAGATTTCCTGTCCGATAGAGAACAACGAGTAGTATTAGATGGTATTAGTTCCAACCTAGTCAAGGTGACCTCAGGCGTCCCACAAGGAAGCGTAATCGGGCCATTATTATTCTTAATATACATTAACGATCTTAATGAACACATCGACAGTAACGTTAGAATATTTGCGGACGACACGGTTATTTACAGAGAAATAAAAAGTAATGACGATAGATTAAGCCTGTCGAATGACTTAGATAAAATAGTAAAATGGTGCGACGACTGGCAATTGGAGCTCAACGTAGATAAATGTTCAGTAGTTAATTTTTTCGAAAGAAAATCCTTTGCCAATCATAATTCATATAGCCTTCGAGGGAAAACATTATCAACTGTCGATTCGGTAAAATATCTCGGAATAACCCTCACGAATAACTTAACTTGGGGTACCCACATCCATAACATATGTGGGCGAGCTCTTAAGAAACTAGGCTTCGTCAAAAGAATAGTCGGTAAAAGCGAAGAAAAAGTCCGCGAGCGATGTTACTTTGCGCTAGTTAGGCCTCACCTCGAGTACGCATGCAGTGTATGGGACCCTGCTGAAAAGTGTTGTATTCGCGAGATAGAAAAGGTACAAAGAAAGGCAATACGCTTCGTAAAAAATTGCTATGATAAATCGGTAAGTGTTACTCGGATGCTTCAGGAGGCAGGATGGGAATCTTTAGAAAAAAGAAGGCTCAATCAGAGATTTAAATTACTTGATAAATTCAGACAGAGCACGTTCATAGAAGATGTAGCCGAGATTATGCGCCCTCCTTGCTTTATAGGCCGTTCTGATCCAGCGAGAAAGATCAGAGAAATAGATGCTAAAACCAGTCGATACAAGAATTCTTTTTTTCCCAGAACAATACGCGAAAATAATCGACTGGGCAATTAGAGTCCTGGTGCTTGCACCCCCTGCCACACGCCGAAAGGCGGCTTGCAGGGTACAGATGTAGATGTAGATGTAGATGAACTAAATTAACGATTCGCTATTTTTCTGAATAATTTACGCTGGTAACTAAATTTGTATATTTTGCGATGCAGTTTGGCCTTCAAGTCAGGAAGCAATGCCGGAGGGGAATCATAACAATTTTTACCATTTAATGGTATTCTCCATAAGACGGGAGGTATACATCCCTCCGAAAACCTCCCGTTACACATTAGCACATTAAAAATTAATAAATTGGTCATTGCATAAAATTGTTGCATTAACACATTATCCTATAAGTCTAAATTAAGTTGGTTTATGCTTATATATAAATTGGTTGATACTTTACAAACGTAACAAAGTCCACCTAAACAGAGATAATGAGATGAAATACAGTATAACTTTTGGACAACGGAAATTTACCCGAAGTAAGAATAACTTTTTACGTATTTTTATTGGGAGACTGACAAATTTTGGAGTCTGTAGTCTATCGATCTGGAGCCTAATAATAAAAACTTCTTACTGAACCGAATCCATTTCCTACCATCGAATATTCCACTATAAATCCCATACAATTCACTAACCTTCTTTGAAAAATTAATAATGTCCAAATTGTCCCGTAAAATAATGTCTTATAATGTCAAAAAATTTCGTAATTTTAACAAAAAAGCGTGATTGCAAAATTGTCTAAATTCAGAGACTCATGCGTCACTTTTTATTCCTAAAACAGCCATTTTCCAATTTAATCTCATAAAAACGTCAAAAAAACATAGCAATGGCATTTGACACCCAGTCGACGGCGTGGAGATGAAAATTTGACGAAATTTCGGGATATTTTATTCGAGTTTGCGTGATCTAGACCCGATATCTGCAATCGAAGATATGAATTAAATTCTCAATTGAATTTTCTTACTTGGGCTATTATTATCGACGTCGCACTATAATTTTTTCCTAGTCTTTCTTTCTCCTTCTTCATTTTAGGAAATAAAGCCTGCGATCGATAAAAGTAAATTTGTAAATTTCTGAATTTTTTTTAAAAATTGTTATGTGTAATGATAGGCAATCCGATAAAAGATGTGGCTTGGCGAAGTAATGGTGTAAACTGTGGCTATGTATTAACTGTAATTAGGGGATATTTGTGGTGTAAATACATTACAAGAGATACAAGGGTACGGGGTATAAGTGTTGTTAGACAATAGTTGGGGCTGCAGGAAATAATAGATTAATGAAATAAATAAATGTAATGAAAGCCGATTTATCCTATCAGAAAACCAAAGGGCAAAGTTCAGTTAGAGACCCAATCGGCAAGTATCCGAGTAAAATAGAAACTTTGTTATAATACATACAAATAATTGAAAATTAAGTCGCATCACCGCACTGAGAACAAATATAATATTGAAATATAAGTGGCATTTATATGAAATATTATTAACAGGTATTCTAATGTGTTGAGAAAATATTTACATTATACAGAGCAATAATTTACGTAAATTTCTCTATAAATATCTCAGTTAGAATTTCTCAGCATATTTTGTATTTTTTTTAAAGGAAATGACAACCACTCGTGAGGAGATCATGCCTCCATTTCAAGAAGTATGTTAATGAGAGTTCTTAAGCACAATCTTTTCTCCCACTATTACTGAACTACGCTCATCTTTAGTTTCATACACCAATTTACGGAATGTCGTAACTTTTCGCGACTTGTTTCTTTAGTACTAAGTAGTCCTTCCGTGAATCTAAAATATAATCCATCTTTGTCTTGAGATATTCGAAGATATTTCTGAAGTTTCTTGGAATAATGACGCTACCGCTGATTTATACAATTCTGCAGTAGAAATCTCGCTAACTCATCCAAAATTGCCTCTCTTGGTGGAGTTAGTACAGAATTGATCAAATTACTATATTCAAATTCTTTTATGCCATTCATTAAGGAGTAATACATATTTTCGTATATTATATATAATTTAATTGGGTTGAATAACCTGTTTGTGATAAATAAATAATTATTTTTATTATTATTATTATTATCATTATCATTTTACGATGGTTGAGGTTGAGCATTGTTTAGTCTCCCGGAGTCCCCGGAAGTACCCACTCTTGGAATGAAAAACTCCCGGAATTAAGTCTCCGGGCAACCCTACAGCTGGTGCCCATAGCGCCGAATTATTAATAACTCCCTGTATATGATAATGGTATTCTAAAATCATGCCATTAAGTTTTCCCATTAATCTGTTCAGTAATATCGCCCTGAATTCAGCTTCAGCAATCAAAAATCCGAATTCCTAATCAATACGGCATTGCGGATGGCTAAAGTCAAAGTTTAAACGTTTCGTGATACGTGCATTTATAATTGATTACCTCCACCGAAAGAGAGGAAGCCGCGTCACAAAGGCAGTGTTTATCGTGACTGTACACTTTCTCAGGTAAATATCAGAGAGAGGAATTGGCATTCAAACACCCCCTGCCACACTTCAAACGATAGGCCGCGTGTCAACATAATGGAAACATGAGGAAAACGTGCGCATGAAACGTACATGTCGAACAACGTTTATCATTTTGATGTGTATCGCTCGCTTGCAAATGATCTGCGGTCTCGTCCACCAAATGCTTTCACTCGTTAATTCCCACTGCTGAAATAACTCATTCAATTTTATCTGTTTTTATCAATTGAGCTCTTTTTATTGCGGCCATTATACGGGAAAAGAGACTGCATCCAGTAAAGGAGGGGTGAAACGCACGGTTCGGAAAAAAATTACCCCCCCGGCTAATGATGAAAGTGAACCGAATTTTCGATAAGTTTATTTCTTACATCTTTTCAAACGATCGCCAACATTATTATAATAATAATAATGAAACGGCTATACTGGGGCGAAAGTGATGCTAATTAGTCTCTTTTTATATTACCCTTGTTAGTATGAAATTTAAAAGAAAGAGCATGAAAAAAGGACGGTAGAAATCTACTATATGGGTTTGAAAACCATGAAAAGAGCTCCTAAGAAATACCCCCACAGCAGAAAAGTACCCACAAAAAAGGGTAGTGAAAATCCTGCGAAACTTAAGGATAGCCAGCATTATTAAAATAATAATGAAACGGTTATATTCAGGTGAAAGTGATGCTAATTAGTCCTTTTTAATATAACCCTTGTTAGAATGAAATTTAAAAGAAAGAGAATGAAGAAAGAAAAAAAGAAATCTACTATTAAGGTTTGAAAACCTAGGATAGAGCATAGAAAAAATACCCCACACCAAGGGTATCCACAAGAAATCCTGCGAAACTTACAGATAGTTACTACATAAGAAAAAGGCAGGTTAAGACATCTGAAAGTCAAAACACAGCACAGTATACTTTAATTACCTTATACAAATAGAAATACGTTTTCGTGAGAAATAAACAAAAAAAGAACATTATGAAGTGCGAAAATTGAGGTTACATGATGTACAGTATAAAAATGGCAATTGAAAAAAGGAATATAAAAGAAAATTAAAGAATTCACTTAAAAACGAATGAAGTTATTTTCTACACAAATCAAAACTCTGAAAGGCTATAATGATAACGTCGATAAAGGAATTTATATTATATAAATAACCCTGATATCGGCGCGCGCAGCAGTTAGTGAAGCTGTCATGCAGCCGATTCGTCGATTTTTCCTTTGAGATCATTAAAAGCGATTGATGAAAGCTACAAAGTCCAAACCCAAGAGTTCTCTAAATCATATTCCATACGCAAACATACATCAATAAAAAATTGCTAAAAGAAACAGAATGGCAAATCATTGCGGCCAATTTAACTATTTTTACGGGGGAAGAGCTAAGAAAGGAAAAGGTAACGTAAGAGGATTTAATTAATTAACTATATCAGCAATGACTTCGATCATTATGCTCCTAGGTTCGACGCCCTGTTACAAAGTCCTGCCGTAAGAAAATATTACTCATTTTCAGCTTTTGTACACTTTGCTTCTATTGCAAATTAAATCCAGGATATAAGAACACGAGAAATTTAAAATAGCATCAAATGAAAGAGTACTTAACAAAGATTCCTTTTCTTCTTCCTCGTGCCCAAATTACGCAAAAACTGACTAAGAAAATTCGGGTTTAACGCGTCAACTTTAGTCTCAACAACGATCAGTAGTGTTGTGCAATCCGATATTCTGTTTACTTTCCCGTTTCTATCGTTTCCACGAATAGAGCAATAAAACAATATGTCTTACCCTTAAAAGAAAACAACACTTGTTATCCTTAAAGGAAATGAAGGCTGTAGACCGCACGGATACCCTTCGATGAGTACTTTCGATAGAATCGATTCGAGCATTCGATAAATCGCCTTTCGATTGCCCTGACCTTAGGCAGTGAGCGGGCAGGTGCGTGCGTGTCAAATGGAACATTTAAAGGCAGAGAAAACGAATGCACGGAGCTGTCGTTTGTGGGTCATTCTACCGCAATTTGAGAGAATAAACTTGCCGGTCGATACTTGGGAGAGAAAGATAGGAAAGGAAAAAGAGATGTAATCTTGCGCTCCGAGAAGTGGAAAAAAGGGAATTGAGTAAGACTTCCTAAAGAAAAAGAGACAATGAATCAACTGTGGGGCTCTAACTAATGCTCTGTCTGTCACAAATAATGTTCCTAATATATAGATACAGTAAAACTTTGTTAAGATGCTTTCTTAGGAAACCAAGTAAAAACATGTGATAAGCGGGATAGCGTTATAACCTTGTGTATATCTTAAATTGGAAAACAAAACAGATGGGTATTTTGACGCTCTAAATTTTAGATAAATGCATTTAATTTAAAACAAAATTTGTACTTCTTTAGTTTGCTTTATTTGCCATTTATTAGATTTGGGATGTCTAGAAAAAGAATGTTGTTGAGCAATACTGTTTGCTTTCTCGTTCTGCTTTTGAAGAATGGTCTATTTTTCGTAAAAAGATAGTAGTTAAGTTCAGCAAAGCAATTTTTAAAAGATAAACAATTGAAGACGAGCAATGTGAATAATTTTTGGTCTGAAGTGGAGGTTTGGTTTTAGTGGACTGCGATGTATCTGAGGACGGTAAAATTAGCGTTATAAGTGCGTAGCAGAGCGTCTTAAGCTAATTTACAATGTTTTTAACGTAAAAAAGACTGATACCGAGAGAAAACCGCGTATGAAGCGGGATATCGTCTAAAGCAGGAGCATTTTAAACAGGTTTTACTTTATTTATTTGCGGAGAATTTTTGTTCTGAATTTCGTATATCCTATGGGTTTTTCTTGTTAGGACTTGAGAGAACTTCGACTATAGGTTTTAACATCTTAATGGTTTTGAACAGGGTATGGAAAACTATTCTACATACTTTACTGCTATACTCTCGGCTTTGTTCGTGACAGTATGAAAGTCACTAAAATGTGACAGGTACTGTATTCATCTAGGTACCTTCTTACTGAATGCTGTAAAAAGTGTTATTCGCTGGGTCATTGTGCTGCACTTATGCAGAATGTTTCTATCGATAATATTCTGATTCTAAAACCAGGATCGAGCTACCTCAATCTTCCTTCAAGTATGCCTCATTTCTTTACCACAACGTTTGGTGGCTAATGACTGAGTCGTTGAGGATGATGAGGCCTTCGTGTTGATGAGTTTGTCTCGACTTTAAAGTAGTTAAAAACGTTTTCTTTGAGGAACTCTAACGAAATACAGAGAAACTCGGTAACAACGCTTTGCAGGGAATGCGAAAACCGCCTATCGAAAGCAGGCGGCCGATTACCTGAAACAGGCTGCATTGCATCTTGGGATTTGAAAAATACGCGGTATGAGTGAGTTACAGAGCGTCTTAGGCGGTATTTTTACCATTGATTCGTTTGGTGGGGACCGGGAGAAAACGGCATATTAAACGGGAATGTCTTAATCGGGTTTTACTGTATATAAATAAAGGTATGTTCCAAATTTGTGACCTTTACTTTGCTGTAGGCCGCCACCAGGAAAAATAAATTAACTACTTTTATACCTCATTGCAGATTTACAATTTTAGCATCAATTTCGAGAACTGTTTGATATTTCCAAGGAAATTGAAAAATCTGTGGTAAAGTGTATTAATCTTTTTTCAGCCATCCAAATTCATGAATATTAACGTACTTATAAAGACAAGAGACTAAAAACGGATTATCACAGACGGAACCGACTCAAACGTCAATGTATTTTGTAACAGAACGCTGTTTAGCCCTGGGGTAATTTTTCCTATCTTGTTCCTTGATACTTGGACGATTTTTTGCTCCTCTGGATATCAAAGTAACTTGTTTTAAATTCAGTTTATTCTCTAAATGAAAAATAGACACGTCCTACGCTAGTCCCAACATAAGCATTATGAAAGCAAGCAGTCTTTTCTTCTTTTCTTGAGATTCATCCAATGAGAGCTTGTCATAAACATTCCTTCCATGTTCTGATAATAATGAAGTCATTAACTAGAGATAACTAAATGATTAAAAAATTCTGGTTTCAAAAAATAGACTGCTTGAGAATGAGTAGCTCATACCAAGGAGAGTTTTCCAAAACATGGGGACAACCAAGCGGACCAGGGGGTGCGAGCACTGAAGGATTGAGCTACTTTTTTAGACTGTTATTATCGCGTATTGCTCGCGGAAAGAATTAAAACTACTTGTTCTAACGTCAATTTCTCTTATTTTATTCTAATTATCGAATTGGCCGAAGTAACAGGGGGGCGCATAATATCAATTACATCCTCTGTAAACGTACTTTCTCTAAATTTGTAAGGCAGTCGCAACCTTGCTTATAATCTTCTTTCTTTCATTGATTCCTAACCTGCATCTGAGAGTATCTTTGTAACGCTTGCCATTTTCTCGTAGCATTTTTAACAAAACGTATCGCTTTGCGCTGAACTTTCTCGAGTACCCGTTTCATCCGCTGGATCCCATATACTTGCCGCATATTCAAGATGGGGCATGACTAAGAGGAAAATAAAATCGCTCTCTAACCTTCTCATTACATCTACCGACAATACACTGCTTCGACTATATTTATGATTATTTCATTTTTTGAGTATGGGTAATTATGACGCAATTCTTTCTTTTCGAAGAAATTAACTACATTGAGCTCGTTCCCATTTTCGCACCACCTTTGAATCGTAACTATATCGTTAGATGGAGAAATAGCTTTTAGATAGCTTTTTACTTGCTTTAGGATTTGGTGGGGACAATGTCTAAGGATAGAGGCACAGCAAGATACTAGAAACATACAAGACATTGAAGAGAAATATTCCTTTGAGTAATAACTCTCAACTGCGTGGTTATACCAGATATCCCAGGCTCAAAAACCATGATTTTGAGCCTGGCACAAGAAAACCGCTAGGGAAACATAAACTGACAGATGTAGAGAGAAATATGGCTGGATCGAAGGACATCTAGAGGGAAATCAAATAAACATATATTCACGGCAAATACGGTGATGAATGAAAAAATAAAAGATCTACTTCATAATAAACCAGCAGCCGATACATCGGCACTCTGGGCATTTTAGCATGGTCAGGGGGTGGCGTTATATTGGCACCCTGGGACGTAAAAAGGATATGAAAATCATCAAAAAAGGGTGATGAGGATCGAGAGGCGATACGGTTAAAGACCATCGACTACAGCGGGATGAGTGTTTCAAATATTTAAGCCGAAACATCAACGGCATCAAAAGACAAAGAGAAGGATTTCCACGAGAAAGAAAGACCATGGAACGGTAAAGGATTTGATAACTCCACAATTTATAAAAGCTTCTTTTTAAGGGGAAGGAGAAGCGTTTTACGTGGTCTCATTTTTAACAGAATGCTCCGCCGTGAGAAACGAAGAAAATTAGCTTTGAAATAAATGAGTTCCACGTAAATTGCATCCGAATCTTCGTTGTAAACCACGCCGGAAGCGAAGACCGACTTTTTTTATATTCCTTTTTTCAGAGGAGGAACGCGGTTATTAGTGGCGAATTCCCGGATTCATATCGGAAGGCATTAAGCGAAAATCCTGGGAATGACAGGCGCATTGTCCTTGGAGACGAATTGTTTGCCCAAGTCTCGAGGGATTGCCCGATATTGGGTCCGTCTGCTTGCCACAGATTTCTAGTTTAAGTGGGGTTTATCTTCGCGGATGTGTCATTTCAGGAGAATCACGGAAACACGCACGATCCTGCGGAAAGAGCATTAATCTTCCATTTCGGTATTCATTTATTGTGCTTAAAAGTGAGGCGGTCCCTAAATGAGGTCGCCTGGGAACCAATCAAGCCCAGGCATCTTTGTTATTATTATTTTTTTAAATGTTGAGTCGGAGTTCAATCCTTGGATAAAGTCAACAGTAAAGTCAGCAACATGATGATGATCCTGTTGCTAAATCTCTAAGATTGTTTTTTTTAAGACTTAATGAATTTTATAGTTTCCATCAGCTTTTTAGCTCATAAAATTTCACAATTATATTGCTATATCTCGATGAATGAAATATTATTCATGTTTTTTTTTAGTTGACAAAAATGCGGCGCAATGATGTTGCCACATCTTGAAGAATGTAATATTTTTCATTTGTTTATTTGTCATTATTTATTCATTTTTATTTATTTAAAAATTCAGCACAATTACGTTGACAATGATGGAATATTTTGATGAATGTAACATTTTTCATTTGTTCCTTTTTTGGTAGAAGAATGTACCTTTCATTTATTTTTGTCCCAGTGTAAAACATTGCTTTGATAATGTGCAATCTACAGAGGTACAAGCTATACCGAACGACGACATCAATTGAGGTCTTTTCCCTTTACTGAATGCTGCAGAAATCGTTACTCTTAGACTCATTACGCTTCGCTAACGTAGACTTCTTCCACTTACAACATTCTGGCTTGTTGAGGAAAGCAAAGGCAAAGTACCTCACTACTCACTAGAAACTTTACAAACAGTTAACGATGCAGTGGGTAACACTTTACGTAGAATTCAAAACCGAGCGACCAAGATAAATGCCATTATTCAGCATCAATTATGCCATATACCTTAGCAGTTTTCCTTCACAGTCATAAACAAGACTGAGACAAAAGTTATTGACTTTTTTCTCTTACTTGTATCAATAGACGAATAAACGGTATTCCATTAAGATATGGCAAAAGGAACACCGCAAACCCGTACCTCCAACCAAACGGACAGGACTAGTTTCTCAAAGTTTATTTCTAAAATTAATTTGTACGATTTCCTCTCCCGTTCAACTTCAGCTTCGGTTCAGTGGGTCACACACGACCGCTAATAGTACAATTTCATTCACAGCACTTTTCTCAGCTATGCGTAGTTACGCTCGGATGAATTCCAAACTTTGAGGATATCAAACATGAAATTCGTACCCGAGAGTAATTTATTCCGAACGCGGATGATAAGCCGCTGCTTCGCTGGTTATCAGACGAATTGGCGTCCGCGCGTTGAAGCCTTTTGATAAGCCAAGTGTCACTTGAGCGCCCTCTAACTGCAACGGCGCCAACTTTCGGAGAACTTCCGGGAATACAAACAGGCGAAAGACAAAGAAAACACCGCCGATGAAGTCGCATCCGCTGCTGACGTTGGCCGAATCTCACATTCGAAATTTCCAGCACTGCACGGGTTTCGTTGCAGGTTGATTCCCAACTCTAACTCGCGAATGCAAAGGGTTTCAATTAATATAAAGTAATGGGAAGCTTGATGAATATCATTAAGGTCAAAGGTTCTTTTTAGAAGATGCGTAGGACGTTGAAATTTTCCTGGTAAAGCTTATCGTCCCTATAAATTCATCACTCAGAAGGACGGTTCCCCCTCTACACCGTTAGCTTCCGATAGCTTTGGTAAGAGGATGAAACTTTGCGAGCAAGATAATAATAAAGAAACGACTCTTATAAGGGCGAGATTGAGACTAATGAGTTTCTTCTTGCCCTTCGTATATGTAATTTAAAAGAAAGAGATGGCTTGAAGGAAAGTGCACGGAAGAAACTACTTTGAGGGATTAAAAACACAAGTTTGCGCTTAAAAAAGATACGCGTAAACGGGCAAACTCCAGCAAGAAAGGGATGCAAAAAATGTGCGAAACCTACAGATAGTTATCTTTGAGGAGAACACAGATTAAGGCAGATCTGAAATGAAAACAAACAATTCAGATACACTTTTCAAAAATCAAATAACTGAATTTATTTTTACATAGGAATAAGAAAAAGAACGCAAGCAACGTAATTACAAACAGAAAATATATGAATACACAATAATATAAAAATGAAGATAAGAACAGGTGTTGAATATATATTACAATAAATAAGACTTAAAATAAGAAAAAACACAACGAAATAAATGAAACATGAAAAAAATATTAGGGATTTAAAGGAAAAATTGAAGAGAAGCATTGAAATAATCACAAAAGTATTAAAAAACAGGAATGAAAAATGATATACAGATATCTATTTAAATGTGATGAGGAGTGAGATAGTTTTGGCTTTACTGAGCTTTTTCTAGTATCTCTGATTCAGAATTTTGTGAGTATGAATATACATGTGCATATAAAGTGCAGCACAATGACCCCATGAATCTTTTTTTGCAAAACATTCAAGGAGAAATGACCAGGATGTATCCCATTACCATGGATCACTCATACCGCACAAGCTTTAATTTTTCTGATTATGACAACCATAAACAAGACTGAGTCTAGAGTAAATGAGTAATATAATTTTCTCTTTTCATCACCTAAGCACGTGATAAACAGTTTTCATCACGATATGCCAGCTCAGTAGTGAGGAAAATTTTTCCATAAGAAGGCCGAATTTAGCATTCGGACACATAGGAAAGACAACATGAATCTATCAGGCCTCTCACTGTTTTCATATACTGTTATATTTGCCACTGTTTTTCATATAGTATTGAAAGGTGGGGCATAATATGACTTAATATCTACATATTACTATTATTAGATTACTACCAAAATCCGTCACCGGTGGCAACGCTGTAGAAGTAAAAATATGCAATCGTATACATCATGTCCATACGCAAAAATCCACAACTTCCTACATTTTGAACAATTAAAACTACTCATTCACAAGCATAATCAATCTTTCTCACTAATTAACGCAAGCAACTTGCGATTTTTAAGACAAAATATTCATGCATTTTATATTTCAATAAAGTAAACCATTTTAACCATCAACTTTGAAAGCTACTACTGAAGGATAAAATTTATAATTATATTTTCAGTCGTCACGTAACTGCAGGTTTTACGAAGGAATTAAATCTTTCCTGTGGAATCTACGAAGTGTTACTTATTCACTCTTTCATTATGGCGTTCCACCAAGTAAGGCTAGAGCACATTGATTATATTTGTACGCTTAACATTGTTCTTTATGCGTCTGCAATTTTCCTGCGACTTTAACACACCTTCTTCGGATGTTTTTTATTTCCATCCTTTCTCTGACCTGGCCAATTACCGTAATCGCTCAAGATAACAACCTCTTCCCCCTTGCTTCTCTCACACTTCTGTCTGTATTTATTATTATTACTACATCAATTGCAGAACTCAAGCCCGGTGCAAGCCCGGTAATTAATGTAATTCGTTCTTGAGGAAATAGTGCATGAAAATAATGCCCCGTTTTACAGTAGTTTGGAATTATCTTAGAATCGTGATAAGCTTTATTCTTGGAAATGCTTACCCAAGTTTTCGCGATTACGACCGAAATAAAATTTCACGAGAGCAAAAAAGAAATGAAATTCCTTACGAAATTCATCCTCTTACTGCTCATGTCTGGAATTTTATAGGCCTATTGAGGATAATTAATTTTGGAAAGGAAAACAATTTTGTCTACATTTAAGAGTAAAGGAAAAAGTTAACGTTAAGTTAACACAGCATATAAATAGGGGAACTTTAATGAATAGCAAATACGTTCTGTTACGTGGTGACATTTAATGATTGGCGAAAATTGAAATCCGGGCATATTTTTGATCCTCCTGTTCCAAAAGATAATTTATGACCTCATTGTTAAAATTGACGTCGACTAGGCTTACTGGCAAACACCGTTTAATTGCCCTCGTTCGACGATTACTCGTGTCGAACAGGCTAATTTCTAAATTTGGCTCGCAATAAAATATCTGGAATTACACAGGATTCATTTTAAGCGGGATTCCAAATACTCGTGTACATTCCTGCGCCTCTAATTGATAAATATTTAACCGGAACTTAGAGCAGCATGTGGTAAATATAGGTTTAAATTAACTATTTATCCATGTCTCCAAAGGTAAATAGTAGATAAAATCCTATAATTCAAAACTGTTTGAATGATTATGTCATCCACGCCCACACATTTCGTGATTAGAGCAGGTAATTTTGGCAAAATAGGTATAAAATGAAAAATTAATTTTCGCTGTGACAAGGCGTATTTCAGTTCGTCCAATGAGATTGTGAATATGTTCATTAAATGCCTTATTTCCTCATATTGTGACTAATTTGGAGATTTTGTTGCAATATTTTATTTAGAGACATCTCGCACTTTATTTAGCATACTCTGTAAATCAAAATCCAACCGGTGATAAAACAAATTTTTAATTATATATTTAAATTAGGCAATAACTGAACTGGTATTGTATTTATAAATGGTAATTCAAGTAATTTAAATACTTTTTAGCAACTTTATCTCAGCGACTTTTGAGCTAATTTTCAAGATTCATGTAGCAACATTTATAAAAAGTAAATTAGTGTATCTGTTTCCTCCTCTTTCAGGTCCCATCGGTTTGGGCTACATCGAATCAATTTAAGCTTAAATATTGGAAACATTGAAACGATGAATAATACGTTTACTATGATGGAAATTTTAGCAATCAATGGATGGAGAAATAGAATTGTGTAATGATGCAAAAAAAGAGCTGTGGATAGAACGTGGTCATATATTAAAGCCATGATCTATGGATAGAGACGAAGTGCGTGCCGATTATATAACAGATACAGTTGGATGTGTTAGGAGATATGAGTAAATGGGCATACTGAATTCAGTTGGAATGGGTTAATTATTGACGCCCACACAAAGGAATTCATTTGGCGAAATTGAGACTGGAAAATCCAGCCTTCTATTCAAGTGAAACAACATAGCTATGAAACACATCGTTATAATACACACGCAATACAACAGCAATGTTTATCAGACGAAATTACAGAACAATCTAATTAAAAGAATTAAATAGAGGGAAACTGTGATGTTTACACAGGAAATTTACAATTTTATAGGGTACACATGTTCGAAACGTGTTATTAAATAGATATTTTGACATCGAATGCAAGTTGAAAAATTAGCGGAAAGATAATTCATTGTCGAAGCAGGTGAATTAATAGTGTTAAAATAATTAAAATGTTAGTTTTAGAAGTAATAGATTTAAACAATGGTAATTCATTGATATAAAATAAATTGACAAAATATAGGATCGAACAGAATGAGCAAATAAAATTTTGTTAGTAAAAAGAAAACAATTTCAAATGCATATCACAAAAAGGTAATGATTTACATGTGTACTGAAAAGCAATCAAATTCAATCTGTACTATGCATGCATATGCATGTAAAGAATTCGAAAACAGTTACACAAGCAGTATAACTAAAGAGACCAAATAAATTATGCACTGAATTAATTCTATGAAAGCAGCAAATCAAAGAAACATTCTCGCGCTAAGACCCGAGGCTGTCTAATCTAATTACATTTCCGTTATCGATTTTATATTTTGTTAGCTCTTAATAAGCAGTATCAATTAGCAAGCAATTTGCAATTAGTCCAACACACATATAAGTACAAAGAAATCCTTTTGCTATTGAAAATAGTTATGGGAGAAGGACTGTGAGACGTCCCGAGTTTGGCAGGCTATCTCTAACTCGATGGAGTTCCTCCCGCGTTCGACTTTTAATTCCTCGCTGATAAGCATCATACCTTTCTCAACACTGATGTAGCGTATCGTAAAATATTTAGCTTTATGTCAGCTTCAAGCAGATGATAGAAATTAGCTGCTGTTCTCAAATTTAAAAGAAAACTTTTGATAATCGCAGACGCAAGATCGCAGATGTCTCGTCTCTACGGGGTTTGAATGTCGAAAGAAAATAATGGGAAAGGCAAATCGAAGCTCAAGCAGAAATGATGAATTTTATTCCTCTCAAGACGCATCAGCAAAATAATTGACTTCTATATTCTCATAATGTATCAGAATACATACTGGTGGACATTTATGTTCATAATTTCACTTATTTATAGAAATAAGTAATTATAATTTGAAGTTATTACTCGTAGTTGCCCCACGTTGTCCAGACTTCAATATTCATAAATCTATAATTCCATAGAAATATCCCGACATTCTCTTTAAAACATCTGGAAACCCTACCTAGAGTAAATATCCAAAAATATCCGGGTCTTTTGGGCGTCCCAAAACCTTCCGGGACACCGGGAGAGAAGATTGAAACCTGGGACAAATCATGGAGAACCGGGACCTCTGGACACCCTGCTTATAACTGCTTCTCGTAATCAATACAAATTCCGGATGGAGTCAGTTGGGGGCACTCAATAAGTTGAGAATATCTTGAGAGAATTTCGACACAATTTCCCTCGATATCGGACAAAATTAGAGTGGAGTAAATAATTATGGGCGAATGAGAAGGAACGAGAAATAGGAAAGGACGATAGACGGTCATGCGATCGTATTCCAGTGGAATTGGTGACGTAGTCGTTTGCGTGCCGAAAAGCTGGACATTTTGCATCCAATTATGTCCAAGATGCGAAATTATTTTAGAGTCGCTGAACATGGGTTGTAGTCCCACGGATCCGAAATGTCAATCCCGAAATTCCAGAATTCGATGGAAGGATATTTCTCCTGAAAGTTTCTTCTGGAAAGTAATCCTAGAATTCTAGGAATAAGATTTCATAAAAATTTATTTAGTGTTATCGAATCACTTTCTCCAGCTGAAATCTTTGTCAGTCTAAAGAAGATTTCCCATAGGTTTCTGTATAAAATCGTTTAATTCGTTCTTTGGACTGGTCACCATTTGAAGATACAGAGTAAACTAGTGAAATGCCAAATGATTCACTCGATGAAGAGGAGCTGTTGAAAATCCGAATAGAACAATTCAGTTGTTTAGCGTGGTAGGAATACGGTGAAAAAATAGTAACGTTTTATTCGAATCATTCGATTTTTCGTATTTAGATTCTATTCGATTGTAAAGCATATACATATATTAAGTTAGATATATTTTATGAAAGCAGACAATCGAATTATTGGACTGTTTTCATTCAATTGTTCTCACCTCTATGCTTATCCACTAACATTTTCGATAGCGAAACCCATTATCGTCAGATGAGTCCAAGAAACAGCGAAAATATCTTTGTTAGCCTAAGTATCACCGTACACAAAGTATAAAATTTGTTTGTACATAGGTATTGGTATATGTAATCAGAAAGGTTCCCTTACACCTGGAGAACTTAATTTGCACAACATCGCGAATCAATAAATACCGACACTCGGCGGGACAAATTCGCAGCAAATTTTCTTTCACCATTGCCTCTCTTCAACTTTGAGATTTTTCCCGTAAGAGTACGACTAAGAAAAGACTCTTTAGCTTGTAGCATCATTGTCCATCAAAGAATCTAAATATTATTTCTTAACCAGAATAATGATTATGAAAGAAATATTTTTCCTTTCTCTATTGATACAGAATAGAAGAAGTGTCATTCTTATGTATCCATCTTGTTAGTGGATGTAAAATACTAAAAACATTAAAAGTAAAGTAAGTAAAAGAGGTGCGAGTGCTGCTGAATGTTGAATGAAATTCACCTTTTTATGAAAAGCGTTAATCATTAGATCATTGTTATGTACTACGTTGACTTTATTTCTTGTATGACTTCAGGACATTCTGCATAAAGACCAGAGCATACTACCTCAACTCTCACCTTGCCTTGTAAGTCTCATTTTCACCTGAACAGTATCAGTTATTAATAGTGGGAAATAGCCGAATATTTTAGAGATATCATGATAGTAATAATAACAGTTTAAGAAAAAATCATATTCACAATTGGAATGTCGTTTTGCAAGAGATTCATCAATTTTCTATCGACATACGGGTAACACTCGATTAACATGAGCTCAGTTAACTGAAATTCTCATTAACACGAGCTGTCATTTGTGAATGTATTCGCATTACAAGAACTAATTTTCACCTTTAATTCGAATTCAGATGAGTCAAATCCCCACTTAAACGAGTATCGATTGCAGGAAATTACTATAAAAAACGTTGCAAATGACGCAACGTCTTCTTAATTAAACAGGCTTAATAATTCATGTAATCAATAATTCAATGTAATCTTTGCATCTGGTCACGATGGGAGATATGCGTTGTGGTAATAATTTGAAAGTAATTGTCCGCGCTATTACATTCACTGGCGTCGCGTAGATGGGCTTCAATGGAAAAAAGCTAGCCAAAAATACGAAAATGGTTTTTTTGAGTTTGGACTTTAAAACTTCGCATAGCCACTCTTGAGTAAGTTCTGGATACAACTAAAACAAGTCGTATACGTTGATTCTTGTGCATTAAAGTTATAGAACAGGTCAAATTTGATCAAATTTTTCGAAAAATGTCGGTCTTCGATTTCTCGTAAAATGAAAATTTTCAACTTCAAGTCGATGAATCCATATTAACAAGACCATTGGGTAAAACGTAATGTCACGTAAACCTGACTTTTATCTTTGATTATAGTCGATTTTAAAGATAACAGTTTAAAATTGCATACTTAACATAACAAAATGGTGGACCGTTATTGTGGAGCGAATTTTAACCAAAAGAGAGCAAAATAGTACATAAGAAGAGCGATTTACGCGGGCTAATTTATGCCACAATATTCTTTGACACTTTCAGAAGATGAATTTGAAATAAAACTTTGCAACGCGTCGTTATGAAATGTGAATATTACGATGTCACACCAACATTTTACTCTAACGAAAGAAGCAGAAATTCACACAAATTACTCGCTGATCAAGATAATCCTGTCACCATAAAACCCTAATTAAAACAGTCAGAAATGTTTTGCTATGTCTGAATTTTTAATTCTCACATATTATAATCCAATAACAGGATATATAAACTAGATTTCAAATATTCTCTTGGCATCCAACCGTCGATCCAACCAAAATGTTTTGCAACAGTTATACATAACACAACTCTCGTATTGGGCGGAGAAACGAGTAATCTAAACCCATCTACATTAATAGTTGAAAATAAATCCAATAACGCTAAAGCTTTGTGAAGTAATAACGATGGATCTGAACTGGATGTTGTTCGAAATTACTTTTATAATTTATCCATCATATAAATATCTGTCAACATCAAATATATGCATCAGACATTCCTTTACAGTGAAGGAAACGTAAAAGCAAACATCTGGTACATGACAATCTCATTAACGTGAAGTTTTTTAAGCAACGCATGATATAAATGTGGTGGCAGTTTTATTTCAAACACAAAATTTTTCAAAAAGGCACTTCATGCGAAATAATGATCTGAGGCACGAATCATATATCTCATTACACAGAGTCTCTTTCATAAAATGTCCAATTCGAGGGGAACTGCGCTGAGAAAAATCGCCGACGTTTACACCCGATTACCTTCTCCTTCATTCCAGATGTTAGAATCTCCACTTCCTGTCATTTTCATTCTTAAATCTCTCTCGCATTGCCTCCTTAGACCGAAGGATATTTCTATAATTCCGCGGAGATATTCTAAAACGATTCCCAAAGAAGCTGCAGTACTAGATGCTAAGTTGATAACTGAAATCTGCATTTCGAGAAGCTTTGGGCTAACCTTGGGATTCAGCAATGTAGTAGTGATGTACCAATAGAGCTTTTACACTTGGAATCGAGTTCAAATCGAACTGACTGAATTATTCAAACTTCGAATCGAATCGACTAAATATTCGATTCCGTGCATGACGCTTTGTCCGTTTTTTCTTCGTAAAATTCCCCGACGTTTTCTCCTTCTCCCGCTTATCTATACAATAGCATTAGTATACACCTGTACCCGTTCTTAGGTCTTTTGATATAATAATATTTCCATTATTAATGTATGTATTTATTAATTTGCCCTTTTTTAATTAACTGCTAAATTTCTCATATGTCATTTTTGCATGTTTCATTCTCATAACAATTTTTATTTTTCAATGTTTTATTCTATTATTTTTTTGTGATATTTATTATTTTC
Source organism: Pachydiplax longipennis (assembly GCA_036926295.1). Classification (NCBI taxonomy): domain Eukaryota; kingdom Metazoa; phylum Arthropoda; class Insecta; order Odonata; family Libellulidae; genus Pachydiplax; species Pachydiplax longipennis. The sequence continues at coordinate 41,685,323 of JAVFKF010000015.1, forward strand.
TCATGATGTATTCCTGCAAATTCCTCTTTTTTGATTTAATTTTATTATTATTTTGTATTTTAGCTTGAATGTTTTATCTTATGTTTTTATCGTATTTTTTATTTACTTTGTTTTCTATTGCATTTTTTTTCTTTTACTGATTTTATTTTATTATTGTTTTTGTAATTTCTTTATAGTTCTGCTTTTGTAATTTTCTATTCATATACAGTTTTCTATTATATCTTTTGGCATGTACTATCAGTTGGTTTGCGCAGGTTTTTCACACACCCCTTCTTTGCGGGTGTTTTCCTGAAGTGGATCTTCTTTCCTAAGATATCACCTTAGGTTTTTTTTTTTAAATCCACTCCTTCTAAATTTTTCCTCTCTATTTCTCTATTCCCCTACACAGAAAATTTTATGTATGTATTATTTTTGACGAAAGGTTACATGGAAGAAGAGACTTTTCAGTCTCAATCTCGCCTAAAATAAAGACCTTAAAGACCTTAAAAGAATGGCATTGCAAGTTTATAATAAGGACATTTCTTTAACATTAGATGAAAATTCCTTAGGTATAGCAATCTTGATAATTGGTTGACTTCTGAGTAGAAGCGTAATTGTGTATATGCTATACAAAAATTATCTAAGAAATTGAAAAGTAAACAAAAAAGAATAAAGAAATTCTCATTTCCCGCCATTTAAATCTGTATTCAGTTTGAATGCACACGTCGATTCGGTTCGAAATTTTAGTCGAACATAAAAAATATTAAGATCCGCAATTTCGAATTTTCGCACACTTCTACAAGATAGCGATAGGAAAAAGTCACGTATCACTTGTTGGGCCGATTTTAAAGTATTCGACGACCGTGTGCGATTCGTATGAGTACAGAAAATAGAAAAGAGAAATAGAAAAAGCTCGAATTATGTGTAACAATGCGATTCATAAAAACGAGTAATAAGGTAAAATAGAAGAGAGAAATTTGTCTCTTAAATATTGTCTCTTAATAAGGTAAAATGTTGGAGACTATTAGCTTGAAAACATTAGAAAAAATAAACATTCATAGGCGTTTTTATATCTATCAAAGAAATTACAATAGTTGGGGTTTACAAATTTTACTGACAAATTTTTCCGTTGGCCCTGAAATTTTGACAGTGGCTACTAAAAATTCAAACCCAAAATGATGACTTGAAACATACTCTTTTTTAATTATAATCAGTTTCATATAGCTTAAAATCATTTCATTTTATGATCATTCATAATAACGAATTCTCTTTTCCTATCTTACCAATAAAAAGCTTGAGAGGCCTACACCCAAAGTGAGATTAGAAATGACTCATGATGATTATATATCTATTTATAGAACGGGATACAATACCCAGGAAAGCATTTATTCATATTTTAAGTGATATAAATAATTTTGAAAACTCAGATAAGGGATTTTAAAATTAGATATTTTGAGTCGAAGACGCAGCTGATTTTGACGATTGCAAGCTCCGGATAGCAATAAAAAGAACTGCATATAGGCTTTACATTTAGCTCATATTAAATATTCTTCCAACAGATGTTCAAGGCAGCTCTTTAATTTTAAACGTACGCTTTCGAATGAAACATTCCTCAGATGGAAATCCGCGATTTTTAAATCTGATTGGTAACTGTGGAGTGATTCTGTTCCGTATTGCCGGAGAAAAATTCCTTTTGCGTAAAATAGATTCATTTTTCTTAAATTAATATCTTTTGGAGAAGTAAAACTTATAGCTATATAAGTTAGATATTAAAAGTATACATTATACAGGTATATTAAACGATAAAGTAACCAAACCCATCATACAATAATATTATGCAATAAAATAATAGATTATACTCCAATATCTGCGAATGATTCAGCAGAAGCAAATTTTGCACCTGATCTCCCTATCGTATATACAATCCTGGACTTTCTTCTATCATTCAATTCTACTGGATAAACTCCTGAATGCCATTTTGGCTTTTTTATCCTTTTTCGCTAAAAAAACTCATGTCTTTCAGACTGAGATTCGCACAGCTTACATTCGCCCAATATGCCTTTGCCATTCTTTATTATCAATGATCTTCCATAAAAGTGTATTTGGCATCATTTTGGTATGTTTCGGGCTGTCATTTTTCATGCATCATCCCTGCGGGATATCGATTCAATGGATTTTCAGCTCGCACTTAAAAGCATACTTCCACTAAAAAGCATTTTCTAGCCAAATTCCGTGAGACCAGTATTCGCCACGGTAACTGGGTCACTATTTCACAACCGGTGTGCCGCAACAAAGCTCCCGGTGTGCAGCATTTTTTCCTAAACCTCCAATTCTTTTTTTAATCTAAAATTCAATACGCGATCCATTGTGCAAGCTGTTTTGTGTTTGATAAATCTCGACTCTCACTCAATTTTGAATCATATGATTCTTCGTGTACAATCGCATGTCACTAGAGGCCAAGACTTATTTGAAGTACCAAATCTACAGTATTAATTACATACACAATGCAACTCTAAGTAGGCTACATCGACTACGAAATACTAATCTAAAATTTACCGACATATTTCATTGCAGTTTAATTACAATTAAATACATAAAGAATATCTGCCATAAAATTCAAACGTACTCTCTTACGTTAATTATATTTTTAAAATAACATTATATTCTTTCATGCTATTTTATATAACTTGCTTAAAAATCGTAATGATACATTTTTTATTGCTTAATCGTTTTGAATTTATTATACTATTATTATTCTATTTTCGATGATATTATGACAATACAGGAGTTCTACCAGCATTTTAACAATAATTATTCTATAATTTATGTATTTTAAACATATTTCCTATTATTTATGTTATCTGAAACATTTTAAGTCTAATTATTTGTGATATTTAATATTATTTGTTGCTTTGACTTGTTTTTATTAGCATGTAGCAAAATTGTGACATCTCTTTCAATAAATTAAAATATCTGTATTAAAAATTCCCGCCATATTTAATTTCCTCCAAACATATACTAATTATTAATCTCTTCCCTCCATTCGATATTTTCAAATTTTTTAAATCAAACAAATTTTTAAGATGAAATGCTGTGAAAAGGCCACATTTTACCGGTGTTCGAACCAAATTCTCCCATTTTCTGAACGAATTCTCCAGACCAGGGCGGTAGTGAGGGCGGGGCAGTAGAGGCACGTACCTAGGGTGTAGACTCGTTGGGGCCACAAAAGAAAATCTTTCCTTTTGCAAAATCAAAATTCATAAAAATTTACTCAATATTTCGAAGTGGGAATTCCTCAAATTTTTAATGTCCATTTCAAATTTGATAATAACGCGAGATTTTAACACAACACAAAAGGAAATTATTGGTCCTTCTCTAACACTTACACGTGGGTTATGAAAATGAGCATGAGATAACCAAAGAAAATCGCTTTTGAAACACCATCCGTATTTAGTATGAATGAAATATATTTTAAAACTTCTTAAGGAATTTTGAAAATTTCATTTTCACTCCCCTCCGAATACCTTTGTAAGTTCAGAATACTTTTTTTGCTTAAATACAACGATATTTTCATTAGGAGCATTCTACCAAACTATAACACCCCCGGCAGACTGGGGGTTGGGAATTTATTTTACAGCGATGAAATTCAATTTTAGGTTAGCTGCTAACCACTAGAAGATACGTAGGTGAAGTATTCAATTCTGGAGTCATAACCATAGATAAAATGCATTCGCTCCATTTCGATATTCGCGGAAATTATTGGGAAAGTGTCACTTACAAAGGTTAAAGTCATGACGCATTCGTTCAGACATCCAAGCGAAAGAAGATGCCCGAAAATATTCTACTCAAACCTCGAGATCTATTCTATAAACCTATAAAAACAGCTCTCCAGCTGAATAATCAATAAGGGTGCTAAACAGTAGGAAATGCACCCATCAACGCTTCTGTGGCGAAATTTTTCACATTTATCTATGGCTCAGAAACAAAATACAAACATTCCACAAACAGAAAATAGGATCAAATTTAACTATGTGGAGATTAACACACATGTTAAAAGAAAGAATGCTTTGTCATGTCCTTATATAATAATATATCGAATTTACTATGTTGGCCTTGACTTTGTGGTAGGCTTCCATTATGATGAAATGAAAGGATTCAAAAATTTACCGTACCACTGATTTTATTTATCACAACCTAGGTTTCGGCCCCTTAGGCCATCTTCAGGTGATGGCCTAAGGGGCCGAAGATGGCCTAAGGGGCCGAAACCTAGGTTGTGATAAATAAAATCAGTGGTACGGTAAATTTTTGAATCCTTTCATTTCATAATAATATATCGCTAAAATTTGACATTAGTTAGGTGGCAACCACAAACATCGTTAAAATATAACCCCTTCTACACTCATATTTTTAAATTTAACATTCCTAAATAACATCATATAGTCCAACAGGTTAAGGTCACTTTTTTACAACAAAGAATTATGCATTTAACAATATCTAACAAAAAACAAAATCCCAAACCCCCTCTAGGTACATTTTTATAATATTTTAACACATCTAAGCTTATTGTTCGACTAGTTTCATCAGTGGGTTGAAGATGTCAACCCGTTGACCAATAAACATGCCCTGAACATTACAAATCATCCTTTCCTTCATTTCGCAAACATTCTAAGTTTCGCATACACCCTTCCGTTGAATTTTTCGCGGCACACTTACAACCCATAGCTACAAACATCTGTTCCGTAGAACACTGTTCGGAACACACTGGTTTAGAAAGGCGGCAGATAGACTCAATGGGTTAGTGTGCCGCAAAGAGAATGAGTTAGTAAAGCGCCGTACGAATGGAGATGGAAGAGCGTGCTTTAAAGGCTTCGTGAATCAATTCCCTAAGGTAAGGGAATACTCACTCCATCCTTTCTTCCCTTCATACTCTTGAAATTTGAATTCACGCTTCAAATTGGCAATCTCCATCTGTACGCTTCACTTGGCGGAATCCAATAAACTGCGATCGCTCCTTCGTCTTACGAGATTCACTCACCTGAAGCGAATGGTGAACAGCACTCTCCAGCTGCACGGATTCGAACCCGGGCCTCCGTCAAATGCGACCGTCGCTGAGAGATGGCGATCTCCTCACCTCCAGCATAGCGATCTGTAATGGTCAAATGAGAAATGTTATTCATCACTATCCAGAAGGAATTTACAGATTGCTATTCATATACAGAGGGTAAAAAAGGTATTTTCAAATTTCGTTTACCCGCAACAAAATAACACAGAGTTTTTATAAAGAATTTAAGTATTTACTACGTAACCTTATTATTTATACATCTCAAAATAAAGACTGTATTCAGGAAGAAATGCTTTTTTATTGTGTAAACATTAAATTTATTGTACTCATTATATTCGTGGGATACTATGATATGCACATACGTAGATATATATCTATATATCTTTGAATATAATTTGTGGGTATTTTATATGCTTGTTAGTTTTGTTTATTTATGTACTTTTCATATGTTCTGCTATTTTTGAGATATTGTGAAATTTGATATATATTACTGAATTGAACACATATTGTTATAAATTCTATCAACGATGCTGTATGACAGTATTTTTATTTTAGTACAAATTATGTCAGAGGGAGTAACGATAATTATGGGAATCTTTTTTTTATTATTTCACCACTATTTAAGCTGCCACTTAAAACAATCCTCGGTAGTATAGTGGTCAGTATCCCCGCCTGTCACGCGGGAGACCGGGGTTCGATTCCCCGCCGGGGAGAATTTTTTTACCGCTGGCATCTGTTTAGATAGCCAATATGCTGCATACAATGAAATTAAATGAATTTAATAAGTTAACATTAAAATGTTAGGAAGAAGGTAAACCAATTTTTTTTATTGCATAACTTATTCGAAATCCGATTAGAAGGGTTTCAATTCGCCTTGCGATATCATAATTCTTTCCTCTCGTAATTGCGCACTACCAAGATTCCTTCATCCAGCTATAAATTTTGTTAAACTAAATGCTATAAATCGTACATTTCAATAGTTTAAGCAATTATTGTATTTAGAGGTATAGTTAAAAATTCGATTCTGTCTGAACTTCCCACAAAAGGCCACACATTCGTACTCGACATTAATTTTACTTCCACTTGAATTAATTAGAATGTTTAAATGTACGCACGTAGTAGAAAACCAAACAAAAATGTAACCCTTTCAACGTTAGGTATTACTATGACGGACCGTTGATTTCATAGGCAGACATCGTAATGATAATATACCAGGAATCAAACACAAGCAGTATCTCAATTGAAAAACGCTGTGGAGAGCGCGATGGTCAGAACACAAAGGGCGATGGCTGCAGCGGCAGAGACCGGAAACAGGTGCAGGCCAAAGAGGAAGCGGAGAGAAAAATGGAATGAATAAAGTAGAAGAGACGTAGTAAGGAATTTAGGTTATTGCGCGGGAGGGAATGTACTACGTCTACAACTGCATTGGCGCCATAGTTCCCAATTTAGCGATTTTGTCGCTACATTTAGAGACTTTTGGCTTCTTTTATGGAACTTTGTTTTTTCTGACGTAGCGAGGTCTCGCTCTCTATAGAGCATGTTCTGTTACGTTGAACATCCTCTGCATACTAGTAATATAAAATGTTTGACTTATTTCGAAATTAAAATAGCATTACGTTGAGTTGATGAAAGACTTAATATTCATATGATTAATTTAATTTGAGTATTTCCTGAAATGATATATAATTTATAGGAGCGAATTTAAGCTAATATATATTTAACTACTTTTTAGCCATACGTTTTTTCTATATTTATCTATTTTTCATATCCCATAGCGATCTTTTTTGGTATAGCAACGACTTGTTCGCAAAAGAGCATGTTCTGATACTTTAACCATCCTTTGCATACTCGTAACATGAATTTTTGACTTATTTAAAAATTAAAATAGCATTACGTTGAGATTATTAATGACGATACATTCATACGATAAATTTAATTTGTATATTTCGTGAAATGATATTTTATTTATCGAAGCAAATTTAAGCTAATATATATTTAACAACTTATTAGCCTTTTTTCTAGATTTATCGACTTTTCGACTACCTTTTTGTGCGCATTCAGCGTCATTTCCGAGAATAAATTGGCGTCCCTGATTGGTCCCTGCTACCAGAGCGTGGCAGGCTGTGTAAACAAAAAGCAATCAACTTATTTCTTTCGTTTAAGTTATCGTTCATGGATAGAATGAGCTCTTAAAGCAGCTTTACTCCCACGTCTATTTCTCTTATTTTACGCTCATTGCCTCATCGGCCCAAGTAGTATTGGCATAATACCGATAATGCCTTCCGTGAACGTCTTTGCCCTGAATTTATGCTGCAATCGCAAGCAGGATTCTTATCTCTTTCTCTCTCTCAGCATTTCCAACATGAATCTGGTAACGTACTCCTAACGCTTGCAGTTTTATCATTGCAATTCTCGTTTGCCTCGATTCCACGTACAGCTTATTCTGGATTAATGAAGCTTTCACAGCCGATTATTCCCATCATAATTCCGATGATATTAAACCCTTTAAATTTATTTTATTTAAATTTATCGCCTAATAGGGTAATGTACGGTGGGGACTTCGTGGGTCCCGTGGCCGCTTCGGTAGCCGTGAAGGCCTGTCAGAAACCCTGAAAAATCTCTCAGAATAAGATTTACTGACATGGTGGATATGACTGATGGTGCCAGTGATATATTCTAGTTTTTAGATGGGATATATTTGTTCTTTATTTCATTATATTATCTGTATAATAATAACGATATAACATTGGCATTCTTTGTTTTCTATGGGTGACGGATAATTGTGTATTGTATCAAGGATTGTAAATGTGGCAGGATTGTGTAAATGTATAATATCTGTTTTCATAAAATGTAATAATATCTGAATATAAATAAATAAATATATATATATATATATATATATATATATATATATATACATATATACATATACATATACATATACACACGCACACGAGGGTGGTCTGAGTATATATGTGTATATATATATATATATACATACATACTAGTGAAATATCCCGCCGAAAAACACGGAAAATGAATTAATTTTTAGAAAAATATACTGCTACTATCGCATAATCTGACGTTCAAGCCAATACCCCGTCATAAATGTCAACGATAAATTTAAATGTATCTGTCATAATACCTATCATTACTTACATACATAAGTCACTTAAATGGAATGTTTTTTTTCAGTGACAACAGACAGCAGAACGGCTGAGTGGTTAGAGTGTCCGGTTCAAATTTCCAAAGATTAATCCAAAATTTAACCTTAGTGGTTCGAATCCTGTTTACGAAAAATTTTTTTTTTCGGAAAATTTTATGTTCCAGATTTGCTAAGAAGCTAATAATTTTCAATAGCTTTCATGTTTTAGATAGTTTGATAGATATTAGACTATAGATAGGTTTCACAAAGCAGAAGTGAACGTTATGGCATGAATATTAACTACATGATTAATTTAATAACACTAGCGTAATATCCCGCCGAAAAAAGACGGATAATTATTTAAATTTTAGAAAAACATACTGCTGATATCGCATACATCTGAAGTTCGTGCCAATACTCGGTCATAAATGTCAACGATAAATTTAAATGTACCTATCATAATATCTGTCATTATCTGTAATGCAGTAATCACTTAAATGTTTTTTTTAATACATCAGATAGCGGAATGGCCGAGTCCGGTTCAATTTTCCAAATATCTCCAAAGATGTATACATGTTTTTTTTGTCATATTTTATAAGTTGACTTCGGACAACTGTACACCTGTAACTTAATATTGTAAATAAATTAAATTCAACGTGGATTTCACCCCCGTGTGCAAGGTCCAGCTGAATCTAGCCACAAACTCGATCCCGAGATATTCGACGGCTTTTACATTTATTCCGTTTTATTGATGAAAGTCATCAAGAGGCAGCGAGGTAACTGGATAGGGCACTTGAAGGAAGAGCGGCTGAAGAGGGAGCCACAGAAAGGGAAATGAAAAAAGGGGAGAAGGAAGTACTTGAGCAAGGGGAGAGAACAAAAGAAGAGGGCTCTGTAAAGAAAATTGTGATAAATTCGAGGGAACTGCCGAAAGAAGGAGAGGAATAATCCATCGAATGTGCAACTGTGAAATGAAAGCTCATGGATCGCCTTTCCAGAAGTCGCAGGAATGCTGAGTTTCCAGTTTCTGAAAGGGGCGATGCACCCCTAATGCTCATATCACCCTCGCACTACCACTTCCCTAAGTTTTAGGCGGGTTTTTACCTTTAAAAACGGGCGAAATGGAACGAATTTTTATAACTTGTGAAGTAAATGAATCGGCAAAAGAAATATTTCACATCGTTTCGAGCGATCTTTATGTCTTTAAGAAAGAACATGATAAAGGAGTTGGAAAAATGGAAGATCTTACACACTCCGTTACATTTGATCCGGGCATCAAACCGAAATATTACTCGTTCCGATTTATTCCTGGTTCGAAAAACCAAATTTGGGAATAGTTCCGGTTTTGCTACTGCCAATTCTGAACCGGTACTAACCGGTATTATCGGTCCTTTTATTATAGTGATGTATCCTACTCCTACTTTGTTTTATATTTTCATTCCTTTTCATTTACACTTCATTAACTAAATTTAATATAAAACTAAGTAATCAGTAGTTCAGAATCGTAGACACCAATGTTTAGTAAACCTTCCACTAATTATACTTAGATAAAATATGAAATGTTGCGGAATTCCGATCGGAATACAAAACGGTGCTCGGTTTCAGTTCTGGTACAAGCATTTCGATTTTTCGTTTAGGGATCTGTTTTTTCACCGGTCGAAATTACGGTTTATACGGTTTCGGATTTCGGTTACCCTAATTCAGGCATTTATTCACGGTATTCCCGTTCGGAATAAGTGCTTTCATTCTGTTGAACAGTCTTTAATTCGTTATCCAGTCACTATCGAACATGTTTCTCCTCTTTTAATCATATCCTCAATAATCTAAAATATCCTCCTTGTAGGTCTATTTAATACCAACGTAAAGCAAAAAAAGACATCACACAAAAATTACATAGATGCACCATTTTAATACCCTGGTTTAATACGTTAATTGTGAAGTAAAAATTTAAACCTTACCTTCAACCTTTGTAGTTTAGAAAATTTTTTAAGAATGCATACTCACATTCTTATATTCTATCTTTTGACATGTTTTGTTGTTTTATAAAAATCATTTTAAATATGGTGATAACTGGAAATTCTAAACGTTGTACAGTAAGATATTTCGTAAGAACAAGCTTGAGATATACTCGCGACAATCTTTTTCCAAGATATTTCTGAATCCTGGTAGAGTAATCATCCACGAAATCGCAATTTCCGGGTAAATAAAAAGTTCTCTCCGTGTATTTCCGGTTCCTTAATTCAAGAGCCAAGCTCACTTTTCCATTCTGCCTCTCGCCCTGCCTAATCTACATTGGTGCCCTGCAATCGGAGTGTCGCGTGAATTTGTTAACACCACAAGATCTGCCTATTTCTACCTAAATACACTCTGAAATTTAGTTATAAAGTAGCTAAGATGAGAAAAAATAATTAAATGTATCACGCTTTATCAGGCACCATTTTCCATTTTAATCAGCGTCAAATAGGGGGCGTGTCGTTAACAAGAACACAATGACTTACACACGGATTATCAGGGGTATTTGTAGCTAAAGAAACATGACATCCAAAAACTTCCCAATTACAGTAAAATCCGTTTAAGACGTTCTCGCTTAAGACACATCTAGACAATTTTATCAGGGTCTCGGTCCTATTCACACGAAACATATGGCATATATACCGCTTAAGACTCTATGCTACCTGCTTAAACCGCGGATTTTTCTCTTCCTAAGATGCAGTGTTACCAACTATACCGATTCATTAGCTTAATTCGATTGACAAAATTTTTTCTAATATATGTGATGCCGTCCTTCCTCATGTCATTGTATCTTAATGACTTCTTTTTGAGTCTTTTCTTTTGAAAGAATAATTTTGTGAATAATTTTTGTGAATAAAACGAAGATATCGCAAGACAAAACAATCTATATCCTACCTTAGGAGCTGATATGACACTGGGAGTTCTCTATGTCTTTCCTCTCAGGGCAGAATGTACATTAAAAATTCGGTTTTCAGTTTTTTCTTTCGTCATAATTTCAAGTTGTAAAAATATTTAAGAAACAGAAGAGGAGCGTTCAGCGAGTTGTTGGTTAGCTTATTCTCGGAGAGATCGTGATGCCCTCTCACCACTGCTGTTGAAAAAATCGTTATTCTTCCCTCATTGTCTATCTGCTTAAATCTGCTTCATTGTAGAGTGAAAAATGACCAAAATTAATTAACAAAAACGCTCTCTTCGTGCGAAAAGCAGATCATTCTTCAAAAATATTATATAAGGCAACCAGAATTACACAACCCAACCTTGGTCCCCCAACAAAGTGCCAATCCGAGTTTCACAGTATATTGTTACGAATCCTATATAAAAATTACGAAACTGTCACTGATTACACCAGATAAATATTATATAAGTGTTCTACCTTTCGGTAGGTTCATGTGTCCCCACATTATTTATTTAATTCCCTCTCTTTCAATTCCCAGTTACTTATCCCACCCCTTAATTCGTCTAACAAATTCTGTCTTTGTCTTCCCCTCTGTATTTTCCCTATCATTCTTCCCTCGATCGCTTTCTTCAGCAATCCTTCTCCTCTCAATATTTGATCCACCCATTTCTTTTGTCGATTTCTAATTACTTTAGCTATCACCCTCTTCTCCTCAAGCATCTCTGCGCTAGATAAATAATAAAAAACATTTCAGTGCAAAGTGAGCATTTATCAAGAATCGGACCAAAGTTGATTATATCGAAACAAAATACGGAATCAGCAAGTTTCGGCCGAGATTACTTTGTTTCCCTTCTATTGCTCGGCCAAACTGATTTAATTAAAAGACTTGTTCTGCTTCACGTACATTAGTCTCCTTCAGTGAATCCTGTGTCCTATTTATAGGCGGCCATAATTCTAAGAAGAGCATTGGCGCTAAATCAATAAATTATTTTGATTTTGATGTATTTTCCACCGGTTTTCTATGAAAAGCAGTATAAAACAGTGCTGTTGAACGTAGAATATCCTTCTACTTTTCCCGTTGAGAATTTAGGTTTTTGCCGATCTTTTCAAAAATTATTTCGGCAAATTCTCTCCCTTTCTCGCCCTTTCAGCGTGCAGAATGTATGCACACGACTATACTTCCATAATTCATTATTTTCGCTTGCGAAAAATGTGAAATCAGAATTGACTTCTATTATCTATCTCAGATCTTCCCTTTGTCAAAACATATGTTAAACGTAAACTTATGTGATAGAGAGGATGCATAATATTGGCTTCGTCTTCTAAGAAAGAATTCTCTCTGAATGTATTAAATAAATAAAGCTTTCGTTTTAAGATTTCCATCCTTAGTCCTGAAGTATCAGTATAACTCCCATCGATTTCTAGTAGCAATACTTTACAAAACGCATTGCCTTCCGTTGCACCTTTCTAATTAGCGAATACAACACTTTTCGGCAGAATCCCATACGCTACATGCATACTAAAGGTGACGCCTAACTAGAGCAAATTAACACCGCACACGGGCTTTTCCACCGCTCCTACCCAACTTATAAACTTATACTTTTCACTTTGCCGATATTTTTTAAGTGCTCGCACGGATGTGGGTACCCCATGTTAAGTAGTTCGTAAAGGTCACTCTACTATAATTGACCGATTATATTGTTAATAAGTTATTCCCTCGGAGACTGCACGAATAATAATTGGCATCAGAACGGCCCATGTTCAGGGGAAGGTCTAAATTTATTAGCTTAAGATGATCCTTCAAAACTTTATGACGAGTTTACTCAAAAATCATTGATTTGAATATAAGGATACGTTTAGTAGGAATAAAGTTTGTAACTTCCAAGATAAATGTCGAGGGAAAAGGGAACTACTGATTAGAATTTATATTAAATAGGTTACTGTTATACAGTTGGAAAGCTAAAAATGTTCTTATATCATACAAAAATGTATATTTTCTACGGTGCGTAGGTCCCCCTAGGAGCTGGTACTGTATATAAATAGATGATGCCTTCGAGGGTGAAAGTAAGTGACTTTTACGACTTCACAAAGAGTGAGGGAGGCCAGTCAATAGTTTTCAGCAATGATGAGTTTTAAAGAAGTTGTCTCACATGAGCTTTCGTGTTATTTAACCCGTAGTACTGTTCGTGCCGTTTAGGCAGCGAGTAAAATTATAAAATAAGATTACAATTAAAAACATGGATACATTTCGCAGCTAATGCAGCGATAATATGCTGATCATCCGGATTGCGGTTTAACCGGTGATTTCACGAGCATTAATGCGCGCATTTGTGCATAATTTAGTAGCGAAGTTAAGGAAATCCGGTAGCAGGAAATTTACAATATTCACACGTAATCTCATCATTCAATTCATCAGTTATTCTGCATTTGGAATAATTAAATCCGATTGCATCGTAATCTCTACTTGATACTCTCGGCACGATAAAAAAAAAATCCGAAAGAGTGCTTGGTCAACCCCTTATTCTCATTGATTTATTTTTAATTATATAGTATCTATTCTATTCAGTTATTTCTTTTAAAATTTCTTTCATTTTTCGAATTTTAGAGACAATTTCATTTCTCAGCCTTCCCACGCGACCCAGGGAGAGTTAATTGAAGTTGCTTTTTGAAACATAAAAAAATTTGATCCTTTTGCTATTCTTGAAGTTTAATACTCTAAACTATGAATTAAAGAAACGCTAATTAGTGTTACTTCATAAATTGATTTCGCTTAAGTTCCCTTTTAAGACCAAGAAATATAATTTCTTTGTTTCATATATTAATACAATTACATACTAAAGTATATGGTACGGAGCTCATTTAAGTTTCTTCACATAATACTAGCATATTAGAAAAATGCCTCTTCGTAAAGTCTCTCCCAATTTAAAAATTTATTCCATCAGGGCTTAAATTCCCTATGAATTGATATGCGAAAATGCATGAGATCACGTTCAAAAATGGTTCTCAGGGATGAAGTTAGTTCATAACTAAATAATTTTACAAAAAATTCGTTTATTTAGTCACACTTCTCAGAAATCTGATCGATGACAATATTCCACGGCCAAAATAGGATTCCTTTAATTTTCCTTCTAGCGGCACTTCTATCGATTTCGTAGGACCATTATTTCTAATTTAACTTCATAAGATCAATCCCGCAAGAAATGAAAACTAACTTTACGCTCATTTCTTATGGAAGCCATCCCCAACTTTCTGGAGTCGAACTCGGCACGATTACTTATCTCTAACTTTCGCAGCCCTATTCTTCGTGTTGCGAAGGTCAAGTATGATACATATGGGTGAAATCGAAGAAATAGTTTAGTAGGATTGGTCCATAACCGTAGATTTTCAGACACAGACAAACGGAGATACAGGAAGATAAACGATGGAAACTCATATATAAACATAAATTATAAGAAATATAGTGTGCAGAGGGGCCTATATTACTTTATTCTATCTGAGAAGTATACCATTATTTCACTCTAACTAGCGTCCGAGAAGATAGTCTGATTAGCAAATTTTTGTTTCCTTTTCTGCGGCTCAAAAATCGTCTTCTTCTTGGTCGAAGATGGCTTTTTCTCGGCCCTTGCAGACAACTTATCTTCTGCTAACCTCTCCACTCCCTTCCCCACTTGTAAGTCTTCCGTCACTTACCTCTCGTGACTCATTTCAGTGACTCATCTCCCATCGCTGCTCCTTCTGAAACTATCTCGCATCATATGCGTCCGTCTCAGACATTCTTTTCTTTTTTCGGAATATAAAATGGAATAAGGAAGTTGCACCATACAGTCGGCATATGGAAGGAAGCTAACACACTATAGTATATACATTAGGGTGGATCGAAAAAACTTTTTTTTCGAAATCGGTATGCGGCTAGTGCTTAAAGTTTGTGGTTGGTGGTCCTTATAAACCATGAGAAATTTCAGCTCGATCGGAATATGTCCTGAGGCTGCGAAATTTAGTCGAAATTTTCAATTTTTGTGAAAAAATGTCAAAAATTCGCAATTTTTTCTGATGATTTTTCGATGTTTCTGAAGTGATTTAATGGCAAAATATTACATGTATTGCTTGTATGTTGCTTAGTGATTAACAATTTACTGAGTTTGAATGAGGAAAATTGATTTCTTAGTTCGCCAAAATTTGTCAAAAAACGCCAAATATACAGAGATGTTACGGATGTTGGGTAGGCAATAACCTGCTGCAGTAACTCGACCCCACCGACTTAAATTTATGAAGAATGATAAGTTAGTAGGAAATGAAGTAATTTGCAGCTCTTAGTTAATCGAATAATCAAGTACTAGCGAGGAGGTGGTTGCAATATTGACACTACCAGTGTGGGTGTCAGTCTCTCCGGACAGAGCACTGAAACGTGGCGGTTTGCGCGAGTTATAAGTCTACGTAACACATGTGTTATTGCAATAGGCGTGTCTAAAACTACTGTTGAATCTTGCAAATCTGTGTATTGATAGCTGTGAAAACAGGAAATATTTGTGTTTCATAGTGTGCTGGACAATACTCAGTAAAAATGCCACCATAGCCTTGAGGGCAGATGAAGTCAGCGATATTCGATATTTTAGGGGAATCGGAGGATCTAATGAAAAGCAGTTACCAACTTTTTGAGTGTCATTCGGTGTTTTAATTACGTTCAAGCGAAAAAAAAAGTTACTTTGGACAGGAAATCTCCTTGAAAGACATTGCTAACGTTGCTAAAGATTTATCTCTATGATCATCTTCGAAATCATGCTTTCTGGGGGCATCCAGAAAACATTCGAGTTGGTATGTTTAGATAGTCGCTGAAATGTGCGTAAAAACGCTGCAAAGAAGATCCTGAAAGCTAGAAAAAGCCATTGCCAACCAGTTAACTCCATTAGAAAGTTTGCACCCCCAGTGATCAACTTTTAAGCCAAAGATTATACAGATTTAGTGCACTGGGGAAAAGAAGAAATAACATCACCTCCAGTAGCACGCTTACTAACAAATGAAGACTTAGGAGACATCGCTACTGGAAGAGATGAATCCCTAGGAAAACTGCAGACTGTTTTACCTGCCGTGCCGTATCTAGGGAGAGGAACGGTGCGTCAAGGATATAACTGCTACATCAACTGTTGTATGTAGTTATGAATCCCGAGATGGCTAAATTAGACTTAGATTGAAGAGCAGAAAAATATTATTGAGGTTTGGTACAAAAGCAGACTTCAAAGCCCAAATGGGACAGCCTACCTAGGTGGGTGAGAGGTCGGCACTCGATTGCAACCACCCCCTCGTGGTGAGTGCTGGGTAGTCTATTATTCAATGAAATAAGAGCTGAAAATTACTTCTTTTCCCACTATCTTATCATTCTTCATAAATTTAAGTCGGTGGGGTCGAGTTACTGCAGCAGGTTATTGCCTACCCAACATCCGTAACATCTCTGTATATTTGGCGTTTTTTGACAAATTTTGGCGAACTAAGAAATCAATTTTCCTCATTCAAACTCAGTAAATTGTTAATCACTAAGCAACATACAAGCAATACATGTAATATTTTGCCATTAAATCACTTCAGAAACATCGAAAAATCATCAGAAAAAATTGCGAATTTTTGACATTTTTTCACAAAAATTGAAAATTTCGACTAAATTTCGCAGCCTCAGGACATATTCCGATCGAGCTGAAATTTCTCATGGTTTATAAGGACCACCAACCACAAACTTTAAGCACTAGCCGCATACCGATTTCGAAAAAAAAGTTTTTTCGATCCACCCTAATATACATACATGGATATCACTCAAGCTATTCCCTTTCTGAGTGATTATTTGCCTCCTTCGTACCCTCCTCCATGTTTCCCTTCTCACATATATCATTGATACATACTCGTACATATATCTATGAGATTCGTGGTGTATGCTTTCAAAAACATGTCTCAGCCTAGAGTGTAGAATGCAGTGGTTTTCAAAAGACAGCTGGTGATTCAGATATGTTGGGTTAAAATTACGCATTCAGCGAGACAATTAACCTGTCTATATTATAATATATATAAGCTGAGTGACCTTCCTTTCGGTATTCAGTGTACTAAATATCGAGCAAACACAGCGGTTAATGTTTTACTAAAATTTCCGAAGATCGAAATTTGTACACTGCCCATTATAAGCGAAAATAAACCGAAGTTTTTATTCCATACTTGGGAACTTATTCTATGACTATAAAAAATTACTCTTGTAATGCTCCTTTTGAAATAACTAGCATTTTTTACAAAAATACCCGCATTTTCGTTGAAAATAGGGCCGCATTTTTACTACAAGTTTCAAAAATTTGGTCCGCAGTGAAAGGTTTGCTGCATTCCGTTTTATTCTGCTTAAACCCATTCTCTTCGGAATCTCATTTAACACATTCAATCTGCTCTTCCTGTTTTCCCATCCCTTTCCCATCCATTGACCTCGCTAATTAAAAATTCTTATAATGCTAACACAGAATAATCCATATTTTTCTATCCTTAATACATACCTCGCTTCTAATATACCCGCAAGTATTTTCATGCATTCCTTTTATTCTTTTTTCACACGTCTCTTCTTTCACTCCCCATAGTTAAGCAGTACTTTCTCGGTCTTCCTTTCCCTCCATTGGCTTTTCATGAACATATACCATCTTAGTTGTTCGACACCCACGCTTTTGTCTATCCATACCATTTCATTCACAAACTAAAGGCAATGCATTGTCGGTGCAACCATTCCTCTCTCACTTCAGCTGCTCTTTTAATCCTGTTGTAATCGGAAGATTCCATTCTTGTTCCTATATCCTCGAAATAATTCTTCCTTTACCTACCCCTTCCTTTCTTTCCCAGGATCTTGCCTTCAAACATGTTGGTAAGAAAGACACTGTGCCTCATACAGTGTCCTGTAAACTTTATTTTCCTTCTTTCTGTTTCACCCAGTAATTTCCTTTTCTCGTTCACTGCCCTTTATACCTCTACATTTGTCTTCTTCTCTGTCCATTTTGTTCCGGTCATCTTCCTCCAGATCCACATTTCTGCTGCTTCGATTCATGTTTTTTTTTCTTTTTCCCTCGCTCTCCAACTTTCGCATCCATGTAATAAAATGCTCCATACCAACAATTTTGCAAAATCTTTCTTTTCAGCTAACTCCATGTATTTACTCGTTGGTAGAATTTTGTTATCCATTGATGATTTTTTTCCAATGCTATTATTCTGTGTATTTCAAACTGTATTGTGCTGTACCGAGTAAACCGAGAGAGACGGTAAGTGTGCCGATAGAGGAAGTGCACCGCGAAAAATTTGGCGGCTTTTTCGATGCAAAACTGAGTTTTTGTGAAGAGTTGGTTATTCTTCCTGGGCCACATGCTCGAGTAAAGGTAAATAAGCTTTCCACAGATAGCCGGGGCTTTGAACCAGAAACGGAGCGAAACCAAAAAAAAATATATTTTTGCCGGAGTAAAAACCGAACTTGAACCGAAAAAAGGAATTCTTGAACTCTAATCAAAAGCAGAAACCGTTATTTATTCCGTTCAAATATATTTTCCCCAAAATGCACATTTTAATTCACAGTAATTGAAAGAACATGAGTAAAAACGACTTTAAAATAACCATTACTAAGTTTAATTCTCAAATTTATTATAGTATAGCGTGTGAAGGAAAGCTAGGAAAAATAAAAGAATAATGTATAAAATTATAATAGTCGGAAAGAAAATTTTGTTCCAATCGGATCGAAGTTGGCAGGAGTGAAACCGGAACTGAACCAATATGTATTTTATTTTGAACCGGAACGAAAACCAGAGTGAAAAATATTACGCTTCGCTGCCCTTTAGGTACTTGATGCATGCGAATGTCAACAGATTTATCGTACCATTACGGATTAATGGAAGATCCCGGATAGCCAAATGGGCAACGTTTCAACATTACTGAAAGCAGTTCCGGGTTCGATTCTTGGTGGGAGGGATATCGAAACACCTAAAATATACTGCTGCCATTGACTATTCTGTTGATGAGCTGTTTTAATAAAAATATGGAATGAATATTACTTTGATTGAGTAAAAATTTTCGATGATTTATCGGTCACTGATCGAATGTACTAACATCTTAACAACAGTAAGAGATATGTTCCCAATGATCTCACGAATGCCGAAATCTTGAGAATAAGCGCTTTACTATGATAATGATTACAAAATTTAGCATTCAACGAACATTCACTGCTATATGTTTAAAAACAATCTTAGCGGTAAAACAAATTCCCAAGCAAAAGTTGGGTATAATAGTTTGGCAGACAGGTTTCTAGACCATCTAAAACACCCTATCAGACTTAAAACGCATAAATCATGGAATTATAAATACTGTATCACATGCAAAAAGTTCATCTGCGCATTCCGAACACCAAAAATACGTGTAAGTCTTGCTCAAGCGCCAGCTGCATGCTCTTCATTACACTTGCCGTGTTGAGACATTGAGGAGAGCAGTATAACACCCACGCTTATCAAGTTATGTAAATAGCATTCCGACCAAAGCTTTTCGGTCCATCCTTTCGCTAAATGCGGACTCATTTATTCCGTTGGCACTCACGCAAGTTGCACTCCCGTGAAAACCGCATTTGCAGGAAGGAAGCCAAGACAATTCAATTTCTGGCTCAAGCATTTCACTTACACAATCACACTCGCCTACATAAATTCATCTATTTTTCCATTCGAGCGCACTGTCGAATGTTTTTATGCATTTGGTGGTGAATGGTAGGCCGAGATTTGAAGCAGAGTTATTGGGACATGCAAATGAATGTTTGTTGGGCGACCGCGGCATGAAGATTCCGAGGCTAAGCTGACCATATCTCATGATGAAAACGGGATATTTCATCAGTAAGACGGAACATATATTTTCGTTATACTACTCTCGGGATATTTTGTCCTTATTATTATAATTCATATGCATGGGTGGTCTGAAAAGTTTCTGACATTTCGCCATTTCTCGAGGTGTTTTCTGAAAATTTTCTGAAGATTTCTGAAAAATCTGGGGTCGGAAACTTTTCAGAATTTTATTGTTTGAATTTTTTATTGTTTGAAAGGATTCTTGGCAATTTATCAAGGATAATTCTATCTTAATCAGAGATAAAGTATCCCTAATTCCTAGGTGTTAGTTAACCATAAAGACATAATTATTGTCCTTATTTGCATTACAGAATGGTGGAATCTCTGACTCATCATCTTGTTGATAAAGAAGCATATCGTTAGTGTAATTATTCTCAGCTGTATAAAGAAAAATCAACAGTTTTCCTTAAATACACGATGGAAGTAGCACATATATAGCAAATACCAATGATTTTTAAGCAGTAAGTATGTTAGAAATTATTGAAAATGAATCGATAAGACTCTTAAATATATCTAAAATTTTATTTGAAATCAAGTGTTAAGTCATTGTGCTTGGCTCATTGCTAAGAATATATTGAAAATAGTGTGTTTGATTCTCTTGTTATAGTTGGATGGTAATGTTTTCCACCACCATCTGAACATTGAGAATTTGTTTGCTTAATAACTCTCATACGAGAGCCGCGCGTAGGGTGTTTAACGCCCAAGTGCAAGACGACCTTCCCCGAGTTTCAAGTTACATCTCCTTTTATAATCGACTTTTTCACGGAGAAAGAGAAGAGACTGGGTGTTGGACATGTAGATTTCATTCAATCATTCGGATGATACCAAAATTATGAATGCATACATACCTAAATAATATAAAACAATCTTGATGTACAATGGAAATCATTGCGGGGAAAATATAATCAACATGAAGAAATACAAGTATGATTTAGTTTGTATGTTTAACAGTTTTAAAATACTTTACAGAATATTGAAAGCCATTTAAAATCCAGCGTCGAAGACCCCATCTACTTTAAAGGAGAATGAGGGCCAAAACACGACTTAGATGAGGGTTCGAATGATTTTTTTCTAAAATATATTTTAGGAGTTGAATCCTTCTTAAAAATATAGCCTTGGAAAAGTTCCCCATGTATGGCGCTCGACTTCGGTGCCACCCACCTAAAATATTCGGTTATTTGTTTCATTTATTTTACTGTAGAGCTTAATTCTCATGAGATAGAAATTTTCTCTGTATTTTGCTACTCAATATTAAAAAAATATCAACATTTTTGGTGAAAGCTTTAACTAGACAAAATAAACTATTTTGCTATGGCAAAGGAACTGTTTCGGCAAAAACGAGACGTATAATCACCCTACCTATTAGAAGTATTTTGAACATCTGCTAGCTCAGCTGTCTCTTGGTTCGTACCATAGCTGCAAATTTAGCGATTTCGTCGCTAGTTTTAGCGTCTTTTTCCTGCTTTTAGCGACTTCTTTTTTAGCGACATCCTGCACTCTATTTAGCACTTAGTGTTAAAGAGACTCCTCTACAAACTCGAAGCATGACACGTTTGACGAATTGATAAATCAAAGTAGTGTCACTTTTAGTTCGTAAAAGACTCAGGATTGATATCATGTACGGACTTTATGTAATATCTGGACTCACGTTTTCTTCATATAGTATGCGAATCAAAGCCGATTTATTTTATGGCGATATTTTCTCTGGATTTAGCTGCTTTTTAGCTACTTTTCAGGGTGCCTCTAGCGACATTTTTCAAAAATAAATTGGCACCTCCCGTTCCTCCAATAGAATTGTAAGAGAGCCATGTCATCAACGACATCATTTCAATTTCCATGTCATAGAACGCATTTTCAAAAAACTGATAATCAGAAGCGACGCTGAGGCAAAAAAGAAAAAATTTCTAAAAACTTTTTTCTGTTTGTATGCAAGATTTTTGCAGGAACGTGCAAAATCTATCCGACGGATTTCAATGAAATTTGGGGTGATTATAAAATATGTGATGGAGTGTCATTTAGACAATATCTCTGGTATATATAATGGTCTAAAGTTCGAAAATTTTCTATTTCCATCCTCGCCCGACGAAAACTCCATACAACTATCGCAGCCCATGATAATAATAAAATAAATGAAAGATTGGAAATGGCTAACGAAATAAAATTATTTATACAAAATCACAAGAATGACAACATGCAATCGACCCGGGTTTTGATGCACCATCATCAGGTAAAAAAGTACAAAATTAAAAGTTAACATTCTTGTGGTGTTGTATAAATAAATTTATTTTCAAATGATGGAAATGGAATTTAACTTAGCACATAAAGTTGTGCGACTAAACCCAAAGTTGTACGAGAAGCGAAAAATTGTGACTTGTCTGGGACTTGAACCCAGGTCTCCTACTCTCTGGGCAAGTATTCTACCTGCCCGGTATGTGGGAGACCTGGGTTCGAATCCCAGTCAATTCACAATTTTTCACTTCTCGTACAACTTAAAATTTAATTTGTTAACCATCTCGTTTATTACATATAACCACTAAGTAAAGATATTGATATTAAAATGATTCGTTTCCCCTTATGGTGAACCTATAGAATAATATTATCAATAGAAGGAATTCCCCTCATCAAAGTATTAGTAGCTAAATCATTAAAGAACTAGAAAATGAAATTCAATCGACTCTGGGAACGGGCCAGAAAAACAAACCGAAGGAATTGATTTTTAATTCCTACAGTATATCCTCTCTATACCTCAACCTTTTTTGCAGCTTAAATTATATTTTGGCACCGATATCTATTTGGCGACGAAATTTATCACTACGAGTATAAGAATCCATATAAAGAATTAAAATGAGAAATATCTCATCTCAAAATGTTAGTCGAGAAACAGCAATCTGACAGTGCCCTTGGATCGTCCTCGGTTCTGCTGAGGACAAAAAATGGTGCAATGAAAGCTATTGTGGACCGAAAGAACTTTCGGCGCCTCAAGGCATTCAACTTAAGCTTGCAGTTTTAAAAAGATGCTCAAAAGATGAAAAAAAATCAATTTTTTCAGAATATATTCCTGAAGCGATTCTAAAATTTCGCTCGGTTTATACTTCTGATCGAAGACGGGTTGCGTTTAAAACTGAGTAATTCTTAACTCATACCCTTCTCCTAAGCTATCTTCCTCGTATTATTTCTAACCATCCGTTTTCGGTGACCAGCGCTCTTCTCCCTTCACACTCCATTAAAACATGTAAATGACACATTTTAATGAGGATGCTTCCTGCTAAAAACAGAAAAACAAAAAAAGTGCACCATTCGATCAAAACATCGAGTTAAGATTTAAATTTGCCCATAGAGTTACTGGATGTGTAGATATCGATATCTATCGATACTAACGAGATATATCAAAACGGACACTGATCTTTAGATGAAGG
This sequence comes from Pachydiplax longipennis, assembly GCA_036926295.1. Taxonomy (NCBI): domain Eukaryota; kingdom Metazoa; phylum Arthropoda; class Insecta; order Odonata; family Libellulidae; genus Pachydiplax; species Pachydiplax longipennis. The sequence continues at coordinate 41,708,712 of JAVFKF010000015.1, forward strand.
AAGGCTCAATCAGAGATTTAAATTACTAGATAGATTTAGAGTACGTTCATAGAAGATGTAGCCGATATTATGCGCCCTCCTTGTTATATAGGCCGTTCTGATAGCGCGAGAAAGATCAGAGAAATGGATGCTAGAACCAGTCGATCCAAGAATTCATTTTTTCCGAGAACAATACGCGAAAATAATCGACTAGGAAAACAGAGTCATGGTGCTTGCACCCCCTGCCACACGCCGAAAGAGGGCTTATAGGGTACATATGTAGATGTAGATACAGAATATGAAGGAGAGGTTTTTTAGGTATGTTTTAGAAAAGAGTAGGATGTGTTTTGATAGTTTTTTGCTTAATCGTTTGCAGTGATTGGAGTGATTGCTAATGTATTAGGGAAATGAAGGGAAATAGAGCATGAGTAACCGTCTTCAAAATTCTCGCAAGGGGCAACTAGTCTCCTTTTATTCACAAGCAGAAGTTACTACTTCGAAATTGGTATTCGAATACGAGATAAGTACCAAGACTGCAGAAAGAGCCACTCGATTTCGGGGCATTAAAGGCTCCATCGCGATTCAAAAAAACGAATTTTCGGCGTTATGAAGTGCCCTCGTTAGAGTGCTGCTTGAATGAGTGTAGTGTAAAATTTTACGCTGGGAAAGCAAATGAGATGTGGATGAGTGAGTGAGCGATTGTCATGGTGAATGGAGCTGAATTCAAAAGGATAAAGTGATGTCTGCAGAGTGTTGCTCCTGGTAACCGCACTTTGATGAATGGGATATTTTTCATTTGTGTTCTGCTACAGAACAGAGGAAAATGCATCCTTTCTTTATACTTTTGTCACAGTATTAACCAAGGCTGTGTTAATATGAAAACTAGTGAAGTTTGAATAATTCCTTCTGGTCACTTCTTATCGAATTGTAGTAAGTAATATCCATTCAATAACATTTACACTAGTACTCTTCGTATTTTCCACGGGTTTTATTCAAATAATAGTAATAGTCGAAACTGGTCGTTTTTTAAATAAATCTTGAGGAAAATACGAAGGACTTCAACAATCATCTGTAATGGTGGTCCAAAACGTCAGGCCTGAACACCTTGAGTTTATATTGCTCTTAATGCGTCATAAGAAGTATTACAGGGAGTGTAAACGCAAAGATATCCCTTATTAGCTATCTGAATTGCAGGGAATCGAACCGGAACTGAACCGAAAACCGTATAACGTTCTTTTTTCCGGAATAAAAATCGAATCCGGGCAGAAAACAATGGAAAGTTTTTAACCCGCGCCGAAACCCTTATCAATTCTGATAAACCGATTTTAGTTTCCCAAATATAGATATTTTACTTAATTTCCTTCCAATTGGAGGAATGGTTACCAAACGAATCTATGATTGGAAACTAACTCTTGTTTTATTCTAAAATTTTGCGAGATGAAGTGCATATGAAAATATACGAGGTTGGTCTGAAAAGTTTCCGACCCCAGATTTTTCAGTAATCTTCAGAAATTTTTAGAAAACATGTCGAGAAATGGGGAAATGTCGGAAAGTTTTCAGACCACCCTTGTATATTAAAAAGTTAGAAATGGTAAAAATAAACTTAAAAATTTATATTATATATGAATCGGAGCGCAAAATAAACGATTCTAACCGGTTCATATAGTAAGTTGGTAGAAGTGAAACCGGACAAACCGGTTTTTCATTATCTTTCTGTTTGAACAAAACCGAAATTTTATTTCCAAGTTGAACCGGAGAAGCAAGCACAAAAAATATTACGGTTTGATGTCCTCCTGATTTGAGTACCTTATAGTACCTGGAAAATAGACCTGTAATAGCTCTACCCTCTTGCTACATAATCTAGCAAAATCTCTTTGACGTCTGGTCTCTAAAATCGGTTTCGCCGAGTACGTGAACCCCGATGTCGCGTATTTCACCAGGTGAATCACAACATAAAGATTCCTCGAATAGCTTGCACCTACACTAGGTTCTTCTATCAGTAAGAGATTCCCAGCCGAGGATTTTGATAATCTCTGATGCACTGCTATCGAACCTGTGGTCTCCCTTAACGAAACGAGCCTCTCTACGTTGCACGCGCTATAGCTCCCTTATCGTGCGGATTCCACACCGCGCAGCACTACTCGGGCAACGGACGATCTGGCGAAAAATAAGCCTCACTCTTTAGCACCCGATTGAATACCCCGGAGAACGCGGTTACGTAGCCTCTGAGTCCTATCAGCTGGTTCCACTACATCTTGATAGGACATCAAGCTCGAAAGTTGCGGAAAGGTTATAGTCTTTCACCTACGTGTATCTTTTCCACTTAGAACTCTCTGGCTAGGTTAGGATATTCAGGGAAAAGTATGTACCTCACTCCTCATATTACCTTGAAAGCCTCATTCTCTGCAAAGCTATTGATAGCTCAAATAAATATTCTTTAGCGTTATTTGGTGGAATTTCATGTTTAGCAACTCAATAGTCACTAAAACACATGTACAATTCCACAAAATATTTATTCTAATGCTTTATCGGTTTCGGTAAAGCATTAGAATAAGATAAATATTTAATGGAAATAAATAATTTAATCAAAAGGCTTCATTTCTATTATGATGGTACTTGGTTCCGAAACTTGGAATCAGAAACCAGGCTTCTGAAGAAGATACTCGGTACTGAAACCGATTAAGCATTAGAATATTTTTTTGTGGAAGTGTACAAGTTTTTTCGTAATTATTGAGTTGTTAATTATGGATAGCTAATGCAGAAGGGATGAGGTTTAAACAAACAGAATGCAGACACGAAACGTATAGTATGAACTTTAAGTTAAGTCTTCGACTGGAAGTTAATTGTATAGTCGTATAGAAATGGATATGATGAAGAGTGTAATCCAGCTCTGAGATGAAACATGGAATCTGGGGAAAATGATAAAGTGCAGAAAGAGGACAATTTAAAAGGGGGAGAGTCAATAAGACGCTTCATATAAGGGAAACAGAGGTTTTTGGAAGTGAAAGCGGTGGATGAAAGAGCTAAAATGATGGATGACGTCATTAAAGGAAGCTACAAGACTCCATGGAAACAGGCAAAGTATGAACGGATGAGGAAAGAAAATGCATTCTCAGAGTACTAACTGAAGATTACTCTTATCATCAAACCAAACTTCGACCTGAGGTTATATTATTTTATGATTTATTTTTTGTATCAATTCGGTATTATGCGAACGAAAAATTTATCCTTGGAGATAATTTTGAACCCATAAATATCCTAATTTTAAATCACTGTGGCTTTTTAAAAAGTCTGCCACGAAACGCTCATACAGGCTTACTGCAGAAAGGATTGAGTTCGAAGCCGGGGCTTTCAAGTAAAAATACCATAAAGTCTGAACGTCGATTGCATTCAATGAGCTCCCAGATTTGAGTCACGTGATTTATGAACCAGCTGTGTAAGAATGCCGTATTATCTTCTTATAATGCCCAAATATGGTCATAAAATTGACGACTATTTTTGTAATGATTCTTTATGTATTCATTTCTTATTTATTTTTGTATTGATTATTTATATAATTTTGTATCCATGTTGTATTTTTACGCATTGAAGATTATGTTTCGCTTCTTATTTTCCTTCAATTATTTTTGTGTTTATAATCACTGAGATGTAGTAAAATATGTCGATATAAAATAAAATACGACGATTGTAAAATGCATGTAATTAAAAAGTGAAAGCTAAGTTAAAAGATTAAGCTAGTGAAAAGATCGTTGTATGCACGATACCATTAAAAAATAGAGGAAAAGAAGATTTTCATCGACTGCATTTTATATCTTTTGCAAAGATCAATCGTGCGGAGGAAAAATTTAGTTATTATTTGTGTTATCTGATATAACCCAACTGGAGTACCATAATTGCCTCAATTTGTGCATTTCACGAATCATTAAATTTCGTCACGCAGCAGAAATTGGACCAATTTTTACTCCACTAACAGCCCCTGATTCAACTTCACACACATATCTCAATAATTATGCTCATAAAAATAAGTTGGTTAGCTTGAAATACTACTATCTCATCTTTAAATCCTTTCGGAGAATGGAGTCGTTATATAATAACCCACTCCAGAATTGATTCGGTTAATTCCAATGAAAAAAGGGATTTAATAAATCTGAAATCTTATTTTTATCATGAAATTTAGTTCTTGGGGTAAGATTGTGATAATGTATAGATGGATGATAAGCAAATTTTTCGCAAAAGTTTTTGGCATGGAAATAATACAACATTTACAACTACAAGAGTTGCTGAAGTCACCATTTGTAGGGTTGGATTAGAAATATAACGGAGCATTCACGAGTTATTCCAAATGCTATCTCAACACTAAAAAAAATGTTCAAATTCAACTGGATAGGGGAGTTCTGATAGATATTTCTTGAATAAAATGCAATGACGAGAAAGTAATCCTTGTTTGATTTCCACCACCTAAAAATACTCTCAACATATTTTTTTATATTCAAACACATTAAAGACCATAAATAGGCGTTATTAATATTTATAGATTCAATACTTTTGAGAGTTAAAATCAATAATACCTATTCGTCATTACTAATACCACAAATGGAAGATTGAGCTTTGAACAAAAAATTCCAAAGAATCGTTTTTGGAATCTGAAATCAGGTTTAAAAATTCTCCGATTTCGGTACCCAAAAAAATTTCGATGTTCCTGATACCGGTTATCGTCCCATCACTAATTCATGTAGTATTAGAGGGGCTATCATAAAGTAGCTGGTGTAAAGTTTTGCTGCGTTCGCAATTACAAATATAAATCCTGGTAACAATCTTGCACTGCATTCTTTTAAGACTCTAACTATATTAAGTCCTCAATAAAGTCAGGTGCACGTCAGTAACACGCAATAATTGTTTTCTGCGTAAGTAAGTCATGTAAAAGCCATAACTGTAATTTTATATGTATGTAAAAGCAAAGTTTGGCGTTATTGTTAATTAAAATATACATTCAGTGATCACTATAGGTCAACTATTTCACCATAATAATACGTTGCTACCTTTCATATGCTTTTATTGATGTTCTACAGTCCAACATTTATTGTAATTTGAGATAAAATGTTTACTTATTGATATTACTTGGTTTCATTCAAGTTCAAAAACATGTTATCATTATCAATAATTCTTAATTGGAATCCAGAATAGCCATGTGGGCAGCGCGGTAAAAGCAGTCCAGAGTTCGATTTCCGGTGATAGCCCACGTGGGAAATGACCACAGCTGTCGGAGCCTTTTTGAAAATGCTACTACCACTATTAATTCTTAATTATTATACGACCATATTATATATGCCAATTTAATTCGCATTTTACGATCCGTCTATGAAATTTTTTTCCCATAATCTAATTTTCGTTGAATGTATATATTTTGTACTTTTTATAAACATAATTTATACATCTTTTTATGCTACTTATTAAAAGAAACAAATTAAAAACTATAAGAACTACATATGTACGCATTTATGATATATGTGGTATGCAAATGAACACATATGTATATTGGATCTTCTGTCAAATGTATGGTGTATTATATCGTTTTAAAACTCCCTTTGATATTGTGAACCATAAGTAACAAGTATCCGGCCGTAATGAACAAATAAATAAATTATATTTATAACAACAACTTTCTGAATTTAGTGAATTTCCATCTACTTATGAGGAATGATCCAGCTACATTTCTTAGAATAAATTAGTATATCTGATCTAATTCCCCGGAAATGAGAATCTACAATAGACATACTCCCCGCACATAATGTAATTAGTAATAGATTGTTTTAATTTAACCTCGGGTTAAGACAGTAAATATTTATAGTAATATTTCATAATGAGTTAAATTTTCGAAAAAATTTATCAAAACATTATAAAAATTCCGTTCAGTTGGTCTCTTACGGAGATCGTCGCCTAGATGACCATTGTCGCGTTCATATTCTCCCAGCAACCGTTCTCTTATGATCAAATCGTCAATCAATCCGGAGCGGATCAAACTGCTTATTGCTTAGGATTAAACGGAGGTTTCCACGAAGCGCCAAGCGAGGTATTAAAAGTTCTATTCAAAGAAGTCTACCTTTTTATTTACGGCATCTCTATGGGACACCAACGGGCAGTCGTGCTTGCAATGCACAAGACTCTCTACACGTTACAACCCGGAGTCTATTCATCCTAAACTTTAGTCGTACATCCCCAAAAGATTTCCGCAGCATCAAGATAAAACACACGTACAAATAAATGCGATCGTTTAATCGCAAACGACGTTCGAGGGACGGTCCGAAAAAAAGCGCGGAATTTATGGGAATATTAAATCGCAGACGGAGAAACTCCCGCAGACGTACAATTCCCCGTTTTTCCCGCACATAATGACTTCGCATACGCTCATTAAAATTCCGCCGATTTCGGCGTCGCAATTTCCCATCTTTTTTTCGGCGGAATCCGGTGGCGAGTGGCCGTCGGAAAGTGGTCCACCGACAGATTGGCATCACGCGATAGCGGAGGCTGCGGAGGAGACAGCGGTAGGGACAGCCGTTGGGAGGGAATGCGACGGAATAGAAACATGTGCGGCCTTTTAATATGAATGACGTAGTCGCCGCCGGATACCTGTTCTGCGGCCAATAAACCGGTCGCAGTCATTCATGTGGCGACTGCAAGAAAACTTGGGCTTCAATTCTCGCATTCCGGGGACGGGAAAAACCGGAGACTCACAAGGTGAACCCCTCTTCTCCCAGCGCAATTATCTCTTCATTGCCGCTGATATTCAAAGAGCCGATTCAATGCAGGATCTAAACCGTCTAAAGTTGGAGGAGTACGTAAAGGACACGCGGTCGTAAACGGAAAGCTATTGTTTTACTCCGAAATTCCGCGCGCCCGGATTCTTGTGGACCGGTCGCTGTTGTGTGCAGACGGTTTCCGACTTACGTAATGTTCTTCAGGCTCTCTGCGTAAGTCGAACCTTACCTATGAACTGCTACTACTCGCTAGTGTGTCAATTGTTTCTGAGTTAATGTCTTCAGTAAAGTTTTCGGCAATTCACTACTTAAGGTAAGTTCTTCGAACGTACGTAAGTCGAATTTTACGTAAGAACTGCTACTTCTGGCTAGTTTCTTCAATGAGATGTCACTTGTTTTTGAGTTAACTTGTTTCGTAAATTTCGACAATTCGCCTCGTAGGTCCGGGATTATGTAAGTCAAGTTTTACATTAAAACTGCAACTATTCGCTAATAGCATAGAGAGAGCGACAACTGTTTTCGAGTCTTACGACGAATTTTCGGTTATTTGCTTCTTAAGTTCGGGTTTACGTATGTGGAACTTACGTAAGTCGGGAACTATCAGCACTTGAACCAATTCTACGTGACAAAACGAGTCTGTATTAGAGAAAGAATGCGCTAAGATTACTAACGAGAAAGATGCATCAACCCTTCATCATCAAATTTAAGTATATGCAGTTTAGGATTCGTTTGCTAAATAATCAAACACAATGTCCTGTGCGCATTTCAGAGTAAATCGAGAGTTACTATTTCGAACACAAGTCTTACTTCGCGAACAGTTTACAATGTAGGTCTCCCTGATAGCCAAGTGGATAGTGCGTTCGTCTTTGGTAAAAACGGTCCCGGGTTCGATTCCCGGGGAGAGCACATATATTCCAAACAACTTCAGCTATCGAGGCACTTTTAACAACAATACTACTTTAAAATGTAGCGAGTCTTCCTGATCATTCCCCATCGATAAAATTACTTCAAAACTAAATACTTTTACTCATTCACAATACTTGAACATGTAGTTAAAATATACCTCTAGATTGAAATTATAAAACAACTAGGCTAACTGAAATCCTGAGTGAGGTAGGGTGATAATCTTCCGAATAACATAGATTGGAAGCATCTACTGAAAGATAGACTGCATGAAGTGATGTTAAGCAGCAATAATCCGAGTCTAAAGGAAATCAAGTCTCACGGAATGAATGTATTTGGGGATGGATCGGTCCGTCCTTGGATCCAAACTTGTGCTTTCTTTTCATTCCGGAGGACGAAAGTTGAAAATCGACTCATACCGCTTCTTTTATCTCCTTTTTGGCTAAATATCAGCGGACAAAGTGGCGCTCAGGGTGAACCGGACACACCCGTCTTCACCTACAGACCTACATCTTAATATGCGCAACTTCGGCGTGTGGCAGGGGGTGGATTTACCGATGTATTTTTGCCAACTATGATAATGTTAGTATGGTTAATCTTTTCTTGTATTCTTTTCTAAACTATGTTAAAATTAATATGGTCAATCCTCACTTGTATTCTGCAGCAACCATCTGGGAAAGGAAAACACTTGGTATCTTCCATTTTTATGTCACATATTACATGCTTCGGCAAGGAAGTAATAGAGATGTTCTAAATACTGGTTCCCGGTTGATGTTGACTCGTTGACGAAACGTTTCGAATAAAAATCTACTTTAGAAGTTACTATATGTTTTTAAGATGCTTTTTTCCCGACTAGTATGTCTCTTGTTCCTACCACAATATCTTGGCGATGAAAACATTTTCATTGGTCTCTTGGTTCGAGATGAAGGAAAGTGTTTCATTCAAATATTTCAGCCTCTTTCTTGTTCATGGATGCATTGATAATTCCATTACAGTCACTCTAAATTGAATTTTATGAAAAGTGATACTCATAGGGGTATTGTTCTACACTTCTGAGAACATTTTTCCTTTCATTATGCTGTGGTTCAGTGAGGAAGGGAACGGCATGGGTACGTGCTCTCTCGAAGTTTGAAATTTACCTGAGCAAACAATGCTACGCATAACTGAGGAAAAAATTGAAAGAAATTATACTGTATAAGTGAGCAACCGAATCCGAGAATTGCAAAGGTGAAAATACCATACAAATCGGTAGTGAAGGGTGGAAAATACCTGCTTTCATATCTCGATGAATGGAATATTTCTTGTCTGGCGGTTCTGAAGAAAAATTTATTTTTCATTGACTTTTTTCACTCTCTTTTACATGGATGTAATGATATGAGTGTTACTGAGAAATCAGTGATTCTGAGTAATAGCATTCACTACTTATTGAGTTCTATGAAAAGTATTATACACGGGATCATTGTGCTGCGCTTAAGTGAAGTATTTTTCTAGGAACATTTCATCAGTGAGTAAAAGAAGACAGAACTACCTCACTCCTCATCTTACCTAGTAAGCCTCATTCCAACACCAAATCATATGGTAGCTGCTACTTGTGAGGATAAAGATCCAGCCAAACTTCTGAATTTATTGACTTGAATGAAAGTAATAGCTCAATAGTAATAGCTAGTTAGAGAGATAATCCTGTGAAACAGGTAACGCCTAGATGTGGATGCAAATGTAGCTTCTATCAAATCCGTAGCCCATTTTTACATGGAAATAAAAGTTAATATATTTATATACATGTTGACTGTTATAATTTGTCAAAACTGTATGTCTCGTATAAAAAAAATATTTACATACTTTACGTTTCTTATTTTACATCATGTAATCGTGTGACTGAAAGGAAAAATATTACAGTTTGACGAAAAAACCCCACAAAACAGCATTTAATTCCATTTCACGCAGTGCTATTTGCTTCATCTATCCAAAGTCATGCTGAAGTCGACTAACGTATGCTTTAGAGTTACGCGAGATTAATGTTTGCCATTCAGTGTGCCGTAAAGCAGAGAACCATGGCATAAATGACGCTCTATTGATTCACAGTGTGTATATAAGTATATGTATGTATGAGGGTCCCTAACCCAGAAGAATTCCTGTCTGGGATGATTTTAAACTAAAATAAAACCGCGGAATTGTCGTATATCATTGTTACCTGTATTTAACAATACAAAGCCTCAAGTAATTTATGCGTATTGCATTGAGATGTAACAATAACTACCTGTGTGTAACCATAGCTAACTGTGGACAACAATGAGTTGCTACTGGGAACACCATTCGTTTATATAATAATAAATAATAATATATAATAATGATATATATAATAATGTAATAATAATAAATAATACCCACATATATACATAATAATAAATAATCATTTGTATATTTTACACCTTTACACAAACGTACAGACATCTACAAACTAAATGATTTAATTATGTAACATACACCTATGGAAGCATGGTGTTCTTAAACAATAACAGAGACTATCTCAACGTTAACAGTACTCTCGATTAGTAAAGTTAACTCTTGCTATCTACCTAGAAGAATACACGAGAATTACAATTCCTTTCCCTAGGCTTTCATTGTCAAAACACAATTTCCTTAGCAATTTTTCATAGACATATTTCCAACCAATATAAAAGTTGCTTTCTTTGCCCGTCTAAATTCCTCTCCCGAATATTCCCCTCTTGTGATATCCACGCGGTGGTGGAAATATTTCCAAAGGACTTTTGGCCGTCGTCTCGCCGCGTTATAAAAAGAGCTCCGCCGCTTTTCTTGGCGGAATAAGGCATTCTTTTGGCGCGTGTCGAACCCCCTTCTCCAGTTCAGACTAAAAATTCACGCGACGTTAAGTTGTTGGTTATTCATAAAAAGATTTCCGTGGAAAACCCATAAAAAAAGCAGGGCCGCCATGAGCGTCATCCGGCAAGTAATCCGCCTTTGTGGCGCGTACTTCATTCATCGAACGCCTATGAATTAAGACTCCATTGCATCTGCAGGAGCCACGCTGACGTCTTCCACTATTATGGAAACTTATATTGAATGCGCAATGGGTTAGGATGACCTCGTTACTACTCGGGTACTAATGTTTATCAACAAATATCGACGGTAACCTAGCAGCTTAATTCACTCAACACAACCAATGTAATCATAATTTTGTGACGAAAATGGTGGCCAAATTACTTCGGCAAATCTGAAGTAAACTAATGTCTAAATAAAATATTCTACATTGCTTTATTAGCACAGTGGTTAGCGTTAATTTAACCTTATTAGTTGGGTTAAGTGGTTAGTCCGCATACTTTTTCATAGACGAATACCGGCATCACTGGGTAATCCTGTTCTGAACATGTTCAATGGAATCTAAATTGATTCAATGTTACATTAGAACGGCTATGATATTTCAGCGACCGATATCGTACCGCCGACAATACGCTAGGAGGAATGACTTTGGTTGCCTCGATATCCTTCACTAAGAGATTCCAACAATCATTCAGCAACACAGTCCGCCCAATTTAAACTAAAACAAAACACTATAATTATGGCAGAGTAGTACTCAAGGTCCTTCGGTAACTATCGGTCACTAGCGTAAGGTGGGCTGGCTCGGGTCGCCTCGCGATTGTTTATGAACGAACAATCGCTTAGTAACGCAGCCCGCCGGAAAGAATCTAAAAACAACGCAAAACAAAAACCTTACCCGAATTCCTTGGGTGACTTTCTCAGTCTGTTGGTCGTGCAGAGGGCGCCTGGTCTTTGTCAACACAATGCGCGTCCATGCGCCGGATTATCGGATATCTCTGCAGATGGAGCGTTGAATGAAGAGCAAAACTCACGGAGAAAAAAGGTTTTCCCGCACTGGAACACACTTCACACGCACAGTACACGACACTCAAGCACTGCCAAGGACACGACCGGCTGCCGATCCCACCGGCGTTCGACTGAGCCAACGCTTGCCTCTGCGAAATGAGGGGGGCCCTCCCTCCTCGACCCCTCCTCCGCATTCCGCCGCCTCCTTTCCTTTGTTTAACACTTTCCCTCCGCGCCTGCGACCTTTCGCGCCACTTCCTCCGCCCGTCAAATGCTCCAAATCACCACTCATCCCCTAGATTATCGATTCATAGTCGAGATCGCTAATTGACGACAGCCGTTTCGAATTTTTCGGGCCGTGTTTTCCCTAGAATTCTCGAAGTCTACTTTTTTAGGTGTATTTCTCGGTGAAAATGGCCGGGATGGTAACCGTCATCGATGGAGAGAAAATTCTGCAAAGAGCAGCGTGAACTGGTGAATGAGTACCCGAATAGAGATGAAGTTTGTGTGATGGAAAGGGAGGATCAGGTAGGATGGTAAGGCGAAAGATGCTCGAAGGACAGTTCAGTAAGGAGGACCATTAACTCATTCTTCCGATGCCCTCGCAAACGTCCATTTATTAGACAATCACAGGAGTGGCGTAAACTATAGACGAACGGCATACAACCATTCCTTAACCAGAAAAAACCGGTAAGCTGGGATTCGAACCCGGTACCTTGGCGTTGGAGCTCTAGCACGCTAACCACTCCATCGCCGCGGGCAGCATACCATTAATTCCTAATCTTATGTTAAGGTTTTATATGGAATAGGAAAGGATATTAGCTATCTATCTACAAAATAGGATCAATGAATTACTTGTTCGGTGGTACCTCGACTAACGAGTAACCTGACTAAGGAACTTTTCGACTAGCGAAGAAATTCCTTGCTGTTTTTCGGACTTGGATAACGAATGTAGCAAAGGAATGTATTAGGGGAAGCGCGTAAAGGTGGGATACAACCGAATGAAAACAGTCTTATAATTCGATTTTTTATTTCCATAGAAAGGTTCGAAGAAAACATTCCCGTTTTGACCCCATCCTTATCTGAAATAAATGAATGATAACATTTGCTTTTTTATTCCTTTCCCCCATCAAGTGAACCATTTGATGGATTCAATTTTTGTATTGCTTCAGGCCTCGAGTGAACCAATAAATGTAAAGATAGAAAGAACAAAAAGCATGAAGAACTTTTCCACAGGAAAATAATTCTTATTTTTATTTAACTTCTGCAAAAACCACAAGACAAGGAACGCACGACTAGTTCCGTTGCATGAGCATCATTATCAAGCCCCGCTAACGCCTATTTCAACCAAAGAAAGAGAAAAGGGGAGGAAGGGGTTGGAGGGAACAAAATAATGTAAAGATTGGAATAGAGGAATCTATTGCTTGGCTAATCTGAAAATATTTCAACGTAATAACGGGCGTTGAAGTTTTCCATTCTCCTTCATCAAATTGAGTAGCTGTTCATTTCAGAATTGGTGATTGGTGATTTTTGCCTTTTAATATGTGATTTTCACTTTTTAATAACGTGATTTTTACTATTTCATAAAACTTACCTGTAAACAGTGGGTAGTATCCAGAACGGATTAAACGACATTCTATGGAAACCTATGGTGAATTCGGCTAACGAATGCGATTCCGGAGTGGAGTTGCCTTCCTTAGCCGTGGCATCGCAGTATTCATTAAGAGCAACGCGTGTAATGACTGCGGCGCAATGTTCCAGTTGGACAGAGATGCAGCGTAAACAGGTCAAACCGATAAACAGGTATCAACTTTAGATCCCTGGGTGCCCTGACGCAACAATTAAATGCCGTCTTAATTGTTGACCGCGTAACCTTCGATTTACATTTCAACAATCGGTTGCTGTGACCTACCTTTATGTTTGTTGCAACAGTGATTTTTATCTATTCATTTATTCTTAAATTGAATGTCGAACATTATTTCGCTAATCACAGCTTTATCTTCAGATTGATGTATTTGCCATTACCAATTCTTGGATTCGGGTATTATCCGAAATGTTTCACTCCACTGAATGGGTATTAACGTTATGAAATACCCGAAGAAAACTTTCATTTTCGCCATTGAGTAAAAGATAGTTTTCAATAGAGCAATTGGAAGAACTTTGACCGGGTTGGATTGAATCTGATTGAGAGGAAGTAGAGGTCTTGTAACTTATATTGAAATTAAGATAAACTGACACAAATAATGATTAAAATTTCCTTCGTGGTTATTTCTTTATCCGATTGCAGACTTCTATTTCGCAATCTAGTCAGGTGACAGCGTTATTAATACAATTATAATTTGCTTAAGTTTATTTTTAATAAAATTCAAAACCTAAAATCCAGCCCTGCACCCAATAGAACTCAGTGTAGCCCAAAGCTAAAGTTATTCCAATACCTGAAGTGTGAATCAAAAACCATTTGGGGATTGCGAAAATGAATATATCCACTCCGCGGAGTGAGAAAAAATTTCGGGCAATCTCCAAATTCAGCAACTGCGAATAACATATAGGTGTATTTAAATTTTATGCATGAGGATTTTATCACACTTTCAGGGGTTGGTTAACTGACGCTCTTTTACGCCCCACCATCTGAAGCCGGCACTGGGCCGGAATTCATACGCAGGACATCTGTGAGTCAAACTTCATTAAGCACGGTCAATTTGACACTGATTGGGAGTTAGACATCCATAAGGGATCTGTTGAATTTGATTTTCTCTCAAAATATAAACAATGCGATTGATTACAAGTGATTGACTCTTCCACAGTCATGACGATGTTAATTTTGACCACAGAAATCAGCAAACGTGTTTAAATGATTCGTAATGATTTAATTGAGTCATTTGGTATTGGGAGAACTTTGTATTGAATCCGTATCCAGAAATAGTCATAAAGTAGCTTTATTAGCCTAGTATTTAATAGACAAGAGAACCTAGGATTCCCTGCTAAATCTTTGATCCAAGTGGAAACTACCTGTTCAATCTCATCGTGATAAAAAGAATTTCGCAGAATCACCGATATTCTAAAGACTGTCATTATAATGTAGAGTAAGCCCATTAATTTAGTATTTTTGTTTTTAAATGATCCTTAAGTGCGACAGCTGAGGTTCATAATTTGGCCCCCACCAACCTGGTGATGAACCCAGTACCGTTTTCACCAACTTGGCTATCCAGGAACCCAGTTAACCCGGAGGTTAACTTTAACCTTCTGTTTGCTCTATAGAAATGTATAATAATCTATATCAATCCTTGACTGGTAGTTAAAATGTTGGATGACTCAAGTATCAGATCGAGACAAGCCCAAATTTTTACCTTATGTTTAACTGCAATCCATCATGCATAAAAGTAAACAATATGTTGGAAGTAAAATATATGGTGGACAATTATAATAATAAAAATAATAATACGTGTTTATTCGGGTGAGATTGAAAATAATAAGTCTCTTTTTACGTATAACGCTTCGTCAATTAATACACCAGACAATTAACAACCAGATGGTTGGTTAGGGAGTTCGGTGTATTCACACCCCCTGCCATACGCCTTACGGCGGTTAGCAGGGTATTAATGTAAATGTAAATGTAAAGGTACACGAAAGAAAGAGCTATCATAAAAAGTGCACAAGAGGAAACTAATTTTTGGGTTTAAAAAACTAAGTTAGTGCTTAGGAAGAGTATCTAACAAAACAACCACACAAAAGAAGTGTAAAAACCTCCAAAACCTGTAGACAGAAAAAGACCAAAATTTTACGGAAAACGTAGGTATCTGAAAGTAAGAAACAACACAGGTACTTTTTAAAATTGCTAACTGCTATAGGAAAATAGATTTACATAACAAAATATCGGGGAAAAGCTCACCAACTAACGATAATAAAAGACTTATAATGTGCTTCATACCGCTTGTCTTTAAAATTAAGTTTATATTTAACCAACGTAGTTAAGTTTAACCTTCAGGTTAACTTACAAGCGAATTTGACAATATATTATACTATCGTGCTTCAAAATTTCAAAAATTTCATACAGAGCTAAACTCAATTTATTACAATCGAGTTCTAGCTATTTGTCACGTAAAATATGTTAATCGCCCGAGGAATGAAGAGAATCATTCGTGACAATCGAAAATCGCCGTTGTGGAAATGCGACGGTAACATTATCTGAACTCTAAAAGAAAAATTTTCTACATTATATTTTTTTACTCACGTCACATTTCAAAGCAGATTTGCTCAATTGGGCTGATTGTATTCATTTCATGAAAATATATCGTGATTAGCTATTAAAAAATACATTTGGAGCGCGGGAAACACAAATTAACCAATACTTCGTATAAATATTTCAAATAATCGCATAAACGCAGAGTGTTTACGCAATAAAGCACATGTAACGCAGACTTAAATACATAGTTAAATTGCGCGCGAAAACAGATTATCAAGCGGTATGCATTTAAAATAAAGGATAACGTAGCATGCATTTCAAGCAAGAAAATATTAGTCTGCTTTATAAATAATACATGGAGTTGTATGTATTTCATATACGGTTAAGAGTTTCCGAAAGTGAAATTCATGTAGAAATGTTATAGAAGAACAATGGAGCGATTGAAAACATTCTGATGGTCGTATTCTGAGCACTAAGTTGGACTCTAAACACTATAAAATTTTAGGAAAGCTATTATACAGTACGCTCTCATTCATTCGCTTTGGTATTTAAACTAACTTTTCTTAAGTTTCCCCTTTAACTCTATAGATACTCTAATCTTCTGATAATAATAAGAATGAGATGAAAATTTGCACTGTAGCAGTACGGCTTCAAAACCCAAGGAGAAACAGAAGCGAAAAATGTCGACATGACTGGGACTCGAACCCAGGTCTTCCACTTTCCGGGCTACTATCATGTTAAAGGGGTGCATCTCATTTTAACAGAGAGTAATTGACTCAGCATGGTAGTTCAATGGATACAATAGAAGAATACTTTCGCGGAAAGTAGTAAAGCTAGTTCACAGTAAAAGGACAATTTTTGAGGAAATCCATCATGTAGAATGAAGAGAAGTATTGTATTTTCTCCATAAAAACTATTTACTTTACTAAAATACGTTCTTTATTCGACAAATAATCATCATCACATGATTTTAACGATTATTCGTCGAAACTTGTCGTGTTTTATTTAAAATAAAGAACAATGCTACTCTTCATTTTATATACAGGAGGGCTCCCAGATAGCCATGTGTGGAGCGCCTTCGACTATAGTTAAAGCGGTCCTGGGTTTGATTCCCGGTGGGAGCCCACGTGCGAAATGACTTCAGCTGTCGAATACATACAATACAACAATACTACTACTACTCTATGTATAGGATACCTGGGTTCGAGTCCCACTCATGTCGATGTTTTTCAATCCTGCTTCTTCTTACCCCAAATCAATTAAATAATAGCGGAAAGGCTAAATTAATAGTTAATAATTAGTGCGCCCCCAGCGTAATCTTACCAAAAAAGGCTAGAGGGTAAACATAAACCCAATTAAGGTATAGTATTTGTCGTCATGACAACGTAGTAAATCTTAAACATTAGCTAAGTTTCGGTATATTTCACCCACTCTTGCTTGATTTGGACCAGGAAATCTATCATATTAATATAAGTCATTATAGAATTTTTTCCTTACGGCATTTTCCTCGACTTCCCTCAATGCTTTCTTCAAATTACATTTTGTGATGGAAACAAAACATTCCATTAATTAAAGGGAATTTAAAATAATTAGCTTACGAGCCCTTTCACTCATTTAGAATCGAGCCGGAGATAATTTTTTTTTAAAGTAGCTAGTAGCTAATGTTAATAAAAAGTTAGTTGTTAGTACAAAAAAATAGTAGTTAGTACATTAGATTTCTTCTAGCTGTAAATTTCATTACACAACATGCATTGAGCTGATTACAATCAAAATCCATCGACATATCAGCGTGATTCTGTAACATAGTTTTAGAGAGGCGCAGAATTTTAGTGTTTATAATATGTGCAGATAATGAGAACGAGGGGTGAATTCCTGTGCATTTTTTTCTCGGGATTCGGGAGATCGAGAAAACGCAGCGACTCGTAGTGAGGGAATGAATTCTCCCCCGGAAACCCTAATTAGGATTATCGATTACGTCTTGAAGCGTGAGCTGTCCCAACCGTTTCTAATCCCCGTTCTCTTCGTAAGTTTTATCCTTGGCTGAATCACACCTTCCGCAGCTCATTAGCCGTGCTTTCCCTGGCTGACACTTTGTCTTACAGGATTACTGGCGCTTTATATCATAATCAGTGCTCTGGGGTGTTGGTACACCCCAAAACAGAGGAGAAACACAAGATTGTGGGAAATGGGTGCAATCTGCCATCCACACTAGGGAACATTCTATATGTTCCCGGAAAGAAGTCTTTTTAAATTTAATGTGATACCCTAATTAATTCGCATCTGATGATAACATACGTCTCATCAGCTCGACCACGGGAATATTATGTAATTGTTAAGGGAGATTTCAGATTTGACAGCAGTGTTTCGGCTATGATAGAATCCCTCAGTTGGGATTCGCTTAGTGATAGAAGACTAGTGATACCGTGGGAAGCTTTTTAATAAATATATCACTACGGATCTCAGGGAGGAGGTAATTGATGTTTTCATACCAGCTAGTAGCGTACGTGATCTACGAGACAAAACGATGAAGTGTTACAGGAAAATAGTTATTTCTGGTCATTTTTTCCTCTAAGTATTAGAGAAGTCAACAGCAGTCAAGGGTAGATAGGGTTTTTGGTGTTTTACACCCCCTACCATACGCTAGTGGTGGTTTGCAGGGTTTAAATGTAAATTATTATTATTATTATAGTACAAATCTTACGGGTGGACAACTAGTCCGGTGGTAATAAATTAAACTCAGATAAACAACCATATCCCAAATTATAATCAGATAAAATAGTATACCACGAATTATAATCAGATAAACTACCATACTATAAGTTACTGTCAGATAAAATACAATACTACATTTTTACATTAACTATTTCCAACCCAATAAATGATTCTCCAAAAATACAAGGGATTAAAGAGGGGGCAATTTGAGATCAAATTGAAATCATCTCCATTTTCATTTCACTTTCCTACAAAAAATATTTTTTCATTATATAAAATAGTTTTTATGGAAAAATAAACCGTCTCTCATTATTCTATATTTCTTAATATCCCAGCTCGTATATATTTTTTTAATAATTCTACAAAAGTCTCATGAAAATAAGGACCGAAACTATATCGGCGACGCCGAAGCTCAGGGACGATATTTCTGAGGATAATCATAAGAAACCAAGTTTTTCATTTATAAATTTCATGACTATATAAAAGGCAGTGACTTAACTTGTGAAATGAAAAATACTATGCTCTGACGGAATCAATTTTACGTTTGTGTTATGAAAACAAACATGTATTAAAGTTGATAGTTAAAGACAAAAGTACTTGCCATCTTCAGTGCAGAGTCGGTTTGCTCGCTCGACTTCCATTCCAAACTGTTTTTTGCGCTTACGAAACCATTTCTCGTCATGGGCCGCAAAACGCCGCAGAAACTTGGGTTGGCGTTACATCTCGACAAAAAATCGCCTCCAAGTTCTCACGCCATTCCGTTTTTTTTAGCAACCTCAACCCTTTTAGCTTCCTCAATACATATCACGGGCTACTTGCTATTCACCCCGTTTAGATGTTCATTGTGTCACCTTCTAAGATCGCATTTTGGATTTCCTTGTCCTCCTTGGCAGAGCAAGTGTTGGGCGCTATTCATGAAGGACCCACAAGGCGTTTCTAAGACGAAGGAGCGGAGGAATTAACTCACCCGCCTGAACTTTTTTTCTATCCCAGTAAAATTGATATGCGCATTAGAATATATATTTGTCCAGTATAACGGTGATAAAAGTTCCAGTAGCAAAATATACACTGAAGGTTTTTTTCTATCCTAGGTTGATAAAAAATTGCGCATTAAAATATATATTTGTCCATTATGACGCTGATAAGGGCTCCAGTAGCAGCATGTACATACACTTGGAAGGCAATTTTCATCCCCAAAACAGTTGAAATATATAATCTATAGCCTCGGCCGAGATGTGGTGGAAATACATAACTGAATACAGATTTTTACTTTTCCACGGAAGGTTTTTGTGTTTTAGTCTATAATAAACCAAATTACAATGTAAGTCTCGGCGTTTTGAGGATTCAGTCTGTTCAAACCTGAAGATGGTTATACACCGAAACCGGTAGTTCTTAAATAAACCGGTAGTTCCCCTGCGGAAAAGTAAAAATCTGTATTCAGTTGAAATACGATATATTTGAGCAACTCTATGACTGAGTAACACCTTCACCGCTTCTGTTCATCAACGATACAACTGACATGAATAAAATCGAGGCTTCCGGGTAGCTAAGTGTACAATGCCTTTGGTAGAAGCGGTCCCTGGTTCGGTTCCCGGTGGGAGCCTCTATGTGCGAAATGACTCAAGCCTGTGGTAAATCAAGAAGAAAGCTTGGATAGATAAAGCGTACTGTCGGTAGATACGATGAAAATGTTAGAGAGCGATGTTATTTCCTCTTGCCCCATCTGGAGGATGCTGCAAGCATATGAGATCGAGCGGATAAAACGGGTATCGACAAAGTATAGCACAAAGCGATACATTTTGCTGAAAATGTTAAGATAAAAAGGCTAGCATTGCGGAGATTTTCTCATAAAGAGAGTTTCGCGGGTGGAATCGCGATTTTGAGACGAGATCTGTTTAGCTAAACAGAGAATTGAATATAAAATAACCGTTTTGTCCTAAGTGTTTCTCTCCTCTGGTTCCCGAAACATTGCTGTTTAAATAGACATTAATATTATTATATAGTAATAATTATTATCGTATTAATATCAATGTAAAAATGTTATGTAGATGTAATTTATTATATTAATATTACATAAACAAATAAAATATACATTAATATTAAAACTTAATTTTCCAGAAAGAAATTCCATAAGCAGGAATTGAACCAATGAGAATATTCTTAGGAAATTTTGGAAAATTAAACATCTATCCACTCGAACATTTTGATGTTAAAACGACTAGGTTATAATTCAACAAATAGGCTGGTTAAGTAAGCTACTGCATGTGCAGGCCGCATAATGACAGGTAGTAGGACAGATACAATTACACATGACACTCATTGGCAATGTAGCACATTAGCGTGGCTTCGCATGACTAGTAATGTTTTCCGATATAGTCAAATGGTACACACCAAAATGTGACCTAAGGTTCCCATTGCCTCTGGCTTTATCCTTACTAATCTCGTACGTAAAAAGCACAGTCTTAAAAAAATCTTCTCAGGGTAGTCAAAAATTAATTAAAATATATGTATTTTCTCGTGCGGTATGCATGGATTAGACATTCTCAAGTTCTTATCCGAATGAATGGTTCTTAATCGCGAAATCCTGAACATTCGTCGCCATAATCTTCCTCGCAGCTGTTTTCGTGTTTTGGCTGATCCTCAATTCGGGGAAAATATCAAAACCCAAACGAAGCAGAAGCAGTCCGATTTTAGACGACTTTATGTTTAGAAAAAGCACGTCCTATTTTCAAGGGATTATATAATGAACGCGAAGAAATATGAAATAATTTATGATGCGCTCCTCCTGCTTGATGAGAGGAATATTTTTCATTGGTCTTTCGCTACGGAATTCAGGAAAATGTAACTTTCACTTACATTTGTTTCAGGCTTGTTAATGATGGTGATAATACATTAGTTACTGAGGTATGAATGATGCTGATTAATGAGATTCGTCATGGTCATTCCTTACTGCTATGAAAAATGCTGTTTATATAAGTGCTTCATAAAATAAAAAACGGTTAAAATTAGAGCAAAAATAAAATAAACATACATCTCTTAACGTCTAAATAAAAAACTGAAATAAAAACTTGAGTCATAAACTGGAGACATAAATGAAGTGATCATCGCTAAGAAAAATAATGAATAACAACAACAATAATAATAATATTTCTTATTCCTCCCTTTTACAAGTTTGATATTATATACAGTGTTTTGGTGTTTTGGTGAATAGTTATTATTATTTTAATTTTAACTCACTCGTTACAGTTGAGCTAACAGTTCGGTAGCAACGTCATCTACTTCCACAATATATAACAATGATGAATTAATACACTATACAATAATAAAATACTCTATAAAATGCTAATTACAATTATACAACGGTGTTGACTGATATAACATAGATATCTTCTAGATATAGAAATATACCATTATAATAAAAATATAGACTACCCACAACAATATACTAATATAAAAATAATGATAATCGAGTCTTTATTCAATGATTAATGAATGCAATGATAATAATTATTTGATTATTAGTTCAATCGTTACGCTTGGACTATTAGGTCGGTACAAACCTAATTGATTGTAATAATACATTACAATAATGCAATTATATTCTACACAATGATACAATACTAATTACTGATACAAGTTATAAACTGTAACGATACAAATATAATTTAGCTACAACTATACAGCATTATAATACAGATACCTTCTGGTCAAAATAAGTTTATATTATTACAGTGACGATGTCTCCTAGCTACAAAAGAACAATATTGAAATCCAGATATCTTCCTTATAATTAGTACATACATTTTTCACATAGAAACAAACTCATTCAACATAAGTTTACACACATTAAAACTGGTTCCTTTCTTTAAATCGCTTACATATCAGGAAAGCAGGGTTCCCTCCTACCAACTTAAATAATCCTCTTGACTTTTTAAGACAACATCCTACTTAAATTTAATTTCTCCAGCAGTCTTCACATATTACCATTTGTTTCTTTCTTTTGATTTCTCTTTTACTTCCTCGAGGGCGGTTATCCCATTGATCTCATCTTTCAGTGAAGTCAGGATTATATAATGATGAGAATGGTGGTGAGGATGAAGAGATGATAATGTGACAGAAGAAGAATGAGATTAGGACTACGCCTTAATTTGAATGGAAAAGAAGTACTGAAGTAGCATGACGAAGATGAGATGTGATTAGGTTAAGTTGTGGAAACAAATGGAGAGGAAGTATGGGAAATAGATGTTTGAATTCGGTGAACGAGATGCTGAAACGTCATATTTAGAATAATAGTGAATGTATTATAATGTGTCTGGAACTAGAGAAATATTTATGCAAGGACATAGATATGATGAAAGCAAAGCCAGCGAAGTCATCAGCACGAAGGTTGGTAGGATCCTCACCATTCTCCCTTCACTACTAAAAAGTTTACGAGAAATTACGTTACGAGGGGTAAGTGCCCACATAAATGCGGCATAATGAATGGCCGTATGAATAATATTATCATTGCTCGCAGTACGGAGAGAACATAATGAATTCAGTATACCAAATTATTATTATTGACACATGCGTTACGGTTAAATCAATAGTGCGGTTTTCGCTTATGATACTTTATTACAATAACACGATAAAATCCTATTCAATAATGCAATACTCATTACAATTATACTACATAACTGACTGTTACAATACAGATATCTCCTAGACCCAGCTATACAAGATTACATTGCCATAATCTCATAGATACAATAATAAAGATATAACTTAGCTACAACAATACTATACAATAATATAATATTCACTATAATGACACTACATTACTGATTTAGCTACAACAATACACTATTACAATACAGATGGGTTCCCAGATAGCCTATTGGGCAGCACGTTCGACTTCGATGAAAGTAGTCCGGGGTTTCATTCCCGGTGGGGGGCCATATGTGAATTAGCTCAGCTGTCGAAGCACGTTTAATAATACTACAATATAGATGTTTCCCTTAAAATAACATATATTATCATAAAAGCTATCCTACTCAAAATAGATACACTAATATCATACCTACAACCATACTTTAGAAGATTTAATTTATTAAATTTTAATGATTTAATTTTCGATTTAATTATTATAATGGTCATGAAAGAGACAGAGAAATTAAAAAATAAAAGATACATTTTCCCTCGTACCAAAACGGAAAAGAGAGAAATATTCCGCTCATCAAGGCAGGGCAGCATGAAACACACACACGTACGTGAATTAATTCTTCCTCAGCTTCGATGCCTCTCACAGAATGTTTTTAAGGAGAGGAAGAGGTTTGCTTAGGAAGGGAAAGCAGTGGAATGAAAACAAGGAGGGGGGAATGAAAGAGCTAAAAATATTCGGAGGCGCCGCTGTAGTTGGCGGGATCCCTTGGCGGTTTGCCTCCGTCGAATCCTTTTCTAAGGCGAAATAAATGCTTCCGAGTTGGGTTTCCGGACTGGAATTCCTTCCTTCGCCCCCTTCCATACGCAACTTTCATCTCGAGAATCCCGAGAAAAGCTGACCGATTTCGGGAAAAATCGTGCTTCAAATGTTCGGATCGCAAATTGTGCTTCTTATCGAATCGGACATTAGGATTCGGATTGGATCTCATGAAAATATTAAAATCATGCTTTCTTATCATTTACTGTTCTGAAACAGGCGAGTTTTCCCTTCATTACACACATTTTTATGGATAACACAACCGATTAGTCCCTCTCTTCATAACAGGAAATGAAGCGAATCCTCGCGATGAATCTAAAATATTCTTTGAAAACCTCGATCAAAATAAAAATAAGACTCAATCATATTTAGATATGTATTCGACTTGAACTATATACACAGACATCCTTCACCAAATGCCAATTTGGAGTAAGCATGCCTACTCTGCTTAATACACAATATCATTATTATTAAACATTCATTATAGCTAAATTAATATTGCAGTAGTAGGTTCCCCCGAGTGGGCAGCACGTACGACTGCGGCGAATGTAATTTCGAGTTCGATTCCCGGCAGGAGCCCATGTGCGAAATTACCTCAGCTATCGAAGTGCTCTTAAAAATACTATGTATGTACTACACCAGTTGCAACGTTATTAATTAAGATACTATAATTTTTGATGATACAATATTATGATATACAGTAACTTAATAGGCAATTGTACAATACTATCAACAATATTCACTACTGTACTGCAACGTTATTGAATATTACGGTACCGTTATCTTGTAGCGATAATAATTATTATTAAAACACTATATAACTAACACACACTGTTACAATACTATCATGCATAGTATCAGGCATACCATAACACAATACAGATGTCACCTAGATACAACAATACACTATTATCTCCTCTAAGTCTCTAATCTTCCCTCAATTCAAGCATCAAAACTCCAATAGTCCTCTAAGCCTTCCTATCTTTGCATTCATGTTCCCCATGTACCTTTTCATTCATTCTATTTCAAAGCTTAAACTGGCTGCGTCCCATCTTTTCTAGATATAGTCGCATACATAATTCGATAGGCTTTCTTTCGGTCCTTCTCCCCACCCAGTAAGTCACGCATTCTTTTCCAATTCTCAGTCTCCTTTGCTTCCATTTGTCATTTACATTTGTCTAATCCAGCATAAAGCACCTCATTTATATAATCACGTTCTGCTCCTTTCAGGCGAAATACACACCCATGACTAAATGTGTCCCTCCTGCTTTGTCTTAAATACAATGCTCACGAAATTCTCTCCAAAAGATCATTCATTCACGCATAAACGTACGCTATCCTACAAAAAGAGGGCGCAAGGTCACTTCTTGCTCATTTTCTCAGGAACACAGTTAATCTGCCATCAAAATATTTACGGAGAGTAATGTAGAATAATGCCAAAGTACTGAAGGGAGTAGAAAGGGCTGCAACGTTTTAGGAGAATAACTTGATATGTTTTTTATAAATGAGAAAATATTAAAGGATGTAAAGGTGGATGCCTCAAGGGAGACAAATCCTGAGCGCTATTTATCAAAGCTGATATTTTTGTCAAAGAGATGTGTAAGGAAAGAATCAATCGCAGCAAAAATACTAAAATGACTTCAGAAAGAAGTAACGCAAATGCAAGAGAAAAATTGAAACGAAAGTTAAACAAAAGAAATGAGAAGGGTTAAATTAAATCGAGCAACATGCATATAATATCATAGTTTTTGACGGACTTCAGGTGAAGCAAATAAATATACGCATAAAAACAAAAATATAAATCATTTATGAATAAACATCATAGATGGAAAGAAGAGGAAAATCTACTTAAGCAGGATCTGAATTCACTTTTCAAATTCAATCTCTACCATTGAAACATGTTAGATCTGAAAATAATGGAAAGTCATATATGGTTTCACATGTATTGAGGTCTAATGCTGATCAGAAAGGAGGATAACTGTTAAAAGACTTTTGAGAAAAAGGTGTGTTGAATGGTCAAGATAAGTTATAAGGCAGGTCTACGTAAAGTAGAAGATTTTATGAAGTTATTCGTTAAATTAGGAAAATATAATTATATTAAGATGGTCGTATTGTTATGAAAAGTTCATGACCCATTCCATTTAGTGTAAAAGGGTCAGAAGAAATGCAATTAGGATACCATTGAATTACATAAATAAACAAAGAGATTGATTATTATCATTTGAAAAAATGTTTAAGTAAGAAGTTACAAGGAAATGTAGAAGAGGTAAATTAAAATGACAGTAACCAGTTCTTTATTGGGCGAATTTGAGTTCACAGAAAAGTCTCTTACAAATCTCCCTTAAATTAAATCTTTCACCGTAGCTCTAGAACAGCAGTATGTACAATCTCGGATATCGGTTTATCAATGCTAGAACGGTATACCCTACACCACCGAAACCGGCAAGAAAAAAAAAAGAACGGAAAGAAAATCAAGGATGTCACTCAGTCAGGAGAGTCATAACAAGATGATCACATCATAACATTTGAAACCGTATTCGAGTAGAACTGACCTATCCAACTAGTGAAACATCTCACACACGAGTCATTTCCTGGCTCCTTGATGCTGAAGATGTTATCGCCTTCTTTGTCATCACAAGGACGAGAGTCCTTAAAGAAACTGCGGAATCAGAGTTGCGAATTCATTATCTTAACTTCCCAAGGAGGGAAAAGTAGTTTGGTCGAGGAAAATCTTACAGAGAAGCGCTTTAATATTAAAATTCTTAAACTTAGCTATTCCATACCTAATACAAGTACATTCTGGAAGTCGTGCATTCCTTGTGAAGTCCCATCAAAATTAGATGAATATTGCGGCGCGATTTGGGATCTTCACGAAGTAGGATTAGACCCCAATCTTGAGTTGGTTCGACCTAGAGGAGCTAGTTATGTTAAGAGGAGATTTCAGATTCTACAGCAGCCTATGATATAGACCTGCGGGTGAGATTCGTTTGAGGATAGGGGACTTGATTACCGGCGGAAGTTATTCGAAAAATTTATCGTAGTACAGATCTCGTTGACGAGATAGTTAATTTAGTTACTCCAGCTAACAACGTTCGCGAGCTCCAAAGGGAGTACAAAAAAAGAGTTACAAGGATATAATCGTCAGAGCAGATAGTTACTTCTGGCCGTTCTTTCCGCGAAGCTATAGAGAATGTAATAATAGTTAGGGTAAGGTAGGGATATCGTGTTTTTAAAACTCCTGTAACACGCCCCCAGTGGCCTCCAGGGTCAATATATACGTGCAAAAGTTATTTTATAACTCCGAATTACTTTAGAGCATTTATTTTTTCAACAAAATCTCCGGGTCAACGAAAGCCTTTCCGCAAACTCGCTGCCAATTTCGAATACTCGTATGGTAGTATCTTGGTATTGAACCGTTATATTTTCGTTCTTGTTTTCTCTTCGGTTAAACAAATAAAACAAATATTGTTTCCGGTTTTGATCCTTCTGTTAGTTTTGAACCAGTCAAACCTGTTATTTTTCACCCTAAAAAAAGCAAAATAATATCCTTTAGAATATTTGGTTTTTTATTTCTATCTTTTATCATTTCCGTTAATTTTCACTACATTTTACAATAAAACTTATTTACAAGTTGCAGTTACACGTTTATCAAACCTTCCTTCGATTAAGTTTACAATTAGATAAAATTATAATTAGAGATAAAGTTTATGTGGAAAAGTACGCATCTATCTCTATAGTAACCAACTATAATTATGACGTTCCACAACATAACGGCCGCATCCATCGATTGTAATTAGATAAAATGTTTATTGTGAGGAATCGAAAGTCGAAATCAAATAATTGAAGGAATAAAAAACGGTTTTCGGTTTCGATTCGGATTCAAGAAATTTTAATTATTTCTGTTTGGGTTCAATTTTCACTTCGACAAAAATAACATTTTCTCAGAGTTTTAGCTTTCGATTAGGTTCTCTGGGTAGTCGTCCAATCCAACATAACTCGGTTTGTCGCAGCTCTTGAGAAGTCCTGAAATACTGACCTTTGAAGCATGCGTAATCGGTGCGTTCTAAAAATACTCGGAGTCATGCTGCATCTGGGACGATTTCAAATTACATAAAAACCGAGCGAAACGATCTGCAGCATCGCTGCAAGTATCAGAAAACGAATCAATTTACGCGTACGTGAGTGATACATAAAAAAACCTTTTTGTTAGAGAAAAGGAGCGTATTCCTTTTTCAACGCCCGCAAAGTACTTGATCTCTCAGAAGACCGTGAATACTAAACCGCAGTGTCTGGCGACGTTAGGGGTAAACCCGGAGAGGCTAGGTGACATAGACAAGAGAACAAGTGGGAAATATGAAGCAGAACTGCACAAAATACGACCCGTGGGTCAGATGCAGTCCGTTACGATTCATCCTCAATGAGTTTTGGGAATTATCTTAATATACATTAATCGGTTATTTAAAAGTTAGTTATTTAAAATATGCGAATGATAAACAGTAATCAAAGATGGATATTGAAGAAAAATCTAAAGATTTTCATCTATCATCTCATACTAAATTACAAAAATAGATAAAATCCTTCGAGTGACATATTAGTTATATTAATGATAAGAGCTATTTTTGAAATAAAAAGAAAATAACTTCAAATAAAAAGCAGAAAATAAATTCCAATTCCATATAGTTTTCTTTACACATAATATTTCCGCTACTTTATCAATGTTGTATTCTTTTACTGATGAGAAATTTTGGAAAATTAATCGATAATTTTTTAATTTAAAGTACGTAAAATATTGCTAGGTTTTAGGTAAATGACATCACAGAACAATCTTACGATTATGTTTCTCAAATTTTGCAAATAGTGAAGTCACTAACTAGATCATGTCTTTGTTTTGTAGGCTGTATAGCATCAATCTCTAGAGTAATGAACCGAAGTTTACTTCATTACAGGTCATGGAAAATCAGTAACACTGCTTAACTGCTTGCTGCTTTATCATGAGATCAGAGGGATGTTATAAGCTTACTACACCTAAGTGAACAAAAATCTACGTTACTTCCTTCATAATTATGAACAAGACCGTGTTTCTTTTCTTGCTTTAATCTACTCTGATGAAATTGAACAAGTACTTTAGCTAGTGTCCGCTTCCAATAATTTTTCTCATGTTCAAGTACTCATTAACCATTAAAAAAATGATTTTTATATTAACTTTGGTTGCTTATTGCATTCGTAACATAATGATCAATATTACGATATATATCGTAGATTCCTTTTAAAACCTGAGAGGTTGGGTATTAATGGAAAAAAGAAAGTGCAGTGCATAGTTATAAAGTTCCTCACTGCCTTAACAAAAGACGCTACTCAAATCACAAATATAACCATACTATAAACGCTGATAAACGCATTATTTGCATGCTTGGATTTACAGAAAGAAATGAATGAGAAAAAGTCGCGTGGGCGTTGGAGTGGTACCATCTTGGTTGGATCCTCCAGAGCAGACCCATCATGGCTTTAGAAATTGAAGGAGAGATTATTCTGTTGTGGTGGCTTAATTGGATAACCACTCGGCAGGTGGGAGATCCGGTCTCGAGTCCCACCTGCGTCACACTTCTTCTCTTTCATTTCTTTTTCTATACCTAGTCTACAAGTCGAGACTAAAAATCCGCTAAGTAAAACAAATCACGGTGTTATATAAGTAGTTACTTCATATAAATATTTACACATACGGCAATATGTTTGGCTAATAGCGCCTCAAGGCAAGCTTCAAGCTTTGGAGGACCAAAATGTTCGCATTTTTATAACAATTTATTTATGTTGATGTACTGCATTACTAATATATTAATTAATATACCTATGTGGATAAATGTTGCCATTCTGTTTCTGGTTTATTTTAATGCTTGATCAGTATTGCATTGAGATAATTTCTGTTTACTGTGGGTTTCACTTAATTAATATTGTAGCCATTAAAACAAGAACGGATTTACGCTATTAGAGCCTGTAAGTCTAAGGACAGGACCAAGACCCCCAGTTTTCATTATGAGACTTAAAATTCCAGTATTTTTATTAAATACCTACGAATACAGGACATGGAAAATTAAGTTTCTATAATAATCAAACATTGAATTATAAGGATAATTCCCATAAATATATTTCAGTAATTTAATTATAAGGCTTCATACAGTGACATTAGTAATGAAGTATATCCTATAAACCTGTTATGCTGACTTACTCTGTATTAAATTCTTTTCTCACGGGGAAGTTGTTCCCGTGAACACTTCGCACCACTGAAAATTTTCCACATCATTGAGAGTTCATAAGCATAATTTGAAGCCATCAAATGGACGAGGCCTTCAGCAAGCGGCTATTGCACCTAATTATAAATCTGGTCTTGATTGTAAAATCATATGTAAAAAGGTTAGGATACTTACATAATGCTTTACATAATATTTTGAATGATAGTCTGTTATTCGCACAAATAGAGCGTCTTAGTTACTTATATATGGTCATTTTCAACTCTATAATGAAGCAGATTTTACCAGATATACAATTAGGGAAAAATGTGGTGAGAGGGCATCACTGAGCACTATCTCCACAAGAGTACGCTCGCAAAACACCGAACTCCTCTTCTGGTTTATTTGGTATATTTTACTTGACTTGAGATTGCAACGGCAGAAAACATAGCGAATTTTTAACGTAACGTTCTTCGTTGCTTGCGAGACAAAAGTGATAAACAAATTCTCAATCCATCTCAGGGTTCGTATCAGCTCCAACATTGGGATAAAGATGCTTCGCGATATCTTCATTTTATTCTCCTAAAATTATTCATTATAAAGAGGAACTCACAAGGAACCTTTTTAGAAACTAAGTGAAGCGTGAGATGAGAGGACGGCGACACAGATGATGTAAAAAAATTTCGGTTTATCGAATGAGGCGAACGATTAGCTATAGCGGGTTACAGTAAAAATCCGCTTTTTAAGTGGGAAGCTGGGCGTCTTAAGCGGCATTTTACCATGCGTTTCGTGTGAAAGGGACCGGAGAAAACTGTGCATCAAGCAGGGGCGTATTAAATTGGTTTCGACGTACTTTGATCCCATTATAACGTGAGGGAGCAATAAATAAATATAAGTATGTAAAGCGCGATTAATTTCACCATGTTTACAAGCGCAAAATATCCAATTCAGTGAAGTGAGGGAGGCGTATAACGTAGATTGCAGAGCTATCTTACGTTAATGGCAGAACAATAGGCTTCCTCGGTGGGGTTGAAAAGGGGAGAATGGAGGTCGGGTGGATCAGGTGTGAAGAGGGCACCAAATGTGATAAGGGAAGAGGAGTTGCCGCCGACAAAAATTGGAGGAGAGATAGTGCGCCTGAGTGAAGTGACGACGGATGGAAATGATAACCACGATTTTCATCCTTTCACTAAGTCGTATCTTTCATCTCTCAAGTGTTCTCTCGCCCCTGCTTTTAGTTATTAATAAACATATTTGTACATACGGATATGAAGTGTGAGAAATACGTATGTTTCAAAGAATTCCACCAATGTAACTTGACGTAGATCATTACCCATCCCACGGGGTTGGATGAATATTATGGATTCATTTCTGATAGACAAACTAAAAAAATACGAGGGTAAAGTAAAGTACTAGTAAATTTGATGCCTTCTGGCGATGCTTGGTGGAACTTTTCCATAATTGTTTCCACAGATTGTTTCTTTCATATTTATTTATTATTAAAAATACTAGTGGTGTCGTATACGTGAGATAGACCTATCTTATTATAGCCACTTTGTTTGGGTATATATACTTCTAGCTTTGAGCTCCCAGATAGCCAAGTGGGTATCGCGTTCGGCTTTGGTGAAAATGGTCCTGGGTTTGTTTCCCGATGGGGGTTCACGAGCGAAACTACCTCAGCTGTCAAAGCATTTTAAAATAAATTACTACAACTGCAATCTCATCTGTTGAAACAATTTTAGCTATACTATACTACTATTTAGTGCTTACTTAGCAGCACTGTACTACTTCACCGAAGAGCCTAAAAGAATTCACTATCTTAAGGAAAAGTAAATTAATTTTCAATCTCCTTTCTTCCAAAAACTGATGTATGTTGGAAATACTTTTGGGTTTATCATATCAAATCTCAACAAAAGCCTTCACCTATTCCAATTCACTCTTTCATTAATTTTCACGTTTTTTAAAGAAACCTCATTTTAGTATAAAAATTGTTATATTAGATTTACATTGATGATTCTAGAAACATTCTTTCCATAGATTTCGAAGATTCCAATAGATAAAATAAAACATTAAGCTGGTAGGAATGCCAACTTTTCTCTATATAATAATGAGAAAGAGAACGCTGCGATGAGCTTTAAAGATGAACCACTGTGGTTGAAATGCAGAGCATGGATTTATTAAATACTATTCTAAATCATAGCTGTCTCTTTTGAACATTCTCAGTCTAAAAACCTCTTCATCATTAATTAACTACATTATAAGAGTACTTAAATAATCACAACATCGTTATTACAAGAATGATACTCGAATTAAATTGTGATGATTCTTTGATGTAATTCGAACGCCGAATTACAATCAGAGAATCAGATACATCACGATATTAAACATTCTTAAGCGCTCTCTCAATCCCCATGATTACAAAATTGAATGTTTTCGGAGCTGACCTCAACGATAATTCAACACAATCGTTCCGTTTTTGAAGTTAAAATAATAAAGCCCGCTACATATTCCGCATGATATAAAACATGAATGCAAAACCCGGGGTCATTCGGAATTTGCGGATCATTTTCACTCAAATTGAATCCGGATACATGAGGCGAGTTAAATCACATTTAATTGAGTTATAGAACTTTAACGTTACAACAGACTTAACTGAACAAAACGCATACGGAAAATGGTATCATATATGTGAACGACACTCAAAGGAAAAGATGCGAGTAAATTGAAGAGATAAAGGTGACAAGAGCTTAAATTGATCTTTTTTATTTGATTCAGAGCGGAGGTAAGTCAAAAGCTATGAGTAAAATATAGATTTTTATTTTTAAGGTCAACGATTGTTTTCGATTTGGATTCAAATCTTGTTGATTTTGATGAAATGTGTCGAATTACAATTCACAAACGCCTTTGTCTAGACTATACAATGCTTCAAGTCCTTTGAAGATTAAATCAATTTTTTTTATTTAACGTCTCCAGCCGTTCTCGTGACATGACGTTTATGCAAAGCCCTCTAAGAAATAAACATTGACAGATGAGTGTCTTTTGCTCCCCAAAAGCAGAATCGAGTTTTTTTTCGATTTATTTTGTTTTCGATTACACTTTTTCGATTGCATTTTCCAATCTAACATGACATATTCCAAATTTATCACACAAGTGTCCTCAATATAAAGATAAGAAATGTAGTCTGTAGTAAGCGGTTCGTATCCCGGTAGGGGCCTTTATTAATTTATTATACGTTTTCTTCGCAGTCAGGTAGTGACGTTAATTAATTTATTTATTAATAGATCCAACTAGAGCCTTGATTGACAGCTTACATTGGTTACAGTAAACTGCGGTATTATAAATCTAAACATAAAAAAACATAAAAACATAAACAATACAAATATTCTAACAATATAAATAATAACAATACAAATAATTTAATAAACTTAATAATAAATAATAAAAATACAAATAATTTAATAATATTAATAATAAAAATACAAATAATTTAATAATATTAATAATAAAAATACAAATAATTTAATAAACTTAACAAATAACAATACATTGGTAGTATTATTATTTAAATTACAAATTCTTTAAATTTCCCTGGTTTGCTTCTTTAAATGACCCTTGTATGGGTGTTTTCTATAATAGAAGTGAAAGTAGACTTGGTCGGAAAAAGGTCAATGGAAGGTGTTTTGAAGAAAAGTTGTTAAAGTAAGCGGAAGAATAGGGATCTTTGGAAAATAGAGAAACGGAGGTGAGGTATGTGAACAAGGTGAGAGTTTCGAGTAGAACGTGAAGGGACGTGTAAAGAGAAGGAAGAGAGTTTTTCTAGAGATCTGAGGCGGCCGTTAAAGATGGAATGAAGGAATTTAAAATCCAGTACTTTCCTCCGATGAGGAGGGATATTTGGGGAAGAAAATATTTTATTTGTGGGCAAGTTACGTAGTTTAGGGATGGGATGACGAAGGACGGCGGCGAAGAAACTTAGAGGACGCTTGAGAGAGTTGAGGGGGATGCTGCTGACCAGATGGGTACTCCAGAATGGGGAGAATACAACAAATTTACACAACGTTCAACAATTACCCCAAATATATTATGAACTTCTTCAATT
Organism: Pachydiplax longipennis; assembly: GCA_036926295.1. Lineage (NCBI taxonomy): Eukaryota > Metazoa > Arthropoda > Insecta > Odonata > Libellulidae > Pachydiplax > Pachydiplax longipennis. The sequence continues at coordinate 41,742,868 of JAVFKF010000015.1, forward strand.
GCAATTTCAAAGCATTATTACATAAGCAACCCATCCACTAAAACACAATTAATTGCAATAATTTACAATTTTGAAAACAATGATTCAAATATCAATCTAAAGCCACAAAAACGTTATGTACAATCACTCTAACAATTTCAAAAAAGCCTTTCTCATAAAAATGCAGAGTATCAGAGCATAAAGAACATTTCCAACCAACCACTATAACGTATAACCAACGCTGTTAAATATTTGTATTTTAAAATTGAATTTTTAATTACCATGGAATAGCATATACATGTCTAGTCGCTGTTAATTATCATGCCAGAATTTTCAGAGATCCTGATAGGCCTATATGGATACCTAGCGGCCACGGGACCTACGAAGTCCCCAATGTACGATGTACTAAACCCTATCAGGCTATCCCCTACTCGTCTCACATTTCGCTATCGGCAGGCTCATTCGTTATTTATTTAATTTCATTAATAAAGCATTTAACATTTTAACTCATGTGTGTAATGACTTCAGTTCCCGAAGTATTTTTAAATATACAAATATTCAGATATGAATCATGACTAAAAATCTGACTCGGATCTATTAGATTTTGCTCATGACTAACTATAATAGAATATTAAGTGTAATAATGAAAAACTGGGAATCGTTACCACGAATTCCTTACTTTCAAAATATTTTACAATTTATTTACACAATATAGTAACATCATAGCAACCTATTAATAAAGTTAAATTCAAGCCATAATAAGATAGAAAACTACAACATAAACGATTTTTTAATAGAGACTACACTATCGTATTATTTGATTGTCAGATATTTTAAAAATTTTTAGCAAACTGTAGGTTATTATTCTTTTTCATTGTCTCAGGTAATTTGTTATATCATTTTAGTGATATCACTTTAAAGTTACTTCTACGTATCTTTTGAAAGTATGTCAATGGTATTTTAATAGATAGCAGATTAGCCTCTTGTTTTACTTCAAGAGAAATTACGAGTCTGCCCAGCTTAGTGGAAAAGATACTGCAAGGATAATCAGGGAAACGGATGCAAGGAATAAATCGACTCTAAAATTCATTGCAACTGCAAAAGATAGTAACCTAGCAGGACAATAGACTAAACGGTGGATACGTCCAGGCGTGCAGAAAAAACGTCAGGATTGCACATTTTCAATTACTTTTACACATCTAACCTGCAAAGCGGCAGTGGCATTACGCTGAGAGTTGTTGCAACCCCATCTAGCTCTAAAGCTTGTTAGCTTTCCTAAAGCACTGCGGAAAACGACGAAAAATTTGTCCTGACGACCATTTCGCTAGCAACGCTTTGTCGGATTCCCTCTGAGCTCGCGTAACTGGAACCATAACGTCATCTCATTCGTAAAAACGTCTCCGCCGACGAGTTTTTCGGGAAGTTGCCGTCGGTAATCTGATATCTTCAATATCGGAGATTACTCGAACAATGCGCAATCAAACGAGTATTGCTAGAGGCGAAAATATTCCCGTGGAATTGCGCACGGTAGCAAGCCTAATTGAGCAGTAAACTTACCGTGGAATTCCACCGAGTATCGCCAGAGAGCGTTAATGTTACCAATTGTGAGGAATAGACGGTCTTAAGCGAAGTTATTCAAAAGCATCGGAGACTTAGAAATATAGCACTTGAGAAGCGGATTTGTGCGTGGAACGACCCTTCAGATGATGACTCAGTCCAAGTTGAAGACGTGACCAGAATGGGGATGATTCCAGATTGCGGCGGTTGAACTCGGAATAAATACCAAAGTCAAGATACGGTTCTAAAATAATAATCGAGCGATTTGCATGGACCGATTTCGTCGAACTATCTCCAGAAGTCTTTATTAAGGCGAGATTAAGACCGAAAAGTCTCTCCAACCGCCTAACTGGTCGTTAATGATATTAACGAGAACATAAATAATGTATGCTTAAATAGAAATAAAGACGAAAACTTTGGAAGGATTTCTGGATTTAAATAAATAATACAGTATTTTAGATTTAATTATTATGAGGGAATTCTGAACGAGGATATTAGAACAAGCATATTTTATTAGATTAATGTGAGAAAACAAGGGTTGAAATACAGTAAAAATCGGATAAGACGCTCATTAGCGTACTTTACAGAAAGCCATGGTAAAAGTAGTATAGCATTATAACCGGGTTTTGTGTTGCTGGTTACTTTGCATCATACATTTGAAGAATTTTCTGCTTTTTGCACAAAGAGTGTCTTAGTTTCCTAATTTTGGTCATTTTACACTCCACAATGAAGCAATTTTTATCAGTACACAATTAGGGAAGGATAACATTTTTTAAGTATGACAGTGATGATAGGGCATCATGATCTCTTTGAGAATATGCTCAGCACCAATCAAAACACTCCCTTTCTGGTTTTTCCAATATGTTTACTACATAAGATTGTAACGAAAGAAAACACCGAAAAGCGATTTTTTAAATCTTCATTCTGTCCTGAAACAAAACTGATGGAGAAAATCTCACTCAGTCTCAGAGTTCGTATCCACTTCGACTGTAGGATATGCTCTGCCTCGTGATATATTAATTTTACATTTAAATACATATAATTTATTTAAGAGAGCCAACTAGATACAACACGAATGCATTCAAAATAGCACTACTTAGGACATATCATGTACAAATCCATTCAAATATTGTCTGAGAAAATATATAGCAGCAATTAGATCCATTCTTTTAGGATTCCTTTAAATCTTTCAAGGGGTGAATGACTTTCCACCTCACTATATGAGAAAATCATGAACATTTTAGGCTATATTTTATCTTCCAATTGGCGCTATGGTCGACGACCGGTCCTTCGGAAGGAATTTCGATCTTATCGCTCTCTCTGAATTTATTTCTTTCGGAAATTTAGCCTAAGAAATAATTACAGCACGAAATTAAGATTAATATCATCGGAGAGGTTATTCATTCGAGATTCTTCAGTCTTATTAAACTTGGGCCTTACGTGTCGAATTCAAGGCTCATGAACCTATTTAAAGGTTGAAGACTCTTGATCGGAATGGAAATTCAACTTGATTTAAATTTTGATATTCCAATCGATATTGTTCCACAAATCTCAAAGAATTAGTTAGAACTGTCTGTTTTTCCCCATGGATAACCAAATCTTTAAGATAAATTTTACACACGTTATCCAAAAAATCCTTCACGAAAAACTTTAAAAACAGTATCAAAATATTATTTACAAACGATTTCACAACAAAGCCAAAGTGATTATAAACATATTTATTTTTACCTAAGTGGAGATATTAGTGCATCGTGTGTTTATGGGTGTATTATTTTGTAGTGTGACATGCACTGAAACAATCCATGCACATCTTGTAAGCATTCCAATTCTTTCTACAATTTTCGGGCTTATCTCGATGTTGTATTCCTACCTCAAGAGAATTACAGAATATTTGAAGTTATTTGTATTTGAAGTGAATGAAAATTTAGGCATAGAATTGTTTAAAATTCCTAGGGAAAAAACAACACAATAGTTCTTCAGAAATCATACAGAAACTGTTAAAAAAACGTGACAAAAACATTTCTTCTTATCGCAAAATAAACATCTGTATCAGATCTTTCGTGATAACGAGAATAATAATTAGTGGGCAGTGTGTAAAAGCAGGATTGTTAATCAAGATTTTATCATTGTAAAATATTCTGAAATTATTAGCGGAAAAGTACGCACAATGTCCCAAATGGGGCGAAATGGGTTAATGAGTTAATGGCGATATACATTCCGCTGCCCCTAATTCGATTGTCAGGCAATTCATATGCTTTGTGCGACAATAGCGATTCCCATGTCACCACTGTTTAGCTATTAATTGGCTTGCGCAACAAAGCATCACGGAGCGAATGGTGATCTGCAGGCTGCCATTGTAACTAATGATCCCTTTAACATTTGATTGTCACAGACGTTTGCATTCAATGTTGATCATTTAAAGGATTAATAATGTAGATAAATTTCAGCGCTTACTTTTTCTTTTATTCTCTGACCGATGATTTATTCCTCTCACATTGTTTCAATATTTAAATTTGTTGCAATCTAATTGTTCTTTCAGTTCTTTTCTTTCAGTGGTTTATGCTTCTAATCCTCTAACACTCTTTCCTATGTTACTTATATCATTAGTTAGGAATAATTCTCATCTCCCTGTTTCTTTTTTCTCTCTCCATACTTTCAGGCCTTTCTCACAGACACTGACGTGTGATGGACAAGAATTAATGTGATGAAAAGCTATGGCGAAGATTACTGATGTGATTATTTAATTTTCGTGTAAATTTATTCAGCGAATGCCTCTGGCTGATTTCATAATTATTAGTTATTAGATAATATTAATTTATGGGATTTAATCATGCTCTTCATATTAATTTTATTTTTTCTATTTTTATCTTGAAATTATTAATTTGATTTTGCTTTTACCTATTCCTATCTTTTAAACTTATATTTTTCTGTGTTTTACACTTCTGCGCTTAAATTTCGTATTTTACTAGATTTATTTATTTAATCTTTTTATTTATATATCCCTTTTATTTTTTCATTTTGTTTTCGTTGTTTCCTTCCCCCCCCCGCATAAATGTGGGCGTTTTCCCTCGACGCGGGTGTTTTATTTGTCAACCTTCAGTTGCAATTTTTCCCCATAGATTATTATTTCAGTTTGTTTTAGTTACATCTGTACATATTATAATGAGTTTGGGTGGAAGAGAAACCCATGTGGGCCTAACCTCACCAATAAAGAGTATATTTAAATATCCATCTTTTTGATAAAGTTTTTAATCTGAGCTAATCCATATTAATTTGTGTTAAACTATGTCTAATATGCAAACACATTTAGGATCAAAATTATCTACTTTTGACCACTCCGTTACACAGCAAAATAATTTTCAGTTCAAAATTTCTAGATGAGATTCAAAGCTGACCATATCGAGTCGAAGGTGGGACAGTTTCCAGCTGTAAGAGGGCACCAAACCGTATTACTAGCATTTGTGCAACATACAAGAATCTATGTATAGACCTTCATCTCTATGAGGCATTACCATACAGATATAATAGAGTCACTGCCTAAATTTCAGAGGTATTACGTTTGTAACAATGTATCGCACTTTAATTGCATTATTAATTTTATTTACCTTATCTACTTACTTTATACTATCATTTTATTAAATTCTTAAGCGTTCTGAGGTTACACTGTATTTACTCCACTCTTGTTGGTTTTAATTTAATCACAATAAAGAAAGAAAGCTCTACTCAATCACGATTCAATTCACGTTTTCATCACTTTTTCATAATGAATATCAATGAGCGATAATTGGTGGAATTTCATTAAAAAAGATTCTTTAATAGCGACAACTGCACAAAATCAAGAGGAAAAAATAAAAACATGTTAACTGGTTTCGACGAAAATCACGCGTTAATAAGAACTGCTCAGTTCAGTCCGATGATCATCACGGTTAACGTGTTTTTATTTTTCTTATGGATTTTGTGCAAGTGTTTAAAAGTTTTTCATCACTTCAGAAGACAATATTTAGAAGAATTTGCTGTATATAGTACAATATAGATTATAATTTTTTCGCTTTCGGAATGAATGCAATTCAGCAATTTCACTTCGATATTTGGTAGTAGTAATACTGTTAATAAGTGCTTCGACAGCTTAGATCTTTCTGCACGTGGGCTCCCTCCGGGTATCGAACCCTGGACCGCTTTCATCAGAGACTAACGCGCTGCCTACAGGACTATCCGGGAGTCCCACTTCGATATTTGATAGTAAAAATCTGCAAACTCTGGCCATGAAAGTTTAAAAAAGGGTATGTAAATATGAAAGATGTCCCTGAGTTAGGATTTCGGGTTCTTGACCTTAATCAATCAGCACATTAATACAAAAAGGAGGAAATAAAGCAAGCAGGGTGTGGTAGTCCACTAGAAAAAGCGTTGGAGGGGATTACAGAGGAGGGCTAAGGGTGGATTACGAGAGTTCGTTGATGGTAAAAGTGATAAGGTCAGAAACTGAGATGGAATGAAATATACTGGTGGGTCATTTCATTCCATAAGAAAAGACGAACAATACCAAACTAAATTCATTCACCCCAAACCAAATCCATGCATTCGTATGTGTACTCGATATTAGGAAGCTCTATTGGTAAACTCCCTATGATTTGTTTAGTTTTATTCCTTTTTTGTTATATTTGTCGTTTTTTAACTTTTCCTATTTATTTTTCTTTTGTTTTCACTTTGAATTGGCAATTTATGCTGTATGTGAAACTAAAATAAATAAATATATAAATAAAACTTGGATACTTAACCATGGATGATATCTACCAGAGTAAAAAGCTCATGGAATGTGAATAAGACAGTGTTTTAGTGTCCAGCTGATAATCATCGGAAATCGCACATGAGAAAAATTCGCAAGCGTTTTAACTGGCTACAGAAATCCATATCCGCAGATGTTTTGGTGAAACATTCCTGTCGAATTTCTCAACAAGGGTGGAATCACGGTGCATTTATGTCGCCTAACATTTACTCGTCCTTCCAAATACTTCATCATCCAGGATTAACTTTTCAATTTTCACCGATGGATTCACTCTGGGAGAAAGGCAATTACATTATCGACATCCATTGCTCTCGGGCTTTACTTTTTTGTTATCTTTCCTCGAAGAGATGATCTGGGCTTCCGCTGGTTCCCTTGACGACGCCTCATCCTAAACAAGGCCTTTCCGGGAGCATTATTCAATTATTAATTTTAGCTATATTTTACAAGAAAACCACCGCATGGCGTAACTTCACGGCAAAATTTAGAAAAACCCATTTTTAGTAAAATATCAGTATCCTCTCTGATATATTCTGTATGGGCCTAAATTTTCCATGTATGGTGAAATATATGGTCTTAGCTTCAGTAATCGCGTTAATTAATAGGCGACGGGATGTTGAAAGCCAGAAAATTTTACAATATAAGGTCTAATTTAATGAAAATTCTCGCATTTTCAAATCAATATTATGATTCCATTACCAACATGAAAAATATCTTCAATTTTTCTCATGCTATCTGTCACTATAGAGCAAGAAAATTATTTCTAATTTACATTGTGAGTGTAATAATTGCATGATGAGATGATAAAGTTATATACGTTTCTCATAGTGGCAATCTCGAAGAGCCAGAAGGAACACAAACTACAAGCATAACGATATTAAATCTATGAAAATTGAGAGAAATTGCAGTGTTTGAGGATGCAAAATTTGGTTAGAAACAAAGGAATGGTCAAGCTACTAGATTGATAGCTTTAGACCTCATAACAACGTAAACAAAACTACCGCTGAATGCAAATGATGAACGTAACTAACGCAGCACAATTCTGACACCAGTCGCTGAGTATATCAATTATCTTCGCTAGAATACAAGTGTCAAAGCAGACTAGAAAATGAAGTGAGTAGCGCTGGATAAATAGCTTAATACGAAACAAATCATAGGTGGTACAGCTTAGTCAATTAGCGAAAACGTTAGAGATTCAATAGAGATGACGACTGATGCAAAATTAAAATTTAAAGCTAGGAATAAATTAAAAATTGATAGACGAGATCAGGATGATTCCATTAAAATGTACATAAATTATGGAATTAATTTGAATTAATTAATTTTCAATAAAGTATGGATAAGCTCTTTCTCATATATGCATTTACATTAATACTCTGTTAGTCACCTTTAGGCATGTGGTAAGAGGTCACTTCAACTAATTTCGTTGATGGTTGACATTGAAGTAAAATGTGTTACAGGAAGAGCTTACAGGGAAATAAGTCGACTTCCATTGAGGAATATAGGATCTAGAAATGATACAATATCTCTGACCTAAGTGAACTGGTTTCAAGGGGCACGGCATTGAATGGATACATTCAATTTTATCATGATACATACGATAGTTGCATTACTGATAATTCTATTTTTCCATGAAACATCTTACAGATCCAGTTCTTCCATTGAAGAATATTAGAACTAGAAATAATACAATATCTTTGACCTAACTGTATTATGTACTGAACTTAAGCGGCAGCTATCCATTCAATTTCATCATGATACGTATTTTGCTGACATTCTCAATTTTTCGTGAAACTTCTTACAAATTGGCAATCAGGTTTTCATCTACTAATAACGTAAAACTTGCTCTCCATCTAAATTTGTAAATTTTCGTTATTTTACTCTCGATGAGATGATGAATTTTAAGGAAATTTTAGGAAAGCTTTTGATGATGTTTGCGTAAATGGACCCTAATTCCAAAATCGATAATACGAATGAAAACTTTATCGAATTTTATTTCCATCTCGCTTATTAGCACTTCATCACACGGTTACTTATAATTTTATCTTGCCAAAGAAATAAGTCCTGCAGATGGTAAAGTTGAATATAACATGTTTTTCTTGTGGGAACGCTTTAACTCGTCCGGGATCGAACTAGAGACTACTAGATTCGAGGAAAGTGACGTTCTATCAGCTCAGGGAGGACATTTCTTGATAACTTTGAAAGTTGGTTCTCGACTTCAGACGAACCTACACACCCTCAACTTCATACATTCATAAAGACGCATTCAACGTGTAACAGCTATAGTAAAACTGTAAGCCGGTATACGTGAGTGGTGGCCAGCAAGAGAGCTGAGTCATCTTCTCTGAAACCAATCCCTCCATAACAAGAGGAAGCCTCGAGGATGGAGGAAAAGTCTCCACCCACACCACTCACGTTCATCGTACTTAGCCCACATGGTAAAAGAACCAAAGCAAAGCAGGTATTCCGTGGAATAGCTTCAGAATGATCTAAAACAGTGGTATATAATAGTGGCATACTATCCATACACACCGCCAGTGAGTCCGTAATAACGTAAGGTAATAGTATAAGATCCCTACCGCCCGGCAATATTTAGGTTGCTTATTTTAGCGCCAACCATGCATAAGTAATAACCTAGATGCTTAATATATTACCACAGTTTTTATGTGACATTTCAAGTTTAAAGATTAAGGTTAAAGATTGGTTATTATATTCAGAATAACTGTAATTTTATTAAAATTGTGTTTTTGAGTTTATTTAGTGTCTATTGTTTAAATTGACTCTTATAAATGTTTATATTCATTATACGACTACATGTTATTCCTTATTTTATATTTAAGATTATGATTCAAGTGTAATAACAAGACGTATGGTGCTTCAGAGCTTTATATGAATTTAGTTTAAAATTGTAAGATATATAGTTTTTCTGCAGTTTTAAGGTAAATATCGATACTACAATAATTAAAATGGTTCCTGTCCTTAAGAAGGCTTATTTAAAACAATGAAATTTATATAAAATGCTGCACTTGTTTGTCCTAATTACTCCATGACATGTAATTATAAAAACAGTAAGTAAATCATTACATATAAAACATCAACATATATTGAAGTAATACATTTACACAAGGAAGCTAAACATGGTCGCATGAATCGTTGTCTTAGACAAGTATTACATAGAATAATTATCTTAAAAAGAAAACACAACTTAGTAACTTCCACAGTAGATTTTTAATCCGACCCATTTCACGAAATTAATATCGTGAAATTATTTTCAAAACCCATTAATTTTATATTACGAAAAATTCAAATGAAACGTTTAGAAACATTGCCTTCCAAAAAGCAGGAAAAACGAATGCTCAATATAATTAGCAGAAATCTTAGGAGATCTCTTTCGCATTATTACATTGATATCTCAACCTCTTGAAAATATCACCAATCCTCTTAAATCATTTTTCCTTGCCCTTTCGAAGTTCACTTATATTTATTTAATTAAGAGTTTCCTCTCATTGCCGCTCTCGACCATCTATTTTATCATCTGGGATACACTCACGCCCACCTTAAGACTTATAACGCCCACCAGTGGACTAGCGGGGATCAGGTTGATCTAACGAAAGAGAGTAAAGGTCATCTATACTGAAGAAGACAATCCAGTTGATAAATAAAAATGTGCCATAATAGTTATCAATCAAATTTCTAACTAGTGAAGCGAAATAAAATCTAAGTAGACAACAATAATAGCCCTAAAAGTGAGTTGGAAATAGTATACTACATTATTTTGGTCGGTACCTTTCCAAAAACCTCTCACAATCACAGAATAAGCATTCTTGCTCTAGAAAGTCGCACCGCTATGATGGCGATTGGGTAATAAATGTACCTCGTATGCATAGGAGTTGGTGCCATAATAGATGGATCCTCTGCAGCACACCCCCATGTCCCATCATACAATATCAACAAAAATTAAAGGAATCATTGTTCTTTGCATTTACCCCCTGAGGATGATGGCATAGCCGCCGAAAAGCTATTGGGTGATTCTTAAGAGGTCAGTAATCCACCAATTCGTTCTCTATTCGGGGAAGAGGCCCAACGTTTTACATACGTAGTCGGCTTACGGAGCGACCTCTAATTCATTAACATCTGAGTTCCAATTTCTTTTCTTTCAGGCTTTCTGGCTTTATTAGTTAAAGTAGCCGCCCGATAAGTAGGAGATCCATGTTCGAGTCCTTTCTACAGCGGAATTTTTCTCCTTCACACCTTCGACTAAATTTTAGCACGAGTTTTAATTTTTAATTGTTTACAGAGATTCTTATTGTTTTCATATAATTCATCATCAGCCATTCTCAGCTCATTCTCATGTAGATCTACCCGTTTTCAACTTCTCTCTATTCTCCGCTTCCCATTGATTTTTTTCCTTAAGTATTTAATGACATCTTTGTTCCATCTACCCTTTGGTCATCTTCTTGGCCTCCTCACATCTCTTTGTGGCTATTTGATAACTTCTGATGTCCAGTGGTTGTCGTTTCTCATTAACCCCTCCCACATCCAATTCAGTGACTTAAATTATCTATGAAACCTGTCACTCCTGTCGACATTTTCATCCAAGTATTACGATTCCTTCTTTTGTATTCAAGTCTCCTCTTGTGATTCCAAGCATACGGGGTCCATACTTCTTTGGTTTGTCAAAAATCACTTGATTATTCCCGCGTTTAACACCCAAGTCTCACTTCTACATATCTATAGGAACATAAAATTCTAAAGATCGCCTGTCATCACACTGTCTAATTAACAAAATGAAGGAGGCTGATTAGGCGGTAATTCTTCAAATCTTCATTGCTTCCTTTCTTGAGTAAAGGGGTGATTCTTGCGTGATTCCAGCTCTTTAGGATCCTCCATTGTCTCAGACAATTAGTGAATAATTGCGCTGAAACGGTATCCATTTCCCTAATACAGGTTTCATGTAACTACCTGCCCCTCCTACTTTTCCATTCTTCTTTTTGATCGCTGATATTACTTCTGGGAAAATAGAGGGGATGTGTATATCTGTGTGTATAAACAAATACACGTGAGCACTATAATACGCCGTTGCCAAGGACAATGATAAATTTATACTTTTAAGTACTAATGATTCTTCTTACACTTAATTATACATTCCAGTAGTAAATCCTTCGCCAAACCCCAGCTGTCCTTACATTTCCGGAATTTAACATAACGGAAATATCATAGCATTCCATGTGCCGTATTAAAAAATACAGTAAAACCCGTTTAAGACGCTATCCCACTAATACGTGGATTCCTCACGGTTCGGTCCCTTTCACACGAAACACATGGAAAAGATACCGCTTAAACCGCTTTGTTTCCCGTTTAAAATCGGATTTTTCCCGTCCCCAAATGCACTGCAACACACTCTGTTTAATCCTCCGCCTCATTCTATTCCTAAAAAAATTATATCATCTATTTCGCCGTCCTCCTGTACTGCTTAACCTTATTATTAGAAGATTTCCTTGTGTAACTCTTCTTTGGCATGACTAGATAATCTAAGAGATAGGGTGAATTTTATCTATCAATTTTTTTGTTTTATTCAGGGTTGAATGTATATTAAAATTTTTCTTTTCCTTTCGTCGTATCGTTTCGTTTCAGTCTAAAGGGTTAGATGTAAGAGGAGACTTTATAGTTTCAATCTCGCCCTAAATAAAGTCTTTTTATTATTATTATTATAAACAAGTAAATATATCGATAATGTAAGAAAAGAGAGTATTATGGGCTATATAGCGTAGTCTCGGAGAGATCGTTTGGATCTCTCATCATTTCTGTTGAAAAAATTCGCTATTATTCCTTAACTAATGAATTCCTCCGTCAAAAATTGCGGGAATAAACTTAACTTATGAAATACGTATATATATCTGGTCTTTCTTGATTTTCAAACATAAAAATAATCCCTCTCGAACTTTAAAAAACCATCATGATAAATACTGATGCTATAAATGTGAAAGGAATGCCTAAAAATAACTTAATGAAATTTTATTAAAACTAATCTATGGTAATTACCTAATTATCTAAAACACTAAAGTATCAGGTAACCAGATTACCAGGTAACCATATTCTTTCTGAATAGTGAATTTAAAATCAAATAATACAATATTAAAGCATCCACAGCATAGAATGTTATGTAAATTGTAAATATCTATCACTAATTTTTGATTTTCAAAGTTTAATAATATATAATGTCATATCATTTGTCATTATCTAGCATGCAGTTTACTTAACTTAATCAGCCCCTAAGTTATATTATCAATAACCTCACTCTGTTCTCATCGTCAGAATGGCCGAGTGGTTAGAGGGTCTGGTTCCAGTTACCAAAAATTCCAACATTTCCAAAGATTAATCCAAAGGTCATCTTTAGTGGTTCGAATCCTTTTTAGGGAAAAATTTTTTCTTGAAAATTAAGTTTCAGGTTTGCTAAGAAGCTTCATAAGGAGATAGGAAGTTTTCATATATAGCTTGTTTTATTGAAGCAATTATTTAAAGGGTCAAGCTTTTGTGTATTTTACATACGCAGAAATAAATTTATCATTATAATATCTGAATGTCTATTATATATAGCTAACTCTCCGTATATACCTATATTTATAGATATTTATAGGGGATACGAATTCTGACCATGTTCCACAAGCGCCGTCGACGTCAGATTTTTACGACGTACTGGCCCCACCCTGTAGATGCCAGAATAATTAAGACATCGACGCTAGGTGTCATGGGTTCGATACCAGAATGTCACAAAAATCGCAATTTTCGCATAAGAATGCATTGCGCGGATTTTTGAAAAAATTTTTGAGGCACTTATCGGTAAGATAGTGGAACCAAAATCTCGCAGGTTGAAGTTGAGGTAGTCTTCTATTTTTTAATTAAAAGTATTTCACCAATTTTATTTATTGAAGAACTTTATTGACTAAAATTACAAGTGAAAAGAAAAAGTCCCAATACAAAGTCGAAACATTGTTTAAAGAATTGATTTCGAATTTAAATTATGAATTTAGATTAAACTAATTAGAAAAAAACTAAAACTAATAAAAGCTATCTGAAGATCTTCCGGTGGATCTTCTAGCTTCGTATCCATTGAAGGCTTTTGAGGACCGTCTGCAGTCTGAATAAGCAATATGCAAAAGATAACTGTTTTACTACATGAATTCGAAATAATGAAACGAGCAAATCTTAGCATTAGCAAACGTCACTTACAGAAAGAACTTCTAGGTGTACCGAGATATTCGCAGCTTTCCTTTACCAGAAGGCGGGTTTTATTCTGAAACTTGGGTGGTTCAGGTGGAGCCTTGCAAATAAATAAGGAAGAATTTAATGATGGTCTTTATTCATACGCCACTATAAATTATTATGTATCTTTCTTTCCTTTAGGTAACAAAAAGATTTCTTTGTATCTCTACTAAAATCGTACAAAATGATCGAGAGAGTTATGTAGACTGTCGCTTTTTTCTCCATAATATATTCAGACATTTTCATCAGTTCTCTTCACAAAGCAAAATTTATGAAATGATTTCTGATTTGTGTGACAGTTACTTGGGAATAAATGCACACGGTGATAACATCCCAAGCAAGTTTCCGATATTTTTCTTGAAATTCAGTAACGGTATATAGGTTTTCATCATTGATGATTTACTCTTCGAAATTTTAATATAATTTATTTTTAAAATCTCTATATAAAACTCTATACTCTATATATATATATATATATATATATATATATATATATATATATATATATATATATATATATATATATATAAACTATATACTCTTCCTATATAAAGAAAACTTATGTCGCCCTTTATCATCTTTTGCCTTCAGATCAACCTCCGTTTTCACTTCAATGCCGTACTTCAACAATCACTATGATTTTGATATTCATACAAAAATACGGTAAACAAAAGGCATAACCTTAAACACAGGTTATAACATGATAAGGACAGAATATTGTATATTTAAGATATTGAGATAAATATACGGCGATTGGAGGCCTAAACTTCGAGAATATGAAAGGCTATGATGTCAGAGTTGGTCATTGTATACTGAGATTTGTGAAGAAGCTTGAAGTAACTTTTATTGGATAAGAGAAATCATTATAATTTGATGGGAGTGCGGATCATAGCTAATAAGGAAAGGAAGGATTTACCATATATATTTAATTTCTGTTCTTAAGGACAGTCTTCAATTCTACACGATTATTTTTCATTCCAATTCGCGGAAGCTTTAATGTCTCCGCGTTCTATTTTCGGACGTTACCTTCAATATCGCGAGAAAACTTTTAATAACTGTCTATAAGAGGGAAAAATAACTTACTCTGTACGCCCAGTACACAGTTCCACTGCGGGTCCTTCTACAAATCCAAGGAGTCAACTTACGGGTACTTCCAGTTAATTCATATGGAGAAGATCTAAGAGTATTTTCGAAAAAGAATTGGTACAATATTAAGCGTATTTATTCGATTGAAAATATTTAATAGAATAATGTATGCTTTGGGATGTAAAATCCAAACTAGGATGAAATCGCAAGTCGTAGGTCCGAGTATTACATTGATAGCGCTTATTTAGAAAGTTTAAAAGTTCTTGCCTCTCATTTAAGTCATCCATGGCCCTTAGGATGATCAAAAAGGATGATATAATTCCAATCAGAACAGCGAGATATTGGATGAACATGGTTATCCAGGAGGATTGCACCAACAGATCCATTTTCGCCAAGATAGTTTCAGCAACTGTGACGGTTGCTAGGGCAGAGGTTGCTAAGACCGAATCCTGTTGCTAAGGATTTGTTTAATTTCTTTACTTTTGGGTTTTTTCGTTCACATCTGATTTTATTTGATGTTTTTGATGTATTAAAGGAATGATATAGAGAAATCAGCGTCTTTGGGGAATAATTGATGTCTGCTTTTATTGGTATGTCGTTTATCGTATGAATATAGCGTTTGAAATGAAGGTGTGACTCTAAAACTACGCCTCGGATTTCTTCATAATAATAATAAAACGTCTTTATTCGGGCGAGATTGAGACTGAATAGTCTCTTCTTACATCTAACCC
Source organism: Pachydiplax longipennis (assembly GCA_036926295.1). Taxonomy (NCBI): domain Eukaryota; kingdom Metazoa; phylum Arthropoda; class Insecta; order Odonata; family Libellulidae; genus Pachydiplax; species Pachydiplax longipennis. The sequence goes on from JAVFKF010000015.1 coordinate 41,758,264, forward strand.
TTCGTCAATTTGTAAGAAAGAGATAGCAAAAAATAAGCGCACGGAAGTAATTTATATTTTGGGGTTAAAAACCTAGGATAGGAAAAATAACCCACAGCGGGAAAACACCCCAGAAGAGGGTGTGAAAAACCTGCGAAACCCACAGATAGATAATAAGAAACTGAAATTTATAGAAAAGGCTGGAATCATAAAGCAAGGATCATATTTACACTTCAAACTGCATATAGAAATGATTCATAAAAGAATAACAGTTAGTAAAAAGGAAAACATGAGATAAGAGATAAAATAACACTTAATATACAGAGTGTCATAAATGAAAATGGCAAAAAAACGAATACGATATTGTTCAACCAAAATAAGAATCTGTACTCAATTTTCTTTCTTATGGTACATACTTGTCTCGATTTCGTGGGGCCATTATTTCTGATTTAATTCTGCAAAAGTCCGCAATCGATAAAAATTAACTTTACGTACAATTCTTGTGGTAGTGTTATCGAGCCATCCAGAGTCAAACCTAGGATGCTTTGGACAGAGATATATGTGATACTCCATTGGACTTTTAACGGACTTGGACCTTTTTCAAATACATATAACTTTATATTCCTTCTCGCCAAGCATATTTTATAATATTATTTTATCAACAATGAATCAACCAATTTTCGGCTTAAGTTGTAAAAACGTAGAATTATGTTCGGACTACAAACAAGAGGAGAAAATATATATTTTTTCCAAAAATGAAAAGTGAAAGGCATTCAAAAGATATAATACTTTCAAGGAATACCAATATATTACATAGAAAATTTTGATTGCATAGTAAAGTATTTAACTTCTGATAAACTCAAGCGACAGAAAATAGTGCACAATTCAAAGTGAAATAAATTAATCATAAAAGATGACATTTCTGCTTTTAAAATTAGGGCAGGACTTGAAATACATAGTTCAATTCATAATAGAAACGATCCTAAATTCACTCGCAATACAACTAATTAACAGTAAAATAATTATTTTACGTTTCCGCAACTTTAACCTGAAATTGGTTTATTCATAGTTTATAAAATAGTATTATGTAATACGCTCATAAAATATGCATATTAATCAAAACTGCGATAAATATAAGTAAAGCTTACTGTAATTACATCCTTAACATACGCTGACAGGCGGCTTAGAGGGTTTTAATGTACATGAAGATATGATAACTAAAAAAACTTTGAAAGTCAATTGAAGAGTACAATTTAACCCATCTCTTTTTCGGGTATTTACCCTCTGCACTAACGGCGTCGCCAACCGGACTAACGTAGCCTAATAGCGTATTGATTGCAACATTGCAGCCCTCTGACGCTTCAGAATCACTAATTAGCAGGTCCGCAGCCATTTCTCCGTCGGGGTTTCGTCGATTCAATTCGCAATGTCAGAGGGCATCTCCAAGATGCCGTGTTTATCCGCGGTTTTGTTTATATCCGCTCATTAAAGGCAATCCGCATTCAGAGCTCGGCTGCCTTATCGAGCGGACAGAGGGCAAAAGGGAGGATCCTCGGATTTTTCCTCTCAATGAAGCGATCAAAATGTCCCCCGATTCACGAATGAGAGCGCGCACTCTGGTCACCACAAACATGTTGAATAAAGTGAACCACACTTGAGGAGGGAGTTTATACTTCAACTAGGTTCATTTTAGTTTCTCTTCTGTTACAGTTGCGGCGCTGTACTCACAGCTTCTTTTCCAGCTGAAGTACAATTTACACACTCCCATACACTCCTGCTTTTTTCTTTACGCGGTGAGCGCATTCTTTAGCTCGTTTATCCACTGTGTCATATTTTTGCGTGCATTTTCCTGAATTTTCTTTTGTATTTTATTTTCATTATTTTTTCTTTTTTCTTCGTTTTTCCCTCTTATTCTTCTTTTTTCAATTTCTTCTTTCCTCTCATCTATTACTATGTAACAGTAATATAAGGTACATGAGAGGTACCTAATCATAGTTATCAAATAGTGATTATCTTGTCTTTTCCTGGTTAGCTTATGAATTTACAAATAGTTTCGTAAAGTAATGATCATCTTATTTGTATGATTCTCGTTATTTTTATGACTTGAAATATCGATTAATTATCAACATTAAGTACATGTAAGTCTTATTGAGCATGAAAAATACATTCACTTGTTATTTTTATATTGAATACGTTTTATGTTTTTCTTTATAGTATTTCTCTTGAATCTTTAACTTGGTATTTCATGAATTTGATTACGCACTTTAACTATGGTTTATTTATGTATTTAGTTGGTGCGCTCTTGGTGAACTTCTGTTGTGTGAATGGCTTCAATAACTCCTATCGCTTCTTAAGAGGATAACTCCTATAGATTCTTAAGGGGATCAGGGCGGATGAGTACGAATTTGTTTGCGGATCCCACGTGTCATACCGCCCTGAAGTGGGAAAGGACGCCAAGCTAGCGGTGAAGTAGTCTCAAGAAGTCCGAGCCGCGATAAGGGTTTACCATATAAACCCCGCGATCGACCGGCTCGGAGGGCAGTCAGTGATTGCACGTCGGGACGATATCCAAATTCTGGGCCTTCTTCAGTTGGCCGAGGTCCACCAGAGAACACAGTTTGGATATCCCCGCCGTGCACTGCTCTCGGAGGGTCGGGGGGTCGAAGCCACCACCAACTACCCAAAGGACCACCGGGAGTAAGGACCCGAGGACAGGGGAACGGCAGGTATAATAAAATTTGTGTTATACCCTTTTAATCGGTTAATTTAATTTCCACAAAGCTCCCCAATGTCGTCGCGACACTTCCACTTATAGGCAATAACAGGAGAGACGATAACAATAGACGAACACTTTGCGTTTAGTTTATTTCTTGCGCATTTTACTGGTAGCGTATATCATTTCGGGTGTATATTACATGAGATTTAGTTTTTTCAAGGTTTTGATAAGGGCATATTTTTAAAATCCTTCCATTGTCACTCTCAGTAGGTTTGTGCAGGTTTCTCTCACGCCCTACCTAGTAGACGTTTTCTTGCTGTGAATAATTTTTCCTAAGCTAATTTTATCTTTTCTAAATCCACAGCTAATTTTTTCCTATTTCTATTAATTTTAACTACATTTTTAATATTAATTACTAATTAGATTTAGTTTACATTAAGGATAAGTAGAATGGAAGAGGAGATTTTAAAGTCCCAATGTCGCATGAAATAAAGAAGTTATCTATTTATTTACATCTATATATAATTTTATATGCTTTCCATTTTATTTTTAAAGCTAAACGTATCTCTCTCTTCAGCGTCTCACTCAACCGTCCAATTCTCGATTTTCTTCTCCCTTCACAACCATTACATGAAATTGAAACACAAGGGTCAACTTCCCCATGTATTTCCAAATTAAAACCAGAATTTATCGACTCAGCCGATTCTACTGAAACACAAAAAGGTGGCATACGGGCACATATACGTTATAATGGGGCGCATGGGAAAGATGGACAAAATCTCCACGAATTGGAAAGAGCAATTACTATGATAGACAAATTTGCACAAAGAATTATACATCACTTTGAAATGGATCGATGGTATAAAATTAAAGCTAACTGTAGACAAATCTTCGGGTGTCAACTATTCAAAGGATAATTAGTGGAGGATGAATATTCGTACAACTATCGATGTAGACACTACCAACTCAGTGAGATGTCACGGAGTCACCCACAAGAATAATTTAACATGGGTAACTCACATTCGTAACATATGTGGGCGGGTACTTGAGAAACTCGGCTTCGTCCGCGGAATAATCGGTCGGAACAAGTCCTGAGCGATGGTACTCAGCGCTACTTAGACGCCATTCCGAGTATACATTCGCTGTGTGGGACACTGCCGATAAGTGTCCTATTCCAGAACTAGCAAAGATACAGCGATGTTTTTTAATGAATTGCTGCGACAAGTAAGCTCTTCCCAGCTGCCTCAGGGAGTAGTAGTAGTATGGAATAGAGTAGTATGGAATCTTTTGAAGAGAGGATGATTAATCGAGGGTTTAATTTGCCCAACACGCAATAAATAATGCATTAAACTCGTTTAAGACGCTCTTAAGGGAACAGAGTAAATGCCGCGTTATATGCGGAATAGCATTATATCCAATTCTTAAATCATATATGACTTCTCGTCATATATGATTTAAGAATTGTCTCCTTTTGATCTATATAAAATTTATTTAAATGATTCACATACAACGCTAGCGCCATTTTACGGTGAATAACAAAACAAAATAAAACAATGCATTTACGCTAAATGAGCATGAATGCAAGAAATAAAAAGAAAAGCAAATCAACAAGAACTAACACAGATAAAATAAGATTTACGCAGAAAATTAAGGAGAGCATCTTTCTGTATTACTAAAATTTTGGTGTTTTTTTCACTCAGAAACGAAGCAATTTTTACCAGATAGGCAATTAAGTAAGAATAATGTAAAGACGTTTCGGTCCATCTAATGAGGCGGAGGATTGGCCACAGGAAGATCTAGTGTATCTGGAAATGGGAAAAATCCGCTTTGTAAGAGTGGCAGAGCGTCTTAAAAGTTATACTTAGCATGTGTTTTTGATCGCCTAGCGAATTTTTAAGTTAACGTTCTGCCCTAAGACGAAATTGATAAAGAAAGTTCCATCTCAGAGTTCGAATCAGCTCCGACAGTGGGATTTTATTCTCACAAAATTAGTTATACAAAGAAGAGACTCATAAGGAACCCTTTTAGAAACAAGGCAAAGCGCGAGAAGAGAGAGGACGGCGACACAGATGATGTAAAAACATACTGGTCAATCTACTGAGGAGAAAACTTGGTTATAGCGGGTTGCAGAGCATCTGAGAAAGGGGATTCGCTCTTTTAAGCGAGTAACAGAGCGTCTTAAGCGGTATCTTTACTGTGTGTTTGATGTTAGAGGGACCGGAAGAAAACCATATATTTCGCAGTACAGCGTCTTAAGCGGGAGAGATTTCAACGGATTTTAGTGAACTGACTTGGAAGGCGTGTCTCTCGGAGAGTATGGAAATCACAGCGTTTTACTATCGATTAACTTATTACCATGAAATGTAAGTGAGATGAAGACTTCTGGACTTTAAGCGCCTTCATCAAATTAATTTATAAATTTGGGGTATTCTGGGGTATAAATACTTGAATCAGGAAATGTAATTGAATGTCGAAATAAATAAGGCTTGAAAGCGACTTCTGGGGTAAAACATGCATTAAATCCTTCGCTGGCAGCAACTCCACCGAAAAGTTTCCTTTTATTTTCAAAAGACTGTGTTGCGAACTCCGAAATAAATTTTCGTGCAGACAATCTGCAGCGAAAGCATTTGCATCAAGTCAATATGCATTTCTCCAGAAAGTCCATATGAATGATCAGAAGTTGATTCTGTGACTTGCAAGTGAGCCAAAAGATCCCGTTCGCTGTAAAGTGGAGAAATCGAATTGTGTGCAAAGTTTAAAGTTTCTTTAATTTATGCATCTTTAGAAGACTATGAGTTGCATGTAAACTTTTCGCAGCTGAGATCATCCTTTATTTTATTAGATGATAACATAAAATCTATTAGTTCTGTCTAGACTTAATGGTAGTTCTAAATTATAAAGAAAAATGACTGAAAAGCCATTACAGCTTAACCACAATATTTCAAGATTATTATTATTATTATTATGCGACCATGGTTTCGACCCTTTAGAATGACCCAAAGGGTCTATATTAAAATTTAAAAAATTTTTATGGAAAATTTACAAGTGCTTTTCAGCCATTATTTATACTATATGATAGTATAACCATCCCATATTTATAGATTCTTAATTATACTTCCATTGCATTAAGAAGTCGAGACATTTTTGAACCGCGGTCCAGACCGGGAGCTTCTTAAATGGGCTTTATTGTATTGTGTTCGACACATTTAAAACTCGCGTAAGATTCCCTTCTTCCATTATTCAGAACGATTAAGTATACGGTGATTTTGTATATGAATCTATTACAAGATACACTCGCAGCTGTCAGAAAGTCTGACGTATATCCATTTCTTCAGCATATGGCATCATCAACAACAGAACGATACTTTAAATCAGAACCGTACCCTGGCTATTTTAACCCCCGTAAGTTGAACTCATTTTCAAAATTTAAACATTTGAATCAGTGGCTCGTACAATAAATGTGCGATTCTCTCAAATTTGGAACCTAAACACACTTCGAGGTGTACTTTTATAAATACCAACGCTGAGTTTCGCTGCGCAAATTACGACCGCCTTCGTGTTTCAGTCCATCTTTGGCGATGCATTGATATTCTGCAAATGCTATGACCCGACAGCGAATCCATTCGTCCACTTATATTTACGGCGCTTATTCATCATTGTGGGCCGCCTTCCACACTTTCTATAGCGAGGTTTTCATGCCACAATCACACAGCTATGGACGTGACAACTGAAGCAAAGAGCAATCCAATTCAGTGCCTCGTCACGCCGACTGGGAAAATATCCCGGAATTCAATGCGACTTCATTCACTGCATCCCGGATTATCCGCCCTCCGAATTTTCCGGAAGGAAGCAGCATTAATTTTTTATGATTTCGTAGAATGAAGAGAGGCGTTGCACTTTTTTCAGCGCCTTTTTGTGGAAAAAGTACAACGCCTCACTTCATTCCACATGATGGATTTCCACAAAACCTCGCCTTTTACGGCGGATTTTATGAATTTCTTTGACGACCAGCGGTGGTCATGCAGTGCGGCATAAAATTAACTCGAATAGATAAATTTAAGTGTTAGTGACATTGCACATAGGGCTGAAATAGGAAGAAGCTGGCCAAAAATACGGAAATGGTTTTTGTCTGAATTTGACGTTTTTGCATGTTGGATTAATTCTGCGCACGATTAAATGCGTCTTTTATTATTATTATTTAATCTTTATATTATATATGTTATTATTTAACCCTTTCAGCGGGGTAGGGCCACTATGACCTCTCTTCCGCCCAACCTTTACAAATATTCTAAGAAAACATAGTAAATTAAATTCATAATTATCTACAATTAATTTACATCTAAAAAATAACACCTAATACAAACTAAATAGACAAAAGATATAAAATAGTACAATTGTCATAATCTTAGATCTACTACCTAAAAGATAAATAAGATCACCCATATATTCAACCTTGGTCTAAGTACAATAATGTATAATAAGTACAATTAATGTATAAAAGAGTTGGATTTTAGGAAGAAACTCCTCAATGAAGATCAACGGAGAAAAACTCACGATACGGGAAAACGCCCACACAAGAAAGAGAGAGAATAAAACCGGTAAAAGTACAGCAGTAATAAAAAAGACATTTTTTTTAACAAATCGACATCGTCTGGTGTGATAGTGTGTCTGCACTTATGCTACTGATTGGATTACAAGAGCTATATTCTGTAAAAGGAAAGAAATAAAGAGTGCGCTGTTCGATACATCATATACATACATGCATATATAGAAGTTCAAATATGTTTCATATGATACAGGATTATTATTTATGATGATCTTCGCCAATTAAAATTATTCAGGGGATGAATTTGACCTAATTTTATACAAAAATCCGGTCTACGGTTTTCTTTAAAACTAATATCAGTGTGGTTCCGCATAAATAACTATGTTTATTCAACTCGCTTTTTTCTTTTGAAATTTTAAAAATTACAAGCCAATACCGAAGCCATTAGAAGTAATTCGTTACCAATTTGTCCGGTAAAATGTGTCGTAGTTTATATTTCAACTGGATCTTGATCTACTTTAATTTTGCACCGTTAGTAGATTCAATAAAAACTTTCTATCGGAGTAGTACAACATCCTTATTATTTTCTAAGACGATGCACGTCTTCATCATCAAGGTCTCATCGCTTGAATTTATTTTAATTCATCGGTTAATCGATTACTGTGTACATTTGCTGCAATCACGTAAGAAAATGGTGAACTCAATTTTAGAGCAAGTCTATACACGAAGATAGAAAGGAAATTCAAAACGAAATCTAACGATAAGTAAAATTTAAACCATACATGAATAGTTAAGGAGAGAATGAAATAAAACTGTTGTGACAAATCCTAAGCCATCTCTATGTGACAGTGGTCAACCGAAAAACTGCTAAGGTAAAACGAAACTGCTAAAGAGAAAAACGAAAAGAAAACGAGGTCTTTCTGGAGATGGATTTTTGGAAACGAAAGCTATCGTAGATGGAGAGACTGGACGATTAGGAAGCCCCACACAGGACGAAAGAAATAAGAAAGATATCGGAGATACAAAGGGAAGAAAATTGAATTGGAAAATTGTAAGAAACGACGAGAATATGATCAACTAAATGGGGCAGATAAAGAGTAGGAGAATAAAAAGACGTTTTGAGAAAGGATTAGATGAAAGAGATACTGGAAAGGAAAGTGAGACTGTAGAAAAAAGGAAATCAAAAAATGGTATCTGCAGAAAAGAATGATATGGGAAAATAATTGCGGATGTTATCCAATCAGACAATGGATTGAAAAATGAGCTTAATATTTTACACATATGAGCTACATTGACACTCAATCATTTGCAATGTTTATACAAAGTCCTCTCTACTTATTTTTGTATTTGTATCTTTTATGCGAGATAAAATATAGTACGTTGCTAAAGTGCGTTGATTATCTTTCTAAATTTTGGTAGATAACATAACTCAATTGATTTACCAAAAGTCACTCCCAAAGTATCAAATCTCACGTTTATTGAACATTAACGTGCTAAATGATCTATCAGTCTGTTTGCACTCTAACCTTTGTCGTTCTCTTACATTGCATTTACATTATTTAGCGATTGTATTGTCTGCATGTATCGTATACATACAGATATCCAGTTTCATCATAGAGCAAGATACTCATAAGATAAGATATCATAGAGTAAAACATTTACTCTGTGGCTTTTATGTATATGCGATTGTTGATAGTAACAAACTGCTTAGAGATGGCTATGCGGAAACACTTGAATAATTTTATGAAAGAAGCTGGGTTAGTTTAGGTGCTACTTGATGGTCTGCGAAGATTTTATGGGGAGAATTATTCCGGAGAACTTTATTTTACTGCCTGCATTAGCAACTATTGTATCATTATAGAATTTGTTTGTTTTTCCTGTGATATGCTACAAATCGAAAAATAAAAATTGCGCTATTGCTCATTGCACGAAATGAAATAAAAATCAATATCACACTTTAATCGCCAGGTTCGCCAGTGATTTCATTGTCTGACGCGACTCACTAATAAATTCGAAGAGTTTACCAGGAAACCTTGCCAGAGGCAGGGGCGGGTTTACAATTAAACGCACTTGGTGAAAACTGATGGGCCTCATCCTCAATGAGGTCTCAAGTACATCTACGATGAGCCTTCTAAATAAAATATCAAATTTTGTAGATGCATTCATTTAAATTATTTTTTATATCAAGAAAGCTTTATATATTTAAGTTATTAAAAAAATCCTCATTGACTATACTTCATAATTGAATTATCATACATCTAAAGTGCAGTTATTGCTCATGGCAAGAGCTATTTACAATTTAATATCTTGTTCATTCTTTCTGCATGTAAACTACTGAATATTTGTCTACTTTTTATTATCATTTTTATCAATATTTTTATTGTTATTATCATCATCATTATCACCATCTCGAATTAGATGGAACAGACTGCCAGTGTTAACGACGAAGGTTCCAAATGAAGGAAATTTATCTCAAAAAAATGGTCACCAAAATCTTGAAGGCAGTTCCAAGCGATTTAATGCACGATGAATTAACTTACAGCGATTATTGATGGGCTACAGCTAATTTATATGTGCTATAACCAAATAAATAGTTATACAACCATATTCCTAAATATCCATAATTAACTGATAGATCAAGCTGAAATCACGAATAAAGCTATTCTTTCAATAAAATAACATAAAGCAGAGGCGATATTGGCCAGACATAATGACATCGAAAATTATTTTCAAAGAAACTGCCGAATAGTTCCAAACGAAGACCTCGAAAAAGGTTAAAAATTACATCCAACATCCAAATATCAGTGTCAATTGAAGCAAAAAATATCGAGAGTTAAAGTCATTATAGACTTAAAGGTTTTAGATTACTCGTCCTTTTAAAGTAATTGCTCAAGATGATCTTGGCGCTATAATTTTACACACTGTAATTATATGAACACAAGATTGACGGAGCATACCTTAAATAAAATGAAATGATAGGTTTTTCCTTCTTAAGATGCCAAAATATTCCTGGTGGTTGTGACTTGAGGAGATATTCTACTACATTGCCTATATAAAGCATTACCAAGTTCCGTCATATGATGGATTCCAGAGGCGTCCAAATAAGATGAACTTAATAATAACTTCCCTCTGTGTATGTCTATATATAGTGTGAACATGTTCCCAACATAGTTTCCTCTTTGGGCAGCAAGAACATTATTGCGGGCGTTTAGTTTACGAAGCTGCGTTGGCATCACCAAGGAAGAGTTCTGAGTTGCAATTTCCTGATTTTCTTCAATTAAACGGTAAAATGAACCATTTAACCCCACCATAGAATTCATAACATGCAAAATGATTAATACATTCGTGAAAATTAAAGTCAAGTTCTTTGAAATCTTTTCCATAAATAGTAGGCGTTCGATAACTTGATTAGGCGGCAGTTAAATATTTATTGCTCGGACGCGCAGCTTAGATGGAACTCCGGTTTCGGCCTATTCACATATTTTAAAATATTCATGATAATAATAAAAAGACCGTAATTACATGAGTTTGGCTCATCTCCGGCACAAGGACGCTGAAAATAATCAATTCGGTGCTGATGAGCAGTATCAAGGGAAATGCTTAATTGAGAATTCTCTCGAAATATAAATGATTTGATCGATGTTAATTGGACGAATATCTGCAAGCTATCGTAACTCCAGAACGCGTCGGCCTGGAACTCTTTTAAAGTGATTCATTGTGAGTTATCACTTTATTCCCTATTTTGAGATCATTTCGGATTCAAAGGCGTGGGTGGCATCGAACTGGAACCGATCTGGACTGATGATTATGGAAATACCTGAATACCTTTTCAATTGTGGCGTAATCAGAAATGCAGTAACGAAAATAATGCTACAGAAAATTTTCGCAATGGGAGTAAAGGGTGACCTGTAATACATATAACGAAAGAAACATAGAATATAGGGTAGCAATGCAAGTCAAAGATGCTCCGGTGGTATAATTATGTATACTTAATAAAGATAAATACATGGACCCTTAATTGACGTGTATAGGCCCAAGTGGACATATCTTCCACCTTAACTCGTATGTCATTATTTACATTACATAGAAGCAAAAGGAAAGGGAATGGTGTATAACAAAATCTTTGCATCTGAAGGTTGACAAAAAAAACCCATTTTGTGGGAAAACACCCACAGAGAAGGGGAATGAAAAAAACAACGAAAACACTGGAGAATTTAATATACGTAAACAATAACCGTCTCTGACCTAATTGCTTCTCTCCGCTGGTTTGCGAGATATTGGTTATGGTTAGTCAGTTTATCTTATCTAACCCCAACCACAATTGTTGAATTATTTACTCTATTTATCTTTCTCTTGTTATAGTGCTGTCTTGTATGTTTAATGAGAGGTATGATATGAGTGTTTGTTTGCTTACTACTTCTCACTACCGCCACAGCGCCCGGCAAATTCGATCACGGGCAACAAAACAGCCTGAATCCGCGGTATCCCGACGATTCCTGTATACCTCCCTGAACCATATCTTCATTTTTTTGCTGATTCGTGGCTTTGACTATCAGCTGACTGTGATCACATTTAAAAAGCTTCCCAAGTTCCCAACTCTCTCTACCCAAACGTCAAGGTTTCACAGCCGTAAACCAAGGCACTCCATACTTAAGTCCTCTCGGGGTGTTTTCGTAGCTCTAGATTGATGATTTTTGAGCTGAAGAGTTTCTTGAATGAAAGATTAACTTGTCCTGGTTGATGCGGTACACCTATAATGATGCGGTAAGCCCATTCTGACTATTAAAATGTTACGCAAAACAACAAACTTTCAGAAGGATCGTACTGTTCAATTCTCCCAGACATACAAAGCGTTGTACAGCGCCTGCCAGGACTGATGTGAAACTGAAGCACAATTACTGAAGTACTATTAGAACTGAAACAGAGGTGTTTTCATTGAACCGGTAATCCTGGTTCAAAGTGTAAATTACAGACTGGATTCTCTCCGTGTTTGAGAATGAGAAACGCAAGGAATTCCCGACACTGAGTGGGGGAATTCCGTTCAAGAAATCCCAACGTTGGCCCCACATAAGAAAACCGATAAATGGTCCACAACAGACAAGAGCACTCAATTCGTGATTGAGCATGTCACTCCGTGGTCACTTAGCAAACGACTCGACCACTGAAGCGAAGAGTGAGTGAAAATGCGAATTTACAAAGGAAACATGAGACCCCCCGTGATTGTGGTCCGTTCACCCCAAACACTTTACCAAAATACACGCGCCTTGGCTTCCGTCCCGAACTCTCTTCGAAGTCTATAAATGCGCGACACATGGAATTGGGACAACGGGGAAGCCAAAAGATGGATCATTATGCAAAATTCACTTCTCTACATTATAAAGTATGCATAATATACAAGGCAATCGCCGGTGGACGGCGAATGGAGTAAGCGTCAAACTATTGACCTAAGCAGGGCCTCATGCTTATATTCGAACCTCGATTAATCGTTTTTGGAGGCAAATAATGAAGGACGTGGAAGATGAAGACTTGGGGAACAATACGTGCTCATATCTACATGGGTGGTCTGAGAAGTTTCCGACATTTCGCCATTTCTCGACAGGTTTTCTGAAGATTTCTGAAAATTTAAAGTCGGAAACTTTTCAGACCACCCTCGTATATCTCAGAAATTCCACTCTAAAATAACCCAAGAATATAGAAAGGTAAACCGATTTAAATAAAAGAATTACGTAATGGATGAATAACCTATTCCCCAATAAACTAAAATTTTTTTGCAGTTTGAATTTTAAGATTTTCTTTTTAAATTCAGTAGAGCTTCTTCGATACCCAACAGTTTTGAACTTTTAAGCTGCTCGATTTAACTGGCGTAGGCAAAGGATTTTATACTTGAAGATCATCCTCTACTCTAGAAAACGTCGAACTCTGGCTTTGCTAACTTCTCCGCCGCTTCTTCAGCCGCACTTTAAAGACCTCACGAGATCCAACTGCGAGAAAGTGAATGACTTTCAAAGGTCCCAACGGTACGTCTTTACCATAAACGAGTACTTCGGAATGGTTCACTTCCTTCCACTTCCGTCATTTCAATTTCAGTACTATTCTTGCGATGCCTTTCATTTCCAAAACTAACATTTCCAAATCTAATGAATACTAATCATTAACTATTTCAATTTGCTTTAAACTAATTAGCTATCGAAGACTAAGCGGTGCTGTGGTGGAAGAACGAAATGTATCATCTATCTGACTCCTTGAGTAATGGAAATTTGTCACTTTGATATGGATGAGGTTTTTATTTTATCTTAAATAATAAATTATTAAAATTTAATATAATTGTGTATATATATATATATATATATATATATATATATATATATATATATGTTTAACTGTGTCAGATGTTCCACTGTATGTTTAACTGATTCCACTAAGAAACCGGAAGCAATTTTTTAAATTAATATCACAAATATGAAATTTTTTACCGTTGAAATCATTTCTAGGGCAAAAGTTCAAAGAAACGCAATTTTTTGAAAGCAACCGAATAAACAAATACTATCCATATCTATGTTTTATATAGGCAAAACCTATATATCCAATTTACAAGGGATACATTAGTAGAAAATTATAGAAAAAATACTCGGATCGTCATTCATTTACGATACATAAAACCACATTTTTATTGGAAAGGGATTATTTTCATAGTTGATTATTCATAAGGGTCAGATGTATGCAGCAATAGTTGTTCGTTTTTTATAAATCAAATTCCAAATTTTTCAAAAAATTCGCTAGTGTAATAGTTTTTAGTAAGTATACTCCTTGGTATTCCACTACCCGTGTAGAGGATAGCTTGGTTATTGGAATAAACATTTGAAAGGTTGGTTATCAGGGCTTTCCGTTTTTCCAGAATTAAATATGATATAGACACGGAAAAATGGCTTTGGGATAATTTTAAACCTCTAACTAATTAACTTTCCTTACATTGGAACCAAGAAATGTGAATTGGCCGTATTTTTCGGGAATTCATACACTTTGAATTCAAAAATCGATATCAGTATTACGAAAATTATTCGGAAACGAAAACGCTCCCCGACCTTGCTATATTTTTAAAAGCCCCAAAGCATGAAATATATGGGGAGCGAGGTGTGCTTCTGAAACCCTCATCGGCCCGCATTTTGGCCAGCTGTCCGCAAACTGGACATTCTTGCTCTAGAATCAGCCGCATCGGTGAGAGATGGGGTTCGGTTAATGATGTGTTAACCCTTTGAAGCTGTCCTCACATCCGAGAAAACTATCGAAGCAAACGTGTTTCCCCAAAAACGCTTTTATCTCACTTAAGTGATGCGTCACTTGTTCTCCTGCTTCACGGCGCAAATGAGCTGACGACTTTCTGTTTTAATTAATGTTTTATCTACTCACATATATTCCAATTCTGATTCTCTGTCAAGTTATATTAACATAAAAGTGCAAGGTTCACATCTAACGTTACTATTCGACAGTTTCATTAAGCTATGTATGTATTATATATGAATATTTTTAATAAACATGAATATACATAAATATGCTATTATAAATAATATAAATATTCATTTATTCATGCTGGTTATGCACATGGTTTCCGATCTAAAAAAAGCGAAATGCGGCAGCATGAGAGTCGTTGCACTGACCACATGGTGAATGACGCCTGGGTAAGCCTTATTCCTCAAATGCATATCCCTTCATGGGCATGACTTTTACACATATGATTTATATTGTATATATTGCATATATGTAGCATATTGTATATATATATATACAATATATACAGATATGCTTTATGTATTAATTGAGAAGTCTATATTTAAGAATTCAGCTGTGTACGTGTATGTGCATTAAATTTTTTTAAGTTATACGTATAAGTTAGGATCCTGCAAACCTTATTTCGGCGTGTAAAGGGTGGTGAATACACAGGGCGTTAGAGCTGCTTCTTTAGCTTGTTGTTATCCCATATCGCACGCGGATACTATGTGTTCTTAAAACGATTTTTCTTAGCATCTATTTTCCTTATTTTACACTCATTTTCGGATCGGCCGAAATAGCACGGGGTTGCATAATACCGATTACATCCTCAGCAAACGTATTTTCCTCTGAATTTATTAAGCAAACGCAACCTAGCTTCTGATTTTCTTTCCCTCAAGGATTCTAAACATGGGTGCATTTTCGTAACCTTCTTATCACAGAAAAACGTATCGCCATGCGATGCACTTCCTAAAATTCACGGATACAAATTTCATCCGCCGGATCGCATAGACTTACCGCATATTCCAGATGGGGTCTCACCAAGATGAAATAACATCACTCTCTAACATTTTCATCGTATCTACCAATAATATGCTGCATAAATTCGAGCTATTTAATTGTGCTACCGCAGATTTTTCGGATAGGTTTGCTACAGTCTAAGTTAATGGTTTATTATTGAAATGGCATGGTTTTAAACAATATGCACCCCTAAGTAGCAATATACATGAATATTATGCATGGATGGTCTGAAAATTTTCCGACATTTCGCCATTTCTCGACACATTTTCTGAAAATTTCTGAAGATTTCTGAAAAATCTGGGGTCGGAAACTTTTCAGTTCACCCTCGTATATGAACATCAATGCTATGAGTAAATATCTATTTAAGTTTTATAGACTTAAAATTCATGCATTTTGGCTTAGAATTATCAGATACATACAATGATAGGTACACATTTTTTAATACGTTAAATTAAAGGTCCGTCATTTTTGACGGGGTACTTTACTAGTTCGAAGTAAAATTGACGTGAACTCGATAGAGGTGGTTAGAGAAAAGAAATCGAATAAAGTGTCTCGTTCTCATCAATATTTTTTGTTTAAAATGGGTAGAAGTTGCGAAAATGTACCCGTATTCCTAAAATTAAGCGCTACTTACAATCAGCAACCTGAAAGCCCGTGCCGTTATTAAAATTTGTATAAGGGGAAAAATAATTCAGAAGAATTAATGTAAAAATCAATTTGATCTCCTTTGTTAGAATTACTTATTAATGTAGAAAAGCATTTTTTCATATCTGCGCTGGGAGAGTAGTGGGGAGTGGCGATTAAAAATTTGTACGACCAAAAAACCGTCAACTTGAAAATAAAAGCCAACATTCGCAAACAAAGAGGAAAAGCATAAAGTACTAGTACTTTATGCTTTTCCTTTTCGAGTAAGTACTTTTGGGCATAAAGTACCAGTATGCGGAAATCACACTCAGGATATCTACGCTGGCCAAGTTTAACTAGTTCTAGGGGATAACAGACTACACTTTAATGCTAAAAATGTCAACGGTTTTATGAGAGTCGTAAACTTCCGAGAGAGGAAATTTATTAGTACTACCTAGCTCTTTAACGCAGTGAAATGTTTTAAATAAACTGTTTTTACACCTTCATACCTTGTTTTATGCGTTTCCGTAAAATGGCACAAGGGTGAAGCTATTAAAATCTATCATCGTAGGCTGGACCTCGAGGAAAAACATCGTAACAAATAAAGAATCATTTGTATCGTGTGGAAACTACTGTTTCTTTATTTGTTAATGGTTGAGCTAATTACTCCTTTTTACAAGCGAGAAGTTGTTTAAAAAACACGGTTTTAGAGTGTTTGGATGTCCTAGTTAAGGAGCATAAACTCATGTAAGACATATATACATTTTACATACAATAATACCGAAGAATATTGTTGTACATCATAATTACAAGAGCTTGATAGTGAATAATTTGAACGAGCTCATAAACCGACACTATTATAAGATATAAAGATATATAAATAGATCTGGTGAACGACAATTCTTCCACAAACTTTTTGATTGCCTCAGATATACATATCCACATAAAAATATTAAGTAAACAAATAAAAGACGTTTTCATTTGGGGCGAAATTGAGACTATTAAGTTTCCTCTAGCGTTTAACCCATTGTCAATATAACAGAAACCATATTATAAAAGTAGTATCGATAAAATGTGATTTAAAATTAACAAATAATAAAATAAATTTAGTTTTGGATTTAAAAAAATTTAAGTGAAGCTTAGGAAAATAATCCACAGTAATAAAACGACCTAAAAGGAGGGGAGTGTGAAAAGCCTGCACAAACCTACCGAAAGAGTTAACTAAAACATAGTAAAACAGAAAACCCTTTAAGAAGAAAACTTATAGAAATAATAAGCACCCAAAAAATATACACTACCGATAAAAATTCATATGTGGTATCATGCGCCTTAATTATATCGTATAGTCAACTTCCATGAAGGGTTAAGTAATTGCAACCAAAAATACAGTAATGTGACTCATGTGCAATACAGAGCTAATTAGTAATGACATTTTTTTATACACACAACATAGATACGATAAAAAATATAAAATTTTTCGCTTTTTCTTAAAGGATTCACTAGCATCGTATTTCAGTACTAAGAAGGACTCGTCCTCTTTATGAATTCCACTAAATTCACAAAGCACAAACGAAGAAAGAGTATTGACGAAACTAAACGAAAACAAGGGCGATCAAAAGGAAAGCGGTTCTCAAGCCGCCGTTTTTAATCTTCCGAAAGTGGCGTTCGTTCATCAGACGTAAAAGGCGTCACATTATTCGCTTTCTCTTTTTCATCCCTCATCAGTTTTGCGCTCCTTTGATTTTCGTATTTCTTTTGTTCGAGCGCCGAGATTTCAATCGAGCGATCGAATCGTCCTCGTCAAAAGAAAGACATAGCGAATTAGCCGCACATTCTGTTTGAGAATGGTTGAGCCTCGGGGAGGGAAAGTAGTACATCAAAACTGTCCCATCTGCTCATGATTCTTATGGTAAGGCCTCTCACGCCCTGTCATTTTTTAATTATCTCGATCGAGATCCAAACACAGTCGTTCCCACTCAGACTCCACAATGCCCTTCGTTCTATTCCAGGTCACATTTCCATTCTTTTTTATCCCATTCACTCTCTTTCTCCATTGACTTACATTACATCGGATTCGTTTGCTACAAATGTACATTTTCGCGTATTTCTGCTGGTCTCAGATTATTAGACTACTCGGATAGTGTTTACAGATTTAACTGAGAGATCCCTCGAAAAAGAATAAATACAAGGGATTGGAGAGTAAAAAGAATGGTGTTCTCTGAGATATATTGGGAGGGACTCTTATTTAACTGCGGACTTTTTTGATGAACAATTGCTGTGCCTTTAATATAGGTCCTAAATTAAAGCAGCTGTTAGTGTCGTGTAAAGTATTTGTGAATTTAATAAGCAGAGGTGGTGTTTATAGGCTCAATTACAACGATTGCGATGGTTTCTACATTGGAATACTAGTAGATACTCAGGGAAACATAAAGAACATTTCGTGCTTTCAAAAAACCAATAAACTAAATGTATCAAATTTCAGTAAACTTTTGTTGAAAGATGGGCATAATAGTGACTTTAATATGACTATTTTACCTTTGTGCGATTAAAGTATTAGATTGGATATCTTTGAGACGTTGAAAATCGTTGAAAATTCCTTCAAAAACATTGTGAATGACTTACTATTTTCCAATCCTTCCCCCACAGTGCAAGTCATTATACCTTAACTCCTCGCACAATCCTGATTTCTCCCCTTCTCCCCTCTGAACCTCGCTCCCCTTTGTCTTTCACATCTTCTCTCCTATGGTTTTTGCATCTTTCCGTGTAAGCGTTTTACTTTCACTATTTTTATTCGTTGCGTTTCTATATATTACTCAGAAGGATGAAGTATATTGGCTGCATCCAACATTGTTAAATATTATATACACCAATACATTAATACATGATACACAAAAACTCCATTTTACACCAAACACAATTTTACGCTAGAAGTCAAATACCAAGAATTTGAAATAACATCATACTACTTACAAGCAGTATCAGGTCACATACGAAATTAGAAGTCTTAATCTATATAATATACTATTCTCTCAGATTTTATTATATTGCACCATTACAGTTAACACTAGGTCGCAGGTTATATCTGTCCTTCGGACATGTCATTCTCACTATGAGAACATCCCTACACCAACATTCATGAACAATTCACTAAATACAAGGGACTACAATATTTGTGAAACTCATATGAAAATCAAATATACAATAATACCATAATTTGTAAAACACACTTGAAAATCCATACACATCAAAACCAAGTAAAACCCCTCCATACACTTCATCACTGCACATGAATACCCACACACCACTATAGACTATTAAACATAGGAAGCTATTAATAATTGACATGAACTGTAGATTTATTCTAATGTCGTCTAAAATATTTTCACCTGAAGATGTAGCTTCGCCACGAAACCTGGGTTGTATATACTTTATTGTATAGTATGAAATATACTCTTGTCATGAAGTAGTTTTGTGTGAATGAATTTTACGACGTGAAACCTAATTATGTGGTGTTTATTCGGAAGTGACTTAGTGGTTTTCACGACAGGAGAAACAAAGCGGGGATCTTTTTCTCTCAAGGAAACTAGATTCTGTTTTAATCATAACTCAACAAAAGCACCACACTGACGAAATCACATAACCAGTTTCGACGCGTCATCGTCTAAGGAAACGTACAAAAACGCACACATTTAAATCAAAAAAGGAAGAGTGGGAGAAAAATAATAGGGTCGGGCGAAGGGTATGCTTCACGGAACACTATTAAACAGAAAAAAAAAACAAAAGAGGGAAAAAGAAGGATAAGAGAAAGCTGCCATAAGCCAAGGAGAGAAGTATAGGGAAAATGTGTTCATTTATCAGGATTTACTCGGAGTTTATATGTTCTTGAATTACTTCTATTTTTCTAAAATACTAAACCGGCTACCGTACTCAGTTATATATAAATCTTTGGACGAACGTTTGGGGAATGGTTACATATCAAAAATGTTTTTTTGCAAATCGTGACTTCAATGAACAAATTTATAAGCATTAGCATGTTCTTCGGTCATTAACTTAAACTATCTCACGGTTTGCCTGATGCGAATTGAATGATAATCGCCACAAGTCAATTGATATTCCCTTTACTCGAATAGCTTCAAGCAAACCTTGTCAGAGGTCAGCCGTACACGCTCCTCTGAAAGAAATTTCGAACAGCTCAAAGTTCCTCAGGAACAATCCATGTGACAACAGGGATAGTTGGGGTAGTCTGCGATGAACGAATCATATTTATTCTAATATTCCTCAAATACAACTAATTGAATCATAAGAGAAATAATTTTCTTGCGTAATTTATAAGATGAACTTTAATTCCTTTTCAAAATTACATTACGAGAGGGGGTGCTAAGGAACTTGTGGAGAAGAGAATGGAAAGCAGCATATTCTTGGTATTGGTGAAAATTTAATGGAGGATGCCTATCAACGGATTATTTTTCTCTTCCTTTAAGATATCTTTAATGAAGATATCTGCCTTTTACAAATGCACCGCATACGAATCGGAGTTTTATCAGCTTACTCTGGAATGCAGTCACAGATCAATCAAAGTTTACAATCGAAGATGGCTAAATAAAATCGGTGCATTTACGTATTATTTGTCTGTCGGAATCGGCTGGTGTCAACACCCCCTGCCATACGCCATGACATTGATGTAAATGTTAATGTATCAGTCATATTACATATCATGGCGAGCGAATGCGGTAGCCAACTTAACCAGCCTCTTTGTCGCATTATATCCCATTTCTTTTCTGCTATCGTTAACGTCGAAATAGCCGAGTGGTTAGAGGGTTTGGTCCAGTTTCAAGAGTCATTTATTTGTTCATCCTCAGTGGTTCAAATCCTGCTCAAAGAAAATTTGTTCCTAAACATGTTTTAGGTACTTTGATTACGATGATCAAAATGGCTGCCACCCGCCTCTGCAGTAATGGTTAGTCAGGTTACCTTATCTAACTCCCACACCACTGGTGAATCAGTTAATCTAATCATGTTTCTCTTGTTGTCTCGTATCTTTAATTAGAGGTGTGATAAGAGTGTTTGTTTTAATGGTATATACGCTGCTTACTACCTGCGCTTGCACGATAACCGCACCACCACATCGGCCAGCAAATTCGGTCACGGTCAACAAAACAGTCTAAATCTCCGGCATCCTGAGGATTCCTGACTTTAGTCATAGTCAAACTAATAGACATGCCTTTCGTCACCCTTTATGACACAGTTCTTGAATTCAGGCTCCAAATTGGTTCATGTATGTCTGAGAGAAACCCCTAGGAAAATATAGTAATTTTCTTTCAATTCTTTATGACGCTAATAGGATGTCTCAAAATCGTGATTCCATCTGGGAACCTCTCTTGTCTTGTTCGTGGCTGTAATGATACGAAGGTACCAATGTATCAAGGATGCAGAGTGGTATTTAGTTTTGTTATTCCACGTTGAAGACCATGAAAAGTTTTATCCATAGAGCACCTACGATGTCTTTAACTACTGATAGCGTCCTGACTCAGTGAGGAAAGCATGAGTGTATAGGCTCACTCCTCATCCTTCCCATTAAGATTCAGTTCCCCTCCAAAGCTTTTAGTGGCTAACGGTGATGGGGATAAAGGTCCAACCAAGCATCGCGAGAAGGACTTAACGGACAATTTACTTTTACTGGTTTCAAGGGCTTACACCAAACGGTACAGACTTCAAGGGTACGCATATACGAACGCACATGTAAAAAATTCAAGAATCGTGAAATCCGTGATTCTTACGTGTGTAAATATCCTTGGGCCGAGCTCAGTAGCGGCGACGAAGGCGTTGAATACAGAGAAGAGATGATTTGGGGAAAGGATGAGGTTAGTGAGAAGGCGAAGAATTGAGAACTGGTGCAGAAACTCTCGATGGATGTAGAAAATTGGGTTTCCTCGCCGGCGCTCTCATCATTTGTCCCCCCGCAATCCGACCGGAGTATGCAAAGCAGAAGGCCTTGTTTATTCCTCTCTCTCCCACGCTTCGTTACCCACCAACTGACGAGCGCTCCGAAGAGGACTTCTCCAATGTAAACAACTCGGCTCCTTTCCGCCGAATTCTTTGAATTTAAACCTACTCGCGATTTCTTCTGTTCCATTCGTTGCCCAATGCTCGATGCAAAGTCGTCTTGTACTTGTAGGAAAACCTCTAAAAAAAGGAATTTCATTTCGGGGTGAGGCAAATGCATCCCGATTCGAACGGCAAACTCGATTTGCAAAGTGCGATCTGGAGATGAAAATCGGAACGATTTTTCCGAAGAATTGCGTCGATGACGTCTCTCCTTCGGAACGGATTAAGAATGGCTGCATACTGGAGCGAGACGGGGAGTTTAAATGACGTTAAAAAAAAAGAAGGGTTTAAGCGCTGGAATCTTGTGGTTAAGTTCCCTCCTAACTGATAGAAATTTCCAAGATGTGTATCCTCTTAGCCGTCTTTAGAAATGTGGCAGGGGGTGACTGGATAGAAATATTAAGAAGCACCGATTGGATAACCTATTTTAATCTGTATTGCGCCAAACTATAATAGTAATTGTTGCTAAGAAAGAAAACCTCTATAGTTAGTCAATACAGATGGACATGCCAATTGTTCATAGACAGAAATAAACCGATTGTTTTATGGGTAGATACAAAATGTTTATAGATATATACATACTGATTGTTACTACATAGAAGCTTAGTCATTGTTGGGAGTTAGATGCTTACTAATTGTAGATAAATAGTAACATGCTAGTTGCTGATAGCCAGAAAAAATTAAAATTTTAAACAGATGGAAAATATACAAATTGGAGACTATACATAGAACATACTGATTGTTGAGACAGATACATAATCCTTGTTGATAGTCAAAAACATAATCATTGTTGATGAATAGACTCACCATCATTGTTGGCAGATTTTCTTTATTTAATTATGTATCATTAACTAGGAGAAGGGTGTTTAATTTAGCACGTCGAAGAAAACCTGGGATTAATGAAAAACTAGAAAAAACTCGACTTGACTGTCATCCAAATCCAGGTCACTTACTTTCTGGAGGATACTAGATAGAAATATCTAAATAGTTTTTATATATAACCAAATTGTCAATTTAGAATATACCATTCCAATCACTCCTGATACTGAAGACTGAGATTCTGCTTTCCAAATACACATTTTTCATTAACTTGATGATGTTTATTTTGTCCTACCTACGGTAGCATCAGGATGAACCGCATCGTTCTCCGTATTGTTTGTTATATTTTTGTCTCTGAGGCGTCGGATGCTAGTTTTTGCCTCTTTTTTCTTGGATCACAAACGCTTTCTTTTATAAACTAATCTCAATTTAACACTCTCATTAATACACTCACTTCATCACCCTTATCACCTTTATCGATACTGCTGTAGTTATCTTACCCTATCATATTTGCCCTTTTTCTTTAATCATCAATTTGGTATGTATGTACCATGTCGCAGTCTTTTCACCACAATAACTAACTCACTACCAACCACTAGATACCATATGCTGTAAAATATTGTACAACGAAAGAGCTCTCTTTCCTTCCTTGTTAAGGACATATTCATCAGATGAAAAATCAGTAGTCCTTCACTGTTTCAACAAAATACTATCAATCGCCCGGAGTTGAAAAGATAACATTAGCCTTACCTCGTAGTATCAATAAAAAGAAGTACTGGAGAAGTCGTTATTGCCATTTCCCCGACCATGACGTTATGACTATCTTTTGAGCATTGAAATCAAAACATTCCCTTTCAATATCAATGGTGATAAAATGGGTTCCTGCAGTGAAATGAGAGTGTCACGAGGTACTGATGAATTGTCGTGTATATAGTGATCTCCTAGACGAAATATAGTTCATAATCCAAAAATGCTTCGACGGCTGAGGCCATTTTGCTCTACTTTCAATTGGGCAACAATTTCGACAAAGGAGAATTCACTACATGCATGATTATCCGGGGAGCCTACCAATAATTGTTTAAATTAATTGCCTTAGTTTCTTATCGTCAAATAATACAAAGCCTGGCTATAAGACTTTAGGATTAATTTAATTATAATGGAGTTGATATTGCCTTTTTTAGGATAGCAGGAACTATCTTGTACAAAAAATGCAGAGGATACCACTAGTGACGTTGGGATTCGCATGACCATTATCTATTTTTCGTTCAGGACGACTCCATCCTATATAATAATAATTCTTTCCGTTAATTCGGAAACAGGGGTGAGAAAGACGGGTTTAGATGGAAATGATAGGATAGGAGATAGGTAGATTTGTTTTTATGTTTTGAGCTATCACTTTTTGTCTAATTTCCAGGAAGCAACTTTTTCCCAGTGTAGGCATTAAGATACAAGTAAAGGTTATACTTAGTCGAGAATAGCTATAGCTGAACCAATATTTATGAGTCTTAATCTCCACGAGGCCAGAAGGATCTGAATGTTTATTGGTCGATGAGATTAGAATCTTAATGCTGATTGGGTCACGAAAGACCAACTCCCATTTTAAGCCCCCTATTATGCTATGCGATCGAAATAAATCTATTTAAGAATAGCTATGGCCAACGCAATGTTTTGGATGACTCGAGCTGAAGCTAGACCAATTTCTTTCTGTGTAAGGTTCATCTTCCTCATTTACGATTCAGCTTACGTAGATGAAAATTTCTTTGCAACAAAAAATCTGAGTTAATCCAACACCATTAGAATGTAACCAAATTCTGATTTTATCAGTTTCTGCTAAGTTCCCTCCGAGATATGAGAGACAACGGTTGAACAGTACTAAGAGTACAATAGAAGAATAGAATAAATATTTATGTATGACTGCAGGTATCTATAAAAGTAATGAAAAATGAAAAAGTAGGGAAAAAGATACAATTCATTAAAATCAAAAGGAGGAAAGTACGAGGGCTATATTTTCACAAGATCCGATCGGTCGCCTTTTTGAAAACCTTGTGAAAATCCGATGAAGCTTTGCATAGATGTGTTTCACAGCATCTCTATTACACTCCACGTCTTACTTTGCAGTTCTGAGCTTGTAGTGAGGGAGTAAACCTGCATAACACATTAGTCTCCTGCCAAGTGTGTAATGCATGCTATCATTCGTTTTCTTCATGCTGAGGGACGTAATGCAGCCGAAATTTGTCGACGAATGAGTAATGTGAACAGTGAAACTTACGTGAGTGGCAGCTAAGTGCAGTAATGGTGCAGGAACTTTGAAGCAGAAAGTACGGATGTTCATGATGCAGACGGTCAGGGAAAGAATCAACCGATGATCTTGTTCAGATAAAGGATCAGTTGATTGGAGAAGACAGTAAAGAATTTGACCCAAATACCGATACCAATCGCTGAGCACGTCAACTGTCTTCCATAGAATACGAGAGTTTTAGGGGAATCAACAATAAATTAAAATTAAGAGTAAGATTTACAATTAACAACTTATTTTAATATCAAGATTAGATTTATAACTGTAAAAATAACATCTTCCAATCGGAGTTCGTCATTCAAACGTTGAGTAAAACGTAATCTTTTCTTTACTAAGCGCTAGAGATGGTGACTCAAATAAAAGAATAATATAAACTTTAAATAATCCATTCTCAAAGGAAACAGTGATGTAGATATAGCTAACATGCCAATTAAATTTCAACGAGTAAGATAAAGAAATAAAGAACACACTAATCTAGTGAAAATCTAAGGAAAATCAGAACTCTCCTTACTTAGCATAGTTCCTTGCACTAATTATAAGCGAACCTAACAGTTCAATTGCATCATGGAGTACGTTCAGTAACAAGCTCCATAAGCGATACTCCGCGGAACCTCTCACTATGCATAATCTAGTTCACTACTATCGAATTAATGATTGAACATGTTAAATACGTTAATCGTCCAGGAATTGAGGAAAATATAATGTCCTAAACTTTGAAGTTTCTGTGTGATTCAAAATAAGTGAAGAGGAAATCTTTTAATTGATCTTTGTCTTAATTGATCCTTATCCTTTGATGACGGAAAAAGACTTCAGCTATGGAATTTCATCAAAATATATCAAAGGCTGTTGCCCTGACGACAAACGCCTCAACGGATTGTGTATTCTTTCAACTTCAACTTTCTACTTTAATATATGGAATGACAATTTCCAAATTTTGTACATCATTAAATATCATTTATCCCAAAACGATTAGGATTTAATATATGATTGATGGCTGCCGATTCGGTGGTATTTAATTGGTCTTTATTCAACAAGATGTTACGTATAGAGTTCATAGTGATAAACAGCTTGATTCTGTACATCCTGTTAGAGCGTTTAAACGGATCGTTTCGACAATGCATTAAGACAAAAGTAAAAATGAACTACAGCATTTGACTATTTCTTGTTTCTTACTTTCCAATTGGTAATCAATAGATATTCCGCGAATTTTCACCAATGAGCGATCAAATCAATCAATCCCCATCTGCAACGGATATGAACTACCGAGCATTATTCTTATTGTAAGAAAAGGAAAGCAACATTGTCAAAGCATTTTCGCAAGTATCTAACATTAGTATCAGTAGTAGTAATTAGTAACTGTGATTGTGGAATATACGTGGTGTATATGTGCTAAATTAATTAATATGTTTATTTAAAAGTTTGCTCTAATCTGTTTGTAAATATAGTGATTTTATTTCGGAATGATGATCTGTATAGAAGCCTGTAGAGTGTGTTAGTGTATTAAGTATTAATTGTAAATGTTTGGCAACCTGAATATTGTCAAACTGTAACAAATATTAGATAAGTAAATAGGTCAATAGGTGACGACAAACTCATGCGCGCGACACTGAGATTTTAAAAGTAACATCCAGGGAAGGAAAAGGGGCGTGTTCCTTTCTCAATGCCCTGCGAACTACTTCTAGGATCTATCTTGGTCGTCAAGGAGTGTTCTAGTTGTTTCACGCACAGAGTGGCGTCCTTATACGATAAAGAGTGCGGCTAAATCCCTTCCAAGGAATGGAGTTAATTTGCAAGTCTGGGCTAATTATAAGGGATGAGGAAAAAGAGGTGGAATCCAGAAGGCATTCCGGGAAATTAGCCCGGAACTCCGGAGACACAAGTGATGTGCGCCGCACCCTTCCTTATCACCGGAGCGCCTCTTCACGGTCACAAGTCACGAGAAATACGTCGTCGCAGAACGTAAACTTCCGTGAATATAGTGACCTCGAGGGGAAATAAACTCGATGTATTAGCGGTGAAATACTCGTTCTATTTCCAGCATTTCAGTCGTCATTTTTTTTCAGATCGATTAGTTTACGCATAAAAAGCTATTCGAGTGAGAGACTGCGAATGCCCGATCAGAATTTGTGGTCCAAATTCAGAAAGTTTTAATTAGGATAATGTAATTGCTTCCTAAGAGCCCATAAGGGTTTTGTGAATACTTTAAATAAACCACAATAATATGAAAGAATCGATCATGGTTTCGTAGCTTCACCAAATATTAAGGTTATGAAGATGTAGTAATACTACAAAACCATCATCTTTTCTCTCGTGTTATTGTGGTTATATATAAGTTAAAAAAACACTCATAGACGCATTGAATGTTCATGATTATAATACAGTTAATCCTAACTCTGTATAGTTTATTGTAAAAGCTTTCTCTCAATACAATTAGCCATACCTTCTGTGAGTGCGTTATAAAATTCATTTTGATTCAGCATAATCCCTTGCACTCCTTTAGTTTCATATTTTAGTTATTAAAAATCTTAGGTTACATGTAGCATGTTCTAGAATCACAACCAATGAGCATACATCTTTCTAATCGAAGTGAAACACTGCAGATATCTTACGTTAAAAACTAATTTAAACGAAGTTTCATTACAAGAAATATATTTTTCCGGATTCGAATATTATAATATTCGCTCGCTAATGCATTCTTAATGAGTTTATCCTTCCCATTAATTGGTATGAGAGACGACCTTCACACTACGCATCGTCGTCTTGTTAAAAAATTTTCAAAACCGAGATCTATTTCTAATTTCCACAAAATGACGGAATGGAATGAAACTTTGCAAATCAAGTTTCAAAATTCCATTTAAACTTCTCAAATTTATTCTCGGTTTAGAACCGAAAACTACACTTAACTTACTTAAGAATGAAACATTTTATTGAGTTTCCTTTGTTATTGTTTACCTCTGGTTATAGATAAGTTTAACTCTGGTATAGGTCCTATATGTTACTAAGCAATTAGCACATTTTGACTTTCTTAAAAATATTGACGCATGCCGAAAAACCGATTTTTCTTGCGTGAAAAAATATAATACAGCTTTAAGTTGAGTCCGGGCTTTCAGGTAAATAAAAAAATTCCTATCTTGAGCAATGTAGCGAAATTTCATGATTTACAAAATTAGAAAATTATTCAAAATAAATACGATTCTCCAGTTTCATACAAGCACTAAGATAACATACCTACATACGATAAAATATGCATATATAATATTTTAAGTTCGATTTCATCATAAATATTTATTTTTATACATATTTATTTATTACTAATATATAGAGCACCCTCATGGTCACAAAAGCGGCCTTCCGACCGAAAGAGGCTGCAAAAACACAGGAATGATTCTCCATGTCTCATACAGCATCCAAACAGAACCAAATGAAGAGTCGATGCAGCCTTCTCAATCGATTGCTCTAGAGGATGCCTTTGTCAGCGAGATTAGCCGACCTAATTCAGGTCCAAGAATTCCCTCAGATGACCACGGTGTGTCTCCATAGCGTCAAAGAGTCGTGCATTATTTTGGATGCGCACTTTGATGCTCTGTTTGGACTTAAAATCCGCAAACGGATCTCCCATTGCAGTTGCATCGCCCCAGGGGATTATGGGAAACACAAAGAAGCGACACTCTCTACTTTGAAATTCGGAGTAGTCTGTTACACCAACGCCTCCTTGTACACACACACCCGCCGGCGAATTCACGTATTAACCCCTTCTGTGATGCATTAACGCCAGAACCTCCTTAGTAGGACCGACGGTATTTAATAACTCACACTATCAACTTCATAATCTACAAGTGTGGTTGCCACGTTCCGATCGCAAGAAATAGGGACTGATAGAATTTACAGGGGATTTAAACCGAGACAAAACGGGGATTTTGCTTTAGAAATTTAGTTTCCGCCTGTTAGAGGCCATCTCGAACAAAACGGTAAGCCTACCTATAAGGTATGTCTAACAAGAATATATGATCACATCCCTAATGAATGTTCTTCAATTCGTCTTCTTTTTTCTCAATTCATTAATTTTGCTATGGAAAAAAATGAAATTTTTTGTGATTTCACATGATTGTTGCCTTGTTTTTCAAGTTCATTGTCGTTCACAAAAAGGCTCACAACTCATTGTTGAGGCTGCCTCATTCTTTATTTTCAACAATACAACAATAGTGGTCACTCACTATTGTCTCCGAGGCGGCAAAACTTTCTTTCAGTAATTTTCGACCAGTCCTCGTCATACTATAAGGTATTTTCCATCCATCAATTCCAAATGCGCAACCCTACATTAAACACCCTTCTGAACTGGCGACGTATCGATTCTTTTAGCCCACATTCATTCACTACAAGCTAATTATTGATTTGGTATCCTCAGTTCTTTCAGCAACACATAATTTTCACATAATTCATGGAATTCTTTTCTTAGCCGTTGCCATTCTTTTTTACCCTTTTTTACACTCCTGTATTTCGTACAAGGTCCTGCTACAATATCGTGATGATTGGATTATATTTCATTCGCCCTTCGATACGGGGTGGAGAAAAATGTATTTCTCATTTACTTTTGTCTGTCTTTTTAATGATTGTGATGATATGAAAGCTACTGATACGTAAGTGATTTTTAATAATGACACTGATTGGTTATCTCCCTATAGAGTGTTATGAAAAGTTTAGCCACTGCGTATCACTAATGGGGAGTTGATCTCCTTATAGCTCTTGGAGGAAAGCAAGAGCAACATACCTCATCAAACCTATTTAACTTCCCCTCTACTATCTCTGCCAATGACGGATAGGATGATGTTCCAGCCGATCTTTCAACTGAATATTTTACAAACAGTTCCTATAAATTCGTAAATGAGAAAGATAGATCAAAGGTCATTCCACTGGATTTCCCTTGGTCTACTTTACTACCTTTACGAGCATTCACAACTTCCTCATTCACCACATTAATCATTCTGATTCCATCCTTCAATTTTGCACATTCAAACAAGTGTGGTTCTTTCTGATTCAGTTCGAATCGCCGACGCACTGGATGAGCGCTAAATATAGTGAAGATCGCTAAATTGGCGCCGTTGCTCTTTAAGAAGATATTCGAAACTTAGTAGGTAAAGCGAATAGGATGCAAAACTTAGTTAGTAGAATCCTAAGGGGTTACTCATGGAGAGTAAAAGAAATAGCGTACTTTTCCCTGATTTTCGACCTCTCCTTGAGTACTGCTCTGCGATTTGGGATCCGCACGAAGTAGGATTAACTTCCAGCCTTGAGATGGTTCAACCTAGGGCAGCTAGGTTTCTTAAGGAAGATTTCAGATTTGACAGCAGTGTTTCAGCTATGATAGAATCCCTCGGTTGGAATTCGCTTGTAAGAAGACTTGATTATAGTGTGAAACTTTTTAATAAAGTTATCTCTACGGATCTCGGGGAGGAGGTAGTTGATATTGTCACACCAACTAGTAGCGTACGTATCTTCGAGACAAAACGATGAAGCGTTACAGGGAAATTGTTGCCAGGATAGATAATTATTTCTGGTCATTTTTTTCCGCGTAGAACTAGAGAAGCCAACAGCAGTCAAGGGTAGATAGGATTTTCGGGGTTTTACACCCCCTGCCATGCGCCAGTGGCGGTTAGCAGGATTAGTATGTAAGAAAATAGAAATAAACTAGATTAACCTTTAAGGCGCTAAATCTATCACGAGAAACGCTAGGAACAGGAAAAAGCAGCTGAAATAAATTCGTGACCATTGCTGAACGTCTTCAAATTATAATGTATCGTTTCGAGTGAAAGATTCACTTCAGACTCTCAGTTAAAATTTACTCGTTTTGAAAATTGAATTTTCGTCGAAATATACGTTGCAAGACAATGCATCGAATATATAAGAGCCAACTGAGCCAATGATTCATTGCTTTCTGAGGTATTCGACCTCTCCTTGAATATTGCGTTGTGATTTGGGATCCTCACGAAGCAGGATTCATTTCCGAACAAGAGATGGATCAATGTTTAAACAGTTTATTATTTAAAGGAGATTTCAGGTTGGGCTACTGTTACGGCTATGACAGAATCCCTCGGATGGAATTTGCTTCAGAATAGAAGACTAGATTACCAACGGAAAAATTGATCGGTGCAGATCTCGTCCAAGAAATAGTTAATTTTGTTACTCTAGTTAACAACGTTAGCGAGCTCCGTGACATAGTTATAAAACATTACTAGGTTATAATTGCCATGTTTCTGGACTTTTCATCCGCGGGGCATTAGAAGATTAAATCTAAAAGATTAAAGCTAAAAGCAGTTAGTGTTAGATAGGGATATTGGTGTTTTTACAACGATGCTGGACTCCGCATCGCACGGCACTGGTGGCTTGCAAGGACATTATGTAAATGTAAATGCATTTGTCACTGACCGGGAACAGGTTTGACCCTCGCTCCCTCAACCATTAAGTACCAAAAGGAGGCTTGATTTGCAAGAAGAGGAGTTATGTATTTAGCACTTGCTTCCCTCATTCAGCTGGAATTCTGTAAATGGAAAAGGGCTACGTGCAGCATTTCTTTCAAAACAAAACTGAAACTACTACTCAATGACCTCGTTGACTTTCATAACACAATCGCCTCTAAAGTGATGAGACTGAAATTAATGAAAGGATCATTGTTTTCCATCCTGTGCCGAAATACAAATGAGAAGTGCTCCACTAATGAAGCAAAATAACAGGAACTCAATGGGGATATACAAGCGATAAACAATAAGTACTTCGCTTTGAAACAAATTTGCAATCCTCATTTTCGGTTAGAACATTATAAGAGGTATCCACCACGGCAGGTATAAAACTCAAGAATACTAAAAAACATTTCCAAAATCGTCTAGGGTCCATTCACAGTCTCTCAGACTATTCTCAAGCAATCACGGAAAAGTGCCTAAAAATTATAAAGATATTCTCAACCGGTTGTCATCAAGTAAATAAGGAATTAAATTTGTTTATTTGTAGGCATGCATTTATGATATTGCATTGATTAAATATATCTTGGATATGGCAAATTTCCAGATTAAAAACATGTTTCTCTGTAAATATTCCTAAAATTTTTCCACTTTGAAAAGGCTTTGCTGAAGTCTCATACATAAACAGCCATTACGATTGCATGTGGAATCAATTACTTTAACCGTCGATCTTAAAGTTAATTTTTATTTGTGAGGTAAACAATTTCATTCATTAACGTCAGACTTCTCAGTGTAGGCAAGTATTTCAATCTAGCCAGGAAAAATAACATTCTGTTACTAATGAAATTACTCTATACGTGGAATTATGTATTTTGTGAGCCGAAACATGAAAGAGTAATTAGAGTAAACGAATTATTGGCTTCCGGGAAGTGTATTTTATCGTCAAAGCAAACTTTTACGAAAAAGAAAAACATTTTTTTATTCGAGCGGCGCCGAGTTCTCGCTATTAATTATTAACTAGGAACTTTCAATTAACTAATTAGTGATATTATTATTAAATGTTATTATTAATGAATACTATCATTAAAAATTACTGTTATTAAATATATAACAATTAAATATAATTATTAATGAATAATAAATAAATTATTAAACTAACTAATGAATAACTAAATACTAGTTGCCCCGTGCGAAAATTTCGCAGACGATCAGTAATACTCAATTTCCCCAACCAAATGCATTACAGCAACTACTCTAATCACTACAGACGAATACACAAACAATAAGACATGCCAAAAAAATCGTACCTTGATATTTCATGTCAGTGTCAGTTTCGACATACGTCGTTTGTGGCGATAGATTTGTAGAGAGAATTTTCTTTTAGCACTATAATCACGAATAGTACGCGTCATTTATATAACGACGTATATGCATTTTATCCTATACCGAATACCCCAATTCACTTAATGCATTTATTACATCATGAATTTAGACAAAAATAAATAGAATATTCTACTATGGTCGATCTTAAATTTAAATGACCGAGAAGTAATACGAT
The DNA here is from genome assembly GCA_036926295.1 of Pachydiplax longipennis. Lineage (NCBI taxonomy): Eukaryota > Metazoa > Arthropoda > Insecta > Odonata > Libellulidae > Pachydiplax > Pachydiplax longipennis. The sequence continues at coordinate 41,791,645 of JAVFKF010000015.1, forward strand.
GCAACGTTATTCAAACATACCAAGCGATACTCCTGTGACACAAACATTAACAATCCGGCAATTCTCATGTTTCTGTAGTTGACGTTCTGCTCCCAAAAGATGTAAAGTAGCCGGTTTATTAAACTGTTATAGTTGCGTGCAATCTTGATTTCTTCGTTTATGGAGTCGATATCTTACTTCCGAGTACTTTTTCAATCATTATAAGACTAAGTATTAAAATCACTTTCTCATTTTTGAAATTGTTTACACTCGTCACTAAGTAAACAAATTTAATCTGTATATAGCAAACCGGGCATTGTTTCGTCCAGTAAACAACGCGATGATTAAAATGTTAATTTGTTTAACAAATGGTGGATTAAAAATCAACGAAACTCAATGGCCAAATAAAATGCCTTGCGTTTTCATATGAACATATGAACCCAGACAAAATCCCTATTATATTAGAGAACGTGAGAGTATAAATGTTATCGAATGTTTTAAAAATTTTCTTTTAGCAGTATAATCACGAATAGTGCACGTCATCACTATAACGATACATGTATCTTATCCTATACCGAATACCTAAATTCACTCAATGCATTTATGACTAAATGAATAAGGTAAAGATACAAAATATCACTGCGAGCTTTAGCTAAACTCTGTCGTTATAAAAACCACTTCCTTTTATACCGGCAATGAAGTTTCACTTAAATAACCAAGATAAAAGAACGAAACATACCTTCTGCATCCACGTTATTTATTAATTTTCTATGTTCTTCTCTTCATACATGAAATACAAAAATAACTACTACTCGTCTGCAGTGATCTGATCTGGGAGAGGAGAGCTGGAGGGGAAGCAAAATGTCACACTTTCATATGGATACATTGTGTTACATTGTCAAAGCGCATAGCATTCTCCCCGCATTAAAAGTCTCTCACATCGTTAATGTGGCAAAATAATACATTTTTGTGCTTCGGAGATAGCGATTGGGAATAAAAGCTTGGGCTTTCGTTAAGCTTGTACTACATGCTGGTGAGTAACATACCACATGATAAAACCGTGACGCAAACTTTCATATTCGGCAATGTTTATGTTTCTTTGGCCGTCGTTCTCCCGTAAGATGCAATGTGGTTTGCTTAGTAAACTGCTGTGGATGTGTAGGACATCGAGGTCTTCGTTCATGGAGACTATAATATTAATTACTAACACTGCTTCAATCAATTTATGACCGAAAATGTTATCTGATTACAAAACTTGTTTACACTCGTCACTAAGTAAACAAATTGAATCTGTATATAGCAACCCGGGCCTTTTTTCGTCCACTAAAAAATGAGATGATTAAAATATTATTTCAATTTGTTTAACAAATGGTGCATTTTTGATTTGTCTGACTATTTTTCGCAGGAACCTGACAACTTTTGCCATCAAACGGTCATTCATTTATATATATTGATGGAGTAATAAGGGAGAAAAGTCCCGATCACCAAAAAAGCATGTTTTAAAATAATATATAGATAGATGATTATATTGTTATAATATTAATAAACAATTTAAGTATTAAGTATTATAAACATTGTATGTTATTTTGATTAAATATTATCGATAAATATTATTATTAATAAATAAAATTATCAAATATAAATAACCAAGTATGATTATATTGTTAAGTCTTATAATTAATACAACTTAATATCTTAATTTCTGTAGTTTTCAATGCAACAATTCCTTTTTCCGTTTAAGAAAAACCAAAAAAGAGAAAACATAAATTCAGCGGAGGGAACGCAAACAAGGCGAGTCCGGTTTTTCTTCCCTCTTTGATAGAGATTTTCTGACCTCAATTTGTTTTCTACGTCCAAACTTCGGGAAGTGTGTGAAGATTCTTATTGATCGTCCGTAAACATACAGAACGCTATAGTTTATCGAGCGGAAACCGAAAGCCAAGGGAGTTTATCCTTCGGTCGGCGGGGAATTTTTTTCAGGGTTCGGTTGGGATAGCCCACTGAAGTCAGCGTTAACGTCCTCCGCAAACGAATGAGACAAACGAAATGAATGAGACGCGATGCTAGAATTGCTATTGCCGCGTAACCATCTACGTAATCAGTATATTTATTAAACGTGGTGATTCCGTATTTTAAAATTGATGATATCAATGCCTAACTTTGCAATACGCCTTAAGAAAAGGAATAGAAGCTGTGAAGTATTTTTATCTCTTTCTATAAATTTTCAATTCAAACGATATATCGTTCATATGGGGACCAAGGGAAGAAAGCGATGGGTACGAGTGAAAAAGATACATGTAATAGTACGAGTAAAAACGATACATCTAATATCTATCAACGTATTCAGTGTATTTATTAAACGTGGCCGTATTTTATAATTGATGCAACCAATGCGTTTTGGCATAGGTTTGTCATATGCCTAAAGGGAAGGAATAGAAAATATGAAGGATTCTTATCTCTTTCTAAAATTTTTTCAATGCAGTATAACCTCGATATGTCGTTTATGTGGGGACCAAGAGTGGATAAGAGAGAAAACGATAGATGCGGGAAATAAATATTCGGCTTATTAAACCGAAAAAAAATGAATTTGCTAAAATATTAAATTAAATTTTATTTTATACATAGCATTAAATTGTATGATTCTTAAATAAACCCATTATACAGATAAAAAATATTTATGCCTGATCTAGAAAATAATGTTCTTTGCGAGAAGAAACCTGCTTTACTTCGTTTTAATAGAACTGTAATTGACATGCAACTATCTACGTAATCAGTATATTTATTAAAATCAGTAATTTTGTAGTGTAAAATGGATGTTATGAACGTATTTTAAGTTCGTGGAGCACCGTAAAGAGAGGTATATACATATTTTTGAGAAATAGAATTTAACTACGATTATATTTTAATTTATGAAATGAAGATTCCGGTTTATTAAAACAGGAATATAAATTGAGTTTTCTAAAATATTAAATTACGTTAAAAACATAACATTAAATTGTATGATGCTAAAATAAACCTATTACATTGAAAAACATATCATTTATTTCCGATCAGGAAAATTATATATCCCCTGAAGAAACTTGTAACGTTTAGTTATTTTCTTGAAGACATTCATTGAAACTAATTAAGGTTTCTTCTAAGCTAAGCAATTTCCAATATCTTCGATGTAGAACGTAGAAAAAGGGTTTTCTTTTTCTCCAAAACTTCTTGTACTTCGGAAAATGATGGGATTAAGAAATTTGAACGATAAATGCGGGAAAACGATAGCTAGGTGGGAATGGGTTGTGGTATTATCTTAGATTGCCTTATGAAACGTAGTCGGGAAAAAGTGACCGAACGATAGATCCATGGAAACGAAAAATGCGGGAATGATAAATGATAAATTTACTTTACAGGCTCTTCTGTAGGTCGAATGTATTTGCGTTGAGGAAAATGCTTTCTGTTGTAGCCAAGGAAACGTTGGAGGAAAGTACGTTAGAATCTAAGCTGCGATCTATACACATAGTTACCAGAGTAAACAACGCAAATACCACGGAGTACGGTCTTTCTTCAGTAAAGTTCTCTGTCCCCACGCTAAAGTACTACCTCTTTGTTCTTAAAAAAAAAATAATTACCTTGACTTCATCTCAGTTGACTTTATCTCAATGCTAACTAACACACAATTCACTTAATGGAATCTATGATATGTTCAAGAAAAAAAAATCTTCTTTCGGAGATAAGTTAGTTTTTGATAAAATGTGATTTATAAATACATAGAACAAGAATGGAACTCCTTGTCCCAGAACTTTGTAGATTTTGTAGATTTCATTTTAAATTTTCCTAAGACCATTAAATGATAATGCAAAAATTGATATTTTTCTTATGTTTACGGTAGTTTATTCATTTAGATTGGAATGGAAAACAATAACTTAGAATAAATTCCATACAAATTTATTTGGACAACGTGTTTCAACTCTCAGAGCCTGATAATTCTGTGAGTCGAAGCATGTCTCTCGAATATATTTTAGTGGAACTTATTCTAAGTTATTGTTTTTCCATTCCTGTTATGGATTTTCACAAAGTCACGGCTTCCTCGCTTGATTTTTTCATTTTAATTGTATGCTACAACTGTGAGTACATTAAAACAAAACTAAACAGTACGTGATTTTCGTTATATTCCCATAATGGTCGACGGGTAGTCAATACTAGCTGCTTAAAAATTCTGAGCGAGTACGCTTATGGAAGATAAAACAGGAATTATTGGACATCTAAATTATTTCCCCGACTCGAAAACGATCGCAAAATTTGAGAGATGGACACGAAAAACACTGACAGAAAAACTCATTCATCCCACGAACGATGGGTGTAAACAGTAGTAAAATGAAGGTCGCTTAGTATTTACATTCCCTGCAACGAGCCTACAGGCAACTTATAGAGTACCACTTTAGATGTAAATGAATGAATGTATAAATATGCGACAGCAGGAATTGTGACAATGTGGAATACAAATGATTGATGCAAATTTTACTTCTTGTAATACATCCCCATTTATTACATGCAAACTGGTTACCAGCAAGTGCATAGGGTTGTAAACAGCAAGAGATTAGAAAACGTATGTCGTGAAATGGTTATGGAAAGATGCTGATTGTAGTTCGCAAAATACAACTTTTATATCTCAGTTTCGTTATCTTACGCTCATTGTAAATAATCATTAAAAGATAACTGAGACAATGCTACGCCAAAAACTCGCTCCGTATTATTGTAAACTAGTATTGACACTAGCATTGAGTCTAAAATGGCGGAAATATAACAATAAAATATATAAAATTCGTATTTTATTTAGACTAAATATATCCGTATTTATCTCAGGAAAAAATATAAAAAAGGGAAAGCTTTAAACAAAGAAGGATTTCGTTTACATTATTTTTTCCTATTAAAATCACAGCAAAATTTTATGTATTATTATCCTTAGTTTTCAATTCAGAGTGCGAATATTGTTTTCGTCAACTCATGACAACAATTCGAAAAACTTCGATAAATCGATAAATGGCGATCTCGTACTTTTTTATGCGACATCTGGAACACGTTGGACATTACGTATTGCATTGAAAAATTACGTAAGTCGAAATCATTCAATCATAAGCCTGAAATGTATCATATGCATTTAAAGGATAATAATTATAATAGGCATTACTTTTTCAGTTTTTTACTCATTTCTGTTGTTATTTTTAAAAGCATTAAATTGAAATACACCATTTTTAATTGAGTGCAAAAACGAAACATATCTTGAAGTACACCTTCTAACAAGTAACTCCGAAACGGTTCCTCAAATAAAGGAAGGACCCGGCTTAATTATCACGTCTAACGTCTAAGATCTGCAGCAATTCGAACGTCTTACTATCATTCTTAGTAAATAAGAGAAAAGGACCATATTTTCACACCTTTTAGTTCTGAATACCGAGATTTTTGATAAAATAATCCAATTTTTTCTTGATTTCCAGTTATTTTTAATACGATTGCCAAGGATTTGTTTAATTTCGGTGAGAGCCCAAAAGTAAACAAATCCATGACAACCGTTGAAAGATAACTGTAAACAAGACGACATATTGGAATTCTTCTTCAAATATCTCGATATTTAGACCAAGGAGAAAAATATTATTGTTTACCTGTCTTATGGCGCAAATTGTAACGCATTTCCTCCTTGGCGTGGGCGATACCGTTTGAAGACGTTCATTCTTTCATTCACGATTTCTACGAAGCGTGTAAATCACGAGGTATTTGCGCTAAAACTACGCATCCTTATTCAATGAGGATGGAATGAAGGACAAACTGCCTCAATCCTCATCTAGCCAAACAAGCCACGTTCCCCAGAGCTTTCGTTAGTTAGCTGCAGAAGGTCCAGCGACTCTCAAGTTAACACACGAACGTCTCCGTACTGAAAACTCATTGTTTCCTCAAACGATTCACGTAAGGAATAAAGCTATAGCAATGAGTCGACTTCTAAAGTATTAGTACAGTTGTAAAACTAATCCAAATATTCAAAAGGCGACATAGTTCACGTCTACTGTCCATTTTGGACATAATTTCTTTCCTTCCTACACCGCCCTTTATCTCCAGCGGTTTAAGGAAGCTGCTCCAACAACAGGAAAGGCTCTCCTCTATTCCCAGTGGATCAACTGTCGTGATTTGCAGCCTCCTTCCCTTCCCGATGGACCCGCCTTTGGGATTCCAAAGAGGATTGGAGAGCCAGGTGCTGCCGCTGCGGACGGAAGCGGAACTACGATAAGTCCCATTCGATCCTAAGTGCTTTCCTCTTCATCGCCCACCGCACTGTCCGAATGCGGCACGAGAGGGCGCGCTTTTTGTGCGCCGCGCAAGATGGACGAAACCCTGCACAAGTTCAGAGGGTAAAGGGTTTCTGTACCAAGGATGTGTTAATAAAGAAAAGCTTAAAAGATAGGAAATTCCCTTTCCTCCATTGCTCATTTCGATCCTTTCTTTTTATCTCCGAAAACTTATCCAAAATATGGTTACGAGAGTTTGGAAAAATACAATTTTCTATGATTTTTTTCGTTTGTTTGCTTATATTCAATTGTTATTCTATTATTATATGTTTAATTTGCTAATTTTTCACGATTTTATTGATATTTTTGTTCTTCATTATAATTATTGTTAATCGTCAGCAGTAATCGGCTTTGTGCTTTATGTTGATGCTTGTTAATAAATAAATAAATATAAATTAATTAATTAAACAGCATTCTGAAAAAAATAATCTCTGCGAAATACTTAGCTTAACGAATTTAATTCGTACCTGAAAGCCGTTTGTAATTTATTTATTAGTTTAGTAGTAAGTATGCTGCGAGTAGAATTACTTTTGAAGGCAACTCCAACCATTATCTAGCTTAAGTTTTTAAATCCAAAAAGTAGTATTCTCCTCTGTTCTGTTTCTTCACGCTATCTCATTTTTTAAATTTATATGACGAAGGGTTAGTTGTAAGGAGAGACTTTACAGTCTCAATCTCGACCTAAATTAAGTCCATTATTATTATCAATAGGCAACATAATTAAAACCCCTAATCCCTACACCAGACGTTACACAGATAAACATTCCACAATTAACGCTACTACCCACACAATAAAGTATTCGAACCCCACTATTCTACATCAAGACTTAACTTACACACACCTCCTTGTCACCCCCACCAAAAGATTTACACCACATATATCCTCTAATTACAAAACTACAGTTCACTGTCACAGTCTATAATGATACTTTTCAGTCCAAATTGTCACTTGATCTTTTTCACACCGTCACTTTTACAAATATCCAAATAATACAAAACATAGCAATTCTCACTCCACTTATTTAATTAGTCTACAACATATACTTTTGAACACTTTTCTATTTTTAGGTAAGGGTTTGAAGACATCTTTAGGCAACATATTCCATTCTTTGACCCCTCTATTTATAAATTTCGCGCCATCAGTTCTTTATTTCCTTAGTTTTAACTTCTGCCTATGATCCCCTCTTGCTATGTAGTGTGGTTCCTCTATTCTGCTCTTTAACTCCATCCATGCCTCTCCTCTGTTTCGGACCTGATAGATGCCTAATTCGAAATGTTTGCAAGCCGAATCTCTTATTACTGTAAGGATCAATATAGAATTGATTAATCCAAATAATTTATCTGAGGGCCGCATTTACTATTCATCTGCACGAGAAAGGCTACACGTGAATCCATCAGACCTCTTTTGAATTCTAAGTTGCTTACATTCAAATATTTTAACATCGATATAGTATGTGATAAAATAAATTGATTCGCTGAGTGAAATAAAAGAGAATATTTACCATTTTGTTTTATGCTGGTGGGATTCGCAAGTCTAGGAAGTAATATTAATCAAATATAGACATTTGATCCAGAAAAAGAACTAACAGGACACATGGAACGACCAAAAAGTCTACCTTTGGCCCACAGGCTGCACGTTCTCTAACTCTAAATTAATCCATTACTGGACTCCAGATACTTGTTTATTTATGCTATACAATACAAATTTGGGCACTTTTCATTTCATGTACCACTACATTTAAACCACTCCTGGCCAATACTAAACTCCTCTGCGAATTGTATGAAAAAGCGTTACTATCTCTTTATTCTACAGTTCATAACACTCCGCGTCGAACCCTTGGTACATATTGTGTAATAAATTTCTGTGGATTCACAAAGTAGTTTTATTTCCAATTAAATCATCAATGAGCTATTTCACCGACATTAAAACCTTTCCTTCTACGTAGTACGTTGCTCCCTATATAAATTCTACATACGTTTCTATGAGAATATACTTGAGCTTAGTGCTGATTGGAATTCAAGGAGACAAAAAACTTGAAGATACAAATTTTAAATACTTTCGCGTAATTTATTAAACAATTTTCGAAAAATATCGCTAACAATATTTTATTATCGATATTAGAATCTTTATTCAATTTCCTCTTCCGTGGTTTTCGTATCAATTTTAAAGGACATATTTCTAGATCAATTTTTGAAAAGAAATAAAACTGGTAATAGAAGAAAACGAAATTTGTACACACATCTCTTTCTGATCTGCAGCTGAACCCGGCTCCATTCTTCCAAGGGAAACGGACGTGAAAAAAGATCTGACAGGACCGGGACTCGAATCCGGATCTTTCATGTTCCGGGAGGATGCTTTAGCCAATTGAGCTGTCTAACCAGATGCCATTTTGGAAGACTTTGTTGGCAAAGGCGATTGAGTTCATCCGAGTAAGCGGTATTGCTCACAGTCACGACCTCATAGAGGCATCGGCCAAACTAAGTGAAGACACCCGCCTTAACGTGCAATATCTCCTTCCACTCTTTTCTAGATATATGAGTTATACATATACCGCACTTTTTCCCATTTTGTGAATTCCAAGTGTGCAAAATTTGGTTGAAATCAATATGAAAGCCAAGGAGGAAATACAATATAGGTTTTCGGACAAACAGACGGACAAACACTCGGAGAGAGAAACTCTGGAAACTGTGCTAATGTTATATTAATTCAAGCATATACTAAGTTACTGAAGTACTGTTTCGAATTGTAAAGTCTTAATTCATTGTCATCATTCAGCGTTTTAAAGTTAAATCTAAAGCAAGGATATTTCCCTGTTGGAACGCCGACATATTTGACATCACGCACTCAAGGTTCGATAATTAGCTATAGGATATAATAGCAAATGAAAAGGAATTCCGTATATCTTTATCTGTGACATTAGCCGCAATAGGAAAGAGAGCTGTTCCGAGAAAATCCGATGCTACACTCGGAGCGATTCCATCATCATTTCTGACGAAAACTGAGGAAGAACTTTCCGGATGAGATGACGTATCTGTCCTCATACTTTTGGAGCATTCAGATTGTCCCTAATTTCTTACAAACTTTCCTTGCTCTTCCTTTTTAATTTGATGAAGCTCTCTACGAAAAGGAACGAAGAAAATCAGCCAGCTATATATACGGAAGGCATAGATGAATGAAACTGGGGAGCTTTCATTAGAGGGAAATTAATTGATAGATGACCATTGGGGCTCCTGCATATCCAAGTGGACAGCTCGTTCAACTTTGGTGAATGCCGCGCCGGGTTCGGCTCCCGTTGGGGACCTTTACCTACGATATTAGCTGACGAAACAATTTTAGAAATACTGCTACTACTAAATGTATGTCTGGAGAAAAATCTGTAAGGTAGCAAATAACCGCCTGTTTTCGGGGAATAATAACCGTATTTATAAATTCATAACCGAATGTCATACGAAAGATTCTCTTTAGAAAGAGAACATCAGTAAACTTGAATAGCTTGCTTTGGAACTTTCATAGCCCTTTTCTCCAAAATAAATCTACTTTTAAAAGCCCTCGGAATTTAATGAAAGTACTCTGAAAGCTGAAGCTATTCGCATGCGGGCCCATACCAGGAATCGAACCCGAGACCACTGCAACAGGAGGACGAGCTACCCACTAGGCTATTCGAGGCTTAAAAATACTCGTACTATGAATAAATTATATTATAAACTGTATATATGCAGTGCCAAGTACACCAGTTGACGATGAGCAGTTGCCCAATAAATTTATTGAAGATATCATAAACATTGCAGCTGTTACTCTGGAGCGACTTCAGCGACTTGACAGGAAGGATTGGTTGAGAATAAGACATTTTTTAGTATATAATTATCAATAATCAAAAAATGATTCACTATCAATAATTAAGTCATAATAATACCGATGAGTATTGAGATATTTGTAGTAGTAATAGTAACATTGTTAAAAGTATTTGTACCGCTTAGGTCATTCCGCACGTGGACTTCACCAGAAATCGAACCCGGGATCCCTTTCACCAAAGTCTAATGCGCTGCCCACTTGGCTACCCGGATGCCCCTATGGAGGTATTAAAACATTTTTATTGATTACTGTGTTACCACATTAGTATTTACCTCTACATAGGCACTGCAAGCCGTGTGCCTGAGGATACAAGAAACATTATCCATTTCCCTAATTGTTTACCGTCGCTTATCCTTCTCATTCTCAAAAGAGTGAACTTATGAATCGACTAATTCCAGCATCCAGAGCCGTCTGAGGAAGGGAGTAGTCGATACGGGCGCTTCTGGGTGATAAAGCCTTTGAGAAATTCCCGTTGGAATTGCGCTAGAAATAAGTTTTAAAGAAGTATGTCCCAACACGGAAATAACTCGTAAAATAACTCAAACAATGCCAGTAACAGTGGCATCGGCTGAAAGATTCATTTCGTATTTGAAAGTGATAAAAACTTACTTTAGATCGAAAACTACTCAAGACAGGCTGACAGTACGTAGGTGTTATTTCAGTCGTGCATGAGGAAGTTGATGAGACTGACGAATCCAGAATCATCGACCACTGCGCTTGCATTATACTTACTATAGTTAGAAATATAGAAATGAAACTTTGAATTCAATTGTCTTACATTTTTTTATAATTCCATCAAATACTCAGCAAAATGTTTTTAATAATACTTTTTCTCTGCGTTGTAGAAAGAATATGCTAACACAAACGTAAGAATATGCTACTGAATGTTAAATACATTTTCTTTTTAAGATATACCCCACGGCAATCCTCTCTTCCAGGTTCCCGTGGATCTTAAAAACGACTCTGCTAGCGTGTATTTCTCCAATCTTTCTCGTAAAACTTGATGATGAAAGATGATATCTGTTTCGCCTATACAGATTGTAACATACCAAACGATATATAAGAAATCTAATCAAAGTTCTGGACATCTTTCTTCTAAAAATTCTCATCCTAAATCATTTAAGCATATTGGGAACACATACCGATGTATCGTACCGTGGGAATTTTTAACAAAACATACAGCATATCGCTAAACCATATATGTACGGTAAACACCTATCCACAAGATTCTATAACTTACACATCCGTGCATCATAACATTTCTTATCCATGCATCTTGCTTAGGGTTCTTGGATAAAAAGTTTGGTTACAGGTAAATTTATGTAAATTTTGGAATTTTAATGATCAAACTGGGAATATGGCCGAACCTAGCTTAGTATAGGTACTATAAATATCCTCTGGAGATCAATATGAGTACCTAGAATGAAAAGTTGTTTTCTAATCTGTAAGAGTGCATTTCAAGAAAACATTCCCTTTATGACAAATTTTCTTCTCATGTGACCACCTAAACTTTGCATTAATTGATTGATCACGCTTAAATTTCGCTTCATTGGTGGCATCCAAGGATAAATGTCAATGTGTCTGTATATAGTATTCAGTCCGAGTACCTAAACCAATCTAACATTAGCCAATCTAACACTACCAAAAGCCGTGAAGAGGGAACTTACTAGAAAAGATGAGAAGTAAAGTAGTTTGCTCTTGCTTTCTACGCGTGGATATATAAGTGTATAGGTGAACGCTAGTTACCCTATAAATAGGATGCTCAGGTAAATAAATGGATGCTTTTCATTTTATTCAATAAGGAGTGACCGTGATGAATGCGGTACTGCTCCTGCGTCAGAGTTAATCATATATATTTTTATAATAAGATTTTTTATTCCTTTTCAGTGACAAAAACATACTATAATACATCAACTGAAGGAATATAGGTACCCTATAAGTGAAAATCACTTGTTTCAGGGTTTATATTACCACAGGCGTGAACCATAGTGAGACAAAAGTAAACGAAAAATTCACTAGTCTATATCATCAACAAAATGACAAATTAAAAGTATCAAATTCACTCAGTTATAGCCGCAGAAGTGGTACTAACATAACTTTATACAATTTTAATCCTTGGCCTTTAGTTCTTTTATAGTTCCTTTCATTGTACAGCAAACCGTTCGGTGAAACTAGCTATCTAGGTAGTTTATGTCCTCGCATGCTATGCCGTTCCCATAGAAAATTAAATGCTCGAAAAGATGCAATTACAAAATTCAGAACGAGTCCTTTTATTGGGGTCACCAAGAGTGAGCGAAGGTCCCAAAGGGGTTCCGCGTAACAATTTTAGAATCAGAATGCACCAGAAACTTCCGAATTCTTCTCGCTGTCCCCTTCTAATTAGCGGACTACTTTAGTCTCTCTTGTCGCATTAGCTCTCTGACTTAATTTTCCCTCGAGTCCCTGCCTCTCTGTCTAATGATCTTCCAACCCAAGATGCTACTTTACCACATGCGCAGATCCTTTCTTATCCTGGTAATCGCTAAAAATAGCTGTTTTCAGGTGGCGATTTCATTCCTACTTATGCAACGCAACAATGACGTTGTCGATCATTGTCGCATCACGAAAAACGTAACAATCATTTTTATGCGCAACAAAGAAACGTCGCCTATTCGCAACAATCATTGTTTATTCGTTATTTTATTATGATTGAACGCAATAATAAATTCTATTATTGTCAGGCCGTACTTCGTGGAAGGACATTATAAGGTTATGAAAAATAAATAACACAGTAAACTTCCACACTATTGAATTTATTTTTCAACAGTGTCGAAGTTTACTATGTTATTTTTTCCATAACCTTAGAATGTAATAATGGTGAAAGATATCTCAAATAATTCTTTAATTACAGCACAGAACAAGTACCTCCAGCAACGATATGAGCAAATTCCAACTTTCCCTGCGGGTTAAATTCTTTCAGGTTAATTTCAAGCAATGAGCGATCCTTACAAAGAGCAAATTAGAGAAGAAATATAAATGGAGAGATGAACCGTATTTCAAAATAAGAGGCCACTTTAGTTTAACGAACATTGTATGCGAATAAGAATAGAGAGAATACAAATTTCAATAGGATCTGAAGGAATTTAGACATTCGTTACGTAAAAGTATAAGTTTGATAAAGATCAGATACATGTTTGTGTACTCCAGTAAATAAAATGTAAAAGCCTTCATTAAAATGAATATGCAATGAAGAGGAGATCTTTGAATGTAATTTTTTTACCAAAAGTCCTAAATTCTTTGACTCGCGTTCTGTTCTCTAAACGCAATTTCATTCAGAAGATCACCTCTAATAATTTCAATTTTAACGCGCGAATAAATGGTAAAGCATTAAAGCGCATTACTGCTAACTAGGAAAGCATTAATGAAATAATGAATATTAATTCATCAATGAATTAGAATCGGATATTTCGTGAATAATAAAATACACCTACGGTTTTGGAACGTAATATCATTGAGGTACTAGAAAGTTTGAGAATCAAGCTTGATGGAGCATCAATTTAAGCTCATTCTAAAATTTTGAGCTCCTTAAAGTATTAGAATCGAAATTCAATACTACTCAAACTATTTGACCTACATGTCTGAAAAAATTATAAGCTTCTAAGAGTTTTCCAGCATCGTCTTCTTTTTCCATTTCCTCCAACTGTTTTGGATCACAAGTGCTTTATAAGCAACTCTATCTATTGTGTGCTTCCATTTACTATTGTATCTCCAGAAAACTATCTTGCATATTTGAACCCCTCCCCTCTAATGTTTCAAAAGAATTTCCCGTATTTCCTTATACATCATTATTTTCAAGAAAACTCTCAGCCTACATTTTTTTCTAATCTCTATTCATCATCATTTACTCCACGTCCTCCATCGGCCTTCTTGATTTTTGATGGCGTTTTTTGTTGACTTTTTCCTAAAACTTCCAAAGTGTCGAATAATATTTCTCATGCATATTTTCCATAATTTCCGCCAACAAACGTAGGAGGAAATGATGCTTGAATATAAATATATTACATGATCAATAGGCTTAATTAAAAGATCGTATTTGATGGAATGATACCCTAATATTATAATGAAGATATGTGATGCTTGGTTAATGATAAGGCAAAATAATAGGTAGTAATAGCCTCTTCAAGTAAAAGGAAAATTCCTTAAATCCAATCTTTTGCTCACGACAATGACGTTTAACTTCTGATCGAAATATTCGTAATCACCCTCCTCGATATCTTGTTTTCTAGCCATTATACAGGCATCAATTAATAACCAAAATTCATGACATGAGATGACTGATTTCTCTAATAACTAAAAGAAGGAATACCCTACAGATGAATCAAAAAATAAATAACTGGTGGCTTTCGTATGATAGAATGGCATATTAGTAACAAATTTGTTACATTAAATGTAAAATATACCACTATTAAACTATTAAATAAGTAAATGGAAGGAAAAATCTGTGCAACTAGTAAGAAGTGAACATCATAAAATCTCAAGTACATGACTGACGGAAAAAAAACAGATATCGATCTCATCATCAATAATGTGTTTAATTGACGCTAAGTAGTTCTTTGGCATATCGAAATTCAATAGTTTCGAAAGTTCGATTAAAAATATTAAAATTCAGAATAGAGAAACAAAATATTCGCAAAATGGTTAGGATAAAAGGATATATAAGATGGATGAATATTGGAATGTAAAACATAAATTCGCATATAATACACAGGAACTAATCTCAACTCTGAAAACTTCAGATTCGCAGAATGAGTGAATCGACCAGATTTATGTGCACAAAAATGAAAGCACATAGAGACCGGAGCAACTTTGCTACTGAAATTTATTTCAAGCACTAAATTTTGCTAATTATAATCTGCTAAGGTTCAAAATTCAGATATGATTTAATTCGACCGAAATACTTACATAGGAGGAACTGAAAAAGAATTTTCTGACTATAAAAACGAATAATCCTAAGATTCAACCATTCAGTCTCTCTCTAGGATATTAGAGAGAAAGCTCAACTACTCGTTTAAAAAAACCCAACACCTGACGCCTTTTCTATATAAAAATTAACCGCTCGTTACTTGCACCTACTCCGGAAAACCACACTTTAACGTCCTTTTCTTCGAATAACATGTCGCATGCTCTGTAACTGTGTCACATGCTCTGAAAATGCCTCTAGAGCTCATTTTAAGTCTATTTTTGAATATTTAACCAAATAAATAATAAAAAATTTAAATAAATAATAATGAGCAAAATAAATAATAAATAAATAAAAAAACAAATAATAAGCAATAAATAAAAACAAATAATAAACAAAATAAATAAAAACAAATAATAAACAAAATAATAAAAAGAACAAAAAATAAACAAATTTGTCAGAATAAACGAATTGAAATAGATACATATTTCAAAATGAGAGAAAATGGGATTTAGATTTCCGGGTGTGTAACAACGTCGGTAAAGTTAGGTGAATGCACTAGGGGCTAATGAAAACACTTTCCAAAATACATCCCCGGAACCTGAGAAGGAAGAAGCCGTGAATAGTGAGGGTGGCCCGCATACCAAATACTGTTAACCCCTACATGTTCAATGAGCACGACGCCTGACATCCACTGACAAAGTCCAGCTTCTAACTACGTCAACTAAAAACCCGTCGAGTCAAAAACACATTGTTACTGCCTTCTATCCACAGTTTCAATCGTACAAACGAAAATAAGATACTCCTTTAATCCTCGACTCCTGATCCCAAATTGATGTAGCATATTATCCCTTACCTAAATCAATTAATGATTTTAAACTTAGATGTGTTAAAATATTATAAAAATGTATTGAAAGGGGGTTTTGGGATATTGTTTTTTTAAGATATTGTTAAATGTATAATATTTTGCTGTAAAAAAGTGACCTTATCCTGTTTGAGAATATAGTGATGTTATTATAAGTGTGAAAGGGTTTGTAATTTAACGATTTTTGTGGCTTCCACCTGACTACTGTCAAGCTATAGCAATACATAAATAAATAAATATTCACAATGTTGCCGAAGCGATATATGCAGAAGAAAGAATACGTTTACATCCAGTAAGCTTTAATTTAGTCACAACAACACCGTCATCTTTCTCTTGGAGTATTTTTACAGAACCAATATGCAGTCCTAAACAGAATTTTTCAGGTCACCAAAAATTTTCCAGGAGAACAAAATTCCTAGAGTTTTCCAGGTGTGTGGACACCATGCAAACACGGAGACCATCAGCATTCGCTGTTTCTTATGAACAAAACGATGAAGAACAACTTTTCGTTCTGCAACAATTTGTATTTGTGTGGAAATTTCCGCAGAATCGGTGACTCATAGTTTGGATAGCTTTTTTTAATCCCTTTGGTTCACGAAAATCGTGCTTTTTCGGTTCGTCCCTTTGCTATCAACTGCCATCGTGCCCTTATTCAATGTGCTTTTGGCGTATCGTTTTTCATATCGATTAATATGATACGCCGCTCATCTGTATTCAAGTAAATAGCATCTGTTTGCAATAATCGAGTACAAACAAAATATTTCATTTATTTACTGATACAATATTTCATTTTATTTGCCTGAATATTATTTCATTTTTGCTCGTTCCTTTCCTTGATATGGCTACACTCCCTTTGGATCAAATCAGAGTATATCAATATGTGTGTCGCGGGAAATCATGATAAGGGAAAAATATTAACATTAGTGTCGATGCGAAATTAAAATATTTGTTAAGCGTATATTTTTCTGTATTTGAAAATGTACACTATAGAACCTTTGATTCTTGCAAATGTTTAGTTTTCTACCACTATTGATCATTCGGTTGTTAAGTTGTTGTTATAGAAATGATTAGAGTAAATAGTTGCTTGTAGACTGACTAGAAATTTCTCGGACATCTGCTGGTTTTTCGCTGAACAAATACGCCATCTCTTTAAACTTACAATTAGAATTCGGATCTAAATTGTGAGAAACTTTAGAGGATTCAAAATTTTTGTACGGGATAACCTGTTCTATTTATTTAAGGTAATATGAGTAACGTTAAATTATCTTAATAAAGGAGAATGTTAACTGCAATATAATACGACTTCATTCTATTTTTCCGTTGAGAATCAATGGACACCTCAGCTAGTAACGTAAATCAGTATGATAAGGCGTGCCCTTGTGGAAAGCCATGAAGGAGAAGAGAGTAAACAACTTCGCAGTTTCCACGAGTTTATTTGTAAGCACCTTTTCTGATGTGCATTTAATATCTCGTTTGATGTTTTCAGCATGCACGCGAAACTATTCCTCGAAAATAAACATCTAGAAAATATAGTGTTGCGAACTTTCTTCTCCGTAAAATTACATGATTGGCTTGATTAGAATTCAAAGAGTATATCGCTTATTTTATAAGAAATTTGATTATATTTGCTGACTTCCCCTTATACATATAGTCCATAAGATGTCGAAAAGCTATCGGCAAGCCGACTACGTCAATGAACGGTCTCTTTCTCGAATACAAAATTAACCGCATATTACTCAAAGGCCCAAAGGTCATTCCAATGACCAAGAAAAAGTTGCCAAATCCCAGTTAAAACGCTATCCTGCTTATAACACGTTTTCACTCAATCCCCTGAAAAGTGTCTTATTGGTTTTTACTGCCTATGAACATGAAGGAATGATTGCAATTGTTACTGGACAATGATTGGAACGCCCTAAAACTGATGGTTTACCATAAAGAGTGGCTAATGGCAGATTCATGTACCCAAAAATTCCCAAATCAACACCCTTCCCTTAATTTCTTGTTGCTTTATCCCGCCACTTTAATCGTCCAACACCTAATGCTTTTCTCCTCTCCTCTGCTTTTTCCCTTCTTCCTTCAATCACTTTCTTTAGAAATCTTTCCCATCTCAATATTTCATGAAAGCATTCTTGGGTATACTTTATATATGTGCACCTTTCATTCTAACAAATGACACTAAACAAGAGGGGGAATCGATTCAACTGATCACATTTTCCACCATCAATCGCTTTTGTTAACTTCTTTCTTTTTGGCAAAATTCATAGTTTTTGTATTTTGTCGTTTATATTCATACCAAACTAGCTGAATTTATGACAAATGAGACGATTTCCACATGGGCTTCTCCATGGAACAGTTTCACCAATGGTGAACGCGTTACCTTATCGGCTCTCCGAGATTAACCTAATTTTTTATTTAATGTATAATTTTTAAAGGAATATTTACGTTTCCGATTATTGAAAGTCAATTGGAAGCAATCTTTAACAAACAATACTCCGGACAGGGTACGTTCAGATAAAAAGGATATTATATAATGGATAAAAGGGATATTATTTAAGGGATATTTAAGGGATATTATTTAAGGGATATATACTTGTGATCAAAACAATTTCACATCATAAGGTGAGGACTACCCTGAACGACTGTACTGGATTTATAGATTTTTGGAGGAGCTGTGAAATTATCCATCCCCGATATGCATTATTTCCTTTTCATAAGGTGATCCTTTATTTTAGGACCTGAATTTAGAACTAGTAACTAATGTAAATAACTCTCTAAGCGTAGCTTAATAAGTTCGAGAGGATAACACCAAATAAAAAAATCGCTAAAAACAAATAACGCAAAAATTATTATCAACGACGTCCAACCACGCGGTGGTCTGCCTAGAATACCGTAGCAGTTTTTAACGTAAATCTACGACAATTTTATAAGACGAACCCTGATTTTAGACCCCAAATCATTCGAAACTTATTTATGCATGAAGAAATATGGTACTTCAGAATCACATTTGAAGGTGATTTTTATTATGATTTCAGCCATCGATGGCATTAGATATATTAGAATGCGTGAAAACATGGATCCTTTTCTCAATAAAAGTTTAAAAGTCATTATAAATTATTCAAAAGGTGTATTTTTGGTTGTGACAGTTTGATAGAAGGCTTTTTCCGGAAAATGTTCGAATGTAACTTGATAAACATTAAGAGGATCATTAAAAGTAAATATAGTTAACTAACTAAGTTAGGAATAAGGAATTTTCTATGATACTTATAATTGCCATCGTGTATATATATATATATATATATATATATATATATATATATATATATATATACATATTCATAAATGCTATTATAGTTACCTCATTAAGAAATCTGTTACAGCTGAGATTCCATATATCTTTTGTCTTCCGTAAAATTTTACCAAAATTAGTGGTCGCTGGAAACCGATGATCATGATATAGATTCTCATTTAATTTTCATTTCAAAATATAATCTTCATCTTTCTAAAATTAATATTTTGTTTCTCGGAATATTAATTTCTCGTGAAATTTAGAATAGAAATCGAATAGAGTTTAGAGTGTTATAATAATAATAATAATAATAATAATAACACATCTTTATTGCGGGGCGAGATTGAGACAATGTTGTCTCTTCTTCCATCTAACACTTAATTTGGAAGGAAGCAATCTTTCAAAAACAAAAATTTAGATTAAGTACTCTGATGGCTATGGTGTAGTTTTAATCCGTAAATACATTTCAACATAGCCAGAAACTTATAGAACTATCTGTCCATGATGAGTGACTTGTTTTCCTTCAGTTTTGGGAAAAATTCAGAATTTAAAAACACCGACTAATTTATTTTTAGGTAGTATTAAGGTTCACCCAACTAGATAACTCAAGTAAAGGAAAAAAACGATTATAATCTTGTGATGTTAAACTTGAAATATCCCACAATTATTGGAATATAGACTATGTAAACTAAAATATTGCTGTATTGCGTCTCGTCTATCTATGTAAACATGCCGTTAAATCTCTCGGTCAGTTAAGATGAGTTATATCCCTTATTAATAATGTTAAGGTATACATCGTCATTTTTAATAACCACCGTCATTTTTAATAATTACCGTCATTTTTAATAATTAATTACAGTCATTAAACAATACTTATTTGTCCTTTACTGTTCCGATGTGAAGGAAAGTAATGAATAAAATTAAATGCTATAATAGAATGGTGGTTAGCTAATCATTAGAGTCGGATCCTCAAGAACGTGTCATTTTCTTAATCAATAAACTAGTGTACCAAAGAACCGTAATTCCATTAATTCACAGTGAAGATGAACTGCATTCGTTTAATTGGGCAAGTTGGGTTTCTAGTTTGCTGTCATGTAGTGCGTACAACGGAGATAAAATTCAATTTACAAATGCAACTCTTACTTTATAAGTCTCATAAGTACTTCGAAATAAAGTCTAATTTTAAAAAAAGACTGAAGTCTAAATGAATTGCGCGTAAAGTATGTGAATGGAATCCCTGTTTTCTCTTAACAGAAATTGATAATTTTCTTAAGATTGGTTAGTAGAATCTGAGTAAGATTTAAATGCGGTGTATTCAGATATCGTGCAAAATGCTAGCAATTTTCTCAATCTCCATATTTGCTCAAGTGCTCCGCTTTCAAAATATTATCTTAAATTACTGATAGTTTGAATTCTCCCATGTGTTTGTATCTTAAAAGATTCGTGAACGCGAAACTCAGAAGAAAATTAAAACCCCTGAAATGTTAACAGCATTCCTAACTGGCTGCTTGACCATACCTTAATCGTTCTAACATTAACAAATTCCTCCTGGTTCTTCTCACACACTCTTTACCTTAACCAACACCATAACTTACTCCTGGGCGCGACACACCGTCGCTAACGGTGGTTCTCCGATGACTCCGCCGATGAGGGAGGGAAGGGGGGGATTGGGGGGGAAACCCTAATAACCCTAAGAAGTGGACCCTCCAGGCCGTTGTGACGTGCTATAGGGTTCACCTCTATGCCTAGAGGGCCCCCTGCCACAACTTCAAGGACAAGCTCCGACCTCATAGACAGAAAGAACGAGCAGGTGAGAAGTGAGTGCTTAGTTACCTCACCCCTGCAGAAGAAGGTGAAAGAAAGGCCCCTGAAATAGGTGCCTGCGACTGTAGGCCTAAGAGTAGGCTAGGTTTGTAGGGAATGCCTTCCCCACGCCCCCTACAGAGCAGGTGGTTAGTACATCTATGGTGCACTTCTTAAGAAAACTACTGCAAACTGATGTCAAATTCATTGCAAAATTGGCTGTGATATGGCTGCAATAGTCTATTGTTAACGTTTAGAGTTAAAAAAATTTTGAATGTAAATTATATGTTAAGTGGACGGTTAAATTCTCATCTTTATATAAAATGCAGAAGATATTTAAATCAAAGATCGAAATTGTCGCTTAGGCTTAAAGCAACAGTAACAGCTGTTGTAAGCTCAAATCTTGAGTTAATTAGACTTGTTTGATGAAGTAGAGGAACATTAGTTCATCTGAAGAGAAAAGAAACTGAGTACTTACGTGTAATTCTGGAGTTAATGATGATGGAATTTCCTGTAGGAAAAGAGAATAAATTGTTTAACTGATGGAATTCCCTTAATGTAAACAGTAATTCAATAATCACCCACATTTGTAACATTGTTATACTTTTTTTAAGAAATCACGGAATTCATACAAAAAGTTGATCTTCTTCTTAGAGACACAGTTTATGGGAAAGTCTGCTTTTGTGCGTGATTCTATGACTTACACAATTCCTTCCTTTCTGAAATTATCACATCGGAAAGTTGCCTAAAATCCCAATTAATTCTTAATAAAAACTGCAAATCTTCAAATAGAATGCCAACTGAAGTGTCGGATATTCTCCTTTAATATAACTATTGTTCGTTTTGTTATTCAATGTTTTATGTGCGACCATTATAAACTTATACTAAAATATCGCTTTCTTGTAAATGAAGAGCAAAAGTAATGTCCGTTTAATAATTACAACACGATTTCTTGCTTAGCATATGTCTCTGAAAAAAAATCTTGTGAATGAAAATATTATCCAGCGGATTAAGTTGGTACCCGTGAACTCCAGAAAGTGCAGCGCTAGGGATAAATTTATTTGTAAAATGCTACGAAAAAAGGCAAAGGTAACGAAGATGATCTCATGCGCAGGTTAGGAATCTTTGAAAGAAAGAATACCAGAAGCTAGATTGAGCTTGACAAATTTTGAGACATCGTGTGCTATTTCGGCCGATTCAATTACGAGCAAAAAAATAAGAGAATTAGATGCTAGAGCAAGTCGTGCTTTGGATTCATATTTAAAATTTTTTGCGTTCCCCACAGAACGTTTTTGGGGGCTGCAAATGATAAATGAGCAATATTAAGTTATAACTAAAGAAATTGTTTATGTACAGACCGGAGGTGAAACTAAGATAATGATAAATGTAATATTTACTGTGTTTGTTTACCTAACTTAGAAAGAACTTGTACTTGAGAAAAGACTCGAAGGTCAGTGAAAACAGGCCATTTAGAGGGGCTAATGTCTTAACGGTGAAGGAAAAAAGAGCCAGCTGTCCTTGGAGATGATAACGAAGTCGTTTTCCTAAAATATCAATGTACTTTTCACTGTCCTTTGATTTTCATTGAATACAAACAAAGGTGAAAAGGAAAGTGCCTCCCTCGTTTCAAGAAGTACTGACTGGCAGGTGAAGCAAGAAGCGTACAAGAGAAACGGAAAGTCCTAATGATACCGAAACACTCGTCATGATAAAAAAAACATAGTTGCGAATACCCGAAAAATACGAAGTTATCTTTTCTAAGAATGTCTTTCTCAAACATATTTATATATTTAAAAATTGCTGGATTTATTTACTTCATGCATTTACATTTGAGGAGATAGTTGACTCAAAAGATCAAATTGTTTGCATCGTTTGAAACAAGCGTCTCTATCGATGTAAGTGAGAGACCAGGAGAGGATCATCAGTTAGAGCGTTAAAATCTACGCAAGTCCTGTTTTAAATCGTTGAGCTTTATGTAGATCAAAAGAATAACATTAAAATATTGATAA
Source organism: Pachydiplax longipennis (assembly GCA_036926295.1). Taxonomy (NCBI): domain Eukaryota; kingdom Metazoa; phylum Arthropoda; class Insecta; order Odonata; family Libellulidae; genus Pachydiplax; species Pachydiplax longipennis. The sequence goes on from JAVFKF010000015.1 coordinate 41,814,702, forward strand.
AATTTACCAATAATATATGAAACCAAAGACGAAAAGGTGGTGAATCTTTAAATTGCTTTCGAATTTTGATTAATATAGCAGATGCTCCTAAACACATAAAATTTCATTTCACTGCTGATTATAAAACATTCTGGAGATGATGAAAAAATTAAACGATATTTAAAATAATTGTTGATTAAAATCCCTCCAACAATACAGTTCCTGGTTCTCGAGCAGTTAAGAAAAAAATATTACATTATGTTCCTTTATTCAACCAATCTCTTTAAGCAGCTAATTAATTACTAGGAGTATTCATCGTCTTTCATATGGTAAAGGATTAAATTATTTCAAACTTTTAATAATTAATATTTTAACCTTAGAAGTGATGAATAGCCATAAATCTTCTTCTTGTCAATTGGTCGTTAAATTTAATTACAAAAGCAACTCAAAATACTAGCTGATTATTTTAAATATATTTAGAATGGGAATAGCGTCTTGTACAATTTGGTATGGTTTCGCAGTGATATTTTCCTGAGAGCCAAAAAACATTTCCATGTTAACAGTTGCTCTGTGCTAAGAATTTTGCCTAAACGAATTAATACGCGAATTTATATTTTTATTTAATACCATTGATAACGGTACCACACGGTTTTTCCGCACAGAAAGGAGTACTTTTCATCTAATATAGTGAAGAGATTAGCAGTTCATATGTTTGTAATGGAAAAAAGTTTAAGAAAAGAATTCATTATTGGTCATGACTAAGCTGCTCAAAGAAAATTTTAAACTCCATATGCAATTCGAAATAATCAATTTCAAATGTGGCTTCAAATCGCACTATAAATACCATTTCTTTTTAACGGAAGAATTTAATAATGTTATATTTCCTGCTGAAAATAAGTTTCCCCAAAAAGCGTTCTTTCATGCAAAACTTCCCCTCTGAAACATGTTAATATACATTGGCTGTTACACGATAAATAACGGACCAATAATGCATTTCGTGCCAGCCGATATACCATGTTATCCCTTTTAATAAACCAATCAGTTTCAACTGGTTTAGATCCGTTAATTAACAACCGAAAATACAACCACTCAAATTCTACACTTTAGAAATAATAATGATCCATCAGAAGAAGAAATGCAAATCGTTGACGTTTTAAGTTAAAAAAAGTTATTGAATGTAAATTAAATGTTAACTTGATGGTTAAATTCTCATCTTTATATAAAATGCAGAGGATATTTAAATCAAAGATCGCAACTGTCGCTTAGGCTTAATGTAACAATAACTGCTGTTGTAGGCACAAAACTTGTATTAATATCCTCTATGTAAGTTCATCTGAACAGAAAAGAAACTGAGTACTCACGTGTAGTTCTGAAGTTAATGATGACGGATCTACCTGTGGAAAAAGAGAACGAATTCTTTAATAGGTAGAGTTCCCTTCATATCCTCCCAAATCTTTTAAACATTTACCGACAATTGTTACATTGTTATACATTTTTACTTTCTCATCAGTATGTAATAATCAGAATCTACACGAAAGTCTTCAGAACTTCTCTTCAGGGACACAATTCATGAAATAATCTACTGTAGTGCGCGATCCTTTGAGTTACCCAATTCTCTTCTGAATTAATTCTTCAGGCCGATAAATATCTAGTGAATGAGAGTATTACATCATAAAATGCGAGGAGTTAGTGAAGTTAGATTACTACGAAGAAAACATTGTACTCCGAATTTCGTTAACCATCAACAATTATTGCTAACCATCTGTCAAACAAGCGTGAGAATACAATAGAATCTTAACAAATGTACTAGCCGCGCGCATGCACCCTCTGGGTGCAGTTGTTTGGTCTGGACCAGACATCTGGACTATGAACATGTACTATCATTCATTTTTAATCATTACTTTCATATGGACATATCAATCATAGTGTATTCTTATGGAAAAACGCATTACCTCGGTTTCAACAATCGTATCCGTCGTCAAGGGGATTGGTTGTTTACAGCCTCAAAATTTCACGAAATTTCCGTTTATTTTAACCGAATTCTCGCCATTTCGACTCGATAACGATATTTCACGACCAAAATTAGAATCTCTATTCATTTCCCTTTCTTTTGGTGCTTATCTCGATGTCGTAAGCCTATTGTTTCTAATTTAAATTTGCAAAAGAAACGTAGCCTGCAACCGATAAAAGTGTGGTTTACGTGCATTTCTTATGGGAACGGTTTTTCTTCTCTGGGTTCGAACTGTGGCCGTTTAGGTAAAAGAAAATTTTGCCACATTGTAGGGTGCAGCAGTCTACATCGAATGCACGTTTCAGCATCGCTCTAGCTCTTGGCATTGGCGAGAAAAACGCTTTTTGTAGACAGACGGACCGACAGACAGACCGACAGACAGACACCGTTACGTTTTTAATATATATAGACTAGCCGCGTGCGTGCACCCTCTGGGTGCAGCTGTTTGGTCTGGACTATGAACATGTACTATCATTCATTTTTAATCATTACTTTCTCATTACTTTCATATGGACATATCAATCATAGTGTATTCTTATGGGAAAACGCAATACCTCGGTTTCAACAATCGCATCCGTAGTCTAGGGGACTCGTTGTTTATAGCCTCAAAATTTCACGAAATTTCCGTTTATTTTAACCGAATTCTCGTCATTTCAACCCGATAACGATATTTGGCGACCAAAATAAGAATCTCTATTCATTTCTCTTTCTTGTGGTGCTTATCTGGATTTCGTAAGCCTATTGTTTCTAATTTAATTTTGCAAAAGAAATGTAGCCTGCAACCGATAAAAGTGAGGTTTACGTGCATTTCTTATGAGAACGGTTTTTCTTATGGGAAAACGCAATACCTCGGTTTCAACAATCGTATCCGTCGTCAAGGGGATTGGTTGTTTACAGCCTCAAAATTTAACGAAATTTCCGTTTATTTTAACCAAATTCTCGCCATTTCGACACGATAACGATATTTCACGACCAAAATAAGAATCTTTATTCATTTCTCTTTCTTTTGGTGCTTATCTCGAGTTCGTAAGACTATGGTTTCTAATTTAATTTTGCAAAAGAAATGAGGCCTGCAACCAATAAAAGTGAGGTTTACGTGCATTTCTTATGGGAACGGTTTTTCTTCTCTGGGTTCGAACTGTGGCCGTTTAGGTAAAAGAAAATTTTGCCACATTGTAGGGTGCAGCAGTCTATATCGAATGCACGTTTCAGCATCGCTCTAGCTCTTGGCATTGGCGAGAAAAACGCTTTTTGTAGACAGACGGACCGACAGACCGACAGACAGACCGACAGACAGACACCGTTACGTTTTTAATATATATAGACGAGCATTTCTTATGAGAACGGTTTTTCTTCTCTGGGTTCGAACTGGGGCCGTTCAGGTAAAAGAAAATTCTGCCACATTGTAGGGTGCAGCAGTCTACATCGAATGCACGTTTCAGCATCGCTCTAGCTCTTGGCGTTGGCGAGAAAAACGCTTTTTGTAGACAGACAGACAGACACCGTTACGTTTTTAATATATATAGATAGAATATATATAGATTAAGTCAATCTAATTTTAGGTCGTAATGAAATTTGCATGGCACATATAATGTAAGAATACTATTATTTGAAAGAGAATAAATTGGAATCCGCTGTTAATTGATAAGAGTTTCGGAGGGATGTTCCCAGAAGGTGTTAGTTGTCCTTTCTAGGAATTGGTGCCAGACGGCCATCAGTATGTCGACGATTGAAATGTTTTCCGAACTATCTACTTCACCAAAACTTGTTAACTCACGAAAAGGACTACAATCGCAAAAGAATATTTGATCTAAAAGTTTCTGATTATAAATTTCTGAATGTTTGTACTAGCTGACGATAATAAGCTAGAGACGAAATAATCAACTTCCTGTTTACGAATTTAACGAATAGCAAACGGACACACCATATCACAATACGAATCCGACATTAGTCAATAAGATTCGAACTCTAGTTGAAATGAAAAATCTCGCTAAAACATCCAGTATAAACACGGCACATTCACACTCTTAAATATGAATTTTCAGACTCCCTGCAGTATATTTAAGCATGGTTGCAAGTGATACAAATGAGCGATATTAAGTTAACACAATAAATATTTATGGAAACATTAGAGGAGAAAACAGAATAATAATACATGTAGTATTTACGGTAATTTAGGAGGAAGTCGAACTTGAGTGTACATTCGAAGGTCATTGAAAACACGGCTATTTAAGAGGGACTAATGTCTTTACAGTGAAAGAAAGGAAGAGCCAAATGTCCTTGGATGATAACAAAGTCAATAAAAATATCAGTGTACACTTCATTGCCTCTCATTTTCATTGATTGTAAATAAAGGCAAAAAGTAAAGTGTCTTATGATAATAGGGAGTGAATAAGAGGAAAAGTGACTTACGAGGGGTCCAAAATAAACAAGACAAAAGAAAATCCTAAGGACACCAAAACATTTCTCCTGCTAAAAAATTTGATGGAACAATCTAAAAAGATCGTAACGAATTAATTATTCATGAAAACATTTGATGTCACGATTTGAGTTTCTTAAATAGGAATATATAAGGAAATTCATCATCGACAGTAACGAGAGTTTATATTCACTTGATGCATCAGAAAACTGAACTCATAAATTGTCATTACGCTACTTATTATAATATTGACATCATAAATTGATTGTCATTACACTGCTTATTATAAAATAATCGAGAGCTAATGACCAAAAATTAAACGTTATCTAAATTACTTTTAGATTAATATCTCAACAAAAATGACGTTTCTTGTTCTTGACAGAAATTAGAAAATATTAATTAACTTCATTCGAAAGATAATTTAGGATTATTTTCTTTTGCCAGAAAACTATTTGCTGGTTAACCGTTCTCTCCTTTTAATCGCTTCGTCTCCTACGAATTGATATAAGTAGAATGTTGTGGGGGACAGAAGAGACCAATGCAACCCTTCGTTTTCACTGATAACCTACTCAGATTTTCTAAATTAAATATTAATACATTTTATACAGAATGTATACTAGATATATTTAATGTAAAAACAGAATAGAGATTATTAATCGGTAAATAAAATATTATATATTGCTCTTGAATTACTCACCGATTTTGGTTCTCCGGTAATTCTCAACTTCTTCCGTATCAAGCAGAAGAAACTTAGAAGTAAAACAATTGCCGAGGAGGAAAGCATGCTACTATCTGGATCTGGAATAGAAACAGAAGATTAATTTATTAATGAATAGTGAATTTAATTTTAGGTGATACCGTATTGTACATTTGTTAGATGAAGTATTGGCCAATGATGATAATTCAAATAAGCAGGATTTTGGTTAAGACCAAATTAAAAAATATCCAATTCCAGGTAGACATCCTTACGGTAGATTCATTCGTAATTTATAAAGTTGATTAACAAGCATGAAAGGCAAAAAGAAAAAGAGGAATACTTAGAGTACGTACTATAGTTATCGTTTTTTCTGAACTGAGATGAGTATGGAAACTCGATCCAAACAAATATGAATAATAAAGATGTGTTAGTAAATTAATAAAAGACTTGTTTGAAAAACAGTAAATATTAAGTTAACTATTGAAATTCAGTACCCGATTTCTGGTAAGAGAATCGTTAAGTATTGTATTACACCTTGAACATCACCCAAAAATCATTATCTCGAAGAAAACTTCATAATAGATTTCCTCAAAATATCAGATATAAGAATCTTCTTAGTGACTTCCTTGTAACTGTCTAAGCCATCCGTTGAAAATAAACTCACTCTATTGTGAATTTAAATAAGTGAGAACTTCAAAGTTAAAAAATCAGATTCGTCTTATATATAATATTATGAATGAAAAATAATTAAAAACTAAAGAAATATGCTAAGAGTTGTTCCGAATTTTAATGTTCAAATTAAAATGCAAAATTTGTTACATATTTGGTTCAAAACACAACTCATAATCCCTAAATGTCGCAGAAATATGACTTGCGCTATAAGTTCTACTGGAAATTAGAATGATATTTACCACTTCATGGCGCAACTGAATTTTTAATTGTAATTTGCGAAACTCTACTTGATCATTATGTGTAAGTTATAGCAACCATAACTACGATTAAAAGAACAAGTTCCATGAAAATGATTTCTCAATTGAAATTAAACATAAAGTACAGGTTCGGCTGGAATTGGAATCACATTTTAGAAACAGAAATAATGACATCGATTTAATTAACAACTAATCGCAAAGTTAAACTTCAAAATTCAAACATAAAATTCCATCGAAATATCGGTTGACAGAAAAAGCTAAAAATAGAAAAATAAAAGTTAAATCTATTCTGGATCTAAACAGCCAATAAATAAAGGTTTAAACCGGTCACGGAAAGCTATAGAAGCATTAATTTAAACTTTCTTCGGATATTGTCCTTAGAACTTGAGACTAGTGACTTCAAGACTAAAATATCGTCAGTATATAATATATTGGATAAAATATAATTGGATAAAATTAGACATAACTGGAATTAATTGCTCAGTAATAAAAGTATTCATGATCATATAAGATGAGCAATGTAGTAGTAGAAATCGCAGATCCTTATAAGAGTGGCACTCGTCACGAATAACTATATTCCCTAACCTAACAATGGTTACGTGAATAATAATCAACAGCTCACTAATTAACTATAAAGTCGAAACGAAGGATGACTAAAAGTAATATACATAAGATTAATTAATGTTACTTACCATAACTGAAGAAATCCCTAGGAAGTCCCACGGTATGTAATAGCTCCGGGTTCAAGACCATCCATTTCCCTCCATTTCTTTCACAACTGCAAAAACCGAACACAATACTATATTCATCAGTGATAAAAATGAAAAAAAGAAATTCTAAAACAGCCATCTTTTCATGTTAACTTCCGTTTAAATTACGTATTTAATAAAAAAATGTTCCAAATTGAAATTAAATACAGAATACTTATACAGGCCGGATTCGAATCGTTAATCAAAGTAGAGTAATATTGGAATTGCTTTAAGTAGCTAAGGAATGTTGAGTAAATTTGAAATTCAAATGTAACGGAAATGGCGGTGGACGTTACGTTAAGACGGCGGTGGACTATATTTTCGACCCTCTCTAGTAAAAATATCTCCGAAAATTATTCTGAACCTAAATATAGCGAATATCCGAGGAGTAAAAGTTATATCGGAAAAAATCGAAGGATTACCTGGGGATTTAGTCAAAAAAGTCTCTAGAAGTTGAGAATCGTAAATTCATTTCATTAATATAAATTGTCGGAGATGGGATAATAAAATAAACATACATAACTGGATCATGGGACGATGAATTCTAGTAAGAAAAACATGAAGACGAATAATCGGGATAGTAAATCATCTATAGTCAATCGTGAGAGTCTTACATAACGATAAAAATATGTACACTAACGATTGTCTCTAATATAACAACTTAAAACTGTAGCATCAATGATTGTCATTACACTCAGAATTATTTCAATCAAGATTAATTTATGTTACTTACCAAAACTGAAGAAATCTCCGAGAAGTCACACGGCCATCTTGACGTCTGAAGGAGTCTTTATGTCCCTTAATTTAACTATAAATAATTTAAGAGGTTCTAATTCGAAAACTTATTAAGTTTAACTTAAATTATGTTACACGATTACTGGATTTCGATTCTCATAACCTTCGAGAAAATTGAATTCTAACGGTTTTTTCGTAAAAGTTCTTCAGCATGTCAACACCAGGCGAAGTTTCTAGATCAACTAAAGTTTAAACCTAAAAAATCAACGGATCAACGAAACGGTGAGATCTGATTGGTTGTTATTTCTCGCAGTTACTTTTACTGTCACCCCTCCCACTTTTCCCCCTGCCGGAGAAAATTGTAACTTATAAGTAACGATAAATAGTTATTAAATTAGAAATATATTTATTTAAACATATTATAAGTTTAATTTGTAAATTATTGGAATACATTTCGTTCCTCTAAAACCTTGTACTTAAAATCGACGTAAAATAGCTGATAGCTCCGTGTGGCGTAATTATGACTCACGTTCAACCTATGGTATGAACAACGGTACGAGAAACATAATGAATTCCAATCATTCAAATTATGAAACTATGCAATGTGATCTAAAAAGAAATAACACTCTATTGTTATTCTCAGCGTATTCATTATTAAAACTATGAAACTAATTCTAAGTTTTCAAATAAAGTGAATCATTAGTCCCTTTTTGGATTCCCTAATCAGCACGGCCAACGCTATTCGTCTTGTCTCTATAAGCACGTCGTTGGATATTCTTCCAACTAATCTTCCCAATAATATTGGGAAGATTAGTTGGAGTTGAAAAACTATATACACTCAATACTATAAAGATAAATACATTTCATTTGCGGTATTAATTTAAACCATAGAAACAATTAAACCAGATATATTGAATAATTCAGATGCCACATGTCAAGAGACATAATATTACTTTTCTATGTAGATTATTCATTATCCTTTCTCTTACATCTGTACTTTAGTATATAGAAAAAGGCCAATTCGAAAATAGAATGAGGCTTACAAGGCAAAATGAGGGGGGAGATTCTTTGCATTCTTTTCTCAATGAGCTGGAAATCATCCATGTCATCATCTTATGAAATACCTCTACAAATATGCACTGAAAACAGCCTTTCGACGTTTGGTAGGGAATGTACTTATTGTACATTTCTTTTTATCAGTTTTATTCATCAGTATAATCCATTTAGATGAGAAGGAGAAATACATAATTGAAAATAGGAATGTGAAAGAACGCAAAGAGAGAAATATAAAATGTACCGACATTACTGTCAAAGGCAAATAATAGTAAATAAAATAACGCTAAAGTATTATAATAACTATCTCACAGAAGTAATACTAATTGTAACATACATTGGCCATAATATTTATAACTATATATTGAATTTTATGAGCTGTAGGAACGAATGAGGTTTACCACGGCAGAAGAAGAATAAGATACTTTGACTTTATATTTCTTATTGAGGTAGGATTTTGGGAGTGCCAAGATAAAGTAGAACAATGAAACCATGAAAAAAATTGTTCATATAATTCGAAGAGGTAATAGAAGAGGTAATTAAAAATTACTCATATGTCAAAAATTAACTTTATCACTGCCTGATTAAGACAAATATTATTCAATAGTTAGGTATAATAGGGGATACGGGTGGACGTTTAACTCAGTCTTTAAACAAATTAAGTTACAGAGGTACTCAATGCTATTAATTTAGCATTAAGGTGAAATAAATGTGGAACTAAAAGATTCCCAGAGTACCACGCATTCTTCGGAACCTTTAAAATTAGCTAAATTAGCTTATAATTATGTAAATAATGAATACCAAGCTGAAGTTAGAAAGAAGAGATCATATGGTTCACAATTTCTATGGACATACTCTGTCTATTGCCTTACATTACCCAACTTAGATTGTATGTGAAATAGACCACAATATCCGTGTATTTCCTTGTTAGAATAATCATTCTTACCTTCCAATCCTATATAATTCCGGCTTGATATGCACGAAGAACCCCGTATCCATTAATCTCACACCGGAAGTTCATCCATTCAGTTGCAATGGCATCTTAACACTACCGAGTTAAAGACTTACGCAGAATTCCCCAGATTTAGTCCAGATCCATGTGAACACCTGCCTTCATAAGAACTCCAATTTAAGTAATAATTATTCAATCGATGACTATGCTCACTGCTACACTTCGACGTGCTTTTCGAAAAATCACCGATCATGGAGCTGAAACACACCTTTATCCAAAATGCACAAACACAACATGATATTTCACATACACTCACAGCACAAACTTAATGTGATTGATTTTTCATCAGATATCACTTTTTTAAGGCTTCTAAGACACATACCGATGGAAATACTCAAGGTTTTAAGTTCCTAGGTGTATGATCAATCTCTTCTTGAGGCAGCAGGTCTTGGCGTGTTTCCGCGCTTTTAAAGAGGATTATGGTCTACAAAATTCTGACAAACGAAACCTGCTCTTCACGTCATGTGGCCTTCGAACTTCTCAGTACTTTGTCTCGCTAAGTGGACTGTGTTCAAAATGGCACCGTTTACATTTTTCTGTGGGTTTCAAATTTAACAAAAGTGAAAAGGAGTTAGTATAGACTGGATTCAGCTTTACATTCAGTGATATAATTGGAAAAAGTGTGAGTGGAAATAAAAGGATCATGGTGGCTGTAGTGCATCACATATTCCGAGTATGGAGCACATGTAATGGCGTCGGTAACTTGAACATGTCCTTCGCGAATATTAAAATCGTTTGTGCGAGAGAAGATAATAAGTCTGAAGAAGGCCTCGTAGAGAAGTGAAGAAGCTTTAAAATCGGATTTCTTCGCAGCTGGACAAATAACATAACCTGTATGGGCTTTGGAAGTGTGCTTTTAAATTTTCATGTATTCGGACGCAATAATCTGAATTAAAATTGAAAGGAACCAGAAGAATTCTCAATGGTAAGTTATTTATTGCAATATTATTGGGAAGATTAGTTGGAAGAATATCCAACGACGTGCTTATAGAGACAAGACGAATAGCGTTGGCCGTGCTGATTAGGGAATCCAAAAAGGGACTAATGATTCACTTTATTTGAAAACTTAGAATTAGTTTCATAGTTTTAATAATGAATACGCTGAGAATAACAATACAGTGTTAATGCCCAAAATGATTTCTCTGGATCATCTCGAATTGAAACATCTCGTATACGTTTTCCTGTGCTGCCCCATCATTTCTTTTTTTATTAATTCATCTTCAGTCCTTTTCCTTTCGGACTGTAAATTTATATTTTGGCGGTAGAAGTCGGTAGAAATTTTTTTATCACTAGCTTCAAAATACCTGATGAATCAGTAGTGAAAACGTGTGTAAAAGAGAGAGAAATATCGAGAGATTGCAGTAAAAACGATAAAACGGTAATAATTGATTTCAAATGCTGTATCTTTGCAATCTTTCGTGGAGTGATTAGGATTTAACAATATTTAAATCAATTTTATCGTAACTAATATTTCTATTGTAAAATAATATCGATTAAAATTTCGTAGACATTTTAAATATTTCATTACCTGCTATGAATCACATAGGAGATGGAAGATATTAAAATAAAGCAACTAACCATATGTTTATTTATTAATTGCGTAGTCATTGCATTAATTCTTTTTAGATCACATTGCATAGTTTCATAATTTGAATGATTGGAATTCATTATGTTTCTCGTACCGTTGTTCATACCATAGGTTGAACGTAAGTCATAATTACGTCACACGGAGCTATCAGCTATTTTACGTCGATTTTAAGTACAAGGATTTAGAGGAACGAAATGTATTCCAATAATTTACAAATTAAACTTATAATATGTTTAAATAAATATATTTCTAATTTAATAACTATTTATCGTTACTTATAAGTTACAATTTTCTCCGGCAGGGGGAAAAGTGGGAGGGGTGACAGTAAAAGTAACTGCGAGAAATAACAACCAATCAGATCTCACCGTTTCGTTGATCCGTTGATTTTTTAGGTTTAAACTTTAGTTGATCTAGAAACTTCGCCTGGTGTTGACATGCTGAAGAACTTTTACGAAAAAACCGTTAGAATTCAATTTTCTCGAAGGTTATGAGAATCGAAATCCAGTAATCGTGTAACATAATTTAAGTTAAACTTAATAAGTTTTCGAATTAGAACCTCTTAAATTATTTATAGTTAAATTAAGGGTTGGAAAGACATTTTCCGACGTCAAGATGGCCGCAGGACTTCTCGGGGATTTCTCCAGTTTTGGTAAGTAACATAAATGAATCTTGCTTGAATAAATTCTTAGTTTAAAGACAATAATTGATGTTACAGTTTTTAAGTTGTTATTTCTGTGACAATCGTTAGTGTACATGTTTTTTTTCGTTACGTAATACTCTCACGATTGACTATAGATGATTTACTATCCCGATTATTCGTCGATAGAAGATATCGAGATGACTCGTCTTCATGATTTTCTTACCATCATTCATCGTCCGATGATTTAGCTATGTACGTTTATTTTTTATCTCGTCTCGCAAATTATATTAAAGAAATGAATTTACGATTCTCAACTTCTAGAGACGTTATTTGACGAAAGCCCAAGGTAATCCTTCGAATTTTTCCGATACCACTTTTACTCCTCGAATATTTGCTGTATTAAGGTGGAAAACAATTTTCGGGGTTTTTTTTACTAGAATGAGTCGAAAATATTTCCGACCGACATCGTAACGGAAATCTACATTTGAATTTCAAGCTGACTTTGGATTCCTTAGCTAATTAAACCAGTTCCAATATTTCTGTGGCTTGATTTACGGATCGAAACCGGCCTCTATCAGTATTCTATATTTAATTTTAATTTGGAATTTTTTTATTAAATACGTAATTTAAACGGAAGTTTTCATCAAAAGATGGCCGTCTTAGAATTTTCTTTTTGTTCTTTTTATCTCTGATGAATAATGCATTATGTACGGTTTTCGTAGTTGTGGAAGAAATGGAGGGAATTTAGTATTCGAAACTGGCCTATATCAGTATTCTATATTTAATTGCCTTTGGGGACATTTTTTATTAAATACTTAATTTAAACGGAAGTAAAGATCAAAGGATAGTTTCCTTAGAATTTTCGTTTTTTATCTCTGGTAAGTAATGCATTGTAGAAGATTTTCGTAGATGTGTAAGAAATGGAAGGGAAAGGAAGGTCTTGAATCTGGAACTCCTACTTGCCGGGCGGTTCCTCTGATGAATATCTCCATCGATCTCGGTACCTGCGCGCAAGTAAGAGATGCATGTTTTTCTTTTTGAGTTCTTTCTGTTTTTACACTGAACTGAATTAGCGCATTTGAACGCCGGAAATCATTTAATAATTATACTTCACATTGATTTCAGTGCATACAGATTTCGTTTAGTGTACCCTCAATTTGAAATATAGCCATTATTTCTTTATGTATGTCGTGCTTATTAATAAATTGAATAAAATATAAAAATAATTTTACTGTAATAGTTATGATGTAGAACAGGTTACTGTTAAATATGATCTTAACAATAATCCTAAATGAATCATTATCTTTGCCAATTGCTCGCATTTATGTATGCACAACACAATAATACCCTAGATTATAATACCACACAATATTACCCCATTGCTATTCGCAAATGAATTAATTTAGCGTTTCTATTTTTCCAGATTCTGACATCCTTCCCTTTCGGCACTTCTATTTCATGGGAGTTTCTTCTATGTGATCGTGGAAAGGCACTTATGAGGAGTAACCAGGAACAAGAATACCCGGAGAACCACAAATGGTGAGCAGTTAAGAGTTTTTCTCTTTTGCATTTCTTCTTCTGATGGATCAGTATTATTTCTAAAGTGTAGAATTTGAGTGGTTGTATTTTCGGTTGTTGATTAACGGATCTAAACCAGTTGAAACTGATTGGTTGATTAAAAGGGATAACATGGTATATCGGCTGGCACGAAATGCATTATTGGTCCGTTATTTATCGTGTAACAGCCAATGTATATTAATATGTTTCAGAAGGAAAGTTTTGCATGAAAGAACGCTTTTTGGGGAAACTTATTTTCAGCAGGAAATATAACATTATTAAATTCTTCCGTTAAAAAGAAATGGTATTTATAGTGCGATTTGAAGCCACATTTGAAATTGATTATTTCGAATTGCATATGGAGTCTAAAATTTTCTTTGAGCAGCTTAGTCGTGACCAATAATGAATTCTTTTCTTAAACTTTTTTCCATTACAAACATATGAACTGCTAATCTCTTCACTATATTAGATGAAAAGTACTCCTTTCTGTGCGGAAAAACCGTGTGATACCGTTATCATGGTATTAAATAAAAATATAAATTCGCGTATTAATTCGTTTAGGCAAAATTCTTAGCACAGAGCAACTGTTAACATGGAAATGTTTTTTGGCTCTCAGGAAAATATCACTGCGACACCATACCAAATTGTACAAGACGCCATTCCTATTCTATATATCTATTATATATAGCTAACTCTCCGGATATACCTATATATTTATAGGGGATACGAATTCTGACCATGTTCCACAAGAGCCGTCGACTTCAGATTTTTTCAACGTACTGGCCCTACGCTCTAGATGCAATAATTCAGACATCGACGCTAGCTATCACGAGTTCGATGCCAGAAATTCCCAAAAATTGCAATTTTCCCATAAGAATGCATTGCGCGGATTTTTGAAAATTATTTTGAGGCACTTATCGTTAAGATAGAGTAACCAAAATTTCGGAGGTTGAAGTTGAGGTAGTCTTCTATGCTTCTCATGGAAAAAATGTAGCCAAATGACAGTGAGTTCGACGCCAGGTGGATGCAAAATTCTTCCATAAGAAATGCATTGCTGAAAGCTTTGACGATTTTTTTAAATGCCTTCCCGATAAGCTGGAAAGATAAAACCCGGAATGGTGATAGAGGCGTTTGAGAAGATTCTTTCATGACGTCCACTGCTTCTCTAGTGGTCCTTGGTTCGATGCTAGAGCGTCATTCCGATTCTACCATGCATTTCAAGCGGGAAGAACGGAATCTCATTTTAGGACCTTCCTGATAAGATACTGAATTGAAACTTTGAAACACGTGAGAGTGGCACTTAGCTAACATTTCCATGCCATTGACTCTCACGAACGGGTCCTGTGTTCGACGCCAGGCGGTCATTTACACTAATTTTTTAAAAATTGTTTCTATAGAACCAGTGGAAGAAAGGTTACCTTTGACCGTGAGTTCGATGCCAGATGGATGAAAATTTTTCACGTAAGAAATGCATTGCGGCAATTTTTAAGAATTTTGCTGGATAAGCTTCGAAAATGATACCCATAAGGGCAACTTATAGTAAATTTTTACCAATTAGCTTGCAGTATGCAAGCAACTTTTACTCGTATATATATATATATATATATATATATATATATATATATATATATATATATATATATATATAAATAATTATAAGTATTTTGAGTTCCTTTTGTAATCAAATTTAACGACCACTTTATTAGAAGAAGATGTACAGCTATTCATCACTTCTAAGGTTAAAATATTAATTATTAAATGTTTGAAATAATTTAATCCTTTACCATATGAAAGACGATGAATACTCCTAGTAATTAATTAGCTGCTTAAAGAGATTGGTTGAATAAAGGAACATAATGTAATATTTTTTTCTTAACTGCTCGAGAACCAGGAACTGTATTGTTGGAAGGATTTTAATCAACAATTATTTTAAATATCGTTTAATTTTTTCATCATCTCCAGAATGTTTTATAATCAATAGTGAAATGAAATTTTATGTGTTTAGGAGCATCTGCTATATTAATCAAAATTCGAAAGCAATTTAAAGATTCACCACCTTTTCGTCTTTGGTTTCATATATTATTGGTAAATTTTATCAATATTTTAATGTTATTCTTTTGATCTACATAAAGCTCAACGATTTAAAACAGGACTTGCGTAGATTTTAACGCTCTAACTGATGATCCTCTCCTGGTCTCTCACTTACATCGATAGAGACGCTTGTTTCAAACGATGCAAACAATTTGATCTTTTGAGTCAACTATCTCCTCAAATGTAAATGCATGAAGTGGATAAATCCAGCAATTTTTAAATATATAAATATGTTTGAGAAAGACATTCTTAGAAAAGATAACTTCGTATTTTTCGGGTATTCGCAACTATGTTTTTTTTTATCATGACGAGTGTTTCGGTATCATTAGGACTTTCCGTTTCTCTTGTACGCTTCTTGCTTCACCTGCCAGTCAGTACTTCTTGAAACGAGGGAGGCACTTTCCTTTTCACCTTTGTTTGTATTCAATGAAAATCAAAGGACAGTGAAAAGTACATTGATATTTTAGGAAAACGACTTCGTTATCATCTCCAAGGACAGCTGGCTCTTTTTTTCCTTCACCGTTAAGATATTAGCCCCTCTAAAATGGCCTGTTTTCACTGACCTTCGAGTCTTTCTCAAGTACAAGTTATTTCTAAGTTAGGTAAACAAACACAGTAAATATTACATTTATCATTATCTTAGTTTCACCTCCGGTCTGTACATAAACAATTTCTTTAGTTATAACTTAATATTGCTCATTTATCATTTGCAGCCCCCAAAAACGTTCTGTAGGGAACGCAAAAAATTTTAAATATGAATCCAAAGCACGACTTGCTCTAGCATCTAATTCTCTTATTTTTTTGCTCGTAATTGAATCGGCCGAAATAGCACACGATGTCTCAAAATTTGTCAAGCTCAATCTAGCTTCTGGTATTCTTTCTTTCAAAGATTCCTAACCTGCGTATGAGATCATCTTCGTTACCTTTGCCTTTTTTCGTAGCATTTTACAAATAAATTTATCCCTAGCGCTGCACTTTCTGGAGTTCACGGGTACCAACTTAATCCGCTGGATAATATTTTCATTCACAAGATTTTTTTTCAGAGACATATGCTAAGCAAGAAATCGTGTTGTAATTATTAAACGGACATTACTTTTGCTCTTCATTTACAAGAAAGCGATATTTTAGTATAAGTTTATAATGGTCGCACATAAAACATTGAATAACAAAACGAACAATAGTTATATTAAAGGAGAATATCCGACATTTCAGTTGGCATTCTATTTGAAGATTTGCAGTTTTTATTAAGAATTAATTGGGATTTTAGGCAACTTTCCGATGTGATAATTTCAGAAAGGAAGGAATTGTGTAAGTCATAGAATCACGCACAAAAGCAGACTTTCCCATAAACTGTGTCTCTAAGAAGAAGATCAACTTTTTGTATGAATTCCGTGATTTCTTAAAAAAAGTATAACAATGTTACAAATGTGGGTGATTATTGAATTACTGTTTACATTAAGGGAATTCCATCAGTTAAACAATTTATTCTCTTTTCCTACAGGAAATTCCATCATCATTAACTCCAGAATTACACGTAAGTACTCAGTTTCTTTTCTCTTCAGATGAACTAATGTTCCTCTTCTTCATCAAACAAGTCTAATTAACTCAAGATTTGTGCTTACAACAGCAGTTACTGTTGCTTTAAGCCTAAGCGACAATTTCGATCTTTGATTTAAATATCTTCTGCATTTTATATAAAGATGAGAATTTAACCGTCCACTTAACATATAATTTACATTCAACATTTTTTTTAACTCTAAACGTTAACAATAGACTATTGCAGCCATATCACAGCCAATGTTGCAATGAATTTGACAACAGTTATCAGTAGTTTTCTTAAAAGTGCACCATAGATGTACTAACCACCTGCTCTGTAGGGGGCGTGGGGAAGGCATTCCCTACAAACCTAGCCTACTCTTAGGCCTACAGTCGCAGGCACCTATTTCAGGGGCCTTTCTTTCACCTTCTTCTGCAGGGGTGAGGTAACTAAGCACTCACTTCTCACCTGCTCGTTCTTTCTGTCTATGAGGTCGGAGCTTGTCCTTGAAGTTGTGGCAGGGGGCCCTCTAGGCATAGAGGTGAACCCTATAGCACGTCACAACGGCCTGGAGGGTCCACTTCTTAGGGTTATTAGGGTTTCCCCCCCAATCCCCCCCTTCCCTCCCTCATCGGCTGTTTCATCGGAGAACCACCATTAGCGACGGTATGTCGCGCCCAGGAGTAAGTTATGGTGTTGGTTAAGGTAAAGAGTGTGTGAGAAGAACCAGGAGGAATTTGTTAATGTTAGAACGATTAAGGTATGGTCAAGCAGCCAGTTAGGAATGCTGTTAACATTTCAGGGGTTTTAATTTTCTTCTGAGATTTGAATTTATTAATTTTTAAGTACAATCACCGGAAAGAGAATTCATCATATATTATTAATTATGCATAAAATTTTTAAGTCGAAACACTTTCCGAATTCGGATATCGTGATCATTTTGAGAACTTTTCGGTTTACATATACTTCCGTTAAATTCGTTTTCGTCACATGCAACCAAGTACTTCCTCAGAAATAAACTCTTAGAAATTGTTAATGTTCCACAAGATAAATTCTTACATCAATTTACACAATTTTTATCTTAATATTTAACTTTTATGGCGATGGATGTATAAGATATTGTTTTAGTAATAATTGTAGTTGGAGAGTTTGTTTTTCTCTCATGAACACCACACACGATCACAAACCCATTCACTAACGCATACGTGTATAGCACATTCTCACCGTGAAGATAATATTATCGTGATTTACTCGGACACTAGTGAGTGGATTTAAAAAATGTCAATGTGTTGGAGGATCCTTTTTTTAATTATTAGTAACCGCCTTCTTATTATGGCTTTCACTTCAAACGATTAGCTTTCTAAAAATTGGAACAGTAAAGGACAATTACATTAAACGTTTAGTTAATAACACAGTATATTGAATAATAATGAAGAATAAAACCATTTTATCATTATAAATATAAAATATAATTACTCTTAGCTCTCGGGCAGATTAACCGGTATCTTTGCATAAAAGGATGAGACACAATACAGTTTCAGCTGACATACTCTGTTCCTGCATACATTTAACTTAACTAGCCAGGTGTCTTTTTAATCCAACTAACTTTAATCGTTATTTGTAATTATTGAACCTTCCGGAAAGAGATAAGATGAAGAATTCACTCATCTTTGGCAGGCATTGGAATTATTTGCTTTCCATATGGAAGTATTTTTAAAAAATACTAGTGCACGAATATACGTTTTACGCTATTGGTCTACAGTAAAGTTAATTAAAGCTTCCTTCCAATCGATTCTTTAAGATCGCGACAGTATAAGGTACATTTAAAAATAGCCAATTCAATCCAAATCTTGGTGAAGGCTATGTGTATGCCATGTTCACTGTAAGACGAAATTTGCAATGAAACGTTCTATTCTACATTAAGTTGAATCGATACTACTAAAGTCTCTTGGTGGAATTTCCTCAACACAATTACGTTGTATTTGCTACATAAAAGTGCATCACTATAATGAGCAATAATTTCAATTTTTTTTATTGCCAATATTTATTCAATTTGCCTGATCCATATGAACTCTCCGCCTTCTTCCAAATTACTAATCTCGTCTTTTCTTAAAATCACCTTAAGCTGTAAAAGTAAATTAATAGAAGTTAGATTATACATAGAATGAAATCATCACAGTCTAATTCCTCTGAACTGTCTTCGCATTTACCGGCCAACAGATTAACCTTCCTGTTCCATAGATACGTGATTGACTGCCTGTTTGTATCTTATATTTTTTTGTACATTTATATGAATAAAACTGCTACGATATTCTAGGCAGACCACCGGGTGGATCGATGTCTTTGATAATATTCTTTGCGTTATTTTTTTCGCGTTTGTTTTATTCAAGCTCATTCTCTCGCACTTATTAACCTAGGATTACTTAGCTATTTCGTCATTGGTCAAGAGGTCCAAATTCCTGCCGCAAAATAAAGAATCAGCTTGTTTATGGGGAATTAATGTACTACGCAGATGGATATTGTCCGCTTCACTAACCAAACTACTACTTGCTTAAGTTCTCTTGCACATATGAAAACATTGCAACCTCGCGCAGTCAGCATGGTTTCCTTCAAGGTCGCTTCTGTGATAGCCATTTAGCTCTCCTTAGTCATGATATGATGCAAGCAGCCGACAAAGGCTTTAGGCCAGATGACAGATTTTGCTAGTTTTTAGGACGGCATTCGATACAGTGCAATACGCGAAGCTACTTCTCATACAATCGGCGATCATATCAGTGTAGATCATTTAGTGTATTTAGCCGTTCCTAACGAGTAGTATTCTAACAAGGAGAGACTCTCACTTTTGTCCGGGGATTTTGATGAAACTTTTTGTGGTGGTGCATAAAGTAGAGTAATGAAATAGTGTAACGGCGTTTCTCTGAATGGGCCTTAGTTTCGCTGCAATAATTAATTGAAAATTGAAAATCTGAGTATAGGCAACCCCGCATTACACGCCCGTACTAGCCGAATCTGCAGGAAATAACACCTTTTTTACTAATATTTTTAACTTAATTTTCATTTTCGTTTTTAATTATTTTCCTTGTTACTTACTTATGGACTAAATAATAATAATAATAAATAGATTTAATCAATAGTCCCATTAAATAACCTTCGCCAGCGCTATTTCTTCATTTACGGTACTTAACGACGGCTATCCTAGGAGCACAAAAAGGACTTGCATTCGAACGATTTCGGATTTCCTATTCAATAGAAAGCGACTGCCTTTTAATGTTTAATAATAATCACTAGGTGCATCATAGTTGTTTGTTGAATAATAATCGTCTCCGACCACATACATGCAGATAAATCCCTAGCTAACGGGAAACTTTCCATAATTAATGTCTTACTCGACGTCACCTCTATTTTCTAGCAAAACTCAAGCCAACATATATCGAAGCCACTAGAATTTTGTGAAGGTAAACGTCTCTCTATTGAAAACGAATACTGATAGATATTTGGAAAGAAACTTACTTCCCCATGAGTGGTGCCGCAATGCCTATGACTGGAGAGTGACTTCTCTTGCTATCATTTACTTCTACGCATGATACAAATAATTTTTATCCATCTTCAATTATCAGGAGAGGAAATGTTGATTGTGTTCTTAAATTTTATCAGTTTCAATAATGAATAAGTTTTTGGGTATAAATTACAACAAAAGGAGCAAGAAAATTGAGACATTTAAGGAGATTTTAATTTCATATTAGATTTACAATTTCCAACTTCGGCAGAAGAAATGACAGAATTATGTATCTTTCAATTCAAAATCACAAAATTTTCAAATTCTATGCAATAGTCATACACGACATAGAACTCCTGGTATATAAACGTCAAAATATTAAATCCTGGAAAATATTCCAGGACCATATATTATACTTCCAATAGATAGCTGCACAGTTTTTTCCCCTTTGTGCGTTAATGTTCCCTTCACGTCAACTCTATATTCACATCCCGACTGATCTGTATTGATCACATAGTCCAGTTGATAGTTTCTCATTAGGTGATTCGTCTGTTTACAGAATAGTTCCGCAGCCTTAATAGTGTTTTCTGGAAATACAATATCTCTATGTGAAACGTAACTCGTCACCTTCCTTTGTCGTATTTTGAATTATTTTTTAAATCGGATCAGCCATGATTTTGAGGCAGTGAAATTGAATTCATTCGACAAATGCTGATACCCCACGGATAAAGTGGAAAGTGTGAAGCTAACTGTTGGAGACTTCTGGAGGTAACATGCTCACATCTCATTCTCGCTTCACAAAATCTATCATATGTGCATTTGTTTATCATATGCATCTTATCAATTCGAGTACCACCATTTATAATATCCTTACTCCACACCGGAATCTGAGATTTGCGTCGTAATAAATGTGAACCTCTCATTTTTAAAGTTGCTACAGACCATTTTGGGTGTTTCATAGCAAGATTAACGACCTTAATTTTCGCATCTATCGGAACAGGAAGATACTTTGGAGATTTCGGAGATGGTTCATAGGAATCACTGTTCCCTTCGATTGAAGGAGGGCTGCTGTCTCCCGATTCTGGTTCTTCATTGCTCTCATTCACAAATTCTGCATCTGCGTCTTCATTTTCAAGGAATAACTCTTCCTCCTCAATGAAGATATTTTCAGCTATGATCTCCATGAATTTTTCCACAACTTTCTCGCCCATTAAACGGGCCTTTTTGGATATTTCCACGTTCACGAGATTATCAATGACATTCATGGCCGTTAAATTTTCTGGAAATAACAGTATTTACTGTACTATTTGTCAATATTAAGAGTAAAAAATCCAAAATTCAATGAGATGGAAAAAGAAAATGTTATTTGCGGAAATATTGACTAAAAATTCGCTTAATCAAGAGAAAAATTTTCTCCTAAAGTTCAATAATAAATTTAAATCGAATGTGAGCACATTTTTCTAGAGCAAAAATGATTCTGAAGAGCAACCTTAACGCTTACCTAGTAGATATTTAACTGCGCCCGTAGCATCCTCTTTAGAATGTTCGCTGAAGGCTGCTGGACTCCTTTCATCCTTACTTGAATATCCAATGGAAGAAGTGCTAGGTAATAGAAGTAAATGATAGCAAGAGAAGTCACTCTCCAGTCATAGGCATTGCGGCACCACTCATGGGGAAGTAAGTTTCTTTCCAAATATCTATCAGTATTCGTTTTCAATAGAGAGACGTTTACCTTCACAAAATTCTAGTGGCTTCGATATATGTTGGCTTGAGTTTTGCTAGAAAATAGAGGTGACGTCGAGTAAGACATTAATTATGGAAAGTTTCCCGTTAGCTAGGGATTTATCTGCATGTATGTGGTCGGAGACGATTATTATTCAACAAACAACTATGATGCACCTAGTGATTATTATTAAACATTAAAAGGCAGTCGCTTTCTATTGAATAGGAAATCCGAAATCGTTCGAATGCAAGTCCTTTTTGTGCTCCTAGGATAGCCGTCGTTAAGTACCGTAAATGAAGAAATAGCGCTGGCGAAGGTTATTTAATGGGACTATTGATTAAATCTATTTATTATTATTATTATTTAGTCCATAAGTAAGTAACAAGGAAAATAATTAAAAACGAAAATGAAAATTAAGTTAAAAATATTAGTAAAAAAGGTGTTATTTCCTGCAGATTCGGCTAGTACGGGCGTGTAATGCGGGGTTGCCTATACTCAGATTTTCAATTTTCAATTAATTATTGCAGCGAAACTAAGGCCCATTCAGAGAAACGCCGTTACACTATTTCATTACTCTACTTTATGCACCACCACAAAAAGTTTCATCAAAATCCCCGGACAAAAGTGAGGGTCTCTCCTTGTTAGTAAGGGGTACGCACGCACCTAGCCTCACGAATTACATATGTCTGAGAAATAGCATTTTACTATGATTCTATTATTCTATTCTATAAAAACGTATTCTACGTAAAAATTGCTCTACGCTTAAGATCAAACCCAAACTTAAAACTCGTTGGTGCGCTACAAATGAAATTCCCAATTTTTGTTGAGGCACGAGGTAAAATAGTACGACATTTCTTTGGATCATTCAACGACTTTTGCTTTTGCCAACCCCACTGTTTTTCTCTTCGATTCCACCTTCAATAGCTTTCTTTACGAATCTCACTCTCAATATTTCACCCACCCATTTTCTCTGCCATCGTTTTATTGCTCCAATCAAACCTTCCGCGCCATCTCCAGCACTTCCGCGTTTCACTCGCTATAAACCCTGAACATGAAAACGTATTTGTATATTTCACTCTTCTCATAGTAAAGCCCATTTTTGGCCCAGTAAAGGATAGAAGGATCTGATATATCTTTCATTAGACAGTGTCTCACTATTATTTACGGTTGAGATAGTATGAAAGCCACTGAAGTATGAGTGTTATTATTCACGGTGTCATTGCGTTGCACTTAAGTCAACTTTTATCACTCCAGCTGCGTGAATACAGCAATATCAAACTACCTCACTCATCAACTCATCTAGTAAGACTCATCCCCCCTTCAAATAATTTGTTAGAGAACATTTGGGAATTCGACCGACATTTGCCCTGATGACTTAACAGAAAGTGCTAATATGCCAAGCTCGGAATATTTAAGAATATAAAAAATAAGTTTGTATCCCCATTTTAATAACATTCCAGCAATATCGGTGTCCATAATTATTATATAATATTACATAAATTCCGTATCATGCTATTATTAATATATCAGTGAACTTTCGCCTCAAAAGTGAAGGAACTAAATTTAACTCATAACAATATGAAATTATTGTTGTATTCAAATTAACCCTTTTGAGTAATAAAACGGAAATTATTCCTCCTCTTTTCTTAAATACCGATGATGAATCTGAAGCCAAAATCATAAACAAGACGCCTAAAAATACCTTTACAAAATTTTACTTAACGTAAAGCAAGGTATGAGAAATGCCTGAAATCACACCACAAAATCAATTTTATAGCTCAAATCTTGCTTATTTTTGTTAGAAATCTTCCAATATCTCCCAAAATGTTTTCATATTCTCCCCAATATTAATAAAACTTGAGGTATCCTAGCCCTCTTGATCGCGACGGAGGAAAATATAACTTTCCTTTGGAAAATCGTTTGTTTAAGAAATTATCCTATATACAAGTCCTTACGCTTTACTTATCATAATTGCAAATAATGGATCACATTGCTTCCCTTTCCAAACAGCTATCAACTCCTCATCGACCTTTGTGAAGAGGCCTGAATTCTCCGCTTGTTCTTATGGAAAAATGCATGGGCGCGGATTAAAATTGCCTTGGTCCTCAAGAGAGCAGTTTGTATATATCCGTAAAATTTATTTCATTTCAATTTCGTTCGAATTCTCGCAAATTTCGAATCGAAAACGATATTCCACGACCAAAGTAAGAATTTTTATTCCATTATTATCCTTTCAGTACTTAGATCGATTTATAAGGATCTTAATTTCAATTTTAAGTTTGTAAATGAAACGAAGCCTGCAAACGGTAAAATATAAATAAAAACATAACTTTATGTGCATTTCCACTGGGGAATTTTCGAGTCATCGAGAGCAGAGGCCGCGATACTTTTGGAAAAAAATATTGATTTGTAACAGTTCATTTTCACTCTTTTTAATCACTGATTTTCTTATTTCTATCTCATTGGGAGGAGATTGAAATTGAATTCAAAATGCGATTCTTTGTATTTCTTAAAGAGGGTTACTTACATGATAAATAAATATTTATTTACACTCGACGGTGATGATTATATAAAAGTAGTGGATTCTCCCGTCAAAAATGATGATGATAATTGGGAAAAAGTACACTATAAGGCTATTCTGATTAATCAAAAATATAAACAATCCCCCTCAAATTTTATAATCCATCATGGAAGACGCTAAACCTTTAAATGTAATCGGAATGCCTAAAAAATAACTTGACAAAATTTTATTGAACCTCGTCCACAGGAATTACCTAGTTTTTAAAGCACTATTACATCAGGTAGTCAAAGATCTTAGCGCTGTTTAGCATAACTAAAATCAAACAAGACCAGAATTTATACTGAAATTTTCGACCCTTATTTAATTTTTAAGTGTATTTGCATGTTCATATACAACGAAAATCGGAATTTACTTTCTTTTCATTATTTATTAATGATTATTTAAAAATCTCTTACTGACTATTTGTTAAGTTTACGTGCTATTCCGCAAAACATTTTAAAAGCATGTTTTCTTGGTAAGTGATTCAAATTCTTGAATTTATGGAAAGAGCATATCAACATCTTACAACATATTAAAAAATCCTATGAATCAAACTACTAAGATGTAGGACAACAAAAATGACTTGCCATCCTGTAATTAAAATACGATTCGAATCCTTTTTTCTTAAAGTTTCTGCTATCCCTTGTGATTACAATATAAGAATGATATTCGTGCTCCAGAATCATCCATGCCCTCCTTCACCCATTCTCATATAATTCATTAACCTCCTTGTAATTCAAACGTGAAGCAAGTTTCATTCATTTCAAAAAAAAATTTCATGCACCGAGGTTTTCCTTCCAGCTCCTCCGAATGAGCCCGCAAAGGTAAATCCTCAAAAACTAGTCCTCCAAAGATGAACACACCTGCGATACGCTTCAGATGACAGTCTTTCCTAGTACACAGCGCGGGATTTCTTTTTTCGCCTCCGCAGAACAGAGGAGCTAATCATAAAAATAAACACAGAGTTACTCTAAAGAGAAATAGAGGGCTTCTCCTTATGGAGCGCGTTCCTTGAGCTGCAAAGGTTAACGGAATACACAAAGCAATAGAGGCGGCCTCGAATGTCACAGGGCGGGGTGTTTAAATATTGAGCAGAAGGGGAAGAGAAGTGAGGCAAAAGTAAAGACAGAGGCTTTGGTCTCCGCTTTAAATAATTGAGCGCCCTCCAAAGCACTCACACGCACGTGCGCTTATGCAAAGGAATAACGGACCCCGACAAAGAGCAAATCTCCAAACGATTCCATTTTGAGGGTTTGTTTAAATATTTCTCTCTGCTCGAGCACTGAATATTAGTGCCTATTTGAATAGTGCCAAGTATACGCTTAATTCTCTTTTTACAACGTGGATGGGGTGGGGGTCGTCGAGCTCTTGAGGCGCCTTAAAAATTAGAATGTAGCCGAGGACGGTGTGATATTTTCGCGATTATTGTTTCTGGAAATTGTGAGGAAGTTTAAAAACGCGTTGATGTATATTTATCTGTACAAAAAGATCTATTTCTTACGATTTATTGCTCACTAGCTGAAGTACCCGTTGAGTATCGACGGGGAAAACAGAAATAAGCAGTTATAGTTTAAAAATATTTACAACAAGACTTAGTATGTGTTATTTTTATGATAATATTAATAAACTAACAAGACCTAGAAAATGAAATATTGAAGATCTGGAGCGAAAAATAAATTGAAATAAAATGGTGTGATAAAAAACAACTTTTCTAAAATCTTGACACTTAAAGTTTAAATCTTAAACATACATTAATTTTAAGAAAGGATTTATCACTAAAACTTTTCATATTGTAATAAAGCTTATATATTTTGGAAGGAAAATTAAAAACGTAGCTGAAACAATCTCTTCTAGGAGTACTTGGATTACTACCTCTGAATTACCCAGAATTACTGAGTATGGAGAGACAAGGTAAGAGCAATATTAATAATGGAATCCTATTGGAACGAGATTGCGACTAATAAGTCTCTTCTAACGTCTTTTTATATTATACAATTATATATCTGTTACAAGCTTCTAATATTTTCCATCTTTGGGAGACAAGAAAATTACTACTGTATCTTAGTTCACTGCCCCACTAATGCATAGGAAGAGTTGCAATTTTTCTGATTTTCTCCTTTGAAATAACGAAATGAGCCACATAATTCTACCACATATTTCACGATATGGGGATCATTAATGCATTTGCAAAATGCTAAATGTCGAAGTTAGTAGTAGTACTGTGAAAAGTGCTTTGACAGCTGAGGTCATTTCACTCGTGGGATCCCACCGGGAATCGAACCCGGGACCGCTTTTATTGAAGGCGAACACCGCTGCCCACACGGCTATCTGGGAGCACCAAGCCGAAGTTTTCCGAACTTTTTAATAAATACCGGGCACGACCTATTAGCACGGAGACCCTTATAAAGCTATTGCAGGTCGGCTTGGAGGGAACCCCGGTCACATCACAAGGAGAAACGGACGAGAAAAAAGTTTGACAGGGTTGGTTTCCCTAGCCACTATACAGTCCGAGCATGATTCCATGTCCTTGGGAGACTTTTTAGGCAAGATAGTGTGATTTTGTCCGTTATTTTGTTACGTTAATTTCCGTTTACTGCGTTATTGTTAGCAACCAAGGGTCTCATCTCGTTTTCGGAAACGGTTAATAATCTCACTTTAACTGACTATTTAAAATTTTTTGACTCATCGCGGCTTTCTATAAACTAGAAAGCTCTATTGTCTCGAAGTTAAGCGCGAACTGGTTAATGGTTGGTGTCTCTCTATTACATCTATTTTATGTTTATCCCTCAACGTAAAGAGATACAAAAGTTATCATAAACCCCCACCTTTTATGATTTCCATGTTATCACATTTTTCCTTTACATTTTTTCGATTTCGATATCAGTAGGTTATCGCAGATTTTTCATACCACCTTTGTGGGTGTTACCCTGCAGTGTTACTTTTTCCTAAATGAAAATCTTAGGTTTTTTACATTCACCTCTCTATTTCTATTTACCTATACATTATTTATGTTTTTATTGTTATACATTTTTATTGTTATACATTTCTATTATTATATATTGTTATATTGTTTTTATGTTTTTATTATTTACCACGGGTTATTTGCAATAAGAGACTTCTCAGGTTCAATCTTGCCTCAATAAAGATCTTTTGTAAGTACCCATTTAAACGCTTCGTTGAAATCTAAATGGAAATTCTAACACCATTCACTTCTTCACTCCATTTACCGCTTCAGAATAGATTCCGATGGCTCCTCTTTGACTCTCAACGTGAGGTGATCCCCAAGATCAGATGTCCCAATTGCAAATTTAAAACCTTTTAAAGAGTAAATTCGATCCTAAAATCCGCTTTTCCCTTCACCGGGGCCATCTCATACTTATCATAATCGGATATTCTTAGTGAAACTGATGAATAAAATTCTACCAAAATTATTTACTAATAGCTGATTCAGCGAAATGAATGCACTTTGAAGGGCTAAGACCCTTATGAAATTTTTGAAATTTTGAAATATTTTTAAATTACTATGGAAAACTAGGATGTAAATCAATCATAAAAGGTATTTTTAACTCTAATATCGCAATTTATGGAGATTGCCACTCTACTGTACACAGTTATTTTTACCTAAATCTATTCCTAATTACATTTAACATTAAGTATATCATTTCATTTTTCAGGAAAATTCTTAAATCTTAAAATTTACATCAGACCGTAATAGATTTCATCTTGCGGCTATAATTTTGAAAGCTTTGATCTTCATTTACGTTTGCTCATATTGAAATCAGTTCCTATTTCATCGAGGTCGTAATTCCTATTCCTATACAAGTTTGTTTTAATAAACTTCGTATGTTGAACACTCTTCGCCATTTCCGTCGAAAATTATACGTCGTAATCAGCAAATTCAATTTAATCAGTTCACCGCAATATATCGCGTTTTCGTAATATTTAATCTCTCTATTCACACGAATTTGAGAGTAAATCATCGGTAAATATTTACTCTCCGATTAATAACACTTTGATTGCTAAAACGATATATCCAACTCATACATCTTCCCAAAGTTTATTTACAGTGGTTACTGAATCGGTGTTTACAAAGACGGTTGCCTTAGTAATTACCGATAAGAGTAAGAAATATTCTTTTAGCATGAATAACGACTACAAGCGGGCCAGGGTATAGTGATTTTTGAGTAGGAAATAAAGACCCTGCTTGGTATTCAGGAAGGAAACCACTCTCCCGAAAACAGTATGTCATTCAAGGCATGTATTTTCTACGAAATCATATCATTTTGGTTGGGCACAAAATTTAAAACAGAGTCGTTAGGGTACATGATTTAAATTATGCAACTTACATTAAAAAATAATCATATTCAAAATTATTTCCAATAAATTTAAACAATATAAAACTTTAAAATGTATCTATCCTTTTAAATTACGTATAATAAAACGAGTACAGTGCAGGAAGCAGAAAAAGCGTGCAAAACTTCGTCATGATTTTTTTATTAAGTTTTCTTCCGATTCAGATATGAAAATTAGCAAATAGCCCTTCTCTGCTTGAGGGTAGAAACTTTCTACTTATAATCATTTCGCTCGAAGTAAATTTCTCGGAATCTTTTAGTTTATTTTCAGTTCTTCCATTGAAGCTTTTCTTAAAACATCACTCAATACATTTTCCAGACTTTATCCTACAGGCTTTCATACTAATTGTTCACACAACTCTTCTTTGATCGTTTCATTGACTCTTTCTTTCCTACATTTGCGGGACACATAATTTCCTCTTTGCCTCCTATTTGGAAATTTATCTGATATTCGTGAATATCAGATAAATTTCCAAATAAACAGCGAATTAACTACATAATAGACCGCAGAATAGAAAACATCGTAAGTATAGCATAGAGTACAGTTTTAGTTGTTGAGTGAAGTCCGATGGACGTTGGCCTAGTACATTAGTAAATATTTAAATGGATGAAATGATCACGTGGTTATCATGAGCCATTTTGATTTAGAAATTGGTTGTAGGCTTCCAAAATCGTTTCCCAATTACTTGAATAATTGATTTCCATCTGTCCTTAGATCTTCCTCTAGGCCTCTTCAATTCTCTTGTAGTCCAGTTGAGAACTGATGATGTCCAATGGTTGTCCTTTATCCTGATCACAAGTGCTGCCCACATTTATTTAAATTACCTTATTGTTACCTTACGTTTGAGGAGAACGGTCATTAAGTATACAGTTCTGCATCATAAATCAAGAGACGAGTGAAAAAAATCAACCTATCAAGATATGAATGATATGTTCTATAATTAGAAAGGATAAAAAATGTTTGCTATGGCTACAACAATTTGTACTCTACCGTGGCACTGTAGTTAGCAATATTAATGGAATGTAAATAGAAAGAGAAAAGTAAGACGTTATTTTTAAAATTGATTTCTTCCACAACTTATATTAAAAACAAAGGAAATGGAAGATTTATTTTCCTCTATTTCGTACCGGAAGAAAGGTCAAAATCAATTCAGCTTCCATAAAGGGGACCTTTTGTATATACAGTAGCACTGCTATATTGCCAGAGTACTTCTTTTGTGCGAGTATCGATACACCCGATGAATTACTGCAGAATTAGAGAAATCCGCACCTACTTTGCCTGCAATAACTCTTCCCCGAGCAATATCAGGGCAGTAAATATGAAGAAGAGATTTCACGGCGTTACTTTCTATAGAATAGCGATCCATTTTTTTCGCTCATCTGCATTCAGTTTTCACCTCCGCACCAAATATTCAGCATAATCTCATAAACTCCGTAAAGATTTAGCATCCACTCGAGAGAGGGCACTCGTAATCCCATATTATAAATTCCGTCCGCGTTATTCGCTATAAATAAGGCCATTCCGCGAAGGGTAAAGTTATAAAGCCTTTTCTTTACGAGGTCGTTTTTAACCTCGAGGAACAGCGCAGGCATCCTTTCCTCACTTCCTCTGTAATTTCACTTGGCCTGTGTAATGGCCGCTTTCATCAAAGCAAGTGCCTTCTGCGATTGGCTCTCCCGCAGCCACAATATTTCCCCCATTTTCGTCCCAAATCTCCGAGGCTACAAAACATCGCCGGAGGATGCTTCCCTTTAGCAATCAATCTCTCCATTTTCCGTCGATGCCTCTTCTTTCCATCACACGTGCGTGTGTGCTCACGCGTGGGTGTATTTGCGGTAAAACCTGGCCAAAGACGCTACTCAGGAAAGAGAGTGAAAACCACGCTAGAAGCGCCATTACAAATTTTTGTTTATCAGAAAACAATAGGCGTATTTATACAATATTACAATAGGTTGTTTTGGCTCTTTAAATTTTAAACAAGTCCTTCATACCTGTCGTTCACTCCTTTGGCGCAGGTTACTACTTCTACAGGGTTGTTGAGTGAGAATGCGAAGTATAACGCAAAAGAACTTTTAATGGAGACTGCTAGCAACAATAATACGACATCAACAACTGAACGGCGGTTTAAACAACGATACCAAAAATGCTACCCATTGTTGTTCCACTAACGGACGTACAAGCGGAAAGGAAATAAACTCATTTTGATAGGTTCACACAAGTTATACAAATAATTCAAATGGAAATTATAAAACTAACACCTTTAAAACGAAACGGAATCTTCTTTACCTCAATCTACTTGCCACAGCTGTAGATAGATATAGGTATCTACTACAGATATCTACAGCCGTGAACTTGTTGCGCAATACTGGTTGCCGTCTTGTTTCACATTTTGGAACAGAATGTTTACAGTTGACAGAATGGTCTGCTTTCTGTACAGAGAGAGCGTCATCCTTTGTCGCTTAATTCTAGTTATTTTTCATTCCAATATGAAGCAATTCTTACTTGATGGAGAAATGGGAAAGAATGATGTATATGATATTCGTCCTATCGACTTTTTGACGAGGATTGGCAACGGTGTGTTGCAGCACTTCTAGGGAAGGGAAAAATTCCTCTTATAAGCGGGCAGCAGAGCGTTTTAAGCGGTATTTTTATCATGTGCTTAGTGTAAAAGGGACCTATTGCGAATTAAGTGGAATAGTTTCTTAAGCGGGAGCTTTTTAAATGGGTTTTAAGGGATTTGTGTTTGGTTACGTTAAGCAGGCTCTTGTTACGCTCTCATCATCACCTGTATTATTTATTCCACCATCACCATTTTAGCATTTAGGTTTGCATGGGGTAGAAAGCTTCCGAATGGGCTGATTACCTCAGTCATGGGCATCTTCATCCCTGCGCAACAATCCTTTTCTTTTTATTGATTATTAGCATACCATTTTATAATTATAATTGATTCGAATCATGACTGGTGTTGAAGGTTTATTATTTAATTATTAAAGGAGGTTTATTATTCATTTTATTAAATTTAATTTTCTATTTTCTACGAAACACAGAGCTCTTAGCGCAAAGATTTTTAAATCTTTTCTGATGTATAAATATATAAACGCGCCAGTAGAAAATATTATCATACCTTGAGAAGGCGCTAAATCTGTCGCGGAAATCGCCAAAAGGGCAAAAACTGTTGTAAAACTTTATGGTCATCGAAGCTTAATATTTGGAAACTTCTCAAAGTTTGTACTCTACTGTTTGTTGAAATTGCATCACCCGGAAAGAACTGCTCTAATGAATCTAAACACGGAGAATATGTAGAAGAACATAGGTAATGAAGTCGCAGAATGAAAGTCAAAGGCAAAAAAGTCACATAAGGACACAGAGAAGGAAAAAAAATACGAAAAGGGAACATTAAGGACAAGTACTTATTAATTTTGTACAAAAGGTTTTCTTATATTGAAGGAATTCCCCTTCTCCATCCAACCACCCTAACCAAAGCAGATAATTACGACCTCGTAAAAAGCTAACCGACGAAAATTACGTCATTCTTTACATTAATAACAATAACATTTTATTATGGCGTGAGTCGTTTTTATGGTGACATACGCTCACTTATACCCTTTCCTAGCTTTATTCTGTGAACATATTCCTGTGATTTTATTACCGGTCACAAAAAATGATTTTTCCAAGTACTTTCTTTCTTGACAATATTGTCTTTGTTTTGTTCTTATTTTTTTCTGTGAAAGTGAAATCGGTCACCATGTAAAACAGTGTGTGTAAACTACTAAGATTGCAGAAAGGTGGCGAAACACGTAGGCACAGTACTGTCTCCTCTTGTATGACCGGAGAGGTCAGTGTTATACCAAGTTCACTTAGTGAGGAATCATCATACGAAAAGGAAAATAGAGAGTAATTTCCAATATATTTCATCGAAGTCAAATTTTAAAGGCTTGAAAATGTTTCTATACATGTAATTTTAGCGTTCGGGCTAGTGTGAATAGTCAGGAAGTAAGGGGAATTCCGGGATCAACGACCTTCTAGGAATCACATCAATCACGGATATCATCTCTAATAATGTCCAGACTACAATAAAACCAACCAATATTGTTGCGCAACATAGTTGCGAGCATCTAATAACGAACAGCTTCAACAACCGCGCAACAACAACAATGTAAACATGTAGCTATTCTTGAACTACAATGTAGTACATCTTCCGGGAACTTCCAGGAGCAGGGAGGAACGTCCGGACGTATTGATAAAATTTTCGAACGTAATTAGCAAATAAGTCGGATGGTAATGTAGTAACCCCATTTCTGCTTTCATGTAGCTCACACAAAAGAGGAGAAAATCCATTTGTGTCACTCGAACGGCGTAAAAGCCTTCATCTTCCATTATTCCTTTTCAGACGCTCCACTTTCTCTTTGGGAACACATGTAGCGCCTGTTTCTTTGAAAACCGCGAGCATCACAAAGTTTTGGCCCGCTCAAAGAGGAATAAAAGTGACTCCAGACTAACGTTTGAGTTAGGAATAATAAGGAATGGGGCGTCTTCTGCACACATGGAAAAGTTTTTAAAAGGCAGACAAGTGAAAAGCGGAGGGCGCACGTGCCGCTGACAGTTGAGCAATTGGAAGAGCAAAAGAAGATTCCGAGAGACGAAAGCGGTGACGTAATCTGAGGAGTGGAAATGAGTTGAGATTGAGGCGTTCGATGGGCGTCCATTCCCAACAGCGCTCCTTAAAATGTTTCGCAGTCGATGATTTGGTCCGACCGTATCCCGACTATAATGAACGGGTCATTTTCCACCAATAGAACTGGACAAAACGGGAAGTTTTTTCGCTCGATTTGCGGAGGGTGCTTCTAATTCTCCTTTTCGAACGTTATTTCAAAGAATATAGGTCGCATTTTACCAGGAAAATGGGCCTTAGCTAAAGAGAGAAACTTCTCTAACTGCCAGCGCGCAAATGCGTTGAAGAGTTTGATACTTTTCTAACTCGAGATAACTGCTTCCGGAAGCAGATTTTTCTGACATAAAATAGAGATTTTGTGAAAAGTAACAGTAGATATAATAAGAAAATAAATCATAATAATTTTCGGCATATGACAGGAAAGTCAACACCAAGGTTCGAGCTACATCTTTAGTCATGTTGTCATCGCGTATGGTGCGCGGAAAGAATAAATTCTTTAAAAGACTTATCTTACGATTTTTCTTATTTTTTCTATTTCTCTTATTTTACGCTCAGGCAGGAGGGTCACATAACACAAATTTCGCATTCTGCAAACGTTTTTCTCTGAATTTATCTTGGAATCGCAGCCTATTTTCTAATCTACCTTCTTTCAAGGATTCTCAACCAGCGTTTGAAAGCACAACTCTTGCTTTGTTATCGAAGCATTATTTTAATTACTCGAGTTGAATCCGGATCAATTTGGAAATGAATCGGGCTCGGACTGTGTTTCAGGCCTAAAATATGATGCAATCCATCGGGCCGAGATAGGGTTATGAACGGGCCGGACTCGGACAAGAAATTTCAGCTCGTGCAAACCTTAATTCCAAATCCCTATACTAATCCCATTCTCCTTAATATCGGATTTTAATTCATCAGTTTTTTTTTGAGTAATTGAAATATTACACTTTCAGTGCTATTTTTCAAGCTATATACATTTCTCATTTTGTGATTTCTTTCTTCTAATAATGATGCAGATGTGCTTACACTGTTTTTCACTTGCATTTATTATTTTGGTAACAATATAGCTGGTAAAATTTCTTTCACGAAAAATAGTATGTCAAAATTCTATGAGGCGAAGGCCGAGTTAGAAAGTAAATAGTAAATTAGGGTTGCCTTGGCTACAGCGGTGTCACTTTGAAGCAATGACCACTTTAGAGGAAAGCGAAATATGTCCACCTTTTAAAACGCCAAAGAGAGCGCATACGACTCTTTTTTATTATTATCATTAAGGGATACGCTATCTGCTTCAGTTGTGTACTTGTGGCAACAGTAATTCCTATTTAGGCAATTTCATGAATTGTATGCACTGGAAAAGTAATCAAACATTTTTAACGCTAAATCTTTTCAAAGCTTTATTGGCTAAGGTAGCCAACCTAGAAATTTTGCAAATGATGAGGGACGGCAACGAATCTTTTGACCCAACAATATCTCTCAAGAAAATAACGGATTTGAAAAAAAAGCCTGATGGGACCGGGAAACGAACCCGGGGTCTTGCTTAATTTAGGAGGCTGCTTTTTCCAACAAAGCTATATGACCAGAACATTTTGACCGCCCGTTTTAGGAACTTGGTTTCCTAGCCCTTGCGAATAGAAAATGTTCAGGTCCCATTTCGAAATTTTGCGCTACTATTTTTCAATACAACATTCGACGCAAATAATTAAATAAACAGACATAAGTTTCGGTCACCCGCCTGGAGTTGACCGTAAGGTCGCCTAAAACAGATAGCAATGCGATAAATGACAGAAACAAGACCAATGAGGATGCTGTACTGACAGGCGAAGATTCCTTCCTATATAAAGAACCTGTACTAGGAATTTATGAAATCATTGGTAACCTTAGGAGCATTGGACTTTAAGTATGCAGGTTTCTGTTACGGTAATAAATTCAGTTGGCGATCACATTTTGGAATGTATACGTCGAAGAATTTCGGTAAGTTCAAAATGTCTTACTGATTTTAGAGAAGCTTTAGCACGAAATAAAATACCAATTAAAGTTCAATGTCACAGAAGATACTGCATGAATAATATTCTAAATAAATTCAAAAATATATGTATAAATATTCTAAATAAATTTTGTTGAATGAATGAATGCCGTCTTCACAGTAGCTTGATAAAATCGGAGAGCAGTCTTACTAGGCCGAAATTCGAGGAAATAATTTTATAACTGTATATTCAAAATATGGAGATATAATTTCCAAAATCTGATTCATCATTTTCTCTATATTAGGAATAAATTTTTCAATCAAATTAATATTTTGATGGCAACACCGCGCCATGCTCCTTACAGAGATATACACGGGAAATAAAGCTCCATAAGCAAAGCATACTGTAAAATAACGACAAATAGCTTCAGCTATAGGCTTCAGATAAGATACTTCTAATTTAGATGCTAATTATAACGTTTCTTAAATTCATGATAGTAAGGATGTAGGCAGAAAGAGGAACTAGACAATAAAATAAAATAATTATCAAAATATGAAGCAATAATTTTGAAATAAAGGTCAAGATAAATAATTATTAAAATTAATAGCATCAAAGTAAATATAGCTCGTTTCATGTAGAATTAGTTGACAATCGACAAAGTTAGTAACTGAAAGAAAAGAAAAGGAACTTGGCCCACTGGAGAATTCCTGGTTTTCTCTTAAAGCTAGACACAATAATTATTTCCTTTTCAAATTAATTATAAATTTCATTATTTTACCAAGGATCACAATAGTATTTGTCTCCCTATGTAGCCAATGAAAAAACATTGCAAGAAAAGAGAGACACTTATGAAAGCATACATGGCTAAACATAGAGGGAAATGACCACCTGAATTCTTACTCAGATAAATTTTGGAATCAGCTGTGGAAATGTACAAAGCGAAAATAAACCAAGTAAATAACATCACAACATAAACCACGTTTTTGATATAATATATATTTGTCTAGGAATGTAAAGAAGGCAGACTTGGAACTTGCTGCCTGTAATCATCCTGAGGACTGGTTGGATCATCAACTACTCCAAGTTACAAACAAATTTGAAGAGGGGATATGGAGAGTAGATCAGAAAAGAGTGAGGTAGTTTGTCCTTGCTTTCCTCTCTTTTCAAAGTGCTTTATGAGGGAGAGGAAAATCTTCATGCAAGTGCAGTTCAATGAACCTATTAATTACACTCATCATTTCGCTCAATAAAATTAGTGAACAAGATGATTGCTTTTACTCAGCATTGCTCCTATCTAGGATTGCCTGATCCTATTCTTATAATCTACAATTCAGTATAAATGCTCCGATCTACACTTAATACATAAAAATTGTCAGATAAAAATATCTGACAACCTTACTCTTAACTAAGTTGCAGTACTTAATATCTTATACCCTTCACATGCTGAATATCAGCTTGCAGGGTATATATTTGAGATGAGAAATCTTTTTTGATCAACATAACATACTCTCTGATACACAGAAATGACAATACACTACAACAATTTGTGATTAGAGAGTTGTACATTTATGGAGTTGATTTTAAAATGAATAGAAGAACAAATAATATTTAATGTTACTCAATGTAGATTTATGTCACAAAGACGACATTGATATTGAAAGATTCAAAGTAGTCGACAACAAAGAATGCATATTTTTAAAACTACCATATGATGAAACAATAATGGCCAAAACTTTTTATACAGAAGTAGGAAATGCGGAAATGAACAACTAAGATAGTAGCAACTGTGCCTAAGGGTCACCATGCATCTGAATCTAATGCTGATAATAAGGGCTTTATGTTACAGATGTATTTAAGAAGAGTTAAATAACATCTTTAATTTGTACTTTCATGGATTGATAAAAGAAAACAAAAAAGAATATAGCACATGTGTGATTATTGAAATTAACTTAATACAGCTAGTTTTTGCTTAAATTATTGTGTAATGGTTGCAAATCTGGCCATAATGGTCATCGGGCATCAATATTCTTCACAGCAAATATGTTGTTTGGATCCAATTGTCTCTTGACAGCACGGTACACATCAACACCGGCTTGTGACACCTGACCTTGGTACCACTGTCTACGGATCTATTATAGGTATAATAAGGTAGGAATGTAAATAAAAATAAAGAAGAAATGTATACAAATAATAATAAAACCAGAAAGTAAATAATATAAAATAGAAAAATATGCGCAAATTAATAAAAATAATATGCCACATAAATTAAAAGAAATAAAATGAATTAAAATGAAATAGAAACAAATTCATGTAAATCAGAAATAAAAATAGAAAATGGAAATTAAAATATTAAAATAGAATGCATTGTAAATGCATTCTATCCAAAGGATGGATCAATAATTTGAGAGAATAAATAAAGTTGATTTTTACTGAAATTATCTTTTGGTAATAATAATTCAAGTGAAAATGGTCATTTAATGTCGATATTCTGAAAACATTTTGTCTAGCTAAAATTCTAACTCTGTCTTATATACATATAGTACACCTTTTTATTTACACTTAATTAAATAAATCCCATTTTTTCAAATTTATTTCAGTGCATTAAATTGTATGTACTCTTTAACTTTTATATGAATGCAATAAAGTAATAAAAGTATTGATTAATTTGCATACTAAGCTACCTAAAAAATTTCAGAGCTCCAAACCTTTTATATCTAATTAAACTCTTTTATCAAAATTTCCGTCTTAAAACTAAGATGTATATTGTACGAGTAAAAGTTGCTTGCATACTGCAAGCTATCCGTTGAATACAGTATCATACCAAGTACTGCCTCAGTTCAAATTTAAAACTTCGCGCCAAAGACCGCCTGGCGACGAACTAAGAACCCGATCGTGAGAAAAGACAGCAAAATAATATTAGATAAGTGCCATCCTTACTTGTTCCAAAGTTTCGATTCAATATCTTATCGGGAAGGTCCCACGCCTCTGTCACCATTCCGGGTTTTATCTTTCCAGCTTATCGGGAAGGCATTTAAAAAAATCGTAAAAGATTTCCGCAATGCATTTCTTATGGAAGAATTTTGCATCCACCTGGCGTCGAACTCACTGTCATTTGGCTACATTTTTTCCATGAGAAGCATAGAAGACTACCTCAACTTCAACCTCCGAAATTTTGGTTACTCTATCTTAACGATAAGTGCCTCAAAATAATTTTCAAAAATCCGCGCAATGCATTCTTATGGGAAAATTGCGATTTTTGGGAATTTCTGGCATCAAACCCATGATAGCTAGCGTCAAAGTCTGCATTATTCTGGCATCTAGAGTGTAGGGCCAGTACGTCGAAAAATTCTGACGTCGATGGCACTTGTGGAACATGGTCAGAATTCGTATCCTCTATAAATATATATATATATATATAGGTATATCCGGAGAGTTAGCTATATATAATAGATACTAATGCGCAGCATAAGCTTGTAAAATATTGTATTTTTTTGAGATTGATGCAATATTCCAAAATTTCCATCAATACAGTATTACAAAATATATTGAAATCCAGTGCTGCTTCTAATTAGCAACAACTAACACAGGTACTTCTGCGGGTGAAAATACTCTAAAATAAACAATTTTATCACCTTAAATATGTTATTGTTGAGTATCGTACAGGTGTTATTGTTTCCTCCTGAAGTATGAGTGGTGGTGGATTGAGGAGATTGAGCTATCAAAGATAACAAGGTAAACTAGATGATGAATAAAAATGTAAATACCTTTCCTATGCCATGGTGATGTGAAAGACTGCCTCCAGAAGCCAGGATTTCATCTCGAGCTTTCTCCTCAATGCTGTGAAAGATCTCAAATGGATCCCTGGCTGGAGCACCAGTGTTCGTGTTGACAACATCATGTACATTAAATGCCAAATAGAAGTAAACACACGATCCAGCATCATACACCTGAGTCACTCGGCAGGAAACTAAGAAGTGACTGATGCCCCATTCTGAAGATTAATATAATAATAATATTAATTATTTTTCAATAGATGGTCACAGAAATATTGAAAATGAAATTCACAAATAATTACTGATAACCTGGACAAATTTCCTTCTTTTATACTAAGTCATATTAATATCCAATGAAAGGATATGAAAGGATTTTAATCATTACTTTAACACAAATTCACAAGTTTTCCAGAACTTATCTCTCTTATTAAATGGAAACCTCTACACCATTAACTCTTCTGCTCTATTAACTGAATAGAATGCTAAATATTTTACATCTTCCATTCACTTCTTTAATGATCACATCATGATTTAAACGCTCTATAGCATATCTATCAAAGACAAGCAATTTATTCATATTCTTTTATATATCATTAATTGAAAATAAACAATAAATGAATCTCTGAAATCAGGTTATAGCATTCTATAGTTCTCATATAACTTATTGAAAAGATGAAATTTGATGAAAATGTTGTTCTTTGTTCGTTATCTTTATACAGTAGAAAATTTGTGGTCAAAATTAAACTAAATCTTATGAGCTTTATCTCAGGAATTGAAAAATACTTTCCACAACCTACTTTTGCATTCCTGTGCCACTCTGTACTTGACATTTCGACAGAGAGATAGTGTTTTGTCCCAGGGCACAGATGTTTCAAAAGAATCTCCAAGGATTCCATAAGAGAGACAAAAATCCTATAAATAGAAGAATTATTGTGAGATATAAGGTAAGACCAAAAGGTATTTTAAGAAATTCAGGCTTTATAAGAAACAGGCCATCTAATCAACATACTTTGCTTTCAAATTTCATCAAAAAGCATTAGATTTTATAAGTATTAATGAATCGGTTGACATTTAAATGAAAATTTTCAATTAAATAAATCCAGAATCAACTTAAACACAAATAGCTACCAAAAAAATTAAATTATTATATCAAATCATTGATATGTAGCATAGTATGTGATTCATTTTCTATCAGATAGAATAAAGTATAAAATTCTAGTAGCTAAGAATCATAAATTTGGAATTAGATGTATAAATTAGTTAATGGTTGGAGTAAAAATTTAGCAAATATATGTCACCGAACTGATAAATAGGAATACACTGATCTTGGTAACATGGGCTCAATGCCAGAAAATGGTTAAAATAATGGATTACATTAACATTGAAATAGGATTGAAGAAAATCACTGTAGCAAATCTGTATGTAAATAGTTCATATTAGGCATGGATAATGTCAATGATGGAGTAAAGTTTAGAGTAAGAAGTATAAAATGTAAGTAGGATTGTCATTCTGCTAAAAAAAAAGAAAATAATACCAGCATATATTTCCTCTTATGCTGTTCTCACTAATCATGGTGGTAATAAGAGATGGAAAGCCTTCAGGCCAATAAATATATACTGATAAATCTGTTAGGAGTAAGTAATTTAAGTTTTTAGAAGCCAACACAATCATAGTAAATGAGGGAACAGTAATCAAAAGGTAATGAATAAACATATGAGCTTTTATATACTTAAGCAGGTAAGATATTACCTAGTTCCTGTAAACATAAGAGTGTAAAAGAGCACGGTGAACAAACAATGCAATTGCTACTTTACTAAAACTAAAAGTGGTACAAAGTAGTGTACTTATATGAAAACTTACCCGGACATATGCAATAGCATATGTGAGCTTGTATCCCCTCTCTCCGTTCTTGTGACCAGCCAAAATGCCTCCAAATTTTTTCACAGCAATGTCATACACCTTTCTTTCTTGAAATTCAACATCTTCTTTCATTCCTGCAGAGAAATAAGCAATTTCAATTTGGTATTAAGTGCTATTTAACTTTTTGATATAATAAAGCATCAACTGAAACTGACTGAAAAAGCTTACCTTCAAAAACAAGAATGGCCACACACAGACTATCAGCGTCAATGCCTTTTATCTTTGTCAGGTATTGCATTTTAACAAACTCAGCAATGGTCCCAATGACTCCAAGATTTTCTTTGAAGAAGTGTCCAAGTTTAAACTGTTCATTGTCAATCAGTCGAAGGGAAGCTGGTTGACACCTCTGCAATGAAAAGATACTGAAATTTAAATGAAGCATAAAAAATGTTGACAATTGAGAAGACAATGACCTCCCTTGGATTTTATTCTAAATAAAAGCATCAAAATGAAAAATTTAGAAAAGCAGTATGAAATAGATAGAGTAGATACAATCAAAGAAGTATTGGCTGAAATTAAAAATATAGTGAACTATAAACTGAACACTATTCATGATACTAAAGGAGATTGATATGACATTGATGAAAAATTTAGAAGAATAAATAGAAGGATTAATACAGTACAGTACAATACAAGATTTACTGTCAGATGTTGAAAAGGTGAAAAAATCAGAAGGAGAATTCATGGTATTCTACAAAAATTTTGGAAGGAAAAGATGCAGAGAATAAGAGATATCAGTTTTACTTTGTATGGTGTTACCTGTCTAGCAACTTCCCATAGAAAATTAATTCCAGTCTCCAAATCCTTAAATATTATTGATCCACATTGCTTAGTCTCTGGCAGAGGCCGTACCTTCAAGACAACTTCAGTAACAACACCTAAAGTTCCTAAAATACAAACCACCACAAATAGTCAAAACTAAAATCAGTAATCAAAATATAAAAAGCATAAGGTAAGGTAAAGATAAGTCAATTGTGGAAGGTTCCTGCTGAATGGAGAGGGGTTAGATGGTTGACTTGAGCAATTAAAAGACAAGTTATTTTGATGGTGAAGGGTGAAATTACAATACTGTTTATGTATTTATATAAAAAATAAAGGTGCAATTGAAAATTAATAACCCATAACACTTAGCCAGAATGCTGTGAGTAGAAAAATTCAATGTAATTGCAGAACTATGACCTATCTCAGTGGCTATCTCAATAAATAAGAGAAAAATGGGAACTTATTCATTTATAAATGCAAATCAAATTTTTAATCTGACAATCATTCAAAGAATGCATTTTCCTGGATATTCTTAAAATATTTTGATAAAAAATTATCAACAAAAGATTTTTCCATTTGAACTCTTTGAAGTACAAACCTTCAGAACCCAAAATTATATGATTCATATCAGGCCCACAGGATATTCTTGGCACCCTGCAATTCCTCTGCAGAACTCCAGTGGGAGTGACCATTTTCACATGAACTAAAAGGTCTTCAATATTGCCATATACATTTTTCTTCATCCCAGAGGCTCTAGTAGCAACCCAACCTCCCAAGCTATAAAAAACCAAATTTTCCACTTATTAAGCACAGTATACAATAAATAACACCTAAAGGCATACAGTCTCTATGACTGATCTAGCAGTGAGCAGTAGTTGTTCTTTGAAATTTAAGCTATTTCGTAAAGCTGATTGAATTTTGATTAAGTGATTCAAAATATACGGACAATAAGATTGGTTCAATGAATTACTTCACATGTCTTCATTAGTTAGTTTCTTTCGTACCCAGCAAAGGGTTTCTTTGATATTATTCCTACCATCAATATACCTTAAAGGTAAGTTAATTACAGTTATTTATATTTTATTTGACTTGTGTATACAGGCAAGTTAAAGATGCAATCATTTTCTTTGCAGCCAAAGAATGATATATCATGCAAACGTTGAATCGAAGTTGCAATAGCTTTACAGTCTTTGGCTTAGCTGTTAAAGATGCAATAATACTTTAAAATCTATTGTAACTCTGCTTCTCAGATTGCTGAATACATTATCTTGAATGCAAAGAAGATAATGTACTTGATGTATTAGCACTATACACCATGCATACAATCTATCTGTAGCTATGACAGGGTCTTTTCATATTTTATTAATAATTTTCAATTTTTATTGATTATTTTTTGAGATGAATTTATAAAGACCAAAATTTTACATATTTGCAATAGATAATATCAGAAAGGCAGATAAGATCAGATAACAGCAAAACCATATGCTACTTACTCATGCAATTCTGAATGGATAACTGGTTCTAGTTTTATGCTTATCCAACTATCTCAGCTCTTAGAATTAAATAAAATAGAAAGAATGGATGGGAGTAACTATTCAAAGAATAATGCCTTTTCTGTTATGATAATATCAGGTCATATGTCTCTAATACACACTGAGTCAATTCTGTATACCATTGCAATAAATCCTCAACTGAAAACACTTTTTGAATGAGAGCACATCACAAAAATTGTACATTATTACTCATATATCATTACATAGAGCAATTATTAAGTTTCCTAGGATACATCCTTTTTGTGAATCCTAAAAATATAATGAATTCTATGAAAAGCTGCTGGTTCTAAAAGGTATACCATGATGAAAAGAAAAGGCTATAGTGAAATCATGATGAAGGATAATGTGAACAAAGATAGAACTAAATCAATCAACTGACCTGGAGAATTCATAGGAATCAGGCTCATGGCCTGTGGTCAATCCTTTGGCATTTAGCTCTCTTTCCAGATCCTGACCTATGATTCCAGATTCTACACAAACCATTAAACTATCCTCATCTATCCAGAGAATGTGATTCTGAAGGAAATTGATTAAGAAAGTATGAAAAAAGTACCCAAAAACATTATGAAACAGTAAAACTTAATTATTATAATGGATTATAAGCAGATAATTTAATTTAAATTATTTAAGTTAGGAGTGACCACCTTAAGATGTAAACAACAAAAATGGTTCATTATAGTGATGTATATATAATAGTTCATTTTTACAATTTGTACAAGATATTGGTAAAAATCACTGATTGAAACAATAATTCATAATTTTAAAGCAAATAATTAATAAATATTAATCCTTGAAATTAATTAAATATGGATAATGTGCAGAATTAGCATTTATATCCATTTTATATTGTCATTGCAGATAAAGAGCTTCCTTTTTCATCAATCATA
Source organism: Pachydiplax longipennis (assembly GCA_036926295.1). Taxonomy (NCBI): domain Eukaryota; kingdom Metazoa; phylum Arthropoda; class Insecta; order Odonata; family Libellulidae; genus Pachydiplax; species Pachydiplax longipennis. The sequence continues at coordinate 41,859,359 of JAVFKF010000015.1, forward strand.
TTTCATATTTATCATAATAAATTTGTATGAATGAATTATTTGTATAATGAATGTTAAAAATAAGGATTTCCTGAGTGAAAATTACACTGTTGTTGTTTTAAGGCTCTGAAAATTCATTAATATTTTCTTCAGCCAAATGTTTCTCTGATGATGACTTTATTATTATCACAATTGGCTGTTGAATCCATCTACTACTTGCTGGTCATAGAGTTTCGAATTATCTCCACGCTATAGGTTTTAAGCCTTCCTTTAGCATACAGTGAAGATCAAAACTTTAAATACTGAAAATAAGCACACTAGTGCAAATTTGAGTGAGCACAATAGGAGTCAATGCCAACTACTCATAAGAAAATCTGAGTCTGTACCCCATACTGGCACTGTGTGGGAAGGGTAGAGGTATGCATGAATCATTTCAATTAGTTACCAAAATTATAATGCTCCTGGATACCCTAGTTGGCAATGTGTTTGCCATCAGTGGAAGTGGCCCCAGGTTTGATTCCCAATGCATCGTACATCTAGCACATGATGATTACGGCTAAATGGCAATACAACAGGGTTGGAGTCAATGCACTGACCATGTATCATCAATGATGAATGCCATCTGGCTAGGCCTTCTCCCTTAAAGGGATGTTGTGCCATGGACTTCACATTTAGAAACATTTTCAGTGTCTCACATAAAACTCACTTCTGAGAATCCCCAAAATGTAATCTGTGACAGAATACTGTTTATCAGCTAGTATATCAGCTTTAAGTATGAGTATTTATTATTTTAATAGTTTTTGTTATTTTTTAATATTTATTTTTTCACCAAAACTTGTGCTAATGCTCATAAAAAACTGTTAATTCCTTTAATTGTGCATCGCCTTAACAAGAAAATCATTTTATTAACTCATTCCATAAATATATTATTAGTACTAGAAGTTTCTTTAAAAGTGCATCAACAGCTAAGGTCATTTTGCACATACGTCGCCACCAGGAATCAAACATGGAACAACTTTCACCAAAGTTGAAAACACTCCCCATTTAACCATCCATGATCCCCAAGTCAATTGCTAGTAATCAAATAAACACATTCCATATGGAGAGGGGTGCCTTGCAGAATAAATGTAAACATACCATTTGTGAGGTGTCAAGGGACACAATCATTCTCTGTTCTTCTGCAGAGCACACCACAGCCATCGTAACGTTGGTGCCCCCGCCAATTGGAATCAGCGCCACATCATGTCTCAGTGCTGCTTCCACCAACTGCACCACATGATCGTGCTTTTCTGGCCACACCACAATGTCTGGTATCCGAGGAAAGGCTGAAAGAGGAGATCTATCCTCTTTAGGGGCACCAGAGATGCCTCGGACACACCAAGGAACTCCACGTAGCAGAGCCACCTCATGAAGTGTCTGTCCATGAGCACGAACCAGCCTGTCCTCACCTTCCAAGGAGTACTGGATTCCCAGGGAACGGATTTCCTCTAGGAACTCTGTATCAAGATTAGTAACAAAAGCAGATTTTGTTAAATTTATGTAGGACAAACAAGGGTAGTTTGAGATATAGTAAAACCCGTTTAAGACGTTTTTTGACGGCTAAAGAGAAAACTGTATCTTAAACAGGATAGCATTAAAATGTGAAATTGTGGAATGCTAGTTGCATTACATCATATTTTTAAAGAATGGTCTTATTTCCATACAAAGAGAGCGTCTTAGCTACTTAATTTTGGTAATTTTTCACTCTACAATGAAACAGTTTTTACCTGATAGACAATTAGGGGAGAATTACAGTTTTTTTTACAGCATTGCCATGAGGGCATCACAATCTCTCCACGAATATGCTCAACGACCCATAAAACATTCTTTTTCTGTTCTTTTTGACACATTTACTTCTTTATTTCGTAACGAAAGAAAACATAAAGAAGCGACTTTTCAATCTACGCTCAGCCCTGAGAAAAAAAAGGAATGAAGAAGACCTCAAAGTGCAAATCGGCTCCGATCATCGGATCTGCCCTGCTTTGTGATATTTTCATTTTATCCTCACAAAATCATTTATTCAAAAGAACAAACTCGCGAGGAGTCATTTTAAAGACTAGGCGAAGAGTAAGAGAAGAGAAAGCGGCGACACATGTAATGTAAACATTTTTCGGTATATAGAATGAGATTAATGATTTGCTATTTGGGAATCTGGAGACGCGAAACTCCGCGGATAGAAGAACGTCTTTATGAGATATATTTGTACCATGAGTGAAAGTCCCTTTCACCCATTAGGTTGTGGTTTAGTGAAGGACGCTAGCAAGTCCTTTGTAATCTGCTTCATATCCAGAATACATGTGTAGTAAAAGTCATTTGAAACACCCCCGCTCAGGATGCGGTTTATTATTGGTCTCGGTCCCTTTCACACTAGACATATGGTAAAAATATCGCTTCAGACGCTCTACTTCCCGCTTAAAAGGCGGAATTTTCCCGTCCCCAGATACTCTGCAACCCGCCATAGAAAATCTTCCTCTTCAGACGATAAAACGAAAATTGCTTGCATTATTCTTCCCTAATTGTCTACCTGATAAAAACTGCTTCATCGCAGATATAAAAATGACTAAAATTAAGTGAAAAAGCAAGACGCCCTCTTTGAATGAAAAGCAGTTCAAGTATATTTAATATCCCGATAACGAAGCGGTTTTCCCTCTGTTCCCTGTAAAGCTGTAATATTGTATTACAGCAAGTATCTAACAAAAGCCTAAAAAAAGCTCAAGTGCGCATCATTGAGATTTAGAAATAGCGTTTTCATTTTTCTCTATATTACCAGTATTTCTATATTTTAACATAGTGTTACCTTGTTTGATTATGCTCTCCGGGTACTTCTTCGGCAGTGGTAACTCCTGCACCCTGTCCTTTTCGTCTTCCAATTTCAAGTCCAGAGACTTCTCGATCCATTTCAAGAAGTAATCCGACAGGGTAATTTCTCCTACGGAATACCTGAATACGAAAATGTTAACTTGTAACTTCAACAGTTGACAGCAGGCGATTCAATTGCAAGGGAATTACAGGTAGTAAGTAGAAACAGATTTGCCGTACTCATAGCGGATGCCAATCGCTTTCGGTTCAATGTTCTACATTTAAGTGCTATATTAAACATGTCTTTCACTTAGCTTTAACTTCACAAAGGGGTAAAAGAATGAAAAATATAATCTAAAGACCTGTTTGAGCAATTACCGAGTAAACTTACGGAGTTTAAAGCTAGACGTACGGGACACTTACTACAATATCAATTAATTGCACACTTTTTAATAATGTCATTTTTAAGTGTTTCGATAGAAATATGCAAGCAGATAAAAGCAGATAAAGTAGATTTCATTGCAAAATAAAATCACACAAGAAAAAATGCAAGAACTTGGTAAAGTTCCACTTTTGCATTATTTCCTGTAATGGAGTTCTACCAAGTAAAGGCTACTTCAGTTGATTACATAAAAATCATAAAAATTTATACTGTAGATCATAATAATCGATCTGGATATATTATATTGCACACTGTAAAATAATCAAAACTATATAAGCAATTAACTAGAAATCAATGTACAATACATTATTATATTACTGAAATAATCATAATTTAATAAGATTTTGCCACACTAAAAGTTATAATATATAGTATCCTCTTACTTCCCATTTTAGAAAGTAATAAAGTAACCTATCCCAATAATAAAATGATTTCTTATACTAAATACGTAGCCTTTATTTCTTATTATATTAAAGTAACGTCTATAAAAATTCATATAATTGAAGTTAGATGAAACTCCGGCGTCATCAGGCCATTTGCGTCATATAACGTATTACTTGTTAATGAAATTAATTATTTATATAACTTCTAAACCTGAATATCTGCATGGGGAAAGGACCGAGCATATCCTTCGGCCAGCTATTTTAATTTATTGCTATTCTATTTATAAATGAGAATTTACTTATATATTTTACGCGAAATATAACCTCGATAAATTGCTCAATAAATTTATCAAATAAAATTATAATTTAAGCTTTGACGCAATGAAAATAGGCGAACTATAGATTGAGGAAATTTTTAAAGGGTTTATGTAATAAAGAAGACTTTTTAAATGTACTTTTTAAGCTGCTAAAGACCGTTAAGGATGGTACAACAATTATCACATGTATGTGAGTATACACTAATATTGACTCTACTGTCATACATAAATTGGAACCATAAAAGTTGCATTTATTGTCACAAAATTAAGTTTACGAGTGCCAACTGGCGCAAGTAAAATTGAACCAAGGTTTGGAATGTATAAGTGAAACCATACCAAGGACATTCCAACAATTCCCGAAAGATACTGAAAAACGTCTTTCAAAAAACCCTGTAGTAAAACATAATTGTCGAGGGGGTAAGCTTGCCGAGCTGATAATTACTGGACACATGCGAAAGTGTTGCACAACAAAATCGCGTAGTATTATTTTAGTTCGAAAATATCCCCAGGCGGCAAAGCTTGGATCCGTAAACTTTCTGAGCGCCATGGTAAATAAATAAGTAAACAAACAAACAGGAGTGCGAATTTACTCACCTCTCACCTCCATAAAACTTGAGCACACCGTTCTCTACGCTTAACTGCGTACCTTCGTATCCCCACCCGTTCCATTTGACCTTCTCCTGTCTGAAAAATGAAAGGGAAATTCAGAAAACACGTAACACTCTTACTATGAAAATAAAGCTGAAAGTACACGAAGGAATTAGAAATAGGAGCAAATACAGACCTATATCATTTATCACTGAGATTTTAAAAGCACGTCATATTGTTAGACATGTAAATGAAAAGTTACGGTTATGTTGTTATATATTATGATTATGATGTTTTGGGAAATTTGGTGTGGGACATCTAGTAGTAGAAATCTAGTAGTACGTAGAAAATGTATATATAATGTATAGGGGCTAACACCTATCAGTATTTTAACTGCAACATATTTACATGATAATAATAATAATAATAATACATTAGGACTCAAGTACACTTTATCCAACATTCTGGGTGGTTACTGTAAGATCTAAACTACCCTAAACATGGTAAAATACCTGTACGTAAGGCGGGAGACCTGTGTACGAGTCCCAGTCATATCAATTATTTTTCCTTCTGTTTCACCTCGGGTTTTAAGTCGTATGCTTTCACGTCATAGCTTTAATATCTCTCCCTCGTCATTGTAAGATATACTTATGGATATATATATGTTCTCCATAGTGAAACTAAGTGGAATCCTATACCAAAAAATTCATAGAAAAAGCAGTTGATGGATGAAAAAGTTAAATCATTGACAATTTATGAAAATACCATATTTGCTGATGATATCGTTTCCATAGCAGAAAAAGAGTCGAATTCGAAATATCTCTAGAAAAAATGAACAGAGTATGAAGAATTAAATCTGAAGACAATTGGACGTATTTAACGCATTTCAGCAAACAGCGTAAGGTTATCAATGGAGCTCCTGAATGGAACGTTATGAAATGGGAGAAAATGGCTGAATATAGGAAAGCACACTCCTTTGTGTGGAGAAAGTCAGAAGAATTATTTAGGAGGGCTTGGAGTGAATTATACGAGGATTATGCGCGGCAAAGACAGAAGGGAGAAGAAGTTATGAATGAAAGAAAGGATACGTCAGAACCATGTGACCTCTTTTTCCTTCCTCTTCTCTTTCCAGATACTTTATCGCATTCCGTTTCCAGACGTATCTTCTCCTGAGAATTTATTCCGACATTTTCTCTTCAACTGATAGGGTCTTTGACATCTTCTGATACTCTACATCGTCATTTTTAATGATTTATTCTGATTTTATGCATTAAATAATTTCCCCCAAAAACAGGATTGCCGCATTTCTCGTAGTACAAGTACGGGATATTTTGCTCATTCTACTCGCGTTTCAACACTTCCGGAGACAATTATTATTTCTTTACGTGTATCTATATTTATCTATATTGATTGTTGACTGTTGTATCACTATGTTGATTGTTGACTTTTCCTTTTCAATCATCGATTTCCAGAGGGAGCCCACGTGGGCGCATTGATCTCAGCTGTCGAAGAACTTAAAAAAATTATATAACCCTAACTCTAAATTACCTTCACGTAAACTAGAAATGGCTAAATTTTCAAACTCATTAATATTTCCTCATAAGATTTTATGCTCCTGTCGCCATCCGATGATGAATGCATTCATCTGTTTGAATATTTAAGAGGATTTACGTCTTAGTATTCCACTTAACAAAGGTTCGCGCGTTTAATTTTCATGCGGATATCCATTTTCGTTTCCGTGTTAGACAGCTTCCGTTTTAACACGATTTTGGAATACACGAAAATCCTATAAAATACGCAAGAAAATATAGATATTTCTAAGTGAAAATTTGCTATGAAAACTCAAATATGCGTCTTTTTAAGAATTTTAAATCTATGTTAAATCCCTCATTGAACATCCTTTTACATAACTGAACATGCAAAAACATAATTTCTATTATAATTTTCAAGAATCGGTTGCAATGAGTTATTGTTAATCCTTAAGGACTACCGATATAGCATACGAGGATGTATTGCATTAAAGATTTTTAAAAATGAAAATTACGTTAAATATTATTCTCTTACAGAAATAATATTTATTTTCCAATCTCTTTATATTACTCTCTTATTCTTACATAGATTTACTCTAAAAAGAGTTAAGGTTAAAGAAAATCAGTTAAAATTTTTACTAAGTTTGGCCGATTGATTCATAAACAGTAATAATAAGGGTCTATAACCTTATAAGAAAAATTCCGTATTCCTTCATTTGCTTTTTAGAAGACCTTATCCACGTGGATATAAAATAATAATCATTTCTAAGATTTCTATTCGTCAAAGCCTTAAATTCAAAATGCTACGAAGAGGTAAAAAAAGAGGACGTCCTCAATTTCGCCGGACGTTTGCTTGGAGTTTATGTTTACTTAAACACCGTTGCCTTGACAACCACCAATTCCGAGTTTATATTTACTTTCGCGCCATTTCCATAATACGAGATGGGATTAAAAGCATTTACAGAATGAAATACGAAAAATGAAAGACTTTACGTGACTGAGGACAAATTTTCTCTTACAATTGCTCATCGCAAAAGACAAAGCGACAGCTTTCGAACATAAGTATGTGGGCAGATATTTCAGCTGTCTTCTAACATATATACATAAGAGACTTGGGTGGCGTTTGTATGCGTAAAATATTTCCAACGGACGATGTTAATGAATTGCCTAAACAAGAAGTGCGAGAGAGAGATGCGTATTTCATAAAATCATAGATCTACTTGTACAGCCGTTAGAAATGATATGCTGGTTCCCTAGAGGTTCGACCCCGGAAGTTCCCGAAAAGGTTAACTTAACTATAAGAAAGTATCGCGGTTCTATTTGAAAATTTATCGAAGGCAATGAATCGACGGACTTACGAGAATCAGCTGATAACGAATATTCCCAGAATAGTATCAAACTGCATGTTTACTTTTACCAAAGGGGACATACGTTATATTTTAGATGACTCGGAAAATATTCTAAGAAATCTGCAAGTAAGCTTCACGCTTTTGAATTGCAACCTATTTTTTTTATTTTACCAAGTTGAATTAAAAGGCTTGGTGGCACGATCTAAAGACTTTTGCCAAAAGAGAGAAAAAGTATCTATAAAGATTGTTATTTTCGCCTCAGAGTTTGTTATCGACTCAAATTTTGGGAAAAGAAATTTACAATACACACCGATATTTAGAAAATTTGAAGTTTAATTCACAAACCACCGCCTAGGCAACCAGATGCGTAGAACATGCCCCCTCATTAATACATGGGGAAAAAGTCCCATAATGAATAAATCGGGGAATACAGTTCACTTACCTACCATATTAATAGTACTTAAGAGTTAAATTGGCCGGGATTACTTCACTGGATAACATAGAATTCAAATATAGAGAGACAGAAGGGGAATACGAGTATATGAGTAATTAGACAGCAATCTTCTCTGTCACGCCCGTCCATAAATAAATACGTTCAGTTGACAAAATACGTCCACGACGTTCATTAACACGTTCTGTTGAGTCATGTTGGTGGTTATTTTTGGTGATTTCCTAATGCAATGACATTGTTTATTCCTTATGTTTGCATTAAAACTTCATTCTCCCATTTTTCATTTCTCTCTGTTCTTTATTATTAATTTAAAAAATAGAGTGAATTATTCACGTTTTCCCATACATCTCTTCCATACGGGTGTATTTCCCATGAAATACGTTGATTACAGCGACATTTTAAACATACAGCACTCAGGATCGATAATGTTATCGGTTGACGGTGTATAAAATCCAGGGCATCTAGTTTAAATATTTTTCAACTTAGTTTCCGATCAAGGAAAAATCCGAAATTCGGTTCATTACTGGTTTCGTTCTTTCTGCCAACGTCCAACTGTTTTTTCGCTCAGACTATCGTAATATTAATAGTTTTCTGAAATATTTTTTTATGATTTTTAGCTTGTTTCAATTACATACTTTACACTATTTAAATTTTAGAATAAAATTTAGAAATTATTCTGTGCAACCCATAGTTGTAATTAAGTAAAATGAGCATTGTTGAGAATTGCACATCATAGCGGAATAAAAAACAGTTTTCGGTCAGGTTCAAAAATTTTATTTTTTCGGTTTCGGTTTGTTTCCGCTTCGATGCCCCGCTAAAATCCGTTGCTACAACAAGCAACGGCATTTCGCAACCACAACAGTTAACACCACATTCAAGGTACGAGTAACTCCTGGAAAAACTCCTGCAGAGATACCAAAAAGAAGTTTACGACTAAAGCAATGTCTTCGGATAAAGACAAAGGTCAAAAAATTCATGTGAAAGGAATCCTTCACTCATCCCTCGAAATTAATGACAAAATTCTCCCTGTAATTCACCTCCATTTGCTTTTTTCTTAAGATGGCGTCAGGGCAAAAGAAAATCTTTCCCAACATGAAACGATCTGTAATTAAGATTGCATCGAAGCTTTCGCAATCGCGCTGTTTACCGTAAGGATATTACTCGAGAGAGATTTGGCACCAGCAATTATTCGAAAAGAATTTCGTTGACCCATCCTGACATACCAGTCATACATGCATAATATGACATTATGCAAAACGTTTTCCCATGTCCTTACAGAATAATGACCTTTTTTATTCATGATACTCCTTGTGTTTGCGTTCCACTTTGCATACGGCTTTACATACGTTCTTCCATTCTTAAATATACAATCTTTTTCTGGTGAAAATTTTGCATTTGCATTCTCTTTTATCCTTAAGGATTGCAGTTGACGAAATGCCGGTGGAGTGAACGATTACCTGGCAGGGTGATGTAAGGAATCGTCCCTGGAACCTTTACTATAGTATGCTAGGAAAAAAAATTGTATGACATGTAATGGATACAAGGAAGAGAACAAAAGTCGATATACCTCAACTTGTATTGAGTAAGCTTCCATGCGAAAATTTATTATTTTTAACGTTTTTATTAAGGGATATATCTATATTGAAATACTGTATTGGTCTAAAGATCGATACAATAATATAGAATTGTTGTAGCTAGAAGATATTTATATTTTAATAGTCAATAACGCTATATTATTGTAATTAATATAGTATATAGTACTGCATTATTATGTAGGATTTTATTGCATCACTATAATAGAGAGTTGTAATCAATAATGTTGACTCCGGACTATTAATCCAATCGTAGCGAATTTATTAATAACGAAAATATGTATATATCTTCCCTTCGTCACCATATTCAACCACCTTTTGCTCATACTCCCACTTCTTCATGAGACATTCATCAAACATAATGCGGCGTTTATCTAAAAGATTCCTTCGCACATTCCGATCAATGCATACATCTATAGCTAACATCAACACATATCTTCATACAATACTTGTCGTATTTTTAGCAAATACATCTCTTTTCTTCAGCTTTTCATTCGTCGCGTTTAACTACCTTTCTCTCTCTTTATTTATTCTCCCTTTAAAAACCATTCACCTTCTTCTCGTACTCAAGTTATTCGTTTACTTTCTGTACGTGCCCTTCACAGATCCCTTCTTTCACTCCATCTTCATTAATTTCACACTTACTTCTAGCTCATTCACTCCTGCTTTTGTAACACATGCTCGTACACATATCATCAATTCAAATTCTATTCCTGCATGTGCATGAGAGTCGTTATAAAAAGCAAAAGATACCTCATTTGAATGAACCTTACAGAGATCTTCCTTACATCATCTACTTATCCAAAGTTCATGATCATATAAAAACCCATCTTAGAACTTGAAAGTAGTAACTAAATTTGGTTTTCAAATTTTTCTCGCTGTTTTTCATTGAAATGCACGCCATCAGTCGAAATGCGAAATCGTAACTAAAAAAATGTCAGAAGAATAACCCTTAAAGTTAGCTGAAAAGTCGATAAACTGATCGCACCTAAAATACATTATGATTATATACGCCTCTATGAATAAAAGATCAAATTCTATACCTAAAATATATACATCGACTAATCAGAATCCTAATCCTATGATTCATCATTTAATTTGATTTTTATGTAAACCATTTAAAATCTATTCCTCTGTGATATACAACTAAATTAATTTTGCAAACTTTTAAATTTATAAATACAATTTTTATTTAAGATAACTGGACATGAGTGTACAAATCTTTCGGCTTTCTCGAGACTTTTATATATTCTGCTTCGTTTACATTTTATACTTCCTACTGAATTGTTTGCGGATCTGGTATTCATTGAAAATCAAGGGTGAGATCTTCTTCATCATTTTTCTCCGGAAAGAACGGAAATAAAAAAGATAAATTCCTTTTACACAATATTAAGTGTAAACATATTGTAAAAACAGAAAATGAATCTTTTATGGGCTGTTGAATTAAGAGGTCATAATGTCTTCTCAAAACTGGTGTAAAAAATCTCTTATTATTTTTATATTATTTATAATATAAAATTATTTTATTTATTCTTTCCCAACAGTCTAACTGGTGAAATCCGCCTCATTGTAGAGCGAAAAACAACCTAAATTAAGTAAAATAAGACACACTCATTCAGGGGAAAACAAATTATTCATCAAAAAAACTATGTAACGCAACCAAAATTACACAGCCAAGATATTATGTTACCCCGTCTAAAACGTGGATTTCGCTAAGTTCCCTATAAACGTCTTACCCGGGTTTTACTGTATTATTATTTTCATCCCGATAGCAGCTCGTAGAAAATGAAGCGTTTGTTTGCAGGATGTGGAAAAGAACTGATCTTCACTGTTATTTATACCGGATGACGACCACTCCGTTACAATCGAAGTTGTACACTCCAAAACAATCAAATAAACTGACCCAACACAATCTTGGAACGGAATAAAGTGTTCAAATCATATATCCGTTTAGCGACTCCTCGATAATAAAGGTGGGTAAGTTCCATTTACCTAAGTAAAGATGATGAGAGTTTTCCGTTATAGCCACAGTTGCGCTGTCATATTAGATTTGTAATAATATTCTAGTTTTCAAAATAGGAGAACAATAAATTACGTTGCTTTTCCTGCAGATTCTATCGAAATTTAGTCCTACATTACTTGCTCATTTCTCGTCATTTATGGAAATGATTCGTATTACATGAGTTTGGGTAAGTAAGCTTGAAATGGAATTAAACATTCAAAAATATTCCATTCATAAATGTCATGGTTCTTATTATGTTCAAGCTTAGCTAAATTATCCGGTTTTCTAAAATTATTTTTCAGTAAAACGAAGCACTGAACCTGAAATGTAAAACATATTAGTCAATATTACTCTCGTATTCTTAAATATACCCAATTTTCCATAATTTCATTTCTCAAAATTATGAGCTCAATGTATCGGAGACAGTATTAATTACTTACTTCTTTCCTAAAAAAATGATGGTTTGCCTATGCATCGTAAGTCGAATTCCTACTTAGTTGTAATTCAAAGGAATTGGAATATTACCGTATACGTGTAAGCAAGGGCGCAGCCAGGATTTGTCTATTACGGGGAGGAGACTCAGAGACCTCAGATAGAACGAAAAAATGCCTATCTTTTTGGGCACGGTATATCTTTCTTAAAGAATTTAACTATCTTGAGGGTTTTTGAACCTCTAAACCCCCCTCTCGCTGCGCTACTGCATTCAAGTAATACATAATCTAATTTGCAGCCAGAGAATCAAGAATTTTTCACCTACCTCAAATAAAATTCGACCCTAGATCTGTGTGTCTTAACATGTATGTAGCCAAGTAAAGCATACTATTGCACGTAAAACTTGAGCTAAACTTTCTAGCTGCAAAAGTGCAAATATATTTGTCAGGAAACAAAGACAGGAAAGAGAAAGCAGGAAGAACTAAAGAAAAGTTTTGGTTACATAGACCTTGAACATAACGCCACTCGCTGCTGTTATCAGGGCTTTTACCTTTGCAAGTCTTTTCTAGACTTTACGCGTTGGCACTTCCCGTGTATTTCTTTCTCTTATTTTCCACATTGCCTATACTAATAAAATTGAATATTCGACCCAGATTAGACATTAATTTCGTCTCTGAAAAAGTCGACTTAAAATCGACCTCTTAATATAAACCTCAAAGAATGGAATGAAAAACTCAACTATTATTTAGGGATGGTAGTAGTATTGTTAAAAGTCCTCCGACAGCCTAGGTCATATCGCACATGGGCTCCCTACAGGGATCGAACCCAGGACCGTTTTCATCTAAGTTGAACGAGCAGCCCATTTGGACATCAGTAAGTTCTAATATTTGGATCTTTACGATACACAAAATATGTTCTTAACTTTAAGAATACCAGCAATTTAATTCCTCGATGGATTCGCAATATGCCTATCTCCCTTATGTATTTTCAAGGGACGACTTCATTAACTCCCGTTATCACCTAGGTAAAATTCCGCAAAACATCGCCGAAAATCCATTTACAAAGCTTTTTTTATCGTTTAATATTCAGAAAGATCAAATGTATGCGATATCTGTAATTAATTTTTCTATTAATTTATTTCCGTCATGGACGAACGTGGGAATCCTCTAGTTACTATACAGCATGATGAACTTAAGGCATACCATTTTGGGAAGCACAACCGCAACAAAGATTCTTACAGCAATGAAACAAAATCATCCATGAAAATGGTCATCCTACCTTCGTCTAGGAATGGTGCTGACCACGGTCTTCCTTGAGCCTTCTTCTTTGGCAGAACACGGCTTCAGAACCACCGTTCCCCTCAAGTGACCCGCCACCACCGACAACCTCCGGGCGGAACTTGTCTCCTCCATGGAAAACAATCCACTAAAATCTGCAGACGCGACGGATCTCCGCCCAAACCAACTTTCCACCTGAAGGAAAACAAAAACAGAGGGCGTAGGATGCGATAATGAAATTCAGAATTTCTATTTGCATCCCTCTCGTACGCTGCAACGCCTCCATTTGGTCAATCACTTAGCGATAAGGCGAAACACATAAGCTCTTGCGAAACTCCCCGAAACATACCTTTTAAAAGAAAATTACGCCACTTTCCGAATAAAAATGTTTGCGGTCCATAAAAAAGGACTTATTCAAACACCGAGCTTCTTTTGGTTGTCGTAAAATTTTAAGAATTATCTCCGCCGCGAGTCGAAGACAAAAAAGTCCGTTTTTTGCCCCGAAGGTAAGTGAGAAGTGCTCTTTGACCTCGGCGGGCTCAATTGCGAGCAATTCTACATTCCGCAGTGACGGCATTAGCTGAGGCAATCAATTTTTTTCGTACATCAAAGAAAGAGCACTAATTAGAAAGCGTTGTTATCCTTTGCATATATATAGCCATCATTCGGTCTTTCAATAGAAATACAATCTCTTACACATCGAGGATTGAGTGGAGCACTTGATTAGCTATGACCGCACAGTATTTCGCTTATTTTATTTGGCAGTCCGTGGAGATTAAGTTAGTATAATGTATATATCGGAAAATAAAGTAAAAAATCTTTCCCTCTGCATTGGCGGATCTTCATTAAAAGCATTCTGAAATATCTATATTAACCTTTTTAGGCGTACTAGAACGGGTACAAAACGAGATGCACTCGATGTCTAACATTTCCGTGTGCTTACACTAAGTTTGATTTTCTAAATAAATTTAGTTTACATCATAAGACCGTGAAATTTCCAAGAAAGGGTTGCGTTGAAATTAAGGAGTTCCGGGTTCTATGCCCTGGCGGTCCAATATTTATCGTCGCCAATCCAGTATTGTGATGAACATGGCTATTTGAATGAAGAGATAAGGGGTCCGATCATGGATGGCTAAATACATTGGGACGGGAGTCGATGCACTGACCACTACAACTGGCTAAGCCTTATCCCTGAAAGGGATGCGTAGTGGAACTCTATACTTCGTTCATTGTCATGAAGAGACCACATAAATCCAATGGTCCCATGTATCACTTACGGGGGAATGGCGCGAGCTATGTCTTTTGCGTAGATAAAGAAAGTTGGCGGTAATTGATTTGAAAGACATTCAACATAGAGGATAATTGATTTTTGATAGAACAGTACCTGCGCGCCATTCTCCCGTAAGGAATCCGTGGTGCCATAAGATTTAAATGGTATCTTCATGACGTTGGACAATATATAGGAAGAAAGTTTAAACCTACAAAAGAGAGAAGATACATCTGCTCCTCCATAATTAGGCGGTATTCATCAGGCCAGCAGTCTTTTTCAACGACGCACATTTCACTTTGCAGTGATTTATACATTCTCTGAGATTCAGAAGTTTGAGAATCATACTTGTACGTTGTCATGAGCATATGGTGCTGACATGGGAGTCTTGGAAATTATCACACCAAAATGCGTGCCACCTGAGGCAGTTGTCTCGCCGCCTCATCCCCTCAGAGAAACTAATATTTTCTTGCTAGGACCAACTATCACCTACAAGCCATCATACCCCATTCCTTTAATCTTCTCTCACATTCCGCCACCCCTTCATCCATTTGCAGAGGTGCCGGAGAGGCAATTTCATCTACATCTAGATAAATAGCCTGCAAGCCGCCTTTAGGCGTGTGACAAGGGGTGTGAACACCGAACGATTGAGCTACTTTTTAGCCTGTTACTATCGCGTATTGTTCGCGGAAAGAATGAGTCCTTAAAACCACTTTTTCTAGCGTCTATTTCTCTTATTTTATTCGAAAATTCGTAAGAAGAGTTTTAATTTTTGAACATCTCACAGCAATGCAGTACGAATGTATTACTCAGTTTTACATAACTTTGAAATTATCCCAGACGAGCAATAAGATTGATTTTAAGAACTTGCTAAAGATTCTTGTATATATAAATAGAAAAAGTAGCTTAACTAACCTCCTGCGGTCAGTTGAAGTTTTCGGTGGTTGCGTATTCATAATCCCATTGGGTCTAGGACTATATAAAATTATATAATATATATATAGTAATTATGAAAACTTTAGAGGAGTTGCTGAAGGAATGTCATTCATTATTTTCATTTGAAATTCATCTGAAAATGTTGAAGGATTAGATGAAAGGGAGTTAAAATATCGAAAGTAAATAATTCATATTGAAGAAGGTCTTCGAACCGTAATATATTTAATTCCGGATTTAGCTCCAATTCAAAGAGAAAAACAAACATCGGTTCTGCTCCGGTCTAGCTCTTTCTGCCGATGTCGAACCGGTTGAAGCCAGTTTTTATCGCTTCGACCATCGTAATATCATATCCATCTGAAAGTTCGTTTTATTATTTCTACTTAGCTTCAATTACATCAGATTACCCTCAGTAGAATCAAACCTAATAATATTTAGTGGCAAGTCTTAGTTACACATGTATAAAAATAACGCACGAAAACCTTCATCCAATCAAACTCCCTCCAAGTAACTTATACAATGTTGGGAACCGAAAATCGGAACGAATTAAATGAAGGTTTTTCCTTTCGGCTCAGGTTCAAATATTCAATTTTTTCGGTTCGGGTTCAGTCCAACAAAAATAACGTTATTTCAGTTCTATGCCTCGGCTCTGGATTGATACCTTGGTTTAAAATAGTAAGATTCAATAAGAAGTGCTAATAAATTATGACATAAAGAATTTAGTTTTTAGTAAAAAAATCAAATATTTCTTCTGCGAAATTTTTCAGTAATTTGCTACGGAATATCAAAAATATGAATCAATATAATAAGGTGAAAGCTTTTCACAAACATTTGATGACATAAATAAAAAAGATTGATAGTTCGTATATCATGAGATGCCATTCTTTCCAGATTCACAGTGCAAAAGTACATCAATTCCACGCAATTTGGTCTGGAAGTTTCCTAATTTATTCCTTGTTATTCCATAACAAGCTCTGCTCCTAATTTTGAGAGCAATTATAAATTTCTGTGAATTAGGCGGCATATAAATGAGAAAAACAGGACGCTGCATATTTCACGCAAGCACAACTGAGCAGGTATTGAGCACAAAATATACCACGAACTCGGTAACGCTTCCCTCATTGACAAAGGTCCTTGCCAACGGATGAGGAACTCGTCACGTTTTGTCACTTCCTAAAACGTATGAATTATTCAGCTAAATAAAGTCATTTACCACCTCACGAGAAAGCAAATAGAAATTATTCTCCCCAAGTTTACAATACGTTTATTTTCCATCAAAAAAATTCGATCTTAAACTTTTTGAATGTGGAGACTCAATTGCGGAGTGATGATTTCATATGCGCCTTAATGGTTCCTTATGTAGACGAATGGCATTCCTCCCTTTTTCCGATTAAAAAAACCATGACCTAACCCATGGTCGTAGCTCTTTCACTTCTCCCGAAAATATTCGCAAATCAGTCGTAATTTAGCGCCAGAGAGGTGGAGTTTGAAATGTGTATGCATGTACGTACTTTGGTCAACGGCCTTTATTTAATTTTAGACTTTTAAATTTTTATATACTTTTGAAATTTTCTTGAACTTTCGTTAAGAATGCGAAACATGTACCGATGAAACTGTTAGAGAATAAACGAAGTAAACCTTTAATTTTTCAAGAGGAATTCAAAGCATTACATTAAAACTAAATCGGCGACTCAATCGGACACGAAATGGTGACCTTTGTCGCTCTGGAAAAACGAGTGCTTGGGTGTCCTTGGCCAAGGAACTTCTTAGAGATCACTTAATACAGCATAACCTTGAGAGAAAGGATGGAAGAAGAAGACTTACTACGGAAGAAATTCGAAAATTCTCTTTGCTCACACCGAAGGCGGGAGATGTTTCAAACCGTGGATTTTCTCCATAAACTCTATACATCTTAAAAATTATCTTCACGGATGAGGAGGATCAAAAAAAGATTCTTTTAGGGTGCGGGGGAAGATCATTAAATTAAAGTTACTAATCTATTAACTAGGAGACGCTCATTATCTATACCATTATATCTATTTTCCGGGAGGATGCTTTAGCCAATAAATCAATCTAGTCAGAAAGACTCAAATATTCTGTTTTGGGAAAATGCAGGCAAATACTGAGTTCATTAAACTGTGCGGTATCGTCCGCGACTTTTTACAGTCTCCCAAAACAGTAATTGCGGTATAACAGTACTCCGCCACCGGGCGTGGTGGATAATAGTTGTGTGTGCTCATTGAATATAATAATATGGATGTAATTCTTCATATTTCCATTGAAGAAATTGTTATTATTGCCTAACTATAGTGGGAGGGAAGCTGAAAAGGCTACAGAACTCGTTCGGAAAGTGAAAAACCCGGGTTTGATTACCGGTTTATTTTTCCGAAGTCCGTTTTTCCTTGAGAAATTCAGTTGCACGCATACTATGCCCTTCACTAATTAATTAATACTCTACGGTCGACGTTCAGGCAATGATCCTCAAGTAACATAAGACATCGTATATTAATATTCAATTAATATTATTAATATTAAAAAAAAGACAAATGAAAGGAAAATTCGATCCTTTCGTACCAACAATATATACAGATCCCCTTCCGATTCGCATCAGTGTAATGCATAAGTAGCTAAAAATTACTCGTAAATTAGATTCTGCGAAGTTAAAGATTTCTTCCGATAGGATTGGCCATCCACTGTTTATATCCGAGTCTCTGAAGAACTTATTTAGCGGAAAAAGACTCCTTATCGATACAACTGAGGTACAGTAAAGTAGTATATGCTTCATTCGTTACACTAGTATGTAAAGGTACCCGTTTTCTGTTATTTCTTTTGCACTATTATCGAAAATAAATGCATGAATCGAGCTGCTATACACCTTTCGAATGGGCGTTTTCCTCGCATTCCACAAATTTATCCACCGTTGAGAACAATCTTGACTTACATTTTCACCTCGGGTTTCGTCATGTCCTCCGGTGAAATGGCCGACCTCAATATGGAGATTCTCTTGGATTTCCTCTGGAAAAGGAAGTTGACAGAAAGAAATGATGCCATGGTACACTTCCGAAATTTTTTCACACAAAAGAGATGCAAATAAACAGCCGTGCTTTCTTCTCTCCTTGGATACGTGATGAAGCGCGAGACTATGCCAAAGTTCACAGTAAAAGGCGACGTTTTGTGGAAATCCATCATATAGTGAAGTAAAGGCCTTGTATGTACAGCGATTTTTAATGAAAACACACGAATAGGTTTCAAAGTGTAATCAGGAAATAGTGATTACCTACTCGTTGAAATCTAGTCAGTTTTTTCGTGTAAAATTTTTGGGTAAGAGGTACAATCGTTCCTTCTAATTTGCTAAAGATTTATTTCTTAATCCGTTACCACTTTTGCTTCGCTACAAATATTTAAAATGAGAAAAGAGAAAAGTATCGAATTTACTCATACGGGTGTTTAACCCTCGAATTTTTACTTAAATTTAAACATTTGATATTTTCCCAAGAATAGACTTCGATTCGATATTTTCGATATTTTCCATCTTATGCAAATTACAGTGGTTATCAACATGAATGCGATCGATTTCTATTATTTTAATATAATGGCCGTTATAATCTGTAAAAGATATTTCGTCTTACACTTGACTCATTTTTTCTCACGCTCTGTAAATGACTCCATCATGCATAAATCGGCTTAACATTTCTGTCATCGAAATTAGCATTTAAATATCAATTAATACCTGAATTTAAACAGTATTCGGACATTTCACGCAAAATACGGCTTGCTTATACATGGTTCAACCAAGGGAAGTTTCACCTCAGGATTTTTCAACCAAGAGTATGTTCACCCTAGAGATATTTCTCCCAAAGAATATTTTACTTAATGGAAAACTAACCAATTAGTATTTAAGAAAGCTAGTAAAGTATAAACGTGGTAATGCTGTAAAATAACGATAATTACACTTAATTTTCATATGTAGGTAGGATGATAAGTAACACATAAGAGCTAGAACTAAGTCATTTAAAAATCAAATCTGGTTGTCAGAGCAAATAGCCGACACTGAATGAAAGGTATTTAAGTAATAAAACAAAAAAAACGAAAATTGAAATGAATTGGAATGTGCCCATACTTTGCCTTTTACACTTTGACCATTACTTATCTGCAGCCACAAACGCAATCAGAATAAGTTTTGGCTTTTTTAATTTACTTTTTATTTATACAAACGTCGTTGAAAGTCAATTGACTTTTGATTCTAAAATAAATGTATTTAATGTCCTTTGCGGCAGAACATCATCATGTTGATGGTTTATTCTCTTTTAAGATACCACTTGGAGAAATCTTTGGAATAAATTATCCTTCCGGAGAAACGTCTTATGGGTGATACGCCTTGGATTAAATGCCCTGGAACCTATTATATGCAGTTAGTAAAGTAAATGAGTTTCATGATAAAATAATTCCCCGCATGAAATTAGTGGTTCAACCTGCTATATTAACGGAATATTGTTGTTTGCCGTGGAAATCAAAAAATGTTTGCTGTTCTGGCTTTTGGGCACAGGCCACGATAAGATCAGCAGATGCTGCAAATTTTACTAATGTGGAATAAGCAAAAAAAAGTGGTCGATTCAGTAGAATGTCTCAACTCGGGAGGTTAATCACTTGACTAATAGCTGAATATCTTTTGTGAGAGAAATAAAAAGACAAAACACTCCTCATCATACCACGAATTGCATTTCCTCTCCGAAGCTTTTGATTGCTAATGGTCGAGTGGTTGGATCCAACCAACCTCCGTGCTGCTTACTTTGCAGACACAGTGATCATGAAAACAGCAAGCGTTGCTAAACCGCTCTTTATCGCAGGTTGGGAATAGTTGCAATTGGAAAAAGTTTGTAAGTTAGGCTGCTGAAGTTAAATCAATTATGAATTAAGAAAGTGTACATAGGGCGTAATAGATTTACTATGATATCCTTGCTACTTCAGAGAATTAAAAGAGGAAGGGCACATGCGTTGTGTAGACACTCTGTTTTGCGGCTACATTAAAGACAGGAATATGAATTCCACTTACTCAGAAAACGTATACCTCTCTCTCCTAGAAAATCCTGCGGTTTTCATTTTCAATGGCAGCATAATGTAGAAAGATCTCAATGGGCAAAGGAGAATACACTAGTTAAAACTGAACTCAATAGACTGGGATATTATCTCGAAATAAGAGTCCACAACTATCATGATTCTAAGCTACTTTTCCGAGAAATTCCATTCTTCGCGGGAAGATCAACGCTTTCACTCAGTTGCTTCAAAGCTTGGGTGCACAAACGCTATGGCTTTTGGGCCATATTTGACTGTTGATTACTTTCGTGGCCTAAGATACTGAAATTACTTCTTTGACAGCCGAATATGAATTATAAAAAGTATTGAAAACTCAAAAGCTTTGCGAGCCGGAGAGGATTCTTAAACGGGCCGGAATGGCTCGTGTATGAAATCCTTCACTCACAAAGAAACGGTGACGTAATTCATTAAAATACTATGAAGGGAAGAAAAGATAATGGATGGATGACTTTTATTAAATTGCAAACTGATTAAAATTGATTTCTCTAACGCCACATATAACGACGTGTCACGAACTTTTACTTTAATTAAACCTTTAGGTTTCATTTGTTTCTCACAAAGCACGCTGCAATATTAGTTGTTTGCTGCCTTTATTTCGTGACAAAAGAACCCTTCGCTCCAGAAAGCAAATCTTCCATCCAATAATCATTTTTCTACCTTCCTTAGATAATATAGTGCCTCTAACCTATCTAGTGAATAGTCTCTTTATATGATGTAGGCATTTGTGCAACGCTCATTCAGTAAGTAGAAGAAATAAGGTAATTAAATAAGGTCAATCATCCTGAGATTGATTTTTAATAGAGGAAAGTTGATCTCAGGGATAAAAATTCACTTACAAAAGAATCGGAATAGAAAGAAAATTACACGTCCTTCGTAAACCATCCGTCAAGTATTTCCAAATTTTCCGCATATAAGACAAATGTTTGCATAAATTATCCACAGAAACTGATCTCCCAAAATATTTGCCCGTGTATTTACCATGAAATTTATCACTAGGTCAATTAGAAACGATTAAACAGGCTCGTAGATTAATGACATACCTTGGAAATCCCCATTCTAACGATTTAAAGGTTAAATAACGCGGATCTTCACACCAATCAAATCAGACCGTGATTGATAGATAGTACATCATTTATCCAAGTATAGATTTGCCATTTGACTAACCAGACGTAATCTGAGGGACTCGCCGTAAAGGGGACGAGAAAAAGGAAGTTTTGTTGTTTTTAAGATGAATAATCTCTTGGAGAGGGACCACAAAATGGCCCTTGCGCTTTATTTGGATTCAAAACAGCGAGACTTGGGAAAATACGAAATATTTTAACAATATTGTGTTTATAAACA
Source organism: Pachydiplax longipennis (assembly GCA_036926295.1). NCBI lineage: Eukaryota > Metazoa > Arthropoda > Insecta > Odonata > Libellulidae > Pachydiplax > Pachydiplax longipennis. Next base: position 41,881,173 of record JAVFKF010000015.1, read on the forward strand.
ACCAGTCACCCTAATAGTCAAGGCGGTTGTTGAATTCGACTCTCATACACTTATATGATAACGATACAAATATATGATAAAGATAGGCCTATATGAAATTTATGGGAAGTGAGATAAGACATTTTCTGGTAGGGAAAATATTAGTGAACTTTGAATATTGAATTCAATCAACATATTTTTATGAATTGTGTGACCTTTTATACTGTAGATGGTTTAATATAGTAGTTTGTTAATGAAATTTCTTTTCATAATTTCATGGCTTTCCATTAGTATAACCAAGTAAGCAAGCATTAACTGTATCAAAGATTTGTGAAAATACATATGAACTTAACAAAGGTATAACTAAATGGTTTTTAAATAATCATTAATAAATAATAACAAGTAATCAAACAAATTTTCATCGAATGTAAATGCATAAATATACATACATATATCCTTAAAAATCAAGGGCAGAATTTTCATTATAAATTCTGCCTTCCTTAAATTTTAAATATTTGAGTTATTTATTACTGTTATGTAGCTTTTAAGTAATTCACATGCACTGCATTAGGTTCAAAGAAATTTTATCAAGTTATTTTTTTAAGCAATCCGCTTGTATTTACAGCTTCAGTTTCTATCATGATGGATATTTAAATTGGGAAGGAATTTTTCTTTTTATTTTTCATTATTTAGAAGGACCGGATGGTTGCTCATTTTTTATAAGTTAAATTTCGTTCCATCATTCTTAACAACTATTGAAATATCCAAAAAGGGAAGCCTTCCGCATATATGTAAAGGCGAATTAGAAAAATCTCACCTCTGAAAGCAAATAACCAAGCTGTTCATTCTGAAGATCATATTCAGTCAGAGAATCGACGTCTTCGGCTGCTTCTATGAAGACATTCTCGAAACGATGAAGGCACACTAATGGAATAACCACTATTAATCCTACTGATTTATTGTTTCTCTAACTTTTAAGGCTTCACTGCATGTAAGAAGAAATAACAAATGTCCTCGGCGAAAACAGTGGCTTGATGTACAGAGCACGAGATACGCATATCACTCGAATGAATGTATGAGCATGGGAGACTATGGTAGCAATAAGATAACTTCACTACACCCATGAGAACGAAATGTCAAGTTTGCTCCTACGGACGCAGATACTTCACCCGGACTTCCAAAAATATATCAAAGCCTTACAAAAATACCGTATAGTCACACTGAAATCTCATAATCAGTAAACGATCACAGAGATTTTAACGACTGCTATATCCATACCGGTACTCATGATACGGTTTCTGCAATGTTGCTACCACAAAATGAAAGTATGCAACTGCGCGCCGAACAAACGAGGGTGAAGGTAGTGCTGCACACTGAAGGAGGGGAAATGTAAACAGCTAATTTCGAAGCGTAGATTAGATAATTGCGTCATTTTGTCATCCAAAAATATAAACCAGTATTTGGAAGAAGTTTTTTATATGCAGTCTCTTAATCTCATCACGGTTCATTGATTTTCATTATTATTGGTGAGGCATTCAAAATATATTCGAAACCGCTCGAAGTCCTCTGTCGAGAGCTGTAACTACGTCCAGTGCTTTACATGAATTTGTTAGTTTTCCTTGTTTTATACTCATAGTAATGTAACGTAACAATTTCTCTCGGTTTTAATTTAGAAGTTTACCTGTCCCAGTAAGCTTGATTCTCGGAAATTTCTGAACACCGATTGCAATACTCAGTGCCTGATGAATGGTTACAGTTTTACTGAATTCGAAATTTCGGTCAATCCCTTTTGGCGCAAGAAAACTTATACCCGAAATATTCTGTTATTCCCGGACATCAAGGGATTTTCAGATAGTTCATGACCAAGACTCTGTATGCAATTAGCAGGTAGAGATGATAATTAAAAGCGGCGTACGCAAAAAACATTATATGCATATAAAGGAGCACAATTTTGAAGTATAGCAATTATAATTTTAATTCTCTCAGAAATTTTTGGAAGGGAAATGGGAAGGGATGTACATGTACCCTTGTAACGGATATAAGAGGAAGTAAAGAAATTGATAGATAATTAGGTCAAATAATTGAAAAATATTGGCTACTGAATAATAAGTCCATAAATTACAGCGTTCATGAAAGATTCGTGCTGGTTGTTATTACCTTATCTTTCTGATTATTTATTCCACCAATCTCTTTGAAGATAAGATTAAATGACTGAGATGGCCATGAATTTATAAATGATCTATACCGTACATTGGACATAATAGAAGATAAAATATAGATTCATAAGTCGCAAAGTAATCCATTTGAACGTGACACATTACATTACAATGGTAAACATTTGGTAATGATGCTATTCACATTGAAAGTGAGAATTTTGATGGAATTTTTTATTCACAATACTTCTCTATACTTTCCTATCCTTGTATTCATCATTTGGTACTGACATATGTTTTCAGACATACATGCTGCTAAAATCTCACTTTAGATTAAGTCTCAGCCCTATCTCTTATTCTCACTCATGGATTTTTTATTGTTAGGTATAACTAACTGAATATTTAACTACTATTATTTGTGATTTCCTCTGGGGTCACAGCAGTAAATGGTGCTACATTATTTTGCAATATAAATATTTTAGGACTGAATAAATGTTGTCTTTCATATTTTTTTTCAAATTAACAAAAAATACAAGTATAACAGCCCAAAAGATAGATTCAAAATTTATCTTGGCAGTGTTTGTGTTAACCAATTTGTACATTCCTTTATAAATGAAGGACACTTGGACGACACCATCTAATCATATGAAACATTTAAAGATATAATATTTCTATAAACTTCATTTTAATAAAAATATATAGTACAAAATCACACACAATCGTTCAAAACACTCTCACACTTATTTTGTCTGAGGAATGCCAACAAGACAGCCAATCACTTTGGAACGCTCACTCCCAATAATGATTTGGATTCACCTTCTTGTCGCACAAGATCATCACTGGCATATCTTTCAAGAAGTTCTTGTTTTCTCCTTTGTAAAAGGGCTGCTTCCACTTCCTTCTGAGAAGGAACAGGCACATGAGCCATGAAGCGTGCTCTATGTTGCTGGGATATCGTTGAGGAATCACCATCTCCACCCACTGACTCCACATCACTTCCTTCATCAGACTGAAAAACAAATACATAATTAAATAATGCATGATAAATAAATGTTAATCAAGAATTAATTACAATTACAGCAAATCTTAAATGATTTTCAGGGGACCATGTAAAAGCCGCATCTTATATAACCTTATAACTGGGTTGTGAAATGCTAGTTGCCTTACATTTTATTTTTGAATAATTATCTTCTGTTTGCACAAAGAGAGCATCTTAGTTAACTAATTTTGATCTTTTTTCTCTACAATGAAGTAGTTTTCATTAGACAGACAATTGTAGAAGAATAATGAATTATTGAACACCAGTGGTGAAAGGGCATCAACGAGTAGATCTCTCCAAGACTATACTCATAAAACACTGCACTCTCTTATGCTTTATCCAATATGTTTACAACTTAAGACTGCAACAAAATGACACACTAGCTAGTGAATTTTTAATCTTATGCTTTGCCTTGATTGTGAGACAAAAATGATTAAGAACACCTCACTATCTCAGAGTTCATATCATCTCAGACAGTGGGATTGAGATTTTTCTGCTTTGCAATACTCTCACAAAATTAATCAAACATTAATTTCAAACAAGAAACCTATGGCAGGTTGCAGTGTATCTGGGGATGGGAAAACCTGCACAAGAAATGGGTAGTAGAGGGTCTTAAGCATTTAAGAGGGTGGTCTGAAAAGTTTCCGACCCCAGATTTTTCAGAAATCTTCAGAAAATTTTCAGAAAACATGACGAGAAATGGTGAAATGTCCTAAACTTTTCAGACCACCCATGTACTTTTCCTTGCATTTTGTGTGAAAGATTCTGGGACAGGACGTAAACCACATATTGAGATAGCAAACTAAAAGGGTTTTACTAAACTTTAAAAATTCAAATACATATTCAACAGGGAAAGATGAGAGAATCATTCTGATACATACATATCCTTCTGCATCCACAGCATATATGTTCTCTTCTTCTTCCTCAGGTGCCTCTTCTACACCATCTTGCAGCAGTGCCTCTTTCTTTGCTTTCCACACTGCTATTGCCTCAGCTATGGCTGTAAGCATTAAATGATGAGTAAATATAATTATAGAAGACGTCTTTATGATAAATAAATATAATAAGGGAAGAGAAATCTATAAAATGAATGAACTACAGGGCTTAGAATGTAAGCATTAAAAGACCTGTACTGAAAGGAATACTCCAGGATTGCAACACTTTTGCATTAGAAAAATGGCAAAACAGAGATAAAAAAGTTTTTTTATAATTTAATTGTTTTCTAATCGATAAAATGAAATCTCTTATACACATCCAATCAAAGTTTAGCATTCCCTCCAACTAACACTGAAAAAAATTCCGATTTGAACTCACTGAATCAGAATAGATTTAGAGAAGAAATAAAAAACGATGAAATGATCTATTAAAAGTCCACAAACTTTGTATCTTACCATTCATTACCTCATATAATGAATGAACAACCCCAAGTTGATAAATTAAGTTCTTAGATTTGTACATACTAACTTTGCACCTCACTTAAAAGCATTCACTCATCCTGAATGCATGAAGTGTATACCTGACAATGGGGATTAACAGAAAGAAGGTTTGTATACATCTTTGGCAGGTAATGTGTAAACTTACTGGAAAAGGAAACTTTGAAAACATTTCACTGCAAAACGATGAATGGATGTTTGAAACAACTTTTTACTACATTAATTTATCCCAAAGATGTTTGTTGATGGAACAGCAATAATAATAACACGTACCTTTCCTTTCAGCCTCCTGTTCCATGGGGATCAAGATGCCATCATCATCATCCCGATAACCATAATAATCTGCATCAATGTCTTTCATTAATTCAGCCCTTGTCTTCCTAGGAGGTAGTGGAGGCTCTTGCTCAAAAAGTTCTCGTACACCTGAAAAATCATACTTAGGCAATTTAACATAATACACTTATATAATACTATTCTATTATTAACATATATTAACTATTCTATTATATATTATTATATATATTAATATTACTAACTATTCTATTATATATTAATATATATAATTATTAATCAACATGCTTGAGTGTAGAATTAATACATAAATTTTTACCAACATTGATTTATTTCGGACAAAATTGGTAAGAGTCGATCCTAGGTTTTTCATAAATATTAAATACTAATTTATATTAATTGAAAGAAACTTTTTGTCAAATTTAAGGGGTTTATTTCATATATTAGTTACAGTGGATTATTTTTAACCATAACTCATGGACTTCTATAAATCCATATTCTAAAATACAATAGGGTAAAAGAGGCATATATTTGATATGACAAGAGCAATTAAATAAGTGACAATATAAACACAATTTCATGATAAACATGAAATAGCCTTTTCTTTTCTTTCCATTAAGGAACTAAATACTATGTCGTATTTACAATTGAGAACACTATGCTACAACCACAATTTCTCTAACATTGGTTAATTACCTGGTAGATCTTTCGCAGCCCCAAAATACTTATACCCACGGTTTCCCGGTACTTCCTTTCCTTCATGATCAAGCATACGCGGGCCAATTTTTGCGTAATCCGGTCCCCCAAGTTCCCGAATCTGGGCTTCCCAATGTCCTTTTTCTCTCAATAGTTTATTTATTTCATCATTCAGGTCTCTTATCCTAAACTCGCCGAGCCCAGCTATAAGAAACATGAGGAGTCACATGTATTAAAAGATACATCAACAGGTTAAAAACTTATTATTTATGTAGCTTACCATTCTGAATTTGAGCAACTTTTTTGGCTATTTCTCGGATTATTTGCATCCGCCACTTTTCAGCTTTGGCTAAATCTAAGCACTCTGAAGCAAGATATGGTCTGCGTTCTTTTTCCTTTCCTTGATCTTGAATTTGAGCAGCTCTCCATCTTGCTAGAGTAGTCCTTTAAAGAACATTTGCTCAATTATAAATTTTTCATCTTAAAATAACGCAAATTGGCAAATGAAGTATTTAATTCGCGATACTTACATGGCTTTCTCGGCATTGCGGGCCTGAAAGAAATAATTTCATGTTCAATAAGACATCATTGAGGCTAAAATGTAAATTACATGAGTATAGAAATATTTCAAGTAAACTTACCATTTTTGCTATTCACAGATTAGTCTGAAATCTGATTTTTCAAATATGACTGAAGTAAAAACACCAAAACAAGGAGATGAAGTTGCTGGAACGGAACAAAACAAAACCGAAAATTTCCGACTAACATGAGCGAGGTGAGCGATATATCGGTTCCCTACGAAGTTCCCACCGTTCCCACAGTCCAAATCGAAACATATCGCCCGCATCGACTTAGAAATGCACTTCTACGAATTCCATAGTAACCTCATCCCCCTAAAACTTTTTTTCGATTTAAGTTCGGAAGTTGACATGTACAGGGTCTTGAATGGTCATTAGTCAGGAGTGCTAATATGCTTGTGCCTGGCCAGTCTTGTAATTCATAGGTCTATTGACGTGTTTTCTTATTAACAGTATTTATTATTTTGTCAATATGTTGAAATTTAAGTAATAAGAATATGACATATGCCAGCATGGCCGATCGAAAACATACTAAGGAAGTGTTGACAGTGTTAGCTTTGTGTATATTGTGGTATATTATTAGTTCCAGCAATAATGTTATCGGAAAAATGTTACTTAATGATTTTCCTTACCCTGTCACTGTCACAATGGTTCAGCTTACTTCAATCACGTTATACTCCGGTCCCTTTTTTAATTTGTGGGGAATAAGGAGATTTATCGATATAAGTTGGAAATACTACCTCAAGATGATAGTTCCACTTGCCTTGGGAAAGTTTTTAGCTTCAGTTTTTTCACATGTCAGTATATGGAAAGTACCCGTTTCTTACGCGCACACAGGTAAAGTCTTGCACAATTTTCTAACAGTTAGTCATTTTATCACTGATACTATAATCTATCTACTACATTTCTTTTCAGTGAAGGCAACGATGCCTCTTTTCACCGTGATTTTATCAAGAATCATTTTGAGAGAGAAGCAGACTTGGAAAGTGTATCTGTCTCTTGCCCCTATTATAATTGGTGTGGCCATTGCTACATTGACAGAATTATCTTTTGATATGATTGGCCTTGTTAGTGCTTTGATTGCCACGATGGGATTCTCATTGCAAAACATATTTTCTAAGAAGGTATATTGCAGCTTTATCGCTAGGAAAAAGTTATAGAAAATCAACAACTTTTCAACGGCATCGTCGCTTACAGTTTTTTGTAACAGTTACATGTATTCTATTCAGGTTCTCCGTGATACTGGTGTTCATCACCTACGTTTGTTACATATCCTCGGTCGGCTGGCATTATTTATGTTCTTACCCGTTTGGATGTTTTTGGACTTGCAGTCATTGATTCAAGATCAGGAATTGGTACGTATCCATGATGTATCATGAGTTAGGTTAATTATTTGCTTATCGAAGGATGTAGTCATATCCACATTGAGAAAATAAAAATAAATCCATAAAAATGGATGTAGCTAAGAAAATTGCTCTAAAAATCATTGGGATTGAGGGTAGGATAATTTATATAAAGTATTTATGTAAAAATCCACTTAATTTATTTGATGTAGCTAAAATAAATAGAAGTATTTTGGGAGAAGAATACTAAACTACATTAAAATTCTATTTTCCATTCTAATTGATTTAGTCAAATTATAATACCTGACATTCTACATGACTATATAGTTTATGATACCCTCCCTTAATTTGAGTTAGAGGGAAGTTTAGGATAATCAAGTCATGTGCACAAAGTCTCCTGTTTTGCTGGTCATAAAATAATATTAATATGTTTTTTATGCGATGACCAATTTTCAAGTAAGGGACTGATAGTATCCTTAGGGAATTCTTAATCAACCCATTCTTAGCTGAATAAAATTCATTTGAATATGAGTAAGAGTTAAACCTTTCCAACAACATGTAGAAGAGTTTAGCACCATAAAAACAAAAATCCTCTATAATATGGCTATAGAACAAAAATAAAGGTTGCCAAATCACTTAAAGAAATAGCAAATACATCTTTTATGTGGCACTGGAGAAAAACCATCTCATACCACTATATCTCAGTTCAATCCTAAATCAGCTGTAGACAAATTGTATTCGCTTCATCAATTGTTACTATTATGCTTTCTCATCTATTTGTTTTCATATTTGTAGAGAAATTAAATTTTAATATTGTTATGTGATTTCCCAAAGCTTAGGCTGAAGAGGTTGGATTATAATGGTTACGTTAATTTCTGTTTACAGTTCCAAAGCAATGGTTATCGTGTGGTGCTCCTACTCTTCCTCGATGGTGTGCTCAACTGGTTTCAAAATATTGTTGCCTTTAGTGTTTTGTCTTTAGTGACTCCTCTCACATACGCCGTAGCATCTGCATCCAAGAGGCTCTTTGTTATTGCTGCCTCTCTCATCTTGCTTCAAAATCCTGTCACTGCAACCAATATCATTGGCATGGCTTTGGCCATCTTTGGAGTTCTTTGTTACAATAAAGTAAGTATTTTCTCATTGGGTTCTCAAAGAAATTTAGGATTAAAATTTGAAGGCTATGACTGCCGAGTTCCCTCCAAGCTGGATGGTTGTGCAATATTTCTATAAGGGCCTTCGAGCTATTTGTTGAGCACCCACTATTTATTGGAAATTGTGAAAGCTTTAGTTTAAATTTTAGCTTCAGCTTTATTTTTCTCATCTATATAAATGATTTTGCATATTACGAATTGTATAGTCGGATGAAATAGTTCATTTAAGTTCACTTAAATGAAGAAAATCAGAAAAGTCGCAATTTAAAACTCCTAAGAAGGATGCATCTCTGAAAATTAAGCACCTAAAGTAATTGTCATACTATCCAAAGATTGTAAAGATCAAGTTTATAAAAAGTTTATGAATAATGAGTATTGGAGCTTCTATACGAAAATTTATTTGAAAGCAATTGTATATTAGCTGTTATATTTAGCATGAGAAAAAATGCATACCTGTCATTTTTACCCATTTAATTTATTCAATCTAATGTTGTATAAATGAATCATTTAGATATTTTCTTGATTCTTAGAAAAACTTATTGTTATTTAATAGAGGACTTATTGATGAGTATTAATGTTAAGCCCATGGAATTATTTTACCTTTTATTATTTAATGAGTGAAAAGCTTGATTTAGGCCCATAGAGTCATGTTTATACCTAAAATGCCATTTCTAAAGCAAGTGCAATAAGTAATGTTTTTGAGTATCTTCATATAGAAATTTCTAAGATATTTTATCATTTTATACTTATGTTAATGATACATGCGATGTAATCTCATGGATGAATAGTCAACTGAAGACCATGCTGATTCATCCCTTATTTCTTCCTTTTGATCACTTTAAGTAATATTTCTGCATATTCTTGTTTAAAAGTCAATCTTCAAATTTTTTCAAAAAAAAATTCCAATTTTTATATTAATAAATTTACTATCCTTTACAAATGAAAGTTTCCATCATATAATCAACATTTATTTTGATTATTTCATTGTTTCAAACATTTCAATTTTCATTTTCTGAAATGAGCATGATTTTTTTCATTTAAGTTACTTCGTAATCTTATACAGAAAGGATACTGAATGGGAATCCCAAAATTCTAATAATGTTAATATCTTCTTATTTAATATCATACTTTTATTATCTACATATGTAGTGCTTAACTTAGTATCAAGTTCTTATCTAAAGTTAAGTTAGAATTTTAGAAATCCTAGTTTCTTATTGTTCATAGATATACAGTTTTTCTGATTTCTAGATTGACCTTAAAATGTATAATTTTAATAAAATAAATCCAGGGCTGACCTATGCATGAAGGATTTAAAAATGCATCCTTAATTACTGTTGATTTATTGCATATCATGTGATTCTCTGTTTAGCGATTATTAGGGATGACATATTCAGATTATCTAAGCATAATTAATCAAATGAAGAAGACTTTCTAATATCTGTTGCTTGATAAAATATTATCATAAAGTTGTTTACCTTAGCATGTTCATTTTTTACTTTTAATACTTGAGGCTATGAATTTAAAAAAAAATAATTATATCTCTCTTATCCATTGCCATTTTATCACGCGCATTTTAAAAATTCCTACAATTTTCAATCAAAATTAAGTGAGTTGTGTTAGCTGCATTTTATAATTAAGGAAACATATGTAGTTGACTTATGCATAAGATACATAAAAGACAAATTTTTTCACAAATTTTGGGATGGAGTTGTACATGAGTTTGAATTTTAGATATAAGTAGTAATAATAATAGCATTCATTTATTTATAATTGTACAGTAACTAAACATTTTCATGCAAAATTTCAATTTTCATCTGTATTTCAGGCTAAGTATGATGCAAATGAGGCCAAGAAGAAGCAGCTCTTACTTCCCATGTCCAAAGAATCCTCAAGATTCAACAGCTATCCAGTGTTAAATGGATTTCATAATGGTTCTTTAAATGTCACTGCTAATGGTAGAAACCCATATTTTGTGTAACAATGTTCAAATTTATTTTTACTGGGTGATGATGACTTCAGTCTTTGAAAAAAAGTTTTAAAAAGTTGAATAAATATCTAAAGACAGAATTCTTAAATCCAAAAAGTTCTATCATAATACTTTTGAAGGAAATTAAGAAGATATTTGATTATCCTATTTCTATTATTTGTGAAGTTTGAAGGAATTCATTTTCTTGTCAAATAATTATTTGGATGCATGACTTAAAATCATGTTAAGGATAAACTTCGCATGATTGAGGTAAAGGGAGAAGAATTCACTAATAATTTGTTTATGAATGAATTGGAAAATGTTCTATTGGTGTCAACTTGCTATGCTTAGAATCTTGCTATCCCAGATACTTTGCAAACTCCTTTTTAAGTGTCTTAAGTTATTGCTTTTAATTTATTTCAGCAGATCTGCATTAGATTTTTAAGTTTTCTTGTTCTTTTTCATTGATTTTACTTGTATGATCCTTGACCTGTGGTCATCTGGACTTCTGTCTTTTATAGTTGCCATAGTTTCTGCTGTAGTACTATCTCTCTCTATTGTTGCCAGTATATGGCATCTTTAAATTGTGAGCAAGGTTGGATTTCATTGGAACTATCTTGTTGTTTAACTGTGATACAGTTACAAATTGGAATTAAATTTTATTTCATGTCACGTCCACTTACACAAATGCAATTCTTACAGATTATTCCTTTGTATAGCATGAAATGAATGTATGGGTCGTCATAATTAATCTTGCTCTGTCAATCAGAAATTCTTTCTCCATTAAATAATTATTACAAGGACTGTAATATTTCATGAACTCTGCAACATAAGTAAGGTAATCAAAATTTCCCCAATACTGAAAACAAAGTCATTGTGACAATTGTTCTATGAGATGACAGTGCTGACCATGGCAGAAAACTCACCACCAAATTGAACTAACTCGACTTTTATTTGTGATAGATTACCAAGTAGATTGATAATTTGAACTGTATAGGACATTCTCAGACAGTGTTGTTTTGGGTCTGTTATGGTTGATTATTTTGTAGAGCTGCACAAGAGAGACGATAAGCTGTGGAGCAGTGACTATAAGAGAAAGGTGCTATAATTTGAAGTGAATAACTTTGTATGTTCATACAGATGCCAGCTGAAAGAATCAGATAAGATGCATTGAAGATGTTCAAAATCTCTCCTTCTTCCCCTATGCTTATCATGCCCTGCATGAGTTCTGTGATAAGTTTTGCTCATCATTGTTAAAGAAGTCTTGATACATAGTCCATGCAGTCTATAGAAGTGTGAAATTGAATCAAGTGTTGATTGATGTGGAAGGGCTGCAGCAAAGTTAAACACATTTTTACTGTATCAGTCATCCAAGAATTCATGATTCTGCTAGCTGTAAAGATTATTGTCACTGTTACTCCACAACATGAATATTCACTTGTTTTGCAACGAAGTGAATGAATGAATAACACAATTCTCAATTTCAAAAAATTATTTCTTAGAAAAATTTATATTGAAGCATCTTTACTATTTCTCCACTTTTGCATAGTACTTCAATTTAGTAATCAACAGCATTTACTCAAAGTTTCAACCTACCCAAGCATCTTATTTTGATTTCATTTCTGTAGTACCCATAACATTAGATTAGATATAAAAATTAAATAAATTTTATTGAGTGTATTTGCTTTTTTCAGTTCCTTTCACAAATGCTAATATTTTATTTACACTCCTCACTATTGACTGTCAAAAATATCAAGAAAACAAAATTTATTTTTGAAATAGTTATCTAGTTGACCAATAAAATATCTTGTAATGAACAACTGGACCATTAATATTCTACTAACAAAAAAGTCAGCTAACTTAGGAATAAAAGTGAAAGAAAATAAGAATATCAAGGAAAAGAAAAACGTCCCAGCAAAAGCAGATGTTCTGTGTCAGTGATGGAAAATTGATTATCCTTTTAACCTAAGTCCTATATCCAGTTCAATTCAGAGTATTGTAAACTTGTACTGAATGATAATAGAGAAAAGATCATGTACATCCCAAGATTGGGAGGACTACATCTCATTCTTTTGAAGTATTGACATCTCACACTTTTGTGACATAATGATTCCATTTGTTCGAATTCCATGTATTGTTAATACATAGGCAAATTTATGGTTCTTCAGCCTCTTTGTCTTTGTTATTATTCCTTGAAAAAGGGGAAATGCATCCATTGTAAAAAGGAGACAATCTTATTAGAGAAACCTATGAAGTTAGTGCAAGCCAAGTGGTGTGGTTGCATTCTTTAGCAAGTAAATTTGCTGTTTCAGATGAACCAACTTAAATGCTGAACTAAACACATTCTGACTTAAAACCATGAAAGCAAGTATTATGTTGCACAAGCATTTTATATGGCAAGCTCAGAGTTTCCTTTGTGAGTGGACGTGATATGTCAGCTTGACGCCGTGAATTCAGTATTCTCAAAGATCTGTTTTATTTTTATCATATTGATTGATGTGGTTATTTTGTATTATTAAATTGAGTATTTATTCTTACTCTTATTTTTTTAGTATTTATTTCCATGCCCTTACTAAAAGGTGACATGTACCTTACAATCTTTGTGAAATCCTTTAGTGAATAATGTGATTGGTGTGCAATAGTGTCTCTCTATCTACTAGCATCTCTTTTATTTTTTATCATAAATTCTTTGTAGCTGAGGTATCCAAATTGGCTATTTTCAAAACTGGTTAACTGGGTTTTTCATTGAATTCTTGATTTAAAACGCCAACAAAATGTGTTGGATAGTTGTTTTTATTTAATTTACAAAGTCTATAATGTGTGGTATGAGTGTGTAATTATTGCTCATTTAAAACATTTTGTCGGGCCAAAAATCTAGGGAGAAATGACAAATTTTTCCCCTTAGTACTTTGTGTCTTATATCCAGTCATTGAACTTTGGCATGAAATTTTAATAAGCAATGTCCAACATGTATAACATATAAGCACAAGTAACACTTTGCCATTCTTTTAAGAAGTGAGACACCTTGTATCAATTTTCTTAGGGACATCTATGAGAATATACATTTCCAAGAAGGTAAATTTTGGGTGCCTGAACTAAAATATTAAAGTTTCATTCAGCTCATGATGGAGAGAGCACCAAAGTATCTCGTGACAAAATTATTAATTGTTAAATATCCATGTTAATGAAACTTGTTCAATGTAGCTCTATCCAAGGAATTTAAAAAATAATTTTGGGTCTTTGTTTGCCATACCTGAATCTTATCTTCAAAATTCATTTTTGTTGATCTCTGCACATTATATACCTTATCTGTTGTTCTTTTGGGATATTCAGATTGTTCTCTTGGGATATTATTTCTTGTGGAAAGGTATTATGAGGGCTGATATATACATTTAAATAATGAAAAATGTTTTTATTCTAATGTGGGAATAATACTTTCTCAAATCTAAGGTTAATTTCTGATATAAACTAAAAACCCAGTTTTTCAAAGTTTTTTGGATGCTCGTGTAGTATTCCCCTATCCTTAAGTGCGGAATTCAAGAATTTTACCAACTACCACGATTTGATTGCTCTACTGGCTTCAAAATATCTAAGCCATCAGGTTAATAGTTGTGAAAGTCCAGTATATTTCATAATTTGTCAAAAGTTGACACTTGTAATAATATTTCTGTGATCTTGTCATTATGTATTCTTTACCTAATGGAATTGTACCTAGATGTCAAAGCCCTATCCTTGCATTATTTCTTTTGATCTTGGCATGTTTTCCCTATTTTTTTATTACAGTGAAACCCTGGTTATCAGTTTATTTAATGGACAGCCTATCTGAAAAATTGTCTCTGCCCCTGGTAGAGATTTTGAATTGATGATAATAGTTTCTTTAAGCACTCCTTTTCTACATAAATACCATGCTAGTAGCCTTTTGGTTTGGGGTAATGCATCACTGAATATATTTTTATGATTCATTACTCTCTCATGTTATCTGCAGAAAAAGTGAATAACAACTATTCGTCAGCTGGCTTTGCTTATTGTCTTTTGTTTTAGACATTTTCCTATTTAGCTACCTTTTCCCTCTTATCGTGACACTTTTAATGTCTACATGGTCAGTCAGATAAGTTTGGTTGTATTACGTTCTTAATTTCTGGATAGTCTAGTTGGCAGAAGCCATCTGGATAGTCTATCAGTGGAAGCGGTCCTGAGTACAATCCCCAACATTTATTGGTGTCCACTCAGCATCATGATGAATATGGGTAGTATGTAAGAGATGGTGGGTCCCGTCATAGAAAGCCAAATACAGCAGGGAGTTTAAGTGCTCACCATGTATCAACCATGGTGAATGCTGCCTGGCCTTTATGTTCTTGATTCACATATACTGAAAACTGCTTCTATTTCAGTAATCGAAATCAGTTAAGGGAAAAGCCAATCAATATATTAATATATTTTCTGCTTTTTTTACAAAATTTCTGAATAGTAATTTTCCTAGGTTTGTAAGAGTTCAACATCTCTTCTTAATTTTCACCCCTTCAATTTTCCTTTTCAAAAATATCCAAATTTAATAAGTCAGTATCATAAAAACAACTATCAGAGTATAGTTTGGCAAAATTTTGTCTTGCATATCCTTCCCAGCATTTTTTTGGTAAAAATTCCAAGTGTTCATTATTGATCTTGGGTACAGGATTATTAGCTCTTTATTTTAATTTGTTGCTGCTTTGTTTTCTCATCAACAAAAAATTGTTGCTTGCAGTTAGCTACCTTGGCCTTGAAAATTTAAAAAATTCATTCTCACAATTTTGGTTGTTCAATATGCATAAAAAATTGTTCTTGAGAATGATTCAAATCTCTTCTATTGGCAATGTAGCTGCAGTGGACAAATTTAGAAATTCTTAGCTTACTGATTGTTTGCTTCCTACCAACCATATTTGATACTGACTTAGAGACAGTGTTCTATTTGAGTATATTTCCTTGCAATATCCTTGACGAAATCAGTGTGGTAGGGAATGATTTGGGGAAAGCTATAGATGGAGAGTACACACTTCATAATAACCACAAGTTATATTAAATTTGTCTTTTTTATTGAATTAAACTTATAGAAGTTGCAAAACTGTTTGCTCATTCAAAGGCATAGAATTGAAAAGAGACTTTGAACTGCAAAACTTATCCCTTGAGCTATGTAAGTTCTAGAATGGATTATAGTATCTCCTATTGAGGATTACTGCAGTTTTTTATATGGGCAATTTACTTTGCCTAATCTCCAAAGCACAATCAACTGGGGTTTCACTGTAATTGTAATATTCCTTGTACAATTCTTTCTGTCAACTGTTAAGGCCCTTTAGCGCAAAATAGTGCTGATAAATTTTCAACAACTGTGAAATAGACTTTGGTTACTTCAGTAGCTCTGATTCCTAATACTTCTGGATTAATTATTTACAGATTTTCTACAAATCTTGCCTCAAGCAGTTCCTGCAGAGCATGAATATAAAGAATGAAATCCTGGAGTTTTACTATGTAATGTGAATTTTTTCCAATTATTGTTATGTTTTATTTGTGATACTTTCTTTAACACTGAGTCAATTCAGTTTGGCTTTATCTTGTGATGGCACTTTCAGAAATGTTGAGTAGATAATTTAAAGTTTTCCTACAAAATTTGTTCTTTTAAAAAAATTTAATTTATATCTAAACTGATTATTGGTATTCTCAAGCCCATTTATGTTTCTTTGCTTAATGATACAACCTAAAATCATATTTTAGTCTGTTGCTTTTGAATTTAAATGTATTGAAAACCATTAATGTTTATTTTCAAAAAAAATATTCAACAAATGAACCCTCTATTTAATTGAACTTTAGAGGAGAATCTTAATCAATTGTTTAATGTCTTTCAAAAAGCTTTGAAATATGTTCTTATATTCAGGTGAGATTGATTTGGTAGATTCTTTTGACTTTACTGAGGAATGTTCCCAAAATTCTAATATGTCAACATTTTCTGTATGCAATAATTTTCTCTACCAAAGTCTTGAATTGTTGTCTATACTATGAGAATATTTATTGATAAATATTTTTATAACTTTCCATCTGTTAATACTACCAAACATTGTATGTTTAGCTGGCTCAATTTGGTATGATATACTTAAAAAGAATCTCAAGGGCATAAATAAATGAATTGGTCCACACTCAAAATAGTGCATTCTTTTTCCAAAACTTAAATGTTCATTCATGCATATCTTACTCCCTTGAATTTGCATTTATTTCCTTAATGCCTCTTTTTAAGGGTAAAAAAGAGGAGATAATTGCATTTTATAATTTATAGAGTCATTTGACTCTTGAAATATTAAGGAACACTTTTTCTGGGATATTTTCACACCCACACAGGAACTCACCAGGGTATGATAAGCTCTTACAGCTATAGATTGATAATTTCTTTTCAAAAGAGATGATTCTTGGATTGAAAGACAATGGAACTGCATAAAATAAAAAAATATGCATAAACAATGTATTTATCTTATTTTTACGTAACTGAGATTGAAAGACTTAACTTTTTCCCCGCAAATAATCTAGAGAATATCCTCGAGGGTTGTCAGCCAATTCAGTTCTCAGGAAACTGACATATCAACCGCCAACTCTGTAGCTATCTTCAGAGTTGGAATGCACAACCTATTGGATATTAGTAATAGTGATGGCAGTCAAAAGCATTAGTTCCCCAAGAACTTACCCACCTGACAACCCAAGAGAGTTTTCTCCATACAAGAATTTGCAACCAGTGGCATGTGTAAGAATATACCCGTGATGATGGTATCAACATGGATGAATAACATCATTGTTCTATTTTCAGGTATAATGAAAATGAGAACCAAAAACAAATGAAGTAGATTGATGATATGATATTACTCTTTGACTCCAAATGTTTGTTTGCCTTTCATTCAACCCCCTTATGAGCATAAAGAATACACTGGAAATGATTTGGAAATTCTTTTCACGGTGGTTCTAATGCCAGTTAAATTAATCTTCACAGTTGAAGGGGAGGAGAAGGAAAAAAACTGCTATTAGGCCATAGAGGGAAGACCAAACAGAGAAAAGTAAATTAAAGGGATGTATATGTAAACTTTTAGATGCTCATTAGTGTTCATCAGAGTTCCATGAAAAATCAGTCTCTCTCTACTCTGTATTGCAATGTATAATGTATTGGTTTTTTATTTTTGAATTAGTAAATTTAATTTACATTTTTCCATTGACCTCCAATTGACTCCCTATATTAGATCAAGCCCTTGCAATAAAATTTAGTTTAAATTTTGTTGAAATTAACTTACTAAAAATTGACAATTCATCGAATTAATTTATGTATAAATTCATTAAAATTTATATTGATAGTAATTATTTTTCAGTTACCTTATCAAATTCTAAAAATATAAAGCATTTTTATTTTTTTCTCCTTAATTTCTTTGTAAAAAAAATTGGGTTCATCTTATGGACTGAAGAAATACCATATACGTATGTGTTAGAAAATTGTAGTATTTTCATAAGCTCGATGGGATCACCTGAATAAATATTAATTTCTGATAATAATCTCCCTTGAAAAAACTGGACATCATGTTCAGATTATTTTCTGATGTTTCTGTCTAAGTGATAAAAGCACATTGGCTATGATTATGCGGAATTTTTTAAAAATAGAAATATAAAAAATTTAGCAAATCTGAGATTCTGTTGAGCAGTAGTTCAATGAGTGAGGTATTCTCATATGACACAAAAATTCTTTTCATACATTTAATCACTATATTATCTTGGAATTTTGGTTCCTGAATTAGGTGTTCCAGTCAACTAATTAATATTTCTCAGAAATATTAATTAGTTGAGTTTGGTTAATTTTATTAGTTGAAAGTTGGAGTACTATTATGGAATAAAAAATTTCATTGTGGAAATTACCAAGTTCACCTACATCTTTATCCATATAGCACATCAATTTTAGCTACTTGCTAACTGCTGTAAAAGACAGTGTTGAGTAAGATAAAAGAATACATTTTCATACTTATTATTGGCATAATCAAAATCATTGTTCACTGTTTAAATGACATATATATATATATATATATATATATATATATATATATATATATATATATATATATATATATATTAATTTACGATACTTTTCAAAAATCAGAAAAAGTTTTAAAATAAAATTGAAATTTAAAATGATTATTAATATAATATTATATTGAAATTATAAAATAATAAGATGAATTTTCCGATCAAATTACAGATTTTCATTTGTTTATGGTTGACAAAAAGTAGTCCATGGAATTTGATAATCAGCATTCATATAGTGCGATAAAATAACTGGCTAGAATTTGTTAAATAGCTAGTAATTAAATCCAAATGAAAATAGAAAGTTTGATCAAAACATTCAAATTCAGTTTACAAGTAACAGTTTAGCAAAAATTCCAATAAAACCACCAATTATTTCATTTCCTCACATCTGACCTAAAGAAGGATAAAACAGCAAGAGTGCAATAAGGAATGCATTTGTAGATTTGATTAAAAATGATCCGGAAAATAGAAGACATTTCTAAATATGGAAAAGTGAGATAAATTTGATCATTACTTAACAAGCTTTAGAGTTGATAGTCCAATCTGTTGTTCTCTCTTTTAGAATCAAGTAAATGCTTTGAGCATCCTAGATAACAATTAAATCTTGCTTGTACATAGGAAATATGTTCATAAATTACTCTTTGGAAGAAATCAAAATATTTCAATTCTAAAGAATTTTATTGAACAACTACAAAACATTTTTCAAAGCACAATAATGAAATACTGAAAGAACTTTCTAGTACTATTAAGCAACATGTTTAACACTTTTTGTTACAGTTTATATAAACAAATGGTTTTTGTTTCAAAATTGACTAAAAACCAAATATTTAACTCACGTGAAAGTAGATAGATACCTAGAAATTAGAATCAATATACAGCATAAATAAAATTGTAATTCTATTTCCACATACCTTCTCAACAAAAAATATAATTTATTTAATTCATCATTAAATCAGCAAATTACTCAATACATCATCTGAAACATGACATTGATTACGTATTTTTGAAATACCAAAATTACCAGATGCAGTGCAGATGGATTCTGATAAAACCCAGGCCCTTCAATTTGCCCTTAGGAATTCTATGCTTAACAACCTTGACATTTCAGTTAATAATAATCCTATTAAAAGTGTCTCTCAAGCAAAATATCTTGGTGTGATACTTGACAACAATCTGTCTTGGGGGCAGCATAGTACATACTTGCTCTCTAAATTTAGCTCTTTTTGCTATTTACTAAGATCTCTTCATTGTTCTGTCAATCTGGATATTCTGCTACAACTGTATCATGGAGTTATCCAGTCCCACTTACAGTATGGTCTGCTCTTTTGGGGTAAGGCTACTTACTTCCATAGGGTATTCATTCTACAGAAATGTTGCATTAGAATTATTGCTGGAGCACATCCTTGAGCCCCTTCTCTTCCTATTTTTAATGCATTACACATCTTACCACTGCCTTGCCTATATATTCTCTCTGTTGTCTCTTTTATTCATTCTAACATTTCTCTCTTCAATACTAACTCTGACTTTCACACCCACTTCACTAGATCTAGCCATCATCTTCATCTTTGTCATCACAGATCCAAGATTTCTTTTTTGGACCTAAGTCGATTGGTCTTCGTTTTTATAATAAACTTCCTAAAGTTTACAAAAGCTCTCCAAAATTATTAAAATTTAAATCAAGGCAACTGCAGGAAAAACACTCTTGTATGTTTTGACCTGATCTTTCAATTTTATGGCCCTGCCTCTCGATAAAGCATCCGATCACTTTTTCTGGAATGAGCATATCTCAAAAGGGTTCTCCCTTACCCGGGAAAACCCAAGCTTAACAGCTTCCATCTTTACCCCCTCTTAAAATTTTCCTCATTTGTCTCTGTGTTTTAGCTGCCTCAAGTGCGTTTTATTTTCTTTGTGAATAGTGATTACTTTTATAAATCGAGATATTTGTAAATTGTTTAGTATCAAAATAATCAACAAATTGCAAAGAAAGTAAATCCGAACTGCATATTGAATCAAAATTTCTTATTAAATGGATAAAAATCAGCAATTGCATGTCCAATACACAGGTAATTTTATTTCTTGGCAGTAACCGATGACCTAACCCTTACGATTGAGGTCTACCTGGATTAAGAATGGAACAGAGAGAATGTGCGTAGATTTCAAGGCTTTAAATCAAATTACTGTGAAAGATAAATATCCGCTACCATTAATCGATGACCAAATCTATTTACTAGCCAGGACTAAATTATATTACTCATTAGATGTGGCACCAGGCTTTAATCATATTCCTATTGAAGCGGAATCTGTAGAGAAAATTGATTTCATTAGCTCCTGATGACCATTACAAATATGCCTTTTGGCTAGCAAATGCCCCTGCCGTGTTCCAGTGAGCCACCAGTGCTGCTTTGGATCCTGTCATTGGCACAGTCACCTTAGTTTATATGGATGACATATTAATCCATTCATTTTCAATAGAAGCAATTTGATTTCAATGTTATGTGATTTCAAAATATTTCTGGTTTGCTTGATTACATAACTTTGTGAGTAAATATGTTTCTCATTGTCTAGCGTGTAAATTATACAAAGCTTGCGATCGACCCAAACAGGGCTTCCTCCATTCGATTGAGAAGACTCCAGTACCCTGTTCATCTTCATTGTTTAGGGCCACTACCATCAACTAAAGAAGGCTACAAGCATATACTCATTCTGGTGGTTCTTTCATGAAATGCGGTATGCTTTATCCTCTGTTAGATTTGACAAGCACTGAATCAGTGGGTAAAGTGAAAGATTTCATTGCCATCTCTTGGACTCCACATCGCATAGTTATGAATTAGGGAACCAACTTCAAGTCCCGCTATTTGATGGAACTATGTACTTCTTGGTGCATAGATGTTCATCTTATTACCCCATGAGTTCTCTGGGGGAATGGACAGGCAGAGGGCTGCATTCCAACAATCTCCTACTTTCTTCGTGTTGAGGAGGAATTGAAGTCAGAATGGGCGAGCATACTCTGGAAATTACAGCTGACACTAAATTCTACTCGTCAAATGTCCACAGGATTTCTCCCGTTTGACTTCAGTTGCAAATTGGTGGCACTCCATCCTTCCATCTGTATGAGGGATGGCGACGGTGAACCACTGAAAATGACTCCTAATAAGTATCGCGACCGGAAGGCAGCCAAGAGGTCCTAGGCATCTAATGCCTCCAAGTAGAAGCAAAATTTGATGAAAAGCATGGCTATTTAATAGATATTAACGTCGGCACTTGCATCTTAGCTTACAATGACCGTTATAAGGTTACTTATGTGTGAACAGGGCTGTAATTATATCTTTGCAAAAGAGCAGATTCGAGTTTGGCCTAGTGAATGGTTTTTAGAAGACCTCGAACTTCCCTTTGACCCCAAAGAAGAATGCAAAAATACGGCAGTGTAATTTCAAAAGGTTCTTACAAGGTAAGCCGATACCCTCTTGTTTTTTTATCTATTCTTTGTGTTTGTTTTGACTCTGATAGTATGTGTTTCCAGGTGAAGGTAGATATCTTATGCTTGTTTATCTTTTCTTTGTTACTTCTTACTCATACACAGTGCTGAGGTATGCGTCAGATGGGTCATGCCCATAAAGATAAACGAGCAGAGAATAGTGATGGAATAAAAAATTAAAAAGACTGAAAACATAATCCAACAGTGAAACATCAAATACTGTAATGTTGGCAGAAAGGAAATGAAAATTAATTTTTACTTAAGTTACTTAATGGAAACTGAACAGTCAGAGACTAAAAACCAATTATAAAACGAAGCCAAAATGGAGTGTAAATGGCACAATTATGAGTGAACCTAAGTCAAATAGAAACATCATTAGCAGAAGAGCGTATGGCTAGGAGTATGTTAGACAGAAAAGAAAGGCAATATCAATAAAACTAGGGTATTGGATTTAGACGCAGTTCTGCATAACATTGTAGTCAGCGTGCTGCCATGGCGGCAGTTAGAATTAATCAGGAATGATGGATGATTAGAAATTCAACAGCATGTTTCACTTTAATATCAAGTTTATTGTCCTTTTTTTTTAGATACATTACATTTATAGTTGATGCTTTCTGGCGATATCTGGTGGAACTTTTCCATAATAAATATGAAAGAAACAATCTGTCTTCGTCCACAAATTTCAACAGACCCAACTTCGTCCAAAATTTGTGGACGAAGACAGATTGTTTCTTTCATATTTATTATTAACATTACATTTATTTCTACAATTTTTGCTGAGTGCAGGTATGAAGCATACATTCTGATTCGATGCAATGGTGTTCATTCACATTTACCATTTTATTTCCAAAACATTTCACAAAAGTATTATGATGTTTATCATTTGGAAAATACCTTTTAATGGGTATTATGTTTTTACACTTTAGATAAAGAAACATTAAACAATAGTGTCCACAACTATTTGATGTAGGGCTTTGCAATATGGAATTGTTGTACATGCACTTATAAGAATTTCTCTTGATGAACCACTGATGATAACTTATGATTGGCGGTTCACCAAAATGTCAAAAATATGCAACTGAGTGTTCACAATACAACAATAGTGACACCATTACCAGACTCAGAAAACTCAAGATGGGAGGTTACACCACTGGTAAGACAATCTCTCCATTAACATATATTCACATTATTATGGTATATTAATGCTCAATCCATTCTCTAGGTAGATTGCCATTTCCTGACTTTTCCACAAATTCGAGTTCATTGCGTATGGCTGCCTAAGTATTCAAGTCTTTATTTTCGACTTAGCTTTCTTGTTTGCGAGTATTACTGTGCCTTCCTCTTTTCCGTGGCACACCTTTCATCCGAGAGCAATCCCTACCCCTTCTTCTGACCTTTCAAGGACCGAATAACATGTATTGGATCATGTTCACCAAATACCTTGACATCCCTACATACTTTGCCCTTATGACACAACAACCTGGCCACATAAAGTTCCCTTCCCCTTTGAATTCCCCAAAGGGCCAGAGGATATTTAAAGGCAGACTTAAGTATAATAAGGAGTTCTATCTTTTGTCAACTAGTGAAACTATGATGCTCCCACTCTAGAAGATCCTCTGGTGCACTGTGAATTCTTATCCAGTACATCTGTGACATAGGGCCATTAGTGGTGGGTTACCCTTGGAAATATTTTCTTGAGTGAGCTCGGGCGAGCACCCAGATCATCATCAAGTCTTGGCCAGTGCCCCCTTCATCAGCTCCCTCTCAGGTACTTCTTCATAGGGTAAATAAATTCCCTTATTTCTTTCTATAATTTTGTGAGTGAATTATTTCTTCAATCATGGATAACCAAGGGCAACAACTCCCTTTAATTGATATGCTGCACCTTCTTAACAGATGGCAAGGGACTCCACTGCACCTGCACTGGAGCATGGTCACCCTCATGACCCTTAAGATTATGGAGATTGCCTTGGACGCTAACTGGCAGATGTAATGCTGGGGGAAACCCGAGAAGAAAGATGTAAGACCACAACAGGATGGAGCAATCAAAGACATCTCTCCTAAAGAATGGCACCTTGTCTTGTCACTCCATGGCCTTGGGTTCGAGTCTTCTACAGGAAACAAGGGCAGAGCCCTTCTTATTTTTTCTTCTTCCTCTTATTCTTCACTCTTCCCTCCCCTGTACTCTTAATTTCCTTCTTTCTCTTTCCTATATTTATATAATGAAACAAAGTGCCCCACAAATGCTTCCCCACTGGTCTTCCTCCGGTAGGACTGCTTTGGTTTCTAAAGAGAGGACCACTGGATCGTTGATATATTTTATTGCTGCCATCCTCTCATCTGGAAGGCGTGATTCCCCATGTTTCTACTGCCTCCTCCTCTATGTTGCCTGGGAATGAGAAATGGAGAAAAACAAAATAGATCTTCTTGGATTAGGAGAGGTAAGATGGGTTGGAGAGGGGGAAGTAATATTAATACAAGATGATCTGCAAAGGGGAGTGTAGAAAACTGGAGGAGTTGCCATAATTATGAAGAAAGAATTAGATATTTGTGTGATCATGATCAGAAAAGGGGGATAAAACAAGGAGTGAGCCAGTGGATACTCAAGTCATCCAAGCATACTAGCCAATATGTATGACAGAATGACAGGATAAGGAGGTGTGTAGGGACATATTTCCTCACTTTTCCAATATTCTTCACAGACTCATACTTCAAACAAAGTAGTACAAACACATACTTTGTGAAAATTGCATAATTTGCCTAAACCTTCCTGTAACTATTGTTTGTAAATTTTGGTTGCGAGATTTTTCTTCTTGATCTAAAGGGTCTACATGGTGCCTCTTGATTTAAAGGTACACATGAGCATGAACTCTGAGAATGTAGTACATATACCTCACCAAGCATGCAAATTATTTTCCTTACTTTACAAAAATCTCACAAGAGACAAGATGTTTCAAAAATCACAAATGGGGGGGCTTGTATCTCAATATTTAGAAGAAATTTTCTGAGTAAAAATTCAATAGGTATTGTAACATGCAATGGTTGGCAGGACCAGCAATCCTGCCATGAGGTGCCTGAAAAAAAGGAGAGGTACATTGCTATTCAGCATTCTCGATAGATAGAATAGATGTGAAGCTCGATTCAAAGTCAAAAAGGCAGATGGGAAGTCCTAAGAATAGGAGCTTACCACCATCTTTCAATTCTACTGTTGTTTCAATCATGGGTGCCCTAAAAGTTTCACAGACAGCTGTTATAAACAGGTTCACAACAATAGCTCCGAAGCCATGGAAAACCATGTACTAGAGTAGGTGGCTAGGAGACATCTTCTCAAAGATGGATGTCATCTTGTTGAAATGTGGGAATGTGAGTTGAGATAATATGAAAAGTGATGATCTTGGAATCTACCTAGAGAATGCACTGACCATTAATTAACTAATGGCCCCATGGACACCAGACGCTCAACAAATTTCTAGAGCACCTAAATAGCATCCATCAGAATATAAGATTTACGATGGAAGTGGAAAAGAATGGAAAACTTCCTTTTCTGGATGTCGAGATCCGCAGGAAGCTTGATGGCAGTGTGGGATATGGCATGTATAGAAAACCCACACACACGGATCTCTATCTTAACAGCAGCAGCCACCATCACCCCTCACAAAGGAGAGGGGTACTCTCCACTCTGGTCCACAGGGTGGAAATTATTTCGGATAATGACAGCCTCAATTCAGAATTGGAGCATCTCCGCAAGGTATTCCAGCAGAATGGCTACAACAGAAAAGACATTGACGCAGCTTTGAATAAGGCGAAGGCATCCCGAGGTTTATGGGGTGTCCCGCGATTACAGAAACAAGGAGGAAATTCCGGATCCAATTGCCACGGCATACATCCCCTTTGTGTCAACAGTCTCCGGAAAAATCTCCAGAATTCTGAAGAGACACAACATCCGAACGGTTCACAAACCCATTCGGAAACTGAAAGAATGCCTGATGCATGTGAAGGACGACCTAGGGCTGAGAACGCCCGGAATATACCAAATCCCTTGCGAATGTGGAGCCTCGTACATCAGAGAAACTTCCAGGACCATCTCCACCCGCCTGAAAGAACACTCCAGGCACATATGGCTTAGACAACCAGAAAAGTCAGCCGTGGCCGAACATTGCCTGGAGATGGGACACAAAATAGACTTTGAAAGAACCAAAAGACTCGCTCATGCAAATGGTTTCTGGGAAAGAATAACAAAAGAAGCCATTGAAATAAGGCTCCATGAAAATAACTTCAACAGAGACAAGGGATTCGGACTTAGCAAGGCATGGAACCAGATAATAAAAGGGAAATTGGTTGACAGAAATTCAACCAATCAGAGAAGAGCACCGGACTGACGGCTGGGTATATAGACAGGCCCAAAATTTCTCACAGCATCTCAGCAGCCCTGAGGATGATGGCAGAGTCGGCCGTCGAAACGTTGGTGACTTGGTCTCCAGAAATAACCTGGTTGATATCCCGAGAGCATTTTACGCGTTCAATACACCAGGAAAGCCTCAAGTCATTGTATCACACATCTTAGTTGTTTCAAGTTTCAACTAGACACCGGGGACCAAGCAGCAGTCGAAACAGTGGGTTTCTCAGAGAGAATTGGCACCGAAGAAGGCCAAGGTGTGTCTGACAGCCAACAAAGTCAGCGCATCAGTTTTCTGGGTTGCACAAGGTATAATCCATACTGATTACCTCCAGAAGAGAAGAACGATCAATAAAGAGTGTTATGCCAACTTACTCGACCAGTTCAACTGAGATTTAAAGAATAAATGACCACATTTGGCAAAAAAGAAAGTCCTCTTCCACCAGGACAATGCATAGGTCCACATGTGCGCAGTGGCTTTGGAAAAAATAAATAATTTGAGGCATCATCTACTACCACATTGGCCATATTCTCTAGATTTAGCTGGCAGCGACTATTTCCTTATTCCAAATCTAAAGAAATGGCTCAAGGGAAAGAGATATGCCCCTAATGCTGAAGTCATAGCTCAAACAAATGCTTATTATGAGGGACTTGATAAATCATATTTGAAAGTAATAAAAAAAACTAGAGAAAAGTTGGACAAAGTGTGTACAGCTAAAAGAAGACTATATTGAAAAATTAAACTTTTTTGCCAAAAAACATGCATTTTCTTTGAGGTCAGAGACTTGTTCTGCATAATAAAGAACATGAACCACAAGATTTGTTGGAGCTACTGACACCAATTCGATATACGGACCCGCTCCGATGGTGTTTCTCTCCTGACTTAACTCCAGCGCAGCCATCGTGGCCAGGTGGGGGCATATAAAGGAGGGAGTCTAGGGAGTTTTTGTGAGTTCTTACTTCGAACACCAACAACCAAGGGCAACAACTCCATTAATTTTCTATGCCACACTTCCTCAACAGTTGGCAAGTGACTCCACAGCACCTGTGTAGAAGCAGAGCCACCAACCCTTACCATCATAAATGGGGGGGCTTGAATCTCAATATTTAGAAAAATTTTTTGAGTAATAATTCAATAGGTATTGTACCATGCTATGGGTGGCAGGACCTGGTATCCTGCCATGAGGTAAGTTGCTGAAAAAAGGAGGGGGGCATTGCTATTCAGCATTCTCGAAATGGCTGTGAAGCTCGATTCAAAGTCAAAAAGGCAGATGGGAAGTCCTAAGAATAGGAGCTTACCACCATCTTTCAATTCTACTGTTGTTTCAATCATGGGTGCCCTAGACCTTTCACAGAGAGCTGTTATAAACAGGTTCACAATAATAGCTCTGAAGCCATGGAAAACCATGTACTAGAGTAGATGGCTAGCAGACAACTTCTCAAAGATGGATGTCTTCTTGTTGAAATGAGGGAATGTGAGTTGAGATCAAATGAAAAGTAACGATCTTGGCATCTATCTAGAAAATGCAGTACCATTAATAAAATAATGGACACAAGAGATGCTTTTTATGGCAGGAAATTATTTGGATAGTCATTATGATCAATATTTCATAAAAGAATTAAAAAAGTTGCAATTATCAATTGTCCCTGCACAGAGGTGTCTAGGTAGTGGAAGAGGGAGTTTTGCAATGCAAAGATATTTTCTCATGCATCCAGAAGTAATCTTGCCAAATGGGGGGCTCTAGAGAGAGTCAATAAACCAAATTTCAATGTGTCAATTCTTCTGGCTGAAAGCCATCCTTTCTCATTTGGTTTTTTGTTTTCTTTCCAACATTTAAATGCAAACTATCACAGTAGCTTACTTTATGAACTCCTCAATGTCCATAGTCTTGATTTGAATCTTCACAAAATAATTACAATGATATAAATAATGTATATTCACAGATCTCTTGTTGTACACATGAGGGTGACAGAGCAATGTGAAGACTAGCATGGCTTGCTGTGGATTGGTGCAGTTGACAATGACCCCCTAATTTTGTGAGTATAAATGAACTCACAACAAATGCCCTCAGGCCGAAGAGACTGATTGGTTATGGCTACCTTATAAAGGAGACTGAAGCTGTGGATGGGGTTTTGAAGTAAATATGATTATTGATGTTATAATTGGTTATAACCATTGTGTTAAACCAGATGTTAGTATTTCTCCACAATCCACAGGTAAGTTAATAGAATGCCTGCCTTGATCAGTCAAAACATGTTTCATGCTAAGTACAATTATTTGAAATTTTTGGAAATTACTTATAATTACTCCCTGATATTGCCTGTAGGGTATCCAATTCAAGGGAAGAAAATAGTTTGCTTTCATGTTTTATTTATTGATTTTTTTATTCCTATAGTTTGTGATTTAGATGTACATTTGGCCCATCTTAGCATACTTCTGATACAGAGCATCATGCATTGGATATTTCCTTGTAAAAGATTTCCAATGAAACCAAACAGGTGGAGACAATGGAAGGACAATTGGGCAGCAATAAAATATATCAACGATCCAGTGGGCTTCTCTTTGGAAACCATAGCAGGGTACCACAAATGCCCCTACCTCAAAAAGGTACTGGCTACGGATCAAGAATGCCCCAGAAGACCTGCTAGTGCAGGACGTTGCAGGTATTTCTACAGTTGGGTAGCAATATAATATATCAACGATCCAGAGGTCTTCCCTTTGGAAACCATAGCGTTATAGAGTGGCAGGTGTTATTTACTCTAATAATCCAGGTGAACATGCCCACATGCACATTGAAAGAAAGAAAAATTCATTTCATTCATTGCTCTGTAAACTGAATGGTTCATGTCCAATGCTGAACGTGCACATTGTCTGTACAATATTCAATTCAAGAAAAGAGAATATTTTACTGTTACGCTTTCTTTATTAAATATTTACATTCCTTAACTTTATGTTTTAGATTATACATAGATGTACCTATGGCCCATCTTAGCATATATTTTATACAGAACATTTTGCAGTGGATATTTCCTTGTAAAGGATTTCTAACCAATCCAATCAGGAGGACACATTGGAAGGAATGAGGCTGATATTCCTAAAGAACACCCCTGATACCTAGCGGGGTCAACATAAGATGTCGTCACAGACTGCTGAGGTGCTGAGGAAGTTCCAGGATGCCAGTTCAGAAGAACCTAGTTTCTCCACAACATAAGAGACTTGGAAGAAGCAAGACCCCAGTGTAATAACATACATGAAGAAAGACCACCAATATTTTCCTCCAATACTGTTGGGTAGCTTATACTACTGGGCCATTTAAAATGATTGACATAGGGTACAGACATAGTAAGGATCCTGTAAAGACATTACTCATTACCAATCATAGAAATCATTCTCACACCCTGATGTGCATTGATTGCCCCTTGGACCCGAAAAGAAGTATATTGCTATAATGTATAACTATATATTATATAGCTACCTGTTATGAACAGGTTCACAATAATAGCTCTGAAGCCATGGAAAACCATGTACTAGAGTAGATGGCTAGCAGACAACTTCTCAAAGATTGATGTCATCTTGTTGAAATGTGGGAATGTGAGTTGAGACCACATGAAAAGTAACGATCTTGAAATTTATCTAGAAAATGCAGTGACCATTAATAACTAATGGACACAAGAGATGCTTTTTTGACAGGAGATTATTTGGATTTTTTTATGATCAACATTTTATAAGAGAATGAAAAAAGTTGGCATTTATCAATTTCCCCTGCGCAGGGGTGTCTAAGGGTGGAAGAGGGAGTTTTGCAATGCAAAGATATTTTCTCATCCATCCAGAAGTAATCTTGCCAAATGGGGGGCTCTAGAGAGAGTCAATAAACCAAATTTCAATGTGTCAATTCTTCTGGCTGAATGCCATCTTTTCTCATTTTGTTTTGTGTTTTATTTGCTACTATTAAATGCAAACTATCACAGCAGCTTACTTTATGAACTCCTCAATGTCCAGAGCCTTGATTTGAATCTTCATAAAATAATTACAATGATATAAATAATGTATATTCACAGATCTACTGTTGTACACATGATGGTGACAGAGCTATAAGAAGACTGGCATGGCTTGCCTTGGATTGGCGCAGTTGACAATGACTCCTAATTTTGTGAGTATGAATGAACTCACAACAAATGCCCTCAGGCCGAACAGACTGATTGTGTGTTGCCACCTTATAAAGGAGACTGAAGCTGTTGATGGGGTTTTGAAGTAAATATGATTATTGATGTTATAATTGGTTAAAACAATTGTGTTGAACCAGATGTTTGTATTTCTCCACAATCCAGAGGTAAGTTAATGGAATGCCTGTCTTGATCAGTCAAGACATGTTTCATGCTAAGTACAATTATTTGAAATTTTTGGAAATTACTTATAATTACTCCCTGATATTGCCTGTAGGGTATCCAATTCAAGGGAAGAAAATAGTTTGCTTTCATGTTTTATTTATTGATTTTTTTATTCCTATAGTTTGTGATTTAGATTTAGATGTACATTTGGCCCATCTTAGCATACTTCTGATACAGAGCATCATGCATTGGATATTTCCTTGTAAAAGATTTCCAATGAAACCAAACAGGTGGAGACAATGGAAGGACAATTGGGCAGCAATAAAATATATCAACGATCCAGTGGGCTTCTCTTTGGAAACCATAGCAGGGTACCACAAATGCCCCTACCTCAAAAAGGTACTGGCTACGGATCAAGAATGCCCCAGAAGACCTGCTAGTGCAGGACGTTGCAGGTATTTCTACAGTTGGGTAGCAATATAATATATCAACGATCCAGAGGTCTTCCCTTTGGAAACCATAGCGTTATAGAGTGGCAGGTGTTATTTACTCTAATAATCCAGGTGAACATGCCCATGTGCACATTGAAAGAAAGAAAAATTCATTTAATTCATTGCTCTGTAAACTGAATGGTTCATGTCCAATGCTGAACGTGCACATTGTCTGTACAATATCCAATTCAAGAAAAGGGAATATTGACCCCCTCAAGAAAAGGGAAAATGCCCCCCTAATTTTGTATGAATGTACTCACCACAAATGCCCTCAGGCTGAGGAGACAGATTGTGTATGGCCACCTTTTAAAGGAGTCTGAAGCTGTGGTTGGGGTTTTGAAGTAAATATGATTATTGATGTCATAATTAATTATCATAAATGTAGTCGTTTCCATGGAAACTCCATGGAAACGACTACTGAGCACATCATGGCGCACATGCTCATGGCGCCTGGAGAAATACAGTAGTGAAAAAGGGGGGAGAGATATATATATATATATATATATATATATATATATATATATATATATATATATATATATATATATATATATATATATATATACATATATACATATATACATATATACATATATACATATATACATATATACATATATACATATATACATATATACATATATACATATATACATATATACATATATACATATATACATATATACATATATACATATATACATATATACATATATATATATATATATAAATAGTAGGTGCTGGGAAGTGCATTTCACTTCACCTGAAGAAGCCAACGGTAGTGTTGACGAAACGTGTTTTTTAATTATCCGACAACGCTGTTGTATTCCGCAAGACGACATTTTCCACTCCTGGATATTGTCTGTACAGCATCCAATTCAAGGGAAGAAAATATTTTACTTTTACCTCCTACTTAAGAGAGTAAGGAGGTAATAAAAATTTACTACAAATGTATTTATTTTCATAATCCTACAATGTATTTATTTTCATAATGTTACTACAGTATTAATAGATGGATACAAGTATGGTGTATATAGGGGAGTGTAGAAAAACTGGAGGGGATTCCATAATTATGAAGAATTGGATAATCATAAAGATGGATGTTATATTATTGAAATATGGGAATGTGAGTTGAGATCACATGAAAAGTGATGATCTAGGAATCTACCTTGAAAATGAGTTGAAATTACACATAAATTGATGAATTGCCCATTTACTTAGAAAAGGGAAGACAGATGGCCGAATTGGTTTATAACAACATGCCAGTGGTCTTTTCTTTTGAAACCATAGCAGTTCCCCTCCTATAGTGGCAGGTGTCATCTACTCTAATCAACCAAGTGAACCTGCCCTTGCGTGCAACTTAGAATGATAGCAGGATGAGAATGTGTGTAGGGACATATATCCTCACATTTCCAAAATTTTTGACTGACTCATACCTTGTGAAATATGCATTGATTTGCCTACTTCTTCATGTAACACTTGTGTCGACACTTTGAAAGTCTTCTCGCTGGAAGAACCACCTTTTTCAACACACAAGATCAGGCCATGCTGTAACATTTGCATAACAAAGACAATTGTGTCCTTAGACCAAGAAAATGAAACACTTGATTATAAATTTTGCTAGTGAATTTTATTCTTCTTGATTTTAAGGGTCCAAATGGTGCCTTATGATTTAAAGGTCAACATGAGGATGTAATCCTCATGCCAATCTGTTTCTTCACCTAGGGATGACTTAATGGGAGACAGAAGCTGTAATTGGGGTTAGAGCTGTAGATGATTTGTTATCATAGGTTATCATAAATGTGTTGATCTAGTAGATCTTTGTGTTCTAACACTTCACAACCTGCATGTAATTTTGTGGAGCATTTGTCATGATCAGTCAGTACGGGCTTTATGCTAAGTAGAATGATGTGAAACTTAGGGAAATGACTTATAAATACTCTCTGATATTATGTAAGTAGAGCAGTATCGTCTCATGCTCCAGGATATCCAGGAACAAGCCAATCTGTTTCTTCACCTAGGGAGCACTGGACTCAACCTGATGTCCCTAAGCATACCTTTGAGTGTGAAAATCCTGGCTAGAGAATACTCCCTTGGATATTTACAAGGAACTGGCATCTCTGCAGAAAT
The DNA here is from genome assembly GCA_036926295.1 of Pachydiplax longipennis. Lineage (NCBI taxonomy): Eukaryota > Metazoa > Arthropoda > Insecta > Odonata > Libellulidae > Pachydiplax > Pachydiplax longipennis. The sequence goes on from JAVFKF010000015.1 coordinate 41,914,702, forward strand.
ATTTTGGCACCTTGGAGCAACTCCAACTAAGGGAGTACAGAGGTGTCTCTTAAACATTCTAGTTCAGGGGCTACACTGCCTGGCAGGGACGACTACCAATGAGCAAATCACTGCTCTGAACGAAAAAATCTCCAGTCTAGCAATACATGCTGCCATTCTGGATTCAGGCTGCATCACCTTCCTGGCTAACACCTCTGACATCATAGCTAGACATGTTAAAATGTTGTCAATAACATCACAAACTCTTCGTACTCTCCAAGGAAGCCAGACAGTGTCCAAATTGGACCGGTTGCAAAAAAGTAAATCTTGGATGACCTGTTTTTTCCTCTCAAGAAAACGTTCATGTCCTTATCCAGGCGCCTGATGGGGCTGTGTCGTGGTCTTCAGTACCTTCTGCAGTCGGTCATGCTAGCAGAACTCGGTCAGTTAACTCCTTCAGGACTTGGTTGAATTTGCATCAGTGTATTTTTTGTTCCTGTTTGACAGACAGATCGAAGAAACTCTCTTCTCAGTGGATTGGCCTGTATGAAGTTTTGGCTGTAAATGGAGTAAATGTTATGATAAAGAGAAAGGGCTATGAAATGCAAGTTTATGCTAACCGGCTGAAATTGTTCCTTTCATTGTTCACAGGAAGGGAAGCGATGTTGGTGACTAGCCTCATGGTTCTTCTCTTCGTTGCCACTGCTAGGAGTGCCAACTATATAAACGAAAAATCTCTGCACTCCCCGGGGCTGTACTATGATTCACAAGAAGCAGAATTGTACAGCAGTGAGTAGAAGATTGTTTCCTTCGTGAACTTGACAGTGCTGTAGAAAAACTTCCTGGATACATTTGACAGGTTGCATGTCCACTATTCCTGATCTAATCTTAAGACTGTCATCTCTAAAGAAAAGGATAATAGTGCTCAAGAAATTATCAGATAAATCCAAGATACCTGTGATATGTAAAAGGGGTGTGTTTAATTTCATTGAGGAGGTGGCAAGGTGCTATTCGGCATGTTAGATGAGCAGGATGTGTAATTCTATACAGATATATAGCAAAGTTAGAGGAAGAACAATCCCAATTCTTAAAAGATTACGAAACAGCATGTGACACACGTGAAGTCGGCAATCGCTGCAGTCAATGGAACTTTGCAAGATGTGGCACACAACGAAGAAGTACTAAAAACTGGGCTGGAAGAAATTAGGGTTCACACTGATGAGGAGACAAAGGAAATCAAAAATTAAACCAACCACGTTTCTCTATCGCTGAAAGGACAAGAGCATGTTTTTCAGCTGTCTTGTCTGATGGAAGAATTGAGGCATGACACAGATGTATTAATAAGTACAGTACTTAACACGCAAATAGGGGTACTTCAGCCTCAAATAATTAGTCTGGAAGAGATAATTGACTTGTTAAAGCCCTCTGACCCTAGTGTTTGTCCAACACCCTGGCCTAAGGATATCGGAGATGCAGGGGATAGGGATGAACCCATCCTGATGCTGCTATGCCGAAAAGCAAGAAAGAGGTGGAGTAGGAGGAAGGCAAAGACCAATGGTGACGGTGACATGGAACACAGAGAGTACCAGGGTCCAGTGCAAGAGTTACTACATGCTCATGGAGGCTCGCTCTGCATTGCTCCATCTGTGTAGCAGTACCATAACAACCCATTTCCAGGAATCAGAGAGAAAAGGCACAAAAATCCATAGGCCAGGATCAATATAAAAGGACCGCAATTTCCAAGCATAGGAAAGTCACTCTCTGACTTGTTGGGTTAACTCAACCCCGTGTTTGGAGAGCCTCCCGCTGATCGAGTTATCTCATCCGCAGCAAGCAGCTGATCCCCGTGAGCCGAACTTTCGGGGCTAACTCAACAAGAGCCAACTTGAACAAGGATCCCCGGAACAGGAGACCCAATCTCCGAGGAACACATATCCCCATGAGTCGAGCAGGAGGAGCTACGGCGGATCAAACCCCTCTGCGAGAAGGTCAGGCCAGCCAGGAGGAAGTAACCATTCCTTGTATTCACTGGATAATTGTCATGGACAATAAAATATCCATTTCCTTCTCACGAATCAGCATTTAGTTATTTACTCTTATGTCACTATGACAGCACCATTAGAAGAAAAGGTTGCCCAGCTGCATTACGCTGGGCTTGGGTTTCTGCTGTTCTTTGGGATCATTCCTGCCGAAGCTATCAACACCTGCTGGAAGTGTGTTCTGAGGTCACTTTATGGAAGCTCGTCCCTCAAGAAAGGGGGGACGACAAGGGAGGACATTCAAGTTATAAACATTAATCAGTGTGTGTACCCTAAACCCCTTTCTCCTGAATTATATAGACCTTTATTTAAGGGCAAACTAAAAAGTGAAAATATTGCAGTGCAGTGAAAATTGCAGTTTTCTATTATTTTTTTGCATTTTTTTCTATTTTTTGACTACTTTATTATGACTGTTACCTGGCATCTAGCATATTCCCCCTATAGTTTTTTCTTTGTCACCCCCAGGGTCTTAACTGCCACCAGTGAATGTCAGATAGAGGGTCTCTAATCTGATGAGGAGTCATACTTTGGTGACACACCCAGCGATGAGTTGAGCCCTCACTCCTAAATCAAACTCTGCACCCTCAGAATCTATATATAAAGGGTTGATTCCAAGGCAAAGACGCTCTTATGCCCAACATTTGTCATCCCCTACTGGTCTGCTCCTTCTAGCACTAGACCTCTCAACGCCCCGCATCATTTGGTCTGCTCCTCACAGCGATAGGCATTCCCAGCTAGGTGCCAGAATAACTGTAAGTGTTAACCATTTACGTTTGCATATTATAAAAAAATGGGTCTCTGACAGACTTGAGTCTTTTAATAATGTCACAATGATATTGACATTAAAGCAATATTGACCTGAAGTCTTGGTTGGGTATAACCTAAGATTGGGACAAAAAACTGCAACTCATCTCCAGGAAGAAGTACCCCTGAAAATCCTGAACTAGATAAGGCAAAACTGAAAGGGATTCAACAGAAGATGAGGAGTCACTTTAATAATCCATCTGAGCATCATCATCAATAAATCTCATAGAAATAGTTGCTGGAATCAATTGAGTCAAAGAGACAATAAAGTAAAACTCATCTCAGCATACTAACCCCAAAGAACTGAAATTGAGGTAGTAGTCTGCAAAGATACCCTCTCAAATCTCGATTCCAAATCCCAATGGCTAAAGACATTGCAGCCAAATATTGATGCAAAAATCGTATCTAATGAGAATTTCCTTCTTAACCTTAGCCAGAAACCTGAAAATATTTCCCCCTCCCAAGATACCTGAGAATTACAATAAATAACAGCAAATCTAAGCACATCCTATGTCAGGCCCATTACTCCATATGAATGCTCCCAGGAGTTCAGAAGCACCTACTTTGATGAAAAAATAGAGGATAAGCAAAATAAAGCCATCGGGCATAGTTTCAGTCTCCCTTGCTTCAACTACATAGAGAGCAACCAAGAGAAGATATTTTCCAACCATAATTTCTTCCTATCTATGCTCATGAAGCAGATGTGGATTCACACTGAGCATTTGTATACATTTACAAGATTCTTCCTCTGAGCATAGTGAACATGAATGATGTATAAATGAGATAAATCATACATCATGGCATTTTTGTTTTCTCATTTCTTCAATCACAATCATCTAAAAGACGAACTTTTGTAAAAAGATTTACAGTTGCATGACCAGTAAAGGGTGAGGATGGAACGGGGGGAGAAGTGTTGTTCCTAGATTAGCTGGTATGTGTGAGGCATTGGGTATGCTCCCAGAACAACAACCCTAAAATGGGGGGAACTTGCAAGGGCAATAAGGGCTTTGTCCAAATAGCCAGAAAGTTTTCATTGAAGGTGCAATCTTGTGATTTCTTGAGTATATAGTATCTTCTTATACAGTTCTTTTAGTTGGAGGTAAATGGCGTGTCTCTGCAATTTGTTGAATATTTTCATTGCTATTTTGAGTTGAATGAAGGAGAATTAATACAAGTTGTTCAAGATATCATAACAGCTTTTTTCCAGGTGTCACAGTGTCTCATGCCTGGAGAGTTTGTCAAATGATAGGGAGAGTAGTGGGGTTATAGACATCAACCTGGAGATATTACCAATATAATAGCAGATGGACTAACCTATGGTAATCTATTTTCATGGACGGAGTAACAGGTCTGCAGAATCTCAAGGAAAAAATAGCTACCCTAGAAAAACTAAACACCAAGGAGGTCCTGGAGATATACCTTGCAGAAGTGATGAGACAAGTAAATGTATAGCAGACTATTGAGGAGAGGATTGGACTCATGCAGCACTTTGGCATTCCCATGCTTGCCTTGACTGGATCAGTCATAGTTAGAGAGTTCATCTGCATCTACCAAAAGACTACCCAGACCGATGAGTGACCCACATATAGTACCATGGATATCTAACAAGACCTAAGCAATCCAAAATCACACAAACCAGAAATTGAGACTGATAAAGGTCAAGAAGAATGCAAAGCTATTATCACAAACAAAAATCAGTCTATTCATCAGCCTGGAACTTTGCGCAGAAAGGAATTTAATTTAGAAAAATGGTTGATGGATTTCATGGATGCTCATAAAGCAAAACAGACCTTTCCACAAAAAGATGAAGATCTTGCTTTCTTTTCCTCTATTTTGCCAACCGTTAAAACAGACACCTGAAGAAAAATTCACCTATAGAATGGAATCTATGAAATTATTGCAAAACATACAGCAAGCAAGATCATTTATTCCAATCAAACAATTCCAAGGCCATATATCACCACTATAGTCCAATTCATTAGCTGCTTCATGTATTTCAAATTATACACATGATCCAGGGACTAAGGTGAATGCCCAGAAGTTTATACTTATTACATACAGTTGTGAACTCCTTATTATCAAGTACAGTGGAACTTTGGGGAGATTTCTGGACTATCACTAACCTTGGCCAACTTTTGTCTGTCCATCTTGCACGAAAGTTCTTGCGAGTCCCTCAAGACCAATGATTGCAGGAGACTTGAGATCTTGGTAATGGGGGTCATGATCAGTAAAGGCAGTTCTCACTCTAGTAGCATTGTCCTCCAAACTGATTGAATAAGCAGGTTGACAGAGCATGATGTATGTGTGGTTTGCTTCAAGATCATTCAGGTGATAAATAGCTATAAAAAAATTAAATATACAATGAATGAGACAATGATGATAATTAGGAAAACTGACTTGAACCTAAAGACTCAATTTCAAACATGTAATCAATACATCAATCAACAACAATTCCCTTGGAGGTGATGAAATGTATACTATTATGATTTTTAATCAATATTAAACTTAAACATTAACAACTTCATAGAAATAATTCAGATTTTAAAACATTTTACCATGCAAGTAGTTCTATCAGAATCAGCTAATTTGTGCAGTGTCTCATAACATCAGCAGGGACATATAGCATAGCTTCATGACTCCCCATGATTGTAATGATAATTATATAAATAATATTATTATATATATATGGTTCATGGTAAGCTTCTGGGGGTTTTACAGTTAGGATTTTTCAGGTAGTATTTCAAAGGGTCTCCATACTAATCCGTATCCTCTTCTTGCGTTTGGAGCTCATTAGTAGCAGACTCTCTCAGCAGGGGGATCCAGGAAAAAACTGACTTCGTGGAGTATGATGTAAAAAGTTATGAACAATTCAAATGATCAACAATTTATTATCTTCGTCATCTCACTCATCCAAAGAGATCTTAAAGCGCCTTTTGAGTGACGTTCTATGATGAAAATTAAGATTTTTCATGTTATTGTTAGAAACCAGCTGGTGACACATTGCAACCTTGCTCAGTAAGATTGGCAGGGGTTTTTAAATAAGAGAGGTGTAATGTTCAAATCAACATGACAAGAACTTCCCTCATATTTTCCACAGGTATACATATGTATGCTCAAATTTGGAGCTTGTTGTACTAAGACAAGAGGGAAGAAAAAGTGTTGCAAGGGCCAATTTACAGCCACAGTGCAACATGTGCACAACTTTGGGGAGGCATCTTTCTAAATCCTTCAATGTCCAAAAAAGGATAAGAGTTGTATCAGGGTTGAAGGTCTCATATGAAGCAGTATAGGGAGATTTTGGAGAGAAAAACAGAGCCATTCCTACGTGTTAATGGGAATGGGGTAAAAAGAGTTGCGCCTCATAGAACTGTTTTAAAGAAAGGGATAAGACAAGTTAGCACCTGTAGCCAAGGAGGACTAAGTCTAATTTCATGCACATGAGGCCAATTGCAGACTTGCTTGCTACAAAAGGAAAGATGGGTAGGAAGATGCGATGTACTCACATTACAATTATGTGGCCATTATATATAATAGCGATTCTATATTTCCCCCAAACACTGTATCATTTGAAGCTATTCTTTTAATTCTTTTATCTTTTATAATCTGATAAACTTCATCTTTTATATTCTAATACTAACATTTTTTATTCATTATTGATTATTGTCTACAGATCTCATTTGTGTACTTATTTTATTGTATATTCGATAAGAGGTGTAAAATTGTTTCGAGTATCATTGCATTATTATATTAATTAAAACTGGTAATTGATGTAAAACACTGAAATTAAAAGGGTATTGTATTTAAAAGGATATCCAAAGACCAAAACTCACTATCCTTTCTAGAAATAGAACTTAATTAGTTTTAAAATAAGAGCCTCCTGACAATTCATAGGCTCAATAGGGCCTGAACATTTAATAAGTATACTTGAAATGTAATATATAAAATAATGTGTGCATGATAAAGCATGCAGTATGATGTAATATAATGAAAGCAAATTCTAAAAAAAAGAAACTATATAAGGCTAGATCTTTGCATGTGCTGTAGGTGATGATAAAGAAATTAGTTAGTAATTATTCTAAAAATAGAAAAATGTCAAAAAACAAATTTACTTAGCTAATGCAACTGAACATACAGTTCAAAAATAGATGAAAGGATATCACCAAAGATTAGATCTACTTTATTCTTACTTAAATACAAATTGTGAATTAAAATATTGTGAGCAGTCTCACACTACTAGTGTTTCATCTAATCATATGCTGTCTGCAGATAATAGTAAATAATTTCAAAAACTTGTTCAAACTATTCTAGATCATAATCTCCAATTGATCCCTAAAGTTGCAAATGCATTAATTTTGATTCACCAATTAAATGAAACAATGCAGTTGACTATTTTTCTATTTATTCAAGTACTATGAAAGCTAGTCATTAATTTATTTACTTCAAGTCATACGGGATGAATCCGATTATGTTAATGTAACATAGAGGAGTATTGATCAAATAATTTTAAGAAGTTTAGGCTAAAAAATAAATACCATTTGCATGTTTATTTGCAGGCCTCATTACACTCAAAATAGGTCTATTGTACAATCAATTAGATAATTATACAACACTGAAGCTTGTAAAACTGTTCTTTAAATAGTTGTGCGTATTAATTCTGGTAACTCATGACAGATAAGTAGACATATATAGAAGTATATAATAAATGACCTAAAACAAATATATGTAAATGTTGAGGTCTCGAAGAAAATGTCCTGTATATATACTATTGAATACATGCTATGGAAGGAACTATTATTTGTATCATAGCTTAAATCACTGTAATAAATTCCAATGTCCCACTGTCACCAGATGTAATCTACTTGCTATGTTTATACCTTAATAATAATACTTGCCCTAGCTAAAAGTATATCATTGACGTGATAATTGTCAAGGGTGGTTATTTTACATCTATATATCATGAAACACAGGCATCTCTCTCTGTGCTGAGTTCTACTGCATTTTCAAGAAACTATTTATACAGGTTATCAACAGATTTTTTAATTAAAATGATGATGGGAGGACATGTGAGAGGGATTTGAAGAGTCCAAGGATTCTGAAAGAAGAAGTTGAGCAAGCAATAAGAGATCTGAGAGACAAAAAGACTGTGGGCTCTGATGGAATTCCAGCCAAGGTGTCGAAGCCCTTAGGGGAAGGTGCAATTAGAAGAATCACTGATCTTGCTAAAAGATATATGACGCAGGGGAGTTGCCTGATGATTTTCTGAAAACAACAATGATATCATTGCCTAAGAAAAGTAATGTTCAAGCTTGCAAAGATTTCTATACAATCAGTTTTATAGCACATATGACAAAGATGATGACCAGAATAATAATGAAGAGAATTTAGACTAGGATAGAGGAAAACTTGGGGGAAAACCAGTTTGGATTTTGAAGAGGAAGTGGAACAAGGGATGCAATAGGGTGCATGAGAATGCTGAGCAAAAGGATACAGGAGGTAAACGGAGATGTTTATCTGCTTTATTGATTATGAGATGGCATTTAATAGGGTGAAATGGGATAAACTGCTGAAAATTCTAAAAAAAATGGAGTGGATTGGATAGATAGAAGGGCAATAAATCAATTGTATTAAGGACAAAAAGTAGTGGTGAGGATTGGGGGAGATGAGAAGAAGGAGACATCAATAGATAGAGGCGTGAGACAAGGGTGTTACTTGTCACCAATTTTATATAATATATAAGGTGACAAACTGATAGAAGAAGCCTTGGAAGTGATTGGAGGAATAGTAGTAGGAGGAGAAAGTGTGAAAATCATTAAATATGCAGAAGACTAGGCTGTGATAGCAGAGAGGGAAGAAATGCAACAAGAATTGGTAGAGAGAATCAGTATGAAAGGAGAGGAATATGGAATGAAAGTTAACATCGGAAAGTCGAAGGTGATGAAGATATCAAAGAAGGCAGGCCCAGTACAAATTAGGTTGAATAGGAAGGAATTTGAGCAGGTTGAAGCATTTAAATATTTGGGAAGCACTATGACATCTAATGGCACTTGTACAGAGGAAATAAGAAGTAGAATAGCTCAGGGAAAGGCAACATTCCAATAAATACAAAACTTTTGAAAGCAAAGAACATCAAGATGGAATCAAGGAAAAGATTTGCGAAGTGCTTTATCTGGAGTATTGTGCTATATGGATCTGAAACATGGACGTTGAGAAAGAAAGAAGAAAAATACTTGGAGAGCTTTTAAATGTGGCTATGGCAAAGGATGGAGAGAATAAGTTGGACAGACAAGATCAAAAATGATGAGGTACTGAGGAGGGTTGGAGAAGAAAGAGTAATTTTGGAAAACATAAGGAAAAGGAAAGCAAGATGGATACACCATATATCAAGAGTAGAATGCCTACAGAAGATTTTTGAAGGAAAGATCAATGGGAAACGATGAAGAGGGAGAAGGAAATTTGGAATGCTAACCAATTTGAAGAGAGGAATAGAATATCAAGCTCTAAAAAGGGATGCTCAGGATAGAGATGCCTGGAGAAAGCAGTTCTATTGAAACCTGTCCGTGGACAGAAATACAATGATGATGAAAGTATGAAATAGTATAGTTCATCATATCATCTACATTAAAAAAGATTCATTCACACAATCCACATTGATAATCCAATCCCAATTTATACCAAAGTTCATGAACTTATAAGTATTATGGTTACTAAGATCTAACCTTTTGGAGTCGATATATAATTTATCTTAAGGTATTTCAACAGTGAGTGCAAAGGATAATGCGGGATGGTAACCTTCTAAGGGAAACAGAGCTTTACCAGCTATAATTATTTCCAATTACTTTGCTGATGGAATTAATAGGTCTTGTAACTAGTAATTAGAATTACAAATTTGATTGCCTTGATGCAGCTCAAAGAATGAATAAGATTTCTCTATAACTTTTACTTCAGTACTATTCAAATAATTAATATTTACAGTATCACACTTCCAAATTATACCATGCAAATGATAATCACCACATATTACATAGGACGTGTTTAAAAAGACATTAGATTTATTAATCTAATTCATAGCGAGTAGAATAAACTTCCAGAGGCAACCTTGGAGGAATATAAACAACTCCAACCAATAATGTCCAATTCCTAATGGTTATTTTAACAAACTTTTGTTCCACCGTTGTTAACGTGGTATTTACACATGTTGAATATAGCCATTCAGGTATCGCAATTAATACACTCCCACTAGATTTCTAAGTATAAGTGTATCGCGATCTTCTCACTATGAGTAACTTTATAATCAAATATCATAATTAGCTATTTCATTGAAGATTGGTTTCAGTTGGTACGTAAACATCGTAATCGAAATGATGAGCATTTAATCGCAACGGAGTTACTATAGAACTTAATCCCCTCACTGGTGATAAATACATAAATGGTTTATGGTATTTTGAATAATCTGCGAAATGATTCTTGGAACATCAGTGATATTTTTTCCTAGCAATTTCGCCATTTTCGATTTCTAAGTTTCCCCCGTAATTTCTCAAAATAACTACGTTTTCTTAATATACGATCCTTCTTTATTAAAAAATCTTTCACAAATTGAGAGTGATTTCTTAACATTCCGTAAATTGAAGAAGAAATTTGTTGCATTCCGTTCCTTGTGACGTTCAAGTGGATGCTATTACTGGGGTGCATCGTCTCGCCATGATAAATCCGCAGTGCTTCTCAAAGTTTAACTTCATATAAACACTAAAATGATCAATAGATAGTTTTAACGTTAATAAATAATACATATAAAAAATATATTTACCATAAATCTGTAACTCTTCCAAAACTGCAAAAGGTGAAGCAAATTCATTGGAACCACACCCTCCAGCAGCGGCCTCTGAGCCCTCCGAGTCACTAGCAGGAGCGGCACTCCCCACTTGCTCTCTTGTTTGAGCTGCAGCGCGTGCAGCGGTTACAGCAGTTCAAGTATGGCCGCACCGTGATAGACGACATAAATATCAATGGAGAGGTCTCTTTTCCAGAAAAACAATGCCAAAACCTTATGCTTGACCTGTGCAACAAATCTATATATATGTATAGATTATTTTACATAACGTATGATGCTGAAATTTTTTAAATTTAAACATTTTGATGGTATTTTTTATTTTTATGTGAAATATTTACATCAATAGGATATCTAAACGGGCCAAGGCCGTTTAAAGGGAGTTTTATGAGTTCATTGCTTCGATACTACCTGCGGGATGATTTAACTCTAATTCTTTCATGTAAATGCATCCGTGGCAACATTCATCTTTCACAAAGATCTCACTACTAGCTTCCAAGAACACCATTTCTTATCTTTGTTTTGGTTAATAAAAAGTTCATAATGACATAAGTGATAATTTACATTGTATATAATATAAGAGAGTGCCATTATATATATTTAAATAACTTAGATAGCTACATCTCATGTGCTACGACAAATATTTGCAATAAATGTCTTCATGCATAAAAGATAAATATAATTTTCTACTAAGAATAACTTCTTATATGAAAGGGTACTGTACCTGATATGTTCGTTACACTTTAATATTAGTATGCATTTGCGATAAAATAGAATTTAAAACCTTTAATAGCGGTGTGTATGCATTGGAAATCAATGCGCCAAAATTTCAAACATGACAAAACGTGTTCATGTCAAGACAGCAAAGAAACGAAATCCAAGCCGTTGCCGCGCTAGTGCTTCCCCCTTTCGTTAGAATTTTCCTTACGTACCTTAGCCACGGAGCTGCAAGATGGTGAGCTTTTGACAATGATTGTTTTATCCATTTATATCTTTATCCATCCTTATTACTATCTTTTCCGCACAATACAAAGATAAATATGCTCAATCTTAGTAATTCATATTTGATTGTGTAAATGTTTTCATGATGTAATAAAGTTTGGGAATGAAGTTGCCATGCTTTCATCCAACGTATACATCATTCTTCGTGAACTCTTTTGCATTAATTGTTTTTATCTTTTCTAGACGAAAGGTACTTCAAGTTTTGGTAAACGTCGAAATAAGACTCACACCTTATGTCGACGATGTGGAAGGTCATCATATCATATCCAAAAATCTAAGTGTGCGCAATGTGGTTATCCTAGCCGGAAACTTAGGCATTGTAAGTAAACTATTTATTATGTATGCATAACCTCTAAAAATTGTTTCGGAAGTCAAATTTGTTCATTATTTCCACTATCATATGGAATTAGTGTCTTTATTAGTAATATCAACTTCTTAGATCTCCGTAAGTGCTTGAGAAAAATGAACGTGGCAGTGTTATTGAAGTATTTTAAAACAATAGATATATGGAAGGCTATTCGTTGTTACGTTATTCTATTCGCTTGTATCGCACTTTGCACGTTGATATCGCTCTTGAAGATTAGTTTCTAATCGAGGATTAATGTTGTGTAGATGTTTCTTTTTCACGAGAGGTGTGAAATACTTCTTTGTTTTCACAATAGTGTTAACGTGCAGTTATCGTTCATAGTACTTTTGTATTATATAAATATTTTTTGTGCCTAATAGATAAAATTTCAGGTTAGCCCTGCTTTGTCATTCTCCGCAGAATAATGCATACTTTTTCTTCACGAGGATTCAACGAATTGGTTGTCTCTTTTGGTCCGTGGAGTAGTTACTTATTTGCAATAGGTGTAGGCTTTTTGTAATTGAGAAACTTTCGTAGTGGATCGAAGAATTTGATTTTCTATATAATCATGCAGAATCGCATCTGTAATAAGTTTCTCCTCCTAAGTACTTTATATTATAGTCTTCTAATTTCTTCGCATTATGAGGTTTGCGACGGATGCTTTTCCAGTTGATTTCGTTTTATGTTGAATACCATCTAGAGGTATTTCATTGTGTTAGTCTAACATATTTGGAAACGGGAGTTTTTATTGAGAATTTTAGATTTGGAGTTTGTTAAGCATTAAAAGTGGGTTATTAGACGTTTTTACCCAAGTATGCTGTCCTGCGAAACCTAACTTATAATTATCCTTGAAGATTCGTCGATATTTTTTAGAGAGCTTGGTGCTTCAAAATGAAATTTTTCTCTTGAAGAAGTGATCGAAAAAAAATTCCGTGAACAGTTGATTGTGTATTTTCCTTCTTACTGGACACTGGTAGTGTTAGTCGATTTTCTTCATTATATACCTTATCAATTTATTTAATTATTTCTCATATCTATATTATTATAATAAGAGAATTGCACTTCATAGCTGATTTCAAAACAATGAAAGGGCTTTTGGAAATGCCTATAAAATCTTTAAAAAATTAAGTTTAGTGCAAGGGCTATAGAGACTGCTAATGTGGCACCGCATTATATTAGTGATACCACTATTTTAATAATATTTTTAAAAGCTCTACCCAATTCCTTACCTTCTATAACATTAGTTTATTTTAAATTATGCTGTATTAATCTCACAAAATTTTAGTTCATTAAGAGCCCTAAAAGCAAGACATTTTCATTATAACTCGTGGGTATACTGCTTGAAAACTGCTGCTTTACTAGAATTTACTATGTTGGCCTTGACTTTGTGGTAGGCTTTGATTGATTTTTGCTTGTTGTCTGTCACATTATTTTGTGGTTCTATGTAATGCTGGAATATTTCAGAATACAGTTCTACATAGTGGTATTCTTTTGCAATATCTTCATTTTCTAGGATATGGGTGTTGTAAGTAATAATTGCCAAAGACATTCAAGAAGTTCCTGGTAAATATCTATTGAAGTTTGCATAAAGCTATTGTTACCCACCATTGTATGTTCTTTAACTCTGAGACTTTTTCATTAAACATTGCAATATGTTGGACTATTTTTAATATACACTATCTGAGATGTGGTTAAGTTGGATTGCAGGAACTTAATGAATGCCTTTTGTTTATATACCACTGTGATATTTAATGTAACTGGTAATGCTGTATGTGTTTCATTTCCTTGTGTTTTCATCCACTGGAAACTTGACACCTGGTGTTTTGTTTGTCTTGCTATAACCTTTTTTGATGTCATATTATTTATGTACCCAATGTTTCTGACTTCAACCTGTGGTCATTCATAAGACCTTTCATAAAATACAAGTTCTTTTTCACCTACAGGGTTCCTTTCCTTTGCCTAATTAAATTGGAAATAATCATCAAATCAAGTTGAGCTTTATGTATGTTTAGAAAGAAATTACTTCAAAGATTTATAAAACGTGTGAAGGGACAACTTTACTCCTCTTTGTTTATGCTACATGTGTCTGTCTTAGTTCTATTCTAATGAATATGTGCCAATTCTTTTTTATTTAAAGTACAGGAACACATTTACCCTTGTAAATTTCAAGACATAAAAGGCTACTGTGCGTGAGAAGTGCCGTATTCTGGAATTATTTAAAAATTTGCTTTAAAAATTATTCTGTACCTGATTATATTTATGAATCTCCATTTCTATTACATTAATTTACATTTGCACCTTTTTATATTTTATAGCTCGGAAAGAATTGAGTCTGGGATTGAACTTATATTTATTTTTTATATTCCCTGTTGTCAGATTTGGGAGGATTAAGGATATGAAAAGTTGTTAACCCTGCTGTTTGATGACATTGAATGGTACAAAAATTTTATTGTAATTAATCGAATTAATTTTTTAAGCTGTATTCTGTCTGCCATTAAAGTTTATAGCAAACATACACAAAGTCATAGTCTCTTACTGAGGTACTAAATCGTATTTACATTTTGCTTCTGTTGAATTAAAATTCTTTTCTTTGTTTTATTAAAGACAACTGGAGTGTGAAGGCCCAACGCAGGAAGACTACCGGCACTGGTAGAATGCGCTACCTCAAGATTGTGCGCAGGCGCTTCAGGTATGTGTTGGCTATTTTTTGGTGCAATTGTTTTAAGGTGGTTGATTTTTGCGTCATTATTTTAAAATTTATATTTTTATCTCTACTTGTAGGAATGGATTTAGAGAAGGAGGAAAACCAGTCCCACGTAAAGCCGTCGCTTCATCGTAAACAGTGCTTTGGTATATTGTTTAAATGTGAATAAAACTATTCATAAATTCATTCTAATTTATTTTCTGGCATTTCATTCACGACCCCTAGGCAACTTCTCCTTTTGAGCTAAAATTTTTTAGGGCTGTAGTGCGCAAGTTTTGGTATGAATTCCCAGATGCATCAGGGAAGATTTTAATTAAATACGTATTTGGTGATTTGTCAGTGAATAGAACCTTTTCACTATGTCCTCTACTCATTAGTATTATAATTATTGAAATCAAATCAATTTACCTATTCGTAGTTTGGATAACTTTCTAACTCTGACATGCATCCAAACATTATTATAGGTGATGTCAGTGTTGATTGTTTCATCTTCTGCACGCACACAAGAAATTCTATTGCCTTATAAGAATTTGTTATCTGAAAAAATCATGTGACTGCATTCATTGTATGATTTCTTTAAAGGCAGAATGGTTTGTAAATTGATCACCCAATACAGAATTTATTTCAATGACAGAGAACAGTGGCATGTCTAGAAAAAAATTCCAGTAGGGGATATTTTTAAAATTTTTATTTAATAGTGATGGTGAAATCAGAGAATGCTTGAAGAGGTTAGACTTAAAGTTGTTGAAAGTATTATCTACCTATAATCAATGTATCGTAAACACTAATCTCAAGAAATATTTTTAGTAAGTTATCTATATAAGTGTTTTTATTGACTTAATTATTCTGAACAAAGGATGATTTTTAAGCTCTTTTATACACATTTAAAATACTAAGGTTTTTGAAATGTGCTTATTATTTTCTTTTCAAATTAACTAAAAGGGATTTCTCTCTCACTCCTGGAAGAATTTTTCATTAATTTCAATTCTGTAGAATTTACTTCATTTACAAGTGATAAAATCGATTTTGTATGTCCAACTTTATAATTTTTATTTGAAGTTTTCAGTCTTGCCATTTTAAAATGGATTTTCCTGATCTCTTAAGGTGGTGAACTGGAAGAATGTACTTCATGTATTTCAAATATTGGGAGGAATATTGCTAAAAGGATGTAATTTAAAATTTCAAACATTTATTTGGATATTTGTGTGAAGTTAAGATTCTTTCAAAATCTTATTTTTTATATATTAGGAATTATGGCTGAGTTTTTAGTCATACATTAGCGACATTTTTCATAGTAATGAGCCATTGATTATTCAATTTCATATACAAGTATTGCTGCAGATTATGATGATAACTTTCTCTCTTAGGGTTGTTTAGATTCTTCTTTTTGATGTTATAATCCTAAGGTGGGACTATAAAAGATTATGACTGCCCTAACTAAATTAGTGGTTTTATTGATACAAGATATGCTTCGAACTAAGCAGGATGTGCATTACTTTATCGAAAATTCAGAAGACAAAAATTAAACAGATTGTGCAGTTATATAGTATGTATTTTATGTTGGAATGGATGTTATTCTAGAATTTTCAAGAGTGAAAAAATTTAATAATTAGGGTTTAGCTCTGTAAATTTGCTATTTATTTTCTAGGCAATGGTGTTATGTGAGATTGGTCCCAGAATTTTAACTGTTATTGACAAATTAATTGAGATTTTCAAAAGAGTATTATCAATTGTACTACCTTGGAGCAATGTCTTTTATTGTACCCCTAAGCACTGTTTTGGTAACATACTTCCTGTTACTATACACTTACCTATCATGCAATTTTTCACATCTGTGCAGTCCACCTATGGCTTCAAAAACCTTTAAAAATGCTGGCAGATGAAGTGCTGTAGATGGGAATTGAACTCTGTGAGTGAACTGCTAACCTCTGATACATTGTTTCTTTTTCAAAATTAGTTGCCAAACATTGGTCTGTTCATTTTCAATTCTTGACTGAGGTTGGATTTATAATGAATAGATTTTACAAGGAAGAGGTTATGAGTAATTTTGCACCAGGAAAAACACTTGAAAAAAGTCTAGCAGGACTGACAACTACAGGTCTTACACTTTTCAGAGTCATTTTTTCCTTGATAGGTTTCAGGTTATGAACAGGATAATTGTAATAAATCAATGCTTGTTTCAACTATACCCTCTTACATTTCTTTTTTGAATGCAATACAATAGTAATTAATCCTTTAAGAGGGGTTGCACTCCTAAGTATGAGCAGAAGTGCATGGGGTAAAGGAGGGGAAGCTAGCATAGGGATTTTGCAGGTGAATGAGAAAGTTTGTCCTTTCTGTTCTACTCTGTCCCCATTTCTGTGGGGTGGACTCATCAAGGATGAAAATAGAAACTGAATGCTCAATCTTAAGAGTGCCACCACTCTATAATTGGTATAACATCAAAGTCATTATTATATTTCTATAATTTTTCAGATACCCTTCTATTACTAGTGGTGAGATAGAAGGAAAACTTTATAACCCATCAACTCTGTGAATAAGCTGCGATGTTCATGGAGGCAGAGGATCCAACCTCGGTCTTTAATTTTATATAAATCGGTTGAATGATGTAGGTTGTATAGAATGTTAATTCCCCTTTTTTTGGCGCACCCTTGTGTAAGTTAGATGCACCTTTTCATCAGAAACCTGTAAGAAAGCAACAGATTGCAATTAAGTGGTATATTTTTCTACTTTTCAACTCTTCGATTTCAAAATTGTTGGAAGGAAAACATATTTTAATGCAATTTTCATACTTCCGCATAATTTTATTAGCTAGGTTTGAAAATAAAGTTATGCATCTGTTTAATAATTTTAGAAAAAAGGCACATTTCTTACATAAGCACTTGTCTCCTCTGTCCATGCAGCTGCATTTTGTAATACTGTACAATTGAACCTCTGTTTTGGCTCTCTATTAATTACTAGTCATATCACTAGCTTCTTATGATGGATAGTTAAATTTAGGTGGAGCAGAACCTAGAATAAGTATTAGTGTTAACAATAGCATTTTACACTTCATGAACATGTCATTATATTCCATCATTAATGATGTAGAACTATGAAAACTTGTGTAAGGAGGGGGAAATGGTTAATGTAGAAAATCAACACATGCTGCTTTTCATATATACATGAAATTTCAAGACATTTACTTGATAGAATACCTCTATTTTGGTTACTTAATTGCAAGACTAAATTTGGTGTCATCTTTGATAGTAAATGTTTTAAAAGGAATTCTTTCACCAAAGCCTTGTCTTGTTGAACTTCATGCTAAGGAGCTTGGTGAAAAGAACCATGCATAAGTTCAGAAGTAACTACATAAGTAAGCACAAAAAATCTATAGACCTAGTGGTAGCTTTATTTGTTTTTATTATTTAGTTGTATGATATGATAATTATTTATTATATTAAAAAATTTCCAATTCATCAAAAAGAATATAAATATATTCTAATCCTTTATTAATTCAATCTTATTTCAGATTTCTTTTTGCAGCATTTATTCACACTAATCTGCTTCATGATGAGATCATTTACTAAACCACAGATTTTGTAGTAAAGCTACATCTTTAGGAGAAAGTCTTTTAGGTAACAGCAAACTTTATACACAAGACTAACCAATGAATATAGTGAAAGAAAAATGTTTTCTCAGCAACCAATAGGGGAGGAGGAAAGAACATGCTAACCACAGGAGGGATGTACACCTCCAAGTTTTTTTTCATAACTCAGGTGAGTTTTGAAAGAAAACTTGAGAGACACTGTACTGTCCACTGGTCATATTAAAGGCCTTTCTTTGACATTTTAACACATGTTGAGTCCCTGAAGTTAAGAAAATATTGTGATGAATGCTTGACGACCTTTTATAAAACTACTGATAATGTGCTATGACCAATGGGTTCTTTCTAAAATCTCTTTGAGAATTTTACGTTTTCGTCTGTTACAATTTTCACTCATCTACAAATAATTACGATATTTTTTATTAGTACATTGTTGAAGTCTGTGATATTTCGAAATGAGGATCAGGAAATATTTATAAAAATTTTAAGTTATATTGAAGGAATTCTTGGAATTACAGTTTGTTTGTGTACGTACTGCTAGCTCCAAAAAAGCTACCATCTAAGATGCAATCATAACATGAAGGGAGCAAGTCTATGTTTCAATTTTGGAATCTTCTCATAACACTTCATGTGTTTTCAAGGCTTTTGCAACAGTAAAAACTAGCTACAGTTCATTGTTTTGCTGGTATATTAGCAGTATAGTAATTAAATGGAGTGGATGTTGGATATCCTTAATTCAATCTGAATCTCAGGTATAATTCAATCTTCTGCAGAAGTACCAGATAAAAATATTGGTCCAGATTATTTCCTTAGGATAGAATTTCTATTATTGTAAGATTGTAAGAAAATCTGGTAATTAATTATCTATTGTTCCCTCTGTGCCGTATGACAAATCTTATCACAAGATATATGCAGTTATTGCACTTAAAATATATGATTATGTATCTAAGAGAAAACGCTTCCAAGAATTGGGAAACAGGAAAGAAGAATTGAGATAACATAGTAAGACCATGAATAAGTTGAAATGAAAGAACCAATGCATGGTTACTGAATCAAATGGGGGTATAATAGAGAATATCTTTTGCATAGTTAAATTTTATATTTTTTTCAGGTTTCTCACTCACATTATCTTTCAGGATATTTTCTTTCTCTGTTGTTTTTTTCAGAAGAGTTTCCCACTATTCTAATAATTCAAATGATAAAATTCCTCACAACTTCCAAGTTATATTTCTGTTACAACTTAAAAGTGATCATCCTATATGGTCTTCTTAAAGTCAATATAATAATAATAATTTTATTCATGAGCAGAGCCCTTTTGCATGAAAAAAGTACAAAAATTGTACAAAGTTAGATATGAAATATGCAAAAGAATAAAAGGTGGAATTCATAGACATCCTCAAGAAAATGACATAAACATCCTCAATATGTAAATTTATATCTTCCCAGGCATTTTGAAATGGAATGAGAAACATAACTATAAAGGAGGTTTGGTGGCAACTGGGCATTATACAATTCAGCATAAGACAGCTGTAGAGCTCCTCAAAAATTTAGTTACAAGTTACCTTTAGCAATATTACTATATAGTACTGGTTTGCTTTATTTTGGCTTACTTAATTACCTGTAACTCAGCAAAATTTATATTCTTGGATCAAAATATAAGAAAAGTATTGGAGTGAATTCTGAAATATTTCCAAAATGGAAAGAATATTAACAACAGCAAACTCAGCCTTAATTATATAAATGGTTTCAGCCTTTACTTGGTGGTATTTCATGATAAGTGTAAGTGAAAGAATTTTTTAATTTTGATGCCCTTCACCTGATGACAATGCTATACATTGAAAGCAATTTAATAATCTCTTGTGTAGTGGTATATTCAAATATTTTTCATTGAGTGGTCATTTATCATAACCTCAATCCTATTTATTTGGCAGCCAATGTCACAAATTGAGGTTAAAGAGCTATGGGATGTTAAAAATGTGTAATTTCAATAATATTCTCATGATGTATATGACAGGAATACACCTATTCAGTTTGTGATGGTTGATTCCTTCATCATTAATTGCAAAATAACTCAACTGACTCGTGTACCATTGGAAAAAGTGGGAGATTAGTAGCATATAGTCAAGTGAGTCTGAATATGATCAACTTGCAGTTGATGAAGACAGTAATTGAGTTGGAAGAATGAAATTCAGACAGCACAAACTAATGGAATCTCTATTGATGGTTTAGATAATTGAATTAAGGGAATATTAATGACTTCAGTTATCCATGAAGGTGAACTTGAAGTCCAACTTGCATTGCTAATGGTTTGGACTTACCTTTTATAAAGCCCTAATCTTTTTTTATGGTCATGGGACCCTTTATATGTCCAGCTGTCCTTTGTCAATGACAAATCATCCCAGCTCCTACAACTATTAGTGTCAAACTAAAAACTGTTATAAGAACCCTGTGAATTGAGTGGATAGAAGTGGTGTTTATAGGCCCAATTGCAATGATTTGATGGTTTCTACATTTCCTCCAAAGAAAGATGACCCAGGCATCAAACAACTTGTTTGACACTATGGCATGATGACAAAACATTGAAAATATATGAGTATAATATCAGAAATTGTAGATATGTTAAGAAAGACAAATTTGAAAAGTCATGAGATAGTATCAAACACAAGCCTGAAACTGATTTCTCCACAAATTCACAATTTGATTCTTAAAACACTAAAATTGTATGATGGAGGTTATCACCCAAAACCAGTCTTAATAACTTTAAACTATGATGATACACATCAAACTAAATAATGCATGGATTAATAAAACTACAAGGTATGATTGTTATGCAACATAGAACTTGATTGTTGTAAGAATTTTGCCATTTTATGGTAGAATATTTATGTTTCACCAAAAAGATAAATTAGTATACCTCAAGAGCATATACCCATAGGGTATTGAGATAGGCATAATGATCAATCTCAAAGCATTGAAATAAGTGAATCGTTCAAGATAAATTCATGTGTATCATATATAATTCTGTAACTTATTATATTAGGTCCTATTCAAGTAAGAATACTGCTGGCATTGGCCATAAGTATTAGATTTTCATTTGCAAGAAAGAATCCCTGCACCAAAATAAGCTTTCCATTTCTTTCTTGTAATCTAAATGATAAGTCTTACATTTTGCAAGGGTCTCATCCAGTCATTAGCTTCCAATTTAAAATTTGTATGGCTGGCAAGGAAAATATGTTCTTGCACTATAAATATAGCTGTACAAAAATGTAAATATAATTGTATTTTATTTTTCTAACTATTTAATTTTTATAATTGAATTTTTTGCTACTTCATCTTTTCTTATACAAATTGACAGGCTCCATGTCATGTAATCTCTGACCTTGCAGAGTTAATAAAATATTATTATTATTAAATATTAAAATTAAGTAATATATACAGTAACAAATGTTCAGGAATAAAAAAGTCTTTATTTAGACCAAAATTGGGAAAATGCTGAGAGAAATTTTAAATACACAGAATAGGAAAGAAATTTAAGGATGAATATATTGACTTTCATAATAAGGAATAATTAGGTTTAATAATAATAATTTGTTTCTTTTACTGCCAATAAATATTCTGTAAAGCCCATTTTAATTGCTATCCTGATTAACATGTGCTTTTCTCCCAGTCCCTTTCACACAAAGTACATGCTAAGACACTGCTTAAAACGTGGATTTTTCCTGAAACACTGCAACACATTTTAGCCAATTGTTTGCCTCATTTGATGGACCAAAATTTTTAACATCATCTGTATCATCCTGTCATACTTTGCCTTATCTCTTGAATGGTTCCTTGTGAATTTATTCTAATTCACAAGTATATTTTGGAACCATTATTTTGAATAACTATTTTTCTGGAGATAAAATTAAGATATTAGGAAGCTGAACATTCTCCATTCCATCGTCAGAAATGTTATGAATTCTGAGTTTGTCTGAGATCTTCTTCATCATTTTTCTGTCAGGGTAGAACATTAGATTAAAAATTTTTTGGAGGCGTTTCCTTTCATTGCAATCTTGAGAAGTAAAAATACCGAAAAAAAAGAAAAGGAGTGTTTTGTGGGCTATTGAGCATATTCTGTACTCTATGAAGCCCTCTCACTGTTGCCATTAAAAAAATCGTTATTCTTCTTTAATTGTCTATCTGGTAAAAATTGTTTCCATATAGAGTGAAAAATGGCCAAAATTATGTGAATAAGATGCTCTCTGTGAGAAAGGCAGATCATTCTTCAAAAATATTATGTAAGGCAACCAGCATCAGCTACACAACTTGGTTATAATGTTATCTCAAGATGAGGTTTTTGCATTGTCCCTTACAAAGTGTCCTAACCAGATTTTAATGTATATTGTTAGATACATTAAAGAAGGGCAAATAAAGAAGAGAGAGATATTGCTAGAAACAGAATTATTCACCATGGTTTCTTCATCCATGACTTCCTTTTCCTCCACCACTTCAGCTTCATACTCAAAAAGCAACTCCTTAATTGGCTTAGAATCCATATCGCAGTTTATAAAGGAAAACTGAAATATAGCTGTAAATAAAAATACAATTAGCTGTGAATTGTAATGAATTTACTTGCAAATTCTAGCTTATCCATTATTTTTTATTACAGCCATCCTTCTTAAAATATAAAGGAGTTAAGGCCTGGAAAAAAACTGCAGGTTAATTTAGGGCTTTGGTTAAAAAATTATTGAAAGTAGCGAGTTATCAAAGGATAGAAGTGAATATGGAAGCAAAAATAATGTGAAAGGTATGACATTAATAAGAATCAATTCCTTGCCATAAGTAGAGATTATTCTGCTGATGTAGCTCTTTTGGTAAAGCATATGTCCAGTAAATAGTCCTAGTTACATCAGAATTCTCTCTTGCTTCTTCATAAAAAAATTAGGTTGAGTTGAATGATTTTTTGGGAATATAAACATTCTTTCTTCTCAAAAAAATGCTGTAACAATTCTAGAAAAGCCAAGTGCAATAGGTGAGCCCAGTAGGCTATCAGTATATGAATGGTTGAGATTTCCAATAAATATGCCTGCATTTAATTATTTGAAGATAATTATGTAATTTGAAGGCTACCCTGATAAAATTTCCCGCTGTTCTGCTTCTACTGATTTAGATTTATTGATAATTTACTATAATTACAATCAGATTAAAAGATGAGGGAAGGCAATTGAAACGACTTAACCTTCATGTACATCAAGTGATCAATTCATGAGATAAAACATAGGCACCCCAAGTTTTTCTAACAATATTGGAGTATTCTAACAAAAGTTAAAGCATTTAGCCCAAACTGTGATCAATTTGAAGGTTTCATTAAAGATTAATATAATTAATACATAATTAAGAAGAACCAATATTCCAATGAATTTGAAGGAAACATAATAAATCAGAACAGATTATTACAAATTAATGCTTACAGTCAAACAATGTCACTTATTCTTTAACTATGGCCATTTGATGGCAAGTACCTCTTAGGTTACCTCTAGACTAATCCTCATATTAAATTGACATATTTAATTGCAACTTCACGAAAATTTAAAGTAACCATGTTAAGAAGGAAAAACAATTGGTAACTTCCACAGCAAATGGATAATTTGACTAGTCTCATTAACAAATTGACATTTTCAGTTGAATATGTACAGAAATGAAGATCTTATATATGAAAAGGATGGGATAAATTGAGGAAGGTTGGAAGTAAAAATGGAGAGAATTAAGAGAGAGAAAATTAACTGATAGAAAAAGAGAGAGAGAGAGAGATTAGGGTACAAATAAACTATAGCTTCTTAATTAGTCAGATGATCTTACACAGGAATACTTGAATAAATACAGGGCTGCACATTTGAACATTTATTTCATGAATAATGTCTGGGATTCCTGGATAGTTATGTGGGCAATGTACTCACCTTTGGTGAAAGTAGTCTATGCGTTTGATTCCTGGTGGAGACCCTTATGTGCAAAATGATCATCAGCTGTTGAAGAACCTTAAAAAATACTAGTTTTATGTAAAAGCCTCACACTAGGAGTTTTCCCCAAATTTTCATGCATCTATATATTTTCCTGATCAGCTGCAGCTCAACAGATTAATCGCCGCAATTCACTACTCAAGGAATCAATAATGGCATAACTGCAAAAATTTGCCAGTATCGATATTATTGTTTTTTATTTATTTATAAAAGAAGAAAAAATTCCGCTTTACATTTGTTATGAATGTCATAATAGATATAATTAAAGTAATAAATCTTTAAAATCACAATGCAAACTGAACACAAATCTTAGGATACACAAACTTAATAGGAAGACAGATAATAATTTAAAATATAGGTATAGGATTAAAAGTCTACCAGCATAAATGAAGAAAAACTCTTCCACTAATCATAACTACAGAATAGTAATACAAATCGTAAATTTAATTATAAATGAAAGTATTGAAAGAGAATGGATCGAATATACATCTGAAGGATAGGAATATTCATAAATATTTTTACGTAAGTTATACATCAAGAAACATAAGAGATATGTTGTGAGCTTCGTAAAATTTGCGCCGAAATATGGTTCAGTAATGTGCACAGGTATTTCTCAACTACTAAATGATTCACATCGACATTACCATAAAATCAGTCGCGGCACAATTTGAATTTCTCTGAGAGGTACTTAATTATCTGCTTTATAGCATTGACTGTATTACGATGTTACGTTGAAGCGAGCTAACACTTTTAATCACATAGCTGGTACTTTTAGACCCGAAAAAATTTAGTATTGCTAAATACAAAAATGAATTATGCAGTCCTTTTCAAACAAACTGATTACAAATGTAACATAAATAGTCCGAAACCTCATGAAAATCTACAGTCAATGGCTGGTCCAACATTCCTTCCTGAAAAATTCGTTGCTGGATCGAGCACTGATAAAGATTGCCAAAAACATTTCCTTTCTTCTACAAATTCGCGGAAAGGAGGGGAGGAGTGCACGCGCCACATACCAAGGACGTTCTTGTTAATGGGTCTTGTCCGTGCAAACCAGGTGATCATTCGAAATTTTCGCGCATAGTTTGCAAATCCGTATACACGAGACAGAGTCGTCACTGCGCAATGGGCTCAACGGGAGAGTAAAAAGATGCGATGAAATGATGTCTACGAAAAGACATGGCAAAACTTTTCAATAAAGTTATTTTTTTATAGGCTAAAACTTACAGTTTCCCATTCTCTTGTAGGACCACTTCCATTAACCAACGTATCCAAGACATCTGTACTGTTATCAGCCTCAAGAGCCGATATTAATTAGTTCTCTAGGAATTTATTAAGTTCGATATTCATTATATCAAGGAAGGAAACCTTCCTCAGACCTTTGTTCGAAATTAAGAATGTAGGAAATGTAACAACTCTCATAACCGTTTGGAGTAAATTTCGTTACACTGACCATTCATACTCTATAAGAAGTTCTAGTCGTTATTTTGTCGAATCGTAAATGATTCCACTTGATAGAAATTTGAAATTAATTACAACCATTGCTTTCAAGAGATTTTTCCAATAATCCTAATCACTTTCTATTTTATGTATGAGTTGGCAGGTTATTAAATAATTAGGTCGTCAATCGTGATAGATATTTCGATCAGAAAAATAAATTCATTGACGAAAAATTTGGATAAATTCTCACGAAACAATTAATTTTAACTTCGAATCAACCAATTCGCGTTAGAATAAGCAATACATACGTAAATTATGTACCATACCTGTGCTCTCCCAGTAATATTTATCCACGTACTTAGTCGGGGGAATCGTAATGGCTTCCATGGAATTTCTAGAAAGTTCCAGAAGTCATTTCCCGCCTTTTTACATCCTAACGTCATTGCAATGGAATTATGGGAATTCCAATTTTGGCGCCAATTCCTGTTTTTGGCGCGAATTAGTTGTGGGACTGACTCATTTCAGTTTGTGCTTCTGGACTGTGCGGACCTGTCTCTGCCGGAGGCTAACATTGTTGGATACCTAGGCAAGGTAAGAAGTTTTGAAAAGTCTTGAAGATCTATTTTTACAGTGTCTCTATTTCTTTTATTTCACGGTCAACTCTTAGTAATTACTAATATCTTACAAATTGATAATTTCATGTTACTATCGGAGTTTACAATGACTTTTTTCCTTTATGGCATATGTTAGCTTCATTTGTAAGCGACAGGAAATTTTCTGAATGTTAAGCATCACTCAACCGTTTCGTCTTGTATGTTTTCATAAGCTCCGTATTTCATTTAGGTATCATTAGCCGATATTTTTGTTGCGGAAAGCTGGTATCGCTCGCACGTGAATGTCTTGACATTCTTAATTTTTTATAAATGTATCAGTCGAGCTATTTTCTCTGCGTGAGAGAAAAATGTTCTCCCTCTTAATTCACCTTTCAGCTATGAAGATTGATTTCTACGAATATATTCGAATGCCGTTACAGACTATGTTTAGAGCACAGGCAGTGGTTACTTCTTCACTTGCTATATTTAGAAGTTTAAACTTCGTTACATCATCCTTTATTGTTAATTAATACGGCTTCTCCTGTTATTTTTACCCTGATTTCGGTTATCGATCGAAAGTATGAAACCAGCGATTACATTTTAATGAGAGCAAGCCATTCAATTTTTTCTTGTTAGAGGTTACCTGAGGTTAATCTTATCATTGATTTATCATATTTCTCAGACGTATGTGAGTTTGTCTTTGTTGCCACCGAGAAGCCTTAACTTAAATTCGGTGGCTTAATTCACGAGGAAATATCTTCATTGTTAACTCATGTTAATTGTTGATATCATTTGGCTTTGAATATTTTGATTTAAATTTTAGAGAATTTAAGAGTTTCCTCATTCAAACGCCTGTATGATCGTGGCACGGCAAGAAAATTTTCAGTTAGACAACATAAAGTAGGAAGCGACAAAACTTTCCTTACTGCAAAGAGATTACAAGAGTATTTACAGATACTGCAAGTAATTATTACCTCAAAAGTGGAGGCTTTTTTGTCGTTTAATAATATAGAACAAGTTAAAAAGTTTGAGTGCATCTGATTGAGAAAAAGGGAAGTTATAATTAAGCATGATGCCATTCATGTGTGGTTCAAAAAGATGTTTTTATTGATAAAAAACTTAAAAATACAAATCAATTGGGCTCTCGGATAGCTGTGTGGGCAGCGTGTTCGACTTCTATGAAAGCGGTTCCGGGTTCGATTCCCGGTGGGAGCCCACGTGCGAAATGACCTAAGCTGTCGATGCACTTTTCACAATACTACTACTACTACTTCCAAATCAATCTAATATACTAGAATATTTTATCTACTTTTGATTAAACAAATCTAATTATAACTCGTACTACTACTACTACTACTTCCAAATCAATCTATTATTATTATTATTATATTATCAATCAATTATAACTACTACTACTACTACTTCCAAATCAATCTAATATACTAGAATATTTTATCTACTTTTGATTAAACAAATCTAATTATAACTCGTATGCTTTATAAATCTTTGACAAATCATATTGCATAGTCAGGCATGTGTATACCTAGAGGTGTAAGTGAACCAGAGTAGAAAAGATAAATTCTTCATCAATGTGTCGTATTGTATTATATTCTCAGATAATTAGTGAACAGCAAATTTTTTCTTGAAATAGATCATGTTTATAGAATCAGTTTTAATTTTAAATATTATTGTTCCTCATTCTTTAATTTTTAACTCATTCCATTAACTTTAGAATTTTATGCTCGGCGTTCATCATTTCTATCGAGATTTAAAATATATCTCTCATTCATGTAATTTCTATGTTCTGATGATTTGCAGTTATATTATTCAAAGCCGATAAAATATAATATCTCCTTATGTAATGTTCGTCAATCGGAATGTCTTAGAGTTAATTGTCGATAAAGGAGATAATAAGCCTATGGCGAGGAATTAATTGTAGTACTTATCTTGAACTGAACTGCTCTAAGAGACCACTTAGGCTTATCCCGGCGTGAAAAAGATCATACACTTGACCTTCATAGTAACTTTTGTTAAGCACAAGAAACACGACGGGAATGAGGTTGCATAATTAGGAAAAAGAATGCAAAAACAAGGGAATAAATAGTGAAGAGCAGAGGGGAAGTGAAATGGGAGGCTGAGTGAAGAAGGAAAAGATGATAGGGCGATCACCCACCGCTAATATATAGTTAAGAAAATACACAACATATAGTGGGAAAAATCGTTTGTGCTGAAAAACTTGTGTATATAGCTCTGAAATTTATTTTTATCGCTTGAAAGCTTACTGTTCGTTAATTAGACTTGGTGGTAACTGCCTTAAGGACTGATAACTCCAGATTCTCTTCTAAAAGACATGGCTCGTTCTGTTTCTGTGCCCCATTTCACCAAAACTTGCTATGAAGCTCTTGACAAGCTAGGGAAAAATGCGTCACGTTCTTTCGGAAGTCGATTCTCGTAATGCGGGGTTTCATAAAGTTTTGCTGCGATGGAAAACTTCGTAAATTCTGTTTTTGTAACGAAGGATCTTGTTCATTTTATAGGGTAGCTAATCATAGAGGGAGGGGGATAGATAAAAATGATGAATAAAGTTTAAACAACACCTTTCAATAATTTTAATTTTATGCTTCACCACTATATTTTATCATATACTAAATATTTTAGAAATTTTGTATCATCAATCGGTCTGTTTCTTTTTATGTAGCCGTTGCAGTATATAAAACAATTTCAGGTTTTATTGATATTCAGATCTTAAAACATTTCCGTGCATTATCAATGTTTCGCGGAAAACTTTGGGAAACTCAGTCCTAGTCAACCGTCGCTTTAGTTAGAACCTTACCTTGTAGCGGCTGTACGAATTTTCTATTGAAAAAATTCTAAACTTTCTTCTCATTGTGTCTGAAACCTCGAATTCTTTTGATGATTTCGAAGGAAGAGCGTGAAAGAAAAAAAATTAGTTTTTCAAATTTTTCGAGTCCTCCGATGTAATCTGTGTATCAGATGATCACTCGCTACAGTCGATACCGGTCAAGAGTAAAAATGAAGTAAGGATACTACAGTGCCGCTTTTCAAGGGATCAAGCGGAAACCACGTCAGCGGGAAGGTGTTATGACCAGCTTGCGTAATGCTGGTTGCCTTTTCATCATATTTTGAAGAAAAGTCCGCTTTTCGCTCATAAAGTTAGTTAATTAATTTTTTATATCTTTTCCTCTACAATGAAACAATTTTGTCTAGATACAGACAATTAGAAAAGAAAAATTTAACGGAAATCGTGAAAGGGCATTATAGATGTTAATAATTATTTTACATCAAATGTGACCGATGTATTTGAATTTTTGAATGAATTTCCTATATATTATATTTAAATACAGACCCCCAAATTGCTAAAGGCGTGTGGCTAAGGGATCAGAAACATCAATATCTGTATCCAACTCTATCTGCTATTATATTCTCTAATTTTCCGCGGAAAAACGACTAGAAGTAGCTATCTGTTCTAATATTTTTTGGTAACACTTTTTCGTTTACTTTCGGAGCTTACGAAGGTTGTTAACTGTAGTAACAAAATCAACTATCTGTTCTACGAGATCCATACTAACAAATTTTTCGAACGACATTCGTCGGTAATCAAGCCTTCTGTCCTTCAGCGAATCCAACCCGAGGGATTCATTAATAGCCGAAACGATGCTGTCGAAACTGAAATCTCCTTTAACAAACTAGCTGCGCTACATCCGACCGTCTCCATATCGGATACTAATCACACCTTGTGAAGATCTGAAATCGCAGAACAATATTCTAAAATAGTTCAAATTACGGAAAAATGTACTACTTCTTTTACAATCGATGAGCATCCCTCAGAATTCTCCTGGTTAATCTTTTAATGCTCCGTTTGAATCCTTCGTACTCATATTCCATGCACAAATTCGTAAATGTCCTTTCATATCAGCCTCTTATTACTGTCTTTTACTATTGTTTTCTTGATAACCCAGAAAGTCTCAATTGGTATGGTATTTATAAAATTTTATGTCCCGTTTATCACGGACAATTCAGCTGAATATTATATAATAATCACCGTTGGGTATAATTTTATTCATCCGCTGTCAGTATCTCCCGTAGGAAACGTATGGTGAAATTTTTTGATCGTTGATTTGACGCACTTCCCGTCTAGATAGAATTATAAAACTTAAGGATTCATCAGAGGGCCGGTGACCTAGCATATGTCGATATTTTTCTACCATGACTTTCCTTGCCTCAATTCTAGAAGACTCGAAATGCTCTCATAAGAAATGCACGTAGAGTTCCTTTTAAGCGGAGAGTTTCAGATAAAAACAATTCGATCCGTCGTAATTTACAATTTGTAAAACTGCACTGTTATTTGAGAGTGATTAATCTTATTTTTATTATTTATATGGATCCCATGTAAGTAATAGTAATTTTCCTTTTACTACAAAATATTCATCAGGCAGTTCTCTTTAACTATTTAGTTAGGTATACGAGATCACCCGAAACAAACTTTAGTTCTCGATATTATCGCATGCGGGGTTTATTTTTATAATAATATATTATTTACAATCATTCCCTGTAAAAGAAAACGTCCAAATCTTTCGTCTTTCCAAATTTTCCTCATGTGTTTACTATGTTGTTCTTTCTCTCTATTGTCCTCCTATATCCTGTCTTCCTTTTCTTTGTCATGGTTTAAAATTTGAGCTTTTCGGTGGTGTTCCTGAAATTTTCCCAATCTTCCATATCGTCTATTACCATGTCTAGTTGTCTAAGGTCTTGCTCGGCTTCTAATATTCACTTCATTTTCCCATGCTTGTGTAGGTAATTTAATCTGTCTCTAGATTCCGTTCTTGTCCATCCTGTTTACGTATATTTTCATTCTTTTCCTGAACAAATCTATGATCTTATACGTGCATTTGCTGATTTCTGATGTTGGTCTCTTCATCTCTTCTCGGTCCGAAAATACTTTCGAAGATTTTCACTTACTTTTTCTTTTTATTCAATTTTTTATCCACCAATATGTCTGGTGTAGACAGCGTATGAATTTTTTGAAGGTATGACAGTATTATTGTGCCTTATTTTAATATTAGATGACAATTTTCTCGGTCAACCGGTTACGTAGCGAAATCATAGCAAGGTTAAGGTTTTCAAAATCCGCGGTTTTTCGGATGTCTCTAAAAAGTTCCTGGTGGTTCCTAGAATGCCAACCTGGTGATGTTACGTATACTTGGGGAACACGACTTCAGTAAGAACTTAATCCGGATTTGCGGCAGAGAAACCGACGAAAAATTCATTGGTTTCGAATCGGAAGAATATTAAGCAATTAAATAAATGTTCACTTTTCTGTCTCCTGGAATGATCAATGATGAGAGCATTTGATGGTTAAGTTATTTGCCAATGAATCTTGAATTATTGCATGGTTATCTTTTCCTCACAACACAACTAATAAAAGATTTACGTTTTCAATGATTATTGTATTATTAATTCAATGAGCAAGTGCTAGCAATGCAGCCTCACTTGTTAAGTCTTCAGTGGTAGAAGTTTACTTTGGTGATAAGAACAAGAACCTTTGGAGACGAAATTGTGTCGAAAGTTAAGGAGAGAGATTCTTGGACTTTATAAACTGAAATTACTGGATTGTCTAAATGTGGTAAGTTTGGATAACAGAGAATATAATATGTAAGATACATGAATACGATGGGTTGGATTCCTCTATTTTACCAAAGTATATTTGAATTTTGCATTATTACTCTTCATTCCTCATTCATTTAACATATCCCTTTTTTCATGTGATACATTCTCTCTGCCATCATCTATCTCCACACATCTATCTCTCCTCTCATTCATCTCTCCCTGCTCTTCAATGAACTTCACTTTTCCTCTCACATTTGGATCCATTTAAATTTCCTTCCCCCTCTGTGCTCTTGCTTGCTCTTGCCTTTTTTTTCCTTTCACCATCTAACACCTTGATACCCTACTTTCCCTTTCCCTTCCCTATTTTGCTTAGTATTTAAGTTTTGTATGTTTCCTCTGATTTCACCTGATACAGCATTTTTGTTGCAAAAATAACCATTTTTTATGTAAAGGAGAATCAAAACAGTCTGTGCTATATGTTACTACAAGGTCAAACAATTCCCAGATCAAGCCTGAACTAATATCAGATGTTCTCATAAGTGTTCAGAAGACTTGGCCGGTTGCATCTTTCTCCACTGGAGTAAGGAGAAGATGACCAGGACCAGGGAGGCGATGAAGAATGCAGAGAATAGCCTCTTCCGTTCCTTCTCTAGGTATGTATTTAAATCACATCAATGAAGTTGCATCAGAGATTACTTCACCTGTGTGCACAACCGAGCCATTTTTTGGAATAAGCTTACTAAGTTTGCAGATATTTTCTGTCAGAAAGATGATGGTGGAATTCTTATTCTCATGGGCTATGCTAGACAGCTTCATGGGACTTCAGGGGGCTTTGCTGGTTGCCTTGCCTACTGCTGGAGCAAAAAGAGGATGACATGGAGGTACCAAAGAGAGAAGAGGAAAACCCAGGAATATTTGTAAATTTTAAAGACTTTAACTTAGATTACATTGATGTTGTGTATTATTATGAATTGTATAGTATGATGAAATTGATTGTTTCTTCATTTAGATATAGAAAATGTACAATTTTAAATTCCTCCTTTGCAGTAATGGTGAAGCATCGTAAACTAAGCACTCAAATTCATCTTTTTTGATGCTGAAAATTAGAGAATAAGGAAGGAACTTTGCTTCATAATG
The DNA here is from genome assembly GCA_036926295.1 of Pachydiplax longipennis. Lineage (NCBI taxonomy): Eukaryota > Metazoa > Arthropoda > Insecta > Odonata > Libellulidae > Pachydiplax > Pachydiplax longipennis. The sequence goes on from JAVFKF010000015.1 coordinate 41,947,781, forward strand.
CCAGCTCTATGGTCTGAGGTGATTCATGCGTTATTCAATTGGGTGGAGTGCAACTGTCTCATATGCATTTATATTTGAATAACATTAAAAGTAAACTTCAAATAAAGATCATTCTTATGTTTTATCCCACATCTACCATTCAATATTGTTCTATTTTCAAGAATTACTTTTTTGTAGGAATCCTGTAATTTCAAAACCTGCGTAGCTAATTACCTCACCACCACAAAGAAAATGCTTTGCACTCGGTAAAGATTTTCTCCTTTGTGGTCATTTGTAACCGTTCTTCCAGGTTATCCCAGGTTCTCCCACCTCCACTGACCATTTGTAACCCCTGAGTGTGCATACCCTTCTTTCAGTGTTCCCCCAAACTTTTCAAACATGTGGGGTACCCCAATCCTTCAAATAGTTGAAGAGGTCTCTTGTTAATTCTATGGATTGTTGCATAACTTGAGGTGACCACTGTTCATTCCTAGAATGCCTAGAATATCACAAAAATTGCAGATTATTTACTATAAGAAAGCTAATGATGTAATTCTTTTTCAGGGTCTACACTAAATGGCTAAGAGGGAATTTGTGGGTTGCTTTTCCCACTGCATGAGTAAGAAGATGATGACTCGGACCAGGGAGGCACTGAAGAGAGAAGAGGACATCCACTTCCATCCCCACTCTAAGTATCTTATTTAAACTCAATTGCATTGCAATCGAGATCACTCCCACTGTTTATAAAAGCTGCTCATTCTCCAGAATGTTTAGAATATCACTAAACTTGCAGGTGTATAACCATAGGAAATCTGATTATTGAATTTTTTGTCAGGGGCCACATTGGACAGCTATGAAGGTTGCTTCACTCACCGCTGGAGTAAGAAGAAGATGACCGGGACCAGGAAGGCACCGTAGAGAGAAGAGGAGAGCTGCTTCATTCCTTGCTCTACGTAAATATCTTAATTGAAGTCAATTGCATTGCAATGCAGATCACTCCTACTATATGCACTAGCTGTATGTTTTCTTTGATGTCTTGAATATCAAGAAAGTTCCTGATCGTTTACCACATTTAAGAAAGCTATGGATGATGGAATTCTTATATTCAGGGGCTACACTGGATGGCTTCGGGTTGTGTTGAATATAAAATATTGTCATCTCCACAAATTAGGGTAATATGCATTTGCCATGGGCTCAGGTATAATCAGGTTTCTTACAGTATTTATTAGAGGTAGACCATCAAATGCACTGATTATTCACTAAGAATTGGAAACTAAATTTGGAAGTAAATATATTTATTAAGCATAAAGACAAAAGATCAGAGGACAGGGACTATCAGCTGTGCTGCTACCCACTATAGCCAATCGTTTGCCACAATTGATTGACCATAACATTTTTGTGTTATCTTCTCTTCGTCTTTGAAAGGGTCCCTTGTGAGTCTCTTATTTTGAATGAATAATTTGTTTGATGAATTTTATACAAAGTAGTAATTCAATATAAGCATAATATTCATTATACAAATTAGTCATTCAGTATTGTAGAAAACAAGGAAAGGAATATTTTGTAAGCTGTTAAGTGTAGTCTTGGAGAGTTTGTAATGTGAGGTTGTCCTCAAGACAGAGAATTCCAAAGAGATGTCCATGTTGTAACCTTGTAAATACTAGGAGTATATGTGATATCCTGGTACTAGAGACTGCAGAGGAGGCTCTTGATGTTATGTATGCACCAGTGAGGAGGAGGAGATAGCCCACATGAAGGAGCAATAAACTTGGTAAGTAGTGAAGAGACACAAGGAAGGAAATATTGAGGGTTTAAGTGGGTATTTACAGGGAAAGGGGGATATTGCAATTCAAGGCAAGATTAGTTTCTCAGGGGTTTAGGAAAATTGAAGGAATGGACTAATTTGATACTTTTAATTTAATTTTTGTAATCCAGAGGAAGTCTGTAAGAATTTTGATGTTGCTGAGGCTTATATAAATTGTCCACTTGATGTCACTGTGTTAATGGAACAACCTCAATGCTTTCATGAAGGAGTTCCTATATTTTTTGTGTGCGAGTTAGAGAAGAGTAATTATGTGTTACAGTCTATTAGAAATTCGAATGGTTTCCTAAATGAAAAATTGGTACAGTTGTGATTGATTAAATATGTGATCCATGTGCGTACAAGGGGGAAGGCGTAATTTTGGGTGTGTATGTTGATGAATCATTGTTATTGGTTATCTTATGAAAGATAAAATTCTTAATTTTAAATCTGCATGGGCTAAACAAGTGTCCATTAAAGATTTTAGTGAAGTGATCATTAAAGATGTTGGTCAAGGGTGACTTGTCATCATTGAAGACAAGGAGGCCTACTAGTGGTGAGTTTTTTGTGAGTCAGGAGGGTTATATTCAAAATGTTTTGGATATATTTAACATATTCAATTGCAGAGGAGTTGTCTCCCCTATGAAAACAAGTAGAATGGAAAGAGAGAGAAGATAACCATGAAAATGCATTTCATTCATCTATGTTCTCCAAGGACATTAGGTGTTTATTCTATTTGACTTGAGAATTGACATTTCTAATACTGTTTGTAGGTTAAGTCAGTGAATCTGACTTTGAAGACATTATAGACAAGTTTGAATTAGTGAAATCAAGAAGAAATTCTCTTGAAGTATTATTCTTTGTATTTAAATGTCATGGTTTGTTTATCATACTTATTTTAGAATGTTAATTTAATTTAATAAAATTATCAGTGTTTAATATTAGCCCTAAATAGAATAGTAAACATCCAGCGGAATCAAAAGTGTTCAATTTTAAAGAGAGAAAATTATACTTACAAAATCAATTCATCAAAGATGAGCTTTATACCTACCAAACGTAGGAACTGTAACCACAGATGATGGTAATACCACTTGGAGGTTTTTTTGACAGTCCAACTTTGGCAGCGCAAATTACAGTTGCAGAACCGACATTAGTTTTTATATTCCCCAAAACTTTGATTGACTAAATGTGAGTATTCTTGGTATACGCCTCCAACAGTGCAGAGAACACTACTTCATGGAACGGAAATCGCAAAGACTGCGATTCCTTTATCGGAGGAGTCCATGGAATCAAAGAACAAGGATATCAGGAGGTTTGGTGAAAGATTTACGAGTAAACGTCCTAGAGCAGCCACAAACGAAGATCTCTTCAAAACCCAGCTTATGATGACAGACCCGAAGATTTCCATGTCCGCGTCATTCATACTAGAGAAACAACGAATGATGACGAGAGAACTGAAGAATCTCTCAATCACCGACGACCGATAGGGGGAAATTGTTGGTGATGAAGGTTCGAATGATTCATCTCCTGACTAATAAGAAGGAAACCTGAAATTAGTTAAGAATAATTATTAATTAGAATTGATATTTATATTGTAAACAGAAATTTTTGGCCCAAAGGAAATATATGTTTAATTTAGAACCACATTTACTTTTGGTTAAGTTTCTTTACGAAAATACAGAGGTATTTCTTCAAAATGTTAAATTTCTTAATTCCACGCTCCTTGTGTAAAGTAGAGGTATCCAATTCATTTCTTAAACAGTCTTAATGTACAATTGGAGTATAATTAGCCAGAATACAACATGAACAAAGTTAATCTTTACTCCAATCTAGACTTCATCACCAAGAAAGACAGCGACGCTGCTTTCGGGGATTCCGTTCCTGGTTACATGAGAAACTAAGAATTTTACATGTCACTGAATTGTCCTGCACTACCAAACTTTTCTAAGGTTCCAATTAATTAATTTTTATAGTCTTACTACTACGATATTAGTTTCTGAATTCCCTAAAACCCCGATTGACTTCTTGAGTAAATACATTGAACTCCGTGAAGGAAATCGCGAAAATAACTATATATTGGTCCTTATTTTGCTTTTTACCGGTGAAAAAGGTGCTGAAATATAGACTATAATAACTTTGACCTATTAGATGAGAAATAAAATTTACTTGAATAAGTTCTACCAAATATCGCCTGAACTAATTAATCATAACTTTGACCATTGAAATAGTTAAATAACTTTATACCATTTATATTCTAGTAATTGACGCAAGAAATTCGGAAGTATATTGAGGGTGCCTTCGAGTTGTTAACCTCTTGATGATGAGGCATTCGCGTACTACTGCTGGGATGTTTCCTTTCTATGTGTGAGTTTGGATCTTCTGGAATATGCCTCCAACTGAACGTATGGTACTTCTTCGTGGAACCTGACAAATGAGAATGAAACCTGAATATATGGTAACAATTAATGTTTATTAGAAATAATAATTATGTTTAAATCAGACATTTCAAAAAGGAAAAATAAATGTAGAATTTAGAGCCGCAGTTACACATGTTTAAGCTTCTTAACGATCATGCCCTCACGACGAAGCGAATCTCATGTGAAATATAAAGATAAGCTCATAAGGAATGTATTAGGAATAAGAACAAGCATTTCATTAAAAATGCATTATTAATATTAGAAAATCGAAATTCAGCAATATATACTTACAAATAATTTTACATAGAAAATTATGTTTCTGAGAATATTTATGATATATAACATAGAAAATTAGGCCTTCTAAATGATGGATAAACCATTTAGTCATACATTCAAAACCAAGTTCTCAATTTATATAATATAATATCAAGTCTCAAACATTGGTAAATCTAAACGCCACAGTAACACTGACAGAGTGATATTTAGTTGTTATTTGATATAGCTTATTCTATTGACTGTACAGTTAAATATCAGTTATCAATTAAGACTTCACACACACACTATGAAACTAATACGTAAAAATAGATTTAAGCTTATTTTTAAAAGTTTTTACATTAAATTAAATAGTTTCTGTTATATAATATTTGCACCCAATGGATACAAATATTATCCAACGTGGGTTCAGGCTACTTACTTTATAGGCCTGAAAGAGCGGTATATATACTAACAAGTTGTCGAAGTCTTATATTAACGAATTTCCCAGTTTCTTGAGTTAAATTAATGAAAGTTGAAAGAAAGTTTCTCTCCTGTCATAATTTTATGAATACTGCAGAAAGATAATAGGTTATCCCCATTACATAATTTTATCCTTTGTATATGGTATAATCACGTAGCATACTTCTACAGGGATATTTATGAAAATGGAAACGAATTAAACAACAGTTCAGTGTATACTGCAGCCTCGCTTTTTCTCTGATTTAGGTGTAATTGAATTGTTAAGTGAAATTAAATTATGCAAAAACGCAGGTATGAAATGTTTCCCTATTTTTTCCATGAAGTGGAATAGCTTTCTATCTAAATTGCAAAATTTGGGGTAAGAACGCTTGTGTTTTGCATAAGTATAAGAATAGGTTGTTTAAAACCTTTTTCATGCCTCAAATGTTTTCGGGCCCAATTGTCAACTCGAGATTATTTTACTAGAGGTGTCACAGAAATGTCTTACTTCATCACTTACTTGATAAATTTAAGAAATTGCTTAGAATTTCTTTTAAATTCAATTGAATTTTTAAAATATTTCGCGAGATGCATTCATAAATCTATATCATATTCATTTTAATGTTAATAAACTTGCTGCACACGCCAAGTGGCAGATTTAATCCCTTAATATTAGCTCTCATAAATAAAATATTAAAGCAAATTCTATACCTTAGATTCATATTATTATTTTTTATATTATATATCTATTCCGAAATCGTAGTAATCAATACTCTTTTCTTTCAAGTAAATTCTTTTACCCTATTAATTAAATTATTACGGATTAAACACCACTTCCCAAGCAAAATAATGATGATTAATGGTTCTTTAGTTTGGGAAGAAGAGTTAAATCTTGACTGGAGAAAAGATAATGATGGATAATAATGTTTACAAGAGTACTACAGTGGGCGATATGTAACAAAAGATGGACGGTGTGTTAGATAAAGGTTGGAATTTCGTGCTGTATGCTCTAGATCAATGTTTTAAAGCTTTTTCATGATAGATAAGTGTGCAATGACTTAGCTCTTGGTATGCAGCGTTAGCGAGAAGTGTAAACTAGAGTTTTCTAACTTCGCGTTATAAGCTCATTTATGTGCGCATTTAGTATTATCGTATAATATTATATATCATTTAATATATTATATAATATTATAGCGCATTATGCTACATATATTTCCGTTTTACCGAGGATCACTATGATATTAATAAAATCTTTTACTTTGCAGTCCTTATTTTCTCCTTCTTCAATTTAAATTTGCACCGGAACATACAAACGCTTGGTTTAGTGTGCCGTGAAATTGAAGTTGATATGCGAGTTTGCTGTGGAAGACAAAAAGGCTGGTGAGTACCATTTGTTGGCATTAAACCTCACCAAACGCTGCGTCTGCCTCATATTTGCATTCAATCCATGTCCATTCTTAGCAATTCGTCGAATCATTTTTGAGAATAAGTCGACACAACGGTAAATAGCACTGATGAGGGTGAGATGGTCACTTAGAGCCCTTCATCGCGTGTCATCAAAGAAATGTTTGCCGAACTTATCCGTTAGGTGACGCTTTATTTAAGCTCTCTATCAATCGGCCCAAAAAGATGAGTGGTGTTTATCTTCGTATGCATTCCTTATCGATTTCTCCTATTCCCTAACTCCTCTCGTATCTGTCTAAGCGACGCATCTCGCAAACAGTTTTTTCGGTTTCGTTTTCAGCGGGAAAAAAAGGAAGTTTATTGTTTCCGGATCTGGAAAGATAGCAAGCGAGGCTGCCGCCAGCCTCAGGGCGAGGCAACCCGAGGGACGACATCATTGGAGTTATGCGAATGCCTCAAACTACACCATAATGAAAGGTATACCTGCGTTTTATGTATATCTAATTTGTACCTGAATTAAGTAGTGATTATATTACTATTGAAGTTCATAATGTCCTAGCAAATTTGATTTGTTACACCTCTGTTCTCAGAAAATTGCTTCCTTCCCTCATAAATCCTGATCTTAACACCAACCTTCTTTTCGTAATTAAACATTACACTCCATTAACTCCATAACTATTTTTAATTCTGTCTTCTAGAGACTGTGATACTTTAACACCCTGTAACACTTTTTTATCAATATTTTTCAGAGAATTCTTTCTTTATTTGCTCATTTAAACGCTCCGTCATTATACACTATGTGTATCTATGTAATTTTCATCATACTTCTATGACATCACAGCCCTGTTTCTTCTAATCTTCTCTTTTTTACTGCTGCTATAGTACGAATCCATTGAGAAGGGAACTCCGTACATAAGTTTTTATGGATCTTTCCCCATTCTTCAAATTTTTATTATTCGCTGTCAATAAAGTTCTTGTCTTGTAGAACTCACCTTTTGATTGCGATAATCTCTTGCTACTTATATAAACGAAGCCAAATAAAATTGAAACAGGGTTTAATTAATAAGCACAGTTAAGCCTTAAAGTGGAGATTTCAACTTATGAAATGTTACTAAATCAATTATGTGAGCCGTGATGGAGTAAACGGCCCGAGGATGGGAATGTATGAACTTATTTTAACATATAGACTTCGAGGTTGAGCCTTAGAGATGGAGAACAGAATGTAGAGGAAAAACAGTATTCCAACGTTCTGCAAGGCAAATCGCAGAAGAGCAGGATTGAATTTATTGGCACTCTGAGATTAATAGATGGAAAAAGTCATGTTTTTCAAATATGGAGTTTCCAGCAGCAAAATAGTGAGGATTGTTTTTCGCCATTCCTGACGGTAGCCTGCATATACTCAAAATGAGATGGTGCTAATCTGAGTACCATCTCATTTTGAATTAAGAATGATTTGTTGTGAATAAGTCATCTTTCCTTTAGAACGGACCTTAAAAGAATTAGTGGAGAAATATAAATTGATATGGCTAAATTAATTTAAAGGAACTATATCAATTGTAAAAGATACCACATCTTGATGGAAGGAACATTTTTTACTATCTCTCGGTGCAGGATAGAGAAAATTCTTCCTATTATCTATTTCACTTACTTTTGTCTCAATTTTATCCATAACTGGTTGTTTACCTAAGAGAGACTGTTTTCAAAATAATTTTTAAAATAACTTTTCTCAATAATGTCATATAAATCCTTTGCTGTAATGAACAAAATCAGATATACATTTTCATATATAATCTATCCAAAAACATTAGGGAGACATCAATTAATGAAGATATTATTGCAAAAAGAGTCTCGAAAATGGATCCAAACTGAAATATAGTGTAATTCAGTGAACAGGTGGGCAAGGAGTATACTAGGGATAATTTTAGGTTTGGCTGGTTAGAAAAGTTTTGAGAATGCGAAGAAACAACGACCTATAGGAATCGATCGCTTAATCTGGGATGTTAGTCCGAATAAAAAGGCAGCAATTATACGGCATTCACATGAAATATTTGATGAATGAGTAGAGAAATTATCGCAGAGAACAAATAATACAAATTTAGATATTACGAAACGGTACAAAAAGATCATACATTGAAAGTCCTCTTGTATGTCTACGAATCAACTGTTCCAGCAGACGAGGAGGGAGGGCTAAAATAATTGGAGAAGTGGAGCTAAAGAAGAATGTTGAAATTAAAATGAACAGACCAAGTAATCTAGAAAAGAAAGTCCTTCGAAAAGAAGCGTCTTGCAAAAAAATGATGATAAGAAGAAAAAACTTAATTTCCCACGTATTAATTTATGATAGTATGCTGAAGACAGCGTTGAAAGGATATAGCGTAAGGGAGGATTTATAGTTGAAGGCCTTGGTTGAATTACATGAGGCAAATAACGGTTAGTGTTTAGGTTAGAGATTATGAGAGAATGAAGTGATTGGCAGGGGATGGGATGGGCAACAAAGAAATCCTCCAATAAATAATCCTCGGTGACGATGGAAAAAAAAGAATGACAGGAAGTTTTTCATAAAAGACCTCTGGAAGATTAAGAAATAGACGGAAAGCACTCTGGAAATCTTGAGAGACTTCCATGGGTGGATTGCAGAGGATAGAAAGGAATGAAGGCGTGTTGTTGAAGAGGCTATGGTCAAGTAATGTCAAGTAATTCAGGTCGGCAAGACATGGGCACTCAGTGCATAGGACGACCATCGTTAGAAGCTAATGAAATTATGACATACAGAAAGTGATATCAACGCACGTTTAGGACAGTATCCCACTTTATAATAAAACTTTACATTAGATTACGAGATGAAATAGGGATGAGAATAGATATGCTTACTAGTAGAAGACGTGAAAGGTAGATGGAAAAGGGTATCAGAGATGGAGAAATGAGAAAATGCAAGAAAGATATGGAATAAGTGAGATATTTTGAGAAAGTGCCATTTCGCGTTTCTCGTAGAGTAGAAGCGAGCATTAACGAAATGAAACAATTTAAAGATCTTAAAAATCAGCGAAAAGAATCCGAAATCAATGGGTTGATGTACTGACAAAATCATATGCCAAAGATCTTTCGGAGATGCCTAAGGATTAAGGTAAAGTTCGATAATGATTAATAATAAGCGCTCAGTACATATAGATGTTCTTTGACTAACTTTTACCAAAGAAAACCTCTTGCTGTTGAAATTTGTTTAGTTTCAGAGGAAGACATTTAAGAACAGTAAAATCATTGAGATATTTTAGAGTGGATCTCACGATTCATTTAACGTTGGGTACCCAAATCTGAAACGTGTTAGCAAGAGCACTTGTTTCGTCTGTGAATTATCGGTGGGAGCTATGTAAAAGCTCATGAGTAATGTTGCTTTGCGCAGTCGGATCCCATTTTTAGTATAAGTGCAGCATGAGGAACCCTTCCAACAAGGATATTCGAGAATTATGAGTTCAACGACAGGCAGTATTTTTGTGTTTTTAATATATCCGTTTGTTGATTATGTATTTCTTACATGATATCATTGTACATAATTCTTTGAGAAGGTCTACTGCTCTCTATGGATCAAGTTTGAAATATGAATGTATTGAAGTAAATGAAAATGATTTTTTAAGAATATTTGCGACAAAACGGAAAGCGTTACTTATATTCCACATGACGTAGGATATGAGCTATTAAAGAAAAAAGAGTTGAACTATGACTGACTTTGCTCTGTGTATTCCAAGAATGACTTTGAGAATATTATGGATCCTCCTATTTGATTGAGAACCGATACCGCGACAGAAGGAGAACAAAAATTAAATTTTGGAATGGAGATTGATAGCATACAAATCCATTGTCTTGATCGACTGTTATTGAAAAACTTTGGTCAAAATTTAAAACAGTCATAGATCTCTCAGAACATAAAACTCATAAACTGTTAATTTTCTACCATTCTTCTTTCTACCAACTTCTCCGTAACCAACCCCCTTTTTACTTGAGTAAATAGCTAATTCTACAATTAAAATACAAGACTTCACTTCAGACGTTTTTCTGCAGGAGACCATAATTACCTACTTCTAAATTTCTTTCATTAATGAGTTACTCATCACATGCCATTAGTCGAGAAACTTCTTTTCCGTAATTTTTACCCGGCGAAATGCCCTCTTTTAGCATTTTTAATTAGTGATCGGCGAACGACGGAGAGAAATCCACTGAAGACCAATCTGGCGGATCAATCAATCAATTTCTGCGACGTCGAGTGTCATCCGCATGTTTCACTCGAGGCGCCCATATGCCTCCAATTTGTTTACACACTCTTCTCTCAGCAACGACGATTTGAAAGCGGTGTAAAAGCAATAGCGTGTTCTCTTTTATGGCTCTTCCCTTATCCTATAAGGAGAAATGAATTATTTGTCGCACTTGAGGGAACAAACACGCCTCAATAACTCACACTTCGAAAGCTACACAATCATTCGATTAGGTCGGAAGGGTGATCGTGATTGATTAGGAGATTGGATTTATTGGGAATATTAGGAATCCATTCGCTTGCAGTATCTCGAAGAGTGAGTGATGCGGTAATCCACGTAATGTGAGGATGATTTCTCCAAGGCATTTGAAGACGGACTGACTGGGATATGACATCGTTCCATTTGTGGCGAAGCATGCTTGCTATTCTGAGGTCGTCTCCACGTGCATTTGATAAAAAATAAATCATCGGTGTCATATTTTTTACTAGTTTTCTTACTTTTCTAGATCAATAGATATTTCTCTAGTTCATAGTTTTAATATTCCTAAAATAAACCTTTAAAACTCGGTCATTTATTGTTTCAGATTTAGAAAGTTGACATTTGTTTAGACAGTTGCTTTAATTGTTGCAAGAATCAGGGGACGAACTGGAGCGGAATAGAAAACCGAAGCTGAACCGAGAACCAAAATCGAAAAGCCATTCTTTCTGACAAAGTAAAAACATAACCGACAAATTTAATACTCGTGAACCCGAACAGAAATCGCAAACTGTTATTTATCCCGTCCCAAATCAGGGCACACAACTATACCAATTGAATTAAGCTCAAATTAAATGAATCTTCAATTGCAATATTTGGTGGTAATCAATAAATGATGGCATTGTACAAACCATTCTTTGCTTGTTTTATCAAATTTTAAGTGTAGATGGATTGAGCTAATTTAAATATTTAGTCACATCGACTTGTTATCCTGTTAGAATGAATGCTTTACATATAAATTTATTTTCTTTTATTTTCTTATCATCCTTTTTAAATTCGCTTCGATCCAGATCGACGACGGCAACGGAAATTTCGCGTTTTCATTGAGCCGGAGCGAAAACTGGAAAGAAAATATTACTTCTGGATGCCATGGTTCCCTAACTGAGCCTTCTAATTCGGTCGCAGAGAAGTTTAATGGAGCGCTTCCTTAAACAGTGGATGCTTAATATCATGTTCTCAGTTTACGGACTTGCTGGCATTTTCATTCAAATCCAAATGGGTGAGCGAAATATTCTTTATTGAATTTTTATCCAAAGCAATGATTAACGAAAGTGTAATAGTAATCGTAAAACAAATACGAGAATCTACGATTTCTAATCATTTTTTAATACCTTTCAATTTGGCATTCAACATGATATACTTTGAGAACGATTATTGCACGCAAGTGTTTCGAGCGTGCATAGTCCGAACCGACAAATTCAATTTTTAAAAATCTGAACCGGTATTGGAAACCGTTGTTTATTCCGTTCAGATTTCCGGTTTCAACAAAAAAACATTTTACTTGAGTAGAATCGGAGGAAGGTTTACTAAACTTGTGCAAATAGGTATTGCAACTAAATATTAATATGTCTTGTTCTAAAAATTAGCGTAATGTAATGTTATAGAAATAATAAAATTAACTTTCTGAAGAATATAATATTACAGTGGACGGAGCGAAAAAAATCGGTTCGAATTTTGCAGAGCGAAACCGGAACAGAACCGAAAATTTCCTTTTTCGTCGACCGCAGCGAAAACCGGAACGAAAAATATTACGGCTCGAAACCCTACTTTCAGACAACGCCCCTTTTGGTGTACAGACCCCTTCGCAGCCGCCTCTCATTCACTTCATATAATAGCGAAAAGAATGCATTGAGTTAGGAAGGTTCTTTTCGTGCTAAAGTGAAATCATATAATAAACTTCCACGGTCCGTAAAACATATTGTGTATATAAAATTACTTAAACGAAGACTCAGACAGTTTTTTATTGAAGGATCCTTTTACTCCGTAAATGAGCACTTAGAATGTGTTGATATAAATAAGTTGCGAAAGTTGGTAAGTTGGCTTATGAGTTACGATGCATGTAGTTGAGTAAAAGTGGAAGATTTAAAAAATTTATATCCAATTCCGGAAGTTTATTCTGGAATCCGAGAGAGTTGGCAACCCTAGTGACAGAGGACTCATGTTTTCTTGGGCATCTTCTGGCTTCCCTCTGCCACTTCACCAATACCGTGAATTCGTACGCATAAATCCTCTGGAATCATTTTTGGTTTGGTTAATCATTTTTATGAAAGTTCCCGATAACCCCGCATCGTCTAAAATTCATTAAAAGGAGGAGTCGGGTTGAATTCCCATTTAACAGGGGCTAAGAACTATCCAGCTCTGAAAACTTAGTCTTTTATATTATCTTTCCCTCAGAGTTGTAATTTTCAAATGATATTGGTTACTTACGTGTTTTATTGGGACGATTCAATTTAATCATGACTCCAGATATGCATATGTTGAAGCTAAAGAAGCGAATTGTCATTCGTCATTAAGAGGTCATCAGAATTTATCCTTTCTTCTTCTTTCCCCTTCATAGACATAGACATGCATGTTTCCTTTGGTACCTCACTCCCCACACATCCTGGGCATCCCAGCATCTTTTTCTCGATCGGCCCACACATCTTTATCCTTCTAGATCTGTATCCTTTTCAAATTTCACAGTCGTTTGCTAATCTATTCTGTTTGTGACTTCATTCCATTCTATTTTCCTCTGTGAACCCACTCGTTAATGTCTTCCTCGCGACTGTCTATTCTAATCACCTCACTCCTTTCTCTGTTAACAGAGAATTTTTCCTTTAATCTTCCGCTAATTTTTCATCTCCCTTGTTACTAACAACAGTTATTTATAATTGTTTTGGAGGCATCTGGTCATGTCTTTCCCATTATATTAAAATGGGTCAAACTAACGCTGTAAAATCTCTACGTAATATGTATTATACTTAAAATTCGACTTTAGTAACATTGGGAAGTTAAGCACTAATACCATGTCTTGACGCATGGTCTTCCGTCTTATTGTACAATATAGACGAAAATATACCTTTTGTTTTCTCTTGTCTCAGTCATGTGGATGGCTTGGATAATATAAAACACTACTGAGATGTGGGTGCCGCTGAATTCATTCTACTGACTCCTCATTGGTGCTGTGAAAAATGTCATTGTACTGCTTTTACGTGGACTTATGGTAATAATAGAATGTTGGCTCAGTGGGGAAAGCAAGTGCAACCTACCTCTACCTTCATCTTTTCTCGTGCGCCTCATTTCCTTCCAAAATCTTTTGTTTGCTAACCGTGTAAGGGATGAGAATCCAACCAATCCTCTGAGGGCGATGACCGTACAGGACGCATAGAGACGTTTTCGAACTATAAGAAACAATCTGAACTAGGTAATGCGAGCTTTTTATTTTTGTTTTTCTGTGAAGTGTCTTGTAAATAAACGAAATAGAGTGAAGAGAACTCAATTTTCTTTACGTTTCCAAATTATGCGAGTTTGCACACTCGGAGTTTTGCTTGGTTTTTAAGGAATGTACATAAATTTGCCTATTCAGTGTCTATCCCGAGAGCACATGCATTCAATCACGCTTTATCTCAATTCTCTCAACAGCTTCATCAATCTTCTTGACGCTCCTTCGAAGGTCTTTGCTTTGAAGTGCCGTTTGAAGCAGATCACCTAGTGTGAATAATTAACCTCTTCACTCGACCAGTTATACCGACGATAATCAGCATTATTCCTCTCCAGGATAAGTTTCCAAAATTCTGTAAATCTTAGTTAGCCGGTCCGTTCTGAAAAAAATTTAAAACAGAGGAAACAAAACATCGTCCTATTAACTTCAATCCTGTACATAATGTACAAGAAAACCAAATTGTTCGTAACCAAGGTATTTCTTTAAACCAACCTTTTCGGCTCCGATGCCTTAAAGATGGCCAGTACTTCGTTTTCAATGCGCCAATTATTCAATTAGTTCTATTCAATAATTATTTTTATATACGATGCGCCATCAAAGTACAGAAATTCGTCATAAGCTCTATGTATTAAATTGGCTAGATAGAATCAAACGGTATGTTATGTGCTCAAGAATGATTTTTCACTTATATTTATATGAAATGATAAAATTACTAATTAATTTTAATCTTTCTCGGGATTCAACCTGCGACTTATAATTAGGTTATGTCCACATTACCCCTATTTACTTTAAAACAGACCTTCCGGTACCATCAAATTGCCATAATAAGAAATTAATTTAAAAGTTAACCTCGATAACAGCATCGAATAGAAGGGAAATGCTGCTAAAAAGCACTAGTGTAAAATATCAGAGAGGTGGTACTGAAACAACTACTTTCGGGATACTTAATTAGCATGATATCCTTTTTCATCTATTATTCACCGTACCCCCTCGAGCTGTCTTTTTTACACCCCAATGGTATACCCCTGGCTGGGAACCCTTGCTCTTAAGTCTTCATAAAGATGTTCATAATGAGGTCTTTTTTTTCGGCAAAATTCCATTGTTAATCCCTTAAAATCGGATATTCTGAAGTCGAATCGCATCACTACCCTCCTAGCGAAAGTAACCCATTTAGCTAGAATTATTTCCTGTCCTTCCGAATTAACTCCCTGCAGAATCAATTTAATATTCCTCCATCGTCCATGCTCTTGCAGAATTACTTTTCTTTCTCCTGTGATGTTTTGAGAATGCTTTTTTTTCCATTTACATGAACGTACAATTAATGGTTGTATAACATGGCTAAATGAAATTTTTAATGTTTGTTAAGACATTACTTGGATTACATTTTATTCTATATTTTAAATTTCAGACATTTTGATTATTATAGGTTATCGTTGAAATATTTAGTTTTTATTTAATTTTGTGATTTTATGTATGATACGTTGATTAGGACTTTTGGTGAATCTCATTACTTCGGAAAGAGTCATGCATTACGATATAGCCTTATAATCGCTCACGTTTTAAATTCATGTATATTAATATAATCTATAAATATGTTTCATAAATTTATTCAAAGTAAATTAACGGTGTACTTAATTCGCATACCTTATTCTTGGTATCCTGTTTTTATTTGTCATGCTAGGGGTATAGTAGTGGTAGATAGGAAAGATGTTCAAAATTTTCATGGCCTAAAATGTTGATGTAAATTTGCCTAGATTTGAAGTTCACTTATATTTCGTTCTACGATTTCAGGATTATAACTACGAGGTAAAACAGTCATATTTGCTTATCATTAAGAAAATCTTAAATTCATCTTTTTAGTTAAGGAAAAATTTTCGTAATATTTTTCGTTTCGACTTATGCAAAATTTAATTGATGTATACCATAAACGCTTTTTTCAAAATTATTTTGTCTACTGTCATTTTGTTTCGAGAGGCAACCTCAATATTTACTCAAATGTCACCGATACAAGCAATGCCTCTCCAGCTTTCTTGAGGCATATGTCTTTGTCAGTTGTCACAATTAGTCATATAACAATGATTAAGTGTGCTAAAAGAATAAAAGGAAAAACTTTTATAGTTAATTTCCCCGTCGGTTCCCAGATACCATTTTACATCTCTAACTTTGGTCCGACTGTTATGTTTATATATTTTTTTCTACTTCACCAATTCGATTTCGTAATTAAATTTAATTCCTTACGAAAAATTAAGAGAATAACTGAACTATTTGTACTTGTGCTTCATCAAAGGAACTTCAACCTTTTACGTCTGAACTATCATCACCCCGAAGACTGGATGGATGTTTAACCCATTCAACATTAGCTACCAAAGGAGAGAGGGGATGACGCTTACAAAGGAGAATGAGGAACGAGGCAGTTTGAATCATGAACTTCAATGTCATAAAGTTCAAGTAAGTTGTCCTGAGAAATCGAATATTGTACTTGAGTATGACCTGATGGATAACTCTCTGACTGAGATGGAATAAAAAGTGATCGATGAATTCCATTAATCGACAACTCTCATACCAGAGTAGTTTTCATATTATCAAAGTCATCAACATTGATGAGATGTAATAAAACGAACAATTTTTTCTTTCATGAAGCAAAGGAGAAACGTAAAGCGCTCAGATCATCATGAAATGGTAGCAGGATGATCCCTTTTTGCATATCTTTATATAAAAATAATTGGCTCCATAGTTTTGGACGCTTTTAATCAACTTTGCTGGCAATAATTATTTCATTCGATCAGGATATTGAGGGACGAGAGGTGATGTTCAAATTCATAAGAAAACACGCAGAAGTTAAAGTTTTATTGGGGCCCCGTTGAAGACGTAATTCTGAGTCCCCTTTGATGTACAATTTTGAAAGATTTTATCGTTGCTGATAAGCTTAAATATCGTGAATACAAAAAAAATATACTTAGAAAGGTATTACCGTTATTACATCTCCATTAACATCAAATTGACGCAAAAAATTCAAGATGAGTTTATTTCGAGAAGGGAATATATATTATCGGAATCGGCGATGAAAATCTACTTCGAACAATGTATTTATCTAAAATTTTATAAGAATAATTTTCTTTTCAGATTTTAACTTTAATTTATAAGCAATTAAATTCATTGGATAAAGTAATGATTATTTACAAAATAAATAAATAAAATCAAATGTATAATCTTCAAAAAATGCTCAAGGTTGTGATCAAATTAAGAAAAATTTGTGAAAAATACTCAAGATAAATCACATATATTGTGATTGCGAGAAAACTTCCGTAAGCGATCAAATTTAAGGTATTGATATAATCCTATGCTTAATTAATATTAATTAATAAGGCAATATAAAATAATATTAAAGAAATACAGAATTTTAGTAATAATAAAATTATTAAATCAAATCCCCTGCAAATAGCCCGGTGCGCAGGTACTGTGGTACATCAATGAAAATACGATGTCACAAAATTTATGCATCATTATAAGAGCAGAAGCTAAGGTGCAATGAAACCTATCTTACATACGTTCTTCGTCGTAATTTCCGATCCTCGTCGAAGCTTTGCAGAACATCTAAACAAGATTCTCCACTGTCGGAGCGACAGCCTGTTCGTCCGTTGATTTTCATCGATCGATGTCCAAGCCTTTCTTTTGATCCCATTCCAGGGATTTCTTTCATCTCGATATCATAAATAAAACTCTTTAATCATCACTTTTAATCACTCATCTCACTCGTAAGACACCGGTCGTAACATCATTTGGACAATAAAAAGATCGCCTTAAAGCTCTCCAAATACGGTACGTTTTTCGGGAGGGCTAAATGATAAGCATTGGGAGCATCATCGAATTATGGAATTCGGATCACAAGGAGCGGTGATATGGGTCGATGAGGGGGGACCTCTTGTTCTTGTGCAGGTAATCACGCGGAGGGCAATAAGAGGCGTCGTTAAAAGGAGCGCCGAGTGAAATCCGCTTAATGGGCGCCTAATCGAGCCTGTTTAGGGCGTGCGGGGGCGTTGTCTCCCCCCGCCCCCGTTGCTAGGCGACGGCCAATCTCCTTCTCGCCCCACCCCCCGCCCCGCCCCCTCATCGCCCCATTGGCCGCCGCAAATCCCGCTTCCGAGCGCACGTGCTCTGGTCTGCGGCGCTGCTCAGCAGTCGGAGAATCGCATCCTAATCGAGAGAGAGGGAAACACGTTGCTATGGAAACGTGGGGACGATAGCGACGATGGCCCTCTGCGCTATGGACGGCCTCTTCCCCGCCGAACTCTACGCTCGCCTGCCCCTGCTGCACCACAGCGTCCCCCTGCTGCCCCATCGGATGCCTCTGCCTCAGCACAATCTCCACCATCTGCTGTTCGGGGGATATTCCGAAGCCGCCAGGCACCTCCTGCCTCCCCCGCCGCCTGGGGGCTATCGCCTGCCCCCGCCCTTCCTCGCGCTGCCCCCGCCGAGGGTCGACTCCCCTGGGTCCTCCGTGGGCACCGCAGCAGGCTCGCCTTGGTCCCCGACGGACTGCCCATCTGGTGAGGACTGTTTCCCCATGGACCCATTGTGTCCGTCCCTCTTGCCTTTGTTTGCTTGTTTCATTGAACACAGATTACTATTCGACAATGTTATGCATCGCAATGATCAGTGCGTCGGGAGTGAAGAGATTCTTAAAAACCTGTTAAATCTTCGTGTTTATTTACAATATGCTATGTTATGCGTTGCATGCATTTATTTACAAAAGACGACCGGTTTCTGCAATTTTATAAAACCACTAGTAGATGTCATTGATGACCTTGTTGGTGACCTGATGAAGGCATACATTTTTAGAAACCGGTAATTCATGAATAAATGCACGCATTGTGAAATCTTTTTCGCATACTGTTAATTGCGCTGACACGCTTGCAACAACCCGACGAAGTTATGTTCACCAGTTAATGATTGCTAATAGTTTAACATTGTAATTTCATAGATAAACCTTCAAAGTGTTCCCAGAAGGCGCTCATTGTCGCTCGCGCAAAGCTGCTGTTAGGGTTAACTATTTTGCGCGTTACCTTTACAAGTTATCATTATTTGGCGTGTACGAAAAATGCTGGGCGACAACATTCATCGGTTTCATTTTAATATGAATACGTCTCGTGCTCAGTGCATTCGATTCCTGCAATTTTCGAATTATCTCTCTCTTCCCCTTTGTTTTTCCTTCCTTCGTTCTTTCATGGATCTCACAAGTTTGTATTTGTTTATTAATTTATCTACTCCAGGCCTTGCTGCAACTTCATTGGCATCTCTGTAACATACCTGATTTCTAAACCCTTTTATTTTCATACCTCTTAAAGCGGGTATCAATAAACGAAGTATCTAAAAATTATTTAATACCCAAAATGTAAACTCATGCCAATTCCAGATTATCAGCCTAGAAAAGTTACTGATTACATTATTTTAAAAATATGCAGTACGCATAGTTCGCTCCTTGTCTTATTGTTAGTTAAATTAGTTAATAATTTACGAAGGACGTTCTATCTGTCTCCAGAGCCAAACTTTGCAGATTCGGGCGGTCCAAACTGGTTTAATTCCAAATAGTATTGTAGCGCAGCATTATGGGTATTCAACAATTAATAGTCCCAACAAGTTCTTTCTCCAATATAAATAGAGATCCAATTTTCCTTTTTACAATCTCTGTCTCTGTTTACATTTTCTTTATTTGCTAATCACCTTTTCTTCTCTGTTTCCTCATTAAAAGATTTAACTCTCAATTTCCGATAGGTTTCTAGTTTCCTGCCCCCTTAAGCCCGATTTCATCATCTGTTTCGTACATGTGATTTTAGTTTTAATTAAAGAAGTGTTATATCGATTCAGTCTATTTCAGCTGTCTACCATTATGACATAGAGGGCCTAAAAGAGTTTCCGAAATCTATGCTATCTGTCATAAATACATGTAATAACTATACGTAAAAGTTGGAAGGTAATACTTTTAACTTTTTGAGAATCATGTCTTCGTATAAATAGTTGAGCGCCAATTATATTCACCCACTTTGATCGTGATCATTTCCATTTCTTTTCAATCTTACTTGGAAAATTAGTTTTTTGTGTAATCCTAAGTAGCTTTCGTTTTCTAATCCTCCTCATTGTCAGTCCAAATATTTTTCGTTTTCCCCCCCTCCTTTTTCGACTCTCTACCATGTCTGTTTTCTTTATTCCTAGGCATTGGGATACAAAATGGTTGTATGGATTTAATCCTCTATAACAATGCCTCTGTTGCGTAATGGTGGCTTTAAATTTTTGTGGGGCGTAATTTTCCTTAATTGGTAAATGTCTTTAATTTAATAATGTATTGGTCTCATTGCCCAGTGTCTTTACTTTTGCTATTATCATCATTATAATTTGTTTGTTTTAAATAGCCGTGGATAGTTGGCAAGGGTTGTAAGAAAGTCAAATTTGTTTGTGAAATTTGAAGTAAATTTGAGAATCACAACTCTCTCGCTGAAGGCAAAGAAATTATGATTTATTTCTATGTTGCTGAGGACAATGGGGAAATTTTTCTAAGTAATGATTATCGCAGTTTATTTCTTAGAAGGACTGTTGTTGCATTTCGAAAGTTAACATAATTCTATCGCTACAGGATGGTAACAAGGTATTCTAAATGGGTTTGCATCGTTTGGGATAGATGTCTAGTATATAGATTATCTTTAGCTTATACGTTAAAGGTATTGTTTGGTTCTTCGTTTTTCCTAATGTATATATGCAATATTTGGTTCTTCGTTTTTCCTAATGTATATATGCAAACCGCATTTACCTCTTCAGTTTGAAATTCGCAAATTACGGTATCTTTTTAGGTTTATGAAAAGCTTGGCTTTTTTATAATTATCATTTTTAAAAGTAGAAATTTAGCCTAAGCCAAGAGATAGCATTTTCGCTATAAAAAATCACACTTACCCATATCGTACATCGGTTTAACAATATACAATGTTATATTTTGAGCAATTCTCATATTGTTTGCGTTGTTTGGTTGCTTTATTTTCCTAAATATTTAACTTTTCATATTTTTGCACATTTTCGTCTTAAAGTTTTGGAGCATTATTTTTATTTTCATGAGAAATATTCATAGTATATATTAGAGAACCCATTTCTAAAATTCGTTTGATTTCTGTTTCCGTCAACAAGACTGTTTACAAAAGCTTTTCAGTCAATTCCCAAATCACATCTTTTACTTCCAAATTTAATCCTGATGATTTATTTATAGTTAAATATCCCCTGCCACATGCCTAAGGAGTGTACACAAGATACATATGTAGACGTAAATTTGAATGTGGCAGAGGGTGTAAACATAAAGCTGTCAGTCTATTTCTTTTACCTACTTACAATTGCGGATCCTTCGTGGAAATAATGAGGGTTTAGCAAAATGATTTGTTCTTGCATCTATTTTTCCTATTTGACGTTCATAGACTAAGTGATAGATGGGTCACCTTACTCCTATTACTTCTTTAGTAAGAATTTACATTTTCTGAAGTTATTTAGCAATCGCAGCTTCGTTTTTAATCTTTGTTATTGCAAGGACTCCCTCACTCGGAGAGGATTATCGTGACGCTTGCTGTTTTATCGTAACATTTTCAACAAAACTCATTGCCTTGCGCTGCAGTTCACAGTTACAGATTTTATCCGTCATTTACAGGTTCAAATTTAGTAGTCGCATGTTGTAAAACAGATCCGACTAAAGTCAAGAGACATTCTCTCTAACCACTTCATCGCATCTACGGACAACGCGCTTTATAAATTCACGTTTTTTAATTGCTTTACCGCCCATTTTTCGGGTATGCGTACTCCGGTTTGCATTATTCGCGAGAGTAATCCCAAGATATTCAATCAAATACTCCAGAAGCTACTTTTAGTTCTATTCCAGTGATTTTTTAAGTGGAATCCCGGGATAATTACCTCTTTCCGTTGATGCATTTCGCTAAATATCTCCGTGATAAGACAGCCAGCGTGCAAAAGTGCCCTTAGCGCATGCTAAGAATCTTCCCTGAGTTAAACACATATGAAGTGATTCCTTAATGAAATCAGGAAAAGTAAGTATAAATACGGAAGATGTAATGAGTATCAGAAGATCTTTGTGTTACTTCATAGGCATGGAGCATGAAATAAGCGATACATACAGGTAAATGGCTTTATATACTTGCTCTTTCTGCTGGCGATAATAATTGGTATATGCTGAATTTTTTGTATCTGTACATCCTACCGTGGCCCGATAAGTGGTATATGGGTTATCGATGCAAATGATCTCCGGAATGACACTAACAGTACAATATACTATGTATGCATTTGGTGGAACCGATGCCTATCCTTGTGATGTTTACTTACCAAGCATTTTTATGGATTTATGGGCCCGTGCAAGTAATTCGTAACCATCATAATCATTTCTTCCATATTCCTGATTCCTTTAAAAACAGGAAATTTTCTCAACTTAATCGCCTCCATACCTAAGACTTGCTAAATTGCTTGAATTAGGTGAATTACAGTCATCACCATCAAATTAAGACATTGCGATGGAAAACAGCGTGTATTTTAAAAACAAAATCAATAGAAATGAAAATCGCATGTTAAACGGGGGCACGTATCATAAGCTTCTGGGTTCGTTTCGGTGTCTTCCCTAATATTAAGATAGCTTAACTAGGAATTCTCATCCTGAAGATATCACAAACGAAATTTTGCTCTTATTAGTAGAAGAATCCTCTTCTGAAATGCCAGGGAGGGGTCAGACAGACCGATGGACACGAAGCATCCTCTATTACAGTAATACAGTGTATGTATGTAGCTACTGAGGAAATAAGTTTTCCAATTCGTTGCAGATCTTATTTCTTTTATAATTCTAACTGGAAGTAATGGCCGTTCGAAATCGCGAGAGGTTCCAACAGAAAAATTTAAAATCAAAATTCTAATTTTTAACGTTGGATATTGTTATCGTTTCGAAAATCGCGTAAACTTCGATAAAATAACTCGATTTTTCGCACGATTTTGCATTTTTGCTAAGTCGTCCCAATAACGCCCTATGCCGATTTTTGAAGTCGCGATTTCATGTACGTCTATATACTGATTTTGAATCGCTGTGCCCAGAAAAGAATATTTAAATCAAATCGATCTAAATGACAAATAAATTTAAAATAATTGAAAAGTATTTAAACAGCGATAAATAAATCCTTTAATTTTACGTTATCTTATTATATTTATTTTTTCAATTGAATGTAATTGATATATGATTTGTAAAGAGCTGAATTTTATATATAGTACATAAACATAGAAAAATAATTTGAAAAAGTAGAAAATGATAGTCGAACGCCTCAAATCCCATGTGGTCATGCACCCGTTTCTTTCGCCTTCCCGCTTGTTCGACGGAATCTATCTTGAGCCATAATTTGCAATTCAGATTGCGGCATTTTTACCATTTCGCCTATGATTTGATGCGATCGCCAAACTCAACAGGTTTTCACATCCGAGTCGCCCGTCATTAGGCGCAACTCTTAAATATTTACTGATGGTTTTCAAGTCTTTGTTTACGGAAGCTGGGGTGGAGCGTCACAACAGATGCGTCGCTTACTAATTGAGGCTTTTTAAACTTTCTTCTCATCTCTTATTTTTTTATGTTAATTTTCGGATTTGATATTTCACGGATGGATTTCTTTAAACGCGGTTTTCGTGATATTTAATCTCTTATGTATTGGGTGGATAGTGAATTCTAGCGTCACGGCATATTCAATAGCGAACGAATTTTAACACTATAGTTTATATTGTGGCACACATCACAATGTAGGGTTTTTTTGAATTTTTTGAATGAAAATTAAAGTGAATACAGATTTTTACTTTTCCATAGAAATGTTTTTATTCAAGAACTACCGGTTTCGGTGTACTACCATCTTCAGGTTCTAACCAGTCTGAATCTGTATTCAGTTATGTATTTCCACCACATCTCGGCCGAAGCTATAGATTATATTGAAAATTAAAGTATTTGATGGAGTTTGCTTTATTTTGATTTTATTCCGCTTCAGCGTAATGTATGGATTTGATTGCCTCGATTCTTGCTGATTTGCTTTGATAATTTTGCAGAAGAAAAGACGGTGCGTCGGTAACGGTTTCATGTGATAATGAATGTTATAATTAAATTTCAGTAACATCTGTATACATTTACGTATCCGCAAACAAGGACTTAGACCAAAACACGTTTATCGTAGTACTTACTACCACGTGAAGTGGTTATGCATTACATTGATGAGGTAATGTTCTAAGGAATTATTTACTGTAGAATCTTTCTCCGTTTTAAGATAATTTAACTTATTGATTTGATGTGCATGTCATTGATTCGTTTGATTGATTCTTTTCTGAAACAAAAACAGAAGCGTCTGTGACAATGTGACGTGATTTCAAATAATGTCAAGTTCGATCTTTTATATTAACCTTTCTATTGGGCGGCAACTTGACTTGAATGACGCGACTGGGCCTCTTTATATTTGCATGTGCGGTGCTTCTTTCTTCCGGATTTATATAATTGCCAATTTAGTATTATTTCATATTTTGATTACATTTAAATCAGTTAATAGATGACAAAGACGACCACTAAAACTTTCAGTCAAAGTTCGATAATACCTAAAGAAAATATTGAGTTATATTGCGAGATACCAGATTCCGCAGGAAAAGTAACAATTCTGAAATTTAACTAAGAATGATCGATAAATGCACGATTGACGGAGAGCGATAGAACTGTAACTTCATTAAAGAGGTTTTTAGATTTACTCTTATAAAATGACGCGAAGAATAGTTTGTCTCTGGGACGGTGTAAGAGCAAAAACACGCCACAAATTGATGGATACTAAATAGAATATAGAAAAATAATTCTATCACATTGTACGTGTTCGGAAGGCTACAAAGGTGCATATACGTAATCCAATGAAAGCAGAATTCATTGATATATTTTGAGGGATACCGGATAGGCAAGTAGGTTGTACGTTTGCCTTAGATGAAATCTGTTCCGAGTTCGACTCCAGGTGGGTACTCATCAAGAAATGAACTCAGGTGTAGAAGCATTACTAATAGCTAAGCCTCTACTATATCTTGGGTATCTTAATGTTAGCATTTATGTAAGGAGTAGAATAGTTTTCTTTTTTCTTTTGGTACAGGATAGCGGAATAATTACCATTCATTTACTTTTGTCTTAGTTTTGCCCATGGCTATGACGATATGAGAGCTACTGATCCACAAATAACGGTAATCATTATGATTATACCTTACTGATTTTTCCAAAACGTTGTTAATAAGGTGTTTGAGCTGATCTTAAGTGGACGGACGTGGTCGAAAGTCTTTAAGTATATTCTACGGAAAAGATGGTGTATAGCGCAAATTTCGTACAAGAAATACAATTCATAGGTTCACGATGAAATATCTTCCTTATAAAACTAATCTCTTGTGTGTCGAATGTTTTTAAGAAAGGAAAATGGTGGAAAGTACAGCGTAAAGGAGCAGAAAACCGGTATGTTATCAGATATTTAACGTGAGGATCTATCGAAAGCGGTGGAAATGCCTATAAAATATAAAAACGTGATAATGTTGTGCCATAATTTATAAGTTGGGTGTTTCAATAGAAGCATAATGATGCACTTGAATGAATGTCATCAAATAAATGCAGTTGGGATGAATAACGTGAGAAATATGAGTAACAAAATAGAAAAGATAGAGTCTTTAATGATGAGTGCATGGGGATTAAAAAGATTTTTACATTGGTGTCGACATTTTGAAGGATGGACGAGGAATAGAATGACTAAGTGCTGTAATGTTTATGGGCTTTATGTATAAAAGAGTAGTATTTTCATATATATACAAATACAAGGACGTAGCAAAATACTTCCGCAATGATGGAGAAATATGGAGAGGTTTAGTAAATGAATGAGTTAAACAGAATGATTATTCCAAAAGAGATGAGTGTTATGTACGTGATTATTCATGTATTGGTGATGCATGTATCCACGTATTGTGTTCGTGTTGGAATATTTCCTTTTAAAACAAACCATATTGCGTTTTATTCACAATAATACAACTTTAATGTGCGGAATATGATCCGGATATAGTTCTCCCAGTGGAAAAGAGGGACAAATCCTTGACATCGCATTATTCCCTGAGGACTCGTCTGCATGGGATCAGAGCGTCCCTCCTCCATCCCATAAATAACTCCTCAAGTTGTTCCGAACAAGGATTTTGGACTCGACTCGTGAACACAGAGCGTTGAAGTGTGATTCAGCTATGATTAGAAGACACTTCCTATAATAGTTCGTGATGTTTATCGCATATGCATTTCAGAAGCTTTCGTACCAGTCTCAGAGTGCATCTAGCGCATATATACATGCAAAGAGCGGTGTATAACAATAGAAATATTTATTAACGTAATGTGTAAAAATAAAAATATTAGATTTAATTATCATTATTAAACAATTTACTGTTTTTCATCGATTTCGAATTAATTCAATATAATTTAATTAGTTTTGTTGAAAATAAAGCAGATTTGCAGAAATAGTGGTGTTTATATCAGGGCATCAAACCGGGACCTAACCGAAAACCGAAAGAAGCGTTATTTTTGTGCCGATATTATTAGCCGAAAATAACTTTCTTCAGCCCAAGCCGAAACTGAAAACAGTTATTTATTCTGTTCCGATTTTCCGTTCCCAATAATATAGATTTTACTAGTGCTATCTCAGGAAGGTTTGCTAAACATGTAACTACTCTTTGCAAATAATTATTACTATTAATATTAATTAATATGAATTATTAAGGGGGAAATCGGTACTGATCAGAAATTTTCTTCTTTCGTTGACGGAAGGAAAACCGGAATGAAAAGTATAACGGTTTGTATAGTTTAATTCACCGTGATCATTACTGTTCGCGGGGGTTGAGCTTTAATCGAGCTTTTCTAGTTAGGCCATGGTTGTGTTATTGTCACTTATAATAATTATTATCTAATGTTGTAAGTGGTAGTGATAAATAAAATAATTATGGCTTAAGTTGTTATTGGGGTAATCTTCCGGTTTCCATTAAAGAAATAATTATTATGACTCTTCCCTCCGATTAATGTGCTATTCGCGAATACCAATTCGAGGGCTTTCATAATAACGCTTAATTCTATTTTCATTTTTTTAACTTAACTTTTAGCTATTACTTTACAGAAGAGGTTAAGCTTGTTTGGGGTAATTTTTTGAAAGCGCCTCGCCCTACGTGTTCTGATAAACAAAAGAGAGCTTAGGATCGTACTAATTACGGAAATTTTTAATGCAATACTTCAGTGAAATTGAAGGCAAGCATACAAGCAGTACGTTTAATTCTCAAAAAGGTAAATCACAGTTTTTTTCCCCTAATCTCAGCAGTCGAGTTTTTCATATCTCGATCTACTTAAGCGTAATATCGTCCCATATACATGTACTTCGAATTGATGTATGTCGTATTATAAATAGGCATATACGGTAGCTGTTTGTCACCTGGCAACATCCCCCTCTAGCTGCGCCATCCTCATCAAGGTAAACTATGAGATCGTGACACCTTTTCCTCTAGCAACAAGCACGGTCACCCTACAGCTCCACGTTGCCGCGGGATGTAATTTTGAAATGATAGGAACGCCTTAACACATGGAAACCAGTCATTTTCTAAGCATCTCTTCCCGCCCATCCAATTCTCGCCTCCCAGCTGCTCTCTCATTGGCCATCCTTCGATACCATCATGCCTTTCGTCTAGCCCATCATTATACGTTTAATGAAGCACTTCATGGGTTCTACCCACGAATCCTGATAACTCTCCCCCTAGCTCATCTATCAACGGAGATCTTTTCCTACACTTTGCTCTCTTTCCTGCAACTTTCTTTCGATCCCCGTTTCGATAACGCCGTCTCCTCTTAGAGAATGCGTTGTCGAAACTATCCTGCCCCTCCCGTTTGTTTTCTCTTTCCCATTAAGTGTTCTCCCATTTCTTCTCATCTGTGCTGAGCCTATCTGACCACTCAATTTACAGCGTTTTCCTAACACGCTCGCTTCTCCAAGGCTGGGTATGAGAGGCATGTGGAAGGATGCACCACGGTGTTCATGCGAAGTCTCGAAACAGCAAGTATGAAAGCAGCAAACAAGAATAAGTCTGTGGGGTTCTTCTTGGGACTTGATTTATGTGGTGTAACGCGAGATTTTTGGTGGTCAGCAATGGTTCCGTTATCTCTGAGCGCCTGACAATCAGACTAACCGGAACCAAACCGAAAAACCGTTATTTCCATCGGTATGAAAACCGAACCGGAAAAAAATTAAAATTATTGAATCCGAACCGGAAAAAAATAAAATTATTGAATCCGAACCGGAAAAGGAAACCGTTATTTCTACCGAACCGATTTCCTACAATTAACATTTAAACAAGCATAATTGGAGGGAGGTTTACTAAATATGCAAAATTACGAATTGTAATAAGTTTTTTCTAAATTTAGTGTAAATTTAATAATAAAATCTAGAAATCCATCACCCTATCCTCTTTAAAGCTATGACGCAATTCAGCGATAGCTTTTTGAATAAAGGAATGCCTAAAATCTAACCCATTCAACCAAAATGAAGCTCTTAATTTAATATACAAACTTGTATTCTCCCTCTTAATTTCTCAGATGTTTTTTCATGTTCCACTATGAAATAAATCAGCAATTTTTGATAAAGAATTTTGCTAAATTGTCACAGTAGAAGCATAAGCGACCTTCCATTGGTTCATTTGTCATGAAATATTTGTACAATTCCTCGCACAGATTTCTTTACTTTTCCAGAAGTGATTTCTGTTTTTTTTTTGGCCTTAATGTATTATTTTTACTTCGGGATTTTTATTTTTTTAAGTAATTACTTTGTTTAACTTTGGAGCATTATTGTATGAATAGTTTTATTTTATGTGGTATTATCGTGTGTTCTAAAATTACTCAATTAATAAGAGGATAAAGATTTAGATAACAAAGTTATAGGCTATGTTAAAGTATGCAACGCCATAAAAAGAGCAAAGACGAGAGAATAAAACACTAAAGAAAAAACACGAGAGAAGTACAGGTTAAATTCTACAACGTGGTTGAAGTGCCCACATAAATGCGCCCGAATCATGAGCCAAGACAAACAGATTGAAGACAAATCAGAAATGAAATTTCGCACATCTGTTAAGGGTTGCACACAATTAGAACATGCAAAGAACATCGCAAGAGAAGAATTAAACATACAATCAGTGAGAGACAGGGCAATGCATTACAAATAAAAGTGGAGGGAACATGTGATACATATATCCCCGGAGAGAATTCCGAAGAAGGCATGTCACAAAAGCCCCTGGGAATAAGTGGAAGACTTGGGATATGTTGGTGAGACAGGAACAGGCAGGGGTGTCTAATCCCGGAAAGATAAAAGAAGAAGATAATTCCCTACTTAACACGTTTTCCTTTGCTTCTTCATAATTCATCCCACCCTTAATATCATCCAACATCAGTTTTCATTGTCTTCCCCTCTGTCTTTTCACTGCCATCGTTTCACGCATCCTACCTTCAATTGCTTTCTTCCTCAATATTTAGTCAATCCATATTTCTTAGGTTTATTTCTTCAATCAAAACTTTCTTTTCTCCATCCGTCTTCAGCTCTGGTCAATCTCAACTAACCACCCCTTGCTTTACGTATCTCGGTTCTTCATCACTGTGGGACAGTGACTGACAACTAGTTTTCCCTACTAATTCAATGTGCCCTATAATTTCGTACTTAACGAGGAGATAAAGATTTGACCAACTTAATAGCCATCAAAGAATATGCAGCACCCTAGGAAGAACAATGAAGAGAACAACCACATTAGAAACAGGTTTAAGTAATTAACACAACTCAGTGCGTCGCCAAAAATATTTTAGTGACTTGACTTCTTCGTTCGATACAATCTGTCAAAATTTATAAAACGAGAATCATTTAATTAATATATATATATATATATATTTATTAATATAATATTAATATATATTAATTATAGATATAAGGATGGATCAGTAATGTAACTGTCCAATATTCGATATTCAGATTTTTTAAATGATATTAATGATAAATTTCAGAGAGGAATACTAACATAAACTTTGAATTTATAAATCATGATTGTCGTTCATCAGAAATGAATGTCACCAAACTCTTGTGAACAGCTTATTTTTTTCTTAATGGTCGAAAACTGAGCTCTCAGTGATGTGCTATCTCGGCATTTCAGCATAGTCTGTCTGGAAAATAGTCGATTGAGCGGTGTCGGAGGTAAGAAGTCCGCATACCAAGGTTTCCTGGCAAAAGCTTGTCGGTAAAAAGAATTATCGACCTACTGAGATGAACCCTTAACACAACTACTATTTTCCCCAATAGTTCTCTTAATTTTATATTTTCACATTCCTAATTACTGTTTTTGCTGATTCCACGCCTACATATCAATGGTCTCCAACCTATAAGCGTCCTCCATTCTTGATGTCCACGTTTCATACCCGTTATCAGATAATGCTGTTATACTATGTATAATTATACCAGATTACTGAATAAGCATTCAAGAAACTTACTCCTGCCTCCCTTATTATTTCCTTAGCCACGGCTATTATACTTCATTGCCTTTTGAGAAGAAACGCGTACTAAATAAAGGAACTAATCCCACATTTATACGTCCTAATTCATTGATAATTTATCTATTATGTCTTGTATGCGATAGCTATTTTTTCCAGTATTTATCTTTTGCTAAATGCTTCATAACATTTTCTCATGTATACTCCAGTTACGTTTATGTTTCCCGCAAAACATTCATAAAAAATGTAAGATAACTTCCATATTCATTGCATATTTATACAAAAAACTACGTATAAGTAGTTATTTGAAAGAATTCATGTATCCAGGCACTTGTGAAATCATGGTTTTATTTAAGAAATTATATCTGGTGTAATATGTATTCATGTTATTTTATTACTGCTTTGGAGGAACCAGTGTTCCTGATAAACTATCCTTACCTTTTTGCTGTAATGATGAAAAGAATGAAGCTAGATAAACATAAGAATAGTAGATCGATGAATTATGTTTATTTATGTGAGTTACATGCATGGGATGCTCAAGAGGTTCCTGTAATCAATCATTTCGGCTTATAGGATAGTGATGAGTCAAAGTGAAACTGAGCTATATTGTAGCACAGTGTTGTTGCAAATGTCTAGCAATGAACAGTCCCGCCAAGGCAGTGCGCGACAATGAAATGCAAATGTTGCTTTTTGAAAACGATGAGCGTCTTCCGGGAACATTTTAAACGCCCATCCCATATCTGCGGCCCGCAAAGCTTTATATATGCTAATGCGGCCCAAAGGAGGGAAAATCCTGGATACCCTGGTGTACACAGTGTGTGAACAATCGAAGCATGGCGGAAGTCTTGATATGTTAATAATCCATCACCAGAAGAAACTCGAAACACTAGTATTTTCCTCAACAAAAGATAGAAAAGTAAAATTTATAAACTACAGGTTTTAGAGAACGGGTCCATCACTAGTTAAGAAGGTCAGAATAGGCTTCTAATTCATTCTAAAATCCATTTTAACCATTTGTTTTGGTCTCTAGTTTATCTGTGATTGAATTTGTTGATAGTGGGAGTACTATTTACATTTCTGTTGTACAATCTTAAACTATCCCTAGTGAATCATTCGGAATACTGGCCTCTGTTTTTCATTTTACATGCTGTCATTCACAAATAAATCTTACGTTATCCTACTCGATGAAATGAATTTCGCATTTTATATTCCAGGCATAAAGTTGCAAGTAAGTGAGAAAAAGCTCTATAATTATTTTTAACTGTTATTAAGGCAAACATGAATGAGTAGGCACATTAAACGATTTTTGTGTCTTTCTCTTTTATTCTTTATTCTCATATTTTATGCTCATTGTCTAAAGTGGCAGGGAGTGGGCATGATATAAAATTTCCCGTAAAGGTATACACTTTCCCTGATCTTATTATGCAACTGCTGCATTGTTTCTGATGTTCGATACTTGATTCGATGATTTTAAACCTGTGTCTGGGGGTACCTTTGTAATCTGGTTGTTTGATCAAATTAATTTTTAGCGACATTCAATATGAAAGTAAGAAATTATGCGCATAAAATTCTTGGAATAAACATAAAAATCTCGCCATAATTAGTCGAATCACTTTCATTTAAAATAAATAACTCCAACCGGAGGAAGCACATCAGAAAAATCTGCATTAAAGCAATTAAAATCTTGGCTTCATAAAGCGCATCGTAGGTAGATGCGATAAAAAGCTTAGAAAACGATGTTATTTCACTTTGGTTTGGTCTTGTTTGGAATATACTGCTAGCATATGGGTATCGGAGACTGAAGCGAGTTCCGGTAAACTTTGCAAGGAAAGACGATGTGTTTTATTTGACAATTCTATGATAAAACAGCAGACGTTATGAAGATGTTCTCTGAGCAAAGTTGGGAATTTTTGAAGGAAATATGTTACAATAGCTAGAATCAATAAGATTGATGCAATGAAAAT
This sequence comes from Pachydiplax longipennis, assembly GCA_036926295.1. Taxonomy (NCBI): domain Eukaryota; kingdom Metazoa; phylum Arthropoda; class Insecta; order Odonata; family Libellulidae; genus Pachydiplax; species Pachydiplax longipennis. Next base: position 41,980,361 of record JAVFKF010000015.1, read on the forward strand.
ATATTGGCAGGAAACGCAATCAGCTCCCCTTTTTACTTCGGTCTATCGGCAATAACCGTGATAGAAGAAAAATAGACTCTAGGATAAATCATTTTAAGAACTCGTTCTTTTAATATTCTCCTATAAATAAACATAAGGAATAAGCACTGTGTGTCTTGCAAACGTTGTAATTATGAATCTACGCTTTTTTCAGACTTAGATTATTTATATCTATGCCCCAGACTTAGGTCCAGTAGTGGTTGATTTTGCTTTCGAGACATTACAAATGCGTTTTGTTAGTAATTTTTATGATTATTAACTATAGGTATCTTAAGATATATATTTGATGCTAAAACCAGATCACTAGTATTTTGTAACATTAGTCTTAATAATAGAAATGGTAATGCATTTTGCGATGCAGTTCATCCTTCGGATAATTCCGAGCATGGATCCGAATCAATGCTAGAGTTCCCGAACTCTTTAACAGTAAGGGTATTCCTAAGAGATCTTATGGTAATGAAATCCAAGTAAAACTTATTTTTGATGTCAAAGGGGAGCGCGAGGGATCGGAGGCGGCGGACGACGACGGCGGTGACGGCGGAGACGAGTCCAGCAGACGGCGGAGATCCCGCACCAATTTCAACAACTGGCAGCTGGAGGAGATGGAGAGAGCGTTCCAGGCTTGCCACTATCCGGACGTGTTCATGAGGGAAGCACTGGCGCTGAGGCTGGAGCTGAAGGAATCCCGAGTGGCGGTATGGTTCCAGAATCGGAGAGCCAAATGGCGCAAGAAGGAGCACACGAAGAAGGGCCCCGGGCGACCAGCACACAACGCTCATCCGCAGACATGCAGCGGAGAACCAATTCCTCCTGAGGAACTGTTGAGAAAGGAAAGAGAGCGCAGGGAGAAGAAGCTGCTGAAAGCGCTGGAGAGACAGCAGAGGAAGATGACTACCAAAGGGGAGTGGGCCAAAAGGCCGTGGGAGGGACAGCCGGGCATCGAATCGAGGACTCCCGCGAAAAAGGCGAACCCTTTCAGCATCGAGAGCCTCTTGTCCACGGACAGGCGGAGAGACGAACGGTGATTTGAACGCTCGTGCGTCATTTGAATGTGCAACGGACACCTAATGAACTTCCTCTTTGCGGAAGCCATACTTGTGTCGTCTTCCCGGCAGATAATGTACATTAGCCTAAAAGAGGGTTTTACTATTTATTTTATTTATGTGCAACATATCGACAAACTCAGGACCATGCGATTTCATTTTTCATTCAATGAGATATATTCTTTTGTTGATTCTATCGCTGATTATTTTATAGGAAATTGCGTCATTAAAAAATTTCCTGTCTAAATTTATAAAGTGTGTTGATTGTGTCTAATGTGGTTAAATAATGAAACCATTCTACGGCGGCATTGACGACATAAAAAGCAGGTGAGTGAAATGAATGACAAAAGAATGTCATGTTATAATATTTGTGTTCCTCTGATAAGAATTCAATGTGATAGTATTCATGCGTTCCCTGCAAACTTCTTCATGTTTATGCAATTTTGCAAAAGCTTTGACGGAAGATTGAAATCTCTAATCGGTATGTCAAGAGTACTCTAGATATCCCCTAGCTCTCAACATCAGCCTTTTGATTTGGCATTAGATACTCAAGTTGCTTTGGGAAAGAACGTAATGCGTGAAAGCAGTTTGACGCACCTCGTTGATTTCCAACATTCCAACGCCAAAACGCAGCTCCGTACTGAAAATATTCCGTTCCCTATTTTTAATTATCATTGCACCTCCCCTTATTGGCATATCATCAGCCATCCTGGCGTCTGGGATAGTCATGTCGTCAGCCTTCCTTTTCACGTCTGGGATAGCGAAAGATCCAGCAAAATAAGGCAAGAAGAGAAATGAATGAAAATGAAAAGGAACCAATGATGAATCTTTTCTCTAGTTTTCACAGGTTATGCTGCTAATGAAGGATATGCTGTGAATTATCAAAGCAACATATTTTGTTATCGAGGATAAATTGAAGAGTAGTAAATATGAAAGTAATTCGAGTTGAGATTATTTCGACAATGTGGGCTTCCACCGGGAATCAAAGCTGCAAGATTTTTTGTTGCAATGGAGAAATTAGTAGACTACCAATGGAACCTCAAATTTTTGTTAAGGGTGAGTTAAGTAGCACTTTTTCGAGAGCCCTTTTCTCATAATTTTGCCTCTTCCGATGTATTAACGATTGAAAGTATGTTAGTTTCCCATAGAAATCCTACAGTTCCAGGTTGATGGTGTCTCCTTAAAAATCCAACCCTCGTGATGTGATTAAACGTAGCTGATGATTGAAAATGACCATAATATCCAGCCAACTAAATACGTTTGTCAAATTCATCTTGTTTTTCGATCTTTCCTCGGTGTAATTTGTTTATGTTTAATTACGAATGCTTAGCGAAATAAGTAGAAACCCTTCTCCATCAATGAAAAGGTATTTACTACTTTCGTTCTAGGTATTCATAGTTAACAAAATGGAAAAAGATTACAATTGTTATTGTTTAGCAAAATACTATCTTTCATTTCGAAATCACTTCAACTTAATTTACAGACAACTTTAGCACAATAGATTCCATGAATGTCATTTCAGGCTATGGAATAAAGCTATTTAATTAATGATTACGTCGCAAGCCACGCTAATGATAAAGAAATAGAAATACTTAGTAGTTTTCACAATTTGTTTTTACTGCCTGCAGATTTTAAAGACGAGACCTCATGGTGGCTCGATAGAGTCGGTCGGTACTAACAACCACAAGTGGGAAAAAACCAAGTATTTTTATTTCTATATCAATGGCGTCCGAACGAATTTAGGAAAAATATATAAATGAATTTATTTGAAGTCATTTTCAAAGATATTTTTTGAGTAATAGGGACGAAAAAATCAGCTTTGGGTGCGCGAAATATTATCAGCACAATTCGAAATCCCTGAAGATGTGACGTGAGTATAGTATACTATGAAAATAGTATTGAAGCCATGCATCGCCCAATTTTTCTACTATAAAAGAATATAAATAAGGGCAACTAGATAAAGTTGCTGAGCTAAGGAAACAAATAGTTTGCATTCTATTTCCCAAAAAACATTGGGAGTTCGTAAAATGTATTGAGTGGCCGAACAGAAGAGCTTGGATCCAAACCGAAACCGGATAAACCGTAATTTTGCCGGAAAACTGAACGCGCACCTAAAAATTACAATTCTTGAACCTGAACCAAATCGGGAACATTTATTTTTCCGGGAAAGGTAAAGAGCGATAGATCAAACTGACTCTCGCTTGTTAGAAGTAGTTTTTTTTCTCGGAGGCAGAGAGGTCGGTTAACTTAAAATTACGAGGTTCGTGGAAAATGTGGTAGAATGCAAAGATAAACCATTAAAACTGTGATACGATTGCCAAAAAACCTCTTCTTGAATACTACTGTGTGATTTAGAATCATTACGAAGTAGGATTGGTCTTTGATATAGAGATGTTCCAACATAAGTAGTAGTTCGGATTTATGGTCGAGATTACAGATTCGACAGTAAATATTCAAAAGTGTGATTCGTTTCAGAAAAGGGGATCATCACCGGCGGAAACTTATGGAAAAATTCATCGGTGTAGAACGACGAAAAATATTACTTTCAGATTCCAATTAGTAAGTGTAAAAACTCCGTGTGAAACGGACAAATCGTGAGGAGGGAATAACCATTAAAAAGACTACTTCTGTTAGAATTCTATCCACCGAGCGTTAGAGAAGCTGATAGAATTTAGAGATAAATAGGTATGTCGGTGTTCATACGCCCCTTACCACACGCCAATGTCAGATTGCGGGTTAAACATGTAAATTTCAATGAAAGAGCGAAGAAACATGAAATTTGGAGAAAATGGGCAACTAAAGAAAATAATTCAAAGTCTAAAGGAAAATGAAAGAGTGGAAGAGGAAAATGAAAGGTGAAGTTATTCATCAAGAAGTGGATTGTAGAGCATTAATTGAGTAAATTAATGTCACATGATCCTATTAAGAGGTCATTTCGACGTATTTCCCGTGACTATGGCAATTTCTTCTCTACGAGCGTTCCCTTTTGTTAAGTTTCCCAGTGATTCCGACAGTCTATAAAATAACAATCACGCACAAACGAACTATTGATTCGAAACGTGGTCGCATCAGATGAGGTGAGACTTGGAAGAGTACGGAAACCGAATGATGCACGAGGAGGTAAGGTATGTATCGTATTGTTAAGTAATGTAGTTTTTTATGATCAAAGGAAGCCAATTCTTATGGCATACCAATTGATTCGGAATATCCGACAAGTTCGTTTTCATAGCATTTCATGGTTACGATACTCGATCAAAGGAGAACGTTTGATGAAAACTTGATTAGATATTTTAAGCCTTAGATATCATCTAATAATATGGTTTTGGTTGTTTTGTTCATTTGATTATTATTATTCCTACTAATTGTAAAGCATGTTTCATAGAACTTTCAATTCTCAAAGAAAATCCCTTAAATTAATTCTACCAATTCTTTGGGAAAAATAATTAGTTTAAGACTTTCATTAAAAATTAAGCATATGAATAGGAAGGGTAGGGATTAGGCAGAAATTATGAATAATGACGTCTATTTTTGTGTGCAAAATTTTACCTGAAAACGAAACAAGCCTTCTGCGTGTACTTCAGCTCGTATTCTATCTAGTCTTTCCAGGAGAATAATGTTTTCAAAGCCGGTTAGGATTCCTCCGAACCAAAAGTCCTTTATTTTCCTGCCAATTCTTTGAAGGAAATGTGTACATAATTATAAAATCATATGAACTGTCCTTTTTCCTGTGTAAATTCACAGATGGGACGAGGAACTAAAAACCGGAGAATATGATAAAAATGTCAAATATAATTTGAAATTGAAGATTTTTGGATTATGACTGTTAACTAAACTGTTATAATATATTAATGACATCAACGGTATATCACGGAGTACTTAATGATATATTCTTCAAGTTAACAATTTTACTTATCTTCAGTCTCATAAACATTTGCGACGGCGTATTAACAATGTCGTTCCATCAAGAAGTTCGTCAATCGAAGAGACGCCATCTCAACCTGCACACTGACCAAACCTACTTCTCGTATGTATCATTTCTCCCTTTTACTATTCTTTCCAATAGTATTTTTAGGAGGATCCTTGCCTCCAATTGTCCTCAATTAATTTTTCTCGTCTTTCACAAATGTTTTGTGGAGTTTTCTCTGTTTGCCACCCAATCTCTTTTAATTTCATCAATCTTCTGCAACACCACATCCTTATCGCTGCAGGTCAATAAATATTTTTAAAACGAAAAATAATTCATATAAAATAATAGTTTCATCAAAAGCTCTTTCTCTTTTCAATTCCGAGCTCACAAATTGTTATAACCTTTATAGATGCGGGAATCACGTTTTTAAAATTTCGGAGTGCTATATAGTACTGGATTCAATTTTTGATTTACTCTTGCAATCCATAGTCTCGAATATTATCGGATTATAAATGCGTCTCCGGAAGAATCCTGGTCACCTTGATTCCTTCTTATCCTACGATTGCGTGAGTTAGTGAAATAGCTTTTCAAAGTTCTGTCGTCGGGAACGATTACGCAACCAGAGACAGTCGCTCCGCCCATTTCCCACAATTCACCGATAAATGTGCTAAGTCGAGCGATGAATTGAGGGAGCGTAAATTGTTCTTGAATTGTGCCTCATCTCATATAATGGCCTTTTCTTTCCACCCATGATTCTTCTCTAAGACTCCAAACGATACTTCGCATTTACAAGTGTCTAATTAACCGGAGGATCGGTTTTAATCTTATGGTGCGGTACGCTGGTACTTCGACATCCGCGAGTACATGTCTGCGACGTGGGGGAAAATTTGAGAAGGCAAAAAAACCAAATTCGCCTTATCTGGTGTACTATTCAACAGATATCAAGAAAGCATAAAAACCAAACTCCTAACGTATCTATCAATTATACGACCTATGCAACTCTCACTTGGTATTACACATACAAAATCTATTTACAAAAGCTGTATAGATTCGTAAGTAAAACACTCAACAGGATTCTAAACGTTCCATATCACCACCAAAAGTTCCATATCACCGGTACATCCGAAATATACAAATTCCATAAAATCTCGCCTCTCTCCACAGTTTTGAATAGAATAACACAAAGATTCAACTCAAAACTGAAAAAACCAATTCAAAATTCCTTATTTTCCACAATATGGGATTACAATCAAAAAACAACAATCAAATAATACCGTCGCCCAAAATCCGCTTTAAATGAAGAAACTTACCCTAGCCACTTTACCTTAAACTGAGCCAGATCCGTGAATTGAATAAAAAGTGAAGTGTTAAATCGGAAAACCATGGATAAGACCCTGAGTCAGGAGCCATGATCGAAATTTCCGTTAGGAAGTGAACTTTATTCGTTCGTGGGGCAAAATTTGAATAACTCGGCATATACGAAGTGATATGAATTATCATCTTTGGAAAGTCGTAAATGGTATCGTAGCGAAGATATTCACTTCTAAAAGTCCCTCGTCATCAACGGTTATTAATCCGAAGATCTGAAGCAACTCTACAGGCCGCCCAATCACATCATTTCCACATAATTCCTAACCATTATCTACCTCTCGTAATCCAATCTATTTCTTCCTCTTTCCACCAATAACTGCAATTCACTATATTTCCTCTTAACTGTCCTGTTTACCAAGTATGTGTATAACAGCCTATTTACGTATATAGACTCGATTCAATGTGGTTTCACTTTATATGTTCCATTTTCCAAGAATCATTTAGCACCTTTGATGAGGAAATGGTAAGATTATGCATTCGCCAATTCACTAAAGGTTAAAAACAGAAAAGCATCAAAGGATTTTTAAAAACTGACTCTAAATTCGTTTGGAAAAATGTCGATTCAATTTTACTTAGTACTATACATGAATGAAGAATTAACTCCTATTAAACTGATGAATCTCGATCTTTTATTCCTTGATACCTTGATATGTATTTTTATTCGTATGTTTAATTTTAAAAATATATCATTTTTATTATACTGTTGAATATTTTATGTTTTCTTTTCTGTATTTTCATTTCCGTTAAACTTTCATAAGTACCTTTTACTATTGGATACGTCTTTCAATCCTTAATCGATCTTAATCTTTAGATTTTTTGTAGTATGCATAAAATGCTTATTTCTTTATTATTTTGATTGTTTTCTCTTTACCAGTGAATGATTTCATGTATCCATTTACTGACACCTATCCTTTATCCCTCTGTTAAGAAACAAGTATTCCACTAAATTAGTCCTTTATTTTCTTAAGTTCAACTTATCTTTGAGGTATTAGAAAGATAGGGTTTCGAATCCAGAGTTCGAAGGGTAATATTCGTGAAACATATATCTCGAGATTTGGAATGGGAAAATGTGAGAAATTCCCGACAACTGCTATTCCTGAGAACCACGCTTTCAATCTCCTCTAAATATCGCCCGTCGAATCGCATCTTTAGCTGCTGAATCGGGACGGATGCTCCCTTCGTAGAACTGAGACTAATTTTCCAGTATCAATTCTATCTTCAATGAGAAGGGGGTTTCGGCATCGTGTATTAGCATTGGTCCCTTTTTTCTATCTACTTGGTCCCGTCGTCACGGTGGCACGTGCATTCTCTCCTTTTTAATGGAACCTCTGCAGCGCCCCCTTCTGTACGTCGAATGCACTATCTCCCTATCGCATCCGATGGTTACGAACCCTGAAAGCTTTTCTGCGTAATAGAGACGGCTGCTCCCGATACCATATTTTCATGAATGGATTTTTTTTCCGTTCGTGTTTTGACGTGGGCTTGAGGAAAAGCTTTCGTTTACTTTTGTCTCTCTCTTGTTCATGATAACTTTGATACCACTCAGATATCGTAGAACGTCGATCAAAAGACGCTTGTAGATCTCTTAGGACGAGTGAGACGACGAAGATACTAAATTGTTGATCATTTAAATTGTTTATAACTTTTTAAATCGTACTCCACGCGGTCAGTATTTTCCTGGAACCCCCTGCTGAGAAGGTCGAGTACTGATGAGCTCCGAAGGCGAGAAGAGGATGCGGATTGGGGTGGAGACCCTTCGAAATACTACCTAAAAAATCCTAAGGTAAAACCTCCAGAACCTTACCAGTAACCGGTATTACTATTGCTGTATTCATTTTAGTCACTCGTTAAATGCAATTAAAAGTGGGAGCATAAGTGAAAACAAACTATGTAATAACACAAGCAATTTCATTTAACTTCTGCCTTCAGATGAAGATGACTCAATAAGTCGAAACCTGGGTCGTAGTTTAATGAAATTTCTTGTGGTATTACTTTGTTTGTTTTCACTTGTGCTCCTGATGGATCCATACCAGATAAGCACGGCCTTAGCTGTTGGTTCTGCAATTAAAAGTTTTATTCATGAATTTTTGCGCTGCACTTGCATGGAAATTTCCCTATTATAACATTCATGCTCGACGATAGAGACAGGGGAAAGCCAGGGAAATTACCTCATACCTCACCTCACCTCTCTATCCAGAGTGTTCGGAATCTAATGAATGTCTCTTGCGCAATGAAACAGTTCCGAAGCATGCCAGACTCAATTTAACTGTTGCGCGAACTGGAGGGACATTGTTTATAGTCTGCACTGGGCATTGGGTTAAGATTCCAAGTGGGGAAAGATATTTGGTAGACTTTGGAATTTGACGCAAATCGTAAAAAGCGCTTCGAGAGCGCCATCACGTTTCCGAAATAAGAATGCACAGAGTTTTACCCGGAAAGCGCTAAATCTAAAGCGAAAAGCTTTAAAACGGCAACACTGCTCGTAAGCCTGTGGAGCGACTGGACTTTCGGTAATAGTCTGAGTCATTGTGCTCGATACTCGACTTGCCTGCGTCGTCCTCGTTTTACTTTTTGTATCCCTAAAAGAGTGCATCTCTTCACGCGGTGATTGTATCGGTGGAAGATCGCCTCTCATAGCGGAAGAAGGGACTCCACAAGTAGAACTCTAACATTATGTAAGTAAAATACTTGGTAACTTTTACTTGCGTGAATTTCTGCCTTACATGTGTCGTTATTCTTGTACGGTACACATATTTTGGGGTTGAGAACTTGACCGATTCTCACGGAATAGAATACTTTCCAACATTACGGAAATATTCAAATTGGTTTCGATGTAGAGGTTACCGAAAGATACTATTGTAAATAAATAAATCTTCAGAAAATTTCCGAAAACATGTCGAGAAATGGCGAAATGTTGGAAACTTTTCAGACCATCCATGTATTAGACTTCCTTTTAGTTCTGTATTCTTAAATATATTTGGATAATGTGAACAAAGGCCGTAATTTCATTCCCAATATATAAGAACAAGGACTATTAACACAATTTTTTACGGGAATGAGGCAATTCAGTCTCAAGGAAATATTTCAGAATTTCATCCAATAAGATGCCTCTTCTTGACGATTCAGCTCTTAGTCCATCAAACTCACTTGATAAATAAAAACACGTTTTCAGTCCTGGACTGTTGTATTTTTCATTTTTTTAAGCCAAATAAAAATCATTTTTCCCGAAAATCTGAATTATTCTCAATTCTCTCCAACTCCACCAAATCATGGACTCCCCTAATACAGAAAATTCCAAATTCCGAAACAACCTTTATCCCAAGCATTTCGGATTAGGGTTACTCGCGTATTACATTGGTAGAGAACAAAAATTATCCGTCAAAAGAAGTATTTTCGATGGAAATCCAGTCACATTTAGGGATTTTGATAAAAGAAATGATTAAATCTAACAGTTTTTGGAAGAAAAAGTCGTGTGAAATTTAATGAACAAACACGAATTGTTCCTGAATTCGAATATAGGTCTTCGATAAGAAATATAATAGTAATTTTGATAATGAAAACTAATTAACTACGAAATGTCCAGGAAGAAAGCGTTAATATGACGTACAATGCAAAATTTTAGAAATATTCTTGGATATTATAGATCCATTAGGGTAAAGGTGACTTTTGTATTCTCAATATTACTGAATTTCGTAAAACTTATTCAGCCAATCACTAGATGAAAAATCAAACTCCTTATGCTGTAAAATGAGATTCAGAATGTTCAAAGGAAGACAGATATTCTCCTTTGTATGGAGCATAAATTCTAAAAATCTTCCTATTGGTATAGTTATTGACTTCTCAGTTGGTTGAGTTGCTTTATTTTAAAGTTCATATTGTTTCATGCTTGATTACACTATCTTATTTCCTTGTCTTCTACCTTCCTACTTTCCTCGTAACGTTGTCCTTTCCGTTATCGTGTCGTGTTCTTTGTTGGTTGCGTTATAGGGTTTTATAGAAATAAATCGGTCAAATGAAAGGGTTACATTATTTATCACTTTGTTTGTTATTATTTTGTTTGTTTGTTATTTTGATATCTTGTTCTTTACCAATTTCTCGGCTCCGCTTCGTAACAAAGAAATAAGAAATACTTCGTGACGTATGTTGAAAGTGTCTCTCCTTTGTGCTCAATGGATACATATATGAGCAATGGATCCAAAATATTTGAATGCTTAAAATACTTTTAACTTTACTTTCTTCACTCTCAAATACCGCGTAGTTTAATTCTGAGATGATGCTATGAAAAGCTAACTTTGATCGGAATTGAGAGAGGATATTTATCCGCTTCAATAATCTTTATATCTTTAATCACAATTATATTCGACAACTCACTGCTTCTACCATGGACAATCGGTAGGATCTAACATTCCATATTTACCTATTTACTTTATTTCTTAATATAATCACCCGCTCTTTATATTAACCAACATATTTTGGCTTTACCTTCCCCTCTCTTTCTTTTACCCTAGACACTACCTTCAATTAATTTAGCGATCATTCTCCTCTCAATATTTGGCCCGCCCATTTCCTCTGTCGTAGCTTGATTGCCTTAATCAAGACCATGTCTTATGAAATCATCTCCAGCACTTGCGTGTTTGCGTCTCTATAACCCTAATAACTCTTCTTATTCTACGCCACACCCACATCTTGGAAGCATCCAATGTTTTGACGTCCTCCTTTCTTAGGGTCCACGTTTCAAATCTATATAGCAAAACATTACATACCAGATATTTCAACGTTTTTCTGATTCTTCCATCAGCACCTTTCGTTTTCAGTTTTCTTCTTCTCATGAAAGATTTCTAACCTTCTGTCATAATTCCTCTAACATAATCCGTGCTTTTTCTATCCCATGGAAGACTTTTGAGCTTCTTTTTGATTTTTTAAAATTTTTCTCGATGGGAATGAAAAAATCTTCAGATAAATCATTCCATTCCCTTACCCTTTTGTTATAATTTGAATATTTCGGTTTTCTTTTCGCGTTACTTTATTTAAAATACATGAATATAATTCCATTTATAATATATGGTTGCCGAAGTTCCGTTTTCCGGGAGCATATTCTAGAATAGGGATGGATAGTTTATGACGCATACTCCGGAAGGGATATGTATGATTAACAGCGATGAACTGAAATAATTAAATCAACCGAAATTGAAATAATCGAAGAGAAAAACTGAAATAATTAATCTACCGAAAAGTGTAAATTTATCGTGTAATTTAAGTATGTGTTCACACAAATATACATACTAACATAACCTACCGCTTAAATTCCAGAAAGCATATATATTAAAGTTTTTCACTATAATTATTGGCGTATCCTTGTACTTTGTATAGTGCATTCCTAATAAAAGTGAAACAATGGACGCATTAACTATGAAAGACTGGTCACCCCTGTTGGAGAATTTATGCATAGGATGAATTTAAACTGCGGCACTTCTTCATCCCGCGTTTAACTCTTCTTCTATTTAATTAACCATTATTTTTGCGTAATAATAAAAATAGAAATAATAATGACTTTTGCGGCTCGTATAGCATAACACATCAATAATTTACGTGGAAGCTGGTTGAAAATTAAGTCAAAAAACGAGAAAACAATTTCATAAGGACTGATTCAAATAATTTATTACTAGTCTTCCAGTGCAAAATTTTGTACGAATGGTCACTGAAATGCGTGCAAGTTAATGAAAAGAAAGCGGCAGTTTGAATGAAATGACAACTTAACCTATCTTAAAGTGTGACACAAACATTCAAATACGGCATTGTTCCTGTGGTTGTCGTTCTGCTTCCAAGAGATGCAAGTTTACTATATGCCGGTTTATTAGAATATTATGGCTGCGTACGAGGTCTTCATTTATGGAGACTGTAATATTACTTGAGAAAACTATTTCGATCTATTTAAGACTGAGATTAACATCACCGTCCGATGAAAAAACTATTTGTTTAATACAACTAACGTAGCCAAGTAAACAAATATTACCACGCCGATGTCTACACATTAAGTAGCGGAACTTGAAAATTAAGATTTTAACTCGATTTTTTACCAATTAGTGAATTTTTCATTTATCGGATTATTTTAGCAGGAACTGGGTTCAAAAATAAAAATTTCTGTTTCCAATGATCAGTCGTTTATGTGCCTCGATGGAGTGTGAAGGGAGAAAAGTCAAAACGAAAATAGATTATCAGAAATAATACATAGAGGATTCACTCACATCCGAAAACTGCATTCCCAAGGACTAATTAATAATAACAGGACTGTAACAATTTTTATGGAAACAGATTTTTCGAGATACGAACATCGGAATGAGGCAAGTACGTAACTCGAGTCGCCACTGAATAGCCGCACTTTTTAAAGAACATCGACCATCGTCAATTCGGGTGTGATCACAGTTCCCCGAGAGAATTAAAGAAACGCATCCACGCTTCTGGAAATCGGATTCGCATAGAGTTAATTTAATTCCGACATGCCCTCACCCAAAAGCCCTCCGATTTTTTCACTCCAAACCGCCGTTTACCGCCGCTGTTTGCGATCCCAAAGGAAATTCGGGGACGTTAATCTCGCCTCCCGCAGCGGCGGTCCACGACAATCGATCCATCGAATCGAATTCAATCGATAGAGCAGCGCCTCTCGAGTTTGCGGACATTCAGAAATTATTTTGGAAAAGATATCAATCGAAAGCAATTTGAGAATGCCTACTCGTTCGAGAAAACCGTCGACCATTCCTAATGAAAATAGTACAATTCTTTTTTGTAACCACAGTAGTCAATTAGCTATTTTCGCTCAATTTAACAAATCTTTCCTACTCTGCGTGTCTGATTTTTCTATTTCATAAGCATATCACTCTCTATATAGCATGTTCTGTTACGTAGACCCATAGACTCATAAGTAATTGTAAAATTATAAGTACTTCAAAGCAAAGGTAATTTGGCACAAATGGGCCCTCACCGGGAATTGTACCGGAGACTGCTTTCACCAAAGCGAGCTACCCACTCAGCTATCCGGGAGCCCCGTACATGTAACACCGATATATAAATCAGATTAGCATAATGTTATAAATAAATTATCAATTTTAAAAATCGATAATCAACTTAAATTCATATTAAACACATACTATTTGATATCGCATCTGACCTAAAATGATATGAGTGAATTTTAGTGAATACACTTTTGATTATAGCCAAAATACAGACCACTAGCTATTTTATGTATATACTAAAGAAGAGAACCTCTCACAAAAATTAGCTTGATGTCTCATATACGATTGTAGACATCCTCAGGAGCTACCAGGAAGAGGACCCAGCGCTAGCTAATACTCCAAGGAAATAACAAAATTAAACAAAAATTACCACGTACCTTGTGTACTAAGCATAGTTCAAAGATGAAATTACAACGTCCAATCTTTTTGTCCTATCATCTAAGGACTATGGAGATCAGGGTTCCAAAAGCTTCCGAGTCTTCGACAGTCTAATTCCAATCAGCGTAACTTTTTAAAGAGTTTAATGCAATATAATTTGAATTGTTACTTATGTTGTGTATTTTCCAACTTATTATCGATAGTAGCATATAGATTATCAAAACACAAACCCTTCCACCACGTCAGACTCAGTTCGAAAGTACTAACCAAACTAGCCATTGAAAGACAATTCCTTATTCTTAAGGGATTAATTAACTGCATCTCTCGTAAGGAACGTCTTTGAAGAGTAAATTAGAAAATATCTAAGGCGATTTAAAAGAGATTTTGGAAATAATTGAGTCCATTAAGTCGACTTCAGCAACAAGTTCGAAATTAAAACACTCTCGAAGAATTATTTTTCCGAATTTGAGAAAAAGAATTTTATACCTCATTGTTTAACAAAAACCAAAAATTGGTTCTTTTGAAGTGAGAAACGTGTGTAACTCTTTCAGCAATTGAACCAGAGCTGGAAAACTTGCAGTCTTCAAGCCACATACGGCCTTTGTGGGATTTCCATGGGACCTCTTGGTCATTTTCTAAAATAAGGTAAGTGCCTGCATTAAAATTAGTCTTTTCCAATCTTTCTGATGACGGAAATTGAAAATAAAATGTAATTAGTTCCGTTTTAGTTAACCCAGCGAATAACATGGTTTATTCTTGTACTAGATCGATGCTAAACTACTCGAATGTAGGCAACACATAACCCAAGAATGACCGTGTGGTTTTTTAACATGATGCTCTTTTTAAGGGACCAATTAGTAGATGTGGCCTTTCAATGAAAAATAGTTCCCCACCATGCTAAGGACTAGCATGACGAGATACCTGTAGGCTGTAATACAGGGTCAGCATTTACAGCAAAAGGGTAAAAAATTCATCTTCTGTTAAACTTATCGGTGCACATGAGAAACCTTCACAGTCAACTTTGCGGATATTTATTAGCAATCTTCCTACCATGGATACTGATAAACAAAAAATATTTCGAACTAATTAAGGAATTTAGTCGGATATTTTATAGCGGCGTTCTACTAGTATTGTTGGTTTGCGTCAGTGCGAATTAGGCCATACATCCCTTTTAGTTTTATAGTGCTCCGCTGATTTGTCTCAGAGTATGGAATCTCTCGAATCAGTCTCGCTTCGTTTTCCGGAATCCTTTCCGCTTCGACGCCCTTCAAACGAATCTCTTTCAAAAGATCTTTCCTCCGCAGGAGATAATCCTTGTCCAATCGAATCATCCACAGCTCTTGGATGCAATTAGGAAAAGTATTACGACACCTTAAAGCTTTTTAAGTAAGACGTCAGCTATTATTACGTGGTTATAAATTCGACGTGCTCAAGCGCCACCGCGTGGAAATAAGGCTCTAAATATTTATAACTCTTAATTACCTTCTTCGAGCTTTATTTATTAGCGACAGGTTTCGATACTCTTCTGTTGTAATCAGCGCCAATGGCGCATAACTCCTCGCAATATCTATTGTAATCATCGCGGGGGGATTATAAATTGAAAGTGAGGTCGGGTTGCATTCCATCGAGCATTAAGTGTAACTAATAAAACTAAAGGATTGGAAATGAATTATAGCTATAAAATTATTCTCGTAAGATGCCCATTTACACAAAATTATATTCCTATGTATTATCCCTTTCCATTGCGAGAAATGAGCTTGTTTTCCGTCGTAATTAAGAATGTTTGTCAGTTAAACGTACGATAGAGCACGGCGGTAAAGAAGGACGAATCGGTGACTCAAAAGCAAATCTTTTCTTCGCGAAGATGCATCTCCCGGAAGTCGGTGCTGATTGCTGAAGCAAAGGACGTTCGGCGAGCTATGACATTCAAGTTTTTCTCTGAAGATTTTTCCATAATGACGATAAATATCTATATGGTTAATGAAACTATAACTGACGATTTTAGTCCCCAGTGGTGCTGAGAATGCTGAGATTTTGCGATGGATAATCAATGAATAGAAGCAACACTTAATAAGAATTTTTTTCTACGGAAATGGATATGGAGGAAGTATGGAGCTAATCGATAAAATTGAAGCCAAAGAGGCGGCTTTTATTTGAAACGGAAACAAATTGGAATTGAGCTCCCTTCCAAGTCAAAGAAATCTGTATCTTAGGTACCAAATTAGTAAGCAGTGATGGAAGTAGCAAAAAGGAATTATTAATTGGAATTGTCCAGGCGAAGGGAGAAATTTACTAGAAAAATGTATTAAAAGCTTTGAACATGATGAAACAATTTATAAAAACCTATGAGTTACAAAATCCACTGTTTCGACCTTAACTCGGTAATTGCTCTCAATCATATTGTGCCTTTACTCTTTTCCCACTTTATATGGAATGTTCACATGGATGTAAATGAAACGTGGACTATAGCAGCAGTGGAGAAGTGAAAATAAAGTTGACAGGCCATTTAATTACAATGAAATCCTTGATTACACGATTGAAGATTGATGTCTCTGGAAAAAGATTGATGAAAGCAAGAACAAACACATAAGAATGAGTCCCTCGATTAGTGACGATTCACGTAGAAGTATTCAACACCGAGAAATATAAGACTAATAAGTCAAAAATTAGACCACAGAATCAATACTCTCCCAGAGCCAATGTTACGGTTAGATTTACTGCATAACTGAAAATGACTGTATTCTATAAAGCAATACCAATGTGAAAAACCTTAATTTTCATTGTAAAACGTCGATCAAAAGACTCTGGTAACTCTCTTTGGACGAGTGATAGGAGGAAGATAACAAATAGTTGTCCATTTTAATAGTTTATAGCTTTTTAAAGCCTATACCACTCGGTCAGTTGGTCTGGATCCCCTCCTGCTGCAAGTATCTGGCCGCTAATGAGGTCTGAAGCTGAGGAAGGATGACCCAAGGAAGAGCGACCCTACCAGTAACTGTCTACCCAAAAAATGCCCCAGAAAACTGCCAATAACCGATTTAAACTACAAAAAGCATGCCGAATAAACATCCTTGAGACCACGCCCATTTTTCGAACGAAATTTGGACAGCGTTAAATCAAACTTCGATTGGAGATAATACAGCCTCCATTGATTCCATCTCTTGTAGCGAATGCTCTCCGCTATTAAATGCAACAACGTAAATTACGCGGCGCAATTGCCTCGATTGCTATTGCGAGGGAGAGATTTGGAGAGCTGAGTAAGATAATGCTTTGGAGTCCATCGTTTCCGAATGCGCGCCCTTTTGGGTCATCGATGGGGGAGATTACAGTCGTCCCATGCTTGCTTCCCTTCCCTACATTTTTCCAAACACACAAGACGACTGTATCGATGTCTCCTTTTGAAAATTCGAGCTGATGCTGTATTTACCTTTAGAAAAAGACTGTTCTCATCTGATACAATCATTACCGTCGTGTACAGATCTATTAAATGTTAGTAAAATCCATGCGAAATGCAAATGAAGTTGGCTTTTCCTTTCTATGCATATTTTCTTCTTTTGCTAAATTTTATTGGAGAGAAGTGCTCGTCCGGAATCCGAAGAACCAAGAAAAATAAAATTTGATTGGGATTAGAGAGCGATGTTATTTCTCCTTGGTCAGGCCCCATCTGAAATATGCGGCAAGTATATGGGATCCATCGGATGAAACGGGTATCCATGAGCTTGTGAAAGTGCAGCACAAAGCGATACTTTGTGTCAAAAAATAAAATTAAAAGGCAAGTGTTAGGAAGACGATCTCAGTCTGAGTTGGGAATCCTCAAAAGAAAGGAGGCTGAAAGCTAGGTTACGGTTGCTTAATTCATTTAGAGAAAACACGTTTGCAAGGAACGTAGTCGTATGTATTAGGCGATCCAACTGCTACTTTAGCAGATTATACAATTAATATAAAATAGGAGAAATAGATTCTAAGACAAGTAGTTTCAAGGCGACTTACAGGTTATTTAGGTTGTGACCAGGTGTAGGTTAAAGCAGTTTTTTCCAAGTGATTTCATTCGATTCTCCCGTATTACGACATTTTCCATAACATTTAATAAGCTTGTGGGCATTCTATTTATGCTCTTAACCTTTAAATTATATCAGGACAGATATTCGTAAAAATGTATAGTAATAGGAACTAATGTTTGCAATTGTTGCAGACTCATAATCCAATATAAATGAAGTTCCGTCATGCGCGGAAATGTTTACTAAGGTGGTATTTGAAGAGTTCTTATGTATTTTCCCGTAAAATTATTGTAAAATTTATGCCCATTGCTAAGCCTATTGCGGCAATCAACAGATGAAGAATTAAAAAGCGGGAGCATATGGAGTATTGTAGGAATACCGAACTTAGGGTATGGAAGATGGGAACTTTTCAGAACGATAATTTACGAATTTCTCGAGATAAGGGAGAATCTGCAAGCAATACAAGAATAACCCTTATATGCAAGAAAAGCAGCAAAGATTATTCGAAGAATTACCGCCCCATCAACCTCCTTCCTGTTGGTTAAATAATAGTAATAAGGGTAGTAGTCTGAAGGCCACCCGGTCCTCCTCTCAGCCTGAACATCCAGACAGAAGGTGGCCAATTCTATTAGTTTTCTACATCTACATATGTACCCTGCAAACCGCCTTTCGGCGTGGGGCAGGGGTTGCAAGCACCATGACTCTATTTTAGTAGATTATTTTCGCGTATTGTTCGATAGCTGAGATCTTGTCGCACATGTGGATTCTCACCAGGGATCGAAAAGGGACCGTTTTCACTGGACGTAAACGCGCTATACCCTTGACTATCTAGGCTATTGAAAAACCAGACTTGAAGAAAGTCTTAATGAAAGGAACTGGAAATCGAACCCGGGATCTTCCTCTTTCCGGGAAGCTGCTTTATCCAAATAAGCTACCCGGCAAGAAGATTTTCTCAAATCGTTAAGCGTACTTCGAACTACTAAAATACTTTGTGAAGTACTAAATGGTGAAGGTGCTTGCCCTTCCTTATCTAGGAGCCCTTCAACGTAAAAACTGTTTTCTCTCTCTCTTTCTTGAGTCGTTCCTGAGAGTCCAGCCCTGGTTAGCGTTGTCACCCAACATAAGATGTGAAGTAGTCTCCCTGCAAAATAGCTCTCCTTGGCGTCACGGGGGTGCGATTTCAGATGAATTTCGATCTGAAATAATTCCATCGATGTCCAAGTGGACGCAACACCGTGACGAATCGTCCGAGCAGAGGAAACGCATAGTCTAAATATTGAAAAGGGACCGCAACCCTGATTTATAAGCCATTTAATCTGCTCCGCAGAAATGGGAAAGGTTCTCCTTTTGTTGATTCATGAAGACGCGTATGAAATACGGGGCGAATTTATAGTTTTGAGGGAGCAGTTATGTCGTAAAATTATCTGATGCTATTCTATCGGGCGTCCCCTTCCGATTGCCTTATGTCCCCGTTGAGATACGACCCTCCATTCCCTCCCAATCGCACTGCTTCCGTATTACCCGGATGATAAGACGCTCTCTGATATTTTCGTCAGAAATTTCGGAAAAATTGCTACGGACGTATTTTGGGTCCTCTAATACATAGAAAAAAACCGGATTGTTGCTTTCCGGAGTCGGCTACCATTACATACTATATTATTCATAGTTGAGGCTAAGAGAATCATAATCACTGTTCTTATATCATCTTCAGAGTTGATTCTTGAATCAATTTCGTAATCACAGAGAAATAAGTCAAACTCCTTGTGCTTCTTTCATAAATGTTATATTTGTGAACTCGAATTTAAAAAATATATTTCTGGATTTGAAACATTGAGTTCATGCAATTCTTTTTGTGATGAGAGTGTTAAGCCACTGGTAACCCAAACGATAATGTTTATCTTTTTTTATAATTCTAATCCCTCTTTCCATAAGGTGCAGGTCATTTTTGGTCACATTTTCGTATGAGATATTGAATGTTCCTTTTTAGTGGCTGATATCCTTTCTGATTGATCTAAAGCAGGGGTGACCAACCTCTTATACTCTATGCGTCAATTAATTGAATATTTGAGATAATCGGGCAGTCAGTAATGAGTGTGTAATGAATGAATGTGAACTGAGAGAAAAGGATTTATTCTCTTTAAAACCTTATCACGAGGAAATTGAACTTGCGCAGAAATAAATGTTAAGTACATCTTCATTTAATTGTTTAACATCGTAACTACGTACCACCAAGCTCTTCGGGCCAATATTTTCAACATCTTTTTGTAGAACTTGCAGGTGATCGCGAATTCTCATGATATGAAAGATGATAAAATTTATGCTCGCACCACTGTCATGGATGTTCTTTAAGTTCATGTTGAGCTTAAATAATATCCATAATAAACATTTCAAGAATAAATTACAGAAATTGCATTTATATGATTATGATAGACTGATGATCGAAATACATTGCGATTTTTGTGGCAATTTAAAAAATAACAATTACGAGGATGAATGATGGTGAGCGATTAGTAACCAAATGTAAGTTATAGTCAAAAGGGATAAAATTAGTTCCTTGTGACAATCTAGTTGTACACTGGGGAGCGTGGGTGTGTCCGTAGAAGACTAAGAACAGACTGAATGCACTTGGAATGCGTTGTATTGAATGAGTATGTGAGGCAGAATCAAGGGAAACGGTCGAGCGGTTGGTAATGCATTATTGTGGTCTAAAAGAAACGTTGCTTGACTAATGTATGTAAGGGATGCTTTGTGTTGAATCTCACAAGTATAAAGGGTGGGTGGAAGCAGGACTAAAATTGTTTTTAAGTAGAACGTGAATAATCATAAATGAAGTGGAAAACCGAGAGAAAGCTTGTGTTGAATGAGATGCTGAAGAGAATTATTCATAGATTTAAGGAATAGAGTCGTATGAATCAAAAGATGTGTGATTGTAGCGAAAGATACCGAAGATTAGGAGAGCTTGGAGGAGAATTGTGACTAGAATAAGACGTTGACAGGGAGTAGCATGATTGATTTGTATCTAAAAAGGCCCTTATAAATGTTTACCAATTTCGTATTGAATTCTCGTCGAGGAAACACCAAGGCAGCCTTGAAGCGAATTAGTTTGCCCTCGGAGGATTTTCTTGCAAGGGATCGAACGACTTCCAGAAGAGAGTTTTGTTCGTCCTTAGATGTTTGCTTTTTCGAGCCAAGTGCTCATTAGCAGTGGCGTTTAAGGCGTGAACTGATCGTCCATCGGTCACGGTGCCCTCGGCTGCCGATGCGCACTTTTTTACTCAGCGGAAGACAAAAGAAGAGCGAAACGGAAGCGCTTTTGCGACCGCGAAGAAATGGTTCGTGAAGAGGAAAGGTTATCGCCAAACAGGAAATGGAACATCTGCACTATCGATTGATTCGATACGAGAAGAAACCTCGTTCCGCCATTACAGCGTTGAAATCGCCAGGTGAAGGATTAATGCGGATTTTCCATTTATCGAAAATCAACGCGATTGCAACGGACGATCAAAATCTTTGCGTGGGTCTATTCTTGTCGAGAGGTCCTGTATTTGAGGAATTTGCTAAAGAATGAATGTATTCATTCACATCGATCATGCCTTAACTTTTAGTAGAGTGTATGTTATCTCCGAAATAATTCTCCGTTATAGATAATTCTATCGTTGAGTGCACTTTTCTTTTATTATTTTTATACATCCCCTTCCATTCTTTAAGCTACTTCATCCCTTCAGTATATTATGCACCAAATTCGATAGTTTTTTTCCTTGCATTCTTTTTCCTTTACTACGTATCATACTTTTCTCATAAACGCTCTTTCAGATCACCTTCTTCTATAAACTAGCCAAACGCAAAATACCCTTTTATATATCATTCACACTGCCTTTCTTTCTGTCCATATTATACAGATTGAGGATCCACGGTACGAAATTCCGAAATCCGTTACGTATTATTGTCTAATTTTTCAGTACTTTATTATTCAATATACTTGAATGCAACAACCGTGACACTATTACCATTCCTCTTCCTACCAACCTTCCATAGTCGTACCTTTTGATACCCCGATGTATTTAAGAAGTCCATCCAATTAAATGTCACATGTTCATCCTTTGAGGATTCTGTTCTTGGTCCATCAACCGCATATAATAAATTTACATACTTTAGGATTCTTTGCTTGTTGCATTCTATTCATGTTTTCATCACATTTCAAAAGTGATTCTTCGAAAAGGGCGACTTTGTCTCAATTCTCTTATACTATGCCTAATCGTGTATCCCAAAATCAGAAAGCAACCTTATTCCAAAGCATATCGGATAAGGGATAGTCAACATGTACTAATATAGCCAGTAAATTATAATCCCATTTCCTAAAATTATTTCTCACGTGTTACCATAATTTAATTATTCGAATGTTCGTATTTTGCATCAGTATTCCAAAGTTTGGAAGCTAATGAGGTATGAGTAATGCTGAGTTAAGACATTCATCTTGGTCACTCCTTATTGAATACTATAAAGATATTATTCATCGGGGAATTGTACTTCACTTCGTGCTATTATTTCCAGCATTCTAGTTCAGTAAAGAAAGCAATCTCAAACTACCTCACTAGAGAGAGAAATAAAAATACTTGATAGTTTCCGGAGAAAAATTGTTACTCCTACCAATTTCGACTAATCGGTGTCTTCTGCAGACTTGAAGATCATACGGATGAGTCGAAACTGGCCGGAGTAAAAATGGTTATGTGGAAATAACTAAGTATTTTTATTTCTTTCTCTATGGCGTCCCACCAAGTTAGACCCAGACATACCGATTATAGACTCCTCATCTTCCCTGATAAACCTAAATCCCTCTCCAAAGCTTTCTCTCGCTAATAGTGGAGCGATTTAAGAGACAACCTACCTTGTAAAGTCATCGTGCTGGTGACTGGTGGATATAACAAGTAATATTGATTAACGCGTATCAAGAATTCTTCCAAATTCGTTAAGGTTCAACCCTAAGCAAATTGTGCTGACTTTCGAAAACGTGAAAATGAACTTCTGTGTGCGAATCCAGAGTTCCTCTCCATTTCCCAACGTTTAGACGCGCGACGGGAGAGAGCAAAGCCAAGAAGAAGGAGGAAACAGTTTATCTGTAGCGGAATGAGAATATAGCAGTTACCGCCTTAGAATCTGCAAAAAGAGAGGACGGGGTTGTGCTGGGGTTATCGGACAGGAAGGAGCGGTGGGTGGCGAAGGTCAGGCGCTGTCAGCAAACGAAAGCGGCATAGGAAACCTTTTAATGGACTTGTGATAAATGCGGTAATATCATGTTAATTGCCCTCGCCGAAAGGGAGCATAAAAGAACTATAGAGCCGCTCTAATGGTCCTCCGTGAGCAATGCCGCCTTGCACTGCAAACGGAAGTCAAAGAGGCGATTGTTTCATTACGTTTCATAAACCTCTTTTACCATACTAGAACGACTTGTCGTCAATGTCAAACGGAATCAAAGCATAAAACATAATCTTGTGGTAGTTTTATTTGTATGGAAAGAATAAAACGTTTCGAGCTCCAGCTTATATCTTTTAACCAAATGGAAACTGTTTAACGCCTCTTGATAGTGTAAAAATATTTCACAGCTAATCTCAATTTGCCATAAAGTCTCTTATCTAATCCACCAATATAGAATTGGAAGCTATTAATTACTTCAAATATGCTTATCATCCGGAAAATAAGCAGTACTTATAATGAGCGAACTTTGGAAGTCATGATTTTACTGTTGAACTCCCCCTTCAAAAATGACGAAACTTGATTTAAACTTATCCTGAAGCCTATAATAATAAAATTTATAACTTAATCATGCCATAAAGTTTTATGGATATCAATCGTGTTAGAATTTAAAGCTAAAAATGTAAGCGGAATGCCTAGAAGATAGCTTCATCATATTTTACTGAATATTATGGATCATGTCGGAATCGAAGTAAAAGAACTAATTTTTATTCCTAACTTTTGCTTAAATTCTCCAAAAATCTTTCCGTTTATTCTCCTAGTACCGATAAACATCTTGGTGTACTATCTCTACGTCCGCTGACAAATTAATTTAACCGTTAGCGAAAAAGCGAAACGCTTGTTCATTCTCGTGAGTTGTCTCTGTGAATTGTTTATCGTAACAGCAAATGCTCGAATCGCGGAAAATATTCCACTCTTCGATAAAAATAATAAATCATGCTTACCATTAATTTCAAATATTTGGGATTGGGATAATATTCCTAATCTACACTTATGAGAGAACCTATGAGCACGGCTTTAGCAATCGTCTTGGTCGTCATTGGTTTTATATAAGAATAAATCCTACAACATCTTTGTCTATTCTATTTGTCTTTGTTAAAATTCTCTCAATCTCTAACTCAAACTAAATTCCATTACCAAAATAATAATTTTCATTCTATTTTCTTCCTTCGGTAAATGTAATAATTAAGCAGACAATGTTTTCTACTTCGTTTTTTTTAAATAAAACGAAGCCTGTATACGGTAAAAAGAACCTCATATGCGTTTATTATGGGAGGATTTTCTAGCCGTCTAGAGTCGAACCCAGGATACTTTTGTAAACTTAATGACGAAGTAGCCAATTACACCCTCTTGAGAATGCAATGATTTCATACTTCTATCTTGCGAGGAAAACGGTATATAAGTTTTGGAATTAAATCCTCGATGCATTTCACACGGGGGTTAAAGACCACTTACGTTTATTATTCTAATTGTTATGTTTTAAAATGTTTCTTGATTCGAACTGTTGTAATATTACTTGATGATCGCATTCAGAAGCAGAAATTCACTCATCTATCGCAATTCATGTGGTACTCTCCAATCTGAACTAATGAGAACGCCCATAGTTGGCGAACATATTAGCGCCTTCAACATTGGAACCTGGCCAAGAACACAGCGCTTGAAAATCAATAAATACTGACGAAGTTTTGGTACACTTTATCATGGAATGCTCAATTTGGACCAAAAATCTGAAATCGACAATGAGAATAAAAAGTTAGGGATTTTCCTTTCTTGTGGTCCTTTCCTGAACCTCGTACGATGATTCAAACTCATTCAAATGACGAAAGTGGTTGAAGCAAACTCTGTGCGCATCACTTGTTGGAACGCTTTGACTCGTGTGGGATCGATCACATACGATAAGGTGTTTAGAAAGTAGCAAGTTATATGCGTCAGGGAGAGATAAATCCAGAGTACTTCGGATCGATATCGTAAATTTAAGCGTAAAATAGGAAGCGCGGGATTAATTTGGAACGATCATTTGATATTTACTATCTGATAATAGGAATCAGCTTTGGTCTATCATGAATAGAAAGACGTAAGGTGGATGGAATAATATCTTTGAATGAAAGATGATTCGCCTTTTCTGCCGTTTTTCTCGAATTTATAATGCGTAGGGAAGTGAGAAAGATTCTGAGATGCACATTATTTGCATACAATTGTATCCTTTCTGAACATAATTCAGTTGATAAGTGGAGGATGCAAGAACAAGTAAATGGGAGTCTGGCTTAAGTAAAAGCCGCGCTATGTGGCATTTATCGTGCATCTAGGTTTCCTCCGTTAAATTCCGATTAATAGAAATTTATTTCTTGTAGATGCTATAGTGCTTTTTCTTTCACTTATGAATCATTCTTGTTGATAGCCATGATGATACGAGTGTTACTGATTCTGAGATATTTATTTTATCAATCATCGGTATGTCTTTGTTATTGTATCATTATTTCATTTTACTAATTGTAATATCCATCCTGGTATTTTGGTCCTTAGTTACTGAATGCCATGAAGTTTTATGTCGAGGACCATTCAACTACATTTACATGGACCCATTTCGTTTTGTAGGTCTCAGTGACGAAAGCAAGAGCAAAATACCTCACTCCTAATCTTGTCTTATGTGTCGATTATTGGTGGACCTATTAGTGGAGGGTATGAGGATACAACAAAACTTCGGGCTCTAAACTTTGCACACAGTATTCTCTCCAACTTTGTGCTCATAGTTGGATCGGCAAAATAGATGGGAGGAAGGGAGGTATTTTAAAAACAATAAAAAATAGCTAAGCTTATACTGATTATGGAAAATTTTTTCCATTTTTCTATAATAAAGTCTTCGTTAATGATGAAAAACAACTAGAAAACTACAGTCATAGGAAGAAACAGTGCTACTAGCTAAAAATATGGAAGATTGAAAAAGTATTCTGCTCTTCATTATGATATTATAATGAAGATTATATAAAACAAATGCATTATTTGTATCCTAAACGCTGCGGAAAATTTTCTGCTAAAATAAAAAGTGGGAAAACTAGCCTCTGAAAATATAGCAAGAAGAATAGTCCAAGCTAAGTGTGCATTTACAGGAAAAAGAATTTCATAAAGCAATAAGTATGTATATGTAACCACGAATATGAAGGAATTGTTGTAAATATATAACTATTTACTAATTATACAACTCTGATCTAGTAATGTGAATCATGAACTCTAGTGGAAGCAGATAAGAGAAAATTAGAAAAAATAGAAACGTGGTAATACAAAAGAATGGTGACAAAAAGCGGAAGTCAGTCGATGAACGGATGAAGAAGTTTCTTGACAATACTTATGAAAACTTAATCGTATTCATACCAAGACTGGTGTCCTGATAACAGTATAGGAAGGAATGGTATAATTATAGAAGAATTGTTGCTCTAAGTTATGAAATGTAGGTACTGTTTAGAGTAAAATTTAGAAATTATAATGAAATGAAGCGAGTGTGTTGGGATAGGTTTTGTCGGAGAGTTGTAAGCAAACCAATCCTTGTATTGTTCTTTTATTCTTGAAGTCTATTCTTGAAGTCCTCTGTGATGAATGATATACATTTGTCCCATAGTTATATCATAATGAGATAAATAGTTCAGAAAATCTTCCTATTCACCCTTCGCGACTAAATATTTTATGCTGTCCTGATTGGTACAAATGCTAGGTCCGGGCAGGGACTATTCAGCCATCGAGGAAACCGTAATATCGCGTATGATATCCTTAAGTCGCCATCGAATGCTGTTTGGCCTTTACAGTTGTACCTCGACTTGTAAATCGCTCTATGTAGGAACGTTGTGACTTACATACATTTATTCTTACTCCATTTTGACCTGTGAATGTGAATTAAATATTGAGACACTCACCGAAAAACGGAAAAAATATAATGGAAAGCTAAGATTTGAGATTCAAACTTTTCGAGTCACGAAAATTGAACTAGAAAAAATTAAGTTAATAATTCGAGGTGCCACTGTATAATGAATTTTCGAACCCGAAATTATATGAGATATGTTATCCAACATATTCAATCTAGGAATAATAATCCCCTTTTTTAATTTCGTAATAAAAAGACTGACAACGAAGTGATTAAAAATGTGTGCACTTGCTTCAGGAAATGACAGAATTCGCACAGGTCGCATGTGGCCTCTCATTGGCTCAATTTTCCTATCACAGCCTTTGTCAAACAATCGCACCACTTTTAATAAATACAAAATATATTAAACCAATCTTTTAATGCTTTACCGCAGATTCTTTAGAAACAAGCGTGAATCGTCGCCACGATGGGAATTTCTTATAATACAATTTCCTTCCTCTCTTTAATGAAATATTTGTGTCTCATTCACTTACAACTCCGATTATCTCACCACTTCCTCCGCGGACAACTTATCTTTGGGCGCAGGCACATCCTCTGCCCTTGGAACTTTCCAACACAACACAGGGCCTCTCCATCAATGAAAATGTCCAATTGTACCAGGCCTCTGAATAGACAAGTGGGCTGCGCGTTCGACTTCGGCGGAAGCGGTCCCGGGTTCGATTCCCGGGAATTCCCACGTGGGGTCACACGTGCGAAATGACCTAAGCTATAGAAACACTGTTAACAATACTAATGCTAATGATATCTAACGGGTTTTTATGTTGATATATTGTGAAAAAATTACGCTGGTTTTACTTTCACAAACTACTGAAACTTACGTTCAATTCTATACTTAGGGAAACAAATATGTCATTCTTTATTTATTTGGAAACAAGGATGAGGGTAAAGTGCTGAACTCGACGCATCAACGTTCGCCAGGAAACCCAAAGAGAAGCAATTAAAAAATATCAACATGAAGAACTTGAATTCAGATCTCCCACTTTCCCGGTACGTATTCTATATTAGCCACTAAACTACTATACTGACTTAATTCTACATGGGATGCTTTATAAACATGGCAATTTTCGTTCCACATAAAGGCACCAATCATCACCAGAGGTCCTCATCGAGCTGACTCACAAAATGATGTATGTGGTAATTTTTATTTAGATAGTTCACTAAATTAATTTTATCGATTTCCTACTTAAATTTTATATCGTCTAAGTTCTTGTTTATTTGATTTCATTTTTATTTCACGCATTCACGCTTATTTACTGTAAATTTTTTTTGTCATTTTGTTTTGGCATTTAATGTAAAATGGTGTCTGCACTGTAAGTGAATCATTTAAATAAATAGATAATAATTATTAAGATGGATGTAATCCTGTTTCGATAAAAGAAGTTGCTCTATTTATTATAATCATTTGAAATTTGAAAATATTCATTCCTTTTTACTTTTTAATATGTTTATAAAACTGCAAGCATATTTAATTATTTATATTAAATAATATACGTATATCAAAATATGATGAAGCTCTAGAAGAGTGGTCCCGGGTTCGATTCCCGGTGGAAGCCCACGTGCAAAATGACCTCAGTAATTGAAGCCCTTTTAATAATACTAATGGCTCTAGAATATCCGCTGCCTAGGGTGACAAAAGTCAACAATACTTTATATATCGTATGTATGCAGTGGCGATGCCTTTTGTCATACACAAATACATTCGTAGGTTATTCATAAAGATGTCGCTCGCATCTTTCGCCCACATCTGCCGTTCTTCTCCCCTTCCTCCAATCGTGGTCTCCAATTGACCCAAACACACTGGTTAACGAGTTTCAGCGGCCGTTTTCCGGGTCATTGGATTCATATCGTTCGTAATATCGATTTATTTATAATGGAGGATGAATAATAGGCCTTGTGGAAGGGCGAGGCGACTCAATGTCTCTTCCTCTCGCTCTAATCGAAACATTTGACCTCGAAAATTTTCTATTCGCTTGACTTTTCATTTTCCCTACGCATTCAAAAGGATCAGAGATTTGTCTATCCCAGCTTAAATGCTGAGAGGCATGAATGTAACCCACGGTGTGTTTATGACACTCACCGAATATTTCCCGTCCTTTATATCCCCGTGCGATGATTCATTTATTAAATTAGCCGTGCGTTCAATTTATGAAATTAAGCGTGTATGAACCAAAATTGCTTTAGCGCTGTTTTTATTTCTTGCTTTAAACGTGGAAGGACGATATAAATATTTAAATGCTTCAGTATGAAGTATTTGATATTTATAAATAAGCCATATTTAGTAGTATTATAAAAGCATCTGAATGTGTTCTATTGTTCATTCTTTGCCCCAAATTAAGTACTTTACAAATTAAGTACTGTAATTTTCACTTTAAACTATACAGAATTTTTAAGTACTGATATATATTTTATACGTTCTTAACATTTGTAATTCTTATCATCCTCTATGTTGTGATGTATCTCTTTCTTTCTTTCGCTATTTCCCACAACTTTTACAGGTTTAAACATACCGTTTCTTTTCGTTAGTGTATTACTCTGGTTGAAATGTTTTTTTCTGAGTTATCAAATATCTTCGATTTTTTCTCCATAAAACCATTCTTTCTCTCTTTATTTATTTTCTATTTCCACGATACTTGTTAAAAATCTGTATATACTTACTGTAGTTTATTTTTTTTGTTCTAGCCGGAATCTATCCTCTTTGAATATTTTATTTCATTCTGTCATGTAATAATAGAAGATGGGAGTTTTTAGTCCCAATTTTTCCAACAAAGACGTTTTGTATTTTGTAATATATTTGTATCGCATTTTATTGAAAATTTTAGTTATGTGTCTCTGAAATAAAACTCTTGGTCTCCAACTCGTATATCCTGTCTCGTGATAGCCATTCCTTGACAACTACAGATTGGCTATAAACTTACTGTTTTAAGTATTAAGTGATTCTTTTCGACTTGTATCAACATTATCGGAGTCTGTTGTTTCTATTGCCATTGATAACCGCCTAAAGTTCTTTTACTATGATTTATTAAATCACTATTGTGCGAAATGAGTGAGTTAAAAACAATCCTAATTACATTATAGAGATGAAAAGGATATTTTCAACAGAAATCCGAAACAGAACATAGTTTCTGAAAGAGGAACAAAACTTAATAATATCCTTCAGGAAAATTTTCCATCCTTTTTTCCTCAAGATAAACTCACATCAACTGGTTTGGTCCAAAGGATTAGAATCAATTGATAACCGCGAAAAATGCGCTTATCGTCGGAAAAGTGCGGTCAGGAGAAACTGCGGAAATAAACCACCGGGACTTTTGAGGTTTGCCACTCTAATATCTGCTTACTGAAAATACTCGCAATTGCCGGACGCGTTAACTGAAGTACTGAGAGATATCCTCATTTTGAAGAGGAAAAGGAGCTTGGCGTCGTCCATAAATGAAAGCGGAAATGTACTCTGAATGTCCGTATGAACCGTAACCTAACTTCTGATAGGGATTCCAGACTGTGCCATGAACTGTCTCATATCTTAGAGACATTTTAATCATAGCCATTTAGACAAATTTCATGGTAACGAACCGAATCAAGTTCACTGGAATGTTTAATTATATTTCTGATGAGGCATGACTAAAGTGAACCAGTATCGTTCTCTTACCTTGTTTTTAATGCTTCCTTGTTTTTACCGAGAAAATAATAATAATAAAATAATATTAATATAATATTTGTGTAGTAATAACATTATATCATCATCGATCATTCAATCCATAGATTGGTTGACTGCAGTCTCTCTCTCTCTAACTCTACTACATCCTGATATCTCTTTTATCCCATCTCTCTCTTCTTTTGGCTTATTTATTCGTTCCCTGGTCTTCCTCTCGATGATTTTCCTTCTGTTTTGCTTTCAAGTACGTTCCTAACAAATCCATTGTGCCTCAAGATATGTCCAATCCATCTGGTTCTTCTTTTACGGATGACGCCCCATATTGTTCTAACCTCTTCTATTCCTCTGTACACTTCTTCGTTTCTTACCTTATCTGTCCATTCGATCTTCATTATTCTCCTCCAATACTCCAGGTCCAGGTTTCGAAGGCTTCTATTCTTCTCTGAACAACTTTTCAGATAGTCCATGACTCTGACCCATACAGTGTCACACTCCATGACAATGTTTTCAAGAGTTATTTATAATGTAATAATAATGTAATAATAATGTAATAACAATCACTTTGTAATACTATAATAATAGTACAATAAAGTCCTCGAGTTAGTAAGTAAGTGGCGCGATCTCCTTTTGAGTGATAGGGCAAAACTAGACGACATTCACCCACCATCTAGGACCGCTTCCACTGAAGGCGAAAGAGTTACTAGGCTATCCCGAGGCCTACGGATTTGCCAGTAGCTTTGTAGTATTCATTTACAATATAAATTAAAGATAAAAATTCACGAGGAAACAATATGCTACTTAACTAACCGTGAAAAATATTACTTGTAGACAAACAGACAGACTTTTTTCGACATTTGCAGGCATCACTGTAAGCATCACCTTTAATTCTTCGAGACAAACTGACTTGCTTGGTCGTGCGGGACGCTGCATTTCCGTGCGGACTGTTCTGAATGTTACGGGACATAACATTTTGCAAGTCCATAATAGTGAAGAGCAACCGGGGAGGATTCCTCTTTCTGTAGGCGCCAAAGTACTTGGACGGCAATCGTCACCCGGAATTGAAAATGCTCACTCGAGGGAGATGTGTTTGTTGAGGACGCCAGAAACCTTATATGGGCAAACCCGACTCAATAAGAGTGTGAAACTCGATGAGATGGTCAACTGAGCGAAGTGGCGCTTTTATGCTGTGAAGAACGGGTCCTTAGAAGTTGACAAATGACTATCGATCGAAAGTGATGATATTTGCTTCCTTTTCCAGAGGCTAAAAGTGATCGAGCGGTGATTGTTTCATCCATAGAATATTCGGCGGATGTATTGATGGTATAAAATACCAGTTAGCTATCTGTAACTACATCAAGCTGTATTTTGTAGCTTCATTGGCCGTTGGCTTTATATATTATTATGAGAGTAAAATCTATAAAGTGGAAAGTTTGCTTGCGTGAAATTTAACTTTGTTAAAAGTAGTGTTATTGCTTTCTTATTAATGAAGTAACAGTAGTAGAAGTTTATTATTTAATTAGTAATGTTATTAGAGAAGGAAGAAAATATTCATTTTTCAAATAAACTTGCTTGGACACTAATACATACATATCGTAAGCCAAAATATCTGCCTATTCCATAAACATTCTTTCCTTTAGATGATGTAATTCATAACAATTATTGGCTTCAGGTTGCGCTCTTTGGAGTAAGAAATAATTAGTAATAAGTTTTTTCTAAATAAATGTAAATCCAGCATCGTATACGATGAAGTTTTGCGTATTACATAGTTTAAATAACGTAATTTTATATCGAAAGTTAAATTTTACGATCGATCTTATTTCCAAAAATTCTCAATTTACCTCTTTCTCTTATTTACTTCTACCTCTGCTAGTAAACTTAATTTTTTTGAGCTGCATTATTTTAATAAAACTTATTTTATGAAAATTTTCTCGATTTCGAACCTAAAACTTAAATTCGTAATAAGAATAAGAATTCGCCTTATTATAGTACATCTCTGATATCAGCAAGTTAGTATACATTTGAAATTGTTATGAACTTCGTGGAATTTCGAAGCAATTATTGTAGAAAGTAAAAAAAACACTTGGTAATTTCTACAGCAGATTTTAATTTCACCTCTTTCTTCAATGTATTAACATCTTCGGATCCTGAGGATGACAAAATTCGTTGACAAAACAGGTCGAAATTAAATCTGCTAAGGATGTTGTGAATTGTTTTTAAATACTCAATAAATATTTTTGATGTTCTTAGAAATAATCCTACTAGCGGAACCCTGTTATAACGATATTCTCTTGGAAAAAGGCATCCATCCAAAGCGGGATTGTCAATGGAATAAATAGTAACCCAAGTGAATAACGGATATCCAGCGACCAACGGTATTAAAAATATACAAAAATACAAACTCACATTCCATTTTAAGAAACGGCCAATGTAACTACAGGTCGTACTTACAGCCATATGCTTAATAGGTTAGAACGTTAACATTTTCCAGGATCGTTCGGAATTGACAGTATGCTAGGGATATTGATTAACATAGGTGCAAAAGTGAGATGAATAGGTGGTGGAATGATTGACTGTTTGCATTCGATTTGGGCAACCGGAAGATGGGCGGCGGCCGTTGATGGATGGAGTCGAGTGCTCCCGGAAATTAGGCTCTCATCTCATCTTTGATCGCTTTGTGTCCTCCGCTTGAAACCCTACACTCTGATAGCCAACCTGTAATGAGTCCTGAGCCTTAATCTCCTTTGCCTTTTCATCTTATTCATCAAAGTGTTAAAAGCCGAATTCTCCCACAAAAGTAACCTTCGTACATTGATTGATTGTTTCTTGAATAGGACTCGAGTGCCTTCCATTTCACCACATTCGATTCATTTATATACAGAAATAAGACTTTATACGGAATAAATCCGTATACGGTGCAGTGTGTACGGAAACATCTCATCCCTCTAATATTGCTTACAGAAACTGTAGAACTAGAAATTGAGAAGGAAGATTAAAATCCTGACTACGCTTCTACAATTTCACCTACTGCAGTTCTGAAGAAGAACTTCAAACCCTTTTCTATAAGGAGAATAGTTTACAACGTGTCACACCTGCTTTATTTACACTAAACCATCTACTACATGCCGGAAGACGTCTTGCAAGACACATATTTAGATGTGATTTTGAATTGTTTTTGCTATGAATTCCACAAATTCGTGAGTAACCTTGCAGTATGCCAAGTCAGGAAAAATAAAAACATCAGAAAAATGTTTCATGAGGAAACTATAACCTTTTTAATAACTTTGCAAACACTACAGACTTATACCACTGTATTTTGCAAGTTAATTAAACAAGGTACAGCTGCCTCGTGAAATATTTTGCTCTTTTTTTCTTTAACCTGTTCTTGCTATACTAATTTTACGAGTGTATCATTTATTGGTCTTGTCACTGGATAGAGCGAATTTCGCTTTCGATTTACTTTTTCCTCCACCGTGCTCATAGCTTTATTGATACAAAAGATACTGAAGTATGAGTGATGTTAAATTTATCTTGGTTACGTATATTGCTTTATTATTTATTACTGTGTTTTCGCGGTTATTTTTTCATCCCCCTTCTCTGTGGGTGTTTTCCCTCAACGTGGGTTTTTCTTCTTTGTCAACCTTCAGTTGCAATGATTTTTGCCATATCGTACCCTTTCCTTTTGATTTCGTTTAAATTTGTATATATAAATAATTAAATACGTGGTTAGGTGGAAAAGAGACCCATTTGGGCCTAATCTCGTCAATAAAAGGTCTGTCTATCTATCTATTGAATACCAGGGAAAGTGTTATTCATAGGGCTATTGTGCTATATCTAAATTGTTTTTTCCTCTTACATTTTGGCTAGTTGGGAAAAGCGAAAGTAAACTACCTCACTCCTCATCATGAATGTACAGTAAGCCTCATTCCCCTACCTATGTTTTGTTAGGTAATGGATCCAACCAGCCTTAAATTTTATACAAACCCCAACCATCCCAACACCATAAGCAGCATTGGTATTCCCCACCGTAATCAGCACCTGGGCAGCCTCACCAACGCAAAAGAATTTCCTTAGAATAACCTACATTTATTTTAGATGTTTACATTCGCATTAGCTGATTCGAAAGTGTCGTGACTTAAGGTCTGCACCACATGAAGTAGCATTTAGAGGCGCTTGTGGATTCCAGTCATATGCATCGCAAGAGAAGTTAAGGCAGAGCGTATATTTCTCGGGGGAATCGTCGTCGAGCTAAAGGCAAGAAACTTGGAGGAGCACTTTCAATTTTCCACTCGCTGCCCTCAACTCTTAATTCTATTACTTTCCATTAGCAAACTGTCACAACTGCTGCCCATTTCCCTGGAGAAGGCCACCCTCATTATGGACTGCCCTATAAATTGCCCTCCAACAGAAAAACTAAGACGTGACGCTAAATTTCCTCATTTAGAAAATTCAGCTGTGAAAATGGGTGGCCGACGGGAAGTTTTACTGCGTGTTTAGGGCGGAAGTGTTCCAAAATGAATATTGCTGACCACGAGTCACTACTGCCCATTTGGTTTCGAATGACCTTTTGTCAATCCATGCATTTCTTTCCTTTGTCATCTCGGAAGGGATACGCTTTTCGGTGAATGAGTATTTCGAAATTATAAGATCACAAACATAAGTATCACAAATTAATCACAAATATGCAAGCCCGCAAAAGCTACAGAAAAACATTTGGTGGTTCAGAAATTAGTATACCTGCCCGGAAAGTGCGTCACTATTTTTCACTTCTTGTACTTTCAGGATACAGGATGTATAATACATAATATATGTATACAGTAATGTCAAGGCTGTATCGTGCATTTATTTCAATCTCTGGTTGTAATATGTATATTGTTTCATTTCTTAGCTCTATGTCATTTTACTGGGAATTATGGTAATTCATTAAACTCAAAAGTTTCACTTTACAATTTTTAATCGTTGCCGGAATATACCATTATGTTTATGCCTTTGTAGATGATCTACCATGTATTTTAACTTCTATATCTTAGTTTTAATATTTTATTTATACAAAAGGTGTATTGTATTTGATCTCTCTTCCTTTGTTAATTTGGACTAAATGGCAAGGTATGTAACGTACTACACGCAATTCAATTTGCATATTTTTCTGTATACAAACATAATGTTGTTAGACGTCACCCACGGAAGATACTTGGAAAGTTTTTCCTCCCGTCTTTAGGCAAATGCCAAAATTTATTAATAATATTAGACTCTCCTCGAAGGTTGCCACCCAGACAAAGTGCCAAATTGAAACGTACATGTAAATAAATTTGTAGCTGTGTAATTTCTACTACTTTCATCGATATTAATCACTTCTTCGCTATTTTTTAGGGATCATTTAGCGACATTTACGAAAACAAATTAGCATCTTAGAAGCAAAAAAGTAATTTTCGAATTATCAGTGTTCTAGGATTCTAGGCCTATATCTACATCCAAGTACTAACCCTTGCCTTTTTTCTGAAGCGCATTCTCACTTGACAACAGGCTACAGCCGCTGCTCATATTCCCAAAGCCTCTCTCTTCTTAATCTCACTTCGTGATCTCTCCACCCCTCCATTACATTAGGGGCGATTTCTCTGTTTACGAATCTGGTACATGAGGAGAACCTTATAACAACATTAATTTATGTACGTATGAACTGCATAAGTTTGTATGTTTCTACTGTACAAACAATGAAAATGTATTTTCTGTTATTTATTGGTCATATTGATAGCTTTTTCGAATTTTATGATAATTTGCGATGCAATCTCTCTGTATCTTCATTCTTCTTTCCTATATCTTACTCTAGTTTTATACCCTTTTACTTGCCTCTTCCTTCCAATAGTGGATATTCGATGATATCGTACGGTATCAGTGTTTTTGTTCCACACATCCCATATATTTTTGCTTTTATATTGTCAGTGCATAGCGTAAAGTCCTTACGAATTGCAAGTTCTTCTATGCATATTGAACACAAATATTAGTTCCTTCTTGGTAGTAGTATTATTAAAAGTACTTCGACGTGCTCCTGGGCTCCCGTCGGGAATCGAACCCGGAGTAGCTTTCACCAAAGTCGAACGCGTTGTCCATATGGCTATCCGGGAGCCCTCCTTCCTTCTTTCCTTAATATATATTTGCACCTTTAATGCCCATGCTTACATATACATGTAGACATTTTGAGAACTGTACTAGAAAAGACGTCAAACTTCCAGGTGAGGATAGATGTTTTGCTCTAGGTCAGTGTCAAACTATTTCATCCAACGACGCATTGGGGTTTGGGAATTTGATTTACGGAACACCAATTAAATTTATTTTGAGGTGTGCTGTCTAACATAATGCAATGTGTAATTCGAATATTGAATTTTGGAATGATGATCAGAGTAAAATGCTTATTCTCAAAGTTTCGAAAGTCGGAAGTATATTGGAAGCTTTCAGAGTTCCCTTACAAAGGTAAATGTGATTGTGTATTCGCCCAAAAATTACAAGTGAAATAAAAAACAGAAAATATTTTAAAAAATCTCCCTTTAACGTACGATCAACTATTTATTCTAAACATCTATTAAAAACGCTCACTCACCGAATAATCAACGGAAGTACAAAACTGTTGACATTTGCAAACATCAATAGTTCTGCGGAGAACTTTTTCATATTTGAACAAGCAAATGGCGATGAAAAAGTTAAAAATGTTTCGCAAACAGTCAGATGTTTGCAATGACATTGCCGTCAAATTTCTCGTGGCACACCAACTGTACATTATAGTACCACCATATAAAGTTTTAAATACACTGTTTCTAGTATAGTAAAGTCGTCTCTATTTTGTTGTATAATAAACTTACAAAACGTAAACAAGCCATGTTTGGTTTCTATGAACTCTGAATAGGAATTTAGGTGTTTGATAATTCAATACGTTGGAATCCAGGATGGAGGTAGAGGTAGAGGCGGGAAGGGATGCAAATGGAGCAGCATCCCGAGGGACTGAGGGGAGCGGATTAATTAAACTCGGCTCCAGAAGAGGGGACAGTAACTCAAGACGTGGAATCTCATTGAGGGAGGGAAATATATCAACATATAGTTATAGGGTAGGTGGATAACGCAATTGATTGGGGAATTGCCAAACGAGTTGCAGATACTGATATGTAGCACCGACGTAGGTGAGTAAGGTAAAATGTAAGAGTCGAAAGACATAAGTATGCTAGCCATAAAAGAAATACGATTTGACAAGAACTATGTGCTGAATAGAAAAGAGAAGTAGACCCCATAACATAAATAATAACGAAACGAGGGTGATGGAATTTAGTCATTACAAAGAAGTTCGGTGGTGAAATCAGAAACTGAATCATTTGAACGATCCGAAAATGTTATTCAGGTAGAAAAATAAACAAAAAACGAAGTAGCTAGGGGAAAATAGCAATAGAATAGCACAAACAAAGAGAGTATTTCACAGGTAGAAATTGCTGAGAATAATCGGCACATAGTAATAGTGGTAATATGTGTAGTAAGTATTACATCGTTAGATATTAAGGAATTGATCATAGTGTGTACGCTTCCGAGGCGTTTCGTCCAAGGGTTGTTTTACCCAGAAACACTTCACCCAAGACTTTTCATCCAAAGATTTTTCACCAAGGGTCTGTTCGTCCAAGGTATATTTCACCCAAAGGTTACTTTACAAACCGGTAGTTTCGGAAGCGTGAGTGGTAAAAAAATGGTAATGCCATAGCCATATCACCTT
This sequence comes from Pachydiplax longipennis, assembly GCA_036926295.1. NCBI lineage: Eukaryota > Metazoa > Arthropoda > Insecta > Odonata > Libellulidae > Pachydiplax > Pachydiplax longipennis. Next base: position 42,018,663 of record JAVFKF010000015.1, read on the forward strand.
TCAGACTTCTGAAAACTGGCCACCACGTGGGTGACAGCCTTTATCCGAGGAATTGCCCCCGGCGGTTTGCCGATTCTGGCTCTTGGATAATTCCTGTGTCTCTTACTCATTGAACTACGAGTTCCTTTTCTTTTCCTTCTGAAAATTCTGGGTTGAAATGTCTCTGGGTGAGAGGTCCCCTGGGTGAACCGTCCCAAAACGAACCCTCTTCTGGACGAAACGTGAGGTGTAAATAATCTCTTGGGTAAATGGTCTGGACACTAGTGTATACATGTGGAGAGTTATATGGAATCGCTGTGATAATGGACTTTGACAGTAGCAGAAGAAAAAAAGGTGGAAGGATGGTGACGTATACAGTGGAGATGCAGTAAGTACCATAGAATTATGATGAAAATAAAACGAAGAAGTCCTCCTAAGGGTTAATGAAGAAAAAAATCTGCGGAAAACTCTGACGGAAAGATGAGGAAAATTGATCCTGTTGCACACATACTGATGCACGGTAATGTTCTGAGAGCAGAATTGGAAAGAATAGTGGAAGGAAGGAGCTATAGGGAAGAAGATCTTAGTTAGATTAAAAGAAGCAGATAATGGTTAGGAATTACAAGGGTGTGAGGCTATTAGTTGAGGACCGTTACTCCTGAAGAGCTGCAAAACCAATTTTGGATGGATTGCCCTTAATAATGAGGATAGTATTGCTGTTACCCTCTTAGAGATTTGGTAGAAGAGGAAACGTACAATATAATTTACTGATTAAAAAATTTAGGATTTCCAATATGAATAACAATGCTCTTACTTACGAAAAGTTTCAACTCGCAATCAGAAAACCATTTTTGGTATTTCGATTAGCTTTTTTTCTTAAACACTAAGCTTTGCTTGTATGTTATTAGTGAGGTAGTCATTCAATAGTTAAAGGTATCGATGGCGTTATTTCGAACAAAGTTAAAGCTACTTTAGATATAATTCAGGACAGCGTGATTGGACCCCTCCCCTTTCTGATATATGTCTATGACTTTAGAGAAGAGATAGAAATCCATGTGAGGTTGTCTGCTGATCTCTCGGATGTTTATAGAAAATTGTCAAATGAGGAAGACCGTAACTTTCAATCAATTCCAAGTTGCATGTCAGCTAGATTTTAGTACAGAAATGTCAGCTAGATATTACGTAGATATGCGAGTAGATATTACGTAGTTAATTTCTTTGAGAGAAAACGATTGCGCTAGAATCAACCCTCCGCGAACAATAAGCGATAACGAAAAGCTATAGAAGTTGCTCGAGCCCTCAGTATTTACACCCTCTACCACACCCCGAAAGACGGCTGGGTAATAATGAAGATGAAATAGGAAATTGGTCCCCTCCTGTTTTTGAGCAACTCAGGGTTAGGGCCAGCCAGTCAACAACCCAGCGCTCTAAAAAGACCAAGGAAACTGCCTGTTTCAAAAGGATGTTCTAAAGATCGCTCCAGAGCATCGAATCGAACTGTAGACCGAAACCGGTTATTTTTCCGGAGATAAAACCGAATCCAAACCGAAAATACAAAATTCTTGAACCCGAACCGAAATCAAAATTGTTATATATTCCGATTTTCGAATCTCAATAGCGAAAAGGCCGTTCTTCAGATGGCTTCAGAGCATTGAACCGGAACCGAACCGTAGGCTAAAGCCGAAAAAATTATTTTTACCGGAGAGAAAACCGGAAACGAACCGAAATCGAAAATAGTTATTTATTCCGTTTCGATTTTCGAATCCCAATAGTGCATATTTTATTAAAACCATAATTGGAGGAAGGTTTACTATACATTAATAACTACGAGTTGAAACTAACTGTTACTAAATTCCATTCTAAAATTAGCATAATATAGCGTAAATGAAAAGTATGAAGATAATTGAGAAATTTTCGGAAAAGAATAATACTATAATGTTCGAAGCGAAAACGTCGGTTCTAGGTTGGTAGGAGTATGAATCTGAACTGATATTTACTTTATTTTGGTTAAACTGGAGGGAAAACCGGAACGAAAAATATTACGATTCCCTGGATCACTTCTTCATGTGTTCAGTTCCATGAGGCGTTCGTAACATTCGCGAACATAAAAAAATCTTACGAGAATGTGTTCTCTGTCCCATTTGCGCGCAATCAGAACTGTTCGTCAACCGATTACCCTCGATGCCATCAGGCGATGGCTTCGTTCCATACGCTATTGGACACGGAAAGCATAAGCATAGCGGCGGCGGCGATTCATCGTAAAAAGATGCAAACGGTGAGGCAATGAGAGAAGTGGAAGCGTCAGAAAACTTGTACGGAAAGGCAGTTCGCATTGTTTGCTTCTGGGCGACACGCTTTCCATTGGATGTTAATACATTGAATATGTGCCCTTTTTTCCCCATCGAATGCGAGGGGATGCGCGCATATGTCTGCTAATTTTGGGGGGACGGCGCGAGTCTCATTAGCATTTAGATGGGCACTGCGATGGAACCGGTCGACGCAAAACCTGCTGTCGCATTAACGAAGTAGACGGGTGCATTCTAAGGCGTCTCTCAACCGGTATTAAGATTCTCGCCATCATTTAAAAATCCATCATTCCAAATTCCTCTATCATAATATTTCATGGCGAGAGGATAAAGAATTACGGCCCCTATACACTGCGGACTATGAAGGGAAACAAAAATGTGAGAGGCGATCTTGGAGAGGCGTGATGGGGTTTGTTTGGGTTTAAATCAAAGCGGTGAAATAGAAGTAGGAAGGTGAGGTGGAACTATGAGGGATCTATCGTTTATGTCATGTTGCTTTTGAATTCCGTAAGAACTATATTCAAATAGTTCGACATCGATATTGTTAGAAGGGTGAAAATTACCGGAGGAATGTAAAAATATTTAATTTTAGTTATGAGAGGCTTTACCAAAGACCAGCTCGAGGGCCCTCGTTTATAATTCCTTTAGTTTCATAATTATTTAAAAATTTACCACGCATTACAACATATGTAGAAATACATTCCAAAGAAAATTTAATCGCTACATCACGTCAAGAAAAATTCCAGTACATACAAATGTATCGATTGAAGTACTTTTGATTATATGGTAATTCTGTCAATAGCATTGATTAAGAGAAAGAAACGTTCATGATTGAAATATTTATTAAATCAAGAAATAAGAAATATGATCTAAAATAAGAAATATGATATAGAAGATACGAAAAATGATCTATTTTCTTGCTTTCTGCCGCAGTTAGAAATCTGATAGTGGCGTTATACAATCAATATTTAAAAATAATGATAAAAATACTATTCACAATAAGCAGTAGATTAGAATAAATAAGGAATAATTGGTTTAACAATATAAAAACAATGAATAAATCAAAACATTAAATGATATATATGATATTACTTTAACTTCACTATCGTTATTTATACTACAGAAAATACATGGTAAAGCATATGAGATGTTTCAGGGTTCCTGATAAGCTATCGTGGCAGCCAGGATGTCAGAGAGCAACGCAGCTGTATTATGGTTTCCTCACGTAATAACATTCTCCTAAATCTAACTATTCAAGCTAATCTACTTAAGTGGCATTTTAATTACACTGAATTTTATTTACAAATCCTAATATGATTGCCTCTGAAGATTGAGAAAATGTAGAACAGGAATAATCTTCTAATTAGGAGTGAAATATGCTTTTACACGATACATAATCAGAAAATACATCAATCAAACCACTTCTTACACCCAGTCGTCGGGAATCTACGAGTATGTATACTATAGTTGTAAAATGAAGTTCATGAGAATGCCTCAGTACTTTTCATTTAGGACCGCAACAGAACAGGAACCTCTTCTAATGCACCTAACTGCAGATTCGCCCCTGGCGAAAGGAAATGGATTCAACCGTAGAATATTTTTCATTTTATTTTCATTTGCTGTAATATACTCTCTCCTTAATTTAATTCACTGTATCTCTGAAAACCAAACTATTTGAATGTACGTTTTAGGAAGCGAAAATATCTGCAGTTTCCTCACCTTCAGGGTAATTATAGTAAATGCAGTATGATGGATTGAATGTAAAAAAACAGATAACTTGTTAAATTTTTGTGGGGAAATACGGATTCCTTCTTTGATTCATACACACTAATTGCGGTCTATCTATAGTGAAGACGAACGACAAACAGATATAAAACGAAAAAAAATTGTGTATAGAATGCAAGTAAGAAGAGGATTCATTAGAAAAAGTTGAAATAGATGAAACAATGGAATGGAAGAAGATAATGATAATAATATGGAAATGTCAACTTAAGGAGAAAAAGGAAAATGTGAAATGATGTTGGTATAGAGGCAATGGGAAAGAGAAGAATAGAGTAAGAGGATTGGCGAGGGTAATAGGAATCAAGATGCGAGACAATGCTGTAACACACACACATATACTCTCCATTGTCCTAGCTAATTGATGCATGATGAGGCTCGACTAATGGTGAAACACGGATAATCGAAAACATGGAAGGTGTAGGTTAGGTAATTTAATTTGTACGATGAGTAATATCACAATAACAAGTGAATGAGACTATTTTGACAAAGAAAGGATAAAGCGAAATAGAATGTAGTTCGTTCGAATATTATGAAATTGTACGTAACGGTTCAATACATTATATATTAGTGAAATTTTCTGAACCCACGTGGGATAAGAGACAGGTATTCCACTTGCTCGTATTCCATCGAACTTTATAAGAATGGTATTATTTGAATTCTTAAAGCTGTATAAATCAGTGTATACTTCAAGGATTAAGACCACAATCTTAAGTTGCAGCGAACTTCATCAGGTAACATTTTTCTTCATACTTTCTTGAATCGTTTAGTAATTTTAATTTAATTTAATTTTAATCGTATTCGTTCGCTTATCTGCACGCAGACTCTCCCTTTGCATTCTTGATAAATTCTAGTCTATTTATTTAGCTAGGGTAACCTCAAATTTCTTCCTTTTTCTGCCGTTTCTATGAGGGAAAATTTACAGCTTTACAAGTAACAAGCGGATCGTAAAATACATAATCATGTAGCTCATCTAATGATGATATCTGGTGAAAGACTTAAAAAGGGATAAAGACTTAAAAGAAGATAACACACAACTGAATGGCAAAGGACGAATGCTATAAACTATCTAAATTGCTATATTAATAAAACAATGCAGAGTGGATATATAGTAATTTCGTTCGATATTATTATATACTCCATTAGTCAGTTTAGTTCTTTAGTAAATCTCATTCCCGCTCCAATATATAGCTTATATTTGATGGGGACTCCCAGATATCCAAGTGGATATCGCGTTCGCCTCTGAAGATAGCGGTTCCGAGTTCGAATCCCGGTGCGTACCAGTACGTACGGAATGATCCATGCTGTCGAAGCACTTTACAAATACTACTACTAATGGAGGAGAGAATAATGTTCAACCCATCCTTCGGGTTGAATGCTTTACAGACCGCACAGCATTACGTCATCACATTTCGAGCGTCCTTTAGGAAGAATTCTGGGAGTTATTAGTTCCGTTGACTGTGGCGATTTGACCGTCAATTCCTCTTCCACTTGATGAAAGCTTCCAATGAAAGAGGAAAAGAACGACGGAATAAAAACCACCCGAAAAGGATTGGCTAATAGGATGGGGAACGCGAGCCGAAAAACCCACTGCGGACATTCATTGGCGAGATTTGGTTCGGAGATCATCACTCTTAGATTCACAAGATGAGCACCGATGTCATTCTCATCAACGCCTACTTATTCGTCGCCAGATGCGAAAATATTTGCAATCTCCGGTTAATCTTTCCGAATCACTTCGCCGAGATTCACCCGTTCCAATTTCACGCTCCCCCGTGTAGAATAAAAGGGAAGCCCCCCGCTTAGGGTTGCGACATATGCTCTTTGCGGCTGCGGATTATTCCAATTGCTCCCCCACCAGCGCCCCCCAGAACTCGTAAACAAGAGTCTCTCTTCATATATATTGGTCGTCAAGCCGAAAAAACGGCATTTGGGGGCGTAGAAGTGCACAATAGTGCCACGGAGATGAATTATTTAACGCATCTACGATTGCGGGATGAAGTGGCGTTCTTCGGAAGGAAGTCATTGTGGCCAATTTCCACCGCTGCTCTCTCACATTGATCCGAGAAACTGCAGCGGAAGCTGTTGGGGTCCGCGGAATATATTTTGTGTCAACGACTTAAGCTAGGAAATTTATGGCCATGTTTGCGGAATGTTTTGGGGGCATCTTATGGGATTGTGGTCGATAACTCGGCGATGTACGGAGAATATAATGTACAAATGAAGTGGAAGGTTTGTGTTTACTATGATTGTTATCATTTATGTTCGCCTCAAACTGGAGAACAATGATGTTTTCAATTTTTAAGCTTCGAAAATAGAGTATTGAGTAGACTGGTGTTTCGTCCTGCAGCATTATCTTCTTTTACACAAATAGTATGCATTAGCTCTAGATATAAAGATGACGAACGTATTTCGATAAAGAATGATTTTTTATTACGAAAGTTACTTTTCTCGATATCGCAAAAGTAATGATATAGCAAACGGATTTCGGTAAACTTTGGTGGATTTAGAAACACTACAGCTTGTCGACTTAGGAATGGGTTCATCAAGAATGCTTCGAAATCATATATCACAGTATGCGATTGCTAAAGAATATATTTAATGTAATATTAATTAGTTGTTTACGCTTATGACGTCAGGCTTCATCGTGTACTACACGGATGTTAAACTGGCAGCCCTCGTGCAGGATGTGGTCCTCCAACTCCTCTCCTGCGGTCCACCGAGTCAAGGCGAGTCTCCTTTTATAATACAATACATAAGAATAAAATTTTCAGTTTGAAACCTCTCCATCCGTCTATTCTTATTTAGGAAATACTTACCTCGATATTAAAATTTATTCCACAATTCCTTTACCAATTCGGGAGTACTTACATACTTATGCGATTGTCTTTTTACATGAAACAATAAAATAGATCATAATTCTAGAATAACTAAAAGGTCTTTCTGTCTTAAAGTAATTTTATAATTGTATTCTTCAAATTTTGAGAAACTAGAGGAAACGATGGTAAGTTTCCGGCAAAGAAGTTTAGCAAGCAATCAATATTTAATATTTTGCATTATATATCACAAACGCTGTGATATTTTCTGCGAATCAATCATCAAATAATATCAATAATTATATGCATTATTCTTACGTCAGTTTTTCTTTGAGATAATTTATTGTGTACTATACTTATATACTATATTTTCTTTATCTTAATTATTGATTCTCGATTATGGAGCTAACACAATGATTTCAGGCTTAGAATTTAGGATTAATTTGACATTTATTTCAATAAATATCAGAAATCAGTGAAAATTTTGAAGCAGAAGTAGTAAAATTATAATCTTGTACACGATGAGTCCGCGTGAATTTAAGTCGGTAGTAAACGATCCACAATAGTTTTGAGTTTGATATTTTACGATAATTCCAGTCGTTACATTTGCTTAGAAAAACAATAAGCTACTGCTGCTGAATTTATAATATGCAACATAGGAAATATAATCCGTGCGAGTCAAATCCAGTGCATTGAAATGGAGCATAAGCAAAAAAGGAAACAGAAAAACAGTCATTTTTCTGAATGAAAACAAAACTTGTGCCGACAAAATTGAAATCCTTGAATCCGCAAATCTAAAAGCATTATTTTTCCGTTCCGATTTATGATCCTCATTTTTTAATTATGAGAAAATGAAAGAATCTGTTATAAATATAGACAGCGAGGTGCAACTAGCTAACTAAACAAAGCTTTATATTAAAGTTTATTTTTTATCGATTAAAGTAACTTTTAATTCTTTAATCTTACGATTTTCTCTCCAAAATTTTATTTAAATAAATAATATAAATTTAATCTAAAGTAATTGAAAGAACTGTAAACATTAACTATATTTCAAGAGGGTATAATATTTTGACTGTTTCAGCGGAAAATACGGTTTGAAACGGTCCGTCATTGACAGAAGGAGCGAAACCGGAACTGAATCGAAATTTATGCTTTCCATCGAATCGGAGCGAAAACCGGACCTAAATATATTGTGGTTCGATGCCATAAAACTGGAAGAGTGAGGGTGGCTAGGGGTTTAGCTGAAATTTTTACTTTTCAGATATATATTTTAGTGTCCGTGTAATATTTTAGTAAAAAAGAGCCTAATTTTGCACCTAGACAACACCGCGTTTTTCCACTTGCACTAAATTAAGGAAGGCCGCACTTTTCTAACCCGCGATCTCGTAGGTATATTAATGAGGAAAAATGGCAACTAGAGCTCAAGTTTAATAATGGTCAGTGGCTTAATTCCTCGAAAAGATAGCAATATATGTATTGGTGTGTATTGTATTTATTGATGTGAGAAGATCGCTCATCTTTATCTTTCGATTGAGTTGCTGTCTTTGAATTAGAGAGAAAAGTGACAACTAGAGCAAGATCTCAATGATATCCTATGGTTAAATTTTTCGTAATCACCACATTTCGTCATGAGTTAGGATTCCCCTCATGAAATTTATTGGATAAGAATAGAAGTGATAGATTCTGTGGAAAATCTCCGAACCACGGTCACGGATAATTGAACTCAGAGCATGTTCATTACACGATTCTGAGGTGAACTGACTGAAAAACTCGGTTTCATATACTATACTTTACGTTTAAGCTGCGGGAGAGATGAAAAATGTTATGATAAAAATGAAGTGATGTCACTTTTTTAGTCAGGCCTAATCTCGAGTATTCGGCTAGTATATTGTTATGGAGAAACCTGCGTACGAATGCTAGAGAAGTTTCGGTGGAAGATTGCAATTAACTAAAATATATGAAAAATAGCAATAGCATGATGAATCTCCTATGGAACTTATGCTTATTCAATTCATGATGCTCCATAATATGGGATATCATAAAGTGAAGGCATCCTCAATTGAATCTAAAAGACGGAATGCAGTAGGAGCGAAGCCGGACACGAACCGAAATTTACTTCATTTGATCGGACAAAAACCAGAACTAGGAATGTTACGGTACTATGCACTGACTTTTTAAAATCTTCTCGTATACCATATGAGTTAAGCAAGTTTAGATAAAAACAGGGCTTAATTATTGATTTTCATTTTTAATGTTTGATTTGAAAGGTATTCGGAGCATGAAAAGCTGCAATTTATCACCTCCGCCTTGAGTCAGTAAAGAACTAGCACGTATACCTCGCGTATACGCCTGACTCTACGTGGATTTCAACAGAAGCGCTACTCTAGAATAACCCCTGCGAATGGATACTGACTTCCTTCCTTGGGCCAAAGCCGTCCTCGTCAATTGCTTTCTTTATACTGATTTGGCATCTTTTGTGATTACTTCCTATTCAAGCAATAAAGTTATCAATTTTACGGAGTCAGTTATGTAATTTGTTTATAATTATAGAATAAGTCGCTATATACCGAGTATAACGAAGTAACATTCGATCTTACATAAAAGTCGACCGCCACGGTTTGTGGCAAGAAATCCCGAATTTCTCACTTACCTCCAATAAATGTCGACCGTATATTCTTATATGTGTTATAACATATATGTTAACAATTTACTATCGAGAGTTGATTATGAAAAATATTATATGTTATACATACACTATATACGCTAAAGCTGTGAAATAACAAACCTGAATATTTAAAAGAGATTTATTACCAAATCGGCTATGGTAATGGCTCGCCAGGGAGCTTTTTAACACGGCGTGCTGATGTATGTAATCACACGTGAATCCTCATCAAGCTTCTTATTTTTATGTTTAGTGATTTAAAAATAAATTAACCTTTTGCTAATTAAAACTTCGACCCAAATTAGTCATCAATTTCATCCCAAAAAAAGTAGAATCCACAAAAGAGTGAAGCTCTTAAATTTATACTTATCAAGTGGACTGAAAAACACCATATACGCTACTTTATTCACCTTTTCAACATGAACGCATTTTTATCGAGTTTTATGATTATTCGACTCACCCAGGTTCTTTTCTAATGCTTAGAAAAGCCTCTTTTTTGGCCATGGATCCTTTAGTAAGCTCCGGAGCGTAGTACATACATCTATCTCATTAACTATTCCATATAGAATTCCCGGAGACATTTCATTCGAAACGCGCTGATTAAATGCGGAGACGACGTCGACAAAATAAATCTGCGTACCATCGACTATTCGAATCCTCATCAATTCCCGCAATCCTATCTTCATTTATTCACGCCCGCTGATGTAAGGGACATTTTGTTCGCCTGACGTAAAATATGAGGCTAGCGAGAGAGCGTGGTTAGGGTTTTATGGCGGAGGGGAGATATATTTTGCCTTTGTGGGGAAGATGGCGCAGGGGATTTGGGAATCAAAGGCGAGCAGAGATGACGCGGGTGTCCCACGGGGGCCATCGCTCTCACCACCCCACTCTCAATTACCTCTTCTCCTAATTCCCATCAAGTGAGCTATCTGTGTATTTGTCCCCTATTATTTACTCTCTATGGAAATTTTCTTTCTCTCCTTCTTCTCCCCTCTTCTTCCCTTTTTCGATTCCACGGACGCAGCACTGCCATAAACGCGCTTATCTTCTTCAGACCGCAATTGGTTTGGGTGAGTGGATCGTTACGCGATTTGGGTCCAAGTTTCATCGCAGATAAATGATTAACTAATAATCATCCTGTTACTTCGTGCAGCTAGCCAACTATACTACGCTAACATACTCTCGTATATATTGGCATCGGGAAAGTTTCCGGAAGGCGCTCTTTTCTCCCTACGAAACGGTACTTACAAGTCTCATTGTGGCGTCTAAGAGCTTGTTTTAACAGTTCATTATTAGATCCTTGCAACGTGGCTGAACCACATCGCTGCGTATTGTTGCATTTTCAATCTTTTTCAGAAGCAGAAAAGCTTGATTTTAGGGAATTTTAGGTCTCTCTCTTACATAATCGCCACGTCATGTTTGACTTTTCGAATGTTTGATGAAACTTCATGCTTTTTCATTTGTTAATAATTCGCCATAATTACGGAAGTCATTCAGCTATGTATACCTATGTATGGATCGACATCCTGAATTATTATATTTGATCGTTTCTTACGTTTCCCTTGCATAAGCCGACCATAGGATTTTTCGTAATTTTCGATTACTGTTAAATTACTTTCCGCTGATTCATATCGAAAAATAGTTGTAAACCCTTTGAATAAATGAATATTCTAAAGTAAAGTGGGCTAAAAGAGATGTAACTTTATGTTTTAACGCAATTAAATTAAATTAAACATAATTAAGTCCTTCAATTACTTACTTCGAGCCCTTTAAATACTTTCGTAATATTCATGTAATAATAAATGTTATGAATCTAGGTCTACGAAGCGTAGAAAATGAATTTCCAAGCTTTAGACATTAGTAAGTTGGCTAGATTCCATTTGTTCTTCGTTGATAACAGTTATATTTCATCTCAGAGAACTGTAAATCGCTAAATCGTATATTAAAGTGTAAATTATAATGAATTATACTTCTTAAATCTGTCCTTTATGTCATCATTTTCACTCCATTTAAATATAACTATTCCCAGGTCTTCCTCTCCCCCTACAACCATTTCCCTATGCACCGTCTTTTCTACCCGCTTCCATTCATTCTTTCTGTGATTTCAAATCAACTCAAAGGTAATTATGTCAATGCAGATGGTTGAATTGGCAAATTAGTTCGATAAGTATAACGCAAAGTCGAAAAGAATATGTTCTAAAATAGCGATAGAATTGTTAAATTGGTAAGAGTATATGAGTACTCACAACGTTCTCTCAAATTCGTGTACTGCATCTTTTATTCACAATTCTCTTCTCCTATGCATTTTTATCGTTTATCATTCCAAGATTACTTATCTGTAGAAATTTATTTACTTTCTGTCAGCTATAAGTTACATACGAATTTTATATTAATGTAATAAGATATTTTCAACCCCTAAATTCGCTGGATCCACGAAACTAGAGTAAATGGAAAAATAAATGATTTATGGACTTCAGCTTCAGAAGACTGAGGCATCCCCAAATCGTATGTTCCGATAGGAACCATTTGCAAGTTATACCGCAACCATCTCATTTCTGTGACTGAATTGAATCGATTAACACTGAAGTACACTAGAAATACAGGATTATAAATCAACTCAGGAGACAAGAGAAAAGAATTATCACAATTCCGAGTAATAAATCATTGATAGTATCAAGTAGAGAAAGGTTCCAGACATAATTTGCTCCTGTAATAAGTTGATTTTTTTGCATTAAATGAAAAGTGGGTTGAATAGTGTTAACATGAATGACATTCGCCCGAGGCGTAGGCGGTGAATCTATGGCACGCGTGCTCAACGCGTGAGAATTGCTCATAATGGTACGAAGAGAATTATTTGGCATCTCTTAGGGCTTCTTGTTATCTCTTCCACAAATGTTAAAAATTTCGACATGACTGGGACTTGAACCAAGGTCTCCCACCCCCGGTGCAGACCGGACATACTTTTAAGGCGCTTTCAACGTAAATAGATGCGGATTCCGTAGGTGAATAACAATTTTCTTTATTGGCAACGTTTTAAGCTCATCATAAAATGATAATGTAGATAATGTCAGTAAGTCACGCTAGGGTTCAGGCAGGTTTTTGTTTCTCCAAATATGGAACTAACTCATCCTCCCCAAGAAAGGAATGGATTACCCTCAAGAACCCTTCGAATAGTGTTTTTGTTGCCATAGTCGAATTTATCGAAATGCTGATAAAAATAGACTTAACTGCGGCGTAGACTTTTGCGGTCTTTTGTCATCTCTTTAATAGTACACTATATCTTTCTCTATTCTTCTATTCTATTTTTAAGAACATTAAGTTCTTAATTATTTTGATCCTTTTTTAGAAAATTTTTATTGATATTTTTTTTTCTCTCTTTTGATAGAATTGTTTTGATATAAATCTATTTTTGTTTGTCCTTTTTGTTATATATGCATTCTTTAATGTATATTTTAACTTTTTACTGTTATTGCTGACTCGCTCTTAAATGTTTCAATTTGTCACCGAATGTAATCCATTATAAAGGTCTCGCTCTGTTTATGGGCTTTTGTTAAATAGACAAATTAAAAGGTTCGAAAATACCACTTCGGAATAATAGTAAACGAGGTTTTCTTGTTTTTGTCAGTAAATACTTCATGCTTTTTTGGTATAGTTATGCTTAAATAAATTTTATTTAATTACGATTTATTACATTAAAAATGACAGCAGATTGTTCTTAATATAAAGCAAAAAATTCATTTTATTTTTTAATAGTTGACAGCTTTCGGTACGTTGAACTAAAGTAAGGTAATCAATTTCAACGGATTGTCTTCCTGAAGGCGGTTTATACTGCGAAACAAAATACTCTCTGATGGAACACGATATTTAAAGAGTTTAATACATACAGTTATATAGGGATATAGTTGAAATGTACATAAGGTTTTTCATCCACCGCTGTGAACAAAGAAGGGCTGCATTCCGTCGGAGGACAGCGCCTAAAATGAGCGGCGGATCGAAAATGAAGGGGAAGGCGTGATGTTGAGCTCGCCAAGTGGGAAATATCTCCATGGCAACGAGGCATTTTGTCAGGGATCAGATTTGAATTATGGCATATGCTTTGTGGAACGCCCTTGTGTTCCATTCGGAAGGATTTGCGAGGGAGTGTTCACTCCCTGGGCAGGTGCCCGATCGTAACTCTCAGTTAACTTTTATCCCTGCGTCAATCGAACCGCAAAATTAATCGCCTTCGCCCCTAAAAATGCCTCGCGAAACATTTCGAATACGCGATACATCTTCCGAAATGATGGTATAAACACCGATTCTCCAAATTATGCGGAGGTCCATTCAAAATCCCGAAAAATATGTTCTCCCGAAAATGATAATTGACTTCGGAGATGAAGACCTCTGTCGATATAGGGGGAATTGACAGCTCAGATGAACGACGAAATGCGGAAGAATGCGATGGACGCTCAACAGAAGCGTGCGAAGAAGAGACATGAATGAAATTAACCATCCCAGGGGTTGGATTCTTCCTAAAAAGAACAACTACTTAACTACTTCAGTATCTATCCGACCAATATATTAGTTCAATAAATATATAAGGCTGACGGTATTTGTGACGGCTTCTTTTCGAATGATGTTCACGTGACCTCATGTGTACCCCAGGGTAGCGTAATAGGACCTCTCCTGTTAATTTAAACGGATATGTTTCTGCTACCGGTTCTTGACGGGTGAAATATTTTTCATTTGCCTTTTGGTACATGACAGAGAGAAATGTATCTTTCGCTTACTTTTGTCTCAGTCTTGCTCACGGCTGCGATAACATGAAAACTACTCTGGTGATGCTAAATAAAAGCATTCGTCTTGGTCACTCCTTATCGAATGTTATGTTTTTCGTAGGGTCATTGTGCTGCCCTTGCGTGATTTTGGCTCACAGAAGAAAGCAAACGAAAAACTACCTCACTCCTCATCTTTCCCAGTGCGCCTCATGCCCTTCCTAAAACTATTGGTCGCCATTCGTGGACATCTGGTTTAAATAGAATTAAGCCTGAATACTTTACCAATTAAATTCGTTTTTTCAGGTAGATTCAACTTATCTCATTTACAACCAAAGGTGACGTAGTCGTATCCTCATTCATAGAAATGTACGGAAACTTTACGCTGGCGTAGAAATTCCTTAGCGACTAAAACTACGACATTTTCTGCTGTATTCTATTTCCTTTAAGGGAAACTTTTGAGATATTCTTCGAGATAGGTGTATTTTTAAAAATTTATTATTTTTCATTTTCATTTAGAGTCATCACTCAGGCAGCAATTCATTTATGAAATTGTATATAGCGATCCTTGGTGATAATGTTAACGACAGCATAAAGTAAGACATTCATGAAGCCCAAAGCATGCCCACGGAATCTTTAATTTGATACAGTGTTGTTATTTTTTATTCTACCGTCTTGTCACCATCGTATCCGGTTCTGTTTAAAGACGTTCTCCGTGAATTATAATTCCTGGCGAAATCAAACTAGAATGTAGGAGTTGACATTATTCCAATGTAGCCAATAACTAGAGTAGTTGAAATTTACATTAAAGATATAATAATGTCAGTATGCTATAATAATTATAAAATTATTATTATAATTTTTATATACTCAAAAATTATCGATTTTCCTTAAATCAAAATCTATTCGAATAAGAATTGTTATGTTTCACAAAAACTTACGCTGCGCAGGTGGCGATAAATATTTTCTGCTATTTCACGTTTGAAATGCATTAAGTTGTAAGAATCTAGCATTCATTTTAGTGTAGGCAATGTTTTCTTATTCAGTTGAAAACAAATTAATGAAAGGATCCAAATTTTTTCATTGAAAACATCCTTCCTAGATCGGTGTAAAAGCTTGTGCCGTTTGGTCCCGTTTCATCTAATGTCCAGCCTAAAATGAAATAATGAAAATAATAATTATTATTATAACCCCTTACCTCGTAACATAAATAAATACCCCGTTTTCTGATGGCTGAGATATGGCCTGCCTATGATACACCTTTTAGTAAAACTTGATTCAGTATGATCTTCACCGTGGAGAAAATAGCTACAATTTTCGATCCTACATGTCTATAAACCTTCCTTACGTTAACCGTGGTTCACTCAGTGCCTTTCGCCGGCCCTGGGCATAACAAAGCACCACTACAAGGCCGTCCGACCACCGCCTCTTTTTCAATTTTCCGCGAGAAAAACACAGCTTCCCTGAAGCGCGTCCATGGCAACGAGAATCCGCAGAATGAGTGGTGCGCTATTGGATGGCTGCTTTGGGACCCGCTTTGAATTAACCAGAAGAATGGGGATAAAGATTGGAGCGAAATGGATTCCGACCAGATGGGGATTCCCCTTCCAAGTCATTCCGCCCTTGATTATACTCCGCTCGCCTTCCGACGTTTAATGTAAGTTTCTTTTTCACTTCCACTTTATGAATTTGCTGCTCGCAGCCGATAAAGTATTTCTCCTCTTCAAAAGGAAGGGAGTGTTTTAAAGAAGATGTCTGAAATGAGAAAATTAATGCGCTTTTCCCGAGTTAAGATTAGACTCGGCGGTTTGATGGCGATGCTTCTACTCCACTGAAATCGCGTGTTTGGATTCTCGCTCTCTTGTACCATAACGCGTAATTTAAGATGAGTATATATTTATACATAAAACTCCTTTAAAACGCTCCCGCTTAAGGCTTACTCTTTCCCTTTTAATTCTCGATCTCGGTCCCTTTAACACGAAACACATCGTAAAATTACCGCTTAAGACGCCCTGCTAACCGTTTATAAGGCGGATTTATCCCGTCCCTAGATCCTCTTTAGCTAATATTACGCCTCATTTGATACACCAAAATTGTGTTGTATTCTCTGTATTGCCCTCTTCTCTCCTTTTCTCCCTCGCCTTGTTTCTAAAAAGGCTCTTTTGATTCTTGATTAGTGCACCTCATTTGATAGAAAAAAAATAACTTACATTATCTTTATTACCGTCCTCCCCTTTCCCCATCTGCCTCGCCTTTTTTCTAAGTAGGTTCCTTTTGACTATCTTGTTTTCGATGGCTAATTCTTAAAGAAGAAAATGAGGATTTCGCAAAGCAGAGTAATTTCCATCCCACTGTAAGAGCCGATGCTGCTACTTTGAGATGGAGTGAGATCTTCGCTATCAGCCTCGTCTCAGGGCAGAGCAGTAGGTTTAGAAGTGGCTGAATTTCCGTTCGTCGCAATCCCAAATTGTAATCAAAGTAAACATAGTGGATGTGCAATGTTTTGTGGACTATCTGTGTAATCTTGGAGAGATCGTGCTGCTGTTGAAAATTCGTTATCCTTCCATAGTTAACTGTCTCTTAAGTATTGATTGTATCACTGTTTAGTGAAGAATGATAAAATGAAGGAACAAAGGATGGAGATATCTTTGTCCAAAACCGCGATCCCTCCTAAAAAATAGGACGAGAAGGAAATCAGCATTACATAGCAACAATTCGCAGATTCTCAAGAAACCATATCTACAGCTCTAGATAATAAAGCAAATTAAGGAAAATTCCTATTAATTTTAAAGCGCATATTTCTTATTGAAAAATTAAAGAGCCAAAATTTCTCTTTTTTTCAATATAGAAGGAATACAAAATTGTCATATTCCGGTAATATCTGTATCCCGTCTATAATGTGGTTTCACTCGATCACCTGAAAAGCGTCTTACCTATTACTGTATAGAAATATAAAAATGTATACTGTATAAAATATAGAAAAAGTTCCAAAAATAACGCTATATATTGAATGAGTATATATTTAACTTAATAAATTATAGGATTCTACATAATTCATCAATCTTGAAGAGTTATTAATTAAAGTTTCCTGTTAATCTTATTAGTATAGAGCAAAAATAACACGTTTATATTTGTTCGAGAGAAATTTCCATTTTATATTCTTTTACCGTTTCTGTACACATCTAAGTATATTACCAAAAGCCCAACGGTCCAATCACGCTACCCTGGGGGACGCGTGAGGTCACTTGAACTCTATTCCAAACAAACGGGGGCGTTCAAAGAATTCCAAGAAATGCAGATTTCCGCTTCCGGAATAGCTTATACCAAAATGTAACTGAGATATATTGTGATGCGGCATCATTGCATCCGATAACCATCCATCCTTTTCATAGATCTTATGCAACGTGAAACAGCCCTCCCATACAGGTCATGCAACCTTTAAGTCCACATTCATCCATGCTTCTGAAATGAATTTTATTTCACACCCCACCAACTTGTGGTATTTCAGCTAGTGATAATGATAAATTAAAGCAATTGTCGCGTGGAGGGACAGTATCGAAGGTGACATGGGTTTCGCAGCAGATGCCTGCGAGGAAGGAAGTTAATTCGGTGGCTTCCATTGGGGGGGCGGGGAGGCGTCGGATCACGCATGCCCTCGCGCAAGCGCCATTCCCAGGAGACAAGCCCCGCCCCCACACACCCCACCCTCTGATCCATAAAAATTTGTTTGCCCATCAATCCGAAAGACACTTAACGAGTTCCTCCTTTAATTCTCATTCCTAATTATCTTCCTCGGAGTGACTCCGCCGTCGACAAACACTTCCTAAGGATTAGTTATTTTTTGAGAGTCGGTCCACACAAGTGAAGCTGATCACTTTAAGTTGGATGTTCCGCCGAAAACTTAATTTTATCATTTCTCTCTATGGTTTGATTTTCATTGCTGTGTTTTGAGTACATACGAGGGGCGTTCTAATTTATCCACAGTCGTCCGCCTCTGGGATAATTTCAAACGACTATATCTCCGGACGATATTGTAGTGCAGAATTATTGTAAGGGTCTTATAATGAATACTTTAGACAAACCTTTGCACGCAAAAAAGAACGGTAGAACGATTGTGGGTGTCTTCTGGGAACTCTTTGAACGTTTTACTCACCGAGATACACACACGAAGGTTATGACGTTCCTTTTATTTTCATGCAAGTTTTATCGTCGTTTATTCAAAATGTTTCCCCGACCTTTGAAACCTCTTTTGCTCTACTCATATGTTTTCATACATGTCCCTTCATTCTTTTAAGTTACTACTTCTTTTTAGGATTCCATTTGCTTTATACATACGGCTTTATTCCGGTCTTCCTCTCCCTTTAAGACCACTTGCAATATTTTCGTACGATCTCTTAGTGATTCTTCTTCTTTTCTGTGCACCCCTCTTCTC
Source organism: Pachydiplax longipennis (assembly GCA_036926295.1). Lineage (NCBI taxonomy): Eukaryota > Metazoa > Arthropoda > Insecta > Odonata > Libellulidae > Pachydiplax > Pachydiplax longipennis. Next base: position 42,037,391 of record JAVFKF010000015.1, read on the forward strand.
TAACTCAGCCATTATTATTTATTTATATAAATATTTATATTCCTTCTTTATCCACGTACACTCATTACTCACTACCGACTTCCAAAGTCCAAATGTACTTATTTCTCTTTCGTCTTTACTCGTATTAATAAGTGCAAATGCGATTCGTCTGGTGGCATAGGAAATTCATTAGAATTGGTTCATTCAAAAGAAATAATTTTTAGAAAGGAACGATACGAGAGCGTACAAAAAGCACAATCAAACGTAAAAGGTTTGCGTTGAATTTTACAATAAAGTCAATAAAAAAACTCATTAAAAACGTCATAAAATGTTTAAGCACAATTTGTCAACCAATTTAGATAAATTCATTTTTAGTATACAAATCATAAGTATTTTTGAAGTTTATGAGACATATCCGTAGTTGCGAACATTCTTAAGAATTTCTTTATATCTTTGGGATTCAACCATCTTTTTTCCTTCTTCCTCTCTCTTTGAATAATTAATATTATCATTATACTGATTGATTTTTTATTGTATGTCTTCCGAAAATGGAAAGACATATCTTGCAACCACATCTAAGCTGACTGCATTATATAAATTTTATTACATTCTATTTAAAATAACAATTAATTACTAACTTACCATTTACTTAAGATTACTTTCCTCAATGCCAAAAATTAAATAATAGTATAACATGGCGAAGTACTATTCACAAGCTAAATTAGGGGTTCCTGGATAGCCAAGTGGGTAGCGCGTTTGCTCGACTTGAAAGCGTCCCGAGTTCGATTCCCGGTGATGACCCATATGTGCGAAACGGCCTCAGCTGTCGACACTTAAAAAAAACAGCTAATATTAGCTAAATAAAGTCGTTAATAACATTATCCAACATGAGATGCTGTTTAATTTAAGGGATGGTTACGTTTACTAAAAATGTACTGTTTTTAGCGTCAAATAAACCTCTTCGGTAGTAAAACCGAAATATTTCATCGCAAGAAACCGGTTTATGCATCCCAACCTAAGCTTACTCGTCACTTGGATAACAAACCCCGGGAATACGGCGAGAAACCGGTTCCAAAGGCAGTCGCGGCACGGATTGCAAACCGGGTGTGGAGCGCAGGTGCCGTGATCTCGTCGATTTCTATGTTTAAGACGTCACTTTCACTTAAACGGGGGCTAATTAACATCGGGATTCGGTCGAATCCGCGCCTAAGGCGTCATCCTCTTTAATTACATCTCTTCCTTAATCACCTCTGCGGGATCGCCTCCCTAGAGAGAGACCCTCTCTCCCAGATGCCATTTATTTTATAATAACGAAGGCGGCGTGTTTTCACGCACCTACGGCTCCCCATAGCACTGTACGGCGATGATTCTTGACAGCGACCTAATAGAAAGTAATAGAATCGAGCCCCTCTTCGCATCAAATTCTTACCCATTACAGCCCCGGACCAAATTTCGCTCAAGATGGATCTTCCCTCTGAGATGAAAGCGTCGCTACATTTCCTTTGGCCCGCTTTACAAAGAGGCCCTCCCAATGATATCATTTTTATTATTCCGCCGGATGAATCTTACGCTTGATATCCATTCGCGTAGACTAAGGGTGGAGAACCATCCCTCAACCGCAGGTTTTATTATTTTATTATCTTATTACTTCTTTTTTCTAGTTTCCAGTTTCTATTACATTATGAACACTGGAAAAGTTGGTTATGAAAAGTGAATTCTTCGATTTCGTTTTTTTATTAATTTCAGAACTTTTATTGCTATTTTTCATAATGACATATTTTGCAACCTTGATTTTTTTATTTCATAATTTACTCTTTCTGTTTATTTTTTCTGTATTTTTTTTCTGTTTGCACTAGTTATGTGAAGTGTACTCGTAATATATATTTTATTTCTTTTATTTTGGCTTTGAGATGTCTAAACCTGATTTTACCTGAAATAGGTAAATGTGGCTTTGAACACAAGGGCGTGCACCCAGGAAAAATCCCAAATAGAAACGGACCTGAAAAAGTCTGACGGGACCAGGAAACGAACCCGGGATCTTCCTCTATCCAGGAGGCTGCTTTGACCGACTAAGGTAAAGGTAAAAATAAACCAACTGATTTCATATTAAATTTTATTTAACTATGGATTAGGTTTCGCAGGTTTATCATACACCCGTTCTTGGTGGTGCTTTCCTGCTTTGGCGTTTATTTCTCCTAAGCGCAAACTTAAGTTTTTAATGTCTTTAGATATTCCAAAATTTTCCATTTAAAGATTGCTTAAACACGAGTTGCGTCATGCGGTTTTGTCTATATACAATATACCTTGATTTATGTGTCGTAATTATTTAAGTTTACGTAGGTAAGGATTCAGTGTATGAACTTGCAAGAAGTATCGGTATGTGTAAAAATAATGATAGAATATGTTACGTATGCTATCTCAATTATTGCTGTAATTATTGCACGGTTGTGTTAATGAAACCATGTGCGACTGCTTCAGGAGAATCACAAATAATTAAATTAAAAAAAAACGTACATTCGTAGATCAACTTTTGCTTGTTCTTTGCACGGAATATCCACAAGTATTCTTAATATATTTGAGAAAATATTAATTGTAAAGTTTGTGATATATTTTATCCTTCCCTTGAATTTGTTTACACCACTTAATTCATTATGTTAGAGCTAACTAAACCGCATTCTATTGATTGGTTTTGAAAATGCTTCGACACTATTCGCAAGAAACGTTGTAACTTAAGTTGCGTGTTGAATTCATTTTGCAACAAAGGTGGATATGGAAAAACAACCCCTCATGATCATAAGTAAACTATACAAGGAATTATGTAATGCTTTCTTTATAATTTTTTCTCTAGTTTACGTGCAATAATGCACAAGTAGTGGGGTGGGAGTCTTCTCAGGGCATTGAACGTAAGATTTACGTTCTGGTTTTCGTCCGGGTTACTAGAGTTCAATAGAAATTTCCCGGTTTTTCTCCGTCTACCAATATTGGTCCAGTTCGAACAGTTCTTTCGCTCCTACTGTAAGAATAATATACCCTTAGGAAATCTATTTTACAATGTTACTTTTTCAATTAGAGAAGTTCAAATTAATTCTTAAAAATAGCTTGCAAGTTTAAAAGATAAATTATGTAAATATTTGATTGATTTAAGAGAAAGGCACTCGTTCTAGTTAGCTGCAATTCAATGTTACCCTATTTTAGTGCAGCTTCATCAATTACGCTTAATTAAAATGGTTTCGTTTTGGGTTTGAATTCACAACGGAGTAAATAACGGTCTGCGGTTCAGGTTCTATTCAAGTTAATATTTTCGGCTCGCGTTCGGTTTTCACTCCAACAAAAATAATGGGGTTTTCTCCGGTTCGGTTTCGGTTCGATACCCTGGACCTTCTCTGACATTCGGTGTGAAGCCATTCAGTAATATCTACAGAAGAATGCACGAATTTCAATAGTTTCACATCGCAATGTTGCTTATATTTCGAAAAGAACATTGGGTGATATATGTTTTCAAGGAAATTCTTTTTATTAAGTCGTAAAATTCAGATGTTAAACTATATTTTTTAGGAAGGTGTCACAGCCAGAAAATAAAACTTAGACCGCAGAGAACTAACATAGCTAAATACTCATTTTTAAACAGAGGGATAACAGAGTGGAATAAGTTGCCTGAATCGCTTTTGAAGCCCTTTCCAGCTAATCTCAAATCATTTAAAAAGAAATGTGATATAATATTGTAGATGTAGATTATCATTAGGTCAATTGGATATTGTTCTCAGCATTTTTTGTAAAGTTATATAATTAATGCATTTGTATACGCTGCCACCATTAGTTAATAACATAGATATTTTTGTTTCTACTATGGGTGACTGGTAATTTTATATTGTAATAAGATTTGTAAATCAGACAGTGTTGACTAAATATGTTTAAATATCAGATTCTATATCTTCTATAATCATAGATATTCTTGTTTGTACTATGGGTGACTGGTAATTCTATATTGTAGTAAGTGTTGTAAAACGGACTGTGTTGACTGAATATGTTTTAAAACTCTGACATTATATTTTCTACATATTTTTTATGAGTTGCCACCGGACAGTTGTCCACTTGTAACTTCAGATTGTAAATAAATAAATAAATATGTTAAACTATTCCAATGTAACTAGTATGCTATTTAATCTTTTCCATGCAACCGAATAGTACTCCCGCTGAAAATAAATATTTTTCCCACTCCTGCTAACGAGCTATTTACAACCGCTAATTAAATCAAAATACCTTATTCGTGTGAGTAAATCCCATTTCAAGCGTTTATGAAAGCTTTTATTATTGGTATTAATTAGTAAATTAATTGTTTTCGCTTGAATATATTTTTGATATTTTCAGTAAGGGTCAGCATATAATAAAGGTGTAAATAGTAGAGATAAACTTTACAAGATTAGATTTTATATGCTGCTATAACCTTTAGAAACATTTCTTCAACAGTCTTCAAGTGAGATCTCACGGTTGGACCTATCAAATCTCCTTGTAGTACCCAATTACCTACATCCGTAATGTATAAGGACGAGCTCTTAAGAAACTTGGCTTCGTCAAGAGAATGGTCGGTAAAGAAGAAGAAAAAAGTCCGCGAGCGATGTCACTTTGCGCTAGATAGGCATCAGTTTGAGTTTGCACGTAGAATATGGGACCCTGCCGAAAAGTGTTGGAATCGCGAGTCGGAAAAGCTACCGCGAAAGGCGATACGTTTTTGTAAAGAATTGTTATTACAAATCAGTGAATGTTACTCAGATGCTTCAAGACGGATGATGGGAATCTTTAGAAAGAAGAAGATTTAAACAAAGGTTTAATTTACTTAATAAATTCAGGGAGAGTACTTTCTTAGAAGACGTATCCGATATTATCCGTAGGCACATAGGCCACTCTGATACTGGGGGGAAGGTCTGAGAAAAAGATGCTGGGACTGGTCGCTTCAAGAATTCATTTTTCCGCGGACGATACGCGAAACTAATCGATAAAGGAAGTAGAGTCATGGTGCATGCACCCCCTGCCTCAGACCAAAATGCGGGTGTCACGGTAAATATATTGTTTTAATAATAATCATTTTAAAAAGATAATGCATAATTCAGTTGTTATCACAGATCAGTTGTTAGTTTGGAAGTTAATTTAGGGTTTAATGACTGAAGTGAATGTACTATCCTTTCAACTTGGATATTCTATTAATCTTATCTAATGAATATTAAACACCGAGAATACAATATTAGAAATTGTTTTCCCTAAGAGTAATAAATCCTGGACAACGAAATAAAGTCAGTTAACATTTGATACTTTAAAACAAAAGTAGACTGGAGAATCCAACATCAACCTTTCATATGACAATATTTACCCTGAGGTTTTAATGGTTGGGAGAATTTTAAATGTCGTTACTTTTTATGATGAAAACTTGAAACGCATGCTCTCTAAATTTACATTTTATATGTCACTCATAGATAAAAAGATCAACCTGAACGTGTTGCCGATGTTTTCTGATGCAACTCAACATTCACGAGTAAGTCTTGCTTACTCACATATCCGCGCCTTCAACAGAATCTGCATTTTAGGTTCCTATAGAAAAAAGGACATGAAAAAAAGAGCACTCGATCCGGAACTCGAATCCGAATATCCATTATCCGAACTGGATGAACTACGTCGCCATTGCCTGTAAAGTCTCCCAAAACGGCATGTTTGAATTTTCTAGTAAAGATAGCTTAGTTTGATACTAATATAGTATCAAACTAGTAGCTAGTATCCATAGCAAACTAGTAACTAGTAGCCATACGGAATGAGGTACATGAAGGTTCGAGTCCCATTCCTTTCAAACCTTTTTTATTCTCATCTTTCCTTGAGAATTTTCCCAAGGACCTGCAAAGTCACCTCTCATCATATGCCTTAAATCTTCGAATAATACGTGATATATTATCACTGGGAAGTTGAAAAGGATTGAGCTCTCTGTAAATGCTGAGTTCGAAGTATTGTCATACAACATTCTCATAATCAATTCTAATTTACTACTACTCTCCTAAGAACCATCGTACCGTTTTAGTCCCAGCAATTAGTTTTCTTCCGTCCATTTTTTAAAGCTATCTCTTTAATTTAAATGTTTTATGACAAAGGGCTGGATGTGAGAAGAAACTATTTAGTCCCAGTCTCACCCGAACAAAGATGTATTGTTATTATTTATCAATATCCTCGATATCATCCTCCATTTTAGGACAATCAAAAATCCCTTTTTAACTCCTATTCGTAATTAATTGAAAAACTCAAGCGCCGTAGAAAAATAAATGTTCAGGGGTGAAAGAACTGTATAAGGATGGTGGAATTGAATTTAAACAGCATGAAAATTCATGATTTGAACTCAAGGAACTTGAGTGAAAGTGAAACGCATCCGCGGATTCCAACAATCGCGAGATAATTAGAACGCACCCACCGCGAATGTTTGCGTGCTGGGTTAATTGGGCACTATATTGTACACGCATTGTGTTTAATGGGTAGTAACAAAGAAAATATACTTAAGTTACATACAAAATGGTGGTAGTTTTCTTAAATAAGAATAAGAAACACACAGTATGCTGAATCTGTAAGAAAAAAGTAATCACCCTAATAATACACTTCTACGTTCTTTCGACAAATAATTCAACGTGTGTAAATACCGTATACGTAATCTCTTCTAATGTTTTCTTTGGGCTGCAAGAAAATAAATGCGAGCGTTTAGTAGTAGTTTTCTTTATAAGTGCTCCGATATCTGAGGCAATTTCTTAATAGGGAGTTGAGGATGAGAAAAGTTTGTCATCCCAAAAGAGAAGAGCGTGTGTGATTCGTATGTATGTACGTAACTAGTTTATTTCGGAGAGAATAAGACTCCCTAAGGGGAGAGTCATCGAGAGTTACTCATCGGGAATCGAACCCGGAATCGCTTTCACAGAAACTATCTAAAAGCCCGAGCGCTTAGTTTACGTGTCTGCACTACCATTACCAAGTAAGATATAAGTTGCAATTGTTTTGATATTTTTACTAACATGACCAAATCATGAAAAATCTAATCCATTTATACAATTCATAACATGCAAAATCACTTAATTATCTGTGAAATCTGTAATGAAAACTAAAGATATACGGTTTTTAATCATTTCAAGATATAGTGGGGCACTGGTCAAATTAGTTGAGCGACAGTTAAAACAGTATTTCTCGGCCGTACCCGCGCCCATATTTGAGAAAACCTTGGTCGTATACCATAAAGAGTGGGGGTTAAATGGACGAGAGATGTTTAGTATCTAAGTAATGTAGACCAAAGTCGTAAAAATACGCATAATAAACCGTTGCCAAGGGATTTCTCTTCCGTAAACACAAGCTTCATCGAGAAGCAGCAATTCGCTATCAACCACTGATGTCACAGCCCATGGATTAGAGGGAGGGAGATACTGATTCTCTCCGAAGTAAACTAGTTATTATTTACACTCATACGCACGAATCACACACGCTGTTCTCTTTTGGGATGAAATGCTTCTCTCATCCTAAACACTCTCTCTTTATTCTCGATATTTGCTATTTAAACTCGGAAACACAAATTGTAGTTATTATAATAGCCACAGCAGCCCCTAAATACATGTAACTTATTCTTGTATTCAATGTTGACTTTATGCATTACGTAAAAATTTTCTAAATCATATGCACCCTCTTCCTCAAGGTCTTGCACCTACTTGCAGTTCCAGGCATTTTTTTCTTTTCTTAAACAATTTAAAAGCATTAACATCCAGTTAGACTAACCGTCTGTTGAGAGGGCGGTTATACGCAACAAAGATAAAAACAAACTTGTAATAAGTATCACTAGAAATTAAAATAGCTAATGGCTCATATATGAAAATACATTCTTAACAAAAGTGCTTCTCTGTGAACACAAAAACATAAAGCCAAAATAAGTGAAAAATACAAATGAAATCATATATTTCAGCAGAAAAGCAAGAAAGTATTAATTTTCTATACAAATACGAAAATATTTTTCGAAAATGAAAAAAAATCACAAAAAGATATGCATTAACTCATTGTCTTGGTAATCGTCCTTCTAATTTGAGGTTAGTCGTTAAAACAATCTTAAGATGAGCAAACAGCGCAATAAATTTTTTGTACATATCCCACAAATATTGCAAAAAATCTAATCTGTTTACCATGCAATTTGTGAAATTTTGGATGAAGTAATCAATCGTCGTTTTTTGCTTGGTAGAATACAATAAAAGCAATTTATATAAAAATTATTCAACAAAGATTGATGTTAAATTTTTTCAATAATAATTATAAGAAAATCAGCTCTAAATTGAATTTCCTTTCGAAAACATTGATATTTTAGACTTCTTAATTTGAACTTTTCCTCCTCAGGGTTTTTAGCCAAACGTTTAATTATTCAACGAAAATCGTTTACGACGCTAAATACGGCATAAATATGCAGTAAAACGAGTCGCAACAAAGCTATCGCACTTTCGGAGATAAGAGTAAAAAAAAAATATCTCCCGAAATTCCATTTTCCTCCTGTTTCGTTATTAGCAAACGGCGTAAAATCCCAAGAGCAATACAAAGGGATCGATTCAAAGGGACTTTTGCTTCGGACGAACGATATAAACAAAAGGGTTTTACGGTCGTTTCCATGCGCTCGGCGTTGAGACATAGCGGCCATATATTCGGAGGATTTATTTTGGAATGGAAATAGGGGGGCGTGGACACGGTTAAGATGGGGAGTGGAGATATGGGGAATATGATGATCTTTGGGATCGAGCGGAGAAATGGGGAGCAGATTCTCGAGGAAGTGGAGCGGATGTGTGCACCGAATATTCCAATTGGAAGCCCAGCAACTGGAAGATAAACGCGAGGATATGAAGAATCGTGTGCCGGAGAGAACAAATCAACAAGATGGAGGAAAGAGTTATAAAAATTCCCGCAATAAAATCACCATTGGCAGTGAACGAGGAAATATAAAATAAGGTCCGATGGATCCTATTACTCTAGAGGTTGATTCTCACTTGGTACCTATTGGTGTAGACCGCATTTGGGAAACCATTTCCCGACCAAAGACCGCATATCATTATTGCTATATACAGCGTCATCGTGTTGTTGCATCATTTCCAAGTTTTTGTCATTACCTTACGATAGGATATCATCTCCCTGCAATTCATTCTATAATGGCCCACATTCCCAATGTATTGGTGGAGTAGTAGTATTGTTAAAAGTGCTTCGGCAGCTCATTTCGTGCGTGATCCTCTTCCGGGAATCGAACCCAGGGCCGCTTTCATAGAAGTTGAACGCTTTACCCACCTGGCTATCTGGAGGCCTTCCCCATGTATTCTTGAGGGAAAATTCAAGAGCTCGGCTTCAACGAAAGTTGGCAATAGGACGTTGTTGAGCACAGAATTTAAAAAACCTTTGCATTTTTTTTATAAAAATTCTCGTAATTTTAAGTCAAAAACAATGTTTCACTGTCAGTATAGGATCATTACTCAATTTTCCATTCCATAGTTCTTCTCTCCGTCGATTTTGCTTTATCCAACTTAATTTTGTAAAAAAATCCTCATAAAATACGACGTTCCAAAACACTTTACAGGGCATAGTTGGATAGGCTTAAAAAAGAAATAAAGCCTGTTTGAGATGAAGACGAACTCGATCCCGACAATTTTAAGGGTATGAGACCTCCCCCGACTTTTTGTCCGTATTGCAATGTTCATATGTCCGAACTTCGGTTGAAATCAATAGAAATGTTTGGGAAGAGTGATCGGTAGATGTAGATTAGTTGACAGAATGACAATATCTACAAAACACCTTAGAAAAAGTTGTTTGCAATCTTACATCATTTGGACAAAATATCTCCGCATAGGTCATGACTTAATGATCCTGAAGTACCTACGCAGCTTTTGCTAGGATATAAATACCATATCTATTTATATTGTGGAAATTTACTGGTTTCATAGTTTTCATTTTACTTAACGAAAATAAAAATAATTTGATTTGGCTAGGATGCCACTGTAACGCCCCCGACGAGGTCTTGGAACCCATGCCGAACCCAACTACAACCTTGAGGCTGCAAGATTGGACCATCATACGATAGTCGTACACATCGCTGAAGGATCGTGCGAAGATCCTAGAGCTGATTGATCCAGGAATAGTTCAGTCGGTAATAAATTGTCGAAAGCCGAATTTTTCCAATATTTTAACCTTCCTTCAATTACGCTTAAGTAAAATTTGAATTTTTGGGAACCAAAAATCGGAACGCAATAAATATCGGTTAGGGTTCGAGATTTTCAATTTATTTCGATTCGGGTTCGGTTTTCAATCCGGAAAAAATATCGGTTCTTTTCGGTTTTCGGTTCAGTTCCTATCCGATGCCCCGATCACGAATGTTATCTTTCGTCCCACTGTGTTTAGTTCTTATGGGATATATATTCAAAAACATATTTACACAAACACACATATAGAAGAAGAGAGGGTGGAAATATGGGATGGAATTCCTCATCCTTTGCGTGACATTTTTATATCCGATCTCCGCTCCGCAGAAGGAAAAGAATTCCACATTTTATGTTCGCTGTTATATAAGCAATCCCTCAAATGCCGGGTCCCTTTGGGATGGTGTCCGAATGGCTGAATGCAGACCCCAAACACTTTTTGTACTCCGCTTTCATATCCTCGGAAACGTCAGCGAAGGATTCATGTGCGCCCTCCAAAATGCGGACGGCGATTCCATTGGATTTTCATATCTCCTGAAATTTAACTTCTCTAGACTCGTCCGAGGAATTTGTTATCTTACGTTCGGTCAGCGATGGGAATGGAAGGAGGATATGCATCATGTTCCGACGTAGTAAATGTGTGTAAAAGATTGAGCGACCGTTTGACATTTCTATTCCTGTTAATCAAGCCATCCTAGCCGAGTTCATCCTGTGGGATTTTCTTTAGAAGAATTCGCAAATCAGAATCGGTTATTTTAAAGAGGATTCACCGACGGAAATTTGCCACGCCTTAAATCTGCTATATTCCCGGTATCCAACAATGCAATATTTTGAGAACAAATTTTAATTTACTGCATATATTTAGCTAATTAGACCACAACAACATATTACGTCATGTTCAGACGTAACTTTATAAATCTGTGAAATAAAATACAGGATTTTATGGAGCTCTCGAGTTTCAATGAATCTCCGAGTTAGAATAAGGTCTTTATTAAGGCAAGATTGAGACTGAAAAGTCTCTTCTTCCATCCAACCTTTCTTCAATAATATTATATACAAAGAAAAGAAATAGAGAGGAAAAATTAAAAAGGATTGGATGTTAAAAAAAACTAAGGTGATATCTTAGGAAAAAAAGATCCACTGCAGGAAAACACCCACAAAGAAGGGTGGTGTCAAAAACCTGCTCAAACCTACTGATAGTACAAGCTAAAAGATATAATAGAAAACTGTGTATGAAATGGCAATTACAAAAGCAGTACTATAAAGAAATTTTAAAAAATAATAAAATAAATTCAGAAAAAGAAAAATTGCCATGGTAAACAATAAGGAAACAATAAATATGATGAAAACATAAGTTAAAACATTCAAACGAAATTACAAAATAATAATAAAAAGTTATAAGTTAAGGCTGAATAATATATATATATATATCATTATATTGATACGCTTGAGAAGGAAAGAATCACAAGCTGAGTCCGCTATTCCATGTTAATATATGTTATTATAATGACTTTATTATGTCCAGATTATTATTTTAATTATTTACAGGTTATTACTATCGCATCAACTTTCCTTTATTCTTGAGCAATACTCGAAGATTTCTTTTCACACCACTAATTTTCTCATGGAAACACAATTATAAAGCCCATTAACTCTTGTAAATTCTATTCTGACATTATAAAAAATCCACATTAAACAAGCTACTTTTTCAAATATTTTAAATTCAGAAAAAGTTACACGTCTTAAGAAGAGATTGAGCAATATATTTTTTTAATATTAAATTATACTCAGCAGTAAGGGTCAAAGTTAATGTTTTTATCAAAAAGATCGTCCATGTGCTGAATGCACCCCACTTTAATAAACCTCACATTAATGAGTGATCTTGTTGAGACTACCTTTTTAATGTTAAACTATAAAATTTAGGCCTTTATCGTGATGGTTTTAAACGAACATACTTGATGGTTAAACAATGTTTAATATCAGAACCATCAGCTGATATAGCGAAGTCTGTGAAGTTTTCCCCAATTCTTCCTGCCTTTCGCATTAGAATTATCATGATGACATATATTTTGCATATTGAAAAATTATGCAAAATATTGCATATAAATTCTTGTCTGTCTCTGGATTTATCATCTCAAAGATCAAAGTGATCATTAGCTTCGAAAAGATTGGTTAAGAGGGAATAATGCTTAGAGGAAATGATAGAGAGCGAGATAGTTTACCATTGATTTCTTCACTGAGCCAGAATGACACAAGTTCACTTCTAAATGCAGTAAAATGACTAGCCGCATATATTCTTCACATCATTCGATTAGTTGTCACCAAGTTGCAGGGTACACACGTATACGCCCCAATGCAAAATTCTTTAAGGCGTCCCCATGTTCATATTTCCGAACCAATAACAAAGGAAGAGTCACTCAGCACGCCCCCTATTCCCGAGGGTCTAATACTTTTCTTACCCAACTTACCTTGGCAGAGCAGTGCTAAGTTATATGTCATGTTTCAGCATCACTCACACCTAATTGTAAGTATAATATAATCGCAACCGTGGGCAAGACTGAGGCGAAAGTAAATTTAAGTTCCTTTATCCATTTCCAAAAGAAGGGGAAATTATTGCATCAATAAATGTGTGATACCAGGAAGGATATACATCAGAAGTAAAGCTCTATTAGGTTTAATAGAGGTTCAAATTGATGCTTAAGTCGTTAGTTGGTTTGTAACTGAGTTAGGATTGGTGCTGGAAGTATGGTCGGAATGATCGGTATGGAAAGCCCAGGTTACCGACCTTCTAAGAAACCCAATGCGCACTTCAATAGCCAAGCGGATCAATTCTAAAATCTCCCTAATAACTTCCCGATAATGCATGGGAAGATTCTACAACTGATTCAAGTTGGGGCGGAAGGTTCTAAATTGAGTCAGCTCTTTTTACGAGCTCGCAATTAACTGCGTTGGGTTGGGGGCAGGTAATTCCTTCAGTATAACAAAATAAATTGTTCTGCAATGTCCAATGAATAAATTTATAGAAATTATAATAGAATTTATATTTATGCAACCAGTTTTTTTCGAGCAACAGTTATGCTAGGGTGGAACTTTTACAATTGGTCAAATAGGGGAAGATTCTACAATTGATGCAGCCAAGCTATCATCTTCAGTGGTAATAGAACGAAAAGGTATAAAAAGTGATGTTGAAGTGTGATTATTCTATGGAATATTTGTGAAAGCTTCATTAAAGAAAAGCTAAATAAATTATAACAAAGGAACAATGTGATATAAAAAAACTTTTAGACTTCGCAAGAATTATTGTGGGACAGACATAATTTCGATTCATGTAGTTCCTTCCTGAGTCGAAACCTTGGTTGTCCAACAATACATTTTGTGGAGTGTAAAAGTTTGAGTTTTACTCTGTTCCTGATAGAAATCTTTCACTAATTCACTTCCCAAGCTGTTAATTCAATAATAACCCAGTATACCAAAGACAAAAACCCAATTTTTGCATAATATTTCTTAAAAATTTGTTCCACATCTCGTTATATTTAAATTTAACACTATATTTTCATATAAAGTAAATATTTTTACCCATTAACGGCAAAAAGAAACAAATAAAAACAAGCATTAAATAAAATCATCTAACCGTTTCTTTGCGGTATGAGCTAAACTCCTTCACTTCCACTCAATACATCACATTTCTTTCCCGCCCACTTCATTCATCCGATTCCACGTTTGCAAATAAGAGTCAATTCCGAGATCGTAACGGACGCCGAGGTTTTAAGCGTCTCCGAACGATCTCATTTCCGAGTTCCGAATGAATTCCAAATCGTCCGTTCGATACGGACGAGTCCATCAAAAATAGATCGGCCGGCATCATTTCCGAGTTTCATTATTTTCCGAAGAGGTTTAACTCCGGTGTTTATTTTTGGGTGACAAAGCCGGTGTAAGCGGGGAAAAGCGCCGTTCCGTCAATATTTCACGACTCAATCACGAATCACTCAGCTGATAATGGGCCGAGGCGCGGGGCTCGCGTCCATTCGAAACGTATCATTACTTTGAGCGATGCGAGTTTCATAGAGATATAACAATTACTTGTTCCCCCGCACGATTATTATGCCCTCTCACGGAACGCCCAGCCGATTACGCGTTCATTTTCGGAATCGCGCGGCCGATAAAAATCAATGTGAGGGCCGACACTTCGCAGCGTGTAATTCAGAGCCATAAAGGCCGCTCCGAATGGCGTTTATAAAGAGATTTCCTCCTTCTCACGACTCCTACGAGGCTGATATACGCCTGATAAGACACCCTCTCCGCATGGAACGTCCACTGCGCTATTCGTGAATTAATTGTCGGCGTTGGATTATCAATTTCATGAATCCAAGCTTTCCTATGCGAGGTTCGTAATTTTATTCTCGTTCTGCCTTTAGACCGAAGGACAGGTGCCGACAGTGAACAATGCATTACATATACACATACAACTAGATACGACTTTGGAGAGGAAAATAGCCGTCTAAGTCATCAACCGGGTGTTAATGTTTTAATGTAGGAAAATTGATCCTGCTGTCATGTATTGATGAATGGAACATTTCTCTATTGTGAAGTATTTCAGTGTAAAGGAAAATGCATCTTTCATTTGTTTATTATTTATACGAGTAAAAGTTGCTTGCATACTGCAAGCTATCCGTTGAATACAGTATCATACCAAGTACTGCCTCAGTTCAAATTTAAAACTTCGCGCCAAAGACCGCCTGGCGACGAACTAAGAACCCGATCGTGAGAGAAGACAGCAAAATAATATTAGATAAGTGCCATCCTTACTTGTTCCAAAGTTTCGATTCAATATCTTATCGGGAAGGTCCCACGCCTCTGTCACCATTCCGGGTCTTATCTTTCCAGCTTATCGGGAAGCCATTTAAAAAGATTTCCGCAATGCATTTCTTATGGAAGAATTTTGCATCCACCTGGCGTCGAACTCACTGTCATTTGGCTACATTTTTTCCATGAGAAGCATAGAAGACTACCTCAACTTCAACCTCCGAAATTTTGGTTACTCTATCTTAACGATAAGTGCCTCAAAATAATTTTCAAAAATCCGCGCAATGCATTCTTATGGGAAAATTGCGATTTTTGGGAATTTCTGGCATCGAACCCATGATAGCTAGCGTCGAAGTCTGCATTATTCTGGCATCTAGAGTGTAGGGCCAGTACGTCGAAAAAATCTGACGTCGATGGCGCTTGTGGAACATGGTCAGAATTCGTATCCCCTATATATATATATATCTATATATATATACGAGTAAATGTTGCTTGCATACTGCAAGCGATCCGTTGAATACAGTATCATACCAAGTACTGCCTCAGTTCAAATTTAAAACTTCGTGCCAAAGACCGCCTGGCGACGAACTAAGAACCCGATTGTGAGAGAAGACAGCAAAATAATATTAGATAAGTGCCATCCTTACTTGTTCCAAATTTTCGATTCAATATCTTATCGGGAAGGTCCCACGCCTCTGTCACCATTCAGGGTTTTATCTTTCCAGCTTATCGGGAAGGCATTTAAAAAGATTTCCGCAATGCATTTCTTATGGAAGAATTTTGCATCCACCTGGCGTCGAACTCACTGTCATTTGGCTACATTTTTTCCATGAGAAGCATAGAAGACTACCTCAACTTCAACCTCCGAAATTTTGGTTACTCTATCTTAACGATAAGTGCCTCAAAATAATTTTCAAAAATCCGCGCAATGCATTCTTATGGGAAAATTGCGATTTTTGGGAATTTCTGGCATCGAACCCATGATAGCTAGCGTCGAAGCCTGCATTATTCTGGCATCTAGAGTGTAGGGCCAGTACGTCGAAAAAATCTGACGTCGATGGCGCTTGTGGAACATGGTCAGAATTCGTATCCCCTATATATATATATATCTATATATATATACGAGTAAATGTTGCTTGCATACTGCAAGCGATCCGTTGAATACAGTATCATACCAAGTACTGCCTCAGTTCAAATTTAAAACTTCGTGCCAAAGACCGCCTGGCGACGAACTAAGAACCCGATTGTGAGAGAAGACAGCAAAATAATATTAGATAAGTGCCATCCTTACTTGTTCCAAAGTTTCGATTCAATATCTTATCGGGAAGGTCCCACGCCTCTGTCACCATTCAGGGTTTTATCTTTCCAGCTTATCGGGAAGGCATTTAAAAAGATTTCCGCAATGCATTTCTTATGGAAGAATTTTGCATCCACCTGGCGTCGAACTCACTGTCATTTGGCTACATTTTTTCCATGAGAAGCATAGAAGACTACCTCAACTTCAACCTCCGAAATTTTGGTTACTCTATCTTAACGATAAGTGCCTCAAAATAATTTTCAAAAATCCGCGCAATGCATTCTTATGGGAAAATTGCGATTTTTGGGAATTTCTGGCATCGAACCCATGATAGCTAGCGTCGAAGCCTGCATTATTCTGGCATCTAGAGTGTAGGGCCAGTACGTCGAAAAAATCTGACGTCGATGGCTCTTGTGGAACATGGTCAGAATTCGTATCCCCTATAAATATATATATAGGTATATCCGGAGAGTTAGCTATATATAATAGATATACGAGTAAAAGTTGCTTGCATACTGCAAGCTATCCGTTAAATACAGTATCATACCAAGTACTGCCTCAGTTCAAACTTAAAACTTCGCGCCAAAGACCGCCTGGCGACGAACTAAGAACCCGATCGTGAGAGAAGACAGCAAAATAATATTAGATAAGTGCCATCCTTACTTGTTCCAAAGTTTCGATTCAATATCTTATCGGGAAGGTCCCACGCCTCTGTCACCATTCCGGGTTTTATCTTTCCAGCTTATCGGGAGGGCATTTAAAAAGATTTCCGCAATGCATTTCTTATGGAAGAATTTTGCATCCACCTGGCGTCGAACTCACTGTCATTTGGCTACATTTTTTCCATGAGAAGCATAGAAGACTACCTCAACTTCAACCTCCGAAATTTTGGTTACTCTATCTTAACGATAAGTGCCTCAAAATAATTTTCAAAAATCCGCGCAATGCATTCTTATGGGAAAATTGCGATTTTTGGGAATTTCTGGCATCGAACCCATGATAGCTAGCGTCGAAGTCTGCATTATTCTGGCATCTAGAGTGTAGGGCCAGTACGTCGAAAAAATCTGAAGTCGATGGCGCTTGTGGAACATGGTCAGAATTCGTATCCCCTATATATATATATATCTATATATATATATATTAGCTATATATAATAGATACGAGTAAAAGTTGCTTGCATACTGCAAGCTATCCGTTAAATACAGTATCATACCAAGTACTGCCTCAGTTCAAACTTAAAACTTCGCGCCAAAGACCGCCTGGCGACGAACTAAGAACCCGATCGTGAGAGAAGACAGCAAAATAATATTAGATAAGTGCCATCCTTACTTGTTCCAAAGTTTCGATTCAATATCTTATCGGGAAGGTCCCACGCCTCTGTCACCATTCCGGGTCTTATCTTTCCAGCTTATCGGGAAGCCATTTAAAAAGATTTCCGCAATGCATTTCTTATGGAAGAATTTTGCATCCACCTGGCGTCGAACTCACTGTCATTTGGCTACATTTTTTCCATGAGAAGCATAGAAGACTACCTCAACTTCAACCTCCGAAATTTTGGTTACTCTATCTTAACGATAAGTGCCTCAAAATAATTTTCAAAAATCCGCGCAATGCATTCTTATGGGAAAATTGCGATTTTTGGGAATTTCTGGCATCGAACCCATGATAGCTAGCGTCGAAGCCTGCATTATTCTGGCATCTAGAGTGTAGGGCCAGTACGTCGAAAAAATCTGACGTCGATGGCGCTTGTGGAACATGGTCAGAATTCGTATCCCCTATAAATATATATATATATATAGGTATATCCGGAGAGTTAGCTATATATAATAGATATAGGTATATCCGGAGAGTTAGCTATATATAATAGATGCTGCAGATTGACTGTCGTCAGGTGGTAGCGTAATACATCGACAATTGACATTTAATACACAAATTCTCCCCTCAGTCCGTTATACTAGTCATAGATTTTAACATTTCGAAACAGACATAACTATATCTTCAAATAGAATTGGAGCCACTTTAAAATAGCAACAAGAATTAATTTATAGAGAACCCCGCTAGTATCCGATCTAATACAAGAACACCACAAACATCCCAACAAATTACAGCTATTACATAGTCATAGTTTACAACATTCCTTTAGCAAGCCACATATTTCATCACTTTTCCAGTCTTTACACTTACAACTATACGAATAATTACAAACTGTTACAGATTCATTCCACTGTTTCAAATTTACTCCGATATCTACTTCTTAGCTCCTTTTTATTTTTCGGTAAAGGTTCGAAGACCATTAGCAGCAACATCTCTCATTCTTTAACCTCTTTATTTAAAAATGAATATTTAACAATATCAGTAATTTGTTTACTCATTTGTAATTTCTGCTTATGTGCTCCTTTTTACTATATGATGCCATTCCTCTATTCTTCTTTATATTTTTTGTCTCATTCCTGTCACTGGAAGGAAAACATCGAAGAATCAGAGTCAGGGATATATTAATTCTGGTTCTTCCGTATTAAATGTGAAAAGTTTTATTCATGTGATCATTGAGTTGCATTACTAAGAAAGTATTCTGCGCAAACCATTCTGGTTCAGCGAGGAAATCAATGGCGAACTACCTCACTCCTCACCTTCCTGGGTACATACTCTCTCTCATGCATATACGAGGAAATGGTGAAGGGTTAAAATTACGGCATTATATGCAAGCTTAAGCACATCAATGATAAACTGCTAAAACAATGCATATTATTGAAATGAGAATTCACTAATGAAACTCCATGAAAATTCATGCGTACGCTGTAAGACTTTCGACACGTTAAGTACCTTTCATGTACATCATTAACTGTAATTTCGCGATAATTGCTGGACGTGTTATCCTCTATAGCGAGCGCATAATTTCCCCGGAGCACAAACGCCGTATCAATTGGAGGGATTTAGAAAACATGTGCGATGTATAATGGATAATTATGCAAATTCGACATCACGGTCTGATGGTAACAATTTGACTGAGATGAAATTGGTCGTATCTTGGTCTTTTGTCGTGAATTAGTCGCTGAAGATAGAGTCATTTATAATTTGCATGAAGTCAACGAGGGGTAAACGATATTTATAAGAATGCTGGAGCCGTAGATGGTGTGGATGCATTTGGTACTTTCGGTTGAAAATGGTGATTCTAAAGCACTCGATATTCTAGTAATACTTCGCCGGGTTTAATTAGTTCATATTATGCTAGATATTCAATTATTAAAATCAATATATTGATTAATAAATCAATCTCGTCCTTAGGATATGATTATCATTATTTTTAAGAAAATCACATGAATCACACATATCATCCAAGCAGCGATGAATTCTCGGTGAACAATGAACAATGGGTTGGTGGTAGCAGAATTGGTAAGTTCAGGTTAGATACGCTGAACCAAAACCCAGGGGTCGCGACGAGAACGCTTATTCAATGACCCTCCCAGACCCTCTTCATTTTGATTGACTGGCTGTCTTGTTTTTGTCTATTTTATGCATCTTTCGTAAATTCTTTTTTCAGACTATGTGTTAGAATTTTATGTAATATTAATTTTTTGTACACAATGGGTTGGATACGAAATGAATAACGATAAATGAAATTAAATGCAGGATTGGAAAATGAGAATTATCACTGGTATAGAGTTTTCTCTCACTTTTCATCTGTAATCGTGATGAAAAGTGTTAACTTATGTAGTTTTACTATCATAAAGAAAAAGTTAAAGCAGTAAAAATCTGTCTTTTTGCAGTTTTCTTGAATTAAGAATGCCAAATCTATTGGGAACGAATTTAACGTTGTCCAACCGATCAGTGCCATTGTATTAAGTCCGTCTGTCCTTTTAGTTGGTAAGTGTCGCACTTTGAAACAACGAAAATGTATAGGAGCCAGAATCTCTACGCTAATTGAGATTCAGATAAAGATTTTAAATGCCAATAAAGAGAGCTAGAGAAACAATCTTGGAAGTTATACTTATGTGTTGTTACACTCTCAAGCACTTTATTGGAATTCCTACCAAACAAGCACAATGTCACCAAAATATATTTATCAAGTAATATATTTTTATTTTTGTGGGACTTGCACCATTCTATAGAAAGAATAATATATTTTACGGCACTGTACTTTATGTTTGCCAACTATCAGGGTCGACTTTAGCGAAACAAGCATCACTCAGTTTTTCTATTGAAGATCTTCGTTCTCAAAAACTCCTTATTATGCCTTTAAATCTTTATAATTCAGTAATGTCTTCTACAAATATTCATTTAATTTTCATGCAATTATGTTCATTTTATCATAAACCACAACCTTAAAAAATCTAAGACATTTTAGCATTTTACTCAATCAATTATTTATTGGAGGGATTCTATAAATATGCATACGACTCATCTCCAATTGCAATACTAGGAAAACTTTACTACTTTTGTGTCATACATAATTGTTTCTGTACCTACATTATTTAGTTATTTAGTATCAATCTCAAAAAAATATTTTACCAGTGAGGGCGCCCTGAAGACTTTTCTCCTCAGGCGCCAAAATGCCTGTCGTTCCTGGGAGTCAAAATAAAAAACTTCAGAAACAGAGAATTAAAGAAACAATTTCCATAGCCTGCAGATAATTCCTCCGTCCGGAAGCAGTTCTTTCCTTCTCTGACATCCGACAGAATCCGGGCTACTTGTGAACTTCTACTTGCGGCCTTTTCTTCACTTGCGAGAAAATAACAGTACTATTTTAATAAAGAGTTTACCAATCTCGCTTATTAAGTCATTTTAAAGTTAAATGGAATAATTCTACCTGGGTCTACTTTGCGATTCGATCCCTTCGTTTTCCCTTAATCTATCATAAGTATTTCGTCTATGGAATACTCCTACTTTTATATATTTTTCTAATTCGATATTTGGATATTTTTGCAGTGTGTGCAAATGCTATTTTCTTTGTTATTTTTATTTTTCCTTGTTAGTGAATGATTAAAATGTATCCATTATATGTAAGTATATTACAATTACTATTATTGTTAATGTTATTATTATTATTACAATTAATAGTATTACAATTTCCATTATATATAATTTATTTCAATTTTATTTGCTCTTGTGATTTCATTGTTACACACATTCTCCATTACATATTTTAGCTTGTACTATCAGTAAGTTCACATCCCCCTTCTTTGTGGGTGTTTCCCCGCAGTGGATCTTTATTCCTAAGATACTTTAGGTTTATTATATCCACTCCTCATAAAGTTTTTCCATTCCATTTTTATTTATACATATATTATTTATATTTTTATCAATATTATTGATGATTGGTAGGATAAAAGGAGAGACTTTTTAATCTTAACCTCATCTAAATAGAGATCTTTAATGTATCTATTTGGTATTTTGAATATGATACCAAAGTATTCCCTTGTCTTTTCGTTTTGCTTTTTTTATTATTTATATTTTATTAGTTACTCAGTCCGTCCTAATTATTTATATCATTCTTGAGTATGATGGAAAAATGATGGAAGATGTGACAATTTAGTCCTAATTTCGCCTTAATAAAGAACTTTAAGACCCCTAGGTTTCAATGTTAAACTAGAGGGATACAGGCAATACACCACTCGGTCGGATGGTTTCATACTCAATCGTTTCTCATGCGGTTGGATGGTGTGGCTTTCCGATGAAGAACGGTTCCCAACCTCTGGAATGGACTAAACAAAAGAAGAACGTGTCGGAGGAGTATGGTTGCGTCCCTCCTCTGAAAAGAGCAGGTTATAGTTTTCTAAACAGTTTTTCCTTCGGCTTGTTAGGGGCCTCGTGAGGTCCTCTCTCAGGCCCAGACGGCGTTCCTAAGGGTTCGATGGGAAAGGAACTGCGGGGCGCTCCTCTCTAATTAAGTCATTACTGCTGGCCCTCGAGATTAAGACAAGAGGGAAGCAATTGGAAGTGGGCGGGCGGAAAGGAAAATCCGGTTTCGTCTGACTGCCTGCTCACAAGATTACGTCGTAAACAAGACTCCGTTACATTTACAATTCAAATCCAGCCGACAATTTTCTCCTCTCGAACCGGACGATTATTAATATTTCTGCCTTCAATCCACGTTCGCCAACATAATTCCTCTTTTAATTAAAACTTTCCCCCGCGATTTCCATTGCGATAAGTGTCTGGAAGAGGAGGTAAATGTTAGGTCGCATGTTTCCTATACATCGCGAGCCTAATTTATGGTAACTTTTACGCCGCCGCGTTTATGCAGCGCCTTGAATTTAAATCAATTCCTGCGCGATTTGAATATGTTTGAGGCGGTATTGACTTTTCGGAGCCATTATAAAGATGGATAGACGACTTAATCGGAAAATTAAGCGGGATTTTCGTCCCGTGGCGGTTTTCGCTCTCGTTGATTTTAATTCGGTCGAATTCAATCGCACGCTTCGGATTTTTAATCGACGCCTAACCACTTAATGCGAGCGAAATAATAAGGGCTCGATTTTCTTAGGACGGCATTATCGTCCTATTTAGGCCGCTCGAAGAGTCATCTGACGGCGGAGTGCTTAACGAATGTGTCTCAAGTAGACTCACTATTATTGCTGCTATTAATATCATCATCTCAATATCAAGTAGGCTGAAACCAGGTGGCGACATTATCGCAATTTATACATTCATGCATACTAATGCTATTAAAAATTGTAACAAAACACATTATATCATATTAACTTTTGTAATGAATTCAGACAATTTCATTGTGCGTTCATATCATTGTTAACAAGAAGTTAAAAAGTACTGACTTGACTGGTACTTAGGTTTGGATGCACCCTTTTTGTGCAAGTTTAAAATTAATTTCCATCATTTGACCATAGGATTGTCTGTTTCTCAATATACCGTACAAGAATACGAGGGTAGTCTGAAAAGTTTCCGATCCCAGATTTTTCAGAAATCTTCAGAAAACATGTCGAGAAATGGCGAAATGTCGGAAGCTTTTCAGACCACCCATGTACATCCCATCCCATCATTATGTTCTTAGATTACTTGTGACCGTGTTCGCGATATGTTATTCTCTATGTCCTTCTTCGCAAAAACACGAACTCTATCCTATGAGTAGTTTTCTATTCTTGATCAATTCAAAAGAGGTTTGCTGCTGACAATTATTTACTATGATCTCAAAGTGCTGCAAAATTTGAGTTAATACTTTTGCAATATTTGGATCGGTATCAAAATGCAAGTCAAATCTGCTCGTCATGTAACCTAAAGGTTTAAGCTCAATTACAAGTTAGCGGCACTAGCGTATTAGAAATATTTACATCTTAGCTAACACTTTGGCTATTAGACGCCTTTTCTGTGAATAATTTTCATACACGCTGCCGTGAGGTTTGTCTGAATAATATCGCATAGTAGTATTTTTTATACTTATCTACCATATTCTTTGTTTATACTATTATTATTGTATAAGTCACAATGGGCAGAAACCAAGTGGCTTCAGTATAATACAATTTATAAGCATATCAAAAATGTCTTCTAAAATTTTAGCATTATGAATTTTCATAATACTTCACTGCATACAATATGCTATACATCAAATGAATAATAACGATACCATTTAACATCAAATTAATCGTTAAGTACTCTCTGGATATAACACATCAACATACCTAAGAGATACTGATCATTATGCTAAATATTTACTACATTGCTGTTATTGGACAATTACTACTTATAAATAAATATACAACAATACAGGTAAATACCCACTCAATGGTACAAAGAAGCAGAAAAAGATATTTAGTTCCTACATACTTCAATACATGTGGTAAAAATCAACTCATTGTAACTGTTCCTAGGCTCCTAAATAGCTTACCAGTTAATTTGCAATTTATTGAAAAACTGTCTACCTTGAAAAAGGAAATTAAAACCTGGCTTCATCAATGTTAAATATTACATTCTGTCTGCCTGTATATTTTAATATTCTACCTAAATTTTGAGCACTACATGTTTTTATTTATATTTAATGCGGCAACTCTTGACGAGCTACCAAGTGGCTCCAAAGGACCTTAATGTATAATTTCGCAGTAGTTTTCACTGCAAGTTGTAATTTAATTCGTATTTTCAAATAATTTTTAGTTAAAACTCATTCCTTTGTAATTTTAAATTTATATAATTTAATGTATAATTTTTCTTGTACTGATTTTAAGTTTATTGAATGTATACTTTAATTGTTAACATTTCTATGATTGTATTTCCTTGTAATATTAATGCACTACAAAATTAATCAAACTAGTGACAAATTGAACAAACCAATAAATTCAAAGTTAATATCTCAACAACAAAGAACTCAAAATTTGATTGTGACTTTATTTTAATATTATGTAATATTATTATAATACTATTGTAACATTATCGCATATTGCACTATTATTAATTGTAATTATTATTGCTATTGTAACTTTGATAAAGATTTTGTATTGTAGTATTCAAATAATTGAATGATTTAATTGGTTGTTTAGATATAAATGTAGATGGTTAATTTCTTGTATCTTTTATTGTATGTGTTATTTTCTATGCTAAACATGGAACCTCCTGACGAGCCTTTCTCTGGCTCAGGGGGACCTTAAAGTTTACAATGGAGAGAAAATTATTGTATTTTGTGACAAAGTAGGATAAAGTATTATTATTATTAAAAAAAGAAAAAAAAATGTAATCAATAGTACCATATTATTATTGAGTATTATTACAATATACGCCGCTATTTGACCTTGCATCTGATAGCAACCCGACACTATGAATCTATCACTAGCTACACTATAATACTACATCGTTATAATGATTATCATCAATATTAATACCTCATTATTCACCGTTATCGCACATTGTATCAATACATTACTATCCGCTGTTATCAAAACGCAATTACATATATCAACATCCATCAGCAAATCACCTAATGAAAATCCCAACCAACAAAATTTGTGCTATAGCAACGAATGTCACTTACAATACATATGTCTATATAAATTAGAAGACCTACACTAGTACACACGATCAATGAGTACGAAGGCACATAAATCTTTAGTCCTAAGAAACAATTATAAAAAACCATAACCTAGTTAATTATCCACAGTATAGCACAACCGTAGTCATGATATGAAGTTTTATTTTACACATATGATCCTACGAAAGTACATTTATAATTTTTAATGGTGTCGGGTATCTTTTTATGAGTATATGGTTTTCTTTTTTTTTCTCTTCGAAAGAACATTGACGAAGTTGTTAAATGATAGTGATTTTTTTGTGTTTATTTATTTCATTATTTTTTCTTTTTTCTGTATTCATACTAGTTTTTTTGCCATTTCCATTTATAACATTCTGTGTTTTCAGTGTTTTTTTTAATATCTTATCTCATGTTATCCTTTTTACTTAATGTTATTCTTTTATAGACTATTTCTATATGCAGTTTAAAGTGTAAATATGTTCCTTGCTTTTTGATTCCAGCCTTTTCTATAAATTTCAGTTTCTTATCTATCTGTAGGTTTCGCAGGTTTTTCACACCCTCTTCTGGGGTGTTTTCCTGCTGTGGGCTATTTTTCCTATCCTAGGTTTTTAAGCCCACAATATAAATTTCTTCCGTGCACTTTTTTTCTGCTATCTCTTTCTTACAAATTGACGAAGGGTTAGATGTAAGAAGAGACTATTCAGTCTCAATCTCGCCCGAATAAAGACGATTTATTATTATTATTATTATTATTATTATTATATTTCTGCATTCAAGCAATATTTTTCAGGGTTCCTGGTCTATCATTTCCGTGACGCATTTCAATGAACGAGTAAATATTTGAAACTAACTGAATCTAATTGCGTTATCCAACGTTTCAACTTTCAGTTAAGAGACCCAGATATCGATCATAATGCGATTTTTTGAGTTAACCCGAAGGCTAAAATTAACCTCCGGGCTAACTCCACGTACAAATTAATACCGGACCTTTGGAGGTGGATAGAATAGGGGTTACTAACATCCCTAAGAGCGAATTTGGCGCAGGATTTTTTGGTAACGAAAAAATGCAACTCCGTAAAGCACGCGGGACAGTATGTTGAGCATGGATTGTTTTCCAAATCATCTGGAATACGTAAAAGTGTGAGAAACCTTCGGAAAATGAAAGGGCTACATTTGAAAGCATCAGATCTTCTTTGATTTACTATTTGCTTATTTTGGAACAGTAAAAAATCAAAATTGTCAGAAGGGAACTAGTTAATCGCTGAGAAAATAAATGGTAAAATATTTAAGCATTTACATTCTATTGTGCAATTAAACGATATAGCGAGCGTCCTTATTAATACGCAGCCTTAACTAGCAATATGTATATGAAACACTATCAATGTTAAATTCTGTAATATCCCGAGGTTACCCGATAGGTGGAACGAAAGTATCGTATGCGAAAAGTTGGGATATGATCAGGGACGCATTTACCATTAGGCGCATTAAGCGCTAGCAGAGGGACTTACTGTTAAAGTGTCCAAAAAAGAACGTTTTGTCGTTAAATATGGTGAAACATTTTTTGGTAGGGCCCCAAAGTGGTATATCTTCTAGGACCACTGATTTGTTAAATTTGCCTCAAGGTATAACTACTATACGCATAGAAATAGATGTAGTTATTTGAAATGGAACCAAGAAATCATAAAAAAACCTTTAAAATCTTTAAAAAATTAATCCGTTCTACAAATTACTACAGAAAAAATGAATTATTTAAAACTAATCCACTGAATCAAATTATCAGCATTTTCGATGTAGAAATGTGAAGGTAACATCCTGCCTCTGCCTTATCCTGGTGAATGCAAGGCCCGGATTCGATTCCTGGCCACATATGGCTTACTATATCTCAATCCTATCTCGAGCGTGATCTTTGGCCCTATTATCACTTATCCGAAAACTGGTAGCACTCATGGTTTCCATTATATTCTCCAATAATTCTGACAGCAAGTTGTATGTACTGGCTTGGATATAAGGAAACGGCAGTGCAGAGGATTGATCTAAATAAGGAGAGAATTAGTAACTTATTATCATTCAGGTGAAAGACGTTTTCATGTCGTCTGATCATGAATCGTGAGGAGGGATATATTTTGTCTGCTTAACGCCCTACCTCACCTTTGATGGGCGTGGTGAATATGAAATGGCTGGTGTTGCATTTCATATACGCCGATAAGTGGCAATCAAAGTATAAATGCAGGTTCTATAAATCGTGAGCTCGTCCGTGAATGCGCAGCTGTTATGGTGGCAATAGTCGATCCTTTGCAAGCCCACTGGGTGAGTACTGGACTGCAGCAGCTTGATTCAGGTTCACTTGGCGGATAATTACGGATGATACGTCTCATTTTGTCCTTCGTGTTCTTCTCACGCATTTGACGTTTTTTTTTAGATTCAAAATGGTTTGCATTTATTATATTTTATCGAAACGTGCGGAGCGCAAATATTAGGGTTAGGCCACACGCTGAAAGGCGGCTTTCAGGGTATTTATGTAGATCATGAAGATGTAAAAACAATGAGAATGCAAATAACAATTCACAGAACAGAAAAATAGTTCATTATTCAAATTTCGTGGTAAGAGAGCATGAAGGAGAAGGCCAAGTTGTATTGATGAAATTGCTGTTGCTTGATGATGGTATATCTTTCAATGATGGAAAGATTTGGATCGTTGTGGGTTAGTAAATAGCATATTTTCATCAGATAGATGGTAGGATGATCGAAAGAGAAGGAAAATTAGTACTCTCCAAAAATTTCTACGAAAGAAAAATTTATGTAACTGTAAATATCCACACAGTGAATGGTAGAGGTGTATTTTCATGGAGATGTTTAGTGTTCGTATTTACCAAGAAGTTAGTCCTAAGTCTGTCCCTTCCTTAATTCTTCTATGAATTACTTAATTCATCTTTAACACCATCAGATCCTACTAGTATTGGAAATGATATTCCACTCATGTTTTTTGATTGGGTTGCTTTTTCTGAAGGTTATAAAGTTTAAAGAGAGGAGGAGAAGTAAGATCATGAGGAGAAAGAGAATTTAAAGGATTCCAGAGATAGGTGACAATTAACAAGTGAATCAGAAGCGAAAGAGATTATCAGTGAATAAGAATAAGATGTGGAATAGGATAACAAGAAGATATCGAAGCCAGCAGGGATATAAATATAAACAATTCTCCTCAAAGAAAAAAGGTCCGATTTTCTGGGAGTCAGTACGTCACCTGTCGTTTTGATGTTAACCTTTATCCCTAGATTCTTTCCCTCTTCATCCACTCAAGTTTTGGTACTATACTTATATCTATATGACTCCTTCCACCTCATCTATACGGATGTAATATTTAGATTTATCTTTTTAAGAGGATAGATAAAATATATCTTTAATCAATTTCCGCTTCGGTATTGTCCGTGGCTGTAAGAATAAAAATACTGCTGAGGTGTGTGGTCCGATACTGAATTCTTTTTAAGTACTTTACGAATTCTACGAAAGTTTTTTTCACAGGGTCATAGTACTTCACACACACAGGCTTTTTTCCCTTACAGCATTCTTTCTCAGTAAAGAAAGCAAGAGCAAACTACGTCACTCCTCATCTTGCCTAGTAAGCCTCATTCCCTCTCTTTTGTATCAAATGGTTGTGGGGATGAGGACTCCAAGTCTTCGGGGATTGAGGACTTCGCAAAGAGCTAACAAGGTGGGCGCAAGCACTCGAATAAAAGTACCGTTCTACTAACCGTAGAACTATTTAAGAGACTGCGATAGATCGGAGCATTGGCGAAAATGCTGACGCAGGATCAGCGGGGGGTCAGTGCAGCGGAGTCAAAGCTGCGAAAATGTTTCCATTCCTCAGAGGGCCACTAAAATAGTCCCTCATTTCCAATATCAATGAGAATGCGGTAAATCCTTCGCAGGCCGCCGCGACAGTGACAAACGAGGAGCCGCGGGCCGCAGATAATCGAGGGCGGAGCCGCTATCGACTCCTCTGGGATTTCTCGGCGGCAGTAAATTCTTGGTGGAGCGCCGTCGGCCCTAATACGCTCCATCCCTACTTCACCGCACCCATTTCGCAGAGGCGTCCTTCCCATCCCTTATGTTTTTATCTCTCCATTTTGACGCCGCAATCGGATTGCCTCCCTCTAGCGTCGCTCGGATATCACGGCTGCGACAAACGAATGGATGTTCTCCCGAATTAAAGAGAGGATACCAGCCCTAATCGCTTCCCTTCCTAACACTTTTGGGGGCGAAAATTCTGCCTTCCGGATAGGTGACGCTTTTCTAACTATCGCACGATGAATGCTGCGGCGCAGGGGGTATACTAACTGCGGCCCGCGGGCCCGTCGCAGATGGTTGTTGTGAGGCCCGCGGAGATATTGGATGCCGTTCGTGAATGGAGGGCCCGAGGCCTTTTCCGGTGGAGTCTTTTCTTGACTTGGTTTAGCAAATTAAGGTGTCACAAATTATGTTTTTTGGTCTCTCTACTACCTGGAATGGGAATATTATCGTGACATTCTGTCACTATTGTGGCTAAGGAGTCTTTCTGTAGCATAGCATCGAACCGAAACCGAACCGGAAACCGAAAATATCGAAATCATTAACCGTTATTTATTCGGTTCCGATTTGTAGTTTTCGATTTCAATTTCGATTCTCACATCTTACTTGTAATTACTGTAATTGGAGGATCGTATAGTAGAACCTGAATAATAACAAATAATCCATTAACTAATAACTAATTGACGGATAACTAATTAACTAATAACCAACAACTAATTAACTTATAACTAATTACTAATTAACTAATAACTAATTATAAACATGAGCCATAACAACTCGCAACTAGCTATTACTAATTTTTACTGTAACCAATTTAAGCAAAGTAACGCATATGAAAAGGTTAGAATTAATAAAACAAACTTTCAGAAGGATATAATATTAGAATATTCGTTACGGGAAAAATCGGTTCCAACGATCGAAACGTCGGAAAGGAGTAGAAAAGGGATCTGAACCGATATTTGGTTTTTGTTGAACCGGAACGGAAAAACGAGAATTAAAGTGTGTTAAATGCTCTGGTTTGTAAAGGCGCCATCTCGAAGGATTCTTTGATCATCAACCCTCTATCTTCATCTAACTTAAGTCTTAAAGAGGGGATAAGGATTAGGAAGGAAGATTATGATATAATACAACTATGATGTGTATCACACATCTATTTTACACTATCACGTGATTTTTAATAATTAACTATGATATTATTTTAATATTTCTTTCTTTATTTCCGAATACTACGATCATTTTTCAACATCATTGGTCCATCCCAAATTTCCTTTATCTTATGAGTCATAAAGTATATACTATTCTTTGTTAAAATGCAATATCAAGTTCGGAGGAGTAAACCAAGAGTAATTGCGGATGCATCATGTACAATCACTCGCCGAATAAATCACCCGTCTCCCCTACCAACCCCTTGTTTAGGACCGATTTTCTACGTATCCAGCTACTGTCGAACCTGCTAACGAGAATACGTGCCTAATGTAACTAGATACCGTTGTGTCTCTTATGAGCTCTATAAAAGACAGGGAATAATTTTGCGTTTGATGATCACCCGTCTACTGTGACCATTATATAATAATACGAGTATATTCCCATCAAATTTACTTTCCAGAGTGACCAAAATAATTAATGATTAAATTTAAAGGAAGAAAATTCAGAAATTATCGCTTTAACAACTTAATTTGTGGCTAATAACCTTCCTGAGCTATCAGAGCCATTATGTGAAATGAAAATGGTAATTGATGACTCAGTTTCAAGAGAATGCAAATGACTAACCAGCATATAGAAGATGGGTTTATGGAAATGTTTAGAAAATATAATCTGCTTTTTTTTGGAATAATTTTAATACCGGAAATACCGGATACCGAAAGAAAACCAGAAGTATAAAAGGCAAGAAAAAAGTTTCAAAGCCAACAGTGTCTAATGGACATTTCTCAATCATAATTGTGTATTGAATAGCATATATAAATATATTTTTCGTGTTTATTCGGCTTTCTTTTTGGAAAATCAGCGTATTCACCTCCTTTATTTTGCAAGCAAAATGTACTTGATAGGAAAAATGGTAATTTTCAGACTCGGCACAGCCAAATATATTAAAATAAGCGAATGAATCCCTTTGCAGTTGACAAAAACTAATCATATTTATTTATATATGCCAAACTTGAATTTCCTCCCAATTAGGGAGAATTGCGATATCGGAATACATATATTTCAAACAAGGTAATTATTGTGTTCTATAATTGCTGTGGTTTTTCCTCTCTCATATTCAATGGAAAATGAGTGAAAAGGACAGATTATAAAGGGAAAAGGAACTAGTTTTAATCCGTTTCCTATAGACCAAATTACTGTTAATTCTTCCTTAAGAGAAAGAAGAAAACTTTTCCTTAGGCCATAATGCCTTTGTCTTTCATACCCAATTTTTAAAGTTGGCCCGAAAGTAGTTTCCTTTTCTTAATATTTCGACAAAGTTTTTGAAAAGTTAGAATACAATATTTAATGTATACTAAACCACAGGATCACAGTTTAGTATAAATTAAATATTTTATTCTAACTTTTCGTTATGATATACCACCAAGTTAAGGCCGAGACCATCTCCGCTACAAAGTTTTTGAAGCATAGTTTTACAACCTAAACCTGTGGTGACCACCTGCAGAAAGCGAATACTTTTGTATGGTGTGGTCACCTTATGTTTTTCCTTACACCTACATAAGTACCCTAGTTGCCGCCTATCGGCGTATATATAATGTCTGGTATTGCATGCTGCGACACGCCTACCCATGTTGTGGTGGGTGTTAGATAGGGCGTTAACTTAATTCCCCCTCACACTACTTAAGTTGATCAGGCGCCGTCTTTTGCCGCCAAGCACCAAGGGTGAGGCCCTAATTCCATGCTCTCTCTATACATATCATCCTAGAATTTTGTTGTCGCTTGTAGTGTTCGTATTTGATGAATTTTTGAGTCGGCAATATCTAGCATCAATTTTCCTCATTATTCATTCTTTATCTGACCAGTTTATGTGGTAGGGTGGACGCAGAGAGCGTATTTCGCTAAATTTATGAAGTTTTAAGTGAGTTTCAATCCACGATTTCTATCGAATGTATTAAAGCAGATTGGTTACGCTTGCCGATTTGCCGTAGTAGGTAACTCTTAAAAAAGTGAATCGTCCTTGGATGTAACGTTTCCATACTTATAAATATAAATGAAGAAACTCCCTTTCGACATGAGCACGTGATATGCCTCATTTATTCACAATTCTCTTCAATATCTTCTTAACTTTGGATACATCTTTCCTTACATCTTCTCTTATATTCCATACTATTCCGGAAACCACATATATTTCTTCCTCCGTGTGTTATATTTATCTTTGCATTAAATAATTTCGTGAGGATCACTCCAAGAATAACTCACTGACCATACTATTGTTGAATTTTTCTTCAGATGCTCTGCGAATTGTTTATTTTTAAACTTACCAAAGACACCCAAAAACTAAGACTATTCCAATCCGTCCAAATTATTTAGATAGTTAAAAGATTTAATTATAGAAATTTTTGGAAATTAGAGTCAGTAGGATGGTTAGTACTCGAATCAACAGGCCCTTCCAATTTTAAAATCTCTATTCTATCGGCAGATAGTTGAATATTGAGATCTGCGAATGACCTTTAAGATAAATAATAGATGAGTGGAATTGAGCGAATCCCATATGATTTTGCCAATATAAACCCCTCCCTCTTGCTAAAAGGATTATTCTTTTAAAACGTAAGTATATATATATATATATATATATATATATATATATATATATATATATATATATATAATAGATATTGTCTTCATGTATGGTGATTTCGAACAAATCTCTATTTCCTAACAAATCGCAATCTCAGAAAACATCGTAAAACCTGTAAACAAATTACTTAAGCAGTTATTTAAAATGAATCTTCTTTAGCGATATCTTGTAGTAAACTATTGCGAAATTTAATAAAAAACAAGCAATGAATGTCGTACAATACCATAAATATCAATTGTCGTACAAGACAAAAATAGTTAAAAAGAGAGACCGCTTTCGACATTAAAACATCATCCGGCTGGGGAAATTGGTTGAGAAACAGTATATTATAAAGGTTATAAAAGAGGAGGGAGAGGGGAGAAGAAGGTGAAGGGATAATTGGTAATACAGGTGTAATTGCTGATTAGTGTCCCTATAGGAAGAGGCAGTAGTATTTGCAACATTGCAGTGAGTAGCAGGTAAGGGGTGGGGGATGAAAGGGTATTCATTAGTCAATTCAATAGAAATTGTTTTAATAAGGAAATCATAGGTACGAAAAGTATCATTGTAAACATTTGTCGACGATGGGGCATTTCTTAAAATGCTGACAATAATTCATATGGGAAGGGTTAACAAGAGGTGAGTGATCTATGGACTTAACTCCACTTTCTGGAGCAAATGCTCATATTTCAGTAATTTCGTTCTCCGTAGCGTATATAACGCCAAGGGAAAATAAGACGGGAAAATTCTAATTAGATATACATGATAAATTTGTTTTCCTTTGTAAAGTAGTGCTTTGGCGTCCCACTACTTAAGTGTATGCAATGTACAGTTCAAGTGTTGCATGATGGTTTCATATTCAACCGAGCGGTACAAACATACATGTGCACTTCCAATTAGAAAACATAACTCCACCCTTAGATAACATTTTACTATTCATTTCTCCAGGATTTCACTCCCTATTTTGAATCATCATTTTCTCGGTCTTCCTTTCCAACATTCTCCCCCGACATCCGATGGAAATCTCTTTGATTCTATTCAGACTCCGACGAAATCACATCACTTTCAAATTAAACAGAGTTGAGGACTTTTCCGAGCGTTTCGCTTAATGTTTTCGATTTTATTCACTTGTTCAAAATGAACATTTTTCCCTTGTTTCTCCTTCCATCAACCGCTTAATTAACATCATTCTCCTTAATTTGATTACATAAGTCCCCTGCCGAGATATGCGCTTTCCATTTTCCTCTTCCATCTTTTCCTTTCTTATCCGCCATCTCCTTCATCCCTATCTCTTCCTCATTATTTTCCTTCATTCCTGCCATTTCGGTCCATTTTCCCTCTCCGTTATCTCCTCTCCTTTGTCTGAGAGATTTCATTTCGGAGGGACCGATAAAGAACTTCATTTGTATCTCCACCGAAGCTGAATTTAATTTTGAGTCGATTATAATGCGGACTCGGCGCGGATCTCTTAATTTTCCCGTGGTTTTAATTTCACGCCCCTGCAATGAAGTAAAAATGTATCTATTCAATGCTCTGATTACATATGTAAGGACATCGAGAATCTGACTTGGAGTGTAAAGTACTCGGGTACTCGATGTTCAGCATCACTTTCAAACTACTCGACTACTCGGGAAATTCGACCGAGTATCTACCACCGGAAATCGAGTTGCAATCAGAGCTGCTAACCTATGAGTGAATTTTGTTAATGGAATTCATGGAATTTATTTCGGGTGACAAGGATTTGGCCTGAATATTGAATCTTAATATATTTGTTCCGGTTTTCGCTCTGGTTCAGCGGGAAAACGGTCAATTCCGGTTTTGCTCTTATTGCTGACGTGGAACCATACGAATCGTTAGTTTTTGCACCGACCATTTTAATATAACATCCTTCTGAAAATATTACTATTATTAGTTATTTACATGTCGTAAATACAAGTGTTTAATATATATCTCTCCAATTAGACTTGAGTAAATTAAACATTGTTTGGAACCGAAAATCAGAGTGGAATGAATTTCTCTGGTTTCTGGTTTCGTTTCGGTGTAAACTCGGGAAAAAATAATGGTATTCCGTATTTATGTTTTCGGTTCTGGTTCGATTCCCTGAAGGGATTTGAAGAACAGCTTTTAGAAAACAAGCAGCTTCATTCGTCTTTGAAAGCACTGAGTTGCTGTCTGGCCAGCTCGAACCCAGGGCTCCTTAATCACAGGATAGGACCAATTTGCTATCATATATAAATTTTATTTGGCTCTCAATGACTCACTTAAATCCTCATGCGCGACTATTGTGTAGTAGCTAACGAAGTGGTCGTGCATAGAGTAATAATAGATTAAGTGAAAAGGAAACGAAGACTTGGATTTACTTACGCCTAGTTGCGATTTTACATAATATCTTCCCGGAGGAACTCTTAAAGAGATCTTTCGCTATCTCGCCTTTGGTATTTTCATCTTTTAAAAATTTATTCCGCAGCTATTGAAGTCGGCAATCAGTTCGGATCTTGTGTAATGGTCTGCGATTCCTTTTGCCACATTAGAGATGAAATGTGTTCACTTATCCATCGCGTGGGGTTGTTTTAACCAGGATATGACAACTTTTTGATTTTTTAACGACTACGAAAAGAAAGTCACGGTTTTGTAGCTCTTTAGTATTTAAATAAGGACTTTATATACCAAAAACGAAAAGGAACCTTCATTAGTTAGGTTTAACTTGGGTCAAGTAGCACACATTCTTCAAAATTCATTACCTACATTCTTATTATGTAAATCTTATTCTGTACGTAATGATCGTATTAGAAAATTCCCATTCAAAATTGTTTTCCATTCTTTCCTATCCTTAATTCGCCATTATTATTTCCTTTTCGGATGTGCATACTATCTGAAGATGAAGACAGTATTAGAATGAATGATAGAAGGTGTTACATAGGAAGACGTTGAATGAATCACGAGAGAAAAGTGAGGGAAAGTATTGAAGTTAGCAATTATGAGGAAATGAAGCGACTGGCAGGAAATAGGATGATGACTTGAAGAGCTCAAACCAATTCTCGGATTGACAAGCCTTGCTGAGAGAGAAGAACCAGAATAAGAGTATTATTGCCGCAGCATAAGTAGCCGCCAACGAAGAAGTGAATTATCCTAGGCCGACAATAGAACCAATCGATTTTGCGGAGAGTTAATCCATACCATCAGCGGTGGTAGTTACCGAATACGTTATTATGTGAGAACCTCATTAGCAAACGCACCAATCAGGAAACAGCTTATGGGATAGTAATCTATTTTTTGCTATTACTCTTCAGCTTCTAAAGACGGAAGCATACAGGGTTACAAGGCGTCCGGTTTCAATCCCACATGTTTCTCTTCCGTAAGAATCTCTGCCAGAGATTCCAATTCCCAATATGAGTTGTTTAAGCAATGTTGAAAATTTTGTAGTGTATCTTATTTTATACAATAATTTCTGTGCCATCAGGAAGAAGGCAGGTTGGATTTTTATCTCCCTACCACTAGCTATGTAAAATTTTGGTAAGGAAATGGGGCATACTGGGCAGAATGAAGAATTTTGCCTCACTTACCTTACTGATCCAGATCGCTACAAGCTGATAAAGTTAATTAGCTGCCCCTAAACCACATTAATGATGACTCTCTTACAATTCAATGAAAAAGTACCAAGATGAATGCTATTATTTGGTATCAATCATACTTCAAGTAGGAGAGAAAATGGGTGACATAATGGAGAAAGTGAGAAAGGATATGAAAAAATGCAAGATTTTTGTGATTATAAAAGACAAAAAAACGTGCTAACCCCGAAAGAAAAGAGCGTGATTGTTACACATAAATGTCCGCGTATTTTCAGATTTTATGATAGCTAATAAAGCAAAAAAAATAATAAATAAGTTCAAGTAATACGTTCTGCCTTACATCATCTTACCAGCTACCGATGGCAAAAGATTTCCTTGGAAATTGACGAACGTGTTCAGCAAAACGTAAGAGTCTAAAATAAGACATAATGTCAAAATTTTTGACTTTTTCCTATGAGAGAAATACTGTCAGGAAACCGTTAAATATTCTGAATAAATATTTAAAACCTTCCAATAAATTAATTTTAGTATTCAATAAGAGAGATCTCAGAAGATTTTGATGTAAAAATATAATGTGACGTAAATAATTATGACGTATAATTTGATGTAAAAATATAATATGATATATAATATGGTCCTACTTGAGTGATAATTGGCATGCAGTGTATTTTCCACTTTATACGTCATGCTGTTTTTGTATATTATTCTACATTTTATATATCATGCTATTTTTACGTATTATGTTATAAATATATTCTAAATTCTAAATTTATTATGTAAATCTATAATTTTGAAATTACATTATTGAAATGTAATCATAAGCTTTAAACAAGTAACAAAAGACGATATACTTGCAAATAGATACTTAATCTTCTCTCTTTAGAACTGCGCGCGATATGAATCAATAGACGAGTTTTTTCTATTCTTTCTGTTCTATTATACTGTTCAACATGTGAGTCATTCTCCATCGGAATGGCAGTTGCGAATTTTCTATAGCCTTCGGTGATGATTTTTCTATATTTAGGAGAGAATACACATTTAAATTTTGCAATATCGTAAAATTATAGGTGTGCAAATTTTCACATCCATAAAACGACCATGTTAATCAAATTCGTAGCGGATCTGAAATTTTAACGGTATCTTAACTGTAGAAAATTGGAAATTGGATTGAAAAACGACAATCCGTGCTTCCTCTACCATTTTAGTTTCACTTACACGATATTTAGGTAAGCTTTAGAATAATATTCACGTATGGAACAATAATTTACATATTTATTTTTTCTATCCAAGAGTCGGCAGTGTAGCGCAAGACAAAGTATGTATTCTGCAGTGGATATAGTAAGGTAAAGTGGATATAGTAAAATTGCAAGAGTTACGAACATGCTCTCTGATGAGAGTTCGGAGTCTTTGGAAGAAAATTAGAAGCTAATCTACGATACCTTAACAAATTCTGAGTATTATTATGACGGAAGATTTATTAGAAACTATTCGATCTTATTACTTAAATGCTTACCCGAAAACAAGCACGAAACGCGAGAGACACTCGCTAAAGCAAACCGTTTTAATTTTTTCCGCAGAAGATCAACGTAAAAATGATTTAATAAAATTATATCGATCACTTGATATTCAAACCTCTCCAAAACCTTTTGATAGGCTGCATACTAATAATGTAAGCAGTCACGGTCACGGTATTTTGGTGCCCTAGGCACGGAGTGTTTACAGAGTCCTATCGGTAATTATATTTGACGCAACCATTCAAATAAGTGATAGAATAATATTTTATGATAAAATTGAAATAATAATTTTTTGGTAACACAATATTTAGCATAACACAATGAAGTTTTCAATATTAAATGTATTGAAATGAAAAATGGAAAAATATTTCTTCTGCTACAAAGTTACACTAAAACACTGATCGTTATAAAATTTTTGTAAAAATTCCAACTGAGAAAATAATTCCCTACTCACATTTTCCTACTGTTAGACCGCTATATTTAAAACTCAGATCATTAAGCTCCTTAAACGTTTCCTTACATTGACATAATTCCTGATTTCTGTCAATCCAACAGAGAGAGGATTAAAGACGCCATTAATTTTTTAAAAATTATAGTCGCACCCTGAAAATTAGCTCAAACTCAAACATGAATCACTAAACTCTAAATCAAATATCGCTAAAAATTATTTCGAAAAAGCTAGTTTAAATTCGCTGTTATTCACGAAATATTAGTTTAAAAATCACACAGATTAAACGTACGACATGAATATTATATTTAGTTTAAATAAATGCACCGCCATTTGAACATAGTAGAACATTATTCATAGAGTAACAGATGACACTAAAACGGAAAAAATGGTTGCTAAAAGAAGGAAAAAAAATCGCTATTTCTACGCGACAAACTCGCTAATTGGCATCTATGATTAGGATATTATCTTACGAATCAAAATTTCATTTCCAAAACCTTCCTACTTCAAGTGTTGAATGGTTAGTATGTAATCTCGGGTTGTTCCTTATTGTAAGCGTAAGTGTAGTGGAGTAAGAACAATCCGCTGAAAGGCATTTCTCGACGACAATCCATCAGATGTGCAAGGGAAACATGAGCATCGTGAAGCGCACGTTCTCATAATGAAGATCTCTTCCAAAAGTGGGAAAAATGGGAAGGCGTTTTCAAAAAGCGATTATTGTTCGAGATTAATGGAAGCCGATAAGAAGAGCTGACCGAACGTCTCAATGCTGTAAATGTAACTATTACGGGCGATTAGCTGCGAGAACACGTTCGCAGCAAAGATTAATGAGAGATAATGAAGGAATGCAATTAGGAAAGCGTAATGAGAGATTGAAAAGGTCGCGAGAAGCGGAAGATTTTGATCGATTAATTTCACCCAAAAAGCTCTAAGGGAATGCTCTTTCCGCTGAGAAAATTCTTTCACACAGTTTATCGTTTGCCATAAGCCACGAAAATCGCGCTTCTGTGCGATGTAATTATACAAAACAGCCTCTCTCTTTCCTCATACGAACTACGTTGGTTACGATCTATCTGCACTTACGAGGAGCCTTATCATAGAGTTAATATGCTTGATTACTTTTACTCAATCAATTGCTGCTTTACAAAATCAGCGGTCATTACATAAGTGTATCTAACCCTCAGCATCAAGCTCATGTGCCTTATGGGACTCTATAAAACGACCTTTCCGCGACTTTTTGTTAATTATCTTGCCTTTTATTTCATCATACAACTTTTGTCTTCCTCTCTACCTATTCCTGAGCTTTACCCTTACCATAAGGAACTCTAAGCCTACCTCTCTCTCAATAAAATTGCAATCAATTTATACTGCTGCAGTTTCATTTATTCAATTATTCTCTTAATTTCTCTATAATTTCCAACTCCTCGCTTATTTTCCTATTGACTACACTTATTCTTTCCTTCCATGCTGCCGGCGGTTGGATTGAAAAATTGGTGTAGGTGTGCCATGCATTGATATTGGGCATTCGTGAAAATAATTTGGGCTCAAATGACAAGATTTTGGGTATAATGGCCTTGTCGTTATTTGCCTGAGCGCAAATCAACCTAGAAAATCGCAATGAATTTAATTGATTTCCTTTATTGAGGGTTTTTCATAATTTAAAGATACTGGGTTAGTGAGGATTTTCGTGAGTAATATTACTAAAAATTGGCATTCGGTGCATCCTTGGAATATTGGTATTCTGTCCAGTTGGCAGCTATTGGCTCACACAGATGTTTCAAACTCATATCAAGCAAGGTTTATGGTAATAAGTATATGTTAATAAAAATATTTCGCTATAGAAGTAACAAAATGAACTAATGATTATCTACAAGACAAGTTAAAACAATTTATATAGTAAAAAGGAATTGCTACTAATTTCTTACGCATTTGAAGGAGTATTATCGAAAGATTGGCCTATTTGCGTAAGTCAGATTTAAAACGTATTAAAATGTATATATTTTATTTTAAGGGCAATGAATGCCAATGTAAAGTTTTAAAAATATCTTCATATTTTCCTCCTTAATGTTAATTAATTTTTCAGTGTTTAACTCATTAAATATTTCTCTGTCAATATAAATCATATATACATAGAGCAGAATAAAAGATTACACCTCAAATATCATAAAAGTATAATAATCGTATGTACAACAGTTAACATTCGACTCAAGAAATTCTCTCTCTACGACCATGGTTTCGACCCGTTGGGTCAACGTTTAATGTTGATTCGTAAAATACTGCCATCATTTGATTATGGTAATTCAAAAATCATATTCTGTGACAAAAGAAGAAATGTTGATTTCACCTTTCTCTGTAATGGAAACCGACTACAACGTGGATGCCGTTTATTAGATGTTATTCTATAAAAAGGATGCTCCTTAAGTATAATCCTGTGAATTGAATAGATATACCCCTATATAAGGTGCATCTGGCCAACCTCTGACTTTTATCTTCTGAATTTTTTCTTAAGAAGGAGCAAGAAAAACATTTTCAGGATAACTAAGTCCTAATACCTTAAGAACTCTATGGAGACTTTTCCATATATTATTTATTTATCCAAAGATTCACATACAGCGGTGCCGCCAGTTTAAATTGATTGCCAAAAAAAACAAACTAAAACTAAACATACATAAAAACATGAAATAAGAAAATCAACAAATAAAAATTACGACAAAAATATTTACACAAATACGAACTAAGGAAAATATTTACAAGAATATTTATACAAGCATTCTTTCAAGAATGCATCAAGTGAAAGCCAGAAAGGGTGGAGGGAGGAAGGGAATTTAAAAGATTAGGAAGTCTGTATACTAGGGAACTTAGCGCAATGGATAGTCGAAATCTAGGAACATGGAGAAGAGGAGTTAGTCTGGCTGCCCTAGGTAATATTCGCTTGAGTATTTTTAATCGAGAGAATTCCAATTTTCGCGTGTTAAGTACGAGCATGAATTTAAGTATTTTATGTAATTTTAAGTTCAATGGAAGCGTGAAAATTCCTCTTTGCAATTGGTTATAAAGAAATTCATGATTCTCTTTGCCCCTTCCGAACACACTATTGTTACGGTAAGGGAACACTGCTCCACAAGACTTTTAAACACAGCCACAGAGAGAGCATTTTAATTCCCATCGCAGATATCACCGACGTCGGACCAAAAGAACTGATGAGTCGACCATAACTTTCCTCAGCGTGAAATTTCAACGGTCGTCTTCCGAGGACGCAAACAGAAGAAGAAAGGAGCTCTTAAACTGGTTATATATATACATATGTGTTAATCAGCGACCGGTGACATCTCGTACCTCGGTCCGATTGACCTTGCATGACCTCTCGCAGCCATCCTTTACGCTCCTGCGGAGGTGACTTGCCTCAGCGCATTAATCAGCCTCCCCCTCACGCCCCCCCACCGCCTCCTTCCCCCCTTTTAGCTCGCGTCGAGTTAATTTGAGAGGCAATCAACACGGCCATTACATCTGCTTCGCGATGCTCATTCATTCGCCGTGCAATTATACTTATGAGCGCCGCTGTTGCGTTTTGTTGCCGCAATCTTGTAATCTCGGACGCCGGAGATATTTATTTCCCGCAGAAGCGTGTTCGCGCGCAAGATTCCATATTTCTTGGCCGGC
The DNA here is from genome assembly GCA_036926295.1 of Pachydiplax longipennis. NCBI lineage: Eukaryota > Metazoa > Arthropoda > Insecta > Odonata > Libellulidae > Pachydiplax > Pachydiplax longipennis. The sequence goes on from JAVFKF010000015.1 coordinate 42,079,677, forward strand.
GGAAGGAGCGGCGTTGCCGTTTTGGCGCTTTTTTCGCCACAAATAACGCTTAATCGTCCCGCGCCATCTTAGATTCGGAAAATGGCGTCGAACCGGAGCACTACCGTCGATCGAAATCGAAAAAACCGGTTAATTTGCTGATGTGAAAACCGAATCAGTACCGAAAAACTGAACATCTTGAGGTAGAACTTATTTTTTTTCTGTTGGTGAATGGTAAACGTTTTCTATTAAGTTACTATTGCCGGGTCGTATTCTTTGAGTATAATTACTATTCTTATAAGTAATCTCCAGGTGAACTGTATGCCTGCTAGCAGAATTATACCTACGTCATATTTGTATGCTAAAACGTTGTCATATACATATTATATCAATATATGCATGAAAATATCTGCAATCCCAATATCTGCATGAAAATTATACACATATAGATACGTGATATGTACGTGTCCCGTAAATAATACATGCATAATAATCCTTGCCATGTATGTACTCTGCTTTTTTTGATTTTTCAGGGTCGTGACCCCAAGATTATTTGTTATAATAGTTACCTTTGCCAATTGAGCAGTAAATTGCAAGTCACTAACTTTTATAATATTATTAACATTTCAACGATTAAACTCATACTTTATCCATTTCTATAAAATCACGAGTTCCCTTAGAAATTAATTTTAATTTAATCTTTTTATAATGTTTAAATTTTATTCTCATTTCAGTGGAATCGTGACGTGAAAAATATTCATAATTATAGTATGGAAATATATATGCTCACCTTCATTAAACAGCCCAGCAACAGAAGGAAAATAATAACGGCTGGATTTCCTTCTTGGAAAACGAGTTTTCCTATTTATTTTATATAGCATTCTATTCTGATCGAAAACTCCATAACGGCAATAGAAGTTCGTTGTTTTAGCCTCTCTTCCACGATGGTCGCTATAATATTCACAAATTTAATCAAAAGCAAAAAGAAAGATTACAATGTAGGAAAAAATCCCCGTAACTCAATATTTATAAAGAATAGTGCCATGTTGTAGGAAAATGCTAACAATATTGAATAGAGTAAAGCTATCTATTTAAAAAAGTGTATATATAGATAGCTTTAGTGAGTTTTGTGGTCTATACCTCCCACTGGTTATGCAATGCATATTATTTGGGAGAAGTTATTCACGAAGTCACGGTATCGTTCCAGGATTTCGCAGCATTTACAGTCCATCTTAACTAAGTTTGGCCTTACTATGTCATAAGAGTATCACCACTTATTGTCCGCATCTAATTATTCATCAAGTAAAATTATTTATTTCTCAGTTAACCCTATATCTAGAAGTCGCACCACCAGCCAAGCCTCATGGACGCACTCGATGGTTGTCAGCACACCTTTTACTGCCAAACCATACCTAATTTTGTGATTTCGTTTCATGGCTCGCACGTCCCAATGATAGCACTAAACATTACAGTTAGTATTAGCTTATCCTTTAAAAGGCAAATTCGATGTTCAATAGAAAAGGAAAACTGGTAAATGGCTCATAAATATTGATAAGTAAAATTTCGAAAGGATGTCCATCAAGAGTATAAGGAACTGTTCTGTTTTTCTCTTATTCTACCTACTTTCGAATACTGCTAAAAGATGTGAAATCCTCGTGAAGAAAGGATGCTTTTCGATTTAAAGACTGTCCAACGTTTCTCGCTTTGTTGTTGCAGATTTCAGGAACGACACCGGTTTATGATATAACAATCCCTCAATGTGCAGTTCGTTCAAGGAGAGGTGATCTCTGTAGAATGCTTTACCTAAAAAACGTCAGCGCATCTTGTCGGTGAAGCATTTGATTTTGTCATCACAATGAGTAGATAGCAGATGAGAACGGTTGCAAACACCACGAGAAATCGACAAAGCATTACGATGAATTCATCACAAATACAGATTTTTGATCGCTTTATAACACAGATCATTCAGGGAGCTCAGTGACTCAAGCTATAGACAGAAATTTTGGTTTTAAGCGATGCTTTGAACCGTGATTATTTTCGTTCCGGATCAATGAAAAAGTCGAACTTTGTTACCTTCCGAAAACAAACGTCCAACCGGTTCAAAAATTTTCTCACTCCGATAAAATTATTTCTTTGCATGGTTTATGTTATACGTAGGACGGGTTTCAGTTGAATTTTTTAATCAAACTGTTAATATAAACAAAACTGTCAAAAAATGAGTTCAGGTATTAAAATTTGAATGTTTATAGAAACTATAAAGTCTAAAATACAAGTCAATACATAAGTCACCGTTGCATATGCTTATTAAATATAACTTCTGTTACAATTGATAAGGATGCAAACTAATAATCGGAACGGAAGTTATAGTAGTTTCTGGTATTGGATAAGGAACGGAACAGTAACTTTTTCTGGTATCGGTTAAGGTTCAATTCTTCTGTTCGGGCTGTTTAAAAAAAAATAACCTTTTTTCGGTTTTTTGTTCTGATCCGGTTCAATACCCCGGTTTTAACCCGCCACACTCCATAGGCATCTAAGAGGGTGAATGTTTTAATGTTGAGCACGAATAACAACGGGCAACAAAGTAACGTTATTTACCAGTAACAGTAAAGCAGCCACGATAACGTAATTTCCGTCCTAGTATCGCTGATTGATATGCGCTGTCTACCGCCGCAGTATTTTCCGTCGCTCGCTCTCGACTTATAAAAGCATACGCTCTTATTTTTGGAAGTGTTAACTTGATGAATGGGAATAGCTTTATATTATGTCTCAATAGTTGAGAGCATCCCCGCGGTGTCCCTGATTGCGTCCGCGCCATAAATTACCTCCAAAGGATGGATGGATAAAATACCTTCGCCAGCCGAAAACACGCTGAAGGCGCTCGTTCGTCAAGTCCTCCGCCATAAGCGTGTCTTCGTGTTGACACCAAATTAGTTATGCTTAATATGGTAATGAGGAGAGGACGGCAAAGAGAAGATTAAATTAACCCGAAGCCGTGGGAAACGTCATCAGGTGCTTAGGATTGGCTGAGATCGTTTAAAAACATCATGGGAATGAAATAAACTCGAAGAGGTTTAGTATCAGTTAAAGAATCGCGCTTAGTGTAACCTATGACCTTTCAGTTGCAATGAGAGAAAAAGGTAAAAATCTAGATAAATTTTTCGATCCTGTGCGGCGATATCTGGTGGTACATCATACATAGACATACACACTTATATAGAAATATAACATTTCCAATGAAATCTCATGGTAATTCATACTTAATACCTTCTTATTGTGTTTAAATGAACTTTAACAAATACAGTTTTTATTTAAAAATTTCATGATTTTCACTGCTACTTAAAGTCGTTATCTCTATCTGGAGAGCGTTGTTGAACTAAATTTAGGTGATGCTTTTGTCTTCTTCTCCAAAAATCTCTTCATCCTCCTGCTGTGATTATTCTCGCTTCATTTATTCCAGGTTTCGATGATTCAAAATACAGAAAAACCCACTAAAGGTGCTTTTCAAGGGAGTGACTGAAAACCGCGTTATAAGAGGGATATTTATTATCCCCAGATATTTATCCATTAGCCCTCTCTGCTTAGATACTTTCCTAGCGAATCCCTTTTAAGGACAATTACTTCAATGTCAATTTACCAATCATTCTTACTTTTTGTGGGAGGACATAGTTAAGGATATTAACAGCGAGTCTATAATTGTCCTTTCTGAAGATATTTCCATAGATTCAATTGCCTTTTACTCAAAGTGTGCGGGGCATCTTCTGTTGGTCCATGAAGCTCTTGAGATTTTGTTATCATCAAAATTCTCCCAGTAAATATCGATATGTGATAGGTAACCACTTATGAAATTATATAATATGCAGAATGCTATAGGTTTACTTCAAGTATTACAGTATCTTAATTATGCTTTTCTAGATATTGATTTTTCAAATATCCGCTTCGAGTAATTCTGTATACATTTGGAGAGTAGAAAATTCTCCTTGAATTTGTTTCACGACTTGATCTTAAAGGATGAACATTTCCTCCAATGGGCTTGAAAGCACTTACTGGAAAAACTTAGCAGTATTCAATTATGCATATACGCTGTATTATTATATATTTTTAATAACGAGTATCGATACAATCGAAAATAATCGCTTTTATTGAAGAAATTTATTTCCACGAAAGGTGGAAATATTTGTCTTCAATATATTTTTAGAGATGCAAAAGCAATGTATGTTTCTATTCCAAAATCAGTTACTTATGATTACACCACCGAGTAGTGGCATATGATTGATCATAATAAATATATATAAGCGTAAACGTCGGTATCACCGATTGACTTGAGCAGGAATGGCATTTGGAATTAATGATGATCATAAGTCAGCAGTCATTTCGAGTATTTCCAGCGATTGAATAAGACTAATTTATTCGCGAGATTTTGGCTCCGTCAAGGGTCATGATTTTTCCCGTTACATGTGATACTTCTTCAAAGACACTTTGGGTTTGAAGACATTGATTAGTAGCATGAAACGTAATCAAGCTGAATAATTCCATAAAGTATATAAATATGTGATATGTATGGAAGAAGACAAAGGCCTTGGATAATTATGAAGATTTACAGAAAAGCTAATTTAAAAAATTTCTCGTCAACAATCTCCGTCTGTATAAAATGTATTTCTTTTTGTGTCATATTGGTTTACCTTGAGTATCTTTCGTCAGAGATATCCATATTATTTGTGTTTAGTTTTCCACCATCATAAATTTTCGTTTTCGGTAATGTCGGCCAAGTCGTTTGTTTTTCAATTCGGCGGAAAATAGTTTGATATTTTTGCATAAATCCTATCAATTCTCTCTTCCGGAGGCAATCTTGCCTCATTGTGTGACCAAGTCGTGACTTATATACTTCTTTTTTTCAGATATTTATCGCTGTTTACGTAGCTCTTAATTTGCTCTTCAAAGAACTTCATCAGCTTTTCTATCTAGCCGCTTCATGAAACATAATCAAGCGAACACCTACTTTCTCATTTCCTCTAATCTTTTCTTCTCGTCTGCTGGTACTGCTATTGTTTCACAGTCGCATAAAACAAGATTACATATATTGGTTGCTATGAATAGTTTTGTCATATTCAGACTTTTTAAATTTCTTACTCTCAATGGTTGTAAGCAAAGTTTTAGTTGAATCTTAGAGTGTTATAATTAATATAAATCTCGGGATATTTTAGCCGCTGATACCAAGAAAATTTGTTTTTATTTTCATCTACTTCTCTAAGATCCTTGTATTTAACACTGTAAAAACTGCTCTTAACAGATTTTTTAATGTTAGAATTCCTTCTTCGCTAGTAATATTTTCTCCTGCTACCTCTATTTCTGGTGATCGTTCAGCAACAAATAGAATGCGATGCAGAATATTTGGGTAAGAGAGACCAGAAACATAAATTTCAGAGAGAAAAATATATGTCATGTATTGTGGTATCTAAATCACGTTGTTTTACTATGGAATAGTTTACCAACCCAGGGAATTAAACAATAAATTAGAAAAAATGTTAATCTAGTGAGACTTGTTGTTGCGTTAGTGGGGGGTAGAGTAGAGAATTGTCAGTAATAACGGTGATGACTGAGGATCTCTACGATATCCGGAAAGGCCTGTTAAGAACCTAGCAAATTATTGCATTTCGTATATCGTAATATCGTATAATCGGGAAAGGAATATTCTATTTAAACTGTATTGTACGACTTATATGTAATTATAGGCTTTTAAACTTCAAAATTCATCATTTTCCAGAAAATAAACTACAGTGTATTACTATAACTAGTCATTTTCATTCCGACATCATATGTAGGCCTTAAAATGGTGTAAAAACAGAGGGAGGGAGAAATTAAAATATAAAATAGGTCTGCCCCAGGATGAAAATGAAAATATATATGAAAAATAAGCATAAGGTTAAAAATTAGTTGCGAATACAGATTAAATTCTGGACGAATTCCTATTGTTTTTCTTCAGTAATTAATTTTTACTGCCAGCCTCCATCAAGTGGTGTGGAACCAGGGAAGGGAGGGCGATTCCTCCATGATGACTTTGTAGTATTTAGCACAAGAGATTCTACAAGGAGCTCGAATTGAAATCAGATTTTGAATTTTTCCACGATCACCATTTGTATATTACATTCATCACGACAAACGGTAGTCAATTAGAGATGAGTTCACGAGGAAATTGTCTTAAAACGCCCACTCCCGCATGGCAAGTTTCTAGGTCCGCCCCTGTCAGGTGGTGTGAAATTGCCCCTATAAAAAACTACTGATGGACCGTTGCGAAAAAATTCATAACCTTTTCTAGCAGGTGAGAAGTAATAAAAAATGTAATTTCGGTTAGTTTTTCTTGCTAATAATGGACAACCTACGAAGATAAGAGGTTCATCATTCACTAATCACTTCACAGATGTCAAATTAATTATTTTCGTTTTTACCCTTAACTTCGTATCATTTTGTTTAACTGTAAGTATAATATTTTCGATGTGTATTGGAAGGGGCGGTAAAGTCAGTATACGCACAGGGCACCGAAGTCCAAAATCTACACCACTGAGTTCTTCCCTAGCATTCACCAATTCTCTCTATTCTGAGCTTCTCATTGTCAGATTCCCCGTAGTAACTAGATGATGCCCATGTTCCACTTCTTTTTGATCTTTCATAAATTCACGCCTTCTTACTCATTGATTGTACTGCAGCATTACATGTAGACGTATGACACGGATGTTACCATCTCAACTGTTTATCCAATTATAGCGTCAGTGATACTAATAACGAATAAAACAGGAAAAGCGTAGGATAGGGTGCAGATAACACAACTGAAGATATTGAATGTTTCTTCTACCGTGGAACCATCGAAGGAAGATAAAATTCGGCTGCCGATTGTCTACATCGCTTCGTTCTAAAATCAACTCTCTCTGCGATGAAGCAAGTCGTCAATAAAACTCGGATCGCGAAGAATGAAAAGGAATAAAAGCGAGGCTATTTGCGGGCAACAGTTTGAGGAAGTGTTCACGTGGACGGGTGTCTTTCTGAAGCGGGAAATAAACAAAATTGGCTCGTAATAAGTCCGAGAGGCGAGGCATCTTCATTAGCGATGACAGATCACACCCCGGACAACTCCATTTATCTTCCCCAGGTGTCCGCATCCCCCGCGGCGGCTTGTTACCTTCACAACTTTTATAATATGATAGCCTCTAATCTTCTTTTTCTCCTCCCATTGTTCGCATCTTCCTATGACACCGAACGCAATCCAAAACAACATTTTCACCTTTGCGCTCCCCTCGGTTATGATTTGAGGGGCGGCTTGCGTCACGACTTAACTCATCTCGAATCGCTTACGCGCTAAGAATTCCTCTCCTGTAGGACCAACCCATATTATAACACAGCTGTAACGAAGAGGTGGTGAATATTCATAGGGCTTCGTAAGAAAGTATCAATGCGTTGAACGAGGCAGATGATGAATCGGCTATATTGTTCATTTAATAAATTTTAATTCAGTCAACTAGGGGTACCGAGATGCAAAAAGGGTTAACAGAAGAAACTCCGAAAACCATCATTTCTTATTGATAGTTTTCGGAGTTTCTTCTGTTAACTTAGTAACATTCAGCAGACAGCCATTTTATTTTATGCACAAAGGGGTTGAATTACTCTCAGCTTAAGTTTTGACATTTAATTCTTCAAAATTAATAGTTTAGCCTCAAAATCATGCGAGGGTTCTTATATTAATCCGTGTCACCAGTAGGGCATCGAATTGAGAACCGTAATCGAAAGAAACATTTATTTTTGCCAGAGTGAAAACCAAATCCGAACCGGAAACACTGGTATTCTGAAACCCGAGCCGAAATCAGAAACCGTTATCTATTCCGTTCTGATTTGCAGGCACTAACAATGCACGTTTTACATAAGTGTATAAAGGGGAAGGCTGGTAAGCGCGTTTAACAACAACTTTCGAATAGCTATTGCTATATTTAATTCCGAAATTCATCATCAATTAATGTAAATTAAAAAGGCTAGAAATAATTATACTTTCAAAATAAAACAAACAATTTGAAGGATATAATGTTGGAATGGTCGGAGCGAAAAAAAACAGTTCGAACCGGTTAAACGACGACAGAAGGTTCCGGAACCGAACCGATTTGTTTTTTCGTCCAACCGGAGCGAAATCCGGAACGAAAAATATTACGGTTCAATGCCCTTGTTACTAAAACCGAATTAAGATACGGGCGTTTGCCCTGGACCTCCGTGGGTGGATGGAATCGATCGTACGCGAATTTGTCTTTGGCGACACGCTGAAATTTCGCAAAGGGACAAATGGAGGATGTTTTTGATGTCTCTTAGACTTTTTACGAACTGATTATAAATTGTCAAGGGGCGTTGTCAACCCAGTCAAATAACGATGCGTATCAGATAGGAGTCAAGAATGAAATTGTTAAATTAATCCTAAATAGTAGTATTGTCAAAAGTGGTTCGACAGCTGAGGTCATTTAGCACGTGGTCTCCCATCGGGTATCGAACCCGGGACCGCTTTCACCACAGTCGAACGAGCTGCCCACATGGTTATATGGGAGATCGAATCCATAATAATATACAAAAACATCAACGAAAACGATATATAAATCAATCAACGCTTCTTACGGCGCATTTGTATATTATTAATACTCTCTTGTTATTTTTCAGTGTTGTACAGGCTGTAATGAATACTATAATAATGGGAATACCTTACCATTTTGTTAGTATGTATGCATACATTGATAATATCGTATTCTCCTTTCAGGTGATGCAATTACCATTTTCGCTACTTGTCCCTAAGCACTGCACATTCTTCCCTCGAAGGTCAGTCTAAGGCAAACCTGAAATAGGTGACTCAAGGTGGCGTGGTCGACCGTCAGATTCACGTAGAAGTACTCATCCTCTTCTCGCTTAGTGTTTCGGTAGTTGTCTTGATGATTGTGCTCCCATTTTTATATCTTTTGTGCAGCTTTTGGAATGCAATGGTGAATGGTGATTCGGGAGAGATCAACGCGCGAGGATTTCTTCGGATTGAATCGGTGAGTCCAGTTCTTATTCACGCCTCCACGATATTTTTATCAATACATAATTTGTTTAATTTAACTTTTTCAAGAGATATGATTCTAATTAGTGCCGACACTAGTACTATGAGAAAAGCTGAATCCTTTAAGCCGAATCGTTACGGGTACGCATGAATCTTCGCAAAAGAGGTATTCAAAATAACAGTGAGGGCTCGTGGTAAAATAGCGCTCCATGCATGGGGTCCTTAGGCCTTCCTCGTCGGTAACCTTTGTTTAGAGACCGAAACAATACTACTAATATGTCATAAAAGATAGTTATTTCGCGAGAACCAAATCATAAAATATTCTATCGATACAATATCCTTATAGAGAACGTATAATTGAATCGTGCAGAATTAAGATAAATTCTCGATATCTTATATATATTCACTTTGACAGCTGACCGCTGTAAATGTTTGCAAGGCCTCTAAAATGAAAGAAGAATATTCCTCAATCTTTCCCGATTAGGACCGCGATATTTGAATCATAACGTCCTTTTATACATTCTTTTAATTTTAAATCTAGATATTTGATACAAACGAAATAGCCTATGCAATAAAATAAAGATATTGTCATCCGAATCTAAGCCTTTGCCTTTAGAGCTTTGCTGTCCCAAGCGATGCTTTGTTTTCTTACATTATCTGGCCCAATTATATTTAAATTTTCCGATATCTACAGTAATAATATTCTGAGAGAAGACCTGTAGGCAGAACTTTTCGTACTACTAGCGAATATTAAGTTTTAATATTTGCAATAGTTTTTTGATTAGAAATCTCTAGCTTCATATGATGTGCAACTTCTGAAGCTTGCATTATTATATTTCCTTGAGTGTTTAATTTTTTCATAGAAATATTTTCACCCGCACGGAATCAGCTTACAGATAGCGTGGTTATTTATTACACCAAATTCTAAGCAATTACGGTTGCGTTGGAGTTCCTCAGGGTTAAACATATCATCAATCTTTCGTTCTCAACTTCCAAGTGATGACATATCGCGCAAAGGACGCCGCGGTGTTTTTAATGTCTAAGTGTTATGCGAAATCGCAAATACGTGAATTCGCGAGTGTTGAGTTCGCGAAGATGCAGATGTATTTTCAGAAAAATCGCATCAATTTTTCATAATTTCCTGGAGATGTGTGCCCGAAGAGTGTACGACACGCACAGATCCGAGTCATATATTATACTTGGTGGCAATCTTTTAAAATTGTAGTTTTCCTTAGCTTTTTCTATAAAGTTTGAGAGCATCTAATATGTGCCAAAGTCGTGCCATTTACGTTTTTTATTACCATTGAGATTGCTTTGAGTAGAATCATTAGTGAACCAAGAATCCAGTGAAAATTTCAACATTATATATGTTCATAAGTATAACTATACATATATATTTGGGCATATACATATACGAGGCACTTTTACGTAATTTCACTATTTAGAAACCTCATAATACGCTTCAACATTCCTTCATCTACCAATTAAAATCAAGTGAAGGAAGAGTTAATCAGGTAAAAATACTATGCAATAACTGCAATAACAAAAATTATAACAAGAGTTAAATCCTACCTATCTGAGAATAAATAAACTGGCTTGCCAGGCTATTCGAAAGTTCGAAACGCAACAGTTATCGAAGAAAAGGTAACTTAAACTTTTCTGATGCAATTTTTGTTGCCGGAATTTCTTTCGCCTTTTTAAAATTTTAAAATTCCCCTTTTACTAAAATATAAATCTGACATATCCATTGGCGTCTAGTTTAATATATTTATTTATATATCAATCGTATAATTATTGATGTATGATTTAATAATGTGGAAAATATTAAAGCTTTGCGACCTGGATTCTTTAAGCTGTAGTTATTCTCTCTTCCATACAAACTCGGACATTAGTTTATAAACATTGAGATAAGGACAAATTTAAAGAACACTTGGAGTATCTGTGAAGGCGTATTCTGCAGGGCTGCAGAGTTCTCTGGAAAGGGGGCAATAGAGCGAGGATAACGAGGAGGATGGATTCGTTCCGCGGAATTGACAATCCTCTCCCACGACATCCAATCTGAGCCACAAAGGCATTCCGATGTCTTCTCCGCCCGATTAGGACGCAGCTGGAGAACACACACCGTCCGATTTATTTTGCACTGCCATCCGACCACCCCGCGTTAATCGCCATTAAGTATTTCAGACTTCCAAGAGAAATTCCAACGATTCCGGATTCTAGCGATCATTCCTAACTCTCTAATCTAAAAATCTCTAATATTCTTATACATATATTGAACATCTTGAGTCAAATGGGGGAGTGTGCGGCTTTATATTCTTGATCTGTTTGTAAAGTATTCAGCCTTCAAGGGTGGTTGGAACCCCATTCCCTCCACCATGAGCTATCAACAGCTAGGAAAGTGGGATGAGACGTACTATAGCGCGTTCCAGTATTTCTTATAATCAATTATTCAGGATTATACAGGAAGGAAATCCTATATATTTTCCCCGTGTTGCAATGGTCTTATTTCTGGTCGTCTCATTGCAGTATTATTCGATCTGACGATTAAAATTGTGATTCCTAGCTTATATTAGAAGATTTCATCTGCAGTTTTCAGCTATATATTTATTTATACAATATATTTTATTTTAATAGAATATTTTAATTTTCACTTGAGATGCGAAATAAAATTATTTTGATACTTACATTTTCTTCATACGGCGTAGAAATTAAAAATGCCTCGAAGGAGAACTACGGTTGCTATCATAGCAAAGATCCGTTTTTCTGTGTTCATTTTTCAAGAGTTATGAAGAGGGATAAAATCAAAATAAAATTTTTTGAAAAACTAGAAATGCAAAAATAAAATTTAGTACGAGTACATATTAAGCATGATAAACGATACTTGAGCTTAGACTTGAGCGTTCTTTTTCTTTTGTAAGTGTTAGATTCCATCATGTAAGTGTTCGTGTTCATTCGATCAACATTCTTTTGGGATCCCATTTATATCGACAGTTAAATTGTATTTAGAGTTTTTGTATAAATTCATTACATCTCAAAGTTAGTCGACTGACGAAATTCTTCCTTCGTGCATCTTCTTACGATACAAGTAGTCTTTAATCTTTCATCATAACCTTTATTAAAAGGTCGATTTATACATGATCACACACCGCTTCGGTCTGTATGTTCCTGTTGAGACCTAATAAAGATAAAGTAGTATCGGTTTATTTCATTTTCATCGTTCTTAAAATTGGTTGACTTGAAAGATTTGCTTTCTTAGGAAAGGTCACTGATCAAATGATGCTATAACTTATTGAAACATTACTAATACACCATTTTTGCTTGAGGTTTCCTCTTTTCGTACTCATAGTTAAGCGTACGTTTTACCATTTAGATCCGGAGAGTATTTTCTCCACCCTCGCCGAAGGAGTGAAGCTGGGATCCGCCCTTGGTAAAGACCTTGAGCTGTTCCTCGAGAAAGGGAAAGAAGAGATTCCTTTTGACCAATTGAAATGGCAACGATTGATCGAACGCCTTTCCATCCAAGGACCCGATTCAATTTGAAAATAACACGAATTCGACGAAATGCTCATTACGTTCAAATGTGACAGACGGAGTGTGTGTTCCCCAACGAATCTTCGACTTGAACATTCTTGAGACGTCAGACATTCCTTTTGCTTTCATTGTCATTTCGATTCACCTATTTCGAGTTTTCACAGACAGCTTTCTGGCTCATTGAGGAAAAGGAAGACTATTTCACTCAACGGAAAATATTGATGAATTCCGATAGAATTTGTCGGCAAAATTATAGGTTGTCAGCGGTCACTTTTTGAATGAATTCTACCTTTTCAATTGGCCTCAGCTTTTTATTATTTCTCACTCCTTACCTCGATCGCTACCATCTTATTTGGAGATACTGCTGTCGAATTCTCAGAATTCTTCTATTTTTTTTCAAATTGTCGCATTTCTTGTCTGAAATTTGTTTATAATTGTAGACAGTTTATCTGATATTATTGATAGCGGTAAAATAGATGCCCCTAATACCATATCCTGATGAATAGAATTGAAAATTATTTAAAAACGGGACAGAAAAATATATTGTTTACTATGATCTAAATCTTGCTCACTTGTTAATAAGAATTCTACTACGGAACGAGTAATTTTGAATACTTCAAATACAATCAATTATATCATATAACACTTAATTTTCTATTGTCACTTAGAATAGCGTAGAATGTCTATTTTAATTTATATGAATTTCTGAATACTGCTATTTTCCGTACCATAGAATCATCTAGTAGCATTATTATTCGAAGGTACTTTTATAGATGAGGTCAATTCGGCCACCATCGAGAATCGAACCCAGGGTGTATGACTCTACTTCAGTAATCGATTAATGTCTCGTTTTATCATATTCATGGAAAAATAGAATCTTTTAGCGTCAGCTCTAGATTCAAAATTCCTGATATTTCTCGCAATATCAGAATGTAACAGAAAGGAGGTTAAACATCGGTTAATTTCCTCTAATAATGCACTTTTTCTTTCCTTATTCAATAAATTATGCGTTGTTCAAATATTCTATCCTGTGAAGATTCCCATCTTGCGTCATGAAAAATCTTAGATTACTTGACTAACAATTACACTATATATTATACACTAAAATAAAAAAAGGGGCTGGAAACCTCCATGGAACGGTATAGAAGTAGAGAATTATGAATTGGTGCAAGTCTCTCACTTTTCATCCAATTCTGGAATCCACTTCCCTCTAGATATAAAGGAAGTGTATTTCATTCCATTCCGGTGGCATTAATTATCCTCGGTGTTACTTCCGTCGCAACAACTAAGGAGGGACTAAGAAAAGAGCATTTATCGGAATGGATTGAAGGATAGCTTTCAAAGAGGAACACTAATTTAGGCTTTGATCCTTCTCAACTTCGCTGCAACTTCAAATTGGATGCGCCTCAAAATCACCTCTCACAGGTACCTTTCCTCGGCTAAAACAGAATTTCTGCTTTTGATCTCAAAAGTTAAGAGGAAATTCTACAGTATAAATAGTGATTTTATTTCCTATGTGTATTTTTTCAATGGATCACGTATGCAAACAGGTACTTTGGACTGTAAGGAAAGAAATCTTCAATATAGTACTTCTTTGAGCAGTTTATGATTGTAAAGCTCACGTATAGAAGGTTTTTCTCCACAGAACTTTAGTTGAAGAGTATTTCCCCCACAACCCTATTCTTTCTATATTATCATATTATATCTTATTATTATATAAATTGTATCTAAATATAATTAAAATTATACGCTATCTTCTTTTTATCAATTAGTTCGTGTATATTAGAGTTAACCAACTATATTATATTATATACTTTTGATATTTGTCGTTTATTTTGCTTGCATTAAACTTTTCTTATAGGTGTAATTTTATTGTAGAAAATAGTTTTGCAATAATTCTGTTTGTTTTAACTTAATTTCTGTGGAATTAAGATCGAAAAGAGGCCATTTTGGCCTAACCTCACTAAAATAGTGTAATAATAATAAAAATTTATCTTCTGGGAATACTGAGAGGACCCAAATGAAAAATATATTAAGGATAAGAATTATGCGAATGGAAACAAAAGCGAATACTGAATAGTCGAGGGAAGTGAAAGAAGAGAAACTATTGATAGATGCGATGAATATAATGTAAATATTTTTTCGTGCATCTTAACTTAAGAAATTGATCGGAATAATAGTTAAAGAAAAAGTGTTTTGAAAGGATGGAAGAGGATGATCAAATGGGTAGTGATCTGCGGCGGGTACTTAGTGGGACCTCTAAGGTCCCACTACTAAGTACATACTCAAGGTACCAGAATGCTTGACAAATTTTAGTTAACGTGCTTGAAAATGATTAGTTAACTATAAGAGATGTCCGAATATTTGAAAGTTCGTTTTAAATTATTGTTTCCCCTTCAATAATTACGAACAGTCGACATTTGCAAAACTCGTATTGTATGAAATCGAAACAAAAACATTTACAGTGGCGGAAAATTGTGTTTTCTTTATCCTTTTAATTTTTTTCAATATTTCACATAAAATTTTAATGATAATTTTATATAAGTAAATATTTCATATATGTAAGTCAAAATTAGTTTACTAATCAAAATCACCATCTTTGCGTTATAATATGTAATAAAAGATATTTCCTTATTATAATTTTCAGGTCTATTTTTAGCGGATGATGATGATGACGATTAAAAGCAGGCAAAAAAGATGGGAATACTAGTTCTGGAAACTTTACGAGAAACAAACGGACACAGCGTCGTGATTCGAATCGAATATTTAGTCCATTCGAATCCGATTTGAAATTCGCATAATTTAGTCAATTCGTTTCAAATACCCTTCGAAGTAAAACAGCAAGATTCACTTATCACTGTTAATTATTTATTAATAAAACCAAATGTTTATCAAGTGGATCATACAATACATTGCCATAAAGAAAAGCGGTCCAGCATTTTATTTTCTATTGACCTCATAAGCTTTTGTACAGAACTGCACGGGCCGTAGGTAACGACTATAACTTTTCGTGTAGTGAAATGTAAATACGCACCCTCGATCGTTATCTCAGTTGTCTCTTTGCAATTAATTTTTTTTTATTTCATAGAGTAGGTTCTATTTAAGATTGATTATTTCTGAATAATATTTGGGGTTAGAATAGTTGCAAAACTTCACTAAACTCAATAAAATATTGAGCCACAGAAATGGATGAAAAGGCAGCGGATTGGCCACTTCATCGAATATTCATATCCCAGAAAAATCTTTCATAATAGTGAATAATGACCATTAAATTGTGTATCAATTCTATATACATATAACTGCTTGAAGCAATTTCCATTGCAAATTCTTTATTACTGCTTTGCATGTAAAAATGTTTGGTGTCATTAGTTGCATGGATATATTCTAGCTAATCATTCGATTATTATATAAACTATGTCTTGTGACCAAAATCCCATCAGGCGTAGTATGTAACTGCAACATAAATATGTAATCATGATCATCCCCTTTCACAGATTTTCGGAAATCATGTGAATTGGGTTCGCGGCTTTTGCTTTCCGGGCGACTGCTTGAGCTATCTTGTCAGAACATACAGTCGTATCGTTTTGGGAGACCTTTCCTCAGTACATCTTTACGTGCAAAACCACCCAAAAAACAGTTATCTTATAGTTATATATATTCATGAAACCCACGCGAAGAAACAGCATATCAATAAATATAATTACTCCTGGATATATCAGAATCCTTGCCCATTTTTCTGGGTGATTCTGGAAAATGATTCTTGAGATTCTGAGCAAATCTCGCTAATCAGCCGTCCATAATGTGATTCGCCCGGAAGTTTGATTAACTCGGAGTAAATAGAAGGCGAGGGGACGCCGCCAAAGGGGAAGAGTAAATGGGATGCGACCCTTTCCCATGGGCTTGTTATGTGTGGTCCAGCACGTGCGCCATAGAGAATAGAAACTGCCGATGCAGCAAATCGGCAGCTGCCTTAATGTGTGTTAAGCTGCGACGGCTACAACCAGAAAATCCCCTTGCATCACGATAATATGCTAATCCTTAATACATAACATATTATCAGACGTCTGATACATAAGAAAAGAATGGATCAAACGGATAGTGTATCTGATAAGGTGTATCGTGGGAAACAGTGAGGAAGAGGGTTTGAGTAAACAAGCAAAGCTTTCTCATCCTATAATTTAAAGAAAGCTTGAAAATTCAATGGAGAAATCGAAATTCCTCTGGAAGGATAGGTTTTTACTGCATTCTTAGAACTTTTATAAGCAGCTTGAATCTAGCTCGCAGTTTTGCTGAAGAATCTGTGTTTTCTCGGCGTTGGAAATTGTCGGAACGTTTGTTTCGGATTCTTATTTAGGGAGCTTTTGAGAATATTGTGGTATTTGCTAACCCTTGTCGTTCGAAGTCAATAGTCAACGTCAGTAGAATCGCAAATCCTAGGCCACAGGACTTTTCTTCTTTTTTATACAATCTAAAAACTTTTTCTTTGCGTTCATTACAATTTTCGAAGAACGAAGCAATTATTTACTTGTGAAAATTTTCTGTAGATTGCAAAAGTATTTTTACCGTGTATTGTCACAATGATTTTATTTAATTTTTTCTATTATAGAAAATTTACAATTTATATAAAGACAATGAACAGAGCATTAATTA
Organism: Pachydiplax longipennis; assembly: GCA_036926295.1. NCBI lineage: Eukaryota > Metazoa > Arthropoda > Insecta > Odonata > Libellulidae > Pachydiplax > Pachydiplax longipennis. The sequence continues at coordinate 42,096,895 of JAVFKF010000015.1, forward strand.
TATCCACTGTTTTGTAGATTAATTTAGTTTATAAGTTTTAAAAAGAAATTTTAATCTTCCCAGTATCACAGGTTAAGCAAAATGACGGGAAATCGGAAACTCCATTTTCTGAGTTCTTCCATTATCTAAAAACTTTAATCTAGTGAGTAGTATCGTTAATATACTACTTATAGTATAGTGCTTCATCTGCTGAGGTCATTTCGCTCAGATTGGGGTCCGACTGAGAATCGAATCCGGGACCGCTTTCACCAAAGGCGAACACACTATTCACTTGGCTATGCAATCGCCTAGACCAGGGATGGAGAACCTTTTCATTCGGATGACCATATTAAGCATTCGGTATCATTAGAAAGACCGCATATGAAACTGTCAGGCGTCTCTTGCGTTGCATGTTGCCTACATTCTAGCTGTTGAATATTGAAATTTTATTAGCGAAATCGAATTTATTCGCTTCGTAAACTGAAAGAAAACATTTATTAATTAAAATTTCACCGGATGTCATTAGAAAGGTTAGAAAACAACATTATTGAAATAGGAGAATTTGGTTCAGGAAAGGGAGTAAAACATCAAAATAATCTACCAAAAAAGCCACATTTGGCCTGAGAGCCTTTGGTTTCCCACCTCTGACATAGACTACCTAGTTAACAAATGGTACGACACTTCAATAGAGATCGACACAGAATTCCCTAGCAGAAACCCCAGTTCAAATCCGTCATATTTCTGCGCGCACTAGTTTATGCAGTTCCTTCCTGCGCTAATTCAAGACAGGGCCTCCGAATTAAGGATTATAAAGTGAGAGTTCAACCCGCTGCTTGTTCCGGATAAACAAGTCGCTCAAAGTTTGGTTACAGTGTGCGCATGCGCAGTGCAAGCATCACGTTTACTCGTAACCGTTTCGTTCGTCGACTGTCCCCCAATTCGAGTTCCGCCATAAACGCATTAAACTCTGCGATACCCACGCATAATCCTCGCTCGCAAGCACTTCTCATAATTAAGGCCATTTCTCTTCGTCTTGTTCGTGGCAGCTAAAGGGCGAGACTTAATTTGATTGCGGTAGAAACAGGGAGTTTACGTGGAGTGTGCGGCTGAAACGAGGACAACTCTGGAAGAAATACGTTATCTGAGCGGGATTTGGAAAAACGGGGACGACTAGCCGCGGAAAACGTGGACGATTAAACTTATGAGGGAGAGATTTTCTCCCTTCTCTCATTGCGATTCCGTGATCCACGGAAGAGGCGAAGTGAGACCCAAACGAAGATGAGGAAATCGCACCCTTTCCTGAACTGAACCCGAATAAGAAAATTATGGCTTTTGAATGTGAAACGAAGCCGAAAACGATCGAAATATTGACGGAAAAATAAACAGAAGACTTTATAAAATTAGAAGGAAAAGGGTTAGGGTAACTTTGCTCATAACATTCAGGAAAAGTCTCAAGGAAATACGGGCATGAAAAAAGTTTGACGGAACCTAGAATTGAACCCGGCAAATTATGTGTCAATTTTTTCTGGCCGGATAGATTAGTTGGCTAAAGCAGCCACGCTGACAGACGAAGTTTTCGGTTTTCATTCCCGGTCTGGTCAGATATTTTTTAAGTCCGTATTTTTCTTGGGATTATTAAATTATATTATACTACATAACAGTATTACGGCATTGCAATCATTAGATTTAACTATTAAAATCGACTTAAAAATGATTATTATATTAGTTCAGTTGTCAAAATATTTAATCATTATGATTTGTGAATAGCATTTCTATGACAGAGGATAATTAATTTTACCCAGAGTTGGAATGCAAACAGAGGAAGATTAAAGAAAGTTTTCTGGTTTCGGTACAAATTGTATACGATTTAATGTACAGTGATTTGGAGCCTTTTAGAACGTCATTCAAAAATATTTTAACGTCGAAATTCAAGATTGAAAATCGGATTAACCTCTAAGTAACCCTTGGTCTGTATTTGATAATTTTCCCTTTTATTTCAATTGGTGTTATGAATGAGATTGGGAAATAAAATTATGAAAATGCGTGCATCCGTTTCGGGCAGTGAAGTAGCCGCAATGGACGTCCGCAAGGTCCCCTTGAGCCATCAAAGCAGACTGTCCTCCACCTCTCTTCTAGGAAGAGTGAATTCTAGAAGCCGAGAGTAGGGTGACTGGCATTCTTCCTGGACAAACACGAGCCACCGATAGTTCCCTTTGAAGAACGGCCCTCCATTTCATCCAAAGGATTCGAATTACCGGCGCAAGTCCGCCCCATCGATCCCCAATGGACGGAGGAGCGAAAAGCGCAATTTCTGGCGCAAATAAAATGTTTCCGCTCGAGAGATGCGATCCGATTTGAGGCAATCGCTAATTAAGAACCGCAGTAGTTAAGCGTCGTCGATGACCATAAATTCATTAGCACTTCCATTTGAAAACACGCGACCGGCACGCGGCACGAGATTGCTGCTCACGCCCTTCGCATCGGCACGTGTCCACACACACACGCGTGTCGAAACACGGCCATTAGCCTCCCTAAGCCACGCGCCGATACGCATCTATCGCCTCCCTTGGATTCACCAAATCCGTGTCTATGCTCCCTTCCTTTTGTGAGTATCAGCCCTCAAAAAATGGCCTCATCTGCCCGGACTCTGAATCACCCGTTTGATAATTGGAATTTAGCGCTAGATAAATCGAATAAGCTCCGGCCACCGTATCTTGCTCAATGGAATATTTTTCATTTGTCATGCGTTACTAATCTATGCGTAAATGTTAGTATGCCCCCAAAAGATCGGAGAGAGATTTCAGTCCACCTTTGTCGCTGCCGGACTGGGGAAACGTAAGAGATGTTCCTGAAGTAGGATTTGCTTCCCCAACCTAATACGATGTTTTGTACAAACTCAACGGATTGGTGGGTAAGTTTGCGGTATTCCATTATGATGGAAGGAAAAAAGAAGAAAACAATTTTCCCGAAGGAAACTATAACAGTTCTTAATCATGAAGGGGACAGGGGTTGGAGAAAACTCCAAGGTTAGGAGAAGGTGTAAGATAGAATTAGAAGAGGTATAAGTCAAGTTGCTCAGGCTGCTTCGTCACTTGGAGACGACACTTATGCATAGAAACATGCCGTGTTTTTGATAACTTGTTTCCTGTTGTCTTTTGCAGAGTTTTATTTCTATTAAATTAGAAACTGGTTTCCTTTGTGAAAAGTGGTTTCTTTTTACTTTATTCCATCGATTCATAGCTACACTATTTTAATTCTTTCTGAAAAAGTAAAGTATTAACTCAAATCTTCAATTCCATTCATATGATATTAATATATACCCTTTTTAATGCATTATTGATTCATATATGATACGAAAGCAACTGAGGCATAAGTGATGGAATATCCCTTATGGAATGCTACGAAAAGTGTTACTTGTAAAGTCATCGTGTTTCAGTTACGTGGACTTGTTCTTATAGCATCCTGGCTCTACAAGAGAAAAAGACTAAACTACCTCTAACCTCATCTTGTCTCTTTCTCGTCCTAGCTTTTAGTAGATAATGGTAGAGGAGATAAAGTTTCAACCGGTCTTCGGACACAATACCTTACAGAACCACATACAGATAATAATAAAAATAATAATCGTCTTTATCTCCCCCGAATAAAACCTGGACTAAAACTACTTCACTCCTCTTCTTGGCTAGTATTCCTCATTTCCGCTCGGAAGCGTAAGTTAGCTATCAGTCCATGAGTTGAGGCTCAAACTAGCCATCAGGCTTATGACTACACTTTGCTGAGGGAATAGGAGAAAATTATGGTTTCTTTTTTTCAGTTTGTGGGAAACAATTCTTATTTTTCGGTCATCACTCAGGCGAAAATAGAGGCTTGTTGTAGGTTTCGGTTTCCAGTTAGATTCCGGCTCGAAGCCTAGTATATACAAACACCTCCTAGAGGAATCCCACGTGTGGTACGTGTTTCGGGAACCCAAGTTTCATGCCTTGTTCTGCGGTTCCCTGTTTTTGAAAGTGTGTTCATCTTTCGTTGGCATCCCGCATTATCCTGCACCCAACTCCGCCGCCTCTAACCCACCAATTGGCAAACTTCAATTGTCACCCCTCGAGGATCGATTAGGGCGACCCTTTACTGGAAATTTATTCGCCAAAGGATTTACTTAGGGAGGGAGGCCCTAATCTTGGGAGCGTGCAAGAATATGACGAAGTCATTATCGGAGATTTGTTTGTGCGTGCTATCTCCACCAATCATCTGCAAATCCCCGAATACATATTCAATGGGATTTGCGTGATCTATGACGCAGGGGGAGGACGTGCACGCATGCGCTCCTATATAATTGCTCTTCTTCGCGAAAACCCCCATGATAGTGTACGTGTGGAAGTTGTTTTACACGGGAATATACCATGTAGATGAACGAAGATCGATAGTAAGGTAGATTCCAACTGTGATTATGTATGTTTTTCTTTCTGCAATCATATTTAGATTGATTTAATTTCTCTTTCGGTTCAGGAGGGATGGAAACATATCTTTCCTTTATCTCTTTACTATTCACACAGATATGAATATCTTCGGTTGCCCCGTTCAAATACATTTTGCGTATATACATGCTTGGTATTTCAAAATTCCAAGCGCACGAACCGTTTTATAAACTCTATCAACGAAGCAAAACCTAAGGGACTTGATAACTATGGTTTCTTGTCTAAAGTGAACAGAATGGACTGTAAAACAGAAGATCAATTAAAAAAATTAACTTTGACGCGTTTTGAAGAAGGAATATTCAATTCATCCAAAAATGAAAAGAACGTCATCATTACGATGAAAAATAGCACGTTTTAAGCAACTATGAATAATTCTTTGGAAATTTTGAGAGAAAATCAGAGAATAATATAAAAGATTAAATATAATATCGAAGAAAATGGCGTTACTTCTCCGCCATTGTCCCAGGAGATGATTGATATTAACGTTATCAATGGTGTTATTCAGTAATGTACCGATGCTTCTTTTTTAATGTGTTTTAGTTGCGGGAAATTACAAACACCGGATTCTCAAAAATATTGCTATAATTTTATCCTGCTTTCTGTAAAGAGATGCCTTGAATGTAATTTCACCAGTATTGGCGACAGGAGGTGGATTTTTCACTATCTTCTAGTTTTATAAAATGTAAAATTGCTTAAAATATTCACTAGAATAAACGTATATTAAATATATACTTCGCATTTGATAAGATAAATCATATTTATTAAATTTATATTGTAAATGAATAATCAAAAGAGAACAGTGGTGTATCACCGAGTTACATTTATCATCAAAAGAGTAAATATAAAATACTCAAATTTAATAGAAACTTTTGCTGAAAGTTTTTCTCCCCTTACCAAAACTGGACCAACGATGTATTCTCCTCGATTTCATATTGCAAAAATTAACATAAATAAATACGATCATCGTATGAAACATTTTACTCTTTTACTTTTGATGCGGCGGTTATACTTAAAAGTTATTATTTTAATCATTAAATACTCTGCAGATAGGTATAAAACATAGTGACTGTGTATAAAAATTGAAATAAATATCATATATAAAATAAATGTATATATACATGTAATCAACATAAAATATATATTTTCCTTGAATTTCAAATAAAAAACAACAATCAGGAGCAATGAAATATTAAAGAGTATTACAAAAATGGCGATCTTATAGATTTACACAGAAGAAGAGAAGAAATGGAAATATATAACAAAGAAATATTTTGTAATCTCTTCTTCATTTCCGTACAGTTATTCGGAAAAGGCTTAAAGATTCCCCTGGGAGGGTTGATCTAGTCTTTTCCCGTGTTCGCACACGTCTTTTTTTTAATTTAGAGCAAACCTTGTCTGTAAAGTACTCGACCCGAGGGCATGTTAGAATCCCATCCCCGTTCGCTGCCAAGTGCTGGTAAAAGAGAATGAAGCTTACTAGGAAAGATGAGGAGTGAGGTAGTTAGGTCTTTCGTTCCTCACCAAGCTACTCGTTGAACATTAGTGTAAGCGGACCAAGCCTACGTCGGAAAAGCACAATGACTCTTAAGTAACATTTTTCGTATCATTCCATAACGAGAAACCTTTATGGACGTCATTTTCAATATCACCCATACCCTGGTCGCCTTCTTAAAAAAATATTACCTAACAAGACCGAAGCTACAATTGATTAAATATGCTTCTGCATCTTTTTCTATACTGTAACAAAATACCGGGTTTTTTCATCCCCATTTTGTGGGTGCTTGCTCACACAAAATGGGTTTTTGGCTTCTTCAATTTTCCGTTAAAAAGATTTTTATCTACAAACGTAGTCTGTGTGGTTGTTATATTTTGTTCTCTTCTAATTCTATTTATTAAATATAACGAACGTATTGAAAATTGAAGCCAAATGGAAAAGAGGCCAATGTTGGCCTTTCCCCCCCTTAATGAAGACTTTATTCATCCATCCATTTAATAGAAAAAAGAAAAATATTCTATTCATCGATATAGAGGCGGGAGGACAAAGAATTTAGAGGTGGTCATTTTTACCCTAAAACGTAGAGAAAGCCTCTCTTTAAGTTCGTTCATTTCACTTATTTTGGCGATACATTCCGTAAAATTGTAAAAAAACACTCCAAACATGCGGGCTATGACAAAAGAACAAAATTTTCTAAAATTACTCCCACCCTCCGAATTTCTCCAGAGTCAAGAAAGATTTAGGACGAGCCACGTCACGTAAGACAGTAAGATATGTAGAAAAATAAACTATTATACACAAAGATAATGACAAAGAAAAAGATAAATATAGTTCCGAAGACAATATGTAGGTTAGTAAAGACATCAGTAAACTATTACGCGCAAAGATAATTACAATAACAAAGAAAGATTTAAGTTTAAGACAAGATATGAATTTGGTAAAAGATCACTAAATTATATACTTCTGTCAAAGAGTTAAATTCAGCATCTAAGAGTTAGATCTTGTCTTTATAAGAATCCCTTGATTTAAGCTTTGAATAAGAATGAATAAATATGTATCGATCTACTTAGATATTACGAGTAGTACCACATAAGAAAATTCCCATCCTACTCATACTGCAGTAATATACCAACCTTTCCTCTAATAGTCGTAGGAAAGATGCGAACGATTGAAATCCCGGCGACGCGAGAGAGAGAGAGAGTATGAAACTGCGCAATTGGGATGAACGAGGGAGTAATGAAGTGAAGCTGCGGCGTGTAATTGGCCGACAATGGGAAGCACCTGCGATAAGGACCGCTCTTCCCTCGGGAACATACACTCCCACAGGAACAACTGCATTCGCTGCGGAGTCATTCCAACGGCGTTTTTGGCTCCGTGCGATTTATGCATCGCATTCATTGAGCCAAGAAGCCGATAGAATTAGCCGTAAAGGCACCTGAGTTGTGCTCCCATTCGCATCTGGCGTCTGGAACGCAAACATTTGTCTCCCTCGACACACTACACGCGCTAACACTGCATCTGAAACCAAATCGGCTGTATCCACACAAAGTTAGTTAAGTTTACCGTAGTTAGGGCTTATATTATCATATATATTCGCAGTTGTTAGTAACCAGGTCCAGAGCACAGTTCCCTGGCAATACGCCCTCATATTATATTAGCCTCACTTGTTTTAATCGCTAACTATGCATTTAATCTTGGAAAAAAGCAGCACTGCAATGAGAAAGAAAATTAGGGATAGATTAACACGATGAAAGAGGAATAATATCACACGATGCCATAGGATTTTATACAAACGACCTAGGTTTCGACACATAGCGTCATAATCAGGTACAATATAAGGCATTATATCTATAAGCAACTGATATAGAAGCAATTTATACGTAACCAACTGATATATGAGCAACCGATTCCTGATTTATTGTACCTGATGATTACGCTATGCGTCGAAACCTAGGTCGCTTGTATCAAATCCTGTGGTAACGTGTGTAAGTGTTTTTATTCTCCTTTTATCATGAAGAGTTACCACAAGGTAGAGGTCGAGACAGTGAAAAGCAAAACAGAGGAAAGCTGTTTAATTTACCATGCAGGATCCAGCGATCTGTGGCATAAGGTGTATCAGCATCCCTAAAGTCAGCTCTAAGGTCCGTTAACTTCTCTACTGCTCTGCAGGAAAGTAACAACAAGAGACACGAAAGCCTTTCCTACTAACACTTCTTCAAATTCTCTCGAAGGTCACGCTTTAATTTATAGCAACAATGATAAATGAAATACTTTATCCACCAGTACTACGCTGATGATCTTAGAAAAGCTTCCATGGGTAATCTTATCAACTGGAGCGAATACCACCCAAGGAACTTCATCAAATGCGAAACTACTACTGCCGAATCCGATATCGACGCTAATGAACCTAACTGCTCCGCGTTTAGCCATCTCTATATCTTGGGCAACCATATTTCATGCGAATCCCAAATCGAGCAGTAATATTCGATGGAGGACAAAGAAGAGGGAAATTACTGCACAAACACAGAGTGGATCCTTGGGCAGAAGGTTTACCGCGGGATTTCACCTTAAATAAAATCCAATTTCTTATTTAATTGAAACTTTTCAAGTTTTTGTTGGTATAATTTTGAGGAGAATAGATTTAGAATTTAATATGTGAATCCGTCACCTCGTGGAAGGCCATAATTAATGAGTTAATTGAATAACTCTACTACATTCAGAGCAGATATTAGATTCCCTTATATTTAAAGCTATTTTTTTAGATTTAGAAATATTTATGGAAAGGTTATTAGAACATAGAAATTTTAAGATTCATTTTCTAGCTTTAAATACAGGCAAATTTGACAATAATTTTGGATTAAGCATATAGGTGCGGCGCCCGTAGCGACTGCCCCTCCTCCACAGTACTGCCATCTTCTCTACAGAAGGTTCTGTACGCACGCACATACGCTTTTTTTCAGGTTTTATCTCTCTTCAGACCCCCTTCTCACATGTGTGATCATTAGTATAGAAATATTATGATATTTTTGTCTACTGAGAGTGTGATCCAAGGTGATCTTCGATTTTTGGAATTTAGACTGGCAGATTGTGGTTACCTCTAGGTAAGAAAGGTACGGATAGCTATGCCGCAGATTAGAGGCAATACGTAAATGGAAGACAAATGCGCTGCTCTATACAGAGAGAGTAGATCAGTTCTTTTGTGCTATTTTGTTAAATTTTAAAAATCTCTGCTTAATATGCAAGCTATATTATACATTTCTTATTACTCATTTATTGCTCGTTGTTGTTTTGTATGTTAGGAAGAACATTAATGCCTCAAAATTGTGTTGTTTTACAGTAATTCGTAGTTATATCGACTATGAGTAGTGTCACTGATGGCGATTTATAACTACGTCATGAAATAATATTAAAGTAGACAAAGACGCAATTAGGCACGTATTTTAAGTCGCAATTGTGAGGGTAAATGAAATTGAAAGCATATGTGTTATTTTGGATAGCATTACTGATGCTTTTTAAAGTGAATCATCTTATGTATCCTGAAATACGCGATTTTTTTAGCATAATAGTGTGATCATGAATTGAACAATATATGAAACCAAGAATTGGTAAAAGTGTAAAACAGTTGAAGAGCGAGAAGCGCGTATTTAGAAAAATTCAGTGTATCATAATACCGAGAATTTTTCAAGCATATGAACATTCTGGATATAAGCTATGAAACAGTGCGCCTGGAAAGAGGAAAAAGAGAGGTATATAAAATAATGACCTCCCCCTTGTAGAGTCCTTTTTGTTTATATTTGACTAGAATACATAGTCTTATATGTAAGTCTTTCATTTCACTTCAATGTATGTACGAATAGAATAAGTATTTATAAAAACGGGAAGCCGAACTTGATCAGTATGTTTACACTACTAATTCGACTCGGTCCAGCGGTACACTCTTCAACCATAAGGATATTTCGAACCTTATTTTCATATCATTAGCTATGAAAAGCTTTGGAAAGGGGGATGTGACGACTAGGCAGAATGAGGAATTAGGTAATTTGCCCTTTCTTTCCTCAATGAGCCAGAATAACGTAAGCGGATCAAGTCGACGTACGTGAAGCAGAATGACTCTAGTAAAGTCACTCTTTTCTTAGTATTCCATAAGGAGAAACTTTAATCAATGCCATCATTCAACACCACTCATACCTCAGTTACTTTCATAACACCAAAGTCATGGACACGACTGAGGCAATAATAAATAAAAGATGTTCCTTCACCATACACTGCTTAAGGACAGATGATACATATTCCATTCCATACATCACATTAGCAGGACCCATTCTGATCCGAAGATGAAACCACTTCAAGCCTCGTCAGACTTGAATGCACCGCTTTGAATAACCTCAATCCGATAATCTCGGCATATGGAATCGATTACGTCGTCCCACCGCAACTTTCCCATCGAAAACCAACGAAAGGCGTCGCTAATCAGTCCGATTTAATTAGTACGCTTCCGAATTTCGAGAAAGAAGGTAAACTCTTTGCGTGGCTCACGGATCACGGAGATCGATGGAGCAATTTATGCAAACGAGGGGAGAGTGTTTGCAGAGCACGCGGAAATATTTTGTGTGGAGAGAGGATTAAGGGAGATAAGAGGAGGGCATGCTGGGAAGGGTCCCTGGGGGGCCATTTATGCCTCGGCCGCAAAAGGCAGAGCGCTCCCCCCTCCCCACCGACCCGACCCTAGCAACCCCTGGTCCCTCGGCAACCCCTCCCCTGACGACCCCTTCCCAACGAACCCATTCAAGCGTTGACCCTCCAAAAAGCCGTCATGCCACCTCTCGCTCTCCTGTCTGCCCAAAGAAAATCAAAGTACAAACATCGATTGCGCTAACTAAAGCAGAAAAGAAGCATCATTCGTGACAAATTAGCTGATGCCTTTGCCAAGGTGATGGGGGTAAATAGGTCTTCGGAATCTCGGTAGGTCTATGTGTATTCGACGCCCTGTTCTTTGCTCCTTGATTCACTCCCTTCGCACCATCCAACAAATCCCGTCTTTGTCTTTCCATCTGTCTATCCCCTTGTGCCATTGGAGGACTGAAAGGGGGAGAAAAAGGGGATGATCGCATCCCCCCCTTTATGACTTTGCAAAACAAGCAATTTGCTTAGGGTATGACGAGGAGCTCAAACTAAAAACAAATAGCGAGGTGTTTCTAAGATTACTTTACATCCATTGGATTCTTCGCCATAAAAGCATTTCTACAGTTAACTGGAGAAGATTGTAACACTAGTATTATTGTACCTTAAACACAGGTATGACTAACGAGTTTCTACTACCATAGGTCAATAAATGGAATATTTTTGTTTGTAATTTTTGAAATAATGGGGAAAATATATCTTTCGTTACTTAGGACTGGCTTGCTCACGACCTGACGTTAGGAAAGTTACTGAGATTGGAGTGATGCTAAATAATGACGTTCATCTTTGAATCTTCTTATTGAATGCTATGAAATCCGTACCATCGGACCTCACTCCTCATTTTCCTTGTATGGCTCGTTCCTTTTCCAGGGTTTTCGTAAGCTGTTAGTGGAAGGATTGAAGTTAAAACCGGCCTTCGAGCTGAAGACTGTACAGGCATATTTTCCACCCACACCGGCTTATTTTGCTACTTAACCAACAGAAATCTTCGACTTGATCAGATGGGTCGGATCCAAGTATTCGCGGGAAATTATTACCCGCATTTCATCTGTCAACCATGATTTCGGTTTCATAACCACGTAACCATTATATTAACATTGCTATTCTTCCTCTATCGATACTTTTTTTGCTTCTCCGACGACATTTCAATTGGAAACGCCGATTACTCTACCTTCGTCAGAGAAGATTATAAGATTCGAATACGCTTTATAAACGACTGTAATGGGAGTAAGTAAGTTGATGAACTGCTTTCCAACATCCAATTCCATTATGCCCGATGTGAAGTTCGACCTCGATGACTCTCGTACACAGTATTAACTTCTCTTTACTACGTTTACGTATTTACCTCGCAAGTCGCCCATGCCGTGTTATTAGGAGGTTATATGAACATCAACATCCGTTCCTAATGGGGAGGCCAATCATACCTCAGTGAATCCCAAGGAGTTCTACACTTTTCTCTCCATTTCAGCAATAAAAACAAAATTTCAGTTCAGTTCCGGTTTCGACCTACCAGTGTTGAATTGTTTCGAACCGGGTTTGTTTCGCTATGACCCTCGTAATATGATATCCTTCTAAAAGTTTGGTTTATCATATCTAGCTTTCATTATTAGCATTACTTCATTCTAAATTTTCGAAGAAGGCAACCTAAAGTCGTAGATACACCTTTCTATAAATACGCTTGAGTAAACTGTTCATAGAACAGAACTGAAAGTAGTTATGGAATAAATAACGTGTTCAAGTTTTTTTAATTTTAGAGTTCAAGAATTGTAATCTTTAGATTCTTCTTCACTTTATACCCCGGAAAAGTAGCACTGTTTTCTGTTTCGGTTTTCCGTTCGGTTCCAGTTCGATCCCTTATTCACGATGGAGTTGGAGTAATAGGTTAAGAAATTATCATTTTATTTTTAGAAAGAAAATAATTCTGTATGCGAACGATTGATTTTCACTTTCATTATTACGAAAAATAATAATAATGGATAAAGAAGAACCCAGTTCATTGTTAATAAGCATATTTTCAGATAAGTGACGACATTTAATGATACGCGAAGATTGAAGCGTGTGCAAATAAGGATTCTCCAGTTTTATCTGAACACCCATGATGAAACACAAACAAGCTCTCTACTTCGCACAGTAGATAACCAACCCCTCCCTTTGTATCGAGCAATAACTTTTCTGTTTCTCTTCCCCCTCGTACTTACCACTGCTTTCCACCTTCAAATACTTTCCTAAGATCATCCAGACACAGCAACTAGCTGAATTTTACATGTTAATATTTCCCCAGCAGCTGCAAAATTCTCTCATAATGAGTAATTAATTAGAACGAGTTTCTGCCACGGAAAAGACCACAGAACTATTCGAATAGAAGAGCAATCTCCGGCTTGTTATCCGAAGCTGATTTTAATTTTACTTTATGTCACCCTCTGAGCGCTTCCCCCTCTCTCTCTAGAGGCCTCATTCTTTCTAATTAAGCACCCCTTTTAATCTACAGCGACCCCTGGCGTTCTTTCCTCTCCACCGATCCCGCTCACTCATCCCAATATCTCAAGACATTCCACTTAGCGGAGAAAAATATCCGTATATTTATCGGTATAGCTTCTTTCCCACCTCTGCAACCCACATTATGTTGTTTTTAAACTTTGTCAGCGTTAAGCTGTCTGTTAAGTATTCTGCCGGAAGGTTGGTATTAATCTAAACCCTCACCGCAAATATCTACCATATGCTCTGAAGAGGGTATGAAGCCTATCAGGAAGATGAGGGATGAGGTATTTCGCCATTGATTTTCTCATTGAGCCATAATTATATTAGTGAAAATTTTAGTGCTGCACAATGATCGTGTGAAATAAATTTAAAATAATATTGGCCAAATTAAATGGTATTGCATAACATCATTCATATCCCATTAGCAGCAATATGACGGCCAAAAAATAAGACTGATTAATAAGACTAAACAAGCCTCGTCTCAAAATTCCGACTCCACCTAAGAACTCCTCTTTCTCGTATATATTTCATTCAACTTCTCGTTGATTACCACCCAGTAATAACAAATAACCAGAAAAACGCTAATTTTGTTTTTATGGAAAAGAATATACCATCTTAAATCTTAGCATAGTTTTTGCTCTCCTGCTAATGCTTCTACTTACCACTTATGTTAGCGGATAATTAGAAGTGGTGGGTGCTAGTGGTTTACGTAGCTCATCTATATTACCGATGTTCATAATCTTCCGCTGTATATCTTACTAGGACAAGTCACTTTACCACTTTAGAATTTATACTTATTGATCATGTAAAATATATCTATCGCCCCAAGATTGGAGACAGTTAATAATACAAATCACCCTTCTAAGCTGGAATGCGTGAATTTCAAGTCTATAATACTTTAGTCCATTTCGAATATTAGCCTATATTCCTCAAGTGTTCTGATGGGAAAATTTATGAGATTCGATTCTACAATCGCCTCGATGATCATTGGCTGTTTGCAACAATTAAAATTTCACCAGATTTTTCGTCTATTTTGTCATAAATTATGAAAATTCAAATCTAAAACGATGTTTCACGTCCATAATAAGAATCTTTTTCGATTTCTCTTGAATCCCATCCCGATCTTACGGGACTAATATCTCTAATTTAATTTTATAAAATAACTGTAGTCTACTAGAGGTAGAAACGAACTTTGCATTTGTTTCATATGGGAGTATTTTCAAGGCATCTTGAGTCGAACTCAGGGTATTATATAGAAGAAACGACTAATTTTCATAACTAATGAAATCCTCTTATAATCCTGTATTTTCGTGCTTCTTTCTTACAAATAAGTACAGTAATTTTTTTGCTGAATTAGTTTCTGAAAGCATTTCTTACTGGAGGTTTACTTTGTTTACATTAACGATGGAAATGAAATTTAACTTAGCACATTAAGTTGTGCGACTAAACCCAAGGTTATACAGGAAGTGAAAAATTGTGACTTGGCTGGGACTCGAACCCAGGTCTTCCACTTTCCGGGCAGGTATTCTATCCATTGAACTACCGAGCCACCCACTTTGTTAACATTCTTGATCACGTTTGTTGATTCCGCGATTCCGAGTCGAAGTATTAATTCTTACAGGTCAATGGGGAAGGAACTAAGCACAGGGGCAAAGAACCCTACCGTAGAAAGTCCGTATCATATAACTTTTGCGTTTTTTACACAGGGATCCAGATTCATGGATATCTGCCCACTGACTACTTCACGCGGACCCCTGCGCGACAACTCTAAGGGTGGAAACATAAACGAAATTAGAGGAATCGACAATGTTCATCTCGAAGTTTTCTTGCTGCTCTGTGATTGGATGCAGAGCACATCCGGTGCAGACACGCGATGCCTTGCTTCTAATTTCCGGTGGCTCCGTGTCACGATTCTAATTCAATGTCTTTCAATGAGAATAAGATATGGATGATGGATGAGCTCGCAGAGGAGTAGATGACAACTACGGTAATCGAAAGATAGAAAGGGGGAGTCCCCGTGGACGCAAAATAAGATTTTTCTCCGCATCCCTAATATCTGCCGAAGGGTTTACCCTTATTAAAGGGTTGAAGAATCCTCTACAGTTTAAATTATGATGAAGTAGCGCGCTATTGTCACTGGTTCCCAAATTCTCGGTTTCCGAACCTGGAATTCGAGTATGTTTCGTTGTGCTGAAAGATTATTCGGTGAGATGACATAGAGGATGGCTAAAAGGTTTACGAGACCCTGGTTATTGTTATTTTTGAAACCTTGGTTGTATTATATTTTATGAGATCAGTTATTAGTCTGTTTCATCTAAAACCTGAATCTATTCTAGTATGTTCCATTTTTCCTTGTCAGTGATGATGTATTATGTGGGAATGAAATCCGATCCGATATTTTCTCCGTATTATAAGAAAAACATCATTCGTCTCTATACGAAGTGTTCCACGATCTAGCAATTAAAATTAAGATTCGCAGCTTGCATAAGAAGATTTCAGCTACAATTAGCAGCTATGAAACAGACTAGAAAAGAGGTAACGCTCTAGGGAAAACCTATCTTGATGAATAGATTATTTCTCATTTGCCTTTTTCAAAACTTTGTATAATAGAATGATATGAGGTCTTGTACGTTTTATGTATACATATTAGAGTGGCATCTTTGACACAAATTTCTTCACACATATGGATTCCCACCAAGAATTGAACCCGGGGCCACTTTCAACAAAGGCGAGCCGATTTTATTAAAGTTACAGATATATGAGAGAGATGTGGAAATCATCTTGCTCCTTATTTAATGCTAAGAAATGAGTCATTGATAGAGTCTTATTTTCGTGCAAGTACTTGCTCCTGTCAAAGCATTCCAAATCTACTAACTAAACTAAAAACTTACTATTCCTCGATTTCCTTAGTAAGCCTCATTCCCTCCCAGAGTCTAATGGTAGCTAATGTTGTAGCGGTCGACTTTCAAAATGGTCTTCGGGATTTTGCTAGCAGACAATATTTCTTTTTGAGAGCCAAGAAAGAATGATATTTTATTTATTTATTTTTATAATTTAGAAGTTTTAGTGCTTGTTTTCTGGAACAAATTTTGTCCAACCACAGAGAGTTGGTTGTGTCCGGGCTGAGTTTTCGCTTATACATTCTCCATCTTATAATTGTGTATTAAAATTGTCAAAATGCATCTATTTTAGTCCTTCTTACATGAGTTGATGCATTTAGAAAACGTTGCAAAAGTTGCAAAGGTAGTTAATCTTTTTTAATAAGATTAGCGATATTAAGCAATCACTTAGAAAATTAGAATCCACTTCTCACAACATAGGAGATAAACAGAATTTTTAAGCAAAAATACTAAAGATTCTCGATATTCATCTATAGACAGGTATATTCTGTATTTATTTTTATAAATGGGATCATAGATTATGATGGAAAAACTCATAAATTGAATAAGTTTCTTGGATATACCCTATACCATTTTCTATTCGCATTTTCCAAATCACAATTTGTCACAATTTGTCGTTTTCACACTCATTCGATGGTCCTTTTAGGTAGGCATTTCATTAGCCGAATTCTCGCAAGGTGAGAGTATAGATAATTAGGGTGAGTATAGATAGAGGGCGAAGATTTCGTGAAGAACGTAATTGAGTCGAGGAGAGCTGCTGTAGGAATCGGAGTCTCCGTAATCGGCCGCTGTCCGCTGAAGTGGCGCTAGCGTTCCCTCGGCGGCCATTGCAGCCAATCAATAACCTCGTGTGCAATTAGTAGACGGAATGCAGATTCGTACGGTAAAGGAAAGACTTTCACTTATCACTCGCAGGTGGAGACCCGGAAGTGAGATAAATGGAGTGAATTCGAATAAACTCCACTTTCTTTCCGTTGTCTCTCTGTTCATTCCAATAGCTAAGGCGGCTGAGATAACGAGTAAAAGAGAGCGAATTTAATCTGTGTTTTAAATCGGATAAATATGTTATCTACAAATTTCATTTAAAATTTAAATACCGTACAAAACAGCAGTAGTGTATGGCTGGAGATGCACAAATAAGTTTTGAAGATAAGCTTCGAATCTCTATATCCGTTTTCTAAAAAAATGAGGGAAAACGACGGAAATGCTTTAGCCATTACTTCCTTGTAACACTATATCGTTTTCTCTTGTAGTTCGCTATCTTAATCACAAAATCATCCAATGTTTTGAGGATTTATACCCACAAGGCGATAGTAGTGTTGTACACAGCAACTTTGGTATTTTTCGAGTTGATGCAAGGATTGGCTACCTGATTACAGCATACAGAAGCTCGTGGCTATGACTACCACCGATTACTCTAATTTTATTCATAGTGCTTATTAAATTTTCGGATATTCTTTAGCGTTAGTCACTATAAATACCTACGACTTAAGGTCAGTAGCATTCTCTCCTTCCATGATCAAATTCTATCTGCAATAGGAAAGGTGAATGGAATACAAAGATTAGCAAGCAGAACGTTGAGGAGATGCTCATCAAGAGTCGAAGAAATAGCTTATTTTTTTCTAATTCTATCTCTTCTCGAATATTGTTGTCCTCCTTGGTTTCAACGTGAAGTAGGAGTGGCATCGCATTTAGAAATGGTCCATCGTAAGACGGATCAGTCAGCAGAATCGACAGCAGAGATTCGGCTATAGCGGTGGCGGACCTATGGTACGCGTGCCCAGAATGGCACCCCAGAAAGTTATTTCGCTACACTGATTACTGACCGCGCTATTATAATTGTGCAATTTTAACTTAAAAAATAAAGCCTTAAAGAAAATATTTGTGGATTCCGTTAATTAATATTGAGTATTCTTCAATCATCACCTTAAGACATCATAGACGTAATGAGTAATATATAGGTATTTTCAACTTCCCACAAAATGGTCTGGCCCCATATTGGCACTCCAGTAATTTATGTATTCAAATATACTCTTCCGACGAAAGGTTCATCATCCCTTGGCTATACTAAGGTCCTTCCAGTTGCAATCGTTTTAGACAAAGACATTTATCTACAATGCATTCTTCATTCCAGATCAGGATGAGAGTTATCTTTTTTTACGGTCTTTTATTTTTCTCTTTCTGCAGGTATGAGCAGGTTTTTCACTCTTTTTTAGGGGTGTTTTCCTGTTGTGGAATATTTTTTCTAGGCTTCACTCAGGTTTATTTAAATCCACGAATAAATTCATCCTTTTCTCTATTATTTGGAATCATCTTTTATTAGTATACATTAGCACGATTTCTTTCATAGAAACTGTGGATTAAATGGAAAATGAGACTTCATAGTCTTAAGTAATGAATTTTACTCGTCTTAATTTCATCCAAAACATAGATCATTTATTTGTTTATACTCCTCGTCTACCTAATTTATCCTTCACTCTAAGTTTTTGTATTGTGAACTGTGTACCGTTTTTCCTAATCATAATTTATTAAATATACCGATGGAAGGCTTGCGAAAAAATCTTAAGTTTTCGTCGGCGAAGTACGTATTTCATTTTTATCCCAATGAGCACATCGAATATGGCGACCTCTGAGAGAAATCGCCACATATAAGCACTGGATTGAAGCATCCCATTCAACTTTTCATACATTGATTAAAGAATCACAGGAAAGCAAATTCTACAGAGATTCACAACATCAATCACAGATTTCGGGTCCCAGCAATGCAAACATGTCGAATTCTCTCGATATTTCGCCCAAAATCTATCACTGTCAAGCCATAACGTCTTGACGGGAAATATAATTGTTAAAAATGAATGAGTGCTTGATCTTTCGTTCTTTACAATATCCTCGTTATTTTTTGCTAAATGAATTTTGTTTTGTTTTTTCGTATTTCATGTTTTTTTGCTCTACCAATTATCTCGTAAATGTTGATATTGATTCACAAATTCATAAGAATACCTATTAACTTGAAATTAGAGAGATTAATGAAGAATATAGCAAGTCCCTTCAATTTGGCAAATGAAAACTTAGCGTAAACTCCATGTACGTCACTCCGTTACCAACTAAACGGTTTAACCATTCGCGTCAAATGCGACGGTTGAGTTTTTCGGCGGTTACTGGTTGAGCAATCTAATATAAAGTAGTATCGAAATGAAGAAGATTAATTGATTTATTTATTATGAAATACTCATATGTATTATGCTATAGTAGAAGTAATCCATCTTACTTTTTATTCATCGAATGACTAAAATTAAAATTATCAATATGCTTTGATTTTGTATCTCCTGTGCAATTGAAAAAAGAGAGGATATTTCACATAATGGAATTCCGAGTCCAACATACCCAAGTTGATCTCGTCAAATCTTGCAATTTATGATGTAAGATAGTATACTGAGGACTATTTCCCTTCCTTATATTTAGACATATTATACTTAAGAATAATTCACCCCATCGATAATCTCTGGATAAAACCCTCTCAGTTGGCATTCTCTTAGTCGTCACTCAGTTGTCGCAGGCAAGGATGTGGATAGTGTGACCCATAAATACCGAGATTCCTGCTTCAATATCCTGATTCTATAGAAGATGGTTTGACGTTACGGACGCTAACGTTGATTACTCGAATCAAATATTTTTATATAAAAATATATTGCTTGTTGTATTTTATTAAATAGAAAAGTAAATTGGTCCGATAGGAAAACGAACGCGGAGGTGTTAGAGATGGTTATGGAATAGAGGGCTTCGATTGAAGCAGTTTAGAGAAAGAGGATATTGATGGTTCAAGTATTGAGAAGAGAAGGACTGCTATTGAAAAGCAATTGAAGATAGAAGAATGTTAAAGAACAGACAGAGGGGAAGACAAAGACAAGATGTTTAAACATTGCCAATGGACGAATTAAAGGTTGGGATGAGTTATAAAGGAGAAGGGAATAAGGAATATTAAGGCACATGAACCTACCGAAAGGTACTTACATATGTATACATTGCAATTTAAGCTGCCCTGCCCTCTATTTTACTGTCCTGTTAAGAATCGCTTAATCTCTTGTTTTGGGTGCTTTCGCAAATTCCTTACTTGAAATCTCCAAAATTATTGGAATTTAGAAATAAATACTTCCTAATGTTAATAGCTCAAAATTCTCTAAACCAATTTCTTTTATTCTGAACGCAGATTTTCCAACTCCTTCCATCTGGTTTGAGAAAATGTTACAATCTGGAGTATTGATCTTTAAATTCAAACCGATTTCTCAGCTGCAGCGTAATCTTCTCATTTTGTTGGATTTTCTCTAATGGCCTCCTGGTCACCATTAATTCTAGTTTCGCCACCGGTATCCTGGTTTTTATTTGTGATAGTGAATCAGGAGTCACATATCTGCATTTTATCACATTCACAGCCGTGTTTCCATGCCACATTTGAACGTTATCTTCGACTCGATTTCCGCTCAATCAACAAAATCGCTTTGCCCATTGCATTCTGGGGTACCATAAGCCTTCGGAGGACCCACCCTTGACCACTCCGAAGGTTCTGCAGACCGGTTACGTCTAATGCGAACTCTGGAAGATGGAAGCCTATAATTTAGCAATTAAGTGTTTATCCTCCACTTCTTTCCTCGAACGCCGTCTCTGCGTTAATTTTCACTTATCACCGGAAGATTTAGTCGTTCATCTCTCAAACGATCCTATTTTCGAATCGACATTAGTTTTCCTGTGCTTACACGAAATTTGTCGATCTGCAGCATATTTCGGAACCGGTTTCGGAAATTCTTCTTTCCATTCGGAAGGGTTAACTAATGAATTCTCCTTCAGATTTTAGACTGTCTTTTTGTGCACCACTTCCTTTCCCCGATTGGACTACATTGAGTCGCCGAAGATTATCGAAACAATAAATTCTTCTACCACTTTTATGGATACATTCCCGATGTATTATGTTCACATGTTTATAGATTAGATATGAACAAAGAAGGTTCGCAAGGTTCAAGTGCAGATAGAGATGAGGAATGTAGCTGCAGTGAACTAATATAATGATGAAACGAGTAATATCGACCGATTAAAATATAATCATCCACCATCAACGTAATATTCACTATTGTATATACTCTCATTTTCCACTGCTTCCATCTATTTCGAATTCTTTTTAGTGGCCTATATTGTTCACTTCGATCTTTCGTACACTCAACCAACACCTCTTTGGTGTGTTGACTCTAATCTTCAAAGTAATACTTGATAAGGCATATTCATTTTCTATGGAATTGGAATGGAGATACTGGTGAAACTGACACGAAATGTCCATATCATAATCTTGAACTTGTGATTGGACGAAGGAATTTTCCTTTCTCATTCACCCCCATTAAAATGAGCTTTGACAATAAAAGCCGATGATTAAAACTAATATTGATAATGCAAAAAAATAATATTACAAACCATGGATAACAAATAAATTTCAAATCGGAGTTTTCGCATTTAATCTCTATTCTAGATGAGAAGATCAGAGAGTCCAAAGACATTAGCTCTCAATCGTCACGCATGCTACATGAATCACGATGAAATATCAAACTTGATTTCAAAACTTTCAAACAACATCTTGGGATTCTTAGCAATCAAAAATTTTGTCAAGTGAAACTAAAAACATGATTTGTATGTACATTTATTTCCTAAATCTCCCACTAGCATGCATATACTGGCCTATCACAGCGGTAGGCATAAACAATCGACGAGCACAGTGCGATTAGCTGGGACTCTACCCTAGAACCATAGATGCCAATACAGTGATTCTCGTATTGCTAGATCCAGCGATTCATTACTTCTTTTGGCAACCTTTTTCCTCTTTTAGCGACATCTCGCATTCTATTCAGAATGCACCGTTACATACACACTCTTCTACGTTCTCATAACGCAACTCGTTTTGGTTTTATTTATAGCAAAATAGCAATACAAAGTATTAGTTTATTTGATAAAATTTTAAAGTTGGTATTATCTGTTTAATTCATTTAATATCTGGAATGATAGAATATATGTAAAAACAAATTCAACCCGTCATATTTTTAAACTACTTTTTCATATCCGTTTCTTCTATGGATTCTAAACTACTTTTAGCTTTTTTTGGAGTTTTAGCATAACTTAGCACGACTTTTTAGCACGCACATAGAATACGTATAGCGAATAAGAGATTCGAAAAACACTCCTATTACCGGATATGCCGATGAACGTCGGGCCAATTCCTCGAATGGAGAAAAGAAGCCGCGGATTACCTACCTTCTAGGAATCACCCAATGCGCATTTCGGCGAATATGCGGTCATTCTCAGGGGATAAATGTCATTATCAAATATAAATTGGCATATCTGCCTAGGACCTTGAGACTTTAGCTGTACGTGGTGCTTAGTGATTAAAGTGGTAGAGTGGTCAGCGTTGCTAATACCCCAAGGTCCAGGGATCAAATCTCGGCTAGCTGGATTTTTCTCGGATAGGGAATGGTTATTTCTGCGTAACCAATTTCCCTAACAGGGATTGGCAACAAGAATAACATTCCTACTGTTAAATCATCAAGATTAAAAAATAGTCATCTTCTTGGCCTTCTAATAGCCTAGTGGACTTCGCATTCGACTTCGGTGACTGGTCCCTGGTTCCATACCCGGTGGGGGCGCACATGCGAAATGACCTCATCTGTCGAAGCACTTACATTTTTATACGATATGAATAAGTATTGAATCGAAGATTGATTAGATAAAATTGAGAAAAAAATATATTGACAAAGATAACTTCCTACAATTATTACATTTACAATTTTAAACTACAATCTTACTTCCACATTGGGAAAAATGAAACGTTAGTTATAACAAATAAATTTAAAAAATAAATAAAACAGACAAAATTTTCGTTACGATATCGATGTCAAACTTCGAATTTACGCAATACGCGACCCAAAATGAGACTTGATAGTTCATTAGCCGACCGAATGGTTCACGTGATCCTCAAAGGAATCCTCACCCTTAAATTCCCACGGAATTCACTCCAGACGGAAGAACCACAATAGTTGAAAACGTTGATTATTTCGAATCCCATTGAACGCTGAAAAAGAAATGGAGGCCCTATAAGCGCAAGTGGGTGTCCGGGGCCCGCCCCCGGCGCCGAGGGGCAGCTGCGGAGTCGCGTGAGATGTGAGCATTAGCGGTAGGAGAAATATTAAAGGAGGGAAATTGCGGAGACGATGGACGAGAGCGATAAGAAGTATTTATTGCGCTGTTTTTATCGCAGCGACAAATTAGAGTTCATTCCTCTGATCTCTTCATTTTCTACAGCCATTCGGGACTCGTTATGGCAATCGAGATCTTCCCCAGTGCATTTCGGGAACATAATAATAATAATGCACTGACAAATGCGCTCACGAAAATGAATTACGCATCTTGAGGTTGGGATCTGTAATGTGTTTTATTATTGTTTCTATTAACGTCCCTTAAACACGTGAGAGTGTAATATAAATTGAATCCTGTGTTTATATTTTATTGCTTTCGAAGTCTACGCTGGATGCTTTGATTGGTTCTGGACGAATTACGAATAAGAGTGGCAGATATAATAATAAACGTATAATAGTATCTAAAAATAAAATAAAATTATTTCAGTTATAATTATAATAATAGAGAAATTAATTAAAGAAATGTATAATAATCATGTTACAGATTTTATCTAAACCGAAAGGCAAGGTACCTGTTAGATTATGAAAATAGAATTCGTAAAACTTATGCATATTTCGATATTAGGCTTACAAATTTAATTTTGAAAGTAAAACTGATATTTTATCCTAAATTCAATATAATTTTGAGTTCGGAGTGTACTGTCATTACGAATTACGTGATCTCCGCCTCAGCAAACATTTTGGTCGCAGACTGTTCCTCGAGAATACGAAATTTTCCCTTATTATTGATATATATTTATAAGAATATGTATTCAACTTTCTATATTTTTATACTTCTTTCGGTGTTGTCTGTTGTCGCTTCATTTAATGTACATTTAATGTAATGTGATGAGGCAAAGCCTGCAAGATATGATAAAGAATTTTCTTATGGACGTAATTTTGAATGACCTGGAGTCGAACCCGGCATTATTAGGAGCAAGATACTGTCACAGACATTAGGTTTACCATATGCCTCATTTGACCTGGACTGTCCCAGTTTGGTTCTGAACAGTTTTTAATTTTATCCCGTATTAAATTATATACAATAAATCACGATAGATTCTGAGATATTAAAGAAAATCGATCAAAGACTAAATTGAATAAATTTGCGCCGCTGTTCTCAAAACAGTAGCTACTTGCAAACTCACTCACTGATTTGTCCAGCATTCATTTAAGAAGAGTTTCTTTTTTGTGCCCCTCTAAAATCCCCTCAAAATTCTATCTGTCCTTTTCCTATCTGTTTCTCGGCGTTAATATCTGGTAACCATATTATATTCCTTGTTTTAAAATCCAAGTATGTGAAATTTGGTTGAAATTAATCTATCACTAAGGTAGAAAGTCAGCGGTCTTAATGCCATATGTACTCTTAGGGCTTTCAGTACAACCTCTTTCTTTGTTCCGTTAAACTAACACAAGTATTCAATTAACTTTGTTTCCTAAGCTAGCTTACAACGGTAAGTGGAAGCATAAAAGAGAAATATCCTACTTTGGTTTACTTCGATATCGATTCTTTTTCCTTCAAATTATCTCTGTTTTAAACTATTGGAATTAATACTCTAAGGTACCCGAATGACGTGTGACAATTTTCATGTGCAGCCATATTCTTTCTAATGCGACCTAATGATATGTTAAAACAGTCTATGGACGGAAAGAGATTCCAACGTTGGTCTAAGATATGAACCAATAACAATTTTGATAAAAGAGTAAGTTTCTTTATTGATGCACAGAGTACATACAATTTACAAAAAGCCGCAGAAAATTAAACTAAAAAATACGTGTAAAGTATTAACGACGAAAATTAATAGATGGAACATAACGTTGTACATAAAAATCCCTTTCTTGTGGTACATATTTAAATAACTACAGAAAAGAGCTTCAAAGGCAAAGTAATCTTGACCACATATGGATTTCTATTGTTTTCATCTATTCGTGGTGTAAAGATGATAGAAAAAACGAGCAAACATTGCACAAAAAACAGCTAGTTAACAGTTTACGAGTGGCAATCTTTCGAGAAAAGCCTTCATTTGGTATTACTGTTAATCTGGAACCGTGGATAATTTGATATAGAGGCGCAGGCTGTCGAACCGTGGCTTAGGAGGTATGTTATGTATATAAAGATGCACTTACTGATTATTGTACAGGCAGAAAAACCTTAAAAAATATTTGAATAAATATCGTCAAGCATAGTCTTTAAAGACCTTTCCATATTGCATGATGTGAGCCCAGAAAATACAAACATTTCATGTCCTTTTCCATTGGCGCAGGGTTAATTCCTTCCTTCTCTTCGAAGTAAAACTACAATGAAATATTATTAAACTACGGCAATCAATGCTTTCTTGAAAATGCCATTTCTACCTGAGGAACCTTTTTCGTTATCTTTTCGCTATAATTAAGACAT
The DNA here is from genome assembly GCA_036926295.1 of Pachydiplax longipennis. Taxonomy (NCBI): domain Eukaryota; kingdom Metazoa; phylum Arthropoda; class Insecta; order Odonata; family Libellulidae; genus Pachydiplax; species Pachydiplax longipennis. The sequence continues at coordinate 42,122,499 of JAVFKF010000015.1, forward strand.
TTCGGAGCAAAACTGATAATTATTAAACCCATGCTCTCACTGGCACTTCGTTTTTGTCTTCCTGAAAATCTCTTTCTATTTATCCTTGCTGAATAGATGATTAACAATTGAAATTCATTATTCTGCCGCGACAGGATTAGTCAAATGAATTTTTACCCTTTACTCCTCTAAATTTACTCGTTCATTAATTATCAAAGTATGACCACCTTCGTCAGGTAGCATATTGCACAAATTATTATTGAGAAAGTTGAAATTCCTATCATTAGTAGTCTAAAATAATGGGGAAATGGACACAAAATAATTGGATTGAATAGAAATTAATGTGTAATATTCTTTTTTGAATAAATCAAGATAGATGATTAAGAATATTTATTAAATAATAATACGTGTATTTTGAAAATTCATAACTTTGTGTCATCCATCGGTTAATGGAGAAGGCATAAGGGAGTTCACTTGCAATCTATTGGTGCACATCTGAATCGTACGTACGTAGGAGCACGTAGTATTTTATATCCAGTGGTACTTTGGATGACGACGGCCTAAGCTAACGACTTTTTCGGTTAACGACGGGTGACTGTAATCAGAAATGTCTTGGGTAACAACGCAAGCTTTGGTTTACGACGCCTCATTCATGGGTGACGGATTTCTATAAAATTTTCAAGAAAACATTTAATGAGTTTTATCTGCATATTTGGCATGTGCTACCGTTGTGGGGAAGGGCCGGAAGAAATAAATTTCATTACGTTTGTGGAAAATCGCGTCTTGCTTAGTAACGATTTTGGCTATTCTAAAACCAAATTGTAAAACCAAGGCACTACTGTGGTAAATTACGTCATATATACTATAGAATATGAAAAAGTGGGCGATGTGCGAACATTACAATTACCGCAAATAATTTTGTTGCATTGTCATTGATGCGCAGGAATCTAACCAATCAATTTTCTAAAGTTAATATTTAATTAGCTTTAGTAATAAGAAAAGATATAAAATGCGATAGTTAGATTACTATAGATAGTTAGGTTGACACACTTGGTTAGCGAATCGCTTGCGACTTTAACCTATAAATTTAAAATTTTGACGACGCTTAAGAAATCCTTGGCTTTAAAAGTCAATCATTGAGTGATTGTGGCGAAAAAAATACTTACATCCATCAGTATAGAATAGAACCATTTATATTTCAGTGTAGTTCTACGAATGCTTTTCTCCTGTCATTTGGAGTGAAGATGGAAAAGGTGAAAGCTAGTTAGGTCGTTAGTGATGGAAAAAATAGGAAATTCTGGACGCGAAAAGACCAAATGATTTTAAAAGTAAATAATACAACCTATATCAGCAAATACAAGAGGATGAGTTGTAGTGTGGTTGTTGTTTTAGCCCCAAAGGACTGGACATAAAACACTGTTTTCAGCATTGACGGACAAATTCTATTTTCAATGCATGATCTATTTATGTATTACATTCTTTGAATGTAAATAGGCCTGTCCCGCTGGAAGTCATTGGAGGGGCAAATAGAATAAGATATTTGTCAGGAATTCAACCAAGTCTGTTAAAAAAAAGTCATCTCCAAAAACCTCCCGATGGTAGCACGTCGTAAAAAAAGTTTGTCAGAAGTGGGATTCGAACCCACGCCCGGAGAACCGGACTGCGACCTGAACGCAGCGCCTTGGACCGCTCGGCCATCCTGACTCATGTTAATTACCTCATACATTACACTTACAGACTCGTTACATACATTTATCTTTAGCATTTACGTGACAATGTTGTTTGTAATGGAAAATTTGTTTGAACAAGCATGCAACGAATTTAGGAATTGAGAATTGTAATATTTACCCTTTACTTCCGTGTCTCTATCCCCAAAGATCTATTTTCTTCTACTAATCTCACACTTTTGACAATTTATCTTCACGAGCACCACCCATTGACCTCTTTCCGACAAGTCAAATTTCATTTCGATCATAAATAACACCAATAGCTCATTTCTTTAAATTTCCCTTCCTCGTATTGTTATTTTAATTTTTTGGTCTTAATTTATTACACACAATGTTATTGTATCCAATGTAAGCTGCCAGTCATAGTTGTTGTTGGATCTGATAATAAATAAAGTAGTCTTGTGACAGTACTTACGTGACTATTCGCGTCGGGTCATACTGGCCTTAAAATATAAATCACTTTTTAGCCGTGATTATCCCACTAACATGAATTAGGTACCTCCTTTTGTTATTGAAATTTGTAATGCTCAAATTAAATGAATTGTTATGCTCAATTTAAATGATTTATGAAATATGAGGATTTTTAAAAACAATTTCTCCTAAATAGGTAGTAGTCATGATAAAAATTCGTGGCGATATAGTACTATATGATTGCAATACAATGCTATGATCACTTTAACAGTGGATTAATAAGTATTTCCATGGTTATCAAAACGGTAAAGAATAGTGAATGGTTAAAACACATTGGAACTTAGGTAATAGAGAAAAGCAATTTCAGTAAAACGTATCTATTTCTATTACCATCTAAATAAATTTTCAATGAGGAAACAATCTTGGCGAGTGAAAATGTAGTATTTCTCAGATAAACTGCAAGCATTATCATCAATTAAATTACGAGAATTTTACATAGGGATAGATAAAGAGATGACGTTGATTCTTGCTTTCGTACTATACCTCCAAATATAATATTTTCAATTTACGTAGATATGGATGTATAGAGCTTACGCGGCTACCCAAGGTTTAAGGAGCTATTTCTCTAAATTGAATATAACAATAAAAATAGAGAAAATGTATGGAGGAGTATGAAATATGTAATACGTATTCGTCTGAGACGAGATGTGTATACAAGAACGGAGGAGGATTAGGTATAAAGGAGGCCAATAGCGTTCCTATCCCGAATGGGAATGTCTTGAGTGATACGTAAGTATGTTTTATTGCCAGTTTCGTGGCTCTTTGTGGATGTTCATCACTCTAAAATTTCCAAACGCCGATTACGATCTGTGGGTTGAAATAATGTTGCAGATGAAGGAGGATGAGCGGCTGTCATCTCAAGTGGAATCGGCGCCTCGACACGACTTTCCCTCCGCAATTTCCTCTTTCCCCACCATATGCCGCCGCCCCTCGCGCCTCCACAAAAAAGCCCTCCTTAATTTATACTTCGAACCCGAAACCTGCACTTTGAGGCTGGGAAAAGAGGTGCTTTCTCAAAGCGATGCTTGTGTTTTAGCCCCTCGAAAACCCACATAAATTCGTGCTCCGTTTCCGGCAATTGTCTCCACTTGTGAGCCTGTATTAGATCCTTGTTTACACTCTGTCGCGCTGTAATCGTTTTGCGCCCTCCAAATGAAGTCATTACGCCGTAATCGCCTCAGTAAGGGCCGCTCTTGCCACTCGTTTGCCCATCGATGCCTAATGAACCGATCTGATGCATTTCCCCCCTGCGATTCCCCGTTCTACGGATGAGGAATATCGGAATGCATATTCTTCTTCTTTCAAACAAGCTCTCGCCGCTTCTTAGCGCTTTTTAACTAGATTAAAGTGATTTTTGCGTGTTTGTTTGACACCTTACTATCTTCGAAAGCGTCTTGCCATAATTTAAGTTCTATTAACCCTTAATTGGGAAAGTGGGGGAAGTTTGGCCCCGGACTTACATTTCCATCGTTTCTTTGCTCAAATAGTTCTCGATGTGATTTTCGTTACATGTTATGTACCTATTTCCCCGCAGTATCTTTTGGAAGAAACGATCTGTTTTTATTATCTTTATGGTTTTTGAAACGTTTCAGTCAATGGATTTTTAATCTCGCTTCGTACCTTTTACCTACAAAATTCATATTCTTAATATGTGCATGATACTGATTTATAATATAACATTAAATTCTATGCATATAACTTTTATAATATATTGTTATTTTAGCAATGCACGATATTTTTTAAATATGTACCTAAATTTTTAGCTTGCGGCGGATCTAGGAGATTCCTCGATCAGCCGCAATATATAACGATTGGGGAGTTATTGAGAGTTATTTTTTCTATTGATAAAGTGATGAATAACTTAAGCAATGTAATATAGGAGGAAATTTCAACTCGGTGGCTTAATAGGAGAAACATTTATTTACATTATCAACGTTTTATTCCTGAACAAATTTGTAATTAGTTTGAAAAGGGTTAATAGCGACTCATGATGCTGCTCTTGCTCACTCATAACATTTTGGCTTAATGAGTGAATGAATATTGAAAATATCCTCTCTAGTATTCCAACTTCCGAAGCTTTCGATATTTCATGTCGAAATAGCTGTGGTTCCAACCACCCTCAGGGCAGATTGATTAAGGGAGGGAAAATATATAAACTCATAATATGGTTTTCAAATAATTCATTACTATTATACAACTCGTACGGTTAAGAATTTTCCAATACTTGTCGGTAAATACGCGAGGATCATTGCGCGGGACGAGGTCGGCAATACAGGTGAGATGGGAAATTTACATTTCAAAAGGATCCCGTAATGTGACGTGTATATATATAGCACCGTTGATCCCCACTGCATCGTAATTGCATTCACACCGATTGTAATATTTCGACGTTTTCGGACAAACAGTTTTCAGATGGGCGTTTCGCCTCGGAAAATTGGGCGGAAGTTAGGGTCCGAAAGCAATTTGGAGGATCAGCACCTCTTGGCGGCGAAGAACATCCCAAAATTTAGGAGAACAGATGGTTTATAATGAGAATATTGATACACGCTCCACTAGAGATAGCAATCCTCGCATCCATCCCCTGTAATGAATTTTTTCTTTCCCTCGGAGGAAATTACCCGAGGGAATTTGGAAGCGTCATAATGGCGTTGCTCCGTCTAAACTAGCGGGGCAATTTGATCGAGTCGACTTTTAAAGAAAAACAAGTATTCCATCATCGGCTAATACACCGTAGTTTTCTAAACGCGAATCTAGAGTATAATTACGGAGGGAACATAAGGCTTACGGAGTCCCCCCATTGGCCATCTCAAATTCAATCAAAGATCAAAGCTGCCATTGTAACGAGGCAGCAACGAGGTTGCCAACTGCGGCGTTTTAACTCCGGGTGAAGCAATGTTTTTTTTTTTAAGACGAAGGGTTTTATATCGGTTCTCTACTTCAGCTGCATTATCGCTTCGGAAGCGCAGACTGCCTCGGGCATCAATTGTCTTCACTTTTTACCACTCTCTCAACACACATTCCACAATTTTCGGCGTCAATTATTGCCTCGTCGCGCAACAATCGTTGTCAAATTGCTGTCTTTATTGTTGAATCTTTCACATTTCAATGAAATGTAATTAATCCATGGGTCAGTAGTTAATTAGGTTACGCTAGATCTGTTGCAACAATGATTTCGTAATTGATGATCGTAATATCAATCACTCAAAGAGCAATATTGTCATTAATATGTCAAATGCCGCATTATTTTAGTTTTATTTAGTATTATCTGCACTATCAGGTGTAATATACCTACTGCCATATTTTCAATATTCGGAATCCTATATCTCATTATCAGGAGTCTTACTGCAAAGAAAAAGAATCTTATCAAATGGAAATGGTTCAATATTTTCATGGTAACGTTTATAATGATTTCAATATTCAAGTAATTAAGCTGCTTAGTTTTCTCTGCCCCAAGGAGCAGTGCTTTCCTGCCTTACTTCTTGCTGTTCTACCTCTCTCTAGTTATGTGCGAATCGTAATTTACACAGTAAATGCTTCACTTACGCAGATAGCATGTCGGTAATAAAGTGATATCTGAGGAAATTGAGATTTAACTGTTTAAATACTAAATACTTGTACTCGTTCACAAACAATAGACAGAATAAGCCGTTAGAACATTCTGTTATTTTATTGTTCAAAAGGCTTAAAGTGTTAATTCTAATTCACGTATCCCAGAGCTTTACAACCTGTAGCAATCGTATACTTTATGTTTCAAAGTTCACTTTTGGAAAAATATCTTTTTAAAATCCCAAAAAATGAATGAATTTTACAAGGAAAAAATACAAGAAAGATCCTACATCTTTAAGGAAAAACTTCATAACACGCAATCGTATTCTTTTTCGTGGCGTTTTTCTTTTGTAATGAAGACATTCCGACCACTTATGGGAAAAACAACGAGTATCACAGTGTAATGTCAGTTTCATTGTCGAGCAAAGAGCACAGCACTTTAATTTTCACTACTTTTTTATTTCATTTTGTGATGTAATAACGAAGGGCCGTCAGAGGTCACAAACATCCGTCAACAATTCCTTAGAGGACATCTGTGGAAGAATGTAATTCGTGTAGCCTTGAAGGAAAAGCGCACTAACTGTTGGGAATTAGACTGATTAATTTTTCTTTCAGTTATTCTCATGAAGAGTTCAATATGGGGTTGTTGCATCTTAATCTGATATGGATGGACGTTTAACCCATTTCTCCCCAAGAATCCGATCTGGGACAGTATATTTTCCACAGATAAATTATAAATCTTTTACAAAATACAATCTTAGTTTAAAATATTGTTTTTGTACGCTACGTTATATTTTTATCATAATTACCTATATCATGAACATAGCGATTTTTATTGTGATAAAAAGTTGCGTCAGGTTTTTACGAGCACGTTGAATTTCTCTTGGTGTATTTTATAAAAAAATCTATAATGATTGTTTATATCCTATAATTTAAATAATTCTATAGTTAGTATAGTAATGTATACTAACAATTGTAACGGTCCGATTACCGTAACCAGGGGGATGACTTTAATCAAGTAGGAACTGACACAATCTAGTACTACTTGTTGTTTTCTGCGGAAGAGAAACTCCTTTATTCAGTTTATCAATTCTACATTCATACCCATAAGTTTTAATTAGAATGATAATTTATGATGCGGTACCTGGTTTCGAGCCCTATTCTCATCATCTGGTAGTAAAAATGCCAAAATGAACTTCGTGTTGGAGAGACCGGGCGGAAGAAAGGATGCCAGACTAATAGGTTAACAGGAAAAGGGTAGAGGAATACAATTAGGAGGAAACAATTCAATAAACATTAACTCAGGCCGTGTTCTTCATATAGTTTGCGGGAAATATAAATTAAGACGTGTTCTGCACAACCTTGTTATTTCGCGGCTGTCAAGATGCCTCATGGGAAGGAATGGTCAGAAGAAGTTATCGGCCCACTGATTGGATCCCAAACCAGTCTATGATTAGTAAACTAAAGCTTTGCTGAAGGAATTGGGCTTATTTGGCAAAATGTAGAGTGAGGTAGATCGCTCTTGCTTTTCCCATAGAATCAGAACGGCATATAAGAGGAAAATTCCACGTAAGTGCAGCGAGAGATTCGGTAAATAACACTTTTCATAGTGATGGAAAAAGAAAACTTAAGTTGGTACTTTTTCTACAAATTTATTTTCTTCCTTATCTTTACATGGGATCCATCCCGCTCATTGCTCTACTTAAGTCTTGTTCCTAAAGTGTTTGTTACATCAAGATCATTCACCGAAATCGGTCGTGTTGCTGTATGGAAGGGAGAAAATAAATTTTGGAAGAAACACATATCAACTTTGTTTCCTTTATGTTGTGTGATGGATTTCCTAAACACTTCGCCTGATGCTGTAAACATCTCAGTGACGGAGATCAATGCCGTCGTTCAGCATCATTCATAACTTAATATGTTATAGATTTCATGTCACAGTCTGGCTCAAGACTGAGTCAAAAGTAAACGAACGATCTATTTGTTGCTTTATCAAATAGAATGAAAAATACACACATTTAAAATATTCCATTTAAAAGGATGTGATTTCAGAAAACGAAGACTGGTGATGAAATTTTCGGTTACATTTGCTCAGTAAATTCATAGATGATAAGAAATCTTAGTTGGTATTCTGTGTCAACGACGGCTATTCACGCGTGATATTATGGAAATAGATTCTATGAGAGGCCTAGAGATGGAGCTCCTGAGACTTTCCGTAGTTCAGCGCGACACTTCGCTTCCGTAAATATACTCAAGTATTGAAATTATTTTGGCTCCGAGTCTCTTTTACGAAGTGAAGTGAAAATGAAATAGAAATGAAATTCAAGTGACAGTGGTTTCATTTTAATCTCAACACATAAACGATTAGTGAACATAAATAAGTAAACACTAATCGGTTATACTGTTTATTGCGTCCGATTTCCATGCTGCACGATTGAGATACATCATAATCCCTTCTAACCGGCCACCTCGGGACTGAACATATTGCTGATTTGAGGTTATGGCTGGTTAATCCAGCGTGTACCAACATGCTTTATGTACGCACATCTGTACTTCGACGCGGAAAAAGATTTTCCAAGGTATTATGAATTAAAAGCAAAGAAATGTCTCTTTTTAACAAGAATTTTTTCTTCATTCATGCATAATAACATGCAAAAATAAAATTTTCTAACAATTTTAAAGTAAGTTCTTGAAAATTCATTAATTTTCTTCTGTTCTTTCACCTTCGGTGAATTGTTGAATACGTGATCTTTCAATTATCTTATCTAAAGAACTAAATAATTCTTGAAAATCGGAATATGTAAAGAAAAAACATTTGGCGTCGAGTCTTTCTATGTAAACAGGACATTGTGCACATACGAAATAGGCTGGTTAATACTAAGTCGGTTAAGGGGTGTTACATTGTAGATGCCACCCAAATGAGGCCTAATGCTTGGTATTCTGTCTTGTGGTTGATGATCTCTCCAAGGAATAAAGATTCCTGAACTATTGCATTCAACAATTTACTCTTACCATCCTTACGCTGTAGCTGTCGGAAAATAGAGTGATCATAGCACGTACCCCCTGCCGCATGCCGAAAGGCGGCTCTCAGGGTGTATATATATATGGAGATGTAGATTATTTGAGCCATTCAAGTGTGGAAGGGAACTGCCTGGAGGTACACAGCCATCAGATTTCGAGCGTCTCTTTCCCACCAATAAGCTACCGAGGAGAGATATAACGGTTTCATTGGAGATCTCCGAGCACGGCGCAGATATTTCCTCCTCTTTAGCATCTTTCGGACGTTTTTATTACCAAAAGACTGCCTTTGGAAGTTATCCTAACGCGAGAGAGGAGGGGTGGGCAGTCGCCTTTGGGTTTTTGGGCTTTTCAGAATTCCCAACGGAAATTGTCCTAAGAGAAATCGATTCTAAAAGATCCGACATATTCTACTACTCAGACGGGATCTATTGATTTATTGCTTCGTCAGTCCGAGATGAATTTGATGATTTCGATTGGTCGAATGTTTTTGAAAGTTCCTCTAATGTTCAACCATTCACCTGATGCGTTATGATGAGAATTTTCTGAAAAGCTTAAGTTAAAATATCGTCCGCAACCGTTTCGTAATCTAAATATGTAAAAATTAACGTGTGTATACATATGTGTTGGAACGAAAGTCTCTAACGCCTAGGGCAATGTCAACCAAACTTAATACACATGTGATTTACAATCTCAAATATATGTGCATACTATGGGAGTAATACACCCCTAGCACCTATAGGGGTGGGAGTGAAAAGAGAGAAAAACAAAATTTTCAAAATGACCGAGATTAGTGCCGAATCCATAAGTTTTCGGGGTCGCTAAGCTGATTGGAGAAAGTCCTGATGAAATTTTGACTCAAGATGTTAGAGAAACTGCCACTCGTATCTTAGATTGTGATATTTAGGAGAGGCTAACTCGGTATGTATCCCAGTCTATCATCTTTTAGTGAATGTGACAGTTTCAAGTCATAAGAGCAGTATATTATGTACAGAGGAGTGGATTTGATATCGCTATGTTTTTCTCACGGGCAACTTAATGTTGCTTGCTCGAGTATGGATCTATCCAAGAACGCTCCTGAAGGTAAAACAATAGTGTTGTTTTGAGTTAAGTTTTGAGATAAAATCAATATTATAGAGAATTTGTGGTAGATTTCAATTAATAATTTGTATTCTGTAGTTATACTTTGAAACACCTGTAAATAAAATTACTTTGATATTACACTATAGATAGAATTCATTCGTTTTTTCTCTATTAGAGAATTGGGTTAGATATATATCCGAGCAATCAGAAAGTTACAAGTATTTACGAGAATGTTCTACATAATTATGCTTCTTTGCGAAGTAATTATGCTCTATTTAGTAAAGCTAGGTATGAAGTTCTGATTTTTATTTCCGCTCGCGTAGTAAACGTCACAGGGTAACAAAATCAGCTAACGATAAGTTATAATAATAATATTACATCTTTATTCGAGTGATATTGAAACTAAAAAGTTTCTTCTTACATCTTAACCCTTCGTCTATTAATACATGAAGGAAATAAATAGCATAAAACAATGCACAGAAAAAAACTAATTTGTGGGTAAGTTAGTGCTTAGGAGAAAAGTACCTCTCAGCTGAAAAACTCCAGCAAGAAGGGGGTGTGAAAGATCTGCGAAACCTATTAAGAAGTACACTAGACCTAACTTATGAGTACACCAAAGGAGAAAAAGAAGTGAAAATAGCAACATGACTGGGACTCGAAGCCAGGTAATCCGGTCAGGTATTCTAACCCCTAAACCACCACGCCCCCTTTAACAGGATGATACGAAGTTGATGTAAGTACACGCAATTGTTTGAGGAAACGAAGTATAGACCCCACTCGCAATGCGGCTCGTTTCAATGAGTCGTTTAGAAAGGAAGGCGAAATCGGCTGGGAAGGAGCAGCGAAGAACTCTTCACGATGCCGGAATGTTTTCGAGAAACATTTGGCCGTCAGGTCGGGAATAATCAGGTTAATTTATTAGAGTTGTGTGTGTGAGAGAGAGGGAATTTCAATGACGGGGCTCGAGAGATTTAAATTGGACGCTTGGAGGAGAATGGGCCGACGAGATTGATGGATCGTGAAGGCCGTCCCTCCCAGAAATTACACCCTCTTGAATATCCTGCCATGATTGTGATGTTGGACCCGAAATCTCAATCCCGCTGGCCGCCGGCATCAGGCAGATAAGGGGAGGCGGCATAACGTATGGCCTCCCGCCGCTCCGTGACGCTTTAAACGAGTAATTTATACGTGGAAAACATTACTCTGCCTTCGCTCCGACCGCGGAGAAAACGCAGTCATTATTTTGAAAAAGATTTACAAGAGCCGATATGTAAGGAGGTACGCGCAGGTGAAACGGGCGCCTTATTTATTAGAGGCATAATATGCGCGGGGCATTTTTTACGAGGATGAAATTAACCTGGTAGTTAAGAAGGGACGGGATAAAATATTAGGTCCAGAGATGGAGGTGTAAGCAAAATTGATGTCCTCAGTTCATTATTTTCGGTTCCTGCCTCTGGGCTCGTTAAGTATTTGGACGTCCGGCAATGAGATTCAATTTGAACCCGATGCGAGTTTTAGGCTCGGTTTTTAATGTATGCCGAAGAAAATCACTTCTGGAATATCAATTAACTATCGAATATCTTCTTCAATTATTTACCGCGTCCCCTCGATGAGAGAATAAGGAAAGGTATGCGATCGGTTTTTTTGAATGATAACGTCTCAATTATGAGAATGCGGAATAAATTGCTTCGGAGAAACGAATTGGATGAGTAGCGCCGTTCCTTCTGGGGAAAGCAATCTGATTACTTCTCGGCTGTAAATGTTTTCCAATAGATTCTTTCGCTTTCACAGCTTCTGCACCGTCACCTTTGGCACCATACCTTGACTCGCCATCTCCCCCAGCGTCCAACTGGATCATCTGAACTTTCCTTTTGTCCTACGACTCTCTTTTTTACAACAAAACGACCATTTCCTCTCCTTAATCCTTCAGCTACTCGATTGAGTCTTTTCTCAACACCGTTCCGTTAGACGTAATCATTAGATTATTCTTCCTCTTTATAGATTCTATTATATGTTGGTGCTACTATTGTTTCTATTAGATAGATATGCATGTCCATAGCTACATCATAGACATATATCTATGAACATACATATAGCATATATTTATAGAGATAGGATAGGAATTGGGCATTCATGCGGCAAGTGGAAGATCCGTGTCGCAAGTCCCAGCTACATACATCTTTTCTCTTTCGATTCTTTCCCTAAATTCGATACGATAGATGCATATTAATAAAAGATAGATAATTTTATTCATACGAAAATATTATACAGCAGTCACAATTTGATGATGTATTTCTCGAACTCTCACCTTCCTTTGGATTAGTTTATTAGTTTATGCGAACTAATTTAGGTGGTTCCATTTCTAGTTCCGACAAGTTATTTGGCCCCTCCAAAACTGTTTTCCTCTTCACAGCGAATAAACTCTCTTTTATTTAATTCAAATAAATCAAGATTCGGTGATTTCACGAAAAACCGTTGTTTCGTCAAGTTTGTCGAGGCGACTAGTTTTGTAAAGTAATGTAGTTTTGTAGAGAGTATCTTAAGAATATGGTATTCCTTCTCGGTCGTAGGTAAGATTTTAGTATGGGAGATGATGATATGGGAAAGAGCTAAACATTGGGTGTAACCTAAAAGGAAGCAGTCTTCCTTTCAAAATGTGCTTAACCTAGAGCTGGTGTACGTTGGTATTGCATCTGCATAAATAGTCTGCAAGCAGTCCTTCGACGTGTGGCAGGGGAATCTCTTCGTACGTAATACTTTATGACCGACGTTAGAGTAACTCTCGCAATCATACCTTGTTATTTGTCATCTTTTTAATTGGCCTTTCAGTACAGATAGAAGCCACTGCATTTTTACTATAATTTTGCCTCACCCTTCTCCTTTTATAATATGAAAGCAACTGATGTATGTTTTATGTATCTTGGTCATAACAATGTATGTACAATAAAATTTTTCTTCGTGGGATAATAGCGCTGCATTAACGTGGAATTTTCACTCGTTGCCATTCAGCTCTGTGTAAGAAAAAAGGGGAAACTACCTCCATCTTCACCTTGTCTTGTCAGCATAGCTATTTTCTTAGCACTTATGTAGCTAGTATTGTAGCGACGCAAATTCAAACCGTCCCACATGTTGCTGTTTTTACTTCTGTTTTACCTTTCGTGTACTTAGATAATTTTGTTTCTCTTTTCATGTCACTTCACAAGCAGAAATAAAAATCAAAACTTTCTTCCTAGATTTACTAGTAGCGTAGTTACGTCGAAAATTCTCGAAAATACTAATACCCAGCTGATTTCTTGAATATTTATCTATTTTAACCTTCAATTAGAAAAGGTTCTATCTATACCTGGGTTCGAGTACCAGTCATGACGCTACTTTTTACCTCTGTTGCCGTTTTAGCTCTTTTCTTTCTAGCATTAGTTATACCCGAGTTTTTTTTCGTCTAGAGAGCATATGATAATATGGCATTATATTTCAATACTCATTCCAAGTATGCCAAATTTAAAATATCACTCCATCGTCTTTCCCAGCTCAGTGAATCCTCAAGAAAATCCATTACTTCGGCCTTTTGGTGGCAGATTACCATGATAGAGGAATGAAAGCACAACTTTTATTTTTAATTGGTATCTTCATTGACGTAACTAGTCGCCTTAGAAAATATATCTGTGGAAATCAATAAGTGTGCATTGTTTAATTTATTCTTGTTTATCATTTTTTGTATTTTTAGAATCTCTGTCAAGACACATGGTCATAGTTCGGTTCAGTTTGAGTTCAAAAAATACTGTTTTTGTAGTAGTTTTATAAACTTGAAGAGTCGGTAACCCTAAAGCAAGTGATTTTCACTTATAGGGTACCTATATTCCTTCAATTGATGTATCATATTATGTATTTTTATTAATGAAAAGGCACAAATATTCTTATAATTATTATGGTTCCCTTTCACAAAGTTGGGCTAGAACATATCAGATTTATTTTACTCGTTACCGCAAAATTATGTGGTATGGAGTAAAAGTTGTAATTTCAGTCCTCTATTGAGTTTACCCCTTTTAGCTTTTTATACTGTCGTTCTGCTACTGATGTTCATCCCCAACTGCAGACAAACATTACAGATAACATATTTACGTATACTCACATACATGTACTAGTACTAGTATGCGCATGCACACACAGAACCAAGCATAAATATACGAAAACCTTCTATCATATATTCATATATTAGACAGCACCATTATCCCAAAGGTCAATAGTGAGAATCCCAAATCCTTAGTATCAGTACCTCAAATCTATATAATATCCATAAGCCCAATTTTTAATCCGTCCGCCCGATTCTCGTCGTGATTGATAAACTGCTTGAAAAGCGTGTCTTTTTAAAGAGCGCATTCGAGCGAAAATCCCGCAGTAAGTGGCACGCGCTCTCTCTCTCTCTAACGCTAACACGCGCTTTGATGTAAATGTGAGCAGCCGCATATTTATTTCGCATTCAGCTCACGGGCGGCCCATCCGTCTCTCCCCTGACGCAATCTCGTGATGTACTTTGAACCACTTTTATTATTCTCTTCATCCACATGAATCCACATCTGCTCGTACTTTGCCAATTTTTGACACGGTAAACGAAAAATCAGCGCCGCATGCAATTCTGGCCCGTCTTCCTCCTCCTTTCCGTGCATTCTACATACACGAGTAATTCTGCACCACGTTGGTTATTTTGCGTTGAATACCATATCAAATGTTGGTTAGCTCGGTTTATAGTGTGGGTTCAATCACAAAGTGGAAATTGTCCGGCAGCAATTTCCATTTTCAAACTACACCATTACGCCATTTCATTCTCTCATTCTAAATCAACCATCGGTTTTCATTACCTAAATCAGAAATAAATAAATGAAAACGAGCTTATCATGGACGAAATTGTGAAATTATTTTCCTCTTCCATCTGGTCCATAGTTAATGCAAATTAATTCTGATCGATAAATAATAAAAAATGTATAATAATCAAATAATAAATAGGAATTATTTAGGTGGAGGTGCAGGAGGTGTAAAATTGAATATCCTCCTCATAACTTTAACTTTAATTGCTCTTACTTAATTGTTTTTGACGATTAAAATCCCACCCTGAAGACATGAGGTGTCTTTAGCTAAGAATCATCTTCTCTGCCATTATGTAAATTACTGATAGATAAATGATTTGGATAACAATGATGAACGGTATAGCTATGGATAGAATTATATGTCAGATTTATCGTTCGGATTGCCCACTTACTAAAATGAAACATTTTATAGATATAATCAAGACTTTTAAAAATTTATATAATAATAGTAAATTCAGGGATTTCCATCCTTTTCCATCATCTTTCTTCGTACTAACTTAAAAATAAGTCATTTTATAACTTAGGTTCGAATTCGATGCTAAGAAAAAGAAAAAATTAGAAGAATTGAGAATTTTCTACATATACATGTGTAGTCTGTTAGCCCTGTTTTATACCATGCATGGTAGAAGATGCATACACCTTACATGATGTATACCTCATTGCTTACTGTCGCGAATTGTTCACGGTACTTTAAGAGTAACCTGTTTAACACCTGTTTCCCTGCTTTTTCTCGTGTTATCTGATCTGAATCTGTGACAAGAACGCCCACTACGTCTTCCCATAAATTATCTCTGGATTATTGACCAAATTAAGCCTAAATTTTGATCTTCTCCCTTGAAATGAATCCTATCGACAGAACCAAGTTAACAATTTTTAGAACTGAATCGTGTAATATATACATTACGAGAAACGTTACTGCAGGAACTAAAGACCGAGAGAAGGACTACATTACGATTAAAAACAACATTTATTACGAAATATGGAATATGTATTATTCTGTTCAATCACACGATGTTCAAACAAATTTTCATTTCAAATTTTAACGTACATTAACGGAATAAATGGGGGATACTTCCTTTCCATGAATCCAATTAGTTTCCAAGTAATCCTAATCTAAGTAATTTTCTAATATGCAATCAGTTTCGATATTTTGTCCTTAGTTGTTCTTGAGCCGAACATAAAAAAACACATTAATTTTCATATAAGGGAATCATACATTTTAGTGAGACATACAGTATCTGTTACGATTTTCCATTCACCGTAGCAATTTCTTGGAACAGTGATTAATTCTCATTAAACGGTTAACATTTCTCAAAAAAATGAGGGCCGATGGTGATGCAAAATTAGAGGCACAAGAAATATTGAGCGGTGTACTAACTCTTACAATACCCTCTGTTCCAAGAGGATTGAATTATTACTCTTATTAGTAATGAAGTAAAAGTGATAACACAAGATTCATAGAAGTCACTATTCAAGGTAATTTTTCTACAAACTCTACTTCCAAGAAAATACAAATCCCAGATTTAAAAAATCCCCCGAAGAAATATCCTAAATACTATGATATTTCTTAAATCGCATACGTTATTTTTAAGCTTCATTTATTATTTCATAAGCTCACAAGTAAATTTTTCTTATCCTCCGAAGGCAGACTTCTCGGTATACGAACTTCGAACTAGAAAGAATTACGTTCGTAAGTCGAGAAAATACGAATACAGTAGTCACCCTACGAGGGAGGTCTGAAAAGTTTCCAATCCCAGATTTTTCAGAAATATTCAGAAAATTTTCAGAAATTTTCAGAAAACATGTCGAGAAATGGCGAAACGTTGGAAACTTTTCAGGCCACCCATGTATTACTATTTACTTGCGACAAGAGTAAGTGATGTGCTACCGTCTGTGAAAAACTAGAGGCTTCCGACCTAACTGAAGTATTTTTGAGGGCTTGGATTTAAACTTAGGTGGAATTTGCTAATGAAAAAGTTGACAGAAAACATCGTCTTGTAATCGGGCAGATATAGTGCGTATCTTTTAAGTTACTATCTGATATTTTGCAAATAGGAGTGAAATTCTCAAATGAGGAATCGAAAATCGGAACAGGAGAGGCAATAGTTGAACTTCCGATTCATTTTCCTGCCACTACGGCGAGAGGACGGCTTATTCGACTTCCGGTTACCGGTTATCCATTTCTCCTCATTTTCGACTGTTTCGATATCTATCGCCTCGGCAATCGGTTCGAATCGATAAATAGGTGTCGATGCGGGACTTTCCTTCTCCGTAAACGAATTGTTGCACCGAAATTCGTCGACTATCAGTATCGCAGTCACGAGCATCCATTTCCTCTTCCATATTTGAAATATGATCCGTGGGAAACGTACGTCCGTTGCAATGATAAAGGAGAAAGGGGATAATGCGCGCATGACGAGAATGCGGAACCTCGTGAAATATGAATGCGAATGGACGTAATGTATTTTTAAATTTTATCGAAGGTCCGCCGGAAAGAGTTACGGGGAACATTTGCCCGTCAAATATTTGCATTTCTAAAAACAGGAGCGGCAATGAAACGTGCCTCGGATCGGTTTACAACTTGAGATTCCCAGATATACGTTTGACGCGGAATCTTTTGCTCAGAATCTGAGGGATTCCGTAATGGAAGGATGGGTTTCGCGATACATTTCTGAGGATGCATGGAGGATTTTGGTATTCCACATTGTTTTCTTGTTTTATTGAGGGAGTTGATGGAAAGAGCGGTGAGGAAAAAAAAAGGTTCGGAGACCCGTAAATTCTTTCGAAATAGCCGAAAACCCTGGAGTCTCGTAGTTGCGCAGTGAAAATTTAATATTTTTTTGGCGAAACATTTTTCCGGCGCCGAAGTACTCATGCCCAAAAAGAAAATGAAAAATCAAAACGACTTAGCCGATGTTGTCTATTTAGAGATTTCAGTGTTAAATTTAGGGATTTTTTTCTATATTTTAACGACTTTTCTCTGTTTCGGCGACATACCGTACTTAATCGATCATGGTTTGGTAAACAGACACTAGAGTAATCTAAACACATCATGTTTGCTTCATACAAGGGTGCTCTGAAAAGTTTCCGACCCCAGATTTTTCAGAAATCTTCAGAAAATTTTCAGAAAACATGTCGAAAAATGGCGAAATGTCGGAAACTTTTCAGACCACCCATATAAATATATCAGGTAAACGTAACATATAACTGATAGAAGGATTCACATTACGCAAGTAAATCACATAAAATCTGACCTATTATTATATTTTTAAAAGAATTAATTCTTTTTGTTTCTTTACAATTTTCAGCAATATGTGTCTTAGTTTTACAACTGTTTAGCTATTTCTAAGTAACATATAGCAACATTAAAAATACATTGGTATCTTTGAATCAAGTTTCGATTACGGAAAAGGGTTGAGGTAGCTTTGCACATAAGGGTGTGCACGCAGAAAAATTCTCAAGGAAAAACAGACTTGAAAAATGTCTGAGAATCGAACTCGAATAGCTTAATTAGATGTAGTAACCAAAAATGATAAGGAAGATGTCGGATTCGATCCCCAGTCCAGTCAGACATTTGTTTTTCCTTGGGAAAGCTTCGATTTTCCCAGAGAATTATATTCCTCAGCATCGAGTTCGGATGCATGCAAAGCATTCCCTCTCTAAGCTGCACACCTGGATGGCCTCGCAATACTATTTAAAAGACCGTTCAACTAATTTGTCGAGCACTAACAATTTGTTGAAACATTTGAGAGCTTTTTGTTTTAAGGTATTCATTTATGGTTTTGTATATTATGAATTTTAAAATTCTATTACAAGGTTCATTTTTTCATTTAAATGGAAGAAATAAAAAAGGTAAAAGCTAACACTCTTCGTTGGCAATAGTGTCGAAACGTCCACAGTATTTTTTCTTGCCTCTCAAACGTGAAAAAGGAGTTATACAGTGGTGGGATTCGACAGTTTTAGGAACAGGTTCTTATTACTACGGAGTAACTACGAAATATCTTGCGTACATTAGAGATTGATCTATATTGAAAGAATGAAAAAAATCGAATTGTGGGGCATGAAATGAAACGGTGAGAATATTAAAATGGCTAATTAAAATGGCTAGTTTAGTAATACCTGTACTAGGATTTCCTTCAAGAGTTTCCGGGATCTCAGAATCCCTCTAGAACTACAATTCATTCAACTCTGGAATAATAATAAATAATGCAGTGCAAGTATGTTACGTAATTATTAGGAATTATATATTTGCTAACACAGCTCCCAACATACATATAATAACATTGTATCCTTAACGAGTATGTTAGGAGCTTTAGGAGCAAAGAAAAGAGGGCACCTTAAAATTTTCGAAGTCCTGATCGCTAAAACAGAACATCTATCTACTCTTGAATGCATTTGAAGACGACTCCACCAACGTCAACAGAATCGGCATTTTCATCCGCAGAAATATTCTTAAATATCCCAAGGAAGGACTTGAAAAAGGTCCGACGGGACCAGGAACTTTTTTCAAGAGTATTCTTCCGTGGGATTTTTCCTGGGTGCATGCCCTAACGTGCAAAAATCACCTTCACCCATTCCTTGCTTATTCTTAAATACTTAGAATTTGGTACATTACGAAGATTAAAAGTTACGTACGATACGAAGATTGAGCGATGGATGTATTGATCATCTTCGTTTTCTATAATCGTACATAGTATAAAATTCATAGAAATAATTTTTTGATTAAATTTATCGATGTTCTTTATTTGAGCGTAAGATTTCATGCTTATATTCTAAACAATCTGAAAACCTTTTTCGTTGCATTCATTACAAATTTCAATGCAATAGGTTTCCTCGGATTTCAAGAGGAGGAACAACACTTTTATAACGGGATCCCAAGATAAGTAAAAGACCGACAAATGAGAATAGCATTATCACATTCCACTCTCATAGGAAGAAACCTCCCCAATCAACTTTCAAGAAATTTCCAATGCAGATTTTAAGCCTCTGATGCTTTTACCGCTATTGGTGACGGACGTTAAATTCTATAAATCATTGTAGGATGAGAATGGAAACTTCTTGCAATTCAAATAAACAAGGAAAAATGCAGAGGTTCATACATTGAATCTACTATTAAATGTGCGAATCATGAATTGTCTGGAGTTTTATATTTTCGGGCATACTGAATACAAACTCAAAGTTGGTAGCGCGTTCGACTTCGGCGAAAGAGGTCTCGGGCTCGATTCTCGGTGGAAGCCCGCGTGTAAGATGACCTCAGCCGTCGTAGCACTTTTAGCAACACTACTTCTACTAGCAAAATCTCAAAGAAGAAATATTAAATTATAAATATAGGGAATGATTTAATTGTGCCTTTAATAGAATCACGTATATCCTGAGATTCCCGGGATCCCAGAGAGAGAAAGTCTTCCATAAATATGATATAAATAGTATTTAATAGGGGTAAACAAAATATCGAGAGATGAAAATCCTTTCTCGTGATGGATTACTCCGAGGTGGAATAATATTGAAGTCAATAAAGGGACGTTAACTATCGAATTATTTATTACGGATATTCGAATTTGCGGTTGAATGACAAAAAACTCGGGATCCCACAGAAAAATACATTGCCCCCAAATTTTGGCATTTTTTATCTTTCGTTTAACCACATGGTACTAATATTTTTGTTTTCCGGTTGATGTTTTTCCGAGGGAGAACGAAAAAATTTCCAGTCTTTTCGCGCTTTTTAACTGAGTGCTCACTTTGACATTTTATTTCTCAAAAAGTATTTATCTGATAAAAAAAAACAAGAAACGAGTAGCCCTAGTATGTGCGTTTATTTCGACGAGTGAAAAAATCAGTGAGGACTTAAAAGGCGTGTGAATTTAGGTGGAAGATTGGTGGTTAGTCAGTTATAAACGACATTTTATCATAAAAAGAACTTAAGAAAAGATCAAAATGGCTTCCCACACAGGCGTGTTTTAGTCTGTCCTGTTGCATCGTTACGAAAGTTTGGGATTTTAGCCCATCAGCATTACACATACAAAATGATGAATTTGTTCGCAAGAACTTCACAAGCTTAACCCAATTAATGCCAAACCATCACCAACACACTAGAAACAAAAATTTAATAAATTATCCAATACATATGTTAAAATTATATATTATTATTAGGTTATTATTAGGTTAAAATTATATATTATTATTAGGTTATTATTAGGTTAAAATTATATATTATTATACAAATATTGTCCCATATAAGTGAGAAATGAAGTTTTTAACAGTTTATTAGTATAACTATGTGAAATAAAACACTTTGTAACTCTCACATAATGTATTTTTCGAAATTGGAACTAGTTTCATAGATACATCGACATCATCAGGCACGAAGTATTTTATTTTATTTAGTATGGCTTTGATTCCACAAATTTGAGCTTAGTCATATTAGATTCTTATCGGTAGAACTTAAGAGATATTTTCATGTAAATTTCCAGTTTTTAATGGGGAAATTAAAAAAAAATCTCAAAAAATGCTTATATTCAATCAAAGAATGTTTGGGATTAGCCTCTGCACCATCTGTTAAAGTGTTACAATTAGTGTGCGATCAATAAAACACATAAATGTGAAAGACGTCGAGTTTTATGTACGTAAAGTCTACCAGTTCTTAATGTTTGTGATTTGATTGCAGATTAATATGTATGAAGGCATCAGTTCTTTTCTAGTGTAGCTCTGAAAATAATTGTGAACTTTTTTACATCAATAAATCTACTGTTGATATTAGTACTGAGGTTGGATGTCTATACGTCAGTCGGTGTATGAGTAATGAAGGAGCAGTGTAATTGATCATACTAGGATTACGTTCAAGGCAAGGAAGACAGAACTGTTGACGTGCTCACAGTGAATGAATATGTTTTAAAATAAACGCAACTTAAGAATTGTCAACCAAAAACGAGGCTGTAGCACCTTGGGCACTTCTGGGTGCCGGGATCGATTTAGCTCTTCGTATCGAACGTCCCGAGCGAAACTCCGGATATGGAAAGAGTAGTGCAATTTCATACTTTGATCCGAGAGTGGAATGATCCAATGTTTGGTCCCTCTTCTGCACCACGCGTCCGTCCTTTGCTCCTCTGTTTTGAGCTCGTGCTAATGAGAGATCCAACGGAGCGAGATATTAAACCTTGATGGATACGCTATGTGATCAGGACCTGCCTCGTTGTCGCACTTTTTGCTCCACTTCTTGCGCACTCCTCAATCGATACATATCTAGCCTTTTCGCATGTCCTCACACGCTCATTCCGGCACCCTTTTCGGTTGAAGGGAAGGGTGCCTGGAAAGAGGCTTTACATATAAAAATTTGAGTGTATACAATGCATGGGGTTGTACTATACATGCATGCATATGTATATATAGTGCAGCCCGTTGAAATCGCCCTTGCTTAAGAAGAGGAACAAATACCGCTTAAGACGCTCTGCTACCCGCTTAAAACGCGGAATTTTCCTTTCTCGAGATGCATTGCAACCCGCTTTAGCCAGTCGTTTGATATACCAAAAATATATTACGTCATCTGTTTCGCCGTTCTATCTCCTCTCGCCCTTTACCTTGTCTCTAAAATGGTTTCATGTGAGTCTCTTCTTTGGAATGACTCATTTTGTGAGAGTAAAATGAAGATATTGTAAAGTAAAACAATAAGAAAGCTAGGCAGAAAGTTGCATTAAAAATTCGCTTGGCAGTGTTCCTTTCAATCTCAAGTTTATCGAACAAACCGTTATGACTCCCTAATTTTATAACTTTTAAAAATTATTTCAGCCTAGAGTAAAAAATTACCTTAATTGCCCATTGATTAAACATTATTAACAAAGGAAGATACTCGCCTTTTGCGAAAATCAGAATATTCTTTTAAAAATAGGCAACCTGTATTACACAACCTGCTTATGGATCTATCCCGCTTAAGACGCGCTTTTCGCCTTGTCCCCCAAAAACCGTCTTAACCAGGGCTCTACTGTACGTCTGCCTGAAACTCAAGAGCCAAACGTTTCGCAGCTTTCGATCTTGGCACATTACGGTGTGAAGAATATCCCTCTGAATTCGAAATAAATCTTTTTTCGTCAGCAGTTAGCGATAAAAATATAACCACTGCAAATGGAACCATGATACTAAGAGATATGGAATAGAGTCTGGTTTCTCCGTACTATTAGAAGACTTATTTTCTTAATCTGATCATTATTATTATATAATCTGATTTCCATAATTATTATAATCCTTTGCCACTTTTCAGTTTTGTTTACTATGTATCACCGGCCGCGGTGGTGAAGTGGTATCACTCTAGGTCCCGGGCTCGCCTCCCGGGTAATCGAATATTTCTGTTTAGAGAATAGCTGTGTATGTTCTTCCATTCTCGTTGTTTACTTCTCCACCTGTAATTGTTCAGTAAATGGATGTTTGTGGGGTGTTTGGGAAATTAAAAAAGAATCGCAAAATGTCAGAATGGAAGTCTTATCGCCTTAATTTGTTCGGAATATCAAGGGTAATACATACGACTTCGGATGTATAGGGAAAAAATTACTTTTACGTACAAATTAGCTCCCCATGTCAAAATCCCGTGACATGATAATTACCTTAACAACCTTCATGTCTGAGGATTTTTTAACTTCAAATACAAGATAAGAGCGGTGTTAACTCCTCCAGAATTCTGCTTTGACCTCCTGAGGATGATAGCGTAGCTCTCAAAATGCGAATTGGGCGATTCCTAGAAGTTCGGTAATGCATACTTCCCATTCCATACTCTGCTCGGAAGCTAATCTGTATACCGACAAAACATTTATCGGATAGCTTTTTTCAAATCTTTACTTCATTGAAAGTCATTCCATTTTATTTCAGCTAGATAAGAGAGCTTGAAGTATAAGAATTCTTTTTGGAACATCCGTTGATTCTAAAGAGGAAATTGAAAATTAAGCAGTGAACTTGTCTGCAGAAAAGAGAATTTAATATTTAGAATTGTACATTTTAATTTCAATGTAAGCCTAATTTTTAATTGAGAAGAAACAGTCCGAATGGACCAACAAAAGACATCCTGAGCTGGTTATAAGTTTCTGATGCTTTGACATCGAGAGTGGGGACAGACGTTATTTTGCGTACGAATATATTGAAGAAGGGTGGAAATTTGTTGAGATTCTGTAGCTGAAAAGTAACAAGTTAAACTTTCTTTATAGAAAACTTTATGATAAATTAAACATATGGAAGAATCTAATTTTGGATCTTTAGCTTATATATGGAGTGGATTTCGTATTCCCGAGGATGCTAAGTACAAAAGTGCAAAATAAAATTCTAAATCATATAATACAAAGTAAATTTTAATTACTTGAGAAAGAGTTTAAATAGAAATAGAAAATACTTATGAATGACATAATATTTGAATGAGCTCAAACTAGCAAAAGGTTTTCTCTAGGATTCATCCTTGGGTCACATTACTCAACAGTTTATATAAAAAATAATATCAAAAATGTCTCACCTTCAATACTGCATTCACGTCGATGATGAACCGAGTAATATCACGTATATCAAATATCAGACCTAAACAACGCTATTGTCAGTATGAATTCTGTTACTATGGATATTTTTTATCGAAACATCAAAAGTATACTCGCAATCAACACAAAAGATATTCTATTTGTAAAACTAAACTTCTAATTCTGTTCCAGGTGGGATCATTGACAGCCCTGCAGTTTTGCAGCTCTGTGAGATATTCATGGTGAGTCTTAAATGATTTTCTTTTGGATAGCATATGTTTTCTTAGAGATATAGTTCGATCCCATTTTAAATCTCCCTCATAAATATTTGTAAACAAAATTGGTTTCTTAATATGAGTACGATGCGTAGCGTATGGAGGTAATTTATTCCGGAATCACCATCACTATCCATTTCCTATGAGGCTATTGTGTCATTTTCTATTTTACTCTGCTTTAGTAACGAAATGCTGTATGAATTATAAAATTTCGTTTCGTTCATTCAACGCGATTCAATACGGCAGGAAATATATTCCCTTAATTTTCTCGGTAATTCCACTAAAAGATAAAATGCAGGATTCTTGGAATTATAGTCTACTTTTTGTCCCTCATTAGAAAACCTATATCACTCCTTATGGGCGGTTCAGGCCCAGGTGGTCAATTTCCGCCTCATCGCCTTCAAATTATATTATCTTCGTTAATAGGGCCTTAGCTTTACCGCTGACTTTTTCCTGTAAAGCAGGGACCAAATATATTTTGATAAATTAAAATCATTCACTTGAAATTTGGTAAAATTAATTAATGTATATGTTTTTTCTTAATTTATGTATTCGTTTATGTTTTGATTTTTTTAAATGTCTCTGAGCTCGCCTACATTCAAATTCTCCATAACAAAAACACATCTTGAAAGTATATTTTTACATTCTGCAATCAGCTTCGAAGTATAAATGTGAGGGAAGCCCCTAAACCTTATTCCTAAGTTAAAGAGAACTATTACCTCACTTATGCACAGTTAAAAGAATCAGCAGTATTTAATGAATAAGTTTTTATAGCAAAATATCTATAAATATTCTATCATGTATCTGAATTTGTATTTTGTGTCTAGATAAAGGACTTGCAAAATATTCTCATTAATATTTTACTTTCGTTTATAATTACTCTTGTATACGTTAAGATTATATCTAGAGTATTAAATTAATATTTAATAAATTAATGTTACAGTACTAAATTACTGTAGAGCCGGATGTGAATAGAGTTACGTTTTCTCTTCCGTTTTGATTTTCGAGTAAATTTTTCAAACATTTACGTGTCACTTTTATCATCGTTCCTTTTCCAGATGCAGGATATTCAATGTTATTAAATTATTTATTTTTTGTATAAACAAGTGCGTAATTAGCTATGGATCGGAGGTTGAGAAAGTGTGAAGAAAAAATGGGAGAGGAAAGTTGATAACAAGTTATGAAGAGTTAGTAAAATATCGTTTTATGATCACACTATATATATAAAACGAGCTAATCAGAGAAATTATGCTAGTGGAGTAAAATATTAATATTATTAATTTTTTCACGAAACTTGGTCAGGTCAGGTCAACACGATGGAGGCAGTAAAGAAGGATGGTTATGCTGAATGGCGTATGATTCGTAGAGATGGAAATTTCTCAAAAACTCACCTAACACGGATACATAATCACACAAATTTCCATCAATTAATTAAGTATGCTAAAGATTGATAAGAAGATGCATTTTCAGTATTCACGAACATTAGACGACAGTGAGTTATATCTTAGTTCAACGGTGAGGAACCTGTGGCCTTTCCGGTAGCTGGAGGTTTTTTGCCTCTTCATTAATAAATGTACTTATATGAATTTTCATTCACTAACCTCACTAGCGACAACAAAGAACCTAAAGCAGAAAATATTCTCTTTTAGCTTAATTGGCGAAAAAATTCTTTTTCTCAATATGTAATTTCGATATTAAAATATTAAGATGTAGGGAATATGCAACTCAATGCAACTTAATGATTTCATATGCGAGCTAATGGCACTTAAATGGTTCCTTCTTATTAAAAAAAGTTTCCACACCACAGATCTAGTTATGAATTCACTGTTGTCGGGGAGTTGGCTACCTTTTTGTACAGTCAGGTGGACGAGTTATGCACCAGAGCTGCTTTACGAGTGAGAGAGACTTATAATGTGCATATAAGACAACATTTCATTCTTAAGTTTGATTTTTCATGAATATGCACTCCGGATATAAAATCATCCTTCCAACTTCAAATCGAATTCAACATTAGAACCCTTTTCAAGTATCATTACGTATACTTTAAATTTACACGATAATTTGTACACCTCTCTTCTAACACTAAGAGCTTCTGAAGCCTATTGTATTTTAATTACGTCATTCTCCCTTCGATCGTACCAATCGAAAAAATGACTGACAAAAAAATAAAGTGTCTTCATTAGAGAGAAACTAAGTCTCTTCTTTCATATAATCTTATTTCATATAATCTTAGAAGATTTTCGAACAAAGAAAAAGAGCTATAAAACAATACAAAGAAAAAAATATAACTTCGCTGGTTTAAGAAACTTTAGACTGATGCTGGGACTTAAGGGATATGGTCAAAAGATGGAGAATGTACGTAATAGTATACAGTCACTTTCAAAAGAACGTTTAGAATTTCTGATGGCACAATGTGATTTGCAGGTTGGAAGGTAAACAGTGGTACGGGTACATGTTTTGCAACTCCAAGCGAGTGAGAGGAAAGAAGGAATTGCTTCGGAATCTGAGGGTACTCGAATCGGATAGAGACAGAGTCTCGTCCAATCGGAAGGGTCTTCGAGGTTGCGTTTGTTTACGACTGAAATAGTTCACCGAAAAGAAAGGTTCTTCCAATCCTGCCGAACGAGGAACCTGACGACGCTCAGACGATTGCTCAGAACATTGACTTAGTAAAAGATACGAATGTTTGCGTTAATTGCAATATTTTTGCTTCTCACACTGATTTTAGGCTGAATTTTTATCACAATTCTAGTGTCGTGATATTATTTTTGAGTAACATTGATGAGGTAATAATTTTTCGGCGAATAAATACTTCTCTGCTGAAAAATTGAGTATTCTATGTACTCTTCTGTATCCTTTTAGGCTGTTTCTTCTTCATTTTTTATGATAATACTATTCTTCGGTGGTATAAATGTGGCCAACCTAACTTATAGGTGGGGAACCTGCTGCTTTAAAGACAACTATACACTACAGCGTGATTTTAGAAAATTTGAAATTTAGTGTTGAAATATTCTTAAAATATTTTACTCGTCTGCAATTTTCTGATTAAAGAGATATTCACATTTATTGTCAAATTACTTTTAAATTTGTATCGAAAATCAGTAAATATTTTAAAATATAGTGAAATCCGGTGAAGAATCTTTTCTGGGAACCGAGTGAAATCCACGTTAATAGCGAGATGACATTATAACCAAGGCACTACATCTATCTATAGATAGATATATTATTATTATTAACAAAAGTGAAGGGTTTCTTGGATCTTTAATTTTTAAACAATGCTTTACACATTAAAAACGAAAAGGAATCTTCTTTAGTTTGCGTTACTTTTCACAGTCGTATACATCTAAATAATCCACAAACCATCGTTGCATAAAACCTGTTATCCTCTGGTAATAATATTTAAGAATCGTCTGTTTTTCGTACAAAGAGAATATCTTCCTTTCTTACATAATGTTGGTAATTTTTCAATCAACAACGAAGCGATTTCTACTGGACAGACAACTAGGGAAGAATTATTTAAACAATTTCCGGTCTATCGACTAAGGCAAAGGATTAGCTGTAGAGGGTTGCAGTCCATTTGGGAACAAATCCGTCTTAAAAACGGGTAGCAGGGCAAAATTTCTTACCATGTGTTTAGTGTGAAAGGGACCGGGACCAAGAGAAAACTGCATATTAAACGGGAGCTTAAGTGGGAGATTATTAAACGGGTTTTAATCTATGTCATAAATATCAGAAATCAGTACTTGACTGATTAAGTCAGTGTATATGGTTATTTCGGGTAGTAAAAGGTACCGTTATCACCCGTCCTGTTTACTCTGAGACATCTCCGAGTTTAGGATAATCCCCATAAAAAAGCCGTCAATTTGAAATGTTCTTCCGCAGAATGAAGGGCCCTTCGCAGATTTCATCGAAGAATGAGTGTATTGTGAGCTGGACATTTGTCGCTGTTTATCGTTCGGTCGTTGGGGGTCAAACGATGCCACTGCACGTCCTTATCAATGAGAAGAGCACCGCTTCTTTGGCGGTCGGACCTCAAAGGGATCCTCTGTCCAATTTGGGTCCATATCAAGACGCTGTCCGTTTATGAGGACTAATAGAGTCGCGAATTGATTTACAACCGGAAGCTCATGTTTGCCCTTTAGCCCAATTCCACCGCTTTTAATTTGGCCGATTTTCGCGATTACAAAGTTGCGGATTATGTTTAATGATATTTACTGTTATGCATATATGTCAAAGACTTATCGAGGCGTGGGGAACGTTTTCGCATTGAAAGATCGCTTGTGGAAAACGGCCGCATTAGATACTATTAGAACGCACACTAAGAATTCAGGAAGCATATGAGGTGACTGCCTATATTCAAGACGTTTAACATGGCATTCACAAGAAGAAAAACTATGAAAAGGGTGTTAGGAGATTTGGCACAAAAGGGTGTGCATCTAGGAAAAAAGATGAAACGGACATTTAAAAAGTCCTCCGGGACCAGATACTCGAACCCGGGTCTCGGAATTGCTAGTCGTGTCCTCTAACCATAGAGCTATCTAAAAAAAACTAGTTTATATTCCACTGCATCCGTACAAATCAATGGATAGAGCAACCGACTGGCGATATCGAGACCGGGTTTCGAGTCCCGATCCAGCAAGACTTTTTCATGTCCGTTTCTCTTCGTGAAGAAAAACGACTCAAAGCGAGAAGTAATGTAGGTGAAATATTTTCCATTTTATATGCAGTTGAGGTGATGAAAGTATGTAAACAAAATCATTTAAAATCCTCCATTTTTTCAGGAAATGACGAAAATGCTCTTTAGGGCGTCCGAAAAGTTGGACGTCTTCCGGGGCTCTCTTTATGATCACCATTCGTTGACATAACAACACAATAGTTACCGCGTCGCCTGACGATTTGATTTCAGGAACATCAAAAATCGATTAATCTAAAAAATGTCAAATCGCTTAAAACATTTCTTCCAGCCAATAATTACTTTGCCACCACTTCAGGAAAATGATTTATTTATTATAGGTCACATACATTATGTGTAGCGAAAAACTCGATGGTAGAAGGATGTCACTTCTCTTCTACGCCCTGAACTATATGAGGTGAGCAGCCAAAAAGCAGTAGAAAACAATCTTAGAGAGATATTGTAGCGAAGGTTAATTCTGGGTCGTAGTCCAGAGAGAAGAATGAAATCTACAGTCAAAAAGCTGGCAGAATCCTCCACCACTAGGAATACTTTGGAGAGGGAATGAGGCATGATGAGGAGTGAGGTAGTTTCCATAGAATCCACACTGAAGTATTTTCAAGTGGAAGGAGCGTAGATGCAGCGCAATGACCCTAAATATAACACAAATTATTCAACAAGCGGAAGATTACATTCATAATTATATAGCAGCGGAAAATTCATTTATGATACAACGTAAAGGTGTCCAACCCTTTTTTAGTAAATCCTCGCGGCCCAAAAGATCGCTGTTTTCCAATAGCTACATATATTTTTCTCATGCCAATGTTTGATATTTACGGAGGAAAAAAGCCGAGACAGGTGCAAATTTACTCTTAAAATTAACCAATATAAAATCCCTTTAAAAATTACCATACAAGCGGAATAAATCTGATTTTTGTGGCTTACTGTTGATCTCAAATCAAACACATATTTATTACTGCCAGCGTAATCTTCACAGGAACTAATTCGGCCAGCTTTGGGGGTAAAAGTTTGTACGCCCATGATCAAGAAGACAAATAAAATTAAAATGAAAACGATATTCGAAGGCGTGGATGATGGAAAGCAAAAATTAAATACAGTAATTTTCCGAAGTAGTCTTAAATATGAAGATACAAACACGCTTGCGAAACTGGTCGTTTATTAAAAATAACTTAGGTTTCAATTTTGGTATTAAAATAGTAGTTTTGAGATTTGGCAGAATTCTCGAGAAATATTTCTCGTTGGCGGTTTCTAAGTTCCTCAACATTTTCGAGGATTGGGAAAGTGTGAATCTACCACAATATCTAATGGGCCCATAACGCCTCTTCTGTCGGAACTGTTTTCGTATGTTTAGTGGAAGCGTAGTTCTTTTCCGCGTGGATATTTATCCACAAATGGCCTTCTTATCACCCTCCACATCTAACCGCTTTCGCGCTTTTCCTTCCCCAATTATAATCCACTTATCTCTTAATTCCCTTCGAAGCAAAAAATTCTTTTCCGGACTTGTCCTTTTTTACTCCTAATACCGCCACAGTTCCAGACGTTGAGAAATGCTCCGAAAGAAACTTTCCCGGCCGTTTTTCCTTCTCTTTCGACATACTTCTGACACCGAAATAATTTACAAATCTCTTACAATGTTAATGCTCCATCTTTATCATTTAGCCAGCTCTCCTTTTTTTTACCGTTCCGAAAATAAATACCGCATTACTTCCAAAGGACTAACGAGACCGAGTTCTTATCTCGAGAGAAATTACGTCTCCATCCAGGGCGCGTTTCCTTAATGTGTTGGTGATGACCGCGAGAAAACAGACTGTAAATTCGTTTCCAGCTGACTCTTTCTTTACAATGATTCATTTTACAGGATACAGAAGAAAGAGGAACGCTTGATGTGGGATTTTTAGTCCTATTAGTGTAACTAGATTAAATTTCTTTTTGGGGAGTTTTATAGAGACGAGTGGAAAGCACCCGGTGTTCCTTTAAGAAGAATTGAGATATTGTGTACTTTAACAAGCCCTTGTTTCTTGCGAGGTGATAAATATACAGAATTACATACATCGTTTGCCGAATTTCTCTGTTTTTCTACTTGCCCACAAATCTACATTGACGCATCTTTACCTCATCAAGAGTTGAATGCAAATGTAATTTTTAAACCCTCAATTTAGCCCAAAATGAAGATGCCATTTGTATTTATATTTATTTAATAATTCCTTAGATTTTTAACTAAATTTCTCACAGTTTGCTTTTGCAACATGGTAAAAAAAAGGCTGTAGAGATTTTACTCGTTTTATATGAGCATTAAATTAACGATATTTATAGGTGATTGTGCCGGGTTCGACT
Source organism: Pachydiplax longipennis (assembly GCA_036926295.1). Taxonomy (NCBI): domain Eukaryota; kingdom Metazoa; phylum Arthropoda; class Insecta; order Odonata; family Libellulidae; genus Pachydiplax; species Pachydiplax longipennis. The sequence continues at coordinate 42,153,969 of JAVFKF010000015.1, forward strand.
CTAGGACTTGCGAATTGGCATCTATAAGAAACTCACGGAAAGTTTGTTTTCATGTCTTGTAGAAATTACTTCTTTAAAACAATTGATTTAGAAATCATGGTCTTAGGAAATTGAGACAAGTACCAAAAGAAGGAAAACAGTCTGATTATTACATTCCATTAATTTAATATTTAAAATTTTTGACTAAAAATCACGAGAATTTTTATGAAATATACGATAGTCTTTTCCTGATTAAGTTTTATACCGGAGGCTGTCCGCTTCCTAATTGAATCTGGACTTGACGCCAGGGAACTTTAATCACTCTTCTTTAAGAAATGAATGGGATACACTGAACTTTAATCCATACTCTTTCCTTTCCTTTTTCTGCACTAGAAAGTTAGAGACGCTGCCGTAACATGCAATGATATCTATCTATTTGTATGGGTTCGACTACAGACTATATATTGCATCTCTCTTAAAATATATCTTCTCAAGACATAGAGTCGAACTCGACAATGTTTTCTTACAACAATTGTCAAATAATTGATTATCGTATCCTGGTATGATGATAGTATATGTGATTTAGGTAGATACAGCTCAGCACTTTCTAGTTTCAATAATACGAAGTTCTCCTCCTGGAGATTTAAACCCCACTGGATTTAAATAATGTCTAGTAAGTAATGTATAGAATTTGTGGAGTTAAGGGGGAGTTATAGGAAACAGTTGTATTGGAATCTTGGGGAAATGCATGTAAATAAAATCCTAGAATTATATTAATAAGTAATTACTATCCAAACATTATAAATATCATTCCTGGTTCATTTTCATAGAATGAATGCTTAAATGCATACCTATATACAAACCATTAAGTGATCAATTTAAAGTCTCTGAGGGTATTGAGCCCCTGTTTTGCCTATTTATCTAAAATCTTTGAGAAGATAAATTCACTTCTACAACTATAATTCAATCCAACATCTATTTTCCTCGTTGAGAATCAATGGGCAATTCAGCTAGTATTGATAGAAAGTGAAACTTTTCCCCAATATATGGGGTATTTCAGTAATTTATAACAACTTATAAATTAATTTCGTTGAGTATTGCACAATAGTGTCAATACACCGGAAACTTAGCTATATTTTCCAATTTAATCCTAATGAGACAACCTTCCTCAATTGACTAGCTTAAGAATTGAGTTTCACAATGCAATTGGATAACAAGGTCATGGTTTCTGATTCTAAATGAAGTTGATCAATTGCCAAATTTAACAAAATATTGCTACATATCTTCAAAGGCTTCTGAAGTTATAATCAAAGACAATATGTATCATACATATATATCTTTATCAGAATTTCTTTCTGTTAGCTTGTATTATATTTTTTCCAAGTTTCGTTCAGAATTCGTGAAAGAAACATATAAAAGTAATAAAATAATAAAAGTGTGTAAAATAAAAGAATGAAATTTTCGTGAGTTTTTACGGAAGATTTTCCAAATCGTTAGGAGTCGAAATCAGGATAACATTGGTAGAGAAATGACGGCGGTTGATTGTTATTCTGGTATTTTCTTTAGACCAGTGAGTATCTTATCGCTGTTATGATGGGAAGTGCATTAAATTCATTTTCAAATAGTGTCACCCAGTATTTTGAAGGAAAAATTATTTCTTTGAAAATTTCGAATACTCGAGGGGTCAGCTTAGATTATAATATAAGCTGACCCTTCGCGTATTATGATATAAATAATTATTTCTGAAAGCTTCTTTGAACTGATGATTTCTTGAAGTCCGCTTGTCTCTGGAAGTTCTTCTTTAGGTCAAAAAGAAATATATTCTGTTTCAAACATAATGTTGCAAAGATGCTTCCTAATACTGTAATTTGATGAAAAGACTGATAGTAAGGAGAGGGAATACAGATAGAAGAGTTGCATAACGTTTAGCTGAAACGTGAGGAAGTCTTGATGGTAGCGCAAATAACTGTACACAATTTTATACAAGCAACTGGTATTATACTGAATGCAGAAATATTGAAGGAGAATGGAAGACAAAAGACATTCATTGAGTCGGTAATGATGGAGTAATGAATAAATGTAATGAAAGGCCACGCAACTAGACAGAAAGTATTTTACGTTGGTTTTCAGATATGAAAAGGATGGATGGAATTAGGATTGGATGTTTTTCGAGAAAAAATTGAGCGATACTAAAGGAAGAGACAGAACGAGAAAAAGATGGAAGGAAGCGCTGAATGAAATCTCGAGTTAAAAAGAGACGAAGGTAGTCTTTAGAATAATCGGGAATAGATAAAAAGTAGTATACATCTAAGGGAAGTTTACGAGGGTGAGAAAGTTTTACGTATAACTGAAGCAAAAAGATAATTTTCCGACTGTACTTCACATCGCAAAACACGTAATGAATACTTTAAATCCTCACACATTATCAATTTTTTAGAACCTTTGGTAATAGAATTTTGTATGAAAAACTTTCATGAAAATCATACTCTCTTCTTCGATATGATTTGCGGATCTAAAAAAACGCAGGTAACTTAATGGATTAGAAAATGTGAAACGATAAATTTAATTTTTTGTTCTGGTGAAGTGTATTGTTTGCATGAGAAATAACTCTTATCCCACAAACCTTTCATTTCACAAGCAGGAAACGACATGTTAACTTAACTTTTAACTTAATAACTTTTGCTCCTTTTTCTTGAACAGGATCATAGATTAATTTTAAGGAGAGAGATTTACAACTTAAAATGAATTGAAAATAAGACTCTCCCTTCTCTGAATTTAAGAATAGCCAGCAGAAAATCCTAGCTGATATTGCTGAATTTTTATGTAACAATAATCATGATAAATATTAATTGGGGTGGTAACCCACTTTCCAAGATCTCATATCATATGTTTAGATATACCCTGCGAGTCGTCTTTAATCATAAGTTAACTTTAATCTTAATCTAATCGTCTTTAATAATTTAAATTTAATTTAAGTCGTCTTTAAGTAGTGGATAGATAGGGTGATGTACGGTGGGGACTTCGTGGGCCCAGTGGCCACTACAGTAGCCGTGAAGGCCTATCAGGAACCCTGAAGATCTCACAAGATATATGACAAGTGTATTATAATGTAAATTTGTATGTTTGACTATTTTAATTCTATTATGCCGAACACTACCACCTGATTTTTAATCTATCTGCAGTGTGCATGTATAATAATAATAATTCAGTGGCATGGGGATGTATACACCGTAAGTCTATTACTCTGTTACATAGTATTTTAACAAACTGTCTTAAATATGCATATTGATATATAAGAAGACATGCGCATAAAATATATTATATTTAAAAGCATAAAAGAGTACAAAATCAGATAAAGCTTTACATCAACCGAATGTTAGTTATACAATTTATAAGAAAGCATTGAATAAGCATAATGTGAAGAAAATTACTTTATGCCTGCATTATAATAAAAACAAGAATGAATTTTAATGTTGGAATAATTTTTTGCATTCGTGAACCGGTCAAGTGAATACTGATTTTGGGAGGAGATTGATATCAGTAAACAGAGTATTTTCTTTGAAGAGAATAAAACCCAAGCTAATATAAATTTGCGTAATACTAAAGTATTAAGAAAATTTATTTATTAAATAAAAATATTTTCATTTAATATAACGGCAAGTCTCTTTCATTTTCTCACGCTACTAAATTATTCCTTAATTTCCTTACAGTTAAAGTCATAATTGCACGAAATACTGCTGAATGGGAAGTGTAATTTAATTCATTATGTATCGTTATGAATTTCAAATTATTTCACATTAAGAAATTGAAGTCTATGAATTTTGTTGCTTATATATGAAGATTTTGGATAAGAAGGTACCAATTTTTCAAGAATTGGGCAATAAAAGATTAATTTCGTGCTTCGTTAAGTGTTTTACAGTATCGTTAAGAAACGAAGAGAGGGTTTGTGAAAGAAATCCTCCAAGTCTAAGATTCACGAAGAAAAAAATACAATTTAGCTGTCGTAAAAATGGGAAATTCGAAAATCTATTCAGAATTGAAAGACCTTAACACATAGTAGATTTTAAGATATCGTTAGATAAATCGTTAGAAGTTGACGAAAAACAATAAAGGGAATTTTTTAGATTCGGGCCCTGAACCTTTGCATAGTTATTTAAAATGGATTGGCTTACATGCTGCATTCAATGATATCTTTCGGCATCAAAAGAATTTAGGGTATCAAAATTGTGTATTTTTTGAAGGATTATTTCTTATTTTTAATAAGGCTATGCTATGCTATGTATAAGCTGTCGACAAAAACTGTTGGAAAATACTACGAATCTGTATGTTAATTTGATTCTTTATGTACTGAATTCACGTACTATTTGTGATCAAATAATTGTAACTTGCTGGATCGCACTTGATAATTGTGGCTTGCTGCGCAATAATTATTTGTGACTTGTTGAATTCTGCCCATTACTTCAATTTTTATCTTTTCATCCTATATCATTTCAAACTCCTTTTAAACTATTTCCTCTCTCCAATTTATCATTCTCGGTTCAACTATCACCTATATCCTTCTATTCATTGTTATTCCTTCTTTTTACGTCGAGTTTGTTTTTCTCTTAACCGATTCTCATTCATTATCAATAATACAAATAATTTTTCCGTAATCATAGCTTAAGGAACGAAATATTTTTCTTACGGCTTTTGGTAATTAATAGAGAATAATTCACTTTTCAGTATCCTCTTTCGTCTCAGCCTTGTTTTATGGCTGGGATATTACGAAAGTTACTTGTACACTAATTATGCTAATTAATAACATTCCATTTGATTACTCCTCCTCAAATGCTGTGTAAAATGTTGTTATTAGGTTCAGTGTACTGCATCATGCGTTGATCTATTAATAGCATTCTGGTCAATTTACGAAAGTAAGTTCAAGTCTCCTCTCTCTTCATCTTACCAAGTAAGCCTCATTCTCTCTCCAGAGCTTTTCTTAGCTACCGATGGAGTAGGTGATGATTAGCCTTCGGGCAGATAACTTTACAAACAGAGTAATGAATCGTATGGGAATCCTGCTGTCGGTTATGCACAGTAGGTGAGGCGTACTGCGTAGAATAATAACTTCAGGTAAGGGAAGATTCAGTGAAAATAACGGAAAATTGCATCGTTTTAGGTGCCACTCTACACGATTTTGGGGTTTGAAGGTTAGCATGTGTGGTACTTGTCATTGGGCCAGGGAATAATTTCACATACCGATAAAAAAAGACAAATAATTATAATCGAATCGTTTTATTTCAATACTGGTTGGAATATTCATTATTATTATTCTTATTAGACACTTTTGGCGGGGTTAGGCCAATATGATCTCTCTTCCACCCAACCTTTACAAATACTATATAAAATGTTTAAAATAAACTCAAGGTTATGAACTATAGTTAGCTTACATCTAATTACAAACGAAATTGGACAAAAAATAAATAATATACAAAGATTCTGGTTGTGGGAGAAAACTCCTCAACTGAAGGTTTACGGAGAAAAACCCACGACGCGGGAAAACGCCCACACAAGAAGGGGAGCGAAAAAAGAATTTTCAGTGATGAAGACCGTTTAATAAAGGGGTGTTTTGCGTACACAATTTTAAGTCAGCAATCGTGCATTACATCCCCAAACGGATTCCTTAAGATCATTGGTGGTCGCAGGTTCACATATTTTCAGCTCAGTATCTCGTGAAATAAGATGGCTCCTGAAAAAGTGTTTCGTTTCAAAATATCTGCAATTCCCTCAAATTTTTATCCATCACCATCGCAGAAAGAAATTGAGAGAATAACATCTCCTCCTGAGGATGTTTGTACGTTTATCGAACAAGATGGGAGGCTTGCAGAGCTGAGAGTGTTTGAGCCAGTTACATCGGATTCCGAAATCCCCGTGTTTTATCGAGGGTATGTCAGTGAGCATAAGGGGTCGAAAAGGAGCGGCGAATTGAGATGGAGGGGAGAGTCCGTCTTGTCAGCAGCCGAGAGGGGATCGCCCCCGAGGGAGCCAAACAGAGAGGATTTAGATAAAGTGCTCTTTTTACGTGCAGGAGGGGGAGCGTTTGCGGTTGTTTTATTCCGGCGAAACACAGCTCCGACCGCTGCTTACTTGGGAAGTCGTCGCACGCCCTCGGCCATTAGCATCGATTCGACACGGAGGTCTTAAAACAAAGCGGAAGGGGACGACGAAATAGAAGCGCCCCAAAGTAGGGATGGAAATAAAAGGAGGATCTGCGTGAAAATGGCAAATGGAATGTATGATTTTGGGACATAAGAGTGGCTGTCTGTCTGTAAAGTCATCAGCGGGGTTGGCTGAATCCCCTTCGCAGTTGGATACCGGAAGATTTGGAGAGGTACACAATGAAAGATGTGGGATGAGGTACACTTGGTTCCAGTTTTTCTAGTTAGCTGATACCTATAGTTTAAACATTCTAATTTAAGCTACGAATTGTAATTATGATCCTCCGATACAGGATTAGAATTATAGTTCGTAAACACCCCATAGAGACGACCTGGAGAGAGGCTATTCTTGCAATAACGAAAAAATACATGAGTTAATTCCAATGCAATTCATCATTATTGGCTAGAATGAGTAAAACGCGCTATAGTTTGCCGCAGTTTTCCTACTAAAGTTGCAATGTCTCGAATAAATTCACGTAAGGGTCACAAATCAATCCTACGAATAACAATTTTCATGTCCGATTATCGGAAGGAAATTAAGGAGTGACTATGATTAATTACATCTCTCATGCCTCATTATCTTCCTTGTAATCACTCTAATGAACAAGATTGAGACCAATGCAAAGAAAAATACATCAGACGTTTCAACGACATTACTGTCAACGTCCTCAGGAAACAATTGCAATTATTTAGAGCGACAATCTTGTCGGTGAAACGTCCACTGAAAAGACGACGCGACGCTACCAACCCGAAAAAAACTACCCCATGAGCAACGAAAGCTTCAAAAGATATATTGAGCGAATTCCCAATGAGGACGGTGACAATAATGGAAACGAACTTCTCCACCCCAAGCTATTTTGGGGAAAACTATCAGAAGTTAGTTCTCGGAAAGTCCTCCCTAATGAATAACTGGGAATTGTGGTTTCCGGATAATTTCCTTGGTCCCCCATTTCTCTTTTACTTTTGGCTGGTGCAGGACATCTGCGTTTTGAAAAGAGACGAAGATGAGGTCGGAGAAAATAAAATATTCTCTTAACTAAATATTAGGAAACAAACGTATAGAACAGCGAAATTTTTATGGTTTGAATGAATTTGGACGGGTGAATTTAGGAAAACTTGAATCGTCCTAAATAAGAGAAAGACCTGGATATGAACCTGGGACCACCTCCTCTTCGAATCCCAGTCCTATAGGACTTTTTTCTTTTTTATCCATAGGATTTTTCCTAGGTGTACACCAATTGGTGCAAATCACCCTCACTGTTTCATTATGCTATCTTATGAAGGATTTCTCTTCCATTACTTGTTATGGCCTGGTCCTCAGTAGCTATGTTGCTGTGGACGATACTGCTCACTCTGACGAACCACTCGCCCTTGCATAGAAAGTCTCCCAAAACAGTAAATCTGAATTCTCTGACAAGATACTCAATGGCTTGAGTAGGCTGGAGTTTCCGGAAAGCGGAAGTCTCTGGTCGAGTCCCGGTCATATCAGACTATATTTACATCCGTTTTTCCATGAGACATACATTCTTTAAGAACGAAAAGGAGATGAAATCGTGGTCTGAAGCAGAATACGTCTGTAAGGATGGAACCACGCAGAAAAATAGAGATTCACATATGAGGTGGTAATAACCAACCTTAACGTTACTGAAGATAATTGAGTAGTGTCTCTCTACTTTTAAAAAGCGAAAATTATGAAATGTGCTGCGATGGATAGGAAAGATAGAAGAAATATCACAGGACACTTTATTACACTGGAAAAGAGTAGAATACGAGAATACTCGTATGTGTGGAAATTACTTGCACTCCAGCGCAGAAGTTAAAAGAGAGACGTTCGGGCCTCGCATATTGCTTAGCTAATTTTCTATTAGATTAAACTTGATAGCGGATTTAGGAATGGTAGATTCATTTTCATTAATCTATCGATTACGGCTTATATATATGGATTTTAATTTTTAACTCACAGCTCTGAGGCGAAGAAATGAGGGAGAAAAAAACCACCGTACCAAGGACTCGAACCCGGATCTCCCAATCTCCGGGAGGCTGCTTTCAGCAAATAATACGGCAATCCTTTAATTTCTATGGCGCTTATATATTTTTTCACAGATCTGAGTTGTATTTATATACTGTATTGTATTATGAGATAGTACTATTAGAATATTTTACGTAATTTAGATCGTACGAAGTTCTCCAGTTACGTAGTGTCTTGCTTACATAATCGGTACATATTATCTCTAGTATCTATCATACTCTAAATCGAAAGATACACTTTACGTCAACTGTAACATCGATTGTATTTTTATCTCTCTCATGTGTAGATCGCCGAGGGGCTTTTTCATTGAAATTTTGCATTTAAAGGTCGACTTAGATACGGACATCATACGGTAAATTTTTCCATCCTGTATCAGAAAACGAATAGTGCGGCATTTATCTAGATATGGAGCAGCAGGAGCGGGCAGCGGAGCCCCTTCTTCATTCGTTTATTTTATCTTCTCCTCTGATATCGACTTTGTTCCGAAGTGTCCTCTCCATCTTTTCCGCAGTGTGGAATCCACTTGGGTCCATGAGATAGGGGGCGTATCGAGGACTACGTTAAGGGAATCGATTGGACCCAAAGGTTAAGCGGACCACGTGCGGCCAACGCCCGATGTAAACGAATCGAAGAAGCCGTCCTTCTTCGCAGGTGCGGCCACCAATAGACTGCTCCCCCTTCGCAAATGGAACAAATATACCAATGGGAGGGGCTCCTTTTCAACCCCTCACATAACATTACTTATTCAACTCGCTACCTTTATAATTTTGGAACTTTGGTTAAAGGCACACTTAGAGGAAGGAAGGATAGGCACAAGTTGAGGATCCTTCCGATAATGTTTTCAGCAAGATGTAATGCCCCAGAGTTTGCCCTATCGGTTTCAATTTCAGATGAGCGTACCTTTTTGCCTTTTTTATCTTATCCATTTTCCCTTCTTAAGAAAGGAAACGAAATCTTGCATGCCTTTACCTTGGCCATCTTTTCTAGGTAGGCACAAAGTTAAGAATGTTTTATTACCATTTTACCTACGTTTCTGATCGTAATCAAGCAACTAACCTACTCAGCGTCATCCAATACACATTTTATTGGCTAAGATATGATCTTTTGGGGTAGAAAAATACTAAGAGCTAGGCTTTGGAAATAAGCATTTAGGGATTCATTTAGGTCGATATTCCATGGTTTACCGTTGTTTCCAGAACTGGTCACAGTGGGCAGCCAAGGAAATTTGCTTTAGGAGCGTTTTTAAACCTCTAATTCTTAGAGTTAGTAGTCGTGTTACAATTTATTTTCTTACATCAAGCTTATCGTTCTCCTCAAAGAAGCTCCTCTATTTCCATTTAACTTCTTCCATCCGAAACTCTTAACTATTGGATAGTCTCCACCTTACATGAGTCTAATAGTAGTATTATTCTTAAAGGTTCTTAGGCAGCTGAGATCTTTTCACACAAATGTCTTACGGCTAAACGAACCCAGGACCGCTTACTCCAAATTCAAACCAAGGGAGGGGCTAGAGGGTTTTAACCTATCCAAATTTTTAAAAGCACACCAGTATTTTGATCATAAACTTACAGGAGGCTTTTGCGGTAATGCTATAATTCAAGAACACTTTTTCTTAATTTTTACCGTCAGATCTATTAAGTCCGTCTGCCAACTCAAATTGTCACAAGTTCAATATATCACCCTGTAATTGAAACTCCCCAAGTGAAAATCCTGGGTGCTCCAGCTAATCGCTTCATCATCTTATGATTTCGAACTTTTAATATTAACCATACATACCTCCCTAACCTGTCCTTTTTTCTGCAACTGCAATATTCCTTCTAAAATATTCATCAGCAGACTCTATTACCTCAGAGTCTGCCCGATCAAGGACGATAAGTAAAAGAACCTAATCAAGGGAGTCGTTTGGAGTCAAGCGCAGATCTTGAAGGACTAGCATATCTTTGTGTAAGAGATGCAACCCAGCGATGTAAAAAATTCAAGCATTACCAAAGACGTATCAGCCAGAGTTACAGGTTTTGAACTGAGCTGAAAACATTGGTCAACCTATAATAGAGAAAGAACGGGATGCGGCCCGTTCTTTCAACAGCTGAACGGTGTTCAACAGAAGACCATATCGAGGTTTTCTCAAACGACTCGCGCAGATCTTGGTTTTTCGCGTAAGGCAGTATGCAGACTGAGGCATGATGACAGTTGTTAAAATTGGGAAAGTTATTAGCCCTACCGGCTATAAGAAACTAAATGTTTTTGTTGTGATTGATAGTAACAATATGCAGAATTTAATTAAAATTTATTTTTAGTTTATAGAGGTATTCGAGATCCATGTAGGTTATGTTCCGCAAGAGATGTGAGAACAATTTAAAAATGCTTCTTGCAAGAAATATAAAGATAGGAAGCGAAAGACACCTAAAGGGTGAAACGATGACCTTTACCCAACAATGAAAATCCATTATACTTTTTCGCTGCCGCAACCCGATGGACGGCTTGCGGGGTATAAAGTTTCCGACCTCAGATTTTTCAGAAATCTTCAGAAAATTTTCAGAAATCATGTCGAGAAATGGCGAAATATCGGAAACTTTTCAGACCACCCATGTATATGTGTAGATAAGGATATGTAGTGGGGTACATATATGTGGATATAAACAAACAATGTCAATCACCATGTCAACAGCGGACGTCATTTGAGTCATCATTACAAGTACACCATTGCGTCATATTCTACAAGTAAACAACTAACAAAATCTGTCAGCAACTGGCTGTCACACACCAAAAATAAGCACAAACAGTTAAGTTAAAATACTAACATTCAGTATGTCAATAACTGAGGATCGTTACGTCAACATTCGAAGTCCATTAATGTTAGCAATGAATATTATAGTAGTCAACTATTGGCCACACACTCAATAACTGAAAACTATATCGACCATAGTTATTCATTATAAATTATACAACTTTGTAATTTTTCACGTATTTTTTAATATCGGCAACCGGTTTCCTTCCTTCCTGAAGATGTAAGAAGTTCTTACGAAACCGGTTGCCGATATTAAAAAATACGTGAAAAATTACAAAGTTGTGTAATTTATTATGGCTTTCCACAAAGTAACGCCAGAACATATTGATTTCATAGTTATTCATTATTGTCTTCGATAAAGACGGGGCATCGTGTTGTAACATAATTGCTCGGGTAAACACCAACTGTTTTGGATCGATTTAAGATTCATTGGATTCATCTTTACGTAATTTTATGGACGACACCGTGAATCGGATGCCGTAAATGGAACCGCAGACAGCGAGTTTTATCTCGTTCCATTTATGGAGTATAAAGAAGTCCCTCGTTTGATCACACACCTCTTCGTCAAGAGATTGAATAGGGAAAGAATTTGAACCGTTTAATATAATATCCGAGAGAACGATTTCGGGAACGGAACCTTAATGAGGGAGAGACTTAAAAATGGAAAAAAGCCGCCGATGGCTCCGAATTGAATCGAGTCCACTAACGCCGGAGTTGGAAAAATTCGATTCACTTGTGGGGAATAAAAGAAAAGACAATCGTCTGCCGCACGCGCGCGAAATGCTAAGCGAAAGAGATAATGGCGCCTTTCGAATAACGCTACGGAAAGATACCCATTAGGGTAGAAATCCCTTTTTTCGTCCTAATGAAATAGGGAATCCGACGCCGAGAGGAATTTGCATTTATATGGGCTGCAGGAGAATATGGCGACGTCGATCGGATTTGCAGACGGAAAGACGCTTTCGTTTGCTCTTAACGTCCTCCAACAAGAACTTCCGGATGCATCTCTACTCGGCAGCGTTGGTGAAGAAAATAAAGAGTAATTCTTCTAATGAAGTGATGTATGCTGAGTGAACTTCGCCGTCGAAAATGAGGAGCTTAATTTAACTTTTATAAAATGCATACCAATCACGGTTGCATGTATGATCTTTCTAAGCGGAAATCCGTGAATTTTAAGACTATTAAAGCTTTAAGAAATTTCTTAGTTGAACCTCAGTTCCCTGTGTCAACAATCGACTTGGTTGTTGGGGGTTAAGTCATTTACAACAACCAAATTTCACAAACAGTTCGTCTATTTTTCATAATTCGCACAAATTTGAATCGAAAATGATATTCCTAGACCAAAATCTGAATCTTTATTCAATATCCATTACTTTGATGCTAATATCGATTTTTAAAACTATTATTTTTAATTCAATTACGCAAGAAAACTAATATTTCCAGGAAATGAAAACGAATTGTACATGCATTTCTTATTGGAATACATTCAAACCATCTAGACTCGAGCTTAGGACATCTTTTCAAAAGTAACTCAAGAGTGGAAATTTACGTCAACAAGTTTTCGCGACATCTTAACACGAAATTAATATGTTGGTCTTCTACATTAACCTACGTTAATCGATTTCCACTGCTATTCCGTCTATTCTCTATACCCATTCATGCCTTCAATTCCCTGCGCTCATCTTCCGCTGTAGTCGTACTTCCATTCCTAAAAATGTTGAGAGAAAATCTGAAGTCAGAAATATATAGAAACTTTTTTCGGTACCAAAATCGGAGAATTTTCAACCGAATTTCCGAAAACGATTCTTTGGATCTTTTTGTTTAAAACTCAATCTTCCTTTTCTGGCACTAACCATGATTAGACAATTACTTATTGTTTTTAACTAACAGCAAAACTAAAATCTATGGATCTTAATGACTCCTACACTTGGCTTTGAATGTGAATTTATTTACTCATTCTTGATGTTTCGATAGGAAATATCTTTCAGTATCGCCCTCTTCGATATAGAGCGAACAATTTTCACTGTTGTAGGTAACATTAACCTACTAAAAAGAAATCGAATTAAATAAGAAAATGAAAAATTTTAATGTTTTAAAAATGGTTTATTAAATTAGACATCGTTTTATTCAATATCTAAACTTTTACCCAAGTTTTTTTATAAAATGGATATTCTACTATATTTTGTATACTTTTGTACTAATTATTCTACCAATTGATTTATTAATATATACACTGTGTTTATTATTTTTCCCGCAGAAACCCTAACTAAAAATATAGAAATTAAATCATTCCAAGAATTGAAATCGTATCAGGATCAGAAGTTCAGAGAAGTATCAGAAATCGTATCGTAAAAACTTTGCTACCGTCCCATCAATAATTCGGAAGTTACTTTCATTTTAATTTTCCTTGTAACCCATTAACCATTGGGCTTCACTGAATTCACTATCTCAACCCGAAGCACTTTTGCCTAGATTTTCTGGGAAATCCCCCTTTAGATATCGTTGATTTAATTCCTCTTTTATCTCGGTCGTCACCGTGAAGGATGTTTCCCGCAAGTTTGCTTTAAGATATGAATTTAGTGGGATTCAGACAAAAGTTTAAATTTGTTATAATTAGGATGTACTCTAATATCCATCCTAATAACTTCCGTAAGGGCGCTTAGTTTATCAGACATTCCTTCGGAAAATTAAATTTTGTATTACTATTTTGAAAGTATCTTACTTCGCTATTGCATTTTAAAAAATGAAAACGAACTGAGGCCATCGAGCATATCAACCATCATGTCCTTCATAGCTAAGCTTGTAATAATGCGTTTCCATAGTGGTAGGAAAAGGGATGAAAAGTTAAATAAAAATTTTGTAAATACAGACGAAAACAATACCTCATTCCTTCAGCCTTTTCAGGTCGAACTCTCCCTTTCTGTTCATTTACAATTTTCTTAGAAACTATTTTGGACATTCTGTTTCCATTCATAATTTCTATCTGTCCTTAAAAGTGATACATCACCCTTTTCACACTGGTCTCGGTATCTTTCCTTTGAATCACATTTATAGACAATTTTCAGCGTAAACAAGGCAGATGTCCCATATTTAGAATTTCCTATGGTTGAATTTTTTACCTCCACCTTAAAGTTGCTCCCTCTTTGGTCAGGAAAAATAACCACTTCGATCTGGAATCGCGGAATCTATTATGTCGAGTTTAAGAAATGTAAACTACCCATGAGAAATTTATTGGGAAACTAATGAAAATAATAAAAAATGCATTTTCCTATAAGAAATAAGTACGAAATTCATTCGTCATCATGAAAATTCGTCGTGACTTTTAAAAAAAGTAAGGGTTCGTCTCGAGACAGCATGAAAATACTCTCTAATGAAATGCATATTTTATTTCTCCAATGAAATGCACAAATTATTTTTCATCTATTGCTGACTTCAAGTCTTTTACAAAATTAAGTAAGAAATTTCGGTCCTGCAAAACCGAGATAAGTTTCAAAAGAAGGGAAATAGAAAAATAAATATAACTTTTGCCAAGGAATATCGTTTCCCAACCTAAGATTGAGAATTTTGATAAAATAGATGAAATTTGGTGGTTGTAAACAATCCGTCCCCCTAACGACCAAGACGATTGTTGAAGCAGATCTCAATTATTTTTCCATTAGAGTACACCCAACGGGGAATTTAGGACAATATCAGAAATATATAGAATACTTAAATTCACGAAGACTTGCTTCATTAATTTATTCATAAATTCTTCTTCGGTGGTACATGCTTCAGTTGCTTTCATATTATTACTGCAAGGAATGAAGCTGATAACATAAGATACATTTTTCTCTATTCTTAATCAAAAGACGAGTAAAAAATTTCATTTGTGAAGATATGGCAGCAAGAGCATCAATTTAGAATCTCACAGGGTTCTTGAACATTACTTCCTGAAATTATTAAATCATGCCCTTCATTGTTGAGTCATACGGAAGAGTTTTGTTCTAATAAATTTCCCATAAACCTTCCGACGGTCTCGGAAGGTTTCCTGATCTCCTTTTATGTTGAGAATTCCGCCCGAGGGACTCATCATAGTGGAAACATAGCTCTCTGAACACAAACAGCGTCGATCCACGTTGGACCAATCCCTTCGTGTGCACCCCATATCGCTCTCAAGTGGTTCAGTACGAGACCTTTAAGTTTGCTAATTCTTTGACTTTCCATATCCTTTTTTTCATGCCCTTAAATACTATTCAACATGTAATAAAGTTAATATTATGAAAGCAATATTTCCTACAATTTTTTCAACACCATAAATAATTTAAATGGAAAATGAAATTTAACTTTGCACATTTAAGTTGTGCGACTAAACCCACGTTTACAAGTTCCAGGCAGTTCCACTCCTACTTTACAGAAGTGAAGAGGTGTGACTTATTGGTTTAGTTGATTAGAATACCTGCCCGGAAAGTGGGAGACCTCGGTTCGAGTCCCAGTCAAGTCACAATTTTTCACTTCTTGCATAAATAATTTACATACATGTCTGTGATGCATCAATAATGCTGAACTTAAGATGAATATTTAGCGATGGGTAAATCAGAAAAAATCGTACAATGTTACTCATAATGATTGATGCCTACATCGTAAAAAAGTAATGGGCAAAGGTAACTTTGCTCATAAGGGCGTGCACCCAGGAAAAATTGCAAGGAGAAACAGACTTGAAAAAAGTCTGACGGGACCGGGAATCGAACCCGGGATCTTCCTTCGGACATTTTTTAAGTCCGTTTCTCCTTGGGACCTAAAAGAAATTAGAGCTGACAGAGGATGACCACAAACAAGAATGCGGAATCGTTTCCTTTAGTTCATTCACACACGTACATAAATTTTCTTTGAAAAATAAAGCGTACTTTCAGTGAAAAGTTGCCATCTGATAAGTGTACCGCAGATACTGTAGTGTGCAATGAGTCAGCTCTTCTACAGCTAAATGACCAGGAAAAATAAATTCTTCTAATTTTACATTAAACACGCGATTATTTTTTCCGTCATATTCTCATAAATGGAATATTTTTCATTTGTCATTTGGCACAGGAAATACATAATGAATCTCATTTATTTTGTCTCAGTCTTGTCTAGTGCTGTGAAAATATGATAGCTTTAAAGGTGTTATTGATGAGGACTTAATTTTCGTCACTCCTAATTAAAAGGTATTAAAAATGTTATTAATAGAGTCATTAGACTGAACTTAAGTGTACTTTTTCACGTATAGCATTCTATAAAGGGGTGAAGGGCAAATTTCCTGACTCATCTCATTGTCTCATTCCCCTTCTCCAATGCTTTTGGTAGCTAATGGCGTAAGGGGTGGGTATTCAACCAGTCTTACCATTTAGAACATTTAGGAATATTATTCCGTTCAGTTACATTGATTTCCTAAAATATTGGAATTTCAGTCCCACGAGTGTTCTCGATTGATTTGAATTTGCTCTGAAATTAGCAAACGTGTTGTTCTATATCCCAAGAGGCTTGATAGCAGAGGAAGGGGAGCAGCACTGCTGTAATAAACTGATATAATCTAGAGGCGTTGTGATTGGTGGATTCGGAGATGAGGCGATCATTACCTTCTTAAAGGGGGTTTCCCGGACAGCTAGCTGGGTAGCGAATTCGCCTTTGGGGAAAGCGGTCCTGGGTTCGATTCCCGAATAGAACTCAGATGTGTCGAAGCACTTTTAACAATGCTACTTTTATTCTCTTGAAGAAAAGCTTTTGCTTCGGCGTCTACTAGAAACTGACAGCCAAGTGTTCAATCGTTTAAGACACATTTATCTTAACTCTGTAATTTTAACTCCTTTTGTTTTAATTTAAGGCTAAAACTAAATTGTTACTTAAAGATAAGTTGTGTCGAAATTGTCCGTAATTTCCCCACCTGTGCCGACTTCAGATGCCTAGCAACCCTCTGGTAACAATTACCACTATATTAATTGTTGTTTTTTTCTCTTTCGATTAACACATTAAATTTATTTGCTAACTTTATCGTTTATTAAGTCAGTAGTTATTGCGAACTCGTTGACTTACTCATTATCCCTCGACTCATATATTCGCAATATTAACCTCTATGATTGTTACGCAACACTGTATTACTTCCAAACTAATTACAATCACGCATTATTTTACTCCATTCGAGCGAGACGTCATTGATGAATATCTCAAACACTTTACAGATGACAACTATCAATCGCTTCTCGTCATTTTCTTGCAAGATGATAGCTTCAAATTTTCAGTTTTTTATTCCTTAAGGTTTTCATACAACTATCGGATAATATAGTATTGATACCCTATTGATACTGAGGCCTCATCCTCTTAAGCCGGCCCTGATACATCGTCAAGTTCCTACACCCGCCCCTGCCTTCCTCGCCTATCCTATTGTAGTCGAACAGTATAAACTCGCTCTTCGCATTATGTCTTTAAGGATCACCCGTTCCGATCCCTAAATTTCCCCACCCGTTATATATTTGCGCAACGTATCTCACCATAACTCTGCCCTCCTCAATTTGGCCCATCGCAATCCCATCTCCTCACGGAGCGCGCTTTTCTTTAATTTAAGACCGAAACGTTGGTTCTGATTCCGCCCTTTTAATAATGATCTTCGCTTCCATTTCTCTCCTCCGCCTGTAATTGAATCGCCGGGGGCGTCGCCGCGTGGGGGTGGGGCTTCCGCCGTCCAATCGCCTGCCTCCGTCGCCATCGCTGCTCGCTTCCCGCCCCCGGCCACGCACTCCGCTCCCTCGCTCGGCCCTCGTCGAACGAGATTTCCTTCGGCGGCGTTATGTGCTTGTTGGTTCCTCAGCAGCTCTAAAAAGTGTGCGGATGGCGATCGGCCCAAGGACGGCGGTGCGTGTGGTGTTGCGTGCATCGCTCTGAGTGCGTCGGATGGTGCTGGAGACTCTGGCGTGCAACCCGGTGCCCCCCGGGGGCGGAGCGGGCCTCCCCCGCCCCTCCGCCCTGCGCCCCATGGCCGCCCCGCACCCCAGATTCACGCGACCCGTCCCAGTGTCGCTGGCCCCCTCGCATTTTTCTCTCCCTTTCCACCCCCCGCACCACCATGGAGGCCCCGGACACCACTTTCTGCCCCCGCTGCCCCTGCTCTCTTCGTTCGCCCCGGGGGCAAAGGGACCCTCGCCCCCCGTCGACCCCCAAAGATTCCCCTTCGCCGTGCCCTTTCTGCACCACGCGGCCATCGCGGCCGCGGCGGCCGCTGCGGCCAATCCCTCCGGCCCCGAGACGTCGGGAGCGGCGGCCAGAAGGAGTCTGCAGAACCCGGCGGGCGGCGCGGGCGGGCAGCAGGGAGAAGCCGGAGAGGATGCCGGGGACTCCAAGAGAGGTTGGTCGGACTATGCGGTAAACCCCATATCGCTTCTTAACAAGTGCTCCGAGTGACATATCGCATCCGGGAATACTTCCGCTCTTTCTTTGACCGCAAGACGGGTCCATCCGCTATTTTAAGTCCGCTTGGTGGATATGCGCGGTTGACCAGTGGGGAGAGAGTGGGGAAATGTTAGAAAAGAAGATCTGTTCTAAGTGAAGTAATCCTTTCCTCACGGATTTCGAAACACGTTTCCGCATTCAATTGCCCTCATAGGATAACAAACAATTAAGTAACAGATTACTCATGGCGACCAACAATTGTGTAGTAAGTAACAATGGTATAGGGACCAACAATCTGCAGAAGAAAAAGCGGGGGAATTGTGACAACGAACGCATTGCGACGATTAAATTAATCAACCCTTAATTGTAGTGACGTATGCGAGAGGGGCAAAAGAACCATATTCCCCCATTTAAAAACGTCATAGTGACGGCTTGGCGTCTTCTTTTAAGCATTAAGAAACATTTTATCTATTATTTCTGTCCTATTCTACGCGTAATTTCTTCTCTAGACAATATAATGTATTTTCTGCTTATAAAATTAATCAAACATTATTTGTATTCAAGTAGTTATGCTAAGTCTTTATCCAGGAAAGGAACAAATGTAATCCTTACGCTCGAAGACTGCTCCTGAATGTTATACTGCCAAATTGAATTACATTTTCATCACTCTGTCATAATCGCACCAATCTCAATGTTTAAGTCCATATTTTGCCCAGTCATATAGAGTTGTCTACGAAGCATCAAATTAGATTTAATTTTCATGCCGTAAAAATTATGCTGTAATAACGACGCTGTTAAAGTGTGAAATTTACTGAATCTTTCTTTTCTCTTCATTAATTTCACCTCTAAATAATTAATATTGAAGTTTTTGAGTCAGATTTTTTAATAGTTAAAGAAATTATGAGGAAATGATGCATTTTAAAATTCTATGGGACGAGTAACTCAGCTAAGTTCCGAGAAGTTGAGAGAAAAGTAGTGGATTATAAAATCTAGTTCCATTGAATAGGAGATTTACAAATTGAGAGGGCGTAAAAGAATAAATGGATAGTTATTTGCGGTGAAATTCCTGTGAATTCTGAAGGAAAAAATACTCTATCACCAAATTAAGGGAAAGGATTTAAAATTGTTCTAATAAAGGTAACTAATGAACAACAACTTTCGCACCTTATCACTGATTTTTACGGTAGATTTAGACGGTAAAGTCTGACCTAATGAAAACAATGATGAGGTCGAAAAGCTGCTATTTGTCTCTTTCCTTACTCGTGAATATGTCATCGAATATGAAAATCCTCTATGGGAATTATTATTATTATTGCTTAAATTCGAATGAGCTCACATTTTTCAAATTCTTGTGGTAATGAAAGGTTAACTTGAGCGTTAAGAAAAACGTTAAAGGTTGGAGGGTAGGGAAAACATTAGAGGGAAAGCAAAAGTCGCTGGATGTTGACAAAGGGTGAAGATAATTAGCAAAAAAATATGCGAAAGAGCGTTGTTCTGCAATATAGAGCGCATGAATTAATCACAAGATAGAGGGCATGATGATGAACTTTGAGATTGGTTAGATTAGTGCTCATAAGGGGATATCTAAAACAATTTGGCTTGGTGATTATTGATACAATGTACGCATTTGACTTCTCTCCCCCACTTTTCATCTTCCTATTGTTAGCTGATTGTTACTTACTACACCATTGTTAGTTGCTATAGGTGAGCTAACTGTAAATTATATATAATTTATTATGGGAACCAATCGCTGGAACAACTGGTGCATTTCGTGAAAAAAGTATACCTCAGTCTTCTTTATTTTGCATTTCTCTGGAGTGCATTTCTTCTATGCGACGAATTCTGTGGAATTTTTTTTATATTAATTTCTCGAATTATTGGACACATCACATCATTCCTTACAGAATCATCCCGCACTTCGTCCCTTTGCCTTCTTATCCGTCGCTTACGTCAGTTGGTGCTTGTTTTTTTTACTTCTTCTCTTGACGAAGAAGTCGGCAATTTCATAGGCATTTCCTTTCACACCCGCTTCGTGTTACCCCCAAATCTTGAGCCAATGAGGGGTCGGATTTCAGAGAAATCCCTCGTAATGGATTAGTCCCCACTGCTTACTAGCAATTAACCTGAGAAAACTGTTGTGTATGGGTTCATAGTTTGTACAGGTTCACCCTCTTAATTTTTAATTACAATCGTTACTTTCTCCTTTATAATTTACCCTAGGTTTTTTATTAATTATCAAACACCATAACTGTGATTACGGTCGACTAAAATAGTTCACTTCACTCGCATAATTTAAAAAAAATATGTTCACAATTAGTAATAATAAACACATAAGTTTAACATTTTTAATGTATAAGTTTTGGATTATTCGATTTACTATAATTTCGTGAAAGTCAGCGAATAATCTTTTGTTCGAAATTTTTAATATTTTGGCGATACTCAAATACTAGGAGGTTAGGCAAATTCGACTTTTCTGTCGTCGATAATCGATGTATTTCACCTTAACTAAATCACTTGTTATGCTTTATATTTATCGTGATATTGATTATGATCTCCTTCAGAACAACACTGATTTTTTCCATCAATATTTATCTATCTAAAAGTCTTCCAATATACCTATATATAGGTTGATTCTAGGGTGTTAGCACCACGATAATTTGATCCTAGGCTGATGACATTAATAATAACATTCATAAATGCACTAATAGAGATTAGGTTCAAGATAACATCATTTGTATAATCCAGCTGTTACCGTAGATACAGAAATTCCTTCATACAAGCATCCAGTACATATACATTACACAATACACATACCTATACACAACATTCGTGTATAGTTAACCAATAGACATTTTAACCTTAATAGACCTGAAATTTCTTGAGAAAACATAATAGTATATGAATTAATAATATAATTTAACCTTAAGAGTTCTGAATTGAGGGAACAACACAATCTCTGTATGCCCAAGAAGGGAGGAAAACCCTCCGAAAATCCTCCCCCTGACAGAAGTAACACAATACAGAGGCCACCAAGTTCACAAACCCTATCCAACCCTGTGAACAAAAGCGCATCGCCCTCTTCCAATCCTATTTGGGTTCTGCCCAATGAATACAGTTTACTCAGCTTCGCCTTGATGGCACGCACTCTGAGAGGAAATGGCTCGAAGGAATACCTGCAGGAAGGTATGCAGGTCCCATTGCTCTATAGTTGTATTAAAAATGAGAATTTCAATGCTGTATTTATAGACAGATTCTTCTTGTGAGATTTAGAAGTAGCTATTCATGAACGACTGCAGCGTCTTCCGGGGACTTTTTATCTTACTTAGAACTTTGTATCTCTGCTACAGCAGAGGGAAGAGATACCGCAACAAAAGAATTTTAGGAAACTTAATCTTATTTATAATTCGCGAACTTAACTTATCTAATCGTGAAATGCGGATGTAAGGATCACAAAAGGAAGTTTTTGATTTTCTACAGACACAAATTGGCCCTTTCCATCTTGAAAGTTGTGGTTGCATCATGAAGACTATTATGAACAACTTTTTGACTCATTGCACTTCTTTGTGATTACTCTTGTTAGAGATGAGGCGATAAGATTCGGGTGTCAATAAAAGATTCTAGTTAATACGTTTGTGTGAATATAAGGGACTCTAAAATCGTTGAAACATCTTGGATTTATCCTAGCCTATGGGGGAGCATTGCCAATAAAAACCAGGCTGATAATCCGCTTCATCGATAGGGTATTCCTTGAACGATTTGTAAGTATACATGCACGGAAATGCTCAGTGAAAAGTTTTTCGTTGCGTAGCCATATGGAAAATTCGGTATGATTAGCCAAGAGTCTTTAAGAGTAAGATGGAAATAACAAGAAACAAAATAAAATCTTAAACCTGTTAATTAAAGCTTCCTTCATATATTTTGAATTAGCTTATTATTGGAAGACTTGCATCCACCCTGCTACACAATGCGTAGACCTGATTGTCAACATTTCTCCCAAAAATAATGAGCATTGTAATGCAAAAGTTTGTGAACATGGGTTAAGCATTTTTTCGATACTGTCTATAGACATACTTTAAAGCCTAAGCCTCAGTGTTTCTCAAGTGGTTGGATGTTGTTGCTGGAAATTGTTTCTTTAAATTAAGTTAAACGAAAACTAGGAGCACTGAGATTTATGCAAGAATTAATGATTGTTTTATTTTTAAATAGTGTTAAAATTTTACCGAGGCTCAACATACTGAGCACAGAACTGTTTTATAGAACTTATTCTCCAGTCTACTGTCTCGGGCTCCCTATCCTCATAAACATGTATAAACTTGTTAAAACTTAGTTAAGGTAGGTTAGTTAGAGTTAGGCAATAATAGTAAATAGAGTTAGGGAATAATAATGATGACTTAATTAGGCGAATTTCAGTCTAAAGAGACCACTCTCACAGTAAACCTTTTAAGACAGGCTGGCTCAAAATGATCATGCTATTACCAGAAACCGAATTTGGTGTTGGTAGGCTAGCACGCTAACCTCCTACGCCGCAGTTGTTTGCAGTCTGGATCAGGCAGAAGACGACCAGATACTGCGAGGAAAGTCAGAGATGTAGACGCTTGAACTAATAGTTTCAAAAATTCATTTTCTCAGCAAACAAAATGCGACAGTACTCGGCAAGATATGTAGGCAGTGAGAAACATTAATATACTCCAAAAGAGGCCGATGTTAGCCTTATCAATGCTCCTTGCTTCTCCACGGACGATTCCTGCATATCGCTGTACCGAAGTATTTATTCATCGATATAATTTCTTCATGGTGCAAATAATTTTAGCTCATACATAAATGGCTTTCAGATTCTAACAGCTCTAAATAATACTATGAGAAAAGAAAGTGAAAAATACATATTACTAATCCCTTTTCCGTCTACATCTGTATGTGAATAGATCCACCAAAACATGTGGATGTTGATTTTTTCATACTTTCGACCAATTCCTTCTTCTACTATGGTTTTGATCACCTTTTCATCTATTCTATGCACTCTGCATTCGTTTCATCACATCAGTTTTTTTAATTAATGAAGAGATTCAAGTCTCAACCACCCTAGTATGTAGAATACTTTACGCATGTCTGCAAAGCGCTCACTTCCAGCGTCTCACCCCCGACTGGCTCACCCCAAATTAGCTCTCAACAATCTCTCTTCTGTTTCCACAACAATATTTCGTTGCTGGAGCAGTCACCGCACAATGCAATACACAGCGAGGAAGATTGCAGATATATAATCCTCATACGCATAGAAAGAGGAGACAAATATAGAAAAATGTACATCTAAGATACAGGTTCGGATGTAGTAGATAAACAGAAAGCTTATGCTCAACGAGGTCTCCTTGACTCAGTCATCCACAGCTTAGGTTTTGGATACGAGAGAAATATCGATCGATTTTTTAAAAAATGAGCAGCATTCATTCGCTTAATCTTGTGAATCTGATTACATTTTCTGATTGGAGATCCAGATACGCTAAGTTACCCCCGTCCTTCCTTTTTACATCAGCTTTGCCTTACTTTCGAAACATGATTATTATTCAACTGAAATTCAGTGGCAGAAAGCTATCTATCTACCACCAACGATTCCTCAATGAGCTGTGCCTAATTTAGTCGAATAAGGAGTACAGGAAAACAAAAACTCAACTGCAACGAAGGGTTTTTACGAGTTGAAATATGAAGGTGGCAAATTTTCCGAAATTGAGGAATCTTTTCAACCAATCTTGAGTCACAAGAGACGTTAAAAGCGCTTTATGATAAGAATTTTAATTTCTAGCGGATTATCTTAGGAATCATGCTTATCTCGGTCTCGCACGACATCTATTTTTAAGTCAAATCTGCAAAAAAAAAGTTTCTAATGAATAATGAAAGATAATGACAAAATGCATAGACCCTGGCAGTTGAGGAGCACTCTGTATATGTAATTTAGCAGGAAATCTACTAGGAATTTTACTACAAAATAGAGATAACATGGGAAAGAAAAACCTAAAATTTCTCACTTGATGGAATTTGTCCAGCTGTAGTGGCCGAATGATGCTAACCCTCCAATTCCATGTCGCCGGTCCGAATCCCGGCTAACCTGATATTTCAGGCTAGGTAATGGTTGCTATTTTTTTTATCTATTGTTACTGTTTACGTCTCCCATAATAGGTTTCCAGTACTCTTAGTCTCCCATAATAGGTTTCCCCACAAACTTTCCCTTGGTCCCCACAAACTTCCAGTGGAAGTTTGTGGGGACCAAGGGAAATGAATAAAAACGATATCCCCCAGTTGTAGTAATGGAAGCTCTTTCAAAATATCCTTATCGTCGAAGATATTTAATAATTTCGGAAGTTTTGAAAGTTGTCATTACGTGTTTTGAGACGGGGAAAGGAAATCGTAAAACTGTCCAGATTCTAAATAATATTTCGTGGATCGAACGTTCCTTCTGCTTTTCTTAGGGTCGTTCAAAAAGTGGAATCAGGATTTGCCGCATCTGAGACAGTTTTCAACAACAGAAAAATCGAGCGATATTGTCGTGCAGTATTGTTGCAAGTATCCTATAATGAGCAGTCACGACATGCATGTACATACTACTGTTAGACTAAAAAGTTGTATATGTTGAGAAATTACTCGTATGTTCCTGAACTTTTTGAACACCTAATCAATATTCCTGTTTTACCCAAAGAAAATTTTGATAGAGTAAGTAATCTTCGCTAAATATTTTCTTGTCGCCAATGATACGAAGTTTAAAAGTAACGAGTTATTAAGGAATTCTTGTATATTTCATCAAAATTTAAGTTTGATTACTCTTTTCTCTTTTTAAAATTGCCATTTAAAGGTGAATAAACGCGTGAAGATATAAATAAGGCTCTTCAAGAAAGGGTCTTTGTAATGATACATTCTCGGAGGTCAATTGCTTCTAACTAGCTGAAGAACTAGAAGCTGTTCTAAAAGAAAATAAAGGTTTTAAATAAATTCTAGTTTTTTCTAATTCGCTGCAGTATAACCGTAAATGTCTATGCTAGGTATAACACTTCCTAAATTTTTTAAAGGTATTTATAATGTAATTATATCATAATTTAATTATTGTAATAATTATCTATATCTTAATTTTTATAATTAATTTGATTAAAATCATAGTTGATTATTTATATTTCTGCTCGTAGATTAACAGATCCACTATGTTATTGTTTTTCTTTAAAAAGTTAAAAGACTTCCAATAAGGTACACGATTAGGTATTACATTAACGGTGAAAATTACTTGTGAATATTGCATAGTACGTGTATTATTTGATGATCGAACACTATTATATTTTAATTCCCGGTAGGGCAAGCGACGAGAACGTACTTAATGTGAATTCCTTGTGAACGGTTTAACGTCAGAGTCAGAATTGTTCGGTAGATGAAACGTAACCTATTTCTTACATGGTGTCGATATCAGATAATATCTTAAGTTCTTAAGCAATACGATTTTTAACCATCGAGTTTCAGTCTAAGTGTAGTACATGCTCCCCTACTGAATTTAGTTTCCACAAACCAGCTTGCAATTGAATGCACTATCTTAACGATTCCAAGACGGAATCGGATACACCTTCCGTCAGATATCTTCCGGGGAGCGGAGGCTTAGAAGGTGACCGGTAGAGTGCGGCCTCTCTTTGGGAGGAATCGAGCCGCCGAGATCCCCTTGATAAAAGCGGGCCTCCCACTACTCCCGAAGAAGGAATTGCTCTATCGTAAAGATGGTAATGAAGTTGTTAGAAATAAAAATGGATTTTAGGAAAAGAAAGCGAAAAAGAACGATTGCTTCATCATAACGAATAATTGAAAAAACCTTACGAGTAAGAAACCGGTTTGTCGTAAACTTGTTCCCAAGAACAGTTCGGTTTAAGTATATAAGTATTTGTTAATAATATCTATAGTAAAAAACAATGAATAAAATTCTAATATTTTTATAAAGAAGATAAGTGGCACCTTAATATTAATTAATGACCAATATTAATTTACTTCTAATTTTTGAAATTTCTATAAGTAAAATAGAAAGTTTTATATTTGTAAAAGTTGCATCTATTTGTGCAAGTGTACGTGCTTGTTCAATTATGCGGGTGCGTCTGTGTGTAATTTTGTATGTTTTATTATCAATTTTCGCTTAGAAGTGGGAAACCATAATTTGCTATATTTTCATACTTAAAAATCTCAAAATTCAGCAAGACATAGACTGCCTCTCATACACCTGACAGTCCCGGGGTCGATTTTACACACTTTTGTATTTTTTCCATGAATATACTCGACAAATTTTTTTTTCATCTAACTGCGTAATATTGTTTCAGAAAAATAAGTTATTATGAATTAATTTGCAAATTCCAGACATGTAGGTATGTACTACCGGAATGAAAAATCCGTCGATTAATCCTCTTCGCGCAACAAAATGAAGTTCTCGGCTGCATCAGACGTTAATGATAAGCTTTCTACAAAGTTGATTGATTGCGATTTCAATTAATAATCGAAACGTAATTTCAAAAGGTATAAAACCTGATTTTATGGGATCAGAGGGCCCAGCAGTTCATTTTTGGTCGGAGCTCGTTAAGTCTTGATTTTGTTCAACAGTGTCGCTTTATGAAAATTCACTTAATAAAAAATATAAACCGAATAATTCAGGGGCTATAGCATATAGTATCAGCGGGTATTATTAGCATTTGGAAAGAATTCTGGGTTCGTACAAGACTTAATTCATTTTTACCAAAATATCATGGTGAATTGGTTCTGCCATACCTTTATTTTAACATAATATCCCTATATCTTTAATTTAACATAAATATCCCGGTTTAGTTACTCGATTTTAATTCATTCGGAGAAAATTGCTTAATCCGCATCAGTGGTAAACCAAAATTGAAAAAAGGTTTATAACACCTAAGGAATGGTTGGATGCTTCGAAGGCTGGGGCGGCCCAGAGTTTGTGGAAGGGACGCACACGGCTCGTGGGCAGTATATTTGGGACCGCTGGTTTTCAAAAGTTCTTTAGAAACTAGAAACACTTCACTGTCTTCGATATTAGGTGCTTTTTGGTGTCTTTTACTGAATGATAAAGGGAGAACACGGAATGAACAAATTTTCGTTTAAATTAAGAAAATGATGTTTTTCAGAAGCGCTCTCCTGTATCCTTTACCTTAAGCGATTAATCTGCGATAAATTTCATACATTTATTATCTCAAAATGGCTAAGTTATATAGAAATGCGAATTACGCTCTTAAGTTCTGTATGAAATGCGAATTTGAGTATCTTTTTCGACATTTTAAAGTTTTAAGCAGCTGATGAATTATTTGGATTACAAGATATTTTGAATGTATAATAGCCTACCCTAATTCCGACTAGTGAAATTGGTTTCCATATCGAATTCAAGTGAAAACTGATATTACTATTATTAATACCCTTACTGGTTTCCATGAAAAAGTTATTACACTGTATTGTTCTCATTTGCACTAACTCTATCTCATGGTATTCTGATTCGAATTACCTCATTCATCACCTCCATTATTGAGCCTTATTCCCACTTCAGGGGCCATGTCAGCACGTACTAGGATTTCTTCCGTTCGTTTTCACTCTTCCTGTTTCAAGTCTTTCGTCCTTTAGCAATCATAAAATGAACTTCGTACCACCAAACTTTCTGTCTTTGATAACATTCATTTACAGAGTACTGAAAGTTAACACATTCCGCTATACCTGAAGAGAAATGACACAACTCTATTGCAGAATTTTGCTATAAAAATTTAAACTCCTGTTCATTGCCAGCTAGGATCCTGTTAGCTTATAAATATCATGTATATATACGGTCAGACTAAGGATATTCCCAAATATTACACAAGATTTTTCTACCACTGTTAATACTGTTGTTTAAAGTTCTTCGACAGCTAAGTTGGTTTTGCGCATGGGCTCCTCCTGGGAATCGAACCCGGGACCGCTTTTATCGAAGTCGAACGCGGTGCCCACATGGCTATCCGGGAGCCCCTCTACCACTGTTTTTCCTATTTATACCACTACGCAGTAAAGGATAATTCTTTATTTGGGCTCCCGTAGGTGTTGGTGCGTTAAGAACCACCATTGGCGAACCCAGAAGGGGGTCTGCAATCTGTCTACAAAATCGTCAAGAGGGGAACTCTCCCCTCTTGATGACTTTGTAGTACTAGCGATTTGTCTATGATCTGACAAGTAGCCCGCACTAAAATCAGATAGTGGAGTTTTTTCTATGAATACAATATATCTTCTAGATTTATCACGAAAATATTGCATTTTAAATGTTAACTGAAGCTGAGTTCATAAAGAAATTCTATTAAATAGCCTTCTCCCATGGCAAGTAACCCAAGTGGGAATTTGTTGGACCCGCCCCTTAGGACCATTGTTTTAGAAGTCTGTGGTATTGTTCATTGTTTATCCAAATCAACCTATGTTACTTGGAAGGAAAGATAAGAAATACCGCAAGAATATCGAGGGGACGCTAGTCAAGGCGATTATAGATATTCATACCTCGAGATCTTATATAAATATTTTCCACTTGACCCACCAGAAACATTGCATTCATTCCGAAATCGTTGTGATTATAAAATATATTGCACTATGTTCTTGAAATTAAAACTATCAACAAGATCTAGGGGATTACACAAGAAAATTGGGAATATTAGAGGAACGACGGAAGCTTATTTCGTTAGAGTGTATACAGGGATATTGGAGTGAAAACTAGAAAAGATTGAGGATTGAGGAGCCATGTGCTGAAAGAAAGAACCAAAAATTACATAAGATCATGGGCAACTCTAAATTTTACTTGAGAATATTATGGTCACAGTGTATAAAGTATTTTTTGAAGAAATGGGGTAATACGTAATGCATGCGGGTGTCTTCTT
Source organism: Pachydiplax longipennis (assembly GCA_036926295.1). Classification (NCBI taxonomy): domain Eukaryota; kingdom Metazoa; phylum Arthropoda; class Insecta; order Odonata; family Libellulidae; genus Pachydiplax; species Pachydiplax longipennis. The sequence continues at coordinate 42,183,246 of JAVFKF010000015.1, forward strand.
TGCGGTGTTTACTGTTTGATGGAATAGTGGAATTTTAAAACTAAATAAAAGTCATATTTATCTCAAAACCGATCCGTAATTATATTCCTTCCGGTTATCGAAACCTTTCAAATAAATCGGATTTTTCCTTGGAACATGAAAAATTATTATCCTTCAGAAAGTTTTATTTACGAGTACCTTTGTCATGACTCCGCATTTAAATGAATTTTATACTAAATCAGGTAACCTTAAAAAAAGTTATCAATGAACAAGCTCAGTTAAAAAAATGTAAATGTTATAAACGGTGAGATGTTATCCAATGTTACACATACCTCTTAAATACCCATGGATTGAGTACGAAGGCACTACAAAGCTATCATCAGGTCACTGAAATCGCAGATCCTGTGATGGCTATGTTACGCCGAAACCGGTTTTCTTAATAGAGTTATGTTAAAAAGTAGACATCCATTCGCATTCCTTCTGAATGAATTTTCTCAGCATCTCTTTCGATTTAAGCGTAGTGAATGTAAATCCTGTCACACTTCATTAGAATCAGGAACAAATATCCAAACGGAATAAATAAAGGCTTCCGGTTTCGATTCAGATACATTCGTTATTTATTGAAAAGGTTATCGGTTAGGTATTCACCTCAGCAGGAATGGCGGTTTTTACTGTTTCAGCTTTCGGTTATGATCGGTTTCGATATCCTGCTATGTACGCGGTATTTTAAATTAGCCATATAACCGTGAATGAGTTTTTATTGATTGTATTAATGAATATTCATTGATTTTATTAATATATACACATTACTGACTGTGTTAATACATCAATATTATCGATGCATGAGTTAAGACTTCGAATATATCGTATTATTGCACTAAAGGCTTTGATTTGAAAATGTATTCAAATTCAATTTCATCCAAATCGTAATGCAATAATTAATTATCAAGTTTTGCTGCAAATTTGGAATTAGTGAAAATTGTCTTTCATTTTCTCTTCTTTTTGATCCATCATATTATATCTTATTTTTTTCTCACTAAGCATAGTATGGGAAAAAGAGGTGGACTTAAAAGAAGGAAAGGGCCAATAATATATTAATGAGTGCAGGACTTGAAAAAAATCTTCAGAATCGTTTTTGCTTCTTTTACTATGGTATTTTGAGCTCCTTATTGATATTTTTACGCGCTTAAAGACAACAGTATAAAACTTTTAATTCCGATTAGGAAGGAATAATTTTTGCAATTTTTCGGAGGAATTTAATAATGTCAATCAGTTTAGAAACTGTTGAGCGACAGTCTAAAAAAGTCGATTCAGCTCTCTTAAATGACTTCTCGTTTTAGGATTTGCTACCATTTTTATGAAATTTTCTGAACTAACTGAATTTCGCGTTAATAATAATTGTTCGATAGCGGACGCCTATTCCTTAATTTTCGAGCTCAAGTAAGGATAACAGTAGGTAAAATCTTTTGAGCTTTTAAGTCTCTAATACCTTGGAATTTTCTGAAGATTTTAAAAATAGAATTTGAAGAAACACGTGGAGTTTATTCACTAATTTCAGATAAGCGCTAAGGACACCCGAATGCAGTCTTGTTTTCTTTTCAGCAATGCAATATCAAATTAATACCCTTTATCAATAAATATTACGCCTAAACGCTTTTTACCGCAAATTTAGAGAGGATTAAGAAATTATTTAATTCACGTGCAAGCAGAAGTCTCCGCAATTCTTTTTGCATCCAAAAATATTAGAATTGTTTATACAGCATTGTACATTCAAAATGTATCAAAATATTTATAGTTGGAATTTTCCCAGTCTTCGATTTTTTCTGATCTTAATCGACAATCTAGCGCCGTCATTTCAGCGATGCTATCCCAGAATTCTGTCCGTTTTTTTATCGCAGATGAAATGACTGTAATCTAACTACACCTTTAGAGATTGATTGCGAGCTAAATTCCAATATGAATTCCACGGTAAATGAATTCTAATGATCGTGCGGAAGTTATTTCTTTCTTCTCTCACAATTAGACTCGAATGCGTGATAATGAGTCTCAAAAATCGGATAGGTACCTCTGCAGAAAACAAAGGAAATTCCTACCTAAACGCCAAAAGTTTGTCTCACATTTGAAAGAAAAGTTCCAACTTTGAATTCCGTTCGATGTGAAAACATTTTAATTGTTGCTATGATGATCGAATTTTCGTTAATCATGATGGTCATAAAACTGTATTGCACCCAGAAAAATATTCAAAACGTAAACTTTCAATTCTACTCAGATATAGAATTGAAACCATACGAATTAAAACCGGTTTTCCTCATCAGAAATTACGAAAGGGAATAAATCTCCTCAGACCCTGAACAATTCAGGAACTGAACCCTAAGATAACAGCGACGATCTCTATAAAATTAAGCAGCAAACACGCATAACGTAAAGTAAGAATGAAACAAGTGTAATTATTAATAATAGAGCTTAAAATCGAATAATATAATGTAAAATTACTATAATGTGAAGATTGAATTTACTGTTTATTATAGAGATTATGATTCGTGTGGCCGGTATAGAAACACTGTCTGGGAAGGGGACTTGCCATAATAAACGTTTTTGAATAAGTCTCGCTGAAGTTTTCGTTATTCTGTAAGGAAAGAGTTAATTAGTTTTGGCATCATTGAAGATTCTTTTGTAAAAGCTCTTTTGAAAAGAGATTAAAAACTGAAGTCGTGAGAAGGAAAAGTTGCCTCTTCTTCATACTATGATAGAGTGGACCAACCCGCTCAATAGACTGGTGAGAGTAGGACAAATACAAGCAAATAGGTGATATTTTGGAAGCAGAAAGAGTATATCTTCTCTTTGTATGTAACTAGGACATAGAAAATGAAAAGATAACTCAAGTAGAATTACCCTCGAATTTTAACTCTGGAATGTCCGATTTTGATAGCGGTGCGAACTTCAAGGTACGCTTTAGCTATGGGTAAAAAACTTACATCGATATGCGGGGTATATAAGATAAAGGATACAAAAATTAACGCGAAAAAATGGTCGGGAACTACCCTGCGACCTTGTACCACTGTGGACTGGAGACATTTCGGCACCGTGGCTACTTCTATGTAAATAAGGAAACTAACATCAGCTCTACTCTGGTGATATTCCTGGACTGAGGCAGTGGTAAAGGATCTTACTATGGTGGTGATTCGTGTATCAAAGGAAATGAATATTCACTCGGCTGCGTTTCTCAGCTCCTTTGCAATTAACTCCGTAAAATGATAGATTATCTGGACTTTTCGGAATTTCTCCATCCAAGACAAGCGTCTCGCATATTAAATTCCGCGCAATTGAGTAACGCGAAAGAATTTCAAGCCAGAAACTTCACTCAACAAATTTGGCTGTAACTTCATGTTTTTAGTATCTTTATTGAGAATCAGCTTAATTAATATTAACAACTAACTTAGAGTTTTCATTGCTAAATTATAAAACATAATTTTGATCACTTCATACATTTATCGCTATTCTGTAACCCCACGATTGTTACTACAACCATTTGTGGTTTGATATGTTATTCACCTTTTTAATAACATTACTGAGGATTATCTCAAGCACCTTGCCAAATACGACTCAATTAAAAAACTGGTCGTAAGCTAACGAACGTGATGGTCTAAAAGAAACTCAAACCGTTTTACCTCATCGAGAATTGTTTCCGTTCTTCTGAAAGTAGCGATTTATTTAACAAGGTGTTTCCTGAATGAGCGAATTTTTTCTTATCATAACATTCTCATTTCAGAAATTGAGGCTCATCGTTTCGAGAGAAAGCGGATTTAAGTGATATCTCATACGGCTGAACTACATTTAGAAATAAAGGCGTTCAGTGTGCTTATGTGTTGTGAAAGCCCCAGCCGTAAAGCTTGGCTCTTCTATCAATCACAGCTAATATACTACCCTAATACGAAAACTGGAATGTATGCGTGTAAACTCTAATTTACGCTTACAATTTGCGGTACATAATTCGAACAGATTTCAAACTCTGCAAAGCGTTAAATTTCGTAATGCAGCGTAACTTATACTACACAATAATTTCACCTCAAAGATGTGTCTTAGTTTATACTTATTATATGTTTATTGTTCTAAAATTAATTTACTCTCATTTGTGATTATTTTTATTTTTAAATTAATTAACATTTTCTTGACATGAGGTTCTCTGCAAGATGCAATCGTTAATGCGGCAAAATTATTTTGTCATTGATTTTGGAACATGAAAGTTTTCTATAATTAGGCTATGTCCCGTCCAGTTGAAATCCATTAGTAGGACAGGACGGATGCTTCCACTCGATCTTTTTCGAAGGATTTTTTTCAATGCTTCAATGAAGGGATTATTTGAAAGAATTCTGCACGATTTTGTTTATAATCATTTCATATTATCCAGGGGAAAAAGATATCCCTAGTTCCTGAGCGCAATCGAACTATAAAGCACAGAGGATTGAAGAACTTTAGAGTTGAACAATATTTGGAAGCCGACATTCACCAAAATCTCGACGTAGAGTTTTTGTAAAAGTTAACAATCTTTGTGATAATCAATTTAAGATGTTTAATAATGTTTTCAATTTCATTTAAACCCTCTCAATTCATTTGTAGCCTGAAATTTCAGTTTTCTGCATTTTGCTATTACGTTTTGGTAAAAAATTCTAACGAAGAGTTTAACTGAACATGCATTACAGTACATATAGTACATTTTTGACGACGAGAACGGGACGGAAGGGACTCAAACGGGACTGTCCCGGCGTAAGTGGGACATATGGTCAGCCTAATTACAATTCAAAAGATTAAATAGGTAGGCATTTTAAAACCTGTATTCTGGTATGCTCATCTCCATCCTTTCCTATCCATAATTTTCCATTTCCACCAACCTCAGCATTCTAATCCTAAGTCTTTTTTATCCCAAAGTATTCCTCCTTGTTTTCTCCATTTCGAGATAATCCCCTCCTTCAATTCATTTTACAACCAATTCCCTTCTTATTCTAATTGGATAATTCAAATAGACACAACTGTTCATTCAATGGACGAGTCATTCCATTGATGATTTCAATGCTAAAGTAGGAAAAGAAAGAGAGAAGGAAAAGAGAGGACGAACGAAAACGAAGGTTTATTTCAAATAAGGCAGGAAATTTTTACCATCGAAAATCGCCCATCCTAACTATATATGCATTTTCTTTACCTCGGAGAAAGCGACAAAAAATCGAAGAAAAATTATAAACAAATGTCAATGCAAGAAGTGATGCTACAAAGATATTGCCATGCCCTAAATAAACAGAAACGCAATGTTCCATTTGAAGTCATAAAAAACATTTTAAGAGGTTCGAAAAATTCCCCGATAGCCGAAAACGTCAGTGAACGTCGGACCAGTTCCCCGCATGGAAATGTAAGCCCAGGATTACCGGCCTATCAGAAATAAACGCACATTTGGATAACTATACTTTCATCCTCGGGAAGTAAAAACAGAATGAGGGGATAGTTGCAGAATAAGGAAACTGATCCAATGCTCACCTACGTCTTCAGCTATCAGAGAGTTTTTCAAACGTCTTATTCATTAACAACCAAGTTTCTATTTCTTAAATTTCAAAGATATTTTAGTTAGGAAAATTTCCGATTCGATTTGGTGAAATCAACGAATAAATAAGTAACAGCACGTGGTCGTTAAGGACTCATGGACGCATTTCATCGTCACGGAGATATTCTATCGTCTTTTGTCCCCGCAGACATATTTGTTTTCCTTGGACGTGTACGTTCGTTTTCACTAAATAAGACTTCTTCTCCATTGTCATTTCTAATCATAACTTATACCCTCGCGTGAGGGCACTTTCCCCTCTCGTTGATCGTAATCGAGATATTGACTCAATTAAGTCTCCTGTCCCAGCCCTCTTCTATGCTGCCTGCCTAACATATTATGGCATTAGATCTCAGGTATTAGAGACTGCATTTATGGAACCCTCTTATGCTCCGCTTGTTCCAAGTGCTCAATATTTACCAAGTTTATGAGTTCATTGTCATAGAATATTTAATGTATTAAGCGAAAGTTTGTTTCTATGTAGGAATGTTATCACCAATGTTCGTCTAAAACTGGAAAGGATTTGAGGTATTTTAAACTTCGAAAATCATTAGCTGACCTAAAATGGTACACTTCTTATCCACAGTTAACTGTTCCGGGTTCGAGTTCACGTATTGTGATACGTTTTAGATAGACTACACGTGAAAATTGGTTTTTAAGCTTTCCCCATAACTTACTTAAGGAAATAGATGTTTGGTGATTTTGTTCGTAAAGATATGCACATGGGAAAAAATCCAAGGAATAATAGAGACGGAAAAAAGTCTAAGAGGGCCGAGACTCGAACCCGGATCTCCCACTAAGCCTAAATACAAGAGCAGTCGCCCGGAAAGCGGAAGATCCGGATTCGAATCCCGGTCCTGTCAGGCTTTTTTCATGTCCTTTTTTTCTTGAGACATATAGAAAATCAATCATTCATCATTTATAAACATAAAAGCTACAGACAATTCACAAGAAAAGGAAGATCTGTGAGTAATTTTACGAATGATCTCATTGTATGCGGTATCGGCAGTCTTTCCATCTATTATGGTAAATAATAGCTTAATGCTACCTACTGTGGAACATAAAACATGTGGAACATAAAACCTGTGATTTTCACCACTTCAGTCAGGAAGAGTAAGGGATGTATAAAGCGATTAGATGGAAATCTAACCTCTGGAATATTTTAGCTTTAGAGAAAGAGTTTACTTTTCAAATAACTCAAATTTCTTCTTGAGCAATGCCAGGTACTTGCACTCATTCTTAATGAAAGTATTTCATAAGATATTTTATATATAAGGATTTCTAAAAGAAGTCGTGATGTTGACAACTCTCTTTCTGTCTTTCTAGCTTCTCTTTCGGCCCAAAAGAATTTAATACAACATCAGCTTGAATTATTAAAAAGATATCTCAAAGGAGAGAAGCGAAATTTTCCGACTTGTTCCGGTAGAAATACTAAATTTTCTCCCTACTTAGAATTCGAATCGAAGACGGGTGGCATTTGAAGCTGCCCTTTCAAAATTCTTTCTGTTAACTCTAGTTTATTATTTTCTCCTAATGTATTCTAACAAGTTTTATTTCGAAACCAGTAGTTTCTTCTACTTTAATGTATAAAGCGACATAATTTACGACTTCAGAATTGATGTTTGACGTTTGCGAGGATCCCAAGGACGGGAAAATCTTTCGGGCGTTTCCAATTCCGTAAATTATAACATTCATTTCGCTCCCACCGGCGAATCTGCGCCCTGGGCACGTGCCCCTTTTGCCCCACAGACGCGACGGCCCTTTACTAAAGCATCCGTGAAATTATTTGTAAAAGTATCCATCAACATAATTTAGAATATCATTTCGTGTTACTTCACGGGTATGTAAAAGAATGCTTACCTAGATGAGTAGGGTATTCAGAAACTTCCTAGAAGTCGCTCACAAAATGTTACTGTTACATTTCCTTGTTTACATTTCACAATTCAATGATTATTTGACAATATTCAATGTTGCAACACTGTATCGATCGCTTTCATTGTTCGAAATTATGCCAGACGTGATAAAGCTTGATGCGAAAAACTTTTGACCATCACTCTAATTTATTATTATTATTATTATTCTCATTATTATCCACCATAATTATTATTATCATTAGTATCATTGTTGTTAATTTTGTTGTTGTTGTTATTGTTGTTGTCAATAACAACCACATATATGTTCAAGATATGATGGCTGTGGATATAATAATACAATAAATCTATGTTGTTGTCTATCTAACGTTAGACTGAAATAAATATTTAAAGAAACGATAATTATGAGCCATAATGGATATATAAAAGAATAACAAAAAACACACGATCTGAAAAATAAGCCTAGAAAAGGGAATGAATAGAATAATTTTTCAAAAACATGTTTTAATCACCTCTGCTTAAAGATTCTCCCGGGAAGGTCATTATAGCCTCTAACCATTCTCGAGAGAAGTTAATGTTTCCCCACATCTTTTTTCTTTATTTAGTGAAGGTGTTTACGATTAGTTTATGCGATTCATAAAAGTATTTCTATTAGTATCTACAAAAGTAATCTATCAAATTTTAAAGGGTGAACTATTATGTGAAAGTTTCCGCAATCGTTCTAATCTCATAATCCATTGTAATTATGTAAATCATTCTAAAGGTGCGTGTGATGCAAAGGCTGACAGTATAATTTAGGTTATAAAGGGTTAAGTGTCAGATCGATTAAGATAGAAATTTCTCGCATCGTTTTTTATCGTCGGGAGAAAATGCCGTAGTTAGTGGTTCAGCAAAATTTACCTGATCATTGGAGAATAGATATAATGCAAGAGAAAAGAATATGTGATGCAATAAAGGCAATTTACGATGGATATAAAGCTTATTTATTGTGGGAATGAGTGGTGAGCGGGATAAGTGTTTTTGGGTGGAAAGAGGTGTAAGACAAGGATGAGAACCGTCCTCCCGTTTAAGGTAGGGAATTACGAGAAAAAATTACGATTGGCTGCGAATATGGGAGCTTTGAGAGATGTAATAAAGCAATATTCGTATAGTTAACCCATGATTATGATGAACATATCATGATGAATAGGATATTTAACATTTATCTTTGGTAAAGGAAAAATATGCATCTTTCCTTAAGCTTTTATCTCAGTCTTGCTCAAATAGTGCTAAAGTAAAGGTCATTGAGGCATGAGTAGACTGATCAAGTCCCGTTTTCGGCCGCTCCGTCCCGTCGGATAACGGGACAAGGTACCCTGTCCCGTTTTCTCTCCCTTGCCAAAAGTTATGATATCCTTATTATGATATCCATTAGCAAAATACAAAAAAATAAACTTTTTATTAACAAATTAAGTTAAAGAGTCAAACTGCGTATAAAAATTTAGTTCTGAGGAATAAAACTTAAAAAGTAAAATATTTACAGTAAATTTTATTACCATTTTAGGATTTTTAATTTTATTAAATCGTTTTTTAATGTTGCGATGAAAATTTTAGCTTTTAAAAATACCAGGCTATTTCATCTTAAAGTTTATTTATCTCCTGTGCTTATAGATTTATTTGTATGAAAAAACTAGGGTCAAGATTCAAGTCAAGTTCTTTGTCAAGATAAAATTTTCATGTGAAAATTGCCTAAAATTGTTCTTGAAAAATGTTTGAATTGCAGAAAACAAAATCGAGAAAAAACTTTTTTCCCGTTATGTCCCGTATAGTCTCGCTTTACGGATGGCTTTTGGTGCCCCGTTTAAGTATAACCATTACCATCTAGTTGAAAACGGGACAAAAGTGTCCCATATCCATAGACAGGATATGGTCAGCTTAGTTATGAATAACACTGATTCATTCTGGTCACTCCGTTCTGAATTCCATGAAAAGTGTTATTCATAAGGTTAATGCGAAGCTTAGTTTAGGAAGAAAATAAGGCAGGAAAATTTACACTTTTCCACAAAAGTATCACCTGCCTGCTTTATTTTTATGATGGATTTTCAAAATATCACGTCAGCCTCCGTCGATTTTATTTAGTTCTGAAAGATGTCTAAATGTTTAGAAGCGAAAATACGCGTAAGAGTTATACGGAAGAGCGTCGTAGTATAACAAAGCTATCGTGCTTCAAAGTCAAAGTGAAAGAATTAAGTGTGCAAGAGGAAGAACAAATTTCAATTCCAATAGTTAATTTAGCTGAAATTACTAAGTTAAATAATTACCTGTTTTTTATACGCTAACCTTCAGTTGTAGAGGTTTACTCCTAAGCCAAATCTTTTATTTCTTATATAATTATTAGCATCTTGTGGAATTGACAAATGTCTCAATGGAATCTGTTTCTATCATTTTACATGTATGCAAATTTCATCTCTTCTGTTTTGATTTCGCAAGGACTTTCTATGTAGACTGACTTACACTCACGCTATACTTTATGTATCGTGTCTAGAATTTTTAATTCTTTATTTCAGAAGCATTAATTTCCTTCACGTGGTCATGCGGTTCAGAAATACTGGTCTATGTAGCAATCAATCAGAAAAATCGGGTATGAGCATCGTCAGACAATTAAATAAACACAAAAAACACATAGAAATTCATGGAAGAAAGAAACAGTAAATCAGTAAAATACAATTCAGTGCAATAGAGTATCTAGATATTCAAATTACAATGCAGAATATAATAAATTCACACACAGCAACAAAGCAATACAGAACGTATAAGTTTTTTTTATTGCAAATAGTCCTTATTAAACCAAGTATTCGTCACCTATCCGTATATCATTGTTCTTTAATGTCGTCCAAATCAGATTGATTTCGTTTAGTTAACTTTTTCAGCAAAATTTTCACTAATTTCATGTAGTTTTCTCAATTTTTCCATCAATAGCATCTTCCACGTTTGGCGCCATTTCGTCTGCCGAAGCTTCTTCTGACCTGCGCCAAAAGACTGATGAGAAATATTTATTTTCCGGTGGATGTAGTAGCAAGAACAGCACCCGGAAAAAATCATTTTCGAATTCAAAGAACTTCTCCATTAAGAGCGGCTACGTTAAAGAACATTACCTTGATTCCCTTTTAATTACGAAACTTTTCTTAATTATCTCGCTTCTTATAAGAGCCGTCATGACGAAACTTAATTCTTTGCGTTCTAAATGGACATCTCAAAACAGATTCCCATATAATCATTGCTCAGATCTCTACAGCTTGAAAGATCTGTTGCGCAATGCTCTTTTATAAAGTATTTTAGATAGTAAAAGATGTGTTATGTATTAAACTAAATCAGCAAAATACACAAATTCATTTTCTTTGATAGCTTATCTACATCTTAAGTTGTCATTAAAAAAAGGGTTGGATTCGGATCCATTATACCATTCGCTGAAACATTTTGGTGAGGGACTGAGGCTTACCAGGCAAGGTGAGGAGTGAGGTAGTTTTCTCGCCTCACTTTGCTGGAATGTTACCAGTGGAAAAGTCCGCGTATTTGCAGCAAAATGACCCACTCAATAACACTTATCATAGCATTTAAGAACGAGTGACTAAGACTAATTCAGCGGCAACCATACCTCAGTGACATTCATAACTGTCACAAACAAAAACAAGTGTCAAAACCAATTAAAATGTATTCCCTTCATCAAGATATGGCAGTAGGAAGATTACTTCACGATATTAACAATAATTTTTCTGTAATTAAACCCTAAAATTCAGTTAATTTTCACGGATAATATTCCATTTAACATAAGAAAAAAATAATTTTGAATCATAAAAAGCTGTATTCCTCCGAATGACTCGCGAAAATCACGAGAACAGCTTTTAACTTACGAGCATTAATGTTCAGGCGCGTGTGTTGAACCCTCTGACGAGCATTTACACCTCTCACGTAATTCTTTAAAGGAGACTTCAACGTTTCGTGTACATGATAGAAACTTAAGGAAAATAAAATATAGAATACAAAAAGAATCATCTTATCCTTCTTCTTTTATATATTTTTGTGGTCAAAGTGTCTCTTTTCTAAGTGCGCAAATACATTTTCCTCTGTATTGAAAATAACGAGGAATTCACTATTCATGCTCATTGTTATTGCCTTTCGAATTTCTTGGCAGAACTTGAAAGCTCTACGACGATCATGGTAACGCTGAAAGTAGGTCGATGTCTATCAACAAGCTCGTAATGCTATGATATACGTCATCAAACTTGTTAATGCTTCAGCTATAAATCAAACATTCTAAAGAGCGCTTTTAACCTGGAATTCATCTATACAACGAACAACCCTTACAAATTGTTCTATAACTGATTTTCCAATAAGATCATACGCGAAGGTTTTCGCATAAATTCCGTGACTAATGCCATGCCTCTCCCAAACCCCTTCACCCGGGTGTCGGGACGGCTCTGCAACCAACCATGCTGCACGATTAGGATTCTCGGTTTTATTTCAGTTTACAATTAATTTATAAAGTCACAGACGTGATTGATCTGGGTTTCAGGAACTATTCGGTCGTCATTCGTTCTTATATTTCTTGTCCGCATCTCCATCCTTACACTTCCTGTTAATCTTGCTTGAAAAGCTCTTCTTAGGTTATCCTCTGGTTTTAAAATTTTTCCCTTTGATTTCTTTCCACTCTCTAATAACCCCTCAGATATTTATATTGCCTTTACAGTTCACTACAGCTTCCTTTGACATTTCCGACGTTATTCTCGTAGCCATTTCTTAGTCTTCTCATGAAACTATGCAAGCTTTATATCATATTCTTCTACAACTTGCTTGCATACTTCTTCAGTTACGTAACAATTTTTTATTACAATGTCATTTTACTACATTCTCATTAAGCCTGCATCTCTTTCCACATTACTTCTTATCATCTTCGCCGACCTTGTTTCATCTAATCGGAACCTAAGCATTGCATCTAATTGCAAAGTTTTAGCCATCAATTATTTCGCGAATGTAACTTTGAAAATATCAAACATATATTAGCGTTTGGTACTCTGTATTTTCTTACTAATTTGTAATAAATTCTCGTATCGTTGAATCGCCTATCTTTTTCTTTTGGTCATGGTTTGCTTTCGTAGTACTGTAAGTACAATTTTCAGCAAAAAATAAGAAACGTAATCGACTGAAAGTAGAAGATCCAGGTTCGAGTCCCGGTCTTGTGAGCCTTTTTTCATGTCCTTTTTCCCTCCACAGATATATTTTTAAAGGAAAATAGTTTCTTCAATACAATGACGTATGCAGCTTGAATATGTCAATTCATTTACAAAATTAGACGCCTTGGAAAATATATCTGTGGATGTTATTAAGTGTGCATTGTTTCATTAATTATCCCACCCGTAATCGAACCTGGGACCTCTTTCGCCAAAATTTGCTATGTCGGCCCGGATAAGGATCGTGCTTAGTGGGTAAGCATATGCTCCAAATTCAGAGTAAAAAAGAAATGGCTCTACAAAACAGATAAACAGAACAGGTGACCATCGCAACCATAAACGGGGCAACGATTAGAGAAAATAATATTAAGATGTGGAAATAGATCGTTTAAGATTACGCTCATGTCAATTTGCGTAATTCTTCGCGGAGTCCTTAATTACTGACCCTTCGCCAAATACCGGAAGAACGTGGTTTGCGTAACACGAGTGTTTCTTCTTTATCCCAAAATGCCAACACGCTTAAAGCTGCTTACGCTGAGACACTTGTTCAATTTTTTCCCACCACTGGGATGCGTTCCACAAGTCTTACTTATGGATCTGTACTGTGTTACTTGAGCACATTGATGTCATTTTAATTAATTAGTTTTGCTTTTTATTTTTCAAATAATTTGCTTTATTGCAAATAAATATCTGAGCAGTTTTACTGCTATTCATTAACAAACTGTTTTCGTAAAATATTTAATTACATCAATCAAAACAAACTTACGACTTGGATGTGTCTCAATGGAAAGTGGAGCCTAAGGTATACAAAATATAAATCTAATGTTGGTTAACATTGCACTAGTTAGCTTCCTGACAACACTCTCCCTTCTAACTATAATTAGATAGAAAGATCCTTTATTTTCGAGTTTGATTACACATAGGCTTCTCTTCCTCTTCTTTGCCTTGTATTTCTTTAAAAAAATTTACAGAAATTTAAAAAAGGAAGAGAAGGTAGCAGGAAAAACTTCATAACTTACGGTTGACCAAGAGTATTCCTAGTTGCTGTGGAAGAAAATTAAGAGAAACATAAAATTTAAGTTAGAGAAATGGAAAACAGTAGCAAACATCTTGGTGCAAACCATAACATTACATTATATACTGTACATTCTTTTCGAAATGTTGTAATACGAAGTAATATTGTATTTATCGTCATCGGCCATTTTCATTACGGCATCGGCTGTAATAACCTGCAAAAGCGTTCTCCAGCAGTAATAGTAGTGGTTATTTATTACAAGCACTTAGCCAGCTGAGACTATTTCGCACAGGAAACTGAACCGAGAATCGAACCTGAGACCGCTTACACCGAAGTAAATCTCGGATATTCGGAGGCCCAGCGTTTTCCAATTCTCTATTTTCTGGTCTTCTCGTTACCACGGAACTCCTAATTAATTGATGATATATGTGTATCTGTTCCACATTACAATGCAGTGTACTATATTAAATTAAAGTGTAGCATGCCTAAAGTTTTTACTTATATATTATTATGTATTATATTTTTACATTAGGATGGATCATCAAGATGATAAATTAAGATATTTCCAGCCAAAGGCATGCATTCCCTTGTCAATATTCATTTCAGCAACATGCATGTGTCTCTAATATTCGAAAGCGAATTTCAGAAATGAAAATTTAGAACGTCGGTATCCCAACTCCAGTAAGCCGATTCAAATAGAACCAGAACAAAAGGGCGGACATGCAAAAGAAGGATTCGTACGGCCAATTTCAATCACAGATCCGATTGATGCAGCGGAAGATAGCACGCGGCTCAAATATGAAATCATCGCCTCAAAACGCTTGCTTACGAAATGATCATTTCCCGAGCCATTCGCGATGACGAGAAACAGCTAATCTTGTGATCCCGATCGCAAAAAGATCACAATCCAGGCAGAAAGAAATTCGTCACTCATATTTGCCTACTTAGCGTTTTGGTCGCTATGTCGGCCACTTTTGTTTCTATTAGAGAATTCCTTACAGTTTTCGATACATCACGCTTTCTGCATAATACCTTGTATTTTGTACACTCTTCTACACAAAGCCCTAACATAACTCCAACTTACGGAACGATTTGTTCGTAATTTTCTTCTTTTTAAATTACTTTAAGGTATGGGAGAAAATTTGGTATCCCCTCTTAACGTTCACACTAATGTTTATATTTTCGTAAATATTAAATATATTTGTGCAGTTTTAAATGGTTGAATTTGTGTGATTTATATTCATTTTTTGATATGTCTAATGTGCTTTTATGTGAACCATCGTTCAATTGTGTACTCTTAGTGAATCTTGGTAACTATAAAAACTATCATTGTTCTTAAATAACATGCGTTTTATATTGTCGATTCTAAATTTTTTCTGCCTTTACTTTAAATTTCATAGACTTTAACTACATACTTTAAATATGCTTTATTTTATTTTTGTGCATGTCATTGTAAGTGTATACTATTTGTAGTGCATTTAATTGATTGTATGTTATTTGTAAATGCCATTTTATTTTTCTCTTTAGGTCATAATAATGGTGTCTGTTTTTATATCTTTTAGTTACGATATTACTCTAAGTAGCTATTGGCAGATTCTAATCCCACTCTTTTTATGGATACTTGTTCCTAAGCTTCTCATAGTTCTTTTTTTAATTCCATTACTAAATATGTCCTATTCTCTATTAATTTACGTAGTCTTTTATAATTATTTATTAAAAAATAAATCCGAATTCGAGCACCATTCAGATAAGACCACCTTCGCTAATCCTTGAATTAAACATTTTACGCCATAAGTTAATTTTAGGTAAATTGTTACAGGCTAGGCTATTTTATTATAATATTGGCTAGAATGTATAACATTCACGAAAGGAAATCCATACCATTTTTACCACCTTTGCTACAGTATATCGAATATTTTTCATTTTGGCAAAGATTGGAGAGAAATGAACATTTTATTTGCCTTCGTCTCAAATTTCATGATGGACGCGATAGTGCAAAAGCTAATGTTGTACGCGTGATGGAAAAATTTAAATTCGGAAAAACTTTAGTTCATAGAGAACCAAGTAATTATTACCTATTTAAAGAAGGTAATCGAAAGAATTTTTTCGTTTGAAAATATTACGAATCATGTTAACTTCGGTGGCGTTTTTAGTTATGAAACCTCGCTTAATTCGTTTGGACACCGCTGTGCTCGTCGGCGGGATTTTCCAGCATCGATTACTCCAAGTTGGCGTTTTTCCTCGGAATATCCTCCTTCGAATGGTTGCCATTTTACTGCGGAATCGATGTGAACTCCGCAAAGCACAGCTAAGCTTGAAATGGGATGTTTCAGACTCCTTCAAGAGATCGTTTACTCCACATTCTCATACACGAGCTATTACACGCGCAGTGACGAAAGCAACCGTGAGTCAGTCATCCGTAGAAAAGGGGGAGGCGTTCCTTATTTAATCATGCAAATTTGCCATTTCGAAGGGAAATGAACGTTGCAGTCCGGCTAACTTGGGGGTTCGACTAACTTACGGCACGCGTGCCAGGAGTAGTTAGTAATTTGAGTGTTATTTTGGCACGCGGTCGGCGCTATCGTAGTAACTTAAAGAAATAAGCTTCACAGTAAATGTACTTGAATTCCGTTGAATAATATTGGATTGTCGTTAATGAAAACACTGTAAGCCCTATCATTGATATTAAGGTGGATAATATCAGCATCTCCTGCTAAACTTTGGCCATACTGTTTCTTAACTCGTTTAAACTAATTTGGGACTCTACTAATGAATTTTCGCATCCCTGTACTAACCTCTACCACACGGTCTCCGAGTTCAGACTGCTCACATTCTCTTTCTGTTCATTTATGATGAGAAAAGATGGTCGCAAAATCAAGAATTGCTCTCTGAAAGTAAAGAATCAGTTATTTCAGTTTTCGGTAATTTCAGGACGAGATAATAACAATTTAGTTGCGAGGATCTATTCAGAAGCATTCTGTGAGATATTTCCGAAATTTTCAAAGGCCATGTGTTCCAAAGAGCCAAACCGTAATATTTATTCTTCCGGTTTTCGCTTCGGTACAACGTAAAAATCAAATATTGATTCATTTCCGGTTTCGCTCCTTCTACCAATGTCAGATTGTTACTTTTCACTCCGTCTAATGTAATATTATATTATTCTAATGGCCATTTTTAATATTTCTTTTTGATTTACACTTACCACAGAAAAATACTGTTTTATGTCTTTCCACTGTTTATTAAACCCTCACTTACCATCGATAGCTTCGGTTGGACATTTCTGCATCTACTCAACAACAGCAACCTTCATACTTCCCTTTAGCACACAATCAACATTTAAATAAGCAAAATTGCGCGAATTGAGCTACGTACGATTTACTCATACCGGCTGCTCGGGAATATGGGTCTGAACCACATATCGACGCCAATGGTAAAACCATTTGTAATGTTCATTCGGAAGGCATGATTAGATCTGGAATATTTCCAATATAAACCTGCGGAGGTGGCGGATTGGTTAGCGTTCTAGTGTTTCTTCCATCAAGGTTCCGGGATCGAGTCCCGACCAAAGGAAAAGTTCTAGTTAGATAGTGATGGCGTGTGTTCGTCACTATTAACCATTATTGAAATGGATGTAACTGTAATTGTATTCCTGTTTCCATTAAAGAGATTTTATTAATAATTAAAAATTCGCCCGCAAATTCGACGTACAGAGGGAAAGGGGAAGCCCAACCAATCACCATGTACAATTGATTTCAGATGACTGAAGATACTAATTGACAGATGATACTAATTGATTACACACATTAACCCTTCATTTCTATATCTAAGTTGATACCTTGCAAATCACCGATCGGCGAGTGGCATTGGGGTATCAGTCGATCGATCTATTTCTTCATTTTATCACTATCATCGATAGTTTGCGAAATGATGTTTTTGGGAAGATTTTTCTTCTCATCTTAATTTCACTCATTTTACTTTCGTTGTCCGATCGACCTAAGTTTTGGAGTTCGCGTAACATCTCTTACATTTGCCGTTGATTTACTGTCCCCCAATCAATTTTAAAATCATTTTTTGAATCTTAGTTTCTATGAGGTTCTTTTGTACCGTATGTTAACTTACCATAGCCATCTTAGACAAGTTCTAACGACTTGCGCTTCAACTTCTCTAGCTGTTGTATAAGAGTTTCTTTCACAGGATATCATATATTTACCGCATATTCTAAAATCTAGAAAGCCTAGCATCCTGATGGCTGAAATAAATTAGTCATTTATCATCTCTGCGCATCTATAGACTATACGCCTAATAAATCAAAGTATTATCCCATTTGTTATCGCAGATTTATCGAATATACGTGTTTCAGTTTAAAATAATTCTGCTCATGATCCCTAGACTTCATTGATTGCTTGAAATACTGAAAGTTGGCTTAACAAATTTAACATAAGTTTCAGTGTGCCTTTTTCTAAATATACCCTAATACAAGATTAAGCATTTGGATAATGTTTTCAGGTTCAACTGAAATATATCGCTTTTCACTTCAACTTTTCTAATGCACGAATACTACACTTGTCGGCAGATTCTCATAGACAGCATGCATACTCAGAATGGTGTCTAAGTAGCGCTATGTAGCAGCATCACTAAGGGACTTCTTTGATGGATCTTTTCTATCGATAGAAGAAGACAGGATTCTAAGGTGTTAAAAATGTTCTAAAGTCCATATATGTTACAAAATTGGGTACCTTCTGTTAAATTATTCGATAGGTAGACTCCAAGAGGTTTCACCCAAGGCACTGCTATTATTATTTCTGGAGAGCAGTAAGAATTTTCATTTAGCCCTGATTTTCTTTCGAAGAAGTCATTTATTGAACATTTCAGCTCTCATTGCCAATTATCGCACCATTTTCGAAACCTAACCAGATCCTTTGATAGTGGAAGTGGATTGGCTTTCCATTGACCAGCAGATAACATTTTCGTCCGCCAATAGTCTACATATATCATTGATAGTGTTGCTAAAAGAGCTAGCAAGCTAATGCTAAGAAGAGCAAAGGACCTAGGACACTACACTGTGGGACACACATATTAACCATGTTGTAACTATTACCACCTAGTTCCATGCACTTTTCGGAGTATCGGAGGCCCTTCATCTTGTTTATCACTTCTTTATCGACGCTCACGAACTACTTTTACCGATTTGATGGTTCTCCACATGATAATTCTTCTCTTTTCCAAGAAAGGGATTGACTCTAGGTTAAGGTTATTAAACAGCCCCTCCAGTTGCGTGGGGAGCCGAAAGAAGTCCATTTAGATGGAGTTCCATTCGGTGGGGCGTAAGCCAAGCGATCGGTCCGACATCTGGTGGCAGGGGAGAGAAGTGGCTACTTATTCGGCCATGAAAAGGCATTCGTTGGCTCCCCCCAATCCCTCGAGTGCCATTGCCCGCCACCGGCGCAAAATCAACTCTTTAAGCCGTTTGAGGGTTCCTTGCGCACTGCGCTATTCATCTCCAAATCTAAGGGGACACCGAGGGGATGGATTCTGATTAAAGAGAGCTTTTTATCGTCCGGGATGAGATTGCGGCGAACCCTATTGCGTGTTCTCCCCCCTCTCGATCTGACACCATATTCATACTTACATGCGTAAAAACGTATTTCTTTCTTATTGGGGACGCTCGGGCACAAATGCTGATGCCAATCGCTGCACATGTCGACTATCCTGTGCAGAATGCGACTCAGATGGCGCTAGATGGGAGAATAAAGTTATTTATTGTAAATCAATGAAGTATAAATAACTAAGACTCAGACTTAGGTAATAATAACTCAGACTCTTCATTAAAACGAAGCTGTTAATGTGGTTCAGTGTCAAGGATAGCTAATAATCAACTATGAAAGTAAAGAATTTGATATCTTCTATTATATATAGCTAACTCTCCGGATATACCTATATCTATTATATATAGCTAACTCTCCGGATATACCTATATATATATAGCTAACTCTCCGGATATACCTATATATATATATATATATTTATAGGGGATACGAATTCTGACCATGTTCCACAAGCGCTGTCGACGTCAGATTTTTTCGACGTACTGGCCCTACACTCTAGATGCCAGAATAATGCAGACTTCGACGCTAGCTATCATTGGTTCGATGCCAGAAATTCCCAAAAATCGTAATTTTCCCATAAGAATGCATTGCGCGGATTTTTGAAAATTATTTTGAGGCACTTATCGCTAAGATAGAGGAACCAAAATTTCGGAGGTTGAAGTTGAGGTAGTCTTCTATGCTTCTCATGGAAAAAATGTAGCCAAATGACAGTGAGTTCGACGCCAGGTGGATGCAAAATTCTTCCATAAGAAATGCATTGGACGATTTTTTAAAAATGGCTTCCCGATAAGCTGGAAAGATAAAACCCGGAATGGTGACAGAGGCGTGGGACCTTCCCGATAAGATATTGAATCGAAACTTTGGAACGAGTAAGGATGGCACTTATCTAATATTATTTTGCTGTCTTCTCTCACGATCGGGTTCTTAGTTCGTCGCCAGGCGGTCTTTGGCGCGAAGTTTTAAATTTGAACTGAGGCAGTACTTGGTGTGATACTGTATTCAACGGATAGCTTGCAGTATGCAAGCAACTTTTACTCGTACCTATATATATATATATATATATATATATATATATATATATATATATATATATATATATATATATATATATATATATATATATATATATATATATATATTTATAGGGGATACGAATTCTAACCATGTTCCACAAGCGCCATCGACGTCAGATTTTTTCGACGTATTGGCCACACCCTGTAAATGCCAGAATAATGCAGACATCGACGCTAGCTATCATGAGTTCGATGCCAGAAATTCCCAAAAATCGCAATTTTCCCATAAGAATGCATTGCGCGGATTTTTGAAAATTATTTTGAGGCACTTATCGTTAAGATAGAGTAACCAAAATTTCGGAGGTTGAAGTTGAGATAGTCTCCTATGCTTCTCATGGAAAAAATGTAGCCAAATGACAGTGAGTTCGACGCCAGGTGGATGCAAAATTCTTCCATAAGAAATGCATTGCGGAAATCTTTGACGATTTTTTAAAAATGGCTTCCCGATAAGCTGGAAAGATAAAACCCGGAATGGTGACAGAGGCGTGGGACCTTCCCGATAAGATATTGAATCGAAACTTTGGAACAAGTAAGGATGGCACTTATCTAATATTATTTTGCTGTCTTCTCTCACGATCGGGTTCTTAGTTCGTCGCCAGGCGGTCTTTGGCGCGAAGTTTTAAATTTGAACTGAGGCAGTACTTGGTATGATACTGTATTCAACGGATAGCTTGCAGTATGCAAGCAACTTTTACTCGTATCTATTATATATAGCTATATATATATATATATATTTATAGGGGATACGAATTCTGACCATGTTCCACAAGCGCCGTCGACTTCAGATTTTTTCGACGTACTGGCCCCACCCTCTAGATTCTAGAATAATTCAGACTTCGACGCTAGCTATCATGGGTTCGTTACCAGAATTTCCCAAAAATCGCAATTTTCCCATAAGAATGCAATGCTCGGTTTTTTGAAAAATTATTTTGAGGCACTTACCGGTAAGATAGTGGAACCAAAATTTTGGAGGTTGAAGTTGAAGTAGTCTTCTGCATTACGAATGGAAGAAATGTAACAAAATGACCGTGAGTTCGACGCCAGGTGGATGCAAAATTCTTCTATAAGAAATGCATTGCTGAAATGTTTGACGATTTTTTTAAATGCCTTCCCGATAAGCTGGAAAGATAATACCCGGAAAGGTGACAGAGGCGTTTGAAAACATTCTATCATCAGGTTTACCGTTTCCCTAGTGGTCCTTGGTTCGATGCAAGACGGTCATTCCGATTCCACCATGTATTTCAAATGGGGAAAGCGGAATCTTATTTTTGGACCTTCCCGATAAGATATTGAATCGAAACTTTGGAACAAGTAAGGAAGGCACTAATCTAATATTATTTTACTATCTTTTCTCACAGAAGGGTCCTGAGTTCGACGCTAGGCGGTCTTTTGCGCGAATTGTTGCAATCTGTTTTGAGGCCGTTCTCGATGCGATAGAGCAATCAAAATTACGGTGTTTGCAGATGAGATGGTCTTCCATAGTACCAAAGGAAGAAATGTTAGCAAATGACCGTGTGTTCGACGCCAGGTGGGTTCGAAATGCTTCCGTAAGAAATGCATTGGTGAAATCTTGGATGATATTTTTTAAATCCTTCCCGATAAGCTGGAAAGATAAAACCCGGAATGGTGACAGAGGCGTTTGAGAACATTCTTTCACGTTATTCGCCGTTTCTACAGTGGTCCTTGGTTCGATGCAAGAGTGTCATTCCGATTCTACTATGCATTTCAAACGGGTATAACGGAATCTTATTTTATGACCTTCCCGATAGGATACTGAATTGAAACTTTGAAACACGTCAGAGTGGCGCTTATCTATTATTCGTATGCCATTGTCTCTCACGAACGGGTCCTGTGTTCGACGCCAGGCGGTCATTTACGCAAATTTTTAAAAATTGTTTTGAGGTCTTTTTCAATGCAGGAGACTATTCAAAATCACAGCGTTTGCGTTTGAAGTAGTTTTCTATAGAACCAGTGGAAGAAAGGTTACTTTTGACCGTGAGTTCGATGACAGATGGATGTAAAATTCTCACGTAAGAAATTCATTGCGGCAATTTTTAAGAATTTTGCTGGATAAGCTTTGAAGATGACACCCGTAAGGGGAGCTCATTGTAAATTTTCACCAATTAGCTTGCAGTATGCAAGCAACTTTTACTCGTGTATATATATATATATATATATATATATATATATATATATATATATATATATATATATATATATATATATATAGCTTGTAGAACTACTCGTTTATTTCCAACGGAAATAAGGAACGATGTAATACAGTAAACTTGTATACGAGAAGAGAAAATAATATATCCATCTTGCTTTAGTTTTTCGTACCAATTGCAAGTTGAATCTATCCGTGTGTATCCGTGTATGTTGATTAACAGCAGTAAGCCATTCTGCTCTTTTTCCAAGATATCACTTCCCGAAAAATATCTGATTTTCTAACCAGATAGAGTTTTTAGGTTTCTTCAAACCTTGCGAAATAATTTTATCATCCAGGAATCGGCGAAATTTTATAACGTTTTTTTTGTTAAAATCTTAGAAGTTATTCGATTTTTAATGGGAAACGTGACTGCAAATTTGTCTCTGTTTACGAAATATATCACCTTTTATTTCTTATATGGCGACCTTTACATATAACTTAATTAAGCGGAGGGGTAAATAAAAATATCTGAAACAAACAGTGGCATTTGCTGCCATTAAGAGTTCGTTTGAAAGAGATTAATTCCTACCGTATTTTGGTATATTTGGCAATAAAGTACATTATTTGGACTCAAAATCTATAATTCACAATAAGTATGAGAATTTGTGGAGAACAATAAGTAGCTCTTCACATAATGACATGCACCTAAGAAAAATTGCAAGGAGAAACGGACACGAAAAATGTCAGAAGAGACTCGAACCCGGATTCCCCAATTGCCGGATCGAGTCCCTGTCCCTCGGTTATTTTTTAGTGTCCGTTGGGAGTATACGACTTTGTATTGAATTTCCTTTCTTATGAAAGCCGTTTCGAGTGTGTTAGAAGAATCTTTCTTTAATTTACGCAAGGGAAATGAAGTTTGCAAACTATAAATTTGAACTTTGTATTTATCTCTTGTAGAATGGCTTAAACTCATCTCGGATCGATCTGAAGAGCTCTTTCATCAGTGAAATTGCCTATTGTCAGTAAAATGATTATATTCATCAAGATATAAAGTTGTAAAACATTTTGTTTAAGTGTTTCTGGCGAACGTAATTACACTTACAAACTTCGCATTTTATTTATCAGATTATTCCGCATAATTTTAACGCAAGGAATCAAGCAATGTGCGATATTTTATTCGTGAACATTTTCCGATTCATCGAGTAATGGCCAGTTTATTTTATAGCCATTCGAAAATCAGTGAATTCTTTGATTCGATTTCCCTGACCCATGGACGTGTGTTTCATTTCCTTTTCGGGCGTTTCCCTTATTCTGATTTCCATTTTCCGCCGATGCTCTTCCTCTCCCTTAAAAGTAACACCTTTACATTCTCAATTTCCTCTCTTTCATAAAATTCAAATTCAATTTCTTGACATGCTTCACGCTTTCTTTCTTCTTTCATGGAATTGAACTTACGTCACGGCCCAAGCAATCGAATCTATCATTCAAATCTCTTACCACAATCATTTTAATGATGAATTTTTCATTTTTTTGTAGTTCCTGTATTGAATTACTTTCTCATTTCCCCAGCTTACAGATTACTTGCAGCCTATATGGGATTGTAACGAAGAAGCTGTAAGCTTCTGTTATATTTTTCACATCTTCATCAAAGATCTTAAGGAGATCTAACTTTTTCTCTCTCTGCGAAGCTATCTTATTCCAATGGTCCATCTTTAACTTTTTGTAACTATCACAATAACAAAAATATGACCATAATTTTTAAGAAAATTGTTGTGTTTGTATTTTTCATTATTTAAAAAAATTACTCCAATTAACTATGAAAAACAACAACTTCTTTTGATGCTTCACTGATGTATATCTTTTATAATTATACTCTACCATCAGTAAGGTCTTCTCGGCAATATTGTCTGTTTCGTACGTCAGCAACGTAAGAATTGTTGAATCCTCCATTAATTACCAAAAGTACATAGAGGGAAACAAGACAAGATGAGGAGTGAGGTAGTGCTATCGTAACTGACAAGGAATACCGTAAGTTGAACAATCCCATGCAAGTTTAGTAGTGGCCCTTTATATACCTTTCTTGTGTCTCTCAATGGAGTGACAAGGATGAGCGCCATCATTCAGCACCACTCACACCTCATTCATAACATTTCATATCATCAAAGTGATCAACAAGACATGGACAACTGTAACTCAAAGACACATTTCCCAATCCATTTATCAAGGAATGATTAAAAGGAAAACAACGTTAA
This sequence comes from Pachydiplax longipennis, assembly GCA_036926295.1. Taxonomy (NCBI): domain Eukaryota; kingdom Metazoa; phylum Arthropoda; class Insecta; order Odonata; family Libellulidae; genus Pachydiplax; species Pachydiplax longipennis. The sequence goes on from JAVFKF010000015.1 coordinate 42,207,985, forward strand.
TAACGGAGAAGAAAATTTCTAATTTGGGGACTTAAATGGCAGAGTAATCAGAAGTAACCGTGATAACGTCAATCATTTAATCCCTTCCCAAAACGAACAACACAGGGAGAAGGATAATTAAAAGAACTATGACTTCCATGATGAGTGAGGATGAAGAGTGGGTATCAAGATACGGTGGCAGGAACTGGTGTAGTAGAATAAATAATAGTCATAAAAATTGGAGCTAATCGAAGAATGATGTTTTATTTATATTGTTTATTTAGTTGTTACCTTCACAAACATCCACTTATGGACAACACGATACCATTATTCGTAGGCTCAAGAATGGTTATCAAGATACGGTGGAAGGAACTGGTCTAGTGGAAATGATAAAAATTGAAAATAAACGCAGAATGATGTGAGGACCTTTATTTTATTTATTTTGTTTATTTATTTTGTTTATTTATTTGTTACCTTCACAAACATCCACTAATGGACAATACGTTACCATCATTCGTTACCACCGAAAGAATACGATGAAAAATCGTGTGGGATTTCCAATAGAAAATCTAGAAAATACTTCCACCCTTAGGAGATCCTTTTTCTCCTCCCATTTCGATAAATTGTGGTCCCTTTATCCTGAGAGCCCCCTACAATTTCCCCACGCAAAGGATACCTTCACTCAGAAACCCTTAACCTATACTTAACCGCGGTCGACCGTCTATTCCCTGGAAATTCGTCCACTTTCTCTTCTCCTGAGGAGGCTTCAGGAAAAAACAGGTTACCTCCAACTAAACAACTTGAAATTGAAAAAAAAGGCATCGCAGGAGATTCCAAATTTAGATATCATTAGTTAAGTGTTTGAGATTCCATCCGAAATCTATTATCGACGATACGAAATAAATCTGTATTGGATGGCTTTCCTTGTGGTTCTTCCCTCATCTTCTTTTGACGATTCCTCGAAGTGAATTTCACCGAAGAAACAAAGCCTGCTAGCGTTGGAAAAGAAGTTTTTCTTAAAGGAACTCGTCAAACCGGAGACGATTAAGTATGTACATACATTAAAAGTAGCGTAAATTTCTCCTCGTGACATACATTACGATCTTGCTAAATTTAATCAAAATCTTGTGTATGCATGAATGGTGCTGTAACAAAGTAACAGATTTAAGACAAATATTTTTGTTGCTTTGGCATCTTTATCACTTATAATTAATCCACATTTATTCTGATTGTATGTACATTCTGTGTACAAACACGAATCCGTTATGACTTTGGAATGAAATAATTTTTTGAAAGAGCTTCGACAGCTGAGGACATTTCGGACATCAGCCTCCACCGGGAATCGAACACGGATTTACAACTTTATAATAAATGAAGATATCTTTTAGTATTTGAGGGAAAATGTGCGTATGTTTGCTTAGCCAAAACTTCAGGGGAAATCATATTACAGGTATATAACATTTTGAGGCATGAGAAGCCTAAATCACGAATGATCACTTGGGGCGCCGACGTTAGGGATGTGCATGACGTTGGGCGTTACCGCTGCTTTAGTGAGGCGCCTAAATTCCGGCAAAGAACAAATAAGGGTTTGTTTTACTGACCTTCTGGAAAACCTCAAAGTTAGGGTTTCCAATTATGCCGTTACATGTGTATTTTCCATACCACTGTCTCATTCCATTATGTCGGCAGTATCATTCAGGTGCCTACGTAAGAAAAGTCACTGAACCAGATTCATGTCCCGGGCCTGACAGAATTGTTATGCCCATTTTTCTTTGGAAAGTTTCTTTGGCACAAGCCTCATCGTGCAGAACCATCATGTTCTCTTTCCTTGCAATATGTGGTTACGTTTACGAGTTAAAATGCGCTTCTGTTTGGCATTTGTCTACTCAAACTACGAAGCATAAAGTTCGTTTTGAAAGAAGGACAACGTTCGCAAATTACTCGGAACAATTAATGGAACATAACTGATGTAACATAATTTCTAACTCGAATGGCTGCACAAAAGGTGACGTGCTTGGGCTTATTGACTTTCAAGACGTCAAATCCATCTTTTTTCCCGTATTTAACAGAAACTTTTTTACTTGTACCAAATGCTCCAAATGGTTATCTGGCAACCCCACCCAAGGCCTCATTTTAGCGGACAAATGGATGAATAGAAGCTCGTTTTTCGCAAAGGGGAAGAATCGACGGAGCGAGACGCCTGGTGGCGAAGGGCGGAAGCTCGCAATTGGAGAAATCCATCTCAAATGACTTCATCGGCGCGACACCTCCTCCGTAGATTGCCCCTTTGAGTATTCGGGTTGTTTAAATCGAGGGTGGACGGGCGTCCCGTAATTCCCGAGGAAAAGAAAAGACTATCTCTGCTTCTTGATCAAAGATCGACCTGAAGGTGGGGCACGCTGATACCCAAATCGATACCATCATTATTACTGTTATCATGGAACCCTCTCCAGGCGAGTTTAGGCCCAAACCTAACCTTGCGTATCGTAAATAAACACTTAGGTATCCGCGGCGAAATGGATTTTGTGAAGAGCACGAGTGGCAGTAAGTGTCGGTAATGACCGCATAGTGAATAAAGCCGAACAGAGGCTGCGTGATCGGTATGATGTGGGTTTCACGTTGGTTTGGAGGTAAAGAAAGGACGCATGGAAATAGAATTATAGATATAGTGTATAAATAGATTGCGAATGGTTATAAAGGGAGAGGAAGACCGAGTAAAAGTTGAATGAAGCGAATGACATACTGAATATAGGAAATATATGTACAGACGATTCCTAACACACCTAATTTCGACAAACATAAACAAAGATATACGTAGCGAATTTCAATGGCCGAAAAATGTACGGAAAACTCTAACTTGGAAACAAATGACGCACTTTTTACGATGTTCATTAAGCGAATATCTCCGTCTGCCTCAGTTCTCGCGTGTTTTGATCGAGTGTGAATCATTGTCCTATATAACTAATGGTTAATTTGAAGTTACTCCACTTTCTACGGGTGTCGTCTGACTTGTGATAAATTTGAGTTACGTAGTGAGTATAGAAACGGTCCACATACGTATGTCTAGAACTTTCTGTAAGAAGAATGCGTAAGAATAAAATTTATAAAAATAAACAGTGAAAAACGTATGCAAGAATAGGAAAGTCTGCCACCCAATATAGGCTTACTTCGTACATGTCTCAGCCCTATATTAATTCGTAAGTATTCATTACTGATAAGCTAATTTCAGTGGATTGATTTTAGCTACAAACCGTATGTGTTTTAAAATGCATGTCCTCCCGTACTTATAGGATATTTTACTATAACTCATGCTATGATAAATTTCAAAAAGTCAACTTTTGAACTTATTTTGATTTTCGTAGTTTGTAGGATGTAAACGGGATTGTTGCATATCAAAATCCGCAGCCGTAACACGAGTTATTGATCTTTGAGTTCACCGCTACCCTTCAAATCGTCCTCAAAGTTGTTTGCACGCGAAGCTCCACTTTATTTACATAATATTTCATCTTCTCTTTCACTCAAGACATGCTTATTCCATATTTCACTAAAAGATTTTCCACTACTTTTGCTTTAGAGTCGCTAAAGAAATTTTTCATCCACTCGAAAGCGTTCGATATCTATAGTACGGTTCTCTCACGGCTTCATGTTTGGATGCAAAACTTAAACACAATTTTTTCTCATTTTAGCCCGAGTCAAAGATTTCCTTAATGTTGATAATTTGAATGTATCTCTTTAATTAATTTTTGTAATCCTTTTCTGTTTGATTGAGAGGTCGATTTCAGACCATATTTTTTCAGAAATAAGGTTCGTTATGTAGGCCGGGAAATAAGGCTTAAAATAGATTTCATTTTACGTATCGAACTTGAGAGCTATAAGCGAATATTACATTCGCATTAGTCAGGATAGATAAATAGACCATTTATTGGCAAGGTTAGGCCCATCGGGGCCTCTCTCTCACCTCATACGCCATCATAATATGTAAAAATATAAATATAGCAAGAAGAAAGAGTACAGTGTGGGAAAATCTTTGCAACTGAAGGTTGACAATGAAAAAACCCAAGTTGCGCAAAAACTCCCGCAGAGAAGGAAGGTGAAATAAAATCGTGAAAAGTAAAAAATAAAAAGGTAATATATGAAGAAAATAAAGAAAGGAAACTCGAATACAGAAGTACAAAACACAGATAAATGAAAGTTTAAAAGATTCGGATAACTAAAGAAATAACAATAGAAATGAAAATTAATATAAAGAGCATGATTATTAAAAACCAATGTAATCTAATAACTAATTTAATATAATATAGTACCTTCATGAATTAATAAAATGATCTAAGACAGATGTCATTATAAGAATTTTTCTCGGACAATTCTTCTCAAGATTGTTTTCAATAAAAAGTTTTAGTTTTGGTTCAGGACATTTTGCAACAAATAATAACTTAAATTATAACCTCTATGATGAATCTCAATGATATTATTATAACCACTTATCACATTAGGAGCAGCTACCAGCGTCCATAAAATAAATATGTAACAAAATGTTGAAAAGTCATATGATTTAAAATAGATGAAGTGATGAGATGCTTTTGTGATTAATGCTTGTTTTTTGTTTATTTTTTGTGTTTTTTGTTTCGGTATTTACTATAAAATGGTGACTACACTTCACATGAATCATTTAAATAAATTAATGAATGAAACTACGAAAACATTAAAGAATCCGTGTGTATGGGTCGACGCCGACTCGAGTACATACGATGACTTTCATTTTCGATGCCGGATGTCTCGGTAAGTGAAGACATTAATGGGTCGCGCAATGAATGATAAGCATATTTCAGCAGCCTTTTGTCGCTTGTATCAACAAATCAAAGGGAGAGAACATAGTTGTCAATCGGATGGCAGATGATTGTTTCGCCGACGAAATATTTGAATGGTCACGGAGGGTTTCCGGTGGTTGAGAGTGGGGATAATGGCAGTTTTTCCGAGAATCGAGAAGTTCCGAGAAGGTGTCATTAGCGATGAAAGCGCCCTCATCGGAGAAAGAGCGAAGCGAAGCCTCGATAGAATGAGGGAGACGAGCACTTTTCCCGTGAAAGATCCACTGTTTGAGGATTGGACACCTCTGAGAAATCCAAGCGAAGGTTAATTTATTTATTCGATGGAAAATCCATTTAGGCCAAGTTCTACGGCCGGAATTGTCGCTATCATCACCTGCCTCTCGACAGCTTTTAGTGGGATGTCCTTCATAGCACTCGGTCCTCAACATCTTCGTCTAGTATTACTGCCATTTCTATCCGTTTCCATTTGATTTTCACACCTTGATTCTTCTTGTAATGCAGCTTCGGTTTATCGTATGTCCTAACCCAGGGGTGGAGAATTTTTTTTCCATAGGAGAGTTACTTTTAGCATTAGGTCTCACAAGAAAGGTCACATGTTAGGTTAAACTTAGGATTTTTTTTACATACACTCTTTCTAAAGCTTTTCCACTCTATTTCTATTTAAAACTATTGTACTTAATTTTTTATTAATATCATTGACAAGAGGTTAGATGAAAGAAGAGACTTTTTAGTCTCAATATCGCCTTAATAAAGATCTCTTAAGACATACGAAACCATCAGGCAACTCTTGCGTTGCACGTTACTTCTATTAGAATAGTTAAATATCGAAATTTTATATGATTATTCGAATTAATTCATTGAATAAGCTGAAGGCGAACATTTTCTGCTTAATTTATCACTTGGCGAAATTCGTAAGATTGGAAAATATTTAAATATAGGTATTTGTAGAGGAAGTGGGTAAAAGGCAAAAGTGAACGCCCAAAAACGCCAAATGTGGCCTGAAGGCCACAGGTTCCCCACCTCTGTCCTAAACGTTCTTATTTTTATATTTTATGGAATATTTTGAATTGCCTGTTGGAATGAGTTAAAGAATGTGCTTTTTGCCATTCTTTTTGTGTAAGTATATTCCATAGCTAATATGATCTTAAATTATTGAGATACGCTATTTATTAAAGCAAACGCTGCGATTTGTTCATCTTTCCAGATATCAATAATTGAGAGGATCTCTTCTAAAACATCGATTGTTTATACTTATCTCCATAAGGAAAATATTCTAAGGAAAAACTATAAACAACTCAAAAAAATTATGCAGAATAATGGCATTTCTCTCCTTGCTAAGATTTTAATTGAATTAACTAAGCGTGACTTTTTTGATACTTTTAAGTAAATGATATAATTTTTAAATTCAATTTTTAATAATTATATCTAAGAGTCACGAATAATGTTAACTGTACGAGGTACGAGGATTATTTATCGAGACGAACAAACCGGGATATGCTGCGGGACCTAAACTAAAACTGAACCGAAGTTTTGCGCTTTCATTGAATCAAAGTGTAAACCGGAACGATAGGATAAACGGTTCGATTCGTTGGTGTTGGTAGACCGAGAATGTGATGGCAAAGCCGCGACAGAAAAACATTGAAAGGCAAGAAAGATAAGTATCCGAAGAAGGTTACTCATTTCTCATGTCGGTCTTTTTGACTTCACCATTCTCTATCTCAAAAACAAAACTTAAACACTCTCCATGGTCCACTTTTAAGGTTTCTTTTTAACTTTCCAGGTTTCGCTGTCATAATGTCATAAAAAAACATTACACTCCTAGAAAAACTTTAAAAAATATAGTAAAACTAATAAAAACGCTCCCTCTAAAGGCGTGTTTTCCTTTCTGTCCTGCTCCCTTTCACTCTAAACACAAGGTAAAAATGCCCTTTAAGATGCTCTGCTGCCCGCTTAAAACGCGGATTTTTCTTTAGACGCACTGAAACCCCAATCCTTCCCCTTTGTCTGTAGACCTAAAATCGTTTACATCATTCTTTCTTAAGTCTCCATCTGTCATCCAGAAATTGTTTCAACGTAGAGTGAAAAATGACCAAAATTAAGTAACAAAGGAAGATCATCTCATTGTATGAAAAATAGATAATCAATTTGTTATAAATCATACCAAGATGGCTACCAATATTACACATCAATTCTTTGGAATTTCTAGATATCTACGGCTGTGTTAAGCAAATCAAACTAAAAAGATTACTTTTTTAATGCGTAAAGCACTTACTTAAAATTAAAGAGCCAAAAACCATTCCCTTTTGTTCTCTAACGTAAAATAAATTTTTTAAATATTCCGGTTATAACACTCTGTAACTCTCACAGTAGATTTTTAATTTGGCATATGTCGTCAACGTGTTTAATTTTTATTTCTTGCACACTTCAGTACTTTCTTCGAAATTAAATAAGACAATGGTCCTAGGAAATCGGGACATGTAAAAAAATAAGTGAAATTGAATAAATATTCTTACTGTGAAAAACCAATATTATTTTTGAGTCAGCGTTGCGAGAATTCGGATAAAATAAACGAATATTTTGTAAAAATTTCGTGGTTTTAAACAACCCATTCCCTTGGCGACAAAGGTGATCATTGAAGTCGAGCTCACTCATATCCTCATAGGAATATATTTGGAATATGAGCTCCCATAAAATTAAATCAATACTTTACGGTTGTACCTGGTGGAACGTCATAACGAAATTTGAAAGCGATGCACGTCGTAATTTCAACCAAAATATATTTATTTTATTTTACGACCAATTTCGACCTACCTCATCTGAACATATGCCGAAACCAATCATATACCAAAATAAAACAACTTGGTGGAAATTTATGAGGTATCTACACTGATTTCAATTTTTGCCGTGCAAAATTACTGGTAAGAAGACGTTAATCGTTTCCTGGATAACTTTGTTGCTGGGAAATTAAAAAAAAGTTTAGTTTTACCATTACTGATTTCCTTAATATCAATGACAAGACTTATAGCTTTTCGTGTACTCTAAGATTTAGAACTTTACTTAAAATGTGTCCCTCATTAAAATTCATTTAACCGTGTCGCGGAGAGTTTGAACCACTATAGACTTGAAATTCAATGTAGATTAGGTTTCTCCATTCATGACGGTTATTATTGAAGTGACGGAATTATTCGCATCTCTACATTAACTAATTAATATCAATATCCGTATCCCAGTCTCTCTTCTTACAGGATGTAAACAAGAGTATTCGCCAAAAATGCATCACCATAAATTTATCCCTCAATAGATCTGCCAACATGCGATTTAGCGCTTTACTGAATTTGAAATAAAATTTTTACATTTGAGAAATAAGATCTTTTGACAGTATATATTTCTTAAGAGAATACGCCACATTCTGATAATCTCTGGTTGTTGGAATAATTAAAGAAATCGTTATCTCTATAATTTCCATTTCCGATAGTAAGTACTAGCTACTGCCTCTTCCTTTTAAATTAAGATCAAACAAGACGCTATCTTTCAATCAACACAATTTTCTCCCCTCTAATTCAAGCTATTGTGATCTGAGGTGATAATACTTTTGAATTAAGGAAATAAATGCAAAGAAAAGTAAAGATTTGTGTATTGTGTAAAGGAGAAAGGAACAAGAACATGTCAATCGAGTATAGATATGAAGAACTAGAAGTACTACATGGAATACTTTTATACTAATGTATGACTACGATTAATTATAATTACGAGTGACGGAGGATACGATGAAGAAATCTTAAACGGAAAAAGAAATGAAAATTCTATGTATTATCAATTCAATGAAATACATAGTAGCCTAATAGTAAATAGGAGGTAACTATTAAAATAAAGATGCAGCTCTATCAGTCTATTGGTTCCCACTCTGTTATATGGAGTTGAAAGTATACCATGGCAAGGCTAAATGGCTGATATAACACTAAAATTCAGCCTAGTTAAATGGAGTACTTGAGAAGAGCAATAAACAAAACCAAGTAAACAAAACAAAAATAAACAAGAAGACGTAGAGTACGTAATAAGAGAATAAAGGGAGAAGTGAAACAGAGACCACTGGAGAAAGAAATGGAGGCAGGACAACATAAATGATATGCATATACATTTATAATGGAGAATGACAGGATTGTGAAGCAAGTGCTTGAAGTGAAGATACAAAAGAATGGAGGAAGAGGTACTTAGACCAAGAATAACTTGGGAGAATGGGATAGAGTGGATTTGAAGTCAAAGAAGTAAGACTATGGGAGAGATGAGAAGAATGATGAGGTGACAGGCTAAGGCAAACTCCTCAGGGGGAGCTAGAAAAACGGGATGAGGAAGAAGAATTAGGGATAATATATAGGTAAGGAGTCAGTATTTGAATTAAAAATTTTAATAAAAGCTCTCATCAAGCGCACAGTTTATGAATTTTAAGATAAATTATCCTTTATTCTTCTTTCGCATCTCTGCTGAAACTAGTGTATACTTATACCATATAAACTTTTGGTATAGTTATTACAAATAGGTTGAAAGAGAATAGCATATAGTTCCTATAATTCATGGGTTACTGTGGCAAAATATTTTGGAAGACATTATGAATTAAAATGAAAGGATATAGAAATAAAACATCGTGTAGTATCCCGATAAGATACATCAGGGGTTCCAAGACATATAACAGAATGGACAGTGTGTTCAATCGTGGTGAAGGCGATCTCGGGTTCGATTCCCGGTGGGGGCCGATGTATGCGAAATGACCTTAGCTGTCAATGCATTCTTAACAGTACTACTACATAGTACATGGGGAGTTCATGTAAGACGGTGATATTCCTTAAAAGGCGTGTTGTTGAAAATTGAAAAACGCAAAACTTTTATGAATTTTAACTTCATTATTGTCACGCGCAGGCTATTAAGCCTTTTTTATATATTCTAAGAATCAGCAATTTTATTCCAAGAAACCCATTACAGCTCAAACAATCTAATAATATCCTCTAATTGTGGTCTTAAAATTAAATTTGAGTTCCGTCATGCTTGAAGTTCGCCAGTCCAGTAAAAATATTATTAATTTTCATTTTGCAGTCATACATTCTTGAACGAGATTAAAATTATACTCGTGAAACAAAATTTAATTCACATCCAGATGCCGCTGGTTACTATAACTAGTCATTTCATGAAAGTATGAATCCAGTCGTTTTTCGAGAAGACTGAAAACCCCTCATTTCTACGATGTATATTCTCCTAATTGCTGAAAATAACTCTATTCTCTTCCAAAGGAGCTGAATAAGTTATTTTCTACTCCATTCCAAAGGACTGATAATTGCTTCCGGTAGCTTTGCCCCGCTACGTCGAGGGCCGATACGTTATCAATCTTCCCTCGAAGACGAAGAGAAGGCGAGGGCGCTATTATACATTTCAATTTTCGAAACACGATTGTACGCTATTTTAACCTATTAATTCTAATCTTGATACATTCGTGAGGCTTTCAGAAAGTTCCCGGAACACACTCATTGTCGTCCGCTAAAACCTATTCTTACGTCACAGTCTCGTGCTCTTGAATTAGTCAAGACTTTTCCTTATTAGATACTCGCTAAGACTCTGTGAAACGATATCGCTAGGTTGGATTTTAGTTTGAAATCATCTCAGCCGAAGCAAAGCTTGATTCCGAAAGCTTAGTGAACACCCCTCGCTAAATTAAAGGTTAAGATTCGCTTAATAAGTGAGAATCACACGAGTTTAAAACTTCGCGCATTGTTAAACAAAATGGTGCCTAAAATCATGATTGCTGAATATGAGATAAACGCTTCGCTGCATTCATATGACAGTTGTGTACAAAAAGCGTTCTGTATTTGACACTGTCGTTAAGAGTTAAATTGTTTACATGTAGTAAGATAACATGCAAGAGGAATACTTTCAATTTTTCATGACTTGTTAATTTTTGCGCAAACATAACTTTTTGGAACGATATAACGGAAGAAACTTTCCCAAAGAATAATAGACTCGGAAAAAGTCCGACGGGACCGGGAATCGAACCCGGGTCTCTTTACCCATTCCTTATTTATAAACCTTAGGGGGGTATTCCCGATCGGGCAATCGGGAGACCTGGGTTCGTTTCCCGGTCCCGTCGGACTTTTTTCAGGTCTATTCTTCCTTGGGATTTTTCCTGGGTGCACGCCCTAACGTGCAAAATCACCCTTTACCCATTCCTTGGAAGAAACTTTGCCAAAAAGACGAGTTATGGTATACCTAAGTATCACAAATTGAAATTTACACAAACAGCGGTCTTTCAGCATAATTATGTTATCGAAGCGTCTGAAATTTGTATTCCTGGAATGTACATGTATATCTATATACACCATTATGGATTCTAAAATAATGGGACAGTTCCAGTATGTAATCAAAGTCTCGATCGATATTCTAATTTTTCCCGATTTCTATAAAAACTCCATAGAAGAAAGTTACAGAAAGTTAGGAGTAGTATTTTAATATGAAAAATATATACACCAGATTCCTATCAACAGACTCCAAATGCAGTGCAATGGTCAAATGAATGAGAAAATTCTCCTTTCTCCTCAAAGCCATCTTTTTCTGCTTGAGGTGCGTTACAGATTGAAGTTCATGTTGGGAAGTGGAAAATAATTATGGGGTTTTGATACTTGACATGCCTTTTGACTTTTGAGTACGAATCACATTATTTTATGCAGTTATTAATGTTATACTTTTATCTACTTGATCAATTTTACCATCTCCCTTCCATTTCGAGTTTAGATTTGGTGGGAGTAATGAGAAAATAATACCATCTACTAATTGGCTTACATTATTTTATCAATGATTTTTATTCTTGACCGTAAATATATTTAGTTTAGTTTTTACGTGTTCCAGCTACATAAAGAAATATATTCTATTCTATTTTTGTTTCAGGATAGTGGAACAATTACCTTTGTTTAAGTGTCGCTCATGTTTGTGATAATGTGAAAGCTACTCAATATAAATGTTGCTAATAATAGAAGATTATTAGCAACATTTAAGAAATTTATTAGCAACATAGAAGAAAAGTTGCTAATAATAATACAAGAGATATGTTTACAAGGAAAGGTTTGGTTAGTACCTCACATACTTATCTTAAAGTAACTACCATATCATTGCCTTGATTTTCTCCAATTTCTGGTAAGAAGCCGCATTTTCGTGAAAAATATGGCAAATGTAAAGTTATAGCAGAAACATCTTGATACCGCTCTATTGTTCTAGCCTCATTTTCTGTGTGAGTTACTTGTTTAACAAAGTTACTATTGTGGGAGGGATCTTGAATCGTCTGCATCCACCCCTTATGATTATTATTATTATTATGATTTTTACTGTGGGTAGGGCGTTCGCATTTGGTGTGGGGAGTCCCGGGTTCGATTTCCTATGAGGATCAATATGTACAAAATGACCTCAGCTATAAAAACACTTTTAAAAGTAGTACCACTTTCATTTGTTTGTTTAAATACTCTTATTATCTGAAAAGAGATACAAAATACGATAAATTTAAATAGCAAATATTTTAATACAAAATTTATAATAAAAGACTTATTTTAATAGATGAAATCAAACATCTCGGAAACGTTGTTTTCAGGGTATAATCTCTTTACAAACTTTCCTATGTTTTGAAATATATGGGAACTGAAGGAATAACTACACTCTCAAAGAAGAATATTTTCAAAGGTTGAATGTCTCAGTCGGTCTTGTTGTAAGCTATTGAAGAAACTCAAACCGTACATACGATTTCTAATTACATTTCCGATAACACTTGTTATCTCGTCTAAGCCGATATTTTTACGATTAACAGCGGTTCTTCTGTGGGTGAAGACGAATAGAGAATCAAAGTAAAATAGGTAAAATTCATATCATGAGGTGAAACAAATGCGAATCGTTGGTAATCAAGATTTGGATTTAGATCAGGTTCTGAACCCTACATCATTATGTATTTTAAACACCCAGCCTTTATCTCCGTATTTCAAAGAACAAATAAATGAAATTTGACCGAAAGTAATGGAATGGTCTTGGATGTAAGGTCCATAATTGTAGATTTGCGGTTAGACAGCCCGACTAAGCCCCATCAAGCTTGACAGTGCTATATTTATATTTAATTAGTACATCAATACTACTTGAATACTGCTTTTAGATTTTTTGTTTTCATCATTATCTTGGCAATTTTAATTTAGAGATACAAACGTAAATACGGAAAAAAATACTTACCAAATCGAATTTCATTGAGCCTTTTTAGTAAGATAGTTCACATTAGTCGACGAAAAACAAACCTTCAAACAAAATTTTTTGTAATAATCCAATCATCAAACTTCGCTAGTCTCCTCCTTCAATTATGACTTTTTTACTCTCATTTCCTTTATTTACTGTCATTTCCTTGTTCGCCAACTGGAAACGTAGCAATTTATCTAATCTTCATAATTTACGGTAGATTCGCATCGTTGAGTTCCAAATCAATTGGCGAACTCTTGTTGATGTCATCTTCAGGATTATATTTATCTTAACAATATCACTGCTATTAATGGGTTATATTCAAAGATATTGTCTAAATTTCAATGTATTCTACGAGAATTCTCCGTCCAACGTGACGGAAAATGAATGTAACTAAGTATACTACAAATAAATCCATAAATTAAATATACAAAAAATAAAACTATATTTAACTATAAAATACTGTAATTATCAATCACAATCGAATTGAAAGTTAGAAATATGAGCGGGATGCTTACAATTCACTTAATATTATGCATAATATTATCAAGATAGTTATACATAATAATTATCTTGATACTGCTCATTGATCCTCATTGATTGCGAATAAACACCACAGAACTTTAAGAGAAATGTCAATTTATGAATTTAGGTATGGGGATTACGAATAGGACTTGAATCTTCAAGTAATATATTCCATTCTCTTATCCTTCTGTTAATAAGAGAGTATTTTTATCTGTCCTTAGCTTTCTTTGTTACATCAAACTTTATTTGATGAATTTTATTTGGTTGGCGTTTCTAACATCTTAAATTTCGGCGTGTAATAACAAAATTAGAAACCATATGCAATTTAATATTCATATTATTGAAACTCTCATATTTTCCACATTTAATCGAATGGTTTGCAAATGTATTTCCTCGAAATTCACCCAGGAAAGTCCAAAATGTCCTTCTGTGCTAGATTACGGTGACCAAGCGCCTGAATAAGAATGAAACAGAAGATATGGAGTCCAAATGTAACATCATTAGTTATACTGTCAAATATCTCGTCATTATCCCGCGCCATAGTTCTCTGCGAAATTAAGGACACAGAAAATCAGGGCGATGTTTATTTCATCGCATTGTGAAAGGGCCATCAGAGACACGGAAAGTCACCTAAGAGTGCAGCAATAAATAGTTTTTAAGAAATATCGATAAAATAAAAACAGAAAATATAATGAGGGAGAGAAATAAACTGTCCCAAAGGATTTTTACCAGATGGACAGTTGGGAAAGAATAATGCTAACAAATCTAGGTCTATCGACAAGAGCGGAGGATTGGCTACAGTGGGTTGCAGTGCATTTAGAGATGGAAAAATCCACGTTATAAACAGATGAGGGAGCTTCTTAAGCGGTATTTTACTATGTGCTTAGTGCGGAGGGGACCGGAACCGAAAGAAAACCGCGTAATTAGGGGGTAGCATCTTAATCGGGAGAGTTTTTACCGGGTTTAGTGTAATTACCTTTGTAAAAGTGAGTGTAGTAGCTTACTTTTCGGAGTAGATTATCATTTTTCTTCGCTTTAGTTATCATGGGTTAGTGAGGAACAATATATGGAACCTTTAAGAAACCTTTCCGTTTCGTTTTGCGATCAAAATTTCAATGAAAAACGGACATTTCTCTTCACTTCCAGTTGCACTTCCTCCAACTTCGCACCGGTTCGAACCGTCTTTTTCGTTCCAAACATTTTAATGTTACATCCTTCTGAGAGTTATTTGTTTAATTATACTAGCTATATTCATTTACATTAATATAAATTTTAGAATAAAGCATTTTTAATTGCAAGTCGTAGTTACCATTTTGGTAGTTTGGGTAACCTTCATACATTTACATGAAAGTAAATCGTTGTTGTTTCGAACCGGAACTCGGAACGGAGTAAATAATGGTTTTCGGTTCTAGTTGAAGAATTTTATCTTTGATGTTCTGATGCGGTTTTTGCTGTTTTTTAGGTATAGAATTTCGGTTTCCCGGTTCGATGGCCTATACTAAGTTAAAACAATATTGTTTCCAGCGCTACGTTGGTTAAAAGACTGCCAATAGGACACCGCTGTATTGGACCGAAACTTGATGAGCTGAGAAGCGCCAGTATTTTGGAATAAAACTTATTTAGTTACAAGTCGTAGTTACCATTGTTTGGGTAACCTACCTACATAGAAGTAAATTGATATTACTTAGAAGAAAACTTATATATTTATAAAAATAAAAACCATCTAATGAATCAAGATTTCGGCTTTAATAAAACTTTATACAAATTATTAGACACATAACACATTCCGCTCTTCTTTTGTTTTACATCCTCTGCAACATACGTTTTAACTTCTCTATACAGTCTGTGGGTGTCACTGCTTCCCTAAAGATGACTTCTTGGAAGTCGAAATACGTATTGGCCAACTTTTACGTTTATTGATGGTTTTTGGAGTTCTTTCTTTTAATTAAGTTGATATTGTTTCGAACCGAACCTCGGAACGATATAAATGACGGTTTTCGGTTCCAGTTCAAGATTTCCATTTTCTTTTCGAGTTTGGGATCGGTTTTCACTCCGGCAAAATAACGATTTTCACGGTTTCTGTTTGGATTTGGTTTTCGGTTTCGGTGTCCCGGTTCGATGATCTGCAAGAAAAAACATTCTATCCAGTACAGTACTACATTGGTTAAAAGACTGCCAATCGGACACCGCTGTATTGGACCAAAACTTGATAAGCTGAGAAGCGCCAGTATTTGGGATTTTCGTCGAAGAGAAGGGGAACCAGTTTAGGAAGAGGACTTTCGAATGGATCGCACGGAGTTAAATCATTCTCTTCTTCGTCGGCAGCCGCTAATTTACGATGCGTCGTCAGATTCGTGTCTCCGGCTCATTGGTTAGCTCAGAGGTACGGTAGTTGGGGAAAAAGAATGGAACAGCAATTCAAAATGACGCTTCCATACGAGTTAGAAGTTGTTGCCAGTTAACACCTGCGTCGAAGCGGGTTGTTCCGCGAGGAAAGGGTTCTCAGTTTGAGAGAGTCAAAATATTAACGCGTCGACTTAATAGAACACGGAATAATTATACGAAGTTTATGACCTCTGATGTATGAAATGAAGAGATCGACGAAAAGCGGGTCTAATGGCCTCTTTCGATAATTATGGAGTAAATAAATGATGGCTTAATAAACTAAATTAGTCGCGACTTCGTGACATCTAGTATTCTAAATAGTGAACTTGCTTAAATGTGTTAATTTTATCAATTATCGTTCGCCTAAAATTGGAGAGCCATAATCTTCTCAATTTTTAAATTCATTAAATGTTGGCTGCCATTTTTGGCCAATGTTCTTGGGTTTCGACTTCATTGTGCTAGAAGAGTTCCAAATTTCATAAGAATACATGCTTTATTCGTTTTTTCTAGCATGCTACATTATTTTCATCTAGAAAGTTAAATTATTATTATTAGAGTATCTATATTAGGCATAAATCATAAGTAAAATTCACAGTCTCTGGCGATATCTAGTGGAATAACGTCATTATAAAGAAGAGCAATTTGTACTTTTCCACAGTATTTATAAATTAATAATTTATGTAATAATAATAATTAATAAATAATTAATGTATTTATAAATACTGTGGAAAAGTACAAATTGTTCTTCTTCATAATAAGTCATAAGAATAGGAATACCATAAAAAATTTTATTCTTATCAAAAGATGTGATTATCTGCTCCAAATTGCAATATATTATATTGAATAAATGGAGTTTTGTCAAAATTTTGCTGTATTTTGAATGCTTCGCCTTGACGACGGAGTCAATAAATACTCTTGTAGGAATACTTGTGAATATTAGGTCCATAACGAGTGCAGTCGGATTTAAATATTAAAATATATGATAGCAAAAGTACATTTTGAACACAAAGTCCATATGTCTTTACATGTTCACGTATGAACTCAGCATAAATATATTGGCGGTTTTTTCATCGTAAAGGAAGACTCTGACTTGTTCTGCTGACTCTGGAACATGTCGCATAACTCAATGATTAATACTTTGAGTAATGGAAAAGTAAGGGTAGTATGGGATTTGGCAGATTCTGACATCCGGAATGTATGTATTAGTGTAATATTTTTTTACGTGTAGCCTAACTTTATTTTCCTTTCCATCAGGAAAGATTTAATACGGTACCCTTATCATATCCCATGTAATATTTTTGATTTCGGTCGAAATCATTCAAGCAGGTAGAAGAGGTTGGAGCATTTTTCTACAGACATTTATGTAGCTTCTCTCGATGAAAGACTCCAAATTAAAGAAATGATACTTCGTTATTTTGGATGCCTTCTTGGAAATTTGCTTTAAAATAGTTTGCCTGATTTTTGCCACTCAAGATAATTAAATTCGGTTTAAGCTAGCAGTTTAAAAACGGAATTCAAAAATTACTGTGAAAAGACTGAAAAATTTATAAAAGTTTCCTTGTAATTTCATCAAATATCTCTCTCCTCATACTTTCAACCGAAGACGAATGTATCAACCTACTATATTCTTCAGTTAACTATCGTTAACTCATCATCGTTTTATTTCTATGGGGTCTTAATTCTTCATGCACAAATATCTACATTCAATCAATTACAAAAATCTTTATCTATACATTTACACATAGATTATTTTAAAATTCAATAATCCGTGAATCGACAGACGAGCAAAATCCGTTCTTCTGGCTAAAGATCTCAAGCTGGACTAACTATTTAGTGTAGGTCTTGTATGGAGAACATCCTGAAAAATCATGTTAGCCCTCACTTCGTATTTCCTTTTTATTTGCTTTATTTTATTATTAGCATTATCTGCTTTTCTGTATGATATTCGTATTGCAGAGATTAAGACGTTACAATAAGATTTCCTAATACATTCACAATCCTTAAATTTCTTCTATTCCGAAGGGGAAATGGATGACATCTTAATGAATCGTGTAGATGTGAATTAATTTCAGTAAAACCTCAACTAATTCTTCTGATCATCCTCTTAATCCTGTGCTTACTTGAACCTCTATTATTAATTAATTATTACCTCTATTACATAATTCAAATATTATTACTATTAAATTAAGCTACTTAAGCTTAACTACGCTCAGTAATACTTTCAAACTATTATCTAAATAAAGTCAGTTTCACACCCACATTTCAATGAAATCCGTTTTTAAGAATAAAATAATCATATTCTTAGTATATAAAATCCTCAGAATTATTTTCTGCGAAATCTTTTCTCTCGATTTTAGACCTCGTGAATGTAATAAATATGTGAATTTCAAGCTTCCGCGTTAATTAAAGTTTGATTTGGAAGTAATAAAGGAGCTATAGTTTATTTTTTATTCGAGTTGTTAGGTCATTTTCTTTTTGAATTACGACGAAGAGATGGAAACTCTCCGGTAATAACTTCATAGAGTGATTAGGGATGCTGCTGATTTCATAAAAATCATTGTTATTTTAAATTGAGAATATGTCAGGGTACAATCTTTACAAGCTAAATATAAACGTTTACTCTCATACGATAAAATATTTTAGCATAAAAAGATAGAGATATAATACGCAGTACATACAAAATTAAAACACAAGTTAAGGATCATATTGTACCCGTGATAACTTCTATCTTTCATCTCCTATATTACTACAAATTATTACGACATCGAAACTGTACTGTCTACTTTTTTCACTATTATTATGTCTTAATAGATGGAATATTTTCGATGTTCTTTTAATAGAGGATACAAAGAAAGATAATTTTTGTTTACTCCGTTTTAATTACGGCTGTGATTGTATAAAGTAGTAATTTGTGAATGATGCTATTCATAATATAGTTGTACTGCACATTTGTGGACTTGTTTCACCGATAGTATCCTGGCCGAGTATAGTAAACTTTCCTCGCTGAGTATTGTGTCTCACTCTTCACATTGCCTGCTGATTCTCATATTCTCTCAAAAGATTTGGTAGTTAATTTAGTGAGGTTTAGGTTATAACAGGTCTTTGTACTAATGACTTTCAATTCAGCTTAATTATGCTCTATTGCGCCGCTAAAACTGATTTTTCTCACTCTCGTATTACAATTAACTGTATTTTCCAACAATCCCAATGAAAGATGATGTATATTTCTACATACAACTACACAATCAATAATATCTTTAAGTTACATCGCGTCATTTGTTTAACATCTACTGATATACTTTTAATAGAGTTATATTTAAAATTTATTTATTTTTATTTATCAATTATAAATAAATAAGTTTTAAAAATAACTCTATTTTAAAACTTATTTATTACCGTTATTTTTTAAACTTATTTTCGACGAGTCCTAGAATTTTCTTTCAGCGAGCGATTCCAATATACCGTTTCCCCGTTTATGAAAAAAGACTCCATCCCTGATGATCAGTTTATGTTGCATCTTGTGTATACCCCTTCCTTATATCATAATGATATCTTAAAAACTCCTCTCTTTATCAAATAGTTTCAATCCACAGAAGTTAACTTAAATATTTGCCCGTTTCTGAAATCCTTAAGTGACACTCCTTGAATTCTCTAAATCTCATTCGTCTATCGTCCTCTTGGGAGCGTTATGCAACCAATCGCTTCATTCCTTCTGAACCCTGCAATCTTCCCGATAAAGGGAATTGTATGAAGTATGAAACTCTATCCTGTTTGAATCTTCGGATTCCGTGGTTACCAACAATCTAAGGATTAGTTGAGTGCAATTCTCGAATCTATATTGTCCCCAGCCAATCGCTTCAATTTCTCGTAATTCCGCGTCTTAGTACTAACCATTACCTGCCTTTCCAATAATAGGTCTTCCTTTCCTATTCCTCTCTTCTATTATTACTTCCAATACTGTCTTCAGCAGACTATCGTGCCTTACTACCCGATTAATTCCCCTCGGCTTTTCACCAGAGTTTTCAACGTAAATCTATCTTCATTTGTTCAATTCCATATTCGTTTGTTCTTTGAAAGACTTCTTTATTAGTTTTCAAGTCCGTCCATTTGAATTTCATCATTTTTCTAGCTCTACTCATCCAGGGTTTTTAATCTTCTATTTACGTTACAGTGCAAGTTTCACGGTCACATAAGAAAGTACAGAATGCTTTGGTTCTTATTAATAGTTTCCTTTTATCCAAGCTTGTACTACATGCAGTCAACAATTCTTTTTCCTCCTCTTAGACTACTGGAGAATTCTATTGCTTAAAGTAGAATTAGTGACGTAGATACGTTGATCATATTTTTCTTGGGAAGAGTTAATGATTGATGAGAAATGAAATAAAGGAAACAAAGGTCCGTAAATATTATACATTAAAATATATATTATACATATATTATACATAAATATTATACACGTATATGGAGTATATATATAGAAGGAAGCCATTTTTAACTCACAATTCTTGTGACTCACGTTATCATAAAATTCTGTTTTTAATGGAATTAGGCATAAAAGATACTTCCAGTGTATACATTGTAATTCGTATTTTCTCTGCCCTCGAAATTCAAAAATTGCCCGAAATTCCCTTCAATCATGTACAAAATTAGGGCAAACAATGAATCGCATTTTAAATATTAATCTCAAAATATGAAGCCAATTCAAAAAATGAACGAATGTTAAGGATTTGTTAAGGACTGTTCTTTCTAATAGATCACTTGTGACTAAAAAATCATATAGTTCACACCTATAGAACAAATCGGTTAAAATGAATACGGATAACACAAAATATCTGTAGGTAAATAAGTAAATTTGTTCTTGGGACCATAATGAACCGATATCATTTCTTCCTATATTGGAAACCTGTTAATGATCCCCCAAACCTAGGTTAGTTGGTGATTTCCCTTCCCTTATTGTTATTTTGCCGACAGTGACTATTCTTATATACGAATTCGGACGAAAAAAGTATCGGTTGGTAAATTAAAAAATAGTTCATGTAACCATAGCGATAGAATAAATATTTTCGTTGCACTGAAGGGAGAACCGGAATGAGAAATATTATGGTTCCTAATAATTATATCCTGGCAAACACACATAGTGACTTCCGAGGCAACGGAACAAGACGGTGTTATCCGGGACAAAAGGAAAGCAACCCGAAAAGGCCTCTTTCACTTTCACATTCCATTTGTTTCTTTGGGAATCACGCGAACCCTACTAATTCAATCTCGTTCGTTTTCACGCCCACAGAACTCATATTTCTTGAGAATTCTGAGTTGTTATCAGGATTTAGACTTATGCTCTCCAGACATGACGAGTCCCTATCGCCTTGAATACAGCGGATGCAAAGACAAAAACACGGCTGCTAATGAAGATGTGGCACGTGAGGCGGCTTATGACTCGTATGCAGATAGTAATGCTCACTTCTGGATAATACTGTAAGATGTAATAATTAAATGGAACGACTTTCATTGGGGTGAGATTGGGACTAATGAGTCCCTTCGTAGATCTAACCATCGTCATATGAAATTTAAAAGAACGATATATCTTGGACAAAAGTGCTCAGAAGAAAATATACTCTGTGGGCATAAAAACCTTAAGACATTTTAAAACCTCAGGTTTACTGTAAGGAAAACAATTTACCAAAGCAAGAAAACGCACGCTAGAAGGGGGAAACCTGTAAAACATACAGATAGGAAGCTAATATGTCAGTAGAAAGCAGTTTGAAGCGGATCTGAAAGGCAAACAAACATTACAGATAGAATATCGTAAAGATAAGACATGTAAAATATATTCGCTTTTTAAGATGTAACATAGCTCCCTGGCTCACATCGTGCTATGTAAACAACTTTTAAGTGATTCTTAGCAACATTAAGTTCGTTATCTTAATTTTTTACATTTATTTTAGCCATTATTTCACAGATTTTGATTACGATGATGACTATTATTTTCATACTCAGCGGTACCCTGAATTTCGAAATTAATTTGTTGTCAGGAGGTCTGAATTTTCCGAACTCCAACCTAATTTGCCTCGTTCAAAATTATGGGAAAGGGTTAATCGGTATTCAGACGCGAAATATCCAATTCTATGCACAGTACATAAGCGTAACTTAAAATAAAATAAAATGTATGAAATTTCTAAATTATTAATGAACCATGAAGGAGATCAATAAATTTTTGGTTCTTTTAAACGCTGTTTGTAGCTAAAGCTTGAGATTTCTGTAATTCTACGTTAGCATTGAGGTCGTTTGTATTTTTTTCTTTAAGGTCGTCTCTGAGTGGATCGCTTAATTAGATTTCCATGACAATTTCGCTCAAGAGTTGTCAGAGGGGAAAGGGTTCATTTTGGAAGGAAAGACTGCTGTTTGTTTAGATGTGATATCTGAGGATTCTGAGGGAAAATTTTAATTGAAGCTCTGAGGAGAAATTGGCTCATCTCAAAGGAAGCGTTGTCTCTCTTAGTTAATTAGATTAACTAGCCTTATCTGTTCATTGGAGTAAATGGTGTTTGCCAAGGTATTGCATATCTGCTATGCAGGAGAGAGACTTATAGAACAGAAACCTAGATGCACATCCGATGAGATCTCAGCAGCATTTATTCACTTTACATGTAGTTTAAATATGTCGTTCAAATTGAATTCCACTCGAATTCAAACATCGAACTCGGGAGTGTTCCAAATATTGTTCCCTGAAATCCAAAGCTACCAAGTTAATTTACCATGGATACCATTGCATTTCTCGCAAATGATCGTCAGTCTCCAAGACCGTCGATAGAAATTTTTGCCCTTATCTAATAATTCACAACCCTCTTTTTCTCATACTTTTTTTAGATTCTCTTAAAGTAATGTGGAAAAGCGCTTATGTGGACTTGTGTGATATTTTAACCTGATAGAGACGTACCTCGAATTACACTAAGAATCACCAGCTCATAGGAATGGCTTTTTTTAATGTAATTAAATCAATAATAACAACTAATTTTTAGAATTAGATTGGATTGGTCGCGGCTTTTGAATGATATATTGATGATGATGTTGTTGTGAAGATGCCATAATAATCGTTAAATTTAAAAAATATATATTTCTTGAAGAGCTCGAGTATCAAGGTGTTCAAAATTAATTACTCAATTTCCCGGATGGTTGAAAACCCGAGTATTTTGAATTCCCTATTTGCTGCATAAGTATTCATATATCTTTTTATACTCTCCCTTTTATTCTGTAAAACACGGACATGCCTTCCCTTCACCATTTTATTCAACAAATTCAACCATTTCTTTCGGTCTTCCTCTCTCTTTTGATCCAATAACATTTTATTTTCGTTGCTCTTGTTTTTCGTTACACTTGTTTTCATCTAAGCTCCCTCAGTCTATTGTAAGCTGAATGCAGATTCTTAGAGGTACTTTCAATACTCAAAAAGTCAACCTATCCCTCGGCATGGAAGGTGTTTTCAGAGGGATTATCCCCTGAAATCATTGTTTTATGGTGATATCATTCATTTTGCTGCTCTGATTCGTGGCTCACCTGCAATTTGGCCCAATTCATCAATCAGCTGAGATGTGCGGCAGTGGCTCCGCGTGGGCGGATAATTAGAAGCTGAAGCCTCGTTGAGAGGGATTTTAATTACGGTGCCTGGAAGTGTGAACGCCTTCATAAATACCGCCTATCGAATGAAGGTATGAACAATGGCTTCCATCTTAGTCTCGCCTCTTTTGAATTCGATGGCCGAACGAATGGAAGACGACCGTGGGTAACTCCCTAAGCTGATCCTCCTCAGACCAAGTTTCTTTTCGTTCCATTTTTAAAGCTATCTTAGGTGGTCGATGTGTAACATGTGGAACCGAACATTATTCGAGAGACGACTAACGTGAGCAATGAGGTTTGCTCATTGGAATGTGCTGAGTTGAACAGATTAACGAACGAATACAAAATGAAGATTCAATGCAAAAATCAGGAATAAATAGTCATAGAAATATTATGTTTACATAGTGCATAGTTTAATTGCAAATTGTAATTCAAATGTCGTTGCTGAAGTTAGCGTTCGACTGCAAAAGTAAATCAATAACTAATAAATAAACTTCATTGAAAAATGCATTAAGTCAATAAGTAATAAATGAAAAATAAATGAACGCGCTACCCACTTGACTGCTCAGGAGCATGTTTACATATAATACATAATATAAAAAAGTGTACATAATATAATAATACATTAGACATATGTAAGACAATGATAGGGTCCATACAAAAGTGATTTATTTATATCGGTATGCTATTATAATTGAGTAAAATTATAATAGAATCGTTAGCTCCGTTCATGTCCATACAGTCAAATAAACGGAAATAAACTCACCGGCAATAAAGTTACACTACTCTGAATTACAAGTAATTGAAGTGAATATGACTTTCCTTACAGTGCCCATTCTCAGAGACTTTCTTTTTTGTATACTTGTAACAATTTTCAGTTAATATTATCTAAGAATGAAACTTATCAAATGGTAATATAGCCGGAGATTTTAGTATTTCAGGCACATATACTACTCCATTTGGCGTTATTTACATTTTGTATGAAAGCACGGATTTCCTATACCCTCAAACATCAAATTTAAGTTAGAACAGCAATAAAATGTCATTGAAGTGCAAGTTCCGTGATGCTTATGTAGTGAGGAACACCGTAACGGCGCCCCATAAAATTTTTAGCTTATATTGCAGGCAGATGAAATTGTGTCAGACGTACTGTCCGTTGTGGTCACAACTGCTAATTGATACATAATGAAACATAAATCTACAAAGCCCATGAACACCATGTAACTAAAGCAATTTCCCGAAAACCATACATGTCTAAATACAGGATATTATTATATGCAGTACATTAATGTAAATTTTATATATACTAAATACAAAAAGAGTGGTTGTCAGACAACTGGCGATTAAATTAGAAGCTGTAAATTAATAATAGGAAAAATTAAAATATGTCATCCACCGAAGAATCATAACAATCAGCGCAAAGAAATAACAAAACTGTAATCCAGTCTCCTCCCAACTCGGATCACTGTTTGAAAATGATTCCACTAATTTGCCGAAGGAAATACAGAAAAGAAGGAGCTGTTGGGCACGGAAGGCGGGACGGTGGAAAGGTCGATTTTGCTGGAATACAAATTAATTTCATGACGATGAAACTGATTAGCAATTCTATGGCGATCAGAAAGAAGTTTGCTTATAGCCTTCAGCCTCCGATTAGGTTTGGAATGTACGGCGGTGGTCGGCGGGCAAAAGACCTCCGCCAGCGCCTCTCACAACCAACGCCGCCCTCTTAACTCCCATTCGCCCAAAACACACCTCCACCACTTCTCTACGCCGGGTATTCGGCATTTTATTCGAAATATCTACCTCTACGGTATCCTTGTCATTCTGATCGGGTATTCCAGTCTTTAAATTGATTGAACCACAAAATCTTGCTCTATCATAGACTGTACTACTCTACTATATGCAATGCACAATACTAGGTGCAGTAGGAGACTATTTGTCCCCCTTATCCACAACATCCGAATGCCGAAAACCAAGGAAGTGATGTCATTAAATATATTATAGCACCGGTATTTTAATGGTATACACAGTCTTGATGTAAACGAAAGGGGTATATGCTCATTGCTCAACTTTGTAAGTGATAGGCAACTGAAAGTTTACTGTACACCATTTTATACATAAAGAAAAGATATATATAAAGAATATAATGAAAGAATATTTATCAACTCTAAAGTTACAAGTGTGAGCGCTTACAATCCTCACCCGTCGAATTCAAACTAATACAACCGCTTCATTTCCTTCATATGTATAATTTGTTTTTTCTTCTAGGTGAGTTCTTGTTTTCATTAATACATAAATATTTTTACAAATAATGAATATTGCATTTTCATAGGGATACGAATCTGAAAATATCCGGTAACTCTCGGGTTGCTGAATGGCTCAAAAATGTATTTTCCCATGTATTACATAGTTTACACCATATTTGCATCCATAAAAACTTATCATCCTTTTAGCTAAATATGGTGTTAAAAATTATATTCATAGTTGGCGTTGGTTGCTTTGATTGTTACGTAGTAAAATAGGAAGTGATAGAATTTCATAAATCAGCTTTACTGCTGTAAATACATATGTAGCTAATATAGCTTCAGTAATTATTCATTAATATGAACGTCGTATTGGCTAACGATAATTGAGTTTTCGTCAATGATTGGTCATCGAAATGATTTTCAGTCACCAAATAACTTTAACCGTTTCTAGCATTTAACTGATATTTATGTAGTATATGTAGTATTTAACATATATCCATCTGTAATTGAATTGATGATAACTTTCGTAGGTGAGAGAGCACTATTAAATATGACTCTAACTTTAGCAAACACGACTAATAAATATTTATATTTCCATTAAATTTACAATGTTTTACGGAAATTAGTCAGGGTGGATCAAGTTTGTAATGCAGTCAAATATAATAGAATATAAACTGGCCCCACCGATATCCAGTATATGGAGTTCATCATAGTATTATTTGGCTGTCATAGTGTTCAATTTAATGTATGAATTATTGTTACATTTTATCTTACAGAAGTATGTATAAGTTGCATATATCACGAATGAAATATCACGAAAACCCCTTTAAGGGATTATATGTAAAGTTTTGTAGTATACTATGGATAGAACAGCGAACAAGATAAAAATGCAAGGGGGATAGAGTATTTTGCACAGATTAAAAGTTTTATTTACTAAAACACTCAAAACTATATGTGGACTCAAATAATTAAATTTAAACTGATCATAACT
This sequence comes from Pachydiplax longipennis, assembly GCA_036926295.1. Classification (NCBI taxonomy): domain Eukaryota; kingdom Metazoa; phylum Arthropoda; class Insecta; order Odonata; family Libellulidae; genus Pachydiplax; species Pachydiplax longipennis. Next base: position 42,234,798 of record JAVFKF010000015.1, read on the forward strand.
TATCAAGAAACTTCGAAATTAAAGAAAAACAATTTTGGCGTTTTATAGGTAGATTGTTAGCACGTTCATTTAGAGGAACAGTAAAAACCATATCTCCTGCCAACATCAAATATAATGAGAACATTACAGATTATATATAAATTATATATTGACATATAATTACATGTATTATATATGCAATGTAAATTAAAAGTATTAAAAAGATATACAAATTAGCAATAGCCAAATGGTAGTCATTACTGATCAATTAAACTAAAATATCCTGCCTGGTATTCACCCTATTTAGGAGGGAAATCTTTCTAATACCCCCTCAGTCATACAATCTATAACAACATTTACAAATTCGATTTTCAATTTCAAATATTTTTACTTAATAAGCTAAGTTTGAAATGAATTTAACTATAAAATATTATATAATATACTTAATTCACAATGAACGAGATTGCATAGTTTCTTCAGTTTACAATATATTTTTGCTTGGACGCAACGCGGGTAGGGAGTCAAAGAAATCTCCCGGAAGATGCTCAATTCTCACTGATAAAATCTATTTTTACGTCTAACCTTTGTGGCCGTGAATTTTTCAAGAGTTTTCATCGCTCGATGATTGGAAAAATGCTTCAGAGCGATAAAACAGGGTTTATACATTAGCTCCATACCATCACAGAAGCGGTAACTCTTGATTCCAGGAATTTTCAAAGCGCTTCTCGCATGAATCCCACTAATAAAGCCATTTCGATTCGAGGTCGATTCTTTTCTCGGTATCCTTCGAGGGAAAGACATCTCGCGATGACCGAGAGAGATTCTGAGACGATATTCCGATTTCTCGTGCAGATGATGTTGATTTGAATCTAACGCGATGTTAATTAGCTTTCCTTCCCTCACCAGCACATTACTCAAGGGAGCAATGCGATTATGTTCATGATTTCCACGTCATCTGTTCAGCAACGAGGTTTCTGGCGATTCCATCTCGCTTTCGGAAATGCATTGAATATTAGCTGCCTTTGGATAATGTTCGAATCTAATTATTGGCTGTGGTCACCAAAAGACAAGCTGCAGAAAATAACACGGGGAAGTTGAGACATAGTTTGCTTCATTTTGGTCAGCCAGTCAAGTTATAATATTCACTGATAATGAAATAAAATTCATAATATACTTGTACATATAGATGAATAAATGTACAATTTTTACTCGATACAACAAAAATTTATCATCATCAGATGTGATTTCTTGTCGACGAAACCCAAGTTGTATATGAATAAATTTTTGTAATATCGAGTCGTTGAAGCTGAGCTTTTATTCCTCTATTATTGATAGCTACCACCAAGTGAAGGCCGAAGTAGTAGATTGTATAATACCAATTCTCAAAACCATCGCCCTAGTAAGAGTCGAAAATTTTAGCTCTCGGAACTGTATTTTAGATGCTCAACTTTTTATTTTATACCGATCATAGCATAATTTATTTTCTGAAATGAATTCACGGGTTTAAAGCATTGACTTTCCCCTATGAGCTTCTAAAAACATCGGAGAGGGAATGAGGCTTACTTGAATAATGAGGAGTGCGGTAGTTTGAAATTACCTCACCGAACGAGAAAGTCATAAGAGGAGCAGGTCCATAAACATGCGGAACATTGGCCCCTTAGATAACTCTTTTCGTAACATTCAATAAGATGTTAGCAGGATTAATTCAATATCATTCAGTAATTTGAAAGCTGGTCATTTTGACAATGATGCTCACCACAGATGATAGAGAAGTAATATTTAAAGTAAATTATCGATCAGAAAAGAACATTTTACTTATGTGGAGGTAGTTTATATTTAAAGATAATAAAAGAATTGAAATTAATTTCTATTAAGTCATATAGAAGAAGGAAATATTAAAACATAAAATATTACTTTTAGTTTATTATAATGATTGCTATACCTCATCTATATTCTAACACACGAAGCAGGAAAATATATCTCTGTTATACCTGTCTCATTCTAATTCATGGTTGTGATAATATGAAATCTTCGGAGATATCAGTGAAGCTGAGCAGTAGCATTCATGCTGTAAACTGCTCATGAACGAACCAAAAAAATCGCAGCTTTAAGCGCTATCAGGCATAAAATAAATGTGTAAAAGAGAGAAATTTTAAAATTTCTGTAAGAAAGGTCCAAAATATTCTATTTTTATTTGTTTAAATACCCTTCTAAAACCGCAATCATAATTGGCATTAAATCATTTCGGGGGAATTCAAAAGCTACTCTGCCCAGGGCGACATGAGTTTTCTCTACATTTACATAATATTTATGTATAAATAAACATAGATTATGCATTTTCTTTTTATTAGCAAATTATGAAGTTTCTTTGCACACGATGTCTCTTAATTACGTTTTCTCTAGACTTGTTATTTCAATTTTCTTTCAATTAACTTACTGGCTTTCATTTATCTTACTAAGCGCTATTATCCTCATATTACGATATTCTAGAATACTTTTCCTATTTTTTCAGTTTTTTCGTCAGTTATTGCTGTTCGTAGAGATCATCTTTTAACACGACCTCCGAAATACTTTTAACCCTCTCCAAAACTTGAGTTCGCAATATATATATTTGTCAACATACGTTTCTTGTAGTAAATTTAATACTTTTGAGGAAGGTTTTCCGAGTTGAAGGAGAATTTTCACTTAACACGCTAATGGCCATAAGAAGTTTTCCGATGCTGAGCAGATTCACGATACTCCTAAAACGAGTGCTGTAAGCGAACTTACAGCTATACCGCCATCAAAATAGCAAAGCAGATATATGAAGCATTCGAGATCTACTAACATTAATCATTGGGAATATATATATCACGGGTACGAAAATCAGTCCGCTTATTTTCCAGCCAAATCTCGTATGTGCCATAAATAATTTAATAAGCGATGAAACGCACGAAAATTTGACCGAAAAGTTGGAAAGCTATCGTTGGAATTTGCGAGGATTGATATTAAGAGCCAACCATAAGTAAAATTAACAGCTTTTATTATACGTATATTAGGTCACAAGTTTTGGTAATGTCGTATGAATCGCTGAGAGTAGATATTCTTTGATTGTCAGCAAGTTGTTGGAAAAGGGAAGTATTTCTGAGTAGATTCGTTATTTTTATTTTGAATAGATTCATAATATACAGAGTGGGTTATGCCATGCCATTTGTAGATCCTTGTGAATCACCTTTGTGGCGTTAGAACACGCCTTCCACACGCCGATGGCGGCTTTCAGGGTGAATATGTTAATGTAAACCTCATGGACGTTAAGGCGCGCGGAGTAGGGACCATTGAGGAGGCAAGTTTGGGATCGACCGTGGTAATAAAAAGAGAATCAGAATATCGCCAGTGGACTAATGTTGAGGATTCACAGCTGCGAGTATCGCCCTCAAACACATCCAGGCTTCTTGATCCGAAATTCTCCAGACGTATTTATTAATTTGCCTTCATTTTTTGAATCTTCAATTTTTTTATCATTTTTATTATCACGTTTATATTCTAATATGTTCTATTCTGTACTTTTATTTCGGTATTATTTTAAAAGTACTCGTTCCATAGAATGCGCCTAAATTCTAGCCAATTTGTTTTTATTTACTTTCGTAAATTAAATATGAAAAGAATTCGGAAAGCCAAATTTTAATGGGTCAAAATTTTAAAAAATTATACTAATATTTAAGTTAAATTTAAGCGAAATTTAGCCATATTTTACCAAAGCTTGAATTGTTTCAAACCATACTCAGAATTAAAGGTAAAAATAAAGAATTGACCTCCAATTTCATTTCATATTACCCACTATCGGTATGCACATATTCACAAATTCTTCATAAGTCCGTAGTTAAATCATGCCTCTTCATATTTATAAACTTTCTGAAGTTTATTTTCTCGGCATTTTCCTCGCGAATAGGGGAAAATAAGATATCGATCGGGACAACACACACCGGGACAGTCCCGCTCAAAACGGAAAGTATGAAAAGCCTACTTAAGCCTATACTCTAAGGATTCGAAATATAGATTAATATGACATCAAAATTTCTTTTAACGAAAGCATCGCACATTTCATGCGAAGGATTATCTAACCAACATGCACTCAAAACTCTGATGCTAGTGAACCAGACGTCTGCAATGATCAGATATAGTAATTTAAGGATACGTTAAATTTAGAAATTCTGCAATACTCTGGAACATTTGGAAGATTTTCTGTCTCCTCAACTCATTCCCTTTCCTCATTCGGTATTTTAGTGTTTTCTATAGTCTTTTTTGTAATTTTCAATTCTCTTACTTGGAGAAGAAACAGACTTTCTTCCTTCCCATGCATCCTGTCACGCGGTTTAAACATGAAAAAATTCACTGTTTCAGTTATTAAAATGCTTCCTTGAGTCCTGTAATTATTAACGTGGAAAGTGGTTTACCACTTCTTTGTGGTATGCGGAAAGTAGAATGGGAATGGATGGAGAATATCTTCTCATAGGAGTAGTTTCACTTAAAATATGAAAATATTTTGTAAACTCAAGAAAAGCCATGTAAACATTTGAGAGATAAGTTGGAAATTTTGCTTAGTCTTAACAAACGAAACATATTTCCTTTGATCAGGAAGAAGTTTGTTCTTTTCTTTTAAATACAGCTTTTCTTCATATCTAGGGCTAAGATTAGGTAACTTAGCTGATTAGCATGATACTTAATTGGCTGTTTTAATTTTGTTAAATTCTTTTATACGCATAGTTAAATGTCATGCTAATCCCTTTCAGAATAAACATGATATGTGCCTCATTTATAAAAAATATTGGTAAGCAAAATCCAAATCGTGTATTAGATGTGTTCCCGCTATTGAAAATTTTCTAATCCCTGAAAATGATATAACGAGAAAGTGGCGATTGGATCAGAGGTTACGATTTAGTATTTAAACTTACGTATAATGCACTCTCCCTATGAGAGAAAGTAGAAAAAGTTAAATGCATGCAGTGTTTACCGAAGATGAAAACGGCAAATCCCATAAATGATACAAAGAGTTCTAAGTAATAGCTAGGCTATTAAAAAATCATAGTATACTTATTAACTGCATAGCTCTTTGATACTTAGTATTTCTCATAGTTACGTATACAGCATGTACAGAGGACAATACTTACAACTTCTGATTCTTTTGACAGATCTGCAGTCAGACTACAAGTAGGTAAAAGACTAGGCGGCATTCATTCTGTAATAATTCATGAAATGATCAGTGAATTCCTGAAAAATTATTTTAAAATTCCATACACAAATAAATATAAATCTTATGCGCTATTCCCTCTCAGCTAAAGTACGCTATATGTTTCCTTTATTCAAAATAATCTATAACTATAATCGCCATCCTTTTGCTGTCAATTTTTAAATGTACAAACAAATTTAAAATAATTAGGCAATCAAAGGCTAACGCACAACACATTTTTCTAAATAGGAACCCTTGATACAGTAATAGAAGCATCCTAAACATAGATATTTCTGACTCATATCATAGGTAAATACATTTATCCATTATGATCGTAAATGTATCGTGATCAATTCCAGCTACTACATTTGTCATTTATAATTAAGAGCTAAAATAAAAATGCGGAAGGTAAAATTTGATGCTCTGTATAAGCAGGATTTAAAACATCGTTCTCAACGTGAACGAAATATGGCTTGGAAAGACACCGTTGATTCGCCTCAACTATCCGAAAGTGAAGTTTGGCATTTGTAAATCAAATTTCTGCAAAAAGAGTCAATATCACGTGAGTATACTGAAAAATCCACGCGCCTCCTTATCTTCCTGTCGTCGTGTCCTGTTGACTTTTTGGAAACCACTGGTTTGTGGAATTTCATACTCCGAATATAACCACTCAGGGCGCTGATTATGCCTGTGATGATATTCACTGTATCTGAATTATTTTCAGATTTCTTGGTCCAAAATTTTCCAGACGTACGAATTAATTCTCCTTGATTGTCCAATTTTATTTTATCATTTGTATTATACTGTTAAATATTCTTGTATCTTCTATTTAATACTCCAACTTTTTATTTTATTGATAAATTAATAGCTTGATATTTTTTAGTAAGTTTAAAATGCTGATTTCCTTCTAATGTCAATTTTTATCTATGTAAGCGAATGATTGCTCTGTTTCCAGTTCCTGATTTAATTTTTTGAACTTTGTTAGTGTTATCTTTGTGATTTTAATGTTTTACACGGATTTCAATCATCTTTTAGCTTGAACTATCAGCAAGATAGAGCAGGTTTTTCACACACTCCCTTCTTTGTGGGTATTTTCCTGCGTAGGATATTTTTCGTAAGATATTTCCTTGGGTATTTTTACATTCATTTCTTCTAAAGTTGTCCATTCTTATTCTACTTACAAGTATATTATAGTGAATTAAATTTATTGATAACCTACTCTATTCGCCGAACATCTATCTAACATCTAACTATCGCTCAGGAAAAGGAATGAAGACGAGGATATTCCTAAGGGGAAGTAAAAGAAGAGTGCCAGGTCTTAAACACCGGATCTTCCAGTTTTCGGGTGACTGCTTTACCCAATCGACTGCTCTATTAGACTTTTTGATGTCCATTTTTCCTTGAGAATTAGAAAATTTGTTCAATCCCCCAATAGATTAAATTTGGACTTGAATTAAAAAATATGAGTTTTATAATGGAGTTTTATAATTTTTATTTGTTCTATCGGCATTCAGCGCCAATACTATCGTTGACAGAATCCGTTAATTCGACCTTCACTTCATTTCTTGACGGAAAACCTTTTTTTCGCGACTTCCGACTAAGTGTCTTACCATGGTTCACTGTAAAGCCCTTTTAAGTTCACTTTTTTGTCGAAGATCACTAGGTATGGGGAAGCATTTGGCTCTATTTAAGGTTTGGTAATGGGTTTATTCATTCAGCGCTACTTTAGGACGGTGATATTATTTATTGTTGTTTTTAAGTCGTAATCCTACTTAGATTGTAGAAAATAAGTCATTTTGAATATAATTTAGTTTTGAGTTGAATCTTTTGGTTAAATTGATTCAGATTGTGGAGAGAGGTGTGACTTCATGGTATTTGTATATACCGGAAGTTCTAGTGTGATACGGGAAATTTAGGATCCCCTTGATGGTTTACTTTCGAACTTCGAAACAGCTTTGAAATAAACGGTGTTTTTGTACGAGATGGCGTGCACCCAAGAAAATTTGCACCCGGCAATCGGGAGACCCGAGTTCGAATCCCAGTCCCTCGTATTTTTTTCAATTCATTTCTTCACTGGGAACTATACAGCCTCTGAAGATAGGATTTGTTCGTAACCTTCATTTAGTGGTAGCTCTCCATAGAATAACAATAACAAGTACCTAGTACTCGCCGCTGTACTATTATTCTTCTATTACTATCGTTAGTTGCTTCATCACTCAAAATGAGGTGAAGGTTTACGTCCATTTTTTACATTTTGGTCATACTTTATGTTTTTATATTCATATTATACTTTATATTCGCCTTATTTTATAATCAGTAATCGCTGAAAAAGCTATCTATCAGATCTCTCAAAACCCCTCCGTATTCAGCATATAACATGCATTTTAACATATGTTTTATGCAACAAATCATTTTTATGGAGTATTCATTCCTCCGTTCAACCATTACGCAACTCACAATCTGGGCGATAAAATCCTTAAAAATTAATATTTTTTCACAATTCGTAAATGAGGGAAAGGAAGTGGTTTGTGTGTACTGGCGATTTGCCACATTTTCGCCGCAGATGTTTCATAGCAGATGTTACTTTTTGAGAATATTCTGAATTAATATCGGTCTCCTGTATTCTCAGGGATCCTCATCCATATTCATCTCCGGAAGCGTTGATAATTGCTTCAGAACGACGCGCTACCTCAAGCGCTTGATGTCTTAATTTTCGGATACAATGCTAGTTTCTACTGTACTCTCAAAAAGAATACATTCCCCGTGAGCATGATCCCCGAGTTAAGGATTCTCTACGTTTTCTCGTTTCTAAATTGCAAGAAAAGTTTTCCTAGAAATCGGGACGATCGCTCTCTGAATGTAAAAGCACCCTTACGATAAAGCAGAAGTTCTTTGTTTTTAAGTCATCATTCATTGTCTCATTAAAGCACATGAACAAAAAATGAATAACAGTAATTAGAACAGTTTTCAAACTTCGCTATTCATTAAACGTTGCGTTCTTCCTTCTATTCTAAATCTTCCTATATTACTTCATTCGTACATCTACATATGTGTACCCTGCAAGCCGCCTTTCGGCGTGTGTTAGGGGATGAAAGTACCGTGATTCTATTTTGCCAATCGATAACTTTCGCGTATTGTACTTGGAAAAAATGAATCTACTGGTTCTAGCATATACTTCTCTATTCCTCCTCACAGAATCAGAACGGCCTATATAAGAGGAAAGGTGCATAATATCGACTGCAATTTTTACGAACGCACTCTCTCTGAATTGATTAAGTAAATTAAGTCTTTAATTGAACCCACTTTCTTCTAAAGATTCCCATCCTGCCTTCTGAAGCACTCGAGTAACGCTCACTGATTTATCATATAAGTTATCTACAAAACGTATTGTCTTTCGTTGTGCCTTTTCTGAATCGCGAATTTAACATTTTTCAGCAAGGTCCCATGGACAGCATGCATATTCAAGGTGAGGTATAACTAGCGTAAAGTAACTTGACTATTTCTACGAGACTATTCTCTTGACGAAGCCGAGTTTCTTAAGAGCTCGTCCATATATATAATATATACGGATACCCCATGTTATATTATTCGTGAGGGTTACTCCAATATATTTCAGCAAATAGACTGTTGATATTTTTTTCACCCGCGGGTTATACGTATTTTGGCGAATAATGTTTGAGTAGGGGAGAGAAACGTTCTCATCTCAAAAACCCGTATTTAGCAAAAGATAATAATAATAATAATAAATCGTCTTTATTCGGGCGAGATTGAGACTGAAAAGTCTCTTCTTACATCTAACCCTTCGTCAATTTGAAAGAAAGAGATAGCAGAAAAAGTACACAGAAGAAATTAATATTGTGGGCTTAAAAACCTAGGATAGGAAAAATAGCCCACAGCAGGAAAACACCCCAGAAGAGGGTGTGAAAAACCTGCGAAACCTACAGATAGATAATAAGAAACAGAAGAAAAATAAATGGAAATGGCAAAAAACTAGTATGAATACAGAAAAAAGAAAAAAAAAGATCGGGAAATGAAAGAAAACCCTGGCGCGGAGACTTGGAAAAATAAGGATGAAGGTAGACGAGGAGAAAAATTCAAGGAGGACAGACACGAGTTTTGAGAGTTGTGATTGGTAGAGAGGAATAAGAAACGAAGAAGCAAGGGAGTGAGTGGAAGTAAAGAATCACGAGACAGAATTGAAGCAAAGAAACTGAATTCGTTTGGAAGACCGAGAATACCTTGACAACGACAATTTATGAGTTTGGAGTTGAGGGAGTAAGGGCTAGAGGTCTTCTGACGGATTCCCTGGAAAAAATCGCTGCAATAAGGGGAGAGGAAGATAGAGGAAAAATTAGTTGGTGGAAAACATTTTCTCGGCACCTAATTGATGAACCTTTGGTCGCGGGTTCCACTTTAAACAGTTACATTTTGCCGTAAAAAAGACGAACAAAATCGGCAATTTTGGCCTTACATTTGTATTAATCCTTCATGATGAGAGGAAAAAACACAAAATTTACAACATATGCTATTCGTAACTACCAGTATATGGACTACGTCATGTATATCGGTAATCTCCATTAGTTCAGAAACAATAAACTCTTACTATCGACTCGAACGTACGATGCGAATGAAGCATGGTTCTTTCGATTCGAATCATAAGTAAGAAGGGTTAATTTGGGATTAAGCGAAAATTCGACTTGTGGCACGTAGTAAATAAAAGAACCATTCAGCATGAACCGCTTAAGCTACTTTTAACTTATCAAATTCCTTTGTCTACTCTGCTAGAGAATTCATTTATAAATTACTAAAGAGCAGGCAATGCGAAATATTTATCGCCGGATGCGCCCTAAAAGTAGATAAAAAGTAGCTTTAGTACGAAAAATATGCATTAAAAAATAAAATTGTTTAAATTAGCTTCCATAAATAAAATATCTTTCTATAAATCACACAAATTAAGAGCAAAATGTAAATATTAAGTCTTTTGACGACTGGATGTAATATTAAATTTATTATTAGCGTTAGTTTATTATTTTAAATTTTAAACAAGCCAAACATTTTATGCTAAGAGTATCTAGAGAAAGATCGACATAATAGGATATGATTCATAGAAAGTGAGAAGTAGTTAAAACAGAAAAAGGTAGCTAAAAGTAGAAACGTGTTCCTAGATATAAAATCGCTAAATTGTCATTTATTCCAAACACAGTAATATTCGAGATTGCACTCGAGTAGTAATAGAGAGGAACTAAACCTTGGAGATAATAATGCTAATTTAGAAATATTTAGAAGTTTTGTGCTCTAATCAAGAGGTGAATACTATGAAAACATTTCCCTTTCTCCTTTCAGCAGACTAAATAATGTATCGCATTTTCTTTACTCAGTCTTTTGTCGTTCCTGAAAAGTGCACGCATGTCCCCATCATCGCGGATTTGGACTTTAATGACAGCTCATGTAACATCCTCTCAATCTTACCTAAATTATCCAATATATAGGACAGAGCGATTTGGAAGAAGAAGAATTCTCGATAACACTCATCTACATACTCTATCCACATCCACAGCTCTACATTCGCTAGGTGGAGAAGGTAGAGAATTTCTAAACTCCACGTAGAGCGGTTGCATGCATAAAACGAAGAGGTGGAGCGTTTAAAAGAGCTCTTAATTGGCGATAAGTGGATGGCAGACGCCGTAGAGCAGAGATTGAGGCGTTGGGTCCGTATCGATTCCAGGAGACCACCTTCCGGTAGCGGTGACGTCACGGCGGAGTCAATTAATTTGCTTTGATTAGGTCATGCAAGAGGGCGTCTTTTTAGCGTGCGCTTATCATCGATCCAATGCTCAAATGAAGTTGTAACCACACTTGACAAAACGTGATTGTTGCTGGAATCAGTTCATGGCACTGGGATGCGCAGCTAAGGTGCGCCCTTGATGTAGCACCATTTTGATTAGTCCGTAAATTATTTAATTGCCCAAATCATTCGGTTACTTTTATTACCTTCTAATGCCTTAATGCTTCAGTAATCTCACTTACACGAGCGAATTTACTGATTGAACTGAGGTAACTTTTATATCTTTCCAATCTCGAAGCAAATAACTACCCGCGGTTTACCATTAAAAACGTAGTTTCGACACCTATAGCTAAACATGAGTAACATTGGCTGGCCAAGAGTTCACAAGTGATTTTTTCGAGGAAAGACATAAAAAACTTGCATAAATATTATTAGTAGTTAGCTTCTAATTATAAATGGATCTATAGAGTAAAATATAGACGTATAACGGTTGTTTAATAATTTGGTAGTTTTTAAACATTCAGTAACCTATAATTATTGTAATGTTTAAAAATTTTGTATTTTGTAACTGTATCATAATATTGTATTGTATAACATACTGCTTTCGGGAGGTTTTGAGGTGACTATGGTGAATACTGGGCAGGGTATTTTATTTTTCCCTACCACCAGAGGAATGACTACCACCTGCTGTCTATAGTCTTTAGAATAAATAAAGTAATATTCACATGTTACAGGAATATTACGCTGTAGATTATTTGATAATATTTTTAAGCGTTAAAAAATTCTCTGCCGTCGAACTTGAAAACCTTTTGCTGCAAAGAATCATTACCGATTCTTCGGAGAAATATTCAAATTCAATGCAACGAAGAAGATTTCGAAGGAAATATTTGGAGAGAAAGTCGATATGGGAATCTTAAATGTATCTTCATCATTTGGTTTGCCTTATTTTTCGTGATTAATGATGAGATCTATACATTTTGTATAAGAAAATGGAGTAAACATTTTTATCCTTGATTGAGGAAAATAGATTGTAGGGGCGCATAAAACTATCGAGACTATTGCAGCAGTTTTCGAATTATTTAAATATGGTATTCGAGCAACGCTTGGGTATTGTACTTGTTAATTTAAACAAATTGCCGCAATGACAGCGCGATGGAATCCCTCTCAGTTGCGAATGATTTATTCTGTCATATTTCCTAATATTATCATTAAACTATACCAAAATCTCATAATCCATTTGAGTTATTTCCCTGCAATTTCCTTCCAACATTCCTTAAAATATTGCCTTCATCATAGTATTATTATTATTTCACGCTGCGAGTTGACTTTCGCCAGGTGGCAGCATCTTACATTGTCATAATATACAAAACATTTTTACAATACAACAATGAACTATTTACACAGTACAAGTAAGAACTATTTACACAGTACAAGTAAGAACTATTTACACAATACAAGACAAATGTTATTTATGAACACACATATTAAGATCACATACACATCATTACATCACATATATATTAAAACTACCTTGATACCCTCACCCATACAAGCCAACATAAAGTAAATATAGAAATGAGTTTTCAAGTAAGGTTTTTCAGGGTTCCTGATAGGCCTTCACGGCTACCGAAGCGGTATCGGGGCGCACGAAGTCCCCGCCGTACTTCACCCTACCAGGCAATCCCCTACTCATCTTACTTTTCGTCTTCGGCAGGCTCACAAATCTATTTTAAATCACAAATCTTTTTTAAAATTTTTTAATATCTTGCTTCAAAGTATTTTCGATCAGTTTCCAACGTCTTTTTACCAAATTTGTCCTCAGACTCATCTTCTAAGCTGCTATTCAATGGGTTTTTTCGTCCGTTACTCGGTCCACCCACTTTATTTCTATCATCTTTTGTAGTAGTGCGTCTCCATCGTTTCTAACTTCCTCTTCTCTGCAGTGTTTGGTGAAAATCCTTCTGTTATATTATGAAGATATCTTCATGTAGAGGTTTTTATGAACCTCTCCCTAAGATAATGAGCGAAAGGCTTCAGAGATAAAGTCAGACTAAACGCCGTTCTCACCACAAACGATCCGCAACAGCAATAAGCTATAGGAATACGTTAATTGCTTGAAGTTTACACTTCCTACCACTCTCATGAAGCCTAGTGTATCAGAGTAAACGAAGATGTAGAGGTACTATCTTCGTCTTTTAATTCTACCAAGCACACTCTTTACCTTAGTGTTGTGATACGCAATTCCATGGAAACAACTTCCACATCTCATTTTGAAAGATTTGGTTATAGTCTGCGAAAGGTGAGATTTTTCACGGTACAACATTTTCTCCCATAAACCCGCTCAATTCAGTTCGAAATTAGCTTATTCAGAAAGAATCATCAACAGCTCTATATGTGAATGTATACGGAATGATGGATATTCAAAACTAAAACGCAGAGACGAACAATTGATCTAAAACGTCGAAAAGTACTTGAAAAAGCTGTTTACAAATAAATGTGAAATATTTCTCTCACTTCACGCTCCTTAAGCTTTTAGAAACCGATGACTACGTTGTTCGAGTAATGACAGTACAGCAAAGAAGACTTTTTCCAAAAATTTCATGTCTTGGGTAACTAGTGAGGCATTAAATTATGAAACAAATAAGGTTAAAAAGGTTCACATTTGAGGTGTAATAATTTAAAAGATTTCCTCTTATAAACATGCTTTAAGGTATCGTCTATTTACGTAGCATGATCCAATCACATCGTAAGATTTAAAAACAATCTTTTTCTCATTTTATTATTATGATTAAGTATACATTTTGTTTTCCATTAACTCTTCATAAATATGAAGAAACGCCAGCAACTTGGAAGACATTTATCAGAGTTTTTCAAATAAAATGCAAGTACTTGAGAGAATTCCATCGCTTAAGGGATACCGATGAAATACAAATTTAATGAATGATATTGGTTTTTATAGTGTGGTATTCCGCTTACCCCACATATGTCCTCACAATGCTGGGTCAACATGATGGCCCCCTTGGGAATCGAATCCTAGACCTCTTTCACCAATGGCGAACCTGTTTGGCTTTACTCACCTTGAAAAAATAGCAGAGGGGTGTACTAAGAACAAAATCTATCTCAAAACTCTATGTTTATCCAATATTCTCATGTATGATTTACTTTCGTAGCTTTGTTCACTTACGACATTGTAGCAAGCATATGACAAAAGCAAATTATCTCACTCCTCATCTTGTCTGGTACGCCTCATTACCGCCTTAAACTTTTAGTAGATAATGGAGGAAGGATGAGGTTCCAATCGGGCTTTGGTTTGAGTTTGAGAGCCTTAGCACACAGTCCACGTGCGTTGCAAACTTACAGTAACAGTTCCACTGAATCTAAGTGTAACCGACTAATTATGTTAGACCAAATTAGTGACGGTAGTTCTTTTGTTTCTCGACAGATAATGACGCAGACGACTCCGCAGCCAACAAAAGACGGCGCTCCCGCACCAATTTCAACAGTTGGCAACTGGAGGAGCTGGAGAGAGCGTTCCAGGCGAGCCACTATCCGGACGTGTTCATGAGGGAAGCACTGGCGCTGAGGCTGGAGCTGAAGGAATCCCGAGTGGCGGTATGGTTCCAGAATCGGAGAGCCAAATGGCGCAAGAAGGAGCACACGAAGAAGGGCCCCGGGCGACCAGCACACAACGCTCATCCGCAGACATGCAGCGGAGAACCAATTCCTCCTGAGGAACTGTTGAGAAAGGAAAGAGAGCGCAGGGAGAAGAAGCTTCTGAAAGCGCTGGAGAGACAGCAGAGGAAACTTGCAGCCAAGGGAGTCCGCGTCCCATTGGCAGCTCTTCGCGCAGACTGGGAGCAGCAGCAGCAGGGCAAAAGGGCCAAAGCGGCGTCTTCGGCGTCGGCGGGGTCCTCGATGGGCGATTCATCGTGCGGCGGCCCCACGTCGGCTGCGGGGGATTCGGGATTGAGCGGCCATCATGTTGACCACTCCAGCAACAGTTCGTGCAGCTTCGGCAATGCTAGCGCGGGAGACTCTTTGGGCGCGAGGGACGTGGAGATAGACGTAGTGGGCGATGGTCCAAAAGATGACGACGACGACGACTGTGGAAGCGTGGGCAGCGTGGAAGAGCGGCTGGACGAGAGCGGCCCTTACCAGACCTCCGCGGTGGCCCAGAGGCCCTCCGTCACTCTGGTGGGCCCGAAACCGAGGCGGCCCAACCCCTTCAGCATCGAATCCCTGCTGTCGAGGACCGAAGAGAGGAGCAGACCGCCTCATTTGCATCCTTCGTGACCTCGGTGCCCGTTGACTTTGTCGTGATGTTGCGTTGTGAAGGATTCATCGTTCTTTCCGAATGATCTCGTGAAATTCTGATTCGGTAAGGCGATTCGGATCCGCGTTCCAGTCCTGACAGACCCGCGGTCCCTCAGGCGACGGTCGGAAGCGACCAAAAGTACAAAAAAGAGTGGAAATGAGAGGAGCGTGAATCAAAGATAAGTGCGCTGAGGTCCCTTTGGAAGTGGTTCTCCGAAGGGAGGGAAACTTATCTGACACCGAAACATTCGTTGATGTACTCGACAATAACTGCAGTGTTTTAAGTAGAGTTTAGGAGTAGTTCTTCGTGGAGTTACTTCCTGAAATGTTGCGAGTGTTAAGAGTATGAGAAGAGTCCTGACATATCCCTGTATATCTGGTCAACGGTGTCCTCTTTATTGTCTCCGATATAATGAATAATGTAATCATGTACAAATACGGAAGACAATTTGTCTGAAATTCTTTTTTCATTAAGAATATAAAGTATTTCGCAATCAAGCCGCCCTGTGTTTTAACATATTCGACTAAGGTAATCTAAGTGACGATGAGGTTCATAAGATAGTCCATGATCGACTGAGTACAAATGGTGATTAAGGTTTGAATCACTCAACGCTATAACTAAATTCGATCAGATATGAAAAATGCATACTATTGGGTCGCCAGCTCTACCCTACGTTCTATGAAAATACAGCGGAACACAATACAATCATCGTGAACCATAAATGCTGTATTCTGTAATATGCATTTTAATGGTGAAGAAGAAAGCTGATATTTAACGCAACAGATTAACAACCCAAATGTTTCCTCGGTATACGCTAAATCTATTTCCTTACATTTCCCAGTAGACATAAAATATTCGAAACTCTTCGGAAACGTTTTGGAGCGAAACTTGCACAAGCCAGACAATTTAACTATTTCCAATGAATTTTCTATCACTCAATAACTTTTTAGGGTTTGATAAGAGAAAACAATGAAATTGCTGGTAAGGCGACTGGGTTAAATCGCGATTTCATAATCACTTCGTCAGAAACTGGCATGGAAGCTCACCTAAGCACATAATCTATGAAAACCCGCCATCCCAAAGCCTGCTGGTCCGCATTACTTCTCAAAATCGACCTGTTCACAAGACACAGACTCACGAACAGTGGATTCACCCCTTGCAACGTTGTCGAAAAGTTGATTTGTTTCTCGACATTGCAAATTATCGCAATATTTTTCTACAAACTCTCCCAAAAGGTTCCCCGTGATATTATCCTTGTCATTTGAATTCGATTTCTTCCAGTGGTGGTTGTAATTTTAAAAGTGCAGATGAGGTCATTTCGTACATGGGCCCTCGCCGAAAATCAACCGCTTTCAAGTCAAACGCGTTGCCTACTTGGCTACCCGCAGACATCTATTTCAACTATTCTTGTCTTTGAAAGGTTTAAAAAAAAGGTTCCTAAAGTCGTAGCTGCGTTGAGAACAGGGCCTGAAAACAATGAGCAGTCCAGGATTCTAAGAAGAATCTTGTTTTCAGAACCTGGCCTCTACACGGCTTCGGGGAGCGTTTTCAAACTCTACTTCATTAGCAGCCGAGTTTCAATGTCTTTCTTTGCACTCTTCTTTTCGCTTCAGATAAAAATGTGGTGCAAAATGGTGGCCGAGCATTTTATTATGAAGATAACAATCCGGAAATTCCATCGGGATCATCAACGATTCAACACAAGATAAATAAGATTAAAAGACAAAACATAATGATATAAGATCACGTCATATTTTGACTGAAACATTTCCTCGATTGTATTTCACTCCAGCATGAATTTGAACAATTTGAAGATTGAAGGCTAAAATTAATTAACCACTCTTTTGGAAGGATGAGATCCGGAGCAAGCAAATGCAGCCTGGTAAACGGAAAGAAGATTTATCTGCATTATATCTCCGAGATGATCATTTTTTGGAGAGGAGAAATGTCACGTTTCCATAAACACGACGAAATCAAGGCCGGCATTTTGATCCTAAATCTTTTGTAAAAGGCAGAGTGCAGGTGCTCTTAATTCAAAACGACGCTGACCGTTAGCAATCTCCACGCGCCACTGCTCTCGATTTCGTGTGGAAACAGCGTCTACAGAGTCGTGCATTTACTAGTACGCACTTCGTCATCCTTCCAAAGACCCGTACCCAAGCGAAAGGTCAATTTCTCAGTCTTTTACAATTAATGAAATTAAAAGGCGGACACTATATGCCTCAATTGTCTAATGTTTCTCACATTTGTAGTTCTAAAACATCCTCAGCAGGATCACCTTGGGCACAGATCATGTAGTATTTACCCTATGTCGCCGGTATATGATGCATACCTCTTTGCAAAACCGGTAAGGAACATGCCACAAATTACAAGCGTGCTGAGAATCTAGCATGAGAATATACCACGGAAATAAAATAGTGTCAGTTATCTTCATTCAGCAAGGACCGTTCCATCAATGATCATTTAGCAATGATTCAACCCTTATAATAACTATTAACTTTGCTTCGTATTCTTTATCCTATCATCTCAAATATCAGTCGTCTGCTCATGCCTGTTTTACTGCCTCTTTTCCGAAGTGTCACATGGATTGTTACTTTTCATTTACATTATTTTTATAACGGAAGCAAAATAATTTGTCCACTAGCGACAAGACCATATTCCACCCTGATCTATAGAGTTAGTGAACATTTTAACTATAACTATTTTATTCTGAAAAACAAGTTGTATCCATTGTATTGATTTCGTTTAATTTCCCTAAAAGTTTCATTACGATAATTTTTAATTTCTATTATTCATCTTCGTAGATAGAGCACACGCATTGCTGATTCTAAGAAACCGTTTTCACTTGTACTTGAGTCAATCTGACAATAAGGAAATTCATTCATATGGATGTAGCTTCATCATTGTTACTTTGTTACCTCTGGTAAACAAATTCTGTTATATAGATAATTCTAATGCAAGAATGTGAAATTGTATTTAAAAAATAATTTATCTAATAGCCTTAATATCGAGTTTCCCTAACTAAGCCTGTGTGATAGTTTATATAAAATTAAAGTAATATTATTTTTGAAATATTCTACCTTCAACTATTTCGCATTTGAATTTGTTTCGATTTGCACAATCTTGGTGTTGACTTACTTGAAATTAGGCGATAGTAAAATTCAAGTGAAACATTACACAGGCGACCTCATGGTATCTTACGTGGCAGAATCGTTTAAATCGTCTTCCTAGAAAAGAAAGTTCCTACCCTTGTCCTAGACAAATTGCTGGCCCAGCAAAGTAATCAACTGGGGATGACTATCTCCCTTCTGAATCAACCCTTTAATCATATTATATGAAAACCTTCAAATATCTACGAGCAGGAATGAGAAAAAATGTAGAGCAAAGTTATCCACAAATCAAATTGCGAAAACACAATCATCTAATTAATCTAGTGCAGCGTTTAGTGTCCCAAGTTTTGAAGGAGAGTTCAACGCTCGAAAATAAAAAGAGATTTTAACGCTTGCAGTTGGATTTTGATCGGGCGTTGCGTGCCTCGGCAATCGTCAGAAGATGTGGAACTTTTAAGGCGTTTTTTGGAGATCCTCTGCGGTTGAGGCGGCCATATCTTCGAATCAACTTAATTATTTTCCACCTTATTCTCCCATCTGTGAGTTAAAAGATGAAAGAGAAGATGTAATTCCCAAATTACTCTGTCGTTTTCCATCTAATCTCGCGAGAAAATTTCCAGAGAAGTATTTTTCCCTCACGCGATGGGTATTCTCAACTGAAATTTATGTGTAATTGTTAATAAAAACGAAGAGCCTTATCTTTTTGATAGGTCTTTCTTCCACGCTTCTCTCGTCGTTATAATTTTCATTTTTAAAGCCGTCTGTTATAGAAGATTGTAGCTTGCCCATGGACGGATCACCCTATTTAATACATTTACGATAGGAAAATAATACGCGAGTTATATCAGAACTGGGCGGACAAGTGTTCGTATTATTTCTTTATTGTCTCTCTTTACGGTAAGTGTTAAAAAAATGGAAAACGTTCTTAAAATGAGTTTCTGGCCTTCTCTGAAATGTGTCGGGGGAATAGGGTTTTGATCGGGTGGAACCGACGCAACGTGTCAGGC
This sequence comes from Pachydiplax longipennis, assembly GCA_036926295.1. NCBI lineage: Eukaryota > Metazoa > Arthropoda > Insecta > Odonata > Libellulidae > Pachydiplax > Pachydiplax longipennis. Next base: position 42,254,200 of record JAVFKF010000015.1, read on the forward strand.
TACTGATTTCCCTCTTCCTTTAATGCTGTAAGTGATCAGCTGCCCAATCATTTTAATATTCCACGTTTGAATACATATAAATAACACACGCTATAACCTCTCGAGTTAAGGACGTTATTTCCATATACACTTATCCTTGCATACATCTTCTGCTTCATACATCTTTTCATACATTACCTTTTATTCCTTGGGCAACAACGTCTATTCAGCATCTCACCGTCATTCCCACTCGATCAATATTTTCTCTGTCTTCCACTTCCTTTAGAATCATTCCAATTATATTCGCACACCATTTTAGTCATCTTTCTTTCATCGATCCTCCCAACAATAGCAAACCAACGAAATAACCCTTTCATCCTGGGGCTCCTAGATGTGGGCATCGCGTTCAACTTCGTCGAAAGCGGTCCTGGGTTCGATTCCCGTCGGGAACTCACGCGCGAAATCATTTCAACTGTTGAAGCACTTTTAGCAAAACTGCTACTAACTTTCATCGTCGTCACAGAGACAGCATTTATTCTGATTATATGAATTTCTGCCTACGCTCATACTTTGAATGAGGAAGAGAAACACTCGTAAATTTTCCATACAACTAGTGTGTGGACTATTCATTCCAATTGTCTCTAGTTTAACCCGAAGTTTCTCTTGATATTTCATGTCTTACTCATTTAGATCTTGGCTAAGTTTACTGTTTTGAAACTGAGTTCTTCATTCATTCATAAATAAGACATCAGGAAACAACAGACGGGCCGAAATACAGAGATATATACACTCACTGTTTGCTTCGAGTGATTCGTTGTTTTAATTACATTTACTCTAAATTCGACGATGTTTCTCTAAAATGGGAGACCTTAGGATTATGATCACAACTAAGAATATTGGTGAGAATAGTAGTGATGGAGAGTAAAAACTTTCCCTCTTCCATTTTACTCATCCTCCATGCTTAGTACTCAAAAAAGACGCCATTGAAATATTGAACGCGTAAGAAAAAAAAACATCCAAATCTTTCGACATATAAAGGTGAACTTTAGACATATATGTCCACGAAAGGAAATACAATGAATGCAGGATAATGAACCTACGTTGCAGATAGTTTTATTTGCAACACAGCTCAATATAATTTTACAAAAATAAATTTAGAGTACAATTAAAATCATATAATGAATACAGCAATAACAATCACACCTCTTCTAAATGGAATACTTTAAGAAACGCTGACAATACATTCACCTGAATCGAAGGATAAAAATGCATAAATGGCAGGGTAATAATACCTAAAGTAACGTTTTGTTTAGGCGAGGTATATTTATCCCTTATACTCTGGTGAATTTTCGCTATATCAGCAATACAGTCTCTGAGTGATTGTCAACCCACATAATCAAGTTCTTCTATTGGGAATATTCATTTCTTTATAGTTACGTATATTTAATTCACTCAATGGGCGAATTTATTTTAAGATCGATATCTTTCTTCAAGGCAACATTCGCATTGACAAGAAGTAACATATAAATCAACATCCTCGTTCTGCCTGAAAGCCATAGCTATTCTTTCCGATTGGCAAGGGGTTTAAAACCGCAATCGGCCAACCTACTTATTTCTATAACCGATCTATTACTATAAACGTAAATGTCTATCACCATAACTGATCATTCTGGTAAAGAAAAAATTCTAAGGCTATGTGTCTCCGCGTCTATCTCACTTGTTTTGTGCTCATTGTCTGAAGTAGCTGGGAGGTGGCAAAATGCGTATTACGTCTACCGTAAACATACTTTCTCTCGCTTTGCTTAACAACCGCAACATAGTGTTTAATATCTTTTCTTCAAGGGCTCAATAGTCAGAGAGTATTATGCTGCTTTATCATAGGAATTTTTAACGAAACGAACGCTCTGAGCAGCAAAACCTTTCATACAGCTTTTAACTCCTTTTCTTGCTAGATATTCTGCATGAGACTTAGTATGATAAGTAGCGTCGCTCTCTTACCTTTACATCGCACCCATCGGGGGGAAAGGCTTTGTAAAACGAGGCATTAAAACTGATTTACCACTGATTCTTTGCAGTTAAGTAGCAGGTGAGCCCAATCCCGAGATATTCAACTGAATTGACTAATTACATGTGGTTGATCCTAACTCCATTGTTCTCCCTGGGTAGTTCTAAGCATGGAAAATTTACCTGCAGTGAATTTTAATTGCCACTTAAAATAGCATCAAAATGTTTCAAAACTCAACTGTGATAATTTTATTAAACCAAACGAAGAGACAATGACGTCCCTGGTTAAAGTGTAAGAATTTTGTATGAGTAACTGATGATGCGATACAAGTCATCAAGATTTCTAGTAAAGATGACCATCATGAAGTCGTTTCTCTAAAATAATAAAATTCTGATACCTGAACTACTGCATTTCAGCAAAAATAGTGGATAAAGAAATGAGATTTCGTCTTGCAAAGGTAAACAATTGTTAACTTCCACAGTGGATTTCTTATTCGATATATTTCGTCCAGTGAATTAAAAATCTACTGGGAAAGTTACAATTTGTTTTCATTTTAAGATGGTTGTGGCAAAATTCCACGAAATCAAGTTGACCATATTAATTTAATTTTTTCAATTGAGTTTCCTTTGTTTCTGCATACCAGCCATCACGATTCATCAACAGGTATACTATGGTTTACGAATTTGTTATTACATATATATTAATTCGTCATGATACCGTTTTTCTTGCGTCATTAACCCTCAATTTCCGTAGAATCAAAAATAATGTATTCCATTTTCCTTTAATATACCTGTTTACTCTGTTACTAAATATGTTTATGTACTTTTTTTAGGTTCGCAATACAGAATGTACGCGTGCTTGACCTCAAGATATTCACCCACATCGGCTTCTTTCGTATTCATTCAAGTCATACTTTAAAACATAGTTATGCTATGTATTCATACTTCCTACGTGCCTGATGATGACGCCTGAGAACCAATCAACTCTTTCGAATATGTTTCCGTAAAAGGAAGGACACCACTAAATTCGGGTTGTAGTAAACCTCCGCAAAATCGACCCCCGCGTTTTATATTGCGTTAAACTAAGCACCTATAGATACACATCAAAGAAGAAAGTGCTCTTTTTATTGACTCGGTCTGCGGCCACCGAGAGCATTTTGATTTGTATGAGAAGGCCCGCGCTCACCCCATTAAAATCCTATAAAATTAAACTTTAAACGTGGGAATTTGTATAGCAGTCGAATTCTGGGAGCGCGATATCGAACCGCCTTCTTATGGACGCGGCGTCGCATTCGCTTAATCAGCAGTAAAACACGCTCTCCTGCCCGTGGTTTACGAGACGAAATAAAGATGTTAGGCGTAAGAACCTCATCTCTCCCGCTTCGGCCCTCCGGCTCGCCGTCCCTTCCGCTGCACTATAATCTTGGGTAATTTTCTTCTCCTTGGCCGGCGGCACAGCTCCAGCTGGAATTCCTTTTCGCCTCCCCTTTAAACGATCCAACCTCGACCGCCCTCTAAACGATCTCTTCCTCTCTTTATAGCCATACACATTTCTTCGCAGTAAACAATTCCACATCGCTCATCGGCTCATTTTTGGAGTTGTAAACCGATGTTTGTGGTTGATCAGCAATTAGCAAACGCACATATATATGCCATAAAAGTTATGTATATAAATTCAGTAAAACCCGGTTAATACGCTTTTCAGGGGATTAACTATAAACGTTATAAGAAGGATAGCGTTGTAAGCGAGATGGCGTTAAAAGCGGTAAAGCGTTATATCGTTATGACTGGGATGTTAGAAATTCCTTTTGAGATTAGAAAACAAAATGGAAGGGTTTTAGTAATTTGAGTGTAGGAAAATAAGAAAGTACTGATGAATAAAAGAAAAGACTTATGACAGCAGAATTCTGACAGAACTGCGGAAGATACTGTAAAACATGGTCAAGACACTTTTCGGGAGAATAAGTGAGAACCGCGTATTAAGTGAGATAGCGTTATAACTGAGATGTTACGACAAATTTTATTTACAAAAGGGAAGTGTTTTCTGGGTCATTAGTTTTTAATAAGTATCTCACACCTTGAAAACGAAAAGAAGTCTTCTTCGGTTAGATTTACTTACCTCAGCCATAGATATCTAGCAATTTTGAAAAGTATTGATGCGTGATAGTTGCCTTATTGATATACATTATAAGAATCTTCTGCTTTTCGTAAAAGAACGTCTTCCTTCGTTAATTAATTTTGCTCACTTTTCACTCAAAATTTTCAACCAGATAGACGAATAGGGAAGAATGATATAAACTATATTCTGTCTATCGACGAAAGCAAAGGATTGGATATTGCAGTTCACAGAGTATTTAAGGTCAGTAAAATCATGCGTTATAAGTGGAAGGGCAGAGCGTCTTAAGTGGTATTTTTACCATGTGTATATTAGTTTAGGAAGGGACTGAGGACCGAGACAAAGCTGCGTATTAAGCGGAGTAACCTCTTAAGCGGGAGAGTCTTAAACGGGCTAATTATTTTCATTCCAGATTTCGCTCCGGTTCAACCATAAACCAAAGTATCGGTTCAGTTCCGGTTTCTCTCCTTTCACTAGCGTCGTAACGATTCGAACCATTATCCTCACTTTCCGAGCAGATGTTCGGAACACGGCTATCCGTGCTAAGTTAAACACTACACCCCCATACTTGATTGTATTTGAATCTATTTGAATGTATTGTAATAGAAAATAAATCGCCATCAAGTAAATTAATCGGTGGCGAGAAAGTATTAAACTGAAGTAGTTGAAAGATTTAGGATTTCGGAAAATGACGAAACACTTGGTTAATAATAAAGAAAAGTTCAGTTTATCAGTGTAAGTAGAGGAAGGGTGGAATTATTGGAAGAATGAGATTTTCTCTCGGCACACGTCTCGAGATCGTGCAAACATTCCTTCTTATAAAAATTGCTACAGGAAAATTAAGTCTGCTATCAAATTTGAAAAGTTAGATGCATTTCCATCTGAATTTAACAGGAAATGTTTGGTAAAAATAGTGACCGTTTGATAGTACTTAGAGCTCTTCGCAAGCAATGTACGTAGACCGCTATCTTCAAAGACTTCAAGAGCTTAGGGTTAATTTAACAAAACGAAAGGTAATGTGCAATTATTTTGCAGCTCAAATAATTATAAAACTTGTAGAGAACCTTCTGGATTTTTGGCAGTACACACAACTTATGTTTCATAAGGAGATAACAAGAGGGTCAATTAAGTGAAGAACTAACTTGGCTGAAGCCTTTGGACGAAACGCGTATATTCTTCAGTTTAAAATGCCAATGTTCTAGTAAATGAAGGTCTTCAACTAGTGCATCTTACCATTCATGATCAATGGAAGTGAAACTTGGATGATAAAAGTAAAAGCGACCCCAGAAGCATAAAAGTTACGGAACGCTATATGCTTGGAATCATAACAAGAGACATAAAACGCAATACTTTGAGGTTGAGGATGAGGGAGTGGCAGATTTTACTCACAAATTGACATGACGTAAATGGATGTGGGAAGACCATGTGTAAGACCAAAGAAACGACAAATATCAGTAGTTCTCAACAGATACCAAGAGATGTGAAGAGGTGAAGAAACCAAAGTACCGATGGAATACATACACCACCAAGTACATCAAAGGGTAACCGGGAAAGAAGAATCTCAGAATAGAGAGAATTGGAAAACGATTTGGGAGGCCTACATCCGATGTCGGATTGAAATTCGCTGATGATATATATTTACACCAACGCGCGCGCGCCAAATCCAGAAGCCATGCAGACTTTCCGTGAATTCATAAAAGTTCACGCGGTTTAAATAACTACGATATGACTTATATAAATTTACATTGAGTGCGCAATTTTGGTGAGTAAGGTGTGCTTGATGTGAAGGAAAATAATTTCCATCCTTAAATAACTGAGAGTAAGAAAGAAAATTTTTCATGAAATCATAATTAGATTAAGTATTATATCTCATAACTCCTGCCTTAGTTCAATAAGTAATGGTATGTCTTTGCATTCAGTTGAGGGATTGTTATTCTGATTTGAAGACCCTTACGGATCTTTCTCAACATCCCGCTGTATATGATAATTTTATTTCTACGACCACAACTTACTGAATGGAATATCTTTTATTCTCTCGTTGAATTAATTATCTATCTATTTCTAAAGGCAACGCCTTGTCACTGCAGCCAGCTGTCCTCAGATGTCCTCTTCAATACCACATAACTTCGGAAACCGATTCGGCTATTTATTTCTTCTATATAATGTATAGTATAGTAGTAGTATAGTATATATACTTCTTCCTATATACTTCTTCCATATCCAAATCTCTACCACTTCTTGTTATTTTCTTTACCTTTTACCGATGCTTCAATTCTCTTTTCCATACTGTAACAATCTCCAGACAATTTTCCCTTCTCTCATCCAAGGTGGTTAAGTGTATAGAAAAGTATTTCTTTCAGTTGCTTCTGTTCTTGTCTGTGGCAATAACGGTCTTCTTTTGGGATGTACCTATATCACGCTACTGAGGTTTGAGTGATGTTAAAAAACTGCAGGCCTTCTAGATTACAGAATTTTATACATATTGTTATTCATACGGTATTTGCGGTGCAGTAAAGCGAACGTTTTCTATTAATGGCATTCTGAAAGGAAAAATTAAAGGCAAATTATCTCACTCAACGTACTCAGTAAGCATCACTCCCCTACGGCACTTTCGATAGCCAGCGGCTGAGATTTTAACCGGCCTCCGAGCTAAATAATTTACAAAGATGCATTAATCTATTCCAATAGCCAAGAATATGAATAGCTAGATTTTATGAAGAAGAGTATGTTAAGATTTTCTCCGTCATCAGTTGGCTAATTTTATTTTAACTGTTAGGGTTTCCGGGTAGAGCGTCCGCCTTTGATGAAAGAGGTTCAGTGTTCTATTTCCGGAAGGGACCATATTAAAAGAAACAGTCATCTAAGATTTTTTGATTAAAACGACTACAATATACATATACTTAAAGAAATTTATATGACTTCTTTTAGATCTGAATTAGGATATTAAGATCAACGATAAGATTAGTTAGTAGTAGGTTTCTTTGTAGCTTTGTAAATTTTATTTTATGCATATTACCACATTTTACAAAAAAACTGGTGTTTCAAATATTCAAAACGTTCCCATTTTTTGCTGCTTATTATCTCGTAAACGTAACTTGTTTATTTCATTTTGATCATACAGATATAGAATGCACAAATAAAATATTCGCTTATCGGCAAGGGATAGAAATCGTGTGAATGAGAGAAATGATAATCTAATCTCCAAAGCCATGGTGCATTAAGTCTCTAAGAAGCCAGCGTTACAAAGTAAACTTTTTCCTCGAATATAAATAATTCTCACTAAAGCAGCGAATAAAATAAGTCTCTCCAACCATAACCTTTCAAGTCGAATCACAAGCGGAAATAACGCACGTCGCTTCTCGTCTGTTTCATCAAATAATAACACGCCTCTTATCTTCCGACACAAACTAATTGACCGTGACAACCATATAGTTTTACCTTCGTAAACTTTGTTCCCGCAACTTCGTATATGACGCCGAATTTGAGCACAAATAAAGGACGCACTAATCTCTTAATTAATTTGATGAAGTTTTTATCCTCGCATGTTAAGGACGGCGAATCAATTACATCGCGCTGTTAAAATTACGCGTGTTTGACCGAGATGAATATTTATTAATAATTTTTGGAAGCTAAATCATCCTAAATTACGCCCTGGCGGTTTCTTCACCTCTTAATCCGTTGTTGAATAAATAAACTGTTGAAACTGTTGAAACCACTCGCTGTATTTTATTTCCGGGTAAGATAGTCATTTTAACCCTCCTTGACAAGACTTGGTCATACTTCTCTTCCTGCCTCTGGCTGATATCACTCATATCATGATTACTAGTAATTTTTAATATTATTTTATGGGATTTAATCTTCTACATATTAATTTATCTTACTGTTATCATATTAAAATAAGTAATTTTTATTCCCTTTGTAGGCAACCGTATCTTTTATATTTAACAATATCTGTGTTATATATTTCTGTATTTGAATTTCCCTTTTTAATCTTTGTATTTATTTTCTTCAACAATGCCTTTTCATTTTTTAAAAACGTTGACAAAGTGAGTTATTCTTTGTCAACCTTCAGATACAATGATTTTTCACAGGCTGTACTCTTAGTTTTTGTGAATATTTGTACATATTAAAATGACATACGATGTTGGGTGGAAGAAAGGCCTAAATGGGCCTAACCTCATGAATACAGGATCAATCTATCTATGATTCTATCTACTCTACATGCACCGAAATATTTCCTTACGTCTTTGCATACATTCTCATTTATGTTCTTAAATCAGTATTCCTCTTTTCTTTACGGTCTTACTCACTGCATTCACTTAATCTTGCTCTTTCCTCAATTTTGGACTACTGACATTAAGTATAAAGAATTAGGCGATTTTTACAGATTTAACAGTCCTTGTTTCCTGATGAATTGCTACAGAAAATCAATACCCTAGCAAAGGATTCTACTACTTACATTCTTCTTATTAACACGCTGAGAATACGTCCATTTTTTGCCTAAATAATTTCGTTTTAGGCCGTCTTGTCCGAATCATATCGCCAAAAATTATAATTTGTCCCGTGAAACCTCTCGCCGAAAACTGCGTTTTCTGTGTTAATAGCGAAACGCAGTGAATCAAAACTTTCGGCTGTAGATAAGGAGTTCGACCAGATATCAAAATTCAATTCTAGCGAATAATCAAAAAAATTTCGTAGTATATTTTACCATGGCAAGTAATATTAATTTTTCCACGACATCTATGTTAATATATAGAATAAGTATATCTTACTCTAGGATTAATGTTAGGGTGAAAAACGTTAGCTTCTAAAAATGATGCTATTTAACCTTTAAAACTTACTAATCCCCTGTGCTTTATAGCTCATTTGCGCCCAGGAACTGGGGAACACCCCTTTCATAATAGTCACGCAGCCTTTCACTCACTCTATCCCTCCTCTTTCTCCACCTATACCTCATTTGACTTTCCTTATGTTCCGTTTGCGTTTTCTTAGGTTGTATATGCCAAAAATTCTGGAGAGGGAATGAGGTGTACAAGGAAGGTGAGGATTGAGATAGTTTATTTAGCCTTTCTTTTCTAACTGAGCTAGAATTCTTCAAATGGAAAAAGTGCATATAATCGCAGCGCTATGACCCTATGAATAAAAATTTTCATACGATTTAAACAAAAGTGAACAAGATGAGTGCATCACTCATGCCTCACTCACTTTTCAAATTATTATGGCCCTGGCTTAAAACCGAGGCAGATATGAAAATAAATAAAGTAAATTTTCAGTAGTTTAAGCAACAAAAGACAAGTTAAGGAATACTATAAATCTGAAAAACTCATCGTTTATCTATGGTGGTAGGAACAAACTTGACTTAATACATGTCTTTTTATATATATTTCATATAATGGTAAATATATTTTCTAGCCCAGATTTCTCCCAATATAGTCCTATAATGTTGAGCATAAGACAGAAACTCCGGAGAAACAATCAAAGAGTCGAAAGTGCAATTTATCGCATGTGCTAGAGATTGATATGCGTAATTAGCGATTTCGTTTGGTAACAAGAATGCTGCCATTCGGCATTCGTCGTAATTTTTCACTTTTTGGTTATTAATTTCTCAATACGTTTTTCCTCCGAAGATATGCATTAAGGTGCGGCTGTGCTTCGCCTCGAGCGAAGGCCTTTGAGACTCTGATTTATCGTCTTCTGGAGTGGTGTGAACTTCACCTTTTTTCTGCACGACTCCAAATGAAATGCTCAACGCCATCTTCCGCTTCTCAAACGAAACTGCCTCCTCGTCTATCCTCAATGTATATTTCCTCGTTCGTACTCCTTACCTTGCGGAGGACTTTACACTTGAGAACCTAATCGTCACGGAATATGGAGGAAAGTCCCGGTATTATATGTTGTCCCGCTTGGTGATGAGTCCCGGAACATATCCCGCTTACGAACAGTGGTTCAATTCACTTTTAATTTTCTCAAATAATCAGAAAATTTGGCCTTAAATACTTTCACTCGTAGCTTCCGCTCGATATTAACCATAATTCACGAAAATTTCTACGTAATAAATAGCCGAAGGGTAATGGTTTCACATATCATTCAGAAATTTGTCATCAACATCATCATTACCCTAATCTTATGCTTCCGTTATCGTTAGCTATCATGATTATTTCGATTTATTCCCTTCGGTAGATATCAAAACATTGTTTAGGATGTTCAGCTTCCACGTTTGTGAATGTTCCAAATTTAAACTTCGATAATGAACAGGCTCTTTTGGTTTGAATTTATGGATTCGAAATCAAAACTATCGAAACTTCCGGCTTTGATTAGTCAGAAATTATATATTTTACAATAATTTAAAAGTATTGCATTTTAAGAAAGTAAATGTATTACATCTTTTGTATCAAACAGCAATCAATAGCTATATTTCCGTATTCGTCTTTTCCATTGCATCCTAAGTTTAGTCACTCTCTTTGGGATTAATTTCAATATCTGAACCACTCATTCTTCCACTTTACTCCTTCAATCATTAACCTTTTCAATTAAATTCTAATAACAGCTGTCCTCCCACATAGTATAGAATACTTTCTAACTTCATCTCCAAATATTGAGAGATATTCTGGCAGTTTCTTGGAGCGCAGTCAGCTAATGTCTGTGATTCTCTTTCAAAAATCGCGTTGAATCATTCTAAACTAAATTTCTGGGTAGAGCACGTTTAGCTGTGATCAAATTGCTCATTCATGATGCTTATTAATGAAGAATACATAGGAATTTTTGCTTCGAACAATCTGCCGGAATTTACTACTCTTGGGAAAGATGAATCCTGGAATCAATTCTTCGGAAGTTGGCAACCCGAAACACTAAGGAAATTGATTATCTGCGCTGGTTATTTCCCACAAACGCTGACAGATAACTTATTATTATTTAACTCTTCGCTGACTACTCTCATACCATCGTTTGATGGTGTCTCGGCACATACGTCCCTCGTCGGATCACAAATGGTTCATTCTGAAAAGGGAAAAACCTAATATTTCTTTAAAAACTCCATGAGAGAATCCTTATACTAGACCACTTTATAGTATTGTGGTCTAGTAAAAGGATTCTCTCATGGAGTTTTTTAACATAAATAAGTACCACAAAGTTTCACCTGACTGTTTCGGTTAAGATTTCTTTCTTTGGATGAGTATGCTAATTTATAATTTTAAAACATTTATAATTTCATTTCGAACTTTCAGAAACATCACTCAGTGGGTAAATAAATGTAGGATAAAAGAACTTTCTACGCCATTGGTCAGTTTGTTTCCTTGAGGAGGAGCAGATAGTGCGACCGATTTCCGAATTATAAACGCCCTCTTACGAGGAATTGTGCTCGAATTGATTGCGATGAGAAGAAATGGAGATTTCAATTTGCGTGCGCATTGGAAGAACCCGTTCCCCAAAGTATCTATTAGCGTTGGCTGTCCGAAGGGCGAATGACGCCTCTGCAGCGGCTCATTTCAATATCTCGCTTCCATAATTAACTCGGAAAGTCAATTTCGAAATGATATATTTCTGACGTGTTAATTAGCGGAAGGCCAACTGATTGCCTCCCTTTCTTTCCATCGTTTTCTCCGTGAAATTTACGCCCCTGTCATTGCTCTCCCCCTTCGGACTTAATATTATAATTATCACTCGGAGAATTAATGAGTTTTCTCTCGTACGCATTGTTTGCGTCCCTTCCCATCTTGGACTTCAATTATTGCACTGCCTTCCGTTGTATCGGACGGACTTGTTCTGTTTCTCTTCTTCGAGATTTAAATAAGATGGGCTCTAGAAGATAATAGAGGGAAATGAAATACGTAAATCCGCGGCCGTTTTTACCGCTACCATATCCGGAAGAATAGAATGTTTTTCAACACGTGCATGATAAAGAGATGATGCATCTTTCACTTATTAATGTCGTAATTTTCGTGGCTTTAATATAGAAGTTATAAAAATAATAAATTAAATGTTACTATAGCTCCAATAATCATCTCCGTTACGGGAATTACAACAAAGATTTTTATAGACATTTAGAAAGATTGCATCTCAACATTAATATTCGCATAAATGAAAAAGCAATAATCCTAAAAACAACATCTATTGTAAGAAAATGCTTAATTTAATGTCTACATTTATAATAGAAAAGAATGTATCCTGAATAGAACAGTAACCAATAAATTGAGCCTTTATTCTCTTTGGTGATATGCATCTGAGACAGGTAAATATTTCCAGTTCATAAAAAGACTGAGAAGTGAAATATTCAATGATAATAACAATCATAAAGTGACTTTATTCGGGCGAGGCTGAGACTAATAAGTCTCATTTTATATCCCACCCTTCATCATGTAAAATTTAAAAGAGAGAGAAATCTTGGGAAAGAGAGCACAGGAGAAAACTAATTCATGGGTTTAAATATCTAAGTTTGCACTTAAATAGACCACCGAGAAAATACACGCAAGTAGTAGAAGAGGGTGTAAAATTCCTGCGAAACTTACAGATGCTTAACTAAATTCTAAGGAAAAGGCAGGTGAAGACAGATCTGAATTCGATTCACATATATACACTAAGAATAATAGAGGGACACTTTATATTGATAATATAAATAAAAATTTTTATATAAAAAACAAGCATTTGCGTAAAAAAATAGTAATCATAAAGATAATCGAATAAGAACATTATGAAATAAAAATATTTAGGTAACAAGGTAAACAAGTAAGAAAAATAGCAATGAAAACTAAAATGAAAGTAAATTGAGGTGAGAGTGATACTGAATAACGATATTCACATCGGCCACTCCTTTATGAATAGTGATAACCAAGGGATAAGGATAGATGAGAACTTAATCATATGATAGCACTCTTGCTGAATGTAGAAGGTAAAGACCAAATACCTCACTCCTCATCTTTCTAAGTAAGCCTCTCCTCCTCTATCTCTCTTATTTATTCATCTTGTTACCAAAACATTTGTACTTCGTAGTGGTTTTTGGATTGTTCTTACCCTATTTGTTATGCAAATGTTTATTTCTTCTCCAGGGCTTTTAGTAGCTAAAAGCAGATGGATTGCGGATCCAGCCAGCCTTCGGGCCGTTGACTTTACAGACAGAGATACAGAGACCTATTTAACCTTCTTGTTCCCTTCAGTGGCGAACGTGCTAATGCCATTCTCTATTCAAATTAATCATCTTATACCTTCCTTGCATACATCTTTTGCTGCATCCATAAATCTTTCAATTTATTTACTTTTATTCTCATTCTGTGCTCCTCTCTTTCCATTGGGATCTCATTAATCGCATTCAAGTGAAGAAAGCTACTCACAGATCCTTCTGGAGAAAACTGAAGGGCTTGAACTAAATTCTGGGGTCACGGGGATGAAACAGCATGCACAATTTGAGGATGTTTCCGGGAGTCTCCAGCTACAAGTGTTGTACCCTTCCCTTTTGTAAAATTCCCTTTAGATGTCAATGTTAGTTTTTGAAATACATTAATTTTTCCACTAATTGCTAGCTTTTGTTTAAGAAACAGGCAGAAACCTAATCAAAATACCTAATCCTAAAAAAATGAGATATCTTATCAACAAGAACAACTTCACTAAGCAGATAATTTTTAATCCTTTTTTGGATTAAATTAAGTTCCTAATTCTTTGGTTAACAAAGGCACGTCATGCAAGCAAAAAAATAGGCCGTCCCCCTATAGTGTGCACCAGAACGTGTCTGTCTGATTTTCTGACCCAGCCCTATACCTAACCAGGAGATGTATATGTGTGTATAGAAATGCAGTAACACTTCCTTCAGTTAGCCCTGAAAATTTACTATCCTTATGAAAAATTGTCCATTTGCCAACATATGATGATGGCTGATAGGTGTTTTCTAAGAATTTTTCCAAATAACTTTATTTTAGATGTATAGCTCCTTGGTAGAGTGCCGTTCATAAGCCGAGGATTATTGTTGAATAGCGGCTAAGCGAGGTTTCCAAATGTTGTCGTTCGATACAAAGTTTCTACACGTTGCTTCCAGAAGGTATTAGTCACCTACTAATTTAATTTTTAATTAAATTGCAGCGGAAGACGGCATTAGACAGGGATAGTCGTTGAGTACTATTTTAATCATGTACGAATCGGAAAAATTGACATTCTGAAAGGCTACAAAAATTGAGGGATCAGTTATTGTATTTATTATTTTGATCAGAGATAAGGCGGATAAGAGAATGAAGACGAACTGCAAGGAGCTGCTAAAATTTGGAGGCAAAATAATTTCAACATTGAAATATCTTTAGAGAAATTAATTCAGTTATAACAATTTAACTCAGCAATAAAACTGACCCAAACAGCGTTCAAACTTAAATACTCCTCCAAGTTAACCAAATTTCATCAAGCGTACGCAAGTTTATCCCCAACAAGTTTTTAAGTTACAAGTTTTTAAATCCATTTCGTCTTCCCGAAACCGCGTTTATTTCTCGTTCCAAAAATTACGAGTTTATTGCAATCAACTTGGTTATCATCTGAAATGCGAAAGCGATATTGCCGCTTCTGCATTCTTCTTGGTTTCCAAATATAATGGAACATTCTGTAGTTAAAAGTTTCGATACTCTCGGCGCTCGCCCCGTCATAACCTCCTCTGCCACCTCACTAAGTACTCACTCCTCAACTGACTCCATGCCAAACACATGGGTGCATTCAGTTGAGGCCTTCTCATGTTGACTTCAGTTACGGCAACGAAGACAGTGGTGTGAAATTACTTCTTTCGTTCACCTCGGCAACACTACCTGAGGATCTTGTGCCTATTTGACTCGTGCATTTCGCGAGAATTTCTAATCTCGCGCAACGTTGTTTCGATTTTTCGATCCAGTGTTTACTAGCCGATGTGCAGCAGCACGTTATTGCGCCCAGTGTAGGCTAAGGGTATATCTGTATGGCAGTTGTCAAAGAGTTGCTTGGTAAAATTATAACTTAGTGAAATCAGATTCGATACGTATATGAGGTCAAAATGTTGAGATGTACTGGTTGAATAACTCGAGGGAAGACCTTGGAGATGATTCTCTTTGTCTTCGCGAGGAAAACACCAATATAGCGAGGGTTGTGACCGTTGCCTCGAAGGAGTTAACCTGGAAATATCGGTGAGTAGCTTTCTAATGCTCTGCGCTCACATTTTTCTGGTTTTCCTGTACTGGGGTCCTTTGAGGATTCCCATTTGACCAGTCGTGTGTTCATGAAGTTGGAGGTAGAGAGAGTATGCCCCCTTCCAATATAAACTTCATTTAAACTTTCAATGTAAAAATGAATAGCTATTTCTTCATACTTACATAAAAAATAAATTACATCCTTAGATTAATGTTTAGATAAACTCGTAAATCGAGATATTCATTCGCTTTCTTGATTCTTCGTAAAAACTATCTGCCAAACAATTTTCATTGCCGAAAGTTCTTCCTAGATATCATAATTACTCCCTTTATGATGATGCCTTGATACGTTACTATACACGATTGAGTTCCAGGTATCTCATCTGGATGAGTGGAATTTTCATTAGCAGTAGTATTAGTATTGTTCAAAATGCTTCGACAGCTGAGGTCATTTCGCACATGGGCTCCCATCGGGAATCGAACCCGGGACCGCTTTCATTGAAGTCGAACGCATTGCCCACATGGATACACGGGAACAATTTTTATTTGTCTTTAGGTGCGAAACTGAAAACAAAACTTGATTCAGTCTTGTCCGTGGCTGTGATAACATGGTAGCTACCGAAGATGATGCTGATAGTTGGCATTCATCTTGGTAAGTCCTTAAAGAATTCTATGAAGTTTAATCCACAAAGCCATTGTGCTATGATCACATGGAATTGCCCTCCTGACAATGGTACACCACCACGTGGCACACCTTCCCCAGTAAGCCTCATTCCCATTCCATGGCTTTTTGTTTCCGATGTAAGAGGGATCGAGGCGCCGTCGGCCTGATGACTTTACGCTTACATAACACATGCTTATCGCACGCAAAAACTTCCATCGAATTACAGTGGCACAAGAACTTGCTTCAAAGTCCGAATCATCCGCTTGTTTGGCCGCTAAACTTAATATAGAATTACGCGGATGAAGCGGTATTGCTTCCAATTTATCCAACGAGCGGTCGTCGGCGCCTTAACGAGCATTAATGACCCGTTGGTTTGATATCGCATTCACTTAGGCGCTAATTCATTAGTAACCCCGGACGGTCGCCTCCTCTATTATTAAGTGGGCATAAAAAACAGCGATACCGATTCGAAATGAGGTGATAAATAATACAAAAGGCTCTCGGGGATACATTCACGCGTTCACGAGTCACGATTCTTTGAGCGGCCGTCAGATGCCTCCACCCACTCTCTCCGAATGCTTATTACGCATGCGCTATAAATCTAAGCAACAGAACAACGCCGAAAGTCCGAAAGCATACTTAGTCGGCAAGATAAGGCAAATGAATAGGCGAAGGTGTTATCCGTTCTTCTTTGAGGTAACACCCTTCAGTGATACCACTCTGATTCCTTTAGATGAAAAAGTGACTTGTTTTTACAGTGAGCCGCGTGCAGTAAATAAACAAACCGAAATAAGTCACCTTACCATAAACTGTTTTATATCGGGTCCGTTCTTTTACAATAAAGAAGCGGAAATTATTGGTTGGGTCCAGGGAATTGAACTGGTTCCGAACCGAAAACCTAAACTGAAATGAGCCGTTATTTTTGGCGGAGTGAAATCCGAGCACGAATCGAGAAAGCTTAGAACCTCGAACCTGAATAGAAACCGGAAACAGTTATTTTTTCTCGTATATATTTCTTATAAACCTTGCATGGGGATTGTTTTTCGGAGCGATAAATAACTGTTAGAACCGATTCTATGGTTGCTGCCGAAAACCGGAACTGAACCGAAATTTTGCGTTTTCATCTAACATAAGCTGAAACGAAAAATATTATGATTAGATACCCTGGATCAGAGGTGAGAAACCTGTATTGGCTAGATTATTGAGAACGCATGCATTTATTTTCAGATTTCGGTGGATCTCTTTGATTTTCTAATATATTTTATGAAAAGAATGTAATTGAGGAATTTTTCATCACTAGAGATTGTTCGGTTAAAATTTTTCTATCGATTCACGGGAGTTCACCTTCAATCTCTCGACTCTCTGTAATCAAGCAGAAAAACTTAACGGCAATGGATAGCGTATGATAGATATACCTTTCGGAGGAAAAATGGTTAATGACGTTGATATCATACTGAGTTGTTCTTATAAAAATAAAAAAGTTTATGTTAGCTTTCACCCTATTTACAGATCAAACATAATGCGAGTATGTAAACGTATGAAAAGAAAACTCAGAATTTTAATTGATGCAACATAATTCTACAAATTATAAATATAAAATACAATTAACAAAATTATAATTTATAATAATACAATTTTATGGATCACATGTATATAAACATGAAAAAATAAAAAGAAAAATAAGAAAAAAGAAAACAGTAATTTAAGATGAAGCTAAAAAATGTGGATGATGATATAAAATGCTATTGAGAAAAATACATTTGAAGCAAACACAATTTTATCGATAATACGCGTATATAAGCATAAAAAAATAGAATAAAAATAATACCAAAAAATTCAATTGGTAAAAATACAATTGGCTTCATGCAGTCTTTTAAAAGGACTTTGAAAACGCAGGGAGAAAACGTTTGAAAAAATAATCATCTGACTGATCATATTTCGTATAAACTAATACAACAAATCCCAGGAATGAACGGACATGGAAAATGTTTTTGGAGGTCGAGATTAAAACCGTAATCATCCACTTTTCGGGCAACTTCTACAACCATTGAGCGATCTTGCCGAGTAATTTTATTATTTCTTCTGGAAAACGGTAGATAAAGGAAATAATCGATTCCTCTGGACAAGCGGCATCCACTACAACCAAAACCATCACTTCAAGCAACAGAAAATGTTTTAAAATGTTCTAATGTTGTGTTTCGCTTAATGATTTAAAACAGTAATTTGGTAAGATGAGAGAAAACCACAGTCTGACTGGATTATCTCTCATCTAATCATGAAAGTTCCGCCAAATATCGTCTGAACTAATTAATCACTGATTTTGTAGTTATTAATTATAATTCATAGTTATTAGTTATAATTTCAATTTTCGTAAGTATTTCGTTGAGTAGAACTGAACAAGTGAAAGATTTTATACCTCCTAGAGTAGAAAGAGATATTTTCCATACCTAAATAAGATTTTACAAAAGGGTTTTAGTGAAATTTTGTACAAGAGGTTCCAATCGCCGAATCAGCCGATGACCGTGGATCCAATTCCTCGAAAGAAGGAAACTGTAGATTATTACTGACCTTCTGGGAAACACCCGATCCACATTTCGGCGACTATGCCGCCGTCCTCGGGGGGCAATTGCTTAAAAATCAACACTAGAACGTAGAATTATAAAAAGGTTCCCCATAAGTCCTGAATCAACTACCATGGCTAACCTTAAACTAGATAGAGTAAATTACGGTTAAGACGCTTTTCGAGGAACCGAGTGAAAACTGAGTTACAAGCGGGATATCGTTATGGCCGGGGTATCACAATCTTTTATGTTTTTACATCAGGAAACTAAAGGGAAGGGTATTGGCTCTTAAATTCTTTTAACTCCTAAACTCCTTTAACTTTAAATAAATGCTATAAACCTTCAAAACTGAAGAAATCGTTTCTAGATTGTTTTACAAGCTACAACTCTAGATATATAGAGAGTCCGCGAACTAATGCCATGTAGTAATAATTGCTTTATCGTCATAGTGTTTAAGAAAGGTCTGATTTTCGTTCAAAGAGAGCGTTATTTTTTGTTACCTTATTTAAGTAATTTTTCTTCCAACAATGCAGCAGTTTTACGAGAAAGACAATTAGGAATGAATTATCTAAACAAAGTTCGAGGCGAAGAATTGGTTATAGCGAGTTGCACTGCATCTGGCAAAAATAAAATATCAACGGGTGGCAGAGCGTCTTGAATTGATTTCTTTGCCATTTGTTTCTTGTGAAAAGGGCCGAGACCGAGAATATACCATGTCATAAGAGAATGCATTTTAAACCAGATTTACTGTATTTCAATACATTTTAAAAATTTCGCTGGCTGTTTACAGAACATCACTCAGAAAAGCAGTAGAAAAATATCACTAAACAGTAGTTCATAAACGAATTAGCAAATATTTGCTTGTCTAAGTATAATTTTAGTTCTTACATTACATGAATTAAACACAATTTAAAATTTAAGTTTCAGCAGGGAATGAAAACTGTCGCCATACTTGGGACTTGAAATCAAAACTTCCGATATTGTGAGCATCTGACCGAAAAGTGGAAGTTCTTGGTTCGAGTCCGGATCATATCACGACGTATTTTTCACTTGTTTATCCCTTGGGTCCCCGGATGTTAATTTAATCGTGTAAAGTTTAGAACTACATCCACATAATTTGAAATTTAGGTCTTTTATCTACTAAAATTAATTTTATTTTGATTCGTAAAAATGTCAAACATTTTACGAGGTCGTAAAGGAGGGCCAACATACCATTAGATGGTGTATATATAGCTCTAGATGTCACTCGACTAGAAAATAGCCCCATCAAAGGCAATAGAAGTAAAATTACTCTGCAGTGGTAGCTAAATTGATGAGAGCACCCGCACGACATGTTCGAGACTCGGGTTCTAGTCCCGGCTGCGTCAGAATTTCTCCCTTCCGCTTCTCCCGGAAAAAGTCCTCTATGATCAGCCATGAGAGAGACAACCTTAACTTGCTGTAATACTCGTTATAACTCGTCTACTTAGACTTTTACGCTAACAATCTCGCAGTTGATTATTTTACTTTTTAGTACTAAAATATTGGAAACAAACATCCAGTTCTCTACATTATATTCATCTCAAGCTCAACCTTGTCATCATTGTCATTTATAGCGAAATTTCAATCATTTAAACGCTTTCGATTTTCAATTTTTAGTTTGAGGCTACGAAAACCTCAAACTGAAAATTATATGCCGAGGTTCTTCCTAGCATATAATCTGAAGCTCTGAATGCCTCAATTCCGGAATGTGAAAACCTAGAGAACTGACCCCTGATTTACATCGGAGAAGATAAATAAAATCAATGAATAATTCAGTATTCCTGTATGTGTGGAGGAGAATCTAGCATCTCCAATCTTTGCGTAGAGTTCTAGAGACTTCTAATTGTAAGGAATTGTATCAGTTTATTGACCTCTTTTTTTATCAAAGATAACTATTTTACTCATATTTCTAACTTTACACGAGGCGTCTTACTTACCCAATATACTACTATTTCTTTATTTCAGCATATCTTATAGAATACGCTAATCTTCCCGAGATTGAGGACACTTCATCATAGGAGGTATTTGGAAGTTGTTTTTTCGTATTGAGGAAGCGTAATCAAAACATGTCTAAAATCTAAATTAAGAAACATAGAGTCAATGATTTATCACTATTTAAATTTTAAATGGGCATCCCTCGAAAAATTCTTCTGGGAACGGCGAGAAATTAAATAAATAAGCTTTCATGGTACCGTTTGTCGAGACTATGACACTTGAAAATTATAGATCTTGTCAAAATTTCGATAGCTTTCATCAAGTTTGCATTAATTATAACCCAAATCTATGAACGATAATCTCTATTGAATTTAATTTCTTAGGATACCAAATTCGTGCAAAGTTTTCTCTTTGTTCAATTTCACAAAACGAAGCCTGCAAGCGAACTTAAGTGAAAAATGATCTTTACGCACACGTGAACGCATTGAGTTGTCATTGATTGAAAATCGGGCTGTCATGGATATGAAATTCAACCAAAAATATCCTTTAATATTTGCTTTATTATCTTTCTAAGTTCGTTTTGTAGCTATTAGTGTGTTACTTGCTTGGCCTTTTATCACGTGGGCATCGAACAATAATATTTTCGTTCCGGTTTTCGCTCCGGTTTAATCGAAATAATTTTCAGTTCAGTTCCGGTTTCGCTCCATCTGCCAACGCCGAACCGGTTCTGATTGTTACTTTCGCTACGACCATTATAATATTTTAACTTTCTGAAATTTAAAAAACAATTTCTAGCTTTTTCATTTACACTATATCACATTAACTTTTAGAATAGCATAAAGTAACATTTAGTTGAAAGCCGTAGTTACTTACTGTTTATAAAAAAACTCCAATTACACCCAGGGAAACCAAAATTCGGAACGGGATGAATTACGGGTTTCGGTTATTGTTCGGGTTCTAGAGTTTATTTTTTCCCGGAAAGAATAACCGGTATTTTTTTCAGTTTTGGTCTTCGGTTGGGTTCTGGTTCTATGCCCTGATTTTCACTTCTAATCACCAACAATTTTTTTTAAGATGAATTTTATGTATACACACGACTCCATTACGGTTCCAATTACGTTCTGCTCATTATATATTTAATGCAGTTTATTCAACACAAAAAGACGATGTTCTAAATCTATGATGGATCTATCACATGAGTTATACACAAGAATTCTACAATAACAATAAATTAGAGTGTAACGACTGAGGTAGCGTTGCCTTGCGACAATCAACCCCGAAATTGTTGTAACTTTGCTCGCGAGATTAAAAAAAGAATTAAGATATAGCGAGGAAACATGCCTCACTGCCACTCGACTGATAATGTTTTTCGAGTGGATTTTATTCTCTTGTCGGAGCGAATCGAAGAGAAACACGGTGATTTACAACGAGGCGCAAATGAATGAGTTCTAATGGGGCGCAATCGTGCATTAGAAGGAGTGAGTCAGTGCACGGACGAAGGTGGAGTGCGGAGATATTGATTTGAGGCCTTTGTGTGTCGGAATGGGCTTCTCTCCTTCAGAAGAGCTGTTATTTTAGGAATTCCGGAACATTGGCGTTGGCAGGTATAAGTGAGGCGAGGCGAGGAGAATCTTTAATGATGGATCTGGAGGGTTGACAGGGAGAGCCGTAGATTAGGTGGAGAGGCAGTTACGGCGGAGGGAAAGGTGCGCGCCGCAGATGATGGCTTCATCTTCTCAGGTCGTTAAGTCCTTCGCTCCGGGAAAAGTAGCCTTCTCCTTTTTGCCCCTGCGTCCAAATTAACTTCTGACCGTTTGCGAGACCACAAATGCCTTTTCCCCACATTCAATGCATCGCGGATATCTTAATACGTGTTATTTTACACGTGTATGTGGGTGAGTGTTTATGTTCGCCTAAAATTCGAGAACTAGGCGTCGGAGAGCTTTTAAACTTAGCTCGATTGGTCGGTCTCCCGAGTATCTTGCCGATTTGGTCATTCCGTCGCTGTTTATTGCGACTTTTCGGCGCCTCTTATCCACTTTAGAGACGTTTCGCACTCTATCTAGCACATAGTTAAAGGTAAGGCATATAAATGCTCTTCTACGAACTCCAATTCTACTTGGTTTGTTTATTTTATACATAAACAATCCCCCCGGAAAGTAATTTTGAGGCATCTGGACTGGTAAAAGTTTCGTTTTAAAGTATTTTACTGGAACTCATCAATGATATATCCATTGGTTTGGGCACCTTCTTATCACTGAAGTGTGTTTAACACTTCTTGATATAACAATCGTTCACTACGTCAAAAAGAATGGAATTTTAGCGGAGATAGCGAGCAAAAGTGTGTAAATAAACAAAGCTGTAAACAATGTATCTATGAAATACCAATTACTTTACTTTGGGAAAAAAGATTAATCAATCATAGTATTCATCATCACGTGATAGTGATCGACGGTAATATTGTTGATCTGGAATTCGGTAGATTTTAGTAGTTCATGGATGTACTGAGTCTAGGATGTCGCGGATATAGCTGGCAATGAAAGATTTTACCGCTGTACCAAGAAATTTTTTTTCTAGTAAATTTTCTCCATATCAGCAACATCTTGCATTCAGTCTAGTTTATAGACGATCTTCTACGTTCTCCAAAAATTATATAAACTAATTGTTTTTTATTTTTATTATAAATCATAACAGCATACCGTTTATGCTTAATTCATATAATTTATATGTAATTCATGTAATATTTAAATTATATGATAAAAAAGTATGGTATTATATCTTTAGATTTTAATAGCAGTTTGCGATTTCTTTGAGTTTTTAGAACCTGTTCTTGCGAGATTGCTCGATTCGTTAGAGTAGCCGCGAGGCAGCTGTAAGGTCTGGGTTCGAGTGCCGGTTCAGCCTTTTTCGAGTTTTCTGTTTAATTCAAGTCCGTTTTTCCTTGGGTATACAATTCCAATTTATGTATAACAAGAATTAAAATACGTAGCGATATTATTCAAACTTTTTGACGGTTCTCGACCTACTCCACTTTGGGAATGCAATCGTACATACATAATTACATAAAAAATTTGTTTAAAATGTTAAAGTCCTTACACATTCTTGCAACTAGTTTCTTCCAGATTTTTTACTACAATGTTAGAGTACTTCATTGAATTATTATTACATTCTCCCATTCTCAAATTAAATCGCACTCTACATCAATTGAGTTTCGCTACACAAAGCACTAACTCAATATTCTAGTAATGAAGTGATCCGAGCGTTTAAATCATCATAAAAAAGAGGAAGGGTGAAAGAGGCAAGTTCTCCAAGGCGGGCGTGCATGAAAATTACGCCAAAGGGACTCAATTTTCTCCGCCCGACGCATTCTTTTTTAAGTCACGCCATCGACGGCTTTGAAATCTCCCTTAAAATTTTTAAAAGGAGACCCTTCGGAGGGAAACTTGAGCCTTAAAGGGTTTCGTAGGCTGCACTTCTTGAATCTCAAAAAGGTCGAATTCCTCTTGTAAATACACACACAATGCAGTACGTTTTACTTTCGATAGAAAACGGTTACGGTACTCAATTCTTCATAGTTCATATTTGAACTCTCGAGAATATCCGGCGTTACTCAGTATGAAATAGAAATCGTTCCTAACCCATAATTTTATTATAATGCAAAATTTATATGAGACGAAATATATGCCTACCTCTATATATACATATTCTTTTCAAATACATCAAAATCGGGTCTTGTTTAGAAAGCGCCCGAGTTTATTCAAAACTCTCAACATTTTAACACTACTAAATAAAACGCAAATAGATACCTCTTGAATACCTCCGAACTCGTTGTTTTGAATACATTCTGTCTATGGGACTTAAGGTTGTCTGAACAAAACCCTCAAATCTATTTAGTTGAAATTGGAATTTTTACCTACGCATAACCTATGATTGCTACCGTTGAATCTTGATAAATGGAACATTTTTCATTTATTTTTAGGTACAGGATATATAAAAATGTATCTTTCATTTACTTTTGTCTCAGTCTTGCCCATGACTGTGAATATATGAAAGCTCCTGAGGTATGAATGATAACGAATAATAGCATTTAAATTTGTCTCTTTATATTGAATTTTATGAAGAGTTAATTCGTTGTGTCATTGAGATTTCTTGTTATAGAAATTACAGCATCTGGCTCAGTAAGGGAAATTTTGGCAAACCTCACTCCTCATCTTGTCTTGATCGTCTCATTCCCGCGCACACTCGGCAGATGGCTACGGCAGATTACCTCAGGAGGTTGTAGAAGGTAAAATACAAACCAACTGCCAAAATCCGGTGTTTCTTTCACTAAGAAAAATACAATAAAGGAAAATATGATACAAATTAGATCTTACTTAATTACAGATTTCACGTATTTACGGGTTAATTTCCTCGTAACTCCTAACATTGATCCTAAACATTTTCTGCCATTCATTATCTAACGTAGATATTAGAATTCCTTCCAGTACAACAAACCCCTACCAAGAGCGGACTTAGAGATCATGATTATGCACAAACGCAGTATTTTAATTGTTTCCATTGAATTTGACCAACACTAGAATTTCATTCATTCAAGGTACGTTGAAAAGCGTCAGCCGCGATGTCATAGCAACGTACTCTGTACAACAGACAGCCGACGTGTGAAATATTCAATGATAATTATATATTTACCCTCTAATTAAGCTGTAATAAAATGAGCTCAATCAAATCTTTTTTATGTTCGCTTTTAATCACAGCAATATTTATGTTGGTTTAATATTTATATACTTTCTTGATTTGAAATCTATCTGTTACATTTGTTACATAAAAAGTTGTGTTTGTGAATCATAGTTATCTATTTCATTTTGCGATGTGCGCAATGTGATAATGACGTAACTACCGCGTTCGGTAAGGGTTTACATTTCTATCTTCGAGAGAATGTAGTGCCTTATAGTGTCTACGATTAAGTTTTCATTTTATCAACGTTTGCTTTTTTCTATGTGTACCCTACGGAGAAATTTCCCATTAGTTGCTCCGTATGTCCATTTTATTTTTATCGTTCCTCTTTATTGCTTGTAATCCTCTCTTATCTATCAAAATATACCAAAATACGCTCAATGTTTAGGTTTTTATTAACTGTTTCCAAGCTCATATCATTTCCTATAGTTTTTCTAGAGAGATTCCATCTTCGCCTTAACATCTCTCTCTTGCTTCTATCATTGCCTGTGATCTCATATGTGAGTGTGTGTATACATATACACATGTCCCTTTACGGAAACACAACTCTCTTCCCATGAAATCTGCCGTGGAAATGAATCTTTTCGAGGAAAGTATAGGCCTTCTGAGAGTCCAAAACGCCGCCCTCTTTCAGAAAACCAAATAATTTATTACTTGAGCGACTGAAGGGGTATCCAATTGCGGGCTTCATTTGGGAAACAACGGTCGGCCCAAATTGAAACGGAATGAATTGTCAGATCTTCTACCTGAGGCGAAGGGATCTCTTGATGAAGCGCCCCGAAAAGAAGACGCCGGAGAGGTAATTGAATTGGTGCGATGTGCTAATCCGTGAAAAACATCCATTTATTTATTTTTTACTCGTCCAGATGTGCCTCCAAAGCGGTCACTGCTCCTCTGCCTGTGCGTCCCACGATACATTATGCGGCTAAACATTGTAAATATGCGTCAAGGTTAGTGAAATCTCATGTTAAAATGATGGTGGAATGGTTTGTTTGAAAGGTTCACTCTAGAGGTAAGTGGAAGAACCGGGATCGATACTCGGTCAGGTCGGATTTTTGTGATGTTCAAGCTGCTAGAGTATGAAAGATTCTGAATATATTCAGGTACTTTATTGAATTCTATGAATAGTGTTATTAATACGTCATTATGCAGCAGTTGAGTGGTCTTTTTGCTTATGTTATTCTGGCTCACGAAGGAAAGCGAGAGAAAACAGTACTATATAGTATATTATGTGTATAGTATTGTTTGTATGTAATACAGTATTAAGTATATTAAGGCTGTGAATATAACAATATTTTTTGATACTTCAAGATTTTGATAAGCCACTCATTTAAGATATGAATAAGATCATGGGCCATCTAATCTATTGTAAGAATTAAATACAGTATATAGTTTATTCAAGCTATGCAACGAAACAAATTTTTTACAATTTAAAATTTTTGATAGATGATGAAACTACTCCCTGTAAGATATGAATAACATCTAGGGCGATTTAATCTATTGTAAGTTTAAGATACAATATTCAGTATATTCAGATTGTACAACAAAATAAATTTCTTATAATTTCGAGATTTTGATAAATGATCAAACCACTCCATTTAAGATATGGATAAGATCAACGACCATCAAAGCGTGATTCGTTGCCTCGGGTAATTTTACCGCTATTTTTGACAAAAATGGCAGCTTTTGATGATGAACATTTTTCTTTCCCGAGCATGTGGGGCTGATTCGATCATTTTTTTACCGAGAATAAAAAACACTGACTAGTATTGCGGTCCTTATAAATTAGGAAAGCAACTAAGCAAAATAAAAACTTTGGATTCTCTCAGGGATACTCGAAAACTTTAATTTCAGAAGACCTCTATTTAGAGGAATCTTAATTTAAGTAGCATCTGTAACGATTGTTCGCGATTTGTTGGAAATTTTGTGGAGTTTGTTTTGATTTTTAGTAATACCAGTAGAACTTGTCCATACAGATTTAGTACCAACTAGAATTGCAGCACAATTATCCCACGAAAATTACTCTTCATAGCATTCCATAAGGAATGAACAAACTGACAGTCATTACTCAGCACATCATACCTTCTTAGCTATCCTGTGTAAAAGGACGTAGACAAATATTCCAGTCTACTATATGTTAATAATGTAACAGAAGATAAATATTTTGAAACTGTTAGATTTTTAACTATCTATTAGCTGGTATGAACTATATTTTACAAATTGTACATTTTTTATATCTTTTCTGTATTTTGATTTCATTTCTCTATATGTATATTTAAAATATCAATTTTGGATTAATTTTGTATGTTTTCATAGAGTATTTGTAAAAATCAGGTGAAATACTGGCATTTCCAAAAGAGTTACATAATAATAATTGCAGGTTATGTAGCGCTCTCAGCTAGCCAAGTGAGCAGCGGGTTCTTCTTCGGTGAAAGCGGTCCTGCGTTCGATACCCGATGGAAGCCCTTATGTGCGAAATTACCTCAGAAATAAAAGCACTATTAACGATACAACTACTACAGTAATGTGATATTGTTTCTATGCTAAAACTACACCATTGGGAAAAACCATTTACCACCGAAAAGTAATCACTTAAAATTAATTCGGATGTGCAGTTTTCAATAATCCTTACGTTCTCGCCAACTACACTTTCGCAGACTATTCTTCATTTCTCTGGCAGAAGAATTTCGTGAGCATCACGCTTACCGCACTATGCCGTCGAGTGATTTACAAATTCCGAATCTAAACAAGATCCCTTCGTTAATTCACCGCAGGCGATTCAAAGGAATCGTTTAATTAAACTCTGAAAACGTGTCTTCCTTTCGAGCGCTGCGATTTAATCTTCCGATGGGAAGGAAATATTTG
This sequence comes from Pachydiplax longipennis, assembly GCA_036926295.1. NCBI lineage: Eukaryota > Metazoa > Arthropoda > Insecta > Odonata > Libellulidae > Pachydiplax > Pachydiplax longipennis. The sequence goes on from JAVFKF010000015.1 coordinate 42,282,202, forward strand.
ACAACGGATTTAATTAAGTCTCCTTTTAGAATTATATTCGCCGAAATGCCTCATTTCATACGGAACGATCTAATTCACGAGAGAGAGCTACTTTACTGCGGAAACGGAAGACGCAGTCGGTAAAACAAATGGGAAATGAAATTGTTGTTGATATAATAAAGAAAAATAGATTCGCTAGATTCAAAGCGGAAGGAAACTGGTTATGGGCACGACTCGGAGAGGCGGGATTAACGGAAAGAAATCAATTTAAGAACCTCGGGGTATTTTTCGATCGATGAGATAAATAAGGATTTTCAATGAATAGAATTTGTGTGAATACTTATCTCGGTGACGTAAGGCTATTAATTCCAAGATTTCCCTGTTCTATTCCTCCGTTGATAATTATGCTGTCGACATTCGTAAAACAGGTTCTATTTTTCAATTTTCAACAGTGCTCTTATGGAGTGAAATCAACTTCTTAACATTAATTCTGATTGCAACCAAATTCCTACCTTATAGGAACATTAATAACCATCATGGTTTTTTATGGTAAAAGTTGTTGAAAATACAATATGTTCGTGTTTTTCATGAAGTTTATCGTAATATCGTGTACAAAACAATATTTTATGACTACAATGAGAATCATTATTGACATTTCACTCTTCTGGTACACGGTTTGATTTCTTAAGACCTCGATTTTTCTTCATTACTTTTATTAATATTTCAATATTTCCCTGTTTCTCTTCCCCTGTACTTCGATTTCAATTTTTTCTTATTTTATGTGGTATATTGATCATTTCTTGTGATATATATTTAAAATATATTCTTCTCTGCATTTTTACATGAATGTGCATTTCATTTCTCATTCTTTTCTCTTTTGATAATATATTGATAGTCATAATGTTCTCTTTCTGTCTTATTTTCTATCCAGCCATATTCCCAATATCTGTGTGAAAGTGTACTGTATTGTTTTTTGCCTTTCAGAACTGTCTTAACATGCCCTGTACTTAGAATTTAGTTAACTTTCTGTAGGTTTTGCAGGTTTTTCACACACCTTCTTGAATGTATTTTCCTTTTGTGGTGTAATTTTTTCCTGAATACTCACTTATGCTCTTAAACCCGCAAAGTAGGTTTCCTTCGCACACTTTTTCAAACGATCTCTCTCTTCTAATTTTCATATCAATAATCTTTAGATGTAAGAAGAGACTTATTTATCTCACCGTAATCAATCTCGCCATAGTAAAATTCGTTTTATTATTATTATTACTTCTGTTTAAATTTTATAAAGGAATGAAAGCCCGCAAGATATGAATACACCAGCTCTTACAGACGTCGTTTCGAACAATCTGGATTTGGACCCGGCTCTATTATATAGCCTATAATATAATATATAACCTGTAGTATATAACCTATAGTATATAACCTATAGTATATAACCTATTCTGCCTCTTTTGCGGGATTGAAAAATTCAACTATGCGAAATTTGATTGAAATCAAATGAATTATCTATGACACAGGAACCAATGGTCTTTTTCGGGATTTCAAGGCGGCCTATTAGTCACTCCATAAACAAATTTCCTTAAACATCGTTTCCAAATTTTGCTAGTTTCGGTAAGAGAAGACAAGATAGAAAATTTCTCTTTCGGTTATCTTAGCGAACTAAATCGTCTTTTCTTACATAATTTCGATTTTACTCGAATGTAGGCAACAGGCAACTCAAAAAGCGCGGCCTGGTCGTTTCTTCTGCGGCCTAATAATGCGTTCATGCGGCCTTCCAATTGAAAAAAGGTTCCTCGCCCTGGTCTTAGAGAAAGTTTAATATGAACTTACACGTGGCGACGGAATAACATACAGATATACAGACAAACTTCGAGAGCAACATTAATAATTAAACGCAATGATGAAAGCGTTAAAAACGTCGTCGCCCACACTCGCTCCTTAACGCGTCAGGTAGAATGCTGGGCCGATTTGTAAATAGCCGCGTGGTTGGGTCGGCCGTGCTGCACGCACCTGCACCTCAGAATAGAGCCGTAGGAGAGAAAATGGTGTTGACCCCCCGTTGGCCCCGAAGAGAAATCAATTCTGCCGCATCCTTTACACTTCTCTCGCCTTCTGACAGCCTAACCGACCGTCTCACGCTCACCTCTCCATAAAAATAATAACAAATAGATGTATGGCGGGGCCGAGAGGCAGGCGGACCACAATAGGGAGAGAGAGCCGTCTATTATTAAATTAAAATTATTCGGCCTAAGATTCTTCGGCTCCGAAATTTCTTCTCGTTCAATATTTATGAACTTGGAAACACATGCTGGAGGGATTAACTCAGGCCGCGTTGGAAGCAACGAGCTTTCCCAATTGCCGACGATAATTATGGTAATCGCGGAGTTTATGGGGTGTATTATGAAAAGTTTCTTACGTTAAATCGATAGTCAACATTGTCAAGTTTAATGCTACATATTTTCTCCGTTCGTGATGAGAAGAAGGGATTGTCCTCCTTCGGTTTTGAGACCACCGATGCGGTGTATCTAATTATTTCCCTTTTAAGTAATGTAGCCGAAGAGGTTCTTTACGAAATTCACTCTCTTTCGGCTTACGTCCGGAGTGTGTGTGTTAAAAAAGTTATGATTTAATTTTCTGAAATAAAATACTTTCGGGCGCTGAAAAAGCTATTCTTATGTTTACTCTTATGGCAAAACAATAAAATGATTCTCATCTGAAACCGCCACGTAATTAAAAAGTAGCCTATTATTAGTCGGTCGTCGACTATTAAAATGTAAACTTTAAGCATTTTTCAACTTTTAGGTTTTGAGTTTTAAGTAAACTCACATCTATACATTGAAATTTTTATTTTACTTTTCTATTAATATTGCTTTTATATTGACATTTATTATCCTGACATATCATGTAGTCTATGTGTACTCAGTAATGTTCATTTCCCGTTGATTTTTTATGAAAACGTATTCCTTTTCGTATTACCTATGTTAAGTGTACATGTATTGTTTATTTTTCTTTCAGATGTCTTATCCTGTCTTTTCCGTGAAGTTTAGTCTAAATGTCTGTATATTGTTCACATTCTAAATACTATATATTCTAAATACTGTATATGTTTCACAGGTTTTTCACACTCCTCTTCTTGCGGGTGTTTTTCTGCTATGCGGGATTATTTCCTAAGCACGAAGTCAGATGTTAAACCCATAAAGTAGTTTTCTTCTGTGCACATTTCACAATGTAACTCTTTCAAATGCTTTATGAAATGGTTGGATATATGAAGATACTATTTAATTTCAATCTCGCTCAAAAAGACCTATGGTTATTATTTAAAACACTCCCTAAATTATATATATACACACCATGTAACTGCAACTATTGAGATTTTATGAAGAAAACAGTAGTAGTCATAGTCATTTATTGACACGGTATATTAATATTATATACATTGATAAAAACAATGATGATGAATTGATGTCTCGTCAGATAAAAAAGTTTTACACAGAATATATACATACCACATAAAATACTTATTACATTCAATACACAATATTATGCAATATCATAAATGATAAAATAACATGAAATACTTATTACATACCTTCTATATTACATAGTAAAAAATTCGTCAATTGAATACAGACATTTTTCTATTAACATATTTTTTAATTCTATCAAAAATATTTTAAAATCTACATGAAATTTTTCCCTAAGTGTAGTCGGTAGATTGTTAAATATTTTTATTCCCATGTAAATGGGGCAATGCTCATATAATTTCAACCTGTGTATGGGATAATTGAACAGTTGTTTATTTCTGGTATGATACTGATGGTTTGGCAAGTATTTGACAGATAACATTATCAAAGTGGAAGACACAGCACAGTAAAAACATATTAAATAGCCTCATTAAACAGTAAACACGTGTCAAACATGTTCTCTTTTTAGTAAACACATCGTTCGATCCTTTTAATTCAGGATCCTCCCGCAGTTTCCATTCCTTGCGTACACATTCCGCTACATTCATACATTTCTTCATACATTCCAATTCACTCTATTAGCTACACACGCTTTTTGTCTTTCTCTATCTTCAGAACCATTCTCATTCTCCTAATACGCCATTGCAGTCATTCTGCTTCCATTCACCTTCTCTATAATCTAAACTCTATCTCACGAGCGTATATTAGATTAAGTGGCACCATTCAATCTGTTTTACAACCCATGAAACGCAGTAGGGGTGTGGAGTCGAGGTTTGAACTAGACGGGCCTGATGACAGTGTTCATCTTTGGGTTCGGGCACTGATCGGATCCCATACTGTGCATTATACTAAATGCATGATATCTCGCCTCATCGGAACTTTCATGTCTCACATTTTACTCGTTCACTGATGCTCGAATAGAACGTGGCTTTCTCTAAAGAATGCGAGAAGCAGGATTTCCGTCTGTTCTAACCCTTGCGTCAAGCAAACCAATGGACCATTTCGGTAAACGTGAGTGTATTATCAAGCTATCCTATTGTTCATAGTACGTAGTAATATTTTAAAAGTGCTTCGATAGCGGCTTCAAAATGCTCTTCGATATAGTGCTTCACATAGTACATGGGATTCGAATCTAGGAGCGCTTTCACCAAATGAGAAAACACTACCCACTTGATATCCGGATCTCTATCATTCATTCTTTCATGTAAGTTTGGGCATATAATACATCCCGGGCTATACCAACTGCCTATGTTCAGTATATATATAGTTTGATGTGTTCACTTGTCTTTATATGTATTTTTAAAATGGATGCCCAAAAAATGATGGATTTGCTGCTACTTGGTTAATACTAAAAAAATTGGAAACGATAGAAATATACCGTCTACTCTGTTTTTCTATTAGAATGCAGCATACCCGTCAGTTAGGGGGCACCTTGTTTATATGTTATCGATCGTTCTGGAAATAACACTTCTCATTCATATATTCTTGTAAGTCACTCTTCGCCTAACACACTCATAATAGTTCCCATATAGTATTTAATAGTGTCTTACTAATAATTTTCATCATATTATAATACTATAACTAGCATTTCGAATAGAACCATCTTTATTAATAATCAATTTCATTACTGACAAAAATCGAAAAGAATTTTAATGCGTAAAAATCTACCGCAGACGGTTTTGGGAAGTCCGGGACGATTTAGAAAAAAATCGGGATCCGGCTTGAGGATTCGGATCTCAAAACACAATGCGATCAAACGGACCGAGATCGGGTTCAGTTATGATCGGACACCAAGAAGAAATATAGGCCCGGCCTCAGTTCAAGCTAAGGGCAAAGCAATGATAAATCGTATCGGAAAAGTATAATTTACTTTCAAGTGGTTCCCGGAATCGAGTATTAACGCTGCTACCACGGTTTCAAACTAAAATAAAAAGTGCAGTGGTCATGCAGCATTATTAAAGGGGCCTAATGGTGAAAATCGTAGACAATTACATGCTACCACGATTTAAAACTCATATAAAAATACTATTGTCGTTTGGCGTTGTTACAAGTACTTAATAATGAAAGTTGTAGTCAAGTATAAGTGTATGACATAGAGACATAGCAGTAGCTTCTTAAAAGCGAACTGTGATGAGCGTCTTACAGGAGTTTTTTAGCTCCCAAATACAGTTATTATAAACTCTTTTAATCGTCAAAATATCTTACGGAGAAAGAGTATATTTCACGCATAATATGATGAAAAAGTTACTCCTGGATATCACGCGATACTCAGAGGGCGTACGTAGCATTGGGAAAGCACCGATCTATGCTGCGAAAGCATAGATTCATCCGCGTATATATACACGGATATAAATAAACGTGCGCGAAGAGTGTCTGCCTCATCTCTTTGAAAGACGAAACGTTCGTTTAATTCGAACTGGCAGTAAATATGGCCTACCATTCCGAAGGTATAAATCAATTAGTCCAATTTTTCTTGTGGCAACGAAGGATTTATAGGAAAATGAGGGCGGAGAATATTTAGCCCTCTCTTAATTTATCATCCTTGCGACCAACCGGCTGAGCTTTTCAACAGCCTTACCTGACCGCATGCCAGCGCCTCGATTTATCGCCTCGTGCAGAGGAAATAAGCCGCTAAATGTATTTCGCTTCCCAAGAAGACGAAAATATGTACAAGCTTAAGATCGGCGCATCAACGCTCTCCGTAGAATCAAAACATTCTTTAATTCCGCCGAAACAGATCGGCCGCTTGGAAATGTTGAATCGCTGCTATCTGAAGTGATTAAAGGGCGCCGAATTAATTAAGCGTAGGATGATAATTAATGCGTAAATACAAACATTTTATTGCTTTAAGATACGATTTACTCATCGTAAAATTTGACCAGAAATCGACTTACGTCCCACGGGCCAGGTTAAAGAATTTCAAACTGTGATTTAAGTAAAGAAAAAAAAGAAACACACTTTAATTTATACTTTACTACAAGAGAATTCTCTTGTAGTGTAGTTTCTTCACTTGTTAGTTTTCTTAGATAATGGATTACTACCAAGTTAAGACCAAAATCATCGATTCTATTGTGATTTAAGTGCTACATCAAACTAATAAGTTTGAGGAACTTGTAGTGATGATAATAAGAACTTGTTTGTGCAAGATTAAGACTAGTTTTAAATCTATCCCTTATATCTAGACCCTTTTTAAATCTATCCATTCGTCATATGAAATTTAAAAGCAATAGTTTGAAAATAGAGTAGAGAAGAAAAATACTACGGGGGTTTGAAAACCTTAGTTTCCACTAAAAAAGATATCGAAGAAGTAAAACACTGCAGGAAGGGGTGTGTGAAAAACCTGAGAAACCTACAGGTTGTACTGATTGTTAAATAGAGGGAAGGTCTGAAATTAAACAAACAATAGAGATACGCTTTACATAAATAATACATAGAGGTTTTTACACAATAATAAACATTTGCATAAAAATATACACAAAAACATTGTGAAGTACAAATACTTAGCTAAATAGATAAATTAGTTTGAAAAATATAAATAAAAAGTCAAGTATGGACTTAAAAGAGAGTGGAGTATAATCAACACAAAAGAGAACACAAAACGCATGCTATTCCACAATTTTGGTAAACCAAAATAAAGCACAAACAGCTTCGATTATATGAGATTGTCACCTCTAAATGGGTAAATATTTTTAAATAGATTCCATCTAATATCAAGTAAATCATTTCAACTGATTATAATGAATATTATCGAGCAATCTGATTTTAAGCTTGAGTTTGAAACTTCAGGAAACAAATTACCAAGTAGGTAGTTTTGTAGTATCCTTCAATTACCGCTTGTTTTTTGTTAAAGTTCAATAGATTATTTTTATATTTTATAACCAAACTTAAAACCTGTGAGAAGACTCAATGATTAGAAAAGGGATGAAAAAATCCTGGCAGCTAATCCTAAGTCAAACTAATGTTTATTTTCTTTTAAACATTTTTTTGATTTTTGCGATTGCGACATTTGCAATTACTTAGAAGTAGAAGTAGGAAATAGAAATGATATTTCGTTTGAATAAGCTCTGTGGATAGGTTCAGCGGTAGCGATACGATTTTCTCGGGTCCAATGATAAAAATGTCTATTTTGCTTGCTTATTTTGACATACAATAATCCTGTTTTAACTCTATAAATTACAGAAATCGTTAAACGTTCATATGGAGATTTTGAAGACTTTTCAGCGGCAATATCACTGTGCGTCTTATGGAAAACACTGTGTACTGCTTTCATAAAGCAGCAAAAATTGAAGAGGATCCTCAAAGGAATATTTACGAGCTCCATAAAATATGCTCAGAATAGAATTAGAAAATCGGCGGACAAAGCTAAATTTATGGTATTCTTGTGAGTTATATCGCTAAGAAATATATTAATATTAGATACTATAATTTTAGAGCAGACAGTATCAGAATATTTTCAATATCTAAGCTATAACCTAACATATGACAAGTCGAGACACTAAACTAAAAATATTTAGTGATATAAACGAGCGGTTATACGATTCAATATACTTGTGCTTATTATGCTGGAATGTAATAATTATGAAAATAAAAATTCTATACGCCCAATTTATACAATAGGACACGAAGAATTTTGATGTGCATTGTGATATTGATATGAAGGAAGTATGAGGAAAATCAGCGATTTGGAAGTTGTTTATTTACTCTCGGCAAGTTTCAGTCTATTGCTCGAAAAAAATTGGTAAAAACTATATATTCTTAAGTATTGCGCTATTCCAAGTTTGGGGAATTGGATTGAATCACAGGAGGTTTTGCTGAATGAGAGATTTTTCTCTCGAAACCTATTTCTAATCTCAAAATTTCTGAGAAGAATTCACAGCGACCCTTATACCCCTCGTTTGGGAATGTATGGTTGTTTAAAACTATTCTCCCTCGTTTGTGTCTCAACTTCTTGAAAATATCTCTACTTTTACCGTTTACCTCGTTCATACTCTCTCTCCTTCTAATAAAAATAAACCATTATTAATTGAAGCATAACGCATCGTCTGAGTTTGCGAACCATGAAATTTCCAAGCACGATAATTTCATTTCGTGAGATTCAAGAGTAACGAATGGTAATTTTCTCGAATGGTAACTTTCTCGTGCGTCCCCAGCATTCTACCTGATCCTTCTCCCTCTGGTATAAACAAGAAATGAAGAATACGTACTCTTTTATCAAAACTACCCTACATATTATTTTATCAAAATATAAAAATTAGCGAAAGTAAAAAGTTCCAAAATATATTCCCTTTATTTGACATGATACAAGCTATCTTTTGTCAATTACCCACTAAACTTTTACCTGCACAAAGAAAAGATATTATTTGAGTTTCAGGAAATCACCACTTATAAATGGATCACCACAGGTGTGTGACATGGATTCGCTCGAGATTATCAGGGGATGTTTCTTATTCTAAAATTACGACTCCTTTTCGAACATTGACATCCCTTGTTTAGGCAAAATTTGCATCTGAAAATCGTACTTAAGTTAAACATGCACGCTTATACCAAAATAAAATAACGCCTTTCCTTCCGCTTTATCAGGGACAGTAATTATTTCATTCGTTCTAGGATTAATTATGAAAAATTGAAATAAAAACTTAAAATAACTTGCAAATCATATATCATATGTCTCAAAGGAATATAAATTAACATTCTTTGCGTAATGAGCTCAATTTTTCTTTTCTTAATTAAATATTAATATTCTGGGTCTAATTTTTTCTCGATTCTCAACAAATTTCCGTTATTCGTGATTATCAAAATTCGGGAAATACAAAATCCGGAACATACATCGTCCCACAAATTTCGGAAGCTCACCATCAATTGAATTTTCCCAAGTACTTTCTAAGATAAGCCCAGACTTGTTGCAGAACAGCCGCATCCGTGTTACAGAACTAACTTCCTGTGTTAAAATGTGTTCCTGAACAATTTGCTCTAGCTCTTTATCTTGGTAATGACAGCGCAGTCAGTCATACCTCATCGCATCGAAAGACGTTTGTTTGTTGATAATTAACAATCTATTTACATAGCTACTTCCATAAACATTTGAGATTTTCCCGCTCGCCTATTTTCTATATTTTCATCATACATCGGAAATAGTTTTGCGGACCATCATAGAATTGGAAAAGTGAAATTGTTTGTCTATGCTGATTATCTTTGAATGATAAACTTTTAATTAATTGAAACCTGATAAAGTTTTAATGAATTGGATTGAAAATAATTGTGATGTCTGATAAAGCTTTGAAATTTACATTTTAATTCTGTGTTATTGTTGTATGTTACTAATATCAAATCACCACTCTTCTGTGAAGTGATTGAATGATACATTTTTCATCCATATAGTCAAGGAGGGGATAAAATAATTTAATACGTCGATCATTCGGAAAGTCTTACCCGTTTAAAGTTAAGGGAAAAAAAGTCGTACGAGGGCTTCCCACCCGAAATCTTGAAGCAGAATCTGCGCATTGATAATAGAGTGAAGGTGATCGTTGTAGTGAAGTAGCTGCACACAGTACCAATTAGGTGACCAATAAGTAGAAACTGATTATAAATCTCACTGGGACAACCATTTTGTGCATTAAGAAATCGAAATACTTCACACTGTTTTTCCGCGGAAACTTCAGTTTTGTGATTTTTGTACAGAAAGCCCAGTGCAATTACAAATACTGCAAATAGGTCAGAACTTGTCCGGAGTACGGCAAAAAGATGACTAAAGCTGTATGTGTTGGAAGAAGAGATAACTTTGGATTTGCTTCAATGTCATGAGTAAACGGGTGATACTTTCTGAACAATCAATTCGAACCGTAACATTTTTCGTTGCGGTTTTAACTCCGGTTTCACTCTTTCTGCCAATGTCGAACCGGTTCGAACCGTTCATTTTCGCTCCGACTATGGTAATATAGTAATAAACTTCTGAGTGTTTGATTTTTTATTTCTCTCTTTTTCTTTACAGTACATTATACTAAATTTGAGAATAAAACATCATGATAGTTAGTAGCATGTCGAGTTTTTAGTTGATTTTCCTTCGATTGCACTTACGTAAAATGTGAACTGATGGGAACAGAAATTGGAATGAAATTATAATCTGTTCTTGGTTTCGATAAGAGATTCAAGAATTTCAATTTTTTCGATTTGAGCTCTGTTTCCACTTCAGTAAAATATCGGTTATCCGCGGTTTCAGTTTTCGGTTCGATTCCAGTTCGATGCCCTGCCCATACGTGGGTCGTTCGGAATCTCTCTGCAGCATCGATATCCATGTTATCTATGTAATCGTTTCATGATGCATACTATGAAGACAATTTAATGATGTTGAACATACATACGCTTTACTCATTAAAAAAACGACATTTCTTCAACGCTTAAGCCTCATTAAAACATGTCGCGTTCGTAGTTCTGTAGTATTTTGTTGAGTTAGTTTAATAAATAAGTGACTATTTTCCCCGTGAATAGTAGTTTTTCTTTTTTATCTTTTCCTTATCTTTAATACCTTGTGCAAGGCAGAAATAGCCTCTATATTACCTCTGCATAGTTAAAATCCACTCATCTATCTATTGATCATCTCTTATGTGTTCCTCTTTATTTCATTTATCCAGTTTTTAACTATATGGATATGTATCTTGAGGGGATTAGATAGGACGGAGACCGTTCTCTACTCTCCCACATTCTAATGCCTTTCTTTTTTGGAAAGGAAATAGTTTTACTCTTTGTAAAATCTGTTGGTGTATCTCTTATTCATGGCAATCATTTAATAATTAACGTCTTCCATATCTTCTGCAGTTTTCAATAGTTCAGTAGGGATATCATCTACACCGGTTACTTTTCTATACAGGTACAAGAAAAAGACGAACTTTAACCAAACACAAATTCATTGAAGAGCGACCAAGGTTCCTACTCTCAGGGGCCATCATCAGCCCTATTTTTGCTTAGTTTTTGCTCTTCAATAAATTTATGCGGCAGTTCGTCATTTTCTTGGTCATGAATCGAGTCCTTCTATGAATTCACTATGCTATGCTTTCCTTTTCTAAAGTTATTTTGGTGCATTATCAAATTCATGTTGGGCCTCGTTCTTCTCCTGCTATTTCTTCATTGTCCTTGTTCTTCCCATAACCATGCTCCATATCTTCATTATCATGCTGTTCTTTTGTACACTGCTTCCAGCTGTCAAAAAACGCTTGATTTTTCATAAATAAACTAGTGAATTCCCCTGTCAGAAATGACGGAAATTAATTAAATTAATAGTATAGAAAAATATTAACTATTAACGCATACATATTATGTATATCAAAATTCCTCGTCAAGAATGTCAAGGATGAATTTAAATGTCTCGGTCCTGTTATCTGCCTTTTACTGGCATGCGGTAGTTAACCAACCTTTTTATTAAATTATATCTATCCTCAAAATGGCCGAGCGGTTAGAGTGTCTGATTCAAAATGTCTAAAGATTTATCCGAAAGTTTATTCTCAGTGGTTCGAATCCTGTTTAGGGAAAAAATTTTTTCCGGGATTTTTACTTTTGCTAAGAAGCTTCAGAAGATCCATAGTCTACCACCTACAAATTTACACGACTACAACTATGCAGCTAGTGATTTACCTGCTTTTATTTATTTAAATCTGTGTTTTCGCGGGTTTTTTTCGCTCCCCTTCTTGTGTGAGCGTTTTCCCGCACAGTGGGTTTTTCTCTGAAAGCCTTCAGCCGAGGAGTTTTTCCCCACATCACAAATCTTTATTTTTACCTCTTTTTTATCTTATTTTTATAGATATATTTGTATTTCATTTTTTTTTCTTTCTAACCTCGTTTGTAATTAACATATGTACCCATAATGGTTAGGTGTAAGAGAGGTCCTAATGGGCCTAACCTCGCCGAATAAAGAGTTTATTATTATTATTATTATTATTAAGAAGTTTCCATAGTTTGCTTATCTGAATAAAGCAATTCTTTACTTAGCAACGCAATTATTTATTTTAATGACGCACATTAACATAGATGTATAGATATACATGAAAACTTTATAATTTTTGTTTTTTTCGTACTTTAAAATGCAAGTAACGCTTACTGTAGTTATCATTTCTTCATACATCACGCTTTGCCACGCCTTTTCTATTTCACAAAGCAATCCCACTTCCTTACTTATTAAATGTATTAATGGGACACTTTTATCTTCTCTAATCATCCGTTTATCTACATACATAACCTTTTTGGGCGTAATGAAGGAGGTGCGCGCCCTCTATTTCATTAATAGACTAAAAAAAAATTATCCTAGAACCGACTTGCTTTAACATGTTTCCCTCCACTCACTGTATCATTTCGGCCTATGTAACATGAATTTTTCTATGTATGTATTCTAAGAGTGCATAAGCTCGAATTCAACAATCGCATTGGTCGACAAGGGTACTGGTTATCTACAGCCTCAAAATTTTCGTTTACTTTATCAAAATTCTCGGAATATGGAATCCAAAGCAATAATTCGCGACAGAAATAAGAAACTTCTCTCAATTTCCTTTATTTTCCTTCATTGCTATCAAAAGACCATTACTTCTATTTTAATTCTGCAAAAGAAAATGTCTGCAATGGATCAAGATGAACTTTACGTGTATTTCTTATGAGACTATTTTCGAGTCGTCCAGAGTCGATCCAAGGATACTATCGATAAAAAAATATCGATATATCTAAGGTCACTGATTCTCTAATAAATCTTTAAACTACATAATTCTATCTCGTCGGGAAATGCGTTAAATTAATCTTCAAAAATTGCTCCCATTTCTTTCTTACGGGAGTTACTGATATCAATATGCTAGATACATGCTACATAAATGTTATGCTAGATAAATATGCTACATAAATATGATAGATAAACATGCACACATCGATGATTATTGTATAAGATTCCCTTCTGTGCTCTTAATTATCCGATATTTTGTTCTGATTTGTATTGAAGAATTGTTATTCTGTAATAGGCTTCATCTTGTCTTTCTTCTTTTATTCTAATTTCCCGAATGTCTTAGAAAATTCCTATGATCCATCTTTCTTTCTCATCTATTTTTGAGTGATATGGTTTTCAATACTTTTCTGTAGTACTATATCCATTCTTTTTCTTATCAAATTTCGATTTATTATTATTGTATTTATTAATATTTTATCTTTCATCCAAAGTTTCTGATTTTCTACGTTCCTTTTCCCTAGCAGCTTTTATAAACCTATTCTAAATTTCACTCCATCTCGTTGGTATATCTTTCCTAGGACTAATTCATTTTTTCTTCTAAAAAAAACTTTCTAGTTGTTACTTTTTGATACCATACAAGCACAACTTCGTCATTTTTGTTGTTCATCGTATGGTTTTGAGCTTAACCCTACATTTGACCATTACAAGCATATGATGATCTATTTTCAGGTCTGTATAGCTATGAAATAGATTTCATCTAGTTCTTATACTTTTATTTAGCTAATATATTCCACATGACGGTTTGTGGTGTGACTTGGTGGAACTCTTTCATGATCTCAGAGAAATAAAAGCTCACTTTGTAGAGTACTGATACTACCGCTCTACCGCTGGGCCATATTACAGTAAAATAAAATCTCACTTTGTAGAGTTTTCTCATCTCTCAAAGTAGAGTACTCTCATCTCGTACTGTATGGAGCTTGCTATATACACTCTCTCCCTCTGGGGATTTCGAAAAATACTTTTATTAAAACCACCTTATCTATCAATCGTTTACTTTTTGCAGATTTCTCCCTATCCAAAGTCATCCGCAATGTTCTTATTCCTGTTGGACCAGACGGTGGCATTGAAGTCTCCCATTATCATAACATTACCCTAACCTTTTTTTAATTCTAGTATATCTTCAATAAGTTTGTGCATCAATTCTATATCTAGATCGTGTATTTTTTCGGTATGAATGTAAAAATAAGTCGCGGCACTTCTATGGCAAGGACTGGCTAGGTAATAAAAACATAGACTCTTAAGTCGTTGTTTGTTTTTATCGTGGAATGCCGATTCAAATCCGAGTCCACCCGTATGCGATCGCATATTCGGAATCAACAATTCAAATGTTATCGATCGGAGCTAATCTCGCAAGATGCACTTTGATGGACCGAAAAAGGGTCGATTCGGATGGAGATCGGCCTCTTGTGCGTTGACAGAGGCCCCGTAACCTCACCACTTTACTGCTTTCCATCGGTGGGACGAATGCTTCGACTCGGTTCCCATCGAAAGAACGCGTTTCGCAGGTGCGATCGGATTAGCGCTCCAATTAAGGCGCACCATTTCAAAGGGTTCATCGCAATGCATTCTCTCCCTTATGTGCCATTGAAACGATCAAAAGGGTCGCTCTTTCCAGACAATCGCCGCGAGGGATGGCCAATATCAAGGGCGTCAAAATTCGAAAATTGTACGAACGTCTCAAACCCGTGTATGTCTCGCAGTACGTCGTAACGACGTGAAGCGATATTCAGCGGTATTCAGTGTGCGAATGTTGAAACGCATAGGTATTGTTTTAATAACTATTTCCCACCCGTAGATTCACCCGCGTCTTGTAGATTTTACGCTTATCACGAGAAAATAGACAGAATAGCCATGTGATTAAATAATTCTAGCGATACTTGGTGGAACTTCTCCATGTTTACTTGACTATGTGCATAAAATAAATTTTTTTAAAAAGCTACCGGTTTCGAGGATTTCACCTCATCATCAGTTTACCGGAAAATTAGATCGAACCCGGTAGAGTTTAAAGAAATTTTATTATTGCGGAAACAGTCAAGTTTTGTTTCATTTTGTTTAAACATGACCATGTAAGTATCATATAATCTGAAAAAATCGACACATCCGCTCTGCCCGAATATTGTTACCAATCGCTGAACTAGCCAACTAGATATGAAAATTTGTTTTTATAATATCACTAGATGCACCATAAAAAGACGCTAAACTAATAAAAAGTTCGCTGAAAATTAATTAAAAATTGTAATCTTATAATATAATTGCTGATTTTTTTTTACAAATATTATATCAGTTCATATATTAATTGAATTAAAAATATTATACGAAATCCAATACTTTTGTCAAGTAAATGTAATTATATTTTGATTTATACATAAGTAAAACGTGTTATACAACGAGAACATAGAGGAGTTATACAAAACACAAAATTAACTCTATTCTTTATTTTAGGATAGTATATCACCACAACCCTCTATCACCTATTGGACATTCTTTACTGCTCTCTGATTTCAGAAGGGAATTTTTCAATTCTTATAATATTAAGATGCGATTCACTATGGTTTAACTAAGTTCACATGGCATATCGTATCTAAATAAATTCTTAGTAAGCGTTTATTGTGAACGAAATTGAAATAATCGTCCTCTCTTCTATGTAACATATAAATTAACTGTATACACAAGAACACGTAGTGGATGGAGCAAGATGTCGCTGAAATAGTAAAATCGTCACTGAAAGAACGTAAAAGTCTCTAAAAGAAGAAAAACTCGCGACAAAATCACAGAATTGGCATTTATGACGCCCACTATCTTCGACTGATCGATATCAGCAGACTTGGCAATCATGCTATTCAAATGAATCAAAAACAAAGTAAGAAATATATCCCATGCGGAATTCTTCAGTCTATTAATTAATACATAATTGTTTAATAATTAAGCGCCGTAAGTGGTGACCTACAAAAATCAAAATATAAACGATAGATAATTGAATCTAAAAATTAAGTATGTGATATAGTAGCTAGCAGAACTTTCCGTTTGTTTTCACCGGGAAGATAAAAACGATAGAGTATTCTAAATTTTAAAAGAAGAGATTATAACATATTTTAACAGCGTCATATATCAGTGGAAGCTATCCATTAAATCGTCTCACGATAAACAGCAGGTGAATTATTTCACTGAAATAATTCACCTGCTTTTATTTAGCTTTTAATAACTTTTAAGAACTTTTATTTATTAATAATATACATATTTAAATCAATCCCCTAATGTTCTTGTTTCAAATTAAACCTTCAGCTAAGGAGTTTTTCCCACAACTTATATCTTCCTGTGTTTTTTTGTATTTCTTTCTAATATCCGAGTTCTTATGTTATTTCGTATGTATTGATTTATTTTTCTAGATTTTTGCTTATTTTTCTTCAATTATTTGTTTTGTATAAATTTGAAAGTATCATACTATACCTTAAGAGATCAAGTGAAAGAGAAGCGATCTTGGCCTAGCCTCCCCGTATGAGTACAATAATAATAACAATTTTTCATGAATCTTCCTTAACTTCAAAAGGAAAATCTGGTCCATTCTTGCAGAATTTATAGTTATTTATTATGAATATAAAAGAAGCTTAAACCCTCTTAGAAAATATTTCTCTCCGTACTTAATGAGTCGGAAACAATTGGTTATCCAAAGAGCAGCTTAAATATCTCTTCGCCATAGCCGTCATTACGAATATTATAATAAACTTTACAATGAAATTCATTGTTTTATTCATTAGAACGCTTTGAGAAATGTAATCCCATATTGATTCCCTTTAGGAATAAAGCTGAATTTCCGTCGTATCGAAAGCCCTACGTTATGCAAGCAGTTACAGTTGGAATCTGATTGATTTCCCTTCGTATAAACTTACATAAATTTTCATTTTTGTATATGTATTTCATTTTCGTTTCCGTTCTTGGTCAATGCTTTTCCTTCATTTGTGAACTTAAATGATTAATTTAAATCAGCTGTTCACTGAATAGATATTAATATTAATTTGAATTGTCTGCTTATATTTTTCCCGTGCATAATCATTACCATAAACAAAAGAACGGCCTTAAACTTCTTTAAATATTTTTTGAAAGTCCAGGCACTTCTTTTAAGTCTATAAGATAAGATTTACGGACATAACTCCGATTAAACATGTATAACGGCGTAATCGAATATTCTGAAGTAATGATGTTCTAGTAAGTTTTACTAAAGTATGTTTTTAATTTGTTCAAAAATTCTAATTTTACGTCCACCTTCAAAAAATTCTCGGATATTCTCGTGTCTTCCTAAAATTCTATCGCTACGTGTTACACTTTCGCGCGTGATCTCGGATGGTTTTTTATTATTAGATACACGATACAATTCTGCACAAAAACATCGCATAAGTTTTCCTCTGGATTGAAATCATTCGAGACGCGATGATATTATGACCAACATTTTGTATGATTCTCATCTTCTACGTCACCAAAGCTCGAATTCACCTACTCAGACGACAAGTTAATTGAAATACATTTGCGATGGAAGACGTCTAGAAGATAGAAGACGATAGAACTTTTCGAAATCGACTCTCTATTATTAATTATTCATACTTAATGCTGTGAAGCTTTGTATTTTTCATGGAAAGGGATGATATTTGTAAGTGGTAAATTTACTTTTTCATCATTATCTTTCAAGAGTTAGCCTGCTTATCTGTTGCATCATCAAATGCTTTGGGAGACTAATCTTTCCATAGGTTTTCCACTTGCCCTTTTGCAGCCCGTAAGTCATCTTCAGGATATTCTCCTTCTTCCATCCGTTCTACATAGACTTTCCAGTTCTTCCCGTTTTGCTTTATTTTTTATCTACCTCTTGAATTCCTAATTCTCTTCTGACATCTTGATTTCTTTATCTATTTTCTTTCTAGCGTAACCCTTTACCGATCCGGGTAACAGCATTTCGACTGCTTGTATTCTAATATAGACCTTTCTCCAGTGCCTAACATTCCGACCCATAAAAATGAGTTAACACTACCGTATCTTTACAAAATTTTACCCGAGTTTCTCCTCCGATTATTAATTACCAATATTCTCGAATCTATGAATCTAAGTTTTGCGTTCCTGGAACTTTCAAAAATCGGGAGTCTCTTAAATTCTAGAGCGCTGTAGATTCCTCGACTTAGAATAATACTTCGTGAGCAGGTAACGCAAGGAAAAGGAAAATAATTTGACTATAATGTACGATAAAAAAGAACACAATTCTTATGACACTTTGCTTAATATTTTGTGGAAAGATATGAA
The DNA here is from genome assembly GCA_036926295.1 of Pachydiplax longipennis. Classification (NCBI taxonomy): domain Eukaryota; kingdom Metazoa; phylum Arthropoda; class Insecta; order Odonata; family Libellulidae; genus Pachydiplax; species Pachydiplax longipennis. Next base: position 42,300,682 of record JAVFKF010000015.1, read on the forward strand.
TATTATTTTGCATTAAATTCGTAGACATCATTCTTACCTTGGAAAACAGCATAGCCTTAATATTGCGTTATCATAATCGTACTCCTACATAACTTACAAAACTCGAGTACGTCTCAGATATGAGGATAAACGGTACTTGACTAGATAAGTGACCCTATCAATGGAGAAAAATGTACTATTTCTCCCTAATGAGACTCTCACCGACGTAGTTAAGTATTTCTTTATTAACAGAGGTGTAAGAGAATGGATTGACTTACCTGGAGAGCTTCTTAATCCAATGCCGAACAATGTAAAAAATTTTCAAAATAAGCTCGAAATTTCTGAATTATAAATCGTACGTTTATATATTACTCGTTTCTTATTTTTATTATTTTGTTTTATTTTTTAATTCAAATGCATAAAGTAAAGTTACCCTTTTCCTCATAGGTCGAGAAAATGTGAATTTGAATGCTGTCAATACATTAATTATTGTAAAGTCGAAGAATCTTACAATTTTTTAATGTAAGATATTTGAAATTTTAACTTGCACTATAGAATTTTTGATATTGTTGTAATAGAGTAATATTTGTTAAATAAATTTATTACGTACAACCTTCGGAAGGATCTTGGAAGGGTTTTCCTCCCGACTTGGGTAAATTCCAGGTTAGAATTTTGTTTTTTCTATTTTTCCCTCCAAAGACTGTCACCAGACCTATTTTCAGTCGTAAAATATGTAAATAAATAAATAAAATAACATTTTAAATTCACGGCACCCCCTTCAATACAGGTAGGGAGAGTGTGGCTTAGATGCTAAGCATCCGTTTACTCGACGAATTTCGAACGCGGTTATTGTAATCTGCAATGTTTACATGTTGTTAATGCCGGCGTGCTCTCAATCGGAGTCCATGGCCGTGCTCCGTTAATCCCACGCCGTTTCCCAGGCGACGGTGTCTCGTAACTCGAGATTGGTGCACCCCCGCCGCGTGAATTATATTCCTCCGTCGCACAATGCCCCATAAAGACACGAATTCCTCCGTCTTTTGTGCCTCCGAAAGTTGAATTTATTTCACGCCTGCATCTCTATCCCATTCTCGTTAGCCATCTTTGTGACTCGCCGCCTCTGCCGCACGATTCCCTCCAAACGTCACGACATCCCAAACGTAAAATATCTTCATTTATCACGAATCGCCGTGATTTTTTTGTTCGCGATCCTTTTCTCACAGGTATCACTCGCGGGGAATGCGACGCTTTCGGGTCCGCTTTAATCGCTTGGAATCCGATGAGATCGCTTAGGGAGTCCGCTGAGGGTCCGATTAAAATGTGTTGAGGGCGCTTAAGAGATGAGGAGGCTCACTTATGACATGTTGGGTTTGCCGGTTTTTTCGGGTTTCCCGACATCTCGAATTGCATACAGCATTACTATACTGCGTTTCAGTGTTTTGTCTCTGTATAATAGCTGAAATCTTCTAATGTAAACTTGGAATCGTCATTTTAATCGTCATATCTAGGAACTCCGCATATATACGACCTGGAATGTGGCTATTTTTACAATAAGGAGAAAATTATATAGAATTCCATTCCCATATAATATAATAATTCATCATTTTATATATAATTATCCATCATCCACCACTGTAAAATCTGGATTATATCTATCTATAATTGAAAGGCTCCTTAAAAGTCTAGAATGGTGGCAAAATAGCCAAAAAGTAATAAATAAAGCAAACAATTAAACTTGAATTAAGAAATGTTTCATCATTTTAATAAGAATAATATATATAACTATGGTTAGTAAATTTATGTCCTGAAAAATGCCCCCACCCGCTTTTAGTGAAAACAATTTATGTAACTATGGTAAACAACTTTTTAATCTTTTAGATGCATACGTTCGCGCCATCCGTCGGTTAGGCGAGAAAGCATATAGTATCTCGCTTTCCATGTATTTGCGCACATCTGAATCATACAAAGGTATGTCGCATTTTCTGTAGTAGATTTTATATCCCAAAGTAGGAATTTTCGGATTCCCACCGTTTCCCACGCGTCACTGCCCGTTCTTTGAAATGAGAAAGGGATTTGGTTTAGTCATTAGACTGTATTGCTGATCCTAATTCCATCAAGAGAATAGGATCAATACCTACTGCAAAAGAAAGAGAGAGGAAAATAGATTCGATCGAGATTATGACTCATAGAATGAATTCAAGGATGTTCATTTTGAAAATGTTCTGGAAAGTGCAATGGCCACTATTTGAGGGCGCAATTAAAAATATTAGATCATATTTGAAACGTAAATGATTATTTCTCTATATTTATCAAGTTAGGAATAGCTGATGGATTTCGAATTTAGCGTAGCTAATATATGAGTGGAAAATTGCGAAAGAAACTTGAGAAAAATTTTGATGGCCTTTCCCCCTCAATGTAACAGCATAATGTAGCATAGCCTTAATATTAGTGAATATCTGATTTTGCACTATAGTTTGCGTGTACTTATAATAATTTATTTGTAATTGCCTAATTTTTACGACTCCCTCTCAACAGCTGCACGAACACCCTGGTAACTGCGACCCACAGCTTAAGAAGCCTTGTTCTAGAGTTGTTAAATATGGAATGCTTGGAAACTATTTTGATTAACGTGCCATCCTGGGAATGTGTTGGATTTTTTGTAGCGCGAAAAAGTCCGGCTCAATTCAATTGCTCTGCATTTTCGGCAGTCTCACATTAACATTTTTACTATTACTATGCTATTTTTCGGCTGTAAATGTTAACCGCTTATGTCACAATATTTTTACTAAGAAATTTCGATCCCAGATATTAATTGAGTCAAAGGATTTCAATTAGGGACAAAATTCTTGTTGAGTCCTCTTTCTTCCTACTAGTACCTCATGTTTTCGTTGTTAATTTACACTTTTCCTATAGTTCTGCCAAACGTTCTCCCATTTTCTCCACTCTTTCTATGGCATATCTTTCAACGATTTTCCTCCTTTAATTTGTGCTCTTCTCATTCCGCTTCCACAAAATGCCCTCCCTCAACCGTGTATTTCTCTATAGAGCCATCAATCGGCCTGAAAAATTGTAACACTGCTTTCCAAAGACAGACGACCGCGTTAATCATGGGAAATGCGACTGCCAGAGGGTCTAATTAGAAATTATTTACGGATGACTGCCCCTTCGCGCGACCACCGCCATGTTATTCATTTTCATTGTGTTCGTCAAATGGGAACTCATGGTTATAGCCACTTCTCTCCCAAACGCTTGCCTTGAATGCGGAGAAATGTCCACTCGCCTTTTAGTGATTTTTATGCTCTCCGCTGTAAATTTTATTCTCCTCTTTTTTTATTCCTGAGGTGGAAATTGATCTCATCAGAGACATTTTGAAATATTTATCTTTCAATCTCCTCTGATTTCTCGCAGCTTGGTATCGATAGTGATGGATTAAACGTAATTCGAATTTAATGTGAGAGAGACGACTAAACGGATTTAAGTTAATATTATATTTATATAAAGTCAATTTTATTTATATCTACATTTATCTAAAATCGTTATTCTTTAATTTTTATGTTTTCCAACCAAGAAATCGATCTATACACCTATCTATTCTATTTCTATCAATCTAAAGATTATTTATGTATTTATTAACATCACTGACGACAACCTAGATGAAAGAAGAAACTTTTCAGTCTAAATCTCGCCTCAATAAAGACCTTTTAAGACAACCTGCCTAAATAAATTTAAGTGGGCACATAAAATATTTAGTTATGGAAGCTTCATATCACAAAATATAAAACTCTATACCAATACACAGTTTGCGTCCATTAAAACTGATAATAGGGTCATATTAAGCATGATCCTCTTGAAAACTTGAATACTAATGGTGATGATTACGGGCATCCAAGGAAAGTTTACAAAGGTGTAATTCTCACAGGGAACATGATCATAACAAGGAACAATACCAGGATTTCACGCCTAGGGATTTTTCATCTGAGTGTTGATGCGTCCAAAAGAATACAGACGAAAGGCAAGCACATCTCATTTTTGAGAAATTCATAGGAAACTGCAGAAAATATTTATTTTATAGAGATGAATTGCAAAAAATGACCCCCTTCCGCAACTGGAACACTTTTTGGAATACGATTTGGAAAAACATCCATCCATGCACAATGTAGGTTTGCAAGTTCATCATCCCACAACAGAAGTTCGACGTGCCTTCTTATGAAGAATTGATAGATTGGGGTAAAGTCACTGTCACCAAGTCACCACTTACTGTCAGTCTTTCTCCCGAGGATCTTCAAAACATTAAAGGTAATGCAAAGGAACCTATAAAGCAGCTTACTGCATTATTTGCCCTCCCAAATGATTCTCAAGCAGTCGAACGAAACGTAAAAGAAGTCACAGAGGCCTCACGTTTAGTCTACGGCCACGATGCAAGAGACGGGTTCATAGGAGAGATGATCCTCTCGCGAATACCAAAAACTGGATCAAAATCAGCCTTCAAAGACATCAACTAGTTGTCTGGTATGCTTCCACGGGTTTTTAGGCGGGTGGGACTCGATTAGCAGGCTCTACCTCATGACGAGTGCTGGGTAGCTCAATGCAGCTGAACCAGCGATGAACTGCCACTTTTCATGGTGTTTCCAAAAATTTTAAAAGTATGATATCTCGTCATATTCGGTTTTAATGGCTTAATTTAATTATTCCTCGATCAAAACGAATTAAAACAGCCATTTAATCAAATGTATGTATGCTCCGTCGAAAATTTAACTTACCTATAAAAACGCAATTTTCACTAAAATTTCGAATTTTCGAGCTCTTTGGTCAGGCCCAAGACAAACTTTGTTAGAGCCCATATTTTGCACTTTTCTTATTGAGCCTAAAAGGCAACTTTTCCAACCTATTACGTTCCCGCTACAAAAAATTTTTGTTTTTCGGTACGCCCTAATGCACATTCTTCGGGTGAAATATTTAGTTTGTCCACTCTAGGTGGAAAAATACTTGGATATAAACCCTTGTTCAATGATTGAAAATTAGCTGAACTGTTATTAGGAGCACCTATTGGGTGAAGCAACTTTGGACATCTTTAATTGAAGAATGTCAAAATGGATCAATAGGATGAATTTAAATCGTGCAACGATTGCATTAACTTTTCCGTAAAGGGGATGGATCCTCTTTCGCTTCTCTCTTTTAATTCAAAACCAGGATTTTGCCGCCGCAGACAGGAGCTATGTCTCAATGATAATTCTTCATCCGACTCAATGACACACTCCCATTCAAACCCTCCCTCCGACACGTGCCCCATTAGCACCGACTTTTTCATTTGCCCATTTGAAATAATTAAGCGCACACAACCGTCTGTTCTCCTCCAAGTAATAATTTCATAGACCGCTCGTAAGTGTAGGATCAACGACTGAGATACCCAATGTTGCTCGGGTGCCTAGTAAAAATTATTGCTCAAGATATATTGCATGATTCGCAAATGGGCTTACAAGAAATAAATCCTTTTAGATAAGGGAACTATGTTAAATGTGATCACATACGCTGATGATGTGAGGCTCTTAGCAAAGAAAACCTAAAACGGACATTTACAAGGTGTACAGATCAAAGATTCTATATTAATAAACTTCAGTTCCATTCTGTATTAACAGTAAAATATGGAATCAAAATATATTAATTTCCGAAATTAAAGTTATGAATTTCTTGGACGCTTCTCCTTAAATAACTAAAGTAATATTAAATAAAACAGATTAAGAATAACAAGCATACTCTGAGAGGAATTTGATTGGATTATAATATAGCCGAAAACGTTACTCATAAACACTAAATTTATAGATTTCATTGTATTCAAAGAATCTTAGTTACCCTCGACGGGGGTCTTCGAATGGTTACGTGGGTAACGTCTTCGTCTTTTGTGAAGAAAGTCATGGGTTTGATTCCCGATGGGGGGCCCATAGGTTGCGAAATTCTCTCATTGATTGAATTACTACCACCATTCAGAATCTGAATTTCAGATATTAGAGATAAGAGATATTATTACATAAAAATACTTTGAAGAGCATTTTTTGGGTGCCTCGAATTCTTCTCGGCAACTTAGGTGGCTAAATAGAAGTAAAATATTCGATATTCCTGATATGAATTCATAGATAATTCAAAGAAAAATTAAATGTGGTGCATGTAGAGTACAGTAGAGTAATACAATTTGGGTATCTCTAATCCGAAATACATAGAACCAAGGCTGTGTCGGATCTAGGGATTTATCGGCTTTTGTACTACTTGATTCGGTGGAGTTGGATTGAGACGAAGTTAGACTTTCAGAAAAATTATTTTTAACTAACATACAATAATCAATTAAAAATACAAAAAGAAAAGAAAGCTAAAGATTGTCTATTAACCGAATGAGGTCGATGGACTAAGAACTCAATCCTCAAGGGATGAAGAAATTTTATTGGATGGAAAATTTAAATTTCTTTTTGTGTTATTTGCCTTATCCCCGAAGCATTTGTATTTCTTTCTTTTGTCTTATATATCGGTAATGGTATCGCATTAAATAGTACCACTATTTTGGTAATTTCCGTTGTTCATATTAACTAAAGCTATTAAAAACACAGTACAGAAAAGTGAACTGGTAACGTTGGATTTCAGAATTTCGAATGGGAGATGAAATAATATAATACAATTGGAATGATTTATACGAGGGGCTGTATTTATAGTGGATGTATAATTGCCGTGCTGTAAGGATGCGCAGGATTTTTCCCCGTTGTCGTATACGACGGGTACACCCTTCCTATAGAATGCAGAAATAGGGTAGAACTAAGGAGTATTTACAGTTGGCCCGCTGTTAAAAACCCTCTCAAATACATCGGCTAGAGACCGTGAGCTTTCCCTCACCGATCCATTCCTCTTTTTTCCTCTTAATTAACTGTAATTAACTAATTTTTGTGCGTTTGGACGCATCCTAAGAGTACGACCACTTTATTAGCCATTAGATAACTCGAGTTGCCTACATTCCAGGGGCAAGCTAATTTACTCACAATGTGGCGGAAATCAGGCGAAAAATTTTGAAGCCATTATTGAATGTTGTTCCTTTCTAAAGAGTTAGTTACTATATTGATAGATCCATAACAGTAATAAAATAAAAGAAACAGGAATGTATTAAGACACCATTTTTCTTTGGCGGCACGAGCCTGGTAGGTTCTCACTCACTAGAGGAAGACTTGTGGCAAAAACAGGAAAACAAATAGTTTGAAGATTTTAAAAGAATAGATGGAAGCAGAACGTGTATGAAATGCTAAAGAAAGTCACATGGCTTCAAGGAAAAAGGAATAAATAAAAAGATCTACCCATTTCGCCATTCATTTTGCTTAGATTATTGTTTAAATGTTTTTATTTAGTAACTACGTTTAATATCAGAATAATTTTGTTTCATTTACATATTTCTATACCTACTATATTTCATAATTATGAAAAATAATAAACATTACTCAAAAATTTATCATTAATTAATTATAATATATATTTATTGGCTTACAGTTACATGTAAGTAGTGATTTAGCTTCATCTATTAGTTAATTCAAACTTATTTATTAAAAGTAGCTCATAAAAATGCTACCTTTTTGGAAGATAGCGGTTTGCAGAAGAGAAAATACCACTTTGTATATCTTAAGTTAAAAATATCGTTCTTTTCCATTCCCTAACAGACCTTTATGTCCTTTACTTTGATAACTTGTAAGTATTTGACCATTTTTTAACTTAAAACAGGACCTTATATTCTAAATCACCATTTATTTCACCTCAAAAAACAACATACAGATAAAAATTGACCTATCACATTGCGTGAAATCAGGCACCGATGAAATAGACCTGATGTAAGGATTGACATCTCTTGAATAACAACACTGATTTATTTTATGGAGAGATAAAAAAGAATAATTTCGAAAACGTTCTTATAAGTGGCTAATTTCTTTGCGACGTTTGAATGAAAGAGAAAAATTTGTGCCATTCTAGACACATACAAAATCAGGCCGCTACTTTCTAGAATCAACCCTGACGCGACTGTCTAATTCGCTTAGCTTCAGAAACCGTCCCGGCTGAGGACAAATGAGTCATTCCTGAAAATTCTGTTTTGCCTAAAACATTCATGATTCCATCCTAGGTTTGTTATTACAATGCTTTGCCTCACATGCTTTTATATTGCATTCCACGCGCGTTTATTTTTGACGAATTTAAAACGTTTTTGTATAAATAATGCACGCGTTACCGAGAACTGCGATAGGAATTTTGGTCCCTTGAATTTGGAAATGAATAGGATTTATTCTAACCATCAAGGAAAGGAAAACACTTAATAACTTTTAATTCTACATCAAGTGATGTCTTCAAGATGTCGACTCATTGACGAAACTTATCGAATTAAGAATCACTAAGTGTTTACTTTCATGATAGTTGCTTGATAGAAGCTTAACTTCACTGTTTGAATGGCTGAAAAGTCAAAAAATTAATTTTAAGTACAGCAGTAGTTACTTATTCATTTTACTAGGGATAGGATTTATTTCGAATTAATAATTACTAAGCGTTTACTTTCATCAGTTGCTTACCTTCATTGTTTGAGAGGCTGAACATTTTAAAAATAAATTTTAAGCACCGCAGAATATACTCATTCGTTTTGCTAGGGATAGGATTTATTCCACTTACGGAATAAAGATAGCTCCGCAATGATACCGAAAAGAAAACTCGTCGCCTATCATCGCATGAGGAGCAAAAATCGATGCCTATGAATAGCGTTGCTTCTGATATATGAATTCCTCACAGAGGAGTCAACGGCGCACTTGATTTATCAGTGTGCCCCTCGGTCCCCAGAAAGAGTGTCAGTGGGAATGATGGATTGTCCACGATCGCCCCTCGCGTAATGGAGAGAGTGATAAAGTGTGCCCAGGGAGTCGATATTTGGACGATGCAGCTGTTTCCGCGTCTCTCATCCGCTAATTCATTGCATTGTTCACCTGCTATGAATCCCCGTGCAAAATATGTCTCCAGATAGTCTTCCGCAGATCGGACCTGCGCATCGCTTGTGCGCACGCAGATGCATACATTCCATTGGTCAAAATTCCCTTTGCACTGCACCTCATCGAATTTTCAGATGCAAGTTTCCTCCGCAGGAAATAGGGTTGCCACCTAGCGAATTTTTACTCCCTCTGAGGAATTTAGGGGGCCTTTTTACAGCCATCAAAAGTCCAACGAAAGTCATGCATTACTTTTATTTATCTGCAGAGCTTTTGATATTTTTGTCGAATACAAAAGATCTTCAGGTAAAACGCCTATCACGAAATTTTTCCCGAATGAATTACATACGAGTTTTCAAAATATTTATGAGAGCTAATAAATTGCATGTATTTAATACATAAGGGGAAATCAAGATGATAATCAGATTCACTCCGGTATCAAATGTAGTTGTTTGTTGTGAATCATTATTTGTAATGAATGGAAACTTAGATTAGCAGAATTACATCGAAAGAAAACCAAAGAAAAATTAATCATTTTTTATTATCATTTGGTATGAGTCATGGATTCTCAACAGGTGGTGTACAAACCATTGATGATTTTTGATAAATTTTTGACTATAGGATAATGATATAGCCTATCATATTCTTACCCCTTATCTTGTTTTTTCTTATCATGATTAACCTATCATGCGGTTTTTTGTTTAAAAATAATGAAAAATAAAAAATATCTACTTAAAAATGCCAATTAAAGGGTTAAAGGGCTACCTTTGTTAATCTGCCCTTCACCAGGAATCAAAATATTTATGAAGGGATGTTAGATTTCTCTAAAATAATAAACATATTTTTTTCCTTCCTTTCGACCTATGAACCTTGCTTTCCAAAAGGTAGAATTTCCCTGGTCTTAAAATAGTTTAATTTATCATAGATTTCATTAAACAAATAATTCAGTTAATACGATTACATCTTAAGAAAGGATTGTCTTAATTTTATCGTTTGTAATTTCGAGTAGCACTACACAGCCCCAAAATGAGCTGGCTTCGGCAGAAAAATAATCACTGCAAGTCTTAGAAGGAAAGATATAAAACAATAATTTACAACGACCAAGAAGCTTCGATTACATTATGGAGCATCATTAAATGATGTCACGGCATTCCTCATATTAATATATAAAATTCTACAACAAAATTTTAATTATTTATGACATCACATCCTGTTACACTTATCCCCCGTCCCATGTCACAAAATGTCATGTATTCCCAGATTCTCCCCCTCCCCTTACGTGTGACATCATGTAAGAATAGCCCCTTAAAAGCGCATCAGTAGATAAGCCGGAAGATTATGAAGGTTGGAAGCCTAGTGTGAAAGAGGCCACCGAGAGACAGGAAAGATTTCTTCTAACATAAATCCGGGAGAAGTGAAGAAACTTTCTGGCAGAATCTCATTAAACTTAAGGCATGTTCTAGAAGAACCCTGACTAAATCTGTATAGCATTGCTCTATTACTTCCATCTACCAACAAGAGACTTTATAAAAAAGAGATTTTTTATTGTTTTTACTGCAGATTCTTCTTCGTGCGCGCACCAGTGCAAGTTATTTATGAACGAGGCTCAGTTTTTCCTGTTTTTAAAGTTCCCCTTCATTTTATACGGAGTATATAAATAAGAAGCAACTGCTTGAATACTTCTTTCATTAACGACAGGCGAGTCTAATGAGCCTCAATTCTCTAGAAGTAGAGAGTTGCGTGTGTATGCGTCGCTGAAGATGGGAACTTTTGAGAGGATTTGTCTTCGCATCTTACTTTGCGTTCGTTGTCAAATAAATAGATGAGAGGTCTCTTAACACGAACAATGTCATCCGTAAACGTATTTTCTAAAACAATTTATTATTTAAACAATCACGACTTTTTACAGCAAATGGAAGCTCTGTATTCGAATCTTGTTCCAGTCAGACCATTTTTATATCCCTTTTTCCCTACGATTTATCCTTGGTGCACACCTTGTGTGAAGTCAACCTATATCTTCGTCCTTGAATTACTTTCCAATTTTCTTTATTTGTATTAATTCAACTTTCGTCAGAGAGAAACGACGCTTTTTTTATCGTGTCAATTTTAACGATGTGCACGTCTAGAAGTGCTATTAAACCCTAGGGTGCAAAGTATTCAAGGGTGCAGGTTTCAACTACATGTCATAGAAATGCAATATGTTCCAGGAGCAACAATTTCTTTTGGTAATCTTCCAAATATGATACCGAAAATCTTCGGATGTGATACCGAAGATTTTCTCGAATATATGAAATGCATGACAAGTCGTGCCTCTCAATACCAATTGTAGATGCATAGTCGCCCCTAATCTCCATAGTCTCAAGTGATGTATTTTTCTCTCTCATTTCACGTATCAACATCTCCAACGTCGATTGCTGTTTATATACATAATATCTGTTGCGATTTCGCTGTCATGCTTGTTGATATTTTTCTTTACACTTAGTTATAATCTATCTTACTTTCGATTAAGGTTGTGAATCGCTACGTTAGTTGCAACAGCCATTTACCATTGCAGGCACAATAATCGCACTATACCCTTCTCGGAGTGAGTGAGTTACTGGTCTCATTTATTCTCATACATGCTTATTCACCCTTACATACAACTTCTGCTACATTCATACATCTTTCCAGGCAACCTCATTTATTCTTAAGCATATCTCTCACCATACTTTTCTCATTTTCAGGATGGGCCAGGATAGAATCCAGGAGTTAATAATAATAGTTTCCTTAAGTTCTCATTAACCATTAACGGTTTATTAACTGTTTTCCAGAATTCGGAGATCTGTTCTTTCATTCCACTTCCATTGCACTTCTATCATTTGACAATTGATTCTGTACACTTCCACACTCTTACAAAATTTTACGGTATGAAAATGTGCAATCAGTAAAATATATCTAAATAACAAATTAAAAATATAAAAACCTTAAAATGTCCATAAATATTTTATAAGATATAAACAAGAGAAATTAAATCAGTATCACTCTCGGAAGTCCTTCTAAAATAAGAACAGAATAATGGTAAACTGTATAAGATTGAAAAATAACTCCTAATAAAATCATTTATGACCGTAATCATATTCCAATTTTCAGGACGCTCGATTGTATTTCTTGTTTATTACAGTTTAAGAATCAAAGATCAAACTTTTTTAGCAAAACAATCACTTTCTATCATTGGAAAAGATAGCTTAGCGCATTTTTCAATTAAATTCCTGTTTAGATCAGAAATGTACGTATATAAAATGCATATAAAAATCTTTGTAAACTCAGTTTCCAGATTTTTAAGTGAAAATTTTCAACTAAATATTTTTGGTGCCCGCTAAAGTCGTTCAGAGCATAAAATAATCATTCTCTAAAATGTTTTCATGCTCTTGTCTAGATGATGCCTAGATATTCTGATCCTTTCCATTGCAGAATAAGGGCTTAAGACCAATCCTCCACTAACCCATATTTAGGAACTCTCTTCATTTTGTGCAACAAATATTTTCATGCTAAAACACTGTAATTTATTTGAAATACCATAGACATCTCACTCACTAGATTATCCGCAAATAAGGCAGGAGGACATAATTTGTAAGCCAGGCCAGCGGTCATTGCAGGCAGTTGCCTTTCTAGTGGGGCACTGATACTATCCTCTCTATGTACATCTATTACTTTACTGCTCTTTCTTGAATCAATATTTGGAGTGGTAAATTCAGATTTATTTCCTAGAATTCCTTTTTTAGATATTTCCATCCATTATCAATTCCCAATAATCAGTTCCTAATTTCACACGAATGGTGACCATAACTAGAGAGAAAGAGGACCTCGAGTTGCTTTAAAGGCTCTTTGGACATTTGTATTTTCTCCTTTCTGTAAAGAATTAAAGGATTAATGAAAAAAAAGAATGGCCTGTATAACATAGGAATTTCTCAGAACTAAGGAGTCTCTTGAAAATTATAACAGAACCAAAAATGTAACAAAATATTTAGTCAACCAACTGAAGAAGGGACACTGGGAAATATTTTCAAGAAGAAGGGAAAGTGATCTCTATGAATGATAGAAACAAATAAGGAGAGTGATTACAAAACAAAGAAAGGAAGTCAATGAGCTTATAGAAGTAAGCTATATAGCAGAAGAAGCATGGGTGTCTTTTTTGAAACTAGATTATTATTTTAATAGAGTATTTGAGGGATAATAAAACTTATTGGATATGAACATGCCACATAATAGAACAAACAATAATGATGCAACAGTTCAATACATAGAGGTAGAAGAAACATCAAAAACTTTGAAGAAAACAAATCACCAGGTCAAGATAGAATACCCAATGAATTGCTAGCTAACCTTTGACAAATGAATTGTTGAAATTGATGAACAAAATTATAGGCATCCACAAATAATAAGTTAATGGAGAAACAGTATTATACTTCCCTTGCTCAAGAAAGGAGATAGGAGGGAATCATCTAATTACAGAGGAATTAACCAACTAGATTCAGCACTCAGATTGACAACAAAATACATTACAAAGGAAATCAGCTCACAGCATTGTTAGAAGAGCAACAAGGTTTAAGATCTGGGAGATCTTACACAGATGCAATATTCACCTTAAGACAGGTGATTAAGAAGTCCATCAAATTCAATGGACTAACATGTAACTGTTTTATTGGCCTACTGAATGCTTTCAGCAGAGCATGATATACCAACAAATCTCATAAAGAAAATTGGAAATATCCATTCAGAAAATTATATTCAGATCAAACTAGGCCTCATTCTAATGAAGCCAATCCCAGCTAATATTGGTATCAGACAATGCAACTTCATAAATCCCCTGCTATTGAATATAGTTATGGATGAGATAATTAAAAAGGTAAAAAATGGAAGAGATTATAGAATGGAAAACTAGAAAATTTAAATTCTGTGATGTTCTGACAAAGCTATTCAACTGGTAAATAGTGAAGATGGCCTACAAAGACTCCTTCACATACTAAATATTACAGCAAAAACATTAATATGGTTACTTCCTCCGAATAAAATAAAACAAATGCAAGGTAACACCAAAAGACTGGACCCCTGTGCTGTAAACTGAAAATAGATGGAAAAGTTATCCCACAAGAAATATCCTTTAAATATCTAAGAAATAAGGCTCTCAAACTCTTGGGGCATTCAGAAGGAAGTTGGAGAGCAAGTGTCATAAGAAAAAAGATTGCAGGTTGCCTGAAAGAAAGAGACAAAGGGTAGGATTTATTAGACAGTGATTAGACCTATGTTAACATAAGCGGGAGAGACAAAACCAGATGCTTCCAAAACTAAAGGGCTATTAAAAACAACAGAGATTAGAAGAGACTATGATGTGGGAGACATTAATGAGTAGGTTCACAGAAGGAAACTAGAATGAACAAATAGAATAGAAGAGCAAAGGATTGTGAAAGTTACAGAGGATAAATCTCCAAAGGGAAAAGAAGAGTGGGGAAACCAAGGAAAAGATGAAAGGATTACCTGGATGTGGGATGAGTGGAGAGTGAGATACTGGAGAAAACAGGCATACACCTGTTCCTCTACTGCCTCCAGGAAAGAAAGAAGAAGATATCTCCCCCAATTTTGTGATTCTTTTAATAATGCTTTGTGCTATTGGCAATCTCATATAAAAGCTTAGTCAGCAAGAAATTACCCTACTAAATGATTTATCTCCATGAACTAGTTTTATGGATTTCAACTTCTTACAGTGCCTTCTCTTTCACTAGAAAATATGAACAAACATATCACTATGGCTACATAATAATAGAAACTACCACATCCTTGATTGCCAATGCATAAAGGAAAGATTTCAATCAATAACCATGAAAATGGAGCATTCCCACTAAAAATGATCAAATAATCATAGAGGAGGTTCAAATATTTCATATGATTTGGGAAATGCAGCTAAGAATGCTGATTGGTTGCATAAACATTCCCATGAGACAATGCACCTCATCCTATGATGCAACATAATTAAGACAATATCCTGACTGTAGACCTATTCTCTTGAAAAGGTAACAGCTGCATCTATTATATATGCATCTATTATACATCTGCATATAAATTTTAAACTAAACTAAGAAGTATGTGGTTACTTTTGCATATTTATGCAGGTCCAAAAATATGTGTACACATTCACAATTCAACTACCCTGGAACATCTTTATTTAGGAATCCACCCCAATCATGAACATTCTAAACCATATGCTTTGATCACCCTAAAGATGTCACTAAACTGAAAACTTCTTTGTCATTTCTATTCTTTTAAGTTCATCATACCTGATTTGGATTTATTCAGATTTTAACAGATAAAATTTTCATCAGAATTTTGTATTCCTATACTAGAGTACAGTACTAGATGTACAGATGTAGGAGAGATTAAAGAAGAGATAAAAATTGAAAAATAATTTACTATGCAATTTATGAAAATGATTTCCATTGCTTCCAATGCTTTTGTGTTTCCTGAAAATGCAAATGGACTCTGATGCATTGTCTCCTCTCTAAGTGAACTCTGATTAATTAAGAAGTTGAAAGAGATTAAGTAGAGTATGAGGATGGCATAATACTGAGGGAAGGGTTTAGATGTATGGGGATTTTATTTTTACATTGGATTTGGATTGGATACATTGGATAACTTATTCATACATTGCTCTGAATGTCAAAGGTATTCAGGAAAAATATGAATCTTTGGGGAAGGAAGAGGCAGAATTGATTATGTTTTGAATAATGTGATCACCAACTTTTTGTGGGATAAGTTAGTATGTATTAAGAAAAGTAATACTTATAGAAGTGTGATCCACAAAGATCTTTGATTACAGAATGGTGAAATTCTAAGACATTGATTTTAAGTCAAAGAAAAGAGAAAGGAAATTACAACGGTTAGGAGGAGGGAATGTAGCTAAGGATGGAAATTTACAATCAACTTAACAAAATAAAAGTATAGGTCAGTTTGAGAGGAAGAGAAATATTTACTCTCTCTAAAGAGAAACTAAGATTTAAAGAGCTTCAGAAGAAGAAACTAGGAGACTTCAGCAGCCCATTTCTTCAAGATGTTAGTCACTGCACAATCAGAAGTTTAGCTACTATTCATCCAGGTCATATAGAGAATTGAAATTATGAACAAATAATGCGAAATTATATGAAGAAATGTTAGATACCTGATATTTACTGATAATTTTAGAATAACAATAAAATATTTTTATTAGCTTGAAAATTACAATGAATAACGTTGGCTATAATCTCTACACCAGGATTAAAGAACTTCTGACTTCAGTGATTTTTTAAAATAATACTTCAGTATATGGGCATGTGAATAAAATATTAAAACAGATTTTACATTTTCTTATTATTTACGTATACGCTAATCCTCGCTAAAGAAAAAATATTTAAAATAATTTTGTAATCTTTTCTAGTGGCTTCGTGTTTCGCGCTTTGGGCACTTATCGCTTCTTGACTGTCATTCAGAGGACGCGCGAAACCTCTCTTTTTTGACAGTGTGGAGCATGAGGAAGCAAGTGAGGAAGTACGGGATATATGTGCTGTCTTCTCGGGAAAGGTAAGATTGTCACGTGGTATTTTATTTTAATACGTATTATGAAAAACGCAATTAATTTTTTCGTTAAATTATCTTCGTTTAGTAAAAATGACGAGTTATCTGTATGGTACATTACTTTTTAGAAAGTAGAAATCGATCTGAACCTTAGTGACGCATTTCGTGAGCTAGTTCCGTTTGACCATTCACACCTGTTGAATGCAGAATGAATGATTTTGTTCGTGGCGCTAAATATTATAATAATATGTATTGAATAATTATGAAATTAAAAATTAATTTCTTCATCTAAATTTTAAATGACATGCCTTCAAAAACCTTTTTTGCAAGTAAAGATTGGAAAGAAAAGATTTCGTTAAGATTTCAGTGAAACTGTTTAAACTAAAATACATAGTTGTAGATGTTTTGCAAATTAATTTCTTTTAAGTTGATTAATTTTATTTATGCAGAATTCTTTTTACTTTTAAGGAGTGTATGTCCCGGTACTAAGCAACCTTGAAGATGGTCTACTGTTGGCAGCCTTTAATCTTCTGTAGTCACTGATCCTGGATCACTGTTAAGTTTTTGAAGAAAGTTTCGCCATTCAACCATTACTTCGTTGTGCCACACATACGTTGTTTGTGTATCTTATAGTGTCTTGAAGTGAGGAAATGTCTTTGTTGCGTGTGAAGTGAGTGGTTAGCGGTTCCACATCAGCGTTGAGACCCAGGAAAAATCATCATCTGCATGCTGGAATAGGATGGATAATGTGTAGCAGTGAGTTGCTGTTTTCTTAATATTTTAGAGGAGCGCATTGTCTTTGATGGTGTGCATTAAATTATTTTCTTTAAGAAAACACACCTCTAAGTTGTCATAATTTAAATTTTTTAATGCTTCCAATAATCCCCTCAAGTTAAATTATATTAACTTAATGAACACACCTAACTGTTGAATATTCTTAAGTAGCAAAAACCTTAGGTGGGTAGATATCTTTTTTCCTGATTGCATTATTATGTATATTTGTGAACTCTACATTATAAAATTGGTAAAGTTCTGCTTTCAATATTCATTACATTGTTCAGAATTTTAAGTGATCTTTTACAATATATTTCTGAAATGTCTGCTCAAATTTCACCTGCTCTTTTTCTTTTATATAAATCTCTGCTTAATCATGCTTTATATTATAAATATATTACTTTACTTTATATTGTTAAATTGTTTATTACCTTTTCCAATGATATTAATTTTGACTTCTGTTTGACAACCATTTTTACCTTCAATTACTATCTGGAACTACCAGTTAATTCTGTGTCACATCTAAGTGACTTTTCTAAGTAATTTTCTCTCTTATTAGACATTTTATAAACAGTTTTTGAAACATTTAGGAGACTATAAATTCTAAGGATAAATCCATTAAAAGAGCTTTATCCCCTTTAGACACCTATATATCTTGTGTTCTCAATAAAACTGAATTTTTCCCCTTGCACATTCCTCAGTTGGTGTTTAATTTTGTCTGACTTACACTCTTGCATGTTTAGCTCCAAGTTATACTTACAATTAGTCTTTTTCAATTTGATTACAACATAGAGGTGTGTTTTTAATCGCAATTTAATCATGTTTCAGTGTTATTTTTCAGGAATTTTTGTGGTAATAAAGGAAATTTCCAAAGCCTTAAAGCAATTATGATAACTGCACTCGTTTAATATAGTCTGTGCGTTTCCAACAAATCAGTTCTAGAGGACCTAATTAGTGGTGGACACAAAAGAGAGTTGATGCTGAAGACTTTTACTGTCATAAAATTTTAACAGATATGATGCTTTTGAATTATAATAATGCACCCATCTCTTGCTTTCTTTAATGAGCCTTTAATAGTATTTTAATTTATAAGGTGTTTACACTTAGTTAACAATTGTGCGAAGGAGATCCTTTTAGAGACCTTTGGTTCAATGACAAGTAGATATAGAGATATAATTAATTAAATAGTTCTGGCAGTGATATATTTCAAAAGTAAAAAAGTCTAAAAAATGTTTTTTTAATTTTCTACCAAAAGCTTTACAATGAAGATAACCCTTTTATTGCATTCATCTTTTATAAATTTAAATTGTATTTTAATACAAAATTTATAAGTATCATGGAATTGTATTCAAAATAGTGTGCAAAATAACTTCCTGAACACATAATGCAAAAGCTTTGTGCATTTATTTGCATTAAAATTCAGAATTTAATTTGTAAATGTTGAAAACTTGAAAACAATTGGATGTAACTAGTTAGGACATGAATCTGAATATTAGCTTTCAATGCTTTTATTTGAAATATTATTCAGAAATTTGAGTTTTGTTACCAGTTTTTCTGTTTGATTTCCTTTATTTGATATAACTACTTGATGGATTTCTATGTATTTGTAAATGATTTTGTGACTCATAGTCAAGGTTTTCAGGGAGTTAGACCTACGTTGTTTTATGGCTATGGAGATTTTCTTCTTACGTCATAAAATGTTTTGGAAACATAGTGATTCTTTACGACGTTCATTTAGAATTTAAGGTTTATTATGCATTATATTTATCATGATGTTAGAATTTTCAGGCATATTTTGACAGAAAATATAGTGAAACCTCTTCCCTTTGAATAAAACCAGGGCATCAAACTGCAGTTTATTTTCTGTGCTTCAATCTAAATTTAATACTTTGACCCATTTCTGGTTAAGTTGCACCAGCCAAGTTTTCAGGTTCAGTTTTTGATCCCCTGAAAAATTATTTTTTCATGTTCTTGGTTCATTTATGAGGAGTCGCTCTAAATTATACAGAAATTTATTGAAATTAAACTGAGTAAAAGATCCTGACTTACAAATTTACTGTACAGACAAATTTCTAAACTTTTTGCTCTCTGACTCACATTTATTGGAATTAATTTATTATTTTGCTGCCTTTCATAAACATTTGAATTTAGAAGAGCATGAACATCTCAAAAATTTGACTTTAATTACAGTTTTGCTCATTTAAATTAAATTTCCTTTTAGCAAAAGGGTCAATCCATACCAAGTGGTCCAACACTGGTTGTTCGACTACTCAGAAAAAATTTATATTTGATATGTAGATACCCTTAAGTTTAGAGAGCTCAAAAGTATTTTTTAAATATTTTTAATGTATACTGTTTGGAGATGGCGGCCATTTTTGTTCATGGCCGCATGCGTTTTTTGCATTTGCAGGTATCTACAAATTTTTCAATAATTCAGCAATGGGCTACCCTGGACTTTCAAATAATCTGCATTGATTTCAGTACACTTTGGCCTATGAAGTTAAACCATAATTACCAAACTATATATATTTCTTAAACATTTTTTAACACATTAAAGTTATTGGTCAAAAATGAACAAAATTCAACTTTTGACGAGAAACTTTTCAAAGAAGGAACAATTTCTCAGCCTTAATATTTTTTGGGCTGTTACACTATATGCTATAGTTACTTTTAACAAAATATCAATATTGGCAAGATTACCATTTTAAAAAATCAATAAATAAATAAATATTTATAAAAATATTTTTGAATCTCAAAGTTGAAATTTATTCTGAAATATTATATAATAAAGACCTTCACTGTGTGCAATTTTCATATTTTTATCTGGTCCCCCAAACAAGATATTGGAAGTGGAAATTTGAAAAAAAATTCAAAAATGTGTTTTTTAAAGATGAATACTTTTTAAAGGGTAATCTTTCCAACATTTATACTTTGTTAAAAGTAACTATAACATATATTGTAACAGCCCAAAAAATATTAAGGCTGAGAAATTGTTCCTTCTTTGAAAAGTTTCTCGCCAAAAGTTGAATTTTGTTCATTTTTGACCAATAAATATAAGGTGTTAAAAATGTTTAAGAAATACATATAGTTTGGTAACTATGGTTTTAATTCATAGGCCAAAGTGTACTTAAATCAATGCAGATAATTTGAAAGTCCCAGGGTAACCCATTGCTGAATAATAGAAGAATTTGTAGATACCTGCAAATGCAAAAAACCGCGTGCGGCCATGTACAAAAATGGCCGCCATCTCCAAATAGTAAACATTAAAAATATTTAAAAAATACTTTTGAGCTCTCTAAACTTAAGGGTAGCTACATACCAAATATCAATTTTTTCTAAGATGGTCGAGCAACCAATTATTTTTTTCTGGACCACTTGGTATGGATTGACCCAAAAGTTATTTTATGTGTATTCGGATGATTTTTGTCAGCACTGAGTTCCTAGTCATATTGAAAATTTAGAATTTTATGTCAAAGTTCATTTTCATAAAATTCGTCTTTCTCAAGCTTCAAAGGAAGAGATTTTACTTCAGCTTGAGCTCTCAGTCTAAAGTTTTTTTGTTTTTAAAATATTCCATTTATTTAATGGAAGCTTAGAGTTGAAATCTTAGAATTCATTTGTTTCTATATCTGGAATTTTTTTCATTTAAACATCTTAATCAATAATTATACTTTATTAGAGATAATGTTTCAAGCATTCAGAGTTAATAAGATTTTCTTAAAGTTATTCTATTGCCTTCATACATGAGGCATGTATTTCAGTCATAAAGTAAGCATTGAAAAGTTGATTTTTATGTAGGTTTTTGAGGATTTCAGAATTAAAGGCACTCTGTAAACACTAGACTGAGATTTCACCACCATTTTTTCTGAATATATTATTTTTAAATAGGGAATTGGTTGATATTAGGGTCATTTTCAATACTTTGGACAGGTCTGTAGGTTTCTACAAGTCAGTATTTAAATTGGAAGAAGTACTATATTACCAAAACATTATTTTATTTAAAGTGTAATAAAATATTTTGCTTGTGCAACTGAATTTTAATCTCATTGCTTTTAATTTTAAATTTTGTGGATATTTTTCTATTGATATTTTATTTCCTTTAAGATTTTTAGATGCTTGCTTTGTTTTAATATTTCGAATTTCCTTATTTTTCCAAATTTATTTGTATTTCATATTCAGCTTTATGTATAATTTAAGCTTTGTTGCTGCTATTGAGCTTTTTAAAAATTATTTTAAATCCCCAGGTCATTCTTTTGTTTAAAGTTTTTAAAATTATTTTTGAAAATTGTTTCATATTGATTTTGAGGTCTTTTTTTCTTAAATTTTGCATATTTTTTAAAAATTTATACTTGTAATTCTCTATATCTTTCAGATTGTTTTCAGTGTGCAAAGTTAATTTCTGACTGCATTCAGAAATTAGAGTTCTAATTTCCGAGCGCAGCCTTAAATCAAACTTGGCCACTGGCAACAAGTGCAGCAGTTGATTGAGTTTGAGAGGTCCAGTGCACTGCTCGAGAATTTCCAACTATAATGTAAACGCTGGAGATAGTTTTCAGCCAGGTGAAGACTCCCATACCAAAAAAAGTGGCCGGGACAAGGGTGAAAGGATTTTGATTGAAAACTTGACGAGTTCAAGTTTGAAACTTTTTTATTAATTGCTGTAATAAATTTTACATTGAAAAAAATCAATAAAAATGCTGAAAAAAGAGTTGTGCCTTAAATCTTCTTTTTTTCTCTCCTTTATTTCCTGTGGCCCTGCAGCAAAATCATTCTAGTGCTAAAATATTTTCCTTTGGAGGGAAAAATAAAGAAAAGTCCCTGAAAGAAATTTATATTATGCACAGAGAAAAATTAAATTCTAATTAACATGGAGTAAAGCAGTTTAATGCAAAAATATTAATGCTTAAGTTGTGAAAATCCATTCTCAAATCTCCATTATCTCAAAGCAATTGAATTATTTAATTGCAAAAAAATTGAGTAGAAAGGAGTCCCAAATCCAAAGATTTATCATACTAAATAAATAAAAATTTGTTCAATTTAAAAAGCAACATTAAAATCTCGGATTTGGACAGCATTGTTCACTATTGCTTTTCATTATCTAATTGCAGCATAAATTTTCCAATTAAGAAAAAAGTAAAAGATCACACTCAGCAACAATTATGATTTAAACTTTTTAAATAATACTCGTAGACAGTGAATCAACTCATTTTCGACAATTCACCGAAGCAGTAAGAGCCAAATAACATTTCGTTGCTTTTTCAAGCTAAACGACTTAAGAGTGCGTGATGTTTAAGTTAAAATTATAGCTTACTGCAAGGTTATTCCAAGTCCTTTGGTTCATGAGACAACACTGTTCGGACGTAAGTACTAACCTCCGTTTTTCGGTTGAATCATAATTTTGAATTATATCAAAGCTCTTTACTATGCTAGGGATTTCAAAATTGTACAAGCGTCAACTAAGAGTCTTTAATCAATTTTAAATTAACTTTGAACAAACGCTAAAATTTCTTAATGCCATCACGTTCCCTTATTAAGAATTATATAGCTGAAAATTCTTTCATAATCTCGAGATCAAAGAAATCTAATCATCGTATTCGATATTTAGTTGACATTTTAAATCTTTAAAGGGAGCCAAGTTAATACAAACTGTATAACGAAAATTAGTTGGAAAATGCGCTCGTAATATATTCTCTGCACGAGAGATAGCGGGTTGACAAATTGAAAAAAGAAAGAAAGAAAGCCTAAAAAAGCTCAACGTTAATTACTATCAAAATCGACAACTTGCAGCTTTGAATTATAATTTTCTTGTGAAGTAGCACCAATATATTATTAGATCTTAAATTAAAAGCCGACTTCGAGCAATCGACGGTGCAAGTGACAACTACGAGGGTCATCCGGAAAGTAGTACCCGTTAGTGCCGCATGAAGTGCTGACGACGCGAGTAGCCGCTGGACAAGGTCAGGTAGCTTCAGTGGCTTGTCTGCCTTCTCTGAGCCAAGTTGCGTGACGCTAGCATTGCCTGTGTTGTTGCAAGAAACAAAATGCAAGAAACGTTCGCCCATGTGATATTCATCGCCAATTAAAGGAGGTGTATGGAGACAATGTAATGGACGAGTCGTCTGTTCGGCGGTGGTGTCGCAAGTTCAACATGGGGAGGGGGAACACACACGACGATGAGCGTTCGGGGAGACCGTCTGTCATTACAGACCAACTGGTGAGCTCAGTTGACGAATTCGTGAGGAACAATCGGCGCGTCACAATTGATGACATCTGTGAGCATTTTCCCAATGTTTCTCGAACAATTGTTCATGAAATTGTTAAAGACCATCTGCATTATGCAAAAATTTGTGCAAGATGGGTCCCTTGCATGCTTACAGATGAGCACAAAACCAAGCGTATGGCTGCAGCACTGACGTTTTTGGGACGTTATTCTGATGAAGGAGACTCTTTCTTGACTCGCATAATTACTGGTGACGAAACATGGGTTTGTTATGCATCACCTGAGAGTAAACGACAGTCAATGGAGTGGCATCATGCTCATTCACCAAACAAACCAAAAAAATTCAAGACAGTTCTGTCCACCAGGAAACTCATGGCAACCATTTTCTGGGATCGACGAGGTGTATTGCTTATTGATTTTATGGCCCGTGGAGACACTATTAATGCCAATGCGTATTGTGAAACATTAAAGAAATTACGGCGGGCAATACAAAATCGGCGGCGAGGTCTATTGTCTACTGGTGTCATTCTCGTTCATGACAATGCCAGGCCTCATGCAGCTGGGATAACACAAAGACTTTTGCAGCAATTCAAATGGGAAACTTTCGACCATCCACCGTATAGCCCGGACTTGGCCCCTTCAGATTTTCATCTCTTTACAAAGCTTAAAGACTTTTTGGCGGGGAAAAGATTTGACAGCGATGAAGAACTTAAAGGAGTGACCCTGTATCTCAATGAGCTGGCGGCGGAGGACTATGCAGCAGGAATACAGAAACTTGTCACACGTTATGACAAATGCCTTAATTTGCTTGGAGATTATGTTGAGAAGTAGTTTAAAGTATCCTCTTTCAAATAAAATTTTTTATGTTTGTTAATATTTACTTTTGTGTCTTTATTTCACGAGCGGGTACTACTTTCCAGATGACCCTCGTATATACTATCTTGATTGATTACCTTAGTCAAAATTAAAAATTTAAACGATATGAGTAATTCAGCTCTTACATCCTTTCATTGTTCATAACGAATCATGGCATTCGCAATTTTGAGGTTTGATTGGTACCGAAGAAGTTAATCTTTGCTGGTGAGTGAATTTCAAGACGAATGTGATATTTTACACTTTTAATTAGGATGAAATAGAACAAAAGTTACAAAAAGTCGTGTTTATATCAATGTGTGAAGGAATGTTTATTTCATTACTGGAAACACGTTCAAATCCCCCTCTCAAATCGGCTCACTTCGCTCTCACCCCCGCATCGTTTTTTATAAGGATAAATATATGGTAATGCATAAAGAAGAGATTAGATTTTGATTTATAATCGTAATAAACTAGGCAGTAACTGTTGCCGTTGATAAAAAAGATTTTATCGCCACCGAAATTATGATTTTCTGATTTTTACATATATCCTTTGAAATAAATTTTTAACTATTTATAGTTTAACCCATGCATTTTAGACGAATGATTCGTAAAGTTTAAAAACCGGAAAATTCTACTCATCGATATAATAGAGCGTTGCATAAAGAGGAGACGCCATGTTACGGAGAAGCTCTAATTATCTTCAATGCAATTCAAAATAATTTAATCTTACAAGGAGAGACTGTCACTTTTGTCCGGGGATTTTGATGAAACTTTTTGCAGTGGTGCAGTAAGTAGAGTAATGAAAAAGTGTGACGGCGTTCGTCGGAATGGGCCTTAGTTTCGCTGCAATAAATAATTGAAAATTGATAACCGGAGTATAGGCAACCCCGCAATACACGCCCATGCTAGCCGAGTATGCATGAAAGAACGCGATGTTCTCTGGTATATTTGTCATTAAATTTTTCTTTTCGTTCGTTAAATTCTTTCCTTGATACTTACTATTGACTTATTAATAATAATAAATAGTATGCTCAATTTGTAATCCCGTTAAGTAACCTTCGTGAGCGATATTTTTCCATTTAAGGTAGTTAACGACTATCCTAAGAACGTAAAAGGAGCTTGCATTCAAGAAATTTAGGATTTCACAATCATAAATAGCGATTGCTTTCGAAAATTTTATATAATAAACACCATTGTCTTTATATTAATTAATTTATTCATCCGATTTCAGCAATTCTCGAAAGAAATGAATGTAAGCCATTTTTCGGTAATCAATTTCACTACTTCCTGACGAGATAGAAATTCAAGAAATACATCATAAAGTGTATTAAATATCGATAGTTTTTGCGCAGTAAATCCTCGCTTCACTATCGTTCGCTTCATTCAAAGTAATAATTCGTAGATTAAGTAAGAAGAGGAGTAATGAAATGATTCAAAAAATTATTTTAAGTATTCATTCGCAACTGCGACACACTAACTTTCACAACGTGTAATTTGGCCCACCGAGAAAAAAATTGGATATCTCTGAATAAGGCCAGAACTTTTAGGAAATCAATTTGAGAGTTTAAGAAAGATTGAAATAATGTGAAGTATTCAAGCAAACAATTAAAAGTGAATTTTACGCAAAACCTGAAATCTTGAACTTGATTTCAAATTATTACGTACAGTTAATCAAGATTAAATCGAAAAATTTCGAAGAGAGTTGAGGAACGCACAGTGTTTAATGAAAAACATTCCTTTCACTTGACTAAAACACTTTCACGCAATGGAAGAGAAAATTTATCATCACTGATTACCGTGGAAAGCTCTGCACAGTCTTCTGGAGTTTGATCTTGGAGTCTATGTCGTCGACAGAGTAAAAGGTGCAGTATAGAGATCCAGAGCATTCAGATTCTTCGCTAGAGGAGCCATTGTCCAAGTCATTCTCCAGTGAACTGATGATATCTCTGGAAAGAATCAAGAAATCTCTTTAGTTTTCCCCAAAATTCAATCTATAAAAATACCCATACGTCTAACATTAAAGTCAATCTTTATCACGATCAGTAATGCAAGCTTTAAAATTGACTATGTATAGTCAAAATGTTTTCAAAAATTAATTTGATTTTTAGACTTATCAACGCAAATTGAACATATTCTCCATACTTAAACCGATCCGCGTCGAACTTTTAAAGCAATCTGTACTCAAAAGAGCCATTTTAACAATTCATTCGAAATGCATATTGAAAGGTCTTTCACAAATTGAAGGAAATTTTTTTAAATTCGGATACCTTACCTAGATTAACCCTTCAGACGACTATCTTCTTTGCAGCTAAACAACTATGTAGCTTCCGGAACTCCAGGTGATCTCAAGAAGAAACCCCTCTGCCGTAGTTAGATATATCTAAGTAATTCCCCTCCACGATGGTCCACACTGAGCAGAAACATGTCGACGAATAAACAATCAGCCGTAACGCCTACCTTTTACAGGGAGAAAAAGTGGAGGTGTGTAAAAAAAAAGGCGATCGGTATTACACGACGATGAAAATTACATTATAATATGTTAAAATCGTTTGACAGTAAAAAAATAATCTCGAATATAAATTATATTCTTGGCAGGACGATGTTACAATACTTTTCTTCGACGTAAACTGGATTTTTTTCAACATAGATAACGTAATAATATCGTGTCTAGTACTACACCTAGCGACATCTACTACAAGCAATACCTTATGAGAAATATTATCGGCCAGCTCATAGTATGTACTCAATTCAACAAAATTTTCTATTATAAAAGTACATTCAATCATCGTTAGTATCTCGTTGAATAAGATCAGCGAAATATCTTATTGTAATAAATCAAATCCTCAATACTTCGCATCTGCATCATTACGTTACACTTTCTCATCCATTCAATTTTCCTAAGGAATTCAGTTAAATGTTACAGCGAAAGATAATTTAAGAGAATACGGCATAGATTACAAAGTTCCCTTTGAAACTGATTTTAGTGTTACTTCTTCCAACACCTAGCGTAAACTTGAAAATTTCATCTCGTCATGCCCAAGTCGAATACCACCGCATTTAAGACCAAACTGAGTTTTGTGGAACATATTATTATTTTCATTAAATTATACATGATGCGAGGATTGTAGTATTGTATTTGCTACATGACTTTCATGGCTGGACTACTTAATAGCAACGTTTTGTCGTCTTTAAAGGAGTCACAGACCGTAGGAGAATCAGATGGACCAAAGCACCTTATTTAACTTTGGATTTATTTTGATAATCCATTTTCCTGATGAGGTGCCATGAAGTATATGAGTATAGAGGTAGTACAGACTTCAGAGATTTGACCGCCCTAAGGTTACCATTGCCGCTTTATATACGTATAGTTGACTTCTTCGAAATCACATTAGAGAATTAATGGGGTAAAGTATTTTTTATAATGCAACATTAGCACCGAACCCGTTGAACGATCAAATCCGGAAGCAGAATAGAATCGCAGTCTATTCCGTCTCATTCGACTTATATGTAATTACACTCGTCATCGATTATATTAACGTAGCGCTACACGAATTGCAGCGTGCATAGGCATTCGTTATTTTTCTCATTTTAAGTAATGGTCGCAGAACCTTATTACCTACCACCCTACCAAATAAAAATATGAAAATTGCACACAGTAAAGGTCTTTATTATATAACACTTCAGTATAAATTTCAAATTTGAGATTCGAAATTATTTTTATAAATATTTATTAATTTAATAATTATTTATTTATTAATATTTTTGTTGTTTTACTATATATTATAGTTAATTTTCACAAAGTGTCAATGTTAGCAAGATTACCGTTTAAAAAATATTAATAAATAAATAATTATTAAATAAATATTTATAAAAATAATTTTGAATTTCAAATTTGAAATTTTTACTGAAGTATTATATAATAAAGACCTTTACTTTGTGCAATTTTCATATTTTTATCTGGTCCCCCAACCAAGATATTGGAAGTGGAAATTTGAAAAAAATTCAAAAAAGTGTTTTTTAAAAATGAACATTTTTTTAAGGGTAATCTTGCCAACATTGATACTTTGTTAAAAGTAACTATAACACATGGTGTAACAGCCCAAAAAATATTGAGGCTGAGAAATTGTTCCTTCACTGAAAAGTTTCTCGTCAAAAGTTGAATTTTGTTCATTTTTGACCAATAGCTTTAAGGTGTTAAAAAATGTTTAAGAAATACATATAGTTTTGGTAATTATGGTTTTATTTCATAGGCCAGAGTATACTAAAATCAATGCAGCTTATTTGAAAGTCCTACGGTAACCCATTGCTGAATAATTGAAGAATTTGTAGATACCTGCAAACGCGAAAAACCGCGTGTGGCCATGTACAAAAACGGCCACCATCTCCAAACAGTAAACATTAAAAATATTTTAAAACTACCTTTGAGCTTTCTAAACTTTAGGGTATCTACACATCAAATATAAATTTTTTCTGAGTTGGTCGAGCAACCAGTGTTGGACCACTTGGAAGAATTACCCACAATTGTTGTAATAAATCCTTTTTGGATTGGGGATGCCGTGAGTACCTCGACAACCCAAAAAAAATTGGATGGATCGCAAAACTTAGGGTAGAGCGAGTCCTACTGAAAAGAACTGGAAAACCAATCAATCTACATTTTTTGAAAGATCTGATTTTATTTTCTATAATAAGACAACTAAAACTATCATTCCCTGCGCTCTTTTTAAATAGATTACGGAGCCTAATTGTATGCGCAAAAAAACGAGAGGGTATGATAGAATTATAACCACTAAACCTAACACCTTTATACTGGCTTTCACCCGAGCATTTGGGTTATGATAACGGTCATCGGCAAGGGCAAAAGGCGGAATTTTTATCGTTGCCACCCCCAATAGCAAAATCCTGCGCACGCCTATGCACAGAAAAGTACCACAGTCATGGTAAGTACTCTTCAAAATGTGAATTAAAGACGGTAAATTCTTTATATGAAAAGAGAACCAAATGCTAATATTTGAAATGATGGAATACCACTAAGTGGACATATGACTGAACCTCGTTCGTCGAGCCGTCCCTATTTTCGTAACACATTTAGTCTGTGTCACTTCTTAAATAGGAGTCTGTTTTCCAAGATTTTCACTGTTTATTTTAGGGAAAATATTTAGATGTATTTTTCTAAATATTTTCCTCTCTGGTTTCTCGAGCTTAAGTTCATAGACGCCGATGGTCGACCGCATTCAAAAATTAGACTATTATTCATCTGTGAAATTGTGATTACGGACATATTTTGGTAAAATGATTAAAGTTTTTATTAACGGGAAAATATTAACTTTGCCTAAAATTAAGACAATTCTCTCGTATCTTCTCCAAAAACTGATTTTTTCCTTCGGCGCTGTTAACCCAGGGCGGGCGCTTGCCGTTAAATCCGCTTATGAGTGGAAAAAAATATCCACAGGGGGTAAAATGTGGATATTCTGTAAGCTGAATAGCCGGCTCATACATAACAACGACTTCGCTGGGTACAAAAAAGCAAAGATCCTACCAGGAGCAGAGAGAGACAGCTTTACCTCTTCTGAAAGCATAAATAGCAACAGCATAAAAATAAAAAAGATAAACGAGGCAAATGAATGAAACGCAGAGACAGGTAGTACGAGACTCCATAAAAAATTGGGTATTTAGTAAGAACAAAGACTGAGAACACTTCCATTCTGAGAATCTTTGTAACATTGGGCAATAAGATTTAATAACATATGTTTAATTAGAAAAAATAATAAAGACAGTTCTCTAGCTATCCTAAAGCTACAAATGGAGTAGGAAGATGCAGCAAAATGCTGTGCATCACAGAAAGGTAAGCCAGTATTTCATAGGTAAATAACAAGGATTATATAATCATTATGAAGGCAGCAGCAAAAAAATATAAGTAATCACCCATTACAGTTCAGCAGAAGAAAGGGAACAAGGGATGCAGATGAGACACAAAGCTAGATGAGAATTTTAAGTAATCGATATATAAATACATGAAGATTTCATGAAATTAAAATAATGGGAATAGCAGAATCTCTAAAAGATAGCAAGAAAGAGAAAATCGCAGATCTAATGTGATCCCAGACCTTATGAAAATGTGAAATGCTAATGATAATGAATACCTATTGTACTTTACCTAAACAATCTATCTCAATTACAATTTCCCCCAATGCTACCAAATTGTTCAATAAATGGTAGACTCCCCTTTCAAGTATGATATATCATAAATGATACACTTAAAAAATCTATCACTTTATAACTTTGGTCCTTCTGAGGTAAAGTACATAGATAAATATTAATTCAATAATAAGTATTTTTTAATGATTCATTTTATTGACCCAATTTCTATTTATTCCTCACCAAGTAAGTCTTTGAATTATCTACTTCTTTTTCTTCTTTGATCAAGAGGCCTATTATTCCCTCTAACCTGCATCCACTGCACCCGCTTATCACAACACAAGTTTTACAACTGCTTTTCATAATAAGATTTCAAATTAACACTTTTATAACAATTTAAAATCTTATTTTAATAATAATTTATTAATAAATTTAGAAAAGTTTAGTGAGGGGTTTTAGCTACTGTAACAAAAATAATTTATTTTTCAATTTTATACATGGATCTGGTTCTTAATATGACCCTTCCATTGCAATATATTAAATAAATTCCTACGTATTTCCTTTCTGCAAATATTGTGAAAAGTAAGTCTTCCAAACTCACTTTAACTGATCACCTTCATTGCACAGGAATGTTAAGAAGGAACAGTAAATTCATGAAATCTTTTCAAAAATCATTCACTGCCTTCGTAGCTTTTTTAGATGATACATACTCAAATAATGCAATGTTTTCTTTCTAGAAATAAATTAAATATTTAATCAAAACAAAATTTTCTTCAAAACAATCAAATAAACACCCTGGAATCTATGATAAGAAATAGAAAGTCACTTGGACCAAGTAGAGTTTGCATATTAAGTATTAAAAGATTCCAGGAGCTTTTTCCTCACAAGCTTGTTAAGGAATAATAACATTTTAAAAACAAAGCATAAAAGAAAGGATATTACCTTATGACTAATAAGGTTTGAGTTTAATTTAAATAACTCATGATAAGCAATAAAACATTCCTAAAAGACTAACTAACATAAGTATCAAAATCAAACAAATTATCCCTAAATGAAGTTAGAAAAGCTCATATGTTGACTGAAGAGAATTGTTATACTAAGCTAACAATCCAGATTCAAATTCCATGTATTTTTATACCTGATAAAAATTCACTGGGTACCGGGCACAACCAAAACGACTATAATCCTTCAGCAGGATGCTTAAAAAATAGTCATTAATGATAAAAATCTTCAATAATGAATAAAACTGCAATCACACATTCATACAGGATGCTTCCACAATTTTAAAAATTAAAAACGTTAATGAAAATGATTTATTCATGTAACAATAGTAAAAGCCAAGAGGCGTTATAGGATTTAAACAATGAGTCAACAAAGTTCAACCTGTCATTATCATGAGGAAATTCACTGAATAAAAACTTAGGAAATATTTAATTTATCTAAGGCATTTGCTTATGTATTGTCTAATGCCTACCCAACACAATGTTTTGTTATTATAACACAAGCTCTAAAGAAAGCGTATCTATTTTCATCTATTAGTCAGCACCTTCTCCAAATTTTTTCTCTTGGTCAGACTGCTTTTATCATCTTGAGCTGACTGAGCCATCACACTTAAGGTAGGCAAAATACGAGTAGAATACAAGGTAGGTTTTGTGAGACTAGAAGTTTTCTTGGCAACCGATGAGCTGTGACCAGACACAGAGCCAGTGGCAGGCACCGTAGCTGGGACTGGAGAGGTAGGAACTTGAGGAGTTTTGCTTACACCACTAGAAACGCTAGCAGATGCGCTTTTCGAAGAGAGACCTGCTGCAGTATTAGACGCAGTCTGCATTCTATCTCTCTCACTAGAGTCATTGCTACTCTTTTCAGGGGCCAAAGGAGGCTTGGACGACAGAATGTCAGACACCTTAGTACGATTTTCCTTCTTCACTGAAGTTGGTTTTATAGGAGGCTTATGGGAAAGATCACTAGACGATTCTTCTTCCGCCAAAGATGGTAATCCAGCAACAGTCTTAGTTCCACTGGGTGACATTACGTTTGAGGGAAGAGGTGAGAGGTTAGATGAAACACTTGCAACATTTTTGATTGATGGTTGAGTGGGAGTACTCTGAGAGCTTGCTGTTGTAGTTGGTGCATGATCAACGTTACTAGAGGAGTTGGGAATAGGCAATTGACTAGGAGATGCTGAATGAGCTGCAGTTAAGGCATTGCTTGTTGTTGATGATGCTCCAGTATTAACAGGAACACTACTGGATTCATTTAAGTGAAGAAAACCTGCTGTATGCTCATAAAGCTGTGGAATAAAAAGAATTAAGGATTAATATTTAACCAACACATCTTACATAAAATTATTTATACAGAAGAAACTTGCACAGCTGATTAAACTGTTGTTTACAAGTATTTCACTTTTTATATATCATTAATCTAAAGGAAATGTAGAGACGGAAAATGCCTGACAAGACTACACCTCAATCTCAAACTTCAGCCTACTAGGTTCATGTCACAGTCCCATAAAACTTCCTTTATGTCCATTTTCCCTCAAGAATTTTATATCTAGGTGTCTTAATGTTCAAAGTTACCCTTCACCTTATAGCATAATCAAAAAATTAATTCATTTAAGGTGAGCATTCATCTTCTTAGTCTTTCCAATATTCACAATCTGAGGTACTTTTAGAATCATATAGTATCAGAACTAGAAACAATCACTTTCCTGATCTTACCTCATCAAAAGTAAGATCATAAAAGAGCTCCTGGATGAAACGCCTAGCTATCAAGCGATAGGAAGCTGATCCAAGACAAGCTGAAACTTCTGAATAGAGACAAACATCCTGGAATGATTGAGGGTGCTTTTGTTTCAACCTGCAATTATACAAAAAGAAAGCCTTAATAAAAATATGGTACTCAAGAGAAAGGAATTTAAATTACTATTATATGAAATATAATATGTTTACTGTATATTTTCAGTCTTGAGAAATGAAGATGATAATTTAAAGAAAATGTGCACAATATTTTCCTAAAATTGGGCCCATGATCTTTTAAAAATAATATTCCCAATGGAGTAATTATTTTATGAAATCAAAAAATATTTAACAAATTTAGAAGACATACAAGTAAATAATAATTGAGAATTTAAAAGGTTAAATTAAAGGATGCAAACATAAGTGAACATTCACTTAATAATGTTGTGAGGGATTATAATGGTACATTGAAGCTGAACTCTAAAATCATAACTCAATAAAATTATATAATTTATTATCCAAAAATGATTCCAACGTACAGTAAATAAACATGAAATTCATGAGTTTATCAAATGTAAACAGCTCAGCTATTTATTTCTATTGAGATTTCTATTATTATCATTTATTCATCATGAGTATGATGAAAATCTAATTTAAAGAAAAAGATCGAAAATAATACTTACGAAAGTAATGTCTGTCTAGATAACTTCCACCAAAGTGGATTGCTCATTCTCATTATATACTTGAGAACTTCCTTACGGATCACAGACTTGGAAGATGAGTTATCTGCCTCGTCCTCGGTTTCATCTGATTTATGGTATGTCCCTGTTAGAAATGTACCTTTAACATTTTACATAACATTTTTGAGATCTATAACTAAATTTTCTACGGAATCATTTTCAATCTATGAACAATAATATTTTATGAAAGTTATTTATTACTAAGGATACTAAGGATATTAATTACTAAGGATACTATTAATTACCAAGGATAAGGATAGTCCTCAAACTAAGGGCTTTGAGCTTTTCCTCATAGTGAAGAATCTTACCTTGGCTGCAATGATCATTTTCTTATCATTAATATTAGTTTTCACTTTTTACAAGGCCACAAACTTTTGTTTGTACTGTGATTTAAACATTTAAAATTATAAAAACAAATATACATCAAGAATATTTAACGATTTCAAATTTACTAAATGCAGATTCATATTATCAAGATCACAAAGATTTTGATTGACAAATTCCTTTTTTATAGCCTGTAGCACCAATTATTGACAGCAACTGATATGAATCTACAAACAGATGGCTACCATTAGGAAAAAGGCATGAGCCTTATTTTTAGTTTTATATCATTATATTTTTTAGTTTTATACCAATTTTGCCTTATTGTCACTGATGCCTCTGCATCAAAGAAAATTCCTTAAATGTTCACAGAGATACAAAACTGCTTCATAGCGAATTTTCACTACACCACAGATTTACATAAAAACACTACCAGGTTTCATAGCAATGCTACATCATCAGGCAAGCACTGTAATTTCCTTCCCTGATGATGTAGCATCGCTACAAAACCTGGTAGTGTTTTTATGTAAATCTGTGGTGT
Organism: Pachydiplax longipennis; assembly: GCA_036926295.1. Taxonomy (NCBI): domain Eukaryota; kingdom Metazoa; phylum Arthropoda; class Insecta; order Odonata; family Libellulidae; genus Pachydiplax; species Pachydiplax longipennis. Next base: position 42,335,550 of record JAVFKF010000015.1, read on the forward strand.
AGTGAAAGTTTACAACGAAGCAGTTTTGTATTCATGAATACCACAAAGTAACACCTGAATCTGTGTCATTTATTCATAGAGATATATATGACTGATTCTATCAGAAAATTTCCCGTAAATTAGCTCTAAAAAGAACCTGTGTTACTTTGAATAATCAAGGATGTAAAATATAACCAATCTCACCTTCAGGAGCAAAAACTTCACTCCAGAAGACAAGATAGAAACAAAGAAACTTTGCGCAAAAAAATACTCATAATGCATTAACACCAAAAAACCATCTAAGCTTCAGTTAAAAGGCAAATTCAAATTATATAAAGTAGTAAAAGTAAAGAAAATTATTTCAAGAACACAAATCCTAGACTGAAGAAAATAAAGAAGTGTATTAAGCTAGAGATATTATTTCACGACTCCTAAAACACTGATATCTTTTACAAAACAGAAACAATTACCCAGATCAACACTACAGCTACTGGCTTCGCTTCCTCTCGTTAAAGCGTTTCCACTCCCACTTGCACCTGGGATCATAGAGAGGGTGGTACCTTTCCTTCTGTGTGCTACAGGACTCTCCTTCTCCCCAGATGTCAAATACTTTTCACCACTGCTCTCTGTATCTGTTAGAAGTAATGGAAATACCTGTTGAAAGCAACTTGAAAGAACCTACCAATATCAACAATTTTGTAAATGAAATATAAGGCAGCAAAACAAAAAAAACAAAAGAACGAGAAAACAACTATTACCAGCAAAAGATCAACCTAATTACATGGTTGGTTAACATTGCTGACCTTTTAATTTGAATTGCCCACTAAAGATAAGAAATTGTTTCAAATTTATGTATATATTTTTATATAGAAATTATATACATTTATACATAGAAACGATAAACTATTTCATAGCTTTAGTGGGCGAATTTCCCATCTAATTTCCAAGAGAACTACTATTAAAGGTACTTAACTACAACTACTACTAGATATTCAACAACTACTAAGTACTCAACCACTACTAGGTACTCAACTACTTAATAGAACATATATAAGTTGATTTCAGCCTAAATCACCAGCCTAACTGATGCTATGCTAAAATACATTTTCCCAAAGTGATAGACAACCAATTCCCCATAATGCAGTGCTTCAGCAGAAGATTTTATCAAACATTTTGTAATTTATATATGATAAAAATAAACTTCTGTTTCATCGCTCTCATAATCACTAGTTACCTAAAGATGAAGTTGTAATTTTTGTAAGTTTGTTTCATGGTAAACTTCCATTTTTGACATTGGTCACCTTCTGTTTAATAATTCTATTAAATTTAAAGATATAAACCCAGATTATTCAAAGAAGTATATTATTGATTTCTACGGTGAAATAAGTAGCTTCGCTCTATCTAAAAGAATCTAATCTAAAAACATAATAGAAGAAAATAAAAAGACTGGAAATTAAAGGAATAATGGTGCATGAACTACTATTGAATGCTTTGGCAAAAAATAGGAAAACTAAACATCTAAAAAGGCAAAAAGTTTACTGAGGATATCAATGACGGGTAAGCTGTGCGACAAAGGTAGATCCCAGAAGAGAGGCCCTGGATAAAATTAAAATCAAGACTAACTACAGGATGAAAAACAGAGAACTAGTAGTCAAGAACTCCTATGCAAATCTACTTTTGGATTAACGATGACAATGATGATGAAATGAAATCATTCACCACTAAGAAAATCTCAATTCTAAATTACATTTGGGAAAACAAACTTAACTGTCTAACAGAGTCATTATTTAAGGATATATTCTACGGTCATTCCACCTGATAATAAATCAACGGATGCACTAATTACCAGTTCTGTTCCTACAAGATCCAGTAGAGACATCTCTTGATCGCCGTGTATTGCGTCTCTGCTGACCTAAGAGCCTAACACAACATGCGAGACAGCGGTCAGGACGGTGGGGGCCTATAGACACTTCCCCACCAGTCAATACTCTCTTGGTGCGATGAGCTCCTCCTCCTCTCCACACCCAACCCTCTCCCATAGACACAGAAGAAGAAGGAGAAGACGATGACGACGAGGCAGACGAACCAATACTGGTGCCCACCTCTCTCACACCACCCTCACCCAACTCATGAGAATCCTCAAGTTCTTCACTGCCACTCTCTTCACCTAAGAGAAATATAACAGCAAGAAAGAATGTGAATGGTATCAAAGGATGAAAGGATATACATCCTCAACACCAGATTCTGTGACTTTCTGACTCAAACAAAACTACACTGAAAAAGACTAAAATTCAAAGGTTGGAAAAGGTCCTCAAACTTCCCAGAGTGACTCATGATTCCAAAACAATAAATTCACATTTGTAAACAGTTAAATATATTTACTAATATCCATAGCAGGGTTATTAAGAAGAGAAAAATATTTCCAAATTAACCCTATTTTTAACTCTGACAACAAAAATTTTAGAATTATGACACTAACTCTGGCTCCAATGAAAACTTTTAAAATTCAGTATATTTGAGGCTAATTTCCTTTAAATCTCATCAGTACACAGAATAGCAAAGGTTTCATTCAAAGTTAGTTCATAAAAAAGTATTAATTTAGATAAACAGAGTATCTTATTCTTTTTAAGAATTATACATTCATTAGTATATTAAAATTGCATTGATTACACAAAATTAAAATCAGATGATTTTTAATAATTCACTGCAATAAGAAGCTTAATTAGTTCTGTAAATAAACAAATTATCATTCTAATTTTAAATTAATGTACATAAATAGTAGAGTTAATGAAATATGTCTGAGACTCTTAAAGCCAGTTTAGTTAAATCCAAAAATTAGCTATATTTTGTTTCAATAATGAACATAATTTCATTATTATTTAATTAATTGTTATGAATGCAACATTTAAATTAAAAAGAGCAAAAACTAAGAATACATTATGGATATCCATTGCAATCAATTAAATATTTGAAAATTTATCAAAGAGTAATTAAAAATGTTTACTCCTGTTCATTTTTAATAGTTAAATAGTTTATTTTTCCTTAATAACTTCCTTTATCATTTACTTATCAACTTTTAAGTTAAAGTTAACTTTGGATCAATCCACATTTAGAGTTGTTCCAAAAAATGGGTGTGCAAATTATTTACCAGTCAAAATATCAAGTGGTCATAACATAAATAGTAAGACACAGAACTTCCATTTTAACGACTTTAATGAAAAAAATTACATGCTGTTTCCTTACCAGCAGTTTTATTATTTTGGTAATATAAAGTTAAAAATAACTGTACAATATCTTGTTATAATAAAAATATTTTTCTAGATCTTGAAATGAGTCATTCATAACTCTCCAACATATGATTCAATCTATATCACAAAAAATATTTTGAAATTTACAATATGAATAATCAATATATTAAATCTAATTGAAAAACTGATGGTAAAGATTTTCTTAGCTTTCTGTTATTTAAAAAAATTCTTAATTCATAACAACAAATATTAATTAAAACATAGACAATAATAAAATAACAATTTGACAAGTAGAATTCAATATTAAACTTGTAAGAAAAGTAAATTAGTTTACTGTAAGAACAAAACGAGAACATTTGACATTTTATTCTTCACTTGCCACCAGCTAGACAGAGAATACAAACAGTAAAAGTATCAGAAGTAGTTTCAAATAGTATAAAAAGCTCCTTTCCTCTGCCCTAGCCCTAATTCCTCCAAAATATATTTTATTTTCTGTTTCTCTCATTGAAAGACATTGTCTGCTGAATGGAAGGGGCCATATAAATCAGGATGGTATAAGTGGAGCCCAGCAATAAACACCTCTTAATCAGCACCTCTTTGATAGTCATGTACAATTTGGGAAAGGTATTCCAATACACAAATAAAAAGAATTTCAGAAGAAAACCAATGGATCATAAGTTTTAAGCCCCTTAGAGTTGTCAAGCATGTGGAATACCAGGAAAGTTTTTCATGAAGAAATTATCAAGTCTTAAAATAACGGATAGTATACAAGTGCATACATGATATGCCGACATGACTCCCAGCCTTGGCAACAACACAACATACACACTGATAACAATCCCAATACAAGTCTCACTGGTCCACTAGAGAAGACAATTTAATCGTAGTAATCAAAACTTATGTAAATAATTTTGGCCACATTTACAAGAACAAAGACTTCTGTGACAAAGAGAATCACCCAGATTATTTCTAACGCGGCTAAGATTGTTAGAAGTACTACATGAATTTTCATCTAAGTATGTCCTTGATTTACAAATCATTTTAATATAAATACAAAATAAATTGAAAGTAAATTATGCAAGAGTCTATCAATTCTACTGAAAACAAGTTGAGGTTTGTCAACTAGAGGTAATGAAGAGATCTGGAATACATACAGGGAAAGAGAACTCTGCACAATAAACCCAGATGTGTCAAAAGATTTATTTTGTATCTTGAGACTAGCTAAATGGTACCTTAAGCTTGGATCAATACCATGTACATAAATTTAATCTTTTTCAGTCAGAACGCAAGCTTAGAGAGCAGTTTTCTCAAAATAATACCGTAATAATAGGCTGACACTATGCATAAAAAAATTCAACATACCGATGAGAAACTGAACTCAATTGCAAAATCTACCACCTTTAATCACCCAATGGATCTTATATCAATTTAACTTATAAGCTTTCTAATAAAATATGCACCAGATATGAGGATGTGCAATTTTCAATTTGCTTAAATTCTCAATAACTTTTCAGTTTCAAATTTCTTTATGACAATTCCCAAGAAAAAAAGGCACCTGTTTTGAGTATTTTACAAGCCTACCTTCCGGTTTGTCAGACAATGAAAATAATATACCCTTAGACTGATAATTTCAAAACTCAAAATTTCAAAGTTAATGCTTTTTTCTCCAATGGCATTTTTATCAATATCTGTGTCAGTAAGAGGGTCCACATCAGGATAAATGCAACAACTCTTCACTTGGGATTGTGAAAACCTAGTTTATTCTATTATAGTTGGTTTAGAACTATGAAATGAGGTATCAATCTGTGACACAAGAATAATGAAAATGCACTGATTGGGTAATAGTAACATGACAATAAATAGGGAGGGCTAGGCTATGGAAAGAGGGCAAAACATTCAGTAACATGAAGATGAGGTCTGATATATGTAGACCCCATCCTGCCAAAATTACTAAAACACAATGAAGTTCAGCCTTCAGGCTAGTGGAGAAAAACTTGCTTTCAAAAAATAAGAAAGAAAGGATACCTGAAAGATATTATTCTAATAAGAGATGTCAATGTAAAACATAAAGAAATTGTTCATTGCATGGTAGAAAAGTTAATTTCTGGTAGACTCATAAAATAAAAAATTTAAGTTCTATAAACATTTCTTATGAAAAGAGTAGACAATGGTATTTTTGCTTTCAAAACTATGATAGGATAGAATAAACAAAATTAACAACAGAAACAACTGAAAATTTACTCATAATAACAATATAGCATTAAATAATAATTTATAGTTTTGCTACTTTGGCCAGAAATGGGTTGAAACTTAACAACTTATTGGAAATTGATGTGTTTCCCTGAAAATTATCTTTAAATGATCACCTCCTGAGATACATTACAGTTGTATCGTTAAGCTCTATGTAAAAATAACCTATCTAGTTCTTTTTCATTTCACAAAGTAGTTTTTTATTAATTTAATATTTATATACAAATTATTATATTATTAAAATTATAAATTATAAAATTTTAACCAAACTAACCTGTTTCCCTGAGTTCTTCCAACTCTCCAAAGGACACTCCATATATTCCACTTCCTCCCCTCCTGGCATGCCTCCGTCTTCTCTTGGCACTTTCTCTAACAACTCCCATCCTCCACCAGGAACTAGGGCCTCTCTCTGCCACTTCACCTACCTCATCATCTACCCCATCCTCAACCATATCCACTCCGCTAATATCTTTTTCTTCTACTGAAGTCTCTTTGGCACTCTCTATCTCATTTTCGTATGGATAAACACTGGACAAGTCTTTGGGCAAGGCGATGCCAAGATAACACGCAGCTTCTGTCTCAGTAGTAGAGGGCATGGTAAAGGATCGCAGGGAGGCAGCACTGAATGATGCAGAAGGAGCACGAAGTAGGGGTGCTTCAAGTTCTGGAGGTAGTCTGGAATACAACAAAGCATGACTTTATAATATAATTAACAAAAGAGTATTCTGGGATTAATAAAACATTTAAAGTTTCATCAACAGCATTAGAAATAACCCTTTTATATAGCATAAGGATACCCTTTAAAACAATTAATGAGAAATCAATCAATCAATTAATGAAAATAAATATGAAAAAAGAAGAATAGGCTTGAAAAAGGTCATCCTGACTGGGAATGACCAAGGAGAATGTTCTGGCAGGATAGCTCAAGAGACAAAGCACCCAACTAGCAATTGGGAGACACATGATTGTTTCCTGGTCCCATCGAACTTGTTTGCGTGTCTATTCTTCCTTGGGAAATTTACTGAGTACAAGCTATCTGGTCTTAAGCCACCTTTACTCATTTCCTTGTTAATTTAATTTTTGTAAAGGAAAATATGACCTACTTCTTAAATTTTTATGTAGTTCTATAAACTGTATAAGAAACAGGATATAAAACCTGATTGAGAACTAAAAATCTTTCAGAAATAAAAAAACAATAGCTTACCCCGTACGGACATTTCGGTCCAGAGAACGAACTTTTAACGCTCTGCTATTCTGCGCCCTCATTTGAATGCCATGCGAAAGACCAAGCCCAAGAGCAATTCCACTTCTGGAAGGTACGTAGACCCAAGATTCCAGTAAGTCTCTGCCCATGGCAAGATCAGTACACGATGGAGACATTTTAGAAGAGAAGAACTGATTCACTGATGGCTGTGGACGTCTTGATCTATTGAGGAATCTAAGGACTGTGAACCCACGAGCTCCTTCCCCGCTGAGACCCCTCACACTGCCACGAAGTCCAGACCCCATAGAGAGCACCCAGCCACTTAGACTTGATCCACCAACAGAACCTGATGAAACAAATAACCAGACAACTTGTTAAAATATATACATTTTATTGATTTTCTAGAGGTTCCACATTTGTTGGCATGCCAAAATAAGAATATAGATATTTCCAAAGAACTCAATATCATGAATATTACTTTAAAAAATTAAAACTATAATTCAAAAACTCTGATTCTAATAAGAAATTTGATTAAGCAAGCTACAAAATAAAATGTTAAGAACCCTTTGGTAGAGAGTTTGTTTGTCTCAGGACTTTTAAGTTTGAAACCTAATTTTCTTCAAAAATGCTAATGTAAGAGTTATCTAAAAACATTTATACTACAGAACCTGGGCATATAACAATAAGAAGCAAGCCTTAAATGAATCACTGCCTATAGCCTTATATCATAATGAATGTTAGAAAATCCCTGAATTCCATTGAAATATTTGGCAAACAGTAAGATAGGAGAGTTAATTCTCATCATTAAATCACAGACAAATTAGATTTCAGATGAAGCACAATTGTTAGCAACAGAAAAGTAGTATTTTGCATTTTCAAATACAGATCAATAAATAAGCAAAATATTTATCAAAAGGAAAAATATGGTAATTCAGACCACCCATGAATTCCTGAAATATGCAAACAATTTTGAAAACTTCCATTTATGACTGAATTTATGATGGATATGAATTACTGATTAAACTACTTATATCATGGACCAAATTATTTACCTTGGTACCAGATGTAAGTAGTTTAATCATCTATACATTTATAATATATTTATATATATTAAAAACGTAACAGTGTCTGTCCGTCTGTCTAAAAAAAGCGTTTTTCTTGCCATCGCCAAGAGCTAGAGCGATGCTGAAACGTGCATTCGATGTAGACTACTGCACCCTACAATGTGGCAAAATTTTCTTTTACCTTAACGGCCCCAGTTCGAACCCAGAGAAGAAAAACCGTTCCCATAAGAAATGCACGTAAACCTCACTTTTATCGGTTGCAGGCTACATTTGTTTTGCAAAATTAAATTAGAAACCATAGGCTTACGAAATCGAGATAAGCACCAAAAGAAAGAGAAATGAATAAAGATTCTTATTTTGGTCGTGAAATATCGTTATCGGGTCGAAATGGCGAGAATTCGGTTAAAATAAACGGAAATTTCGTGAAATTTTGAGGCTGTAAACAACCAATCCCCTTGACGACCGAAAGGATTGTTGAAACCGAGGTATTGCTTTTCCATAAGAATACACTATGATTGATATGCCCATATGAAAGTAATGATTAAAAATGACTGATAGTACATGTTCATAGTCCAGATGTCTGGTCCAGACCAAACAACTGCACCCAGAGGGTGCATGCACGCGGCTAGTCTATATATATTAAAAAAGTAACGGTGTCTGTCCGTCTGTCTAAAAAAAGCGTTTTTCTCGCCATGGCCAAGAGCTAGAGCGATGCTGAAACGTGCATTCGATGTAGAATGCTGCACCCTACAATGTGGCAAACTTTTCTTTTACCTGAACGGCCCCAGTTCAAACCCAGAGAAGAAAAACCTTTCTCATAAGAAATGCATGTAAACCTCACTTTCATCGGTTGCAGGCTACACTTCTTTTGCGAAATTAAATTAGAAATAATAGGCTTATGAAATTGAGATAAGCACCGTAAGAAAGAGAAATGAATAAAGATTCTTATTTTGGTCACCAAATATCGTTATAGGGTCGAAATGGCGAGAATTCGGTTAAAATAAACGGAAATTTTGAGGCTGTAAACAACCAATCCCCTTGACGACCGAAACAATTGTTGAAACTGAGGTATTGCGTTTTTCCATAAGAATACACTGTGATTGATATGTCCATATGAAAGTAATGATTAAAAATGAATGATAGTACAAGTTCATAGTCTAAACTCAGTCCAGATGTCTGGTCTAGACCAAACAACTGCACCCAGAGGGTGCATGCGCGCGGCTAGTATTTTATAAATGCTACTTATTCTGTTCAATACCTCATTTGACTGCTTTATTTAAATAAACAATATAACATAGCATGTTGTGCATAAATAAATTAATCAAACATGCATGTTTTTCAAGCTTGTATAATGCAGAAAGCCCAACCAATGGAAGGAAAAATAACACTATTTAGGTACCAAAATGGCAACAAGATATAGGAAGTAACCAAAAGATAGCTGTATTACAAAAATAATGTTAGTGTGTTGTTTCAATGACAGAAAAGGGATGTTAATAAAACAGGGGAAAAATTAATATAGCAGAGAAATATAAGAAGATCATAGAAAAGGATGAAGATGAAAGAGGATAATTTAAAATCCCAAGAAGAAAATAATAAAAGATAAAATGAGTATAAACCTCTATCACTTTGTAAGGAACCCGCTCGACTTCTCCCTTCACTGCTTTTCCTGGACCTTGGTGTCTTGTGATGTTGCTGAGAGGAAGACCGCAAAGTATTCAATGACGCAGAGCTGGGTATTGGACTCAAAGTCTGAACACCACCCCTAGTTGTGAGAAAAAAACAACCCAAGGATTAAGAAACTGATAGCTGATTAACACTGTAAATGAAAAACAGCTGCACTGCATTATGCTATGAGCCTAACTTTGAAGTAATCCATACATGAGTAATAGCTACGAAAAGCCGGTAATGAAATACTATTGAATGAAGTACAGCCTAGCTCATAATACACGGATATGCTTATTAATATGTAGATCTTGTAATATTTAGAACAATCATTCAAGATGGAGAAAATATTTCAAAGCTTCAAATGAAAGAGAATACATTAAAATCAACAGAGATTCAACTTGAACACCAACTCTATTCTTAAAATAATTTATAGTTAAAAGGTAACTTTCAAGAAAACTTAAAAAATATCATGATGAAGGAAAATTTAGTAGTTTTGAAAGGTTTATAAGATTTTTAATCAATGAAATAATGCATTATAAAGGAATATTTCAGGTTTTATGTAAAGAACCATTTTTGGAGATATACAGTAAAATAAAATACTTGAATAAATATAAAAGATATCAGCTTATATCCTCATAAACTTAGAATGAAAGATTAATTTACAATAACATGCACTAAATTCTTTATCTTGGACTTACCCAGTATGAGTACGAGATGCATGGGCCGAATCACACGAGCTTACCCCACTTGCAGTGGAATCAGTACAGCTACTAGATCGGCTTTTCCCTCCCGCAGTCACAATGACTGGAGCATTCACAGCTAATCCATCAGTTACGATCTTTGGCACACCATCTTGATTACTTACAGTCTGAAATTCAATAAAATTACGTAATTATTCACATAATAAAAACTTAAATTACACACTAAGAAGTTCTATATTAGCCAGAATATAAGGCAAAACCAAATATAGTGCAACTGAAAGTAATTTGAAGGGAAATTTTGGAAAGGAAAAATCCATTTTTCTCATTTTGAATAAGAATTTTCTCTAAACTCGTGAATAAAAAAACAATATATTATAGACCATACTGAGGCCATAAACATAGGCATAAAAGCTACTGAGACACAAGAGAATATATGTAAAAGATGATTATGATGAGATAACTTGCACCTGAAGTCACTTAAGTTAAGCCTTTTTTCATAACTTTCTCTTCAAGATTTCCTGTACATTTGTACAATGTAGCATCGTAAGATAAAATCCCAATCTATTTACAATGTAGTGACTATAAGTACAAGCACTAAAACACCAGAGGATATGCATGCAACACACACTTATGATTTAAAGCTAGAACAACTCAAATATAGTGCGACTATTAACTAAATATGAAAGCTAACTCAGTACCTCTGTAAAAGTATGGAATGAAAAATTTGCTACCACAGTTGAACTCCAAATCCCACAAGATTGTAAATCATATTCCTTGGATTAACTTTAAAAGTTACAAAAATTTTAACTCTTTCACTCTCGGAATTTTTATGAGTGGGAAACAACAGAAGAGAAGGAAAATTATAAAAAGGAATGAAATTAATGAAATGTGTTATACAAGGTTCAAACAAAAAAGAGAACTGATCTACTACATTAAACAAGAGTTTCCATTTAAATACCTCATTTGGTTCACCATGCCTCAATGGCCCTCTATGATTTGATACCCCATCATTTTGATGTCCTGATGCAGGACGTGAATGATATGGCCCTTTGCTTTCACTCAAGCTTCTGTAATGGTTTGACCGATGACCACGACCAACACTTCCAGAAGCACTAGCACCAGAAAGGCGAGGACAAGGCAGAGTAGATGACTTTGGCCTCAATTCTTTTCCTTCTGGAGATAGAAAGTTGTTTCTTGCAACTACATCTTCGTTCACAGCTTCCTCCACACCTAGAATATAAAGTTTCAACATCATGAATTGTTTCAGAAAATTCACCATGCCCATTTACCTGATTATCTTCTTAATTGTGGAAAATTGAGCAACAGTTTTTCTCAGGAAGCAGAGAATCTGCACAGATGTAATTCAAGACAAAAATAGAAAATGTACATCTGGAAGCATTTAGGACATTTAAACTTACATTGATACCACTTAGGACCTCAGGTCTGTGTTTTGAACAGAGTCTTCCTCTGTTACTTCATTTTTGTCTTTTTTTCTTTCTACAATGAAGCAATTTTTACTACTTAAATTTTTTGAAAATTATAGCAGAATAATAAATTTTTAAACAGCAGTGGTGAAGGGCAATCATATGGCACAATCTATGCTCAAGAGCAATGTTGCACAACTACTATGGTTTATTCAATATGTTTACAACTTGAGATTGGAACAAAGGGAAAAACCACCAAGTGAACTCATAATTCTATGTATCGCAATGAGACTAGACTGATAAGGAAGATCAACTCTGACAGTAGGATACATTCTTCTGTTATCAAACATACATCTTCATTTTCTTCTCACAAAGGTAGTCAATCCAAAAAAGGGAGTCATACAGCCCACTTAGTGACAAGACAAGGCAGAAGATGTGAGAAGAGGACAGCGACACAGATAATGTAATTTATTTTGGTAAATCAAATCAGGCTACCAATTGGCTAAAATAGCTTGCAGTGTATCTAGGATTCGAAAATATCTGCACTATAAGCATAGGTAGGTAGCATAAGGTAACAGAGCATTTTATTTTAAATTTAGTATTTTTTCAATGTGATTCTCATGATAAAGATCAAGAGAAAACCACATATTCAGCAGGATGGAATTTTAAGCAGGTTTCACTGTATATTGAGATCACAAATAGTGAACCTTTCTGAATCCACATTAGTGGCTATCACAGAAGGAGTACAGCTGTCAACCATCATACAGCATCTTTAATAAGTTGAGATTAGACTGCTGTTTACAAAAATAAAAAAAACAGACAATGCATAGACTTTGCAGGGGAACAGTGGCAAGAGCTTGATTAAAATCTCTTCAACAATCCCTGCAAATTTTTCCAATCAAAAAGCAACGGCACTTTTGGCATGGTCTGTACCTAGTAGATTATTGAACACTTCTTTCACTTATGCTCTTGCTCATTAGCATGGAAAACAAATTAAATTACACTTAATCGTTTAAATAAATACTAATTACTCACATTGCTGCATAAAATTGATAAAAAACCTTTGCATATGCTGCAATACGCAACATAAATTTAGATAGTTACCTGTACTTCCCACACTCTCCAAGTCCATGTCATCTGGGATATAAAAATGCCTTTCTGTTGAATTGTCAACACTCCCATCTTCATCATGACCAGTTGTCCTAGTTGCATGAGATGCACTGGCAGCAGATAGACTCATTCTTGAATGAGAACGCGAAGTTGCAAGTAAAGAAGAGGAAGATGAATGTGGAGGAGAAGAATGAGATGATGAGAGGGAAAAATTTGCAGGAGCATGAGGATGTGCACGACCAGGAATTGGGTGGAATCCTGAGCTTGGGGGATTGGATGAACTCAAAGTTGACTGAACCACTGGGGCTGAGTCAGCCGAATGAATGTTGGTCCACCAATGAGGACAATGTTCAGGGGCTGAAGATGGCGCAGAGGGAGTCCTTGAATAAAACTCTGTGTCATCCTGCCACATTGTCCACAATTGTTTTGATGGATCGTAAGCACCAGACTTAAATTCTTCACCATCTGCATCTTCCTCTACCAGAGGCCATTTCTCATGCCTATGATGTCTAACTGAGGACCAACCTGCAATGAATAAGAACAGTATATACATCAATCTAATGATATTAAAAGTAAAAACATGCCCTCAGCAAAGGAAAGAAGACTTAAAATCCATTCCTAGTTATGTCAGTGAATCATACAGTACATTACAGGGAATCTGACCTTCCTAATATTACAGGGTAAATTAAGTGATATGAAGCAAAGGTAGGTTATGTTCCTATACCTCAAAATTGTGCTCTTTAGTAGCACTTTAATGGAAAACACTCACATTTTCATGAAATTAAAATAAGCTTTTCAAAAAATAATTTTAAATTGAAATGAAGTATGAATATTCAAAGACAAACAGAAAATGACATAATTAATTTCCAATGAGTAATCATCCTCTATGCTAAGACATACCACAAGAGTCCAAAAAATAATCAGAATTCGACTTACCAACGCGAGAAAGAGCTTCAGATCCTCTTCGAGTAGTTGCAACAAGACCAAGGGCACTAATTGCAGTCCCTCTTATTGAATACACATTACAAGTTGTAGCACAACGCACCATTTCACCAACAATACCTTCTGATTCAACAATAGCCACACCAAGCCCACTTGTGCATAAATGTCCTGCAGCCCACAGAGCTGCCTTAAGGCACAATATTTCATCATCCATTGCACACTGCTGAAGTCTTATTACCTGAAATGAAAACAATGGTGTAATAAACATTTGCAGCCTTAAATTGCCATTAGATACCATAATTAAAAAGATGATGGCATCAAATAGTGATTATAAATTCTGCAGAGCATTACAAGAAAATTTTTTAGGTGATTCTAACTATAAAGATAAATGATGAGGTGCCAGATAACAGATAATTGTGACACAAGCCCAAGTTTCATTGTTACATATAATGGCTTCACCACAAAGAGCATAAATGGTGTTCATCACCAATGTAAAGTGAATACTTGTAAAAGATTTAATATATGCATACATATTTAACAAACTCTAAAAAATTCTTCATTAAATCATTCTTGGAGAATTATAAAACTGAATATATGGAACAAGCATGATTTTAATTTTCACAGAAAACAATGATACATGGACAAAAAAATTGAATTAATTAATGAGTAAGTATGAGGTCAATACTTAGAACAAGAAAATTAAATCAATCCCTATAGCTGACTTTAATTGATTTTTCAGAGAATGAAAGAATCTCACCTGAAAGATATGAGAAAGATTGGCTTCACGAACCAAAACATCAACTCCTTTCTGATGCTGTACCAACTGGCCATACAAATGTGGTGGAACGTAGACTTCAGGAAGTTGCCTCCCTCCACCTCGGGGATGAAAACCCCAACCACCACCTGCCACTCCAGACCAGGTTCCGGCACAGGGAGCATTTTGAGAGCCGCTACCATTTGGTCCAGAGTGGGATGCCGAGGAACTTGTTCCACTAACTCTTTGGCTTATGTTTGCTTCATCTCTTTGATGATGGCTTAAGGCTTCATGCATTATTCCCTCTACTATCCTGACATACCTGGAGATAAAATAAATATTACATGAAATAAGAGTTATCTTTTATTCTTGTTAATTTTTCTCTTTTCTATCAAATTAACAAGGCTCATTATACATGACTGAGCCTTACTTAAACCATACAGATTGATGTCACTATTACTAGTAAGGGCATCTACGTCTCTGTAGACAGCAAATCCTTATGAAACTTACAAGGAAGAATGCTATGTTATTTGGTAAATAAGAATTACATCTATACTTCAATTCAAGTCAATGCCCCCATTCTTCTTTATCAGTCAATAGCTTAGAAATCTGTATCATACACCAACTTGAGTTAAATGCAACACTTTGAATTATAATAATAATAAATAATAATTTCTTAAGCAGAAACAGGAAGACCCCAACTACATCCATTATAAAGAATATAATTATTATTACTGACAAACACAGAAATATTCCAACCAGAAGCCAGGACATTAATCTGGGAACTTGCAATTGGAATGCAATTTATTCTTTCACCAGCATAGACCAAGTGTGACATTGGGCTAGTGGGAATCACTTTTTGTGGCAAAATATTGGTACGGAACCATGCCAAACCAAATGGTCATAAGAACATAGGAAAAAAATTTAAACAGCAGTTCAGATTTATAGGAACATACTCAGATATTATCACTGTAAATGAAGAATTTTCTACCAGAAAGCTTATCAGTATAGTAAATCTGGAATTAAGTGGATTTCTTTGGATGAAAACATGACCATCACTACATCAATGGCTTCATTAAATGTATTTAATTTGATGGTGAAGAACCTATCTTTTCAATAGCTGTTCCCACAGATTAAATAACACTGATAATGGATACATAGCAATAGATAAAATTTAATAGCATTTTTTAAATTAATGGCTCATTGAAAGAGCTTTATAATTAATATAAAAATGATTCCATATGTGCATGAATACTAACTTGACATTGTACGTTTGGGTCCACCTCTGGATCTCGTTGGTAACAAAATTTGCATCATGCAAAGAAGTAAATCCAGATGGTAAAGAGAGAAACCGCACAAGTAACAGAAGTCCTGGATCTCCAAGATGGAGGAGGGAGGGTCTCAGAGAAACGAGTTTTTCCAAGAATTCCTGAAATGAAAATTAGTTTAAGTAATTCATATAGGTTGTTATCACTCATTTAAATTTCATCTGAACTTCAGTGTGTAGTTAAAATTAAATTTTTTTAAAGGACTCTAATAAATATATCCAGAAAAATTGTTTGTGTACAAATAGCTCATAGTAACTGTAAATCAACAAAAGAGGATGCACATACATAAAAATCAGAAGGTGACAGAATAAAAAATACACAGGATTAACATACATCAGAATTGCTGCATCAATACTGAACAAAATTAATGTATTAATTACCTGGTCATCACAAGCTTCACTGAGTATACTTGCAGCTGCCAAAGATACAGAACGTTTGGGATCACCCAGTTGGTCAACTAAGAGTTCAGTCAACCATCTATGCAAACCAGGGAGCCGAGAACGAATCAATACTAAGGTAAACTGAGTGGCATAAAGACGGCAACTTTCAGATGGAGCAGTTAAGGCTCGCTTCAGTATGACTCTGTAAATGAAAAAAAACAACCAATTAAAACCACAATCTAGGCTAACTATTAGAAGGATTATCCTGGCTACAAAATCTTCAGAAAATGGTAGCATAAATGACAGAAAAACATAAGAAAATCCTCAGACTGTGTTCATAATGTAAACTTCACAAGAAAAAAATCTCTCCACTGAAATAATATTAATGCCATAAATAAATGCATAATTATTTCTGAAGATAATAAAAATTTCCCAACCCCATGGATTAGAAAATTAAAATAAATCTTTTGTAATTTTGTTCTTCTTCAGAAAATGCACAAATATAACCAAAATAACAAAATTTAATAATTTAACATTGCCATCTATTACAGCTAAGATGAAAAATTTACAATATACAACTTACCTGGCCATACCATCTATGCTATAATCAAAGCTGGATATCACAAGTTTAACATAGCAATCATGACTTGTTGAAGCTACAAGATCCAATAATCTGAAAGTATAAAAACAGAATTGAGAAAATCAGTATAATATTTTCTTGCAATAACTAGAGAACAATAATTTCCTCCAGGATAATAAGTTAAAAGAACCATTATCATTTGATCTCAACTCACACTTGAAAGATCCCAGAACGGCCAAGGGCTCTTAATCCTCTGCTGTGATGTGAAAGACGTCCCAAAAACAAAAAATAATAGCGACACAGAGTAGTTGCCATATTTTGAGGGCTGAATAAGGTATCATGAACAGAAGAAGATGTATTAATCATCTGAATATACTTGGATACATCTGTCAAGAATTCTCCTAAAACCTTGCCACCCTCAGCCTAGGAAAAAATTGATATTTTATTTATTTTCTTATATTGTTACGCTTGTTTTTTAACAGTATTTTATACACATATTGTTTAATTGTATTACATATACTTGATAGAAAAATCTATGCTTGGAAAAACTTATCAACCCTAAAGCTAAAATAGTATGGAGATATGGATAATAAATTTTAAATATGGCTTTCCTATAATGAAGCAAGTACATTTAATTGGTACAATAGAAAAAGACCAATTAAATTATTCTTACATCTTATTTAGGACCATAGAAGATTAGATGGAAATTCAAAATTGAATATGAATAAATTGCTAGTCAATTTCAAGTTATGCCTAACTAATCACTGAGATAAATATGGTACGAATATAAGAAGAAAAGTAACAACAAACAAGAGCCTAAATATTTAGGAAAATAGAAGGGAAATGTAATACCAACCTCGTCAGCCTCAACAAGGAATTCAATTAGCTCAATGCCAACAAGAGTTTGGATTTGAATTTGAGAAGCGATTTCATCTGTGGTAGCAGAGGTTACAACTCTACCATATCCATT
Source organism: Pachydiplax longipennis (assembly GCA_036926295.1). Taxonomy (NCBI): domain Eukaryota; kingdom Metazoa; phylum Arthropoda; class Insecta; order Odonata; family Libellulidae; genus Pachydiplax; species Pachydiplax longipennis. Next base: position 42,353,149 of record JAVFKF010000015.1, read on the forward strand.
CTGTGTGCTAGGTTTAAAGTAATCCACCAAACGTCTAATGAAATTCTTTAGAGATGAGTCTTCCATTCTCTTAAATGTATCACTGCGATTCTATAAGAAAAGAGCAGTGCAAATGTTACAAACAAATATATTTTATAAAAATAAAATTATTTTACTTCCATATTAATTAAGTAGAAAGCGATTTCATTTCCAAATTCCAATAGATTGACAACAATTGTATTGAAAAATGAACTCAAGTAAAATCAACTGGAAATTCTATAGCATTTGAAAATACTAACCTTAAGAACAGCACGGATGATTACCCAATTCCAAAACAAAGGATCCTTGTTTGCAAGTACACCAGATTCCTTCATTGCTTCATCACCATCTTTCATCACAAGCTGTATAAAATATTTTATTAGAAAAATCATCAAAAGTTTTCATTTTAATACAAAGAACATATCAACAGAGCCTTTTCCTAAATAATCATCCAGGATTATTCAAAATGAATAGAACTATGATCAAACAATTTTCATGACAAATAACATGCCCTCTAACCTCTAATGAATAAAATTAATTTAGAGAAAAGGTTCCATGTAAAATAAGTATGTATGTAAATAAAGTAAGTAAAATAGGAGTCTAAAACCAAACTGTCATGCAAAATGTAAGAGAGTCATATTTCCACCATAGCTACATTTACTGCACAGTAGAAGTCCATTATAATGAGAGCTGACGAAAATTAGAAAGGTACTTTTTATAAAGTGTACCTGCAATAGCCAATATCTATATTAGTCCCAATCTCACCCTAAATAAAGACATTTTATTATTATTAACAATATTATTATCTCTAATACTAAATGTCCGTTGTCTCGACTCCAAGGCAGGATTGAACTGTAGGGTTTTTAATTCTAACAGAAATTCTTCAGAACATATAAAAAGGAGCTCACATTAAAAATATTATTTAATTGATTCATAAGCCATAACCAATGTGGTTCCTCTGATATAAAATGTAGAATCCAAATCAGCACTGTTTCTATCAAACTTTTATATTCCCACCCATCCTGGATTAGATAATTTGGTGCAAAGTTTCAACTGAAAACAAATCCCACAGGTGGATCCCAATAAGATGGGAACTCATGCATAAATTAGGCAACAATAATTTTTGCATTAAATATTTTCTGCTCTTTGAAGAGATGATGCATCAAAGATTACCATTTACTAGTTGGACTTCTCTCACATCAATTGGCAATTCCGAAATATGAATCCTGCTAGACAAACATAGAAATGTGGCACTCGTTGTAGCAATAATTCAGAAATAACCACTTATAATGGGCTTAACTCCCTATCCTCTTTGCTGTGAGATGGAGGACAGCCAAAAAATCCCTCGATATAACGCAACTCTTGTTGTGTGCCATACTCTCCATAAAGGACTTCTATCGTATTTTAATAAGCTAATTGTTATGTGTAAGTATATCTGAAAACTTATCCGACTATATCAAGAAACTAACTTGATAAAGCTTGGAACGAGCAGCTCGATCACTTGTCCCTGTAGTTGGACTAGCAAACTGCAGGATTTGATCAAGAAAGAGAGACGATGGAGTTGGCTGTCTCTCCTTCATTTGATGAATCTTTGAAAGAATTGCCACTGCACTTAATGCCTGCTGTCGCCACATTTGCTGTTCCTCTACATCATCAACACCAAGTTTATTACTTAGTTTCTCAACCCCTGCAGTAGCATATCCTATTAAAATTGGAAGGCCTGGTGTAGGTTGGCAGCATTGAGGAGGAAGTAACTGATGCATCAAATGTAGAAGCTCTCCTGTATTCAAAAATCAAAAAAATTAATTAGTTCAAAACAGTCTTTAAACAAGGGTTGGCAATAAGAATACATTTGAATCATTTTTTTTAATATTCATACATAAATCACTAAGCCAAGGAAATGGTTTGATCCATGTTACCTTTTCTATAAACTACGTTGATTTATTTATGGTTAATGATACTAAAAAATAATTACTTAAAGAAAATTATACTTTTTGTGTATGCCCCCAGGTTTATTTTGCAGTAACTGCAGTTAACAGTAACATTTGTTTGAAGCCTTCATTTGCTTTTCCTTGCATTTGCAGAAAATTTGCTAATTTGTATTAGTTTAAAAAGAATTTTCCATAATCGCAATTCAATGAAACTTTAACTCTGAGCATGAAAAGAAATTTAATCAAAAATACCAAGCAAGAATTGAGGATTCAACTAATTATTAAAATAAAAGTTTAAGCATTATGTTCATATATGAAGCAATAACAAATAGAAACTCAAAAGTAAATTAAATAATAATTTTGAAGTATTAAATTATTTAATTTGTAAAATGTCAATTTACTCAAAGGTCTTAAAATAACGTTTTCCATCATGGGCTGATCTTGGGATTTATTATGAGAAGTAATGAATAGGCAGGGTCTGGAATTCAAAAAACACCTATTCATTTCAGTTCTATAGCTTAAAGCTAGGACAATATCAATAATTTAACATTAGATTATCTTCTTCACTTCAGCTTGATGATTCGGCAACTAGGAGGTTATGTTACACGTACACATATGGCTTGAGCATCAACAACACAATAAGCGAATGTCAAATACGGCAGAACATCCAAAATTTTATCCAGATTTTGCCTACAGAATCAACATATCTGTATTCATGTACAACATGTGCATCTGACTTCAGTAAATGAATCTATTCAAATAAATTTTAACATCTAATACTCATCTTAACTGCAAAAATTCTTAAATTTTCAGCTGACTTAAAGGGAATTTACATTTATGTGAAAATAATACATAAATAAGTCTATACTGAGAACAATTAATCAGTAACTGATGTAAGATAACCAATGAATTCAGAAAAAAACTTAAGAGAACATAAAGGCAGAAAAAATCAAATGTTACTTCATTAAAAACATTAGCAATGGATGGCAATAAATAACCAAAATCCTCTTTAATATCTTAATATTTGTACTATTTGCCAGATAGAGTACAAAACTCACTTACCAAGAAGAATGGTTGCACGAATGGATAGAAAGACATCACTGGTTACAATTACATCCACCAGGGCTTCTAAGAGTCCACATTTCACCAATGTGTACAGCAGCAGAGATAAATGAATTTCTACTAAATTCGGCCTGCACAAAAATCATAGTCATTATAGTCAATGCACTGCATGGGCATCAACATCATAAATTTAATGGCAATATACCTGAAGCGTGCAAGATGAGGTAAAAGGGCTCTTGCTTCTGCAAAAACAAAACCTTCTCCGAGAGTCCAACTTTCCTTTGGACTACTGGGATCAACAGCTTTTAATGCAACACTAGCTTTGTCTGTCCAAGGGGGGATATGGACACCCAACAAGTCATACAATAAGTCTAAAACAGCTTTCTGAAGATAGAAAAAACAAAAGAGATGTTATGAGTATCACATAAGACTTTCATACTTAAATCATAATCAAGCATGATAGATAACAAAGAGATCCTTCATTCAGGATACATTGATTTATCATTCAGAAAAATACAAAGCAAAGCATTAACATATCAAGAGAGTATTTTGAAAGTATATCTGTTAATCCTTGAAAGAAAGCCTAGTTGAAATTTTTCAATGAGTTGCAAATACATAACATCCAACAACAAATAAAAGAAGTTATTAACCTTTTCACTATGATAATATATTTAAAGAGTTGTTCTGTGAAGTTTCAAAATTTGCTAAAAAATCAATAATGTAAAAGTTTCATATTTTTTATAAGATTGTATAGGGTTTTTGAACTATAATTTAGAGATTTTGGACTCCTAGTCTATTTTATTATATTATTAATTAATAAAAGTCGCACTCAGTGGCTTTAAATGCCCATTTGGATAAATCCAAACTTTGCAACCTTCAGATATTGTTATGAAGTGTTTTTTATCAGCATTACTCTCTATGTTATGCTAGCATACCTCACAAGAATAACAAGAAATTAAGGTAATTTTAATAAAATAAATGCTTGATTAGTTACTCACCCGAATATCTAGCTGCCTTAGATAAAGAATTTCAACAATTGAACGAAGACCGGACATATTACTAGGGCAACAAAACTGGAGTACACCAGGCCAGGATCGAAGCACAGACAACAGAGCCAAACGACTGCAGTTGAAGCGCATTTCTCTATCCTCTCTAAATTTAGAAATACAAGCAAATATGTATTCATTAATATTAATTAAATATTGCTATTTAGAGCAATAATTCATTCACCATTTAAACAATTGTTATATCTATTGGGATTACTCATAGCAAAAAGACATATTTATGAGATTTGGTAGGGCTGAAAACTATTCCAGTCATTATGTAATGAGCTTAATACAACACCAAAGTATCTCTTATAGCCTTTTAAATGACAGTTAAAAAACAAGATGAAGCATTTTGTACATTGTTACTTCTCTCAAAAGCAATAAGAATCATCTAAATTAGATTATTTCTACAAATTACCTGTTCTTATCTGCTGCTCCTCCAGTATGGCGGTAATGAAAATCACAGTATGGTGCAGCCAGAGCATGTAGGCAAACGTTAGCTTCCCTTCGTGTCTCAGGCTTATCCAATAAATGAAGAAGGCAACCAGCCAAACATTCAGATACCCTTGGGGCACCACTTTCCAAGAGATTACGGCCTAAAGTGCCTACTCCACCACAATTAACAAAGGCAGTGGGATTGAGGACACCTGAGTTTTAAAATATCAAAATAATATATGTTAAAAAAATGGCATTTAAAGATAATAGAGATGTATGTTACCTGGGTATATAATAAATTTTCATTTACAAATATTTAAATTTTTATAGACCAGGATACTTCCATTCCAATATTGATTACAAAGGAAACATAAAATACTTCCTAGACATCTCATGCAGCAAATATCACCAAAGCTGATAAATATACTACAATTAAAAACAATGCTCAAATGATTAAATTTCATTCATAGTTTGTTGTCATCACCTATCATTTGCAGAAAGATTGAGTCCTTAAAACGTCTTGTTCTGACATCTACTTCTCTTATGCTTGTTGTCAGATTGGCCAAAGTAGCAGGTAGTAACATAATACCAATTACATATTCTGAAAATGTGCTTTCTCTAAAATTTTTAAAGCAATCACAACATAGCTTCCAGTCTCCTTTCTTTCAAGGATTCCCAACCTGCATCTGAGAGCATCTTTGTAATGCTTACCATTTTATCGCTGTATATTTAGACGAAACGTACCACTTCACACTGCACTTTCTTAAGACCAGAGGTACCATTGGATTACATAAACTTGCTTCATAATCCAGATGGCTTCATAAAGCCAAGGTTTTTGCACTTGCATTACTGGAGATTTTCCAGATATGTAAGCTATAGTTTACGTTATTTGTAAGAGTTATCCCAAGATATTCAACAGATTCAACTACATTTATATTGATACTATTTATTATGTACAGGTAATTCTAAAACAACTTTTTTAAAGTAATTAACAACAGAGTATTTACTCACATTGAGCTCTGGTTGCCATCTTTTCACAACTTTTGAATAAGAACTAAATCATTTGATAAAGAAATAGTCTTTTTATGTAATATTTCTCTATGTATGTCCAAGTCATCAGCAATAATCCTCACATTACTATCTATCTCTTCAGTCAAGTTGTTAATTTTCATCATGAATTGAAGAGGTCAAATTACGATGCCCTGAGGTATGCCTGAGGTAATTTTGACTCAGTCCAAAATAAAGCCATTAAGTACCACTTGTTTCCTTTTGTAGAGGAAGTCCTTGATCCAGTCACTGACTTCCTCATGAATACCCACGAATGTTAATTTGTAAAATCATTTCAAGAGAGGGGCTCTGTCAAAAGCCTTCTTGAAATCAAAGAAAATTGAATCCACTTGCTTTTTACTCTTGGCAGACTTGAATACAGACAAGATCTTGATAACAAATAGTGCAAGCTGATTTTAAAACAATCACAAAATTCTGAAGTTAACTTAATAAATTTGAATTCATTAACATTAATAAATAACAGAATCCACATCTATTCACTTTGTAGCTTAAACTCTTTAAGTGAAGAATATATAGCAAGTTTATTATCAACAAGTTCAATACATCAAAAAATTCTCCTGCATTACTTTTGGCGAGCATAATACTGACTTGCCACCCATTGTATAATAACATGTCACTGTGATTAGTAACTGAGTGAAGTTTAGAGGACAGGCTTCTTTTCACCTCTTGAGATTTTGTCTTCCAACTTGCTGTATGAATATTGGCTGACATAGATCTATACTCTAATACATGTTTGATTATCAATAATTTAAATTCTTTTTCACTATCACATAACTTTCCCACCAGCAATTAAGGAAATTATTGTCACATGCAGTAGTCCATTCCAGCTTCATGTCCTTAACATTAACTTAACAACTCAAAAGACCCTAACAACATGAAATTATATGAAGTATGAAAGATGCAATAAAAATGCATCAACTCAAAGGCTGATTGGTGCTACACCCCCTCTATCATTACCTGACTAAAGCTCTGGGTAAGGGATGAGGCTAACTAGACAAGATAAAGCTGTTCATTTTTGCTTTCCCCACTGAGAGAGAACACTATTGGATGAAGTCCACATTAGTAAATGAGCAGTAGAATGACTTACTGAATGACAATCACAGCCTAATGAATAACATAATAGCAGCCAATGTTTAATGACCAGGATGATTACTCACCAATACTCCGCAACAATCATATGGTCACAGCCATAAACAAGACTGATGCAAAAGTAAATAAAAGATATATTTTCCTTTGACCATAAAACAAAAAACGTTCCAGTTATCAAATAAGGTAGCAGGAATGTATGCTACACTACCAACTAAAAAAGATTAGAATGTTCTGAAAGGAGTAAAGGTTTTATTGAAATAACCTTACTTAGTTCAAACAAGACTAAGAGTATAATTATAACATTATCAATCCTTGTTCTAGAATAATATTTCAATAAGCATATCATAACATTGAGAAAACATACAATTACAAATCACTCATTAGTAACTTACAAATTTCAGCTAATGTGGCAAGAGCAGCTTTGAAGAGCCTGTCCTTTTCTTCAAGCCCTCCATTGGCAAGACAAACAAGACAGCAAATTATTTCAGGTGGGAACAGTCTGGGAGCTTCACTAAGTATTCGACGGGCCAAGCGCAAGGCCTGAACCCTTTCCATTTCATTTAATAGAACCAAATCTATACATCTAGAACAGAAAAAGAACCAAAATAAGATACTAATACTTTCCCAATATGTATAAATTCAACTCGCTGAAATATCAAGTTATAAAATTCATTAAATACAACTGCACTATAAGAATATTATTTAAAGTTACCTGGTTAAGAATATAAACCTTGCTTTTATGCGGTTTAGCGTAAATTAAATCCATCAGTGTAGTTATTACTTTAGATTTCTATTTGTACAGAAATGTATTTATATTTTTACAATGAATGAATGCAGAATGAGTAAAAACTATTTCAGAATTAAAAGATGACAGACACCATCTCAGAAACAAATAGAATGCATTTTGTTTGTATCCTCTACAATTCAGAATATTTGTACATTCTACTCTACATTAAAATCAAGATAAAAGATTGGTAGGGGATTATTAATAATACAAAATCAAACAAAATGATTTTTAACTCTACTCTTCCAACCAAATGCTACTTTGAACGTAATCCCCTCATCCATTAACTAACTTCCATAGAAGGAATTCCTATTACTGGGTAAGATGAGAGATGATCTTGAGCTTAAGCCTAAATATTATCCAGAAGACTGATTTAAAGCCATATGTAAGAGGATAAAAATATTAAAAAAAAACATCATTTTTAAAACCCTTGCTCCTGTTGGGATAAGGGCTAATATAAGGTTCTAAGACAACACAAACATAGAATATGAAATTAAATCCTGTAAATAACATTAATAAAGTTTATATACATTCAATGTCATCCCTACCTATACCACTCATGAAGGATGAACACCTAAAGTTTCATACATTACAGCTTTACATGAAACATGCTATATATACAATTTACCAATTAAAATATTAATTTAAAAATGTAGAATGATATTTAAAGCAACATTTCTTTTATGAAATTATTTCAAAAAGAAATTAATTATAGAAAAATTTAGCACAAAATAAAAATTTATTGAAAATAACTTGAGCATCACCTTCCTTTGTAATAAAATGAAAGATTTCAGGCATGAGCTCATCCACATTGCTATAACATAGTATTTCATTTCAAAAACACATAGTATATTTAAAATATAAGATAATCTTTATACACAATACTAGTCTATTCATCAAGTGAAATGTCTAATGAAGAAACTAGATGAAACAATTAGCACTATGAGCAAAACATTGTTTTATAGCTGCAAGTAAATAAATTGTCACCTTAATCAGCAGGTACTCAAAATAAATGCACAAGTATTATAAAACTGGAAGTAAAGGTAAATCATATCATGGACAATTATAAATCTTTGAGCCATGGAATATGGCATTTGAATTAAAGAGATGTAATTAAATTAATTATTATTATTACATTAATATTTAATTGTCAGAACAATACTTCCTGAATCTACCATGATTGTATAAAGCTGCCCATCATTTAGAAGAGATGAATAAGATAATACAGAAAGACAATTGAGTGCATTTCATATCGATCATATACAGTGGAAGTAAAAAAGATCAAAGTAAAACATCCTTAAGATTACCATAAGTACATATTAACAAAGAAATATCTCATTAAAATGGAGAAAAGGTAGTCATTATTTTACTAACTTTTTACTCTACTATTGTAAAATTCCAAATACCTATTCAGCATAAATTTAATATGAAGAATTTTAGGACCTTGATTTACAATTTAGAATACAATCATTAAATCACATCTATGCAAATTACAATCCCATGCAACCCTTGGATACAGTTACCACCACGTCTAAATTTATCAAAATAAATTAACTTTTTAGTCGTTTACAGTTTGAACAAATAGTACATACAAAACTATATCAAGGATCAAAATTAAAACATTAACCACAGAAAATGAATTATCGTTTAAAAGCTGAAGGCATCAAATTTTACAGAAATTGATAAATAAATCATAGAATTCATGAATAAACTAAATATCTTATCAAACATATTGCTGTCTGTAACAGGTACTGTAAAAAGTAGCCTCTAAAAAAGAAATACTAAAGAATTCAATATTGCTTGTTGAAAATACTGTCACTTATAAGTTATTGTTTACTGAAGGAAACATCCAAACGTTATGCACCGTATATGCTGAAAAATTTGGTGAAGATTTGTAAAAATACTTACCTTGCGATTAAATACGGGAATCTCAGTCTAATAAGAGTAACAACGTCTCTCTCTCCATTAACAAGATGTCGCACGACTCTTAGAGCTCCAGCTCTAATTTGTGTAGATTCATGAACCACTGCCACTCTTAAGCTAAAACAAATTACACAGTAAAGATGGTGAATTTCCACATGTCATATCAGCATATGCTCCACGCTCACATGGATGAAGTAAACTAATTCTAGGATTCGAAAATGAAGTCTACAACTGTTGTTGTTGATTCTCACAAATTCCCAACATTTTTCAAGATATCAGACACACTAACCAACACAGTATGTCTTCTTTGCTATATCCGTAGTTTGTACAGCCTTTTTTAACAGATAAAAGTTTCACAAAGGTATTCATGTAGGCCAATTTCTTTCCATCTGTAATTCCCTGCTTTTTGCAAACGTTGCACAGGATTTCCTTGGTATTTTCGGATATATCTGGAAAATAATACGCAAGACGTAAGAAAACAAAAATAAAAACTTTTAATAAAGATATATATTGAAGCATGAATCACTATTCAACTCATCTATGTAAATATCATTGGACTATTATAAAAAATAGCATATAGTAAGTTTCCAAAGAAATGAATGTCTATTTATTCACCTTTAGATAAGTCCAGATGTACATGATCATCTTCACTGCCACGCCGATCTGACCATGGAATAAAAAAAGACAACGATTTAAATATAAAATGGAAATTTCTTTTTCTGCTGATGCCATTAGGATATCTCATTTACTAACTCCTTAATGAGCGACCCGTCCTTCCAACCCTCGGCCAGAACATCCAGCTCGCCATCTTTCAACTACTTTATGCTGTTGAACGCGTCCAATAAAAACGCCCCATGAGAATTTTCAAATAACATCGGAATAGCGAAATGCATCAATCATGCTGCGCAATGACATTTTACTCGGTCCTTCAGTGCGTAGTCCAATACCGGCAATGTCAAACTAAGATAATTATTCGCAATTCGTAATATGACTGTAAATTTAAGCAATCAATTGATTCACATTGTTAATTATACGGAGGGGACAAATGTTTCTTAAATTTCCTTTGTAATATTCTGCCTCTTTAAAGGCTTTAATTGCTAGCGGGATCTTTGAAAGTAACTAGGAATTAAAAACTTTAAATTCTACCATAAAAATGTTACATGACGATATAGCGAGTTAAGATAATCCAAGACCTAAAGAAAGGCCTAAAGGCTTCTCCTCATAATATTGTAGACGAATTAAATTATATATAATTATTTTCACCATCTCAAGACTCGGAATTAAGTTCCGTTAGCTAACTGGAAGTTACTAAAACTCAATTTTAGTTGTTATATTTTAGATAGCAGCTTTAGGGTATTTAGTTTAGGGGATTGTATAAATATTTGGAAATTATCATTAAATTTCCATGAAATATTTATGAAAAATTATTATACTTCCAAAACGTTTGCATTTTACGTCATTTCATTTATTCTCTTTCAAAAATCTGTACCAAGATCCACTCAAATCTCTCAACCTGTTTTCTCTTAAAAACTTGAATCGATAAAAAACGCCCGTAGTTACTTTGCACAACAATATAATTCACCCTCTCCTTAGAGGTAGATATCCAAATGATCTTTTAGACATTTTTAGGTCATCTTGATTTGATTCATTAATTATTTCTTATAACCCAAGCATTAGATGAAGATTCTCATCTCTTTCAACGATTGTCTTTTACTGAGTTTCAAAGACTAATTCTTTATTAAGCTAAAAACCAATTATATAAAGAAATTCTTATACAATAATTATTAAAACTATATTGATGTTTTACAAAGATGTAAACTGAGAAGCAAAAGAGACATAGAATAAAATAAGCAACTGTTGTGAGTTTATTATAAAAATATTTTACAAAACATTATGAAGCATACAATTTCAACTGCAATAAAAATTACACTCAAAAAATTGATAAAAACAGAATACAGCCTTCTGACTTAATTACAGGATGCAGAATACTTCTAATCCATTTTAATTACAACCTTTCCAACAGCCTTGCGTTCTGCTAAAAGTTCCACTGCCTCATTCACCTTTTCAAGGCTATAGGTATGTGATACATAAGGTTTCAATAGTCCTTGCTCACACATGTCTATTGCATCAAGAACTACTTCCCTGAAATCAAATTAAAATTGAGATAAGCACTAAAATTGATGAAAAAACCTCTAGATTAAATAACATAAATCAAAATTATCATAGTCAATACTGTCTAACTATAAAAGCACAAAAGAAGTGACAGAAGGAAATATATGACTGATCAAGACATTTACTACCTTAAAGATCTTCAACATGCATGTAAAGGTTATGAATTTATTTCTGAAATATGGCAAATTTATAAAGTTTGAGTTAAATATTGATAGCGATTCACAATAAATCTTTTGAAATTATTTTGAAGGAACTTAGTTTTTCTACATTCATACAACACAGGATAAAAACCTATAAGTTACCTCTCATATTAACTATAATTCATATTTTTAAAATTTAAATCCTTTGTGAATTAAGGGAATCATTTTCAGATAAATAAAGGTTTGAAATCTGCTTTATATGCTTGCCAAACTAATTATGGAAATTTTTGGTCTCATATATATGGCTGCTGAAGCTCTATGGAATTTTAACATTTTTTATTCCTAAATTCCTTAAATATCAAACCAATACTATAAATCTATAAAATCATCAACAGTGAATGAGAAACCAATGATCATAGAACAACCAGCAACCATGATTGAATGTGCCATGTCAAGTAAAATTAACCATATATTCTATAATCTAAAATGCACCATTTTGCATTTTCAGAGCAACCAAAAATCGAACAAGTTAGTATCACAAAGAAATATTACTTTAAGAATAACATTTAAAGCTATGAATCAGTTTCCTTCATGCCATGTCCTTTAGTTAGTAATCATTAACACATGAATTCTCCTTCACTGATATGTTACAATGAACAAGGAACACACTTCTTATAGAATCTTGTTTTGACAAAGGATCATTGTCAAACATGCATACTCTTTAGTAATTAATTACTTTCGTTCCATTGCAACCCTGGTCAGACATGTTGGAACATGTACCATGACAGAAAATCATTTGTATTACAACCCCATTATTATTTTTTCTCATAGATTCAAGAAAATATGGTCAAATATAATTTTTTGAATTTTCATTGAATTTCTTACAGGGTACAAAAGAATTCTTTTTTTAATTTTAACAATTTTTTTTAAGATTTTTAAGAAAATAGTTTTGAATTTAATCAAGATGTTCCAATAAAAAAACAGCAATAAAATATTTTTATATTAACACTACAAGTGTTCAAGAATAGAGTGGAATTACAAAAACAATCCTTAGAAATTAACTAAAAAGGAAGACAATTTATGCTTCCATAATCTGATCTTCACAACTATAATTAAGAATTGTTAAATGACTTCTAAATATTTAAAATCTACATAATATCCATTTCCTTGAGCATTAATGATCCAAATTTTTAATTGAATTTCTTGAATGTATTAATAGCAGTCAATAATATTATATACGAGTAAAAGTTGCTTGCATACTGCAAGCTAATTGGTGAAAATTTACAATAAGTTTCCCTTACGGGTATCATTTTCAAAGCTTATCCAGCAAAAATCCTAAAAATTGCCGCACTGCATTTCGAACGTGAGAATTTTTCATCCATCTGGCATCGAACTCACGGTCATATATAACCTTTCTTCCCCTGGTTCTATAGAAAACTACTTCAAACGCAAAGGCTGTGATTTTGAATAGTCTCCTGCATTGAGAAAGGCCTCAAAACAATTTTTTTAAATTTGCGTAAATGACCGCCTGGCGTCGAACACAGGACCCATTTGTGAGAGACAATGGCATACGAATAATAGATAAGCGCCACTCTGACGTGTTTCAAAGTTTCAATTCAGTATCTTATCGGGAAGGTCCTAAAATAAGATTCCGTTATCCCCATTTGAAATGCATGGTAGATTCGGAATGACACTCTTGCATCGAACCAAGGACCACTAGACGAACGGTGAAATTCAAGAAAGAATGCTATCAAACGACTCTGTCACCATTCCGGGTTTTATCTTTCCAGCTTATCGGTAAGGCATCGAAAAAAAATTTCAAAAATTGCAGCAATGCATTTCTTACGGAAGCATTTCGGAACCACCTGGCGTCGAACACACGGACATTTGGTAACATTTCTTCCTTTAGTACTATGGAAAACCGTCTCATCTAAAAACACCGTGATTTTGATTGCTCTATCGCATCGAGAACGGTCTCAAAACAGATTGCAAAAATTCGCGCAAATGACCGCCTAGCGTCGAACTCAGGACCCTTCTGTGAGAGAAAATAGCGAATTAATATTAGATAAGTGCCATTATGACTTGTTCCAAAGTTTCGATCCAATATCTTATCGGGAAGGTCCTAAAATAAGATTCCGTTTTCCCCCTTTGAAATGCATGGTGGAATCGGAATGACCCTCTTGCATCGAACCAAGGACCACTAGAAGAACTGTGAAATTCATGGAAGAATATGTTCAAACTCCTCCGTCGCCACACGGGGTTTGATCTTTCCAGCTTATCGAGAAGGCATTGAAAAAAAATTTCAAAAATTGCAGCAATGCATTTCTTATGGAAGAATTTCGGACCCACCTGGAGTCGATCTCACGGACATTTGGCAACATTTCTTCCATTCGTAATATAGAAGACTACCTCAACTTCAACCTCCGAAATTTTGGTTACTCTATCTTAACGATAAGTGCCTCAAAATAATTTTCAAAAATCCGTGCAATGCATTCTTATGGGAAAATTGCGATTTTTGGGAATTTCTGGCATCGAACCCATGACACCTAGCGTCGATGTCTGCATTATTCTGGCATCTAGAGTGTAGGGCCAGTACGTCGAAAAAATCTGACGTCGATGGCGCTCGTGGAACATGGTCAGAATTCGTATCCCCTATAAATATATAGGTATATATATATATAGGTATATCCGGAGAGTTAGCTATATATAATAGAAGATGATTATTCTGATCAGAGTATACAAGGTAATATCCAAGCATAATAAAATGGAAATTAAAAGAATAAGAATACAAATTAATACCAAAATTAGTTCTGAGTTGCAAACCTACATGACTCCAACTAAAGGCCAAGAGCCATCTAGAGCCATAAACAAGATTCTTTGATTTCAATCTACAGCAAGGTCTAATTAAGTTGAAACCTTATTTAAAATATATATCAAGTTAGAAGGAAAATTATTTCCCGAATTTCATAAGTTGACATTTCATTTAACTGTTATAAGAGTAGAAGTTTTCTATTACCATTTAGCTCAAAATATATGCTGTAAGGTAATAAATATAATAACATACTCGTATATTATGCAAAAAAGTTCATGGAAGAAGCCCTTTGTTACGCAATGAACAGCAGTAAAACATGATTCCACAAACTTTTTGACTGTCCCTAACCCACAAAACAAAAATAATACATCATAAGTACATTATTAATATACTTACCTAAGGAATTAAAAATAACAACTAATTAATGTGATTTTATGATGTTCCAAATATTGGTTCTGTAAAATTGGATAAAATCTTTACCTATAAATCTCTGGATCTGCCAACCGGTACTGATTTAAGCAAACACCCATTAAGCTATAGGTTTCTGTGAGGAGAGTACTGGTAGAAATCTTTGGAGCCTGACGAGATGCAAAACCTGCCACTACCACTTTGCCTTCATGAGCTACACTATGGATGAGAATAACAATAATACTTCAAAATCACTTATAGTAAATTTTTGTGCAATAAAACGAATTGCATTTCATCATGCATGGCTTATGTTTAACCAAGAATAACAAAACTCATAATATAAATCAAATTACAGTTTGAAAAAAAATTGGAAATATTTAAGTTATGTTATATGTATGAATATGTCAAGAATGTTATAATTTTCTCAGGAAAAAAGGCAAGATATCATGAAACCATGCATAATCTCAAGTTTTTTGAGATATTCTACAGTATATAAAGCAAATAACATTAAATATAGTTACAGTTTTTAGTTAAACAAAAGGATTTAAAAAAGGATTACCATTTAATGCTTTTTTCAAACACTTCACCTCCCACTGTATCAAACATTACAGAAACTCCTTTGCCTTTGCTCACTTCTTTCACTGTTTTGAGAAGATCTTTCAGATCATATGTCAAAGCAGCCCAAGCTCCTTTATCTCTAACAAAAGTTGCTTTGTCTTCAGTAGAACACACTCCAATAACCTAAAAATTAAAACATTTTGAATGGTCAAATTTTTGCACTAAGTAAAACTAGAGAGATTACCAAACAAAAAAGGTGGTCATAAAAGAGATATTTGCATCAAACTTCATATTACAACTCACAAGTAATTAGAGTAAAATACATGTAAATTCGTATGTTCATAGGCCAAACCAAAGTATGGGCTGCACTTATGTTTTCCTTTCCATTAAAATAACATATAGACACTTAATATAAATTAAATTTCCATCTTATGAATTTTTAAGCTATACCAAGCCACATTGAGGATATTTTGTCCACATCTGGAGAATATACTTAAGCCCTTCTCCAACAAAGGGATATATATTCACACACCTTAGCTTTATATAAATTTGCAGCTACATCAACAGCAGCTAAACCAAGCCCTCCAGCAGCTCCAGTGACTAATACCACTTGACCCTCTTTCAGCAGAGCACGCCTGGAGAGACCCAAGAGGGCTGTGGCATACGACTCCGCAAGAGCGGCCCCAATATCAAAGTCTATGGAAGTTGGTATTTTGAACACGTCCTGTACATTGTAAATCAAGAAAATATAATAAAATACATTCAAAAAATTTTTAAATGGTTTATTTTCAACAATAATGGAGAGTGAAGCATTGAGCTTAACTTCCGTAACTAAACTCAATGCAGGAAGATGAAGAGGTTCATCCCCATTCCATCATCAAGGCAAAATAAATTCAGCATATTCTATCAACATGAAATCATTCATAAATCATTAAATATTATGAAATCATATTTCTAGACTTCAAAAGTTAGTACGCCAAACATTTGGATAAAGAATTTTTTTTAAATGACAAAACCTTTGTCTGGAGCATGTTAATAACTGAAAATGACAGTTGGATCATAGATAAAAGGGAAAGAAGACAACTAGAAGTGGCATATATATATATATGGAGAAGAATGAGATGCATGAGATGGATTGACCAAAAATAAATAAATAAAAATGTTGAAAAAAAATTTGAATTGTGAATTATCACAGGTAATCAGTGAGCAGAGAAGATTATTGGAAGCCATAGAAAGAAGGAAATTTAGATTCATTGGTCATGTAAGACACAACAGATTGTTGAGGGATATCACTTCTATCAAAATGTAGCTATATCTAGGAATAAAAGTAAAAATTATGATAGCTGAAGATGAAGCACAGAATATGGGATATTGATAGCTTAAATATTGGTGAGGTATATGAGAAGAGTTGGTAGGAGTACAAGAAATGATTACCATCACATAAAAAAGAGGATACATAAGATAACTCACGGTGAAGCTATACAGATGTAGTTATAGAGACAATTTTAATAGACATACTATCTATCAGAGATTTGATCTGATCCTTACATCAGAGAGTAAAATTAAAATAAGCAAAACAATGACAATAGTGGAATGTAATCATGATATTTGTGAGAAGACTATCATGATGTTTACCAGAGATGGTGGTTCTAAACAGGGTCAGTGCAGAATATTGAAGAATTTCATTTGAATTATAACTTAAATAGAAGTAAGCATTGGAAAGAATGGAGCTGAAAGGGTAAACAATTAAGATCTCCTAAGAAAATTTCTGTTGTTACCTAATAAATTTTTATTATAATTAGATTGAATGATTTAATTGGCAAATCCAAGCAGCAAATAATGAGATATCAGAAATATATAATATTTATAAGGCGAACGAGAATAAATAAATTAGAAATTAAAATTACCTCTTGTGGTATAATGCATTCCTCTGCAAATCCGCTGAAATTATCCTTGCTCAAGGCGATGACTCTATCACCCTTTGAGATTTCCTGGACGTTAGAACCGATTTCTATTACTTCTCCACAAATTTCAAACCCTGGTATAAAAGGATGTTTAATTTCCTGATCCCATTCTCCCTTACTTATGAGAATATCTGGAGAATTCACGCCACATGCTCGTACTTTAACTCGCACCTTTTTAGGATTTAAGAATTGAATTCAAAAGCAAATTCTTAAGTTTCATACTTAAAGCATCCTAATAATTAAATGTTCATAATATTAATTACCTGTCCTTTCTTGGCTTTTTTGATACTTTGCTTCTCTATTTTCAAAGGAGTGTTTGGTTTTTCCAGAACTGCTGCTTTAAAAGAGGCATATCTCACACTGCATTTATTTGTTTGCTGTACTAAAAATCCACCAGGAGAAACCTTTCTTAGCGTTACTTTCATAAAAAGTCTCCCAAGTACTGTGGCCATGACGAAAATCTCTGCATTAAAATAAGAGCTACTTCAGTAGAAGGCAAAACACGTCATCTTTCGATTCCTCTTCCCATTAACACCAAGACTACAAATTTAGCGTGACAAGAACGTTCGCAGCTAAAGCTTAGGTCAATTATAACCTACAATTCACTCACCGGAAGGCGCGGCACATCCGCACCGTGCCGGTTATAACAATTCGGCAGTATACAGTTCCATTCGTAAGTGTACTCCGTTTATTTCTTTTTGTAGGACCTCTGTCGTCGACCTTGTCATTTACAATGATATCAGCGCTGAATACTTGCGCACGAAGTTGTCTGGCGGTAAAAAGAAAACACCAAGAACGTAGTGTAAGCCAGTGAAGGCATTTTCTTTGCGTAAGAAAATTTCCTTATAATAACAATGCAAAGATATGTATACATACATTAAATGAGATACATCAAGTACTTGATTTGAAATATTTTTATTTTAACTGTATCATAAATTCTGCGAGAGTAAATCATATTATTTTTTACTGATATTCACTGCAATTTAAAAAGAAAACCAAAACATTCTGCAGATAAAATCTATATAAATCAAAGCATAAAAATAAATGACTTATCTATTTCTATAACTTTAACTCATTTAGAACTCCAATCACATCAAGAATGACAACACTTTTGAACTTAAATGACATAGCTTACTTTACTTCTCTTTAGATTGTTAATATCCTTCAATTTAGTTTTACAGAGGGAAAGGATCAGAACATAAAAAAGAAATGTTTGCAAGAAAATAAAGCTAAAAGTAAATCACTGTCCATGAATACTTCTCCGAGATCTTATATATTAGGTTCGAATAATTACTGATTCTATTTATTATCCCACTTTACAGCGACCTACTTTTTCTATTTATATCTTTCCCTGCCCATTAGAGAATACATCATTTACTTCTCTTTTTAAAGGGGCTGGTGTCATTACGTCCCCGCAGTATAGGACATATCCGATTATAGGATGTCAACATTTAAGGAAAACATGAAATGTAGCAGCGTATTCGATACGAATTATACAGTTATTTTAACCATTATAATTTATCTGTGGGAGAAAATATTCTTTTTTATTCCTTATATTAATTTTCTTTTGCTCAAATAACCCATTCTCACACGAGATGGTTCTCGTCAGCTATATATTGTTTCCCAGCAAACGCTTACATACGAAATACATCTTCCGAAAGTCCATCTTAAATTCCTAAAATATTTCAATTCGATATACCTAAAACCATTTTATTTAAATGAAAAATACCAATGCCAATCAACTTTATTGCTACCTAGTATAGGAATATTCTAAATTATCCCCCTTTCCCTCATCCCGTCTTTATAGCCTTGCCTGTATCGTTCAGCTCAGGAATTAAAGCAATCCATTTAAAACTACATTTGATCATCACACATGCCTTACTCCTACGAAAACAACTTGTCTCAGGTTTGGTGCTATTGCTTTTGTTTACCGCTTCTTGCTGATACGCGTGCGTCCGAATCATTATTTTCTCTCTATTTTAAAGAGTCGATTAATCTTCAATTCAAGATAAAGCATTTCACACGTCTCGTTTTTGCCGGAGTACGAAAAATAAATAGAAAAATCGCAAACAATGTGAGATCACTCTTATTTGTAGTAAATTGACAAATAATTACACAATTTAAAAATCTACTAATTACTACTAAAAATGAGTTTTCAAGCTTTTCCAAGTTTTCATGTTTTTCCAAATTGAAAAAAATTATTTTTCTGCCGGATATTAGACAACAGATAAATTTAACTTTACGCTAAAACTCTTTTTCTTGAAAGAAAAATTAAATATACATTATTAAATGAAATAATCGTTAGAGATAAATGCAGGTAGCAAAATTTTCCGGATAACGAGCTCATTAGTGGTTGAATTGTTTTTAAAATGCATAAGATGCATCATACTGATGCACATAGTTTTCAAAATCAAACACAAATAGTATATATAAGGCCAGGGAAAGTGTTTTACACACTTTCTGTTTCTTCATATAAAATATTAAGTCAATGGGAGAATGGAAGATAATCATAAATTCAAGGTAACTTTCGTAAATAAAAACAAACTGTAACAAATATTTTATATATAATGGCAGTGAATTTAAGCGTAAGCGCATAATGATATCAAATTAGTATTTTCATATCAGAACAAAGAAATTTCAGAACACTAGGATAAACTAATATAGTTCCAGTCAAAAATATTTCGATTTTCAAGATAGAAAAATTCTTCAAGCCAGAAAGATCATCTAACATAAGAGCAAGCACACCATTTAGGAAGGAAGACTTCATCAAATTGAGATAATCTAATAAACGCTTGGTTATCTTTCCTTTGACGAGTCAAAAATTAAAAAAATCAAAATTTGATTGAAAAATAGATATTATGTAGATCCATAAGAATTAGAATACCTCTTTTATAGCTCTACGGGAAATATTCCATGGAAATTTTTAAAACTACCCTAAACACAGTTCGCTTGTATGAGAAAAAACCGGGCGAACTGTTCACAAGCACCATCTTCGAGGCGGATTGGTTGACGGAGTTACTCGAGTTCTCCCACAATGTTTCTCATATTCGTAATGAGCTGAGCATCTAGTTGCGTCAACACCGTCAACAGAATAAGCAGTTGTGAATAATAGGTGCCCTTTAGTATCATAAAATACTAGAATTTTCAAAGCACTAAGTATGAAAATCACAGTAAAAGTTTTGCAAGGCCAAGAATGCACTTTAGAGGTACAGAATTCGATTTTATGACAAAATAGTAATCGTTTGGATTGTGAATTAACTAAATATACATTCCTAGGTTGTGGAAGAAACAAATATCCTGGAGCTCAAAAAAATGGTCGCGGAGCATCTGAACGTTCTGCCTGACAGCCAAAAGCTTTTATATATGGGAAAGCCATTATCTGGTTAGTCAAAGATTTAATAAGTCGTGAGAACTATCACTTTGATGTCTGAAATGTCAATGTATCAATATTTATTTGTTTACAGATTCAAAAACCTTGAAAGAATATTTAATCAAAGACGGTGCCAAAATTAATCTGGTAATAAGAAAGGCAGAGGATTCAAACAGCGTAGGAAGTAAAGACGTTATCAGTTTGCAGGAAGCAGTATCAAGATTTCTTAGAAAATATTACAATGAAGCCGATTCCAAGAAAGTATTGAATGAATTTATGAAGGTACTATTTCTAACTCTAAATTTTTCCTAAACATACGTTTACATTTCTGATTTAAGTATCGCGCTCAAGTACTGATGTTTATTTTTTTTCATCAAATTACAGGAATTCGATCGGTCTCTTGCATCATTAAGTTTAGATGACATAGAGAGAATGTCGGCGGCTTGCATGATGGATGAAAAACAAATTGTTTGACTAACAAGAAATCGTTCAGAAATTACTTGAAATAAAAATATGCTGTTTAAATAATTTAAGTAACCGTTGATTTTATATTCATTGTATTTTTTTGTCTCAGCTATTCTGTTCACTACTATTTTAAACTGTATGTAAATATAATCGTTTAAGTATAAATTAAACTAATATTATTTCTACCTTGAAAAGATTAATCATTCCTTTGCTGCAATTTCCAGTCATTTGTATCCACAGTTCTCATCATCTGGTTTAGTTTCCCTATCATTTAAAATAAATTGATACATGGACATTATGGCTGGCTCCTTGTGTTTTTGCTCTTGAGAAAATTCTTTCCTGAGAAAGGGGAAAATAATGAGTTGTAAAAAAAAATTATGGTAAAAAGCTAGTAGCATCTTTAAATTAACGACCCTATACAAAAAAAAACTGCAAAAAGAAGCTTTTTGAAACATAAAAACTGATAAATGGAGGAATCTGAAAGTACTAAGGAGAGTAAATGAGGAAAGGATGTTGATCAAATTAAAGTATGAAATGAAAAGAAAATAGACTGGCCATACAATGAGAAGGATATGCTACCTGAAAGAAGATGTAGATGGTAGTTGATGAATATTTCAAAGAATGGGAGGCTCCTGGATAGCCAAGTGAATAATGAATTCACCTTAGATGAATGATCTGGTGTTCGATTCTCAGTGAGAGCCCATTAGTGTAAAATGACTTCAACTGTGGAAGCACTCAAATTCTACTAGTTAAAGAATGGAGAAGGATTTATAGAAATAAACAGGAGGACATATGGAAAAATAGAAGAAAGACACAGGACCTGTAAGTGGATAACTATTTGTGATGAATCCTTAAATTACTGATGGCTCTGTATGGAAGCAGCTACAGCCACTTCTACTAGGTATGAAAATACCCTGAGAGAGAAAATGACAGTCCTTCAGAACAATTTAAGGATATGAGACATCTAAAGCTTGCATTTACTCGAGTTTAGGAAGGGACTCATGCAGAAAATTATTTTTGGAATACTTCTAAAGACTGTATTCTAGGAGATAGTTCAAGTAGGGTATCAATTTTTCCCTATTGAAATCTAGGCAAACTTTTAATAATCCTTTCTTATTATAACATTTCCCATAGATAAAACAGTAAAGAACTGATTGTTCCTTGTGATTGCTACTATGCTGTTTATATAGATGCTCCTAAATTGGAATGCCATATCTTTTTCTGGCTGAAAGATATCCTGGTGAAGTTGAACTATTGCTACTAATTGAAGTTTAATGGATAATTTGCTACAATATACATAAATTATTGTGAAAACAAATTATAAATCATTTACTTTTTGAATCTGTAGTTTCATATTTCAAAAATATGAAACAACAGATTCATGCCATGTCTATCTAAATAAATTGTAACAAACACCGCATTTCATTGTGATGGTGGCAACAAATTTTTGATGGGTCATAAGTTTTATGACCCATCAAAATTTTGTTGCCACCTCTTCATATATTTGATTAGCTATTCCATATAGAATTTCACAAGAACATAAGGAGTATTGCAAATGGTTTTTACACAAAAAGCAAGCACCCTTCCGATGGGGATGGCGGTGTGTTCAGATAACATGCAATACCAAAACATTTTATTTGGATGGAAAAATTTACATATTCTCATTGTTTTAATACAACTCTATAGTACAGAAAAATAATCTTCTGATTTTATTAAACAGAATCCATCTCAACTCTACGAGCTGTTTTAATGTTAGAAAATGGATTTTCAATTTTTTCTCCTATCCATACTTGATTCTCAAAACTCTAGATTCTAGAGAACTCATTAATAAGAAGATTAAGGAATATGTATAATTCAGAATGAAAAATATGTATATTAGAAAGCAAGAACAAGAATTCTCAATACTGTACTTCTAAGCATACGAGCAAAAGTAAAAAATAGCAGTTCTGTTGTTATAAAAAATTACCTCATAGATAAATCAAGTCATAAAATAAGTGTTAGGAGAGTCAATTGCATCAATGCTATGCAAAAAATATGTAATAATACTTAAAATTACAAGAACAGCTACAAAATATACTTAAAAGGTGGATATAGCTGGGACATACAACATGTTAAGCTGCTTAACTCCCTGCCATATTTTACTGTACACATTTAGGAAGAGTAGTTTATCCTAGATTTCAGCACAAAAAGCCCCTTGTTTGAGACCACAATGAGTTCTTTTTAACGCTGTTACTTTGGCTGATTAGATAATTGCATTAAAATAAGAGAAATGATTTTAAAAACTCATTTCTCTTCCCTCAAACTAGTTCTGTAATAGTAACAAGCAAAATAAACAAGTCAATTGATCTATGTTAACACCTCCTGCCACATGTTTACCTGTGGCTTGCAGGTTACGTAGATTTTTATAGGGCAATTTTCCAATGCAATCTGCTAATAAATCAAACAGCATCATATTACCACAAACAAAAATAATTTTCTTTAAGTCTACATTTTCTACTGCTAACAGAATGAATCTTCAAATTCTTGAGCTAGTATTATAAATTTAAGGAGGAACAGACTGCAGTAAAAACAAGTGCATGGAACTCTTTGAAAACTCTACAGGTTTATGAATTAAAGAAAAAACAGTCGGAGATGTTTATTGATGGATATTCATGACAGCACACTAGGAAGCCCATATTAGATCACTGAGCAAATATACTCTCATAAGAAAGCAGTATTTTCAAAGGTTAAAAAAATCAATGGCTGCATTTCTTGAGTGTTAAGCAAATTATGTTGCTCAAATATTCTACTTCAAATCAAGATTCATAGAATTCTTCTAGGAAAAGGATAAAAGTTTTTTCTTGAATACTATACTTACAAATTATCATATCTTTGTGCCAGTGCATCCTATATCACATGATGCACCTTAGACTTTTATGAATTACAATGTTCAGTAAAATTTAATTATTTTTAATACTATACATACAGTTGGAGATTCTGCCATTCATTAGGATATATGACAAAGTATCATAAAATGTTATGTACATTGCACATTAAAAATAATGGAATCAGAAAGTTTTCAAAACAAATTTATTGGAGCATATGATTAAATACCCCAGATATAAATCGAGTATAAAAAATATTTCAGGGACACTAAATAACGGTAAGTCATTCATAAAGAACCTATTAGGAAATGAACAGATCAGATTTTGCTAAACTGTAATAAATATGTGATAGTAATAGGAACCAAGACGAGGATGGATAGATTAACAATTTGCAATAATAAAATTTAGATTTCATTTAGGGTTTGACTATTCTGAAGACTAAAAAACCTTTTATATAGATCACACAGTAAGTGCGCTTTAGAGATCCTAGTGCACTGACATATGAAGTTAACAGAAATAACCTCAATGGTTACAACAAATGTTGGTTGAAAAATCCATTCTCAACACTCAGTTAACCTTACTACAAGTGACACGTATGCCTCATTTATTCATTTTTTTGACTACAGAACTGTGAATCACATGCATATAAATTAATATATATACATGATTTTCTGGTCTGTAGTAAAAATATTGGTATTTACAGGGTAAAAATCTTACAATTGTTAACAGTCTTTCGATATTAATGACCAACTGAGTATTTTACAAATCTTAGAACTGTTTATGAAGCATAACTTTAAGATTACATAACAGAAATGAGAGGTGGTCAACAAGGCTGTTAATTAACAAATGAGACCTATTAGAAGTTGATTGGTTTTCCAAAGAATGCTGCAAGATTTGCCTCTCTGAGTGCTTCTGAGCAGGTCTGAAAGAGAATAATGATAAACATTAAAGCATTTTTACATTTATAAATTTCATTAGCTCTCATAGATAACTTTACTTACAACCCAACATAAGAGATAGGTACACTTACCAACCCATGCATGAGTAAGACATTTTAAAAATAGGGAGAAGTATGATTGGGTAATATACCAACTTCTAATAAAATAGCAAACAATAAAACATAAATTCCTGATCTTTCAAGTTCATCTTAGATAGGTAATAGATTCCAAATTATTTTAAGTTTGGAGATCAATAAAAGAAATAATATTCAACTCCTCTAGATGAACTCAGCAGCAACTAATTAATCACTGATAAAAGTATTTCTAAATATATTTGATGCATATATTTACCCTTTGTTCTCAAAATTTACTTCTAGCACCAAGTCAAAATTATTCATTCACTTACAGGATGAGCATGGCAAACCCTTGCAACATCTTCACAAGATCCTCCATATTCCATTGCTAGGGCAGCTTCATTTATCATCTCTCCAGCACCAGGCCCAATGATGTGGGTTCCAAGAATTCTGTCTGTGACCTTATCACCAAGAACTTTCACAAAACCGTCTGTGTCATTATTGGTTTTGGCTCTGCTATTGGCAGCAAAGGGGAATTTTCCAACCCTATACTCAACACCCTGTGAGAGAAATTTGTATTAAGAGTTACTAATTTAATCAAAGCACAAATTCTAAAAACACATATTGATTGACACCATAAGCATTGAAAATTTCAATTACATCGATCATTCAAAAACTTTAAATCTCACTGAATTTTAGCATTTTTTCATTCATATTAATACCTTCAATGCTACATCATGTTGTATCTAAATATCTTTAATATCTAAATTTTCTGCATTGCTGTGTATTACTATAATAATAATATTCTGTATTGCTATCACTTCTGTGAGGTGTAACTGTTCCTCCCTTGGTATAGTGAAACTCAAAGCATATGCCCCCTGCACAAAAGCTATATTCTAGACCAGACAAGTTTACCTTCAAGAAATGCTGGCAGCAATATGCAATGTATCAGTACTCTAACTCAAATGTGAGACATACTGAGCATCTGCAAAGACAGGCCATAAGCTTTCATTTTTACTGCCTTTTATGTAACATTTAAGCAATTGTTTGATAAAGTTTCAGTAGATTGTTTGAATTTCTAGGAAGTGCTTTTGACTATCCATTGGCAACTTTTTTCTTTATCTTAGGAGAGAATTTTAAATGTGCAGGAAATGGAAGAATATGGAGCCATCACTTCAAACGCTTTTTAAATATTTAGTAATATCTGTGAGAACAACACGCTGAATAAAACTATCTAAAAGATACTATCTAAAAGCCTACATTTTCTTCACTGAGACTACCAAAGAGTTGAATCATACTAATGAATATTTACAGAAGAATTTGCCAGTGAGATAGTAGTTATGCAAATTTTCGTAAACATACATCATTCTTAAGATCCTCTTCTGATCGCCCAACCCATGCAACTTCAGGATGGGTGTAGATGACGGATGGAACACAGTTGTAGTCAATGTGGACAGGACCTCCAACAATGCCCTCCACACAAACAATGCCTTCATCTTCAGCTTTATGGGCAAGCATTGGCCCATGAATGCAGTCTCCAATTGCATATATACTGAAAAGGATAGTTTTCATTAACCAAAACATACTTCTTTAATAATAATAATTCTTTATTAATTTAAAATATTTTAGAATAAATTTGATGAAATGATAAAAAGTCATTTGAAAAGAAAAATTCTGGTATATTTTTGCAATTTCCTAATAAATAAGATAACTAAATGGTGTAACCTCCTGATTTTACTGGCTTAGATGGATTTGCTCATTATGGCTTTTGAGAACAACCAAGTAAATACAGTAAAAACCCATTTAAAATGCTTCTGCTTGTTACCCACTTTTCTCCTAGCCTCTCTTACTAAAACACATAGCAAAAATACCATTAAAGACTCTCTGCTAACCACATATAGGACACACAGATTTTTCCTATCCCCCAATAAACTACAAACCAGCTTTAGATCATTGCCTGCATCATTTGATTGACCAAAATTTGTTTACAAAATCCATATTGCCATTCTCCACTTCCTTATGATTCTCTGGATTAAGATGACTAATTTTGTGAGAAGAGAATTAAGAAAAGAAACAGAACAGTCTCTACCCCACTGTCAGAGCTGATTCGAAGAACTGGATTCTGAGATGGAGAAAGGCCCCACCCATCAGTCTTATCTCAGGGAAAACATTAGAACAAAATTAACTTTGAAGTGTTTTCTCTCACAATAAACTTGAGTTATAAACATATGGGTAAAATCAGAGTAGTAGTGCAGTGTTTGGTGGATTGTAGTGCAGAATCTTGGAGATTGTAATCTATAATGGCCTATCCTCATTGCTGTTAAAAAATTTTTTATTCCTTATAGTCTATCAAGTAAAACATTACACTACTGTGAAAAGTTCAGCAATAAAAGAGGAAAATCCCTTTTCCCAAAAAGCTCACAAGAAATACATGGCAAGATGGAAACCTATCTTCACAGGAATAGTTGGCATACTTTCTAGACATCCCAGTTTCAACTGTGGCCAAAAAGGAAACTAAAGATGATCCATTTGTAAAGCAATTCTTCAAAAATTAAAGAGCCAAAAAACCTGTTGTTTCCCAATGTGAAAGAAATAAAAGGTTTTCCTATCCCTCTCATACACTATCCCTCTTGTAATGAGGTTTTCAGTCTGTTCCATGAAAAGCATTGTGAGTACTTTATTGTAAATCTAAAATAATTGAAAACTAAAGAAATTCAAACCAGAAGAAAAAGTAGTAACTCTCTTTTGCAAGAAAGCCCATCATAAGCTTAATCAACCACTTGGATCAGTAAGTATTTAATTAAACCACCATAGATTATGTTGCATATTTGGTGCAGACTAAATAACTGATGCATACTTAAAAAAAACATAGATTACAATTGCACATGAAAAAGTTTAAAATCTCTTATATATAACAGAAAAAGTTATCATTCAAATAAAAACTGTAATGGGAGCTGTATAAGGTAGGCCAGTCAGGCCTACCTTATACAGATCCCATTGTAAGGCCAGTTTAATACCTTAAGTGAACTCTTTCTACGCAGCAGACATTATATAACCCTACAGTAGATGAAGAGGTACCACATATACAGTAGAGAAATTACAGAAATTAAGATGCAAGAAAATAAAAACAAAAGCAGTAACATGAAATAAGAAATCAAAGGAACAAATATTTTTTTCAATAATAAGTGACGAGTAATTTCTAGTCCAATCAAAATAAATAATTAGAACTTTAAAACACAATCAGTAATATTATGGGCTTCAAACAACTATTTTAGAGCTATAACTTAGCCCCAAATCAAGTTTGAGTCACTCAGCAAAAGTTATTCTGTTGAATTGTTATTTTATAATGATGGAATTTTAAAAATTGTAAATCTAAGTTGATCCATAGCATTTCTTGATAGAATTCAAATAAAAAAATAAAATGAAACTAACTTGGGAATGACTGTTTGGAAACGAGAGTTAACAGGAACCCTTCCCTTTTCATCTCGCTCGATACCCATTTCTTCTAAGCCCAAGTTCTGAGTGTATGGGCGACGACCAACACACACGAGAAGCACATCACACTCCAACTGCAATAAATGAAATCAAGTAAGGAAGAGAACATTATCTTCAAGGTATATTTTAACTTGCAATGAATAAAAAACAAATAATATTTCATATTTGATTGAAAATTAAACAAAACCAAAGGGAACATGACAAATTTCCGTATGGATATTGAAGTAGTAATCTGAGAATGTTTGATTATTGAAACTTAATAATTAAAAATAATTTATCTCATTATCATGCTCATAAGAAAATAAAGATGCAGAGTGTACAACAGCCATAGGCATGGATTTCATATAAACTCCAAAGGTTGACAATTGAGCATAACCAAAAGACTCTGGTCATTATTTTGAAAACAGTACTTGACTGAGAATAAATATAACTAAAAAGTACGAAAAACTAGTTCATTTAAGCAAGCGTGAGTTGATTCCAATGGCAAAAAATATCAACTAAAGAAAAATCTTTGAAAAGAACATTTACCTGTTCCTTCTTAGTTGGATCTTTCACATTTTCTACAGACACAACCACATTAGACCCTTGTTTTGAAGCAGCAGTGACTTTAGTTCCCAACTTGAATTTAAGGCCCTGCTTTGTGAGTACCCTCTGGAATGTCTTGGATACTTCCCCATCAATGCCCATTCCACCAATTGTACTCAAAAATTCTACTGCAGTAACTTCACTACCAAGTCTAGACCACACTGACCCCTGAAATATTAAGAAAGTAATTTAAATTATTATTTAAATAATGATAACTCTAGCGTGTAAAAATCAAATCTTTCATTGTATTTGAAGAGAGAAATACCATATTTCTGAAAATCTATGATAAATCTACAGAAATCCTATGTCATTAAATAAATCTACGTGGTAGGGTTACACAAGGAAAAAAAATTTTGCTTTCCTTCTCCTCGACAGCAGAAGTCAGGCCACTAAGTCATACCTGCTATATGTAGATGGTATGAATCTAATTTTAAAATTATTTTTTCAACCGTAATCAATTATGAGCAATTTCTAAGCTTAATTTAAATGAGCTAAAGGTAGCCCTCAAATCTTAGACAATGTTATTCTGTTTCCAAGTTTAACACATAAAACTCTCTCCCAGTCTTAGAATAATTTTAGTTGATGCTAGAGGAGCTCGATCCTGCTTGGATGTAACAAATCCAGAACTAAATCTTTTCTTCAAGTCACTCCACTTGTTAATGAACATTTCATTTGCAGCAATCCATTGTTAATGTAGTTAAATAGTGAAATTCAGTTATATCGCATCTCTAGGGGATCTAGTTTACACTAATATTATTATAGGAAACAATGAAAACCGGTAATTTTTTTTGCTGCTATTGCCACTATCTGGTGAAGACCTCCTGAGCTCAACAGAGCTTGTCAGGAGGTGCTTCACCAAGACAATGACAGCAATGGACAACACGCACAACCATTCCCTGATCAGCCGGGATTCGAACCTGGGACCTTGGGGTCCAAGCGATGGCACAGCTAGAATGCTAATCACTCGGCCACCAAGGCCAGTAATAATAAATATTATAACATATCTGCAGAATACAATAGAAATTAATGTCTTCCGATATAAATGTTTGATGGGGTCACTAAAATACTATGATATTTTCTTTAGGTGTGATGGTTGCATTTCCATGTCACATAGGTTTTAATTTTTTACAAATATGAAAGTTTCATTCTCGAGATTGCCTCTAATTTCCAATTTCATATTATGATGGTTTGTAGAGGCACCACTGAGGGGCATCAAGATAAAATTTGATATATTGGCACATGGTTTGCTTGTAGATTCTGCAATATCACTGATTTCAAAGCCAGATCTTATAATTTTATAGATATAAATAATCCCCTTTACTTCAGGAAACCAGGAGAGAAAGAAAAGCTTAAAAATAATGCATATTTTATACCTACAGATATTAAGCCCTTTAATAAATGTTCAAATGAATAACAAGGTTTGCTGATGTTTATCTAAAGATAGTAGAAGAATTCATAATAAAATGCTTCATAATTTGTTCCAATGTTTATAAGGGATTGATTATGACAATTAAACATTTCATCTTACCAATTCTAATCCAATGACACCAGCTCCAATTAGAACTAGTCGCTTAGGCACAGCTTTGAGACTTAATGCTCCAGTCGAGGAAACAATCTGAGGATGAAAATTTACATAAAAATTACTTTCATAGAAAATATTTAATACCTCCATTCATACTTGCTATAAATTAATCTAATTGTTTTTCCTTCATCTTTAGGATGAACTCAGGAATATATTAGAAATCATATAATTAATATCAAGACATTTTAGACTTTTATTCCTACTTTAACTCTTAATTAACAATCTTTATAATTCCACAATTTGAGGTAAAGTCCTTCTTTCCATTGAAATTTTAAAACCCAATTTGAATAAACCAAATTATAGTTTAAAAAAATATTTTTATTAAACTTTTGATGTTAATCAGAGCATTAAAAGACTTAGAACAAATACCTACTGGGAATACATATGTGGGGCTTACTTAGTTCATAAGAGAAAATGAACAGATTAGATTTATTCAAAAGATTACCTGATTCTCATCAATTTCAATTCCAGGGAATGGAGTCACCTCCGAGCCTGTTGCTATCAAAATATTTTTCGTTCGGACCACTTCTGATGTTCCATCTTCTTTTAAAGCTGTTACTTCATTTGCACTTTTGATTTTACCGTGACCTTTAACAAGGGTCACCTGAAAATTGCATTTGTTAGCTTAAGACAACTTTAGCCATTCACATTCATTTGAACAACAGAAGTAAATCTATATAAATATATTAAATATATCAGGCACTTATGCACAGGCATAAATGTTTCATGAGAATTAAAAGGATGACTGCCAATAAACATGGAGGATGTAAATATGATATTTTCTATTTTTGATTCCAAATCTACAAAGTGAAAATGAGGCACACTTGAAATAATATGACTACGCACCTTATTTTGCTTAAAGAGATGAACAATACCTCCAGTTAGGGCTTTCACAGCAGTATGCTTTGCATCCATCATCTTATCCAAATTCAGAGAGGTACCTTGAACTGATGGAAAAGGTTTTAATAAGACAAAGAGATAAATATTCAAAATACTTAAAGCTGAATTTCAGGTGTATTTAAATAAAATTCAAAGGATATTTGTATACTGTATTATGCAATATTATTGCAGTAAAAATTGACATCTCGTTATTAATAGAGCCAGTCAGAAATCAGCACAAGAAAAGCTACAATTTCAACTTAAACTCTCCTTAAACAGAACTAATTGCAAAAATTAAATTCAACGTTCCAGAAAGTTATCAAGAAACAATTAGTAGAATTACTATTTTTCTAATACAATCAAATTCAGGGTTACATGCCTTAGCTTTGCAAAATAGCTGAAAAAGTTTACTGAAAATTATAAAAGAAGAATCAATAAAGCTTTGATAGAGGCAATTTAATAAACTTCATTACTAAGCTTTATAAATGATGAATTGAAATAGGTTAAATTACAAAAGAGGAGTGTTTAAGCAATAAACATATGGAATGATATCTTATTTATTTCTGATGGTACTGATAGTATTTCAAAGTAGCTGTTATGGTAGTTTACACATTTTTGAAGCTCCAGCTGCTCCAGTAGTTTTAATAGATTTGAAAACATTCAAAACGTTAAATATCAATGACTTCAAATTGCTAATAAAGCTTTCTACATTTAAACTCGATCGTTATAAAAAAAGCAAATCGAAGGGAATATCAAAATGGTAGGGTTTTCTATCATATGAATATCAATAACACATTGAAAATTCTAACCATAGCAGTGTCTAGAATTACTTTTGTCTAAAATTCTCCAAGTATAATATAGTTTTAACGATAAAGTATCATTAACTTGTTAGGTTAAAAAGAAAACAGTTTCTTGGATAACATAAAATAGTGACTGGATTTAATTCATCAAGCTTTCAAGCATACCTTCAATCCCTCTTTTAGCTAAATCTCCAGATGTTGCCATGTGATAGTAATGCGAGTTGTTTAGCAAAGCTTTGGATGGAATACATCCCACATTTAGACATGTCCCTCCAAGAGTGGGGTTCTTTTCAACACAAACAGTCTGAAAAGAATAATTATAAACTTAAAAATCTGTAAGTATAAATTTCTGGTTTAATGAAGTTTTGCTTAAACGACCATACACAAAGTCTTACTTTTAACACTGTTCATATTTAACCTAACTGAATCAAAGACTAATCAACATCTTCAATATATTTTAAATAATATGTGGAAAAGAGAGCAGAATGAAGAAACAGCAGCAATATTAATTGTAGTGGCTATGAGTTAAAATTTTAATCAATGTACATTAAAGCGATTTTCATAAAAAAGGAAAGATTATAGCTAATAATTACTTAATTAGGGATAGCTTCAAAAAAAAGCCAACCAAATGATATCATTAAATTTTTGAAAACTGGACAGAAAATTACAAAACTATCTGGCAGCAAAAAGTGTTCGAGCATTACTTCTGAGCATGGATCCCATAATTTGCTTAGGACCTTCTGTATCAACAAAAATGGTCCGTATCTCATGCTTATCTACCACACAGTCTAGACTTGGATGCAATAGTGTATTATAATACCTAATGACTATTAGACTGTTAAGAGACAATGGTTTCTCCAAGAGATGACAGCGGCAACCATTGAGGGCAATTCCTCAGAAAAAGATTATCGCCCGAGCAGCCGCCAGTTATTCAGAAATCCCAAATTTATATTTTTGTATAATTTTGTAAAACATAATGAATTTAGGAGCTCAAGGAGCCAAGTTTTTGAGAGCAAGGACAATATTCAAAATCAACTTCTCATTTCTATATTGATTATGAGAATAAATTTTTGTCATTATATCTTTTACGATGAATACCTTTCAAATCATACAATTCTGTTCATTCAATAACTGAAATTCTGATATTATGATTTTCCTTTGAAGATGACTTCACTCAATGGCATAACTTTTAAGTCTTCGATCTCAATTCCCAAAATCATGCAGCCTAGGTGATACTTCATTTGCTTACATTTTCTAGCAAAGTGCTTCCCAACCAAAATCACTCACTTTCTTGAGTATTCCAGGATAAATATTATTATAAAAATGAAAGTGATTCGACTATTATCTTTGAAATATTTATGGAGAAGATATCACGATTAACATCATTTGATATTTTACACTACACATTTCCAGAAGAAATCATAAGATAAAGAAATTGTCAAAATTTTTGAATCCATATTTCATTAGGCATCTAGCTTCTAGAATTTATAATTATGACAAAATATGCATTATTAAATTATGTAAAATGCATTAAATGTAAGATACAGGACTACTATGGTAAATTCCTACATTCTGAATAAGGGGTCCTTATTCAGCTAACATATAACATTCAACACATCAAATGGTAAAAATATTTAAATGCAGAATTAATTCTGAGTGGTTGCTATATTCTTTCAATTGCATACAAAGAGAATATGGAAGAGACCGAGTGATATCAAGAAAGCAGTAAGTAAACACAATTTTGAATATGTAGACTCATTCAATCGTTTTGCTGAGAAATTGGTATATATTCTGATATCACACAACCATTCTCTCGCTTCACTTCTCTGTGGTTCTTAACATAAGGTATACTTTTGCAAACATTAAAGAAAAATGTACCTTTATTTCCCTAACCAAATTTTCTTATTATTATTATTATTATACAAAACCATCGCAGATAGACGTCATGTCAGGTGGCTTATAATAAAAATAATAAAACATCTTTATTTGGGTGAGGTTGAGACTAACAAAGTCTCTTCTTACACCTAGCCCTGACCTTGACCTTATTACACCAAACTCTTATAACATATTTTAGCATAAGAAAATTTCATTTTACATCAATATAAATTGTAAAAGAATCTTAAGTCGTAAGGAATTAATAACAGGATTGATAGCAAGAGGTATTCACAACAATATCTATCTTTGAGAGTAAAGCTGTATTGTAATTACACTCTGATATAGATTCCCATTCACTTTCTTGGTTATACTGTTGCATTTACTTCAAAAGTATAGAGGAAAGAGATGTGATAGAAAAGCTGGATAAGTTCAGTTTATATCACATCTGGTGAATAAGAATAAATTTAAATTCTATGTACATAGTTCCATCTAATAGTAAACTTAAGCTATATTTATTTATCTAGAATAATTGCCAAACATAAAGCGATGTCCAATTTGTTAAAATTTTTACTTGAATGATATCTTCCAAGTATACTTAATTATGAATCCAGCTCTAAGAAAAAACAGGTTTCTGAAACCTATTTATCAATATTGCACTTATTAAAATGTCCACTTCATCATCAGTGAGAGAACAAATTATTGAAAATCTCTCTTAGATTTTACAATAGCCCACAGTTATATTGCTAAATCCATATTCCCCCATCGTAAAGTATCTTTTCAGATTAAAAATGGACTGTTTTTTTAACCCTCAGCACCTTTCTTGGACCCTAACAGTGTTTCCTTCTTTATTTTCTAATAAAGGGGAAGATATTATAATATTTATCCCACTTTTTCCCCGCTTATAAACACTAGCACCTAATAACAATAAGTTATTCAGATTTTACTATTTAGTA
This sequence comes from Pachydiplax longipennis, assembly GCA_036926295.1. Classification (NCBI taxonomy): domain Eukaryota; kingdom Metazoa; phylum Arthropoda; class Insecta; order Odonata; family Libellulidae; genus Pachydiplax; species Pachydiplax longipennis. The sequence goes on from JAVFKF010000015.1 coordinate 42,388,439, forward strand.
GCTCCTATGACATAAAATTTCCTTATTTAAAATTGACGAGAAGAACACTATCCAAAAACAAACATTTCTATATACTACCTTGAAAGGCATAAAACTTACTTTATATCCCTGAGAGGTAAATGTTACACAGAGCCAACAATTATGATAACATCAATAACTATCCACCTCAAAAAGACAAAAAATTGGCCCTTCTAAGCTGAGTTAACTTCTGTTTTAAGGATATTCTTATAAGATGGTGGCATATCAAAGCAATTTGCAGCAAAATTGTCATCCGCAACAAAGATCAAATGAGCTGAATATCAAAAATAATAATCGCACCTATTTAATAGAATAAAAAAATAGAAATAGAAGTACTTTACCTTAGTGGGAACGACTTTTAAGATCATTTTGAGGATTTTTAGTACTATGTTGTCACTATTTAAGCACTGATCTCTATGAGATTAGTCTTTAACAGATAGAATACTTACTTTAAGGCCCAACTGTGCGGCCTTAATAGCTGCAACATAACCTCCAGGTCCGGAACCAATTACTACTAAATCCGCTTCTTGTGCATCAGCAGAATAAAGACGCTGCTGAATACCAAAATGTTGTAGAGCTAGGACTTGACATCTCTGAACGCAATTTGGCTGCGAAGTAACAATTGTATAACACAATTTTCGATTATAACATTAGGTACAAAATGAATGTAAAAAAACAAATCCATAAGTCTGAAAGCTTGTCATCATAGAGGGTAATTCTAAGACAATATACGACTCAAGTACGAAGATATTTAACCCAATTTCAGTTTAATTTGAAATTAAGATGTTATACAACATCTGTGAACTTAATAAAAGAAGCTCTTAGGCGAAATCCTAATACCCTTTCATTCAACCGATAAAAAATTAATTTGTAATAATGTACGAAGTAATCATGCCACAATTTACCCTAATAGAAGAAGTTATTCGGGTCCATACACCGGCCTGCATTTTGCTGAAATCTTAACGCCCTTATGACCAACTTAAGAGAAACAAAAAGACTTCTTTACCCAAAGTTCCAATGGAGAAGGACAAGAGAAGACAGATATGAGAAATTTTGGATCTGAAAGATTTGCCCTGGTTTCCTTTTTTTAGTTGCAACAAGAAATAGGTGATAAACGCATTTCTCATGACTCGAAAATCATTAATGACGCTTTGGTACGGATCGGTGTTAATTGCTTTCGCTAAAACTCCTTTTCGTGTTATCCTAATCAGCTTCCGCAGGATACGTTATCTTTAAATAAAGTAATCGATGATGCTTGCTTTCTACCTTATATTATTTCCATAAGTGGTGATTAATCTTCTAATTCATTCGTGCATTATTAAATGTATTTTGGATCGCTTCCTTTAGACTGATTGCTGAATTGTTCCGTATGCTAGTGCGCATAGGAAGTCTCAAAGGAATCATTTCCTTTTCTAATGGTGCCCGTAAACCTTAGGATTGCCATGCACATCTGAGTCCGCGTTCTTTGAATAATTTACCCCTCAGTTTCCGTTTACCAGAAAGTACTTCGTAAAGGTTTATCTGTATTGATAACGGATCTTGTTATAGACATAGTAACCTTACTCGCTAATTCCTTTCGAGGTGGGCTGACGACTATAGATACACTCATCTTCTTTTGCCTCTGACATCTAAACCATTTTACAAATATTACATATATTTGTAATTCTTACTGCGACTTTAAAGTCTTTAGGAAACTTACTTTTGTATCAGCGTTAAATGTAGAATACTTTCTGGGTTTTCAGTATTAGAGTTACTGTCGTGATAAAATATGTATGAAAATAATTTTCAAGATCTTACCGTGTACTAGGGTGGTCTGAAAAGTTTCAGACCCCAGATTTTTTTCAGAAAACGTTTCGAGAAAAGGCGAAATGTCGGAAACTTTTCAGGCCACCCATTACTTTTTTAACTTATGAAAAGTGGTTCTCAAATACTGCTTGTCTGAGAACAAATTTTGAAATATTTATTACGTTTAAATAGGTTATTGAAATATTCCAATATTCTACGTGCAGCAAATTGTAACTGCTGATAAATTAGTAATTTCGCATGCTATCTCTTAAAGGTGAGCTTGAAATAAAAAAATTCTTTGCATGTCATTTTTCAGCACAATTAGCCATGCTAAGATTTTAACAACAAAACATTTAATAAGTAATTACAAACCTAATTTTATAGGATTTACACAAGCATTAGCATCAATTAATGTTGTTAGCAGCTTTTATCCAACTTTATTGAACGACTTCCATTCCATGTATTTGACAGACAGCACATTGAACAGTAAATGGATTTTCACTAACAAAAGAGGGAAAATGTACACAAAAGTGCGTTTGATTGTACAAACGCATAAATGCTTCAGCATGTGTGGCAAACTGAAATTTTTGATATTTCTGGAGTTTGACAACATTTATTGTCAATCACAGCAAAACTTCAGAGAAAACAAAGTCACCAAGTGCAAAATATTCCCATGGGATACAGTAAAGTATGAGGTTACACGAGAAAGTGCTAACATGATCAATAATGATCAAATTTCAAATTTTCACAGTAACACTTTTATGCGTGATGAAAATATCACACAGTGATGTAACAAAAAATGTCAGGCGATAGCAGATGCCCAGGAGAGGAAAAACAAAATTCATAAATAACAAAGAGGCCGATATGTCACTATCTCCAAACTGGAAATTATTTTCAGAATTATTCTTCTGTCCCCATTTTCCGGAATTCCTGCCACTCATAGCAGCATCTTTCAAAAATCAGTCTTGGCATGATTCACTATGATTCATGTCACTAAATCTTTTTAAAAATGTTCAACACACACACTCATTCAAAGTTCGTCATGCTCCTCGTGATCCTGCAAAAGATCAAGTACACAGATTAGAAATAATGTAATGGAATTGCTGATTCATACCAACGGAAATAGTAGCAAATACTCCAGTTATCGAATATCCAAAAAAACTAAATTTGATAAATAAACACAATCAATTGGAAAATTATACTAATCTTAAAGATAAGATCAAACATAGAAGCATTTCTTTTTAAAAACTATTCAACTATCAAAATCCAATAATATCTCTACAAAATATGAAACTACAGAGTTACTTAAGAAGTCCAATACGAAGACAAACCAAGAGGGAAAAGGAATGAATTAAGTTTTACTATACAAAAAAGCAACATTAAAGAATTGGCTAGCCATCTTACATAAAAAATATTTTCAACTGGAATGGGATCATCAACAATAAATTTCAAGTTCGTAGAAATTTTAATAGCAAATAAATTACCCAATCAGACCAAAGTTTGCATTGATATTTCATCCGTTAAAACTAAATTTTATTTAAGCATAAATTATCTTCCTGCATGTATATGGTAATGAGGGGAGGCCATGGCAAATCAATGCTGTGATATTAAAGGTGATACACTGAAGCAATTAACATTCACAACTAACATAGCTCGGGGGAATGAAAGAACAATCAGTTCTAAAGAAAAGTTTCAATTGAATACAAAATCTAGAAAAGTTTCTCGAAACACTAAAATTTAGAACAATATTGGCAAGTACAGCATTTTCTTTAAACTTATTCACTATTCTACAAAGAATACAAAGATAACCTACTTAAAAGTCAATTACATACAATAATAAATGACTAGCATTAACTTAAGAATTTATTATAATACTTTACTAACTTCAAATTTGCAAGAACTCAGGAGAACTGAGATCATAATAAGAACTATGTTCTACGATGACCTCAGTTCACATTTGTAAATTTTCACAGAATGCAAAAATTCACAAATTGTTACTCATCATAACTGAGTATGTTAAGGGTTTCCTGCGCTAATATATTCTTTGATACTTATTGCATTAATTTTTTCCAAATAAAGACAACTTCAGACCACTGCAGAAGGAAAATGCAAAAGAACCAAACTATAAATTATAAAAATGTTAAATCAGAACAGATAAAGATGGCTGAAACATACATTTAGAAACTACCTGAAAATGAAACACTCTTTATATACATCAATACTTACTTCTCCTTGATCATCTCCAGTCTCTACTTCACTCCCTTCTTCATCCTCGTCTTCATCCTCATCGTCGTCTTCATCATCTTCCTTCTCCGTTTTGCTTTCTGCTTCTCTCTTTTTCCTATCTTCCTCATCCTGCTCATCCTTCATTTTCTTCTCACCCTCCTAAGAAAATAAATGCCTTGAATAAGATCAATTCCATTACATAAAGTCAAACCGTTAAACAAAGAAATATTTCTTACCATCCTCGTTCTCCATATCTGTTCACCAACTTCCTTAGCATATTCAGCATCATCGGTGATGAGGACGTTGTCGAAGATTGTTCCAGATTTAACTTGCCACAAATCAAAACCAATAGCACAGATTTCATCCTTCTTGTAGAGCTCATTATCTGGCTTATACTCTGGGTTATCGATTTCTGGATGGATCCAAGGTCCTTTGTAAGCAGGGTTATCAATCTGAGAACAGAAGTTTTTTATTAAAAAAATGAAAGATTTTTTAAAGTACAGACATCACTGATGACTCCAACAGATATTTGGATAAAATAACCTACCTGTTTTGGTTTCCATTCTCCTTTGTAGTCTGGGTTATCAATCATAGGAGGTTCCCATTCTCCATCCATCTCATCATCCCAATCCTCTGGCTTGGTTGCATCTGGGTCAGGAATGTGCTCTGGTTGATCCCAGTCCTTAAAATGAAAGAAAAATTACACTCATTATGAAATTACTAGCAATGAAGTTAGCAGAGAAAATGAGAAATTGGGCACAAAAATGTATAGAGATATATAAATGAGTCAGATGGGTAAATCAAGAAGATTGACTTGGATATAATGAGTGACAGAAACAGTGGAGTGGTAGTGATAAAAGAGTACAAGTTAAGAGTATCACATCTCTAGAAAAGACCTAAGAAGGAATACTGTAATGTCTTGTATAAAGAGTGAATTTAAAGAAGTTCCAGAATTAGCAGGCTCACTAGGCAAGAATGAGACTTATAAAAGATTCAGAATATGGGTTATAAGAAAATGAGTGAACAGAATGTGGATGGAAAGATGACAATGTTGAGAATGCCATTATGAAATGAAAGACAACTGATTCACCCTTATGCTATATAGATTTGAGTATATTCACAATAGCTAATCAAATATAAGAGCTACACTGTTCCTGAAACTATAAAAATTCCTGAAATATTATTAGATCTATGAGAGGTGGGATGAACAAAAACTTGAGTAATGGATGCCAAGTACATGAAAAGCTCTCTAAAATGCTAAGAAATGAGAAGGAATTATGCAATGAATATTTGCATGAAAGCAGAAAAGACAGTTATGGTGATGTGAGCTGAATAATCTTTTGAGACTGATATGAAAGGTTTGTGGCAGATTGTTTGGAGATGATGAATGAGGGCCAAACACGAGAGATAGCATATGAGGGAAAGAGTGGTCAGAAATATAGACCACTGTATAAAGACTGCTGTATCTTATTGTTATCCTGGGGAGTAAAGCATTCATGTTAAACAGGGCTGATAGCAGGCTCATTCCAGAAATATTAAACCTGTATGAAATGAATTCAAAATTCTGTAAAAATCAGTAAATTCATACATAACTTTCCTCTTATTCCTTTGAAAGGGTAAGCTAGCAAGTAACTTCAGATATTCATGATAATCCTCCACTCTTTGTAATTAAACTTATTAGTCTTTAACACATCCCAACAATTTTATTCATTAACTTTTGTTCCTCTGACTTATTATCTCCTTTGATGATGTACGAAACCACAGTGATACCTAGTAAATTTGAGAAATTGTGCACAGAAAGAAAGCTACAAAATATCCACTTTCAGTGCCTTAATTTAAGTTTTAAGTATTTGAGTCGGAGAATCAAGAAAAATTATCTAAAATATATGTTAAGCAGGAGAATTTTTGAACGCTAATAAGCAGGAAAAATATTTTAGAAAATTACATTACAAAGCTCGGAAGAGTACATTAAGGAAGCAGCTAAAGGATTAAAACTATGAATGGGTTAGTGCATATAGTTATTTAAAGATATTTTGACTTCAATAAAAAAATTAAGAATCAACGTACATCTGGTTTCTTGTCATCGGGATCATCAATTGTAGGCTTGTCATCCCAGTCTTCTGGTTTCTTCGCCTCAGGATCCTTGATTTTCTTCGGAGGAAGGAAGTTCCAGTCACCTTCCAGAGTTCCAGATTCCACCTTTTCGTTATCAATTAATACTTCGTATGTATTGTCAGATCGTACTACCAATGTATATAAGTGGGTAAAGACATCGTCTTTACACCTGATGTCTTTGTTAATTAACAAGTTCTTTCCTTTGTAATTGAAAATAACGTGCACTTTCTTCGTACCGGGGCCACAAATATCAGGTCCTAAAAATAATCGATTTTCACAATAGCAAATATTTTAGATAAATTTTTAAATAAATAATTATTTAATAAAACTTTTCCGAAATAACTAATAAAATATTTTGAAAGATGTCAAATTTAATTTCAAACGAAAAATTCAGTAATATGCTTACCGAACATCAGCAGATACGGACTTTCACCATGCATGTCTTTGGGATCCAGACTGCAGTCGAAAACTTTCACGTAGCCACCTCCACAATCTATATTTTGTTCGTGCTTAACTGTAAACTGAACGACGAGCGTGCTATCTTTATTGCTAAATGGCTTGAACTTTGTGGAAAGTGCATAAAACCTTGCATCTTGAGAAGTCTGTATGCCTAAAATAAAATACTCGTTATTGATTGCGGAAATAAGAATTTTGAAATCTTCTACTAGGATACACCGGTAGATAGTTACCTTTATCTTCTTCAGGATCGTTAAAGAATTTTCCATGGCTATGGACGAATTTACCAAATTCTTTCCCGGAATGTTTCGATTCTATCCAATTCTTTTCCCACGCATCTAGAAGATGGAACACGAAGAATGTTAACGTGACTCAAAATTGTTTCACCACCGCTATCAATGAAAATTCATCATGGAATATAGCAATTATGAAAGAAATTATTGCATACGTACCATCAGCAAACCTCTCTTCGAAAAACACTTCGGCACTAACTGTATAAAGTGCCAAAACGGCAAACACACCGGCGAAAACCTTCATGGTTTCGACCACTTTCACGCCCTCGTCAAGCCAAATGATGCCCAGGCGTGTCGTGTCGACGTCCGTTTTCTTTTACTGAAGGCCAGCAGACGGACAGATGGAGTGCGCTCATTGGAGAATCGGATTCAGCCAATGAACATTTACCACGCTTAGAGAAGTGACGAATCCAACATGAAGCATTTTCGAAGGGTCTCTCGAGTGAAATACGTAAAATAAGTAATCTTATCTTTACAAGGAGAAAGATTTCCTTGATTCCTAAGATGTTTCTAAAAAATATTTCCTGGTCAAAGACATAGGCCATTATCAAAATAGCTGCGTATCATCATCTTAATCCAAAATCGTATTTAATGTATCTTACAATAGAGATTACGTAAATTCGCGATTAAAGAATTGGTAGCTGTGAGAACTGCAAACGAGAGCATGCTTTTGAGTTATTTAATTTTCACAGGTGAAACAAAGTAACTTACATACGGTAGTTTCCAAGGCTTAGAACCGATCTAGGAAACCTTTTCATAATCTTCCTCATTAATTTGCGAGTTTATTGGAAATGAATTAACGATATTCGCCTTCTACCAGTTATCTCTCTATTAGTCGTGTACTTGGGACCATTTTTATAGTTAATGGAGTTATTTGAATTTCTTCTTACTTAAGACTTCAAACAATATTTTTAAATCTTGAGTCATTTCTTTTGTTACTGTTAGTAATAAATTGAAATATTACTCGTGCGCGCTAATAATCTGAAATGATTTCACATAGTTTTCCGTGGATAAAAAGAAAAATTTTTACGGTGAAAAGAAACCATCAATTTCTAAGTTCCCCATAAGATGAACAAGTAATTTAAATGCATAAGTATCAAAGAAATGATTCATGATTAATTTGAACTATTTTGAAGTTGGGTAGATCTGGTATACATTTTCGAATTGTAGGTCTTACAGAGGTGATTTCAACGGTGATTCCAGTTGTAAATTAATATAAGAAATTTAGAAACTCCGCTTCCTGAGTTCTCCAAAGAAGAATTTATATTGAAAACGTTTTTGGCTAGCTCTTCTTTGCTTTTCGTCGACTTCATCTTAGTGCATAACATTGCTTCTCGCTTTCTTAACGAACGATTATTCGTTAATTAATTATTCTTATAAGAACTGCTAGACTTCTTCCATTAAGAAATTCGCCTTGCCTTATTTGTATTTTTCAATATTTTATTCGACGATGCCAGTCAAGATATTTCGATGCATCAATCATGTAATAGTTAGAAAATCCCTAGAATTCTGGCCTTAAACGAAAATATTAGAAAAATATCTGCTGAAACATAATTATGTGAGAATTGTCGGCAAGCGCGTACTGGATAAAAAAAATAATTTTTCATTGACTTTCCTGCATCCTTTGGCTTTGACTTTTTAGTATCCGTGGAAGGGTTTTTCAATTAAAATATTACATTGTATATATGTAGTGATATGTAGCGACAATAATTCTATTTAGAAGTTCTGGTTTTGAAGAGAGGCATGATATACCGCTATTAAGCAGCATTCATCTGAAGTGCAGATTTCTTACAAATCTTTAAAATACTTTTGAAAAAGTATCAAATCAATTTGGTATCAATTCAATTGTAATGAAAGTACTTCACAGAGATCAATGAAAGTTTTCCGGTTATCTACCAATTAAGAGATATGGGTTTAATCTCAGTTTTTAATCGAGAACTTTCCTACAATGATTTGTGATACTACCAATTACAGAGATTAAAGATTGGACAACGATTCAACGTAACCTGTTTGAATTATCGAACAGCAATCACATCTGGACATAAATAGAAACTTAATCGAAATAGTTTATGCCTGTTTTTAAAGTTACTCTCGGCTTCACGCGCATCAAATTTAAAGACTGATTTATTAGAAAAATATCCGATTGCAAGACGGCATGTATAACTTATCAAACCTCAGACGATCATCTTAATACATAAATGTCAAGGAATATAGAAATTAAAAATTCTATTCTGAAGAATCAGCTCATAAAATTGACATTCAGCGAACTGAACAGCATGTTAGATCCCGGGGATATGTAATATTTTAACTACCGAAACTCATCACATGCTATCATCACCATCACATTAGTAGACATTGTTATCTTACCGTATTGACAGAGTAAATTCAAGTTTGGACAGATGCACCGATATGGTCGTCATATTTGTCGTCCTATTTACAAAATTAGGTTAATTTTTTCTCAAAGTATATGGGTTGTTGCGTGGTTCAAACGGAAACAACAAATATTCTGTCAATAGCTTTCAGAATCTTCAATTCTTTGAATAATTTTTGAAATTATTTACTTCAAGAAAATAAAATCAGATAGTTTCAAGCTTGTACTTATTTCCTCCATGAATTATTACGAAAAAGTTTTTGGTAATGATCAGTAGCTTCCAACTTAATGAAACGCATATGCCTTCCATTTGTGATAAATAAAAATTCATAATTCAGCGGTTTACAACGAAAATGGAAAACTGAGCTTTTGAGACTCCGACAAAGGTCTCCGGCTAACGAAAGCTGATTAGGCATGATTTTTGCTGCGTTCTGCAACGCAAGAAAAACTGGGGCACCTTAGATATGTTCTGAAACCATTCTTCAAGAAACATCTTTTTCTGAAAATCCAATTATATCTTTATCAATTTGTATCAATTGCAAAGCATTCTCAAATTAAAAATCATGGATGATAGTTGTTAAGGATTGTTTTTCCGTTCCTATTACGATAGAATTCTTCGCAATGCTTCGTCCGCAAGATAAGCTGGGATTATTGAAAAAAATTCTTTTTATAGAATTTATGTGTCTTATTTTATTGACTTCGTATCTTATATGCTTCACTTTCCTGGTATGCTTCTGACTTATCGGAAAATTCGTCGAGTTAAAAATTTTCCGGGATCATAGCCAATGTCTTACGACATCGAGATTTCTTGACAGAGAAACAGTGCAGCAGAAACGGGCTGATGGACCTCTGCTCAGGAAGTGGTGAAGGAGCCAAGGATTTTCCCGTTCTTTTCTTGCAGTCAAAGTGCGTATAAGCAGTATTTATTGGTATATGTAAGGGGAATCGTATCGCCGATGTGCAAGATTTTAGGCAGGATGGGGTATATTTTTGCATTTTAAACTCTCTCAGGCTCTGTGGTCCTTTATGCTAAGCGGAGGACTCACGCGACGTTTTCCTCTTGATTCGTCGTACTTAAACAATTAATTTAATGAATTCTATGCTTATTTGTTGGTCACCTTGCTTAAGCCTTACCTATCTTGCTTAGTTTCGAGCACTAAATTACTTTGCGCTATTATTACGAGCTAATTTTAGACCGTCATTTTAGTTTCCAACGCCAAATAGCATGCATCTCCCCTTAAAAATACAACTGTTGAGGACAAGCGAAACGATCAAATGATTATCCTAAGATGAATGTTATACAAATCTAATTACATTATTTTCTCATCGCTTATCAATTTACTAATAATTCCTCGAGAAAAAATATTTAAAAATGTTAAGAGCATAAGTAGTTACCATTATTTTGCTCCATCTAACCCGCTCTCATCAATTTAATGATTGATAAATTCTGTTAGAATCGGCTTCCTTTTTTCTTAATGAATAAGGCAAATGACAACAAGCTGTTAAATGAAGAATGGATATCGACGCACGGCAAGCACGACATTCGATGCCTTCAGGCAGGTTGGTTTCTTCTATTTCTGTGCTTACTTTCGGGAAATTTCCCTCTTCCGGCATTCCTTTAAGTCCCCCCTAGAAAGGTTTTGAGCCTTCCTAATTCCTTTCCAAGAATTTAAAACGCAAGGGCGGATTTCCTTGCTGCAACGCGACGTCCCAACTGACGTTCCGACGTCAGCCAAATTTTAAGATAGAACTAGCGACTGTAAGGAGACCAAGTTCGGAAATGGCTGAGCTCCCAGTGGATTTCACAGCATTTTTTTTAACGAATTACAAAGACCCAATGGTCCAACATACAGAGAGAACAAAGATGCAATTAAATCTACGGCAAGAAATTCTTTTAGGATTTTTTTTATTTTCCCAGTCACGGAAGATTAGAATTCATCTAAAAAGGAGATTAGCAATCCTTCATTCTGTTGTTTTTTAGAATTCATCACTCTGTGCAGTACCAGCCATGGAAGGTAGCTTTATATGGAAGTCATAAACTTCTCATGCCCTCTTAATCTCATGTGTATGTTTTGCTTATCTCTAACTTCAACTAGGTGCACATCCAGAATTTCGCCTGAAAGCTGGACTCAAAGACTGCAACTAATAATTCACTGAGAATTTTAGAATGAAAATTGTAATGTAGATTGTTATATTCTCTTCATACGAAAGTATTGTATTGAAAGGATTTGCTATCAGCTTTCTAAGTAATGGCCAACAGGACTTTTAAAAGTAAGATTGTGAGAGAAATAAATGTATAACCTTAGGGGGCTAAAGCCCAGTAGAAACCCCTCTGGTGAGCTGCTAAACTCAAAACAATTGTATGCTAATATCATCCTTCAAATATACTTGATTTTTGGAGGAATAATCATCAATGGTTAAAATTTCTTGAAAACACCTTCAGTGAACTTAAAATACGAAATCAATTTTTAAAAAAGCTTTAATTGGGGGAATGAATTAGAGAAGATTTTGGTCCAAAATTTCAATATGGGGGTTAGGGGCCAAGTAAATCAAACCAGTTACACATATGTATGAAAAGATCAGTCAATGCAGAATTAAATGAGGAGGTATAATTTATCAACTTATTTCTGCATTGAAAATTCCACCAAATATCACAAGAAGATTGAATTTAAGATGGCATAACTCATTAGCGTTAAGTTGGCAAATGACAACCTGAAAGAGAACTAAATGGAGGAGAGGGTGAACATTTGAGGGGTATCTGCTTGCCATGTGTCATGCTTAATAAGCTATTTCTAATTTCCACTGTGGGAAAGATGTTTGTGCATAGCTTCCCTCTCGGTTAAGTGCTACTTCTCATATTTTCTGATTTGCAATAGGACCACTTGTGCACTGCAAGGTAAACTAAGAATAGAAGAGAAAAATTTAAGATGACAAGGTAAAAAATTGACTTAAATTGACATTGAAAATCCGAGTTCGAGTCATGAGCATATCAACTTAATCATTTCATTATTAATCAATTTATTGTACAAGGCATGGATTCCCACATGAATAACTCATTTGTGATGTGAATAATTTTTGTGGGTAAAATATCTAACCAAAGAATTAACTAAGAAAAGGAAAGTATATTTTTCAGAATAATAAATAAATTATTATAATTCATAACCAGAAGTAGGTAAAATGTCAAGTTATAAAAGCAGTTGAACCACTCTCAGTTATAAACAATAATACACAAATGAAAAAAATGCAATCATGATTTAAGCCTGTAGTATGACTACTTTCTTAAGAAGTGATCACTGCTTTTAGAATTCAAAGGAAATAAAAAAAAGAACTGCCAGGCATCCAATGGAGAATAACTGCAAAACATTCCCTGGTTTAACTAATTGTTTTATTCTGAGAAAACTCAAGCATTCACATGAATCAACACTCTCTCCATAAAAAAGTCCATGTCTCAATAAGAGAATAAAGGCTATTTTTTTATATATATAATATACTTAATATTCAAAACCATGTTCTCTTAATATTATTTCTATATATCTGGAAGCCTAAACACACAGATGTACCTTCAATCAACAAACTCTACAACATATAAGACAAAAACTCAAATAATTAAACAGAAGACTTGCAAACCAAGAGATTAAAAGGTGGGTAATGCATTCACTTCAACTCATTCTTCCAACAGGGAGATAACAGAATGTGAAATAATTTAAAGCATAACTGCTAATAATTAAGTGCATCTGTACCACTGTGGATTCAGAACAAGCTTGACCTCATTTCCAAATTACTTTAAACAAATCCAGGAGCGTATATTCACAGGAAACACTCAGTTATGCCTGTGACACTTCGGTAACTTCAGGATGTGAAATCATCTCCACAATCACTAACCAGTCTCCACTCTTTTAACTTCACAAACACATGCTCAAAACAGAACTAAATGAAACTAAACCACTGGCACATTCCACAATTAAAGAGAAATCGAGAATATTGAAGAAGTTCTTTTAATCGAGCAAAACAAAGGTTAAACCAATGTTTCCTACACCATCTGAAATAAAAAACTTCTGGAAACTTATGTTTTAAAAAATACATTTTTCCCAGATGAGCATTACATTTCTGTCCAAAAATTAATTTTCACGATACTTTTAAAGCCTATAAGTGCGCAATGCATGTGTTTGCAAACTGATTTCGATAAGAGCGTGCCCATATCATACATTATTACAGGCGATATCATTTTCCATACATATGTATATTTGACAGCATATTGCAAATGCACCATACACATTACAATTATTCAATATATATGTGAAATAATTACATTATCTTACATTTGCACATTTGCTTATTCGATTTTAGTCATTGGAAATTACTCTATAGTGGAAATTTGAAGATTTTTTAAAACTAATATATTGGTTTGTGAGTTTGTGTTGGTTTATTTAAGTGGCAGCCTTTCTCCTTGAACTAATTCTAAAAATCTGAGGAAATAAGATGGTAACCCCCCTTATCCATTCAATATCAAAGAAATCTACTGCCACTTTGAAAACTGCAACCACAATACCCTAATTTTAAAGTGATAAAGAGTGAGGACATTATGATGTTATCTACTTTGATATAATAGAGTGAGGCTTTTCTCAATACCTAATAACTAGGTTTGGGTGTCATTGTATGAAGTAACCAAAACTGTCAAGATTCAAGTCAATCTAACTCATGTATGCATGGCATAGCTGCGCCACCTTGCTAGTAAGTCTTTCGATATTTACTAAACACAATTCACGCAACCAGGACACTGATACAGAAACTTCAAATCCACCTTGTCACTTTCTTAAGAATTGTTCCAATATTTTTTTTTTACAGATCCAAGATCCATCAGAATTTATCGACCACATTCAAGATCAGCATTGCTTTGCATCTGAATAAAAATAATTGAAAAGGTCACTAATAGAAATTGATGATCGCATGCTATAACCTTTTAATAATATCTATCCAAACCTTATCACTATCAAAGGAGCCAATCATTTTCTTAAAGCCTTTCAGAAACATTCACAAGCAAACTTTTCACACTACAGGTAATTGCCACATAACCAATCTTATATCAAAGTCATCTAATTTCTTCATCCTTCAACATTGCTGTACCTCAAGCACCTCAGCCAACCATGAAGATTAGCAGCACTATATTATAAGGACCACTTCCGTAACTTTAACATCACAAGCAATTTTCCATGGTACAAGCACATATTCCAATGAAAAGCTCGTCAAAAAAGGTTATATTTGCAATCACTCAAAATATGAAAAATTGTCCACACTCTTGTACATGAATTTTGATAATAATTTCCAAGAGGATAACTAAAAATGCAAAAAATGAAAAACACACCAAAATACTTACACAGCCCATAGCTATAATTGAGGATGCCCTCGAATTTTCATTTACAGGTGGATTGTTTTCCCTCAGTCATCCCAGTCATTCATACTTTAACTATGTTAATTAGGAAGTGCACGGACATTTACACAAACACAAATCCCACAATCACTAATTCTCAAATTTACATGAGTTTTTATCTTGTATGAACTCATTTGTCACTTTCAAAACAATGTCTAACCAGAGAATTTGTTTCTGCAAAGCAATATATTCTCTATTGCCACTGAAAAAAAACATTCTAACTCTTATAACATACAGAAAGATGGGCTTGTCCTTGTGACTAACAAAGGAAGGACTTGGTGGAATTTACGAGTCACATATAAGTTGTCTTATTAAATTAGAAAGTATACTCCCTTGCGACTATTCAGTTGTTACCAGAAAGTTAACGTGAACTTTAATAAGGCTCAGTCTTAAATTTTATTAGAGTCCATTTAAGATCTTAATAAAGAGGTAGATTTTTAAAGAATAATAAGAAAGCCTAAAAAATTAGTTAACTTCTGGGTGTACAAAGACAGATAAAGCAGTAAACTATAGAGCTCAGAGCACAGCATTTTTAAAGTATCAAATGAAAACCAAAACCCATTTAGGATCCATTTCTATACCTACTATATCACATTCACTGCAGCAGTGCCTACTCAAACCCTTAATTATAAAACTTTCTTGGGTTTAACAACAGAGGCTGCAATGAAAAATAATCGGGGAGAATACAGAAACCAATAGCTGATGGGAATCCCAACCTATATTTTTTTTAAGGTTTTGGTCCATCGCTTTCCCTCTTTAAGAAAAATTTTTCCTCCATGTCACTCTATGCAAAGTGCCCTCCAACAACTCTCCTATCTATTAATGTAGGTCAAGCGACTACTGGCTCAGCATTGAGTTCACATATCTCTGTGCTCGAGTCCGTCTCCATAGGAGAGTCTCCTGAGCCTGAAGCAGAGTTGGTCCCACTCCCGTTAGCTCCTCCTGATGCTGCTGCTGTCGATCCTCCATCTGATACAGCAACAGGTCCCGTTCCACTTCCACTAACATTAGTTCCAGGTGCAGTCGAATCTCGACCTGCAACTTGAAGTTCAGCCACAGCACTGCCTGTAGGTGGCTCAGACAGCGGAACCATTCCAGGCACATTAACAGCAGTCGAATTTCCCATCGACACAGAAGAACAATTAGACACAGGAATTGTCGCAGTGCCAGCACTGACGGGTAGAATACTACTTTCTGCATCCATTGCCGATGAAATATTAGTGTTCATTGAAGAGGAATTTTCTTCTATTTCGATAGATTGAGCATAGTTAGCCCCTGCAACTGTGCCTCCCCATTGGCTAGTGCTGCTTCCTGAAGAGGGTGCTGAACCAACTTGGGAGTAAGGTGTGGCACGTGCTTCACGTCGAGCCCTTCTTCTTGCTCGCCTCTCCTCCATGATGAGCCGTAGCTGTTCCATCTTCCCACGTGTGGCTTGGTTTTCACGGGAGAGTTCCACAGATTCCTCTTCCTCTTCTAGATTCAAAAGAAGGCAAATAAGATACTATAGAATAAACCATGATAATAAGGCATTTTGTTCTGTAAAGGAAAACCTCAAGTCAAGAAATATAGATAGTGACCATGAAGAAAAGGGAAAGAAAGAAGGTAAACTGCTGAGTTGATGATGATTATAAAATTAAGCAAAGCACAGCCATTCATACCCATCTACCCATTCACAATTATTAGAATATTTTCAGTAATGCTTTCTTATGAGTATAGTGGTAGCTCTCTAAAGCTAGACATGACCATTTCTGTTTTCATCTTTGACAAGTCCATCCTTTAGAATTCTGAAATAAGGGGTGAAAAGAGTGAAGAGGTGTTAACAGATGGCATGCCCTCACAAATTGGTTTGCTTGCAACAGTAAGCTTCTTGTCTACCTCTTTCACTTTCTTCTTCCCTTACATCTGTTGATTCAGGCGCATCCTTAGAGCACAAACACTACATATGAAAACTTACAAAGCTACTTGGTACTACCAGTAATGGGAACAGTATCTTGAAAAGAAACAGATCTCAAAATAAAGATTCCAAAGAATCTACTATTCATTGCATTTAGGCAATGAATAGACAAAAATCAGTACAAAAAAGAAAAGTTTAAATAACCAAATGAAATAAAAAACTATAGAATTGGCATTTTACTACTATAGGTTTTAAGGTGGAATGTAGCCATTAATTTTTATAGGTGCTCTGTGGAACTTCTCAGAATAGGATTCCTATGGTTAATATGACCCCACAATATATATTTATAAAATATCATACATAAGAGGCAGAATGTGATCATGATTATAGATGATAGCTTTACAATCCTGTTCATTATTGAGAAAACTATCTGTCATAAAAGAACGGTAGCTACACATTAACTAAAATGAAATGATTTTATTCTAAACTATTCTTTATTCTTCCTCAAAATCATATTTACAAGTTCAAAATGAATCTACAAAAAATAAGGAGATCTATTTGAATAAATGCAGCATTTTAAGTTAGAGTCCTGTTAACAGTTTATTGTTAATAAAACAGCTGAATATTGTCTCGGTAGATCAATAACAGGATTGAAACTATGAATCCTCTAATACAGATCAGAATCAGTTCCTACCATAAAATGTTCAATGATTAAGCAAAGAGGCTTAGCCTCCTTTGTCAGCTGATAAGCCAAATGTTAGACAAATTTAGATAAAATGTGAATAAAAGTATCTATGGTTCAGCGTCATATTGCCCATTAGTATGCAGGTTACTACTGCAAGTTATGAAGCAAATATTCCAACTGTCAGATAAATCACACGGCCAGAATACACACCTGATCTGTAATCTACTTTGAATTACATGAGGAAATGAAATAATAAAAGCAAAAGTGACTACCTCAATGTTGAGTTGATTGAAAACTTTATTTCTAAGGCCTTTAATTATTACTTGTACTAGCTTCACACCGGTGAAGGTAACAATTGAAAGAAGTAGTGTGGACATGTAGATGTAAAAAATTTTTGAGTATGCTATTTCCTCAATATATTAAAATGAAAGCAATTTATATTAGCAGTGATGATGCAAAGATATTCTTTTAATACATTGCAAAGTTTAGTTATTATCACCTATTGTAGCCATATGGAATTAGTGTGTACAAGTGATCTACAGAAAATTGCTAATTCAAACGGGAGACTGAGACACTAACCTGTCTGAAACACTAAGACATATGTTTACCCATTTTTACTTGAAAATTCAGTCCAATAAAAATATAGTAAAAAAATTTCTTAATTCCTCTGAAAGCACACTTGCATAGCACATGATTTTAACATTGTTTTATCCATTCCAGTGTTATGCTGAGAACCTTGTTTAAGCCTTAAGAGATGGAGGAGTTGCGCATTAACTTTTGCAAAGAGGCCTTCTGTTCCCTTCAAAACCATTCTTTGACTAGCAAACTTTGAAAGCAAGCTAGCTTTAATAAAGTGGTATACTTTCAGATAACCAATAGATTCCTTTTTGCCATCTTGTAAGCCTCTGCAAATTTCATTCCTCTATGGACAAGAGGAATGACTTCCTACATTTTAAATGCAGCAGCATAAATGCTATTTTCAAGGGAATTAAATAAAAGAGCTATCTATGTTGTATTATCATAATTATTTACACTATGCAAGTAAACAAAAGGTAGAATAACAGAAATTGTATTAATCAATTTTCTTTTCCATGGTGGTGATTCTACAGAGAGCTATCAGCCCTCAAATAGACATCTCTCTTTTAGCATCAGCAATATCAAGACGTAGAAAGTCAGTGAATAGTCAATCCCCATCTAATAACCTTTATTAAGGAGTATAGAGATGGGGATGTAACATATGCAACTAAAAATGTAATACTTAAAACATGACAAGGCCTGGTGTTATAATCTCCATTAAAAGTTGGATTTAACTCAAAAAACCATAGTATAACTGATAGTTAAACCAAAATGGCATTTAAAGTGATGTTTAAACCCACTGCAAACAGACAAGATGATTTATGCTACGTTTAAACATCCCTTTAAATAACACTTCAGACATAATTATAAATTATTATACAGTTTGTAAAAGCTAAAGTGAACTTTACAGTTAAAGTTCACCTAAAATGGAGATTAGAATACATATCCTGGGTGTCACATGAAAGACTGACCATACTCATCTCTGACTGTTCAAATAATGGATCAAATACATATGTTAAATGTAAAATAAATATGCTAAATTTTAACCACAATCACCATCTTTGAATGAATATGCACACATGTAAACTAAGTTTTAATATACCAAGACAGCCTTTCATAAAAACTTTGAAGTTCATGTAAGAGGGATTTAACATATCATAGTACTGAAAAATGACTTAAAGTTATACAATTTAAATTGCAAGTCATCAAGGATCTCAGTGGAATTCCTGACCTCTAAATATGGATCTAGACAATGTCAAAGATTATAAGCAAATATTGAACATTTCTGCTTTCATTCTGAGCCACATAATACCACAGCATGAAATGAAGACTCCATCAGATCCAAAGCAAGACCATACATATAGAGCTATAGCATATATTAATGGCACTGAGTTCAATCAGTACAATCAATGGTAAGTAGTATGTATTTTTAGATAAATAACAAGTCATTCAACCATGAGATAACATTTTTCAAATCAAAGATATGAACTTATCTTCCATCAATGCGGAATTTAATTCCATCTAGCTAATGTGGAAGTATCTCATTTTCATTTCAAAGCATTTTCACAAATTAAATGCTTTCAATTACACCACAAATAAATATGAATTTCAGCAGCCATACATACCCATTGGTTCTGGTCTACAGCTATTTCCATTAGTTGAAGAGGACACATT
This sequence comes from Pachydiplax longipennis, assembly GCA_036926295.1. Lineage (NCBI taxonomy): Eukaryota > Metazoa > Arthropoda > Insecta > Odonata > Libellulidae > Pachydiplax > Pachydiplax longipennis. Next base: position 42,407,960 of record JAVFKF010000015.1, read on the forward strand.
CCCAGATGTATTAGTTTGGGGTGAAGGCGATGATCCAGGAGTCTCAACGGTGATAGTGTGTCCTTGACGAGCATGTCGGCGATACTGAGGTGTAGCACACAAAAGGTCATTGAGGATATGGATTATTGTGCTAATGTCTCTCTTTGGACGTCCAAATTTGTCCTGAAGAGCTGGGTTGAGGGTTCCTGAACAAAAAAAGTCAACATAAATATTTAGGACATAAAAAACTTTACAATTTGTACTATTTACAAGGGTTAGAAAATTATCTAAAGCCTAATCGAAGTGGTCAAGGTTTTCACAAAAAGCTACAGTATTTTTTCCCTGTAATGATGTTGAAATTATGGCTGAATATTAAAAAGAATATGTAACCTGAAAAAAAGTGAAGTACACCTCAAATATTACTTTCTAATGATATGGTGATTTTCTTTCACTTCCAGGCACAAGAAACTTGGACCCATTCATTTATAGGAAAAATAATGTTATGTGACCCCTTGCATCACATAAATGTTTAAATTGTAACAATGAATATAACTGCAGTTTAAACAGTGATTTTTACTTAAATAGTTTCATCCCTTGATAAAATTGGATTCATATAATGAAGAATCATGTTATAAGTTGATTCCTGAGTGGGGTTTGATATTGAGTCTAAATGAGATATAAGGATAAAATTGACATGAAACTAGGGTCACAAGGGGTTACTCTATCTACGCAGACTACTAAATGTTTAAAGGGAAACGTGTCTATGATAATCATTCCAGTATCTTCCAATGTATGATATTGATCTTCCTCTTAATTTCCAAACAACATCCCACAGTCCTCTAGCAGAGGACCCGAGATATGCTTCCCTCAACTTTGAACATAATTTGCATCTCTCCAGACTGCTTTACTAATATTTACATATACTGTCAACCTAACCCGACTCCTAATATAATCACTCTGGGAGATTATATACCAGAATATAATACCAAAATTTTGTCACAATTAATAATAGGAATATATAATACTACATATAGCATATATTTTTAAAAGAAGTTAGAGGATCTCTTATCTATCTCACAGTTTAACAATATAATCCAATCAGTTTTGTGTGATGCAATTTCTGAACTCTTAAACAATGATTTCCTGTGATGAATCACTCACAATAAAATTAAAAATGATTTCTTAGTATTTATCTTCACTGGTTAGATTACAATAACCATGTAGTAAATTTTAAATGTATTCTAAGTCTGCAAGGTCTATTTCATCCATATAAAGAGATGAATATGCTAAAATCTAAGAATTCAACACAGGTTCCTGGGGCAATGAAATATAGTAGATTAAGAAAAGTAGACTACATGATTTCCTGCACCAACACTAAGGAACAAGAAGACAGGGAAAAAGATTTTGAGTAAATGAACAAAAACTTGGGAGTATTTTATACATTTTACCTATAAATTAATATGTAAATTTTACTTACTTTTATCTGGGTGGGTGAGAGTTGAAAATGAAATTAATGGTAATGAAAAAGCCACATTATGCACACAACATGTAAACAGTAACATGTCTAAACTACAATAACACATCTCTTTTAAGGAATTGCTGGGGATCAGAACAAATTTTCAGAACCTCAGGATAAGCGGAGATGGAAAAAGTGACGTGGCCAGGTTGTGAGCCTGGATCCTCCACTAACAATGTGGATGCTTTAACCAATTAAGCTATCACGTCATAACAATTTGACTCCGCTTTTTAAAACTCGAAGCAAGCCCAAAGAAAGCAAGACTCAATAGCAGCATCCATCCTCAATAGTCCTCCCTTAGGTGACCAATCCAGGGGCCTCAGAAAGGGATGTGGGGAGTTCTACTGCATCCCCTCATAGAAGGATTTAATAGGGGTGAAAGCATTTTAATATTCCTGATTTCCTATGTATTAGCATGTGAAATCTAAATCATCTCAGACACACCAGACGTTGCATTATATAGAAACAAGGCGCCTGTTTTATACTTTGCTCCAGCCCACATTATCTCCATGAACTATCAACGAAGTATGAACTATTAAACAAGATGATGGATATGGAATTCCCATTAAGATGATACAAAGGAAACTAAGGTGTGGATATGTGGCCTACACATCATTGGCAAATTTAGAAGTAATCCATCCTATCTAAATCCTATTGTTAAAGGAAATGAACCCATTAAATAAGGTAAGCATCTTGAGACCTGCTCCTGGGACATTCATGCAGTGAGGAGTGTCTACAGATGTGCTCATACAAAATTGCCTAAAGAATGGGAAACAACCCTTTCCACCACCAAATTAGTTAAGAAACATGAAGTACCCAGTTAAGATAGTAGGAGCAGTTTTTTAGCCTAGTCTTATGAATCACACCCCAAGCATTCCAGACAATGTAAATGCTATGTGATGTTTTAATGACAGACACCGACACAAACAAGCTTAAGCTGATATGCCTGAGACAGGATTTATTGCACAAATTCAGCAGATTCAAAGAATAGCATACCATGTTAACAAATACAAACCTGAGAAGGTGCCAGAGTACACTCCCTTTCCATGATGGTGCATGCTCTCAATAATTGCCCCCTGGCGACGCCTGTTTGCACTTGAAGAGCTCTCCTGGAATTAAATCAACATGGAATTTACTCAGCTCTTTGGATTAAAATAAATTAAAGGCTATAGCATGGTATATCTTAATAATTTTTCCTCTAGATTGAATTCAGACTATGACTCAATACTTTTAAAAAATCCAACTGAAATAAATAATCTTGAATATTTACGTGACTATTTGTACACAACAAAATGTTGATAAGCAGGAAGTCACTTTCTTAAATTTCATCTAAGAATTGAAGTTACATGAATTTGCATTCTTATGGAATTCTTTCCTAACAACTGTATTTAATGAACAGTAGAAGCATTGATTCCCCATTATAGCAATAGCTTGAAGGATATTTCATAAAACTGCTGCTAAAAGTCTTGGTGATCGAAGGCTTACTAATCACTTATATAATCAACGACTAAGCGCACACGTAGAAAAATTGCGAATAAACGTGATTTGAATGATAACAGACACCATTACCTAAGAAAACAATATAACTAACATCCAAAGAAAATCTTAGCTAGAATCTTCGAGATTTAGTTTTGGTTTTAGCTATCCTAGGTCCATTATCATATGAGATTAAAATGTGTGGAAAATTGAAAAGGATCAAACATAGGCAGTACTTGCAATGGTTAGACATTTGCAAAATAACATTTAAGATACAGATTTAGCTTTCATTTCAGAAAACTCACAAGCTTCCATAAATTAGACAAATGTCTAAACAACTGGATAGGCGGAGTCAGAAAACTACCAAATTAAGGTAGACCCTATAGATGATATTTTGAAAGAGCAAAAACAATATTTCAATGAAATCAACGAATATAGCGATATCAGAAAAGAAAAATCATGGTAGATTTCAGTGAATTTCTTAGTTTTGGAACCTTACGAATTTTTTATTCGGTGAAATGACCAATTAGAGGTACATCTTATTTTATCATAGACCTACCATTCTTTTCGGATGTGATTACTTTTCCCAAATATACGAATATGAGTAGAATGTGAATATTGAGAAATGGCAACAGACTTCCAAATCGAATGAGGAATATTATTGCTAGACAATGACTGGCAGTATGAACTGTATTGTTCCGTCTACGAAATTACTTTCATTAACCATCATTCTACGATATGATTCCAGCATATTTCGCGAAAAGTATTGCAAAGATATGTTTGGGAAACTGCCCTTTTTGTTTTCCAAAGCACCGCAAGTTAAGAGCCCATTTTCCTCTAGAGCCAATGGCCTTCATAAAGCTCACACGTATGCTATGTTGCCACATAAACCACGACGAAGAGTAGCCGAGGCCGGCAGCCATAGCCCTTCGGAGAGCACTTGTCACTCTAGCTACGCAAGGAGAGCTTGCTTTTCTTAGCTTCCTAAGCAACGAACAGCCTAATAAAGAGCATGCGTGAATGAGTCAAACAATATGATTAATTCTCTCGACGCAGAAAATTAAAATCAAATATATACCGCCTAATACTAAAGATGCTTATCGCCAAAGTATCGAACTATAAGACGACGTAATTTCATAACAATATGTCGTTTTAAAGGTAGAAATTCATCAATATGTACTGCAGGTATAGAAGTCGACGCTGAAACTTTGGCTACAGTCAAACTGCTATACGGAGCAAGAATATAACGGGTTCAGCCCATCAGCGAACAAACTCAGAAAGTTCGACATGGATGGAGTCACGGCGGCAAGCAAAATTGGGCAAAACTTATCCGTTCCTTAAACTATCCGCTCAATCGAAGCGAATTTTCGTTTAAATGTTAACCTTTGAATGACTTAGGAATGAAGGAATCCCATCATGACGTTGTAGTAAAATAAATACACCACAGGATCCGAAAACTTACGAAAAGGGATGTACAGAACAATAAATAGGAAGTCTACTCAGGATAAGTCCCTAGTTTGTCTTCGTCAAACAGAGCTATCTTCTCAGGAACAGCACATTCAAACGTCAATTTTTCTCCGATACTAGGGTTTATCTTATGGTAAACACCCCTGACTACCACGGTTTATCTTATTTCCTAAAATGTCCTTTCCAACGGAAGGATTTCCGACTTCGAGAGATAATACTTATAGGCTGACAGAATGTAATTGTCCAACCACGAAAAACAATGACATGGGTGCATTATATGGAGATGGATGGTTATGAAACCATACTTCTCAGCGTTTTAAAATAGCCATGAAAATATAGATATTTTGTAATGCGAAATAAAAAGTTAAAGATGCTACAATTCTTTTATGTAGTGACAGATAAAAATCATGTAGATGTCAATCATATAGAAACATTAAAATATAAATAATGTTTCTTCTTTGATACATGTACGCTAAATGTTCGAATGCAAAAGCGAAAGATTATTTACGCAAACAAATCAGGCTAAATGAAGGACTTAAATGAGAATTGTTAACTTGCAAAAAGTGAACTGCTAACTGAATATCTCAAAAATTCTGATAGATTATGCCTAGACAAATACAATACGGTATAATCTAATCTATTAAGAAAACCATATCCTCTGAAACTTATTTCACTAGAACTCAACAAAATTCATTACATCAAATAAAATGATATACTGTTATACATGACGTTAAACATTACATACAATTTCAAACGATGCGTTTTGAAGTATACGTTTGGATCCACTTAAAATGCTTCTCACAAATAATTAATTTCTCTGACTTCTAAAATAATAAATAACTCTTTTATTGGTTTCAGCACAACATGAGAAAGCATTACTGAGATTTGAATATGTCACTGAACACGATAAAACATTATGTATGCAAGAGATTCCCAACAAAATCTAGCCTATAAATAGGATGAGAATCAGCCTGAATCGCAGGAGAGACACGAAATCAAATTAACTATGATGGAGACGGCCATAGTGATGACACAATATAGGCAGATGGTTGGATACTAAGCAGATTATATAGAATTTCCTACGTGCATGGAAGTGAGTGGGTATGATAAATACCCACGTTAATCTGCGATACTCTACTACATACGAAAAATCGCTAACAATATTTTTTTGCAATACATTATGATTATATCTTTTTCAACCAAGATAAAATAAAGCACGAAAAAAATTAAACCATCGAGAGGTTAAGTAAAAATAGTGCTACGATGACCCAATTCGTTCGATTGTAACAGTTCGCTCATGACCTTGCCTTGAATGCTGTAAAACAGCAGATCATGGTCTATGAAATTAATCTAATCTACGGTTCTATTTCTAGGCAAATGAAACAAAATCTTAACAAGGATGGGAGCCTATTCCTTTCGCTGGTAACCGTAGCTATGAGACAAATCACAAAACATCAAGGGCTGGAATGGTTCCAAAAATCTAGAATGATTCCTCCATGTGTGTTTGCGTGTGGTTATACTACACTTACAAGGCAAAGAGAGTTGATAATGTACGAGTTTATAAAAATTAAATGAAAATTAGCATCCTTTGTGTGAATCATGGTATTCGAGAGATAATTGTATGAAGTACTATGGCTAAAGCGTCAATATTGTTATTAAGACACGCTGTTCTTAAGAATTACAAGGAGTGAATTAATGGACAAAATCTGAACAATTTCATGATATTACAAAAAATGAAGATGCATCTTTATTAAGAGAATATCTTAGAAGGTATTCAAAATGATTCGGAATAAGTCATGATATGGCAAGTTCCATTTCCTCTATGATTTCAGCCTGAAACAATTAACATAAATTACCATCTGTATCCAGATGATTATGATTCATGACGTCGAAACAACAAACATTACTTCCTAAATTAACTGTTTCGCTGGTTATCGAGTGAAGTTCCCATATAAAAGTGAGGCTTCGATTAACTCAACACGTGGAGGAAGGCCGTGATTAAAATTCTCTTCTATTCGAAGTCCCTAATATTTTTAGCACCACAGTTCCCGGAAGGCCAAAATCTGCCACTGGCTCTAAAGAAATGCTTCGGAGTGGATATTCTTTCCTCGTATCTCGAAAAGGACACCAGAAAAATGTATGCATGGGAACAGGTCAATAGGAAAACCTACTGCAAGGGCGAGATAAAGGAGACCTTTGGGATCTGGAAAGAAAACGGATAAGACTCTGAAAATAGCTTCGACACGAGTGTCGTTGATTCGATTTGTGTGTATTTCCATATTCTCCGAGGAAATGACAGTGGACTCGGTTTGGAGGAAGATCTAATGGAAATAGCATAGATACAAGCGAGCTACAAGAACAAAACGATAACAGAGGTCATACAAAAACCCTCGAATTTCAAAGGATTCCAGGCTTGCTTAAAAATCCCTCCAAAGAAAACTACGAAAGAGAAATTCTCGCTGACAGACCAAGCTAGGCAGAACTGAATTTCTAAATATTACGAGGAGAATTCCAGATGATACAACTTTCTAAGAACCGCCAACGCTTTCATTTACAGATTGGGGCAGCACGTCGATACACAAAGAAAGTACCGTTTTGCGAACGCAACCGTAGGGAACCGACGCCCGACCATTCCCAGAGATGTCGCTACATTGGACGGACGGACGGACAGACAGCGGTTAAAAAAAACCGACGATCATCGTCCCATGAGAGAGATAAGGAGAAGAATTGTTGCGAGCGATAAGTTGCGCGATAAGAAACTATTGCACATCCGCCCTTTAATCGCTAACAAGGGGGCGATTGCGTATAAATCCTCCCGATACGAAAAAAGCAGAAGACTATCCGCGATTGTCTGCAAGAGAGGGCGAGATGCGAGGTCCACTTGAGGCTATATAGAAGCCTGGCAGCATTGATCCAGCACTGCGAGGTTTCAACGCCTCTAACCTCCTTCTCAGCACAACCGAACGACCGCTTCCGACCCTCCCACACTGCGGCGTTGCGACATTTCCACCCACGCACAGCTGGTTCGCCGCCCCCCGACGGGGATCCCCCATTTCCATCCGATGCGAACTTTTCCAGGATATTAAAGGACTCGAATGCATACGCGTACTGCATGCCTTTGCCGGCGCACGCCTCGGATTTTAGCGAACTGCCGCTAAACGAGGCGTAATTAGCGCCAGGGAGAGCGAGACGAAAGCGCTTTTCACTCAGACTTTTACCCGTTTCGGGACATTTCCGATCGAACTCTTTTTCAACCCTTTCGAAATCTATGGAAGAATCACTTCGTTGGAGTGTTGTTCTTGCTGGCGAAGGAAAATTCCGGGGGATAGACGAATTTTCCCTTGGTCGAGGGTCATCTTTCGTCGATAATCGTAACGAATTGGGGGAATCCATTCAGGCTCTTTAACCACGTCATTATAGAGCGTTCAAGTTTTCCTAGTTAGTAATGACTGATCATAAGGAATTTACATCCTATGTATTTTTTCCGCATTTCAAGAATATCCTCATTCCAGATCATCTCTATGCGGTGTTTCTCGATCTGGTGCTTAAAATTGCGATTCGTAGCTTACTTTAAGATAACGACTACAGTTTTCCACAAACCGACAAGTAAAACTGGAATACTGTATATTAACCTATCTTTTGATTTCATTCGATATTCTACCATGAACCCTGATAAACGAAGAGGATAACAGCAGTTATTGATACTCATTCTACACAAAGGAAGAGCTTTATACAATAAATTTGAATGTTTATTGCAAGTAAATAAACTTTTCGATTAATTACAAACATTTCAAAGAGTGAGGTGCATTATTTGTGGACCGCAAAGGGGAAGTAATGCGGCTTGTAGGAGGAAAAGATAGGATATCCAAGTGCCTACCATTTCCATGGCAGTGAACAGACAAAATTCTGATACGTTATCGTGTGTGACTGTGACAACCTATCCCTCGAGAGACCACCGCAGCCTCTTCCGGCATTTCCAGACCCCCGAACTATCCTACGCCATCGATGTTGGCTGTTTTTAAAAGACCGTGAATGGAAATACTTCGAGAGAGAAAATCGGTTCGACAACTATACACGCCTTGGACTCCATGCGAACCGGCCCAGTAAAAACTGCTGCTGAATTCGGAAGGGATTCCTGAATCGACAAAAGGGCCTTTCTCGAAAAGGTCCGCGGGAAACCGAAAAGGTGGCGACGGCCACCATCCGCAAAAGAAAGAGATAAACATGGTGGTCGTGGGGCGGCTCCGACCGGAATGCGGTGGGTCTCGAAGGCCATCGGGTTTAGGACGCGCGGCGTTGACCTCAGAGCGACCACGCGCGGTTCGATTCCAGGACGTGGGGGCGATTATGCCAGCTGCCTTAGAATGAATATGGAAATCGCACATGGAAACATGCGCGCACACATCGAGCAAAAATGAGGAACTCCGCATTCTAAGCGCGACAAATTTCCGGGAATTTTCGCAATTGCGAACTGAAAACAATCCGAAAGTTCTCTCTAAACAAGATGCTATGCGCCGATGCCCTGGCTTCGGTTTAGTGGATTAGCGACCCGTTTCGCAAGAGCTTTTAAATGTTTTCGCGTGCTTTCCAAAAATATCTCGTAAGAAGGATATCCACTTCTCCCCGAAGCTGCGATCGGGAATTCTACACAGAATTCATTAATAAAACTAAAACAGCACCTTCACAACAGAGCAATTTGGCAAACGATTCAAAATGATGGAATAAATTTTAGATTGGCAATTGCAAATTTAGAAATGGCAAGGTTTTCATCATGGTACGTCGATGTCCACGTCCTATAGGTTAGTTTTCACGACAACCAATTATGATTTTTGCAACTACATAATTTATAAACTTCGTTACAAACGAAGCCTTCGATTTCAACAATCTGAAAAAAAAAACGCGTACGCCTGCGAAACTCAAAAGCACCACGTTGATACGAATGTGCTGATGCGAAAAAGGTCGCAAAGTTTCCGAAAACAAACTCGAAAAAACGAGCATAACGCAGAGGTCTCTGCCCTCTAAAAGGCTGGGAATCCAAGAGTCAGGAGGCAATCGTTAACTCTTAAAAAAAGCAGCCGAGAAATAAGAAAATTCCAAAATTCAGGCTCTCAAACCGGGACAAAAACCGAACAATCAATGTTAGATCGGTCATAAACTGCTTTTTGAAATACTAAGTTTTATCTAATGTTTTTCCGTAAAAATATATATTTTTGAAAAGAATGGCCACTAGGCATATTTCAAGCCACCTCTTCAGATCTTTTACCTCAACGGAGGTCTCTGATGAATGCCTAACTTATCTAACGCTAATGTGACGCTGCTAACACATGAATAGCGAGTACTTTTCCACTCCTGAAGATCAAAATAAGCAGGTCGGGAAAATTTTCCACGTCTTATCAACAACGCTATTTCAGTGCTGACTTGTGAGCTACGACGGAAAAGGCATAATTCCAACATTAATGTGCGATAACTTTTGAGAGTGTGATAATAATTCTTCAGATATCGCTCGCTTAAGGCGAATTTTGGTCGGTTTGCAAAATAAAATTAACGAAGAAGAATAAAATGTTGCGTAGCCAAATCGCTTGACAATTTTTACTGGCGAGATTGCTCGGTTGATTCATGTTTAGAAGTTCATGATTGAACTTCTAAACATGAATCAACTTCTAAAGTGAATATCTTAAATTGTAACTGCACGCAAAGGTCTCAATTAATTACTAAAATATCATCATGATTGAGACTACTCATCATTGCACTAAGAAGAAATGTAAGGTTTTCTTTCCTACTCCAAGAGAATTGGAATGGACTATGTGATATTTCCAAGAGCGCAGTTGCGTTGGCACTACGCTTCATTATCTATCTATACCAACGGTCATATCTGAGGATTCAAGAGAATTTTCGTAAAGATGCTGAAATTCTATACTAAATAATTAGAATATGACAATTGTTTTCGTTTGAATTAACATATTTCATAACAAATTCGAGTTAACAGACGAATAAAAAAAATATCTAAAGAGAACTTTGCCACATCGACATAATTTGTGCAAAAATTATTCCAAGAAATTAAACATCATTACAAAGCCTCCATCAGTAGAATTGGAATTAATTAAATCTAAATCAATACGAAACTAGCAAACGAACCATTTCAACTCTTGATTCTCTCATAGATTGAACATATCGAATGTAAATTAAACAATAACGAATGGGTCTGTGCTCCATGAAATCCTTCCACGAGACAAGCATCTAAATAAGAATCAAGAGTATATAATTCCGTGAAATAGGGAAAGAATTGTGAAATATAACGATGAAACTTTTTTAATTATTTGCTTAACAATTTAAGAAAGGAATTTGGAAGATTTTGAATTTCCTAATATTCCAACATTAAGCTCAATATGAGATAGTGATTATTCGTATGATTAAGATTTGACCTAAGTGTCATATTCTTAATTATTCCACTATTGATAATACAGGCATATCCCAAACAATGAAACTGCTGCAGGCCAAGTTCAACATAAATCGAATTATTTGTGACACTCGTGAAGTAATCGTTCACTGAATAATTCCACGCCCTAACAAAACACGTGAAGTAAGAGCCATGAAAAAATTAAACGCTATATGGTTGCTGGAGGGCTGACTCCGACACGCATCTTCTACGGCTGAAAATGCAGAGATAAAATGATTTAAGCCCGCACCCGACGGAATGAAGCACGTCACCATCGATCGCATTCTTTGTGGAAAGCCTTTCCGGCAATTATAACCCGCGTCCAAACGACGCTATGGCCTGACTTGGGAAAGAACGTTTAGGGAAAAAAACTGTGGGGAATAAATATGTCGCGTACTACCTGGAACCATCTCGCGTGCTTCAAGGCTGGGGCTTGTGGAATCGAACGGAGGGCAAAGTCGCGGGACGAAGGGGAGGGCAAAGAGTACGACGCAGGGAGCTGATACGGTCGGACTGCAGCAGCCATTCTCCCTCTGCTTCCAAGATGCCGGAGTCGCACAAACAAGAACGATTTCAGCATAATGAGAAGCAGTTTAAGAGAACAAACATTGGACGAGTCTGAGTATGGTTCCACATAGTCTGCATAACACGTTAGAGTACTTCGCTATTCTTTAAAATATGAATATTTCTTGCGGAAACTTAAGATTACCAGCTGAAGTCAGGGAAAATTATCACTGCGAATTATTTAGAACATTAATGATTATACCACGTATGCAAATAAGAAGCCGTTTTTAATTTTTAGTAACAGGTTATTTTTTATCGCTCTAGCTTCATTTACACCAGTAGTATAATGGAGGCTTGACTAAGACGAATACTTGGCACTCGACTAATTATGACGGAATTTCTTTAATAGGAGTGTGACGAATATCGCCACCTTAATACCGTATAAATCGGTCAAAAGCGGGATTCGAAAACAAGAGAGAGAAAAGGAGCGAGGGATATATATAAAAGGAAAGCGCATGGTGAGAAAATGCCTGCATTTCCTTATATGGATGGCAAAAGCTATGACGAAAGGGTGTATATTGGCGCGGCTCAAAATGACTTCGAGCCTATATGGTCGTAGCTTTCGACCTTTGAAGCAAGCAGCCGGGCAGCTCCCTCCTCCCAACAGCTGACACGGGAAAAGTGCAGAGCCGGGATTTCGGTGGAGGGGGAGTATAAAGAATCGAGGGAGAGGCAGACAATGAGTGACGTGCTGGCAAAAAAGCCGTTCGCATATGTTGGCCGAATCTGACGCAAAAGACGAACTCATATTATTACGAGGGATCTTGATTCATCGGGATTTTCGTCCCATGAGTGTAAATACACGCGGTTCCAACTCGTAAGCGCATCTAAAATGGCCTTGTAAGAGTTCTGGCACGGGTTGCGTGATTCGTAGGGGAAGCGCCGGGGAAAAGGCATTCGTGGCTTCTTTGATTGGTCGATAAGCACTTCCCTTGGATTCGGTCTTAAACGGCGCCGGTATCGAACATCAATAAACCTTCCGTATTAACTCGGAATTGATCAATGAATTTGAAATATTTTCTCCGCTGCGGAGGTTGGGAATATTCGTATCGACGATGAAGTCGGATATTCCGTACGTTACGTAGCTTTCTAAGAATGTCCTAAGTAAAGTGGGATTCGAGACGAAGTCGTCGATACTTTAAGAGAATCGATGGAGAGGTCGATGTTTGATACAGGGCCACATTTCACGCCTGAAGAACATAGCGAAGCCAAAATGAGGACTCATTTCGCAACTGTCATCCTCCTTTTGACTCGACAAATTCCGATTTTCGCAATAACTGAAAAGTTCGAGTAATCATACGGTCCATCATTCACTAGAATTGGAAGACGAAATTCCTTTGTCCATCACACGTCTTTTATGTTAATTTTCATATTGTAATAACATAATCTAGAAGTTAGCGTAGGTTTAAAATAGAAAATATAGCCCCTTGCAAAATTCGACCCGAAATAAAGCCATGAATGCATTACTACCGTACTTCCAATAAAATTAAACAAATTAATTAACTAACAAACATATCGTGAATAAAGCTAGACGTTAAAAGGATCATAAACGTGAATTCCAAGCATTCTTCATGAATATTTCAGTATTTTTATAACCCTAATATTGAATGAAACCCTATCGCACAATTTAAATCGATGGAAATTTAAGAACTATTTTCCTTTTCAGTTCATGAATTCCACTCTAAAGCTACATTTATATTTAGAACAAGTAATTCCGTATTTGAGAATGAAAAATCAACTTCGAAAGAGCTCATATCAAAACGTTAATACAGAAAGATATATTGATAAATATCCTACATATTGCGACTGATTCAGAAAATCTTCCGCAATTTCAAGAAAATCCTTCAAACCAATGCTAAATGGGGCGTAAACTTTCGCTCCATCGACTAGAGCTACTGCGGTAGGAGGCCGGTTAATCGATTGTCGAATAATCAATGCTCCTCCGAACAAAAACAAATGATTCCGAATCCGATAACAGAAATATCGACCCCGAAGTAAATTTCGGGGGAGATTAGAGCAAGAAAATCTTTAAGAGAAACTGGGAAGGGCATATTTAGAGGGCAGACAGTGGCGCAGTGAGGAGAAGAGAGCTTGGAGGCCTGGTGAAGCATCGGATTGCAGCCCGACTCACCTCCGCCACATCACTGCGTGAAGTGAGTACCTCAGACGAGAGCTGCTTCAGGGTCTGCGTGAGGTTGCGACTGGCCTCTGCGAGGGCGCGCGTGTCCAGCGTAGGCTTAGGGGCGGCGGACGTCGCGAGCGCCTGGACGGCGGGCGTCGGCGAGGCAGAGAGGGGGCATCCGGCGACGTGGGTGGACGGAGAGGCGTCGCAGCGGCAAGAGGGCGTGGTGGAAGAGGTCGTCCCACTCAAGGAAGGGGTGGCTGCGGGAGGCAGGTGGAGGTGGGCGGAGGATGTCGAGGGGGTCGGGGGCTTGGAGAATGTGAGATTAGGCGGAGGATGGGGCGGGGGGTGGGGCGTGGTCCGAGCAGAGGGTCCAGATCTCGAGTGGTGGTGAGATGAGGAGGGGGCGGAGATGAGTCGGGAGGAGGCGGAAGAGCGGCGGGAGGTGGAGAGGGCGGTGGCGGAGGAGGCGGTGGATGGAGTCACGGTGGAGAGCTGCAACTGGATGAGCATCATGTGGTCTCCTAGGCGCATGGTGAGGTTGAGGGGCGCCTTCCCGGATAGGAAATCGTTCACCTGGAAGAAAGAGGTTTCACAGTTGTAGAGCATTGCGATTAAACCGGCAAATATACAAATCGAATCCGCGAAACGCCGTGAATTCGATAGCTAAGATAAAAGAGGCGGGTTAGATCGGAACATGAGAATGAGAGGGAGTAGTAATGATTTCTTAAAGAGGAACGAGCATATTCAAGCTTCTTCCTTGAGAGATGCTTGAAAATTTGGGACTCAATTCGTAAGGATGTTTCAAAATAAAAATGAAGAGGATCTTCGCAGAAAAAAGTAGGAAAATGTTACATTGACATTAAATGTCATTTGGTGCAGAAAACAAATTCAATATTATTATATTTAACAATGTAATAATAACGTATTTTTGCAATTTTGATTGTGATAGATTTAAATACATGATAAAATTCAGTACCATTAGATATCTTATGCTACTTAAAAATCTACTTCCTTCTCAAATGTTTCTAAAATCCTCTACTTAAAACTCTGAAAATAAAAACTTCTTTCTTCTTCTAATTTCTTCCTCATGAGAGATTTTACGTTTAATTTACACATCAAACCCCCCCGAATTCCGCATACAATGGTTGAAATAGGAGGAAGCCATGCCAATCTTGAAATAGATTTGATATCAGGAGCATCTTTTCCTGATATAGTAACCTATCAAAGCTCGTCAACTTATCTCAGAATTACTTCTTAATTTAGTTCCGGGTAAGGTAAAAAAAAACTATCAAGAATTTTTAAGTCGTCAAAGCCTTCCTATCACTCTTATCAGCTGCATAGTTCAAAGGATTCAATTCTTTTGGGATTCCTTACAAAAATGGAGGAGGTAAACCTGGCGTGAATAGACCTAAAATGATGACTCACGTCCGTGGCCAATGAAGAATTCCACCAATTTGTCAAGGAAGGTAATATTTCACAAACAAATTTGCTCTCATTATGCAGAAATATCAATACCCTTTTGTAAGCAGTCGTATATTCATTGGTCAAGTCACGCCTAGAATGAAGGATGTTGCAAACTTCGGGAATCAAAACAAATTTCACTCGGGATCATTAGTAATAACACTGATATTAAATCTAAAATAAAACAAATCACACAATACAATAATCAAAAATCTCTCAATGTTTTATATTACCCATTCATAGGCAGCCGAGATATTGCAAAACTGCCAAAATATGGTGAACGATATTCAGTGGAACCTTCCTCATAAATTAACTATTAATACCTATATAGCTGACTATCCATCGAGACAATCTCCACCTAAAATAAAGCACTCAAGTTCTCATTTCCTAAAAGTACGCAGTAACTCCGTTACTTTAGAGAGTACGACATATTTTTAAAAGGAAAGAACGAGATACAATTCCACTTGAACTCCCGATTACATTTAGGGAACAATGTCTCTACTTGAAATTCCTCTTACGTTCACCTTATGATAACTTTTTATTCTAGCTTATCGACGCCTTCCGTGCGTCACCGAATCGTGATTAAACTTTAAACTGCACATGCGGCAGGATAGCGCCGTCAGATAAAAACCCTCGTCCACGAGCGCTCGCTTTTGCGGTCTCTCGCGAAGATAACCGAGCCAACTTTTTAATATGCGCGAATTAATAAAATTTCTCAAATTGAATTTTTTATGCCCCACTCAATCGGACGGGATCGTTACCTTCCTGGCGCATACGGCAACGAGATCCGAAAAAAATGGAGTCTACAGAAAGACCGCAGATGAGCAAACACCGCCGCATTCGGTATAATTGAGAGTTCCTGCGCACATTGGTGTGGAGCGCAGAGTTTTGCCTCGAAATCCGTGGCAAGCGGGAAAAAGAACAACGGTACCCCGTTCCACGTGGATGCCCAGTTGCGTCCGATTTCTACAGCCGGCCTCGGCAGCATTTTTCATTTCACATCGATGCTAATATTAATCCGGGCAAATCTGCGGTCGCACAGCACGCGAACACGATGCCTCTTAAGACACTGAATCCCTTTCGGATCTATTTCAGAACCTCGAGTTTTACCACTGCCATCATTTTAGTTCGACTAGACTCCTCTACGGCGAGGAAAACATACAAAAACGGGAAATGCCATTACTCCTAATCACTAAATGGGCGTGAAAGACTATGTTCTGCCTTGGAGGTTTATTTTGGTCAAGGATAGCTCAGCACCTGCTCGGCGTATGGGAGTGATTAATAACTGTGAAATTCCGCTCGAAAATCACTGGTCGATTGAATGAGAGCATGTGCAACAAAGGAGCATCATGAAAAGACTTCCATTGAAACAAAGAGCTCATTTTAGACTTCATAACAATTCAACAGTAATCTACTTCATTTCATCATATCCCCCACACTAATGGAGGAATCCATCAAAATTTGATCACCTTAAAACGACGTTCTACTCTAACTAATTAAGAGTTCAATCCCACAATAATTATTTTTATTAATTTAACGAAACTTCACATACAGCAATCAATGCCAATTTACCGAGAAGTATGTAACGTGGAAGAAAAACATCCATGAAATAACAAGGAAATTCTCAAACAGCCGAGACTCGAACCATGGTCTTTGATGTTGCTAAGCTAGCACGATAACCATTTCGCTACCAAAGTGCACTTATCAGGGTAAAAAAAGACCAAAGCTCAAAGATATGAGTGAGATAGCGAAATTAGTCTTGCCTACCTACTAAACAATATGAATAATATAAAATCTATCAAATTCTTTTGGATATGATTCAGTGCAGACAAAGGAGGTGAATATCCATTTGACTCAAATTGCTAAATTGATCCAGCCAAACCCCAATCCCTCTTCTAAACGACTCAATTTGAAGCATTGCTTCAGGAACATGATGGGAAGGAGCTACGGTAATCAAAACTTGTAAGAAAAAGAGCCAATATATATCAATCAAAAATAGACAATTTAATGAGATCCAATCAAAGAGAGATTCAGTAATTAAATTTCACTGAGTATATGCCCGCCCCTCCATCATCGCTGGACTTTCTCTCAAAATGGACAGTCGCAAACAAAATCAGTCATATCCTGAGGACATCTTTTTCCGATCACCCATGGGAGTTCCTCGGTTATAAGAAACTCTAACAGAAGGGGAAAGTGCGAAATGCCACTTTTGGGAGACGAATATAGATAGACGAGGTTCGGCTAATTCTATTTTAGATTCGGACGAAGGGATGAAGCGGAGAGCCAACCGAGATCGCGTTCTAACGGCAAGCACCAACCATGCAGCAACGCATATTTAGCTACAGCCCGATTCCGGAAGAATACGGAAATCGAAAAATACAATATTTATAAAGATTGCTTTGATCCGTTCACTCTCCTGTTGGGAATCGGTAAATTGTAGACCATGAAGCCAGTAAGTCACGATGCAACTTAGAAGACTCTTGGTTCTTTCAATTCCAGAATCGTTAAACAATACAAACAATTCTTACCCTCAGTATTCGGCCATTTATTTCAATAGTGCAAAATACTGAATTATTCTGAAATAGTGGCTAATATAAGTTATTATAAGACCAACGAGCTGATATAATTGATACCATATAAATTTATAAAAATAAATATAGCTGACTGAATTCTTATTTGGAATAAAGGCTGGAGATACATGGATGATAAGGACTGAAAAACAGTTATTAACGAGGGTGACCTTAAGAGAGAGATAATTACGAAAGAATTAAAAGTTCGCATCGCAAAAGATACGTGTTCACGATGAATAACTGCTAAACAACAACATCGTCGTCTGAAAAAGCAGGATATGCTACGATTCACTTCCGTTTCTTCTAGTTTACTTTATCCTCACAGTTTCCAATGTTGCCGAAAACATTTAAAAGGCCACTTTTTTCTAATGATCTCTAATAGATCCGAAGGCTGCAAAAAATACTTCTGAACCTCCTCTTTGCGACCTTCTACGGTGAAAATACCTCGGGGTTGCAGTTGTTGGGATAGGCCGAAAGAAAGCCTCTTGACTAAAAGGCCGAATACCTACCTGGCAAAATGCATTGAACGGATTCCTATACCTTACCAGCTCCTGTATACCTGTCAACTCCTAGCCTGCACCCACCCCAAATTTTCCCTAACCCAACACCTGCTCAATGACCGCCTCTGCCACCATAACCTTCCACCTCTAAAATCCTGGCATCCACCGAAGGGAAAACCTATCAGGGTAAAAAAGGCCAGAACCCAAGGATTTGATTGAGGCGACGAAATTACTCTTACCTAAAAACCTCACTTCCCACAGAAGACTTTAACGGTATAGGGCTCGATTAACAATTTAACTTTGCTTACGAGCAACGGTATCGTTTCATAAACGCAATCATGGCAGAGAGCAGTGAGAAATCAAACATAATTACATGTGAGAGGAATTGACCCAATGCGAATGAGACAAAGGGGAAAATGCCGTGATGCAAGAGAGTGGGAAACTGATGAAACGGTATTAAAGTAGACTTCTTTACGACCGAAGGAACGGATGTCGGGAGTGGAATTCATGGCTGGAAAGATTTCGTACCGCACAGCTCTGCGCAGATTTAAAATTATAAAGTAAAAATAAAACGAAACTAAACAAACGATATTGGATATCTTAAGTATTTAGAAGAACTTCTCCTGTTGAGGTATTTCAAAATTTAGCACCGATAATAAACGTAAGAATGGTTTCAGAACAAAACGGTAATGACAAATGGTTTTGATTGTACTTCAGAGGTTAACCAACGCTCTTGTCGCGGGATGATACAGACGCAGGTGCCGCATTAACGATCAGAGAAGCCTATTTAGAACTTCGATCCCCGATACGATGAAAAATGTGGCCATTCCGAGGTAGATTCGAAATTAAAAACCATCGAGCACGGAAATTAATCGGCAGCAAACTCATTTCTCACGAGGGAAAAGAGCAGAACCGATCGGACATTCCCCGTGAAAGCGCCCCTCCGAGGGATGCAGACTAGACACCAAAAACGGATGTTAGAAAATGCCGCGTCCCCATCATGGGAAACAGTAATGGGGAGAAAGATGGCGTAAAGGAGGAGAAGAATGGAGGGGAGCAGGTGGGAGGGCAAGGTGTTTGAGGTGAATGAGTGGGAAGGGAAGGCGAAAGGGACGTGGGAACTGGGATCGGAAGGAGGCAGAACAAGAGGGAGACAGATAAAAAGGGGTGGCCGACAAAAGAGATGTTTTCGGAAAGAAGGAAAAGAGGGGATAGAGTGGGCGATGGGAAGGTGAGCTTGGTTCGCCGGATGCAACCTCCAGAGAGGGCGGTAAGGAAGAACGGGAGATGGCGGAGGTCATAGGAGAGCGATGGATACCACGGAAAATACTACTCGGTTCGCACGGAGGGGGCGTTCATTATCGCGTCGATGTAATGATTCGAGAATGGCTCGAGTCTGAAAAGTGTGACCTGGAAAATGCACACGTCCTTTTCCGAGCTCAATGGCAATCAATGCGAGAGAACTTTCCTCGCCTCGGAAAGACTTGATTTGGTTACGCCGGCCTCAGAGCCATCGACAGTCGTGTCACCTATTAATTCTTGAGACAGACGGTGATTTTCTATAAACAATAAGGGGAATTACTTCGGAGGAGATAACTTAGACAATTAGTGAGGTGATAAAAATGGTCAAAACATCTTTAAACAATAGCCATCGACAAAAATAGACATAAAATGGCCCCAAAAATTTTATTCTAAAATATATAGATTCTTTATAATATCTCAGAGGCAGGGATCAAGTTACAATCTACTTTTCAGTTGTTTATTATATAATAACTGCAAACTTCATCAGTGCTAAATTTTAATTCCAGCCGAATTTCGGAGAAATTTAAAATTACATGTTCAATTCTATGTGCGGAGGAAAATTAGAGAACCATAATATCTCCACATAATCAGCAAGACATGATTAAATCAAATCTGGGTCAAAGCACGAATCTGCTTTCATAAAACATACCGATTTCAGAGAGCTAAATTAAATACTATCTGACTTAGGACTATATTAGTATATATAGATAGCCCATTAAAGGGACATTTTCAATGCTGTGCATTGAGCTTGTTTTCTCATAACCTTTGATACACTCGTTACTCAATTTTTGGGCATCTTCGTCCAATAACTATTCATCGGAAACGGTTAACAAAATCAGCCGGTACCGCTCTAAATTGCGACGGCGCGAAAATACGACAGCGCAATAGAAAAGAGGGGAAATCTCCCAGCAGGCGTTTCTCCATTTAGAACTCAAATACGCACGCTTTCCCTCGGCTTTCTCGAGCGAAAGTGTAGCCGCCGTATAATCGAGATGTTTTATAACGAAGTATTTTAATCAGTCCTTACGACCCCAAGAGGATGCGAAAAATCAAACATTCAAATGGACGGAAGACGTCAGAGTATAAATTTCATAGAGATCGACGACTTCGTCACATTCTGCCTTAAGGACAGCCCGAGTGGTCGACTTGGCAGAAAGTGTGCGCAAGACATTCTAAAAACGAGCGCATAGTCAGCAGACAGTCGAAGTCCAAAAGGCGTGCGTTTCGAAATTACTGTGCTGACATACACCGTTCACAACCGACAACTCGAAAACTTCTCATTCGCACCGATATATGAATAATCTACGTTTCGTCAATTAGCTGTAGAGATATACATCAAATGATGAGAGATATACGAATAAACCGGGGTGTAAAAAAATTATCAAATTAAATTTCACGATAACCGAAAAACATCAGTTTTTAACTTAAAAGACTGACAAGGAGCAGGAGTAACGTATTCCTCCGTGTCGACGAAAGATTCGTCGATATATTTATCAGTGGAAATCATCGAGGTTACGAGCATTGCACGAGGTTTCTCATCCAGGTCGGCTTTCTCGTTAAATAAGTTCGAGAATGACATCAAAGTAGAACGAGGATGTAAAGAAGCTAGCATAATTTTCAACGTAAATTAATAAAGCTTTTTATTTGTCGGAAGGTTATCTAATTAACCTATTCCAGAAATAGAATTGTATTTCACTATCAAGGCTCATCGGAACATACAATAATTCTGCCAACATACTTTTAGTTTGCTTTACGGCCTACCGCCCAGCCCTCAATATTTCAAGCTATTTAAAGAGCCCCACAGTTAATTCTTTCCAGAAAGTTTCAAACAGATTTCTATCCTTGAGATAGATAAATTAAGGGGAATAAGGCATATTTTGGTTGGGATCGACCCATAAAGAAAACATGACATTAAATTAATTCTATTCATTTATTTAGCGAAAAATTTCCAATGAACTAATAAATTTTTAAAAAGATCGCAAAGTTTATTATCAGCGGCCCACGATCTCTTTAAAGGCGCTTATAAGTGAACTATGAAAGCGGAAAGGAGGACTCGGTTGACATTATTAAAACAGAAGCATAAGGAAATACTCAATACTAATAGAATACTAAAATAATTCCTAAATATTGATCAATAAAATAGTCTATCAATTCCCGATAAAGAAAATGATTTTCCTCCCAAGAAAGTTTGCTGTTTTCTCGCAAACATACATTCTAAATTAATTAAGGATTCATCTATATTTAGCAACTCGTACTTGTCACTTTCTCAAATGTCAAGGACGAAGAAAAAAGATTTTAATACTTATTTTAAACATCTCGTGCTGCGGAAAATACTGAGATTAAGAAATTTGAGATAGAGATAGGAAGGCGTCAATTCGATGGACATGGTATCGTTCTTTGTGAATTATAGACGGAAATACAGAATACGAGCGATTGATACAGAAAACGCCAAATGTGTGAACGATAGGCTGTGGGGTTCTCCTCTACTCTAATGAAAATCGGGGACAGAAACAATGTTACCCATTATGTCTCGATGGATAAAAGGACAGAGATAATCATAGTCCACGAAAAAAATCACCAGCACCATTATGGTCCGCATACACGTCTCACAGGACGAAATCAAGGGGCCAAGGGATTCCGTGAGCGTAACATTTCCAACAAAAAAGATCACACGGCGACGAGGAGGCCCTCTCGGGTTCTCCCAATTTGGAAGTTCTTTGGGTCTCCTGCAGTGCCAGCCACAGGCAGGACTCATGCTTCGAGTAACCCATGTCAACGTGCATCTTGAAGGTGGACCATATATAGACCCGTCGGAATCTCGAGACGATTTGCACAATACTTACTTCTGGTCCAATCGCAGCGACTGATTCCCTAATCTGCGAAACCCAAATACCGCGTAAATGCAATAAATCACCCCATAGCCATTTTCTTGCAATTGATGGCACACTACACGAAAGATCGTTAACGATTACCTTCTCCTTTTCAATCTCCATGCAAGTGACGTCACTTGACCCTTCCAGCCGCCGGGACCACTTCGATTTGGATCCGCGGGGAAATCCCGTCGAAGAAAGTTTACGAAAGATATGCCTCGGATGCTGATATTCCAACGTATAACATCAAGAGATCCGTAACGAAGCGACTCATAAATAACGTCAAAGAATGATTTTATTTGGATGAGCTCAACTACATTTCTATAGCGTATTATTTCACGTCAGCTACATTTCTATAGCGTGTTTCGGTTTTTAGTCAGTAATGATAAATATATGGGAATTACATTCTTTGTGATTTTCTCTGTATTGCAAGAATAGCTTAAATCAGGGTCGTCTCTATGCGGTGCTCCTCGATCTAACAATTGATAATGATAATCATGACTCTTAGCTTAAATGGGAAGATTTCGACTCTAAAACTAACTAAAAACACCGGAACGCAGAACAGAAATGCCCACTTCAGTATTTTATAGGCACCTTCGCCCAAAAAAGGCCTGCTCTTTCAATTCTCGTGCCTGGGAATCGCATGCGCCCGGTAAAAATCATCCAAAAATTCTTCTCTTGAGGAATAATGCGATCAACGGAGCAGCTATTTAATCTCTTATCCGAAGATTATTTCTCAAGGAAGTCCCGCAACTAATACCGATTAATTCTCTAAGGAGGGGAATATTTGAACCTTATATCAAAATCCGTTCGACAGAAACCAAAAGCGGCTAACACATTCATTCCTTTCTAGAGCTTAAAATCTGTAAACGAAGTATGAATTTTGCATTTTAGCTAATCATACAAAACAGCTTGAATTTACTACGTGATAATGAGTCATAGTCGATGATCAATATGTCTCTGATGATATAGGCGAGTATTTGAAACCAATTTAATTACTTTTAGGTGAGGCGATTCTAATGCAATGTAGAATTTTTAACGATAAAAAAACTTTACCATTAGTCTTCTATCCCTAAAAGATGTTCACATCAATTATATATATAGACATAATGCTACGTACTCTATTCGTGCGTGCAGTAATATTATTAGTTGTATGGGTTAGCAGGGATGTCCGTAAATAAGATTTTCCACGAATACGTGAAATAGGCTTTCTTTTACTGAACTATCTTAATCAGTAACTAGATATTAGAATAGATTAACTATTTAATTTAAGTCAGAAATTTCCAAAAATCTGATTTCCGATATATCCTGTTAGGATACATCATATCGGCAAACGACTCTAAATTTGTCATTCGTAGAGCTAAATTATAAACGCAGAGAGGATAAGCCAATCAATGAAGATAGTAAACGAAAGTATAAAAACTTTCTGATATGTAAACCCGCGACTTTCTCATTTCGTAGTAATATATTGTTTAGTCTTCACAGCCAAACGCAAGCATAAGAATTTGTCAGGGTCTCAGACATGAAGGCATCGCCGGACGGCTTCCTTCACAAGAAATACACGGCAAGGCACGAAATGGAGGCAATTTTTAGGGCGGTTTCAGGGGTAGACTTTCCCTCCGGAACAATCCTAGCCTCTTTCCCTCATCCCACTTTCTAGAGCTGCTCTTGACATCGACAGCTGTACACAATTAAAATGGCCACTGAGTAATCTTCGAAACACCGCATCCGGTAAATCGCATCCTCTCATTGACAATTGTCGACATTTTCTTTGATCGAACTGAATACTGCAGACGACACTTGGGGATAAAGTTATGTAAAGATCCGTACTCGACCGGAAATATCGACTTTGAATACAGCGAACATTTCATCAACCACTTATGTGAATTCTGGTTGTTGTGATTTCTTTATTTGCTACGATAGGCAATGGAGCTTTTTCAAAATTGAGAAAACATCAATTATAATCATCCGTGTATGATTCGCATTACAAAATAGTCCCAAAATGAGGGAAATTCCTTCATTTACTAGTAAATCCTCTCTCTCAATACCACCCTAATCCCGAGAGAACAAAAATTCCGACCGCCAGAAAATAAAACATCGGAACGCATATTATCGAATTCCACGACGGGCATAAATTGACTACATGCAGCATCGACGTGCATTCCCCAATGGGCGGCCGCAATCCAGGACACTCGAGGGCCATCGTCCATGATGATGGTTCTCCCCTTCACGTCGCCAAATTGAACGAAAAACTACCGCAGGAAAAGGCATGCAGACGTCCCCTCGCAGCAGCAACTTTACCAATCGCATCTCTTCCCATTACTGCACATACACATGAGCTCGACCCAGACGCCTCTCGTCCCCTCCCCCAACCTCCGGGCCAACTCCCGAGGCGAGGAACAGTTCCGAGAGCCGCTCCATCGATCCCCGACTCCCACCCTCTCTCGGCTGCGGCCCTACCGGCCAGACACCGCCGCCACCCACCCATGGGCACGCAGAGTTGCCACGCGCGAGCACAATACTCGATCAACTCTGCATACATTACGGGGCCCACCAATCCGACCGTCGCCGCGCTTATTAAATGGGAGATGAGAAAACGATAATTACTACGCGTCTCCCGCGAGTCCCACGCTTATCCGCCGACGTTTCCTCTTCCTGGACTAGGAAGAATATCAATTGAGTTCTACACTCGATCGAAGGAATCCTGTAACGATTAAGTAACGTGGGTTGTAACGCTGTTGAAGCAGGAAGAGAAAAATACCGGATATTTAATTCTTATCGGCATATAAATACACTAGGAAACAGTTTAAACTACTTTTCTGCGACTACGATCACCAAATTAAAGAGCGACATGTGCGAAGGATTCGACCCAAGAAGCTCAAAATGCTTATCGCCGCAGGATCTGGACCCTTGCTTCGGTTTCTTTGTGTCAAGCTCGCCCCCATTCCCTCGTTTTTCACTTTCTGTGGTCTTTGCTTCGGAAGGACTAAAGCTGGAGCAGTAGTATCGTAAAATGCTTCAATACCTATGGTCATTTCGAAAATATGGTCCCTAACCGGGCCCGAACCCGGGACAGCTTTCACCCAAATCGAACCCGCAATCCTCTTTGAGTTATAATTAATCAACTGAAAATATAACAGTAAATAGACTTCAGAGGTTAATTATAATTACAACTTTAAATTAATTTCTCCTTCAGAAAAATCTCATTAGTCCTCAGTTCAGTAAGCTGGGAGAAAAATATCCCGTGAAGTTCTATATATACATATGACCGTTTAACTTATTTAAAATAGTCCCAGTTAAAGCGGAAAACTTTCCAACTCCTCAAAAGATGAATTAATCATTATCGATTTTTGCTATTCTGTCATTCAAAACCGAATTTTCTGTTCGTTTCATAACTTCCTGCCCTGCATGCTGATGCAGTGAGTAGCGAAATGAAAATTTTACCGGTCCAAACCCGGACGAAAGAGGGTAAGGGCATCTTGACCTCTGTAAAACGCGCAAGACTACCGGATATCCTCTGAATTGGACCCAAGAGCGGAAAAAATCATGGAGCATTTATTAATATCATTCTCTTAACATAGCTTTAAAAAAATTTCATACCTCTGCGAATCACGATAAGTCACCACGAACATATGAATATTGTCTCCATGCACCTACCAAACGGTTCAGCTATTTTAATGGCGCGAGAGGAGCATAAAAAGTGCTTATGTACGAGGTACGAGAGAAGCAACGTGACCGGAAATGCGAAGGAACTGTTTTCGACGGCGGCGATCAATCACAACAGTCGACGACACGGGTTGCTCACTCTCTGCAGAACCAATGCGGTCCCTCGACATACGACCACTCCAAATGGACTGCGAAATAAATTAATCGACAATACAGTTTCGCCCAATCATTTTTTAATCAGTGAGGATGACGTTTTTCTACGAAAACAGGAACTAATAGTTGAATAAATCAAGAAGTTTCATGGAAGTCCCGGAACACGGAAATACCGAACGGGCACTAACGAAGGAGATTCCAACTCGTGAAATAAATATTAGGCCAATAATATCGCTTTCGCGAATGATTAGCGATCGTATGCTAAGTGATAATTTAAAAACCAAGAGGATATGATGAGGTAAACGTGATAGTGACGCAAAAGCATGAATATTTACTAATCAGAGCAGCGAAAATTTTCCTTCCTAGTCTTAATATGCAAGAAGGTCATTCCAATTTTAGTGGCGCATTGATGCGGGGTCGGCATTCCGCATATATTCATCAGAACGGCATGTTTACTAACCGTGAAAGAATTTTCAAAGAGAAATTCAATTAAAGGATTAGTTCACTGATCACTTGGGGGGTTAAATTAAAAGAATCCACACACAAAGAACATCACAGATAATGACTAATTCTTCGTTTCGTAAGGAAAGAAAGACCTATTTAATCTAGAATCCATCAAATTTCAAAGGGTAGCGTAATGCGCAACGGTTATAGAAGTAATAATCATTGCGCCATTTCTTAAGATGAGATCTTGGCGCAGAGATGCCTCAAAATTTATAGATTTTTCGCCAAAATTTTTACGTCAGCGCTAGATTTGAAGTAATTTCACTTAAAATTCAACTGGGGAGAATCCAACACTTTATATACATTTCAATTTGAAACTTCAATGACGAAAAAGACGGGAGAAGGCATTTCCATATTCACGAAAAATTGCCACAGGGTAAAACCGAATATCTCGAATGAAAGGAGTCTTTGAAGATGAGCTCCACTTCCACAGGAAAGAGGTTTGAGCGAAAGAAATGAATAATTTAGGTGTTGGGCAATATGTTATTCGGACTGATTTTCACAATTGTGAGCTCAATCGCAATCCTTTTGAATAGAAATACGTTGTCGACTTTCACAGGTAGAAAACAGTTTCGCGAACAAGAGCTCTCTTGTTATAGTTACTAGAATAGGCATCTCCTTGTATTTCTTTCCAGGCTCTACCAAGCAACCCTGCCTCACAAATAGACTTATCTTAAAAGATAAGGCCACGAACTTGATAGACGAAGGAAAACGGCAAAATACTAAAGAAAATCGATGAAATATTTCTTCAATTGGTTATTGAATCACGGTGAGGTTATATTGGAAATCAACATTCCGACAGATGAGCCAGACATTTAATTATTAATGCCAGAGCCATAAAGATCCAGCTGAAAGATATTCCAGAGAAATTCTTAGAGATATTCAATAATCACAAGCGAAAATTCTTGAGTAATATTTTGAAATCGACGGTAAAATTCAAACACGAAATCCCAAATATTTTCTGCGTACATTTAAGCCCCTTTGTCATTTCCGGGAAGGAAGGGTAGAAAGGTTCGTCTGTCAAGGCATGGCATGTTTACATGCATATTTGTTTATCCATAGATATAACGGACCTTTTCAGCTGTTTCGTGGTACCAATACAGAAGAAAATGTGAGACAAAAGCAAGCTATTTAAAAGAGAAATCACAATCGTTCTTGTTTCGCCGACAAGCATTTAATCTACGAACTAAATCACTTTGCGATGATTAATAAATTAATCAGTTGATAACTTTTCGTGTGTGGCGATGAGATTGGAATTCTCTGCTCTAGTTTTTCAGCCTTCCCACACTTACTGAGACTTTCGTTCACTCCAAGATTGGTCCCCGCCCCCATGGATTTTATTAAATTATTCCGTACCCATCATTAATCTCTAGATATGGTTAAAATCCTAAGGTTCACCATTCACATCCCCAACAGAACCAAAAAACAGCCCAGACGTACTGCGAAAACACTAGTGCTTCAACTGTAGAGTATACATAATATTAGAGGGAACTCAGGCTACTCAACTACAGCAATCACTCAAGAACGACTGATTTGAAAGAGCTCGACAGCTGACCGAATATACTTCTCAGAAACCCTTAGCTTATAAGGCTCGAGCATAAATTTCGAGCCCGTCGATACTATTCATCGACGACTTTATCGAAAGGGGCGTTGTGTTCAGAGAAGATTATGAATTCAAGTCTCCCTTCCCTACCTTTTATTGCTGCAGAACACGATAAGGAAGGAGAGAAGGAAATAGGCGCACCTCGAACGTTGAATTGCGACGGTCTCTCTTCTGCGCATTCGTCTTATCATTTCCTTGAATGAGGAGAACGTCACCACTCTTACCAAGATAAATTAAATCGATTGAGATTTTATATCGGCTTGGAATTTTTTTTTAATCTACCCAACCTAAATTCTAAGCAATAAGGTTTTTTTTAACGCCAAAGCACGTCAAACTGATATCATAAAGTGATGCGATCTAAATCTATAAAATAGGCCAAATACATCGGTTTCGAGTAGTTTTCCGCGATCATATATAGAGGCACCAACTAGTACTTGAAGTAGTCTTAGACGCCAAAAACTGAAATAATTTTCATTATAATTTTACTTTACTTTGCTAACCCAAATAATTTTAAAGGACGTTACTTTATCTACAGACTGAGTGCCTGAATAAAAAGATACATGGATATATAACAAGAACTGCTTCTCCTTCGTAAAACTAATATCGATATCAAGATAAAAATAATTTTAATACGTTCTTGTAATGCACAGTTGGTTGCCAACATACTTGGATTGCTTACACCTGGCTGTGTTGAGACTGATTATATGTTGTAATGGAAAGTGATCAAGCAGGAACGCCAAGGTGACATACCTTTAGGGTTAATGAAAATAATATGGAAAGCAGCTGTGAATTTACTAATGTCGAAGCGGGTAAAACCGGGACGTTGACTTAAAACCAATAGTAAGTCAATTTCATATTCTCTCAGGAGACTGTATGCAGCGTCACAACCTCACGAAAATCCATGCTTTAAGTATTTTTCTTATTAAAATCTCCGAATCTTCCGTTATTCTTTCAAACATAGAAAACTGAAAAATTGACCGGAACCACAACGGGACAGTCCCGGTCAAATCGAGACATAGGGCAATGCTACAAAATACGAAATATAACGATAAAACTCTCGCCTGATTAAAATAATTATCTTCCATTGACATAAACTTTCAGATCATAAAATTCCTGTTATTTTTACGTTATCAAAAAGAAATGAACTTCGAAAACGAAAATCGACACTAATTACTTCTTATCTTATCTTGGAGGTCAGTTTCCACTCCGAAAAAAACATTCATTCAAATTTCAAACCCAAAAAAGTGTCGTAATATCGAACCGCAGAGAGTCCACTTCTCTTCCGTTCAATCTCTGCATAGCAATATCTGCAGAGACCACAGAGAAAACTGCCGATAAAGGCATAGCCCTCCGCCTGTTATCGCCTTCTCTCCTTCCGTTTTAACACTTTGGACGCAGCGTTTCTTTTGGCATAAACATTTTCTCTCCAATTTTCATCTCCACCAATCATAACCAATGTTCCAATTCCAGATGACTGCGCAGAGTATAACCAACGCCTTCTACGCGATCTTTACACGGAAATCATGGTTAGAAGGCATGGATATCGAAAGCATGCCACAAAAATTGAGCCAGAAATAGAACGGTGGCTCGGCTTTGGAAATGTTTGTTGCAGGCCACGGAAATTTTCGTACTTGGCCTGAATAATAGAATACATCGCCGGAACTGGGCTCGGACGAAGTGGGCGATTGCTCAAGGCGCCGAATGCGAAGAAGCGGTTGAGGAGGAGCTATTCGATATGCAAATTAGTACGAAAGATAAGTTGTACTCATTATGGGGAATCGGCAAGATCATCGTAGTATTCACACCCATTCCCATCGATCTGCACCTCCCTTAAAATTAAGCTACGGGTCAAATTCCATCACTATAAATTACTCTTCTCTACGAAAACCAGGTTCAAAACGAGACTTGAAAGGGGTAAGACTCGAAAATAATATGTAAAAAAAAGAGTCTCGAAGTTGCGGTGATAATTCTGTTACCCATGTTGCACCTCGCCGATCCTCAGCGGAATTGTGCAGCCTTTGAAGAGAGGGCATGACGGGTCACGCTAAGCCGAGTTAGGGTTTCCACACACGTTACTAAAACGCAACATCAAGGACTTCTACCATCACTTAGAATGTTGCCCGAGAATTTTAACTAGCTTTTTTTCATATGTCAAAGAGTCATTTCTACGCGGAAGTACGGAATTATTATCAGCGGTAGATAAAAAAAGAAAACAAATTAATCAATGAATAATTCATAGTATGAGAATTGGATGGAATAGGAAGTATATGTATTTATTTTATTTATTTCCTAAAAAAATATACTCACAGAACGATTACATTGAGGCACTCAACAAAGAACATACGCAGAAAATCCATCTCATAGCCAGAAAATTCCCGGATAACTGGAAAATTCCGGTCATACGGCAATCCGGAACTTTCCGGTTGTCCAGGACTTTAATCCGGGACCTTGGTGAGGAAATGCAAGTTAGCAATTCCCACACCAAGGTCGCCAAATACTATATATTCCATTAATTATTTCCGCTGTTGAGAAAGTAATATAGTTAATAAATATAATGTATACGATGGGCAAGAGTGGTTATTGGAGAAAGTTTGTAGCCTTATCTGCACTAAGATTCGGATTGAGAGACTGTCAATACAGACTACCGAAAGTAAAACTGCAAGCGATTCACGGCGTAGGAAACCAATTGGTGATGCAACTTTAAAAGCCCTGTATTGTGAATTCGTTCATTATGGCTCGCGCAGCTTTAACCGAGCCCCGAGTCGGGATTATAAATAAAGATGGGGCGTTTAAATCTCAATGGGAAAACTCACCGACGCTAAATTTAGTTTTGCACTTTAAATTTCATTTCGCCAACTCTTTGAGTTGAGCCCGTCCATTCGCGAAATGCAGCTCGAGACACGCCCACTTTTGAATCGGTTTCACTCCGCGAATTGGATCAAAACAATGGGAAATTCCGCTCCTCCGAGATAAGAACTTCCGCGAATTGATTCTAAACACCACGAACGTTCCCGACTAACATTTAAACGTATCTTCCAACATCTCCCGTGGACAAACCCAAGTAAAAAAAACAGCCACCCTTCGTGGGCTCCCCTCCACGGGAAACACGTTCGTGTCATAAACCGCATTTCTCTGGACGGCTCCGGAAACTCGACAGAAACCAGCAAAGGTTCGTCCACCCTTCCCGAATCCCTACGTCCCCGGGCTGCACCACCACCTCTCCCGGAGACGCCATAAAACTGCGTTCGGACGCGTCTCGGGAGCTCCCAACTTTCCCCGAGGGGAAAAAGGGGGCGGGGACCGCGAAGATAGCGCCTGAAACCGGGTCGAACAAGACGTGGGTAATCCTACTCCCCCAGCACATGGAATGGCCTCCTCTGACAACAGGACAGAGGCGCGTGCGAGTGGGTGGCGACGGAGAGCCGTGAGGAAAGCGGCGCGGATGGCGTCACTCGGCGAGATAATTGCGACGGAAATGGCGAATACACTGCGCCTTTTTAAATACATTGTATGCCCGCCGATTTTCACCGGCCTATGACAACGGGCGGGAGATGGGATGGGTCCTGGAAAGTCCCTCGCATGATTCCGCAGATAAGAAGGCGGAGATTAGACTTAATTGCCTCGCGTTTCGCTCGTTCGGGGGAAAAAAATGAGTCCATTGTCTTCGCCAAATCCGGAGTTCCGTCGACGTGTTTGTCCTCGCCTTCGGGCTGCTGGAAAAGTACAGGTAGAAGCGCCTCGCGTACCGCTACGTTCATAAAATGTTTACGGTAACTATCCAGAATCTCACAGAAACCAATAAAACGTATTCAAAGAATGCAGATCATCACTAAACGATTATGAAAAGAATTAGGTGGATGAAAACACTTCCGTTCCCACTGTTAACAAGGATGAAATTGGAGAGCTATTCAACATACTGGAATGGCCAATAAAGAATGACTTGACAAAGAAATACACCCAACCGAATTAATATATCTTCTCAAAGAGACAAATAAAATTGAAAATTTTATACTTTACCACAAACTATTTTTATTTCACGACCATTCGGCCTGTTGGGTAATGATGATGTTCTGAATAAAAATACTCTGGTAAAGAGTAAAAGTTTCAATTCTGTCTACAATAAGGGCAAACTACCACAAAGTTGAAGCCAAGCTATTAGGGTACTCATCTAAATCTAAATCTAAAATTCTCAGTGAGCTAATATGAATAAACGTACGTATAAATAACGCATTAAATGCAAGTCCGGAAGCAGCTCTATAAATTTCCGAAAGCAAGAAAGGTATTTCAATTTTTCACCTATACACGTAAGCAAGTTCGGACGATAAACCACAAAATAATCAGTCACCCTGTGCTAATAATTCAGACGATAACAACTCTCGTTACCAGGAACATTCCATCTCGAGAAACACCGAAATGTGTCACGCCATACACTTTCCTAACTCGTTCTAGTTTTCAAGCGCTGGCCACGGAAGTCAAAACATTTAACTTGGATCCAGTGCGTGGGATGGCGCTACGGTCGTTAAATGGCCCCTCCAATCCTTGTGGGCCTTCGACAAACGAACATCAGAAACATTATGAAATAGGCCGAAATACTTCGCGCGAGATCCTCATTAAACCCGAATATTCACTAATGGGTGAAATGTAAAAAAATTCTGGCAAAAGTTATGGCTGGACAGCGTGGATGGCTCGATTCGTGAGGAAGTGAAAATAAGCACTCGTGTGGCCTACATGCCCAAGGAATATCTCTGAGAGGAGATGAGGCGCTTCTTTCCCCGCCAATTACGACATACTTTAGGATCAGATTGACGCAACGCACTGCTACCCAATCATGAACCGCTGAGTAACTACAGATACGAGCAATCCCTTGATCCAGTAGTACTTACGAGATCATAAACACAATTACTAGGAAAACAACTTTATTGGAACGAAGGCGAACGAATTACCGCGGGGGGAATTCCGGAAAGAGACGTCTTGGAGACGATTTCTGTAAAACAAGTCTCAGAAACTTACATGACTCGCTACATGATAGTGCACGAACCAGACGATATCCGGAAGCCAATCAAGTCCCTCTCCGTAAGGTTGTAAATAACTTTCCTGTTCTTAAGAGACACTTAATCCCAGAGACCATGAAGAGTAATAACATGTTCTCTACTGGAGCTAATGACGATTTTTAGTCTATTTTTCCATCTATATTATTAAAGCTTTTCGAAAAATCATCACTACGAAGATTAAGTACTAGTAGTAGATGGCATAGTAACTCCAGCAAACAAGAAGAGCGATAGAGGCATCGTCAAAGTGTTAAAAGAAATTAATATTTAAAACTAATTTTAACAATTTAATGGCTACTTCTGGTCGTTCTTGAAGCTAGAGGTATGTTATATAATGATGTTGGTTTTTAATAAACCCCCTGCCATACGCCACTGGCGACTTGCAGAGTATGGATCTAAATCAAACACAAAAATTTAAATTCTTTCCGCAGAGATTTGCAAGAATCGTCATTGCAGATATTCTTAGACTGTGACATGAATGTCATATTTTATTTCTGCATGAAAGAAACGAGAAATGTCATACAAAGGTAGGAGAAAGCTGTTTATAGTAAAGCCCAACAAACCAAAATTATATCAAGGAAGTCACAAATACATAATTTGTACTTCGATTTATGAGATGAGCATTTAACTCACGGTAAGAGTCCGAAATACAACGGAGAATTCTGCACGCTATAGTTCCTAAGGCTCAAAGGAAATGTGACATCAACATCAAAAAGTTGGAATATCAGAACTCGCAGAGAGAGCCCATTTCCACATTCAAGAAAATATAATACAGGTTAAAATTAAACCTGAATTCAAGGATTTTCTGAGATGCTCTCACAAAGAAAGAATGGCTAAGATTTTCAGCAGATAAGAATTTCAACACCGTGAAAAAGAAGAAGAGAAGCGTATCCTACCATACAATATGAATCACTTCAAGTGATCTAAATGATTCCGATTCTTCTTTGTGAATTTGAGTACGTGATCAATTCAGAAGTACTCCCTATTGGATTAGTCAGCATTAGATGCTGATAAATATCAATCATCGGAAATATTCTTTCAACTTGATTCACTTCTCATATTTTCGCTGGGCTTCCTCAGGAACACCCACTTCCGTCGAATTCCACTGGTCTAAGATTCATTTACAAGAGTGACCGTGTGTTAGACAAGACAGTGACTATGTATTAGATTGATATCACACTAAAAATTTGTAGGTCTCCCTTTCTACCTCCACATAATGAGGCTGAAAGACCTACCTCAATCGTTAAAAAATAATTATAAGGTACAAATTAATCAAACAAAATAACGACCGACTTTGAAGAAAATTTTAGGTTCAGGAGCACTGATGCAAGACTATTAAGTTAAACCTAGAATGGAGTAGATTATACTTCGCTATTTTTTAAGACCTGCTGAGGCTCTGCTAAAGCCTAGTATAAGCAACACTGAAGATAGCTGATAAATAAATTTTTTCAGGAGGAATGATTCTTATGGCTACTAAGAGAGCAAGTAGCAGGGCAGGTTACCGGAAAATTCCTTTTCAGCGAAACCAACTCCGTAGCCTCGATATACCACTTTTCAAACATGACAACCTTCAACGGAGGGCTGCTCATATTCCCCATAAATACTGTTACAATTTCGCGATATCCAGTTCGAAAATTCCTTATTGATAGTTTTGAAAACGCTACAAGGCAAGAGCAGATATTGAAAAGTAATTGTTTTTATTTCTGAAAAAACAAAATCATTAAGATACTAATGTTATCGAAGAGTAAAATTCGAGAAATATGAGCGGTGATATCTAGGAGCTATCAAGCACCGTTGGTATACATATTATTGAGTTGTTGTGAAGGAAATTCTAAGAAGATTGAATGAAATATGCAAATAGTACAATTATGTTTGTGCTGGAAAATGCAAGTTGTATAAAGACACAATTTATCTGATAAAAGAACTCAGAATCAACATAACTACCTTATCATCCATGGAAGAATAAGTTTACAGTCACCGACTGTCCTCCAGTGACGGAAAGTCATAGACAATTTAAAGTGATTATGATAACAGCACTCATAACAATAGTATAGCATGACTTTGATGATCGCAATCATTAAAGTTAGTTTCAAGCAATTATGACAAACCTTTTAATCCTTGCAAGCGTTTTAAAGTATTCCACATCATAAGGAATAAGGAAATGGTAAGAATATCATAAAACACATATTACAAGGCTTTTGAAAACACAAATCTATTTCAGAAAATCCGCCCGTTCTTAAATTAGCGCGGTGGGCTCCACCGAAGTGATATATATTCAAATTAGAGCGAAAAAAATTTCTCCACACTTCCTTTCCTCAATTTCAAGGATAGCAACTACAGCCGGTATATGAAACTCATCTCGATTCCTGCTAACCAAAATGTGAAAAAAGATTTAGTAGCGTGGAGGTTAACGTTTTATGAAGTCTACAACAACAACAAGCAAGGATTTTCAAGACGTTCTTCTCCTCAAGGTGCCTGGGCTGATCAAACATTCAAATAAATTCTTCATAATCTGAAGTTCATTTAGCAAGGCTTAAAATACTTCGAGAAACCGCAGACAACCTGAGAACCACTTCCCTCTCTTTCCACCATTCTACGGTTTTAATGCATTCGAAGTCGGTTCCTGTTCGAATTCCGCTAGTCCTCATTTATGGACATTCGTGGGCGTACCAGACAACTTCGCCTCCTTCACGTCTTACATAAAACTATCGAGGTCCAAATGAATCCGCAAAAGGCATCCCAATTTATCCCTGTCAATCTATACACATTCTCAATTAATTTCACTACACATTATAGATCAAGATAGCATTTTTGGGGCCATTGGTCAAAGAAGCTACCGCGATCTAACCTATTACACGGTAGCAACCGCAAATGAAATGAAACCAAATTGAAAAGCAGGAACATGAGATACTAACTTCGCATCTGAGAAAAACAAACATCTTTCCTATAGATCTCCAGGCTTGAGTTCTCCGAAATCAAGGGGAAATTAAGAGAATGTAATCCAGCGAAAAGACGCGCTCTTCCGCGGTTTCCTCCGCAGACAAAGTTTGTTTTCCGGTTCGCTTTCACGTAATTCACGCAGTCTCCGGATTCTTCTTAATAATACTTCGCCATTTTCTCTAGAAGCGACCCACATTTTTACAATTTACACTCGGATCCTCGAGTCACTTGTGTCACTAACGAGCGGCGAATGGTTCATCTAAAGCTATATGGGCGAGTGGATGGTAACGAGTAATAGAATCGTACGTGGTCCACTTATGCTCGAGTAGTATAGGGCCAATGGTGGGGATGAAAACAGGGAGTCTGCGGCATGGATCCCAACTCCTAACGGGAAATCTCCTTCTCGACTTCGGTAACGCATTATGTAGGCCAACGATGGTCCGGCTTATTGTTTCGTCCGACAAAAACAGAAGGTTTGGTAAAGCTGAAGAACATTTTGGGTATTCTTGCCTCGTGAAGAAGGAAATTACTAGGATATATGAAGACAGTGCTGTACATTTTTCGAGGAGGCGGAAGTAGGTGTAATCAAGATTCGAAAGACAAAATTATTAGACACAAGAAATCAGATTGCAGAAGCTGAAATTAAGAAACACAGCACTTATCTCTCGGAAGCAAAACAGCTACACGATCTACGAAAATATATGTGCGGAAAAATAAGTTCCTAAAAGCCTCATGACGTGCTTAATGAAGACGGGCTTGGGCGTCACGTAAAAGGAAATGGTCTCTTCGTCACAACATGGAGGAACTTATACCTCATTATCTTATTCCGAAATTCTTCCCAGACGAGCTGAGATAACGAAAACCGGAAATTTGCCTTCGGGAGAAGAGTTAACGAGAGAGGAGATTCCATTCGGTTTCCAGAACCCTAAACGTAACATCCGGTTACATATAAAATGAAGGTTCTGAAGCGATTCGCTTCCTATCAAACAAACAGATTACGGTCCCTCAGAACATATAAAAAAATCCATGCATATCATGAAGACCTTCTAACTATCGAGCTATATGTAACAAAAATCGAATGGATGATTCACTGACTGTATTCTGATTTTCTTCAGGAATAGATACGCACATGAGAATGAGATTCGCGGTACGACCAAGAGTCTTCTAACAGGAAAGTGGCGTTGAAGGAATGCAGCAGGGATGGGTCCACTTCGGAGGAAATGGTTTGGTGGGCCATATCGCAACCCGGATGGAATTCTCAAAAGAGGCCAAGGTTTAACGTAATATTCCATTGAATAATTATAATTTATAGGACTAATTTCAATTAGCATACCACTTACGGATAGCAAACACTAAATTCCCTTCTTCATGCGATTCCAAATTATGTATAATTCATCGTAGAAAATATCTAAGACAGGTCTCCGCAAAATACTTTCTGCGAATTTCATTTTCATGAGTTTCGGAAAATTCCTTATTAACGAGAATTGGTGATCATTTAAAATTTACGAATTGCAGGTAGTAATAATTAATATTAGCTATCGAATGAAAAATTTAAGATTATTCATCTCTAATCTAATTCCAAATCTCAAAAAAAGAGGAAATCGACTATGACATACGGTAAACAAAGAGGACTATTTTCATTCCCAAAAACTCTTAGCAACCCGCAAATCCTTTAACGATAAAAAAACTCTCCATTAAATTTTATTAAAACATAAGAAATTATGGAAAATAAATACGTAAATTTTTAACTTGTTCGCCTGTGATACTATGTACAGCTTCGAATCTCAAATTCTCTTAAACATTTCGTGGTATGTAGAATAAATACCCTCAGCAATTTCTAAAAACAACCGTAAAATAGACATTTCCTGTTTAAAATACGTCATACAAGAAAATAGTAAAAACCGGTGAATCAGCGGAGAGAGGAAAAATTAGGATCGTTTTAAGGCTTCAAAGAAATACCATATTTTGACCCTTATGGAAATTTAAATGAAAGCTATAATAAATTGAGTTTTCACGCTTCATTCATAGCGGAAATGAGCAAGAATTCCATTGAAGAACCATTCAAATTCCTACGTTATTCCGAACCAGGGCTAGATAAAAGAATGAGCCAATGTGGCACTAGCTCGGGGCGCCATTACTGAAAGGGCGGATAAAAGCTAAAAAGAAGTCGTCCATGCTAAAATATAATGACATTCACACAAAACTTTTAATGGTTCCAAAAGAAATGGATGAATCTACCAGTCAGAAAGGAACTAACATACAATTGATCCTGGAGCAAGCAAGGGTGGAAATATTCCAGAGAGACTTGTTTCTGTAGAAAAAATAAGCTATTATAAATCTATTAGGTAAAAATTCTTCAAATGAAAGCAGGAATTCGCCTGATGGCGTCATTTCTAGCGATTATTCTAATATTGCTTGGTGGCCATATATATGCAAATCTGCGATTGATTTGTAGGTAAACATTGGTCCTGATTGACCAAAAATTTCCAATCACCGTCCAAGATACTCATATCTATTTTTTTCAGTAATATTATATAACCTCTACATAATCGTGGCTCCACCGGTTGAATTTGTAATATATATTTTTTGAGCAGAATAATAACTTCAACAAATATAGGCTTCAAAGTAGAATTGGTTCAGGGTCCCAGCCTGCTTCGAGTCGGCTCTCTTCCTAACTTTCATATCTGTAGTGTGCCAGTTTATCTTAAATCTTTTACAGTAATCTCATATTTTAGATCCATCTCATATCTTTTACAATCATCATACTTGCATAACCTAATTTTTTGTTTCACACATCTCCTGTAGCATGAGTAATGAGGCAACGGAACCTACAGCTCATAATTACTGGAAGCCTTCGACGGCGATCATGGGAACAAAATGGATGTTGAGAGCGCAACCATGCGGAGAATATCGTTTTCTTCGACTACAATCCTCCTGTGGCTATAAATAAATCACATCCTCTAGTTATTCTTTGTATAACATATAATAGATACTAAAGGATCAACACCCCTACCAAAAATGTATTGAGCAATCAATCTGACAATTAACACAATGGGATCATAGCTTGCGGGCAAGGTGACAAAACACTTGACATCAATGGAAGACTAAGAACTGAACTGGAATAAGCACAAAGTTCTCAATGTGGACCCTGTCCAAGGCTAATCGCAAGATAAGAAACCATTATACATAAAACTCTGTTTACCTCGGAATGCTCAACGCTGTTTAAAAGCTGTTTACATATGCCTCACATTTTGGAGAATCTAGCACAAACCTAATTCTAAGTTACGCAAGCGATGTATATATATTACAAGATTACGTGATTATTTGGTATTACGAAAAGATATCACGATAAAAAAATAACTTAAAAGCACGGTAGTTCTTCGGAAATTACAGTTCTCAAAACGCAAGCAATATCGAAAATTTCTGGTTATAACTCAACATTATCATGGAAAGGTAAATAATTACGGCAAAGCTTTCAACTTTGCGTACGGAGTAAGTATGTCGCTGGAATCAGGGCGTTTGAGGCCCATGGGCAAATGCGTACGCGCTCCCGGAGACCGATTTTCCTTCAGTCTCATTCAAATGCAAGCCTTACTTCACTTTCTCTCTTCTTTAAGCCAGTCGAACATTTACTCCACACTACAATTTATTTAAATGCAAAATTAAGTGAGGTGTTGACGGTATGTCACACCAGATCTCACTATCATAGAGGAACACAACTCCATTTCTCTAGCACGTTGCCGTAGATCAGATTCGACTAAAACCACTTCCTTCCTCAGCGATTCTTGGAAGATGGCCTCTTTCATTGAATTACGCCACAAGGAAAATTGTAGCTCTCTCCTGAACCATTACAAAAATTAACTTAAAGGCGAATTTTTTCGTACACGATAAAACTGCCAACAAAATATGGCGTAACCCATTTAACACTCCCCGCATTCATGGCATTGCATTTTATGTGATTTTTGGTAAGATGATAATTATCATATCATGAAGTTACAAGAATCGGAGGATAGGGAGGAAAAAAATTTTAACAGATAAAAGAAACACAAGATATTTGATTCAATATCTGACTCAATACTAAAAGCATCTGCTAGTCAATGAGGGCAGCTTTTAACTTATAGACTTTTTCGATAGAGCTGTAGATAACGGAATTAAGCAGCACGTCCACCAGATGCAGGTCGAATAAATGAAAAAATTGTCGTCGTATAAATAAATGTTGGAATCCAAAATCCCTACGAATACGCATGTTCATATTACCCTGAGTTTTAGCTCTATCACTCTTAGTAGTAGTAGTCCAGTACTCTTTCGAAGAATCACATTTCAATTTTAAATCAAACCATGATGAGGATATTATGACTGCGATCATAAGCAATTCACAAAAAATAAGAGCATTTTCAACAGTCATATAACTCGTATCTTTTATATCTACATATAATAACTTATTTAAAAATATGTATTAAATTATTTGGAGTTCTAACAATAATATAATACGTATTTTAAACATATGAACTATGCACATTATGTATTTCTTAGTGATTTCGTTAAGTGCGACGTTCTTAAAACAACTCACTGGAAACAATCGAGTATGCGTAGATAAAAACAATTTTTTGCCACGAAAATATTTTTTTTAAATAATGAGCCAAGTATCGAAGCAGCAATGGTAAAATAATAAAAATATAGAGAACTGGTGATACTAACACGGCACAGATACGCGATATCAAGACTACGTCATCAATAGTTTGATATATAATGAAAAAATGTCAAAGGATTGCGAAAGTACGCGCACGTGTTGTTCGAGAGTAACTCGATGTGACTCGAGACTGAAAAATCTATTCGCGACTCGATCTACTCGTGGAATATTTCCAATATATTCTGAAATAAAAGCTGTTTCTGTCATTTCTTCGACAGTTTTGTTAGAACATTAAAAAAAACAATATTTTCTTTCTGATTAAGGACTGTGAAGCTTCATGGATTTACAAGGAGTATTTTCATATTGCTAAATTGTATGCATCGATGAAATATCGCTTAAAGAGCGGAGAACATGCTTACTATCCTACGTAACCCGGAATTTATAGTGAAATTAATTATAGGATTACGTGAAACATGAAATCAACAAGGAACTGACAATCCCGACGAGTTCTCCTATCCTTATATAAGAATTTAACGTAATTATAATAATGGCCTTGTAATCAGTACTGAAATGCCTCGGCAAAACTATTCAAATCCCGAATCCAACTTTCTCCGAGAATACGGCATACATGAGCTACTACAACCGTTAGCAATTTAGAGTCTTACTAAAGGCTGAACTGAACATGTTCAGAAATTCCCGTTAAGTAAACACCATTCCAAACACCGATACGCGAACTAGAAACTAGGTGGAATAAAAGGGAAATGACAAATCCTGCACGAATGACCCGAACCTTACTCACCATCCAAATCAGGCGTTGAATGTGTCCCCAGCGTGTAAGCTGGGTAAACAAATACCAACATCAAAGGCCCGATTTGACCACCACCATAGAAAAAGTGGGTCTATGAAATATATAATTGATTCAATACCATAAAAATTACGCTGTTTCCGTTACTGGCATCCTTTATGATATTCCAAGGAAAAAAGGATTACCAGAAGTTGAATAAAAGTTTTTTCTACGCTTACCTGAGAGTCATTCAGACTTTCCAATGCCTGCATCACACTTTGTTCTGGCCTCTGGGCCTGAAAAATAAAAAAGTCAAACAATAA
This sequence comes from Pachydiplax longipennis, assembly GCA_036926295.1. Taxonomy (NCBI): domain Eukaryota; kingdom Metazoa; phylum Arthropoda; class Insecta; order Odonata; family Libellulidae; genus Pachydiplax; species Pachydiplax longipennis. The sequence goes on from JAVFKF010000015.1 coordinate 42,449,877, forward strand.
GTATTTTGCAAAAAATATATACCAAACAATATTTAAAAAAAAATCAGTCCACAATAAATCACCACCGCTATGTTATCACCGATGCTTTTCTCAAATGTTTTGTGAGAGTACGTGATCATTATTACGTTACTATGACACGATGAACGTCATTCGCAAAATATATTACGCCATCGAGGAGAAAGAAGGTTGTCGATATACAGGCAATGAGGTAAAAGATCATGGTCAAAACGGGGAACCTGTGCTCTTAATTTCCAAGAAGCAGGCATATAACCATTAGAAATTTTTATTTTCATGAAATTGTCATCTCAACTAAAATTATAGGATCACGAGAATTTTGTACTCTTTCATGATAATCTGTTTACCAAACATTAACACCTTACCAAGATGATGAGATGCATTCTCATATGAAATGTATTCAGCTGAATCTTAGTTGAAAGAATTCATCCTGATTTTTAACAATCCTATATGATGCAAGAGTTCTTAGCTGTGTTGGAGCCAAGACATGAAGGAAATTTCAATATTTATTGCTTGCAAATACATCAAAATAGCATCGCAGTATTAATTTAGTAAAGGTTTAAGATTAATTCTAATAAATATTTAAACATGTTAAAATACGCTACTAATGTGAAACGTATTACCATATCCACTGTAGGTCTAAGAGTCCAAATTCTACTATCACTACATACTAACTAAAAATAATAATAAACTTATGATTTTTTAAATTCAAAGGAAAGAGTGCGCTAATAATAATGTTTACATAGCGAATAAAGAGGAAGCCGTACATATCAGAAGGAAGGTTTACTGAGGGATTTCCCTCCCTATTTGAGGAAATACCATGTAGATGCTCTGACGATTCTTCTATATATTGTATAGGCATGCATTGTCACATTATATGCATCGAATTGTATGACCCTGCCACCAGATCATGTACATACTTTTAGCGAGGGATTTGTGATGACAATAATAATCCTTGTAACAATAGTTGAGATTATACTACTGGGCCATCAGAAATTTAAAGAAATCTTGACGTGGAGCCTAATTGATTCTGTGACTGCTCATAAAAATTGAATATTGACGATGTTTGATCTTTTGAGTAAAAGAGAATAGACTTTTAATACAGAGGATTCCCAGATTATCTGATTCAAACATTTCAATTCAGTATACATTACAAATTTAATTTTAAAATATTCAAATATGGATGCCCAGTCGAAAACCATTCAAGATGTTTCCCTCTTATCCTTCCAAATTTTCGAAACAAAATTTCAAGAGAGAGAAATTAACAAAAAACTTCAAATTAACCAATAACAGTTGACCATTCATAGAAAGATTTAAAATGCACAAAGAAAGAAACCCCAAAAGAATGACTTTATAAAGAAAGCTAAGCAATTTTTCTTCTTAAGCAAGATTCAAGGAAAAATCACGATAGTATTGTCTGCTTAACAATCATGATGCGTGTACTCCCACCACTGTGCATTTAGTTTTCCGAGTTGTGCTTCCATTGCTAGGAAAATCTAAATCCTGCCTTGACTGATGTCTTCAAACTCATCGTTAAAACTGAACGCCTTCGAAAACGCCATTCCTTCACTCCTTTATGGGAGTTCACAAGTCATTAGATGATCACATATGAGAGTTTTTGGACTCACCAATGTCAAGAATGGGCGTCTTTAAACTCTGGTATTATAATACATTTTGGCACGCATTATGCTATTTCTTTTATGGAAATGTTCTCCATCTCGACCGAAGAGATAAACAGTGATCCCTTTCAGTCTTTTGAGTTGGAGTTTCTTGACCGCTAAATTGGATTTCATTTTCACGAGTCTTCCCACCATGCTTAGTCTCCGACTGGAAACTGTATTTTAACATCCTCAGCAATACTTTGGTCAGTTGAGAAGCATTCTATTTTAAACGAAAGATGGGCATTTATTCAAAGTAAAGAGACGGTGATACAGCGAAGGAGAGGACAATAACAATACTACAAAAAATCGGCCTCTGAATTTTCCGCATTTCATAACTTTTGTCGTAAAAAACTAACTAAATTATAGTGGGATCAAATACAGAAAAAACCGATCTATTTAGGTCTTTCTCAGCAGGCCCCTCTAAATTTCATTATAAGCACGCCCAGTCCATCTGATTCTCGTCGTTCGCTTCATTCTAGTAATTTTCCAACAAAGTTTCCAAACCAGTGATTTCATTACCATTTTTCGCCATCAAATCATCATTACGCACGCATTTTAGCCTTCATACTCCGCGATTTCCTTGACGTGACTCCACACGTGAATTTCACACAGAAACGGTCCTGACACGTACTTCCAACCCTAATTGGAGGTTACTTAACACGCAATCAAATCACGTCCTTTTTCCATTTACGCATAACATTACCACGTTCAAGTAAATGCTAAGAATATTATGATCAGTTACGGTCTTATTGATCGCCATATCTTTTTAACGGAGCTCGAATTTTAAGCGGCTCAAGGTCCTATCGAAGCTAAAAAATATCAATTTTTATTCTTAATATCAGCCGTATATCTCTCACGGAGACACTTGAGTTTCCTTAAGGGAGAATGCAGAGAGAAACCTTTCTGATAAACTATAGCAGTAATTTCCGCTGATGATACAAGAACGCGGTTTCTGAAACAGGTCACTTCCATTTCGTCAATAGGGATACCTCAGCTTAGCAACCTCTAAATAAGTTCTTTATTCTCCTCATATTTGTAGCAAAGGAAGTAAATAGGATTTACTAGAAGGTCATAATATTAAGAATGAAGAAATACAGTAGATTGAAGAGGATGGCAGAAAACAAGGGGTAAGCCAGGGGCAGAACTAGAAAGTTGTCTAGGAGGAAGGGGCGATATGAGATGATGATTCTTGGAACTCGTATTAAAATAACTTTTGGAATAGCACTTCGTCGTAGGAATTTTGTAAATTTGTAATGAACGTGGAAAAACTTCACAATCTGACTTTAATTAAAGCTCCTTGTCAGATTCTATGCAAACAACTAGTATCACCAAATCATCAACATTCTCCTTCTCCTTTCCCAAGATTTGCCAAAGGAACATGTAGAACTACAAACGTAGATAGCTATACAACAAAATTATTGCATGGACACAAGAACTGAAGCAGTGAAACGTTACTGCTCATTCTTTGAACAGAGAGAATTCTGCAAAAAAACTGATCCACTTTTTTCAGTAGTTCCGGCGCCGAATTTAACAATTTATTTACGAATACATTAAACAATTTTGAAATATATTTTGGTTGGGACGATATAAAAAAAATAGCTTATACCGTCCCTTTTATGCCTCACACCGTTATTTATGCTTATATGTTATTGTAATTTTGTGGTTACAGATAACATTTATACCAAAAGCAGAGTGAAATCTTGTCGTAAAACTTAGATCTTGCCCCTAACCTTCACATCGATCCAATTACATTCAACTATTGTTCCCGATTCCAGACAAATTTTACGATGATTAGATACATAAAAACCAATCACCAAATCTTTCATGGGATACAATATAGAAGAGGATTAGGGGGAGTGTCCCGGTAGAAAACTCATGCGGGCGGTAGTTTCCCACGGGGGCTGTCGGATAGTTCCCTTACAAAGAATCCAGTAGGATCGAGACTAACTAAAATAGACGCCTGAACCACCGAACTGACGAAATCGATGGAAACCATTCTCGGAGCATATCTGGGCGAACGCTACTTGTATCTGCAAACAGCGGGAATGGGCGAAGTGGCGCGTCGCCTGCCAAAGGCCACTTATCGTCCGGCACTGCCATAACGCACGTTGGCGCAGAGACGGTCAATAATATCAACGATAAGGTCGCCTCTGCAGCGGCGGCGGCCGCACCTTCCACTTGTGCAGAGGAGGATGCAGGAAAGATTGATAGAGGGGAGGCACAAACGGAACTGAAAAACGAACGGGATAAAGCGGATAACGGGCGAAGCAGCGAAGGAGAAACTCCAGATGATAAAGGGTGAGAAAAGACAAAACGGCACCCAAAGAATCCGTGCATCTTACCGTTTGCTTTCAGAAAATGCCAAAACCAAATACCCCGCTAATTACCGAGTGGGAAAGAGGAGGGAAGCTCTATAACCACGGTGGGATCTTCTGAATCACTCAAGAGATGCTTAATGCGATAAGCCTCATCTATGACTGTGGGGAGCTGAATAATAACATTTTTCGTAAGCTAAGCAAGCAACTGACGCATTGTTTGCCTATCCCCGGCCATGCTTACGGAAAATCACAAATAAAATACTTGCGAAAGTAACTGATACCGTTCCCGGCATCCATTTTGTTCTCAGAAACTTCCTGAGGTCGTCTGAGGTACGCTATACAAGTGATACAGATTCCTGCTCTTTGTAATATTGCAAATCAAAGGTTGGCTACCAACTGATGAACTGAAAAACATCACATTCCTTATTCTTTGCGATAAAAGAATCGCATACAATTATATTGTAGCAATACTTCAGAAGTTCCTTTTATATGAAATAAAATTCATATATCAATCAATAACTCTTAACAATTTCCATGGCAAATAATCCCAATCTAAGTACTCCGTAAATTTGAAAAGAAAAAATCTAACCCACAACCTATTCTCTTGCGGATTTCCATGTCGTCCCAAAATGGGAACTCAAACTGTAGAAGAAAAAAAGGAAATAAAACAAAGCATAGATACGCATTTGCGCATGCATGAATAAATGAAAATGGTAAGGGATGATTTAATACGAATTTATCACATACAGTTTAGCTAATGCTTGGGATAATTCGGTTGATCTCATTTAGCATTAACACCCTAGGTCAATTTCATCTTTATTTTGAGGAACCTGTAAAACGTTGTATGAAAAATACATGGAGAAAAAGCATCAATTATGGTACCAAAAGATTCATAACAAGGTACCGAGAGGAATTCCGTCTTCGATTTCAACTATCAATAACTCTGATGAGGACACTACGAACCCTTAAAATCTCCAATACCAAGGGATCTGAAACTATGGAAACTGTATTTAGAGCATCGATAACATTGACAATGGCTGAATACACTACAATACGGAACATATGGCACTCAGCATGGAATACACGGTGTATCTTTCCCTTCTTACCGGTATTATGCAGAAAAATGAACTTCTAATAAAAGTATTTTGGCAGTAACCATGATACTTCGATGACCTTAACGAAATCATCGCCATCTGAAGTCAATAATTTTCCTAAGGAAATCCTTCACGAGTCACGACGTTGAATAAAACCTAAATTATTACCATTGAGACAGACAATGAGACGTTTAGTTCAGAAAAGATGATTACCACAGACTGAGCATCCCTTTTCCAAAATGCTTGAGATCAAGGTTGTCTTGGAAGATTCCAGATTTGGAATATGATTCGGTAGAGTTCAAGATGAGACAAAATCAGACTATCAGAAAAATTACTTTAAAATTACATAACAAACATGAATAAGAATGCAACCAGTTATGAATTCAAGCACATATTTATTAATCAAACGGACCAAGGACTGAATTCTAAGGGTATAAAGAAGAGATATCGTATTCGTTGTTCTTTTTAAGACGGGGACTAAGGATGGCTATTTTTTGCTACGCCGGGTATCAAAAGATACCCCTGTCGATGGAAGGTACAGAGGATGTAAGAGTTATTCTTTGAAGATATTAAAAAAAACATAGTACTGAAAACTGTGTTGCTACAACATCACGGATATAGGAATGGGGATATTCAACCTTTATAAAATCCGAGATTCAATGAAACAGCTGTTGCTAAAAATAAAACATATCACAGGACTATAATTTCCACCAAAAGTCCTACATAAGTAACAGAATTTTTTCTGTAAGCATCGAAAACACCTACATGACATTAAGGATGCATGGTAGAAAAATAAATACACTTATAAACATGACTGCCAAAAATGCAGCTGGAAGATACCATTTCGGGATTTCCCTTAAGTGTGTCAGATCAGTTGAGAAACTCGGCAACGTTTGAAGCGATAGAAAAAGGCAAGTCTCTTGCTGTAGCTGCTACACAAGTCCAGCATAATCGTGTCGAAGTCCAAGCCGTCACCGTGGGTGATTGTCAGAGCCCCGCATGCCCAAATATAAAACTCCCATTTACTTTAGAAAAGTCACTCCGGCCGACTAGTGACGCAATCGACAAATGGTCGGACGCGTTTTACGGAAAAACCGGCATTTTCTATCCGCTGCCACAACGGCTGTTATTGCCATTTAAGTTCTAACGCATTCGAGTAATTTTTCTGCTAATTCAATATCGAGCGATACGCACATATGTCATTTATTCCGCATTGAGGCAGAATAACAGTAGTCGATGACAGAACGTGCTGTCAAAACGGGTACTAATGCAGCAATTGCCGCTAACGTATTCGGATGATTCCCCCACAAAGTACACCTGCACATATCACACTTCCGAATGAGCACGTAGTAATTACACAAAACGACGACTGCGTTTTAGCGGATTTCGTCTGCGAATTAAATTCCCCTTATCCGAAGACGAAAACCAAATTTCGCCGGCGAGGGATTCGAAGATTATCCAATATCTACGACCTGATTTCGTTATTTCGTGAAATTATATATTCCCCGACTCCCACGCAGCAATATTTTCCGTAATGTCTTGAGCCGCAAAAAACAGAACCCGATGACACGTGCTCCAGACATGTGGGATATTTAATAATCCGAAGAAAAAAAGAAGCTTCTCATAGAAAGTGGCTCTTAATAAAAACAATCCAATCGTTATCTCCGAGATTGACATCGGTTCCAAAACGACACCCGGCAAAAAAGTCACGCTTTGTTAATCGACGTATCAAAACAGAAAAGCCCGAAACGAGCACACGCGTAAAAAAAATACAGGACGAATTGGGACGTCCTAACGCCCCTGGCCCTTCCACATGAAAATTTCGAAACGCCCAAGGACACATCAACCCATTCTGTCCCAACTTACGTTAGTCACGGCAGGTGGATAAGGTCGACATAATAAGCCCTAATTAATGACAGCATGCACAAGATGGCCGCGGAATAAAATAAAAGATAGAATACAGGGGACATAATTCAACACATCCGCGATACGCGACTATGATGCAGGCAGAAGGTAAAAAAGTGGAAGACTACGATCAGTTCCAGCAAATCCCGATGATGACGTCAAAGAATACGCAGAAGATTGCGCTGGCGAAAGGAGCAACCAAATCTTATTATGATAAGCACTTTAAACGGGAAGACAAGGGCGAGAAGAGATCCTGCCAAACACATCTGATCATAAAATAAGCTGCATGAGCAGCATAATGTCCATAGTATAGGAATCCCGGGGCATGACGTCACGCACGCCACGCTCTTCCAAGGAAGAGGCGGGCGGTGCGTGTCCACTGACGTCACTCGCATGGGAGTGCGGCGTTGCCAGATCGCGCTTCCTGCAGCCAGCAGCGGGGCGGATTTTAAGAGGAGCAACGTGGGGGGAAAAGACGCAGCAGCTCTATCTGGGCGGGGACAACTTCCAGTCGGGTCCGAGGCGCCTCTCCCACCGCCTACTCCTGGGAGATGGTGCACGAGTGCAGTACTCGGCGTGATTGGTCGAAACGCGATAATGAACTGAATTTGATAGCACGAATTAAAGAAAGACAAGGCCGCGAGCAACATTTGAGGTATTTGGGTCGTGCGCGGAATTTTATGGCTTACGACATCCGATACGTTTTGCTATATATATGTATGCGTTTCGTTAACGATTAAAATTGGAATAGACCATGCCATTTCTTCATAAGATGTCGCAGAAGTATATACACAAGACCATCATTCTAATGGTATGAAAGCGGGGCTAATCGCGCCGGTAAAACCGGAACATTGCTTCGAAGTTAATACTTCGTCTGATTATGATTTAATTACATTTGCTTTTAACACACTAAGCGTATTCAGCGTCCTTACATTGTGAGAATGTATTTAAATTATTTCTAAGACTGAAATTCTATGTTTTATTTAATTCTTTCCCCGAGTCTTTCCATTGAGTCGGAGCAGCAGAAAGATTGACCGGGACTGCGAGTTCGAACCGTGATAGTCCCGGTCTTGACAGGATGTATGGTCAGTCTATACATATAGATGCTTCTTAATAAATATACAGGCACACATTTTAAAAAGGAACTATAAAAATGGCGTTTAAAGTAAAAAATTACATTCAAATCTATAGCTGCGTACGATGAGATGATTATAGAAACTTTCCTACACATTTCAACTCAAAATGGATGTCCTGCAGATCCAGGAATCTATTCTATAGTTACAGCAAATACAAAATAAAAATAGTGCCGGAGAATCATATAGAACAAATTATTGGGCCCATTTAAAAATGTCAAGAAAACTAAGGAATAGTTACATAGAAACAGCCAGGTGGTACGTTGCGACAGTTACCGCAATTAAATTGTAAACTTTTATTGCAAACTTGCATTTTTAGCTACATTTCATCATAAATAAACTGAAGCAGATAATCATAATCATAAACCCAACAATCCCGTGCCATTTTAATATTTTACTCTACATTAATAACGAGTAAAGAAAGTTTGCGTTCTTCATTCTTGATGTTCTTCGAAGCATGAAAAATCCAACATAATTGTGCCCATCTCCTGTGCAGATAAATTGCAACAGCACCAACAAACGATAATATGATTCCAGTACATGAAAAGATCGAATAATACAAGCATGCGGATACGAAAGGTAAACCTGCCACGAGAAAGACAAACCGTAACAAACTTGCAGAATGAATTACGCCTTTTCTACGACGTCAAGGTACGAAGTATGTACTGAATGCGACTAATCCCCATTCTGAATCACGAGCAGCCAAATGCATCCACATCACAGTTCTATTATATCCTACTTAGGCTCGAGAGCTCAAACAAGGTCAAAAACGCCAAGTAATACAGCAACCTTCAACGCCAAGCACAAGGTGACCAACTCATGCTTTCATTTGCTACTTTATCTCACTCATTACAGCGACCACAAGGACCGCTTTGTGCTTGCGATACACTATTTCTGTATGGAGCTATTTAAAAATTTCTCCATAAAGCTTCCTACGTGACTCTTTGAATGCATGCCGGCGAGATTTATGTAATAATAAGTATCCTCTCCATTCAGTTCGATCTCTTGGCATGCGCTCTCATTTTTTTTTTTTAGCTGTTTATCAGAAAAATAGGAAGGTGTGGATTTAACTTACTTTTTGTAAGCGACTAAATTATTTTGCTGAGTAATATTAGCTCTTCCATGGAGGAAGGATTAATACTCAATCAGTTACAATGCTAACTTATTCCGAAAGTATTACGATTAAGGAGCTATGCCATACTGAACTCTGAGAAGCTTCACATCTGCTTGAGTAGCTCTGAGGCAACATAGTGACGCTAGGCTTAACACAGGTAGCACTAGTAGGCGTTTTTAAAGCTTGTTAAATGATGTTCAGATAGGAAAAACTATGCTTATCTTCTTAACACAAAAATTGACTATAAGAATAGAATTCTTCCATCATACTTGGTAATCCTTTGCTTGGCAAAACAAAGTTCTATCGAACGAAAAAGCAAGAGAATGCATCAGGAAAAATTAGCTAAATACATTGATAAACCTCCTTAGGCGCAATCTAACTTTTAAGATTCTGTATTTACATAAATTATAGTTAGAATCGAAACGACGAATTTTTGAACAGAGATCATACGAAAAAACATTCTTTTTTATACAATAATACGCGGATTACCAACAGCCGATGGAATCAAGATCTTTTCGATTGCAGTTTGTCTCAGTAATACTAAAGTAATGCTTAAGCAACTGAGCCACCTCTATAAAACTATATCAATTAACTCCCAACTGTTACTGAAGTTGTCAACCGTTTCCGCAGATCCTACAAGTAACAGTAATTCAGAATCAACAGTGAAACCAGGAATACGTAGACTTCATCCAAGAGAGATGTAATGTCAATAGGGACATATATAATCATGTCCTTGGCGAGAGTAGAACTACGACCACAAGCGCGCTAACCACTCGGAAATCGGATTCGAGTCCATAAATCAATAATTCTAATTAGTAATATCAATAACGAACTGTAGGAGTGCTTTCGGCATCAGCTATACATTTCAAGATTCTATCTCCCTTCATTAGGTAGATGAGAAATGCTAAACGAAGGGATACGCGCCCAAGGACACCAAATAACTAACTGCTGCGGACAAGTGACGTAATTCTGCAAAAGGGTGGATATAACAACGATAATAATTAGAATTACAGCCATTTGAAATGAAAATTTCATCCATTTATCCTCTCAACTGCGCATATGCGCTTACATCAAAGATACTGCGACTTCTAACCTGTTTCACAACATTCTCACACGCGATAAAATGATTACCAATCTTTTATTGGAGAAGTCCAATGTTCTCTCAGTGATCGAATTAATATTTCCTCCTCTTACTGGAAGACAATTACAGTTCAATTATTTTCTTAATCTTCTCATGATGAGTCAAACACATGACATTAATATCTTATCTACCTCTACTTGGTACAACGACCGAGGTACCTCACGCCACTAACTTCGAGTGCTTAAAATGTTCCGTCCAACAGATTTAGCAAAAAATTATTCTAGCGGAGTTATAAGTCCATCAGCTAATGATAACACAGGGAGAGAAACTTGTACCTCGAGGGCAGTCTATGACGTCCTTGCACAACATACCTTACGATGGAGTATTTAATTCCGTTGATAGGGATTTTTCAATAGTGATCTTAAATGAATTAAAATATTTTCCGCTGCCATAGATTATCTTTCTTTTCAGTATATGCATAAGAGAGATCTGTCCAAACATCAAAAGTTACCATAAGACAACAATTTTTTGTACTATATGGAAATATGCAAAATAAAGGCTCTATTTTTGTGAAACGTTCAGATAACGAGGCCAAGAGTAACTGTTCGTATCTTTCGCTATGAGCTGTTAAAAAACTGATTCGAATTATGCAGTTTGTTGAAGTGATTGAAAAGAACACCACTGAATTGCAAAAACTACAAAATAAGATTCCAATGTAAGAAACAGAAATCGATTAGCAACAGTTCGAGAAGATTATACTTGGTGATAAAAAAAACTTTTACCATTAGACTCGGCCACAAATAAGAAACCTCTTTGGACCTACGTCGATAACACGGACTGCAAGATCATCCTTTTCCTAGGTGACAGGGCGTTATCGCAAAACTTTCCCAGTAATTAATTCGATAAAAGGTATTCCAATTATCGGCACCTGCTGTGAAGGCAGAACACCGCACTCATATATTTCCAAAGTCAATAATCTCACCAATGGAAAATCAAATGATTATGTTAAATCTATATCCTGCAAAATCACTTTTGGTGAGGCTTGGTATCGTTTATGCATCTCATAAATGATCGAAACCACTTCCATCAGTATCAGATCATCTTCGCCCAAAACCCAAATTAACAATCATGTGCCAATAGATAGAATACAACCGATGGAATCACGATTATTTCCACAATTTTTGCAGACATGTGAACACCATAATTATGAATAAGAATATTTCAACATGTAAGAACTGCGGTTTCTCCACAGCCTAAGAAGACGCCCTTGAAGTTGGCGCAAATGAAGAAAACAGCCAACATTATAGTGGCGACAGTAATAAATGTGACTATGAAAATTCATTAATATACATAACACAAATACAAGCTGCAGTCTTGGTGAAACATATTCTTGAAGCATACCCGGTGTAACAAACAGGCATAAAAGAAGCCTACTGTACACATTCGGCTATGTATTTGTTGCATTTACAATCGATGAAGAAGCTACATTATTCAGTCTCGATAAATAACAGACTCTTCAAACTGAGCTAGTTAACCTCCACCAAAGTTCTGATTTTCAAAGATTTCAAATTCAAAGACATTTCAACTTCAACCAGAACACCCAACTCCACACGTCGCTTGTGATGACAGTCTTCATAATATCTGCATCGAAAATGCTGCTGAAGACACGAGGATATAAACACATACGTCAACAAGATGGAGAACATTTTCATTATGTTGCGGACTACTTAAGTTTCAGACGTCTCTTGCATACTTCCGATCGCACGAATTTGAAAGTTACTCTCTAATATAAGCAATTAAATCACCTAAATAAACCGTAAGCTCAAACCTTGTGGTAATTGGAAATAAGCTACAGAATTAAATCGATACTCAATGATCGTGACAAACACTGAAGGATAACTCGGGCTGCCATACGTAACAACGATGTAACTAGGACACCAAAAGAAATTTTAATGATACTTTCTCCGTTTACAAAACGGTAATTGCGAAGTGTCGAGAAATTGAATGAGGGCGTGAAATGGGCTTCTTAGAGTATCCCGGAGAAAAAGAAGGAAATGACGATGGATATTAGATCCACTGATTCCAGTTGTCATTCGATCCCATTTTCGAGCGAATAATTAGAACCTTTGTCCTAATACCTTATCCTGAAAAACAAAAGCATTTGTACTGGGCCTCGGCATTGATATATCACCATTAATCAAGAAAACAGTTAATTTACTAGAGAATGAAGAAGCAACGAGGTCTTCGGCAAAATAACAATTAAGGCCAAGAATATGCTGTATATAGAGCAATTTAGTATCGATGAGGAATCGAATGAAAGGAAACTTTTACAACATGAACAAATGAGGTTACAGGAGGCAAAAATTAAAACCACAAGTTTATCTGACAGAAGGACTGCAATGAAAATGAAGTTCTTGGATTGAGACTACATTTGGATGCGTAATTTAAGAATCGCTTCCTAGGAGAAACTAAGCATCCAAATGTTACAAATCTGCATTCAAATTGAAACATTTCGACTGAATCACTACCACCAGATAAAGCACAAAACGACAAGCGAGTTATATTACATAACTATTATCGTAGCAATATATCTATTTTTAATATTATATCAAAGTTTGCCTAAAATTTAGTCTAGGGAATGTGTGACTAATTAGTAAGTAGATAAAACATTATAAATATCAAATGATGTTAGTCAGTATAACAGCTTTAGAATTATTGGGATAATTTTGTTCCTAAAGCAGAAAATTCCGGCAATAGAAGCTGTGAAAGTCCAAGGAGACTTTTCCTTCCGTTTTACTAAGGATAGAAACAAATGATCATTGATAAGAAGGCGTGGCAGTTCGAATTCTTTTAATCCAATTAAAGAAATATTATCATGCATATACTCCTGGAATGGACCTCACGATGGTCCTTTTTAAATATTCTTTCCAGTGAGGATATTATCTTAGGGTACTGGAACTATACTGCAGCGAACATTTCCGAAGGAAGAATGCACCAATTCTAAGATTTAAACGGAAAACCTAGGTTATTTTGTAGTGCAGGTTGGACATATAGTTCAATAACTGATGCAAGTAACTCCGATCATGACACAACTCGGAAACTTAGGAGTCCCCGATTTAAACAACGTCCAACTCGATCCTGCACGTATAATCATTCGGGACTTCCCAATTTTCATAACGTCTCGAGGAACATTAACTTTTCGCGGAATACCATCGTTCCGCGAAACATAGTTCCCCGAATCAGTAAAAGAGCGTTTCCCAAACCGCCTTTTCTGAGGACCGATCATTCTCTCTACCTCAGCCGCAACTGAACGCATCAACAGCTCAGAAATGAGCGCAAACGGTGAGCTGGATAGATAACAGTTATTTACTCAGTTCTGTTTTTTCGCTGTAGATACTCTTAATTCATTCCACAGTCGTAAAAAGCACCATTTACAATCAAGGATCAATTTAAGTTTACATTTCTCCCCCGCGAAAGAGAGACTGGAGGAATCACTCATATACACAATCAGCAAATGCCGAAACAAATAAAGAAAGAAAGATGTGTACGTAAAGAACAAACAGGGGCTGGCATCTACTGAAGTATTCAGATGTCTATCTTGGCCCCTTCTTACAGACATATCGTTTACTATCTACAAAATTAAAAAATGCTCATGAGAATAGGGGCCCCTACTAACAGGGGGCCCGGATGCTTGACATCCACGGAACCTTGATAGCTCCTGTGAGCAAATATACCATTTATCCGCAATTCGATACTATTAAACCATCATATTCGAGTCAAGTACAGCATCAATGACTTCACGGATCCGTGAATGAACCACTCGAATGATTTCGTCTGCTATTGCAACACAAACATACAATGGAAATACAGGAGGCTTTCCAGGAATACCGTGCACAGAAATTAAAGGACATAGAAGGTTCCTCAAACAGATTAAATGTGTAACCGAAGCTACGTCCAAGATCCTGAACGGCATTCGAAATCAGTAAGTAAGATTATTCCATTTAAATAACCTCATTAATCCTGGTCGGAAGACGATACAAAGGACTAACTCCGAGGGCAGTGAGAACTAGGAGATCGTGGCAACGCTGCAACTGCTCGTGCATGCGCCGAGTATTAAGGATGTAGCTGTAACGCTATCACCATCAACCACGAAAGCCATGGTTGCGTAAATAAAACTGCCGTGGAAAGGAAAAATAGAGAATAACCTCCAAAACCCACAGTCGCCAGAATCTGTCGAAAGTGATAAAACTAGCCAATTTAAATTACAGCTGTAAAACTTTTCAATTCCTCAATGTAAGATGCTACGAAGGATCAAAAGGAATATGGATTCGTTCGAAACGAAACAATGGCATTCCAAACAGGAATAAACAGACTGAGTGGAGCGGTGTGACGTTCATTTATTAAAACCTTAAACAACTATCACTCCCGATAATTGAAAATAATGAAAATGAACGAACTGCAGCAGCAAATGGAAGAGTTTGATGAAATCCCGTGTCCCGTCGCCAAACGCATTAAAACACCCATTCAGCATCTCGCGATTCAATTACTTTACATTTATATTAGGATTTGGAGTCCGTTCAAGAGGAATATCCGTGAAGCAGAGCAAATTTCAATGCTCAGGATAAGCCAATACAAGCGGAAGTCCACTGGTCCAAATGCCCCCGATTCAGTTGGTTCCAACGCCCTCTCCTTACGCCCCAGTTTCCGAAAAGCTCGATATTGGAAAAGAAGCAATGGGCACCCGCTATGAAAAGTAAGGGTCGCTTATTTAACATGCAATGGGATTAAATCGCTCATTATATAGCACCGCAGTAATTTAATCAGTTTGGAATGTACTGCATAGATCGAGAATCATTAAGCCAGCATATCGTGATGTTGACACCTAAAATTTTTATTCAATGAATTCAGACTTCCGAAGAACTACCAAAAGTTGTTTGACCACCGAAGACATCAGAATTACAAATGAGGTCCTGCGACTTCTTCGCAGCATCATATTGCATCTCTTCCTGAAAAATTCGCATTATGTAACAAAGGAGATAGAGGAACGAGTGTAAAAAGAATCCAGAGACAAAAACTGAAATGATATCGTTCTTTCGGCATGAAAGCTTCCTACTTGAAAATTGATTCTGAGAGCAACTGTGAGCATCTACAAAATGCCTTCCCTGATAGCAGAAGCAAACGTCTCCAACTTCCCTATTAAGATTCCCAGATGCGATAATTACGAGCGGAAAAATTAATACGGAGCAATTAGCTGATTTCGACATCTTTCCGATCCAACGCTCGCTCGCGGAGTAACGCCAAAGAGTAAACGATAAGGGGAAAATCCCATGAGCGAAAATTGGTAAAGAAGGCTTAAAAATAAAACGCGTTTAAGGAGGTTAGCACTAAACGTGAAGACGCCCTAACGTCGGGAAGACTATAGATGGCAGAGGAACGGGAAGGGAGATGAGAGGCGAGGTCACGGGAACGGAGCAGGCGAAATAAGAGAAGCGACGGCAACGAGGCGTTGGTCTGGGAGGCCGAGTCAGCTGAGTAGGGGATCAAAGGGGAAGGGGGCAAGCGTCGGTGCGATGAACCGCCGCCCTACCGATGCGTCACCTGTCGGACGAACAAGACGCTGCGTTGCCAATTTATCATTACTACACGAATACTTTCGGCAGTGACCGATACTGCGAATCATCATACGCAGTACTTAGATTGCGGTGGAAGAGAAACGCCGCCTGGCTAAGGACGGAGCCAACGCGTAGTGAAACTACTCCCGAGTTGTTGAGCAAGCATTTCCACATAGGACGACAGGAATTCCGCAGAGGCGTTTCGACTTCAGCGAATTCTCTTTTGCTACCGATAAATTGACACCGAATTCCATGATTTCAAGCAGCTTCGCTTCGAAACATATATCCCAGAACAGATGAGATACTTGCTACGAGTATCTTACGTAAAAGGAAACATTTATGCATAAGCTTCTGGGTGGCGACGAAACTCCCACGGAGTTGAAGATAAGAATTGCAATCGACTCTTCCAGCAATCCATACCATCTGATCCAAGGTATCAGATGAAAAATGCTGAATGCACGAATCCGGTGCAAATCAATGATCAAGGTGATGAATACAGAGCTCTTTGGCACGGAAAAAGAAACATTTACCACTATTTGCTTACAAACCAATACCTTACATATTGTTGATAATTATAGACTTCATAGGAACGAAATCATTACTAATAAAAGCAACTAGTCTCTAAATAGAAACTTAAGAGTAACAATGCTATCAACTTTCTTCTACTTCACTGGACTGGATGCTAAAATTTGGTAAGCTTTTGTACTTGTTCCGCAAATTTCTAAAATAAATGCCCTTCATTCAAACAAAAGAAAAGACTATCGAAAATAAGAAAGCGTGGTTTGTCATCGTGGAAGTATGGCTTCCATTATCCTACACGAAGTTTCCTCGTTTCCAAATAAAAACATACACAATTAAAAAAAACTGCGAACTTGTTCACTAGGGTGAAAGAAACAGCATCTTCTTTAAACTACTATGAAGCTGCAATGCTACAATAACTCACATTGTTCCATGAGGGGAAAAGTTCCCAAATTGGGTACTACGTAACAATAAACAGAACTGAAAACTTCTATACACTACGTTTAAAGGCGTCTCGTATTGATTTGGATAAAATGTAACTGCTTACGTTTACAAACAGCACAAAGTCATCAGTAACTGCGCGAAAACTTCTCCACTTGGTGATGCTATTCTAGTTGCACAGTTTACCGGACAAAATCGTACGCCAGAAGAATTTGAAAGCATTGGCGAGAAACTATTACACATGCAATGCAAAAGCAGAGAAAGAAGGACAAGAGAAAAACCTTAACACTATGCACTCGAAAACCGGCTTGTATAATTCAAGAAACCATATGAGAACCATGACGCCCTGACGCCGTCCTCCTCAAGGGCATAACAGACGCCGAACAAGGTCCGCAAGCGACGATGTTGCAAGATGGCATCTTGAGCCTTTACCCATCATTACACTTAAAGCGTAAAAATAAGCCGTAAGAGAAGGAAAATTACGTCGCTCCTACACAACTAATAAATCAAAGCAAACCAAATCACTTAACGGCACAGACTGTACGCTATGCTGGCACAAACAAAACTTCTACTTTGATCGCAGGAAATAACCTCAATTAACCACTCGTTAAACTATTCCAAATAATAAATATCACTTACTTATAAAACGTACATTAACAAATCAAGAGAAGCTTTAACGCTACATTGTAAGCACACCTGCCTTAGGCCGTGACCTACTAACAGCTTTCCCAATCAGAACACCCTGTTGCCAGCAGTGGGTATACGGGTTTCTCATTAACGTCGACAATTTAACCAAATCCGTTAATAGCGCACAAACAGTTACACTATGAGAAGAAGTTCTAGATTAAAGTAAATAGCGGAAATTAAATATTAAGCGTACCAATAGTCCAGTTTCGACACTGGGCAGGAGAGTAAGTCTGCTTCCGTCCATAAGTTGATTTTCATGTAAAGTACCATCCCGTAGTTGCCTGTAAACAACATCCCCCATTATAACAAATTATAACAACAAATAAAAAGTAAACTGATATTCATTAAGACATTACAACAGTCTAGCAAGATTCGAACCTGTCTCTATGGAGAAGACATATCCGTTCTTTGGGCACTTTTAGCTTTTTAGATATCATTTTTTTCAAGTTTTCCACTGTTTCCATTTTGGCCACTTGCAAGTCGAACTGTCCTCCAGTTGTAGGTGTCACGCGAACAGTGATGGATGATTCCGAGTTGGTTACACCACCGCCACAGCCACACCCCGAAAGATCACTTTCTGAACCAACGACATTATTGCTAGAGCGTTTAGAACATTCTCCGCTGTGAGGAGTACCGGAGTTACCACCACCCTCCATATTTAATTCTGAATATACAAATTATCTACACGATATAGGAAGGGGTTTCTTCCAACGGTAATGGCCGACGTATTGAACTTATGCTCTATCCAGGACCGTCGACCGTACACTGACACGACCGATAACCACCGCATCCACCTCAGAACTGAAGCTTTACCTTGGTTACCGAGGCGGCGTCTGTTTGATCCCCGCCTTCGCCGCACTGGCCGGCAGCGCCACTCATGAGAGAGAGAGGGATTTATCACGTGGATAGATGACGAGCATGATGAGCAAACCATGAATTTTAGGGCTAAAAAATACACAATAATAAATATTTAGCTAAAAAATTTTGCCAGTCTTTATTGCGAAATCGTTTTTTAAACCATTCAAAATTGTAACAATATATCACACAATTTATTCGTTTTACTTCAACAAACCAATAATAACAACATTCAAAGTCGAGTGTATAACAAGTCTAAATTACACAAAAAAACTTTAGCGTCAAAATACTAAAATTTTTCAACAACAAAAGTATAAGAGAAATTCAAAACCATGAATTTCTTATTTGGTCAAACATATTTCCATAAATAAAGAATATATTAAGTTCTACTTCACAGATTAAGGGAAAGCACAAAATCAGAAATTCCCTACTTTAATAAGTTTTTAATAATACACCAATACCTCAGAGCTCCCTGATTATTAGTCTGGATATTTCCAGGGCAAGATAGCCGTATACTGAGTGGATGATATTACTTCCTGAAAGGCCTCTGTGAAACAAATGTCCATTTTCTCCCTTTATGATTGGAAGCTGCATCTTCACTGGATAATTGAAACAAAATACATTTCTCCCATTGTTCTCACCCTATCGCATACCCAGTATGCTTTATGAGAATATAGGTTATAGGATATTAAAATATAGATATAGATTAAATCATCAATTTTCAGGATCCAAATTCAACTGTATCCGGTTCAATTGGCTTGAAATCAAAGGAACCTCTTCCATCCATTTGAAGGTAATACTGAAAATAAAATCACAGCAATGAATGAGTAATCATTATACATTTTTCAACATCATGAACTTCATGACTGTATGTTTATTCTCATGAATTTTTGTAACAGGACCTACCTCATGATGCTTCCACAAAGATCGACGATGTGAAACAGTGAACAGTGTTATGTCTACTTCTCTGCAATATTGATACATCAATCCTTCAACATCAACACTAACAGCACTTGTACATTCATCAAGGATAGCAAATTGAGGTGCATGGTAAAAAAGTCGAGCCATCTGCAAATAATAATTGAAGTTTTGAATAAAGTCATAACATTTCTTCTATATTCTAAATTTTAAAATAAAATTTAGTAAGTGAATTTAGATCTTAAACAAATCAAGAGTTATCATACAAGGATATAAGATGCCCCAATAACATTTTAACATGTGGATGATTGAAGTCTTTAGAGGACTTTCAAGTTTAAATGTTGGGGAAGCTTAATGTGTTGTATAGTTATAAAATTTCATGAAGGTTTTCCTATTGAGGAGAAAATTCAATGCTAAAAATCAATTTTCGTAGCTGCGATAAAATTACTTTATTATATCTTTGTAACTATACACCATGGTGAATGTCTGGTTATTAATATTCATTAAAAGTTTATCACTTAATTGACAGACATTGACTTATTTAATAGCTACATGGGTATGTATACCCCAAAATATTACAAGTAAATAGTGAGTATGGATGGAAAAATTGAAGAAAATTTTCATGATACAAAGAAGAATATATTGATGGTTAAATACTAATAGCAAACAAGTTGACTAAATGTAACTGTTTATGCAGCTAATGCTAATTTGACTGTGGAATCACTAAAAGAATTGTAAATTATGCTGGATAACATGGCTTAAGTTTAGGAGTATATAGATCTAAGGATGATGCCAATTCAAAGGTCATTACACAAATGAACCTTATACAAATGAACTGAATG
Organism: Pachydiplax longipennis; assembly: GCA_036926295.1. NCBI lineage: Eukaryota > Metazoa > Arthropoda > Insecta > Odonata > Libellulidae > Pachydiplax > Pachydiplax longipennis. The sequence continues at coordinate 42,470,072 of JAVFKF010000015.1, forward strand.
AAAGTAAATTGATAATACATTGATAGAATATTGAACAAGTAAATGATTTTGTTTGCTTTAAGTTAGAGTTTTCCTAAGAATGATAAAATCGATAGAAAGAATACATGTAAAAGCAGATGCAAGAATTATTAGGACGTCATCAGTGATTACAGGTCAAATTTTTAGAAGTCTTAAAAATGGTTGCATTTAGAGGTGCGCATGCATCTACAACCTAATTTTCTAGCAATGTATGCTACTGTACAACAAGTTACATTGTTGAACAGTAGCATAACTATAATTAGTTAGAAGTGTATGATTAATCTGAATCAGGTAGGGATGGATTATAACAGGAGCCACTGTGGCTGAAAAAGAGAGATGTTCACTAATAAAGGAGTAACGAACAAAGAAGGAAAGGGAGAAAGTCAGCAACTGTATGAAGAAATGAATTATGATTGATGAAGAAGTTGATGTTTAATTAGCATGTGACAAGTCCAACTGGGAACAGAAGACAAGATCAGAAGCTGGCTGGATGATGTTGATGATATTTGATAGAAACAGGAAATTGAAAATATCTTTCACTTCATCCACCTTTCTTAGGCTTATTTCATTCCAATTATGATGGAGTAGGCTAATGATTATGGTGGAGATAATGTTAGATGAAGACAAATTTGGTTTTGTCATTAACTCTTATGGCTGCAGGCCCATCCTGCCATCAATCCCTATTGGAACAATAGATTAGACACTTAGACCAAATCCCAGACTGCTTTCATCAAAAGACTCATGTTGCCAATTATGCTAGGAGATGGACAATTACATCGAAATACATACTTCAAGAAATATGAGGCAATGAACTAAAAGATGGGAGATGATAGCTATGATAAGAAAGTTCAGAGTACAATGGTGAGTGAAAGCAGTCACTAACTTGCCAAAGGGATTGACATGAGAGTTGAGAGTAATTAGCAAAGGATTTTTGGGAACTCCAAAGTACAATAACAGTTGACAGCTCTGCGTAAGATCACACTGATTACTTACAGCAATACGCTGTTTCTCTCCACCAGAAAGAACATCAATCCAATCAGCAACAGCATCCCATCCACCTTCACGAGTTAACAAATACCCTAAGCGCACTCGCTCCAGATGCTCGGCAAGATTTTCATCTGTAACTCCACGTCTGGCCATTTCCTCCCGAGTGTGAGGGTATATTACCTGTAGAATATTTAATTAATTTGAGCTAACAAATTTTGATTAACATAAAATATAAGTACTTTTCATTTATATTCTGTTAGTAATATTACTGTACCTGATCTCTCAAGGTTCCTAGTGTCATGTATGGTCTTTGAGGAATGTAAAACAGTTTTCCTCTTGGAGGCTTAGTAAGTGTTCCACCGAAAAGAGGCCACAGCTCACCCAATACACGGAAAAGTGAGGATTTGCCACAGCCATTAGGACCACATACCAAAACATTCATACCAGAATGAACTTCAAAGGATAATTCTGGTACAAGAATATCTCCATTTGGTGTAACCAAAGGTACACGATCAAACTTGATGATATTATCCTGCAAAAACATATACATCATCTTAAAAAACTTCACACTTGCAATTCATCATTATCTGTTAGGTATCCCTTACTTATTGAACTTTCATATCAACATAATGAATACTTTCTCACTTTCACAATAGAACTAATTCAAAACTCATAAAAATCAAAAATTAAAGTTCCGTTCAAGATATTGTCCTGAAACAATGGTAAATGAAAATTTCGCCACACAAGAAAAGCAAGAAAGTTTCTTGGTGACATAAATTATCTGCATGACCAAATTTTTCTAAGGTAAAGTTCAACGTAAGTGTAGTATTCCTAAGTTTTGGTTACTTGAAAATATATCTTGCACGATTTTATGCATGCTTACTATAGAAGCAGTGGAGAAAACAACGGCATTTTATTTTGGAATGGCACAAAGTAATGGGAGTTTTAAACACATTCATGGGTGAAAATTAATACGAATACTAATGAAAACTACCAATGTTAGAATTATCTGTTTGAGCCTGAAGCTACATGTAAAAACAACCTGGCATAAGGATTTTTGTTTTTCCCATAAGCTACTACTGACTGGAATTTTGGCATGGATTGCAGATATATGTAAGAGATAAATAATGTATATATCTTAGACTAGATTTCAAAATTTTAAGGAAAACTCTACAAAAATGCTTTTTTCGTAAAATTTAGGAGAAATTATGTATTACAAGGGATTTCAAAGCATGAAATTATTACTAACCTTAAATAGGACTCTTCCAGAGCCAGGAATGAGAGGGAATGGAGCAACTTTCAGCCCAGATGCTGCACCTTCCTCTGTACATAAAAGAAAATAAAAACTGAAATTTTAGAAAACTGTAGGAAGACATGACATAATTACTAACTTAACTAACTGATAATACATTTCACGAGAAGGAGGAATAAAGCATAAATCTGATCTAAAGAATTTCATTTAAGGAATTTAATTATGAGCAATTTAATTTTTGCTCATAAGCATTTAGCTTATGAGCAAAAATTACAAAGGGTTAAATGTGAGAAAAATCATACAAGTTTCAATCTCAGTCCAATAAAAGTCATTCTATTATAATTATTGAAATCATCAATGATTATAAAATTTTCATTAAAAATTTAACATGAGAAAAATTTAAAATTTCATAAAACTAAATCAAAATATATGATTTTGGAAATTTACAAAATGATTATGAAATTATAAGAGAATGTTATTTCATTGCATAAAAATGTAACCAAGAGAACAGCTTGAAATTTTGATGAGAAATATGATATTTTTAAATATGTATACATATGTATACATATGTATACGTATACTTTAAGGTTAAAATCCTATTTTCCATAAAATTAGATTTTGAAGATAACTCATGGTCAAATTTACATATTCTCAATAATGATGAAAAGAGAGACAAATTTATATGATTTTTAAATTGTTCAAATGTTTTGTTTAAAACAGAGGTTAAGCACAAAATTAGGATTTCATGAAATATTTACCACTTTCAGTAGATGGGCCAGGGGTTGCAGCTCCAGTGGAACGTGTAACCATTGTTCGTTGGTAATTTCCCTGATTGAGATCAATTAGCACCTTCCGAAGCGTAGTGACTCGTGAAGTAAATCCAGCCAGCCTTGTCATTTCCCTTCCAGCAAGTACCAGCCTCCCAATTGCTTCCGCCAATTTGACAAGCATTCTTCCACTGGTGTAGTAAAACTGCATAAAATTTTAAAGTATAAAATAAAATTAATAAATACTGTGTTCTGATGCAAATTTACTTTAATTATAAATTTATACAGAATAACTGAATTGAAATTTGATAGGAATTGAAAAATAATTTTACATTGAATTCAAATAGAGCATTCACCCTTACTGAGAGAAAATGGTAATCTAAATCTGGATTCCTCCATCTCAGATAATGAGAAAACATACAGAAGTATGCAAACACACAATACTTATTTGTCATTCCCTTGAGGATTTGCAAGATTAGTTTCGTTTTATACAATATTTTTCCATTTTTAATTATCCTTTCTAGCCTACTTTAGACTTTTCCATACATTTCTTCAATGATTTCTCATTGTTTCCTATTTATTTCAGTCTAAAAGAATCAATGTATGGTATGTAAGTACATACATTCTACTGCTGTAGGTGGCAATGTTTTTTTTTTACTTCACTGTAAACTCTGGTCTAAGGATCCTAGCATATAGAGCATGAGAATATCATGAATGGAAATGAGAAATGAGAAGAATTGCTAATGGTTATGAGAATAGAAAAAATGAGACACTTCAGATTGTTTGCATATAGCTGAAGTAGGAATAGTACGAAGTATTTTTATATAAGTCAATATGGACCTAAAAAAAATCTACCTTTGCCTATGACAAGGAATGCTTTGCTTGAAATGGGAATCAATAAGTTTGATAAAATGATCTGTTCCTTAATCATACATACTTCATCAAAAAGCTAAAAACACAGCCTAATGCAGGGAAAAATATTCAGCATCTAGGAAGCTGCATATAGTTCATACCTGCAAATCACAGTTTGAGGACCCCTATGGTCTTATTCGACTTCCTTTCCCTTAAATTACTAAATACCAACTTATGCAGTGATTCATTCAAGATGTTTTCTAATAAGTTTGTATACATACTTCTCACAATCAGTTTCACTGAAGTTACAAATTTTTCAAATATTTTGAGGAAAGAGGTCCTCTTAAAAGACTGAAGGCAAGCTTAAATTGTTTTTTAGATATAAAATATGGAGAGTTTTCTATAATGTAAGCAACAATATTTCATCAAATAGTACTGTTTATCCTTCAAATACGATGAGTGTGTATGATTTATTCACAATTCTAGCTGGTTTGTCTATTTTAATCAATATTATGGTGAATGATATGAAGATTCAACTGTTGTTGACATGAACTCTTCAAAATTTTATAACCATCCTCCATCCCTTAAGATGAAGATAGAAAGAAGGTGCACAAGTTTCAGTCAAAATCTATTGCCTCAGTTAGCTTAGAATTGACCTAGCAAATCACTTGCTTGCAAAGTAATGTTCAAACTTTTCTTGCTTAGGCTGTTTATCTACCTTTAAACTTATAATTGTTGAAATTTACTGTAGCAGTAGATCTGTTAAGCACTTTTACAGCTGAGGTTATTTCCCACGGATGAATCTCTACTGTGAATGGAACCTGAGCCTACTTCCAACAAACGTTGAAAACATTACCCACTTAGCTATCTGGGAGCCAAATTTGATGATAGACTACTACAAATTTCTCTTTCTCAATTCTCTAATTCACCATGATAATAATGAAGAGAAAAAGAAATAAGTACCCCACAATGAAATAGGGGTAGAAATTATAGAATTAGAAATTCCATCAAGAAAGTAAACACATTATTCAATCAATCGGCAATCAGGAGACCTGGGTTTGATTCCTGGTCCCGTTGGACTTTTTTCAAGTCTATTCTTCCTTGGGATTTTTCCTGGGTGCACGCCCTAACATGCAAAATCAACCTTTACCCATTCCTTGTTTTTAAACACATTATTGTTTAGAAGTTTAAATTAGAACAATTATGAAAATCAGTAAAAAATTGGAAAAGGAAGTTAAAGAAGAGTTTAAGGGTAAAGATGAAGTTAATTACAACATAAACTAAGTGTATCTTATTGGTGACTACCTATTTCCAATTAAGTTCTCTTGAGGACATTTCATCAAGCATGCCAACAAGGAGTTACTCTGGCCTCTAAAATTGACATGATAAAACTGCAAAATTTAAAGTAAAGCTAAAATAATCAGTAATAAGGTATCCACCTGAAGTAGTTGTAAGTTTGAATAATTTGTTGAGGATTTAAAGCTGAGCAAAAATTCATACAATTTTTGAATGAAAAATAAATTTCTTCCTCTTTCTACAGCATATACTTTCAGAATTTTATAGGAGCACCTAAAAAAATTAAAATAATGAAAATTAATGGAGCTTAAATGTCTTTAACTTGCAAACTTTGCAATTTTATACATTTAATTATTTAAATATACTCATCATGACAGGGATCAGAGATGAACCTAATACAAGTAACTAAAAGTTCAAGGGTTATGGACATTATTACTGGGAGGAACCTTGAAGTAACCATCCAGATTATACCTTCAGGCAAAATATCTGAAATAAGTAAAAATATTGCACTTCACAAACCTCTGAGGATACCTACTGCTATGTCATTGGAATTTGAAAATGATTTAATAAGCAAAATACCTCACACAATCAAAAAGTATGTTATCAATAATAAAACATACCCTAGTATCATTCCTCAATATTAAAAGATGATTTAGTCTTTCTGAAATACAAAATATTGATAATAATGTGACTAACTTAATGTCTAAGTTTATAAAAGTAAGTTTTGTGTTCCATTTGACAGTGTAGCATGTTAAAGAAACGATTAATAGATGACTTGTACATGACATCCTAAATTAATTTTGTGAGAGATGCCTAAAGATTTCCTTAACCAAGTAAATCACAAACAATAATTATTGAAATTTGTAGTAAGGACCATAATGACCAACAGCTAATAGCACTGTAGGCAGTTATAGGCCTCAGCCTCAATTGTAATGCTGCAGAGGTAAAGAATCATTGGACACTAGGGACATATTCTTTTTGTACAAAAATGAAGCAAAACTAAAAATGCTATTTCATTGACATTAATAAATTCCATAATTCTGAGAGAATTTCTTCATATATTTGAAAATGAATTTTCTAGAGATCAATCTGTTACAAATACAAAAAATAAAATGCCTCATCAAGAGCAGGAAAGTAGGAATGTTCATAAGAAAAAAAGAGCCAGGAAAACGTTCATGCATTATGAATATACATTTTTAATGCATTTGTACAAAAATATCATATTCATTGCTTTACACTCTAGAAAACTACCAAATTTATCATTCTTTATTCCCCTTAAAGCTGATGGAGCAGTTATTTAACATTATAATCAACAATATTATTAAACAATATTGCAAAAGCTAATATGAGTGTTTTAATCTAAACATGCAAAATATTTAAAATGACTTCTAGAAATGAAAAACTGTAACCTGATTCTACTGTGAACTATCAATCTTAGGAAGCTGAAAGATTAGTGATTTGGTTATTTTAATATTCTTTCCCATTTTATTAGCCAATATATTTCAGTGGATGTAGTGCTTTATTCGCTAAATATCTCAGTCAACTCAATGATATTCATGATCTACACCCAAATCCATGAAATTGAAGTTTATGAGCCTTTCTTTTAAAATCAGAGTTGACTAGATATGTTAGGAAAATTCTTGTTATAAATAATACTTTTCTCCAGTCCCTTTCCTTAGCTCACAAACAAATAGCCACGTAATGCACTATCATTTACATACAATCAGTTATTTCATAATCCAGTTTTGAGCAAAACAGAAAATTAGACAAATATTTCATGCTACTTGAAGTAAGTATTTTCAAAAGCCCTAATTTGATTCTATGATATGATTATTACAGAAGAAAACAATCTTAACTTTATCTGTAGACTAACAAAAGAAGAGAATGTGGCTTATCAAATTTTCTAAGGAAATATTTTATCCTAACAATACATGAAATTTCAAACTCGTTAGGCATTTCAATTGAATTGCAACATATAGTACCTCCACGAAATTTCAATAAAATGAAAAATATTTGAAGATTCTACCTGGAGTCTTTCATGATGATTCACTTTGGCCAGCAATGGATGAGAATCTGATAGGAAAGGAATGCTAACTGCCCAAAAACCAACAACAGTGGCAATATCTGAAATAAAAGGGATTGATATGAATGTAAGATAGCATATGAAAACAAAATAATTTAAATTGAATAAAAAAAGAGAACAAAATAAGATGAAAAGGTATAAAATAATATGAGTTATAAAGATTTCTATAGTTAAATAAAAAATTATGGTAAACTCAAGCAAAACATAAAATGTAAAATCTACAATGCAGATTTGAAAATCCTTGAGATATTTGTTAAAAGATGAGAAATGTAAACTTATGAATAAATACCACAAAGTCTCAGGAAAAGACTGCCAACAATCTAAATATAATGAACAGCGCTGCAAAATACACCCCAGCTGAAGAGCAAAAGGGGTTCTTGCAGTACATAGCCAAGCAATCTGAAATTCTGAAGCCAAAATCCCACCGTGCAATTCCTAAAAAATAAACTTTCCTTCCATAGTCAGCTTTAATGCTTTTCTCTGCCTATATAAATTCCCCTGCCGTGGTTTCAGTGATTCAACTATATTTCCTGTATTTCTATATGAATCCAACACTTTGAATTTGAACACTGGAAAGTCTTATCCTCCCTTTATGAATGACTAGAAAACGTTCTATTAAATTTGGAAGTTACAATTACATGTGACAATACAGCTTCCATGGGAGGATTTGGAAAATTATCACAGACCATTCAACAGTTCTGCTATAACTATTAGCTCCATGTAGAGGTACAGAAATATCTTATGTTAAGATCTTAGGGGAAGAAGTTTCCTTAACTTGCAGTGGTGATGGTGTATTCCCTGTAGATTCTGAATAAACAAAGATGATAACAGTATTTCTGTATTAGTTGGTGTTCCCTGAGAGGATTGCTATGATTTACAAGATGTGCTATCCACAATGATCAGCAACATTGGGAGAGTTGCAAAAATAACAGGCTTGAGCAGAAAATTCTCTTTTGGAGGAAGAAATAATGAAAACAGGCATATGCATGCTAAGAAAATATGATTGTCTAAAGAAGGAAATAACCAATATGAAGCATCACATTCTCTCACACCCAACTTTAATATGCTTTTAGATGCACTCAGAACAATATGACCAATGGAAAATGAAAGATATTCATCTACATCTTGTCCATCTGTTGTGAAACAAAGATAATGGTTGCTTGATTGGAGAGATCCTCTATGTTTATCATAGTTTTATAAAACACTAAATATTACTTGATGTTTTGTATTTAAAAACCAATAACATTGTAATACCACCTACTAATAATAAATTTTCATTTCATTCGACATTTAACTTTTTAATGACTGCTCTGGGTCATGAATTCCAAAAATTCTATAGATTATTTCTTATTTAACATGATTGTTTTAGCATTTACTATAGATAATAATGAAATATAAATTAAAAATGTTGTTTCAGGAATTCCCATGAATTCTTGCGAAACACAATTTCCTGTTCCAAATAGACTAGACAAGTGTTGAGAATTTGGAAACTCTACTCACTACTGAGTTAGTGAGTGACATAGGGATAGTAGAAGCAAAAATGCTCACAAAGCCTGCTTAGTGTCGAAAGAAGATTCACTTGCATTCCTCATTGATCTAGAATGCTTTAAGAGGAAATATTCATTGAAAAGCAGCACAATGATCCTATGAATAATGCTTTTTAAGAAATGAATAAGTGTTTAAGAGGAATGCCACAATTCAATTAATTAAATTCCTGCAATACTTAGTATAAAATAAAAGTTCATTTCAACTGAATTGATCCTTAAATAGTTCGCTTTCTTTCTTTTTGTTATAGTGTTTAAGCCTCTTTTTCACTTTCAAATAAATTCAAACTCCAGTTTAAATTTTCTTTTCAGAATAATTGTGACACTTGAATATACATTCAAATGCACTTCTCTTTCCTTCTGCAATGAATGCCAAAACAGAAGACTATTGACATTAAAGAAATCTATCATTGAACTGTGTACTGTACAATAAAATTCATTAAGCTTGATCATTCAATACTCAGAAATATGGTGCAAAGTCATGCTTCAACTATAAATGAAAATAGGGCTGATTTATGCAAAAGGACTAGGTTGTGTCCACAGGCAGTTTTCTTTCAACAGTATCTATAGCTCGTTCACCATAATTTGTAATTTTTCGTTAATTTGTTTCTGCAAAATACGTGATTTTGCTCCGTTCTCATTGTGGTAGTTTTCCCTCTCCAGATTTTGAATCTGGCCAAAAACAAAATTCACTTAAGTGTTAGGTCAGACTGGATGTGAACTTTATGCCAAAGTTGTATATAGCTTTGAGAAGTTTCTCTCTAGTATCTCCACACTGGTTCTGCACAAGAGACTTCCTCTTCCAAAGAAAAAGATTATTTCATAACATGAAGCATTCTTTCCATTTCTTCTTACAAAGCAAAACTATTCTTCGTCAATTAGCCTTGAATCTCTTTCATGATGCTATGAAGTTTCTTAAGTGCAGTTTTGATTTTAAAATACAGTGAAATATTGATTGTTGGCATATTAATTAGCTTAAATCACACTGTCACCATTGTGTTATTTATGTGAAATAACGAGCTGGGAATAAAATTTTTTGGAAAATTAAAAATAAATTTATTAAGATAGCTTCCTTATACCAGTATTTCAGTGAAAGCAATTACCTAAAACTATGCAATCTATACAAAAATAATACGGAAAACTAATAATGTATACAATGGATAATGAGTAAATAAAATGAGTAAAATAACTACATATTTTTAAAATGTTTCATATATTTCCAAATATAAGATGACCCCTCACTTTTCTGAGGCTAAATAATGAAAAAATCCTGATCTTATATTCATGTAAACACAATAAATCTAGTTTTCTTTAATCTCTAGGAATTTATTTTATTTTTATATTTTAGGGATACTGGAATATCTTAAGACACCTATACCTCATATAGTTGCCTGGATGTGGACATATTTACTAAATTGAAATGAAGACTCTCCTGTACCATCCTAAACTGTAATTAACCTCATATTATGCCAATGTACAGTTACCTCAAATCCCCATAAGTTAAAATTCAGTTGACTGAATTTTTAATTTAATCTTAATAGCTTATATAAATTACTGTATCAGCCAAAATATAGAGCGATGATTTTTCTCCAACATGTATGTACCTTTGAAAAACGCATTCACATCATATTTGAGTAATTCTAGCATTAAACCATAAGTGTGTTCTGCATGCCTACAAACAAAAATTTTAGTGCATATATCCATAACCGCTAAATTGTAAATGAATTGGGACTTCTTTATGCAATGCTACATTGCATAAATGTAATGGAAAAGACTCCTGAGGAGAAAATTGAAAAGAAATAAAGGCGGAGTTGCAAATGTTGCAAATTCACATACGTGTTGACTCACCTGAATTGCCTTTTACTCACACTGCACATCTATTGTCTTTGTGGTCTCAATAGCATTCGTGCCTAGGCTTTTGGTCTTGATAGCTCTTACACCAATGCTTTTGTAGTTAATTTTATTCACGAGTCTAAAGGAAATTATTAATCCATAGGAGAAATCGAAATGGGTCTTACCTCTTTCTAAATATCCCTCCAAATTACTTGCAGTCACACTATATTTGGGTCGCATTATATTTGGCCTTATCCAATAAATATAACAAAATGCCATTACCTCTAATACACGCATACACAATTACACACAACTTGAAATTTAAGCTGGCAATTAAAGCCTTCTGATGTCAGAAAGGCTCTTCAGAATTTCAACACTCATCCACAAATTTCAACATTTCCAAATATTGAAATAAGATATTAGAAACGAAGGTGTAAAAGACCAGGTAAAAGTACCAATGCTGGAGGTATATCAGAAAATTTTTCATAATATAAGCTATGATAATATAATTACTTACATTTGGCAACAATGTTATCCACAAAGCCCATAACGAAACGGAATTCTAGAAATTTCTTCAGGTGGTCAATCTAGAAGTAAAAGAACATATATTTAGAACTATAATATAAATTCAAAAGGCAATATCAACTAAATTATATGAGGATTACATTTAGATACAATTTAGCCAAAGATTACTTATGATTCAGTAAAAAAATTCATAACTTTCTCCTTCGATTACAACAGAGTTCCTCAAATTCAATCCTCATAAATATAAATCTAATTCAAAATATTACAGACCATTAGATACAACATGGGATTTAGAAAGACAAAATGCAAAAAATACTTTACAAGATCAACTAAAAGGAAAATTCTCAAGGTAGGATAATCATGATGGAATGCTGCTACTAAAGTACTCATAAGTTTTCCTCAAAACCAGTACATAGAGGTTCTTCTTAAAATAGTGATAAATTAAATTTATTATTACCATAAATTTCACTATGAAAGGCTTCCAAGCCAACAAAGAACAGATTTAGTATGATGTGGAGTGTCCATGACTCATGAATATCTAGTCATTAAATACTTCTGACAATTCAAAATGAAATGCACTGATATGGCCTCACTGATACTTAAAAATTGAAGAGCCGTAAAACCTTTCCTTTTTGTTTTCCAATGCAGAAGAAATAAAAGAGTCCTCATATTCTGATATTTTCTGTTCTTATATTCTGATTAAAGAGCTGTCCCTCTTATAAAGTATCATATATCCACTCGATCAACTGAAAAGCATCTTAAGCTGGTTTTACAGCAGTTTATATTTCTAGAAGATTTGTAAAAACTTTTTTTCTGCTTTCTGTTTCTTAAGTAAAAATTAGGAAACCAAGATTAATTAATTCAGAGCAACAGTTTAATCTTACTAAAAATAAAAATACTCTATTAGATATAATTAACTAATACTCATCTCCTTGTGCTCAAAATTAGTTTTAAAATTTTATTAGATATAACTCCCTAAATATACATCTTATTTAAATTACATGGATATCTCTTCTGAAACAGGAATGTTCAGAAACAACTGTAGAATTCAAATTAAGACTGGATACAATACCATAATGTTTACAATCTTCTAATCGAAAAATTATTTTTATGAATACATATGTGAAGAGCAAAAATAACAAAAGTTGATTATTTATAATGAAACTTGAACATACCAGTTTTTGGAATGATGCATAAAGAGTGATTTTTTCACGGCGGTTTCCTTGATAAAACGCTACCTCCTCGGCATTTGCAATGAGCCTGGAATTAATATGCCGGAACTCTCCTTCCAATTTTTGTTCTTTCATAGTCATACGCCCAGTGGGACGTCTTAGGTGTGTCAAAAACACTCCAGAAGCTAGCAGGTACAAAATCATAAGGAATGGAGTCTGAAATTGGATAAGAAAAATTTATATGGATATCAATGATTAAATTGATTATTTAAATATCTTTGAGAATATAACGTAAACCTAATCCCTAATTATAACTCACCTGAGCTCCGATATTAGCAGTTAACCTATATACATATATTAATATATCCAAAAGGGGCTTCAAAACATTTGAATACAAGTCGGTGACAGAGTCACAAAACTTTTCGACATCTGTGGTGAGCAGTTGGTCAGCATTAGCAATTCTGGTGTCCAAATTACTCATTTTGTAATATGTAAAGCCACTAAAACAAAAAAATAATTGTAAATATCATTATAAAACAAGAAAAATTGTAATTGTTTCTTTGGTGAATGTTGAAATTTCAACTCCTGTCCCTGTTACATCCAGAAAGACAAGAGATCTACATCCATGAGTACCAGTAATCAACAAATAGAAAGTGTACAGAAATAATTTAAGAATTTTTTATGTAAATTATTGAAAAATACATAAGTGGGGTAAAACTAGCAAAGGATCACAAAAAAATCCCCATCCCACTGATTCAAACTATAAGTTGCCATGGTAATTTCAGCTCATCAATCAAAGGAAATACGAGGACGTGATTCATATTTAATGTAGCCAAAGTTAATAAAAATTTTGCCCTTGAGAAAATTATCGATTGACCAATGATTAAGATATTTATCTTTAGATTGATCTAGATCAAATTGCTTTTGATAAACAGATATTATTCTAACTTCTTGTCAATGATACTTCATTATGGTTTCAATTTATCAATGTATGGTTTCGATTTTAGAATGCCTATAGTAAATATAAATATATTTAAAGGAAAAATATGGAAGGTGTAAGAAGTGATAATTGTTCTGTGATGGACAACATAATTAGTAAACTGTATAATAAAACTTATGAACTTGATAAAAGTAGTTGAGCTATTTTACATTGGTTAATGTTCTTGATAACACCCATGAGAGATGTGATTAACTGTACTCATCTTTAACAAACATAATATCTAGCTATAATCATTATTCATTAATTTATTAGTTGTTAATTTAACCATTTGAATGGAATCTGAGTTCAAAATTGAAACTGAAAAAAGAGTATAAGGCCGTACAATATATATCTAGTACAGCTCAGAACTCTTCACTCCAAAATAGACATACTCACCATAAATATTGGTCATACAGATTGTGTGTGAGACGAATTCTTAGCCTTAACTTCAATGCACCAATTCCATACTGAAAATACATTTATAAAGTAAAGATTATTTGAATTATTATTAAATATTACTAATGATATTATTATAAAACATTTTCTTACCTTTAAGACATTATTCACCATTGATATCTGGAAAAGAAAATTGAAGATAATTAGAATGTGAACACTGAAAATGCAGAGATGATAAAACCTTGTGTTCAATGAAGCATAATGGCAGAAGATAAATAAGGGTGCAAATTCAGTTTAGCAGCAATACTACAAATTCAATTAAATTTATATCCTCATAATATTCCTCCCTCACAAATATGGTAAATATATAATAATGTATAGCTTAAGATTAGTTGAGTTAAAGTGTTATATTATATCTAAGTAGTTCATTAGCAGTAAAAATTACCAAATGTAAAGCATAATGGGAAAAAGAGTGGTAAAAATATGGCAGATAGAGTCAATAATGACTGGATAATGATATAGAAAGTAGAACTTCAAATGGCACTTCTTCCACAACATTTATCAATTTTTTCCTTAATTGGTGAAGTTGATGTAATCAATTACTTAAAGGAAATTTAAATTACTTGTGACAAAGAGGAGTATTATGCTGTCTTGGAATAAGTGAATACAAATTATGAAAACACAGAGGGGAAAAGTAAATAATTAGTGAGTGGTCAAAAATTCAGAAAATAAAACTGGAAAAATTTGATTAAAAGTGGAGTAAAAGTGGATGACTGATCCCAAAGAAGTATGAAATGACAGGGAAATGTGGAGAACTACATTAATGAGTATATTACATCAAATAGGCTACTAGCCAGCTAACATCCTTGTAGAATAGCACAATATTTGAAGTCATGTAAACGGAATTGGCAATTGGCACGTTACTCACAATTGGCATGGCAGCAAAAAACTTAAAAAGCCTCCTCCAGAATAGGGTTCTATCCATTCCAATGACAGCACTGTGAATAATAGTGGAATATATAAGATAACAATTTTGATAAATAACAAATATATAGCAGTCTAACCCTTTGGTTATTAGTACATAAAATATGTAATTATGTATCATACTTAATCGCAACAGTATGAAATGAAAGTAAGGTTGCTAGTAATACACTTGTACTGCGTAATTTTACCCTGAGTCATCTCTAGCACCTTTTTGTACAGGCCAAGTTGATCTATGAAAATTCCACTAAAATTGAATCCTTCAATAATTTGATTTTTGGCTCCAAGTCCAATTCATTTTAGTGCAAATTAGATGCTCATTACATGTCAGATAGTTATTTAGAAAATAATCTGAACGTATAAGTATCATCATCATTTATAGTCCCTCCCTTGACACAAGAATGGAACCTAAAGAATCTTGACCTTGAAAACACACAATGCTTGAAATGCCTCATATAATTACAAAGGATTCCTAAGTAAATAATGATTGTTACTCTTACAATGAAAATACACCAAAAAAAGTTATATAATAAGGTTTGGTTTCTATTCTATAATTTGTTCATTTCCAAAAAACCCATGAACTTAAATCTAAACTCTTTCAAGGTCAGGAGGGTTAAGGTCACAAATTGATAATGAATGGAACTGAATTATAAGGAAGATATCACCACAATGACACTTGAATTGAAAAAGAGAAATAGTCTAATAGGACAAATTTAGAGAAATTTGAACTTATGTGGGTTTGGATAGGCAAAAATGGAACAGTAAAACATAATATGGGTTTAAAAAGGTTATTAGAATAAAGTACAATGCTTGCAGACGATATGGACACTTGTATAGGGAAAGTTAGATAACACCCGACTGTGGACCTGTAAAAATGGTGATAGGCAACAGAATATTTCCTACCGTCTCAATAGCTTGAGTCGATTACAACACCTTTTAATTCTGATGAGAATCAATCAATTCAATTTCCAAATGGTGAAATGGCCGACAGCAGTTTTATCTCATTGAAAAGCTTCGGCATAGCAAAATTATATGGTTTATCGAACAAATATGCGCAATAAATCTGTACATACTACCAAAGCTAAATGGTAACATTATTTACATTAAAAACTAGAGCGAAAGGGGTTATGTTCTAGAATATAAGTCACTAATCACTTACTGCCATTCACTTGGCATATACGTTTAGTTAAAGAAAATTAAGGCCTTAATGTACCTTTCAATGAGAGTACCATTTTGAATCATCCACAGATCACACAAGGAGCGGGCCACAAGAGAAGCCGCAACGAGTAATAAATAGCCAGTCTCAGGACAAAAAACACCAGGAATGGAGATACGAAGAAGTTGCTTGAGCTGCCGAAAAAATTCACGGTCTACATGTGCTGTCTCTTTACGTCCAGGGTTCTGCAATAGAATAACATCAATAGGTTACACTTCGAAAATTTCAATCGACGGTAAAACCCTAATTCTTGCAATTTTTAACTGAAAATGATACTATAGAGATTTTTATTGCTCATACCACAAAATGTAAACAAAAGGTCGAAAACAATTCTTTATAATAAAATACATCACGCGATTACATAATATGATTAGTAACTATATTTACTGATTCCATTTTAATTACTTATACATTGCGGCGAATAGATATGTATCAAAGAAATTTAAATTCTTACCTCGCCCACTAAGTATTGAATTTCCTGTGCCCCCGGCTTCCTGAAACAAAGCTTTGAATTAGTGTTAAAAGTCCTTCTAAAGCATAATTTTGCAATATTAAACCACTGTAAATATAGAGTAATTAAATTTCCGAAGAATACCCTGAACCGTTCTGTCTTCTGCTTCTTCGAAGAAGTAATAAAAGCATAGAAACCGCTGCCGCTCCAACAAGGGTTTTATTGTTTTGAGCAAATTTACTCATATTAGGGGCCATGATGGTTACTTTTGTAAGTGAATTATCAGAGAAAGTTTGAATGAAAAAGACAAGACGAAATTGCGAAGTATTAGCACAACCGCAAAATATTAAATATCAAAAGACGACCGTCCGATACAATGACAAGGCTGGAATTCGAATACGCCAATCGATAATGTGATGTATCGATAGTTAAAAGCGATCGATTCGGTGTTTACTTTTGAAATGGAGAAAGATAAATTATTCCTTGCTGTGACCTTGTAATTTTGCTAACATCTTTCGCAATGTGTTAAACTTTTATCGGAGCACAGACGATTCCCAGTCAAGTTGATAGTAGAACGAGCATTGTTATTATAACGGTATCCATTAAATTTTTTATAGGTGATGTTTCTTTTTTCTCATCGTCCTAAATCTACTTTGTCAATCTTCATTGAAACAGCTATTCGTTCTCTTTCACCTGCTCAAAACCTACTTAAGGCGTATGTGATTTGGAAATTTCTCATTTCAACATTCTCAAACTACTTTGCTTTAAAAATGAAGACAATTTATATTTTCATATAATATTTTGGACAGAATGTGTATTTGTGTCTGGTTTTCCCTCTCTCGGAAACTTTTAATGTGTGAGATCTTATGGTGAATCAGCCCTCTCTCCTGGGCCTGCTTATAATACGATCTAATGAAGAACTCTCACATGGTTTGGCGTTTAAGGGGTGCCTAAAAGGCGATTTTGATTTATTAGTATAAATAGAAAAATATTTTTCCCTCGAACAGTGGAATGGACGAATGCCATAAATTTCAATATGGTTGGGAAAGTTTCCCTGTATTCTTTAAAATTTTAGAATAATATGATAAAAGTTTTGATACCATTACAGAGCAATGGAGCAAACGACCATCGCTTGCAGCCCACCAGTCGTAGCATAAGCCTTTTCAAGAGTTACCGTTTGGTCAATTAAATTTAAAATTGAAATCTTTTATCACTGTTTTCTAAAATAAATAAAATAGTGCATGCATATAAATACTCATTCCTATATAATTTAATGAAGCGAAGAGGTGTGTCCGATCAGAAATATCACTTATGAAGTCAGCAAACATTACGTCAGGCAGGCAAGTACATGATACGTTGTGATTATCTATAACCAGACTCATTGAACCTCATAGTTATTGATTGGAAGGTGGCAGGCCTCCTGGTGTCCCTTATTCAAATGTTGTCCTTAACTAATATGACATATTACACTTAATATTTTTAATCACTCAAGGAAATACTTAAATTACCTCCTTAATTACATAAACTTGTGCTTTAATGAGAGGGTAGTGAGTTTTTTTTTTAGGACTTTCTATTTTACTCTGAAACACCTTTTTCTTTTCAGTTCAGTTTTCGTTTCAATTCAGTTATGAGTATGATCAAAACTTGATGTAAAATTCTAAAGTGCAACCCACTTATGAATATAGTTGTAGTGATTTGCCTTGTTGAATAATTTATAGAATAGATTAATAAACAACAAAACCTGAGCAAAATGTATAAAATATTACAGATACAGTTGATTCAATCTAACAAAAAAGGCATAATTATGCCTTTTTAGGGTGTATAATAGTGTAGAATAATTGTCACATAGGATTATAAAAAGTTTTTCTTCTTGCTTTTAGTACTCAAAGGAGCACCGCAATTGTGATGTACACAAGAATAACTTTGAACAGAATCAATGCATTGTGGGATCAGGTGCCACTCTTTAGCTACTATATGTGATGAAAGGCCTTTTTTATAGCTTAATCTTTGTTTGTAATATCTTTCGTGTTATCTCAGCTGTTAAGATATCATGAACCAACCATATCTTCTGCTGGTGTTTGAAGCTCAGTCAGATAAACTCTCTGTATAAGCTGTTATAAGAACTTGTAATCTAATTAAAGTGGTATTACATCTACAATTATTGATAGGCATGCTGTTAAAAAATGAAATTTACTCAATTAGAAAAGTACTTATTAGGTTGTGATAGTTCTAGGTTACAAAACAAACATTTTGAGTGATTAAAAACCTTTCTACCTTTTTCCATTTCCCAACTTTGAAGAAAGATGGAAAGTCCTTAAATACCAACACCTTAGAGGATTAAATAATTGGCATTTTAAGAGAGCAGCAAACCAATGAATGAATGAATTTAATTGATGAATTCTTGAAAGTTTGCAGAATTATAAATCTTAGAAATTATAGGTAGAATGTTGACAAGGTCTTGATAAACGCATGAGAAGAAGTGTAAAATGAAAATATTTAAGGTCACTGGTGTTTCAGAAACTGCAGTTGTAGATGTGATGATTCATTTACTATGATAATCAGTAAATAATAGAAAAATTTCAATCATAGGTAAGTACTAATTGCCACCAATCCAGGTACAAACATAATATCATAAAATGACGAACTGAAAAAAGTTACAGAGGGGGATTTGCATGTAATTGGGTTTAAGTTTCATGATTACCAGTGGTATATGCAGAAAAATATTTCAGGGGGGATTTTATTTTTATTTAATGGAAATGGTACAATTAGAAAATGATCAGGTGGCTAGACATAAATGCAAGGTGCAAGAAAACGTTGTGGTCATACATTATACAGATATATTCAGTACATTTCAGTTAATAATAATTATTCCCAAAATATTATTTTAAGAAAATTAACTTCAAAAGTTAGCATTCTATTCATTCTAAGTATTCAGTCACAAATAAGATAAATCATAACTATATCTTATTTATGTGCATTGAAGAGACATATAGACAATAATTTTGTGAAACTGTAATTATAATTCTAGTTCTCTTTGAATTTTTGTGATGAGATTTATCCTCTTAATTCCCCCCTTGTGATGCTGACTACCATTCCAAAAAATATCTAGGAAAGATTAATATTGCTTAAATAGAAGAAATAGACCTTAGACAGCCTTAAAAATTCATACAGAAATATTAATTTCATAGTAATATATTTATTTCATTGAAGTTCATTCACTTCTTTAATGTGAAGATGGAAAATGTAACCTAGAATGTTTCTTATTCTCACCTGGAACTACAGGTAAACTTTTTAAGATTTGAGGTTTAGAAAATACCACCGAGATAAGACTTATAAAATAAATATGGAAAAAGTTTTGGAATGTTCTTCCAGAAAAGTTTATTTTCCTCCTAGACTCCTTAAAATATCGGATGCAACAATTGACAGTTTTCACATCAAAACTCTCATAGTTAAGAATGATATTCAAAGTTGTATCTAGATTGTGGAATTTTCAATTCCTTAATCTAGATTTATTTTATTAATATGTGATAATATACCCTTAACAATAATTATAACTAATACACACTGCAAGAAAGTGGAAAGCTATTTAAACATGTACATCAAAGACACTAACAAACTGTCATAACACACATCATATTGGAACTTTCTTTCACTTTTATTTTGATGATAATTTGAAATCTTAATATAAATTATGCTGTTATTTGAGCTTCTGCTTACAGGTATCAACAACCTGCTATTAAAAATTTCCCCAAGAAAAAACATTTAAAATCCTGGATTTCCAAATTTAACATACTTGAAAGAACTGTAATTTCCAAAAAACTATCCAATTGTTACATGCTAAATTTAACATTATATATAAATTAAATTTTCTTAATTCTCATGTGCATTCATACTAAGACCTATTAAATGATAATAACAATGCAAGTGATAGAGAAATTATCAATCCTAGTGATATCCATTAAGAAGACATGATGAATAATTATGGCATCTGGCATCAAACAACTAGCAAAATATCATAAAGTCTCTGTCAATTATTTTAAGCTGTCATATAGGTATACAATAAATTATTCACAGCTAGTTATTCTCCTCTCTAGATTGATTTTTTGATTTATAGATACAATGTTTTTTATGAATTTCCATTTAAAACACACTGATGAGAGCTCTCATTTAATGTTATTTATTTTCTAAAGGAGACATGAAATTTGCAACAAATATGTGTAAACAAAAGGAAAACATTCAAACCCTGTACCACAAGACAGCCAGTCTTTGCTTTGGGCATGACTACATAGTAATTAAGTGACTAGTTCATTAGGTAGAAACTGAAAGTTCAACAGGGTTAAGATTACAATTTAATACATATTAACCAACACCAGAATTTATCTACATCACCACTCCCATTATATAAATCTATCCTCAATGAAGTTAGAATGTTTGCAGGCTTAAGCATTATAACTATCGTATGATAAAAGGCACTGGAAAATTCACTTTCCATAATATCACAGTTATTTTTCTAACATTTACAACACCCCTGTTATATTCCATGGAACTTGGTTGATCTGCTGTCGATCGTCCTAGGAAGCACATCATCGCTTATTTCGACCCTTCATAGCAAATCTCCTCCAAAAGCTGGTCTTCTTTACTTCAGATCTAACATCAGCATATGGGGCATCTTCATCATCTTGGTCTTCTTCAACACCTTTATCACAAGTTGACTGGAAGTCAGAATGCCGACCATTGGATGTCTCTCTAGTTGGACTTTCATGTCCAGAGTCTCGATCATCATTCATGACTTTTCCACTCTGTATGATATTATCATCTTCAGCACGAAGCATGTCAAGGAGGCTTGGTTCAGGTTGAGTTTGTTTCACATTTGGGGAAAGACGGGGCTCTGATTCTTCTACTAGGAAAGCAGACTGGAAAAATATGCAAAATATAGATAAATATATAGTGAATAAACATCTAAATGCAAGTAAATCAGAGTATCTTCTATATTAATATACTTTTTATATGCACATAACAATCTGTCAGATGTCAGTGAATAATATATATAGTGAATAAATATCTAAATGCAAGTAAATCAGAGTATCTTCTATATTAATATACTTTTTATATGCACATAACAATCTGTCAGATGTCAGTGAATAATATATATAGTGAATAAACATCTAAATGCAAGTAAATCAGAGTATCTTCTATATTAATATACTTTTTATATGCACATAACAATCTGTCAGATGTCAGTGAATAATATATATAGTGAATAAACATCTAAATGCAAGTAAATCAGAGTATCTTCTATATTAATATACTTTTTATATGCACATAACAATCTGTCAGAGATGTCAAAATTGTGACATCAACTTCTAATGGAAGTCTACAGGGTATGTGAATAAGAGGCAATCTGATTCCAAACAACAGCTGATTTACTATATTGTTTAACCAATTCTTGTGCTATATATTATGTCTTCATGACTTTAAATTTTGATTTCAAGCCACTACCTAATATTGTTTAATATTAATAAAGTGGTAATTAGGAGTAAAGGACTTCAAGTAGCATCCTGTGTAATTGGTTAAATACTATCTTTTATTGGCTAACTCTGATGACCAGCAATATTTGAGCATTCTGCTTGCAGTTGATAGATTTTCTATAAAAATTGTTTTTCAATTTATTAATATTTTTCTTGGTTAAATTTATATACTTAAATATTTAAAAATTATTATACAGCATTTTATATGATCTGGAACTACCCAAATTACAAAGCTTTCAGACTGAAGAGGCTCCACTGTGTTGGTTAATCAAACTTTTAAAATAGTTGCTCAAATTAATGTATTCTATCTAATATATATTATTTTCTTTAGTAAAAGAAAACATCTAGAAGATTGTCTATAGGTAATTTGCAAGATAATATCATGAATTTTAGTTATGCAGATATGAAGCATTTTGATGTAATATTTCTTTTATTTTGATACTTAAAATATTCACCTTTAGTTTAATATGCATTGATAATTTAATAACTACAAATTCAAACATTCCATGGATTAAATTATTATTGTTATTATACTTGGATCGTAAGTGATATAATCCTCTTCCTCTGTGCCTCCTAAAGTGTGATGGGTTCTAGTTATGTGAAAATGAATTGGGGCATCCAATAACTTTATTCTAGTCATGTCAGAATGAAAAAATGGGAATATTGAACATGATAGGAAGGGCAGATGAATGAGTAGATGAATATATTCTCTCCTTGGATATTGATAAAAATAAAATGCCGCATTGGGAGTTTGAAAGCAAAATCACTTGAAACATGTGACAAAATACTTTTTAAAATCATAGGAAAACTGAGCTTAAATGAAGAGGAGCATACTATAAACTCCATTAAAAGGCCAAGATGCAGAGAAAAACTCATTATATAAGTAGGTAGGTTTTTTAATAGAAGTTGCTAGAAATATCTGAGAGAGATAAAGTGACTTGGGAGCAGGACATGAAAAGCTACTACAATTTAACTGATGAATCTATATGGGTACTGAAGTATAAAAAAGAAAATATAACCTTAATATTTCATCTAATGAATGTATTAAATAATATGATCAACAAAGCTTACATATTTCCAATCATTATATTATCTTCACATTATATTTACTCTATTAGAATGTGCAATAAAAAAGGATGAAACAGGAGTTGTTAATGGAGAGGTTTAACTTAATTCCAGCATCAGAACATACTGAAGGATTTTCAGGAAAAAAAAATCTATGAAAGATTTTTTAATCATGGAGCATCATCTTGGGTGTGTGACACTTTGATAATCTAAAGTATTCAGACAGTGCAAAGAAGTGTGAAAAAGCTACAGGCTTGGAGGTGCAAGAGGAAACAGAAAATGCTATCTCTGTGGCATGAAGAGATTCATAAGAAGGGACAGATGGAACATACAAATCCTCAAATACAAAGGGGTAACATGGTAATGAGAAGCTGAGAATAAAGAGGCTTGGAAAACACTTGGGGAGCCTTACATCCATCATGGGATTGGAGTTGGCTGATGATGTAAACTACACACAAAAACATACTTACACAAAATACATGATGAGAATCAAAAGTAAAAGGTCAAACACATCTTGGTATACTTAAATTTGGAAGAAAGGTTGTCTTTCTATGTATGGAAATACTTTTCACCTTACGCCAATAAATGTCCACCAAAATATCATTTTGATATTTTGGTGGCATTAATGAGAATAAGTCTAACTAATTTCAAAGCAATTCTTTTACACAAGTATTTAAACAATTTCAGTGATTTCACTTATTTTTTTCGATCCAAGAAAAGTAACTCATATTGATCGCCATTATGAGAAACTAAAAAAGAGCCGAACCTGAAGGTCTCTCATAATTTTTTTCCTGATGGTTTTCTTCATGGACAGGTGCCGCTCCAAGTGGCGTACATCTCTTTCGGTCAGCGTCCTCGTTCGATCCCTTTTGCTGGCTGCCCTTTCCCCTCCTCCTGTTCCGGACTTCTTCTTCTTCTTTGAGGATCCATGAGACGATTGCTGTTTCCTATCTTCATTACCACCGTCATCTTCGTCGCTAGAACCTCCTACGGCGCTGTCGTTGCCACCTCCGCCTGAAGACTTTTTGTTCCCTCCACGCAAGCGCACGTCCTTCAATTGAGAAGAAAGCTGAGCAGCATCCCCACAGACTTCACTCTCTGGTTCTGCTCCTTTGACCCCATGGAAGCCGAAGATGTCCCGTAGGTGAGGAATGCTTCTTTCTGGTTGGTGCCGGGACATCGTGGGGCTGGTCCTTCACTCCCTATTAGAAACAAAAAAAATACGTAAGAATCCACGGAACATATACATTTATCTTGTAAATCTATTTCTGCCATATTTCTATGTTTATTTCAGGGGTCAATGGTGCTCCCGAGACCATGTTAGATGGTGGAGCTCTTTATCAAAACCAATCTATTTAATTAATGTACCGACTTTTAATATTGAATAAAAGAAGCAGAAGTGTCACTTTGGGAACGAGGCTGTGAGAACAGTAACAAAGAGCGGGAAAGTAGATGCAGGGAATTTTGTGATAAAAACTAGTTAGATTAATTAGTAGTAATTCCAAATCTCTAAAATTGTCAAAATTACCCTCATAGACATGGAAAAATATTTTATTTCAGCGCTGTAATTCTGTCTCAGACCTCCTAGTGCTTTCTCAATCAAAACCAGTGAGACATTTTCCTTTCAGGATTAGATTCTGCAAAGGGAAAGGCACTCTACAAACCCTGGTACCCCTAGGCTAATGCTTACTCGGCTGAATTCGGGCCTGATTTCTGAGGGGTCGCAGTAGAGCAATTTCAAATCAAGTCCAGCTTTCATTCAAGAAGATGCATGTTGCTAAGTTTGCTTCTATTGAGGGGGCAAGACAACTTCAGGTACGCCTACACATATCCTAGATCAACATTGTTAACAGGAATTTTGGGGTTCTATACTTAAAAAATTTGGCAAGATGACCTCTCTTTCGGAAAAATTCAAAGTTTTCAAAGAATAGAATTGCAGGGGTTTTTCATAGGTTCTGATTAAGTCTCATAAATTCGTGGTCTATTTTTCATTTCAGTTATTTGGGAAACAAGAAAACCACAAACCCACGATTAATGCGAATAGATATAGTTTCTCAAATCGAATTCTCAAATCTAAGGCTTCTTCTTACCTACATTCAGTAAAAGAAATAGCACAAAGATCTGCAGCAATGACTCCTAGAAATGTACTGGATGTACTGAGTTCCTTTCATTCTGAATTTCATTTACATTACTTTCACAAAATTAAGTTAGAATTAATTACCAGCAGAATCACCTAAGAAGAAAGAAATATTTTTCTACCCTATCATTTATCTTTCGTTTTTCACAGAACGTATTTATTCGTAGAACCTTTAGTTTGATGAAATTATTGTAATTTACTAAGCAGCCCAAGAACATCTTTTACTCAATATCATTTAATCCGTTAATATAGTCTATTTAAAACATTTGGAGTAACATATTTAAAAAATGTAAATGATCGTTTTTTATCTTATATTCTTCATTAAATATCGAACAATTTTTCTTAACTCATGAATGTACTCAGGATAGTAACCATCAAGCATATTCCTTATCACAGACAGTAAATTAATGGTAAGCTTTTTGGTTACAAATCAAATGATAGTATGAAAGATGCTGCGCTATTCTATCCTTTCATTATTAAGAAAACCTCATCTTCTGCATTTCATTTGCACGTCGAAGTAGAAATATCTATTAATCATACCTTTAGACTAATGAAACTCATATAGTCAAGTCTAGTCTTGAGCTTGTCGATGCTTACAGTGTAATTACGCTGAGATGCCAGAATTGAAACCTGATAGTATTATTGATGTAAGTGTTGGTCCATCGATCATTAAAAACATATGTATATACGGTCATCAATAACCATAAACTTGTATCCGAATACCAATTAACTAGAATAAAAATCTATGCGTATATTTATATTTTTATTGTAAAATGAATTGATTTTTTAAGAGAGAAAAGCGACTACCAAATGGAAGCCTCCCTCCAGGAGTGCACCTAAATTCAAGCGTAGAAAGCGATAGGGGTGAGATTATTTTATCAACTGTAAACGAAGTCTTGATCATAGCGTATATTTGTAGTATCCTCGTCAATTGATGTTAATTAAATCTAGTTTTTATCGCAGTGGAGGAAGATGGTGAATGGTGAGGCGGTCAAAATCATAAGCTGTAACACTCCCGTTATATGAGGGGCACACGAAAGAGGATGAGCGATCCGGAGAGACCGGCAGGGACGGTACTGGGAATGGACGAGGAGAAGAGGAATCGGGTTGAGAAAAAAGGAAGGAAGAGGACGAGAGGAAGCGGACGGAAAGAGAGAAAAAAGGCAAGGGAGGAGGCGAGAGGTCGCGACGTGGGGAAGGGCGTGTCGGAGGCCCTCCGCCCCCGCCCTCCACAACACGCTCTCATCCCATCTTAAACCGGTTCCCTCCTGCAGCCTCTGGGACTCGAAAAGGAAACCAGTCTGAATTTCATTCGGCGCGATGAGGATTCCGCC
The DNA here is from genome assembly GCA_036926295.1 of Pachydiplax longipennis. NCBI lineage: Eukaryota > Metazoa > Arthropoda > Insecta > Odonata > Libellulidae > Pachydiplax > Pachydiplax longipennis. Next base: position 42,496,488 of record JAVFKF010000015.1, read on the forward strand.
CCCTCTGCAGACGAAAGACCCTCCCTTCCGGCGTCGCGGCGCTGGGCTTGTCTCTTTAAGACACCCTCACTTACATTGCGTGAAAAACATTCTGGGTTTTCAAAAGAACGGTGTGACCTTTGTTGAAGCGCCTTCGCAACATCACGGCACCGATTGCTGGGACAAGAAATTACGATGAAGAAATGATTCGTTCGCAAAGCAGGATGACTTGAACAAGATTAGTTAATACCTTCGGAGTTTCCTGGTAATATTTGCTTTCGTGATTTGCATGGATTTTATAAACGATGTATCGTATATTTTACCATAGAGTAAGACATACTCTATGATTCTACTATTGCAAGGTAAATATCCCATTATTTATTCAACGGTGGAGAAGTTAGCGCTATAAGTTGAGAGTGATTCCAACCGAGAATTTACCACCCTATATCCGTATCCCATGCCCAAAATCAGCCGTGTTTTGTAAAAGAACATATGGTATCATTTGAATGTATTTCGGAGCCTTTGGCAGACTGAATCCGAACATATGATACAAGTCACAATTTAACTACATTCAATCCCTATAAAAAAAGAAATTCATGAATTCATGGCTGAATTTATTTGAAATTATAATAAAATATCTGACACATGATTATATAACAGTCGACCAGTGTGCCGACGTAAAAAACGCAGTATTTCAACCATACTTTAATAGTAGGAAAAAGGAAAAGCTTCGATGATTAGTAATTAATTTATGATCAAGGATATTCAACATTCTTGACTCAATGGAGAGAAGTGTATACATAATTTAGATAATAGATATCGATGAAATAAATATATATGATATTAAAAGAAAATTCATTTCATCAGTAAATTTTTCACGAAAGCGCATGTCTAAGTTTCCTGAAAGATCAATTGGTAATAGGATGGCTTTCATATGCAAAATAAGTATATAAGTGTTAGGTAATTTTTATTTGCAATTTTCTGGAGCGTTAAATAAGTAATAAACTTCAGTATACATTAAACTGAGAGAGTATTCATTTTTTATGAACATTCATTAATGTTAAATGTTTCATTAAAAATTATTTATAGCTCTTTTCTCTTTGCAAATAATTTTCTGCGTAGTTCAAGCTAAATTGGGCGGTAATAAAATAGAATACGCCGTATTACATCTCACGTGAGGAGTAAAACTACTTTTTACGGCCCTTTTTACATTTATATTCACATATATCCACCTATTGGTATTGCCAAATCCTTATAACCGTGTGTGCATGTACCAGAAAATTGATGTAGCATGATAAATGTTTTACACGAAGGGATGACGTTTCCCCATTCTTTCCTTATATTGTCTTCTCATAAACGTGGAAATACTGCAAAGGGAGTTGGCCGTATGAAAGGGAGATTTAGCTCTTCACTTTGAAAATCCAAATAAAAGTGTTAGTGAGATAGTCACCCCCAAGGTCATTCACGTAAGCGACTGCTTCAACAGGGTGGTGACTCATTTGGTTTATAAGGAGTGTGCTGCAGCCAAGAAGCAACCCTGGGTGCGTGGGCTATATTCCTTTCGCTCTCGTGCATGTTGTTCACTTGTGAGAACTCAGGGCATATACCCTGATGTGGTGTTCTCTTGTGTTCATTCTACATGATATCTCCTTATCAGAACGACATAAGTTCATAAATTTCATAAAGAAATAAAGAATTTCATTAAATAGTTGTCTCATGAAAATGTTATGCGACAATATCGTGCTCCCAATGAAAATAATATTAAAGTCATCTCGAATGATGGGTTACAACTCTTCGATCTCGATAATGCGTTATGGAATAGCTTTGAATGTTGATATTTACCACCAACTACACATTTAGATTGAAACAATAATTCATGTGAAAGGAAAAAAGGAAAAATAATAGCTAACACTGCATTTTCCGGTACTATCAAAATTCGGTTGAAATTTTATGGCCGGAAAACTTCTTTCATCATTTTTCAAAGAAGTCGGTCTTAGATAGTGCATGCTACAAAGTACAGTCCTCAAGCGACAATGAGATTGGCGATTATGACATTTTAAGCTATAAATGATACACTATTACTGTTATCATGTACCGATCCGTACAAAGGAAAAGAGTGGAAAAAACAAAATTTTAAGAATGGATAAAAATAATAAAAGTAGCAAAAAACAAGAAAGAAACAACTACAAAAGGGGACGCCATAGACAATGGTCTTCAAATTTTCCGACTTTCGTCCCCTTCAAGATTTAGAACTTCTTTCCTTGATTTTTCTTCACTTCGCCATTACATAATCATATTAGGAAATCAAAAAAAATCTTGCGTAATTTTGGAAGATATTTTTGTCTCTGCATGGTTTATTAAACGTCAAATAAACCTAATTTTAACATTCTATTCCAACCTTCCAACTTTGTGCGTCTACATACTCGGTTTTAACAATTGATGTTCCAATGCATCCTATGTAAACGGAAATTAATTGCCTTCGAAGAAAACAAAGAATTTAGCAATGAATATAACCAATGCAGTTTTCGATTTTGGATACCATTCAAAATATGTGAAATCACTGAGCTTAATAAACTCGAGTCAGTAATCTCATCCTTTCCGAGATTCCAATTCTCACTCTCGGGCGTTGAAATCTCCAGCATCAATATGCTTCTCCCAATCGGCGTTTTCGCGTGGGTGGATGGAATAAAGGGGTGGAGCATGGAAAGGTGAAGAGAACAGAGCTGGGAAGGACATAGAAGAGAGGTGAACTGGCAATGAAGGGATTGTGATGGCTGTTGGCGCCATGAATCGAGGGATCAGATGACGTCACAACGTTAATGCCGAAGGTGAAGCGAAGGAAGGCTTTCATGGAACACGAAATGGTGTGTCATCGAATAGACAGGAAAAGGATAAACAAAGCCCAAAGATTATGAAAAAGCTACTCGAAAGAAAGGTAAGGAGAATGCTTTGACCTACAGATATTTTGAGAAAAGATTTCTCAAACGATCTTTCTATGAGACACATATAAGTATTTGTGATAATGACTCTTAACGGTTCATTAACCGATAGCTTTCAGAATAATTCTAAAAATATCCCTGACCGTTTAATTATTCAAGTAATCTCAAGGAAAGTATGCATTTCATAACGACCTATTTCATTTAGGGAAAATTTGTGTGCCGAAAGTATTAATGCAATGGATTGATTAAGAATTTATCTTTTTAATTCCAGGCAACTTAAGCATTTTTCTGTTTCATTCTATTTATATTATAATTTCATTCATATTCCGTCAATATATTAACAAATCTTTGAGTTTGAGAGGTTCAATTTATTAGTGTATCATAATTTTACTATCATGGAACGAATTCTATGAAAAATTAATCATTCTTTAAAGATTATCATCAGTAATTTTTTCTATTGGGAAACATTTTTCCTAATTACATAATGATTCTATACTGATAAAATATTATTTTCTTTTTCGTCTCCTTCATTAATCTAACTCAATGCTTTATGAATCTTTAGGCGTTGTCGTATGTCGTCGTATTAAGGAAATTCGTGTTTAAATATGTAGAAAATGACGACAAACGAGTCAACAAGAGGGTCTGCATTCAGAAATGACAAATTCAACTCGAAGAAAATAATCTCAAGAATTGATGCATCCAATTCACCTTCGATGTCAATGCTGCATCAAAGGTAAGAATTATCTGATAGAAGCTCATTAAAAGCAGTTCCGATCGAATTAACTTATTTAGAATGTCGGTGCCCTCTAAGCAGCAGCTCAGGGGGGCGAATGGCCTCCAAAGCACAATGAACCGCGCGTTCAGCACGCATTCATTTGTCTTTGGATCTCTTTTAGAATTTCAGTTTAGAGAAGATGAGGTAGGAAGTGGGATTTCTTCTCACCGAATGCGTCTCTCCCACGTCATTTCGAAGGAAAGACCCTCTCTCACCCTCTCTTTCCCCTCCACTTTCACTCTCTCCAGGCCTCAGCCCACATCGCCAACATCTCCCCTGCATTTTCACCCTCTATACTCCTTCAATAATACAGTAATCTCTCATGTCATGTTTGACTACTAGAATGGGTGATTTTTAACTCACTCGATTTATCATAAGTCCACGGATTTAAACTGTAGAATTATCCAGGATAATCGATCAGAAGTCGATTTCTTTCATTGATTACGGTTCCGTTTAACAATGAAATCAACCACCGTTGCTTTATCATCATTTACATTTTTATTTTCGTTCAAGCTGTTTTATATCCTCTTTCTTGGCTCAAAATATTTTTTCGGGAATGCGATCGCGAGAATCCAATCAAAAAGGAATCAGAAAGGCCATTTTGAGCGAGATGGGAATTTTTTTTCGCTCTTCAATGGCTTCAGTTAAATCTGGAATTCCATATTCATTTTGCATATGAATAGCTCACCACAGTTATTCAATCTGCATTACAATCCATTTTATTCTCCAGATAACAGAGGCCTCAATTTTGTTCAAGATTAATAGGTGATGGGGAAGATTATTCCCGTTCGAATTGTCTGAAAGCGGAATGTTTTAATATCGTGAGAAAATCGAATCAACAAGGGTCTAAACTAAGCTCGATCTCTTAATCAGTTACGTAGAATCGTTACCCGACATCGTCATTGTTTTGTATTAAGTTAATTTTTTTCAGAAACTGGTATTCATATTTGTAACCCTATGTCTAAAAATAACAAAGTGGGATATTAAATTACCAGGCAAGAAATGTTGAAGGGCGAAGTGAAAGCGGGGATTGTGGCGATGGGGGCGCTTGGTGCGTGAGAGATTTGCTATAAAGATGGAAGTGTCGGAGGTAAGCGGTAAAGGTCAAAATGGTTGCCGTTTATTTCACTTACCTAGAAGTCTGTAAAATTTGCATCATAATAATATATTGAATCTCCTCTGAATAAATAATTACTATTCAAACGAAATAAAAACAAAACTTGATTCTTTCCAGTTTGCGATTTATTTCGTTTGAAGATGAATAAACTCCGCATGATATCGCTTTAAATATTTAATCATAAATAAGTACAGATTCCACAGGAATGGATATGAATCCATGCAGTATCAAAGATAAAGCTATTTCAAATTAATTTGCTATTTTTTCGAGAACTTCCTAAAATGCTGATGTTGATATTTGGAAACCACAATGCTAACTTCTTTCCATTCTTCCTCTCACTCATTAATTCACAGGCTACATAGCAGTTTATTATTTTTTCGACCTAGTCAATTCTTTCATTTTAATTGAGCTCAAGATCGATTCATAATGATCTTGAAACTCCTAATTGAGCGATGGGAAAGTTTCTAATAGCAGATACAATTTATCCAATTACTTTTAACAGATTTCTCAGACCTGGCTGAGAGGTAAGATATGTCTCTGCTTTAAAACAGTATTTGGTCTAATTTACTTATCATGAACATAGTATACCATTAATTATGATAATACATTCATACATAATGAAGTATGTAGATGTAGTTAGTAAAATGATATCCAATAGGTTTAAAACCTTAACTGTTGAAGGATGTCTTATGTTTGCAAATAAATATACTTTCCTCTTTCTTTTCATCGCTTATAATCCTAAATTAATACGTTACTTAAGACTTTCTCTCATAGAGAACTTTAAGATGTTTTTGGATTGGAGAATCGTATTTTTCCGTAGTGGCCAAACCTCAATTTGACCTTCGAAGTCAATCAATTTTGGGAAAGAGGTAGATAGGTAGGTAGATGTAATGATAGATATGATTTAAACTCAATCAAACTATATTTAGATGACACTGGTGGCAATATTTCAATGCATCATTATCACAAAATAGGCTAATTTAGTACATGGTTAAGTGTTCGGCAGCTAAAAGCTCTTTTAACCTCAAAAAGAAGCGGATTTCAGGTATAATTACTGCCTTTTCGATGGAAATCATCGAGGTGCGGCCGGAACACCTAATTCGTACGATCTGAAAATTACTTTCGAGGTCTTTCAAAAATGGCGATATTACTTGTATCTCTTTATATAGTGATAAAAAAAATCGCAATAGTCATTCAAGGTTGAAACGACTCTCTCCGATGCTCACGCTATGAGAGAGTGTGACCCTAATCAAAGATTGATAATTTAAGGAAATATCGATTGGCACGCTTCCTTCGCGAATCAAGAAGAGCTGTTTCTAGAAAGGAACTGCAGAAAAACAGAAAAGTAGCATTGTCATCGTTACAAAATTTTTGCATAAAATTAAGTTGTGAGAAGTATTTCTTGGAATGATTTATCGCAAACCTTTATTAACTGTTGTTCTGTGTCATTTTATCATTTTCACGACCCTATTAAAGATTCTTACGAGAATTTACGAATAAAATTATTTCTATTATGTAACCCATAAATGACACTATACGAGTAATGGTAAGTAATGCTGGTTCCAATTGGTAAGACATTGAATCTTCTGTTTAGTACGTCAAGTCGGAATACAGAGTGTAAATTCGAGTGTAATGAATGATACAAAATTATATAGAAATAATACGCGAAAAATTTGTAATCAAATTTTGATATCAGTTCCCGGAGAATATAGTTTTGTTTCATATTAATCTTACTTCAGTAAAACTTGAATTTCATATGACTATTTGACATTTTTAGCTTCGAGCAGCATTTGTAATAAAGAAGATGAAAAAATTACATTCAGACAACAGTGACAGTATTTAAAGAGCAGAAATATGTTAAAGTACAAGAAAAAGAAGAAAAATCCGACAGTAATACGTTAGTATATTCCTTTCTACAAAATAGATAATGCGATGCGTAGATACAATAGAAAAATTCAGCTACATTTTTCTACCTATCAGCCTCAAAATCTCTATCAGGTTAAATATTACATCAATGCACACAAAAAAGGACGTAATGATATTAAAAGTACTTCTCTCAAAATTATCCCCAAGTTTTGAACATTCATTTCTTTAAATTAATTCATTTAATAAAATAACAGGTACTTAAAAGACCATGAAAACAGTGTAGTGTAGTAATATTGGATGAAATATGCTAGGATATCTTCTGAGGTAGTTTTTTGTTTTGGCTATTTTTCTGCGCCGATATTTTCTTGGGCGGAACCGGAAAGCCAAAGTAGTGGAAAAGGAAGTCACGAAATAAGTAATTATGCCCTTTTTTAAGGTCACGGACTGCCCCATAAAAGCTCCATTTTGTTCTGATGCTATCTTATTTAGGTGAATCCAAGGAATTCTAACCACACGTTATAGAGTAACACGACGTGCCCAGAAAACGGATTTCTAAAACTTATTTTATTGGGGCTAGTAATTATTAAAAATCTCGCTTGAGCTTGCGGGAACGCTCACGTCCTTGAGAACGAATCAGAATATTTTGCTCTTTACAACCATCCCGGAAGTTTTCATCTCCCAATTACATTGATTATTCCTTTTTATGAAAGAAGAGATTGTCTTCAGAGGCATTGGGCTTAATAGGTGGTGTACATAAACGAGCCGATGATGTTTATTTTAACTTTAAATTATCGATATATATAAAATGAAGAAGGAAGCTCTAAATAGGCCACATAGTGAGACTTGTGTCTTCTCTTTCTTCTTTAGTATTTAAAATTTTCTCTTTGCCATTAGGGTTAAATTCACAGTTATGCTGAAAGAGGCATGGATTCTTCGGGACTTAATGGCTGATATAAAAGTTAAGGAATAAACTCATAAAATATATGAGTTTATTCATCAAAATAATTCTACAGTTCACCTGTCTTTTGAATAAAAAGGTATAATGTATACAAGAGGATTGTGTCTTCCTTTATACTTATAATGAGTCTTTAAAGTAGTGGTAGGATATAAATTCTGCTGGGAAGTCTCACTACAGCTCTTCGTCTCAGAAATGGCGTTTTACTTAAATAATCTATATATAATGATCTTGGAATCTTATTGCCTTTAACGATATATTAGAAATGTTTTAGAGTATTGGTAACTTGTTTATTTTTCATTTGAATTCCATTCATCATAATAATAAACTAATTTCACTATGATTCTTCCAACAAACGCAGTCTAGTTGTTATGAATCGGGGTTAGTTTCAAAATTTGTTATTGTTTTAAAGAATAAGAAGCATTATTATATGCGACATCGTATTTCATAAATAAAACTGACATCAGCTGCTCTGAGGCGGGAAGTTTCTGGCCGACCCATACCACACAATAAAGCCAATTACGCTGTGGAATTTTAAATTGGTGATAAAAAGCGTACCAATCTAGCCACGAGCAGCATTAGGATGCCCTCTCTTCACTGCTATAATTGCTTACCGCCTTGTGTAAATTGCTTAGCCTTTCTGGAAGATTAAAGAATATTCAATCATAAAATTCAATAAGGTTAGTTAGATTTTACAGTTTTAATTTTCTGCATCACTAATTTTACTATGAAAACTAATGAGAAATAATATTTCGCAGCGGATTTTCGAAGTCATCCGATCAACGATCTTTAGTCATTATTAATCGGAAAAATTACCGTCTCTATACCTATTTATACTTTCAGTCGTTGGCCTTTTTGTATCAGTAACGTTATTAAATGAAGATGTATTTCTATCAAGTTATGTATACAGATATAACGATGTATTTTCTGAATGTACTCTTCTATTTTAAGCTGTGGGAAGATTTCATGGGAATCCATAGCTTAGTCTGAGGGTTGTTTTGGAAATCACCACGTCATCTTCTGGCGATTTGCCGCTTGTCACGCTCATGATTACGTAGGCCGCTTCTTCTGGAAGCGCGTCTGGTGATGCATTAAATCTTGATCGACTTAGTCTTTTAAGTGTCTGGACAGGAAAGCCTGATGTACAGGTTAATGTCTAAATGTGACTAAGCTCTCATTTTATCTTTCCAGACATCGTATTTCATCAACAAATGCATTCTTTATTTTCTTTTATTTGAGATTCATGCATATATTTAAAGAAGTTACACTTTCAAACATTTATCGCCTTATAGAAAAAAATATCGGAACGATAACATCCCAAGCTTAATAATTTTAGGTTTTCTTAAGCGCAAGAGTTTCCGAAATCCGCTTTGCTTTGGATTTATAAACCGTTCTGCCATTATCCAATTCATTTGTGAATGACGTCTATGCCAGTTACTCTGATTAAGATTAATTTTTTCATATAAAGCAATATCAATATCAAGCTATAAAGCAATATCATTCCCCCTCCAAGCAAAGGATAGCACTTCGCAAGCACCATTAGTAATTAAATCCCCCTTTTGCCAAATTATCAATCTCAAATAAATCATGAGTCAAATGAAATCAACCAATGCAAATGAAGATTAATGAAGAAAAAATTGTAGTGAAATTATAAATCACCGGGAAATTGAGTTCACCAATCAATGTGATGTTACTACGAAATTTTAAGTAATCAAGAACTGTTATGCGACTTATGTTAGTAGTAACTTACAGGTGAAAATATTTGTTAAATTATTGTTGAGTCTATTAAAACATAAAAGAATGGCTTGTAATGAAAGATTGGATTGGATAATATTGGATATTCGTTTATAGTTTTCTATCAAGTAAGCATGGTTACGATTTGTTTGCATCAGAATACTCACTTTCTACAAAAGATTTTCTGGACATATAATAATTCTAACTTCAAACAAAAATTGGATTTAAACGTATTTATTAATTATAGTTACGTTTCTAAATATTTCAATTGTTTTTGCGAAGGACAAACTTTCAGACCTTTATTTGTAAAATATCGACAACGATAAATAATTTAGAATGAAAATCATGGTGGAAAGGCTAGACTGAGTCTTTCCACTATAATGAAAATGGGGTTTGTTTCTCGTACATTAAAATGAACTTTCTTAATGTTTAATTTACATTTAAAATAAAAACCTTTCTTTCTTTCGAAAGAAAATTATAATGGACATTGAATGGAAAGATATTATAATTTTGCATTTATACGAAACTTGTCTCGCCGAGGAAGAAGTGCGCGATTGAATATGATTCCACGGGAAATTACAAGAGAGAGGATGATTATAGAATAATTAACCAAAGCCATACAATGGAAAAGAAGTAAATAGTAACACATCTCATATAGTCTTCCCATTTTGTTTCAGATCTGAGTGCTGCATGAAACACGTCCTACTTACGAAATATTCACAAGCCAATTAATCCAGTTTTCCAAGTAACGATGATTTCTACAATCACGTTAAGCCGTCGAGTATTTCCTTTCAAAAATATCGCTTATGGAAGAGCTTTACTCTTTTATTTAGTCATTTACGTCAAGTCTTCCTGTTATTCTTATATTGAATAGCCATTTATATAAAAAATGACTACCGTAATATCTTTGGTACATCGAAAAATGCTAAACAGTGATTTTCTCATTTATTAATTTTATTGACTCATAATCATCGAAGTATTAAAAAAGATGGAAATTAATGTATAATTTAGTTGATTCACTCGAGTTGCGGAGATATTCTTCCAAAAAGTTCGTTACGTTCTTGGTGAACCATAGGATTACGAATTTCCTGAAGGAACTCCAAACTAAGAAAACTACGCAGTTTCCGATTCGGTATTTTTTTAATGTCTACAATCAGGGGATTTTTGAAAGAATTTTGAAATTAATTTTTTGATTGACCGACAGGTTCCTAAACAGTACAAAACGGAAAATTCGTTTTGAAAATAAGCTTGAAACCTCTCATTTACAAATAAATCTTATTTTAGAGTCGAAAAGTGCTTCTAAATATATTATCAACGATTCTCTATAAATAAAATATTGCTTTTTACACTTTGAAAGTATTTAATAACTATCAATACTAACTGTGCCATTTTCATAGTATTCATGCGTTAATATTTTATGAAATTGAACATAAAACTGTTAAAAATTACTTTCCTTGAAAAGTAGGTACATACATTATAATGTATACTAAATAAAAATTTAGAAATGAGAGAAATCGTTGATTGATCTTTGATTTAGTGATGAAAGCCTGAATGTGAGTGATTCCCAGTGGGGGTCCATAGAATGGCGCAAATTGAACGGAGCTCTCAAGGCACCTACATAAAGATAAGTGCTATTGCTAAACTAAATCTTTCAAAATGAAATAAGTTCTTTGTGGAAAAATAAAATTTCAGCAAAAATATTTCCCTAGTATAGCACAAGTTGTTGAAAAAAAATGAATAATAATCTAACGAGGGAAAAGAAATCGGTAAAAAACCATTACGTGGTATACAAATATAATAATTATCATGACGAGGAAAATGTTCGACTTAGCTTTGTCTCAAGGAAATAGCATCCGGTTAACAGGTTTTCATGACATGGAGCCATAATTCAGTCTGCTCCTGACATCTAAGTCGGCTCCAGATCCTTTGAATGGATATCTTTACGTCATCATAACATTTTATCATTCTCTAATCAGCCTTGCGTCACCTTTCTTACGAATCAACGATCCTGAGTCACTTTTGTTTGTTTCTTCTTTCGCCACCATAAAAACCTCAATCGGGAACGCTCTTTTCGCGACGTCGGTAATAAGTTTCAAGTCAATCGATCACTTTCGCCACCTAGGAAGAGAAATCGGTGGGCTCAAATTTTTCCGCTCCATGAACTCCTTTATTCCCGGAAACAAAAGAGTTCTTAGCGACAATAGAAGTCTCATAAATACCCGTTCGACAGCGAAATACATCGGTGAATCAAAGAGAAGAAAATAACTCTTATCCGATTAAGTTTATGATGGGACGTGAAAAATATTTTGAAATAGAGTGAGGAGGCACCCAGGAATCTAGAAAAATAGAAAATTTTCTAGTATATTATCGGTGAACCATATATTTGCTAAACTCGGTTTCAACATTTACGTGACATCTGAGGTTAACCCTAAATAGTAAACCATTGTGAATCTAATGTTAATTAATTCTGAAAGTTTCATAAAATATTCTAATGAGCGTTTTCTTCCTCCCCTTCTTGTTTTATTCTTATGGTAATAGAAGTCATCAAAGGCGAGGATATTTCAGTAAGTAAGAAAGGAGAGAATAAGTAAGAGAGATATTTTGCGAAAATTTTGTGAGCTAAAAGCCTTCGCTGATTTTCATATCAATTGCAATTTGAATTTAGATGAACGATAATACTTAAGCATAATTTTACCAAGTAACTAAACTGTTATTATTAATTTCTGAGTTTTCCCTTCGCATCACAAAAGTGTCCTCAGCTTCAGCTATTCTCTTTTTAACTTCTTTCGAGGACCTCCTATCCCATATACTACCCAAAAAGAGTATTTACATGTATAAATTTCTCATCACTTGCCTTAAATGAATAATAATTTTCCTATCATACCAAATTTCATTACTCTTGTTTTACCTACTTCAAATCACCCTCAAGTCCCTTACATACATTGCATTGCTTAAGAGTTTCCAACCCCTTTCAAACTCACTCAATAGCTTTAACTTTCGCGGATTTTACCGACCTTAGTTAAAATACAACTTCGTAATTTCGGATCAAATATATAGAGAAAATTTATTTACATACGAATAGGTCCCTCTACAAAAATATATGTTTCCAGGAAGGAAAAAACTTGTAATATCCGGAGGATATATGTAAACTTTTAATAATTTCGTTTAGGCATCTTCAAGTAAACACCTGACTCCAGAAAATACACCATATTCTAATCACACTGTTGTTTTCTTTCTAGATATGGCACCTTTCCACTTAGTTGAGCTCGATCACATCAAAAATATACTGCCGAAAACCTAACCATCACGACCTAACGTCACTGACCACGGTTTCTCAATCCCACAAAGGAAAAAGGTTAATTATCGTGCTGTATCTAACTCCAGCAAATTGAACGAATAAATCGCTCATAACGGGAACCTCTAAACGATGATTCTTTCTTCGTTTCCCCTCGAATGATCAAGTGGGATCTCGGCGAGCAGGGTCTCGTATACAAATTGTCAATTAAAATGAGGAGAAATATCGGTAATGGTGCAGATTGAAAAAAGCTTCGTACGGTACACAATAAACTCGTTGGGGGAGTTGGTTTGGGAGGGGGGGGGGAATAGGGGGGGCTGTGGAGACGGCCACGCCCTGGCGGCCACGATCATCGCGTGTCGCGAGCGGTGATTGATCCCCGCTCTTGTCTGTCACAGATTTTCTTCCTCATCTGTGGGATGAGAGGCAGTGAGAGAAACCCGGTACTAGAGCTGCACGGGCTACCTAGCGGGGCAGCGGATCCACCGTTCGCGTTTGTTTTTATGGCCTAGAGACCGTTTCCTCCGTTAAACCGATTTTCATCCGGAGGAGACGAACAATCGGTCTTCTCGATCCGTCTCGAAGGAAAATCAGTTCCGTTCGTGAGAAAAAGGTTTTTCGAACCTCGACGGAATTTCCCAATCGGGAGGTAACGTTTTGGGAATCATCTTGCGATCGCCGTTTGCCTCTGATAAGGAAAAATAATATCGAAGTTTGATATCGAAGGTAGACTGATGAATTATCGAGGAACTGTTATCTGGGAGAGTCGACGATAGCCCGATGAAGGTGTCTAAGATGGAGAAAGACATTTTCCTAAAACGAGAATGGAACAAAAACGAAAGGATTTTACCTGAAGTCTTCTGGTTGGGCGCTGTCTGAAAAGCTAGCCTTGTAGTAATGTAATTTAATAAATTGTAGTTCAATATTGTTTGATAAAGCTAAATGTTTTAAAAATCTACTACTAATAGTATCGAATCTTCTGATTTACAGTGTTTTATATTTAAACAATTGTTATTCTATTAATTTTACTGTTAGACTTATAAATATTAATAATGTTAATATTAATAAGTTATTATCGAAATCATCAAATAATTTTTGCCAATAACTGCGCCGATTTATCTTAACGTTGAGTGAAGTAGCGATTAAAAGAAAAAAATTTATTCTCTTAGACTCAACGTTATTCAATATAGGTTTATATTGTATAAAGTTTATATTTAATGTAAATTTATTTTATTTTTCTACTCACTGCTTTGAAAATATCAATAGAGTAATATATATAAAATATGAGTTTTAATGAACTCCTTTTAATACATATGCATTTACAAATAAAGCACGTAATTAATATCGTCACGTATTTTTAAATTTAAGCAAAGTTAATGACTGCTTCTTAAACGTAGGTCCTCAGTAAAATGTGATGGTCATAACAACTTTTGTGAAGGAACGAGGAATTTTTCGTAAATAGCCCACAGAGTCGCATTTTCACTCATATCTATAGATGACATAATAACACAATCGAGGGAATTCCTCTCTTACGAAATTTATCTCACGTTTTAGATTACGATGGGCGTTTTCGATGAATGGGACCACATAATCCACGCTGCTAATCGCGCTCTCTCAATGGATGAATTAACTTGCAAATACGTACCGTTTCATCGTTCGGTCATTTCACCCAGAAACAAGCTCTTCGTGACAGGAAAAAAACGAATAAACCACCGAGACTGGTACGAAGATCGCGATTCCCGGGAAAAGAAAAAAAAAGACGAGCCCGAGGAGCAAACGACTCCAAAGTTGATATGGATATATTTAACTGGTCGAAGGCATTTCTTGGTTTTTTGTTGTTGTTAATGACTGAAACGCGGAGAGCAACGGTATAATGGAAAGGGCTTCAGTGTGGAGCGGAAAGAAATGAAGAGATAAGAGGAAGGAAAAAGGGAAAAGAAAGAGGACGAAATAAAAGCCCAACAAGATGAGGTGGAAGCGATGTTAAGAGAGAAACGAAGAGAAGGAATCTGGTGGGTAAAAAAATGTTCATTTCCAAGAAATCATATTAAATTTCCCGGCTTACTGGGGGCCGGTGGCCGCATGTTTAGAATGTTCGACCGCATAGCGAGGGAGTATCGGCTTCGATGGCATGAACATTATATTTTCCACAGGATTAGATGTAATACTGATGGTGAGATTATCACTCGCACATCATGGCTGGATTATAATGTAATTTTAATTTTATTATATTCTTCCAAGAGCATAGGAGGATCCAGATCATAGCCATTAATATGCATGTATTACATTTTCCACGGAAAAATGACATTTTAAGACTTCATAGTAGATAATTAAGGCATAAAAGCTACTGTTGATTCAAGATGGGGATGCAAGGAATTTTTCTGAAATCGTACCCGCAAATTTCTAGATCCGCCCTTGACCAAGAGGCATTCATTACATTGTCGAATGAGTGGTTTCTTAATCAAATAGAGGTTAGGTAAGCATAATTTTTAATTTTCCTCCATGTAAATGAATAGAATATAAGGGAATCAAAAACCTTCCCGCCATTTTTTTAGTGTAAAGCACTTATACCGACTGGTCGAATGTATTACTCTCTATTTGTACACAAAAAGATAATATTCAATATTGCGTTCGTCAGACTGAACGAGCAAAAGTTTAAAAAGGGGAAATGCATCAATCTAATTAAGTAAATCAAGAAAAATCTTTCATAGCAAAGAATTGCATGAATATTTCCGAAATTTTAAATTAATTACTTAAAATGTTTGAACATAGTAAAGTCAAATTGAATCAACGTGATCTAGAGAGAGCAATTATAAATCGTAATCTACTCCTATTTTCTCAATAGATCCTAGATTCTCAATAAGCTCTTTATAGAGGAAAATTAGCAGCACTATGTAACGGAATTCTGGATTTTTTTAACATTCCACTAAATCACGAGGAAGTTTCGGCACAAGCATTTCTGTAGCTTGGAATTGTTTGGGAATAATGACCGAAAGATAAGACCATTATCGGAGGTAGATGAACGAGAGGTACACGAAGACAGTAATGATGAGGGAACAAGTACAGGAAGGCAAAATGGCTTAAAAAGTGGAGATATGAGTATGAATGAGAGAGAGAAGGCCAATAAGGAAGAGAGAATGAAGAGGAGAGGATGTTTGGAGTTGAGGGCAGTCAAAGTGTGCGATAGGGTGTAAAGTGAAAATTGTGACAGAGGAAAACAATAGCTGATATCTTTGAGCATCGTTAACTCCTCTTCCGCTCCTGTTTTTCAAAACCAACGCGACCTTTCTAAACGCGTGCCTTTCTATACACGTTCTGTGAAAAAGAAATCGGCCGAATATGCTTTTTTCTAAAATTTTACTGACGGTATCCTTCATCATAACCCATTTATTAATAGGAACCGTTGATTAGATGATTGGATATAATTATAAGCATCGAATATCTAGATAAAAATGATCTGAAGCTTTACCATAATGGTGTACTTTATGGTAACTTCTAGATATTTATTAAGAGAAACTGTAGCTTCGACGACTAGATTTAATTTTATGCAACGAATAACTAGATTTAACAGCTCTTGTCCTAGACCATACATAATTAAATAATGCTTACATAGCAATTCACCAGACAAAGTGTGGATACTTCGAAAAGCATACGTGAGCCCAGAGCTCATAGATTTTCTGACCTTAAAGAGTAAACTTTGCAACGAAACAGATGTGGTCGCAGGTGAGCTTTCATTTTGATTACATTTGACGACCTAAAAAGTCAATCCATTCATTGCCAATCACAAGGCGATGGTTATTGGCGATGGTTCATTAAGTGAGGCATAATAAAAGAGTCCAGATAAACATAAAAGGCCGGAGTCCTTTAAAAATATCAAGTATATTATAAACGGATGCCCAAATGCGAACCGAAAATTCTTCGCACTTCCTAAATATTCGAAAAACCGCACCAGTAAACCCACGCCCAACTCACATTCGCCGTTAAAGGTTTGTCCTCCACGCCTCCACTCTTTCGGACGCCTTATCTACATCCCATAAAAAAACCTATCCGAAGCAAAATCGTGTTGGTTTTTAAAAAACTTCCCTTTCCTCCATTAATTATGCCCTCATTCAAATCAGGCTTTCGATTCCCATGACAGACGCCTAGCACAGTCGCTCGCAGTCCGTTATCGAAGCGGCGTTCTCGAGTGAGAGACTGGCGTTGGGAAAATCTCCACGAAACCGTAAACTAAATGGTTTCCTCAAGATGTGCAATTGAGTCACGGAAATGGCGATTCCCGCTTCGAGGGCGATCGTGAAATGGTGATTGGATGCGCCACCTCGAGAGAGAGAGAAACCTTAAGGTTGCGTCACAAAAGCACAACTCTTATTTCCCTTGGAAGGGTTGGGGATCTCGAAGAATCCCTTCTTCTGAAGCATTTTGAGAGGAAGCGGACTTTTTGGCTTTTGCGGCTGTGGGCCGGTCGTTTCCCCCGTGGTTTGTTGCGGAGATCCTATGAGGGGGAGGAAGTCAAGGTGAGGAGGCGATGCGAGTGTGTGCCGAGGGCAATAAGGTTTCCCAGCGGATGTCGGAAAAGGCTTCCTCCTCGGTGACCAGTTGTCACGTGCATTGTTGGAGATTTCGACGACTTAGATAGCGTTTCAAGATTGAAAAACGAGATCCTCCGTTTTTATCTGCGAAAAGTAGCAATCACGGACATGTATTGCCCTGAAAGGTTTATTTTAACGAAAACCTTTTAACGCGGTGGAATTTCTCAGTTAAACTTTTTGAAAAAAGAAAGGGTGATTCCAACATCTGTCGAGAATCATATAAATATTCTTCTTTTTGAGGGGAAAGGGGAATTATATGATATGTCAGAAGAAGAGAATGTATTTAATACATCTGATATATAAGATGGTAATTAAAACACCTGACTGTCGAAAACAATATAAATATTCTTCTGTTCGGAAGTCAATCGAGAACTAAGTGAAATAAAATGATATATTAGAAGAAGGGAATGTATTTAATACCTCTGATGTACCAGATTTAGTAATCCAGCATTACTTAATATATACCTGTCTATCTATTGAAAAAAATAAAATCGATTTTCATGAATTTATTACACATAATGTAAAATTTGTTCATCAATTAACATTAGAGCACAAGAATTAATTAGTACTTTGAGTATGAAGAAAGCGGCTCTCTCACTGCATTTTTTAAAGCAAAGACAGGAACTCATCTCCAACGGCTGATGTTTGATGGAGATTTAAAGAAATCTCATTTCCAGCTGAAACCTTTCTTAAAATCACAGGAAGAATCTGTCTGATCTACTGATTAAACGCAGGAAATCAACAGACATTAGCTAATGGTGAAACTCGGAAGTCTTCTCACAATTATCTTACCCATATTTTTGAGCGTAGCAAAGATTTATGGAGTATAAAATCATTGCATTATGATGAGGATTAAACCAGGCAGTTCATTTCAGAGAGTTAAGCACACTTTTAGCTCGTCGGCTTTCGAGTTTTGAGCATACTAGTCAAACTGGAAGGCAAACTTGCGGCAGAAAATGAGCCAAAAGACATCTAAAGTGGGATGTAGACACGTCACTCTCTCGGACAGCATAGCAAGAAATCAAAAATCTTATATAACACGAAGTAACGGGAAGTTTTGTTAACAAAACAGCTATTGAATAAGAAGCAAATGAAATTTTAAGTTCCTAAGTGAAAATCTAACGATATACTTGAATCCTAATATGGTGGTAAGATTTATAAATGTAATGAGATGTATGATTTATAATGTATTATGATTAACTTATTTGTAGTTTTAATTAATTACATTGCAATAAATTACAATGACCTATCCTACACTTTGTAAGTCCTTTGTTGAATAAATAAATAAATAATAATTATAATTATTATTACATGGTTTATAAACCTCTGTGCATTCATTTAAAATGTGTTTAATTCCAGCACCATATCCTTCTTGGAAACGGAATGTTTCTTATGATCCCATAGGCCTCTTAGACATTGAGAAATTCGGAGATGTATCTGTCCAATTTAAAATTCAAATTTCGAATTTCATCACGAGCTAACGAAATGTTCGTCAGAGTTACAGTATGAGAATGAAAACGGCGTGTAAAGCATTCCAACGGAGTGTCCAAAGAGCAGTCTTGCACGATCTAAGGCGAATTATATGAGAGCAGTTTTCTCCGAGCACATGCAAATGTAAAGGTGAAAGGGAGTGTCTGCACGGAGAGAATGTGGACAGAGACAAGAGGGCGGGTGCGGGGGCAGATGGCAAGTCGACCTGATGAGTCATTGGAGCGACTAATTGAACATTAGGAAGATTGAGGGAGGAGGGATTTCGTGCGAAATTGCCATAAATCGAGTGATAAACTCCAGAGGGGATGGAGTGCCCGGGGGCTGATTCATCGATCACAGCTTACGTGTATCATCGGAAGCCAATTCCGGATTTCGATAACTTCGGAAAGAGTCTCAAACTCATTTGGATCTCGAGGGATGATGGCGTGTTTCGAGAAGAGAGTAAATATTTACATACATTTAACGCCGTGTCCATCTTGAGTTTGCTCTTGTATTCTCTAGCTCCTCACCAATAATTCTTATTGAATAATCTTCATCCAGGTCAGGCATTTGTTTTTGATTGTTCTAATGACAACCGTAACTTCTATTTGATTTAATAGTTTTTCTATCCTTAGTTCTGGTTTTCTTCGTCTCTGAATCTATTTTAAAGGACTTGATTGCATTTCAATTTTTCGGTAAAATCGGAAGTTTCCTTCTTTACCTGGGACTGAGAGAGAAAACCGCGTCCCAGTTCTTTTCACAATGAATGAATGGTAAAAATACCGCTCAAGACACTCTGCTACCCTTTTAACAGGTTATTTTTTCCTGTCTCCAGATACACTGTAACCTTCTGCAGCCAGTCCTCTTCATCAGTTGATATACTTAAGTTTGTTTACATTTTTCTTCCCTAATTGTCTATCTTGTAAAATTGTTTCAATGTTAAGAGACAAATCACCAGAATTAAATAACAAAGGAAAAATTCTCTTTTTACGAAAAGCAGACATTCTTTAAAAAATATGACGAAAAGGCAACTAATATTGCGCAAGAATGGTTCGAGAACTCTCTAGATATCTGCAGCAGAAGCAAGGAAGCCAAACTAAAGAGAATTTCTTATATTTTCATGGTTTAAAGCACTTCTTAAAAATTAGCTAAAATACCCCCTCCATTTTTCAATGGCAAATGAATAAAAATTTGTAATATCGCACTTATAACGGTTTTTTACTCGGTCCCTGAAAAGAGTCTTAACCGGGTTTTACTGTATCATATATCTTTATCATCCACGCTTTCGTTTTCCACCTATCATTTCATCTACATTCTCTTCATGCACTCAAATACAATAAGACCACATCCGATGTCAAACGAGTCATATCATTAGCGCTCTCAGTAATCACCGCACACTATTCCTAAAGCCATTGAATCGAGATTCCCACTCGACTTTATTGTAACGGTGGTACTTTCTCCTTCTTGGAAAAGAGCTCTTGGCAATTTCGAGGTCAAAACCGAGGGGTTGAAAACTCCAAAACCACCGAAAAAAATAAATGTACACACACACGTTTGATTCGCACGTAAGAGCCAACTTTTTCCCTTGTGTTGAAAGCGGGTGAGGAAGGAAAGGGCGGGGTGAGGAAGTGGGGTTGCAGGGTGAGCAGTGGGCGTAACGGGGGGGGGGGGGGGAGAACGGAAGGAATTGGGGCGGATAGAAGGGTGCAGGGGGGGAGTGAGGGGTGCCTGCATGCACCGGGTGGGGCGGACGTCAACGTCGCACAAGCGGACGGCAGGTCGTGGAGCAAAAAAAGAAGAGATGTGGCGAAACACCTTCCCGAAAAATCGCATTAAATTAGCCCGGGAAGAGCGACGTTGCCTTAATATCGGTGGGAAAGGAGGCATTAATTTGGAGCCGCTTGTTTCGCGGCGTGAGAGAGCGCTCTTCTTTTCCTTCGATGGATGTCGAAATGGAAAGCTAATATAATCGAGATTTCTGAAGGGTAATTTCGAAAAGAAAACCGGAGTGCGGGAGGATGAAAAAAATGAAAGCATTCGCTCCGATTTTTTTCGTTCGGGAGATGCTCGACGACTGTGGCGACACGAGAGACTTTATGGGGAATTACGGAAGCAAAAGAGAGCGAGATGGTGCATTATCCACGGCGGTGGGTGACTGAGGGATCGAAAGCCGCTTCTAAAAAAGGAGTCTCATTTCGGCCTCCTTCGGCGCGAACCCGCGAAATTAAATCGCCTGGCGTATCGACCTATTATTTATCAATTCAGTTGTGTAACTTCAATTGTTTCCATTCTTTCTCCCGCTAATGAGATGCACGCTTTGGCGGGAAGTAAGGTTCCGAGAGATTCTTTTCAACCGCGCGGACGTTGAAATCGCCGCGGAAACGTTCGCTCATCCTCAAACCGTGTTCACAAGAAGTGAGTCAATTTTCTCCCGATCGCTTTCTCGAAAAACTCTTCTGGATCGATCTTTTTCTGCAGGTTTCCTCTCCGAAGACCTCCTTACTACGCTTCCATATTTTTTAACCCCGAGATTTTCGATGCCGGTCGCCATTTTGGTAGCGCTCCCGAGCCTACCTACCTAGAAATTAATTCATAGCTGATGGACAAATGGGTCAGGAAAACATTGAAAACGAGGTTAATAATTCACTCTCCGATCGCAGCTTCCCCTCACTTTGATGTGCCACGCACGCAACAGTGTTTAACGGCTCATCGCAGTCATTACGCAAGGAACACGCGTTTATTACAGCGCGAGGGCTCTCGGCAAACAGAGGAAGCGCTTCAGGGACCGTCCAAGTGGTCGTAACAGGATTTTGTTTTTATCGGGAGATGAAGCAAAAGGAGAAATGTCTCCGGATGCGAGGGAAAGGACAAAAAAACTTAATTAGGATTCTCATCGAATGGCGGACTGGATGTCTGCAACGGAAGTATTTCCTGTTCGTCGCCAGGTGCGATCAAACCGAAAATTCCGAACAGAAATTACGCTCCTTTCTTGTATCTTTCAAACGACTCGGTGGAAATGTGCGAAACGATTCCGAATTACGAAAACTGGAACTGAGAAAAATTTACAGAAAAAGTGTGAGAGAAAACCGAGAAAGTTACCGGAGGAGATAATTGGAATGACATGCGTATCTTGTGGTAAGAGGTAGGATATGTTCTTGCCTTACTTGCAGAGATCAGATTAAAAGATTTAACTAATTGAAATACTTAATTAAGACATTTACTTAAGAGGTATGTGTAGATCATATTTATTTCTACGCGACTGCTGATTATCATGTTTGGCATCTTTCGCAATCTGAGGACTTTTGAGATTTGGATTGAAGCTAATACCTTCTGAAAATTTCTCGAGATAAAATTAGGCCTATAACTGATTAAAATAGAAGTACATATATTAAAATGAAGGGGTAGCTAGATTACCAGTGGAGTTATATTTCGTAAAGTCTTTAGTTCTCGGGTTACAGCATTTGATTGCGAAACTTGAGTTATGTAAATTAAAAATATAAAATACATTTATTGCATCCAGATGCACATAATTTTATAATAAATGAATAATTAATTTACCATTTACATTTACACGAAATTGGCAAAGAATAATTTGTAACTGACTTTAATTTATCTGTCTACGGCTGGTTACAGAGAACCATATAGTACAATAGGAGGAGCATTGAATACTGATGAATAAAAGGCTAAATTTAGTCTCGATTGGTGCCTATATATTGGTTTTCCGGTGATGTAGATGAAACCAGAGTTTCAGCATCAATTCAGTTCAATTGTTCGGGAATTAATTTCTCTTCTGTGAGATCTTTAATCTTCCCACGGATTAATTAGGCACTCTCGGTTCAATATGACTATCACTGGATATCCACTTGACGTACACAGATCTTGAGCGCTTGGGATGAGTTGTGAAATAAAAATTGCAAACTGGGTGTAGATGAAATGAGCCACGTCGAGATAATCGTGAGCGTTTATTATTCTCTCTCATTCGTTGCGCACACTCAACTCTAACATTAGAAATTGAACTACGTAATCTAATAACTCCAGCTACCCGAACGTGAAGAATTGAGAATTTCTTAAGCCATCGTTTGAAAATCTTGTTTGAGGAAAGAACTGCGAGGCAATGATAACTTCATGGAAATAAGGAAAGAGCTTAAGTTTCTTCCTACGCAGTTGACGCTAGTGCTCATCCCATAACAGAGAAATAAAGTACGTCGAGGGGTAGATTCTAGTCAGTCAGTTTATTGCAAAATTTTCCGAGGTGGCGAAAATTGCTGCGCAATGCAAGCAAACCTTAGGCTTTATGAAAATTCAAATAAATTTCCTCAGTTTATGTTACAGATACAATTAGAATCATAATATGATAATAATAATTACTAACACCTCGGGTATGAATTTTGCTCTTAAAAATAATAAAGCATTATCTGACTCCATGTGATTTAAACATATAAAAGAACAAGGAGGCTCACGGGTCGAAGCAACTATATTCACATCTTACAAATTGTTAGAACAACGATATATTTTAAGAATTATCTGAGGTTGATTCAAGCTGTAGAGATACAAAAAATATGAATCTGAAGGTACTGAATAATATCGCTGTAAGGGGTCAAAAGGAGCCTGAAGGCGTCCCTATAAAAATTTGACTTCTCTGAGAAGAGTTCTAGTAAAATAATTAAAATCATTCAGATCATCAGAATGTTTTAATAAAATTGTGTTCACCCTAGTTATCACTCATTAGTTAGATTGTTAACGATATATTCACCTATTAAAAACGTGGAAAAAAGAATGGAGCAATAATAAACCATATTAAGTCATGTGGAGATTACGATATATTAGGCAACCTTTTAGCTACCGAAAATCTAATTAATTAAATAATGGGCTTATTAGATGGTAGTTTCATTTGGAACAAGACTCACGGTCAAGGAATCTATCTGTCAAGCAAATACAATTGGCCATGGTTTAGAATTTAAAATTGCATGACTTATTAGAAATAAAAGATATTCATCACCTTCGGAATATGCAAAATTAATTTCAATAAAGGATGATGGAATGGGAATCAAGTTTCTGTTTTATGACCACTGGTATGAGTTTTAAAGTTGAGACCACTTTCGTGCTGAGGTCTCCCGTTATAAATTCACAGAAAAAGTCGTATTTTTGTGTAAATCGATCATACCCGAAGAATCAATATGAAAGCATTCGTATTCTGTTGTCCATAACCTTAAAAAAATTATTCCTTCCTTTAGAGGAATCTTAAAATTTATAGAAAGAATAAGCATGAGGTGACTTCCAACTGAAATTTAACTCTATTTTTGCTCAATCGATTGGTGTTTACACCCCCTGCCACACGCCGAAAGGCGGCTTGCATGGTAATCATGTAGATGTAGATGTATTTTGTGTATCTTCTCGTTCTTTGGAAATACGTCAAGAGCGCTGGTTTATTTGAAAACGAAAAGTTATGAGTATCAATTAATTAATAAATAAAAGGACCTCTTACTATTGAATATTATTGTTGAAGACTTACTCCTTCTGTTGATTGATTCTTATAATTTTTTGCTTTCAAATAAACCAGCGCTCTTGATATCTTTCCAGGGAACGAGGAGGTGCACAAAATAGAGTGAAGATTCAGCTGGGAGTCATCTAATACTTATAGTCTTATCATTTTATTAAGGATCGCACCGATGAAATCCGACTCTGATTTTTTAGATTTTACTCAAAAAAGTAAATTACTCGGTAGGGTGTGGTGCCATGGGAGGTCTTAAGGTCCCAGAACAGCTGTCACATGAAGGTTCATCGAGAAACCCGAAATATTCCCTTGCATCTCCCTCATCATTTTCCTCAAATTTCACGCCTACTCACTGCCACCTGGCCACTTGTCCAAACGGTGGCTATAAAAGACCAAAATGGCAGCAAAACCATCTCGCTGGAGAATTTCCACGGAAAGAAAAATCCTGCTGTGGCGAGCGATGATGCGAAGTCGCCGCGAGGAGAGAAAAAAAAACGCCCTCCGCGAATCTCCTCCGGCAGAATCCGTGGAACTATTTCTACCTTTCCGAGTTGGTACCCATCGGATCCGGATCTCGGACCCATAATGGTCCAAGTGGAGGAGGGGATAAAAGCAGAGACCTTGGGGATATGTACGTGAGTAAGCGAGTGCCCGAAGGCAAGAGGAGGAATAAACGGAGGCGGTGGTGGATACCCTTCTGGAAGGAGAGGGCGTGCAACCGGTTGAGTGCGGAATGGATGTGGAAAGAAGAGGAGGATTGCCGCAATGGTACGGAATAAGTAAAAGGGGATGCGAGGGAGAGAGAAGGATGGATGACTATAAAAAGAAGTCCAAGAGGACATTTCCCTTAGTGAGAGACGCAACGGAAATGCCATTAAAACAACTCACCTCAAGATCATAATACCTTCGCGAAAATTGAATTATGAATGCTAGCATAGGAGACTCAATACCTTCACAGTTTACCGCCTTTAAAATAAGACTTTAGAAACATATGAAGGAGATGTTGATTGTTAACGCTGGCAAGGATGACCTTCTTGAAACATTGAACACAGTCAGATGTGTTTTACCTCTCTACTGTGACATTATATTCGAATAAATACGAGGGAGTATAAAATATAAATTAAATATTCCCCTTATCAATATTGCTAATAACACAGAATCAGCATTTACCGAATAAATCAAAAGTATTTCAAGGTATTAAATCCCCGAGGATTTAAAAACATCACGAACTGCTATTAATGTATTTACTATATCAATTAATACCTATATATTGAGAGATATAGTAAATGCATTAATATAAATACTATCCTAAATCAAAAAATCTGTATCGTTAAAAGCAGCCTTTCGCTTTGAACCAGAATTAAAACGATTTGCAACGTAAACACGTCATACTTTCCAACCTCTTCCATCATCTATCTTGATCAGCGAGATATATGACTCATTGAGCCCATTGAAATGTTTCCATCGGTTTTCAGTCCACGTAATTATCTTTACTGTTAACATATTCGATTCGGTAATAAAGAATGTGTCCAGGACCAGTTTTCTTTTCCTCGGAAATAATCGAGTTGTAACTTAAAACCCAAATAAACAAATGTCTTTTTTCCTCTAAACAAAGCGTCTTTATTAACCTGCCCTAATTCAGGAAAACCTGTTTTCGTGAATTTCCGTTTTAATGCCCTTGAGATTTCCATATCTTCTCTCGCATGTCAGGACATTTTTGATTTCACCTGGCTAACAACTCTTCTTAATATACTTTTTTGCTAACCTTCGAGTTTTTGTATGAAATAATGCAATGCAAGAAATTTAAAGAATCTCCAATCACAATTTCCTACGTTGTTAGACAAAGGAATATCTTAACGATATGTTCACCCCATGGGTGGATGACGTAACAATTCAGTGGTTCATTCTGTTATTATGAAACCAAAGACTTCCTTAGAACTATAACGGTAGATATAATTAAGTTTTCAAACACAATGAGGAGCAAAACAGTAGGAAGAAATATTTGTACATATTCCAGGAACATAGAAATGAATAAATAAAGAGATGGCGACAATTTGGGTCACCTACATACAGAACTTACTTTACTTATTTAAACTCAAGGTGGACTCGCAATATTTTTGAGCTGCAGAAATATCGAGCCGTATTGTCGTTTTTTTATCATTATCTGAAGAAAAGATATTGAGTTGGCAACGATGGAGGAGAAGGAGATAAGAGCCTCAAGGCGATAATAATTACAGAGTAATCACCACAAAATAACGACAATTACTTGTTAAATTGTATCGGTAGATTTTATGGCTGTTTGATTAACGTTGGGCATTTCTTATGAAAATGAGTTTACGCAAGTTAAACATAATTGTTTGGCTTCTGTGTATTGTGTGGCTTCTGTTACGGTGCAACTTTACTGTTAAAGAGAAAGAAAGTATTTGTAAATATAAATGAAATTCAATAATTTCTGTGATAATTTGAAAATTTGGATACCTTTTAGATTCGTTTTAGGATAAATATGCGATTGTGTGCACATTTGTTTTGAAAATTAAAATATATCATTCCAATTGCTTAAATACCATTTTTATGAGAAAATGAATTACAACTCGCTTTTACTTAGAATTAGGCCTTTGAAGATTATGAGAAGGCTTCCATCGTTTATACAAGTACATTAATTTAATTGATCATTATTCAGTACCATAATGACTAATAATAAATTTGATCCTTTTATTCTTCTCGACATTAACAATCCTCTAATTGGAAAAATTATACCCTAAAAACTGATACGTATATATATACTGATGCCTGTAAGTAATTGTTGCCACTCTGTTCCATAATCTATTCTCACGCAAGATTTTTTAAACGAGACCTGATATTCTAAACATTTGTACACGTTTACAAAGCAGAGATACCGCATCAATTGAGTCTAAAGAATATTCTCCAGCGCGAAGTTCCTTTCGCAACGTTAGACTAACAGAAAAATGCTAGGTAAGACAATACTGCATATATCCTTCAAGCCATCTTCTCATACACAACTGGATTTCCCCGGAACACAGGTGAGGAAAAGCGCCTAAGTCACGACCTCTGGGATGACGCGAATGAAAATAACTAATCGTCATCTATTCTCACCCAGCGACAACGCAAATAGATATAAAGAATAGCGCGGAAGTTGGGAAGCTCTAGTCCCGAATAGAGGAAACGCTTTTTTTATTCAGAGCGCGCTCGGGATGATGGATGACGAGTCGCGGGAAACCGAAAAAATATCCGCAACAAGAAAGTTAAAATTAACCTCTTTTTTCAGAAGTTCCCTCGAGCCGCTTCCCATAAGTCATTAAGGGAAAGGAGGAAAAAACGCGGAGCCATTGTTGCGAAATGCTCGCGATTGTCGCTTGTTCGGATTAGCGCCCTTTTCATAAGGTCAGGGTGCTGACTGCCACGACCTCAAAGAGTATCTGAAGACATCATGAGGTCCACTCGGGGAAATAATCTAAGTCCAGGATAATGTACGGACAATGCAAATTAGCGTGATCGGGATCAAGGAGTGCGAGACGAATGCACCTCCGTCGTCAAGGCGACGATTATTGCTCGTTTCGATCGCGGAATTACGTCACTGAGGAGTGAACTTGCGTCGAGTCAATGTCTTCATATTCTAAAATGGCAGATTTCAATGTCGGAGTCGGGAAAAAAGGAAGGTAAAAACGCATATAAATAGCTGCGTTCTCATAAATGATGACAGATCCTCTCCTTGATATGCGGAGGTTATAAAAGGTGAGTGCGATTTTAAAGTTCAAGAGAGATGGCGGTGCAATTTGAAATTTCATGGATGATACACAGACTGATAAAGGTTTTTATTCCGTGAGATTGAGAATTAAAAGTCTCATCTTCCGCCTAACTGATACATTACCACAAAAAGAGAAAAATACACTAAATTTCAAATTAGAAGAAAAAGCTCATGAAGACAGGAAATTTGAAAATTTACAATTTGCAAATTCAAGGCATGCTTTTAAATAGATTTTATCATTTCAATTACCACCCAACATTGTCGGAGAAGTAATTCATCGTCAAGGCAAGGGAATTTATGGCGTATGAAGCAAAATATAATTATCTACAAGGTAACAGAAATTGTTGAAATAAACAATCGTCATTCATAAGTATGAAATATAATTTTTTTAAATTTAAGGAACAGGTAACATAAAAACTATAGTTGCTAAGAGCATAAACAAATGAGCATGTTGGTGAAAAGAAATCAGTTGTGCAAAGAAATATAACGACAAACAATATAGCATGATAATGATATAAATTATGACAAAAGAAATGCGCTAAATAGTAGGACAAAAGTATAATTGATAATAAGAATGTTATAACCTTCGTTTGTATCACTGAAAACTTGTTCGAGGTTAAATAACATACAAAAATTATTTTTGCGCATTTCTGAAGCCAATGCGGCCTTCAATGATAATTATATTTTCCCAATAAACCAAATCAAGTGATAAGATTCTCGTTATCTGTTTAAATTAAGCCTTAAAAGATTTGATAACACTTCAGAATCTGGAATTCATTGTAAATTGAGAGAGAGCATGCATAGATACATTGCGTTCAGCACTGAGTTAAAAGAAGCGATTCAATACAAATACTGTGCTCTTAAAATTTTCATCATGTGAATTGTGAACACTGTGAACATACATCATAATTTTCTGTTCGGAAAGAAGTGGTTCGCACTCATTAAATTAGATTTTCTATTAGTTGAACAACTTATGGCACTTCCTGGACGATACGGTTGTCTCGAGTGAGATCTACACCTTGTTACAAGATAACAATTTATATCAGAAGAAGCTATACGACAACAGTCAGACACTGCTGATAGTGAAAGATAGGTAAATAAATAAGATAAAGAGAGAGAGTCGAGATTGGATTCCCAT
Organism: Pachydiplax longipennis; assembly: GCA_036926295.1. NCBI lineage: Eukaryota > Metazoa > Arthropoda > Insecta > Odonata > Libellulidae > Pachydiplax > Pachydiplax longipennis. The sequence continues at coordinate 42,525,605 of JAVFKF010000015.1, forward strand.
TACCAAGACGTTTGTTATCCACATCGTCATGGCTACCGTACTGAATAAATCTTTCATTAGATACCTTTACAGTTCTTTCCCGATTCGTACCAGAGAACAAAAAACACCGTCGTGAACAAACAAATGACTAACGTCCGTGTGGACCTGAGAAAGTGGCAAAAATATCCTCCGTCGACGTCTTCGATGAAACGAATCATTTTGCGCAACCTTGTCTGCACGTCACAAAAGCGACCTCAGCGGCCGGAAAGATCTCCATTGGGAAATGGAAAGAAGACGTATTCCGAAAATGAATCTAATTATGAGAAATTAACGGCTGCCTCTCGAATCGTGTTATTCGATGGTAATGCATCGATCTAATTGTCGAATCGGGGTGTATCGAATCGCCATGGAGGAACCTTCAGAGAAAGGAAAGTTCTCGGGGTGAGTGGCTCCATGAGTTCCACTCTCTCTCTCCTTCATTCTGTGATCTTTATCCCTTCTCTAGTCCTTTCACTTGTCCTCCATGCTCCTCTCTTTCCTTCGTTTTCGGTGTAGTTTCACCGAAAAATCGCTCGCCGTTGTTTTATGTGGGGTTGGCGTGAAGATTTATGGCCGCTGATAATCGGATAACATCTAAGGCGCTGCGTAATACTTCCGAGTTGGAGAAATTTAGGCTCGCGGACCACGTCTAGTCCGTGATGACTTAGTTTTCTATGGAGTTGTGAATGTCGTCAGCCCTACTTAATGATTTCTGTGTCAGAATCCCTAAATATTTCATCATTGAATACGATGTTCATAAGAAATTCACAAGTCAGTAATTCATGATTATTTTATCATTGACTACGAAAACTTTTACATTGAAAAAGGGTTATGGAGGGTAAAGGAGAGCACCCAAAAAGAATCCAAGGAATAACGGACTTGAAAAAATTCTGACGAGGCCAGGAATCGAACCCGGGATTTTCCTCTTGGTTACTATATCCAACCAAGCTATCCGGTCAGAATATTTATATTTTAAAACAGAACTTTTACATTGTGAAACAGTTTCTGAGATAGCAATCTGTTGTTTCTTGAAGTCAATTGAGTTATTCGCAATTATTTAATTTTTTGTAATCACGATCGTGATTAAAAATAATCCAAATTTTTAAAAAATATCTTATCTTGATAATGAGATTTCAGGGCGATTTTAGAGAAACTCTCCGTGTTCTAAACGCAGCAAAATTTCCAAACACATTTAAACGCCATGTTTTTTCTTAGATTCCATTTTGTGCATTTAGAAAAAATATGTATTGGCCGAGAAAATATATTCAGGAACATGCTTTATAAATTACTAGCGTAGAAGCTGTGCACGAGACGAAACTAAAATGCTTTCACCTTTTACCTGGTTTTCAGTGTAATCGGAGATGGTAATTTTACACTGAATACGATCTGCTACGTAATACCCTTCTACTTCACGCACAAAGAGTGGCCATTACTTGAGTATAATCGCAGCGGTTTCGGATCTTACACTGAATATAATTATGGTCCTCACTGCATCGTTAATTAGGTGCCAAGCTATGTGTAATGGCTTGTGCAATTAATACAGGATTCCCATTTTAATTCTGCCATTTCAGATTTAACCCTTATTTAAAACAGTAGAATACCATGACTATTTCTTATGGAAAACATTATTATAAGATGAGATCTTTTAATATGAAGTACTGGTTGACAAGGATCGAAAGATACAAGAAATAAATACATTACAACTTTACGCGGATTGAATCGTATAAAAGAACATCCTATAATATTCTTTTATTTAAAAAATGGAATAGTGACATGAGTTAAATGATTAAAAAGCTAAAATATTAAATATGTTTATATATAAAATAATTAGAAATAATATTTCAGACAATCATTTAAGCATTCGTAGTAAGGCCATTAAATAGTAAGCTTACATTCAAGACGTATTTTAAAGACAAAGAAGATCTGGAGAGGCTAATAGATAGCAGTTGCTGAATATCCATTTTCTTTTAAGATTTCTCATGATTATCAAATGGTATGAATATCTCAATTGATGAAAAATTGATCACTTAGTAACGCTTTTAAGATTGTTTTCGAAAATAATTTCTTTTATTGAGATAATTATCATAAAGGATCTTTTCTCAATTATAATCGATAAAAGCTCTCTTCATCCAAGGAAATTAAGGAACCGGTACTAAAACACTGGCCTAAAACACTAAACATCACTGACCCCCTTTAAACTAAATAAATCCCATCTCTTTCTTCTATCATATATGATAGTATATACATACAAACATACCTATATACTTTCCATTTTATCTACTTAAAATATATGCCTTGAATAATTGTTTTTCCTAAAATAATGACCAGTGAAGCATTTCATTATTCCGATAATTTGAGATGCCGAGGTTATTTTCAATTTTACACTATCCAAACACTGTTCTAAATTAGTAAATAATATTCTATCTACTCTAAAAATATGAAATTTTTCCGAGAAGAGTTCATTTTACATGCCTACTTCACATTTCAAAAAATTTATTAAATTATATTTTATTTACACATTCTTGTTGAAAAGATCATAATACAATTCATATTTAAGGATAAATCTACGTTCCGGGATGTATTATTCATTCAATATGTTATGGAAAATTTTGCAGCAGACGAAACTACACTTTTGTCAGCTTTTGCTTGAATTAATGCCTGTAAATACGAATACAATTGGTCGAAAACCACCGGTTGCAATACCGATGTCTTCATGAAGAAAATACGATATCACGACATAGCGACTACCTTTTTCCAAACTAAAATCCTAGCATATTCTTGCCGTGGAATATACAAAATGCCGTACAAAAACCAATAAGGCTGCACATCGTTCTTAAAAACATTTTTATTCTAAATCTTAATTAACGCACGTTTGGGAATTACGGATATTTGATTATTTAAAAGACTCTCATAGAGTGCTGTCACCAATTTATAATTAAAATAGAGTTCTACGGATGTAGTTCACGATATTTTATTATATTAGCAAAAAAATGAAGATCTGGTTCAGGAAGGAGATATTAAAACCGGACCGGAATTCAATAAAAGTGAAATATAATTTCCGAGAATATTTTCTTTTAATTTAAATGAAAGCATTTCGAACATTCGGTCATTCAATTCACCAATGATTTGCATCAATGGTGCGATGGGTAAACCCGTATTCGAGTGTTTTTTCTTCACTTTCGCATTCCCTCTTTTATACTTGGTTCCATTTCCATAGCACTCGCATTCCTCTTCGTCTTCTTTATCCCTCTTTTCCTCTGCAGAGCCAATGCAACCCCATCCGAGCGCCAAATCGGCCACGGGACCGAATCGGTGTCAACCTGATTTGGAGCGGCGGTGGTGCGGCTCAGCCGCGCCCTCGCTTGTGGTGGGGGTGCCGCCGCTGTGACATTCGACCCCTGAGAATGCGTCCTTGGTGGGATCCGTTAAGGGAGAGCGGCGACTGGCGTCTCCAGAAGATTTTGCAACGACCGATTGAGCGGCTACTGAAACCCATTCGGCGCCGCGCTAACGATATGACTCCCAAAGCATCTTTCTACACATTCTCCTAATTCCCTTTGTGTATCAATTTCCACCCTCTCCAAAGTCCTCTTAATTTATCCACAAATAACTCAGACTATAAGCTGAGTTTCCCGAGTCACAATGTTCAACTGCCAAAAACCTTTGTGAATCGCGGCGGGATATTTTTCATTAAACTGTGCCTGCAATATTATTTCCGAGCTTAACGCGGTCACTGGACATTAAACTTTTCAAATAATCACATTTTCCCCTATGGGTTATTGGACCATGTACTATTTTCGAAAACGTAGTCCTGGTTCAATATCTCACAAGTGATTTATTAAAGATGTTTACAAAAGTATACTTTCCTATAAAGGAGTTTGTAAAGGAATATATCTAATGATGTACCTCAAAGAACGTTCCAAAGGTATTCTTCTGTAGAAAAGGATCCGATTTCGTAGCGATGACATTTATCTGTTTTGCATAAAATCTGAGTTTCCTACATTTTCCAGCGACACTTTCTCTAAAGAAAGGTTTTTACTTGCGAGGAAAGCCTTTCTCCGAAAGACCGAAAATTTAATTCAACTTTTATTCTTGAGATGTGAGAATCGTACGGGTACTTTATATATAGGCATGTATATAACTGAAATATTTTCCTTTGTTCAAATACTTAACACAGTAGTGGATGCTACCAAATGGGTAGCGATTACCTTCTCCTTCTTTATAAGTGTTTGGGGTGAGCAATTCGCCTTGGATATGACGAGCTTCTTTCAGTAATAAAAGATAATAGCGTGTCCCTACGATTACCACGCTATTATAGAATTTATTACGTACCAATGGCAATTTTGATTGTTATTTGTAACCGTAAGATAGTTACTTTATGGTAAAATATGAGAAAATCGTCCTCAATCGCCTCCATTGGCAAGTCTCAAGGTCCGTCCCAAATCCCAAATCTTGAATATCTTGAAAATTCCACCCTTCTCCGTAAAACTTTCCGATATGATTTAAATTTAAAATTTTTCTTCCTCCTCTTGTTCATGCATGAGTGAGATGTATGCTATTTTACATCATAATTTCAATTTTCGATGCTATTATCAACCATTGCAATGATACAGCAATATTTCTTTGACCTTCATCATTCAAGTCCAACATTTTAATAGATTAATAATAATGACGTCATGATTAGGAGAAGATGAGCTGGATCAGTTTGCAAGTCTCTATTTCCTTGTAACGCCTCTGTTAGGCTCTCCTCTCTCCGCAGCGGTGACCGCGAGTGAGCATGACTAGAAACGCTGATGATGCGGAGTTTTTTGGATTCGGAAAGCGGATCAGTGGGGCCGATCGAGACTCGATGACTGTGTCGGACGCCCCAAAGAACTCGACCGCGCTCTCAAATCTCACGATTTTCCGGAGAAATTCAGTTTGTTTTTGTGCCGAGGGAAAGATCTCAATTCAGGAAAGTTTTTCGTTTGCATTGAGCTAAACAAACCTTTCTGCAAGATCGGTTGTCGAAGTACTGAATTTACGGAAGGTTTTCTCTGATTTTTAACGGAAGATTTAGCATACACTCTCTCTTTCAGTTGCTCCTGGTACTAAAATTTGATGAATAGTTAATTTTTCATTTGTCTTTTGGTAAAATTCATGGTGCGACATCCCCTTGTGGGATAAAACATAGCCATACAGCATTCACCTTGGGTGACACGTGGTCAGCGACTCCTACGCTGCCGTATTTGACTTTATTTACACCGGACAGATACCCATATTCATCATGATGCTGGGTGATCACCAAAAAATGTTAGCCCCTACCGAGAATCGAACCCGGGATCGCTTCAACCGAAGGCATTGCCCACTAGAATATCCTGGGGCCCTTAGTATTTTGGTACAAAGGAAAATCTTTCATTTACTTTTGTCTTTCATTTTCATGAGTATTACACAATTGAAAGATTGAGAAATGTAAATGATATTGAACTCATTCCATCAATTTCATTCATTTTGATCACTCCTTATTTAATGCCATGATAAGTGTCATCCTCAGGGTCATAAGGCTGTATTTTCGTATGCTTTCCACTCATTCCATTTTCGCTCAGAAAGAAAAGCAAGGGCAAACTACCTCACAGCTCATCTCGCCTAGAAAGCCTCAATTCAATCTTCAGTGCTTTTGGCAGCTTATGGTGAAGGGACTGAGGCCCGGCCTTCGGGATGTCAGACCTCGTTCAGTAGCTTTGAGATATCGAGAACCATAACGAAGGATGATAAATCCGTGTTCGAAAGATTACAATGAATTTAACTCACCCAAGTAAAGGATGGCACTCGAACTGTTGAAGTTCGAACGGTATTAGACACATGCCTCACTAGTTCTTTGCAAAAAGATATAAAGCAATCGAGCAGTCATTTAGTACAGTTCCTTTTACCGTTTACCAATCTTATTAAAAACTCAGCAAATGATACCGCTTCATTTTTTGTACCATTCCGTGGTCTGCACATATATCTGCAATACTACACCTTTCACTGGCTAAACGAACACCAAAAGGTAAACTTTGGGGGAAAGTAGAATTTTACGAAATTATCGAAGCTCATTTGAGGCTATTGCGATAAAACTATCATCCACTCGATCAAATCCGAGATGGAGACTGATAAGCGGCTGAGATTAATAATTTAGAAGAATCAAGAACAAACGGAAAGATAAGAAAACTTCCTGAAACGATAGAAAAATAAGCATCCGTGAGGTGAGAAAAGAAATCGAGAAGTTAAAGATGTTTGAGGAAAACGTGGTTAATAACGCGTAACCTTAGGATTAAATATTTTAGATTATCCAACGCAAACGTATTTGACGCTCATAAAGCTGCTTTTTCAAAATATAAGTTTAGTCAATTTTCCAACTCCACTATATCAAAGTCAAGGTAAAAAAATGGTAAATGACTCTGATCAAACATGCTGCTCCCTTAACATTCAAAACTGGGACGATGATAATAGACACATCACTTTTAAACATTCCGTAACACTTTCTGGGGTTATTTTCCCATTAATGCATGCATCGGAAACAGTTTTACATGATTACGGTTGAATCGGCAAGAGAGTTACTCGTGTATCGTTATCCGGATGATACAAAAAATCTTCCTGAGGGCGAAATTCGCTACAAGCTCGGAAGACCCAGATAAATGACTTGTAACAAGAGTGAAAGGCTATCATCGTTCGCAAAATCGCTCGTGGCACGATGAGTAATTATTTCACAATCTGTCATGTTCCTATGCACTTGCTGCTCGGAGAAGAAAAATTAGTGGAGGAATGCGTGGCCAATTTACGTAACATCCTCATAATGGCTCCGCTCCGCTACTCTGATTATTCTCGCCTGCAGTGAAGACGGTTTCCCATCCAAAAACAACCCGTTGAAAGAGAGCGAGTATAGTGAAATGGCGAAAATATGAGTGCTGAAGGCGTCGTTGTTCATGCAGTGTTTATACGTGCTTAAGACACGTCATCCTGTTTGCACGGCGATAATTTTCATGAGTGCAGAAATGATTTTTCCTTTGTTAGCGATTTGGAGAAGTCATAGTTTACAAACAAACTATCCCAATCTCTATGAATTGGCCGTTTCATAGATAGTTTGTTGGTAAAACCATAGGCCATATGGATGAATGAATTGAATGAACTTCTCCACAGAAACACTGCACTTCGTCGAGAATCACTTTCATGAGAGACAAACATGGAAACACAATTAGGCTGAGAGTTTCTACCAAAGGCTCAAAATTCAGCGTGGATATTCTGCCCTGCTCTGGAGGTCGAACACGAAGTGAAAACTGTGTCAAGATTAAACGCATCAGAATGCCAGCTCTGCCTTGATGCAAAAGTCTGAGGAGCTCCGATATGTCTTTTGTGGAAAATTTTCAAAACAAAATTCCTTTTTCCCATTTAAATGCATCCATTGCGGAAATAATACATAGCTCTTATTCATCGGATTGGGGTAATCATTTAAGACGATGGCACGCGAAAAATGCAATTTTTGCGAGTAACCATTTTGATGATCTCCAAAGGAAAACCTTCAATTGAAATGAATTTTATCTTTGCCAATACTAATACGGACTCTTGTACTTTGACTTTGGGGACTATATTGGACTTTGGTTTTTCATACGTTCCACTAAAGTTGCATTCGATGCGAGATAAATTTATTCGTTTTGTTTTTGACCAGGATTTGCGAAACTTATCTACTCAGATAACTTCAGATTAACTGAAGGATTAACTTCATTATCAACTTTCTATTAAAAATATCAATCATATATCTTGTAAGCAGCAAATTCAAAGATTAACTTAATCACTCAACTCGCGAACTCCTTCTAAATTAAATGAAATGATTACAATCACTTCTAATAAATCAGCTTGGTATTCATCTCTCCCATTCATCCTATACTCATTTTTGCGAATCGATTTTATTGAATTCTTTAGATAGCAAACTTAGGTTAGAAGCGTTAAAAATAATTTCTTGCGATTCGTCACGATTTCTTTTCTGTTAATTAAAAATAAATGTTGAATCTGTTTGATAATACGCGATGCTTTAATTATGAAATACATTCTTTTTAAGGATATTTTCATTTTCGAAAATCTTTTATGAGAGAATAACGTGGACAAACAGGAAGTTCTTTTTGCTTTCACTTAACTGCTTTCAGTTACTTGAAGGAAAACTTGAATTTTCATTGGCAAAGCAATAAAATTACTCATGACTTACTAGTAAACTATCATCATTGCTTTAATTAAATCAAATATGTACATAGGTTGAACAACATCTTGTTCCCAAAATTAACGAAAATATTTGCTCAATGTTTTTCCTGTACATGAAGATGCAAGCACGCTTGCAAAACCTGTCGTGCATTAAAAATTACTGTGGAAAATTATCAACTATTTAATTTTTGTTAGGGCTTTCCACGAAGTCACACCTTCGAATTTCGATTCCAACATCTGATATTTCGTTTCCGTAAAAGCTACATAAAGAATTGCATTCGATAAATCGCTAAGCAGGAAATAAATTTAGGTATATAGTAATACATCTTACTCTGTAAAACAAAATGAAAAACATTTTTTAAATATTTGAGTTCAGAAACGTGATTTCGCTGGTAGAAAAACGTACGAAAGTGAATTGCTGTAATACACAAACAACAGCGCGTTAGACACGCGTGAGATTAACTCGAGTAATAACGGTTTGAATGCTGAGCGCACGAGGAGAACACGCAGCGTATACTAATTATCATCTCAGTGTTTTCGTGCACACGCGGATGGCGTGAAGAGGGACTTCACCTGTTGGAAGCAGTCCTCTTAATGCCTATAAGGCATATTTTGAGAGGAAGGAATTGTTCCGAAAATTTCATACATTAGCAATAGCATTTACTTCCAACGATATCCCCAATGAACCATTTAGGGGATAGTTAAAACATTTTCTGTTTATCCACGTGGTAACATCTCGATTGTTGTCGAAATCCAACTTTGTGTCTGGGATCGCTATTAATTAGCAAATGCTGAATACCAATTTTATATTAAGATTCATGTGAACTGCCAACTTTTTAACCGTTTTAAGTAGCGGAAATAAGCTGGTATATCGAGGAAAAAACAATGAACCGGGACCAATACCGTTGCAGAATAGCTGTCGGCCGTCTAACAAATTTAACAGCTGTTATTAAGCGCTTCGGTGCTCTTATTCCCTCCTATTATTTTCCGCAAACATAAAAATTCTCAGGTAATTACTTAATAGCAAAATTTCACAACAACCGCGGTACACCGGTGTACTCTTGGCGTGCCGCGAGTTTTTCGATATTTCCCAACGCTGGAATATCAAACGTCGAGCACGTAACATCGAAATTTACGATTTACTTCGTTTTCAATCGCCAATTTTTCACTATTTTATTAAAACTTCACTTAGTGATTAGCTTTTTCTCCTTTTTTTAACGAGGTTTGCAGATAGCACATACTCAGTTGCTCGTAAAAGAAATAAAAATTGAGTTTATACACGTAAGTAAGACACGAAAATTTAAGTGTATGAGATTTTATTGGGCCGCGGAGGTAAAAATGCTGAGAAGCTTTTGTATCGTCATTTACGACATGGTGAATTCAAATATGAGTGCCCATCGTTACAAAACTTGACTTAATCTTCAAATTTACATCGCAGTTGATACTGGATGATAGTTGGATTTAATTTGAGACGCTTTTTTTTAATTTGCGGTATTATCTCTCAAAAATAGAGAACAGAAATATTTAACTTCACATACACTAATTTGCTTCATAAAGTGATCCGAATGCTTGCTATTGTATTTGTAGAAGTGCGCTGAAACTCTCATTGCGGATACACCACCCCCTAAAGCGCGTACCGCATGTCGAAGCTACACATTGACTCGTGTAACGGGAAACATGACGCGTCACTTTGATTTGATCAATCTTACGTGTAATATTGCAGCGTGCTTTTACAAAATTATTAGAAGAATTAAAATGATAATTTAACTAAAATGATTGTTATAGAATCGCATAGTTTACAAGGAATCGACTGATTTAATTTTTTTATTATTTTCATCCCCAAATGTTCTCAGTACAAATAAAATAGAAGAAACAAAAGTTCAGTGTTAATATTACATACAGTCGTATAAACATTTTTATAGCTTTTTCTGTGTCTATTGAGAATTTTTATGTTAATTGCACTGCATACAAAAGCAAAGCTCATTCCGATTCAAAGTCATGATTCATCGCGGTGGAAAACCTTCAAAATAGAATAATTAATCCAATGCAGCACGCACTGTATCCACGAGGATTCATTTAAATAAAATTTCAAATCACCCATCAAAATGGAGGATTTCTGGCAGAGGTGAAGCGAGAGAAAAATTTCTTTATAGAATGGCAAACATCTTGTCAAGATGAGACTCGTCAACCTTCTTCGTACCTGACTCTTGCCACGCCCGAGAACTGGGCGAGATAAACTTATTTTTCTTGCTAAACGGCGAATATCTCTCGCAAGTATGTACGAAGAAATTTCGAAAAGAAGAACGGCATCTGCTTCATTTATTACTTATACTATTATTATTTGTTAAAGAGGCATATATCGTAGTAGCGAATTGGAATTACAAGATATGATTTAACTTTTTCCATTGCCGAATTTCATAGAATATTGTTTTCCCAGAAAGGCAAAAATGATACTTCATAGTTTCCGTAGAAATTAAATCAATAAATACTACCAACTAGTCACGTGTTGTTCATAGAGTTATCTAAATTCTGCGACATATATTTATTCCTCTTAATTAGTTTTTCAATATTAGAGTAAAATGAATGTGATGAAATGTAGCTGATCAAATCCGTCACTCGATTCTTCCACAAAATAATGCGACATGCGATGACGTAATATTTCAAATGGAAAAACGACGCGGATGATTTTAACGATCGTTTATTTAGAAGCCTGAGCTTCATTGGTTTACCTACAGATACTCGTGTACTGAACGGCACCATTCGAAAGGCCAATCTGTCCGTGAAAACGAAAGTGAAGTTTCAGCAAAGGGGAAACCCGTGCGACGCCCACGCTCTGGAATTGACGAGAAACGGTCAATCCGAAGATTGTTTTAAGATATATTTATAAATTGTGTTGCATAATACGGTGTGTTTTGCTCCTGGATGGAGGTCGAATGAATCAGGTGTTGATGTCGCAACAGTATACACACCCGGACCCGATCGGCATCATGAGACTTACGTATCGCGGCCGACTGCACCATATCATTTCCAAGATATCTTAGCGTTCTCCAGGTTGCCAACGCCATCTGGAAAGTACCGAAATGCTACCGCGAATGCCTTTGCCATACTCCCTCTGCAGTTCTGGGATAACAAGCCTATATTTTTCTTCCACGTGGACCTCCATATTAATTCTAATGAAGTATCAATTTGGGAGAGTTCTTCGGAAAAAAGTGCGCTTGACATTTGGATATCCATCTACACTAAAATTTAGAATTTTTTTCTCATCGTTCATTATAATTAGTATCCATAAAACAGCGACCGAAGATATTAATTCTACGAATGCAGTATAGTCCCATTATTCTCAATCCCTTCATTGACTTCACCATCCACAATATGAAAAGCTTCAATCAAGCAAACAGGCCCTAAATATAAGAATAGTATTTAATTTCAATCCTAACGGAGTAAAAATTATAAACTATTATTCAATATTTTCCCCTTCTTTCCCTCTTTATGAAATACTATACGAGGACTATCATCCTCGGTGTTCACGTAAATACCATTGTATCCTAAGGCTTTAAAATATCTTTCTCGACTCTTATAAAGACATAATAGTCTCTCTGGAGCTTAATGCAGAACTCCGCTAAAAATTTAATACGATTTTGCAATAAAGAACGCAGAAAGATTTTCGCTTTATAACCAAGAAGGAATAATTTTAAGTTAATAATGAGGAGAGAATAATTACCCATGATCAACTACTTTTCTTATGGGCTCATAACAACGATCAAACTTGAGAAAACGTTAATTTCGTTTCGAGGCTCTTCATCTAGATCTTTCAAATATGACTAAATTGTGGATTTAGCGGGTATTATTGAACAGTGAAACAGAAATCCTTTCAAAGCATTTTCACCATATTGTTCAATTTTGAATAATGACTGATGATTAAAGAAAATTGTTTAAGTATTGTTAAAAGTGCTTCGAGTAGTGGTTATAGTATTTCCAAAAGTACTTCGACAGCAAAAGTGATTTGGCACACATAGATCCCACCCGGGAACCGAACCCGGGACCACTTTCACCAAAGTTGAACGCGTTGCCCACTTGGCAGTCCGTGAGTCCAAGTGCTTGGACATCCGAGGTCATTTGGCACGTGGGCCTCTACCGGGGATCGAACCCCGCTTTCACAAATGTTACCAACTTTAGGAACCCGATTCATGAAAGAATGAAATTAAACTTTTTGACAATTTATGAGAAAATGCTGCAGCGATACAAAATGTGGATTAAAACTCAGGCGGAATGGTCAAGAAAATTATCAACGTGTCATAAATTATTCATCGGCCATCTCAAAGGTAACCTGTATTTACCATATTGTAAATTATTATAGAGTAGTTGTCTCACTTGAGTGATTCACTTCGGAATCAAATAGTTTATTATGAAAATATTATGAATATTGCTACGGAAGAAGTGTTCCTCCAAATTTCGATTTCCTTCCGCACGAGCGCATAGTTCGCGCATTTACTCGCGTAAAATGGCGCCAATGGCAGTTTGGATTTCGCCCCAGTTCAAAGGTGTCGTGGGACAATACGGAGCGCCTTAGGGCACCACATTCAACTCTCCCTGCATTTGCCGCTCTATCACCTCCGCAACTCCCACCACCAAAGGGAGGAAAGAAATTGAAGGGAGGAAGGTGAAGTAGGCAAACAGACTCAAGGGTGGTCGGATTGGGTGTGGGAGTTAAAAGGTGGGAAGGGACAGTGGGGGCGGGAAAGAGAGTGAGGAGATAGAAAGGGGAGAAAAATGAAGGGGAGGAAAACGCTGGACACGAAGAATGGTGGAAATATTGGAAGATAAATGGAAGGAAGAAGAAACTGAGGGAAAGAAGAGTGAGAATGGCGAAAAATAAGCGAAAACGTACGCGTTGCCGTGTGGCAAGTCATACGTGGCCACTAGAATAAACATGATTTCGTCATTGAATCTTGATTCTGAAATCTCCATAAGAACGGACAGGACATATGCATACCATCAAATTATGATTTCGTTTAAGATTAAAATTAAGAAGTCGAAATTAATCAAGATTCATGCACATAGTATTAACAATATACTATCTAAATAAAACTAATATGTTCAAGTTTGATGTCGTGGAATGGAGCCATAATTAAGGAATAAAAAACTTAGTAAATTCTCCATGAATATATTTCGAGCAACTAGTCTTGTCTAGACATCATCAGGCCTCACGAAACTTCATCCAAAATATATTCCTATGTAAATAATCAAGTTTACTTTTATTCCATGAGTAAATTAATTATGTATGATCGCCTACCCATATTTCGCGTACTGTTGGTTTTATTCGGTCAAGTAAAAGCCTTGTTAGCAGTGAAACTTGATTTCTTTCTCGCGCATTTGCTCTGCTTCGAGAAACCGTGGGATTCTTCGAGTGCAAGAAAAGTTCTCCTCGTTTATAATTACCTCGGGATTCGGATGCATTTCGAACGAAAATGCCTCATCGGTGTCCTTCCAGAAAATTTATGTTAAAATAAAACGCCGTGCTTAATGACGAAGGTTGTGCAATTCGAAAGTTTGAATGACGGAATAATCGAAAGAGAGTAATTATTGGCAATTGTATGAATAAAAATTTAAAAAGGGAATTCCAAAAAATTACATGAGTTGGTAAAACTGGAGGAAATTTGTGAATCGAGTAAGGAGTGGAGGAGGGAGGATAGGGTTACACAGCAGAGGATGGGCAAAGGAAGGGCAGGTGACCGATTGACAGCAGTCCGTCGTCTCGACCACTCTTAACGGAAAAAACAAGAACGCCACTTGAGACTGCAGTTAGCAAAAACAAAAGGGAAGAGGAGTTCTCTGAATCGGAAGGTGAACTATAGAATTAGAGCAGAGTTGAGAATCCGGAATCACTGAGCGATCGGGTTAGGTAATGTTTGTCTTAAGGTGATGAGATTCGCACAGATACAGATAAATATTGGATGAAAGCGTGAATAAGAGAGATGTCAACGACGCGTAGTTAGCCTTTCTCATCCGAAATATATTCTACCCCTTGCAACAACCCCATGAGTGCATTGTTGGATGCAAATGTGGAGTATTCACACACACATACGACTTGACTCTCTCCTTTTTCGCTAATGAGAAAGTTGATACTACACAAATCGGAATTATTTTTCTTTAGCGAGTATTGGTATAAAATATCGAAAATTTATTTTATAATTTTACAATCTTTTTCTTAGTATTTTTAACTCGGGGAGGAACATCCCTCATCTCAAAGCAAGGAGGACTCATAGACTGATTTACTTTCCAAATGTATTTTTCAAAATCTTTGATGAATAATTTTTCGACATATATCTAATTATAAAAGAGATATATCCACTTCACTTTTTATATTGGTAAAACGACTTTTTCCGACTGAAAATGTTATTCGCTTCCTATGCGATATTTTTCTTTCGGTGAGAAACAAAACTTTCAAATCCGACCCATTGTTGTCCGTGGCAACAGACGGATCGCTCTCTCCAAAGCTGAAGAAGAGTAACAATAGGCGTTTCCATTCGGCGAAATCTTTCCAGAGGACTTTTGCTGCAAGCCAACACATTGAAAGGCATCATACTTTAACGGGAGGAAAACGACAGCGACACGAAACCACAATGCGATTCCTTTATATAATCATATTCCGAAGACGAAAAAACAAGAGTGACCGAAAGGGTCTCATTAGATCATTTAAAAACAATGCCTGTCACGAGTCGCAGGTCCTTTGTGAGAAATGGATTAGAAGCGCAACTTTATATCACTCCTCGTTGTCATTGTTCTTTGGCGTGGGTGAGAGGAGCAAGGTTCGAGAGGCGCCCACATCTCACCTTGTTCGACTTTTATTTTTTCACGACGCCCACGGATGTCCAATACACTTTCACCTCCACCACCCCTTAACAATGCCCTCCGACGGACCTCCGACACCACTCCTTGCGACCAAATTACCATCTCATTGGAATAGAAAAAGGGGCAAAAATAATGCTCACGATTAACAGAGGCGCTCCAAGCTCTTAGTTTCCTCACCACGGAGACTCACAGCCGCACAGCCATCACAGACGGATTATAAAAAGATCACTGACACCAGTCTTCAGATCCACAACCACCCGCGCGGACTTCACTCGGCGTTGTGTGTGGTTCCGGAGGAGAGCCCTCGGCTGAGCCAGATGATTAACCTGTCCGCCAGAGGTGCTAGCGTCGACCTCGGAGAACCTCGTTCGAAAGGTGGAATCGTGGGCTCGGATAATAAAATGATACCAAAGCGGCGGTTATCTGTTCGTTTTTTATCGAATTTGTTTTATCTTGAGGGATTATGTCGTTAACTTTATGACCTACTTCCATGCTGACGATATGTATGACTTTTAATGGAGAATTTCAGATTCCCAAATCACGCCCAAATCTTTTTGTAGTATTCTATTCTTGTTAGTATATTATTCTTTATTTACAAACTTAGACGCATGGTTGTAGAAACTTTTCGTCAAATCTCCAAGCATTTGCGTGAATATGAGATGATGAATACATGATAGAATGAGATATGATTTTCGTGATAATAAAATAAATTACTTATTTCATTATATATTTGCATGAGATCCTTTTCAGCTCGACGAGAGGAAAAATTGTCCTTAAAGTAAATATTTACTGAGAAGAATGGGCTTATTTAGTTAAAAATATAAGAATGCCAATAATCTACTTCATGCAACTTACCTGGACAGTTTTTCCTTGAAGGTCAAAGAGGATATCATAGATTTTCCATCACAGTCTGTACTTAATGCAATAAAAAACGTACGTTGAGGAGGTATGTAGTATTGAATTGGAATTAAAAATTTTCCATTCTCAAATTTCATCAAGTGTTATCTTCCCAGAAAAGCAAAAATAATGCTTCTTGGCTTCCAGAGGAATAAAATTATGCAATATCACTAGTCACCTGTTTTCATGGATAATTATTTTATAATCTAAATCAGGATTTCTGCAGCATAAATTTATCTTAATTATTTTTCATGAGCAGAAGAATTGATCTCATCTTTAAACTTTTCTTTTGATAAATTTAAATTGATAATTATTTAAATGAACATTCAAAAACTTTGAAAACTGAGAAAAAGAATTAGTAACATCCTAATTATGTGCAGCAAATGTAAATTTAACTAGGTAGTAAATGGTGCACAGCAGATGGGAGTCTGACATCCATGATTTGGTTAACAGATGTCAATCACTAGATGTTACTTCTCAGAATTCATTTATTTCTCACAAATTCATTTCACTGCCAATATCAATGTGATGTAAAGAACTTTCATACAACATCCAAAAATAATTTACGGTAATAAGTTACATTCATAACCTCATATAAAGAAATGGTTCATTCAAATGAAGATGATACCTAGGTTTATTTCAGTTTCTCATTCTGAAAATTACTTACTTATCAATGTCAAAAATTTAACCTGAAACATTTGCTTTACATATGGTAACTTTTGTGACAGGTTTTATTTCCATTGATTTATGTAATATGACCACATAGGAGGCATTAATGAGAAGGTGAAGATTTTCTGTTTTATTCTTTAAATAAAAATAATGGTGATACCAGCATAGCTCTGATTTGAACCTATTTAAATTTGGTATTGTTCCAGGACTACAAAACGCAAAATGTAGAAAAAGATCTGAAAATTATGAAAATGAAAAAGAAACAGCAAATTAAATAATTCACATACTCCTGCTTTTATTGTCGATGATGAATAGTGCCATATGACATGTAACATAAAGATATTCATAAAAGTAAAATCATATAAAACAATGGTTAGATGAAAAATTTACAAAGAACTAAAATAACAGTAAAACTGAAGGATGGCTATCAATAAATAATGCACCAAATTTTCTTCACATAATTATTCTTGGATAACAGGTTTGAAAAACATCAGCATTGTCTTTCAGAAAAATTAATCTAAATATAGACTGAGGTTCTGTACCAATTAATTTGCAATTATATAAGAGAACTCTTTATTGGTCTCTAACAAATGATGTGAAATTACCTTGAAAAATTAAGACTTGAAAATTTGATGCAGTTTGTCTGTATCAACAAAATATTTGAACCTGAAACATTAATTTCAGAGCAAATAATAAATAAATGATTTAATGGTATGACTTCAAGGCCTGGAGTCATAACTAGTCTGACTAATTAATGTAAACATTGAATGGTTTCTAACAAAATCACCAATGGTAGTAATATTTGATTACAAAGTAAATACAATGAGAGGAATTTTCTCAAGTCAACATAGAATACATACATTTATTCAAAGGCAAGAAAAATTTGAAATTTAGGCCTCATTAGACCTACTTATTGTAATTTTTTAAATGAATTAATTATAACACAATAATATGTATAACAGTTACACAAAAAGTCAGTAAAATGATGCAACGAATCTATAGATTAGGAAATAAAATTTCAAAATCCAAAGTAAAAGAAATAAATACCTTTTTCATAATAAGGAGGTTCATTAAGAAACTCGAGTTATTTGACTAAAAGACAAAAATATTATGAGATTCAAATGCATTACAATTATATACCATAATTTTGATAGCTTTTATTATATTTTTAGAAAAAAAATTATCTAATTCCTGAAATGTGTTTGATTGCTGGTTTCTGCAGTAATGACAGAGAATTATTGCAATTAGACCATAACCAGAAGCAAATTTCATAAATTAAAATTTTCCAAGATAAAATTGATTACATATCACCAAGCACACAAAATTACAATTAATGATAAAATATATTTTAACGAAGGAATACTTCAATATAAAATAAAATTTTTAACATTCAGAGAATTATATGCAGAATCAAAAGATGACCTCAAAGAACATGTATTCATTTTTTAAGGAAAATGATTATTCAATATAGCAAATCTCTGCATAATATATTAGCAGAAATTATTTCAATAAAACATAAATTGCTAGCTATGTATCACTGCTTTCTGTCCATCATATTTTACACATTTATTCTCGAAATTTTGATTTCACAACACCTGGTAGGGGGAAAAGGAAAAGAAGTCCAGTCACTAGGGTTATTCCTGCACCAAATGCCAAGGATACTCCAAGGTCAAATAAAGGAATACTTGCAGCTACAGATTCTCCTGTAAATAAATAATATAACAATAATATTTAAAGTGAAAATTAAAATACATAGAATATGATTCATTTAAAAAAAAAAGACGAACAAATGTTTGAAGTGATGATTGATTTCCAGATATATATTCTGTGGAATTGCTCAAGTATTGCTATTCAATATATCAATTGAAAATATGGAATTCCACCAAATGTTGCTAGATAGGTTCTCATTACCAATTTCACTAAATGACCTATGGAATTTCAAAGGGTAATAAATTAAGGATAAAGGAATAAAGGTAGCTTTACTAAAATTAAAGATTTAGGAATCCCTTAGGAAAGACAGATATGAAAATGTCTGATTAGACTGGGATTCAAACAGATCTTCCACTTTCTAGGTGGATGCTTTAACCAATGAAGCTATCTAACCAGAACAATTAGGAACTCTGTTTCGGTAAACCTTGTAGGAGAGGGTCTATAAGAAAGTAAGTTTCTTGGTTTAAGTCCTGGTTTTGTCAGAAATTTTTCACGTTAGTTTTTTCTTGGGTATTAAGTTCATTATCAAGATTCAAATTATAGCAGTACCTTATGTCTTATGGTAACATTAATATAACTACTGTATCAGGAAACTAATAGTTTAAAAGGACAAAATTTATCATTATAAAAGGTGATCTATAACAAAGTTAAGTAAGTGGATACACAATCATTACCATAGCGTTCTGTCAGATAAGACAGCCCATCGTAGCCGCATGAAATAACCAGTGCTTGATGAATTGGCTCTCTCTGCACTACCCCAACATTGGAATAACCAGGACCGGGTGGTACTAAAGGTGGCAAGTTGGAGCAGTTGGATATCACATATGGATTAATGGAGAAGAGCTGCCCTGCCAGCAGAGAACCAGCATACCGTGACTGAGTTGCATAAGCAAGGTAGAACAGCCACTCAGGAAGGGCACGCAGAGATCTAAAAAGTTATATCAAATATGAGAGAAGACATATCACAGGTTACAGAAGCATACATAATAATTGACATAAGTAGCAAGAATACAAGAGAATCACAAAATAACAATGTATTTCAAAGTATAAAGGAGGCAAATGGATTACAACAAATTGATTGATTAATATAATATTTCATATGTAAATATTCCATTAATACAAATGAAAAGAATGTAAGCACCTATAGACTTGTTATCTATGGGGCAAGATGATCATAATGGAAATTACTGTGCCAGTGCAAGTCCATATACATTACATGTCTGCATTCACACTTCTTGTCAAATAAAAAGCAATGGATCTGATATCCCTCAATGAATAATGAGAGAAAAAATTTTATAGAGCACGAATGAAAGCATGACATATTCCTCATCAGCAATAGCTGTAGCATATACCCTATTGCTATAAATCTAGCTCATTGTATTCTTTTTCAAACACAACAAGCAACATTGGTTTCCATACCAGTGGTAGTATTAGTATTGCTAAAAGTCTTCGATGGCTGAGGTCCTCTGGACATGAGCCCCCACCAGGTTTCCATACTATTGATTTCAATTTATGTACAAGCTAATAACAATAGTTATATTCTTTAATAGGACGTATATTTTCATGTAAAATACTGGTCCATTAATGTACTCAGTTGTGCATGGTTGGAGCTTTTGTTACCAAATACTTGAGACATTACAGTAAGCATAAATGTAAATGTAGGAGAAAAGTTCAAAATGGATTGAAAGGAAATATATTCTGCATTGTAAAAACATTTACCTCAATGTTCCACTGCCAAGAATCAGGCAGATTGCAGACACAAGGAAACTGTTTGAGGCTGCAGATAGAGAACACTGTTGAACTCGCATGAAGGCCAAAGTTTGCTGCTCTGCAGCCAAATGGCAGGCAAAAAATATACCCCACAAATACAGCCAAGCTTCATACCCTTCCAATCCAGATACCCTGAAATACGAATAAAAAGATAAGAATGCTAAAAATATTTTTAAATAATCTTTATTCACAGTTTTATGCATAAATGTAACGCAAAAGAGTGTGTTTACAAACAAGTAATAAACTTAGATTACCAACTATTTATTAAAAGTAAATCTATACCTCAACAGCACAAACAAGACAGCAAAGCAGTATTTATGAGTGATATTTAGATAACTTTTCTAAATTTCAATGGATATTTTACCAATTAATTTTGATAGCTTCCCATATTTTCATAATCTGAGATTCCTTTCTGAAATGTAAGTCATCACATCATGGGGAATTAGACCAGGTATCTCTTTCACTATAGGCAAACATGCTGTCTATTTGGCTCTCCAAGGCCCTAAACCAACTATTTATTAAAAATAAATCTAACCACAACAGCACAAGCAAGACATAGAAAAGTAGTATTTATGCATGATATTTAGTTAGCTTTTCTAAATTTCAATGGATCTTTTACCAATTAATTTTGATAGCTTCCCATATTTTCATAATCTGAGATTCCTTTCTGATATCTAAATCATCACATCATAGGGAATTAGACCAGGTATCTCTTTCACCACGGGCAAACATGCTGCCTAGTTGGCTCTCCAAAGAATGATTTAAAAGCTACATTTCTTGGCTGCTGCCATGTAATGATACGGTAGCTGCCATAAATTTACTGAGATATTATTTTCATGGAGATTGAAAACGAATTTGAATAAAATTAAGTAAAACTCTTCAAAAGTTCCTTTAAATAACTTTCCAGGAATGTTAATGTCAAGTCTAAGAATTGATTTTAAGATATTAGAGAAAAATATTATGTTCGACTAAAGTAAAAGATATTCACAGAACTACTTCAAATATTTTGAATAAAATTACTGATGGTATGATTGGCCTTATATTCACTGACTTTGTTAAAAAATGCTTGATTTCAAAAATCTGCATTGACAAGTAAACTAATAATAATAATAATGTAATAGATAATGTATCATAAAAAGCCTAAAACTTGAAGCAATTTAGATTGATACTTACTCTACAGCGATTCGAGATGAAGCTAAAGTTGATATGAGAGAAAATGGTAGGCAACCTAAAGAATAAGTTAAATGGAATAACCACCCTCCATAAAGTCCCTCTTGGCATTCCTGGAAATACCTTGTACGATATACTGGGACTGAAAAAAGAAAAATACTGTTTTAACTTACCAAGAAGAGAAAAGATAATAGGAAAACTATTCATATGAATTTGCAACAAGGACATGCTTACAATATCATTGACGAAAGGTTAGATGGAAGAAGAGACTTTTCCGTCTCAATCTTGCCTTAATAAAGACTTTATAGGCTATTGCTGGTCCAATGTACAGAATTTCAAGATCAATATAAGGGAATTCCATGAAATTAAAATAATGGGGTTCAACAGTTACTGTGACTCCATTGATTATAACTCAACAAATTTACAAATGAGATTGACAAAATCAGCATGTTACTTTTAATAATATAAATTGAGAATTATGAACATAGGCATGATTTTAAAAACATATGTTATGTATCTATCATTATATGAAAGTAAGTAACTGTTGGGAGCATAAACAACTTATGATAGTGGAATGTTACAGGCTTCAGGTAAGACTACTTAAGAAAATAAGATTTGGCATTAGCAATAAGTTTTCTAGATATGAAAATCTCCTAACAGTATATTTGAGTTTTAAAAATTAAATATTTGAATTTAACCTCACTAAAGATACCAAACTAATATCCAAAAGTTAATTAAACCTGAAGCTAAATGTCAAAATTCTATGTAGAATACATGCAGTTTCCTTTTTATCCTCAAGAAATTGATATTTCCTTAAATCATATACTTATCGATATGTTATCAATAATTCTTGTCATTTATTCAAGTCAAAATTTGAAATCCAACATAATAAATGAACTTACAGGTGCACACAGTGGTGAAAATAGAGATGAAGTATGCCCCAGCCAGAAAATTGAAAATGAGGCCATTTGTAGATACATAAGTTCTTTGGTATGGCTGAAATAAATACACAAGTATAAAATGTATACATGTCAAGATTAAGATTATCAACATTTCATAAAAATACTAGCAGAGAAATAAAAACATTTAATGCAATTACTCACCAATCTCCCACTGTAAAAGAGCCATAGGAGAAGGAAAAATAGAGGTAGAGGAAGAATCCGCAGAGCCAATTGGCAGAAACTGGATACTCGCAGATTTAGAATGGAAGCTACTTGGCGACTAGATGAAAAAATCAAAATCAGCTTTCACAATCAGGATTAAATATTTCCTCAGCTAAGTATCTTATATTAACATCAACTTACCCAACAAGTGTACTAGCAACCTGGGATATTCCAGGTCGGCTGAAGGGAGGAGGTAAAGGTGGAGGAGGGACTCCTATTCCCATTGCCCCTCCTGCCAATGCAAGCTCATCTCCATCAAAACCAACTGCTTTACGGTAAGGAACTCCCTCTACTTTGAATTTATCCACCAAAGCTGCTATTTGATGGTTAGATTCAAGAAATCTCTCTCTAGAGCGCCTATCAACTGTTGAGAGGCACACTGAAAATAGTAAGAATAGTATTTTTAATAATATAAATATCATTAGATGATAATTAATGAAAATTCTTTTCCATGTATCATATGCATGAGACATCAGCAATACACCAGCATCTGACTTGAGAGAAACAAATTTGAAAGAGAAATGGCAAATATATAATATGTTAATAATTATTTTGAGAGGATTCTATTGAAAGGATGATAGAGCTGAAAGATACAAGAAATAAACATGTTGCTGGTTTGATGCTTTTGAAAATAATGATCAAGTTAATAACTAGATTGGTTTTCTGTCTTCAGTTGGCTTTCTCTTTAATCATCCAACAAATTTAATTGTTCCATAACATCAGTGAAAAATTATGGCTAAAGGATATTAAATTTTTACTATATTAAGGTAATATGCTATAAAAGTTACACCTCTTCAAAACCTTAAAGTATTTTAGTAATTAGGAAAAGTATCATCGTAACTTCCTGCTTGGTACAGCTAGTTCCAAAAAAAACTTACCACCTAAGCCGCAACCCGCATAACAGGCAGTGAGTTTCCTCCGAGCGAGCCTTAAGAAGTGAGAGAGAGAGAGAGAGAGGAAAAACATGGCGGAGATGGTCTGCTTGAGTCATAACTCCGCCTGCAGAGTTGAAATGGATTTATTTGCTTTGTTAATATTGCAAAGATTTATTAGTATCCTGAGTTTGGTGGCATTGGCCTAGCAGAATAGTATTATAACAATACGGATGTTGTAATGCAAGAATTCAGTTATTATAAAATGATTATAACGAATCAGTATATATTCTAGCGTTGCTTCTCGCACAGAGGGAAACGTCGCACACAAGGTCCCGTTATTCCTAGGAAACCGAGGCAAACCCCCTTCCCCTAATAAAATTTGAGTCTGAGGGCGAAAGGCACGAGCAAGTCGAAGGAAATTTTCGCAAAATCTGCCTCTGAGCCGCTCTGAGCTTATGTTTAGCACTGAGATGGGAGAAAGAAAATTTCCGCGCAGTTTGAATCGGTGTCGGACCAAAAATGTATAGACCTCGAATTCGACGCCTTCGCTTGCAAAACTCTGCGGTTATATGGGTGGTATTATATAATACAATACTAGCTAATATTATGCATCGTTCAAGAGAGCAGTTATTAGCCTTTAAAATTATATACCAAAGGAGTCTATATCGATCACCAGTTTTATCACAGCCTGTGTGAATGCAATCTACACAAGTAAAGTAAGGCACACTCATGGCCATATCTAGGCTATTACATTAATATGCTACATTAAAAAACAATAAGTAAATATATAGTATGAAGTCTTGAGGCATTCTCTGCGTATTTTAGATACATTTTGTTTCATTTGATAAGCATCGAAATTAAAATTCGATCGGTAAAAAATCAGTAAATTTTATCATCTATGCAGTTGGAATTTTTACTATACCGTCCAAATCAATTGAGAGAAAATGTGCTAGAATCGATTTTCCTCAATGAATAAAGATGACGGACACGAGACTACCATCTTTCACATTAATTTTGAATTAATTAATTAATTTTTTTCGGTGTCGTTGAAGTGTGAATCGAATAAACTTGATTTCTTCTGTGGATTCCTCTTGAAATGGTTGCAGTCACAAACCATTACGTTCTTAAACATTCTTCTCGCTATATTTATCACCTTTAAAAGTTCTAAAATACACAAAAAGATAGTGCGAATGAGGTTTGGTCATAATGCTCATTGAATGCTACTGTTAGCTATGAATGTAAAATTTTCAATTAATTTTGAATGTATACAAAACTACCTACATTATTTATATTTCAATTGTTTATTATAACGTTTACAATTATTATAATGTAAAAAACGTTAAAAATACGCAAAATAATAGGGACTTGGTGAAATAGTTTTTCCCAGGGCCTTTTTACCTGTAATTCCAACCCTGTAATATCACATGGGGAAGCGCATATGAGGCTCATGTTGAAATTTTGCTCCCCTCGGTTGATGGCTGGCCCTGCGTAACTCTCATATTTTTCGACAGAATTTTAATGATTGAGATGAATGGGTGGTGGTTTGGTATGGCTAGTCTATCTACATATTTATCGATTGGTGATATTGAAAATATTCCTTCGTATTTAAAATGTATGGCTATGAGAAACTTTTCATCTCTCCACATTCCATGACAAATTTGAAAAGCAAGATAGAGGAGTGATTGGAAGAAGTGAATAAAGCAATGATTTCACCAGGACTTCAAGAGAGGGACTGTTTTGATAGAGATAGGGAAGTGAGAAGTGACGGCAACAGTAATATATACACTCACATGAATTTAACAACCAAAAGTGTAAGAGGTATGTTAATTCCAGATTTTTGGATGAATCACAATAGGTAGGCGCATTTTTTGCTTTCCTAGTCGACCAATTGTTTACTTTGAGTAGGAGGAACGACCTCTTTCAAAAGTATAACCCACTCGCTCACCTTCTCAATTTTCTCATCCAACATATATTTTTTCCGTTTATGACTGCCTCCAGAGAAACTACTCATTTATCCAATTTAAGTAATATCTTAGTCAAAAATGATTAACATTCAAATATACAAGATATAACGTCGATGGCTCATCATACTTTCAGAAATTTCCTTCTCATGCATCAGTTTATTCCCAGGATCTCCGAAATTGTATACTATATCGATGTTCAATGTTTTATAGCAACCTTCTCTTAATTCTATAAGAAAGTTCGAGTAGTTCACTAAGCCAGTAACTAAACCATCTTCTTATCAGCAATTTATTTTGGAAAGAGATTTCGAGGTTTTTTAAACCAATAGAAATCGCTAACATTAGTATTACTACCTATGCAAGCCAATGTATTCTTCTAAATAACTTTAGAGATATTATTTATCGGTATTCGGCGTATAAACTTCAAGTTTCTGCGACATTGAATATGCGAAGTGTCTACAATTCCGTATTTACGTTTCAATTCATATTTTAGTGACATTATAATAGAAACTTTAGTCGATCTAGTAAGATCATCTTCAACGCTCTATCTACTTTGTATCATAGATGTTGTAAGAGAAGTTAAACGATTTGGTTCTCGTAAGCGTAAAGAATACATATTAGGTGGTATTTCTCTAATTAATTTTTCAAGTAATTTCAAACTACGAAATTTTGAGCTCAATATAGAGACAAAATAAAGCATAAAAAACAATATTTATAAATAAACAATCATTGACGAGGAGCTTGATTTATATAAATGGACGATAGGCAGATTACTTATTTTTTTCGTTTTTGTCGTTGAATTAGTTATTTAGAATAAGCTAATACAGTTTATGCCATTCACTTTAAAAGCAGAATATAGAGATACTAATTCAGATATGATGCACCCAAACATTTTCAACTTTATGTTATCATTCTGATTTTAAGGTCCTATTTCAACTAGAATGATCTTCCTTGCATTACCATTAAAAAAATTCAAAACATCTTCGCAAAATTCGTAGAGAATTATGATGTGCCTAGGATGAAGGATGATGCTACGAAGGTCCTTGGAGTGAATGTTGGAATAATGGATTACATATAGAACCAAGAATATTTTAACAGCTAAGGTATGAATCATAAGAATTAGAGGAATATTCTCATGTAAGTCTGGTTACCACCCGTTGGTTTATATTTTTAGCGTATTCTTCCATGACTCATATTACTCATCATTCATAATTATTGACGGTGATTTTTCTTTTAATCATTATACACAATTCAAACAATTCGGGTTATATAGTTTACTTGAGGCATTCAGAAACCGAAGCAGGGATCATTAATCATTAGTCTCACTTTCACCTAGTGCATAGTTCTGAAAATCATTTCAGTATAACAATAGAAATCGTGTTGTGGGTGTTTTCACACCCCCTGACATACGTCATACGGCGGCTCGCGGGGTATTAATGTAAATGTAAATAAACCAGATGTTAACGTGTAAACCTGCAATATGCAAGTATACAAAAACCTGGTATTTATCTGCAATATGCAAATCAGTCTTAAGGTTCTGATTTGCCATACTAACTGTTGTTTCTTAACCATCTGGATTCCTTGCAAGAAGTCCTGAAAGGTCGTCTACCTCAAAAATAGAGTTGAATATCTTCATTCCCTAAGGGAATACCCGCGGCGAAGATAACAAATCGCGGATCTACAATTTCCCACCTTACTTGTGATCGGTCGCCGCCACCATACCCTAACCTTAGATACCTGCTCAGCAGGGGTGCGGTCGGTAATCCTCATTAGCGCTTTCAAATTCGCTACCCCGGATACATACGACCATCCACAATATGCCGAAAAGGGGGTTTTCTTTTTCAGAGCGGAGTTCACCTTCACCCATTGGCCGTTTTATGGTTCCTTTGAGAAAATAGATAATACCTTTCGATGGACGAAACAAAAGAAAAAGAAACAACAAAGGAATGAATA
Source organism: Pachydiplax longipennis (assembly GCA_036926295.1). Lineage (NCBI taxonomy): Eukaryota > Metazoa > Arthropoda > Insecta > Odonata > Libellulidae > Pachydiplax > Pachydiplax longipennis. Next base: position 42,552,854 of record JAVFKF010000015.1, read on the forward strand.
GGGGATACTCCTAGGGCCAGGGTGGAGGTCCTCCGCTCTCTCTGAAAGACTCGGTAAAACTTCAGACGCGAATTTGTCAGAAACAGCCAAATCTCATCTCAAAATCATAATGCTTCATCTGATACTGTCATCACGAATGCCTGATGGAAGTAAGAACAGAATGGCATGTTGATGCATATATTCTGAATTACCTAATGCTCTGTTAATTGTAGTATCAAGCAAATTTTATACCTCTCTGTATTGCAGAATAATTCAACTGCGAAGAAATCGAGTCAAAATTTGCACCACGGGGCAAGAAAGAGATTTAGCATCAGATAAAAGTTGGGACAGCATAATTTTCCAAGGAACATGAACTTGGTTTAATTAAAGGGATGGTTTTTCTGGGACTGGCAATGAACAATATGTTCGGAAAAGTGTTACGAAATGCTGGCGTTAATTTCGTCGTAAATTAATTTTTTATTCGATACGTGAAAAAAAATTGTAGTCCTCAGTATTTAAATTAAGAGTGCTACTATTCTAATATCTATGTTATTTTCTAAAATACTAAATTAGCAATTTGAATTTTAAGCGATTACCTTAGAAAATGATGATATCACAGCAATTAATATTTTACTTTCTATCATATGATTTGGTGGTATTTAAAATTTTTATAATATTTTATGTAATTATCTGATGTAGTTGATCGTAATTTACTTGGTTTACTTTATTGTAATATGTTTTGGGTCTAATTTTCAGAGCTCTTTACCAGGTTGACTTAAAATGATTCTTTCTCAGTGTATTCGTCCAGATTAAGTTTCTTTTCATCTTTGCTTTCATTAGTAGGTTTCGCAGTTTTTTCATGCTCCCCTTCTCGATAGCATTTCTTCTGCAACATAAATTAGTTGAAATACAGTTGATTGTGTTCATATACCTAAGTATTCTTTATCTCCTTGCAGAGTTTTCGTTCATGTTTCTATTTGCGTCATAGTCGTGAAGTTCCTCTAAATAAATTTAAAAGTTCCTCCTGTAGGCGTCAAGAGCATAAAAAACGTAATAATATAATCCTTTTCAATCTTGCAATGACATAATTTTTTATTGGATAATTGAAGCAGCTAAAGTAAGTTTACCCGATGTCTTCAGAAAAAGGTGAATTACGCAGAAGTTTCAGGCCGAAATAAGGAGATCCGATGTTTATTCATTTTTTAATACTATGCTGCTGACATAGTAAAAAGTAACACTAAATTTAAACAAGATTTCGTGCTAGTAAAGACGATACAAATACGTTCAACGCGTTTCACAATGTTTAAAAAAGCGCCGTCTGAATGCTCCTCCTTCCAAGAGCCAATAGAATGCATGGAAAACTCTAGACTCGCTCTCATCGAGCTTCAGGTGTGTTATGCGGGTTGCGGCTTAGGTGGTAAGTTTTTTTTGGAACTAGCTGTACATTTCTCCCTTGCTTGGGAACGCTTCTTATACCGTGGAATTCACATTTACAAGGAGTACAATTCCATGGTCATGCATAGGCAATTAAGATAATCAAGGGAATCAAAATATATAATCAAGGCTATAATTTTTTTCTGTTTATGAATTAAACCATTGAATATTATAAAAAATATAAAATGAGATAACATTAAGGAGCTAAATGAGGAGAAAGTAGTTCAGAAATTCAAGCATCAGAAAGAGAGATAAACATATTATGTGTTCAGCTTCTTTTGCTTCCTCAATTTGCATATCTCAAATCAACTGAAAATATGGAGCAACATGACAATGAAACAGTCATAGAATAAGAAGTTAATTCTAAATGATGAACCAAGAATGATTCTAAATGACCTGTAAATAGTGCAGACAACACAATATGACACAATAGCAGTATATCAGCAGAATAGCAGTATATAACTGAACTTACAGTAATACATCAATGGATTCTCCATCCGAGGACAAGGGAACCCAATGTCAGCAAAATAAGCTAATAGATGATGTCTCCCAATCTGAGAGTCCCCTGTGGGACTGCCACCAGCCATAGTAGATGATGAGACAGGACCAGCATATAGGAGGTCTCCAAGGCATAAGAGAGCCACACTGTTGATAAGATCAAACTTGAATAAAATATCTGTTATGAACAGTTTTTAATTAGATTAGGCATTAGGTATAAGATGAGATATGGTGTTAATTCTGACTGACCAAAAAGGATAACAAAAATAATTTTATGCAGTTTTTTTTCAGTTAACAACAATTTTTCAAAACAAGACTGTAAAACTGAAAAGAACAAAAGAAAATGAACATTCCTGCTTGACTAGAGGGCCATTTTGTAAGATACTAAATAAATAAATAAAAAATGCCAAAATTCTAACATTTCATAATGCAATCTTCCAGAATAGTAATTTATCATATAAAAGTGGCAAGTAGATACTTATACTTCCCAAATAATATCCATAGATTTAATAATAATACCATTGATTTTATTACTATATTAAAATTAAGGAATAAATTAATCTGGGGTGGACTAAATCTGAAAAATATGGGTGGACAAAAGCCTACATATGTTGATTTATTTTATGACAGATCAATTAAAGAATAAATTGTCAAAGAACTTGAATAATGAGTAACGATTGCTATTAATTGACCATGAAAATTCAAAGGAACTGTTCAGCACTTCACACTCGCAAAGTTGATGAAGGTATGTTATGCATTAAATGATAATAGCAATAAAAATTGTAGAAAAGGCATTACACACAGTATAACAATATTTTTGTATTTGTCACAAATTTGAACTCACCGATGAAGGAAAGGGAAAACATCAGAGCGTGGAGTTTCTGCTGTCAAAGCAACAGCTCTCCCATTGCGCCTAGCATCTGCTGAGACCATTGAGGAAATCAAATAAGCTCCTAATGGGTCTAGGTCCCTTGTAGGTTCATCCAAAAGAAGCAGGACTGAAATCAATAAAACTGAGCTTTAGAAATTTTTGTTACAGTTAATTAGTTTCTTCATTTACTGTATGAGCTCACATCAATACAATCATATGTATACTGATAAGTATTACAATATTGCAAAGATGGGAGAACTCTTAGTTAAGGTTTTTCAGATGATTTGCTAAAAGAGAGTCTCTCTCTATGTCACTGAACACAATTCTCAACCACTGGCATCCTTGTTTAACTCTACTTTGATTTCCTGCTTGTATCTATAAGTGGTTTTTACACAGTTGTTTTCCAACTACACACTGAAAAGGACAAATCTCTTAATTTTTTCTTCAGAAAGTTTTCTCCTTTCATTCAAAACTTGCATATTAATAATCACTGGAAGTTGTACCATAAAACTTACTTTTTGTATATTAACTATTTTCCTAGATTTCACTTAGGTGAATTTTATTCATGCAAGACCACTCTTACAATTAATAATCAACCACAAACAGTCATACCATAACCAGGTGTCAAACCTGGGTTGGTAAAATTTAATTAAATTAAAAGGTCAGTGTTACATAAAGCTCAGTCAGTGAAGAGCCGTCATAGGAAGAGGAAAAAGTGATGTGAAATGAATACCAAACCTTTTGAATTGTACACGCCATGCTACAAATACAGTGATGTGTTGAAATAGTGGATAGAAGAGGGTCATAACAAGTAACAAGTGGGTAACAGGCCACACAGGATGACCTCCATCTCGTCTGCATGCCATTACAGACTGCACTGCTTCATGCACAGTGTAAACTTGACTTTGGTGGATTGCAGCAGGTGCATACCAGTCTGCATCAGTGGTTTGAGGTCCTATGCCACAGAATGTACTGGTGGCATGCATGCCATTAAGTTGGTTTCCACTATACAGAAATCACTAACATCTGAGGCAGCAATAGACAAATTGCAAGCTCCATGAATGGTAAAATGTAGTGTTTTCAGGCAAGTCCTGATTCAGTTTGTCCTACAGTGATGGCCACATGTATGTTGCATGCTACATGTAAATGAAATCTCACAGCCAGATAGCAGATAAAGACAAGTGTCATGATTTGGGGCATCATTGAATAGAACATGTGAGCTTGATTCCTATATATTGAGGGTGATATGAACAACAGCCACATCAGGGAGATTCTGATGCCCCTCCTTCAGGGAACTCCTCATGCCATATCAGCAGGGCAATTCTTGGCCACATATGATGACAAATGTGTAAGCCTTCCTCAATAACAACATATACCATTGCTTCCCTGACATGTCATCAAGCAAACATGTCTGGGATATGGTTGGTTGGCAACTTAATCATCAGCAGCCAGTGGTGATGCTTTGTGGACTTGTATATAATCTGCATGGAGAGAGATTCCTCAAGAACCAGGATGTCTTTGATTCTATGCCATAATGTCTAGAGGATCTGATAGTAGCACATGGAAACTTCAGAACATACTAGATTCTCGAGGTCAAAGACCATATACATTTCTGTTGCATTAAACCTTTTTGTATTGTCATACAGCTAATCTGCAGTGCAAACTTTATTTCAATCATTTTTATCCTTTTTGATGTTGCAATTTTCACAAATATTAGTGAACAATCAAAGCAATTTTTAAGGTGAAAATTTTCCTTTTAACCCTTGGTGATATATCAAAGAAAATTGTCCTCTGAATTAACTGTCCTCTCTAATGTTTTCCTACAAAGATAAATAAAAATATCTCTCTTAATTTAAGATTCTTTTGGCAAAGTAAATTAAAATCCTCCCTACCAATTCCACCAAGTAAAGGGTCATTCTAAGTCAGAATATTAGGGATACCTAACCAAAAGAAATTGAACCAATGTATAAAATAATTTAGAAGGGAAAAGTGACTTCTAATCCTCAAAGATTTTTACTGTAAGTTAAAGCTTAACTGCTTCTCATCAACATACAAGTACAAGAAGTATTGGGAAAGGGGTGACTGGATGAAAATATAAAGAGGAGGGTTGGGGTCATTGATTTGGTGGTAATGGACACAGAAATCCATACCCAATTCTGTTTGCCACTGTTTAAACCACCATCCCCCTCTATCTCACACAATTCCTTTACAAAGAATGGGGAAGTTTCTCTTGAAGAGGTAGAAGATTTTTTTTTCGTTCTCTTACATGCAATATTAATTGTATACATTTATAAATAATTAGTTGGGCAATGGTCCATCTACTCTTAATATATTCACCATTCATTAGTGGGTAATGAAGTACACAGCTAGTTCTAAGCCCTGTGAATTCTAATAATGGTTATCTTTGGATATAAATTAAAGCTGGCCAACTTTCTAGTTTTTTTAGCTTGTAAAAATATTGGCAAAATTTCTCATGCATCCTAACTTATATGAATGCATTAAAACTTAAACAATTAAATATTTTGTAGGATATATATGTAAAATTATATCTTGCTTATCTCTTGTTACTTGGAAAATTTCTTTTATAAAAAGTCCTCAAGTAATAGTCTACATTAATCTATTGGAGTTACTTCAGCTGTAAATAATAATTACTAAGAAACCTACAATCAATTTTCACACAAGATACAAAAAAAACAGAATTTTAAAGAAAAATCTGGGGAATGATCTAAACATGGGTGTATAAGATATAAGACTCCTTTGGATCTGCTCCATCTATTACTATTCATGGGTTTATGTGACCATTCTTTCAAAAGAATGAGTATACTGCAGTATACTGAGTATAAAATTTGATGAATGAAGCACAACTAAGAATGCTTCTTACAGGGCAAGAAGGATACATGGATCTGCAAACTATAAAAGAATTGCTCCCACATTGGTTTTCAACAAATTTTTACCATTGATTATCTTACCAGGATCTTTCACAAGCTGTATTCCTATTTCTAGTCTCCTCCTCTCACATTTGGATATATTATCCACACTTCTATTTGCACATTGGGATAGAGCTAGATCTGCCATTACTTGTCTCACTCTAGATTTCCTCCCTTGGCCAGAAGCCTGCTACATGGCATAAAATATATATTAGAAGTAAAATAAACTATAGTCAAATAAACATTTTAAGACAATAATTACAATAACTGGAAGCTCTTAATAATATAGGTGCTAATAATGATTTCTTGGCACAAATGACATTATATCAATCAATCACTTGATAAATCTTCTACAGAAGAATTGATTTGAAATCCAATTTTTATAAAAACAATATATAAGTTAAAATCATTAACAACATATGATTCGATGGATGAACTGAAGTTTCATGAAATATGACTTCTCAAACGATGTCAATCCATTTATCTTTATGTAAACAATTCTATGCTAGTTGAATATATATTTCTTTCATTTAAAAAATGAAGATTGATTGCTTCATTTTACTGCTTTAGGATTCAATTCTAAATAGTTTTAATATAATTTCATAACTATGAACTCTATATACTGCACTGTCTGTCTGCGTAAACAGTCATTTATTCCGAATAATTAAGCAGGATTGTTTTCCTATTGATAAATTAGTTTCTTCCTCCAAAAGTGTATAAAGGAGATGAATATTATTAGAAAAGGTAAAATCTTGGTTATGGTAACAAAATTAGTGTTAGTAAGATTACAACTCAATGTACATTAATACCTTTGATCCTATTGTCAAAGAGGCTGCATAGGAAAGCGTCTGTCGAACTGTTAATCCAGGAATGAGATCACATCGTCTTGTGACATATGCACATCTTTCTTGAAACAACTTTTTGGTCAAAATAGATCCTCCTAAATGTATCTGCCCACGTGTAGCACCTTCACCCACATCTCCTCCTTCGGTTCTGCGAGATATTACATCAAGGAGTGCCCGCTTACCACTACCTATTTTGTACAATTGTAAAAATTATGGAATTACCACAAAGCACTCTAGCAAATTTTTCTCAGAAATTTTACCTTCAAAAATAAGGAAAGAATGTAAAGTAATCAAAAATATTTTGATCTGAGATGCTTTAAAGGGCCATTCATTAAAACACTAATTATCACGAAACTTTAACTATCCTCAAAACTGGGGCTGGAACCAAAAGAAGTTAACTTCAGATATTAAAACCTGACGTAACGTAAGTTCGGCTGAGAGTTAATTTTGGAAGTTTGAGAGAGAATTATTTTCATATTCTGATTGGCCCAGATCCCTTCATTAAACCATTTTTTATTACAATTACTTCAATTTAAATTATGAACGGAAAATTGAGTTTGATGCCCAGGAAACGTGGGATAAAACTACACTTTCCTGTACTTTTTTGCCTTGTGAATTAAACTAAATTTAATGATACATTTTGAATAAATTCAACTGGAATCGTAAGATTTTCCTAACAGCATTACAAGCTCTTTTCGCTGGCGATTGAAGTAAAAACACATTAGAAATTTTCTCTCCGAGAGCCGTAGATGTCAATTTCTCTTTGAGTTATTATCTAGAATAGCAGCATAACCAGTTGCAGAAAAACGAATAAAAATTCGAATGCACGACTTTTGCACGGATTTGTGACCCAGTTATAAAAAACCCGGAATCAAATCTTAAACTTATTCAAAGCGCGAAGTTTATTTTCTGAGTGGTTGAGCATTTAGGACAAATACATAGATTGATTTTTCTTTGATCAAGCACATTTAAGTATTAAAACTGAATAGAAAGAATGATTCTTACCCTTAGATCCTAAGATTGCAAGAACTTCCCCTCTGTGTATCTCTAATGAAATGTCTTTAAGAATCAAGCCAGTTTTGACGCTTCCCATTATTCTCTGCATCCACGTTCCACTCTCCACCTGCGGTTCAATTTTAGTTAATATACTTGATTGATATTTTTACTTAAAACCGATAACTCAGACATGCCTATAAATAAAATTCAAATAGCATACCTGTCCAGAGTGGAACACATTGCATAGTTCCAGGATGGGGCTCTCCCTCGAAATCATTGTAATAATATTTTCGTGAAATTCTAGTCGAGCATTGAAATCTCCATGCCAAAAAGGTTATCTAAGCTGAAAGAAGAGCAGGTTAAAACAGATATTACATTTACTAAATGTGAATGAACTGGCGTTCTAATGTCCAAAATATTTACACTGTTTACAAACACGCGTCTATTGATCAATCACAGCACGATTTACTCTGTACCATTCACAACCATTTAGGTTATCACATTCTTCCGCCGACAGGTGGCAGGAGAGAACCGCATTCCTTTGGGTACTTTTTATTCTATTTCGCGGCAACTCCTACGTCATGACAGGTGCCATTGGGCAGTCTCTGCGTTCCGTAAAAATCTGTGACTGTAATTATTAGCCTCAATTTATAGTAAGGAGGAAAGCATCCAGAGTTTCTTGTGTTGTGCACGTCTTCATCTCTGAAATATCCACGCAAGCGGTCCAGAATTTGGATATGTTAACATAATGGTGTGGTATTTCCCGTTAGTGAATCTCGTTCTTTACTCCGCACCCTCTCAAGTGATAGAAAACTCTTTCTCCTTACACGTAACGGCAAGAATGCAGGCCGTCCATTGACCTCCCACAAAGCCGAGTGTATAGAAGAAAACATCACATTGCCTTCATTTGGGAAAAAGGTGAATTTAGATATCGGAATTTTGTCTGATATTTTCGTTTTCGCGTTTAAGTGAGCGTGGTCGTCACGCGCCGCGAATCGCACGCCATGAATCGAGAGGAGCTAATTACCATGGACGCTCAAGAATTCCGACTTTCGTAAGCCTTTTAGGATTTGATTTTATTGCGTCGTCCGCAAGGTCCTATTGAGTTATCCGAGAATGCGCTCATATTGTGACGATAAAATCCGACATCTTTGGCAGGACGTCAAAGATGTGTGGCATTACGCCAGAGGCAACAGTATAGAATTCTCAAGCCTCTGATTTTTCCCATCAGCTTTTTAAGCCCTTCTTGCCTCATTTTTTATCGGGGAATATCTTTAACAACTCTCTCCTCCATCCTTTACAGCTTGACTGCTTCTCTTACTTGCACAATGTCTTGCATTTTTTAAGGAATGGTCACCCCATTGTTTGAAAGTATCTTGAGCGATAAGATTTTTAAGCGAATTTCTCTCCCATTCTGACTTTGACTACCTCATCACGCACAGGCCTTTGAATGTGAGATTTAAATTGTTTCGGGCGATATGTATTGCAATACGGTATAAACGAAGCAAAAGAGTGAGAATTACCTTTAATGAAGCACTCCGATCACAAAGCGAAAATGACACATTTTATTCATAAAATATTTAATTAATCTTTCCACTTCAGGCCAATGATAGAATGAAGGATTATGTGGTGAAGTAGTCGTGTTTATGTGTTATAATTACCGCTGCAACATGTAACTGCAGTTTTAAAATAAGTTTTTAATCTTGTGATATTTTGCGTAAAAGTGAGTGAGCTGTTTCTGTTTTGAAGGTTTGCATGGCTAAAACATAATGGAGCGCCGCTACTCTAATCAACCCAGTGGGAACCATTTTGAGCCCATGCATGTCAGAGGCGGTTCCAGAGCATCAGGCGGTGCTGCCTCGGCTGCATCGGCAAATGCTTGGGAAATGGAGAGGAGGTATTCAGTGCCTCCCAGCCACAATGGAAGTCATGTGGATGGACACTCCACTGGAAGAGGGAGTGGCAGGGATGTGGGAGGAACAGTTGTTGGCAATAGTACAGCATCAGAGGACTTGCATGCTTGGTCAATATATAGACAGAATCTGAACTCTGATTTCACTGATTCTGCTCTGGGAAGTGGTGAAAAATCTCCCCTCCCCTATGGAAATTTTCAACTCAGGGACTCAACAGTGAAGTCTATTCTTTCACATCCTCGTTATGGCCCAGCATCTAGCAGGTTACTGCTTAATAGTAATAGTGGAGGAGCTGCTGAGCCTACTAAAGTTGGACCAAACCCTTCAGCTGGAGTGGCATATTTGAAATTTGGACTCCCTCGAGTTTTACCATTGGCTAGGAATGGAGCCAGCCTTCCACGTGGAGTTGTTGGGGCATCTGCAGGTCAGCAATAATCTCCTATAGTACAAATTTGTAACAATGAAACTGTTGATACTTGGTATGGAGATAATGGTCTTTAAATTCAGATAAAAGTTATATTCTAATCACTGTGCATACTTCATATCATAAATTAGAAATCTTGGAGAAGTATGCACTGTGCTTGAAAAAAAATATTCCTGTTGTGTTTAAGTAATTTTTTACTGTGCTTATTTTCTCATGCATTTTTTCAAACATCAAAGGAAATTTACAGCATGTACTAGTGACTATCTCTTGGTTGGTGTATTACCAATGTATGCCTATAATAGTAGCACAAGCACCATGAATGGTCACTTCAGGTCCATGGGTGGTCCAGTCTTTAATCATAAATAAAAGTTTAGTTAATTTTTATGCTTGAGTTTAAGAAAATTCTTTTTTTGAATCTATGTTTTAAGAAAAATATTTTTAAATCTTTTAGACTATATCCCTGTACTTTTGTATGACTTATTAATCCCCATATATAAAATTTTAGTTTTGAAAATTTTTAAACCTCATAAGTGTATTCTTTGAAACATCTTTCAAGAAATTTACAGCCATGGTAATGATAATAATTTTCTCTATCTCCCTTACCTTTATTTCTATTCATATTTAATAATTTGGATTAAATTCTTTTCTTGAGCAAACAGAAGTGAACAGTAATCTGTACATTATCATTAATTCATCCATATTAATATATAATACAATCATATTTAATAAGGGCTGATTGTTTATTTCTTATTTCACCTGTAAAAGAAGGAAGGGAACATCTTGTATTGATTCATTTTATATAGTAATTAAACCACACAATTCTACATAGCAGTGCTTGTGTATTGCAAACTAAAATTAAAAGCAAACCAGTCCTTATGAAACAATTGCATTCAATTAAATTACTAAATTGTATTACTTGTTTTGCTTCAAAATATTTCAGGTTTGTCTATTCATTTTTATTGAATTGAATTATAAAAAGTGAGCAAAAAGTTAGGATTGTCTAGTCCCATTTTCACTGAAGAAAGTTTTCATTAGAGGCACTGAAAGGACTGGAATATGAATAGCTCTGAATGAAAATTTGTAGGGATGGAGGCTTAAATATATTTAGAGAAAATAGAAAATGGCATTCTCAATAAATCTCTGTCATGATTAAGTAAAGAAATGAATAACATCTTTAGTTCTAACATGTTTTATGAAGCTGTTGCATTTCAATTTTTAATAAATAGCATCAATTAGGAAAGTTTACTACTGATGCACATTTGTCAAGTTTAAGAAAACAAATTATTTAAATAATTATGCTGCTATCTTATAATGAGGTCCAATGTTTTAGGACATGGAGGTTTTGGTCCATCTTTACCACGGAATCTTCCAAGAGCAAACAGGAGAGGTGGAGGAAGTGGTGGAGTAGCAGGTCGTCATGGTGCCAATGGATCAAGTGGATATGATTCTAGTGATGATGATGCTTCTCCTCGAGTTAGAGGAAGAACAAGACGTGGTGTGGTAGGGCCCCCCGGTAACGGGGGGCCCATCAGTGGAGAGAGACTGCGGGGTGCTAGAAGTGACCCTGACTTTGCTGCCTTAAATGGGGGGTATCACACAGGAATGGTAATTCTTTTTTTCTTTGAAAGTCAGTGTAGTAGTATTATAGTCTGAACTTTTACTGCCAAGATTACACCCACTCTTCTTCCTAATTTCATTTTAAATTTTACAAAATACATATCTTTTTATGTGATTTGTTTAAGTATTACTGTGCAATGAAAATATTTTCCTGTTTAAAATTAGGTGAGAAGCCCTCACTGGGCTTTTAATGTGTAGCATATTTTCCAGCTTCAAAGACATACAAGCATATAAGTTGCATTTCTGATAGTCTTCTGGAAAATTCTGACCTCCACATAGACCATATAAACAGGGTGATATTCTACTCATATATTTGCAAAAAAGCCTCTGATAAACCAGAAAAATAGTATATTTCATTGATAAGCTTCTTACTCTTTATTGCTCTTTAAAGTAAGTGCTGTCATATTTTTTTGTTAGGATATTATGAATTATTTTTTGCTGTTTTGTTTTGAGTTTTCTGAAAGGGGTTATCTACTACAGTAATGATAGTTCACTGTCAACATTTGTATCTATCACCGTTTAGATATCAGAGTTTTGAAAGCTATAACTTTCTAAATCTTTGCTTTGCAATTTCTCCTTTTGATAGATGTTATGAATCCAATAGCTCATGAATCAGTGCCTTGAATTCAGTAGAGAGGAAAATAACCCATTTGTGCACTCAACTACGTTCAACATGACTGCACCAGTAATTATCTCAACAAATGCAGTTTGAAACTCTAAAGCTATAAATGGTTCTAATTATCTCAATTATTCATGTATACTTTGCTGATTTCATAAATTATTTTATCACTTCCTGAAATTTTAAATATTTAAAAAATATTTTTAAGCATTAGTAACACTGTCTAATCATCTTTTTCAAGTAAATAACTTGCATGTTTGATGCGTATAAAAATAGCAATCACCAAATTTTTGTTTAATAATTGTTGGTTTACTTTTGTGGTCACTTGTTCACCTCATTTAAAATACCATAATTTAGAAATATTAAAAATGTGGAGAAATTTACATCCTTCCAGTGAAGTACATAATTATTGATTAAATTGAACATTATGAACACAAGCACAAGGCAAGTGATAACTTAGGAGTTAAGCCTGGATCATGAAAGAGAATGGGGATTATTGGTATATGTTTAAATATAATGAACACTCAGGCTATTATGCTTATAACAAATTAGCTATCTCAATGATGATGTAGTATCTGCAATATTAGATTTTAGTTTCATCTTGTATTGGTGTGAAGAACAATTTGAAAAATATTGACTAATTTTGACTGCTTCAAATAAACCAGATAATTTTTCAATTCTACTTTGATGCTTCATTTTAATATTCAGCTGAAATTGGGCTCGAAATTTGCACAATGTTTGATTGAAGAACATTCAAATTTTTCAGGAGATACATAAATCTGGGATTTAGATGAAATTGGTCATTGGGGAGACTATAACAAAAAGTCTGTAGATCCAAGAAAGATTAATTTATCTGTTTTTGAATAGGTAGATACGTTTGGAATGTTTTAATTGATCATAATATTATAGAAAATGAAGATTAGTAATCTCTGAGGTATTTATGACCATGAATGGGAATTAAATATTAGTAATATAGTAAATCAACTCAGAAACTGTACATTTCATTGTGAGGGTATTAAGGTAACTTATTTCATTCTACAAAGAAATGGAATATAAATATTTTTTTTTACCTATTTATTAATACTGTGCAATAGTATGGGATCAATAATCAGTTGATTCAATACTTAGTAGGCTGAGATGGTACAGAGAATTGTTACTCAGTATCTCCAAGAAGAACAACTGTAAATGTAGTTAAATGCTGCAATAGATTGACTGGAATAATTGGGAAAAGAAAAGGCTTTTGCATAACTTAGGAAGTCCATGTAACAACATACTGAGGAAAGCTAAGGTGGTATATATACATATAAAAAGTTTTGGAAGTGGTTCAATAATATTGCTTATGTCATTGACAAATTTTTACTGTAAGAGAATGCTTTCTTGGTGTGTAGTATCTTAAATCATTAATCTAAAATTTCTGTTTGAGGAAAACTGATTTTTCAGCTATGCTATGCTATACTTAGATTTCAATTGACTTAATTTTCAGACTGGTAGAAGTAGTAGTCCATATCGTCAAGGTGGTAATGCTCCTGGTCATCGACAGTCTGGTCAGCATTACTACACTCGCAACCAAAGACATCAGCAGCAGTCAAATCATCATCATCCTTATTATGCAGCAGATGGCAGAGCACGTAGCAGCAGTGAAGCAGATCTTCTTGCCCATGCTAGAGCAGAAGACCTGAGAGCGGGTGGAAGTGGGGAAATGAGAGGGGTTTCTGGTAGTATGCATCAGCTACGCAGTATGAATGACCTTCACATGGCTGGTAGAAGGAATTCTATGTACTCGGAGGATCACAATATTGCCCTTGAAAGGTAATTACTTCCATCTTAGTTTTCACACAGTTGTCTTGGATTTCTTGACATCATCTTCTGTAGCCATTCTTCTCTCCATACCAGTCCTGCAGATTCTATTGCCTTAGCTACTGTAAAGAGCATTTCTCCAATTGTCCTTGAATACTTCCTTCATCTCATAGTCCTCTTCTTTTGTATTTTAATCTTGTTTTTTAGCATTTCCATTCCATTTAGTGATTTCCGTACCATGTCATTGAGTTTCATATGTCGATATCAAATTTTTGTCTTAAAACACTGTCACTATACTCATTATTCATCTGGCTTTTGATGATTCTCTCATCATTTACAACAAAAACACTTCCCTCATTAAGTTTCCTTGGTCTTTCTGTTTTTTTTTTCTAAGGGAATATGGTTAGAAGAAGTTCACTTTTATCTTTCCCGTTTCACCCTAAATCATGTGTGCATCAATGTTTTTATTGCTTATTTATTGGGTTATATTTTTCATTTTGAGTCATTTGCTGAAAATTACATGTAACATAAAACATAAACTCCTGCATCTTCTCTCGTAGAACAAATTGTGCTTATATCACAAATTCTTTACACTATAGCTAGGATAGTTTGACAGTAACTCATACATGTATCATCTTCTTTGTTATTGTCATCTGTTGAGGAATGTCAATTAACTCAAGCTGAGGTAACACATGCATTTTGTGTCAAAACGAGCATGAGTGATATTATGAATATTGTTGCCTTAATTAAGATCATTTAACCACTCAATCCTTTGAAATCTGCTGACCTTGGTGGCAGAGTGGTTAGAATTCTAATCTGCTAATGCCAAGATTCTACATTTGAGTCCTGGCTATCTGGTATTTTCCTACTTTTGTATTCATCATATTCATGCTGCATATTATCTCTTTTATGAAGAAAATATAAGAGATCTCTTTGAAGCTTATCAATGTTATTTTAGCTCTGAAAGTAGTCAAAAAGATCCCTTTTACCTAATCAATGAATCCTTTCCTCTCAGTTATTTTTTGCTTATATGAATATCACACACTTAGCTTGTTCCTAGGCACAATCTTTGAATCTTCCATCTCAAACTAACTCTAAGTTAGAGTATTTTCAAAAAGGAATAGTGAAAAACTTGTTTTTTTTTCCTCACCACCAAACATTAAATATTTATATTTCACATGACAGGCCAGGAAATAGACATTCTCGTGCATCAATCGGGTCCAAAGCTCTTGATGTAGATCATCCGGATGGTCCAAGAGAGATGAGAGAAGATATGGATGAGGATGAGGAGGAAGAGAAAGGTGACATGGAGGATAGACTTTACGGATATAATGGTCAACATGGAGGATACCTACCTCCCAGTAGATGCCCACATTTGCAGGTGAAGCAGATCATGAAAGATTGATTATATAAATCAAACTAATGAGAAACTCAAGCAAATATACACTGGAATTATCAATGTCATTATCTTTTATTCCATTCCTGACTCCCGTGACTTTTCTTGCAGGTACGTAGATTAGAAGTGGGTGGAAAAGATAGACCCTTGCTTAATGGAATATCATTTGAAGTACATGGTGGAGAAGTTTTGGCTGTTATGGCTACAGTTGGTGAGTGAGGAAGCATTTTTCATGCTACTGCTCTATGTAAACAAATATCTTTCCTACTATTTTTAGATGAATTCATAATTTAATGTTTCCACAGAGGAAGAAGGTACGGCATTACTAGATGTGTTGGCTGGTGTCAGAAAACATTCTGCAGGGGATATATTGCTCGATGGGCGACATATGAGATCACAGCTGAAAAAATATATAGCTCATGTCCCTAAAGATGCCCCATCAGCCCTCTGTGGTGATCTAACAGTGAGGCAAACATTGCGTCTCCATTGGCTGCTTCGAGGAGGAGATAAACAAGCAAAGTGGGATAGAAAGAATATGAAGAATGGAATGGGATATGTCTCTGTAGATGCAAGAGTAAGTCAATGATAATGAATTAAATCAAGTTAATTTCTGTGGGAATCAATCCACATGTACATTGGGCACCATTTTTGTTCAGAATGCATGGAAATATTAAATGTAAAGTACTTCATTCCTTATGCAGAACCCATGCATGCATGGCATGCAGTCTAGTGTCTGGGTAAAAATATAATTCTTATGGGATTTATTGTAGTTTCAGATAAGATACATCAAAAATGGGGAGGGATAGTTATGTTTCAAAGATTAATGAAATTATGATGTGTGTCTGTGTCCATCTTGAAGTTGTTGTTAGAATTTGTTCTCTTTTGTTGCATGGTTTGGTATTTTCCCTCAGATAAAAGTTGCTATAAAACACCTGCTACTGTAATTTGTACTAATTCTTATGATTGTAAACTTGATATATGCCTTGATACCTTTCATACCCTTTTCCAATCCATCCTATAAGTATTGCATTAAAAGAAAAGAGTTTCCCAAGAGCTTCATTCCCAAATTTATAAACTTATTACCTTTCCATAATTGAGTACCTATGGGATATTAGAATATTAACTATGAATGTCTATTATATCTCTTTTCAACTTTATAGTTATCTGTTGTACAGTCAGTATAGAAAGATTGAAAAAGAGCATCTAATGTTAAAATTTTAGTAAATGGCTATTTATGTTCATAATAAGTTGAAGCTTTACTGTGAATTAAAAAAGAAATTTTGTCCTTGCAGATAGATGCCCTCACTGAGGATCTGGGTTTGGATCCAGTAAGGGATACTCCTGTGTCTCGGCTTACCTCATCAGAGAAGCGGCGCTTAGCATTAGCCACAAGACTTCTCTCTCCATCACCTCCCCTTCCTCCTGGCTGCACTGAAGGCTCAGTAGGTGGAGGAGGTCCAATGGTCCTCGTCTTAGATCAGCCCACTCAAGGGATGGATATATTCGATGCCTTCTTCTTGGTTGAGTTTCTACGCCAATGGGCTTCAACTCCATCAATGTTTCCCTCAAGTTACCCCCCTTCTGCACTGCCTCCAAATGTCCCATACCAAACCTCAAACACTGCCCCCATCATCATATTAACCTTACATCCACCCACACATGAAGTAAGTACATACATTTTATATGTTACTCTAATAGATTACAATGCCTCTGGATAGCCAAGTGGGCGATGTATTCAATTTTGCTGACATCCATCCCAGGTTCAATTCCTGGTGGAGGCTCACATGCATAATGACCTCAGATGTCAAAACATTTCTAACAATAC
Source organism: Pachydiplax longipennis (assembly GCA_036926295.1). Lineage (NCBI taxonomy): Eukaryota > Metazoa > Arthropoda > Insecta > Odonata > Libellulidae > Pachydiplax > Pachydiplax longipennis. Next base: position 42,569,995 of record JAVFKF010000015.1, read on the forward strand.
GATACTAATACTGTAGTAGATTACCACTTACAAAGATTAGTGTTAATTACTTTACAATGTTCTCAGGTTCACATAGTGCTTATGAAATCAATAGAGACTTTAGGGTATTATGGTATCTACTGAATGTGATGTTAATTATATTTCATCATTTATTCATAATTAGTAGAGTTTTAGTGAAAAAATTTAGGAAAATAGTTCAAAGTACTGAAAAAATATATTTCCCATCAGTAGTCCCTACTGTTCTTTCATTTAGCTCTCTTAATCATATATAAAGGAAAATTTAGCAAAACCTTTCATTATGTTTATTTCTACCGAATTTGACAGTATTGATATGCTAATTCTACTGCTTAAAAACTAGCCTTGATAAGAAAATATATTGATTTTTTCAATTATTTTGGTATCGCTCTGGTGAATATCATTTTGTTGGGTCATATTGTAAATACTTAGGATAACCTGATTTCTGTGGAAAGATTTACTTCTGTCTTAACAACTTTGCTTTCTTCCAGGTTTTTGCAATGCTATCCAGAGTTGTGCTTCTTTCCACGGGTAGACTCATGTTTGCTGGAAGGAGGAGGGATATGCTTCCATATTTCTCCAGAATTCATTTTCCATGTCCTCTCTACAAAAATCCATCTGATTATTATCGTAAGTTTTTATTATCAAGTCTTAGTTAACTGAAGAGTTCTCACATAACAGCATTAAAAGGTTGAAAGCAATTTCTCTCCATGATCTTTTATGCTTCTTGTTTATTTTTAGCTGTACCGCTTTGGTTAGATTACTGAAAATATTATAAAAGCTTTTTGATGAAAGAATTGGAAGTATGTTAAAGAGATCCTTAACCTTTTAAATCTCAAAAACAGGACATGATATATAAAATAAAATATCCTTGTTCATCAAAAGGAATGTTTATTATGATATAATGATAAAACAAATATTAAATAACATAATAAGAACATTGTGGAGATAAGATTGTTGTAACCAGCCTTCTTGAGTGAAATTTTAAAATATTAAAATTTTATGCTATTTGTTAGGAATCTGAAATTTTGGTGAAATCTCACTTATGGAATTGTATATATTTAAAACTTCAATCGGCATAGAAGCATACTGACGTTTTAATTGTATCTTTTTCAGTTGATCTGGTAACTTTGGATGATTTATCAGCTGAAGCAATGCTGGAATCAAGTCAACGAATTGAACAACTGGCAGAAACCTTTGCTAGAAGGCAGCCTCCTCTCTTAGAACCTGAGCCTCCTGGTCCCTTATTTCCCTCAAATAAATTACCTCCAAGCATTCCTACCCAGATTTATGGCATCTTTCTGTAAGTAATTTTGATTCACTTTGAAATATTATCATAAACTATATATTTTTGTGTGCAGATTTAAATTGTATGCTGCCTTGTTTGATGGAAACAGGCAATCAGCTGTGTATGGAGCTCCACATGCCTTGGCAAGATTTGGGTCAAGAATTCTGGCAGCCTTTCTTCTGTCAATCATTTTGGGTGCTATATTTTGGGATCTTCCTGGTGCAAATCAGGAACCACCATCCATAGAGAGTGAAAGCGGTCTATCATCTTCATCTCAAGTAATGACTGGTTTTTGAATTCACAGTGAAACTTGCTTATAACACATTTATAAGGATTTCATTTTTCGTAACATAATGGTGCCATACTGATTGGCATTTCCTTTTGTTGCAGTCTTCCATTCCTATGCCTATATTTATGGATCGTCTGGGTTTTTATTATGCTGTAGTAGCTGTTATACTTTGGCCTGCAATATTGTTACCAGCTTTAATAGATGCTGGAAGGCATAGAAAAGCAATTCAAGGACAGCTTAGGGAAAGATTATTCTCAAAGCCTATATATGTAATTACTCAGGTAAGTTCATATACTATTGGTGCTTTTTTAAGTAAACTATTACAAATTTTTCTAGAGGATTTATCATTTTGTGTGGGAAACATAAATAAAAGTATAAATTCTGTTATCTTTTGTTTCACTGACCAAATAGTTTGAATTCAAGATAGTAGTCTACTTTATAAAAAAAATTAATCTTGACAACACAATTTCCAATTGCTCAACTTGATGATATTATTTCAGATGTTACTAGATTTGCCTGTTGGAGTATGTTTATCTTTGGCATACGCAGCCCCTGCATATGCTATGTCTGGACTCTACCTCCATGCTGATTCGTCGCATACTTTCCACTACTATGTGGGCAAGTATTGTTTTCTTATAATCACAATCTGTTGATTTAAATATGTTGGTTTTTCACAAGTAACCATCCATATGTACTAATGAAAATTTTTCATCCCCAGGTTATTTGCTTTTGTACCTGATTTCCATTCGTCAGTTGTGTATAGGCCTGAGTCATGCATTCCCAAGTTGGCCTGTAGTGGCTGGAACAATAGCAAGTATTTTGTTCATAATACTTGCTCTTGGTGCTGGAGGACTGCCATTACACCCCACTGATCTTGGGCCTATAGCCTGGCTTTCTTCTTGGTTGCCTCTCATTTCCCCTCTTCGGTGGATCACTGGTGCCACTGCTATCTTGGATTCCTCTACTGCCTCAACACTGCAAGTCACTGCTGTTCATTGTACAGGCAGAAAGCATGTCCAAGTTCAGGATATAATTGTCCAGGTAAGGGTATTTTCCATGTAGAAACTATCAATTTGCCATTGTTTGTTTTTTTTTAAATATTTTTCACATGTATTAGTGATTTAAAGAAATCCATGGCTACAGTTTACTTAACCCTTAATTCCTTTAATGGACATGTTTATGGTGCTTGTACCTGGAATCTATTTACTAGATTATTGCTATTTTTTTTAGTTTTAATCACTTAAAGATTTGTTAATAGCCAAAGAAAAAAATCAGGTCTGAATTAGCCTGACTTTTATGGATGTACTAATTATAAGATACGAAGCTTTTAGTAATTTATCATTCTGATTGATGGCACCTATGGTCGGGTATACTTATATAAACAATGATTGCTGTTTTGCAGATACCATGCCCTGCAATTGATGGTTCTTCTGCCCTCCAGTCACTATTAGGCTGGTGGATGGATGAAAATGGAGATGTTATAGATTCAACCTGGGGAACAAATACGCCACAAGCTCTCATCTCCATTGCAGTATTTTGGTTTATTTTTGCCATTATTGGTGCTATTGCCTTTTGTGCTTGCCATGGAAGATATAAGCATAAGGCCGGTCACTCTTACAAATCTGAGTTTAATAGACCTTGAGGGTTGACTGTCTTGTATTCTATTTTGTGATTGTAATTGAATGACATTATCGTTACACATACCATGTGCTCCCATAATGTAGCTGGTCTGAGTTTCCTATATATGAGAGCATGAAATGTGGAATGTAAAATTCATACAAGCTTATTCATCAAATTATATAATATACTAATAAGTATTTATTATTCAACCATAGAGAATTATTACTATGCTAGATAACAAAAGAAACTAATTGAATTTTTATACATTTCTAGAAATTTGTTAAAAGATCAATTTAAGGACAGTTAAAAATTATTAGTTAAAAGATACATTGTGTAAATTAAATACAATAGATATTTTATACATGTATAATTTCATTTATGCAAATGTTCTATATACGAGTATAGTGCACTTCCTAACTTGACTCTATACTTGCTATAGAGGTATGAGTCTTATAACTTGCCTTATGATGTGTGTGTGAAAGCATATCTTTAGAAATGAATTTTAATATTTAACTTGCCATATAGTTCTGGCAGATGAGTTACATTAATTAAGACTATTAACATTTGTTAATTATGTGATCTACTTATTAACATGATATCTTTGCTCAATTATCAGCTCAAAACATCTATTACCATTATCACTTTCGCTACATTTGGAAAATTCTATCATTTACATTATTTTCATTGATTAAGAGTAGGTTAATTTTATAATTGAGTTTCTTTTAAATACATTTCATAAAATCATACAATTTTAGCAGTATTTCAAATGGCACTTCAGATATTGTAATGTTTGAAAGGTGGTTTGTTTTCATAAGATTGATTATGTTCGTATTTATGTATTAAAACAATTGGTGCTCATTTATGGTGCACTTATGTCAAGCCAAATTTATAAATTTTATCTGGTTGGCTTAGTATATCTGGTGTCGATTCAGCTCTAACTCTAAAGGGTATAATAAATGAGAAATACTTTATGCAAGTGTATTATTATTCAACATACTTGGGTAGTGACGGGTAATGATAGTTTATATCAAAATGTATGACTTTATTTGGAAAAGAAAATCAGCTTTCAATTAGGAGGCTACGGATAAATTTAAATGCGAAAATCAATCATGCCAACTTTCCATGTCTTTATCAGAACTCTATGGAGAATTATTACACTAATTTCTCTTCTTCGAGAAGAAAGTATGAGAAATAATTTTGATTAGTAACTAGAGGTAAAATTCTGTAATTTGTTTTCTAAAAATTATCACTAACAATCTAGATAGAGAATGATTTATAAGTAATTAGGTTGTTGAAGCAATTGATTTTTTCCATGCCACGGAAATAAAATTTGCAGAAGAAATATAATAAAAGAACTGCAAAGAAAAAAGTACTTAATCGTTAACTTCATGAAGAAGCATTCACATTGAATCAGATACAGAACAGAGTAAAAAACAACAATTTTTCCAGTAAGTGAGAATTTAATTTTCAGCAAATACTGAACAATTTGAACAGATGATGACTATTTAGTAAATACAGTGTAATGATTACATTCATTAATACGATCTGTATTAAAATTAAAAGTTATATCCAAAGGATTGTTTATAAAGTTATTTTGATAGGAGTACAATAATATTTAACTAATTCACCATGAAAGTACCAGTAAATAACAATGATAATAAAAATTTTGAGTAAAATGTAATAGATAGAGAATGGTTATGAATATAGCTACCCTAAATTTTAAGTACCATCACCAGATTTCAATTAACTCATGAATAATATACAGAGATTTATAACTTTAAAGTGTAGATTAATAGTTTCCAGAATGACCCAAAAAGAATCTAAATTTTTCACATTCCTTCTTTCAAGAATGGTAAAAAATATTAAAATTCTCTTGATCAAGCAAGAATTATTGACATACATTTTTATGTAAATGATACAGGATAAAATGCCTAAACTGAAAAATTATGAAATTTGCTGAAGTTCAATTTTGAATTTTCCATGCCCTTATAAATCAATTGTTACAGCTATTCCCTTGGAATTAATACATAGAGTTAAATTCATGTACCACCAATGACATGGGATTAAACATATTTATAAAAATAGAGATAAAGTAGGTTAAACAGTACCAATTTTATAAATGCAAAAATAGTAAGGATTTCTTCAAATTCCTTTTCTCTTTCTCCTTGTTCTTTCATTTTCCGCTCATGAGAGCTTCAATCTCCTCCACACTGCTCATGTAAATGATAATATACAAATTACAATATGTAATAATAAAATCATATAGTGGAGTCAAAAATGGTTTAAGATGGAATATCATTCTGATATACTCTCATTAACATAAATTAACGATAAATCAAAATGTTATGTTTCAAACACCATCACTACTTAAGCTTTTACTCATAATATGTAAAAAATGTACATTTAGTTGCAAACATTGAAGCTGTAGATGCTACAAGAATGTCTAGAATTTCCAAGCATATTATCAAAAGCTTTTCAATATATAGTATGTACATACATGTACAGGCAAGGAAGTCATGAGCATATTTATTATCAGGTACACTGTGAGCATGTAGGTAGAAAGTAAATACTATCTTGTTTTGCTCATAAGGAATTGAAGGAATAAAAGATTATATGCAAAATTGCATTATAGATGAAAACAGTAGCTGTTGAATTGATAATCATTTTCACCAAACTTATAGGTAGCATTATTACCCTAGATACTTTTTAAGTGCTGAATGTATCCCTTAAACATGTAATTTCATGAATTTAACCGGCTAGAAGTTTTCTTTGATTGATACTGTAATATAAGATAGCAAATTGTGCTCTGTAAGTGGATTTAAATAAAAGGAAGCTGTGTTGAATTACAATATCCATTCAAGGTTAACTTGTTTTGCAATAAACTCTTAGTAAAAGCTAACATTTTTCCTCTGAAGTTAGATTATGAAAACATACTTATTAAATAACTTTTAAATGTATTTGAGATGAATTTACTCTATGTAAAGATTTTAGGCAAAATTTATTTTGTTTATCATAACTATTAAAACAATTATGTAACTCACCTTCTAGGGACTTTTGTCAAGTTTTCAGCCCCATCTGCTGTGACTAGCACGTCATCTTCAATACGTACTCCACCAAAATTACGAAGGCGATTAATCTCTGAAGTAACAAGGAACTTCGATAGTTCTGGATCATTTAGTGCTTTATCTAGAAGCTGCAAATATTAATTAAAATAAATCACCTCAAATATTAAAAATTACAAAATAAAAGTATAAAGAGTTTGATTTGCTTTAGAAAATGTTATGAATCATACAGCTAATTTCAAATGTTAAATTTTTATCTCAAAATTGCTTTCTTCAATTTTTAGTTTCTCAAACATAGTTCCTGTTCTCAATTTCAAGGAGAAATCTCTGCAATGGAGTGTATTCCATACAAGACCTTGATTTATTAATTTTATTTAGTTAAGCAAAAAAATTCAAAATGGATATCTAGATGATGGATGTTCTACATCCTATTGTAGATTCAACAAGAAGTTGAACCAAATCACATTCATAATAATTTAACAGCTTACGGTTTGTCTGATAATATGATTTTGATGGTTATCTTCAGATTCAATTTCAGAAAATTTTAAAGGTAAAAGGTTGACTTGCTAAATTACATTGTCTAAATCTAATTCTGGAATTATGGTCAAGTTTTATCATGAATTCTACTCTTCTATAAAAAAGATTAAATAAATCAGTGGAAAGGAAACTTATGGCACTTTTATAACAATTTCATACTCAAAGAGGATTGTTTCTAAAATAATTTGTCATCTTTTCATCTATTAGTAGGGTAAAATATTAATACTCTTAGGTTTAAAAAAGGAATAAAAATAAATACTTGGAACAGGTAGAATTAGCAATTTCAAAAAGACTAGTGATCAGTTTAGGAACTGATGCCAAGGGGAATTATAAATGCTTCAAAATAAGTGTGATTCATATCAGATACTAAAAGCATAAGGACTTCTTCATGAGAATAGGTAAGGAAAATTTTAAATTATATTTAGCTAAGCTAGCTTCAAAACGTACAAGCTTCTAAGAAAGTTAATATTAACATTCTAGAAAAAATTATGAGGTGAATTTGCAGAGATAGTTCAGGATCAGTTGTAGGATACTGATCATAGGCAGGATGAATCTAGTTGTTTTTGGAGGCTTCAGAACCAAATTCTGGAAATTATATTTGAAATTTATTAGTTACGAAGGATCTTTCGATCTGGAAATGCAAGGTCTGTCAAAATTTGTTTCTAAACTCTCCATGAACAACCAAAGTCATCATGTTCATGCACCACAATTCTTAATTGTTTCTGGGAACACACCTATTATGAAGAATTAATATTCTGAAAATTGAGCTTAAATCCAGCATTTCAGTTTATTAAGAAAAATCTTCATGATATGCTGACTAATAAAATGAAAACCTATGCTGATTAAGTTACAATCATGGTATGGAAATATAATAAAAAGAATAACAAGTTTAATGCCATAATTTCATTTTTCATAGGAACTGAATTAGAATTATGATTATACTTACACAAGGAATGAAATAGCATCCAGGCTCTACAGTAATCACCATTCCAGCAAGTAGGTCTCGAGCTGTTCTGAGGCTTCTCAATCCAGGCTCTTTTGGCCTCGGAGGTGTTTTGCCAACCACAGGAGAGAGAGAACCCTTTACCCCAGCTTCATCAGGATAGCCCGCAACATCATGTACATCACAGCCCATAAAGTGACCCAATCCATGGGGTTGGAATATTGCTGCAAGATTTGCCTGCAAATTGAATAATTAATTGGAGTCTTTCTTTCATGAGCTAAATCTGTCTTGATCAAAAACTGAATCTTTAAGACTCAACAAGGGAGCAGGGAATTTTTTGGCTTGTTAAAAAGTGGGATAGTTGTGCTATTCCTCTGGTGATTACTTTTGAATAAAAACTTCAATTATACCCATAGTGTCATATCGTACCTTTTCATTTGAACACCCCTTATATATACTACTTTCTTACTTAAAATTAATTGAAAAACAGGATAATTAATCTATTTATGTTTTCAGTATTTTAAATTAAATCTACCTTAAAAGGCTAAAAGTTCTCCGAATATTAATAAATTTGTGTATTCAGTTATCTGAAAAATTGTAGTTTAAATTCATTTATATTAAGTCAATCTTTTAGCAGAATTTCCTTCTTTAAATTATGCTGCTTACTATGTGCTGATGAATATCTCTCTTCATGGCTCGACATCCCTATGTGGGATTTAGCCTAAGCCAGCAGTATTCACCATGGGTGACATGTGGTCGGCACATTGACTCCCACAACGTCATAATTGGCTTTTTCTTGACCTGAACCCATTTACCTCTTAAGTTAGGTTGCTTCCCAATTGTTTTAATAATAATTTAATAATAATAATTTATTCACGGGCAGAGCCCTTTTGCATGTACAAAAATACAAAGATTACACAAGATTCCAAAATAATAAATAGTCAAAATAGTAGACAACAAAGGGAGTAAAGTTTTGATGCTCAGTAAACATCTTTAGCCTCCACTGGGGTTTGAACCCAGAACCACTTCCACCAAAAGAAAACACATTACCCACATGGCTACTACGGGCATCATGCTGATGAATATGATATTTCTTATTGAGATTTGATTAATATAATACCTGTGCATAGCAAAACTTATTGCAAATCATTAGACCACCTTAAATATAATTTTTATAGTATCTTATACTATATTATACAACAAGGGAGAGGAATAGGATTAATGAAGTGAATTGAAGAATTAAACTGGGCTGGAGCACCTTCGGAAGGATTTCACACATTCTGAAGTAGAAAATGCCAATGGCATTGAAGAAGAAAGTCTTCAATTAATGCATTCTACCAGTGCTGATGTATGGAAGTGAAATCTGGGTGTTAAATGCATCAATAATTCAGTGACTCCGGTCAATGCAAAGAGGTATGGAATAGTGTATACTTGTAGTCGCAAGAAGTGACAGGAAATGCAACACCTGGGTGGATGCGGACAGTAGTGATAGATATAATGGATATGGACAGGCCATGTGGTGAGAAGAAATGACAACAGTTGAACATCAACAGTGCTCAACTTGACACCTAGAGATGTGAGGAGATCAAGAAGACCAAAGGACCAATGGAACAGAGACATTGTTAAATACTTATGGGTGACACGGCTAAAAGATTCTTAGAATAGAGAGAATTGGAAAGTGCTTGGGGAGGCCTACAGGCTTTAAGCAATGTATTCAAATAATATGAATCTTACAATCAGATGAATGACTGAAATAAAACACGGTTTGTAAAATAAATTAAACATAAGGAATAATTTAAATTCTTCAACAGCATAAGGTTATAAATTCAAGGCTTATTGCAGACTGAAAGATGTCATCCATAATATTTCTGCATGATTTCCACTAATTATTAATTGCATATATCTCAGCAAGTCTTCTTCTGTGACAAATAATAAAAATTAAAGCATTCTGCATGATGAAAATTAATAATCTCCAATGTTAAATGCAGAAAATAAATGGAAATTGAAGACAAAACAGATGTAACAATGAACTTATTGAGATACCTACTTTCATCATGTCTTCAATGTCACCTTGGAGAATTCCAGCCTTCTCAAGCTCAATCAGCATGACTCTATTTGCAAGCAAATGCATGTTGACCCAAGAAACACCTGGAAAGATATGGGAAAGTAATATTTACGTGAAAGAGAATTATCATTGGATAAGAATTCAAAGATTGATTTGTTTATGCTCTCCGAGCCATGACTGTTTTTCATAATATTTTTGAGATAGTTCATCATCTCACCTGGTTTCATGGCTTCCAACACAGCTCTGTTAGCCTTCAGGACAGCATTATAAATGTTTTTCTGATCATTGGTGAATTTTCCATTCACTGGGAATGAGCAGGTGATATCAGATGCATAGCCACAATACAATCCACCCATATCAAATACACTGTGAAGTATAAAAAATTAAAGATTAAGCCATAGCATGCTTACAAAATAATTCATATTTTGAAGTAATTGTATCTTTGCAATGAAAACAGGAAAAAATGTCTAAGGATGGATTATATGAAAAAGAAACTAACTTCCAGTTAAAATGTTTAAATTTGATACAGATTTGATACAGGTCACTCTACTTATTACTATATATTTCTTTAGATGGATATACAAATCAATATTTGGGTAGGCAGAACATGGAAATAGGGAAATCAGCGGTTTCACTAATATTAAGTTTCAAAGCATATTTTTCAAAAGATGCATCGTGAGCCTTTCTTCAGTATTCCACAGTTTCCCTATGATTCTACAGTATTTCTATGGACAACTTCCTTAAATTATGATTATCTAACTAACGTCCAAATCCACTTATGACCATTCATTTGGAGATGAACATGATCATAAGTCAATATCTGTAGTTTATGACTTTATTGCACTATTTCTAGAGTAAATAAAGCTAAAATTATACTATTGAAATGGACTGACATAAAAATATCCTAATATTGTTAAGAATGCTTCTGACATAATAATCTTCAAGAGATTCATTTACTTTTCATTTCAAGTTAAACAGGATCATTCATCAAGGAGATATCCATTGCTTCAAAACTACATAGTACTACTGGTGAGATAGGAAAAGTTTCTCTTGGTTCAGATGACTTTCTTTTTTACTAAGGTAATGATGGATGATGCGAAAATTAATGTATGCATACTGAATACCTCCAACTAATGAATACAACTTACCACATATCACCTGATTGTATAGGTTTACTGTTTGGAGCTCCAGCATGACCATAATGCAAAATAGCACCATTTTCTCCACTTCCACAGATGCATGTGTAAGCCACATGGCGGCAACCTCCTTTTGAGTACACTTCTTTCTTAAAAAGTGCTTCACATTGGAATTCCATATCACCTGGCTTTATTGAGCGCATCACTTCTATATGCGCATCAGATGAAACTTTGTTTATATGGCGAAGAAGATCAATCTCCATATCTGTCTTTATCAGACGGCTATTAATGTGGAACAAACAGATAATGTATTACTTCATTATTTGATGACTTTAATAAAATTGAAAATATATTTATTATACTTAATGATTAGCAAAGTGACTCTAATTTAGCTAAGGTCAACAGGAAAGGTTAAAATTACATTTATAGAGTTAAGATCATAAAATTAAGATTGTGTAATAAATCACTCAATAAGATAAAGATTCTTTAAAAAAATTCCCAATCTATACTCACCATTCTGCAATTTCTGGATGGAGTAAATTATTGTCTATTACGAAGCTGTAAGTATAAAATTGAAAATGATTTTATTTAAAGATGTAGACAAAATTCTGAGAATATCTATGAAAATTTTTAGTCTTGTGTTAGCTTGTGCATATTTTCAAGGGAATGATAACAAACGTTAGGGCTGCTAAGATTACTCAATGCAAGTAGACAACTTTTACAGATGTTTGTCAAGGAACTCTTAGCATGATCAAAAGAACCACTAATGTTAAAGAATTCTACAAGTATAATAAATGGGATTTATTTATTGATCTTTTTCACAACAATTATTGCCAGAAATATGCCAAACAAGATTTTTGAAACATTTGAATAAACATTTACAGATATGGATAGTGAGATATTTGCTAATTCTTTTTTTCTAACTCTTTTCTTGAGAATGGGCTCAAGGTTGAACAGAGAAAATTTACAATTGATCAGAAAGTCTTTTGAAGGAGTAAATGTCAATCAAGGAATCCTTGACAATGGCAGCAGAGACAGTTGCCAAAATGTTGGAACTTTCCAACACCTTTACCTAAAGACCCAAGAGGACTTCCTGAGCAACATACACCAGGAAAGCATCAGATCTTTCTAAATTTGCCAATTATGTTATAATGAAATGCAATATACAAGTTAATTATTAAGTTTATTTACTAAGGAAGGTATATAATTAACGTTTGGTATAAGTGACTTTATTTGGTTCCATTGCATCTATACAGCAGTGTTGCCACTATAAAAGTTCACACCCATTTACTCTAGTAAATTTCTCTGCTCTCAAAAAAATAATTAACAGAACATTTCACTAATTTCTGCAAGAAGAGATTATTCATTATACTCCTTGTTACAATTTACTTCCTACAGTAGGCCACTTTGATCTTTGCTAGACTAGACCTACAACTTCCTGAAGTGCTTCCTTCCCATCTCTTGTTAATATACTGCCAATGGACTGTAATTTTACAATATGTAAATTAATGCTCTGTTTATTCTCACAGTTAATTATTTTTATCAACCTATTTCTGTTCTATGCTCATAACTTTAGTTCTCTCTATAGTTGATTGTCCTTCCACATTGTATAGCAAATGTTTAGAATATAAAACATTTCCTTCTGTTTTTGAGCTAGCTCAGATTATATACATGCTACAACTTTTTATGAACTCTGAACCCATCTCTCCAATATTAAAATTTAATTCGTCCAGGGACGTGCACACCACAGAGCTTTTGTTTTGCATACATATTGTGCACATGTGAATACAAAATTTGATGCAAAAATGGAAACACTGCAAGTAAGTGTCATGACAAAAGAAATAAGATGAATATAATATGAGAAAAATAGAGAAGCTAGATTATTCATGTCAATTATCTTGGCAATAAAGAGAGTAAATTAGGAGAATAAGAAATGCGGCAAATTTAAAAGACGAGCCTCTCTACAGAGTATGAAGTTAAATGTCCCTTCGGTAGATGGCCTCTTCATCTCTACCCGAACCGGGATGTGCTGTTGCATTCTACCTCTACCGGTGGAATGCAGCAACGCATCCCCGGAGTAAACAAATTTTTTTCTCAAAACATTACTTGATTATGCCGAAAATTCTTTCGAAACCAATTATTTACCTGTCCATTCCAGGAAACGAATTTTCTTGGTAACATCTTTTGCTGTCTGTGTTGGTACCACTCTGTAAGGAGGAAATAAAGACGATTTATAAATATTTGCACTCATTGCCTTTGAATAACAAACTATTACAAAACTCAGACATTTTCGTCGTATTAAATACATTTAATAAATTATTTTTATTACTAGATTACTTTTATTTGCCCATAACAATGAAAATAATTTATTAATAAAAAACAGCATGCGCGGAATCTCGCTCAGTAGATTCTTTTTTTATGAATTATATCAATTGTACAACAAAAAGCGATTTGCATATTTTTTACGGTTATGTTTATCAATTAGCAAAGCATATCCGTTATACTTGCAAGGAATGAAAAGTTATCAATCAAAATTGTAATCCCCGAAATCCGATCATGCAATCAAAGCGTTTTGATTCAATATGATATATTCCGTTCATTTCGGGTAAAAATTCAATTATTTATTTATTAAGATTAATCTTATGCCATAATTTCTCTTGAAATGTGATTTCAGTAGATAGAATGCCGCACAGCGGTAAAGGGCGACCGGGAAAGGAATGCGAGAAGGGGGAGGGGGAATGACGCGGCGCCGGGAGGCATGGGGAGGGGACCACCTGTGTTCCAGACGGTCTAAAAATGTGTCCGCCATCTTGGCAGTGAGCCTATTCCACGGCACGCAAACAAACCAATGGGAAGAAACGGGCGAGGGAGTGGGGGGAGCGGGGAAAGGGATGAGATACAAACAGAGTACGTAAACAGAAGAGAGAGACCGCCTCTGGTAGCACCGCACTATTCGTGAGGGATGCGATTCGTCGAAAGACTGCACCCATCGGTATTATTTCCAGCAGGAAACATTGCAACACGCAAAATCGCGGAAGCTGAGCGGATGTGCCGTAAATGGGAAGGAAGAGATTTTCAAATGGAACACGGCGTGGAATCGTGGGAAGGAGGGCGGTTTGATGAGAGAAATTGTTTTTGTCATCCCGTTACATGCATCAGATAGCATGTGGGTGAGGGGTGTTTTGATCTTCAGCTAAGCGCCGCGGGTTGGTTGACACGGGTGTGTGAACCGCGCCGCCAGCGCCACCATTCAGAGAAAGGGATTTTCTTTCGTGTTGGGATAGCATCTTCCGCCTCACGAGTCGCTTTGCCTCTTGTTGTTTAAATGCCTTCCTAAAGCGTGAACTGTTTTTCAGCTGTCGAGGGAGTTTCCTGGCTTCGGCGGTTAGCTCGCTTTACAAGAATGAGGGTCGCGGGTTCGTTTCCTGTTACGGGGGTGAACGTTTGAACTCGCGGTGTTTAGAAAGGCTAACGGCCTCCAGAACTACAATAGCAACGGTTTCTTTACGTTCCACTTCAAAGTGACAGCATCATGAGCTCGGTTAAGATTTGATTAATCATCTCGTTAGGCATTCTGAAGCTAATCCATAACTCTCGTAAACGTGTTTTAACTTCTCATTATTAAAGTCGTAAACACGTCAAATTAGCTGTTTCATTCATCTAAACAAGGACACTATAAAAGAGAGCCTCAATACCTTTACTCAAGCTATAGGAAGATTAGTTGGAATCATTTAAGTAAACCAAGTAGCATTCATATAAAATAAATAACACCACAGGATTTGTCATCATATTGTAAATATATCAGTATAAATATGTTAGTAACGAACGATATTTGCATATTTACTCTCGAGAATTCCTGGCAGACGCTCTTGAGGAATTCGAAGAAATATAGATATTAACATTCACTCAACACAAGCTCATAGAAATGCATTCCAATTTTAAACTGCAGGATGTTCTTTACGAGACAGGGGTTCCTTATCTCTAGGGTCCTATGAATGGGTTGGAACCCGCATTCCTAGAAAGACGCAGGAAGCTAGGGCTACAATTTCAACAGCCTCCATTCATATTATTCACGGCTACATTCGAGCATCGTGCTTATCGTAATGATAAGTAAACACCACGCTCACATTTACTCTTATTTAACGTAAATAAGTGTTAATTTCGAATTGCTGCAGGTCGAGAGTCATACAGACAAGCGCGAACGGGAAAATCGCCAGCCCCGTTCCGACAGCCATCTCATACACAGTTCCGACTGCAAATCCCAACCAAAATACGACCGATTTCCAAATAAGGCCGCAGCTTTGTGCAAAAGGAAATCGGCGGAATGATCTCTCCGACGGTACTTCCGTTTTCGTCCGCTGAGCGCCCCCGTCTTATGTTTACGACTCGTGAGAACTCCGAGCTGAGGAATTTATCAAAAGGAGCGATGAATCACGCTCGAGATGGGAGCGCCAGTCACGCCCAACTCAGATTGATCAAGAGCGCATAATGAGCGCTCGTTTCTCAGGCGCTTCAATGGAAAGTCATATTGGGTGGAAAGCCGGAGGAAAGGCGGCAAACGGATGTAAACACGGCTCGACCAATGGGATGCGCGGATAAGGGAGCGCACACAATTGCGTGGAAGGGGAGGTAGCGTGGGAGAGAGGGGAGCGAAACATTCACTCACGCAGCCTCTCTTTAAGGAGCTCTCAAGGTAAGCGGTTCATCTCGGCCGCTGACCTCCCCCTTGCATTCCTCTAGCGTCTCCAGAGCGTGTGACGCCGCCGATCCACACGACTCAAAACAGTTCAAAAACTATCTCCGAATTACTACTCTCGAGCCCATATCCTCGTACCAAAGTTCCAGCCGGCTCCGTTGATACCGACCGAAAACACCGACTCGATCGATAACCTCAATTCGATATCGTACCTTTACTCCCGCGCGGGAGGCAATGAACGAGTGCATGTGTTCAATGGATGGATATTTCCCCCCCTTTGGTTTTATGGTGGCGCTGGTGAGCTATCGCAGAAACAATAATGATGAAGAAATTTGTAATTCTTCATGGCGGAAGATGCTACCTCGGTAGCGAAACTATATATATTTTCCGCTATATATAGTCGCAAATATATATCGCGTTAAAAAATTACGAAGTTCTACGAAAATAGTCGCCAAAGTATATCGCATTAAAATGTTACTTAGTTCTCCGTTATTATTATGGCTTTCCAGCAAGTAACGCCCGACCATTTTGAATTCATTTTTGCAGGAACGTTGCACCATACTCAAGGACGTTACCGAAATCATTCTTTGCCGATAATAGTCTTCGATTCGAGGAAAAAGATAACATCTGTTATAAATACCTAGTATAAGTATCATTCCAATATGATTTCGTATTATATCTCGATTCGCAAAACAGCTTTGTTGTAGATATAATCCAAGAATAACCATCCCTCCACAATAGTACTCACAATAGCTCTATCTTACGAGATTTCCTTATATATTAACGAAAATACCGATCGCTGCAATGATAAATACTGCTATGCAACTGACTCTCTGCATGGCAGGGGGGACCCACGGCCAGAGGGGGCCCGAGAACTTCGTGGGAGCCCAGCAAAGATGCTTGGCGGGGGGTTCGCAACGATTCAGCTACTGCTGCTGCATGAGCTTCGGCTTGTGGTTTACAAACACCTGGTTCTAGATTTGTAAATCTGTTGTGAATTTAAACTTCCAAGCATAGCATTAAAGATCAAATAAATTTCCAGCTTCTATTTTGAGAGAACGCCGCGTTTAATAACACTGGAATGTCTCAACGCAATTACTATTTGCGAAAGTTAACTTCGTGAGGATTCTTTCATTCCAAGCGTAAACATATCCTTTCGGATATGACGCAGCGATGTGTCATAGTCTTCTCGATAAAAACAAACGCAAAACTACATTTGAAGGCTCTCTTTCGTCAATGACTCTTTTATTCAGCGGCCTCACACGTGTCTGTAAAACATTCGATTATCAGGAGATTTCCATCTTCTATTCGAGGGGTTCTTTCCCGAGCGAAATTTCCATTAGTGCTGCTCAAAAATGCGGGGCCCAAGACGAATGCCCTCTCGGAATTTCCCGGTTCTGTGTTAACTCACAGCTAAGAGAGTCATGAAATTTAAATACGGCGACAATGGCATGAGGTAAAAACAAGAGAATATCTAACAACTGCGGGAATCGATAACGCGATAATACTCTTTTACTCTTGAAAGTGGATGTATTTTACGTAATAAATATAATGTAAATTTAAATTGATTTGTTTAAGAGGGTATATATTTTCTGAGATATATATTACATCTTTTTCCTCCACTAAACCATTCTTTATTTTCTTTTTATTCCCACCATGTTAAAAAAATCTGTTTATATTATAGTTTTTATTTTTTATTTTTAAATGCTCATATATTATAGTTCATAAAGCTTACACTTAGAATTCATTTTATTTTTATTCTATATAATGAAAAATAAAATATAAACTGAAAAACTGAGTATATCAAGTTCAAAAAGATCTAAATAGATACTATTATTTTTCTATCAGCAAATTATCAATGGATTTATTTCACATATTATTTCTTTGACAAAGTTAAAATGTGTGATGGGACTTTCTAGACCCAATTCCTTTCAATAAAGACTGCATAAAGTACTGTATATAGTATTGAAAAGTCTGCATAAAACTACGCTTTAAAAATATCGCTTCTACATTAAAGCTTTATTAGAATGTCTACAGACGTTCTGTTAGTGATATAATTCCGAGAATGGTTGCGTCTATTTTTGCCAATCAATCATAAAACCCGAAATAAGTCTCCCATATATCGATTCTGAAACATCAATATTCGAAAAATATCCCTCTGTGTTACTCATTCCGTAGCTATTTGCATAGAATATCAGATTTCTTCCGCTCTTAAAGTATCACTCCCACGCGATCCTTATGCTAAGAAAAGATCCTTGAGTCTCGTGCGAGATAAGAGCGTTAGTATTTCTCCCCTTCGGTGACCCTTTAGAAGGAAACCGAGTGTTGTGAGGCACGTTCTTTGTCTTTAGAAGAATCTCTCTATTCTGACTCACAGTTACTCAACGCCTGGATGACGTACGCAAGGAATAATTTTCGCTGTTGAAGATTCTTCTGTTTTCGTTTCCAACTTCTATTGGAATTGTTCTGTTGATTACTGTTCTCTTGTCTGGTCAACCTCTTTCAAGACTAATACAACCTTTCCAGAAACCGATCGACTTCTTCCTTTTCATAATAAGATATCGTCACCAAATTTCTCGCAATTTTACTCTCGAAAATATAGCATCTAACTTACGGATACTATATTTCTGAGCATTCGACTAGCAATGATCTCATTTTCTTTAGCGAAATTATTTTAGGTAAATATAGAACTAATGATTTAACATCTTTTTTCTCCCTCTGTGTGCTTTCCCGTCCTACTAGATCACATTCTTTATTTCATTGCCATACGCCTTGATTTTCCATTGTTAAACGATCCTTCATTTACCGTATACCTGATTTCTATAATGGTAAACAAACTTATCTTTGTCTTCGGATACTTTTGGATATAGTAATAGTAAGGTTCAACTTTAACTTAGTTCTTTTGATTTTTAGTTTTTAGATTGAGTTATTTTGATACCCATTATTACTATAAAATTCTTCTCTTTCACTGCTTTGATAATATAGTTTTGATAGATATATATTTTTTCGCACTTTCTTATAATTTTTGCATTCTTTTTCGTATATTTTGACTTTTTACAGTTATTGTTGACTCACTGTTATATTTTTCATTTTTTACCGCTTACTATTCATTATAAAGGCCTCGGGCTGTTTATGGCTTTCATTAAATAAGCGAATAAATAAACTTCTGCCGATCCGATATTTAGTCGCTTCGAGTCTGCGAGTGAGTCAAAAGCCGATGTGAAATTCACTCGTCCCTCACCTTCCAACTCGGCCAGACACTCTCATGCCCTTAAATGGTATGTCCACTTGTCCTGTGCGCCGACCGCTGCCCCCGCCGGCATTCCAAGCAACTTTTTTTCCAAGCAATTTTCACCGATCCGAAAGTTCGTCCTTGCAGAGTTCGTAAAAAAAATATCGGAGCTTCTAACGGGTTCGCGGAATGTAGAGGCTGCGCCAAACGAAGGGAAAAAACGCGCCCGCAATCGGGTCCTTTCTAAAACTGAGGATATTGCTGTATGATATTTTCGTCTTTACTAGACGGCTATTTTTTATATCTCGTTACTGAAGAGTAGCTCGAGACCTCAGTTGAGAGAGGCCGGAAAGATTACGTCATCTTTCCCAGGAAGTGGACGCTTGAAATACGCTGGAGTCGTGTTTTGAGTGACGTCGCGTCGAGATTCTAAGAAGTGGAATTGAAGTGGGTATTATTAGTTTTGCTGAACATAATTAGCTAGAAATCAACGTTGATTTCCAAGAATGATTACGCGTAGACATAACAGATACCCTTCACAAAAATATAAACATTTCAAGGAAAACATTCTCCTCCTGATACTGTAAATAAGATTTCTTTTTTCTTCTTTAAATAGCAGTTCAGGGCTGCGGAGTCGGTACCGATTTCGTATGGAGTTAGATCTGGAAAAAATTACCCACTCTTTTTGGCTAATTGGAGGTCATGATTGAAAGAGGATATAAAAGATACAATTCTTTTTCTAATAGCAAATTTTCAATAGATTCGATAATGATATCGTATACGAAGCACTATTATGAATATGTTCGTGTTGTATTCAGATCGTTTGCTAATTAAATCTATAATGTAAATTTAATTTTCAGGGAGTCGGATGCTGGGCGACCCGGCTCCATAGCCCAGGTAAAGCGGTCTTTTTACTATAAAAAACAGTACAATGGAGTGCAAATCAGCACAGATTGAATGAATGCAATGACCGCGTGAATTGTTAATGTGTGATCACGGGCTGCAAATGAGTTTTTGGTTTATGGAGGTCATTTAAAAATTTACAAAGTGTATCGGTAGGAATAACTTCAAATAAAGAAAGCCAGGCTATGTGAAATTCCTACATTTATTTATAATGGGTAATTAATGGAATGAGTAGTTAATGTGATACTTAAAATTCATTTCATTTACAAAGTATTTCAATTTGGAATTATATTAAGGTGATATTCTTATATAGGCTGTCCCGTTTAGAACCTATTTTTTACTGCCTTTCGTGCTAAACTAAATTAATCATAAATTTTTGTTAGCATAAATTATTTCCGAAACCCGTTGCGGGCATCGTGGACTCCAGAGGACCTCGTGTGGCTCACGAGACGTATTTTGCGCAGGCCTGGCGTAGGGATACCTCAATTACAGCATCCTCCATTCCTCATCGCACACCCAAACTCCATCATCAACACACACAAGACATCAACAATGAGATTGTTTACGAGGAAAGAGGAAAACAGACGACGGACGAGGGGCAACCATCCTCAGACCTACCCGATCCCAAGCAGAATCGAACTGCGGCACAATCGACCATTCCGGGAGGTTTTACCTACAAACAACTTGCACACCCTCCCCGAAGATGAATGAGCCCTTGCTGCATCCGATCGATTCAACTTTATTTCGTACGACAGCGCGCGTCAATGACTCAACGGCACGCGAGAGCAAGTTCATTCAACTCCCCGATTCTAACGCTCCGTGAATTAATATTTCCACGCTAACGTGTGGAAAGTGGACGTACGAGTGTTAGCGTGAGGTTAACTAACGCTCATTACCGTCCCAGTACCCGCCGCATCTGTCCCATGTTTCTTATCCGGACATAAATATTTTGGCAAACAAATCTGGCAGACGGCATGTCTGCCTTTCCCATCCCCGCTTGGGTCAACGAACTGGGAAATCAAGCAACGGAAACTTACATGGATTTCCCGCAGACTTCGAGGGCCCGTTTAAAGTACAGTCTGTAGCAGAAGAGAGCTTATGGTATGGGGTTTTTAGGCGATGGAGACCGTTACGATGGAAGGAAGTTTCCGAGCAAGCATCCTTCCCGGAGATTCGAAAACCGTTTGAGAGAAAAACGAAGTCGATGGATTACGATCCGGGAGATCTGCGACCCGAAACCAATGCCATCTGATTAAGAGTTGAGAGGAGCTTAAGAAAACTGTAGTCTAAACAAGCCACGATCGACTTCGGCACTATCTCTTGACTAAGTTCGACCTATATCCAACAAAGTTAGGTATTTACTAGGGCGAAGATGATAGGTTATCATATTTTCGTATCCAGAATCGTATTTTGTGATTTTATAAACTAGCTGGGCTATCCAATCAATTCCATTCATAACGGAATGTCCATCTCTAGGATCCACGGAGGCCCTCTCAAAAATCATTGCAGTCTCTTCAAGTTTGTGATCGTATTATTTTTCGCGGGAAAATCAATTTCAGTACTATTTGTCAAAGTTAGGCAATTATAGAAAAATAATAAGACCGTTGGAACGTAAAGAGCTATTTCTCTACTTTTCCAACATAGAATTATTTTAGAGATCTTTAGAAGAAAGAAGGTATTAATCTAAGACTTAATTTACTTGAAATTCAGAGAGACTAAAATCTCCATAGCAACTTAAACATTTACCAGATCACTTTATCAAATATATAATTTTATTAATAATTACGATAATATTATTTTATTAATAATTACAATAAAGTTGGTATGGATTTTTACACGTTAATAAGTACCACAGTATTAATTCTGAGTCTGCATCGTTCAGAGAGAGTACTTTGGTGGAAGATGTAGTCGATATTAGGCGTCCTCCTTGTTATATAGGCCGTTCCGATGCTGTGAGAAAGATCAGAGAAATAGATGCTAGAATCGGGCGATTTTAAGAATTGAATTTTCCGAGAAGGATACACGAAAGTAATCGATAAAGGAAAGTTGAGTCATGGTGCATGCACCCCCTGCCACACGCCCAAGGGTGGCTTGCAGGGTACATATGTAATGTAGATTAGACTCTTATTTTTGAATTATTGATCTTATCAACTTCCTCGCGCTCGTTTGACTGAATATGTAATTCTGTAAGCCTCTCTTGGGAAACGTTTGATCCTAGGTTTCTTTCTCTTTACTTCAACTTTGAAAAGCACTTATTAGCCGATGCCGCTCTTACTCGCGTTGCTAGAATTATTCTATAGAGCATTTCTGCGTTTGGGCATACTTCCTCATTAACTTATTCGAAGGAAATTTCCACTGGTGATTCTCAAAGGCTGTAGCATTCGGTGCAGCGTAACGACTAACTCCCCCTATGCTAACAGCTATGATTCATATACAATATGGCATAGCATAGCTTTGAATTATATAAGAATGATTCGGTAGATCTCAAAGACCAAATGCGATCGATGGAATTTCCCTAAGTTGTTGACAGATCGACTGCGATCGACCAGGCCTGCCTCGTAAGATGGGATGGGAAAAATTGAGTAACCCTAGGATATTATGATCGAATTATTATAAATAAGGGCCCCGAGACTTTGCGTTTACAACTGACAGAAGCCACTGACGCAAGAATGGTTGTCATGTCAACTGCATAACCACGTGTCCTTAATTTATGCATTTATTGACAAGCATTCTTTGAGAGCCGCAATGTGGATCTATTGAGACAAACAAAAGATTTGAGTAAACAAAAAATTTGAGATTTATTCTTTCGCTTGCTCACGAGCTTACATTTTGTGGGCTGACAGCCAACTTTAAATTCCTCAATAAAATTGCCAATGGAAGATGTGAAGCAATTCTTTTTCTCAAGACAGAGCTGTGTTTTAAAATTTTACGTTAATTTTAGTCATCTTATGCAGTTTCCAGCCACTATCCTGGTCTGCCTTGGGTTTTGTTTGGCGTTGATTTTTACGACCGGATGCTCTTCCTGCCACCGACCACTTGGCCATCCGGGAGTCCTAAGCTAATTTTAGTAATTACGGAGTTATGATAGTGATATAAATATTGCACGGTTTTCATTCCTGGAATAAACACAAACAACTTTTAGGGTTGTAAAGCGTGTCGAAGCTCATTCACCGATTAGGAAGAACTGGAATGGGAATACATACTTACGAGCATCCTAAGTTACGATCAGAATCTTGCAAGATTCGTCATGCATATTTAACAGAAGTATTTCGGATAATTCTTATTATAGAATGTATCAAGAATTTGGGAATTACGACTCATCTAATATTACAGTTCTTTACATTTGAACAAGCTATTTCAGTTTATTAAGTGCAGTTTGAACTTCAAGAGTTGTAAAGGGTGACTCAGCCTCCTTTTTTATTTTATGTTTATCTTTTATCGTATAATGATAATTAAGTCAGGTACTTATAAAATACAATCACGTTATCGATCTGCGAACGATATGACGCACGACTAGATAGAAGAACATAATATGTTCGTAGGACTTAATATCTATACGTATTTTTTCGAGTAACTTTGGTTGTTTGATTTCAGTAGCATACTTTCCTATAGCGAAATTCCACTGCTACATCCGTTTTCCCCATCATGAAATTTGATCTTTACTATTTCATCCGGCAGAGTACGAAAGTGGACCGTTTCGTAAGGAAGATCCTATTTTTACCCTGTTTTCATAATTGCTCTGGAAGAAGAACAATGACACGAGAAACTAAATAGCTCTTGCTTGGTTGAAGACTAAAGCACTTGAAAGCAGATGCCTTTCTCCTATTTTGATTCATCTATCATCTAAAATAGAGATGACGCAGAATATTGCCCCGACGTGGGGGCGGAGGTGGAATTCCCCACGACTAGCAATATAATCGCGTTCGTTCGATACATCTCATGCGTGATGAACAAAGGAAAAAATGCCTTTTATTACATTACGATCAATAGGATTTGCAAACAAGGCTTGTTTTCCTCCACTTCCAATAACCTCTAGATTGCAATCACACTCGACGTGATCGGCGTGACTTCGTTACTTAACGAGAAAATGAAATTGTCTGATGATGCTAGTCAGGGCCGGCCAATAGGGGTTTGCCTGGATGCCTAGTATCCGGGACCCATTTTGTAAAGACAATTTCTTTATTTTGCAGATGATAAACCGCATATTTGATATCATATGTTACGTCTAATTTCATGCTTTATTTACTTAAAATAACTCTTCTAATAGTGTAAGACCATAAAGGGACCTGGTGGATATTTGCACCCAGGCCTTCTTTGATAAATAACCGGCCCTGATGCAAGGCAAAAATTAGCAAAAAATAAAAATAGGTCTGTGAAAATTAAAATATATTAATTTACCTCACATAGCGATATTTATATTATATTCGCTGTTCCTCATATATACACTTCATCATAACATTTCGAACGATATAAAAATATTGCGTTGCTGAAGAAAACCATTACAATTATATAATCTTCCTTGTTATAAGTAACATGATGCACGAAAGATCGATTAAAACATTACCATCAAGGTCGTGCGAGAATTTTATTAATATGAGAAGGTAATAAGCTCATCTCAGTTACTTCAATGATTCAGAGTCACTCAGAAGAATGACGGAGCAGCTATTGCGAAGCATACATTTTGTCAATAACTGACGTAACAATGATAATATTAAAAAATCGGTCTCGTTTGCTGAGTCCGATGACGTAAATTTCTGATAGGAATAATGACGATGGTAATGGCTGAGGATATGGTTCATTTGAACGGCAATGGTAAGCGAATTCAATTTAATCTCCGCTTTAGCCGCAAATAAATCGCAAATTCTCAATGGACCCTCCCACTGCAGAGTGACGTAATTCGGAGAGATAAGCGTTTAAGTGTGCACTCCCATAAAACTGAATAGCGATGCAATTATAAACGTGGCGATGTACGCGTTTCGTAAAAAATACAGTAATCATATACACATCATGTACCCCCCTCAACTCGGCGAATCCTGCCTACGAATTTTACCGAGGAAAAAGATTTTTCTGATATTTTTTCGGCTTGGCTCACGAATGTTTAATTATACCAACACGCAAATGGAAAAACCCTAATATATAATTTATAAACATCTGTTTTCGGTGACCATCACTTTTCTTCCTTCGCACCCCATCAAAACATGTAAATGACACACCATTCTAAAGAGAAAGTTTTCCGCTTCCCACTAAAAGTTAAAACAAATGAAAACTTCACCATTTGGTGCAAAAAATCGAGTTTAAATTTGAATTTGACCATAGAGTGTCATTATTGGATCTGTAGGTATCTATCGATACAAACAAGGTATATCGAAGCCACTGATACAGAATATGAAGGTGTGCTTTTTAGGTATGTTTTAGTGCTTGTGCATTCTTTTGCAGTTATTGGAGTATTTGTTGAAATGTATTTGAGTGGAGAAGTAGTGAATCAGAGTCCGTCTGCAAAATTTTCGCACGGAGCAACTAGTTATAAAAAGTACAAAAACATTAGATAGAACTGCCTATTCTTCCATGTAAGTAGTTTATATTATAGTTCATATTATTGTTTCAAATCTGAATTGATTTTATATACATTGCATTATACCGACAAGAGTTAAACGGAAGATGGGACTTAATATTCCCAATTTCGCCCATCAGTGACCTTTGAATTGCATAGAATTGTAAGTGGAAGAAAAAGGTTGCATTCGGCATCCCGTAAAAATCTCACGACTGCGAAAATCGCTTTCTAACAAAGGATTCGTAGATAGATCGAGATCTCAGATGGTAAACCTAGAGCGTCGTATTAATAGCTATTGAGCACATGAAGGAAGGAGGATGCGGGCAAACAACTCTCTCACGTCCTCTGCGAGATGCCCTTCCTGCCTCGCGCTCAATAATGTTCCAGGAAAAATGAATCGTCCTGTTATTTCCATGTCGTCATGCGCCAGAGCTATCTTCGTTTTCCCCTCTCTGCATTGTGCGTAAGAGGGAACTTCAGAATTGGCATCCGCGAGCCATTTTTACCGGTGCGCCCATCGATTCCACGGCTGAGGTACACAAGGGAGATCCATTCACGTGTTTAGAGATGGGAAATACGGTCACGTGGAGATGGATGGAGTCTGCCTCTCGGGTTACGTCGGAGGTGACGTCACCCTCGTCAAAGAGTTGGCGGCGAGGAAGGGCAAAAATAGTGGTGCCAACTTGTGAAAGTTGCGCTTTCTGGATGTGTATTATCCACAACCGAATGAAAGTAATCGAATGATTCCAGTAGAGAGTTTCGATTTTTAGTCTATCCTGACAATAAATTTATTCGATTGCTCGAAGCGAATGAGTCACTCATATTGGAGAGAAACGAATGAAAAACAGAACGATGAAGTGACAAATATCTCTTTCGGAAATACTTAGAACAAATATCATTATATTATTATGATAACATGAAAGACGTGACCAATAGGCATGGACGAAGATTCGATAAACTAGCCGAGGAAAACCCACGAAAGCAAGGGAATTCATTCAAATGAAAAGAATCAAATAAATGTAAAAAAGATCGAATAAATAGTAGATTGTTTCTTCCATCGATTTTCCCATCTCTAGCATTATCAAATTATTTTGAAGCATTACTTCCTCTTACGAGCCGCTAAAGGAGCCGTTATCAATAATTAATAAATATTTAGTGAATTAATAAGCGAATTATAAAATCTGGTGAAGTTTTACTACTTGGCGACTTATGTCAAATCTACTCGCGCGAATGATAAATTTCCCTCTCTGCAATTGTGACCCCGCCAGCGCAATGCAGAGATCCTTATGTATGAGCGTAGAGGTCACGATTATGCGCGGATATACACTATTTTTCGCTCATAACGGAGCACGGTCACGACCATTCACCGCACGAGTACACGTAGCATTCTGAGAATTTTTTTCGAGCGCAAATGCATTGATCGGAGAGGTTTCTCACGACTTGTTTTTCTCACTCGTACATACATTCGCGTAGAAAATAAGCCCATCCGCCGACGTGCTGTCATAAAATTTGGGCGCGATCTAAACTATGCATCTCACGTGACTTCGATGAATGAAACCCACTCGTCATGGAATGGTGCGTAGGTTCCTCACACATGTCCCGCACTTGAGCGAGTTCTCTCTCGAGACGAAATTAAATTCATAATTCTCCCTCCTATAAATAGTTTTTCATCGGATATAAGGAATTGAAATAAAGAATACTTTTATCTTGGATCAAATTTCATTAAAGCAGACATTTCTCGCTATAGTTTTAAAGAAATAGAAAACAAATTGCGGAATTCACGATGATGTTGCATCCTATCCAACGTCCTTTGGGCTTTCAACGCCCCTCGTGAGATAAATACGGTGGTAACAAGGCTGAAGATGATGATTTGTTACGGAAACATCCGTAGACCGGAAAGAAACATTCCACTGTTCCAGACTCTTGAATAAAATCGTTTAATCACCGCCATAAATCTAACTTTCATTAATGAACAAGAGCAGGATTTGGTAAATCTATTACGTTTAGGCACAAATCACCAATTTACACGTGTATATTTACATTACACAGGTTTAAAAATTTTCCAGACATTACAAAACAACTCAAAAACTCTTTATTATCGGGAAAAATTGGTGTTAGACAATCTCATCTTCCATTTAACCCTTAAACATCCACAAAACACATATCTGTACGTATATTTAACACCAAAATATTAGTTAGCTGAGTCCATATTCGTAAGGAGAGTTACGCGTCAGCCTGCGTAGTCTTTCTCTATAAAATCATTGCTTCTTTATTACCTCTATAGAAAGTAAAGATACTTGTCGCCGATGTATTCATCATTCCGCGAATTGTCTTAAACATATTCACGTGTGCAACGCGTTTACATCATAATTAGGATTGCATTCCATCCGAGAGATACTAGGAAGCGGGAAAATTCCGAGAATCTCGGCTCGGCAGAGTTGGCAACATGCGAGATTGTGCGAGGCGTGGGAACGGATTATCATCCGATCGGAAGTCGCACCGAAAACGCGGCAAAAAGAAGAGAGATGGCGCAAAGTTCTGCGTGAGATTCAATCATCCGTAGTGGGAAACTTTAATTGCGCTGCTTTTTTGCTCGGTGAGAGTTGGCGGGAGAAGAGGATCGCAAGAAAGAGATTCGGGAATTACTTTTCCTCGAGAACTTCCTTCATTTCCTTCGTAATTGTGAGACGAATGACGATGTCGCGTATAGAAAACACTGCATTCGCAAATAACATAGAGTGTTAGATGAATGGATTTCCACAACATCTCGCCTGACTCTGTGAATTATAACGTAGAGGGGTTACGAGATTCAATCAATTGAATTAAACAATCCAATTTTCTTTGATTGATTTCCTGTGTATATAATAATATATCCAATAATAATAAAATTTAATGAATAATTTTGTTCGAACGAAACGAATTGACAGTCTTCGTTATCCTATGTTTTATTTCCTTGTTACACTAGTGTCATTAACACATCTGACTGCGAATCTTTCGTTCATACCATACAATAACTTGAGAACTTTCTTACAGGTTCCGTTTTTTAAAGACAAAGAATACTTATGCTCATATATATGTTGCATATGATATTACTCTAGTAATTGATGTTGTTCGCAATGTTGCAATCCATGTCTCTTCTACTTTCATTCTTTCCCGGAAATTTCGTAGGTTTTTCACGCCCTCTTCGTGGATGTTTCCTTCAGTGAATATACTTTTCTTGGATCAAATATTTTACAGCTTTTTTCTCCTCTCATGAAATCAATCTAGGTTTCCTTTTTTCAGTTAAATTACATGGTATCCTATTGTTTCAAACCTGAATACAGTTAATGTATTTTGCTTTACATAGTAAGGTTAAATGGAAGATGAGCCTACAAAGTCTCGTTTCCAGTACAATAATAAAGACCTTTCGTATTCCATAATATTTTCATCTGTATGAATGGGAAATTAAAAATATATATATTTTATGCATTCCACAAATAGTGGGTGAATGGCGAACGTTCAAATTTTAAAATGACGATAGATGCACTATTTTTATAGCGAAATAGGCACTCTGGGATTTAAATGTTTATCCATCGGCGCATTCAAAGTCTCTCTGATGAGATCGTCCCTTTAAATCAGGGTTGTCCAACGTTATCTCTCGGAGAGACCCATTTCGAGCTTTATTAACCATGCGGTCCAGTAACGACCCCTTAAATTAGACGACCTACGTTCGTATCAATCATTTCATTGCTATTTCCACGTGGATGGTGTACGCCAACAAACACATATACGTAAATGAATGCCTAGATGCATCGTTAAAACTATGAATGCAGACAGATAAACGTTATGCGCGGTAAATGAGGCAGGGACTTGATTTTGGGAAATTGCGTAATGAGCCCGATAAGAATGCAAGTTTCTGAGGTTAAAACTCAATTAGGAAAATGTGCAGATTGGCGAGTCGGTTTAAAGCATCAGAGATTCCAATTCTGGATCCAGGGTACGCAACAATTAACTAAATAGAGCGATACGTGGTGAAACTTATCCACGCTAAAATTAAATGAAAATGAATATTAGTGTAATTAGCCAAATCTTGTTTTTCATTTCATTTAGACAGGATGTACAAATTACAGTTGATAGTGAACTACTGGCATTGAGAAACTAATAATGTAATAGCTGTATTGACATTAAAGTAACATTCCAACAGGACCTTTTCTGATTGAGAAATGTTTCGAGATGTATATTTCACAGTAGCATTAAAAGTAGTAGTATTATTTTAAAAGTATCTCGACAACTGAGGTCATAACAAGCAGATGAACTCCAACCTGAGACCACTTTCGCCAGCGGTGAAAGCCCCACTTGGTTATCTGTAAGCTTGTGTGTCATATTAAATGTGTAAATTGGATAACTAAAGCTTGAACAAGAGTCAATAAAACAAAAATTTTGTTTCGAATAAATTGTATGATTCCCGAAGCGATTGTGTTTTTCTGTCACTAGGATTTTAATTAAAATATTTAGGAAATACTACAATCACTTGGTAAAGTTCTACTGAATTATACTTCTTGGAATGGAGTTCTACCAAGTAAAGGCTACCTCAAGTGATTATATTTATATATTATATAAAAATATAAACATTTATTTAGTCGATTAGTCATATTTCTCTCCATCGTTTTCGGCGATATGCAAGATATTGTTTTTAGCAAGTATTAACAGAATGAAGTAAAACCAAAGGACCGTTCTCGCTTTCGAATTTGGGCTTCAGAGAGCCTTGTGTTTACTACGGCGTTTGAAGTTTCCTCTTCGAAAGCGAAGGAATTCGCTGCCTTTGCTCTCTTCTTCCGCAGGGAATTCGCTCGCATACTCGTGCGGTCGTGGCCGTCTATCGACCCCAGCGAACTTTTACGCTCAAATACGGGCGCGCGCATTATATAAATGCTTCAGTCCGAGTAATAAAGCGGCGCGGATAAGACGAGAAACGGCGTTGCGTCACGGGTATGGAACCGTCGCGAAAATGACTTGCGAAACACAGTCGCCAATATGAGGATGACGTGGCCCACGGACGACTTACTCTGCAGGTATACCCCGTCACATCCGCGCACGTGATAAGGAATTGCGGAATAATTGGAAGGGGAGTCGATAAACATGTAACACATGTCGAAAAAACGGTTCGTTCCGAGATAAACGCAAGCTAAATACACGTAAGCGCCCGGTGTTTTCTTAGCCAGAGGATGATAAAACGCTGGTTCTGACAGATGAGGCGAGAAGTGACGTGCAGCAATTCGAAAGCTGATGTTCGAATGATTCGTGGAACAAATTGAGTGTACCGGTAACGAAAGAATTGCACTAGGTAAACCACAGTTCCTACATGTTTGAAATTCTAAGCGTTCAGGCTACATTATTCTTATGATTTACATGCTAGCCCACGTTCTTTTCATGACTGCATCCATAACTATTTACGAGCTGATATTCGAATGATTATTTGAACGAATTGAGTGTACCAGTAACGAAAATACTGCACTAAGTAAACCACAGTTCCTACAAGTTTTAAATTCTGAGCGATCAGGTGACTTTTTTCTTATTATTTACATGATAGCCCACGTTCTTTTCATGATTGCATCCATAACTATTTACAAGCTGATATGTATTCGAATGATTCTTTGAGCGAAATGAGTGTACCAGTAACGAAAGAACTGCACTAAGTGAACCACAGTTCCTACAAGTTCGAAATTCTCAGCGTTTAGGGGACTTTTTCTTATGATTTACATGATAGCCCAAGTTCTTTTCATGACTGCATCAATAACTATTTACTTCTTTGATGCTTTAATCGAAGCTGATGCCAAGGGACGTCAAAGCTGCAAACAGCTGCACTAATATGTCAGTTAAGGAATTCTTGAGAGGAAAATCATCCGAGGGATGAATCAGCTTTGACGGCGGTCATCGTAAATCATTTGAGGCGGAGAAGGGAAGGATGGACTCATCTACAGGATTCCAATACACTCTTCCGTTGCATAAGAAATCGTTATTTATGCGACTGTTATGCATTGTAAATTTTTTTTAATCCTGGACTAAAAATGTATTCGAATAGATTACAAAGCGTCAAAGCGTCATATTGATTCGTCATTTCCCGATATGGGGTGAATCTCATACGCATATCGTATTTTACAATCGACAGAAGCCTAGTTCAGAGAAGAAGAATCAGGTTCAAAGTAACACTATTAGAAGTCGAGGCTGTGACAAAGTAACTGACCTAACAATAGATTTACATTGTCTCCTCTATCAGACGAATGATGATCCAAAACAAAGTCCAATCTTATCGCCGATCAACAACTGCAGACAAACAATTCCCAAGATTCGAGCTAATAAAATGATTCCAGTAACGTTATCGCGCTTCAATGAATCGCCTTCTCGGTTCTGACGATTTCAAAACATTCTGAAAGAGTTGCACAAATGCCACGCCTTGGCTGTATCCTCTTCCCTCCTGCAAGCGAATGCTCGCGAAAAATCTCAGACCTTCCATCCAATGTCTGCTGTACTATTTTGCGACCCCACCGCATCATGGGGGTTGGAACTTGTTTTGCGGAGTAACAAGGAAATTTTAAGTTAGCTTAATATAAAAAATAATTCATATATAAAATAAGGAATAAATAAAATATGTAATAAATAAAATAAGTAATAAATAAAATAATTAATAAATAAGTTAGTTTAATATAAAAATCTGTACCTCAAACGTTACATTTTAAAATAGTAATCGCAGTAAAGTTCCTACTCTAAAGCCTTTGACATTCACGAGGAAAGGTTTTTTTATATCTTGACCAAGTAAAATCCTAAAACAGATAAAAACTTATAGGATTCCTGAACTCATAGAGTTCATTCGGAAATTTGGGACGCATTCCTTACTAACGTTAAAGTGATCAAGTATTCTCTCAAGAATCCACGCGAACTAAAATACAGCAAAAAAAACGAAAAAATTCTGCCTAAATCTACTAATTATTTATTTTATACATCTACAATAACTAAAATTTTATAATTTTACAGTAATTAAAATTTTATACACCCACAACACAACAGCTCTTCACTGAATAATCAGTGATGTTATAAACTTGATGAAATTCGCAAGCCTTAATAGTTCCGTGGAGAAAATTTTCACC
The DNA here is from genome assembly GCA_036926295.1 of Pachydiplax longipennis. Classification (NCBI taxonomy): domain Eukaryota; kingdom Metazoa; phylum Arthropoda; class Insecta; order Odonata; family Libellulidae; genus Pachydiplax; species Pachydiplax longipennis. Next base: position 42,602,456 of record JAVFKF010000015.1, read on the forward strand.
TCTGAGGAAACTTATGGTGTAGAACACTTTACGAACTCCTCGAAAACACTCAAAGTTTCGCATCGACACTAAATAGTAGCAGAGAGAAGTAGCAGTAGAAAGAAACTCAGCATTACTATTGATTGTTTTTAGAGTCACTTACTATCTCTTACACAGTCAGGAATACACAGCTTTAATCTTATGACACAGGGCATTTAAACCTGCTTCAGAATATCAAAACCCTGCGTCTTCGGCGGAGAGAGGTCGCATTTTTTCATATCCAGACGGTCGACAGCATGTCGCCAAAACCTCCCCAAAAGGTAGACCATCTCCCCCCTCTGGATTTGTGTCAACCGGTTCGCACCAGTTTCTAGAACCTGTTATTGATTTGCTTAGCTATTATGTTACAACTTATTATGTTACAACGAACAAATTGGATTTTTAAAGATGTTTTTCCGGGGGAAGTTTACTATAAGCTTGAATTGCTGCATAAAGCCGCCACCCAGAATCACCTCACGAGAGATTATGAAAGAATGATACTCGCATTTTCCCTTAGTTTAATATAGATAAAGTGCCTATCTGTAATATTTTGGGAAAAAGAAGTTCTTAAAACTAATCTCTTTATCATAATGCTGAAACGTAACAATCCTGGACCAACATCCAATAATGCTTTGGATGCTGAGGAAATATTTTCCAACGACGTGAGTAGCAGTAATAAATTTACATTTATAATAATACTTATAATACACATCTTTATTACAGGGCGAGACTGAGACTTAAAAGAGTCTTATTACATCAACCCTATATCTTTATAGATGATAAAGGATTATTAGAGAAAAGCAAGCAAAAAAAGAATGTTTTTTTTTTTGGGTTTACATTTCCTACAAGTTGTTAAAAGTAAAAAGTATTTTTAGAGAAAGAAAATAGAAGAAAAAGAATAATTTTTGGGTAAACAAGCTGTTAAAAGACCACAACATTTCTGCATCCTTCAAGAATCAACGCCGGCATCACTTAAAATAGGTGTAACGACCATACGCGATACAGTATACAATCCCAACCGTGATCTGTATGACGTAAACAGCTCTTCTCCATTCTTAGGGTTAGTTGCGTAATGATTGAGGACCTCCGTGAATTCGATACGTAAAGAGATGAAAGAACGGTCTATCCGGGCTAATCCACTCCCACACGACCTCTTGCGACGCCGGCCAGGGTTTATTGTGACCGTCCTTGGAACGTAACCCAACCAGAGCTCCCTTTTCAGTCTGGGACAGGAATTCGCAACATGCATCGGACGGTGATGCAGGACAGGAGAGCCAACCTCGGGAAAATGGACACGAAATACTTCCTGTTCGAGAGAAAGCTGCCGAACCGTCTGACGAAAGCCGGTTTTCGCAGACGTTTTTCATCGACGCTCGGGGTTCATAAGAATTTAATTAAAAAATAATCTACCGTGAATCTCAGGATGCATATTTGGCTTTTGAAATGTTTATAAATACGAATTATGATGACAGTGTGTATACAGTGAGATTTAAGCGAAATGTATAGATATCTCACTAGTATAAAGTTAAATAACCGTGGGAGACCATACCGCACATGTATGGCTTGAGTGAAGTCGATACATTATTGGCAACCAATTAGAAAGTAAAGGAAATTTTGATAAGTTTAATCATAAAAGATGGATGATTTAAAGAATTTTGAAGATCATAAAAGATTACTTGAGGTATGTTTTGTAACTGATGAGGAGTGCATAATAATCCTGCTGCACAACATTGATTTCCTTGTTTATATGAATCAGAGAAATTCTGCGAAAGTTATCATTCTCTTTCCTTTCAATGTCTGCTTGATACTCTTCCTTCAAAGATACCGCAAAATTTATATAACTATAATTATATAAATTATATGATATATCGACGTAACTCAGCTGCGATGTGCATATTCTAGGATATCTTTCATATTGGAAGCTCTAAAATGAGCCTCGATACTCACAATGGATTAAGAGAAATACCAGCATGAGAAAAGATGAATAACTTCGTAAGGTGAGCAACCTTTCTCGAAAATAAGCCACGCAAGAGGAGTGGAATTCGCAATCGTAACCAGGAAAAGAGGTTAGAAGATTGATTAAAATTACAAAAATAAGTTCGTAAGTGTATATAACAAAACAAAAAATGAACATCCAATTTAAATGCTTCTAAAACCGTATTAATTGATTTATATGACGTTATCATTAATTCTACCAAAGACGATTTTCTATAAAAATTTCAAATAAATTCAATGAAAGTAATATATTTAAATTATTTGATGCATTCAACTTTCATATATACATGGAATTTTTCGTTGGCGCTCTATCATATCAATTTAGAGAAATTTTCGCTAGATCTAGCCACTTTTTCCCTCTTTTCTGTTTTTTTTTCTGTTTCAGTGACATCTTTAGCTCTGTGGATGATGTAATATTATATGTAATCTTAACATGTTTACTTATTTTAAAACTAAATTAGCATTATGTTCGGTTCATAAGAGACTGAATATTTATATTATACAGTTAAATGCTTTATTTTTGCAAACGAATTAAAGCCATTTTATTTGTCACCCTTTTTTTAGCGATATTTTTCTGATTTAAGCGTCTTTTTAGCTTCTTTTAGGGTGCTTTTAGCGACCTCTTCGAAAATAAATTTTCATCTCTAACCTCTACTACTGCTGTACGTAAAAATAGAAATCGTAATTCTTAACCCGTCCGTAATCAGTTCGTTACTTATTGGCGACTGGGTCGCACACCTCTGACCTTAAAGATGCCGCTATTGAATTATGCCTAATAAAACGGAAGATTTGAAAGTCATCATGACGTCGCGAAATCATGCCTTAAAAATAAGACGGTAAACAAAACGCATCGGGAGAGATGAAAGATAACCAGAACGGCCGAATCAACAATTTAGCATTCGCTTTCGCAGCAGCGCACAGTGGGCTAGAATCGAAAAAAGCTGGCCAAAAATACGAAAACGCTTTTTTTGAGTGAGGACTACGAAACTTCGCATGATTGATTTAGAATAAATTCTGCATAGAACTATGGAGGTCATTTAAGTAGGATCCTCCCCATTAAAATTATACAGGGGGTCAAAATTGACCAATTTTTGCGAAAATTTCCAGTTTTCGATTTTTCACGAAATTCTTCAACTTCAAGTCAATTGTGAACACAAACTAGGAAAATCATCGAGTAAAATATGATGCCATTTTATAAATATGTTCTTTGTCCTTCATAAGACTTGGTTTCAATGAGCTCTGGTGAATATTTATGTACTTTACATGACAAAATGGCGGACCCTGATTTTGGAACAAATTTTTACCTAAAGCGAGAAAAAAAGTTGATTGAGACACCGTGTGACACGGAGTTATTTACACCACGATAAACTACAAACCTTCGTTAATGGGAATCTGAAATAAAATCTTGCCCCAATTTGCCCCAATAATATATAAGTCGACTTTTCCACAACGCTGCAAGGGCCAAATCCGCGCGGCGGAGCACCGTCCTCAGCTACGCTCTCGTGTTTTGGGAGGAACAACGAGCAAATACGATTCTAATTCGTTCTTTTTGTATATTTTGAGCATTATTATACTTCGTACATATCTTAGATAACTATGTTTGTGATTTTGATACTGAATGCTTCTTCACTCTCACTCTCAACTATACTGAAAATTTTCTTACAAAATCGATACAAAAAGCCACCACTTTGTGTAATTTCATAACAGTAATGAAATATATTGTGATATTATGAAAATGGTGGCATATAGCGTAGCATTTTCTTCAAATACAAAAATTGGCCACATCTGGAGTTGTTTTGATGACCGTCGCAGTGCTCTGGAAAAGTTCGGCAAAGGGCTCGTTTTATGACAGGCAGCTGCGCTTTTTCCGGATTAAAAGTACCCTAAGAATTGCATGTCCGTGATTTTTCCTTACAAGCTTAGGAATAGTTCAGTTCTATTTGAAAATTGGATAAGAAGGTGTTGTGTTTTGTAGCTACGACAGTTCTGTGAAACAAGAAGTCTTCGACAATCTCCTGGTAGCATTCCTCGAGTGAGGTTTTAGATATTTCAAAGGAATTATATGTGGTGAGGTATGTTTTTTCATTATATATTCCCTTTTATTTAATGTATCAGAATACGGTGGTAAATATGATGTATTTTCTGATCGTTTTAAAATGTGCTCACATTATTTGAGTGTTCTCTACTCCCTTTGTCCTGCATGTATTATAAAATGCTACATTTGCGGTGAGAAATTTTCGAATGTGAACAATCTATCGGCGATTAGTAATCGAAAAGTGGACGCAGAAAATTTGTACTATAGCATTTCTACGCTGCATGGTTGAATTAGAATTTTTTGAGTGTTTATTACATATCTTTCCTACTTACCTTTAAACAACTGTAGGTGAGAGTACCATATTGATGAGTATGATGTTATGTCATAAGACGTACCCATGGAACTTATCTTAATATTCTTAAGTAGGCTCGTAGTAATCACAAATTACTGTTTGAGGAGAGAAAATATCATATTCAGGAGAGAAAATATCATATTCAGAAAGAGTTTAGAAAAAAGATGGGACTGATTGTAGATGTACTACCTAAACCAAAATATGGCTCCACAAATTATGGAAATACATCAAAGCGTTTCTTTAAAAGTCCGCTAGTTAAATCTAGCAGCTAAAATAACAGGTGCGAGGTTGAATTTATTTTTATTAATGCGTAATCTTTTATTAAATGTAAAAAACAGGACACTGAAAAAGATAAAGAAGAAATTTTCACTCACAAAGATAAGAGTTCTGTATATGGTTTGTTTTATATTATTAATTTTTTTCCTAAACTACCGTCTCCCAAATTTAATTATACATTTCCTAAAAACAATTGACTAAGATCTCATAAAAAGATTCGCCAATATCTTGAAGGTAATTTCAAGTGGTTTTCCACTAAATGAAAAAGCGTTCAAAGATTATTGCTATGCTACAGCATAGATGTATGTCCGATTGTATCCGTGGTACTATATGCCACCAACAGTACATAAAGTACTTATACACGGGGCTGAAATAGCAAAACAGGCAATCCTTCCGTTAGGGCAACTGACAGAAGAGGCAATGGAGGCCCGGAATAAAGACGCAAGGAAATACCGGGAGAGATACACAAGGAAACACTCCAGAGTGGCCACGAAAGAAGATTTGTTCCGAAGATTACTTCTAACTTCTGATCCGCTAATTTCAATATCGGCACCAGTTAGAACAACGAAAGGATCGAGGAATATGAGCAAAGAGATTAAGGGGCTCCTAGTCATGAACAATGAGGAGGAATTGGCTTATGGGGATGAAGATTCTTCAGACAAGGGATGCATTTAATAGAAAAGGTAATTTATAAAAACACCGTATACTTCATTATAAACTCACTTAAAACTTTGACTGCATGATTTAGTAGAAATTTAGCATTATCGCACAAAAGTAAACTAATATATGATATTAATATCGCTTACGTGGTCCCATACTTTAAAGCATAACCCATTTCATTTTTTACAATCATCACCCTACAAGAAATGGTGACTTTTTAATAAATATTGATGTCTAAGATATGTACAAAGTATAATAATTCTCAAAATATACAAAAAGAACGAATCAGAAACGTATTGGTTCGTTGTTCCTCCCAAAACACGAGAGCGTAGCGGGGGACGGTGCTCCGCCGCGCGGATTTGGCCCTTGCAGCGTTGTGGAAAAGTCGACTTATATATTATTGGGGCAAATTGGGGCAAGATTTTATTTCAGATTCCCATTAACGAAGGTTTGTAGTTTATCGTGGTGTAAATAACTCCGTGTCACACGGTGTCTCAATCAACTTTTTTTCTCGCTTTAGGTAAAAATTTGTTCCAAAATCAGGGTCCGCCATTTTGTCATGTAAAGTACATAAATATTCACCAGAGCTCATTGAAACCAAGTCTTATGAAGGACAAAGAACATATTTATAAAATGGCATCATATTTTACTCGATGATTTTCCTAGTTTGTGTTCACAATTGACTTGAAGTTGAAGAATTTCGTGAAAAATCGAAAACTGGAAATTTTCGCAAAAATTGGTCAATTTTGACCCCCTGTATAATTTTAATGGGGAGGATCCTACTTAAATGACCTCCATAGTTCTATGCAGAATTTATTCTAAATCAATCATGCGAAGTTTCGTAGTCCTCACTCAAAAAAAGCGTTTTCGTATTTTTGGCCAGCTTTTTTCGATTCTAGCCCACTGTGCAGCGTCTTAATTATATGCGAATGGAGAGCAAAAAACTTCGTGGTACTTCCTTGACAGAAACACTACCTCCAGAATTGAACTGATCAGCTCGAGTAAACTAAGATGATCTAAAATGTGTCCTAAATCCACCGCTAGTTTTTTCGCAAATATCAAAGACTGCAGGAAAGGGATGGTAATTAGCAGTAATCTAGAGAATTGTTTACAACTGAGCGAGAAGACTATTCTCGCGAGTTATTCGTACATTTTTTAAGAATACGCACCTCCAACTTCCGTTGATGTAGTACGAGACGATCAAAGCTGCGACCGCGCAACTCTTGCATAAAAGCAGGGCGTTGAACCTAATATTTTTCGTTTCGGTTCAACGAATATAAACAAACATGGGTTCAGTTCCGGTTTCGCTCCTTCTACAAATGTGGAGCCGGTTCAGACAGTTTCTTTTCACTCCGACCGTTGTAATTATGTTTTATCATTTCTTGATTTTGTCATTTGCACAACATTACCCTAATTTTAGCTTAAAACTTAGTAATCGTTAGTTGCAAGCCGAATTCATACCTCTTTAATAAACTTTCCCAAATTAGACTTCAATGTGCTTTATTAGGAGCCAAAAATCGGAACTGAATAAACATCGTTTTTCGATTTCGGTTCAAGAATTAAAATTTCTCGCTTCGAATTCGGTCTCTGGATTCTGGAAAAAGAACGGTTCTTTTCGAAACATGACGGATTTAGGTGGGATATAGTGGAACTCCATGATGAACACGCAAAGAAAAACTCATTTGGTAGAGTCCACTAAAACTTAACGAAAACGACCTAGGTTTCGCTACGGAGTAACATCATCAGGTGAAAATATCAGAAACAGACCGTATTATATAGCCATAGATATACAGATTATTTTCGAGTTTTGGTTCGGCTCCGGTTCGATGCCCTGGAAACAGACAGCGATGCTTGGAATACATATCTGCTGGTTCCAGGATGCACAAAAAATTGAATTATAATGGAGATACTTCAAGCCCTGCTACTACTTTTTATCCCTTTATCATAAATTCCTTAGAGGCTGTAGATTACAAACGCAGCCTTATAATAAGGACTTGTGTTTAGGAAATATGGACAGCATGGGGTCAGAAATGTTGGGAAACGCAAACGTAGAATGTTCTGAAAAAACAGTGACCCAAAGGACCTCAATTTTCCTTCTGCGGGTCGATATCAGCAAAGAATTTAAGGATTTCCTCGATGAGGAGGAAAGTCGTTAAACCGTGGGTTGATGTTTCCTTTACGAGTGTTATTCAAATCAAACGGCCATGAATAAATATTCGAGGGAAACAGGAATCTCTGTCGTAAATATAAGAAGAGACCAAAGAGAGTATAAACTGAATCCGAAACGAGAGAGGACTTTGACCCTGAGGACGGACTTTTTCCAGTCTGATTTGACATTCATTAGCGATTTATCTGGTAAAGTTTCGCTCTTAAGTGTGCAAATTTCATTAGCGATCTGAAAGGTGGGGCGGAGATGTCGAAATGGATTCTTGAGAGACTCATAAACAAGATCTTTTAGAAAGGAAGCCTTACGAAGAATTCCTTCAAGGTCAAACTCCTAACTGATTTGTATTTATATAACTCTAATAATATACATACATAAGCAGAGTCGCGTCAACGCGTGGTTTCCGCGTGTCATAACTTGGACATAGTTAGTACTTAAAGTACAGGATAATAGCCTTAAAAAATTTTCATCGGCTACAAACCTAAGCCTACGGCACTGTGAACTCATGACTTCTACAATAATGTGTTGGAAAAAGTTTGTTCTTCGTCTATAAATTTAGAAAACCTTCCCAAAAGTTTGGTCCCTGGTATGTCATCGACCTTTGGATGCTTGAAAGTTTTGCTGAATGGTAAGTTAAAAGCTCAGTAATCGATATCCAGGTAAGTTGGGAAACGATACATTAAAATATGGGGGGTGGTCTGAAAAGTTTCCGACCCCAGATTTTTCAGAAATCTTCAGAAAACTTTCAGAAATTTTCAGAAAATATGTCGAGAAATGGCGAAATGTCGGAAACTTTTCAGACCACCCATGTATATATAACCACATAAAACTTACAGTATCTTTTGGGTGTTCTGACAATTTTAAGTACCTGATTTATCGAAGCAGTTTGTTCACACGTAGATATTCACGTTGAAAGGAAAAGATGACTTTACACATGCACCAACGAACATTCTAACCCAGAGTCCTTGTTCTGTTAGGCTTTTTTCATGTCTGTTTCTCCTTGGGATACTCATATTTTTCTTCTCTATCTTTTTCTTTTAAAAAGCGCAAGAAATAAATTCATTTACAGAAGACTTGCTCTTCAGTTCTCATCAGTCATTTAATTGCAGAGAATAAGTTTCTTGATACATCAATTGTGTACAAGAGTCATCAAATCTTTTTAGGATGTTAATAAAACTATGCATATTTAGTGGATCGATTGCGCTAATTCTTCCTAAAATTCTTTTGAAATAACTTATGAAATTTTTTACCTTTGACGATTTCGTATTCTTATATATAGATACTTACAGAAATTTTGCATTGACGTTTTCTCAGAATAGCATCTTAAGTATGGTTTCCAAGACCACGTGAGGAGGTTCAGTGAAAGAACATACAAACTGTACGTACTTCATATAGTATATTTTGCCAACTTAGTACTAGAACCAGTAATAGAGAATTCGAGCAATATATTCCGCGAGGATACTTAAAATCTTCGTTGGCATGGTTATTTCCTGCATTGTTTCGTAAGACGCAAACGAAACATCTAGAAAGACGCATCAAATAGATATTAAGAGCATACATTTAATTTAGATTTCATTAAAATAAATGGGAAACGTTTTCTACTATTGATTAAACATGCGCAGTGTCTGACTAATATTTCACGCTATTTAATTTTTACTTTCCTTATTGCCTTTTGTGACTCCGATCACGTGGCGGAGCAGTGATCACTGCACGTCATTCTGATAGAACGAAATGGCACCATCGCAAACATCTCGCCGAGGATTTAAGTGTTATCAGAACGTCTCTCTTACTTCTGATAAAATGCCTGCAACAGCTTACTAGGCCATGTGACTCAATAACAAGACTTCTCATAAAAAATATATACGTAAAAATATAAGCGGATGTTGTCGCCAAGGATTCTGAATTCAATAAGAAGAAGGAAAGTATCATATAAATAAGTCTGAGAGTGTTTCAGTCAAAACATATAATTTTATTTGTAGTTAAAAATATCATATACGAGATGGTAGTTTCCTGAAGTAAATCAAACAACCTATTGGGAAATTTCTATTTATTTCTATTTTCTATTTCTATTTATTTCTATCTTCAAGGAAATATTGCTGCAGTTAGATATATTAGCTTAATTTTCGCGCAGACTTTTCCTGTAACTCTAATTGGGAAATGCTTTGGAACAACAAAATTATTTTCGGACAATTTCCGTAATCATACTCTCTTTGATGTGATTATAAAGGACCTCAAGGCTTTTGAAAAGTGTCTCCGTTGCTAATTACACGGTTGGCAACACCAGTGCTATGAATAAGTAAATAAATAAACAAAAAGATATAGCCGAGGGAAAGTGGAAACCTTTTATACTCAAATAAAACATATTTAAGTAATTTTTCGTCAATAGTTATATTTGAGATCACATATTTCAAGTTATAAAATGTGAAGAAACTCAAAAATAGAACTCTAAGGAAAACTAATAAAGATTTATGGGATAGCTGAATCGAGGTTAATTATATTTTTCCAATTGTCTCAGTGACCTCTGCAGTGTTTGCGACAAGTTTAAGAACTTGGCATTCTGAGATTTTCATTTCCTCGATATTTTCGGAGTAAATAATGAGTTAAGACTGCGTACGTGCTGACTGGTGTATCACGTGAGGTGAAAAAACACGCCAATCAAAACTGCGGAGATAAAAATAAAAGATTTGGTTAAGAATTTCATCACTGTTAATACGAAGCTTGCTTTACCGAGGAGGCTTGATTTTTTCTTGAAAAACTGATGATGAATGAAAACACTATTTCATCGTTGTCATTGCTGCGATAAGATTACTTAATCTCGAAACAAAAAAGAAAGATACAAATGTAAAACGCACGCGCAAAAAAGAGAAAGACGAGATTTGAGCCAGAAATAAACTTTTAACTAAATGAATCAGTGTCAAGGTGAACATAAAGGATCTATTTTTTCTTAAGCGCTGACTTAGGTTTGTTTAAAGCCCATTAACACTTTCTTTTATTACTTTACTTTTCTTCGAGCCCTAAAAACTATCTCTTTAAATCTTTTTATGATATAAGGGTTAAATGTGAGAGGAGACTCATCAGTCACAATCTCGCCCGAAAATAAAGTTTTATTATTATTATTAACATATCATGAGATTTATGGGTTCATTGTGGCTTACGGATGAATCTGCAGGACCGAAAATCCAAGAAAAAATGCCAAAATAAGTAGGAACATTCGAAGAGTATACGAATTAAAAACAGGAATTGAAAATGATTTTGAACATCACTTTTGTCCAATTTATTTTCATTCATACAGGGAGGGTACCAAAAAAGTAAGATTAATACTGACGTGTCTTTATTTTTAACCTACATTCTACTTAAACTAAAATCAATGATGGTTATTGTAACAAATTAATCAAGGCACCATGAAATTTAGAGCCGAGCTTTAGTGTATGCTCATTAGGGATTCTTTCCGTTGTTTGAAACGGCTTTCTTTTGGAAGACCTCCTAAAAATAGAGGTATTAAATCACCGCAAGCCATTGTCGTAAGCAAGAAAGTGGTTAAAAATAATTCCGAGGGTGATGAACGAACGAAAGGCAAGGGGCCAGGATATCAACATGGGAGGAATCTCTTCTTTGACATTTGGCATAAAAAGTGGTTATGATACTCGTGCGTTAGCTGTAGATGGTAAGGGTACGCGTTGTTCTCAAATGGAATACGAGAAGCGGGGGCGACCGTGGAATGATGGAGGGAGAAAAAGCCAGAAATACTCAACCAACACAAATAAAGGCTGTGCGGGAGATGAGCCTGCTCTGAAGGTAATTTTTGCCAGCCGTCACGGGGTGGCATCGTGCATTTCGGGAGGCGGCCTATTTACAGGAGAAGGGGCTTCGTTGAAAAGGAACAAGGATAGTCAGCGAGAACCCAGGTTGTCTGGCAGAATAAAGTCTTAGGCTTTAGTGGATTTGAGCCAAATATACTAGGGGGTTTCATGATAAAACCCTATATCTCTAGGATCACCAGAGGCTAAGAAAGTGGTATGGTATCGGGGAAATTCCACTCCCTATGAAGAAACTGATTTGAGTTACACTACTAAATCGACATGAAGACCGTAATAGCAAAGAACATGTCATTCCTTACAATCATCTAGTTTAAGAGATATAGGTACTACATCTTTGGGAATGCAATTATTAAGCCATTGAGTTCAGAAAGGTAGCAACATTCGTGAAATAATTAAAGAGAACACACTCAGACGAAATTAAAGAAAATCTCTTTGTCAATATACGTGTCGAGAGCGCCAAAGAATTTTCCTCAAGATTGAATACTCAATATATTTATATGATGAGAAGATATATTTGTTTCTTTAAAATACGAACATATCATAAATAGAGGCTGAAAATTAAAACCTTTTAACGAAAGGAATACGAGAAAACGACCATTATTTCTTACGAAAACTGGAAATGATATTTTTTTAGTACATGCAATAAATATCAGAATTTTTAAGGATAAAACTCGAAAATGCGTTATTTAGGAGTGAAATATTCAATGAGGAACAATATTTCAATCTCGACCATTTTTGTTTTAAATTTGAAAAAAACATTCCTCGTGATTAATGCACTTAATTTGAGGCGAGCCGTACAGTTTATTAGTAAGACTTTCCTGGAATATCCAATCCAATAAATGGACAAAAGCAACGACAATCCAGCCGATAAACGTCTGGCGAAACACGGAAAACCGTGCCCCACACGATGCATGAAGATATGGGTAAACAGTTTCCAATAAACAACATTGTTATCATCGTGCAAATGGAGGCAACGAGTAAACGGAAAGGGTGGCAACTCCGGGAAACGCAAGCTTTCCTCGGAAACGAAAATCGCTTCGAGCAAAGGTTGAAAAAAGGCTTTGTTTTCGAAGCGTATTTTTATCGCTTTGGCTCGCGATCGACCTGAATCTCCAGAACGCATTCCGCCGATCTTTAAAACAACACAAACTGCGCTACAATTCACCGCGATAAAACGGATCTCTTGTTGGAGGAAAGCGCAGTCAGTGTTCTCCTTTACAACTGGAAGCGTTCATTAATGTTTTCTCGCTCGCATTTTCCTCGAACTGCGATAAGATTACAATCCACCGAGAGGATGTCGAGGGGACCAGCATCTCCTTCCTCACGCACGTTCACGCTTCGCTTTCCTTGTACAATAACATCACGGTTTCCTGCTATCCACTCATGCTACGCTCACAGGAAAAGTGCTTAACTCATCCAGAAGGTTATTCGTCCCAGAAGCAGAACTGCAGAATCGGTGAAAAAAAACCTTTGGCATGCACAGATATGGACGATGATGTAAATATCCGCAATCGCTCTCTAAAGCAATGAAGAGTTGCATTCATGGCAGAGGAACTTCGACTAATGAATCAAGCTTGCTGTATTCAACGTAAAAGATTCGCCAGTTTTGAAATCACCGTTCACCGAAACGAGCATAATATACGAAAGATCACAACGAAATTTTCCTCGAGGAAAGGGCGAAAGGTGACTTACCACGAAAAATCTTACGGCTAGGAAAATCCCAAGGAAAAATGAACATGAAAAAAAGCCTGACTGAATCGGGACTAGAACCCGGATTTCTCAATTTCCGACATGTTAGAATGTCCTGCTCGGATAGCTCAGTAGTTAGAGAAACCGACCAGCAATAGGGAGACCCTGGTTTGAGTCCCGATCGGCCAGTCTTTTTTTTCAAATTTTTTCCTGTTTTTTTTTTGAAGCAGCAATGTGAACAAAAAATGTACATTTGGAGAATGAAGATTTCAATCATAATTTACAACTGTAAAAGTTTTCAGCTCGACATTGTTTGATGGAGCAAGGGGAATAAAATAACGTTTGATCATAAACGTCATTGTGCGACCTGTATAGAAAGGAATTTCATATACCTAGTTCCTTACCGTATACATTGACCGAAAAATCAATTAACAGTTATTCACCAAAGAATATAGTAGGTAATGATAATGACATAGAGATATAAATACATGCGGACAATCAGCTAAGGAAAATATTCGAATTTTTCCTGTAGTTGATTCGGCAGTGGTTTAAAAATTTATTTAATTTAAAAAGAATCTTAGGAGTAACTACATAAAAACTGTGCATGTAGTTATTTTCCAACACTGTTTTTAATTGGTATCCCAATGATATTCATAAAGTATTTTAACGAAACTGAAATGAGGATCTGCTTTACAGATTTTAGATTTATAACTCGCGATCTGCCACTGGTGTATGTTAGAGGGTATGATAACACAAACATTCCTACCTGATCTACCCTATTTGCTACTCTAGTGCTCCGTGTAAAGCACGACTTGAAATAACCATCTGTTTTAGTAATTAATTCTTGTTAACGTTTTGGCAATACCTCTTGGAGGTCGCGTTCGTTGTTTACCGGAATTACAAACTTATCTACTTCCTCTAATAGGTCTAAACCAATGAATTTTTTGTGAAATGAATGAATGAAATTTTAGAGACATAAAATGCATTTGAAATAGATATTCTCTTACATCCAAGATGATTTCTATATATGGTGCACAAATCAAATTTTTTATTTACTTCCAAGTAGCTGGAATAAAAAAATTGTTTTCGATAAAATAAAAAGGCCATTTTAAGCTTTGATGATACAATTGAAACACGAATATGCTAATAGAAATAACTGAAATAAATTTTCAAGAATAGTAAATTATTTTTCACGATGAAAAAAGTTAGCGATAAATAGAATTCCCTTAGGTTTAACATTCGCGATTAACAAAATTCCTGTTAACGTATTGTACTTCTTTGGCCATGACAGAAAGTAATAAACTATATCTCTTGAAGTGACACGTATCTTTACTCTGACAACGCCAGCACACTCGAGGAAAGATGAGAACTTGGCACCAGAGAAATAACAGGAAAACCGCCTCTATTATCTATGGTAAGACCTCATTAAAAAATGTTTCCCGGCGATAGCCTACTCCACAAACGACCACGCACCGCCTGCAATACAAAGGGTATGGCATCATAAAACTCGCGAAGATAACGAAGCGAGAAATATTAAATAAAATTCAAATAATTAAAACTTACAGTGTGGAGAGAATTGCGCTGCCGGAAAGTCATAAGCACGTTTTATATGTTTAAAAAATACTGACTGTATCATATGCTTCACAACGTAACGAAGTGATTTCCTGACTGGCGCCTCTTCCACATTAGAGAGAGTCGGATTACTTTGCCAAATAAATTCAACGCCTTTGCTCAAACCAAGGAAGAGGAAAACATTCGGAAGACACGCGTGAGAAACCTTCGGACTGAAAAGAAATCTCTGGAAGAAGGAAAACCGGAAACTGCAGCTTAAAATCGCGACTGGATTGGGAAAGAAGTTGCACGACCTTTTATCGGGATCATTCAAAAAATAATAATAAACAAACAAAGTAACTGCAGCGAAACTCTCATGCTGTCTGGAGAATTAAGTTCAAGGCGAATTTATTCAATCATTTCTATACTCGAAACTGCACCAACATTAAAAAAGTTTTAATTGTATTATATCCACATGAGATGACGGAGCTGGTTTTTAAGTAAATTCTGATATATTTGTGGCTACTGATTTAAACATCAATTACTAAAAATTTTGATAGAGAGACAATTCTATCGAAGAATGTAATAGACAATGAGAGTGTGAATTAAAATATTTGATTTCAAAGTTCTGAAAAGATATCGACGATTCTAATAGGAGGTAAATCATCCACTGGCCAACATTATGGCTATTAAATTAATATTATAGGAGATAATTCTCACCTGCGACCCTTTCATGTTCCGCAGTTTTGTTCATTTATGATAAATTGCATTACTATGAGATATTGTTTGCGAAAAAGCTTTTTAAATTTTTATGTCTCAGGTCATTCTCAATATTTAAACAAAATATTTAGAGAATTTTTTCCAAGTTTGTCTTTTTTCAAGTTCGAAAAAGCTAATGATCTTCACAAACTTTTGATACCAGATGCTTTTCAATATTTATCTAAACGATTCTTTGAAAGAAATCAATAAATTGTTCAATACAAATGAGAATTCAGTGAAGTTATAATTTCTTGACGATCATCAAAGTCGCTTTTAAACCCAATTACATGCCTTTAAACCTTGAGCATTACTTCTCGTACAGCTCGTTATTACAGCTCGTTTGATTCTACTGAAAATTTCAATGAGTCACATTCCTTGAAGTAGTACATTTTCGCTCATTAAAGACGCATTCGAAGATGACTGAAGGGCGTTTTTGAGGGCTCTAATAGTTCCTTCCTATTTATAAAAACAAGCCGATCGTA
Organism: Pachydiplax longipennis; assembly: GCA_036926295.1. Taxonomy (NCBI): domain Eukaryota; kingdom Metazoa; phylum Arthropoda; class Insecta; order Odonata; family Libellulidae; genus Pachydiplax; species Pachydiplax longipennis. The sequence continues at coordinate 42,618,255 of JAVFKF010000015.1, forward strand.
ACTCAGAAACTGTTTCGAAATGTCGGCTGCATTCCCTCGATGCCAAAGAATCATCACTTGAGCACGTTCGCCTACACGCACCGCTACGGCGGCCAATTTCCTAAAGATAGAACCCGTGACCAAATCCGAACCCGTGACCATGTACCTCTATCAAGTATCCTTACCATCCAAAACAGACGAAAAAACCAAGTTGATGTGTCTTATTTTAACTATATCACCTAAAAAAGAGGAATTTTCTTAGTTTGACTTTACTTTCCGATAATGAGCAGAATGTAGAAAATAATTATGGGTGAATTATGAGAATAATTATCGATACCAAAAATATGTAAAAATTTGAGCAAGTATTACAAATCGACGACAAAAAATATCTCTAGAAAGAGAGAAATACAATTCCTAGAAATAGTAAGGTGTTACCAGGAATTTTTCTTACAGAACCCAGTTTTTATCTTTCGAATTCGAGGCGATTTCCACTCAATCCTGAACATTTGTCACGAGTTTCTTGTAAAACTACAACCTCATGGTTCGATTACATGAATGAAACAATTAGAGCTCAGTTACCTAAAATGATAAATCAACAATGATCAAGTGCCCGAGTTTCTTTCCAGTTGTACCACTTACTCTCTTATCGTCATGCTCACATAAAAAGAATAAACGAGAAATGTTCGCCACCCTTTGTCTTTAAGAACCTCTCAAAGGCATTTCTCGAAAAGAAAGACAGTACATTCACATAAGTCGGGCGAAGTGGGCCAATCCAATATTAGAATACCTGAGGAACACGCAGGGAAATGGCTTCCCGTTATGATGGCACCACTGTATGACACAAAAATCCACCTGCTACTTCCAGGCAAATGTATTTTTAATGGTGAAAAGTATAAAATGAAAATTCTTCGAAGTCGGCACATAGGAAGCGTATCTATGAAGGAATTTTAATGGGAAAGGTGCGAAAAAATACTGGATAAGCAACATTTTATTTGTAAGGGAAACAAGCTCAACTAGATACCCGTGAATACTTTATATGATGGAACCTAGCAATGCACATGCTTATGTCGGTCCCGCATACCCTGATCCTTCTCTAGTTTAAAGTTCAATTAAACTCACCGTATATTTCTTTTCCCCAAACACACTTGATTGATTTCAACTTGATGCAACTATACAAGTGAATGCGTTAGGTTGGTGTAATATTTATTGAGATTTTAAGCGAGACGAATACACTTGCATTGAATATACAATAAGCATAGAAGACGTATAAAGTTCTTATGACAATAAGATGTATTTATGCTTAATATTACAACAATAATGTATGTAAATGTAATGTAGTTAATGAATAATTACGGTGTTGTTAAAATTTATTTTTTCTTATGAAGTAATTTTAGCGGTGACTCTGGATCTATCAGTAAAAAGTATTTTAATAATGGTTAATTGATATATTTGAAAGAGGGGGCAACACAAATTGTAATTGTATCAGTTTGTAAACCTCGTAAATATGTCGTGATTCACTTTTTAAGACTGGAAATCAAGGGATAAGTCTGCCACCTGACTGCAGCAATCTTTAATAAATATATTAATGAAATATAAGAGGATAACTCATGAAGTAGCGTAATCAATAGCGTTAGACTGAGTTGGCAGGTTGGAAAAAGGGTGACGTCGGGATACAAGTGTAGGTTCTCAACTCCCAAAATATATATTCCTTGGCTTCCAACGTAACAGCTATTTACATGAGTGAATGAGAGAATTATTTCACACATTAAAGCGGGAAAATTTTAAATCAAGCTTGCCAAAAGCTTCTCTATGCGTAACAGACTGTAATACCTCAAGTGAAGAATAAAATACTGGGTTGTTTTATGTCACATACTCTCACAATCGTTAACGTTATGTATTACTGAATTTATTCTCCACCCGTCAGTGGTTGAATCATTCAGAAGAGTACTCCAAATAAAAATAGAGTATATCTAGTTAACTCGTGGAAGATAATTATCGAGGAAGTTACGCAATCACGATTTCTGAAACTTTTTATAACACACTTTCCGCGTAATCTGGTGTTTGTCGATTTCAAACTCAACCCGTTGACAGAAACCGCGATAAAGACATCGCTAAATTATCAATGACCACAATGCGCTGTCGCATTATCGCGTTGCAGAATTCCGCGACGAATTCGGCATCGTAATAAACACTCACTACATTAGCGCCAAAAAAATCTCGTAAATTAAGATAGACACGTTGTAGAGAGATTTTATCGACCGCTTTTACGAATAAATGGGAGCTGGAGTAGTGGAGTAACACGAAGAGTACGCGGCAATGCGGCACTCGTATTTGTGTTCCCATGCATTCCTCACCCCTTACAGAGCCATGGCCATACATAGGGCAGCCACGCCCCCCTCCCCTTGACGCGAGGGGTCAAACCCCTTGGAGGGGATCGATACGGCGGGAGTCGTCATCACCAGACAGCCAAACAAGAGGAGGGGTACTACGATCCTGGGAGGATGCGAAGATGTACGGAAGCAATGGAGAAAGGGATAGGGGAGGGGCAGTGAGGAAGTAAATAAGGGTATAGGGTAATAATAAGGGATAAAGGGATGAATGAGGGCGGCTTAGGGAACAGAAGGGGGAAGGGAAAAAGGTCATCGTTAGGAATAGGGACAGAGGATTACAGAGGAATTGGTAGGCAAACATTTCTTTTTTGGTAGAGATATGACCTCATTTAAAGGCTGGGTATAGGCTGAATAAATTACAGTATCATCCAAAATAACTACAGTAATAGAATCTAATGAAGTAGATAATATTATGTTGTTTTTTGTATTACGTAGAATAAAGTAAATTGCCTTTTTATAGATTGCTGAGGACAATGGAGGTTACGTATGACAACGATAGCAATCTTATAAACAATGGAGAGGAGGTAATGAGATTTTTAACTCCCTAAAGTAATGCATGGCAGTGTGCGAATTGAAAAACATAAGGTGCAAACAAATATGAACTTCATGTATGAGAAACCTGAAGTGGGCAATTCGAGCATAAAATAAGGCTCTAAGGAACAATCATAAGAAAGGGAATAGTGAAAGAATCAAAGTAGAGCATGCCGAGGAATGAGAGATGGACGAGGGAGAGAGAGAAAGGCTCGAGGAAACAATTCAAAACGACCGTAAAAATAATTAGCGTTGCGGAATACGACAATTCGCGCTCAATTGTTTTAAAAAGTGCTCGCGAGGCGCCCGGAGTGGTAGCTCTTTCTGGGAGAGGAGGAGGCCTTTGTTTCGTACCACAAAACGCTAAAGCTGACAATCGATATAAAGATCCTGGAAATGGAAAGGAGTTACAGAATGGAAATGAAAGACGAGAAGGGGCGGACGAAGTGATATTTCGCTTTCATTTCAACGATACCCTTGTTTAGGTCTATTTCCTGATATCAAATCCGAGCCCAATCAGTTCCGATTGCCTTTTACAACGTGACGTGGCAATAAATAAACAGTTGAAGAGAGCGCCAGACGTGCTCCGGCGCCATGTAACGAGGTGCGGATACCATTTCGCACGCGCCGCTGCTCGCCAATGCAACTTGGCCGAGGATTAAGGCTGTCTAATAAATCCCTTAAAGGTCACATCCCTAGGCAAAGGTCCCTGAGATACCGGCGCATGGACCACCTCTCGTAGTTCCCAGACGGAAAGACCTCCTTCAATCGGACTTTTCGACATCGATGTTTCAACTCTGAAACTGTAAATAAACCAGAAAATTTTTCGCGAGGAAACCGTACTCTGTTAAATAACTCAGCAAAATACTACACTTGAATTATATTTCCTGGTGAAAAATGTTTCTCATTTATTTATTATTCCTGTCATGAGATACTACAAAGTTACTGAGCAAAATACTACACTTGAATTGTATTTCCCGGTGAAAAATGTTCCTGATTTATTTACTATTCCTGTCATGAGACACTACAAAGTTACTCAGCAAAATACTACACTTTACAGGATGTATTTCCTTGTGAAAATTTTTCCTGATTTGTTTACTTTTCTTGTCACGGAATACTACAAAGTTACTCGCGAATCTGTGGGATTTATTTCACTTTTGAAATTGGCGTCGCTCGATAATGACGTCCGGTGTAGAGATAGGTCCTGGATGAAGCTGAAAATCCTTCCTTCAACACACACAGGTGCTGCCCCGTGGGATTTACGGAGTCCTAAGTAAGCATTCGAGGGAGCCACAAATATCAATTCGATTCCGTCCATTCGGTCAATAATTGATATTTTTACGAACTGAGAGTTAAATACTTAATTGTAGAAATCAATGATGATTAAAAATTAACTCAGATCTGCTTTGTGGGAAAATGACCGATGTTTTAAAACTCTTGAATTAATGCATGAAATTAAAGCGGGGAATCGCTACTTATTACAATGCCTGAAATGTTTTTGTGCCATTTCGCAACTCGAGCTCTTCCGCGCATAGATTCAATGTTTACACAAATATGGATCCGCATCCAGTGAGAAATCGTCGCGAAATACCGAAGAATTCCGAATGGTAGACTTGGAGGTCAGTCATCCCATAGACTACGTGATGCTTGGAATGTACAAGGCTGTCGAGGTGATCAATAAAATACAAAACTCCTTCGGAATTATTATTCCCATCATTAATGCGAAGGGGATAACAGTTGGGCGGCCATTCTGCGGAAGGCTCCATCCACGTATGTACCCCTCGTGCTTTGATGAGTGACCCCTTTGGGAAATAGCCTCGCCCGCGCTCCGGGATCTGCCTCCAGGAGTAAGGAAAAGAGGGGAAATTCAGGGGACTCGTCGGGGGCGATACCCTCGCGCCGTCGGGTTATGCTCCCCGCCGAACGTTCTCGCAAAGAGGGAATAAGGGAATACGGGAAGGCGGGGAGGGGCGGAGTGAAGTGGCGGGAAAAGAAAGGTCACACCGGCGGGCTGTGAAGATGTTCCCGGAGACATGACAACGACCGGAGGGGGCTCAAGGACCTATCGACATTCGCCGGAACAAGTGGTGAAAAAGCGGCGGCGAAATTTCTGTCGAGATTGGCGACGATTGCGGAATTTCGATGAAATGAATAATGAATGAGCAGTTCTTTGGGTGCATGCCACGGAGTAATGGCGAAGTACTCGGGCGATAATCGTTTTATTTATTATCCCGGCGTAAACGAGCTCGCACTCCATTAATTTCTCCGCAAAGAGTTTTCAGCCGAGGAATTTTTTAATGAATGGAAATTCTATGCTGATTAGTGGGATTAGAGTTGGATGAAGAGCGAAACGGCGTAAAACTTTGGATTGATTATTTTCCATTTACTTTCGGTAAGAGGATAATTACTCACAACTATGGGATAAGTAATTCAGTAGATTCGCGAACGACTATGAAAATCGAGCAGTTCGCTGCTTCACAGAGTAGAAAGATTTCCACAAGTCAATCCACAGACAGTGTGCAACTTGGAACTATTTGAGGGAAAAAACATGTAAAACTGAAATGGCTTTGGGACGTAAAAACTTGGGAATTTAAAAATTATTTTTAATTAACCGATTCTAGGATACTTGTTCGTTCTCTCTTGTTTCATTTAAAAGGAATGGTATTGAAGTTATTCTATTAAAGTTCTAATATGGCAGAAAAGTGATATGGATTTAAGCCCCATCTAAAAAGGATTATCCTTTATTAAAAATGGCAACATGAGTCCCACTAAACTTTCAAGTTGCTGCATCTCCAACAATAGAACAACTGCATTACTTTCATGATCACACCATGATATTTCTAATAAATATTACCACACTGGTAGCCTATATTATCGCAACTATATATTTTAATAGAGATATCAACCGAAATCTGTTAGATGGTCCCAAGATCGAGACCACCTGAACCATTCTAATGCAATTTCATTTTCTTCGATATATATAACCAATAAATGCATTGGTAAAGCAGTCATTGGGCACAAAAGTTTCGTAACATGCATCGATAATTGATAATAAAAGGTTCGATATGAAGGAATTTTATTTATCAGCGCCAGATGTCGCTAAAGAGACGAAAATATATAGAGCAATCACAAGATTGTGATTCTCGGAAATTCGCTAGTTCCGTCAGTTGGATATCTGATTAACGTGGCGAGAAAATTCAGTGGAGATGATAAACCATCAAGGTCACAGTCGGGGGCAACGGCTTTCGGAACGTGCGCCGGCGCCACCACCGAAAAGGTGATTTACTGCTCACTTTAAAAAACAACATTTCTGTAATTAGGTGTATCTTCGATTCGTGATTAGTAATTGCAACAAGAAACTCCCCTTTAGCCTGCTATTTTAGTCATTTACACTTCATCTATTTTGGTAGCTAAGTATCATTCTTTGAGGTTGAATTTTATTTCTTAGAGAAAATATTGCATTTTGAGGCCAAATCTTAATTCCTCCATATAAGTAGAAACTCTCCATGAAGTAGAAACATTATATTTTTTAACTTATATGATTAAGATACACATAAATCTCTTTCATAAAATTTTAATGGCTGTGTGCAGAGGCGTAGCTGCTTTTTTACGCCTGAATTCCCCGCTCCACTCAACACACATCAAACACACTTAAAGAAAACATTTATGCGACATTTAAGCATTAATTAAGCATTTCATTAGTTTTATTGTTACTTTTATTTTTCTTAGAAAAAATTAAAAATTCTTTCTGCAGAAGTAGTTATGATTCTTTATTGGGAGGCTAGGATGGAGGATAAAAAGGGTGGAGGATAAAGAGGGGTTAAATACACGGAATAAAAAAGCTTAATAGGAAATTCAGCTCGAGCTGAATCTTCATGTATAACAAATGCTCCATCTATGTCTATATAGCCGTTATCATGTTAGCTATTTCCATTTTTATTCCATTTTTGTTATTTACCCGTTTCCCACACACTGCAGTCGACATATAGTGCCATCATAAAATAAGTCACTCCTTGGACAGTCCGCCCTTGCTGCGCCCCTGCCCACAGTCAGTGGCGATGACAATTACTTCAAGCACGATATCCAGAACAAGATTTGAGTCATAAAATTACGCGCAGAGGTCAAAGATGTTTCCCCGAATTCAACCAACGCGGAGAAGACGGAGTTTCGGATGACTCAAACGCGAAATCCAATCACGTTTCGGAGGAAAACTGCAACCGAATATCAAAGTTCATTCTCCTGCGTGAAGGACACAGGGGAATGGCAAAACTCGCATCCCAACACCACGACGAATTGGGGAAAAACAACGTTTACGAGTGATTCGTGAGCCCTCTGCAGGCGAAGTTAGAATCGGGGCCATATTGGAGAGGTCACTTCTGTCGATTACATCTTTCGCTCCATCCCATTCTACCAAATTCGATATACGCACACACACGCGCGCGCACACACGTAAACAACGACGGGCAGACGTGTTGTACGCAAGCGCAAACGGGAGGGCAGATTTGGTCCTGCCCGGTTTTACTAACCGTTTCCCTATACGCTGTGATTAAACAAAGGAACACTTAATAAATCGACAGGCTACGGCGACGAAGGTTAAATATCATGAATATTTTAACAAAATTGTGCAAACTCTCACGATGAGATCAAAATCAAAGAAATCAAAAATTTCAAACTGAAAAGGCTCTAGGAAGGATTACGTAACGTTATCAACCATTTATGATAGCTATGCAACACATGGATGTATGACATCAAGAAATAAATTCGCATGAAGCAACATGAGTATTATAGGAAAATGATGTAAATTAATAATTAATGAATAATATTATATTCAAGATTCCACACTGTGATATAAAACTCTCATATTATCCAACACTATTTTATTTAATCCATAAATGGGGAGCCTGCGGCCTTCAGACTTCCCGTGACCTTTTTGGGCGTTCGTTGAGGTCTTTCAGTCACTTCCTAAACACACCAATATAAATATTTTTTTCTTATCCTACTAATGGCTTCACGTGAAAATTGAAGCGGAGAAGGTCCCTCTTTTAGTTTTCTCGCTGAATGAATTAGTTTTCTCGTGCAAAATTCGATGTTTATCTATTTGAATGCAGACAACACGCAACAAAGAGTGGCCTAATGTTTTCAAATGCGTCTTTTCTTATGAGAGACCGAGTGCTAAACGTGGCCTTCCAACGGAAAAAGCTTCTCCACCCCTATATTAATCTATGGTTTCCACGTGGAAAATGATTCAAAGATCCATTACAAAAAGTATAGAATATCCGCTAAATGTAATTTTAAAGAATGTCGTATACTATAAACTCCGTAAAATCGGGCCTATCATTCGGAAGGTATAGATTGTCTGCGTAAACAACGAACTCCGTAAATCACGAGGAGTCGTGCTTTGAGCCCGTCCAGACCGAATCCACTTAGAACGGAGCTGGAAAGTGTACACGCGGCAGACGCTGTCACCTTTTAGTAGCGACACAATACTTTTTAAGACCTTCGTCCTAATAATGCGAAGGACCGCCGAATTCCGCTCCCAGACGGGAACCAGGCCACGGATGACACCGACAATTAGCCACCGAGGAAATGGGGGAGCCGTACCGAATCCTTCGCAATTTGCAATTGGTAATAATAGCAATAAAGCGCAATCGATCATAGACGTCCTTGCAGCCCTCTTCAGTGGGCGGACGATTGCCGTGGGATTTCATCCCACCATTTTATTCAGCCGACCAGCGGCCATCATGTGACCGGAGGAGTCGAACGAGGCCACGGCCGATAAAACGAGATCTGCACCGCCAGCCTCCAAGTCCCCCTTCCCCCTTCTGCAAACCCCCCCACTCCCCCATACTGGCACACGCGCTAGCACCCGATCCACTCCCGGGAGAGATACTTTCCATTTCCTCGTCCACGCGTGATTCTGCACGTCCGCACTCGACCTCGATCCTTTCAATAAGACGTGGCAGAAGAGAGGAATGCCTTAAGAGAGTTTAGCGCCACTTAATCCACAGCGTATTCCCTATCCGACAGTGTTTCGCTCATTCCGACGCGAATAATTTAGCGTTGGCGGCGCGGTTTGTTGTTTCGCGGGTGGTTGCGTCACGGATTCCGCCGTTAATGGAAAGCAAATGAAGAGAAAAAACGTGGATGTTTTGGAGGATTGAAAAAAACACACCGCCATTCAGGAATGCGCAGCCTTCGCGAAGAAGGTAAACTAATGATGCGAGGAATGTAAATATTATTAATCATCGCGTGTGATTACAGGATGAATTTACGAAGCTCGCCGGACTGAAATGATAAGGGAGGAAAAAAACGAGTAATGGCAGCAAAAAAGCACCGAACTATAACGTATACATTTCAGTTTTAGTCTTAGGCATTCACGAGAGTATGACGAAGCGTCATTTTGCGGCATATCATTTAGAAACCTAATAGTCGGTCACTGGCTAAAACATATTGTACCAAACTAGCGTTTTATTTTGCTTTCTATTTCAAAAAGTTTCAATAAATCCAATCGACCTTAACTTCTGTGAAGAATTCAAAACTGTTTCTCTATAACTGTATCTCCACTCAAGTGATTTTCATCAGCGGCGCTATTATATTATGCATGTAAATGTTCCTTCGCCGATTTAAGCAGCTGCATCGTAATCGTTTTTAAAAGTTTCCCGTCCATAATGAAATCAGAAAACAAAGCATAACAGAATACAAATCGCCATACACCTCGGATTGATACGGGGAGAAAGTAGATTGATATAATCTCTCGAAATAGGTCAACCAATTAATTGACCCATTTAAACGAAATTCGTGAATAAATTAATGGAGCGTGTTCGAATCCGAATGTCGATGGCAGCGTTTCGTCCAAAATGCAACCCGCAAAACAAATCCATTCGCATATTCGACTTGGAAATAAAGCGAACAAGTGAAGCATGAACCGAATCAAAATTCAAACACGGTACACACAATGGAAGTGCTTCTTTGGAACTCCGGGAGACATTGACGTCATTTCACTCGAAATCCAGCCGCGAAAATTCTTTTCTCGCCTAAATGCCAATGCCTCGGACGTAAAAACCGTCGGTTTGATGTTTGCGAACGGCGACGGTGGGAATACAAACACGTCGATTTGGGAGTCTCAAGGACACACGCCGAAAGCAAGGGCCATGGACCTTTACTTCGCACGCTCGACAACTGAAAAGAACTGGTTCCGTAAAGAAATTTATCGTCTGAGGGAGATAAACAAACCAAGGCTGTTCGTCGGGGGGAATCATAGGCGCAAAGTCCGCAGACATTACGCCGAGTTTTATAAAAAACAAGAGTGGAAGCGCCATGCGATATCGTGACTCATATGCACGGGAACGCGAAGGATAGGAGTGGGTGGCGAAGGCTGTGCTTATAAGGAAGGGGCAATTGCTAGACTGGGACGGAAGGATATTCTGAAATGCTCTTTAGGATCAGGTTGGAGCGGAGCGTGGGAACTGAACCTACCGGAAGGACATGAAAAAATGATCGACTATGGTTACTTTATTGATTTGATTTAATATGAAATGCTTCAAAAGTCGGAGCTTACGTTAATCTTCACACATGTTCATCTACTTGGCAGTGATTCAAAGCTTTCGCCGATAACTTTTGCATGCTAGATTAACTATATAATATTTGAACTATAGCGCGTTCCGGTAATTCTAGTCAGTAAATGCGATTGTATGGGAATTAAATACCATGTATTTAATGTATGTATAATATTGTATTGTATGGGATTTAAATGCCATGCTGTAAGAACAGCCTCATTGCGGTGTACCACCACCAGTCACTAAAAATGACGTGTCACGGCTTACGTTGGAAAAACAACTATGGTTTTCAGCTAACAAACCTACTCGGAAGATCGGAACGTGGTATTGTTATATTATTTCCTATTAATCACAATATTTGCTAAGCTTATTTCCCGGATCGGCCACAGATGGTCGATCAAGAGATCGCTTTCATCACGCGTATTTTTCGTATTGCTCATTAGCCAACCCATGAAATAATATGACATCGGTGCGTCGAATTAAACAATATTAATAATTTCAGAATGATGATTCACAACCTTGAGCATGGTAGAAAGCAAAATTAACTCCAATCAGTTCTTTTCTCGGTCATAATTCTTTCGTGCGTCAGAATATCTATGGATATATGTTATGTTCGTGGAAATAAAGGAACGTAAGAAAAAGATACGATTTTCCCTCTTACTGGGAATCAGGACAGCTGCGGAATTCGCAGGTAATCGCGCCCTCCGTGCATAAATCATTTTGCTATTTTAAATTGCGGCAGACCTTTGCAACTTAACCCTAAGCGGAAATAGCTATCTATTCACGGAAACTTCCGTCTGGAGGTAGATTTCTACGAATTCCGTTTCCTTCGAGGAAATATCAGCGCATTTACTGGCAACTGGTCTTAGATAATCATGAAAACTTCTATTTAATTCATTTCTAGGGCGAATAGCGGGATAGTTTCGTACATACACATGATAATATGCATAATAGATGCATAATAGTAAGGTTAGGAAAGTATATGCCATTATGAATACAGGATACGCGATTCCGAGAATTGGAGGAGAGGATAAACATAGTAGTAGCATTGTTAAAAGTGCTTCGACATCTGAGGACATTTTGCACTCGAGCCTCCACCGGAGGTCGAACCCAGAACAGCTTTCGCCAAAGTTGAACACTTGGCATTGCCCACTTTGCTATCCGGGATAAACATATATCAATTCTAAGGTTGTGTTTGTTTTCAACCTTACTATTTGAAGATCAGTGTTTTTGTAAATATTTGCGTAGCCCCAGACAATGATCCTTGTGACGCATTTCATAATGGTAATATTAATATATTTTAGCCTCGAAGCATTGAGCAAATGTCAACATGTCATTGGGTTATGACGGGAATAAATCGGATACATTAATATATAAATACATGTGATGGTGATTATTACGTAGGATATACAGGGAGGATAATTATGTAGGATTTTCTTTCTTTTGTTAGGGATGTACAGTATCATTGATAGTATAAATGGATAGAATAACATTTCGGGTATAAAATAAATCCTAAACAGTAAAATATTGCTTCATGTCTTCATGCGTTAGCAGTCCGTTGTAAATTTAAAAACAATATACACTCACTATGTAAAACTCTGCTATTTAAAGTAAAAATAGTAGAATTTTACAAAGTGAGTGCATATTTTTTCCTGTAATGGCATTCTACAAAGTTACGGCAAACTCAATTGATCTTACGTTGTACATTTACTGAATAAACCCGCTGGTGAACTCGCTTTCCAGTAAATACCGAGTCGATAGAGAGTAAAACCATCTAAATTAGAATCTAAGTTGAGTCCTTACTGCGTTACGTCCGTTGTAGATGAACCTAGAATAGGGGCCGGTTGATCCATAGTTTTGACGTAGAGGGGAAAGATATGGGGATATAAGAGGGGATGACCGAAAGGGAAAGAACCGGACGACGGGGACGTGGCAGATGTAGGTATCGTACGGCTATACATCGAAGTGGATGGGGAAAACCGACGCGAGGTCCCAAAAAAAGAAACTTTTAGCGAGAGAAAGGACGGGATGAGATCCATTTTTGGCGCCCGTCTTCCGTGAAAGCGCTTCATAAAATCAATCCGTTCTTTCTCGAGACGCGCACACGTTCACGTAAATTCCGAATGTTTCCACTCATGAAAGTAAAATCCGGAGAGCGTCTTCCAGAGCCAATTTCGCTCCATCTGCGATCGATTTCCCAACCGTTGCGATCCGCCGTTTTCGAGGAGGATGGCGTAAAAAAAGACGTAAAAGGCGCCGACGGTTGCGACAGCTGAAGATGCATGGCTTAAATAATTAATCCGAAGCGTGGGATCGACTATTGAAGCACCTTTCAACTTCCCAGCATAACTACCAGAAGTTATCGTTCCCACTTTTGAGAGATAACCTCTATATGCGACAGTGAATTTTTGAAGCGACAACATTTCTGAAAACAAACAACTTCTAGTCTCAACAAAAACTTCCAGCATACATCCGCTAGATGTTGTGTTTATTTTCCTCGAGATAATGACGACACTTGACCTAAATAAGTGACTTTTTCTTCGTTTCCCGTGTACATATCCAAGAGGTGACAAAGCAATACACCTTACCTTTAAAAATGGTTACATAATTTTTTCTTTTATTATTATGTAGCATAGATATGGGTAGGACGCGCCCTAAATATGGGAAATAAAACAACAGCTATTCTAAGAGAATTTATTCACGCCAGTCTGATAAGTTGCTATACGTTATATCCTGCTAAAACACTAATACTAATCGCACCTTCAAAAATGGAGATGAAACGCAAGAAAATGTGATTCGTGAGACACATTTCCAGCTTACTTTCTTAAAAGGGAATTGAGGTGATGAATCTCCTTGAATAGACCGTTTCCTGCAATACGACCTTGTCCGCAGGATTTCCGAGACCCCTTCCCAACACTCAAACAACGAAACCAATTACTATCCACTCATTGATACGCTTATTAGCAATAACCAATTACCGGAGATGGGCTTTTCCATATACATCCGGCCAACGTCATTCGATTCCCTTACGGGATTGTAACCTTCATGCATGAGATACCACATTCTACGAGATGATAGAAATTCGTATACATCGCGGAGTAGTACTGAAATGTATATCAAAGCACTAAAGAAATAGAAGAGAATCTTAAAATTAATATACCAATCTAATCCATAATTTCTCACCGTACTTCGTGGAAAGACATCATGATTAAATCAAAAACACTTTGTAATTTCCACACTATATATATAATAGAGACTACCGGTTTCGGCACAAAGCCATCATCAGGTCAAGTCATAGTGTTATAGTAAGTCATAAGTCATAATATATAGTGTGGAAATTACAAAGTGTTTTTGATTTATTCAATATACCAATCGGTAATTTTCGCTCGAACTTATACGCCTCCACTTTGAAAGCTATTAGCCAGAGTTTTTTTTAATTAAGAAACCAGGTATGGACGGAAAGAGAGCTGCAAAATATATTTGAGGAGGTAGGAGGCATGTGGGCTCAAATCGTGACTATGTCGTTGGAGAACTGCGAAGAGGACGTCATCGACTAACAGATACTCTCTCTTGCATCACGTGAAGGGAAAGCGAGATCCAATGAACCTGTACTTGCGATGAATATGGCAAAACTTTAATACCGATCCAGGGAGTTATGGACTGGTTGAAACCTGTGCTGGATAGTCTGTATGCCAAGCTCTGACTAAGAGCTCCACAATTTCACATAGAACGTCTGAGAGTATGACGATAAGGAAGGAATTGAGCAGCATTCCTGTTTAGATTTATTTTAATGCAAAATGGACCTGGATCGAGTAAAAGAGTAACGTTGTTGCATCATTATTTAAGAAATCTATAAGCTCGCTCCGAATACTTCATTTCTTTTCAGTGTTAAATTTATTGAGAGAGGTTTAATGGTGTAGGTATTTTACGATGCATATTATTACGCCTTCTTTTTATAAGATTCCTTTGTATTTTAACATTTGTACGTTTGTATTAAGTGTCATCGTACTTCAGTACTATGTTTTACATACAATGATTTTTGACAAAACAAATGGTGTACGTACAATGTAAAAGCGTTTCGATAGAACAAGAAAAAGAAACTCGTTGATCACCTTACAACGTAAAAGCATCGAATTTGTTAGATGTAAAAACATTATAATAGTAGAGAAAACACATAGTACTTCATTCGCTGATGACGTGGACTTTCGTGATGTAGTTAACGTGATGTTGCGTTAATCTCACCAAAATGGCAAACTACAGAAATAGGAGTATAGGAAAATCTTCCGTAGCAAACAAACAAAATAGAGCGAAAACCATTTTGGCAACCCTGATGATTCAGCAAAATACAAGGATATGAAAGGGGTGATAATGGCCGCTGAAAATGCCGCTTTAATGTATTGACCACGTCCATTTCGAGCAAAAGGAAGACAACTCCCATTCTGCGCAAATAATTATTTTCCTGTGCGGGCGATATTGATTGTGTACACTTCCTTGTAGCAATGAAAGTAACAAAGCAGCGTAAATTTCCTCGGCGCGCACGTGAGTCGATAAGATAGAGCGTACGAGGAGAGCGTACGGGTGCAATGCACTGGAGGCGCGCGCAACGGCCACGCCCCTTTCTCCGCCAAAACATAAACAATGCCGGGGCGACACAACTATAGCGTAAACTCATTTTCTTCCTACACACCAGACACATATATCGATTGGTAAATGTGGACGAATCATAAGAAATGATCCTGTGTTCGAAAGGAGCAAATTATGAGAGTTGTGGAAAGAATGGATGGAAGCTACCCTCTATAATTCCAGTATCTCTTCTGTTATACATTGATTCCAAGGCATTTGCTTCCTTCATCCAAATATATATTCTGCGGCACTTAAGACTCCTTCATTAACCTCCTCCTAGTAACGTCTTTCATCTATTCCTCCTATATATTTACTTATTTCTTTATGCCTTCTAAGTATTTATGAATCCTTGGGCTTTTCGTGATTCCAACGTTTCTTAATCACACTATTGCATTTCTCTAATTTCATAAAGCATAACTAGTTTATGATCACTACCCACATCACAACCAGGATAGCCATGACTGGATGTAATTTGATTCTTGTATCTCTGTTTAACTATTGTAAAATCGAAAATGAAGTAAAATAAAATAGATTGAAGCAGACCGAGTGAAATGCACATAAGCCGAATGTGGGTACTAATAGGAGAGAATGAGAAAAAGTTCTTTGAATGCACTAAATAATAAGCTGAAGAGTATGAAAAAGAGTATAGTTTTATATGGGGCCAAAGTTGTATTCAATTAAATGAATGACTGGAGCGTAATGCCTTTTAAAAAATGCTTTTAATTCGAATGGAACAGCGTAGTTGATTTTTATCCACGTAATAAACCGATGAATCAAAATTTTCTCATGGCATAAGCGGATGTTCCCAGAACGGAGAGACCTGACAGACGGTTCTGCTTTACTGTTTCGTGACTGATGATAAGAATCGTAATGAAATCAAAAATTCCTTCTTTCCAGCGGACATCGAAAATAAACATGGGTTTGGAGATATCGACCGGCGAAGGCTAGAAAATATCGGCGAAATAAATATAACCTGCTACTAGCAAGTAAAAAAAATCAACCGCGCATTTATCGAGCGTTAAAGATTCGTTTTTGATATTGCTATGATTACCATAAGAGCGCCTCTGTGTGCCGGCGATTGATAAAGTCCCTTATTGATCGTCCGCGGCGGCATGAATCGTGGGCGCGGTGTAGATGGCGGATTAATTAAACGGGAGTAAGGGCTAAAACAAATAGAGAATCGATGTACGGAACATTACCCCTGGTCGTTATTCTGCTTTGGAGATACACATCGGCGAGGATGGTGCTCTTAACCGAGCTTTTTGTCATCCCGCCATCTCTCTTCTCCAGCGTGAGAACGATACGAAGAGTTTTCAAGCGTTGGTTTTCCTTCGCTGAATGGGGAGGATAATGTATTTTAATGCCGTATGTGCTGGCTTATGGATTCCCATTGTTCTCCCTATCGCATGGGGATTATCAGGCAGATGGGGCTCGATTACGAATATTTAGGATAAAGATTTACTTTTGGAATACAATATTCGCTACGCATATTTCAGGATCGCAGCGTTCGAATAAATTTGGCATTTAAATAAAAGAGAAAATATGGCGAGAAACGATCATCAGTTCTTAACTATAAATATAAGTATGATTTGTCTACGGCTACATGAAATGCCGATAAATCTTAATTATTGAATAACGATCTATCAGCGTATGCTTTTTTATCGAAATCTCCGTGGATAAGATTTACTTTCACATTACGAAACTTATTGTTCATCTAATGGAAATTTTCACGGTGGAGCTCATCGAGAGCGATCTTATCACACAAAACCGTAAAATAAAAAGGAGTTTGTTGTTGATTGATGTTGGATTTCGCTATGAACAAGCGGAGTGAATCTGTAAAGTTTTATATTTTTTGTATATTTGTAAATGTGGTTGACAAACTGATGAAGATATATGTGGCTTGCCAAAGGAATGATGCAAACAGTGAATTTGTAGTAACTGTAGTCATGGGATAGTTTTGGTGTAAATGTATTAGTAGGGGTACAAAATGGATCTTATCTAGATTAAGTAATGTTGTTGTTTAAATTGTGTTCCAATTCTGTTCGTAAATATAGTGATGTTATTTCGGAATGTTAATCTGTATAAGACTTCTAGGATAAGGAATTGTGGAGCGTGTTTGTATAATTGACAATGTTTGGGACTACCACTTGACGATGCAGTAAATGATAAATTAATAAACAAATCCCAAACTTTTACATTAATTCTAATAAATTAAATTTCTCCGAATAGAAAGAGCGGCAATTCAGAAAATATTCTGTAATAAATTCAAATAGTATGTTCTTGGATAAGTTCCTCGCTAAACCACCCCCTTCATCCGGATCTAGATAACAAACTGGCATATAATGCAAGAGAGGCGATTTCCTTTATTTGTACCGTGTTGTACACCATTAATTTTCTTCCACGGTGCGGCTCTCCGCATCGCAAAGCCGGGGCTACATATTTATGAATGGAATGGACACTTGCGTGAGATTCCATTGTCGAGGATTGCTGTACTTATGCCCTCGAACCGTAACTACCCACTGCCCATTCTTCATCTTTATTCCCCCCTCTTCGGTCTGCCGTGAACGTTGTATGCCCCCTCGTGACCTCTCTCTCCCCCTTCAGATAAAGCGTAATCTTTTCTCAAGCGTCACTTGTCACTGGGATATGTCACGTATACACTCCAAACCGATGGCCATTTCGATCGTCACAAATATATAAGACAGTCATTAACGTACACGAATACACCACTCAAAAAGAACTGGAGCAACGAAGCGAAAATGTAAAGCAAATAAAGTGAAATTGAGGCAAACAATTCATCAGCCCCACCGTCGCATTCGGTGGTGGAGCTGAGAAGAATTGGGTCCCTCTCGATCGATCCAAGTTTTTATTTTGCCGGTGAATCGTCCTGGGACGACTTTAAGGCTTTATCATGAAAATTGAGGTTCATTCTTTGCACGGAGGGCTGTCTTCAGGCACGATTCGGAACGTGGATTGCCAACTGGAAAAAGAGCGTACCTTGACAGATTATCAGTGAAATAACATGCTTATAATGGTGATATTATGCTCAAAGAAGACATCCGAATGTAACTCAAATAAATTATGCGCATTGCAGTATCCTTCGTTAATGTTCAATCGATATGAGTACACGTAATCCCTAAAAACCGCGGTTCAAGTTTACATTTTTTCATTTTGTAAACATTCTCACTGTACGCTTTATGATACTTTGAGCATAAACTGCGTAGGTTGAGCTTTGTTTATTTTCCGAAGGTATTTTAAATGACTGAATTTTGATGATTAAATAAGAGAGAGCTTGCTGAACGTTTTGCAGCATTTCTGAAAGAATTGTAGTTTGGTTAAAGAATTTCCCGAAAATATTCGTATTTTATGTGAAATTTGATAATTATAATTATACAGTACATATTCATTCAACTCTTTTACAAGCCGATGACTCTAAATTTTTATTCTCTTAACCTATACCTTTCTACAAAAACTTGAGGTTGCCAACCATGGTTTTACCCACCGTGGCATTTTTCAGGAACGTAACAATTGTGAATTTAGATCATTATATTTTGGATTTTCCTATGCTTCGACTTGAGAAGAATTGATAAAGAATGTTATTACACGGAAATTGCATATCAAAATCTTTGAAATTTTCAAAAATCTCTCAGGAGGCTACGAGCGGTTAAAACATTCCGAATAATTAAACTAAGCCATAATGCTTCGCTAAAAATAATTTTAAACATAACTTTAGAACCATTACCTCAACTACACCATATCAGTGATATAACTGTTACAATTCACGTACAACCAGACAAGCTTGGACAACTCATCAGAAACTGAGGACTCAATAAGAACGTCAAAAATGTCGTTTTATTACCCTTTTGACCTCGCTTCGAAAAACTTCGCCTCTATTCTTAGATTTAATTTGGGATTAATGATTTCCATGGTCGGCGGGCATATCTCTCTCTTATGTTAGAATTATCATGGCGAAGCAAAAATCGCTAGACAGTGCGTGATGCGGCAACATGAAATCAAGGAAGGAATAATGTGTTTCTAAAACCACGAACGGAGATATTTTTATACATTTTCAATAAAACCAAGGCCACTGAGCGCGACCTCACGAAAGGTCCCACTGGGAGCCGACCTCAGATATTCAACTGGCGTGGGAGAGATTTCATTTCGCGCTCTCAACGACAAATCAAAATTTCCTTTGAGACTTTTTTCAGAGATTGAATTAACTTCGTTCTCGAGTGATTACTGACCACAGACATCATAAGTATCAACACATAACCATGAATCAACGCTTCAAAAGCTGTTTTATCAGCAAACTGTAGCAATCAAAACAATTTGGATCGAATTTTACAAGGGTGATACACATTGGAAATTTACGTAAGAAGAATCAAAACATACGTTTAAATATTGATTCTATGCTGTGTTCTTCCGATCCGTGTCAGCAATAATATGGTTGCCCTGGGCAATTAAACAAAGACGTCCATGGTCAGAGCTATGCTCCTTTGACCTCCTTAATAGGAAATCATTACAGTCATCAAATGTCCTACATATTTGCGAGCTGTATCGTATCTATGTTTTGTAGATACGCAAGGAAATGTAACGGGTTTCTTCCATAGAAAAAGATGACAAAATATTTCAAAACTCTCTTCGCATTACATCAATATCAAATGTAAGATTGAAATATGGAACCCAACGATTTGGCTGAAATTCGTGAGTGTTCTATACCCTAAAGCACTTAACTCTAGAGCCGATTAAAATCGCCACTACTGCAAATCATTAACTGCAAAACTGAAGAGGGAATGAGGCTCCCAAGTGAGGAGTTAGGTACTATGCCCTTGCTTTCCTCACTGAATATAGCATGCTGCAAGTGGAAGAATTCCCCATAAGCGCAGCAGAACTACCATGCGAATAACACTTCATAACATTCAACGAGGAGTGAGGATGACAGATGAGCATCATTCCAACTTCAAATTAAAACCGACTTTTAGGTAGTTCCACGTAACACGGCTATATGAAGTTACGAGCAGTTTTTCTCCTCACTATGGAAGGATAAACGCTAAATGGTAATTTCATTCGTGTCTCACTCGTATAGAATTTAGCAAGATAGTCATTTACATTCATATCTTTCAGAATCTAGTAGTAGTTAATCAGGAAAAGCGGGAGTAGACGCATTTCATGAAGCAATGAATTGAGCAATAATATAAAATTAACGTCAAAGATGGCGTACACACATTGAAAAATGTAACTGAACGGTAATCATCGTCCATTATATGTTTAAAAGAGAAACTATTCAGTCATTTATGGGTTTTCATGATATCGCAATTTAGTAAATTTCGACCTTATTCCAGATTTGGAATTAATTTGCAATCCAACCTACAGGATGGAAATAACTCATTGTCAGTTTACTACGTAAAACTGACTGACGACTTTCCTTATCATAAAATACCGCACGGGAATGTATTCATAACTTATTTGTCATCATTTTATCAAGTTGACGTACATTCATGATACCTAAAACGCGTCATCTGATTTTTTACATCGATATATCAAACCGCATGCTTTTTTTTTAGCTTCCATGCCTCACGGCAGCAATTTCCTGGTAATCAATGTTTACGAAAAGTCAAACAGATCATTATCTCTTGTGAGGTTTGTTTTAACGTTCACAAACATTTTCTTATGCGATAGAATGTAGGGTTTCATTTGGAATCAGTAAAGAAAATAATAAAATATTTGTATATTTATGTAACTTATTTCCTCGCACATATAACATAGTATATATTTCCAAATTATCTTACTTAAAACGCGATGGACTCTTGATTCTCGAAACAATCCAATTGATTTGTCGATATAGAAATGTAAATGGTACGCACGAATATCATAACGGTCCTCATAAACAATATTTCTGTACAAGAGATAACATAAGGAAGTTTTAATTAGGAAATCAATTCAATCTCGCAATAAAGAATCAAATGTAGTCATTATAGAAGTAGAAATAGAATATGCTGATTTAGTAATTTAGGAATTTAGTCTGAAACCTCGTATCCCTTTCCCTCAGAATAGAAAAACTCAGGTAAAAACATTCACTGCTTAATTGAATTCCCTTTTTATAACTTTGCTGAATATTCCCACAAAGTAAATGAGTATTACTATATTACGTGTTTGAAATGATGTTTATTCATCGAAAATAAGAGAAAAATTATTTACTATGGATGCTATACGAGTTATTAAAAGAGGATTAAGTTTGTTGGCGAAAGATTGCTTCCTTCTCTTCTTTAGAATTGCCGAACTCCACGAAGCAACCTCCAATTCAGTTGAATTGATTTCTTTACCTCTAGCACTTTCCGGGAACAAGGTAAACAAACATCACAATAGCGCGAAACAAACGTTTTTTCAAAGACATTACAAATGACCTTTCCGGAAAATTCTTTTCGAAGATATATATCCTTGTTACGGAGGTGCTCATAGCACGAATATTACTCAACCCCGCCCTTTCGAAAGGCTGCTTTGTTTAAACATATAGCGAGAGATAGAATCTCGGCTATTGAATGGGTAGTGCAGGCCACGCTGCATTCTTATAACATACATCGCGACCTGTTCTATTTCTTAGAAGGGAAGGGAAAAACCGAGTTTCACTTTCACCTACACCAGAGCATTACTCAACCGAGTTTTTCCTTGGTACAAATGCGAATGTATCGCCAGTCAAGGGCTGTCGCATATCTTTTGCAAACGCCCGATCGTGGTTAATTTCCAGAGGATATTAAGGAAAAACAAATGCAGTTATAGTCCGCGGTAATCCCGTGATTCAATCTCCTCCGCGCATTTCCAGGTAGCTGTTTATTTTATGAGTTAGCGAAGATTGCATTGGCTTGACAGCATCCTGTTTCCTTGTTCGAAATTTCCTCCGCGAAGATGAGAAATCGGCTCTAGAAACTCTTTTAGCGATGACTTACAATGGAAACTTCGATATCACGAGCGCAGAGGAAAGAGGTTTGCTATTAACATTAATATCGGAGATGTCAATTAAAAGCAAAGCTCGCGAGTCCCTGGGTCATAATACCGAATCCCTGATAATGACTTGAATGGGCCTACGTAAACAAATGACGAGTGAATAAACACAGTTTCAGTTGGGGACGAAAACACATGCATCGTCGTTGGCAAAATTTGGTAAACATGCATTTCTCGAATGATCATTTTAAGAGTAGAATCTAGAACTTCGATCCATGAGAATAGTTTAACAATTAATAAAGGAACACAGAAATCAGAAAACTGTTGAAGACTCAGGATAAATAACTACTAAAAACTAATAACTATTGACTATAAAATAATTAACTAGTCAGACAACTGAGATTACAGCCAATGTCATTGAGGAGATTTTAAAACAATACTGCACATTAATTCTGCCGATGTTTAACCACTCTGGTTATATAATTACGCAGATTTAACTAAAGTATGTAGCCTGTTCCATATTATATGAAAAACAAAAACACTGCACGTTCTTTAATTCGTTATGAAATGTAGGGATATAAATTTATATATAATTTTTACCATGAACATGGCTTTGGAGCACTCAGATAGTAACGTGGATAGTGCGTTTGCCTTTGGTGCAAGCGGTCCGAGTTCGAGTCCCGGTGAGGGTCCATATGTGCGAAATCACCTTAGCTATCGAAACAATTTCAACAATTTCACTACGAAAATGGCTTTCAAACGACAAAACAGTGCATCGTGACAGATAGCATTTCCGAATCAAGAATAACAAACAGTGAATTCGTTCATAAAAAGTTCACTGTTTATCTTTGATAAAGGACAACAAAAGTAAAATTACGAAATGACGTGGCCTAACTTTTTCCACGCGGAAATGACATGTTTACGTTGTATATGTTTCGAGGAAAAAGAGCACGAGAACAAAGGTCCCTTTCTGAATTTTTAGGGCGTAAATTTCGACCTCGGTTTGAAGTGGAGAGAAAAAAAGAGGAAGTACGCGCCAAGTAACTTGTCCCTATAACCTTAGCCTTGTTTACATCCATTATACGAAACACACGGGAAATTATTCGCCCAACCACACGATCTTTTGTCGAGCGCCTTTTTACACATTTTGTTAACGCATTACCTCACTTTCTCGTCGGCGAAAGTTTTTACTTTCCTGTCGAGTCGGTTATTGCTTTTGAATGGAAGCATCTAATCAAATCTCGTGCTTCGGCGTATCGTTATTTACCTTCGGGATCAATGCTTTCCAGGGAATAAAGTAACGTTTCTCTCGCGGGATAGATTACGTAGGACGGGTCGTCGTTACCGATTCCCTCGAGCGATGCTAAAAGAAGTGTTTACTGCCGATTCGATAAAAAATCGAGAAGTAGCTCGAGAGGCGAGACGGAGCTTTGCATATTCTCCTTCGGATAGGTCTTCCCCATCTAGCATATACGCGAGGTTTCACGTCCTCGCTCCCAATAAGGCTCGAGAAAAAGCGGAACGGGTATGAGGGCGGCTGGAAAGTATGACTCCCCTTCCTGACGACGTCATACTCGGCAACGAGAGCTACCTCAATTAGTTTCAAAGATTTTCAAAAGGCCTGAGAAAAGTATTATTGATATCAACATATATGTATTCCATATTGTGTGTTGCCACTCACTCGTGTTCTGTTAAAGTAAACTGAGGTTTACAGAAACAATACAAACAACATGAAATATATATGAAGATTGAATATAGGTACCCGATAGTTAAAACCTATTTTGGTGTTAGCATCAAACTAGAATAAATATAAGGCGGATCACCGGTGCAGAATCAATATTGAACTTAGAAAAAATAATAAAAATGGAAGTGATTTAACATGAAAAAGAAAATGTTTTCTTTACTCTTGTCTTTAAAAAATAACACGTTAAAATTAAACAATATAATAATATGTACATCTTTTAAATATATATTTTTGTGGTTGAGTCGATGCGAAACTCTGGGTGTTTGCGAAGTGTTTGTATACATTTTTGCTATAAAATTGGTAAAACTCAATCGAGTAGGCAACGACAGAATGACTGAAAGCCATTGAAATTCTACATATGACTACAAAGTTCATGCTTTCAGCACTCACAGTTACTCTACATGAATTTAAATTACCGAACGAACATTTGAAATGCCTCTTAAAATTATTTGACAACTTCATTCCCGCTAGAAACACACAACAAACGAATTATTGTAAACAGCGATTGATCATTTAACTAGCACCTCTCGGAAAGCATTCAAACAGGTAGATGTAACAATGAATTGAGCAATGATATAGAAGTTTGCGGTTACAACTTCTTGTATACTAGATTTCAAATGTTTCGATATTAATATTTTACCGTCAACTTCAAGGTAGGGATCTAATGAATAGCCAAAGGACCCACGACATGAAGGATTACAACTTATATTTCTAAGAATGCATAGCATTTCGTGCACTTTTACCTTCACAGAATGACACCTGCGTTTACGTAAGTTTTCGATGAGGTCACCGAACAAACGATATATTCCATTATCCTTACCACCACCTTATGAAAGAGTGCGATTCAGAAAGAAAATAAGCACAACTTTCAAATTTCGCGAGCCTGTGACGAAACATGAACTGCACGACAGAAAATCCTAAAGCGGCAAAGATTTCCATCGAGCGAATGATCTGTGTACGCCGAAGGTTTGCACAATTGCACAGAAGTATGGGAGCAATTGAGTTTTGAAAAATATAATCTCCTTTTTTACGCCGCTCTTCCTCGTCTCGGATTTCGGTAATAAATATCCATTGAAGGAAAGAGCGCAGCTTTGTAGGCAAAGCAATCTTTAATTGAGATCGTATATAGCCTCTGACCCGAATCGGTGTTTGTTTTCCGGATCTACTTGTTGTGCAACATCCACGGTGAAAGGCCGCTCTTTCATTCTTCGGAATTTCACCAACCTCTTTTCCACTTTCTCTACATTTCATCCCGCGTGCAGAAAAAGCCATTTCAGGCCAACGTGCGCTCGCTCATGATCGATGCTGCATGTAAATCTTGGCGTAAGGCTTGGTGGAATCGGATCGAGGAAGCTCACTTCCGCTACACGAGTTTCCCAGAATTCGAGCAAACATCGTTCTTCTAATCAGTAGAGATTAAATTAAAATAGTCTTTCATTTCCTAATTAAGTTTCATGAAATGGTTCTAGGTCTTAAGTGATTGATTTAAACCGGACAGGAAGAAGATAAATCTTGCTTGAGATTCTCAAAGAGTGATTTCCTTTCCTCGTGAAAATTCCGCAGGAAATTGGATGTTTCGGTCACAGTTTCGCGGAATATCATTTCAGGAGGATGATAAAGATATTATTATTTAATTGATACACGTGTTTTTGATATGGCATTCTTGGTATGGTAATTGGGACAATGTAAGACGAGCTGCCATCAGAAGATTTATGAGAGGTTTTCCTTTTGAAAAGTGTAAATACTGAGCAGAATACTTTTCCCTAACTCGAGTTAATTTATTTTGACTATGATAGCATAGATATAATATCATAGCATTTTTATTGCGTTATTTTAGGATTTTTATAGTGCATACATAGATGACTACTAGATGTGGTTGCCACCCTGAGCAACTCCAAGTTTCCTCAATAATAATAAAGGAATACCATATGGAATTGTAAGAAAGTCCATAGAGAGTACTAGGACTTTTCTCATTCATTTTATAATATCTCACACAACAGTAAATATGCGGATTCGATATTTACCTGCAGAAACCAATGAGAATAATGTTTCAGTTAACAGGACGATTTTAATAATTTTAATTTTCGATTAAGTACCTTGATTTATACTTCGGTTTGCCACAAAAAAATTGGTATAACTAATCACTTATTACGTATTCGACTTATCTAAAATTTTTGGATCATTGACCAGGTTATCATTGGGCCCAAACCAACTGTTTCATTATGCGTTTTTACGTATTTCATGAATAATTATCTTAGTATGAGAAAATAAATTTAATCATACCTCCCAAAATTTTTCATCTTATTTTTAAGACATAGACATAAATTCGAGACTCGATTAAAGCGCTCGAATACACCCTTTATAAAATAAAAATATTATTCAATAAGTCGTTCAGTTCAATCATCGCGCTTAAATGAATTTTACGACAGCAACACTGAAGACATTCGTACGCTAGAAAGGGATCACACATATGAAGCAGTATTACTCGCAAGTCGCTTGGTTAAATGGATGCGGCGGTTCTCGGACTAGGCACTTTTAAACGAGATTAGTAGGTCAAATGGCTTGTCGCGGCTGTAATTATCACCCCATTGGTGCGTAACTATTGAACAAAGGTTAACCGCATGAAAACTGCGGTTGGAGGGAAGAGAACACAAACAATAAATGTCTCTTAACCGAGACATTCGATCCCTTATAATAATCACAGAGAGAAATCGTCCACAACATTATTTGATATATACAACATGAGATGACAAAAGGAAATCCCCCAAAGCAATAACGAAAGACTAATTCAAATTCGTTTACACGATAAGAAGCTGAGGTTTATCCTTGGAAAGCTTTCTCTTTTCATCAAAATTCGTTAATTTGCTCCAATAATTATATTCGGAGCTCAATAATAGTAAGATCGCCTCATGTTTATGCCGAGATTCAACCTTTATAACATCTCTTAACACCGGTGGCAGTAAAAATACTAAAAAAAGGACCCCGTTAAGTAATAACATACCTTGTAATGAATGCACATATGGTCAACAGCTTATGTAATGCGGCAAAACCGTCCACCGGTGTTGAAAAACAAATTCGCTCGCGAAAATCTAGGTCATCTCCGTCGTCCTTACATTTTATCGCAACTCCGGCTGAAATTTTTAATCCGTTCAGATTGCTCGAGTGAGGGGAATCAACGCTCGAATAAAAACTCCAAATAAAGCCACATACCTATACTTGCCAAGAAATTAAGCCCCGTATAAAAAACCCTCGCGAATTTGTTTTAAGTGCTAACCACATCGCATGTTCAGACCGTCACAACAAACTTCTCACTTTTCCTTATTAAGTATCGCGGTAATTAAATTTCTTAAATTAATATTTCAAGGCACAGCGCGCCCATAAAAAATTATAATTGCGACGAAAAGGCGTAATAATGATCTGGAAAAATAGTACACAAGGAAAAGGCGAATATTTCGAATAACAACTGAGTAATTTGTTCTTAAATCGATCATTTTTGTCTTATATGCCCTCATACTTAGAAGTGAACATTTTAAAGATTTCTCCTTATCTCTAAAACACTAATAAAATATGTGATTATCCCTAGTAGAGATCCACAGCATATTTCTGACAGAAATCACAAAGAAGACAAAAAACAGAACGTTTAAAATTTGAAAAGCTACAACTGCAGTTTATTACCAAACGAACAGAATAACTCCAAGCAATGAAGTTTTCCAAGGTTTAATTTTGAGGAAACCATTTCGAACATATAAAAGTTTCCAGTTTTTATTGGACAATAACTGCTCAGAGAGGATATAGAACGAACGCCAGGTTAGAAGTATTTCTCTTCCTCGAACTTTAACCATATTTTTTACTATTATATGATCACTCACGGAAATTTTTGGTTTGATTGAATTTTACGTTCCGAGTTTAATAATAACAAAATCTGGTTAGTGTTTTATGAGCACCTTCATTAATTAAACGTAGTCGAAATAAAAATAATTTTATACAAGTAATCAATGAGTTACATGAATAAAATGTGTCTTTATAAAAGCCAAGTTGAGCCATATAATTTTTAAATTTCCTATAGCGAGCTTTTTTTTCTTCAGAAACTTTAAACCACGTTTCAGAATGAATATAGCGACTTAAAAATTATTTCTTTAGCGTGCAATTAAGAAATATTGACCTCGTAAATCAATGTGGTCATTGGATTAAATTGTTCCACTTCATTCTTCTTGGAAATTTCAGGATTCACAGACCAAACTGTAGAAGAATATAAGAGTTGAAAGAAAGTCCGCTGCACGTATTTATTCTTGACAACAGATATTTGAACTAATAATAAGATATAATTCTATGTGAAAGAAATTTTATTCACAGGATGGAATGGTTAAAATTGGTGTCCAATGATGAAATTTGCGACATTCATAAACTTATCATCAACCAAATTTTAACAAATTTTTGGTTTATTTGAACTGTTCACCCCTCTTCATACAGCGTGCAAAATGATATTTAATTTTTGTAGCCACTGAATATTCAAGTCGACTACTGTTACTAGACGTATCTTAGAATTCGATAACCGATAATATAACACACGAAAGAGATGTAACTACAGATTTTTTCGACAATTACGTAGCTCAAAAAGGTTCGAGTAAATCACGGAATGCTTAATTTATAATTCAAAGAAAGAACTAAGTTTCTCCGATATTAAATCCAGAGTGAATCCGATCGTTAAATTCGTCTGTTACACAACGCCTCCACTTAATCAAGTAATTAATTTAATGCCAACGGATCCATTACTGCCCAGACGATCGTCTCTCCTCGAATTTTGCACAATTACCGTTTCAAAGGAGAGGCGTTTAATGCTCTAATTTCTAGAGCGGGCGACGTTTTGAGGGCGAGAAAACGAAAAGTTAGCGGATATAAGTGAGATGGCATATTGGAAGATGCCAAGCAGACGGTTGGCCCACGGCCATAGTCAATCGGGCACAAGACAACAAGGCGGCATGCGGATGGGGAAAACGGGGGCGTTGGCGGAAGAAAGAAAGATAATTAAAAAGTTGAGGAAGACGGAATGGGATAAAGGGAAAAAATAGGGAAGCCTTGGAAAGGGGTCAGAAGAAGAAAAAAATTCTATTTCGAGAGGTGCGTGAAAGAAATTCGCCCGATAATGGGAAAGTTTACCGAAGATATTTCATATGAGCCCGATGGAAAAGGAATTCCAATGGGAAATGTGCTCAAACTGCCAATGCCCGCACGTCATCGAATCTCGTCCATTTTTTCAACTGATTTTGGTCTTCAAACATAAAGTAACCTCGTAATTTAGAACCAAGCCGTATTCTTATACGTAAAGTATCTTAAGGACGTATTTAAAACGCTTCGACTCAGACCCAACATTTATTATCACCATAAATTTCATCGTGCGAAACACTGAAAGAATATTAGTCTTCCTCATGACGCAAACTCAAAAATTCCCAGCTAAACTTAGATCGTAATTGACTTCTCCACGTTTTTCCGAAGCTGGAATTTTTCCTACTCATCAAACCTTTCACATTTCTCCGCCTATACATTTTCTCCTATTCATTCTTACTACTTCCTCTTCCTCGTATACGTCGAGGAAACAAGGTTTAATAAAAAGACGCTAATGAATGTCACTCAACAGTAAATCTTACGTAACAGGTACAATAGCAGGGAAAAGTATTCATGCACGATTCGTTGCTTGAGAAGTTCTTCACAACTTCTTTGCTAGTAAATTTTATTTAATTCTACTCCAACTAATTTCAGCGTTTGATCAAAAGCAGTCACCGTGGAATAAATGGCTTTTCTGGAGGCCAAGAAAAGTCGATCTTGACATTTATACGCGCTCAAAGTTATTCTCTGAAGGGCAACAAGAGGCATTAAATTGATTATTTCATTCGATCATGTTCTAAGTATCAATACCGAAAGACTCGTATGATTATATCGTAATGATAATATTAACTTTCCTAGAAAAGTGTAGATGAAACAAAAATATTTTCTTCCAATTATATTATGTGTAATGAACATTTATTATACCTTATAATTTGACATTCATTAACTGAATATATTTATACATTTTTCGTAGTGAATATATGTTTTGGTTTGCAGCAGCGGAAGTCCTTCGATTGACAACGCTACACCAACTCTATGATTGGTTCCTTTAGGTTGAATAGCTCGTCCACAATTTAATTTTGGTCTCAGGTGGTTGGTTTTTTTTAACCAACTGCAGCACCGTAAAATATTTTTCTATGGAATCCAACGCAGCGAAAACATAGCCTAAATCTATTCACTTAGTCAACTTTGAAATGCATCGACCATAACATATTCATACATTCTTCACCATAAAAACTTATCACAACTAATCATAGCGAGTTAAATGAGAGTATCAATTAATGTAAATATCAAAAATTTCAGTAATGGGATTCGATTTATTTTCATTTTACTCGCTGTGATTAGTTTTTGTAATAAGCAATGTATGAACACATTACGCTCGATGCATTACATTAATATTAATTATGCTAAGTTTGATACATTTAAATTCATCGCATCGTGTTCATGGTAATTAACGAAAGTGACAACAGAACTGCGGCTCAATGGTTCAGCATGAAATGCTTTACCAGGAAAGGAAGTGCAAAATTATATCAAATTCGGGCAAGAAATTACACTCAAATAACCGAGGTAATAATAATAAAACGACTTAAATTGGAGCGATATGGAGAGTAATGAGTTTTAATATTTCGCTGTACGAACTTAAAAAGAAAGAGATCTTGAATGAAAAACAGCGCAAAAAACTACCTTGTGGATCTAAAAACTGAAGTTTGTACGTGCACCACAGCAGGAAAACACCCTCAGGAAATGGGTGCGTAAAAACTGCGAAACCTAGAGATAGTAAACTAAATTTTTAAGAGATATCAGATCTGAAAGACAGACAAACACTACCTACAGACTATCGCAAAGATAAAACAACTGGAAATATGTTTACATAGAGGGAAATAAACAGGAAAGAACTTCATGATAAGCAATAGAAAAAACAAGGTAAAGCAAGAACAAGCAAGGATAAATGAAGATCGATGGTGGAATCACCAAGGATGACTCTAGGAAAAAATCGAGCTAAAAACAACACTTTTAAGTAAACAAACAAAACGAATCTTATATTTTCCACTGAGTTTTTTTCATCGATCGCTTTCGACCATCTTCAGACACAGCAGACAAAAAATTTCCCTGCTTCCGAATCTTATTAATGACATTACTTATATTACAATACTTACATATACTTATGATATTACTTATTATCCTTTCCCTATCGTCAAAACTCCTAACCCACCTATGAATTCCCTCATTTAGCTATAGTATAGCATTTATAGTAGAGTAATTAGTAGCCTGAAGATGATCATAATGATCGAATCCCGTCGATAAAATACAGTTGAAAATGCTAGATTTGTTTTGTTTATAATGGCGTTCCTCGTTCAGCCAAAACACCTCGATTTTTTCAAAAACATTTACGCTAACGAAATACAGCAGAGAAGAAAACTAAATGCAAAAATACCTTATATACGCATATATAGAATCAAAGGGAGAGTTAAAGTAAGGAATATAAAGCTTACGAAGAGAGCGAAAATAAATCTGAGAGGAAATAGAGAATCAGTGGGAAGTACGTTGAAGAAGTAGGGTAGCGAAAAAAACATGGCGAGGAAGATAAGAGAAGACGAAAAAATTAAGAATAGAGAACAGAAATAGAGGTGAAAAAAGCAAAAAAGAAGTTGGCGAATGAGGCGGGTTGAATGTGAAATTTGTTGTCCGTGGTTCCACGGCCGCAATTGGAGAGATGGAGGAGGGGGATTTGGAGGGGAAATAGGATTGGAGGGGAAATGGAGGGGGAGGATTAAAAGGAATAGCGAGGTGAAGGCTATAGGAAATGACAAGAGGGAGGATTCGGTAACGGGAGAAGGTGAAACCAAGATGAAGGATGAAGTGGATAATGAATCAAAGGATGAGTAAACAGCGTTGCAGGAGAATCTCACTTTTAATAGGCGGGGTTTTCTAGAATGTTTCCTTGGCAATGAATCGGGTAAAATTAGCGATTACCTTTTCATCACTCATCAGTTAATAGAGGTCAAAGTTCAGAACGATTTTTCTCCGCACGATGCTCAATTATTGCTCATAATGTATTTCAGTACGAGAGAACTAATTGATGATCGATCAGCTAAATTACTTTATTAGAAAATAATGGGACACCAGAGATTCGAAAGGACACTCAGAAATCAAATTGTTCACTCGAGATGAGTGATTACTGATAAAAGAAAGAGTAAAAGGAGCCATTTGCAATATGGTAAAATGAATTCCCTTGCACAATGAAAAGATAAAAAGGAATTAACCGATGCTTTATTATCATAAATAACTATATTCGTAGCTTCTACAACGATGACAATATATTCTAAACCAAGTTTGCATCACGATGACATGAGATACGTAGATAGCTGAAGGATGAAATGTGTGAAATTAAGCATTAACTGCAAAATTCAAAAATTCACATTTGTGGGGAAATTGAAGCTAAAGAGAATGAATACAGATAAATCGGATGAAGAAAGAGTCAGAGGAACTAGCAATTTACTATCCATCAAGTCATAGATTCTTTAGGCATTTTTAATACTACGAAAGAAACTCAGTGGTATAAAAATAAATAAAGGTCACAATGCTCGACGATTGTATGTGTATTATCTTCTTTTATGGGATAAATTATCTCTGTTTTGCAGCGCGTAAAAATACGCTGCGGAGATTATTAATCTTCTTCATTCGGTATCGTCGGCTGTTGGCGAAGTTTCTAGAAGTGCTGTGGGAGAGGTGTAGGAGGAAGAAAAAATGGTAGATAAAGTTGCAGAGGAAATGAGGAAGGCGTGGGAGGGAAGGTTAGGAGGGGAAGTGGTGAGGATGCTAATGGTTGGACGGCATTGTACTCGAATATAAAAGAAACATGTTGAGTAGGATTAAGTCATGTAATGAAATAATTTTGGCTGATGAAGAATAAGGGGGGTCGTGAAGTGTCCGACGAAAGGACTGAAATGACGGGTCGACTACAATTAATATCAAGGCACATATTGTAGTCTTGAGTTTCTGGAACTTTCAGCTCGACTCGGAGTAATTACCCGTGTTACAAGGATTAAATTAACACAGCCTCCCTTCCCCAGTAAGTTTTCGGAATCGATTCTACTCAAACGTTATTCGTTAATGAAATTCATTAAATTAAAGTTTGATTGTTAGCCGAAGTATTCAAGCATGAATAAAATATAATTTCATTGGGAAATTTTCAGGTAAAATATTTCTGAAATTAATTTCGACTAAAATGCTTCATTTATAAATTGGTCGCAGTCGATGCTAAACCGACTCTTTGATTTGTATTTGCTCTCTATTAATTATTCTATTGTATTTTCTGATTTTTTCATATTGTGAAGATAATTTTTAGAGGTACAATAACGGCAGAATTTAACATAATTTTGACCAGTATACCAGTAAAATATCTCTTGAAAAAGTATTCTTTAATAACCAATAAACCTCGGGCCCGCCCTCTTACACCATTTGAGTCTCAAAAATATTAGTTCGAATTTCGGATGTGTTTTAATCTGCCCTCATAAAAATCATTACAAATAAATACGGATAAGAGGATATCCTTCATCAGTGTTATTTATCATTCAGTGGAAACAGTTCTTAAACGACTGAAATTCAAACGATGACCTCATTGTCTCGGTGTAACTTAAATTCCTCAAGTTAGATTGTGTTAAAATCGAATAGCGAGTACTACTCGCAAATGAATGGATAAAAAATATTACTCGAGAAACGAAGAGAGTCCTTCCGTTTTATTTCCTCTTTCGCTATATTAAAAACCAGAGAATTTTGATAACTGCAACGGCCACAGAAAAGCGAGTTTTTCTCCTGGAAGCGAGCCAAGATCACGTGAATAATCATCGTTACAGCAGTTGAAGTGTTTTCAAACTGGTGGGCGTGTAGACCGACCGCAGTGCGGAAGAGAGCGCCTAACAGGCGAAATGGCAGCTATTTGCACTATAAAATCTCTATATCGCGAAAAAAATACTCGAGTATTACTCAACAGACATTGAAAGGGCGGTGGACTATGCATAAACTCTATGGCATATGTAAAGGAAAAGTATCTCAAAATATAACTTGATAACGAGATTGGAGCTGTCTCTCAAGGCTTCCTCTGAAAACGGAAATGGTTTTAAATTTAAGAATTCCATGCGTATTTCCTCTAAAGCCGTCACTTCCACTAATGTAATCGGTCGAGCTTCCTCAGTATCTTATCTGCGATTTGGTTCGTTAGACTCTTTAAAGTGATGGAATATGGAATGAAAATTTTGTTGATGAGAGAATCATTATTCTTTTCATCAAAAGATGAGCTTCATTGGAATTAATCTACCCGTGAATAGAATTAACCTCGCGACTTCAACGAACCATTGGCGGATTCAGTTTATGGGCGGTGATGAGGTGATGACTGTAAAACTAAAGTAAATGCTTAGGGTATAACAAGAGCTTTTAATGAAAAATCATACTGAATTGCTACTACGATCAATTTATACCTACTGAATTTCTCATAACAAAATGGCATTTTTAATAGTTTATTGGAGAGAGTTACAGTTTTATGACGCGTCGCACTAACAAGATAAAATTTATTCTTCCTTTATTTTATGTTCATTATAGATGTTTAAATCGTAAATAAGTGTAGTTTGTGAAATATAATAGTTTATGGACGGGGTTTTTAAACGCTTACGACTTTTATAAATATAAATTCTTATAGTTAGTAGTTTTTAGTACAGTTATTATTATTATTCGACCCTTTATTTGTTTTTATAATAGTTTCATAAATATAAATTTGTAGTATTGATTTTATTATTTTAGTTTATATTGATGTCATCACTTATACTAGAGACTGTGGCAGTATTGCATAAAATAATAATATATTGAGTGTGTAAGAACATTTTCACAATCCCCTCCTCTTTGACAAGTTTTGATATGCCTCTGTATAGATCAATTTTTTAACACAAACTTAAAAGCTATTCTTATAACTAATTCCGCATAACAAAGTACCGTTTCAACTCGAAAATCGCTTGAAAAATTCAAGGATTAAAATTGGGCCACCGATCAATCAACAGATGTAATATAAAATATCGAAAAAATACAAAAACAAATGGAATCATTCTCTTGGTAAGGGTCGCTGGTTGCGTCTACCAAAACGCAGCTAACGGTCTTTCACATAAAGCTTTCTGGTAGACGACTTCTGCTTTGAGAGTCGCTCTTTGTAGGAAATCGGTTCAACGTTCTTTGGCCGTAATATTAGCATGAACCTTCCTCTATCGATCTACCCAAAGGCGGGTGGATTCCCAGAGCGACGAAATCGTTATTGCCAAAGGAAAAGGCGACAGCGGCGAAGAATTTTCCTTCTTCCGTATTTTCGTTTAGCCCCGATTTATATCAGAGGAGGGTATTTCAGAGGGGAGGGAGCAATGTCTTCTTTCGCTGCCCCCCCCTTCTTTTCCGCAACCTGCCTTTTGCGGGCCCCTTTCTCTGCCGACGTCATCGATTCATTCTCCAACCGTAAACAGTTACATTGTTGACACCTTAAGCGCGAACCTTTCGCCGAAACGGGATTAACGGACAAAAACAATAAACTCGGGAGTCTGAATACAACGTAACAGATCTGTTGCTTTAGAAAGGGCGTTCATCTCAATAAAGTGAATACATACAACGTGAGGGACAGATTTGTCAATCTGGGAGTACACCAAAAAGTTTCCTTAGAGAGTCATTCCATAAACGTGTCATTCCCTCATCATCAGACCCAATTTTCACAATCCTGGAAGTCCATTTTTCAGGATTTACAGGCACGCTGCTTCTTAAATCAATCCCAAATGAACTACTTTCTCTGACAGGATGAAGCGTATACAAAACTAATTTGAAAGTAGGACGACATTTGATGTACAAGTTGTCGAATTAATGAAATCTTTTCTGACACAGATGTCAAGAGGTTGTGGTGAGTATTTATTCGACGAAGTATAAATCACACCAGGTGTTCCATAGGGTATGGTTTTTGGGTCAACTTTGTTTCTAATCTACATATACTTCGCCGGAGGCTTACAGTGTGAATGCGTACATGTAAACAATCCCTAAATACGATTTTTTCATCCAACTTGTAACTACTGAGAGCATATTCTGAGAACGAGGTTAACAAATCCATTCAAATATACAATCTTCTGACAACGCTGACACGGACAAAACGCGTAAATATATCCTCTCTTTAATGTTTATTTTCATCGACTAACGTGATTCTCGAGAAGGAGAACAAATGAATGAATCACATTCTCAGGCAAAGAGCTGCTTGTTTGCTTACAAACAGAGAATGCAATCAAGGACAATAAATCCAAGCCGTCGCCTTCTCAGAAAGATGTGTCGACATCTTAACTGACAATGAGCGGATTGCGGTCGCCATCCTCGTCTATTACCTGCGTACACAAAGGAACCCAAGGGTTAAGAACCTCTAGAAAGGGTGGTGTAATATCCCAGGAGCTATCTTACTGAAATTTTGGAGCGTCTAGCTTTGATACTATCTTTCGCGTTCCGTTAAGAGCCCTTTATATAGCGGTCTCATCCGTCTGGCAGAGAACCAATCCCTTTAAAACGAAAGCATGGAACTTTAGACCAACGCCGGCGCCCAATAGTCTCCTCCATATTGAATCCAAACTACCTTGAGCCGGATCTGCTAAGAGGATGCCAAAGAATTCCACTCCAAAATACGTCCTTATCATTTTAGTAAAACTTTCAGGTCACGAGATTGAGATTTATTACGAAAGTTTTCAAGACTTTAATTTTTTAGCTCTGAAACTGATTCGAGTCTTCGCGATTAAACTCGGATTTCGATTGATCGCGTTTCAATGCATTCGTATCAATCTTTTTAAGGAAATCATTGTGAAGGATTTGTAAACGACACAACGGTTTTGATCTGAAGGCGCCATCTGGAACGCCGAAAATACCGTTCAAACATCCTTAGCGGTGAATTCACGAAAAAGATGGAATCATCAAATAATCGCAGCGGAAATGAAAGAACACTAGCCTCAACATTGGTGGTGTTGTGCAAAATGAATTGTGCTGTGCATCATTCAGCGATATTTGTAAACAAAAACGTCCCTCATTTCATCAGTGCCACCATCAGTCCGTCGGTGTCAAGACCATCGATTTTAACAAGTCCTCGATCGCTTTTCGAATTATTTTTGGGCAACGGATTCTTCCGTTCGATTATTCCAGTGCTGGCAGTTCAAACTAGGAAAATAACACGAGCGTGACGCATTCCTCCAAAGACGTAAGTCACCCGACCCCTCTTCCCTCTATTCTTCCCTTATTTTAAGACCGCCGAAACGTATTTTTTCACTATCATTTTAGGCCGGTTAACGCCACGTCCATTTTTAACGTAACCACTTCTTCGCATCCTCCTCCGCAACCTCAATCCGCGCGTCATCACCTCCCCTCCCTTTTTTTCTGGGGGAAGCTTTGACATTTCGGAGAGAAATTCACAGTAAATATTATCGAAATTCCCCTCTGATGAACAGCTACGTGTTTATCGACTCGTGTTAGCAGTGCACAAAACGTGGCACGAGATCTGGAGGGGATGAGGATGGTGATGAAGGGGGGGGGGGGGCACGCAACGGCGTGGGGGGGCCGTTTCTTTTCCGTTTTCGTCCCACTTACTCAACGCGCTGTTTACGGGAGTAACGGCTCGTTTGGCCTCGCCGCCGGCTGTTCCACTTCTATCCGCTAAACCCACGCCGCCGCACCTCTTTGCGGACGTCGCATTCGATCGCAGGGGAATCGCTATCGGGTCGCCCAAACGGAAATGATTGCCAAATGCTCACAAAAAAAAGTCTCCGCGAAAACGAGAACCTTTGATGATACCTCAATCCCCTCGCGCGAAGGACGTTCAGAAAGTCTCTCCGGGATTCGAAAGTCCGCAGAAAGGGATTCTTTTTAATGGATGCAGGCGTCTGCGAATTCGGACAAACGTGACGCAAATTGGCGCTGAATTCGACGCAGTCGCGGGAAGCGACGCTTTATGGAGGAGAGGAAGTTGGCGAAAGCGTGGGCACCCACGCCTGCGTCACTAAAGGGGGGGGAGAGGGATGTACAAGATGGGAAGAAACTATTGCAACACGGGCAATGCGTGAAGGGTTTATTGGCGGGGCTTTCACGTGCGCCCGAAGGCCAAGTTTAGCGACACTAATATCAAATTAGAGCAGTCCTAAATGCTACCAAAGGGGGAAAAACAGGAAATCGGTTACGTCATCCACATCATTGGTATTATGGTTTGCGGTAGGTCCAGCCTTCCCATTCCTAATGTGATAATCCGTCCGCTTTCCTATTGAAAAATTAATATTTTTTTAAATTTTGCGCACTAACTACATTGTCCCATCTATTTCAATTATCATTATTATTATATTTTTAATATTGATTTGAATTCTTTCCTGTTTCGCTACTCATGTTACATCTGAATTTCGCCACATCATCATCATCTGAAAATCGACGCTTATGTAACCAAAGGATGCTTTTACATCAAGCAAATAAATAGATTTTCAATAATTAAGCAATCCATGGGCTTCAATTCCAGTCCAATAACCTACATCGCTCCATAAATAAATCATCCTAAGTTTTGCACGCTCACTCGTATTTTTAGAACTGCCTTTTTTATGTATTTGAAGGTCGATATTTACTCCTACTGTCGATTCCCATACGTACTTTGTAGATATCAACTGGAATCTACAATTCCTTTTGAGAATTCTTTAATAGAGATGCTGAACATACTGCCTCCTCAGTGATTTTTGCTTGCTTCTTCAGTTACAACGTGAATGGTAACCAAAACCTTGATCCCTCATATCTCTGATGATGGGCAAACGAACATCAAACTGCGAAATAAATAAATGCATTAATTTCTCAATGTCAAAAGCAAGTTTCTATGAAGATTTTCCTTGCTCGATGAACATCTTTCCCCCTTTTAATCGAAAATTGATTCAATTAAATTTTTTTTAAAGTTTAACGTTTTGGGTTGCCATTTTCTCGCATAAATAACTAAGCGACTTAAATCAAATGTTGTTTTGGTTACATAATGGCTCGTTCGGCTTCACTATTTTTAGCGGAATAAAATCTAATACGAAAGGTGCTTCACCAGTGACTAATAAAAAGGATTTCAAGATTATGTTGATCACTTTCTCAAAAAATTAAATACCACTGCAAGATGGTTGTTTATGTTACGGATTTCTCCTTCAATCTCGCCATGTGCTATTCACTCACTGATTACGTAATGCCGGGATACGACTACGATCATCACCACTTTCGATCAGAGGGGCAAAATGACTATCTTCACTCGTAAAACTGGTTGACGGATGATTGTCTTAACTCTCGCAATCAACTGAATACATAATGGAACTTGCTTTTCAGGAAGGAGCCTTGAATTTTCATATTATGTGACCTAATAGCTATCTCCTCCATTTATAATAAACGTCAATTACATTCTATATATCTAAACTATTTTATTTGCAAAGTTGCAATTCTTCTCATTACATATGAATTTATACACAATATATTATATACCATAAATAAGATAAATTTTATTTCTTCGTCATTTCTAGGCCTAAAGACAGAGCATGTAATGAGCTACTCAAGTATAAAATAATATATTTTTACGTATATATCCACTTGATTTATACTAATAGGTCAAAGTGACCAAATACAATATTTTTACGTAATGACTAATATACATCTTTTGATGCGTAATTCACCACCTATGAAAGGTTTTTGGAAGGTGTTCCTCCTCGAGAATTGCCACCAGGCCAGAGGACCATATTGCAACTTTAAAACAATAAATAAATAATAAATATACACGCATACGAAAACCCGGGCGACTTGTTTGTTTTGGATACGTAGAAGACTGGTGATGACGTAACGAACGGTTCCCAAAACGGAATGCTTTCTAAAGAATCTTCTTCGAACGAGGCTATGAGCGTCTTGAAACTCGTCAACTTTCATCATAATAAACCAGTGAATATTTTGTAACTAAAAATATATGTTCTTCGAATAGTATTTATACCAAAATTATGAAGATTATTTCGGATGGCGAGGTGAACTTTATTAATACGTCAGCTCACGTTTGGCAAATTAACTTCACGAAATTAGGAACGATAAACAGATAATTTCCATTCCGGGATGAAAAAGGGGAATTTCCCCGGAAGGTGAGCGACAAATGAAACACGAGCAAAACAGATGTCATCTTGAAATTACGTCGTAACACGGAAAGGTCACACGATGACACGCTTGTGCGTAACGATGCACTTATTATAATGGAACAATAAAATAGCCTTTGCAAACGCAATGGTGTGCTCGTAATGAGAGTTGAAAAAATAAAGATCGACCCTTGAATGAAGATACTTTATTGTGAAGTAACACAAATGGTATAACTGAAATGAAACACGCGCTATAATCCTTGAACGGGACGAAGACGTTATAGAGTCGTACGTGACGAGGGCAGTGAATAAATAGGAAGCATGATGACCTCAGCGATCAACCGTGAAACTGGCAAATAGGGAAGAGGCGTTTCATGCTTTTAGGCATGGTTATAGCGCGTTTGGAATGCCCTACTTCTAGGTTCACCTCGCCAAAACCGTACCAACGCATTATAACAATTATTTCATTTAGCTCTTATTTTCATAAAACAATCAGAATAGACCAACTCGGAAAATGACAATTCATTAAGAAAAGTTTACAAGAAGTGGATAAGAGCTAATATATAAGGAAAGACTGGAAAATTCCGTGATGTCTACCTTTATGTAACAAATTGGTTTCTGAGCAATAAGAAACGTAAACATTGGCTATCTTCCCTCTATAGATTATTTATAGAGGACAGAAGGATGATACTAGGCGACAGGCTGCTCCGTATTTATTTATATACTCAAGTTATAGATATCAGAAGAATGTTGGAAATCACAGATCACTAATACAAAACAATACAGTAAACGTCTTTATTATTGGGCGAAATCAGGTCTAGGTTTTCCCGCTTTCCATTTAACATATATAATTATATAATGATAAATAATACGGACGAGACAAAAAAGAGAAATGTGTCATTATTTCTGTCTCACTTGACTTGAGCGAGTCAGTTTCCTGCATTCATGGAAAAATGCCTGAGACGGAACGTCATCAGATATGTAACAAAAAGCAATGATTGTAATTGTGAGCGAACCAGTCTGCTGTTAGCATATAAAGAGTCCTTAAATCCAGCCAATAATTCATCACAACCTAATCTATCCTTCATTTATTTCAAACTTAGTTCTCTCATTAACCTTCTGGTTTTCATTCACTTTCCTTTCTTATCACTCACCAAACATTACCCAACCAATGCCTCTCATCTTATCGTTTGTTATTTTCAGGCTAATCAAACATTACCCAACTCACCTCTTATTTATCCGCCGTAATTTTCAATCACCGACCTGATAACAAAAAAATGTTGAAGAGGATGTTTACGTTTCTTTCGGTATCATATTTATTGTTCATATATATTATATCTCCCATGAAATCGGCGTGAGCCTCATTCCTTAGCGCATCATTATTCTCAAAACAACGGCCCGGATTGGTGACATCACCGTCGGTTGTGCTTGAGTCATTCCGAATCCGCGTGAGTAAAGATGGTACACTCGATTGAAAAAACGATCGACTAGTTATTCGATTGTTTTGGCATTCATTCGATATTTTTCATGCGAATGACTTCACTCGCTTTAGTAGGCCAGTGGTTTTGCTTGGGCAGTTATTCGAATCTTCATCTATGTCTAGTCGCCGCCATTTTCGTGTTATTGTAAGGATGCGATTAAATTTGTTTTTAGCATTTTCGAAAAAGTTATTTGTAATTTCATCATTCTGTTTTTCACCAACGAGTGAATCACTCAATTTGAACAATCGAATAGATTCACTCGGTTCAGATAGAGCGAAAGCTCGAAACGCTTCATTCGAATCATTCGACGGAAGCAAGCAGTCGAATGATTCGATTGTTTTTATTCCAATCGAACTCGAATGCGATAATCGAAGAAATTCAGTCGGTTGGAATTGAGCGAAAAATCGAAACTCTCTATTCGAATAATTCTTTGGAAGCAAACATTCGAACTATTTACTGTTTTTAGTCGAATCGAACTCGAATTCGATAATCGAATATATTCACTCGGTTAGGACAGAGCGAAAAAGTCGAGACGCTTAATTCGATTAATTCGACGGAGGCAAACAGTCGAATTTTTCGATTGTTTT
Source organism: Pachydiplax longipennis (assembly GCA_036926295.1). NCBI lineage: Eukaryota > Metazoa > Arthropoda > Insecta > Odonata > Libellulidae > Pachydiplax > Pachydiplax longipennis. Next base: position 42,660,344 of record JAVFKF010000015.1, read on the forward strand.
CATTCGGTTGTTCCCCCTTCTAAGGTTGAGTTTAGAACAAAGGAGGAAGAGTGCCGTCCCGTAGCACTTCCGGTGAAAGCGTCGCCATCTTCCTCTTGATTCGTTCGAACGCATCGTGAGAAAGCGCGAAGTGTTTTTTTTTTGGAGAGGATGCGGAGTCGTCATCTTTTTTTAGAAAGAACTGAGGCACGCGAGCTATTGGGAAACGAACTTTTCATTTACGGCCGCTGACGTCCTCAAAGGTGAGGGACTTTTAGTGTTTTAAAAGCGGAGAAATGAGTTGTTTACATTAGTTGTTTACAACTGAATGGCGACCTTCCGCCGTCGATCGTAATTACTAGCGCATTTGGGAATGGAGTCCCAGGAATAGAAACCGCAACCCAGATGAAGAAACAGTCTCGCTTCTTCGCTTCTGGAATAAATAGGGAACCGGTGTACGTTCTATTCAAAGAGATCTTCTCGACTTACATACCGAATGCTTTCCAATTTTTTTCCCATACTTTTCACGTGATTCACTAACCAATCTACCGTTGAAAGAACCATTGAAATTAATTAAGAAATAAGAAAAATTTTCGGTGACGCGGTCAAGGCATGAAATTCATTTGCTGAACACGAGCGTAGAAAAGAGAATAAATCTACGTATTTTTTTCTGGCTTTGCAAGTTCTTCCCTTGCACAAATCTTGATTCCTTTAATGAATATTCTATTCAGTCATCGGCTCCTGAGAGCTGGCAAGGTATGATATGAGAAACACCGGCTAGAGAGGTAAACACATGAAAGATTTTTATCTTTCTTGCATAGAGTCATCCTGGCTCGCCTCCATTAACGTACATTAACATTTTCAGAAGATATCCCATTGGAAATTCATCGTACAATTCAATGAAGAAAGACAAGAAATTTGATGAAGTCATTGTTTTAAATAAGAGCAAGTACAGACAAACACTGCTTTCTTTAGGGGTACTCCATATTTTTTCTAAAATAGCCCAATTAAATCTACGAAGAAATACATAACAGTGATTAAGATATTAAGAAAGAGTATATCGCATATATATACATAAGGATATATAAGATCATATGATCAAATAATTTTATGTAGCTGTTCGGTTCTGATAGAAATTACACTCCCTGTTTATAAAAATGAAACTTGCTTTTCGTAATGCTGGCTATAATGAAACAAAGAACCCCTCTTTCTTATGACTCATCTTCAACGAAGTAATATTCTCAAAGAAACGAGATGAAATTGTAACGAGTTTTAAGATACCTTAGAAGTTTTTCTCCTTGTAAAGAAAATAGAAGTGCGCTACAAAATTAAAGTGTTCGAAATTTAGATTCAAGTAATTATTCAAGATTGAGACAGTACTGGTAACCTTTTTCAAGTACTGGTTTCCTACAGCTACAATTAAGACAGATAATTTGGGTCGCTGGGGGATTTGTTTTGCTCGGAAAAAATCTTGCTGTTATCTATGCGTGAAGATATCGACCGAACCAAGTCATGATGCATATTCAATAGAAAGGAGAACTGAACCGATGGAGAATTTCTCAAAATGTATGTATGCATACATTTGAAGAAATTTATGAATTGCGTGGATTGAAATCAGCCATAATTTCGGCAGACTGAAATCCTAGATAAGAATGTGATTAGCTGCATTATTTGCTACTTGGGATAGCAAGAGAAGGGTTCAATCCGTTCTTTTCTGAATAATATAATTTCCGTCATTACCTTGCGTTAGGGTCGGACCGATAATTTGAGCGAACCTGGCATTGCTATTTGGGAAGATATAATTTTGGGGTGAAGATTTAATTTCGCAAAGCGATATTACTATTCTGTTGTATTTGCCAGTAATGGAAAACTATAAATATACAAAATCAAGAGAATGCATAAAAGATATCAGCAAATAATTCTTGAAGGTGGCTGTCTAAAAGGAGGCGTAAGGGGATAGGATTAATTCTTTCATCTTAGAATCTTTGCAAACATTTCAAAACGATCATTTGTCAATGTTCAGCTATGAGAGTGAAAGTGATAAAGTTCCTTCTAACTTCTGTATATTTTAATAGTTAATCCCAAATTAAAATATGCGTTACCAAAGAATTTGATTATTTTTTATTCTACGATAATTTTTATCGTTCATTAATCTCAAAATCATCGATTGACGAGGAACACTTCTCTCTTGAAGAATACATCTTCTGAAATCATTGCATAGTTGCATTACATAAGGTATAAACATCGAAAGATCGGGAAGAAAACATGTTTGTAGCGAGTACACCTATTCAAAACAGTAAAATTCTCAATTGTATACGCTGGGGAGCAAGTTCGCATCTTCCTCTAGAGTAAAGGAAAGGGAAGTTGAGCAACGGTCCTCATTTAAATAATATCCGGAGAATGGGGAAATCCGCGCAAAGTAATGGAGCAGTATTCCTCGCGTTACGCCATCTCACTTGAGAGGATTCGTCCGGTCTCGGAGACATTCTCCCCGCGTTTCCTCCTTCTCATCGGCCCAAGATTCGATGCCATCCGAAGGGCAATGAGTGGCATCCGATAAAAGACACCACAAACAAGTGTCTATTAAGTCAAGCCTTGAGCTCTATTTAGAGGCTTGGCCGTCCTACATAACTTCCAGCTTAATGTTTGACTATTTTATTTATGACGCTCCCATTGTATACATGAATCAGGGACGGATGATAAATTTAAATCTCCGAGAAGCGGGCGGTCGCGTGTGACTGAATTATTTTGGTACTTTCATGAGATACGAAAAAAATAACACGGAAAGCCGACTTATTAGATTAATGTAAGCGATAGAGTGGAGGCATTAGGTCCTTTCCTCTTCGATCCGACCGTTACCGCACGGCGAACCGGATACGGGCGGAAAAATAACGATATTTATCTCGTTGTGCAACGTTTCGCGAGCTGAAAATTTGAATGGAGAGTAAAGTTCGTGAAAGAGCACTTCCGGCAAAGGACACGAAGGGGCGTGCGAGCGGGTGGCGGCGTAAATTAGCTTCGGGAAACACGGTAAAATGGATCGTGCGTTTCGCAGGTGGGAGCTTTCCCTTTGCTTGTTCACAATATCGGAAAGCGTTTGCATCTAATAAATGGAGGCGGCGGAGGAGAGACGAAACGAGCTGGGACAATTCGCCGCCACGACTGTTTCGAAAACTTTAATTGTGTATTTCGTCTGAGGCGGCGGAGGCTAATCAAGCAGGGACTATTAGCAGCGACCATTTCGCCGACGCGATTTTTTCAGAAATTAAAACATTACTTGTATACTTTATAAAGAACGTCCCAACGTCATGAAGACATCACGTAAATCTTATAGCTCAGAGTATTCCTTAAGGGAGTATGATGCGCGCTGTTCGTACCGTTCTATCATAAACAAATCTCACTCTATGCTGAATGTCTTCAAAACCAACCATCGCCAACTTTCTTTTTCAATGAAAGAATCTTAGCAGCTTGCACCATTCCCTCATAAGCAATGCCATATGATTTACGTTGTCTCTTCATGATGTTGGATGAAGAATAGAATATTTATGATTATTTCCTTTCAGTGTAGAGGAAGATTACCACTCGTTAATACCGTAAATGTAGAGTTTTTCAAAATGGGAGAAACTCTTGTTCCGGTGAACGATAATAAAGTCACAATTAATTTTCAGTGACAAAAGTCACAGAAATACGTTCCAGAAGGATGTCACAATTATGGTAAGCAAATGTCAGCGAAGAGCATACAATCAATATAATAGCTCTCACCATAATTAAATGTTTTGGTATTGCTATTGGTACTGCTTGTGATAAATTACAGTGATTTTCAACTGATCTGTTTACAAGCTCGTAATTAGCGGCGTTAGGTTGTGTGCTCTATTTGGGAGTCGAGGAATTCTTTCAGTATAAGGAAGCCTTCTGTAATAAATCTGAATAAATTTTAATATATATTATACATGATAATACCCGCGGCGGCAAAACGTCCTAGACCCAATCGAGCTTACGTCACCTCCGGTTCTGAGGCACGTCTGCAGACGGCGACGAGCTTAAGATAAGAGTATGATGTGGATAAATAGGTGTATAGAAAGGGGTCGCGTGGGGGTGGAGAAATACGCAACTAGACGCATTATAAAACGCATAGATTGCCAACATGTCCGACATTCTGATTTACACCAGAATGGTGAGCGAGATAGCGATGTAATGATCTCGAAAAGGCAGGGAGAAGAAAGGAATGTTTACGCAGCCCGACTCACCTCTGAATGGTAAGGAAAATGAAGGTTTTATGATGGGTACGCATTAGTTGGAAAATTAGGGACAATACGCGTGACCCAAAAGAGAATATGACGTGGGCCTTGATGCAGAAACGAAAAGGAAATTTCTTTTCGTAAGTTGCGTACACCCACATACTATAGAAAAGAATTGAAATATTACCATACGCTCTAATTAATATCGATTGTATTCCAATTTAAATATACAAGTTGCTGTATACTCGAAATGATCGCTGAAATTAAATCACGTGAAAGAAATATAGTTAAAAAAACCTACATCGAGATTACTATTTCAATAAACAGTTTCTAATGTAGCAGTTCATCAAAATTGGGAGTGAACTGGAATGAACCAAACTCCTCTTATACGTCAGAAACATGTAGTTATGTACGATGTTAAGCACACACAAAGGTAAAGGAGATAACAATTCCATTTATCGCACACAAACTAATTTACCGATATAAACAAAACATCACGTCTAGAGCGACCTAAATGAAGGCCGATGCTATCAGCCGAATTTACCATCCTTTTCCGGTGAGGTTTCGATCAACGAACCTTTTGTTTATCTTGCATTAAAAAAAATTTATTCATAACGTGTGCAGATACGTAGTTGTTGATACTGGGCGAAAATTCGAACATGTTTACATGATAGAATGTTTGTTGCTACGATTACAGACGACGGGAGAGAGCGTGATAATTAGCAAGTGCAATCTGCAAAACTAGCTTCCAAATTACAACCGAGATGTGTTTGAAAGACGTCGTAATAAACCGAAAGGAAGGCTGGGAACAAAAAAGGCATGAGGCGTGTGAAAAGGAGCTAATTCACGGCACACATCCTACACTCGTGCGGAACGAGGAGGTGGGAAGACCTTTCAACCTTCTCGCTTACGTAACATTAACTTCGTTGTTTATGCCGTACATCACCCACACCAATACAATGTCACTTTCAGACTTCGCTAAACAGGTCGAGAAAGTCAAACATTTGATTCGTGGGATGGAAGTGGCCCGCCGTAGTCCCCGAAACTGAGTGATTATCTTTTTATTTAATATAAACCATATGATATATTATTGAATATAAACCCTTTAAAATAAACGAGTGATCTATGTATTTGATATACAATATATTTATTTAATAAATAGCACGAGGCCTTTACAATGGATTAAAAACAGTAAAATATTTTAGAGAGAGTCAACGATAAAACTAACAAGACCTAATTTGCATATAAGAATACTGAACCACAAGAGAGATGGAACAAAAATGTATATGTAATGTTAACTATCAAAACAGCAAAACTAATAATAAGAAATTAAGGTAATAAATATCTAAGTCAAAGTTGAACCTTATTATGCAATCGGATCTAAAGAAGGAAGCACGCTGAATAACTCAGAAAAATTCGAGGAGAAATAGAAATAAATCCGTTATTTCTCGTGGAATTTCGCTCTCGTGAAGTTATTCAACATTCTCACTGTAACGGAGTCCCAGAAAGTTAAGACGTTTAAGATTGATTTTGATCCGAAGAAGGATAAAGAAAGAGAATACTATCATGGAGATGAGGTAAGCGGTAAATGAAGGATCGTTTAGTAACGGAATGCCAAGGCATAGAGAAATGAAATAAAGGGTGTAAGTTGGACGGGAAGGCACACGGAGTAAGAAAAAGTAGATTGAGTCATTGGCCCTTTATTTGCTCAAAATAATTTTATGAAAGAAATTGAGGTCATTGAGAGTTAAACGCCCAGAAAGTGACGGTAGATGCTATATTTTCAAGATAATTTTCAAGATTTAAGTGTAAGATTGCAGTAGGTCGGTGACGACATCTCATGATGGAAAGGATGAATCGGCTGTATGTTAGACTTGGACTAGGTAGACCAGACAGGAGAAGAGTAATCATACTGATAATACAAGGAGAATAAACACCGAATAAACGGAATGTTTACGTTTCTCGAGTCGGTTTTTTACGTCATCTCTCGGAAGGAGAAGAAATGAGGATGTGACACGGACAAAAGGAGAGAGGTCATGTGGATACGATTCGCTGGAGACGGGCAAAAATAATGCCGACCTGAATTACAACACGTGCGCGGGGGCGGCCGGAGGCGAGGGCGTGAGGAGAGAGCGGTGGCGGATGTGGGAGGGAAAAGCGGCAGCTGAGGCTAAACCATGCTTAGCGGAATTGTGCCATTATGAGTCAATTCTCACCAACGACATCGTCTTTATGATTTCGAATCGAAGTCGTTTCGTCATCGAGAAAGTTGCCCAACGACGGAGAGGTGTTCGAAAAACGAAGGGATTAACATAATGTCCCGTTTAAGGTGGCGACTACTATATACTATAAGACCAAAACATTAACGAGTCACGCCCGAATACCACGGGGGTCCAAAAGGTTCCCGCAAAATTTTTAGCCTACTTTCTCAAAAAATGGGGAAAGTGGACTCCGGCGATCGCCAAAAATCCTCCTCGATCGGAGGATTTACCGTGTGATTAGATGAACGCCGTCTTTGCTGTTTTTTTTCGAAAGGGTGAGCTGGGATTAACCTCGATATCATACACGTCGCGAGGATCAAAAGTGACAAATCTTTTCCTCAACGATGATTACTTCCGCGCGGCTCCTGAATCTGAAAATAGACGTTTCCTTATAATGGATATTCTCTGAATTTAGGAAATAAAACTTCGGATGATAGCATATCCTCAATTTTTACATCCTTTTTTTTCTTTTTATCGATAAAAATGGGTCTATAAACTTATTGAATGCGATACTCGCAGATATGTTTAATGTGGTGAAAGATTGCTCGATATAGGCCTCGAGTTCAGTAATAAAAATTACAAGCTTGGCCAATGTCTTGGTTTAATTTCTTAAAACTAAGTCTTTCGAATGATTTTCCTTTCTGCGCCGCTTGTTTACCTGTTGGTTATTTAAAAGTGTCCTCTCTTTAAAACACGCAGCCCCAGCGAAAATCAATACTGTCCCTATAGCTTACATCTGAATAGATTTTCATTTCGGACCTTAAGGCAAACGGGCATTTAATTTTTTATAGTTGATACTAATTGTCTATATACTTTTAATTGATGCCTTGCTTAAATTAGTTATTAGAAACACATTTCTTTATCGAGACAAGTATGAAAAGGCTTCAGGTCCATTTCCTATAAATCTTTCTGTATTAAAATTCAATAATAATTCCAATCACTATCTTTATAGGAAAAGATTACCTCTTCTCTACTAAGATTTAGAGGAAAATGGCTCCGATGTTCATTAGTTTTGTGGTATATGTCGGATTCCTCACATGTAGTAGCAGATCTATTGACCCCTTTAGCATTAAAGAGGATATTTCGCAAATCAGGATATATCATATACAGGGGGGCACTGATAAGCACCGCACCACCCACAATACCCCCTCGATAAGTAGAGGCCCCATTTGCTATCCATAATGGCCCCCCATATTATTTACTGCCGGGGGCCCCAGATTTACCGTTACGCCACTGATCATGTTCACGTTCTAGTGAGAGAAATCTTTGCAATACGCCGAGATTACATAAGGAAAGAGATAAATTGCGCGCACATAAAAGATCAGAAATAGTTCAAGATTTTATAGCGACTTAACGAGAATTTTACTGCCATTGCTTCCTTCCAAATTCCGCGAAAACCATTACGACATAGTCTTTGAGTGGGAGTGAAAGTACTTTTGTTTATGATTATTCTCGTTGAACTTCTGAGAGAATACTCCGTAAAATTGTTTTCAAAAATAAAGTAAATGCTAGTATAAAGTAGATGCAAGGCTTTAGTTTTCCTGCCCCATTCCACAGGGATAACCGGCGGAGAAATAAACGGTACGACCTTTAGAAAAACTAAACCGTACGGTTCAATGAATGCATGGAATCGCGTTCTGCTAAAACTGGGTCGCAAGGAAAGCAGAAAAAATAATTCTCTCGCAGTCGAGGAATACGTAATACGGAATCTGCTCTCTGTATTTTCCCGCAAGTAAACACAATAAAATGCGGTTAAACGAAAACGAATCATGAGGATGTTGCGACGTGAAGGCCGAAAGAGAGGATGATGCTCAGGACGTCCTGTAATTAAGGTCGCTCTATACGACCTTTTACATTTGACTGTGCAACGAATGCCAGTGTCTCTTCTTTATTGTTTATAAGAGTGCCACGTGGATAAGGGATCTCACCCAAATGACATCAACGAACCGGAAAATTCAATTTTTCCTTCCGCTAACTGCAGAAATCAGATTTGCTGCCTGCTCGCACTGGAATGCCATTTAGAAGATGGGTTCATCGTTTACCAAATCGCATTTAATTCGAACCTCAACTGGGGATGGAAATAATCATATTATAGTGAGCGGTGGGAACTTTTAGTTAAGATGAAATCAAATGCTGAGGAACGTCGCTTATATCCTAATCTATTCTCAGGGGCCGAATGTGGTTAAGATATAAAAATTTGATTTTATAATTTTTAACTATCGTTACAGGTGAGAACATTTAGTTAAGATGAAATCGAATTCTGGGGAACATAGAAATCTAATCCCTAATTCTGGGGACGTCCTAATCTATTTTCAAGGACTGAATTTGGTTAGATAGAAAAATTTGATTCTATAATTTTTAATTATTTGATGGATTAACATATAGTGCTTACACTATTTTATAGTGAATTCCAAACGATAAAATACAACAAATGTACAGAAAATATGCATGAATGCATGGACTAAAAACAAATAAAAAGAACTAACTTAGGGAAATAAATACAAAGTATGATTTGAGCAGAAAATTATTTGCATTGATATTTATGTAAACATTCTTTTAAGAATGAATCCAATGACAATCTGAGAGGATAGTAGAATCCATACTACACGAATGATTTTAATAAACTTTTTAGATAAATTGACCGTAGGCTATTAATCAAAATTTCAGGAAAGGGGGAGCACGACTAAAGCAATAACACATGGGTAAAAAGGAAACCTTCTTGGATCCTAATTCCCAACAATTTGTGGAATGAAATATAGATTTGAGATCAGGGAAAAACGTAAATAATAAAATTTACATTTGGAACCTGAAAGCTTCTATTTGTACTCCAAGTTATTTAAATTATTACCTCTATATACCTCGTACTTAAACACTCGTATAAATGAGAATGGAGCATTAATTATATTTCGGATGCTTTTAGATGAACCTCACATTAATGAAAACGAGCGTTTGCTCAAATGCGTGTATGATTCCATATCTATTGATAAACCACTCAATGCCGAATCTTCCTCAGGAATTTGGATCAACTGAAGTTAAGAATTGATGTTTAAATAATTATAATCTTACCATCATGAAATTAATGCACAGCGAAAAGTTATACTTATAAAATCTAAGCTAAAGCGGTGGTTTCCTTCATGTGTTACCCATCTCTTGAATACGAGTACGATCTCGTATAGCAGTTAACGTTTATGTCAACTGAAAAATTGCCCCCGTCATCTGCAATTCGCCACAGGATATCGATACCAGAACTTTGGCAGGTCTTCATTTCCCTACAGTCGGCGAAAAACTCATCTTGTACGGAATTAGAGTTGCGCCAGAGTTGTCTAAAAGGGGGAAGGCAGTCGCTATTGGGGTTCCCGCACCTATGGGGGCCCAGCCTCTACATGATAGAACCTTTGAGAATCTTCAGGGAAATATCCGCAAATACAAAGTACACGCGGCACTGAAACACTTCATAGAATCATTCTATCACAGCCAGTAACAGTGGCATCGACTGAAAATTACTTTTCAAATTTAGAATTAGTAAAAAGTTACTTAAGATGGAACAAATCCTAAGGGAGGCTAAGAGATTTATATATTTTATCGATCGAAAATGAGAGAAATGATAGGATTAATAAATCAATAATTATCGAAAAATTTGTGTAATTTAAAACTAGAAAAGTAAACATTTAAATTACCATGGTAATTATATATATTATATTTTTGCGGCGCAGCGAAAAAGTTATTTTTCTATAAATGTTTAATCATTAACAAATAATAAAAAATATTATTTCTGCGTTTATAAAAATAATAATAACACAAACATGAAAAAGATTGTAAACAAATCAGAACTTTGTTACTAGGGTCCCCAAGACGACAACACTCTCTCCAAAGTTTATCCTAAAGACGTCTCTGGTTGCGCAATTGGAAACACGTCCGCGCAACCCTAAAAAGTCCAATTATCAGTCATCAGTCAACGCTCTGAAATTACCTTCCCGTCCGATTGGCAATCATCGAGTCCAAAACAAATAAGGAAAACGTGAATGGCCGGGTTATGAGGTCAGCCCGCAGAAGAATAAAAACCGCGGGAGATTGATTAAAAGAGCAAGGGAAGTCAAGGGGACGTTAAAAATAGATTTTTCTAAACGCGACCAAATTATTTACAAACAGTGCGATGGAAACGCGGTCAGGTTGAGAACCTCAGTTTGTTGACATGTAAGAGGAGGAAAAAAAAGAGGAACGGGTCGTTGGGTTTTACGCGATTCTGGATGAGGGCTTCGAATTCGGGTCGCCTAACCCTCATCCGACGAATCTACGCACCCCATCTGCCATTCACCCCAACCATACTCTCACTTTCTTCGGGAGCTTTTTCTTCTAAGTCGCTCGGGTTCCGGGTTCGATACCCTCGAGGAAGCAGGTGAAAACTCTCGTAAGCCGATGTTGTGCAAATGCAGGTTTCGACAATAAGGGAAAACACAAAAGAGAGAGTTTTCGGGGGACGTATGAAAGTTGTAACTTGAAGTGAAAGAGGAATAAACGACCTCGTGGCTCTGAATTTGATTTTTTGGTATAAGTTTGTTGGATGAAAGGTCAACTTTAAGGTATGTATGTACCTTCTCCATAAATTTTAAGTATGTAAGTTCTAAGGTTTGTAAGATCGTGCTGTTTCACGGATTCTAAATGAAGTATACAAGTTGGACGATAATGTACGTTAGTGGTTGATTATGAGGGATAAAACGAAAGAAAAATCTCACGTAGCCGGGATTCGAACCCGGATCTCTCACCTGCCGGGCAGTTGCTTTATCCCATCGGTCGCCAACTATTCGGACCTGGCGAAACACTTTACTATACTCACAATTTTGAATCCGGCGGACCGCTAACATAAATTTTCAACAGTTGGGCACTGCATATCTAAAATAACTATCCTAAAGGACGTATTTTATTAATATGAAGAACACTTGTTAAATATCCACAAAATTATTAGTGTGATATTTGTTGACACTAATTTGAAATAGGTTCATTGATCCTCGGCTCCAAAGACGTCACTACTTAGAGAGACGTCAGAGAGCCGTTTGGAATTGATGCCAGCAGCGGTTTCAATTTTTAATTGCTGTGAAAATGAATGAATTAAAACCATACAAACAAGTTATCGCAAATAATACTCAAATTGCTTCACAAGTCATCAAAAGCTTCTATAGCGGTCTGCAGACCACAGGTTGGCGACCGCTGCTCTAATCAATTGAAAACACCAGTTCCTATTAAAGCCGCAGAGAGAGGTCGTTCTGTTGTGATAGCTAATTTGGATAGAGCACATCGATCCTGGTTTGAGTTCAGCTACGTCAGGTAAAAAAAGTTTAAAAGATTAAAATTCACCGATTAAAAATTCAAAGCTGTTCTAAACAGAGCCGTCAATATAGCGTGAGGGATGAAGAATTTCTACCTGGCTTCCTTGCTTCCTCTGCGTTTGTTTATAAATGTAGCGTGATATTTCACGTAACAAAATTTCTTGCAGATTTACTGATTGCGTTTTGGTACATAAAGAAGTTAACTATTTTGAATCAAGCCCTTAAAAATTGGGGCATATATGCGCGGCATCCACAGAACCCAGCTCTTTTTAGGCCCTGGTTGGAAGATTAATAACTGAGGTATTCCAATTCCTCCAAAGCCATGACCATTTGTCTCCATTTTAAGCATTCACACTCCCCGTTGAATGCAGAAAGATCTTTCCCTTCGCTATCTATTCACATCCTCCCCCTACTGTTATTGTCACGACGTTTTTTATTGAGAAATAAGTATCCCATTTACTTATCGGTCGGCACTCGAAACTCGGCGCTTAAAATACGTTCAGCGAGACGATATCGTATTTTCTGAAGATCAGAAAGGCATGAATGGCGTAACCCGCTGTATCAATTTATATCAAAGTAATTTAGTTGAAGATGTTTTATCTAGATTTTATAACTGTTCAAACTCCTCGATGATTAAATCTCGTTGAAAACATTTTAACTTAGGCGCAGCATGCGCATGAGTTTGCTTTGCAGATTTCCAGAGGAAAGCCGGTGTCAGCAAATGCAAAGGTCGCGACGCAAAATCTAGCGCATGTGCATCTTGAATATTTTCCATCTCAAGTACTACGCTAGAGTAATAGTGTACTGACGACCTTCGAAGAGAGATGCATAAAAACTTTTGTCGAAATCCTATCGGAAGAAAGCTGAGTAATTTCTAGTTTTTTTTCGGAGGTCGTTCGGAAAGCTGAACTTTATGAGTCAAGGCTGTTTTCATTACACTGTGATCGATAAAAAGGAAACCGAAGAGTGAATGTGCTAAGGGTGATTTCTACATTCTGGCATGTGCAATCAACGACTATTGCTAACTTGCAATTCCGATCCCGGAGGACATATTGTAGAAATAAAATATCTTGTGAATGCACTAATAATAATAAAGAATCAGAATTATAAATCCTTAATTCAGTAAAACTTGTAATGAAAATTAAATGCTATCCAAACCAAATCAAATGAAAGTATAATTTTTCGATCGTTTGAGAATTAGAAACACTTGATTATCTTCTACAAAATACGGCATTTTAGGAAGATCACGTATCGCATACATATATCTAGCATACTCTGTAATATTTTTCACTGTTTTATTCAAATAACGAGAGACCTAGCGGACACTAAAGGAAAGGCAACGAATATTCATTAAGGACCCAAGGAAAGCAGCAGTAAACTCAACCCAAGAAAAATAACTATTAACTCATATGTTTCGGCTTTATTGTGCGGAATCTCTTTTCAAAATGAAGATTATTTTTATTTGACAAATAAAAATAGAAAATTAAGCTTGAAACTTGATAAATGAGAAGAAATCTTTATTTATAGCTGTCAAAACTAATCTTTATATTAAAAACACCGTAGCTGACTCCTGATGAAGCCGGTAGCGAAACGTCGAAAGAATTTACTGACGACGCAACGGGAGCCTAAACTCAGTGCCACAGAATATATACGCAGCGAAATCCTACGCTTCAAACATCCGATTTCATACATATTTACGCCTTGAGTTAATTTACTCTTTTCCGCCTTAGTTCACAGTTTGAAATACACGCGGGCGTTATGAAACAAATGGTAAAAGGGCTCTGAATCAGTCCGCAAATCGGCACCCTTTCAATCCCACAAATACGCTCGATAACGAGAACGAAAGAACGATTCGCGAATAGAGGCGTATAACGTCATCGAACCCCCGCCTCAAAAATTGAACAAGAGAGCGTTGCACGGCGAAAGACCCTTCGCAATAGAGTTGTTTTCCTTTCGGTCGACCATAAATATGTGATAAGAAGCGGATGTGGGCGGACGTAGTCCAGATAAAATGGGCAGAAAAAAACTCTCGCTCATTTTTCCTCCTAGTCTTCCTCTGAAATAATCAAGGGCGGAGATATTTGTTTCTGTGTTTACATAAACAGGCGAGCGAAGCGCTCGATTATCCCGACGGCAAAGGTCAGTGGGCCGAGAGAGTCTTTCTCGTGATATAGAATATAACGCGAAGGCTGAGGGCATCGTTTGATCGACACCACGTCACTCTCTCAATTATGACATTAATTGAAAACCCGGGCTGAATGTGGACAGCCCTTATGCACGGGGACGGCAAATCCCTTGTTACCTAATCCCCGTTTCTAAATGCCCCTTTATTTGAGTGGTGGTAATTTCAAAAGTGCTTCGACAGCTGAGGTCATTTCGCACGTGAGCGCCCACCGGTAATCGAACCCGGGGCCTTTTTCACCAAACTCGAACGCGTTCCAAACTTGGTTAACGGGAGGCCTTCGGTATCTGTGCCCTTAGTTTGAAGGTGTTTAAAGTTTTCATTAATAAATAAATACTTAGTAACCAGGGACTTGTTTATAAAAGAAAGCTACTCGTTTTCCCTTATGTCTTGGAGATACTTTAGATAACCCTTGGTCTGGATATATTCTCCGAGTATCACACTCTCGTGAAAGGAAACTTTCATCAATGCATGCTGTTAAACCATCTCCGATGGTTAGATATTTTTCGCTTTTGTTTCTCGATAGGCTTTTAAACCACGCTGCAATACATACTAAGTTATTCATCCTTTTTTTAGCCAATCAAGAAACACAATTAAATCATTTATAAGGGTAGTGAACGTGTAGACGCATTTACGCTGCAGGAGCCAAAGAGAATGTTGTTTATCTGGATAAACTGAAGTTCTCCTAATACTGAAACGGTACTGACATGCCAACGAAAGTGATACAGATATATAATGATATAACTTCGATAGAGATATCTACTAGAATAAGGGATAAATTAGGCTTGAATAAAACTGAACGCTTTAAGTGAAACGTCAACAATGAGATGCGAAGGTAAATAACAAAAGACGAAAACAAACATCCGCAAACACAGTCATGGAAACGAAAGCGTATACTTTGTGAACTAGAATCCTTCCATCCCAATTCATAAAGATCACAAAACTCGACTTCCTCCATCATTTATGACATCCCTTCGTGGCCTTGTTTTTAAAATCCGAAGGGAAGACATATGTTAAGTAGACAGAAACATAATTGAATGTGTGGGGAGACGGGGAAGAAAGATATTTGCAGTCATATGAAAATGTTGGGTAAACGGAGGAGTATTGTGAATAAACTAGGCCACTACCGTGCTTACTTGCTTACCAAGAGATAACACAGCGTGACTGATGCGTTTGTTTCTTCCAGGTAGTTAGTCTGAAGAATGGGAAATGGGAACAAGGAGATGTTCGAAATATACACGAACAAACTTAATAAATGAAGGGAATTTCGATAAATATGCGACGAAAAGCGTATCCAAAAACATGGTTTCGTCGTAATTGAAAGTTGAGTTGAATTTGCTTATCTAAAGAGCTTTTCACGAAGATGACGTAGCAATATACACGTCCAGGACCATATGTGAGAAATTTCAAATGAAAATGGTGCCATATTTTGAAGTAAAAAATTTGAAAAGCAATACTTCTTACCGTCAGGTATCGTTCAAGTCATTTTGAAGTCAGTGATCGGCTCAAGATGTTGTCATTCCTAAAAAGAGGTTGCTAGTAAACCGAGTCCATATTTTTTAATTTTGAAATTTCGATATTTTAATTCAAAGATATGTGACGGATGGATATAGCGCCGTCAAGTCTCCGCGTCCCAAAAAAATCTCTCGCGTCCTACTTTGCACACGCGGGCCGTAGATTCGCCACCCACATCCCAAAGCAAGGTGATTCCGTAGAGTAGTGCTTTCAAACCTTTTCTCTTCCGCGACATATTTATGTATCAACTCCAATTTCGCTGGATACTAAACCAGGAGTGAGTAAGAGCAAGAGTAGATTGTAACTGTAAAAGAAGAAGAGTTTTCTGCACCCACTCCAACTACGGAGTAAAATATCATTATTATTATCGTCACGATTTCTTATTAAATGAAACAAATGAATAGTAAAATACACGCGTATGTCACGCGGAATCAGTAATATGCATATTACATTCTCGCATTTTATCAAGAGCTAGGTCAAAGAACACTAGTTGCGAAGCACTGGCCTAGAGTAACTAACTTACAGGGAATATATTCCTATTCAAGGATTAGAGTTTTCCCATTCGTACTCTAATTTTTGAAGATTGAATGTTTTAAGCAAAATATAATATCTGCCATGTGTATGTGAAACCACAGAGTTTGTTATATTGAGAAAGTAAAGTTTAGATTAAGTAAATTTTTAAGACTAGAGACTGTAATGAAAATATTTGCGATATGTACTCATGGGAGGGTTTACCCGATTTTAGGTTATCAAAGTTTCCCCAACCTATATGGGCATTGGTGAATCAATTTTTAATTTCATTCTTTCATTTCTGAGGGCGCCCTCCACGTGCCGATTTTCTGCGACGTCGATCATATGACGTGGAGCCGTCAGACACACCCAACGTCGACATCATCCCTCCTCCTTAAACCCTCTGATCTTTCTTTCATTGAAGCTCTCTTCTACTAGTACTTCTCCTCCTGCCCCTTTCCCCAATCTCCCATGAAGGTCTTCCATTTAATTGCGTTTAACATTCAGCGCTTTATACTCCCAATACTTCATATATCACGGATAGCATTATTTCATTCAAAACTGATGGACACAGTTTTCCTAATTTTACGACTATTACAATCCATTTCAAACACTCCGGGTGCGCTTACATTTCTTACAATGTTTTTTTACTCTAATGTTTTTCATAATAGTCTCAAGGTAAGTAACCAATTGACTTTCATATCTCATTTAGGTTTATTGAAATCTATGGTTTCATTTGTAGAAAAAAGTCGAGAAAAAAGTGGAGATTTTGCTTTATCACGCTGCTTTTAGATGATTCGTCTATAGCATGTCCATTGGAATCAACCAACGTCCTTCTCTTGATGCACCCATGAGGTCGTTTATCAGTCGAAGAAGATGATCCGTCGAGTAACTGATACTGCTGCATTCATCAATGTCAGAAGGAATTTCGACATCGTCTTACTTTGACCGCCTGAAAATGGTAACACTTGAGAATCTAACTCCAAAGAAACATTTTAGGAGACCTCTGTGTGTATCGATCCAACACTCATCTTTCATTAATATTTCTCAACGATCATCTTAATTTGTCTTATGAATTTTATGAAAAATATAATTTGTAAGAGGCAATGTTTACTTGTAAAGAAAAAAGCTCGTTATATCAGTAACAAATATTGAAATATAATAACGTAGCATCACATGTAGTGATGATAATACAGATAAGTAACGTAAGTAAAATTTTTCTATATTTACCTTAACAACCCAACGAGAACCTATAAACTGAGCGACTACAGAGAGAAATCAAACAAGCGCGAGCACTGATTCTTTTCCCAACAAGGAAAAATCCACTGAAGTCGGCTAACGTTATTCAGAGTCAAAGATTATGTCATCTTTTCCTGTAGCAGGAAAACTCCGGTTGTTTACCAGAATTTCCTTTCCACCAAACTTTTTCTCTTACGGTTCTTAACACTCATTCATTATATTGCTAACAAATAACAAAAAGTGTACCAACAAACAATATATCAGAGGTTAATCAATTTAAGTTATACATTTGGATTTTCACAGGTGATGAGATACACAAATATTTCGCTTTAAACATTTACAATACTACCGTATTTGACATACTATATTACTATGGTACGCTCCAGTTTTTCTAGCCAGTAATGTGGAAATGAAATACTATGCATTATTTCCACATTTCAAGAACATTCTTATTCAAAGTTATCTTTGTGCGGTGTTTCTTGATATGCCAATTAAAAATACGATTCGTAGTTAACATTAGAGGGTTTCAAGTGGTTTCAGTTATCAAACTGACAAGAAAAACTGGAACGCAATATAGTAAGAATACTACGCATCCAACTTTGTGACTTAAAGGTGATTAAAGGAAGATGAGATCAATCTCTACACACGTAGATAGTCAGATATAAACGAATCACGAATGGATGTTTCGAGGATTATTATCCTGTTGCTTCCTTTGTTTTGAATGGATATAGAATGCTCGCAATATACTCATAATACACCTGCAAATATACTGGCAACGTATACAACCACGTGGCTCATTTTGAGTCAAGAATGGGATCCATTTCAACGTAAGAACCCTACCATCTTGCAGTTCCCCGGTGAAAGGTGAAAGCCAACTGTATCAGAAAGAGATAAGGACCACTCTGTAAAAACAAATAAGAATTTTATCGAAATAGTGCATTTCTTAACTGCGGCACTTCAGGAGCGCTCAATTTGGGTTGACTCGATTGCGGCCAATACTCCGATATAGTCACGTTTATCAGATAACGCCGTGAATAGCGATTACATAACTTGAATTAGTATGTCCTAAAGGCACTCGTTGGGAAGGCGAGGTTGTCCCAAAGCGATCTCGGCCGAGTTATCGATCACTGCAGCACTCTCTGCGGAGTAGATCTCCGATGAAAACCATTGACCCACCACAACACTACCCTCTGAAGAGACGCGCAATCGCCGTAGCGGTCGTGTTAAAGCAACACGCACAAATACTACGCACGGCGCTTGGAAATTGATAGCGGATCCACTCATTCAACCGCGACCTCCATTAAAAATAAAAAAGATCGATCTAAGCACAAATTTACATCGGATGTGATTACATCATTAATTCCGCAGAATGAAATTTCCGAGCAAAGTCGAACGAAATTGGATGCCAACCTTGCGGAGGAGGTTAAACCCCTGGATTCATAAATGCCACGGGCGAATGTTAGCCCGATTTTAATGAGTAACGCGTATCCGCTTGAGCTAATGAATTTGTACTTTCGAATGTACCGATTCAAGGTCTGACGAAGTACGAAAGCAGCTGTTGCTATCGGGTAAAGACTGTGTAAATAACAACCGAATGCGATCACGAGGGACGCTTATTTAACCTTTATTCGTCGCATACATAATGATCGTAACATTTATTCCAGTCCCCGTGGAGATTCGTCTCGCTGGGTAATGCGATACTTTCGTGAAAAGATCTTCACGGGTAATTTTAATTTCAAAAGATTTCACATCCGTTCCTGAATCCGAGGCTGATTTGAATTCAGCTGCGATTAATCCGATACAATGTACGGGAAATATAAAAAAACAAGCTGAGGTATTCATAAATGTATGCTATTACTGCCCTACTTTAATGAAGGGTCACTTTTAACATTCTTAGCAGTAACTCACCCACTAAGATCGTATTTCACTAGCCATCTTAAAGTCGAACACAGAATTATTTATATTATAGTATATATTATTTACATTATAGTATATATCATATTTATATTGAAAATAGTTTTTGCATTATTTATTAACGTAATGTCATCACAGAAATAAGGATACAGGACTCATTAATAGCTTAACTGCTAACTAAAAAACATGTCACCATAACAGTTTTCAATTAGCATCGGCAAATATTGATGATGTAGAGTATTCCGCGGCAAAGTAATGTTAAGAGACAGACTTTGAAAAGTAGTTCACGAACCGAGAATATTTTATTCTGTCTCATAAACATTAAGGAGGGAGCAGCAAAAACCTGCATTTGGAGATTTAAGCAGATTTTAATGAAAATATACCGTCTCTTCATAGACAGGCAAATATGCATTAGAGCTTCGAACGACCCGATTATCAGAGAAAAAGATGAATGTACCAGGAAAAGATTTTCCTTATGGAACCGCAATGTTGACCAACACATTCATCATCGCAGCGGACGTTATATTTCCTGAAACATTGTCGGTGATTCATTTTGATAAACTTCACTTAAGGGTAACTAGGTCCATGTAGAATAAGAGAAAGACTTTCTTAGTGGGCCAAAAATTGACAGTATAGCAAATATAACTATCGATGGAAAAAGATCATTCATTTAATCTTAAAAAGTATTTTGTATATTGTATAATTCTTCTCCCTCATATTAGCTTAGACTTCTTATATGGTCATATTGACGGTCAGTCATTTAACCGGGAGGATTAAGTATTGCATTATACGAGGCAAATAATCGGAGAGGTTCATATCAAGCAACCTTAGGCACTAATAACTGTAAATGGAATAGTTATGAGCTATTGAATATCATATCGAACGATGGTCTACTAAAATAATTCTTTTTCGGCTAAATTTTATTTTACTTGAGTGTTGAATTTTATCGGTCTGAAAGATACGAGTATATTTAGATATTATTTAACTTGTCTATTTATGTAGTTGCAAACTTTTTGCACGAAAATAGTCGCGCGAAAATGCGAAATACTGCCCTGAATACATGAGAAAAATGAGGGATTGTCTGATTTAAGGGGCCCTTGCTGACCTGGATAAATATTTCTAATGAAGTCCAACGTCGTTTATGAATCATACCAGAACCACTTTGACAGGGAGAATTAAATCTCAAATGATAGACAATTCTATCAAAAACGACCCTGTGCGAACGATGCAGTAAAACTACACCAATTATAAAAATTCAGTTATTTACTTTCTAAATACTTTCACTGAAACTTTGGATGCACAATATAACGACTTATTGCAGATAGAGTTAGAAATACTTTTTCGTCATACTAAAAAGATTTCCTGAGACATGGTTTATTAAAATTGATGTGATCATACGCAACTTTGTGGAATTTGGCGCACATGATGGAGAAGTAATAAAACTTATGTTAGTACAATTCCACGAGAGATAAATCTATCTCGTAGAATTGTACTAAATTTTATTACTTCTCCATCACATAGTTTTATATTTCCTGACGTTTATTTCTTATAAATTTTACGTCGATGTCTACCTCAACTTTAAGCAACTCCTCAACCCCTGAAAAACCGTTCGTATACGACGCAGCCGTACGGCAACATCGCCAACCACGATAAATCTCGCCGCAAATCCGCGGGTCGTGACATTCGACTCTCTATTTCCATAAATCGATTAAAAATTAAAGCCCGCGCTCTTTTCGGCATGCGATGCAGGAGAGAGAGCTCTAAATCCCTTGGGCTCTGTCGGATCGATGGGGTACACGTCACGCTCCTGTACAGTGTACGTGCAACTCAAGGATGAGAAGAAGGAGAGATAGTAAGCTATGCAGATCTTGATCGAACGCTATTCCGGCGCTCGGGAGATTTTCCTTTTGTAACTATTGAGGGCAGGCCAAGGTTCCCTCGTTAACCACGTGCCAACGAGGGAAAAAAGTAAATAGGTTAAGTGGATGGAATTATAGATTCGAAATTCAACTGAACGAAAGGATAAACGACGGGAACAAAAGTAATGGTCTTATAAGTATAAGTACGGAGACTCAAGATGTAGAATATGCGGCCTACAAATGTCTAAATCGCTATGTGAATGTCTCCTATGATGGATCATAAGCGCGGAGCGAAGGAGGTCATACCAATTACTTAGTTAATACAAAGATGCAGGGGAGATACCGCCGTATTTTCAGTAAGAAGCGAAAGGCGATGTGGAAACGAAATTCGAATTTCGCGAAAGCGAAGGAGTTGCCAAAACTGATAGTGATGATATACTACGATGAATTGCATCATTATTACCGTTTCAATGTTTTATCTTGTAACAGTTTTTCTAACGCTCCTTAAACAAAGTCTGTAATTAAAATGAACCATCTATTATTCAGAAATGAAAGCTTACGGTCGTTGCTCTGCAAGTATATGACGTAAATAATTTTCTGATATTTTTATCGGAAAGTGAGAGAATAATACATTTTGGGCAGCATGCCATTTATGTGTTTACACAAAGGGCATGGAAACAGCGTTCTCGGAGTCTAAATTTAATTTGCAAGTGGTGATAAAATTAGAATCGCTGTGGCATCGAAGAGAAGAACGATTAGTCAAAGTGCTTAAATGTACAAAGATGAAGGGTGAAGCGTGACTTAGCACGTAAAGGCGCGCTACTAGGAATATTCTTAATGAAATGACCATGAAACAATCTGACAAATCAGAGATTGCAACCCAGGTCTTTTCCATTTTCGGCCGGATGCTTTAACCATTTAACCTCGCCAAGAAAGTCTCAGATATCTGCATCTATAAATGTTCTTTCTGTATAGTTAAATTGGTTAATCAATCCGTAAAGTGGAAAAATCTGGGTTCGATTCCCTGTATTGTCGGGCGTTTATCTTGTCAGTATTAACTTGGGAATACTTGAATATGCATTCAAGATGAGAAAACATTGATATACTCGACAGAAAATTCCCGAGACTCGAATTATTTATCGATTTCCCTGCGAAAATTAACACAGCAATAAACTCGGTGGGAATGTTTATTTAGCATAAACATGGATCGCAACGTTGAAGGAAGTCGAAGATTGCAGCAGAAGCTGCGAAGGCTCCTTGAGTCTCGTGACCGCAACGGTAGCCGTGAAGGCCAAACAACTGCTATGAGTTGGCATTTTCTCCATTTTTTGCCGTTAGCTCTATTATTTCGATCTTACACGCAATTATTCGAGGGAGAAAGAGGAACTCAGGCACGTGCAGTATGGAGAACTGCAGGATATATCACAGCGGACATGGAATGATGCCCAAGAGGATATAGATTTAGTGGTACGAATCCAAAGAAAGATCAACTTTCTCCGAAAGTATTTAACCGAGGAAAATTTGAATTCCATTCATTCCGCGAATTGATTCTTCAAAGGACGTCCTTAAGGCGTGATTCGACGAAGGTCAGCTCCGCACCTATTAGCGGATATGTACATTCGTATGACATACTTCCGCCAAAATATTCCGAAAAAACCTCGTCATGGCGTTTCTGCCTCATTTGAAGACGCCTTTCACTCCACGAATGCGATTTATCTTCGATGCGGAACAAATATTTCAGTCTCATTTTTCTACTGTTCATCTTTGTCTGACAACTTACAGCACTGCCAAAAGTATTTCATTACGAGATGGGGGCAAGCCAGTTTAAGGTTTTACTAATTTTAATTTTAATAATCAGTACGGAATAATTTAATAATCTGTACGAAATAATTCAATAAGTAAAGAAAAGATTGAGGATTGAATTCAATGAAATTCCAGGATGAAGAAGATTAGAATGAATGCTTTCACT
This sequence comes from Pachydiplax longipennis, assembly GCA_036926295.1. Lineage (NCBI taxonomy): Eukaryota > Metazoa > Arthropoda > Insecta > Odonata > Libellulidae > Pachydiplax > Pachydiplax longipennis. Next base: position 42,683,334 of record JAVFKF010000015.1, read on the forward strand.
CGGATATTTTGTGTTCTCATTCCAAATCATACGTCACGCTGGAAAAATTGCTTCTCTTTATATCTCAAAATATGCCATCCAATGGTGACATCATGGATTAGTAAACAATTTATTGATCCATCTTTCCGAAGCGGATACAATATTGGAACGAGATTAAAGGTTAAAGGTTAGAAGAAAGTTCCGCTGTTTATGATACGTCTCGATAGATAAGCAAATGTGAATGTGTAAGAGAGCAAACTTTAAGCTGCCCATTTCACCTATTTTCCCACCAATACAACCAACTATTTCGTAAACATTGACAGAGAATGCAGCCGAAAATATCTGGTTCTTATCGGCGAGAAGAGTAAACAAAAAATTTATATCCTTCATCCTTGTGTACTGCGTAGGTAATGTAACTCATATTTCATTTAATTAAGATGACTTTCTTTCCCGAATTCTAAATTTCTTTTCTAAATTTTCAAAACTGAGGAGTGAATTCGTTGAATAGAGTTTCCTAAAATAACGATCTACCGCAAACATAACTTACTTTGGAGGGAAGGCATATCTGTAGAAATATAAGTTAAAGAAAGTGGGTTTCTCAATAAATGCAGCATGGCTAAATCCACTGAGACTATATTCTCGCTAACTTCGGGTATTATCAGACTTGCTCTAAATAAAATCAAGATAACGAGTATTGTTTTATCCAGAGCCATTACATATCTTGGCTTACATCTCTCCATAATAATCGTCGTCCCTGAAAGAATCGATAAGGTTTGAGTTCATTGCTTTCATGCGTGAGATATTAACTCAAGCAAAAGGTAAGATAACAGATTATTTTATATCTAATTTACATTAATTGATCACCAATCGTCATATCTACTAGACGATGGGGCTTTTCTTTAAAAATAATAAAATACATTTACAGCCGTTCGCAGCAGGCGACTTAAAACCTTTTTGATTGTAGATGACTAAATTACAATTCAAATTCGTTACAAAATGAGCCCGATGGACAATCGTGCTACATTAACCCAAATCTTCATCTAAAAGCAACATGATATTCATTAAAACTCTCTTAGATGATTTTCCTTTCCCATATATCCGCTTAGACTCCACAAAGGTCACCTTCACAACATTTTACTTTTAAAGAATGCAGCACTTATCATTTTATGATGTTAGAAACTCGCATGGCTGTCCTTGAAATTCTAACAGCAAACGGGAGATAGCTTTTGATGAAATCTAGAGCAGAACTTTAACTTCCATAGAAAAAAGTCCTTCTATGCGTAACATATAAAAGCTACCCATACGCTCGTAACTTCACTCTATGCGTGTTTCTGTTTCTCTTATCAGTAATTATGGCTTATAAGAAAATCCAATTCTATTATTTTTTACCTAAATATATAGCAAAATATTCTCATGCCAGGCTGCCTTTACGCATTGTTCCAAATAAAATTAAGATCCATAACTTTCACTCGAATATTTCAACTGCACTTTTGAGCTAACAAGCAAAAAAAACTGGAACGCAGTGAAAAATATTTTTGATGGAGGCATTCTATTAGTATTTTGATATCTCTTTGACCAAGTTTGATCTACCAGTTAAAATTTATTAGAATGAATCTGCCATGCATTAACCATATACTAAGGTAAGAGTCCTAAGATGAATGTCTACAGAATTTTACCAGCGATAAACTTCCGTTTGACCCTGACTTTTTTGGGTCCCCCGCCTTGCGGGGCCTGCGGGGATTGTCGCGATGGCCCCAGCTGAGAGAGCTGAATGTGATGTTACACTAAACTGTTGCTTGCACGATCTATGCACTCAAATTGAAATCAACTTTATATGATATAATCAACGTTATATTATACTGATCAAACTTCAATGGCATGCATCTTCTCTTTACCTACTTAAAGCTAATTTTTGAGGGTCACTCCTACAGAATTATTGTGCCAAGGACTCAATACACTATTGAGTTGTATAGCCGCGGTTGTACCACAACACAATCTAAAATAATTTCACAACAGTTCTTCCGATAAACGAAAACACTTAAACATCGACCGCTATAAAAACTCGTAATTCGTAATGACTCCCACAAAAGCGACAGAAGCTCGGAGAACCATGAAAAAAATTAACTACCGAAATTTTAACAGCATCAACAACCTCCACATTCCTTAGCGAAGAACTCTGAACCCAGCCATAATTCCGCGGCATCTTTTTCAAAGTCACTCGTTAGTTAAGAGCAAAAAAGAGCTCCAGGAATTATTTTGGAATCGCGGTGACAAATAGCATCTTGTTTGCGCGACCGTAATCTCAGCCACGCTCGGTTATTTTCGAAAAGCCGCAAACCGTCTGCGTGCTTGCCTCGCAGCACGTACGCAATCTCATAAGCCATGCTCGCCCGGATTGGAAAGCATGCATCTGTCGCCACGTCAAACCCAACAGTTTTCGCGGAATCCCGGATCTTGCGGAGATCGATTCGCCCTACAAACAATCGATCCACTTCTAAATCGAGACGTCTCGAAGAAGAAAAAACAATCGTTCGATCGAGGGAACAATCGGCCTCGAGGAAACATAAATAGGTCGCGGCATTTTTGTCAACAAAAACACTTCTCCGCGACTAATCTTTCCCTCTGCCTCATCTCCTTCGCTTTCCTGTAAACATCCTCCGAGGGCTGCCAACGGGAGGAGAGAGTGAGGAAAGTCTGCACAGACGAAGGGGGCGAGCGGATGTGAGTCGGGTGACGTCAGGGAAAGCTGAAGGAAGGCACTTTATTTGGAGGAGGCACCTACGCCCGTGTTTACGTTTCCTCCCTCCATTACTCACTCATCCACAAGAGTCACCTCAAGCACTTATATGCGTGGATGAGGTACGTGACACCCAAGGTGATCACGGCCTCTTTGCGTGGGGGATAACTTCATTCATTGAAGGATGCTTCCGGGAAGGAAGTGGATGAGGGAATAAGGATCGTCCGTGGGCTTGCAATTTCACCTTATGCGCTGCACAAATGCAGCTCTTATCGATTTTGGCGATGCGACGCGGTTCCGAGAAGTCTTATCTGTTTACTGACGATAAAATAAGCCTTAAAAGGCCTCAGATTGCTCAACTGTTTGCGGGAAAAAGATTGGTTGATAAATGCAATCAAAACAACCATTTGAATTGGAGCTATATTTAGATCTCTGACGTGTTTACTTTTAAGGCTACCTTACGTTATTATCTAGATAGACATTTCTCACGTATTTGGATGCCTGCGAGCATAACATACACTTTTAATAGAGGAAATGCCATTCTCTTAGAGATAATAGTTTGTGAAGGAGGATGAATGAATTTAAAACTGAGATGAACTTCGATACTGAGATACCAGCCTTTGAGAGAGTAGAGGACTGATTTCATCTCGCTAACTTCGCTGATTACTTTCTTTTCTATGAAAGCTTCGTTTGATATCAAAGATTATTTTGTATTTTCTTACCCCATTAACTATGAATGTAGAGTTAAAGAAATTAAGATAAAGGTATTCAGTTGGGGGTGAAAATTAACGATTTAAATACCAAGAAGGTTATTAATTTAAATTTATGTGAGGAAAATCAGGGGATCAATGAAGAGTAAGGTCTCCAAAGTTTTCATGAACATTTTCCAGTTTAAAATTCTTTCAAATGTATCTCCATCACAATTAAGGTTCATACCATATTTATTGAGATTTCATCCGAAAAACCTCTACATTCACTGAAATGTGATGGTATATTCATTTAATTTTTATTCAGAATTACTTCAACAAATTTTCCCAAGAAAAATTTATCAAATAACTTAAGACACCCAGTTTATTCGATTAGACCAACATCATGCGCCCCCTAACCTCGAGGCCCCTGGCTCTGGCTACAACAACCTGAAAATTCAACTTAAGATTGGTTTATGCTGAAAGAACAGACATTACTTCGAAAACAGTCGATAATTTTCGCAGGTAAATAACAAATCGTGTACTCCCAAATTAGTTTTCTTTAAATATAAGAGATCGATGATAAAGATCTTACCAAGGATAAAGTAATTACGTTTCCTCTGCTATGTAAGCAGAGATGTTGATACGTAAATTATGGTCGGAAGCTTGAGAAGGAAGTTCAGAGTGAATTCGCATGAATATGCATCTCAAACGAAACTGAAATGTTTATTTCGTGGCTCGACTTTGCAGGTACATCGTAACAACTGTACAACGACCCTCATTTACAGAAATTTATTGAATAAGAGCTAGTTCGTATCAGACACGGAGAAACAATAAAGCTACAGCGGAAGAAAAAGGAGCCTTCCTTCACTGGCGAACGTGACACAATATTAAAATATTTCCGGATCACAGTTAACGTGTCTCACTTTCTAAACTTCCCACTTAAATGCCTTTCCCTCGGTCCGGAACAATGGCTGCCTTCAGGGAAGAGATGAATAAGTTAACAGTTACAAGCCTGCAGCCGAATAAATTACTGCAATACACAAAGTTGGTCGGAGAAACAATACTGCCACCTTCGCAAGAGAAGAAAAATATTCCAATTCGAATCTTATGCGAATTCGAAAGGCCATGCTCGAGGGAGGTCATAGTCAAGTGGGAAAAAACCAGGATTCGAAAGCCAACCTTGAATTCGACGAATTTTCAGAGCGTCATTCCAATTATGACAGTGCTCCTGGAGTGACAAAGCGTTTTCAGACGCCCACGCGAATAATTATTCAAGCGGACAAAAGCAGCATTTTATTCTAATAACATTTCCTTCGGAACATAATCCGAGCGTATCTTTGCGGGATGGAGCTTGCTTGTTTATTAAAAAGAAAAAAAGGAGCGCTTTTGAAGTAACAACGCGTTCTTTTTTTTCTTGAAAACACATTTCCTTCGAATCCGCGTTAGCTAAGTCGCCTTAATTTCGGAGACAAACAAACGGAGAATAAGCAGATGCGCATTTCGCTCGCTCATTGTGAATCGCGTGTGATGATTCGCCGACCAAATATTCGCGAGAAGGCAAGGTGAATCACCGCGCGAACTGCCTGCTTGAATTCAAAATGCGCACTTGGTTAATCAACAGCTTCACGGACGAAAGACTCGGACATCCTACAAAGGTGATGATCGACCAACTTGATTAATAGCGCCAAGGTAAACTACGCTGGGTAAATATCGAATGAAGCTAATTTACAGCGCAAGACCTTTCAGAAACCAATTACAAATACAAGGAGAGAACTATACAATTATGACCCCATACATTGGGACAAACGTAACTCATTAGACGGAGTTCTTAGAAACAATCTCGCACGAACATAGAGACATTATTCATTTCATATTACGCAGACGTATCATAGGTGTTAATTAGTCTCCTTTCATACTACCTCAATGAGTTATCAATGAAGACGATTCTACTCGACAGTTATCGCCTCTTGGTTATCGGTAGGGACCTTTGGAATAACTTCCAAGATTTCACACGATAAGGTAGACCATCACCCTCAATTCGCTTGCATTAAGACAATCTCTAAAACAAACTCTATTACTTCGAGGTGAGAAATGAGAGCGATACGTTTTCACATAGGGTCCCTTTCATACGGAACATATGGTAAAATATTGCTCAAGACGCTCAGCTAACTGTATCTTCGGAGGGTTTTCCCAGATGCACCGCAGCCTCCTGAAGTCAATCCTCCGCGTCTTTTTATAGATCAAAAATCGTTTACATTATCTTTATCACAATCCTCCTCTCTTCCTCGCTTCGTCTTTAATTGGGTTCCTTTAAATTCTTTTGTTTGCGTTGACTGATTTAGTGAGATGAAAATGAAGATATCTCGAAAGAAGACGATCTCCATCCCACTGTCGGAGTCGATTCTAAGTTCTGAGATAGAGGGATCTCATTAGTCTCGACTTGGGGCAGAAGGTTAGATAATAAGTCACGTGGCAGTGTTTTCTTTCGTCGCAAACCCAAGTTGTAAACATATCACATAAACCAGCGTAGCAGTTCAGTGTTTTGTGGAATTTTGAAGGTAGCATTGGAAAGTTGGTGCTCTGTGACGGCCTCTCACCACAACTATTGAAAATATCATTATTTTTGCCTTATTATCTATCAAGTAAAACTTGCTTTATTAGAGAACGTAAAATGATCAGAAAGAAGTAAGAAAGAAAGGCGCTCTTTATATACCCGATAAATAGACCATTCTTAAAGAAATACGGCAAGAATGCAACTAGTAATGCAAAAAGTAGTTTGCCGGCTCTCTAAATACCCTTCCTATAGCTGTGACAAATAAAGCAGTACCCTTTTTATTTAAGCTGCAAATTACTTATTAAAAACAGAGATAAATTACTCTCCTCTTTCCTTTCCAATAAGCAAGACTTAAATAGTTTTTATACCTCGGTTTACGTAAAACGCTACTCCGCATATAATGAAGTTTTCTCTCCGTCCTCTTAGAAACCTTCTTCAGAGGGCTTTATTGTATTCATCTAATTAATTATAGGACAACTTGTAACTAACCACAGTTATTAATCTTAACTAACATCAAAATAATGTACCTCATACTCAATTATAATGAACTGCACTCATGAATCTAATGAACTGTAATCATCCTCTAATTTTAGCGCAAGGCTCCTTCGCATGAAAAACATATTCACGGAACATCCACAACTTTCCATCGATCGAAAGTTCGTTTTCAAAGGAACAAACGGATCGGAAAAATGGATATTGATGGGCAGCAGACGACATGGTGGCGGAGGAAGTTGGAGACAAAGGATGCATCGAAGGGTTGGCGTGGGCGAATGAGGGTGTGGGAGTCTTCTTGGCAGCATCTCGATTAGGGGAGGAAAGATCCTTCTCATTCCAGCAGCCTGAAATAATGGCGGCCTCGGATAAAAGGGGCATCTTCGCTCACTGTCCAATGACCTTTACGACCGAAAGTTAATCCGATAGAAGTAGCGGCGCGTGTCACTCCTTTCAAAATAACAGTGATTTGTGCGATTAAAAGAAAGACGGTTGGCGTTAAATGAGCTGATACGAGGAATTATCACCAGACAACTTTTATCGAATGAAAAACGCTATTAGAAAACTCAAATCACTCAAAGTCGATGTCAAATGATGCAAATTAAGTTTATCACGAGTCACTGAAAAGGTTAATTCACAGCAATGTTCCTAATGGATTTATTCAGCACTGAAAGTGTGATGACTCGAACGAAGAGAGTCCTTTGCTGTATCTTAGAAGCTAAGATATCTTTCTGAATCACACCAAACGGGCTTCAACTCCGAGTGTTTCTAAATACAGAAACGTTCACAACTTTAATATATATTTCCTAATTTAATCGATAATAATTTTCAGTGATAAAGCTTCACACTTCCTATCGTATTTCTTCACGTAAAAGATGCACCTATAATTAGGAAATCAGGAGAAAAATAATTTCACTAAGTAAACTTACTGAACACAGGTTTTATTCATCGTAGGATAGAGTATCAAGTGCGAAACAATAAGAGAGGAGATATTACGCAAAAAAACAGAAACGTATACCAATTTGTAACGACCTCCGTATCATGATGGGCTGCGTAGGCATGCATGGCTGTTGAAAGCTTATTAAAAGCGGGAAATACAAGTCAAAATTTAATTACCTATCATCATATAGGACGCCCCCAGTCTTTAGGCCTCGAATTTTTCGAAGCATACTGCGTTCTATACATGAGGAAATACGTATTTTTTTACTGTCTTGTGTGAGTAATAAGTAAACCCTGAGAATGAAAATGTATCACTGCTTGTTATCGAACTGAGGGGGATATTAGGATCATTTTAAACTACTTATGTGCGTTTTAAATCGGCCATTAGCTTTAGAAGTCGAAGTCCACTAGAAATCGAATAAATATCAGAAAGAGTGCTTAAAGCAGCGTAACAATGTAATACCCTGCGAATTTCCATGAGTAAAATTCTTATTGAAGTAAATAGAAATAATATTTAAAGAGGTAGCATGAACTGAGATATTTTCTCCTTGTTGGCAACTACAAGTAATGAAGAATAAATGTACTGAATTTTTATCTTTATTATAGATCTAATTAATGCTTAAGAATGAAACACTTTGGGTTTAATGAATATTAGGAAAATGTAAAAATTCGTGTCTGTTTAATGTGTGGAAGACGTACTTAGCGGCACTTTGCCATCTTCAAATCTACATCTCTCTTTCCTACTATTCCAAAAAATCGCAAGTCAGACAAAACACAGTCTATTTCCACATCCCGAAATCGAGCAGTCGGAGACGCTGCAGTTACGCGAGGGTTAAACGAATATTTGGACGAGCGTCAGAGGCATGTTGAGACAGGTGCCAAAAAGTGGGAAAAATATAAGCACTCCATTAGCTAACGTCCCTGCGACCCGCTAATTCAATTTGCAAAATAATGCGTTTTCTCCAAAGGAAAGGAAAAACGGAGCACATTATCGAAATGTGTATTGCAGAGTGTCGGAACGTGGACCCGATTTCCCCTTCAGTCTGCTTTTAAAGCGATGAAAGGTGCAGGAGGTGGGGCGGCATGTGCTGGTACGCGGCAATGGGGAACGACCGTTAAGGAAGGTTAAAGAAGCATCGGAACAGCTGGAAGGCCCACCAGACACACCTGCCTTCCATCATGTCTTCAACCCATCCATATGGCTGCGGCAACGATTACGCCGTCCCTTCAAAACCGACTTCCTCCTACTCATACGCACCTGTCCCATCGCTTTGTTTCCATTGGAAGTTGCTTCCAGAAAACCCGCGTTCCACTCTGTAACCAACGATATGGTCGAGGAATCGAGTCGAAATACCCCATATGAGCTATTAAGAGGGGAGATAATGTTATCGTGTGAGGTTCAGCTTGCGGAGGCTCTTTGGTAGTGGAGGAATTCTATTAAAAGCCACATCCGACTGATCTTCGTAAACGAGGCGTTGCCGATGAATCTGCAGGTATCGAGAATGAATCACGGGCATTACCATACACTAATAAAATTTCCTGAAAACATTGGAGGAAAGAGGAGCGGAATTTGGTTGTCGGTGAAAGTTTAGAGTATCAATAATTTATTCTACGATTAATAGGAAAGTGGCCGCAAACCAGGATATTTGAGACACGAGGAAAAAGGTGGCTGACTATCGTTAAATTCAACAAAGTTCATAAGTCAACCAACTTAAGAGGAAAGTAAGATTAAGCTCATTTGAGGTTGATGGCTTGCCACCACCCCATTTCCTTATTCCTGGTCGCAATTTAGTTCCTATGGAGACTCAAAGAGCTCTATTAATTGATTTCAAAGTTAATCGGGGAACAATAATATGGAATACCTTACTTCCATCAGATATTGGAATGTAAATGTTTACCCGGAGAAACTTCGCTTCAGCATCAATACGTCTATGTTTTCTAGGTGTATTCTTCGTCCTTAAAAATTGTAAATTTCTCTACCAATAAGAATATCAACGTGAGTGAAATTCAAGAAGGGAAAATGCGTGAGATTTCAGGCATGAAATGCTACATTCAACGTAATCAACCAAAGGAAGATAGACAGATAAAGCTCGTCGAAAAAGCCAATGTTTTTAAAATCCGAAGCAAGTATTGACGTTTCTCATGATTTCATGAATAAATACGTCGAACGCAATTCCGAGCGAAGGACTACCAAGTAGTAACCTTTCCAACGCAGTTTATACTTGTTGAAATTCTTTTTCCTCTTGAAATTGCATATCATGGCCGTTCTGCACGAGCTGATGGTTATCCGCTGATACACCGTAGCAATTTCAATTTATTGTCCTTGCTAACTTATCCGAGCTCATAAAACCATTCTTGCGGAAAATTATACGCGATTTGTAAATGTATGCGAAAAAATGATACATTCAGCGATATTAGTTTATATTCAATTGAACAGACAAATGCAGCTTTAATAATTATTTTTGGATTAAGTAATCATTCAAATAATTACACCATTACATTTAACGATGAAATGTATATATATTTTAAAATAAGCAATTTTTTAACTATTTATGCTTAGAGATTAAATAATTATGTATAGAATAGAAATAATAGCAATACATAACTATACATATATTTATTATAATTTTCAATAAAAAATTATAATTAGAGATTTTTCCAATTATAGTTAACCAATTCTCTCTTTGAACCAACAGAAAAGGTTGCGAAAAAAGGTAGTTGAAAATCGTAACGAATTAATCCCAAATATGTGCATAGTCAGGTGCTCAGAGAAGGATAGAATTATCATTGCAAACGATTTGATAAATGCACATCCTAGCGTTAAATTCTATTCACTTTGATGTGCATTCCAGGCACCGAGCGCTCAAATTCTGCACAGATGCACGCATCGGTTGAGTTGAATGGGATAATGTGGTGGTTTAATGACTGCCATTGCGAAAATCGTCATATGCCATGAGGTTCTCTTTCGGAATTCGCGCATGTTGAAGCCGAGAATATCTGCAACAGCTGACCTCTTTAAGCGTCTCGATTCAGGAGCTTCCTGTTTTCGAATATCTCTCCGTCACCTGAAATGGAGATGCGACGGAATTCTTCCGGATGCTCGTCCTCAGAAGATCTGTCAATCCTTTCGATTGATCATGCATCCGCGACGCATGGCCTCGGCCGAGATTTAATTCACAGATCGACCAATGACTAAACATTTCTGTTCGTCCGCCGCATCCTCCGTGACTTCCGACACATGCGACGGCCTCCTGCATATTCCGCGCATCCTCCGTCAACAAGTTTCCGCTTCCTCCGTGGAACAAAGCAAAAATATCGATGAGATAGACGTCCAGCGAGCTTTTTCCTCGAGCGCAGCTTCTTTCGAGGAATTACACGGTTCGGTGTCTCATCATGATCCGACTTGAGATACTCTCATCATCCGAAACAGCCATCACGTATAATATTTCTTTAAATGAAATTTCTGACTGCATCATAAGTAGAAAATTTATGTACAGAAGTGATCGGCGAGATTCATTTTGGGAAAATATGGGAAAACAGATAGCGTCAGTGCTGATCAAACAGCTAGTTTGGAATTAGAAATAAAAAGTGAAATAAATAGTCTAAGTTATATACACAGAACATATGACAGAAGAACCTTCCATGAAATAATTGAAAAATAGACAAGAGATTCAAATTACTTCGAGAGAAACAACCATAAACATTAAGTTTCCACTCTTAAACTGAGAACGGATTTTTAAACGGAATAATCATTTCTAAATGGAGTGAATATGGATTGGAACAATTAAACGACTAAAATCTGGTCCTTAATCTTAAATAATGATTAAAAGCTGGTAGGTTGCCTATTAATGGTCTTTACATATAAATAAATAGGAAATAATGCCGTTCTAAGGAGAAAAGACCTCATCCTCGTAGCGAATGCTTGGAGATCATGTTTTTCTAACTTTTCAGCTAGGTCTCATCGAATATGTAAATATACAAAAATCCTCTGAATTCAAGAAATAAAAGAATATTCTAAAATGCTTGTTATCATGATTGATGATCGGCAAGGCAGTTTCCATTCAGAAAGTATTAAATAAACAGTTTTTACAGATATCTCAATTTTATTCTTATTTATATTCCAAGAAAAGCTTGGAAGCCATTCCCAGTTTCTTACGAAGCTAAGGAGTGACCATTTAGTCTGAATGCTTACCTTTCTAACGATATCCAGCCCCTATTTGAAAAAAAGGTTCTCGAGCAGCTCTTTTCCGTTGCGCCACGTGCTCACTCAACAAAGGAAAGGCACCTGGACGTAAAAGGAACGTCTTTTGAGAAACTGTATCACGCGTCCTCCTCCAAGGGCCGAGCACTACCTGATTCCCTGCCCCTGATAACAACAGTACTTCGTCTATGTTACATCAACAAAAACACCTACTTGGCTAGGGCGTATACCAAGGCTCATATTTACGATGTATTTGTTTGGAAAGTCTCAAACATTTTATAAAAAAATTAGTCCGATACAATCGCCGATTATTCATAAACGTTACGTATATCATAAGGATTTCAAAGCACCCATGCATTAGGCACAAATTACATCAAACGTACTCTTTTCATATGAGAGTCACGAGATCCGATTCAATGGGGACGAGGTCCATTGCTGATATACTACGTTTCTCCTTTCTTAATCTACTGTATGAGGCAACATGGTTTTTCGTATCATCACTCTATAAAGATGAAGCAGTGATCAGCGCTTGGGCTTTAGTGTAATCAAAGTAGCTGCACAGCGTGTTGAGGCTGCTTTCTATGTAACAGATTCTACATAAAATTAATACATGAATGCTAGTAATTGATAGAGATATTCTCTGTCATCTAACCTGATGGAATTGCAATGGTAAATACACTCCTGTATATGGTAAATTGGCTAATCTCACTAACGTCATTAAAAATTTTAATGTGCGACCAATCTGGATTTCAGCTTCTATTTACAAGTGTAACACAAATAAATCTTAATCACGATTATAGTAAATTAATGGGATAAAAGTATAGAGTATCTTACTCTATACTTTTAAATGGGATAAAAGTATAGAGTAAGATACTCTATACTTTATCTCATTAATTATACTTACTTACTCTATGATTAAAGTTAGTGAATCTTTACATTGAACAAATATTAACACAAAAATTTCTGATGATAGATATTTCATTCCTTGAAGAAGGAAAGTGCTATCTTTTCTTTTTAGATAGATAACGGTTTCGTTCATTTGTGAGCAATCGGCATATCTGATCATACAGATGAATATCGAATCCTTGAATGGTTATTTGATTACTCAAAATCACTAAACCTGAATGACTGAACATGATCTGTTCTTGAATGATGACGGATAAGAAGTGAAAGTGGATCATTTCCCTAGCAGTTTTCCTTGTGCGGTATGATATCATTTCCCCGAGGGAAGGCTAAATCAATTTTTAAAGGAGAATGGATCACGATAGAACTAATACGCTTTCTTAGTTTCAATTTCGATGAAAGGCAGGTTAACATGTCTATAATACCGATACGAATCGATATCCTATTGGATTCTCCATGTATATACTTTCCATTCTGTGAATGAGCGGTTATTAGGTTAGGTATTGAGGTAAGATGTTAAGGTTTTTATCCTTAAGTTTCATCACGACGAACACGAAAGCTAAATGTGGGTTTACCTGTCTGTATGTATTATGCAAACTGCGTTTAGAATGAAGAAAACATTTCCAATCTAGATGCACATATTCGAATACATTTTTAAGACGTCATCGCGAAAATTAAAACTTTGAAACGACCCTGAAAAATCCCTAAAATGTAATTTTATCTCCGACCAATGTGTTATTCCATGAATACTGATTAAGTCAAAACTTTATAAAAAATCTCACAATTATTTACCATTGAAAATACAGAATTTTATCTTCCATTATTTTACGTTCATTTCCTCTATTTCTCTAAAGGTGCTAGTACAGAGTCAATTAAAAGTTGTATATATATTTACTGTATGAAGAAATAACATGACCAATATTACTGCTCTAATAATAAATTGAAAATCGATAGAAAAATAATGAATCCGTTCATTATTAGTAGTTTCGGGGTTTAATAGATGGAATCTTGTACTAAAATACTTAAATGATTCGATCAACAAATAAATTAAAAGCTCGAATGTTTCAGTTCGTTGATTTTTAGACAAAGAACTAATGCGGATATTCCTGCCATACCTGTATTAATGAATCAATGATAGAGTAATTTAACTAGGAAATTTTAAGATTCATTATTTATGCTGTATGCTCAGGATTATTAAGATTTCGATTCAAGTGTGTACATACATTTATCATCAACACCCGTTCATTGATGAGGTAAGAAAGATCGTTCGGAGGCAATTCATTTTTTCTCCATGAATGTTTCTTCCAATTGGACTGATGATCAAGAATGGAGCAGGATGTCAACGCTACTCTTATTTTTATTACATAAAGATATTCTCCTTCGAGAATACTTCATTGATATACACCGATCCAAACCTTCTCTTTTCCAGCAGAAGGCGTAATACGATTTCAAATGCACGGCTTCCTTTCGAGCCAAGGAATAACTCAATAACCTCAGATTTACGATTTCCACCAAACTATAAAGCAGAGAGGTCGGATGCCAAGTTTACTGCTCCCAGAAGAAGACAAACAGAGGCAAAGCGAACTGATTTTCCATTAATATTAAAGCGGAGAGAAATGCAAAGATTACGGGAGGAGATGCGCGGAGATTTAAATCATCCCGCGAAGAGAGATGCGACTCGAAAACAGCCGCACTCCGGAGACTGTAATTGCAGCAGCGGAAGACGCGGTACAGCGGCGATGCTTCAAATTAACATTTTTCGGATTAAGCCGAACCCATAATCCGGGACTCTTCTCATTAGCATTCCTAACGATTTTATTTTTCACGGGCTCCACCACGGTCGCGGCAAACCATAACGAACGGCGACTGCACAAACCTATCCGATCAGATTAAAAATTTCGAGCCCCTTAATGGTCGGGGTAACGAGCGAAACAAATCATTCCGCGGAGGTCAGTCACACGGGATGTGGGAAGAGACCGTCTAATAGCTCAGCGCAATGAACCCGAAGTATTTGCGAGCACAAAAAGGTAGGAAAAGAGGATGCGGGTGGGGTGCGGATTGGGTGGCGCGTGCTACACCGGTGACGTCAGGGGGTCTAGGTTTAAAATGGATCTCAAAGGAGAGGTAAGACACACCTGGAAGCCTCGGTGGTTCACCCCAATCGGCTACCGAAACAAAACAAAGGCGCCGAATAATCGATATTGACCCTAAAGGCGTTTTGGTGCCGAATGTTGGTAAGCGAGTTTTGTTTGCCCCCGGAGGATATCGCAATTTCCGTTTCGCGGATAGGAAATCGACCGGTTTTCCGCTCAAGTAGTCGAAGTGTTTGTTTACTCTCGGACGAGTCGATTCCGCTTGAATTTGCCTCCCTTGATAGAACGTAAATATTTCTCTTGCGGACGGGAATGCTGGGTAGGAACGATGCCCATACTCCAGTCTAAGTACCTCAAATACAATCAATTCCAACCTGAAACGAAGATTTCCAAGTGGTCTGAGAGTGCAATTAGATTAATTGCTAAAAAGTCATAGCATGCAATCAAGATGGATGGCATGTACAAGTTCCTCGAACCTGAAGATAATGAACCTCAACGACAATAAAACTTCCTATCAATTGCAATCTTTCATTAATTTCCTAATGAGAACATTCATGGGAACAAGAAGAATAAGGAATTATATATACATAATAATAAATAATAATAAATTTTATTGTTCTCTGAGCCTTAAAAGTCCCGTAAGAGCAAAAAGAAAATAAAAAAAAAACAAAAAAAAAACAAAAAAAAACAAAAAATATCCGCTCATACATAAGTGTAATGAATGAAAAGGATGCAAGAGTACAATTTACAATCAGTTAGAAGATACCAGAAGATATTTAACTCATTTTCGTTTAAAAGATGACATCGAAGTGGAGTTTTTAATTTTCCTGGAAAGGTGTTCCAAAAGTTAGAGGTAACAATTTGGATGTATGAATGTAAGGATGTATGTCCAAAAGCTACGGAATCAAAAAACATCATGTTTATTCTAACGTCTCGCACACAAAAGACCTAAAGACATTAAAAAACGAATCAATTTCCGAATCAAAACACTGGCCCTTTCACCATGCTCTATCAGCGTAAACCATTTGCGTATCAGTTTGGTTTGTAGCGGATGGTTTTCCATCGCCATAGTGAACGCTGATTCATGCACGATGCCGTTGCTCCTTAGCGCCGTAAAGCAAACAGGTTATCGTAGGCGAAGAACCGGAAACGGAAGCCAGCTTCCTGCATCTCCTTTCTAATAGCTTCTTAAATACATAAAGCTTAAGCGGGATCATCCAAATGGAAATTTCATCCATCAAGGGCTGTGAAATGGTAGAGAGATAGAAAATCTGAGAGAGGAGGAATATTTACAAAAACAACGCGTTCACGATCCATCGTTATCTATCTTTAATTCGCGTTACTGGGAATGGATTTTCTTCAAATATTAGCTTCCATACAGGGCAGAATTTTCCTTCCTCTTCAGTTCGGTGTAATTGATGTTCGTTTCCGCGAATTTTCCTCTCAAGCGGGTTAACTGTAACTCTGCAAAGATTGAAACATTCTCAAAAGAGTAAAAAACGATAAAACCAGCTTGTATCAATTGGGCCTGTTAATTAATATCAAAGCTTAAAATATCTACCTTATCCCGTGTTTATGAATGGTCTGTATCAATAGCCGTACTAATATTTGTGGTTTTGCGCCTTAATCTACTCTAGCTCTTACATTCTGGGATTCAAAACATTCTCCTTAACCTACAAAGTAAGATATGCCAAAGATTCTGACCTAGGTAACTCCTCAACTAATGGAATACATGGTCAAGGGAAAACAGAGAAGGTCGAATATTCACGTCTAAATTGTATGTATGAAAGCTTGGATGAAGAGGGTATCGACGGCACTGCTGACATTTATTGCTGGATGAAAAGCGGCGGAAAGGTGTGTAATGCATTTGAACCACAGCCAAATGCTATTTAGAATCGAAATGATGGCCAAATCGCTTACCTAGGGTGAAATGACTTTCAATTGCTACGAATAAATTTAGCTAGATGTCAAAGAAATCTTCGAAAAGTAGCATTTGGTAAATAGTTAAAAAAAATAAATGAAATCATTTGAGCAAAAAAGAGTGGTTAGCTTAACTTATCAAAGAAACATATCTTTGGCGTTAGATAGGTACATCGTAAATTCACTCCTTTATCAAAAAATGTACACATTTATAATATCCACATATCTATTTTAAACCTATTGCTTTTTTATTTATGACTAGCAGAGTGGATCGCGAGCTGACTGAACTCTTAGTTATTTGAAAAAGCAATCAGAATTGACCGAATTCCTAATAATTGCTGGAATAATAACTACGGCTGGATGGCAATAATTTATCAGCAGATGTGAATGTTTTATGAAGGAAAATTTCCGAATTTCCATTTATTTGGAAATTGGAATTGATTGAAAATCTAGAACCGATTCACCCATCTATCAATTATTGAAAGAGATTTTATGTTTTCATTAAATAAACAGTACATCACGAAGCATTACAGTGGTACTTTAGCTCATGTGTAATCTGGATAACGAATTTACGGGTAACGAAGATTTTTGTTCGCTGTTTTTTGGGCTCGACTAACGAATGTTTTGGTGGATGCGCGCAGAACAACCGAATGAAAACAATTGAATAATTTGAATAAAATTCTTAGACTTTCCACCTTATCCTTAGCGCAACGAACGACTGAGTGATTCTATTCAATTGTTTACTCGCTCTTACCAATCGAGAGAGAATTGATGAATTCGATATTTCACTCACTCCACCCAGTGAAAGAATAAATATGAAAATCAGAAAAGAGGAATTGATAGCTTGGTTAATCTGAAAAAAAATCAGTCATGTACTGTGCCATGATATATTTTTATTCTACTTTCCTTTCCTCTTCATCAAATTAAATAACTGTTTACCTCAGCCTTTGGTTAGTTCCTTTATAATATGCTTTACTATTTTATAAAATATATCTGTAAATAGTGAGCAGAATCCAAAACAAATTAAGCAATTTCCAGCGGGAACTTACGGGAAATCACGTTCGATTGACGAATATTATTCCGGAATGCATTATCTTCGCTAGCCGAGGTATCACCGTATAGTTATATACCAGTGTGTTTACAGCTTCTTAACTGCATTGGTCCAATTGTAAATCTATCTTTCCGATTTTAGAAAACTTATGGGAAACATAGGGGACAATGGAAACGACTGAGCCGGAATTTCAAATATGCGCCAGATGAACACACACACACAAATTAAGTTTATATTTAGCAGACGTAAATACAAATTATGTCACACGAGAAGACTCGCGGAAGTGAAGGTTGGTTTACGGGCAAAGAAAGGAGCGTTCGGAAAAAAATCGCCTAAAAGAAAGGAGGCGATGAATCAGATAAAATAGGATGCGAAGAGACGGGAGAAAATGGAGAGAGCAAAAGAAAAGTCGGTAAACGGAATTGCCTATTCAAGGGCAACGACCCTACTCCGATTCCCCTTTACGATGACGTTTTTCGCGTTCCGTTGCGCTCCGCCTCCCATTACTTATTACCGCTGAATTGGAGATAGGAATTCCTTCTCCGAATCAATCGGCCCGCCATCAATTAAATAGTGCAATTGACACGACGGCCGAAATCGATGAGGAAAATTACTCTCTTGGACGGACTTTGGAAACGGGATGTTAAACGAGATTCCGAACCGACGGAGAAAAAATATAAATATTCTAGTGGGAAACTCATCGAAAGAGGCACGCGAGTTCTGCAATTTTTCTACTCGTTCTGAATGGAGGTCGAAATTTGCCGACGTGTCGTGAGAGAAGAAAAAAAGACTGAATGAATTCGCTATTCTCGTCGTATCTGTGTTACGAGAGTATTATCGCATCTATAATTATTATGAGCTGTGATGGGGTGCAGTCAGTCCGTACCGGTTAGCGCGAACCGGTTCTTACAATTTGCAGATTCCTTCGAACCGGTTCTTTCGATTCCCGAGTTCGTCGAACCGGTTATTGCAATTTTCCGAGTTCGCCGAACCGGTTTTTTAATCTATCTGATGCGATAGAATTAGAAATATTAACGTAGTGGTACTAAAATCTGCTCCTAATAAAGAGAATATAGTTTAAGTGATGGATAATGAATTACCTCTTCCTAATTTATTCTTAAAGTTTCATAAACAAATTTTCGACTTGGAATATTAACGGAAAACTTGAATACTTAAGGTTACAGTGAGCGGTTGCATACCCATTAGGAATGAGAGCCTGTTCCTAATAATTCAGAATCCACTTATCATGAGTAAAGTACGGACGTATACAACTTTATCTTTAGAATGTTTACATCGTCAAAATACATTGGCTGGAAATCTTGGGTAGAGGCATATTTATAAACTAGTGTGAATTTAATAATTAAAATGTAGAGAAAAATTTATCGGAAGGCATAATGGATATTATACCGCTGATATTACAGTAAATGTTAAGTAAGAAAAGAAGATGAATCATTTTATAAAAACGATAATAGTTTCCTCCGAATAATAAATAGAAGGAAAGGAAGCAGTTCTGAAAACAAATTATCTTACAATTAGTATTTATTTCTCTGATTTTACGCTCATCGTAAGATTGTCCGAAAAATGTCTCATAAGTTCCTGATTCTGGCGAATAGATATCCAAGTGGACAGCATGTTCGCCTTGACGGAAGCGGTCATGAGTTCAATTCCTGATGGTGTCTCATATTCGCGAAATGACCTAACTTGCGGGAACGATTTTAAAAATACTACCACAAGTTGTTATTTCCCTGAAGGCAACAAAAGCGGAGATATGGGTGAAGTCGGCATACATAACTTTCCATCACTTTATAAATAGGATTCTCCAGAAATATCGCTCACGTCAAACTCTTAGCATTCTGTCTGCCAATTTGCGAAGGATGGTTTTCGAAGAGAAGGAAGTCGACGGGAGGCCCTAACAGGAAGAACCGCAAGTTGAAACGGTCTGCGCTTCCCGTTCTTTCTTCGAAATCAGACTTTCAAACCCATCGCTCGTCTCTCTGTTTTGAGGACGGAAGCATATATTACGTGGTCTTTATATGGGTTCGAGCATATACTTATATTTCCCAGAAGGAGAAAGATTCGTCCTCGTAATCCACGAAATTTAGATTCTTCACGAAAATCAATTAATTTTATTACACATTACTCCCTTAATTAGACGCCTAACGAGTCGTTATTTACAGATTCATGAATCTTGTCGTAATTGAACTCCTCTTTAGAAGATGCAAGCGGATGGAATGTTTAAATGACGACTGAACGTGGATGTCTATGTGGAACATATTTCCCGAAAATATTATATCTGCGAACTCTATTGAGAAACAACAGCGTGAATCTCTTCTTCAGGTTCAAGTTTAGCTTTGAATTGAATTTCTTTTTATTTTCCAATAGAATAATGATCGATTCCTTCTCATGTGGGGGTATGTATTTGAATAGCAGTAGTGGTACATATTTGGCAATACAGCGCACAAAAACTTCAAGGATTACTTGAATTTATTAAAGAACGAATGACATTCTTTTAAGTATAACCCATATTCTAAGAAATGTGCTACGCGAAAGGTACAAACACGACCACAAACTCCAATCCTGCCAAAAGGTCAAATCTTTTTGGTGATAACATTTCTTTTTATATACTTCTACTAATGATGGAAAACCCTTCAATTCTGGCGAACTTCTTTAATTAATCAGTCTGCAAACGGGAATCTGGGGTACGAAGCCGGGCTTTTTATTTATTCTGGAAATTTATTCCGCGGCAATAATCGACCATCCCATCTTCTGGCCAAAATTTCCAATTAGGAGTGGTATTAAACCGCCATCCGTTCCGGAAATTGCAGTTAGGCAACTCATCTGCGAAATGCGCGAATTGGGGGGCAGGCGGAAGCCATCTAGACACACGAAAAGCGCTAATTTTAATTGATAATTAAAAACCCAAAAGAGAAAACGATCGGGATCAGGCGCTTCTCTGCCGCACTCCACTATTAAGTATTGAAAACGAGAGATTGGTCGAAAACAAGCGACGTGTTTAGCGCTCGTGACACTGATGTAAACTGTTACGGAGTGAATCGATAAGGACGGCCTCGGAGGTTGAATGACGTCGACTCGGAGCAACGGACGCGGTGGATGACTCTTGAGAACCTCGGAGCGGAAGATCGATGAAAAGGCACAAGGAATCACTGTGTGCGAAAAGCCGTATCGAGTCTTATCAGCAATGAAGATGGCATCGAAAACGCTATTACTCCCCTTGGCTATTCCGGCCGCACAGGCACCGCTTGGAAGCATACTGATTGCTCCCCAGATAAAAGGACACAACTAATTGATCTGTGACCAATTAGGAGAAGAACGGTCGCCAAGTGGGCAGGTGGAACACAACAATAAACAGCCAACAAAACAATTCCTCAACGCTGGTGTGGACGGCACGAAGATGACAGACAATTAACCTGAATCTACCGCGATTCTAGTAGCAGAAGTATTGTTAAAATCGACAGCTGAGGTCATTTCGCAATTAGCCTCTCATCGGGAATTGAACCCGTGACCGCTTTCGTCCAATTCGAACGCGCTGCCAACATGGCTATCTGGTATTCCGCGATTCTAATGTTTGGTAAGTTTTACGTGGAAAAGACAATTTATTTTGAAATATTGTACGTTTTGACCTCTATATAGTCTACGACAAAGTTGTATAAACATTCAACCGGAGGGCAACATTCGAAATTTTAGTAAGAGGGCTAATTAATACCCCTTGATCTAGACAACCATCCCCTCTTACAAGCATTGCGTATATTCGCAGAATTATTTCGTGCAGTGCAAAGAGTCAAAGCCAGAAAAGGGGAACCTGCGGTTTTTTTGGGTTATCAACGCGGCCTTCCTGAAACTAGTCACTTCCTGAAACAAAAGCCTAAATTTATAAAATTTTGTTTCCTTATTCTCAGAATGGAGAATATTCTCATTTATTTTAATGGAAGAATAAATTCGTTTTCCATATTCCAGTGTTAAACTATTTGAACGTAGATTATACAAGACTCAGGCACGGTCGGATAGCTTCACATGCGACCTTTCTTAAGCGGCAGAATTGTAAATGTGGCTGTCCGGTGTATAAAGGTTCCCCATCCCTGGTCTAAGCCATAAAGCATATACACGTAAGGAAATATCTAACTATGTTTACCATTATCATGGGCGAACATTAGCAAATAAGGGTGCAAGGCGTAAGGACCAATGTGAGGCCCCACCAGAGGTCATTATTCACCTTAGAGACGTCTAAAGGTCCTTTTTTTGGACACCCTTAACGGTGAAGCCAAGTGCTACCGCCAAGTGGGCCTCATAGTTAATCCGTCCCAAGAAATTATGCAAGCAGAGTAACGAGCTATTACGTACACAAATGAAGATAGTTTCAGCAAAAAAGGATAATTATAAGGAACGACTATTTTCAACTTTTTCGTCAAAAGATGATGAAAGTTCGAGAAGATTGATGGGCTGGTTTCAAGCCTTTCAAATGGCCGTATTTCGGCATGCAGGCAGAAGTTGGACAACCTTGGTCTAACATGGGATGTAACTATCCGTTCAATTACTGATGCGTGAACTACACAAACTATCGAATTCATCATGCAAAAGGACGCAATCATTCTCTGCGATGTACGACCAAGTATTGAATTATTAAATTATAAAGGAATAAACACAGTTCTATCACCGTCGATGTATGCTCACAGTCTGAGATTGATAAGAGGATAATATATAAAGAATGCTCGAATGATCCATGATTCTTTAGGAAGTATACCCAATAAATTATATTTCACTCATTTTTTACAAATATGGCTAGACAGTTCTGAGTACTGAAAAGGCAGTATGAAGAGGACGAATAATAAAATCTATCTTAAGTCAAGTTTACCATTATCTGACTCTGGATATTTTTTCGTAAACGTACAACAGGAACATAGGTAATTGATCTTTTAATCTCGACATGTTTGCACGTAATCAACATTCCGAAAAACGATTTCCTTAATTATTAATTCAAATGAACAAATTATAATTTTTGGGCTTTTGGAAAGAAGGATATCATTCGCCGCTATTTCCACGCCAATGATTTCTCAGCTCAACAGGAAGGAAGCGATGAATTAAATTTGGTGGAGGAAACCCTTTTCAATAAAATCACGAGCAGTCTGCGAGCAGAAATTGCTATTGAGTTTTCAGGAATATCGTGGGTCACATGCGCGACGCAGTGCAAATGACATGATGATGAGCATCGAATAGGCGAGAAAATTTGAGCACGGAAATGGCGCCTTTACGCTCCGCCGTTTTTCTCTCGTCCACGTGACCGATTAACGAACACGTGCGCACATTCTACTACTGACTGCCGCTTCAATGGAAACGTTTTTTTTTTATCGGCGGCGTTGTTTACGCATCTCTTTTTGGTAGCTCACAATGAGACACAAACAAGCGGAGAAAGATCTGCACTCGCTTTCCGTTACGTCAGTAATTTCCCAAAATAATATTACTGGAATACCCAATTAGCCAAGGTTCAAAAGAATAATTATTAATGGCAAACGATTCCAGGAGAGTGGTTCCGTCCATAACTCAAAAACATACATACAAAACTTCTGCGTCACAACAAGAGTACACATTATTGCATGGCTACGAATAGCGTGGGTTTCATTACAGTTCCCAACTAAGCATTTAAATTCATAAATCCAATGAATACCAAATTGAATTTGTCCAATAGGAAAAATATACCATATAGAATAGATATATATAATTAGAATTATCGATTTTTAACTTTCAAATTCAATGAATGCAATTAAGTTATAAAAAATAAATACTCGTAAATACGATAAAATTTAATACGTTACATTTGATAAAAAATAAAATTGAAGGTTAAAACTGACTACTTTCGTAAATCACGGGTTGAATGGCATAATAAAAGTTTAACCATTATCAGAGCGATATTTAAAATCAGTCACTACTTTTGAAGGGATTTTAAATAACTTCCAAATTTTTCTCCTTGCTTTTATATCAAAGGTTCCAAATTTCTAGATAATAATAATCGACGTTTAAATTTAAATTAACAAAACATCTTTGTATTTCATCTTCATTGGGTAACACACTAAAAATTGCTCTTAATGGCACGCTGCTTAACTGAAACATACTCGATTAAAACACAACATGTAATGCCTCATTTAGTACGGTTTCACATAGCACGGTATGTTTTCAGAATGACCCGCGTTTTACGAGGTACCGCTATACTGCATTCCAGTTCAGCATGTAGAGATAAAAAGTAACGAACAGTAAACGTAAATATTTCATGAAATAGATATAATTGGAGGAATTTAATAGTAAGTGATACACGTTTAACATGTCCATGAGGAATATTCTACAATAGGGCTCCCGGATAGCAGTTTGGGCAGCGCGTTCTACTTCAATGAAAGCTGTCCTGGGTTCAATTCCCGGTGGGAGTCCACGTGCGAAATGTTCTCAGCTGTCAAAGCACTTTTCACCACACTACTACTACTGCTAATATTCTACAATAACAACGGAAATAGTGGAAAGACATGTTTATTAAATATAGCAACATAGTCGACGAAGAAATAAATATAAATTAACTCATTGCCAACTCTATGAAATACATAATTTCTGTCATTTTACTCAGGCAAATAATCTTGAAGTACTTTTTGTTGGATCGCCGTTAAGTAGTCTATCTTTGCGAATAGTACCAAAGAAACATTGATTTTACAACTTGTTACCTCATTTCAGAGAAAATATTTATTTCCGGGAGATGGTTATGAAGTAGAAGTATTTCCTGAACCGCGGATGCTTCAAAGGGAGATCCAATTAAAATCAGATGGCCATTTGTAAAGAAAGTTTCGTTCCACATACAGGATATTTGGCTCGTTTTACTGGCGCGTTTCTTCCGGGTAATGGTAAGCTCTCGTAATAGGATTTCAAACTGCAATGGTTCAAAACTAGAATACAGACCACTAAAGACGCATACTTGTTTTCTTGTTTGAGGAAACCTGTAGAAAAAAATTAGCCGCAATTGAATTTCAAATTATCTTTTCTAGATCACCCTCTGAATGTATAATTGAGAAATGTAGACGTTTTACAATCATGAATTCATCGATTCCTATAATACTTTTCATATTACAAAATGTGACTCAAATAAATAAGCGCTCTTCGTATAAAAACTGGTTTTTATATTTAAACAATACATTACTCGCCCTATTTCACACGATTGCCTTAACCATGCCATGTCATTACATGAATAATATCCATTTTTTGACTAGAAGAGAAACTACTACATAGCTCATCCAAATTCATTTTAACATTCGAGATAAGAAAAGTTAATTTTTTAACATTCTTTATAGTTTCTCTAAAATTTTTTGAGCAAGCCAGTAAATAAATGTAATGAAATAAAATAAAATAAATGCCGAATATTCTTGAACAGATCCTTGAATACTTATAACTCGGCGAAACAAATAATGTACATATATACTAATAGTCAATGGAATATAAAAGACCACTGATGGCAACGGTGAATTAAAAGGACTAGTCGAACCATCAAAAATGCAGATAAGCCCAATGAGCACTATTGATGGTTCGCCTGGTTCTTTCAATTTACTATGATACTAAATAGAAGAATAAAAAATTTTCTTATGTCATGTTATAGGGCGGCAAATTGGAACTTGGGAACGTCAAAAAACCAGTAGATTAATTAGAAAGTAACACCTCAATTCCATCAAAAACTACGATTTTAAGATGTCAAATCAAGACTAATAAAAGGCCAACCGGTGGTAACAGATTTGCAACTGATCGCATTTTCAGTTGTCAGAGAATTAGGAATGATTAGGGACGTGATCTTTTTTTTTCTTTTTCAGCTTGTTTCTCACGGAGCGATGCCTGCGATCTTTCGTGCAAGGGAGCTGTACTCCGCTTCATGATTCCAGTTACATCGGGTACTGAGCAGATTGACAGTCATCACGTCACGACATATTGAGGCGACAGGTGGAGAATGGGCAACAAGAAGAAGAGGGAGAGGAACCCGGGACTTCAAGCTCCAGAGACACCGGTGCAGTTTCTCATCCCCTTATTTTGCATACTTCCATTAAAATCGGGATCTCAAGTGTGGCGAAGAAGAGATTCAAGAGATGGAAGTTACGATGACCTTAACCCTATAAATTATTTGAATAATGCGTTCGCAACTATTACATAAGGATGCATTATCAAGAAAGGGAAATTTGGGAAGATTTCCTTTCAATGCATTGTCAATAAATAACAATATATTGCGAAATTGTTTTCCGTAAGAGACAATGAAAATATTCCTTATTAATATTCATCGCTTAGAATACTTACGTATTGTCCTATACAATATCTAAATATATGAAATGATAAATGAAGTTTTTATTCGTAGACAAAACTTCTTTGCTACGTTAATTATTTCCACAGATGCTTTTAATTTGCAAAATGATTAAGAAAAGGCTGAGATTGAATAGAACATGGTTAGCAGATCTCATAAATAAATTCCTCATAATTAAAAATCAATTTTAATTGAATATCATTTAAGGAATTTTCGTGCGATGACAGGCACAAAAAAAATTATCTGAAGTAATGCCTAGTACCCAGCCTTCCCTACATAATATTAGAAAGACAAATAAAGAATGGAGAATATCCATCAAATACTAAATAAATATGATAATCGCATGATAGAAATTGAAGTAAACGTTTAATTGCTAATACTGAAGATTCATGTCGCGGCAAACAAAATGAATTAAAGGATAATAAAAGCAAATCGCGGCAAAAATTCCAATTTTCCCAAGCTCCCAATGTTTTCCGAGTTACGATATGTTTCGTTGGTGATTAAATGTGACTGAACTTAAGATTCCGTTCGAAGGGAGGTTGTCCATGGTCTACTGGATACTCAACTTGCAAAACCTACGCTTGCCCTTCATCAAAGAAACCGGTCTTTCTACCTTCCAGGGCATAGCAAACTTTGACAGAAGCAGAAAATGAGCTAATGTATTATTTCGATATTGTATACGTAACTAAAATACAGAAAATCGCTTTTCCAGCGCACATGACATATAATATACGATTCAATACTTGCTATGCTCTTCTAGAAACCTGCACTATCACAAGAAAACGCAAGATTGTGCTCTATGTAAAGTATCTCTTTCATAAGAAATATAGTGGAAGGCTCGTTTAAATTAGATAGAGAGGAAACTGTATTCCATCTTTTATTAACCCAATGTCACGGCTCTAGTTTTCCAATACCTCTGGAGTTTTTAATCGCCTTACCGCTTATCTTTTCCACTCCGGAAACCGTAGCCCCAACCCTATTCTCCACCAGACCAATTAAAAATAATTATTCTGAAAAGTTTTTGAGCTTCTAAATGGTCTTTCCTTGGAACCCGACCGTGAACTACCCATAGTCGAAATTTCCACAAAGGAATCAAATTAGGTTCTCTGCTCTATGAATAATCCTTGGACGAAAGTAGGTAATGACGGCTGGAGAATCATAATCAAAGGAAATGTAGTTATAGCTAAACTCCGGCTAAAAGAAATGGTCATAAAGCCAAAATAATGGCCTGGTAATTTGAGGAAAATATAGGGTCTAAAATGCTAATCAGTTCTATCGTAGAAGGAATAATCTTAAGGATAAAGAAGATAAGCTGAGTAAGGCACCGCAGAGAGACCAAGAAATGAATGAAAATATGCCGTAAAGGATACGAGCGGATGGATAAATTCCTAGAAGTCCCTGAATTGGCGACTACGTGGGAGGAACCAGCCATTTGGAAATTTTTTTCTCCGCTGGAAATCGATGCTGGGATTTTCGAAAATGGGCTAGTAAGAAGTGGGTTTTTTCCTCGGTCATGGGGCACTTTCCAACTTTCATACCATGAGCTCCGCAAACGGCTTTTCTTTCCTCGCTTTTAGAATGCCGAAAAAAGGTAAATGTAGGCCAATAATGCGGTGCCCGTGATGGATGAGGTCTTAATCATAAAACACGAAATTCAAGTTCCCTTATATAATTAAATGTTAGGAAAGACCGAATCAATTAGTCGAAACAAATCGATTTCGCACCTTGCAGTTCACAGAATTTGTAACTAAAATAACGAGAAACAAATAAAAACACGGATGGAGGGATTCCGTGATTTAAAGCTGTTTAGCGCTTCGTAAATTTTAATTGCTTAACCTTTGATTTATGGATACGTCTACAGTTTTCTGCTGAGAAGGCTCGAGTTTAGACATTGAATTTTATTAACAAGGTTATTCTTATCCAAACTTGGTAGGAAAATGAATAAATAAAGTACGATGAGAATTTAAGTTAACAAAATCTACTGCTAAGATAACAAATCACCAATTTTGGTTGACTATATGGAGTGCAAGTGTATTTAATTACATGATTTGAAAGTATATTTAGAAGTGCTTTCCTTATGAGTCAGTCATATCAAATAGTATCAAATGAATGCGTAAATTTTTAAATTGAAACTTACGAGGATGAAAAAATATTCACGAACATCGTAATCATTTTTATAACTTTCCTCCTTCGTTATCTTCGCCATTCGAAATCGTTCTTGATCAAATTTAGAAAAATAATACGCAGAAATGATTTTTTAAAATTCCAAATTATTCGAAGGAAACGTAGTATCAGAGTATTAACAATATTGTAGCTTAGAGAGAATATATACAAAAAATTTCAATAAGAAAGGAGACCTTCTTTTTAAAATAAATAGACAGATCTTTATTGAGTGAGTGGACTGTTCCTTTTTGAGTGGACTTTTTGGTAGCAACATCGCCCTGAGGAAGTTCTCTATTCCAGTCTTTTACCGCGTGGTGATAAACCTTGAATGGAATGAGACGTGCAAATCAATGCAATGAGTAATTAAACAAGGAAGGGTATTTATATATAAAAATTTTAAACAGGAGTTTCCTTTCAGAAATGAGCTTCCTGCAGAAATTGAGCTACAAATTCAAGGTTGCTAATAAGACCCACACACGCATGGTCTTCATATCTGAATGCACGCACCAATGTTTTACATTTTTCAACGATTTCTGTTCAGAATCTCAGACAGCTTGTTTCCCATAGTATCTCGTAATCGAGCTTTTCATGACGAAGATGTTTTACCTGAGTAGTTGGCATTTTCCAACTTTACCTCGAGCTTGTCTGCTTATACATGTTAAAATGTGCCGATCTTGAGTTGGCGAAAGCGGAAATATCTATTGTATGTTTAGCGAAAAGAATTTTTCACAACTTTTCATCGTATGTTTCTCTTGCGCAACAGTTGAAACGCATGTCAGAAGAAAATTTTTATTGTGACATTTATTTATCAATCAAATCTGAAAACAAGAAAAAAATAATCACGGCCTAAATTTCGCAGCCATAATATACTCTTGCAGCGCTATCTTAAGCAGAGTTTACTCAATCCAAAATATATAAAGCATCGCTCCCAAATTCGAAAAAATTTTGAACTTCTAATAAGTCTTTGATCTCTCTTTCTATAATAAGAAAGATCATCCTAGAAATATATCAACGATTGCTTTGAGAATAATACGTTTCGCAAAGGCCAGCATATTTACTTGAAGTAAAAATAAAATATTTAAGTACACAACTCGAATTACATAACTGAAGTAGAGTCAGCGATTGGAAGTTGAGATGTCTTTCTCACGTGCAAAGCGATCCAAAGAAGCGAGCGGCTGAAACGACGCTAAGCGGATATAAAAATTCTGAGTTTTAAGAGCATTAGAATATGGCTAACTATAGAAACTTATGATTTCACAGCTGAGTAAGAATTTTTGGACTTTTTCACATTTTTATATACATAGAGAGACTAAAAACTTCCGTAATATAGGTGTAAAACTTTTAAATGTGTAATTTCCATTTAATTTTATGAAACTTTGAACGCAAAACGTGTATCGAGAACAGAGTTTAATCCCAAAACGCATATAAAACATATAATTAGTACATTTTTATGGTTTTCTGAATACACCATTAATATCAACGCAAATAACTGAACAACATGATGATTTGGTTACGTAAGAGAGCAACTAAGGAAATATGATTAAGTAAGGCTCTTCTTTCAATAAGTGACGAGAGATGAGAGGTAAATGTCACGATCTACCCTCTCAAACCGCTTGTAAACAATGTAAGGGGCAGCTATCGACCAAAATATTGTTCTTCAGTAGACGGGCTATGAGCAGGTACGTCTCCAGTCTTGAGCGTATTCTGTCTTTATGGATGTTTGTAAATAAAACTTTCACAGTTTGTTATGACTCGAGGCAACGTAGAAATCGCACGCCGGAATGTGACCCACTAAAGAGCCACTTTTAGGTATCAGTTCGCAGGCGTTAAACAATCGAAGTCTCATACAAATACTGAGTCCACTTTTACAGCTCAGAGGCTAATTACACCACTCGCACATAAAAATGACCGATCAGGACAACATTTCCTTATACTGGTGTATTTCAACCGAAAAAAATCGAAAATTGGGAGAGTTATCGAGTCGTAAGACCTGAATTATTTTTCTCAAACAAAAGTAATTCTGGAAATGTAAACAAAAAGAAAAAAACAAACCAGATAGATAGCGAGCATTTTAAATGAGAATTACTTCGTATGTTTGACTTTTAAGGACTCGAGAAAGTGGATAGTAAGTGATTTAAGACTCTCGTACGTACGACTGTCGGCTTAAGAGAAGAACGTTTTCACGAAATCAGCAACAGCCTGAACTCTACATGTGAAAATACATACACAAATGTTTTAAAAATTCTTCATAGGAATTCAAGGAAAGTGTTGCCCCCAATTTTTCATTCATTTAAGCTGACATTTGCATTTTAAAAAGTCTAACCTAAATTTCCAACCCTCAACACTCCCATCTCCCCAAAAAATGGGCATCTTTCTTTATAAGAACGATCTCTCCATCATCCATGTGTATTCCTTGAGAAAGGTTAATATTTTTGTTTTCCAAGCCTGGCAAAGGATTTAAAGAATTTTTATCAATATTCCTTTCCATTTTGTATTACTGAAACTTCATACACGCGGATACGTTCTCGACATGTCCCTTATTCTTATTTCTTTATTTAGATGACTTAAAACTAACTCATCATTTATTCCTATTTTGTAAGATTCCCCGGATTGACTCCATTGAAGATATCACAAAGTAAATTAAAAGAAGATTAGCAGTTTAAGTGAGAATAGTTATTTTTAACCTTTCAAGCTGTCACCAAAGACAATACGCATGTTCATAGCTCAATCTTTCCGATTTGTTGGGGTTTGATTCAGAATATAAAATAAAAGTTACATTAATATTTTACATCTTCATAGAGAAATGAACGTTTATATTAAACGCATATGAGCATACTTTGAGAGGTTCTAGATAAAAATAGGCTGCACATCATGTATACAATTCAGTTACTTTTGTTTACAGCTTATTTACCTCTTTATCTATGCTACTAATGCTTTGAATGCTGGCAACGAACATTAATTCGCTCGCTATACCGTAGCAATCAACCTGATTTAGCGATTTCCTGTGACTATATTTGACTCTTTTATGCTTACGTCAAAATAAAACGAAAAGATGAAACTACCATTCCAACAGCTAAGCCATCACCGTGTATTTCCGACTGCACCACATCACTCGACCGAAAATACATACCTCAGCATTTACCAAAGAAAATTCGATATCATTTCAAAGAGCCGATAAACTATAAACGACGACGCCGACGGACAGTGTTTGTGACAACACAAAGTGACGGCGTCAGTGTAAAAAGGGGCAACTTCACAATTAAAGGGAAGAGAGCAACGACCTGCAGTGCATCAGGGGGAGGGGAGATGAGAAAAAAAAGCGCGTGGGAGGGTAAATAGATGAGGTAAACCGCGGCCGAGGAACAGATACGAAGAAAGTGAGAGCTACGCTGGCTTCTCGGAAACAAGTCTGAGGAGAAAAGGAGGGCGGCGCTGATTAAGTAGAAGGGAAAAGTCGTATGCCTTCTTAGATATGGGATCGTAAGCGAAGACACTCCGATGCCAATCCGACAAAGAAATTGTCTTTTTCCTGTTGACGCTCACAAAGGTGCGACATCGAGGTAATGAGGAATATGAATGGGAAAATAGAAGATTATGATGACGTAACGGGGTCTCCAAGAGAGAGAGATTATATAAAATTTTTCTCTTCGCTCATATTCGAAAGTGAGACGGTTTTTTTTTAATCTCATCTGTGTCAGCAAAATCTTTCGCGGGAATGACTCGCAGCAACTCTCTCGACGTTGAGCAAGCCATCGAATGCGTCACTTGCAATATTTTCGTTTTAGAGTTTGAGACGTGAGAGAAATTCTGTTTTTATCACCCTTTATGGATAAATTGTACATGAACTACTATTAATATTTTATTTTTGTTTATGAAATCTGTAATTTTAGGCCCTTGCAGATAATACTAAATATCACCCAACTGTAGGTTTTATTACATAGTTTAACTACAGATACTATTGAATAGTTCAAATAAAAAAGTAAATATTTTATTGTCTTCGATGATCTGGACTCAAACCTACGTGTATGTTTAATTTGATCTGCTTCGAGTGAAGTAGAAGGAAAGAAATTACATGGAATATACTTTCACTTCGTACAGTCGAGCAAAATTGGTAATTCAAAATTTTCATCTCTAAACTGTAAAGTACTGAACAAAATACTTGAGACTTTTAGAGAATATACAGTTCAAAACAACATCGAAAATGACAAAATAATGGTCGTCCCACACCCCACAATTTCCAGTCTTCCTCATTCCTCTCCTTCCCACTTTAACGTAAACTAAAATTCCAAACAAATCTTCGATAAAAAACTATTTTTCCTGAGCACCACAAATATCTATCATCTATCTATAATATAAAAATATCTATGTTTTCTTTGAAATAAAAAATTACAGTAACACCTTCAGCTTTCTTTTGGTTTTTAATTCAATGATTCGTTTTCTTTTTCGGTTTTTAATTCATCGCTTATCCTTTTATTCATTTAATGTTATTGACTTTGATATTCGTCCGCATTTCCATTTGTCCATATTTGCACGTATTTGGATCGCATGAACAAACAACCAAATGAAAGCGAGAGTCGATGTGGTTGTTTCCACGTAGTCCGCGCCGGCTATTTACGACCCTGCCCATGCAGTAAAATAATCTCCCGTTCTATTTCGAGTCTCCCCTATAAATAAAAGAATTAGATCTGGATGATGAAACCCACTGTCTATTCGATTCTCCCTTACATAAACATCCCTTCCGCTCCCCGTTTCATTCCTAAGGAGAGACGAGACTGAGTTAGAGAGACCAGACGAATAGAAAGCGAATCGGCAGGACTTAAAATCTCTCGAGTGCGGGGGTGGGTGGGTCCGGAAGGAGACGAAAGGAGCATTGATATGAAAACGGCGACCACTTGAGACGATGGAACCGGTCCTCAAGTCAGCCTTCTCGCCGCCGTCTGCAGAAAGGGGAGGCGAGGTCCGACAACCGCTGGCGAAGGCTGCGACCCCAGTTCACATCCCACAACGACGTCCTCGAGGGGTTGCGAAAAGAGGCTCGAGGCCTTCAGGAAGGACCTCTTTTCCAAGAATTGAATAATTGAGGAAAGGATTGACCGATTGCGATCATTGAGTCATCTTCTTATAAGCCGACAGATTTCATATTTAATTTCGTCTGGTATTTGGCCCCTCGATGCTTGGGGGGGATGAGGGCGGGACCGGTGACCTCGGGGGAGCAGATGTTGTCGTGTCTTACTACGACCAATGGATCCCAGACGCCCCTTCCGCCACCCCAGACCGAGAAGAGCTCGCTTGCCTGCCTGCACGTCTCATTCCCTCGACATCAAAACACAAGAGAATGCCGTCTAGTCTAGCTTCTTATGAAATTTTACGCTCACTGACCCTATATATAGTCGAACGCCAAGTTAGGAAATAACGTTCGGTCTAAACGGAAAACAATGTGCGTTTTCAAATAAACATGGCTGTGGTAATGTTTACGTCGTTTAGAGCATCAACTATCAAAACATAACCGTCCGAAGAATGCGAATAGCTCAGAAAGAATCTATTGTATCCACTACCATATTTTGAGGTTGCTTCCCGGCGAAACCAGATATCGTTTTAACGAGAATGAAAACCTAATAAAAGATACATATTAAACTATATTAGTCTCCTTGCACTTGCAAAGTTTAAGCTGAATCTCTTACAGTAAACTGCAAATGCAAATAACTACAATCTGAAATAATAATGATAAAGATTGCAGTGATAACAAATTGAAGAGGATCAGAAGTGAAACTGATAGAGGAAGAAACAGATTCATTTTGGTTTACGAATTTCATATAAAACCATCTATTAAATAGAGACATAAATTTTAAAACTAAGGATATGATAGTCCTTTCCTCATTGCTCACTAAAGACATAACTATGTATTACAATAATAACTGCCGTTTCATACTTTCGAATACGTGACTACTGTTATTCGTGAATAATCAACATTAATTTGGGAAACATGGAAGGGAAGAAATGAGAAAAATCTCACTAAATGTAGATTACATATTTCAGCTTGAGAATTGAGTCATCAGGCGATCTTGAGAAGTATCTGTCACGACCTAATCAACATGATATTCTTTTCCGCGCATTTATTCATAGGAATAAAGGTTCTCGACGGGAAAATTCTTCGTAAGCGAATGATTTTCCTTCTCTAATGCAGCGAATTGCACACTTAAATGGATGACTTCGCGTTTCCTCTGCCGGCATTTCTTTTATTTATTCCTAAAAAACGCTTGATAATCGAGTAAGGATTGAAGAGGAAAGCATTTGGATGCATTATCTAGAGAAAGCGAAGCGAGATAGCAACAAAACATCCGAGTTTGTTTCACGAAAGTGAATGTTTTGATCGACACGGCTAATGTATTCTGATTATTATGGAAACAGGTCACCAAACGAAGAGATTCAACATTGAGCGCTCAGTTTTAGAGGAGTGTTTTCCTCTCTGGGTTTCCTTTGAAACAAAGATAATACAGAGGTATTCTTTCGAGGTAACCTCAGTCTCATGCATACAATTAAAAAAATAAACTACTATTTATTTCCAAATGCTTAACATTCGTATCTAATTATATGAAAAATTGAACGGACGCAAAATGAAAGTGAAATGAAGGGGTAATATTATTATTATATCTAAATAGAGAGAAAAGAAAGTAAGGTACTTGTAGCTGATGCAGAAAATTAAACAATACAGAGATGGTTATATTACTAATAAATTAATTTATTAGAGATAACAAGCATACTCTAGAAAGTGGATTTCTGGAATTGTATCTTGTCACTAGTTTAGTCCGAGCACTAAATTAGGAAATTGAGCTATTCTCTCGAGTTAACTTCAGTTTCATACACATAATCGAAGAGAAACAGCTATTCATTTATTTTTATGTTGAAAACTCATATATAAATGACACCAAAAGATTGAACGGACGCAAAATCAAGATGGAATGAAGGGATGATAATATTATGATAATCAAGAGATGATAATAAAGGACTCAATGCAGATGCAGTACATTAAACAACAACAAGATCTTAACATAAATTACACGTTAATTTATTAGAGATAACAAGTGGATAGTGGATTCATGAAAACGTGTGTTGTCACTAGTTCGGTCCTTAAACTTCCTTGACCAAACACAGAGCTAATTGGATTAAATAGAGGACCTATCGAAATTCGATTCATTCAAACAACGCAGTAATTCAAGCGTTTATAGGAAAACGATAAACAAACGACTCTCTCTAAAACGAGAGGCGTATCAAAACTAATTGAATCAGCCCGACGGATTGTGCACTAAGTGCAGAGCGACGCAATCCACTCTTATTTATATTGCTGACCTAGATCCGCGAGATGCAAAACCAATATTTATGCGGCCATGCATCTGTTCGGGTACTTCATCTCGCCGTTACTCTCACGACCACTTTACGTAACCGAGAGACTTAGAGAACACTCGTCGTTTTGACCGCCGGAAAAAAGAGACCCCTGTGCAGACGCGAAATATGCTTAGAGAGTTGTATCGACTAATGGGAGGAAGGGTTGGAGCTCGATAATCTAGAAGATCGATAGAAGGGTCCCACTTTCCATACTTAGCCCCGCCGCTCGCAGCCACACAACAGCGACCTACTTTGCTCCAAAGCATAAACCTCCCAACTATAACTCCCCATTTCCCCGCGACAATGACTCAAGATCCCTGGGATCGAACGCGCATGTCAACACTGGCTCACGTGCGGGTAAAAACTGTTTCGAATTGCCCCTCTGCGGAATGGCAGCTTTCGCCCGAAACTCGCGGTTTTTTCGCTCGAGAAAGATGTTTTGAAACGGACGTCTTTGGGCCTCCTGCGGCGTTCGCAGGGAAATTTTATATGGAGCTACCAACGAGAAGTGGGGCAGATTAATAAAACGGCGAGGAATTCGCGCGCGTGTTGAAAGCGGTCGGTGGGTGCTTGAGAGTGCGCGGCTTTATGGTGAAATTGGCGTTTACGACGGGCGCAATGAGCAATGTTATGAAAAAGGAGATCGGATGAGAGTTGCTGAACTGAGCAAGGTGCTCGAATTCCTTCGCCAATCCCCACCAGGGCGTCGAACCGAAAACCGAAACTGAAAATGACTTATTTTTGACCGAGTGAAAAATGAAAGCGAATCGAAAAACTGATAATCCCGAACCGATATTCATTCGTTTCCGATCTTTGGTTCAGAATAATTCACATTCTCCGTAAGTATATTTAGAATAAGATTAATTAAACGTGTTAATTCGACTTGTAAACAGCTATTCCTAAAATTCAGAGTAATGCAGTGTAAATGAAAAAAAGCAAGGATTGACAAAACAAACTTTCAGAAGTATAAAAATCTTACAATGGTCGGAACGAAGGAAAAAAAACGGTTCAATCCAGTTCGACGTAGTAAGATAGAGCGAAATCGGAACTGAACCGATGTTTTTTTTCGAACCGGGGCGAAAACCGGAACGAAAAAGATTACGGTTCGGTGCCCCCACGAGAAAGGCTATGTCAACAACATGAAAATGAAAATTCTTTTTCGTTTCTGTTTTGCTCTCAATTCAGCTTTTTCATATACGTAAAAAATTCGCAATATATAAATAATAAATATTTGTACAGCATACATTACAATTACTGATACCGATAACTGAAAACTATTCATGAATGCGAAATTCTTCTAGTATTTACGCCGAGATTTTTCTCGCCAAGTTTCTCTAATCAACGATTCGTGAATGTAAACTTAAATGGCATAGGAGTCTTCACTAAAGGAACGTGACTCAGTCACGGTTTAGTCGAGGAAAGGAAACGTTTCATGCAGTAGCCGAATCCTTACGGGAACCCTCGCCAGGGATGATCTCCAGACCCACGTGAGGACTCGTTTTAGGCCCCCTTCGTGTCTGCCCCCCACGACCCTGGTTTCATACCAATCTGAAACACAACGGATTTTAATTACGAAATCAGGATTTGTTATCATTTTGCCTCCAGGTAAGGAAAGGAGGAAACCTGGAACGGTACAGGATCCACTATCACCGATCTTCAAAATGTAAACAGCTATTAAACTCCTCGACAAAGAGTAAGTTTTCTTTAGCGCGATAAAAGGGCAATAATCTCGATTGGCTGTCGCCTTAATACGCTTCACTTGCGGGAGAAAGTAAGAAAAAAATCCATGTGTCAAGTGGGAGACCTTTGTTTGATCAGCAGTTTTCTCTCTCGGAGTTTCTTTCTCTGCGTTTTTGTTTACGGCTGGGGAAACGAGACCGTCGACCATGACGAAGACAACAACGTGGAATCCTCCGACGTTACGGCGTTTTCCCACTCTGCCACGTGTCACAGATAGAGCGCTATGGGAGTGGGATAGATAGCGCGTTCTCTAAAATATATACCCGACGAGATGATGACGATGCTCCTCGAGAAAGAATGAGGAAAACATTACTTCCGCGCCGAGATTCGCTTTCTTGATTCACTTACTCTCTTGCGATATATGCGCGGGATGATTATTCGACTTAAACGCAAAAAATACGTAAAAATACCTTCCTTTTAGTGTTTATAACGAAAGAAGAGGTGCATACGTCTATGACACACTCCAAACATTTTGATTCGGAACTGAAATTTCAGTTTTTTTCATCTTGACGCAGAAATTCTCGTGCGAGAGAAAGTTTTAAAAAGCTCCGCAGCTTTCGTACGAGTTGACACGTCATGCTTGGCCGTCGACGCGTGGTGTATTTAGAGGGTGATGCAAGGGAATTGAGGAGATTAATCATCCGTTGTAGAACGACCGAAAGAGCGGGCAAATGTTTATCGGCGACTGAGTAGCAAGTCGAGTTTACATTTGGAATCATCTTCCGAAAACCCTTTCATCTTTTAAGGGTTTCCGAAACCTTACGACTAAGAAAACGTGCGAGTCAAGCAAAATTTTGAGAACTTCGCTCCAAAAACTTCCCGAGGATTGATTTCATCCTGTAATGAAGGATTTCGAAAATTTGAAAACACGTTTCAAAGGTATACCAATTACGGGGAAGATTTCCTTGTCCAAAACATGAAGCCTTCTTAAAAGGAGCGTTTTACTAAGAGGACTCAAAGCTTCATATAGATGTATCCTATTCTCTAGTAGAAATTAGTATTTCATCGTAAATGGTCCGTTTTACCGAAGAGGATTCAAAGCTTCATGTAGATGTTTCCATTTCTTAAGTATACATTCATATTTCATCTACAAACTTTTCGATCAAAGAGGTATTAAAAATTATACCTCCCTTAGAGCTTTCTCAGTCACTCTAAGATATTGAATGAGTAGGAACGGAAAAGCCATAAAATCGCAGGCATCTTTAGTCTCATACATTCCATCGAGTTCTAGAATAGAATCGTAAGTGTAGAGGGAACTAATATTTCATTTTTGAACGCATGCCTGGTTGGAAGAGAAGAACGGGAAGGGTTACGACAATTGAATAACGATGGAGGAACCGGATGGATGGAGAGACGAGGCAATAAACACAGACGAAGAGAATACAAAGAGTGAAGATTTAAAGGAGTATTATTCCAAAACCACAGCGGGATGAGAGGGAATCGGTTTCCATAAAAAAACACCATATTTTATTAGTGCCTGACCTTGTAGTATGTGATTCCTCCCCGGTAAATCTTGCCAAATTTACTGACCAGTGTTGGCCTTAAGTTCTCGAGAATACCTAAAGATTTCAGGCTTTATTTTTCGAAACGCAGTCCAAATTTCATACATATTTTGATTCAGAAATATTTATCTTTATTGAAAAAAAACACTGAAGATACAGTGGTATCCTCCAGAAGTCGCATTGAATAAAGGCAATAATGGAAAAAATATAATCGAAATATTTTATTAATGCATCGTTCAGGGGAGGATATAGAAGCTTGCCAAGAGGAGTGGTATTTCTAAAGCGTGGGATGCGATTCTTTTCTTATGAACTCATCTTTAATTTACTTCGAAAATGTCACTATGAATTCGATAAATGCAGGAGATATATACAGCGTATAAAACTTCATAATATCATTTTAATTCAAGATCTTTGTCAGATCCTAGGAAAATTGCTAATACCTCAAAGTCATCCAGGGAGGAGTCTCTTCCTTGATCGTCACTCCCTCATCTGTCAATGGCATCACCGGTAACACATTCCGGTACAAACGATGTTCCCTTTTATGCATTTGAAATGGAAGACCTTGATATTTACCGCCATCATTCATGAATCTACTTGAGCGATATGTTAAACTCAACGCAAGCCAAAAATTTAGCATCATTAAGGTTTTATATCGAAAGAATTAGTTTCAATTTTTCGAAAGGTCTGCAGAATAATCGCTATCAGCGCGAATATATTGAAAAACCAATATTAATTAATCCCACTCAGACCTTCGTATTAGCGAGAACATTTAATAATGATCAAAACACTTCGGTCAATATTTCTCCTTCGATAACCTCCGTGATCATAACACGACCCTCTGATAATTATATCTTGAACATTCGACGCACGGCAAACACGCGTCGATATAGCTGTTAACGTTTCGCAAACGACATGAGGAAGGATATAGAACGACTCTCGCGAGCGTTGCGTCAGAATTCGCGTACCGTAGGGTATAGGTGATGTAAAAGGAAGGGAGCGGGAAAAGAAAGGGGAGAGTGTAAAGGGGGAAAATCAGAAGGGATGGGAACGGTGTGGAGATGGGAATAAGGAAAAGTCAGGCGAAACATGGATGGAAGAGAGAGGAAAGTGAGCTCTAATGACTAAGGGACACGTGGATTGCAAACGGCGTGATTATTTCAATGAGCCACGTAAGAGGACTGAGCGTTAAGCGGCAGAGGATAATTAATATACAATTTCTAACTCTTCTTCGGAGTAGACACTGTAGGATGTACTCAGTCTTTCCTTCAGAAAATATTTCTTTCTGGTAATATTTTGATTATTCTATTTTGAAACTTGTATTTAACCTCTTTAGTTAACTGTATTTATTTTTATTTGTAATTGATATATTTCCTGAGATTAGTATCTTTCCTTTTAAACATTAAATTAATAATTTTAAGCTGTGATTAAACTTTATTAATTAATCTTTTCAATTTGCAATGAAATGTACCTTCATGTATGTAAGCCTAAAATGTTGCCATAGTTGTGTTTGTTCTTTATGTTTTTTTATCTTATATCTTTTTCTAATGGGTTAAATGTAAGATGAGACTGTCCAGTCTCAATTTCGTCCGTAAATAAAGACATTTGAATGTATTTATGTATTTTTTGTGGCAAGTACGAAAAAGGCGATGATTGCAAGTCATACATCAAATCAAAGATACACGAAGAGTGGAAGAGCACACACGGAGTTCAGGAATTCTCTGATCATTTCCATCACATTCATATTCCGATCCGAATTATATTTAGCTAAAGCTGAAACAGAATCCCTTTCTTAAGTATAGGGACTGCATGAATATAAATGTGTAACAAACTACCAATGATCCAAAATTTGATTTTTTGACGGTTCAAAAAGTCGAATTAGCTGACAAATACTCGGAGGTACTAATTACTTATCGCAGACTTCTACAGATGCTACTACGAGTTTGGTAGTTCAGCTACGAATCTTTTGCGGTACACTTATTTACGTGCATGAGTCTCTTTTGGGGACAGAATTTTGATATATCGCATGAAAATTTGAGTCACAGACATACGTTGGACTCAATGGAATAAAATGAAAATTTACAATGCTATTAATCGCAGAGAAAATAGTGATACAAACATTATGTCATGTCATCATTAACAAACATATTGAAAATCTACTCTGGGAAATAGAATAGCATCAACAGGATTCTCTCTTATTGTTGTTTTCAGATCAGGACATCGAACCGGAACAGAACCGAAAAATATTCATTTATTTACTTATTTTTCATCACATACAGCATGAAAATGCCAATTTACGGTCACGACGGCAACACAAACAACAGGAAAAGTAACAAATATTAGAGAAAAAAATAAACATAAAAAGCAAATATGAAACAGTGACATGGATATGGCGTATTTTAAACTTAGATTTTAAAATTTCCCTTTGGATAAATGGTTACGGTTCGATGCTTTGCTTCATATCTGTCATAGGAAGTAGGTAAATTTGGCCTAATTACGACTACGACTAAAAATTCTACCCTACTTAAGATTCCACAGCCTTGGTCATAAATGAATGGATGCTAATCAAGTATGATTATCTACTACTATTAAATAATTTCTGTGGACATTCAGGACCGCAAATATTCCGGCTGTGAGAAATGCGCAGCGGAAATTCAGTACCACGCGAATGACTTCCTGAGATCGATAAAACGTTGAAGAAATTCCGCAGTTTCGGAGGGAATAGCTTCGTGGAGTGCAAGTTTCAGATGTCGAGTGTGGTGTGCTGGCAGTGAATAGCACGTCACTCTGGCGGGGACAGCCCTCGCTCGCCTGCGGAGTGAAAGCGGACGGGACTGGTGTTGTGCAGAGGGAAACAATAGAGCCATCCATGGTTATGAGGCCAGAGAAGGTGGTTGAGGAGGGTAATGGCGGAGACGGCTGGATCCGTGGGGCAAACAAAAAGAATGTCAAGGGCCTAAAGAATCACACTTACCACAGTTAACAGGACTTTGGGCTTCAGCTCCAACATCCTCTTTCCCATCTGAAACGAGAAGAAAATTGTAATATTAAATTCTCGGAGAGAGCATGGAGCGTAGTTCCTCATGATACATTCAAATAAAGCTAATAAAAAGTGTGCAAATAATGCTATGAATTACAAAATAAGGTGCGGAAATTATTCCAAACAATTATTCCAAACAACGCTCTCTTCGATAATAAACGGAAAACGTTACAAAAAACGTTATGATAGCTACTTCTGATCGTCTTTTCGACGGAAAATTAGAGAAACTGATTGCTTGAATGGTTATTATGCCGATATAAGTGATGTAAAACTAAACACAAAAGTAGCTCGGCCCTAAATAAAAACCTCTTAACATACGCGAAAGACCAAAAAATACAGTTTGAGAACGTAAGAATGCTTATCTTTCAAATTTTACTAATATCACATTTCACTTATCCATCGATTACTCACGATAATCAATTCATATCGAAAATATTTATCGACAACGCATCATTGGCAAATTACGGTGAAGGCAACAACAAGCAGCAGGCGCGATCATTCATGCTCCAAATAAAACTTGAAGCTTGTTAGGCAAGCACGCTAAATCCTACACCGTCGAGGCCAGTCTTAATCAATTAGCCTTATATTTGTCAATGATATTCAATTTAGAACAACAAACTGACTAAACTTTAATTAACGGAAAGTAATTGAGCGTGCGGAACAGATTTCAGCAAACATTCGCAGGCACTTTGTGCAAGTAACTTAGTAAACAGAGTGGGTTACGATGAACCCATTGCGGTAAACGTACACGTACGCGTTTCATGATGAGCGGTTTACGACATCCAATTTAATTATTCTGTTGCCATTTTATGAACGGCTTCTGGGAAGCAGGTCACTGCTCGCAGGTTAGAAATACCTGTCCGCTGTATGGGATATGCGCGAGAAAGAACGCGCTAACAAATTGGGAATGCATGAGAGGGACGTTTTTGTGCTGCGCTGGGGCTCTGCATTTAGCTGTTTAAGCTTTCCACTAATTATGGCAGGGTTAAAATAGAAACAGAACAAAGTTTGCGGGAAAAATGGAAACTGTTTAAACCCGAGCATAAAAATGTAATCACGTAAATCTTATTTATAAAACTTATCGTCTTGATTTTTATTTATCTCGCTATCAAATGATAACGTGATGGATCTTACGATTAGATAAACATTTCTATAGGTACAATTTTTTATAAATCGCGCTGGTTTAATAAAAAGCATAACACAGATTTGCCCTCTTTTTAAAAGAAATCGAAGAGCTTAACGCCTTCTCTTTCCTTTCAAAATCATAAAATTTCTACTTAAATTCTAATCGAACAAACAGAAATGAATCACCATTGCAACATCTTCCGAATTTCGGATGAAGAAAATTCAATCAAACGTTTATTTCAATACAATGTATGTTCAAGTCCTCCCTCTATGTCCTGATGATTCGAATGATTTTCACTCTTCTTTATATGCAGGATAGCGACCAACGTACGTATTTTCATTTACTGTTATTTTAGTGCTGCTCATGGCTGTAATAATACGAAAGCTACTGATGTACAAATAGTACTGAATAATGGCATTCATCCTGGTCACTCCTTATTGAATGATATGTAAAATGCGCAGGGTAATTGTGCTACTCTATAATAGATGTTTTTCACTCACACCATTCTGGTTCTGCGAGAAAAGCAAGGGCAAACTACCTCGCTCCCCATCTTGCCTAGTGTTTCTCATTAATAAACCAATCTGTTGGTAGCTAAGGATTGTGGAATTGATATTCCAACCGACCTTAGGGCTGAATACTTCAGTCACAAGTCTTCCTCTGGGATTTCTTAAATTTTAATTACAAAGCCATATACATACCCCTATGAGCCCTCTTGACGCTCTCCTGAAGATATTTCCTTATGTACACATAACTGCATACACATTAGGCTATATTTCTTCCCAACTCAACTTAGATGCGCTCTTATCAGTTCTATACAAGAATCAATACAGACAGCATAAAAATTAAGAAATAACACCCAAGATTACAACTGTGCTCCTTACAAATCGGTTTTATATGAGAAATCATTTTTAGTCTTAGCTATAAAATTATGGAATTATTTGTCTCTTCCAATAAAAACAAGCAAAAATGTAAACACGTTCAAAATATTGTATCACAATTATGTAATGGAAACTGCAGATGTACTTTAGAATGTTTACGTTTGTTTAATAACATAGTAATTGATCCAAAAACTCTGTTCGAAAAAATTGTATTTAATTTTGATTTTGTATGTAATTACATCATATTCGCTCAGTGTGAT
This sequence comes from Pachydiplax longipennis, assembly GCA_036926295.1. NCBI lineage: Eukaryota > Metazoa > Arthropoda > Insecta > Odonata > Libellulidae > Pachydiplax > Pachydiplax longipennis. The sequence continues at coordinate 42,727,310 of JAVFKF010000015.1, forward strand.
TTACGTATTTGTATTCACTTTTATTATTATTAGAATTATCTTCCTAGAAAAGACGCAGAAATCGCCTACATCAAAAATACACAGCAGTTCTCGAACTGACGTCATTGATCCCCGTGCGAGCAATAATAAAATGACCTCGTTCAGCAGCGTTCCTCCGAAGGAATGAGATTCTCCCGGAGTAAATATGTATCCCTCCGATGCTTCCGAGCCCTTCTGCAGGAGCATTAGCTCCTTATAGAAGCCATTGTTTCCGAAATAGAGCCGGTCTATTTCGGAGTCGAGACCTCTCTAAAATTCATCGCCGGAGCAATGCCGACATCCGCAATGGAAATAAATCATTTGGGCAATCAAGCCGTCTCTATCCTTTTCGATGAGTTTCATTCGCAGCGAGATTCTTACATCTCTCATCTTTTGCACGATTTTCCCAGACGAAACGGCGTTTATGCATCCCGACTTGGCATCTTGCTTTGGAGAGCCGTAAAAGAGAGTTGTGCGCCAACTTTTGGGGTCGCCGTGCGTCACGGAATCCGACGGCGTGCGTGTCCGGAGACACGTCGCGACGGCGGAGGGAATGCGTCTCTTTCTTGTAGGATCGGAAAAATGAACAAAATGCACGTATCCCCACTCTCAGAGTTGCATACCTTGGGATCATCGGGTGGTGAGCACGGGTTGCTCAATTCGCCTTAACGACGTTAGAAATTTTATCAGTTAAACGTGACAGTCTGGAATTCGACAGCCATCGAGGTTGTTCACACCGACAGCTGCATGCGAGTAAACGAATGCATAAATCCACGATTAAAATTAGGCTGGCTTCAAATTCAGATGGTAAAAGCTACTCAGCAGGCATGAGAACTAAAGGTTTTCCTTAAACCTTATTTTCTTGACTGCTGAGTAGCTTTTTCCATCTAAATTTGTAACAGTCGAGTTTCAATCGTGGATTTACGCACTTGTTTACATCTAGCTGTTTTAGTTGAAGCAAGAATGATTTTCGTGGTTGATTGTATCAAGTGTTCAATATCTACAAACATTATCTATCCCCAAGGAGAAACATATGTGAAAAATATCGACATGACTGACTTGAAACCAGGTCTCCCATCAATTCTATTAATGGATAAAAGCCTAACGTGGATCTAAAACGAAATTTAGGTCCAAGTTAAAAGCTGTCGCGAGTCGAATTCTGGTCAGGGGAGTACATTTATCAATCTCGTAACAATATAATTTTTATTGTAAGGTTAAAATTATTTGGAATAATTCCATAATAATAATTATTTGGAATTTAATTAATTACATTTATTTGGAATACTCAAACAAATTATGAAGTATGTACAAATACACTACCAAATGGCGGTTAGCCAACAATTTTCTAGGGAAATTTTATTCGTGAATAAAAGGATTAGATTTTCCTACCCACAAAATTAGTATATTTCGTGAGAAATAAAAGGAATGTAAACGGATATTATATCATTTTGAAGTTTAAAATGAAAAAAGATGTAAAAGTTCTATATTTCTGGAGTGGAGCACATGCCTCTACTGATTATGTGAATATGATTATAATCCGAATCCATCAAGTATTTACTCCAGAATTCGTTAAAAATCACATAGGCGAGGCACACCTCTAGTGGTAAAGCTAGGTTATCATATGTTATTGTCTAACTCTTATATAACGCAAGTTGTTTTAGATACAAATCTTCCTTACCCAATATCCCCTATTGACGCCGAACATTTCTGTTACCTCTTCTATGTGAAGCCATATAAGATCTTCACGAATACACTAATATCACCAACGTAGATACCCTTCCCTTAATACTAGAGAATGCTTTCCTTTTCACGTCTCAATTGGTCGACGAATTCTCCTTTTCAGAAGATGTCCGTTTAAACTGACATTTGAAAAACATATGCATGGAATGTTTATAATATACGTACTTAATAAATGAACATACATCGAGCATAGTCTCCTGAGCTAAAATTTTTAACGATCGAATAAAAGATGAATTATCAGGCACGTAAAGGGAAGAAAAATTTCAATAGCGATATTTTTATTGCTGAAATTTATATCACTGTAATATTCAAATTTAAGATAACGGGTTTTCAACGAAAGCGAATGCGCCATTGAAATCGTTAATTATTATAATTTTCAATCGATGGATGCACTAAGCAAAATTTTCAGTCAGAGTGAACTCAAGAATTTAAATCAAGAGAAAAATTCTGAAAAACATCCCTATAGACCGTTTTTACGACTCAACAAAAGTCAAGTGTCCCTCGAACCTCGGTCTCCAACCGCCCGGCTCACCTTCATCTTAGGCCGGTTTTACATCCGAATACTTCTTTGTGTTTCCGATTTCTGCATTTCCCAAGAGAAATCGCAATTACGCGAAAAATATGATCGTATAATCATGTAAATTAGAATAAGAAATGTTCTATATAGAAATAGAGTATTAGAAAATGAAAAAATAGAAAAATGGATGTTAGTCGCTTTCGATAATATTCTTCGACATTATCTTGTCCAAACAAGCATCCAAATTTTAGTTTAAATTCTACGCCTATTATTTTTCAATAATTTCATCGTTACGCGTAACAAATTTCAATTTACAGGAATGTAAATAGAATGGAGTCTATACGCAGCCACTGCAAACATACGCTTCAGGATTGCACGCAAGACCACAATTACATTAGGAATGCTTCCATTTCAAATTCTCGCACACACAAACCACTGCAGACATCCATGATCTCTGTAAATCTCAAAAGAATTCAATTTTACCCTCCCCTGGTCCTTCTATCCTTGGGGCTTGCGAATCGAGTGAACTCCGTCGTAGTAAGGGAAATAGCTGCGATGGGGTGGGGTCGTCTGCGGCGAGCAAGGGCGGAAGGGAGGCTAAAAGAGGGATAGCGGTCTAGGACAAAGGATGGGATGCTTTGGGGTGACGGCGGAGATAGGCCAGTTACCCGGGAAGGAAAACCGGCAGGAAAAGTTTACAAAACGGAATTAGCGCTGCCTAGAAAGATGAGACGGTGCACGATATACTAGGAAATGACATTTTGTCAGTCTCCACCGTTTAGGTTGATTATAGTTAGCAACCTTCACCGAGAAAGTTTGTTGTGACAACACGAACCGGAAATTTTCTTATGGCGCAGAAAAAAGTGTAAATACGAATAAAGGAATGCGTCTTCTCACCAGGGCTGCCACCCGACCATACGGTTGCGTTGCTCTAGAAACGGACTAGACCAAGAGTGGCCAACGTATTATGGTTCACGTGTCAATTATTTCTTATTTAATTCTACATGCGCCACACAAACAATCAAAATACGCCATAAAATACGATAAACACGCTCTCTATAATTCAGCGATGGGTTATGTAATGTTCTTAACTATATGTTTGTGTGTGTGCACCTGTATTATGATTGGGGTATCTATTTTTAATTTTTCTACAAGCTCAATGCGCCTTATATAATAGTAATGCGCCATAGGTTGGCCACCCCTGAATTAGACGGACTGCGATGTGACAAAACGAAGGTCGAATCCCGCGAAAGGAACTTACCATTCCGACATTTATTTAGGGGGAAAAGAGACAATGAAATGGGAAATCCCAAGAAAATAAGCGTTCGATTTTCCTCTTCAAGAGAGAGTCTCAAGGTAAGTAAGGAGGAAGTTTATGATATTGATTTAAAACCAGAAGTCGGAGACGTAAAGAAAAATATCCTTCCACTGCTATCAGCAATTTTCATCCACTGCACTCACATTCTTAAGGTGTGTATTACGAATTTCGTTTGCAAGACGGATATCATCTCGTTGGAAAATTTTGCTGAAATGGAAGGTAAATGAGAGGCGCAAAAGGCTAAATTGGAACGAGGAAATTTCCACGAAGGAAATGTTGATTCTTCGCGTTACTCGACGCATACAGATAGTACGCAGGACACGTTCTACGCAGATAAATGTCGATGCGGCTAGGGACCTCAAAACATCTTGGCTTCTTACAGATTACTTGGAACACAAACATCAAAAAGGCATCCTACCTATGATTGCATGTAAATGTGGAGTCAGAACAAGAATGATGAACTGATACAAACTGAGTGAATGATGACATACAAAGATCCGAATGGCTTATATATAATAATAAAATATATAATTATCATATATATATATTATAGGAAATTATAATATATATTTTATGATTATATAATTATAAAACATATTATAATTGCATACATAAAATAAAGAATAAGATGGAAAAACAATCTCTAATTTACTATGTTTAATTTCAGTTCTCTTTCCTCCATGTGCCTTCCCTACCTAACAGATTAATGTTTTATTTCATTGTCCTACCCTTCGACTTACCATCGCTAAGCGATCTTTCATTTACCGCTTCTCTCATCTGGACAATAGTATACCATTCCTTTCTCCTTCAAGATTCATTTATATAATAAGATTCAACTTTGACTTTTTCGACTTGATTGTTAGATAACATAGCAGCTGTATATTTAGCCTTTTCCTCTTTTCCTCATAACATTTTATGCGCTGATATTTTTGTTACGCAATTTCCCATTGTTTTTCAATCCATTCAAAAGCCTCGTTCTGCTTAGGGATTTATATTAAATAAATAAACAAAAAAGATTTTCTCGTAATTTTGTAAATGCCTCAGAAGAATGACCTCAGGCAGCTTCGGATGATGAGAAACTTCTTAATGTTCTGGAAATCTCTCTCATTGCTACGAAGAGAATCTCCGGCGAAGGAAACGTCAGTAGAATTTAAAAAGTCTTAAGACGTGTCGCTAGATGAGCGAATGGAAACATCTTTTATAGTTATGCGACCGCATCCACCTCCGGCTAACCTTTGGACGTTCGATACCGAGCACTCTATTTCCTGTTTACGGCACTCAAATTGCATTCTCATTACGAAAGTGTCTGTATTTGTTTTAAATAACTCCCAGAGAGAAAGAAATATGTTATGCTCTTTTACGCTTTGCAAAATCGACCCCACGAAACAAATCGTGACACATGAAACTATCGCAACTCTTGGCGTTGAAATTCCTAATCTTATCTTTCCTTCATTCTGGGTTCCTGGTACGGAGATAGCGGATTACTGCCGACGAGCTAAATTTTATCTGGAAGCTTTTGAAATGTTACAAGTTAGTAAATGCTTCAATAAGTTAACATGTTTACGACTTCGTGCTCTTGAATGAAAGTTAAATAATTAAATTCATCCCAGATTATGATTTATGCCATTACTCCATACGACATTTATATCAAATTCATTAAAGTATTCCGTATTAAATTATTCTCAAATTAATATGTTACGATAATTTCAATATTTAACACCTGAAAAATAAATCAATATCAAATTTTACAATTAGAATAGCATAGAATTCCATTTCTTCTGCAAATTTCACTCGGTGGAAAATGGGCGTGGCATATGAAGTGATACGAAGAATTGTTATTGATATTTCACCATTCCGTTCTTAAACAGAAACGGCAGAAGCGATACACTTTAAGTGTGTAAATAAAGAGCAGCTAGGAAGGATTAAATGCCACGCGCTACCTTATCTACGTACATTATGCTACGCAGTTCACCTTGCGGATGGACGACAAGGTAAATAAACAGACAATTAGAATAGCTGCAAGGTGAATAGCACTCTTAGATAAACTAGTTCACGACGAAAAAACGCATCTGAAAAGCAATCCAGGGGATTTAAACTCTCATTCTGTAGCGACGGAAAATTACGGCCGTGCATTAGTTTAAATATGAAAGCATTCTCGAGCCACGTGTGAGCAAGACTCATGCTATCTTATTCTCGTCACTTCCCGGGAGAGACGACAACAGTCCTTGAGCCTCCTCTTGTTTTCTATCTAGTGCCCTCGGGCAAGTCCATCAGCATCGCTTAGAACAGCATTGCTATTGAGGTAACGTAGGGAACACCTATTCACATTCGCAGGCAATCTTAAGGATCAGGAGGACTCTAGAGACTTCTTATGAGCGAAAATAGTGCGCAAGTGCTTCGGATATTTGGGTTAGCGATCAACATTTCTTCGGAACATGTTTATACCGCCAGACGTGTGAGACTATCCGACTAATCTATTTCAGCTCTTTTCAACGGACCTTGAATTCATTTCCGCGCGTTACGATCCATCGGATGGTCTTTGTCTATTCTCCGAGTCTAAGGTTTCTTACTTCCTTAAGTAACTACAAAGGCTAACGCGTCTATAAGATATCTTGATAATGCATCTATGTATTGAGGTATTCTCACTTTCAAGGCAAATCATTGCGAGGCATCGATAGTTTGTTATGATGCTGACAATGAGCCATTTGTTTGCGACGACAAAGTACGTAAGCAGCAAATTAAATAGGTAATGGATGTTTTTGCTTTAATCCTTCAATTATTCTGATTTACATATTAACTTATATAGCTACAATTTGGAGTATGGCAGAGGTTGTAGAAAAGGATGGTTCTTCTGCAAACAGGCACTAATTGCTAAAATTATACGAGAAGATTGTTCAAAAACGTTTAATATATTACTTTGAAATTTACCTTTTATTACTTTCGATATTGCCTATCGCTCACCTCGCACAATTAAGTACCTGTCCTTATGTCATGATTCACAAAAACAACAGTTTAGATTAGATATATAATGAAATAAAAATATATTAAATGCTTAGATAAAACATACACAATATAGCTGAACATTTTTCTCCCTATTTAACTTTTTATATTTCTATATGAGCAATGATTTCTCCCAAAAAGAGCATGCTTAACAGTCTCACTATAAAACAGGGAGCAGGGTCAAATTTTTCCGTTAAGCATAGTGGGCAAGCAGATAATCTATTTTCATGAGGAATTATTTTTGAATCTTCTGAAGAACGGGTATTAATCTTTTATCTTCAAAAAAGATGTCGTAACATTTGCGTCACCATCAATTCCTAGGTCTTTCCGAAGGTCACCGAAGATGACTGCCGAAGTTTTCTTAGACGTTAAAAATATTCTCTGTTTTCAAATGCTACATTTCCTACGACATCTAAGGTCACTAGTAAATAAATCGTGCGTCACTCTAAGCAGTTTGGTGACGAATCGAACTGGCTGAATATTTTAATGACTCAAGCGAACGCCGCAGCAAAACAATGCGTATTTATTCGAATATTTCTTTCATCATCATTTATTTCAACAGAACTTCACGTACAGCAATTGCTGCATATTTTATAGTGAATTATTTAACATGGGCAAAAACAAACAACCATTCCCTCACCAGAAAGATCTGATAAACTTTTCTAGAGTCAAAGAGTTCTAAAAATAAACTGAATTTCGGAGAGAGATACTTGTTGGAAATCCACACGGGAATATTTCAAAGAAATGCATAACTTATATAGGTTCCAGAACTGTGAGAAATCTCTATTGGTCAAAGTTCTGCATCTATTGTGAAAAATTAAATTTATTTTAACAGTGCTAATTAGAAATTCAGTACTTGTTATGTTTACATCACGTTCAAATAATATTGCACTCTTAAGGTAAATAATTAGATACAGCAAAAGCGTATTTGCACACCTAGTTATTCCACGAGAAAATAACAGACTTTAAAATCTCGCTTTTGCCATTTTATTTTCTTCCGTAAAACAGTTTTTGGAATTCCTCTGCTTTTAAAGGCTACAATGCCCTTTGATATAAGCTTTTAATTACAATTTAACCGATGCAACTGAATACTTGGTCGAAGAGTTAGCTGAATACACAAAGAGGAAAATTGTAGTTGCGGCAAAATCCACTGTTTCGGCATTTACTTTGTGGTACCTCTTCATGATGAAAGAGGAATTAAAACACTTATACACGTCACCACTGGCTTCAAATTAATCCTGTGGTAACTATAAACGTTTGTAGTCCTCCTTCATTAAAATAAATTCATTTAAATTAATTTAATCATAAGGTAACGTGTATAAGTGTCTTTATACCTCTTTCATCATTGTAGTAGTGTTTTTTTAAAGTACTTTGACAGCTAAGTTAATGTCGCACATCTGGGCCCCCATCGGGAATCGAACCCGGGACAGCTTCCACCAAAGTCGAACGTCCTACCAAGGAGCCCGAGAGTAAATTTGAATTTAGCGAAAGAAACGACAGGGATAAGGGGAAAATCGACAAAACCTGTGAAATCAAACCTCCCATAACACCCTCCCTTCCGGAATTGGCTGTTCATCGACTGGAAACGCAGAGAGAAAGAAAATAATTTCTTCGAGCGAACGCCGAAATTCATAAATAACGTATTCGGAACTATTCCCCTTCGTATAACCGAGGCAAATTCATTTCCCACAACAACTCGTGGGAGCCAGAGAGAATGCGAGGCTGGAGAAACAGAAAAAAAGCCGGGGACGGGGAGGCGAAAAGAGCTCTCAGGTCAACTTTGGGAAAGGCCGAGGAATGGGAGAGCCATGCTATTGAAAGGGCAGGTAGTTCAATGGAAGCAACCTTGTTTACAAAGAGTTCCCTTGGTAGGAAAGGAAGTTCCGTTTGAAAAGGAAACTGGTGAGCATGGGAACGAGGAAAGGGAGCCCTACGAGGAAGCAGCATCGTTCCCTAAATATCGCACTGCAAACCAGATAACCCGTGCAAAAACTGAAGTAAACAGGAAATTGTAAAGTGCGCGAGTGATTCCTTTAATCTAATTTATCTCGCTGAAGTTCCTTTGAAACTTCCGCCTGCCATCCGCTTAATTAAAACAGCTTCGAATGCACTTCAAACGAGTGATCCCGTGCATATTTTCGTGATGAATGCAATAATTACGAGGCGTGCATGCGCCTTGACCATCAAAGAGCTATTAATTACCACGCCAATTCAGGCTGGATTAATTACTTCTACACAGTTCCTCGAAATTCATTAATTCAATAAAAACTGCAGAAAAATAGGGCACTTGAAAAATGTGTAATTACTAGGGTGCTTCCACGCTTTTCAATAACACAAAGCGAAGGAATAGCGTTGTTATATCAACATGGAATGGTAAAAATCAAGCTTAAAATCAATTTCAAACATCAAAAAAGACTGAAATTTTTCTCCCATCACTAATAATAATACAAATTGAATAAAGAGAGCTATTCGAAATTGCATATAAACCCAAGTGCGTATGGATGTGAATTGTATCTAACACTTTATAACTCAAAAATCAACTCTAATAGATTAATATAGTTTAAAAAACATCGATTTGTTGGAGAACTTTTAAAAACACAAGAATGAAGTGCTGTGAAAACACCAACAATTCTTATCTCATACATTTACAAGATTGATTTCCCATGAAATCAACTTCAAAGTGAGAAAAAATTGCAAAGGATTTTCATGTCTAGTCGTAAAATGGGAAGAAAGAATAAAAACTGCTACAGATAACTCGTGGCAAATTTACTCTGCAAGGAAGGGCACATCCGGAATAGCTTCGGTGCAAGATGATCGGGAAAGAGAGAGGGAAAAAGCGCAAAATCTCTGTTTCTTTTTGCAAGTTTGCAGGAAGGGCCGAGCGGAGGGCGACGTTGCCGTGTTTTGCAGTGGATTCCCAAACAACAGACAGAGATTCTTGGTACGGAGGCTCTTGTCCCTTATTCGCTCCAATGGTTTGGTCAAAGTGCGAAGGAAACCGGTTCGAGGGAGGACTTGCATTGCAAACCTTTCATTACAACGCATTTGAAGAGTATAGAAGTCGAAATGAGCTAGAGAGAGCAGAACTAAATTCCCGACAATTGGCTCTGTTGCTAAGTTACTGAAAGTGTGTTTACAGCCCGTCACTCACGTGAAATTTGCACGCAGAATAAACTTTGGGCGAATTCTTGATGTTTTCCTCTGTTGTCTATTGCTTCCAGGCTAAATCTCTAGTAAATACTAAATGTGTGTACTCCGTTGAGCAGTATTCTGTCTCAATTTAATCCTAAGATCGATGAATGAGTAAATATAGCTCCATAGCCATCTAGTGTCATTTTAATCTCTAATAAATGAATACTGGATAAATACTATCCGTTGAATATACAACGTTTTTCATTGAAATGACGAGAAAATTTTTGGTACAGACAGGTTGATTTCAACTGACATAAAGATCAAGGACTACCCAAAAATTCAAGTTAAAGATGTGATTGTTAATTTTCATGATAAAAATAAATCCGAAATCACGTCCGATGGTTAGAAGAATTACAATTATTTGTTTAGTGATTAATGACCAAAAGGCGGCCAAACAGGATATAAACGTAAAATTGGTGTTAAACCGCCAAACACTGAGGTTAAAAATACTAGAGAATCTCGAATCTTAACAGAAGTAACATCTTCCATTTTGTAGTACTTACATAACGAAAAAATAGGGACGGTGAAACCTAATCTACCAAACCATTAATATACAAATTCCGAAGATGGATCAAGTGGATTTGGCATAACTATCGATGAAAACTCTTCAAAGTCTTTCACAGAAATATACACATCTACGTATTATTAGTTTTTATTCGCGTTTCCCAATAAGTAACTTATTCAATATAGTAAATAGATTTCGTATTAACAACGCGATGGCCTTCAACGTGCACCACAGTCAAAGCCGTGTTTTTTAAAAGCCTTAAAGAAGGATTGAGAGGAAAGTGAGTTGGCCTAATTTCTTTTCACAGCCTGTCTCCGAGAGCGGCGCGGCATTGGAATTTTTTTATTAGTCTAAGGCACAGGAAATGGGGACTCCCGACGGATTCCGACTTGACCGCCGGAACCCTTCGAAAGACAGGGTGAACACCAAGGGTGGAAAATACCGAGTATCGATGGGCGTGTGAAAGAAGGGAAAGTTGTTCCCCAAAGGAAGCGCAGGATGCCGATGAGGGGTTTGAAAGAAAAAAGGTGGGAGTCGAGGTCGGTGGCCGCATAAGGACAACTCAAAGTCGACGCGGCACACTTTTGGAAACAACCAACACTGTTTCCTCTGCATCACAAACAACGCCTCTCTGCCAAACATACTCTGCTCTCTTCGTTATTTAAAAAGATGCCTTTCCGTCCAAGACTAAATGTTCGAATTATCATCGTTAACTGAGGTCTTGGTGTGTTGTCGCAGGGTATTTTCAACAGAACATTATGAAGCTGGTGGTGTTGAGAGATGAGGGACATAAACTCAGGCGACTGATGGTATTCTAAGGATGGAAAAATAAATGGGGAAACTGCTTTTCCGAGGGAAACTAGCTCCTTATTTACCATAGATCAGTTTGTGGTATTTTGCATAGTTTTATTTATAATAAATAAAGAAATAGTTTCCCCTGGAAAAGTAATTTCCCTTTTTATTTTTCCATAGACTGAGAGACACTTGTGGCGTCAGAGGCCATTAACTGTCGCTACTCCTGGAGAAATTTTATTAATTTCGCCGCCTCTGATATGAAGGCAAAAGTTTTTTCTTTCTAGGCAAGTAAATCTGGCAAGTATAAAGAGCGTTAGCTTCATATATATGTTTTTCCGTTCTAGAAAGAGTACAACGATAAGCAGTTATAGTTGATTCAAACATTAATGTTGTGTTCTAAATTGATTAAAATATTATATCGCGATAATTTCATTTGTTTTTGATAGAAAAAATTACGTCATTTGGCTACATTTAAAAAATACGAAAGAAAAACAATTGTGGGACAGAGTGGAATATGCAGGGATGTATAGGAATGCAAGGGACATGATGGGGATGGTCCTTGAAGCTCCAATTGTTTTGTTCTGGAATATAGAAGTGAGGAAATATTCGAAATAGTTCTTACATAATTACAATACCCGTAGCCTGAGTAAATCCAATGGAAAGTGACACAAGTCAATAGTTACTCATAAGTCGACAAGTTAGTTGGAATTCTTTTAATCTCAAGATAAGCTACGTGAAGTAACGAAAGCTGAATTCCATATGCTGATGTTACAAAATGGCAAATCATAACTTATGTTTACATTTGTACTCTTAGGGCCGCCGTATGGTGTATAGCAAAACAGAGGAACCTGCGGCCTTTTTGAATGTCCCATGCGGTCTTATTGTCACTTCCTTGGACAAACACTAGCATTTACATAATTTTGTTTCCCATTGCTGGGAATGACTTAAAGCGAAAATAAAATTGAAAATACTTCCTTTGAATTCTATTCCACGAGTAAAATCGTTTTCTCATACACAATATTTTGAATTTAAAATTGAGCTTGAATTCCGAACTAAAACTATTTGTGTACACATCTTAAAAAAAAAAGAAAAACACTTTTTAACTTCCCCAGCAGATTTTTGCTGAGTTGTTCCGCCAACGTCAACAAGTAGACGATAACCTGTCATTAAAAATCTGCTGCGGAAGATATAAAGTGTTTTTTCCTTATTTAAAATGTGTGCTGAGAAATTCCACGAAGTCACGCTCGATCATATCAATTATGTTTTAGTATAGGTAATATGCGACTCAGGCGCGGCCTGATGGTTGCACATACGGCTTTCCTATGGAAAAAAATTATCTCGTATATGGCATAATACATTACGCAACTTAATTATGTATTTATATGAAAAATCGTCTGTTTACTTATGTCTTAAATACCTCGCACTCACAACTGGCAAGCGAAAGAATTTCATGCCATCTTTAGCACCATGAAAATATTTGCTCCTTTGACGCATTCCTTCATTATTTTCTACTCTCATGTTTACTTGGAAAACCCATAACTTTGTATGTTAACTTCGGCCAACATGTGCCTACTACTATACAGTCATCCGCGAGGAAAACTCGCTTGACAATTCTTGATGAATCAAAACCGAGTCCAATAGAGATACGCTATCAATCAATCACATCCGACGGCCTTGTTTACCATTGAAGAGGATCCGCGCAGGGCAGTCAACGAATATTTATATTTATCGACCTCAAACTCCAAAATCGGGAGCGAGACCGTTCAAATAACGGATGTCGCGAGGAAGTGAGGAGAAATTATCACGAACAAAAGGAAACTTCTTAGAAAGGAATTCGGATGATGAAACGCGGACGAGAATATCATAACAAACGTTTTAGAAAGAGTTGCGATCTAATCTTTGTAAGATACGTTCTCCGAGGAAGTCAGAGATTGAATTCGCTACTATTTTTATGACATTAAGCATATATTCATATTCCATACTGTAAAAAAGGTGTTAGGAAAGATTATTAGTTTTCTCGAAGGCATCGATGACCTTCACAAGAGTGAAGAGCCTAGCCCTTCAGTGGGAAAGAGAAAAAAGCGTGATGTTGACGAGTTCGACGTGGAGTAAATTCCGACTCGTGAAATGCTTACGCTTAAAGGAGCTATATCAAGCTCTAAGAAACAAATTTTAACCATTTGAAAGTCAGCGGTGTACTTACCAGAGTTTATATCCGATCTATCGTCAATTTACAACTTAGGGACAATCTCTCCTACCATAATGTTTTCAACATCAGATATAAATCGCTGTGTCATGGGATGAATAAGTTTTCTGGACTATCAGAGCAGTCTAACCAATGAATGAATCAAAATTGAACTTTTAAGGGTAAATAATACAACAGAAAGGTTTCAGTAAGAGTGGAACTCCTGCTATAATGAATCAATCAAGAATGAAGATGCTCAAAACCGTGAGTTACTTCTTAGCTAATACAATTATCGTTTATCACATTAGAAAAGAATTATTTGCTTCGATAACAATGACACAACCCATAATGCTTAGTTCAGAATGGGTAAAATGAAAGACATATTTCAAAAGGCCAACAGTTCCATTTCGAGAGTATTCTTTACTCATAGGCACAGGAAGTTGCGAGAAGCTTATGAATTCCAAAAGAAAATAAAAGAATGAGAAGGTCGAGGAGGAGACGGAAAATTTTGGCATTGAAGAAATGGAGCGAAGGAGGACGTCAACTCGTACAAATGGCGCATTTTTAGGAGGCATATTCACCAAAAAAGAATGCAATTTTTCATGAAATCTAGATCCATTACTTAAGTGCATGATATTTTATATTGTGTTTTGATATAAAGAACAGAGCAACAACTTTCTACCTGCGAATAACGGTCGCGAGCTCAGCCTGAATAACGAATCCATTCAAAAGCAGTGCACACAGCGGAAATGCTATTAAGAGGTAGACATTAATGCACGTTAAAAGGCGATATTTCATCTTCACAAATTATCCACCAGTCTGCAAAATCCATCAAGGACTGCTTCAACCTGCGTGATGTGAACCAATCCGAAACCTTCAAGGACAGCAAGTTAGTTAACCGTCTCGATCTAAACCTTTTTGGCAATTTCGTCGAAGGTTAATGGCATTGCTTCGGGATGCTTATCGCTCTTAAAATATAACGTCGAGAATATAAGAGCGACTATGAAAGAGAGGCAACGAACTCCCACGGCCACGCTATCTTGCTAGCAATTCATCCATGCGATCCACGTGGAGTGCCGTATGCAAGCGGCATTTCTTCATATGAATGAAAGGCATTTTATGACACACGGTGGAGAGATGCAATGTTAATCTCGAGGAATTCAGCGCACGCTGCAGGAAAACGCTGATGAAATCGGTTCTATTCGGAAACACCGTGCGAGAGATGTCATTATCCTTTAACTGTATTAAGTCTATGTTGTGAGTATCCGAACAGAGTGGCCCAAATGTTTGTCTTTCGTCATCCGGTCCCGGGTTCGATTCCCGGTGAGTTGATTTGCACATATACCGCGTATGAACAAATATTCACGGTTTGCAAAAGGAGGGGTATAATACCACAAGAATGTATACCAGTCCGAATATTTGGCACTATACCTCTAATCTATTCGTTAAAATATTTCACTGCAGCTTGTTTTTATTTTGATAAACCAATTATGATGAATTGCCAAACAGAATATTAAATGTTTTTTGCGATTCTCACTTTTGTAAGTTATCAAGCCTATATTTATCTGAGTAATTTATGCAAGAAATAGTGCGAAATCATACTACTTAATTTCGACTCTGTATCAATATGGTGTTTTATAAATTGTAATATTGTATGTAAATGGAAACAAGTAGGTGGGATATCATTATTTGTTATCGGTGCTGGGTTTATATATATGTATTTAAGTATATTCGTAACTGCAATAGTAATAAGTATAATCGTTCAAAATGTTGGTTCACTGAGGATCCATATGCCTATACACTGCCACCTAGTTATTAACCCATCTGCAGCTTTAAATGTAATAATAATAATATTCATACACAAATATCATATGATCACAGCCTGTAAATAATAATAGAGAGGACAAATGCGAAATATAAGATAAACATAAATTCCTGTTTATTATTGTCAATGCCAAAACAAGGTGCATTAACATTGATGGCCTCAGCACCACTTGTAAAACCCCATCAACCTACTTCATTCTCATAGTAGTTCATTGAATTTTTCTTCTGCTTCATTGCTGAAGAAAATAGGATTTAAATCGAAATGGTGCTTATGCGGTAACTTCCGGCACATGCCATATCATACCCTCCTGATTTTAAAATAAAAAGGTACGGCACGAGGTACTTGAGACAATGCAATTCCATAGATTACTGCATTTATACGCAGAAGAATTGCGGCAAGACGTGGATCAGAAGCACGAAATCCTTATGTGAGCGATTGAACACGAATCCAGATCCTGAGAAATTGCGAGGGAAGTAATTTTCTTAATCCATCCGCGTAATGAAAAGAAGCGTACGGAGAAATAAACATTTCTTGAAAATTGGGAAATCGAATATTTATGATAATTAGCCTTTGAGTCATCGTCTCTCTCCCAATTTCGCCCGGAAAGGAAGTTTAATAAATGCTGTTAATGGCGATTCAACGGATGTGTCTTGGGGGCCCCCAAGGTCGGAGGGGACCATTATCTCCGGCTTATATTTTGGGACAGGAAGAAGCATAGTCATTCGCTGGCAGCAAATTCGGAAATGAGCCTTTGGTATGCGCTATTGTCCGTCACTGATAAGCATCTGGCAAGTGTCTTTCTTTGGGGGAATAAGCAGTTAGGTTCAGGATTTCGTTAGCGGTATTTGACACCATTTTCACTTTACAATATACCTGGGCTATTCAGCAGTCTTAAGAAATCCTACCCACCCTACACTAGGCGTAAACAATTGCGGCGTCTAGAAGGCAGGTTTGAAAGGGTTCATACTGAAAATAAATACGATTCAAAATGAAAATGGACGATGTCCAATGTTATTTACATCTGCATACATACCCTGGAAAACCTCGGTGGTTAATAGGGGTGGAAAATTAATAAATGTAATCATTGTGACATCCCTTTGAGAAATAAAGCTTAGCAAGGCGGCATTAATCGTGGGTGACACGTGGTCGACTCCCACGCCGCCGTGTTTGGCTTTCCGTGACCGGACCCCGCTATCTCTTAATTTAGATAGTCACCCATATTCATTACGATGTTGGTTGGGCACCGATTAATGAACATACTCGATTAAATAAGAAACATTTCGAAATTTCCGTGACGATTTTTAACGAATTGCAAAGGAAACTAAGAATTATTTTTAATTTATTTTTATGGCGTCCTTGAAGGAACTCTGAAGCACATTGATTACGTAATTTTACTACTACTACTATGATTACTTTGTGTGGAAGAAACTATATCTGTTCTTTCATAGGTGTACTCCAAGACGAGTCCTTTTATGTTATACTATCAATAATTCCGCCAAAAAATAGGCCTATTAAACTTACTGTGCAGATAATACACAAAATGAACGAAATTGCTTGTCTCGAGAAAGAAAATATCTGCTAAAAAATCTTACTTAATACAAAATATCATAAGAATCATACCAACTGCTTACCATCGTAGTCAAGGTTATCATAGTTATTGCATTAATGCCTGAAAATGAACAACATTTTCAATCAAAAAATTGATCCAATTCGCAGCTAATCTAGTGGTTTTCTGTATAAGAAGTTGAGGACTCAATCCAGTTGAATAAAGAATAGTTTTAATCATTTCAAAACGACTAGAGACATTCGCTATCGCTTTTGGTAGGGGAAAGTTAAGTTTGTGGTTCTGATATGCCTTACAGATTGCCGTCTGGATCGCATTTTAAAACCGAGAGCTACGGCAAACAAACCGTTTCGCAGATTTGGGTTGGAATGCGAATAAAAGAAAGGAAGTAATATAATATAATGAGAATAATATCTTCATAGCTTATAAATTTAGAAATAGAACAAACATCTCATTGGTTAGAATCTAAAATTATCAAATGAAACTATTTTTTTTCGCTTGGATGCCACTTTTCAATTAGCAACCAAAGAATTCCTTTCCATTTCGAAGGACTTAAGTTGCCAACCAAACGCGTTGTTTTGATTCCATCTCCAGCGTCAAATCACCGCTGGAAGAGGGTCTTCAACTCCATCGGTCATCCCTCTGTTTATTTTGCGAGTCATTCTAATTTTAAGTCCCCCATCCTCTTGATTAATGCCACGTTGCGCGCGCTAAATCTTCAATTATATTTAAACCCCCTTTGGTCGGCATTGATCAACGGACCATTTTCCCGACTAATAACAGAAAAAAAGCGGCGCTCGTCAACATTGCGATCATCCATTCTTGGGCCCGCACCTGCTTTCCCCTCCCACTTCCTCCCGTCTCAAGGTTAGCCTTGGATTTGTTTGGGTGAATGCTCCGCCAGTAATGCATGAGGGGTCCATGAGAGGAAAGGGGTAGGGCATGGCTGGAAGTGTGGGCGGCCAATGGGAATGTCACTGGATGTAACCAAAGCTTTGTGCCGATGCTATTTTTCTCCACCAAAGGTCGCTAATGGCGGGAGTTTGTAGCCTTTTTGGTTTTGCAGAGAGACATGTGGGGACTGAAGGGAAAACGATTGTAGGAAAACGTGATAGACATAGCTGTGAAAATGAACGACACATTAAGCGATCAGAGCAATACTGAACGGGCTTTTATTTCGCAGGATGGATTTAGCAGCCCGAAGGAAATTTATGAATGATAGATGAAAAATTTAGCCCTAAGTTGTTTACGTCTCACAATCAAGAGAAATTCGCGTATTTCTCAATTTGAACCAGTACTATAGTACTGTGTTTTCCCTAATATAAGTCCTAACATGATATGTCAGGATCTTCTTCATGAAGTTTTTAACGTAAGTCCTACCCCAAAGCCCTATTTAAAACCGTTATCCAGACGGACGAATTTCATTTGTTCGTTGATCCAACTACATACGTAAAGAGTAATAAGGTAATGAATGTATATTATAAATATACATAATTCCATTGACATTAGTGCTTTATATTTTCGTACTTGAATAATTGTAGATTTTTGTACATGAAATATTAAGCGCTGAGTCGTTTTTAGGATCGAAATTTACAATATGACCCGGTCTTACTTTTCATTCAAAAGTACTTCGTACTTCGACAGCAGAATTTCCATCTAACCCCGCCCGTCGTCACCAAAAGCGATCGCTACCCACTTGGCTAGCCAATCGACCATTAATTTGTGAAAAGTGGGAGAGGAACATCTAATTCTTTGGCACTTTCGCTTTAGACACAATGTTTTCTTTGTGTTGTCTCCGAGTGGATCGATTCCATATATTCAAAATCATCCCATTGGACCTCACATCCGGTAATAAAAAGGAGTTTTTATATAGGGGAAGGGGTTGAATGATGTAAAATCAACGGATTTTATCATCCTCTTAAGAGCTGAATAACGTAACATTGCACGAGTCTTCGTAGAACTTTCAACGTGTCTCTCGAGGAAATAAATGGCGTCTTGTGCTGACAGGTCAAGGAATGAGACGGAACACTTTACTGCTACTATAAACAAGCCTCTGCCGGTCCACCGGATGTTTGTTTTGCAGCCTTCCCGATAATCCTTTGCCACCCACATTGAAGGAAGAAGCAACCCCTTAAAGAGCATCATTATATATTCAGAATAACGAGCTTCTGACCAGGGATTGCAATGCAAGAGGGATCATACAATCTCGGAATTGACAAGATACGATCTATTATGGGGAGATAAAAAAGTGCATTATTTCTGAACGATAATTTTATAACGAGAATCAACATGCATTTATGAGCCAATATCATATACATAGGTTGATTAGGTAACAATAATTAAAAAAAATATATTAAATAGATTAAAACCAAAACAAAACACGCTATACAGAATGTTTAATAACAATTGCTTTAGCTCAACCGATTAAAAATTTCTGAATTTACGAAAATAAACAGTACCTCCAGATTAATGTTCTTTTTGAAGAAAGAATCGCAAATTTGATTGCCTTAACTGAGGAAAGTTTGTCTAATATTGCGTCACTAATTGGTATTTCGAAAATATATTGGGAATCGGTATCAATTTTTTGATAGCATTGCGATAAGATATGAAAAACGTTATTCAGTTATCAATCAAGGTTTCCTCTACTTGAAACTATTTACTTGAATAGGTTCTTGATCATGCGAAACCCTTTAACGTTACGCTGTGGAATGGTGTATCTCTCGAGCGTGTAGTTTAGGCGGGACCCAAAGGCAACGAACAAACCACGTGAGCTTCAGACCCCTAAAACTTAGACTCCCCGCGCATTGTTTGGGTGGCGGAACCGGCCAATTCCTTTAAATATATTTTGGGCCTCAAAACGATTTAAAAACACCCAAAAAGACAACCCCCTAAAAAAACCTAGGACAGTACTCAGAATAACATCTTTGAGATAGAATACAGCCAAATGTCAAACAGGGCATGAGCTGTGAACTTGCCTAACGACCTGCCACACGGTTTGTTTGCACCCTTTATTCGAAAGGTGTTTACAGCGAGAGGAGTTCGATAGAGAGGAATGCGCTCGTACAGTCACGGTCACGGGGCGGCAATCTCGGATATTCACCCTTTGGAGGGGAATGGCGGTCTTTTTTTGTGGAGTGGGTGGTCGGAAAGGATCTCTCAGCGAGGAATGCGGCCGGAGACTCGAAGGCCACTTTGTTGAGGAGCTTTTTAGAAGGATCAACGGTCTCAAGGAGAGTCTATTTGAAGACAGACCGAAATAATTTTCGGAAGGCCTCTCTTACTTTTTTTCCATCTAGATTTTTCCTACAGTCTCGTGACGTTACGTAACTATTAATCGCGGTATAAAGGATGGAATTATTTTTGGTCGTGACGGAATATGATACCTAGAAGGTTCCTAGATACACGTAGTACTCAAAATGAATAGACGTTAATGACTCTTGCTGACAGGATTAGAACCCCATCGCAAGATTATATAAATCCTTAGTCCGCTATATTAAAGCCATTCCCGGATCGTGTAAACCGTGAATTTTCTTCTCTTCTTCAACTAAAGACTCGGCCTTGTAACCGCATCCAAATGGCCACGTTTTCTGCTACTCTCCTGAATGTACCGCAGGCATTTCTTAGTCCCGATCGGTTCTTGCGTCCTGTGCAAATACTGCAGCCCCTGAACAAATACTGCATCCTTGGTTTTCCTTTCTTTCCGAGCACATTCTATTGATAAAGAAGCTACTGTCTAAGCAGGTGTCCTAAAAATGTTACATACATTCTTTCCATTGTACTGAGTTCTTTTTCCATTTTTATCCTCTAGAACCTATTCATCACTTTTATTCTCGTTCCAGCTTATCTTTAGCATTCTTCTCCAAATCCACATCTCTGCTGATTCTATTTGCTCTATTTCCCATTTCTCTCATTTTCATAGAGGTCATTAAAAGCCTTAAAGATTTTTATTAATTAATCAGATAGAGTACAATATATGGATGTTTTTGTAGACATTTTTCGAGTTTCGATACGCGCTTATCAATTAGAGGGATTTCCCTATTTTGAAAGGCCTGTTTTGCTATTACCACACTTTCCTTTATACGATAATTATAGTAGGAAGAATCCTCGGAACTTACCTCGAAGGTTGCAAACAATGATGAAATTACGATGAAAAATCCAAAACTTTTTTCCGTTTCATTTAAACCTCTATGAGATACTGTTTCTCTAATTTGATCGATGATCAGCGTCGGTCTAAGCTCTACGAGCATGTAAAAGGAGTACGGACCAGATTTCATTTGGGAGAATCTAATACACTCTAGAAGATCCGAACTAATGATGGGGGGGTGATTACGAATATTTAGAAAAGACGGACAATCCAAACTTTCAGTTAATTAACTGAAATGATGAAATTTATATAGTCACATTAATACTTTAAGAATTATTAATAACGATAATATTCGAAGAAATATTCTTGGGAAATAATTTTGCTGATACAAGCTGTACCTATGACAAGTGATTTTGCCTACGTCTGAAAGCCTGTCAACGATTAATGTCAATCATTAATGACCACTATGATATGGAGAAAGTTTTACCAATGAAATTCAAATTTATTTTAAGAGATGGGGAACGTTAGCAAACCTAAGGCTGCAGTCGGGACATACGTAAGCCCCATGGAATCTGCACGCAAAAGGTCAGTGAGCGAGAAAAGCGTGATGTTGAGGAATGCACAGTCTCTTCGCCACTTCAAGAGCCACATTTAGATCCGTTCGAGGATAGCTGTAAAAGACTCCTATTGATTCTCTGTACAAACTTTACCTGGAATATTCATCATTCATTACTTTACTTTAGAATTACAACGTTTATAATAAAAGCAGTCAATTTCACGAAAGAAAATAGAAATGTCAATTAGTAAGTAAGGGAGATGAAAATATTCAAGGTTGATAAAGTGATTTTGGAACTAGTCACTACATAAGAAAATTATAAGAAAACATATTTTCCATGAGCGAATCGTAACGGAATTTATTGGAGTGTGGCTTTAAGCTTTAGCGTTCCTTCAATGGATGCTGTTTTCTTTATCTCCACTGTAGAAGGCCTACGATGATTCAATTCCAAGATATACAACATGTTATCCTTCTTTCCGTAAAAGCTAAAAATCCAAAATCTCTGCCCTTAGAACATGAGAAATCCAACGAAAGAATTATAAGAGACGTAAACAATCTCCTGAGAGGAGAGCAAGATGAGATGATCGAAACAAAACCATGGGTTTTCACTCTTCTTATTATATGGAATCATAATTTTCATCGTAAGTCAGCTTTGCAAAGCGCGTAGTTTACTTTCAGGTGCTACTGAACGATAATAATCTTAATCTCTCCTTTAAGTGCTCCATAATCCTTTATGTGGAGTGCTTTCAAAGATTCCCATTCAATTTAAACCCTTCATAATCTGATTTCCCGGAGAATCCGAATTGAACCTCGATAATAATATCACGACATGAAATTCATCCTAAACCAGAAATAATGACATCGAAATTACTGGATAATCAAAAAAATCTTCAGTTTTCATATTACAGAGCAGTGAATTTTTTTCAGGAGACATTAGTAATGCTATTATGAAAGGCGTTATATATAATTTTATTAGACATTGAACTATGAACATCACAAACGAAATAATCTCTTTGATTTTAATAAAATAAATAAATCAATGATTGATAAATAATGATAAAGATTAAATAGGTGGAACTTTATACGTTTTCTCGCAATGATTTGTTCATCTTTGGCTCTTTCAGAGATAAACCATGGATGCGTAACCCCTATTCTTCACTATTGGTTCCCCTGGGATATGCTTTTCCAGATGGTATACCAATCAACGCATTTCGTTTTCATCTTAAACGGCGGATAAAGAGGTGCGGAGTGCACTTCTCTAAATTCTAGACAGGTCTTCAGGAGGAAGGATACCTCTGCTACCAGAATAGGCAACGCTTGGCCGGTGTAGCCGCAACATAATGGCCAACGACCCTGTTGCGCCTAATGACCATTCGGTGGCCAATGGTCTGGCACTGAATCAAGGCCGCACGGACACCTATCCATTCACGGAGACGTACCCAGACTTTGCAGAAACACGTGCGAGATTCCATCCGCGATGCTGTGAGAATATTTCCAATCTCATCTTATTCGAACCGATGTAATGGATCGGATCGGAGCCCGGCTATGGATTAAGCGATATGAGTCTATGCACCTGCTCGTACGTTAGAATTAGAGTGCGTTTACAGGAATCGCGAGATTAATTTTACGTTACAAAAGAATTCAGGAAAGGTTTCATACTAAGGAGAAGATGAAATGTTACAGTATAACTGGGATGATCTTTTCGAGACTATATAAAACATAGATGAAAAATTGACGTATTTGTCGGTCATTTTCAAAATTTTCATTCGCGATCTCTATTAAAGATAAAGATCGCTTTGAAAATGTCCGAGGATTTCTATGAAAAGAATAGACTTCAGAAATTTTCGTTGAGATAATACGGTTGGTAATACAATGGCTATCGGATGAACACGTTGGAGTTATGAAACTAAGCGAGGGAGTAAAATTATTGCGAAAGAGGAAGGAATGTAAGCTTACGGTCTTGGAAACTCGACTCGCGATCATTGGACATAGCGAGCATTCTCGGCCTCTTTTGTGTTTTGGTTCCATAAGTTCAGAGGCATTTGGGTCATCGAGCAAAATATATCGGGACTAATATTTATGCGACATCTCCAAATGAGCCGTTATATTAAAGGGATTCTTAATACACTTGCAGTAAATAAGAATAACTAATTATATCAAGGGATGATGTAAAAATTAAATCAAACGCTACTTTTAAGGCATAGAAAGTTAAGATCCTCTGCATTTACTTTGTGGTTTATTGAGCATTCCTGGGAAGTTGATTACATAAAATCAGTATGATGAGGCGTGACTTAGTGGAGAGTCATGAAGGAGAAGAGAAAATATGTTTGTAGTTTCCACAACTTATTTTCTGCGACTAATTTCGCAAGCGTGCTAGCTTCATCAGTAAAATCTATATATTAAAGCGACTATATAGAATATGACTTCAGTTAGGGGGAAATCGAGAATGTAGAGACTATAGACTCTTACATCAAATTCTTTGAAATTATTGGAGAGATTATGGATAAAGGAAAACGAAGTGATAATAATAATAATAGATAAAAGAAGGGCCCCCTGCCACACGCCAAAAGGCGGCTTGCAGAGTATTCATGTAGATGTAGATGAAGGGAGAAAGAGGGAGTTTGTATTACAGAAAACCAAAATAATGTACTTAAAAAAGCCCCAATGCAGGAAAACATCCACAGGAAGGGGTGTGTGAAAAACTTACGAAACCTACTGATGGTATTAGCTAAGTTTTAAATAAAATTTTTCTATGGTTCCCCACTCCCTTTTTCTTAAACCTGGAAAGAAAAAATTCACTGATAAAAGAAGAAAAAGCGCAAAACGGAAAAGCTTGCACACTGGAAGATACTGAACATTGAAAAATTGAAAAGAGAAATAATAAAATATATGCAATACAAAAGTGATGATAACCCTACTGAAAACATGTTGGATCCATACATGAAACCCGTATGGATCTCTGATTTTATTACTAATAATATATGGAATGGGAAAAGGGGGAAGGGAGAAAGGGTACATGTGGATATAAGGAGAAACACAACTTTTTTCATAACCTCGCCACCCATACTCTCTCTTCGACACACCCTTTACTAGAATCAACTGCTTGGGCCGTGACTCCGTACAACATGAATGCCATCACGAACTAAATAAACAACAAACTTTTACTTCCCACAAGATTTGTTGGTCATTTATTAGAAATTAGAATTAGTTCACTAGAAATAGATAGTTCTTGATGGTAGCCTTTACTCTTCCCTATGTAGTTGATTAATATGTAAATACATCAACTGATGATGACGCTAGCGAAACAAGCCGAAAATAACCCCGTGAAAACTAAGAGGTTGTAAACTCTTTTCTCCTTAATTATATCTTTCGCAATTGCTTATTGGCATCTATACACTGAACTGATAGAACGAAACAATATACTACGATGTGTTTAACTAAACTATAATACGATGTGTTTACTAAAATTCCTGAATGGAGAGAATACGGAAGATCGTAATGTTGTAAAGCAAATCCTCCCACTTCTTACACGTTTAATACCAGTCTTCTACGTTGGGATGAGACGCGAAGGTTGTATACATAAGATGTGAGATTCAGCCATTCCGGTGGTGCTCAGGAAGCGCTTAGTATTATTAGCAGCGACGACAAATTGCCAAGGCCTTAATTTGTGATTTCTAGCAGTTGATGGGGTAATAATGGAAAGCTCTCAAAGACAGTACGGGCTGCAGGAAACGACTCAGACACAGAAGGTTGTAATCCAAATACTTCGGCTGGACTTGGTCGAACGGTGGAATAATTAAATCACAAATTTAAACCCAATTTTATCTGTATTCGCGATGATTGTGACAAAATAACAATTTCTAGAACCGAAATTAAATGGAAGTCAAGTTATAGGTTTCTTAAATAAATATAAATTCCTATAATTACACAACAAGGATCGCAATTTGGTAATATCGAAATTAACGAACAATATAAATCATGGAATAAAAACTATCCACGGAGTTACTTTTTCCAAATAAATATTGACGATTGGAATATTTCTCATTTTCTGTAACTGGACGGAGGAAATTGAATCTTCCATTCCCTTTCACATTTACAAAGTGACCCTGCAAGCCGCTAGTGATGTCCGGCAGGAGGTATAAACAAACCAACATCCCCATTTAACTCTAACTGCTATGATATTATCTGATACTCCACAGAAAAAACATGAATATCCGTCCTGGCGATTATTTCCTTGAAACGCTTTTTTGTTTACTCTAGTAGCTCGCAAACGTTGTTAATTGGAGTATCAAAGTCAATCATATCCTCAAAGTATTGAAAAATGTTTTTGCTTCTGTTACTCGTGGGGTAACAATATGAAAGTTATTGAGGTCTGAGGGATGCTGAATAATGACATTTAATCTGGTCTTTCCGTGCTGAATTCTATAAAAATATTACTCAAAGGTTCACTGCGCAGCACTGAAGCAGTCTTTTTCAACTCACAGCAGGTATGGCCAACCTATGACGCATTGAACTCAGAAAAAAATTGAAAAAAAAAAATTCTTTACAATTTACACACACACAAATTCATACTTACATACATTGCATAAACTACCACTGGATTGTGAGAACGCATTTTTCATCGTTCATCGAGAATTATAATGATTTTTGTGCGAGAATAGAATAAAACTGAAATAATGGACGCATGAACCATGAATGTGTGGCCACCTCTGACTTACACATTATGGCTCAGTGGGAAAAGGAATATCTCAATTCCTCATTTTTCCTAGTCACCATATTCCCTCTACAAAGCTTTATCAGCTAACAGTTGAGAGATTGAATATCCAACAGGCATTCGGGATGATGACCGAACAAACAGACATGCCTGGTGAGTCCTGGTGCTTGCACCCCCTGCCACACGCCGAAAGGCGGCTTGCAGGGTACATATGTAGATGTAGATATGCCAGGGTTAAAATTTAATTGGAAAACTGAGATCATACCAATTACACCGATATTCATTTAACTTATTAATTTTAGTCTATTTTTCTACACTACGATTCACTCTTAGCCGTCAAGAAAGTTTCGGTACTCTACATTTACCAATTGAAAGTCACTAAGAATAAAAAAACTGAAAAATAGAACTGTAGGATTTTCGGGAACTGATTCATAGAAATCAGCTTAGATAATTATTCCATTTTATCCGGCAAAAGTCGCGAATGCTGAAAAAATAATTATGCAAAAAATCTCCGTAAACTACTGAATAAAAAATCATGCAGAATATTTGCAAAAATAAAAAAAATACCGGCGAATGCAAAAGGACAGTATCAAACAGTATTGGTTGCCTCGTTTGTCGAAATGATCCTCTTGTTTTGTAACTAAACATCCAGACTTAAAAATTAACCAAATAAATCAAATAACCTGTAAGGTTTATCGTAGAAATAAGGTTATGTACTAAATCGCAAAAAACGATAAAAAAAATCAATTTTGAGTTGAGAATTTAAGGGATAGGACGAAAAATTGACAATATATTATAATTTAGCGAGTGATTAAGCAATATAGACTTCTAAATCGGAGCAGAGACGGTATTCCTACAAATTTAAAAAGCGTCGCAATTTAAAATTGTACGGGAAACATTTCAACCGACTCAATGGTCGTAATTGAAATGTACGGAGATGAAGGACTATCGTGTGTCGTTTATCGAACATCTCTTCTATGGGAACTAAGAAACTAAAGTCTTAAATTATAAATTTAGGAGAACAACTAAAGAAGTAATGTTTGCAACAGATGATCGCGAAGGTCTACGGTTGTCGTGCTTAAAATAACTGCTAAGAAGAATGGCAAATATTTTTTCTTACTTCATCTATGTAATACACATGATCCACCCCGTACTTCTTTCGGACGTCTTCAGGAGTGAGCAGTTTCCCCATCCACACTTCGTATTCCTCAGGAAGTTTAGGCATGAAAAGGTAACTTGTACCATTTTCAACTTCAAGGGCACCAGCGTAACCTGGCTCTTGGACTCCAAACATCCAGTTGAAGAACGATTCCTATGAAAAGTAGACGAAAACCTCATGATGGGTAACAATACATGTGAAATGCTGAAAATATATCTCTCGTTTTTATTCACCAAACTCGAATAAAAAAATAATATAGACATTATGAAACAAGTTTTCTATGTATTGCAATGAATGACAAACCAAACCTTATCAGAGTAAAAATATAAATATGTTAGAAAGGACCAACCTGTCTGAACTCCAAGTCGACGTCAGTACAGTAGAGGGGAAAGTCGTCTCCTCCTTTGATCCAGATTAGCTGTGGGCTAGGATATTTATCGCCATTGAATTGTTCATAAGGAACCCTTTTCTTCACCCTTTCGCATAGACGTGCTCTATTTAAAGCGAACAATTCCATTGGAACAGGGTAAGTGTTTGGACCCAACTGGTAGCAAGGACCATTGCTGTATTGGTAATGTACAAAACAAAGCCACTTTATTGTCTTTCGCCAGCGTCTCGGGTGCTCACTTGAGACTTAATCAATATATCATACTAAAGTATGCAAAAATCATTATTATTACTCATTCTTTTATATGTTAGGCCCGAGTAGGGAAAAAGGAGGAAGATCATATGAAAGATTTGGTCTCTGACTAAATGAACCTCTAAAACAAAAAGTTGATAGTGAAAAACCCAGTTGCGAGAAAACACCCATATAAGAGAGGTGAAAAAATGCCGCATAAACACATATGTATGCAAGTATTCTACAATACATACAAATAGACATAAATTAAATGTATTTCGTAATTGGCTGGATTTTTCTAAATAAATATAGAACAGGAGAAAACATGTATAACTCTTTTTTATTTACTATTCTAAGTGGAGTTGAAACTAATCATTGAAAATTATCAAGAGCCTACATAATTTTCTTGAAATCAACTATACTAATATTTCTGTAAGCTATACCTCTCGTTATAGGGAATTAGTTATACCTTGGAGTAATACTGCACCAACTAATAAGTGGCCAAAATAGAAACAGAAGTAATAATTGCTTGTAGAAGATTAGTAACACAAAGGTGTGCGCCCCACTGACGCAATATTGGGGAGTGATAATTTATAGAAGATATTTATAGTTTTCAACGTAAAAAAGTTCATGGAACGAAAAATAAGACACTGTTGGGATGTTAGTTTTTGGAGGAAATAACGAACGAGGCAATCACGCTATTGAATTTATAAATGCCAAGCGTCATTCTCTTTTCAATACAGAAAAAACACAGCAACAGATTTATTTGGAGTCCAATTAAGCAGATGAAGAAATGTTGTATGCAAATAGTCAAAGTCAGAAATTGTTAATCAAAGAATGCTCTATTCTGATTATCCTCAAAACACGAAGTGATCACTGGTAAGTAGAACAATACTGAATTTCAAATCAGAATGGCAACTTATCCCAAATCCAATCCATCGTGAATATAGAAATCCTTAACAACAAGGAAAATTTTCACTTGGAATAACGAAGAAAACTGGATAATTACGAATGAAAGAAAAAGGCGATAAAAGTACGGAGATTATAAGAGGAAGGGTTCAACAGATCAGTATATGGCACAAAATACTGATACGTATTAAGCCATTGAAGCTGCATTAAAATATAGACAAAAGAGAAAGCAAAGAGCAACGACCAGTACCGCACTAATAGAGCTGCATTTGCTGCTGGAATTATGACAGAAATTTATTAGGGAACTGGCTGTGAAATCAGAAGACTTTTCAAATAGGCACTTGCACGCAGTAGTCGGCAACATCCTAAAAGAGTGAATATATCATCTTATAGCATAAGAAAAGACGCAAGGAATTCATGTAATTATCCTCCGGTAATTTTTATTCACATTATTTATAAATTACATTAAAATAATAAATTAAAAATTACACCGAGTCAAATAGACTTGGTCAAACAAAAGGAGCAATTAGAACTCCCAAAGGAATTCTAAGTAAACCATACACAAGTTGTGAAGGAAATGACTAACCCAAAAACAACTCTCAGCATTTGTTTTCGGTTATGAAAAGGCTCTCGACTTTGTTCGATTTGAGTCATCCGAAAGGCCTTGACAGTTCAAGGAGTAAGTAAGGCCGAAGTCAAAACGATAGAAGAAATCAGGAAAAATAGTCTAATTTGAAATGAATATTCTCGAGCGATACTTGGTGGAATTCCACATTTTCAATATAGAAATGAATGGATACACTTCCAATTCAGGTTTTCGTAGCTTAAATAGAAACCTAGATCACAAAGCAAATGTATTTAGTCGAATGGAACAGGTGTCTCCATTCATTTCTAGATTCAAAAGACAGTATTAATTATTCAAATACGTAACAAAGCAGGGAAATTCAATTTATAAGGAGGAAAAGGATTTTCTCAAAATAATTTTGAATAAAAACCATCTACAACCACAGAAAAAGAGGTTTGTGAGTAATGCATACCAAGCTGAACTGGGCGAAATTGGAAATAAATCTCAAGTATTAAAGGCACCTCCGTTCTTTTCTGACAAACATTTCATAAATGATCAGCAGGACTACCGGATGAAATGAAAAACTGTAATCCTTAGATAGAAAGCGGGTCTAGAAAAAATCTAATCTAATCTAGGACTGCTTATTTCATATATTCACTCACTGAAGTCATTGATCGGTGCGGGAAAATTTCTTTAATTATGTCTACATAAGACAGCACATTTTACCAATTGACAGAAAGTAAAGCCGTTGAACTGAATATCAATGACGGGATGGAGTACTCCCACGACTAAAGATATGGTCTAATACGAAGAGAAAATTTTTCAAGGACTTTGTTTTGAACTAAGGATGTGAAACGACGCCAATGAATGCTAAATTGCGTCTGAAGACATCACGAAAAGACGAAGGCGAGAAGTCCAATAGGAATATAAATGATTCATCAACGAGGTCTCACAACGTGCTATCGAAAAGCTCCATTAAAAGAGCTCATAATCAAACGCTAATAATTGACCGATAATTTAAAAATATAGCATTCTGTCACTCTCTCACTGACAGTAGCTTGCTTAAAATAAGACGAGCGTAAAATTCTAAAAGAAATTACGCACGTTGGATAAAGATATCGAATCGTGGAATATTTTACAAGTTTACATTCGTAAGAATTTTCCGATACAAGTATGATACAACGAACGGTGGAACCAAAACCTTTAAAACCAAATTTTCCTAAGATCTTCCTCCCTTATTATTGAAGCCATCAGGATGAATGTGAAAAACGTCAGTGGAGTATGATCCTCCGTAAGTTTCCCCATGCAAGAATATGCTGACACAGATAAAGCATTGGAGAGAGAAATGGTACAGCATGCAGATACAGTAATCTTCATCAGCAGACTCTGAGTAACTGTCCTTCGGAGTTCTATGACCCTTTCAGTTTTTATCATTTAATTTCAAATAAATCACAATATATCATTTATTTTTATTTAGTTACTTTTAAAGTTGATTTTTGTGCATATACAGTTTTATTTTTGTTAATTAGTAGAAGAGTATTCATTTAAATGGCCAGATAAAAATCAAAGAAAGGAAATAGTGGGGAATTGATATATCTTTTCATATATTTTTACTAATCGAACCACATTGTTTGGTTTTCATGTCTCATTTTCTCCCTTGATTCAAGTTTACCATTGTTTGAGCGCATATTAACTACTTTAAATCCCATAATTATTGTCGTGCGATCATTTCCTCCTTTTCCGCCTCGACATTTCCCAATTCTTCACGTTTCACTGGCCAACTTTCTCCGATAAACATCGCAAACTAGGTATAGGTCAGTGAAAATCAAATTTCAGGAGACAAGGATATAAACTCTCAGATCTCGAAAAAGCATTCCTTTTGAATCACAAAAACAAAGAAGGAATTTAGTTTTCGCGAAGAAAATCAAAGTCCGAAAATCGCTTGTGGCGCGAAATCCAATTTAGTGAAAGGCAGTACAAAGCTTCATTATCTTATCTACACCTCCATGGCAACTGTATCATGATGGGCATAGATCAAATGAATGAGCTTTTCATAAACTGGTATAACCCAAGTCTCGTGCAAAAGATTAAGGTTGATCAGTAAAATATATATTCTGCTCTAGCTGAGAAACATTCCACAAGAAGAAAGGTTTAGCAATTAAAAATGCTAAAAATACCGTCAAAACATGCGTAATTTTAGTTATGTATGGCCGCAGCATGAGTTTTGAAAGTAGCGAGTGTATACACATTCCTAAAATGCGTGAGGCAACCTCGAGTAATGTATTCAAGAGGTCAACGTTCTCGGGAAGACACTATATGTCCTAACAAATACATTGGATGGCATTAGCCCACCGTCAAGTTAACCACATTAACAAATCACTATATATCTGAATGATATATATTTCAGAAATCTACCAATGAATCGTTCCATTTGTTTCACAGAAACGAATTAAGTCGTAGGCCTGCAAAAGTATCCACTATCAGCCATTTCCCATGCATGAGTTACCAGATATCATTTTCGGGGGGAGTTCACGAAGTAATCGGGCAATTGTGAGCCAGAGCGTAGGAATATGAAATCATTTCACTTTAATGATAGCTTGAAATGTACCACGCATTATGCAAAGATCGATCTAGTTTAAATCTAAATGCAAACAAAAAACGACGGACCAAAAACGCCGATCAGAGTTGAAATTTATTCCCGTGGAAGCGAAATAGTATCTTGGATTGAGAAATCATTTGGCTATTGTATTAATCTAAATTTAAAGCTGCTTCAGTTTCAGATTTGGGTTAGTTATAGTAGTTTTATGAACCATATTCTGAAATGGAAGTATGGCGGCAGTTATGAATCGCAAGCACTGTTCGTTCCTCACCAGGATGGGCACACATGGATATGTTAATAATTAAACTTAATCGATAATGAAGCACTCAAATATAAAATGAAAGCTTACCTGCTCTTCGTTGATGCATCCATGTCACTTGATGTCTACGTAAACTCTCTGCGGTTATCTGAGTGAGCAACGAAACCTCAAGAGGAAATAACTGAAGCTCGCTTTGCGTTTCTCTCTATCTCAAACGAAGAGACGGCAAATTGATAAAATCCAATAGGCTAATCCTCACATTGTGATAGGTTCTTACTCTTATCACAGAACAAAAGTCAATGGAAAACATCTCATTTGCTTAACATGACCATTTTGTACACTGAACTTATTTCTTCGAAGAGGACTTTCGCTCGCTAGCGGTTGAAGGGCGGGGTTTAATTAAATAAAACGGAGAATTTCTCATTATTTTCTTTTAATTTTCTTTATACCGCTCCGTCAGAACAGATCAGAAGTTCCATGCACTAAAACATGCATAGTAAACAAAATCACTAAGTACAATAATATTAACATCAAACTTGTTCAATGTATTCTATTAACATAAGTCCGTTTGAATTTTTAATATAAAACGAACACTTATAATCATAAAAATACTCTAGAGCAATATCGCCATTGATATGGACCTTCAGTAAAGCAATCATGCATAAATCCCTGAAATGTGAAGAACAAATAAATAGAAGTTGGTCATATTTGCATGAAGCACTATACTTAAAGGTCAATTAAGAGTGATTTTAATACCAATGGTTTCAGTGTGAACATCACTAATATCACAAACATTTTAAGTGCCAGCTTACACAGGAAACGCTGGCATAAAGCATTAAATTCTGCTTAATCAAAGTATGGCATGCCTTTCCAGCAACAACAGAAGACAAAGTATGAGATCAAGGATGTATGAAATGTGGTTAAACCCTGACAATTTTTTGTCTGAAAGATATCTTTCAAGTTTAAATGACAAGAGGTAAATCCAAATAATTATGGAAACGGTGCATTTTTATCGTCTTCTACGTCAATTCACCTAATGTCTGCAGACATCAAGCAATTTTCAAAGTAGCAGCACATTTACTGAAGAGTTGAGATAGTGACAGGTCGATGAAGAGTGGAATAGCCGATTTCTATCCACCGTACGATTTCATAATCACATACGAAACACTCACCATTGTACACGCTAGAGGAACACAACTGCTATTCCTCTGTCACACAGAAGTATACATAGCCATACATTTGCATAATACACTCACACACAAATAATTTGTTGAAGTCTGGATTTGCACTATTGCTCCATTAGTATCGGTACGATTTTCAACCAATGTAATGCAATATTTAACATCGCAGAACATTATCGTACACCATTTAAGCGTATTCAAGTAGTCAACAAAAATCACTTTCACAGATAACTACACACTTAGTGCAAGTATGTACAAAGATTCTAAGAATCGAAAATGTACACTCGCCATAATATCCCAGTTCGTTTCGGCCGGGCTGCACGTGCGTCACACGCTCATGCACCTCTCGTCATTTCCATTTACAACACATGGGGATTAGTGAATTACACTAAAGATAGGTATCATGCGATTGATCCGTTTTAGACAAATGGCCTACTTTCTATTACTCGTAAATTTCCAGATAATTAGATTTTGTTTACCAAAGGCCTCAGATTACAACAATCGAGTTTCAATATTACCAAAGAAGAAATGACAATTGTTTGAGGAACCACATAAATAATTTATAAAATATCTTAAATTTGATGCGATTAAGGCCCAAGTCGAAATTATCCACTGCTTCCGATACAAACGGTTGTAGATGAGAATGGAGATTGTTCAGAAACAGCTCCTTGCGAACGGGTAAACACTTCACACATTCGATCAGTCACAGTTTATACATGGCTGCATCAGCTATTACTTGTCTTAATATCGACTCAGTACTCATCAATGTAGCACAAATTTCTTGAGATTTCTAGATCACACATCACATATACGATGACTTCCTACGGCGATTGGTTGGCTCACATCGTCCTCATCGTAAAAATATCGCTGTTTAGGAGAAAGCCCAAGCTGTAGTCTCCTAACCGCTTCCTTAATCAAGCTACCTTCTCTTAGAAGTTCTTGGAGTCTTCCATATGGATCTTCCGTTTGCTGTTTCGTCTTGCCTCGGTTGAGAGTCCGCAGGCAGGATTTGCATGAATCACCAGCTCGAACATCGTCGAGGGCACCATGTCTTACGGGAATTCTACAAATGTGATGACAAATTAGCAAGCGGATCTCAGAAAATTAAACTTAAAGATAAAATATTGCGAAAGGCCGAATTCACACTATAAGAAAGCTAGTGTGTTGGCGTACCGCGCAGAATCAAAACAGAAATTTAAAGATTCCGTTAGAGGTAAACAAAGATACTAGAAAGTACTTGCTCTCCCAATTAACTTACACGGTTTAAAGCGTACTAGACTCTTTTCCCTCAACTTGGTTGCATTTTAGTACCAACTCAAGGAAAATGAGGCTTCATTAACACTTTCAAGATTCGGGAGGTACCGCAAGCACGAATTTCATTTGAGAATATTTCGTTTCTATGCCTGAGACAATTGTGAACGAATATTATCAACATCACAAACAACTGGCTTGAATTCGTGCGGCATAACACGAGACAAACTATCACTTATTAACGCTAAGATATGTAAAGCCTAAAAGAAATCTTCAACTGAAGAGAAATGCTATGTACCTATAGGGCGAGGCCCTTGGTGCGTTATTCCTCTTTTGTTTCACCACAGCAGCAAACGCTGATGGAAGGGAAGGTTGCCCGTTGAATCCGGACAGACGAAGATTCTCCTTGATCTCGTAAACAAGTTCCTCCATATCCCGGGAGAAGAAATCAGTTTCTCCGGAAGAAGTAGTTGTTCCCGCGGCATCGTTTGTACTTAAACACATTTCTTCCTTGCTTGGCATTTTCGTCAAAATGGAACTATTTATGCCTTGCACCGAAGTGAAGACAAAGTATCAACCAGTAAATACAACTGGAGATATCACTCAGCGATTTTTCCACTCAGGCCACGACACGACCGCACTACTAGAGCGACCTCTCAAGAGTGAATGGATCTCGCCGTAGAGGACGGTCTCTGTTGTTATTGTTTTCGTGTCGGCCTCATTACCATCGTGCGTATTCTTCCGCAGCACTGAAAGTAGTCCAAGTAAACAAATACACCATATAATTATCAAACGATGATTTTATCCTTTTAAAACTAATCAGAATTATTGAGAGTAATTATTTGAGTGCGTTGAAATACTCTCTGGGAAAATTAAGTCAATCTAATATATATGTAAACAAGAAATGTGGAACAAAGGTTGCGCATGGATATACGCTCAAGGTTACTCTTTCCTCTGAGACGTAGCATTACGGTTGTTGATTTCCCAATCCTTTTACTACTAATAAAAATGAGTTCGTCTATAAAGTACATTTTTGACATTAAATTGATTTAATTATATGAATATATATATTAAAAATAAAGTTATACAACATTCAACTTACAGCTAATGAGAAAATTATGTTGTTTGGTGTATTAAAACGGATGTTGATATCTTTGTTTATGAATAAATGTAGGCAGAAAAAATACCATTGTCCGGCAGAAAGTAACAACTCTATTTTCAATGAATTAAAGTTTTCCCAGTTTTCATGCAAAAGTTAAATCTCAAAGCGATATTTCAAAGAAATAACAGACTTTACTATCGGCATGACAGCAATGCATCTTTCAATTATTCAAATGTTTAAGGAATATTTGCGCATTTTGATCTTTTCTATCACATAAATTAATCATTTGCTTTTTTATTGCAAAAACTATGAAATTGCTGGTTAAATTTGGTATAATTCTTTCGGTTTCAATCAATTTAGTAGACTTTCGGCAAAGTGAATCCTCAATGCATATTAATATTTGTTCTTCAAATACGCTGTAAGTATTGTAATGAAATGAGAAGTATACATTCTCACGCATTAATGTTATTATTTTCTCTTGCATTGTTTATTCCTAAAGATACTTTCTTGTTGATTTATCAATTATTTCAGCAATGAAATTCTCTCAGCCGCTATTATTGACATTGTTTACGAACGAACAATTAGAAGCTATTACGAATAGCTGAACTGAATTTTAAATAGGAATTTTACGTTAATAAATAAATTGCATACCACTGATAAAATTATTTATATCTTTATATGAATTTTAATTGATATAGATGCAAAGTTGTTCTTACATTCACGATGAAATTCCATTTAATGATTATATGTCTTTATAAAGTCCTTATAGTCTTAAATTTACACAAATCTTTAACATCAATCTTCGTAAAATCCTTTAAATTCTAAAAGTCTATTATAATTGGAACGAAAGCTTTTTGATTTATGAAGATATTTTTAATAGTTAATCTAGAGAATGCTTTATGTATAAACAGTCACTTTGGTGGTTTAATCTCCTTTTAAACATATGTTTGTCGGTATATATTTACTTAAATACTTGGTATACTAAAAATAACATGAAGATGACTTGATACAGAAAATGACTTTGAATGCAATCATTAAAGAATCACAATGAAGTATCACAACACTAAGAATATTTTAAACATTCTTAAGATACAAGGTAATCATTTCCCATTTTTCAGAATCACTTGGAAAATTTGCTTCATTCTCTTTATCTTGATGTATTCTCATTGGATTTGTGTTAACACTGAAGTGAAATTGGAGGCTGTTATAATAAGTGAATGACTGAATTTAACTCCAGAAAGACACATGAAAGAGAGCTAAGATGTGTTTATAATTATTTAATTTATCAGTAGAAGGACATCATATGCAGCTTGTTAGTATCATTTGTCTTTAGAGGAAACCAAAGTTCAGCATAAATGGTTTCTATAATGTATGTTAAAAATTAAAAGAGTGAGGTATTACCCAAGTTAAAGATGATTAAATCTATCATTTTTGGACTCTTGTTTAGATCTAGAAAATTTTATCATAATTAATGACAACAGAGAGCAATTTAAGGCTTATTTTATTTCAGAGATAACATCTCTTGGCTTTTGATAATCTATTAATGCATATGTAGTGAATATATTGGAATTATATACATTGAATGAGGAAAGGCTCATTAATTCCCTCTGCAATACCATATGTAAATTTCCTCAGTTAGTTACTTAGTTTTATGTCTTTCAAAATAAAAACCACTAGTCATCTTTACCCTTCTCACTACCCTGGCTAAAACAGTTTCCATTTTTATCAAATATTCAGCTAATCTCTTTCAATTCATATTGATTTTTGATGTATATCATAAGTTCTCATTATTTAATAATTTTCATCACCATTCTTTTCAATGTATTAAGAAAGTTCTTTCATTAAAATGGCTTTTGATGCTTATATTCTTGGATATGAAGTGGAATGTAAAATCTTTAGGTGAAGTAAAATTTGGTTAATGCAGTCTTCAGTATCCACATTTTGAAGGGACATTGATGGGTTAGGCAGTGGAACAAACATCTCTGGAACCTTCTAAAGAAGGTTGCCAATGTTAATGCTATACAATTAATCAGATGTTTTCAGATATTTTCTTAGCTACTATTGTGAATTTATAACATTGTTAAAAGTTCTTCAACAGCTGAGTTCATTTAGCACATGGATTCCCACTGGGAATTGAACCCAAGATCACTTTTGTCATAGTTGAACATGATGCTTTTGGGAGCATTATTGTGAAGTTTGGTTTACAGATTATTCTAAATGATATTCTAATATTTCTAAATGATAATAATTCTTTTCTGTACGGTTCGATCTACTTTGTCTAGAGTAATTTGCCTTATTTTCTGCAACTAAATCTACTGTACATGACCATTAACAAGTTAGCAATTCAAATAACTATAAGAATGAACAGTGTAACCTTCTTATAGATAAATACCCTCTCTCTATTTATTATTTTTAGGTTATAGCCTAAAAATCTTGTCATACTCTACTCTCTTTGACTTATTCGATGTGTCTTATAAATTTTTAATGATCTTTGGGCAAATGAAACATTATTGTTATCAGAATTATGCTGTCAAGCTTTGATAGAATTGATTTATGAAGAAAATAAGAGTGTCATGTAATAACACCTTTCCTAGATTAAGTTCTTCGCCAAAACCAACCAATGATGTACTCCCTGATGTGGGCATCATGTTCAACATTAGTGAAAGCAGTTTCAGGTTCAATGCTCAGTGGGGGCTATGCGAAATAGCCTAAGCTGTCTAAGTTAAGTCTAAGACTAAGTCTAAGCAATCACTACTTCTACCAACCAATAGTTTTATTTGTAGAAGATTTTATTGATTTTATGGGAATCATATTAAGTATTGTGTAGGAGCTTAAAAACTTGTCTTGGCAGCTGAAACATATGGAAGAATATCTTTAAAATTTTACTAGGAGGCCAAGTGGATATGTGACAGAACTTCTTTCATATTCTTCTGCCATCTTTCTAATCAACATCTATTACGACAGCTAAGTTTATGATTGTGATGGATCTCTTACTTTAAACTACATCACTCAAGCCAGTTTCTTCTCTCCCCCACCACTTTAACATTGCTTATACTCCTCTTTACTATTTATTTAACTCTCTAACTTGTGAATTGACTGGTTTACTTTTAAGGCCTTTAACTTTTTCAGCAGATAGCATCAAAAGTTTTCTTAATACCTAAGATGGCTATTGGTGAACCTCAGTTATACTCTTTATAATGCCAAATATACCAAATGTAAGATCTATTGTCCACATTTGTCTGAACCCTCATATATGTAGTCCAATCTCATTCCCTATCTTTTCTTGGATTCCTCTTCCCAGAGCTTTCTCCAATATTGCAGTGATGTTGCAAATCAGTGCAATATAACTGTATTACAAATTAATGAATATATGAAATAGCATTACAAAATCCTGATCCAGGAATTTCTGTTTTCAAACATCTTTACACATATTTTCATTGAAAAGATTCCACATTTATGATTCACATGGTGTGACTGTATTGTGAGAAATAAAGTGAAATGTTCAAACAAGGTGAAAGCCTGATATTTAGCTGATATGATAAAAGCAAAGAATTGTTTCATGAAACTGCCTACACTCATCTGTCATCACTGTATATTATATCTTTCTTACAAGTTATATACTTTGTGATGATGTTTTCATTCCAATTTTTTGCAGGTTGTGAGATGTATAAATGCCTTGATACGTTCACTTTTCCTTTAATTCAGTCATTTGGAAATTTTCTTTTGGTAATTAATATTTCGAGAGAGATGGAATGCATCTCTTTAGACATTATTTAATCATTCTTTCCATGAATGATATTTTCATCCATATCTTTGTACATATCTTCACATTGTAGCATCACTTCAATCAATCTAAGAATAATAACACCTCATTTTTCAAATTCCTCCTTAATATGGTTTGGAATACATTAATTTGTACAGCATGGTTTATTATTCTTCTTTATTATATTTATTATTTAGGTATTCTTTAATCATCAAACATTTTTTCTTATCAGCTTCAGCTGGTCCAACCATGGACTGAATTAAATCAAAATTCATAGCTTTTGCAGAAAAAAATTATTTTGGTTATTAGAGTCCTGAAATAATAATTACTTATTACTTACATTAGATGAGACTTTTGTCACAAAAATA
This sequence comes from Pachydiplax longipennis, assembly GCA_036926295.1. Classification (NCBI taxonomy): domain Eukaryota; kingdom Metazoa; phylum Arthropoda; class Insecta; order Odonata; family Libellulidae; genus Pachydiplax; species Pachydiplax longipennis. The sequence goes on from JAVFKF010000015.1 coordinate 42,767,098, forward strand.
GGGTTTCCATATTAAATTAGCAGTATAGTTCTGTGTTACTATTATCATCAACTTCATGTCACCATATGTAATGAAAATCATTCCTTCCTACAGCATAGGGTGAGATAAAGGCCAACATTTAAAGGAGACAAAATATTGACGTGAAAAGATGAGTATTGATTGAGACTCAGCTTGTAGAAGGACCATTTAATCAGATTCCTGTGTAGTTTTAACTTAAAATTTCCTTCAGTTTAATTATCTTGTTAGATCCTTTATGACTCACACCATAAAAATGTTACAGATTGGCAAATTTGACCTTAGAGTCATGGAGTATATGCAGTTACAGACCAAACAGTGAGATAGAAAGTTAACTGCATTTTGAAGCTGATATTGTGGCTGCAGAGGAGAGGTTGCTGTTAGTGGCTTTTATTAACCTACTTTGAAATGGAATAGCATGATTTCGGGATCATCCTTTAGTGATGTTTTAGAAACTTTGGGATCTCTGAACCCCTCACTTTTGTCTCAAAGTGTCCTTTGGAGCTGCACAGCCAACATAAAATTGTGTCACAGATTCCCAGTTCACTCTCTAGAATGTGGTATCATTTAAGGATGATAACCCCTTATAAGTACATTTCTAGAAGTTAATTGAGATTTGTTGTCTTTAAAGACAGATGAATGGTCTTTTGGCTTAGAATATGGCCGTACTTTCTAATGAATGATCTAACTGTAGTTTTGCTCTCATTTCCATTTTTTATTTAAGATCATTAATTTTAATCAGCAATAATGATATTTCTCTCTATAGTCTTAGTCAAAAACCTCTCTGTTACTGATAAATACACACTTTTACCTCAAATAAATTATTGTTTATGCACCCTAACGAGCTTTTTTAAGTAGTAATAATAATAATAATAATAATAATATTTTATTGGTCCAAAGATCAAACATTCTGTTGATATAGGACAGGTCAAATACAAATAAGATATTAAAAAAAAGACAAATATGTACATATACAAATATACCTATGCACATGTATAAAAACACAAACAGTATATACTGACATCAAGATATAGAGTACAAACAACTTTGGATCACTAAATGGACACTATTACAATGTATTATCATTTAAATATTCAGCTACAGAATAGTACATCTTTTTATGTAGAAATTTCCTCAAGTTAGACTTAAAAGAGTCGTAGGATTTCACATTCTTTAAATGATGGGGTAACTTATTATATAATCTGATGCCCATTTCTTTTGGGCCCTTTTTTACAGCGTTGGTTCTGATAGCATTTTGATGAAGATTATTTATTGTCCTGGTGAGGTGGTGATGAAAATCAGAGTTAACCGAGAATTCATGGAGATTATCTCTTACAAAGAGAATCGAGTTCATTATATATAGGCATGGGAAAGGAAGCATCCTGAGTGAACTAAATATAGGCTTCGATGGGGAATCATATGATTTCCATGCTATTATTCTCACAGCTCTTTTCTGAATCTTAAAAATCTTGCTTGTATGTGGTGAGGACCCCCAGAATAAGAGACCATAGGTTATGTGTGGATAGAAAGAACCGTAGTAGACCGTTAATAGAATTTCTCTACTGACTGTGTATCTTAATTGTCTAAAGATATAGCAAGTGGAACTTAATTTAACTGATAATGCATCAATGTGCAAATCCCAAGAGATGTTACTATGCAAGTGAATGCCAAGAAATTTTGTGCTAGAAACTTGTTGGATGGATTTTTGGTTAAGTTTTACAAGCAAGCTTTTGTCTGCTTTTCTGCTGTGAGAAAAGTGGATCATTTGACATTTTTCCACATTTAGATTTAATAAATTTCTTTACACCAGTTGCTGAGATGATTGGTGACTAATTTAGAGTTGTCTGCAAGGTTGCTATAACTTGGAGCTGATACCAGAATATTAGTGTCATCTGCATACAAGAGCAATTGTGTATCTACTGTTCCATGGAAAGAGAAAGCAAGATCATTGATGTAGATAAGGAATAGGACTGGACCCAGAATGGATCCTTGAGGAACCCCTAATGTGCTTTCTCTGTAACTAGAAAAATAATTAACCCCATTAACATTTAAAGAGACAGTTTGGTAGCGATGTAAGAGATACGATTTTACCCAATTGTTAGGGATACCTCTAATTCCAATTCTATCCATTTTGGATAGGAGAAGATTATGGTTGACATAGTCAAAAGCCTTAGAGAAGTCAAAAAACATCCCTAAGGTTTCCTGCTTATGATCAAGAGAAGACAATATATTGTTGATAGCACAATAAATTGCTGTTGTAGTGGATCTGCCTTGTCTGAAGCCATGTTGACATGAAGAGAGCAGGTTTTCCTTTTCAAGGAAAGACATCAGTTGTCTATAATATATTTTTTCAAATACTTTAGACAAAACATTTTGAATAGCAATAGGTCTATAGTTTTTTAGATCATTTACACAACCTTTGTTTTTGTAGATTGGAACTATTCTAGACACTTTTAAAGAGGATGGAAAAATACCCTGTTTCAGAGATTCATTGATCAGGAATAATAGAGGAAACTTTATCATATTGTAGCTGGAAAAGAGAATTTTTCCAGGGATTTCATCTGGTCCTGCTCCTTGCTTAGAACTCAGTTTAGAAATGATTGCTGCTAGCTCAGTTTCTGTGCAGGGCTTAAGGAAAAGGGAGTTAGTGGTAGGTGGGAAGGTGTTAGATAGAGTCCCAGTAGCAGAAGATGTGGTACATTCTATTGAAAATACCTGATTAAATCTATCAGTTAGAGACAAATAATTTGAGTGTAAGTCCTTTGTGGGGTCTATAATGGTAGGAAGAGTGTGATTAGAATATTTCCCTCTAGCTGCATTGATTATTTCCCAAGAGGTTTTGGACTTATTTTCTGAAACACTTATCTTATTATTATTATAAGTTCGTTTTGCTGATGCAATTAATTTTCTATATTGTTTTTTGTAATTTTTGTAATTTTCATGCAGATGAGAACTGGTATTAGGTAGTCTAATTGTTTGGGAGAGGCCCTTTAAGAAGGAGGAAAAATATCGAATATCATCAGTAATCCAAGGTTTACTTTTAACTTTATGATGACATTTTATAGGCATTAGGGGAAAGGCAACATTGAAACAATATTGAAGATAGCTATGGAAATACTGAAAGCTATCCTCAAAGGAATCAGCATCATAGATATTTTGCCAGGTTTCAGATTGGAGCATTGACAGAAATTTAAGTTGATTTTGATCTGAAAATATGCGTCTAAAAATAGTCTTTATAGGCGCTACTTTCACTTCGATTGTGGATATTAATGGAAAGTGATCTGATATTTCTGAATTAATTACCTTTGCTAGGACACTATGCCTATCAGTATTAGTAATTACGTTATCAAGTAATGTTTGGGATTGAGCAGATACTCTAGTGGGACTGAAGACACTAGTACTTAGGTTAAACATATTTAGGAGACTAATGAACTCTGATTTAGCATTAGATTCTATAAGTAGATCACAATTAAAATCACCTGTGATAATGATGTTTGGACATATGATAGATTTATGTAGTAGCTCCAAGATAGAGTTAAGTTTGCTGAGAAAAAGGTCAAAATCACCACTCGGAGAGCGGTATACTGTTACAACAATGAAAGTTTGAGCATTGATTGTAACAGTAGTAATACATGATTCAAAAACTTTATCAACATTAAGTGACTTATATGTTAGATTAATAGGATTAGCTGTGAGCATGTTATTTACAAATATTGCAACACCACCATGTTTATATTCAGATCGAAAAAATATCTCTGCAATGCAATATCCAGGTAGAGAAATTGACTCGAGTTCATCAACTTTTAGCCAGTGCTCATTTATACACAGTATATCCGGCTTATAAGTATCACAAAGAATTTCAAGTTCAAGAAGTTTATTTCGTAGGCACTGAACATTTAAATGTAAAATAGTCATTTTGGTATTAGAATCACTTGATGAATTGTTCTGGTTATTACGTTTCCCTAGTCACAATATGTTGAGCTTGGAAATTCCATTTTTCGATCTTGTGGTGATACTACTGTTTGTACTCAAAATTTTAGCACTTTCTTCTTGGTTATGTTGGGGCTGTTTAACAACTACCTGCCCACTATCTGAAACATTGCAACTTGTTTTAACTTGCTCATGGGTATGACCAAGATCTACTGCTTCCAAAGGTAGGGGTGTGGGCCTGTTTGAATGTGTCTGAATGCGATGATAAAAACGTCGCACAATCACACCTTGTGTAAATAGCCCAGCAACTCTTACCAATGAGAGGATAGCTTATGGCATGAATAGCCCTCGTAAGGAGTTGGTAAAAGAAATGTCTAAAAGAAAAACTACTCAGAAAAAATATCTTTCATTGACTGAGTGGTTGTTAAAGGTTTCAAGTTTATGGGTGGCTGAATTTGACTTTTTATTGTAGTTTCAATGAGCAAGAAGATGAGAGTATCTTACTCTACCTAAAAAAATGGTCAGCGAGAATGTCGGCTGAAATATATCTTTATTATTAATTGACTATAGATAAAATATACATGATTCTTTACATATAAAGTGTCACCCGATTTTAAAACTGTTGAAGTAGGAAAGGTTGGATTAAAATCATTGACAAACTTAAAATAACATATGATATGTGAGATACAGAGAGTAAAAATATAGGAAGTTATATTTACAGGATTCACTGTTAACTTATTTGCCATTTGTGAAAGTGGTACCCAGTTGAATTTGTGGTGAAAGGTTTTTTATGTACACATTGTTGATAAAATTTTGGACAATACTGTGATTAATAAAAAAAAGGATCTGGCGTGGTTCAATAGCCAATGTGTATGAGGCAATGAGTTTTATTGTATTTTACCCTTGTTAGGTTTTAGCCATTTATGATTTCTGTCATAGTTTGATTATAATTTTTGCAAATATATATGTACTATTTAGGCAAGAATAGGGAGGGAAGATACAGAAGTGAAAGAATGTGAAGAAGAAGAACGGAAGAGAAAATTTAAAGTTAGGCTACATCAGAGAAATAATGATCAAATAAAATTACATTAGTATACAATAAGCATGATATTACCGTTCAAGCTAATCATAGAGATGCCTTCTCTTTCATTTATTATGTGTTCATTCTTTCCTATCCCCACCTTTATCTTTTGTTTCAAAGGAATTCAGACATTTATTGTATATTTCCTTCTATTTTCCAAAATAAAAAGTGTGTCCATTCCTTTTATGAACTAATTTGACAAATTTAACCAACATTTCCCCAATCTTCTTTTCCCATTAGTTCTAGATAAATACTCAGCCATCTCTAGCTCTATTATTTTTCTTCTTTCCATGCTTTTGATATGCTCACCTTTTATATTTACTACCAAGGCTGGCAGAAGCAGGTCTTCAGAGCCTACATTACAGGCAGGCCCTGGGGATATTCTCTTTCAATATACATTTCTTACTTGTAAAACATTTGGGGTGGCAATTTCAACTTTGCAGGTAGGTGGCATTCAACATGGTGCTTCTCTTGTTGGCTCTAAAATTCACATCTATTCATTTCTTGGTTGCTAATGATCCTTTATCAACTGCTTTTGTCTTACATTCTTTTCATACAATATGTTTTAGTTTACTTGTCTTTTTCTTATCAGTTACTCAACATTTGCCACCATTAAATGAAGCCCTCCTCTTCATGCAGTCACTTTCTCCTTTCACTTTTCTTTGTCCTCAATCAATAAGATCTGACAACTTGCCACTTTTCTGTCTGCTATTATCCATTTCTCACTCATTAATACAACAAAAGAGGAATTTTGATCCATTAAAACATAGAAAATCCCTTTATTTTCATCCAAAAAAGATTCTCTACTATTTCAACTTTCTCACTGGTTATAATCAAATTAATGGCATTCATTTAATTAATTCATTTGTGAAACATAACTGCATTTGTTTTGACAACACTTATATTCAGGTACGAGTAATTGTTGCTTGCATACTGCAAGGTATCAGTTGAATGCAGTATCGTGCCAAGTAATGCCTCAAAACAATTTTGAAAACTTCGAAGCAAAAGACTGCCTGGCGTCGAACTAAGTACCCAATCGTGCAACACAATTGCATATTAATATATGCTAGCGTCAAAGTCTGAATTATTCTGGTATCTACAGGTTGGGGCCAGTACGTCGTGAAAATTTGACATCGACGGCGCTTGTGGAACATGCTTAGAATTCGTATCCCCTGTATATAGGTATATCCGGAGAGTTAGCTATATATAATAGATATTCTCTCTGTAACTACAGACGTAACGTCTGATACGTAACTACAGACGTAACGTCTGATTATCAACTAATTTGTCCACTCTACAATTATTAGAGCACCATCAAGGATGTTAAACTCTGTGTCTCTCATATTTTCTGAGCTCTGTAGCTCCTAATAAATGCATTTCAAAGCTGAACGATATCATTGCTTGTCTCAAATCAGTTTAAAATAGGAGGATTTGTTGATTAGCAAAACATCACAAGAAGCAAAATTGCTTGTAGACCCAATACCATAACCATCTAATCAGATGGATGGAATTATGATGCCACTAGTAAGTTAAGTAAAAAAGTGAGAAAAGAAGTCACTGAAAAGAAAAGTTACTAAGAAAGAATGAATATGAAAAAAGCATGACCAAACCAGGACTCAAACCCAGGTCTCCCACATCTTTCAGAACTATGTTTGAGTCCTGGTTCAGTGAGGCTCTTTTCATGGTTGTTCTTCCTTGGGATTTTTCCTAGCTGCTCATATTTTGTGCTAAATCACCTTTCATCCTTTCTTTCAAGAAAAGTTATCAGTTTGGAGCATTGACAATTCAAGGATGAACCAGAGAGGGAGAAGAATGAAAAAATCTTGAAATCTAAGGCATATACACCTCCTGAGTAACTGAAACTAAATGAATGGAAGAGATGGCCCTTATTGATATAATATGTTTTTACATGTAGTGGAGTTAAGGAAGAAGTAGTGAAAATTAACTTGAAGAATATGCAAAAATTCTGAAACACTGGAGATCTAGGAGTGATGAGAGAAATCTTGCTAATTATGATGAAGTTAAAATGCCATAGTAAGATTATTATGAATCAAAGAAAGGAAGTAAGGGAACTTTTTGATATACAAATGATCAAATGTAAGAAAATAGTAATTCACCAGTTTTGGGTGTTTCTCATCTACTTCTTTGTAAATACTCTGCAAGTTGCCTTTGGATGCAAGGCATGGGGGTCAATTATGAGTTATATAATGAAATTGAGTTATGTTATGAACTCATTGAATATGGTGATATGGAACTAATGAAGAATCAAACATTATCATTCAATTTGATCATAGAAATGGGGGCTGTACCAAGAGAATGAAGGGAGGAAATTTTAATGCCATAAAAACAGAGACAAAAATATACCAGACATCTACAGAGGTATATCCTACTTAATGAGCTGTGATAAATTTTTATGAAAAATTCTAATTCTTGATATAAGATAAGAAATATTTAGATTGAAGTGAGTTAGAATTTGAGATCCATTGTTACAGCTTTTACTTTGAGGTAGATCTGTATGATATATGATAAGAGAGGAATCAAACAAAAATTTTTAATAAAATTTATTTTCATGACCAAGGTTTCAATGCTTTTCATCATTAGGTACATAAATCCTGAAATCACTTACTTATTCAAATAGAGGTAAGAATGGATGGGAGGGGTAGAGGAAGGTAGTGCATATTATGTAATATGTACGTGGTGATGATGCAAGATGTTGAAATCTTGGTCTTGGGAAGAAATTCCAAGTGGTACCAAGTAAAGGGTGTTTTATTCCTCTCTTAGTGAGCCAGATTACTTTTGACAAAGGAATTTGATAGAATAAAATTTCAATACTTTATAAATATAATTAAAAAGTAAAGTAAAAGATAAAGTCCATGGTACAACATCCCTATGATGGAATTTAGCATAAAATAGGTGGTATAATGTGGGTGACACATGGCCAGCACATCATCCCACAACACTGTAACTGTCTTTTTCTAGACCACGACCTGCTACCTCATAATTCAGGAAGCTTCCCAGTTGTTTAGATGCTGGGTATACATCATTGCCCACACTGGGATTTGAACCAGAGATCCCCTCAGTAGCTCATAAATATAATCATGAACAGAAAAATCGTTGTCAAACTTATCTGCTTTTAACGGATCTTAAAACTGGGTAGAAAATTACTGCACAAGCAAATGGCCAGATTAGAATGAATGAAAATGAAATGAAATAATCAAGGAATATGGCTAGAGGGTTTCAATAGCTCATTCTTTTTCAATCTTATTACGAATGAAATGATGGACATCCTAAAAGACAAAAGATATAATAATAATCAAAACTTATTAATATTAGAATACTGTGTTATATTGAAGACACAGGGCTGATTGCACAGAGCAAGAATAATAACAGCTCCTATACTCCTTGGTTAAACAGAAGATAGATATACTATAGAGACATCTAATATTAAATCAAATATTTCACAGTAGTTTGTAACCCAATAAGCAGCAAACTTGAAAACAATGATAACATTATTGAATAAGCAGGAGTAAAACCTATCTGTGAGAAAGTACAACCAGCTATTGAAAAAAGATATGATGTATATGATGATTATGCTAATAGAATATGACGAAATGGAGAGGGAATAAAAGTATGGCGAAAGAAACAAAAGTTGGAATAAATATATTGAAACCAAGAGTAATGTATAGCATTGAAGCTAAGTTTCACTGACATGCATACGCTGATTTTATATTGTATGAGAATTAGCATTTTTTTTGGAAACTTTGGAATGCTCTACATCAGAGTTGATGAACCTATGGCATACAATAAGATTTTTTTGTCACATGGAACTCCACTACCCTAGTTTTGCATTCTTCCCTAAAATATAGAAACCCCTAAGTAAGAGTGGATTCTGTTGATAAGTATTGATAATCCATGATTAATTAAGCTGACTACTTCATCTTACCCTCATATTTGTTGTAATATAATGAAAAACATCAGCAGTTCACTATCATTTGGTGCCAGATTGGCATGGAATTCTTTCATATGTATGAAACATTGCACCATTGTCACAAAAGCTTCACCACCCCTGCCCTAAATACTTTTCCTCATATTGTAAGCTCATATCTTTGTTATTTATAGTACTAGAGTGAGTATATACTTACTCTACAGTAATTGGTGTGTATTGGTTTCTTACTGTTTGCCAGGTGTTCCTCACTGAGATTGTTCAATGCGGCAGACTTTTCTGTGACATGTCCAATGTCTTATTAAATTTCTGCAGATAAATATTTGATAAATTTGATTGAGTAGCAGTATTATTAAAATTTTTCAACAGCTAAAAATATTTTGCACACATGATTTTGATAATTTTCAATGATACAATATGATTTAAAACGGGTACATAGGTTGGGATTGTTCGAAGTATAAACGAACAAAATTGTGTAAAATATTACAACACATCCATCTCAAATGCAGGAGATTACTTTACAAAAATTACTGTTTACTGGAAAGCTGTTTTTCTTTGCTCACTTGTCTCTAGGAACGTGTGAATCCATATGACATTTCATTGTTTCTCAACTGGGATGAGGAGTGACATCATACCCAAGATGGATTTCTTTCTGCTTGGAAGTGTGAAACGCACGGAAGCTGGTAGACAGATTACTTTACGATCAACTCTGATTGAACCCGAATCCATTGCCGCCAATCCGTGGAGACTCAGAAACACCCCCTTGCTCTTCTTCAGAGAAAAATCAAAGTGTTGCAAATGATCTTCCATATTTTGCATCTTCAATGAACGATGAAGAATTTGACTATCCTCAATTATATTTACTATAGAGAAATATTTACATTTATTTTTCTTGAATGAAATACTCCTTGGAATTTCCACAACTTTTACATATATCTTTAATTAGATGTTTCTCATTTCATGAGCAGGTCCTTAAACATTCATAAATTGCAGTCTTGATATTTCTTGTATTAGTAATTGATGCCAAGTGTATATACAAGAATTGTGATAATACCTTAAAAATGTTACATATTTCAATGTAGTTAAGCCGTTGTTTTTTACTGAATACATACAATAGATGATGTCAGTCTGTAGAGTTATGAAGATCATTGAAACTGGAGTTTTGGATTTCATGCACCTTGAGGAGAGAAAGAGCTTTAATGATATAATAATGTAGCTTATCCAAGGTATCTCAAATAAATTAAAATATTATCAGACTTTGTAATCATAAAAATATTCTAAAATATCTCTGTAAACTTATGTTTTACTGAACATGTATTAAATTGCTAAATCCTTTTCTTGGCTTTTATTTATCCCCAAATATGGAAGAAAATGTTATGGCAGATCTTCCCATTTCTATTAAAAATGATGTATGGGATACATTTTTAAAACCTTATAGTCAAGATTTGAGATGATTCCCATGTCAAGAGAATTTTTAGGGCTTCTTAAAAAGCTATAACTGATTTTCAGCATAAAATAACACCTTCTTTACCTTTGACTAAGGACTGATAACACCTTGTTGATTGATGGCCACAATTACATACTCTGAAATCACTGCTTGTTTCACATCAAAGAACATGGATCAAGATGTTTGCTGTTGAGCAGTTAGATTGATTACATCTATCATGGCCTCCTCTTGACTTACATAATTAGTAAATAAAGGTGTTAAAGATAAAATTAGAACTTAAAGACATGGTGCCCATAAAGATGGCATTCTCTTTGGTAATAAAAAAGCAACGTATATAATTGATGAGGTTATTTATTCAGGGTTTAGGAGACTTGATGTTTTCTTGTAACAAAAACATTCATTCACCCTCAACAATAAATAAAATGAAATTAGTAGATGAGGGTAAGAACAAAGTAATTCAATAAATTTAAATATTCTTCTACATAATAAATGCAGTTGGAGATATTCAGAAAATGTAAAATTTTAAATCATGAGATACAGTGCAGTTTAAATGTAAGAAATTTGTTGGAAAAATCTGTACTATGAAATTAATAGCCCACACTGATTGCATCCCTACGGATATTTATATGCAATTAAAGATCCCTGTTCCTCAAACCTTAGTCTGAAATAAAGAATGTAGGAAAATTTAGCATCTCTTATAAAATTTTAGGCAGTATAACTGCTTAACTGTGAAGTTTCAAAGAAAAGTTTTAGCTTGTTATTTTGTGGAAACCCAAATGATTCCACTTGGAGGGAATATGAATTGATTACAATCATTATTTCCAAGATCTTCATCCAATAATTCTTATAATTTTCAATGTAATGTAGAAAGTGTGTTAAAATTTTAACTCGCCAATCCTTATTGATAATCATTGAGAATAGTAAATTTGTCAAAACACATTCATTAGCAGCCTCCTCAAACACACTGTAGAAGTATTGTGGAAAATGCTTCAACAGCTGCGGTAATTTCCAACGTGATCCCACCGGGAATCGAACCCCGGACCTTCTTCATTGAAGTCGGACTCGCAGCCCACACATCCAGGAGCCCCATAAACACACTGTAAATTCATCGATTAAAGAACTGGAGAAGTTTAGATAATGAATATCACTGATACATCGCATAAAAAATCTTTTATGAAAACACACTATGAAATATGGATTCGAATGATGAAACCGTATCCCTACACTCCCAGACATAATTATCCACGCTTTGATATGATGGAACAAGAGAAATCATATACCACCCTTCTCCATCCTGAATTCGTAGCGATGGTATGAGTGTTCAGGAAGTCAATTTTGGCAGAATTGGTGCGGTCGCTTTTCTGCAGTTTCTCAGAAACACTCCCCAGAGATTTCTCATTAAGAAGTAAAGGGTTCATGTATTTTTATTGATGACTAATCGTATGAATGATGTGAATAGATTTATCTTTTATGTTTATTTGCATTTTGCTTTTGCATTTTGCTTATTTCACGTAGTTTACCAGCCTCACGAAAGAAAGGCACAGAATAATTTTGAAATTGTGTTTCCCACTGCCATCTATCAAGACTCAACTCTCACATGGGAAAAGCTTTGAATATTTCTGGTCAGTCAGGAAATTTGTGATGTCTGAGTAACAAATGTCATGTCGTTGGTAAGTAATTATTGTCAGTTTATGATATTTTTAGCTGAAAACTTCTCCCAATAATTACAGTTGTCACACGTTCTAAAAGTCTTTAATGTGATATTTAAAATTCAGAGGAAACTTATATATGTTAAAAATTTCATGAGATGTTTAAGGTGTAAATGTGGAAATTGTGAATAGATAAATATTTTGGTATTATAATCGACAATAAGTTAAATTTCAAAGAACACCATACGTGGCAAGAGAATCTGGAGTGTTATATAGAATATGGAACTGTTTATCTAAAGATTCAATTCATTAACAACTTTAGGATTACTTAATTGCAAGGTATATATTTAACGTACTACAATCCAAATACATTAACAATGTAACTTGTTACCATTAGAATGCAGTTTCAGTGTTGGATAGTGTCTTTTATTCTCATTTCATCCCAAAGTTTCGTGAATAATTGGGGAAATTGTACTAAAGACTGCAATGCATGGTTTTATACTCAACTTTTTAATACTATTGAAGCCCATTACAATGTTTAAAAAATCTGCTGCTTCTCTAAATATTTTATCTACCTGCTGAAAAGATTAAAAAGGTTCTTCAGATTGATTTTTCTCTACATTTTTCAGCATTTTCATCTTTTTCTTATGTCATGAATTGGCTTTTGGAACTTTTCTCTTCCAGAGACAACTCTGTTGCATTTATCTCTTGCTTATAACTCATACTTTCTTACATATTTTGAAACCCCTCCCCCAAGGTTCATAACTACATTTAGTACATACATTTGGTTTGGTGAACCTTTACAGATGATATTAGTAAGTTAAAGAATATACCCATTCCCCTTCTTTCCAAGCAGTATTTATTGTCATTTACTTAACTCTCTCATTCCTCTCGAATGTTTTTAATGGCATTCTTTGTTTTATCCTCACTAGAGTTCTAAAGTATTGGTTTCTTTTGCTTATTTATATTTTCAACAATTTTTATGTGCAAGCACTGGTGGTAATAGTGCTTAAATGCAAATAGAATTTGTTGGTCCATAGGCTGATTGAAGGTATTAAGGGGTAGGAAACACCCTAATCATGAACATATGTAATGCTTGATGACAGGTGGCATGTCAAATAAAAGCAATATGTTGAATCTAATGTTCTGCTCGTGACAAAATCAACATGTGCATGAAAGAGAGGATATGTCACTTGCCATAGGAACAAGTTTTACTGTTTCCACAATAGGTAATGATTTTTCAGTTTATCATTCAGAGCAAATGTTTAATTTTTCTTTGAAAGAAATCACTGCAGTTCCAAAACTTTTCATTTGTTATATAAAATATAGCAAATTTTTTAGGGTTATCAGCCTGAAACATTAATTCTTTCTCCTTTATGAAGTCGCTTTAAAACATGCCATGGCTTCCTCTTTGTTTTGTTTTTGAATATCAGATTCACAGTTGTGAAACAGCTTCCCATGTAACTTTAGCTGTGTTTACCAATGAACCAATTTATGAGGGTAAATAATTTCTGAGTTGTGGCTCCCTAATTCGACAACTCTTCCTATGTCATTTTCCTATCAGTAAAATATCCACAGCTTAACGGTACTCTAAACGGAAAGTGAGTATTCAACCGTACTTCAAACGAGAGATGTACGAGTCAAATCGAACGTACCACTCACTAATTCTGAATTCGTTAAAAGCAGAACACCAGAAGTTCAACCTGCACTAAGAATATAACTAGCCACACGACAGATAATCCATAACTATATCACAAAGATAACTATTGCAGAATTTCTTTCGTTTATAATTAAAGTAAGAGAAACTATGAGAAAATAACGGAGAACTTACAACGTGCATTCAGATCCGAATCCATTTGACAAGACGAAGTGAGAGAAAGTAGGATGAAGCATCTATGGTTCGTGCTTGGAAGTCATTCAGCGTTGTGCAAAAGAAACCGTGCGACAACCAAACTTGCCTGAAATAAGAGAGAGAAATTCTGGTATTCTTTGTCATCGGAAAATTTCTACAGCAAAACCACGATACACTCTAAAGTGACTTCAATCTTAAGATACTCAATGCTTAAGCGTAGCAGTCAAAAGACAAAACTTCAAAGAAAATAGTACCACACAACGCGTATGTATTTCAATATTACCCTTACCTGCAATGCAGACGCAACCGAACTTCTCTCAGGATTTATCTGGAAGTACGCCGTCTACCGTGAACGCTGTTACAAAGCGATGTTGAGGTTTACCTCATGAATTAGTCAGCTCAACTCAACAACTGGCTCAATGAAATGACGCGCTACTTTTTAAACCTGCCTTATATAGCGTTAAGGAGAGGGTACCATGGGTAAAAAGACAAACGATATTTACTGATAATGAAATGATATAAAGGATATAAATGAATTCCGTGAAAAATGCGGCTTTTTCAAATATTACGTAATGAGATAATTAAAATGTTATCACGCGTTTACATGATTTCAAGTTATTCGGGACTCCCATATTGTATTTTACTTATTTTTAAAAGTCCTATAATACATTAACATATTTATTTACAACCATAAAGGCAATTCCTTTGGTTCGTCTTTGGTAGATTATAGAGCGACTATAGCCAAAAGTTCATAACTATTCATACGAATAAACTGTAGTGAAATATTGATTAAAAAGTAAATCAAATTTTCGTAGTAACCTTCTTGAATATCGTGAGAATTGTCTATTCCTTAGCGCAAAATTATTATTGAAAATTCTAATTGAATTAATCCCAGCAGACAATATGGTGCACTAGAAAATTGGTTTATTGATGGAAATGGGAGCCAATGTTCTTACAAGTTTGAGGTTTGGAAAAAGCTCATTCTGAAAGCTTTTAGGAAAACAAAACTCTGTTGGTATTTAATTGCATTCTAATTTTAGTAGTAGTAGTATTGTTAAAAGTGCTCAGGCATCAAAGGCCATTTTGCATATATGAATCCTCACTGGGTATCAAACACAGGACTACTTTCATCACAGGTGAATGATCTTTCCTCTTGGCTATGAGGAAGCCCAGCAGCAAAATAGTGCAATGATGTGTTGTGGTGTCCAAAGTTTTGTCTTGACTTCAGATGTGAGATCCAAAGTAATAATGTTCTCTTAAATGTTTTTATCACTGAATGACCCTGCGACTTGAGAAAAATACTGTCCACAGAAATGACAGACCTTATCTGTATAATTAATACATGCGAGGCAAAATAATTTTTCCATTTTCCGCACCAGTGAAACCCTGAAGAAAAACAGAAAGTGCTTAATGTGTTCACTGCCCACAATATATTTGGCACAGTTACCTGAATCTGTATTCAGTAATGCATCAATCTTTATTAGAGAAGGATCTTAGAGAAGGATATAAGTTGCTGGAGTTAATGATGGACACTTTTAACTTAAGTTTCAATAGAGCAATGTCTGCCTTCAACTGACTGAGTTCTTGATTTCACAAGAGTATGGTTTATCATGCTAAGTTTCTGGATCTTCTGTGAATATCAATTTATTTATTAATAAAGTCTTCCACCTCTACTTTATAATTTTATCCTAAGATATTTTGAGTATCAGGGGAAATTCTTTCCAAACTTAGCAACATTTAATATGTCCATACATGGCAACATATGTTTGATTTAGTTTATTAATCTTTTGGGTTCAAATACTTTAAAAATTTTCCTGGATATTGATATATAAAAGCCGATTTTCATTGCTTAGCCAAGTTCTTCTAATAAAAATTAGGAGCTATAATTATTCACTAGATTTATTAAATAAAAATGTAGACACATTTCCTTTAATTAACAATAAGCCTTATGCACAATATATTATCCTAGTATTAGATACAGCAAGTTTAAACCTTGTGGCTATAAATTACATGATAAAAATATGAAATGGCACACCAAACATTCAATCCCAGTTACACACATAATGTATATTAAAAGCTAATACATTGATATTTCTTTAGCTATACATGTTTTTGGACACTTCATCTGCATTTGAGAGAGGTTTAAACATATGTACTTTGTACTTCTCCCATTGTTTGTGATGTCTGTCCGACTGTTGCTGCACCCACTTTTTTGTGGCCCCCACCCATATTTCCATTTTTCATTATTTCTATATCCTTATTCTGTCCTGGAGGATAACTTTTGAAAAAATATGTCCATACTAGTCTGGGGTGCTTACAAAAGAGTTGAGCAAATGTCTGTCGAAACTGTCGACTCATAGCACAATATAGTATGAAATTGATGGACCCATTTAAAAGAGCCAGAAGGTCCATAAGATCCCCAAAGATGTGGTAGCAGTAGCGGAAGAAGCAGCGTCCAAAAAGCCCACTCATTAGACCCAGAACTCCCTGTCGATAGAAAAGAAAAGTGATTGAAGATTTTGTTCATGTAACTATTCATGTAACTAATTATTACTATAAAAATATGGAACATCGATTTCTTATCATTCATACATATAATTTCCATGTATTGATTTTGTAGTTAGCTTTGTTGCAGTTATGGATGGTATCTTTCTTTAAATCAACTGATACCATTGCTTGAATTAATATGACATTCAATTCTGTAATGAATTTGAATCTTATCAAATTTATATGAGGCATAGAATAGAAGGAAGGCTTTTTTAAATGTAACTGGAATTGTACTGAAATATTAAGGCTTTAGATATTCCCTCATGAAATATGGATAAGTATTCTTACTTCTCAATATCAACGTTATCTTTAATTTTTTTTGTAATACATTAAAGACCAGAAATATTTCATTTAAGTTTAAAAAATTTACTTACATTGCTGGAGCTATATTTTTTCTTATTATCTAGAAGAGTTTGACAGTTTAATCACAAGGAATAATTAGTTCCCAGCATTGAAGACATTGAGAATAGATATTTGAAGAACTGTTCCACTCATCTATTCTATAAATTTACATACTGGCTGATGCCAATGGAGGAAAAACTGTAACATTTCATACATAGAGAAGTATTTTTTGATGGTCAGTTCAAAGATTCTAACTTAAAATATTTTTTTTAAGTCTGTTGATTATTTCTTTGAAAGACATATATTACTTTCTATCAAGTGAAATAATCAATTTTAATGAGTATTATACATAAATGTATCTTCAGTAATGTATTTTTAAATTTATAGATAAGAATTTCATCCATTTGTTATTAATCATTTAGAAAGGAATGGAAAACAGCTGTGTCCATGATAAAAAGTAAAACTTGTTATCTCCTAGCCATAATTGCAACCTGACAAGGTCAGTAAGACAAAATAAGTAAATAAATTTATATATGTTACAGTATTAGAAATAAATGTTGGTGTATTGGAGTTTCCTTTCCATTACTATATAGCTGTGTATCTTTAGTCTCTTAAATATTATAGCTCCCATAATGAAAACCTTGATTCATCTATTATTGCAAAGATTCCAAGAGCTGTATCTTGTATGCACGTACCTTTTAATTATACACGTATGTGGGGTGGAAAATTATAATTATGTAGTAGATTGCTGAATTATCCTTTGTTATATCATTGAATGTTCTGATGAGGATTGAATATCAGGAACATGTTCCCTAAATTGCTACAGAATGGATTTTAAGTTTTTAGGGTGTACATTACATTATCATTATCATTATAGGTATTTTCTGGGAGGAGGAACATCCTGTTACATTTACTTTGGATAGTGCTAACTTTTTCATTTCATCTGAGAAATTTGTACATCATCATGCCACTAGCTAGTTTTTACTTATATCATTGCTTTTGCAAGTTTTATATTTTAACCCAAAATTTGTTCTTTATTTTGAAATCATTAGAGTAACACACCCTATTATAGCAGTCTCTAAAGCATTATGATATAAAATAAAAAACTTTAGTAAATGCAACACAAACTAAGTCTTCATTTTGACGTTAATAATTTTATAATTCCATGTTATGGAATTATAAAATTATTAACTGCACCAGTCTCTTTTAGTCTCTGAATCTTTTTCATCATCAGCATTCTTTTTTTATCCAATATCTATTGATTTTCTATGTTTGATTTTTCGATCCTTCCAGATTTTAGCGATTCGAACAGCATTTACTACATCGGTTCATTTTCTTTAATATACTCTAGTAACGCAAGAAAACGACATTTCCGCTATTAATTTGAAAATCTCGTTGATTATTTTTCACAATATCCCCTTCAACAAAAATTCATGCTGTGGTAACCTGCGCATGTGTTCATTGAATCGGTATGTAAAATCATTATTTCAGATTTCTTATTACCTGCTGTCTTTCTTTAGCCAACATTTATTGATTTTCAACGGTTAAATTCAACAATTTTAACCATTCGAACAGCATCAAATACATCAAAATCCCGTTGATTAGTTTTCATAATTTCCCCTGGTACAAATACTCGTGCTGTGAATTGCATCAGACTGCTAAATCATCGTTTCAATTACCTGTGGGAATTCGGTCACGAGAAACAGCACTAGGACCGCCACCAGCATCCTCGTTGTCCTTTCCGTCCTTCGCCGTCGTCTCCGCACCGCCGCACCAGCGACCGCCGTGGTGTTCTGTTGCTGTGCAGAGCATTCGCCATCTTCGGTGGAGTACCTTCCCCTCCGCCTCCTCACGAATCTCCAAAGCCAGCAGTCGTTCCCAGCTGGAGCACTGGAAGTCTCACCGTCCGATACTGGAGGCTTTTCCACCCTGACCAGAGTCGCTACTTCTTCCTCCTCTGCAGACGGAGGCTCTTCTGGCTTTTGGTCCTCTTCCTCCGTCGCATCCCCCACTTTGTCCTCTTCCCTCCCCATCCAAACCCCGCCGTCGTCAAGGGGTTTTGGCTTTGGGGCTGCAGGAGGTGGGATGCTACGGTTGGCTATCGATAGGTTGGCTTTATCGTCCGACTTCTTCCATCTGCTTTGCGAAGGCGCTTTAGTTTGGGAGGCTAGAAAAAAAACGATTAATGTTTTAAGTAACTTACGAGCGCTAAGAGGTCTAAGGAGAGTTTAGATCATATTTAATTTAATTTAATTTAATAGACCCTTTATTAGGCGAGGTTAGGCCCGAGTGGGCCTCTCTTCCACCTAACCTCGTATGAAGTTACATCGCTATAAAGATTCAAAATTATAATAAGAGAATAAAAAAAGAGAAAAGAGAAAAAAAACAAAAAGAAAGATTTGATTTGCGGGAAAAAAAACCTCTATAACTGAAGGTTGATAGAGAAAAAACCCACAGTGCGGGAAAACACCCACACAAGAAGGGGGGCGAAAAAAACCCGCGAAAACACAGTGAATTATTATAGGAAAATCTATAAATTAATTTTTTTAAAGAACTGTAAAAGGGCAAAAAAATTTGTTCATCTCCTTTTCCTTTGGTAAGTAATTTGTAAAATGATCAGTATATAGTACATAGGAAAAATCCATAGCTAATGCGAGCATGATTGAGAGAATTAATATCATTTTATCTTCTATATCTTATTATATCTTTTG
Organism: Pachydiplax longipennis; assembly: GCA_036926295.1. Lineage (NCBI taxonomy): Eukaryota > Metazoa > Arthropoda > Insecta > Odonata > Libellulidae > Pachydiplax > Pachydiplax longipennis. Next base: position 42,786,615 of record JAVFKF010000015.1, read on the forward strand.
TTACACGTTCAGCCTGGTTTCCATCCATGTTTCGGGTTTCGGGAGCTTTTTTTATTTAAGTTTGTTCATGAGTCAATAGAAAATTATTATTCAAAAGGAGAAATTTCAATGAATCTTTCCTCTTTCTAAATTTCCCTCTGAATAAATATGCAGTCACCCCATACTTGGGGTTGCAATTCGATAATACCCGAATGAGGATTATTTATCGTAGTAACCGCGCTATGTAAATAATCAGTATTTGCATCACATCCTCACCTTTTTTCACCTCCCCTTGCCCTTGAAGGGTTCGGCGTCTACTTTTGGCCCGACATAACGTTCGCACCAGCCAAACGCTGATGACCGTCAGAACGAAACAAGGTATCAGCTTCAGCATGACCGCGTAAACCCAAAAGATGGAGATGTACAGCATCTCTTGGTCCTTTGCTACGTCGCTGAGATCCAAATGGTAGAGCACAGCCACCGCAGGCGGTGGATGGGAGACGGGGCCCTCGGAAGACGGCGTCCACGGGGTGGGGAAGTCCCCATCCCCTCGCGGGGTGGACGCCCATTCCAGGCGCTCCGTCGACACCTCCGGGGACGGACTGTGCGTTAAGAGCTCTTCTTCTCTCTCGTCCAGCGACACTGCGGCCGTGGGCAACAGGAAACCTGGGTCCAGTCTGATTGAAAGATAGATATACATAGAAAGTTTCAGCGGAAAGCAGCCAGGTATGTGTTAGGGGCAAAGAAGACAGGCATATGTTAGAGATTCTCGGTGGGAAACGTAAGAATAAAAGCGGAGAGTAATTCGACTCAGTATTACAAATAAGGTCATTTCGCACATGGACCCCGGGAATCGAAGTTAAATGCTTTGTTTACTCGGCTCTCTGGGAACTCCTAACTTTGTTAGACACCTTTTCATGATCAAAAAAGTGAAACGATGTGATAAATATATGGACGGAGTTCCTATTGAAGATGTTGCTTCTGAACGATGACTTAAATAGTCAAATACAAGATAAAAAGATCAGACAATACAAGAGAATTTAGCTCACCCGCAGATGAATTGACTGGAATAAGTAGATGCAATAGTTTCCTTCCGAGACCTTGGATCAAAAAGTGGTTCTCCACAAGAACTACTTAATTCACGATCAGAGTCACAAGAATTTGTAACAGCCAATTAAGTCAAGTATTTATATCTAAAAATTAATATACTATTTAGCCCGTGAGAAAGGTAAATGCAACAGGTAACCGTAGCTGATGGAATTTAAGGTAACGTTCACAAAATAGTTTACGTAGATCATGACTGAATTCACTTTTGTTATTCCTTTGTTTCAACCTTGAATGAATACAAAATTCCTGCGTATTTAATTTGCATTCATGGATACGATTAGTTCTGATCTTTATTGAAATTCTTGTTGAACCATTTACCCTTTTTATTTATGTATACCGATTTATTTTTTCTAAGTCATATCTTCAATTAGAAGTGTAGCTTTAAATCAAACACGAAAAGCACAATGCTACACCTATTTAAAGGTCTTCTAATTCTCTTAGTTTATCTTCGTTACCTCATTCAGATTGGTATGTAGTTTAAGACTTTTATTTTAGATTTTTATTATGAAAGGATAAGGATTTCTTCTCTTTAAATAACGCAATTTCATTACAAATTTATTTATAAATAATATAGGATAAGGATTTATTCTCTTTAAATAACGCAATTTCATTACAAATTTATTTATTTATTTCATTACAAATTTATTTATTTATAAATAAATAAATTTGTAATGAAATTGCGTTATTTAAAGAGAAGAAATCCTTATCCTTTCAATCATTTTCGGATGATACTTTTAAATGAAAAATTCGGCCTTCGGAATTAATTCGTATAATGCTACTACCTTATTATTCTCTTACCTTTTTCAACTTCCGTTTCTTTCTCAGGTATACATTATTAATGCGATGTGAAATTAAATCGCGGATTTATACGAGGAGAACTCTTTTAAAGTTCAGGAAGTTCGTTATTATTTTCAGATTATTATAAATCAAATATTAAATACGGAAAAGTTAGCTAGCTATATTCTCTTAGACTATCCAAAACAACAGGTTTATTTTGAATTGCTGACAAACTAAGAGTGTACGGCATGCCTAAATTTCCCCTTGCTCTAAGAGACTTCTTAGAACTTCTTAATAATTCAAAAAGAGTTGATTAAAATGCACCCTCATTCATTTTGATTTCCCTCTTTATAATATAACATAAATAAGAAATTTAAAATACATATTTGCTGGATAAGATTTCGATTAACATGTAATTCGCTCATTAAAATAATGTATTTTTTTAGGCAAGGATAATAATTCGATGTTTTTAATTCAATCAATTAAAACATTATTTTATGATAGAGAATCCCTCTATTGATTCATAAAAAGTTAGTTAGTTTCCCTCTAACATCTGAGACAAGATTCACTTTGACGTCTATGGATACCAAATATTAATTTCAAGTGATTGTTAAGCAATGAATTATGAACATTTTCATTAATAAAACCAGGAAAGTATTTATTTAAGTAGCTGATTTCACAAACTGCTTCTTCAATATCGAAAATGCATGAACCCTAATTCTCATGAACATGGAGAAGAAGAAAATACCATGTGTATGATTCAAATTAAGGAATGGAAGAGTAAAATTTAATGTCGGAAGAGGTGGTTTCGAGTACCGAAGTCTTTGTTTTGAAGTATCAATGCTCTATAACATACTCTTGAATATATGGTTATATGAAAATCGATATTAGCCTCAGTTCAGTTATAGTAATTCAAAATCAATTTAATTAAAAGCCATGGCAGGGCTTTATCAGATTGACTGATACATAAATAAATAAAATAGATTTTCCAAAACTATGTACGTTTGAGTTGTACCCATTGGTCAAATTCATGTCATTTAAGCTTTAGTACAGTTTCCTACAAGTTCGAAAGAATTTCGTTAGAAAACTAACTTAGTTAACTCATTAAATCCGGAATTTGAGACTTTTTCACACGGATCGAAATACGGTGATCAATTTCACTACCCAATTATTTTCCCATAGTGAGGAGCATTCGGATGAGTGGTAATACAGAAAGTCGCAACCGAACGCAAAAGAGAGGAAAACCACGACAAAGGTCATTCATCGGAGGGCAATGCTAATGAGAACCTTTCACTTCTGTCTGCGTGATGCGGCTAATAAATTGCCTTAATTCAGTTTCAGTTGCGGACGTCGCTACGTAGCTGTTTCAAGTAGAAGGTGAATATTCTTTTGGAGAGCTTCTTTACAAATATCGTGATCTTCATCGATGGCAGCGATGGACTATCGCGAAAATGAAAAATAAAATGACTACTTTTCAAGGAAATGGATTCAAGATGAATTTGAATAGAGATTTCGAAGATTTTAAGAGAGGTGGGATTAAAAGGAAACACTTGGCTCTAGTTTAGCGATGTCGTTCGCATGAGTGGTAAGTCCAATCATTTCGAGTGGCAAATCGTTGAATTGCGTGACATTCGACTGTATATTCGAGCTTGATTATTGCTCGATTGCATTTTCTTTACCTTTTTTTCTATGAGATATTATTATATATCCTTCGCTATGATCTCAATTTCTCATCCCTCTAATCTTCTTGTTTCCAATTGAGATGCTCGAAATTAAGCAAACAATTTTTTCACGACAACTATCTTGAATCAATTTTTTGTTCCTAAAAGACTTTAATCCCGAAAAGAAAGGTGGCTGGAACGATGGTTATTAGTCCAAATCAAAATGAGAAATATATTAATTAGATTAAAGTAATTTAATCATCTGAAATTTTGAGAATGTGATCTGACAAAATTATTAGGTAAGAATAATAGTATGTATCCAAGAGTTTTGAAAGATCCACAAAGAAATGTAGCACTGAAAACGGTCGAATTTTAATGGGAATTAAGCCTCTCAATTTAAAAGGTAAACTCACTGCTGATTTCAAGTATAGTATGTTGTCATCTAGTGTTAAATTATTTATTCTACTTGGTTAGAATTTTAACCCCCAGAAAGGGAAAAAATTACGGCATATCCAGTGGTAGTAAATGTACATACGTTGATAACGATGCAAAAGGGGGTTTCAAACTTTAATTGGTAGTCTTGCATGTAAATATTTGCATACACAGCATGAAGCGACATTCCCAAAGGATTAATCAAGGAATTTTGCAAAAAAGGAAGGAAAAGATGGCAACCACGATCAAAAACTCTCTATCTCATTTGATCTGAGTGGTAATTGAAAATCTATTTGCTGTCGACTTTATTGCTCATACGGAATGAAATTGCCTCGTGGCAACTGGATTGGAACAAGATACATTGCGGCATATGAAAACACGTGATGTGAGAAATGAATGAATAATGAATGAATAATGAAAAGTTAAATTAGACCCCCGTTTTTTCATTTATTCAACCCGGCGTTTCCAAATTTAAGTTTTCCATTGAATCTTGTCGTACTAGAGGTATCTAATCTATCCTCGAGTGAGGAGTTGATGAACGTACGAGGTATATACCTCGTATAGGTATACACGGGAATGCCTCATTTTTATACTTTGACATATTTACCGTTAATAGTAAAGAAATTGATTACAGGAAATTGGTTATTGCTTCTGTACACTGCTCCATGTGATTAGCTCATAATGAAAGCGTTCTACATTACGCTGTATCTACATGTTCATCCTCTTATATTAGCAATAAAACATAATTAAGCGTGGGTTTGTGAATACGTACATGTAATTCAGCTTCTATCGTTGGTAAATAAGCATATTTGACTAGCTATGGCATGTTATACGTTGTCGGCTTCCAACGAAATTTAATAAGCGTTCGGGAAATATATATTATATTATAATGCATTTCCTTGTTTTCCTTACATTAATATCTGAATCTGATCAGCGTGTATTGACATATTGTTATCTCGGAAATGTTAATTTATTAGAAATCAATTAATTTCAATGAAACAATAAATGGGTTAGTATAATCTATTAAAAAGAACCTTTAAAATCATTTCATTAAATATTTATCCTTAAAGAAAGAAAAATCACCCTTGAGAAAAATATTAATTGAAGATTTCCCTACTTCATAAATAATATACCATTGTTGAAAATTTCATTTTATCCAGCGAGATTATCGATAACCTCTTCTTGAAGCTATTACAATTCCAGAATGAAATATTTTTCTTGTTTTTTTTTACCAACCCAAAGTGAATAAGACACTTTCAGAAGTAACAAAAGCTTGTTTCATGAAAACAATTGCATTATCCCAGTAGTAACGATGAATACCTTCTTAAAGATATTCTCGAGTCGAAAGAAAAAAATTATGTGTCTAAATTTTTCCTTCCTATAGGACTTAAAGTATATTCTCTCCACAAGTTAACCCCGAAAATTTCGGCCGAGGCAACTTTTTCATAATACGAATCGGAATTCCGCGAGAATGATATTAACATCCGGCCCATAAAGAGAAAGCACTCCTCAGGGAGAGGTTTCAACTCATTAATTAAAAAAGCCTGAAAAACAATTTCATGAAAATCATTCCTCAAATGTTTCCTGTTCCCATATTTAATCATGGAGAAAACTTTCGCGGTAACTCTTCGCTTCTATTTCGGGGAAAATTTAATTACCTTCGTTACGATGTTGTATGAATAAGCCTCGCTTTTTAAATGTAGTAGTAATCATTGGTGTTTTCATTTAATTATCAGAATGATTTAGCTTCACGGCATATAATACACAGTGTACATGATTGTATACTGGCGTTCTGATGGTACTTCACTAAAAACTATGGCCTTGAGGAAAAAAGAAGTTGAGAATGTTTTTACTCACACTGAGATATGTTTTACTTTTATAGTCAGGACTCTTTTGCTCGATAAAAGCAAGGCAGTTCTTCAATTATACGTGTAGGGGTTGGTAGATGATTAAACATTGCACTAAGAAAACTTCTGCTGAAAAAGTGCTTTAAATATTCAAGGCTGTAGAAGGAAGTTTTCCGAAGTTTTACATGAACAGATTATTCTCAGAATTGAAGAATGATAAAATCTGAGCAAGCGAATGAATAATTTGGGTTAAATCCAGGGTTATCAGACTTTCAAATTTAGTCAGCCGTACCTTACGCGTGGGCCATTTTTACGATGAAATACATTCGTTTTCATTCTTTGATACGGGGTATTTTGAAATTTTAATCAACCATAAGTTTTTTATCTTGGAACCTGCCTGTAGATGTATTCATGGATATAAGGTCAAGGCAAAAGATAGATGGCGAAATTAAATGGTTCGTGGTGAATTGGGAAGCGGGACAATTCGTTCGACCCTTTCGCCGCCCCGAATTCTTCTGAAATTAAAATATCACATTTAGAGTTTTTGGGAATTTTGTGTTCACTTTATGAGAAGGTTAATACTTGATGATACTATGAATGGGGTGATTTTTCGAAATGGAAGATCGGTGGCGGCGACTCGTCCTATATTCGGTAACTGCATTTGTTCTGAATTATGGAAGAATGTATTCATAGAAATGATCGAGTTCCTAGGACTTAAGGACTTAAAGATTAGTACTAACTTTTAGACTGTGGATGATGATGGATGTCATACTATTCTTGCTGCTGTAATGTTTGAAGGATTTAAAGATAATCCACAATATCAAACGCAGGAATTTTTTAATTGAATACTGAAAAATATGTAACGTAAGGGAAGTTCTAATCCTGAATAATTTGAAGATAAACACGTGACCACTAGCACTGGGTTAAACTAAAATATTCTGTGTAAGTAAAAGAAACGTGTTGGAAACTCTTCCTTAAGGAAAAGGCAATGCTGTAAATAACTTCCTGATAATTAAATAAAATATCTTTCCTCATGAGAAACAACTCTTTCGAGCAAATAGCTTGGATAATTTGCCTACTCAAAGTATTCTAGCTTCGTTGCAAATTAGAGCTCTCTTTTTTTGCAAGGTAAATAAGAAACTAATAATATAAGGGAAATATAAATGAAATTGTCTTTTGTTCAAATTTAAATTTCTGTAACATATTTCCGGGTTGGGTTTGTTGTCCAAAAATGAAGCTTCTAATTAGAGGAAAAAGACTCAATGAAGATCAAACCATTGCTTTAATGATTGTAACCCATAGAAACTTAAATATATAGTGTCTGCCGAATTTTATTCTGACCTTTAATTCAGTATTAATATTTTAATTAAATTTAATTAGGAGCGAATCTTTCTTTCACTTGGTCTCGTGTATTCGTATATGCATATTGGAAAGATTATTTGGTTAACACAATGGGAAGCCTTTATTATGAAAATGTCTGTAACCAAATCTTGTTTGAGGAAAGCTTACATAACAATATAGAAAGAAACCGAATTATTAATACATGTGTAAATATTAGAGACGCTAATATTGAAATAGTGAAATATCGGTTAGCAGCAATATTTATATTTAACATATTCAATTGTTAGCAGAAATATAGATAAAAAGAATGTAGATAAACTTAAGAGGAGCCAAGAAATGAGAATGAGATGTTTGATATATGTACCCTATTGTTTCCTTAATTGAAAAACGAGATTTTCCCTGCCAAACTCGGTGATGCTTGATAGTAAAGAGAAGCTTCTCGATCCAAAATGATTCGATTCTGAAAAGAGTCTGATATGACTAGGATAAATGACAATACTTATACCCGTACCACTTAACTTTTAATAAGCGACCATGGTTTCGACGCGTCGCATCATCATACGACTACTAAAGTTTTTTTTATAGCTACAGAAGATGGTTACATAATCGTTGAAATACTTGCTCAGCGTTATCTCCGTGCTTAGGTATAAGTAGATTTTTGGTTTACAGGTAATAATGATGTAGAATATGCTTTATATTGGATCTCTAACATATATTTACGACTTAAGAGTTTATTTTCTCTCATATTGCATTTATGTTAAACAATAATAAGTATTTGAGAAACAAATTAACGCCAAAAATGAACTATTTGTGTTTATTTTATGATAAAAGTTCAAAAGTCTTCTGTCCTCCTTAGTTGGTTGTTTTAAATACGATCTTTTTCTTTATAATACTTTGCAACATATTTATCTTATTATTTACTACTACTATTATGCTACTTATTTCATACAGTAGGATTTGTAAAGAAGTAAATCGTAAAAACGAAAGCTCTTTAAATACCTGCACAACAATTTAAATTATGTTTACATAGCTCATAAGGATTATTTTCGAAAATACTTGTATCAAAAGTTATGTTGTTAGAATAGAAAAGCAATTGGGTGACTTGGAATTTTTGGCATTAATTCGGCAGTAGCTTTGAATTACGTAACATTTTTATTTTCAGAGGTTTCAGATAGCTTAAAGAAATTTGCAGTCCTCCAATAAATCGCAATGGAATCGCTGTTGCAATTATCTGCTTCAGAGTAGTCGGAGGAGCTTCAGAAAATACCCTCGTGTCTTAACGAACTTCATTTAAAATTTTAAAGCCTTGAATTTTGCGAAAATTCTTTAGAAAGAACAATCCAATAGCAAAGAAACATCTTGAGTTCGATAGATCGATAGAATCGCAAGCCGATATTGGCGATGGGTCAAATAAAAAGAAAGTGTTGGACCCTAATCGGTGAATTTTCATATTCAAGACGTGAATCAGAAATGATGTCTAATCGATTGCCTGCATTCAGAAACTTTTGTGAGAGAGAAGACGCTAATCTATCTTACCTAGGGCTATTGAGAAAAAATATCGGTGACATTCATCCTTGGAAATTGATGAGATCTGAGAAAAGCATCGACCTTCGAAGAAAGCATCCTTGGAATTCACGGATACGACGAGTGAGAGGGTTAAAAGCGAACTTTGGAGAAGTTATCTCAACGATTGCCTATGGTTCAGTCCTTTAATCGTACTTCTTTAAAATTTTTTTCTCAAGGGCAGGTAGAGAGATTCGGTGTGGAAAATCCTACCAAAGCTGAATTGGGTTTTAATGGAATCTTTAGGTCGGAAGATTTTATGGAGAGCGAGATGGGGAGTGTGAGGGGGTTAGTATTGAGAAGAGAGTTTGGGGAAAGGGGAAGCCAGTGGTATTATTCCCTCGACGATTGAGATTCATCGCCCTGTGGTTTCGTACAGAAAGGTCGCGCGATAGAGAGAATGTTAACGTGAGGAGAAAAACAAAGCGGATCTCAATGCGAAATGCTGAGTCCATCAAGTTCCCAAGGTTACCAGGACGTCATTCATTATTAGCTCTTCTGAAAATAACGCGGAGATGCCATCGTGTCCTATCTCTCGGGCTGTGTGTGTTTACGTGGAAAATATTTCATTCCGAACTCCGTGTGGGAAACGTTTGCTTTGCTCCGTCGAAAGTTTCTCAATTTTGGCTTGAAAAGCAATTTCTGCGCGACGCCGAAATGAATAAAATTGAAAGTTTTGAAATGAAATTGCGGAAGAGATTTTTGAAGCACCAAGTGGGAAGATGTCAATCTCGAGGCGTGTTGGCGTGTAAACATTCGGAATTTTTCTCTTTTCGATTATTATTTTTATGGTTATACCAGAATCGTACATTTGACGCTAAAATTAATTTTTAACAATGTGAAAGGCAACAGGTAAAATACTTTCGTATACCATACAGTATTATTCTAATCTTTTATTCATACATTCATTTTTTGCTTCAACTTTTCTTAAGTTAATAGTACATAATAGTCCAGTATGAAACCCTAGGAACTTAATTTTTTTAATTCGACTAAGAAAAAGTATTTTATATCATTAAATTATATTTATTTGATCAAAAAAGTAATTTTTTAAAATTTTGTAAATCTATTTAAAAGAGGAAGAACAGCAGCTTCATTAAGAACATCGAAAGTGTTTTAGATGAATAATTGGATAAGGTAAGACTTAACGTGCATTTTTTTCATAAAACATAACTGGTCGAGGAGGATGATTGAATTTGAATCTTTAAATAAAATATCTATTTATTCAAAAAATTTAAATAATCACGATAAGATATTTATGAAGACCGAATTGATTTCAAATGTGAATCATAAATGACATGAATTTTGGTGATTTTAGCGAGGTATTTGGTAAATTCACGTTTAGGTATCAAGGATGTTTATCGAGAGAGAAATCTGGTGGTAAGATATTATACAACACTTTCCTTGCGTACTACTCCAAACCTTATACGAATAAGCGTAATGTAAGGAGTAAATAAGGGTCCGAATTCAGTGTTCGGGAGTTGGTGTTTAATGTGTGATGGCACTCATTCGACCTCGATCGATATTCAACTCACGAAAGAGGGACTTGTAACAGCAGCTATTTCGCTTTGCCTTCCTCGCACGATTTCCTTCGTCTGAGGACACATTCATTCGAACTGTATCTCTTTCTCTTGCATAGCTTATCTCTGCTTCGCTCCTCGTCTCTCTCATCTTAAACTCGTGATTTGATAGCTTTAGAGGGAGTAACTTCTACTCTCGCAGAGTTTCAGAATGCTCATCAAAATGCCATACCTCAATTTCAGAGTGAAATTGTTCCACAGCGTTTCGGTAACAGTTATAGTGAGCAAAACTATTGAAACTTCAAGAAAAAACGACATGTTCCCTCCACCAATCCCTTACCTTCCCTTACATCCCTTAACACTCCGTTCTGCACCACATGCATGTTATTTGATGGTTTTCAAGTATAACGAAGTGACATAATTTTATGCATATAACTAGTAAAATAATTGTGATATAATACTTAAAAATTAGAAAACAATATTTTATGATGTTGACAGTCTATATTAGCGGTGATGTACGAAGGGAGTCTAAACATCTAAGATGTTTAGAAATTATATAAAAATAATGAAACAATGCATTTACACAGTACAGCCAAAATTTATCTAAATTCATGCCTTTGTAAAATATAATATATATTACAAATGAAGATTTTAGATATATTCTCCTCCATTGAATTGAATGCGAAAGAGAATAAAATATAATAAGGAAAACGGATTTAATTTTTTTACATTGTTACGCTGATCTCTTCATTTGATTAAAGTGATCACTCTTACAGAAATACTTTTATAGGAGAAATATTTTTCGTTGTCATTATTTGGAACTGATATCGTTTGAATTTCCTTAATTATGAATTCGTACTAATTGGTTAAATGGAAGAGGAGACTATCCAGTATCAACTTCGCCGAAAATAAATCAGAATTTATTTATTTATTTAATCGAGTGCCTCTACTGTTAATTTTCACCTAAAAACGAGAAGCAAAACGAGCTTTTTAAGAGGCCTTTCGTAACTTAAAAAGGATGATTTTATGCGATTATTTGGACGATGACATTTGAGCATCTTTGTCGTTAATGCGAGAGATTCAACGAAAAGTGTGGAGGGTAAGTTTTATTAAAGATAGCTGAGGTAAAATATTAAACGATCCCGAGGGTAGAGAAAATGATTCTAATGATATCTGTCCGCTTTTTACGTCAGAGAGTACAGTAGATTACTAGTAGAGTACAGTAGATACTCTATCGGTAGAACATATTCCATATTAGGACCTCCTTCACCTGAATATGGAATAAGGAAGACATTTAACATTTTTAATACCACAACAAATATTTACTAATACTATGAATATTCATATATTTACTATTTATCTATAAATTTTTTATGTACTACATAAGATGTCCGCAAGTTTAAAAATTTAGAGAATATTTTCGAGATGCAAATTTAAACAAGTTAAGAAGGCGATAAATGGTATTTTCAAAAAAATATTCCATATTTTATACCCCTAACCTTATATATTCTTACAACTGAATGAGCATTACAGCTTCTCAGTTAAATTAGCCGTTATAACACATGATTGGTATCATCCTACTCTCATGATTTATGCAATAGATCGAAGTAATTTACATTCATTGCTGAGAGTTCATCGAATGATCGTTTACACTTTAAAAATAATCAGCCTCGTGATAAATATTAAAAGCTCATGAAAACTTAAAGGAACATTGAGAAGGAGAAGATGATGAGTAGAGAAAAGAGAATCGCACAGAAAGTTGGAATTGAAATTAAGTGAGGAAAAGGAAGGTAAGGAAGATCTCCTAAATAGCTTAAGTGTTTTCGAGAAACAGAATCCGACTTGAAGAGTTTACTTGACTTGAAGGAACATGTCATTAAGTATGTTTGATTTACTGCGGAGCTTTACAAATATACACAAGAGCGGGAGTAATGAAAACAAAACATTTTGCTTTTCGCAACGTTGCATGAACAAACAGTTGATTCATACATAGCGCAGAGGAGACTACGAAACACGACGGAAAATTTTATACTATAAAATCATCTCGTTCACTGTTTGGCATTGATGTGAATTTAATGTTATACTTTCTAATATAATCCACAATACCAAAAGTTGCTTGAATACATATATGCATATCCATTCATATAAACAATTTATACCATTCATTGTATCAAATTCAGTAAATCTCTTAATATTCCAAAAAACTTCTCAGGTTTAAGTAAAAGTGAATTCTTCGAATTGATTGAAACTTGTGAGTTTTTTCTATAAGGAATGAGAAAGTCCTCGATCTATTCTCCTAAAAACATCTGTGATTATTCGGAAGAAAAACAAGGAACAGGATAAAACCATAGGCTTTTGTTATCTTAACAATAAAGTCTTATAACAATAATGATAGTTTTTCCCGATCCAGATTTCATTCGTATTATTTTTGTTACTGTTATTTCCGGGCATTTTAGACTCCTTCACAAGAACTTTCATAAAACTCGAGGGAAAAATGAATAAATCCGAAAAATTCTTGTAGTAAGATCTCTTTTTAAGTGTTTCTCGGAGAAAATGGGCCGGAAGATAATAATGATACCGAAAGAATTTACTATTTAAAAGAGTTCGACATGAGAAGCGTCTGCTTGTTTCAACATGAGGTAGACATAAAGCAAAGAGATGGAGGAAAGTTTCCGAGAATTTTCTCGCATTTCCAACCTTATTACGGAAATAGAGGAACTGGTGTAATTGTAATAAGAGAAGAGATTGTTTTCTGTAGAAGGGTACAATATTAATGAGGAAAGACTTCAAAAGTAAATTGTTTATTTAATGGGATAAGCTACTCTGAGACAAATAGATCGAAATCCTTTCTTTTTAGGTTTTAATGATACTGTAAACAGTTAGCTATGTAATACTCTTGATCCGATGTAAATATTTCCTAAATTGACGAAGATATAGCTTTTTATTGCTGACGGTGGACTCCAGCTGGAGGGTCGATTACGGGATCCTGCCTGAACGTCAACATTTCTGCTTACATAGACTTTAAATGGGTTGTTGTTTACTTCAGTTTGTTGTTACAGCCATTTAATTTCATTAAATGGACTGGATTCAGCTTTAATAAAATTTATCGCAACGATAATTAAAGATCTCTACATTGATTTCTACATTTGCTTGCTGTTGAAGATAAAATAACGCCGACGAAAGTTTTTGTTGTCGATGAAGAACGTTTGGGGCTCTCTCTCATAGCAGAGATAAGACGAATGATTTCAAGAAATCTGGAACGAAAACAGAAAGTATCACTTTTCGATGGGAAAGAGATTAATCGCTCATGCCATGAAGAAGAAAAGAAGTTCACGAGATATGGGTATGAGACTATAATCAACCTTGGCCATCCTAAAGGCAGTTTGAAAAGTGTACTTCTAATATACTGTATCGTTAAATTAGTAAAAGAAATAAATTGGGCTGCTCTTTATACACAATGCAGAAGAAATATCACAAGGCGCGCTTGCAGACCGAGAAAAAGAAGTAAATCTATAAAATGGCAGTGTGTGGAAAATGAAAGGACAAGTACGAGGACTTCAGTGCAAAAGTTAAAGGCATCCATCGATTGACCAGTTACACAGACTGTAGAGTATTAAATTATTGCTATCTTCTCTGCAAGGAATGAATAAGGTGTCGATAAATCTTCTGAAGAGGAGTAAAATTTTTAGTCGAGTGCACAAGGGTATTTAAACCGAATATTATTTGTGATAACTGTTAAGCGAAAGGAAATGATTCTTTCCCTTTAATCAACGACAAAGCTTATTAAATTTACAAGAGATATATACCTCCAATTAGAATTTTACGGGTTGGATTCAAGGGAATGAAGAATTATGTTTTACATATGAATTTTAGGATCTACAAAGAGCACTGATTCATGAACATTTCATATCAAAGAACATAGAGGTGTTAGGAAAGGGTTAATCAACAACCAAATAGATTGGTAAGTATCTATTATCAGTACCCATCAGAGGTAATTGTGAGACAATGGAAGCTATGAAAAGCGCAGTTTTGGCTCCGTGATGGCTTAAAAACTTTATAGAGAAATCCCAAGATGAGAACTGCCCTCTTGGAACAAGGAGTTGGTACACATGAAGGAGAGCAAAGGATGGCGGGAAGTAGCTACAGGCATAAGCAGCCAATAACAGAAACAGTACTGAAAGCTAATGTGTATGCTTTCCTTTGCGAAAATGAATTATTAGAAAAATATACGGAAAGATTCACTACTATTAATAAGGAAAGCCTTTATTTGCTGATATGGAAATATGCCCCTTAAACAAGTTTCAGCTGAGTTAAGATGATGAAAGTTTCTGTATAAATTGCGAGTAGAATCTTTAAAAACAAGGCTGAATCTCTACTTTCTCTAATCTCTAATCTAATACTAATCTCGATTTGTGAACCAAATGCAAACGTTATTGTGCATTACAAATTCCTCCTCTTCGCACATTTGTAATGTGCGAAGAGGAGGACCTCGCACATCCTTTGATGGCTGATCAATGGGCGCAGGCTTTCATATAAGCGGATGAAACCGATTGGAGAAGCATAAAAATAACTGGAGAACACATTGCTCAAGCAGAGATAGGAAGGAAAAATCAATTTATAAGGGTATTATAAAAAATATCTATTTGAAATGCCGAAAAAGTTGCCCCAATACTTTAAAAGCATTTTTCTCGAAATGTGTTGTTTCAAAACGATGTTTACACAATAGATCAATCCGGTTTTATCCGTTTTGCACGAAATGTTTACCAAAATATTCCTTGCGTTATTCGCTATCGCACATCGAGGAGGATTTTTGATGTATTATATAATATTTTGATATTTGATTTCGATTTTTTGTAATCACTAAAAAACTACCAACATTTGGTGTAAAAATGGATTTTTTAACTTAAAATTTTACCATCTGCGTATGTTTGTAAAATTCAAAAATCCTCCGCAATGCGCGATAGGGAATATTTAAAAATAAATAGACCAGTCGACTTTTAGAGCTTCAAATCAGATAAAAATGCAAAATTGTGTTCACCGTTTACTCGAACAAATGTTGCAGAGCTTTAAATATACATTTTACAGAACGAATATATTCAATAAAATTGGAATATTTAATGTGCGTGTGTATGTATAAATTATATATTTCATTTTACACATTTAATGGTTAAATTTAATATACATTTATATGTACATTTGATATTTGATACATATTTGCAATAAATTAATATTTGAGTGTAGAGATAAATTTAGATAATTTTCAAATGTTTTCTACAATTTGGCGAAAATTTTTGAATATATTAAAAAACCAATCAACTTGCTGAAACAAACGAATCTGAGCAGAATTTTATATTTTTGGAATCGAAATTACATTTCAAGATGCATCTGAGCGCCTATTGTGTTCGAATGCCCTTCGTTATGTATATGTCAAGAGCTCGATAACAAGCTTTTCGCATGTCCTCGCTAACTTTTTATATCAGCGCTTTTTGATGAAACATCAAATCAAATCCCACATTGGACAATTTTGTCCTCTGACTACTGCAAAATGCGTTGGGTATACATTTACTTAATTGAATTATTTCACAGTAGGAAAAAGGAATCAATTATATTTATATTTTTAAAATATTTCGAATCTATGACAACACAATAATTAATAATTCTTTAAGTATATTTGTTAGTAATTCTTTCTACCACCTTATTTTGAGAATGTATGTAATTTTATCTTTTGTAGCATGTGCCCTGCATTTTATTGAATCTCTTGCATCATAAAAGCTTGCAAGAATTGGATTACCAATTTTAAGCCCTTTGAGTTAGTCTATAATTCAGTTCTGCATCCTCAGTCCTAGTTACAATGCTGCTTGCAAATTAATGAAGGGAATAAAGAATGATTTTTTACTGCAATTGTGGTAGCCATAATAAAACCATACCATGTCACAATTCAAAAGAATAAAAAAATTCGTTCGAACATTTCTATTGTTCTATCCACGATCACTTAGTTCCGTGCGATACACAATGGCCAGCTCATCATATGATATAACTGCTACTCGCGGTAATACGGTATGATAAATTTTCAAATTTAATTCGAGCATAGAATGAAAAATTTCCATTAAAAGTTAGAGAAAGGAACTAGGACAGTAATTAATTTATCTCGTGTTCTTTAATTAACATGCGAGGTCACACGAATTGAATTTCTGAATGGATATCACTCTTCGTTCAAAATTTTTACTGAAGCGTTATCAATGGATTTCAAATCTCGGATAGCGGAGGACATAATAAAAATGGTGTTTGTAGGCGATTCCATGATCTAATACCTCATCGCAAAGTATTTGATCGATCCGAGAATCATAGGACGAAAATAAAAAAGAAAATTAATTTGTTATTTTTCTCACAGGAAATGGAGAATCAGTATGAATGCAAGCTGATGGAGTTGTACGAAAAGGTTGATTTTGTCGCAGAAAATAAAAAGAGAATCGATGAAATATAATTTTTGTTTTTTAGTCTATGACTTGAGATTGTCTTTAAAGGAAGCCTTCTATAAGAAACATGGAGAAACGAGGGGATTTCGTTGCGATATTTCTTATGTATTTCAGATACGCAAGAAAGCTCACCGTTCTGGAGAGATAGTAAAACAGCTGAGAAAACTAGTATAAATTCAACCAAATTATTATTAGAGACTATTATCCTATAATGACAGTCATTGAAGGAGGCAAGTCGATCTTGTAGATTTATTTGCATCACGTACAACTGTTGTTGACATATATCTGAGAGGAATCACTGAATAATATTTTGAATTACAAAAATACTCAACATATTGATAATTATCATATTATTATTAGAAATTGTTCCGAAATCGCTCAATTATAACCAAATTTCGAATTTTGATGCTAAAATATAAAATTTATGCTCGCAAAACTGTTGTTGACCAAGTATACTTCTGACGCTTATAATAAGATATAACTCTCCAGTATTGTCCCCTGCTTTTTTAGTAGACCTTTATCATGAGGATAATTTTATGAATGAATGTTTCGTGCTTAATTCTCAATACAACCCTACTGAATAAGTCTTATTCTCTTGTTGATACGTTGGTCTTCTCACAGATATACTGTTGCTATCAACTAGAAATGGTAGAAAAGGGAAAGCACCAGTTGAAAATGATACTCGTTGCACAATTTTACTTCGGTTAGGATTCATCAATCTTTGATAATATTCCAGGAACTTAATTTTCAATGTCCATAATTTTCCATATGTTAAGAAAGTACCGATTTTTCTTAAGGTCTTCCGTTGTCTGTTGTTCAAAGTAGAATCCTAAACATGGAGAAATTCATTACCTGAAAACTGAAGTAATTCAGTAAGGGAGGAAATACATGGGTGATCCGAAAAGTTTCCGACATCTCGCCATTTCTCGATATGTATTCTGAAAATTTCTGAAAATTTTCTGAAGATTTCTGAAAATTTTCTGAAGATTTCTGAAAATTTTCTGAAGATTTCTGAAAAATCTGGGGTCAGAAACTTTTCAGACCACCCTCGTAATTGTTTCTTCCCCCGAATGAATGTGCAGGTAAGTCCAACCAGATTCCTCTAATTTTGAATACATATGGATGAGATTATTAAACCTTTATCCTGCAAGTCCTCTCATGGTGTCCAAAAATTCAACTTACGTGTACTCCAAGGGCGTGACAGAGAAATCCTCTGGTGGGACGGGCTGCGGAGGATGCCCTCCCATCGTGAGTTTGGTGGTGGTGATGCCGAAGACTAAATACACTGGAGAGCAAAGGAGTGGGGGCAGGAGGAGAGAGATTGCCAGGGCGACAGAGCAGCGACGTCTGGAGCACAGTGTTCTTGCCCTTTCAGGAGGCAGCCTCAGTGCCAGCAGACGCCACACCGCCAGGGTTAGCGTCAGACAAATTGACACCGTGTGCAGCACCTGTAACGGATATTTAAATTCCATTAGAGTCGCCAGAATAGGCTAAGCGAGCAGACGATATCCTCGTGCAACGTCAAAATAGAAGAGGAATATAAATTAGATTTTGAAGTGCACCTGGGTTTTCCTATAAAATAATTAAAGTAGCCTTTCGAGTTTTACCCTGTTACGCGTCGGATGAAGAGCAAGTGCCCCATGCGTGGATTAATGGGACTCCGTGGGGGTACTCTACGTGCATCTATCATGTATCTCTCCGCGGTAATCCGTCTTCTAATACTAAATTAATGCTTGTCCGGCTCAATGAAAACTTGCGTTGAATGTTGATGAGAGATCCTCAATATTTCATTCGCCTTTCACACGCCCGAGGGCATGTTGGCCATCGCACGGCGTATCCTTTGCTTTTCATCAACTAACTTTCCATGCAACGCTTCGACTCTTCCATGCATGTTAAGTCACTCTTTGGTCTATAATCAACAGTGCATACGTACATATCATTAATCATCGTGATAATATTGGAAAGTGGAATTTTTGAGGTTAATGACAAGTTTATTATCATTCGAGTTCGCTCATGACGTTAATAGAAATTCACAATTTTTACGCTGATATAGCTGTAGATCTTTTTCAAAGGGAAGGGAATCGTTGTAATTTTGATTTGCTATTTTTATCAGATGAGCATATTTCACGTATGTTTTTATGGTGACCTAAACTCTCTTGGGATATGGTCCTTTGGGAAGAACATTTAATGTAATGAATTTTTAAAATTTTACGAAAAGGCACTTGATCGCCCGTTATAATTTCAATTTCACTTTTAATAATATATTATAGAAAGATCACATTGGGAAAATTTAAAGAAATGATAACCATAATTAGTGTACATCATTGCGATAAGTGCGAAAATTTCATTCAATTTAGCCCAAAGGCCAAAGAGTTCATTGCATTATTAGATGTTACAGAAGAAACATCCAATTCTTTTAATTTGCTGTCATTACGTAGGAAAACTTTTCTGTATCACTCGCGGGAGTTTTCAATTAACGGTAGTGGAAATGAATGTATATTGCTATGCTATATCGTATATGGCTAAAACCTACATGAAAGAGGCTTACGAAATCAAAGAGTTTTATTCAATCTTTCCCGGAAACTTTAACTGAAGTTGTGCATGTGCCATTAGATTTAATTTAATTTTCATTCAATTCATATCTCTCTGTGAAATATATATATGAGAAAGTTTATGAATTATGATTTTGTTGAAGTTAAGAGATGAATGCTCGCTTGGAAACTTCTGATCCAGGGAAGCACATTAATCAGCCTCAGCAGGTAGTGAGAAAACCCTTTCCACCCTCCCATTAATGTAAAATGTTTTTTCGAAAACTTCCGACCTGTTTTTTTTAAAGCCCAAAGGGAGGAAGGATTGAAAATTTAAAATCATAGTATTCCGGTTACTCTAGCAGAATCATAGATTTTGTACTGAATTATGAAAATTTACTCTAACATGTCTCTAAGGCTTTATTTCGGATTACTCTGACCATGTCCAGTGAAAGGGAATGGAAATGAGGGTCCAAAGTTAAATTTCCTCTCTAGACTTAATCCACCGCTTCAAATTTCCGTGTCATTCTGTTAAAACTTCTCTTTTGCTTCCGTAAATCTGACTCTCTGCTAACGTTCTCAACATACAAATCACACAACGAATGCAGGTTTTAAAGACACCCCTGAGTTATACAATATACATAATCTAAAAATGCACTCATTCAATGTTTGGATTTTTTAATCGTCACAGAATACGTACGGAATTATCTCGATCGCTACCGTATGTGGAAATGTAATACGATCAATCGCTGGTTAAATATTAAAGAGGAAGATTCATTGGATTGAGGTAACAGCTGTTTGTTTTGCGGATAATCAATATCGGAAACCAATGGAGATTCGTTGTCATCAAGTAACCACGACATTTAATCGTAACATTTTTACGTAATTTGTTATTCGATTGGCAGTCATTAAATGTGACTCTTAGTCACTTTAATGTGACACTTGGATTTCTTAGTTAAAGTGTTTATTTTTACAACAGCTAGAATGACACAAACAAACAACAATTTTTCAATACTGTTAGCATGGAAACCAAAAATAAATTTGTGAAAATTGTTAATAACTTAATGGTAATATCTTAGGGGGGAAGGTTCTAACCTGTGTTAGGTTGAACACTCATGGAAATTGACCTCAATTCTTCGAAAATTTACTTAGTACTCCTGGATCATGGTTCACATTAAGGCCGTTGACGCATTTCCTCTGACTTAAAATGAAGTGCTTTTTATATTCCTTGTGCATACATTAACTTGAATTTATATAAAATTCTAATAACAAGGGGCATATACACACCTCAGAAAAATTTTGTAGTTAATAATTAATTAATTAATTGTGAACAATAATATTTTTGAATTCATTTTTATTATAATAGCTTATTAATATTGAATTTTATACATCATAACAGTATGATCAATATTAATAATAATATAAAATAATGATTCTCATAAAGCAAAATTTCTCTCCACGTGTTTCCTCGAAGATCGGGAACGCTTAAAGAATCCGCATTCATAATTCTCATGAAGCTGTGAGATACAGTTTAATGGTTCTCAATTCCTGCATTTATTCCCGTAATTCCCATTACCATACGCTATAACGAACAAAGACCTCAACTCCTCCAAGGAGGCGAGTGGGTATTCTAAAGCAACCGGAAGACGAGATGAGGTGGGCGTTAGTTTGAATGATCTGTGATTCGCCCACGTTTTCCCTTAACTGCATTACGTCCTTTCAGTACCTCTTAGAATTTAAGACCGTTTGAATTGTGTAATTGAGATGCGAATTAGCACAATTGATAGTAGAAGCGAAAGAAGAGATCGAGGCTAGGAATAAAGTTAAACAGGAAAAGTGGGTGGGTATTGAAAAAGGGGATACGGAAAGAGTGAATGGAACGGAGTTAAGAAGTCTCCTTACAGTAAAATTAGAATCCAGAACTATTCCAATTCCAGTCCTAATTAATTATTGTAAACACAAAACCCTTTCAAATGAAACAGAAGGGAATCTCTTTCAGATATCATTTCCGTTAATACTCCCTTTTTCAGTGTTGCGAAAGGTACTTTCTAGATACAAAAGTATCTAATAATGCTGTAACGTCACAGTCATAGTTCTCGATTTAATAAATCAACGATTTTCTATTACCGAAGGCTCATTTAAGCCGAGAAAATGCGTAAAATTACTAAAAATTATATTTTCTTATTTTTGCGGAACCTGTGACGTCGCAAAATCCGTGATTCTTTCGTTTCTGGCCGCTTTTTGAGAACTTGACGCTAAGATTTACTTCGAGGTGACAGATTAAGGTTAAAGAGATTGAAGAGGGCACAAACATCCCAAGAAAAAAAGAAGCCTGGGTAAATTCCCGGAATATGACGTTTTTCTCGGAGAACTTACTCTTAGATGGACTGAGTGAGATATTTTCTGAGGAGTGAAGGAAACTGTCATGGTGATGTTTAAGAGGCTGTTTGCTCACCTGGGAAAAGTGCATGTGGAAGAGAACGAAGGCTGCAGCGGCGAATGGGTAGTCTCTCTCGGCTCTCGCTGCCTCTTCAGCAGGAGTCATCGGCGGCAGTTTCGGTGAATTCTCTACTTTCACCGCTAATAATAGAAGAAAAATCCAATCCAGTAATTCATATAAATCACTATCGAAAATGAGTCTATTAAAAATTAAATTGTGGAAGGCTTTACCGAGTGGAAATCTATAACAAGGAGAACTAGGAATAAAATAACACTTTATGTATTTCCACATATATTAAAAAAAACGACCGTTTCAGCACAACTCGGCCATCATCAGGTGAGCTCACTGTATGTGGAAATATGTGGAAGTATGTGGAAACAAAATGTTATTTTATTCCTGCTCTTCTTGAGTTGATTCGGTTCATGACGAGGGATATAACCATAGTAATAGTTAAAATTTATCTTCTTAAGTGATATCGTGTGTAAAATCGTGTGAAATAGTCAGTGTTATAATTTTGTGGAAAAAATATACGTATTTTCTAACTTTCACTCTGGTTAGGGCGTTGGACCAGTCAATTTAAAAATTCATCCCAGTTGCCGGTCCTGTTGTGTGGACATCCTGTATGCCCAAATTGTTTCTCGTTTCGGTGTGTTTTTAATCTATTTCTGAATACGGAAAATAAAGGTGAGTACGCAAACACGTTATATTACTTTTCCAAGGTAACTTAAAGATTACATTACATGAAGAGCTCAGGATACTATCCTGAAAAGTTCAACTTGTGTTGAGAGTTTGTAGATAATTCATTACTTTTATGCGAAGAAGAATTCCGAAAATTCATGAAAATCCTTAATTTACGTAAATTTCCCAGTTTTAATTTGAATGCTTAGCTTTCTCATCTGTGAAATAGTTAGGAATGCGGAAATGCATGGTGTGCATTTAATGAAAAATTCAAGCTAAAGGAATTCATTTTATTTCTTTTTATTTTTATTATCTTCATTTATTTGCAAACGTCGCAACAACTTCCTCATGCGATATTCCTTCATTACTTAAGCAGTAAATATAATCTTAATATAAACGAAAATCCTCGTAACTTACAATGCAATGTTATATTGGAGTGAGACGATGCATCTCTAATCCGCTAAAACGCCAGTTACCGAAAATGAATACGTTAGATTTAAGAGACGGAAAATATCCTCTTTGTGATAAATCTGGTTCATTTTTTTTGCCAAATCTGATGCGTTTAATCCGGATTTATATCACAAAATACGTAAGACTCGTAAATCTCTCTGTAGAGCCTCAGGGTGTAAAAGGATGGTTTAATCTTCAAAGGGGAAAGAATAAATGAGATTGTTGATAAAATTCGTGGAAAGTCAAGAGGATAACATGCAGCTGCATGATAAAGCTGAAAGATATTCTCTATTTACAATTTTTAAATATAATATAATATTATAATAATATACAATAAAAATGAATGAGAGTCAGTGATTTTAACATGGAAAGAACTTTGGAGGTTTTAAAAATCACGTTTCAGAAATATTTTCTCTCAATGGTAATCCTCATACCGGAAAAATTCGGTGCGAAAATTCGATTTTACCCAATGGATTTTGAGTCCCGTTTCCTCATACTTTCCAAATTCATTTTTTTCTGTTATTTTCCGGAGCGTTTTATCCCTAGAGGATTAGAACTACATCGATGACGAAAAATCTGCGTCATCTGTGAATGAGGGAACCGATAAAGTGATTCTTGGAAATAAAAAAGCATTTGAATGTAGAATAGAACGAGGGATATTGGAATTCCAAGGAAAATTGAAAGTTACGACTTACCAAAGAAAATATATCGGAAAATAAACACCGAAACACCCGATTGATTGAGTTTGTGATCCCGATTAAAAACTGAGTGGCATTTACATCAATTCACAGTCATGGATTCACTCACTGATTCAAGTTCTTTTTAGAGAGCTCGATTATTCTTTTGCTACAATTGTAGTTTTTTAAAAGTTCTTTCGGAGCTACCGCAACGCTATTTTGTCTCAGTCTTTTTACATAAACTCTTCCAGAATGGCAGCATGAAAACAGGATGTAGATGGGATAAAATACTGTAAAGTTAGGTAGCCGAGATGACTTTCGAGGAAAAAAGCTTTCCAAGTAAATTTGTGTTCAGTACTTTCATCTGAAAGGAAAAGGGGAGACATCATATTTGCAATCCCAGAATTAAACCAATTTAAATATTATTATCTCAGAATATAGTGCGCTTCAGTTCTTTCTGTGAGTTGAATAGCTGAAAACTGTAGTTGAACTTTTAAAGTTGTTAAAGTAAGTTGCGAAAGGTAATTTTAATCGTAGATATCTAAAAACGCTCAGAGACGACCCAGAAAGTCTATTCTTACAGTACAGGGAAAAATACACGGGGTTTTACTTCCATGAAATCCATCATCGCTGATCAGAAAAACTTGAACACACTATAGGAAGAAAACCACTGAATTCTACTAACATTTATCTACATTTCGAAAAAGACAAATTTTGAACGAATTATTGATTTCCTAGCGCAGCTAAGTATCTTTTGCAGAGAGGATAGTATTTGAATTGAAGCACAAGTTTAAGTAATGATTTTCTAGTCTTACCATGTAAAGCGTCATATCTTCAGAATAGATGTCAGTCAAGAGTTGTAGCTATTGGTTTGAGACGAATATATAAAATATATTTCTTAATGCTTTATAAGAAATGTATAAAGTATATAATACACATTTTTTCTTATATTATTTTTAAGAAAGGAAATATTTTAGCACCTTCTTTGTTGAGGTGCTATATCTGAGTCGACAAAAAACGAAATGTTTCAAGTCAATCTCTTTCTTTCCATGTTGTGGTTCTGTTCACTTTAAATTGTTTTATAAGTCCCTTAATGAAATGAACAAAATCCTTTTCCTTAATGAAATGAACAAAATGAACCTTTTACATCCCTTGAAATAATAATGAAAATTAAATACAAATGTTGACTTCGGTGGTTTCTTTCATAGACAGAATAGATAGCAACGTGAATTGGTCACGACGAAATTCTGTTCCTTCAGTATAAAAGCGAAGTTACAGGAGGACAACCTTTTACGTCACGACGTGATATAAAGAGGAGAAGAAGCTGACGATTCGTGTCTTTCTTATGAGAAAGTTGAGGAGATTTGAGAGAAGAGAAAGTAAAAGGATCCATTAACGTTTTAAAGAATTTAGCAAGATGATCCGTTCGGGAGGGAGATTAGATCGTCGCGCGAATGAGATTTTACACGAATTCGGATGGAGAAGAAGGAAAATCGTATGCGAAGAGAAAGTGCTCGCGCAAAAAAATAAGATAGATAATCCTCAAAGGAAAGTGGAAAATAAATATCGTCGATTCGTCCGACGAAAGCTTTGAAACTTAAAGGAAAGTAGTGGGATGTCTGTAAGGGATTGAGATCGATGGTTCTTGAAACGTAGTTCTAGAAAATGGAACTTGTAGCGGAAAGGGAGAAATAAGGGTGTAGAATAAATAACGCTTTAGAAGAAAAATAATCCAAGGAACATAAAGAAAGAGACTTGGTAAATATTGGGATTGGAATGGCTTACGAAATAGGACAGAGTGGTAATACTAGCGAAGTTCTTTGAAATTCTTCGAGGAGACATTCGACATCGCTGAGAGGTTATCCAGAAGCTAGTATTCTGAATATACATTCCTTAGGAATCATTTTTCATTACTCTAAACGTACGGAAATTTTTGCTGATCTTGAGAATTTACACAAAGGCTTATTTTTTGCCGCATTCCTGCATGTTTGATGACTGAAGACTTATCATGACATGGAACTTTCCTATATGAGAGTACTCTCACTACTATAACGATGTTCTTACTTTCAACATTTTGATTAATAGGAGAAAAACTTAATCAAATACTTACTTTTAGAATATAGTTCGAAAAAATCAATTGGGAGAGTTTGAGAAATACCAGTAAACATGACCATCAGTATTGTACGATAGAGAAGATAAGAAAAGGTGAATTGGCGCCAAAGAGTTGCGATCGGCGGTTGATGCTTGTGCTATTGAAGCTCGGCAACTTGCAATGACTCGAGCAATCTTAAGAATAAAGCTCAAGTAATAGAGCTATCTGAGCTCTTATATAATCGATGGAGTAATAATAAAAATTTGATTGATATTTTTCCTAAAAGAAATTAAGATTTTAAGAACAATATCTTCAATTTTCATTACATATTAAATTCGTATAATTCTCTTGTGCGATGATAACTTAGTACAATTTGATCAGAATATATGATAGTGTTAAAAGACGCGGTTTATTAATAATTCTTTAAAAAATATTCAAAAACATTACTTTAATTTTGGTTATTATCCTCCTTTCGTAGTTATTAAACTATGGAATGAGAAAAGATGGGTATTTTTCCATTGAAATTTGTTGAATAATTTTTAGTTAGCCGTAGGTATTTCAGGGAACTTGAAATCAAGACAGTGCTTTTATAAGTATTCATATACCTACGCATAGTGAAAATATAGAAGAAATAGGAGATGAGAATGTAATTTGTTACGATATACTGCATATATCTTTAAAATCAAGCTAAATATGGCTCACAAAATCGAGGCGTTTGATTTAATATGTAGCCTTTTTCCTGAAAAACTTATCCGTCAAAGTATGCTGTTGAATTAATTTTAGTTTCCATTTAATTGATATTATCATTGAAAAATATGAGAGAAAGTTTACGGAGCATGTTTCTGCCGACATCAAGAGATGGAAACTAGTTTTCATATAATATCTTTTTCGATTGAGCTACAAATTACATTTTCATAAACTCGCTTTGTTCGAAATGTTTTCTATATTACGGGAAAGAAAGAAACTCACGAGAAAATTTTTATTTTTCACTTAAGCAGCAGCTGCTTCCACGTCTAATGATTTTGGAAAAATTAGAGAATCCATCAGCCATTAACAAATTATGAGTATTCTTTTGTGGCATTATTTTCAAATACTACGAATAAAATGTTTGACACTCCTGACATTGTCAAGGAAATAGAATTTTACGGAAAGCAAACTAGAGATACAATATTCTTGTTTCTTCTTTAATTAACGAGGTCTACAGAAATTATGATAATCTATTTTTTAATTAAGTTGGAGCTCGAGTTGAGCAGCACTAGTTGGTGCCAAAAGGCCGTTTTCATAGTTCGTTAAGCCAACAAAGTTATCCAAAGATTTCCTGTCACTCATTCGTTTATTCAGTAGAAGTATTTGCCTCTAAACGGTAGAATGTAGCTCCGATTCCTAGAACCCAAAGTCCGACCTAGTTTTAATGACCGTTGGAACAAAAAGACCGTTATCCGCTCGTAGCTTAAGGGGATGCGTCATGTTAACAAAGGAGGAGCAGCAATTGCAAATTTTAGATTTCTAGCAATTATGTGATAACTATTGTAGTGAATGTATTCTACCTCGTAATTTTCTCATTCGAAATTTTTGAACTTTAAAAAGTCATTTCCAATTACTTCTGAGATCATTGTTTGAATTTAGAATAAATATATTATATCTCTTCTCTCTATAATTTAACTGTTTGCGTTATAACTCCCCATATCGATAGATTATTTGACTAGTGATGAACTGGAAGATTATAATTAGTAGAGTTATAAAAAAACTGGCTTTTTACAACATTTTGAAATTATATAAAGAATTTAAAATAAAATAAATTGAAGATATTCAGCCTCATCAGCATCTATTGCAAATTATGATTATCTAAATCATATGATTTCCGTCCGTTTCGAAATTATTATTTCTCTCGTTTTTGTAAGAATTATTGTCGCGTAAATTGCACAATGTATCAAAAACTTCATTTTTATCACGTTCTACAATTACTTTTTTATAATTTAAAAGAATTCACCACCTTAAATGAAAACTGGTAATGATTACAAAATGCCTTGTATCAGGATGTAGACAACGAATTGTGTATAAATTAATAATCGATCGTAATGGGTGTCGAAGATTCGCGCTTCGGAAAATTGCTTTCAACCAATTTAGGAAATATATTTTTTAAGGAGTAGGGAACTAATGGAGGTTGAAAAAGGGAATGAACTGAGGAAAGGGGAAAATGTGTTGAAGGGATCGTGAGGTGGAAATTGGCCCCGCTTTTGGGGTGATAATTAGAGGTGGGCGTGAGATAAGGGTCGCCAAACTGTGTTCACTTCCGAAAGTGCCATTCTAGCGGCTACTCACCATCTCCTAGTTTACTGTACTCTGTTCACCTCTCGCTGACCCAATTCCTAGGATAATCCGTTGCTCGGAGAAATTCGGGAGTAGCCGACGGTTTAAGGAAAATACGCTCTAAAACCACTCTCCTCGAAGAATATGTCAAAGAACAAAATTGATATTTCCATGCGCATCATCTAATACAAATACGGATTATCCAAAAAGTATCTATTTCGTGAAATCGCACACTTAAAAAAACTCATGTATTAATTAATAATAATTATTAATATTATATTGTTAAAATGTTCCAAAAGTGTATGGAACCTTAATTCTGAATGTTAAGACTTTCCAAAATTAGTGCTTTAATTTTAATTCGCTATCAATTCTGAAATTGGAAATACAGAAGAGCGGATCTTTGCTGTGATATCCCGTATCAAAAAAGTGAAATTGAATAAATTGAAAGAACAAGAAGATTTAATAAACCAAGCAATAAGGAAAAGCGATTCGTGAATTTGTGAATAAAATTAAAAAAACTGGGTCCGTACTTAACGAGATATGAAGACGACGACCAGGAATAGAAAAAACAAATTCGATTGTTGTTCCTTCGTGAATCAACAACTTCGGTTAGGAAAGGTGGTATGAGACAACATTTCCTACAGTGTTCCTGTACTTCCGTGTTTTGTTCAACACTTCAAAAAAATCTCATCACATTCAGTCACTTCACATTCTTCATGAAGTAGATTATCTTATAATTTAACCTCATTCTAAAAATGAAAATTACTCCACTTTTATTTTGACCAAAACATGTCCAATTTTCTCATCTCATTTAATCAACGAAATGAATGAATAAAAAGGTTTTTAGATGAAACGATTAAAAATAGACAAAAGAGTAGGATTATGAAAAAAGCCGTAAAATTTACATTAGAAGAGGTTTGTGATTTTATCTACCTTTATGATTTTTGTCCAAAATTACTGTATTTAAGATTTTCCCGAATCTTTCGCCTACTATAATAGCGAATAGGATATAAAAAGTGTTGACGGGGTGAGGAATTTAAGGAAAAGAGACTAGTTAAACAAGCGAAGGTTGAGTTGATTTATTATTAAACTCATCTCCATTAATATTCGAATGAATTCTTCTCCGGAAGATTTGGTGCTCGGTGTTTTGGGCACTTGGAAATAACTAGCGTGAGCTTTGCTAGTTTCTAAGTGACTTTTATTTGGAGCTCATTGTAATCGAGGAAGTAGTCTTAAGAGTATAAGCAATTTAACTTTTCACGAAGTTTTTTCGAGCCAATTTTTTCCCTATCCCAGCAATACAGAAATGAAACTTCTTCACACGAGATGAGTTAATATTTAGAGACGAACTGATAAAAGGTCCAAGTTGTGCAGCTAATAATTTTGAAATTTAATTAAACTAATACTTAGATTAAAAGTGTTTCCGGCTGCATTCTTTAGGATTCTGCAATTGAAAGCTATTGGATACTCTCCCTAGAGCATCTATTTATTCAGGATGTTTTCACATGATTCTATATTTGATTATTCTTACGGATAATCTTGTTTGCATGCTAAGTTTATTATTATTACATTATTGTACATGTATTATTATTACATTATTGTACTTCCTGCTGAATCTCTTTAAGATTTTCCCATTTATATATTTTTACTGAAGCTATATAAGAATTCCATTAAGTTCTAAAAATAATTATGAATATTTCGTATTTTATTTCAAAGATATACCTAAGAACTTTATGAAGTGTGGTTTTGCTCCTTATTGTACCATAAACAATTAAATTCCTAGTAATGAAAGTTGAAATAAAGTTGAAAAATCTTTTATTTATTTGGATATTTTCTTATTTCTTATCTATATAAATTATTTTATTAGCAGTAACTTCTGCAGCTAGAAAATTCCTTCATTTTTCAGCCGTTAATAATAAATAAATATAATACCTAATCAACTCTATAAAGCTTAATAAGCCTGCAGTGGAAAACTCTATGTAGTATTCGCTGTAAAGGCACAATCGTCCTTTGACGTTCGAAAAATTCATTTCCCGCTAAATTGAAGGGATTGATTGCATATTCTCTGCTAAATTTATTGCTGTTCAATTTTGATTCCATAGGCGGCCAAGAATTGTATGTAAATTCTAACTTAATAAACATCCCTGAATTTTAATTGACATCCGCATGTTTGCAACTGCTTAGCTCCCCCTCTTGTCACCAGAAAAAGAAAACTTAAAGAAAGTCAGAGTGACTCAGAATGTATATGGATCAGCTGCGGAGATTCGTTGGTGCTAAATCGGAGCGACTCAAGTGTAAGTCCAGTGCCTCTTTTCGAAGTCATCATCTCATTCTCGCCTCTTCTCAGCCAATTCTCCTTTCCCAACATTCTTTTCTTTCCCACCTCTCATTTAGTGTCCTTCTCGTTGAAGCTGCGTGCTCTCGAAAGCCTATCTGCCTCTTTGTGCTCCAACTACGTCTCCAATTTCGCATCGATTCCCCCTTTAGCGGGATACGTTTTGGTCTGGATTGATGCCAATGGAGTTTGGGGGCGTAACACATAAATTTTAGACCGCTTCACCTACTTTTTTCATAACACCGAGTTGTAATTTTGAAAGAACGCTGAGAACGGAAAAAGAGGATTTTTGCACTTAAAAATTAAGCGGAAAGGAATGTTTACGTGTACGAATTAATGCCGGTTTTACGAGTATTGCGCGTGTGGCCGTTAGGTTTATTTACGTAGCAATGAAATGCGCTTTAACCTAGTTCTTTCGAGAATTTTAACGTTGATTTCGTAATTCTTGTTGTGCTCGGAAAAATTCCTGGTGAATTTTATAGCAAAGATTAAACTGCTTCATGAATACTAACTGGAAAAATTTTCATACTACTTTCCGAAACACTGGAGTCATTCATTATATATTTATGAACCAAAATTAGCGTCACCTTATATAAAAGAATATACGTGTCGAATGATTAGAATGGTTTCATTTAATTATATCGAAATCCAAAATGATAAATGGAATTTATGGATTGGAGTATTAAAAATGGATTTAAAATTCATCTTAACACTATAAAAATCGTTTTCCCATGAAATAGAAATATTCCTCAACTATAAAACTATCGAGGGACTATAAGTATAGATTTCGTTTCAAATATTCAGTGGTAAAAAAAATTCACCTAGAAATTGGGAAGAAGATGTAATAGCACCTCAGATAAGCGATATAATTATAATTAAGGGGCGAAATTCGGATAATTTAACTTCGTGCTCGCTCTTTTTTCCATCTAAATATACATTAATACCCTGAAAAACCGCCTTCGGGCGTATGGTAGGGAATATAAACATAGTGCTACTTCCTAATCTATTACTATTAAATTTACAGTTTGCATTTCAGTGATTCAGTAAATTTTCCTTCTTTCAAATGGAAAGAAACTCGTGGTTTACCAATGTACAGTGCTTTCAAACATCAACCGTTGAGAAGTTGAATGACCTTTGATTCATACTCCCAATTACGTATATCTTCACCCGTCTATTCGCATCCACTTACCTTTCCAATGCGGAATCAGTATGATGAAGGCGAAAGCTGCATACTCCGCCATTAGAGCGGCATCAGCAGCAGCTATTGCGGTCAGTATGCGGTTGACGGGTGCGGGAGCAAGGTGCGGTCTCGTGAGGACGGCCACGTTGAGAGCGTTGGCTAGGGTGCCGAGGACGCAGACGGTGAGAGCAGCAACGGGGTGCAGAGGACGATACGCCAGCAGCATTCGACGGAATAGCGATTCGGAGCTTCCGCAGTAACAAGGCCTAAGTATGAGAGAAAGAACTCATAAATAACAGATGTATCTTTGTTGCTACTATTTTGATAGATAAGCTAGTTATCCTGATACATGTATGCATAAGTGATTGAGATGACTTTTACTGAAAGTCACTCTGACAAAATACAGTAAGAGCAATAAAATTCAAATGTTCAGTTTTTTCGATAATATATAGTACTAAGGGCTCGTGGTCTCTTAGCTGATAGGGGCAAGATAGTGAAAAGGGACAGAGCAAAGATAGCATATGAAAGTAGAGGCAGAATTTCATTTTGAGATTAAAGGATACAGATTCCATTTGTGTGGGGTCTTGTAAGCTACTTATTTATTGGGTCGGAGATGTAATTAAATGACCTTATTCCCAGTTAATTCATGAAATTTTCTTCTTTATTTATTAAGGAATAACTTCACGTTTCTTACAGTTTCATGTTAATGTCTTTCATGAAATATTCTAAGCAAGAATTTGAGATTTTTCAGGCAGAACGATCTATTAGTATCTTCTTTATTATGGATTATAGTTATCAGTTAATGAGTCATTGAGCGGTAGCCGATTACACTGAAGAATGAAATGGTATGAAATATAATTGAAGAACTTATCATAGGGAAAATGTACTCAGCTGAATTATTTCCTTTCGATTATTCCGAAGGATTTAAATTTTAAGAAAGTAACTATTGTTTATGCAGAGTTATAAGTGGAGAAAGAATATCAATAACTTGATCCCTTGTTTTTCACGATTCTCATGACGATAATTGCTTGGAAAATATTCAAGTATTACTTAGATTTACGTATTTAAATTAAGTACTCAAGCGTACTTGGAAGTAAGACGTAAGCGGAATTATTTCAGTATAATACGAAATAATAACATTTTCAATAAGTGTCCCAGCGATGAAATTGGCTGTCCATTAAAGTTAATGAGGGATTTACTGCAAATATTTATTTTTATCTTAAAGTTGTAATTAGAGAGATTGTTTATACAGAATAAACTACTGAAAAGGAAATGGAAGAATTTACTTACTCGTTGCTTTTCTTCACGCTTTTATTTTTCTGTCTCTGGACCACCGATGAATTATGTCGACTTTTTCTACTGTTGAGAATATACTGCACAGCTGTTTCTGAAAATAAAAGAATTGTAGAAGCAGTCGAACATGACAGACAGTGGAAGATATTTAATTAAAAGAAGATTAATATAGCTGAAAATTCAAAATGTTTTATTTAAGTCCCAGAGGTTAAGGACGAGATATACATACATAAACTTATTAGATTAAATTTTTTCAAATGCTCAAAAGAAGACGAAAAATGCGTCCATGCTTACTGATAGCCTTGTCAACCAAAAAGAAGATGACGAATTACTATAAAAATCTAGCGAAGTAGAAAGAT
Organism: Pachydiplax longipennis; assembly: GCA_036926295.1. Taxonomy (NCBI): domain Eukaryota; kingdom Metazoa; phylum Arthropoda; class Insecta; order Odonata; family Libellulidae; genus Pachydiplax; species Pachydiplax longipennis. The sequence continues at coordinate 42,819,657 of JAVFKF010000015.1, forward strand.
AAAATGTGCGGATGACTTCTAATATAAATTGAGCTAGGAGGAAGTATAATTTGATGAGGAAAATTTCTAATGAAGAAAAAATGAGACGAAAGAAAAAAATTAGTTGATAAAGTAGCGGAGAAGCGGAAAATGTGTCCAATTATAAGAAGGGTTGGATTTCCAAAAGTCACTCAAAAGTGAAAAGTTTCGGACCGGCTTTGAATGGAAATCATCAAATGGCGCTTCAATTAAAATTCCAATCATTCCCTTTGGCTCAACTAAAAATAAACCTGATGACGCTGCGAGACTTTTTCCATTTCTCACGCTAACATGAACAAGTTGGGTAAAAGGAGGTGTCACCATTGCCATTCACGAATCCCCGATTTGATGAACGTCGTAATGAATGTGAGAAATAATTTTCTAATTAAGAAATAATTAAACAGCATAACTTTTTAATGAATTTCTTTTACCTTCTTCCTTTGAAAAAGAAGAAGAACCTCTCCTACTTATTTATACTTAACGAGTTTTAATGACTTATATTTATTTCGATTTCAAAATTTTTCAAAATATCAAATATACATGTTTTTAACGTTTGTATGTTCATATGTAGTTCAAATTTTTACAACTCTGGTAGAATTCAGAAGCGGAGGGATGGATACGCTGGATATCAATTCTCAGCCGATATAGGAACATGAGATTATTTTTAGTTTATAGTATGCTCTTTATGAGAATGAAAAATATAGTACTTGTTCATTTTTATTCTTACATACATTCTCCCATTTATTATCTGTAATACTGCAACAGAATAGAAATAAAATTTTAGATTTTTTCTGTTAAATATTCCTGAATGAAGGCTTCATAAGATAAGATAATAAGAGTGCTTAGGAATTAAATCTATTTATCTGAAGGGGTATAAATTATATGGGGTACGTGGTGGAACTGAGGAAATTTTTATACATAGAAAATCGATGAAAGTTAATCGTAAATTGAATGAGACGCATTCTCTGTTGAAATTAAGCAAAGTCGAAATCATCTCTCAGCATAGGAAATAAATGTAGCCACCAGAGTTGAAATTGGTTTCCTGACGAATATGAGTACTGTATGAGTTGAAGTATTCAATATCAACCGAATAATATTGGAAAACCTGGGGCAACTCCTATTCGTGAGGAAGTCAAATCTTCATTTGACTTACAGGAAGCAGTCATAGTCTCTCCTGCACGTCTACTTTTATTACTTCCATGACGTTCTTCATCGAGAACGGAAAAGACCAGACTTGAAAATTCATAGAAGGCTATTCTTTTTAATAAAGCCCCCTGGATGCGCATCCTAGAAAACTGGATTTATTCCACATACCTAACGTGCGGAATACCAAGAGGAATTTAACCTCACCTCTGTTTTTCTCTTTCCACGGAAATCCGCCTGCCCCCCCTCCGATGGTGATGTTAAACAGGTAGTCCACATCCCCCGCAGTGAGGTTGAGGAACTCTGCTATGAGAGAGGCGTTCAGATTAACGCTCTTCTCCTCTCCATCGCCCTTGACTCCGTCTTCTCTCCATAGAGGTCCTCCCCTGCGCTTTCTGTGTTGGCGTGGGGTGGGCGGGACTTCCGTTGGGACCCAGCTTTCGCCCCAAGACACTGGCAGCGTAACAGTTGTATTGGAGAGGATGGGAGTTGGGAGGGCTTGTAGGGCCAACATGTTTTCCAGGCGAATCTGAGGAAAAATGAAGGAATTTTTAGCAGTTCCGACACATCTGTGATTTTCGGTCGTGTCGAGGGAGAAACAGCGATATCCGAGGAATATAATGATACTAGCCTCGGGCATCCACCGATGATGGCGCTTCGATTCTTTCGGAAAACGAGTGATGGTGCGTGTAAATGTTCGGCTTTAATAACGAAGAGCTCTCCGAGATATTAACGATGTGTAGGAGTCCTTTTTTATAAATCAATATTTTGCTTGAATCGGTGATCATTGAGTAGAAAATGATTTTAAAATATGTATACCACAAAGATGAGAAACCGTTGATAAAGATTGCTGCATTCACACAAATAAAGTTCGTATACGACGCATTATAAAGGGGTGATAGCCTAGTGTGTAGCGCATTCGACTATGGCTGATGTGATCCCGGGTTCGATTCCCGATAGGAGCATTGTGAGGAATAAAGCAGGCAGTTGGAACTCTTTTAAAGATTCTTCTACTACATATAATGAAGAAAGAGAATGTAATTAAATGCACATAACCCTGAAATGGCATTTGTCGGACTAGGACCTAATATGAATGAGGAAGATTGTTGATGCAACTTCATTGGTTAAAGTACAGGAAAGGATGTGATAGAAATACCAAACAAGCAATCTATGAATGGTGAGTTTATAATAATTCTTTTTGGAAATTAATTGAAAATATTTTGATGAATGTAGTTGATTCTAAATTATCACGGCGCTCCCTCGCAGAAAACGCTTCTCTTGAAATAATTCTATTCCATGAATTTCATGAGCTGTCAATCACAGGAAATGGAAAATGCGAGAAAAATATGTTTGGCTGAAGTGGCGTTGCAATGGAATTCGTGAAATATTCGAGTAGAACTGCACATCAAAATACAGACATCACGAAGAAAATAGCGTTTCAGGGAACAGTGTTAACGAAATGCGTAAATAAAATCACTTACTACTTAGAAACGGAACGAGAATCGTAGAATCATATTCAAATGGAATTACTGTATGAGATAATGTTCCGAAGGAATTGAATGATCAATCATACATAAAAATAATTCCCACAGTCAGTTGAAAGTTTCTAATTTGAATCCAGAATGAATAATTAGTTTGAAAGAATGAAGGCGCAGAATTAATAAACAGTGTTTAATAAAAGGCAATATTTTGACAGGAAGACGAGGAATAAATACAAAAAAAGTGATAATTTACGTAGTACATAGTATAGTCTACATAGCTGCATCCATTTGAGGATCTAGCTATACGGCATCGTTGGTTACACGTGGTCAGCGCATCGACAACGTAATCTTCCCCATGTTGAGCCCGGTACAGCTTTTGAAAGCGAGCGCATTACCCACTTGGTTATCCGGGAACTAATAGTAGAAGTATTATTAAAAGTGTTTCGACAGCCAAGCTCATTTCCCAGATTTAAGCTCCCACCAGGAATTGAACCCGGGATCGCTTTCACAAGAGTTGAGAAGCCGAGCTTTTAGCATAATTATCTATCGACATTCAATATGTAAACATATATCACCTATATATTTACTTCAATTTCAAACCTACGTGAATTAGCAAAAGTACTTTTTATGTACCACTTAAACGAATTTGTATACAGTCTGAATGGATTAGTTTCTACACAACGTAGATCATTCACTAATGGGTGAAATCGCTACCAACTTGGCTATCTGTGAGTCTCAGGAGGATTAATAATTCATACACTGATTCTTATACGATGGCTAAGAATGCTTGCCAATAACATCCAGAGTGAGTGAAATTATAGCAGCATTAATGGAAATTTCAAGTAGAGTAAGTGACAGAACCAAAAGCGATTCGCTAAGGAAGACAAATATAAGGGAAAGCACCCATGGGAGTTCTTACCACTCGAGAAAGAAACCAGCTACCATGGAACGGACATCTCAACGGAATGAATCAAAACAGAAATACAAGAGAAGAAATGGAAACACAATATGAGGGGAGAAGAAGCAGAAACCATCTGAGAAGGAGGAGACGGAAAGGATGAAAAAGTTTGGAAAGTAAACGGAGAAGACAGAGAAAGAGATGAAGAAAATGACGAATGACCGAAGAAGGCGAAATAAAGCTCAAAGAATCCACGACGGCAATTACCTTAAGGAAAGAATCAGAACAATATAACGGATTATCTAGGAGTTATACATATACTTTTGTAATACAGGAAGTTCTCGTTGAAATTATTCAAGCTAACAGCTAAAAATATACATAGTCAATAATATAGCTAGATTCCACAAGCATAAAAGACTTCATCATCCCAAGATTTTTACACGTTGTTGTATACAAAATCACAACATACTATCATTTTTACGAAAAAGAAATTCAGGAATTTGGATCGGTTAGAGATTTTGGATTTTGGACAATGGTTACCCTTCACCGTCTCCGCGTCCTTCTTTGGCCCTGTAACTCTAAGAATCGAACATAAATAAACAGACTGCTCCATCCGCGTGATTCGATCGGAAAGTGATTGAAAAGCCGATTTTCTGAAATCAGCGAAGAACGACCTCGGCGAGAAATTTATCTGAAAGGGAACCCGACTCGACTGATGAGCGTTACCCATAAATCCGATTTGGAAGACGTTTCGGGTAGTGACGGAGATTTCACGAAGTTTCATTTAAAAGAAATTCACAATATTTCAAATGAAATGCGAAGCGAAAACTCCTAAAAATTCGCGAAATGTATTCTCACGGAAAGATCGGGATTCTGGGACCGAACCCATGATATATATAGTAGATATATTCTACGATAGATAATAATATTATAGTATCACATAATGATTTCTCTTCAGATCGGTTTCAAGGAAACGCAAAAATGTAGTAAGGGACGATTTGGAAAAATAAGGGTGTTTTTATTTCTCTATATATTTACTTAAATACAATTTGAGTTGGGGTATAAATGTTTCTTTAATGATTAACAAATATCTTATGAGGAAAATTCCCTCTCGGAAAAAGATTGAATGTAAGTTAACCGATGTGAAAGTAAAAGGTAAGCAGGAAATGAGGTTTTCTTATTAACTTTGTATGAGATAAAATATAAAGGAGAAAAACTATATGGATTTATAATTTTTCATCTAGAATCCTAATTCGAAAGTTGTTCAAAATTCTTCTTAGCTAACAAAGAAAATGGTTTAAATCAAATGTATTTCACGTCAATAATGGAAAATAATAATGGAAAGTTAAATATGCTTGGATTGAAAGAATTGAAGGTAAGGTAATAGTCCTGGAATAAAAAAAATTGAAGGTTCTCTGCTACTTAATCAAAGAACTTATTCAGGTTAAAGATGTTGAAAGGAAATCAAAACCATTCTTCATTGAACGGAAAGAGATATATAAAGGTGCTGCAGGTATCAATTTTTGAGCTTTAGATCCGGAAAAGGAAGATTGAGCCTTAACGGAAGACCGCAGTTAGTCAGTAACAGCTAATGATATTCAATCTACCAGCAATCAATGAAATTACTTACATTTAAAGTTACTTAAATGATATAATAAAAATAGTATACAAGAATGATGATGAAATGAGGAAGAACTCGTGGAAGAATATAATAATGAACTAAATAAACATAGAAAAATGAAAGTATAGGATTGAGTTCCTCTGTTATTAAAAATACATTGTAAAATTTATCAACGAGACATTCTAGAACATTCTAGAAATTCCAATTATTTGGAATGGAAAAGCGATAACAACTTCGGATGACAAAATGTTATTTGGCTTGCTCTTCCAGTCGATTTCCCATGAGAAATCGCTTTTGTGCCGTTCAAAGTGTAGGTCTACTTACTTTTATATTAAAAAAATTGAAGTGTGATTTTAACAATCTTTGGTAGTAACGAAACCTTATTTTTAGGAGATATAGAAAACTTAATTTTGATAGTAACCCTTGAAATCGTGGATTGTTAGCATAGTCTTAAATTTTTGTCGAATTACAACTCCGTGAAATGTTATTCTCCTTTACATATCTTCAAATTATTTTTCAGCAAATCAAATATATGTTCTTCAAAAGTTACGTTTAACAAGTTGAGTTTAACATTTCGTAAAACAACGCGAATTTGAAGGCGATATTAACACATTCATCGTATATTTACCATAGAATCCATTCAAATGCATTTTCAGCCACCAGTTTAAAGAGGAGCATGAAACAATATCGAGATACGCGAGAGAAAATTTAATTTCCCACAATTTTTGAGCTTAAAATTATTGGTAAGTCAGAGGTGCTTGCCAAAAAACAATAAGTTTTTGGTAGAGGAGAGAAAAAAAGAACTCGGCGGTCAATATATTAATAAGTTTTTGGTAGCAAATACTTAAACGGGGTACGACGGTGCCCCTGCAGTAGAGGGAACGTGCTCAACAAATGTGAATAACGGGTTGTCTAAGATCACGGCGCACAGTGGGCTAGAATCGAAAAAAGCTGGCCAAAAATACGAAAACGCTTTTCTTGAGTGCGGACCTCAAAATTTCGCATGATTGATTATTAATAAATCCTGCATACAACTATGGAGGTCATTTACGCTCGATCCTTAGCATTAAATTTATACAGGAGGTCAAAGTTGACCAATTTTTGCGAAAATTTCTCGTTTCCGATTTTTCGCGAAATTCTTCAACTTCGAGTCGATTGTGAACCCAAACTAGGAAAATCATCGAGTAAAATATGATGCCGTATTATACATATGTTTTTTGTCCTTCATAAGACTTAGATTCAATGAGTTCTGTTGAATATTTATATACTTTACATTACAAAATGGCCGACCCTTATTTTGGAACAAAATTTTACATAAAGCGAGGAAAATAGTAGATTGAGACACCGTGTGACACAAAGTTATTTACACCACGATAAGCTACAAACCTTCTTTAATGGGAATCTGAAATAAAATCTTGCCCCAATTTGCCCCAATAATATATATGTCGACTTTTCGACAACGCTACAAGGCCCAAATCCGCGCGGCGGAGCACCGTCCTCCGTTACGCTCTCGTGTTTTGAGTGGAACAACGAACCAATACGATTCTGATTCGTTCTCTTTGTATATTTTAAGCATTATTATACTTCGTACATATGTTAGATATGAATGTTCATTAGAAAGTCAACATTTCTTTTAGGGTGATAATTGAAGAAAGAATCGGATCGGGTGAAGAAGCATTCAGTATCAAAATCACAAACATGGTTATCTAAGATATGTACGAAGTATAATAATGCTTAAAATATACAAAGAGAACGAATCAGAATCGTATTGGTTCGTTGTTCCACTCAAAACACGAGAGCGTAACGGAGGACGGTGCTCCGCCGCGCGGATTTGGGCCTTGTAGCGTTGTCGAAAAGTCGACATATATATTATTGGGGCAAATTGGGGCAAGATTTTATTTCAGATTCCCATTAAAGAAGGTTTGTAGCTTATCGTGGTGTAAATAACTTTGTGTCACACGGTGTCTCAATCTACTATTTTCCTCGCTTTATGTAAAATTTTGTTCCAAAATAAGGGTCGGCCATTTTGTAATGTAAAGTATATAAATATTCAACAGAACTCATTGAATCTAAGTCTTATGAAGGACAAAAAACATATGTATAATACGGCATCATATTTTACTCGATGATTTTCCTAGTTTGGGTTCACAATCGACTCGAAGTTGAAGAATTTCGCGAAAAATCGGAAACGAGAAATTTTCGCAAAAATTGGTCAACTTTGACCTCCTGTATAAATTTAATGCTAAGGATCGAGCGTAAATGACCTCCATAGTTGTATGTAGGATTTATTAATAATCAATCATGCGAAGTTTTGAGGTCCGCACTCAAGAAAAGCGTTTTCGTATTTTTGGTCAGCTTTTTTCGATTCTAGCCAACTGTGCGGCGTTAGAGAGATTTCGCAGAGGCAACCAACAACCCAGAAAGTCGATCTAAAATGCTGCGGTTAATGAATTCTCCTAAACAGTTCATATCTTTTGATTATCAACTTACACTATAAAGTAGGAATATCATCGTTTAACCTCCTATCATCAATAATCAGTAACAAACGAGCGAATAAAGTTTACTTCCTTTCGGAAATTCTGATCATGGCTCCTGACTCGGGCAATTATCCATGGCCTTCCAATTAAACACTTTGGAGTTCACTTTATATTCAATTCACGGTGTAGGGAGAGCATCTGGCTCAGTTTAAGGTAAAGTGGCATTATAAGGATTTATTCATTTAAACAGATTTTGGGCGACGGTATTTGTTGATTGTTGTATTTAAATTGTAATCCCATATTGTGGAAAATAAGGAATTTAGAATGTATTTCAGTTTTGAGTTGAATATTTGTGTTATTCTATTTAAAGTTGTGGAGAGAGGTGAGATTTTATGGAATGTGTATATTTCGGAAGTTCTGGTGTGATATGGAACGTTAAAAATCCTTTTGAATGTTTTACATTCACATCTATACAGCTTTCGTAAATAGATTTTGTATGTGTAATGCCAAGTGGGTGATGCATAGTTGACCATAGGTTGTATAATTGATAGAGACATTAGGAGTTTGGTTTTTATGGTTTCTTTAGATCAATTAAAATAGTATACCAGATTAGGCGAATTTGGTTTTTGTTGCCTTTTTAATGTTGTTTTCAATATTTTCCTTCCAGGTTAATTTACGTCGAGTAAGACACCTAAATTTTTTTCGTATTTCTTACTTGAGATATATTCTCCCTTCCATCTGAGATTTGATGCGTCTTTTATCCTAATGTTCCTACGGTTATGCATACGCGTTTATCAATGATCTCGTTAACTTTAAATGTTCTCTCTTCTCATAGTAGCCCTGCTTTATCCCTTTATTTGCAGATTCTGATTTTATGAATATTTCGTTTCACTTTCTTTCTTTCGACTCAGTTGTAAAGAGTAAATATTAAATTTTATATTCGAGTTTACCTTCCATATCCTATTTGATTTTAAGTTAATTTCTGCACAGATATTGTCGATAAGGGGAATTGTAATTAAATTCTATGCGCAGGATCGTTTTAATATGAGACAATTTTTTTAGAGCATTAATAATATCTCCTTAATAAATATCGTGTTATACAATTAAATGCCTGATACAAACCACAACTGTTATTTAATAGTTAATTTCTCGTAAATATAATTTATGTTTTAATTTGAAAATAAATCATTTGTACATGCAAAAACAAATTTATCACTATTAATTGAGATTAATTAGTGAAATAACTTTCCAGAGCTGATGTTTCAAAATTTATTAGTTTTTATGAATATCCATTCAAATGTACGAGTATGTGTATAAAATATACATGTAAAATATATCTGTAATGTAAAATATGTACATTTTTTAACTATTTTCACCATCTGTGCAAAACCCTTTGACATTTGTCAATGGCCAAAATAATACACAGCTGCATATTTTTAGGAATGGTTGCATAGAAATGCTAATCCGGAAGAGATATCACTTCTATTTAACGTGTGTTTGAAAAGTGGATATCGAAAAAGTCACATATAAATTTCCGAAATTAATTTGATAGAATAACTTCTGTATATATTTTATATTATTCCATCTATTTTAATGTTTGGGTATTTTTGTAGTATGTATAAATGCAAATTTATTTGTGATTTGTATTGTTTCCTTTTTATTAGTAAATGATTTAAATGTTCCCATTTATTGATTTTATTTTATGTATTTTTTAAATGTTATTTACTTTTGTGATTTCCATGTTATACACAGATTTTCATTACATCTTTTAGATTGTATTTTCAGTAGGTTTGCACAGGATTTTTACACCCTCTTTCTTTATGGATGTTTTCCCACTATGGTTTTTTTCTTGGGATAATACCTTAGGTTGCTTATACATCCACTCCTAAAGATTCTCCAGCCTGTTTCTATTTACAAATTTACATTTATGAATATTATTGACTACAGGCTTTATGGAAAAAAGGACCTTTCAGTCTCAATCTCACGTAAATAAAGACCTTTAAGACAATTGTACAGTAATGTCGTCAATGAACGTCAATGACGGCGAAGCGGCGTAAGTTTCTGACCCTTAATTCTTTTTGTTTATTTGATTTATCTGTAGTTGAAATTAAAGGGTTCTATTAAAAAGGAATTAAGTATCAATAATGAAATGATTTGAGTATTTATCCTTGGTTGTAAGACTATATTTCAAGCGGAGGGAGGAATTTAATATCGCATATTTATAATGTAGTTTTGCTAAGAAAAATCTGTACTACAGATATATTTTAAAAAATTACATGATCAGAATTTTTTTCGTAAATAATCTAAATTAAAAAACATGAATAATTTCATTACATTTTTATTTATGACCAGCTTTCGATACCAAAAGCCTTCTAACTCATTTGATCGAAATTTCAGCTACAGCTTCTCGCATGCATGAATGAGTAACTTGTTTTAATGTCACAAAAGGTGCATCAATTAATTAAGAGGACGATATCTAAATACCCTAAAACGTTGGAAGTCTTAATTAATGCATGGGCAATTAATTGAGGCAATCAAATATTCGAACAACACCCAACATCTCAATCATCAGTAAATAATAATCAAATCAAGGCGAAAGTTTCATAATAATGATGAATAAATACAATCTACCGATGTCGTTTGTTATTGTTTCAAATAGATATCAACGCTTAGGAGCCCTGTTAATTTCCATCGATATCAACAAGTGTAGATCTTTACAAGAAAACTAAAGATGGACGTATTTTCAAAAGATAATTTAATTTAATTTTACTTTGGTTACAATTCAGGTGCTTTCGCGAAAATATTTAACTCTTAATTTTTATTATCGCCGTGTTAAACTTTTGACCATGCTGTACAGAACAATTTAAGACACTATATAACCTTCCATACGTTTTTCACAAACATGGATAAATTTAGTCACTTGTAAACCATTTAAGTTCATAATGCTGTAAGATATTAATATCAAACACTATTATTCAACATTAATTGATACGTTTTATTAAAAATTAATATTAGACATTATTATTAGACATTATTATTGAATATCAGGTAGGTTAAAACAAATTTAGAAGATGGTTTAGCACCACCCAATAAGGATTTGTCCGTTACCATTTATATGAATCAAGTAAATTATTGTTAAGTTACTAAGCAATAGTACGATAAAACCTCCCATGGACTTACTATGGATTTGATGGAATAACACTGCTGATTCAGTGAAAAAATGTTATAATGTAAATATTTGGTCGGTAGAGATATGCAAATCGTTCTTTTTTGAATCTAATTCAATTCTAGTGGAGTAAATCGTTCAAACTTCAAGTAGAATTGACTACATATTCAATTCGATTTGACACACGAAGCTTTCTTTTTTCATTTAAGATTTCTTAACTGAAATTCACATTTTCTTTTCCTCCTGCTTTTCGCTCTCTGATAAAATAATATTCCAGATTTATGAAAAAGAGAAATATTTCATCTGCAGTCAATTTCATTGATAAATTAGTTTGGCTATAAACATGATGATATAAAATGTACCACATACATTTCTTTATTGACTAGGAATAGATTAATGGTATGTAGTGGTTTAGGATGTATAATTCTATACTTACAAGTAATCATTTAGCAGCATAAAGAAGCTCTATTTACAGAACACCAATGCTTGCCTACAGTAAGGCTTAATAACTGTAATGTGGAGAATTGAAAAGCGAAATAAAAAAGAATAATGAACTCGTTTGCCTCCACTCAATAATTGGATTCTATTCGTAATTTTGAATCTTCGTACAACTCAATTTAACATTAAAATATTGCTGATTTTACTGATAATCACTGCGATTATTTATGAAAAAATTAATGGCATTTCAATGGATTACATTTGTATCCGTATTAACTCCACTGAAATCTATTTCCACGTTCATGAATATAGTAATTAAATTGATTTGCAATTGGAAATATTTTAAGTATATGATTTTATCCTATCAAAATAAAAAATATCAACCAAAACGGCCTTGATGACGTAAAAGTCCATCGTGACAACAAAATAATAAGATGAATCGTAACAACATAACAATGATTTTAATTGATGATGGAAATCAAAATCAATCATCAAATCCTGTAGTTGAAAAATAAAGCCTTCCTGTAGAAGAATTACAGCATCCTTATCATTTTGTTTTAAATAAATTAATATTAAAAATCATGAAATGAAACGGGAGGAGCAATGAATTGATCCCGGAACACAGTGCTCCTTTCCAACAGATGTTCAATGAATACTCACTGGTAGATTTCTTATGTGTGAGCCGTCGTCCTCAACATGGAATTCCTCATCAGAGCATCTTCTTTCTCCCACGGACGTCTCCTCACGACGCTGTCTCCGGAAGCGAGGTGTCTCTCAGCTGAAGGAAGTCACCGAAAAAGGAGAGCCTTCCCGTGAGGTAATGGGGCCAATCGGGAATAGAGGGCTGAGAGGTTAGACTCGGCGAAGATATCTCAAGGGGAAAGTAGACGCTTTCGGTAATCACTTGGGAAATGCGGTGAGCGAGGAACTAAAAGGGGAAAAAGCGAAGGAAATCTTAGCGGTGGGCAATTGGATGACCCTGGGTTTCTTTCAGGAAAACTTTAACACTTTGGAGGGCGTATCATAAGTATTCATGGCTCCACTTTATGCATTTCTCGGGATGTAATTAAAAAGTTGCTCCAGTTTCTTTCACATGATTTCATCCATTTAAGGGTAGATGAACGGGGAGGATTGAGGTAAGGAAATGAGGGGGTGGGAGGAGAGAGGTGAGGCAATCGGAGACAGAAACTCGGATTCACTCGATGAATCGACTTTGGAGCCAACAATAGCAGCACGTGCGCCCCAAATGGCACGAATTCAGATTTCGATGTTTGAGACGTGCTTCAAATCCGTAATGTCAGAGGGATGAAAGGAGGACAGGGTGTTAGGAAGGAGTTGTAAAAGGGGATAAAGAGGGAGATAAGAGATGGGAAAGGGGTAAAAAGAGGAGATAAAGGATGGAAATGGGGAAATAAAAAGCGAATTGGACGAATTTCGAAAGAGGACCTATAAATTTGTCTTTCGGAAAGAAAAACTGCTTTCGAATCGATGAAATAGTGCGGAGAATGTTTCCTTTTGCGGGAGTGTTATGAATCGTTGCTCTCTTCAGGAGCAAATGTTGCAATCCATTTTGAGAAAAGAAAGAAAAATTGGCTAGAGATGGATGTTTGACTAAGCAATATGTTTCTGGTGCTGGTTTTGAATGACGAGGGGGAGTTTCGCAATGAAAACAAAATAAATTTGGCGGAATTTATGATAAAGAAAGAAATAATGGAGAGAAAGGGACAAATATGAAAATATAGACCTCAATACTGAATTTATATGATGATTGAACAAGATGGATATATAAGCTCCATTTCTAAAATGTGTCGACGTAAGCTATAAAGAGAAAAATGAGTTTTATTGTCTTAACTATAAAAATTGCGTATTTTTTTGAATGAATGCTATAAAGACCAACGGAATAGTAGCAAAATATAGCGATTTTATCGATTAGAAACTTTCCTTACGGTGAACTGCCTTGTTACTCTCTGCAAGTGTTGTAAATCTCACACTTTATTTGACAAAAGACATAAATTAGGGACCTGAACGTTCATTTAGATCTGAAGCATTAATTGAGGATTGCAAAAATGAAATAATTTTAAGAAAGTGTTATCTTCTGGAGACATGGCTTCTTTTATGCCTTTTAAAGTAGAGAGGTTGGTGTTATAAACTCTTGAAGAAGGTAAATTTTCAATTTGAGGAAAATCACAGCCTACAGATTGAATTAAGGAGCACGGAAGGAGACAACAGCGGTAGTTAACTGGAAAATTTTTAATTAGGGAAAAAGCAAAAAAAAGAACAATATATTTCTCTCCAGGAGTGGAACAAGAGTATAAGTTTCTTGATTTGTTCCTTTATAAGTCAAGGTTTTAGCTCGACTCCTAAGTATTTTCTTTAGCTAAGACTAGCTAAGATATTATGATTCCTTTCCTTCAGTTTAGATTAAAATGACATGCTTTTAAAAGGAAAGTGTGTATAGTGAAACTGGTTTTCTGATTTGTGGGAAGACATGAAGACTTTCACCGTGGTTTCGTGTGATGGAAGCGCTTGGAGAGGGAACTGCTTGGTGATAAATTTCAGTTGAAATGGGGGTAAGGGAAGGACAGGGGGGGGAAGAGGGAGGAGGACAAGATAGGGGTAGCTATTACAAGGAGAGCGAGGGGAAATATGAGAAGGGGGAAATGGTACGAAGGGATAGCAGAAACGTCGATTTTTACGAGAAGGAAAACGCAGTGAAGGTTTAGTGATTGGGACACTGAATCCTAAGGAAAAATCTTCAGCGGAAGATCGACCTTTGGCGGATAGAAAGCCTCATAGACCTAAAAAAAATGAAAGCAAGGTTGGGCATGAGTAAATTTGAACTGACACTCGTTCATAATTGAAATATTTTGAGAATGCCACTTGTTGTGACGATTAGATTATAGACACGGATCTGTCGCAAATTTAGAAGCGCATTTGACTCGTATAATAAGAAATTATTTTTCTCAATGCAGCAATATTAGGATAATTTAAGAAGTTACAATGTAAAAACACGTAAATTCTAAAAATCTATACAGGAAATTCGCTATAACGTAGATAAAGAGACAAAATTCACTCAGCGTTTTGTTTACGACTTTTCCGTAACTATCTCATGATCGTCGCTGCTACTTTTAATAACTTTTCATGGTTAAAACTGCATCTTTCATGTCTTATAAGTAATTTCATGCACGACTGCGTCATCCTTTTCAATTTATATTTCCGTTTGAAATAATTTTTTCAAATACGAATTTCAATCTGTCAAGATAATTTTCTTCAATTCCTTCTCTCACAGCTTTACCTGTATTTCTCTTTGCAATTTCAAAAAATTCTGATACATTCCCTTTATGAAAACGATATAACCAAGAAAATTTTTATAAAATTTATTATCTCCTGCAAATTCTTAAAAGTCACGAGGGATGCCTAGTGCATCTCAATTTTTCAGCTGTATGAGTACATGAATCTGCAAGTGCTCATATCGCATCCTTGATATTGAATTCTTTTCTATATTCTTCCAAACTATTCCATAATTCTTGTAGGATTTTGCAGATTGTCTTTATGAATAATGTATTTTTGTTATTGTGTTACCAATAGCGATCATAAATTAGTCTGATTGGATGAATAATGGAGATAGATGGTGAGAAATTAATTCTAGGATGATTGACAAAAACGGTAAAGAATCATCATGATGGGCTGGGGAATTATCTGATAAACCTGTGTGAATATGTTTAAGATGTCACCAATACATACTTGGATAATAATGGATGGAGTAACTTCTTGCCTCTGAATACTCGACGGCGTGCACTCTTCCTGACCACGTTCAACAGTGTGAGCCCGTTTCTATCTGAGTATTTGCACACACGAGCACCTTCATTCTCTTCTTTCACTCATGTTTGAAAATCATTACTAGTTACAAGAGTGCTTCGAGGAAGAGCGCTCCAAAATAGACGTTTCCTTTTTTCAGGAAAAAAACATTCGTTCACAATCAGCTGAAAAAACTCTTCCACAAACTTTTCTACTTTTCTGAATCAGCATCATGTTTGCTACACAAGCTGAAATTTTTTTGAAACCACGATGAAGATTGAATCTGTGCAGTGACCTTGGGAGTGTTCGCAATTTTCGTCCCAGTTTGAGCAACTGTGAACATATTTTGACACGTGCCTAAGCATTTGGCCTGAAAAACACCCGCCTTCTTCTATATTAAACATAAACATACATACTGGATAGAATCCTAATCTCATTATGAGGGAGGAAGAAGAAGCACAAATTTCACTCGTTACCATAAAAATATCCTGACAAGTAGCGCTTTTAATCCTCTCTTATGACGGAGCTACTACAAAGTTAACGCCAAAATAGTGGTTTTTTCCCTATTCATATTTTTCACCCGCGGTTAGTACAGTTTAAAAGACGTCGATTGCTTTAGACGTTTCACTATTTGCGAAAAATTGGAAAACTTTGAAGATTTTTCAAAATCATAAGCCGTGGAACTGCTAATTCCACATCATTAAGAAAGAACCTTGACTGGAGTACCTTATTCAAATTTGTAAGGAGCTCTACTTTTTCTACCGTAAAATTTTCCTGCTCCCATTTTGATAAAGAAAAGAAACCCCTAATGTTAGGGATATTTTTATGAAAAGAGATTTCGTGTGAATCATCACAACACCATAATTTACCGAAAATCATGATTTTTCTTCATTAAAATATCCACTTTGATGCATAATCGTCAATAGTAATTATATCATAATTGTAATTATTCACGTTAAGCATAATACAAACCAATTGATTAGTAGGAAGCAGTCGTTTTGAGGATAGACCAGTAACAAGAACTCCGAGTTTGTGAATGAGTTTTGAGGTTTATGTATTCAAATCTGTACACATTTTTAGGAGAGCTATGATGTACGTATCATATTGATAGTCTGAACGCGTATTAATGTGCGTATTTATGATTCTGTTGGGGGATTTGTATTAATCGTGTGAGTATAGGACACTATTTTGATTGGTTAATCTTTTCGATTAATAATATCCACCAAGCTGTGCAATTACATTGTATAAACACTTCATGGGTGTCTAGGCGGTGAAATTCCGGATAGCGCACAGACATTTCGACTGCTGTCACCAAAGTTCTCTCGGCCACGCAATACTTTAAGTGCAGCCCAACTAATTTATCGAGCGACCGCGAGTAATGAAAATATTAGAAGCCTTTAGCTTCAGTTATCACAAATGAATTAATGACTTTTCTTATTATGGATCGTATACTAGGATTACGAGGCTTTTTTTATCTCCTAACAGAAGGAAATCGAAACCTAGAAATGTGAAAATTGCAACCTGAAACTCTTACTTAGCAATAGCGACGCTGCTCCTATTATTTTCTTTCATAAAAGAAACAAAAAGTTACAGAGAACTCTAGCTGCCATGAGTATAATGAATTATTGATTATTGCTCCATTGGTGATTAAGAATACGTTATTATTAATTTCAATAAATAATGAATAGCGGCACCAATAGATGAAGTAATTTTAAAATACTTTTTAAAAGATTTTATTCCGTTAAAATGCATTTTATACCTCCTTTCGTAGATTTAGAGTGCTCACGCTTATATTGTTGAAAAAATATTTACAGTTAAGCCGAAAAACTGTAAATGTAGATTTTAGGAAAACAAAGGGAAATATTTTCATGTTTAAATGTTATTATTTCGTCGATTGATGTCGAAAGAGTTTTGAAGGGAAATTCGTGTGTGAGCTTTGATAAAGTCCTCTTCTATTCTCAAGGAAATTTCTCAGAAGCCATTTTGTATTGCTGACACTTTTATGCCATGTTTGAGGATTTCTTCTAGGTCATATCTTAATTGAAAAAGTATAACAGAAGCGACCGATTTCAAAGCAGTAGCCTTCTATGCAACTAGATTTCACATAAATTTATGATTAATTATATGCATTTTTCTCCCTTTTCAATGTTGAAAAGTTTAGAGTACACATAGGCAGGTGTAACTTTATACTAGGAAGAAAATAATTATCTCCATATTATTTAAAATTAGTTAAAATAACATGGATAGCAAGGGCGTTTGCAGAAATTTATAAGCTAGACCAACTGAGGTTAGCGATCTCTCAATAATCTTCATACTGGCGAATTGAAAATTGTGGAACAAGCCTCCCCTAAGATAGCGCAATGTTGTAAATGTAATAAACGTTGTGTTGCTGCCATCAATCGTCGTATCTTATCGGTTCGCTTTAACAGGAAAAGAATCTTATCTGTTTTTAATCCTTGGTTCAGAGTATGGAGGAAAAGGATTGATGAAAGGGAATCGATTTATTGAGCTCTATTATGTATACATATGCTTGGGAGTCATAGTAATAAATCCGAACTACTACACTAACACATCGTATCTACCGAAAGAAAATCTTTTGACTGAACCAATGAAAGCCGAGAGATCGGCACTTGTTTCCTCTATAAGGAAAGATGATGCCACCGATTCGGACAAACTTATACCTTCCTTACAAAGCCTCCCCTAAAACAATAAGGACATTTAAGACTGTTCGGCGAGATAGGTCAATAGATTCAGCAACCTTCTGCAAAGAGGGAGAACCGGTTTCGAGTACAGATCCGATAGACTATTTTCAAATTTGCCTGTCCTTGTGTTTTTAAGCTGTATATGCCATTCCCAAGCTCATATCCCTTTCCTGTATTTTATACTGACAAACAATTTAGAAAGTATAAGCCCGTAAAGTGAAAGGTTTGGGTTCGAGTCCCGGTCCTGTTAGACTTTTTTCAAGTCCGTTTTTCCATGAAATTTTTCCTAGTTTCCTACCTTTACTTGCAATGTCTACTTTCACCCTTTTCCTTGGACTTACGTTTTACTGTTAGTGATTACACATTTGTTGGCATTCACTTCACAATATTTTAAATTGAACTTCACGGTTAATACCTTAATATAGGGTGGAATATATACTCTCTGAAGTACACTTAAATGGAAGAGCACATTCTGAAAGATTTTTTAATCTATTTATCTGTAAGTTTGATCTCTGAACAATTTGAGAAGTCAAGTGTAATTATTCGAGTTATACTGCATACTTCTCGGAATAAGGTGAATTATTGTGCTCACTTGAGAAAAATATACACAGTATATGCGGGAGAATAATAATTAAAATTCTTTGCTTTGGCAGAGGAGCTAAAAGTGGGAAAAGTTAGATAGGAAACCGTATGAGAGATCTCGTTGGAAGGTTTCCCTTTGAACCTTTATCTCTATAGACCAATCCAAAGTGCCGTTATTCGGTTACATTAACGGGGAATGGATTAATATAGAATTATTATGAAAGATGAGAATATAGGGGGTAAAACAATACGTTTTAGTGGCATCGATGTATTAGGAACGTTTATTGGTAGGACTGATATTACATTTTCTTGAATAGACTCACCAATATAATAAAATCATGAACTGGTAAATGAAATAATTGGAATTTGTGCTATCAATGATAAAAATGAATGAAATGAGTAATATTATGAGTATATGAGTAATGAAAAAAGTAATATTTGAGGAATGAATGTCATAAAAAATGGTAGAAAGAGTAGTCACAACGAAATTTAAAATTTCAAAATTATTAGGAATTAATTTTGATAATTATATATCAATTTAATAATTATGTATTGATTGAATAGAAAAATAATTCTCCTTGATGCGATTTTTGTCAGAGTTAAGCCTTACAGTTATACATCTTGGAATCGAAATATCTGAGTAAATATATGAGTAGGATGAAGGTAAAGGTTATTGGAGATTAAACCCTAGAAGTTAAACGCTTGGTGCAAGGAAAAAAGGAAAGGTTTCTGTGCATTAAGAGATGTTTAGATACTAGGTAGAGCTAGATAATTTTTGCTAACTTTGGAATAAATCTCTCTTACAAATATCAATTATCTAAAACTGGGCATTACCCTATGCACTCACATGGCGAATCGAATTTCATCATTATAACAAATTCCTCAAGGTTACGGCCTTCTATACGAATTATTTCAATGTTATCCCTCAGAAACCTAATCTTTTCATGAAATCAATATGTTCCGGCGTAACTTTGTGGAAAGCCATAATAAATTATACAACTTTGTAATTTTCCACGGATTTTTAATATCGGCAACCGGTTTCGTAAGAAGTTCTTACATCTTCAGGCAATAATGAAAACTTTTGCAGCAGTATATATACTATAAGAGGTTGAGGGGAAGGTAGGGGAGGGGAAAGAACATCATGGGGAAATCTGGCTTGGTAAAGAGAGAAGGAGAGAAGGGTTCATAAACAATTGCTCATTAACCTTTTGACCTCAGGCGTCCCACAAGGAAGCGTAATCGGGCCATTATTATTCTTAATATACATTAACGATCTTAATGAACACATCGACAGTAACGTTAGAATATTTGCGGACGACACGGTTATTTACAGAGAAATAAAAAGTAATGACGATAGATTAAGCCTGTCGAATGACTTAGATAAAATAGTAAAATGGTGCGACGACTGGCAATTGGAGCTCAACGTAGATAAATGTTCAGTAGTTAATTTTTTCGAAAGAAAATCCTTTGCCAATCATAATTCATATAGCCTTCGAGGGGAAACATTATCAACTGTCGATTCGGTAAAATATCTCGGAATAACCCTCACGAATAACTTAACTTGGGGTACCCACATCCATAACATATGTGGGCGAGCTCTTAAGAAACTAGGCTTCGTCGAAAGAATAGTCGGTAAAAGCGAAGAAAAAGTCCGCGAGCGATGTTACTTTGCGCTAGTTAGGCCTCACCTCGAGTACGCATGCAGTGTATGGGACCCTGCTGAAAAGTGTTGTATTCGCGAGATAGAAAAGGTACAAAGAAAGGCAATACGCTTTGTAAAAAATTGCTATGATAAATCGGTAAGTGTTACTCGGATGCTTCAGGAGGCAGGATGGGAATCTTTAGAAGAAAGAAGGCTCAATCAGAGATTTAAATTACTTGATAAATTCAGACAGAGCACGTTCATAGAAGATGTAGCCGATATTATGCGCCCTCCTTGCTATATAGGCCGTTCTGATACCGCGAGAAAGATCAGAGAAATAGATGCTAAAACCGGTCGATTCAAGAATTCTTTTTTTCCGAGAACAATACGCGAAAATAATCGACTGGGCAAATAGAGTCCTGGTGCTTGCACCCCCTGCCACACGCCGAAAGGCGGCTTGCAGGGTACAGATGTAGATGTAGATGTAGATGAACCAGCATTCCATCTTTGGGGAAGTTTCTGATCTCCACTTCCTCCAGGAGGTCCAGTCGACGGGAGTTCTCTTCTTGGTGCAGGCGTCTTGGTTTGAAGTCGCTTTTATGGTCATTTTCGAGAAGGTGGAGGGAAAAGCTCGAGAAGGGGGGCTGCCCTCTCTTCAGGCGGTAATCTCTTTGGTGTTCAGCCGCCCTTACCTGAAGACATCTTCCAGTTTTCCCCCGATATTTGGCAGGGCAGTACAAACAAGATAATTCGTACACTCCACTGGTGGATTCTATCGCCCTTTTGTCTTTTGAGTTCCCTAGCATCCTGAGTATATTGTTCTGGGAGCGAAATGCAGGCCTAATGTCTTCTGGGAAAGCATTGCTTAGTTGGTATGATAGCTTTCCCAGAAAGGGCAATCTTCGCCAGGTAACGGGCTTCTTGTCAGCGGGGAGGAGGCCGGGGGCGATTTTCTTCAAGGCTTCCTTCTTGAGTTTCTTTTTTAAAAGTTTCTCTACCAAAGTTGTGCTATAGCCGTTTGAAGTAGCTATTGTTTTAATTACATTTAATTCTTTCGCGAATTGGCCTTTGGAAAGGGGGATGCTTATCAGACGATGC
Organism: Pachydiplax longipennis; assembly: GCA_036926295.1. Lineage (NCBI taxonomy): Eukaryota > Metazoa > Arthropoda > Insecta > Odonata > Libellulidae > Pachydiplax > Pachydiplax longipennis. The sequence continues at coordinate 42,840,721 of JAVFKF010000015.1, forward strand.
AACATAGAATGGAGAGCCGCGTGCTTTTGGGAGTAGTGGTGGGATGACGAATTTGGGATGATTTGATCCGTTTATTCGGGTTTGCGATAAATTTCGAAGGTTGGTTGTCCTTCAGTAATTGATATGGAGATGTCCAGGAAATTTAATACGCGGTTTTCTCCTATCTCCATGGTGAAGCTCAGGTTAGGATGGAGGGAGTTTAAATGTTTGAGGAACAGGTTCAATTGCCTGTGACTGCCGCCCCAGACACAGAATACGTCGTCCAGTAAAGACAATGTTTTAGTAGAGTGGTGCCGGAACTAAAGAGTTTGTCTTCTACGTTGCCTTATGAAGCATTCGGCGAGGATAGGGGACAAGGGCGATCCCATGGCTAGGCCTTCTCGTTGGCGGTAGAATTGAATTTTTTATCAATCTTTTCAGCTTCTGTGTCCTTAAATTTAAATTTTTATTTGTAACGAAGATTTAAAAGAAATCCGAAAAGAGTTCAGATACTCCCATTTTTCCTATACTTCTAGTATGTATCCGAGAGTGACTTGAGGGGTTGGATGTAGAGACAAGCGCAGATTAATCTTGTGATGAAAATTCGTATTGTCGAAATGTCAAAACTGATGAAATTGTAAAATTCTACGATAAAATATCAAAAACAGCTAATTACCAAATACGAACTTCGATTCCTATGGAATCATCTTCAATGGCAACGGTCGAAATTCGAAAAAGCAAAAATTTACTCGTTGTATCCCGAGGGCTTTCGATAATTGAAATACTTTTTAAGCAATTAACTCTTCTTGATGGTTCATTGGAATGTAATTTTACTTACAAAATCAATTATTTGCGGAAGTGTAGAGATAAAGCAGTGTTGCATGATATCATAGAAGTGGCATCGTTTTGAAACAGTGTACTCCTCTTTCTACACGCCCACAGTATAAAAAATATGTTCTCTTTTTCCTAAATAGTGACAAATTCATCGGAAGTATTTTTATGGGATCAATATTACATAACATGGTATAATTTTCAGACATGATGAATATCGACAAATTGAACTTAACGACCGATTAGTAAATGATCGACGTGTTATACCATAGAAACTAATCCATTCAGAATGTATGCAAATTCGTTGAAGTGATATATAAACAGTGCATTTGCTAATTCACGTAGAGTTGAAGTGGGAGTAAAGCAGTGATATGTGGTTACAGATTAAATATCGTTTAAAAGTATACTAAAAGCTGGTTTCCTCGACTCTTGTGAAAGCGGTTCCGAGTTCGATTCCCGATTGGCGCCTGTATGAACAAGATTGCCTTAGCTGTCGAAGTACTAGTAAAAATACTACAATTTATAATAATCTACATTATAAATTCTAAATTATCTTTCATACCTATGTGAATTAAAATTATTCCTATGGTTACAAATAGAAAATTTCACATGAATCTTCAATGATTACATAAAAAGTTTACATCACTGCTGATATTCTATATTGTGTTTATGTACTCAATCTTTACCTATGGGATGAATTATTATGTTAGTTACTATAAAGAGACACTGGAAATACAATCTTTTAAACATCAAGTCTCCCCAAAAGCTGTTATTTCTTTCTATTGACCGAAATTACCTAAAAGGATATAAGTCAAATAAAGTATTAAAGTGAATAAAAAGAACTATAATAAAAATTCAAGAGAATTCTTTGATGCAAATGAACTTCCCAAGCGAAGTAAAATAAAAATGCCAAAGTTCGCCATTTAATTTCAAAGTGTGATGAGAAACCTGATTCAGTTTACCGGGATTAGAGCAGTGGTTTTACTATTTTTATTGAAAATGTTTCTTCTGCAAGAAAATATAGTTAGAAGAAGGAATTATGACATAAATGAAAACCTTTGCTGAGGCTCATTTTAACTTACTCAGTATATTAACCTTTTAAAATTGGACATTTATTGCAAGCCTTAGAGGAGCTGTCAGAATGAACACAGATAAGAGCAAAAGATATTAGAAATGGTGGAAAATAGAAGTAAATATAGCCTTCAGAATATGAGAGTAAGGAAGCATTAAGGACTAAAAACACTCGTGGAATGCTGTTAGAATAAATATGAGGAGATGGAATACTTATTACGTTCATACTCTAGTCGCAATACTCACGGCTCTTCTGTGTAAATGGAACGTTAAAAATTTATATGTTATTTTAAGAAAACGGGATATTCCCAAGAGAATTGTATCCTAAAAACTTTCAACAGAATAATATTTTTGATACAAAAGCACTAGACCTATAGTAAAATATCACGCGTAATATGAATTCCATCAGCTGAAATTACGAAGCCCTGGAAATACCATCTGAGTCCTGAGAGAATTTTTAGTTATTTTTTATGTGCTATTATTCTTACGATGTTCATGTACTTTCAAATGTGAGGAATAAATTAGGAAGATGGAGGATATAGAACCCCAGATGTGAGTCACTTCGGATACTACGTAAAGGGATTACCGATATATAAAATGGATACATGCATATCCTTTCCAAATATTATATCAGCTCGTGCGCGATATTGTGTTTTGTGTAATTGTATTCCGATGAAAACAATATCCTTCCCGGTGATTTACATTTTCATCATTAGTTCCCAAGCCTTTTACATAAATGAATACTCATAAAAATGGGGAAGGCTTTTCTATATACTTTGTATCACATGTTTTATCATCTTGGGCTCTATTGGACCTCATAAATCTGTTTCGCTCCCAGTCTCATCTGCCACTTCCTCTGCCTTGTTTTGGCCTTCAATCTCAACTTGTTTTCATCCACTTTACAGTACATCCTCAGCATCTGTTCCGTTCTCTCCTTAGCTACGCACGCACTGCATTATCTCTCCCATATTCGTACATCGCACGTGTTCCTTCCCACGCTTTTCCTCTTCCAAGTTTCCCCTCCGATTCTCATTTCTCCCTTCCTCTCACACGTTCATATTTGCATTTCCTATAACTTTTTCGATATTGATTTTCAACTTTTATTCGTGGCGTCTAATAACGTCTTGGAATCGGCGGTGCGGTGTTTTTTTTTTTAGCTGGGTACGAGGCATGTTCAACCAGGAAAAACTTTTGGTAATAATTTCCTTAACCAATATCAAAGTCTTAAGCGGGATTATGGGAAAGTATCCTCTATTGGGAAGAGGTATATGTATATCGAACAGTTTTATTTTTCGTTCCGGTTTCGCTCCAATATACCAATGTCAAACTTGTTTCAAAGTTATTTTCCTCTCCGACCATTTTAATATAATATCCACCTGAAAGTAAAAAGCAATAAATAAAAAACAGTTTTTATTTATTGCTTTTTTAATTTTCACTACATTAAAATAAATTTGAAATGGAAATTAATAACTTGGAAATGATTAGTCGCAACTCGTAGTTACACGTACTGTTTAAACCTTCCTTAACCTTAATTAGACTTAAGTAAATTGTATATGCTTTGAATCAAAAGATTGGACCCGAACGAATAATGGTTTTTGATTTTGGTTCGGGTTTATGAAATAAAATTTTTCGGCTCGGGTTCGATTTTCACTCCGGTAAAAATAAATTCTTTGGTTCTGGTTCAATGCCGTGATGTTCAGAGCAGTCTTAATATTACCTAAATTTGCGGGAAGTGGAAAACGAATTGTTTTTCCTTATGATTGGAGATAGAATATTAACGATCTTTCATAAAATATATGATAATATAATATATTGGAAATATCTAGAAATGAAAGAACTTTAAGGATTTTACATACTTAGGTGTTTCTTTGAAAAATTGGGACCTTAAAGAGAAAGTCTGTAAAAAATCCTATACCAATGATAAAAGAAGTGGGAAAATATGAGATGACTGGTATGCAAACTCAGATCTTCCATCTGCCGGAGGGATGCTGTAACCAATTGAGCCATCACAGCAGCCAAGGCATGGCAATCCAGATTCCCTTTCCTTATTAATTCTTCTGGGAGTTTCTCCATAAAACTATTTTGTAGGCTTCATGAGGACAATGGCGCGGTAGTGGGAACAACTAAGTCGGAGCCTCAACTCTCTCTGATTACAAAGCCACCCGAAAAGACGTGTGACTGAAAATTCGATTTCTCAATTGATCAGAGCATCTTCCATGAATGCCATTCTGGGTATGGGTACCAGTCACTTCAGAATTTCCACTTCCGCTTCATTTCTTGAGCCTTTTCAAGGTTATACCTCTATGAGCTTGCCCTATTATTCAAAATGCAAATCCTAATAATCATTGTAAGTGATGATCATATTAGAAGCATAGAAAGTTACCTATAGTTAGTATAAATTACCTTCCATTTCTAATAATGCCTCTTTTCCCTGAGTTTAATTGTAAAAAATACGATGGGCAAAGTGCAAAACACTTAAGAGTCACAATCATTATTCGAGAAGTAATATCCTTCCGAATTCTTACGATGATAATTCTCTCACAAGTTTCCTCCATTTCAGATTTTGCGAAGATCTCATTGGAAATAAAATCTCTTCCGGTTCAACCTTAAGAACGCAATAGACTTTGATCAAAGGACTGAAACCAACGCTCCTTGATCACTTTAGGATCATCTTCACCTGAAGAAACCAAAATGTCATAATTGTCGACGGGGATTTTAGTCTCAGTCACCTCCAGCTCTTCTAATCCATCTCTGTAAACTCCATCATCCCACAACATCGCTCTTGAAATTAACTGCCACAAGAATCTAACACCCAAAACTTAACATTATCCTCAGCCCATCGTACCTCTTCTCTCCACTCACAAATACACGCATTAAATCAATGACTTTCATCTCTTGTCTGACTTCTCCTATGAATTAATTCTCTCCCACGATTTGCATCCTCTAGCACATTCTTCACACTAGTCAGAAAGAGCTCATCTCCTTCCCTTACTCTTTTTGATTATTCTCAGAAAGTCCATGGCTTGAGAGTACTGTTACCTTTATTTTTTCTTGGGAAAGAAATTTCAAACAGTACCGGCGTTGAGGATATTAGTTCCTTTACTCCACAGAAGTATTTGTAGCACACAAGTATCGAACTATGCATGATAGCAGTGACACAATATAGATATAGATAATCTTTGGTCACTTAATTCCACAATTTAATGCAAATTTATTTATCATTTACTTTAATACAAAAAATCACATACCTACATATATGACATTATCTATCGCTGAATTCTAGCAAGTGTTTTTATCATAGCTTATGGTGAATTATAAAATGGTTTGTATTATTGAATGAAAAATGAAATAATCGACGCATGGTCAATAAAAGAATGGCCACTTCTGGCCTAAGGATTCAAGCTCAACGTAGGTGCCAACGTATTGATTTAGACAGATTTTGAAAATAAATAACCGAATGGCAATTGCTTCACGAGTATTGACCGTTTATAGTTTAGTTTAGTGTCGAAAAGGGGCTTAAATATTGATAGATTTGGACCTTGATTACGAATCGAACAGGGCAATTTAGAACTTGAAATTCCCTGAAAATTTCATCATCCTCAATGGTTTTAACTTGATTGAAAATTGTATAGAGTTTCATACATGTATTAGACTCTTTGGGTGTTTTAAAAGTAAAACGTAACCTTTTAAAACTATTATGATACTCAAACGAATAATTTACGTCTGAGGGTTTTCTCTCACGATCCGGATCGATGTGTCTCATCTTTTCATTAACACGCTAAGGAAGGATTCGACAGATGTGATAATGGATTTCAAAGTCTTAGGCTTATATTTCCAAGAAGCATAGCGAAAATCCCTTTAGCGTGCTGCATTAATAACTATGCTAGGCCTCCTCTCCAATTATGCTGATGGAGTTCTGAGTCGAGAATATCAATGCAGATAAACTTCCTTTGAACGGAAATTAAATATGGCACCTCTCTAACGAGATTCAGAAAAGACTTTAACGAGCAACGAATAATGAGTGACATACAAAGGAAATTCAGAGAATCTTGAGCAGATGATGTTAACATAATTCAATTTAGGCTCTCAATTCGGAGCACCTTCTTTATCAGTTGCTAGAGTTGTATAAATGAAGAAAAAATAAAAAGAAAATTTCTACTTAAAATTGATTCGGAAATATTAAAAATGATCGAACTTTCTTTAAGGTAGTGGGTGAAAGACGACTTTGCACATAAAGGCGTGCATCTAGGGAAATCTAAGGGTAAAACGGACATGAAGAAGATCTGAGAGAACTGGGACTCAAACACAGATTTTTCCTTTTTTCCGTAAGATGCCTTAGACAGTCAAGCCATCTATTCAGGACATTTGAACGTGCCACATTAGGAGGCTTTTTTGATTTTCTCACAAAGTCTCCCTAAACGGAATAGATAAGCTTAGTTGTCTAAAAACTTCCACTCGGGAAGTGGAAATCCAGGTTCAACTCTTGGTTTTGTCAAACTTTATCCATGCTTGTTTTCATTTGAGTAAAATAATTTAGAGATTTTAATGCATGGTAGAACATCTTTGATTTCAGCATTTGATGCTAGTAATTTTTCTCTCTTAATTTTTAATACCAAAAGAAAAATTTAAAATTTACCGTGTATTAAATACTTTGATCGATTCGAATATGCCAAATCAAACAAAATATTGAGCTTAATTTTCTTTCTTAGTCTTATTAGTTATGGTATTCTTGATGATAATGATAAATTCAGTTTTGACGCTGATTTTTACAGCCAAATGTCCCTCCTGTTACAATGAACAGGATGTCCCCCTCTTCCTCCTTCCTTCCCACTCCCCTCAGAATTTACTATTTAAACTTTGTATACGTATTTCCTTGTGCCAGGGGATGTAAGTAAACTTACGAAACCGGTCGCATAATAAATTCAGGTTGGAAAAGTACAAAGTCTTTCCTTTCATTGTATTATGGCTTTCCACGAAATCACGCCTAGTAATATCGATTTTGTCCCTCGTGTTGCCTACTCTAACATGTAAGCATCCGTTAACCGTAAAAATTCGACTATTCTGATTAGGGATCCGGGGTTCGAAGCGGGGACCTTGGGTTTAGAGTGATAGCCATTACGCCATCGCGGCAAGTAACACGTTGAGTATTTTTAAAAGTTTAAATAAGTCAAGTCTAAATACTAACGATCAATATTAAAAGGAGTTATAAGGTTTTGAAGGTTTTTTGAATGCGAAGTTTTTTGAAGTGTCATAAAATTGGTAAGAAAAAGAAAGACTAGGAACGCTGCAATGTATTAATGGGGATTATTACAAAGCATGATTTAAATCACAGATATAATTCGTGATAATCTTTCTAAGAAGTAAATATTGTGATTAACAGTAATATAGGCAATTTTACTGCTACTATCGATTCCCATTCAGGAAATAATTTTTATCTTTGCTTATATATCTACCTTAATTTATTGTGATATTGTGAATATGGTGAAGGGATGAATGTTATTTTCGAAATTGTATTATCTTTTATCAAATATGCAGGGCTGAATTATTTCTCTCTTAAGTGAAAGAATTTTAAGAAAGAATGTTACCGATATAAAAATTTCTCATCAATGAAATAGGTGCAATATATCTTCATTTAAAAGCTTTTCCCTGGTTTATCAATGAATAACATTCACATTACTCTGCTGCTAGATAACAAAGTTTCTTGTAATAACTCACCTTCCAGACGTTCAAGGTATGCAGCTTGTCGTCTGCTCCTTTCTCTTTTCATTAGAGCTCGGTGAACGAATTTTTTAAGTCTAATATGGCTGACGCTTTTCTTTGAAACTCCCAATGTGGAACAACGAAATGAATTTTCTCGTAATGGATGGGTTGCTTAATGAGTAGAAGAAAAATTACTTGCGCTAACTTGGCTCGAAAAATTTAATATTTTCTGGTAGCTGAGATATAGTATAGAAAAGAAAAAGCAACCACTCACGTGAAAAGAAAGCTACGTGATAAGCGATTTATATTCTGAAATAATTTTGATTCTTTTGGCCAATGAACGTTTCAGTTTAATCGGATAGAAAAGGTAGAGAAACTAACATCGACGAGATTCTGTAGCGATTATGCGTTCTTTCCAGGTTTTGTTGTACCTAGTACTCATGGAAAATATTTGTGATGTGTCATTCCTGCTTCTATTTTACTTTGAATCGAATTCTCTAAATATCCGATTCGATACAAATTGCTTTGTTCGTTCGTTTCGTAAGATTCCCGTACTAGAGCTCTTACATTTTCTAGTTGTCTGCATATCGATGTCATCCACTGAAATAACTTGGCAAAATTATTATAAGATAAATTTTCTGATTACTTATTTTTTCGAAATCTTAATTATTCTGTTTAGTAAGTTAGCTTTTGTTAGAAACGTACTAATATGAATTTTTGAACAAATTGCATGCAGAAAATTGATGAACGAACCAGTTACGAAAAAGGAGTTACGAATAATGAACCAATTTTCCGGAACTTAAGTTTGCATTCGATTTGAAGTTATGCTGATTTGGTTCGAATTTTTGTCGAACAAAAAGAATAATTCGATCCGATTCGAATTTACGAAGCACTTTAGAAAAATACTACTTCTACACAAAATTTCGAATATTCGCACACCGTTAATAAAATGCCAAGTTTAGTGCGGAAAGTTTCGAGCCTGTGATAGTTGGATTTGTTACCGATTCTCACTGAAGATACAGTTTAGATTTAGATTCGTGAGTTATACTGCATTTGTTTCCTGCGCAGTAGCGCAGCAGAGTGGTGTCCTCCGGGAGGTACTGTTAATGTACCTTCTAACTAACTGTAAATTAGGGAAGTATTGAGAGAGGCGGCAAATACAAGGCCATCCTTAGAGACACATATTCTAGTTACGTTACTTATCTTGCGATGAATCAAATAAAGATACCCTCATGAAAAACAGGAGATATCTCTTTGCGTTAAGGAGTATAATTCCTTATAGGATAACTCTTTTAATGGCTAATGACAGGGAAGCTTTTAAAAATATAATGGCTTCATAAATAATGAATGAAAAATGAAATAGGAAAGCAGTAACACATCCATTTGAATTTTCATTTAAACGGAAGTGAACCTCAGTAGCCATAGAAAAATCCTCCAGAGAGAAAAAGGGCATGGAGCGGAAAAGAAATGCAAATGCCAAGCCACTTATTTCCGGGTGGATTCTTTTCCATGCATTCGGTTATTCCTCAGAGGTTACGCAAAAACCCACAAGTTTGAAAGCGGATATATACGATATGTGAAGGTGGAGAGCGGAAGGTTATGTTTGTAGGACGTTGAGGTTTAAAGAAGTGGGGGCAAATTCAGGAGGTAGTTAACATGCGGCGGAAGGAAAGGGACCTGTAAGAGGTTTCTGTGGTTACGGAGAGGAGTGCGTTTTAGAGAGGTACGACGAGGAAGTGGAAAAATAAGACGACGGAGTGTCAATGCTAAAGGGAATGGATGAAGGATGTGAGGGCTCTGTGGTTTGTTAGGAAGGAAAGGTCGAGAGGGAAAGAAAATAATGGGATCTGAAACGGCTATTCAAGGGATTTCCCGACGAGAGATATTTTATAACCAAATTCTCCGGAGACAAAAGTGCCCGAGACCCACAAGAATTCCGTAGCGACTAAATATCCGTCGGCCGGAATTCTAAGGTAAAAGGCATTCATTCAGTACATTCATCTCCATTACATTTGTCGCTGGCGTGTGCCTAAGAAATGAAACAATTGATGAATTATATACAGTGTACTACATTTACTTTGTTCTCTGGACAAGAAAAACGAGCTGATAATTTGATGTTGGTCGTTAAAATATAAAAAATTTGAAAAGTACAAATTCCTTTGAGACGTTTCAAAATTCCATTCTCGGATTACTATAGCATATCCAGAGAGTCGCAGCAAAATGGAACAATAAAATTGGAACTGAAGCGTATTCAGTAGCTTTCACAAAGATATATAATTCTACGAACGTAGAGTCATAATTATGGCTTTCCGAAAATTGAATTTCGTTTGTATTTTGTGTTCCTCTTTCTCCTTTAATTTTTGAAAGATAAACTAAATAGTCTGAAGGGTTCGATATAAAGGAGTTAAACGAATTCTACTAAAGACCTCTGATTTAACCTCTGATGACATGACCTGAAAGGTTGAAGTTATGTAAAATAATGGAATTTCTTTTTATCTCTTGAATGTCCTTTCTATGCTTAGAATTCACAGCATACTATCCGAGATAATAATAATGAACAATATCGATGGAAAATGTTTCGGGCAAAATGTAATTTAGGATTTCAAGGAATAAGCAAAATATTTCAAAATATCATATCTATCATCTTCGTGAAATCAGAATTATTGTAATAAAGATGTAAATTTTATGTCAATTACGTAAAAGTTAAATATTTATTGTTTAAATTATTGCTCTCGTAATATTGTAATTAATTTTTTATTGTTCTATATAAATATATCTAGCAGAAAGTTTTTACGTAATTAAAGTAAACACTTCAATGATTAAACATGAGTTTGATATTAATTAATCATGTATTAATATTAATAATTATGTATTAATAATCTCTTAAGTCGTCATCACGCAATCATTATATATGAAAATTATTGATGCATGTGCTTCCCTTGTTTACAGAGTGAATCTATTCGATATCAAAGTGAAAATCGCGCAGTCATTTAAACATTAAAATTTCCTGAAGTTAGGTGTCTTGTCATAAAAAAGAAACTGAGTCTGGAGAAGCTAAGAAGGAGATAAGCAACCCTGAGTATCTCGCCAAAAATAGTCGCATCTGAAATACTTGATTTTCAAATATATTCTTGAAGGAAGTAACTCAAACTTTGAAAGGATTACCTCTCATCCGAAATAATACTTAGAGCCACTTATTTTTGCTACGAGTGAAACGAACGAGAGTTCTTTTGCTTATCCTTGCTCGAGGAAATAGTCACTGACTACAGGTCCATTGTGAAACGAGATTCGGAAAAATCTTTTAACGGAGAAATAAATGGAAAATCTCCGCTTAAAGAACAGTTTTCCTTTCTTTGAGCATGTATTTCACCACGCTGAAAGTCTTTCAAGTAAGAGGAAAAGCTCTTTAAAACACCTTCATTCCACTTTCAGATACTGAGAATTTTCTCGTTTCCTCTCGCGGATGCTTGTTGCATTTCTTCACAAAGAGAAAGTCGAATATAGACAGTACGTTCCAATCCCATAAAGTGTATTCACGTTATCGGTTCGAAGAAGAAATAGAGTTCGGAAGGTTATTTCTGAAAGGAAGGATTTGTAAAACATGCGAAAGTCGTCTCCTATGGTCGACTTGACGCCCATTTATTTCAAGGAATGGAGTATAAAAATCTAAAAGGAGAAAACAACAGGAAAGTAATGTGCTCCAAGGAAAAGGAATTGCGTGGAACAGAAATTGAGTGTCAGAACATTGCAGGAAGTTGACAGAAAAGAATTAATGTGGAATTCTCATCTGAACGGTAAGACGTTGAGTTGGGATAAATTTACCTATCTCAGAGTAAATAATAGAGAGCTTCAGCACCGCGTACAGAGTAGTCTCATTCCTTTACACCTATATGAAAACACATGCATGCGAGTTAGACCAGTTTCGTGTATGCGCATTGAGGTTTTCGGGATGTATCGTTTAATTGCTAAGAGTCTGCTGAAGCACTTTAATAAAATTGCAACGATGACGAAATAATTAGTAATAATGCTGTTAGGACTCGTTTTACGTATGGAATTTTCCCTTTCATCTTTGAAATAGACGTCGATCCGTAATTATCCAGGGAAATTACTGTATGTGTATCTGAAACAAGCGATAATCATGCATTTGTGTTTCACAAGAGGATAACTTCACTGTAGCGATGGTTTTTTGGAATTCACCTCTACATATGGGCATAAAATATTCATAAGCTACAAGCAAAATGAAAAAGAAAGGATATTAAAAGACCATCTATACCATAAAATTTTCGGTACGTAATTCCATGTTACAAGCGGCATGATTATCTTGTCAAATGGTAATTGGAAGGAAATGAAAGGGCTAACACTCAATTTTATTAGTGACACACTTCCATCTCTCTTCACATTACACTAATTGATGTATTAGTATAATCAACTGTAGGTCACTTCATATATGCATACTTTATGTCTCTCGTAATAATTTCCAACAAATACTCTTTGTCCGCGGCAAAACTGTGAGAGCAACACACATAACCGGATTGAAGTTTGTTATGGTTTCTCTTTCTCCTATTTTAACGCTCAATAAATGTCCGCTTTTTGTAGAATGCTACGGGTTAGTGAAATCTGGCTTCACTCCATGTGAACAAAAGAACATTTCACGCGAAATAACTGGGAGTTGTTTCGAAACAATGCATCTCTGATATCAGACGTTCTGCTGTAGTAACTACAAATTTTTCGGATGTCCAATTCCTTGCTTCAGGAGCAAAACCTCAAAGCCTATAAATTAGCCGACACGCACCACGTTCTGCTGCGATGACACCTAGAAAATGAGATTCATTCATTCCTTTTCTACTTCGTTCTATTACTCAAAGTTTATATCCGATGTAGGGAGATACGGACACTATTTTAAAAGGTAAAATAGCCATAAGGTATCGGCTGAATGCGTATCTGTTATATATAGGCGAGGTTTACGTGTATATATCTGTATATCGAGGATATATTAGAATACAAATGTCGAGCCTAAACCAAAAGCGTCAAAGAGGCGGCCATATTATTGACGTATAGGTAATCGAAAAACCGCTAGAAAAATCGAGAAGTTGGAACCAGACGTCATACATCTGTGTCATGAAGGTTCCCATTTCCCGATTTTTCTTGCAAATAATCTGTTTCAGCGCATTGAAAAATTTCTTACATGAAGTTATTACGATTCTTGTCAAGCAATATCTAGTGGTCATTCATTACATAACTTTCATAAAACAAGGAATGGATAGGGTACAATATCAAGCAATTTTTACGGCATTGAACATACTTAACGCATTCCTTGTTTTAGTAACTTTTAAATTCGTTGTGTGAACTTAAGAATGGTGATACCACATTTGATAAACGAAAGGATGTTTAATAGTGATTCATATTTTAGTAGAAAATTTTATTTAATTGCTGTGATATTCAGATATTATGTAAATTTGGAATCCAATTGAAATCGGTCTCAGTGAATTTATCCTCGTCAAAGTCGGATTTCTTTGATGTACGTATGTGAGGTGTACCATTCATGTTCTATGGAGATATTGGCGAACATTCACCGCGAAATTAGGTCTATTCTTGATTATAAGGATAGATAAACTAAAAAATAATGTAAAAAGAGAAAAAAAAATTGAGAACATAATCTCGTTGTGGTGAGCAAATATGATCTTAATCACATCACACATGTAATCTTATTCACATTATTTATTGAGTTTTGGAAGGGACGAATTTCATTCAAATTTCATCGTTATTTAACGCGGCTTTTACTGAGAAAAGCACACCATGGTTAGGGAACTCTTCCTGGGCAGAGGCACTCCTTTAAATAATTCATTTGATCTCGAGGGAGGAAAGTTACCCAAACGCAGATAACCGAAGAGAGACTAATGCAAGCTCCCATGCACTATTAATGAATGGAAGCGTCCGTAAATCAGGAAAAGGAAGAGCAAACTGAGTACAGAAAGTCGAAGCTTAAGGTAGAATCAAATAAAGGGATAGCAGAGTGATCGAAAATGATTAAATGACGAAAGGATTGAAAAAATAACAACCCATTCGAATCTTTTAATTCGCCCACGACTTCGTGGTTGGTCTCCATTAAAACGAAGATCTACTGTGTGCTTCTAGTTTTAAGTGCTTTCTAATAAATTTTCATTATAATAATCTTATGAGAAAATAAATAATAATGAATCAGTTATGAATTAAAATACGGAGTACATGAAATAATCCATTGAAATGTGTACAAATAGTGTGAGTGGGATGGAAAATTTTTTTATGGGAAGTTTTTGATACATTCAAAATTATTATCTGATCTCATCAGAAATAAAATAATGGTAGTAGTAATTTTCTAGTGTTTCAACAACTGATGATATTTCGCACTTGAGCCCCCACATGGACTGAACCCTGGACCAACTCAATAATAAAAATTGATTTTATTTAACATTACCATTGAAGAAGAGAATAGCTCATTCAATGAATTACAAATCTCAATCGGAAATACATCCAAATGGAATTTTCTGATTTTTTTTAAATTGAGGTAATTTAAAACATTCTCAACTACAGAGTGATGACGTATTCTGTAGTAAATACGGTGTAGTAATTCAGCCACGTATTCAAAAGACATTTATTTTATAGAAATTAAGAATTGATACAAATAAAAAGTTTTTTTTTTATTATATAAGATTCTGTTTCACATACTTAAAGATGCTAGGCCTACCAAAGTTTCAACTTACTTAAATCATCCTAAAATTATCTTGTACGTAAAGTGGAAATCTTTACAGTTATATTTAACACATTCACGAATCATATCATTAATTTGGTTGCAAATTTTATTCAAAATATAATAATAATAATGCATGAATTGGTTAAGGAAGAAGATTCTGATTTGTGATAACTGCAGTCGCTTTTAAACTCTGGCAGAATGAAAAATGTCTCGATTTTTATTTTTCACGATAGCATTTATTTCCTACATCTCACCCCGTCATAAATAACCATTGGAAATTTCGTTCCGCATTTCTGAACCTAGTTTTTAATGGCCTCAAGGAGCGTGAAACAGTAGAGAGATTTCACGGTAAAATATCAGCGATCTACATTAAAATCCTCACTAAAATATGAATATACCACGGAGAGCTCTTTCGCAAACATTGAGGATAGTTAAATGCAAACACGGGAGCGAAAATATAGAACTCCGTGATGAAAAGTCTCCCAGATATCCGACGTAGCAGAGAATAAGGCTCTCGAAACTTATTATAAAAGGATAAAAAGTAGCGAAAAAGGAAATGACGCAAAGGGGGAGTGTGCTGGAATGGGAACGATAAGAATTCACATGGCGCGGAAGGGAACCTCTATTCCAAGGAGGCATCGAGGAAAACCGCACAGAAGGAAAGGAAAGAAGGGGATTGAGGAGGACGAAAGAAATAATGAGGAACGGAAGGAAGCAAGGGCAACAATGAAGAGCCCTGAAAAGGAAAGGGCAAACGCGGAAAAAGGCACAGGAAAAAACAAAAAGTAGGAACGTTTCTTATTTGGAGGAAATGATTCTCGAGTCGGGTTATAACAAGATAGGTTTACGCGCCACAGGATTTCGATTCTCCCAAACAGGAGTTTATATTAAATAATCCTTCTTTACTTGTCAAATATATTACTAAGTATTCAATATTCCTATCATTTAACAAATAAGTCAAAATCGGTTTAAACATAGAATTATTTCCTTGCGAGATTACTAAGCAATGTCAAAACCTCAGAAGTTGGTACATCCCGCTTTGCCTCTTTTACGGCACTTTTAAATCTTTACAGCTGTAGTCGCAAGCAAGGCAATAGGAGCTTCAAGATCAAAGGATATATCCCCTCCACCAGTTCCTTGTCTTCCCTTAAATTCCTACAAATATTCTGAAAATACATCAGAAGATGACTGAAAAGTGCACTGGAGAGGGTAAGGGAGGGAACCAAAGAATTTAATGAGCAGTACGTTGGAAGGATCTTTGTTTGGTTCGCCCCCTACTTGTCGGTGACCTTGAAGTACCAATTGCTTTGTTATCGAAGGTGTCTTCAGCCCATTGAATCTCCTTTAGCCCTTTATAATAAGTTTTGTGCTAAACATACCTTTATGGCATTGTTTGTGTCCTCAAATTTGTATCATAAGGTAATGGAAAATTGCTCCTTTCATGCAGGATTTTCTACTAGCGTTTTGGTAGCTGGAATACGTTCTTTCTTAAATGATATTTTTTTTAAATCACCTACGAAATTAGTACTCTGAACTCCTTGTAAATAATTAATTGAAATGGAGGATAATAATAAATACGAGAAAGTCATAGTTAGAATCTACAAAAATGAGTTATTCGCGCCCACTCAAAAATATTTCCGAATGTTAATCCGGCCATTTGGAACTGAAAGATCGATGACTCTTTAACTCTTTGATTTTGGGAGAGAGATTCAATTCTATCATTCAATCATACCGCATATTCAAATAAATATTTGATAATACTAATGAGACATTACTAGCATTTACTTGGCCTTGTTCAAGTGAATTTTGTGGCTATAAATATTTGTGGTTGTGTAGACGTTTACTTGACGCCACAAACGATTCGTGAACATTTGAACAAAATTGAAAGAACTGAACCACTAGATGACGTAGTAACAGAGAGTTACCAATCATTGACATATAAAATTCGACAAATCAAACCAACAACTTTGGTTAGGGAGGTTAGTTTGTATACTTTTTGTTTTTTAGATCAAGCATATTTATTGCCTACTAATTTCTATTTAATTATTCTATTAGTAGTATATTGAATCCTATTAAATTTCCAATTTCAGAAAAATAGATACTTTTGGGATGTCTTGTGTGAGACAAATCCCATAGTAATATAGCATACTTCTGTATTGGTAAACGGAATAATATCTGAATAATTTTGCCTACCAATACTACTCCGAAATCACTTATCATCTTTTGAGAATCTCAGATTTTACGACGGAATAAGTCTTAAGATTCCTATTCCGAAGAACAAAGACTCTCGACAAGTGCTCAGTGTTGTTAAATGAGTACATGAAACTTCTTGAAAAACATCAGATTCTATGTTTTCTTTTGAGAACATCAACATCGGAAATAAATCATGTTTCTACCTCGTCTGATAAAATTTTAAGACATATATGAACAATATAAAAGGTTTAAATTTACCGGATAAGATTTTCCAGAGTCCTTGTTAAGAGGATTATCTTGAAAAACCTACGCAGACGAAAGCACTTCCGGCGGTAAAGATGAAATAATACGTTAAAAAAGAGACCGTAGTGAAGAAAGAAAAAAGGTCCAAAAAGAATGATATATGTAGTGTTTAATGATGGATAAGAAGAGGAAGTAAAGAAAGAGAAATATGGGCGAGGACAATGCGAAATCCAAAAAAATAATGACTGATTTATTAATATCTGAAGATGAAGGGATTTTGGGATATAAAAAGAAGCAAAACTGTTGCCAGAAGGGAGCCAAACATGTGATATCATTCATATGTGAGTCAGGAAAAGGCAAAAGGAAGCAAAAAGGAAATATAGAGGACTGGAACGGTTACGACGTGAAGTTACTATTTCTGAGAAAGAAAAGACCGGGATCCCATTTATCGCACTTGAAGTATCCCGCAAAAACCTAGCGAGAAAGTAATATCAGAAAATCCTCTCGAAGGTGGTAATTCAATGAAGCTGAAGAATTTTCCCGACTCAGCTCTACCTTTTTATTTTAGACAGATCTTTCGGGCACTTTATTAGACGTAAGGGGTCGTCCTTAATTGACATGACAGGAAATAAAATAAATTGATTCTATTTATTTCAATATAGATTCCCTCTGCATCAAGAGCTATACTATTTAACGGATTTAAGGAATTTTGGACTTTTTAAAGCTGCCATTTATCACGTAGTGTCGCATGGAACTCCACAAGTCAGATGTTGGGAATCTTTGGCCTTCAAGCCACATTTAACTCTTTTAGTAACTTCTTTTTCAAATAACTTCCTTTACAAATACTTTAAAGAGAGTTTTTGATAATCTCTCCAATATTGCAAATTAAGCCAAAAGAGATAAATTGGAACTTGTTCCAGTAATAATATTGTTGGAAGTGCTTCGACATCTATGATAATTTTGCTAGTGGAGAGCATACAATAGAGTGGTCTGATGGTTTAACATGTGGCCTTTCTTATAAGACCGAAGGCCTTCTGATAGAACATGGTTCCTAACCCCAGCCCTAAGTTATACGCTATGACATCACTAAAGGACATCTCCTAAGCAGCACAAATGGCATGGAAATAAGTTTGCACAAGAGTGAAAGTGTGAGAAATGTTGATCAAGTAAATTATATTTGCTGATGAGCGAGCTCTTCTGAGTGATCCTGCATGGGATAAGAAAGGCTGGTTAGTTCATGAAAAGCAGAGGCAAGGGATTATGGGATGCTAATTTAAATAGAAAAGGCTGGGGTCGTGATAATCATCGGAAGTCTCGAGGAAGGACTAACCATTAAGACACCGAGAGAGATCCTGGGATCGAGGGAGTAGTTTCTTGAAATGAGAACGCATGTATTTGCATACATAGAAAGAAAAAATCCACGGCATCAGAGGAGATATTAAGTGGGGATAGCGAAAATCTCTGGAGCGCGTTCTAGGATCACGCTATTATGAGCGTGGAGAGATAGGAAGCGCAACGTGAAGGAATTGTGGTGTAATATTCAGATCATTTGGACCAATGGAAAAGAATAAGAAATATAACGCATCAAGGAGAACTAAGGATATTGTTTAAATAATAAATAAATTTAATACAGAATAAAATAATGTTAATAAAAATAAAATAAATATAATACAAAATAAAATAAAAAATAAAATGAATTTAAATAATTTAAAATAAGGTAATACCATTGAATACAATAAACTCAACTGACTGACGAGTGACTTGGTAGTATTCCACGACGATGGTTAAATAAAAACGGATGCTACTTTTCCTGGGAAAACTAGTTCCTTATTTATTATAAATAACGCTATAAAAAAAACCACAGAAAAACTAAGACACTTTTCAACGCTTCAGCGTCATACTTTTGACTGCTTGAGTAGTTCGTGAAGGCTAATTGAAAATAGAAGAAATTTAATCTGTTGGTGATGGAAGTATAAACAAACTCATTATTTTTCTCAGAGGATGACACAAATAAAGTTTTTTATAGCGAACAACATAAACCTGAAAAGAAGGTGATTATACCTTTTCCTATTAAATTTAGTGGTCCTTAGTTTCTTCCGCCGCGAAGTATGTCTTGAGTGAGTTGAGAGATAACGACGAAACCAGACGAATCGGGAGCTCTCTCCGTGTCGAAATTCGCAATTTACTGCGCCATGTGTTTAGTCTCTTTCGAAGTTTCCACTCTTATCTGCACGTGGCCTCTAACGAAGGAGGAGATGGTCGATTCGCGAGAGAGTGGTTAAAGCGCACGGCAATACTATTCCGCCACACTTGAGTTCAACTTCAACTTAAAACTTTTCATTTGATAGCATTCCTCAGTCTAGCTCTTCGCCTCGAGTGAAAAATATTAACCATTACGTGAGATGGAAGCTGGAAACCTAGCCACCGGATGCTGCATTTGATCGACTTTGACAAACAATGTGTTATTTAGAGTCGTCATAGGTCAAATCTGGCTCAAATACGTTTCTCAAACATTTTTACAGATTGATAGAATCTGATTGCGCTTATCGCTATGTTTACTTCGGCGAAAATTTTTGGCTTTCGACCGTCATAAAGCGTTTTTACGGTAATTTTCTACATTTAAAGTATTATTTAGGTCAAACCTACTGAAATACTACTCCCAAAAGGAGGTAAATTCGTGAAGTCAGTTTGAATACTATTATTCTTACGAAAAAACGTATTGGAGGTTTTCGACCTTATCAGCAGAGCTCCAATTTCTTTTCTTTCTACTACCATCCTAAATTTTATTGTAATCTGGTGGGCAAATATATTGACGTTACTTTGTTAGATTTAAAATCGGAAGAAGCCTGGATGGTGAATTAAATCCATAGCACTTACGTATTAAAATTATACATACTCCTACAGTTACAGATTGAAGGAGATTTATGTTCTACAGAATTTACGAAATTTAGAAAACTATAAAATTATTAATTAACAGATACTTTCCAACAGAACTCTGGAAATAGGTGCTAATGGTAAGATCATTAATGCCCACGTGTTGGTTTCACGTGTCAGTTTCTTCAAGTCAATTTAATCCTTTTATATACTGATATATAAAAATGATACAATTGATATGAATAGCGTAACTTTTCCACATTCCATATAGTCGAAATGTCATCACAGTAACGATAGGAACACTCACGATCCTTTAGAAGAATTTTAATTAGAATATATTTCTGTTTAATATTCATATTTAATTTTCCTATCTACTGAAAGTCCATTTCTCAAATTCTCTCTCGTCTGGAATTTCAATGTTTGAGATTCAATAGTATACCTGAGGATTCATATTGGATTAAGGATCCTCATTAATATGGTAATATTTCTCGATGCGAGTTTTGAATGTTTCTTGCGTTATTAAAAAAAATTCAATCTAAGAATTCGTGTTAGATTTCGTTTCCAACCTTCAGGACAAGGAGAAGGAAATGCTAAATCCTAAAAGAAGAAAAGAATCTTAAATAAGCTTTATTTGTAGACGCCGAAAATAAATATTTGCTTGAATTACCCTCCGCTTTTAGAAGAGCGCAGGAGAGATGAAGAACAGACATTGCGACTTGTTCATAGATAATCATGTACAAGGAAGGTAACTGAATTTAAAGTAAGAAAATGATTCCTTTTCTTCTTTTGAGCCTTTTTGATCAGGCCCATTTCTTTTCTTTCATCACATCACACAAGGTCATGACATTGTTACCTTTTCATACTGGAATATTAACGGTTCGCCGCGCAGAAAAAAATATTCTTAAGAGCAAAGACGTGTAGGGTGTTATGTAATATGTCGCTTGACAACTCGACAAGTGATACAAGATAATACACCAAAAGTGGCCATAGAGAAAGGATGTGAAAGTATATTACCTGATCAAATATTGAACTTTGACTAATTTGACATGATTTGAAAATATCCAAATGTATCCGAAAGAAGATTATTCAATTTCGTGAACGATTAGCAAAAAAAAGAATAACGAATGAGAATAAAATATTGTTCTTATGACAGCTGTTGAGCAAATGCTGAGGATGAGGCAACGTCGACAAGATGGGACGATCAGACACTACCTATCCCTTTTTAATGCAAGAATCTTTTAATACATTTCTTCAATAGCAGATTGTATGTTGAAGGGAAAATCGCTTAAGTCACAGGAGCCAGTATCTACGGTATCTACTTGTCACTTAAAATTTTCACTTAAATATTTCATTGCTGTTTAGTCGATTTCTGCATTGATTGACATATCCATTAATCGAATCGCTTAAAGAATTTTTCTTTGCCATTTTAAGATCTTCAACTGGTATCCGAACCTTACGATGCGACAGAGGCTTCATTATCTTTCTATGATGTACCTTAAACTTTCCTTTCTCCGCGACTCTTTACCTAAGATGCCCCTTTCATGAAAAGAATGTTCACAAATATTTCTTTCTGTTGGATTCCACTCTCGATCCCTTCTTATGCAAGCCTAATTCTCGACGCTTTTTCCGAAAAGAAAATTAGAGATGGAAGAAAATAGAATCTGATACGACTGAAAATGGAATTTCGGATCTCCTTATTTCTTGGCTTCTCCGGAACAATTTTTCCGTTCATTTCCAAGCCTTTCGGGACGCATTGTGAAGTTGTGGGGGGAACAAACGGCACGTGGAGAATCACGCAATCCACCTTCTCTCAAAAAGAGGAATTCTTTTGTGCCAAAAGAACGTCCCTTTTGTTTCTTGGGCAAGGTTTCGTTTTTAAATATGAAATAAGCCTTGAATATACGTACTTAAATCTGGAGGATAAACTCCGAAACAAAGAGAGAGTTCTAACGAATAGATGTGACAAAGGTGTTGCACGCATATTGCTAAGATTTATTTCTCTTTTATTTCCCAGATGTAACTATATAATAAAATAGGTATCCACTTGCTTCTCTCACGGAATTGGAAGACAAGTGTGAGTTGATGTTTTAATTCATTGTTAAAAAGGAAATATTGAAATTTATTTATTGTTAAATTTATGAAAAGGAAGTTAATTAATGGTTGATCTCCCATAAAATAAAAAAATAAGTTCACTTTGTGGCAATTTTAAATATAGAATGTCAGTCAATACAAGTAGCTTCTATTTTACTGAGAAATTTTCAGTATTCAATAAGATCAGTTCACTTACACATACAGAAAATTTTAACTCGTATTCTTTCGGTCACTCCATCCTCTTTCAATCATTATAAAGAAAAAAATACCTTATTAAATCAAAGTATTTCTTATAATACATTGTATCAATAATATAGGAATATTTGATGCGTCTTTCCTTCGCTTTTTAGTTCAGAATAAACTTTAGGAAATTCTGCGCAAACTACATTTTTCACGATCATCGTTGGAGTTATTGCCTCTTTTTCGCTGGGAAGGTTAATGATTCATTAAAGCACGCACCCTTGTAAGTATCTAAGTAAGTGACAAGTAATTGATCCGAAGTTCATTTTGAAATCGCCGGATGAATCACAAACTCGATCAAAAATTTAATAGAAAAGGAATCCTTCGAGTTTGTGATCCCTAAAACTCGTTTGAAAAGGCCTTCTTTTTCAGTCGATGATCTACCACAGCAAAGGTGACGTTCCCAACCGTGATTAAATTAATGTGCAACCCAATTGCGAGCGATGAAATTTTCGCCACCTTTTTTCCGTCGCCTCTCGAATTCCGCGCACGCGTTTTCCTATCTGCGCGGCAATCATATTTATCCATGCGTCCATTTTCATCGCATTCTTCATTTTGATCGAGAATCCCTTCTTCTTCTTTTTAGAGCATGTAGCGTTCCTCTCACGCTTCACATATTTTTATTTCTTTTACCTTTAGCAGCATTCTTTTATCAGCAGCATAGTGAATTTTTCTGGTTTTTCGCAGATTTCGGAGATTTTTCATATCCTCTTCCTTTTGGGTGCTTTCCATCAACGGCGTATTTTTACCTGAAGGCAAATTTAGTTTTTTTTTTTTTTTAAATCTACAAAGTAGTTTTCTTCGGGGCGATTTCCTTTCCTCCTTTTAAATTTTGCTTGACGATGGATCAGATCTATGAGAAGACTTATTAGCGTAAATCTCCCCCTTATAAAGTAGTTGTTATAAATCATAACTATTCTTTATTTAATTTTAATAATATATATTTATTATTTAATTCCTTATGAATTATTTATCGCCTACATCAGTGTGTATTTTTTTCTGCTTCTAGGTGTGTGGAAATTGTATTTCCGTTGATTTAAGGAATGAGCTTTATATAATTTTAATATATATTCGAAGCGATGCGTCTATGTTTGCATTCATTCAAGTTTTTGTGTTTACTCTCACAAGGGGAGTTTCATATATTTTCTTATCTGATTTTGGTAAAATTTAGTAGAAGGATGATTATTAAAATATCTTCCACGAATTACCCTCTGTTTTGAAAATATATAGTTCATAGTTTAATTGTAAATAAGTTATTTATTCAATAGAACGTCAATGCATGAAAAGATTTCTAATGGCAGAAAGCAGGACGATTATTTACCAAAGTCAAAAACGGTAAAAATCAATCAATTGGTGTCCTCGTGCACTTCACGAAGAAGAAATAGTCATGTTTAAAAACTTAAGAGAATGTATTGGTGTCCATTTTGACGGCTATATGACGTCCGAAATTCCGCAGCTGTTTGGCCGAGTCGGTTGACGTTACCAATCGGTGGATTTTAAACTATGAACTTACAACACACAGAATGGGGATAATTTTGGAAAGGTATTTTGAACACATGCTATCATCCCACCAAATTTCATCAGAATTAGAGAGGAAGATTTGTAGAATTCCTATGACCAGATAATTCCTTATGAAATCCATTCATTTGTTATTACGCCTAAGACCATTCAGTGTTAATTTATTTAATTCATCGTTGAAATTTGGTCTACATACCAGTTAGAAAGGGTCAGGGGAAAATACATCTGTCAAATCATCAATTATAAAAACTTATTAAAAATTAGATCACAACAACCAATAATAACATTGGGTTAATACAGACGGAAACATGAATAATTATACAAGTTAATACAACATATTGGAAAACAAACAATGTTAAGTCATACAAGCTATCTGATAGAATTTCTATCTCATACAATTTATAGCAAAAAATATTTAAGAATACGCAGGAATTTATAAATTTAATATTTCTAACGTAATATATAATATAAAATGTAATTATTAATGCTAACCGAATCGATTATTAAACTTATTTAGCTTAGCCTTGAATATTTTTGTGTTTCTTGGCGATAGGATAAGAAGTTCTCCAGGTAAAGCATTCCATTCCCTCATTCCTCTATTAATGAAAGAGTGTTTCGCAACATCCGTTTTCTGTCCCTTTAAACTGCTGTGTTCCGGACAGAAAAGACTTGTTCTGGTGTAATGCCGGTTGATGCTCGTCATAACGTTCATCTCCATCAACTAAAAATATCGGCCGATTTCGGAACGCTTAAACATATCGAAAGTTTGTGTTTGGCCTTGAGCATCGATTGCCTCTTAACATTTTGTGTTTTTCTGTTTTTCCAAATTTAACACAGAATTTCAAACAGATACGCTGCTCTCTCAGAATTGGCCATCGCAGAATCGCAACTACGCACATGTAGACACATCAATGAAAAACTGTTCTTCAGCAACGAGCGTAACCACCTACAATCTACGTCTACATAAATACCCTGAAAGCCGTCTTTTGGCGTGTGGCAGGGGGTGTGTACACAGAAGGAATGAGGTACCTTTTTAGCCTGTTATTATCCCGTATTCTTCGCGGAAAGAACGAGTCCTTAAAACGACTTTTTATAGCGTCTATTTCTCTTATTTTATTCTCATTATCGGATCGGCTGAAGTAAAAGGGGGGTCGCATAATATCAATTACGTCCTCTGTTAAAGTGCTTATTCTAAATTTGTCAAGGGCAACCTAGCTTCCAATCTCCTTTCTTTTAATGATTCCGAACCTGCGTCTGAGAGCATCTCCGTAACGCTTGCTCTTGTAATGAAGCCTGTAGACATATTGACGCGCAAAGAATCTACCAACTCCTCTTACCGACATTTGATCGCACAGTACACTCCGCTTGTACCGACGCTCGTACTAACCAGAGTGAGAAAGAAAAATGTTCCAATGGTAATACATACTGTATTATTACATGTGGCTGAAATACATACTGTATTGGTGCCCTCAGTTGCAAGGGGATGTCCTGTCTACAGTACAGTGCAAACAATCCAATCCCCATGTGAGAGAGAACATAAGAAGCCATATGTAGTATATTTAATCGCATAAAAATTGCTCGTCATAAGCGAATGCTTGTTATATGCGTGTTGTTGTAAGCGGAGAAATTTTCCCCTACTTTATGTGTACATCTAATTGGGACCGTCTCACTTGCTCGTTATATGCGAGAGCTTGTTATAAGCAAGCTCGTTATAAATGCAAAGTACTGAAACTGTGTCCGTGACTCATATTAAGGAACTTCAGAGTAGCCCCTCGTACATATCTGCATTAACTTTTGGGATTTCCGTGTCAATTCTTTTTCTATCCTTCAAAGAACTGAAGAATTCTCTTAGTGTTTCCTCTATGTAGTAACTTCTTCGTTTCCTCTGCACGCCAACGAGAAATTTCGGAACACAAATCGTCCTTGTTTCTTTCATCATCGATCTCATAAGGCTGAGTGTGAAAGATGACAATCAGCTCTAAACACTGTGTATTGATTGATGCTAGTTGTGAGTCACCTTTCTGACCTTCAGCAATGAATCTGCTGCCATTTTTGCTTTCGAATCGGGAAGGATGGATCATTTTGTTATTTCCTCTTTTCATAAAGCCGCTGCTGGAGACTGTTTATTTCATTTTGAAGCACTTTTTCGAAAGAAGTTCTCTTTTCCTGTTTGTTTTCGCCTCTTTGAAGCCCGTCTGAAGTCTGCAGACTCGAATGCGTCCGAAGAATAAGAAGCAGCACTTAAAAATCTCTTCCCCGTTAAATACCCGCAAAGTCTAAAAATGTTAAAAAATAATTCTCCGTTTCCTTTTAAATACTGAAAGCAAAGGGAGGCGCCCCTGTGTGAAGCACATAATTCCATAATCCTCTCTTCGGTTTTAAAATGTAGAAATATACATGTTAAGATTCCTTTTTACCATATAAGCCATTTTATTCTTAAACTGGAAGAATGCGTTCATAAAATCCTTTATAACCCTTAATTGACACGCTTCTGTGGAGTGACCTGCTTGACACATTGGGGTGGATCTCAAAATTGTTATAACAATTAATCAATCAAAAATTTTTTACTTGAAGATTTTTTATATTTTTTTAAAAGATCCACTTTTGAATTAATATTAGTCATAAAACCAAAACATAAAATTAAGCACCTTTAAAATATTCAAATATCGGAAAATGAAAAGAATTATTCTTTTCACTTAAATGTCATAACTTCTTTATTTTTCATATAAATGTCTGAAAGTTTAACTGAAAAAAAGTTTGCTCAGTATATTAAATGCTAAAAAAATATGATATTACTAAACTATCAAAAAGTATTTATTCTGAGAAATAAAAAGGGAGGAATTTTCGTGAAAAAGTGAAACTTCTGTTATTATAAAAAAATCAAAGTTTTCATTGTTTGAAAATAATAAACGCATGATTTTAGTTATGAAATGGAAGAAAAATGTTGATAATTGCGAAATGAGAGTATTAAATTTATATAATGGTGTGGGTTTATTACACCCCAGATGTGAAACAAGGAGTTTATCAAAACCTTACTTATAAAAAGTTGGTTAAACTACGAGTCTTTCATCGCGTTATATAACTGTTCCCTTTCTCAAAGTGCATATTTCAATCAACCTTTCACCAGAAAAAATCTTTCAAAAATCTTCCAATCCGACGAGGGAATCTTTTCCTAAATCGCCACCCAAAGGAGGAAAAGATGAGGAAAATAAATGAAATCTCTTCCTCGTTTCGGACGATTTCCCACTAAGCCATCGTAAATTTTTGCGCATTTGGCGTCTCGGGGTAAATAATTTCGAACGCCAACGTAAACTTTGGCAGACGAACGTTTCCGTAGCGCATCATTATTGAGAGCTACTCGCTTTTCCCCGCGGGTTAAAGAGGAAATAATCGGAAAGTAGCGCCACCGAGGTTTGGGGCAAACGGCGCTTAGTTACGCTTTCACCACTTTATTTCGAACACTGCGTTGGACGACTTGGAATGGCAAAACAGCGGGCATTTTAGAGGGAGATCGTGAATTCCTCGAGGGAAATGTTAAAGCCGTAGCAGACGTTGCTTGAAAGCAGATGTAGGTGAATACTATGGTCTCCCTGTCCTTCTTTTTATCACTTACTAATTACTCCATGAATAAAAAGTAGAAATATTATTTCATGAGAAAGGAATTCATGTGACGCAAGTTTCATCTGCTAATTTCGATGAAGCTTCTCGGAGGTCCACGGAATTTTCACCAACAGCGTTTCACCCAAGGGATATTTTATCCATAGACATTTTATCCGAGATTCTAATTCAAGAATGGCTCATGGGATATTTCACTCAAAGGATTTTTCCCTCAATGAATATTGCACCCAAAAAATACTTTACATAACTGCATCCAAAAGCGATCCAGCAATAAATATGTGAATCCCGTGAAAATAAGGACGATACCTATACTTTAAAATAAGCAATCAATTGACTCTCACCGATGTGCATTATAACAAGTAAATTACAAACCCAAAAAAATATTCTGGTAGTGTTTGTGAGTGCAGGTCTGGCGCAATCTTTTTTATTAAGGGTTGAATGGAAAATGAGACGTCATATATAGTCTAAGTTCGTCCGATAGTAAAGCCATTTTTAATGTAATCTTATACAATAAAATTCCTCACAGAGGATGCCCCATTATAACGGTCGCCCATCCTAACTGACAGTTTCATGATGGGCCGATCAGGAGTCCGGCATGAAGTGAGAGCTGAACAGCTGAATTTGTACATAACCAGTCCCCTTAACGAAGAATGAGATTTTTGAATCCGAGGTTGTATGTATTCTTAGAATATATACAAAGAAAAATATATGTTACATAGGCCGTAATGATATAGCGAGTAAAGGGAAATAGAAGCTAAAGCAAGTTGGTTCTAGGATTAATTTTTCAGTCAATTAATGAGATAGAGTTCGCGTACCTCCTACCATACGCCCAAAAGGTTTATGTAGATATATGGATAATTAAATAAGATAAAAGTACCCCATTAATTCATTTAATAAGTAAAGTAATGGGGATTGCTTTGTTGAAATAAACTAGCCGTGGCAACGCGTGATGTATGAAGAAATGAGACGACCTGAGAACTGAAGAAAACATTCGCATATTAGAGTACGAACATTCGAAAATTGTAAATTTATTATCAATACGTGTATATTTATGTAATTTTGCGTCATTAAAATAAACGATTACTTAATCAAGTAAAGTATTGCTTACTTAAAATAAGCAAGCTATAGAAAATTCTTAGCCTCTTACGAGGCTTCTTAGCAAACCCGAAACGTAATATTCCAGAAAAAAATTGCCATAAACAGGATTCGAACCACTGAGGATAAACTTTTGGATTAATCTTCGGAAATTTTGGATCATTTAGAATTTGGAACCAGACACCTTAACCACTCGGCCTTTCGACCATGGTTGAAACTGAAAAAAAAGGGTGGCTATGTGTACCACTGCATGTCAGATAATGACTGATATATTTAAATTAATCCTTGAAATTGTTGACCTACGATATAAATCAGATTTATAAGGTAGTGGAAGCAGATTTTTCAACAAATTAAATTAATTTCCGTCATTTTTGACGGGATATTCACTGATGTATCTATAATTATCCAAATATAGGTGTTATAGTTTCTGTATCATCATGTCAATGTATTTCCTGATTTCGAAACCACTATAATATTAACTATATATATATATAATTGTCCTTCCGGTAAAGAATCCCGTGGGCGATCAGACTCTTGGGTAAAATATCCTTGGGTGAAAAGTCTCGAATAAAGCGTCTGTAGACGAAAGGTGTCTCAACCATTTGAACCTTTGGAATCAGGTGAACTCTTATGGACGAAGTGTCTCAGGGTGAAAGGTTTCATTGGCAAAACGCTTTCGATTAAACACCCTGAATCCTTTCCCGGATATGATGTTACGATTAATTAAAAAATACAATTCTCCGAATCAGTACCAGGAAAATTTATTTTGGTGCCCCAAGGGAGAACTTTGCGGGTAACTTGAGATTTTAATCGCCTTTATAACTGGCAAAACAGTATTTTTAGGTAAAAAGAATGAAAAATTCTAGTTACACAGTATAGCATACGAGGATTCATTATGAAAATAAATAGAATGAAATAAAGGGAACTTCCTCGTTCCAGTAATTTAACTAATGAACTTTGTGAAATGATTGAATGGTTTCCAAAATGATATGAAGACTTCCCTATACCCCTTTCGTGTTATCTACACGAATATTGCATAGTAACATATTTTAAAGTCATTACGCGCTCTCTTAAGTTATTCCCATATCTGATTTTTACCTACTGTTAATACAGCAGGATAAAAATATTATCATGTGAATCAAAATATTCACTCCCAAATCTTGCTCTCATCAATGCTTAGGTCACTTGTAATGTTGGCCGTCCTTGTTCCGAATAATGGAACGGAAAAAAATCTCCGACGATCAATTTAACGAATATTCTCCAAAACCTTTGTATATTAATTTCATTAAGGTTCATCGTACGCATTTGGTATATAATATTGTATACACGAGACACTGAGTTTGCGTTGCTACGGCCATCTTTGTATTTCAAAGTAGCGATCTATCGTATCGATAATAAAGCTTTTCATAGCAGTGTTGAGAGCTATGCGTAAGAAAATTTAATTCAAATATTGCCGTCTATTTTATCTTCGTTTCGATCATTTTTCAACTGTAAACTAGTAAACACTACTGTATGTGAATATCAATAGCGAATCCATAATTTTGAGAAATATCCTATATCAGTTTTCTGATTTTTTCAACATTTAACATCCAGTTATCATTCATTAACTAGTAAATCTTTGAATATTTTGATTTAGTTTATTTTGCTATCTATTTACTCAACCATTGTATTGTTTATTTCAAGTTTCCAGATGGCCGAAATAGTGTGATTAATGAAATTTGTGTTAATGAAAATAGATTCAGCGGATTCTTTCATAGACTATATATCTTTTTATTCTGTAAGTTATTTTTCCGCTTTCGGTGGGTTACGTTGAAAAGGTTAAAAAATCAAAGAAACCTTTTGTTTTTAGATTCAGTTTTCGAGGACTATCGGAAAATTTACTGGCATTCCTTTCAAGCACTACCGGTTATTTTTTACTTAAGATTCGTAGGAAAAACCAGAATAAAGTATTCCGTGAAAGATAAAATTATTTTCTTTGATTAAAGATAAAATTAATCTTTGATATTCGTTAATAAATTAATATTAAAAATCGGTCGATTGCCAATAATTAATACAACTTCAGGAAATTTCTGTAACATCTTCTCTTTCGTTTTAATTTCGTGGTAGTATTGTTTTAGGGTTCAAGGAATTCCTGAAATGTAGTACCGAAACGCGCCGAATGGATTCTCGGAAATCACAGAGATAATTACATTAAAATGTTTCCATTGTTTTTTGACTAAAATTTCCACCAGTTAAGTAAGAGAAATAAAAGGCAAAAAATTCTGAGAACAAAGAAATGTCCGTAGAATAATTTTAAGGGAAAATGAAGGTAAAGAATTGTATTTTATGTTTTTCTTTCCAATTACCCAGAACGACTTGGCTCAAACATTTTTTTAACGGAGCATTAACAGACGTCTTGCATAACATAATTTGATATACATCAATAGCATACAATACGTGTATACTCATATCTAATGTAGTAACGCGCAGCTGTTGGTTTTATCAAGTCTCCACTCACTTATTACTGTAACATTTCGACCTTGAAGGGGAGGAAAGCATAGCTTCCGAAGAGCCAGGTGGGTAGTGCGTTCGCCTTTTGCGGAAGCTGTCCTGTGTTCGATTCTCGATGGGGGACAAAAATGTGCGAAATGACCTCAGCAATTTGACATCACTAATACTGCTGCTATTATGATGAAGAAAGCAGATATTTTGGTGATATTTATAGAATAAGAATTATAATTATACTAGTTGCCCCGTGCGAAAATTTCGCAGACGATCAGTAATACTCAATTTCCCCAACCAAATACATTACAGCAACTACTCTAATCACTACAGACGAATACACAAACAATAAGACATGCCAAAAAAATCGTACCTTGATATTCCATGTCAGTGTCAGTTTCGACATACGTCGTTTGTGGCGATAGATTTGTAGAGAGAATTTTCTTTTAGCACTATAATCACGAATAGTACGCGTCATTTATATAACGACGTATATGCATTTTATCCTATACCGAATACTCCAATTCACTTAATGCATTTATTACATCATGAATTTAGACAAAAATACAAAACATCACTACCACATTTTGGTAAACTCTGTTCTTCAAAATGCCACTTCCTTTTATGATGCGTCACTAAAGGCTTCGTGTTTAACATATATAACCAAGATAAAACAACAAAAATACTTCCTGCATCCACGTTACTTATTTATTTTCTATTTTTTCTCTTCATACACGAAATATAAAAATAATTACTGCTCGTCTGCAGTGAAATTGCATCTCATAAATTCACTGAATCAGATTTATTCAAGTACTGAAAGATATATAGTCAGCAATAATCAGTTAAAAGCTTGTTGTCCTGCTGGTGTAGAATGAGAGAAAATGTTACTAATTTGGGAGAAAGTAGCCGGTTTATTAACCTGTTATAGTTGCGTGCAATCTTAAGTTCTTCGTTTATGGAGACCATATATTACTTCCGAGTACTTTTTCAATCATTATAAGACCAAGTATTAAAATCACTTTCTCATTTTTGAAATTGTTTACACTCGTCACTAAGTAAACAAATTTAATCTGTATATAGCAACCCGGGCATTGTTTCGTCCAGTAAACAACGCGATGATTAAAATGTTAATTCAATTTGTTTAACAAATGGTGGATCTTTAATCCACTATTTCTTTGAACTAAAACATACCTAAAAATACACACCTTAATATTTTTTATCAGTGTCTGTTTCGATATACCTCGTTTGTAGCGATAGGTATCGGTATCTACACATCCAGTAACGAAACTCAATGACCAAATAAAATGCCTTGCGTTTTCTAATTCCTTGCCATATGAACCCAAACAAAATCCCTATTATATTAGAGAACGTGATAGTACAAATGTTATGTAATGTTTTAAAAATTTTCTTAGAGTAGTATAATCACGAATAGTGCACGTCATCACTATAACGATACATGTATCTTATCCTATACCGAATATCTCAATTCACTCAATGCATTTATGACTAAATGAATTATGGTAAAGATACAAAATATCACTGCCAGCTTTACCTAAATCTGTCGTTATATAAACCAATTCCTTTTATACCGGCAATGAAGTGTCACTTAAATAACCAAGATAAAAGAACGAAACATATCTTCTGCATCCACGTTATTTATTTATATTCTATGTTCTTCTCTTCATACATGAAATAACTACTACTCGTCTGCAGTGATCTGATCTGGGAGAGGAGAGCTAGAGGGAAGCTAAATGTCACACTTTCATACGAATACATTGTGTTACATTGTCAAAGCGCATAGCATTCTCCCCGCATTGAAAGTCTCTAACATCGTTAATGTGGCAAAATAATACATTTTCGTGCTTCGGAGATAGCGATTGGGAATAAAAGCTTGGGCTTTCGTTAAGCTTGTACTACATGCTGGTGAGTTTTCTGAAATCGCAGGACATCCTTTTCTTCACTCAGAAATATGATTAAATGTTGAATATTATCTATTCAATGAGTGAAATATAAACAATAAAAATCATTTGATATCAGGTTTAGATACATAGAAAATTTGCAACATACGAAACCGGGAAGTAATATGATGCAAAATTGTTCAAACATACCACACGATAAAACCGTGACGAAAACTTTCATATTCGGCAATGTTCATGTTTATTTGGCCGTCGTTCTGCTCCCGTAAGATATGTGGTTTGCTTATTAAACTGCTGTGGATGTGTACGACGTCGAAGTCTTCGTTCATGGAGACTATAATATTAATTACTAACACTGCTTCAATCAATTTATGACCGAGAATGTTTTCCGATT
The DNA here is from genome assembly GCA_036926295.1 of Pachydiplax longipennis. Taxonomy (NCBI): domain Eukaryota; kingdom Metazoa; phylum Arthropoda; class Insecta; order Odonata; family Libellulidae; genus Pachydiplax; species Pachydiplax longipennis. The sequence goes on from JAVFKF010000015.1 coordinate 42,873,695, forward strand.
TTAAAACTTGTTTACACTCGTCACTAAGTAAACAATTTCAATCTGTATATAGCAACCCGGGCCTTTTTTCGTCTAGTAAAAAATGAGATGATTAAAATTTTATTTCCATTTGTTTAACAAATGGTGCATTTTTGATTTGTCTGACTATTTTTCGCAGGAACCTGACAACTTTTGCCATCAAACGGTCATTCATTTATATATATTGATGGAGTAATAAGGGAGAAAAGTCCCGATCACCAAAAAAGGATGTTTTAAAATAATATATAGATAGATAGATAGATTGTAATAGATTTTATGAGCGGCGCGATCAGTTTAACTTCGATAAGGTCGTTACGTCTAAAGATGGAGTGGAGTCTGAGTACCAACAAAAGGTATCTACTATTTCTATGACTATTTCGTTTTAATTTTTTTCGTTTCTCACTTGTCACTGATTTAAGACTTTAATCTATTTCCTTGTTCCTTGCTGTTCCGACAAAATACGAGGGCTGTTCAAAAAGTTCCCGAACTTTATTTATTACAGCACAAATATTTCACTTACAAATTATTGCTCCGAGTCTCCTTAAAAGTACTCCCCACCCCAACGTATACACTTATCCAAATGGTATTTCCACTATTTAAAACAGTTTTGGGACGCTTCTTTCGGACTGTTCATAAGCTCCTCCGTCGATTTTTTCTTTATTTCTCGAATGGTGGCAAATCTTTTTCCTTTGAGCGGGGTTTTTAGCTTAGGAAATAGGAAAATGTCACATGGAGCCAGGCTTGGTGAATAGGGTGGTTGAAGAAGCACAGTGGTCTTGTTTTTGGCTAAAAAGTCACGAGTTGCTCGTGTTGCTCCTGGTCTGCTGTCATCAGGCGAGGCATGAATTTGTCCTCGACTTGATGCATCCTCAATTTTTTTAGTTAGGATTTCGTAGCAGAACCAATCGGGATGCCACGCTCTTCTGCAAGCTCCCTGACAGTCAAACTTCAATTTGTACGAACGAGATCGTTCACTTTTTCGATGTGGGGGTCATCTGTGGACGTTGATGGTCTTCCGGAACGCTAGTCGTCTTCCACTGATTGCCGCCCATCTTTGAACCGCATAAACCACTCATAACACGCGGTTCGTTTCATAGCATGCTTACCAATAGCCTTGGTAATCAACTCAAAAGTTTCCGTGAAAGATTTGCCCAGTTTCACACAGAATTTTACAGAAGAACGCTGCTCCTTCAAAGAGCTCATTTCCGCGGACCCGATTTTTCGTCGCACTCTACGATCATCTGTTCACATAAACATCCGTAACTAATGAACAAATCAAGATATCGACAAAGTGATTAAAGGTGGTTATTTGGGAAGCTTTTGCGGATACAACGCCTACAGGCAGATTAAAAAATAACCAACTGGAGGCACACTATAAAAAAAGTTCGGGAACTTTTTGAACAGACCTCGTATATCGTTCCTTATATTGTATGTTTCATATGTATAATGCTATGCTCTATAATTATTCGATAACTATTTGACGACGCCAGTTTACAAGGAATTTTACTTTATTCTTTTTTATCCAATCTATGCGTGCATTAATGTCCCACGGTATATTATTAACATTCTAGTAGTATCATTTATAAGAGAAAGGTATTTCCCTTAACATGGGTGGCTGTGCGGCTGTAACGCAAGGAGAAACAGAGATGAAATATATGTCAACATGACTTTAACTCGAACCCAGGTCCCCACTTACCGGGTAGGTGTTCTAACCATTGAACTACCATACCAAGTCAGTCAGATAGTTCGAGCCCCAGTTATGTTGATATTTTTCACAACTGTTTCTTGTGTTATCATTCATTTATGAACCTAAATTCATCAAAAATCGTTTTTTCAACTCAAGATCAGTCTCATTAGTAGCAGCTTTGGCAACATAAAAAGATTATATTTAGACTTACTATCATTATTTAAGTGATGGAGTATCTATAGGTATAATAACAATTATTAGGATTTAATTCAGTTACCGCAAATTATTGTTTTCGTATGTTGGAATACGTGAATTCTTCCAAAATTGCTGAGTTTATCGAATTTCTCTGGAAAGTAGCAAGTTTTACCCAAAAGATTATGTTCCTGTATAATTTAACTTGCTGGAATGCTTTTGGATACAATTCAGTCAGGGTACCCTACGTTTAAATTTAACGGTTTCCTGGAAATAGTAGGTAATGTTGAAGATTATTTCGTTTCCTGCATTCACCAAAAAAATTGCTTTGCTTATCCACGTGGAGAGGGATTTCTAAAGCTTTCTAATTCAATTAGCTTCAAGACCACTTCTACGCTTCGTATGCGATTCAGCGAAATCTACCAGTTTCCAGATTTTGAATTTCTGGAAAATTTCTGGTAATTTTTACATTCAGTAGCATTCGGAATTTCCACGTGTATCAGGCTGAAGAGATACTCTCTTTGAAGAATGGACCAGAATTTGTATTGAATCCATGTATTAAATTGTTACGAATAGAATGATAAAAGCTTGAATTTACAATATCCTTGATTAAATAAGAGTGTATCATCGCTTTCCAAATTCTATTTCAGCTGAGCTTTGTCACCATGTTGAGATTGTTGATTTGATTCGAGAGAAAATTAGCGATTTTTTGATCCGTAGTTCACGATGTCAGAGAAAATATTTGTCAAAAAGGTGAATTTCGGAGATTAATACCTAATCCAACCTCTACTATTATTCATAGCAACCTGGTATTGATGGATATGAAAACAAACAAATTCGTTTGATCATGTCAGTCCAAATTAATACACTGTATTAATCCAATTTTATATACTTCAGGCTCATATTGTGTTTAATTAGATATATCTGAAAATCACTGAACCCTTCGCTATGATTAATTGGGCTTGCAAATTATGGTGATGGAACTGTCACTCGTGAACTTGATAATTCAGAGAAATATTTGCTAGCTTTATTTAGGGAATATTAATTCTCTTCACAGGATTCCTAGGGTACAAATAACGGGCTTTGCCCAACAACTCTCCCGTCATCCGTTGCTATGGTTACTTGCATTCCACACCGTGCTTTCATTGCTTCTGTCCCTTTCAAGAAGATCTTTTACAGCATCATAACTTTACCTGGGGAATCCGTCCAATAACAGCCCCATTTTCTAGCTTTTTCTACCTCGAGTTTGGTCCAAATTGGTAATAAAGGTAATTGATAAAAAAGCTACGAAAAAAGAATTTTTCACTCCTTGTATTTATGGAATCACTGCGTCCACTCGAGCTCTTTATGTCTCTTCTGTTTTGAATGGTTTAAGTTTGGATATCACGACTTAGCAAGGCGATTATTTATTGCCCAATAAAAGTAGCTAACTGGTGCGTGGTGAGATTTTACCCGGTCATCTTGGGTGTCATTTTGTTTCCTACGGTGGGCACTTGAAACTTCCTCGTTGCTATTTACGGTGAAATATCACTAACCTCAGATTTATTTAAGGTTGAACAGAACGGAAACTCTTTCTTCCAAATTCAGCTGTTGTTATTGATGAAGTGATAAGTTTGCAATGCCCTTGAGAATACGTTAAAATGTAGAGACGACTTAAGTTTCATTTTTCATAACCAAAGATTGGTTAAGTTTTAAAGATTATGGTTGGTGCAAGTTAGCATAATACATCAAAAACGTGAATGGAGTATAAAGATTGACTTTCTTTCTGACTCAACTTCATCTTTTCCTTACTCATTGTCAGAGTAGATGTCTCAGGGTAATTGTAGTAGGATGTGTTAGTCTTATACATTTTCTGAAGGCGAAGCAAAAGTAAACAATATCAAAATGGCTGAGACTCAAATCAAGATCTCCAATTTTCGGACAAGTATTTTAACTACTTAAGTACCATTCTAAGTCAATTCAGCCCTTACAAGGGAAGAGTGGAAGACCTAGATTCGATTCCCAGTCATTAATATTCACTTCTGTTTCTCCTTGGACTTCCAACCCTTTTTTCCAATGTTAATTTTGAAAGTATCCTTTACCCTTGGTCTTAGATATTTTGTTTTAATAAATATTCTGTAATCTATCTTTATTGCTGTTATTGTGTGCTTTGGTACTCTTTGTAGTTATGGTGATATTGTTTCGGAGTGTTGGTACTTATAATATTTCAAGTGTGGGGGATTGTGGAGTATTTGTGTATTATGTAAGTTTCACTTGATAATGTTTAGGGAACCCGACGACAGTCAAATTTCAGCAAAAGAATAATAATATCCTTCAAAATACAAAAATACGTAGGAGATGAACCCAATACAAATCGGCTCACTGTAATTTAGTAGTTCATTATAAAAGGATGACAAAATTCTTCTTTTTATAGGATCTTTTTGTTTGAATTTAATTTTATTAGCATAAATTATGCCCAAGCCAAATTCGAATCACTAACTGATAATCGAATAATTGCTGGAAAAATCGGTGACCTAATTCCATATTAACAATGGTTGAATTATAGATGACATGGGTATTATGACGGCACGTTGTTGACGCTGGAGGGAGAAATTTATCATTAATTTGTTTCGTCAAAAACCAAAAAAATGCAAATTAAATAAAACAGGTGAAATATATTTGTAACGCTCTAACTTTTTGTTAGATATTATTAGAAAGACTTTGTGACAAATTTCGTTACCGTATTTTCAGGAAATTCAGTATATTCAGTATATTCAGGAAAAGTTACAAAAGTTTCTTCTAATTAAAACTATCCAGTGTTTGGAGCAAGAGATGATCATTACGAGGGATTTCTGGAAAAGATAAATTGGAAAATGTATTGCAAAGACTGCCAAAATCATCCCAGCTGGAATACATAGTATTCTGCATCCCACGATAACAATAGATGCAATGAATACCCAAAAGAAAGAGACAAACATTGTGATGATGAATTCTTTCGATATTTGTTAGGAAAGGTTTATTTCTTTTTTTGAACTGCGTTTTATATGTCGAATACTTTCTCAAAAGGAGAAGACTACAAAAGTTTCTCTCGCCCCCCATTTGCGAGAGGGCCTGTGAGAATCTCTTGTTTGCAACTTATGACCTTATTATACCCTTCTTTTTAGTTTTGAATTTACATAGATAAAAGGTATGATTTTTAGTTAATCGCTCGCTTCCTAAAGTAGATAGAGAAATGAGTATGAAGAAAGTCTGACAGGACTGAGACTCTAACTTGTATCTTCCACTTACACTACTTTGATAGTATGCTGATCCTGTCAAAAATTTATCGTATCCGTTTCTCCACGTTTGAAAAAAGCTAAAAGTACGACTTTAGGTCATCCTTAACCCGTCCCTCTGAAGCATCGGCTAAATCAGCCTAAAATAGCGGATAGCTTATTGGCTCATATAAATCTTTTTTCAGTGTCTTAAGATAATCTGTTCTAGGTCACAAATAGCAACTGACATTCATCGTAAAAGATTATATTTTTTTCACTATCGAAATACTTCTGTCCATGCAAATAAGATACACTATACACTGATTTTAAATATTGTAAGTTAAAGATCTTCATCGATAAAATGCGGTTCATAAATTCCGTGATAAATTATATTTAGATTAACTTGCGTAATAGCTTGTCTTTTCCTGTAATCAAAATTTTCTGAGACCTGTAAATTGGTATGCGTTTCATCATCCTCGTAAATCTCACTAGAATAAAGCCTAATAAATTATAGATGATTTACCTTCTTCACCTGCAGCCCTTTTTTTTTTAGATCTATTCCACTTCATCTCTGCGATTTTCTTGAGGAGATTGATGGCCACAAGGAATGGGAAAGACGTAGACCTCTCGAACTTGACATGATAAAATAAATCTTCTCCAAATGTAATCAAGAAGTTGAATGGGCGCCATTGACGGTGACTGAAAACGTTCAGAAGGAATTCGAAGGGATTTGGAAGGTATTCAGAATGCTGGAAAATGGGAAACGAAGTAAAAATGAAATTCATAGCAATGTAATTCTGATATTTAAATGATCAGGGGCGTGCATTTGGAATATCCCCACCAGGAATCGAACCTAGGACAGCTTCCACCAGAGGTGAACGTGCCACCACTTGGCGATCCGAGAGCCAGTTGATTTTAAAGCTGCTGAAACTACGAATCTATGCAATAAGGAAATACTAATCCATGTTTCAGATCGACATAAAAATGTCCAGAAATAATAGGCGTTCTTAGATATTTCTTTACGTTACTTAAGATAGTGTCTCTTTAACATTTGGTTTCTAAATCTATCTTTGAAATCCTATGTGAGAAATATGAAACTTATTTAAAGGATATACCGAAAGGATCCTCTCTTGCCAACTTCAGGAAGACGAAAATCTGGCGGAGACAATCCAATTCTGACTGAACTTTCTTTGAAGATATGGGGAGAAACATATTGCACTCGTCCCTTAAGGCGAATTCTTACCGTTAGATGAAACTAAGGAGAATGAAGGAGTTGGAAACAGTTTACATTAGGAATCTAGAAAGGATGAGCGCGCGCCACTTACAGGTGTTCTCGACCAGTTCAGCCAGCGCACGCAATTTCCCCTGTGAATTCTTGACAAACCTCACCGGATTGGGCAGTTACTCTGCCTCATGAAGGGTGAATTTGCTTGCTTAACAGCAGTTATATGGCGTGCGAAGATATCTTTGACGGTAATGGAGTAGTTATTCCAAAGTAAATCCAGAGTACTAGAGCGAAGATACCGATGGGAGCCAAAGAGTGGAACTGCAAGTTCAGACTTTGATTGCTCGAATTAAGCATTGTAATCTACGATAGAGGTGTACGATTTTTCTGCTCTCTAGGAGAGAACTTCGGAAACTTTAACGATCCTCTCTCAAGGACAGCTTCTGCTACAATACCTCAGCTAAAGCCTTACACTTGTACTCCTCTCCTTTAGCGTTGGAAACTCCATTCCAAGCAGGAGAGAACAAGGTCGAATCGATCTTACAAAATTTAAAGACAACGAAATTTTTGCCTCGAACTTTTGGTGTGGAAATTTAGATTATTAATTTCGATTGTCATGAACCTTGAACATCGTTATGAAAGAGAGAAAAATTCAGTACAAGTACAGACGAAATTACAGTGACAGTATATAAAAATTCAAATGACAATGTAATTTTATTATCAACAATATTCTTCACTTAAATACTATATGATGATATGTGATACTCTATAAAGTACTAAGATATCTTTATCGCGCTCAGAACAAACTGAATACATTATAGAAATTTCGGCGTGGTTCGCTTTAAGTGCCTGTGTTATGACAAGCTGTAGGCACTAATTCATACGAAGAGGAAACATCGGTACGAGTAGAAGGAATTCTAAGAATACATCTTTTATCACTTATCTACATAAATTCCCTATAAACCGCCTTCGGCGTGTGGCAGGGGGAGCACATAAAAAGTATGTATTTTAAACTTAACATATTCTCAGGCAATCGTTTAAGGCAGCTCACTAAACATGAGAATCAAAATCAAATACGCCAAACACCGTTTATAAACCCGCTTTTAAAAAGTTTGTTGCTATAGTTTAAAAATCTGTTTTTCCGCTTCCGAAACTTTCTATCTGCATCGATAGAGAGGAATGAGATATGTTAAAATCATTCGCATTTAATAATTTACTGTGAAAATTTAATGTATTTTACTCAACGCACACATAAAATTTTCATATTACGAAGAATTATTTTTTATATATACGCGTTATTCAGTTTCCAGATGGAATAATTTGAATAACTTCTGGCTGGAAATGAAGCTAAGAAAACAAATGAGATGTAGCGGGCATAAATATTACTATTCATAGAATAAGTCTGAAAGTCTAAAATATTTAAACAAAAACATGCTCTGGGGCTCTGTTAAGGCTTCTGTATCTTTCAGTTTACTTATTAATTTCTTCAGTTTCGACCCCTTGAACACATGTTTTACTTGACTCATATTCAACTACGGTTTTTAGATACAACCCCAATTATTTAGGCAAAAAGCTCACTGAATGTATACTTTTAGTTTTTATGGATTCGTTGAACTTAATCAAGGAAGTATCGAAGTCAGAGGAATTTGTATACTTTATTGGATGATTTGTTACGTAAAACGTTTTTCCTATATTATTCTCTATTTTCTACGAGAATACTCAAGTCTTGCTGAAGATGATGTTTGATAATGATGTAATAATTTAATGATAATTATAATAGTATAATAATATGAACTAATCTTGGTATATTATGTGCCATTATTAAACGCTGTATGTGAATCTTTGATAAATAAATAAATAAATAAAAGGTACTGAGTAACGTAATGAGCTTGTGCTGTCTCATAATCGATGTCATTTATCTCAAAATGTTTAGTAAAGGCGCTGTAAACTAGCATTTCAAGTTATTCGCAAAAATTTATATAGTATTTACCTGTTTGGATCGTGTTTACGTATTTTTATATTACAAACAATGGTTAAATATAATGAATTAGACTATGCGATTTCTACTATATTCTAAAAATTTGAATGAATCCAATTATCAAAATGGCCCTTTTATGCGAGCCATCAGTTTATACAGTAACAGATTTATAACCAGTTTTCTCCTGAATTATGTGTTTATCACACAAAAAAGGAGGATCGCGTGTGCATGGAGATTCGCGGCGAAATTAAACCTCCCATTTCTGTGATTACAGATGCCACGTGCGTGTCTTAGTAATGTTTTGGTGAAAATGTAAATGTGTTGTTTGTAAATAATTAATTCATTCCGTGTTTCCTCATAGGTTGCTGAACACCAGGAAAACTCGCTTAGAATAAACAAACAATTCATGCTTAGTGAGATGAAAATATTTACAAATTGTGTCTAATAAGCTAACTATACGGAAGAGTAGCAATCTTCCACGATTTATCAATACAAAATTCCGCTGATATAATCGCTTCCTCGAAATGGAGAAAAAATACGCAAGAATTTATAACCTTAGAAGTGCCAAGTATTATACTACTAAATAATATTCTTTATTTTTCAACAATCGAAGAAAAGTCGAAATCATGTGAAATCGATCTAATTTTAGTGAAAAGTGACCTTTTCCCGATTGGTATTTTAAAATTTTCGTTCTTTAAATTAAATGAGAAAATATAGAAGTTATAAAAATAAGAAATTATGGCGGTCAGTATTTATCAAATTAAGGGCTGGTTTCTTTTCATTCTGGCACGTGACGCGTCTCAGTTTTGTTTTCGTTAAGCAGCACATTTTTGGATCGCAAGATTAATGAGAACGCAAGCGAAACGGACAAGTTTTTAAAAAAATCTCCTCTCGCATATCCATTCCGCTTGCTCTTCCCTTATCTTTTCCTTCTCCCATTCTATTTCTCACCTTTTGTTTATCTTCGTGTCACTCGCGCCTCTGGAACACTATTTTCTCCCTCCTGACACTTCCCAGCTGCCAAAGTGGCGGGTAACTGGCACTGCCTTGGCGAAGAATTCCTAGCAAGGATCCTCCATCCCAAAATACTCCTTAATGCATCAGCTCTCCGCATGTGCTGAAAATATTTGGACATTCCTCTATTAATCGAGTGTTTCCCAATTGTTTTTTCATCGCTTACTTCTACTTACATTAGAATTAAAGGCTTTAATGTCAAGCGTGACAAAATGCATACAGATTCAATTTACATACAACAGTAACAAAATAGGAGTGATTAACATCTACATATATATACTACATGAGCTGCCTTATGACATGTAGCAAGGGGTGCATACACCATAATCCTACTTCACCAATCGGTTTTGTCGCATATCTTTTATGAAATAAATGAATCCATATTTATATATGCAACTAATCTATAATAGAATAGATAGAATTTATAATTTTTCTCGCCGTATGTGATCAGCCAAAATAAGTGGAGGCATAATATCCACGAATTCTTCCGGGAAAGTATTATCTCTGAATCTATCGAATAAGTTTCACCTAAAATTTAATCTTCTTTATAGGGTGGATATAATAAATGAATTCAAATAATTCAGATTTTATTCCACAAAAATATATTATGGCAACCGGATTTCAACTGATTACAGTCATCGTGTGGCCTGATTATTCTATCAATACCATTTATCAATGATTCCCATCATCTATCGACGTTTCATTTTACTTATTACGATGAGTCTCTACATGAGCAAAGAATCAGGAATGCATCCGAAGAAAATTTTCAAGGTCATCTTGAGTGCTTAAATAAAATTAATAATTCCTGGAAGTCTTAATATCAGTGAAATATAATCCAGAGGGATGACTTGTATAATTTTCTTTCGGATTTTATTTTGTGGATATTTCTCTAATTTAATTATATTTTACTTTAGAAAGCATATCTCTCTCATTTTGGCTCACTTACATCTTCTTCCAAGTGAACTTACGAAACCGGTCGCATAATAAATTCAGTGTGGAAAAGTACTAAGTCTTTTCTTTCATTGTATTATGGCTTTCCACGAAGTCACGCCTACTAATATCGATTTTATCAATCATATGGTATTACTGATGAGGTTAATTTTCACATTGTTTTAAACGATGATCAATAAATATCACATCTGGTAAAAAATCGGTCGAACATTTTCATAGGAAACTCTATGGTGAACGTCAAATTTGGGCTCCAATTTGCATTCTAAAATTGTCTTGTGTTTATTTTAATATGCCTTTCAAATTCTTCCTGGAAAGTTGAGGTTATTGATTGGTCTTCCCATCGCTTTCAATCAAGTCTTTCCGCTTCCTTAAGAAAATTTCGCCTTATCTTTAGAACACACATCTCTCGTTTAAGACACTTTGCCGAAAAATTTTAATTTTATGAGTTAAAAACAACATTTATTGAGTTGCAAGATACATTCGAAGTTTATGAAGCCATGGCAGGTGTAAACTTCACGTTTCTGATAAGTTTCAAGATACCCAGCGTAGGAGAAAAGTGTATATCTCTTTTTCTTTCATTATGCTCATTCATCACCTCGTGATTGATTAATTATTGCTTAAAATTCATAAAGTAACGAAAGAAATGATTTTCATCGTCTCCTACTTAGTAATCGTGCCTCACAATAATGATCTCTCTTTATTTTCCTTTCTCTTTTCTTTACTCTTTACAGATTCGTTTACTCTACTCATTCCATATACAAAAAAACTTCGGTTTACTCCACATTATTTACCGCCGCTCAGAATGATAAATATTCGGAAAGTAAGCGATTAATATAAAAGTTCACCGTAACTCGGAATTTACTGTCTTGCAAAAAGAGTTGATAGCAGCACTTTCCGATAGTTAAACATCGTGTTATCGATGATTGTGAATAGCTTATAAAATATTGCAGATATATGACCAATTTGTGAACGATATAAAGAAAAATGCTGACATTAATTTAATGCTTGATGTTTGAATTATTAATCTAGAATAGATGTTCGAAACTTTTTGATTGCTATTTGTTTTATTATAGAAAACAAAGGAACCCAACAAGTAAGGAAAACAGAATTTTCACCTCTGTTTCGCTGACTGTGATTTAATAAATTTATTTAAAACATCAGCCAACTCAAGTTCCAATAAAGGTGTGCAGCATAAATATCTATGTTCAACGAAATATATTTAATGAACATTAAGCACCCGAAAAATATAAAAATATCTAGAGTATAGAGTATAATATATGAGAGACTTGCGCAATGAACCAAGAAAACGATGTTTCATATGAATCATTGAGAGTTATATTATGTTTCTTTATTTCAACGTGTTGATATTATATACGGGACGATCGCGGAATAAATCGGCTAGTAACAGATATAGAGATTAATGATAACGAATGCTCATTTATAATTGCAGCATTAAAATTTCAAACCAGAGTTCACTATATTTGCGAAAATTATACAGTACTTTGTACCTACGCAAACGGAAGATCATAACCATCGTGAATATTGATTAAAGAAAATTCTTTAGATTTCTACTTCTGAAATGGAAAATATATGCCCGATACGATTTATTTGAAAGTTTCTGCTTTATTTTGTTATCACAGGGCGATTCTGATTAAGGCTATTTTAAACAAAGCTTTTCCTATATTCATTGTTTCTATCGTTTTACTTAAATGAAAGAGGTAAAAAAAATATCCAGTTCCCTGGAAATTCATGCTCCACTCAATTCGTATTACAAAGGAAACTAAATATTCCGAGAATCGTCTAAAAAACACAAATTCACGGCCAAAAATATCTTCTAGTATAAACAAATTCTATAAAAATAAATTCTACAAAAATTCTATAAACAACGAGTCTATCTCAATAATAGTACGAAATAAGTCGAGGTATGAATCCCGGATTATGGTCGAGAGCAAAACAATTGGTGCTTAAAGTTCAAACAACCTATTCCCACCACCAGTCTCTTGGCTTCCCCTACATCTCTGCATACTCCACTCCACCCACACATAGTTTATAAAAATAACTGGACGACATAATTTTATGCAAACAAACCAAATGAAATCATCACGATATAATGATTGAAAAAGTCAAATTAGAAAACAATATTTGCGTGATGTTTGAATGAGATGTCAATATTAGGGGTAGCTTAAGAGGGAAGGACCCATCTTTAAATGAAAACAATAACTTCCACTGGGATTTGTAATGCGTTTCCTATTGTTTACTTTTCTTAGATGTGTACTACGGAATTAGACCTAGCGAAGATTGAGTACATTCATTTTATTATGTGGCAAAGAGTTTAATTAAGGTAGGTAATGGAAGCCCTCTCTTTTTGGTTACCTTGGAGACATACATAAGAAATTCTGCCGTTGGTTCTTCCTGTGAAACATATCCCATTACTGAATTTGTTGTTGTTTTCACGAGATAGTTTGACATTGGTACAGTAGTGAAATATGATTGCAATACATTTATTCGTGACATTTTCATGCATATCACTATACCGACAAAATTTTATTCTGCAACGGTTAGCCTCGTTAAATCCCTTTATAAGTTGTTGTTTGCATCTTCCCAATCTAGTGATCAAGCGTGCAGTTGCTTTCACCATTCTGTTTACCCATAACCAAACTTACAGAATTTCCTCGTTTACTATCTTATCTAGTGATGTTTACTTCTTCTAAAGACTATGACTGGAAAATTTCCTCTCGTATTTTTTCATTGTCTTGTACGTTCTGTTGCGTCACGAATATATTTACAGGGGTATGAATTTCAATCTTTACTTGGGAGTCTAAAGGATGTGAGGCGTAATTTTAGCTCCAGACTTCCCTCACACTACTCTCATGCTTTGGTTGGTGTTTACACTTATTAACTATGTAAATATTTGAGTAATCTTCCTCCTTGTGCGGTTTTATTTCATCTATTTGATGACTCTGTACTCTCTTTTACTGTTACCACCTAATTATCTCTGTTGGCGTAGCAATAGGCAATCATTCATTAGTGTTTTACTTACATGTTATCCACATTTTTCAAATTCAAAGGGATTCAATCAACGTCTTTTTCGTAGAATATCTTTGTGTTGAATTTTATTTATAACTTATAATTATCTTAGAATTTCACTATTTATAGGGTAGAAAATTTTTTTAATGGAAGAAATAATTGATTGCATATGTATGCATCTCCTTCTAACCATCCCAATTTATCTCGTTTAATATATATTGAGGTATCTATAAAAATATACATCTACAGAACATAAACTTATTGTATGGATGTTGTTGTCAATAAAAAATATCTTTAATTGGATTAAAATGTAAAAATGTTATAAAAATATGATAGATTAATTTTATTTGATTGTGATAAAATGTAAATATAGTGTAGTATACTTTTGTGATTGAAAAATAATAATTGCTATAAAAATAAAAGTACTTGTTCTAATTTGTTGCATAATTTGTAATATGTATAGTAATTAGTTAATGTGTTGATTCATTGCAATGCAAATTAATGCCAAATACATGTCCTATACGAGCAGTTCTATGTCGTTGGATTAATAAAGCTTATGATTACTATCTGATCCTTAACTAGGACGGGTTAGGCCCGTGAGGACCTCGTTGGAGTCATCAGGGAGTATTCCAAAGTCTTATAGCTCTGGTAATCACTCGACATTCCAGCACCGGAGGTAGTCGTGTCTAGCAGTGCCTTCGAAGATAATTTGTCGGAAAGCATGCCATCTCTGACCCGAATACCCCTTGAGGATATTCCACTCATCATGACCACTGCCTTGCGTTTGAGCAACATCAGATAGAAATTTCATGAAATACTGCCCTAAATTCAGGGATTTTAAAGAAAAGCCAGTCAAAAATTTTTCGGTCGGATTTTGAGAACCTCGACGTTCATTCAAAACACTGAAATTTCCGATGAGTTATTTTATGATTAATGTTTAAATTATTATTTTATTTTGTAAGAAGCGCGGTTATAAAGAATGAGTTATTTAGCTGAAACCATGTAATTCTTCTGTTTTTATTTCTTGTTAGGGTTAGATAGTCTAACGCAATTTTCCCCGACCTTTATGGTCTTAAGTCCTAGGTTTCCTTGTTCTCAAGACTGCCAAAGCCCATCAAGTGGCAAAGAATTTCTTTTTCTAATTGACGTAACTAATGTTTTGTGGATATTCTATACATTAAATATCTTTCCTCTTTTCGATTTTGACATTTGAAATTCACTGGAGAACATTAAACATCAAGGATAGAGTGAAATATGAGACAATGAAATGACTGATAAATAAATCCAATTTCATAAACATTTCCGTTGAAGTATGTCACAGTATTCTATGCTAGGTGAGTATAAATGAAGTTTGAAGTCGAACATTTTTTCCCTCGTGACTAAATTTCAAGAACTATTTTTCAGTTTTCCCGTTGGGAAGCGAGAGAAGCTAATCTTGTTAACTTCTTAAGCGTCCTCTCCATCATCCATGAAAAAATGCGTCAGCTACCATTGAGAGGATGTCAACGTGGGAGCACTCGCCTACTCTCATAAAATTTTGTCCGCTTTGTTAAGCCCATGGATATGTTTAGATGGACTTCGCCATTGTTTCATGGAATCGGATTAATGGAACCTCATTATCCTTTCTAATGCTTTTGCTTTCCTCAGTAAAATGTCCAGTAAAACCTCACGTTCTTTGTAAATGTCCAGTACTGTGGAAAGGAAATTCTTATACACATTTTTTTCAGGCATATTCATATAGGGGAGTTATTTAGCAGAAGTACAAACAATGTAGAAGCCGTGGTAAAATGAGGTGTTTGCTAAATACGTGCAGTAATATGTACTTTGGGATTCATTTTACGAAAAACATCTCCTTGCAACGGAGTCCATATACAATGTTAACTCTTCACTGTGGAGCAAAAGTAAACACTCCCATTATTTGGATCAGTTGCCTAATATTAGTTCTCGTCGTGAACGTTTTGACTTTTGGCTTTTACCAGCATGAGATGGGCTGAAAAGATAGAAACTGTGCTTGAGTTATGTTAAGTATAAAACTCCGGCATTAGACGATAATCCGATGTAATTCCTCTACATTTATCATTAGGATAATATTGAACTAAAAATCGGCAGCAAAATAATTGATATCCCATGAGATTATCACAAATTATTCAATATAAAGTTAATGCATCAACCTCCACAAGCGTGTTGAAATAATAATTTCTCAGAGAAAATCATCGTTGAACTCTCTATTTTAGGATAACAAGCTGTGTTTCTCTGCTTAGTTTCCTTGTGATATAATTCAAACAAATTCAGTAAACTTGATTTTCTTCGGTAAGAGCAAGGTTTCCATTCAGCCTTATTATCCCAGTGATTAAAATAATTATTTTCGTATGAAGTGAGGTTGATTTGTTGACGTAATATGTTTTGACGCTTTGCTATAATTATATGCAAAATGTGCGGAATCACAAAGTAGCTGCTATTCAATTTATTGATGTTCCTAATACGCCTTTGCCGGATGTTTGTTTTTTTTGCCAATGAATCTCAACAGTGGAGTCCCTCGTACGGACTATCTCAATTTTTCTGATGCAATAAAAGAAGTAAATGTTCGATTTGTATTAAAAAGAGGTTTTAGGATTCATTACCAAGCAGGTTTTTATTTAAGATATTAAAAATATTGTATATAATGGTAACTTAATTACAGGGGAGGAAGTCTGCAGTGTGATAGAATAATAATGGGCTGAGCGGGAAAAACATTGAAAATTTCCTTGACATTTCATGTAAATTTATTTTATGCCTGCCCTTCTGCTCTCTTATTATGCCTTTATTTGAATAATTAACTTATATGAATTTTGGGTACTTTAAAAATCCTTTCGATGCAGATTTTTAGAAAAAGTTTAAAATTACTTCTCCTTAATGGACGCATAAAATGAAAATTCCACAATATTCTTCTTCTGGTGAAAATTCTTTTATTTTAATAAAATATTTGAAAATGTGAAGAGAGGTAGCATCGATTAGCTCGGGACCACTCTGGATAAATGTCTGATTTTCTTCTGTTTTAATTTCAGAAAGTCTTCCAATCAGATATGAATGAAGTGTCTTCTTCAAGTATTAATAAAAGACATAGGAGGATAACAAAAGTATTCATATTTCCGCAAGGATATTGATAATAGATGAATTTTCGATTTCGTATTTGCTAGTAAATCAAACAATATTTTCGCACTTACTCTACCCTTGATTATTGGAAAAATTTTGTTGAGATGGAAAAAGTGCCTTAACTGCGGCTTTAGAATTTGTATTTTCTCTGAACATAAAATAAATTCCTTTCGTTTGTTTATTTATAAAAGTACAAACCAATCAAATGTATGCGAGTTACGTACTTTGCCCACACTTTAATCAATACGGAGGACCTTCTGAATCTTCGTGCCTACCACTATTAATAGGCATAAATAATATATCAAAGATTATTAATTCCTAGCTTGTTTACCTATTGCACCTTTTTATTCATTAATCACTGATTTTTATTAATTTCAAATGAAACATTTCTCAAATAGGCTAAATGCGAGGAATCGTTTCAAAAGAAACGAAACTTTAATTAATTAATCAATTAATTAAGAATATATTTACATTTTCATTCCTTCAGCCACTAAAAACATCAGTAAAAAAACAGTTAAATGAAACTCGATGACCCCGTTCCGATATATGCCAACAGCGAAACCCATGGATCTTTCTGTGATCAATTTTCCTTTTACTGAAAAAATAAAAACAAAAAGTTTCTGCCCCAGTTTTATTTCGCAAATGCAAAGGAACGCAAAATTCCTACGTCACTGGATGCAGCTGAAAGGGCGTTCTACTAAAACATTGTCAAAGGAGAGACAACACGGGAAAAAATATGAAAGTTCTGTCTTCGTGTGAATATATTCCAACTTTAAAATGAGGAAACTAGAAAAATGAAACAAAAGTCTATATTTTGACTCGTTTCCTTATTTAAAAAGAAAATTGGAAAACGAAAAGCTAACTGGGTCGATCGTGACAGATGCATTTGGATTGTACAAGATTAATTTTCTAAGGCGCAAAATTAATGTTGTATCGCTAAAACCAATCTTAATCACATTTTTAGCAAAGATTTACTTCGTACGTTATTTTATTTCGTGGAATCAATTGATAACTTGAGCTTTTATTATGTATGTAACTGAACTCCTTCCGTTGAGAATTTAATGGTGAAATTACATAAGGTAATTAAACCAATTATTCTTTCATTAATGTCATGAGGTATGATATGAATTCAGATCTTTAAGTATTATGAAGAAGAAACTAAAATATTTGGAGTTTCATAGAACATAATGATTCAATCAAAGAATACGTAAAATAATCTTGAAACACCCTGATGACTGATATTTTAAAAATAAGAAAATCATAGTCATAAAAAACTACATTGACTATCATAGATGATATATGTGATAATAATAATTGTCCGTAAAATGAGTAATAAATACTTTTATATATTTTATATAACCATTATGATATATTTTACATTTCAACTATAATGAGAGGACACTTAGTACATCAATGCACATTAAATTATCACCATAATCATGACTGGTAGAATCATGGTAGGGCGTAGTAGCTGAATAATAATTATCCTGACTCGATGCAATGAGAAGTTTCAAATTGCAATTACGGAAAGTTTGAAAGTTCAATAAATGAAATCTATATTTACTATATAGAGCAAATTAATTGGAGTGTTTCATATATTTGGATATATTCAATGCATAGCTATTTCAAATGAGAATAATTTTCTTCAGTGGAATACGGTAAAATTCTTTATTAAAATTTATAAATTTAGTATTATTTATTACTAGTTTATTATCAATATGTAAACAATTCAGGTGCATTTCCACAGGAAAATATGTAGTATTTTGTTGAGGAATTGTACATACCTATGCTTTTTGCCTACTGAGTGTTAAAGGTAACCATTTCAATTTCCATGCTTTGTTTAGGTACGAACCTTAGTAGCCTCAATGTTTCTGTTTCTATTACCGTTCACAGAATGAACGCTTTATCAGCATATATTCAAAGGAGTCATTCCTATTGTAAGTCCCAATTTAATTGATTCAAACTTTTAATAAAGTGAAAAAATGACGGCATAATCATGTCTGTGGTAAAAATATAAGCACATAGAATTTCTCAAAATCTCATTATTTAAGGTAATAAAAGAAAACAATTCACGACTAAAGTGAACTTATTTAGCTTCTTTATTATTTTATACTCTCATTAATCATCTTTTAAAGGACATTTCCCTCGTATTATAACCTCTTTCTGTCGTCCTTAAGACTTCTGTGTCGCCATTTCATTTTTCGGCAAAGCTGTAATGGGCGTGGGATTCGAATCCAATTCTCCTTTCATCAGCTGTAAGGAAACCTCAAGGCAGTTACCCTTTGAATCTATTCCGACTTGTACACTTGACTAGGCTGCCACCTTCTGGCGCCGCCAGCAATCATCCTTCTTAAGGATTGGATCTTCATATTTACTGTGATCTTTTAATCAAAGCCAAAACTCGCTCTTTCTTTCATCCTTCCAAAACCAGATTATTCGTCAACACTGGAGTCTCAGGTGGGATGTTTTAATTTTCTTTCGGGCTTATCTCCACGTTAATTTCCATCAGAGAGAAAAAGAGAATAGGCTACTATTTATAACCTTTCATGATTTCTCAAAGTTGATTAATCTTGCGGACGAGGCACTTAGTTTCGTTTGTAGAAAACGCTTTCTGGACATGTTAAGGATGACGTATAAAATGGAATAAGATCGCGAAACACGTAAAAAAGTTAAAGAAAAACTTTATGTTATAGCAGTAAAACTTCAAATACATTCTGTTACCTAACATATCGGTAAACTTTATTCGATATAAAGCATATTTAAAGATTCTGGATACAATTAGTGAGAGAGCATAAACCGTAAAAAATCCATGGTATGACATCCCTTTGAGAAATAAGGCCTAGCCAGGTGGCGTTCACTTTAGGTGACGTGATCAACCCGACTGCAACGCCACCGTATTCGACTTTCCGTAACAAAGCGGAAGTGCATAAGTTTTAAGAAGCGTTACTTTTACATCGATTATGGTTATTTGCAAATATTAAATAGAATGTGCCATTGAACCTTTTAGTCATTCACCTTAAGTGATGCCTATGGAAAAGAATAAGCTTTTGTTCACGGAGTTTTATTTTATCCTTTCCCTTTAGGTTAGCGAATTTAAACCATCAGATCAATGATGACCCCGCATCACGCATTGTAACTGTTTTTATCGAATAGTAAACACATAAAATACAAAATTTTTATCTTTATAAATCTTTATCATCATCTCAAAATTTATTTTTCCTTTTCTATAAAGTGAAATATGATTTCCGACGGTGATTTTGAAATAAAATAATTTTAATGAATAATTCACCAAAATCGTTCTTCATGAAAGAACAGAAAAATATATAATAAATAGTTATTACTGGCTTAACTCTTTTTAGACCGATAACGATCATTCACAACTATAGTAACCAAATATTAAAATAGGGGATTTCTTAGTGACTTGAAGAGAACGCATAAGAAACACACGCATAAACGCACAAGGGGTAATTGTGAACTTGACATTTATAGCAGATAAAACACAATTTTGTTTGAGAAACATAGATTTCATATCTCCAAATTCCGTTTAACAATTTATGGATATTTGGTACATGAGGTAAACCTGCGACTCGACATGTATAACTGAAGGTTCTAGCGAAGCAGGAATGTTTGTTTACGAAGGAAAAATACTTAAAATCGAAAAAGTAGGACGAAACGAAAGGTACGAGTAAAAGAGCAACTAAAACAAGAGATAAATTTGACAGAGATAAAATTATAGAAATCATTCCCTATAAGCCTAGAAAAAAGGAACTGGTGGAGATAAAGAAGAACGACGTGAATTAAAATGAAGAAATATCCATCGTTGGAACATTCATCGTCTCATATCTCCTGTTTATTTTTAGCTTAAAAGAAACAGGAATGTGCGTTTAGGTAAAAATTTGTTGTTTACGGCGGAATGAAGTTAGGTTTGCATTCAGATATGATGAATATGATTAGACTATAAAGATAGCGTTCTTAAGAGCATCCTGGTTTATGTAGAAAGTTGTCTGGACGTACGCTGCATTAAATTTAGGATGAGGTGATTTATAAAGCGTTTCATGGAAGCATTTTTAAAGAAAAGGAAGTATACGCAAGAAGTTAGTAAATGTCTGAACTTTTCAGATTTGCTTACCAGAGTGGTCATCAAAGTGATAGGGATTGATGAGTTTATAATCTGTAGAAGTCATAGATAAAGTGAAAGGTCTCAAAAGTACCTTTATTATCTTTGCGGAAGCACTTTCATGGCAGGTTATATATTTTTTGCTTACGGCATAATTAATACCTAATTTTATGTCATTTGAGTTTTTTTTCTTATAATCGTAGTGTTTTGAAAGGCGGACAATTTTTTTAGTGATAGGTCTTAAGAAATTACCGGGAATAAGTTTAATATTTCGTTGATTTACTTTGAAATCCGAGAATAAGGCATACGTGAGGCTTATTGTTTAGCAATTTTTTCAGAAATATTAGGATTTTTCTGTTTAATGTTCTGAAAATTTGAAGCCTTGGGGCTCTTTTGGTAGTTCATGAAATTGCTTTGAACATATGATTCATAGGTCTTAAATAGGACTCATTAACATTAAAAACTTTAATAAATATATAAATCTTTCATAAGATTATTCCATTTTAGTCATATGTTATGTTAAGTTAATTATTATAAATAATGATAAATATAGATAACTATAATAAAGAATACTAAAAAGATAGATAATTATTGCTTATAGCCTAAAGATAAAGCTCTTACTTTATGGTAAAGCCATTAGGAAAATAAAATCCCTCTAATCCCTACCACAGTTTTTCTTTAAAAAATTTAGAGCGACCAGTTTCAACAATTATTTATCATCATTATTATTGATAATTATAAGAAATTGTCGAAAATAATTCCTCTAAAATAAAAACTGTGATAAGAAGTAGAAAACGTATTTAATTTCCTCAGTTGTTGGCTGTTTGAAATAAAGCAACTGATTCGAAATGAGTCCAACAGGGAAGAAACACGAAGAATTCAGGACAATTACGTCTATCGTCAAAAAGTAAATTTTTAAAATTTGAAGATTTTTCACACGTAACGGAATTGTAAAAAAGAATTTCGGACTCCACTGTCATAAACACCTTTGACTGCCACGTTGAAATCCCTCGCTCCACCGTGTTCAGCAACCGCCGTTTCAGACGAAAAATGGATCCGTGCGAATTCCCGCCCTTTATAAATGAGTTTATTTACCCGTTTCCATGCGCGCCTGTTTTGCGGTAACTGTAACGCATAGCGTCGGAAATCCAATTTAATCCCATCCGCCTTCTGGCCCGTCCGCGCGCCAAACCTGTTTGCGAAACTTACCGTCGTTTCAGCTACCTTTACAAATCGAATTCGCCCATTCCGGATAGTGCCACACTTGTAATCATCTCCCGTTCAATCATCCTAACCGACTTCGGCGGGCAAAGGGCGGTCTTGACAAGTGCATGGAACCGCTGCATTCTCAAGCGAAGAAATCAACTTTTTCTCGTCCCCACCGCGGACTCGAAATTCAATAACACTCCTCTACTTCGAAGAATTTTATCTGGGGAAGTGAGCCAATTGGATGTGAGGCATATTTTCAAAACTCGGGGTACAATTATAAATCCAATTTCGTTGATCCATCGTTAGTTTAAGTCCTCTTTTCCTTGTAAAGGCGGCTTATCTCTTTGGACCGCTTTTTCTGCTTCTTTGCGGTTCTGTTCGTTTTCAGAGCTTAAGGCAAGCGTAGGAGTTGGCTCTGAATGTTTCCCACCAAAGTGGACACAGTGGTGAGGTGAAACTCCCGGAAACACTTTGAATAATACCACGAATATTACGGCTCTGAATGAGGCAAGCTCTCAACGTTTAAGCATTCGTAATCCATCCACGTACAAAAATGGAAGATACCTCTAAATTAGCGGATTATCCTTAACAGATTCTTAGAAGGCCGTTTCTGTAGGCCATATTCTATATATACACGTGGTTATTTTACGCAAAGACCATGATCACTCGATTTCCTGTTAATTTATATATTTGTTGGTTATTTATAGCTCTCCTTACTGGTTCTTTCACCCTTTACTTTTAATGGTTCTGCAAATTTACCTCAATCTCTTTTGCTAATTGGATATTTTTGTTCCTGTTTTGTCTTGATGGTTGCATATCTTTTCGAAGATGTTTAAGATGATTTTTATTATTCCTTTTTAATCAGTTTCTTTTAAATGTTAGTAAATTTTTGTATTATCATTACTAAAAATTGCTCAAACTAATATGAAATTATGGCTTTTGTGATACGCTCTCTAAAGTAGTTTTGAATGAGATTTAATAATCGATACAAACTTTGTATTAATTAATTTTGAATTAAAATAATTATTTTCATTATTAAAACTCTTCAAACTAATATAATGGAATTATGGCTGTCCTAAAAATTGAAAATTTATGAATACATGGTATGTACTGATAATTAAACTCCTTCAGGACCATTTGGAAAAGATTCGAGAGCATATTACAACAGATGAATTGCTTATAATGCACTCCTGTCATGTCGATATCAATTAAAGGGTGAAGTTGCCGTCTTATTCAATAACATGACCAAATAAAATAAATCACTAATAATAAAATAAATCAATAATAATCATAAAACAAGTCCATGGTAAGAACAGGGTTAGAGGGATCTATAAACATATCCTTCATTTATTCCACAAAAGTTATCGATCCCTGTAGCAGTAAAACACGCTGAAAACATTTTTATCAGATGACCGACTGAATACCACTTGATCAGCAGGATAGCTTCACAACCGGGATATGAGAACTATTTATTTCTTGCAAGCAGTAAAACAAATTGAAGTTTTTTTGACTCTTTAATGTTTAAATAAGTACTTTACACGAAACGGATACTACTTTAGTTTACTTTGTTTGCCACAGCTATAGATAGGGTATACAGTCCGCTAACCAGTACTGTATAATATTGGTTACCTACTCATCATATTTTTAAGAATGAGCAATTTCTTGGAAAAAGGGGACTATTATTTTTTGGTCATTTGCTATTCGGCAGTGAAGAAGAAAGGATTAAGAATATTTTTACAGCAGTGGTTAGAGGGAAAGAGAAATATCCCTAATAGAGTAAGCTCAAAATCCCGCAATAAACTGCCAATCTGGTTTATCCGAAATGTTTATTCAACGGGAAAAATGTATTTAGCTCTAATATCGCCTGAAATAAAGCCGTATGTATGTATATATTTACAACCAGAGATTGTGACAACAGGAAACACCACCCTGCGGCTTTTTAATCTAACATTGTGCTCTGATTCAGGATGGGACTGATGAGGAAGGTCTTATTATCTCAGAATCAGCACTGGAATTAGCTCCTGGAGTGGGACTCAGATTGTTGTATTTCGCGATATCTTCATTTTATGACTTCATCACAGAATTACGCATCGCAAACGGCAATAGAGGCAAAACGACCCACTAGATAAATCGATGCAGGAAGGATAGAAAGAAGACGGCAATAAAGATAATATAAGTTATTTTTGGCTTATCAATAGACGCGAATGATCGGATAAAGCTGGTTATAGTGCATCTGATAACAGAAATCTGCCATATAAGCGATAAGTTATTATTAGCGATTATTTATTTTCTTGTTTTGGGAGACGTTTTTTTGGCTGGAATTTTGCAACTCCTGGACAAAAAACACACGGTTAAGAACGGTGAGAGACGAACCAACTCATCATGAAAACTTTGAAGAGGAAAGGACATATTGGAAATAGGAAACAGGCCATTTCGAAATGAAAACAACTGGAAGCGAAATTCTCTTAGCGTGTTTTTCGGCTCATACGAAAGAAAAAATCCGGTCATGGTCACATTCTCAACCGAACTGACACGATTCCTCTATATAACCCAGAGAATATCCGTTTTACGTGCGTGGGAGTTCCAAAATAAATATTATTTGGGAGAGAATACAACAGTGTGAAAATATATATAACTCCTCGTGCAAATGTATGATAAAAGTCAGTAAGTTGTCCTCTGAGCTGGAATGGTGCGTAACGCTCCTACTTTTATTCTAGGAAATTTCCTCGTCTCAGAAGTTAAACATGTCAAATCTCTGAGAAATCTCCCTCTTGCTTCTTTGAAGATAAACTTATATTCTACCTGCGTCATAATACATATTTCTTGTATTGGAAAGTAGTAAACATATTTGCCTCTATAGGCACTATTTTTCGGCTTCGAAATACATTGTATCGCGCAAGGATCTTTTGTAAGTTAACTGAATCGGATATCAGGAAAAATATTTATAAGTGAAAGAGTATTTTTTGAATGTTTGTATCTGAATTCACAGTCTACTACAGAGATTTATACGAAATATGTCAAATATTTCTAAATGAAATGAATAAATTCGACTTTCCTCCATGATATTTTTGGAATCGTTTATTATTTCTGAACGAGATAGTGAAGAATAGGGATGAAATCTATAAAGATGGAGTAGCAAATACTTTACAAAAAGTGTATTGATGCCCGAAAATAGTTACTAAAGAGTAAAATAAAATAGGATGACGTATTTTGCCAATTTTATCACATCTAGATAGAGAGAACATTTTTTTATGAGTGAGAAGAGTTTGCTTCTAAATTTTGCGGGTACTTTTAGATTCTCTGAAATATGTTGAACGAGAAACGAAAGGACCGAGACTAAATAAAGGAATGTATTTTGACTTTAATTCGGGAGAACTTTTTAAACATTGGATTCAACTTCTATAAGTGTATTCTTTAGAACTACTGAAAAGTTTACTCTCGTAGCGCGACTTCCATTCCAGTTAACTCAATTGTAAATTATTTTCTCCTTCCTGCCCTTGCCTTAGTTTTCGGAATGTGTGAATAAAAGAATATATTCCAGAGAAATTCCTCTTGTGTCAGCTTAAAAATTTTTTAAATTGACCAAAATCATGGAGGAATCTTAAAATTTTGATTTGTATCCATGTATTGTAGAAATTTATAAGGATAAAATTTAAATTCGAACCAAATGATGCATGTTGAAAGCATGAATATGAGTTGTGTTAAATTATTTCAAAGACGTTACTTACTTTTATTCTAGAATTACCTCAAATCAAACATGAATATCTTATGGTATGCCCTAGTCTTTCGCTTAGTTTAAATGTAACTTAAGCAAAATTATACAGTATGTATTATTTTAAAAATATTCCTTTTCCCTCAATCTAACTTTAGTTTAAATCATATGTTGAATTTCTTTTGTCGACATAATACATTCATATCTTATTATATTTTTTTACGAATGACATATTTCAAACACTAAGGTTCTTAATAGATATACGTTGAAAATATTAATTATGATTTATTATATTAATTTTATTTATCATATTAATTTTATTTATTATATGCATATGTGTATACTAGATGTTGTCATAAGAATGCCATAAGTATGTTATTTTATGTTAATTAATAATATTATTATTATCAATATGTGTAACAATGTACAGTCCTTGTAACTGGGTTCTGCTCGTAGTGAATCAATAAATAAATATCTAAAACAAAGAGAGATTTATCAAACTTCTTTTGTTTCGTTTACTCACACTGGTAATCAAGAGGAAGGAATATAATTCCGTTATAATCCTGACCCTAATTTGGGATTAATGTGAGGAAATTGAAAACTAGGGACAACAAAAGCATAAGGATATTACGTAAATCGAAATCTCATCCAAAGAGATCAATGTAACCAAAGCTCCAGTTATTCTTTGAAGAAGAAATCAAATCAATGGAAATCGGATCTCAACGAAATAAACGAATCGATCTGATTAAAGTAACTCATTGAAGTAGGATGTATTGTACTGTCTGGGTTAATTTGAACAATAGGGTAATGTACCTAATGGCAAAGAACACAACGGAAATCGATGACGTCATCGATTAGAGGAAACGAGTAAATTACATTCACCTTTCGGAACTCGAAGCAAGTGCAAAGTGTAACGAGGGCTGTAATTTGAGTAGAAAGGATACCCTGGGGGCTAATCCGTTTTCCGAATCGCCAAGAGTTTGGAAGGAAAGGGGATTTGCTGAGACCTGATGCTGGAGACAAAGAGGAGAGGAAATCTCATCAACTCGACGACCTCCCAGAGGATCTTAAACGACCGATGGATGGCCTTCTGAACGGCCACCGCCTCACTCTTAAATACGATTCATTCTCCAAAATTCCCTTTCGCCATCACCGCTTCTATATTTCCGATGAATTCGTCGCCATAACCTCGATACCATCGACCATTTCATTCTTTTAAGGTTCGGAGTTAAACACGAAGGACGCCGTTTCATTTCCCGGCCCTAAGTTGTGAAAGTCGTCCCTCATCACGACCATCGGCTGACACTGTTTTCTTTTTATCGCTCCTCAGTAATTCTAAGGAAATACCCGTGCTCTTTAAAGCGGCCGTGTCCATCGAATTCCTTAAGTCCAGAGTCCCGTCCCTGATTTTATCGGATTAACGTGCAAAGGGGGAAATTAAAGTAGGGATGTATCGGATGGATTTCGTCGAAGGGAAACGTAAAAATAAACGAGGGGAACAAACAAGTATTATATTTTGCAATTCTTCCGTCATTTATCGCATTGGATACGTCCTCCTTTAATTGTGACATTAAAGATGAACGTGACCATATGGAAGAACTCGTTTAAGGGCGTACTTATTAATATAAAGGATTGACATTAATTGGTACTTGAGTATCTTCTGATGATTCTCTCGGTCCTCGTTATGATAAAGCTGTATGGAATTTTACTTCGCTCAAGACGTTCGACGAGGAAAAGAGATATCTTCTGCGTCATTTCTGTAAGTATACTTGTGATTCCGAATAGCTGTGTGTTAATCCATTGTAACAGTTAACACTTCTACGATCAAGCCTTAATTATCAGATGATCACTCAGGTGGGAACAACTTTGACCCCAATTTTCTTTCTCAAAACTACGACGCTGACTTACCCTTTAGTTTGTTTTCTCATAATTTACATCGGTTAAGGGGTGTTTCACTAATTGGAATAACGGTCTCTAATCCGCGCGGTGGCTCTAGAAACAGCAATTTAGGAATGCATCCAGCTTTTTTAAAATATTAGTGAATTCTACCGTCAAGTATGACGAAAATTAATTTAATTCATAGGAAATGTACTACTATTATCTCAAACACTTGATGTATGGCAAAATACCCCCTCAAAAAGACCAAGGATTGATTTAAATGTATCTGTCATATTATCTGGCATGCAGTAGTCAACAGGAATTTTTGTTGAATTATAAGCAAAATCTTTCATCGTTCTCAAAATGGCCGAGTGGTTAGTGTCCGCTACCAAATTCCAAAATTTCCATAGAATAATGCAAAAGTATATCCTCAGTGGCTCGAATCCTGTTTGGAGCAAACTTTTTTTCCGAAAAATTAAGTTTCAGGTTTGCTAGGAAGCTTCATACGAAGAAGCTAAGAAGTTTCCATAGCTTACTTGTTTTAGGAAAGTAATTCTTTACTTGGTTAAGCAATTGTTTATTTTAATGACGCACAATTTCATGGTTATTTAGGTATCCACAATAACTTTATAATTCGCGCATAATTCGTAATCTACAATGCATATAACGTTTACTTTAGTTCTCATTAGTAAAGTTACACTGAATGATATCGGATGAATAAATGTGTACAAATTGTTGATTATTACATAAGATTATACAGTACATTCCATTTATAATGAGATCGCTTATAACTAGCACTTTTATAACAAGCTATCGAGTATAACGAGTATGTGGAACGATCCCGATACACACATAAAGTAGGGGGAAATTAGGGGGCTAATAGCATACGCATTTAATAAGCACTCGCTTATAACGAGAGATTTTTAAGGCGATTAAGAATAGTACACATGAGTTTTTGAGGACACAAACCTGTGGGGACCGGTATTATATTATTTGTATTGTATTGTAGACAGGTCTTGAAATTGTTGGCATCAATCCATGTAATTAGTCCTACTATCTAACAAAGTCTTGTTATTGGTACATTTTCTTTCTTATCCTGGTTAGCACAGGTATAAAACGAGAAAAAAATTCCCTTCATTCTCACTTTAAGCGGATGGTATTTTATTACCTGTAATACAATATCCTAACCTAAGTCTAACATGTGATCGAATTACTATTTATTATCAGCCTCATATGAAGGAAATACATTATGTATATGAAGTAGGTCACTTACCGACAAGCCATGTCAAAAATGACCCCATTCAGTAATTTGAGAATTCTTAGTGAAAAAGGAAATATAAAACAGACATTTCCCTCCCAAGAATACATCGAAAAATATAAGCACGAGTATATGAGAACATGAAACGAGAAAATATCAAAACGTAATCAATGAAAAGCGAATGCATGTTTGCATTGCATTAACGGTCGAAAAATTGAAGAGAATTTTGTCAAGCATAAAAATTAACCAGAGACTATTATCTCAGAATCTGGAAGATATAGATTCGAGTCCTAGTCACATATGAGTATTTCCGTTTACTCTTTGAGTTTTTTATACATGTGGTAAAAAATTACTCCAAAATCAATTTTCTGCTATATCTTTGAGTTTGATGGATTTTATTCGACATTATCTCCGTGTTCTGACTGATGAAAATGGAAGGAAATTCAATATGCCGAAGAAAATATGCTGGGCTGCCGTTATACGCAGTATATATGGGTGGTCTGAAAAGTTTCCGACATTTCGCCATTTCTCGACATGTTTTCTGAAAATTTTCTGAAGATTTCTGAAAAATCTGGGGTCGGAAACTTTTCAGACCACCCTCGTAATAAGTCAGTGATTATCAAACGCTTTTTAAAGAGCATTACACGAATGAAAATGAAGACTAATAGAGTCGATTACAAAGGAAATATTTAAAAATTACTTTTTGATTTTAATTATTTCGATTAATACTTTTATATGGAAGCTCTTGACCGTTTATTGTTTTTATGGATTGAAGAATATTTAATTACGATTTTCCGATTCTATTCCAGCATCAACAGGTTGTTAATTACAATGAACTCTCGATTATCCATGCGAATGGCGGAGAAAGAATACACGGATGAGTTTAAAACAACCTACTGGCGTGTTATCGAAGAAACGAATTATCCATCCACGGATAGTTCACTGTACATAGAATAAGGATTTTCAAGGCTTGTTCTTGTTAATAAATAAAGGTGAATGTGGAAATAAATTATAATAATATATCTAATTAGTAAGTTGGATTATTTTTACAAAGCTATATTTATGATATCGCCACATATTATTAACATTTCGACCGAGATATTTCTCAATCATACATAAGTTAACTATTTATCACAGAAGCGGAACGATATTATATTTAACTCATATATAGATCACGATACGATACTTGAAACGATATAATTGACATAATTACTATCAAATAAATCTCTGCTAATAAATAACCTGCTAACAAATTTTATACCCAAAAAGAACTACACGAGAAATGTTTTATCTGCCAGTAAATTCAGCGTGTTTCAACACCTTTTATTCCTCGTCAACACCGCTTTTTCGGTTTCCAAACTCACGGACAGCATTAATAAGATCGACTTTGAATTAAATTCGGAACCCATTACGAAGAAAAAAAGATCTCTCCATCATTCATTACGAGGGACCACAA
Source organism: Pachydiplax longipennis (assembly GCA_036926295.1). Taxonomy (NCBI): domain Eukaryota; kingdom Metazoa; phylum Arthropoda; class Insecta; order Odonata; family Libellulidae; genus Pachydiplax; species Pachydiplax longipennis. The sequence goes on from JAVFKF010000015.1 coordinate 42,903,782, forward strand.
AAGAAGAAGACGTTAATGCGTGCAATTGCATATTCGGCGCAAAAAGCATTCGCACATTATGCAAATTGTCCGCCAGACTTGAATGAGTGATGCGGCGCGAAGGAAGAAGGATAAAAGAGGAATTTTTTAAGAGAAGACGTGAAATGGGGTGAAGGGAAAGAACGAGACTTGGACTCCGGGATGGGTTTTCGAAAAAGCTTTTCGAGCTCAAGAAGAGGATGAAGAGTAAACAAGGAGGGATTCGCTGAAGATGTGAAAAGAATGTACAGCGGTAGGGTGAAACACTGGGATGTGGAACGTCAAAATTGGAATTGAGATGGAAAGAACGAAGCAACGATTCATCCGGATATAATGGAAGTACTTTCATAAGCTGTCTTTTCTCCACGTAAGATTGGAGGAATGTGTTTATTTCTGGAAACAACGGATCCTAACGCTCTCTGATTCTATTCGCTTCGACGGGCAGAGAAAGAATTTTGCATTTTCACGGCTCAAGTGACGGGGCACACAATACAATTGCTTATATAATATCGTCTCGTGAGTGAGGAATACTCTTCTAGAAGTAGGCTTCCGTCGAGTTTGCCATTTATTGAGTAGAAAAATCAGCTTTAGAGGCTGATGGATGCTAAATCCTCAGGAATATTGATGTTCATCCTGATGTGAGCTGCAAGGAGCCTTCTTTCCTCACTGACAGTGGAAGAAGGAAAAGCGCAGGTGTTCAGCTGTGGCGTTGACTTAAGCTTAGAATTCACGTAAATATACGATGTAAAGTCAAACACAGCCTGAGGTGGTTTCTTAACCTCATTCCAGTGTTTCTCAACGTACATTTTAATTCCAGATCGCGACGTTATCTTGAAAAACAAATATTGGCGACAAGAAAAAATATAAGGATCACACACGACCAGGTTAGCATAAGATGATATATCTCTATAATTTATCTCGCCTAGTATATGATGAACTTTAATCCTCGTTATGATAATAATAATTTATCTTCATTCGGGCTAGATTGGTACTAAAAAGTCTCTACTTACAACTAACTCTTCGTTAATGAACAGTTGAGAGTAAGATATAGCATAAAAAAGTGCACAGAAGAAAACTAACACATAGGCTTAAAAACCTAAGCTAATGATTAGGAAAATTACCCCACAGTCAGTGCTCAGGAAAACATCCATACGTAGGGGTGTGAAAAACCTGCGAAATCTTCGTTAGAAAGAAACTACTACTTTACGGAAATAGCAAGTATCAATACATGTACACTTTAAATTGCAAATGAATAATGTAATAATTCAGAAAAATGTGGTATCTGTAAACTTTAATGTTTCCGTCTAACCTGTTTTCATTGAACAGAAGGTTGTATAAATTATTTCGTTAACTCTCTTTGAATTTTTATCATCCTTGGTTCATAGGCGATACAACAGTTTTATTTATTAATTGAACTATCAAAATTGGGAGAACCTTAACAGTCAAACGCATTGTTAGTTTATTGCACAACGTGTTCGTAACAGCTGCCTTATAATAATTTAATTTGGGTACTAGTAGCATGATTAAATTGCTTCAACATCTGGGGTCATTTCGCAAGTGGGCTCCCACCAGGAATGGCTATTCGGGAGCCCAATTTAATTTTGAAAGCCTTTGAACTTTAGTTCTGGGAAACCACCTCGTTTATCTCCCAACCGTCTAGAATCATTTTAAGTGTATATTTTCCTGAAACTGATAACAGAAGGAGTGATTTCGTGGAATGCCTTAGTGATTCTCCATAGAAACTTTAATGCATAACCGGTTTCGCAAGCTTTAGTACATCTTCATGTGTTGTACACTTTCATATCTAAGTCTTTTCTTTTTGTTTATTTTCTTCCTTGGACGTAAATTCGACTTGAAGTTAAGCACCTTATGAAAATATCCAGCATACAAATTTTCGATTACTTTAAAGTCTTTTAACTTTAATCTATAAGAATCTTTACTCGCCTAAATAGTATTTTTCTATTAGTGATGTAAAAATCAACGTTCTTACGACGTTTTTTTTTAACTTTTGAGCCCAAAACTCCGCGCATATAAGGAGCAGAAAAATAACCTTGAACAGATAACCCACATTCTTTTCCCGCCTTGAGAAGAACCCTCTTTCAAGAACATAATTTGCACCAAAGAGTTTTCTGCGATGCGATTTCCTATCGAAATTGACCTTTTCCAATGAATATTTGTAATTCATTTCCACTTGCGGGGAAACGAGACATCGCGTATTCCTCCCAGAAAGCATCCTCCCCCTTTGATTTATTAGCGCGGCGCCAGGAAAATATGTTCCGCGTACGTTTTCCTCTTTCATTTCCCTTTTGAGATTCGCAGGGGGAGGCAGCGATAATTGAATCCCTTCTGCACATGAGGTACATCAACTGCCACCACTCCATTTACGAAGACTTCTAAGATTTCCACGGTCCTTGGAACTGCAAGTCGATTGCCGCAAGCGAAATCACATGAATTTCAAGGGGATGCAATAATCCGAGCGTCATCGATTGAATAACGAATTGACTTTTCCCAGGAGAAAAATAGAGCTCAAGAGCAGGAAACTGTAAGAAATTAATAGGAAAAATCATTTTGTTGACTTGGAGATAGAAAGAAGTGTTTCCCCATTCCAATTCATTCCGAAGTTACATTCGACGAGGGTGAGGACGCATCCTTTTTATCCGCACCAATTGATAAGTGTCTTGGGAAATGAAGCGAATTGATGGGTACTCGAAGGCGATGCGTCGAAAGCCTTTGAAATAATCACTGCTCGTGATGGCTGCGTCTGAAGTATCTCAAGCAGATTCTTTTCACGCCCAAATCTTTGAGAGAACATAAAGATTATGTGAACATCATGCACAGAGGTGTAATGGGCCATTGGTTAGAATTCCTTTAGAATTTTGGAGGGGAAAATGACTCACCTCGTTTTCTTTCATTTCTTGGACACATCCCCGAAGAAAAGTTTGAGGTATTATAATGAAGGACAAGAGATATATAATCAAGAAAATTTCCCAACAGCGGCGTAGAACCCTTAAAACGATTCCGACCAATCAGAAAGCGCCGTGACGCCGATAAGTGTAGTGGCTCAGGTATATAAAGATGGCCAAAACCCTACATTCGTCACCCTGAAGATGGTTGCTGAGTTCGCAGCCGAAACGTCGGTGGAAATCACCCAAGCCACCCGGCTGAATATCCGTGAAGATTTCATCCACTGAATTCGCCGGGAAAGAACCAAGTCCTACTAAGAGATATATACTTTTCCACAGTAATATGACTTTGTCCGTCATTATGAAGTTCAATTTCTACAACTTCTCGTCCGTGTATTTTATCTGTGGTATTATTTGGTATAATCTGGTGTTATTGGTCAAGCAATTTACCTGTCACATATCCGGATTTTTCTTCATTAATTTTAATTGTTTATCATTCTACTTAGCTACATGAATTTTTCGGTGGGGGTGGTAAATTATAAAGTTATAGAATTCTTGAATTAATTTCAGAACTATAATTCACAGATAAAAATTAATAATAAAATACAAAATATCAGAAGGCAAAATGATTTCAGAAATGAAATACTTTGGAAAATGCTACTAATTGAGAAAATGGCTTGGTTAAAATTAACCTGACTAAATTTGAATTAAAGTCAATAAAATAATTTGAAATGAGTCAATGTACATCAACTGCTCAACAGAAGGTTGCTTTCTCACGGATAAAACGTAAACGCTTCCTTACCACCACTTTGTATAGTACTATTATACCTGTGTTCTAAAACTAATTCTACAGATTGTCGAAAAAAGAAATAAGTTCTCTCAGAGTCATTTCATTTTTTTCCCTCTTTGATGGGAGTGAAAAATGACCTTATCTGTAGATAAACTTTTATCAATACTAACACTAGCAAGAATGAAAAATATCATTAAGAAAATTTCCGAGGTAAGATAATATGCAATGATAAATAGTCATATAATTGTGAGATTTCACTACTAAGTTGTGCAATCTCGAAGTGATTATGAGGAAGTTCAAGGCAAGGTAATAGCTGTCTGCGAGCATATTTATAGAGCCCTTCTTGAATCTTAAGTAGCTTAAGCTGCCTTTGTTTAAATGCAGAGAAGAGTACCGACGAGCCCTCAAAATGCCGTAGCTAATAATACATTCATTAATATTCGATGGAAATCTGAATAGCGGAAAATCAAAACGGAGAGGTTTTTCTGACCCAGTTTCTAATTAGAGAACTTCATTCCGCCAGTTTTCCCGCCGGCGCACAGTGGGCTAGAATCGAAAAAAGCTGGCCAAGAGGCCAAAAATGGTTTTTTTGAGTGCGGGTTTTGAAACTTCGCATATATATTAAGAAAAGATTGAATTTTATGTTCCCGTTCGTTGTTTTTCGATATCTTTACGCGTTAAAAAGATACAAGGCGTCAAACTTGAACCATTTTCACAGAAATGGGCAGTCGTGAATTTTTCGGATAAACGTTCAAGTTTGCGTTTTTATGGAGGGTTTAAATAGATACTTTTGGAAGAAACAACGATGCAATGATCTACAACAATTCTTTATCTTTTGAATGGTTGCTATCACTGCTTACAAAAATGAGTTTTTGCTCATTTAAAGCAACAAAATGGCGGACACCTTTTTCGGACAATTTTCGAGATAAAGTAAGGAATATAAATAGGAAAACGGCCCTAATGCATCGAGTCTCTTATACCACGTCATAGTCAGAAGTGTCTAGATGTGGAATCCGAAGAAACTGTTTCAATTCAGGTGCTACTTTGGGAGTTAAGTCGATTTTTCGTAAGCGCGGCGCGTTCCGACTCACCACCGTGGAATCCCCGAATGCAGTTTCGCTGTCCTTTTGGTGATACGAAGTCTAACGATTGGTTTCTTTCATGTTAAATTCTGGCTAATTATCCTTAAAACATACGTGAAGACAGTTTAAGAGAGGAATTAGATACCTCTACTTTACACAACGGATGTGGAGTTAAGGAAAGTTTAACATTCAGATGAGATGCGTCTGCATTTTAATTTTAACCATAAATATACTAATAGAGAAGTTTTTGCCCCCGATGTTGGTAGAAAAAATGGTTGACAGAATTTACTTTGAGAAATCTTCACATCTGGAAATTTTTACCGAGCCTTGAGTCACGGGTTTGGAGTTAAGTACGGTTTATGGCACTCCCGCGCTACGCAAACGCTCTTGCGTATCTGCTCATTGGCTAGGATTATTCCGCACGTGTCTTTTGGATTCTTAGGAAAAGAGAAAATATTTTTGTTGTTCAGTTTAAGTCCATCTATGAAGACCGAAAGTTTTTTCTTTTTTTCTGTGCTCTCGTACTGTGCGCTTCCTCGTGTGCTATAGCTGCAGCAGAATTTTTCGTCGTTCAACGAGATTCTGTCGGCCAATCCGCCTTCAATGGAAGAAGAAAACGAAAACAGTTGCGAAGGAAGAGCAAAATTATTTGAAGATTAAAATTGACGAAGGTTACGATTGGATATTTTGAAATCAACTTTCCTATGTTGTTTACAATGGTAGATGGAAAGATGAGAGTAATCTACTTTTTGTACTTACTAATTTGACTTAAATGTAACATAAATACTTTAGTTGTGCAATGCACTAACAGATAACTCGACATTGAGATGTTACATCTGTGCGGCAAGAATATCTGAAATGAATGACATAGGGGAAATGAGGAAACGGAAAGTGGACCCGGAATTCTCTTTCGGAATATCGACTCTTCATTGCTATATCAGGTATTTTGTAATGTCTTTTGCATTGGTCATACAGACTTGATTTTAGGCAGTGGCAGGTGAGTGAATAAAGTTATTGATAGTTACATTCGGAAAGCAATGAAGAAATCTCATGCAATAATTCAACACTACAGGCCCGTGGTAGCCAAAGAGTTCACTTGCAACAGAGAAAATTATACCTACGAAATGAATTTCGGCAAAAAGTGGGCTTGATAGTCGATACGCCAAAGGTATGAACAGGAACCACAAATGATGGTAATACTGCTCGGAGGTTCTTTGAAAGTCCAACTTTAGCAGCAAAAATAACAGGTATAAAACCGATATTAGCATCTAAATTACATAAAACTCGGAAAAATGTTAGAGTAAATGTAATCGAACACCGTAAAATAAATCGCGGTAATGATTTCTATTGGTTTAACCGGTTTCAGAGTTTGTTTGGATAATCAAAATAACTCAATACCATTTATTTCCTAGGAATTGACGACAAACTAATATAAAAAAAATTCGGAAATATACTGAAGGCACTTTCGAGTTGTTTACCCCTTAATGCTCGGAAAGAACTGCTGAGATGCTGCCTCTCTATATTTAAGTTTGTATCCATGGTACTACATGCCTCCGACAGTACATAAGGTAGTTGTTCATGGAACACAAATTGCAAACAATTCGTTCTTCCGATGAGAGAACTCTCGGAAAAGGTTATGGAGGCAAGAAACAAAGATATTAGGAGGTTAAGTGAAAGATTTACGAGAAAATACGAGTTGCCACAAACGAGGATCTCTTTAAAAGACTTCTGCTTACATCAGATCCAAAAATTTCCATGTCTTCAGTATTCAAATACAAGAAACAACAGATAATTGCGAAAGAATTGAGAAATCTCCTCATCATCGACGACCGAGATGGTGAAATTATTGATGATGAGGATTCGGACGATTCATCTTCTGACGAATAAGACTAAAGCTACAATAAAGTAACGATATATATTAATTAGCATAAATATTTATGTTGTAAATAGATATTTTTGTCATAGAGGTAATATACGTAGAATTTAAATTCGCATTAACATTTAGTTTAATTATTTTACTATAATGAGACGCTTTTTATCTGAATGTTAAACTTTCCTTAATTCCACATCCGTTGTGTAAAGTAGAGGTATCTAAATTCCTCTCTTAAACTGTCTTCACGTATGTTTTAAGGATAATTAGCCAGAATTTAACATGAAAGAAACCAATCGTTAGACTTCGTATCACCAAAAGGACAGCGAAACTGCATTCGGGGATTCCACGGTGGTGAGTCGGAACGCGCCGCGCTTACGAAAAATCGACTTAACTCCCAAAGTAGCACCTGAATTGAAACAGTTTCTTCGGATTCCACATCTAGACACTTCTGACTATGACGTGGTATAAGAGACTCGATGCATTAGGGCCGTTTTCCTATTTATATTCCTTACTTTATCTCGAAAATTGTCCGAAAAAGGTGTCCGCCATTTTGTTGCTTTAAATGAGCAAAAACTCATTTTTGTAAGCAGTGATAGCAACCATTCAAAAGATAAAGAATTGTTGTAGATCATTGCATCGTTGTTTCTTCCAAAAGTATCTATTTAAACCCTCCATAAAAACGCAAACTTGAACGTTTATCCGAAAAATTCACGACTGCCCATTTCTGTGAAAATGGTTCAAGTTTGACGCCTTGTATCTTTTTAACGCGTAAAGATATCGAAAAACAACGAACGGGAACATAAAATTCAATCTTTTCTTAATATATATGCGAAGTTTCAAAACCCGCACTCAAAAAAACCATTTTTGGCCTCTTGGCCAGCTTTTTTCGATTCTAGCCCACTGTGCGGCGTTTCGTCTTCGCGAAAGGCGAACTTTTCTGCATTCAAAATCCGATTTGCACTCATGCGGAGGATTCCATTGGCGAAATCTCCACATGTTTTGCAGGAAGATGCCACAACTCTCTAAAGCCAGATACTCTTCTCTAAGCGTCCCTTATTTAAGCATTCTCTGCGTAGAGATGTCGGAAAGAGCTCGGAATAAGCTCGCGATACCTCAACGAATGCAAAACATCCACGTTCTTGGAAATCAGTTTATACAAGATTTCCTCCCATTTCTTCATAGAAGAATTGCTTCTTTCATTAAGGTTAGACCCACAATCCTTATTTATCATTACTAAACACCCGTTCTCGGTGACCAGCGCTTTTCTCATTTCCCACTCCTTCAAAAAATATAAATTTATACACAATTTTAAATAGAAAGTTTCTCGCTTCCTGCTAAAAATAGACCAACAAATGAAAAATGCAATATTTAGTAAAAAATTGAGTTATAATTTGGATTATCCCATAGAGTTCCTTTAGAGGATGTGTATATATCTATCGATACAAACTAGGTATAGCGATATGGACGATTTATACAGAATTTCAAAGTTGTTTTTAGGTATGTTTTAGTGCTTGTAGTGGTTGGAGAGTTTGTTGAAATGTACTTGGGTAGGGAAGTATTAGTTTCGGTCTGCGATATTTTCGCACGTTGCAACAAGTATATCCTAAATCATACTTATGAAATATTCATAGAAAATGCTCGTCAATTTTCTACCAAAATTCTTAATTTATATTTATCTTCAAGTTAAAATTTATACCTTGAGCATAGCGATAGAAAATGTTCCTGGGTAACCCCATATTTTATTCTCTCATCGTTTATTTTAGACAAATATAGGCAAATGCGTGGCATATTTTATCGGCCCTAAAATTGGGAGTATATAAAATGTTATTCCAATATAAAACGTGAAGTAATAGCTGTCAAGGGCTGAATTTATGATCATGAGAAGAGTAATAAAACATACATTTTCACTCTACTTAACAGACCTAGGTTAAGCAGCTGCCATGAAACCATTCAAACTTGAAATCGTACGTTTACTTCCACCATGAAAAGGCTTTTAGGTAAAGGGCACCGTCAAAATGGTGTATATTGCAAACAGTTTAGGAGGAAAACCGTCTGAGCGGGCGTATTATACCTTCAAACAGTATAATTTTGTGTATTCTGCGACTTTTTCGTCTATCCTTTCCTTCATCGCACTACATGCACCAGGTCAGAAGGTTAATCCTATTAAGCTTTGCAAGAATATTACTCACTGAAATGTTATCTTTTGCAAATTTTTTCGTCATACTTCCATTCAAGGCCATGCGCTCGAAACCAAGCCTAAAAATGGTTAAGGGAATACTGAAAATAAATGATGAAAATAACAGTCTTGATAATAACATACTTGGTATTAAAAAATAAAATTTTTATAGCGGTTTGAGATGGAGGGAAATGATGTTAATATTCGATAGAGTTTTTAAATATATCTACGTATCACTCACAAAGTCACCTTTTAGCGCTTTTTTCCCCACTGTCTTTTTTTCCATTCATATGAATTTTTTATTCGTTTTATTTTTTATCCCATAACGACACAATACCTAATTTAGGAATGGCTAACACACCATCATGGAAAATTAAAATCAAGGTATGTTATTCATGGAACGCAGTTTGTTATGCGACTTAAGCACAGTTTACGGTTAAACTAAATTTTTATTTTTGGTTCGTAAAGATTTTCAGGCTACCCATTATTTATTCGTTAACACTCAGAAAATCTAAGGTAGTGGTGATACATCGACTGAGATGACAAACGATGCAGATCAGCCTGTAGAATCTCGTTCATGGGTTTGTCATTTTCTGCTCAATATTGCTCTCAAAAATATATCTTTTTTACCGATATTGGAGTTGAAATTTGATTTTATAAGAAATATGGGCAATTCAACAATCACTTGATGCTCGATCCGGAACATGATGGCGACGATACTATAAGCGCTCTCATGATTCAGGCTTAGTTTATCGACAGTTTTTTAATGAGTTTTGCGTTTTAGATTTCTACACGGAAATCTGCTTAAAAATTGCATGGAAATCAAGATACATGGGTGGTCTGAAAAGTTTCCGACATTTCGCCATTTCTCGACTTTTTTTCTGAAAATTTCTGAAAATTTTCTGACGATTTCTGAAAAATCTGGGATCGGAAACTTTTCAGACCACCCTCGTATTATAGAGAATGAGGAACAAAATTTGTGGAGAATAAGTTTAGTGTTCTGGGACCAGATTCGTCAATATTGTTATAAATATTGAAGTGAAATAATCTCAAAAAGTATTTTTGAATCTCAGAAACCAGGAAAATGTTGACTATATTTCACTTCAATGACGGTTAAAAGAGAAAAAGTTGCGATCTCATCACTTTCAGTTATCAAATATTTATAAAAAAAATCTTATGTATACAGTCAGTCGATCTAAGTTTCAGAACTATATTCTACTTCAGTGAAGATAAAAAAGAAAAAATAGTGATCTTAGCTCTAGATTGGGGCTACTTTTAAATCTCCCAACTAATTAGAGTTACCTACTTTTCCATGATTAGTGAAACATGAGTACCTGACATCGAGTGCGCACAACCCGACACCATTTCGAAATACCGTATCTCGTAATTAGTATACCTCCACTTGAGTTTGTTGACTACTGAAATCCTGAGTCGGGTAGAAACAGGTGAAATTCAACATGTATGAATAGTGCATCAATTTCGTCGTGAGAGCAGAATCTCTCCGACGTCTTGTGAGTGATTCAGGGCGTAATGGTTCAGTAACATAGTTGAAGAGCTGTCATTTAGCATGCTCGATCAATCAAACCATCGATGCCGCCAAAATAATTCGATGGAAATGAAGAATACAAAAGTATCGCCTTATATTCTAGCTAAGAGTGATTTTTATCCTTCAGATTTTGATATAAAACCTGTTTGAGATGGATTGGATGTACGAAGAAAGGATATGCCAACCGTACACAAAGAGGATGGAAAATGATATTTTGCGAAAACATCGCTGTAATGAACCAACGATGATTTCTTGAAAGATGAGGATGGAAAACTGACGGAACTTCGTTAATAATTAATGGAATGTCTCTGAAGGAGAGAGTGGCGTCGGAAACGACAACTCCCGGTGGGAAAGTGAAGGTTTCTCTCCACTTGAGACTACAGGGACTTGCTAGGGAACGAGAAAGTTTTTCAGCTCTAAAGTAGTTTAAGCAGTTGCTATTTCTCTCACATATCATACAAGCTGATAATAGAGAAATTGAAAATGATTATGATGAACAGTCTTCTTTTTACATTTAAATTTTTGAAAAGAGTTTGCAAAGCTACAATTACATACCTGTTGCATGTGAATAAAGTGATAGAAATTGGAAATAATAGTAGTAGAAGTATTTTTAAAGCTGTATATAATATATAGACACTTATAGACATCTATTGAGTATCGAGCCCGATTTTTACTGAAATTAAACGCGCTACCCACTTGGCTATCCAGTAGCCCTCAAATGTAGTATTTCTTATGCAATTAAAAAATATAGAGTTTATATTATGTAGATTAAAATATTAGGTTAAATTGAATATACATAATCTTTAGCTTTGTTTCGTTAACAACCAAATATCTCGAACGTCAATAACTCTTACTTAAAGGTATCATGTTTTCATACGTAATGTTACCTACTCAAGACTAAATTAAAATTGCTACTTTTGGAATATAAATGTTTACGTTTTAATAGCAGACTAGAACAACTTCGCGAATCAGATTGGAAAAAGGAAATTATTGGAAACTAGTGAAAACTGAATTTTACCTTCATAGAAAGAGGAAATGTACGATCATAAATTACTAATCGGATACGTTACATATGAATGAATCTACGTTTTGTATGTAATATAGTGGTTTGTGTCATCTGAAATTCGCCATTCAATTGCCTATCTTATGACTGAAGGATGTATAGTAATATTTGATTATTAGGTTTATCCTAAGATGTGGTTTAGTAGTGCGTAATGGTCTTGAGGAATTCATCATCTATAATATATGCGAAAAACTAACAACTCCAACGATTTATTTTCAGCAATATATCACAAATAATTTTTTTGATATGCATATGCTTTATAAAATTCATTCCTAGTAATTATTTACCGAATAATTTATCGATCTAAGGCAAGGGTGGCCTTACACGATCGACCTATCGATTTATCACGATCGATCTATCGATTGTCGAGGGATATTCGGTCGATCGCGAAAAAAATCGGAAAACTCTTATCTTTCGAATAAATTTAATTAATCAAGTATGTATCCTTATAATAAATCTACATTCAGATAAATCGGATATAAGGTCTCAAAGCTTTCATAAAATTTAAGATATGTCTCCGAGACGCGAATGAACAACTATTAATAATTTTCAGCTCTACAAATACCAATTTTCTATTCCTCTTAGTCGATCGTGGTCAACCGATTAATATCAGAGTCGATTGCAGCAGAAGAGAAGTTGGCCACCCTTGATATAAGGTAAAGAAGACGGCATATGATATATTTGCACACCTATATGTAAATAGTAAATATATGTGTTACTCCGGCGCTAATGCATATAGGCATAATTATTCTATGGGTTTAAATTCTTAATTTGTAGAACTCCTAGACAATTAGTTGAAATATTTTAGGATTAAACACAAAGAGCACTTTGTCAATATTAAGTGTCTAAAGATCATAGCTATGTGATCAAAATATAAAATGGGTAAACGCAGGTGATCTCAAATAAATCTTGCCTACTAATGGTACCGAAACAGAATTGCATCCACCGATGAATTAATGCAGATAAATTGTTGTTGATCTAATGTTTGTGGGTTGAAAATTCCTTCCAGATGGATTATTAAGGATGATTTATCGGTGATGCATCGTTTGATAATGAATTGCCGTCGATAAATTTAGCGGACACCATGGAAGCAGTTTCGCACCACTATCACGTTCACGCGCGTGTGTTTGCACTACTATCTTCTGCACCACACGTTCACAACGTTATGTCCCTTGAAAGTGAATGAATTTTATAAGGCTAACTAAATTTGAGAAGTGATCCTACACAGTATGATTCATTAAATGAAGTTTGATTTATATTTATGTGGATTTATATTTGGGTTTTCATTACCGAGGAAAAAATAAAGTACAGTAAAACTTGGTTAAGAAGTTTTCAGGGGACAAAGCGAAAACCGCAATACAAGTGAGTTAACATTACAATCGGGTTGTGTAATTCCGGCTGCATTTCCGTCATATTTCTAAAGAACTGTCTTCTTTTCGTACATATAAAGAAAGCGATTTCCGTACTTACTTAATTTTGGTCATTTTTCTCCCTACAACATTTATTGGATTGACTATTAGAGAAGAATAACATTTTTAGATGAGAGGGAATCATAGATTATATCTTTTCAAGACTATGCTCAACACAAAACCCTTCTTTTCTCTTTCTTTTAGATATCCTTGCTTCTTAAGTATGTGATTAAAGGAAAACCGAAAAGCGACTTCTTAATCTACGCTCGGCCCTGAAACAAAAGTAATAGAATGGGTCTTACTCTATCTCAGAGATCGTATCGACTCCAACAGTGGGATGGAGATCGCTCTGCTTCGGGATATCTCCATTTTAATCTCAGAAAATTAGTCATCCTAAAGAAAAGATTGAATACTAGCACTTAAAAACCCAAAACATATAAGTATTTTATTAGGTTTTTAAATCTGATTGAAGGAATCGTTTCATGAATGATTTTCTTGATATCATACCGAGAATATTCACATAGTTATGCGCAGTGGTGGTGTGGTATATTACAAAAATATTTGAACAATTAAAAAATCCAAAACGAAGCTGGATCTTACTAGATGCTTGCTGCAGAACGTAAATATAGATTATAAATGTACTTTTAAATTAAAATAGAGCAAATAAAAGGAACATATTTTTTTCCTCAAATTCTTGAGGTAAAAATAATTATATTATATACTCTAGGTTCGCATTCATTCACTTTCCATTTTCGCTTTCACGTAAATTGGATAATAATTAATTTTATTTATCATTTCATTTTTATTTATGAAAAAAGGAAGTGAGATCCAGTCTACAAAGGAAGAGAACATTTCGGATTCCACTCAAGGTTTTTTTTTATTCGGCAATTAAAAATGAATCTATCTTTAAAGGAGAAATTTCGTTAGCCTTTAAAGAGACAAATGTAATAAAATGTGCTGACATTGCAATTTTCGTTGAAAAAATGAAAACTTTTGTATTATTTCGGATTCGCTCACTTTCCTTATCTGCAAAGGACATTACATTTTATAAATATATTTGGAATAGCTTTGAATTCCATCTTTACGTTTTTGACTTTCAGTAGAACTTAAATCGTCAATATGTCTCTTCATGTTTGGTTTTGCTTAGATTTTTCGGTATACGCAGTTAAATGAAAAGCATTGCTGAATTTAATACGAAAGTTGACTTCTTAAGTATACTCAATTTTTAATTCTTTATTGCATTTCTATTTGTCGTTCTTTCATGCGTATGGTGCTCTCCCTAACGTTTCCTCAACGACGCATTTGAGAGAGGACAAATTTAAACAGCAATTTCTCTAAAAGGAAGTAAAATCCGTTATTTTTATGTCTTCATCCAGAGATTCTCCCATGATTTCGAAGAGGGAAACTACGCAAGAGCCAATCAAAAGCGAGCGATAAACAATTCTCAAAGTTAGAGTGTGAATTTGGCAACAGGAATCTGTTACTTTGCTACCTTTGAACATGGAAAGCAATTATGTTCAGCAAATACATCATCTTTGATGTTGCTGCGGAATAAAATTAGTTGTTATCCCCGAGGTAGAAGAAAATAAAAAAGTTGGAAATCCCAATAGGAAACGTCACGTAATTGCTTTAAACACAAAAGATAAATTTTTTATCCATGATTTCAGCGTCATTATTTAAAACCAGATTATAAATGTACTCTTTCTTATGAGCGAAAGATAAATTGGGACTGCATTAAATTCAAAGTCTATCCACAGCTAAAGAAACAACCCAAACATCTCAGGGGTAGAACTATCTAACTAACACTTGAATTCTTAATGGTAATTCTATCTGAAGAAGAAAAAGGTAAAGAATTATGCGCTACTTTTAAGAATCGAGGTATTCTTTTAGCTTTAGAGGTAGTTGTTGATTAAGAACTCATTCCATCTTCGAACCTACCTCAAAGAGTTTTCTAATCATGGATTTCGTTAAGTCATTCCAGCTAAGGAAATCGTGTGTGTGGAAAGTACTACTTCAGTAATCAGATCACAGCATTTCTTAGCTTCCTCAAAGACGATTTTCGACGTTCAGACATGTTTACTCAAAAAGAGTTATGAAAACATTGTAGCACATAAAATGAGAATGTTGAACATTAAAAACTTCTGCTATAAAAAATATATCTCTATTATATATAGTTAACTCTCCGGATATACCTATATATATATAGATATAGGGGATACGAATTCTGACCATGTTCCACAAGCGCCATCGACGTCAGATTTTTTCGACGTACTGGCCCCACACTCTAGACGCCAGAATAATATACTATATACATACTATATATATATACTATATATATATTGGGCTCTTTATATATCTATTATATATAGCTAACTCTCCGGATATACCTATATCTATTATATATAGCTAACTCTCCGGATATACCTATATATATATTTATAGGGGATACGAATTCTGACCATGTTCCACAAGCGCCGTCGACGTCAGATTTTTTCGACGTACTGGCCCTACACTCTAGACGCCAGAATAATTCAGACATCGACGCTAGCTATCATGGGTTCGATGCCAGAAATTCCCAAAAATCGCAATTTTCCCATAAGAATGCATTGCGCGGATTTTTGAAAATTATTTTGAGGCACTTATCGTTAAGATAGAGTAACCAAAATTTCGGAGGTTGAAGTTGAGGTAGTCTTCTATGCTTCTCATGGAAAAAATGTAGCCAAATGACAGTGAGTTCGACGCCAGGTGGATGCAAAATTCTTCCATAAGAAATGCATTGCGGAAATCTTTTTAAATGCCCTCCCGATAAGCTGGAAAGATAAAACCCGGAATGGTGACAGAGGCGTGGGACCTTCCCGATAAGATATTGAATCGAAACTTTGGAACAAGTAAGGATGGCACTTATCTAATATTATTTTGCTGTCTTCTCTCACGATCGGGTTCTTAGTTCGTCGCCAGGCGGTCTTTGGCGCGAAGTTTTAAATTTGAACTGAGGCAGTACTTGGTATGATACTGTATTCAACAGATAGCTTGCAGTATGCAAGCAACTTTTACTCGTATATATATATAGATATACAGATATATATAGGGGATACGAATTCTGACCATGTTCCACAAGCGCCATCGACGTCAGATTTTTTCGACGTACTGGCCCTACGCTCTAGATGCCAGAATAATGCAGACATCGACGCTAGCTATCATGAGTTCGATGCCAGAAATTCCCAAAAATCGCAATTTTCCCATAAGAATGCATTGCGCGGATTTTTGGAAATTATTTTGAGGCACTTATCGGTAAGATAGAGTAACCAAAATTTCGGAGGTTGAAGTTGAGGTAGTCTTCTATGCTTCTCATGGAAAAAATGTAGCCAAATGACAGTGAGTTCGACGCCAGGTGGATGCAAAATTCTTCCATAAGAAATGCATTGGACGATTTTTTAAATGCCTTCCCGATAAGCTGGAAAGATAAAACCCGGAATGGTGACAGAGGCGTGGGACCTTCCCGATAAGATATTGAATCGAAACTTTGGAACAAGTAAGGATGGCACTTATCTAATATTATTTTGCTGTCTTCTCTCACGATCGGGTTCTTAGTTCGTCGCCAGGCGGTCTTTGGCGCGAAGTTTTAAATTTGAACTGAGGCAGTACTTGGTATGATACTGTATTCAACGGATAGCTTGCAGTATGCAAGCAACTTTTACTCGTATATATATATATATATATATATATATATATATATATATATATATATATATATATATATATATTATATATAGCTAACTCTCCGGATATACCTATATATATATATATATAGATATAGGGGATACGAATTCTGACCATGTTCCACGAGCGACGTCGACGTCAGATTTTTTCGACATACTGGCCCTACACTCTAGATGCCAGAATAATTCAGACATCGACGCTAGCTATCATGGGTTCGATGCCAGAAATTCCCAAAAATCGCAATTTTCCCATAAGAATGCATTGCGCGGATTTTTGAAAATTATTTTGAGGCACTTATCGGTAAGATAGTGGAACCAAAATCTCGGAGGTTAAAGTTGAGGCAGTCTTCTATGGTTATTATGGAAGAAATGTTGCCAAATGACCGTGAGTTCGACGCCAGGTGGATGCAAAATTCTTCCATAAGAAATGCATTGCTGCAACTTTGGAAATTTTTTTTCAATGCCTTCCCGATAAGCTGGAAAGATAAAACCCGGAATGGTGACAGAGGCGTTTGAGAACATTCTATCATCAGGTTTACCGTTTCTCTAGTGGTCCTTGGTTCGATGCAAGAGCGTAATTCCCATATCACCATGCATTTCAAACGGGGAAAACGGAATCTTATTTTAGGACGTTTCCGATAAGATATTGAATCGAAACTATGGAATGAGTGAGAATGGCACTCATCTAATATTAATTTGCTATTCCCTCTCACAGAAGGGTCCTGAGTTCGACGCTAGGCGGTCTATTACGCGAATTTTTGGAATCTGTTTTGAGGCCGTTCTCGATGCGATAGAGCAATCAGAATTACGGTGTTTGCAGATGCGATGGTCTTCCATAGTATCAAAGGAAGAAATGTTAGCAAATGACCGTGTGTTCGACGCCAGGTGGGTTCGAAATGCTTCCGTAAGAAATGCATTGGTGAAATCTTGGATGATTTTTTTAAAACCCTTCCCGATAAGCTAGAAAGATAAAACCCGGAATGGTGACAGAGGCGTTTGAGAACATTCTTTCATGTTATACGCCGTTTCTACAGTGGTCCTTGGTTCGATGCAAGAGTGTCATTCCGATTCTACCATGCATTTCAAACGGGAATAACGGAATCTTATTTTAGGATCTTCCCGATAAGATACTGAATTGAAACTTTGAAACACGTCAGAGTGGCACTTCTCTAACATTCATATGCCATTGTCTCTCACGAACGGGTCCTGTGTTCGACGCCAGGCGGTCATTTACGCAAATTTTCGAAAATTGTTTTGAGTCCTTTATCGGAGCGATAGAACAGTGAAAATCACGGAGGTTGGATATGCCGTGGTTATCTATTACTCTAACTGAAGAAATGTTACCAAATGACCGTGAGTTCGACGCCAAGTGGGTGCAAAATTCTCCGGTATAAAATGTATGGCGGTCAATTTTCACAATTATTTTTAATGCTTATCCGATAACCGGGAATGATATAAAATTGAATGTACATAGAGGCATGTCATATGTTTCATATACGCTGTTCGCTGTTCCTCTTACGATTCTTGGTTCGATGCCTGAGCGTCATTTCTATTCTACCGTGTATTTCAAAGGGGGAAAGCGTATTCTTATTTTAGGAACTTCCTCATAAGATATTGAATTGAAACTTTGGAACAGGTTAGAATGGCACTTATCTAATAAAAGATAAAACCCGGAATGGTGACAGAGGCGTTTGAGAACATTCTTTCATGTTATGCGCCGTTTCTACAGTGATCCTTGGTTCGATGCAAGAGTGTCATTCCGATTCTACCATGCATTTTAAACGGCAATAACGGAATCTTATTTTAGGATCTTCCCGATAAGATACTGAATTGAAACTTTGGAACAGGTTAGAATGGCACTTATCTAATATTAATCTGCAATTGTTTCGCACGATTGGGTCCTTAGTTCGACGCCAGGCGATCTTTTGCGCGAAGTTTTGAACATTGTTTTGAGGCCATTCTTGGTACGATACTGCATTCAACTGATAGCTTGCAGTATGCAAGCAACTTTTACTCGTATATATATATATATATATATATATATATATATTTATAGGGGATACGAATTCTGACCATGTTCCACAAGCGCCATCGACGTCATATTTTTTCGACGTACTGGCCCTACACTCTAGATGCCAGAAAAATGCAGACTTCGACGCTTGCTATCATGGGTTCGATGCCAGAAATTCCCAAAAATCGCAATTTTCCCATAAGAATGCATTGCGCGGATTTTTGAAAATTATTTTGAGGCACTTATCGTTAAGATAGAGTAACCAAAATTTCGGAGGTTGAAGCTGAGGTAGTCTTCTATGCTTCTCATGGAAAAAATGTAGCCAAATGACAGTGAGTTCGACGCCAGGTGGATGCAAAATTCTTCCATAAGAAATGCATTGCGGAAATCTTTTTAAATGCCTCCCGATAAGCTGGAAAGATAAGACCAGGAATGGTGACAGAGGCGTGGGACCTTCCCGATTAGATATTGAATCGAAACTTTGGAACAAGTAAGGATGGCACTTATCTAATATTATTTTGCTGTCCTCTCTCACGATCGGGTTCTTAGTTCGTCGCCAGGCGGTCTTTGGCGCGAAGTTTTAAATTTGAATTGAGGCAGTACTTGGTATGATACTGTATTCAACGGATAGCTTGCAGTATGCAAGCAACTTTTACTCGTATATATATATATATAAAGAGCCCAAATTGAATGTAGTCTGAATTTATTCTGGCGATAAAATTAATTTATTTCACTGGCTAAGACTATTGATTAAATCTAAACTCTCTCTGTCTGTCTCGTGTAGTCGTCGTTGGTCTCATGTAGTCGTGTAGTAGTATCTGTCGTCGTGCAGCTCTATCTCGCGGCGCATTTATATTGAAATGTGAAGAATTTCCTGCAAAGTTTCCAACTCTTGATTTTGGAAGTGAGGTTATATTTGCAACTTTCAAAGCCATACTCGTCATAAATCGAAATCGTGAAAAGTATGACCAGAATTTGAAATGAAAATCTCGCAATCAATTGCGGGTCCTCATCCATTGCGTTATTTTTCATTTGATATCATTCGTAAAAGTCAACCTTTATGTTTTCCTTTATCGAATAAACGCTTTCCGTATGGTACCAATTTCTTAATATTCGCGAACGATCGGTATAGCTGTGCCGCTATTCGGAATAAATTAGGAGTAAAGGGGCACGTTTCGGTACTTCACTATTAGCCACGTACGCGTTGAGATGAATACTAGAGACTAGATTTTTAAATCGGTGAAGTTTATCAAAAATTAAGAAACATCAAAGGAAAAATTAAGAGGGGAAAGACAAATATACGTTCTCAATCCGAATGTAATTGGAGGTTAACAATGTTTAAGTTTAAAGTTTACATTCCTGGTTTAACAACTCAAACTTTACACACTTCATTTATTAAATAAAAGTTGTGTCACCTAAAGCTACGCAATAAATTTGGATGTCTTAGACTGAGGCAACCTCTGTAATTAAGCTCGTCTTTAGACTTATTTCATTACTTCGACAAAGAAAACTTAGTTTTCCGTATATTCCTTTCTCTATTCCCTCACCCTTCTAAATAGCTTTTGCTTCTTTCTATTCATCTTGTTTAGTAAATATGAAAGAAATGGGATGAAAGGCATCTGCTTGATTTCTTGGGGGTTTCCGAGAAGGAATTCAAAGAGACTTGCCATTAGAGACAAGAAATATTTTTCCTTGGGGCTGCACCTCTTTTTTTATTTCTTGGGGACAGTCTAGCGTTGAAAGGAAACGTTCTTTGGAGTTACATAGATTATTAAGGACCTTTCATTATAAGTTTGAGCGATGTAAGAAACTTTTTGATCATCCGGTAAAGTTATAGTCAGTTATATTATAATAAAATAAATTCGAGATCTTGGCAATTTCAAATTCTTCCTACTTTATCTAATAAAAATAATAGATGATACTGATGAAAATTTAGAAAGTCAAAAGCTTTCCTTGGGGGAATATATACTTAAATAAAACTTAAGAAAGGTCTAAATGAGAAGTAAGGAGTATCGAATTATTTTAATTCAGGGATCAGCCGATAAATATAATGAAAACGTAATGAATCTTAACCCTGTCACTTTACTTACACTATCAGAATATTTTTGCAATTACTGTTATTGTAAAACATTAAAGCGAATATGTCATGTAAGTCTTTCTAAAATTGTCAAATACAAATATTTAATAAATGTCCATATCTATTGGAGTTAAATTTTATTTCAATGTTGACATAACTGAGCCTCGAACCCAGGTCTCCAATTCTTGGGATAGAGTAATAATCTCTAAGATATTGTGATGATGTTAAACTAAGTGGTTGAACACTTGATCAGATAGTAGACCTGAGTTCGACTCCCAGCCATGACGATATATTCACTGTTTCTCTTTGGGTGTTCATCCGCACAGATATCCACAGTATAGTTTATTACAATTGATCCTTTCTCTCATTCTCTTTAATGATCTCAGCTGTTTGTGACGTTCATAATATTCTTATCATATGTTAGAGAGTCATACGAATGTATAGCTTTCAATATGACAACAATGATTCAGTGTACTATTGCTATCGCTTTTTCTATTTATATTCGTTTTTTTGGATAGATGGTAAATGCGTCTAATCTCAAATGTAGGAAATCCATCATAAATGAATTCGCTCGATGTTCAGTAGTACTTTAGAATTTAACATTTCTTCCGACTACTCCGACACGTTCATTCGAATTTCCTAAGAACGTCTGTTGTTTTACGTCTTCATTTAGTTGCTACATCATGAAAATCTTAGAAAATCAAGGCTATCTCAGGCGTTCCATTCGCGAATCCTTAAGAAAGACTTGTTAAAAGGGCTCCTTTAATTGGCCAATCGCTCTTCTTTGCGTGCGTCGGAGATACGTCCTTCCGAAGATGAGGAAGCAACACTCTATGGATCTACGTAGACTCATCTTTTTCTTTCGTCGAATGAAAGGCCGTACAGTCTTTTCCTGGCAAACTTCGGACGGTGTGAAAATTAAATCCCGGAAATTGCGTTCCTTCTATGGGCTGAAGTCAGCTTTAATTAGACGTGGATTCTTGGAGTGGAGGAAGGATCTTTATTTGAATAAGGTATGATGATGACACTGCGTGTAATATGTTATATCACCTTAAATGAGGGCTACCGGATAGCCAAGTTGGTAATGTGTTAGCCCTTGGTGAAAGCGGCCCTGGGTTGGACTCCTGGTGTGGGACCATATTTACGGAATGATCTCAGCCGTCGAAGCACATTTAAAAATACTACTACTGTAACAACAGTTTTTCTACTACACATTACATGACATCCTAAGCAAAGGTAAAAATCTACAGCTTTTGATGTAACCTTTGAGAACCTGATAATTCATTGACGAAGGAAGATTTGCTATAAGCCCTGTTACTGTCAGCAGGCCGATAAACCCAATTTTTCCACGGTATCGTCTGTGAGAATTAGTTGCCTTTTGGAACACATATCCCTTATCTCTATTCATAATTCGCATTTACCGAATTAAGTCTCACGATAATCACTTTATCTAAAAGGATACGTGTATGCTGGCCTTAATGGGGCTAATATGCGTCACTTTGGCTTAACCTGTTGTCCTTTTCCCTTATTAATAACTTTCATACAAGGATAATGAATAAATTGCAATCAGATACTTCACATTGATTAATTTTATCCATCAGTGCTTGATTGCTCTCCGGTAAAATACTGGTGCTAATTTTCTTTTAAGCAGATACCTTATCAGCACTTATTTTTGAAGTATTATCTTTAATTTTCCTTTCACTCCTATTGAAACCAAAGTGCCCTATTGATGCTCCTTGTGATTAAGTCAATTCATTAACGTATAAAAATTTCCGCAAAAATATTTAATTTTTCATCTCTATTTCAAGGAACGTACTTTAATTAATGATATTCCATAAAATTTGGATTGAAACATAAGAAACGAATAACAAAAACGTCGTTATAGAATCGTCACAATTTGTGAATCAACCTAAATTAAAGGAAGGGCGCTTTGGATGCCTGAATGGGATAAGGAAACGAAAATAAGGCATATAATGGAACGGGTGTTTTCCGAAAATGAGCGGTCTAAGAATTTTAAAAGTCAAGTTTCAAAATGTAAATAAAGGAATACATTGTTATATGGGATCCCGAGAAATCTTTTCAAAAGGCGTGATCAACGCGAAAAATATTTAATTTCTCCGAAAAGAAAAGAAAAATCTTAACGGACTCAATCTCTTAGAGAACCTCTTCATGAGGTGACCGAAGAAAAAGCGGAGAATAGATGACAATGGAGTTAGAAGAGGAAGAGAGAAAAGGAGAGGGAGGCACCTGTTTATTTAACACTGAAAGCCCCGCAAGGGTAACGGAAAGAGCTTCCAATCCCATTTACTCCGCGAGTTACTCTACGGTTCGGGAGGAACTGACCCCCCGTTTCCCCCTCACTCAATGGCGTGTCATTCCCTTTCTTACCTTCGCGGAAAAAATACTCGAGGACTGGTCACCTCCTTCCTCTACGACGCCTCTTCCGACGACCGCCGTGTCAACATCTCGAGGTGCATTTCACAGGTAGAAAAGACACTTCCCTCGGGAACTCCAGATAAGAACTCTGGCTGCGTGTAATAGCGAGAGAGACAACTTTTTTCGACAGGTTTCGATGTCTAACTCATTCCACCCGTCGAATGCTATCGAGAACGAAAATCGGGGGTGTCTATGGGAGCGAGATGAGGTGTGTCGGGAAGGGACGCTGTGGAGATGAATGGAGTGCTCGATGAACCGAAGCGAGGTGATAATATGGGGGCGACGGGACGGAAGGTGACGAATATTGAAACCGGATTAATAATAGTAAAGAAATGAAGAATGCGGGGGAAAGGTAATAAAGATTGGGAGCCGAGAAAGTAGTCTACGGAGGAAAAAAAATCTTTTTCAAACTGAGGAGGAAAGGGGTTTGGAAGGATAAGCGTAAAGAATGGAAAGGTTTCCAATGATTCAAAGGCTTTCTCTCAAAGAATTTCGTCCCATCGGGGTAGTAAAAGACTCAAAATGGAAATGGAACTTTGATATCAGCCGTAAAGAAACTTCCGGATCGAGGAGCACCAAAAGGCATCGAACGGAATCAGTCGCTTGTCACCTATTTTCACGCTAAATTTATGCGAGCTTGGTTCGAGAAATGGCAAAAAAGTGACAATGGCTGTGAGATAAACAGAGGGTGAAGGAAGTGGATTGGTGAGGTGAGAATGAAGACCAGAGGGCTCTTGAGGAGTGTTTCGGCGAGTAACGCGGAAGTCGGTGGGCGAGAAAGGATTAGATCCCACAGGATATCGGAGAGAGGTGGATCACGGAGATGCTGGTAGGGGTTTTTCTTGCATCGGCAAACTCGATGCAAGAAAAGTAAGATTGGATCGAATTTCGTTCTCGATTGGAGATCCGATTGAAGGAGGGATTATGAAACACGTGACTATCGCCTGTATATTCGGTTGAACAGCTCTACGATGCGCTCTGTAGAGTCACTGGGAGCGAACTGAGGATCGCGCTGCGCTTCTCCGTATCGCTCTTCTCCCTCCACTCCACCGCGCAACTCAGCCTCTCCCTTTTCCCACTCTCATCCTTCACTTTTCCCCCCTATTCCTCCCCCGTCAACTTTTTTGTTATTCCATTTCTCCCTTTGCTTAATACCATAAGTCTTTATTTCATTAACCTCGGGATTTTTATCTCTTTCCCTTGTGTGATCCGACTTCTGTTCCCAAAAAATTTCCATCTCCGCTCGGTTTTCCCCCCTCCTTTTTGTTGCCTAATTATTCTCTCGCACTCTTTTCTTTTCTTTCTTCCTATTTTTGTTTCCTTTTCCCAGAGTTACCTTTCACTTTCCCTCTTCACTTCCTTCCCTCCAAGTCTTTTCTCATTTCCACTCCGTCATTCACATTCTCTCCCTGCGTCATCTCTTCTTTTCTCTCTCCTTCGTATCATCGCCTTTTATTTCACCTCTTGTCTTCGCCGTGAAGTTAATTCTCCAACTGTCACTTCGTTATAAACTTCTTTTCAATTTGTTTCCTTTCCTTTCCTGGTGTTATTTTCCAAGTTTTTTTATCTGCGCTTTCATAAGGTTCCTTAAGTTTTTACAAGGCGTATTTCTCTCAGAGTCCTCCAGGAAACTGTGTCTCCTTCGCCGTCTACAGAGCTCTAAATTGAAAAGTTTTTTTGTGATCTTTCCCAATTGTTCTTCAGCCGTGGCTTACCATAACACTTTAATACTTCAACAGATGACCAAGCCTCTGGCTTATCAAAATTTTCTTATGGCAATATAAGTATTACTGTAATGGACCCATAATATTGGAATTTTGAAGGATTGTTTTAATAAGTAATTTTTGGAGAAATAAAAGTTACTTTTTGAATACGATCTAAATATTGTAATGAAGAAATAAATTGGTAGCATATGATTTTAAAATGGTGGTATTGGATAATGATTTCTGATAGCAGTAAATTTGTTTAAAAATGCGAAATAATATCTTTTCATAATCTAGATTAAACGTGGATTCGTAACTCATTATAAAATTTAATGAATTAGGCAAGAATGTTCATATTCAGGGTAACTTGAAAAACCATGTACACATTATCTTGCATGGTCAATTTAAAACCATAAGTTAAATCCATAAAATTGAAAGATCATTAAATAATTAAGCTTCGAAGATCTGCAGAGCACGTTTCTTAATGTGTGAATTTCTAAGATGATGATGGATTGCAAATTGAAATTTCCTGTATAGATTATATTTTCATTTTATTCTCAATTCACGTTTCCACTACATATAGTTCACACTTTCAAATATAATATAATTCTGTTTACCAAAATCAGTTGAATAATAAATATCTAAAATATTAATAAATTGGATATCATAATAATGGAATATATATGGACGGGCTACGACGGGGGTATATATATGGACTGGGTACGATGAAAATTAAATTGGAGAACACGACATGTTTTTAAAAACTTTACAGTTCTTTGCATCTCTTAGTAAAGCTTTTTTCTTCGAAGTATATCTTTCCAAACTTACATTCACTAGTGTTGATACGTCTTAAGTTAAGCACACTTTACAGCATGTTATAGGAACAAACTACTGATTCTCAGAAGGTTACTGAATAAAATGCGCAAGTGTCATTGTTACTTTTAAATCAGTTCATGTTTACGAGATAGGATGCTCGTTATACTGAGGCTTTTATTCACAAAAGAGACTTTTATTCTCTAAATCCGGACTTGTTTGTAAATAATTTGCGTATCGAGAATTTTTAAACGTTTTCTTTGAACGACTCCAAGTTCCAGTGTTTCAAAAAAAAAGCCTCAACATTTCAAAAGTGACCTATTTATTTGGTGTTTTACACTCAGCGAACTTACGCTCTTCTAAAAATAGCAGGAAAGACATTGTGAAACTTCTGTGTGCCACTTTGAGGCCTTCTCAACAGATGGTTGTAACGAGAGGAATGATTTCATCCCTTTTTTTCTTTTCATGTTTGATTTTATTCTGAAGAACATGCGCACTTTATATCTCTAGTAAGTATTGACTATTATGAAAATATATTTTTGAAGTATTCTCAAACACTAATGAAAATCGTAATAGTTAACAGTTCATAAATTATCGAAGAATATTTTCGATTAGCATATAGAGGAAGAAATGGATACAAGCGTTGAGACTGATTTATTGATCTCTTAAAGTAGCCCAAAAAGACCACAAGTATATAATAATCGGCCAAGTAAGTAACCTTTATGCAGCGTACGAAAAGAACAGCTCGCTTTTATGTACTAAATTCTAATAATTCATCATCATGATATAAACAAATCCAATCGCTGAATAAATCTACCTGTAACATATTTTATTTAATTTTCAATTGAAGGATGGAAGGGATGGGGAAATAAGATTATTTTTAGAGGTGCGTTTATTCAAGAAGTCGAGAAAAGGTCGCACTGAATGACCAAATTTCCGCAAACACCCTACTTTTCGGTTAAACTATATCAAACATAGTTTCCTTGGGTGATTTACTACAGTCGGTTATAGTTAATGGAAAATTTGCTACCTCAGTGCATTCAAAAAATTTCTGCTTTCATTAATATAATTCGTTAAAAGATCGCCGTATGAAACATACAATATTTTAAACTGATTTACTAAATAATTCATTCAATTTTTTTTCTGAACTCATGTTGGAATGTGGTAGAACACGTATCGATGGCTCTACTCTTCTTTTCAGGCAAAAATACTTAACTTAAATCTGTGACTGTGTATTACAGTTTTGAAAAATCGAGAACAACACAAGGATGCAAGAATTGTGGGTAAACAGAGCGATTTAGAACGTTGGACAACTTGGCCGTGGTCTGCATGTTTTGAAACGGAATGCATGGAAAAAGGGAGAGAAAAATTAGGCAAAATTTATTCGCCGTAGGATTTAGATTTAACCACCGCACCGCATTTAGGTGGAAATTTTTGGAAACGGAGTTGAGCCTGCCAAATTCCATGAGAGGTGGCAAATACATGGAATCATCCAGCGCAGTTGGAAGTAATCTCAAAGAATAATTAATGCATATCACCAACACAGGCTGGAACGGAAAAAAATCTTTGGCAAGTTCTCTTTTCAGGAACATGCTCTGGGCAGCTTAACAGTTCACTGTGATAAAGCGATGCCAAAAACTGAGAAGACCACTTCTGTCCATTTTGGAGTCACCGCTTTCATGAATCGGCATACGTACATAGATTTCGTTGAAATGAGTGGTTATTTTGAAGGGAAATTCTTCTGTAAGTGGTACTGTGATAAAATATAGGGTCAGATAGACTTGATGTTGTTTAGATATCATTTTCGAAGTAAATCCATCGTTTCTAGCGAGTATGCATGTCAATTGTGTTACGATGTTTGTTACTGGTAAACCATGAATTTCAGTGCGAATGAGACAAAAGGAAGTAACATATCTATTTTTAA
Source organism: Pachydiplax longipennis (assembly GCA_036926295.1). Classification (NCBI taxonomy): domain Eukaryota; kingdom Metazoa; phylum Arthropoda; class Insecta; order Odonata; family Libellulidae; genus Pachydiplax; species Pachydiplax longipennis. The sequence goes on from JAVFKF010000015.1 coordinate 42,931,325, forward strand.
TTTATACTATTATAATGTAATTATTATTTTGTTGAAATATTTTCTATTATTCTTTTCCAACAGTTTTATTTTACTTTTAAACAAATTCGCTACCTTAAGAAATAATTAATCTGCTATTTCTAAATCAGACGGTGACAAAATAATCGTGTAATAATTTCTCACTACGATCACCGTTGGTGGTCTTTCCATGAAATATATCAATTTGTTAATACTTTGGAGAATTTCAATTTTATTACTATTAAAGAATAATGGATCATATTTAAAATGAAGTAGAAAATTTTCTGATACCTTACACGATATAAAAATGAAAATACATAGAGGATTAAATGAATAGAGAAAGAGAAGAGATGTTGTGTGATTAAAATTGACTCGTTTTAGCGAAAAAATCACCGTTAGAGATAATCTAAATCTCATAAGTTCCATTTTAATTATTCTATTCACTCGAAGGTACTTGTGACTCGTGAAAGCAGAAATATAAATTTCTAAATTTCATTCCTAGATCTGTTTTCAGATAGGAGATATCTTCTGGTTCGTATTTCTATTTCCGCGATATTTTCCGTTATATAAGGCATTTCAGAGATTGTTAATAATAAAAATCGCAGAAATTCAAGTAATAAATCAAATTTCATGAATTCCAACAAATTAATAAACTTTATCGCCCGCGCATTAAGTTGGTTACGTAGGTGAAAGAGCAAATAATATCAACTTCTCAAAAACTTCACGATTTTCACACCAGTGTAAGAAATGACGGGGTCACGATAAGGGCAAAAAATAAATACATCCCTGAGTGGCAAGTCTGCGGGATCTGGAAATCATCAAATCGAACATTTCAGAAATTATACAAAAGCTATTTCGCCGCTTTTTGAGGTCCGTTCAGCAGCTATTTCTGACAACGAAAATTTTCCTTTGGAAATATTGATTCCTAACATACTGGTTCCTGTCGTATCTTTCATCGACTGCTCATTATTCCGTCGGGGTTTACACAAAGCAAAGATCCCTTCCTTCAATCTTTAGCAAAAACAACCGTAACGAAGTTCGGACTGACAAGAATCGTGTTCTTTCTGCTGAGAAGCGGCATATTCGACCTTTATAAAAAAGGCTCAACGTAAACAAATTCAGCGGATCTCACCTACACGCAAGTTACGCAAACTCAAGGGCGACTTTTACGGAGTTTTTATTTAAATCAATCAACATCAATCGCAAAATAACGCCTCTTTCGTGTGAGGAATGTCTTTCGCACTACTTGACACTAAGGGAATAATAAGCCTTTTTGGTTGTTTCGTGGTACACAGTCATTCTTTGAGAGAAAATCCTCTAATTTATGCTCAGAATAACGAGCTCACGAGTGACCACTTTGAGGAATACATAAATGCTGTTTATCTTCTACGGGTATACTAAACAATTTCCTTGTGATCTATATCTAGATGTATGAGATGCTTTATATATAACTATTCTTATCTTTTCGTTCAGTTGCTCTCATACAAGTCATATGTTTGTAGGAATTCTACTCAGTATTTTTTTACTGAGGCTATTTAAAAATGTAAGTTTTTATGAATTTTGATGAGGAAAATGTGATACCGCGTGTTCTTTGCGCTTTATCTTTGCTGTGGTGGACTCCTAAAAGCAAACTAATGCTGGTCAGTTTTACATCTAATGAAAGCTAAGAGATGTGCTATCTTAGTGTTATATTCTAGAAATAGCAAATTGTTTGGGCGTAAGTTATGACCTTTAGCTTTATGAACCCAAGTAAAAGATAAGATCTTTGTCATATGTTTGTAGGAATTCTACTCAGTATTTTTTTACTGAGGCTATTTAAAAATGTAAGTTTTTATGAATTTTGATGAGGAAAATGTGATACCGCGTGTTCTTTGCGCTTTATCTTTGCTGTGGTGGACTCCTAAAAGCAAACTAATGCTGGTCAGTTTTACATCTAACGAAAGCTAAGAGATGTGCTATCTTAGTGTTATATTCTAGAAATAGCAAATTGTTTGGGCGTAAGTTATGACCTTTAGCTTTATGAACCCAAGTAAAAGATAAGATCTTTGTCATATGTTTGTAGGAATTCTACTCAGTATTTTTTTACTGAGGCTATTTAAAAATGTAAGTTTTTATGAATTTTGATGAGGAAAATGTGATACCGCGTGTTCTTTGCGCTTTATCTTTGCTGTGGTGGACTCCTAAAAGCAAACTAATGCTGGTCAGTTTTACATCTAATGAAAGCTAAGAGATGTGCTATCTTAGTGTTATATTCTAGAAATAGCAAATTGTTTGGGCGTAAGTTATGACCTTTAGCTTTATGAACGCAAGTAAAAGATAAGATCTTTAAACTGAAGAATCCCACAATTTCGATTTTCGACGAGATAAAATAGAAGAAAATTTTTGTCTAAAATTTTGCGATTTTCATCTACTAATTTGAAATTAATATTCGGTTAATGCTCAAATTTAAGCGAAAATAAGACAAATGTAGTAAATTTTCTTGTATTTCATACATGTTCATTTAGTTCATGATCGAATTTAATGGAATCACTCTCCTGAACATTGAAAGATCTAGAAAAAGTACTAAAAACGCTTTACGTATCTCTAGATATATTTAAGATCAATATTCTCCGAAGAAATTTTGTGAATGAAATAATTCTAATACTATACTCTCCTTTTCTCCTCTGTACCCTTCTAAAGAACTCTCTCTCAGATAAAGCCAACCTTTAACCCAGGAAAGCTCCCTCTCTTGAAGCACTAACCTTTAACCCTTTCAACCACCTACTCCTCCCCAGTCTCTCAACCCTTTCTCCCGCTTTTTTATTACCTTTCACCCAACTTTTCTCTTTTCCCTGTCTTTTTGGTCGTATCTTCTTCTGCTGATGATAGCCGAGATGTGCCGAAACCAGTCGCATTTTTAATTTATATGGGAAAATGCGTAAAGTGCTATTTTATTCCTACCTTTTCCTTATCATGGATTTCCACTCGGTAAAGCCTTCCACAGTCGATTTGATTTTTGGCATATTCATAATTATCTTGGAATATTAACGGATTCTCTAAGAATACAATGCAACTAAAGCTTCTGAGAGTGACTGCCTCTGGATTAATTATGTATTATATGTATTTTCTGACGAGATCTGAGACTTAGAGAAAGTATAATATCCCTCTATTTAAAATCTTTAAGGGGGAGCACAATTCATTAAGATGTTAATAATTATATATATATATATATATATATATATATATCCCCTCCTCACACTGCCACAGTTCATTGCCTCAACGGGGCGGAGGGGTGTTAACGGAGGTTGGAGGCGATGCATAGCCCAGGTTCAACCATGCTAAGAAGGCTTCAACAATATCTCCGGCCAAATTGTGAAAGTGGTATTCACCAACCGGCAGTAGGACAGCCTGGTGAATTAATGTCCTTCATCCCCCAAATGCAATTACAATTTTCATGATGAGCTTCTGTAATGGAAATTTATCCGGACGTAAAAGCACCACCCATTCGGATGTCCGGGAGGTGGTGGCATTACAGAGGTCCATCATGAGGAAAAGAGCTACCACCCTCCACTTTGCGACTTACAATTGCCGCAGCTTGAAGAGTGAAGACAGACTACTGGAACTACTGAATGAAGCAGAGAAGATAAACTGGGACGTCATCGGACTCAGCGAAGTTAGAAGAAAATCAGAAGACTTGATTACACTCAAGGAAGGTAATTTATTTTATTACAGGGGTACTAAGGATGGAAGACTAGGAGGTGTCGGGTTCCTGATCAACAAGAGATGGAAAAACAATGTACAGAAGATAGAAAGTATATCTGAGAGAATTTGCAAGCTCATACTAAAGATAAATGAGCGTTACTCTGTTCAGATCATACAAGTCTACGCACCAACAGCAGCAAGCAGCGAAGAAGAAATTGAAAAATTTTACCAAACTCTCGGCACTGAGCACGATAAGGAAGCCCACTACTATAAAATAATAATGGGCGATTTTAACGCTCGTGTAGGTCAACAGGAAGCCGATGACACCGTCGCAGGACAATACGGACTGGGCCAGAGAAACGAACGTGGTCACCGCCTGGTAGAGTTTGCTGAATGCACCAATATGTACATAACAAATACATATTACAAGAAGAACCCAAAAAGGAAGTGGACTTGGAGAGGACCCAACGGAGCAAAAAATGAAATAGATTACATATTGGTTAATAAACTCTACACAGTGACAGACTGTGAAGTCTTGAATAACTTTAGCACTGGAAGTGACCACAGGATCGTAAGATGCAGATTGAAGATTAATCTCCAAATGGAACGCAAGAAGTTGATTTCATGCAAGAAACATGAAATAAGCATCAAAAAACTAGAGGAAAACAAGAATAAATATCAGTTTGAGCTAAAAAATAGATTCTCAGCACTTCAAGAAGAAGAACTAGAAACCAAAGTCATGCAAGCTGTTAAGGAAGCAGCAGAAGAAGTAGCAAGCACACCAAGAAGAGCTAAAGATAGAAAGCTAAGTGACAGCACCCGACAAATGATGAAACGACGTAAGGAACTGAAGAATTCAGATACACAAAAGGATAACATCGAATACGCCGAGCTTAGTAAGGCTATCAGGATGGCAATTAAGGAAGACGTGAGAAAATTCAATGAGAGAATTGTGCAAGAGGCTATAGAAAACAGCAAAAGTATGAAGAAGACCAGACAATGCCTAGCAATTGGAAGAAAACAGATTTTAGCCATACAGAAGGAAGATGGTACAAGAACTTGCAACAGACAAGCAATACTAAGGACGGTAGCAGAATACTTTGGCAACCTATACAAGAAGGAAGAAAATGCTGAAGAGGAAAACCAAGAAGAAAGCCAAAACCAACGAGATCCCCTCTCTATTCTCCCAGGAGAAGTAACTGCAGCAATAAAGCAGACGAAGAACGGAAAAGCAGGAGGCATAGATGGAGTGTTATCAGAATATTTAAAACTTGGTGGAACAGAAGTTGCACACGTTTTAGCGCAGTTATTCACAACTTGCCTGAAACAAGGAAGAATCCCCCAGGACTGGAATCATGCAAGAATAGTCCTCTTGCACAAGAAAGGAAGCAAGGAAGAGCTGAAGAATTACCGCCCCATCAGTCTCCTTCCTGTTGTTTACAAAACATTCATGAGGATAATAGCTGAACGGATAAAGATTATTCTATCATCTGCCCAGCCTAGAGAACAAGCAGGATTCCGGAAGGGCTTCAGTACTATGGACCACATCCACACACTACAAGAAATAATCAGCAGGACGAATGAATATGAGATGCCACTAGTACTATGCTTTGTAGACTATGCTCAGGCCTTCGACTCAGTAAGTACCTCCTCTACACTAGAAGCTCTGGAAAAACAAGGAGTAGATGCAGAGTACATCCGACTCCTACGCAGCATTTATAAAAATGCCACAGCCTCAGTAATGCTACACGAAGTTACTGAAGAATTCAAGATTGAGAAGGGAGTTAGACAAGGAGATTGCCTTTCCCCAATTCTTTTCACAGCTGTTCTGGAGGAAGTTTTTAAAACCTTGGACTGGGAGCAGAAAGGTCTGCGGATTAATGGGGAACACATCAGTCATCTGCGCTTTGCAGATGATATAGTACTCTTCGCAACCAACGGAGAAGATCTAGCTTCAAGACTTCATGAACTGAACACAGCAGGACAGAAGATAGGACTCAGGATAAATTTAACAAAAACAAAGGTAATGTATAACTCTTTTGCAGCACAAGAAACAATCAAATTTGAAGGGACGCCTCTGGATGTCTGCTCAGAATACACATACCTAGGACAACTAGTAACCACAGGAGAGAACAACAGGATTAACGAAGTAAACAGAAGAATTAAACTCGGCTGGAGTGCCTTCGGAAGAAATGCACACATTCTAAAGTCACAAATGCCAATGGTCTTGAAGAGAAAGGTCTTCAACCAATGCATTCTACCAGTGTTGACATATGGAAGTGAAACCTGGGTGTTAAACGCAGCAATAACCCAGCGACTTCAGACAACGCAAAGAAGTATGGAAAGGTGTATGCTTGGGATCACAAGAAGAGACAGGAAACGCAACACCTGGGTGAGGATGAAGACCGGAGTGACAGACATCATAGATAAAGTAAGATCACTGAAATGGATGTGGGCAGGCCATGTGGCGAGAAGAAACGACAACCGTTGGACAAGAGCGGTTCTGAACTGGACACCAAGAGATGTGAAGAGACCAAGAAGAAGACCAAAGGACCGATGGAACAGAGACATCATTAAGTACTTAGGTGTGACATGGCAAAGAGAAGCTCAGAATAGAGAGAATTGGAAAGCGCTTGGGGAGGCCTACATCCGACATCGGATTGAAAATGGCTGATGATGATGATGATGATGATATATATATATATATATATATATATATATATATATATATATACCTCCATTACTAAGATATACCATTTATTAATTTAATTTGTTGTTTAATTAATGTTTGCTAATATAATAATTTCTCTTAAATATTAGCTAGAAAAACAACTAACAAATTATTAGCAATGCATTTCTGCAACAAAAAAATGATGTTATCTTTTTCAGTAGAATAGACATTGGTATCATAAAATCAACATCTCTTTGATAGTTGTAAGAAAAGTAAATTGGAATACGATTGTTAAGGAATTAGACGTTGAAAAAACGCTGTTGCTCGTTTGTCCGGGCCAGTGCCGGAGTACCAGAACCCCGTCTAACCCAGCGTTCTGGTACTTAGAAGACGCTGAACCTAACAAACGACCAACAGAATGTTTCCAACATCTAGCCTCCCAGAGTTGTTTCGGCGTGATTTCCCTAGAAATGGGGAAATTCTACATTCTGTCGGCCCATCTTAGAAAAGATAAAATATGTGGAAAATTTCTGGTATTTTACAGCTTTAGGGAATCATATGTTCCGTAAGGAAAACAATTTTTGGTCTGCTTTTCTCGCAAAAACCTTGTCATTGATTACTTTAAGATTTAGAAATAGTTTATTGCCTCTTACCTTTATTTCTTCTTCATTCCCTCCTTTATTACTCCTTCCTGAAAATAAGGAAAGTAATTTATAGTAAAAGCAGTAAAATATTGGACATTATTTTTCTGCAAACAAAACAGAGAATGAATATTAAAAAAACCGGAGCTCTCTCAGAGAGATATGCGATATATTAAACTTTCTGACTATTTTTTCATGATTTATGCGTGTCTTTGTCGATTTAATAAAAGAACCATGCATGATTATGTATTATCTAAGGGACATCAAACTCTCTTAAAAATATTCCATTTTCATCACCTTGATGTACCCATAACGGGAATACCATGACAACTCAATATGATAGTTACACCTAATTTCCCAATGTACATCATTATCCTTGAACTAACAACTGATCGAAGGGGGAAACACGTAGTGCTAATTGCTACTGAATCCATATTGCGTCAAGATGGGTATCTATGGATGTGGAGCAATTACTCGAGACGCCACTTCTCAAGTTAATGAACGTCTTTAGGGAACTGAAACTGTGGAAGGGTGTCAGACTACTTGAATTTGTCACTATTAACTAGTCAGGATCCCAAAGAGAAGAGAACATGAACACTTCACATAAGTTATGAAATGAGGAAACTGTATCTGTTTTGTAATTAACATTATAAAATCATTTGTGAGGTCAAACTTATGTGAAACAAGGATTGTGAAAATAATTTATAGTGTCGTCCTGTTTTCCTAGACTGCAATGTTACAGCAATTATGTATGTATTTTTTCGTACTGGAAGAATAGCCTCGTTTTAGGTAGTGTATGTGCGGAATTCCTTCATTTGATGGTTAAAACAGTAATTCATAGCTTAATGAAAGATTTCAACTTTTAAACTGACAAGAAAAACTAAAACACAGTGTAGAATGAAATTATTCCATGGTATTACAGATTAAACATTGTCTACTATTATTATATAGGCTACTATCACAGAATCTACAATTACTGCTGAAATGCACCAATTTTAAAAGAATTGATGAAAAAAAATACATTTTCATCCAATTTATGTTGAAAAAATAATATTTGTTATGCTTGATAATTTACGTCATTTATTAAGAAACTAGTTAATTCCCAGGAAATGACGGAAATTAATTTAATTTGTAGAAAATGTACTAAGATTATCGCATACATATGATGCATGTCAAAATTCCCTGTCAAAATGTCAAGGATTAATTTAAATGTATCTGCCATATTATTTGTCATTAACTGGCATTCAGTAGTCTATTTAACCAACCACTTTTATTGAATTATAACCTTTCTTAATCGTCATCCGCAAAATGGCCGAGTGGTTAGAGTGTCTGAATCCAATGGTACCAATATTTCCAAAGTCAATCCAAAATTTACCTTCAGTGGTTCGAATCCTGCTTCGGGAAAATCTTTTTCCGGAAAATCTAGTTTCAGGTTTTCTAACAAGCTTCATAAGAAGAAGGTAAACAGTTTCCATAGTTTGCTTGTTTTAAGTAAGTAACATTTTATTTGATTACGTAATTGTTTATTTTAATGAAGCACAGTTACAAAGATATACAGATATTCATAATAACTATATAATTTTCGTATGTTTTGTACTAAAAAATGCGAAAAACGTTTACTTTAGTTCTCAGATCGTCTTATTTCTTCATACATCACTCGTTTCCACAAAGCAATTCCCTCTCCTATATTAAATGAATTAATGAAGTACTTTTATCTTATTTAATTATCCACATATCTACATACGTAACCATTTCGGTCGTATGGCAGGAGGTTCGCGCGCTCTATTTTATAAATAGACCATTAAGGATTAATCCTAGAACCAACTTGCATTAGCATCTATTTCCCTTTACTCACTATATAATTTCGGCCTATAATAGACAATTAAAGAAGAACGACGAATTTTGAACGGCAGGAGTGAGAGGTCGTCACAGAACTCTTGTCTCTCGAAGTTTACGCTCAAGAGCCCATCAAATACTGCAGCACCATTCTAGCTTATTTGATATGTTTACAACCTGAGATTGTGACAAATGGAAACACCGCCAAGCGACTTTTTATCTAACGTTCTACTTTGACATAATACGAGACTTATGGGAAGATCTCACTATCTAACAAAATCAGCTTCTACTGTGAGTTGGATATTGTGTTTCGAGATTTCTTCATTTTCCTCCCGCAAAAGTGGTCATCACAGAAAAGGGAGAAGAAAGGAAACCCCAGAAAAAGCAAGGCAGAGGATGAGAGCGGAGGGCGACGTTACTGAAAATGTAAACAGTATTTGGTCTATGAAATGAGACGGAGCATTTGCTATATATATTTGCTGAGTACAGAAACAATCAGCCTTATAAGTGGTTAGCAGAGCGTGTTAAGCGATGTTTTTCCAATGTGATTCCTGTGAAAAGGACTGGGACAGATAGAAAACCACCCACGAAAATGGATAGCGGCTTAAGCGGGAGGGTTTCATGCGAGTATGAAGATACATTCGTAGGATACTAAATTTAAGCCAAGCTATTGTCGACTGATTGTAAATTCCGGTTGTTTCAAAAAGAGAAATCCGCCCGATTCAGAAAAACCGAATTGTCTTTATTCAGTCCCGGATTGAGAGTTGAAACGCTGAAATCAGAGAGGACTACTAGCATCCTCCATGATAATGAAATCACGATGTATCGTATTCTTCCATTGAGAGGAAATCAATGGGAGGTCATTGAGGACAAGTCGATAATGAAATGGGAGAACGGTTTGGTGAACACGGTAATAGTTCGGGTCAGAGTCACGGTTCAGGTGATCTTATGGAAGATTAACCTTGACAATGAAAAGGGGAACGCAGCTATGAAATGTGAAATCACTCGCTCGTAATCCTGATAGGTCGAAAAGGGAGGGATGTTTCTCAATGAAACCGAAAGGAAAAAAAGTAAACAAAAACAGAAGGAATCGTTGTGCGTCAGTTGAATTATGAGAGTATAGCATCACAATATATCCAATGAAACTGCGCAAGAGGACTATTACTCTTTGACTTGAGATCGTGTCAGCGACCTCTGAGCTCGCCAATGATATGTCCTTTACCAACCCTTCCTCTCTCCTTAGCCTCCCCTCAAAATTGGGTATAAAATAAAAAATTTCCGGTGCTGTGCACCTTGAAGATGACTCGCGAGAGTCGAAACCGTTCGTGAATAAAATCTTTCCTGTGGAAACTAAGAAGTGTTACTTATTCATTCCTTCATTATGGCGTTCCACCAAGTAAAGCTGGAGCACATTGATTATACACAAATCGTGAATTTAATTCTTTTCGTTGTCTGTAAATTTTAGTCTTTTATTGTCAAACTATTATTACTAAAGTTTGAAAGCTTATGAAATTAAAATCGCATTTATATATACACTTAAATTCGACGTGTAAACGAATCAAATCAGATCAAATAATTAAATCACGCAAGTGAATTGAATTGTTAAGCATTGGCAGTTCGTTCTACTCGCCTAAAAGTTCAATTAAACTAGAAGAGTGAGTCACCGATAAAAATCGTTGGTTGAGATACTAGCTCTGATGAACGAAGTGAAATTAATTCAAAGTGATTAATGAAAAACAAACACTGAGTTCGACCTTTTACAATTGAAAAATTAGTACCGCTGCAATAAATTACTGTACTTTAGTCATGCAGATATGAAATTTTAATTACACTTAGTTAAAATTCCTATTTAGTACCAAAACATTTCGTGCATTTACGATGTTAACTCTAATGGACCTTTAATCTATAGTAGAATGCCTGTGGGAAGACAATATAGGTTTCTGTCCCTGTAGGAAGCAAAAATTAGAAGGAAAAATAATTAATTAAGCAACTTTGTAGATATTTTTCGCTTACAATGAACTGATATCGGAATTGAATCCTGAGAGGTATGCGAGGAAAACATTTTCAGTTCCGGTTATGGATGGATATGCGAAGGTATCCAGATTAAAATTGCATTCATAGTAATACAAGCATAATTTAATCATTCTTAAATTTTATTTATAAGACTGAGATGTGGTTACCTTAACAAAGATCTACGACTTCCATTTAGTTTACATTTTCTACGAGCAATTCCGAAACTTAACAATTCATTTTAGATGACGTTTGTATGCATATGTAATAAATAGCAATTTGATTAAAATGATTTCAATTTAATAACTAAATACAATTGACTTTTGTGCACTAAAACTTGATAAATCCCAACCAAATATCCTGTTGGACGAAATTACAAACTAGCCTTAGGGATATTATATGTACAAGAGTTGCTGCGAGATGAACTTGGAAAATTTACTTTTGGAAGGATAAGATTTGAATAGATTGTTACTCTTTATTATATATTTGGAATATTATAAAAAAATTACAAGAATGAAAAACTTTCAATTATTAATAAATAATCTATCAATTGTGTAGTTAAAAAATTTTAACTATTTATTTGAAATATGTTTTACTAAAGTAATCGATAAAATATTATTAAGTAAATCTCACAGTAGATGATCATTAGTTTGATATTTGGACATATAGACATAGACCTGAATTTCAGCAGCGTTACAGGATAATGTAAATTATAAAAAATAAAGTAAATAATAACAACGATATTTATCATCGTTCGTTGGCCGAAGTAATGTCACCAATGTTCAATTCTTAAATAAGTTCTTAATGGAAAGTTTTGAAATGCCATTTTCGTGAGCTAGTTCAATCTTCGATCGATCAGATATTCATTCGTTTATAATCTAAAAAATTAAATTAATTATGTCATTTTCTGATTAATCTAAGAGCTCTATTTCATTGCTTTCAATAATCAAATTAACTTTACGATCTTAAAATGCGCACGAGGGCAGACGTATTTCATATTGTAAACTAATGATTATGAAATGGATTTAATGACGTGTAATTAATTTCTGCTGTAGTTTATAACTGCCTAAAAGTGTATACGATACCAGTTGAATCGGAATATTACCTACAGGAAACAAAAGATCTCATATTTACTTCATTTCCATATTTACTTAAAAATCGCAGTATATCGAATTACTTAATTCGGCGCTCATAAATATATAGGTCAGCACAACGAAATCAAACATACTCTTTGCATGGATGCAACCACAGATGATGATTTCGTTCTCGGTTAATGGAACGTTTTTTCCACAATATTCATTAGAGAAGAATATCAATTGATCTAAAACTATCATTGCATGCATTTATTTCAAGCACGTTTAAGTAATATTTTGCCTATTATAAGCTCTATCTCAATATAAGTGATTGTTCTCCCTTTCCATACGTTCATGTGCCCTCACATTCATTATAAAGTGCCTTCCTTATAAAGTCCTTCACTTCTTGGTAACTCATTCAACCGTTTATGTCAACTAACATATTTTGTCTTTGCCTTCCCCTATGCTTTTCCCCTGTCGTTCTATCCTCGATCACTTTCTTTATCAGTTCTTTTCCTATAAATATCCGATCCACCCACCTATTCTTTCTGTCGATGATTAATTACTTCGATTAAAACTCTCTTCTCCCCTCTCTAGCACCTCCTTGTTTGTTTTTCTATCAATCCAGCTTACTTCCTTCATTCTGCCGTCTTCTCTTAAGTTCCACATTTCACACCCACACAGGAAAACTCCAGATCAAGGACTTTGCTAATCTTATCCTGATTCCCTAACAAGACCCTTTGTCATCAGTTTCCTTTGCTTTATAAATGCTTATTTCGCTAATCCTATCCTTTCCTATTCCTAACTGAGCATCTTCCATCCCTAGAAAGAAGGATACCCAATTATGATAATTGATCTACTTGTTCTTGTTTTTCCCCATCCCTAACCCTCATCGTTAACTTAGCTTTTTTCCCTTGCCAAACCTCATTATTTTAGTTTTTCTTACATTTATTTTCCCAAACTCCTTCGCTTCATCGTTTAGAGCATGGTTTTAATAAAAAAGTGACACTCAAATCACTCTTAAACATCAGGAATCTTTCCCATCACTATAAGTGAAGGGGGATGGATAGAATATAAACCCAGGTGTTGCATCCAAACTTATGCATGCACCCGAGCTCAAATTCATTTCCTCGGGTAAAAAGCGTCAATTTATCATGTGATCCTACAGGGAAATGTGCAGCAACATGAGACCGGTAACCAGCAATTCGAACCTCTTCAATCTATAGGTCAAAGGACACACAGCAGTGGTAGAGCTGGTTCGATTTGCTTACGCTACTGTGTATGGTGGGTCGGTTGGGGTAATGGTCATCATACACATCTGTGTCTGCGTAATTTTGTCTATAAAATTCAGAGAAAGACTAAATAAAATAGTGAAAGATCAAGTGGTTCACTCGATGGCGTGGAGTAGAACATAAAATCCATCAATTTTACTCTCTCCAATCATTATTCTATAGTTAGTGATGGGCTCTTTGTTTTGGTCCAAAACGTAATAGGAAGAGCTTGTTTTATCATATAAGTTAACTTCCAACCTCAAATAGACTTTATTTAAACACGAATTTGGAATAACATTTAAATGTTGAAAGGGCTACCATAAAATTCAATATTATTCTCACCAAAGCCAGTTCACGTGTAACTATTCTCACAGAACTTCCCTCTTGAACAGTTGACTTAGGCATGATAAAACGTTCTTTATGTAAACGTTCAAGATTTTTGTAATACGCTACAGTGACGTAAATCATTTAGAAAGGCGTATATACAGTCGTTTATCTTTGGTCCAATGTGATTAAGCTATGATTTTCTTGAGAAAATACAGGAAAAGTAAAAGCGGTAAGAAGAATGACGGAGAAAAGATTCGATAAATTTTCATCGGAACATTTGCGCATCCTTTCTATCGCCGCGAGAAAAACTCATCCTAAGCTAACTCGGTCCCTCAACTCTTTTATTTAGAGAAAACAGAAGGAAACTTCCCCAGGAAATGAACTCACTCAACAGAAATTCTAGGGTTAGATCGTAAAAGCTAAAATGATAAACTAACAGCCTTGGAGATCTTGAAACATCCACGCACGAAAGTTCTTCATGGCAACAGACATAAACAAAAGGTTTAATGAAATAGAGGAATTATGGAGTTGTCATACGCGTCTACTGCATGAAACTATTGAAGATGACAGAGGGCAAGAAACGGAATGTAAGCTGTGGAATATGTTTCCCAAGAATAAATTGAATATAAAGTGCATGCACATGAAACATAATTGTGGATATAACAGAGAAAGTTTCGTACAACTTAAAGAAGATTTTTTCTCTTTTCTTTTCCCTTCTTCAGACTTAACCTGCTCCGGCTTAAGTTTACCATCTCACCCTTGGTCTTCTGACGTTTTTTTTACCTAAAGGCTTATTCCCCAAAACCTAATTTGGATATCTTCCTATAGGCATTGGTAGTGCATACCCTTTCTAGCTATTTTTGTTCTAACTAACTTATTTTAATAGGCTGAACAACTAGTTCTCCTCTCATAGATGTATTCCTCAATTTATTTAATCTCGTATATCCTTCTACAAGTCAAGGCTATTTCATTTTTGATGACTATATTTGTGTTATGAATTTTTGTCTAACATTATTAGCCATGTTATACAGTAGGAACTGACTTTGCGTTATGAAATTTTGCCTAGGATTCTTTCCTGGTTTAGCATTTAAAGTTCTTTGAGTCATTCTTCATGTCCTATGGAAAATGATATTTTTTTGCGATAGCTTAATCCTCGTTGTTTGTGATGTCGAATCCCAAATTCAGAAAATGGGATATCTGTTCCAGTGTTTAGTCTTCTATGAAAGTTTTCGTTCTTACAAGGTCGCTTCTTAAGAAAACAACAATTTTTGCTTTAGATCTTTTAGATATATATATATATATATATATATATATATATATATTCTATATTCGATTATATATATATATATATATATATATATATATATATATATATATATATATATTCTATATATTCTATATATGATATATTCATGTCATACATGTTATTCGGTTTGTGTAGTTTGGTAACATTTGAACTTTATCTTTCTATCCCTATAGGTTTTAAGCACAGTCAATGTTTCCATATACGTATCATTATAATCAGGTATGTTTTTGCGTATTTTAAAATTTTAATCGGCAAAAATAGACTTTATGAAGTCTAAGCTACTTTTGCTGTGTGATAAGCCTTCTACAAAATAACGCCTTATCGACTTTATTCAAAATTTTGGCTTCCCGGAAAGAAAACTTGCGCGAAAACGCAACTTGAAACAACCCAAACTAAAGGCATTTAATTCTTCTAAATCTTTGAACATGTGTCTCCAAGAGAAATAAGTAATCATTCGTAACAATGACAATCGCGTTTCATTTTCAGAGCTGAAATTCCTAGCTTTGAAATAAACCATATAGATGACAATAAATTTACAACCGCAAAATTCCGTGGTGTTTCTTCAAATTCATTTTTCGACATTTTCTGAAGAAAATTATTTAAAATTTCCGAGAAATACAGTTTTTTACCTTTAAAGTTTTAGATCCTGAAATTTTAATCCTCGGAGATAATGAAACATTGGGATATCCCTTCTGAGAAAGAATTAATCGTTGGTAAATCTCACGGCCTTGGGTTTTTCGCCCGACAAGAATTTACTGAGGGTAAACAAAATAGAGTCAAAATTGGTACGGCACAGTTATTGACACGTCGGATATTTAGATTTATCGATCGAAAAGAGGTCGTTTTCCAGGCGAATTCACACAATCGAGAGGCAATTTGATTCTCAGTTCTGTGAAATACAACCCGCGTCAGGTACCGTGATAAGAGTTATCGTGTAGTACGTAAAAAACTGCAAGAAATTTGAATCGTGCAGTTTTTACAGAATCGTGTCTCGGAAAAATTCGAACTACTTATATAAACATATCAAATCTTTGGTTCAGAAATTAATGAACGTTACTTTTATCTTGAATAAAAATAAATTAAGCGTCTGGAGTTGTTAAGCACAACATAAAATCCGTCAAATAATGTCACGCACTTCATTTGCATGAAAATATAGCTCTTGGTCGAAATGTTTAGATATATGCAAGCTGAATGAAGCCTTCTCATTTAATCTTATAATTGTATGTCACTCACTTTTAGATAAACAATACGCGTGTAAACATGTGAAATAAAATGTTAAAGGTCGCTTGTCATCGTGATTCTATTCTATACAATTTCCGCGCTCGTGTATTTAAATTGAGTTGACTTCATTTTAATAGCTTCCGTTTAAATTTGACGGAGATAAAATTCCGGTGCGTTAACTATTTTTGGGCAATAAATTGAATTTGCAAATCACGGAGGCGTTCAAAAGAAACTAATTGTTGACCACAAATCCAATTATGAAAGGTTATAGCGGTTTAGACGTATAGGGATATGTATGTCAGGGAGATATATTTGGATACATGAGAAGCCCCGATGAAAACCTACATTAATATCTCTTTGTTAATTTTGTCGACATTTCACTATATTATATAAAACATATGGGTCCTTTCATAGGAAGTTCAATGTTTTCGCGTACCATTGGCTTATGTTAGTATACCTCCAAACAATTTTCATATCTAAGAGGAAATGATAGTCAGTTTTCTATTTAAGAGGAAATGTGTTCGAGCTCTAAAGAGGGGTAGAAAAGAGGAAATACAGCAAACTTTTGTTTCGCACCAACGGTGGCGAGATTTACTCGGATGGATGCGGAAATCTTTGGGTAATGCGGGATTAATGCTGGGGCTGATAAATGAATTTAATTCAATCTGGATATCTCGAGAATCCCATCACAGGGCATCCAATCAGCCCAGTGTACGTACTTGTCACGCATCGGAAGAGTTAGATAAGTTAATTGCGTGTGTGACTCAGACCTCAAATCACCGAGTCTTGTTCCTAATATGCGTTGACAGCTAGCAGCCAATTACGTGGAAGGGATTTGGAGCACGAAAGCTGAATGCCTCCCAATGCCATACGCTGAAAGGCAACTTGCACCGTACATACATAGATGTACATATGGAGATAAATGGCACTACTCGATCTCATTATAGAGTAGGGATCCACTCGCTTCAATGGAAATCACAACCATCTCTCTACATTTCCGTTTCTCTATAAATATTTGCTCACATACAGAAGAGATTTCTTAATTTAATTATCAGAGCTATCATTTTGGAAATTTACGCCGAATCTTTAAAGTTCATGGAATGGTTTTAGGGAGCTTAGATATAGAATACCTAATATATACAAAGGGATTAGAAAAGAAACTTTGCAACTTCTTATTATGAGGACTAGTTTCGCCTACACTAAGTAGGCATCTTCAGTCTTGAAGTTGGAAGGTTATTTATTTCTCATTAATCCTTTAGTACGGCTCCCTTCCACATAGTTGAGCTTGGTCACATCAGAGTTCTATCGGAAAACATTTAAACCCTCTGAAACCAATGGGAATACTAGAGAATAAAAGATTTTAAAAACGCCTTAATATTTAAACAAAGATGTAGATTTGTCAAAACTGCATCCTACAGATTTTGATTTAGAGACTTTCTTCCCAAAAACTTTTTCTCTTCTCTGAAATAACAATATAAACTGTCTGTAACTAAACTTTTTTACATCCATATGAAAGGGAAACATTCATAGATGTGAGCCACATTTTCTTCAAATTCGTTACACAAGCTTACATGATTATTTACATAATTTAGATTCCTGTATATATTGCAAGCTATCAATTGCATACAGCTGTATGTGGAAATATAACTTAGAATTCAATATTTTTTGATACTGTGTAGCAATAAATTATTCCATATATATCTATGCAATTTATAATCAAACATTAATTTTTTAATTTTTCCGCATAATTTAGAATAACTGTGATGTGATCATTGCATATATAGGCTCTGTTAATCTTTTTTAAGCTTTTTATGTTCTTATTCAATGGGGTATTTGCTCCCACGCGCTATATGGGAAAATATGAAGAAATACATGGAGATTTCTTACCAGTCAAGCTGCATTTATAGGGCATATATAGTATAATACTACATGAATAGCATGGATATATTTACACATGAATAGAAGATTGACTTCAGCGCTCCCTTATTAACTATTCCATATCATAATGAATCCGCTTATCATTTGTTTTCTATTTTATTCACGATGTTCGATAAATTATATGGTCCCACCCAGAAATCGAATCCGGCAACGCTTCCAACGAATGATCATGAGTTTCCGTTCGTATGTACGAAATCTGTGGTCATGGACTTATTTCAGTTAAGAACTTCTTTCACTACTTTTTCAGTGATCAAAATAAGATCGCCCATATATTTATGACGAATATTACATCGACGAATATTACATCGACGAATATTTACATCGACATATTACAACGAATATTTACATCGACGAATATCCTACCCTCTCTCGGTGAACCTTGCGGAATGTTTTTATCCATAGAAAGAGAAAGAATTCCCAAGATTATAGGACGTATCTCTCGTAGGAAATAAAACGGAGGCGGGAACGTGATTCGGCGCGAGAACATCCGGAGAATGACCGTCGGAATACGAAATGTTATAGGAATGAAAGCAAAAAATATTCGAAGAGAATTTCCCTTTGCGGGAAAAAAAATGAGGAAGAAATTTCAGTGGATCGAGGAAGACTCCGGCGGATGCGGGCCTCTCTTTCTATTATTTCCGAAGCTCCAGCTCTTGAGCGCACACTTGTAGAGCTAATATCTTCTTCCATTTTCTCCTCCGCCAAAAAATTTGAATCTCATTCACAGCGTCCTCTTTTCCTAGAGACTCGAAAGCAAATGGAAATGGAGAATTTTAATGGACGACGGAGATGCAGACCTTTTCACTTTCCAGATTAGGGTTTTAAGGGAAGCATTAAACGGAGCAATTCTCTCTCTCCAAAATTTCTGAAAGGCAGGTTTATAATTGAGTCTTAAATTATTGCCACCAAAACTTCCACTGCGAAATAATAAACTTGGTAGAAAGAAAGGGGAAATTATTTCAAAGCGGAATTAAGCGACCGAACTTAATAAACAAGTCGGGTGTAAACTCGCTTAGCTTGAGAAATGGTTATTTCTGGTTTCTATCTCTTATTTCTGTATCCGTAACGAGGGTAGAAGTTCTATTTTATGAAACTTTTAACGAAAGTTCGTATCTCTCAGCGGAAGGGACAGAATAACTTACCCCATTTTATGTATATCTAACAATAATAAGTTGTATTTCGTGTATAAAATAGAATATTATTCGTATATAAAAATCATGCAGCTGTTGTATGATATTTTCATTCTTTATTTCCTTTATACTAGTTTTCATATTTTTTTACATTATCCAAAACTTAAATAAGAGTAATGTTACAACTGCATGGTACGAGTCATAGGAATTATTTCAAAATATGTTAAATTAAGTATCAAAAGTAGCACATGACATTGTCCAAAAGTGTCTATTATTATAATAGGAAATTCTATAACGACGCAGATGAAATGATACGTATTAGTCTCAAACAGAAGCAGTAAGTTAAACGTGAAATTAACCCTCGAGGACCATCAGGCTGCCTTATGCTTGCTCATTTTTTAAAATTACCTTGGAGGTATAAATAACGTTATACTTTAGGATAGAAAAATTAATTGCTGTTATTTTATCCAATTAAGCTACCATTACAGAACAATTTCTGTTTCAATTTCCGAAGCTATAATAGGACACGGTGTGCTTTGGAGTGTGATTGTTCTATTGTATTATAGCTTAATTGGGTAAAGCAACCGCCCGGAAAGTGGAATACCCGTGTCCGAGTCCCAGCTGCAGGGGAATTCTTTTCCTCCACTTCTTTTTCTAACATAAAGCACGTGTTTCATGCGTTTTTATTTAGTTATTGGGAATGAGTTTTGCTTTTACAAACAAAGGTGAAATATTACTGAATTCAGTCTGAAGTGGTTACTGAAGGTTAATATTTCGTTTATCGATAAAATAATTAATTTTTAGATCATAAACATATAAATAAGAAAATTAATGGAAATGATCCCATCGATCAAAATTTCTTTCATGGACTTCCGCGACCTACCGGTATACGAAGGTTATATATACCATTAAATACAGGGAAAAGCCACCAGCTGGGTAGAAGAGTAGCATGCTATCATGTAGATGTGGATCATTTCAGATAAATAATAGTATCATAATTCTAGCATTATAATTCATTCCAATTTCCTCATTCAAACGAAAATAGATTTTTCCCCTTTTATTATTGAAAAATATACCTTTACCTATTTTCAACTACGCAGATAATGTTTATTAAAATTTGAATTCATGAATCAGTAAAGCGTTAAAAATGGAAATTATCCGGCATTAGTAATATTAATAGTTAAATATTACCTGGAATGTTTTAATACGCTTTCATAGCTGACCGGAGGCGGTCCTTTTTTATTCAGCATTTCACCCATGAATTAATTCTATTCAGAATGGCCTAGAAATGTCACGAAAAGAAAGCGTAAAAAAATGCGATGCTCATATCATTGTCAAATCTCTATGTTCAAATGTATTTTCTTAGTTTTTCTCGCGTTCGTACTGAAAAGGTTAATTTACTACATTAGGTCCTATTACCAATGTAAATCTACCTAATTGTGAATAACTTAAACGATTTATATTAGCAGTAGTTTGTGCTAGTCGTTTTAAGGACTAATTTTTTTCACGCGACAACAAAGAGAAGAGAAGTAACAAATAATTTCAGTGTTTACATCGACTGCCATGCGCAGAAAGGCGGCTTGAAGGGTATTAATGTAGATTTAACGCGTTGTTATCACCCTTCCACATAATCTGACGATATGAATTGACATAATTGAAAGGCAGAGAGGATATGGGAATAAAGTATCCCTTTGACAAAGGATTTTGAAAACAATTGGCTCTTGATAAATCGATGAATACAGGACTCTGCATTGGTTCAATGAAAATAATGTGATTCATTTCTCCTAAAGTATGGGTTCCATCGGTCAGATCAGGCCCACGAGAGATTTTATGAGGCCCGCTAGCTAATTGGATATCATACTTAGTGCACCCTAATGGTGTGACGTTTAATTTTCTCATTATGTTATTTTGAAACTATTTATGTTGTAGTTAAATTTTCGGTTTCCTTATATATAAAATCTACTACAGTCATTCCTTTTCAAGAGCAATATCTTATTTGTTTACACTTTTATAAAATTAGACAGATAAAATCATTTGGATCCGGCCCGCCTAGAGAAGATATGCGTTTTGGATTTAAAGCGGTCGGTTCTAGAAACGGTCGGTATTGCGTATAACGAGCAATTTATGGTTTATCCTGAGCATACAATTGGCGTGCCATTTATCATCGAATACGATGGAGGTCACATATCGTACAAGGGAAGATGCTCAGAAAGGAACAGTTATCGGTATCAAACCATGCCTATGTTGACTTATTGATGTTTCGAGGAATTAACTAAGTTTAATTTTGCATGAGATACCCCATTACACCATGTAATAGGGTATCTCATACAAAGTTAATGAAAAGTAGATGAGGCGCAATTTTTCGAAGGTCATTAATAACATATGAGGTCTTTTTCTGGTAGTAAATAGATCGAATGATCATAGCGTAAGAGAATACATTTAATTACTTAGGTTTCCGCATCAATAACATTTCAATTGAAATTCTCTGAGGATAGTTGGTCGTGAAGAAGTGAGAGTGCAGAAATGAAGTTTCTAACTGTGCGGTTTGAGATGGGTAATGTTTGAGGTTGCTGAGTCTGCCCAAGAGATAATATCTTCTTCTCGCCCTCCTATACAGCGGCGGAATGTGGTTGCGTTCAAAGAACTCTTAATTGATCTGAATGTAGTCATTGCGAATGAGCTGTGGAGAATATGCATAAGCATTTCGAGGAGTCGACGAAATCAATGATTAATGAGGGGGTCTGAGAGAATCTTTTAGAAGTGAATAGGAAAAGGATGTGATGCATTATTCCGGGAGAGAGTGGATGAACACCGTGTGACTATGATTGATTCACGATGGCAGTGCGTGGAGATGAAAATGGTGTGGCAAGAAGTTGTTCCAGCAAAGAGAATGAGAACGTGAGGTCAGTGAAAGCTAAAAGGAAATCACGCCCTTATTTCTTGTTGAAAGTTCGTTTTTGAACTTGTAACGGCAGACATCCTTTGAAAATGAATGATTGGGCTGAATTCTAGATTTCTATGTGCTCGAACTGACTTCAAATTTTGTGTAAATTGCGTTTTGGTTATTTATAATCATGTAATATTTATGTTATGCCTGGAGAATTACATTTAGTGAACGGTTAGATTGGAGTTTCAAGATAACATCCCCTACGGAAAATATTAAATTAAACGGAATCAAATGCATCAAAGCTTCAATAAACTTTACATGATATTCTCAACTGATTGCGCAATTAATTAGGAATAGTGTTTTTTAATGAAAAATTGAAAATCACAATGGAGATCAAAACGCAAATATACATAGTATAAAAATTGATAGTGGTGAAACTCATGCATATCAAATCTATCATTATCTATTTAATTAGTAATAGTAATATATTTTGGATTGCTTAACTCCCTTCAACTTTGACTATGATATGTAAGAAATAATAAATGGGCAAGGGTGGCACACACCATACCGATGGTGTGTGCTACCCGTATGCAAAATTGAATTTGCTGCTCTAGTGAATCGAAAAATTGTTTTAATTGGTATTAATAAATTAATCAATTTAACATGATTTAATGTAATTGAACGATAAAATCATTCTTGTCACAGAAAATTAAATACTGTATATTATAAAAATGAGCTAAAATGCATTTCTCTTCGGTATTTGTTTACGGAAATATCACCGTATTTTAATAAATATTCATAAAAATCGACAATTAATGCCATTTAACTTGATTAATAGAAAAATCAATTTAATTTGAAATTTCATACGCTAAAATAAATGTTATTTTACTTCTAAATTACAGAAATGAAGTGTTTAAAAGAGAATTTTGCTGTGATATCTGCGGTAGTATTATCCTAGAGCTAAAAGGTACTAAAAACTTCAACGGATAACAAATATCACTATTCCGTAAGTTACAAGTCATCATGGTCAGGTTGGAAATGTTTGATTCGATTTCATATATTTTACAAAAAAAAACAATAAACTTATTCTTCATGGAATGAATAAAACAATTTCTACATTCTCTCCGATTTCCTAAATTCTATAGAAACAAATTTTTGAAATAATCCTACCAATCCTGTATGAGGCGAGATTAGAACAGAAAACTTGTTTAGGACTCAGAATAGGAAATAGGTCCTCATTAGCGCTTCAAATACTCGTATATCACCCGATATTTACGTCACAGATTATGCGGCTCTTGAGAGTGTCATCAGCATACAATACAACTATTACACCCATGGCAGGCACAGCCCTGTGAGATTTTTTACAATTATTTAGGTTTTTGATGATGTTCGTGTAAAGGAAGAATGAGTTATCTCGGAAGAAGTTTTAAATTCCTGCTAAAGAGATGTATGGCGAGATTGAGAAAATGAGAAAGGGAAGGAGCATGCTGATCGGATGCTCGAAATGAAAAGAAAGCGTGGGTGCGAAGTAAAGGAATAGAAGATCAAAAGATAGGGGCGCTATATTACGATGAAGTATTCGAGGGAATATGCAATCTTTTCCATAAGGCTTTCTTTGGTGTATCAGGAAAAGAGACGGTGGCCGGAGGAGAAGGCTACTGAAGATAAGGAAATAAGAAGCATAGGAAAAAAGGATCGAAGGAAATTGATTGAAGCTTGACTTAGCCGTAGAGCAGTGGGGATTGTTTCGTCGTCTTAAGATAAATATTTTAAAAGAGAAAACGAAGCGAATCCCATTTAGTTATCGTATTTACCGAGTAGTTTCAACTATGAAACATCCAATCTCTTCTCTAATCCTTTTTTCAGATTGGGTTTTCAGTTCCCAGAATTCAATCTATGCCCCTTTCCCTATACACATTTTGGAAAACTTGATTTGCTTCATTTAACACATTAATGATACAAATAGAAACCAAAGAAGGAAAACAGGAAGGCTCGTTAAAAACTTTTCGGAAAGATTATATCCAAATACTTCTCTCCCTTTTACTAGATTTCCGGAAGTTTTCGTTCGTAATTTTTATTATCATTATTTCCTAATATTTTCGAATATGCTTTAACCAAATTTGGATAAAATGTTTTTGAAAAGAAAAAGAAAAAATCGCTTAGATTTTCCAATTTTCTCTTCATTTTACCTCTTCACGGTCTGAAATCTTCCCATACAACCTTTATAGCATGAAACAGTTTTTTACTCTGTTCCTTCTGTAGCCTCCAATACACTTACATACCTTTGATCGATTCTTAAAGTATATTTATTATTCATTTAATCTCAAATTATGTCAAAATTAAAAAAATAAGCAGTGGTACATTTCCCATGGACATTGGTAATATTTGCTTGTGGCGAAAGCATTATGGACGCTTTATCGATGAAAGCAAATACTTTTAAATGCCTGTTGAAAAAAAAATATAATGATACAGAGTTGAGATACTTCCTACCCCCCATATCTTTATTTTTCTTAAGTGATTAAATTTCATCAAGTAAAAAATGATAAAAAATAATAGAATCAATGGCTTTATCTTAAAATTAAATCTACTGTTGAGTCATTATTTCTCTAATTTCACAGATGTTAAAATTATTTATGGAAGGAAAATGAATTTAGTCATTCTTAAACTGTGAATGAGTACAAATTTTAGTAGAGTATATATTCAAGTTATTTCACTTTTCTGAATCACGAATTAATGTGGAAGGGAGAAAATGGAGTACATCGTACTTTTTGCAGCATCCTGTTATTGAAAATTTATTATAGAAAATATATACAAGATTATGAAATTCGAAAGTTTGGCCTGCCTAAAAATTTTGCGTTACAAGCTTAAAACTTGGATAAAATTATAAGAATGAAATCAAGATTTAATTGAAAGCTTATGCAAGAATCATGAGTTAAGGAATATCTGAGGCGTGAGAAAATAGCATAAAACACCTATGCACATATGGTATTTGTTTTTGAGGAAGTAAATAGAGGATAACTAGGCATCATGCGGACAGTGTTTATAATTTCACAGCGATACATCGCTATGAGTGAGAATTCCTAATAACGTGTTTTCAGCTCAGTCGAACTATAGAGATTATAAATTTATGTCACTAAAAAGAATTGGAATTTGACAATTCATAACATGGGAAACTCAACTAAGAGATAAGAATGAAATCTAAATTAAATCTATCGCGGTAACAAATACACAACTTTCAGCTCCACAAGGCGACAGAACAGACAGAAACTCAGACGTGTGGGGGAAGAGAAAAATATCGTTTGAGAAGGGGGCTCTGGGATAAAAGATGGACTTTTAATGTTTGTATAAGTTTGAAGAATATTAAAATTTCGCAAAGAAAAATGAGATGCATATTTAAGAATAAATCGATATTCAAGTTATCCTCAATTTTTCCACATAAAAGGGGAGGAGCATCCGATATTAGTCATATAGAAATTAATGTAAAATCTAAATAAAATATCGACTTACATGCCGATAGAGACCGAGAAGCTTCTGTCGCATCGATAGCGAAATATTAATTTACAAAATACGCCTGTGAAACAAAATACAAAAGTTAAAGTTTTTTGTCTTCAAATTTATACGAAAGAAGGAAGAGTATTTCAGCTGTCCCATAGCTTATTTCATTGAAATGTATTACTATTCTTACTTATTATTATCACCGTGAACAATTTTTAGAGGATCTATGCGGCATTTGATAAAGAAATAAACTAAAATCCACTATTCCGTTTTAGTCTGTTTATAACATGATACTTTATTCTTACTTAAACTTATTTTAGGGAAAGGACTGTATAGTTTAAAAGGAACTATTTGCACAGTGGGTTAACAAATTCACGGCGGAAATGTGAGAAAATCAGAACAAATATTTTGCTTCTATTTTTCTCGATGGTATGGAAGATATCCATTTCCATAAAACGTAAGTCCTCACATCATTATCTGACGGAATTTTGTGTTTAAACAATCATTGTTTACTACAATTTTTATCCCAAGATCTCAATTTTTTATATTTAGTTTCCTTACTTACGGTTCTTTAATCTACTATCATTAGAACAAAATTAACTTTTAATCATAATGAAAACGCGTACGAATCCGCAAAAAAATCTTGAATGACCGATGCAGATCCAACGATTATCTTCATTGTTTCACTCCTCGTGTTCCATCTCGTCCTAAGATCAATTTCATTACAGACAGGATAAATTTCATTCCAACCTACTCCACATGTGTCTTACTGAGTTTTCATCTCTAAAAGATCTATATTATCCCACAACTTTTCCATTCCCCTTTGTCTTTTAACCCTTCCAATTTTTCCCAGTTAATGCACTTCTGTATTCCTCAACTCAACATTTGTGTCTTCAACTCTATTAAAGTTCTTCTTTCATTCTTTTTTCTCATTGTTTTCATGTCATTCTTGCTATGTTTGACCTATTACCGGCCTTGGTGGCCGAGTGGTTAGCGTTCTAGCTGCGCTATTGCTCGGACCCCAAGGTCCCGGGTTCGAATCCCGGCTGATCGGATTTTCTCTGGTCAGGGAATGGTTGTGTGTGTTGTCCATTGTTAAGTTAAATTATCGCTATAAAATGGCATTAGTATGCTGTATGTGATAAATGAATAAATAAATAAATAAATATTTATTATTGTTATGATTTAATGTGATCGGCTACTTCTAGCTGTTTTCGAATCTCAATAAATAAATAAAGAGCTTTTTACAAATTTGAATCACAATGTTCAGAAGTAAATACAGCTCTGATAGAAAAAGAAGGTTTATTTACCCTATAAAAAGCTTCCAGGGCTTACGCAAAATGATCAACGACCCCACAAATCAGCGGAGATACCTTCCGCACGGAAATGAAACTCTGGAATCCTCCTTTAAATAAATAACGACAGCAGATATTCGATTTTGTCACTCTGAATGCATAAATTGACGAGCGCAAGGAACCCTTCTCTACCGGGCAATAGGGTGAAGATCCGATTCCAGAGGGAAGGAAAAAATTGAATGGGGCTCTGAAAGAGGGTTGGGAGATGGATATTTTGCAGCGGAAATTGATGGAGATGGGAAGAGATGGGGAAATAAAAGAGGGGCGACAAGAGTGGACACGGTTTTCGAGCCGCAACTACTCGTGCAAACAGCAATTTTCTAGCATCGATTTTCGCGCGAACTAATACTCAACTTCCGCTTGACAAATCTCTATATATAGATACAAACGCTACGAAAGTCATCCACTTGTTCCACGAACATACAGTGTAAACAGAATCTTCTGCATCTCGAGCACGGAGTTTCATGTTCTTGTAACGTTTGTGCTTGCAGGAGCATATTTTAAGGTACTGGCCGAAGTGCCCTTTGAAGTGCGATGTGTTCAGTATGAAGTGTAAATTGCAAACGGGGAGAATAGGAGTAGTGGATTTAAATATAGAGTTACTACTTCTACAGAAGATCAATCATTCTTTCCTCATTTTAGGTGATCCCTCATCCCAGAATCTAGTATTTCTTATCTTAAATTTTCAATCTTAGCAGTGTCTCATAATTTGGAACCGATATCTATGATGAAAGATAAAAATGTGAATCTTAACAGAATTTCCTTCTTGTGAAACTTGTCTCAAGTTCGTTCCATGGTTCTTTATCGTTTAATTTTGCGACGGATATGAATACTGAAGATAATGAGCATGAATTTACATCTAATTGTTACCGGTGGGTTTTGATCCTCTGAGATAAAATCGAAAACCAAAATCTTAAGTTACTGTTTTTCCTAGATTGTTATTCATCCTATCCGTAGATAACATATTTTTGATGCTTTTAATCTTCTAAATCATGCCATTCACATTGATCAACCTTGACCCTCTGTATAGTTTTAATTCGCAAGTGTAATCGTAAATGATTTGTAGTATGATTTTGTAATAAGATTTTTAGTATGATTTTGCATAGTTGTACACAGAAATTATCCAAGAGTGGCCATGCGAAGTTTTAAAGTCTACATTTGAAAAAAAAAACTTTCGTATTTTTGGTCAGCATTTACCATTTAGCTCTTTGTGCACTTGTTTTAAACGCTGTAGAATACGGCTTTAGGATCGTTTTTAAACGTATAACCAACTTTCATGTGTTCCATTGGTTTAAAGAAAAAAAAAATTAAACAGAGTTTATCTAAATGATGTTAAAAAGATAGATCAAAAAGTAAAATTCCAGTGCCCCTAATAAAATTATATATAGCGAGAGTTAACACAATGTATCAAAATATACACAGTGTAAGTATATAGGTTTAAGGACATTTTATTAGCAAGATAAATAAAGCAGGAAAATTTATCACGAGGAAACTTCAATTTTAATAACTTTGCAAAATATTTCACTGTAATATTTTGCAAAGTTTACTCATGAAGAGTATTCCTAATTCAATTTCCTGTCATGGAATACCACAAAGATATAAATACGTAGAATTTTTTACCAGATAGTATGAGAGGAGGAGGGAATAAGAAAAGGCGACTCATTAAGTTCCTCTCTAAACATTGACGATATAATTAAAAGATTAAAAATCTAAAATGCTACAGTAGGGGAGGGAGCAATATATTGTTACGCTGATGACGCAGTGCTGAAGACAGAAAATGAGGACTTCAGAGAGTCTTGCTATAGTTTATGAAGCAAAGAAGTGCAACATGGAAATATCATTAGCAAATAGCTGGAATGACCCGACGAGACATATTGAGAAATGAGAGCATTAGAGATCTGTGCGATTGGAGGAAATGAATGGAAACGTAATGAAGAAATGAAATGAAGATAAATCGGGAATGGAAGATACGTGGATGATGAAGATAACGAGAGATCAACCATGGAAGAGAGGAGTAAAAAACAATCAAGCAGAGGGTGGTCAGGGGAGATTGAGATATAAAAGGGCGATATCAGAAAGAATGATTCCGAAAAGAAGATGGAGATTTATTACTGGTAAATTCTGTTTTGCCCAAGGATAAAAGTTCGATAAGGTGACTACACTCTATCATAATAATTGGAAAACGAAATTGCTCTAAAAGCAGAAAAAAGCGTACGAAGAAGCTATCGTAATAAAAACTCATATTCGTCACTAATACTTTTACGATTGGTCATTGGAAACGAAGAGAGAGAAATATCAGAGCAACGGTAAGCTGTTATTTGAATGAAAACTATACATTATTTTCTCGGCATTGGAGAGTGGGCGAGGAAAGAAAAGAGAAATAAATAGCCCAACGAAGTCATTCGGAGGAGGAAATCGTGGTGTGTATCCTCCCACGCTCAAAAATCAAGCGACGGCAGCTTTCATTCAGGCAAAAAACGAGATAACATATAAATTAAATCATCCGAATACCTTTCTGTATTATTTGATTCAGTAAATTAAAATCGTCTGCTTTTTATTGGTATATGTACCATTCTCGTAGAAGCTGAGATAAAAATTCTTATGAAAATAATTAGAAACAACCTTAAAATATTTATAAATTTTTATTTGCATTCAAAACCAAGGATTTTTATCCATATTTTCATAGAGAATAATAGTTTAAACCTACTTTTAGATATAATTCTATCTGTATTAAATAATATTCTGCAAGATTGGAAAATTAACAAGTGTTTTAAGGTTTATTTGGCTACATTTCTTTTCCTTCCACACAGACTATTTTAAATATTTAAACGAAAATCAAAAGGAAGAGTTTTTTTAGTTAGCTGAGATAATATTTTACGAAGAATCTGTTTTCAGTGTACCCTAGGATAAAAAATATTTATTACATTATTAAATATTTACTTGCAAATAAAAAATCTTTATTGCATTTGCTTCAATAAGAGCATAATGAAAATAGAGTCAACATTTTCTATTAGAATACGATATTTCCCGTTCTAATATTTACGATAAAATAGATGAAAATTACTTTCTTCGGGAAATCCTCTCCTTAACGTGGGTATCGATGTTTCCTTAGACGAACATGTTTGATAAGTGAACTTAAATCAGAGATAATTGGTTTTATTATAGTAAGAATGGTTTTACAGCGTTGATGTACCAATAATTTTTTGGTATTCAGCAGCGGAAGTCTTTTTGATTGTCTACTTTTTGCCAACGTTACTATTATCTAATTCAGGTCTAATATTGTCTAATTATATTGTATTGTATTGTCTAATTCAGTGAAATTCTAAGCAGTGAAAAAACGTAGTCAGTCAAAAAGATTTCCATCGATGAATACCGACATATTTTCTTGATTCATTCACTTAATTTAGTGAATTAATTTACAAAATGTTTTAATTTATCGGCTCTATTTTCTTAATCAAACACTTTTATTTTTCGTGAGAGTTTTAATTAAAATAAAACATTGTTTGAAACAAACCGAAAGGAAGGAGTCCAAGTCATGTCTCCTGGAATCAAAGCTTGAAATTTGGAGCTAATCTATCCATTTGTAATATTCTTAAAACAGTAAAAGGTTTCTTCTGAAAAGAGTGGTTACAGCAATAAGATCAAAATAAAAATGCCCGTTTGTAATTTCAACTCTACCTTGCAGACATTTTCAAAGAATATTTATTTAATAGAAAGAAAAATATCCTTTAACAACTACTTCTGTCACATGAAAAATAAAATGACAGAAAGAATCGACGACTGTGCCGATGGTAAAATCATTATTCGAAGCAAAAAGGGAGACTAAAAGGAAATTAGAGATCAAAGGAAAGAAGAATACAATATGGTGGAATATAATGGGAAGATGAAGGGGAGAGGAATGCATATTAGGAGAGAAAGATTTAGCTCGAAAAGGATGGCGATAGCAGCTAAAAGAGAGACTTTAATTTAATCAAGATTGTGAGAGGAAACGAAAAAAGTGGCTGGGAAGTTAGATGAATAGCTGCGGGAAAATCGAGAATTGAGGGGTTTTTCATACGAACCTTTGTATGAAGATTTCTAAAAAGTAAATAAAATCATACCGATGATTTAAAGGAATTGAAACAGAAATCTAACATTATTCACAAAAATTGTGGATATATAAAAGATGTAAAGGAAGATTAGAGTGAATAATAATAATAAAACGACTTTATTAGAGGACGAGATTGAGACTAGTAAGCCTTTTCTTACATCTAACCCTTATAATATGAAAGAAGTAAAGAGATAGATTATGGGTTTAAACAAAAGGAAATAATAAAGAGATTTGTTTGCGGGTTAAAAAAACCTAAGTTACTACACTTAGGAAAAAATAGAACCCTGCAGGAAAACGCCCACAGGAAGGGGGGCGTGAAAAACCTGCGAAACCTACAGACAGTAGCATCTAAAAATTTTAAAGAAGAGGGGGAATAAGGAAAAGAGAAGTGACTGCAACATAACTGAAAGGAATTTAAAAAAGCATTATAACTGAACAGTGATATGATAGAAAAACAATCATTGCAAGATGATAAAAGAAGTGAGAAAAACATAATACATAGATATTTACAGTATCACCATTGGTTGCGTCAATTTAGCATTAAAAGCAGTAAAAAATCAAATGAATCAGTGAAAAAGAATAAACCATAGAAACTGCAGATTACCAAAAATAAAAACCATAGGAAAATCAATACATATAAACACAATACATAGGTATATACAATATCGTCAATGGTTAACATCAAGTGAGTGAAGTGAAGTGAGTGAGAGTGAACTGATTATTCGTAAAAAGCTATAATTATCGGTAACGTTTCCAGAGATTTGATTAACCTAAGGTATCACGGATTTGCACAATTAACTGCGGCCTGATTTGTTCTCGGCAAAATTAAGAATAATTAAGATTTCTCCCAATGTGTTTGTTCTAAATGGGGAACACAAACAATCATTTCATGAAATATCAATATATTCTGCAAGCTAATATGATTTTAATTAGTTTTTACTTCCGTCAATTCATTCGTATGATATCCATTTCGTAAATGACTCGTGATCTAAAATACATAAATATTTTCTTGCAACTTCTTAGATGGGATTTTCTTAGTAAGTAAGCATAAATGCTTGGTTAGAGATGGATTCAATAAAATCTAGATTTAATTCTTGAAATTCATTTCTTCTCGAGTCGATATTGAAACAACATCTTTCCTCGTTTTCGCCTTGGGAGGATTCTCCTTACTGCCATTTCGTAGGTTAGTTGCATAAATGAGTTAGACGGTGTCACGCATTCGGACGAACCACTCGCGTTTCTTATAAAGTCTTTCGAAAAAGAGATGCTTTATAGGCAAGACGATTGGTTTTATACTTTACAAGTCAAGCACAAGTGTTAGAGAAGCAGACCGGTATATATATGATCAAGGTTTGCGTGCGAATCTCATCAGGCTTATTTTTAAAATATTTATTCGTGTAATAAAGCGAAGAAAAATTTCGTATTTTTTACCTAGAAAACCGATTTTTGGCCAGGATATTATCGTCTTACCGGTTATTATCTTATACCGCCATCACCTGATGATGACTCTTTAGCAAAAACCGGTCTTCCAAAGAAATTTTTTTTATAATATAAATGTTACTCACTTCTTTGAAATTTTGCTTCACAAGGTCCGGCCTAGTATGATAGATATTTTCGCTGGTGCTTAAGTATTTTAATACGTTAGATAGGGCACTTAATGTATATTTTGATTTTCCAGAAATTACCTCAAAATTAGTTTGACGAGGTAACTGTGAGGCAATTATAATCATTACGAACGAATTTGTTTGCCTCAGCAAAATCCCCGTCCCTAAAGTCCTCTAATTCTTGCTTATTCTGCCGAGAGAAAAGGGGAAAATAATATTCCGCAGCTTTTGAGATGTTCCTCTTTAAGTCGAGTCTTTATCATTCCGCTCAATGTTTCTTTGGGCGTCTTAAAGAAGTCCAATCAACTTGACGTGTTCCAGCGACTTGAGTTACCCTTTTGACACTGTCTCTCCGCCTTCTTATCTTATTAAGGTAATGACGTCAACGGACTGTGCTTCATCTCACCGCGGATTCTCTATACGGCTTGTCAAAATTAACACCAGAAACTAATATCACTTTCTCATGATTTGATTTGAGATTGTGATTACTTAAAATTAAGCGTGAAGTCTGGTATACAAAAGTGAGTTAAGTCATCAGAAACAAACCGGGAAGCAACTTAATGATCTGATTAAAACAAGTTAAATTCTGAAGTTCACCATGTATACCCCACATTTACAGTAGTATTTTCTTATCAGGCTTGTTTATTCGCATAAATTATTTCCTCGTATTACTACCGTGATTGTAGGGTTAAAATTTAACAGCTTCCTACAAGTTATGTAGTTGTTAAATTGCATTAAAAAGCAGGCAGGTAACAGCCACAAAATCTGTTCGTAAATATTTTTCTTAAGTTTTCAGGGATGGTATTTATAAGGCAAAGTAGCTCGAATAAAAGTATTCTTTATGAAATATTTTAATAGGATCTCTTCAACCAAGTTGAGCGGAAAATTTCTTCGAATACTTCTTAATGTATCAAAGGGGGCGCTCGTGAAGATTTTACTCGTGAAGATTTTACTCGTAAACATTCTGAATAGTTAATAAGTTCATCCAGACTGTAATAAGCCTAAAAGAGGACCAGAATTTTGAAGGATATTTGCAATTCCCGGTTGTCATCCTTTCTCTTGAATCGTTGATCAGCTGTCAAAAGGGACAGCCTTCACTTTCAATTTGCAGCGTTCCTACAAACTTTAGGACACGGATTTGAATCGAGTCAAATCAATGACAGTCTCCTTTATGAGGAAAAATTGGAGTTTGCGTGCCGAAGATATCGATTTATTGGCAGTTTGTCCGTTTATGTTTTTTTTTGTCGAGGTGAGGATGGAAACGTTGGTTAAAGTCAAAAAAAGCAATGACTGCAAAAATATTGAATTTAAATCAATTCTCGTCTCTCTTAGAATTAAACATGATTGGTTACATTGCTGATGAATAGCCTTTATATTATTAAACGAACTACTTAGTGTATAATTTCGAATGGCAAAGGATAATCGAACCCAGCAAAATTGTAATTATGTGAACATGCTAAACATTTATAAATTGATAATATTCATTACTCGTGCCATTATCTCTCATTTTAAAATAGGAGCATGGCCAATAAGTTGCATAAAGTAATTTTGGTGACTTCAATAGATAAGTTATAGGCTCATTTGTAAATAAATCGGATCCTCCGAATAGCCAAGTGGTCATCGTGTTCGACTTTGTTGAAAGCGGTCCCGGACTTGATTCCCAGTGGAAGCCCACATGCGAAATGACATTTGATATCAAAGTACTTTTATTAATAATACTACTACTGAGAATAATGGTAATTAAATAGTATCAAGCAGCTTTAAATCACAAAATATGTGTACATCAAATGTTTTGGAATAATAAGATACTTATCGATTAGCAAAGTTACCGTATAGGAACACATTAAGTAGAAATTATTAGATGCCTAAATAGGTATAAACTAATTCTGTACACAGAGTGGTATGCATATGTTTAGGATAGATTAATTTTTACACTACTCTGGAAGATGGAGTAGTAACTGGAATCCAATTATCGTCTAAACATCAGTAATTACGGACGTGTGTAATTTACGGACGGAATCTTTTCATTATCACTTTATCAGTATGTAAATATAAACTGATCCTTAAAGATTATTGGACTGATTTCAGCAATAAGTCAGATATTACTACTTAAAGCAGATAAGCCAGTGTTGCCTAGAAAGCGGACCCAGATGCGAACATCATTTAAGTACAATCACTTCACGTCGACTGGAAACATACTTCAGAGCCCCTCAATATTCTATTTATTCCATAAAACTGAGGCACCAAAGATCTTCTTAATTAAGGGGACCCGTATCATTGGGTATATTGATTTCCTCATCACGCAATCCGCAAAGCATTCCATTCAGTTTCCCCTGGCGCGGAAAAGGCGTTTCTGGACAACCGGAAACAGATGTTCCGAAGTGTTGCCGGAGAGGTTCTGCTGTGTGTGGGAAAAAATAAAGGGAATAAAAGTAGTATTTCCGAGAAGAAATAC
Source organism: Pachydiplax longipennis (assembly GCA_036926295.1). NCBI lineage: Eukaryota > Metazoa > Arthropoda > Insecta > Odonata > Libellulidae > Pachydiplax > Pachydiplax longipennis. Next base: position 42,966,313 of record JAVFKF010000015.1, read on the forward strand.
AGCCACGGCTGGCGTCCGTGCCTTTCCCTGGGATTGGAGGAAAGCCCGTCCTCTCTCGCCTTGTTATCTCTTTCTTTTTTAAAGCGATCCCGCATTCTGCAGCCTCCGAGATATTCATTTATCCTTGTCGGTACGGAATATTCCTAAGTAATGGAAGACGGAAGAGTCTTGGTGGAGGAAAGGAGAAATGGAAAAATATAATGACTAAATCAAGGAAATCGTTTCTAAAGCAATAGCTAAAAGTTTGATAACTAAAAAGAACTAACATAAAGATTGAAATGAAGTTTAGGATTTAAAAAAGTTAAATTTTATTTATTATATATTTTTTCATCCGAAACATATATTATATATATTATATATTTTTTTCATCCGAATAATGAGATATGACTCTAATCTTTTTAAAATTAGATCTTTTATGTGATGCTTGATAAAGATATTTTATTACTAACCCTTATTAATATGATTTAGATCTTTGAAATGACGGAATGAATTCTATTACAATAAGTTTATGAATAATGAAATCCTGCTGCCAAGAATCATTAAAAGATGAGTAAATGTGAGGAAACTTAAGATAACTTTTGTAAGTATCACTCAATTTTTAATAGAATAAAAGCAATGTGAGCTCTCCTCCTTAAAAATATAGATAACTAAAAAAGAAAGAAAATCACTTTTTGATATTTCAGATTTCAATATTTAGTCAGCATAATAATCTAAAATATCTCACTAATGCTTATATATTCCGATTCTAAGAGAGCTTTTCTGTTTGTTGGATTTAATGCTTGTATGTGTGATAGATTCATTTATTAAAGAAGGTACCACGCTAACTAAGTCAACCATTTGCAGCGTAGTCCATGAAAATTCGAAAAACCTCTTTGAGAAAATTATTCAGAGTTAAAATACCAATCTTCAGCCCAAATCCCCCATTAAAACTAAATGAGGAATTAATTTATCTCACATTTCTCAAGGGTTTCTTCAGTTTGGTAAGAGTCATATTTTGAAAGTGAGTTACATTGTCGAGAATCGTGCCCTTTCTATCATGGAAATACCAACTGAGGTTTAAAATGCTAAGTTAATTTAACTGATCTTCTGCCCCTGAAGATGATGCCTTGGCTATTGAAATGCGCATTGGGTTTTATAGAAAGTTGGTAATTCTGGCTTTCCGTTATTTCCAGAACTGGTAATAATGTAGGCACGAACCGATAAACGGCTTTAGCTGAGTCTTAAACCAATACATCATCAATAACCGTGCTAAATTTCTTTCCTTATATCAATATACCATGTGGCAATAAAGAACTGTGCATATCCTATATCATATTTTCTAAATGCATAGATCGAAAGAAATAGGAGTGATGTACAGTCAGGGGCATAAAATCGTACAACTGTGCGGGTTCGCAGTAGATTAAGGATAAAGAAAAAAAGGGTCGCTTACAAATGTGGCAACGCTGCGATACCTACTCACCCACCCCAACCTATTAAATCTCAAATCATCGTACGGATAATAAAATTATATGATCACTGAGAAAATATGTACCGCTACACATCGTAAATGGTAAGTACATCTGAATTATATTCACTTCTATGAGAAGAAATGCTGCTCATTTACGATGAAAATTGTGAAAGAAAGCTAATTTGAAGCAAAGAAACTATCTTGTTGTTCTAATGATTGTTCTAATGATTTTGATGATCCAACATCAATGAGAAGGAAGAAAGCTCATAACTGAATATGAGTGCAAGAAAGATGACAATCAAAATCTAGCTGTTAAATTATATTTTATCAATATTTTCAAATGAAAGCAAGGGGTGGTGTAATTACGTAATTGAATCGTGTTAGCCTGAATCTGAATCGCCTCTTAAGTTTAAGGTTTTATCAGCAATAAGCAAGCAACAGCAAAAAAGATCATCTGTAAATTTTATTGGGTGACTTAATTAAGTAATATCAGTAAAGAAAGAATGAATTTCATGAATAAATCGTATTATTTATCTAATATTTTAAGGTAAAGTAACCGTATTCCTGTTTGATCGATAAAGTCCGTGCTAATTCCTCCGAAAAGTTGTTCATCCCTCGTAAATACACCTGTTGATTGCAACATTTTCTTAAGCCGAGTGTGCGAATACATAGGTGGTCTGAAAAGTTTCCGATATCTCGCCATTTCTTGACGTTTTCTGAAAACTTTCTGAAGATTTCTGAAAAATCTGGTCGGAAACTTTTCAGACCATCCTCGTATATAAGCCTATTTCTTAGAAAAAGCCACAGCATTTAAACAAGAAATTTAAAAAAATCTAATTCAATAGAACACATCAAATTTAATCACACCATAATTTTAAACAACCGATCCAATTTCTGTCGATTTAAACTTACTCGTATCCACTAAATAGTTACCATACCGCCAGATAAATGAAAAAAAAAGGATGCTCATTTCAACTGTCGTAGAACAGGGCTAATTTGATCAAGCGGACATGGAGTAAGGACGAGATTTCTAACTCTGTTTTCCCCGTGACAGGTGAGATCGCCGTCATTAGTTCCCTTTGATAGGAGCTGCGGAATGGATGATATTTTCCGCAACATTTCCGCCTGTCGCGGCGTGGCGACTGAATGGCACGGGAGGAGCAGTTTTCACGAATACGGATCGCTGTGAGGGACAGCGACGAGCACTGAAATGAAACGGAACGTGAGTGTGGGCGGAGGAAGAATGCTTAAATTTCTGACCGAATGGAGAAGGCGAGATGCGGTCGGGAGAATATCGCGTTCGACGTCAAAGGATATATATGGGAGTAAGAACTCAGTGGTGGCCGTAAAAGTGGAATGGAAACCCTCGTCACTGTCCCCTTACGAGGTCGCACGAGGCAATAGCAGAAGAGCAACAGATGAAGAGGGATAAGGACGAGGAGAAGGGAGGGATGTAATAAAAGATGAATGGAGGATGGCCGTTAAAGGAAGATATATGAATGAAGGGAGGAGAGAAATGAAGAAAGTATACGAGGGATGGAAAAGGGAGAGAGAGGCCAATGAAAGACCATTCGCAGTTGCGGAATGCCACGGAAGGTACGAACAAGTCGCTGAAAAGATTGTTTCTTCGCGTCTTTTACGATGGTGAATAGCTTTAGGAGACAATAAACTTCTCCTTGTTGCCACGGTGAGAAATTCGCTCAAAGGGTTTTCTTCCAACAGTGTAGTGTATATAAGTGTCACGAAATATTTCATTTGAGCGAAAAGTTTTATTCCCAAGAATTTTTTTATTTATAAAGAATGCCCACGATGGTGCCGCCTTCTCACTATATTTGATTCTTTATTAGAAGTTTTAAGGTTTTTGAGCTGAGATGTCGATGAGGAAAATTTCACGGGATGAAATGAGTATTAGAAAAGTGTAACTTGAGCTGTTGGAAATATTTGAAAAGAAGACCATATTTTCAAGGAAAGATTTCATCATATGACTTACATGGTTTTATAAGGGGAGTGAAACTTAAGGTATTTTATCATTTCGCACCACATGTTTCAAAGGGAATCGCCATTATTGCACATGATAATTTAGAGAGGTACCTTCTATTTCTCCTACACTTGGGCCATCAAGTGAAATCACTTCAATTGAAATCCCACGAAGTGGCAAAATTCGAAGAATGATGTGTTAATATGACTTGTTGTAATTACATTTCCTAATTCCAAAAAGTATCTTTTCTTTACAACAGGATTTTCTAGATATTTCAAAGCTATAGAAAGTTTCATTTAGGCGGTTCTAGATTTACGAATTACGCTACTTACGACCACTCACACTAAAAACTTATTCTATTTCTCCCGTAGCGTATGTGTGTGTTTGACTACCACTCAGGAACCAAAAGCCCCACATTTCAAAACCTTTGGTAGTAAAAATATTTTGTTTAAGTACTTTGATCAGCTTCTGGTGTAACGTTATAAAATGGACAAATATACGGAATACTAATTTATTTTTTAAGACATCTTTGACCGCCTTACATCCAAGACGTTCAATCTGCCTCTGAGAACTAACCGGGTACTAAAACGCAAGACAGATGAAATTGGAAAGAAGAGTACATTTCTGCAAAAAAGGGCGCGAAAACGTAGGGTTAGCGTCGCATTAGACAAGCATATTGCCGCAGAATCTTATGTGGAAATAATTCATGGTTGTTTAAGCGTATAATTTCCTAGAGAGAAATTGCTATAATATGAAATTCATTATTATGCTAATTCAAACAGTGTTCTTTACACCAATATAACCATAATGTAATAATAATATAATCTGGCACATATATAAAAAGTACTTAAAGATATAGAGACCGACTCTGCCGTTCGGAAAGTATTTGCACTAGAAAAACATATGTTAGTCCAAGAAAATTCTGTGACTCCGACGGCAGTAACAAACTCTGCTGCTGCGTACTATGATAATGATGATAATATCTATCAATGAATATGGTATCTTATTTGTAGTATGTGACGATTTCGGATAAATTTTTTAGTTAGACTTCAATGATTCAACAATCCTGTCAAGGGTTATCACGTGTAATGAGAATTGCTGTTTGATTTCGAACTAGAAATTCAACAAAAAGCCTCCCTTCATAATGGAGAACCACTGGCTCACTTTCTCTAAAATGCAAAAACTAGTGAATAGAATGTCTTTGTGTTTTGAGGCAGTTACTGGAAAATATGCGAAGACGTGGGAACGAACTATGGCGACGAAGAAACGACTTTTTAAACCTCAAAATTCTCACTCTCTGCTCCCACTTCCTCGTTCACAAGCGACCGGTTTATGAGGCAATTGACACGACTATCGTCCCACACCCGCCTTATTCACTTCATTTGGTACCCTATCACTTAAACTCATTCCCTTGAGTCGTCGACACAACTAGGGTGATCCCATTAGAAACATCAGCGATGCTGGACGACCTGACGGACAATGACTTTCAGAATGTGTTTCTCCAATCAATTCCGCATTATTTCTAAAGTTTCTCTATTATCTCTCTTTTAAAACGCATACATTTTTTGTCGATTTATTAAAGATAACATTCAGATCCAAATCTAATAAATCTAATTCAGCACTGATCCCACACTGGCAACTACTTCTGTCTTTTTAAAATTGTTCATATTAAACAGGAAAATTTTTGAGGGTTCTGTTCCAGCATTAACGAAGTTGATAACAAAAGCTTTCACGCACATTAAGCGGTATTCGAGCTGGAATGTTCTTTTTTTCAGCGTCGAAGGCAGTCATGCATGAACGAGAATTTGGTTTATTCCTCATTATAAACCATTTTCAGTTACAGCTCGGAATTATGTTGAGAAACTGTCACAGTTATATTTCAGTATTAACATTATATGACACGAGATACCATCGAAATTAAGCAGTATTTGAACTGAAATCCTTTTTTATGCCTGTAAGATCATTGCGCAATTGGTTGAGAATTAAAAATATTGCCTATTTTGTCATTCAACTCAAATCTTTTCAAGACTATCTTTTTATTTTTATTCCGACGTAGCAATATCTGCCAAGGCCATCTTTACCTTTGAGGTAGTATGTATGATTATTAGTTACTAAAAACGTAATTCCTGTTAATACAGGTAATTTTCATTAAATAGTATGATGTGCATAACGCGTCAGATTAAACAAAAGGAAAATAAATATAGAAAAAATTCGAGAAGGTAATGCGTTAGAGGTTGAATTTTCTGTCTAGCATAATGATTGGCTGAGGTTATCTGGTTAAATAAAAGCAGTTTGAAATAACTTCATTATTTTAGCAAAAAAAGTTGTTTCATTTCTAAGGAATTCCCTGCCTCCAAACCGAACATCCAATGCAGATAATTACGAGCTACTAAAAAGAGATGAACGATTGTGGAACCCTCCAAACATAAACTATTTATCGAATCTCTCTCCTATACGTTTTTGAGGAGAAGGGAGAGATAATACAATTGATCAGAATTTTTTATACTCCAATATCATGGAAAAATGTGTGGAAAGGTAATTTCGTTGATATAATTATACTGGCTTTTAATTGCTTTAGAGAGTTTGATATTGCAAGATTGTGATTCGATTTTTAGCCTTCTGTTACGAGAGTAAAGTTTTGGATCGATATCTTGATGTCGGGTAATAATTTTGATAGCGATGTACCAACAAGTCTCACATGACTGAGGGACGTTGAGCAACGTGCAAAATCAGAGGTCGAGTCCATCCTCTTCCTCCGAGACATAATTAAGGCGTGTAGCTCAAGCGGAAAGAATTTGCCAAGTTTGTTCACGCAAGCGTAAGGATGAGAACATTTAGGAAGGCTGTGTGATTGCGAAGGAGAGATGAATGGGGATGAAGGAGAGGAGATGAAGGAAAGAGAAAGGGAGTCGAGTGAAAGGTAGCAAATAAAGGAAAGGGAATTATTAGGCGGAGAGAAGGGAGAAAATTAAGAAAAATACCCGAGGGAAATCATTTTAAGTGCCTTTTGAAAGAAATACATTTACATATTCATATCTTTCCGAGCTATTTACAACGTACTTTCCTTTTTCCGGAGTGCGGAGACGTCTGCATTAATTTAAACGATCGGTGTCCGTTCTGTTTCTAAATTGGTTGGATTCCGGGAACAGCATATATCATACCATTTTCATTACAGTTTCACCAGAGTTTTATCATTATGCAAAACGTTTAACTCAATGAAAAAATAATAAGTAAAAATAACAATAACTGAAATAGACGTTTTTGATCATTGGTATCATTGATAAAATGATCAACTTCTAGTAATTACTGATAATGAAAGAGAAACCAGCACGCAGTGTAACTGAGGACAATTTTGGTTAAATGATGATACTATAATGTTTAATCGGCCTTTTGATAAACAGAAGTTTTTATTCTTTCCATTTATTGGTTAAAACCCTAGATTAGCCAAAAAAAACTCTTGCTGACTTTTTTGCAAATTATTGTTGTTCATTTCGGTTATTCATCATTCTTATAGCATTTATTTTATATATTGAAAGCTTGGCCCTTCTGCAATTTTTCTTAACCCTTTTCCTGAAAATTTCAATTAATTTTACTACGCATAGTGTTTGAAGAAATCCCATTAGGTTTGTTAAATACATCTTTTCCCTACGAGTCGAAAATTTACTTAATTTATGTCTATATCTTTCAACTAAACATATACTGTCGCAATATTTTTTAAAAGTCTTAATTATTTACAGGAGAATGACGCGATCTGTTGCAATTTTTACACAGAAAAAGAAAGTTGGTGAAAATTGATTTTGAGGATATTCAGCGTAGGGTAAAATTGAATTTTTATAAAACAGTATGAACAGCGCGCGCTGTTCTCCCGTAAGGAATGCGTGGTGCCATAAGAAGATTTACGTGGTCTCTTCATGACGTTGAACTTGAAGGTTTTGCTGGAAACTAAAGCTCCGCCAACTGAAACTGTCGACGGAAGATGTAAGTATCGCTCAGTGAGGCGGAATCAAAAAAACTAGACTCTACGTTCTCTATGTGAGAGGCTGATCGATTGAAAGCATACAATATTCCCTTGATTCTTGTATAGTATCAACAGCAAATGAATTCCACAGAGCCCGTACTATACTCGTATAGATGACATTTTAAGCATTTTCAGTATATTAATTTTTAAGGCCTCCTTTTTTAAAAATTCTTTATTATATAGTATAGTTAATTTTCTCAATTAAAGAGTCCTTACATATTAGTATTTCTTCCACAGCTTTACCGTTGAAAAGTATAAAACGCGATTTTTTGAAAGTCAGTCTTTCTATACGGTGTACCCTACAGTGAGAAGAGAATAAACACGTGTGATGGCGGGTTAATAATCAGTTGTAATTTATTTATAGGGATTCTGCCTTTGAGATAAAGCTTTATATGTGTTCACGATAGAAACTTCTGATTTAGGTGATTGCCTCTTTTGTACAATAAAATACTGTATCATGTCTGATTTTACCAAAATAAATTTCATAGATAAAGCGTAAAGCAATAAAATTACTACTGCATGAGCATTCCTACTCTTCAAAGCTTAAAGCGTAACAAATTTCGAAGCTTTGCTTATCTCTTTTTGATGTAGTTAAATTCTTAGAGTAATATACGATGACTGTAACACTAATATTAATCTAATCCTCCGTTAACGGCTCGTTTTCTGGAAACTGTTAATAGAAGCATGCTTCAAACGCACTACAATACCGAAAAACCGACGAGTTTTCCTAGCTCAAAGTACTACAGAAAGAACCCTATATGGATTTACTTAACGGTTAATTCAGCTTTAAAGTCCACCATGGGGAATTTAGAGAGATAATTATTCAAAGTAAAGGTTTTCCTTCTATGATAGCTCTTTTGTCTGAAGTTATTATTTCGTGAAAACGCTTAAAACATTCTTTGTTTAAAATTTAAAAACCGAATTGAAAAAAGGAGAACAGTTTTTTAAATAAGGCTTCCGTACGGTGAGGCATCGGCAGAATTCCATCACGAATTATTATCCATTAAACATTCTTCGTTCAAAATTTGAAAATAGAATTGAAAAAAGGGACTACAGTTTTTTAATAAGGCTTCCGTACGGTGAGGCATCGACAAAATTCCATTACACATCCTCCGCACTCCACTGGATGACCGCGTGTTAACGGTGAATTGCGTTAAGATCCGTGGAAGATCGATTAGCGGTCATCTTCTCCTGAGGAGGCACGTAATAGATGTGTCCACAGCGGAGAGGAATCTGCGGCAGAGAGGCAATAAAGATGAGCAAGTGGGAGGGAAGCAAGGACCCAAGCGGCCCAAATAATGGTCACTTCCATGCGCCCTATATATAGTGGACACGAGAAGGAAGAATCATAATAGGAAATCTATTCCGCGAGGTATGGAGACGATAAAGTGTAAGCGATGGCATGTTTAAATCCTCATCGTGTACACGCGAAGCATTCAAGAGGGCTTACGGGAACGCGCTATGAAGAGCGGAAAATGAGCGGATGTCGTTGGGAATTTCCCTCATAACAAACACTTAGCCCGTGGAAGAAAGGGGATCGACTGAGAAGGACTGGGGTATGATGAAGAGGGAAAAATGGGAGTTGTATAATACAACTAAGTACCGGGAGTCGGAATTTTAAGGGTTTAAATAAGCCCACTCATGAACCGTTGTGTGCTTGATTTATCGTACCATACGAAGATTAATTTTGAGGGCCTTTGCGGATATTTTGATTTATTGAAGACGATGTGGAGAATTAAAGAGTTTGAATAAGTTTATAGGAAATTTGCTTTAATAATAATGATGTTCAATGAAATGATAGAGTTGAGTGAATAACAAATGTTAGAATTTAGAAATAAAACAACAATGGAAACTCTGGCTGGCTGTTGCCGGCTTACAAATAATAATGTCTTACTAAAATAGCATACTCGTATAGTACAATTACAACATAATACAATTTAGTGTAAGTAGTTTGGTCTTTCTGAGCCAATTTTGGCTATCAAGAGGCGCTAATAGTACCGTAAATACAGAGCAAGACAGCAAAGATTTAGTTTACAAACTAAGTAAAAAGTTTTCAGTAGATATTTTCCTATATCTTGCAGATGATATGGTATTTCATTACAGAGAACAGGAAAAGTTACATCGAGGTTTAATATTCTGGGGTTAATATAATATATGGGAACGTCATATTAAAAATTTGCTCTATTACTTACTGTGCGGAAAGAAAATTTCACTTTTTTATATTTATTTGTACAAAAATTTTCCGAGTATATCAGTTTATAAGTTTAATACTATCATCAAAGGTTATTACGGTAGCAATTCTTATAGAAGCCTTTGTTTTAATATAGGAAAACAGTTTATAAAATCCTCATTAATTTTATGGCATGATTTGAGCATACATGGAAAATTAAACATATTTGTATGGCCTGATGGTGGATGGATTATGGATATCCTTTCCTTCAAAGGCTCACAGAAATTTAAGGTATTTACCGAATATTGCTGCATGTTTTTACTCTGGTATTTCGTCTGAAGGCATAGAAAATTCTTATTCACAAACTATTTCACGCATGTTTGCCCTAGTGGTTTTTACGGAAATATTTTCAGTGAATATCCCAAAACTCAAATCGCCTGGCTGTAACAGATGGTAAACACAGAGAGGTTAGTATTTCATCAAGGGGCTTAGAAAATTCAAATCATTTCACCGATTTTTTCCCTAGTAGTTACTACGGAAGTATGTTCAGTAAATTTCTCAAAAATATTCGTTTCATCGCCTGGCTCTAATACATGGTAACCATGAGAAGCGAGATAATGGAAAAATAGGCTTACCGGAATGAGGTGAAAAGTGAGAGAGTGGATGCATCGTTAGCCGTGGATATTGGGTGGCGAATATGAGAGGAAATCAATTGAAGTCCTTGTAAAATATAACAAGCAGTGATGTGGTCAACGTGCGAGAGGGGGGTTATCGCATTAGGTCTCATACGGACATGGCCGCGAGCCCCCGAGTTGTGAACATCCACCCAATATCTGTCACAAGCACACCTCTTTGTTCCGTATGCGTGCCTGTATCCCACTTTTATCTCACCCCTCGTATTCTTCAACCACCGCGTTAATAATCGTCTCGTACTCACGTCGGGTGCAATCGACTCTAAATATTTCGGAGGCAATTAATATCACGAGGATCGAGGATAATGTTTCATCCTTTACAGATGATGAAACTTTCAAAATCGGAATCTTAAAGAAAGAGTTAAAGACGCGAAAAGAAGTTCTCAAGAATTTATCGTGACGGTGAAAGTCGAGGATCATAAAAGCAAAAGACCTTTACTAAATTTCGGAAGGATCTTTTGAAATGGAAATTCTCTGCTTTTAAATTTCTGGGGAAAATGCATCAGAAACGTTATCGTGAAATAAATATAAACTTAATTATCTTTATCAAAATTCATGATAATTACCCTTCTTGCGTAGTTTCTAATATTTAACATGAATCTCTAGCAACGGCGTATAGCAATATTCCATTACTTTATCAGTTCAATGTTCTTCTTTCAGAGTTTTTCGTTTTATGGCTTTATGCGTTTGTAAGATACAAAGAAAGGAAGCATGTCAGCCAAATCTCACGTACTGCGGCAGCATCAGAATTGGAAATGACTCCTTTAAAAGTCATGAGCTGTACAGTTTTTGGTACAAAGGGCCTCGAATTTTATAAGCATTTTGAAAGAGACGTTCAAAGAGAATATTTTATGTGCTAGTAGGTGAGATATGTAGAATACGACCAAATTTCGTTTCACGTCTCAGAGAACCCGTGCGGAGTTAATCTAGTCTTATGTGATATATTGGGTCACAGAATCTGACATCCCAATATATCTCCTGTTATATTTGATAGCTATCATGAAAGTTGTTTCATAGAAATTTATCAATGCAAAACGTACTAGCTATGGTTCCTTAAACATCATAGTCATTTAAAATGGATAAAAATGGACAAAATCGGTCGAAAAAGCAAGATATTCCATAATGACATAGCTAAGAATCCGGAATAACATAGTCTGCATGACCAATATACAAGGTATATGTATGTACGTACACAAAATAGTTATAAGGAGAGGAACGGTGAAAAAAATAATCAAGATATCAGAAGAGTTAATGAACCTAAAGGGAAGGAAGACGGTGGAAAAGCTGGTTGATTATGGTAGATAAGAATACTATAGGGACAAAGAATTTGCGGATTGTAAAAGAAATATCTTCAGTGTTTGTATATCATTAATATACTGTTCCTAGTTTTGTCTTTGTCTCGATTATACCAAATATACCCGATTCATTCTATATATTAATCGATATCTGTCACATTTCATGAGATAGACGTTTGATATATGAAAGGAAACGCTGCATATTGGGCTGGAATCGAGATAAGCTTAGCAAAAGGCCAAGAATGCTTGTTTCTGGAGTGCTGGACTTGAAAATTCGCATAGATATTCGAAGAAGATTGAATTTTGTATTTCCGTGTGTAATATTTTGTTATTTGCATGAGTTTCGGGAATGCTTGATTTCAAACCTGGCCAATTCGAAAGAAGATCGCCACGGACCTGAAAAAGATGTTTTCAGATTTTTCCGAAAAACATTCATACACCTTGCAACGTAGACGCTATTGAAGAAACGACAGACCACCTTTTTCTGAAAATTTCTGGGATAACGTAAGAAAAGTATATTAGAAAAATGCGTCAATATATCAAGTCTCGTATACCACGTCAATTTCTTAGGGTTTTTAATATAGATTCTGAAGAAGGTATTTCGATTCAACTGCTATCTTAGCAAAGTTATGGATTTTTCGGTAGTGCGGCAGTCCGGATGCGCTCGTGGGACATCCGTATACTGATATTCTGTTTGGACATCCCTATGATTATGCAACACGCAATAAAAATAATGCAGCGGGTTGCCTAAGTTTACGGCGACTCTAACATTAGATGTCAATTCATATTGGGAATTATGCCGTACGCCATAATTTATATTTTAATTTACAATTTCATCTCGTAATAAAGTAATTTAAATTGTACTGTCATAGTATTGATTTAATAACTTAGACTGATCGTTAAAATAGGGAAACGCATCAACGGCTGTAGAATAAATTTAAAATTGCTGTGAGGGAGAATTTCAGCTCTCTCTTCTATGAAGAATGTTGGCCTCTAATGCAGATTCATATTTTTTGCCAAGCCTGTCTGCCAGTCCCGGAAAACAGGTTGGAAAGTAGCTTATGATACTTGTATTAGAATTGCCGCTGAGAGCTAAAATATTCCGGGATCTTAATATGGAATATCTTTCTCATGACCTACAATGATGTAATGATGGATGGTATGGTAATGGTATGCGTCGACATGTTCCGTCACCAAACTATGAACCATCCAATACCAGCCATTCACATCATTTTCTATGCAGCATGCATCAGCAAACTCAGGACCCACCTGGTATGGAAGGGCGCAAGTGATGGTGCACAAAGGCGAATGCACTACTGTGAGAAATTTGTATCACTTCCATTCGTAGATCCTCCTGAGCAATGATAGAAGCTGTGTTAAGTATTGTTTAGTGCACGGCGTGGCTGGTGGGCTTTGCATCGTTGTCGAAACACGGCTCTCCCTATTTGAACCATCGAAGTGCGATTGAATTTAGCGGAAAATCATCTCCGTTTGTCATCTATATATTCCGTGTGCTTCCATGTTGAATTTGCATACGGACGCAAAACGTCAAAGCAGTATATTGTTCCACGAAGAGACTCTAGCGTTTGTGGTCACTTAGCGAGCTGGCGTCCACGTGTAGGCGTCCTTCACTCTGATGACGACGTACACACGCTTCCAATTTGGTCCACTAATCATTCTAGGCCTGTTCTAATCATGGAAAGTTGTTTAAATACCGTTTCTTCAGGGTTTGATGGTGAAAATAATCATTCATAGTTTTTCTTTTCATCAGTACAATCTCGGAGGCTCTACAAAACCCGGAAAGACAATATACATAAATAAATGATTGGTAATCTGATTTGAAAATTTTCAATAATATAATAAGACAGGAGAATTGATTTCTACCTAATTTATTGCGATATAAATTATCATTATTGTTCAACAGTCACTAACGTTAAAGAAAATTCTTTTGGGTCGAAAGAATTTGTACATTATTGTTAGCAACTAGGGCTAGGTGGGCTCCTAAGTTTTTAATTTTACTTTAAGTAAAAATCAATCTTAAGTAAATGTCTGAAATACATTGAGCATGATTTATTTTTTTGAATTTTAAAGTATAAATCATATACATAAGAAAGTAATTTATAGAGTCAAATCAATGATAGAGTGTTAAAGCTATGGGTATCGTAGTTTTGTCTGTCTGCCTGTAAGAGTTAATAAAAAACGGTAAAAACCGCCGTATACACAAAGATTTAATGAAATGAGTTAAATTATTTATTTTACGTAATTTAACTGGTAAAATAATTTGTTGCATGTCAAAGCGATATTGTAAATAATTACAATATACAATAACAACTCAACCTCAAGGGAGTTTTCCAAAACTAATATTTACGGAATTGCGAAAATTTTAGTATTGTTATACAAAACTGTTCTCTGTTTCTTGTACACACTGTAACGTCAATGTGTTAACGATGAACGCTACAAGTCGAGTTGACTTCGATTAGAGATATTTTAAAGATTTGTTTGTATTACATCCCATCGTTTCTGGATATTATTGCTGAAATGAAACCAATGTTACAAGTTTAAAAAAATTGTTCGGATAACTTTCTGAAACTATTTGCAGTCCTAAATTTAATGAAATTTATATATTAGATTTTGTGACTTTCCCCAGAAGGTAAGAGTTTCTGCGACAGTGCTTTCAAATGAAGAAAACGATAGTCCATTGTGATTGACACGTCACTCATGAGATGAAATATCTTTCATTAAAGCTTCTCTCTATGATTAAACCAATTATTTTTATTTTCCAAAACTTATGCGACGTATGTTTTTGTCCTTTAGAATTAATTTGAAAGGTTTTAGATTTGTCATAGGCAAAATTGATAAAACTAAAACCTTAGATATCGAATTTTCAATAGTATCGAATACAAACCAGTGTAAATAGGGGAATCGAAATATTTCATAGTTACTGAGGAATACGCATTATTTAGCTAAAAAAGTAGAGATAATTTCCTGAGACAAGGAAAATTTTCTAAATGAAATTGATACCAAATCACCTGTTTCTTGAATTTTATCCAAAACAATTTTGTCCCATGCTATTCGGGCATGCCTTCGAAGCCTTCATAAGGATGCAAAGGAAGGGTAAGATGTCGTTTACTTCAGCAATTTTCACTCAAATTCTGATGAGGTCCTCATCCCCGTAATCCTTTAATCCGTTAACTGGCAGACTACCACGTGAGCTTCTTCCACCGTGAATCTAATCATGACGTTCCATTCACTTTGATCTACATCACCAGTCCTCTATTACAAGTTGCTATCACCAAGAAGATAATTATTTCTTAGACTTATTTTCCTTGTCTCTTATTTTTTCTTTTTAAACAATTCTTGGACGTACTATCAGCAAATGAGACTCACGACTCACTTTCACACAACTTGGGAAACAACGTGAATTTTGTTTTTGAGCTGTTTGACTCATTTCAGCAGTGGTATATAATATTTAATATAATATTTTCTCATACGTGAGTTGCATCTTAAAAACTTTCTCTTTGTATCATTTACGCGTGAGAGTATTCTTTTTCTTTGATAATTATATTAAATATAGTATGATTCTCATGTTGTTGGCGAGAGGTTTATAATAGCTTTTAATAATTTATTACTTACTAATGAATGGTAACCTAATTATGTATATATTCTTAACAAGCGACGGAAAACTAATTTATTAAAGCGAAAATCCGCGTAATATTGTGGCTTTTACTAGCTTACCAGCTAAGGGCAATTCTCTGTTGAAAAGAAAGCAATTTCATTCTCATCAGTACATATATATAATCAGCGTCAGTAAAGATACAGAAATTTGGTGATTGATACACCAAATTATTTCATTTCATGGTATTGTTGGGCAGATTAATAAACAATTTTATGGGTTCTTCAGAAATGAGAAATGTTTCGTTCATTTGATTTTGAAAATTTCCATCTTCCGCTTGAATCCGACTGAGATATTTTCACTAGGTGCACGAAAAATTTAATTCGATGAGGAAAACGGTCCTGCTTTGGTTTCGCTCTCCACGCGACGGAAAAATTTAATTGGAAGTTCTATTCTGTCCGTGTATTCCGCCACCGCTGGAGCACGCCACTCAATTAATTTGAGAATGTTTTGTACGACTTCACACGACGGCTCTATCCGCGTATCGCCGGACGTCGAGTTGAATCTACAGCGTAATAGGAATGCAGAAATCGGGGAGCAATACACAATGGGATACCTAGAAATTCCATTAAGGGCAATGGCGTGAAAGTCTCCAAGCAAGTTTCCATGGCATCGCAGCAAGGCGCCGTAATTTGAATTCCGTCCGCTCATTCAGGACGTTTAAAATGGTTTCATTGAGGTCATTAGGTTTTGTGCGGCTCTGATTCCACCAGTCCTATTCTGACGTTTTGGTGAGTGTATGGATCAGCGGACTGTATCCACATCGGGACACAAAAGGGCTGTATGTAAATTCAGAAAAGTCCATTCGTAATTTTTATGCGAGCTGGAAATAGCGCGTGTAACCTGTATGTGGAATCCGTGTGAGAGAGGAAGGAGACGAAGGGCTGCAGTGCGCCATAGAGGAAGTAGCGACAAACCAGACGTAGGTCCGTGGAATTGCCTGAAGTCTTTTTCGTAAAGAATGGAAGAGAGGCTAAATTAGGAAGACAGAGTGTTTGAGTAGAAAAAGAAATGATGAAGACGTTGAATGAATCAACATCATTAAGGGTTCTGAAATCTGTTTGAGAACAAATAGAAGAAGTACCTCTATGTAAAGCTTGAGAGTAAATGCTTAATTGTATCTATTCCCTAAAGTATAATTATTCCATCACACCAATTTATAAATGTTAACTGATCGACAACAAATATGAAAATCAGCATCGAAAGCAGATAATAAATAAAATTAAATATGAATAAATATCTAAATTTAATAAATAAAAGTAAATATAAGTAAATATTGAACACCTAGATAATTAGAGGGGTAGCGCCTTTATTTTCGGCGAAAGAGGTACCTTGCTTGATTCCTGTTGGGATGAACTTGGCTGTCAAGGCACTTTTACACTTACTACTACTATAAGATAACTTTTATACTATATAAATAGCAGTTATATGTTTAAGACAAGAAAGGTTCTTATTTAAACTCAAGTAAACTAAACCAGAGCAAGATTAGATAAGATACATGCATTTTGTATCCTGGAGAGAATTGAACCTGCGGAGTACATGTAAGATTCAATTAAAGTGAACTTATTTGTTAAATAAATACTTCAATTTTTGCTTAGGCATGCTGAAGTCATTAGCAGCGGAGTCCTCAAGATTAATAAGATGTAATCCGTAAATTTAGAAGATACTTATCGCTATTTCATTTCGAGATGTGGAATAGCCATGAAGATAAAAGGCCTTAAATATAGAACTTTCACTCGCAGGTGCACCGCATAGTTGAAATCTCTAATAATGAAAGCTAGTACATGAACTGAAAGTTTGAAAACAAAGTCATACACAAAAGGCGATTCTTATCTTCCAAATATGACTTTAATCGTTTAGGTTAAGTCTAACAGGACTTGGACTTGGACAGGATCGTTGACCCAGCAGTGAATATGAGTCAAGCTATCAAGTGGTAATGAGAGAAAATTAATGTCAGAAAAACAAAACGTGTTAAGCGCTTCCGTTGGCAACCCTCCAAAGAGGAAAGAGCTTGTTTACAGCAAGATGAGAGTGTTCTACCACTATAGGGTCACGAGTGAATGGAGAAAGTGACAGATATACATTAGAGCACTCCCTTCCATTCACTCTCGTCTCCTTTTAATTCCACTGCCAGTTACAAGCGTACATTCCACGACAAATTATCTGTTTCGGTATGTTTTCAACTCATTCCTCTCTTAAGAGTAACTCATCAACCATGAAAGAAACAATCTTAAAAAAAACTAATCTATGTACTCATTAGTCATTGGTAATTTGAAATGCATTTAAGGTCTTACTTAATGTTCTATCTGAGAAGACCGGTCCTTTCTTTCACATCTAAATAACCGTCCCACCTTTCCATTACAATCGTAAATCCTTTTTCAGGAAACAAAAATTCCGTCCTTTGATAATCCTCCCGTTAATTGCTTCCTTTTTCAATTCCGCCTTTCTCAAGGCTTCTTCGGTCAAATTAAATTCCTCCACCAATCCCTTTTCCATTCCCATTATGCTCATCGCTTTTAATTTTCTCCACTAATTATTATATTTTCACGATTTTTTTATTCTTTTGACTTTCAATAAGTAGTTATAATTCTTTAGAATAACATAATATATTTATTTAATCAATCATCCCTCTTAATTGGGAGCATCTTCTAACAAACCCCTCTCCAATAATTATTTTTGGAAATGAGGATAAGGGTACAAAACTTTGTAGTTTTCACAGGTTTATAAACCTTAGGAAATTATAAAGCTGTGTACACTTGCCTTCTTCACGGCTTTCCACGAATTCACGCCTTATATTACAGATTTTATTTTTAGCTATGGTGAGTTTTATTTCAAGAAAGAGCCAATCAAAATGATCGAATTTCTGTGTCTTTTTAGTCGTTCATTTCCTAATAAGAATTCCCATTCCATCTTTGCACATTCATTGACCTCGTAAATTCTTTATTTCATTCTTTCCTATTAAGGAGGTGAAAAAAATTACTTTGTTGACTTTTCAGATAAAATGTGAAGTTCTGTAACGCATGGAATGGGATGTTTTAGTTTGAAGAAGGGAAAGAGAATAATAGGAAAAATAATGAGGTAAATAGAGGGATGATGAGTGAGACTAAGAAAATAAAGCGTATTACGGTTAAGGAAAATGCACTGAGAGGATATCATACAGTAATTAAATTTCGATTTAGGTATAATTTTTGTTATCTTTGATAGAGTTCGATATTCGAGGAAACAAAAGATTTGCCTTTATTCTTGAGTGTTTCATAAACGTTAATCCTGAAAAAGTTTTGCTGCTGAGCTTCCTTCAAGGCATTACTCAAGATTACGTAATAATAGAGTTTGCCGTTTAGTCAAATTAAGATGAAAATAAATCTGAATCAAATACTATATATATATTTCGTTACAGTGTGGTCTACCAAAGATATTTATGGTTCTCGTGAACTAAGATCTAATTTGTAATTTAATTTGCATTAATTTATTTCAATCCAAATTGAAATTTATTGAGGGAGTAGGAGCATTTTCTCATAAACCGAGATAAAGGAAACTCCAAACCTCTTAGTTACATTGTCGACTAGCGACTGTGTAAGGAACGCTCGAGTAACTTTGTTAATCATTTCAAACAAAGAGAAACTGGTGATGACAAAAGAGATTAAAATAGTAATTAAATTAGATATATTCCTTTAACGGAGTTAATGCGGTTTTAGAGGGTTCAACATTAATCAGGTTATCAGCAATTTATCAGCTAATTTGGAGTCATGACTCCAAATTAGCTGACCAAATATCATTATTTTCATTAGCGCAAAGTTATCGTTGCTGCTTACAAGAGAATGTCATGATCACTTATTCAAAAGAAATAGTAGGAGGGTTATTTTTTAAATCAAGCAGGTAATATAATTAAAGACATCACTTCCAATCTGCCTGCACGGAATAAACTCTTAGCTAAATTCTTCTGTTGCACGTTTTTAGAATAAGACATAAACTATTCAGTACATGTTAAAGCCGCGCGGTTACTAGGACTGATTAAGTGGATACGTTGTAAGTCGCTCCATCTATTTTGACAAATATTAAATCCTCCCATTCGAGTCTATGCACTGCATCTATCATTGATGAGTTTTCACGGAGGAATGACATATTACAAATCGACTGAACTTTTACTAAACAGCAATTTTGGAGTCCTAATGAGGGACATGCAACGACAAACCTATAACCTTTGTTTGCCCTAGTCATTCAAGATATTCACCTTTCAAAGGGATCCACCATCTTACACCCTTCCTTAAAGTTGTTGGTTTCACTTCTTTACCACAGACATTGGACTACATGACGTTTGAATATGTAAACGACACACTGCTAAAGCAAAGAATATTATGAGAGATATTAAAGCCTTCATTTTATCACTAAATATTCAAAGATGAAATAAGTATTTTTATATATTCGATAATTATATCATGATAGTTTTTAGAAGAAATAAGTGATACAAAGGTGTCGCACTGTACTGATTCATGAAAGATACACTCCTTACTAGGATGAATGACCAGTATCAATCAAAGAAAGTATTTAAGTTTTCTTCTAATTTTCATGTTGACTTATTCATCAAATAATCGAAATTACAAATCAAACCATTGGGACTAGAAAATGTCATCAAATCATTTCTTAAAATTAATGCACCTTGATGAGAAGAGCTTAAATTAAGATAAACGAATGAGCATTGCTACACCCCTCATACACCACACAGTGATCACGTTTAAGAAACAAACTATCAACCACAGATACATGATGATTGATTGGATGCATCTCACATAAAGCAAATGAACAAGAGCATGTGTGAGTAAAGTTGCGTGAAGTAAAAGAAATATCCTTTAATTTGATTTATTCCCACATGTTTTCTATTCAATTTTATCAAAGGATAAATGTTTTCGTACATTTCCGATTTTACCTCTTACTTAGCGAGAGAAAGTGTTCAATATAAACACTTCATTTGTTTGTGACACACACACACACATTCAACATGGTTTTTAATGAATACCGGATATCATTTCATTATTCATGATGGAATGAGTAATGTCTACATATATATATTGAAATAAAAATATTTCCTTTCTACGGTATTTAAGTAACAAAATTGAAAAATTAAAAAATGTGTACACTGAAATCACAATTTCATTTCACCTCGCTTTCATTCAAAGTAAATATTTATTGTAATCATTCCATCAGAAGCGATTCAAACGGTATTTCATGTTAAATTAACAGGAAATTTGAAAACCGAATGAATTCAATGCCAGCCTGTATCCATTTTATGGCATATAACAAATTTATTCTATTAATATTGAGGAGTTTCTCCCCATACTATCAAACTTATGGACTAAAATCGAACTATTTATCCATCGCTCCCATCCATGTTGCCATTTCAGAAAAATACAATAATAA
Source organism: Pachydiplax longipennis (assembly GCA_036926295.1). Lineage (NCBI taxonomy): Eukaryota > Metazoa > Arthropoda > Insecta > Odonata > Libellulidae > Pachydiplax > Pachydiplax longipennis. Next base: position 42,987,001 of record JAVFKF010000015.1, read on the forward strand.
TTTCAGTATGTGCTACGAAATAAATTTCCGATTTATCAGGTACTGAGGAAGAAAAATTCTTTTGCGAATATTTGTAACCTAGAAAATGTAGGGATTGTATGACGTCTGAGGATGGAGCAGGAGCGGCTACGTAGGAAGATACATAGAATAGAACGAAATGGAGGCTACTTTCAACCATTCGATTTGAAGAATTAACACAGTGACTCAGAAAATCGCGAAGGAGACCCTCCAAGACTGCATAGATTCGACGGAAATTACGCAATTCACATAGTCCATTCTGAACACAAAATTTTCATGATGTTATTCATTTCGTCAAATAAAGGGTAAACCGCCGAGGTATTTGTAGTCTAAGGAGCAAATTTTGACCTGCTAGTTGCTTACTTCCGGCTTTCATGTGAATAAAATAAGCACGTGCGGTCAATATTTACCTTTCAATAGCAATCAATTTCGTTACACTAAGTTTAAATTTATCGCCCATATTCATGTTAATTAATACTTATCGATCTCTACTGAATGCATTAGTTCGTTTAAAATATTTTAACGCAGATAAAGATTCAAGTAACCTACAAGCATGAATCTTGCCGATCAATCACCAATTATATTCTAAAGGAATAACAAGAGTGACAGTCACTTATATTTCTGGAAATATCAATCTCCCAAAGGTAAGTAGGTTACGAAATATTTAGCCACTATAAATATATACAATTAACAATCCACCAAAAAAAGAAAAATTACGGTATAGTTAATTTAAAATAAATGGAGTTATTTTATATTTCTTTCTAATGGTGGAAAGCGAATGTTAGCTCCGTTATGACGAATATTCAGGGCAAATAATGACCAGCTATCACAGTTAAGACCCGGTCAAGACTCTTTTCTGGGCACTGACGGAATACCGCGTTATAATAAGGATAGCGTTTCAAGTAGATTTCGACAAATGTATATTTTTTGCTCGCAGGAAAACTTAAGTAAAAGGAATTTTGATTCCTTAATTTATAAACAAGTGCTTCACCCTTTATACGAAGAAAGGGACATCTTCAGTTTTATCTATTTACCACAGCTGAATTATTCAGAATGGTATCCTTTTCAGAAAAAGAGATATCCTTCATTGGTTACTTCGTTTTGGTAACTTTTAACTCTACAATAAAACAATACTATCTTGACAACTAGGGATTGTTTAAGAGCAATGACCACTATGCTCAAGATTCAACTAAATGATACATTGGTACTAATTTTTTTCTCGATATGTTCACAACTTGGATAATAGACGAAAGGAAAAACCAGCGATAGAACTTTTTACAACTTTTTTTCTAACAAAAGAGTATAGCATATCTCACTCCATCTCAGAGCTACATTCGGCTCCGAAAGTCTGACGAAGATCGTTCTGTCGTTCTGCATCTTCATTATCTTCTCACAGAATTAATCTCCGCAAATAAGAGAATCCAAAGGAACCTTCTTTGAGACATAATAAAGCAGAGAATAGAGGAGAGTGGTGCAGATGATGTACACAATTTTTTGCCTATCAAATGAAAAGGACGATCGGCTCAAGCGGGTTTCATTGTATTAGTAGATGGGAAAATCCCACTCATAAGCTGTTAGCACAGCGTCTTGAGCTATATTTTTATCATTTTAATTTTGAACGAATGGGACCAGAAGAAAGCACGCACTAACCGCGCTAGTGTCTTAAGCGAGAACATTTAGAAAGGTTTTTTATTTAGAAAATGTAAAAAAAAATTTCTTTATAGAAACAATTTTATATGGAATCGGACGCTTAGCCACATCTTTTCCCCTGTTACCAGTTTTACATCTATTTCACATGAAATAATGTTCACAGTGGCTTGGCGTCGAACCCAGGATATTTTTGGAAATCGTTCATAACGTTTATCCAACTAAATCACATGCTCTCCCAATTTAAGCCAAGAGACTTCTATGCCGAATTCTAATTTCATTAATTTCCTTAAAAAATGAATACGAATGAAACGAAATGAAAATTTAAAATAGAAGTCACAAATATACTAAAGATAGAAAAAAGAAAAATGTGGGTTCACAAGAAAGAATTTGTCGGTATAGAATATATGGAATAAAAAAGACATTCATAAAGGAAAATTGTGAAGCAGAAACTGTCAACAAGCCACGGCTTAAAAAGCTAACCTTTTCAAAGGAAGAGCTGTTTTTAGGAACATGAGTAAGATCGAAATGTCTGAAAAATATCTTAAATCTTTTGCGGAACTTGTCTACAAACTCTCTCAGTCTCTCTTCCTTTATCAACCATATATTATGAACATTTCGTTCGAATAAATTCTCATTGGATTAATTTAAATTAACCGTTGCACTATATCGAGGAACCTGTAATGAGAAATTTTAACTTTAATAAGCTGTTTAGGTATCTGGACCGGATATATACCGGAGGTATAGACCGGATTTTTGATGTCATGGTAACTTTTTCATTATTTGCTCCATCTAAATACTCTCCCCTTGATATGTGCTTCTATAATTTCTGCAATTTTATACTCTATACTATAATTTTATACATACAATTATATACAAAGAGATACTCGCTAGAGCATGTGTAAGAGAGATAACGCTTTTGTGTCTCTGCAATTTCCGATGAATCCTTTTCACACCGTTACAACAGCGTAATTTGTGGAAAGGTCAATACATTAATCCTTTCACAAAATGCACGCTGAAATGTTTTAAGAGAAAATCGAGCTTAAAGTCAAAGTAATTTATTTACAGGTCACAAATTAGTTGAAATGCAGTGTTGAATGAATGGTGATGCATACTTAAGCTCTTCTTTCTTGACCAAAGTTTACGATTAAACACTTAAGTTTTCGATGAAAATTTTATGATAATACTCTCATGTAAACTTCCTCAGCAGTACTCAATTATCAGTCACATAAATAACAGAAGGATTGTTTATATTCTGGATCGTTTATATTAGCTAAGTTTAAAGAACTTACAAAGAGATGGTTATTTATCGCTAAAAGGGGAATTTTCATGCAATTAAACATGTCTATATAGTATCTGTGCTTCATTCTACAGATCGGTGATTTACTTTGAAGGCTATGGTAATGCAGTTTCTCACCGTATGATAATGCGCTTACTACATAATGTTGTCTAAATCGTTTAAATTATATGCAAAAATGCACTTTAAACTTAAGGTCAATCAGTTTGATATTCAGAGGAATACAAAGGACCAATCTCTTTAGCATAAATAGTCCTCTTTAGGAATATCCGAAAATATTTAAATTGATAATTGTTGAAGACTGGGACGGATATAATAGTCCTCTGTTGCATAAATAGTTCTCTGCGGGGATATTCGAAACCTTTTATACTAATAATCGTTTTAAAATTGGGATTTCAATTTAATCCACGTGAAACACAGCTAAGCTATGCATCAAAGGTATCGCTGGAAGAGAAATTATGAAATCATCATCAGGACAACTCGAGCAGAATATATTTTTTGGATGGAATTTATTTTTTCCGTTAAGTAAATGAGCTTGAAAACATTTTAAATGGAAAACGACTGAAATAACACATTCATTTCATCAATGTTTTGCCAATTGATTATGAAGAAGTTGATAAAGAATATCAATGTATATGAGTAGCTGAACTGGAATTAATTTTCGGTTGATAAATCTGTTAAATATTCCTCATATTTGTTCATCTGCTGTTTATTATTTTTACGTACGAACTTCTTTTATCTTCTGGTAATGATTTTTCAGAATTGGCTCCTCTTTCTGCATATATATTATTACTTTAAAACTAAATGTAATTCAATCAGAGTTTATTCAATTGTTCACATATCTCTTAGTAACCTATAAACCCTTTTAATATTTGGTATCTGCCTTTTAATCTCGCCCCAATAATGACGAAGTATGATTCTTATTCCTATTATTATGATGCAGTTTTCCTATCAACTGTTTTGCTCGATCACTATATGGAGAAGATCTCATTGTATCTCAAGTGTATTATCGGCTGCGACGGTGGAATAGAGATTGTTATGCTGTTATTTCACAAAATTAGTCATTCAAAGGAAGACATTTTTACGAGAAACCATTCTAGGGATGATACAAAGCGTGAGAAGACGAAACAAATGACGTAAAAAAATTTTTGGTTCATCGACTGAGGCCAACGATTGGCTGAAACGGGTTGCATTGCATCTGGGGATGAGATAAATCCGCGTCTTAAGCGGGAAGCAGGGCGTTTTAAACGGTACTTATCATATGTTTCGTGTGAAAGGGACCGGGACTGTGAGAAAAATATGCCTAAATCGGGGGGTCTCAAACGGGTTTTTCGTGCAAAGTGTCCGATGAGCCTTATTTTACTTGTGTTCGATGAGTCCTGTATTTATTTCCTAATAGTTTTCAATAATTTTTCTGAGCTCTATTAAGCATGGATTCCGTAAGGGTCGTTCTTCCCGCGAGCTATTAGAGAAGCTAATAGGGTCGATTAGAAAACAATGATGGTGTCATTACACCCCCTGCCAAACGCCACTGGCGGCTTGCGGGGTACTTGTCTAAATATAAATCTAAAATCTAAGCATTTGCTCATTAGTTATCCTATCTATCTACCTAGTTTTCGTTACTATCCATCATCACCAAAACACATTTCTGGAGCTTCTGTTGTGTTACTCTATCTAAGTGTCCATGAAGATTTTACAAGAACTTCTTCCTAATCTCTAAACCAATATTATTTTTACCAGGAGACTTCTTCAACTGGCTGACGTAGAAGCTGGCTTTCTACACTTTAGCCATTCTTCTCTTGACATCGGAAGAACAAGTTTTATCTTTCTCTATATCTCTCATTACTATCATGCATTATGTAAAGGTCTATGGATAAATCCATATAACTATACTTATACCATGGTTGTGGTTAGTTTGACGATGAATGGAGCGAACGATCCAACTGAGCGTTACTCTTTAAGATAGCTCATTATGCCTTTCCACGCTCCACGTAATGCGGAATTAATACGACAGTTCCCTTAACAATTCTGAGTGGCATTGATATAACCGCTCAACTCATCAACTCATTCAGGGCTAATTGCAATCGATCTGCCAGGCATCAATTGTGAAGACAAAATGGTTGCAAATTATGGACCAAACGATCCGCAGATATACATAAAGATTCAGCTACTTCACATCAACATGGTGAATTTCTCTTTTGTATTCGAGAGAATAAATCAAAGTAAGTTGGAGATAGGGCATGTTTTCACCATAAAGGAAGGAAAGCTACGTATTTTCTACGCAAAAAATATTATGGGGAAGGAAAGCGAGATTTTGACTATTTCTTTATTGCAAAGCTATGGTGATTACAAGCAGCCGTTTAATCCATATAATTTTACAAATTACTCCACAAAACGATCTATAGTTTACGTTTCTCTGTTTTCTTTGAAATACAAATATAAACGAAACTTTTGGAAAGGAATTTGGGATAGGTTATTTTTAGAAACAAAGCATTATTAGAGGAACACTTCGTGAGAGGTATTTCGATAATTCAGTTATTACAGGAAATGATCGAATGAATACTAATGACGACACGTGTTTGAAATTGCTCATTAATAGCACTGCCGAGATGATAATGGAAATAAGTGTATTAGTTATACTGAAAAATTGCAATCTGCTATTATTACTCTGAGCATCATCAGGAAATGTTATTTCAACCTTCACTGCGCACGAATTTTAAAGTGGATAATGAATTAAAAATAGCGTTGCTTAACTTTGTGGCTTTGATCTATAAGTTGAAAAACATTAATATTATTAGTCCCTTGACTGCATATCATAATTTTGTTCGTAAAGTAAAGAGATTTGTAATTTTTATCGGTTTATTTAGAAGAATTCGTGGTTGAATCGAGTGGAATGGAAATTTGTTAGGAATATTCTGATAATTAGATTCAATCTAGTTGAGCAAATTATTTGGAATTTCTAAAGCATCAATATATCGTTAATCTGATTAAATTATTGTGTGTCGAATAGTCTTTACAAATCGTTACTCTATTAATTTATACGCAATTCCTGTTCACTTGTATTTTTATATCGAGGGATTGATGCTAAAAATTATCTCCCGTTTACAAAAACATCCTTAAGTGGAAGATAAAATGTATCTCTGAAGTTTTAATGGGTTCGTAATGTTTTTCCCAGAGATTTAGGTTTAAATGGGAAATTTCCCTTAATGAATGCTTTAATAAGATCCAATTGAGATAATCAGATCCCCGATGGCTCCAAACAAATGAGTGCACTTAATGCAAAACGTACAGGAGGAGGACAAGAAAACTACTTGGGCACTCGAATCGGTGGCTCAAAAGGAAGAAGAGAGTTGAATAGAAAATAGCTTCGAGCGACTTTGAAAATATCCTTTTTGAATGACCTCATGCTTTTTTGAATTTCATTGAATGCTTTCAAGCAACCGAATTTCGGGCCATAAACTGTGAACAATAGCGAGGGAATAATTAGAAACGAAGCCGATAGGATTCCCTGAGTGGGGTACTCCGCAAAACAGTGCACGACGTATGGCAAAGAGGCTTTGAAAATTCCCACTCACAAGAAGGACGTCAAGCGGCAGAATTTCTGGTCATTAACTGTTGACAATACTGAGAGAGTAATTAGGAACCGGGCCTATGGGATGCCTCAAGTGGGATATTTTGCAAAACAGTTCACGACGCATGGCAAAGAGGCATCTTGTACGTAATCTCTTGTTCGTGGGGAAGCGGAGAAGGTTATGGATGCCAGAGGAGGAAGAATGGCGAGAGGGAGAGAGAGTGAGTATTAGGGATCGGCGATGAAGCTTCGTCAGCTACACACTGATTCTCCTGCGCCGCCGGCGGTTGACTTTCCCTGCGCATCCACGCACACTATCCCTTCATCCCATTCTATACCATCTCTTCAAATCTCCTGCTTCTTCCTTCGCTATCTTTTCATTTCCTTCGATCCCCTTCTACGCGAACTAGAGGGAAGAGGGAGAAATTCCAATCTTCCTTCATCAATAAGAGATTCCTTCCCAGGATCGATATCACGATGTTCCTTGTTAACAATTTGATGACGTGAAATAAAAAAAAACTTTCTGCGAAAGGCTCTCATTGATTGCTTGAGGAAATTAACCATTATAAGCCAACGCTCGAATTGCTTTGCTGCAAATAATCGTGTTCGCCAAAGAACGGTAATTAACGGAGAAAACTTGTGTATCAGCTTCGTTTACCTTAAACTTCCCTTTAAATGTTCAAGTGTGGTTCAAGATTTGATACAGCTTTAGTATCTCCAATTATAATTTCCTTCGCTTCCATCTTGAATGCTTTTACATCACTCTCACGTTTCATGTATGAACTTACGTTTTTATTTTATGTTTGAAAGAAATTAAGTTTTATTTTCCTTCTGTCTTCAAATACTTTTAAGTTTCTGGATAGGATAATTTTTCAGTTCTCTTATCGGGCAATGACACATTTTTAGCTATAACACTTATTTTATTTACATGAGGCTAATAATAAATTATAATGCAATATTGTCTTATACATACACTCACAGAATTTTGTCAATAATGGTAATGAACTGCAGTAGTCTCAACTCAAGGAGACGTTATTCATTATATTCTAATGACATTTATGAATGGAAGTCCTGATCAATGCTATCGAAATTCGAATTCATGTTTGTTTTAGAATACGCCAATATTTGAAATTGTATAATTAATAACTTGATGAATATTTCATATGTATATGAATGAGGATATAAAGTACGCAGGAACCTGCTTACGTACTACAAAACATTTTTTCGATTAAACCAAGGATTCAGAGGTTCATTACTTACATTTTATTATTCAAAAGTAATTTGGAAATAAAATAAAATTTACTTTGATTTCGAGATATGAGAATTACATCAATTAATAATCAGTTCATGCAGTTTCATTGAAATTAAGTAAATAAGAGTTATGCAAAAGCTACTGATTGAATAGATTTGGAAATTTCGCATTAGTTATTCAATGAGTTTTAATTGTAAAAAATATTTGGTAACGCATCAAGTTATATAACAAAAGTCCGGTTTGTTTTTATTTGGATGAAGGGAATATAATTATAGTAATACATTAGTGGTTTAAAAATTCAATGCTTAAATAACATTAACATCGATAATGTATTAATAGTGACGTGAAGTCCAACTTGATCTCAGAATTTGGAAAATTGATCAACGAGTGATACTTCTGAGCAGTAGAATACTTTGGCAGTCTATTACTTTTTGTTGTGAATCCAAGCTTTGTTTCCCTTCCTAAAAATTTAGATATATAATTCACAAGTTGTTTACATCATAAAATTATTAACTATTCTAAACAATGACAAAAATGGCTACTATTATATTGATATTTAAAAAATACGACGAATAAAAGCTTAAATAGTGGAAATATAATCAGAAACCTTGACTGAGAAATAAGCATAATTAGCGCGATGCCTAAACAATCCTTTTTTCACATACAGTCTCCTCTATTAGGATAAATCTGTTTTCTCAAAGAATTTTTGCTTAAGGAAATGAGACTACAGTAGATGGAAAACGTTCTAAGTATATGAGAAAGTCATTTTCGTGCTAGGATTATCGTAACTTAATTATCTTATATTTCTAATTTTTGTCTCTGATTGCAATATGTGTATTACATATTGGAAGAATGAATGACTCAAAGAATCAGTTACTTGAATCTAAAAATTTTATATTCAACTTCTTATTAGCATCTACACAAAATATTTCACGATTCAAGATATCACAATGTTTGATAATGTCTGCTCGGTGTATGTTTGCATATTTATCAGTTAAGTTTGACAAGCTTTAATCTGAGACTTGAATGAAAACATACCGCACACTGGAATTTAAAACTAATGACCTCTGAGCTCAAGCGATTTTTCTTTCTGGGATAGTACAACTTTCAAGGGCTGTCAGAAGAAAGGGGTTAAAGGGGCAGATGGAGCGATAGGCCAATGGCTTAGGCATTCAGCGCTCGCTTTCCCCTTCAAATGGACTTTCCCCTCCGTCCTACTCCGAGAAGAGCTTTCAGTCTCGGTGGCTCTCTTTGTATCATTGAATCAGAAGAACTAATCCCAACAAAAAATAATTTTTTATCTTGGGGAAAAGTAGTTTTAACAAGTGATAATCTTGGTGGAAGGGAATAATTTTAATATTTATAATTAGTTGCCTTGTGCGAAAGTTTCGCAGAGGAATACTTTTATTCTATTTCCTCACCCAAATACATTTCAACAAACACTTTAATTACTATAAACGAATAAACAAACACTAAAACCTACAAAAAAACACTCCTTCATATTCTTTATCGTTATCCGTTTTGATATATCATGTTTCTATCGATAGATATCGATATCAAAGTGTCCAGTAATGAAAATAAATGAGCAAATTAAACTTTTAACTCGATTTTTTGAGGTAATAAAGCTTGCGTTTGTCACTGGTTTTAGCAAAAAGCGGGAAACTTTCTCTTCAAATTGGTGTATCGTTTATATGTTTTGATGAAGGGAGAAAAGCCCTGGTCGCACAAAAAGGATGTTTAGAAATGATATATAAGGATTCTGATTAATACAGCTAATCCAGATATGATTTGAGTTCTGTGAGAGCTTTACTGAATTAATTATTTTCCTTTCAAGCTTTTCCATTCAGTTATGGCGACTAACAGGAGAACTCAGAGTATTTTTCTCGTTATTGTGCAAATAATCTCGCACCGTGTCGCCTTTACTTTTTTAATTAGAAAGGCTAAATAGTCAGGACTCCTTATGAGCATTTGACGGCTTCATCTGCAGTTTTACGTTCTCGAACATGTAAAAATTGGATTTCCAAGTACTATAAATTCTCCAATTTAGTGCTCGTAAGCTCGAATGTTAATTTTGTCCAGCCATTTTTGGTTTTAGCCCTGTGTATACACGGCCCTTTCCGTAGCTGCTGTTTTCACATGGAACTTTACGCCACCGAATGAAATAAGCAAGGTCAATAAGCAAGCAGAGAGAATTTATGCTCGATATTGGCCCAAATAATATCAGAATGGCAAAAGCGTATATATAATGGGTTCATCTACTAAAACATAACAAGCTTACTTTGCATTGAAAGAAATATTACTTGGTTTTCTTGCATAGAATATAAAATATCTGTAATTTACTTACTATAAATGCTGATGAACTATAGAGAAAATTATAAAAATGTTGCCATTTTATGCTTGAGTAATTAAGTAAAGGGTATCATAAAACCGTTCCTAGTTTAACAGACAAATTTGTATTTCTTTTCCTTAAGCATGACTGTCTTTGTTATAAAAGTATAAACCTACGCTACACTGAAGATAAATCAGTTTCTTTTAACATGAAATACCGTTGAGATTGTCTAATGTTAAACGTGGAATGAGATTTTATTTGTTCGAGCGTAGAAATCAATATAAAGGCGGCCTGAGGTACAGAAAAGTACGCTTAGTTTGATTATCTTTTAAGTAACTATGGAAACAAGATAAATAGAAAGAGATCATAGTTCTGGTCTCCAGGAAACAAAGACTTTCCTATTTACATTTAAAATCCAGCTCAAGTGAGATTGCGTATTTAAAATCTGGTGTGACCTGAAGTGGCAGTAGAATCAGTCATAAATAATAAGAGGGACGATAAATTTAACTTTAAACGTAAGGAATACGTCTTCATAGATTAGAAAATATATGTTAATGTGGAAAAATGTCAACTGAATGAAGACCTAAGTGAAAAAGCTCTGATACAATTAATCCTCTTTGGAAAAGGCGTTATTTAAAAGGCAACGATCCAGAATTGGAATGAAATAGAAAGGTTACCTCTTATTTTTATTACGCATCAGTAGTATTTTCTATACATTTAATTCTTAAAAATTTACTTTGTAAAATGCAAGTAATATGAGCTATCAAACTAAAAGTTTAGATGAAAGTAAACTTTTATCAAGTTAATGTTCAGGATGTATTTGCATGCACCTAGATTTTTGCACCTTTTGTGATGACGCTACAATATGATACGTATTCGATGAATGCCTCTCAAGTGTTTTCTTTCGGATATGCAAAATAGTGAGAACCAATTGTTTCCTTTTTACTTACTGTACATTAATAACAACTATATCTGGAATTTGACTATTTCATTACGAAGAGATTTGAATGTGTATTGTTTCTATGAATCGTTATAGATGTTTTGTAGGAATATACTATATGTTCCTGAATAATAAGTAAGAAATGATGATACAAGAATAAAGGAAGAAGAAGTCCACGATTTAAACAGACCGCCTTGTAGTTTAATTCGACTACACGGATATTCTCCTTCGAGAGAAAACTAATTTTTCGAATCTTGTTCAGAAATTGGATGCCACCAAGATAATCTTAAGTCGAAAGTGGACTACGAAATCTGATTAAATATATAATATAATCAGGAGAAGAGTGAGGAACGACGAGATCAGCTTCAAAATCATCAAAGGAAGAGAACTGGATTTGGAACCCATTTTGGGTAGGACGATAAGGAAGAAAAAGGGCTGAAAGGAGGCATTTAAAGGAGGAAAATGCGATGAGAAATCGAGAAGAGTGCGGTGGAGGAAGGGAGAGTTCGGTTGGGCAAAAAATGCCAAAATGGTTGAGGCCGAGAAGAAATCACTTTGGGAAAGAGGATATAAAGATGAATGGTTTATGGCGCATAGCAACGATACCGTAAACGAGTGACGGACAAAAGAATAACGGTCTCTCATCGTCACGGGCTGTTGGTGCGTTTCGGAGGAGATTTTGATCATTGGATTTAAAAAGAAGGAAGAAAAGAAAGGATTAAATAAAACAAAGTAGAGAAAAAGATACAAGAAGTAGAATGGAAAATGTGGAGAAAATGACGAGAACGTTGGAAAACGTCCGGAAATGGGTATTAAGGAAGGAGGATGATTCGGAAAGAGTAAATAACTTGGAAGAATTGAAAGTTAACAAAAAACGAGAGACAGAATTCTACTCGGCAGAAAATGATGGACAAGAAAGCAGGAGAAAGAGGAGGAGAAGATTTTGAATAATTGAAGAAAGGAAATGAAGGCAGAGAATGGAAAAGAATGATTTATTAAACCGGAATAAAGAGAGGAGAAATCATATAGGAAAGTAAAGAAGGGGAAGAGTAGAAAAGGCATGCCAAGCATTAAAGAAAGAAAATTTCATCATCATCATTTCATCAAATTCAATTTCTTACTCTGCCTTTTGTAGCTTTTAAGCTCTTTAGATTTATTTTTCATGGTGTGCAGATGGTGTTGTCATATTCAGTCCTTATATATATTACAGGTACCGAGATCATGGCTCATGCTAAAGGAACCGTTGATGGAAGTTTTCGAGGAAGAGTTATGCGGAATAATGCGAATGTGGGGATTATTATGAAATTATAAATATTTTATTATTAATATAAGATTACTATTCGGTATAATCAATATGCCATCGATAAGTCCTCGAATATAGAATGAACATTAAAATGGTGACGAGATACCATCGAAACCAAGAGCAACCTCATGCGCCTGTTCATATTCACTATCATTTGAAAAGTTCGGAAACCATCGGAAGTGAGCTGAATTGCCATCGTGAAAGTGAGCGCGACGCAAAATTGATGACTATTATCGAGCGAAATGGTTATTTGTCAACGAGAGAAAGGGAAACTTGACGTTCACTGTATCCCCTAGGACGCAATAGATTTACGGTTCGGAGGAATCCCTCTTCTTGATTTTAACTAACTTAAAAATATGAATTTGTCTACGAGATACAAGTAATGAATACGACGTGTACGAGATAAACTCTAGTATATTTTTATTCTCGATTTTACATTCTAAAAATTACAAGGTGATGAGTTAACAGAGATAGATTGATGTTTTAATATCTCTTCGGGGTAAAAAATTAATGATTGTGATTAATGACTAAAATAAATGATAATTAATACCAATATATGAATGATAACTGAATAATTAATGATAATAAATTATTAAAATTTGCTACAGATTTCCACAAATTTTATTACATCAATCAATTTCGCCTGATGACCTTCATCAAATCAAAGGAAAAAAATTCAAATGTTTATAAGCCAAATTCAGAGTGGTTAAGTAAGCTTATGAAGCTATGAATCTCGTTTTTTTACTTTAAATATTAAAAATAATTATCAGTATCATTGTAAAAAGTTATTCCAGGTAATTTTGCAGATATGGGCTCCTACCAGTAAACGAACCAGGGACGCTTTCACCACTGGCGAACGCGCTACCCACTTGGCTATTAGGGAGCAACAAGAATATTTGTGCTCATCTATTAACTCATAATAAAATTTAACGGTTGGTCACGACTTCAACCTTATCTTCCGCAAAAATCCTTCGAAACTGCAAATCACACAAGGGGATGGAGTGAATACAGACGAAATTTAGTGCTGTGTCCCACCATAACCTCATTCAGTTTTGCTGACAAATTAAGCGTAGGTGGTATTCATTCGCCTTCATACTGGAATTGTTAAGAACCATTAGCGGCTAAAGATTCGATCGATGAAACGATAGGATCCTAGCCCATAGAGATCGGATAGAGAGACAGAGAGGAGTTTATTTGGTAAAGCGCAGTTACTAAGGGCTGATGGAGAAAGGGCGTGCGGTTGGGACGGAGAGATAGCAGGAATTGCGAAAGGAAATTCAAGCGGAAGAATCAAAGCGTAGATACAGCATACAGCCACGGTTACGCCCATATCGATAACTCATTCTCTGAAAGAATTGGAACGTACGCTCTAAGATCACACAGTAGAGCAAATATACAAATTCTAAGGAGGTATTTCAAAATCGGATTCGATAATGATATAAATTTTTGTTAAATAACACTAAACAGCTATGAAATAGAGGTTTTGGTGTCCATTTCAGCGAAGGCTAGGTGGTATGAACTTTTTCCTGTGTTTCGTCCTACGATCGATACTTGCACTTTGAACATAATGTTGCGATAAGGACGGCATGGATGCAAGTGATAACGAGGCCTAGCCAAGAGAAGCTTCTGAGTAGATCAAATACTTTGGGAGCGTCAAAGCTATCCATAACCACAAGAAATTCAATGCAAAGAGATAGGACACGCCTAGAATGACATGCGTGGATAATGACAGCATTATGATAAAATGAACGGATGATTCATAAAAAATGCAAATATTGCTCTTTTGCCCAAACCTCTTCCTCAAAAATTTTTCTTCATTTTGTCAATGATTCTGCCTTAAGCCTGATGATAAAAGAAGAGTTGGGAAAAATTGGAAATATGAATTATGTATTTAATAAAACGTAAAATTTATGAGGATAAGCTTGTGAAAAATTCCTATTGCTGCATCCTTAATGGAGGATATGAGTGCATGAATATTATAGATTAAACTTCCGAACAAATATATTCCCAGCATTACTTCTTACTTAATCTTCATATTTTATTCCTAAATATGCGTATTCGGTGACCAGTGCTTTTTTCCCTTCAAACTCTATCAAAAATGGCACAGCATTTTAAAGAGAAAATTTCCCGCTTCCTGCTACAAACCAACAAATGAAAAATGCATCATTTGGTTAAAAACAAATCGAGTTAAAATTGGAATTTGGAGTTAGAGTTTCCCTACTGGATGTGTAGATATCGATATCTATCGATACAAATGAGATATACCGAAATACACACAGATATTCTACTTCCCCACCCAAATACATTTCAATAATCATCCCAATCGCTGAGAACGTTCACACTAAAACTAAAACGTACCTAAACGTACCACCTTCGCGTATAAATCATTTACTATCAATTTAGTTGGGCAAAATTTTCGCTCGGGGCAACTAGTTTTCAACTATTAATCTTCTTTTTATGGAATAATTACACAGCTGATTGAAATAGTAAAAGAATCTCTGATGTGACGAAGTGGAATATAAAGATACAACGTGCTTATTTACATCACATGCGATTAATTAATGACGAAATATATTCCCAATCCCAACATGTTTACTTTTTTACTTTCCATCATTATATTTAACGAGAAAAGAAAGGGAGACATGGCGAAAACTTGAGATGTTTTCATGATTAACGATTCTCTATAACGATTTTCAAAGAATGTACGTAGGAGACTATTTGTTAGCTTCAAAAGGCAAGTCTAATATCAAATTTCAGGTTCATTCCTGCCGCAAGCTCCATTAAATTTGACGTCAAAGGAATTATGGAATTCTGTCAACGAAGAAAATTCCCATTGAATTTGCGACTGAGAGAATAACAGGATTTACATTTACGAATTCCTTTTATCGTAGAAAAAAATCTAAGCTTTAGTTTCCTTTTCTTGTTAATAACTCTAATACTACATGAACAGCTCAATTTTATGCAAGACTTAGTTTCACAATGAACAGCACAGAGACCTCAATGAGTTTATTACTGGTGAATGTGTACTGAAAGAAACCCAGTGAGAACAACATGAAAGGAATAAATTACATTGCTGGAGAAACTTATATGAATGAAATGGAAGGCTGGGTAGTGGATGAAAAGAATTTGAGCGGTTCTAAAGGGAGAGGATTACCGAGAAAAAGCTGGTTGACTGTGTTGAATGAGATACCGTGGAGATGTTCTTAGCCTTAAGAATAAAAGGGAGTATAGGGGAAGATATATAGAAGTGCCTGGAGAAAGAGATATAAGCAAGCATGGGAAGCGTGGAAGAAAACTGTGAATAAATCAGCTTATTTATATACTGTTGAACCCAAGGAAGAATAGACTTGAAAAAAGTCCGACGGGACCGGGAATCGAACCAGGATCTCCCATTGCCGGTCGGGTGCTCTGTCCGTTGAGCTATCTCGCCGGAACATTCTCTCAAGCCATTCGGAAGACTCGATTCCCGGTCCCGTTGTACTTTTTTCAAGTCTATTCTTCCTTGGGATTTTTCCTGGGTGCACGCCCTAACGTGCAAAATCACCCTTTACCCATTCCTTACTGTTGAACCCGTTTAAAACGCTCTATTTCAAGACCCTACCCGCTTAATACACGGTTTGATCTCGGTCTCAGTCTTGTTTTTTTACAAAAATGGTAAAAATAGCGTCTAAGGCGCTCTGTTATACCGCTTAAGGCGGGTGTTTTCCTTTTCCAGATGCACTGAAACCCGCTATAGCTACTTCGCTTCGTTAGAGAAGCCAAGAATGGTTTACATATTCTCCGTCCTCCGCCCTCCTTCCTGCTCCCTCTTGCCTTCAGGGGATTTCTTGATTCTCTTGTTTGCGATGACTAAATTTGCGAGAAAAAATGAAGATATCGCGAAACAGAGCAATCTTCATCCCTGTGTCGGAACAGATTCTATCTCTGAGATAGACAGAGAGCTTTCTCATCAGTTTTGTCTCGAGGCAGAATGCTACATTACAAATTCGCTTGGCGGTGTTTCTTTTGTCGCAGTCTCAAGTAGTAAATTTATTAGAGTAGGGAATAAAACAAAATAGTAGTGAAATCTGGTGGGCTTTTGAGCGTAGTTTTGGCGAGGCTATATAACGGCCTTTCACCAATGCTCTTAACGTAATCGTTATTCTTTCCAAATCATGTATCAGGTAAAAATTGCTTCGTTATAGATTTTAGTAATGGGAAAAAAAGAAACAAGAAATAATAAAAAAAGTTGCTATTTTTGTACGGAAAGCTACCTTTCTTAAAAATATGACGGAGAGGTAATCTGGATGATACAACAAAAGTCCGCGGACTCTCTATATTGATTAGATTATATTAGACTATTATAGATTATTAGACTATTATAGATTATTAGACTATTATACTATTAGACTATTATAGATTAGATACCCTATATACAAATGCAGCAAATAAAGCAATCCGAAGAAGTTATTGTTTCGTTTCATGGTGTAAAGCACCTGCTTAAAAATTAAAAGGGCAAACAAAACGTTCCCTTCATTTCCAGCTCGCACGAATCAAGAAGTTACTGTATCCTTTTTAAAACGCAATCTCGCCTGTAATTCGTTTTTCACTCAAGCTCTTGAAAAGCGTGTTAACCGCTTTATACTGTATATATGTGCGGCAAGATGCGAGTGATAAAAGGTTGATAAATGAAAGACTGAGAGCGTAAAGCCAAGGGACGCTTTTGAGATGTCAAAGGAAGACTGAGAAGATTTATGAGATGGGAAATAGGTAGGAAGAATTTTAATGGGAAGCATAGTATGCTTAGAGAGAGAAGGGATGATGGGCAGGAGAGGAATTCAAGATGAGGAAACGACGATTTTCAACATTATTTATTCAGGAATGGAGCAGTTCGACGTTTAAGAGCAATTGAATGCCATGTTGAAGACTCCCAAGCGGATTATAATTCTCATGCGTGGTTAAGCATTCTTGAATGTCGAAGAAAGTGGGAAAAATCGAGACACTCCATTACATAGTTATAGACGTGGTTCCTTTTACTTCGATGCTGCACTATGTTTAACAAGTCACTGTCGTCTAATAAGAGGATACTAAGCCAAGTGGAGGATGGAGAAGACTTAAGTATCTACAATTTCTAAGTATACCCGTCTTAATGTATTTTGTCAGTATCTCTTTGTTGAGGTATTCACTTGAGTATAAATTCTTATTTTCAGTGGTTCATTGTATTAAAGATATCTGCAATCCGTAAAATCATGAAAACTATTTACCTATAAATGCGTAAAAAACTTTAAAATGTTTATTCTCACAAAATTATTTTCAGTTCTTGTCAAATTATTTTTGAAAAAACCGCAACATCTCAAAGAGTAAAAATTAAGGTAGATCAAGGCATACAGATTTGATTCTCATTCCTCATCATACTGACTAAGGTATTTTATGCCTACAGCGATTTCTTATACATGCATTGCACAACTTAATTTTGGTGAATTTAATATAATAATTATTAAATAAAATCAATCGTAGAGTCCCTAACTTTGTGGAATCCGTTAAAGGAAGCATAATTGATAACTTAGCAAATATTTCTCGTGGAAATTTTGCTAAGCTATTCAACCTGCTTCCTATAATAATAATTATGAATGGAATTCACAGGAATTTGAGCAATTGCTTCGAAAATATTTTAAATGACTTCATTATGAGGATCATCTGAGAGTATTAGTAAATTAAACAGCAATAACAAAGATAGATATAAAGTTTCGCCTAAGGTTATCACGGGAAAGAATGCGTGACAATTCTTTTAATCTATGTTTTTAATTAAATTAATTAATCTAAAAATCGTTCTTCAAATCTTGACCAAGAATCAATAGAAGGAGTTAATGTAAAATGACCATACACTACTGAGGATGTAGTCAAGGTAACACATTTCACTTCGAATTAGATTCCATGAAGTTTACGAAAAGAACAAATCCTTGCGTTACACATTTAGAGTACAAAATATTTATCTATTTGCTATTATAAATTTGCTGTTTATTATATATGCTATTTGCTACTAGAACTATTTTATAAAATGATTCCTCGAGCTTTTACGCTAATTTACATATTCATATCTTAGCATTAAAGAATTAGATTAATAATCATATTAATAGCTAACCTTGAAATAAAAAGTTCGTGTTCCAGCTTTTCCTCAGATGGTATATCGAGGGACTGATTACATCCCTGAAACACTGCCAAGTGAACAAAAATTCATTATTTAGCCATTACCTTGGTTTATAATGATGATTATGACCTCCACGATAATTGATCACTTCAACTCTTCAGACTGCTCAACTTTATACTTTATTATCTTTCATCGACCTTTTTCAATCGATTTTCCAACTCAATGCCTCAATCCAATCCTTTTCTTTTTATGTCGTGACGATAATGGACTTCCACTCTCCTGTTCTTATACTTACCTTATCAGCCACAATTTTCTCTTCGATACATAATCTTCTCTGTTTTTCACTTGACAGATCACTAGGTTATCCCCTTCTTTTGTTTTTTTATGACCCTCAATTCTTTACTGATATAATCTGGAGATCGATTTTATGGTTCGTATATCTACCTCAGCTTCCATATAGAACTATCACTTTGGTTAAGCTTATACACGAGTGCACATATTGTCTGCAAAAACTGTCTGTATCTTCACCCTCGTGGAACAAGTAAGAAACCAGAGAATCAATTTTGATGAAGACTTGTATCGGAAACCGTTCTGACCTTTCTTCGACCAAATTTAACTTCCAGCAAAATCTGAATTTCCGAGGAAATCGTAGGTAAAGAATAAACTGACTTTCTCACGAAAGTAGCTTCATACGATTAGGATGTTTACTGGCTTACGTACGGAATATGCTTGCCTTTCTTTGTGTGGAGGTTTAAAGATGAAAAGAGTGCTTTGAAAATTGTCTTTGTCTATTTAATGACCTAACTTACGCATTGAATTTGGATGATTTGCGTGGATAAATGTTTCTTGTTACCCGATTCGAATCTAATAATAGGTCTCTATGAATATACATGTTGATATAGTGAATATGAAATGGAAATGTTAATCCGATGATAATCTGCATTTAAGCACAATATAGTAGATCAGGCACGAAATAGCGGGGAAGTTGCCTGGGGCGCAAAACGTTTGATGTTCGTCTAACTGTATATCACCTGATAATTGGAACTGAATTAGAATATGTAAACGAACTGAATATCTGCCTATCGAGAAATCATTGAATGTAGAATACAATGCACTTAAATACTTGGATTCGGTAAACGCTAACTCAGATGATCTATTGTAGCTCAGCATGTTAACCCTTAAAATGATATAACATACGGAATTTTATCCTTGGGAACATGGAAATTATATTAATTGGACGTGATACAATAGATGTGAATCGCTTTATTCTTCTTCTCTTTCTTTCAATAAACCTACGTGGTATATTCTGAAGGAAAAAATTGATACAGAGTATATCTCCTACATTTTTCTTGTTTACCCCTACTGGTTGAATAGATTATAAAGGATAAATACATACAGTTTTAATATTTCGAGAACCTTAAACGGCAGTTACTTATTTATAATGGGAATAAAAGGGTTTCTAAATACGGATGTATTTGTGTATGTTATCATGAGTATTTTGGACCAGAAATTCATCAATTGCTTACGTAATGACACTGATGTGAAACTATTGAATTAGCTCCCCTAGATTTAGAGTTTAGGAATCACTTTGACCAGGAACCAGATTTCCTTTGAGTGCAATTTAATTATGCAAAATAAGGTGCGAAGTAGAACAAGTGGAATGTCTACGGTATTCTCTATATGAAACATGTCTACGTTGAATTTCACTGCACGAGATGTGACTTAAATTTCTGAATGAACTAAGATATTCTGTTCTCTAAAGTTAAACTTCTCTCCTCTAATAATAAATGATTGAGAAAGCGAAGTCATGTAATTAATTAGTTGAACGTAACTAAAACCTAATTGGGTAAAGAGGTACTTACCAACCATAAATTACTCTTTGATGTTTATCTACTAGGCAGATTGCTTGACTTTTTGATTTGCTTGATTTCAATGAAAATCAATTAAAACCGGAAAATCTTTAGCTAACAAATGGGAAACGCCTGAGAATTTGTTTAAAATTTACGAAGATAACCTCTTTTGTTTCACAGGATCAATCTATAATTTGTAGGTTGAGTATAATACTGCAATTGGCAAAGAGATTAATTTTTCCATAACACGCACTGTCACTACTCAAAATCGATCTTTACAAAAATTTTTGTTCTTAGTTCGCGATAAGTGTATACGAGTCGCCGAATATTCTGAAATTTAGAATATTCTCACCTCTAAGGAGAAACCTTACGCTATGGCTGGCAATAGTTTAATTTTTGATATAATAGACTTGGATAATAATAGACTAATCATAAAGTAAGAACATATGGTTTTATGGTTCTGTAAAACCAGAGAATTAGATTCTAATATTACCTCTTTCATTATATACGCAACATGATTCAAGTGTAGTAATTGACTTAAAGTCATTAATCGACATTATTTATAAATGTAATCCACGCTCATTTTCTCTGGAAATTTTAAGACTTTGTATGTGAAGAACACTTGACAAGGATAGTATGTATATAAATACCATCAGAGTTCCATGTACCAAAAAACTTCCCTCGCTTGCCACTTTGACATGTGTGCCATAAGTTCGCCATCCCTTCCCCACGCGATGTTACATTCATTGCTTCAATACGCTGTTCTTTTCTTGTATTGGAATGCCAATTACAAAAGGGTCTTGCGGCTGCATTGCGGTTTCACAAATTATGGCAAGACGAACTCCAAGTAATTTCTATTTGGATGGACTGAATAAGATGTCCTCGTCTGTGGCTTACATATCTTCCAATCAAGAGAACACCCTGAATGGTGGGGAAATCTACCACAGGAATTTCAGCTGATAGGGCGAAGAAATCATCCCATGGAAGGGCTTAATAGAATTTCTAGCGATGAGACGGGAAAATTAACAGTTTCGCTTACAGGGAACCATTTTGTGAGAGATGAATGGTGGCGTCTGTGAAAAGAAACGATCGAAGGACTTATTCCAATTAAGGTTTTTTTTTCGCTGAAATGCAATGGCGTTGCCATAACGAGCATTGTATCGATTGGCAACGGATCCTGAGAAGGAAAGCTGATTCGTCCAATCGTTTTTATCGCAGCTGTTATCTCTTTCCTTCTACTTTAAGATAAGAGCCTTGGGACTTCCCCCTTTCAGCGAGTTTACTGCACTCAAAAACTCAATGCTTTTAACACGTAAACTTTGCTAAATACTCGGAAAATTCAATAAGTGATTCTATGAACATCAAAGGAATTGCTTTCTAACTTCTGTGTGGATGATGAATAACCGTCTCTATAAAGCAGGATTCAAAGTATTTTTCTCTGTACTAGATATTGTCCAAACTATCGCGAAAATTGCTTATCTCGCAATAAATAAAACAGGGAATAAGAATATTAGTACATGTAGAGCTTGTGTTTACATTGAAATATCCATGCCACATTATTACGTACCCCGCTTTTCAATATCTTACATCGCTGGATCTAACTCAAACATTTTCGAAAGGTATTCAGAGCCATGGAGATACAGAAGTGAAACAGCGAAAAATCTGTGAATCGAATACAGGACATTATTAATGACCAAGTGGGAGACGGTTCGAGTCCTAGTCACTCAACTATTAGTGACTTCTGTGGGTTTCCAGCAGTGCGGCCATACGTGTAAAGTTGATTATTTATTTAATTATTCCCTCGTCTTTGTTTAGTGCCAGTTGATTTAGAACTTTAAGGAAATAAACATTTCTAATTCAGCAAATTTTCAGCCCGCTCAGAAGCGCTTGTGGGATCATCATAAATAAAATATGATTAGCATTTCTTATGCATAGAATCCTTACTCTCTGCTTTAGCTTTAGCTATGAGTAATCCCGGCGATTTAATATTTTCAACGGTTAGGATTTTCTTTCTTTGGTCTTCGTTGTATAAAAGTACACCTCTTCTGACATTCTTAATTACGAATAAATCCCATTCATGCTTTAATTAGAGGCTGAGCCAAATTCTACGCTACAGCGCTTGGCATTAAATGGTTATGAAGAGGGAATCATAAATACTTCAGAGGAATAAAACCTGATTCCACAAATAGGAAGTCACTTGTAGCTTCCCCAATAAAAGTTAAATTTATGACCCTCGCATTTTCTCTCCGCAGTTACCTTAAAAAAGTTGGAAGAATGCCCTTCTTTGCATTTTATGGTCGCTTCTACGGGTAAAGCGAGGCGAATAATGAAAGCTTTTCATATAGTAAAAGAAAAGAAGGTTTTCAAAAGGACCGCAGAAACTTAATTTCTTAACGGAACGGCAATTCTAATTAAAGAAGTCATCTATTATCGCATGATTGCAGTTACGATTAATTGCTGAGTCTAGTTTCCAAAAACAGGAGAGTGATTTTAATTTCCTTTGAAATCGTCACAAAGCTTCAATATTCCTTCAAGGTCCTTTTTCTACGGAAAGAAAGGGGGTTTCTCAATAGATTGCATTTCTATCACAAAAACTGACCTTATTAAGGAGTAAAATTTATAGTACTTTTGGGTGGTTTTGAGTGCAACCTCGATTTTATTTAGGATAATTTTAAAAAGGTTTAGAGAGAAATCAATTTTAAAAGCTGTATTTAAACAAAAATTTAGCATCATCAGAAAAATCGTCAAATTACAGAAACAGGTCTTATCGTAGTTCTTTTGCAACAGAAGATGACGTAGCAATCGAAAACGATCCCTCACCTAAATTTCTTATGAGGAATCACACCGATTTTGATATGTTTCAAATTTGCATAGATGAAGGAGTTCCATTAAATATTCAAAGGAAAGTTGTGTTTTTTCGGATTTCTATTTGTGATTTTCGAGAATCTTAATACAGAAAAATCCGATTAAGACGATTTTCAGAGGACCAAGTCGATATCGCGTTATAAGCGGTATAGCGTTTTAACTGAGTTATACAATGCTGGTCACCTATTCGTCATATTTTTAAAGAATGGTCTGCTTCTCGCATAAGGAGAGTGCCTTTCTTAGTTACTTAGTTTTGGTAATTTTTTTAGTCTACAAGGAACTACGTTTTTACAAGATAGACAATTAGTAAAGAATAATGATATTATTAACAGCACTCTTGACACGGAATCATAGAGCAAAATCCTTTTGATGTATTCAATATATTTACAACATGAGATGGTGATGGAAGTAAACACCGCCAAGAATTTAATCTAACGTTTTGTACTGAGATAATACTGATAAAGAAGATCTCATCTAAAAATTCGTATCAGCTCCAACAGTCGGAGAGAGATTGTTCTTTTTCGCGATATCTTCATTTTATCTTCACAAAATAAGAAATTAATAAGGGACCATTTTAGAGACAAGAGAGGGCAGCGACACAGAGGATATAAAAAATTTTGGTCTATCGAAGAAGGCAAAGATTGGCTGAAGCGTGCTGCAGTGCATTAGGGGATGGGCAAAATTCGCGTTTTAAGTGGGAAGCACAGCGTCTTAAACGGTATCTTTACCATGTATTCCGTATGCAAGGGACATGGAGGAAATC
This sequence comes from Pachydiplax longipennis, assembly GCA_036926295.1. Lineage (NCBI taxonomy): Eukaryota > Metazoa > Arthropoda > Insecta > Odonata > Libellulidae > Pachydiplax > Pachydiplax longipennis. The sequence continues at coordinate 43,010,963 of JAVFKF010000015.1, forward strand.
GCGTATCAATGGACTTCAGCGAGAGCGTCTTAAACGGGTTTTACTCTAACTGACCTGTGATTCGCTGAAAGATTATCTGAAAAAATACCTTTACTTATTAAGATGAGGTAGTTGATCCTCAGGGAACTGATATGCGCGAAATAAAAAATGAACAATTTGAGAAAGAGTATGAGCGAAAAACCGATATTTATTTCAGGATGCAAGGAATTAATTTCCTTAGCTTAAACTCTTAATGAGTAAATCTATTTCATATTCTTATGAGGTTAATCTTTTGTTTTACAAAACTTTCCCTAGTCATTCCATTGGTTTCCAGCACATTACCGCAGAGCGACTCGAATCATTCAATCGTTACGTTATCCTAATTGCTCATGTCTAAGATTAAACATTGATAAGTATACTAGGTGCTCAGAGAGAAAAGGAAGAAATCTGGCTTTCCATTTACGTTCGTGTTTACTGATTTAATAGGGCGAGAGGAGTAAGATTAAACATTACGTTAAAGTATTTAGAAACACAAGAGTTGTCTAGAAAGAATGCTTGCAAGGAAAAAAGACACTATAGTGTTGTAATAGCATAAAAGGGGTAATTTGGACGCGAAAATCCTGTGGAAAGAGAGGAGAATGAAAGATTAATCTAATGAGGTCAAAGGAGATAGACGTAAGGCGAAGGAAAAGATCCCGAAACCGAGGAAACCCTCTCAAAGTAGAGAAGCATTTCCGAAAGGAGCTTGTCTGATAAAACAACCTTCTTCGCCGGATCCATGAGAATTCGCTTTCATTTCCTTCCACTCCATCTAGATTAGAAGAAATGTCGTTTTTCCTATCCATTTCTTGATTCATGATACACAGAAAGGGCGAAAAATGAGTTGGAGGAGCATACAATGAGTTATCGGATATGCATACTTAAATTTTTGATTTCGTTTAAAATGTAATGCAATTTTTTTAATGCGATTAAGATCATATTTAATCAAAATAACAGCCTTTTGTCGACTTGCTAGTGATGTGACAACTCCAAATTTGTGGCTAACAAGGTTATTGTTTGCAGGATATCTGATATTGTAAGACGATCATTTATGAATATCCCTTAAATTAAACTTCATAAACATTTATTAAATTATAACTTAATGAGCAAATTTTCTGGAAGGGCTCCTTAGTATACTTATGATATTTGCGTAAATGTGATAAGACTGAAAATTCAAATTCAGATCATTCCCAAATATTTTATTCATAAAGCAGTTTCTCATGAAAAAAATCAATTCCTAAGCCTGACTCTCTCTTAAAGCTAACCGCAACTGAGTAGTTGAGATGAAGTGAATTGCTAAGCCAAGATACATTTTCGATAATGTTCATCAGTAAATTCTATTGTTCCAATTGCTGATAACCAATACACTGTATAACTTGTTATCGCATGAGAATTTCATCAAGTTTATAATTGGAATTTCAATTTAGAAATAGCTGTATCTGGAATTAAAATAGTTTTGTTGAGTGGTACTCGTTCGTTATGCTCCCCAATTCGTTTTGTGCTAAGTGTAATCGAAACAAGTTATTTATTTGAAAAATTTAATTAAAATAATATCTTTTAGTTTTTATAGATTACCTATAGTTTTTATAGATTTATAGATAGAAATATTTAGTTAATAATTAAACATCATTTGGTTGAAACTCAAGTTCATTAAAATTTCATTGAATGGACATTTATCATTCAAATCGTATCACTAAAAAAGCTCAGCTATGTATATGTCAGAGATCGAGCGGTCTATTCTATTCTGAAGCTTGTTTCTTTTTTTACTTTTCATCATAGCTATTCAAGTTTTGGGTCTGAGAGCCACTCATTTTGGGAAGAATTTCTTAATCTTGTAGGATAGAAATAATAGCTGTTTTTCTATTAGGAATTTTTATCTATCTATTCTATCAGACAAATTAGGTTCATTATTTTATTTAATATGGATGAAATTATCTTATTTTAAACGAATGAAAACTTCCCTAAACAATAGCTTAGAAATAGCATAGCAACCTCAATAGCTCATACAATCCAATTACAACAAACTGGAGTGTAACGTAGAGTACCGGTTGGGTTCGTAATCACTCTTGGGTATCAAGAATTCATGTAGCACACTTTAAAATTTCAGACTCTATTCTTCCTCAAAGTGAACTGAAAGAGGTAGGAAGTGCCACAAACCGATGCCCTATATCAACTGGAAGACCATTACCAAGTTTTGTAAGAGGTATCGACCTATCTTAGCTGTAATTTCTTTGGTACGTGTATTACGTCCTCAAAAGTCGTTCCGTTCGATTCGTTCCTTAAAAGCTTTCAAATAAAAAACGAACCTTTCGTACATTGAAACGTGACTCCACGAGAGCTTTCCGCTGAAGAAACTTAGGTCACCGATATTAAACTTCCGAAAGAAAGGAAAGAGCTCTTCTCAGCGCGAATTCCTATGCATCTGAACAAGGTGAAATTACATTTTACGTTGGAAATAAATGAAAAAAGTAAGCGATGGAACACGCACATCTGAAAAGTTCATACTTTACGTAAGAAATTTATTGCCTTTGATTATAGAATAGCGAATTTTCAGAAAACTTTGTTTTCTTGCATTTATGTTTCCATATTAAAGAATTGCAGTCACAAGTAGAAATTACCAACAGCAAATAACTTCTTTGAGGATACGTAGTACTAGAAGGCTATATTTTTACACTGAATTTCGAAATGCGAACGACAAGGTATAATTTAGTTATTAATATATCATATTTAAAATTTGCGTAAAGGTATCTGGAGTTAATCCGGCAAAATCTAGTAGACTGTTTTAAATATTTTTCAGGTTATCTTTAACACGACTATGCACCATCTTGGTGGTTCTTTTAATTTTTATTTGTAACTTTCTTTAAAATTAGTTTTGTTACATTTTTCTATCAATCGATTTGGAAATCATAAAGAACGACAGTAGCCACGACGCTTTTTGTTATCACAAACGATTCAGCGCCAAATTCAACACAATATCGCATATGTCTATCCGATAAAGATGACTACCACACTAAAGTGCCATGGATAATAATTCGTTGCTATAATACTCCCTTCCCAACCGGTAAACAAGTCATAGCAGACGGTGATAGATAGACTCCACAGTTATGTGGAGTTATACCGGTTTACAAAATAACGAGAATAAAAGATGAAAAGTGTCATTTACTTAACTGAAAATTTGTACATGACTTTACTTATATTGATGAGTTAGTTGACTGCCGCATAGATGAAGATGTCGAATATCAAATGTATCAGTTCGCTTAACTATGCATTTTCATTGCGCTACTATCCACGATTACACCGGCTGATGAGGTAAATGGAGTATGAGAAGCTAGTTAACGCTCAGGTTTGCACGCCTAGTGTTTCATTGAAAGGGCATATATTAGCACGCACTATGGGCTGTAATAATCTATAATACGCGACTCCAATGGAACTGGTATGCAACAGATTAATCCAGTCTAGGATAGGATGCCACGTAATGGGCAAATATCGACTGTTCCGAGTAGCTCACATACTAATTACATCGAATAATTAACGAAATCAGCTATATCAGAAATATCAGGCACTACTTTAGTTTAGAAATTATAATATAATTTAGATTTGTTATATTGTATTGTCTGTGGAAAATCCCAAAGAAGTACATCGTGTATCTTCTAAATTGCGATATATTGTTAATTATCGACTTTAAAAGAGCGATTCCTATAGGATTATCAAATACATTGGTTAATTGGTAAGAGACGGCCTTAGCTAACGACTTGACATCAAGTGACTGTAATAGGAAAGCGTCTTTGGTAACGACGCGGGCTTTCTTTACGACGTTTCATCGATTTGCGGCAGATTTCAATAAAACTTCCAATGAAGACATTATACTGTTTAATATTCAGTTTTATCTGCGCATTCGAAATGTACCGTGGTTATTGGGAGAAGGCGGAAGGAATAACTCGAATATTATATTATATGGAGGAAATCGCGCCTTCGATAACAACGATATTGGTTAACGACGGTAACCTTGGAAAGGATTCCGGTCGTTAACCAATTTATTTTCAAATTTTGTGCTCAGATCAATGGTAATAAACATATTGTCCATTCCATTTAACAGTGAAAACTTAATCTAAATGTGAAACTCCCTACCAAACAAGATCTCATGCACACTTCGGTAAAATACCGTAATCCCTTAATTCCAATACAAAATATTAAATGTAATTGGGCGTAATGAATAAAATAGAGGGCAAGGGATTGTGGCCATACTCATTGGCATTCTCTGGAGAGTCCGATAAAGCTGTTTATTACTGAGAAAGGTCCGCATAACATAAAGAAGAATTAATGAAGGTCACTAATTACTTCCCTAACAGCTCAAAAGGGACCTAAAGCTTTTCGCAAGATCATTCAAGGCAGAAAGGATATGGGCCATAAGGATAGTGATTCTTGGTCCTTTAGATTAGGATCTCGGCTCCGCTCTTATAGCAACATGCATCTCGTAACCAAGTTTTACGAAGTCATTACGAAACAAGCTTAAACGTTATTTTGCCTTGAACGGTGTTATTGCGTCAGAGATAATCATCGAAGGACAAATTTGTAATTCTATTGAATACTAATTCTTAGTTTTCTAGTTATATATCATTATAATGTACTATTATTTTCAATTCGGGTGTTCCTTGCTTTAAGAATGAGTAATAAAAGCTGATACCCGCCTACATTTTTTCAGCAGTTAAATAAATAAAATGATAGCATAATTTATAAAAATAAGAGAAGAATATTAACAGAAGGTTGCCTCGCAAAATTTTCGCCCTATCTAATGAAAGTAATTGATTTATACGCGAAAATAAGTTTTGGAGCTATGTTTTAGTGTTAGTGTATTCGTTTGTAGTGATTTCAGTGTTTGTATGTGAGTGGGGAATAGAGTATCGGTGTCCGTTTCAATATACCTCGTTTGTATCGATAGACATCGATATCTACACATTCAGCAAGGAAACTCTAAGGGCAAATTCAAATTTTAACACGATATTTTTACCAAAAAGCGCATTTTTGATTTGCTGGTATATTTTTTAGCAGGAAACGGGAAAATTTCTCTTTAATATCGTTTGTCATTTATATGTTTTACTGGAAAGTGAAGGGAGAAGAGCGCTGGTCACCGAAAACGGGTGTTTAGAAATAATGTATAATTTTTTAAAAAGTTTTCAGCAAATTACTGAAATTTCGTCTTCTTTAAGTTTATAATTCTAATTTTAGTTAAAAAAATTATCCTTCAGTCTATATTCCTTGGGAAACCATTCAATAATACATCGGGATATTTAATACTGAGGAATTCACAATTAATTTAACATTAATGTTACAATAATACGTGAATGCCTATTTATCTCTTTGATTAAATCCGAGTATAATTGGAATGACTTTTCATATGAATGTTTCATCTTCTGCTTCTGTAGCTATTGGTAGTTAATAAGTAATTATCTAATTGGAATCTATAATCAGAACTAGCAACCGCTCAGCTTTACAACAAAGCTTTGTGGAATATTTTACGACCCCCTCTCAATTCCAATTAGAACTAGGGATAAAAAGCCTCAATTAGTGGGAATATTTCCTGAAATAATAGAATTTTGGCATCTAGAGGATTAATGTCGAGTTCTCTCATGCAGTGAAGTCAAGGGTATGGAACGGATACGAAAAGATCAAAAGAGGATTTAACAGGCTGATATTTCAGACGAAGTGTAACCGATTCGGGGAGCTCGAAACTTTAGATTGTTTGCGAGGATTAATGATACGATTAGTGCGAATATATCACTTTAAACAAACTCAACTGGTGAGAATATTATCTTGAGGAATCCTATTATAATATAGAATAGTTAATTAGTAATTATAATATAGAATCTAGTTTCATTCACGTTAAGAGATCTTACTCCATTTCCGGAAATTACTCAAACAGGATCTAGTTTTCTGGTGAAAATCCAATTTTTATATATTAAATTTGCTAAAATCAATTCGAACTTCAATTTACACGGTGTTCTATTAAAACCTCCCAAATTGAATTATTGGGAGGGGAGTACGATAAACGATGAAATAACAATAACAACAAATGAAAGGCTAGGTTAAGAAATTTTATGACTCTAAAAGTTGTCCTTCTGCTCACTAAACAGTTCCACAGTTGCATAAAATAGAATTGCGACTGTACAACAACTCGCGCAAGCAGTGGTGAGGCATATGGACAAATGATCCGTGGTTGAAACGTATCGACGTTAAAGGCTATATACAAAGGAGTTGCTTCTGATGCAGTACCAAAGAATCTACGATTTAATAAGTCTATGACAAAAGTCAGTGCCCAAAAGAACCTGATGAAGTTCGGCGTGGTGTAGGAGAAACAGAGATGGCTACGGCAGAGATAACTCAGAGCACAGTCTCCTGTCTAAACAATCCACATGACTCAAGGTGGCAAGAGGTCCTTCTGTAATTTCTAAACGTTACATTTTAACTTGAATATCATGAATGTATATGTATGTTATGATATTCCAACGTTTCCGAATAATCTGCACTGTAACAGAGAAACTACAAAATCTATACCGGGGGTTATCTCCTTCGGAATTATTGTAATTCATTTATCAAACGATAGAATGACGCTTAATTAAATTAACTCTTTTGTTAGGATACATAAGCATATTTATTAATAATAATTTCTTGGGAAGGATAATTCTTTAGTAGTTCAAACATGAGGCACGTTAAGAAGGCGAAATTAAAGAAATCACAGTAATTTCCGCGCAAGTTATAGCATTAATAGTTATTAGAAAATAAAGGCAAAACGTTACACAAGACTGATTTCCACATCTTCCTCTCCTTCGGCTTTATTTCTGATTTATTTTGATTATCCTCGCTAGGAATGAAATGAGCAAATACGTCAAAATTAAATTAAATTCCGGAATCAATATCTAAATGTAATCCGATCCTTGAGCTGAATTGGATATGAAATACGAATACTCATCTGCGGAAATCTGTAAAATCTCGTCGTAACTTTAAATTTCATAATTTATTATTCACGAATTCCATTCAGTTACATTGATGTATTCTTTTCCATCCTCATAAAAGATTCGAACTATAAATTTACATCATGAATTGACATATTGTTCGTGGAAGAACTATCCAGTATCAATTTCTTGGAAACGTCTTGTTTTTATGTAGATAAATTCTTTTGGATTATGAAAGAAATTATGAGAAGGAATATTCTTTCTGGGCGATTTTTTATTCAGAATCCGACCAATTAGTTTCAGATGCCTATGGGAGTCTGAGCCAAGAATAAAAATGTCTTTTTATGCACGTATTTTTTAGGTTCACACGCAATTACGATTGAGTCATTTGCTGTATCGGATTCTTACTTTTGGTAGAAAACGAATGAAGCATTATAAATTTGATGTGGTAAAGTCTGAATGAGAATTCTCTTTATTTTATTTCAATTACTTAATATTTTAATGCAATGATTTCAACGAATAATACCTCCTAATTGTTTAATTTGAAGATAGATGTGTATGTATCTAATCTATGCAACTAAAAAATGTAAAGATTTGCTATGATTGGAAGTGATAATGTCACAATGTATTTGTAAGTTTTGTAAGCAGAAAAAGAAACGAAGCCTATTTTCTTAAACTGAAACTTACAAGAATTCGACGACTTTTTAAGACGATTCTGATAATATTTTTACCTTCAAAGGTCGACTGATCTACTTTTGAAGTAAATTGAAATCGGTATTCTCGAATATACATATCTCTGTACCCCTGCTCCGTTATGTACTATAATTATCATCGTGGTTCATCATTTATGTGGTTTTCCAAATAACCAGATATGAAATATGTCTTAAAATTTTCCATGCATGAAATGATATCCCCGCCAAAATATTGGTCTACTTTATTATTAGGTCATGTTAAACAGCATTTATAGCAACTCATATTTCTACATAATAAATAAGCCTTTTTAATCAGCCGCAAAAACTCGTTAGTGGAAGGACTGCACGAATGCCACAAGTTATTAACATAAAATATTTTTCATATATCTTATATCTTATTTATATTTCTGCAATGCAGCATATTATTATTAATGATAGCATTTATTTCTCGGTCATTTATAGCATGCTCTGTTCATTTTGAGGACCGGCAGTTTTTTGTTTAGATATTCAATCGTAACTATTGTTGTTCCTAGGCCTAAAAACTTTCTGTCATCTACTCGTACAAAACCGGGTGGCTTTTCCCACTTCTATTTTTGTAAAAAAAGTTTAAAGACTTTCGTATAAGGACAAAAATTATCCTGCAAGAGAGAAACAGTCTCATACTCATGAATACGCATTTTCCCTTAATTTTCCGTATTATCTACTGTATTCCTCTTGCATTTACTTCCCCCACTTGTCCTTTCCCCCTAATGAGCTTCCAACTGAGCCTCCCATTACCGTCTATAGACCATCTTTTTCCCTTAGTCTACCTTACTTGTACTTTATCGTTTATAGACATTTAGTGTTTGAATATTTGACGTCTCACGCTCTCACTCTCACTTTGATCACACTGTGTGGTTAGAATTAAGGTTTTGTAGTATTTTGCAAAGTTGTTGTGGATAAATACACCAGTTCTGCTGTGAAAGTGGTTATTTTTTCATTACCTGTCTATTCCCTTAGTTATTTATGCCTGAGAATTACTCAACTAATCGAAACATATCGCTTGAAAATAATACTTTTGTATAACTTCTTATTAGGTTTTCCTCCTTAGACTATATAATAACAAATATAAAAATAAATAAGCACAAAAAACAAACGAAAAATTTTTAGGCAATGGAAAGGTGGATGTAACCAACTATTGAGGATTGCATGAAGATTTACTGCAAAATTTACTAGTTACAGTCGCAAAATATAACATTAGTGCACACAAGAGTACCACCATACCACAAAATGTAATATATTTTCTTATTTAAGTAGAAAATCTAACGTTTATTTAAAGATTAAAAATATAAGAGAATGCCCGAATTTAACAAAGATTTGTTCAGTCGAATATCGTAGAAATGAGTGAATAAAATGGATAGGAATGAAGGCCTTTATAGAGATAAACACGTGACCAAAGTCTGCAACTCTTCTCAATCCACACGAAAACTTCGTTACCAAATGAAGGAGGAAAAGTTAGCTTCACGATCCAATCGAGTGAAATAGCATGGAAATCTCGCCATTCTCTAAAATTAAATTATTCCCTTTTACTTTAAAAGCTTCCTTTCAGCGTTTGATCCCACCGGTTTTTAGAGCTGCGGTCTCGATCCGTTACCACACCGAAATCAATTTTCAACATCCTCGTCAGCGTAAAGCTCACTCAGCGTAAAAGCCACCCGCTGTGATAAAGTGACTTAACCTTCGGTTTAACGAGAAGTAATCGACCCGTTCAGGTTGTAAAGTATCGTGATTCCCAGAATCGAGAGAGCAAGTATTTCGCCGTGGAAAATTTCCGTATCGGGGTAAGCGGTGCGTGAAGCGGGATAGGTTAATCTAATCGGTCACGTGTGATAAAAAGATTCGCGACTCTGTGAGCTTTGGCGGCATTCGTCTATCCCACGCACCTCATTGGTCCGTTACCTCATCCTTAATCAACATCACCCACTCTGCAAGGGTCCGTTCTTTCCATTCTTTCCATTTCCTTTTTTTTATCTCCCGTTCACCTGTTCCCAAACCCTAATGCCACACAGGTGTTGCGAATCCTCATTGAGTAATGAATTTACTGCCGCCGTCTGAGAGGCCTCGCCTCAATCCCTTCCCTTTATTACTTCCGTAAACAGGGAGCCTTTTGAGAAGCATGTTGTCAATTATCGAGCCATAGATTATTGCCGCCTTGAATATGTTGACTTAGGCCCGCCTTCAAATTAGTCTAGTCTCTCAAGGTGCTAGAATTCCGAGAATGGCTCTCTTAAAGGCACTTTCCTTGCTTTCACCCGCGTTTCGGGTAAATAATTAGGTGCTTGAGTAAGGCCTTGCTAAAATGAAATTCTCCGAAATTTATGAGGAATAGCATGCTGATAAGAATTCGGACTTTCTCTTAGACGTAACGTAGCGAGGAAATTCAGTGAGCTCTGAATTATCCGCGCTAATGATGGAGGGAGGATGCACGAATAATCAGAGAACGCGGATAATCCACACTTTCACTTTTATCTCTTGTAAGGTTCATAACTTACGTAAATAAACTATCCGTTACAATTCGCGCAAGCAGTCCACTATTTTCTATTATTTTCTGGATACATTTAGAGTTTTTTTTCACCCGACTGCGGATCTTTTTAGCAGCTATAATATCTTTGTAGTCGAATTCTCACTGCTCCATAGAAAAAGTCTTAACTTAGGTTTTTATTGGAAAAATGCATATGTGCTTTTGGTGCTTGAATGTTTTCAAAAAGACCGCAGAAAATATCAGCGGATAGTAAATCATGTATGAATAGTGTGGCCACGGATAATCAAGAGTTGACTGTAATTTGAGAGTTTTAGATGAAAATTAGCTATGAAAATAATATAATATATCAAGTCTTAATTTGTATTATAATATATTCCACTTGGCATGATTCATCTTCCTGATTCGAGTAAAGTATATTTGATGATATAAATCAAGCATATCTTTCCATTGAGTACCTTCAATTAAAAAGTCCCATCAAATATGAATGATTGATTGGTAATGTGAGTGATTAATATAATCTATCATCCTTGGACGGACTTGGTGGAACCACATTATAAAATGGAGTGACAAAGGTATTCTTTACGTTTTATGAGAGAATGATATGGATATACATCGGTCCTCGTGTTAATATTTATTATTCATACTATACTTTATATTCATTTTATATATATATATATATATATATACACAGTAGTCCAAGTTACAAGTTTATAAGTATCGAGAAAAAGATGGAAAAGGGTCATAGAAAACCTTCTGATGTTGAAAGCGGAATAGTATTTAGAATAATACTCAAGAGCATATTTGAGTCCATTTATACTATTGCACATTTTGATAGGTGAGTTAGAAAACGATGCAATACTTACTCTATGAGATATTGAAAAATATCAAGGGAATATGTATTTCTCTGCCAAAACTGATAGAGGAGGAGAGTGATGATGGGGTCTGCGGCCGACGAATCAGAGAATGTCTGGGAGTGACAAGTGATACAAGAAATTGAAATGGAAACGCACCGCTTTTGTTTTCGGTCACGAGGCGACTTTCACCACGAATATTTTAATCAAACATTCGAAAATTCCAATCTTGCAAACGTAAGCATTTAAATGGTGACGGCTTAAACGATGCTTACATTTTATGGGCTTCAACCATTTATTTAACTAAAATAGCTATATTTAGTTATTGGAAACTTAACGCAGTAGGATTAACATCAGGCGGAAGCCTTAACCACTTCCACACTTTACCATACTTATTGCTCTCTCTTATTAAGTCAACCATACTGCACACATCCTTGCAAATAGTTCCGTAGTTTATAATTTACTAAATTATTAATAACTAGTATTACCTTTTTATCTTAAGTTTATAATTTATTTATAATTTTCAAATACAGCACAATTTTATAATACAAATTTTTACCATGATATTTAAAAACCGATCACGGCTATAGTTTTAGTGGAAAAATCACTATCATAGTCATGAGCGTAATACAGAAAATTTTCGAAATAAGAATAAAAATATATATGTTATAATACGTTTATTTGTTTTACTCCATTTTTCTTTATTTTTTCTTCTTAATTTCTTTTGATATGCTTTTCTTTTTCTCCCCTTATCCCCCCTAAACATCACACCACTTCTTTTCAATTTTTCACTCATTACATCACAGAGAATCTTACTAATATGGACATCCTTATGTTTCGGTAAGACATAATTAATATTTATACTTGATGATACACAGAAATCTTTCATTATTTAATAATATTCATTGATTGAGAGACATGTACCCCGTGAAATAAAAATAATTTAATTGTAAAGATAGCAATGTTCATTGTTACATCTGTAACGAAAATAATATTGATTACGCTAACTGAAGAATTTCTTTAATGAATTTGCAAAATTGACTGAATTTACGCATAATACGATGAAGTGGAGCACGCTGCCATAGAATAATTGTTACCACAGAATACTGTTAAAGTTGCTTTTATTCCTCACTCATAATAGAAATCATGCTAATGATGAAACGTCAAGATCATTCGAATGCATTTGATATTTCCCTATTATCAGTGAAATTGTTAGTTATAACTAACCAAACCGTTCATTTATGATGATTTTGAATTATAATTCGATTATCTGTTTGTTTCCTTGATCCTGTCTTTATTATATTTATCGTCTGCCGTAACATCATTTGGAGTGATGTTTTAATACTAACCTTAGGATAATCTTCTCTTTTACGAGTTCCTATTCGTCAAGGATAATTATTCTTTTCGAATTTTTCATGGATTAGAGTATTCATTAAAATAGAAGAGAGGAATAGATGGTGTACTCTACTATTTTAAAGAGAGTAATGTCGGCAAAACACATAACCAAGGTGATTGTTATTACTTTTCCAAATCCTTGCTGCAGGGATGAGAGAGACATCAGATCAGTTTTGATGATGTCATAAAAGAGGAGCATCTGGCGTAAACAAAACTGAAATTTGGTTGCTTTTTTATGACCATCCGTCTTCCGTTGGATTACCCTCTGAGAGAATAATGGATTGCAAGATTCGAGGGTAAGCGAAGTTGAAGCTAGAGATTCTCTACGTTGGAGTTGAACGTGGCATATGACCGATTTCAAGAGAAGAATGTATAATATTCGAGAACTATACGGCGAATTCCGAGAAATCTGTGAATTGTAAGGGAAAAATGCTAGAGATATCACCCAAAAGTTGACGTAGAATTCAATCTGCTCAGGAGGGAAAGTTTCATTTATTCTTTCTTAGTCTATTGGTGTTCTTATGTCAGACGTTTCAGGAGAACGGAAAGATATTTCCTGAGTATTATTGAAACGTTAATGCCACCTTTTCTGTTCTGACAGTGATTGCTCTTGGTAACTCAATTTTCTTTAAAAAAGGCAAATTCTACTAAGAAAATTTCTACGGCAGATGGTTTCATAAAATTTTAAACAGATTATATTAATTATCAACAAATATTATTATTAGTATTGTAATTATTAAATTTTATTATTAATAAATACATTCATTTAATTACAGTTGTTATTAAGACAGCCGATGAGGAAAATGGGAATGTAACTTAAAATTAAAAGAGGGAAAAATTCATGTAAAATTTCCTACATTCTGAACTAGATTTTTTTATAATTTAATGCAGCTGATAAAGCTGGAAATCGGAGTGAATATTATTAAAAATGAAAATTTGCAATTTTTCCATATTGTTATCAATAAAGTGAGGAGTATTATCGAAAGGTATGTTTCATGTCATTTTAACAATATAACATTGAATTAAATAAAAATATCTCAATTTATCAAATCATAAATCAAAATACGTAACTTTGAGAATGAATCACTTTAGTGCTTAAGATATAGGATTTAGATGCTTTGGCCTAGGAATGGGAGAAAACCTCATTTCTTTAATACATTTTTCTTTCTGATTAAAAATAAATTTATTTTAAATAAATATTTTCGCTGAATGTCGGATGGAAATCCTTAACGTTTTGTAAAACCCTTCTTAATTAAAGATGGCTTTCGTAGAAAATAACAATGTAATCTCTTTCCTAACTACAATGTTAGTTTAATCACAACGCTTTCAATCCGGAGATTAGGAAAATAATTTTTGTAGAAAATGAAGGATTTTAGAATTCGCATTTCTTTCATATCACTTGGCTCCCGCCCAATTTGATTTTAAGATAGATTTGCGGTGAAAGGACGCGAAATGGCTTATTGGGCTGGTTCAAGATCCGTTATAGAGTTTTCCATTTATCCTCTTCGCTGAGAATTGAATCTTCTCTATATTCCAATTTGACTTCCACTAACAACGATCTACACTATAAAAATGAGAATTCCATACCATTTCTTCACGCAGTCTTATTATAACATTGATACATGGAATTTAAATACCCTATCTACATCTACCGAAATCTCTATTCGTCTTCCAATTGAATAAAATGTTTACAAAAAATCGATTTAAGGAAAATCTTAAAAGATGTAAGTGTCATTAGAAAGGAAAATGTTATGGTAAAGAAGTTTAAAAAGAGTCACAAAAGTCTAAATTTATATTAAGAAGGTCAAAGAAGTTAACACATGTATCTTAAAATAAGATCGTTTTCTACAAAAATTAATTATCATGCATAAGGTTGTAGGAAATACACATGGCATGCGATATTAAAATAAATATTTTGTTCAGAAATTTTATCAATATATATTTTGATTACTTTTAGCTCCTCATTCCTATGAACACCAAGAATACGCCTAACTCACAATCGATATGAGAAAAAAGTTAACCCAGATGGATGCTTATTCCCATTTCATCCAATTTACGTCCCCAATTTCCTTTCTAATAAGATCAAGTCCCTATTCTGATCATTCCACCCGAATGCGCTCGTGATGATATTCGGATTATGGAATAATCATATCATGAAGAGCAGTTCAATTCGCCAAGGATTAAGAGAAACTGTCTATAAAATGTCTATATCTTGTGAGTATTTTTTTTTTTAAATATAACGGTTATTATACCATACAATGGTGTATTTATTTTATATTTGACCATTTTTCCTTAATTATTCATCATGTATTACTTCTCTTTAGCTGGTTGTGTTTCTGGTCTGATGTAGAACCAATCGTGAGTAATGAAGAAATAAATTTTTAAATTGGCTCTCAGGGATAAATATGATATACCTCTCTCATGTAGCTAAATTGTGAAGAAGGCTGGATTAAGAAATGGAATCATTCTGTAACTAAAAAATTATCAGCAAATAAGTCTGACTTTGGAGTGAATAAAAATTAATGTAGTCACATGATTAAGGCAAATCCCCTCCCTTCAAAACATGAATCTCATCGTGTTCCCTTTGTAGAGGGCAAAAGGAACATGTATTAAATGTAAGGGAAGTTTATTCAAGGTAAAACCCATAAAAGATTCCTTGAAATCCATACTTTTCTATCAAGGTTTGCTTACTCAGAAGGATGGCTACAACTCATTTATATTCATAACAATATACTTCACTACAAATCGCATCATCCGAGACAAATACCGAGTGAAAGAATTCTCTTGAGCAATGATTCGATATCAAATACCTTCTTACTTAAATTATGAACGAAATAACGAACGCTCTCTCTTTCAACGCTACATTTCAGTCTCACAACGAACTTAGTTCCAAAGCTAGCTCAATTGGGTGAAGCGTGAGATACGAGTTAGGGAATTTCCGATAGGTATTCAAGAAAGGAAATTCAATTCAATAAAGGGAATTCCAGAGAGACTAGACGCTCTATGTCGCCAAGGAGTGTATTTTTTTGCAGCTTTTAGAACTTTCTTTAGATACTATTGAGTTCGCTGTGGAATAAGGCACCGCCTTAATTTTCTCTCGAACATCGGCGAATTGAAACTGCCCTCAAATTATTCATAAACTTTGTATTTCTCATCATTTACGTATTTTTGGGAGGGTTTTGTTATGTTAATGCCAAAATTTGATTCGAGCCGGGAAAATTATATAAGAATAACGTGGAACATCCGGCCTTATTCCACGATCTTTGTTTCCCCAGGGTGGTCAATTAATTTGCATTTCATATAAAGAGGAGCGTATAATAGTGGTAGCCCAAGGATATGCATGACCGTTTCACCGTTTTTGACCTGGACGAGTCCATTCTTCCCTAGAATGTAGAAACAGGGGATTGGGTAGAACGGAAGGGATCAAATTTCTTGTTTTTGACTGGGATCCCTGGTCGCGGCTTCCCCTCATCTACCCATTCCAGTTTCCTCTTGCCCTAACTTTAGTGCATTTGGGCATGCCCTTAGAGCTCGAGGGCATTGCGAATCAATCTTCTAGATTAGCAGTAAGTAACACTTGGCAGGCGTGCCAAACAGCACGCCAATAACTTATTTCTGACACGCAAAACAAGTCTTGCCAAATTTATCTTTAAATTTTTTGAGGTAAAGGCCTGTCATAATTTTTCCATTCCATCACTTAAATGTGATGTAAATATACACAAATGAGCTCTCAGGCTATCAAATAATATGTCCTGAAAAGTTTGATTGGCAGGTGTAAAATGTTGTGTTTTTTTAAGACTTTGGCACTTTCAAAAGCGTTAGATGTAAGAAGAGACTTTCTAGTCTCAACCTCGCCCGAATAAAGACGATTTATTATTATTATAAAAAGGTTGTTTACCGCAGTTCTAGATAGTAACATCTACCAGCCTTTGCTTCTTAAATAAAAAGGAGTAATAGTACTTTTATTGTTGAACCTCCTTTGTTTTTTAAGTTATCAGACGAGCAAGGAATCACCAGAAGCGATTATTATTATACCCAAATCAACAATTAATTTATCCCTCGATTTTCCCTTTAAGATCTCATCTAATAGCCCAGAAAAATATTCGTAGATTTTACTCACCCCTCCAATCCAACGAACTTAAAGTTTGGTATTCAGTGGCTCAGATTCTTGGTAGGCAATTTCCTCCTCTACAATTTCCGGTGGCGCCCACCGCAACGTGTACAGAGGTGTCCGCTACTTCGAAGCACTATAATTAGAAGAATTGAAAGAATCAATGAGGGATAATAGGCGGAACTAAAGTGGGTGTATGGCCGAAAATTATTGAACATCTATTCATTTCAAAATATATCATTTAAATTGATAGGGTGGGTGCGCTTAATATAGAGTATGCTCCCAATGTGGTGTGCTACAGTATCAGGTCAGGCAAATGTTGCATTAAGTCAGACAGTTTTTGGAATCGATGAAAATGTTCTAATTAGTCTTCATGCGAATTATCACTTCTCCAGAAAGAAAACACATCTTTGAAGGCGCTTTCAATATTTTTATCATAACTTGTTTTTGGCGAGATATTTTCAACTTACCACCACTCATCAAAGACGTCGAATATGGTAACTATCAAGGAATGGGTAATGGGTAGTTTTGCACGTAAGGGCGTGCACCCAGGAAAAATCCCAAGGAAGAATAGACTTGAAAAAAGTCCGACGGGACCGGGAATCGAACCCGGGTCTCCCGATTGCCGGTCGGGTGCTCTGTCGGTTGAGCTATCTCGCCGGAACATTCTCTCAAGCCATTCGGGAGACTTTGTGGGCAAGGACGTTGCAAGTTCGTCCGCATAGCGGCATCGTTTGCAGTCATGGCTTCAACGAAGCACCGGCCACACAAAGTGAAGAGAATGTTCCGGCGAGATAGCTCAACCGACAGAGCACCCGACTGGCAATCGGGAGACCCGGGTTCGATTCCCGGTCCCGTCGGACTTTTTTCAAGTCTATTCTTCCTTGGGATGGTAACTATCAATAAAATTGAACTGTCCGAAATTTTATTTCAGAAAATTTAATGTCTACCTAGCCAAACTCGTAAAAACAGTTATTCAATCTATACTCTCCTTTTTAATCTGATTCTTGTTTGTCTGTATTTATATTTATAAAATATACCAATTAACGATTTGATTTTATGCATAAAGGAAATAAAAGAGTAACTGAAAAAGAATTATAAATTTTAAAATTGCATATGCAATTGCATTGCAATTTTTCTTTTAACACATGGGCAATTTATGCAACAGTCCACGAGTAATAATAACCATTTATTCCTAGAAATTTTGCAATATTATTTACATATACGTAATGTATATGATTAATTAAAAAATCCTCTATAATGAAAATATTTACTAATTGCTACTTAATTTTACATAATTATTTACGTACGGGTGATTTACAGCCCTTTTTAAACAACTATTTTAATATTCCATATTAGGAACACCTGCTATTCCTCATTAAGACCTAAATGGAATGGGATCGACATCCATACTAATACGGATATTCAATGCTTAAGAATAATATATAGAATAGAAAATAGTATATATATAGAATATAATATAGAATAATATATATATTAGAATAATATATATATTAGAATAATATATATATTAGAATAATATATAGAATATATATAATAGAATAATAAAGCTTAAGAAGCTTAAAAATAATTTTAATAATTTTAATTAATTTAGGAATTTCCCTGTGGCCCGAAAGGTCAAATATTTATACATAATTTTCGAGATAAAATTTTTAAAGACTTAACTAAGCAATTTAATGTATTTTCACAAAGTATTCCATATTTGGTACCTTTAACCTACTAAAAGCATTGGGATTAATCACAGTTTGTTGAAATTTAACAGAAACGATGACTGTTTTACCCATGGAGATAGAAACCAGCCTTTATCGGAGAAAAATGGATATGATTGTATTGCGGTGATTTGAACCGATCAGCCTTGAAATTCACGAGGGGCGAATACGGGAGATAATAGAGGGCAGGGAAAGGGCAATCTGATACCTGTTTGGCTGGACCTCAAACGCGGCTGAATGGCGAATGTATGAGGGAGGAGATTAGAATACGGTAGACCGGGTTTAATAGGTGAACGAACAACGAGCGGATTGAGAAGCTGAATCGGTTCGATGAAAGGGAGGTCTCTTACTAACGGAGAATCAATCTTCGCTGGTTGCTTCCATGTCTGGAGTAGACATTGAAAACGGGAAAAAGGAGGAAGAGTGGAAATTTTATCCACTATCTCATCCTTTTGAAGCCTCAAACTTACTTTTCCGGATAGCTTACAAAAACAAAAATAAATACACCTGACTTTTCCTGGGTGATTATTTTATTATCCATTTTAAGTCTGTAATATAGGTGATTTTACAACTGTACAAAAAGATTTCCGGAAATTCATTGAAATTTAAAATTAGTTGAGCTGAGCACTTTTGATATTTTAAATTTGTAAAAAACCGTTTATGGTTTCTATACGATTTATACTTTATAGATAGTGAAGTGATGTATTTAGCCTATGGATAGACGAAAGTGATAATTAGGATAAACCTTAGCGATATTTATTGTAATACGTTCCTATATACATGTATCAAAGTATTCAACTACACTTAAATAAAATATTCATCGTTTAAAACCGAAATTCGGAGCGAAATAAAGAACGGTTTACTGTTTCGGTTCTGACTCAAGAGTTTAAATGTTTCGGTTTAGCTTTGGTTTTATTGCGGTTAAAGTAACGTTTTCTCAGTTTATGTTTTCAATTCCGTTCTGATTCGATGACCTGGCATATCATATGCGCTACAGGCGCATGTATCAAAGTGCTAAGTTCAACCACTCTTTTCTTAATAATTTTAAAGTAAAACTATTTTAAATTCCATCGAAAAAACATGTTAATTTGACAAATATAAGTGTGAATCTCCATTTACACTTGAGATGTGAGAGAATGAATAAATCATGAGAGAATGAATAAATAAGAGTAATAAAAGTTCTTCTGCACAAAAAATGTCAATTTTGTATATTATATGCGAATAAACTGCATTTAATAATAATTAGTAATATTATATATAATAAAGTGAGTAATATGTATATATTTTCGATGAATCCTCTCACCTCACGGTTTGATAGTAACAAAAATGTTAGAATTATGAATTTGAATGCTACATGTTCAGCGACATGCAATTATAGTAATTTTGGAATGGAATTTAATACGATTAAATTAATCACGATTGAGTATTACCTATTCAAAATATTTCGCTGAGTTAAAAACATGAGTTGGACAACGATATTCTTTGGGGAGAGCTCTACAGCTTAGAGAGTTGACGCACAGCTAACTCACGGAAAGAATTGACGTAAAAAGTAAACTATGATGAAATGATGAAGTCGTGCGCGACGATGCGAAAGCTCGTTATCTGGTAATACTTTGGCTTTATCTCATTAAGTGCTTGATTCGTTGACCAAATACTCGCGCTCACCAGCTGTTAACGGCGGCAACAGCTCATCAATCACCCCGCCTACCATCAACCTGCTAAATCCTCATTGTGTCCTTTTTTATGATCCCATGAAATTATTTTTCATCAACTTACTTTCTCCCGGAATCATAATTCGTGAATGGAAAACGAATGAATATGGAATGAATTAATTCATTAATGAATACATCAACTAACCCCATTAAAAATGCTCAATTTAAAGCGGGATTATGTAAATCGCGTTTCGAGAAGATTTTGAACTAATTTTACTATGGACAACATGGACGGGAGGAGTTTTCAAAAAATTAGTTTAGGCGTGATATTTTGTCCTCTATATATGTTATCAAGAAAAAGAAAAGCTACGGAAAAATATTAATAGTGATCATTATATTACTAGAGCATCATGTACAATATGCTCATTGCATGGCTTATCACTCACTCATCAGTCTCGAATTTTACTTTTTTACCTTGAGTGGATACAACGTTATCGAAAAATTAAAAATCGAGAGAAAGCAAATATCGAAAAAGACCTCGAGAGAAGGCTTTCATTCTTTTTCATGTGCGTACCTTTATGCTGGAAAACGGAGGAACGAAATTGGTTTTGGTTTGTTTGGAGATCCAAAAATGTATCGGATTAGTTTGATAACAATTCTCCCCAGTTGATAATCCGGGAATATTTCCAAGACTCTCACACCACACGTGTTTTCTAACATCACAGTGATGCTTTTATGAATATTTTCCATCTAACATTAGATATTTTACTTTCTTTGTATTCGTTTTCCATCTTTGAGAGCCATTAAAATTATTTTAAGCGCTCAGGGAATACTACAGTTGCAATCTTGAAACAGTAGTTTTCACAAACAGTATAAAAATAAAAAAGATCGGTATACAATTTTATGGCACACCAATCTATTGCAATGGAAAGAGCTGAGAGAACTCTAGTTTGGATCTTTAATAGGCCACACGAGTTTGTATGAATTGAATTGGAGCAAAAAGTATACTACGTATTCTAAAACAAACTAGGAAATTAAAATGGAAATCTCTTATGCAAGAATTTCACAAACACCAATTTGAAGTGAAATATGTTATCTTTCTTCCAAAGAATCATATATAATCACATAGATATCATATTGCTTCACGCATCTATTCGAACCAATTTCACCCCCTAGTTATTGAATATGTTCGTTCTTCCATGTGAGTCACCTTGCATCATTATAATACCCTTGGTTGAAAATTTTTAAGAGTAAAATAAAAACAAAGATTACATCGTGATGTGCAGAATGCAAATAGGGTTTTTAATATCGTGACGTCAGACGCAGAAAAATATTACAATAGAAATTTAAAAAAATCAAATTGGCTTCAAGAAAACATGTTAATATCAAAATACACAGTAAGAGACAATGTACAGATAGTACATATATTTACGCATAACCGTATACATGTTAATGCCTTAGATATAAATTTAAAAGAGCAATTAGTGTTGGGCAAGTTTTATTTTTTTGAAGCCAGTAATCATACACAATTACCCTAAAGTTTTGTAGGCTTATATTGGTTTTAATTCATCAGGCAAGGAATTTCAATGTCATGCAGGTTGACGACGAAATATTCGTGAAATGTTATGTGTGCAGGAAGGTAAAGGTTTGAGGGGTTTCTCCTCGTATGCATAGCTCGTGTCTAGGGCGGATACGAGAATAGGTCAAAGAGATACCTTGGTTCCCTGTTTTAAATAGATAGAACAAAGAAACACAAAGTAGGTACTTTCGCCTGGTTTTGACGCCAAACTACCGAAGTTTTTCTCTGCAGGGAATATTATATTCCTTCCGACGGAGACTAAAAATAAAACGCGTACATGAGTTTCGTGTCCACTGAGGTTTGTCTATCAATTTATCAAAAAATTCCTCGAAAACCAAAGAGCAATAACCTAAGTTACGGAAAATCGAAGTCTTGACTAGCTGTTTCCTGTGATGTACTCTATTAACCCAATTGGAGAGGGCTTGTACCTGATCATGTTAAGTTAGGTCATTGTTCATTAGCCTTCCCAAATATAGAACAAAGAGTAGGGAATGACCTGCTCAATTTTGAGGAGGGTATCGAGGTTAATTTTCTTAATTTGTCCCGATCTTCTAACAGCAAGTGGTATTTAAATTTAATAATTATGGTTTTCTCTGTGTGATTGAGATTGTATGAACATCGCTCTTAACTATCAAGTCACATCATTGTAAATTATGTTTCCATACAGTATTTTTATTTAGTTTTCATATTAGTACATATATTTTCATATTTTATCGATCGAGCGTTGATCAAAATTTTTGTTCTCAATTTATTCTTCGTTACTATGACGTTTCATATGATTTACAATTTAAAACCAAGGTAATATCCTGCATACTCGAAGATATTAATCTATTGTATCACTAATATCCATACTGGAATGATATTAAGAAGAAGCCTGGATTTTTTAATTGCACAACTTCCTCCTTCTTTCCTTTATTTTTTCTTGTTTTTCTCCTTCATTTACTCGATGCTTCTTTAGCGTCTCCACTTATGACCCACCACTCAAACGCTTCAATTTGTTTCGTTCAAAAGCCTTCCTTTCTCTTATCACGATTTCCCCGAAACTCTCCCGTCTTCCGAGATCATTTCTCAATGCTTTTCCTTGTGACTTTCTTGCCTTAAGCAGCTTAGGGAGGAAAATTATGCTTCCAGATTGATTGAATTCTCTGATTTTCTCGGATTTGGCAGTTGCCGAAATTATTTCCTGTCGTGAATTTTTTTCTCATCATTCATTATGAAGGGTAAACTTTGAGAATGATTAATTCGAGCCATTTATATGAGTTTCCTTTCAGAGAAATTTTCAATAGCACCGTATTGATAAAGACGTCGAATATAAAACGGTTTTAATAAGGCAAAGATAATACAGCCACAACTACCTTGAATGGCTTGAATATGGCTATCACTAGTCGAGAATAGAGATCCTTCCGAAATAAATTGTTTCAAAGATTGAAATTGCTCTTTAGGCTCCAAAATTTAGAAATTCTCTTACAATGTGACCAGTTGCAATTATAACTGCCTTCTGATTTTATATGCGTTATAATTTAAACTCAATGTATCGATACGATTGAAAAGTTATTACGAATACTATTGACGCCACTTTAACTTTATTGCAATAATAATTATTATTTTTGTAGATTTAACTTTACAGATAATTTGAAAACATGACGAAGTTTTCGTAACAATAAAATATATTTTTTATGGATTAATGTGTAAGATTTTTATGATGTGTGATTTGATTACACCAAAAATTTTTAGACATCAGTTTTTATAGTATTTTTTTATGAAGTATGAATGTTCTATATATGGTACTATTTAATAAAATCCATTTAAATGGAGAAGAAAAATATGATTTAAAAGCAGGAATTCGCAGTTTGTACTTCTAAAACTTTCTCTATGTCTTTGAGTCACTCTTAAAGATTGATGCTGACGATCTACTCATGAACTCATCTGCTGAAGATCACGTACAAAAGAAAATATTCCATTCTATTCTCTATGAATTATAAATTTTATGTATATGTAATAAGTGATCTACATGAAGCGCCTATGATCGGATCAGTGTCTAAGACCGGTTCATTGATTTCCTCCTTTAGCTAGATTACACTTGTCTGATGAAAATTAAATTAGAAACTGATAATACGCACAACTGAACGTTACTGTATATAATACTTTTATACTAATTTCTTTTAAATCTTATTCCTTTCTCATCGGGAAAAATCAATTACTGTTATTACTACAATGCCTTTCTCATTTTCATGCGTGTCAATTTATTGCACTATCGATTTGCAAAGAGAAATATTTTTTATAAGTAAATAAAACGACTGTCTTTTTAAAAGTGGACTTTAGATGACCTCCTCTTTAAATGCTTGAAAAGGATATTTCCTTCCCAAAATTTTGGTGCCTTTTAAGTTACATCGAGCGAGTTAATTAAGGTTCGCATCCGAATCACTCAACATGTAACCGCCCAGTTTTCTGTCCCAGGGCTATTCATCTGCCTTGAATACCCAATAACATCTTACCGTTTGACATTCAGAGGCTTTCAAAGGCTTTTACCGATTACTCGTTAGTACGTAGTACTAACGAGTAATCGGTAAAACGTACTAAGTTAGTAGTTAGTTAGTTAGTAGTTAGTAGTATATCATAAACTAAACTGGTGAGGTTGGAATAAGAGTATAATTGTGGAGGGAGTTAACTCTACTGGAATTATCTATAGGTAAGATTTATCGAATGCCATGTTTAAAGCATAAATATTCAGAGATGAAGATGAAATGGAAACATATAAAGACGTCAAATTCAGGTTTAGTTAGTTAAAATTAATAATACGGATCTTCTTGAAAATCTTCTAGGCCAATGCAATCGGTTATATTGAAGTGAAGGTACATTTCTTGCGGATGATTCACAGCCTCACATGAGAAACTACATAGAGATATGAAGAACTGAACGTGAGCGCAAAATATATATTTTAGCGTTTGAAAACGGTAGAAATGGTTTCTTTGAGGGGAAATAAATCATCTTCGAAAACGCATTTAGTTTTGACGACTTTTACAATCGAGGAATAAGCGAACCCGAATTCTATCACCTTAGTTTTTATCCCATTCACTATAGGAAATAATACACACTTTCGACTCAAAAATCGACCTTTCGTCTATTCCTCCTATTCTCTTATGATGATCTCAAGGATGGAAGATACAGTAAACGGATTGGTGTTTGGCTGTCGGGAAGGCTGCCTTTCCACTCACGCTCTTCTCTCCACTCTTTCGACCACTTGTCTGCCTCTTCTTTGCCCTAGAGAGCTGTCCGTTGCCTCTCACATTCTTAATGCGTTTCCTAGATATCGAAGTATCACTTCCCAGCTCTCTCTCTCACACTCATTCGGATACATTTTCTCTTGCGAATATTTCCTTCTTTTCGATTTTCTTGCCACTGTCAATTTTCACTTTTTCCTTAACATTTTTATCACACTTTTGTCACTCGGGTGGCAATTCTCAACCCGGTGATTCTCCGTCTCTCTCTATATATTGATTCAACCCTCCATGTTACGAATTTCCGATGCCACGCCTTGAAATCGGAGGAATTATTTTATTGGATTTCGATATTGTTGTTCGCGGGGATAGGACCCGTTCGATCCTTTTGAAGGGGATTTCTGAGAAAGATTTATTCCGCGTCTGAGCTCGGTGAGATTCGAAAAGGGATGGGCTTAGCGCCAATGCAAACCTTCAGACCTTGGAATCGGGTGCTGGAAAATTAAATTTTCATAAGATGCGAGGTGTACGCATTTCGGAATTAAGCTCAGTGTTTGCAACAATATGAAAAATTTATCTTTTTATAATCTCCAGGTGATACGATCTGTTCAGTTTTTAAGTGCTCTAGTAAAATAGAAGTGAAGTTCGAATGCTACGCGATATCTTAAACTTTGAATACTGCACGTATTGAAAACTTACTAAATCAAGCGAAATTTTCAACTCACTGAATTTATGTAAGAAAGGATTAGAAATAATCTTACGTAATAATCACCGACGTGTGTATGTTTATTTATTCCTTGTCTGTAACTCCCGTAAGAAATGCATAGAATGAATTTTCGAACTTCTATTTCATTCAATTCCCGACATGATAGAATTATAAATTTTTGGGAGTCGTTAAGGTCCAAGAGTCCATTAGGTGATAGAGGTCCATTTACTTATTGATATTTGTTTGTCCAAATTATCCTTGGTTCGACTCATAACGACTCGAATCGACTCTCATAAGAAATGCATCAAAGTTCATTTTGATCGGTTGCAGGCATTTTTTTCTTTTGCAGGATTACCTTAAAAATAATGGTCCCATGATATCGCGATAAGTGACAAAAGAAGTGATATTGCATAAATATTCTTATTTCTGTCGTAAATAAATCCATATTGCGAAAATTTTGATAAAATGAACGAAACTTTTGCGAGATTTAGCGGTTGTACATAACCAGTCCCCTTGACGACCAAAGCTATTACTAAATCTGAGCTTATGCATTATTAGAACATATACATACAAAAATCCATGTTACACAGGCCGGAATGATATGGTAAGTAAAGGGAAATAGATGCTAAAGAAAGTTGGCTCTAGGAATTTTTAAAAGTCAATCAATGAAATAAAGAGCGTGCACCTCCTGCCATACGACCAAAAGGGTTACTTATGTAGATATACAGATAATTAAACAAGATAAAAGTACCCATTAATTCATTTATTAAGTCGGGGAGGGGGGGGGGTTGGTTTATTGATATAAAGAAGCTGTGTCAACGTGTGATGTATGAAGAAATGTGGCGAAATGAGAACGAAAGTAAACGTTATTTGCAATTTAGAGTACGAAATATAAAAAAAAATATAAAGTTATTTTGAATGCCTATATATCTATGTAATTGTGCGTCATAAAATAAACAATTGCGTAACCTAGTAAAGAATTCCTTTATTAAAACAAGCAATAAATTGAAACTTTTTAGCTTCTTCTTATGAAGCTTCTTAGAAAAACTGAAACTCAATTTTCCGGAAAAAAATTTCCCTAAACAGGATTCGAACCTCTGAGGATAAACTATCGGATAGATCTTTGGAAACTTCGGAAATTAGAACCAGACAATCGGCCATTCTTTGGATGTTACAAATTAAGAATAAGTTTATTTAAGTAGACTTGTCTTGTCTAGGCTTGTCAGATAGTGACAGTTAATATTATAGATACATTTAAATTAATCCTTGACATTTGACGGGGGTTTTTGACATAATTCAGATGTATGCGATAATAGTAATACATTTTTCTATAAATTATATTAATTCCCGTAATTTTGACGGGGGAATTCACTAGTTAACAATAATAACTAATAATGAAAAGAAATTTTCATAAAAATAATATTTCAAATTTGAACAAACAGTAACTTTTTTTAATATGAGTGACACTTATTTCAAACTCCCAGTAAATAAACATCATATTTTTGTAGTGTTCTAAGGCTTTTACATTGTCGCAAATCTTCTAAGCAAGTGATAATTAAAGTAGGTCTGGATACATTAGATTAGATCTAATCTAGATAGATTATCAAAATAGATTAGATATCAATAACAGAAGGTTAAATTCCTCATCCTCTTGTTAACCTTCCAATGAAACTGACTAACTAATGTTATCCGATTAAGAATTTTGTCCATTAATATTTTTCACATAAAAGTCATATTATAGTTTTAGAAAGATTTTCTACTTATATTTTTTAAATTTGAAGCCAGCTTATCAAAATCATAATAAGTTACTTATGTTAAAACAGAGATTTGAAATCGGACTGTCTCATGATTATATGTACGTATTTTATAGAGGGTCAATTTAGCACATATGAAGAAACAAAGGGTGAAGAAGTGTATGGAGATCCTGGGAAACGGGGCCGGGGTTAAATGAAAGGTACAAAAATAGGCACATGAAATACATTCCACCGTTCATCCTCTTTCTGCCCTCTTCACAATCCCTCAACCCTCTCCCCATCTCCCACCCTTGCAATCTTGTACATCCTAATACTCACTCGTATGCCCTAGAATATTACAAATACACGCTGAAACCTGTAATGCGATCGCAGCATTTTATGGGAGAGTACGACAACCTCTCTTCATTTATGATGAGTCCTTCCATGACGTGTTTCCGCTACGTCTCGGCTGAATCAGCTCGTTCTATTTTTCTTGAGATTGGTAGTTTTCATAGCAGATATTTTCTTTTCCTTCCCGAATTCCCATAAAATATCATATAATCTACGATCATCTCTTAATCGTGGTCGTTTTGCTATCAATGAAAATACTGCTCTCCAAAAATTCTGAATATTTCAAAATCGGAATGTTTGGGTAACCCTGCGATATTTCGATTTGTGAATATTTTAAGAGTTTGCTTACAATATGACTGGAATTCGATCTGTGGTATCTGGGGCAGCACAAACAGAAAATTTCATAAAGTATCGGGATTTTCGTTTCCCTAGAAATAGAGTTTTCCGTTGATTCCTAAGAATATGATATGGCACTAGGGAATTTCGTAATCTCTAATATTTTTTCATTATAAATAGATCTCAGAGTCCGATGAAAAATAGATGGCCTTTCTGGATTCTCCTCGTATTTACCTTTGGGTATGCCTAAAAAATTCGGGTGATCTTTACGTTCTCAGTCTCCGTCTTCCCCCTTCTCAAAGATTGAGAGGATTTTTTGGAAGTCTCGTGAGACGGAAATCTGAGGACTCTCGCAAATACCTACATGATCGGGTCATCAATCTCGCTGTCTTTTTAGCGACCATTTTTCCATTCCAAATGCTCACGAAAAGTTTCGGTTTGCCATAATTCCTTTCATTTGAGCGCAACTAATACCTTCTGCACTAGATTAAGCTATCGAATCCGATAACAATGGCGTCTACAAAATCGTTCTTAAAATTCTCTCATTTATTCTCAGTTTCTAGGAAATCCTGAATCCCTTCTCCACATTCCTGCGTCTCTAATTCCCTCTACTTTTGCGGTATTTTATAGAAAATCCTTTTTCCTGAACGTAGTTTCCAATCTCCGAGTAAATCCGATCTTTTTGACTCCTTAAATCTCTAAATGATTCCTAATTCCACCTATAAAGATACCTTTATCAGGATAGTTGAGCGCAAGTTCTTTCGATATGTCTACTACGAAAGTACGATGTCTTTCCTTCCTCTTAGCCTCAATATCTATGTCTACTTACCTTTTCTAACAGCAGTGGATTAAGATTTTGTTCCACTTCATGTGGTCGAGGGTGAAAGATAACTTTAAGGGTGCACTTAGAAAAATTCTGAAGGTAAAACGAACCTAAAAAGAGTTTTACATAACCGAAATTTGAGCTTGGATCTTCCACTTTCAGGGAAGATGCCTTAACCAATCAAACCAACTCTCCAGAACATTCACATATACCAGAAGGCTTATTTGGCGAAGGCGAGTGATAGCCTCACCCAAACACTGTATATCCCGGGTTCATAACTTAATTTTTTAAAGCATCCGCCCAAAAAGCGGAAGATCTGGGTTCGAGTCCCGATGCTGTTAGACATTCGTAGTATCCGTGTTTCCTTTGGCACATTTATGTTGCATTTTAAGACTCGACTTATTTGAGGACTGTTGCCATAGAATATTTAAGCATGATATATGTTTCCCAAATACATAAATGGTCTAATTTGTGTTTAATCTGCGTTTGTGTAAACTGTATGTTAATTCATTCCATTCTCCGTGTCGGATTATTTTCTAGATTTAAAAATGATTATATTTATTTTACATGTAATAAATTTTGATAATGATTCAAATATATATTGTCATATCTAAAACAATTCATATTATCATATGTTCATATATGACCAAGGTTTACCACATGCCTGAAATCTTTCCGAGCTACGCCAAGTACATTCGTATCTTCAGCTGGTATTTCTTAGAATATGATTCTGAAAAAAGAGAAATGTTTTTTTCACTTAGATACCTACGAATTTTTACAGACAAATTTCGGATATTAGATAAAAATCATCAGTCTTAGCAGTAGCCTAATTAAATTCTTCTTTATATTCAGAGCATTCGGTGTGATAGGATTTCTGGACGATGTGCCTCAATTTATTGGACTGGTATTCTATTATGTTAGTAGATTTGGTTAGGCAATCGATTGAAATAGACAAAAACTGAATATTTCATGTTAGAGAAGACGTTAATTACATTTTAACTATAATATCCAAAAAAGTTTTAATCCAAAATGTCAACTCTTCATTACTAAAACAATGGGAGATTTCAGTAGGGAGTAGTCATTATGATTATAGCCTCTAAGTGCTGAGTGATCATCGATCCATTATTCATTTACTGCAACTGGTGCCATCAATTATGGCCTGCCTGTTCATTCAGATTGAAGGCACTTAAAATTCTCTTAAAAATATCTCTTTTCCCTTAAAAAATATCGGTTTTCCCTTTCACGGCTAACACTAGGTAGTTGAATATCTGTTTCCGCTCCAGGGCTTAGAATAAGAAATTAAATTAGAATATTTCTAGTAAATTATGATATATAAAGCTTTAAGTGCTTTAAGGATTAATCTAATTTTCAGTTGCGTTATCTCTCAAATGCCCATTTTGATCAGAGAACCACCCATACTGAAATCCTACCATATCTGAAACCTACCATATCTGAAACCTACCATATCTGAAACCTACCATATCTTTTTAGCATTACTTTTAATACATTTCTGTTGTGCAAAGGATATATAATATCTGATCCCATTTCCTACATTAGTTTCAACTTTTTGCAAGGTATAAAATGTACCGAATATACATCAGCTAATTATTTTTTTACGTATTTACCAACATTATGTAGACTTATAGTATATGATTCATTCAGCATTAGACCCCCGTGAACATGAGAGCGTAGCTTCCGCAATGCGCATCGGGAAATTCTGATAACTGGTGTCCGTCCGGGCGATAATCTTTTTCCGAGGAATTGCCCTCGACGGTTGCCGCTGTCGGCGCTTGGAGAAACCTTTGTCTCTTAGGTTGTAGAAATTTCTCATTGGAATATGAACATAATGATCTAAAATCCTGTAAAAATATTATCAAACGCCCCCTATATCGCAATTCAATTGGAATGAAAATAAAAATCATATTGAGAAAAGTTATCAAATGAGGAAAGATATATCGTTGGATATATTTTAGTTGCCGTTTTTATTGTTGAGGAAAGACCCTGACATCAGAGGCTATGGTGAATACGATTAACTTCTTGATGCCATCGAGAAAGGATTTTAAGAATCGCTCCGCAGGTGAAACATTAACAATGCATGTTGTCGATTAGCAGCCTAATGATCTGTTTAAAAATTCAAGATTCTTCCATGGGTTAATTCGGAGGATGGAGATTGGTATATCTGCGTCACACAAGGATAGAAGGGATATGGGGAAGGAATCGATAACTCATACAATATTAAAATTCACTACTGAAATTAAAGAAGAGTGGGTCGGAATTTCAGAGTGGAATGTGTAAAATACGTCAAAGAGAATATTTTTCTACAGGAAATTCCCTTAAAAATTAATGCTTGGGATTGAATTCCTCTCTGATAAAATACGTCGACAAGATGTCGTATTTCCTCGTGAAAGCTATTCAATTTCTCTCTGAATTACACGCTATACGATATGTACGATTTGAATTATTCGATATGTGTGGTCAATTTTGATAATGCAGGAGATCAATCGGTCTACTTCCTCGATGTTGATGGGAACCACGGGATTTTGTAAAATTTTCTTTTTAAACCTTAAGTTTGCACATCTCTGCGTTCAACATTGTTAATTTTATTTCTGGTTTTATTGGATCGTTTTCAAGCCTTCCATTGATATAATTTCATTATATTCAGCATTTATTTTTTGAATTGGTTACTATTTTGATATTCCATAGTCAAACTTCGCATTGAAATACTCTATTGATTCCATAGTACTTATATTTATGTAAAGGATATAATATAATATAATATAATATAATATAATATAATATAATATAATATAATATAATATAATATAATATAATATAATATAATATAATATAATATAATATAATATAATATAATATAATATAATATAATATAATATAATATAATATAATATAATATAATATAATATAATATAATATAATATATTATAATATAATATAATATATTATAATATAATATAATATAATATAATATAATATAATATAATATAATATAATATAATATAATATAATATAATATAATATAATATAATATAATATAATATAATATAATAAAGATTTGCACATGGACTGTTGTTGAACCGTTCGATTTATTTGCCGAATATTCCATCATATTTCTAAAAAAGTAAATTATTTCTTTCATTTTCATCATCAAATATATTTTCGTAGAAAAACTTTACATTTACACAGAAATCGACCGTAAATTACCTCACTTCAATCTTCCTTATCTCACTTTAACTTAGGGGGCACACTTGCTGTTTGCCTGCTCCTATGTAAGCTCAAGGGCAACCCTCAAAGGAAAGAATTTCACTATGAATTTCAGCGGTGTAGGGATTAAGGGATTTAGGAAAGCGGCAGAGTTTACCCGCCGACATCTTTAGCACTCTCTGCCGGATGGTACCGATCAGGACCACCGTCAAGGGAGACATCGATCCTTTGATGAATGGGGTTTCGCCCTTCAAATTGCATGCTGGGGAACCCCTCCCTCTGTTCTGCTTTCTTTGGCCGGTGTTTTCCGAAAACTATAAGAATGATAACGTATGGTAATCTATTCCCTTCCAGAACGTTGGAGATATTGGTAATTTATTAACCCGTTCGAAAAGGGTCGAAGCGGAGAAGGAAATTAATATTCTATCCGTCTGGACCCTTATCCACAATTAGGCATAACGCATACTCTTCTCTCTTGGCCCTTGCTGTTTTTCTCGTGCTTTCAGTTCCTATACGTCAGAGTTTATGTTCCTACGAGTAAAAACCTACACGAACTTCTATGGTTAGCTTTTAAATTGAAATAAAAAATTGAAAAAAAAACAAGTTGAAATCGACTGAATTTTATGAATAATGCATATACGATACACGATTACAGAGTAAAATAATGACAGGATCGACTAATTAGGTACCATTAATACAAATATAACAGATATAGGCTTCCAATATAGATTACGCACTGCATTATAAATGGAAGAAGTACTATTCATCCCTCTTTCTCTTTCTCGGAACTTCATAACTTATTAAGGCCGCCTCTCATTGTTTTCTGTATAATTGTGAATTTACACTTTTCATTACTGATTATACTGTTGATTTTACACTGTTTTTCCCAGGGCTAGTTTCATGCAATCATCAGCCCTGGAGCGGGAGTTATAGTTTCCTCTTATCAATCTTGCCCTCCGTTTTTCATTCTCTGGACCATTAAATTTGAAACTACCTCAAAGCAAAAGTTGATTATTAATTTGACTTGTTTAATGATTGCCGACATTTAATCACTAAATTTAACACACTTTTGAAAAGTAATACCAGTAAAATAAAATAGTTTAATTGGATGAAACCGATAAGAGCGGGATATCTCATACCAGATGTCTTGGACTTACCGCTTTTCCCTTGATTTCGAGACGTGATAGCTGGAAGAATTCCTTGGAATAAAGACTTCTCTTTGAGTTGTATAGAGCCCCATAGTTTTTTAAATCCACCCCATAAGTGGCTATTTTTTCTGTGAGATTTGAACTGGTGAAAAAGTGGTGCAATTCCATCCACAAAGGGCATTAGGCCGTCATCTCTAGTATACCCCCCTGAAGCGACTTACCGTACGAAGCATTCCCTTGTTATTTAAATTTTTATTTCACGACGTTATTTGCCTCTTCTATGAATTTTAACTACGAATTTTACTAAATTATTCATGAATTATTACCATGGTTACTTTTACGTGCTGCTGTATACCGACATACTGAATACGGCCTGAATACTAACGATGAATGAAGCGAGGTTATAAAGGGGGGAAACCCTGATGTGATAAAAAGTGGTGCGGAGATATGAGGTAGGAAATGAAGAATTACATCCAGAAAGGAAAAGTGAGGAAGATTTAAAGAGAGAAAAGGGGGAGTGGAAAAGGGAGTGAATGGGAGGTCGTGGCGTAGCCATCGGAGATGTAAATGCTAAAAGCATTATTACAGCTCAAGGGAATTACGCGTGTGGATGAGAAGCAAACGAGAAACTTGTCCATAACGAGCTGCGAGACAGCGAGGAACGTAAAGCGCGGGAGGAGGAGAAAAAAAACAAGGAAAGTATTATATGCAGATGAGATAAGTGGGACCTCGAAACGAGTAAGAACGGGGAAAATGAGATAAGAGCCCTCTGATGAAAAAAATAGAAGTCGAGGCGGAAGACCTGAATAAACAACGAAGTGCAAAAGAAATGAGGAGTGAAGAGCAGCAATTCCCATGGTGAACTTAAAGGGAACGTATGCAAATGAGGGGAACAGGCAAACAGAAGCCAACAGGTAAAAAGTTGGTGCAATCGGATTGTAAATATGGTGTCGGAGCACACGAGATATGTCGTTAAATTACGCTGATCACACACGAGTCACGCAAAATCAAACAAGAGGATGAAAGGGTCCCTTTAGCCGCACTAATGTCAAAGCTGTGCCATAGGAAAATATGGGTGAGGGAAAGAAATGATAGCGCGACCTACTTTGCTTTGAATTAAGGATTTGCAGGAAAAAATCTCATAACATTTTTAAGGAGTACACTCTAAGTTGATGTAGTGAATACAGTGTTTGAATGTGGCAGTAATAATATAACATAATTCCCTAGGGAATATCACTGGATATCATCTAAATATACTTCAACGGTCCTAAGTATATGAAAAAGTTCAAAACCCTCTGTTTATGTAATCTATTTAAGTATTAATTAATCTTTTGTGAATAAAATACTTCTAATATTTGATATCTAAATCAATAATTAGGTATGGGGATATTATTATAAGACAAATTAAATAATGATAATTTACCTCTAATTACACTGGCCAACAAAAATGGATTTTTTTCTGGTTACAAGATGAAATTAGTTAATTATAGCTTATTTTGTGTCAATAAACACGAATCTGACATTCAAATCTTTTCCTCAGCTCTTGTTTCTTTGATATCTGATGTCTTTGATGTCATTATTTTATAAGGCAGAAGTTCATATTCGAACTTCTATATACAGATGTTGGAAATTGACAATTAATTATCTGTCAATATTATTCCTGGATAAAATTAATTTACACTTTGTTCCCTATAAATATTCTGTGTAAACTACGATTTTATGGATATTTTAATGTCAAAAACATCAATTTTAGAAGTACTTAATCATAAACCACGGGTTGATGCGCATACACATCATACTAAATCTATTAAATGAGATAACACTCGACATCAACTTGAAGATGGTCACGGATTTTTCAGCCGAAAAAGCTGCAGATGCTGTCTAAATTAAATGACTGAAAATCCAGTAAGAATGAATTATGAAATAAATCAAACAACTTTGTAATTTTCCACGGATTTTTAATTTGCTACCGGTTACGTAAGAAGTTCTTACATTTCCAGGCCTGAAGATGTAAGAACTTCTTACGAAACCGGTAGCAAATTAAAAATCCGTGGAAAATTACAAAGTTGTTTAATTTATTATGGATTTCCACAAAGTTTCAGCAGATCATATTGATTTCATGAATTATGAACATCATTCTCCGGAAAAGGAACAAGTCAATGTTCCTTTATATTTATAATTATCATCTGAGAAAATTTGAATATAAAGAAAGAGCAAGGTTACAATCATTTACGATTAGAGAAGAAGTTTTCGTTAATATTCTGTTAAGTATAAATGGCTTTAAACAATTAAGAATCGAATAAGACTTGCTTTGTATTGCTTTTAAAAGTTCAATGAAGTTACGGCTGATACAATTGGCTACAAAATTCAAGAACAAGAATTACTTTTCATTGAGGGAATGAAAGAACAGTCTATCGCTGTAGGCTATGACATAACATTCAGACGGATCAACAATCCAATTAAGTTGGATCTTTGTGACATGAATACGTTTCCAACAAGTTTTAGTGGTGGATGCGGGGGTTGTTGATGAGATGGATTTTCTTGGGATCGAGTAACTTCAAGGTTTTCATTAACATTTTAACTTATATGAAGATTCATGCCGGCTAGTCTCCCATAACATTCAATTACAAGGGTAAAATTTCAGCTAATCATTGTTTAAGGGTTGAATTTATCCCTCTACACAATTCAGAAAATAGCTCTATGAAGAAGTTTTAGTCTAGAAAACCTTATCTAGTACACGGTGGATAATCTTCAAGAGAGGCATAATTAAAGATACTGGTGCAAGTGTGCTATGATTAAAGGGGTATGCAGAGACGCTTTTGGCAATAATGCATCCCTCGACACCCAAGCGAATTCGGAACTTGCCGAACTCCCTCAAAGACCGTGCGTGGGCGTCGCTCTGTCCTCCCAGAAACTTGCGTTCCTTCTTCCGAAAGGGAAAGGAGATAGTTAATTCCTCATCAAAGAGCGACGGGTTCTGTTTGAAGTGCAGCGGTCTTTAAACAGTGTGGGAGTTACAATGAAAGCTGTAGGGAGTTAATTTGTGCAAGATCGCCGAGGATAAATTGATTCTGCACCAAATCACTAATGCACTTCACAAACTTCTTCCTCCTCTATGTTTATAACAGGAAATTAATTTGATTTTTTCATCGTTAGTTGAAGCGTTGGTTGAAGCACTGCAGCATGCTACATTTTCTAAGGGAAGGTTGCGTCGAAATTTAGTTCTATATTTTTCGTTTAAGTATACGATGGTGATCAGTTCTTCTTATTATTTAATATTTAATCAAATAACTTTATTCGACTAAAATTTATAATGAAACAATTTCATATTAATATTTAAATGAGCCATTTAAATCATAAAACAAGGACATAATAAGGGGCTCCTTAAAATTTCTAAATAAAAATAATGTTAATTTTAAATGTGAGATTCCAAAAGGGTAAGCCTAAAATTATTCGGTTAAACAGGATCTTAACTCTGCCTTCTAATCATCACAAAAAATCAGTAGAATCTTTTATATAATCAATATTTATAGCAAAGTTTGATATTGATCTACATCTTTAAAGTATTTGCGTAGAAAAATCATATGCAATGCTGTGGAAACCATATTATGAACGATAATGGCCGACCATTGCAGTTCATTTGCGTATCTTGAAGTGTGGAATTAGAGAGATCTGTATTATATAAATAGTGACTCAAACATAAAGAAGTCAGATTTGGAATCCGGAGTTAATTGTCAGCCTTTCTTGCCGTGAAGGATTTCAGTCCTCTTTTTCTGAAGCCCGATTTCCCCGTGAATGGATTTAGAGGATAATTCACTGCTTCACTAATCACCAGAGCTTCTATGAAATGGAGTGAATGCATTTTAAGTTGAAAGGCTATTTGTAGAAAATCCAAGAGCACTGGTAGTTTCTAAAGCTACGATTAACGATTCCATCATTAGCGTGCGTAGCTTCTTTTACAAGCCTCGATCCCTTTCATCGCTGTTAATGATTCCCACGCTCTCTAATAGAACACAAGTTATCCTCTTTCTCTACGCTTTACCTCAAATTCTTTATTCCCACCCTTTGGATACTTATCTCGCAGGTCGTTTATGTGTAATCAAAGATGAAGCAACGGACCGATGACTTTTCCTTTAGTTGATAGTATCTCATACTCAATGTAAAGAGCAGACCTGAAAAGCCCACACGAAGGATAGGGCCGCATGAATACGATCGCGGGCTTTAAATTAAAAATATAGGGAAATGAAGATTACTTTCATTATTTACAAGGTTAATTAAAAAATTAATTAGCGGATGAACATTTACTGTGATACATAGCATTGCATTCAGCAACTAGAATTTTATTATTTGGAATAAAATGAGAGGTAGTAATTGGAAAATGTTTCTTCAAGAACCTATTTTTGATTTTCGCCTTTCGTCGTGAAATTCATTACCGATATTTCCAATTAACTCTGAAGCAATTGCGGGTCACAGAGTAAAATCTAGAGGGTCGCATATGGTTCAGGGGTTAATAATTTAACCTAGCGAAACATATGTGCGAAAAATCTAAGGTAAAGTAATTAAAAGCTCGGATTCATAAAGCGTGCTAAAACTAGATGCGATAAAAAGGTTATAGAAAGGCATAATTTCACCATGGTCTGCCTCAATTGGAATATGCGGAAATTATGTGGGATTCTTCGTATGAAAAGTGTTCCCACGAAATCGAGAAAAAGGAGCTCAAGGCAATACGTTTTGTTAAGAAATCGTGTAGTAAAAAACAAGCACTACAAAAATACTCTCAGACGCATGTTAGGAATCCTTGAATGAAAAGAGATTGGAAGCTAGTTTGCGACTATTTAATAAATTCAGAGCATTTCCAGGTTTGCAAGGTACGTAATCAGTACTGCGTGATGCCCCTGCTATTCGACTACGAACGTAAAATAAAAGATGAACACACTGATACAAGTCGTTCAAAGGAGTCATTTTCTCCACAAACGATACGCGATAACAACGAGCTAAGGAAGTAGCTCGAGCACTCGGTGTATAAACCCTGCCATATGCCAAACTGTAGCCTGTAGGGTATTAAGTGAAGATTTACATTGAAATATCAATTATTCTTATATATTATATCAGTTTTAGATGGCCAGCGCATTTTTCCTTTCACACTCCATCAATGACAAAGTATTTGAAGGAGAAAGTTTCTCGTTTCCTCGTAAAGATAGACCAATAAACGAAAAATACATCATTTGGTAAAAAAATCGAGTTAAAACATGAATTTTCCCATAGAATTTCGTTACTGAATATGTAGATATCGATATCTATCGGTAAAAATTGGGTATATCGAAACGGACACTAATACCCTATATCCCACAGAAATACAGGTGAGCAAACACTCCAATCACTAAAAACGAATACAAAAACATTGAAACATACCTAAGAAAACTCCTTTCTAAAGAATGTCGCGCAAAATTTTCGCACGGGGAAACTGACGTAACAAAATTTCAAGACTTAAAAGTATGTACAAGGAAAATTCGGTATTCAAGAAATGAATTTCATCTTCCCTCCGAACAGAATCTTAGAACACATTCGTCGGAAAATTCCGGAACCATGTACTGAGTCATCGCCGTTGAAAGTAAAGTTGCATCAATTAAGGCGTCAGACTGTTAGACAGGGTCCCGAAGGTAAGCACCGCGTCGATCCAATGAAAGGAGGACTTCTTTGTCGCAGTCTCGGGAACAAAGAACTTCCTCCTAATCTTGGGCGATGGAAAGCGCGAGAGTTGCCACGAAATTGGATTACTCAAGAGGGTTAAAGCACCCGTGGGAAATCAGGAAGTCGTTTTGCCT
This sequence comes from Pachydiplax longipennis, assembly GCA_036926295.1. Taxonomy (NCBI): domain Eukaryota; kingdom Metazoa; phylum Arthropoda; class Insecta; order Odonata; family Libellulidae; genus Pachydiplax; species Pachydiplax longipennis. The sequence goes on from JAVFKF010000015.1 coordinate 43,049,824, forward strand.
CTTCGAGTTGACTGAAGTTGGCCCACGTGATGCCTAAGTATTCAGTAAAGATCGCTAACGAGAGGTTTTAAGGTACCTGAAAAGCTCTTCAAAATTATTTTCAGCCCATTTTCATAAATTTGAGTTGAATCCCCAAAGGTAGGAATTGAAAGACGACGATGCTTGTCTTCGGCTGAATGCTTCCCGAGAAATGAGATGTGTCAAATGTGATGGATGAAAAAAGATTAAATTTTGGGAATGAAAGCTGAATTCATTCAGGATCATTTAGATCTTGAGAGGAGAAAATGAAAAAGTGGTGGCGAAAACATAATATGCTACTTTTTACCTATAGACATATGCCTAGTGATCCAAACAGCGACTTTATAATATATTTATTTGCAATTTACTAATTATGGGACTCTGACAAGCTTTACCACCTTTTTTGGATACTCTTATTCTTACCTCTATTCCATAAATCTCAAAATAATTGATTTGAGTACTATAGTAAAGATTTTATTGGAAATTAATAGAGAAGTTTCTAAAGAGATTCCGACTTTATGACTCCATAATTTCTCACTGTTTTCAAGTTTCACTCACAAGTTTTTTCATAGTGTGAGCATTATGTGTCAGTAAACTGAATTATATTCAAAGATAACAAATTTTAGCTATAATTAACAGTAGCTATCCTTGCAACAATACTCATCTAGCTATATAAAATTCCCAAAATATTGAAATTAAAAAATGAATAACTAGGAAATAACGTTTTCCTACTTATTCCACTGAAGAAGAGCTTAATGTGGTTAGAAAGGCTTTCTCAGCTCCAAAGGTTGATTATTTACGTTTCCCCAAGGTATCTTTCATGTCTTAATATCTTAATCATGTTCATATTGAAATCGATATAGTCAGGCGTTACTTTGTCGAAAGCCACACCAAAGAAGAAAAGAAACTTTGTAAATTTCCCACATCAACTTTAATCATGCAACCGGTTGTTTTGCGAAAGAGGTCTCATAGTTATAATTTGAGGGGAAGTTTTACTAAATTTCCTTTCTTCCATGTTCATACTAGCGAGGAAAAGCGATTGATTAGTATCATATGGTAGAAATTAAATATTAATAATTAATTTCACAGTAATCTTAATATAAATAGTAATTATCGAAAAGAATAAAGGATTAGAGGCCTATTTGCTAAAGATCCTCAGTTGTATCAAATCTAGAAGAACAAGAAGATTCAAGACAAGAGGGAAACACTGGAAGAAATATACATAAAAATGGAGAAGAGGAAGTGAAAATAAAAAGGGTATGAAAAGAGGAGTCCCAGAAAAGGAAAAAATGATAGAAATTCGATAGTGAATATAAAAAGAAACGGTCAACTTCTTCGAATCTTATAAATTTCATAGTGTTTATTTATCGTCTGAGGCTAGGATGACAATCCTCCGGAATCGATACTTTTCTAGAAGCTATAAAAATGTCAAAAGTTTTATTAATTCTTTCACAATGACTGATATCTGAAATTCAATCTTTTGGGATCCTTTGATGAAACTTTCTCATTGGGAGTCGTTTTGAGGATTCAATTCTCTTATTCTTTAAAGATGTTAGAAAGTGATATTAAAATGTTTTAAGAACATTCTGATCATCAGGTTTTCGAATCCAGAGAGAAAGTTATTGAACTCTTATTAATGAAGCTACTGATGACAATTATTTACATTAATATATAGGAATAAATTTGGCTTCCAGAAATAAAAATATGTATGTTTACTTATAATTAATTTTGGCTGATTTCCTACTAACGTAAATACTGATATTCACAGATACTATATCCTTGGATTCGCGATAACTTATATTTTACATCATAAGTTTACTTCTGTAGTTAGTCAAATTAAATTAAGTTGTATGTTAGTCATATTGTATTACAAAGCTGGTATAAAAATAAAAATACAGAGTTATAAGTAATCATAAAATCATTTGCATGTTTCTCAACGTATCCAAAAGTAAAGCCGTGCATTTTTTTTCAGGAAAAGTAACTCTGATACAATTTACGCAAGTTTCAAATCTAGAAACTGTGAATAGTACTGTCGACATTAAACTGGGAAAATAGAGCTCGAAAAAATTATTAATAGCTCGTAAAATGCCTCCAGAAGTTAATTGCATTATTAAGGATGGAAAGTTATATCAAAGATATATCATCAAGGTGAATTTTTTTGACTAAATCGGAAATCCATTGATCAAGGCAAATAAACACGAATAAATGAATACTATAAATCCTGGACTACATCCATGTCGTTGTGGGGCTTGCGTGTTCCCATGACCTTGAGAGCTAAACTTGCTGGAATTATGTTCCTGGTAGGGTTACCCTTGCCAAAGAGGTCAATAGGCAGGGACCAGACTAAAGATAGTCCACGCAGCGTCTCAGTGAGGTGGCTACGAAGGCGTCTGTATCTTAATGGGGCGACCATTATGAGTGATGGTGTCTTGTTAAAAATACTACTGAAGAAGGTAATACAGAGACCTACTCGACTTATTGTCCCTAGATTACAATGTTTCAGAATAATTTTATTAGCAATGTCTTAAACGGGACTCCGCAGTGTCGCGCATGGCAACGTTGGGCATTAGCCCTCTCGTTCGTCATTCCACAAAATCCTTACCCAACTTAAATAGGAAAGAGGATGGACAGGGAAATGAGGGTGGGAATCTGGAATATAAGGACGATGCTTAGCAAAATGAAGTTAGAACACGTAAAGATGGAAACGAAGAGGGTCAACATTGATATACAAGGATTATGTTCATTACGGTGGAGGGATGGGGGAGAATTTCTAAGCGATGGTATGAGAGTAATTTCCTTGAGGAAATGCCATCCAGAGGGGTTTTGTAGTTGCGTTAGAGAAGAGAGAGGGAGAAGCCGTGATATCCACCGTGCTAATAAGCGACCGGGTTATTTCAGTAGAGGCAAAGGTTGAGCCAGTACACACTGTGATGGTTCAGGCGTATTTGCCCACAAGTGATTACAGTGAGGATGAAATAAACTTTGTTTATGAGTGAATAGAGGAGGTTATAGGAAGAGTTTAAAGCCGTAAAAATTTAAATGTAGTGGAATACTGGAATCCGGTAGTTAGACAAGGAGGGGGAAGAAGTGGCTGGATTCGGACTAGGAAATAGAAACGAGAGAGGGCAGGAATTAATAGACTTTTGTAGGATGAATAACCTCTGTACCATTAACACTCTTTTAAAGCATTAAAACAGACGAAGGAACAACATGAAAAAAGCAACAGGATACAGATAAGTGCTAAATTGATTAAATTTGGGCAATGAAATGGTTTAGAATTAGTGTACAAAAATTACGAAGTTATCCTGATGCTTATGTAGACTCGGATGATAACTTGGTAGTGATGACGATTAAGCTTAAATTAAAAAAGATCTTTCTTCTAAAAAAAGACAACTAAATAGAATTCAGAAGCCCTCAGGGATTGGAAAGCTGGAGGGAATAAAGGGACTGTTTGCAAGGCACTAGAAGGTAAAGAAAGGAAACCTAACATAGACGAGAGATGGGAAAAGATTAAAAGCAGTTTTAGGATAGGGTCCAAAGAATTATTGGAAGGGTCAACCAAAATAAAATTAGGATACTCTGGAGGACAGTAAGAATGATAAATGGGGATTGATAAATGAAATTTTAAATAAAATGATAAATAAAGTGGAATAAAGAAAATAGAAAATGGAAAACACTGAGCATGGGCGTAGAATGTATAGGGCACTAAACTACAAACCGAGAATGAGAAAGGAAACATACAGGACGAGGGAACAGCGGTGGAATACAATGAAATGCAGTAAAATAGAGAAGTTGAATGAAAGTAGGAGGGTCGACCTATTGTATAGAAAGGTGAAACTAATGACGGGGAATAAAATTCTTAGTAGAATGGCCACTGTAAAACATAGCAGAGAAAACATCTTATGGGACCCAGCTAGCAAAAGGGGACAGTGGGAAGAATATGCCGTGGAACTATGGAAAAGGCGAAGTAAGGGTAAGCAAACAATGGTAAGGGTAAACAATGAAGCATACCAATATATTAATAGAAAGTAAGTAGTTGAAAAAGACAATATTGAACCTGGGATATTAGACAGTAAAATCGACAGGATGTTTCGTGATATGAAGGGGGTGTGGATCAACGGGTGTGGACGACATTCCAGTTGAATTCTTCGAAAGCATAGGAAAAAGAATATTTCTACAAAATATATAGGGAAATTTATGATGAAGGAAAGTGGTCCGAGGGTTTTACTAAGGTGATCCTGATTCTGTTACTGAATAAGATAATCCTAGAGATTTCAGGGATTATTGCATAGTTAGTTTAATTTCTTACGCGGAAAAATTTATTTTGAGAATACAGGGAAAAATTATGATGAATCGAAGAAAACTAGTTCGGTTTCCAGAAAAGAAAAGAAACATACTATGCAATGGGATAGTAAGGGTACTTGCAGAACGAATTCTGTAATTTAAGGAGGATGTATATGCGTATCTTTTGTCGATTTTAATAAAGATTTTGATAGAGTCCAACTAATAAGATTGTTGGCAATATCGACAAAAAATTGATTTGGGTTGAACTCAAAAGGTAGGCATTTATGTACTTGGCGTTTTAGAGAATTTTACGAATTTTGGAGGTAGTGGAATTTTGACAAGCATACAATTTTGCAAGAACGCGAACAAAAGAACAGAAGCTCTTGTATCTTCTATGTTAGATGCCGCTATCGACCATCGACAGTATTTTGCCCGCTCAATTGAGAAGAAAACGAGTATCCAATTCTGAAACACACGGAGATGGCTGTTCTTTGGAACTCAGGAGACCAGATGGTTTCGACTGTTTCTATTTTTCTTAATATCTCCTGCGCCTTCTCCGCCTCAGACATCTGAATGGAACCCTCTCTATCTCGCAGCCAACAGAAAATCCTTGGAGGAATATTTCCAAATTTTTACCCCACTCGCTCCATTTAATCCATTTCAATTTCGGGCACGGAATACATTTTTATATTTGATCTCAATATTAGATAGTCCCTTCATTTGCATGATGCTCGACGTATATCCTAGATGAACGATAGATAACGTCTTTCTTACCCTTCTGAGAGCCATCTTTAATTTGAATCACTGGAATCTACTCTTTGCAAGAAGCAAAAAAGATTATCCGAGTCGGCTTGTCGGCAGAAATTGTCCGAGAAATAGTCGGCTTTCCTTCAAAAATAATAGAGGGGATAATTTGTGAAGGAAAAACTAGCAAAAATTAATTGAAGTGAAATACCAATAATTCGCATATGTTTATATAAAAATGTTAGCTGCAATACCATGCTATGTTGCAAAAATACAATACAATAAAACGAATAAAACATGTATTATGACATTCATGCTTGCTAATTTTCCAAATTTCTCAACTGATGTATCATCGAAACTCTCCGTATTAAATGTAAAATAGTACGTTGCATATTTTTATCAAATGGTACACAGTGCCATAAAACCTATGAGGTTAGAATACCATTGAAGATTTTATTTTTTATTAGAATAACCATCAAATTCTGTGATAAATTCAATGATATAATATAATGGTTTAAACCAAGAATCAACTATTCAAAATTATCACCTTTGGTATTGCGTAATTGGAATGGCTATAAAACTAAAACTACTCCTCTATCCTCTATATGAAATTAACCAGTTACAGAGTAGAAAACTGAGATTAGCAATAAAATAGCTCAGGATATGTTTTTCTAACTAAACGATTGTATCAATTGAGCATAGCATCTTTACTCTTATTACACTTAGCAATTGATTTTCAAATGGAAGAAGTGCTCGTTTAATCTCAAAAAAGAAAGTTTAATTCTACGCAAGTTAAAATAATAAGGTTTATTAGGAAAGTGGTAAAAATCTTTGTAAATGATGTTTATTTATAATTCCACAAGATGAGAAGAATTTCATCTAGAAAGACAATCTTTATTAATGCAAAAGGAGTCAAATTTATCTTTGAAATACATTTTCCATGCCAGAGACGTGAAGAATTCTATGCGGATGAAAAGGTTGAAAAATGAACCATCTATTGGAAAAAGCTCTTGCGTTCGACCAATGCCTTTGGAATAGCTTTGCCTTACAATAAACATTCTGTTTTTTCTTTTCAGCTGTTTCCTATCTCTTTTGGCACTGGATTCCCTTCCAGCTGACGGGCTTCTTCTGGAAAAATAAGCTTGAGGATCTCAGTAGCAAATGAAAACCTTTTGTTAATCTTTATAAAGCGGAAGTTCAAAACCAAGGTAATGTCTATGCATGTGAAAATCTCCTGATACTGGGATGATTTTAAAAATTTCAATTTCTGATTGGATAAAGTGGACATAATTCAATAGGATTCAACACAAATTGAAAATTAAATCTTAGAACGGTTCTTCTTAAAAAGAAAACCTTCAGTGATAACCGACTGCTGTGAAGTATCATTGTTTTGGGTATATTAAAAAATGTTATTGTTTATCTACATATTTTCAATAAATTTATCTCTGCTATTAAATTTTGAAAGAGGAATTTTGATCTTGATTAATCGAAATATCATTGAAAATAAAAAAGAATTCAAAATTACATTGACAGCATTTCATAGATTCTGTTATTTTCATTGGGAAGTATGAATATTGGAATGAGTTCTGCGTATGACCTTATTAGTAATAAAACATGCAACACGTTTTTCGCAGACATGCTAATAAGTAAGAGTGTGTATATCTCTTTTAGTAACTATTTAATTCAATAATAAAAGAAATTCCTTTTTATTTAATTTCACGTTTACCTCGATCTTTCTCTTACCTCCTTGTTTAAATATTTCTCTATAACGTTCACGTTTCATATCCGTTTTTACCCAGCTTTTTGGAGGAAATGATCTATCTTTATTTTATCATTTGTTTTTATTATCTCATGAGTCACTCAATGGGGTCGATTTCAGCCATACTTGTCGACGACGTTTACCAAAAAATCTTATATCTTATATGAAACATTTTTGTTACATTTTAATGCTAAATCTGAATTAATTATTTTACATCAATACCCATAAAGATAAATTTCTAAAATTTATATCTAAATTCAGGTGTTTGGCGGATCTGGGAAATTTTTCACGATTAGGGGGCAGTTAGGGACTTGTGTTCCAAATAACTCAAATAAATGATACCTTAAGAATTGCAAAATACAAGAAAATAAACTAAATTTCAACTCAATGAATTCGCAGGAAAGAAACTTTTTGATCAAACTTGATGATACTCGACCGATTACGTAAAAATTCAGGCTTGTCGGTTTCAAGGCTGGTGCAATTTTTCCATGAAAAAAAGAAGAATAACCTTACATTCCTTCTATTGAATCATTTCGATACAAACAAATCTACCACATTATTCCTTTGAGGTTTGATATTTACAATTTTGCATGTAAATCACGTTCGAGGAAATCTCAATTTCCGACGTTCGTTACCATCGGAAGCGTATGGTGCAAACAGATTATCAATTGATTCATTTCAGTGCTGTGGATATTGATAAGAGTTGCGCATTATCAAATATTACCGCTACTCACTTTCAGAAAATCCTCGTCCGATGACATATTCTCAGACACATAAATTAAAATTGTCAAATTCGGATGATTAAAGTGGTACAGAAACAAATTTCACCAGTCGCGTCAATCTTTTTAGTAAGAGACAAAAATAACACGGCGGGAAGTATTATTTCAGTCAACCTCGAATTTTTGCTTGAAAATCCCGTGGGGAATCTGAAGGAGAAAATCAAGGGGGGGATTTGCAACGCCGTGGGACGAAATGTCCTTTGAGGATCGGGTAATTATGGAGATCTCGAATTTCAGGGATGTAATTAAAAGAAAACAGTCTGACAGAGAAGATCGAAACTGAACCAAGCAATGGAGTGTGGGTAGAAGAGTGACAGAAGATGGATGTTTCAATCTGGTGAATTGCATATCTTTTGAAGCGGTGGAATCGATCAGATTTCTCAGCGTGAATTTATGCGGATGAAAATCCTGTCTCTTTTGGTAGTCTCTTATTTATTAGAGAGTTTAAATTTATTCAAATAACGGTATTAATCAATCTTTCTACCATGACTCGTTATTTTGAAGCGTATTCAGTGAAACCATGAGTTAAGTCAAACCAACCCAGGGTGCAAAAGTGAAAACCATGAGATAAATAGCGTTTATTAAAACCGATAGTCGGAATAAGATTGTTCATCAATTCAGAGCAATCGATAGAAGGCTGGATTTTCAAAGAGAGAAAAACATGACATTATTGAGGTATTATCATGGTCATGATTCATCATCATGATTCATCGACGTAATTTATCATCATGATATCATCAAGGCTTCATCCCCTAAGATTGATAAAGAGGGGTGGAGAAATCTGTAATACAACTACACTTTAACACCATAAATTATTCGATTCATTATAAAGTTTCAAATTTTTTCCTTAATTCCGAATAAATACCGTATATACCTTAATAATAGTCGAATTTTTAAGTTCATATTTTTAGTCTTGGTGTTAGAGGTCACCTTTTATATGCATACTATATTTTCAGGGGAGAAATTTATGCCTGATCTGGGTTGAAATTTTAAATAGTATAGATAAAAAGAGAAAAGAAAGTAAGACAAGGAAAAATAGGTTAATTAAATTACTGGAGAAGTACTTTTGCATAGGCGAAACCTCCGATAGTAACTACAACGTACGGCAATTCGTTCCAGGTCTGTGCAACTAAAACTTTTCTTTAGTTCTCCCTACTTTTTATGGACATCTTAACAGAGAAGTGCTTCTACTTTGTGGCTGCCAGAAAGTGTAGGTCGAGTAGCATGTATGTCATGCTCTACTTAGACACCTAGGCTGTTATTTACACAAATTAAATTATTACATAAATAACACAAAAATCTAGGATTGACTTTTATTGATAATAGGCGAAAGATTATAGATTTCTGGTCACGAGTCGACGTTTAATTGTAATTGAATGTTATTGGGTAAATACGATAATTAAGATTAATTCTTTATCTCCTCTCTCGTAACAATGACTGGGATGTGTTTCATAATACAGCCCGGAAACGTTAATTTTAAACTATTGAAAATTAGAGAAACTCCTTCGCTGCTAAAGTGTCTACTTACAGAATAATTTGGGTTATTTTAAATAAATCCTGACTTTAGTCAAGATGGAAGAACTATCCTTAACGATCCTTTTCCTGAGGACGTAGTTAAGGTCTTAAGGTCGTTATTAAGGCGAGATTGAGACTAAAAAGTTAATGTATTTTGGCAAATTATTTTTTTACTCTTTTAAGTAGAGCGAGCGATAAAAATTGTTCATGCAACCCTAAGCTATGTAAAGCTAAGAAACAGGCGCAAACTTTCTTCTGGTTAGATTATGGGTTTATAAAGCTATAATATGATAATTTGCCTCTACCGCAGAAATGAGACTCCCATAGAAAAAAAATCGTCATCTCAGAGATATTTTCATACGAGAATCTGTTTAGGTAAGAAACCGTGGATCGTAATATTTTTACTGTTATCGTTCTTTTAGCACCCAATAAAACCCGTGCTCAATCCGTTTCATGGCTGAAATTTTGATGCAGGAAAAGATGAAGGAGAATTCGTGGAGCGAGAGTCATAGCGGGTCTGTTTCCAAAATGAATTTGTCGTTAAAAGGAGGAATGGAGGCAGAATTCAGAACTACTCTGGAACATAATTGCGGTCTGTGAGCAATTTCGTTTACTTGAAATCCATGCTAATCTATTTTAATTACCAACTACCTTGCCCGTAGATATCGGAAGTAGAGAGGTATTTCTTGAATTTACTCTTTTCTTCACAGACGTTGCATAGTGAGTTACATATTGTTCTGAATTATATTATTATAGAAAATAACGTATTTTTATAATTCCAGAAAAAAGTTCGCTGTGCTTTGATTATAAATTAATAAAATTATCTATAAACCCGTCGGAAAGTTATGGAGAGCAATAATTCAATCTTCTAACTTTCAGAAGATAGATGAATTTATTGCTTAAATTGAATTTCCTCCAGATATTCTCAAGAATGATTTAATATTCCTTTGATATGCCAAAGAAAGACGTGATATCAATCGAAAATTTATTTATAAATGGAGTTTATGCAAATATTTCTCCGAACGGTGAAAACAAACTTCTTAATAGAAATGGTTTCACCAAGAGGTGAAAGTCATATCTCGTCTAGTTAATTTCAATACTTGCGCCTGGTTAATTTAATTTCCTCTCAGTTCTATTTATTTTGAGTAAATTCTTTTGCTGCCTTCTTTATACTCTTATTTCCAAGCGAAAATTCTCCCCCTCCTTAGGTAAGAGGAACCTCTTTGGGAGGATAGGATTTTTTTTCTCAATGAAAATCATTTTTAGAATTGAATTATATGATTATTTTCCAAAAAGCTCTCAGACTTATACTGCCAATAGAGAATACATTTTTCATCATTGATTGAAGAGAATGAATAATTTGCCCGAAGGAGTTTTTGGGATTTTCCCTAAAATCACAAGCAGTTTTAAAGCAGAATATGTAGATCGTGCATGGATGAGTAATCTAGATATTGACGAAGTGCAGGAGTAGGGGATAGCCTGGTATGGTGAAGTAGGTTAAGGAATAGATCACGCTACGGCAGCCGTAAAGGCCTACCAGGTAAAATACTTTGATATGAAAAGTGAGGAACAACCAACAATTGTAATCAATACCTTAATACTAGTCTTTCTGTAACAAACGGATTATAATTAAAAAAGGAGTTATGAAATTATTATAATGCCGAGAATGTTATATGGTGTACCGATCTAAGAAATATCATCGCATAAATAATATTTTTCATCCAAAGAAGGAGATTGATAGCTTAACTCACAATGGATGTATCTTTACTAAAGTTGTCTTAGATTTTTTGTTTTAAATAATAGGCGTATGTTATCGATGTCTTGTATACGTCAATCTTTGAGGATGTTTCACCGAAAACAACGAGCTATAAATGATAGAAGTGTTTTTAAAAACTTAAGCAAAGGTGTGTTGTAAGGAGTGAATTAAACATTCAAAACTTTTTGATTCATTTTAATATCATAAAATTTGGATGGATTTTCTTGATTTGAATTTTGGATTTGCCGATGCAATCTACTACGACCTTAGGAAATGGGTAAGTTAATTTTACTGTGAGTTTAGGTCATTTGCCATTTTGTTTAGTAGGTAATTGATTTTTGGGATGAATCACACTGAATATCTAAGGGAAACTAATTGATGTATGGAATCTCGAAAATCTTTTACCATCTAGATTTGAAAAAGTTAAAGATTATTTTATTTTTGCTTATACGAAAGAATTTCTATATTATAATTAGGTACCACTAACAATGTTAAATTTTTATAAACGTTATTATTCAAGAATATATTAAAATTATACATGTCAATTCAAATTGATTACGAAATGAAGGTTAAAACGATAGATGCGTATCTATCCTGCTGTTATCATTTAAGCGAAAAATACATCTACAGACATTGTTTACGGCGTGAAAGAAGATAAAACGGTATAAGGATACAATAGGCAATTTTTATTCCTAGCAATATTGTGATCAACATACAAAATTACGGTAATTAAACGGAAATCGTGAGCTATAATGATTATGTCTAATTAAGTCAACTGAATTTCCCACAAGTTGTATTTGATACGTAACAATACGTAATAACAATATATAAGTTATGAATAGTCATGAAATAAAATATTTATAAAAAAATACGATCTCGAGGCATCAAAATCTGCGAATACGGATTGAAATGTAATATTTAGATATTTTTATCGGTTAAATATTCTTCTACAATTCAAATCTTACAGATAAGACTCTAAGTAAGCTTTCCAATCCACCAAATACTAATTAATACAAATAAAAAAGTATAGCTTTGTATATTAACCTCGTGCTATAAATATCATAATTCAAGAGAAATGTATTAATCACGTAATTTCTCTATTACTAGAATGATTCTTCGTAAGTTACAATTTCCAATAAATTTCTGGAAAATGCTAAAATCCAAAAATGTATAGGTAGGTCCAGATGGTAAATAATCCATGAAAACAGAATCAGAGAATCTTCCCATAAATATAGGGTAAACAAATGAATAATATGCAAGCGAAACCGGGGATAAATAATGAACACGGAAAAGGGAAACAGAAGGTGAGTGGAAGGTATAGAGGTAGCGAGAAAATGCACAGGCGGGGCAGTTAGTCTTTTCAAATTTTATAGCCATTTCTGAAATAGCCGAAATAGCAGAGGGTAAATTCGCAAATTCCAGTCTATTGTTGGATTCCGCTTGAAGGTAAAGCGACCGTTGGAACGGTGCACACATGCTTTTTAAAAGAGCATTTGAAACATTTTGTTTACTTACCGAATTCTCGCGTCGGAGATAAAGGGGGAATTTTATTTGTTGAATGAGACATCGATGAAAAAGCAAAGAGTAAAGAGGAATTACATTTTCAGTGATTTTCTCCTCTGGTATTTTAAATAGCTATGCCACGTATCTCATCGCGTCCTACTTTTAATAGGTATTCCACACAATTAAATGTGCTTTTTGTATTAGAAATGTTAGTTGGGAAAAGAGCTTGAGTTGTATTTTTAATCTTACCTCAAGATAAATTGCTTAGTCGATTACATTCAGTAATGGCTTTAACTACACCTTCCCTATGATTAAATCTCCTATCTGGCGTACGATTTAAAGCGGTTGGAAATACGGGTATTCATTAGTTTCCGGAGAAGGATTATAATCTATGAGCAAAAAGACTATGTCATCAATGAATATATTTCAGTTACATATACATTCAATTACATATTCACAGTTTAATCAATGAAATGTTGATTAGAATTTCATGTACCTACTGTTGCGCCTATTTATTGGAATTGGATGTACCTACTACTCCAGGTGGAAATCTGCGGCCATGCCTTTAAAGAAACTTTAATATACTTATGTATTGATTCATTTATCTATATTTAATTTTATTATTCTTCAATTTCCTTCTTTGTAGTGAAATTATCATCTTATAACTTCAGAGGTTAGATGGAAGTTTGATCTAACCTTATCGTGAGAGTAAAATAAAATAACGATAAAACAAAAATATTTCAACAGTAATAAATTTCGGGATTTCATTTTAAATAACTTTAAATGAAGATTTATTTTGTAAATTTACCGTTCAAATAATGTACACTACTTTGTTAACAATTTGCGTTTATCTCATGGTAAAATTGTCGTGACAAATTAAATTTAAAGTTAATTATATTCTCTTCACCTCGCTAAATGAAGCCCTTTTCATGAACGGGTTCATTATTTGTTTGCCTTTATGATTTTTAAGCATGGAGAGCAATTCTGGAATGAATCATGAAAATGAGTGTGAATAAACTACAGCAGAAATATGCGGAATACAAGCAAGGCAATGAGAGGTCGGTATCTGTTCAGAATTCAAATGAAGAAAATGTATGCGTGAAAAATGAAATGTAAACGCCGATGAAATATCAGCTGAATGAAAAATTTGTTTGTGAAAAATCAGAAAATAAAATTATGAGGACAAGTGGGCCACCGAGGGCAAGTCTGTTTATTATTTATTAGCTCTTATTATTTACGCTGTTAATGCATTCATATGTCGAAAGAAAGAACGCAGAGGGTAGGATTTGGTCCGCGGGACGTAGTAGGTGCTCCATTGATTTAGACGTTATTTCGAAGACAAAAAGTTAATGTTACCAAATTTTAATGATACACTGAATGTTTCTATCTAAAGATACTGTCATACATTTGACGCACCTTGATACAGGAACCCGAAATTATGAGGAAAATACCTAATCTAAATAGGTACTTAAAACTAATTTAACAATGATTAATTAGTTCAAGCGATATTTGGTGGAACTGATTCATGACCAAACGAGAAAAAAGAAAACAACATCTGAACTTATCTGACCAAAATCCATCCTTATCAGTTCTGTTCTTCCTCTCCTTCCCCCTCCTCCACCAACAACCCCCTAGTAATTCCTTCAGTATTTTCTTCCTACCTACTTCCCACTCTTCAACGTTTTCCTCCCTCTCTCAGTCAGCGCCCTCCCCTCCTGTTTTAATGTATAAATTCTGCTGTACACTTCTTCTGGTTGCCTGATGAAGAGGTAGCTTCTTCGAAACCGGTCGCATTTAAAAAGATAAACTTGTGGACTTACAATTAGTCAGATTTTGTTTTTTTCTCCTATAATAATTTAACAAGTTAGAAACAGTGAGCGCTAAGTCAGCAAGCACGAAACCAATTACGCAAGCACTATTGGGAAAGTCTTTCACAGCATGGGGGGTTGCGTAGACATGCATAGTTGTTGCTTAAAAAGGTCTATTAGCATCCCTTTATTAAGACCCGAAAATTTCTAAACAAATAATTCTTACACATGGAGAAATACGGTACTTTATAACACGATATTCAGCCATAGTAACTGTCATAGTCGGTTATCAACTAGAGGGGCTCCGGGTGCAAACGCCTACCTGTCCACCTTCTTTATTTCTTATTGCTATGTGATATATAATTTTTAATACATAATGAAAGATATTGAACGTAACGCATTTTCTGATAGATATATTACACGCCATCTGAAAATAAAAAAAGTTATCCTTATATTATATTGGGGCTTCCTCAAACTCGAGGCCCAAATTCTAGGCATACACGAAAGTCCTCTCCTGGCTGGAATTGCTAAATACTGAAACATAATTATAGCTATAATAATCTACAAACTTTCAATTCCGGTTACCGTGTTGATTTTTCACTCTTTAATAAGATATGAGATCCTTTTACTTCCAGAACTATGAGGTTCATGCCCTTTTCCTTTTAACTGACTTTGACTTTAAATATACCTGAATACTTTCTAGAAATCGTAATCAAAGGCTACTAATAACTTGAATATTTTCATCCGATCTTGTTTGTCATGGAGTCATAAATTAGCAGAATAATGAAATTAAATGGAATAAGGTCATTTGTATTCGCAGGAAGTTCCGTTTCGCTGAGAAGCGAACGTGACTAATTTTTTTTCTCATTTTCAAAGAGGAAATCAGACGGACGATACAGAACTCTGGTGACAGGGAGAGAAAGAAAGAGTAATGTGAGGAAGTTGATGAAAAGCGCGGGAGTGAAGCGTAACCAATGAAAATAAGAAGAGATGTGAATGGGGGAGGGAGAGATATTGGAGCTTCCTGTGCCTTGAATCTCTTTTACGATTGGGAAGAGAACGGATATCAGCCCGATGGACTGAATGAATTCATTAGTACCCTCTCTATTAGGGCGAGATTAATCCCAAGTTGGCCTCCCTTCCACCTAATCTCAATTGCTAACTCATACGTTCAATTTAATATTCGAAATTAAAACAAAAATTAAAGCAGCACAAAAGATTGGGGAAAGATTTGGTTGTGGGGAAAATATTCTCAACTGTAGGTCAACGAGGAAAACAAGTACATCCACATGGAGGATGAAAAAAAACCGAAAACAGAGAGAATAACGAGTAAAAAAGAATTTTAACTTAAAGCAATATAAAATTACTTTACAGGTTGATATAATTAAAGCAAAAATCTGAGCAAAATAAAATCCTAATCCGATAAGGAAGATAAGAATGAAGGATTCAAAATAATTGCATAGTACAAAATCACAATTTACACACCTTTGAGATAAGAATTTAAAGTAATAAATACATTACCGATAGAATTTATCAATATTTCATAGTCTGCTATCATGATGGACACATATTGCAGTAATGCAAGATAGCTTCTTAATAGCATAAATTTAAAAAAAATTATCAACGTTCAAGAACCCAGCAGGAATCGCATTAAAAGGAACCCAAAGGTCCCAATGTAATTTTTCTTCACGACGATAGGTTGGTCAGATGATTCGAATAACAACGAATAAATAAGGGCTTCTTTGAGCGACTGTTCAAGTGTACGAGGGAATCTTCATGCTTCCATTACATGAATGATCATAAATAAATAGTTCGAATATCATTTTCTCTTTGAACCTATAAATCACTAGATTGGTTAATGGAGCCTCGACCTTCCTGTTACTTGAGTTTTTTATTTTCTTCATAGTGATGCGCTTTTTCTGGCTCTTACTCTTTTCTTTTTGAAATGTGACATAACTTTCTGTCTCAAAGAAAACTTCGAGAATACAATCCTTTTCTACCACAATTTCAAAGCGTAGTTATCTTTCATCTTCCCAAGAGCTTATTCAATGCTGGCTTTTTTGATCTATGAAATCTTTCTTCTTGGAAACTCCCTTTTTCTTTTCGTTTTCCGTGATTGGAGGTCTTCATAGGCGTAAATATAACATAGCAAGGAATTGTTTCCAAAAAGTGACCTTATAATGACGCATAAGCGAGAAATCTTAAGCGAGTATTAACCTTCTATCCAAGATCTATTTAGTGCAAAATTGTATTTTTTATTCCACCAAATCCTCTCATTTCGTATAATGCAGTGGTTTTCAAATCTTTTGACACAAATCAGCGAAAATAGGATAGATATTTCATCGACCGGCTGGCGTTTAAGACTAAAATTAGTAACATTTAACAATTAAGACTAAAATTAGTAACATTTAACAATTAAGACTAAAATTAGTAACATTTAACAATTAAGACTAAAATTAGTAACATTTAACAATTAAGACTAAAATTAGTAACATTTAACAATTAAGACTAAAATTAGTAACATTTAACAATTAAGACTAAAATTAGTAACATTTAACAATTAAGACTAAAATTAGTAACATTTAACGATTAAGACTAAAATTAGTAACATTTAACAATTAAGACTAAAATTAGTAACATTTAACAATTAAGACTAAAATTAGTAACATTGTCTCTAATATATTCAATCTAATTTCACCAGGTTACAAATAATTTGGTATGTGTTGGGCGAAATAAATGTATGCAAAACCTACCCCCGAGTAAGCTGCTACATTTACATCTGTCACATAACTTGGCTCAATGTTTTCGGGTACCGGTGGGAAAATTCCGGTAAGAAACACAACAACAGGTTGAGGCAAACTACTCTAATATATTCATAAGTGAATTTTGAATACACTTCTCGCCTTTGCTACCACATTCTGTGACACCTATTGTAGACTTAACATCTCGTGTTGTTTCCATAGAATGTTATCATGGGTGCTTTAAAATATGTCTTCGTAATACCGACTTAAAGAAAGGGAACCGCTAAAAACGCCACGATGGGCGTATTTTACGTTTTCTTCCAAACAGAATTCTGTACTTGATGAATTTATAGAATTATCTTAATTAAAGTAGACTATTTACGTTAAAAATAATGAGAGGTTCATAAAATATGCCATTTTTTAAAAATAAATCTTAAATGCTTGAAAGAAAATACTTATTGTTTATGATTTATGTATAATTAAATAAAACTGAACATATCGCACAAGCACGATGTACAGATAATAGTGTTAAAATTTGGTTAACTGTGTTTGATAACGCAAATTCAAAGAGAGAAAAGAATATTTATCCTTCCATAAAATTTATGAAAAAGATTTAACAGGATGAAAAGAAAAAATAATGGAACTCCGCTGTTAATGCATGTTTGTGGTCACAAACTTCGAAATTACTTTGAGATGAGATAGAAGTCAATCTAATTAGTGGACTAGGTTGATTGACTTATTTTAAAAACATGGGTAATATCCCATCTACGACTTTGAAAGGCAATTTCCTTCTTGTAACGGAACTTACAGTAATTTTTAAGAAAAACGCTAAAACATTGATCTACTTCTAACTTTTCCCATAAAACAGCCGTAGTGTAAATGGCAAATTTGAAAGGACTCTTTGCAGAGTTTTGCTTGCAAGATTGAATATCTAGATTAGCATCCTATTACATTAAAGGGTGACAGCGAATTGTCGGTAAACGTACTAGCGTCCAGAGCATGATTAGATACCTAGAAGGTCGGTAATCTCGGACTTCTTATGCCATGTTTTAGTCCGTGCACCGACAATGGGCTATCAAAGCGTTTTTCAACCTTTAAATTTTATTAAATAAACAGAATGCTAATTTAAATATTCAATCTTGTAAGAAAAATCAAAACTACACAAAGAGCTCCTTATTATAACATATATCCTTATTATATAATAACACTACGGTTGTTTAACATGATAAGTTAGAGGGGGAGTATGCACATCAATGTTTTCAGCATTCGTAATATTTTTAAAGAAATTAAACTGGCAATTTACGAAAACATTGAATTATTTTGTAAAATTACTATCTTTACGATATAAATAGCCAAGATAAAATATTAATTATAAAAATAAATAAGATAAAAAGGTATGAAATAAAAAGAAATGCTTTAATGTGTTTCAGTAATGTAATGGAGAAGTAGGGGATTGCTCGACAGGGTGATGTACATTGGGGTTTTACCCCGGGACCGCTACGATAGCCGAGAAGGCCTATTATGGACCCTGAAAAATCCAGTAGAAGCAGTTAGTTATATAATATTTCTTATGAATTACTTAGATGTATTAATGATGGTTCTAACTGTATGTAATTATGTGAGTAGGGAAAAACTGCCACTGGGCTTGCAGCCTACCTGCAGTTTCATGATAATAATAATAATAATAAATAAATAATATAATAATAGATTAATAATCTAAAAGATAACTTCTAAAAAATTACCGTAAAAGTTCTGTCAATCTGAGAAAAGTGCCTTTCAAAGTCGTAGACGGGATATTACCCACGTTTTTTAAATAAGTAAATTAACTCAGTCCACTAATTAGATTCGCCCCTATCTCGTCTCCAAGTTCGAAGTTTGTGACCACAAACACTCTGTTCCATCGAATAACAGGAGCCCGTCCAGAACGCAATCAACCTAAACAATCCATCTCGTCGATACACAAACTTGTGGTTACAGCAAACTGGAAGATAGAGGATAAAAGAATCAATCTTTTCCTCGAATTCACTGCCATTCCAATTATTTCGTATTATTCATCCTCTCCCTGCGATTATGGGAGGTGCGATTCCATCAGTTTTCCCCCGAAACCGCTAAGCAAAGAAGAAACTTGGGGATTACTAACTCAGCGAGAAGGATTAGAACATAAATCGATGGACACGAGAGAGAGAGAGGGAGCGGAATCGGCCCACTCAATTGAGAAATTCCCACTATCCTCCCGAATTTTCGCGGCGGGAAAATTGCTTCTTGCGGCAATCCTGATAAGATACGTTGTGAATGAGATGAATACGCGTAAAGAGGATTAGGAATTGAAGGAGAGAACATGTTGGCCTCGTTCCGCCGCCCGCAGGATAACCTGAGTAAAGTTCGAATTACTCTGAGGGATACGCGATATGTTCCGTCGGCTTAATGTCCCCGTGAAGTTTGTTACAGGATTCTTTGAATGAGTAGCTTCCGAAAAATCGCCTTCCGCAATATCCCCTTCGCCGAGGGTGTGATCCAAATTAAGGGTTATGGCTGAGGAGAGGTTTTATCAAGTCTCCTTGGGTCTAATACACTACATACGTTTCACACAAACTACCATTTCCACGACACGATTATGCGAGGAGACCTTGGCCTTGAAGGGTGCAATTTGGGGAATCGAGTGCGGGGAATGGGGGAAAGAAATGAACCTGATGAGTAACAAGTTTAGATGTTTATTATTAAGGATAAGAAAAGCAATTTCCAAAACACCCGATTAATATTCTAGGAATATTATTTATATAATACGTTCCATCTTTCACAGCTCCTTTGTCGCAACATGAAATATCAATTTTTCTCCGCTCTTTATATATACAAATATGAGATTATGAATATGAAGAAGAAAGATGGAAAACTCGTTATCAAGCGATTATTTATTAATCTTTCAAAGGCATTATTTATTGAATATCGTATTTCCTATAGTGCCTAAAAATTTAAGGATAAATTAATAAAATTAAAACGACAATAAATATTAAATGTATTGTAAAATGTTTAAAAGGGAATATTGTATCGTTAATGATGGTCCATTTTAATATAAAAAGCGCGATTGAGAAAAAAGGAATTTACTGATTATAACAAAAGTGTTACAAAAAATAGCCGAGAATTGCGAACGACACATACTTAATTAGACCTGAGCGTCTGTGAAATTTTTAATGTAATTGAATTGCATTGATAGTCAACTAAACCTTTAATGGGAACAGTAACGAAGAGAGCATATTCAGGTTTTGGAATTTTTTTCGAACTTTTTCCCGAGTTTTCCTCCCGGCAAAAGAAATAAAAAGTAATGAAAAATGTTTCCTCTCGGAAAATTAATGAATACAGTGATTTAAAAATTACCGAAGCAGTCTCTAAGGTAGTTTTTTTTCATAAAAGAGAATTTGGTTATCATTGATTTGATATTCCTAACATAATATATAATGCTTTGATGCATTTTTTATTTATGGGTGTTTTATTTCAAGTAAAGGTGGTATTTTCCGTTATTAATACTCGTTGTAGAGTTAAAGGTTGGTAAGGAGGCGGAGCGAATGTTAAAAACGTTAGAATTCTATATTTCTTCCTAGCAGTTTCACCTGTGCCTCACCGCAAGAAGTTAGCTGAAGAAATATTGAATCGCCGTTTGGGAGTTTGAGTTAAAGCACATTATAGAAGCCGCAACGATAGATCCATTGACTTGATCGCAGTTACGGCAGCTTACATGTCTTATAACGAGGAAGGTAAAAGTGAGAACTATTAATCAGTAGAAATTAGAGAGATTGTTTAACTTTTCAAAACCGTATAATAAGCCATTTAATGCCCTTTCAAAATGTACGTTTATGGAAATCAGTTCATAGGTTTCTAGAATCGCTTTTATCAACAAGGAGAAAAGTTATTCTACGTATGGTCGAGTACAAGGAAAACGTTTGTAAATATAAATTCTCAAGCAGTGTGGGAGGAATCTATCTCCGAATCCGGGAATCATTAAACTTTACTTTGGTATTTCGAAGATTACTCTAGCTCTCAAAGGATACACAATACCCATTAAGAAAAGACAAATAATTGTGATGGAAGCAATGATACTGCTTTAGTAGTGGTCTTAAGATGGAAAGATGGTTGTTTAACTTTCTATTGTTTTTTCCCACGCGGGAGAGCGGTCGATCTGGATGTGAAACATTTTATTTCGTTGGGTAATGCAAGGTGACTCAGCCCACCATTCTAGTTTATTTCCTAAAAAAAATCGAAAATCGTCAGCCGTAGAGTACTAAATTTTCCTGCTGTTAAATTTAGACAGTGTTTGCTTGCTTTCCCGATCTAAATAGCACGGAAATCCTATTTTTGATTTCTTAGGATTCTTTTAAGTACTTAACTTACTTATTCTGAGAGTGGTTTTCCTTGCACTTCCCGAAACGAAAATAGTGACTTAAGGCTCTATCTTACTTCGTCTGCAGTTTTTCAAACGATCCTTTCTAGTGGGAAAACTTCCAAATAGCTTGCTTTATTTCCTGGTAGATACGTATATCGGTCCTTATCCGTCGATGTTTATTCATCTTTTATTGCTTTTGTTATTCGAGAATAAAAATCTAGAGCTCGGAGGATGTGAAAGTAATTTTAGGGCAAATTTTAACCTTGGCTTTGTTTGTAATGAAATCATTTAAAATAAAAAAATATAAATCATCTGATTGAGTAATGGCATATATTTAGCTCAATCGCGAGTTGTTAGCATAAAAATTAAAAACATACATTAGTTGCAGTACTACAATCCTTCCATTTCAATATGCGCTCGATTAAGATTTTTTTAAAATATTTGCGGTTCAAAAATGATGCAATGTTCCCCATAAACTCTTTCTTTTTATCGGATGATATGAAAAGAGATACATTATTTCAAAATTGAATAATTGAACAAAAGAGAGATATCGAGGAAACTATATTCTAGAATTCTGATTTTCAATGCTTCCTAAAATGCAAGAGAAAAGTTGTAACGGAATTTATAGGCGACTTAATTTATAACTAACAGGAAATAATTGAAAAGGAGGATACGTCAGAGGAAAGAAAAAGGATTAAAACGTATTTTTACAGAAAAAATAAAATTTTCTGCTTCATTCGCTTCGGATGTATACAAGATCACGGTCAAATTAACAAAAATATTTATGAGTTAAAGATGATTGAGTTCAAAGAAAAAGGGAGTTGGAAGAGGAAAGGAAGTTGTTTTCCTAATTTTGCAACCTATTTCAACCCTCATTGTCTGAAATATAAGCAGTTACCTTAAAGTTTCTGTACCTGATAATGGTATGGCCCATCACCAAAAGGATAGTTGTTCAATGAATAAAATAAATTCCTGAAAACAGTATGTAAATACTTCTTTGTGTATATTTTACCGAGATAAAATAATGGTTACAGCACATGAATCAGTTTAAGTGAGGAGTTAGTCTCATGATGTTTTTAACTAGAAAACAATATCCTCATGTTAGTATGAATTCTTATCAAAAGGTTTTCTCACAATTCTAAAAAATTCGTATTTATCTTTTAATTTAATGCATTTATAATTTCTACTTCCGCATATGACATCGAAAAAGCAAACGCGAATATATAACAAATAAAGAGATATAAAATAAAAATCATAACTTTTATATGAAATAACGCTTAGAAAGAGACTGAATTCAAACGATGATGAAATCATGATCATTTACACACTGTCCGAGAACTCATCGTTTATCTTAACAGAGAGATCCACTTGCTAAGGTAAGGGGAGTAAATAGAGGAAGGTGATAATCAAGTGTGAAATGAATCTTTCAATTTAAGTTTATGCTTCGAGTTTCTGGGTTAATTTTTAGAAAGGGTATAATTAAAGAGAGAAATTGAAATAAGCGAAGCGTAAAGAAAATGGAAGAAGAAGGAAACGGTCGGTGGGAAGAGGTTAATTATTCGGGAGAAGTTGACATTCCCACTTGGAAGGATGTAATATCTTATTTAGAAGGAATGCTTTTAATTAGAGCCTTTGAAATAGCTTGCGCAATTGAAAAACGGTGGGAAAGATAAATAATCTCTGAGAGTTAAAAAATAAGGGATTGTGAACTGGGGTGCTGATAAACGAAATCAGCAAAGTTATTTCTTAAATTGAGTGGATTTTGGAGCAGAATTTTCTTAATTTATTGTACCTTAGTCACCATAGAACATTGGTCCACTAAATCAGGCTTGAAACTACTTTCGTTTCCACCAATTTAAAAATGTAGCTACTGGGAGAGAAAGAGACAGATTTAATATAGGTAGAGATTATCGTAGACGACTATTCAATGAAAAGACATGAGAAGCAATGAGAATATTATTAACAGTACTTAATGTATGAAACATTGTGAAAGGGTGTCTTAAATCAGATAGTTAAACTGAGTAATTGTGATACTCTACCGTTGAAAAACTATTTCAGATTTGTTTAGTTGTTAAAGAGGCTTTTATTTATCCTAGTCATTTCATTATTTTATGATTTGAGTCGTATTTAAGATTGTAACACAAATGGGCCATTTCAAGTCTCTGATATGGCTTTATAAGAAAATATTTAGCTATTGCTCTACGCTGGCTGAATCACTCCTTTGATTTTTCACAGTTAATTAATTATAAATAGGGAAGGGATGAAAGGAGATATTTCCCATAAAGGCGCGCGCCTATGAAAATATCCCAATGAAAAAATGGACATTTTAAAAGGCTAAGAGGACCGAAACTAGAACCCGGAACTTCCGCTATCCGGGAGCATGCTTTCGTCAATTAATCTATCGATCGAGCTCAGTCAACATGCAGTTTTGGGAGACTTTGTTGGCCTAATGTTAACTTTAAGGGAGGTACTCCTTTCCTTCACTTGGCCGTTACCTCTATGAGATCGTGGATATGAACGATGCCGCTTTGTTGGGCAAAATTACTCGCTGTAGCAACAGTCTCCCAAAATGACTTCTGCTGGCTAGATAACTTAATTGGTTAAAGCATCCGCCGCGAAAATGGAAGATCTTGGTTCGAGTCCCAGTTTTGTGCCTTTTTCACGTCCGGTTTTCCTTGGGATGGTTACGAATAGTTTCGTAATCTTGAAAAAGGCCATGTATTAACTCGACTAACAGAATAGCTCAGACAAAACATAAAATTGTGTAAACTTAGTCACTCCAAATAAACGATTGGAATATCATTCATTGAACTGAAACCTCATTTTCCAACGACTCTTGGAACAAAACGAAGAGGCAAACTTTCATTAAATGAGAAAGCGAGGAAATTGCTTTTTCCACTCGACGTTTCTAATTTATCTTTACTTGCTCAGCAACAAAGAATATTTCAGGGGTAAACGATCCATGAACTGTATTAGCGAGGAGTAACCCTGACTCTGATGAATGGACCGGCGTAGAAATGGCATTTTTTAATTAGTTCGCGGTCTACTTATCCTGAATGCCTATTAGATGTTCGTGTTTGAAGACGCTACTGGAGAGCAACTACCTTTTCGACAAACCAAAGGATATAAAGCAAACTA
The DNA here is from genome assembly GCA_036926295.1 of Pachydiplax longipennis. Lineage (NCBI taxonomy): Eukaryota > Metazoa > Arthropoda > Insecta > Odonata > Libellulidae > Pachydiplax > Pachydiplax longipennis. The sequence goes on from JAVFKF010000015.1 coordinate 43,074,244, forward strand.
TCTACAAATATATTATTATTCCATCATCCGAATGATGCTATATATAGAAAGCTTGGAAATAGATTGGAAATCGTTAAAATTATGGAACATGGGACATATATCTTATTTATTTTAAAATAAAACAAAGTGAAAATGTGCGATATACTTTCTAATATGTAAAGTTGAATTTATGGGATTGAAGAGATCCTCAAACTTTGTTAATCGCTTCTAAAAGTCCCCATCGCATACGTTTTATATCGTTGTTTATATTTTTTTCCTTTTACATAATACTGTATAGAATTTGACTACGTACTTCAATTAAAAATTATTATTATTTTCGTACATTTTATCAGTGGTGTATGTTATTTGTACCACGTTTTATTTTCTAGGTCATGATAAGGAAGTGTGTACTAACATCTTTATCATAACTCTCAAGAGGCTCGTGCGGGATTTCACAATCTTTCTCTGACTTAATTTATAAGGATTAAGTCTACAACAGAGCTAATCAAATCAGATATATTGTTAGGTAACGTAATATCTTGTATTGAAATATTTTTAAAAACATGTCCTTCTTTTAAATATCAATTAATTTGTAGATTTATTTATAACTCTTTTATCCTTCAACTCCTTCGGAAATAAAAATTTTGTTGGCTTGCTTTTTTATTCATTAGCTTGTGATTATTTCTTTGTAGATATTTTCATATAATCGTACTCTTCTTAGAGAGATATTATCGTGATGGCATTATTTTCGTATATCGTTTTTACTTGTGTAGATATCGTTAAGGATTGTAAATACGTAAATATCCTAGTAATCAGTTTAAAGAAAGGATATTTTTAGTGTAAACGTTAATATGCGTATTACGTGGCGCTATTAGAGAGCTCTGTGACCATAACAGAAACGCTCCTGAAAGGAAAATCAGTACCAATGAAACATTTTATTCCTTAGAAATCGAAAGATATCAATTAATAAAAACCTGAAATAAAATAATGGCATTCAATATAACTTTGCCAGGAAAGTATAATGATATGCCTAAAAACAAGATTTGGCTCTTCCTACAACTGAGAGATAGGATAAAATCCATTAGAAATGGGAATTTTCACGGCTGAAATCGGCTTGTCTCATTCGAATGTGGAGTAAGCAAAGGCAAAGAAATCTGTCGATAATTATACGTATTTAGGGCATCGCTGGAGAAATTAAGCGGAATGATTAACTGAGCTCCATTAAGTAAATAATTCTCCGGATAAGGGCTGAGAGTTGCATCAATGTCATCATTCCCTTACGTCAGATTTTACTAAAGTTAGTAGCTGTGTGTGGGAAGTCTATTCCTTCAGCTAACGACGTCCACAGTGGAGAATAGGGATCGTACGGTTGGGAAGCGTATGGGAACATCGGCGATATCTTTTAATGTCAACAAAGAGCGAGGCCAATTGACCCAGTTGCCCATTTAGCTGCAGCGTTGCTTGCACACCCACTTCCTGATACAATTGCAACTAATCCTCGCCGATAGACGACACCGTCGTGACCTTCCAGGTTAATGGACACTTCTTATACGTTCGAGGAATAAACTTGGGCAAATGAGATTCTCTGGAAGCTGCATTTTCGACGCGAACGGGAGCTCTGCGTTGAAGGAGATACATTCCTCGGAGATTCCTTCGGGTCCTTCAGAATTAGTACCGAATGTGTGAGGCTGATGCTGGATCTCCAATTAATGTGAAAGAATATCCTTCGGGGAGATACTAATTAAAATGAGGTATTAATGTTAAGAATTGTACGGAAGGATTTAAAAATTCATTTTAAAATTTAATTATGTTTCAATGCAAAGAGTCCAATAAGAAATACTCTTTCACAGACATGATTTTATATAATATTCTTGTAAAGTGACAAAAATTTAATATTTTTCATCGATTGTTAGCTAGATAATTGCTAGAGAAACAGGAAAGCATTTGATCTATATATCTATTTCTAGGTCGTTGTAGGAAGGGAGAAGTTATAAATAAATCTGGAAGGATAGTTAAGCATAGGAAGATAGCTAAATATTTTGTCAACACATGAGATAGTGGAATAACATGGAAATTTCATGAAAGTATATTGAAAATTGTACTTTTTTCGAAGGATTTGTTATAAGTTCGAAGGATTGATACAGAATTACAATTTTTGACACATTTAAGTCGATTACGCTTTAAACATATCGTATTAGAAGAAATATTGCTGACTTACTGAATTCGGCCACTCAATCAATGTCAAAAACAAAGAATAAAAAGAACAGCGTGGTCCTGTGATAAATTACAATTAAAAATTACAGTCGATCACAAAGCCTTCAAAACTATACAAGCACGAATCTTTCAACCTCTAATATATGAACAGTCGTGTTCTAATTATCTCTCCTTATGGGGACCATCTATATGCAAAAGCTTTTCATACCCTGTATCACCGCAAACCGCGCTACACTTTTGTATTTTCATTGCCTATGTGCCAGGAAATATTGTGCACCGTGGTGTATTACATATTATTACGTTTAAGACACATCCTTTTCAGTAAATACTATTTTGTTCAGAATTTGACGAATGTTACTTAAAATATATGAAGAGATACATTAAATATTAAAGTCGTCTACTTTGGCTCTCTCCTCTTTGCATGCCACCGTATACTGGATAACTATTTTATCGTCCGTAATAAATTTTCAAAAGGGAATCCATTTGAGTCACTTTCGCATACTTTAGCTAATTGTGTGACATAATGCTAAAACAGACATAATTTATTTAGGAGTGAAGACTGTGATAATACGTGAGAGATGAGTGTGACGTGAGCACCGCCGAGATTATAAAAATTAGAAAGGGCCCTTTTCTTCCTAAAGGCGGCTTCTTCAAAGAGAAAACCAAGCAAACCTTACAAGAAAACGAAGGAAATTAATTGCACTAATCTCTCCCTCAAATGAATCCTCGCGGGGAAGACAGAAAGAGCGTCTTAAGTAAGCGCAGGTAAGAGAAAGAGAGAGAGAGAGGTTCTAAAACAGGGATAAGGGAAAGAGGAGCGTTTAAGTCAAGGCAAGTGAACAGTCGTGGAAGGTAGCGCGATTACGGAGCCATCTGGTGGGAATCAGGCGTCGAGTCAGGTGGGCGTATGAATGGTCGAGTGGAGCGGAGCGGAGAAAACTCGGAAGGCTTTCAGAGAGATTTATGATGAGTCGCTCCTTTGAAGATACAATAAACGCCGCAATTCTCAATGTCGGCTCTCAGAGAAATCTACAACTTAGAGCAAAGAATCCTCAGAGATTCCGTGAAATTTAACACTGGAAATACTGATTAGCTATCTTTAAATTACCTTCGTTGGAATTGAGAGAGAAATTTTCGGTCATTACCAAAATTAGTTCCTTTTATACAGAAAAGAACTTAAGAAGGGATCGTGTATAAAAAAACTTGAGGTAACAGTGTGAATGTATTTGGAAAGAGTTAATTCTTGACTTTTAGAGCCTTTAGTATTTGGCAATCATTATTAAATTGACAGTATAACCATGTATCTATTTGTTAAGGGAGAAACATTCCCAAGGGAGAAATATGTTCTCTAAAGTGATACGGAATTTGCATCTGCGATCTACGTGTTCGCCTTACCCTTTCTCCATAGAGTACAATGAAAAAATTGTAATTTGAGATTGACTCATTGAATTTTCGACTCTATCTCTATTTTGTATCCACTTCTTAATTTCCCGATTAGGATATCGTTCTTGAAAGGTTTTTCTCTTCTTATTGTCTTATACCTAAAAAATTTGAAATACTTAAATGAGTTAAATAGATCTAAATGGGAAGACTAGTGTTAAGTTATTATTATTATTATTATTAAAGGGAGTGTTAAATTATATCGGTAGTAGTTAATACAAGATGCTATTATTAAATGGTACACAGTATAATGATCACATTGATGAAAAATGCGATTATAATACAACTGCATCTTAATATAGATAAATATAAATGGCCATCAGCATCATAATCGATGCGCAGAAAAGTGCTCTCCAGTAGTGCGATATAGTAGTTTCTGGGAGGAAGAATAAAAAATAATTTAGAAAAAATCATGATCAGTAAAGATTTAATGAATTACGAACGCAAAAAATGTATGAGACTTAACGGCATCGAATAAATAATCGATTGCATAAATAATCTTGAACATTTTTTGATGGAATATCATATTTACTAACTCAAAAATTACAAAAAGACTTGTGCAATTCCACAGAGAGAAAAATGTTTTGTGGAATCCTACAAGTATATTCGTAATTTTTCAGTTAGTAATAAATTGATTGTTTATGGCATTTAGGATTCCTTTTCTGTTTCTTACGGGGACCTAATATTTCATTCCTGTGTTAATTTAAAAAGTCGTGTTAAGCAAACGATCAGAACTATTTAACTTTGCGAAAAACATTTATTTTGAAAATTAGTAAATATCCGAAGGTGATATATTCTACCATAGGTTCAAAATAGTAGGTAAATTTAAAAAATTGCAGTCATTAACACAATGTTGAATTTTCTTTATGAATTATTCAATATTTCGTAAATGAATTTGAAAAATTGATTTCTGTAACATTCATTAGCTTTCCAGTAAAATATTTTCACTGAGGGCACTATTTAAATCCACGGACTTGCTGAATGCCCATGAGTGCGTCTCTGTAAACGATGTAAACGTGTACTTTTTGCTCGCCACAAACACTCTCCTGCTCCCGAACAAAAGAAAATATTTTTTCAAGTGCAGTTGAAAACAAATCTCTGTTATGGTACACGGGAGCAAATTCCTGAAAATCTTCCGCGGAAACGAAAAAATTAAAATTGGAAATAAAAAAATCTGGTATCGTTTTAGTTATACATTCAATTAACATTATTACAGATTTTGGAGCGTATATGATTGATTTTCTTGATCCCCTCTATATGAAATCTTAACATTTTTGGACTCCTGGTTCTTGAAAACATTCTCAAAACATTACAATTTGCATTCCTGGTTGAAATACATGCAAATATGGTAGGGATATGTTTGAATGCAAGTTCGAATAAATATGATAACTTTTAAGAGTATCTTCATATTTCAGTAATTCGTTGGTCGGGTTAATAGAAACTGAGATATAAGAAGAGAAAACTTAATGAACTAATCGTATGAAGACGTAAGCCTTGTTGGGTCCATTAGTGTAAATCTCACATGATAAGAAGTAAAATATTTTACATTAATATTCCGTGCAAGTATATTATAAGGCGGCATTTTAAAATTAAATGTATGATGTTTACAATCAATCAAATTGTATTCTGAAAAGTTGGTGAGTACTTTTCAATGTTTGTTTCCATTTGCTACATCATCTTTTCGTACCGCTTTATTTATACCTCTTGTCGCGTTATCTGTTTCAGAGACTGTTGTCAATTCCAGGATGAATTTGATGTATGATCTATCCTTGAGATAAGTTTGTTTGGATGATTCGCTTACATTTCACGTTTACGTGCTCGTTTTGACTATTGAATTTTCATATCTAGATGTTTTGCCGTTGGGTAACTTTTGAATTGCGGAATAGATCTGTATGAATTTATGTATCGAGGCGAATGACATCTTTTGTTTATTATTTGTTTTGGAGTTGGTGTTCTTGATTTCTTATTGGTCGATTTTCTACGAAACTATTTATTCGTTCGCTGGTTGAAATACACTACATAATTCTTCTTTCTTTAGTATCCAATTGCAATCTTGGGTCTAGGACAACTCGCCGCCGCCGACTCGCCGCGGGCCCAACTCGCCGCTGGCATATTTTAAATACCTTTAGAACTATGAAATTACTCGTTCTTCGCAAGGGTTTTAATTATCTAATATCATAGAAAGAAGAAACTACAAGATCTGCTTAATTTTACGGTAAGACCATAGCACCACTTCATAGAAGCAGTTAATCATTGTTAACCCCTAATTGGTTTCGTGGGGTCGATATAACCCCAGGCGATATACTTCCTACGATAAGACATAGGCTATTTAAGATATTTATATGCCAATTTTTTACTTATATAAATAATTTTGCACTACATTTATGATATGATAATTTCGTTAATTTTGAGAAACGAAAGGTACGCAATTAATGCGGTGTTAACAAATTACAAAAATAAATTTAAATAATTATTTACTAAGCATTTTATTTATTTTAAGCGATGATCAATCAACTAATTTATGGTCAGTAATGAGTGATTCATAGTAAGTACTAGGCGCAGAATGAAAAATACTATTTGAGAGTTAATGGACTACCAGAATTTTGCTATATAATGATATGACAAACCAATTTTGTCAATTCTACTGATAAAAAGCACTTAATTTTAGCAGTTAACAAAATCACAAATTTAATAAACATATTACTGCTTTTTGCAATTGCCCATATGTAAAGTAATTCATTAGTAAGTAAAATGTTAATAATTAAATTAATAATAATAATAATCGTTTTTTTTTGGGCGAGATTGGGACTTAAAGTTTCTTCCTCCGTCTAACCGATGAACCCTAAAAATCAAATCATGCCGATAACCTACTGAAAAAAATAATTTAGGAAACAAATATTTTGGTCTATATTTCTATATCTCCCTAATATTTTTATATTATATAAACATTACTATTTTGCTCACTTTAAACATTCAGAATCACAGTTTTCAAATTAATAAAAATAAATTTTAAATATTTTCTCAATGTTTAATTCAGGGTAAACACAATTACAAAAAAACATTTTTCTAATACGAGAAATCGATTTTTATCATATATTTCACATAATAATAAATATACAGTTATATTTCATTATTGACGAGTAAGATTTAGGTAAATTTTACTACTTTATTACATTCGGGATTTGATTATTTTCCGCTTTAATTGTCTCATACAAATATATCCTTATCTCCTTTCTGCTTTCCAACCAAAGGTTATTATTAATAATAATAGTTATATATTTATTAAAAATTGTTGTCAACGATTAATATTTTTATTAAATTCGATTACAAAATGGGGTATCAGTTTCCAAAGGCAAGATGATGCCGATAGACCTACCACTGTAGTGCATCGTAGAGCAAGTATTAAAAAATTAATATATTTCATGGGTTGGTGACAATGATAAGGAGTGATTTTACGATGTTTAAATATTACTAATCGATTTCCGTGGTTGAAAACCATTAAATAGAATGTTCAATAAATTTCTGTATGGAACTTTCAGTTAGGGGGTTTCGACCATGGCAGATCGATTATAGCACGTTTCAAAATTCCAGTCAGTATGGAGAACTTGCAGGAGAATAACTCAATGTAATTTGCCGTAAGTGAAGAAGTTAGCCTCGCACAGGTTCGTCTTTACGTGGAGCTACGGATTCCTATGGGTATAATTAAGATTCTAAGTTTACATTTATCGATTCAAACTTAAATTCCGATGAAATTTGAATAAAAGTAACTTTTTCAACACAATAGTGAACATTTTATGCTTTTTTAGAAAAACAACAAAGTTAAAATCGAAAATTGAATGAATTGCCGAGTTTTCACCCGTGAACATTTTTGAAACTGCCATTTCTCTCTCACAATTCAACATAAAATGCTGATTTTTTCTTCAATTGCTCACTGTACCATCTGAATGCATAAATATTACATAAGATTAATTTCAGAGTAACCACATCTTAGTAAAAAATTATTTAGTTGGAACGGAACTCAAGATAAATTCGTCGTGCAGTCCAATTTATACGTCGCCTAAAAGTTTTTGGTTTCTCACGTGAGGAAGAACTTGTCTCAAGAGAAATTGTGATAAATGTGGTAATTTTCATTTGCAGTTTGTTTTAATGCGATATCTTGAACAGAACTTTAGTTTTTGACTTTTATATCAAAGAGCGTATTCCGCTTCGCGCTTCGAATCGCCGAGGCTTCGGAACCTATAATGCAATATATATGCAAGATATGGTGTTCATTATTTTTCTGGTACTTACCATTGAGTTATGTTATGTATAGGCGCTTGAAAAGTATTGAAATATTGTTTGAAAATAATTCAAATTTATTTTTGGAAAGCTGGTGAAACTGCCAAAATTGCATACTTTTTATTGCTTAAAATTAACTAAATTCTTAGATTATCGTAAGAAGGTAAAAATCTTTTCAAAACAAAATTTGGTTAAAATATCTTGATTAGTTCTTGTTTTACCGTGGGAATTACACAACCTGGGGTCACATTCACCCCACGAGACTAATTAAGGGTTAATTGCGTTTACTGTATTACGTAAAGATCAGTTAGGAAGGGATATCTTTTTATGAAAAGTTGATTTGTATGTCATTATCAGTTGGTATGCATGATCTGATTTTGTTCTTAACATGGTACTTACAAATGAATTACTTAATATAAGGGCACTTAAAAACCATGATCTATTAATTATATAATTATTTACATTTATTTTGTAAATTTGGTAACACTACTAAAATTTAATGCATTTTTATCGGTTAAATCAACAAACTTGGTTTGTCATATCATGGTATAGCAAAATTCTGGTGATATGTTAACTCCCAAATATTATTTTTCATTTTGCACCTGATATTTACTGCTGAATTACTTTGTAGATCACCGCTAAAAATTAATAATATGCTTATTATATAATTATTGAAATTAATTTTGTAAGAAAGGTCATATTGAGCCCACAAGACTAATTAAGGGATTTCTTCTTTCTATCATACTATATTAGATAATTAAAACCCCTGCAAAGAACGAGTAATTTCATAGTTCTAAACGTATTTAAAATATGCCCACGGCGAGTTGTCCCCGCGGCGAGTTGGGCCCGCGGTGAGTTGGTCTCGCGGCGAGTTGACCCATTCCCTGCAATCTTTACCAGCAGTTAATTTAAATTCTTGTTTAAAATCTCTTCCATGAATATTTTTGATTGCATCGTAATGAAAATTTCCTCCTCCTTTTGACTTAAGGAAAGGACAAATTTTATATTGTACTCGCAAACGAAATTGCATCTCATTTCCTTACACAGATATGGTTACTATTAGCATTCTAATCAACAACATTACAATTCATATTACTTTAGCTGCATGTATAAATTTAGAGCCTAAGCGTGACTTTGAATTTAAGCCATAGCGCTTTTCACATTTAGCACAAGAAATTCCATATTCTCATAGTCCGACATTACAGAATGTTTTTAAATGCAAACAAACCTCTTTCTCTTGAGATATAGATAATATCGGTCTTATGATAAGGTTATGGGGATATATTATAATCCGGCGCACTGAGCAGATAGAAAATTAGTTTTAAGATAGAAGGTTTACATATGCTTTAACTATATGAATTACAGTTTAAAAAGACCTTCCTAAATCGCTCAGCTATGAGGTATATCTATCCATACCCAGGCTTAAAAATTATGGGAGAAGTAAAGTGGATTACATAGTTCCAAAGCTCCCCATAGCCTTACTGTAAGACCTAGACAAATCACAACTATATTCAGGCTAAAGGTCGAGTTAAATCTTGGCTATGTAAAATAAATCAATACATTATATAAACACGTAATAAATCTAAATCTTTCTCCAATAAATTAATGTATAATCCAAGGTACCTCCAGGTAAGCCTTTAAAATTGTAGGGCTTGCATTTTTGGATTATTATTTAGATTATTATCGTTAATATACTGATTACTGTGACCATTACGCTTTAGGTTTATTTTAATACTGGTTGTTTTTTTTAATTTAGACATAAAGTAAAGCTAAAAGTGTACGTATCTTTTCTTTTACTTAAAGTGAAAGAGAGACAGAAAAAGAAAAGAGATTTATTTTATCACCTCATGGATTAAAATACAACAGATCATTTAGTACTACAGTATTCATCGATTCTTGTTTACAAATATAAGTTTCAAAGTGATTGTAAATCTAAAATTCGAATATCAATCCTTTGCCTTTCCTATCCATGAATAAATTAACGGAAACTTTAAAACACGATTCACCTCCACTAGCATAATCACGTCTGCTGTTTTCCTATTCATATCCAAAGTTACATTGAGAGAAGGGAACTTAATATTCGTCATTTGGCACTTTATACCCGAATAACAATGGGTCATTGATACGCATTTAACTTAGCGTATATATTTTTCCGTTCACTTTCCATTCATTCTGACGGTCGTTAACTTATGCAAATTTTCATCGGGTGAATACTTTTACCGTTCCATCCTTTAACTTCCGCTTCGTTCTCTCTTTTGGTCCATACCCATATTTACCCACTGTCTTGTTCGTTTTCCTCTTCCGTTCAGAGCCTCCGTCCAGATTTAATATTTTTAAATGCCATCGCTCATGTTTTATGCAGCTCGGTTTCATTTTTCTTTCTCCTCGATATTGTTTCATGAAAAACCTTTTCCGTTCCCCAATTTTCTCTACTCATCACGTCGTTTCCTCTTTCCATTTACGCCTTTTATTCCTAGAACCCCTTCGGCTCTTTATGGAACTCCTGAAAAATGTCTGCTTTCCTCGTTCTTCCCTCTCTGTCCGTTGTTTTCCTTCGATCATTAATGGCCGAATATGTCTAAACATGTTCCAAACAAAAATGTTTTCCTTCCCTCCGCTTCGTGTTTCTCTTTCGATGGAAGATTCGTGTTTCTGTAATCTAATCAAGATAATGTACACCGCTTCCTTCGGCTAATTTTCATTATGCCTCGACCTCAGCTGTCACCTTGCTTCTAAAAAACTCATTAGCTTCTTCAAATTTTCCTGCCGATGTCCTTAAGTATCAGGGATCGCCTTTCAGTAAGGCTTTCTGCTTTATTTTCTATATCAATGAAATTTAAAGAAAGTAAAATCAACCGGAAATGGAATGAGAATGTAAACAATGCTTAAAACAAATAAATATCTTAGCACAATTTATCTCGCTTCATACATTTATTTCTTCAGGCGAGAAAGGAATTAACCTCTATTCCTACAAAAGGAGGTTTGTGTAATTAGTTTTAATTATTTTCAATACAAAGAACTCACAAATATCAGATTTCTATTCGAATGAAGATGTCTCTGGTGCCGATTATTGAAATATGCATGCTTTCAAAATAATTTTTATTTTATGTAACAGAAGTCAAAAAGAGCGGCATAAATGTCTCCTATACCTGGGTTGGAGTCCCAGTCATGCCGTTTCTTCTGTGATTTCCTCGGTTTCAAGGCGAATGCTTCCTCGTTGAAACTAATTAACTTTCTCTCTTTCCCTTTTCATGGGGAATATTTGTTCAAAACTTGATGCGCAAATAAGATTCTCAATCAGCGAATGAAAATAAACATCGACATCTATATCCACAAGCGTCCTCTGTATTTCTTTTATCCGAAACAGCATTTTTCGATTCCTTATATACTATACAAAACATATGTCATTGTGTGTTATAACGTAATGTATAAAACAGTATACATTTGAAAGCAAATATCGGGACCTTGTTCTCCAATAGTGCAAAAATTAATAGTTCTGTCGTTGAAAAATATCGATATATGAATATGGATATAGAGACAAAAAATGACAAATTTAATTTGTGTTACAATTTACTGATAAAGAGTTGACTTCAAGCTTCGAGAACCCACCTTCCCCAATTGATAAAACTTTTTGCCGAAGCGTTCCTGGTTTCGTTCCTGGCAAATTTCCAATATATTTCCGATGCTGGTTAGGGGCAGGAAGGTCAATAGAATTAGAGTAAAAAGAAACATATCATAATCAGTAATCATCATTGCAACACTGAAAGTATACCCGCAATGGATAGGGTGAGGTATGAAAAGCAATGTTGATATCCATGAGCTTTAGCAACTATACAGAATTAGTTCCTTCAGGCTATTGAGTCATCCGTGTAATTCAGGAGATTCAGTGTTGACGGAGGTCTATCGTAGCTGTGAGGGGAACAAATTAAACGTGGGGATGATTGGGATTCTGTGTGGGCATCGTACGCACGATCGCCGCGTCGGAAACTCATTTTCTCGTAGAGGAAACTTCGGAAAACGAACTTGGGATCGGGGTTGAGGGGTCACAGGCCTGAGAGAGAGTCTAGACTTTTCCCTCGATGTCAAAGTTAAATCGAAGAAACCGGAAGTGATTTGGATCATGCTCGAATTGATATTTACTGTAAATACATCGAACGAGAAACGAATCTCTTGAGAATTCGACGGAAGCCCAGAGCCTATGTAATGCGAAGGAGAAGAAAACATCGGAGATAAACAAACGACCGAGTGAAGGAATTGGTACACAAGCTTCTGATATTGTGAGAACGATTCGCGGTTGACATCTGTGTTCGTGTCTTAAAACATGGGAGTGCGTGTATACTCGTAGAGTGCAGCTTTTTTATGTCAAGGGAATTGAAGAGTAAAAGAGAAGTGCATCGAGTGGAAAACAAGAGAAGAACTGAGATTGGCCTTTCGATAGACTATTCCGATTCAACGGAAGTAGACGATCGATTGCTTGCCATAGGCTATGGTGTACCGGAATACACTCAACGATTTCTCTTAAATGCAAATATATACAGTTAGTAATCCAGATGCAGATAGTTTATATTATCAATGATGCGTGAAATAATTTTGAAAATTATACGTGAGCCTGGTATGCAATGCAATTTTATAAAGCTAAACTGGTGTTTACAAATTTACCTACATGCATGTTATATCACAATGGACAGTTGAATATAAACATATTTTTAAGGATAAATGTAACACAAAAACCACATCATGCACATTAACGCTATGGATATCATAATAGTTCTAGAGAACGTTAATGTAGACTTTTCGTCGGATTGATGTCCTCAATGCTCCTCAAATATTACTAACTGCAATGAAGTATTCTTTATTTTTAACTAGGAGGTATCCATTGTACTCGTATTTGTTTATTAATGTTAAGCATACATAAATATATTATAGCAGAACATAAATGTCCATGCATTAGAGCAGTAGAAAAAATAAAATTTTCAGTACTAAAAATAATTTTTAACAATGGAGCATGGCGTTTCAGTAAACTAGGATACAAAATGTGAAATATCTATTTGCAGAAATGAGAAATTAATTCTTGCTGAAAATGCAATAGATTCCCGAATTTATATTCTCTCTTTTGTATCTACTAATTTTTGCATTGATATTTGCTTCTCTGTCGAAATCTTACCAATGAAACTAATGTCATGCATATCTCGGAGTATCCGAACTACACCAATCTTGCACCTCTGTTTTATTAATTTTTGTCTTGAATCGTTTCCCATCAACTTATATTCTCTAGCCCAAACTTCTCGTCTCCAAAATCGCCGCTTTTTCAATTGCCTTCTTCTCTGAAGTTTAATAACAGTAAACGTTACGAAATTTTTATAGGTATACAAATCACAACAATCTCTACTCATATGTGGGTGATATGTCACGTAGATCGTCCAATTTCCTCACTATATATTAACGTAATCAATCACGAAGTCATAAATTATATCATCATTGCAAGTTTTGATTCGAATACGCATAAAAATAATTATACAGTTCAAAATTTTCGACTGTCCTACTTCGGATCATATCTATGAGATTCAGCAATCTGAAAACAAGTGCGTAGCGATTCGTCTCGAATGAACTCATCGACTTCCTGTCCTCGAATCGACATTTGTCATCACGACCGCAAATAACCGCAGCTGCGGAGATGCGTGATTGGTGGTTCGTTAATTAACGCAAACAGACAAAATAAACGAAAGCCGTCAAATGAGAAAATCTGAGTACCGAATGAAGAAGGAAGACTAATGGGAAGCGAGGATATGGCTAAACGGAGTCAAAATAAAACGAGGGGAACAAGAGGGCTATTGAGAGGGGCGTCATGGAAACGACCAATATATGCGAGCCAAACTCCGGAGGAAGAAATACGAATATAAAATGGACGAGAAGAGGGAGGAATATATTGGTGAAAGTGAAACAAGAGAATCATTGAGTGGATCCTTCGTTAGAATAAAGTCACATGATGGAGAATTTGAAGGATACAATTAGGTGCTTCCGTTTTGTGTCTCCAACGAATGAAATGCAGATTAAATTGCAAATTCGTCAAGAAAGAAGTGATATCCGAATATCAAGTGTAGGAGAAAACAGGCACGCCACAATTGCTACTGGTGTTGCCCTTACGTGATCATAAATTTAAGAAGATATTTTATTCAGCATCGACTTTAAGGTTTGCAAAATTAAAATGTAAAAGGAGTCAAACAAGATTTTGCAACTTTTCCTTCAATAGAAATGCGTCCAGTGAATCTCTTATACTGTTAAGGAGCTTAAATATTGATTCAACTGATTCGGCTGTGACTTCGTGGAATGTGAATACCATCAGGAGCAGAGTAAATAGCAATCTTTTAATACTGTGGAAAGAAAGTTTGTTGTTTACTTTGTTCATGATAGCTTAAATTTCCTTAGTTGGTCAACTATTATAAATTAAGCCACATTACTAAGAAACAAGATCTTTAATATTAACATACTCAGAGACAAAGGTTCTCCAAGCGCCGACAGCGGCAACCGTCTAGGGCGATTCCCGGGAAACGGATAAATGCTCAGCGGTCACCAGTTATTCAGAATCCCGATGCGCATTTCGGAAACAATGCTTCCATCTTCATGGGGGGGGGTCCAATGCTGTCGGCGCTTGGAGAACCTTTGTCTCTTAGTTCATTGAACGCCGAGTTCCTTTTTTCTTTCTTCTATTAACAGACTCATCCATAATTTATCTCCTATACTCCAGTAATATGTCCATTTCTTTTAAAAATTTGATAACCCACTCTGAGAAAATGCTATTATATATTGGTTCCTGATAACACACAAAAATTAAAATATCACCCAATACTCATTGAAAGAGAGTAATTAATAGCTTTTCAGTCGTTTCTAGCGGGACTGATTAATGCAGTACAATTCCGTTTGATTAATTACTCCGCAGATGCCTTCCTTGATGCATTATTTCTTTCCTCTTGAATGGCCCAATTTAGCTCAGCCGCGTTCACCATGACATATGTGCCGTCTTCCTTTGAATATCTCTGAAAATGATGAATACAGAGTAATTACTGGATTTTTCGACGCTTTCTTTGGATTAGATCCGCAAGCATTGAAATACGATGAGAGATTCTCCGCCATGCTTTATGGCAGATGGCGCAACGAGTGCATATGATAAAAACCCTAGTCGAGTATTTTTCGAGAGTCCTTCGTGCTGGGGACAGGAAAAGGGTATTCCCTTCATATATCAATCCATTCAAAGCCATCTGGCAATTCATGAACGTGCTAAGATTTTCGTAGGTTTTATTCTTTTCTTCGGGATGTATTTATGATATTTTATTATCTGTTTAACTTTCTCTTTGCCTTATAGAATCCATTAAATTCATGATGGACAAATTCCTTCCTAGATTTGTGAACAACTTTATTATAATCATCCAATCCGATCAATTCAGGCCTCAAGTACCTAATTCAATGAAAATAATTTTCGGAGCTTTCTATCCGAGTAATGGTACAATTCAAAAGTACGTCGGTTGCTAAACGTAATTCGCATATGCGGATTCCCAAAGGAAATCAAACAAGGGACAGCTTTTACCAAAGGCCAACGCCCTTTTCTAAAGGCTCTCTGGGAGTCCTTTTATTCGAATTCGTATTCACAGAATTAATTCCGTTCAATATATTATCCAGCACAATCAAGTCTATTACTTCAGTGGCTTCCTTCTAAAAAATGTGGAAATTAAGTCGTTAATCCCACCTGTTCGCGTAATTAGAGTTAAATTATTATAGTTTTGAGGAGATCGGTTTAATCGCAACGCACTCTGCAATTTTCCGTTCAAAAGCTTCGTGATTTACCGAATTAGATTAGTAATTAACGATTTTAATTGGAGATGAAACCACTGGAACGAGAATTAGTATCCGTGAATTCTCTCTCTCTCTCTTTTGGTCTCCGAGTCGTCTTTCATTTCTTTTTATTGAAAAAAAAATCAAAGACTTGACCTCAATTCACGCCTCCTTTCAATTTTAATTTCACTCATCCTCCGCAATGAAAAATAAGCACGTTCAATGACATAACAAATTAACTCTCATCTCAATTTTGATTAGCCTTGACTCGTCGATGCAGCTCAAACCCAAACTCTTACCATCCCTTCCTCAACAAACTGTTTTTATCCTTCCTGGGTTGTTCTCCGCTTTATTAAGTTTCAGGAACTTATGTATTTACTTCCCAATCCCCTGTCTCTCATTTTCCCCTATCCTTCCTCTCCATATTTCCTTTGCTTAAATCGCCAACCGCATATCTAACTGCTAACACCATTTGATCCCTTGATACAGCAACGTTTCTCACTTCTCTTCGTCATCTGGTTTCAACCCTCATATCCCCTTATTTCGTTTTGCCTAAATTACCTCATTCTTAAGAGCACTGACTTCTAAATTATTCACCAAACTTTGTGGTTTCTTTAAGCGTCGACATATGATGCTCTTAATATCTTTGTCTTGGAAAGTTATAATTGCGTTTTCGTTTGCATGTTATACAGGGAATTTTGGTTATTCCTTAACTTAGAGGGGCAATCATTAGATTAGCTAACTAGATGATTATGTAATTTCACACTCACGAATGGCTGTGAATATAAAGGGTGATCACATGGAGGTTTGCGAGTGTACCACAATTATATTTTTCGGGTCTTGGATTGAATGGGAAAGGAACGATAGGATGATGATACAAAGAAATTAATTAACTACTATTTCGCAACCTAAACATATCAGGAAAATATTTTAATAATAAAATAAAATTAGAGGCTATAGCTTGGTCAGGAAAGTGAATGATTGTATAATGATGCTTATTATTTAATCTTAAGCATTTTAAGAATGTTTCCAGTTATGCTAAAAACGTCGTTTTGACACATTGTCCGTTGTGTACGTTGAGGTTCTCCTATATTTCTGATCTTTCGTTTTGTTTTCAATGTTTATTTTATTTTTACAGGCTTTTAATGTTTTATAATTGTTCCAATGTAGCCTTTTGATGGGTCCTAGTACAAACTTTATCTGCAGCAACATTTCCTATCTATTCATATTGTATTTCGACTTATAAAATATAAAAAAGGATGTAGTGTGGGAAATTCTATCCTAACGATCGACTGTGGCGACATCAGGTAAAAAAAAACCCAAACCATATTGAAAGTAAAAAGAAAGCTATGCTATGGGGGAGGAAGTAAGAGTGGGGTTGGGATTGTATAAGGGAAAGGGTATTGTGTAATAGAAAAGTAAGGGTAGTGAAAGTATGACATGTGTAGGGACAGGTATTGGCTAAAAATGCACACATTTTGTTGTTCACTCTTCAGATATTTTACGCTATTCCTGCGAAATTTATTTATATTTGATATTGCTATGGTTATTGTGAGAGTATAAGATGCTCAAAAGATAATAATCTGCGTGGTATAAGAGATACGGAGGGAAACATTCTCCTACAAGGAAAGGGAGACAAGGGAAGGTCGAAATAGTAATAGTTGGAATTTTCAACATAGTGTAAGCGTTTGTAATGCTTTTGTGAAAAGTTTAAAGGGATTTCAACTGAGATCTGATGATCATGTGAAAGAGTTTTTAATTAGGAATAACAAGCATGGTGAGCTTTTATGTTGTAACAATCTCGATGACAAAGGAATTCCTTCTTTTAAATTTACTTGTATTTTTTTACGCTTGCCTGGTATTCAAATGGTTTCAATCCCGTCAAATGCCGAAAGAAAGTGGAGAAATGTGCTTTCTCCAATATATTCAAAATTCCTCGTTAATTAACTTTTTAAATCGCATGCCAGAAATACAGGACTTTGAATCTAACATAACTTTCATATTATGGAAACGAGGAACTAATGACGCTATGAAAGTGTATTATAAAAACAAACGAAAGGCGGAAATAATTGGTTAAATTAAAAGTATAATCGAATACATCCAGTCTAGTAGCTTTGATTTAATATGAAAATCCTATATAATTCATAATATAATCTCTTTAATTTCTCATAAAGTGCGAGATCTAGATAACATTTCATAGTTATATACCGAATTTATTAGCATATTCTATTTCTAATCAAACAACTACTTTTCAATACACGTTTTACATAATTTCCATCCTCTTTGATCATACTTACTTAATAATATTCTTCATTACTTCGACTCCTGTGATTAAGAAATCTAAATAAATTGTTTCTTTTCAAAATAGTAATTATTATGAATGACTGAACATGAAGGATGTTGGGCGTGAAAATTTGAAGAACTCAAGAATATGTCGAACTTTGGTAGTATTTGGTTGTAGCATATTTAAGTATACCAAGTATTATTTGCCTTTTACGAAACAGCCCTTCTCCCCTTCCTTGAAAGTCAAAACCAACATTTTAATATACCAGCAAGTTTGAGATAATTAGTAAATGATTAATTTCATGTCAATGGTATCCTCCCAGTTTTTTAATTTATCGATGGTTTGCTAACGCACGATACATTCTGTTTGTATTTAGGATGATTACTTTTACAAAAAAATTAAAAATTCAATTACAAAACTACAAAAATATTTGATTTATATATACTAAATTCTGTCGAAACAGATATCATCGTATCATAGGAATATAACTGGAAGAGGGTTGTAAAATTTATGCCCTTGCTAAATCTTATAGCTACAAATAATTTACATTTCATTATTAATAATTATCACGTTTTTCTATATTTAGGTATTTTTAGATATTTGGGTATTTACGGGTGGTCTTTTATTGTCACACTAACAATGCTGTTACCTATTCTGAGATTCTATGGAAGAAGATTCGCAGTAGTTGTTACCAAGGATCTGCTATTTTGTATGGCTCTTTGTCAAAGATCGAGAGAGCTTTTCGCTGTATGGTGTGTTCAAAGGCAAGAATAGGAACGTAGTAAAGATGTCTACCAGCTCTTTGCACACAAACTTCAAACTTCGCATTCGAGGGTTTCTTGCCATCCGAAGTTTCCGTGCATACAATCGCCAGCTACGATATTAGCCGCCGAGAGTAATTTTTTACTTCCTCATCCGATGCGTATTGCTATGAATTTTCATCCCTTTTCGTAGAGCAAAAAAGGTAAATTAAAAAAAAAAAATGATGGAGAATTCTTCGCTATCTATAGCTCACTTACAGAAAAGGCAGCATACAGAGATTTATCCTCCGACGGCTGAATAGGATATGCAAAACTGTCGCTTCTATACCAGAGAGCCCATTAATATTCCGTTGAAGAGATTCGAGGAGATTCATCTATTGCCTATTAACTGACCAGACTGACCTAGTTGCAAACTATACTTAATCTTAATGTAATATTTCTTTTATTCAGAGTATGCATATTTAAAAACTAATTTCTGCAGATACCTCTGTATATGGATGTTAATTTTTACTTTAGGAAGATAAAACAAATGGGAAAAAGTGTTTTTTTTTTTAGTTTGAATTTTGAACTAAATCATCGTGGTTCAAAAATGAACCAATCATAGTGCTTTCCATTTCAAACCAAATTTGGATTTATAGATATAAGAGTAACTCGAAAAATTATTTTGCAGTTGTTATATCGCTGTAGAGATGGTTGACCTTTTATTTAAATAAGGAACTATTTATTGACTCGTTATATATCATTCTCGAAACGGAAGAAGATTTTATCACGTCATTCATCGAAACGCAATTAAATTTTCGTATTTCAATCGATATGATAATCGCCGAGAGTAGCGTTGGAAATAGATAAATTTTATTACATTAACTCATCTAAATTAATTTCGCTTTTGAAGTTAATCATGTGATAATGATTATTACAACGGTTTACAAATGATATTATGACTAAGTGAAATACATCAATGTGTTTAAGTTGTATGCATTTCAAAGAGAATAAATTCTATTACATAAACTCATGTAAATTAATTTCGCTTTTGAAGTTAATCATATCATAATGTCTATTGTAATAATTTACAAATTATGTTATGACAAAGTGAAATACATCAATGCGTCTCAGTTGTATGCATTTCAAAGAGTAAAGAGGATATTGTATATCAATAGAAATCGAGCAAAAATTTTTCACTTCAAAGGCACAATTAAATTATAGTATATTTAAAAATACTGAATTCCAGAGCCTGTATCAAATTCCTATTTTAAATGTCATCCATTCAAATTGAGTAACCGCGACAAAGAGAGATATGAAAGGGAAAGTTTAGTTTCAAACGAGATTCTACATAAATATTCAGTTATAATTTGAGTTACTTCCCTTGGAAATTTCTACATGCTGATATATCATGGGGTTGTAGGTGAACCTATTTCATGTGAAAATCATGCAAATTAGATGTTCTTAGCAATTTGTTCTTCATTAGCAAGAGAATAAATACACTTACAATCAAGCGCAAAATTCTATGAATTTCGGTATAAGAAAACTTTTCGTCCCAATTTTTACATTTTTTTCCATATTGATAAACTTAATCGTATTCGGAATGGATTTTCACCATCTTTTGTTATAGATATTGATATCCTTTTCAAAATAGGATTTCTCATTTCAGCCGAATTAATATGGCTTAAGTTATTTAAAATTACACGACTGTATCCGTAGTCGGTTTTAAACTCAAATATCGAATGCGATATCAAATTTGTACTATCTGTGATTTGTTATTTATAGTCAAAAATTATTTTACGAAATTTATCATATGCAAAAAAATGTAAAGGAAAACAACTCATTTTGTTCAACAAAAATCACTTTACAGTCGGGTAACATGCAATAAAGGGTTAAAAGTGACGAAAACAAGCAAAATTTCGTAAAATGTTAATTTAATGATCAAAGAATAGCATGTTTCTAGGTAGTAAGTCAATATGGCTCCTTTAACTAGTACAGAACACCAATGAAAGGATCTGTCACTACGCTATTACAATGAAGGTAAACCAACAGAGAGGAAACAAGTCATTTCATCCAAATCTCACCGCTGCCGTCGGAAAATTTACCATAGCAAAACAGACATTATGCACTCGTATCACCTGGTGTGACAAATGGCGCGAAATGCAATTCAGGCGATCCATCTGAATGGAGAGATTCCTCATCAGTACTCGAATTTTCCTAAGAATTCTCTTTTGAATTTTAAAAAAATTTCTTTTTTGTTGGAGAGGCTTTGTTTTGTTTTTTTTTCCATTCAAATACTTGGTGTATTTTAGGTCAGCACTTAGCTGGACTACCGTCTCTTATAAAAGGGATAGAAAGAGAATGTCCAGGTTTTGTAATCCTATTTCTTAAGTCTTTTTTATTGGTGGTGGTGAGATATCTAAGAGTCGAACCAAACTGTGGTAGAACCTTTAAGATAAACAAGAAGCATGTTTATCCAAAGTAGGCCTTGCTTCCTCATATGTTTGGAAGCACCTAGTGTTAAAAAATAGTAGTATTCAATATTAATCCATCCGCCGTCTTCGAAATATTATCCTTTGTATTTCGCTATGAGTAGCAAACTGAAAAACTAGCATTACGTGATTAAATGTCAATTTTCGGGTGTGCTTTATGCTTGATTTTAATTCAAAAAGATAAATTCTAATAATGAATAAATAGTACTGAAAGAGTGCCTCCTGAAACTTTCCAAATAGGAAAATAAAATCTTTCTTTACATAACACGCCCTGATGCCGGTAGACGAATGAAACCTGATGAGGGCTACTAAGTCATCATTCTGAACTCTCTTGGAAACAGCAATTAACCAAAATTAATACTCAGTGATCCATATTTCTCTACTGTTCCATAATATGTCCTCTATCCTTTAGTTCCCCTGTCATAATATATTAAATTCAAATTGAGCTTCAAGACAGAAGAGGATGAAATAGGACGATTTAGAATTGTTTAATCTAACACTTGCAAAATTAAGGAATAAGAAGACCTTTCAGCTACCATTCGAAAACGTTCTGTTTCTCTCCACTCTGATTCTCCCCTTAAAATTACTTCTTTATTATCATCTTCTCGTCCAGTCTCTACCTTTCTGTTTAATCCACACGGCTCTTGGTTCTTTCGGAGAGTTGTTTTTCCTCATTTGATGGGATCCAGATTAGTTCGATGCACATTGCAGATACTGCTTCGAAGGTTCTTCTTAGAGATGCTTTCACTTCCGAAAATACTCGTGAGATTTATCTCTCCCATAATCTCCGCGAAAACACCCCAACAATGAAGCTATCGCAAAGTGTACACAACTGAGAGTTTATTCAATGTAAAGGCTCGGTGAAGTGTTGGAAGTTACGTTTAAATTACCGTCGCATTAGCCTTGTTCTCTTTGTGGTCACAGAATATCTTCTGCTCAAATCCTCCTTTATCTTAGGATAAAGAAAGAGAACATCTAGGCTAGGTTAAAGGTTTAAGATAGATCATAGATTCTTTTCTATCTGGCTTCAGGTTTATGTCATATTGTCTAAAATAATTCGCGTACTTCATTTCAGATGTTATTTTTGGAAAGTAATTATTGATCAAATTATTCAGTAATGAAATGACTACAGGCATTTTTGAATGTACATACATTCCGAATTTATAAAGTAAATAAGCTTATCCTGGATCAACAAGGCTGGTATTATTAGTGTACATATTGTGGATTGATTACATAATATAAGGGAAGCTATCCTAAGTCATGTGGATACTTTGCACCGTTAACTGCTCCGTTCAGTGCAATGCATGAAAGTATAAAATAATCCGAGGTAAATATATTCTTAACGAACCTAATATTTAAAAAATTTCATATCGGTATGTCTATCATGATGTTCATCTGAATCAAATAATAAGCCTCTGTTTTCAAAAACCATGAAATAATTAATTAGATGAAATTAATTAGTACTTTGAATTTTAAGCGTTAACTGTTCAGAAATAATCTATTGTTAAGTTCACCTAGGAAATATCAGAATTATTAGAGTTAATTTTATAGTAATTTATGGATTGAGTTTTAAAATATTGTTTGAAAGTAAATAATGTACAAAAATTTATATAAAAATAGAAAGGAAAACCGCTTTGCATAACTGTCATGACATATTTCACGGCGTACAAGGAAGATTTTTCTGACGACAGTACTTGTCTCAATATATCATCTTGGTGCATGAATCATCGCATGAAAAAATTTAAATCTGCCATACTTATGAAAAGTCAAATATCGTTGGAAGACCCTTTTGCATAATTTATCGCGTTCTTTCAAACAGAATTAATTAATTAATTATTCAAAGTATCTTCTGAAGAGATACTTGGTGGAATTTTTATTCTACAATTAACGATTAGATGTGTTATATCGTGGAATTGTACAAATCTGTGTAGGTCTATTTTTTCAATTTACTAAGCTGGGTGCTAAAATTATTTTATCGTAGAGGATTACTTTCATATTAAAGGTGATCGTTGGTAGTTTCCTTGCTTTTTGTATCAAGTTTATTTGATAAATCATAGTCAACGTAATCACATCTACTGACGGAAATGCTGTTTTATTCTACGAAACTTTAATTAATTTCTTATTCATTTAATCACAATTAATGATACTAAGATAGCCAACAAGTTTTCGTGTCTCACAATCAATAATACATTGATGTTAGATGTTCCCCCGAAGTTACTGCACGAAAGCTTGATTTTCTTCGTTTCATATCCGGTAGCAATTGGTGAACAAATATTGCCCTTCAATTAACAGCGAAAGTTTTTATTTTATTTGGACAGCAAATGTCACTCTCAGTCAATCTCTAAAATAAGCTTAATAGACGTGACAACAATTCTAACAGATATACATTTACGTTTCATTAAAAAATCAAGAAAGATAAATATTTTGCTGAGAATAAAACAAACACTGACATAAAAAGAAAGATAAATTTTCCAACGGATGTGAATTAATATTTTTGCAAAGAAATCCTCATGCCTCAACTAAATACGCCTCTCTCGTTTGTAAAACTGCTCAGAGTAGAATTACATAAATATATGAAATAATTACGTTTATTCTTTCCCTCCACTTCTAGTGAATTACCTTCTGTTCTACTTTAGCTCATTTAAATGCATGAATCGCTGCGTTGGGAGAGCTTAAACGGTATATGGAATAGAATCGATATCGTACTCGTTGAAGTTAAAAACCTATTAGATTCCCAACAAACATGTGAAATAGCTTACCTGGAAATTATATTAACAAAAAGAAGATATATAAAATAGATTAAAGAACCCATTTATATTGGAAAGCTTTGTGGAATTAAATTTTAATAGGGAAGGGAATTCCAATTTCTCGTCGTAAGGATAAAAGGACAGTTCTCTATTTGTAGCATAGAGTAATTGCGTTCAACCATCAAATTAAGGTCGATTAAACAGAATGGAAACTGAATTGACATGTCCTTTTCCCCTGCTTTTTTTTGGAAAGTTACTCTTCTACATAGAGAATCTATTTCTCATTAAACTATATATTTTGGTTACATATCCATCTTAAAACGATATGAAGTTAAATTCTCAATGATACTAAAGGTAGTGAGAAAAAAGAACGAATTAACGACCTAACCAATTCGCAAATCGATTTCTTTTTACAGGGTAGGAATAGTATAAGAATTCACCTTAGAAATATTTCTGGATTAAGCTTATTACTGTAAAATTTGCATTTCCTTGTAATTGTTATTTCAAGATACCCTTCATAGATATCTTATTATAGTATCTGTGAATATAGATGACTTATTGTTAGGTAGATATATTTTCCGCATTTGAATTCATATGACTCGTAATTTCATGATCATACCATGATCTATTTACTTCTTACGCTCTTAATTCATGATGCTGTATATTTTCATTTATAATTTCTTTATGTCAATTTCTTTTCAGTAATCAAGGATTATTTGGAGATAAATTTTGTATTTGAAGTTAAATTTCTCTTTCATCTATTATTCAAAAAGCGGAATGCATTGAAAATGTATGCTCTAAAAAGATTTGACGTAGTAAAATATGATAGGGCAAGTAAAATACATCATATTCACTCTCTGATAATGGGTAACTACATGGCAAATGAATGCGCATTATTTTATGAATGAAGAGAATCAGAGAGTATTTTTACTAACGAAGATATAAAGTAATGATGACTTTCAAATAGACAGGGAAATATGAAGTAATTCTTAATTTTATTGGCTTTTCTAAACTTTCACCCAGCAGTGATTTCAAACCTCTCACTCTTGAGTTTAATACTGATAATGAACTACGAGACAAAGGTTCTCCAAGCGCCGACAGCGGCCACCGTCTAAGGGCGATTCCCGGGAAACGGATAATCTCTCAGCGGTCACCAGTTCCTTTTTTCTTCCTTCTACTGATAATGAACCCAAAAATGAGACGTTTCATATCGTGAAATTGATAAATGATATATTTCTGGTTAATGCGGTCATTCAGTGGTTAGAATACATAGAAAGTGGGAGACCAGGGTTCACTTTTCGTACAAACTTGGGTAAGTCGTACACTTTCATGCGCAAACTTAGAATTCATTTCCATCATCTGAGAAATATATTTGCGACCAATTGGGTTTACGAATTTTTCTCAAGAAAGACGAGGATATAAGAAAAGAGAAAGAGTAATATCAGCATGATATCAATCATAACTGCAATTTAATACCTCCTATAACTACTGACGGATCAAATAACATTCAGGGAATCATTTGAGTGGATTTAATTTCCTCGGTATCAAATATATGAACACCAGAAAAAATACAAGAAAGAAGAGGTTATATCCTAACGAATATATATTCTAATCAACAGAACGTAAAGATTCTCTTAATCCTCATAGTATCGTTACGTTTGCTGCATAAGAAAAATAATGTCCGAGTACTAAACGTCACAAAGAGATTTCGTTTCACTTGCATGGGATGCAAAACTGGGGAAAACGACACCACATGTGATATGACACATGGCGAAAAATTAAAATTCAGATTCAAGTACAGTAATCCCTCTCGATATCTGTGTTTCAATATTTATAATAGGATAACGGAAGATATATCATTCGCGGGACTTCGTGATTAAATTTAAACAATTCATATTGAGCCATAAAAATAAAGAGGGATCGAATGACTGGTATGCGTTTGTGGTGGGTATAAATCACGCCCTTCGCCTCGATTTTCAAAAGCTCTTGGGAAATTGAATAACAGAGTGCGGGTGTCCTGGATTATAACGAATTTTTCAGTGATGAATTCATCTTGGTTAAGAGGCACCTTCGAAAATTAAAAACTTCCAAGGGAACACTCGGCAAAAGCGAGGTTTATTCCATTCATTTCACGTCATTTGTATGCGGGCGTGTTATCGAGATTACCATATACTTCAAATCAGTGAGCTTTAGATGCAGGGAATTTTTATCGTCTATCATATAGAAACATTTCCAAAGGCAGAGAGCCTCTTTTTTGATTCACTTTGCAGATTACGTTTACTCCTGTCCTATCTTCTCTTACTTTAAATTCTGTACTCATTTTTTCAATTTATTTTTGTAAAATTTTCCTCAATCTTACACTTTCATGTCCTTCGCTCGTGTTGCAGTACTCCACGTTTGAAAAATTCTCATTATATAGTATCTTTTCTTCATGAAGTAAGCGTATTATGTTCATGCAATCTGATACATCAATAGAAATATTTCAAAAGGTTTCATCATATATATATATTGCTTACAGGTGTGCTAAAAGGAAATAAAAACTTTGCGAATACCCATTATTCCTTATAAGTTCAGTAGTTATATATAATTCTTTTTTCCCAAAAGGTTAAATCTATGTCAAGCCTGTCTTAAGCGGTACCTATATTAAGGGAAAATTTTTTTTATCCGGAAAAATTCGCCGTCCCATTGGATTAGTTTAAAGGAAGATTTCACTATGTACATTACAAACGAAAATGAAAAGAAGCAAAATCGCAAAGGTTTTTACTTTAGCGGTAGTTATAGATTTAAAAACGCTTCTGTAGCCTAGTTGATGGAAAGGCATCGAATCAGAACCGAAATGAAAACGGACACCGAAAAAAACACTATTTTCGTCGGAGTATAAACCGAATCATACATAACTGAAATTCTGAGCAATGTCCGAAATCGAAAACCGTTATTTATTCCCTTCTCATTTGCGGTTTCCAATAATGATAGTTTCACTTAATTGTAATTGAAGGTAATTTTACTAAACATTTATAACAGCGACTATTAAATAACTAATCATTAACTACATTCTAAAATTTGGTGTAATGTAATGAAAATGAAAAAAAAAACTTGAAATAATTAAACTTTGAGAGGGATATTATATTACGAGAGAGAAACAAGGTTAAATAACGGGAAATACGGGATTACCGACATTATAGGAATCATTTAATGTGCATTTCGATAGCCACGCTATCATTCTCAGGGGGCAAACCATAATCACTATTCCCGTTTCAGTTTCGGTTTACCATAAATTGAGTTTCTAACATACGGGGGCTTAAAATGAATATTTCCAATGGAAATCCATGATTACTGACAATATTTATTTATCATGCAATCAATTGAACCACTGACCATTACTTCCGCAACATATCTGTGCAAGATAGCCATGATCATTTCGGAAAAGATCTCTCTTATTATAATTATTAGACACTTTTGGTGTCTTCTTCTGTATCTATCCTAGTTTTTTGTAGATATTATGGGAAATGGATATCAACATTTATAGGTAAGAAAAACGGAGTTAGAGAATATTTTATGTTAAGCAATATAAACTCGACAGAAAAATATTCTGATGACAGGATATTCTCTGAAAAAAGAAATTGAAGTTAGAAAATAATTTATTACTCCAAGTGTGTGCGATATATTATTTTATATTATGAAATTCCAAGTATTTTCAGTTGAAATAGAATGAAAGGAACAAGATAGAGAGGAAGAAAATAGCAAAGGATATTATTTGATTTAAAGGTGAGATTAGTCTAAGAAGCGAGAGGAAGGACATCAAGTGGGAAAGATTAGGTCATATGAACCTATTCCAAGGTAAAAAACATATGATGATGATGTATGGTGTTGGAACGGGACTAGAAATCTAGATTTAGTTTTTACGGCTATAACTTAGCTATAATGACGTTCTATGGGAAAATTCATCACTTAAGCAATAAAACTCTCTTATTCAAACGGAGAAGATACTAATAGTCTAAAAGCATAGAATTAAATGAATGTTGAAACGAATCTCTCGAAGTAACAAAGACTTAACAGACTGAATGGATATGCTTTGTAGTCGTTGATTGATGCAGATTCTTGTAGATATCTTGAAAAATATGGCAACATTAGAAAATAATAGACTAGTCGTGGTAATCGGATGAAGTTGGCAACCATCCGCGGGTTAGTTTTGATTCTCTAGTTTCCTGGATAAGCTGCTTCTTAGGCTATATTGCCATTACTTGTTAGTCATGAGCCTCATCAAATGAGATTGAGGAATTTGGCTGTTAAGCATGTAATATTACTAGCGGAAACTCTGAACCGTAATTGAGGAATGAAGCTTCAATACAATTGACTCCTGAAGAAAAAAATTCACGAAAACAGATTTAGGGCAATGTTGGGGAGGAAAAGGGAAATGCTGTAATGCTATTGGTAGAGAGTCACAGTAGGGGAAGCCCAGCCAATAAAATATTTCACCTTTCACTTATCCGTTCTGATTCACACGCATGCCTTTCGGTTTCGTTACTTGTCACTTAGGCCTCAATGCCGTTAACATTAAACCCCTTTTCATTTCCGCCTAGTTACGACATTAATGCGAAGTGATTTATTTTAAGATGGAACGAGGGTTTCCCTAGTAATGAATGAAGGATTAATTTAACTTGTTGAATAATTTATATTATAAATAAATCACAATATTAATGTAAACATCTGATCCTTCGAAGGCAAAATTCTAGGACAATTAGTCTATAAAATTCTAGATATATTTTTTTTTTCATAATATTCAAATGATATTATTTGCTACCGAGTTTATTGGGCACTTGATAAATTGGCAATAAAATTTATAATACATCGTATATATGAAGGGGTAACGTACCATTTGTATTATTAAATTAACAATCAAAATAATAGTATTTCTTTAATACTTTGGCAATATTAGTTGATTAATACAATGAAATCTATCAGCTTCTCTCCTCTTATGGCATTTAGGCGGAAATTGCCCGCGTATACTAATGCGATAATTGAACGACCATGAGTATAAATTTCCCGCATCATAAATCATGACGTAATTTATGATAGATTGAATTTTATGCCAATCGTTATTGAGGAAATAGCTTCTTCATAACTTAATTTCAATACATATCAATCAAGGTAAAATTTAACGCGAGAAATATTAGCAAAATCCTACAAAATAGCAGCTAAATTATATTGATCACTACTCAATCGATCCTTAAGGATGCAGACTAAAATAATATTAATAATATTTGCATGCTAAACTCCATGATCCAGTTTTCCTAATCACTTCAGTAGTTCCAAGGAGGTCAGAATGTATTTTCCGCAGTTAATTCTATTTCAGTATATCTTAAGAATAATTTGCCTTTATTTAAATAATGGTAGGTATTGTTGGTTGTACTTACCGTTAAGTATTCAGTCAAAGTAAGCGCAGAATAACATATTTAACGTTTTTATTCTTTTAAGTGCTTCAACAGCCTAGGTCATTTTCAGCAATAGATTGCCACCGGAAATCTAACCTGGGATCTCTTTTGCAAAAATTAAACATTATCATGAGGCAAAGATGAAAATGTATATTAGGTACGATAGGTTTTAGGGCAATTTGCGAGTCCTTCATTGCCTTTATGTATAGCCAAATAATATGAGTTCGGAATTATATTTGAAATATATGTACCATAAGAGTGACAGGGATAAAATTTTGTGAGAGTACATCAAGATATGTACATAGGACCAGTAAAGGATATCCCTTTTGCTGTAAATTCTTGGATCGAACTGATATATAATAAATTTAATTAAATATTAATCAATCAAAGAACACGATTCTTAACGGCTACTCCAGCTATGCACTTAAAACACTTTCATCTTTAAGATTTCCGCCTCAAAAACGAGATTCTACTCCGACTTTGCTTCGATATCCTCCATCTACATCCTCTTTCTCAGGAGCGACCCTTTCCTCGAAAACCCTGTCGCCGCCCGTCCATTAACCTCTCTTCTAGAAATTAACATCCTCCATATTCGGCGGATGAGTTTCTCCTCTTCTCACAGATTTAAAGTTGCAGACAAAAATCATCAAAACTTTTGTACCTTTCTCCTAATCCCTGACAAAGTTCAAGATCAAATTGAATGATTCTGAATCATTCATTAGAAGAAAACGAGACTAGAGGCTAGGTAAATTGCTTGTTAGTTTTAAGGACTTGTTCATTCCGCGAACGATGCGCGAGAACAAGTAAAAGACGTAGCTCGAACTCTCGGTAACCCCCTTTCGCATGCCTAAAGGCGGCTTGCAGAGTATTTATGTAGATTTAGAAGAATGATGAAATTTCTCTCCGGAATTCATAGTATTCCAGCTCTAATTACACCAGTTCTCCCAGTATGCTTCCGATAGAGTGATATTCCAAAAGAGAACCTTATTTAGAGTAGAAAATAACTGAATATGCATGAAATGTTCTTATTAATACTTAAATTACCAATAAGCATTTAAATGCATATCTTTGGATACTATTTATTAGTATTTATTTTTTTACTAGTTAAAATTTGTTTCTACTGTCTGATAGCTAGCAGAATTTCCAATTAGCTCCAAAATAAGGTATTCTTTCATAACTCTCATCAATGGAAGAACTAACGCATCATTTCTATTGATGATCCTGCTCCGCATAAGGATTCTTTATATTTGAATCATTATAAATTATCTACAAGTTTATTATTACAACTTTTACTGATTTCACGTAAAAAGTTATCCGCCGGTCTAATTATCACACAAATCACACATAAAAGTAACTCGTAAAGTTATTGACAATCTTGAACGCTTGACTGTGGCTCTGCAAATAATTTTTTTTGCAATTTTTCGTATGTGACAACATTAAAATTCTTATCCAGATAGCATTTTCTCCAAAATGTTTGATTTAAAGATTGTATAATCAATTCCTATAACAAGTACGTTGAAATTAATACGTATGTATAAGTATACTTTTATGTTTATTTTCTAAAGAACACTTTGCATACTTCTAAAGATATCAAATGAGATGATTTCATTATAAAATACTGCATTTCATATACAACTTTTTCGAACACCCAGAGATGTTAAGTATCAAGTAGCGCAAGTTGAAACTGACCAGATTAGCCTTACCGTTAATATATATCTCAGCGAAAAAAGCTGGAACGAGATTTCTTCATAAGATGAATTTCCCAGACACACCTACGTTAGAGATATTTTGTGTGGTAGAAAGGTTAAATCGGAGATTGTAAGAATAAAACAACTGAGCTCGATGTCGTGCTTTTATTCTCATAAAATAATCACAGAATCCTGACATTATAATTTTGGACGTTTAGCTTATAGCTGCATTTCAAAATTAGGTAAAAGTTGCATTTGGATGCATTATTGAATGTAGGAACCAAGTGGGAGATTTCATTTCTGTTGAGTGTGCAGCTTGAAGCGTGAACGGATCTAGAAACCGCCCAAGGGGGAGGCGATTCGGTATAATTTCCCTGATCCCGGATTGTCATGCGGGTTGCGTTTTCGCCTTCAGTGACAGCCTTCCCAGCCTTGATTCCCGGTGGAAGCTATATGCGCGAAGTAACCTCAACTCGAAGTACTTTCGAAATCACAACTACTATGATTTTCCACGATTGCAGAAACGTTCCCTTGATAAGGCGTAGGTTAGCACCGAAGGCGTTTCAGTTACTTATTCTGCATTCATCATCAGTGTATCAGAATTAACTTTGAAAACACCAAGATCCTGTGCAAGGGCTATTGGAGCAGAATAGTGAAAGAGGCAATAGAAATCTGCTTCAATGAAACCAACATAAATCTAAATGAAGGTCTATTCCTCAGCAAAACGTGTAATGGAACAATCCGTATAATGAAAGAGGAGACCCGAAAGAGGACCAATGAAGGGGAAGTAACTACGGACCAATCAGAGAAGTGAAATGGACATGGGGCGAGACCTGATCCTTTACACAAAGACCCTGGTGCAGGGGAAGTAGCGAAAACGTCGATGCTAACCAACACCGTAACCCGATTGAATACCCTAGAAATAATTCTTCATTCATTCATTCGTTTTGAATTAGTGAGTTAATAGGGCAGCAACGGTAGAACAACCAAAAGAATATTCGAAAAGATCGCATGTCATCGCATTTTATACATTAATTAAGATAAATAGCGAATATTTTACAATTGGTCATCATATTCATACTGATTCACATTCTGCAAATGAGCTTTAACTCTAAGAAATCAAATGAGGAGGTAATACCGTCTCGTCGTATATGTCTTCTTGTCAAAACACGCCGATACTAATATTCTTAAGCATTGCTTCATTTCGACCTTTATAAATACTATCCAAGTAAAATAGGGGTTGTATTATTGGTTTTATGATTGAGTATGGGGAGTGAGAAGGATGTTGGAGGAATTCCATGAATTAAAATCACGGATGGAAGACTGCTTACCGATGGCTTTCATAAATGTTAGTTAGAGTGATATATATATTGACTCGCCGTTTCCTCGTAATGAAAACGTTAGGGAAAAGTTATTGTTGGGACCACCCTTTAGAAAAAATCTCTCCGAGGGATATGCAGGAGGGATGGGAGATGTGTTCGGGGATAAGTTTCGGCTCTGGGGAAGGGAAGATTTTCGATTGAGTGTGGAGAAGAGAGAGAATGTTTATTGTGTAAACAAAGGGGGATCGGTGACAGTGTAGAAGGAAAGTGGGCCGATGGTTCTATATGAAATGTTTAGAAAGGAGTGGCTGAGGAAGGGTGATTTAAATAGAACATGGGGGAATATAAAGGCTCGTATATAGTAGAGTGAGAAAGATAACAAAACGCGATATTAAATTTACAAAAGGTATGAAGAGATGCGTAACACAGTAACTGTAATCCATATGAAAATTGTGTAACTCATGCAGAAGATTAAGATAATATTATTGTTGACAAAAAGTTAAAATAGGATTCATCATTACTTATTATGTAAATATTTCCATGGGAGGGATATCAGCTGAAGTGACCCAGAAATTTGTTTACTCAGGTTATAAACTTCTTTTATCTGAGGTGATAAGGCTCATTGCCAACAGGCTAAGGGTCTAGGACAACTCGCCGCCGCCAGCTCGCCGCCGCCGACTCGCCGCCGCCAACTCGCCGCGGACCCAACTCGCCGCGCGCCCAACTCGCCGCGGGGCCAACTTGCCGCGGGCATATTTTAAATACGTTTAGAACTATGAAATTATGAGTTGGTCTCGCGGCGAGTTGGCCCCGCGGCGAGTTGGGCGCGCGGCGAGTTGGGTCCGCGGCGAGTTGGGCGCGCGGCGAGTTGGGTCCGCGGCGAGTCGGCGGCGGCGAGTCGGCGGCGGCGAGCTGGCGGCGGCGAGTTGAGCCATTCCCACAGGCTAATTCTAACCAGTGATGCAGTTACATTTATCATTATAGTAGTATAGTTTTATTATAACTTGACATAACTCGTCTAAAGTAAAAATCAGAGTTATCGCAGTAGTAATTATAAAAGTACTTCCACATCTGAAATCATTTCGCACGTGAGCCCACACCAGGAATCGATTCTAGGAACGCTTTCACTAAAGTCGAGAGCATTGCCCATTTAGCCAACCAGAGTCTCTGAGTTAAATTGGAAGTGATATGTATAGGAACTGAGCAAAGACAAAGGTCCTTTACTGCGTTAAATGTCAGTTTCAGAACTAGTTTTCTCACTAATGCTCAAATTTGAAACAGGCATTAGAAATATTCTTATCTTGCCTTTCATGATTCATTGTCTCTTCAAAACTTTGATAGTTTATTCCTATGATAAAATGATTTCCAATCTACAATCTCATAACTTAAGTGTTACGTCTAGCCTTAATGATGATAATTTATTTAAAGGTAAAAGAAATACCACAGTTACCATACATTTTAAGAATTATCCTTATTGACGAATACACACAACCATTCTCCACCAAGAAATATCTGGACAGCAGGAATTCGAACCTAAGGATTGATTTGTGATGATGCAAATTACTCCGCAACCTGGCAGCAAATACTTTGATTAGAGTTTTAGTAGGCTTTAGTCATAATTCCAACGCATATTAGTAGAACTCGTTAATTGAAAACTCGTGATATTCTTCTGAGTTAAACTTTTCGTGCAAAAACAACGACCCGAACGCACTTATGTACAGATTTATAATATAGTTTCTAATGTTCCCAGAATAATTCTTCTGAAACAAAGAATTACGAAAATTGATGGCACTGGAGATCTGTTTGCATTCATCTCCGAAGTATCTTTTTAACGATCCCTTGAATAATGGCGGTTTATGACCTCTAGGATATATTGACAGAAGAATCGATTAAAATTAAATTGTCGACATCGCTCTCCCACTGTGTGAAAATTTGCCTCGACTTTTAATCGATTTGGGTGCCATATGACCACCACGATACCACACTACTTAAGTAGTTAAGGGAGAGAGTAATTTCAAAGTGGTGCGGTCATTCATTTTCCAGAGCGCCCAGGATGGCTTCGGAAAAAGGCTTTCCTTCCCTGCGCTAAGTGAATTTTTCTTGGAAAATGATGACGGAAAATCTCGTACCTCGCTAGGATGAGAGTGGGACAATCTCGCACAGATGTTTACGGAGTAAGAAGTCCTACAAGAATCATCACTTCTGTGAAGAATCGTATTCGAGAAGCCGGTAAAGAAAAATTAATTTTCCTGAGAACCAAATTACGAAACGTGAAGCCTCTTTGAAGAGAAATTCCGATTTGTAACACTGGTGGAAGTAACCAAGCCCCACCCTAACCATAATGAAAATGCGTAATACTTCCAGAGAGGTAGGTTCAAGTACTATCGACGTGATATTAAATTGAAAACTCTGCTAAGATTATCTCGAAAGTGTTGCTTGTAAAGTCGCAACGTTTCTCAGCAAGTACCTCTGATAATATGAACACACCGTTCTGCTCCCTTGCATTTGCTATGGTTTTATTCAAAGGAGAAAGAATATTAAAGTCTTCATGAAGGAAACCATGAAAAATCTAAATAATTTGTGAGAAATACTCTTATTTTTGGAACCAGTTTTTCAACGGATGTATAAGTTGTTCAACGTCTATCACAACGAGTGACTTACGAGTTTGTATGAGACTCGAGCTGAATGATTTCGAATTATTTAATCTTATTTCTATTTTACTTTTTTTCTATCGAACTTTATTGAAAATCAACCCTCCGAGAGTTTCCCTGTCATTCATCCAAAACATAAGTATTCGTAAAATATGAAATTAGAAAAAGAAAATATTTTCACTTTGGTTTCCTTTAAAAGATGAAAATTAGCACTTGATATCGTAAAGTCTGGAAAACGCAACTCCTATGGCAAACAGTAGTATTATTAACATGCACACCTCTCTATTTATGAGGAAAGGATACATAGCCACTGAATGAACATATCTTTATAGCTTTACTCTTATATTTTGCAATTACTTCTTCGTTTCCTCATTTTATTCATTCATAACCAGATATTTTTATGGTTAATTAGATTAAACGTGCTTATAGATTCCACCAGTTCGGCCTTAACGTTGTGATAATTTTCCATTATGGAAATGAGAAGAACAAACTAATACTATATCAAAAAATATATTTATTTAGCTACCTAGGTTTCCACCCCTTTGGGCTTGATGATAACCCTAAGGTTCGAAACCTAGGTAGCTGAATAAATATATTTTGTGATATAGTATAAGTTTGTTCTTCTCATTTCCTTAAACGTGATTTTTTCTCTGCTCAGTAATTACCTTTTATGCCTCTAATAGGTGATAGGTTGTTCAAATTTTTAATAATAGAACGTTTAAAATTCGAGGAGAAAGGATTGGAAAAGAAATGTTATAATTTACATTAGTCATTATATTAACACTGCCGCAGAAATAAGCAGAGAAATTAAAAGAGGAATAAAAACACCATTGGCGATAAGTTCAGAGTTTAAAAAGCAATTACAGGGAACGTCACGTCGGAGTGATGCCAGCCGAGGATCGAGTTTCCTCTATATCACTCAATTTTTAATAGCCTTTTTCATTGCGTAAACGGAAAGATATGAAGTTTTATTTGGGGAATTTGCATTTAAAGATAAGCAGATTTATTCCTCGTACTTTGAAACCTTAATTATGCCCGAGCTCGTTCCACCGAATGTCGCATACTGTAAAAGCTGAAAATACCCTTTAATTTGCCCTTATTATTCAACCTTCCATAGAATTCAAAGACTGGAATTTAGTACAAAATGCATCCGATTTAGAGACCTAAAATTCTTGTATTTCAGCCTCTGAAGACGTCAATTACCGCTTAAAATGTAAAAAGGATTTCGAATCGTCAAAAAATTATTTTTAATACAGTGCGCTCTTATATTCATATAAAGAGTAATTACTTATCCATAAAAGGAATAACTCAGGAGTAAAGTTATGACAAATAATTTCATCGAATACTTAATAACAATTCTATTAATCTTACTTGGAATATTATTTTTAAGATACATTTTGCTGCACAAAGCCTTAAGGTTAACTTGATATACGAGGAACGATATAATTAAGAATTTCTTTTCTACTTGAATGAGGAAAATGTTGGATTATTCACTATTGAGGTCGTAGAAATTTTAATAATCTGGGTTTCGCAGATGATAATAACATCGACTATGGAATGCTTTACCAAGTAGAAGCCCGTCACAAAGAAATAGATTTTGAAAATGTGTATTGAAATACGTAAAGTGTTATTTTATTCCTTTTTTCTTCTTTGACATTTTTCTTCTTCTCGGGATTAAGACGTTCTCTGCAAGTAGTTTAGCAGCCAAAGTTGTAGATAAATATGGCTAGATGTAAAATTAAAAGCTTATGCTTCTTATATTTTTCCAGCTGGCGTTTGTCTATATTCATTTTTAAGACTGCATAAATGTTAAAAATATGCTGGAGTAGATGTCGGATGGAGGTCCGAAATGATATTTCATTTATAGAAACAGACCGGTTACGGAAATAATAATGGATGGAGGAATTCAAATTGAATAAAAAATAGTTTTAAAAAACCAAACTTAAAAAGCGAGTGGCGTCGGAACGAAAATAATGAAGATTAATTTAATTTCAGATGGAGATTATTGATGTCCTTAATGAAGATTTTTTTTAATAGAATGAAATTATTACGAGTTTTTAGATTAAATGCCTATTTATATTTTATGGAGAACACGGAGATTGCGTTTGATTAAGCGCAATTGGATGAGTCTGGAATGATCATCAAAGGGCCAATGTGTCACCGAGTTTTTATCAGGTTTGTTAAAATGGGAAACGTTTTAGAAAAACGGCTGCTGGATAGTCAACCGGTATATGAAATTCAATTACATCATGATCCTCGTTTTTTTCAATTAAACGTAATAATTTCGAGGTTCGCTTAAAAAATAAAATTCGAACCCACTAAAATTTCCAGAAAGGCAATTTATCGTCGAATAATGAAAAAAAATTCTTGTGGAAAAATCTTATTTAAAAAATTATTGTTGAATAATTTTTATGAAACATCCTGTGGAAATTCATTACGGAATTGAAATTACTCGCATTTTCCTGAAAATTTCATTAAAACGTCGAGAATTAGGTTTTTCATCGAAACGATTCTCGGAAGACAGACGACTCTATTGGAAATCGAGTTCCTCGCAGATCGCAGAGAAGAGACAACGAGAAAAAGGAATGGAGGAGACGTTTCGGAAGATAAAAATGCTCGAGCCAGTCTGTAAGAGACATCTCTCGGTTTTTGTTTCACGAAATTAGTAAAAGGATCAAACTAAAAAGAGGATAATACAAAAATAGATATTGCCAATTTACTGCTCAGCATTCAATTAGGATCTCAAATTTATCAGATCAAATTTACGATGTCGTAGCTAACTAATCGACTGAAATTTATTTCCTGGAATCGACTTACTGACTTAGAATATTTGAAAATATAAACTAATACGAAGGAGGAGGGTGCTCAGTGTTTTTGGTCTCAGTACCCTCTTGGACTCTAAACCTGCAGCCCCCATACATTGTGATGAGAAATAAATTCTATAGTTTAAACTGCACAATAACAGATGCGGACATTTACATTGCGCCAGAGATACAATATAACCAACATGGAATACCTCGGAAACGTAGTGAAAACAAATAATTTCGGAGAACCTCTGGTGCAAAATACTTTTTTATAAGCTTCACATCGCAGTCCGTAAATAAGCTTATGCAGCACCTGGGGTATACGGGCACCCCAGATTTGGAAACTATTGAATCCCGACATTATTAAAACATTTGCTGCAAAATAATAAGTTATACTAATAATAATATAAATATATTCAAAGAAAATAATTGTAAATAGAAGAATCACTTTTAATTTTGGAAATTTGGGGAAAGGTTCCACTAACACATTAAAAGAAACGACACATTATTTCAAAGGCGAGTTCTTACGTTGATTACGGAAACGTATTCCTGTTTCGATAAGTCAAGCATTAGCAGAAAATATAAAAGAAGAAAATTATTGGAATCCATGAGTGAACTGAAATAAGTTTTGGTTAGGAGATGGTTAAGTTGACATTTAGCAACTCTCAAACTTTCTAATGCTAATGGAATTAAACAGGAAGGAAATTGAATATAATGAGGACCACTTCCCTTCCTCGGAGACTAATGTCCGAGGATTTAGAATCTGTGTTCCCCCATTTAGTGAAATGCATTGGGGAAGCCGGAATTCTCTCGGGATCGACAAATGCAAGCATTACGTCGGTCCTTTCACAAGTGGATTTTTTGTTACTGCATCACAACACAGTCGGGGCGACGGACGGCCTATCCCATCTCCCATCCAATCTTCTTCAATTAGAGCGGAAAGACTTTTTGATGGGTCCGAGTGGGTTGAGTGACCCTTCCTCCTTTCATTTTGGATCCACTTTAGTTTCTGGATTATTTGGCCAAGATATAGCGGCCGCAATCGAAGTATCAGTCTGGAAACTGCTCCAGATAAGAATCGCAAAACATGCCGCGATTACATCAACTAGGAGATGCTTATGAAAGAAGGAAAATATTCAACATAATCCAATCTCTCTCACTTGACCTCTTTCAGCACTTCAGACCGCTCAGGTATCTCAGAGAGGGCTTTCATCATGAAATCAGCAACTATTAATGCATAGAAATGTGGGTAATTTGTAGTGTTTTGAGTTTCCATTCCAATATTTCCTACAATTTCTGCGTTGATGTATTTGAAAGGAGATAATAAGGAGATTATCAAATAATTATAACAAATTAGATAGGCTTGACGAACCACAATGTCCTCTTGTAGCAACAACATCAAATCAACAATCTTGAGACCTTTCATTGGAAATAGAAATCTTCAGCAAGAATTTTTGCTCCAGATTAGTACACGAGATGGGGATGGATAAATTTTTGATTTGTGCTCATCTAGTGATAAAATACATAATTAAGTCTGAGCTAAACTTTATATATTTGTAAGACGTTCTAAGTGTATGCAGCGTCACTATTTTGTGAAAATATGCGCTGAAATATTTTCTGACAACAGAATCTTAATTATATACATTTTTCTCCAAATTTTTCCATCTAACCAAGACACTAGAAAAAATAGGGACCAAGAGTTAATACCGGAACAGTCCTAGTCAAGACTAGAGGAACATTAAACTTAATAAAATATCACTTCAAGATACAATTATTTTCGCCAATCCTCCACTTTTAGCAGGCGAATTCTAGATAAAGCTTCAATTTGAGAAGACATTTTTATTTTATATCATTTGCTCTAGGAATCTGGTACATATAAGCGATCGATTTAAGTAATATTTGTAAATAGACTATAAAATAGTTTAAAATAATTGAATTTTGCAAAGCAATTTATATAAAAACAGTGGAATCCACCTCTGCGAATTAGTTAATATAATGAGGAAACACGATTAAAATCCTCCCAAGGCCTCTGTAAATTAGAGATATTATTTAAATTAATAGAATATCATGCAAGTAATTAAATCATTTATCTCTTGGAATTCGCTTCAAGCATTCACCAGTTATAAAGTTCTGTGAATGATAGTTCACGTCATCACGGTGGTATATTCATTAGCGACAATACCGTCTTTAACACTTTTATCTCGCATAATTATTTACGCTTTTCCTCTAAAATGATTTTATACATCTAATTAAAGACTTGAAAAGGGTTTAACAAAATAAAGTGGCATCCATTTCCATAGAGAAAGGAAAATTTCTCAAGCTTATTCCTTACAGTCAAGATATTTAATACTTTGGTTGTATTTTACTTAAAACTTCTTCATCTATGACTAATGGAATTATTCTCATCCCTTTCTACTCAACGCTACTTTTTCAATAGAAAATATACAGTTTAATTTTCTTTCCTTCAAAACCTTTATCCAAAGGCCAGCGAAGGGAGCAATTTCAAGCTCATAGAATTTCCAATGTTTCGTGATGGATATTCTTTATGCTTCGCAAATCTTGGTTATACAAGCCAGCCCTGAAATACGTGTTATTTCAAGTCAAGTTTAAGAGGTGCTTTCATGAAACCACATGAATTATTTCGCAAAATTCAATAACGATACACCCAAAATGACTGTAAAAATGAGGTGTTATCCGCATCCTCAGGAACCTCCCTAAAATTATTCATAAACGTTATTTTAATGAGGCTAAGGAACACTCAATATTTACGAATTAATGATGAAAATATGAAGCAATCTTTTATCGATATATTTCGATATTTGACCAGTCAGTTGTTAGGAGAAGAAGAGCACAATTATAAAAATTGTATTCATAATCATATAAGCATAATATCACACTTAAAGAAATAACAGTGTTCCCTGTCATAACTGAATATTTGATTATTTTCTAGAAATAGCTTATCGTCGTATAGAACGCAGCAAATCTCTTCACATGTAAAATAATTAGCGCAAAAATTCTATGGCAGCATTTTACTTCCCGTATTATGCAATCTACAGAGAGTTTTCCCGAATTTGAAAGGGGCCTCTGTTCACTGCTAAACGTTCAAACGTTCCGTTTCGCCCATTTACGTTAAGATGGACTTTTCATGAAGCTTAAGAGAGCATTATTTTCATGCCAGCCTATGTGATTAAAATGAAACGAGGTTTTTCTCTTAACAAATACAAAGGTCTCATCTGTGCTTTATTATCACACCCAATTATAGATAACTGCTCATATTTATCTTCTGTATTGACCAAATCTATTCAATATTCCTTCATTTCTAAGCCATTTTTTTTTGGGTATTGAAGTATTTGTGACGTATATGCTGAAAAGTGAAGAAAAAAGATAAGATTTTACGGAAGATGAACGCTCTCCTTCATTAAAAGCGCGAATTTTACGTATGCCTTCGGGATCTGCTGAAACGGGTCAAGGGTAAAAAGAGGGTTGCGTAGCTAATATATGAAAGTACTAAAATTGCGCTGCTACTCGCGCCGAGAGGCAGTAAGTAAGCTTAAGGGAGATTTTTGGAGCCAACGTAGGTAAAAACTGTGAAATACTGTGGAGAAGAATGCATATAAGTATCAGAAGTTTAAGGGGGAGTGAAAAGTAAAGATGATATAGAAAAGCAAATAAAGGAGGTTTTAGTTTGAGCAAAACCATCTCAGTCTCCATTTCATGTTGTACTTTCCTTGCGAGTGCTTCTCTTACTGTCCTATTATTTTGTACTAAATGGAGTGGAATGGTTCAATGATTTTATGGAAACTAAAAATATTAAGAATAAAAAACCTCGTAAATTGCTTGCCAATGGATGAAAAATTTACGGGACGGTTCCATTTCATACGCAACCGTACTCAAATATTTGGCAAATCTACCATGTAAAATGTATAAATTAATTTTCTATGAGAATAGAACCCTAACAGTTATTAACGGCACGTTGCGTATAACATCTAGAAACAAGGAAGTAACTTCGGCATGTATACCAGTCAATATCTGCATGATTTTTGCGATATCAACCACGCTGGGCTTAAAATTTTATAGAATATTCAATATTTTTCTACTCCTATTCCATTTGCAGCTCTGATAAACAAAATGGTGAAAAGTTTTGTCTCCTCAATTAAGAATTGTAGAGGAGGGAAAGAGTCCGACGCATTTGTCCGGTTAAATGCGATTTGAGCGTCAGACATGAGAAGCAACGGTAATATGTTGCGGATACAACGCGAGCGAAGAAAAACACACGCGATAAAAAGAGGATGAAGAGGATTTTTCCGGCATCGCTGTCATTTTAACGCTAAAACCATGTCATACGCTTTTATCGCTTTCTGCTTGGTTCAAGTTAAGTTTGAAACGTGACCCCCAAAATCCTCCTGAAATTGCGGCGGAAATACGATTCATGCCATTCATTCATACTGCGGATAAATTCGACTCCAAAAAAGGGGATTTGCTGATCCGTAGATAAAAAAAAACTGGTTTATGTCTTTCGCGTCAAAAAATTTGAGTTTTTATTTTATGCACTGCATAATATCCTGAAAAGTTCTTCGATGCGAGGCAAGAAGTATTCACTTTTCTAATTCCATAGGAAATAACATTGCAACCAAGTATATTCTCCCTCTATTTTGAATTTCACGTTTCCATATTACGAGTAAGGTATTGTGTATGTGTACTGTGTGTATGTCCCTGTTCTATATGTTCCGGTCTTCTTGGTCTTTATTCATTAATTGGTGTCTTGGGAACTTCTGATATCTAGTGGTTCCTCGCCACATGTCTTTCCCGCATTTTATTTACCGAATATGATTTAAAAAATACCCAATTTGAACAATTCAAGTGACTCTTAACAGAAAAGGAAAGAATAAATAAATATTAAAATGGAAACATGGTGCTGCAACAAGAAAAAAAAACAAAAACAAGAAGAGTAAATAAGCTGAAGACCAGAGGTTAATTAATGGAAGAAAGGAGTAAATTAATAGGGGAAAACAGTTCAAGGGATGGGTCGAGAGATAAAACAAAATTAAAAAGTTCTGGGATGCGATAGAAAATGGATCTTTGAGAGATGAAAAGTCGAAAATGAGGTATGTGAAGGAATTGCGGAAAGGAACTCAAAGGGAGAAGCAAGGGAGGATGTAGTTTGATATGCATCGGCCGTTGAAAATTGCAAGTATAAATTAAATATCATAGGATGTGTGGCGATGAGGAAGGGAAGAAATACCAAAAGAGGAAAGGGTGTGATCAAGAGAAGAGTTGTTTAAACGCGTAGACAAACTATTAAAGAGAAAAAGTTTACGAGATGGTTAAGGTTTATACACTCATTCATTTCAGTGATCTTATTTTTTTTTATAGACTAATGAATTCTCCCGTCAAAAATGACGGAAATTAATTTAATTTATAGAAAAAATGTACTACTATTATCGCACATATCTGAATTGTGAAAAACTCCCGTCAAAAGTGTCAAGGATTAATTAAAATGTATCTGTAATATTAACTGTCACTATACTAGCAGTAAACAAGCAGTACTCTACTTAACCTCACTTTCTCTGGAATTATATATCCAAAGATTGGCCGAGTGGTTAGAGTGTCTGCTTTCAAATGATCCAAAATTCCAAAGATTAATCCAAAAGTTTATCCTCAGTGGTTCGAATCCTGTTTAGGAAAATTTTTTTTTCTGGAAAATTAAGTATCAGGTATGCTAAGAAGCTACATTGGAAGAATCCAAGAAGCAAGGATTACATAGCTTAATTGTTTTAACAAAGCAATTATTTATTCGTGTAATTGTTTATTTTACTTACGCAAAATTTCCTAAACGTAAAGGTATTCGTAATAACTTTGTATTTTTTTATATTTTGTACTCTAAAATGCACCTAACGTTTACTTTAGTTCTCATTTTGTCTACTTTCTTCGTACATCTCACGTTTCCACGGCTTGTTTGTTTCAACGAAGTAATCCCCCTTCCCCGACTTATTATATGAAACAACGTGTTACTTTCATCTTATTTAATTATCTGAACATCTACATACGTAACCCTTTTGGGCTTATGGTAGGAGTTGCGCTCATTCCATTTCATTAATAGACTTTTAAAAACATAATCCTAAGAACCAACTTGCTTTAATTTCTATTTCCCTTTACTCACTACATCATTTTGACCTATGTAACATTTTTCAATATGTATGTATTCTAAGAATGCATAAGATCGGATTCAACAATCGCATTGGTAGTCAAGGGATTATGTACAACCGCTTTTATAAATATCGGAGCAAAGGTCATTTTTCTGGTTACCCAAAATTAATGTTAACTTAATACTGAAAAAATTCTTTCGTCCTTAATGAACCACAGTTCCTTGCCTCAGGAAGAATCCGGCCGATTCGAGTCTCCATCCGGCCCACAAAACAAAATACTCTTCATTGCTAGGCATTTTCCGATAAC
This sequence comes from Pachydiplax longipennis, assembly GCA_036926295.1. Classification (NCBI taxonomy): domain Eukaryota; kingdom Metazoa; phylum Arthropoda; class Insecta; order Odonata; family Libellulidae; genus Pachydiplax; species Pachydiplax longipennis. Next base: position 43,118,595 of record JAVFKF010000015.1, read on the forward strand.
TGAGTTGGAACCCCTCTGCTGTTTCAATCTCATTTATATTCAGAAGCCTGAATTTATCGTTTAAATTTTGCCCCGACTATCTCACAATAATTAATATTTATAATGGGAATAGTTTTAATATATACGATGATAATCCTCAACATTAACGATTCTTAGATTACGCTACTTATTTATTTAACATTTATATATAAATAATTATTAAGAAACTGGCCAAAACTTGCGTTATCTTTGACCTATCCCTTGATCCTACTTGAATATAATTATGCTTTAGAATCGCAAATTATAATAACATTTCTTTCGGATCATGGTATAAATTCTTGACTCAATTAGTCCTGCAAGGTGCAGGTTCTTTTGGATGTTGGAGGATTACTGTAAACTGCTTTAGAAATCTGGAAATGTTATAAAAACTATTGTATGGTCAGAAAAAGGTACGTAGAATTAAATCTTTAGAACTAAATGAAATAATTGTCTCAATGAATATTCAGGTTGACGTTAAAAATGAACATGTAGGCACCTAGGAGTTTTTCTAAACTCTTATTCATTAATAGTAGAGTTCCAATTTCTTTCCTTTCATGTAAGTATTTAGCAAAGAAAAATACATTGGAAAACCAAGAGAGCTAAATTCATAATCCCATGGTCTTGTTCTCTTGAACAGCTGTTCATAAATGTGTTCTACCGGATTTGCGAATTTTTTATAAAAATTTCATATTCTATTGAGAATTTACTCTTAAATTCCTGGAAACCCTTCCAGAAGATATATGCTTTACTGACAAAATATCATATAATTTATAAAATTGGTTAATTTTACTAAGCTTGAAATTTTGAATGTGGAATGGCGTATGAATAAACATGAAACTCTGTATGCGTTGAAGACTTTAGAATATTACAGCAAATTGGAAGTATGGGTCGATAAATTTGATCGATAGGCATTATATTTAATTGGATGTGGATCGCTGATAAAATATATCTGAGAAGTGGATTGAAACCCGATTCTCTTGGTATGGATAGAGTTTACGATACAAATTCCTACTATTTTGCCACATAAACCAGAATTCGTGGGATTTATTCGAACTTAATTCTATTCGTCCATAAAATTATTACAATGAGCAATTATGAATATAATAATTATCTATGCGAAAGCAATTCAGGCACAGGAATTAAATTGCATGATATTATGTATGATATATTTGATGAATTTGATTCGAAATGGTAAATGTTTCTTGAAATGTATTGCTATAGTCTTTCATTCCTGAGATTTTCGATTAGCATATTCGCGTTTCATAAATATTTGTATTGCATTATTTATTGCAGGTGTCCCTCTGAATTAGTATTATATTTATGTTCAGTTGTTTCCTATCATCAATTTATAGGAGTTTCAGCTTAAAATTTAAGAAAAAAGTTGCGATAGACTATGGCAAAACTGACCGCTGTAAAGGAGAAGAATTTGAAAAATGAACGCTAAAAACTATGGATGTTTGAATCACTGTATAATCTTTATTGTAATGCTATAAATATTTATAAAAAGTAAAAGATTGTAATGAATATCATTATCCTGTTAATCGTTAGCTAGCCAAAACAGAAAGCAAGTTTTCAAGAGAACTAGATTTGTTTTTCTTTTCACATTTCCCTCCCTCCCGTAATATCCTGAAACTCATAAAATCGCTATAAATACTTTTGTTTTGACATTGTCATCTACTCTAATGCACTTGATTAAATTTATATCGGGATCCAACATCAAAAGATACAAACAAAAGCGAGGTAACCTAATCGTCGGTCACTGGAAACCTATAAATAACCTAAAAGCCACCGAAATGTTACTCAATAACGCCTTGTAATGCAACTGTCGTGTGCCTACTATAAACCGCCAGGCCTTATTGAATTATAAAAGCATTCAAATTAAAATACAATTGTAGAGAGATATGAGTAACACGCTTGGTTTCCTGTTTTATATGACGAAAAGCTTCACAAATCTGTGTTTGGCAGAAAGTGCCTGGATGAAACGAGACGAAAGCTGAAAACACCCCATGTAACAATTGAATACCTCGCTGAAAGGACTTAAACACTTAAATATTAATATGGAACTAACCTTTTGACGGCTGAGTTCCCTTAGCAACTTGGGTCCGTCGGTCCTTCAGGCACAGCACGGAAAGCGCGCGGGGCCGCCTTTCCCTCGCCGCTGGAATTTTTCCCTCGGCCGAGAAATTCGTAGCACTCAAGGGTGTAGGCAGTCCAAAGCTCCCACCAGTCACTCAAGTCCAATTGATATCGAGGAGGTCTCCCTCCAAGAAAACCGAGCGATTCTGTTAGTCTTTTCCAATACGCTAAGCCGACACGATTGTCTAACTCCGACAAACTTTCACCCGAACCATTAAAAGATTCGGAAACAATCGGAATTGGAAAGAAAACGGAAAATGTTTCTTGGGATTATAGGAGGATTGACGCGGGAGAAAGTGAGATGGATGTAAACACGCCAACGGGATTCTACTTGCTAAAGCGGAGTGCTTCACTGTGCGCAATGAGTCACCAAGGGCGTCACCAAACTTCTGGCGAAATTTCCATTTAACGGCGAGTGAAAAGATGACAGGGTTTAAGAAGGTGGCCTTAATTTCAGGGCCTTCCGAAGGAACTGAGGAGTAATTCAAAGGAATATCAAAGGAAGAAAAGGGATAAAAGGAGATGGAAAAAAGTTTCAAAAGTTCCTTTTTCTGTTATTTCCTCCCAAAGTGAATCTCGGAGGATAAAAGAATAGCGGGATCTGTAATCTGAGAAAGTCAGAGAAAGCAACGGTTATTGGGGGACGAGAAGAGGGAAAAAAGTCCTTAGGTGTCCACTTTTGAAAGAATTGAGGAGTTGGAAGATGTTATTCAACAGTCGGAAGGGGAAGGGTTTAGGGGGAAAGAAAGGTAAAAAATATGAAGATTAAGGGGTTATGTAGAGAAAGGTAGAACGGATGTGATCAGCTCCGTGAGATTTGATCGGAGTGGCAAAGGAGAAAATTTGCTTCCTCGTAAACTCAGCGCGCGAGGGAAGATTCGTACCGCGAAGAGCGCAATGTCACACGGACGAGAACCAACTGGCAGTCTCGCCGTGCCCTCGAACACTTCCCCTCCCCAAAGCGCGCTTCGACGGCGCAACTCAACGCATTTGCCCTCTCCAGAAAGCCTTCCCCTCCCCTCGCTGACTTAGCAACCGTGTTGTCCTCACTCTCCGCTCCCTTATTTTCCCTGTTCTTCTGAGACGACAAAACCTGTTCTCTTTTCATCGCTCTCACTATCGACATCGGATCTGCAAAGATTTAACGCTCTTCTTCGCCGAAGGCATAAGTTGTATTCGGGATTATCTTGGGTCGCGGGTCGGCGGAAGTTGAATGGGTACCCGCCCATTCATTTGTTTTCGAGTGTACTGAGGAACCTCACGCGGTTACATTCTGCGACGGGCGATGGAATGCTCGCTTCTTATGAGATTCTCATTAGGAAGATTATTACACCTCGCGGCGTCAGTTTTTCTACACATCTTCGAATGCGTAACTGAGATCAGCTGTGATAGTTAGACCGCCTTTCACCGAGGGATCTACTTGAGATATCTTCGCTAGAAATTATTTTCTAGTAATTCCCAGAAAAGTAATTTGCTCATACTTTTAGAAATTGCTTTAAGATACAGGAATTTCACTCCTGCAGCAATTATCGTTGTTTATTTTATAGAAAGGAAATGAGAGTTTAATTCGAGATGCTCGTAAAATATTTTTTTCGTCAAACATGAAGAATTGAAAATTCATCTGTTTCGCGATCACGAATCTTCTCTCAAACGACGAACATTTGAAACAGCTTGGGACGTTTCGATGACTGATTCATTAGACTCGGGATTTATTCGCAATTTACATTTTCCTCGACATCTTTCATCAATTTTTCTTTGTAGTATTAGATAGAGATTTTTGTGGATTGTTTATGAATTGTAGTTTTCGCGAGATAGAAAAGGTACAAAGAAAGGCAATACACTTTGTAAAAAATTGCTATGATAAATCGGTAAGTGTTACTCGGATGCTTCAGGAGGCAGGATGGGAATCTTTAGAAGAAAGAAATCTCAATCAGAGATTTAAATTACTTGATAAATTCAGACAGAGCACGTTCATAGAAGATGTAGCCGATATTATGCGCCCTCCTTGCTATATAGGCCGTTCTGATACAGCGAGAAAGATCAGAGAAATAGACGCTAAAACCAGTCGATTCAAGAATTCTTTTTTTCCGAGAACAATACGCGAAAATAATCGACTGGGCAAATAGAGTCCTGGTGCTTGCACCCCCTGCCACACGCCGAAAGGCGGCTTGCAGGGTACATATGTAGATGTAGATGTAGTTTGAGTTTTAAAATAATAAAACGTGAAAAACTTGAGAACCATGTTATAAATTAAAATTTGCCTACAACTACCGTGTTACGGATACAATACAAAGTTTGAACCTCGTTTTCATTATATAGTATAACAGCAACATAAAAAATGGATAACTATTTCTATAACTTTAAAGAACTTTACTATGGCACTGAATGCGTCGAAATTATTATGATAAACCTAATCTTAAAGCATCTCCACAATAATTACTCATTTGATAATGCTTATTGCACCTGTTGTTTTAATGCACTTCCTTTTTAAAATATCTTTTCAATGTATATTTCATATAAATTAATGATCATTGTGCATTACTATAATTTCTAAGACTTACCTTGAAAGTAAATATGATTTTCTTTATACAATATCAATTCACTTCCCTAGAATGAATTAAATTGCTGACAGTGATTTCACTCGTAATTGAAATGATACCGTCTATATTTTATTTTTTGCTGCCTTACTATTGTTGCCAGTGAATTGGTTTAAGTCCTCCTAAGCTCTATAGAGCTCTATAGGAGGTACTCAACCATTCCCTGATCAGCCGGGATTCGAACCCGGGACCTTGGGGTTGAAACGATAGGGCTGGAACGCTAACCATTCGGCCACCAAGGCCGGTATAACATATAAAACTTAATAACATTATTTCAATACACTACAAGGTTTCAATACAATTACAAGGTGTTAATTTCCTATTTTCTTAAAGATTTTATATATCTTATTCTTTTATTTTTATTTTATCATTATTTTCTCTATTTTTATTGTACTGTGTCGGTGAAATGAAAGTTGTAACTTTCCAGCCACAATTTTACCGAGGAAAATTCTTGGCCTATTTACCTGTGATGATAATCATGATTGTCTAATCAATATCTATATTTTACAGTTGATTTCAGGATACAGGGGCGGGCAACATTATACAACTCAACGTTTATTGAGAATCTGATGAATCATTTTAAGTTATTTCTTCGCTGAGCCCATCATAAGCTAGGCGTACGTATTTTTTTAAGGATTCAAGCAGTATTTCCTTACTTTCTAACAAAAGGAATTGATCGTGCATTTCCTATTCCAAAGCGGTCCGGAAAATCTGACTTTAATGGGGAGGGAAATGGAGGGACGGAGAAATACCTTTCGATTTGGATGGAAAATGTGTTCCACTCAACTCCCATTCGAATTATTCAAGGAACGCAGCATGTATAGAATCGCATGAGAAATTTTCTCGGTTTATTTAAGAAGTCATTTGACAGCAAATGACATGTATTCTTCCAACGTCATTCTTTCACATCGTTCTCCTTCCATTCGTTCTTTTCAACAGATTGCGTTCTCCACGAATCAACGCGAAATTCGCGAAAATGATACATCATTAACTCTGAAAACTTTCTACACACTCATGACAACAAAAATTCCGATTTTCTATAGAGGTATCGTTTCATTCATGCAGATGAGCTACAATCGAAAAAAGGCAAAAAGCAGGAAAACGAAACGGGTGTGTATATGCCAACGTTTCTTTGTATTTGCCTTGGGAAATATTGGTTACTGATCCACCATAGTATGGAATTGATTCATGGGGAAACAAGAAGAGGTTACATAAACGCAAAGGAGCAGATGAACAGTAGCTGCAAACAGCTGAGAAAGGATAAATAAAGACGAGGTTATTTTTCAAAATGATCGCAGAACGGGCATTGAAATGCTGTATTTGACCGTAAACACATGAATTCTATTGTTAGGACCGCCATTTTTGTTTCGAAGTGCGGAATCTGCCAAAAGAAAGAAATTTATGGCTTCGAGAATAAATACAAACTGGAGAGACCATTGACAACTTTCTGTAAATTGTTTGTTTCAAATGCATGGACTTATAAGATGCATATATACAATTTCAGAACTTGAATTAATCTAAAGTTTACAATTGTATGATACAGGATATAAGGATATTTAAATAGAAATGGTAATTATGTAAGAACTTAATCTTTTCTTCCTCGCCTTGCTATTCTCATCACTAATGCTGTTGGCCGATTGAACGTGGATGGACTTAGAGCCGCAAAATCGTCTAGAAAGAATTGTGTACGCATCGGATTCAAATACTGGGCTCCACTTTTGTAAAGCAAGGTATGCTAGTTACCAACTGGGCCATGCGCGAATATACATAACGATGGAATTAATATTAACCCTCGCTCACTTACCTGAGTACCCGGGTACCCACCAAAGTACATTTTTGCATCTAGTATATTGATGAAAAATTTAAATTTGGCTTTGAACCATCATATTTATATATTCCAATTTTATGCGAATGGAGAAACTATAAATCTTCATATATTTTCAGTAAAAATAATTGAATATAAAGTAAACATATGTATTACTCAAAGTACCAGTACCAAGCCTCGATTGGGGCGTGGTACTGAAGGAAACAGGCATAAGCCTAGGAGGAAAGAAGGAAGAAGAAGAAGAAGTAAACATATGCCTCGGACGCACCTGGGTATCCATTGTAAGAATATTCATGTTTGGTTGGATTAATTGTTCGCTATTATTTTATTTCCTTTTATAACGTGATATGTGTTACATACTAATGGAATCAATGAAAATTAATTATACAAAATAATTTATTTATTACAAATTTGGTGTTTAGGATAAGTTATTGCGTGCTCATCAATATCAGGCAAGCGCAACTATTCATTCTCATCCAAATACGAGGATAAGAAAGATTATCAGCAAGATAAGATAATAAAGGTAAGATAAGAGAAAAAACGAAGTGATCGGGTGTAACTTTATGAGCCATAGCATAGAAAAATTTGTAAATATTCCATTCCATTTATAGCAATTTATACAAATCACAGTAGGGAATTCTGTATACAAATGTGCTCATGTACGTATGATGTCTATTTATTGAATGAAATTTACTAGGAACTGAATTTGACAGTATAAACATTTAAAAATTATAAAAAATGAATACCCGGTCGCGTAACAATAAAGGTAAAGTTGGGTATTTACGGGTATCTAAAATCATGATGCTAAATTTCATATGTTCTCTTATTTATATTTCCTATGATATTCCAAAGGAATAATTCTGTCTCCAGAATGAATAATTTTTCGTACAGCTCCCGTTATCTCCTCAGCATCTTTCAGTACAGTAGTCCCTCTAAATCCTTGAGTTTGCTCAATTTCCACGATCTTCACAAATATCCATTCTCTTAACTGTCACCAATGATGGCTAACAATGCTGTCAGATAAATCCAAATTAATTTTTATGTAATACTGCAGTCATGAGATTGCCCATCAGTTTTCCGCTTTCAATGGCATCCACTGTTATACGTACTAACCAGTTATATCCATTAATAGACATGTTAGAACTAGTTAGAAGCTCTAATCCCGCTTTTGGTGACTGTGATTTTCTGCATTTGTATAGCCATTTTACACAAAGATACGAAAATTAAACATTTAGTAATTAGTAATTACTGTTTCACTACGTCAAATCCAGTAGATTGATGGCGTCGTTAAGTATTGCTTCTGATGGGAAGTGATTAATTGGGAATTAAGTGATCGCGTAATCACAGTGGAGGCCAACCTCGATGCCCAAACCGATATAGGCAGACGAAAAATCAAATGTTTTATAGAACAGCTGAATGCTTTTAGAGCGAAATTTACTTTTTTTCATTGAAAATACAGTTTACTATAGACAAAAATGTATGGTCTATGATAATAAAGCTAAATAAACTAATGAGCTTGATGGTAAAGTTCGTGATTCTCATGGATGGTCTCTCTCTCAATGAACATCGTAAAATTAACTAAACTTTTATCACACTAAAAGGGAATCTCTAAATCCAAAAAATTATTCTTATCCATTTTATAGCTCTGAAAGACCATCCTAGTTTCATAAGGTCTGTCAAAATATTGGAAATTGAAAGGATGAGATGTGGTTAGAGGTGAGACGAAAATTATCTATTTTATTATAGTATTAATCCAATTAATTATTTTAAAACGTACATTTTTGGTGATCGGGACTTTTCTCCCTTATTTCTCAACTAATACATATAAATAAATGACCATTTGAAGGAAGAAATTTTCTGGTTTCTGCTTAAAATAGTCGAACAAATGAAAAATTCACTATTTTTTAAACAAATTGAATCAATATTTTAATAATTGCGTTGCGTCCTGGACGAAAAAATGCCCGGGTTGCTATATACAGATTAAAATTGTTTTCTTAGTGACGAGTGTAAACAAGTTTTAAAATCAGATAAAAGAACCTATTCTTGGTCATAAAATGATTGAAGCAGTTTTTGAAATTAATATTATAGTCTCAATGAACGAAAGCTTCGACGTCGTACGTAACCGCAACAGTTTAATAAGCCAACCTCATTGCATCTTGCGGGAACAGTCTTACGTAACGATCTTGCGTAACGAAAGCCCAACCTTTTATTCCCAATCGCTATCTCCGAAGCACAAAAATGTATTACTTTGCCACATTACATGTAACCATGTATGATAAGTGTTTTAAAAATTATTATCAGCAAAACTTACTTTAATGAATTTTGAGTTATTATACCCGAAATGGAATACGACTGAACACCATATTTACATGAGAGACTTTCAATAAATGCGGGGACAATGCTATGCGCTTTGACAATGTAACACAATGTATGTTCGTATGAAATCAGATCAGATCACTGCAGACGAGTAGTAGTTATTTTTATATTTTATGTATGAAGAGAAGAACATAGAAAATAAATAACGTGGATGCAGAAGGTATGTTTCGTTGTTTTATCTTGGTTATTTCAGTGACACTACATTTCCGGTATAAAAGGAAGTGGTATTTATAACGACAGAGCTTAGGCAAAGCTGGCAGTGATATATTGTATATTTACCATAATTCATTTCGTCATAAATGCATGGAATGAACTGAGATATTCGGTATAGGTTAAGATACATGTATCGTTATAGTGATGACGCGCACTATTCGTGATTATACTGCTAAAAAAATTTTAAAACATTCGATAACATTTATACTCTCACGTTTTCTAATATAATAGAGATTTTGTTTGGGTTCATATGGTAAGGCATTAGAAAACGCAAGGCTTTTTATTTGGCTATTGAGTTTCGTTACTGGATGTGTAGATAGCGATATCTATCGCTACAAACGAGGTCCTAGTATATCGAAACAGACACTGATAAAGAATATGAATGTGTGTATTTTTAGGTATGTTTTAGTTTTTGTGCATTTGTTTGTGGCGATTAGTGTTTTTTGAAGTGTTCTTGGGTAGGAAATTGAGTATCAGTGTCGTCTGCGAAAGTTTCGCACGGGGCAACTAGTTAATTATAATCCAAAAATGCAAAAACTGTATTATTCCGATTATAAGAGAGGAACCAGCTGGTTCTTTTATTGAATATTCCGAGATTCTGAATGAAAATTAGTCTATTTCTTATTAAAAAAATGAAGAGAAATATCGTAGTTGTATGCAATTTAACAAAATATTCCGAAATTCTTGCTAACGTAATATGGGACTACATAATTACCTTGTTTCTGTTGCCTTTTTAACTCCCTGGAGAAATATTCGAGTGGAAGCGTCTTCATTTTTAGGGAAAAAATCTCACGGATTCCCCACTCTTCGATACGCTTTTTTTTTTCTTACAAAGCATCCTTCAAACGTATTCAGCTTCAGGATGTTCTTCTCTGCATCATTCTTCCCGAATTCTCACACTTTCATCCCTACCCTGGCTGCCAAAAGAATAAGCCTTTCCTGGGCGTATACCTCAATCAATGAGAGTAATTTCAGGCACAAGATAAAATATAGTTCGTGATAAATATAGTTCATTCATTGGAGGATCCATTCTTGACTTGCATCAAGCTTAAGGGAGTGGTCCCATTTTCGTATGCAAAATCTGCTGCTCATCCTACAGCAATGTGTGGGGAAGTGTGGGTGCGCGCATGCCTCCCAAGAAAAGAACTGCGTTACGCCACAAGGTGACGATGTGATACATACTTGGATCTTTCCAATAACCACGCCTTCCTACGGATTCTTATCGACCCACGTTGACGCACGTAGGCTGTGAAGCTCTTTAATAAAAAGCAATTCATATCTCTCTGGCAAGATTTTTAAACTTACATATTAGATATTCTAGAGCATATATTTATATTTAAATGCCCAATTTTTAGCAATTTTGGTCGAATACATAAATATAATATTAAAATAATATAAAATGACGTATAAAAATAAAATATTAAGTTATATAAAATATTCATTATATATATTTATTTAATTTTCACCATCGATATTTGTTTCATGCATAGGAATGCATTGTAAAATAGACAGGGGGAATGTAACCAGTTGTTACACTTTCTTATATAAAAATCTGATGACCCATGTACTGAACACTGAATCGTATTTCCAAATAAAATTCATCCTCAATTTTGGCAATCACAGAGGCAAGATTGCTTTGTGAATGATTAATAATATATTATTTTAATGATTTGTACTTGGGTGAAGGTCAAAGAAACAATATTAAGATAGGTTTTAAAAATGATCAGCTGTAGCGGAATCCTTGTTTGAATTTACATTAACTTGGAAATCTTAAAAAAAATAAATAAATATTCCCATGAGTTATGCACTTAGTAAAACGTAACTGCAATCGCCACACGCTTAATATTATAAGCGTAATCAACACTTACATATAATTAATTTAGTTCGCAGCACATTTAGGTATTAAGTTGAGTGTGTGTATGTGTCGAAATATCACATTGGCATCATGGTGACAACCTAAGCCGCAAAACTAAAGCAAAGCTTAAAAGGTAAAGTGCAATCTATGAAGAGAAAAAAGTATTTAATATATATATTTGTATATATAAAAATAATTATGGAAAATGTTCATGTTTTGGCTCTTGAAAAGAGTTTTTAATATCTGGTCAAGTATGATAGCAGAATTTCTCTCGGATAAACGACTTGTAAGGAGGAAATACTGATGGATATTTCGGGAACTTGCTTGTTATTTGTTCATAAACTTTCAAAATTTGAGTTTCATAACTTCAAGTTATAGCCAACGATTCCAAAGAAACATTCTTAAGCCTTGCCTAACAGGTAACCCTTTACTAAGCAGGGATCGGATAAAAATACCACTGGAAATATTGCTTTCTATTCATATACATAAATATCTCTAAAATATAATAATGTATTAAGTCAAATACATAGTATGTTTGGACCAAAAATTATAACAAAGTCGATAAAAGAAATAAGGTAACGAAGAATTCTTCTGGAAAATGTAAAGATGTTTCCTTCATTATGTAATTCTAACTTACTGTGTGATAGAAGAAACTTGGTGTTGAATCCTAAGTTACAAAAACTCAAATTAATAAAAGATTATAGTCGTGGCGCGAGTATTCATTTTGTTTGCATAACATTTTCCCCCTTAATTTAAAAAGTCCAGTTATTTGGAAACCAATGTGGTCTATTCATCATAATTATGCTATACAAGTGGCACCATTAAGGAAAAATTTTGTGGGTTTTTTTCTAAAAATTTCACTTAATCATTTATGAACAATTTTTTTATATACTTTTGCCAGTCGTATTTTATTTAAGAGTTGAGTGGATCAATGAGAACTTATGCCTTATATCCCTCCGAGTAGAAAGTTACCAAACTATGTTAGAGATTTCTACTAGTTCATTCTGGTTTTGTGATGTTTTTCCTGAAAGATTCACTATTGCGAGCATAAAACTTCATGGGTACCAAGCTTACTTGGATTATAATTTATTTCTTTCCCTAAATTTCGTATTTAAATACGTAATCAAATATTTATGTATGATGTATTTATATAAAAATTATTATGTATGTTTATATTAGAAAGCAACGTATTGATTTTTATCTACCCACATGTTCACCTACATTTAAAATAATTTTCATGTAGCGTTAGCATACTATAAAATCCCCGTTTTAATTTTGATTTAATTTCTTCCCCAATAACCCATCATTGAATATGGAAAAATAGCACGCTAGCTCAATAGAATAAGATTGTAATGATAGAGCTTAAAAAGTCATCATTGAAGTGAAGCCATTTCCAAGAATCTGAAATATACATGCTTTTTCGTATTTTATGTGCTGCAATCAAACGAGGAAGTTTGGTAAAATTACCCTTCAGCAGGTGCGATTATCACGCGGTTTGTACCTGATTACCAAATTTCCAGCGGAACAGATGCCTAAATCCCTTCAGAAGGACTGATTCGAATACAGTTATGTAAACAAAGGAATGATAATAGACTCCCTTTCGAAGCTTACCTCTGGGAGTTGGCAGGTCAGCCCGTTTCGCTCCGAGGCATCCATTAGGGAAGTTTCTCTCTTCCGCAAATAAATTATATATCTTTTACAATAAGAAAATCTTGTTTGGCAATAATATTTTGCCCACTGTCCACTGTTTTATTATCGTCACTGCGGATATAACCTTATCAGTGTTTATTCCGTAATAAAGGGCAGAGACTGTTTCTAATACGCTTTAAGTATCTTCTTTGGTCCCGAGTTTCTTATATTATTATTTTTAATCGAAATCGAACATTTGAAACATGAAAACGATCTATTAGAGATGTGAAAAATCTAATTTATTTATAAAGGATATTTAATGAGGTAAGCTTGCAGCATAAAAATGGAAATGTGGAATATGAGATTCAGTATGCTTGAATTTAATATTTTATTATTTATTAATTGAGCTATATTAAAAATTTACAAAAAAAGATCCATAAGGATAGAGATCTCGAAACATTCTAGCGATTGCAAGTGAACTTCAACGAGATTACTATCCAGTGTTGTCATTCGATGATATTAAAGAAATGTTTTCTGCAGTAATAATGACATAAGTATGAGCACACAATTTAGACTTTAAAGATTCTATATATTTTCTCTATTAATGTATGGGTGTGAATCATGGACATTGAAAAAACAGACTTCAGTAAGTTAGAATCATCGGAATTATAGACACACAGTAGGATTCTCAGGAGAAATTGGATGCACAGAATAACAAACATTGAGGTATTGAAAAGGATAAAGAAAGATAAAGAAATTTAAAGCACTGATGAAACAAGGAATTACGATATTTTGCCCATGGCATACGGAATGAAAAATAAAGACTACTTCAACTTATAAGACAAGGAAATATACTGGGAAGGAAGAGGGCTCCTTGGATAGACAATATGAAGAATTCGTATAACTGAAAATCGATAGACCTATCTGGATCAGCATCTTCAAAAATAGAAATCGCCAGAATGATTGCCAACGTTCTCAGAGGAATAGACGGTACCCGAAGAAGAAAAAGAAAGACATTACGGGCTAAAATGGAACAAATTAAATGACGCTCAAGCAATCGTAATCTTGGGAGGAGTCTGCGGGGCATATGAAAAAAATTCCTTTTCGGGATTACTTGGAAAATCCAAGGAGGGGAGAGATGGAAATGAGAGATTAAATGGAAAGTAATTACTTAATTTCCACGAGAGCGTTTCTTAAGTTGGAAGAAATAGTTCCTGTTTCTCCCGAGGTAAATATATGGCGTTTAAGAAGGGATTTTAATGAGTTATAATGAACCCCCGAAATGCGAATTTCACCCTCTTATAGGAAGTGGGAGAGAGAAGGACTTTGTGCAGGAGGGAAGGGCCCACAAGAAAATCCTATCTACGACAGATCTCCCGTGGGTTTGAATCTTATCCAAATCTTGCTTTTTGGCCAAAGATGAGTTTTTAGGAATAAATCAAGACATGTAGTCGGTGATGTGTTTTAAAAGTATGCATATTCATATATATCCTCTTCTCTTATGATGATGAATTCGAAAGAAGTTAGTGCAGAGTACGATAATATAGCATTTCGAGTAATTTTTTGTTTTCTTTGTAATTATTTATAGCCAAATATTACATGACTGCACAGTAGTTGTAGTCTAGGTTAGTTAAAAATGCATTCGATGTATTTTTTTTAGCAGTTATTAACGTATTCTAGTAAAATGGAAGATTTTAGTCTGAAGTTTATGGAATGAACGTAACGGTCAAAGTTTTCTGTATGTTTTTCTCGCATTCAATCGTGAAGATAATTTCTTAAGCTATTTATCCTGATGAAAGATTACATAATATTATTACAAGGATTACAAGCCCAATACATGGTTTAAATAAGCATGTTTAATTAAAGTAATTAATAGCTAGTAGCCAATTATTCGGTAATTAATAGCCAATGCTACGATCGTTAAATTATTCTAGAAAGGCTTCCCTCTAATGATTTTTATTATCAATGAAGATATTAAATAAATCGACACATGTTTCGTTTAATTTCATTTGTATACTTCGTAAAGTGTTTGAGAATATCCGCAGATAAGCTACTCATCCCTTTTCTAACTCTTCCAACATGAGACTTTATATTTTTTTATATAATAGTTCCTGATGCGGAATGAATTCGCAGATTTGTAGTTTCCCCTTTATATATCTTTTCATACTTATTTGCAAAGTTTCTTTTTAGGTACTTAGAACCTACATCAAAAGGTAAGTAAGCGCTTTCAGCCCAATAAGGCATCTTTAAAGCTCCTGACTGCTTTTTTATTCAATATTTACCAATATATCTCCCATAATTTCTATATTTTTCTAGAGTAAAAATCAATCCCAGTTTGCATCGTGAGATGGTGGAAAAAAGTTGTGTATGTACAATCGGATATCTTAAATTTTCAAAAGTCTCCTGAACGTCCTTTCTAGGCATAAATAGTTCCGTCGCTGTAAAGCAGTCTGCTAGAGCATTATGGGATGTGCTTCCTTAAGCTGAAGCAAAGCCTTGGGGGTTACTAACGCCGAATAACTGTGTTGTGACTGAATCAGGGTTTGGCCTACATCCGAGTACCCAAGAGCACATGACATTTTATCCCATAGCCTCAAGGATAAACGTGTTGTTTTCCTGAAAAGAATACTCCAAAATCACTCCCATTGTTAAAACTCATCTCCTTTCTCGTCCCCAGAGATTTTCCTGTTGTTTGAGGATTCTTTTGAACCAGTATAGTCGCCGAGTAGTAAGAGAGGCATCGAATATTGGCTTCATTATTTTTGTCTAAATATATTCACAAAAAGAAGGCAGTGATTTCCATAAAATGTTTGACGATGTCGATATGGATCCGTTCACATTCATTATCTGTTATTTACCATAATTTGCAAAGAAAATAAAATTATTAAATTCTGCAATGGTGGACGTGAGATTTCTTTGATTTTCTTAATTCAAACGACTAAGTAAACCATGTAAACCCAGAGTACAATTTATAAAAAGCGAAATCATTCACGCATTTGTTAAAACTAAAGGTAAAGGCTTTCAAAATTTTCAATAAATAGCGGGCGCTGGACGAAATACATTGGCAATAAAAAAAGTATTGCGAATACGCTCAGAAATGCAGTTTATACGGAGCCCTGGTCTCCCGTAAGAGTTCTTATGCGGTCCCTTTCGGTATTGGGGACTTCGCCTTGCAAGGGCTGCGGGAATGCCTACTACGTTTGTGGGTAATATGTACATACATGTATACATAAAAATATGTAATATGTACATACATGTATACATAAAAATACAACATAGAATGGAAAAATTGTACATATGTACACCACAATTTTTCCTTTCTATGTTGTATTTTCAGAATTGTTTAATTTCAGTAATTTTAGAAGCTTCGCTTAGAATCCGATAAGCTATAAGTTAAGTGTAAGTTATTTCAATATGTCTTTCACATACTAGATTTTGAAACAGAATAAAATTTGTAGTTATTTTTAAAACTTTTAATTGAAACATGAAACAATGTCTATTTAAACATAGAGGAATCACTATCGACTATAATTAATAAAGATATCCTCCATTTTTTTCAGGAATTAAATTTATTCCCGAGACTTATTCATCGGATATTACGAAGTACTATATTTAATCATTCTAAGAATTTACGGTTTACCTAGAGTTAAAAACAGATAGCCATGTTTTTGAAAGTATAGCAAAATCCATTAGTGTAAATTAACACAATAATAGTATTGGTCTATAATCATAATAAATAGGTGCGAATTACTTATACAATTGATTTTATGTATGAAATTTATAGAACAAGTAAAATAATATTGCTAATCAAAATATAACATGCTGTACAATGGAAATAAAATGTCAAATTCAAAATAATGAAAGACATGATATAGAAAGTAAAAATCATCTCTAAATATTTTTTATTAAGCGTTAATTAACTATGAAGATTAATACAGTGTTGATTATTATCTTCACAACAGAAAAACTTGATATATCATTAAACCTTAGAAAAACCCTTAAGAACCTGACTTTGGTATCTTAAGTCCGTAGAAGAAAAACCGCTCATGTTTCGGAAGTAATCCCATTAAAACGAATATTAAATATCTGTCATCTGATATAAATTTTAATGAACCAGTTACAACAAACAACAATCAAATTCCCTTCTAAGATGCTATTTTATAGGAAGCGATCTATAAATAAGTGAATGGTCTCTAAAATAGTCTAAATAAGGATGAGCGTTCCTTAGTAAACAAAATGCGTTTGGATTAACAAAATACGTAAGGCTCGATAGGTCATGTATTTGAATTGCAATATTCAAGATCAAGGAGAAAACAGTTTAAAGGGGTGATTCATTGCTCGAATTTGAAAATTACAAGGTCACTTACATGTCGGTATAAACACACTTCTTTTCAACCTGCGTCCTATGAAAATAAATCGTGTCAAGTTCTCCAATTCCCTTGCGTGTTGCTACTCGTGTGTTCAAAGTATCAAGCAACATATTGTAACCATAACCTCGCATGAATCATAATTTTCGTCTAATGCGTTTGGTTGTTACTCATGGTACGAGTTACGGGTGGGGATTCATAACAATCGTGGATGCATGGTTAGGGTTTCACAGCATTAATCAGCAGGTCACTTTCATCCTCTAACACTTATGGATTACAAACACAAACAGCGATTGCTTCATTTATTCTTTTTTACAGGATAATGTATTTTACGATGTTTCTGTTTCACTATGCATATTTTCGTATATTTTCCTAATTATAATGTAGCGTATCATTTATCATATTCTCTAGTTATAGTTATTCTGCACATTCTTGTATAATAGTAGTAAATATCTTATAGACTCTTTAGCTAATTAATTTTGTACCTTGTATGCTATGTATAGATTGTGGGCATATTAAACGTTGTGGATATAAGTTGTATACATTTAATCTGGCTACATCATGTATGTAAGCTTCAACATCGCTATGTGCGTGACTTATTAGAATTCGAGATGTAAGTACCAGTCAATAGCGTCTTCAATGGTTTAATTATTATTATAAACTGTAATTACATTTGAATTGAATACCTTGTATTTATTTTGGCTACGGTTTTAGCTTTTGGGTTATGTTTTATTTATATATATAGACACTGTTTTAAAATGTGTGTTAATTATAATTGTATTGGCTTAACTATCTTTATGTTTAACTTTCTCTGTGTTTCCGCTTTTTTACCGCCCACTTTTGGAGGGTGTTTTCCCCTACAGTAAGGTTTCTTTTTCCCCCAAAAAATTTTTCACCACCACCAGGATTTATTTTGTTTTTTTTTTTATTCCTTTTCTCTGCTCATTTTAGCATTAAATTAAAATACGTATGAAAAAGAGGTTATGTTGAAGCGAGGCTAACTTGGGTCTATTCTGCTTGAATAAAGAGTTTATTTATTTATTTTAATCTTTTCTACTTTCCAAAAATCTTTCCATATCTCACTAAAAAGTTCTTCCCAAAACCATAGTTTCCTTGTGTAGCAGTTTTCTCTTAAGTCGAAATCTAACTGTCACATTTCATTTATCATATCATTAAGAGTTAACTGATCATGGCATTTATTACGTAAGATCCTATATTGTGCTTCATCAACCGTAAGGATATTAATTAACCGAAATTTGGTCCCGATGAACACGTTAATCAGACCTTTTGTGAATACATTTTGGCCAATCGTTTCCTCAATTCCTGTAAATTGGCATCGCCTCAAAAGATAACGCTTTGAATACCATTATATGCGTTATATATGGTTGAGTGTGCATTCTAGCGACCTAACTTCTTCGTTGAGAGAAACGAACCGAGTTATGATCTCACCTCAGTACTTTAATGAATTCCTATCTATTAAAACTACCAAAGGAAATGGAGGAACATACATATTCCTGATTTGACTGCCATTTGTTTGCGCACTTTCTAAATCGTTATTTTATCACGGTCGTAGTAATCATAAAGTATTACCGTATCATTATTTGTTTAGAATTCTAACGCCCCATTATGTAGTCAGGACACAGCAACAGTTGCTGCATCAGTAAAGATAGAGCCACACTCGTCGGGATTAGCGGTTTAAACACTCTGCCTGTTGGACTAGCGTCTTCCAGGTACTGAATGTACCAGGAACGGCTAGAATTACCGACTCTCTTTGCTTACACTCCTAGGGGTGTAAATTCTTTAGAGAGATACCACACTCGGTAACTTTCTTAAAGAGATTATTTTTTAAGAGAGGAGATATCCTTCGGTATCAAAATAGTGAATAAACTACGAAAATGTATGTTTCCATGCTTGATTTCAGTTAAAGTTATTGAACCATTGTTATTTTTAATATTCACTAATGAGATAAGCAATTAGATTGAAGTAAAATTAGGATATTTGCAAATGACCCGGTAATTTATTGGGGAAACTTAGACACGGAAGCAGCTTGCCCAAGAAATTGTTAAACACTGCGAAGATCGTCAGTTAGATTTAAATATAGCGAAATGTTCTATTATTAATCTCCTCATAAGAAAATCAGTTTTATGAAAATTTGTACAGCCTTCGAGGAAGAAACTCGTTAAAAATAGATTTTGCGAAATATCTTGTACTTTCGTTACCAACACTTATTCCTCGCCTCTAGACTACCTTTCCAAGACTAATATCTTCGGTAACGCATACCTTGAACACGATTCTCTTGGGCTTACGATTCCCGAGGGGAGAGAACTTCTCATTAATGCTCGTTAAACGGAATGTTAGGGATTGCTGCGGTTGTGGTTTAGCGCTGCGTTCTGTTGAGGAGAACACGAAGGTGAAAGTGCGAGAGAGAGAACGAGCAGAGCGCTCGATCTTATCTTTTGGGAAATCGGAAATACGGCTAGGCTTATGGGTTGAAGGCTCCTCTTCGCATGGAATATGGAAAAGACGAGGGTCACGGGGAAAAGTTTGATAGACAAGTTGAAGGACGGGGGAAAAAATTGGAAAAGTGAGGTTAGCAGAAGGGTGTCCTACCAAGAGGGACAAATTTCTTTCCGAAAACAATTTTCACGTATGTTCCGGGTTTCAACAATTTCCAATATAAATATTGTGGCGATTGATAAATTTTAGGCCATAAAATTTCTTGAGCCTTCTGGAAATTTGCAACAAGAAACCAGAAGTGAAAAATATCGACATGGTCGGGACTCGAATTCAGGTCTGCCGCTTAAGGTGCAGATTTCATGTGTAAATATTAATCATCTTTCCCTCATTTATGTTCTCAGCAAAATGTTTCCGGGTTCCACTGCGATCCTTATTGCTTGAAGCGAAGGTGTTTAATCTACGATGCAGTAGGAAAACCCGGAAATATCACGCTGAGGACAATCGATTGCTGGGTAAACCTATGAAGCTACCTTCCCTCATCATTCATAAAAGAAATTTCAACTTATGAAAAAACGAAGTAAGCCCAATTTATAGTTATTTTTAACAAATTTCACTTCCTTTTGTTGCATTTTCTTAAAGTCACGAATGCAAAGCTAGCCCTTAGGATTCTGTACACTGTACACATACATTACACGAGGTTTAACCATTCCAAAGAAGCAACGATCACGGGCATCTTTTTCTCTACCACTAACGATTCCCTTGGAAGTTGCCCATATACAGCTAGTATAAAACAATTATCATGTTGTTGGTGGCAATAAAAACCTTTCACTCGTTAACACGTGCAACTTGGAGCGGATCGTTGTGTAAAGAGTGAGTTAAGTAAACTTTTTGAGAATTCTTTTTTAAAATTCATTTGTCTCTTAATTCTTAAGTGGTGACTAGAGGAAACCTTTGGCATAACCGTTGTTTATTTTTATTTTCTTGTAACGCTATATGTTAATTATATTATCGTATCCATAGATGCCGAGAGATCTTGCGCCTATCTGAAATATTTTTAATTATAATTATAACATTCTTTTCCGCTTTAAGATCCCTCTTTAGGCTTTCGTCATTATACGGCAGAGACATTTCTAAATGTCTTTGCGTAGTTAATGTAATTGATAGTTCAAATTGATAGGGCATTCCATCTGAGCAACGGTAATAAAATAATACCTTCACCTACAGTATTTTCATTTAACATGCTAAAGGGGAGTTTTACTTTTTTCTGAAACACATCAGAAAGTATTTGATGGAATGGTTCCAATAATATTGCTCTCATTAAAATTTACGGACTTGATTGCCAGCATTATTTTCATCACCGTTATTAAAACAACTTTCCTCCGTTATGAAAACTGCTAATTAAACTTTTTAGGGAAAATTTGTGGTTCATCAGTATATGTGTTACATTGTTGTTTCTCATTTAATGTGCTGATAATATGTCATGAATGGTATGATTTTTTTAAATTAACGTAGATGATGATTTAAATGAAAACTAACAACGAACTAACTAAAAACAAACAGCTGTGGTGGCGGAGTGGTTAGCGTGCTAGCCTTCCAACTCTAATTTCCCGAGTTCGAGACCCGGCCATCCAGAATTTTTTCTGGTTAGGGAATGGTTGTGTTTGTTTTCTGTATTTGAATTTGCTTCCCTCCACCGTAAATGTCCAACAATCCGTGTAGAGGGATTTGGAAAATAAATAGACGAGCTACTGAATGTTTCAGAGAGACCTGACGAAGAATAACAGAGTACAAACATAAGATGCAGTTAGTTGCGAATGTTTCTTTATTCTCAAATATGTTTTTAAAACTGCTTCATATTCCCATATTTATGCTGCTTCTTACAGTAACATACGATTTACCTGTGTTTTCTTTTCCGAATAGTTGTGTACTTAACAGCACTGGTAATCATGCGGTCGCATCGAGTATGCGTTTATTTAGCCAATCTCAATATTTCATCGCTTAGAGAAACAATTCGGCAACAAGAAGAGCAAACTCATTGATTCATAATTTGCGAATTGTAGTCATGGCCTCATGCTATAATGAGACACAGGTAATTCAGCTTGGCCTTGTATACCGTGATGAGATGATTCTCGAGGCAATTTTATTGATGGAAAATGGGTCGATTGAAAGTCAACACAACTCCCAATTTGGATAAACGTTGGCTCTATTTCGCGCTATATCATTTGCGCTCCCAATGAATTAGAGAAACAAGCTGCTGATTGGATGCGCAAGAATTATTCCCTTGAAGTTGATCACCTGGATCATTTGAGAACAATCTGAAACACTTACCTTTGTTATACGCAAAACAGAGAAGGGAGGAATTGAAACGATATTCTTATCTGCATATTTACATATTTAAAATAAAGTTTTTGTGTGAGAGAAATAACTGAGTGCGGTGCTTCGATTCATCCTACGCTTCACTAGAGATTTCAAGTAGCTGCGTAATATATTAAAGTTAAAAATACAAATACTTTAAATTTTGAGAGAAAAATCTTTGCTGAAGGAATAAATATGAATTCTTTAGTGGTAATAAGCCTCGTAAGGTAATAAAGTGGCATAAAATTAAACGAATCACATCAAGTGATGTAGGTTTTATAGAAAAAAATGACGAGAATTCTCCAGACGTTCAGGCAGAACTTTGCGGAAAGCCATCTAGAACCGACTAAAAACAAGTTATTATTTAAGCGAAACTAAAAATCATGGAAAATACTGAGGGTTTTTCATTGGATCCAGAGAGAAAACGACGATGGGCCAGTATTACTCCAAAAACATAAAAAAACGTGAGACCAAGTTTAGATTCAGCTGCATGATCTGGAAACCAGATCTGATACAATTAACCAGTATAACAACAAATTTGGTATGCAGCATTTGAATTAAAGAATTTTTTCCTCAATTGAAATTTAAATGGTATGATGTAAATCGGAAGACCATATAATATTATTATTAAAATTCATTAATTCTATTCTCAGCAATCACCATTCCCTTCCTTAAATTTCTCCATTTACTTTACATTTTTATGCGTTCTTGAATTATTATTGTAAATCGTTTTACGTCCTTAGAATGAAAGAATATTAAAGGGCATGGAAATTTGTCTTTGTTCTTAATACAAAAATATCTTTATATCTATGTTCCATTAGGTAATTCTTTCTAACTTTCTACCGGATATATTATGCAATTCGCAAATTTATATTACTTGAACAAGTAATTATTGCAACGAAAGCTCTACTCAGAATTAACCTTATTTAGAAATCGAAAACGGCTTTTTTGTAGTTATTTCGATAAAGGAGTGGCTCATCAGTATCTCTGATAACTTATCAAAGTATGAAATAATTCAGAGGCTGATTCATACGATGTCGTTAGGGATAAACGTAGAGAGCAATAAAACGATTTCAATGTTGTCTTTGTATCGTGTAGGCGTGCTAGATAGCGATGATATACTAATGTGTTGCTATAACGTTACTGTTTACGCAGCTCGAAGATTTATGGCGGATGAATATCTACCGTGTTTCTCCGACATTCTCGCTACGGAAGATAGGAGTTCGTACATCGAGCGCTTTGCAGATTGAATTGAGGGTTAAATTATAGATATTCGAGAAACAGAAGTATTTTTGAAATCATACATAAGAATATAAGAAGAAAATTAATACTATTTCCAAGAATTTTATAATCTACATTAGATCGAATTAGCCGATTATTCAGAGATTATTCATTATTTGAATAAATATCTCTAATCGTAGATTCCATTTTCATTACGACAAACTAAAAGACGACTTGTTTCAACTAACTACGTAATTAAGATAGCTTCAATAAATTTTCCTGCTTACTAGAAAACTGCAAACGCTACCCCTTAACTGAAACTCAAAGCCACTCGGCAGTTTCGTACAAACTATTTTCTCTCCCTACTATTATTATATTGATCGTCATCTTTGAACATATGTTAAACAATGGATTTAATTTATTTAGTAGATATTAAGTAGAATAGATTTCATTCGCATTATGTTTAGATTTCTGCCGTATTGCTCCAGTCTAACTAACTTTTCTTACTTCCTGAACACACAGTGTATGCATTTGATAACTCCCCAAAACTCCTCAACTAATTATAAATAAGTGTAGGATGAAAGAAGAGAATATATAGTTTCAATCTCACCTGAAGAAAGATGTATTATTATTATCATAAATCACGATGCTCTACTGCCCAAAGAGAACCTTAAGAACTGTTTAATACATTCCCTTTATTTTAGATTTCTTTGTGGGTTTTTGAAGAATTGCACACAAACTGCTGTTCTGGATAGCATCATTTATATCCCTCTTATC
Organism: Pachydiplax longipennis; assembly: GCA_036926295.1. Lineage (NCBI taxonomy): Eukaryota > Metazoa > Arthropoda > Insecta > Odonata > Libellulidae > Pachydiplax > Pachydiplax longipennis. Next base: position 43,142,421 of record JAVFKF010000015.1, read on the forward strand.
ATTTATCTTGATCTATCACTCATCACGGCTCCCTCTAGGGTTCCACAAACTGATGTTCCTGGCTCTCTGCCATTGTCTAATCTATGACAGCGATAGCAGAAACCTTAATAAATCAAAGATTATGAATGAGATCATAACGCCTTTTTATGCGAATTACTGCAGGACTTTCAGGAGAAACGTACTCTCTTTCTAGCCAATTAGACTTTCATTTCGTCTGAAGCCGGAATTCAAACTTGGGCTCTTGATTCTAAGAAATCTGCGCCTTTTTCTCCGTAACTTGGAGAATAGCCACGTACTGCCATTTTCAACGAACATCAATTTGGAAAATTTCGTCGCACAGTGACCCGGAAATGTTTTCAGCGATACATTATCACAGTCAAACTTTACAGTTGTATTTCTTCAATAATTCTAGCATACGAACTGGAGCTCATTGTTTTAGATTGGATCTTTAGTTCCTCTGCCCTTTCCATTTTGGAATGTACCCAAAGTACAGCTCCTATAGTCGAGCTTCCGTCTCCACTAAGAAATCTCTCGACCATTCTCTCAATATCTTTCGCTCTACTCTTTGCTTTTGTTTTCCAAATTTAAGTAATTTATCTCGAGATCAATTTCTCTCTCTTGTTGACACACCTCTTTCTCACAGACGTAAAATCATTGATCTTTAATTCCTCCATCCCACACATAATGACTGCTACGGACCCCCTGATATTCTGTATTGCTTTTTCTGAAAGTCTGTTGTCAGTGCTCTAGTCTTTCTCGACTTTCTCATCAACCTAAATTCTGACTTCCTCTTTCCCAAGATGTTACCGAATATCTAACATATAAACCTCCTTTATGCTGTCCATTTTGCATTATTTGTCAAACTTTATTTCGCAATCAGGATAGTTTTTAAATCGTAATTATGTTTGTAAATAGCTATTTTGAATTATTATCACATTACCTGTTTGTGCATGTAAGTACCTAAGTAGACATATTAGGTAATTTCGGACCATTTATATGTTGTATAAACTACCTAATTAGAGAGTCAAAACAAAACTTCGTATTTGATTTCAGGCTTAGTTTAGTTCTCTAAAAATAACTTAGCAATAAAACGGGAAAATAGAATAGTAATTTTAATATCAAATTCCTTTTCGTCCAATAAATATATTTGAAGTACGGCGAAAGCAAATACTAAAAGAGATTGATAAAATATATTAGCTGCTGTATTATTTCACCATAAAGTTTTTGATTTAAAAAAATATTCGTTTTGAGGGGACTAAACTGTCGATAATAAACCACTCTCATCCTCTATCGATTTTAGTATACCTCAAGCATGGCACCTAAATTGAACCATTATATGACTAAATGTTAGTCATCTTTTGATCAATTTGTTACAATAATTTTCATTCAAGTAAGCTTCCGGGGTTTTCTGAAGGGGTTTCTGATCATGTTTTAATTTCTTAGTTGCCGTTGCGTTTCTAGTTTTTCTGAGGCTTACTTATAAAGACATCCTCAATAAGATTGCTAGTAAAAGTTTCTGAATCATTGCTAGAACTTTTATAAGTTTGGAGTTCTGAACGCTTAAAATAAACAGAAATAAAGAACAAGAAAGAAAAGGTTTAAGATAATGAGTCAAGTTCGGCAAAAATTATAGATATCTCTCACAAAAGCGTCTCTTTAAAGATGAAAATTTACAGACACGTGGATACTGGGTAAAAAAAATAGATTTAATGCGAAATTAACTTATACCTTTGTGCTTCTGTGCGCAGAAATAAGCTTTGGAAAGTTTTGCGTATTGTTTTCCTACGAAATCACTACCGAGCTTGTTAATTTAAGGCACGAATACGCTTATTTCCTTATAATTGGCTCATTGTACAATCAAGGCAGCGGATTATCAGAAACAAATGAGTAGGACATTATTTTCTGTGAGATGTTTTACTGGGTAATTGAGTTAGATAAGAGTCACATCTAAAATGTTTTGAGCGTCCTTTAATTAAGGGGCATATTTTTTTCACTTGTACGATGCTTTTCTTTTGTCTACCTTTAAATTCGTAAAACATAACCAACTGCGAGATAAATACCAGGTTATTGTTATGAAGCAACTCTATTACTAGTTAGTTTAAAGATCCAGCCACGCTTACTGACTGAAGAGAAATCGTCTCCATTTGCTAATTATAAGAAATAATGCGAATTGGTGAGGATGAGGAATATATCTGGGGAAAATTCCTCAATTACTTCTATGGGCAACATTTAGGTGATTCTAGATAATCTGAAGGTAAACGAGTTTATAAAAAATTCAAGGAAAGGAATAAGAATGGATAACTCAAACGTTTAAAATCGAGATATTTTAATGTATTCGGTTCAGGTGGTAAAAATTAGCTAAATAAAAGTAATTGGCAGGAATTCTTATGAATCTTCAAAGTGAGCGGGGATAGAAAATGAGAATTTAGTGTTAAAGGTAATTGAATGTTGCGCTAGAGAATATTCAGTTTTAAATAAAATTATTCCTTAAGCAAAAGTCGGATTCATTTGTACATTCTTAAGAGGTCTAATTAAATGGTTTTTAAGATCCTAATTCGGAAAATTTTCACTTCCTATCATTTTTATTTTTGAAACCAAATAACCATAGAAATTGTACAAGATTTTCACACTATGTTATTTAGTTAATTTTTTTAATTTAATAGATGTTATCTTCTGTTTTGTATCATGAAAGTACCTTTTAAAATTCATTGCTGTACTGGTCTTTTACGGGAGAAATTTGCGCGCTATTGCAACATCATTTAATTTAAAAATTAACGTGGAAAAAGTGGAAAGTCGGTAAAGTTGTTAAATAAATAGTCTTTAATGAGTAAAACTTATGCATAATATGACAGAGAGACTACTTTTGGGTTAATTACTAAAATAATCGCAAAAAGTTACACTTCAAAGGATTGCGGAAAGCTTTTGTTCCAGATAATTTTGAAAATCGAATTCCACTTCAAATCAATCTCATTCCTTATTTATCATTACTTTTACAAGCTAAAGTTTCTCTGGGATATTTTTCACAGAAATGAGCGGGAAAGTCGAGAGGTCACTTGTTAGTCTTATTCATCTAATAAGCTTAGAAAAAAAATCAGCAAGTGAGAAGCTTTCTGAGAAAATTGTAAAAATATTTTCTGTGAAAGTGAAAATAACTCAAATTTGTAAATTACCCAAGGGAAACAACTCTTCTTATGTTACTTACGTCATAAAGCAACTTAGTTGTTTGTTTAGAATGACTAAATTAATATTTTCATAGAGAATAACTAACATTGTTTTTATTTTATTTATTTCCATCTGTGTTTTCGCGTTTTTTTTCGCTCCCCTTCTTGTGTGAGCGTTTTCCCGCACAGTGGGTTTTTCTCTGAAAGCCTTCAGCCGAGGATTTTTTCTCCACATCACAACTCTTTTATTTTAACCTCTTCTTTTTATAGATATATTTGCATTTCTTTTTTTTTCTTTCTAACCTTGTTTGTTATTAACATTAGGTACCATAATGGTTAGGTGTAAGAGAGGTCCTAATGGGCCTAACCTCGCCGAATAAAGAGTTTTTATTATTATTATTATCATAACATTGTTACCCTACTTAACAAAGTCAAATTTCATTCATAAGCTTGAATATATTTTACTTCTTCGTAAGTATTTAAATATCTCATGTATGAATTTCATGGCATTCTCACCTGTAAAAAGATATTTTGACGATCCTTCCTTAATTATAAGTCATCCTCTATTTCCGTCGAAAACTCGAGATTTTAAAGAGATAAGCTTAAACAAACATCGCGACGTGGTAGTTTTATTCGGTCGTTTACTTGAATCCATAGGAAAATTTACAGTAGGGTAGATGTGTAAATCACAGGGAAAGGTTCAACGTCAAAGATGCTTGTGGGGAATAGGTCCGAGTGGAGTAAGATCGATGCCAGTGGTAGAAAGAGAGGATTTGGATGTAGACGGAGGGACAGGAGTTTGCACTCGAAAGAATGAGGAATTGGGAATTTATGGGTCAGGGCAGCGGACCGAAGGAGGTGAAGGCCGGCGAGAAATTGAGGGAACCGCGATTCCGTTCGGATTTTAAACAAAATTGAAATTTTATTCAGAGGCACTTCATTACCATATGTAAGTAGGACGGACGCATGACAGAAGGACACCAATAAGAATCGACGCAGATGACGCTCATACCTGACGTCATTCACGAACCCGACGGTTCTGTTACACTGAGTATGTTTTAAGGAGAGTTGATTTTATATCTAATCTTTGAGTCAGAGCTATAATTTGCGAGTGATGGAAGTTTTAAGCGATTAAGATCGATATACACGGGTGATCTGAAAAGTATCCGACATTTCGCCATTTCTCGACATGTTTTCTGAAAATTTCTGAAAATTTTCTGAAGATTTCTGAAAAATCTGGGGTCGGAAACTTCCCAAACCACCCTCGTATTTCATGTTTCCATCATCTTAATTTTCAAAAACCGTTAGTGATTCTCTCCGTAGGAGTGTTACTAAGAAGTTAACAAAGTTTTGCCCACATGAAGAGTTTATAACTTTTGAAATCGCATACCACAAGGTCAGTTGGTCAGTGTCCTCTCCTGATGCGAAGGTCATGTAGCCAAAGTGGCCTCAAGTCGAGACAGGGTGAGGATTAAGACGGGCTTGAGGACCGACCCTCCTACCTGACTCACTAACTGAAAAAAGCCGCAGATTACTTCCATTAACCGAATTTACTTTCAAATTTCAAAATGATGACCTCCAGAAAAGAATTAAATCGAAAAGAATGACCGGAATCAAATACGGTAATAATCATCCTGTGCAATCTTTAACACAGAACAGGTTTTCCAAGCGTACTTGCATCTGTAGGTGTGAAGATAAAATCACGCTTGTGAATCTTGTCATGTATATAAATTACTTAAGTAAATTTCTAACATTTTAATTTTGTGTTTCAAATTTCCAGCTACGTGATAATTGACTTTGATTACTGTATTTGGGAAAAGATAAGATAAGCCAAACGACTTATAAATATGATATGATAAAATCAAGAGCGAGATAAAGAAACGAAAGTTATTTGAAATGGAAATGAGATTTTATAATAAGCAAGTGAAAAGTAAATTATTTATTTTAGGCAGAAAAGCTCAGGCCGGTTGAAAATGACTGTAATTCTCTGACTGTATTCCTTAGCGATCGTCGCATGAAAAAATAAAACACACTTAAAAAGTGTGGAAAATGTGTTTAAGATCAACAAAATGATTATAAAAAACTTCTTCCGCCAAAATCCCGCGGATTCTTTGAATAATCCATAGGGCAGCATACAATAAGGCAGCATGAAAAAACACAAGACTTGAATAACAAATTCATAATGACTGAGCGAAACGTATATTAATTAATTTACGTACATTTCCTACTATAAATATCTTTTATTTGATTCGAGATAAGAATAAATGCAGAATAATGAGAGAGCACCAATAATATATCTAAGGAAGATTCATGGCCATGAATTTGGAGTTGATATGAGTAAAGCTAGAGAATCACTGATGCGATCTTGGTATAACGGAATTCAAGCTGAAAGCTTATTTTATGTCCTGCAGTATCATTAGATTATTTTACCTATTAAGAAGCATGGGCTCATGCGAAATATAACTTATTAAACGCCTGCTTTTGTCACTGACGTGACTAAACGCTGGAAGGCAATTTCGGTTTGATTAAAATTAAGAGTTTTAATGTTTGGATTTTCAAGGCGAAAAAGGAAGGAATTATGCACTTAATATGGTTTTGAAGTATGGATGTTTCATTTTTAAAATACCACCGTAATGAAATAAATTTACCAACAATATTCTTGAGTGTGAGGAAATTAGCTTTCTTCATTCTTTATTAGCCTTGGGCCATCAAGTTTCGCGGCCATTTTAGCAGTAATCTCCGAAACATAACGGTCGAGAAAACCGCGTGCGACCTCTAATGTGATAGCGGGTGAAGATCGTGTTAAAGGAAATGTCATTAATGTGGAGAGTAGTTATTGAGTTAGTTTATGTAGCATGCATACGTTTCAGGTAAGAGGAAAACAAATTAGTCCTCCTTTGACCTAGGAAGCAATTTATGCATGAGCGAAGTTTTTACGGAATGAAATTTTTCGGATAATGAATACTAAGAAAATCAAAGACTGATGAAAATGAACTGAGATTATAAGCTACCTTATTCTCGACGTGATATTAAGAGGTCGCTATGATTCATAATGCGCCAATTAATTATCCCGAAGAAATAAATATAAGAGATGCATTATTTGATTCAGCAGTTAAATGCTAAAGAAATTTTCATGCCAACTTTGAAGAAGGTATTGGCTCTACTGGAAAAATCTCCAAGAAGGAGAGACGTCATTTGTATATATTATTATTTGACAAATTCATTTACTTGAATGGTGAACAATCTCACGTATTGTAAATTAGGTGCGACTTAAGATTAAAGTTTCTGGTAAAAAAATTAATGTCCGGATTTCTGATAAAATTTCGTATACTTTGGACTCATGTATAATTTTAATACATCAGAATCAACGGAAATTAAATGCCTAATTTTATTCACAATTTATTGAAGGGTGTACCTGCGAGCTAAAAAGTTAGAGCTCGAAAAACTTATTTTGTATTTTTGGACAGCTTTTTTCGACTTAAAAGATGGCGTAGAGTTGCCGTATTAATGTCCATTCTTTCCAGTAAAATTGCACGTGGTTAATTTATGGATCGATTGATAAACATAAATACGGAATTATACAGGCTGTTTAAAAGCAAATTTCCCAGTGATTATCATACAGATTGCTGTGTTTATTCCCATGATTACGTGAAGCTTTGAAGAGACATCAAACCTCGCTAACAACTTTAAAGAATTATAGAGATATATTATTACCTGCTTCTCCTCTGTTTGCTGTTTGAGTATTTTGAATGAAGGATATATTACTTCAAGTCCGTTAATTACGTTAAATCATTCAACCCAGCAATTTAAGGTTAAAATGAATACAAGAAACACAAATATCCTCAAATCTGACGCTTCAAGTATCAAATAATCTCCACTTGATCGCGAGTCAGAGTTTTCCTTCATTTCTTCAGAATAAGTCATATATACCTTTTTATGAATACCTTCCTTCAATTAAATTGAAACATAAATGCTTACTATAGGAGGGAGGTAAATATTGGTCGCAAAATAATTTCCTATGATGAGGAAATACATACCATCATAAGAGGAGATTAATATTACCCTTGAATAAACTGAATCCATTTCCCAGACGGATTCGTCGCCATTTGCTGAATATAGCGGATTTTTCGGAATGTAACGCGAGACATTTATCTTCTTTGGCAGCAGAAAAACTCAGTTGATCCCTTTTCTTTTGGATATTATAGCGGCCCACGCCTTTTTTGTCATATTTAGCCAGAGGACAGAAGCCTCTTTTTTCCTCTATCTCTATTCATATAACATATAAATCTCTTTTTCGTGGGACATATCATATTTCGTGAGTCCCAAATCTATAAAACCGCCTATAAATAATTAAAGAGTCATATTTCTGAGAACGTAATTCTATGACTGTTCTCAATCAATCAATTCTTTGTGCTCATATTAAAGTCGTAAAGTTTCAATTTTATTAAACTCATCTTTCAGTTTCAATTTATATGACGCTGAAGGAAAACATCATAGTAGAATTAAATCAGCAAATATTGATATGAAATCTGGTTAAATATGAATTTCCGAATGATCCTTTATTCCTGATAAATTTACTCATATAAAATGCCGGTATTTCTCTTCTTTTATCGTATTCTAACTAGGATGATCTATTTATCGCGGTCATATGAGAAAGTACATGCACTTTACACTTTAAAAAATCACCCATAAATCTTGCCAATGAACCTTCGTAACCTTATCCCATAGATATTATAATTTTTCTGATCGACTCCGAATTTATTTTTATCCTGTAAGAGGAAACCAATTTATAAACATCCGGTTTCGCTCTAGACATTCCCGTAGGTATTTTTGCCACATGTATTCAGTGTCAAATTATATTGGATAAAGGATATAAGCGTACCTACTTAATTCTAAACCAGTCATAGATTTTTTATTCCTCTCTCATTTCACTACAGTATTTATGCTTCGGAGAGGTAATAGTTGAAGCCTCAGCCGGAATACTCATAGCTAGATTTAAGAATTCTCTTTTCGTGCATTGACATTCATGAAATGAAATTCCTTTGAAACTAGATCGTGCTGTAATGTATGCAGAGTATGAAGGGGAGTACTTCAGGTCGTTACTATTCAGAACATTTGAAACAGCAAAATAAACAAATTACACTGAATTACTGCGAATCGAAAGCGACAAAGTTGTCAGATATTTGGTATTGGTAGACTTGGTATAACTCCATTACAGGAAATAATGCAATAGCTTGGTTAAGTTCTACAAAAATGTCAAGAAGCTTAAAGAATGTCTTACTTGGTGGGCGCATTTAAATGAAACGAATAAAAGTGATCCATATTAAAAAAGATCTTTCTAATATCATTCCACGAAATAAATTAATTTCTTTGAATATAACTCACCTGAAGTTTTCCCTGTTTGCTTCGGTATGGGATTGTAATTTATAAGCTCATAAAATGAAGAGCTAAACGCTGCTTTGGTAGCCTATCGTTCAAGATTCCACACGTCCCAATTTTTTATTCCGCACACCACTATGCCGTTTTTTTATCCTATACTCAGCTTCAGCTTGAGTCGGGTAGATCTGGTCATATTCTGGAAATAAATTTACCCTAACTTTACCGACATAATTAATCAGTCAGTTTAACTTCTATGAATAAAATTTCTGAAAAATATCATTCGTAAAAAAGTCTTTCCAGCGGTGATAAAAACATTTAAAACACTCCCTCTATCCGAAAATTCGCACTTTTCAAAATCTCAAACGGATAACTTTCCGATGCGAAAAGCAGTAAAGTAATTTTTTAGTAATCATTTCGGTATTGAGTATTTGCTTTCCACTCAATGAAGAGTGTTAGGAGCATTTGCTTTAGATTTCGTGAAGTGATCGTTTTAAGTCCGTGTAAATCTGTACTTCATCTAACATAAACATGAATCTGTTCTTAAAAAAAACCAGGAGACTCACCGAACTGAATCATAAAAAAGTAAATAATTATGATCGAATGGTTAATCTGCTTTATTAACTTAAGTCCAGTTGGCATTAACAGATATTATAACGTATTTTTTCTCCCGGATGTTTTTTTTTACACATCAGATCTCGAAATATTTCTTTGCTTGCGGCTCAAAAGAAATTCATCGTTGTGACTATCATTTACATTAAAACATTTTATTGCTTGCATTGGGAACCACCGAGAAATCGCTTTACCCGTTTGCTGCGTTCCTTAACTCATTAGCAAGCATTGTTTATAGCCTTCATTAGTGAGTTTTCGCATGCTTCTGAAGATTTCCTCATTGTCATTCCGTTATTCATTCAATTGTGGGGGCACAGAAGCAGTTAAAAAATAAAATTTCTGGTCATTAACTGTTGACAATACTGAGAGAGTAATTTAAAATTGCATAACAAAGGTGATGGATCAATGTCAATTTCTAAGGTAAATAAATTTATTTTTATATGACTTGACGCTTTCCCGGTGAAAAGTTTGTTGAAGGTAATTTTCTCAGGCAGCTAAACGGGGCAGTGCTGGCAGAAGTGCCGACGTTTCGGCCGCTGTCACTGCGGCCATCCTCAGGGATCTTTCTTCGGACGTGACCAATCTGTATATGGAGAACTTCGAAGAGGAAGCGCTTGCCACCGCAGCACTTCGACCCAAATACTATTTTAGATATGTGGACGACACCTTTGTTGTCTGGCCACATGGAAGGGATTCTCTAGATATCTTTCTGGATCATCTAAACAGCAGACACCCTAAAATAAAATTTACCATGGAGACCGAGGAGGAAGGGTGTCTTCCTTTCCTGGACATCCTTATTAGACGGAAAACTGATAGGACTCTGGGCCATAGTGTGTACCGGAAGCCAACACACACCAACCTCTACCTACATGGGAGCAGCCACCACCATCCGGCCCAACTACGTTCCGTGGTTTCCACGCTGGCCCACAGAGCCCATGCAATCTGCGACGACGAGAACATCGAAAAAGAAAAGGAACATCTGAGGACAACCCTACAGCAGATTGTACTTCAAAAAAGGGAGATTGACTTAGCCATTAAAAGGGCCGCGTTCGGTATCGCCAGAAAATCAACGAGCGAGGAGGAACCGACAGCCACTGCCGTCCTCCCGTTCATCGCACCAATATCTGGAAAAATAGCAAGGATCCTGGGGAAACACAATATTCGCACCGTTCACATGCCCCCCAGGAAACTTGGAAATTTTCTAACCAACGTGAAGGATAGACTCGAACTCAAAACGGCTGGAGTATAAGAGGTTCCTTGCGAATGTGGCCTGGTTTACATCGGGCGGTACGGAAGAACAATAGAAACGAGAATAAAGGAACGTCAACGCCACATTCGCCTAAATCAGCCGGAAAAATCAGCGGTCGCCGAGCATTCCATCTGCAACGGCCACAAGATATTGTCTAAGAGACAAGGATTCTCCAAGCGCCGAACGCGGCGACCATCTAAGGGCGATTCCCGGGAAACGGATAATCGTTTAGCGGTCACCAATTATTCAGAGATTCTGAATAATTGGTGACCGCTAAACGATTATCCGTTTCCCGGGAATCGCCCTTAGACGGTCGCCGCGTTCGGCGCTTGGAGAACCCTTGTCTCTTACTTCATTGACCGCCGAGTTCCTTTTTCTCTCTTCTAATCACAAGATATTGTTCGAGAAATCCAAAATTCTGTCCAGAACAGATAGATTCTGGGACAGAATCATAAAGGAATCGATAGAAATTAAGCTAAATGTAAACAATTTTAATCGTGACGACGGGTTCCAAATTCCATCTACTTGGAAGCCCGTAATTCATAAAATTAGGAAGGAGAGGAGCCACGGCGCCGCCATCAGTCAATAGGAGCCCCCGCTCCTATACAGCAGATTGAACCAACAATGTAAACAATTTTAATCGCGACGACGGATTCCAACTTGATTCCACTTGGAATTCATAGAATTAAGGAGAGAAACCACGGCGCCGCCATCAGCCTCCATCCTATATATAGCAGATTGATCCAACGGAAAACAGGAGAAACGGAACCGACGACAAACGAAGAAACCGACCGACAAACGGAAGAAACGCGACCGACGAGAGCAACGAAGTACCAAGACCGCCGACCGAGAAAGGACGCACCATTGTAAATTATTGTCAAATGTTATACGCAACCCACCTACCCATATGTGTCTGCAGTAGGTTTTAGCTGGGTTTCCCTACTGCCCCAGACAAATGTCAGACACTCCTTTCCCAGCGCCTCCATACCCCCTGACAAAGCCCCTTAAAGGCAATAGCCTACAGGGCGCTATCATTCAATCTGTAATCTGAAATTGTAATTGTATAACATAGAAATAAAGAAATAATAAAGAAATAACGGAAAACACTCATCCCTGAGGATGGCCGCAGTGACAGCGGCCGAAACGTCGGCACTTCTGCCAGCACTGACCCGGTTAGCAGCCCGAGAAAATTACCTTCAACAAATTTATTTTTCTACCATATTTGCATAACAGGTATATACCAAAATCCAATTTTAGGACTTACCTTGGTAGTGACTATTCATATTAGATGCACAACATTTCCTCGAAACCACAAAATTTATTCACAGACTATTCACTTTATTTTCGACGCCTAGGGTTTTCACCAGTTGTATTTACCTGATGATGAATCTATCCTCACTATCAACGTCTTCAATCCATCTGTACCATTAGAATATATCGCAATATAATATAGCAATATAAGTTTTTCTCTCAAACTGTAATTAATTTTTGGATCGGAAACGATTCTAACTAATGAGATTTGTGTTTAGGTTTGAGATAAACGATATTTATGAATTTTAAACGAGAAAAGTTATTAATGATCATTATTTCTAAATAACGCATTATTCCAACAAAAATGAGAAAGAACGCTGAGTTCCAAAAACATTTACTGCAGCCATTTTTGTTGGAAATGATGGTACTTATAATAAAAATTTGTACAGTAAAGTCATTCGTTTAGATAAACAAAGGTTTTTTATGGTTGTATCACTCCATAGGGCAATTATTATACCCCTCCATGCTTTCTCATGAGGAATTAACAGTTATCCAGTATTTAATTCCATAACTGAGTTTTAATAGAGCTTAAACGATGTCATTTCGGATGTAGAAAATATCTTCATACTACTTGAAATATATTAAAGGTGAGTCATATATATATATATATATATATATATATATATATACATACATGCAAACCTTTGTAAGCTAGCGCGGATAAACATCCTGCTATAGAAATTGATTTTGCATTTTAGGACGTTATCTTTTATCCTCTCATCAATTAAATTCAGTCAGAGAAGCGAGGAGTAGAGATAGTATCATCAAATAAACACCGAATATTTTAGGATTAACTGATATAGAATTGCAGAGCATTGTGTTGAAAACCGAAGAGTTGCATCTGGAATCACGTAATAGCCGAAGAAATCTCCTTTACATAAAACCTTCTTAGAGTAAATCTTTCGAAGGATCTTAACGGTTTATTCTCTCACCCACTTTCCTGGAAAATGTTTGGACGGGGTTTCTGCAACATGAGTACGTATGCAATATTATGAATTTTTGCCAGATATCCTCGTATCTGAAATCACTGAAAGCTAAATATAAGAGCAAAGACTTCATAAAATTGTTTTCAAACGGTAAGATTGGTTCGAATATAATCTTCAAATATTATTTGTAGAAAATTTGGTGTTCTTCCCTTTTGTGTTTCTTATGCTGGTAATTCAGTTTAAAGTCAAGAAAAACTATACTTCCAGAGATAATGAATCTAATGTTTCTGGAAAATATTTAGCAAAAAATCTGCGAACCTCCATTAATTATTATTATTATTATTACACAAAACCGTCGCAGATAGACGTCATGTCAGGTGGCGACGTAATACAGCAATTAATAGATTACGACGTAATAACTACATTTTGCCCCTATCGTACTTTATAATGCTATTTGATATCTCAAAATCCTTTATAACTCTAATTTAACTATTCACTAGCTAAAATAAGATAAAAAGTGTCTTTTTTAATCCATATCAACACATGCCCTAGTTGGACCAAACAGCTGTTAGACCTCAATCTCACGATGTACGTCTTGCATGAAAAAAATAAACATATCCGAATATGATGTAAATCTCGTGGTGTCTGCGTCATACATGCATATTGGATTTAATATTTCACGAGAATCAAAAAATATCTACCGCTGATTGAGAGAGTTTTGTGTGTAGAAATGCATGTGAAAAATCAGGTCATGAAACGGAGCAGATTTTTGGTGGTCATACAATAGGCGAGATACATTAGCGCTGCGACTGTTTCGTGCAGGTCCCATCTACGAGTGAGATGAGTTCCAGCGATGTGTTTCACAAAATATTCTGCTGATAAGATTACAAATCCGGGTGCAAGGCTCCAATAAGGGTGCACAGAATATGAATTTTGATTACGCCTACAATTATATTAGAATGACTTGTCAGTGTTTCTTTCAAAGGAATACTAATACCTTTTCATCAAAGGGGATAATAGTATGATTCTGTACGTAATACAGATGATAGCGGATTCGGTGGATTGATTACACTATAAAAAACCGGATATGAATAAAGTAGATGGAATAATTTTCACTGTTGTGCTCGATATTTTTGATAATTCACTATCTTACTTTTGAAGGAAGCTAATTAAAGACCCTTATATGTTATTCGATTTCCCAGGAAAAAATATATTTCTCTTTAAAATATATTTCTCTGTATCATCTTATGAATGTCTCAAAATATGATGTGAAATCTTTTGAATGTCTCTCTGAATGACCAAAAGTAATTATTTCTTTATGCGATTTCTTCCTTTTTTGTAACGTTTTCCCGATGCTTCTTAGAGACCGCGTTCGTTCTTTACTGGAACTAGAATTTCAGTCACTTCGTGTATAAGTCCTGAGGCGATTAATTTTTTAATAGCTTCCGTCGGTAATCGTATCTTCTCACCTGAAGCGAATTCCAACCGAAAGATTCTATTATAGCCGTAACGCTACTGTCTAACCTGAAATCTCCTGTAACGAAACGAGCTGCTCTACATTGTACCATCTTTAAATCTGAGACTAAACCTTCTTTGTTTGGATCCCAAATCGCGCAGCAAAATCCCTTCATTCCTTTAGCGAAATATTAATCTTTGCATTCTATTCGCCTTTCTTATTTTATCTCGGATATGTTCTTTGAGAGATAAACCTATGCTAAACGTGATACCTAGGTATTTAATGTAACGCACGAACTCTAAGGGAATCCTAAAATTAAGTACTGCGCGGGAAAAACTTTTTTTGAACGCGAGAAACTCATAACCACGCATTTCTTTATATTTAATTCAAGCTACAAATTATTTCGGGTGATCTGCTCAGAAATTCTTTGTGGTGCAATTATTAGAGCAAGCAGTATAGTTAAATTCTTGAAGCGGAATTCATTTAATTACAACCAACAATTCCGTGACTAGTTCCATGTGTTTTCCTTCCAAGAACTAAGATGCAAATCACCCGATGGCTTGTAGTGTTCGCCATTTCAAATATCTTGAATTAAAAATAATATAAATTCATCTTCTTGCAAGTATAATACTTAACTATAACCACTTCAAGCTATAATAAATTTAGATGTCATCCATAACATTTCCGAACAGTGCGGAAATAAAATGCGATGAATATTTACGAATGGTTGTATTTCAATTATTTGGATTTCGTCTGATATTGCAACCATACAGAAATTATTAAATTACTTGCCCCTTCGGCTATAGGTAAATAGTCACCTTGAACTATGATTTTCAACTAGAACCATAATCACGAAGTGATTTTATGCCAGAGATATCAGAGAATCCTCCAAAATGAATATTCGCCCACATTTTTTAAAAATATGTGTAATCTATGCCCTTTGAAAAATGCTGAGGTATTGTGCCACCTTTACACGAATATTTTTTCAAAACATCATTACTCTGCAACACCCTCGGTGAAACTAATTTCTCTTAGGAAAATACTTTGTAAACGGATATTTTGATAAGTACTCTGATATGGAATATAAAAGAGGTTATTAAAAAAGTCTTCCTGTAGTAAGGAGAAAGAGAGCGAGAAAGAAAAGCGAGAGCAATATGCTCGAAATAAGAGGAAAACAACGGACGCGGAGAAATCATTAAGAGAATATGAGGCAAGAGAGAAGAGGAAAAAGAGCTTCCGAGGGAGGAAGAAAATTACATTTGCTTTGCAAATGTAATAGTCATATATCACTTTAGGGATTGGATTTGTATCTGAGCATCCTATTGCTGAGCTACTGGAAAAGAATGAATGTCGTGCAAAAGTAAAAGGTGAAATGTTAAAGGCCGAGAATTAAAAAAACACACGGAAGACTAGATGCATATGAAATTACGTCAAAGTTATTATCGCAGAGATTGCTACGATAGGAATGAACGGTCCTGCTAATACTCTTCATAAAAAGTTACATATAGGCTGGATTTCTATGCTTTTTTAACTATACAGAATGTTTGCATATATCAGTTCTAAATGAATACGAATAAATTAAATATAATTTTTTACTACGCTCGAATGTCAAATGCTAACGCAGGCCTTATTAGCTGGTAATAATGCCAAAAAAATTATCAGAACATAAAAGTCTTACGATCTCAACTCTAAATTCATGATATACTTCAAATGTTCAAGCATTAATAGGGTTATTAAACAGTTGATGGAAAACTGAAAAAATGTATGTTTCAATTAAAGTGTTTAACGCTTTTTTCCCGAAACATAAAATTATATTTATGTATTTAAGATAGATCTTCTTTCATTTCATTTTCCTCATTTCTTTAACTCGTACAAAATTTGAGATTCAGCTGATTAATATTGCTGTTTCGTTTGCCTATTCTAATAGGATTTAGCAGAAAGATTGAGAAGGGAGAACGGATGAGTAGTGATGAGTTTGGCAGTCGTTATAGACTGAATGTGGCGGTCTCTCGTGGACAAGGGTATCACTCATATGAGCCTTTCTCTTTATTATTCGCTGTGTGAAAAGGAATACGTCGATTCACCCGCAAGTTGCCTTCACATTGACAAATTGATAACTGAATTCAATTAGTTACATTCCCTCTTTCTTTCGTTGTGTAATGAAAATTCTCCCTTAAAGATATTTAGATGACCTAAAATCAGTTCATGTAAAAATTATACTGAAGAATTTTCCTCAAGCGGTCACGATAAACCCAACAGTATCCACTTATTCATGTCATAAACGTATCGTTATATCTAGACTTATTGATTTCAAGGCTATCATTATGGTTTCCTACTATCGATTGTCATGTATGGTCATTAAAGGGAATGGATCCTATTAGCAGGCCGACTTTGGTCATGGAGCTTGATCCTCTATTGCACGGTTCGTGAATAGGGAAAGTGATTAATGTGCATTCAAAGAGCATTAAAGGGCTCACTGACATTGTATGCGCATTAATCAAAAATGATGATTCCTTATCGGAGATAAATATCTTCATTAGCATTAGTAAGGACGCTAATCATGGGATTTCTTAATTGATAAATTAAGTACGGAAGTAGTGACTTGGAACGAAAATCAAATTCTGGAATTATTTGAATGATTTGTTAATCTATGTATACTACATGTGTAGTTTTGCGTTCAGGAGAATTGAGGGGGATTATCTTTCCTACCTGGGACAGCAGTGTACACGTAGGGTACTATTTCCATGCATTGATTACTACATTCTGGCCTAATTATTAAATTCTCATCGAAAAATTCCATAAAATTATCTCCATTAATTATAATATACTAATATTTGATTCTGATTCTTTTTAATTTTTAATTATTTCAGATTAAGAAATGGATATCTACCAACACTTATCTCGATGATTAACAGAGGTATTAAAAGTAATGACAGAAATTACTTTGATAATTTTAGTTTTTGATTCGAGTGGGATTGCAGGAAACCTCTATAGTGTTTGCGTTTCTATTCTTCATTTAAAATTTCTTTGGGCCTGAATCGCCCGATCTTTCAGGTATTAAAAAAAATAATTTGGATTCGTAAAATATTATGAAAGAATTGTGTAAAATTAGCTATAAGTCATTATTTGCTTAAAAAGTAGAGAAAATTTTTGAGATTGAATGACTTATGAAAGCGTTATTTTCCTAGATGTAATTAACCCCTATTTCGGTGAGTCGGAGTTTGGGGAGTACTAGAATGAAGGTAACCCAATTAAAGGTTTTATCTCAGGTTCTCATAGAACTTTTTCTTTTCTCGTATACTTATTCGATATTATATGTATGAAGCAATGAATCAATGACTTGATTTTATTTTGAGTCAATATTTGATTGTATCAATTAATTTTCCTAATTCAGCCATTAATATTATTTATTAAAAGTAAAATGTCATAAATTTTAAAAAATGTTACTTTTTATAACTACTAATACAAAGTTGCTTTAAAATTTTACTGTTATAACTATAAACATAGAATATTCAGACTTAACATCTTTAAACCTTACCCAAACAACTTTATTAGACGTTTCCCAGCATGTTTACACAGGAATATTTTTCAAAATCACGAATTATCCATAAGATAAAATTATTCTTACATAGTTTTGTCAGTACCGATAGCCTTTCAAGAAATTTCTCAAATAGTGTTTTAAATACTTTTTCGTTTTGATATTAATTGGTAATTTACTGAAAATTGGGAATTTCCACTTGAAAAGCACTCTTTTCGTCACAAAAATCTTCTGTTTGAGCTCTTCTGTGAAAAATGAATTAAACTCAATCATCGGTTATCGTAGAGTGTATTGGCTTTCAGAAGATTTAGAAAAGTGCCCGCATGACACATTTTTATTTAAGAGAGCTTAATTAATTGGACTTTAGTTGTCTCGTTCGGTGTTTCTTCAGGTTGGAAACTCTTGGAATGCTTTGGTGGGAAGTTCTAATTAAAGACGCTTGTAATTAAGGGAACGTGAACTTTCCAAGCTGGCGCCTTATTTCAGGAAACACTTCCCTTACTTTTCTTGATGGTCATCGGATTTTTGGGATGTTTCTGAAAAAATGTTTGTACTGGTACAATACAAACTTCCTGTGTATTCTCATTCTTTTGTGGCTTACTGCCTACGTGTCCCCTTTAAGTGCTTCCCTTATTGAAGTAATCTCGCCTTCCTGCGGATCCAATTATCCCACACTGTTTCTTGGATTAACCATAGTAAATTTTGACAGCGGGTTCTCATCTTTCTTCAGATTTTTCCTTGGTCCTTTCCCTTTTTCCAAGATTCCAAAAGCATTCTGATTTTACAATGAGGATCTGTTCTTCATAAACTAGACGAAACACCTAGAGGGGAATGCAAACAGGGATAAAACTGAATTCTCATAATTCTCAGTTTTCATTCTTCAAAATATGTTTATGAACGCAGTGATAAAATTTCATGGGTTACAACTCGTAATCTTTCCAAACCACCTCTATAGAAACTTTATTGAAACTATTCTCATATCCCTTATTGTCCCCTCTCTTGTTACGACACCGCTAGTACGGCCCTTAACGTTTATTTCATCCTTAGAGGAGCTAAGAAAAGCCAATATCAGCCTCGTTTTCATGACAACAATATAACAGGATAATTTAGAGGAACCTGCTCGCCTGGATGGTTCCTCAATATTTTGTGTCTCATGATATTCCCTGAATAAGCTATTCAATTCCCAGTTTCTCTTTTATCTGTTCCGGAAAAGACCAGAAATATTATCTAAATCTCGCAGGGCCACTTGATTAATGAGAGTTACATTATATTTACACAGTTTTTACGGTGAATTATAGGAATGTACTTCAGAAATGTCTGAAATTTTATATTTAATCGCTTAATGTAAACTACAAGAATAAAACTGACAACGTCATAAATGTAAATGCAAAATAATATATTTAATATTAAATGTTTTATACGATCTTTCAAAAAGAAATTCAGAAAACGACATGGTAGAGTAAATAAATTTTAAAATCTCAGGTGCAGAGTTTTCAATTTTCACAAGTAAGTATATTATTTGAATATTACATGTAACATAATGTCACCGGATACAGCTCATTTACTCATTGATTATCTCGTAAAAGTTTCAACCATTGTACCATGCAATAATTGAGCAATATCTAACCCATAAGTAAAATTGAAACTTATCTGTACATGCTATTTTAGAAAAACAGTAGATCAAATTTATTTAAAATTCAGTTATTATCTTGATGGGTCGGATAAACTCTGGGATAGGCTCCATCCCTATCTTTGAATACCGTTAATTTTAATTTCTTACATAATTCGCTCATATATAATTTCAAGCGCCGGAGGTTAAGTTAGAACGTAAAACTGATAGTAGGCTGTTAAAGGATGAATTTGTATGTAAATACAAACAAGAGAAACTTGATTAAATTTACATAGACCCATCTCCAAAATTAAAAGATGTAGATATTTGTGGGTATGGTCTGTGGATGTTTCTTCCAGCCTATACTGAAACAATTTAGAAATATAGCTATGAAATATTAAAATTAATTAGTTCTCTGTTACCATTGTTTAGTCAGTTACCTTCTTCTCTGCGTTCAATGTTACGATCTTCTCCAAGTATTAAAGCCATAGATTGATTCCCGGAGCCTCTCCTAGTCTTAAATATCCTTTCTCAGTTTTTTGTGGATCTCTGCAGTTCTGTTGAATCCTTTCTCCAGTTCGGAGGAACATTCGGTCCTGATTGCGGAGTCTCTCCTAACATCTTATTCAGGGATTCTCCTTCTTCAAATATTCCTTCCATTCCGACATCCACATGACATGACCTGGAAACTCATCCCTTGTGTTTGCTTTATGTTCAGTCAACAGGGATCTCGCTGTAGTATTCCGGTACTGACCTTTGCTCTGCTTTCACTGTGGTAGAGTCTAAAGATGCTGTAAGTTGCTGTAACTTTTTTCCTACGTCAAATGCAAGTTATCTTGAAAATATTCAACGTCGTAATTTTATATCGTACGACTAATTTTCTTCATTTCTTTAATTTTTACTGATTATCAGTTTCTTCTTTTAGATTTTTCAGAAAATCTCATCTTAAATATCTAATGTTTCCAAGTAACACTTTATTTATTTCTTAAAATTTTTCGTAATATAAAATTCAATCCCCTCTCTGTTTTCTGGTAACATCGTCCAAACGTTGTTTTTAATTCATAAAGGATCATTTGAGAACTTATCTTTCCTTTTTGGAGGCTAAAAATAACTTTCGCCCACAAGAGATTTGAATCAAGCGGTGTCTCTTACAAAATTCTGGGAATGGCTCAAATCATATTTTAACGAGAGGAAATAAGTATATGATTAAACTAATTGAGTTGAAGCTTACATGTATCTCTGCTCACTAAGATGGATGCTATAAACAAAAGCGGGTTTTGTTATCTTCGCATCCTCGTAAGCATAGAATTAACAATAAAAATTTAATTGAACCTATTCAACTATTTGATAATCCACTTCTAAATGGAGGGCAGATCAACTTTAAGTATTTTTCCAGATAAAGATGGAATCAGAATTAAACACACCACTAACCAATTACCTAGATGATAAAATAAAGAACGTCTTTACATCAAAGTAATG
The DNA here is from genome assembly GCA_036926295.1 of Pachydiplax longipennis. Classification (NCBI taxonomy): domain Eukaryota; kingdom Metazoa; phylum Arthropoda; class Insecta; order Odonata; family Libellulidae; genus Pachydiplax; species Pachydiplax longipennis. The sequence goes on from JAVFKF010000015.1 coordinate 43,163,138, forward strand.
AGGTCATGTTTGTTTACTGATCATTATAGCATAAGACTCCAAAATACGTGAAAATACCTGATGCAACGTTTGAGAATGTTATTTACGAATTACAAAGAAATAGAAAGTTAAACTACTCAAAAACAAAATATCTGGTAGTTTCTATTATTCGGTTTTATTTTTATTATTATGAATGTGTGAAAGAAATATAATAATTTTACTATCCACTGATTAAAATTTAACTGAAAAAAGCCAAAAGGTTTTATACTATAGAAAGTATGTAATTAAGATCTTAATCATTAATCAATAAAAAACATGTACTTTGAATATCATGCTAATTTATGAGTGTAAAATGAACGTATAGTAAAATAGAATTTTGTAAAATATATAGCCGAACTATTCCTTATTTTTATGCTGCGTTTCCTCATATTTATCTAAGAAACAGATTCAGTTAGTGATTACGTTATATATCCTTATTTAATTTCGATTCCTAAAATTCTGCCTGAATGAATTCAAATGGATAACAGTAATTCCTCCGATAACTTACTAATTTCATAGAAACAATTTACGCTTCCAAAGTTCAAACAAATTTACTTGTGGGATTATATTTAAACACAATTTATTCCTTTGTGTATCTAGTGACTCTAGAGTTCTTAATATTTTTCCTCTTTCCTCCGAAAGGCTTTTCGCCTACGAAGTCCGCCTACTCAAATTATATTTTTGATTTTCCTATTGACCGATATTCTCTAAGATAGATGGCGCCTTTCACAATTTTATCTCGCACTTTTAACTATTATAGTTTAAAAATACCTGAAGACGTTCTTACGTAACGGGATGGTGACCTAATTAATTAAAAGGATCAATTTCTCCTAAGGAAAATTGAACCCGACTGTTTCGTAATTCCTCAACTTTCTTTACAAACAATAGCTAAGCTGAAAATATTTGAGCTTAAGTTACCTTATCAAAAGGTGATCCTCATGTTAAAATTGTTTTATGATTATCTCCGCGTTCTTGATACGCCCTTTCAAATTTGGAATTACGAACTTATAGATATTTTTTTTTCATCGTAAGCAAAAATTAGCTTCATTGTAGTAATTACTCATAAATCATGTGTCAAAGGATATTCATGTCTGTGATTATTCTATCTTTACAATGTTTTCATCACTATGGCCTCCTACAGTAATTCTATTGGAGTGCAACAACATTTGCAGAGAATTACTTTAATACCTTACGTCATTGGGATCAGTTTTCAATCCGTGAGAGAAATCATCCATTACATCTAATAGTGAATCACAATCGTGTTACAGTGAGACTCACTTCGACGCTGATTGCTACATTCAGCTATTACAAAGATGTGCTCTCATTTCTGATAGTTTAGAGCAGGGTTATTCAGCCTTTTTGATTGGAAGGACCCATTATATATATCACTAAAAAATTGGGTTAATGAGAACTCCTTGAAATAGACTACCATTCTCTGGTACAACTATGTCATATTTTTCCGCGTCTAGTTTTGCATATAGGAAGTAAAAACTTAAATTTAATGATGGTCTAATTACAAAATTATAAGATAATTATACGTAGGCAAAAAAATAAAAAAAGTTAAACATCGCATAGATAATGTTCTAACCAAAAGGAGAGACATTTTAAAGATTTTTCATATACTATGTTGACGTGTTACGATTTCTTTATCTAAAGATAAAAGTGAGGTTCTGTGATCAGAATACATAATGGAAACTTCGCTGAGCAGATTATAAACCTTCGGCGGGCCGCTTTCTACCTCAGGGAACGTATGATAGACTCCATTAAAGGTATACCAAGAATTCCCACTTAATTCAAATAACGTAAGATTACTGTACCTTTTCTTCCAAGCCATACCTCTTAATAAATTAGATTATTCAATTTACTTAGGATTCTAAAGTTGGAAATTATTTGCCTTTGGATCAGAAGGGACAGAGAACCGTGATGCATCTGGTAGAATTTGATTTGTGAGAGGCCAATTTGCTCTTCCCACACGATAATTCGATCTTCAGTAAACGATTCCTGAAAAATGGAAAATTAACGTAACTTATTCAACGTTATTTACCATAATTTGAATTTAAACGCAAATAATTATTAATAAATACGGAAAATCGCAGGGGATGTTTAATAAGAAATTCTGTAAATGAAAGCATCCATAAAATTGAGGCTCGGCATTAAAACTGAAATACTCGGATGTTTATGATATTGATGAGGGGTCTCATGATGTTTTATTTTTATAACATAATCGATGCATGGGGCTAAAGCTTCCACAGGAGAGAGTTTCAGTGTAGAAAAAGAACTCAAAATTCAATCTGCAGAAATGTGAAATATATCCTCAAAAATGTTTTTGTTTCAATTTGCTACAGATGTCTCGCGCATATTACCATATATTACCATTTTATCATGCGGTCTTCCAGTTACATTGACTGGAAACCATTACTTCGATTTTAGATTAGTTAGATTTTATCAAACTGTTAGAAGAACACCAAGTTATTGTTTCTACTATTTTATTTTTACCTCTCTTCTCGTTTTCTTCAAAGGGTATTCTCCGATTTTTAATGAAATATCGTACATAATTTTAACATGAAATTTGAATTTAATCTGCAAAACTTTTGCATGTCAAAACTTTCCAATAATTTCCTTTCTCTTTTCGTCTTGCATTCAGATCTAGAATGTTCCAAACTGTTCAAAATTCAAACAATGAATACTCATTTAATATAAAAATATTGATAAATTTTACGGCGTTTCTAAATGCCAAAGAATGCTATCTGTGCATTTCGATAAATACAATTTATCAATAAATTTCATGATAACTATTATTGTTTGGAGTGTAAAGATTCGAAAATTTATTTCTCTAGACTCAACAGATATGCTGTTCTAGTAACTACTTCCATTTTTGAAGTGATCAAAAATTTACTCTTAGCATAGAGACCCGTCTTGTATGTAGTCGAATTTTTCACTAAAAACGAGTATTTCACTAATGGCTACTAAATAGTACGATGATATACAAATATTATTAGCATAGTATGGTATAGTTCTATTTAAAACAGTTACCTTTAAGTAATTTCAAGGATTGTTTTATTTTTATATATTTAAAATACTATTGATTAATACGTGAATGGAATGTAATTGTACTATGACATTCGTGCCGTAACATCTCCATTCTACATTTCACTCGTATCAAGAGATTTTGATCTACATATAGTTTCTTGATCTCTTCGTTTCCGCATATTCTCCACAACCAATAGAATCTCCACGGTCCTTTTAAATTCTTGCCACGTCTCATCTTAAATGATCGCGCCGGGTGCTTCGTGAATACAGCAGATCTGCTCCGAAATTAACCCCCGAGACATCCAAAAAGACGCCCAACATACTACCTTATTTTTTTCATTTTCTCTGTCTTTTCCTCATTCCCATACGAAGTGATACGATTCCAGTTCTCACTTACTATTCCCAGGAGATACACGCTCCAAAATGAAAGTGAAAATGGGCTTCTTAATACCTCAAGTTCCACTGTCGTCCCCCTTTTTCGATAGCCAGGATACAGTTTTCTCTACGATTAGCATTTATCATAAATTAAGTTACAGCGGCAAAATCACCGTCTTCCTTGTGTTTGGTTATACCACTCTTGTAATGTTCACTGGGCTTATGGATGAATATAAAGAGTAATTATCACCTCCATACCCAAATATAAGTAAGAATTTTAGATTATGTTGCAAAGAATATAGTGAAATTTAAGTTAGAGCTAAGATAATCGCTAGATATTTAGTTCCTATTACCGAGAGTTACCTCAAACTGAGACTATTTATAAACCTCTTTAGGTTCTCGGAACCCTTCGCTTGTAACAGTGCCTGTAGGCACAAATTGATGCACCCGTGTACTGTCGGTGGTAGCAACGCAGGAGTTATACATTACGGGTTGCAGTTGTTCAAGGAGAGTAGAGAATGCGGGGCATGAAATTTAGGTCTGACACAGCTTTTCATATTCGACTGGAAAGGATTTGTAATATTATCATTTGATTGTTTTAATTGTTTTTCACTGTTTCTTACTGAAGTTACAACCCAATTATCATTTTATGTTATGAATCGTACTCCATATTATAAAAGAGTCAGGAGTTAGAATATCATTTATCGATTATTTGCTTCAAATATGCACATGAAAACAATTCAATGACAAAATTGACAGCCAAGCAACTGTTGATGTGGGGATTATAAAAAAAGAATTTTATGTTGAAAAAAGCATTTTATTTCAATCAAAGAGGAAAAAGAGATAAAATATCTTCTTCGAGGTGTCGATAGAGACTAATGTTATTTGAAAGCTTACGAAATGATTTCGAAGAAAGGATGTGACCAATGAACATCTAAAATATATGAAAGGAAAGCATATTAAACATGAAAAGAACTCGGTTTCAAACTGAAACTTGAAATAATTTTTTTTTTACGTCCACAAAATAAATTTTATTGAAACAAAATGATGATATTCGTGTTTCTGTGGCACGAAAAAATTGAGATCGGAGCAGAAAAACGGTGAGAAGAAAGAGGGCGCTTAATGAGGTGATATTTTTTATTGGAGAGAGATTCTCTCTTTGAGGTCAGATTCGGAAATGATAGAAAATCGATGCAATTCATTCAGAGATAAATTGCCGCCGGTCTCAGTTCAAAAGGGATCCAATGGGCCGTTTTGTTGAAGAAAGAAGGTGAATTTTCACTCCGAGATTTTGACGCCGTATGGATGACAGAACTGACATGCAAACTGTTAACTGTATTATTTGCACTCAGAATGTGTATTAAGAGATTCATAAGAATGTAACCATTTTCTCTTAGCTTTTCTGCAACTGATGTATTGATTTATTTCCTTTGATATCTCTGTTTCATGAACGTTTTGTGTCATTGAAAGCGATGTGTGTTTTAAATATAGATTTTAAATATAAATAATTCTTGGTAAAAATCGTTAGATATTAGGATAGGTGCGCCTAGTATGGCGTATACTCGTAATGTTATGTGCCACCGTACCAGATCAGGCAAGTCCTGTTAGTTTTAGTTAGTGTAGTTTTGTAGTCAAGTCAATAAAAATGCTCATGTCAGTCTTCATATGAGCTGTCACTTGAAACAATAAACATGCTATTCTAATACTTTTAAGTTTTTGTATCTTAGAAAGTTTTCGGTGAGAGGTTTCAACCTTTTACTACATAGGAGAGACGATAACTGCGATATAAAGTATAATAACCGTTAATAGGAGTCAGATGTCCTCTGTTTTATTACATAAAATGTAGTGTCTAAACCCACTCGTGCTCGTGTGGGTGCCCGCGGCGTTCAGTTGGTATCTGCCGCGCTGTACAAAAATCCACCACATTCCCAGGATGGAACAGAAACATTCTTCAGATTCCACATCCAAAAATATTCTGCATTGACATAATATAAGAGACTTGATAACCACTTTTCTTTTTGTTTTCCGCATTTTATCTAAAACATATGCCGAAAAATCTGTCCACCATTTTTTATGTAAAATGAATAACGACTCATCTTTAAGTGGGAACACGGCAATGAATCAAAAGACAAGAAATTTTAATATAATACTGCATAGTGATTCTTTTTAAGTGCTCCCACTAAAAGTGATTAGATAACAGCCAACTAGATTGTTTTTCTGAAAAATACGAGCTTATCCTTTTCTATGAAAATTGGTCAGTTTTGACACCCTGTATCTTTTAAATGCGTAATAATTAGAAAATTAAGAAACAGAAAGGTACAATTCAATTTTTGAATAATTATGCGAAGTTTCAAGTCTCACAATTAAAAAAAGACACTTTTGGGCTTCTGGCCCGCTTTTTCCGATTCTAGCCCAATGTGAAGAGGTGTACTTTTGCTTAAAACTTATGCTTTGATGTTTAAATGAAATCGAGGAATTTGAATTTCGATTTATTTTAATATATTCAATAAATGATCCAGAGTTTACTTTCTCTGAGAAATATGATTTATGACATATTTACGGATATAATGATAGAAATGACTTCCCTGCGAGGGGCTTAATTTGTCCAACAGCATTGTAAGAAGACATGCCTGTTGAAATGATAAGATTTCTTAAGACGATCATCCTCCATTTATTGCGAAAACTTTTATAACACCAAATTTCGCAACCTATTAGTCTACATACGTTCTATGATAAAATGTAGAAACCACGGTGTTATACATAGCAAATTCCGAGAAATTTGGCTCAGGATGGTGTTAGAGAGATGGACGGATGTTTTGTTTAAATGGAACATCCATTCCCTCACTACATCAACCAAGAATAGTAGATGTGTCGGAGTAACGATTGAGACAAATGATTGGCATCAAAATATCCGGAAACAGTTGACGTGAATCATATTTAACATACGACATTTATGTGATTTAGCACACATAAATCAGAATATTTACGGCCATTCATTCAGTTTTCGTATTTTTATTTCAAAATGTCTAACAGCCGAATCATAAATTCAAAGAAATACTTTATGAGCTTTGAAATTGAATTTTGATGTGCATTTGGACAGGTGCAGATTTATTACTTACGGTGAGATGTGCTTAACAAGTTATGGAGTGAAATGTGTTACTGCAGTAATAGTGACATGAGTGGAGTTAATGGTGATTTCTATCAAATAAATCTTAAAATAGTTAACAGTTGACTAGCTTGCTGAGAAAGATCCGTAAGTTTAAATGAATTAATCGTCAAAAAGAATTCTTATTAAATTGAAAAGTATTATAAAAATCTAAACGATTTAGGAGAAAAATCATATGTAATTTTTTTTGTATTACATTTATGCTAATTTAAATAAAATATATTGTGTTTCGTTTTTCTGTTTGGCTCTTGCAGGATTCTCTAGGTGTAAACAAGGGTTTTATGACCGTATTTCTTCCACTTTATTCTAGAGCCAATAAATGACGCACTTTTCTAAAAATATTCCTTTATAATAACATTTATAATTTTCTCTTTTTGACAGGAGATGAAACCGTAAGATTAGCAGAAAAGCAAAATTGTTTTCATACATACTGCCATCGTCTATAAAAGGAATTAATATGAAGCCCGTTGTACGAAAGAATAGAACTTTATAGCTAACGCTCTGAAACCTGTATTGTGTCATAAAACCATCTGTGAATTTTAAGTGACTATTACTAGCTGTTTTTGAGTCTAATTAAATGTATAAATTAAGTAGTTATGCATCTTTTTTTCTGGAGTTAAAAAGATCATTTCCACACTATAATTTATGCGCACTTTTAGCCTTTTTCACGTCATTTTTACGGAGTTTTCAACATTCCTCTTTGTAAAAATCAGTTCTGGATATTTTTAAATATCTTAGGATTAAAATAAAATGTAAATTAAAATAAATGTAAATGAGGATATATCAGTCTTAATTTAGATGAACACTTGTTTAACGTAAATAACTGATACTAATTTACCAACTCTACCAATCTACATCTGATGGAAGTTGCAAAGCGTTTTTCTAACCGCAAGCACTTTACATCGATTTCTCCATATTTTTTACTCAACATTCTATTTTACAAATCACTTTCCTCGTATTTTTGCAAATTCGTCCATCACTCATCCCAAGCTTGGGTTTTTGTTCTTCCTCAGTTATTTTCCCTCTCCGTCCCCCAGTCTCTCACTCAATGTATTTTAATTGCCCCGAAGCTTTCGATATTCAATTTTTACGACCAAAGTGCTCGGTGATATCGCCCGTAGGTAGTTTATTTTACTCGAAAACGATCGTTTTGAGCCAAATGTAGAAACATAAATAAACGTGTTCTTAATATCAAAACTCTAGGTCCATCTAAACCCATGTAATGGTAAATATGAGTCTGAAATACCTATGTCGTTCAAGTTTTACGATCAGTTTCATGCATAGCTAGTTCAAGAATCTATAAGGCGATACTTACAAACACACGTAAAAGTAGTGCTTATAACAATTACATATGATCCACAACAGTGAAATATATGTGCATGGTTCTCATTTTAATGAACGGAAACTCTTACCGTAATAATTTACGAAATTATATAATGAACCGGATTGCATAAGACATCTGTAGATGAGTCCTTTTCCACTATTATACGAATTTTCTAAAAATCTTAAACTTATTAAGACCATATTGTATAATGCCTGGTACGCAATGAAGGGCCTTCTAAGATCATAGATGTAGATTTAGATTGAGGAAAAACATTTCAATAGTTAAAGGAATGATTTCCAGATTTCTTTCATGCCTATAAGTAAAGTTATATCTTTTTCATTTGAATTACAATTTGAGACAAAGGTCCTAGTTTGAAATAAAACATTATACCTCTTATATTTGATACATTTTAAATTCAAAAACCACCCGCCCCAAAAATTAGATATGCTCGCATTGGGAATATCTCATTGATGCTTTAGTCGAATGTTCATCCAAATGTGGATCCATCGTCTCACCTATTACGGTAATCGTATAGTGGGGGAAGTGAGTTCCCACTGGCAATCGAACATGAGAACAAATCCATCGAATGCAGAAGCCCTATCCATATAGTTGTCCGGGAGCCATCAATGTGTCACACACAATCAGACTTCATTCATCGGTTTCTCTTTAACACTCTCACAGCTTTCCCACTCGATTCTCTCCGTTAGCGAAGTTTTTTATCCACATTTCCCTCGGGGATATCTCTTCCATACTTTATTCTGTTGCAGATACAGTGGGCCTCGGGGTTGTATCTAAATCGTCCGGCATTTTCCGGAGATACCTCCAAATATCTTTACCCTACCACAAGATATTCCTGTTCTATATTTGGAGGCACGAATTCTTTTGGAATCCATTCCCAAAACCGGGGTTTCATTGATTTTCCCTAGAACGCGTTCCCAGTTTTCAATCCGATTTTGAGATGTAAACAATCAGCAATAAAATTTTCATATTCGGTATTTATTTTTTAGACTGGCATCTAGCATACCGACCTTCTATAAAGTAATGCTCTCTTTACGGATGTGGAGACAGTATTAGTTTATGAAAGGGAGATTATTTTCCTGAGAGTTAATTTCTTTATGTTAAAATAAAATTCTTCTGCGAAACTCGTCATATCCTAAAATTTATTTCCTTTACCCTATAATTGGCTCACATCTATACTCTTCCTCATAAGCCTTAATTTTACTGTGCTCGTAACGCATCTGTCAAAGGAATTCTCTCACAAACTTTCATAAACCATCTATCATTTCACCCTTTTCATTGCGTAAATTGGAATTTTTCTCATCAATTCAACTTCATAAATGCTATGCTGCTGCCCCGGGTTTTACCTACGTCTTCTCTGCTGTTTATACTGAATCATACAATTTAGATTTAACCGTCTTATATTTTTTATTTATACTAAGTGGAGCGGTACCGGTTTTATTGTACAGGCGTTCCACACCTTATAATCCGCAGATTAAAAAAAAATTACGTTTCATCATATATATGTGTTTAAGTAGCGTATTTTTCCGTAGACTGAATTTGTACTTACATTAACTTATTCTCCTATCCACAGAGAGAAACAGTAATTTTCCATATAAAATGCATCACCATTTTTCTTGCACCTTAAGTATGGATGCAGGCATCTTCAGCTGAAGATGCAAGCACTTTTTTCCGGTAGTGCATTAAAGTTTCTGCGAAAAATTACCAAGTCCATTAGGCGATGGCTTTCCTCGAAGTCACGCCTTCTAATATAGATTTTATTTTCCTCTCGCTTGGAATGTGAACATTTTCCTTCTTCCGGATTTGCATGAATTCCATTCGGTAGCTAATTACAATGTCCATTCGGTTTAGATCATTTTTGATTCGCCATGGCGTTGTACACATCAATAAGCTCTTAATAAGAATGATTATGATATATGAAATCACCCAACGGTAGTTATGGGCTTATAAAGTCAAATCACCATAGAAGTAATATTCTAAAACATTCAAACATGGCATTGATAGGCGCTTATATTTAAGCTGCATATCATCAATTTACAGGTGTAATATATGGTTCATAATTAACAAATATTATGAAAGCTAATTAGTGAAAATGTCAGAATCATTGCCTAGTAAAAGGAAGCATAAATCAAATTTAACAAGCTTGTAATAACTTTGGCATCTTTCAATTTAATCTGTTTATGTATGTACCAGAGCCATAAAAGACGTCTATGGAAATCTAATAATCGAATATGCAACCGGCTGCTCATGAATAAAACAATCCGTGAATATAAAGGAAAATAGAAAAGAAAAATTGTAATATTTAATCACATTATTAGCTGAATGAAAGATAAAAAAGAACTGAATTACGCCAAAGAAATTTCGTTGACAGACACTGAGGAGCGGAATTCACACGAACAGATTTAATTGGGCCTCCGTGAACACACTCGGCTGAAGAGACAAACTTTATTTGAATGCAGTTCTATTAAAAAAAAACAACTTCCAGATCTACTTTCGTATTCAGGAAATAACATCTCCAAATCTCTATCAGGTGCTTCCGTTCTTTCCAGCATGTAAAGCACCGCTTCACTCTTCCAAAATTGAAAAGTCCCATCTGCTCCAAAACAGAGTTGATTACTCTCGAGTTGAAAGGGAGAATAAAACAGAGCTAGTGCACGTTCCTTATGTACAGCCATTCAATATCGCGCACCGACGCAGGTTTTTGCGCGATTAACGTAAAGATAGTTACTTTCGCCAACGTCATTCTTTCTCTCAGGGCATCTGTTACTCTCTACCTCTGCATGGTTAATAGCTCGTAATTTTTTCATGTCTTACTTTTTAGAGAGAGTAATTTTCTTCTCTCCTCCATCTAATTTTCAACAAGTAGGTGACTTTGAAATTCTCTTGGGAAACTACCGGAGTTCTAGACGAAGTTACGTTTAAGGGAAACGAATTGCTACATTACTTTATGTCAAAGGAACGGAGGATAGAAGAGCATATGTAGAAAGGTTTCTTCTATCAGAAGAAACGTCCTTGCTTAAGTGAGAGAGTATAAAAGTATGACCTGGAACCATGGTACGAGAGAGAATGAGATGTACATACCTTCATCCTATTTCACAAAATTTGATATTTATAGTGTACAGTTTTATAGGTTCAATATAGTTTCACTGTCAGTATTCCTTGGCGTTTTTGTAAAAAGGTTTGAATTATATAAATATTAATGTTATAAAACGATAAAAAGATATAAAAAATGTTGTACAATAGTACCCATTTAAATGCCTAAATCTAGATACGTAATGATTTTTATCTTTTTAAAAATTTCTCTACACAGAAGCTTAATTAAAGCTGTCTTAACGGATTTTCAAAGCCCTTTCTAAATGCTGGTTTACTTAATATTTCTATTGCTTTCTAATATTAATATTGCTTGAAATGATTTAGCTCCTAAAAAGATCAAAATAAATGTACGAATACTCGTAAAATCGCATTAATAGAATACAATATACTTGTTTTTTGTAATATATTTAATATTCACTCAATATGTAATTCAAAATCATGGTTAGAGTTTTTCAACGAAAAGTTTGAAGTCGCATGATGATTATAGATACATTCGCCGGATTCTCTTCACCATTCCTTTGCATTTGATATTGTTGAAGTTGTGTTGGAACTTATGAACCCAAAATATAAGGGAATAAAGAATAACTTCCATCAGAGTAAGAATTGGAGATCTAATCTATATTCTTCCTGAAGCCTTTGAATATATCTGATCCATATATATATATATATATATATATATATATATATATATATATATATATATATATATATATATATATATATATATATAACTTTTGCACTTTTAACTATAGACTTTAAGTTAGAAACACTGAGGTTATCTCGTCCTCAGTCTCAGACCTCTTGCATCGTAATGAGATTTCTATTTCTGTAAAAACATCCACGTACATATAATCAGCTTTAAGTGAACTCTAACTTTCGTAAAAAGAATTGCATTAAATTTTGGCTAGAGGAAGTGAAGGGTTTATCCTTCTCTGGTTTTAGCATGCATGTTTATTCCTACCGACGCACATGACCAATCTCATGTTTATATCCCTTACTAAAAATACACACGTTATTATTTCATTGAGAAATCTCCAATCGGATGATAACTTAATTTAGCAACTTTTTGAAGTCGCTAGGAGCTGTCACTATTAAACTATGTTATCTGTTTAGCTATATTACCTCTCTTTAGTGATTATAGGATTGTTGAACACAAAAACGCGTTTTCTTATAAGCGTGGTTTTACAAGTTAAATATACTTTAGGGCATTGATAAAATTAAAAATGAATCAGCCATTTAAATAAAAAAGGGAAAGTGGGGTTGATGGACTACTGGGAAATTTCAACTCTCTTGAGGATTTATGAGAGATAGATTTTACTTCGGCTTCTATATTTCCCAGTTCTTACTTATTCTCGTGAGAGGGTATGTCAAATGAGTATCACTAACTTCCGTTTTTCGGGGTTTTGTCTCTTAATATAACATTGAATGAAGTATAGAGGATTTAATTTCCATTCCAACTCACATTAATTTCATTTCAACTTTCTTTATCATTATCACTTGCTAGTATAAAATTGGATATATAGTATGAGTTTAATTAAGTTCCAGATCGTTTTTTGAGAGGATGTAGGTGTAAGGGATCAAAACTATCGGTAGATATTGGAGATTGAATTAATTTTCCTCGATTTTGGGATTCTAGGAAATATTTTCTGCGCTCATGTCACTCTTTGCAATTATTCTAGCCTAGCATTATAACATTGACGTTAAATTGAGATATCCGACATAACTCTGAGAAATACTCTATTTTTTATGAAAAAGTTTTGATTTTTTTGTGCGTGGGCGTGAATTCCATTGACCTTTCACCACAAGAGTTCCAAGCACTTGTCCAATCCAAATAAGTAAGGATGAAATTTGATTGACTGAAATGGGAATTTCAAATATCGCCTCTTCCGTTTATTGACGTAGATGTCAATCAAAAATTATCAGAAGCAAATGTTCGTCACATTTCAACGAATGTAAAATATTTAATTTTATGTCCTAGTGTTATTTTTTACGTGACAAGCGTAGGCTCCAGCAATCTGTCTGAAACTGTACATTAATCTCTCTTTAAAAATTTGGAATGTATGAAAGCGTTTTGGATACGTTGTACAGGAATCGATGAGAATGAAATTTAAGTAAGAGCATTGAGTGACAACAGAACGTGTAAATGAAATTACTCAGAATATAGGATCGAATGTATTTATATTAAGATTCCTTTATGAATCTTAAATCGATAAGTAGATCCTTGAATAAATATCAATATAAATATTCATCATGATGTGCTTTATTATTGAATCTGATACTTCTTCACGACTTCAAATTCAGCTTTTGAAGTTTTACTTTGAAGGCTGCTTCAGGATAAATGCTCGAGATGGGCTTTTCCTTCGTCACCCGCAATTTCATTTAAAGTGGTAAGTATAGATATATAGGGGTTAAGAAAATGCACTGGCTGATGCAATCCTTAATAACCTGCAAGGTTAAATATTCAGGCTATTTAATCTTCTCATCACAGATAATTTGCGATTTATGAGCAGAGTTTAATAGACTTTTGAATATTTTTCTATCGTGAAAATCATTTTGTCTTTTTTCGTATTTCATTATTTTGATATATGCATTTGAACTATTTTTGGAATCTCTCCAGATGAAAAAATTACCGAGAAAAGTACTTTTTGCGCGACAAGGAATCAAAGTCTATCGAGAAAGAAATAAATGCAAAAATTTAATTATAACTGTAGTAGTCTTATGCAAATGTAGGAAAAATTCTAAAGTAAAATATAGTTTAATTTTAATATTTTTCTTGCCGGGGAATTCGTAGGGTTTGCTGCAATCCTGCACTCAATACCAATCTGCTTGATTGTGCCATAATACATGTTGTAACGACACTATTGTTTTTCTCGTTACCTAGAAATGAACCCTTTGTTTTGATTTAGAAAGTTAGGTATCCAATACGATAATGGTTTCCGGTTGCATGTTTCCTTTCTCACTGAAATCCCTTTTCGCGTGCTTACAATGCTATCCTCTTTAAGGAAGGAGTGAATTCAGCTCAAGCCATGAATTGCTCTTTATCTCAGAGATCGTGTGGGACGAGGGCGTTATGGAAGGAAGGGACTGAACTTAGTGGGGCACATGTTCTTCACACGTTTTCCATATCAAAGAAAGGAAAGTGGGAAGGGAAATGGAAATATAAAGCGAGATATTGAAAGGAAGCTGAAGATATATCTCAAAAAAGACAGGTTATGCATACAAAGTAAAAGGAAGGAATAAGGGAAAATGAAGGCGGAAGAGAAAATGCATACCAAACATCTTTTGAAACTTACGTCTTTCAGACGCACGTTATTAAATCGGGATGAAAATTATTGTTATCGTAACATCCTGATCGTTGCGATTGATAAGAAAGAAGGTAAATGTGAATACGGCATTTACAACCAAATATAAAATTTGGAACAGAATTCTTAGAGACGTCAACTTTAAGTTTTATTCCCAGATCGGTATCGCAAGCAATAAAATTGAGCTTCATGCTATCACGTTCATTCTTGTGAGAAAGAAAGGGGGTTAAGTATTTGCCATAAAAGCTACTCATAATATTCATCTTAATGGGTTTTCTACCTAAAGAATACTGGAATTTACTTCCGTTCTCTTGACTGAGATAATTTAGCACAATGGTTAATTTCCTTTATTTTCCATCCTTTAAGTTTTATTCTCTCTTCATTGCTGTTTCGGTACGTTTTTTTTTTAACAGCTCCGTCTCTTTCAAGAATTAAGACCGCGGTTTTGTTCTTTGGGTAGACAACTTGAATGAGATATTTATTAGAAATGAAATTTTATATCTCTTTTACAGGCTCCCCTCGTAGAAGCGAATATGTGTTAAAGCAATATCTTTCTATATTACGGTCTGTTGAAATTAATGCTAAATTTAATCTCCTTTTCTTTTCCTTTTTCAAATTCCACGTGATATTCTTTCTTCGGAGAGGATTTTCAGCTCAGCGTCCTTTCTAAATTATTCCATATCACTTCCAAAGTATGACCTTTTCAACTCTATAAAGTTGATCTTCATTCCAAAAATGCCTTGTAGTTATAAGTGATATTTTCAGAAATTCGCGTAGGACTTTGCATTTAGAAATATATGAATGGGATAGCATTTTATAGAGTCATTTTGTCAATTTTGTTACTGCAATTGCGGATGATACATCTTGAGTCTTATAAGAAAAAAGAAAACATTTTTTTAACGATGGTAATATCTTTTTTCAAATTCTCTGATTAACAAAAACGGTCTCTCATGCGTAGTCGGTTCAAAGCTTTTGAGATTTAGCAGGTTAATACTGATATCACTTGAGCCTAACGGTGTGGAATGAAAGATATTTGGGTAATATTCCGCTTTTAACATCTACGATATTATCAGCCAGAGTCAAAAGAGATCGCCCAGCTCGATGTACAGAGATATACACGATGAGTTAATTCTTATCTTTAGCAGCCTTGATTTCTTTCTCAATAAAAACAAAGCAAAAAATTATTATGACAAGTCGTGCGAAGTCGTGATAAGCATCAAAGGAAAGGAAATTAAACACGAATTCTTACCTTGAAAGTTGAAATATATTTACGATTTTTAAGGATTCAAAATTACGAAAAGAAAAATGAAATACACGACAATTTTCTAGAATTTCGAGTTGTAAACCACCCGCTCCCACAGCAACCAATACGATTCATAAATCAGAGCTCATGAGTTATCTCTTTGAAGATTAATTGAGAATTTATACTTTAAAAAAAGTTTGGTAAGAATTCATGATAGATTATGTGAAAGGGAAGAAGTTTTGTGAAATTTTAGCATCGTTAGTTACAAAATGTTAGCAGTAACGAATCTCAGGAACAAACGTATTGACATTTAGGAAATTTTCTTAATTTGCTTGCTTCTGCAATAGAAATTTCAAAATAATAAAGATCAAACGTGATTTTTGTTGAGTACTACATCTACACACGTACCCTGCGACTCAATTTTCGGGGTGTGGCTCGGGGTACATATTTACTTACCTAGTCGGTTAATTTCGCGTGTCATACTAGTATGCGGAGTAAATAACAACGTAATCTTATGCGTTACGTTTGACATCTAATACTTTTGTAAGAGTAGAGTGAGTTGCAAAAGTACGGTACTTTTAAAATTTTTACCTTTTGATGAGAATCAACGGGCAGTTCAGTTACTCTATATAATAATTTTGAGCGTGGTTAAGTTCGCCTAAAAAATGGAGAACCAGAATTTGCAAAACTTTTACATTATGGTAAGTCGACGCTTCGCAGACTTTATACTTCTTTTCATGTATATATTGATCTAAGGCTCGATTCCACACATGCGTTCTTAGATTTCCCAGACGAAATGCATATGATGCTCGTTTTAATCCTTTTCAGGCCTCATTCGATCGAAAAATTAAATTAAAAAGGATTATAGTGCGAAATTAAGACAAGTTTTATAAGAAAGAAACTCTATAAAGAGTCATATTATTATCGGCTATTATAGCGCTCGGCTTCAAAATATGAGAATTTAGATGAAATATTAATTTTTTGCTTTCGATTAGCAGTTGCACTGAAATAACCTACACTATGAGAGATGTTATTTTATTTTTAGCAAAAATGGGACTACTATATATATATAATTCTAATTCCATTATCCCGGTCGGGAATCAACGCGTGCATCTTCAAGTTAATTCTATAGAAAGCTATGAAATAAAAAGATCCTTTTAGTTTAAAAATCTTCAGACATGGAAGTAGTAAACTTACTTATAATCTAAACGTTACATAGAACTTATCTAGTCTCCTTGATGCTAGCCCTAGTTCTGGAGACAGGAACTCATCAAAAGCGTCAGTTTACACAGTAGGAGGAAGAGTTTGTATGTCACAGAGAACTCACACTCTACACGTCAGCACACACTAAGTTATTTCAGTTGCTTGGAAACGAACAGTTCTTCATTCAACAGTTTCAACTCTTATGAATTCAGCCTTGTGATACACGGGGGAATAATTGCGAATTGCAGGAAATAGTGGAACAGAATCTAAATATATAGGATTTTATGTCAATGTAAATAGATAGCATTGTGTACTTGAAGCATGATGACATCGAGATTCCCAGGTGTACAATTTCCAAACCCACCTTCATTGCAGCAAATATAATTCCCTCGTAATAAGTTAACATAAGGTAAACAAATAATTTCATAATAGAGGTAGGTATACGAGTTATGCAAACATTTCCGTGTGAAAAATTTAATATTCCAAGAAGTAATTTCTCCTGCTCCAAATTTTTATGGAAAGAATTACGTCATATTCACATCACAAACTGGCTGCTGATAA
Organism: Pachydiplax longipennis; assembly: GCA_036926295.1. Classification (NCBI taxonomy): domain Eukaryota; kingdom Metazoa; phylum Arthropoda; class Insecta; order Odonata; family Libellulidae; genus Pachydiplax; species Pachydiplax longipennis. Next base: position 43,180,471 of record JAVFKF010000015.1, read on the forward strand.
TAATAATTATTATTATTGTTATTATTATTACACAAAACCGTCGCAGATAGACGTTATGTCAGGTGGCGACGTTTATACGGTACATGATTATTACATGATATACACTAAAAGAATTCAATTTACACATATACAAGATGATATAACATTTAAATACCTATTTAGATCACTGCAACAACATGAACATAATTGAAATGTAAAATTAAAGAAAAGAAAAATAATCTCGGGCAGCAGTAGCCTTTGTTAATACCGATCATGTAAGACTTTTCAGGGTTTGTTAATACCGATCATGTAAGACTTTTCAATATTTATTTATGAGAATCTATAAATCCATTTAATACCAAAAATACCGATGGTAGTGTGATTTAAAATAAATCTCAGAAGGCAGGCACAAGCTTAAAAAGACTTGTTCAACATGAACATAAACTTTCTATTATTCATATATTAGATGAATAATATTTTGTGTCATGTCCTCTTTAAAGAAAATCGTTTTGATGAAAATATTTCAATGATGATGAACGAAATATAGATCCGTAGTAAACTAATTCTTTCCGAATATACCAGAAGGAATCTTCCAAATGTTCGTAATTTCAATAAAATGTAATATACGAGTTCGGAAAAACTTATTTTCTGAAGATGAAATAAAGAGGGAAGAGATCCACGTTGATGATTTGCGAGCTTTCTGGCCATTCTATTCTGCCGGATCAGAGAACTGTCATATTGTGTAAATATTCCCAATCAGAGAAGATAAACATGAGTTGGAAAATCAATCACACCGGCCTTGACTTCGTGAAATTCAATCTTAAAAACACAAGATTGATAGCAAAATTTTTCTTTATTCCACAAAAAAACAATAGACAATACCGGTTTCGATGTGTTAACGTCGTTCTTTATACATGAATTGGATTCATATCACATTCAAATTAAATCTAAGTTACCTAAATTCATAGCTGACAGACTTTTGTAGATTGATCAGGAAATCTCTTCTCAAATAATTATAATGACTCACATAACTTTAAACTAAATCATACCCTTGAAGTGTTGAGAAATCTTGGGCCAATTGATAGAGTATATTAAGACCTAAATATAAATATACCTAGCATATTTATAAATTTAATTATTAAGTTGAAAGTCTTGGAAGTTACGTACATTCTCAAAACACCTCTGCCCTTCTTCCTCTTTTAGTTTCGTTAGCAAAAAGAGATATATTTACGCTTAATTGAAATACTTTGCACAGGATCCCTCACTTAGTACTAGTCAGTGGATAGAATACTTCAGTAAATATGGAAAAAGCTTGGAGGTCAATTATTTCCAAAGGATACCCGCACGCTATATGCTCCCTTTCTTAAAACAATCATTCTTCCCTAAAGAATAAACGATAAAAGAGTTATCTTCCTGCATAATACATGCGAAAGAGTTATAGAATATAATCTGTTCTTTCGCGGATAGAGAAAGCCTAAAGGGCTACATATTTTAACTTTTCTTATTCACGTACGCTCTTTGTCTGTCTCAAAGATTTTGCGCATGCAAAATATACGGCGAAGTACTGTATTCCAAAACAAAGCCTCATCTAAGCAACAGGAAGAGGCTTAAGAGTTACGAGACCTGTTGGCCTGACACATATTTCATTCTCTACTTCAGCCAACTTACGTTTTCTCTCCCCTGCTCTCCAGACGCCTCGCATTGGATGCACTAAGTTAGGAAAGCTTTATGAGAAAAGTTACGCCTACTTTGTATATGCTTCGATGAAAATGTTTTCGGTATGGAAAGCCTGCGAACTTGTCTTACTTCCTACATTTCAGATTCTCTTTGAAGGAAGATGGATATCACCGAAGACAGATGGCTTTTCTTGTGAATGATGCCTGAATCTACCTCATGGAGCGTAATTCTATTTATTTAATAACCAATTTATTATTGTCCGATTCGAACTAATAGAAATTGTGTATACGTTTGTTTCAAAGTTTTAATTTTAGCCAGTATTGTTAAAAAATGCTAATTTTAAATCCACAATTGCAAAAAAATGAAACAATTAACAAAAAATATTAATAATTATAAGGCGCGCTTGCAAATTTTCTTAGTTTGAAGTGCTTAGTTTCTCGAAGACGAGCATTAAATGACACATATTATATATTAAATAAAATTGGTAATATGAAATGCGAAAATTCAAAATTTACGATTCTTTTTTCATCATTAAATATAAATAATTATATATAATAGTTATGATACTTTCATTTTTGTCAATAAAACTTTCCTAAAATTTTCATCTTGAATTACGGAATTTGAGTCAGATGTTAGTTCCTTCGAATCCCTGAAATTCATGTATTAATACACGATCTTGAGATTGTAGTTGTAAATTTGCCAATTTTCTAAGACTGATAATAATACTCTAACTAATAATTTTTTTCTAATCAAATATTACTGAAAGAATTTCGAGAAAAATATGGGGAAAGGTGTTTGAAGATATCTTGGAAAATAGAAAAATTTTAGGTGAAGTGCGATAAAAATAGAGAGATGTCTGTGAAATCCCGTCTTCGATAGGAAGCAAAAGGGTTGCATTTTAAGAAGAAAGAAAAGTTTATGAAGGGCATTCTAATCTAGGAAAATGTTTTCACTGATTAATGCTTTGAAATATAATACTTCAAGTATTTAAATGTTAACTATTCTTCGTGTGATGAGAAAATTGCATTCTCCTACCACGAGATAATCCCATTAAAGCAAAGGAAGGAAAACGGAAGGAGAAAATTTCTCACTCTTTTAACCTGCCAACAAAAAAGTTGATTTGTTGAAATGAAGCCACAAAAGGAAAAGAGGTGAAAAGCGTTCGTTCCGATCGAAACTGAGACAAAAGAGATGGGAACGCAAAAAACGTGAAGTCATCGGAAAGACTTTGAAGGAGACTGCAAAAAAAGGGAGGCGTTTAGGATTGGAGTCTTCTCCAGATGAGCAGTGCCTCTCTCACATCCTCACTTGGTGAAACGTCTCACACCTCCAATCTCGTATGGAATTCACCCCAAATAAATATATCCTCTAAGCTTTTTCATCCTGTGTCTGTTTCCTTTTGCACTCGTCAAATCTTGGAAAGAGGCGTCGATTTCTTACCTCCCCTACTCTCCGTGTCTGGAATGCCGTCAATTCTTTCTCTGTCTATCAATCGTCCCCCTTGACTTCATCTCCCGCTACGGGCCATAACATCCTTACACTCCCTCAGTCCTTTTTCCTATGCTATGTCTTTTACTCTGTCCCTCAACTTCCGCGCGATATCCTTAAAGAATCCAATCTATGGAAGAGACCTTCCTGCTTTTTGTTTGGGAGAATCTCTTTCCGTCATGCCCTGTATTTATTTCCTCGTTTCATCCTTCCCGTTCCGTTGTTAACTATGCCTTTCTCTATGCATTCTTTAATTTGACCTAAATCTCATGCTTTGAACTTTAGGCCATAATAAACTATACGTGTATGTATTATTTATGCAACGATCAAACAACAACTTAATCGGAGACAGACATTCGATGTCAAATAATAAACAGGCACACTCAGTGAAAGAACGCTTCAAAAATTATAGTGTATTCGAAATAGCAGAGTAGGCCCTCCTATATTTTCGAATGATCTTATGAGTGGAATAAAGCGTGATCTTATAGTCATAGTTATACCGAGCAAGAAAAATATACTGAATTATGAATATGTAAAACTATTTTTACGACTGAAGATTCATCATACATTAATCCGGTATTCATTTCATCGAGTACTCAAGTGTAAGTTGTTCTTAAGTGAATAAATGTTCATATATATTAAATATTAATTCACATTTGCACAGATTTATTATGATTTATATTATATGTTATATTGATGGATATTATAGTAATGTATTGTAGTTTTGTTTTAAAGTATTTTTTCATTTATTAGATTATGTAGCCAATGGTGAATGTATTGTGTAACACTGCCACCCGATGAAAAGTCACAGCAGAAGGTATATTGCTATAGTATTGATAATAATATTATTAGTTAATAAAATAAAATTTGCTTGGGATACCTCAATCTCAGATCAAGTACAGTGTAAGAGCATACAATCTTCGTGGACACAAGTTTTGGAGCATGAACTATGGATATTTACCTATACATTAGTCACTGAAAAAGCAAGAGATCGCTGAGCTATGACATTTCGCACTATATTAAACGTTGACGCTCTTTGGATAATAATAATATAATAATAATACTTTTTATTTTCTAAATCGTTTCATTTTTGACGGTACGTCGTTCTAATGGATATTGATAATTATTACTTATAAGTGATTCACGTCAAATCGGCTTTCATCATTCGCAGACTTTATTTCATTATGAGATTTTCAAAAATTATTTTTTTATTTCATGATTCTTAAGGATTACACTCTTTCTTTTTCAATTTTTCATTAAAGTTCACTCGCCGATTCAAGATCAAGTCCTTTTCGAGGTGATATTGAGTACTGCAGTGACCTTGTGCCAAATCTAATAAGATAAAATAAATGAAACAGTAAAGAGCAACGGGAAAACCTCGGATCGACGAGAATTTCAGGAAGTGTTTGAGGAATGACGATGGGTGAGAAGGTAGAGTAGAGGTCGCATGTTGTAGTGGGCACGAGTACCTGTTTTTTCTAGTGCTACTTGTTTCCTTTTAGAGAATTGCATTTTGGAAGGCTGAATGAATGAATGCGGAGAGAGGGCAAACACGGAGATGTAATTCGATTTAGAAACGTTTTTCCGTTGGACTAGAGAAGGGCTTACGTACAGAGTTGAGAGGAGCACGAAGGGGCGGACCAAATAAAAAGTGTTACAGCTTAATACTACGTAGATGTTGATTGATGAACCTTTTCTGTTGCTGTTCTAAGCTGGAGGCGTGAATTTCAGATAAAAGAGCTAACTTTGTTGATTTATCTAGGTGAGAAACATTGGCCAATGGATTGTTCGAACTTGATCCATATTTTTGTGTCTGTTTTGTGACAACTGCAAACGTACCGTAGGAAAGAGATTAATAAATTTGTATCAGTGACTTTTTCAGCCTCTTTTGAGAGACTTTTACTTCAACTAGAGTTGGCTCTGAAGGCAAATGCGTACTACTATACTATTTCCAATTTTGATTCATAGGCAATTTTAATTTCAGACATGTTTTTGAATTTCTCGCATCATTTTTCAAGATTTCATTGGTGCTAGGTTTACAGCGTGCATGCAGAATTTCCATACGTTGTTCTAGAAATTTTAAGGTTACCTTTTGATACCTTTAAACATAGTCAAATATCCTTTATTCAATACGTCTTCTTCATTAAAGTTCGTTCATAGTTATTTACGAATATTCCTTTCATCTCCAGTTTTCAAACTATTAAGGTGATATCGAAGTTTCACATAGAACATGAAATAGGTCATTTTCATCCGAAACAAATTATGGAAAATAATCTTAAAGCAGATATTCCCGACCGATAATGATCACTCGATCTTTCTTATGGATACTTCTCTTCCTCTATTATATTTTCAACTACCGCTATCTATCCATATTTATTATGTTAGCTCTCTCTATCGGCATTATGTAATGCAGGTTTTAATTTATTTCCTCTCCAAGAAGAAGTTTTAATAAAATCTTAGGCTTTTCAAGCATTGAGTTAGAGATGTCTGGAAGTGGAAAAATGGTCCAAATGTATCATGTGTTTTCCTGAAATCAATATTTTGACCTTCTAAAAATATCAGTGCAGGATAGATTTTTACAGTATTTCGCCATTATATTAATCCGTTTTCGAGTGAATCCGCCTACTATAAAATCTAATTCAACAATCAATTAATTAGAGTCGTTTAAAGTTCGCCTTCAAGTATGAATAATAATGAAATATAATGCGGCATGAAATGAAAACTAAATAATTAAAATTCATGAAAATTAAATATCGTTAAGTTCATTGACATGGAAAGAAAAGAACAAAAAAGCGTGATATGGAGATTATAGTGATAAAAAAATCGTGTTCTTGAAATACAGATTTCAGATAAGAAACTATGGGAAAATTTGAAATGGAATGCAAGAAAAAGAGATATAAATTTCAGTTATATAGAGCGGCATCAAACAGATAGTTATCAGGAAATTGCATCAAACTTTGTTGGCACAAATTGATGAACTTTTATCTCCAACCAGCACAGAAATCTTGAATCCTGAGTGCTTTGGTTGTATATTATTATTAAGTTTTTTTTATCAAGTGTGCTAGCATATTCATATTAAATGCCCATTTCACCTTTTGCATTTATTAATTATTTATAATGTAACTACTCTTCATAGAAAGCATTTAGTTAAGAAAAACATATTTTGGATATTTGTCAATTTAGTAATTCATATTTAACAAGGAGAGACTCTCACTTTTGTCCGGAGATTTTGATAAAACTTTTTGCAGTGGTGTAGGAAGTAGAGTAATGAAAAAGTGTAACGGCATTCGTCTGTATGGGCCTTATTTTTGCTGCAATAAATAATTGAAAATTGATAATCGGAGTATAGGTAGATATATATGTAGCCTGTTTTTCTTATTCCAATTCGCCATGTAATCAATTTTTATATCGAGGTTCTCTTCATTCCATCCCATAAAAGGATTTTACTAATTTCCCAATTTTAGCTCCGCGTAAATTAAATATATTTGTAAGCATTGGCTTAGATTGCTGGAATGACTGTTATTGATTGATGATAGCTGTATCCTCCTCTAGAGTCAAATGTAAAAAAAGACCTACCAATAAAAATTTAATACCAATCAGACAAAAATCTAGTTGTTTCATTTCATATCAAACGACAATTTTGTAATTTGAAATCTTTTGAAGTTCTGAAATCAAAAACATTCATCCGTATGGGGTTTCTAAAAACCCTTACTTATTAGCCGAAAGAGTTTCCTTGTGGGTCGTTAGGAGTTAATATGATCTAAAAATTTTATGCATAGCATTAACCTTTTAAAGATGGTTAAGTTAATTTCGTCAATCAAAAATCAAGGAAGGACAGTTGGACAAGGAAGTAAACAAATTTCCCCAGTTTTGTGTAAATAATTCTTAATTAAATAACACGTTTACAGTTATACCAGAACTTGTATTTTTCTGCTATGTTATAGTATATATTGTTCAAAATATTAGGTACATTAATTTGACAAGTTTTATAAATATTTATTTATTAAAAGACTAAAATGTTTGAATCACCTTGCCCTGGAGGATTAAAGTGTATTTTATTTTGGGCTTTGAATTTATCAATACCATTCTACAGCCACTAGACTAATATTTATGCATATATTATGCATATAAATTCTTACTTTTACATAATACACTTCAATACTATGAATAGCGTGATGTTGAGGAAAATATCATGAGTAGTTTACGATGCTATGAAGTTCCATGAGCTGTCAAATCTGCATTATCCATTCCTTACCTTTCCTGAGGAGGTAATGAAATATAAATTGTCATGCGTCGTTTTAGAATTAATTTAAATCCAGTCCATATAATTAAATTGGAATTATTGTTAATTTCACGTATCAGAAGCTATTATCGTAAAATTTGATTAACGTTAAAACGATCACAATTTTGTTAAATTTGGGATAAAATAAATGAATATAATTTATAGCCGAGAGTTAAATATTTGGCTAAGGTTTAAGTCCTAATTTAGAGTAAGCAGCTTCTTTTAAATTCGCAAATAAAGGTTCCAGATAATATTACTACTTATGCCTTGCACCCTTAAATTTTATGCTATATAATGCTTATTGTTATAATACTTCACGTATGCTATTTATAATTTTATGAGGAATAGTATTCAAAGTAGCGAATTCGTTGTTTGAATCCTGGATTTCTAGACTTTAATTTACAGGAAAGGTTAGCGGGATTTACTATTGCACCTAATTAGCAGTATAATACTATAAATTCCTTTATATAAAATTTCACACCGTGACTCATTTTTCTATAATAACAACGCCAAAAGAAATGCCAGAAGAAACTTTAGTAATGTTACTTTTATGAATTATTCATCCCGACTTGATGTGAAAGAATTGTCTGCAAATGTAAGTACCTCAATAGCCAGTAGATTTTTAAGGAGAGCAATGCAATTTTATCGAGTGCTTATACAGCTTCCATGCCCATACTGCCCAAATATTTTGACAAGCTAATTCATCCTTTTATCCGTAGGGGTTCTTTTGTACTACATACATGATTTTGACCTTATGCTTCGCAAGTAAAATAAGGAATAATCTTAACTAAGGAAACCTTTACATTTTCTATTATCTTATCTTCCTCTTTCGATATATATTTTTTCTAGAAAAGCGTCACACATCTTTAAGTTATAATTTTTAATCGAATTTGGCTGCAATTCGATATTGATAAACCTTTCTTATTACTTTGTTAACATACCTCATCAAATCGGCTTGGTGACATGATCATAAAATGGGAACACTTCGCATGCGGCCATTTCTCACGTGGGCTCCCACCGGGAATCGAACCCAGGACCGCTTTCACCAAAGTCGAACGCACTGCTCTCATGGCTATCCGGAAACCACACATCTGAATTATGGCGTACGTACGTATGCTTAGAATTTTATAGAGTAGATAAGGTAGTAAGAATATTGGATAAGGGGACAAGAAGTGGAGTTGGAAGACGAAGCGGGAGAGTCTTCACGAGAAAATTGGAATCCGTTGCAAGGGAAAGGGAAGAGAGAGATTATTCAGGGGAATATTTTGTGACCGAGAAAGGGCAAACTTGCCTAAGGGCGAGTCCTTCGAAGATGGCTGAAGTAACTTCAGTACATAAAAAAGAGGGTCGAAGAATATAGCGATGTATGTAAGATTGGACGAGAGAGCTCAGTAGTAGTATACATCTGAAGTCGCAGCAGTAAAAGTTAGATGAAAGCAATGAGAAAATGTTCTTCGCTGCAATAGAACCTCAATGAAAGGCTTAATATGGTAAGTCTTTATCTCGTGGAAGGCCATTACAATGAATGAAAGACCGTTTCGTACACTTCCACCGCAATTATTTTAGCAACATGTTTTGCTAGTGTCCTATGATGCTAAAACACTAGCAAAACATGTTGCTAAAATAAAAATTGCGGTGGAATTGTACTTAACGGTTTTTCATTCATTCAATGAAAGGCTGTTATAATTTTATCCTTGCCAGAAGGTACTGATTAAACATTCTTTTCTTAGATTACAGTACTGGTCATCGGCTGTATGTCGATGTCGAATGTATCATTTTTGTGTTCAACAGTGATGTAAATCATGCTAATATCGCAAAATTATTTAGCCTTATTACAATCGCCTGATAAATGTATCGGTTCTTCAAGTTGCTTCAGGTTCTTGCAAACTCAGTTATGATCCACAAACGGGTAAAACAGACAAAATAATCCACATATCCACCTCACTCAACAAATTTGGAGATAACATTAACCAAAAATGTACGTAAAGCTCGTTTAAAAAATCTATATCGGTCATTTATAAAGTGGAGAATAGTTTCAGCAATTTGATATAATCGCGAATTTGCGAGTTGAAAAATATGCATGCATTCAAATTAATTCCAATTACGTAATGTGTCCTTTCAACTTCATTCACATTAATCGTGAATAAATATGATAATTAATTAAGGACATTTAGTCACTCAAAAGCTAATAACAAAGGTTATTCACAGGTCGAATCTGTCCATGGATTTTCACACTTAACTTGAATTTTCAACATCCAATTATTGCGGTAATAATGTATCGTAATAACTTTTGACACACACAACTCATTTTTTATTAAATACGTATCAAATCATACTCTCCTCAGAAGAGATGTGGTGTTATGATATAAACAGGAATATAGAATTTTTAAGATTCTCAGTATGTGATTGGAATCAATTTCTAAGATACTATAACTACGACAAATTTCTCATCGAGAGTCACATCCTCGTGAGTATAACATTTGATATGTGCTATTTCAAAAGCTTTATTTGCACTAAATACGTAAACGAGATTTTTATCTAGTCACATTTTCTCCTCAGAATGGTTATTTTTATCAAAACTTATAATTGTGTGACGACGTTTCTCTGTCGGTCTGTCCTTCTGTCTGTCAACAAATCTATATTCATGCTTCTTTCCTCCTCGGCCATTCCATCGATTTAAATCAAATTTTGCATACTTAGACTCTCTAGCATAAAAGGTAACGCTATGAAGGTTTTATATTCATATTTCCCGGATTTGATTCCACATTCTGAATCACTGCCCGATAAAATTACGGAAAACAAATTTTCATTTCTCGCAGCTTCAATTCTTTCGCAAATTTAAATTAAAAATAGTGATAATCACTTTATTGGATGAATTATGGTCTTGAAAGATCACTGTTAGATAAAAATCACCAGCATTCCGTAACCAGGATTCGAACCCGTAACCTAGGCATCGCTAGCCTAGTACGCAAACTATATCACAGAGGCCGGAAAATAATTTTCCTAAAAATCGAAACAAGAACTAAAAGAAGGAATGTTGAATAAAAGTCTTCACTTTAACCGTGGAATATCGTTTCCGATTCGAAGTTGCGGGACTACCGCATAACCAAGAGGACAACGCGTTCAGCTTTGGTGGAAGCGGTCCCGGGTTCGATTCCCGGTGAGGCACAATTAGTGCTGCATAATCTTAGCTGTACTAGCACTCTCAAAAATTCTACTCTCGAAGTTGCGGGAACTTTCATATACTAGTGAGAAAATTCCTGAAATTCTGTGGATATAAACAACCCGTCCCTTAACGACCAATATGATTGTCAAATTCGAGCGCATTTTCCCATAAGAATACATAAATCCGCTTCTTCTCTTCAGTATCCCCTTCTCTTAATTTGATTGCCCATTATGAATGCACATCATTTTCCTTACTTTATTACATTTTCTTATCTCTTCCTCCTTTCTTTAATGCATAAGCTGTTAGCATGAAATTTCTGATCCTAATGATGATGTTACCCAACAACGAATCGATATTCATCAATAAATAACAGGTGGACAGTAAATATGTACATACTTCTTAGTGTGCTTTTTAAAACCGCTTACTCGTGCCGATTATTTACCTTGTCCACATAAGGCGAATATTGCATTTTCTTTGAATATACGGATTTCATGGATGAGAACTATCCAAAAAGATAATTCATACCATTCCAGCATATAAATTAGTTTTTTGGAATCTTTCATACGGAATATATATAAAAATTTTACCCAAACTTTATTTCGGGTAAATATGGCGTAAAATCTTTGGTATTGGGGTAAAATCTTGGCGTATTTCGTTAGTTTCGTTTCATTAAATCAAGTGCGAGTACGAAGGCGACTTTGTAAAACTCAATCCTGTTAAGGTTATGTGCGTCAGATGCTCGCAGAGAAAAATTTCTTGAGTCCTGCGCATGTTTATTCTCCTGATAACTTAGTGACCCATAGCAAAGAGGAAGTAGGATTGGTTATACGGAGTTCCTATGCTCGGAATGTTGAGAACAACTGTGGAAATGAGAGAATTAATGGTGGATACAGCGAGGTACGGTGTTCAGGGAAACAAGGAGTCGTAGACGAGTGTAGGAATCGCAAGTTTGTCCTCAAGTGGGAATGCCTATGTTGACGACACTGAGGAAATGATTGACTTTTGAGAAGATGTTCGCCGTAGTTATTCGCGAGTCCTAAGGGGAAAACTCGAGTTGGCAGTATGAAGTTACTCTTCAGTGGTCATGCGATGGAGACGTATTCATTTTGTCGAAGAATCGATACTGACGGCTTACGAATTATGTGCGAATGGACATCCTTGCTCTAAATTCTCCACAAAATGTTTAATTTCATTACTAAAAAATCAAAGAATAGGTTATTTTTGCAAGGGACCAATTTCTTAAAAACAAAATGATTTTTTAAATATTTAAGCGAATTTTTAATAATTAAAGAGAAGTAATTTTTACAAAATCACAAATGTGGATTTATTAATAAACACAGTATCCGATATTATACTAAAAATACCATGGGTGAATGGCATATTATTAGTACGTTCTTTACTTGCATACATTTTCCTAACTTCTAATTAATCACCAAATAATTATTTTTCATAGAAATGTTTGGATACGTAAGATTTTTACATTATCAGAATTACTCTTAATTATTTATGTAGTTTTAAAATTCCATTCCGAGGGTTTTTAGCCCTATCCAAGTGATTGGAATTCTTTCTATCCTCTTTCTTAAAACGAAAGTACGAAGTTCATTCTTTACAGAAGACATTTTAAAATGTATCCATCTCCTTGGCTCTCCATTTGAATTTGTTCATCTTCTTGAAATTTTGTACAGTAACCGATTGCTTTTTCCCGACTTTCATTTGTCATCTTACATTTATATTCTCTTTAAACGATGAATGGTGCTTGCACCCCCTGCCACACGCCGAAAGGCGGCTTGCAGGGTACATATGTAGATGTAGATGTAGAATCCGCGGGTGTCACACCCGAATGCTGTCGTCAAAATATTATTCAGTAATTCAACGACAGTATACTATTCTAATAAAAACTCAAGTGTCGCCAATGCTCTCTAAAAGAAATATCTACCTTTGCTAGGACCTTCAGCAGTTCCTTTCCCTTTACTTCTCCTTCTTCAAAGAATTTCTTCTCTTGTGAAGGCGTGCATAAGGAGGTACCTTTAGAGGAATCCTTTTGTACTTGGATGAAAAATCATTCTGGTCGAGAAAGGCATTTTCTTCCCAACATTTCATCCCCCGTTTCTCCTTTCCTGCCTCTTTGATCGTTTCCAATGCATCTGCCACATCGTTCTCAACCATTGAAGCACCTTTCCTATTTTTATCCTGTTTTCTTTCGGCTTTTTTGTGAAACCGCTCTCAAGACATCACTCTATTGAATTCGGCCATTTCAATGGTTTTCCTGTAATCCCGGGAAACATTTCGATAATACTTCTGTTGAATGACTTTTGCACATCGGTAGTAAATCCATCTAATGATGTGCAATCCCCAGAATGTATGGAAACTTCTCATATTCCTTTGTCCACTTACTTATTTTTCTTATGTACCCTCTCTCTCACACGCATCTTTTGTCGAACTCTCTTTGTGATGGTAATCGATGCCTTTTCCTTGTATACACTCCCTCAGAGATTTATATCTCCTCGAAATACTCCGCAGAACATCCCAATAAATAATTTATGATTCCCCTCATGCGTACATCGCATGCTACTCGTTCTCCAATAAATCGATTGGGTCTTTTCTTAAACCGAGACTGGGGGAAATGTATCAAAAAGAATTGAACCGCGCATAATACGAAAGAAATGACACGGGGAAAGATTGTTTGGAGCTGAACTTGCGATGTAAAAGTTAAATTACTAAGAGCTAAGCCACTGAAATGCAAAATGCAGCAAAATAATAAAAAAACGGAAAAAGAAAAAAGATTAAAATAGGATCAGAGAATAAAAAGAAGCTGAGTGGTTTAAGGTAAGTAAATTGTGAGTGTCAAAAGGTAAAGAATGTTCCCGGGCTTACAGCTTACCTTTCGTGTGGCTTTTCCACCTCCGAAACGAAGGTGATATCAAGGAATAAGTGAAAGATTACACGGTATAAATTTTACTCTTTGGGAATCAAATTAATTCTAAATTGGATATTTTCAACTTTTAGATGTGTTTCATCATGTTTGTCGGGTTTACTTTGTTATTCTAGAACATACACTAAATAATCTAAATGACACTACAAGGATCAAACATTTTTAAAACGTCAAAGCTTATCTCTTGACAAGGAAATCTATTTTTATTCGAATGTAAATATGATATCAGATTCACGTGAAAGTAAATAAGCTGAATTTTTACTTAAAAGAAAAAATATGCCATCAAATTCTGAAACTATCGTTAAAGTCCCTTCCTTGCCTATGTTTTGTGTATTATGGTATTTGACTTTAGATTAATTCTTCTAACATCAAATCACCTGAATTTCACAATCACATTACAAATATTGAATCAATTTAAATATATTAGAATTTATTGTCATCTGGTCTTTACTATTAGGATTTTTTAACAACAATTTGACAAGAAAAGTCAAAAACATGGGAGATGTCTTGCTTGCTTAAGAGAAATGTAACATGAAAATAAATAATTTACCAGTAAAACTGTGATTCAAAATCTACAAGATATTACACTTTTATGACGAAATAGAATAATGAAGTGGGTTTTAATGGATAAATAAATGATACGCTATTGAGCGTATTTGTTAAAGCACTCACGCTTCTCCCGATGCTTTTTTCTCGAAAAAACCTACATCTCTCAAGCTATCTCGTTATAGCAAGTATCCCTTATGGCAAGTAGGACCAACGGAACTTCCGCCTTAAACGGAAAATTCAGACAGAGACACAAGTCTACGTAAACCAAGCGAACAGTAATGTCAATTCAAGCAGTGCTTGATATATTTCTCATTCACGCGAAATCGTTCATTTACTCATAATCTTTTATTTACGCTCCGCTCCTTCCGATAAAATATACTGATTCAATAAATAAAATTCGATGCTGGCCATAAATTTCCTAAAGTATTAATTTTCATCATAAATCTTCATCAACTCCGATATTTTTCTTTTGAAGACAAAACTTGTTAGGGAATACTTCTGCTTACTTCGAAAACCGATTACTTCACCGAAAGTAGCAATTTTCTGGGAGTATTTCCTTCTTTTGAAGTAGTATTTTTTTTTCTTTCGCTCAGAGTGCATTTGTCTTTTCACGCCAAAGTTGCTGCAATTAATATGTGTCTGAACGAGTGGAAATGGAATGAGATTGGGATTTTGCCACAAAAACATTGCTTGCAGCACAACATCTAGGTCAAGAAGTTTTGTACCTCTTCAAAATCGTATTTGGAGTAGTTATTTTAAGAAAAACGAATTTAAGGAATACGACTAGTAGTAGTAAGGAGTTTTTACATTTATCTAGTAAAACCTTAATATAGATTTAAGTAAAATGGTATAGTTGGAAACCGTAAATCTGAAAGAGATAAATTATAGTTTTCTGATTAGAGAGGGTTTGAGAATTTCAATTTTCCAGTTCGAGTTAGGTTTCTAATCCCCCTAAAACGTAACTTAACGGACTACTTTTCCTCAGGTTTGATTTCCGGTTCGATATCCAATGTTTAAAGGGAAACATTATGTACATCTTGTAAATTCTGTTTCAACTGAGGAAATATCCTGTAAGTGAAATAATTATAAAAACAGATTTGACATTTTCTGCAATAATGTTGCATATGCCATTAGAATTCTTTATAATCTGTTTTTTACTTTTGTATTCATTTGTTCCTTTCTATTATATAACTTATGTTCATGAGTTCATTATCCGTGAAGTTGCTATAACGTACAATTCGATGTTCGAATAGTGCTGCAATGTAAAACTACAACGTAATGCAGATAATATAAGATCAAAAGGTAACAAATATCTTTGAACAAGAAAATCATCTGATTGCAGTAAGAGTACGGATTTACTCCAAGAAAAGAAGCTTTGGAGATGAGGAGAACGGATTTCCAAAATTATCATCTTATTATTAAGTAGTCGGAAAGTCGGATCTTAAATAATAATACGACATAAGTAATCCCTCAGTTTATCTCTCAGGAAGAGAAGGATGAATTCTGCTCGAAAAATATAGCGTTATGGATGAGGCGGAAACCTAGAAGAGATCTTTTTAGCAAGGACAGGGAATAGTGGGCATCTAACCTGTTGAATGCTGAGGAATGAGTTACTTCCTTGAATCCTTTCGCCCGTAAACAAATAGAAAAGAAGAGTTCTACTTTCCCCAGCAGTGTGAATATCATGCGACAATTCTCATTTAACATCAGCTACTTAAACTAATCTGTATAAAATAGTTGGTATAGTAAATAGCGGTAAGTGATTATTTATCCTAGAATTATTAAAAATCCCCAAAAAATATTCTATGTAATAATAATTATAAAAAAGGTAGCAAAGAATTTGTAGCCTAAAAATACTTGCTAACTCAATTTAGAGGAACATTCAGATTATTATAATGTTGAAAATAGATGAAAGTAGATGGAACAGAAAGAATAGTAAGTAAGACTTTGTAGTTTTCAAAGAAAATTAAACATTTCCTGTGGAAATTACTTACTCTTTCATTATGGCGTTCCACCGAGTCAAGCTAGAGCACATTGATTATATTAGATGGAACAGGTTCGCAAGTAAGAGGTCACATGTCGATTGATAATTTTCGAAACGTTAAAGATGGTATTCATATGAAAAGGAATTTGACCGATAAGATTACCCTTAGAAAAGATATTCAAGGAGAGAACCTGTAAACAGAACAAGTAATTTCTTTGCTTAGTAGATAATGGGATTGTAACTTTCAATGTAACTGTGCAGCAAAAGAATTTAGCACAGAAAGGTATCTAGGAATTCTAAGGTGGAAAGGAAAGATATTCACGCAATTATTCAAATTTAGATTTTAATACATTTGGTACAGAAGTAAATAGTAGTATTCCAAGAAAAAACCCGTTATTTATATATTTTTATTTTTTATTTTTTTTATAATAAAGGTTTAAAAGAAAGAAGAATTGACCTCTTTAAAATTGTAGCAACTTACTCTCTTAGTAATCTCTCGCCGAATGAGCCCAATACGTTTCGATTCATAATTCACAATACTATTAGCTCCCAAAAAACGAAAATGTCGACGGAACAAAAGTTTATTGCGGTCATTTATTATCTTCGAGGTAATTACGGATCCGAGTCTGCCGCAGGCTTATTCCCTTAGTGAATAATGTTCTCATATTTTATTTGCGATCTGTTGCCGCTCAAGCTTGAAAATTGAAAGTAATAACTCTTATTGACTTAGTAAAGAAAAAGATTAGCCATAATGGCATGCCATTTGATTCAATAACAAGCAAATTCATTATTTACGAGGAGAATTAAGCACCGAAGCGCCCAAAATTCAAAAGGAGTTTTACGTATCTCACATCGTTGTTGATGTTTCCATGGTTTTCAATACAATGACTTGACGCTAAATCAATAATATGCCTATAGAGCGGCTGTTTTGTGAAATTGTGTTTTTCAGTGTTGTATATACTTCTTCTACAAAACTAACGTTGAAAAATTCCGCTTTGTGAAATTAGAACTTGGGAAGCTGAAATTTAAAAATCATTCTTCCCACAGATTTATGAGTGGGATAGAATCTTCATTTCACTCTATCTTTTACGAATCGGATACAATTCTTCATAATTAAGTAAATTATCATTAATTTTTGGAATTAAAAAAAACTCCGAAAAAACTTTTCATGCACAAGAAGCCTAAAAGAAAAAAATAAAACAATTCTAAATAAAAGATGAAGACAGTAAGGGTCTTGACTTTGCTTCCTTTTTTCTTGTAAACTTTCTAAGTAAAAGGGTATAACTTTTTAAGTCGATGTTCGATTAGAAGAATCATTAATTATTACTTTCAAACGGAACTGACTAAGTAACGAAAAAGTTCTGTCACATTTTTTTTTAAATTCTGTAGAAGATGAAAGAAAGATATCAGAGGAAATGATCAAAAAATCGAAATAAAATGATTATCAAAAAGCATCGCGACAAAGAAAACTTCTCATCAGACTAAGAGCGTGGGTAAAACTAAAAAGTAAAGAATGATCTATGATATGAAGATGATGTATCAAAGTACTTTTGTACTTCCATCATCCTTTATCATCCCTCTCTGACGAAATGCGAAAAAGTGAAATTTGTTAATGGAGTCTTTCCGTTCAAATATTGGAGATAAAACTATAGATATTCCTGTATTATATGAGAGTGGGGAAGGTATAAGACGTCTCATTAAATCGTAGCTTTTAGGGGAAGAGGAAACAAGAAATCGAGAAATGGAAACGGTAGATCAGTTCATTTGCATTTCTTTAAAGACAAGTTGGATCTTAGATTTTATGATGAATATATTTTAAAACTCAAAAATGAGTGGCAGCTGTAAACAAAATGGAAAATTTCAAGGGATATTTTGTACGTCGGAATAGCGTGAAGAAGGCGAATTGCATTGAACTAAAAGTGACAACATACATATAATCATAGAATTTTTTCAAAATGAAAACTATTTGAGAGAATCCAGTATGAAGGTAGATTTCCTTATATTAATCGATTACAGAAGAAAAGAAGCGATTCAGATATCTGTAAATAAACTTAATGCTGTAAAACCTGGAAAAGACGCTCATCGAGCTGCCTAACAAAAGCCGCGTCTTGAGCGGGATAGCGTAATAAGTTTTGTGATTATGTTTGCTTTACATCTTATTATTTTGAAGAATGATTTGCTTTTGCACAAAGAGAGCGACTTACTAACTTAATTTTGCTCGTTTTTCTAAAATTAAGCAGTATTTACAAGATAAATAATTAGGAAAGAATATTGATTTTTTAACAGCAGTGGCATCACGTTATCTCCGAGACTACACTGGACATGGGCGCCGTCTTAATTTTGGTCAGCGTGCGGCGTAGGGGGAAAATGAAGCCGGCGGCGCGGCGTAAACGGCGCGGCGCGGCAAAATTTCGTTCGTGTGCGGAAGAAAACAGATGAGTAACTCGAATTTAACAGAGTATTTTATTATAATTTTATCATAACTATGAATAAAATGTAGAACTATCTTGAATACTACGCAGCACAGTGGGCTAGAATCGAAAAAACCTGGTCAAAAAACCTTTTTTAAAATCCTTTTTTATGAGTAAGGACTTCAGTACTCGCCATTATTGAATAAATCCTGTTGTATGAGTCGTGTATGAGAGTCGTAAATGACAGTCGTATATAAGAGTCGTGTATGAGAGTCGTGAATAAGAGTCGTGCATAAGAGTCGTGTATTAGAGTCGTGTGTGAGAGTCGTGTATGAGAGTCGTGTATGAGAGTCGTGTATAAGAGTCGTGTATAAGAGTGCTGTAGAAGAGTCGTGTATGAGAGTCGTGAATGAGAGACATCTACATCTACATCTACATGAATACCCTGCAAGCCGCCTTTCAGCGCGTGGCAGGGGGTGTAAACACCAAAGTGTATAAGAGTCATGTAAAGGGGTCGTGTATAAGTGTCGTGTATTCGAGTCTTGTATGAGTGTCGTGAATGAGAGTCGTGTATTATAAGGGTCGTGAATGAGAGTCTTTTGTATTGTGGAAGAATTAATGTAACGGATTCAACTATCACTTTGGTCGTCAGGGGGACTGGTTGTTTACTACGGCGAAATTATACAATATTTTCGTTTATTTTGTCATAGTTCTCGTAAATTATATTAAAAAAGGATGTTTTACGACAATAATTAGATTCTATTTTTAATGTATCTTCGTATGGATATTTTCTTGACTTCATAAGACCATTATTTCCAATTTTATTCTTTAAATTAACAAAGCCTGCTGGGCGCAAAAACGAACTTTACGTGCATTCCTTATGGATACGTATTATAGAATCCTGGGTTCGCATCCGAGCTTCCATATAGATTGAAATACTTATCGTGGGGCTTTCAGCATATTAGAAATACAATGCAGTTTGTCACATGGCTCTACGACAAATAGTTTCCAAAATAAAAGGGGGGATGGACGGACAGACGGTCAGACATACGGACACTCCGCTTATTATAAATAAGATCTTACGAATCAATTTTTATCTCTGGTGTTTCTCATTTCACAACTGACTAAGAAATAAAACCCACAAAATGCATATGAATCTTGATTCAATATTATCAACATTAAACTTGTCCAAAGTTCGTCTGAAGATTAACTTATATTCAAATTTATCTAGAAAAAAACCGAAACCGATCAAAATTAACTTTATTTCTTTAACACGTTGCGTGACGTTGTGACTAATCTTGGATTGACCACGCTGTGACTAGTCTTGACGACCATTATCACGATAAAGTAAATACCTTTCTACCGTGGGATACGACTATCCACAATTTGAGTGAATGTTAAGTATGGCATCTTCGGATTCTTTTTTTATTGGTACAATTAACTCCTCACTCGAATCACATTATAGAGTAGCAGAAATGCCGTTGATTCTAAACGCAATGTTACTATTGCTTATAAGAGTCGTTTGAATTATTTGATTGAACTATCGAATTTCATTCTAATCGATTTCAAAATCTATAACTACGGAGAGCTTAATTTAGAATAAATCTTCGCACAAGCTGTAGTCAAGACCGTAAAAGACCGAAATGCTTGCAAGTTTAATTTTGTTATCACCGGTCTTGGGCTGCGTTTCCACAAAAAGAGATTCTTCAAAATAATCAAAATTCAAAATTACTTCATTTATCGCCGTAGAGAATGTGCGGCTACTTTCGTCCATTTTAATGAAAATCCATGAACAGCATGTGTCTTTAACGATCGATTGACTAGAAGTAGAAAATATGAAGCCGCACAATTGATACGATAATGTACATGCATCTAAAGTTATTCGATTTGAGGAAAAATTCTCCTTAGAAAGATTCCAAAAAAAGAGATTTTACATACAAGAGACATTTCACATTCACATTAAGGAGACATTTAAAGTCCGTATTAGCTGATATGTTGACGTTAGTCGAGATCGTCTGTAATCGCCCCTACAGCTGTAGTGCAGCGTCTGCCGAAATAAGCTGTAACTTCGTAAACATGTGGAATATTTACATCGGACCAAGAGCATTACGTAGCTAAAAGTTTATACCATATTTAAAAACAATAAAAATTATTTCGATAATTTGAGAAGGTCAAGGTGGCCTACCCCTTTAAGCTCGTATTTATTTCTCTTATCCTCTCTCGGACCCTCCGTTTTAAGGAAAACGAGCTCTCATTAGGCGCTGTCTGGGAGTGTTATGTGCTGAGCTAATTTTTTTTCGGCGGCGGCGGCGTGCCTTATTTTGTCGGCGGCGCGGCGGAATCGGCGCGGCGCCCACCTCTAATTGTGTGTGAACGAGTATCGGCGAAAAATTTATAGACGTTCAACTTTATGATTGTTCGTCACCTATGATTTCTTTTCGATCGAAGAAATCGAATAAAAGTAAGTTCTAAATTAATCAGGATAGGTTTTTCTGTTTAGTTTTAGTAAAATTGTACCCTATAGGCACGCCTAGAATATTTTTAAACAAATTTGTTGAACGAAGAGAGAAAAAACGAACTCGGCGGTCAATGAACTAAGAGACAAAGGTTCTCCAAGGTTCGGCGCTTAGGAAATTTGTTGAACGTGAAATCAAGCATATGAAAAGCTTCCCTTTAAACAAGGAAATTTACAAGGATATCTCTGAAATATAGAATACACTGGATAAAACAAACATATGTATATCCTTACTAAACACGAATTTTCTCATGCACACATTCGTAGTTTTTATAATAATACTATTGTTTAATCATATATCTTTACGCGGTTATCTTAAAAATTGAGTACTTGTAATAGTAATATTTATCTTTCTCTTTACAAATTTTCTCTCATTTTCTCACTGTTTTGCATTTAATACACTTTCGGTCTCCCTTTCTCGGATTCTATTTCCCTTAATACGCACTCTGGCGCTGCTCTCCTTTAATATGATTTTTCCATTCTAGTTTTACAGCTGATCCCGGTTAACTTGGAATTCATATTTCAGTTTTCCTACTTCTTTCGCTAGTGGTCTCCTCTTCAAGTTATTCTCTCTCTCTCCAACCCCTCATCCGAATTACAGAGCTTAGTGCGATTTTGGGATTTGAGAGACATAAAAGAAACCATATGCCTATAACTCGGGGATATAAAGAGATGTACAAAATAACTGCCCCTCCATTCACTTGAAAAGAGAAATATGAATAGCTGGATATAAAAATAAATTAATATCTTCCTCCTTACACTACCTGAGTGTAGTCCAGTTCAGAGATGATCCCGTTTTAGAAAAAATATTTTCTATTTATTGCTAAATGAAAATTTTTAAGGGGCAACATTCTCTCAAGCACAAATAAAAGTCTAACTGAGCATTGCTCTCACGAAATAACGGATACGAAAAGAAAATACTCGCCAACTGTTTTTTAGTAATAAAATTTCTCGTGAAGTACCCTAGAAATTACTCGTTTCAAGAACAGGATTTATCAAAGGAAATTCTAACAATTTTGATGGTGAGTAACAAAAATAACCACTAAGAGTGAGAGATATATTGCTTCCTTTTGGTAATATTTAGCGTGGAAAACCGAGCAGCAATTCCTGTTACTCAACGATAAAATAGGGCAAGCGGGAAACACCTCGAGCACGTAAACGAAAACTTCGGAGTTTTTTTTTAATTGAAACATTTTTAAACGCAGAATTGTTTCGTAATAAATGAAATAAGGAATTATTACCATTTTATTCAAGGAAAAGGATAAATTTCAGAGAATTTGTCGCAACATGGAAACACTCATTTTTCCGCAGGGATACTAAAATGAGATCTAAATCTCGAGTAAAAATTTAATTACACGTATTGTTCATTTTACATTAAAATGAATATTATTTTTACATATTCATTGGCAATTGTTTTACCAGAAATTTGGTGTTTTTGCTTCGTTTCGTGGAAGATGATCTTTCTTCCTTTTTTGATCCGGTAAAGGATAAAAAGTCCGAAGGATGTTTATTTAGTATGAGGTGTTTTCCAAGGTAGGAAGTAACTAGGAGTTGTTATCGAACGATTTTTAGAAGTTTTTATTTTATTTTCATTTGCGAATTTAATGGTATTCATTCAAATGTGAAATTCCACGGCGTAAAGGCAGAGCTGATTGAGCGTATCATTTAAATGTTGACGGACAGCTTAATTTGGATGTAAAAATAATTTTGTGAAAATGAGAATTATTTGAGGGGTCTTGACACGATAGTTGGTTGCCAAATGATATACATAAGGGAATATTCACTGAATTGTATTGTAAGTTTTATAGTGCCAATTTTTACGTATGATAGTAGGAGGGGAAATACACTTTATATAGAAATGTGTATTTTGATTATAATTGACCCTAAATTAATTGAAAACCTATTGTAGGAGAAGGATGCACAGCAATTGAAGGAGGGAGCGATATTGTATCAGATATCAGATTACTTTCTTCCTTTCTTCCACAGCTCTCATTACCGCCCGAGAAAATGCCAACTTCCAACTCGCTTCCGATTATCTACAAAAAACTTATTAATTATATATCACAAGAAAAATCAACACCAATACTTCTGTTATAAAAGAAGGAGAATAAGTATTTTTTTGACTAATAAGAAAATTTTATTTGCGGTAGAAATATAATGCGCAGAGAAGGGGGATGAAATACTACCGCGGAGTAAAAAATACAAAAAATATGCAATGTAAATAGTTACGCAGAGATTGTAATGATGTACGATTCATAAAATTATTTATTGTAATTAGTTTGCGACGAACATAAGGAACTTGTAAAAAAACAGCTAGCTGAAGACCTAACTTTTTCCTACTCCTCCTCTCTTTTAATAATATCACTTGATGGATAATCTATCATTCAGAGAAAAATATTTGAAAAAAAAGGAAAAATATCAATTACCAATAAAAGCCATTAGCATGTGCGATTCTAAAACTCCAATTATTGTAATCAGTTTACATGGAACATTGTTTGTTGTGTACTGAAATGTTTCCATGAACAACGTGAAACTAGTAGAATATTTCGTACTGGTAAAAACACGATCGGTTTCGTGTGATTCTGATACGCCTCCTATTCAGCGACGAGTTTCCATCAACGTCTTTCTATCCACGTACAACATTCCGAAAGCTTTCACAGGACAGGTGAGGAGCTGACGGAGCAGTATTTACAGACTGACGAGCAGGGCGCTCCATTTCTGTCTAGCGCACCCTCTGGAGAACCCATTCGACCAAATAAAGGTGACACACCTCAAAAAGAACCTATGGGTTCGTCCGAAGGAGCTTAAGCAACTGTGAAGGGGAATGTCAACGTCGCCATTTTGAAGAGGGGAAAGGACGCTTGTTGTTTACTTTCGCGTGCTTTCGACAGCATTGGTTACTTTTTGGACTCCCACCGAGTATAGGATCCGAGAATTCCTTGGCGAAGGGTGGAGGCGATACCCACTAGGCTACCTGTAAGAAGACGACTCTGATCCGACTAAAAAAATCGAAGGACAAGAGGATTTCTCTGATCCGTCGTGGGAAAGTATGCGCGTTGAGGCAGGAATTTTTGGTTACTCATCGATTTGCACAGCGTGAAAAGTCCCTCTTGCATTAATTTACCGATGAGTTTAAGCCTTTATTACCAATCCAAACAAGCTGTAAGCTTCGTACGCAAACACTCCAAATTCGTAATGAATGACTCTTCGGCCGAGTTAATTTGGAGTTTTGGTAAGAACAGGCGATAGATTAAATTGAACTTGGATTATCTCAAATTTTCTACAGCTACGATTATTATTTACCCCAAAAGATCTTAAGGAAGTCATATCTACAAAACTTTTACATCAACTTGTACAAATATTTGAAGAAGCTGTATCTATAAAACCTATCCCCAATGGAGGACAAATGAAAATAAGAGGAAAAAGTAAACAGAACATGAGTTTAGCATATTACGGCGTTGCTTGGAGGAATTATCCCGTTTAAAAACTTTAAATAATTATAAATTTGATCAACTCCGCAAAATTTGAATTTGAATTTTACGTCAAGTCAAGCAAGTCAACTCCAGATTTTGCTGACCTACTTAGTTTATAATATTTCCGAGTAGAATGAATTCCTTAGGTCTATGAGAGCAATCTCACGCATAAAATTGCCTTGAGAGAGGTAATATATAGCGATTCAGACGTTAAAGCGAAAAAGATATTTCATGCAGGATCTCCATCTAGTAGTATCTTGGTAGGAGCGAGATTAAATCTTCAGACCCAAATGGAAGGAAAATTTGCTATTTAATCTTCTCATACCTGCGAACCGAATCCCTTTTGTTGCCGCAAAGGAAGCGTAGGTCTCTATCATATCCCGAAAATAGCTAAAGATTGGGAATATCTAGAGTTCATAACGCAAGCATTCTAATTTCGAAAGATAAACTTATACACCGACTTTACCCGGATTCTGAGAAAATTTCTGAATTTCAGGGAAAACTATTAGTTAGTAGCTGATAAGACAGATGTATTTTCTTGCAGTTCCTTCACCTTAGATGTAATATTTGTGATGTGGGTATGATGCAAGAATACATAGAATGCAATAACAATACGATGAGCCTGAATTAAACATGCATAATAAGAAGTTATTGGAATAATATCCAATTTCTTCAATAATTTGAGAGACGTTTCATTAGCAGTAATAATATATCTAAAAATAAAAGCTGGATATGATGTTTGATAACTCATCACATACAGTATAGTTTTTACTGTCCATTATCGGAAAGGGTGATGAGTATAGAACTATTGTTTATATGTTGTCATATTTATTTATTTATGAAATTGGTGATTATTGATTGTTATAAGAGTAAACATTATGGGATAAGGGCGTAAGAGAGATTTAATCGGGATTAAAAGAACAATGGCCTCGTTTCTAATAAAGAGCAAGAGGTTATCTGGATCCGCGACTACGGTCGAAAGGATTTCAGATTGATGTGGGGCTGTAGAAAGGATATCGGGGTGAAAATGCCTTGGGAGAATTCGCAGAACAATATTGGTTAGAAGGTAAAGCATCAAAAGAAATGCGGAAAAGAGCTCTGTCGGCCGTAGAGACAGTCTTTCTTTGTGTATTTATTGCAATCGGCATTTATTCCGTTGAAATGCCTGATAAATGTGAAAGATTCTGATGAATGAACTATATTTACAAAATTACACTCAAAATTTTACCTATCCAGACTTTTACACGAAGCACACCGTTAGAATATTATTTCTTTTTTGTGATTAAGGTTCGCATTGAAGAGATGCTATCATAATTCTCGCTTTCGATTTTTCTGAAATTTATGACTTAAAGAAACTGAAAATTTCCTTGATCAAAGGTTTATTTTTACTTCCTCTTTAGTTGAGATACACTATTACTTCCTAAGCTATTAGTTTTAAGTTATTGGTATAATTTGGAAATTATATTTTAGTTACATGCGTTTGTGTGATGACGATTATCCGTATTTTTATTTGATGATGGAGCTAGTGATATCAAGGATTTCAGATATTTAAAGATCCATGACTAATAATATTAACAGAAACTAGGTTGCAGGAAGAAGGGGTGTATGATTTATATATATAATTTTCGGTACTTCACTATGTCCTCCGATTCAGGTGTACTTCTCAAATCATGGAACAGTAAATCTAGAACATTGAGTAGAGCTAAATAATACAAGATATCATTCAATCGTCATAGATGACCATTATTGCGAAATTCAATATTTATCTTTCAGGTGAGATTCGCAAACTTTTAGCACCAGAAACACCGTGGGTGTTTGGAAAAATATTGGTACGCAAAATAAGCTGAATCTGGATGTTACGTTTTCTATCAAACGTCCAACTCTTTGTATTTGCGTTTTGACCCTAAAAACGATATTTTATTTCCGTGGAACTATCAATAGCATAACCCTGGTTTGGGATTTTTATTTAAATGCCAAATAAAAGCTGAATTGCACGATTTTAGGAGAAAAATAACTTCTTTAATCTGTTCGAAAGCTGATATTAAGCCTAGGTGATATAGTAAAGAAACTATGACCCAGGGGAAGAGACGTGTTTGCATTTGAAATCAAAATTAATTGCGAACCTTCTGAATTAAATCAGAGTGGAACAATTAATTTCCGAATACAAAGGAGCGGGAGCTGAAACAAAAGTACCATTGGAGGATCCCTTTAAATTTCAAAAGGAAGATATTATGAGGGTATTTGGTAAAGGTCTCTAAAGGTTTCTGGTTGTATATGCTGAAGCTCCGAGGTAAAGTACAAACGGAAGGTTCATTAAAATATAGAGGCTTCATGATGTCTAGGGTGAATCAAACATCATAAATGATTCTAGCTACAGAGCATTCACGTCCTAGAGTACGTTAGGCAGTGCCTTAAGTACACTACCAAAGGTTCAGGTTCATAGGTCTCTGATGTTACTGAAAATAACTTTGTAGAGGATAGAAATATTTTATATAAATAGTTAATCAAACCTCCTGTTCATGTAGGCGTATTAACTTGGGTATCCAAGGAAATACCCGAATGCATGTCTTCTAATATAGTACTATAGTAATTGTAAAGTAATAATTGAAAAGTCGACAAGTGAAGGTAAGGTCCCGTGAGATTAGAAAATGTCATACCTTTATTTAAAAGTAACTTACGAGTATATGAGTATCCAGCGATTTAAAAGCAAATTGTACTTGTAAAATAATGGAGCACAACTCATTTAGTTATTTGATGAGGTTTTCTCGAAATGTCTATCTCTAAGCACTGCTGAACAACATTTATATGTATTAAAGAAGACCATCAAAGCCCACACATTTTATCACGAGAAAAGATCTATTTTAAATACGATTTTATTAACCCCCACAACGCACGACCTTTTCTAAGGTCACACGTTTTCACGATTTAGTGAATTTTGTGCTTGTGAGCCGTTCTTGCTTACTATGAAAGCTATTGATTTCATTTTATATATTTTTACGTTGCATCGACTGCTCAGGCTCACACTTCCATACCATACAGCATCCATCACAGTTCTGATACATTCTCTAAAGAGAGGGAAGAGCAGAAGAGAAATGATTTTTTTAATTTTAATTTTTTCACTCATCCAATATTTATTTGTTACCATCTTTCCTGGTGTACGGCAATTACCGCCGTTTTGGGAAGATACTCCTCAGGAAATAGCTTTTAATTTATTCTTTTAAATAAACGATATTATATCTGCTTCAGCTTCAAAACTCAATAGATAAAATACATCTAGTATGAATGAATATATGATAATTTAAGAGTAGTGAAGTTTACTTGATTAGTGCAGTGAATCATGTGATGAAAATCGCGGAACGCTATTCACGTCAGTTATCTGCACCATAGCGAAAGATATCCTGATTTAGCAATGCAAAACGGCGAGAGTCGAGTTTTCAACTTCAATTTACGTCCAATAGCTATATGTAAAATCATTCGTCATTTGACTACTCACCATCCAATAGCCCTTTTTTCCCCCTATTCACTACCTGCTGTTTCCGCACCCGATTCAGAGTGTCACGAATCCAATCGTAATACAATCTGTTTATGCCAAGCGTATTGTCCTTGCCGAAATAATTAGCAGGAAGTTTCTCCCAGCGCTGTTATCTGCATTTCCGTAAACTGAATCCAATCAACTGTAGATTTCCTGCTCTCGATCCCGGCGAATCACTAATGAGTGGCTAAAGTTGACGCTGAAATATAAAAACAACCTCGTGTTGTTACCTGACGAACTAATGCTCGTCACGACCAGTGACCTCGAAAGTTAACCGATTCATGTCATCGGTCATTGTCTGCCGTTTCGGATGAGTAAATCTGAGGTGGATTCCTTTGACTTGCTCCAGATTGGAATATAATTCGTATGGTCAAACTGCGCATTGCAATTACCGCTCAATGTAGCAACTGTTCCTGATTCCAAATGGGTGAAAGGGAATACTCTCTCTGTTCTGTACTTCTCAAACAATTTTCCGATGTTTCAAACGCAGAAAATTTTTCGCTTGAACAAGGAAATGGGTATAAGAGAGGACGAGATCGCGTGCATCTAGGAAAAATCCCAAGGAAGTATAGACTTGAAAAAGGTCCGACGGGACCGGGAATGGAACTCGGATCTCCCAATTGCCTATCGTTTTGTGTGTCCGATGCTTCTGTGAAGCCGTGACAGCGGACGAAATCGTAATGTCTTTGCCCACAAAATCTCCCGAGCAGCTTGAGAAGATATACTGGCGACATAGCTCAACAGACAGAGCACCCGACCGGAAATTGGGAGAGCCGGGTTCGATACCTGGTCCCGTCGGACTATTTTAAAGTCTATTCTTCCTTGGGACTTTCCGTTTATATTCCTCGAGCACTTTAATAAGAAGCAGACGTGACCAAGAAAAGTATTTCTATTACAGAAATTACAGAAGGCTAAAATATGGGGTCGATATCAAAATGATCCGCATGTCCTTTTCATTGCGCGATGTCTTTATTTCCTTACTCTATCCTGAATGAAAATTCGGGATCCCGTTTACTGCCAAAAGGAGAAGGACCGCTGACACTACTGGAAAACGAACTTCGTGTTTTAAAACTGTCCTGCAGTTCGGGATATGGTATCGGTATGGTGCTTCGCAGTCTTCATCCAAATCTAGCAGCTTACGTGATATTTTTCTATCAGTTCTCAGAAGAAAACTCGGATATTTTTGTACATCTCTTTCTTTGTTTAAAAGGTGGCAAATTGATAGGAAGTGTGATTCCACTATTTTCGAAAGAAATATCCTATTTATATCCCGGGTTTTTTATCTTACATAGTTTAAAATCTACCATAGGAGTGAATATTTCTTAATGATGCATATTCATAATACCTATTTGTGTACAGCCATAGTTTTTGTATTTAAAATGTTTCTTGTACTTTACTACTTTATAATAATGTACTTTCTTTTGTTCTATTTATATTCCCCTTTCGGCTACCAATACTTTGAGATTTCCCAGAAATTGTTTATAAATTCAAAGTTGGCCTCTCGTGGTTTCGCCAAAACTTCGTCCTTTGACAGGATTATATTCACTTGGATGAGTATTGAAGCAATTACGTGAGTTTCACCGGAGTTTCCTGATCCCTGATCGTCATTATCATTCTGCGGACACTACAGAGAAGTTGTGACATAAACGTCCTTTGTGATGTACATTTCGTTTAGGGAATGTGAGAAACAATACCGATTTCAAACGCCTGCGTACGACTCCTGGATATTAACTACTCTGTGGAATTCGTGAGAAGGAAGAACAGGTGGGTTTCCCATCTATATTTTCAAGTGATTTTACTTTATCATGAGTATTATGTTAGATAAGTAAACAAAAATAAGTCCCGATTACGGTACGATTTTCTTCTCTCCGTAGATGTCTATCAGGATGGAATGAATCGTCAAACATACTGAATGATTATAAAAACAAGAGACCACGGAGCAGGAGGTAGGTTTAGCCGAAATTTGAACAGGTAGAAGTTAATGTGAACCGACGTTTTCTTGAAAATAAACATAAGTAGAAAAAAGTATTGCGGAAATATATTTGTAACCAAGCCCACTGATAATGATAAACAGTAAACAATAGACGGAATGAAGAGCCCATTGCTGAAGATAAAGATTTGAACTGAACATTGTTAATATATTTACGGGTTAGGTAGTGGTTTGACCCATTATCATTTAAGTCGTAAAAATAATTCATTAATAATTGTATTTCTAGTACTTTTTCTTTCTCAAAACAATTAGATTTTGATTACTTTAACAAATATTGGTGCATTTATTGAAGGAGAAATGTTTCTTGAGAAGTATTTATTTCTATGTAGATAAAAGAAATTACTATTTTAAGTTCTTTTTGAAGAAATTCAGTACGTCATATTTTCATAAAATTTTGAGTAACATTAGTTTTTGGACTGTAAACTGGGGAAAAGGTGTTTGATTCATACTTCTTCCCTATTATTTCTATAACAAAGTTCCCAAGCGATTCACTTTTATTCACGTGATCACACAATCCCGTGGATTCACTATAGTTTGAATCAAATCTCTCACATTTTAAAACATCATCATTTACATTTATTAGAACTATTTTATATTTAAATGAAAAAGAAACTTTCAAAAAATTACAAGACTTTACACAACTAAAACGGTAACATATGCACCCTAACGTTAATCCTAAGAAAATCATTCCCCAGCAAAGCTTCAAAGTCAATTTTTAACAATAATTATTACGATAACATGTATTTATTATAATCCTACCACGATTTTATTGTTAAAGAAAGGTGTAGGTTAATTTTAAATGGAAAAAAGCAAAACATTTCTTTGCGGATCTAAATGGACGAATTCCTAACATCATTCAAGAAGAAGGAGAAAAAAGGAACTCGGCGGTCAATGAACTAAGAGATAAAGGTTCTCCAAGCGCCGAAATAGCGGCGACCGTCTAAGGGCGATTCCCGGGAAACGGATAATCGTTTAGAGGTCCCAGTTCTTCAGAATCCCGATGTACATTTCGGAAACAATGCTTCCATCTTCCTGGGGGGTCCAATGCTGAATGAATCTCATTCAAGATCATTAGATCATTCAAGAAGGTGCGATGCGTTTCGAGAACTTGGGCGGATAAAATTTTCTATTCATTTATCATCCCATTAAAAAAGGTTAGTTCATATCCACCTGTATTACGTCTTAGGAAAGAAATTTAGAGTAAACCATTCTTTAGTTGGTGTCCTTTCATTAGCAAAACTCAACTAAGAGATGTGAAAAAAATATCCTCACTCGAACATTCATGTGAGCATATACTGATGACAATATTTATTTGATATCAAACTTACAGTGTATTATTTTCAGCTTTGCAATCAATAAAAAATTCATCATCATCTGACTCTCAACAGATTGGTGATGGAAGTTCAGAAGTGTGAGAGCGTGGTATAGGTGTTCTCCCCCTCAAAACCCATTCTCCTTTTCTGTTATATCCTTCTTCCTTCCTTCTGCATCCCTGGTATGACCATAGTCCATTCCCGCATATGGGGAATTTGTTACAACCCGCATAGGATGGAATCGAATACAACCAGTAGAATTGGAGAACTCAGGTAAACAATTGTGGCCAGAAATCGTAATAGTGCATTAGATGATGGTTTGGAGGTTATCACATCTGGGATCGGTGGATGGCCCGGGAGTAATACTGAAACGTGGACGTGGTAAAGAAAGTGTTCATAGCAGGCCTCTTCATCTTGTGGTGGCGGCTACCCAAGCATACATGGTGCTGGTGCTGGTGATGATGGTGGAGATACAGGAGTTGCACACTGAAAACAACTGCCCGCAGGATAATCTGACACAATGGATGAAATACAACAGAATTGCAGTTATATGAATCAATAAACAATATTATCAATTGTCGGATCATCTTTCATTGAATGCCTGCTAGAAGTAAGCATACAAAATCTGTGATCAACCCAGGAAAGGGTGATGGCTTTTGCATCAAATATGGAATTTGGGCAAAAAATTAAAACAACCCATAAAGAGTTCCGAGTACATTAATCATAATACATTCCTTAATGGATGTAATCTGATTTTGTTCAGTATCCTGTCAAATGAACAGCAATATTTGTCTCAATATCCAATGATTTCAGAAATTATATCTTTATTATTTAAGAATAATTAGTATTACTCTAATTTTATTAACAATTATTTTTTATAAAATTTTATTACTTTTACTCAAATAATAGAGGGCTCGCTTGGTAAAGGTAGAGAAATGGAAATGCAAGATTTTGGAAATTATATCTTTATTATTTTATTAGCAATATAATATACCTCTCTTCTGTAAAAAGGTATAAATTATGATCCCATCTTGAGTTTGAGTGAGAATTTGAGAAAATTTGAGCTTACAATGAGCATGTGTGAAATTGTAGATGTAAGGCATATATATTTTGCCTCCTCAAATTCAGCAATGGTTGATTCTCCATACCGGGTTGTTTTTTTCTCTAGCTTTATTACTTTATATTCTTTTTTCTTTTGCAAATCTTCTTTCCCCAGAAATTGGCCCGTTTTCACAACTCGCACAAATTCGTCAAACATCTGAAAGTGGGAAAGAAAAAGATTAGATGTATATTACGTT
Source organism: Pachydiplax longipennis (assembly GCA_036926295.1). Taxonomy (NCBI): domain Eukaryota; kingdom Metazoa; phylum Arthropoda; class Insecta; order Odonata; family Libellulidae; genus Pachydiplax; species Pachydiplax longipennis. Next base: position 43,213,060 of record JAVFKF010000015.1, read on the forward strand.
TTAAATATCAAAATTACTTTATTCAAATATATCCTATTCCAAGATGTTTCAATCATTACATCGGGGTACTTTTTCCGGAAAGAGGTTTCAGTAGTGCAGCATGATCACTACATTGTGGATATAGCACTGAAAGTTTCTGTGACGATACCACAAGAGAGGAAGAATTTACAGATGTTACATAATTAAAGATATGTATGTGGTATTCATGGAAGAAGGAACTATCAGATAAGAAAAGGAATGGGCATTCCAGTCCTGCTCATACACTTCACACCACCAATGGGCATTCGCACTTGCATATAAATTAACTCTACCGAGTCAGCACTCTGCTATCAGACATACTTGATTTTACTGTCACAATGAAACTATGTGTTAGCATAGGTACTGCATACAACATGGACAGAGAAAGCATACTGGTGACTGACTGCTTAATATACATGGAAGCTTAAAAAAAAATTGGCATATGCACTGAATGGGAGAAATATTTTGGATATGAAAACATACCATCGGAAACAATGGATGCGTGCTATTTCTGCATGCAGGGCTTCATTCTCGAGATCCATGGGGAAGCACTCTTCTGGCGATGCAGCTACAGCTGGGGAATCATCATCAGCATCAAAGAGACAGTGACTCCTATGACTGCAGGATGTACTACATCTACAACACCTAGATCATCATCAGCAATGGGGCAGCACTCTTCTTGCGATACAGCTACAACTTGGGAATCATCATCAGCATCAATGTGGCAGTACTCATCTGTGACCGCAGGAAGTCCCAGTTCAACAACACCTGGATCATGAGCAATGATGGGGCAGCATTCTTCTTGCAATGCAGCAAGGTTACCAACATAAGCATCACATTGATGCTGATGACGGTACTCCTCTGTGACTAGAGGGTTTCAGATCATTTGAACTTGATTGACCTCTCTCATTAAAATTATCATCGTTATCATCTTCATCATCATCATCAGTTTCCATATGTATCGGTTCACCATGCAAGCTTTGAATAGCTAAAATATCATCTTCAGACAAATCTAAAAATGTTTCCGAATAATAAGGAAACATAATAGAGTTCACATCTTGTGAATGTCCAATACCTAACGCATGCCCAATTTCATGATCTAAGACTGTAAACATATTAATTTGATCTCCTAAAGTTTTATTATCGTTTTTATCATACCATTTCTCATCTTCATCCATGTGAATTTCTATAAGAGTTTGAGCTATGGTTGGAAATTCAGCATGTGCTAAAACTCCACCTTCCCCATCTAAATTGCTTGAACATATTATTAATTTATTTTTTTGATACCTATGAACCCCTCGTTTGTTTGATATTAGAATATCTGGTGATTTCCGATCGTGCTCGAAAGCAATATTCGCATATTTATTCCAAATGTGAAACGCCTCAGCAGTTAAATTTAAAACTCGTTCGCTAGCGCCATAATAATGCCATTTGATATTTGTTTTATCCCACTTACTCACAGTCTCAAAAATTAAAATTCCATCATAAACCCCACATTTCGGTGTATTTATCAACTTCATAGTTTCATCATTTAACTCCCCATCAACGTTTAAACCGAAATGTTCTTGAAATCGCATAACGGCACCCCCTACCTATTCGAATTTTCTCCTTTTATTAATTCCCCTTCCTTCTTTAAACGTATCCATAAGTATATAAATAATTTAGAACACAACCTGCCTTCTCATCTTCCTCCTCCATTAGAGAAATACAATATGAGCACAGGTATAAACCTGTGAAGCGATATAATAAAAGCGATTTAGCCATGATCGGAGCAAGATCAAGCAGCAAATGATTGAAAATGGTTAATTCATCATATTTTTCTAGGAAGGTATTCCCCTTATCCTCTTTCTCGATCCATCATTATCATCATCATCATTCCTTCTCCTTTTTGAAATTTTACAATGACCCCATGAAAGAGTATTTATCCCATCTTCTTTTACGTATCTTTTATCATCATTACTACTGAGTCCAAGTTTATTTACTGCTACAGTCTTTATTTGATGTTTTTGAGATCTGATTTGATACATTTCCCGATATAGTCGTGAGTTATTTAACAAACAACTCTCATAATCTTCAAAAGTCAATGATTCTATCACAGATTTAGAAACTCCTTTCGCACGTTTTTCCTCAATCCCATCATCCTTTTTGTAAGAGAAGAGTTTACTCCTTAATCCTACAAAATGAGTTACGATTCCACCTACTTCATCCTTAAACTTTCCTACAATTTTATTATTTTGGTTTGAATAACAAATGTGGTTTTTGGGGTAATTTGACGTGTCATGCATATTTATATCACTCATCATATCATCATAAAAATCCTCAGTTCCCACTTCTATAATAAAAGAATCAGTATCTGTGTAAAGCAAGTTCAAGCGGTTTCCATACTTCGATTTTAATTTTCCGTAAAAAAATTCATACATTAAGGTTTTACTCAAATCCAAAACAGCTTGACCAATATATATTGGTTTATCAAATTTAATACTATCTTTCGTCAAATGAACTGCTACCAAATCTTTAGAAAAATAGTGCTATCCCGAAACGTTGATTTAGAAATTAATTTTTCCAACTGTTTTGGATTTGATACCAATTGCAATTTTATTCTTTTACGGACATTCTCCATAGTCTTTCCGAACACTGCATTATTCATCAGCTTGAAAAAATCTTTCTCGAAATCATTCTTTGCTAACGCTCTTCTTTCGGAATTTAATTCAATATATGGTTTCATAGAAGAGAGAAAAAAAGGAACTCGGCGGTCAATGAACTAAGAGACAAGGGTTCTCCAAGCGCCGAACGCGGCGACCATCTAAGGGCGATTCCCGGGAAACGGATAATCGTTTAGCGGTCACCAATTATTCAGAATAATTTGTGGGAAATTGCTTGCTTGAGTGCTCTGCAATGAATTGTATATCTAATTTTATCATTAAGAGTAAGCAGAAGTTTCTTATGTTTACCATTAGGCGGGATTTTGTTTTCTGCGCAAAATGGTAAGTCTGAATGGATTTGATGAATTTCTTCTGGATATTTTAATTCAACCTCTAATATGTACCCTATGGATGCATCATCGGGTGGACTCATAACATTGAAGTTGTCAGTGTCAATCCATTCAAAATTTCCTTTGGGTAGTGGTTGCGAAAGCGCCCACCCATAAAGATTATTAGCGTCCAAATACATGATATAATTATTGTCAGCATTTGAATCGAAATTTCCCATATATTTATTGTTAGCGTTCGCATACCGCTTCGAGCATTGACATATCCCACCTCGAATCCCATTTTCTAACATTATTAGCATATCAACGTCTGTTAACAGTTTGAGTTCAATTTTTGTATGTTTTAACATGGCATCGAAAGTAAGCCCCGGAGCCGTATAATACCAGGCAGCATCCAATCCATATGTATCTTGGCACATGTTTCTAAAATTTTCAAAAACGTCGGCTAAGAGTATAACATCAGTTTTTAAATACAAATCAGAATATTCGCCCGTTGTTGTGCATTTAAACTCTTTCCATACGACGTGAGCGAAATTATATTCCTCATCACTCACTGTTTCCTGTGCCAAGTGGCTAAAAAATTTCTCTTTACATGGTAATCTATCATCGTCTAATTTTTCCCATGTATCAATGTATTCGTACGGAAATATTCCCTTTCGTGTGACTAAATCTATTTTATCCCCAAAAACACTAGCAACATGATCAAATTTTTCCTTTGGTAAATTTTGAATCAGCTGAGACAATGATGAAGACATGAATCTGAAGGTGTCAATAAATCTGATAGAAAATTTTGAACTTATAAATTTTGAGAAAGAAATATATTTCTCCTCGGAATTTGGAATACAGTTTATTCTTTTCTGATTATATCCCAAATGTGGAATATTTAAATGCGAGTCGTATCCCGAGAGATTGTGGAGAATACTGGTATAAAATTTGGTAATTTACAATTTAAATTACATGATGCATGAGCAGCTCCTCTAAAATTACCAGAAACGTGACAGTGGTCTCTTACTCTATCATCTCCTAATTCATGATAACAAATAGAACATTCAACTGATGATCTAAATTCTTCTTCTTCTTCCTTACTTAATTTCAGTGGTATTTGATTTGCATGAATATTTTCCACCATCTCAGCGACTTCTTTAATTTTTGCTATGAAAACCTCTACCGCATTAGGACCTCGATAAAGGAAAGGTTCAAATTTTGTACCATTTGATGGCACTAGATAGAAACAGAATGAAAATGGAACGTGATGTTGAGTGAATTTAGTATACGAGCTACCTGGAGGATTGCAATTTTCAATTGGTAATAAAATGCATTCGAAATCTGCGTAAATTACGAAAGGTACTTTCTTCACATTTGAAAATTTTTTAAATGTTAACCACTTATCCTTTTCGCTGGGGAGGATAGCCCTTGCAATTTTCTTATCATTACAATACATTTTATGATTCAAAAGCTTTTCTTCACTGTAAAAATGCGAAAAACATCGCTTACAAATTTCAATTCTACTCTTATGTTTCACGACTTGAGTACGAACTAATCTTTGAAAATTTTTAATCCAACAATAATGATTTTTTTCACCATCTGTTATAAATAACAAATCTCTATGATCCTCTAATTCCTCATTAACAATTTTTAATGGGAAAACCTAATTCTTTTCATCAACACCAAAAACATTGATGGAAATTTTATTAATTCTCTCGAACCTCGGAATATGGATTAATTTTACCGGGAATATGATGCAATTCCAATCGTACCTCATTTCAAGCTTTCTATACTTAGAAACACGATCCGCATTCCTCCCTACGAATTTTGACAGAATGGCCATATTTAAAACAAAAATTGTCATTGTTTCGCACATTAATTACAGATTTTGTATTCTTGATCCTATCCGGTAATTCGATAAAAGTTGATGCTCCTAATACACGAAACTGATTTATTCGCAACTCCATACCTTTTACTTCATGTAAACTCCAGCCTGATTCTTTCGCACCATGTTCGGACTTTTCTTTCATCAACTTACTATACAAATTTTCTAACACCAAACCTAAATCTGAATTATCAAAAATTATGACATTTTTAGTTTTAAAATTTCTCTCTTCCACCTTTTTATCCTTTATGTATTTTGCTATTATATATAAATTAATCTTTAAAGCAGTGTGGTGATTTAGCTCTTCTCTAATCTTATTAATTATCTTTTCGGTGCAATATTCCAAAAATGAAATAAAATCTTTATGTACTCCATTTCCACTCACCCAATACGTTTTCAACCTTCCACCTGCCGATGATTCAAGTTCTACAATATCATCCTCCATTCTAAAAAACAAGATTTTCGAATTACTCACTATAAATTATTTCGATCAACTGAAAAAAAAATTTAACATTATTTTCTATTTTATAACTTACCTCCTAGTTAAAATATAATCCATTCTTCTCAGCAAAACCATGTCCATGATGAACAAAAACTGAAGTCCTAATGATGAAACGAACATTCGCGATTTATAATATAGCTCAACTGAGATATCTTGAGCGGAAGAAGGGTTAGATATCAAAGTTATTGGAAGATGTATTTCCGACTTATCTTGCGGTCGAAGCAGATATTTAGCTATTTCTGATTTATCCAGAAAAAGATTGTGGTTAACGAAGATATTCAAATATTTCTAAATTATCTTTGCAAATATTCTAGAAAACGTGCTAAAAGGAGAAGAATATTATGAATATCTAACCTTTTTCAAAATACTTCTAGAAAAATCATTTCTCAATATTAAATCCGTATAAATACCAGGCCCTGAAAAGGGTAGAGTATCACTTCGAAGCGACTCACCACCTCTGCTCGACTTAACCTCTGCACATCGTAGACTCAGCGTGCATCTTCAAGTCTCATCAGACTCCAACTCGTTGAGATCAAACTCAGTCTCCAATCTTCAAGACTCGGCAGACTCTCCCCTCCTGTCAACATGAGTAAGCGAAGCGGTAGCCCCATGCATGAAGATGTAAGTATGGTATTTCCAAAATATCCTTTTAATATAAATATTTTTTTTATTTCTCTTTCTCTATTCAGCTTTTATGTCACGAAGAAATGCCCCGCTTTTATAATGGAAAATTAAAGTCTAGTGGACCATCTAGAGATGAATACATTATCTTCTCCGAGATGGTATTATCAATCAATTTCTTAGAAGATCCGGTAAATTTCTAAATTATTTTCTTTCTCTTTCTATTCAGTTTTGTGAAGAACAGAAAATCTCCATATCCCTCTTTTTATGAAGATCAATATATACCATTTATTTATATAATTATACTATATGTGATGGTTAGAATATTCACCGAAATCATCTTGTCTAAAGTAAATAAATTTTTTTTTTAAAGTTTTCCCATTAACAATATTCTAAAAAAAATTCTTTTTTTCCCCACAGATACTCACCAAACTTGCTAAAAAATTGAAAAAGGGAATGCGAACTACATAAAAAAGGAAGATCTGGATGTGAGTAATCCCTATCGCATCGAGGAGATGAACTACATGAAAACAAAATTTGGATATAGGGTGGCAGTAACCATTTCAAAGGAGAAGATGTTCATCCCCTCAAGTTTCAAATTCGATGAGGAGGATTGTAACATGTATAACTTATTAAAAGATAAAAACATGTTCATCGTCAGAAAGGATGATAATAAAATCATCCTAGAAATTGATTTAAATGAATAAACAATATAAAACTAAATCTATTTCTATTCTTTTTACCAGAATACCCCCCTATGCGAGAAGTGTGGCCACTTCCATGTGGCAGAATGTGAGCCGGACGTCTTATGCGACAAGTGTGGCTTAATAACTAAAAAAAGACATATATGCATCCCCATGTGTGGTGAATGTGTGATGCATATGATATGTGAGCATGGGTTAGTCGAGTTCCAATGCTGGGAATGTTGGGAAGAGTTCGCACAATGTCCATATTTCATCGACGAATTGTAAATTTTTTCCAATAAAAAACTTTACTCATGTGATTTTTGTAACCATCAAAATCCCAAAGCCCAGATAGCTCAGCGGAAGAGCGTTAGACTGAAGTCTGAAGGTCCAGGGTTCAACTCCCTGTCTAGGCAATTCTTTTTGAAAAATAATAACCTCTTAATAAACCTTTTTATTTCACCCCTCTCAAAAATCATAAAAATATCGCGAGGAGAGCATTTTATTAAAAATCTAAAAATAGACCCTATCTTATCAATCACTCTTATCAATAAATCTTATCAATCTTATCTTATCAATCTTATCTTATTGATCAGTCTTATCAATCTTATCTTATTGATCAATCTTATCAATCTTATCTTATTGATCAATCTTATCAATCTTATATTATTGATCAATCTTATCACTGATGAAAAGATTAGATGCGTCAGAATCCCCATTTCCTCCCTACTCTCGTAGAAGACCTTTTAAAGACAAGTGCAAATATATAAATACTACGATTTCTATGGAGTCGGCAACTGCTTTACTGACAAACTAACAACATGATCCGCTGTGTAAGTGTTAGATGTGCTCATATCATAATACCCAAGATTATGATGAAATAATTATTCATTACCTTATTATGCTCTGAAAAATTATTTCTGAAATTTATCTATATCCATTCCTTGTGCGCACTCTATCTCTGGAAGAAAGTCGCATTGACTTAGGAAAATTAAATATTGAACTCGGCGCTTAAAAAAAAGTCAATTTATTCCACACACAGGAACGAGGTAAGTGAAAACAGTCACTGGCGCGGGACGGAACACCTTGTAAACTTGTGGTGAAATCAACGACGACCGATAGTCCATTTGAAGAACACAGCGGCCGGGGGTTCCTCCTCCTCCAATAGAATTCTTCCGGAATTTCTTTCGTGGAATACCAGAGAGGAAAAATGGTCAAACATCTGCAGAGATTAATAAATACCGCGTCCTGTATCAGGTAAGACATACTCAGTGCATATATAAGCATCTGCAGAATTACACTGGTAAATGAAATTTTTTGTTACGAATTCATTCAGCATTTAAGATTGCTGGATCTGAACTCTGTTCACACAGTGTATCGACGTAGTGTAGTCGCAGTGTATCGAAACAGTGATTCGACGAAGACCTCCTCTGCCAGCTAAGAAGAAAGAAGAAGAGAAGAAAAGAAGACCAGGACCCATCACAGCCCAAAGGATCCAGGAATTCCCTCCGAGGATCCTCCGGCACTGGACGCCCGGTCAACGACCCCTCCGAGGAAAGCCAGGCCACGACGCGGAAAGTTGCTGCTTGCTACCCAAGGCGTCGCCGCCTAGGAGGAACCCTGCAGAGGAGCCAAAGCGATTCTCAGGGCTGCAGCTCACCCTTCCAGGACCAACTGGAATAAAAACAGCTGACACCACCCTGCAGAGGAATCGCCCGCGGCTCCCAGGACCCTAGCCCGCGCTCGCCCGCATCGACTCATCCCCACTCACTCCTCTTTCAGGTCGCCACTCCCACAGGTCCTCCGTCTGGCAGAGATCCTGCAGAGGCACTGAAAAACTGTTCTCAGGCCTTCAGTCCCCCGACTAACCGGGAACCCCAGGACTGACACAGCCTGCAGAGGAACAGAAGTCCACAGGATTCCAGTACCGAGGACCCCCCTCCAAAGCACCAACCCAATGGACACCACAGCACACACCCAAGACAACATCTGGCAGGTCCAAAGGACCAAAAAGAAGAAAAGGGCAACGAACTACCCCACCTCCTCCTCCGACTCCGAACCGGACGACTCATACCCCCCACCACTCATGCCCTCCAGGGAAAGGGACCTCAGGGGCAGAAAAATCCCCATCCCACCCACTCCCCCCAGCGCATCAATCAGGCCTCCATCACCAAAGCCATCTACCCTGTCCCGATCCCCCCGCCCCCCTACCCCCCCCTACCCCGCACACGAGACCCCCGCATCACCCTCCCCACCAGTCCACCTCCTGATCTCCCAAACAATCTTCACCTAACCATCAACAACCTCCCCCCTTCTACCACCCAAAGATCCCTCTATTCAACCATCAGGTCCACCAACCCTGTCCTGGCAAGGATCAACTGCTCCCATTTCAGGGACCAACGGGTGGCCAGACTGAGGATCCCAGCACGCCTACGTTTCCTATTCGAAGGGAAACACGCCACGAGGCTGGAACACGCCTTTGGAACCCCCCTTCACATCTCATTCGGCGACACCAGCACCCCTGCACCACCCCCATCCCGCAAACTGCCCTCTCTAACAGCAGTCATCAAGGGCACCCCCATGGAGGCCACGAACGATGAAATCGAGGAGGAACTCCGGGACCAGGGGATGCCGAACGCAACCTGCCGCCGGATCACCGCCAGGGCAACCAACCGCCCCACATCCCACGTCCGGGTCATCACCAATGACCCAGAGGTCATCGCAAGGCTCCTCCAGCAGGGCGTTGCTATATGGGGACGGCTATGCAGAGCCGAACCCTCCCATCCACCACCCCCACTCCCCGCCATGTGCGGAAAATGCCACTCTTTCCAACACCCAACAGCATCATGCTCCTCTATTCCCAGATGCACGAAGTGCGGCGAACCAGGCCATCGCCTCCAAGACTGCACCGCCACAGCGCCAACGTGCACCCACTGCGGCAGCCACGAGCATACAGCCACCGACTGGAGATGCCCCAAACGACCCACCGCCCCAACCTCCCTCGCCACAACCATCCCCATCAGAGTCAGCCCTACCCCCGCCAAACCCGAAGAAGAAAAAGGCCCCGAAGATACCCCACTAACCAAAAGAGAATTTCTTTCCCTTCTCTCAGTAGTACTGGCAAACGTCCACCCTGCAGAAAGACCTGCCATCTCTACCATCATCAACGAGGCAGCGAAATCCATCCTGGGCATCACCATCACACACGCCTACTCCACCTATAACATGACTCCAATTCTCTCCACAGTTTCGCGACCCCAATGGCTTCCAGGATAGGTTTTATCAACGCCAACGGGGGCCTCAAAAACAAGAAACCTCTCATCCTACAGCTACTTGCCGACAGAAACATCGTTGCCTTCGGAATAGCGGAATCCCGCCTCACTCACAAAATGACCTTCCCGCCTTCCACGCATTCCACTCCCCCAAAGGTCCAGACTCCAGAGGCATCGCCTGTCTCATCCGCAAGGACATACCAGCAGCCCTCCATAAAATCCCAGAAGGACTACTCTCCCACAGAAACGAAGCTATCCTCCTGGACACCGGACTCATGGGACAGCATATCACCATCGGCACAATATACTCACCACCCCGCGCCCCCTTACCGAAAGAGCTAATTCAGTACATTGCCTCCCTAGGTCACCCATTCATTCTCCTAGGTGACTTCAACGCCAGGCACATCTCCCTGAATGACACCCATACCAACAAGAAGGGTCGCAGGCTCGCCAAGCTCCTTCACCAGTATAACCTTTTCCATCCTCTCCTACCTGCTCCCACTTTTTACTCCCACAATGGATATTCCAACCCGGACCACATCATCACCAGCGCCGACCTAGCCTCCAAACTGGGAGACATCAACATCGAAGACTCCATCACCTCCGACCACCTCCCGCTCTCCATCCCCCTCAGCCATAGGCCCACCAGGACACCAACTCCCACCCCTAGGAACAACTGGAAGAAGGCAGACTGGAAGAAGTTCAACGAACTCCTCTCCACATCTCTCCCCAGCCCCGCTGCACTTACCTCCACCCAAGCAATTGACCAACTCATTCTCTCCACAGAAAATGCCATCAGAGCAGCCACCGAACTCTACGTCCTAATGTCCACCCACCACCGTGACAGACCCACACTCGCACCAGCCATCATCTCCCTTATTAAGCAAAAAAGGCAGCTGCTCCGATCTTTCCACAGGACCAGAGACAGACACACCAAAACAGAGTGGAACCGCCTGAATGCCAGAGTCAAACAGCTCACAGCAAGACACAGGGAGGAATCATGGACCAAGGCTAGCAGCAAATTTGACTACCGGGACGGCAAACGCTTTTGGGACCACTTCAAGCTACTTTCTGGTCTCAGAAGCCGCCCCAACGACACCCTTAAAGACGAACACGGCAACATCATCATCACCGAAGCCGACGCAGCCGAAAACCATCGCCGCACCTTGCAGGCAGCCCTCACCAACATTCAGGATCCACTATTCGACCAAGAACACTACCAAAACACAGGAAACCAAGTAAGCAACCTCCTCTTACAGGACACCCATCCAGGCGACGATCCAATCATGGCAGCGGTCACCCGGGACGACCTAGAAGACGCCATTAAAGCAGCCAAGAAAGGAGCCCCCGGACCAGACAACATCCCATACGCAGTACTGAAGAACTCCCCAGCCCTTCACCCCACCCTAATATCACTTTTCACCTCCTGTCTCAATCTAGGTTACTTCCCAGCGAGGTGGAAGGAGGCCAACATATGCATGCTCCCCAAAAAGCTCCAAAAGCGGTATGGCTTTAAGCCATACCGCTCCACCACCACGCCACTAACCATTCTCTCCAACACAGTGAAAGAAGCCATCAACCGGAGGAAATACGCGGCATTTATCTCCCTGGATCTGGAACGGGCCTTTGACTCTGTGTGGCACACGGGTCTCCTTGCGAAGCTCTCCAACATCCAAGGCATCTCCCACCACACCCTCGCCTTCCTCAAATCCTGGCTCACGAACAGAACCTGCAGAATACGCGTCGGAACCCATACCCTCTCCCAACCATTCTCTCCCACAGCAGGCGTACCACAAGGAGCAGTCCTCTCTCCTCTCCTGTTCACCGTCTACTGCCACGAAATCCCTCAACCAGCGGAACAGCACAGCACCCTCGCCCAATACGCAGACGACACAGCAGCCTGATCGACCGGATTCACCATCCCCAAGGCCGTAAAAACCCTCCAGCAATACACCCAATCCCTCACAGGATGGATGCAGCGCTGGAGGCTACGCCCTAACCCTAACAAATCTGCCTTTCTCATTTTTACAGATGCACAAGACAAGAGAAAGGCCACCAAGAACCTTCCCTCACTCCAGCTCTGGGGTGCCCGAGTACCAGCCACAACCCAATGCAACTACCTGGGGGTCACCCTTGACCACCACCTCATCTTCACAAGCCATCTCACCACCATCCGCAATAGAATGACCAACAGATCCAACCTAATACGGGCAGTAAGACGCCGGGGAAATGGCATCAGCATCAAAGGAGCCCTCACCATATACAAGGCCTTCATCCGCCCCCTCCTCGAGTACGCCTGTGCCGCAATCACCCCAAGGGCAGAAGGTCCTCTCCAGAAACTCGCTGCATCCGAAAGACACATCCTGCGCTCCATCACCGACGTTGACAGAACCTTCCCCACAGACGAAATCTACAGGCTAACCGGAATCGAGCCAATACTGCACCGGATGTCAAGGCTCCGAGCGAAAACCCTCGAGAACATCCGCACCAACCTCCCCCACCTCCTCGACAACCTCCTACCACCCCTCACATCAGCACTCCGCAGGCTTCCCTCCATCAAGCACCCAACTCCCTCAAGAGTCGCCCTCGCATCCCACCCCACATTCTATGCAGAAAACATCCCCCACCCTCCCATACACACCCCCATACACATCCCCTCCTCCCTCCTTCCCTGCCCCAACCTTCCTCCATGGCCTCCAAGGAGGAAGAAAGCCAATAGACAATTTCACTAATTGATATTTCTCTCCATCATTTTCCAGACAAACACCAGACAACGCGTCATAGCAGGACAGGACAACAGGACAGAACCAACCAGGACTCCAGCCACCAACACAGAACAGGACCAAATCAGGAAGGAAGACAAGAACAGAAGTCGGGAAGAAGAAAAGGAAAAGACCAATGAGAAACTTCCAGTAATGAATCACTTTAATAAATGACAGAAAGAAACTACCCACCTTCCCCATGTGCATGCAGCAGGTTTTGCTGGGTTTCCCTGCTGCCTTAGGGCTAATGCCATGCACTCCTCCCCAGCCTCCCATCCCCATGAAAAGCCACCCTGAAAAGGCAGAAGCCTACACAGGGAATATCTGTACAAAAATTGATGTTGTAGAATTCCATGATTACAATAAATAATAAGAATAAGAATAATAAAAAGAACTCTGTTCCAATTGATGACTGTCTAAACAGGTGTTTCCCGAGACATGGAGAATAAGTTGAATTGGATACAAAATGGACGTTGTGACTCAAGACATTTCAACACAGCCACAGACCCGACCAGGTTGGAGGGGCGAGGGAGAGCCTAGGATGTAGAGCCTTTTGAAGAGCATTCCTACTCTCAACTCAGTAAAGTGTAAAATGTCTCATCTTCTCCCAATATAAAGAGAACCTGCCCAAGGGGGTGGTAGTGTAGATATGCGGGTTCTGGCGCATCTTATCTTTGATCTAATCTAAGATTGATTGATAAGATTGATTGATTGATAAGATTGATTGATAAGATAAGATTGATAAGATAAGATTGATTGATAAGATAAGTTCTATTTTTAGATTTTTAGTAAAAAGTGCTCTCCTGTTATTTAGCTCAAAATGGTGATGATTTTTTAGAGGTGAAATAAAAAAAGGTTTATTAAGAGGAAAAAAAATTCATTTACAAGTTTTGAAGTTATTTTGGAGATTTTACATCAGTACAAATCATTATTTACATTATTTAAAAATCAAACATTACAAGAATCAACGTGTTCTGAAGTTGAGCGATGCTTTGCAAAAGTGTTGATCACAAAATTAAAATATTTTTTCAACGGAATCATCATCAGCCTTTCCGAGATCAGATCTGGGGCATCCTCAAGTGCTTTTCCCTTAGTTCTGAAAGAGATTCTTTAGTAGATGAGGAACTTACGATATCATAATTACAAGAGACAAGATTGTTGTACTTACCATTGATTTGTCGATATATACTCGCTCTAACAATATCCAACTTTACACATCCACAGGCGTCTGGACCACACCTCGTTGAATCATTTGCCCAAGGACATAATATATTATGTTCTTCCCCCCTCTTATTGATGGTAAATTCCATGTGCTTAGTTTGTTCCAAAAAGGAATTAATGAGATCTTTACACGATTCCGGAAGATCTAAGGAATCATCTTGAAGGAACTCTTGCATTTCCTTCCGCACATACTTCATCAGCATGGATTTATTACCCATCCTCGCTCATGCACACTTGAGTTCGCTTTGATGGAACTTGCATGAGTGAGCTCTTTCAAGGCTACGTATGGTCATGTGATATGACGATACTGAGTCCTTGCACGAGGAGATGAGTAAGCTTTTTCAAGGCTATGGGGAAAATAAAAAAAAGTTATTCAACATGGATTATACTTTTATTTTTATCTCTTCTTTTTACATTAAAAATCCTCTTAAAACCTCAACCTTCTTGATAATCTCTTATTAGTTTTTTTCGCCTCTAACCATTGTGGCTCCTCCTCCTCCGTACTCTTCTTGATGTTTTTCTTGAAGTTCTTGATGTATGTTAATTTTGTAAGGATGGGATCGTGTTGAAGATGCATCCGAAGGAGGACGTAAGCATTGCTCCCTCGCAGCACTTGAAGGACTAACATCCAATATCGTGGACTTCAACTGTTTTTGAGCGCGCCCAATTAGGACGTGAAATATCATCAGTGACTTGGGCTTCCATGACTGCAGCATGCTTCAATGCAGGGTGTCTAGGTATTAGTTGTAATGGCACAAATGATTTCAAAGGGTAATTCCCAAAGACTCTTCATTGAAAAAGATAAAGTGAAGGAAAACAAAGAATACGTAATTGAAGAATTAAAAATCATAAATATCAAACACAGCTCGTCAGTAGTGGCGTTATTAAGTGTTAGTAGGTTTTTCCTTCCAAAGCAGCATAGCTTCACCTCACAGCAAATTAATGAATTTAAAAAATTGCCTAATGAAACAATAAGCCTCATGAAAACTGAAGATAAAGTTATTTTAAACATTCGAATCTATTAAAGATAATTAATTCTGTATACAGTATATTTTATTTTAAAACCTAAGTATATATCATCCAATCCATCTACCTTCATGTTAATTTCAAGCAAGAGCATATATTGATTTTGCGTATCTCTTATTAACATGAGTAATAATACTTCATAATGGCAAGCAGAAGATTTGAAACAACGAATGTGTACTATTTCTGCATGCGGGGCTTCAGTATCGTGATCCCGGGGTTAGCACTCTGATGATGCAGCAATAGCAAACAGATTATCATGAGCATCAATGCGACAGTGCTCCTCTATGACAGCAGGATGTCTTTCATAACTCAGACACGGTTCTCTGTGGGATATGAAATAGCAACATCAGAGGCGTAAATATCTACAAGTATAACAGGGGGAGCAAAATATTCTGGAAGTATCACCTTCTTCTACTCCATCATCGGAAATCAAAAGTCTACAACACATGGAGGATTCTTATCCATGACTAGACGCTCAAACTCGCTCCAATGCAGGATGTTCATCCTCTATAACACTTGAAGCATCCTCATTTATGACTATGCGGATTTTTAGAAAAAGATAACTCCCTACCATTCTTGGAGTGCTAACCCCGTGATCCCGGGGTTAGCACTCTGATGATGCAGCAATAGCAAACAGATTATCATGAGCATCAATGCGACAGTGCTCCTCTATGACAGCAGGATGTCTTTCATAACTCAGACACGGTTCTCTGTGGGATATGAAATAGCAACATCAGAGGCGTAAATATCTACAAGTATAACAGGGGGAGCAAAATATTCTGGAAGTATCACCTTCTTCTACTCCATCATCGGAAATCAAAAGTCTACAACACATGGAGGATTCTTATCCATGACTAGACGCTCAAACTCGCTCCAATGCAGGATGTTCATCCTCTATAACACTTGAAGCATCCTCATTTATGACTATGCGGATTTTTAGAAAAAGATAACTCCCTACCATTCTTGGACGTAATAGTCACAAAGAAAACGGACTGTTCCCTTGGCCATTCGGTTTACAGAAAACCAACTAACACTGACGTTTATTGGAACGGAACTAGCCATCACCATCCGGCTCAGAAAAAGAGATTCATGAGTCATGACTCTAGCCGATAGAGCGGTCACCGTTTCAGACCGAGAAAACCTGGAGAAGGAACTCCAAGATCTAAGGACCACACTGACGCAGAATAGTCACCGTCTACGAGATATCAACGAGGTTATTCGAAAGGCAATCCACCAAACCAAAAACTTAGTAGAAAAAGAAAAACCAGCTGCAACAGCCTGGCTTCCCTTTGTTACCGGTATTTCAGGTAAAATAAGCAGAATTCTAGCCAAACACAATCTTCGGACATTCCACATCCCCATAAACAAAGTGGACACCGCGGTCTCACATCTTCGGGAGACTACAGAGTGCCCTGTGAATGCAGACTCAGTTACTTCGGGGAGACAGGGAGAACCATAAAACCCGCCAAAAGGAGCACTCACGGTGCATACACCTCAACTATCCCACAAAGTCGGCAATAGCAGAGCACTGTCTCCAAGAAAACCACTCTCCGAGGATTGAAGACGCCCAAATCCTTTGCGGGGGGAAAGGATATTGGGACAGAAATTCAAAAGAAGCCATGGAGATCCGGCTGTACTCCCGAAGTATAAACCGCGACGGTGGACTGCTCCTCAGTAGTGCTTGGTACGCTTCCATCGAACCAATAGCAAACAAGAACCGAAACGCGAATGGAGAAAGTGAAAGGAACTGACGACGAAACCAAAAGCCAATGGAGACAGTGGAAGGGACTCACGCCTCCCGCTCATTGGTCCGGATACCTGTCACAGGAGACATACCCTTGGACCAAGCAATTGGAAAGGTGAAAGGGACTCTCCTGACCCCTATAAGAGACGATGAATTTTCTGAATGCTTCAGTCTTGAAGATGGCTGCATTTTCGAGAGAAATGGAATGCGTTTTTCCAGTGGGGTAAGTTTATATATTCTATTTAAAATTCTTTTAGTTAATTCTTTTAGTTAGTCAATTTATAGTGATTAGAATTAATTTTTTTATAAAATGGTAGAAGAGGATGGGATCGAGGAAATTAGAAACGCATTTCAGAATAGGCTTAAAACATACTGGGTGAGTGGTGGTGAAGCGCATAAAGACTTGATTTCATTTCTAGAATACTGTACGGATAAGTTAGTAGTAAAGATCAGAGAGGAACTAAATAATCATACTGCTTTGAAAATTAATCTATATGTTATAGCAAAATATATTAAGGAAAATGCAGTGCAAGAAAGAAATTTTAAAACGAAAAATACTGAATTTTTCAGAAATACGGATTTAGAACCGACACGCGAAAGGAGAAAGTGAAAGGAACTGACGACGAAACCAAAAGCCAATGGAGACAGTGGAAGGGACTCAAGCCTCCCACTCATTGGCCCGGACAGCTGTCACAGGAGACATACCCTTGGAACAACCAAATGGAAAGGTGAAAGGGACTCTCCTGACCCCTATATAACACGATGAATTTCTGATGAATGACTGATGAATAGTCCTGAAAATGGCTGCAGTGTGCGTAGCCGAAGCGTCGACAGAATGGAGAGACGCTGCCCGGTTGGAAACCAGAGAATACTTTCTTCAAGTAACTCACCGGGAGAGAACTACTTTCTACTATATGATATTTCGTTGCATCCTTGCATTTGTCGGCGAGATTTCACAACGTGATAGCGAGCTGTTAAAAGAGCACAAATTTACTAGAGCAGAAGTATAGGATGATGTTTATGTTTGATTTGGATTCTCTTCCGAGTAACATTAGTTACTGCGTTGCTCTTGAAAAGGACACACGTAGTGGAGAATTCTCTTATTTACATGTATATGTACACACTGTGGACCGTTTTTTGCTTTCTGAATTCTTGCTTTATTTTTCTTCTATTTTCGATAATCAGTGGAAATTTCATGTACAAAAGGTACGAAGCGAACGAAATAGCTTGCTTTATGTGTCTAAGGAGGATGAAGGTTTACTTACTAATGTATCCGTGTCAAAACTTCATATGTTTTATAAGTGCATTGTTTGGGCTCGCAATACTCCAGTGTTTAGGTGTGATGATCCATTTGTGGTAACTCTTAGATTTAATTACAAATTCCTTCAGGCATTCCATCAGGAGAGGAAGAAGGCCGTTGTTGCACCGTATATTGGTTTTCGGGAATACAACATTTCGCATTGTGCGTGGGCTCATTCTTTTTCGAGGTGGTGGAATAATAGATTGCAAGGTTGGTATCACAAACAACCGCAGTTGTATTTGTTTGGTCAGCTAAAATGGGTAAAAGTGCTTTGATAGAGAAATTAATTGGTAAGGACAGTATGAAATTTGTTTATTATCCTGATGTTCTGAATTTGCATTTGGTGACCTTTACATGGATTTTCATGAAATAATTGTTTTTGAGGAATTTAATAATAAATATCATTGTAGTAGTATGCTTAAAAGATTGCGTGAAAGAAGACCTTTTAGATGCTCACAAAAGTATACAGGTGGGTTTCTGTGCACTCGGCGTAAACCTGTTATATTTGTGTCAAATGAACAACATATAACTGATGAAGCATTACTTAAAAGACTCAAAATTGTTCATGCAGATGAACCGTACTTTTTGCCGGAGACGACGTTATTACGGATACGTTATACGGAAGCCAAAGGAATAACAAGTTTGGCAGCCAGATACAACCCCATATAGAAGCAGTAGCGTTAGTTCATGGGGTGATAGATGGAAGACTCTACAGCAAGAACAATTAGAGTGGATAAAGCGATTAGAACAACGCAGAATCGCAAGTGGTAGACAACAATGAATACGATCAGTTGACCCCAGTGTTATACGTCGAATACGACCAACAACTGTCCCCAAAGTAACAACTGGCCCCGAAAGTGAAACGTGAACAAACTGTGAAACAATTTTTCCTTCCCACCACATATTATTTAAATACTCCTTCAACTAAATCAGTTACCGATGGTTGGAGACCAGAAACTGGTGTGGTTGCCAACTTTGTTAGTACTTGTGCTTCAAAAAGTTCTGTTACTCTAAGTGCTACTCAACTTGACGATGTAACCGAAAGATTACATGATATCACTGACTATTTCACAGTTGGAGTGAAACCAAATTATTGTAAATTCCCCATTAAATTCAGTGTTATATATGGTAAAAATCATATCACTATACAAAATCAGAACAATTCATTTCTCTTAACTTCTCTTGACTTTTGAAGATTATGAGAGTTGTTTGTTAAATAACTCACGACTATATCGGGAAATGTATCAAATCAGATCTCAAAAACATCAAATAAAGACTGTAGCAGTAAATAAACTTGGACTCAGAGTAATGATGATAAAAGATTCGAGTAAAACGCTGATGTATGATTTTTTTATGGAAAATTGAAATCAAAGTATGGGAATCACGTGAACTTACTTTATACGGACACCGATTCTTTCATAATAGAAGTGAAAACCGAGGATTTTTATAGTGGTATGTTGAGTGATATCAATATGTACCTCGTAAACTTCTTTCACAATGACGTGTATAATCGATTTTCAAGCTAATGTCTTCAAAAAACGTGGGAAAAATCATTACATTATTAGAGAACTTGCAATCGGGGATGAATGCTCGCATCAATCATGGATATTCAAAATTCAAAAATGGTTTCAAGAAAATAAAGAAAACCATTGGTTAGAATGTAATTTTCACGGGATTAAACCCACCGATAGTGATCTACCCTATACACATTCCATCATCAGAAAATATGCCGATGATTATGATGAAATATTCTGTAAAGGACTTGAAAAATCACTTTACCTGCAAAAAGTAATAGGTAAAACAGTCATTGATATCAACTGCCCATCACTCAAACTCCTATCTGCCAAAATCACCTGCTGTCTCCCGGCTCATAAAAATAAAAAATATGTTTGCGCACTCAATAACTATGCCAAAATATCCAAATGGTACCAATATAACATACATCCTAATAATCTCATTCTCGCTTATGATGATCTGTAATTGATTTATGTAATGATTTGTAATGTTTAATGTATTAATGTTACACTGTTTAAAATGGATTCACACAAAATGTAATGTATTAATGTTTCATTGATGTATAAAAATGTTTAATGATTTGTAAATGATGTTTCATGATGATTTGTAATGTTTCCTACTGATGTAAAAATCTATTCACAATGATAAAGTATTAATGCAACATAAAGATATGTTTCACATTTCACAAAGATGTAAAAATCTAATATGATTGTAAAAAGTTATATGAAAAATAAATTGATAAAACTGAAGATTTAATGTATTAATGTTTCAAAATGTTTCACAATTCACAAAGATGTAAAAATCTGATTGTAAAAAAAGTAATGTTAAAAAATAAATGTGAAAAAATCAAATCATGAATATTTTTATCGTGCCTTGTGTCCTAAACTGCGCAAATCTTTTTCAAGGTCAAATCAAGGGCGGGAAAAATGCGCGCATAGATTTTTCAACTATTTTTTCGATTACCTTATCAATCTTATCGATCTTATCTATCGATCTAATCTATCAATCTTATCTTATCGATCAATCTTATCTTTCAATCTAATCACCGATCAAAAGATCAGATGCGCCAGAATCCCCAAAAATCACCCTACTTCTATAAAATAGATTGCAAATGTGGACTTTCTTATATTGGACAGACATTAAGAAATAAGGAAGCCCCTCTTAATGCACATGCCTCCTGCATACGATTAGGCCGTCCGGAAAAATCCGCCGTTGCTGAATATTGCCTCAGCACTAACCATGCTATCATGATGATGCTTTCATTTTTGAAAATTTTGAGATGATCGTCTTTTTCATGCATTATCATAGTTAAGAAATATGAGGTGATATAGAAACTTGTTACCTAGTATATTAGTAATTTATAGAAATTTGTAATCTGAAATATTAGTAAATATTAGCTGAACTCTGCATATTGGTAATTTTTTTCAAGAAACGAAAAAAAAATTTAATGAGAGCTTTCTCTACTTTTTTCTCGATTCTCGTAGAAATAGCAAGTAAAATTGCTAAGGGACGCCCATCACGAGTTTTTATTTAAAAATATTTGGAAGAAAATAAAGTATACAAAATTATGGCGATGGAAAGTATTGAAACAAGATATGGGATGCCGAGGGTGGCTATACTTGATGTAGGGAGGTTATCTCGCTCCACAGGTATTACGAATATACGGAGATGTGCAACAAACATACCAATGATACTAATCCCAAAAACATAAGTCTAAAAAAGATTGGAGATTCACCGTGAAAACATTCACTGGCGGAGGCCGGAAAACCTCGCAAACATTTTTTCACACCGCCCTACCTCTTATTTTGAGTAGACCCTGGCGTGGGATTGAAAACCCCGCACACCTCCTCAAAATGAGTTGCATAATCGACTTTCAAGCTAATTTTAAAAAAGAATGTGGAAGAAACCATTTAATCATCAGAGAACTTGGCATCGGAAATGTTCAGTATAACTGTCAACAACCGTGGATATTCAAAATACCAAAGTGGTTCCAGAAAAACCAAGAAAACACATGATTAGAATACAATTTTCAAGGAATTAAAGCTACCGATCGTGATCTGCCCTATTTCCATTCCATCATAAGAAATTATACCCAAGATTATGATGAAATATTTATTCATTACCTGATTATGCTATGAAAAACTATTTCTGAAATTTATCAATATCCACTATTTGTGCGTACTCCATCTCTGGAAGAAAGTCGCACTGAATTAACACAATTAATTATTGAGCTCGGCTCATTAAAAAAAAGCCAAATAATTCCAGAAACAGAAACGAGGAAAGTGAAAAAAGTCACTGGAGAGGGTCTGAACACCTTGTAAACTTGTGGTGAAATCAACGACGACCAGCAGTCCATTTGAAGACGGACTTACCAGCCGCACTATGACTAAGAAGGCCGTGGGTTTCTCCTCCTCCAATAGAATACTTCCGGAATTTATTTCGTTTTGGGAGAATTCTGGAAGATTGTGTGAGAGAATAAAACTATACACGTGACGAAGGGTAGCAGCAGACGGCCGCAAGCTATGCAGAATGCACTTCGTACTATGAAAAAACGGGTACAGAAGAACCAACGAAGACCTTCAAACTTTTTTACTTGCAAGAGAAGTCCCTAGTGTGGGCCAGAAATCCTCGTAAACTTCCACAAATAAAAATGACTTGTAGCATTAATTTTCAAGCAAATATTAAAAATACCGTGGAAAGTCCAGTTATATAATTAGAGAACTTGCTATTGTTGATGCAGAATTCAATTGTCACTAATCATGCATATTTAAAATTCCAACGTGCTTCGTGCAGTATAGAGTAAAGAAATGGCTAGAATATAATTTTCGTTCGTGGGGAAGAGAAGAAAGGACTTTTGCTTTTATAAAGTCTATGGTCCACATCTCATTACACATCTTTACACAGAGAAAACATTTAACTTTTAAAAAGTCAGGGGGAAATAAGGGAAAAAACATCTTCCAGCTCCTGTGCGAAAGACTGGTCCTGATTTGGGAGCAGATGTGGAGAAAAAATAGTCAAACATCTGCAGAGATTTATAAATACTGCGTCCTGTACATCAGGTAAGATATACACAGTGCATATATACGCATCTGCAGAATTACACTGATAAAAGACATTTTTTGTTACGAATTCATTCAGCATTTAAGATTGCTGGATCTGAACTCTGTTCCAATTGATGACTGTCTAAACAGGTGATTCCCGAGACATGGAGAATAAGTTGAATTGGATACAAAATGGACGTTGTGACTCAAGACATTTCAACACAGCCACAGGCCCGACCAGGTTGGAGGGGCGAGAGAGAGCCTAGGATGTAGAGCATTTTGAAGAGCATTCCTACTCTCAACTCAGTATAGGAAAGAGTAAAATTGCTCATCTTCTCCCAATAGAAAGAGAACCTGCCCAAGGGGGTGCAAATACTGAACATCATAGAGGACGTTTTAACCCTTAAACTGCGGGAAAAAGTTTTTAAACGTTTGACCTGCTCCTTCAATTTTATGACCCTGCCTCTCAATACAGAGCCCGATCTCTCGCTCCTCTCTATTGTTCTGGGTTGGGAATATCTCAAAAGGGTTTTCTCTAATCCGGGAAAACCCAAGTTTAACAGGTTCCATCTTTACCCACACTCCGAGTTTTGACTGCCTTCGAACACGGTTTATTTTCTTTGTGATTAGTTATTTTTGTTACAAATCGAGATATATACATATTGTTTGGTATCAAAATAATCTAAAAACTGCTTAGAAAACGACTAAGAACTGAATATTGAATCAAAAATTATTATTAAGTAAATAAAAATCGGCAATGACATTTTCTATACACAAGTGGTTAAATTTCTCGACAATAACCGATGACCGAACCCTCAGGAAAAGGGTCTATCCGGATTATGAAGGTCTATATCTGCTACCACTGGCCTGTTCAAGAAGGCGCAGAGCAGCTCCCGCAGCTTAAGGGTTAAAAAGAAGAGCAATTATAAATACTAAAAGTCTATGGAGGCGGCAGTCGCTTTACTGACTCACTACCGCCAAGATCCGCTGTGTAAGTGTTAGATGTGCTCATATCATAGATAGTGTGGGGAAGCATACATCAATATGCTGAACGTGTGCTCTAGAGCATAAGAGATTGGTGTATGCCGTTGATAGGCTGAGAAATTTGGGCATGGGGAAGATATCGATGAAACATCTTGATGTATGTTACTTTTGCAAGGATGGGATCGTGTTGAAGATGCATTCGAAGGAGGATGTAAGCATTGCTTCCTCGCAGCACTTGGAGGACTAACATCAACAATCGGGGACTTCAACTGTTTTTAGCGCGCCCAATTAGGACGTGAAATATCTTCAGTGACTTGGGCATCCATGACTACAGCATGCTTCCTTGAAGGGTTTCTAGGTATTTGTTGTAATGGCACAAATAATTTTAAGGGTAAATCTCAAAGACTCTTTATTGAAAAAGATAAATTCTAGGAAAACAAAGAATACGTAATTGAAGAATTACAAATCATAAATACCTAGCACAGCTCGTCAGTAGTGGCGTTATTAAGTTTTGGTAGGTTTTTTCTCCCAAAGCAGCATAGCTTCACCTCACAGCAAATTAAGGAATATAACAAATTGCCAAATAAAACAATAAGCCTCATTAAAACTGAAGATAAAGTTATATTAAACACTCGAATCGATTAAAGATAACAAATTCTTTATATTGTCTATTATATTTCAAAACCTAAATATAGATCACCCAATAGTAGGGTGAAAATGCGGGTTCTGGCGCAGCTAAAAATAGAATTGATGATAAGATAAGATTGATCGATAAGATAAGATTGATCGATAAGATTGAAAGATAAGATAAGATTGATTGATAAGATCGATCGATAAGATAAGATTGATCGATAAGATTGATCGATAAGATAAGATTGATCGATAAGATCGCTCGATAAGATAAGATTGATAAGATTGCTCGATCGCCACCACTGCATCATCACCGCCATTTTGAAATAAAAGAGAAGTATTTCCATTTTTTGTTTATTGAACATGAATTTTTTTAACAAAACATAGTGGTCATTTTGAAATAAAAGAGAAGTATTTCCATTTTTTTGTTTATTGAACATGAATTTTTTTAACAAAACATAGTAGCCATTTTGAAATAAAAGAGAAGTATTTCCATTTTTTGTTTATTGAACATGAATTTTTTAACAAAACATAGTGAACATGTTAAAGATCGTTATAAGTAAGTAAGATATTATTAGGATATATGTTATATTGACACCATTTGGAAATTTTGGCATAGTTATTGAGTGCACAAACATATTGTTTATTTTTATGAGCAGGGAGACAGCAGGTGATTTTGGCAGAAAGGAGTTTAAGTGATGGGCAGTTGATATTAGTGACTGGTTTACGTAAAATTTTTTGAAGGTATAATGATTTTTCGAGTCCTTGACAGAAAATTTCATCATAATCATCGGTATATTTTCTGAGGATGGAATGCGAGTAGGGTAGATCACCATCATTGGGTTTGATTCCGTGAAAATTGAGTTCTAACCATAGGTTTTCTTTATTTTCTTGATAATATTTAGGAATTTTGAATATCCATGATTGGTGCGATTCTTTTCCATCTCCGATAGCAAGTTCACGAATAATGTAAATGCTTTTTCCTTTTTTTTTTAAAATATTTGCTTGAAAATCGATTATACAAGTCATTGTGAAAAAAGTTTACGAGGTTTTCAAGCCTGCGCCAGTGACTCTTTTCACGTGGGGGAGGTGAGGAAGTTTACGGGGTTTTCAGGCCCGCGCCAGTGACTTCCGTGAAAAAGTTTACGGGGTTTTCAGGCCCGCGCCAGTGACTTCCGTGAAAAAGTTTACGGGGTTTTCAGGCCCGCGCCAGTGACTCTTTCACTCAAGGTTTCAAGGGATAATTGAGCAATGTCGAAGCAACTTTCTTCGACGGATGGAGTACGCACCAATGATGGATATTGGTAAATTTTTTGGATGAGTTTTTGATGGAATAATAAGCTATCCTTTTTTCTTAGTAAGACTGTCGAGATTGAAACAAATTTTCTCCACTCATCAAAGTTAAGAGAGATTGATTGATTATGATTTTTGATGGTGATATGTTTTCTACCATAAATGACGCAAAATTTAATGGGGAATTTACAATATTTGGGTTTCACTCCAGAGGTAAACCAGTCACTGATATCATGCAACCTTTCAGTTAGATCATCAAGTTCATTAACACTTAGAGTAACTGAACATTTCGAAGCACAAGTACTGACAAAGTTTGCGGCCACTCCAGTTTCAGGTCTCCATCCAATAGTAACTGATTTAGTTCCAGTAGTATTTAAATAATATGTGGCAGGAAGGTAAAATTGCTTCACAACTATTTCACGTTTTTCACGTTTTTTTTGAGGGAAATAGGAAGATACAACACTAGGGTCAACCGGTCGTATTCGCCGTAACCGTCGTATTGGACGAATGGGGTTTCTGGGTTGACTTGCAAATATACGTTGTTCTAGTCGTCTTATCCGCTCCAATTGCTCCTGCTGTAGAGTCCTATACTTTCCCACATCACCCTCCCACGAACAGGATCTAATAGGTTGTATATCCGATGGTTGTTGTTGTTGCTCGTCTGAGTAAACTGCAGGTTCTTTCCAAACTGAAGGCTCTGTCGACCAGTCTATGGGCTCAACTGAAATAGCAACAGAAGAAGGGTTAGATATCAAGAAGTATTTCCGACTTGGAAGAAGATTATTTCTAACTTATCCAGAGGAAGAAGATTATGGTTAACCAGCTTCCTGAGGCTCAAAGTAGATATTTGAGTATTTCCGATTGTGGTAGATATTTGAGTATTTCTAAATTATCTAAAAGGAGAAGATTAGTAACCATAAATACCTTCATCCTTAGGCTTCCAATACGTTGAAGGTTGGAAAGGTGGGAGTTTGAATGATGATGGTTGATCTAGATGAGGTTGTTTTATAGGTGGCTCGTCTTCTTCTGCTTCTTCCCCCTCCCATTGCCGTTTTCGGTTTGAAGAAGATTCATCTAGATGAGCTTGTTTGATTGGTGGCTCATCCTCATCTTCTTCTCCATGCCAAGATCGTTTTGAGACGGTAGCGTCCCAGAACATTTCATCTCCACAATCCCGTTCCATATCTCTTTCACAACTAACACGTTTTCAGAGATTGCGTTTTGATTTATACTTATGACAACACTTTTTTGAGATGGGGTGACATCTACGTTTTTTTCTCCCAAACTCGAAGTTTGCATAATACATTCGGGTTATGAGACAATCATTTGAATTGGGGGAGGTGAAAAGTTTTAAGAAATTGTTTAGGGTTTTTCTAGTGGATTTATGGAGTACATAAAGACAGCAATATTCACCGCATAGATCAGATTGAAAATTTTGTAGTTGAATTTGATTAAATGAGCATGAGAATGTATTTAGGAAATTTATTATTGATTGGATAAAAGGTGGATATGCATAAGAATCAAAATATTCTGCATGTTTACGAGTTTTGATATGAATTGCGACCCAATGACTACCTGGTTTTGTTGAGGGGTCTAAATTAATAATATAGATTCCTATAGATGGTTTATTTGGTAATTTATCAGAGGGGAATACACCTCGAAAATGTCTTTTGGTGCGCTTATCAGAGGATAATAAATCATTGATTTGTTTTCCATTCATGATGTTAGTATAACATTTCTATCTTTATCGATTTCTATACAAGCATCATATTCTAAATATATTATACAGGTTATGGTGTTAGGAAGTGGATCATCAAAATGTGCTTCAATTCTAAGAGGACCTTGATTTGGAAGACTAGTATGATCTTCATGTCCAGATTGATCAGGCGTTAAATCAAATGCAAATATAGTGAATCCATTTAAAAATTTTTCATATGTTATTTGAATTCCTCTATCATTATTATGAATGCCTATACCTTTCATTAAGGAGTAGTAAGCTTCAGTGGCCATTTTTGTTTTGAAATCGGTAGTTATACCCCGTGAGGGAATTTGCAAATCGTTCATAAACAATGAGAAAAATGCTATGTTATAATGTCGGAAATTGAAGGGGTTGAGAGATGTTGAACCGGTAAAAGCAGTATTATCAACCATAGCAAAAATTAGAGTATTCGGTAATTTACCAAAGGAAAAATTATCTAAATTTATACTCCGACCTCCTGCGGAAATTGTTCGAGTTCTAATTTCACTTCTTTTATAAGGATAAAATGCATTACTTTTAAAGAGTCCGCCATTATGTACTAATGAGACATGTGGTTGCATTTGCACATGAGGAACTGATAGGTAAGCATCGAGTATTCTAATATTAGATGATGTATCATCATCTTCTAAGATGAAAAAACTAGGATCTGCTAAACTTAATTTGATACCTACGGCAACTTTTGGAATTAAGAGTCTCTCCTGATTAAAAATATCAATGTGCAGTTTTCCTACTAATTCGACTATTTTACTGTTGAGAAAAATTTCCTTTCTCTTTTTGAATCCATCACTCGTTATTGCATTGATATTAGTTCCACCATCTATAACCCACCCGTTACATAGTAAATGAGTTTCTGCAGCATCACTACCATAATTTAAAAGGGTTTCGAAATAGCTTCGATATTGATAATTTGTTTCAGCAACTGATACTAGTTTATCATTGAATGTGACACTGCATTGTTTAAACATTGAGTGTAATATATTATTAACAACACTCGGTTGCTTTGCATCACCAACAGTATAATTACCCCCTCCAGATTTGCATAACTGTACTTTAAGAATTAATGTTATTCCAGTTAAATCTAAATATGTTTCTCTCGCTTCAGGAATTGAAAATTCTATCGTTTGTGTAGCATCAAGCGATGTAGTAGGATTGTAATACACGTCTCGAATATTTAATATAGCTACTTGTGATTTTGGTTTCTCGAAAATATCTAACGATGAGGGCATTACAGGAGTGAAATCAGCCATTTTTTATGAGAAAATATCCTCCTTCACCCTACGCTTTCTCTTCTTTGAATGATTAACATTTCGTAAATTTGGCTTTTTTATTCTCTTTTTTAGTCTTCTATGCCCCCGATGAACAATTCTAAGACCTTCCCCACTTAGTTTTTTCAATTTCTCTTCAGTTTTTCTTTTCAAGTTCGAACCTGCTTCATGAATATTACTCATCAACGCTTCTTTTAATGGTTTAGTTCCGAGCTCTGCTAAAGTACCCACCCCAGCATTGAGAGCTTCTTTTCCTATAGCCTTAATCCCTTTATAAAAAAGAGGTTTGACAGAGGTAAAAAGAGGTTTGATAGATTTCCAAAGCCCGCTAAAAAATCCTCCTAAACCTCTTCCTCTCTGTACTTTAAAACTAGATCGATATAGTGGGCCTATTTCCCCACCAATCTGATTAAGATAATAATGTTCGTAGTAATGTCGCTCCATCGCGATTTGGATATGTACTAACTAACTTTTACAATACTAGTTCTTTTTAAAGTGTAATATTAGATAAGTTGGAGTGATACTGTTTGAAATATATATTTTTTCACCATGTTTATCTGTGATTAAAATTTCAATACTCTCAATTATATGTTTGTTCAAAGGGTAGTAGTAAATGGGGTGAAATTTATAATAACCTGCATCACCTACATTAATAATTCTTAAACATCGCGAATCTACATCACCTACTATCTGAGGTTCGATGATGTCTGTGTAAATAAAAATCATAGAATTTTTCTTTCTATCTTCCTCCAAAAATTCTACACTTCTTCTTTTAATTCTAGCTATTGAAGATTCTAAACTGATTGGATATTCTTCTTCTTTGTTCCTAATTGATTTTACAAGGGAATTGATTTCCTTTTCTATGATAAATTCAGCATTAGGAGTTAGATCAAGTACTTCTAATATTTCCAAAAATGATGAATATTCAGATGGGGGGATGGTGAAGGAATCAGAACCTATCTTTAAAGTTATAGAAGATTCTAGTTCTTTTAAAAAAACTTTCTTTGTGTCTTCATCTATCATTAATTTATCAATAATTTCATATACACTCGAATATCTTCCTGGAGGTATTGAAATAAATGAGCCGTCTGGTTTCTGAATCATTGTCTTTAAACATACCTCTCTCCTATTTCTTCTATTTTTATGTCCCTCACTATTTAAGACTCCTCCCACATATCCTTCCCTTAGCATCTTCATCCTCTCTAGTTTTCTTTTTGTGAAGTATTCGCGGAATACCTTAACTATTTCAGTTTCTATTGTAAACTTAGGTAGCTCATAAACCCGATTAACTTGATCAAGTAATTGTGTGAAAGAATGATATTGTCCAGGAGGGACATTGATAGGTACATCACCTTCTACCAAAACTTTTATTCCATCTTCATTTCCTAAAATTTTTTTCTTTTGATCATCTGTTACAGGTAATATATGAACAAGATCTTTAAATGTGTTAAAGTGCCCATGTGGTACTTCAATAGATGACCCATCATCTAACATTATGCTCACAGATGGACAGAGTGATTTCTTTTCAGGTTCTATAGATGGTATAAAGATTTCTGCTAAACCTACCACCCAATTTTCATCTAAATTGAGAGATTTGGATAGTTTGGTTGTAAAATGCGATATTGTATTATTAGGGAAGAATTTACCAGAGCTATCGCTCAGAAGAGTTACAAAAAAGGCAGTCATAATTTCCTTATTGAAGATTTCTTAACCCAAGAGTTAAAATCGTCCGAGTATCCTTTCCATTTAACATAATATTCGATACTGGACCCTTTCCCCCTACGTTTTAGTATTTTATCGATTTGAAATTCCATATCCTCTACTTCAACTTTAACCAATTCTGGTTCATAAAATTCCCCCTTAACTAATTCTCCATTCAAATCTATCAATTCATATGTGGGTAATGATCTATTATTAGACA
Organism: Pachydiplax longipennis; assembly: GCA_036926295.1. Classification (NCBI taxonomy): domain Eukaryota; kingdom Metazoa; phylum Arthropoda; class Insecta; order Odonata; family Libellulidae; genus Pachydiplax; species Pachydiplax longipennis. The sequence goes on from JAVFKF010000015.1 coordinate 43,243,476, forward strand.
CTTTACGAATTTGAAATATTTCTGTTGAATAATTGGGTGTGTAGCCCTTTGAAAAAGTATATCGCTCCTTACTTATTCTAACATGATCCCCAACGTGAAATTTTGGTGAATGATTTGAAATATATTTTTTTAAGTTTTTCCCAACTGTGAAAGCGTTAGCTTCTGTTACTTCAGAAGGTGCAATATCAATACTAGAATGATATGAATTGTTATAACTTGCTAATAATTCATCTAAAACCTTAGTGTAATTGAATGTATTAAAGGCAGAAAAATATTTATACATTTTCGTTTTAAGTGTTCTATTAAATCTCTCTACAATTGAAGCTTTAATTGTGGGGTCGTTGGTTTGATAAAATTTAATACCGTGATGAGTTAAGAATTTTTGAAATTCACTATTTACAAATTCTTTTCCCTTATCGGTTTGAATTTTTAACGGTTTTCTTTTACTAGTTTTGAAAATGGAATTAAAAGAGTTTATTATTTCCCTAGCAGTTTTAGTTTTTATCGCAATTGCCCATGCATATTTCGAAAAAACATCAATGACTGTTAGAATATATGCATACCCATCATTGTGTTCTTTAAGACTCCTCATATCATTTAAATCACATTGCCAAACTTCATCTATGTAACCGATTTCATAAAAGTTTCTATGAAAATTTTTTCGTAAAGGTTTATGTAATGTATAAGCGTTTTGTGAATCTAACCATTTTTGAATTTTTTTACGTGATACTTCCCCATCTAATGCTTTATATAATTTCTCTGTAGTTGAAAAACTTGCAGAGTGACTAGGATTATAATAAATTAAGGAGAGTATGGAATCCAATCTATCTTTTTTTGTTGTCTTTTTTTTCGCAAATTGAGACTTTGTTTTTTTCGAATCCTGCTGGATCTTCTCGGGAGATGTAAGTCTTTTTCGATTTTTTCTGCCATCTCTTCCGCCAGAGCTATTCTTTTCTCCATATCGCGCCATTTCTGTTCTTGCTCACTCCAATCTGTTTTAAGTTGTTTTGTAAAATACCGATTTTTAGGTTGTTCTGTATGTTTTGCGGAATAGTGCTGATTTTCAGGTTCTTTTTTCTCATCCTCCCTCAGCTTAATAGTTAATGGTGCTTTCCTTTGTGCGACAGTATCTAAATACCTATTCAATACAAATTGATAAAGATGCCATTTTTTAGCATCATCGATTCCTTTCTTGGATAATATCGATTGCATTTCATTATCCAGTCTAGAAAGTTGTTTACTACTCTTCTCTCTCTCATATTGATCATGGGATACTAAATACATTTTTTCTAAAGCCATTATTTACTAATAGCACTACCTATTATACTGCTAACTATAGGTAGAACAGCACCTAAAAGAGCACCAATGAAACCACCTTTTTGAATCAAAAACTTTCTTTTTCCTGCTAAAGATTTTAAATCTCTCACTTTTCTTATTGAATAGCGAAGTCTTTTCAATTTTTGTAATATCCTAGGGGTTAGTGGTAACTTCCTATCTAACACATTCGAGCAGCACTCGCATAATGCTTTAATAAGACTACTGTCCCCCTTTTTTAAGATTTCTACTCGCTCCTTCTTTTTAGCTTTTGCTAATTTATATAAATCATGCTTATTCTTGATTAAGTTAGCGAAAGCCTTTTTTTTTTTTTTCATTTTTACCATCTATTGGTGCATATACCGTTTTCAATTCACCTGGGAAAATATGTGTTCTAAAGCGAAAAAAATCAGGCGTTTCTTGTGAAAGATCTAACAACAAATAAGTAAAAGGCTTGGAAGTAACTTCTTTATATACCCTTTCCAATTCCTTCGAATTTTCGGGATGGACCTGTCTAGCTAAATACCTAAACTGTGATTTATCTCTAGGGTTTCGAAATATTACAATATATTTAGAATTTAAAGAAATATTACGAGATTGAGCGTTTTGAAAAAATATATTCTGCGTTATTAATATTATGGAAATATTGAAATGATGGGAGCCTCTGGTAAATAATTCGCTTACTTCCTTTGTGTAAGCATCATGCATTAAATCATCTATGATGAAAAGTGTTGGAGTTCCATCGAGATTCTTAAAGGTCGGTACTCCATTTCGAATTTCTACTCCACTTAAATTTGGCTCGCTTCCTTCGCTACAAAACCATATAATTTTTCTTATATCTCCATTTACTAGAGCAGGTAAATTTTGTAAAAATTTTAAGACAAAAGTTGTTTTACCACAACATGAAGGCCCTGCACAGATACATGTAAATGGATGTTTCCACTTCAATAAAGCTGCGTCCATGGATACTGATCAATGATCTGTTGTACACTTTTCGTAGCTAAATCAAAATGTATGCAAAAGCAAGTATCTGATCCACTTCTTTTCATGCTATTATTCCATTCGCAAGCAGTAAAATGCGTACCGCTCCTATTATTAACTAATTCGTTTTTTACGTGCATATATTTATCAAGGTATGACTCAAATATTTTTTTATGCGAGGGAATTAGCAAATAACCGTTTCTAGAGTAAAAACGCACAAATTTTTCCGGTACGATATAAAAATTTTCCGGTGTAATTGTCTCCTTATCCATTTCGCTTACGGATGCGGAATGATACAATTCAAAGTGCGCATCATGATTTTATTTCAACTCGTAGACCGCAAACTTCCTGTCTCTTGCACGACTAACATGTTAAAATGCGTTGCTAAATTGTGTAATGATATTTCTCAATGCTTCTAATATATTTCCACGATTATCTTTCGGGCATGTTAGACCAAATATTGAAAGATCTTTCACTCCTGCTTTAGTAACTACATTCTTAAATTCATTAAATTCGTAAAAGGTTTTATCGGATAAAAAGTATAGTGCTCCATTTACATATCTGAAAGCTGATTTCACTCCTGCAGGTATCCCTGGAAACGCTTTGTTCAACATTCCATATCGCATTGTATGAAATGTACACTCATTTAATTCTACTACATAATGATTACCATAAAGCACAAACGTTTTTCCTGGATACATATTAACAACTGCATTAATTGTGGCTCTGTCACTCAATCCTATAAATGATAAATTTTTAGGATATCCATAAACAAGTTTTAAATTTGGAAATGAAAAAAGGTAAATTGTTTTATTTGCGAATAAAGCAATTTCTCCCGAAGGTCTTTGATAAATAGCTGTAATATTTTTAAAGTCAGGCGGTAAAAAGTGTAACCAATCAGTAATAAGTAATGGTTGAATATTTTTAATTTCCATTCCACTATCAAGTTTTTCCACATCAATCATCCAAACCCATTTTTCGTAGAATATGTACATGTATTGATTTACGATTAAATATAAATTTATGTCTAATTCGCATAACTCTGGTTTCGGATCATCTAGATCTGATTGACTCCTTTCATTAAAATCATCATTATCTTCTTCATCATTATTATCATCATCTGTTTCTGTATGTATCGGCTTACCATACAAGCTTTGAATTGCTAAAATATCATCTTCATGCAAATCTAAAAATGCTTTTGAATAATAAGGAAACATAATCGAGTTCTCATCTCGTGAATGTGCTATACCTAACGCATGTCCGATTTCATGAACTAAGACCGTAAACATATTAATTTGACCTTCTAAAGTTTTATTATCATTTTTATCATACCATTGTTCATCTTCATCCATATGAATTTCTATATGGGTTTGGGTTTCAGACGGAAATTCTGCATGTGCTAAAGTTCCACCTGCTCCATCTAAAGAGCTCAAACATATTATTGATTTATTTACTTGATACCTATGCACTCCTCGTTTGTTTGATATTAGAATATCTGGTGATTTCCGATCATGTTGGAAAGTAATACTCGTATATTTACCCCACAAGTTAAATGCCTCAGCAGTCAATTTTAAAACTTGTTCACTAGCACCATAATAATGCCATTTGATATTTGTTTTCTCCCACTTAACACTCACAGTCTCAAATTTTGAAATATCATCAGAAACCCCACATCTCGGTGTATTTATCAACTCCATAGTTTCACTATTTAACTCCCCATCAACGTTTAAACCGAAATTCTCTTGAAATCTCATGATACCAATCTTCAACCTATTTGAGGTGTCTCCTTTCATTAATTCCCCTCCCTCTTTAACGTAACCATAATTATACAAATAATCCAGAACGCAATCTGCTTTCTCGTCTTCGATTTCCTCTTCCATCAAATGAATGCAATGCGAGCACAAGTATAAACCCGCGAAGCAATATAATAAAAGCAATTTACCCATGATTGCTTCAAGGTTGAGCAGCAAATGATTAAAAATAGATATGCATCCTATTTTTCTAGGGAGGGATTTCATCACCCCTTATCCTCTTTTTCGATCTTTCATCCTCATCATTCCTTCTCTTTTTTGAAATTTTATAATGTCCCCATGCTAGAGTATTAACCCCATCTTCTGTTACATATCTTTTATCATCATTGCTGCTGAGACCAAGCTTATTTACTGCTACAGTCTTTATCTGATGTTTTCGGGATCTAATTTGGTACATTTCCCGATATAGCTGTGAGTTATTAAGCAAACAACTCTCATAATCCTCAAAAGTCAATGATTTACTTATCACAGATTTAGAAACTCCTTTTGCACGTTTCTCCTCAATCCCATCATCCTTTTTGTAAGAGTACAGTTTACTCCTTAATCCTACAAAATGAGTTATGATCCTCCCTCCTACTTCATCCTTAAACTTTCCTATAACTTTATTATTTTGATTTGAATAACAAATGTGGTTTTTGGGGTAATTTGATGTGTCATACATATTTATATCACTCATCATATCACAATAAAAATCCTCAGTTCCCACTTCAATTATAAAAGAATCAGTATCTGTGTAAAGCAAGTTCATGTGACTCCCATATTTTGGTTTTAATTTTCCATAAAAAAATTCATACATTAACGTTTTACTAACATCTAGAACTGCTTGTCCAATATAAATAGGTTTATTAAATGTAATAGATTCATCAGCTAAGTGAACAGCAACTAAATTTTCAGAAAATATAGTTCGATCTAGAAAATTTGGTTTGGAAATCAGTTTATCTAATCGTTTTGGGTTAGAAACCAATTCCAACTTCATTCTTTTTCGAACGTTTTCCATCGTTTTTCCGAAAACTGCATTATTCATTAATTTGAAAAAATCCTTCTCAAAGTCGTTCTTTGCTAATTTTCTTTTCTCGGAATTCAATTCAATGTATGACCTCATCCATGGGGATTGATCAAATGTAAGAACTCTGTGAACTTTCTTCAATTTCAACCCATGTGAGATCGCCTGCTTTAAAGCTCTATAGTGGATAACATATTTCATCTTATTATCTAAAGTGAGTAAAAGTTTCTTATGTTGACCAGTAGGAGGAGTTTTATTTTCTGGACAAAATGGCAAATCTGAATGTAATTCATGAATATTACTAGGATATTCCAAATCAACCTCTAATATAGCCCCCTTTGATGCATCATTAGGAAGGCTCATAAAATCAAAGTTGTTGTCTACCCATTCAAAATTTCCTCTGGGAAGTGGTTGAGAAAGAGCCCATCCATAGAGATTGTTCGCGTCCAAATACATTATGAAATTTGAGTCGGAATGTGAATCAAAATTTTTCATATATTTATTATTAGCACTTGCATACCGCTTTGAACACTGACTTATTCCTCCCCGTATCCCATTCTCAACCATCATAAGCATGTCATAGTCCGTTAATAATTCAAGTTCAATTTCCACGTACTTTAACATAGCGTCAAAAGTAAGACCAGGTGCAGTATAATACCATGCAGCATCCAAACCGTAGGTCTCTTGGCACATATTTCTGAAATTTTCAAAAACATCCGCCAAGAGCACAACATCAGTTTTTAAATACAAATCTGAATATTGACCTATTGATTCGCATTTAAATTCATCCCACATAACTCGAGCAAAAGCATACTCCTCATCACTCACCGTCTCCTGTGTTAAGTGACTGAAGAATTTTTCTTTGGATGGTAATCTATCCTCTTCTAATTTTTCCCACGAATCAATATATTCATATGGGAATATTCCCTTGCGAGTAACCAAATCTAACTTATTTCCAAAAACCTCAGCAGCATGTATAAATTTCTCTTTAGGCAAATTTTGAGCTAGACGTGATAGTGATGAGGACATGAATCTAAATGTATCAATAAATCTGATAGAAAATTTTGAACTAATAAATTTTGAAAAAGAAATATATTTCTCCTCAGAATTGGGTATGCAGTTGATTCTCTTTTGATCATATCCCAAATGCGGAATGATCAAATGAGAATCATATCCCGAAAGATTATGTAAAAATATTGGAATGAAATTAGGTAATTTGCAATTTAAATTACATGCTGCATGAGCAGCCCCTCTAAATTTTCCTGAAATATGACAGTGGTCACGCACTCTATCATCTCCTAGTTCTCGATTACAAATAGAGCATTCAACTGCTAATTTAAAAATTTCTTCTTCTTCCTTATCTAATTTCATTGGTATTTCATTTTCATAAATCTTTTCCACCATCTCTGCAACCTCTTTGATTTTACTTAGAAAAACCTCTACTGCATCATGACCTCGATAGAGGAAAGGTTCAAATTTTCTTCCATCTGATGCCACAAGATAAAAACAAAATGAGAATGGGATGTGATTTTGAGTGAATTTACTATATGAATTATCCGGGGAAGGATTGCAATTTTCAATTGGTAGCAAAATGCATTCGAAATCAGCGTAAATAACAAATGGCAATTTTTTCACATTGGAAAAATTTTTAAATTTTATCCATTTGTCCTCCTCATTGGGGAGGATGGCTCTCGCAATTGACTTGTCATTACAAAACATTTTATGACTCAAAAGCTTCTCTTTACTGTAAAAATGTGAAAAACATCTCTTGCAAATTTCAATTCTACCCTTGTGCTTCAGTACTTGATTGCTGACTAATCTTTCAAAATTTTTTATCCAGCAATAATGATTTTTTTCACCATCTGTTATAAATAACAAATCTCTATGATCTTCTAATTCTTTAACAACAACTTTTAGTGGGAAAACATAATTCTTATCATCTAGGCCAAAAACATTGATGGAAATTTTATTCACTCTTTCAAACTTGGAAATATCAACTAATTTTACTGGATAATTCACACAATTCCAATCATACCTAATTTCATGATTTTTGTAGTGTGAAACGCGATCAGCATCCCTCCTCACAAATTTTGATAAAATCGCATATTTAAAACAAAAATTATCATTGTTTCGCACATTAATCACGGATTTAGTATGTTTAATTCTCTCTGGTAATTCAATAAAACTCGATGCTCTCAATGGATTAAACTCATTTATTCTCAATTCTAGACCTTTTATCTCATGCAAACTCCAGCCTGATTCTTTTGCACTATGTTCAGACTTTTCCTTCATTAACTTGCTATATAAATTTTCTAACACTACGCTTAAATCGCTATTATCGAAAACTGCAACATTTCTAGTTTTAAAATTTCTCTCTTCCACCTTTTTATCCTTTATATATTTCGCAATTATATATAAATTGATCTTTAAAGCAATGTGACGGTTTAGTTCTTCCCTAACCTTATTAATTATTTTTTCTGTACAAATTTCCAAAAATGAAATAAAGTCTTTATGTACTCCATTTCCACTCACCCAAAAAGTTTTCAGTCTTCCACCTGCCGACGATTCAAGTTCTACAATGTCACTTTCATCCTCCATTCTAAAAAATAAGATTTCCGAATTGCTCACTACAAAGTATTTCAATCGACTGATAAAAGTTTAACATTATTTTCAGATTTATAACTTACCTTCCAGTTAAAATATAATCCAATCTTCTCAGCATAACCTCCATGTTTGTGTGCACACTCATGCGTTAAAACTGAAGACTTTTCGCAAGTTAAAAAAGCTCAATATATAGTCAACCAGCTTCCTGTCAAAGTAGATATTTGAGTATTTCCAATTGCGGTAGTGAGGTTATAAATTATCTTTACGAATATTCTAGAAAATGGAGAAGATTAGTAACCACAATCTGCTATGGAAATACCTTTTCAAGCGGAAGAAGGTGGTCAAATATCAAGAAGTATTTCCGACTTGGAAGAAGATTATTTCTAACTTATCCAGAGGAAGAAGATTATGGTTAACCAGCTTCCTGAGGCTCAAAGTAGATATTTGAGTATTTCCGATTGTGGTAGATATTTAAGTATTTCTAAATTATCTAAAAGGAGAAGATTAGTAACCACAATCTGCTATGGAAATACCTTTTTTTTCGAAAATATCCACTTCTAGAAAAAATCATTTCTTGATATTAAATCCATATAAATACTAGTCCTCACAATGGCTATAACATACACTTCAACGGGTGAGTTGACACAACCAACACCGCATCTACAACATGAGTAGGAGGAGCAGCAGCAGTAGCAGCAGTAGCAGCAGCAGCATTGAGGAGCTGGAGGTGGAAACCACCAGCACCAAGCGTAGAAGCGGAAAACTGGAGGGAGAAACTAGCACCAAGCGAAGCAGCGGAAAACTGGAGGAAGAAACTAGCACCAAGCGAAGCAGCGGAAAACTGGAGGGAGAAACTAGCACTGGCGTTAAACGAATCAAAGTTAGGGATGATGTGAGTATAACATTATTATTTTTTTATTTCTTTTATTTCTCTTTCTCTATTCAAAGCGTCGCTCAAATTTAGATCTGCATCTCTGTTTTAGATGATTACATTTTTTGAAGAAGATGCATTCTCTTTGTCTAGTTAATCTGTCATGAGGAGATGCCTATTTTCGATGATGGTGAAAATAATTCATCTCAAGGTCCCTCGAGAGATGCATTTTTAATATTTTCAGAAGATGCCCTTTCAATTAATTTTTTAGGTAATTTAAATCTTCACTTTCTTTTACATGTTCAAAATATCATCTGCTAAATTTTCCATAACTTTTATTCCATCTTTATTCCCTAATTTTTTCTTCACCTAGATTTTTAAACGATTTCAGATTTATGAAGATGATGATGACTGTGATGCAGAATGTTTGATTCATAAAAATTGTGCGCATAACATTCTCAAATGTCTATGCGATATATGTTGGGAAGATGAAAATGTTTGTGATCAGTAAAACTGAGACAATTTTTTTTATTTTGACAATAAAAATTAATTACAAAATCTTTTTATTTATCTTTATAGATAATGACCAAACTCCGAAAAAAACTTGTTCTTCGCTTCCTTAAGAAAGAAGATTTGGAAGAAGGTGAATATGTGATTGAACAATTAGCACGCATGAAAACGAAGTATGGATATGGAGTGGTTGCTAGTATATCAGCGGGGAGGATTTTTATACCATCATTTTATAATTTTAATGATGATGATTGTGTAGAATATAACAAAATAATAGACAAAAACATGTATCTTCTGAAGAAGGATGACAGAATAATTTTAGAAATAAAAGATGTGATTTGAAAATGTTCTCTTTTTTTATCAGAACACCCTCTATGCGAGAAGTGTGGATACTTCCACAAAGATCAATGTATGGACGATTTCCTTTGTGAAACGTGCGGACTGTTGGGAAAAATAGACATGCATCGATGTACTCCAGCAGGTGAATGTGAAATGTGTAAGATAAAGAAATGTGTATGAGATATTATTGATATCTAACCAATCAACATTTTTTCTAGGCAATTGTGAGATGCATATGACATGCGTTCATAACCTGATTGAGTGTCAATGCTTCAAGTGTTGGAACCAACCAGCTCAATGTCCTTATTTTTTTCAATAAAATTATTTTGACATATTTAACATTCTTATTTCCCCAAAGCTCAGTTAGCTCAGTCGGTAGAGCATTAGGCCTTTAACCTAATGGTCCAGGGTTCGAGTCCCTGACTGGGCTTATTCATACTTACTTAAGAACAAAAAAATCTTTGTTCTTAAGTAAGTATGAATTTTCATTTTTCAAAAATAACTTATTTCAAAATGGCGGCGGTGATCTAATACAGCGGTGGTGGCGATCGAGCAATCTTATCAATCTTATCTTATCGAGCGATCTTATCGATCAATCTTATCTTATCGATCAATCTTATCGATCAATCTTATCTTATCGATCGATCTTATCAATCAATCTTATCTTATCTTTCAATCTTATCGATCAATCTTATCTTATCGATCAATCTTATCTTATCATCAATTCTATTTTTAGCTGCGCCAGAACCCGCATTTTCACCCTACTCCCAATCCATCTACCTTCTTTGTCTTAATATCAAACAAGAGCATATATTGATTTTGCATATCTCTAATTAGCATGAGTAATCATACTTCATACTAAAAAAAGAATTCAAAAAGGATATCATCTATTTTTCCAGCTATGTGAATTCTGCTGAAATTTCCATCCAAATCATGAAGATTGTGCACCGGACAATCTATGCGAAAAATGTGGCCTCTTCTTTAAAGCAATAAAACCACATAGCTGTGTTCCTACTAGCAAATGCAGCCTTCAACTCCATTTTTGAACATAACTTAACCAATGTTTTGAATGATGGGAACAGCCGGCACAAAGCCCATATTATTTATAAAATAGAAAAATATTTTAAATATAATCATCTTTTATTCCAGCCTCATTTATACCATGGAATGAACTGGTTTTATTATGAATACCATCCCGAGGCTTGCATTTATTCATACTGCATACCCGGGACGAAATTCCTTACGAGTGGAGAAAAATTATTACATTGGGGAATTCATAAAATGTATCAAAAAATCTACTTTTTACCAACAACACCGATTTCATATTGAGAATTAAATTTGAAAACTCCTAATACCGTGTATTTGAGCATCAAAAATGATGTTGAATGTTGTTGGGGAGGAGGCGAGTTTCTCCGGCTTTGAAGATACTAATGGAAAGGTGGAGAGATTTCTCCTGAGACATGCTTCACCTGTATGCAGGTTATCCAAATCCAAAGAAGCAACACCCTATGATTTGGCTGGATGTTTAGGACATTGTGAGTCCAACATTTTGGGGCTTTATACCAAGGAGGATTGAAGTCGATAGTGTTGACGGTCCCTTGGATGGATGGATGGATGGACCTCCAGTATTAGGACCACAACCTCCTAAGTCAGTATTTTACACCGATCATCAACAATCTTCAATAAAATATACAAAGACTAGAGTCAATCCTACGTCTTTGTGCTATTAAATTCATACTGCAAATGGAAAAAGTAACAATTTATCAGAAAATGTAAAGAAGAAAAAAAGGAATGAAATGTCAACTTTCACAAATCTTTCATTTCATATCCTTGCCCTGCGTCGGGCCCTGCGCGTTGGGGTAGGGGCCGGCGTTGGCATCGACCGCGGAAAATCGAAAGCCAAACATTTTTTTGATTTGATTAGTTGAGAAATAATGCATTGGGTTGTCCACCATTGATAGTTCCTCCAGAGTTATAATTTGCGAAATTTATGACAACTTTATAAGACAAGGAGCGCTCTGTCCTTCCCTAAGGAAGTCTCAAGGAAGATTTATCATTGGGACTAAAATCAATATCGTTATACAGTTTTTGAATTCCCAATGAATGATTCCTTGCTTAGATTTAAATTCTGAGAATAAATGACCAGCTTCTTCAGAACTGAAGGAGGTTTTTATGGTAAACTTATAACAGTAATGCTGTTTTTGGATGGAAAATATTCGGGGTAGCATAAATTTTTAATTAGTTTGCAACAGATGGAGACTGAGGAAGTTGATTGCTAGTTCTCTATTTTTGGAGGGAAACATATTTGGTGAAATTTTAGCAGGCGTTCATAGCAGAAAGCAAATAACGCATATGAAGAACCCAATTTACATAGGTACATACCTCCTGCATTCGCTTAGGCCATCCAAAGAAATCAGCTGTGGCAGAGCATTGTCTCCAAATGGACCACAGAATGGACTTCGCTAACCCCAAACGTCTGTGTTCGACCAAGGGATATTGGGACCGAAGGAAGCCATAGAGATCCTGCTGAATGAGGATAATATCAACAGGGACGAAGGATTCACGCTCAGCAGGACTTAGGACTTCTTGATCCTCAAGAGACTGGCGGCGAATGACTCTATTGGCCCACGAACAGCCAATCCCAGCCCAGAGCCCTGAAAGTGAAAGGCACTGTGCCCACCTCTCCTCCAATGGAGTAGAGGCTTAACCTTTCGCTCTACCCGGATTTGCCCCAAACAAGTGAAAGAATAAAAATCTGGGATTATATAGCTACCACCTCTAACAACTCGACACCTCTACCCTGAGGATGGAGACCGAGTGGGTCTTCGAAACGTCGGCGGATCAGCCATCGTTAACCTGCGAGATTGCCCGAGAACAACTTCGACATTGTATCCAGCAGGAAAGCACAAAGTCGTTCAAAAGTGAAGAAAGAGTTCGCTAAATCGTACAACCTCTTCTGAAATTAGTAATCTCCGTACACACTCTTCCTAAATTAGTCATTGGATGCACCACCCGGCTATACCGCTCAGCCATCACCTCTCTTAAACGCTCGGCCACCGATTCCAGAGAAAAATAGCTATGCTAAATATCTTATCAATCCCACATCCATATTGTGACGAAATAGCATAAAGGCTATTGTTATTTTGAATTGTTTTATTTTTGTGTATGATTATTAAAAAAGGATTATATTGTGTTGTGCATTAGTTTTTATTTTGATGAAGTGGCGTGTGGTGGCACTCTGGTCACAGAGGGCAAAAATATAAGCGAGGTGACCGTAAGAGGAAGGGGGGATCTTTCCATTTCGCTATCGAGGTGCAGCACTTCACCCCGGAGGAAATAACCGTGGAGAAGGTGGACGAACACTAGGTGATCGAAGGAAGGCACGAGAAGGAGACGGCCGAGACAGCGGGGAACCTGAGGCCACGGAAGAAATCGCCGAGAAGGAGGAAGATAGCGCGTTTAAGCAAGCACCGTCACTGCCTGTGTAGTGGATTCTTGTGGTTTTTATGTGTCAATAAAGAAAACCGTCACAATACTTGTGACGACTTTGTAAATATTTGTAAATATAACATCATACTGTTTATGACGACTTGTAATATGTAAATATATGTAGGTTAAAAAAATTATATCCAAAATATCTTTTATTCCACCCCATCTACCACCCTTACCAGCCAATCGATATTATCATTCGTTCAATCTTATCTATTACTGATCAAAATACTGAATGCGCCAGAATCCCCATTTTCTATCTAATAGCGTATTTTGTCAGTGCTTCCAAAAGTGCTACCATTCTGCGTGATAGAGAGCTATCGAATTTAATCGAAAGTTAGGATGATATCGGCGATTTTTTTACCATGTATGGTAAGAGACTAGTCACAATAGGGGATCAAAATCAGTCGATTTCCCCAATATTTTGCGAATGGAAAAGATTTTTGATCGTGAACAAAGTCTTGATCAGGATAATGGATAACATACAGAATAAGGAGCAGGATGTAGAAAAATGTTACGATTATCAAAGACCAGACCTTTTATGCAACCCCTTCGTTGTCGACTATCATCGATTTAAGCTAGAAATATATCAGTTTGGAAGCTCTAATCCAGAGTCACCCGGTTGCTTGTGCGATTCCCTGGGGCTGGTTTAGTATCCAGGTAAACTTCCTCTGTGATAACCATAGCAGTCCCTGGTCCAAACACCTCTTAAACTGCTGGTCTTTGATGCTGGGTTTAAAAACCTTGTAAACCATGACTTGCCTCATAGATTTTCAAGCTGACGTCTGCAAAACTCGTTGCGGGAAATCCAAATACGCAATCAGAGAACTCGCTATTGGAGATAGTGAACTGAATTGTTCCCAATCGTGGCTACTCAAATGTAATAGCGAGCAGTTTAAGGAGCACAATTACTATACGAGCGGATCTAGAGGGATGAAGATCGCAAGTATTGCATTCAACGACGTATGGAATCTGCCAACCACATCGATCATGACTACTGCATTCAACAACCTGCAACATGCACCAACTACACCGATCACCACTATTAGCTATTTGAATCCCCATAGTGGTGCGATTATGTCAAAGAAAATTTCTGGCTTGATAATGACTTTCACGCCATCAAAGACACCAATGGGGATCTTTATTTTTATCACTATTTACATTATCTCGCGAAAATGATGAAAGTGGTTACGGAGGGGAATAAACCGAATACATGAAAAAAGATGTATTTGAAGGAATACCTAATCGAAAATATTAACCGAATTAAAACCAAGTTTGGTATTGGGGTAAGTTCCAATAACTTCGCTTGGATGAATATTCATACCAGTGAATTACAAATTTGAAGATTAACATTGCAAAGTTTATTTACCAACTAAAAACATTTATATTAAAAAATATGAGAACGATAAATTAGTTCTTAGCGTCATCATAGTATTCTTGCGAATAAAAGACCCTGAGATCCTTCTGAGAGTAGCTCATCCTTCTGCAATAGACATCATAGGTATCTAGGAAGATCATTTAGCGTCATGCCAATGTATATGATGCTGCAAAATTTGATACCATAATATATAGAAGAAAATATACCATAGGTGTTTTGCGTGAAAAGTTTGTGAGATAGCCAGATGCAGAGAATGTATAAAAACACTTTTCCGATGCATCCAATGGGCAAAGATGAAATTGAAGTGCTCAGGAATTCCAGCATCTGTTGTGTATGTGGTAAAATATTGGAATATGGTCACGTGAAGGATCAGGATAGCACAACTGAGAAACATAGACATGAAACACTCAATCACAGCAATATCTTCTTCGAATTCCCCTCAGAAGAGGTTACGAAAATGTAGGATATGAAATATATAAAGATAAAACAGTATTTGAAGTGCAGACCTTTAAAAAGATGGACACCTGCCATCTGAGTGACTGACAAATGGAAGATTTTTCAGGATCAGTCTTTGTATTATTAAGTAGGCCAATATTCAATAGGAGGACTCCCCAGTGATTTCTGATATCTTTAATGCATTACTTATGACCGCCCTTATCAGCATACGCAAGTGACAGATGACAATTATATTGACATGACTATCAGAGAGAGAAAAATATCCTACAAAGTCGAAACATGAAAATTGCAATCAAACGATACTCAACACAACTCTATCGGAGACAATAAAGATCGAGACTTCCGTGAGAGATCGCATCATTTGATCAAGCACAACGGTGATTTCCCCTCCCAAGTGTATTAATCCTTTGGAAAATTTAAGAGACTGTTGTCACCTCCCTAAAGAAGTGTTTCATAGCTCGTTAAGTAATGAGAAAATTCCAGATGAATAGTATAATTATTGCAGGAGAATATGAGAGTAGTTTAGATGGTAATAGCAGTTGGTATCGTCATGGTAAGGGACAAGTCTTCAGCTTTGGTGTTTGATGCCCCGCTGAAACATATGAGGATTTTCTTAAAGTGCAGACTGTGGAATGTGTATTTACGATAGAAAAAGGTGTTTGGGGGTGTTATTACTTTGTGAATCAAACGATATAGATGGATTAAAATATTTTTTCGAAACATTCAACGACAGAAATCACTCTTACCAAATCGTTCAAGTGATTCTCCATATATGTTCGGTGAGTTAATTCTGCGCAGGATTTTTAAGACATTCCTGCCGACTCCTGGAGAGGTTATGTTTGGAGGTTGACATGTAAATCAAATAATATGCACAATGACTCTCGATTGAGCCCAATGTCTAGATTTCCGCTAGACTTGAGTGTTCCTTAAAAAATTTCCTCTACACAATAAGGATCCGTACACTGTTCACTGTATCATTCTCAAATTGGCATTATCCTTGGGTTTCAAGTTGAAAACAAAACACAGACATTTCGAATTTAATCAATCCTCCTGTAAGAAATCCTATATATAATTAAATTTTGATACAAGCAGTTTATTCTGTTACTGAGAGTTTCTCCACCAGCATACGGTAACAACTGGCTGCGATTACAATGCATGCGCATTCACAGAGTTCCTTTCGCTGAATAATTGGAAATCGACAGTTTTCTTCTGAATAAAACTCCTTCTGAGAGTACCTCATCCTCCAGCGATAGATAATAGCCACTAGGAATGTAAGTTAGCATCGTAATATTGTCAAACGATGTTGCACGTTATGATCCCATAATTTATAGAGCGAAAGATGTCTAGTTTTTTTCTTATAATTTAAGTGTGTGATATTGCGCGATACGTTTACAGCGTAGAAGATAAAATATGCATGCGCAGAGAGAAAATATCTTGAAAGTTTAATAATATCTTCTTCTGGTATGACGGTAGTGAAGAGTTGGGAGATTATAATGTCCAATATGACGATAACAGAACTGGTACATAAAACAGCAGCACAAAATAATTTCGATATCAATTTTGCAAAATCCTTTCAAAAGTGGATCCAAATGGAGTATGTACGAAAGGAAATACTTAAAATCAGAATTTGAAGTGTAGAAGTTCATGAAAATAGATATATGCCATCTCAGTGATCCCGTTATTAAAATTATGAGAGTCCTTAGAATTTATGTGATCATAAGTGTTTCAATAATCATTTAGAAGAATTTTAAGACATTTATGATCATGATTATTGCCTATATGACGATCGTCCGATTCAAAAAAGACATGGAACACGACCACGAATATTATGGAACCGATAAGTGTAGACCATCAACTGCAATAAGGCATTTGTTATCACATGTAACGGATAACCATGATTGTGGAATCAAAATACTATAAATGCAACATATACCATCCATGAAATGAGATTGTGTAGGTGTAGAGAGTGACCAAAGATGGTGGATAATTTGATCGCACAAAATAAAGAGCATAAGATGTATTATTTGATTCTATTCCAACAGAAGTGTGTGATATTGCGCGACAAGTCCACAGAATGTATACAACCAAAATTCCAATGCATCCACTGAATGAAAAAATCTTAATTGTTTAATAATGTCATATGGCATATCAGTAGTGAAGTATTGGATCGTAATGTTACATATGAAGATCACAGAGCTGGGAAATGTAGGTGTGTAGCACAAGATATTTACGATATGAATTTTCATTCAAAATCCTTTCGAAATTGGATCTAAACGGAGTATGTATGAAAGGAGATAATCATGAACCAGCATTTGAAATGTTGAAGTTCAAGGAAATGGATGCACACCATCTCAGTGATCTCGTAATTGAAGATTCTGAGAGTGCTTTGAATTTGCGTGATGATAAGTATATTCAGTAATCATTCAGATGAACTTCCTGGGAATTTTGATCATGATTATCTCATTAATAGGATCGCGAGATTCAGCAACGGCATCGAGAACCTCATCAAACAGATTACGAATATTGTGGAACCGATAGCCATAGACCATTTACAACAATAAGGCATTTTGCACCATATGGAACGGATCACCATGATTGTGGAATCAAGATACAATAAATTCAATATGCACCATCCATGAAATATGATTGTACAGTTATTCTGATTAATCTATGAATTCAGCTACAAGCTGATCCGTAGGGTTACTCTGGATAATTAATATGGATTTTACGGTGTGACTGCTATTGACCAAAATACTTCAGGTGAAAGGCTCTTCGTTGAAAATCAGCTGTATTAAATTCTGTGACATGAGAATCACTCCCAACCATTTATAGAGAAGAGCATTGGAAGTTGAGAACAAGTTATGAAGCAAGAGGCAGTTATCAATATTTAAACAGGTTGCACCATGATATTCTATGTCTTCATGTGGTGTACAGGTAATAAGGAGTTGGGAGAATATAATGTCAAATATGTCGATAACAGAACTGGTACATGTAACTACCGCACAAAATAATCACGGCATCAATTTTGCAAAATCCTTTCAATAGAAGATCTAAATGGAGTATGTATGAAAATAATGTTAAAATCAAAATCATCAGATTTTATCATGGAGCTGAATTAATGCACGTTGAAGAGATGCGGTTTAACTGAAATATCACTCCCGAGGTTACCACCTAATATGGACTTTGTATTTCGCCATACAACCTTTACTTCTTCAAAAAATGGAACACTATATGATTATAACTTGTTTGTGTAATCTCTAAGAAGAGCACATTTCGATTCAAACATTCATCATAAGATATAATAACTTTCCACCATCCTACATCGACGCTGTGTGTGACCACAAAAGATTCGTAACAAATGTTAATGAATTAGGTCTCCATGAGATGCATTTGTTCAAGTTTAACTTACGTTGAATAGGATCTGTCTACCTGTGGAAGTGGAACATCCCCTCCGACGCGCTCTTGACACTCCAAATCTAACACACGATCAAGAAAGAGCTCCCTGAGGTAAGGCAACATTTCATCCGACAATAATAAGTGGCTTCTCTAAGCACAGGTGTGCATGAACATGTGAATGAAGAGCTGTCCAAACCGTGACTGCTGTTCTTCAGAGAAACGCGACTTCAAAGGACGGAAGTCCTAATCTGAACAGAAGGGGAGGAAGGAAATGGGATGAGAGTATCCGAAAGCTGTTGCGATTGGACGCTCTGGAAGCGTTTGCAGTCAACCGATACTCTATATCATGTTTTTATTTTTAAACTTAAAAATAAAAGTTAGAATACGTTTCATAGGATCATAACCAACCGAAAGAACAAGAACCGAAATTGCTAAGTATTTGATTTTGGTTTTCATTTCATACGGTCTATCTGATGCCTTTCAAGAGTATAAATTCATTTATTTACTTTTGTGTCGGTCAATCAGGTTGTGAGAATACAAGATTCGTGATGAAAATAATGAAAAATGAAAAATTCAATATACAGTTAACCCTCACATAGCGCGGACTCACATAAAGCGATTTCTTTAAGACGCGGTCAAAGTTTAGAAGCCAATTTCACATAGTGCGACGGCTTTTCTCGGTAAGACGCGGTTTCAAAAGTTACAATGGGAACAAAGTTGAAGTCCCGTCCGATAGTTATTCGCTAAGTTGTAACTATGTAGTAGCCGGCCGACGCCTACCGCTTGAGGGTAAAGGAATGCGACAGAAAATAGATGATAATTTGTCGAAGAGAAGCAGATACAACTCATGTGATCTCACAACTCACAGTTGGAAATAAACATTGTATGTCTCAGATCAGTCGGAGGACGAAGGACCCATTATAGGCTATTGGGAGGCAGTATATTTATTTATTATTATTACAAAAAACCGTCGCAGATAGACGTCATGTCAGGTGGCAACGTTTATACGGTACAGCTTTATACACGCTATCTAATACATAAACAATACAAATATAAAGTTATATACAAAATAGAGTCCGTAATGTAATCTACAGCATGCACACACTACATCAACTATTACACTAAAATAATTCAATTCACAAATATATACACAAATATGATATAACATTTAAATACTTATTTAGATCATTGCAACAACATGAACATAATGAGGAGACACACAGTATATTTTGGTGTGTGACGAGGGAAGAAAACTTTCAGATTATGTATCCTGAGGACCATTTTCGCATATATATTGCCTTATTTTGCGAACTCTCAAAAAATATTTATTATTGATGACTTAACGCATAAACGTTTCAACGATGAAGTGAGTAAATTATTCACTGCTAGTTTACCGTATAAAAATACTTATTACGCAATCACTCAGACTCAGCAACGCAAGACTCAGCAACACATTTCCTGAAGATATTCCGTTAATATGCTCTGAAATGACAGTGTTGAGTTTTGTGACATTGCACTACGAAAAGATAGATACGTCATCGCGAATTACGTAATGCTTTGATTAAGGCTAGGCTACAGGTTCTAAAACAGGAGTGTTAAACAGACCTTATCAAGTGTCTGTGAGAGTGTTCCTTGAATACGCTAAACGGTAAAATAAAAATTACACCGACCTCTTAAATAAACCTGACCTCACGTCTGAAATAGAATTCTCCCGCTTTCCACTGTTTCCTGTGGTTGAAGTCTTAATGTCGCAAGAACCAGTTCGTTCCGTAAGTTTCGAATGAGTGGATATGTTGCTGATTAGAAAAAAGTCGCTGGGGACTGCGCCAGCAAGGATAAAATTGCAAGAGATTGCACCGCAAGAGACAGTCGGGGGCTAGAGGGGACAGTAGAATTCGGCGGCGGTGACTAGCAGTATGGGAAGTATGCCAAGAGAATCGAGATGCCAATTACAGTCAATGGAAGTATTCTAATGTTATCCACAAACCTACGCGGTTCGCGACTTTACGCAAAATAAAAATTTGAGCGGTTCGGGAAATGATTTGGATATATTCAGGTTTTGAATGATTGTATAACCATGGTATTTGAAAGTAGAAGACCAGAAAAGCTGCCAATAATTAAAGATAAGCTCGTAAAGATGAACTTTTGCTTCAAAATGAATCTCTACAGCCAGCGGTTTAGTGAGGAAAAAGACGGAATGCTCGTAACTTCATAGAGGCGAGTAAGTAAAAAACGTATACCGTAGTTTCCTTACCGAAGAAAAAGGAGGAAACTTTCTGAAGGGTGGAACGGCGAATTAACTAAGCGATGTAACGGACATGCTTGATTTTCAACGAAGAAATGAAACACAAAAGATAGACAGTATTAGATAGTATTTAGTAGATAGATAGATATATAGTATTTAGATGCACACATTAATTTTGATATTTGGACAATTAACTTTTTCCGCCTTGCTTCGAACTTTTAGGACAGAAGGGAAAAGAACCACAAAGTCTGTGCGTCTAATTAGCCTGATATTTCAAACTTTGCCAATCACCTCCTAAAAATGAGGACATTCTAGATTCGCCCCTGTCACATAACGCTTAAAAATATTAAATTGTAAAAGTGAGAACTAATGCAATATTGTGAATGAACTGGAAGCTGATAATCACGATTTGCTATCGAAATCCGGGTCATTTTGTTCATTGTGGTATCGTGAACGTTAAAATTACTACAGTGGACTTATTTTCTTTATTTGTTTATGTGTACCAACCATCGACGTGAGTTAGAATAAAACATAGGTTTTCAATAAGAAAATTAATGACGCAGAAGTTATCATTTACCGTCAATCGGATTTCTTTTGGGAAAAGGAATGACTATGCTTTATATATAAAGGTGGTTGGTTGATGGGAAAATAACAGCGCGGATTGACGGCTGAGTAAAAAATTGTTTGAGGAATTATTGGTTCACTAGGAAAGGAACGAATATAAGGAGATTAATAAAGATGAGTGAAGAAGAGAAATCCGAGAATCTACAAAGTTGTCCCATGAAAGACTAGGATAGAAAATAAATGGGAACTACAAATACAAGCGACTTAGTTGTGGCGAAAATATTGTATCACCGATATGCATTAGATGTTTTAAAGATAACATTGCTTTCATATACACAGAGAAATAAAAGGGAAAGAAAAATTTGATGAGAACTACACCACCAAACTAAACATATTCTCGAAGAACTGTTATATAAAATTCATATTTCAGGGAACAGGTATATGAAAATTTTAATAGCGTGTCTGCTTCATCAAACGGCTTCTGTGACAGTTATTATTAGTATCTCTATAATGAGCACCCATCAAGCGAGGAAACTAAATTAGAAATCATTCTCAGTTACCCGAAAATGCTGGATAAGGATACCAGAAACTCGCACCGTCAGATGAGAAAGAAGGGGAAACGAGTGGAAAGAAAATGGTATAAAATTGGCAGAAAGAAAGAAAGGGCGGAAATGAGGGAAATAAAAGAAGAAAGGTCCACGATGATGAACGCAACAGAAGAAACCGAAAGTGGAGATGAAAATTTGATTACGGGGATAAAGCTAGAGGGTAAATAAAAGTGAAATGTGGAGGACAGGTCGTATGAGACGATATCGCTGACACAGATTTTCATATTTTCGCATCTACTGTGTCACTGAGTCTACAAATGAATACGGTGTGGTCATCAAATCGCGCCTGCAATTTATGGGCCATAACGAATACTACTGAGCGGTAAAACCACCACACTTTCCCTATAAAATCCATACTTTTCACGTGATTCAGGTATATTTGTCCTTGGGAAAAATATAAAAGCAAGATATTTCTTGAACCGCACGCATTATTCCTTTACGACCATGAGCACTAGGCAGCTGATTATTTTTTACATTCAACAGTCTCCATTACCTCCTTTGCATAAACAGTATCTTCTGGATCCAAGTCTCCTCCGATAATTTCTCGGTATATTCCTTCTTTTCCTTGCTTTTTGTTTTTTATGTATAAGACTACAATCTTTTTCTTCTGTACATAAAATTCATTTTTGAAATGATTTTTAATTGCACTGCTTCGTTCTTAATTTCTTTAGCTTTCATTGTACTCTAGAGGCCTGCTTTCATCGAAGATTAATGATGACAGCAACGTGAAACCTTTGTTTAATTTTACAATAGAGAATCTTACTATGGCATTGGAAACTATGAAATGTATAAACGTGGGTGAACCTATTCTTCCCATAGTCAATCTTTTAGAGTATTCGTTGATAATACTCTCTTTGAATTAAAATAATCTGAATGTTGAGTGATTTGGAAACTATTAAGATTCTTAAAAAAAATTTTAATTTTGTTCCAACAGCATCTTTATGATGTATTTTAATTTAATCTTTTCGCAAAATAATGAAATCTTCAAGAATCTAGGATGTACCAATTATTTGCATATTTAATTATGAAACTTCGTTGGTCTGGAAGTTATGGTATCAACTATTACGGTATACAGAGACGCAGGATTCTGTTACAACTGTATTCATAGGTGATTCAAAAGATTCAGCCGTGTTAAGGTAAGACAAAAGGTGTTGGCCCATGAGACCTCTGATCCTTCGATAATTGGCTGAAATTCTGCATTATTTCCTCCAACCCATCGAGATAACTTCCACATCATTCTACTTACTTCCTCCTATTTTGATAAAATCTAAATAAGCGTTCCCACCGAATTATTCTTAGTAGATATCGATTATTCGAAATACGTAGTTAAGAAATTTCATGGAAAATCATCGACCGAGACTGGAAATGGAGACTTAGGAGACTGGAAATACTATTATTTTGGGTAAAGAATCCAACTAATGAATTTCTTCTAAGGATTCCCGATGCCATAGAGGATTTTAATCGTGATAGTTGCTCTATCAACTTATTTTTTATCGAATCACATAGTCTTATATTGGGATCTCACGAGTCTAGCTTTCATAACCAGTTGTTTAGACAAGGGCTTATTGATCCAACGATTGAACTGTTCATTGGTTATTTAATCGTCCAAAAAAGCTACTCGATTATCAAACTAGGATTCTTTCTGCCACAGATATTAGAATCACGGACATAATTATGAGAAAGGAAATCAGCCCTATATTCAACGGAAAAACCCTTTAAAGGTTTAATCCACTAGCTTAAGCGAAAGTTGCCACTCGCATTTTTCTGAGGGAATTTTCTCTATGCATTTTTATGGTATAATACCCGGACAGGAAACTTTGCAACGTATCAAACTAATGATCCGAGCTCTATGTTTAAAAGATTGAGTTAAATTTCATGTAATACCAGAACATAGAATAATCAGTTATTTCATTCGTGTCATAAGAATATGTAAAACGAAATTGGTGTTGTATTAGCGAATTACTATATGTCTTAAACATAAAACTGCTGGGTAAATATCTGGTCTAGGGAGATAAATAGAAATTTGAATAGAATCCTTTTAAATTAACTAAAAAAAACGAATTTTGGAATCCTAGAAATTCAATCTTGAATTTTATTTAGTAAGTTCAATAATTATATGATTTTTTGGAGGAGATAATCTTATACTACTACCATTTTCCTATTTTTCTTATGATTCAATATATGTAATTCGGTAGAAAAAATTTAAGCTTGTAAAACAGGTTCAGCGTTTCGAATTTAAGCGATAGTTAACTGTAAAAGAATGCTCTCTTTTATGCCCATTTTCCCACATAATCTTTAAAAGTATCTAATGTGCATTAAATCTTGATTCATTCACCCAATTTCGACTATATACAAAACGGTTTCAAGGTTCCCAAACAATCTGCCGCCTTTTCGGGTCAGACTCTTTCGCTACATTTCCTTGTTTCGGTCGAAAGAGGCGGTTTTGTTTTCAGGAGAAGTATGTGAGCGATAGCATTGGCATTGGGCTGAAAATGGTAGAGAGAGTAATGTATAGGGGTCTGAGAATGAAGGCTTTTCTTATCTCCATAATCCTCAAGGTTCTAGCACCGACGTTCAACTCCAACAATAAATTGCTTTCCTGCCCGCTGGACGTGTTACAATGTTTCCCTCCCAAATGCAATTTTATTCTATCCATGCTCTTTAATACAAAGGTCTCTTCCCTTCCGTTAGTAAATGCATCATCGTGTCAATACAATAAAACTCATGATTATATCTGAACGAATACTATCTTAAAACAAGATAAAAATAAAATGAATCTTCTCAAGCGATGTCTGGCGGTAATCTCTTCTAAAAATCAATTAAAGGAAGCAATATATGATTTTTGCAACAGCACAAAATAAATAAAAGTTAACGGGGATTGCGTATAGAAGTATTCATTAGTAAATTGCTTTACTTGATGGAATGTTAACTAGTTAATTCTCAATCATTGCTCAAAATAATAATAAAAGGCTTAATCACTGGGCAGAACTCCACATTTGTCAATACACGACATGTTTCCATCCTATTAAACATTGAATACGATCCCACCTAAACCCCTTCTCTGCTGCTCATTACAATGTTGAGAGCACTACACCCGTCCGACTGAGGTACTAATTACCAATTACACCTGCATTCCCAATTACCTGTTTACCTCTTTTCCTTCTCCTCCCTATACCTCTATATATTGTCTCTCAACCAACATCCCAGCCTGATGATGGTGTTTTAACGTCTAAAGCGATTGGTCCTTTTATTTGTCATATTGCACTGTGCGAATAATCCATTGCTTGTTTTATTGCTAAGAAAAATAAACAACGCGCAATTTAAGAAAATATTATTTGGTCCCTTAATTTATTAATTCATAAAATCACTTCTTAAATAATTAATTGACATGCTTCAGAAGTACGCTTATTTAAAAGCAGATTCAATAAATTTATTAGGTTCAAATATATTATTTCATGAATACTATACATTTAGAAAACAGATAATATCATGACTTTCTTAAGTCAGTGTTAATGTTGCTAGTGCCTGAGTGTTTCCTTAATGATCATATATATATATATATATATATATATATATATATATATATATATATATATATATATATATATATATATATATAATATCTTTGTTCCGATTTGCGACAATTGCCGAGATACTGATTGGGAATGGAAGTAGGTTGCTGGAGATTTTAAGCCAATTTAATCAAAATCAACTTGCGAATTTCTCAATTCCTCAATCTTCTGCAACGGAGACTCAGCTTTTTTCAAAATTCATGCATCCGAGAAAATTTTATATATTTAAGACGAATTTACGCTTCTATTTGAAGTTACTTTCCCATTTTCTAACGACCATCTTTAACAATACAATTTGAGTATGACAAATGAAGGGAAGCTGGGAATAATAAAATGTTCCTAGCAAAGGAAAATTTTTCCTCTGTTTTCAAGTAAAATTCATGAAAAAATAAAATTCATGAAAACCTTTCCGACGCTGTGTGTTATTCAAAAAAATATAATATGAATAAAGCACTAGGACAAAAAGTAGTTACTCCCATCTGCAGCATTAAAATTGATGAAATATTAACGTAAAGATATGAAATAATGTGGAAGGAACAGCAAATTTACTACCTCAATGGGATTTCAACAGACTTTGTCACCGAATGCACACATCGCTTTAGTGACCGATGCGTAAAATTTTATCTGAAGACAAAAATTGACGAATTTGAACGCAATTTTTAAACGCTTTTTTCTGAGAAATGGCTAGAAGTTGACCAATACAAAATAGACTTGTTATAAAGGTGAGCCACAGAAGCTATCCTCAAAGCCCAGTATATTCGCTTTTTGCATTTTCTTTTAAGGTTCCCTTGCTAGATGGAATTAAATGAAATGATTATCTTGTTAGAGACAAGTGCGATAATTAAGTTAATTCTGTTTTTCAGGAAGCGTATTCCAAACCTTTCTCGCCGTTAAAAGGGCATAGTAGTATTGCTAATGATCAAATAACTTAAGTTTGAAAGTTTTACGGTTCTACGGGTAGCAGGTTGTAGGCCAGGAGGCAATGGCGTGTTGCAACATAATATATGACCTGATTTTGCTGTATGCCGTTATTCATTGGTTTGTGAAATGCTTATGCAACCTGATAAACCAAGTGTAACACTGCTTCCAGCTTCATTTTAACCGCTAGCTGTCCAGGGAATAAAAAAAAACTGTTGGGTACCAGAATGAGAGTAAGATATTAAAAAAAGAAGCGAGAAAAAAGAAGAGAACTTCTGTAGGAAGTGCCTCCGGACGGGCGAAGGAGAAGTATAAAAAAAACGTCACACGCATTATCTTGGCGTCAGCTTCCGCCATACGTCACTCTAAGACCCACTTACACATCGGTTTTCTCCAAAGAATCAAATGCAAAACCAGCTAAGCCAAAGGCATAGGATGTCCGTGAAGCAGTGGATCTAATTTTAAGATTAATTTTAGTTAATCCGACTAGTAATCTATGCAGTACTTATTCCGCTTGACAACTATGAAGTCGGAATTATTATCTAGTCAAAGGACACCGATATGGAAATCGAAAGAAATTCAAAAGTGTAAATTAAAAGTAAAGAATGCTTTCGACGGAGTAAATTAAGTAGTAATTGGTCTATTTGTAATTCTTAAAAAACATTTCAATCTAGCAAGGAATTTATTGGAATACCTGTCAAATATAACTAACTTGTCTAGCTTTTCCGTTTGGGGATGGTTCAAGATTTGCAAACATCGTTGAATTCTTTGCAAGTTGGTTTTGAAAATTCGCCTAGCTAATGACCGAAGAAGTACACAGGAAAGAAACAGTTAAGATTTCGTGATGTTAAATCTAAAATTCTACATAATTATTGGAAAAGAGAGTATGTAAACTGAAACAGTATTGCGTCTTCTCTATCTATTTATAAACGACGGTAAATCTTTCGGCTAGATAAGAGGAATTGTATTGTATATTTATAATAATGAAGAGATTAGCGCTAAAAATTCACCCTCTTATGAAATAAAAGTTTGATTTTTTTCCTCCTTTAAAATTCCGATATTTGGGAAGGTAATTATTAAAAGTAAACGGTATGATAGAAAGGTAGTGACTAACGATTAGCGGAAGAATCGTCCAATACATTCGCATTTATCTAAACCAATAACTACGTCCGAATCAGCCATGATTCCAATACCTTCACCGTGAGGACCTTCTTTAATCGTAAGGAAAATTCGGGTATCTGGATTGATGTCGTCCGCAGCGTACATCAGAGAGAAAAGAAAATTTCCAGGTGTAGGTCTTACTGAAAAAAAGAATCTCAAAAATTCATCGGAATAAAATCTACAATGTTAGCAATTTTCAAGAGGTTAATTGGTAAATCTGAGAAAGTTCTTACGGTTAGGTGTCTTCTCAAACGCTCTATACTTTAACCCACACTAACACTTACTCCTGGGCGCATACATTCGCTAATGGTGGTGCTCCGATGAATCAGCCGATAGGGGGGAAGGGGGGGATTTGAGGGGATATTCTATAAAGCCCTAAGAAGTGGACCCTCCAGGCCGTTGTGACGTGCTATAGGGTTCACCTCTATGCCTAGAGGGCCCCCTGCCACAACTTCAAGGACAAGCTCCGACCTCATAGACAGAAAGAACGAGCAGGTGAGAAGTGAGTGCTTAGTTACCTCACCCCTGCAGTAGAAGGTGAAAGAAAGGCCCCTGAAATAGATGCCTGCGTCTGTAGGCCTAAGAGAAGGCTAGGATTGTGAGGAATGCCTTCCCCACGCCCCCTACAGAGCAGGTGTTTAATACATTTATGGTACCCTTTTTAATAAAGTTACTGCCAACAGCTGACAAACTTTTTGCAGCATTTAATATGATCTGGATGCCAAATTCAGTGTTTAAGTTGAGAGATAAAGAAATTATTGAACGTAAAATTATTTATTATTTATCTTGATGGCTAAATTCTCGTATTTGTAAAATGCAGAGGATAATTATATCAGAGTTGGGAACTAGAGCTTAGGTGTTACGATTTAGAAGGTAACTATAATTAAAGACGCAACACCTGCGTGAATATCTTCTTAAATAAAGATTTTCATATATATCAGGGCTTTAATTATCTGAACATAGAGGAAACTGAGCACTTACGTCAAATTCAGGGGCTGTTGATGCTGAATTTTCCTATAATAAAAGAGAATATACTCATGAATAGAGATTTCCCCCAATAAAATCTTTAATCTTTCTATGATTATCATAAAAGAGTAATATGTTTTAACAAATTCCAAGTGACTAGTTAAACTATCTATATACGTGAGAGTATAAATTTTGTAGTATATACTAAATAAAGCATGTTTTAAAATAACATATATAGTGTCAGTTAAATAACACAGGTTAAGAGTGATTCAACGGTGTTGCGCGATTATTGTAGTTGCACAATTCCTTTCTCTGTGAATTTGACAGTTCACAAAGCTACCTAAAATCCCAAATAACGCCACAAAGACATCTGCAAATTTCAAGTGGAATAGGTTTTAAAGGTTTCAGAGGACAGGTTACCATTTTTGCTTCAATATTCAATGTTATGTAAACGATTGCTCTAACTCGAAGCCAAAACATCATTGTGTCAAAAATGAATATAGTTGTAATATTCTCAGTGAGGTACACCAAAGGAATCTTGGTTTGGTAATTTAAACACGAATTCCTGTGTTTGCTACCCAAGGCATATATAACCATTGGTCCCAGCACACGTTATAGATTTTCTAGTCAGACACTTTCGAGGAAAATTATACTAAGTGGATGAAAGCATTAGGAAATAAGAGATGTGTACTTTGTGAAAAAGGATTTTCCCAAGAAATAATTTAGCTCAGAGATTTATTACAGGTCATTTTTGTGAGAAAAATATACAGCCCTAAAAAAGTATACTTTCAATCTAATTTTTCTAAAAGAAATTCTTTTGAAATACAAATCAAATTTGCATGGGTTATTTAATGTAAGAACACCAATAAACAAAACTCGTTTAATAATCAAAATGGCTGCAATTAACTGTAGTAAAAAAATCATCTTTATTATAAATTTGAAACAAATAGGTAGCAGATACCAATGATAAGCAAGGGACATAAGAAGAGCGAACTCCTGTTAGGGAATTTTACGAGTAATAAACAGACAAAGCCTTTAGTGTTTCGAATCGGATATTTGCGTATAAGATTTGGAGTGAAGACTGATTTTTCAATTTATTAGAAGTAAAAAAATCACTGTAAATCTGTAGAAGATCACTGAAGAAATGAAAAATCACTTCTATTAGAAGTGACAATTCACTGTAAAACATGGGGTAAAAACTTGTCACATTTACGTGTAGCAAACCTTCACATCCTTATATATTGATTTACGGACTCTCTTATGCATACCTAAACGTGCCTTAAATGATAATAAGTAAACGATACTAGTAGATTCAAACCCAATGAATGGTCTATTGGCAGACAAGAGGAGGAACTAGCACAACAATAAATGCGATGTTCGCCGTGTTTGTTTGCGAAAATTAGAAGGAACCAAAACCTCAGAATAGCCTCGAAGGTCAGCAAAAACAGGGCTATTTCTGTATCTAATGTCTTAACAATGAAAGGAACGGAGAGCCATCTGTCCTTGGGATAATAGCGAAGTCGTTTTCCTAAAATGTAAATGTATGCTTCACTATACTCTCACTTTCATTGAATGTAAACAAAGCCATTGAGAACAGTGCATTGCGTCTTAGAGGAAATGAATAAGAGGAAAAGTGACTGGCAGGAGATACCAAAAGAGAACAAAAGGAACGAAGAAATATTCTAAATGTTGCCGAAGAGGTAAACGCGTATAAAATTGTTTCCTTATTAAGCCTATTAAGTTTCCGTAATTATCTCTGGTTCTAATGTTTCATGACAAGTGTTCATTCATTTATTTTTTCTGAAACGAATTCATATACGTTAACTGTTGTACGAGAAGTATTGAACACATAATGTATTTTTTGCCAGCCGAGATTTCGTGTTGTCCGTTTTAATATCACATGGTTTCATCTCTATTTCTCACTCACTTGGTTAACAAACGAAAATGCAGCGAGCGAAGTTTTAAGTTTCAACAAAAAACTGTTTTATCGAAAGGTGAAATTCAAAAGAGAAACACTCTTGACAACTCACCCCTTGCGGTTCTCCGGTTAGCCTTGTTCCTGCTCATTACTCTTCAGTGCCCTTACATAATCACACAGGAGTAAGTCCCAAGTAATAGAAGTGTCGAGAAGGGAAGGATGTCATGTTCTGGAAAAATAGAAACTCCAAATTAATTCATTGGTGGAAATAATTTGGGATGTTATTTTATTCTGCATGTGTAAGAGCGCTCAATTGCCAATTATGATGATTCAAATTAAGATTTTGGTTAAGATTATATTCAACAATATCCTATTCCACATCGTAAATATCATAGTGGAATATTTTTATGCTTTATTCAATAAATTTAAGTCAACACGAAGATCATAGAGAAAACATAGTAATACTTCTAATAAATGCTACATCTGACAAGCGCAAAGAGAAATCATGAAATGAAACTGGAAATGACAAAGGAAGATCCTTTGCGAAAATTGTGAATTAGATCGAATGTTCATTTACAATCACCGCATTACAATGAAACAATTTCTGGTATTTATTCTTTCAATTCGATTTAGCTGAAATCTTAGCCAAAAGTAACTTTAAATTATCATTTCCTGAAAGCAAACCTATGAAAGTAAGATTTAGAAACCCAATTATTGCAAATTAGTAAGATTCCAAAAATTACGAATCAGCTGCATGCTATACTTGAATCGATAATCAAAATGAAGGTAAATGTGATAATGTTTAAAGATCAGGAATTTAATTCTTCAATTAAAATTCAATTTCTGTAAAAATATCCGTTTATACTATTTACTAATAATCTCCAAAATAGTCCTGTAATTGTATTAATATTATCACATCAACGGGAAGAAATTAATTAAATACTGTAGATCTCAGATTAAATTTAACATACAGTCTTAGTACAGTTTGCTCATTCACAAAATAGAAGAAACTATATTAGAATTTGATAAATCATAACAAGGAAATACATACTTCTAACTGTAATATTTAAAATAATGAAATAATAGACGTTTATATGGAAGGAAATTTCCAAATCCAGTTGTAATTACACTACAACAATGCTACTGAAATATCTCATGTGCGTTATCTTTAAGTTACAGAATTGCAATATCTAAGAACAAAACTAAAACCATTACCGCAAAAAATAAACAATTCCTGATTGGTAATTGATCAGCGTAGAAGTCTTGAGATAACACTCCTACAACCTTGAATTAATTTTTAATTAAGGCTTACGTTAAAGTAGTCATCTATGGCAAATGTACTGATGAATCCAATTTCCAAATATCCGTTACGAATTCAGTCGACTGTATGCACTGAAACCAGCAATATTTCTGTTAAATAATATCCGAGACTCAAATTGGGTTCAACATGATAATTGAAAAAACCCAAAACAGCATGCCACTTCTCTCTTGCACGGCGGTACCGAGATCAATCCAGATATTCATCAAAGAAACCGCCCTGCAAGTAGGAGTTACGAGTTCAAGGTCTTTCTGCCTCAGTCTTTCTTCCATTTCTTTCATAACTACCGAGATCGTCTACATTACACTACTCATCGGTGATAAAAAAATGTACATCGTAAATTACAAGATGGCGTCCTTTGATGTTGAACTCCGATATAATTACGTACTAAAAAAATAGTTCCCAATCGAAGTTAATTATAGAATCCAGATTGAGTCCGAATTGGAATCGAATATCTAGAAGGGGAATATTGAACTTGATTTAATTGATAAATTAATGAAAAGTTAATCTGAAATTCAAATGTAGATTTACATTTAAATAGCGGTCGGTCCCAATTCTCTGCTCATCCTGGGAATAACATTCCTGAAAATTATTCTGCGCCTAAATACAGCAAATTTCTAAAGAGTAAATGTGGTATTGGAAATGATTTGAAACATTATTTTGAGGCCTCCGTCATATAAGGTCTTCAGAAATTAAGAGTCGCTGTTTTAATTCTTAAATATCAGTTTTGGCCAAAAATGGGATGAAAAAATAAATTTATCTAACTGGAAATCATTGAACGATAAAAGATAGTAAGAAAATAACTTAAAATGAGTAACATCCAGACGTCGGTTTCATATAGGTATTACGAGTGTTGCGTCATAAAAAATATATTCACCAAAGACATTCACATGAATAACAATATCAAAATCAATAACATCAATAGTTGCCCTTATAAATTAGAAGTAACTGAACTAAGATAAATAACATTCACTTATCTTACTTACCCAAGCTGAAGAAATTTCATGGATGGACCACGCATGCCTTGATGCAAGAAATCGACTAACTTTCTCTTAGTTTTCGATTAATCATGAAATGATTTTTAAAAGTTACAATAATAGAACGTTAAGATTTGAATACTCTTAGCGATTGGTCAATTCAAATCCACTGCACTTCGAGAGATTCAAACCCTAACGGATGGTTCGAAAAAATCTCCGTTACGTCTAAACCAAGCGAAGTCTCAAAATTAATGAAAGGTTTGAACTCAAAATCAACGGTTGAACAAAACCATTAGATCTGATTGGTCGCCGCTGTTACTTTTTCGGTCACCCCCCCTCACAGCCCCCTATCGAAGAAAGTTGTAATTTCAATCATCATACTTAGTGATGATTAAATTAAAATTACGTTAGTATAAAATAGTTAGTACTGAATTTTAAAATTTTTGGAAACTTAAACAACTTAAACGCTGATTGTTTTTATTTCACGTATACTTTTTGCATCCCCAGATGCGGTGTAATTTGCACTAATACTCGTTTAGCTACTATCTATTTAACAAAAGCATACCGAGATACCTCAAATTCACTAATGATGTTATATTAAATTAAAATTAAAAGAGGGATAGTATTTATTAAAAACGTTACGTACCTCAACGTTACGTACCTCAACGTTACGGACGTATATTTTTAACTATAGAGCAACTTAACGTAACAATATTATTGTAAGAAAGGCAATAACGATCTTCTTATTCAGGGTAGAGGTTAAGTTTGTACGTCATATAGTAAACTATGAAATTAAATCTAAGATGTAAACATAATTAATTCCAAGCCATTACACCGAATATTTCTATAAGTTATATTCGAAATAATCAATGACTCCTTAAACTTTATTTCAGAAATTTTAGGACAAATTTATTACCCGGAGCCTAAAAAACTCATCATATATCGTGGATGTCGCAAACAAGTTATTTTATCGAAGGCTAAAAACAAATATGTAAAACTTCGACTCCATTCAATGATACATAAATGTAAATATATATTTGAAACGTTAAAAATGAAAATAAATCCCTAATAGTTTATACTACGGAGGCCTTATTGAGAAGAATTAATTTCTTTTCTATGTAGATTATTCACTATCCTTCCCCTTACATCTGTCTTTTGAATATTCAGATAATGGCCCATTTTGAATAAGGAGGAATCTTACAAGGCAAAATGACAGGGGAGGTATTTTACGTTCTTTCGTTATCAATGAACCTGAAAATGTCCAAGTTATGACCTTCTGAAATACATCAACAGCAATACACTGGAAGCAGCATTTTGGCGTTTGGTATAGAATACGAGCTCACAATTTTTTAGAACTTCTATTCGCAAGAAAAACGCTCACTTAGAATAAAAAGAAAAACACATGGTTTATCAATATTACTGCTAAATAATAGGTAATGATAAATATAATGAGGGTTATGGATTGCAGTAACAACATATCACAGTAGTATATACTAAATGTAACTTACAAAGGCCTTAATTTAAAAAATATTTACAGCTTTCTATGAATTTTTGGAAGGAATGAGGCTTACCAGGTCAGGTTAAGAGTAAGATACTTTTCCCTTGCTTTTCTCACTGAGCCAGAACGTTATGCTTGTCATGAAGAACAAGAACAATGAAACTATGAAAAACGCTAGTCTAAACGCTAAAATCAATTTGATACAATGCTAAATGTAGCAATGAGATAATCTTGAAACCATACTTGAAGTAATTCTGGATTCGTCAGTTTTCTTTTTGTACAGAAATATTATATTTATATCCCCCCAAAATTATGGCAATGACAGTATGATATATACTGAGGTGTGAGTGATTCTTGACCATTTTAGTAATCTCATCCCTTTGTCAATGGATGATAAGAAAACTTTTATGTTACAATACACTTGTATGGACACTTCCCATTTGCAGCATTAAGACTGTGAGGAAAGCAACAGAAAGCTAACTCATCCCTCTTATCGCTTGGTAAGCCTCAATTCCTCTCAAAAGAATTGCGTAGCTTAAAGTGGAAGTTCTTCCTAGTCTTTAAAAAAATAAGTTAACAAGGGACCTCAATGCAAGGCATTTAGCTATAAGGTGAAAGAATTGTGAACCGAAAATAATAGCAAATTACCATGAGTTATTCTGTGCCCTTAAACTAGCTTAAAATTACATTAATAACATTTTCCAAGCTGAAATTGAGATTTTGAAATTAACTACAGAGTTCAAAATTAAATTCATATCAGTATAATCTTCACATTTCCCTATATTCACTCTGCAAGTGAAATAAATCACAATACTCGCCTACCTACTTAGAATTATATTACTTACCTTCCATATAATGCCGGCTGAATATGTGAAAATACATCAAGAACCATCAGTCTCCGACTAAAATCCATCCATTTTGGTTTCGATGGAATATTGACACTGTTGAGTTCTAGACTTAGCATTTCGCACACACAATGCAGATTCGTGTCAACACTTGCCTTCATAAGAACTCCAAATAAAGAAATGAATATTCAACCGAAGACTTCACAGCAGTACACTTGGACGCACTCTTCGAAGTCACCGATCGTACATCTGAGTTTCTAATGCACAAACACAACTTTATCGTGATACTTCACATACACTCACAGCACACGCTAAACTTTAGACTTCTAAAAAAACTTACCGATGATAAATAATTAAGATTGAAGTTCATGAAAGGATGATCATTCTCTTCTCGTGGAGGTAACGAGGTCTTAACGTGTTTCCGCCTTTTCGAAATGAATTATGGTATAGAAAATTCTGAATAGCGAAA
Organism: Pachydiplax longipennis; assembly: GCA_036926295.1. Lineage (NCBI taxonomy): Eukaryota > Metazoa > Arthropoda > Insecta > Odonata > Libellulidae > Pachydiplax > Pachydiplax longipennis. The sequence goes on from JAVFKF010000015.1 coordinate 43,278,687, forward strand.
CGTTTGCTTCCCGCCACATGGCCTTCGTTTCTCTCAGTTCTTTGTCTCGCAAGTGGAATGTGCTCAAGATGGTTCCATTTACATTTTTCCTGCGAAGTTAAAATACAACCAAAGCAGAAATGCAGTTTGTCTAGTGTATGTACTAGCGTTACATTCAGTGATTTCCTTGAAAAGCGTGAGTGAGACGTGAGTGAACCGTAGTATTACGGTGTGTGTTGTGTATTACTTTTTCCGAGTATGTAGTACATGGAATGGAATCGTTAACACGAAATTATTCTTCACCACCTTTAAAATTTTTGTACGGGAGAAGCTAATGTATGTGTAATCTATTAAATATTATATTAAATTGTAAATGTTATGTAAATGTTATCTTAGATATGACATTAATGAGGGTTTATATACATGTAACTTTTTATAATGAAATATTTAATAAGAAATTGTATGATATGTGTAATGTATAACAATATTTGTTGTTGATAGTGTTTTATATGATGATCTGACTTGTCCTATATATGTTTTCCATGTCATCGGACCAATAAAAATATTATTTTTATTATGAATAAGTCTGAGGTTATAGGTGAGTGGAAGCTTTAAAAGGGGATTTCTTTGCACGGACAGATGACTCTCCGTTCCTTTGACTGTTAAGACATTAGCTAAAGAAATAGCCTTGTTTTCGCTGACCTTCGAGTCTATTCTAAGGTTCAGTTTCTTTCTAATTTTCGTCAACAAACACGGTAAAAACCACATTTATTGTTGAGCTAGTTCCTCCTCCTGTCTGTCCACAGACCATTCATTGGGTTTGAATCTAGTATCGTTTACTTATTATCATTTGCGACAAGTTTTGATATGCAGAAGAGTGTCCACAAATATTAAATAATATTTAAGGATGTGAAGGTTTGCTACACGCAAATTCGCCGAGCTTTCATCGCATACCTTGCAGTGATCAGTGATTTTTCACTACGAATGGAATTTAAATCCAATAGACCCGATCCTAAACACGAAAGACCTTCCATATAATACCAATTCATGGGGCTGGCCCTATAATATACTTATTCTATTAAAAAAACTTGTTCTTGATTTTGTATATTCTCTTAGCCGTGAAGTAATGACATTTTTCTCGACTGGAAAATAGATCCGATTAAACACGGAATTCCTTGCATAGCGTAATTGTCATAGGTAAAATATATGCAATAGAAAAAGTTTTTTTAATGCGCAGGATAATCGTTAACATATCTTTAAATAAAAAAAAGAAAAAAGGAACTCGGCGGTCAACGAACTAAGAGACAAAGGTTCTCCAAGGGCCGACAGCGGCGACCGTCTAAGGGCGATTCCCGGGAAACGGATAATCGCTTAGCGGTCACCAATTATTCAGAATCCCGATGCGCATTTCGGAAACAATGCTTCCATCTTCATGGGGGGTCCAATGCATTGGAAATACTCATGATAGTATGTACTTATTATCTCAATGTAGATTACTGATATGCAAACATTAGGTAAAAGGCTGAAGAAACAGACAAGTAAAGAAGGAAAAGTTTCGCTAACTAGATTTAAATTATTTTTATATATAAGGCAATAATATTTATTTATTCAGGCCAGATTATTTCCCATATATTCTTGTGGAAATTGGGTTATCAAACATTTCATTTCTGCAAAACTGGGATAAATATAATTACATTCAAAATATAGGATTTGTTATTTTCTATAGTGACTCAAATGATTCAAGTAATTCTAAACAATTTTCAATGAAATGAAATGTTTTCGGAGTCATTTAGTCATGCTTGAAGAATTATGATAATTTAAGAGAATTTCAAATTACTGGGAACTCTGTGTTTTAAAATTTAAGTCCTTTGCTCCTACAAAATTTCTGATAACCAAGTATTCCCTTTGATTCTATGGCTTGATTTCTTCTTCCGATGTTCACTTTCGATTATCTTTCAGCTACATCTGCCGCTGTTCATTTTGTCCTGAAAGAAGAAAAGACATAATTCATTTCTTAGCTGTCTTCTAATATTACACCAATTTATAAAAGTTTTTCTTCCAGTTGCTAATGTTTCTTCATTTCTGATCTTATCTCTTCACTTAATTTTATCTTTCTCCTTCACGCCTACGTCCTGGTGCTGATTACCTCTTTTCAGGAACTTTCAGATCTCTGCTCGATATAGAGCAAGGCTTATCCCAAGAAATATTACCATAATTACCCTTATAATTCCACCCAATTTACTTTTAATGTGCTAGTTAGTTAAGGATGGACTTCGTGGATTTTCTTAATCTTATCTAGAGCGCTCTCACTCCTCAAACGCTTGATTAAGCATATGATTAGTCCATTAATTTAATCAGTTAAATGTTCTAAATGAAATCTTTCTGGTGCTTGAATCTTCTCAACTTCTTCATACATCAATCCAATGCCATTTAGAACAGTTTTTAAACTAACATTAATTCTCTTGATTTAAGAAATTGTAAATCAGAGCATTCCTTTCTTCGTTTGTTGAATTTGAATGAAAAATAATAGGAGTTTTATCGTTAGCTTGCGGCGCAATGATATCTTTCAAAATATTTATAAAGAGTTTGAGCAAAACTTTGCAGAAAGATGCCCATTCAAAATTACGTTTTATTCATCCGCAAAGGGATCCTCATCATTTTAGCATTCTCATTACAACTTAAAACAGTATAAATTTGCATCGGACTTCATTTCATAAAATCTAAACCGAGTGTGAAATAAATGTAACTCGAGCTTAGCAGCGAGTAAGCATTTAAAAGGGGATTAACTTCCGCGTAAGAAATGTAATTAGATTGCTAACCTATAGCATTCTGGTTAGCGACACAAGATTAACATAAAGAAGAAAATACAAGCCGTGAGAACATTACGGCGGAACTAGAAAAGAGGTCAGGACTAGGAGAGGAAGGTTTCATCGGGAGCGAAAAAATCTTAGCCCCTAAGGGGAAAATACAAGTAAAAAGCAGAAAGAACGCAAGAAAGGTCTCCACATCTGATAACTATGTAATTAACCGGAGTTGCATTAATGAAGAGAGTCACTTCTCATATGGGTAAAAAAAATTTCGTCCCATGTTTTTCGTGACAATAGGAATTGGCCCCCATTATTTCTATAATCTTGAGGAAACATCACTCTACTCAGCTGTTGGCTTTAGCCATCTTTTCTCAATCTGAAGATAACACCCACTTCGATCTGATGCAGCAATGATTTTATGGAATGAAAATGGAAGTTATCGCTGTGGAGGAAATGATGAAAAAATAATTCAGAGCTAACGAAATGGAGGATTTAAAGGGAAAGGGGCTTTAAGGAAGGGAAAAATAGAGGAAGAGATAGTGCACGAGATTTGGAGAATAGTCGGTGGTGAGGACGGAGGTAATCGGAACTGTGGGGGAAAAAGTGAAGGGATAAAAGGGGAGATTGTGGGGCCGGAATTTAAGGGAGGATGCTGCGGGAGACATGGGAGATAGCGAGGTCGAATAAGGGATGAAGGACACGGACGCTCTAAAGAAATTCTCATCTTTTATACTATCTTATATTTCTGTTAAGGTATATTGCAAATATGAAAGTTTTTCAAATTTTCTCTCGACCAAAAAACAGTCAACTCAATTACGTCTAAAGAGGGGAGGAAAAGAATTTGATCAACAATTTTGATAAAAATTGGTAAGATGATGGAATTACTTTTCACGAATCACCCTCCTTTGGGGTCTAGAAGCTCAATAGTTTATTCACAAATATTACTTTAATTCTAGAAAGTGATGATGTTTGAAAAAGCCTTGCGACGTTCGTAAGCAACATAAATATTCGGCAAAGTAAAAAACAGTAAACGCAATCAATCTATGCATAGTTAATGAAAGATGAATAAACTTCAATAAGAATTTTTAAAATATGTAGATATAAATATACACTAAAAATGCATAGATACTTATGAGAGCTTCAATTCCTTTGTAGTACAAACATACATTTATCCCTGTAAGGGGTATGGCGCGGTGTTTTCAAATTCAGCAAAAACTTAATTTGTAAATGAAAATCATTCTTGTTGTAGAAATACATGAAGCATTGAATGCTGGAATTTAATTTTTCAAAATATTTAAAAACAGAATCTTAAAAATCATTTTCTTGCATTTTCGCTCGAAAAGGAACTTCCAATTTTATTTTTATCACTGTTGTGAACAAGATTTACATTGGGCATAAAATTTACACGGAAGAATTTTTATGCATTATTTTCTGCAACAGAAAGCCTTAATTTGTATTGTATTTCGTATCAAAACATCTATAACATAAATAAGATCCTTTGAACCGAAAGTTTCGAATTATGCGTGTCAAAAAAGATCGCTTATTGAATAATGCACCGTAAGAAATACCGCCATATATACTGTAAGGGAAATTTTAAGGGATATATGAAGATCATTTTGATGAATGAATAAGGAATTTATTTTGATAAAAGAGATTTACGACTTTTCAATGACTTTTATTCGTCCGCGCGTCGAATAAACTATTGATTTTCTACATCCATTAGGGGGTTAGTAAATCAATAGTATAGTCAGTGCAACTCATGATTCTTGAAGGATGTTTTGACAACCGTCACTCTTAAGAGGTACAAAAAATCTCCGTTTGGATACGTGGCCATGCCATCAATCTCAGAGGGTAAATACCCTGGGGATAGTTGCATAATCACCGAAATGCGCATTGAATGTTTCCCAGAGAGTACGTTATCCGCGGTTTCCTTGATCTGCTCGAGGAATTGACCCGATATTCATCGGTATATTCGGCGATTAGAGAGTATTCCGAACCTCATATTCATTAAGAGCCGAGTTCCAATTTCGTCTCTTTCATAAAATGGAAACAAAAAGCACAGGATAAAAAAATGGCTCGAGGAGGCCTAAATTGGACGTGTGATATTATATAGATGATGATTAAACGCTGCCACCTGGTCAGAAGGACAAATTGCAGCGTAAATATTTATAAACAAATAATAAATAAAAAGATATCATATGCCATTACGTTAAATTTATAAGAAAAAATAACTTTTACACTTCTTACTTTACAGTAGAGCCATATTCATCCCAAGAATATTCTGAAAGAAACTATTTATTACTAAAAAAAACTCCGGGAAGAAACATTAAGGCAGGTCAAAATTCTTTCTTCGGAAAATATTCAGCCTGTTCGGATAAAAAACCAGAGTTAGATTGAGAAGAAATTCTAGAGGTGGAAGATATATCTCTGTTTTCCACGCGAGGGAATGCGAAAAAACTCGATGGACAGCGACATCGGGTTTAAAACCTGGGGAATTGGGGAAATCGTTTTGCGAGGGGATTCCAAATTGAAAAGAAGGAGGTTAATGATCGAAGTCAGGAAGATTAATAGCGAGAAATGCGTGTGAAAGAGAGCCTTACAGCAACAAAAAGTAGAAAAAAGTTGAGGGAGTAAACTGGAACTACATATGTTTTCCCAAAGGTAAAAGCAAAGGCCGCTAATCATTTTCTGTGCCGGATGTGCTTGACTAAATAAACTGCTGCAATGTTTTGTAAGTGCCTCTTTCTCATTAAAATCTCTCATCTCATCTGTCAAGTAGCTTTTGGAGCTTTGAAAATGAAATAAACCCCAAATCACAAGTAAATCTATTTAGTAACAAAAGAACGATATTGGAACAAATTAAAGAAAAATTAGATGGAATAACATGTAGCACCCAATTTATAAATGGAAAATAAATTATAGGTTTTAATATAAAATCGGAAGTCCTTCCTTTCACCGATTTTTCATTAATGATGGGTTTTGGCAGAGAAATTGCTAGGCCAGATTGATGTCCGGCCAAAGCATATTGATGGTATGAATGAAAGGCTGCATCAAATTCAATGCCATTGCGAGATTTAGAATTACTTTTTGATTTTTACAATTCTAGCGGTCTGATTAATTAGCTGCATTTTAAAACAATACTTCAAATCATCATTATTATCAAATTTCTACACGACACCAGGTGCATGACATGATGGCGCTGGGTAAAAATAAAAAAAATGAATGACAGTATATACTATTTTAATATATTATAGGAAGTATATAAAATATATGAATTTAGGGGAAAAATTTTTATTTGATTGACATTTGCCTAAGACGGATGGGAAACTCATGAAACATTCTCCATTAGGTAGTAGTCACAACTACAACTTTCCGAAAACTTCCGACACAATGCACTATGAAAGCATACTGTGATAGAAATTAACGTTTGAAATGGCTGTTTTTCCATTAATATACTTGAAACTTATCTTCACTTCATTTCTATATCCCCGACACTGTATTATCTATACCTATCACCATCTTCGGAATTCCAAATACGAAAACTTACGCAGTGATATGAGCATAAAATAAAAAGAAAAAGCAAACATTTTAAAATAGATCAAACCAATCTCCTATAAAGGATGTGCCATTTGAAGCACGTTGTCTAATCATCATCCGATGTTTTCCTCCATTTTTCTAGACTATGCTTATTAAACTAATTATTTCTCATACAGCTATTCAACACATCACACAAATAAAGGAGAATGTGATTAAATATTATTCCCGAAAAGCAACAGAAAAAACAAAGTCTTTCGAGTACACTTCGGACTCACTTCGTAGTGTACTCCATACAAAAGGCCTTGAAAGCCTGAAGCTTGTTCTGAAGCACAATAGAAAAAGGAGAAATTCTTTAGTGGATCAGTTAAGGAATGAGTCATGAAACCGCTTTCTTATATAGTGTTTTAATGTAAAAACTCTTCTCAGAATTTTATATCGGGTAACCATACGGGGTGCCGTAATAGCCTTGTGGGGAAATTATCGATATTGCGTCAGATGATTCGGATGTAATATTGCATTATTGACGAGAAAACTAATTACGAAAAGGATTAAAAGCAGAGTTTATTCAAGAGTAAATTGGTGAATTTACGTTGTTCTATATATTGAATTTCGTTCATAGACTTGATAAAATATATAGCATGAAATATTGCAGAAATGTATCAAAGCATTCGGGAGAAATTAGCTCTAGATTTTTCAACAGATTTTTTAATCCATTCCTAGTTTCCGACTTTAGATCCATCAAATGGTTTGTAAGAAGCTGAAAATAATCAGCTGAAAACAACTAGTAACAAGAAGTTGAAAAGAATCCTTTGTGATTCCTTCACAAATGAAGTTAATTAAAGTGAAAGAAAGAACAAAGTTCGGAGAGACACTAAGGCTCTGAGTTTGCGAAGTTCCTTCCTCCTTCTTTCGATGCAGAGCTTCATTCTAATTCAGAGCAATGTTCTACATATACGAGGATTAAAGTATTCTAAATAGACATTGAAATGGGGTAAAATTCCCGGAAATTAAAAGAGTCACGAGTTCCCGAGATGACGTCGTTATGTATGTTGCCTTCGTAACCAGTCGCAATGCATTGAAACAATCACAATGGAGTCCAAAAGCATCTGCATTTGCTCTGAAGTCTCCCAAAACGCCTCGCAAATTCAGCTCGGGATTTTGGATTTTCTTACAATGCTTTTAATCCTGCAGATATTTCCAGTTTGGTATTCCATGCACATGAGTCTACTAGCAAGATTACTGTACCTTTGAGTCGCTACAAATATTGAATGAGCGAGAATATGAATGCATTTAATCAACATTCTACTTATGACGATGTTTGATTCGAAATTATTCAAGGCCTTGGAGGCAGAATTTAACTCTCAAAGCCAGCTTATATGAGACTTATAAATAAACGAGGGAGCAAATACCATGCAGTCAGCGTCTTTCTAAAGAAATATATGTATAAAAGACGAACGAAAAATTACGTCTGTAAAATATACTGAAAAATGTCACAGAAGGTGCTTCAAGGACGTAAATGAAATTTAATGAAAAAATGATGAGGGTTAGTTGTAGAAATTCAACTTTAAGTGGAATTCGACGATATCATAGATGATAAGGATATCATGAAAAAGAATTTTAGCTTATATTACTTTGCTATACAAAGATCAGACATTCTTTCATTTATAAATCAGTCACATCGTGGGAAAAGTCGCTTACAAATACCATGAAAGATAATGCCTTCACTTCAAGAAAGCCAAATGTCACTTCTAATTAAATCATCAAAACAATTTCAAATTAACTGCAAAAATAAATCATTAAATTTAACGATTAAAATCAACGATTCAATCTCGGTTCCTAGGAAAAATTATATTCTTTACCGTATTGATAAAATTAGATATTTTCACACTAAGACACGAGATTAAGCGTTTAAAAAATGACATTAAAAATTAAAAGTTATGAAATCCACATTACCGGCGTGTTTAGGAATTCAAAAATACTGATCTTAAAGTAGCCATGCTGCTAACGTGACACGGAGCCAAGTTTTCAATAAAAATTATATTAAAAAAACTTAACATTCCAAAATGCAGGACTTCCTGGAGTTTTTGAATAACCTACGTAAAATAGAATTCTAGGTCAGCTATTTTTAAAACGAAATATTTCATGGAAATGATGGCGATGTATACGAGTATATCCACTCAACTCGTACATCTACTCAAACATCAAAGAAAATTAAGATAGATCTTTCTTAATTCCATGAACATGTTGATTTTCAAGGCAGTTTGCTGAGGAGGTCGTGCTGCTTTTGAGCAAAATATCTTGAAGTCTGCAAGGCCAGCCTTATAAGCTATTTTGTGAATGGTAATACTGATTCCCATGCTTCATTCTACTGGAATACCAACCATGCTTCTTTCCTGGGACGATATAAATATTATAGAAAACGTTTCTTAATTGCGAAGAGCTTATTTGAAAGAGAGAAGTAGGCTTCAGCAAGTTCTATGTGGTTCAAAAGCTGCGCAAAATATGTATGGTGATAGTCTAAAGCACCAATGAAGCCGAAGAAAATGAGTTCTAGTGAGATTTTCTAACACGCCATTTTAGATGCTTAAAATACTTATATATATTAAATTATTATATATTAAATTATTATATATTAAATTATTATATATTAAATTATTATTATCATATATACATTAAACATGAATGTAGTAATAATAAATGGGTGATTATGTTTAGGAAAAATATGAAATAGTATTAATTTTTACGAGTTTGCCCGATTTCTCTGACATCGTGCACGTTTATTGAAAACATATTTATGTTGTTTATGAATTATTTCTATATTTTAAATATTTATATTTAACATAATGTACAAAAAATAATCACGAATTAAACCATCATTACAACTGCAGTATGGAACACATGGCATTGTCTTTTAAAGTTTTCCCGATCATAATCATTGTGTCTTCTCTATTTATCAATCACGAGTCGTCTATGTTATCGTAAACGCATACTGCACTTCCTGATAACCTACTCGTAATCATTTAGTTCATACATATGTATTTTAATTAAAGAGATTGATCTTATTAACATTCACCAGCTTTGATAATGATGTACAATATACTTCAATTTACAGGGCGGTACGACCTAAATTTCTTCGTATAACCTCGGAATATTAAATTTGGAAGTACCCTCCTCTTCAAACCACTCTTATCGATAATGAAGTGCATCTGTTTTTCAATTTTGACCCAAATAAATCTGATTATCTCGTTTTTTATTCTATCCGAATAGTGAAGGCAGGGCTGGGGAAAATATAGGCCGAGCAGTAATTGAAATAAATAAAAAATACCATTCTACATGTACCTGAAATTCAAAATAATTTTCCAAATTTACCTAAAATACAGATGTATTCCAGATGTATTTGAAACACGAAATAAATTTTGTATGAGATAAAGAGCAAAGAGATTTTATTTAACTTATTTAAATTTATTTAAAATTTTTCCTTACTCAATCGTTAGATTATACATTAAATTAGAAAAATAGTGGCAAAAATTATTTTTTTTTACATTTTAACTATGAAAAATTCTCAATTTTAGTTCTATTTGAATTAATTGTTCTCCGTGATGTACACCAGCTCTTCAAAAAGTCATACTAACAGATAACCTATTACAGGATACAGGATTAAGGCAGCTAATGAAATTCGTCACTCTACCGGCGATGATGAGCTTAGGCTTACGTTAAATCTGTTAAATATTTTCGTAACATTAGTATAGTTTTGCAAACTTTTTGTCAGAGTAATTATATTTTCTTGTATTCCTGTATTTCCCAAAAAAAGAACCCCTAAATAAAACTGATAAATGACAAAACTTTAATATTCTCTTCGCAGAAGACATGACAAGACAATGTTCGCGATATAATTATGAGAAACATGGAACAGTATCTTCACTACTGATGGTTTTGTAATGAATTTTGACTAAAAAATTTTATGAACTACTGCTGCAGCGCATAGTTGATATTTCCTCTGATGAAATGTCTTCCTTATTAACCATTTCTTATGACAATATAAGTATTTATATTTTCCTGTTAAGTATAAGGAATGGAATATATACAATATAATTTTAATCTAACATTTACTTCAAATCGTACTTTCATCACCGAATGAGAATAAAATGGCAAGATTCATCCATCTCAATCCCAAATAATCACTTGTTGGTTATACGATCCCAGTTTATTTAACGCTACTTTTTATAGGAGACCAAAACACGAAGCGGAGAAAAAGTAAAACACGAATTGAACTGCAATATCTGTAAGGAAGCGAATTCTATTCCCCATTTACCCAGAAACGGTAAACATACCCCGAGTATCGGTCCATTTCATTCCGATGCTGTAAATAGAGCACTTCAACGTTGGGATCAGGTGGGGTGATGTGCTGCACCTAGTTTAGGATAAAATTACTCTGCGAGGATGTTCGATTAAAGGAAGGGTAATGGGTCAAAGTCCGCTTCGAAATGAGGAAACAAGAATCCAGTGACAAAGGGGTGAGTGGAATGGGATAGAGTATTGCTGGTCAAAGCAGGGTCTTGCTTCCTGCTCGTGAACATGGGGTCATGCGATACCTGTCTCTGACCCTTTGCGTTTTTGTCCTGTTATTGACAGATTTAATACACCCTTAAGGGAATTTACTGATGCTTGACTCAGCCTGTGATCTTTTTTGAAGCCTTTTTTTGCGGGACACTAGACATTCATAGACGTGGAACACTTTTAAAATGTATTCAGATTATTGACTTCAGTAGTATCTATCATACTAGTTAGAAATACTCTTCCAATCTATTCGTCCTTGTCTCTTCTCAGTTTGGCTCATTGGATTGACGATGAAATCTTAATACTTCGAATTTTTCTTCTTCTATTTAATTAAGTGTGTGAGTTGCACTCAAAGCCTAGAATCGTTTGTACCTCAAATCTAAGAGTTAAATAAATCTCAAATTTGCTTTGTCTCCCTAAATTAAATTTTCACTCAAACCGGGGTTTGAACTACGCGGATGAGATCAAAAGAGCTAAGAGTGCTATAACTTTTAAATACTGCAGCATTGAGGAGGAAAAATTAATTATATTGATTACGTTATTGTTATTGAATTATATTATATGAAAATCGCTCTGCATTGAAATCACAATTTTTCAGGTTTTACCAAGTAATTTCTTTAAATTACTTAATGTTCATAGTAATGGAAACCATAACAGAAAAGAATATATAAGGATCAAAATTTTTCGCATTTCAGTTTATAAAAGGCTCCTGAAATGAAACCGAATTGTTATCGGTTTTTGGTTATCGGTTATCGGATTTCACCTCGCAGTTTAACTAATGACTTACCCTCATAAAATTACAAAACTATTTCGTTTTAAAGAATATACCTCACTTGCATTGAGAGAATGATGACCAAGTTAATTAATTACATTATATTATAGAAATCCTATGGAAGATACAGGGCAGCTACATTCTTGAGAATTGAGAGCAAAATTTCATTACATTGAGATTTAGTATGAAAAGAAAGTCATTATCTCGTTACGATAGAGAATACTTGAAGTTTATTACTATTCTTAAATTTTCTATATTGTTCCACGATAAAGGGCTCTTAGAAGATTATTACTATCAATTTGAAAGAATTTTAGAACAGAATTTAAATATCTATGCAGTATTTGTTTCGACACATTAACGATACATACCAAAACACATGAAAAACTTTGCGTATACATATATAGAGAAGAGCTTTGTTTCTAAAAATCTAAAAATTTAATGCATCGCAAAAGCAACATAAAATTTTATTCTCAATAAAAATACTTTTTACGGAATAAATTGGCTTTAAAATTCGGCTAAACTTCATTCATAGGCGAAAGCAATAAATTTCAACTTTTTTCCGTCATCTTGGGCAACTGGTTTGACTGGACTTTATTGGCCCAACGATAGTCCGGGTTGCAGCGTCGTTTGCGAGAAACCGATATGGTATAACATCGGCTCTTCGTCTAGCGCTACTTCCTTTTATCGTCGTCATTTTACGTTTCATAGATATTCCCTTGTTTGTTTTACAGCCGCTGACCTTTTTTCACAATCCCTTTCTCTCGCTGGTTATCGCGTCTGGATTAAGAGATCCTTCCGTTAGAGGGCGTGCATATGTATGCGTCCACAACGCAATATACTACAACGCCCTTCAATATACTACAACGCCCTTCAATATACTACACTCGGCAACGACTTCGTATCCCGGTGGCCCCTGATTGCTCTCTCATCCTAATGTTCACTATCCGTCCCACTCAGCCCTACTCTCTCCCTCTTCTCATTTTCATTAAATTCTGCAATCACCTTACCACTCTCTCATTGCTTTTATAGCAATACCGGAACGTTATCCATACGATTTAGATTCATGATGTAATCTAATAAAAACACAGATTTCGTCTCTAAACAAATGTTAATTGAGCAGACACGATTCGATGATAACCTCCGTGATGTTTTTCTAACAAAATTAGTAATTAACATTGATTTTCTCTCAAGTTGAAAATTCGGTCAAAGTTTAACTTCGGCCCACAAAAATATGGTGAAGTTTTTACGGATTTGGAAGCTTCGAGCTTGAAAATATAAAAGTTACATAGGATCAATTTTAGAGCATCCACATCGTAGTAAAAGTTATTTAGTTGGAACGTAACTCAAGGAAAAATTCATCATGCAGTCCAATTTATACGTACCAATTTATACATTTCCATGCTATTAAATAATAATTTAACGAGAGAATTTTGATATCTCTAAATTTTAGCTAACGCAAAAAAATTCTTTTTTAGTAATAAATTGTAAAGGTGCATGTTACTCAAGTCATTGAGGCAATGAAACGCGATACTGAAGTCGTTTTATTCCACCATTTGAAACTGATCCTTCCAATTAGTAACAGACTTGACTTTTCCGGTAAATTGCACCGCGTAGAATCCTTTTCTTTCCCCTCTTCTTCCATCTCATTTCCTCAATGGATCCCTATTTATCAATCTCTTTCGCCTCTTTTCTCTCTTACACTCCACTATGCTTGTGCAACCACGGATATTTTCCCTATCTTCCACACGGTGACTTTTTAGGTCATGGTTTTGTTTATCCTTTGTGTATTTCCACTGACAGCAACTGCTAACTGCCATCCCTCGCTGCGCCAATCCTTTTTCCCGGATATCAACAAACCGTCCGACGTCGTGCAGCGCTCCTCATTTGACCTGTTTCTGTCCTCTTCTCTACCTAAAACGCCCGTAACTTTTCGTGATTGCGAGCGAAAAGAAGCGAATTACGATCGCATCATACGTAACATCAATTTTCATTGAAAATCTCTAGCGCATTTTCTGAAAATGAATTCTCAGTTTCTATAAATTCTCGGCTAGCATAAGGTCGTGCCAACGTGATGATTTTAACATAACATTCCTTTTATAAACTTACTTCCTCAGTGCATCCTTTGAAACCAATTTCAATGTTCAAAGGCACTAAACATATGCCGAAGTTTTATGAAGTTACTGGTGGAAGTTTTATTTTTAGGGTGAATTAAAATCACGTATGATTTTCGAAAGCGTAAGCATTGAATTTGCCTCCAAATTATTAATTACAAGAACTTGAAAATTTTTAAATTTCACCTCTTTTTATCCACGCATCATTTCTTTCCCTCTCCATCCCTTTGAAGAATTAACGTTTAGTTTTTCAGAATTTTATACTCCCTAAATCTCGGCCCAGGGTTATACGACGATAAAAAACGCCCAATAATCTTGTTAGTTTATAATGGAAATTTCTGCTTACAGATTTAAATCCTTCCTAATAAGGCCTTCTAATCGCAAATCATCACTCGCGTCTTTCTCTACAAAAAAAAGGATGTACAACAATAATTACTTCATTGACTTATGCCATTATAAATACATCTAAAGCTAGTTGATAACAAATTTACCATAAGATAAACATGTCTCTTAACTCAGCAGTATCAAAACTAATATCTGCTGTCTGCGTAGAAATTGAATGCTCCTAAGGAGAAATTACGACTTTTTCAGGCTACACTATATATCTTTCAATTGCAGCTGAGTGCTCTGATTTGTAATGCCTACCATATGATGGGGCTCTTTAATAGTCTAATATTCTAATTAAGACTTTAAAGCTTCTATACGAGTACGTTCATAATGTTATGGTTGTAGTGTAACATGCATTATCGTTAAATAAAATGCTTTAAATCGTTTGGTATAATTTACTTTATCTATTTTCTTCATATATGTATATGTAGTACTGAATGTAAGTAATTTTTGTCCACATCGATTGTGGTTGACAAAAGATCAATGTTTTTCTATTGGACTGTCGTCGAAAACACAGAAACTCCTTTTCATGCTTATGAAACTTATTTTTATAATCTTCAAACAAAAATTGATTAGATCACAGAAGGTCTAAATATGATTAAATACCATTTTGGCATAATAGGTCTCCCTACACGAGGAATTCATTATCCACCATAAGCTTATGTATTAACTTCAAAATCTGCGTATTATGTTACAGGTAGGCAAGACCTGATGAGTTGGAAATTTACGAGAAAGAGCAACAAAATAAATCTATAGAGTTTTCTCATAAAGTGAGCAACGTGTGAATATCAGGTTGCGCGAAACAGCCTCATCTAAGGGTGCTGCTTTTGAGTATCTGAGAATTTGCATAGACTTCAGGAGAGATCCATCTAAAGGAAATGACGTGCAACAAATCCTCTGCTCAAAACGGAGGATTCCATATAAGGAAGCAATTCTGTGCAGATACAAACGATCAGCAGAAAGAAGTTTCTTTGAAATACGAGATAAATTATGATGATCCACATCTTGAGCAAACTTCACAAATGACAAAGTTATGGAAACAATGGATGGAATAAACGAAACTCTTGTGGGATAATAGACGCAAATGAACGAAGTGACGACGTTTAGGAAGATGGATGAAAAGCAGAGGGCATTTTCAAATCTATAAAAGGAAAGAACAACTTCTTTTGTCACGTCCATAGAATTTTTTGTGTCCTTTTCTGTCAACATTCTGAAAATATTTTTTTGATTCTCTACGGAAAATATGCCGAAAAATTATTGAATAAATAATATATCTTGGGATGAGGCTTCGAATGAAGTTTCATGAAAGGAAATTGAAACTCCATATTGTAACGATTTAGGTCCAGGTGCATTAATGTTAATTTTTTGTAATATTGTTTGCATTTTTGTGAGACGGCTTTTATGTGCAGAAGGGCACTTATTTTGTTTGGTGAATGATTGCAGTAGACAGGCCCCAAAGGTCTCTTAAAAGCTCCAGCGGGTCGTCAGGCATCTCGGGAAGGGAAAATCCGCGTCGTAATTGAAAGGCAGAGCGTCTTAACCGGTATTTTAGTCCGTTTTTTGAGTGAAAGGAACCGTACCGAGGAAAAACAGCTTATTTTTAAATTTTTATCGGCATTTACTTAAAATGTTTATTTGCTTTTGTCTGCTGTTCTTGTATGTTGGTTTTGAATTATTTTTTATCTGCCTTAAATTAAATTTTGATTGGTGTATGACTGTAATTTTTATATATTTCATAACATGACTTTTATAGGAGTATGTAACAACTACTTAAGTGTTTAATCGAGCCACATATTGCTTTAGTTGAAATTCTCCATGGCAAATGATTTTATATATACATTATTTCCTAAGTGTATCCGTTATTAGACTTAAGTGCTAAATCAAGGCATCTCTTGACGAGCCATACATGGATCAGGAGGACCTAAACTATAACTGAATTTTCTTCCAAATGTATGTACATGATACCTTGTGAGTAAAAAAAATAAACTATGAAATAAATATCAATCATTGAGTTGCTAATCACCATAAAAAATTAAACGGGATAGTGTCTTATCCTGGAGCGTCTTAAACGAGATTTGCTGTTATTATGTTTAAGCCATAAAATAGAATACAATGACTGTCAATAAACGTTTCTCTCAAAAACAGAGAAAATGCAAAGAAAATATTTTCCGTGTTTTCTCTTTGGGAAGGATATCAAGAGATAGTGCTGAGAAAGGCTTTATGAAGGTCTTGAGGCGGAGAAAGGGGAGCAGTTTCCGAAAGGTGCAGAGAAAGGAAGGCGTACTGCGGCGCATACAAAGTGTGACTTCAGACAAAACAGATAAATTAGTTTGAGCGGCTCCATAACGGAAAGTTTTCCAACCAATGTATTAATATGGAGGCAGCGAAAGTACTTTCTCGAAAATCAATTGGGGAAAGTACTCATATTTGAGCAGCATTCTGAACAGATTCTATGGCTAGATGGCAGTGCTTTATATTCAGAGTGCTTTCTCGACTGCCTCAATATAGTTTCCGGCTATGATATACAGTGGAGTAAGGTAGTATAATATTTTTACCGTGAGAAGTTTTTTTACTGAGTCGGAGATTGCTGAGTAAGATACTAAATTTGTATTATCTTTTTTTCGGGCATTTATCGATGACAACAGGTATCACAAACCACAAAAGGAGTGTTATGTAAATTTAAACCAAAATGGATGGCTTTACTGTCAATTAATCGAGACATAAAACCAGATTATGGCCTATGAAATTCGTAAACGGAAAATCGTAAAAGAGAACCGAAGCCGCAGTTAAATGAGAAATATCTGAGTTGTGAGGAAGGAAATATATTGAGGAATTTTGATTGTGTTCCGAAAATCTTATTTATACAGTTAATAATTCCCAAGGAGAAATTGCCATGAAAAAAGTCTCACAGTTCCGGGACTAGATCCAGGATCTCCTAATTGCATATCGGTCGCTCTATCTTTCCAGAGCATTGAAATATGCCATTTGGGAGACTTTGAAGGCAAGGGCGTGTAGGCTCGTCTCCAGAGGAGTATGTTAGAAGGCTCTGGCAAGACAGCATAATGGATATACCAACTAACTGGCCAATGGGTATCCAGGTTCGAGTCCCTGTCCCGTCAGAATTTTCTCATGTTCGTTTTCTCATGGAAATTTGACCAAGTGTTCACCTTTATGCACAATTTCCCGTTAAACTCTTTTGCATGAGTTAGTAAGTCATCCACAAAGCCTGTTTGGAGAATATTTTTACTCAGTAACATGATTTTGATCTAAAATATCTTCGCTTTATCTTTGGTTTCAAAAGATTATGATGCTCTATACGGCAAATGTGACAATTTAATTTTGAAATGAAAATGTTAACGATAAAGTGCGTCAGAATATTATAATCATTTATATGAGTACCATTCTATAAATATTATGGATTAATATTTCACATTTGTGAAGCACTATTAACACAATGAAATACTAAAAATAATCAATATTTAATGCTTGTTATGGTAGGTTTTTATAACGATAGTTTTCGTTTATCTTTTGAAGATAATGACGGAAGAAGAACCCATAATGATACGTAGATCGACTCAAGTTATGCTGTGATGGGTTCTTTTTCATCTACTTCGACCTCAATCTGTTTATTTAACGCATTCTCCAAGACAATTAAATTCACAATTTGGAGAAAGTACAACGAAAACGAAAATCAAACATCAAACTGTCTCTGCAGCACGTGTACCAGCTGATAAGAGGCGTCAATCGTAAAAATTACTATTTTGTTCTAAAGAGCCATATAACCTAATCCTCATTGATAAACGGCTTAATTTCCTGCTGGATTTTCACTTTCATAGGAGAATTAACGCCGTGGATTAAATTTTAACAGAACAGAGCAGAATCTCGGAATAGAGGGAAACGAACGATAAGAGAGTTCATTTGTGAGAGATACACACCCGGAAGATACGTGCTGCCGTCTTATCGTATAAAAGCTTTCAGTGCTCAAGCCCTTCAGGGACGAAAAATTTCTCATAAAATTCACTCGCTTGCGAAACAAGCATCAAAATAACGTTCGAGGAAGATCTCTGTGAGGAAAGTGCTATCATAATAATTTTAATTGCTCTAATTCAGAAGTTTCATAATTTACAAACCGAATTAGTTATCAAAGCAAATTGGTTGCCATTCAAATGGAATATCCTCGCCTTATTGTGAATAAATAATGTTATAAGAGGCTTAAATTCTTTGGTCTCAATCAATTAAATTGATTTAAAAAATGATATTCAAGTTGATTTTGAAGCGCCTATTTGACGGCAATTAGCGCTCATTTTACAGCTAGCCTAACCTCGAGCTCCATGGCATTTGGTTGTTTAGACAATCGATGAGATGCGTTGTGGTGCACTGCATACAGAGTATCGAATCCGTTAATAGATTCGCAACATTAAACCGCAGAATTGTTTGCCTCTAATCTTCATCCGACTGTACAGTTAATCATTAACTAAATACTTCTGTAGGTGCTCACTATTTTTAAATATGTCATGTTTCTATTCAGTGTTATCCCAATGATTTTCCCGAGCTTATTTTATCTTTTAAAGGAACTGCTGTTTTAAGTAACAGGTAGTTACAAATAATGTCGCTGGATTCTAATCTGTAGCCATTTTGTTTAAAATCTCAAAGAGTGCTGATTGTAAGTTCCACCTCTTCTACAACAAAGATGAACGGATTCCCTTCGTAATTTATTTTTAATCAGTATTAATAATTTGTTTCCTTTACGTTTAATATTGTAAATAATATCAATAGTTACTAATTCGTCTATACGGGCTTATGATTAAACATTTAACTTAATCAAATCTTTCAAATACTTCAGAAAATACGAGGTTGACTTACTTCTTCGAAGACAAAGACTTTGAATCCTAAATTCCTAATCATCATCATAAAATTCATATTTCATACATTAAATTTCGAATTAGTGTCTATGATTTCGTAGTGTAGCGGATACGGCAAAGTTGAAATTTAACTCCCAGACAAAACAGACCCTCTGCCAGTCTTACTTCGTGAATTTACAGGTCGACTCAGCCTTTAAAAGTGAGTACCAGAAGTAATAATCTGGATAATAGTGGGCGATATAAGCGCCTGAATCACCTCTGTTCCACACCGTTATTCCTTATTATGTGAAAGTTTAACCTCCTAACGATCAAGGATCTCATTCAGTATGTATATCTTATTCGCCAAAAGTATCCGCATCCCAACTTCTTAATATTTTTCGCACTTTTATTATAATTTTTCAATTTAGTGCTGTCGACAGAATCACAGATAGTGATTTTATCGCTGCTGAGACACAATGTTGATGCAGACGAACCATCAACCATTTCCACATCATCCCGTCACCAACTAACTTCCTTCGCATACGACTTCCCTTTCACTTTCTGCCGAAATTCTCCATCTAAGTCCTTCCTCTATAAATTGTTTGAATCAAACAAAGGAATCCACTTCGGATAATCGATACATCCGGAGAAATTTGTGAGAGGCTTCCGAGTAATTTCTGGAAGTTAATGCCCTTCTCATTTTCCAAATCATAATAGTGTACTTACACTCAACATACGAAGTTTCTATACATATCGCGTGTTAGTTGGCATGTTATAGTTAAGTATGTGAAGATGACAATATTTAGTTTTGAATATAATGATGAATGCCCATATATGAGACAAGAATATATGAATACAGTCGCGAAAAAATAGAAAGACGTTTGTAGGAAAGAGGCGAGTATGATAGAAATCTACTATAAAAACGAAAGAAAAGAGAAAAAATTCCTCAATAAAATATTAAGTTTTGAACATCTTATTATCAGAAATTAATCTTTCGTTAGAAGATAAGTTGGATGGTTACAACGCATAAGTGATTAAATCTGGGATTTCAATTGCATCTTAATACAGGAGAAAAATATGGAAAAAACGAAGTAATACTTATATAGTTTTATAAGTAACATTTGTATCATGATACGTCTAATTCTGTTTATGGTTTATTTATTGAAAGTGGTAAAGTTGAAAGTGGTATATGCATCACTTTTGCTTGTCTATTCTTGGGTTACTATCATGAGTTGCATTACATCAATCTCGTGTCATACAGCTATTATTTTTCTTTATATCAAGCCAAGCCAAGTTCATTTAGTGTATTTTTCTTTAAACGAAGAAGCAAAATATTCTGTTTCGATATTCTATTTTTATTGAAATTTATTTAAATAATTTCTATGTATGTTTGATTTTTGATATTGATTCATTTGCTATTTAATTTTGTATTTTCTATTTCTTTAACTTTCATTGCAATCCATATCTTTGACGATAATCTAAAAATAAAACTGAATACTGAAATCTGGTTTTTAACCTATCTGCAGTGTTAAATATATAAATAACAATAATTTATCGTTGTAGTCAATTCCTTTAAATTTTCAGACATGTACAGCACTTCAGATATTTGTAAACAATATAACATGTTCTGCTGTGGTCTAACCAAAGTATGGTTTAATAAAATGTGACTGATTCTAACTGGCTTAAAATTAACCAACCCTTTCACTTACTTAAATGAAAGCCATTTCATGAAATTACTTGCCCTACGTTTGATTTAAAATTCATATTTACGGCAAAGTAATATGCATATCTTTAAATCCGCTTACAAAATGAATATTTTCCTTCCAGAAAACATTGCTCCGTTGTCTTTTATTTTCCTATTTTAGATTACTTTTCAAAGAATATCTTCCTGATTCTTCCATGTCCTTACATTATTCTTGTTTACTTCCAGTTTACTTCTTATTTATTATTACCTTACTAGAAGGGAAATAACATTTTTTCGCTCAGTTTCATAAACGTTTATCTGCATATATTTATCATAAACGCAATATGTCTCTACTAGTCGTAAACAAGACTCCAATTAATGTTGATATGAACAACATATTCAGAAAAAAATCGAATTCACCAGAGAAAAGAATGTTGCGCGATTTAATGATCTCTTTTTTTACGATGGAAAAATAAATTATTCGTGCATGAAGCATTTTAGTGCGTATCAAGCCGTGGAAGCGGAAAGTAATTTTCAAGAAAGGCAATATCAATTTGAAATGTTATGTGCCATGCTAACGTCAAGTAAACCTGAGGAATTTGTGAAATGATGAGATAGGTGGATGAGAAGAGGAAGAAGAGGGTCGTTTTCGCACATGAGTGATCTGCCGTCCAACTCCGGAAATCCACTTGCAGACCTCCCTTCGACCTCTTATCCTCTACCCTCCCTGACCTTCCTATACAATACTCTTCCATGGCACGTTCTAACTCTTGCATTTGTCCCTTAAGGGATGCTATGAACCCCTGTTTTATTTTCCTCTTGAGTAGACATGTATAAACTGCTGCAAAGCGACTAAAAATACAACCCTCCACCCTCTGGCGGAATGTATCCAACGTAAGAATTTCCCATTGCTTACTCTATCTCATATTCTACCCAAGGGAAAAATGGTGATAATTTTTCAGCTTTTTCTTTCCTTTTCTAAATATCTAATATGTTAAGTAATGAAAAGACGCCTAAGATGGGATCAGGATAATGCTGTTTTATATTATTATATCATTCATTTTATATTAATTTATAGAGATTTATATATTTGTATTTTTTATAAGTCTACATAGATAGGTATTTTATTTTCTTATTACGTCATTTGTATTCTTTCATACTATGTATTTTTTGGTTAAATGGTAGATGGGACTCAATAGTCCAAATTTTTGCCAAATAAAGTCCCTATGTATGTATGTATATATATATATATATATATATATATATATATATATATATATAAATCTTACAACCTGTGTTTTACATTCCCCTTAGGTTTCGTATGAAGGTATAAGTAACACTCGATATTCTCATTTTCCGTTTCTTTTGCTATGTCCCCCAAAATTACTCCCGAATCATATTAACCCCGAGAAATTCATAAAACGAATTCCCGGATTCTTCTCTAGTTTTACATTATCTTCTACTTGCATCTATTAATCGTGGTATTCAGAACATTTTTATCTTCGGCCTGAGAAAATAACTTTAGTTATGCTACGCTAAGGGTAACATATTTTAAAATTCTGCAGGCACTCAACATCCTGTAACGCGATGCAGAGTTCATAATTTATGACGCAATCAGCTTACAATCAGCTTCTTAACAGGTAAGAGGATTTCAGTGTCGTATAATATACACTGTTTCCATGTAGAAGTATACTAGAATTAGAAAACGAAAAAGTCAAAGAGCAAAATCTTTCTGTGACTTTTTTCTGTAAACACGTTCTTTTGACCTTCTCTCCAAAGACATTATTAATCACTGAGAAATCACCTCTAATTTGGAAAAAAACACAGCATTTACGGTATCATCAAGTGACAATATTCTATTAAACTGAAATAAAAATTCCTAAATATTCTACGATTAATATTTATATTCCTAAAAATTTCGTGGCAGCGAGAGGTGTCCCGTCTTGAAACCGCGAAAAATCACTCCAGGTATGTTTCTTTTTCCAATATTCCTATTTAAGAAAATATATTCTTGTGGTAATAGGATAATCTGATAAATAAAATCATT
Source organism: Pachydiplax longipennis (assembly GCA_036926295.1). Classification (NCBI taxonomy): domain Eukaryota; kingdom Metazoa; phylum Arthropoda; class Insecta; order Odonata; family Libellulidae; genus Pachydiplax; species Pachydiplax longipennis. The sequence continues at coordinate 43,301,409 of JAVFKF010000015.1, forward strand.
TTTGAAACGTATTTCTGTATCCATGTACCTAATTTATATAAAATTAAAAGGATTATTAGAAAGATATCATAATTATTAATATGAGATATTTCTTGGAACTCTATGAAAATGATTAAGTTAAACTTCTGAAAATATGACATGCCTTGTTATGTCTAAAACCTGAAGATTATATATATGCAAATTTTCTTCTCTAAAAATTTCAAAATGAATTTCTCCTGAAACCTCAATACATTTGAAAATACAGAATGGAAGAACCTTTTTGTTAAGAAGCAAAACGTTTACATTATTAAATACGAAATTACATATTCGAATGAATTTCTGCTTTTTAAGTAGGAGTATTAAGAAGCTTACTGATGGGCGCAGAGGATACTAGACTCTGTGAAAAACTTGATTCTCTGTGAATATATATATTTAAAAAATATATAAATGTTAATATATATATATATATATATATATATATATATATATATAACTATTATGTATCTTTTAGGAAAGAGCTATCATCGGAGAGCGGTATGTTTTGAGGTCTTGGTTGAAGTTGTTCGAACCTAAGTAACAGAGACGAAGATGATTTGTGTGGCGAATGTGTCATCGCCAGATGATGGAACTCTGCATGCAAGGAACATCAATAACTCACACAGCCGGACTGAGCCGGACTAGAAATCCACCGAGTACTTTGTAACGACGGAATCTCCGCTCTCTGTGTCTGACATTCTCTATCGATTGCTTTGTTTTGGAGCGTCCGTCTGCACCGAAAGTTTTCCTCCTCTCTCAACATCTATATACATCTAAATAAAAGAAATACCGGTTAAGACGATTTTCAGAGTGAAAACCGCGTTATAGGCAGGGTAGCATTACAAGCGGGATATCACAAACTTTTATTAATTTTACATTAGAAAACGGAAGTAATTTATAATCTTTAATTTTAAATGAGTGCATTGCACGTTAAAAACGAATAGGAATCCTTTTTAATTTGCTTTATTTGCCACAGTCGTAGATATCTAAAACCACTAAAGCAAAGTATTGATGTGTAATACTGGTTACTTTCTTGTTATATTTTTTAAGAATAGTCTACTTTTCGGACGAAGAGAACATTTTCCTTTGTTACTTAAATAGGTAATTTTTCACTCCTAAAGTAAGCGATCTTACTAGATGGACAATTAGGGAAGAATAATAATGTACACAATTTTCGGATTATGGACTGAGACAGAGGTTTTGCTATAGCGGGTTGCAGTGCTTCTAGGAACGACAATATCCATGTTATAAGCTACTATAGTAACATAGCGTCTTATGAATTACTGTTTAGTGTTATCGGGATCGAATACTCGAGAAAACAGCGCATTAAGTAGGATAGTGTATTAAGCAAGAACGTCTGAAACGGGTTTAAAGGATTTGTAATAGTTATTAAATACTAAATGGAAGGACTCTTTGATGGGCCTAAGATTGTTCTAGATATGTGATGAAAAAATCACTTTCAGTGTTCTCCGTTTTCAAACCAAATAGTCGGTAAAAGCGAAGAAAAAGTCCGCGAGCGATGTTACTTTGCGCTAGTTAGGCCTCACCTCGAGTACGCATGCAGTGTATGGGACCCTGCTGAAAAGTGTTATATTCGCGAGATAGAAAAGGTACAAAGAAAGGCAATACGCTTCGTAAAAAATTGCTATGATAAATCGGTAAGTGTTACTCGGATGCTTCAGGAGGCAGGATGGGAATCTTTAGAAGAAAGAAGGCTCAATCAGAGATTTAAATTACTTGATAAATTCAGACAGAGCACGTTCATAGAAGATGTAGCCGAGATTATGCGCCCTCCTTGCTATATAGGCCGTTCTGATCCAGCGAGAAAGATCAGAGAAATAGATGCTAAAACCAGTCGATTCAAGAATTCTTTTTTTCCCAGAACAATACGCGAAAATAATCGACTGGGCAAATAGAGTCCTGGTGCTTGCACCCCCTGCCACACGCCGAAAGGCGGCTTGCAGGGTACAGATGTAGATGTAGATGTAGAAACCTCAGCTCAGTACTTACTTTTTCTGCCTTGTTTATCTGTATTTCTATTCTCAATTATACCTCGTTCACAAAATATACCTCAAAGTATCCATCTCTGAAGTCTCTGACGGTCAACGTAGTAATTTGCTGGGTACTGTGAACGGAAAATGATCTAAATCCAACTTTTGATTTTTATGGAACTTGATTAGTATGTATGCACAATAGCGGCTTAGTAAGGTGATAGAATTTCGACTATGTTTCATTTTGTATGATGATAAAGTTTCGACTTCAACAGCTCGATTGAATACATTAACACAAATTATAGAAAGACCTAAAGTTTGGTTGGCTCTTGTATACAGCAAAAGCTCTTTAACCAATTTATTTCTAACTCGAGAAAAGTAAATTGAAAAAATTCTCGTGTCGAAGATAAGTGTAGTTCATAAGATCAGATTAGAAATAAAAAGAAAATACGGTGTATACCAGCAAGCTATTAAGGTAAAGTTTAAACTATAGTTTTCGATCATGTTTTTTCAGTAGTTTTTGTTATATTATTGTCTAGTGTAAGTAAAAATGAATTAACCATCTTGCAATTTTTTCGGCAACCACTCTTTTCTTTTATATGCAAATTTGTACGATCCCAATATTTTGCAGAAAGCACAAGTGGAAGATTAGGCGTAATCTCTTTAGTTTATTCTGCGCCAATCCAAAACCAACCCTTATCTTCTATTTCCAAGATCCCTTCCTTTCTTTCTCTCTATCAAAACATCTTTCCGCTGAGAAATCCATTCATTCTGGGACAACTCATATCGGCAAACACGCACGTACACACCATCCTGCTATGATCTAATCCAAGTCATTTTCAAAGAGCCAGGAATTGGAAACCAAAAGGGAAAACTCTCGTTATTCGTGGACTCAATGCGGAGTATTTCGGCCCCAAACGTACCCTCGCATCCGTTGCTTTCATCGTGCTACTGCATTTTTCTCTTTGTCTCTTCTGTCCTGATTACAGCACAAGGATCCTTTTCGGCCCAAATATTTGTGTGATCCCTTAGTTATATCTTGCACATCGATTTCCTGAATATCTCCACTGATCTCTAAAAAGAATGGAAATGTGGACAAAGAATTACCGTTCCCTGCGTTCTGAGCATAGCACACTTTGAGCCAAAAGGAAAAGAAATACGAAATGTAGAACAGTCATCGATCAATGGATATTTACGGCGTGGATTTCTTACGATAATGTAGGGGAGGATGCAAAGAATTTGTGGAAAAAACTAAGTGTTTAATTTCACTATGGCTTTCCACGAAGTCACGCCTTCAAATATCGATTTCATAACGTAGGGGCATTATGACTTCTTGTTTTCGATTCCGATGGAAAAGACAGTTATTTTATCTCCTACTTTTATCTGAAGGAGACAATACTGTAATGGTTAACTTGGGGTTGACTCAGTACACTCAGAAATAACGTAGGAATTCTGAGAAGCAGAATTCGTGCGGAGGTATCATTTATTTATTAACAAGCATCAACATACAGAACAAAGCCAATTACTGCTGACGATTAACAACAAATTAAACATATAATAGTATAACAAATGAATCAACAACAAATTAAACATATATTAGAATAACAAATTAATATAAGGAAACAAACGAAAAAATCATAGAAAAATTGTGTTTTTCCACGTAAAACTTTCTCATAACTTATGTGATTTATCCTTAAATATTACCTAAAAAATTAATATTAATTTAAGTAAGAAGGTGACCATATCAATTATCTTCTCGTCAACTTTGAACTAAATAACTTCTGATGAAATAATGAATGGAACTATGTGACATTTCACCTTAAATGGCAACATGTGTGTTTTTTTATGTATGTAAATATATTTCGGATTGAGTACTCAGCAGCAGTTATGAAAAATCACCATTAGCTATTAAGAACACTTATTATAACAAAATGAAGTTCCCCATAGTGTCAGCTATTATGACATTAGCAGACGATCGTTTTTCATATATTCGAGGAAAGGAAGAAGGAAACTCATTTCACAAATGGAGACTGAAAAAGATGAAAAAGTTTCAGAATGTTCACTAGCATTGCATTTATTAAATCTGCAGTCGTTTCTAGAATATTAAGTGGGAAGCGTTTCCTCGAATGTTATTGAAGCCTTGCTTTGCATCAACTCGTCGGAAGCAGCTTAAGCCAAACTCTGGTTGAATTTCAATTATTAATTTCCAGGAAGTGCATTTGTATTTTCAACTGTCGGAATGGGCAATGAGTGGATGACATCAGATATGTTATGATTTTCAATGTGTATTCATATACTCGTGCAACAGCACACATATCCGTTTTCCGATGCATGGGTAAAATGATTTTTTAGGTCACAGATATGTCAAAGTTCGATCTCGTTAGTTCGGTCATACTTTTATCCTAAAAATTCGAATTTATAGAAATTATAAAATTTGAAAATTATTGTTTAAATTATTTACAGAAGAATCGAAATTATTCCCCCATTTCCTTCCCATTCGTTTACGTGTTTTTTTTAACATCTACAAGTAAGAAAGAGGATTATATGTTTCGTGATCTGTCTAATTTACGTATTTATTCAAATTCCTACATAATACCATCTACTTATTTTAAATACAGACTGAAAAAAGAGGCTTTAGAAGACAAAATGCTTCTCACAGTTGAATAAGTCTTTCCACCTGATGTGACAGTTATTGGTCGTTCATCTTCATCGATTCTATTAAAGTAATAGAGTGCTATTTTAGTCTTTTATGTGGCCTAGTTTGTCTTCTTTAAAGTTACGGAAACTCACTTGACGTTTCTTTTCCTTTAGAGTGATGCGGGATTTGAAGGCTAAGAAATGAGGTTGGGTTTGCGATCGTAGGAAAAGCAATCATTTTATTTGGGGCACATTACCAATTCACTGCCAACTGTTGAGCGCAGCATGATGGAACTGGCAGAAATGGACCGAATAACATCTCTGCCGACGTAAAATTGGCATACAACGTAGCTTTCAGGGAATAATCTGAATTTATATGTACTAATCAATGTATCTAGGAGATATCAAGCGCTAAATCATTTTGACTGTTTAAAGTACATATATCATATAGTGAAGATAGTAAGTTCTTGTCGAATACCCATATATTTAACTCGTTATAGTTTGAACATTCAACTCCATATAGCGATAAAATTAGTTCTACACCAATTTTATAAATTTTTTACTTTTTCTCGTATCTATAATAAGCGTTTATTTACAGAAGTCGATATCTGATAAAGAAGTAAGTAAATTATTCTTTACGGTAGATGTGCTGATATTCTATTGATATAAACCAGTGGACAACGCCCCTTATTTGTATGCACTATTCCGTCGATAGGAAAGGAAACTAGCTGAGACATATGAACAAATCCTTACTGTCAATTATGTATGAGAATAGGTGGGGTCTCTATATTCACCCATTTGAACAGAGTATCTTCAGACATCGAAAGGTTTTTGAAGATCAAAGTGTCATGTTTGACGGGTAAAATACATACATAAGAATTTCCCAAAGTAGTAATGAAGATAGAAGACAGGAAGAAGAAAAGAAAACTCTTTCTTTTAGCAAATTATAGATGCACTATCCCAGGATTAAGTTACGAACATAATGAAAAAAGAATGCTTCTCGTGAAAATTTTCATATGGCTTTAACTGCTTACAGTCGATGAGTTTATAACTTGGAGACGATCAGCATGATTTCAAAGGAGAGTAAATTTAACATTAGCCAAAAAATATGAATGCGAAAGTAATATTGTAGAATATTAGCGGATAAATCCTCATATAATGCCTTATGCAGTCATATCCTAACTGAACCATATTCCATCGCTGTAGATTAGATGCGTCAGCTGGAGATACAATAAATTGCAATCAAGAATGCTTTTATTTCGCACTTCGAAGGCAAATAGAATTTAGGAATCAGATTTATCTTAGTTTATTTATGTAGAGTTGTTAAGATAGAAGAACAAAATTAATGTGTTAAATTTTACATCGCAGTTATTCAAATATCAATGAACTCCGGAATATATTTTCTTTGTGTAGAATTCATTCGTATTCCAATAATCACTTCCACTACTATTTATCCAATCTCGAAGTTATATTATCAATATTTGGAGCAGGAGCTTACTTGGAAATTGTGTGTTGATGTAGATGGAAAATCCGTATGGTAGCTAGCTTTATCCTAGCTTTATTTATTCTAGCTTTAGCTAGAATATACCTAGTAGTAGGAGTATTTTTAAAAGTGTTTCCATAGCTGAAGTCCTTCTACACACATGGCTCCAAATATTAAACCCATGATCTCATCCAAATGCAAACGCTGAACCTATTCTACTATATCTCTTATCCTACTGTTCTGGAGCCAAAAAATCTATATAAAGAAGTTAAAACATATAATTTCTACGGTTGAAATTCTCAAAGCCACCATAATTTTAGCTACTCTGTTCCTTGTTTCACCTTTCTAACCCAAATAAAATTACTATTCCTACTACTAAGACATACGTTCAGTAGTCCAATAGTTAAGAATTAACTTTAACAGAGCTATTCGAAGGATTGTAAAAATGTTATTCCCGCGGGAGCACTTTGAGAAACGATACATTCCACTGCTAATAAAAGTTAGTTTGAATGTTTTTTTCTTTATAATCTTGTACATAAAGCCAAAGGCATGTGAAAGAAGCCTCTAACCTCTAAAAGTCTCTTTACTCCTCCCATGAAAGAAGAGTCTTCAACAGGAAAACCAACCGAATAATCTAAGAGGACGTAGCTGCGTAGAATCGACTTTATGTCAGAAATTACCAAAATGTCTGAGTGTACGGATTCTGAGAAGTTTAGGATAGGATTCCCCTATAGGGAAAGATTGGTTAGAGAGCCTTAAGAGAAAAAGAGCCGCTATTGTCAGTTGAAGAGGCCCTTGAAAACGGAGACAGAAAGTTTGATTGAATTACGTTTCACTCAGATAGCGTCACAGTTCTATCTCGTTCCATTTATGTCCCCGGAGATTTCGTTTGACGTGTCCCGATGTCACTGATTACATGAATGCTATCCGAAAGGGTTCGAATTTGTGCCGTATCGACTTGTCTCTCTTTCGCGGTATTCGCTTATGTGCGTTCGTCTTTCGAGCGGGAACCTATATTTGAAATGGCTTGCGAGATTCGTATCCTTGAACATAGTATCTGCCTTAAAGTCTAATGATACAATGGGTAAATTTCCATTCGGTTTTACGTAATGCAGGATGAAGAAATTCAAAGAAATCTTAATGTCAATGAATTAATGCAAACAGACTATATGACGACTATTTAAGCAATCATCTGTTGGAATTATTTTATTAATTATGATTATATGTTATCATCATATATTATAACTGTATTTTAATATATAGTTATAATTTTGATATTATTGATATATTTATAATATTAATGTTATAATTTTCAATTTTTAAAACATATCTGGGCCCCAGGTGGTTCCTAAATATCTATTTACAAGCAAAGGGGTTAGGACGACTTAGCACATAAATATTTACAGCTAAGAAAATTCCCAAAGAGAGACGGACATGAAAATATCTGACGGGATACTTGAACTAGGTTCTTCCAACTGTCGGTCACACGTCATTACTAAAAAAGTTCCCCGAATTACATGGAAAAATGTTCTCACCGGATGGTGGTTAGGATGATTAGAGCAACTTATCTGCAACTGGGAGACCCGGGTTCGAATCTACGGCCCTATCAGACATTTTAATTTCTATTTCCCATTGGAAAGTATCCATTGGCTATTTCAAGCTAATTTACTGATAATTTTGGATTTATTTTACAAATAATTTTAAAATGATAAATGTTTAATTATGCATACGATATTTAATATTTATAAATAATCCATGATATCGTTGATCATTCAGTATTTCACGGTATATGATTACAATGTATAGAAATCAAACATCAGCATGTATGGAATCAGTTGCTCGGGGATAAATTTCGTCAATTCCAAAGGCCAATATCCGATTCCGAATCAAAAAGTGATTCGAGAATGTTGCGAGGCAATATTTATTGTATGAAAAGTAAATCTTTTTATCTAAAAAATAATTTATCCAAAATTTCTTCGGAGGAACGTAATCCAGCATAAACAGAAAAACTCAGCCTTCATCCTCGGCTAGTAATAACCTCTAGCTAGACCACTGGATAAAAAGAGCACGAAGATGCTAATTTGTGAAGAAAATAACTACGTCACTCGAGAGGCAGATATTCTATCGAGTGATTTCGTAACCCACTTAATTATGGATGCCTTCTTCCAAGCACACGTTTGTTAATAATCATTACAAAATGTATCGCTAAAAATCTAATATATATTTTATTAATATAGATATATACGGAATAACAATTTACACCGTCCTACATTCTAAAGAGAAGATTACCTAAGCCGAGATTTTGAGTTCAATCGGTTCCTTTATCTTACCTTATACAGCAATAAAAAAATTGCATTGACAATCAATTAGTTAATGTAACATGGATCAATGTCACTGAATGGATACTCTTTGCCCTAAATTTTGGTCACGCAAGAGTTAGCTGTTGCAATATCTAGAACATAAACCTCAACAGAGTTTATTTGAAACTACGAAAACATAGATAATCTCGAAACTTTACCAATTACGTCTTAAAGTGAACCAAGCAGAGAATTGTACGCTTTAGATATCAATACAGCCCTGAGCCAGAGTTTTCTAAAATAAACGAAAGAATGGAAAGAACTGTGCGTACCACTTAATGACGCTAAATTTCCTCCGGCGATACTTTTCAGTTTTGAGCGCATGACAACCTTCCACTCTTCTTTGCTTACATTGAATGAAAATGCATCCGGAAAGTTTTTCCTGTGATCTACACCGATAACAAGGTCGCGTTTGTCATGACCTTTGGCTTCACTTCCATTAGTGTAAGATGAACGGGCAAGGTAAACAGAAAATGCAAATATAGTTCAATGCTAACGTTTGAAAAATCCATGAAAAGGTCAGATCCTTAAAAAGTGTAACGAACAGAAACCAGGAAGGCTGAATAGAAATATTAAAGAAATTGAATAGTAGAATTGGTAAAAGTAAATCTAAAGCTGAGGTCATTCTGCACATGTGGGTTACCACTGGGAATCGAATCAGGAACCTCTTTCACCAAAATCGAATTCGCTACTCAATTGGTAATCTGGGAGTCCCTAAATGACCTTAAAACTCAACATACTCTCAAAATGAATCCAAAGGGCCAAAATTTTAAATTATCTTAATTATTTTCACCGAATTTAAGTCTAATAAAAACTTAAGTGTTTCTCATGGGTAACCTAAAAGTAAAAAAAACGAAAAGAAATATGAGAATAGATGAAATGTAAATTTAGTGAATTCGTCTAAGCTTCGTGTAGGAAAAATATCATGTGGGAGTGGTCACTGACATCGACCACAAAATGAATGTTCTGTTCAAAATATTTTTTATTTTCATCCCAAGCTCATTTAAGTCAACATAAATTATATTATTCATTGAACTCATAAAAAAGATTATTAATGACACGATTCTGAATGACGTCCATTCCTCATAGGGAATTGCGCTTTAATTCACATCAATCATCAACATTAACCGCTCAAGGTAATTATAGAATAATATACAAAGGCATATAGAATATGCAGCCTTAACATGTTCTTCAGCGATTTTTTCAAATTTTAATTTGAATTGTATAATTACATGAATATAATTATAAGTACATAATTAATTGAACGATGAACAAAATATCAACTCCTAGCAACGCTTTTTTCAACGGAAAGGTCACAAAATATACACCCAAAAACGTTTTGGGAAAGAGAAAATTATAAAAATATTAATCAAATGCAAATTCGGATAAACTTTTAGTTTGAAAATAACGAATTTAATGTCACTACTGCACCCCGTTGATTATCTAAACTCAAACTGAAAAATCAATGTCATACATGTCAACCTTTGAAATGAAAGCTTTTATGAATTTTCTATGGAGCGCATCGATTAGAAAAACTGAAACTTTACAATGATGAGCTGAATTCCGATTAAGTAATAAATATAGACGATGGGGTAAAATAAGCGTCAGATGCATACATGAACTCATAAATTTGACTCGTGTGTTTGATTTGGAGTAAAAAGCAGTGTGGAGTGCACCAAATGGTACACGTGTGGAGTCCACCAAATTAAATACATCATCACTTAATTGAGAAGTTCATAATTTTAAACATATTCACCGCTATGCGTACAACACATGTAAATTGCTTAAAAGTGAATTCAGAGCATCGTTTTGGCTACAAACACTCGTATATGTATTTATAAAATAAAAACTTCCAACGTAATGGAATGCACTTTATTTAGGTTTATGTACTTAACTTTTCGTTCTGAATGAGGATATGGCGGCTATTTAGTTATTTCAGTGTTAGTTCTAACCGTAGCTAATAAACAGAGGCAGTCATACTGAAAATTGAGTACCTAACATAAATCGAGGACGATAATAACCTTCGAAACATGATGATGATGCAATTCCAGTTAGTTGTGATTACAAGTACTGAATATTTGCGTTGATTCAATAACTCACTTTGATTAAAATGTCCTTCTATTGATAGGTAATCAAAGTTTATAGGAATACTGAGCGACGTTATGCCCTTTTTCAATAGAAATTTACTTCCTCTCATGTTAAGGTCAGCAGGAAAAATTCTGAAATGAATTTTTCCTCCAACACTTCCTCCAATGCGGTGAGCGATTCATTGTAGCTTTCATTCTTCAGTTATGATTATGGCAATTTACCTAAATATCTCGTTGAATTTAATTTAGCTTGACAACCATTTTTTAGCGAACTCAAGCAAAGGGGGATATCAAGTAATGTAGGTCTTTGCGAAGATGAATACCGCAAGAAATAAATCAATTCTACTAAATAATTGGTAATAAATACACGAATTATGTAAGTATCATATTAAGTATGTTTTTATTATGTTTGTCAAATATTTTATCGAAATTATCAGTCAATTTTGTTTCCGTGTGTATGTAGGTCTGGTCCGTGTTTAAATGAGGTATCTCACCAGAATCAACGTACTGCGTTTTAGAGCGACGTTTCCGACTGTGCTAAATGTTTACTAAAGGAAGATTTAATATCCTCATTGTTTGAGAAGGTGCGATGGGAGCGAGAATTGCATTCTCCTGTTGACCACATTATCTAATTTGCTGCTTCCAACTTGGTCGCCGCCTCATGAAGCCTTCATCTCCTTTAATGAAATCACCGGGAGGTTTAGATTATTTCGGAAGCGAATAAAAGCTACTTGTGATTTCAGGAATTACGGAAGTAGCTGTTAACCATTTGTTTCTATTGGTACCGTGGTCTTCGCTGTTTCATTTCCATAAAATAGCCAACGGATAGGAAAATTCTCGGATTTTCGCTCTGCAACGAGAAATTTCCGAACTGAACTGAATATATTTTCAGACCAAGAGAACATTCAATTCAGCGAGAAAATGCACCATACGAATGAACAAATATGTATACCTTTATCATGATTTCGTATATAGTCATTCCAAGAAATTACTATAGGGAAAATCACCGTAAGAGTTCTACTACTATAATTAAAACTCATTTCTGAATGCTTACTCAAAATTTCCAGAAGTCTAATACTTCTTTTGATAGTCATCTTATACATTAACTTAACCTGTTTAATCATATGGCTTCATTATACTCTTCACTAATTTTTCCTAAGTGAGGTATTGTAAGATTAAAATCCTCAAATGAAAAATATAAAGCACTAAATCGTGTAAAGATTGTGAATAATTGACGTTTTTTTCCAAGGAATCCCCGACTTTCTATATTCTGTTTAGCCGACGGATTTCACAAAATAGAACCTCTATCTGATACAACTAGCAAAAGGAATAATGGAAGCTGGCATTTATTGGATGTGAATGACAAGTTTTTATTGATGAAAAGGAAGTCAATCCTATCACGTCTAGCGAAAATAAGCGTGATTTCTTCCTTAAAACTTAAGCATAGAAGTATATATATATATATGGATCATACAGAAGTTGGATTTTTCAATCCTTTTTTGAGACTTATGAATAGATGTAAGGATATGGGGCGTTTTTAAAGCCAAAGATTATCACATTGGGTAAGTCTCGAGTACGATTTTCGGCAGGGCAAATATTAGTTGAGACGTGAGGAATTGTTAGCAGAAATATTATTTTAAGTGATTCGACAGCTAGGGTCATTTTGAGCATATAGACCCCCAACAAGAATTGAACCCGCGACCGCTTTCGCCAAATTTGATTGTGCTCCCCATAATAATAATAATAAAACGTCTTTATTCGGGCGAGATTGAGACTGAATAGTCTCTTCTTACATCTAACCCTTAATATGGCTATCCGAGATCGCGGTGAGGATTCACTCGTAATATCAAACCATAAATAAACCTAACACATACTTTTGAAGTTGATGATTGAGGTGATCTTTCGATTAAGAAATTAACCTGAAGACTCATACGATACGATATCTTGATAATCGAAAAAAGACAAAATATTTTTTCTAAATTTCTTACTCAATTTTTGTATTTACGATTAATGTATTTCACCCACTAATACGAACCCACTAATACTAATACAAACGTAATAATCCAGCTACCTACTGCTACATATCGACTATTTTACCCCTCTTACGTTAAACTCACGATTTAAAAACACAATGGACGCTTTTAATTCCGGATAACTCGAGTATTTTCATGAATTCCGCCCCAGGGAGTTTTTAAAATTAGGGATTCCGCCGACAAATGTACTTGCTATTCTTTTTTGTCCTTGACATCGTTTTTGGTAACATGCTGAGATTAACATACGGAGGAAGTGGTAGAATACACAAACAGAGATCTTTGCGAGGTCCGCTGGAATATTAAAAACTCGAGCTCCCTCCTCTTTCGAAATCTTTCTATGCAAACTTCTGCAGAACACAACAGTCCTATATAGCTGTCTGATCTTTCGGCCTTCGTGGAAGTTCAAATGCGCGGAAATGCTCTGCAAATTAGCGCGGAAATTGTATCTAAAGAACGGCGTTTGCCTCATTGCTCGACGATTGACCAAAGTATACGGCTTTTGTTCCTGCTTTCATTAACACAAATAAGATAACCAAAAAAGCTTTTATAAACTATGTTGGAAAAGGAAGTGTTGTATATGTTTGATTTTCTTTTTCTTCCAACAAAGTCAACTATCGACCGAACTCGTTGAACTCTAGCTTGGTGCTTGTCTTTTGCTACCTTAGAGGCCCTTTCTCCTTTCCTCCTCTATCATCCTCTCGCTCACCTTCACCCTTTCATCTTTCGTCATCAACTTTTCTATCTCATAGTAAAAAAGTAGAATGCAAAAGGTTAATATAAAAGAAGCTCCAAAGTTCGGAAATCTAAATTACATGGTTTTATGGTACTCATTTGTCGTTAGTGCTATTATTTTATGTTTTATTTTTTTTAATTCCAGACAGTTAAGATTATTTTAAAAGCTGAGAAAATGATATTTTATACTGGTGAAAGAATGAAAAATTAGCTCGAAAATGTTGATTTAGATTCACCTTGTAATGAGAGGTAATTGGTTGCTATTACTCCTTTTGCAATGTAACTTTTATTCCTCTAAAAATTACTGAAAAGTCTGAGGATTACTATGCATATCTCGTGATGCTGAGATATAGTAGTAATGTTCGTCTTATATACGAGCTCCGTAAACAGCTTTTAATCCTCATCTAAAATCATGGAATTCTGGAAATGAGGTACATTTTCGCAAATAATTTAGTTTTTATTTACTATATAAATTAACTCTAATTTCCATTCAAAGGCATAAAAGAATTTAGCCTAAAATTAATATGGTCAACCTTGGCTTTGAGGAATTTCACTTAAAATAACTTAATATACGTAAAATAAAAACCGTTTCATTGTAAATTTTCAATTTGACAGGTTAACTCAAAAAATAAAAAATCAAAAATTATATTAGTATAGTAGCAATCACTAAACTTTGAAATAGGAGTATTTTAAATCAATTAACGCGTACCAACATGCGTTTATTGATTTATAATACTCCTACCTCACATTTAACTTTCAAAAGAAGAAAAATATCTAAATCAGTTCATTGCTTAGCAAACATTACTGTTTTGCTTTATACATTTCTGCTGACAATTGATTGAGACATTCCGTGTTGATATTCGACCCAGATTTATCAATGTCATTTTTTCTTCACTAGACTCATACTTATCAATAACCACCATTTAATATTATTACACTCTTAAGGTTATTGTTCAAACTACTTTCGAAGATATTTTCTTGTGTGCTTACTTTCTTGAAAATTTATAGCTTAAGAATACTTTTTAAGCAGCAAATAGCTGGTCTACAGTTGAAACATCTGGGACTTCTTTTCTTGAAGTCTTGCGGGGAACAAAAATAAAGGAAGTGGTAAGCTAAGCACCAGGGTATTGCTCGTTCAGCTCTATATCACAAATATTATGCGATACCAACTTCGTTAATTGGTTTCTTACTGATTGCCACGTGAAGGAATTGCCAAGAATTTCCTTGTTCATGTTTGTGAAGTCCCCACCTGCGGTACCACTTTTGATAGTTCACTGAGCATGCTTATCGGGAATTTTGTCCCACCAAAATGCTTTTGGGTTACCAATACGATAAGCTAACGATCCATTAAACCTTCAAGGTAGTGCTATTAGTAGGAGAACTGGTGCGAATAACTACCCCCTTTAGTCCAGAACTGGGGACAAAGAGCAAGAGGACCAACCCTAACCCAAATTTCGGCAGGTCAGTGCCAACGCAGCAAAGGTCTCTGTCGTTAGAAGACCCAGTTATAACTGCCTTCCAATAAAATCAAATTGTTTGGAAAATTTCCCCTGCGTTTGATGAATGAATCCTTGAAAGTTACCCAAAGAAAATTTCCTTTATTTCGACTATAATTGATTTATATGGTAAGAGTATTTTTCCCACACCTAATTCATAGTTAATGCTTAAAAATGAAAGAAAATCTTACATAATTTAAACGAAATAATAATGAAGTAGCCTTGAGAGAAATTTACAAACTTGCAAAACATATAGGTCTATTGCATTATTCGCAACATCAATTACAAGATTTTACTTTATTTATCGTATACATATAATAAAGGAATATATAGACACCGATAAATAATATTTATAAGATTGAGAAGGACAGTATGTCGTGGAAATTAAAAAGTTGCTCTAATACTGGTTGTTAGTGTAGTGCTTTGAAGAGATCCTTACGACTAGATTCCAATTGGGAATTTTAAGGATTTTTTTAAGGAAACTTAATTCTACGCTCGTTTTACAAAAAGAAATGGAGATTCTCTCTGAATAATTAAACATTGGTAATGCCGCTCAGCCCCCCTTGAAGGGTTAATGGAAAGATGTGTATATGCTGATCTATTTTAAGCCAAATTGAAATGTAGTAAACTACGTTATCAATAGTATGTTAATTAGATATTGAGTGTTTGGATAATTTGCTACTTACTGATTTTAACTCAGATTTCAGCTGAAAACACTAGTCACAAAGCAAGCTAAAACAGAGTAATTCATACTTTGCATGAACGTACTTAACTCATCACGTCGACTCGGTTAAAATCCCTTTTTCCCGACGTCCGGCAAGTAATTAAAGAAAATTTGAGACATTTCTTTGTGAAAATTCATTATATTTTTTTCTAACCGTACGATTTTCATGCAGCCATATTAGAATTTGAAGCTTCTTTTAGCATATATTCGAAATTTTATATAATTAAATGTAAAAGCTCGTTAGCGTTACCTGCCTCTACCTGATATTACCTTATATATACAAGTTCATTACCTCATATATATATAAAAGTTTTATATTCTGTTCTTATATATAAAAATTTAAACATTAAAACTTTCATGTGCATAAATATGCAAATGAGTGTGTATTAAACACCGCACGGAAGGGGTCGGTACTGGGTACCGATGCTTTGGATGCCCTCAGACGACTTGGAAGGTTAATGGAAAGATGTGCAAAACTCACCCTGTTTTACGCCGCATTGAAATTCAGTCAAATTACTTAATCAATATTTTATTTCGATATTGATTCTTTGTATAATGAACTTCTGTTCCTCACGATAGAGATGGAAAGAGCAAATGGCTCGATCATTGGGACGAAATTTAAGCCATAACTAGCAGGTAAAATAGCTCTCCGAAATTCAGGGAAGCAATGGATGAGTAAACATGCGACTCGTGCCGGGAATCGAGAGTATCGGATGAAAAGAGGCAAAAGAAGCTGACGCCGTGGGAGGAAGAGCTCATCTGCGAGATGAACGCATGAAAAGATATTAAAAGAATCCAATTAAATCAGTCTTTTCAGTAATTAGCAGGGAGATTTTCATCACAAGCATTCTCTTCAGCCGACCGTCATCAAAAGTGAAAAGCGTTTGGGGAACTTTGGACTCTCCGCCGTTTTAAATTACAAAGAGTTTCCAAAAAGGGAAATGTGAGAATCTCCCGAAGCGTGAATTTTTTTAAAGTTGGTTCAAATTGATCAAAAGGTTTACGACATTTTGGTGTTGTATTAATTTTTCTTAGAATCCAAATAATATTAATTTCTAACAAAAGTAAATTAAAATGTCCTCACACTTTTTAATACAATTAGTAAGTAATAAAAAATGAAAAATCTTCAGAAAACATGTCGAGGAATGGCGAAATATCGGAAACTTTTCTGACCACCCATGTAATTAATACGGTATAGAATGGTTATTTCAGGAGGAACTGCACACTACTAGATTAGTACTAGCATTAGAGGCACAAAAACCCTCCATACTGCCGTATTTGTAGATGTTCGAACTTGGGTTGATGCCAGACTCTGAGAACAACGCGAGTCCAATAATTATCGACCTTCAAAGAAACATCCAATGCGCCCAAACCCTTCCTTAGGTGTTAAAATCATGATTTATTCGTAATCAATGTTCAAGTTTAAATGCCATTTCTTCTCAGTAATTTGTATACTAACGTAATTATAAAATAAAGAGAGATATCTTATTCATCTGTAAGTTATACCTTTTCTCTAGAGAATGGCTGGGGATCAAAAGATAATCGTTATTCATTCCTAATAGTGATAGCAATAAATATATTCAACATTAATTTGTAAGTGGAGGAATATACGGAGAGTATGCGGTGGCACGAATAACAAATACTTACGAGGGTGGTTCAATAAGTCCGTGACCTCTCAAAGAAAACGCAAGTTTTTCGGCAAAAAAACGTTTTATTTTTCAACTTTGTCCCCTTTTAGCTCGACACACTTTGTCCAACGTTTCCCTAGTTTTTTAATTCCTTCCAAATAATATGATTTATCAAGGCCCTCAAAATAAGCATTTGTTTGAGCTATTACCTCATCATTGGAGGCAAATCTCTTTCCCCCGAGCCATTTCTTTAGATTTGGAAAAAGAAAATATTCGCTGGGAGCTAAATCCGGAGAATATGGCGGATGTGGTAGTAGATGATACCTCAAATTACTTATTTTTCCCATAGCGACTGCGCACGTGTGGACCCTTGCATTGTCCTGGTGGAAATGCACTTTCCTTTTGGCCAAATGTGGTAGTTTTTTCATTAAATCTCGGTTGAACTGGTCGAGTAAGTTGGCATAATATTTTCCATTGATCGTTCTTCCCTTTTGGAGGTAATCAATATGTATTATACCACGTGCATCCCAGAAAACTGTCGCCATGATTTTGTTGGCTGACAGACACACCTTGGCCTTCTTCGGCGCCGATTCTCCCTGAGAAACCCACTGTTTCGACTGCTGCTTGGTCTCCGGTGTGTTGTGGTGGATCCATGTCTCATCTACAGTCACATAACGGCGTAAAACTCATTTGGATCTCTGTTGAACAACGCCAAACACTCCTGTGAAGTTGTCACACGCACCCTTTTGTGGTCAATTGAGAGCAAGCGCGGCACCCATCTTGCGGATAGCTTTCTCATGCCGAAATGATCATTCAAAATTGAAAAAACTGAGCCGTTTGATATGTTTGTTGTCTCTACGATCTCGCGCACTTTCAATCTTCGATCGGCCAGCACCATATCTTGGATTTTTTCGATGGTTTCAGTTGTAGAGACCTCAATTGGGCGTCCAGAACGTTCGGCGTCACTCGTGCTTTTGCGACCACTACGAAATTCAAAAAACCACTTTTTTATAATTGAAATTGATGGTGCGGAGTCCCCATAGTATTTGACTAGCTTTTCTTTGGTTTCGGAGATGGTTTTCTTCCGCAAAAAATAATGCTTAATGAGCACTCGGAATTCACTTTTTTCCATTATCGAAATTTCACGAAGTTGTTTGCTTGCAATGGCTGCCAAATATATACTAATTAACGTAACTACTTAAAACTTTGATTGTTACCCGTTTAAAGATAGTTGTTGACTATAGTAGGATTACTTTTCAGATTAAGGAGCGGGAAATACAAAAGGTCACGGACTTATTGAACCACCCTCGTAAATGGCATATAGTCATTGAGTTGCAAATGGAAAATTACCTATTTCCTAATTCCCCTCTTTAATGTTTCTACGATTATTTTATTACGAACTAATCACCTAATCTCTATTTTCATGTATAATTATATTTTATTAACTATACACTAAAAATGAAGGTTAAAAATTAAAAGTGAATAAATACTTGTCTTATTCGTTTTCAAGCATCAAGAGATATTAAGTGGTAAAATTAGAATAGATTTCCAAGTTTACTCATCCTTTATGAAGTTGTAAATCAGATCTACATATATGCTTGTGCCACAGAAAAACCGATAAGATTAATTATCTAAAAGTGGTATCATAAATCATGTAATATATTAAAGAGAGCTAATCTTTGCCTAATGAAAACGTCAGAAATGATAACCTTCCCACTTACAGCGTTTTCATTGATGATTATTTATTTCTATCTTAATAGTAAAACATGATGAAAATCTAGCCACCTTACTGCTAATCTTCTTGAAAAAGATTGTACGAAAGCATTGTACGAAATACACGATGGATCGTTTGAAAAAAGTGTTATTGGTCAACAAAATTAGGAATACAGTAGCATTAAGTTCTTCGTATATGTAACAGTTCCTTATCATGAAAATCATAATTAATGATACGCTTTTGTTATTTTATTTTCATTTATGCAACATAAATCATTACACTCCTTGGAAAGCAATTACTATTAACAATAAAAACTAGAAAATATATGCTAAAAATAAAAGAAAAATTTAAATCACAGTTTGTTGATTTACTCTTCTGTTTATGGATGAATTGAAGGTAATAAGAAAGATATTGAAAACCAGTGAATACCCCTAAATGAAAATATGATTATGATTAAAACTTCATGGAAGGCAAAAGATCATTATTTTCTCGTTTATTGCATCTATAGAGCCTCACCTTAATCCTAATATGGTCGATCTTTCACCGAATCCTTCGCCGAAGAGAGGTGATTAATTATAGACTGAGATGATGAAAGTAAGCGACATCTTTCATCATTTTTATACTATCATGATGACAACTAGTCTAAATTTATTTATGATATTCATAGACTGCTATTTCCTTCGTGAAATTTTTGCCTGGGCACAACCTCACGAAATTAACTTCTTATATATTCTTACTTTTCATTTTAATTGATGTTAAGATAAAATGGCAATTGAAAATAGCAGATTATATTGCAAAATTAATTATCAATAGTAGATGATCTATTATTACTAAAATGTAACAGAAGATAGTCAAGAATTATTAAAAACCCCTCATTTTGAAAAGAAAATAAGTAAACTTGCTGAGCGATTTCAGAAAATGTTGAATACTATCCTCAGTTGTATCAAGCTTGGTATTAGGAATGTTAAAATTAATTTATTTTCTCATTACTCTCTTTCTACATTTCTTCTACAAATAATTTCATGTTGTGTCATAGTTTGGGTACCGATGAAAATTCTTCGGAAAAATTCTCTTTAGCATATATTCGGAAGAATTCTCCATATAAACTCTCCGATAACAACCTGTCGTTATGGTTAAAAGAAAATACTACGCCCTCTATTTTTTCCATGCATCAACACTTTATCCTAACGTCACAACATGTGCATTCTACTTCGCCTCTAGTTTGTGTTATTATCTTCCCCCTAAGGGATGTCACTTATAACAACTCTTACGCAATAACTGGCTGTTAGAGAGAAAATCCGCTCTTCATATTAATCATCATTAGCTTAAACCTCTTACCTATCTTTATCATCATCGGATATTCTTTATGCTCTTATGTTATCTTTATCTCTCGCTTTTCATTCTGCCCCACATCCAGAAGCAATTCATCAACTTGCGAAGTCTCTCCACAACGTGAGAATGAGAGGGAAAGGAAAATAATAGTTTTCCATTAATGTGTATGATTAACTAAGGGATACACTCATGGTCGAATTTGATAGCATACTAGTATTGGAAAAGCTGACATTCAGCCGATAAAATTAAGGTAACATAGACAGAATTCATACACAGAACTAAAACACGTAAATATATCTAGTCTAGTATATATTTAGTCCCACAAGGAAGCGTAATCGGACCATTATTATTCTTAATATACATTAACGACTTTAATGAACTCATCGACAGTAACGCTAGAATATTTGCGGACGACACGGTTATTTACAGAGAAATGAAAAGTAATGACGATAGATTAAGCCTGTCTAATGATTTAGATAAAATAGTAAAATGGTGCGACGACTGGAAATTTTAGCTCAACGTAGAAAAATGTTCAGTAGTTAAGTTTTTCGAAAGAAAATCCTTTGCCAATCATAATTCATATAGCCTTCGAGGGAAAACATTATCAACTGTCAATTCGGTCAAATATTTTCCGAGAACAATACGCGATATATAAAATAAATAAATAATTTTTTTTCCGAGAACAATACGCGAAGATAATCGACTAGGAAAATAGAGTCATGGTGCTTGCACCCCCTGCCACACGCCGAAAGGCGGCTTGCAGGGTACATATGTAGATGTAGATGTAGATATCAGCTAAAGAAAGCCGTACATTCATCTGTTATAGTTGAATGTGTATCCAAAACGAACAAGTAATAAAGCAAGGAAAGTTAGCTAGGTACGTAATAGGCAAACGCAAAAAGCCAATATTGTAATTAAAATGTTAGCTCATTTGAACTGGAATTCACTGGAATCGAGGAGGAAGACATTCAGATTACTCGGAATGTATGTACAAAGCTTGGAATTCCGAATAGGGCTTAAGTCCCCTTTCCCCTGCCATACGCCAGGGGCGGTATGCAGGGTCTAAATTTAAATGTAAGTAAACTGCGTGCAAGGTTTATATTTCCTAGTTATGTTTGACGCGGAAATCACAGTTTAAAAACTACGAAAACAAATAGAGATATACTCATTTGTTAATGAGCGTATCAGGAAATGGTACACTTTATCTGGTGAATTCCTCATATTAATGCCGAAAAATGTTAAACTCTTCAAAAATAATCTTAAAACTAGATATATGTAGTTTTTTAACAATATGAAAGATAACTGAAAGACAATATACATGATTTATTGTGATTTCATAAGCTTCTATGATTTTCCATGTAATATTATAGTGTTTTGTATCAGTCATTAATAAATTATGCGTAACTTATATGGATCTTCCATATAATTTAGAGTATTACTTACATAAATTTCGTATAAAAATTATTTATGTAGTTTTTAATGTGTAATTGCCTTATTGAGGTTTTTGGTGGTTTCCCTTCCAACTTTGAGCGAATGCTACGCAATTTTACGATTAGGATCGTAGGATTAAAATAACATGCTCCCCTCCCAGCATTGCTGCCTGGCCAAAAGAAGAAATTTTTGCTAAAATTAAAACAAAAATTTATTAAATATTGCTTTTCAGATTAGCTGAATTTCTCTCTGAATAGGCTGAATAGGGCGAATCATAAAATTACAATCTAAAAGTTTTAAGGACTCAAAAATCTTATCATATCAAACTTTAGATCCAGCGATTATCAAATGGAGATGCCGATATAGAAAATATGGGTCACAGATGTCTGGAAATGAAACGGTAAACAAGCATTTCATATCTGTTCATGAGAGGGTATTTGAAAGATGTGAATGAAATGGGCGATGAATCGTAGAAAATAACAACTTCAAAGGAACTAACGATGACGGATGAGTAGAAGGGGGATAATAAGACAAAGAAGAGGCGATATAGGTAAGGATCACATGAAATCCCTTGGATCAGATGTGTGTCAGAGAGAAACGAAGATGGGCGAAGTAATGAGGCGCGCAAGCCGAGAACAGTAGACAAATGGACTACGTAAAATGATAGATGTGTCCCCAGTGGCGAAGGATTACCGTAATATTGAGGGATAATTCGGATAACCTGACGTGCAATTTCACACTGCGGCTAACATACCACGGATACTTTGCTCCGTTTCCATCTCCATTTCCAAATGGACACTTATTTACTCTAATAGCAGCTTCTATCACGGAAGAGATCAATAAGGGGGAGGTCCGATGAGCATCTTTACAAATATTTATCTTATCCTCAATGGACATCAATTTTCCGAACGTTTGCCGACCTATTGCTGTTTCCGTGTATGCACACGATAGCAGATTCTGTATTTAATCACTTCTAAACATGGTTAATTTAGATAGATTGATATCAACGAGGTTAGGTTGTTATGGGTCTCTCTTCCTCCTTTCATCATAACGTTTGCGAAGATTAAAGAAATATATAAAATGAGACTGCAATGTGGGAAAAAATCTTTAAAACTTAAGGTTGACAAAAGAAAAACTAACCCACGTTGCGGGAAAAGACCTGCAAAGTAGTGGGGTGAAATAAACCGTGAAAACATGGAAAAAGACATTAAGTATATAATATAAATAATAAATAGCAATACATAATATAAAAATTCTACTACTGGTATAAAGAAAAATCAAACAGAATAAAACAGAAAATTCAATGTATATAAAGAGAAATTTGGAGTGCAGTAAGAAATGTGTATTTAAAAAGAAAAAAGACAATAACTACAAGTAACAAGATATGACACCCTTTAATATGAAAATAGCAATTGAAACGTGAACCAAATACATTATAAATTCAAATTAAATTTTTCAGATTGCTAATAAAAATGATTCCAACCAGAAGCCTAAAAGAAAATCTAAAGTAAATACGTTTCTCACTTCGATGCAATAAAATCCAGTTATTTTATTATTATTATTATTCACATACCACATTTATCAAAAAGGACCTTCCAAGTTTAAGCAATCCTGTTTGAACCCAGGTTCATACCACTGGGGACACGAGATTTAGATATGCAAGTATAAGCTCAGCTATATCACTGAGGGAGTAATAAATCAAACACTTCACTATTTGCATGAATAAGAAGTTACGAGTGACCCAAAAACCGGTGTATATTTTTGAAGTTTTAGCCATGTGAAATGTTTTAGGAGGGCAAATAGAGGGCCGAAAAAAGTATATTTATGAATGCACGGGACAGTGATGAACGACGATACATGGCTAAGGAGTCGGCTTAAGAGTGATTTAAATTTTTAGAGTTGAAAAACAACAGCTGACGTACAGTAAAAGTACAATTACTAATGCGATGAATTTTGATTCCAGCTTAGCACGATAAATAAATTGAGTTAATTAATATTTATTAATAAATTAAATCCTTATTTAAAATAGTTCATATCTAACTAAATATAATAACCCTCATCAAATGTTTCGTTGCTCTAATACGTTGTGATTAACTCATGAATGAGGGACAGGGGCCCCCAGAGTTAGGTGTGGTGCTTTTATATATCAACAAATGATTATCTATTAAGTTCCAGTTTGCGTTATCTAAAGCACTGTTATGCGTACTAAGCCAAAATAGATTGAAACTCTTTAAAATTAGATTATGCTATTCATGATGAACAAATTATGCACATGATGAATAAATCAAATCACTTATCAATGCCCGTAAGGTAGATTAGTATGAAGTACATACATTACGGGGCTAAAATCAAAAATATATCGAATGCCTAATGTAATGTATTTTATATTATGTCATGCTTTTTTATAACGTTTAGGGAGGCTTTTGCACTATCATAATGATGGCAAAATTCAGCGATAGTATGAATAATCATAGAATTATATTCCATAAGTCTTAATTCGTTCCAGCTAATTGGAATCAATATTATTGCCTCTCTTATTTATTTTATAAACTGCCTTACGAAAACAATATCCTCTTAGTGATCAGTGATCGTGAGTTTTGAATAATTCAAATGAATGCGTGATGCGTTAATTATATTCAGGGAGAAAGGCTGAACAAAAGAACTGAAATATATTTGAATACGAAAAAACAACAATTCTCCTTAAACAAACTTTTATGAAACTTCCATTGGGGCATTAATCTTTAATGGGATGCTGTTATCATATTTTTCTCGTTTCTTGTTCTTCAATTACCATTCCATCTGAGAGCCTGCTGATTAAACTTCATAATGAATAGAATACTGTTCTTCATCGTGACATAAGCTCCAAAAAAGCTATAGGAAAGAAGAAGAAGAAGGTGGAAGAAGCAGAGGGGAAGAGAGAAAAAGGAAATTGATGGAAGCGGAGGAAACAAATTAGGAAAGTTTATGTGAGAGCTTAAGCTCCACCCAGCGGACGAAGTTGAGCTGTGTAAGTACTCGGTGCGATGGAGTATTTCCTTCCTCGAACAGAGTGAATTCCACCGACACTGAGAACCGGTAGAAACTGCCAAATCACTCTACTCGTCCGGGATCAATAATTGAAGCGCAAGCTTCGCACTGCATAAACATGCACTCTGTTAAGAGGATGAGATTAATTACTTCTCGATAGATCGGCTGCATGCTCCTATAGATGAACGGAGAGCCGAAAGTTTGAATTGGGTAATAAGTATAGAGGAAGTTTGTTAAGTATGGTTCTGCTCATGAAGTAATTGACACGGAAATTAGTTCCCCTAGCAGCTAATTGTTTTATATTTCATAGCACTGATTTTATGAAGATAAATTACGGTCGTATTTAATCGTCCGTTATAGATTTTAATATCTATTATCGTCTATTTAATATTTTGTTTACGCTACTTAATTTAGAATTTTTACGTTGCACCGATATATTTCGGTCAAACTAGGATTTAATATCGTTTAATTAGGTAATTCATTATGTATCTGAAAAGGGTCGTATAAAACTAAAGAGATTAATTTCATTAAATGTAATTAATCAAGTAGTTCGTAGAAAAAAAACGAGTATGCAGCTAATTAACTATAGAGCGAAAATAAAAGTAGTCGTCGTTCCACTCATTGAATCTTTTGAGGTTATATTGTAATCAGAGGTATCATTTTCAGTCATGTCGGGGTTCATATCTTGATATAATAGTGGGTATTTTCGTTTATAAATTAGTAATTAGAATTTATAATTGTTTGATAATTCTATTTCTGCTTCCGTCAGATGAATGATTAATCTATAATTTTAATAATAATTAACTTAATTTTTATTTGACTTTTACTGACATTTAATTTTGAATATCCCAACTAATGCCGAAAATAAAACACACATTAAAAGCCGGAGAACAGTAGAATCAATGTAAAAGTGGGACACTAGTCAATATTCAGACTGAATTTGATGAACTGCCAGCTACAGATTCTATCTGATCTGATCTGCCTCTTTGTCTGCCCCTTTTTTGCCTACTGACAGGAATAATAAGTGGCATCAGAAATGACTTTAATTCTTCTAATGTGAAAGATTTTGATTATTTTACTTTGAATTCAGTAAAATAGGGACTACTTATGTGTAGGTAAATAAGTAGGTTAAATGAGGAAAAAGGGCTAAAGTTGATCTTGAACTTAAAGGTGCGCACTGATGAAGATTCCCAAGGAAATAGAAACATGAAAAATGTCGTACAGGCTCGGAACACATAGCTGGACCCACCAAGTGCTAGTAGGTTACTCTATACATTAAAAATCTGCCCAGAAATTAAAATATCCCGCTCAAGAGACTTACGTGTGGTTTCGTCTGTCATTCGTTTAAGAAACGGGCATGTTAAAGTCACTTTAAACCCTTATCTTTGTGTCCTTAATGGGGTTTTTTCCTTTCTACTACTTTATATAGCTGGTTTTTCAATGAGCTGCCCGTAGACATTACCAATACATTTATGCGACTAGTTGGAGTTTCTAGCCGAAAAGCTAAATAGAGTAACCGACCAACAATAGGGAGGTTTTGGTTATCCGTGTTGTCAGAGGTTTTTTTAAATTCGATCCTCATTGATAAGTTAAAGGCCTGAACCCACCGGTGCGGCGCGGCGGCCGCAACGCGTTTTTATGACACTTGGGAGGGGGGCCAAAGGTCCCTTAGGTGACGTAGAAATGCACCCTGGCCGCGTAGTAGGCCCCACCGGCGCGGCTGCGGCAAGAACGACCACCAGTCGTGAACACATGTTCTTGTCTATCATTAGTATTAGGAAAAACTTAAAATGAACTCCATCTGTTTCTATTACGGTCGATTACGCTTGGATCCGCCTGGGATCGAAACGAGAACCAATATCACAGACGAAAAACTTTTATTCATTCTTAGGGGATGGATTTTCATAATACGCATTAACTAATTCTTGTTCTAGAGTTTTAAGTAAAAATGAACACAAACCCCGAGCTGATAACCAAATGATCGTCCCCTGTAAATAAATCGATCCTGCAAATTGTTCGTAACTGCAAATGTTAAAATTTCAGAATATTAATGACTCCTATTAACATATTTTTTTTGGTGCTAGTTTCGATTTCGAACGACTATTATTTCTAATTTAATTTTGCAAAGGAAATGTAATCTGCAACCGATAAAAGTGAGGTTTGCGTGCATTTATTACGAGAACGGTTTTTATTATCTGGGATCGAACTGGGGACCTTTAGGTAAATACAAAGTAGCCTATTATATGCGCAGGGAGTATATATAACACACACCTGTTACTTTATTTTAATTGCCGCATATATTACATTGAGGAAACATACAATTAAGTAAAGTAAATATGCTTGACATAAATAAATTAAACATTCTGTCGCAAGAATTTTTATTGATAATTTTGAACGTCTTCCGACAAAAATTATCAAAACTATACAACTCTTGGCCGAAAACAGTCACTTGTATGCCGAAAACACATCGTACGTATCATTTTTGCAGTACTTTACGGGGACGAGATTCTACGGAGTACTATCGATTTGATTGTTCTGAAAACTTATCACGGTGTACAGATATTGTTAAGGTATCGTGTACAAGCATCCTTTTGAGGAAATTTATCAAAATAACGACAATATTTGATCGCAAATGGGCTGCGGCAAATCGAAAAATTGTGCATGCAGAGTTCGTAGCCGAGCGGCGTATTTGCCGGCGCGAAAACGCTGCACTAATCCCTTGAACTAATCCGCCGGACGGCGCTTTCCGCGTCGGTGGGGTCGGCCCCATAAGAAACCATTGAATTTGAGTACGTGACGAACGCAGAGGAAGGACCAGGTACCATCATAAAAACGCATGCGGCTGCGTCGCCGCACCGGTGGGCTCAGGCCTTAAAGCAGACTTTTGGGATGAACAAAGAATGTTATATATGAAGATATCTAAGAATAAAATGGATGTACTATGTGTGTATGCATGTTTCACCGCAACTCTGGAACGTCTGGTAATAGTTTAGCCAAACTTGGTGCATCTATGACTCCCAATCTTAAAAATATCATGGAGTAAGTTATCACGCTAGTAGCTCTATGGGTGGAGGTAAAAAAGGATAAAAATAAAATGATGAAAATAACGGAGATTTGTGTCGAATATATCGCTTAGAGGACTGTGAAGCTGTTTGATGACAGTTCCGACGATAATTGGACACATGTTATTCGACTTAATTCCATTATCCAGGTGAATCATAGATATTCTCATTCATACATATTCGCATATAGATATCACAGATATTGAGGGAACCTATATCAGTTGATCGTCCTTCAATGAATATAATACTTGAAAGTCACAAGGCCAGTGGATTATATATTACGGGATGGATTTGAGATCGCCATGCATTTCCCACAAATTTTATTCCTGGAGGTGAAAATAATGAAGTGAATCTTTCCTCTCTAATAGAAGATTGCGATAAATATATATACCCGTGAAAGACCGGAAACTAGTACTCCGTAAAGAGCAAATCCTACATCTTTTCTACCCGCTTCATTCGTTGACAAAGTTCCGAAAAATAAATTTGCCTTAATTCATGTTTGCCTTTATTATAGAAAGAAGTTTTATCAAGATTTGTAAGTCAAAGAGAAAAATAATCCAAATTTATCCGTAGCCTACAGATACTGAGCCTTATTCATAGACAGGAAATAATCTCAGCGGCCTTGAATATGAAAGATCGCTTGACAAGGACCAATATAAAGTGGGATTTAAGATTTCCTCGGAAAAATTGAGAAAGGAGTGAGAGATATTAGATACCATGTAACATCTTCTTACAATGAGAAAAATTAGAAGACTACTGGAAGCTAATACAGTGAGCATAAAATCAGAAAAATATAATGACTGAATGAATGGATAGAAATATTTGGAATGAATATCTAATTTAATGCCCATTCAAAAGTTGTATACATGACTTAAAATGTAATAAACAATATATTTCTATTCGACAGTAAATTTTATGTAAATTATAAAACGCAGAATTTGTGATACGGGGTTGATGTTGCAGTAAAAATAGTTTTTCGGCTGTTTTCCTCTATTTCCTGAAATTATATTGGATTGTTTAAAATTTTTTCATGCGCTTATTTTTGTTTCGCTAATCAGCTTCATAGGAAATTTATTTACAGAGAAAGGTATATTTCCGGTTCCTTGCGCCCATATAAATGTCCTTACTTTGAAAGGTCATTCGCTTCTCACTTTCGTTCTCTTTGATCTTTGTTTTTTCACTTATTTTTCCGAAAAGAAAGTCTTTTATATATTCCTGCCGTCTTTACCTCTGAATTTCGTTCTCACACAGCATTCGGCGTTCTATCATGCATAACCTTTCCTTTCTTTTACTGCGTTTTATGGGTAGCGGAACCAAGCATGGAAACTCGATTTAGCTCACATAATACCAGGAAGAGTGAGTGACTTTCACCAAGAGGAAGAGGTTTCCTATGAATTCACATCTGATATAAGAAAAAAATACATTTTATCTGAGGGAAACTTATATTATACAAAAGTTATGAATGTAGTCTTTTAGTAATTTTCAATGAGTAATAGTATCTTAGAAGAAATTATGTCATAAGCATTCTCCAATAATACTCGAACTACTTATTGCTTACATCATATTCAAATTTATTATACGATATTATCTCCGCATATGTTAATGTAACTGATTTCATGATGTAATGAAATAGGCGAATAAAAATTATTCTGCATTTTCCGCAAAAATTGTATTTTTTCGTCAATTTTGTAAATCGTGAATGAAAATCAGAAGCCGATTGAGATGACGTGTGTGAATCGCCAATTACAAAATCCTTCTTTGAGTCACTAACTGAATTCCAATCACTAATAAAGATCACACACTGTGAGGTACTTCGAATCTTAACATTTTACTCTTGAGCTCGAGGATCTTTTTCATAATCGGTCGAATAGCTTAACTCAAGAATAAAGAAAAAGCTATCGAAGTAAGGAATAGAGTACGCGACCAGAAATTCACCTCAAATCTTCAAGTCTATGGGACGGGCAAATCCAAGATCCGAGTTCCATTTCCAGCAAATCCGGATTTTTTCTCTCATTCCATTATCCTTTGGAAACATCGCAAATTTCTCCGAAAATTCGTGAATATCATGCCCTCTCGTAAATTCCTCTTCTACTTGTTGTCCAAGTATACCACGAAGGAGTGTTCGCTCCAAAGGCACTTGAGGAGGTGACCCTGACCTCGATTAACTTCCTTCTGAGCAGTAAAGCTCCCAAAAATATTCAATGCCAAGTTCGAATTCCCCGGATTTTCTCTCAGCTCGGTGCTATCCATTGGAAGGCAGGAAATTCGTTCCTGGGAATCTATTCTACATCGCAGCCCATTCTACTAATGTGATTTACGAGAGAGAATGGACATCTAGAATCCTCTTATAGCAATTCTGATGAATAGCAACGCATTTTTTTAAACCAACGCATTTTGTTTTAGAAATTCCCAACAGGAAATGATGTATCTTTCAACAGGAACCCTATAAGAGCTTTGTTTCTGTCATGTGGTAAAACAGTGGGATCGCTTTTAATTAAATTATGAAAAAAGTTAATTTAACGAAATTAATTAAATTAATTCTGCCGTTATTGTATGTATCGTATACAAAAGCATCATCTGAATTTCTTTTTACGGGCCTTTTGAGAACTTTGTAATAGAACTCGAAAAATGAGATGCTGATGATTTTACTCCGTAACTCGTATGTTGCGATTTCATATTATTTAATCGTTTTACGCCATTTTATCTTACGGCAGCTCTTGTGTTCATAGAACTTTGGTAATGATTCAATGTATACAATACCTAACCACAATAAAAAGATTATTTATACTGCAATTAATCTGATATTTACTGAATCAAGAAGTTCCTTATTTGATTTAGGATGCTAGCCTAACATCATCACCCCGCCAACCCGAGATCAAAGCCGTGATTTCTATGGGAAACACGTTACCTGCTTGAATAACCAAGTAACAGACTCACTATGGAAAGGAAATATTTTCGTGATCTTTTAGTTTTGCATCCAATTAAGTTTTAAGATAAAATTCAATCAATGAAAGCTATCCTTTCTCAATATTCATAGTAGTTAAAAGAATGTGGTTTAGGAACAGATTGATTACCCTTGTTTCAATTTATCCGATTCTTTATTCCAGAAAAGACTCATTGAAAAACGTGTATATCGTTCCCTAGAGTCATCCACTTGTTTCCTTACGCCCAACTCCCTTATTTGTTCTTTGACTCCATTGTTCCTTGCCATCAAGTACCTATCTAACTTCTCCACTCTCTTTGACCATCCGTCCAATCCAATTCCCCTTCGTTTTAAGCCGGAGAACACTCTGAGGCAACCATGAAGCATTTGCAACTAAATGAGACTACACTCATGGAATCCTCTTATTCTTGACCTTTGCGTTCTTTCCTTCCGCACGCGTACACTCCTTTGAAACGCCGAGACCTTCATCTTGGCGTTTCAAAGTCTTTCTTTTCTCCGCAACTGCTTTCTCCTTTTCGTATCGTATTGTCTCCTGCGGTAAAGATCAAGCCGAAATCTGAAGCGAAGCGACACCCATCGCCGCATTTTAAACCTAGCACATACATCCGATCCTAACATCTTATTTTTCAAAAGATTAAGAGTGCAGAACTTAAATTACACCCTAGATTCCCCTAATTCACTACATCTTAAAAACAAATGGTGTTATTGTAGAGGCACTGCAATTTTTGCAATCAGTTCAATCCCGTGGCAAAACTATCTAATTCAATTCTTTTTCACTCTAATATTTTTAGCGACGAAGAAAAGAAAACAGGAAACACTTTTCAATTGAAACTATTTCTAAGTTCAATAATTTAGCACTTCCGCATCAATTTATTGTACACGCGGCATGTTTCAATGCTTCAGCATTATTATCAAGTACCAGGAACGAATTTTTCACAAAATATTTGTAAGGGAGGGATGGGACAGAATTATCAGGAAAAGGTGAAAGTTAGGATTCACGGGAAGACCATATTATTATTATAATATATCTTATATAATATATATAACATTATTATTATATTATATTATAAACATATCGTGCATACGGTGATTTGTTGTGGAAATTCTAAGTTATTAAATTTGGAAATAGTTTCTATTGAAAAGTGTTTCCCGTTTTCTATTATTCATCGTCATGAACTTCCACAAGGTTACTCGCCATTCCGTTGACTTAAATTTATTAATATTTTGAAGAATATTCAAGTAAAATTAATATGTTAAATCTTGACTACGTGGAATGGTGCTCTAACCATCTTAATTAAAAAACACTTGGTAAATTTCACAATGTGTGGAATGACATATTGTGGATGTTAATAAGTGGTTTTATTTAAGATCATTCAATTAGTTTTTTTGAGAGACAACTCAAAGTAATGGCTGTGAATCAGAAGAGTGAAGAGACGTCGATCAAATCTAATGAATAAATGTATTTGCTTTATATTACTGGGCTTAACTCGGTGGTATTCCATAACAGAAGCAAGCGAGAAATGAATAATTACTTTATAGCTACAATGCAACAATGGTGGTGCTGTATGAATTTTTTAATTTTATTTTTCATTTACATACATTTTAGTTCCGTCAGGTTATTAACTGTCGATGGGATTTTTCAAACAATTTTATTTTCAATAAACGTTGTTTAAAATATCCCGTCGACAGGTATAACTGAATAAATTAAATTTTGATAAGAAATTAATATTTGGTACAGGTATCGGTAGGAAGGATTAGCATAGGTGTTAATTAGCACATGAACCGTAGATGACAGTTTTCCCATTCCTCAGCCTTTGACATCATGGTATCTTTCGGACCTCCCAAAGGAATGTATACAAGGGATGGTCCACGGAGCTGTAATCACTCATTAGCATAATGTTTCCATGGTATTGTGTACTAGCATAGAGGCTACTGACCCTAACACGGCCACTTCTCACTGGGTTTACCAATGCAATCATCCCTTCTGTCAGCAAGACCGCACTCCAGATTGACGACTTTCCGCTTGGCGTCGCCACTGGCTCTCCCTTTAACTCGGGTAATAAATCAACCCGCTCTTGATACTAATCACTCACTGTTACCATGGTAGTAGAAGAGGTGTAAGAAATGTTGTTAATTGATAATTTTATTTGGTTTATCTTAGCACCACTTCAGAAATATAGTTTTGATAATAGAAAGGAAGTGGATAATGAAATTCAATCAGATTCATAACAGAGTATTCAAACCTTTTCGATTAAAAATATCCCAACTAGATTTGTTAATGTTGGACCCCTTTTCGAAAGGAAAATTTGCCGGTGTAAATTTAACGTAATAAGAAAATTATCGATTATTTAAAACTTATGATAGATGCACTATAAGCGTAAATGAATAATTACGATAAAAGAAATAATTTCTAATATAATAAATTGCAGGGAAAGTTAACTATCAAATTTTAAGTTAACAGTAAATGAAACGCTACACGAAATTACGCGGAAATAGAGTTATACTGGATATATCTGAAATAAAAATTGAATGACAGACAAAAAAGCAACATTTTTTGGGTAATTTTTTGCGAAAATAGTTTTTGCGTATTTCATAACACTGCTTTGAATTCCTCTTTATAAAATTTCGTTTTGTTTTTAAGAATCGGAATTACATTTACTATCTGTTTTTTACTGTCCTGAATAATTATGATTTATGTGATCTGAATGAATCCAGAGAATTATTTTCCGATCGCAATGGACCAATGGCCTACGTAGAAGTTATTGCCTATTAATTATTACGCAGAGGGATATTGTTTAAAACTTCTATTTACTGGTAATGGTGCTATTGAAAAATGATCCAGTGGGATAGACACAAAAAGTGAGGTGTATAAAAGAAAATTAAATATTAAACAAACTCGGTACATTCCAGTCAATAAATTATTCACACACATTTTTTATTGAATAATTTTTAAAAGTTAGTGTTTTATTGATTTTACTTTAATACTTTATTACTTTAATTTGAGCACCAATAAGATAACATATAACTTGATCTTATCTATACAAATGTGAAATACGTATAAATAGATATTTAAAGACGGTAATTATAACCTTTGTTTTACTCAAATTTACGGTCGAGGGTTTATCCCCCTGATCCCCTGGCGTACGCCACTTCAAGGGATTACTAAAGGGTTATATATAGCATTCCATAAACTGAATTTCCGTCTTATATGAGGAAATATATTATAGACTATACAAAACAATCACTAATTTGCACAACTAATTTCTGCTTGCTTAGCGTCACAGTTAAATCCAAGGAAACGTATGAACAAAATCGTTTAGTGGTGATTCTCTTATCCGCTAAGCGGTTGGAAAGGGCTTTCATTATATTTTCCATACCCAAGGCCACAAAAGGATGCAAAAACACGAAATCGAGGGAATCACGAATGCGGTGTAATTAGCAAGGGATATAATAAGAGGACTGTGCATATGACGCATGCGTTGGATTATAATTTCGCTTTGGCGGTGAAATATGTGTTTTAGTGAGAATTAAGAGGGAATTTATCAGTAAGAGCATTATGGCGAGCTATGCGCGCAGCTTGAGTAAAAAGGGAATTTGTAATGGCTCACAGAAAGGAAAAACGGACCATGGTGGGAAAATGAATATCCTTCTTGTCAGGTCAGATTACGGTTCACAATTAGTTTCTTTGATTTTCAATTCCTTCTCTCCATTTGGAATGAAATGGTTTAATTACTTCACTGATGACAGGCAATTTATGGACCATAAAAACACAGCTGTGAGTTAAATCTGTTACATTAAAATTCAAGTGTAACAATATATATAATATACCATACGAGCAAAGTTAATATTTACTCTCTATACATCCAATTTGTTTCTGCAATCATATCTTGATGAATTAAGTATTCATCGTTAGTCTTTCGGTACAAGACGAAGAAAAATATAACTTTAATTTACAAGTATCTCAGTCATGCTCATGAATGTGATGTTATGAAAGCTATTGAGGTATGAGTGACTCTGAATAATGGTACTGATTAAGGTTTCCCTTTATGGAATACTACAAAAAGAGTTTTTCGTGGAGTTCTTGTTCTTCATTTAGGTGGATTTTTTTCGCTTATAGCTTTCTGGCTCGGAGAAGAATGCAAAGGTCTCAGCCTTCATCTTGTTGTTTAGCCTCATGCCCTTATCTTGGCTTTTTTTAGATAATGATAGAAAGGACGAGTTTTCAACCAGCCTCAGAGCTATATTATTATTAGCAATACTTTATAGGCATACATAGGTATTCCATTCGAAGTAAATTATAAATTGGATGACTTCGACTGTTCTCGCATTTAATCAGTCAGTTTGATCTTCAATGACTATATCATGTCACATATCGATTAATAAATGTGTTAGTATCTCTCTGTGATGAAACTGAAATTGTAATGACTAAAAGATAAACCACTAAGGGTGAAGACAGGAAATATTACGTCAAAGTTTGAGAGGGAATGCTTTATTAGTGACCGGTCTCAACTATAAATAAATGCGGTAAATCTTTAAGTTTTATAAAGTTAAATTACTCCTGGGGAACATTTTAAGGAACTAATGATGAAAACAGCAAACGTAGGTATCGTGGTAAAAGGGTTTATGCCCTCATCACAGCTCTATTTCAGTTAATTTGATTCTATACATGTATTTCAGTTGCTAATTCATGGTATTTTGAAATTTATACTCTGAGCTGATTATATATTTTTACTGAAACAAAAGGATTTGTATGAATTTTCATTAAATTATTTTGATAACAACAACTTTATAATATTCAGGTATGATTTCAGTTTGACGTTACAAGATATAAAGATTCGTTCCTTAATCAGGAATTCATTTGCATTTGCTTGATAGGCTTCGTCGAGCACTAGAACAATACAATTATAAATCCGCAGCGATAGATTAATTCTTTCATTAATATCACCACGAGCGTCAAAGTTCGCAGTGATTCGAGTAATCTTCCGTAACAATTTCCTCCATAAATACGACTGTTTCTTAAAAGAACCTACTGTAACAGTCGTATAGAAAGAAGGTATAATTTCTGGAATTCGCGAAGTCAAGAGAGTGTCACAAATTTTATCCTTTGATTAGTTTCCTTTTCGAAAGAACGCTTCTCGCCCAGCATATTGTACGGGTGACCTCTTCTCAAATCGCGTCTTTTCCTCATGACCCAGTTCAATAATATCTATCTCTTTGATTTTTTATCTTGCATTAGAAATGTTTGTCCTCATCTTAGTGGAAATATTTGAATCTATTTGAACGGCAGTAGTGAGAAGAGTGCTCTTTCACACTTGAACAATTTAAAAATTCCATCCAACTTTTTAAATCGTAACTATAAGTAATCTGGTGAAGTTGCAGAAATCATGGACAATAATAATAATATTAAATCATTTCAAAAGACTACATGTGTTTCGCTTAATACGAAACTTTAGCGAATTCAACAAAATATTTCTATATGTTATAGCAAATTTTGAAGATTTGAGCCTCGTATATGATACATGTTAGGAAAATTTTTGCTATATATGTTAATTCTGATTTTTTGCCCATTATTTGTGTATCCAACATCTCACTAACTTTATTTTAAATTAAATAATATGAACACCTAATTCAGGACTAATTTATTTATGACTACGAAGATTTAACATGCTATTAGTTTTCTAGCCAAAATAATTTTTGTTATATTATGTAATATTTTTTATAATAAATTTCTAAATTTTTACTGAATACTGAAATTTATTGATAATTAATCTCATGCAAAAGAATGCTGAACTCATTTTTTATAACAGAAATTTTTTTAACCGAACATTTTAAAATCCGTCAACTAATAGATTTCCTAAAGCAGGCGCGTTAAATATTTTCCTTCATATTTTCAGTAAATGACAATACTTAGGAAGAATCAGAACCGAAAGATATCGACAAGAGTGAGACTCGAACCCAGGGATTCTGGGCTAAGTTTTTCTTGTCCTTACTCTCAACAGGCTACTTATCATGAATCTCTAAGGTCCAAAAACTTCGATCCCTTCGCATATAAATATAAATAATTTAATCAAACGGACATGAAAGATATGCGATAGATACTTAGAATATACCAAAAATTATTATAAAGACTTTCCCTACCGAAGCCAGCGCTGAAAATTTCATTTCATCCGACCACAATCAGATATTTCCCTCGAGTTGAATTGGATGTTCTGATATGCTGACATCGTAACGGAACGAAGAGGAATTAATTCCCCTGGAGTCCCATTGCCAAATGCTGAGACCCATTTCGTCCTAATAGCAGCGAAGTGCGTCGTTTAAATGAAACCTTGATATCACATCTTTTTATGGTTCGAAGATAAATTAATTTGGAAATTCAATACTAATAGGTTAGCAGACAGATAGAGATTTTCTACATAACGTGATGTTCCAGGCTGTTTTACAGAAAAATATATTACTAACTGAGAATTTGGCTGAAAATTGCTTCAAATATTGAATTCACCGTTCATTTTTAACTTTTGTGTGTGCCTACGGAGCAATACGCGAGGCTATTCCGAATAAATATTGTTGATAAAATTTGTTCGCTTCTTGGTGGTAAAAAGTAACATAGCAAATTTTTAAACATAGAGAATTCCGACGGAAATGGGAGTAACCTTGTGATATTCTATAGTAGAAGAAGGCGTTGTCTTCAAATCTTAACTTGAGGATGACGTTTACTATATCAAAACTAGTCGTTTTGTGTGATTTCTCATAATATGATGTCGTTACAAAATTATTTTAAAAGGATCAAGTTTCCTCAAGAAAAGTTTTACTCTGTTATCTCTCCTTTTTAGAAAGTTCATTACTATCTAATACATGGAATAATTTCTGTCTGATATATAAATAGTGCAGAAGCGATACAAGGGATCTCTTATTATCCTCTTTAACGCTATACTATTCTCAAACTGAAAAAGTTTTTTGTAGTAGAGTAATTAATTATAGCTGAGATTGAAAAAATACAGATTTAAGAGATCTACGATTCCTCTGTTTCCAGATTTAATACTTTTTTGATACGAAAGAACTGGTCATGGCCTAACGTATGTGTTTTAACGGAATAATTTTGATGTCCTACTTCCTGTTGTGTCTCTGGGATAGCTTAAAGGTGATAAAAACCAGTAGATTTCTAGAATGAAAAGCAATAGATGATGCTTTACTTCAAGGAATGAAAAAAGTTGAACTAAGTCGTAGTATAACACCTTTGTAATACACATGCATTTTTCCTCCTTCTCTGTATGATTGCCCAAGTTTTTAACTTTCTGATTAAAGAGGAACTTTTACGTTTTTTTCGATTTTATTTGGATATGATGAATGAAAGGGATATTTTTAAAATGAAATCCATTCATTAAATAAAATATCTTCTCTTTTCAACTATTTTTCATCATGAGATGGCGACCTTCTGTTAGGCTGAACTTCGCTTAAATTAATCCTTTCATTCTCCATTTCCACCCAGAATCTACCATTTCTCCGTTCTCTGCAGTCATTTCTCTTCCTCTAAGGAAATCTATCTTCATACTATTTCTATTGTGTTTTTCCTTCCAGGCTCCATCACTCCGACTTCCTACTTGGCGCTTCTCTTCTTCATTTAGTCCTGTTCTTACGTTTCCGCATTTTTACATAATTCAGGCCAAAAAAGTTTGTATGATGAAAATATAGAAGGAAAAATGCTTCAAAATGAAACACTTTTAGACACTTGAGGTTGTGATACACGAATGCAGAAGAAAAAAATATGCAAATGAAAAAGGGAAAGCAAAGATAATGCAAAAGGGTTAACGATAGAACTTTCTATAGAGAAATAGAGTGAGAACCTCTGATTTCCTGTAAGAGTTAAACCTATTCCAAATAATTCCATGAAAATATAGAGGTCTTGAAAAAAGTACATCCTTTTTCTCAAATAGACTAAACTCCCAAATGTTTAATTAAGGTAAAAATAAGAAGAAAACCGTTTATTCTACAATGTTATGAAAATTTGTACAGTTTGATATTATTCGATAACGCATATGCTTTGATGAACCTAATGCGGCCAAATTCAAATTTGTGGGAAGGAGGTATGCATTCAAAATATTGCTTAGATTTATCCACAGATTATAATTTATTAGAGATGACCACTTTAATCTACAAGTAGACGACTTCGGACGAAGTAGCCTGAATATCTCTACTTGTAGATGTAACTTGTAATGCCTAATAAATTATATTCCGCCTAGAGTACAAAGTCATTTTTTAAATTCTTTACTCATACTTTAATTTAGATTGGAATGTCTCGTATAAACTATCGAATGATTAAACCCAGAATTTAAACATATTGTTAATTTAGTTTCACGTATTTTTTATTCGCAGGCTAAATCAAGATTTTTTGATCTAGACGTTGGCAACGTTAAAGAATTCTTTTCCAGCTTCAATTTCCAGGGCACATCTTCGCCCAAATGCTCCCTCGAGATTCCGTATCTATTTCGTTCATCTTTATTTATTTCTCCCGAATAACACTACGGGTACGTCGTTCCTCTTTAAGGTTTCCAATACCCTCTCGAAGCCCTAGAAGATATATGCTAACTATTTCATTAAGTGTATTCCTTCTAGGAGCTACAATAGAATATATCATTTCGAGGAAACGATTGCATATTCTCGAATTCGAATCGAATGATCAAGTGAATCCTGCCAGATGCATATCAAGGCAGATGTTATAGAATATCTTTGTAGCTCAAGGTCATGTTGAAATGAAACAGTGAGGAGAGATAGTTAAATTGTATATTGAGAATATCAATTTAATTCATATCTTCGTAGTTCTTCTTGAACTTCTTCTACAATGAATGAAAGATTTTACATTATGATTAGAAAAATACACCAAATTAGAATGAGGCTTCTAAAGTAGTAGTTATCTGTCTCAGGATTGTTTCAAAACCTTCTATTGTAGAATAAAAATTATTTCGAATAATTAGCATTCTGATGAAACGCTGCTTTTCGGAAAAAGGATTTCAGAGAATTAATGTAACAGTAGCGTAGCATAAAGATCGCTATTTAACCAATCCGGTTCAAGAGCAGAATGAAGTCTTTGAGAGGTTGCTTTTGTGAGCAGGTTGAATTGAAAAATGAGACCTCATTTGTCCATAATATCCTTTTGCTGGAAATGCTTAACTTCTCCAGTTTTGACGGAGTGCCTCAATTCCGAGGAAGATGCCACGCCCTTTACCAGCTCTTTCAAAATATTAGCGTGCTTAAAAGTGCAGCCGCTTATTTATAAATTTCATATTCAAGGTTGGAAAGGGACAGGATTTTCTTTCTACTCATGAGGCTTTCGTTACTTATTCGCTACCTCTTTTACGAAATTGAGAATATTGAAATGATTCAAAGAATCACAAGAATACTGAGAACTTTTCAAAGATTTACATTAACGCACATTAATTTAATTTCATATATTTTAAAATTAATTTGGAAAAATTGTAATAAATCCCATCCATTCTGTTTTATGACATTGAGGTATTTGTATCATGGGCATATTCCACATTCTAGCTAGACAAACAGGTGTGCTCTTTCTTCTAATTAGAGGAGGAAATTGTTTAACAGGCGATTAAAACAGCATAAAATACAATTTGTAAGAGACGTGAATTCTTCCGCTATGATGTATTAATTATAGCTATGTTTGAAGAGATTGCGAATAATACTATCAATTGCTTCAGGCAGAACTTTGTGCTAGGACTCCATAATATAAAGTGAAATGAAACAACCCGTCCCTTTTAAATATTTTATAACCCGGGTTTTGACGTTGCGTCATCATCAGGCTACTATCAGACTCGTAATCAATCAATATCAATGAAAATCAGCAGCTGCTTCATGATGACACGACGCGTCGTGTAGAGACGCATAGGAACCCGGGTAGTGTAGTAAAATATTTAAGTGGTTCGGGAAAAAGTTGTTATTTTTATTCCTTCAGCATATGCATACCAAAGAACGTACTTAGAGGTCCAATGTTCTTACAAAAGCTGTACTGCTCGAATGGAATTTCCTCCAAGCTCCTCTACTATTCCTTGGAAACATTTTGCAATGAAAAGATTGAAAGCTGCGCGCCGTAACGTCGTCTAGTCTCCTGTTACGTCCAGGCTCCTGAAGTATTCTAGCGGATCGGACAGCTAATGGAGATTTCGTGTAAATCTACTATTCAATTTTTTCATACTTAACTCGAGATCTATCCAGATTTTTTGTAAAACAAGGGAATTAATGGCTTCTTTTGTACGCAAGCTTTTCATACTTAACTCAAGATCAATTTATATATCTGTTCAACAAAGAAACATATAGTTACTCCTGTACGTATAACGTACTAATTGTAACTTCAGTAATAAATTGCTTTCTAAAATACCGACTTTAAAGCTATAATAAGGGGAATAAAGGTACTTTTTTAAAGGATAATTTTCAATTACCAAATTTACACCATTACAAGCAAAAAGTGAGAGAAATCACATAATTCTATCTTTAAAAACGTTCTTCTGCAAATGAATATAGTGAAAATTTACGAAAAAACTCATTATACACGTATAATATAAATATCTACCCATGGATTTGAAATATTTGCTGTGAGCTTGAAAAATGAAAACATTCTTAATTTATAATTACGTGTGCGATCGGCTGCACTTCATTATTAACACACTTTTTCCGCAGAGAAGTGAAAGTTCCAAATTTCTGTGGTGCATTAAAATACACCAGTTGAACGATTTCTAGTTAAATCTGTTTGGAATTTAAACTGGATGGAAGACTTAATAATTGATATGTCAATTACTTAGGTACTCATGACGATGAAAATTTCAACGGATCTTCCTGATAAATGATACTATAAGTCAGTATCCGCAATAAAGGTATATGGATAGAATTTTTAGAAAAGTAAGGCTTTATTAGTTAAATAGTAAAACGATAGATTTAAAAATAATGGTTTAAAATTATGTGAAAGGATCTCCCTTTGGTCAGTGAATATTTATGGTATTCAGAATTAAATCAATGCTCAGAGGATACCACGGAAATATATATTGCAAACATGTAGATTGCCTATATCATTACAAATACGGATTATTATGAGAATAAATGTTTTAAACACCGAACAAAATTTTTGAATCAGTGATGATATTAGGAACTGTTCAATATTACACTAATTTTTATGCGAGAATAGTACCTTAAGTCAATATCTAATTCTATTTGTAAGTCAAGAAAGAAACATTGATATTGCCAAACGGTTTTAAAAACATCATGCGACTAGAGTATAATAGAGAAAAGACTAAATTAGGAGTAGTTTCCTCGTTAAGCGCATTATCTTTCTCATAATCAAAGCTAATTTATATTGACTTTTATTACAATTAAC
Organism: Pachydiplax longipennis; assembly: GCA_036926295.1. NCBI lineage: Eukaryota > Metazoa > Arthropoda > Insecta > Odonata > Libellulidae > Pachydiplax > Pachydiplax longipennis. The sequence continues at coordinate 43,343,476 of JAVFKF010000015.1, forward strand.
AATTTTTGTGTTACTGTGAATTTAGCACCTTAAATATTTACTTTTAAACATATTTCCTCTAAGTTTCCATGTATGAATATACACCCATTCCTTAAATTGTCAATGACATTGTGGTTATTTAGTTGTATTAAATCACACAATTTTCATATGTACTATATCATACAATTTTATATACACACAATATATATTTTATATATACTATATCACACATTTTTTTAAAAATTGTGTGATATAGTATGAGTTTATTCTTCTTATTTCCATAATGGAAGATTATCACAAAGTTAAGGCCGAACTGATGGAATCTATTGTATTAAATCATTAAAAACGCCAACGCAATGATTAATTTGACATTTATTTAAAAATTAATTAGCAATAATTGACTTTAAAATTTCTTTAAAAAATTACTTTTGCTCCTCGATGACATTGACCCTTTCGATTTAAATTTCTGGCCTCATTTCTCTTTAAGTCATTCAATGTCAAATTTATGAATGTAATACGATTTATAGACCTAGCATATTCCCCTAACATATTTCATTCCCTTCTGGTCTTTCCTCCCATCCCTTTCTAATCTCCACCAAGGTATCATCACCTTATGCTCCCTCATTCAACGCGAGCCAAAGTTCCCCTTTCGTCCACACCGTTTTCGTGCCATTTAACGCAACATAAAGCCACGTAAAAGGGATCGAACCATTTCCCTAGTGAACTCTGGAAGCTCTCTGTTTGCTTTTTGCACGAGGTCGTTTAGGGAAGGTAATTCGCCTCCGGGGCTGCAGAACGCATGCCGGAAGACACTCGGAAGCACGCTGCGGGAGATGGTGATGGCGTAACAACCGCCATTCAAGATTCTCTCTCTCCATGGACCAATGCTTCGTCTGATGATGTGAAAAGAAAGAAATCTCCTCAGAATTGGAAGGCAGCTCATGGATCGAAGTTGAAATGGGGATGAAGCGAAGCTGACTTTTCGTGTTATTTTCGTTAAGGCTAGTACGGAGAAATAGGCTCTACCTACCAATTCCTGCCATTAACAACTTCTCCCTGCTTTTTATGCCCATCTTTGGGAAGGATCAATTTGGCGATTTATCCGACCGAAAATCACTCTTACTAGGAAGAGGGTTACTACTGAAAGTTGCCTCAATCTGAGATTGAGGATTCGAAGATTTCAGCTTCTAAGGAAAGGAATCTTAGCAATAAAAAAAGAAATAAAACACGAAAAATCATGTCAATCATTCTTTGCGACATGTGCTTCTTTTACAGATGAATGAAATCAGAGAGCAGTCTAATCGCATTGTCAAATATGAATAGATATCGGTTAAATGATTTTTAGAGTCGTCTTATAGACGCATCCGTTTGAAATGACCCAATAAAATTCTTTCAACTCTTTAAGCTCTCGTTTGATCTTTAAGGTGATAAAATAAATTTATTTACTCGAACTGGGAGCAAAGAGGAAGCTTTCTCTATGCTAAAAAACTTGCCCTTTTGCGCAAGGCAGATAGCCTGTCAAAACTTTTTAATAAAATGTTACTCTGGCCGAAAATTAATGGAAAATAACTTAAGTTCATCATCCAGAGGAAATTACTTCCTTTGATTTAAAATCGATGGCATCGACTTAGCCGAATAATTAAAACTCTAAAATAGATGGATGAATGAATGTGACATATTTCCTAGAGCGGATATTCCTCATTTTTTTATTTTCATAATGATGATGATTTTCATTTACAGGATTCAGAATTAATCATTTTAAGTTCCCGTTAAAAAATGTTATTTTAAATTTCAAAAGCGCATCAAAACATTTACTCCAACTTTCAATTCATATTCTTCTTTTCCTTCAATATTATATTTTGTGCTTCCTTGTGCTTTCAAACATGTGCAACAACAACTAATTCCTTAATACTTTCCTTATTGCTTTTAATTTTGCCGATCGTTTATTCTACCTCATATGGACAGAAAATAATTCCAATTCAATTGTAAGCAAACATTAAATAAATAATATGCTCATGTGGCAGTTAGATGGTATATTATTTGTAGGTATTATTTCCATGAAATATACATTTTGTAGTCGTAGTAGTAATTATTAAAGTGCTTCGACAGCTTTGGTAATTTCGTACACGGGCCCCCACTGGAAATGAAACCCGGAACCGCTTACACCGAAGGCGAACGCGTTGCCCACTTGGCTATCCGAGAGCCCAATAATACATTTTTTGCAAGGAATGGGTAATGGGTGGTTTTGCACGTAAGGGCGTGCACCCAGGAAAATTTCCAAGGAAGAATAGACTTGAAAAAAGTCCGACGGGACCGGGAATCGAACCCGCCGCCGAGATAGCTCAACGGACAGAGCACCCGACCGGCAATCGGGAGACCCGGGTTCGATTCCCGGTCCCGTCGGACTTTTTTCAAGTCTATTCTTCCTTGGGAATACATTTTTTGCGTTAATAAGTCTGCACAACCCCTTTAATAAGACGGGTGCTTTGGTTTGCAATCGGAAGAAAAGGAGTCATCATCCTTTTCTTGCAGTCTGCAGAGGATCACCACATTTAGCGCGATTAAGGGCAACTGGTAAAAGTTTTCCGTGTTCTACTCATTTTCACTGAACTAGAAACTTACTCATTACTTTTGGTGGTTAAGTTATGTTATGACTGTCAATGCAGGAGGGGAGGAGGTTTTGGATTTACCGGGTCTATTGTTTATAAATTTTCCATAGGTTATTAGAACTAATATCCTGGAAGGATGGGTATTTCAAAAAAAATCTTCTCATTTTTCTTTCTCAAGAGTTTGATCGCAGAAGCGCAGAAGAAGAAATATTTAATGAGGGATTTAAGAAGTTGCCGATGAGAATTGCGTTTGAACCTAAATCCTTGTGTTGCCTTCTTAATTGGTTTCTACAAAGGATTAGTTCTTGAATGTTGGTGGGAAGATGAGAAGTTTTAGAAGATTGGGGATACAAATTTTGGTGCAAAATCTTTGGCTAAGTGGCTACCCAATGTTGGTCGTCGATCGATTCGGGAGTGAAAGCTGCAGCAATACTTGGATAAAGATAGATTTTATTAATTAAGAATTTGAATGAATTCATTCCAGCTGATAGCTAGCTCGAAAGAAATAATTCAAAAGTAATAGATATTTGGGAAAAAAGGAAAAAGTATTTGGCAGTAATCTGGAGAATGTTCATTGATATCTAAAGGCAAAGAGGTGTTATTGAAGTTTTCGATATAATGAAAACAAGAAGGTCAGAATAAAGAGCTTCGTATATCTAGTGGGAGAAAAGGGGGATAAATAAAGAAATTCAATTATCATTGAGAAATTAACAAAGAATATTTCCATTTATATCAATGATAAAGGAGCTTCACAAGGCATCTTTCGAATTCCAATCACCTACAAAAATGGCAGGGTAATCGAATTCGGTGGGAATGAGCTAGTCAGACTTTAGATATATTCAGTTTTTCCGAGAATTATAAGAGAAGCCAACAGCAGTCATAAGTAGACAGTGTTTTACGGTGTTTTACCTTCCCTGCCATGCGCCAGTGGCGGTTTGCAGGGTTAAGATGTAAATGTAAATGTGCAACCAGGGACACTATTTATTCTTCTTTGAATGCCGATTGCACAAAAGGCTTTGGCTAGTATAAAGAAGCAGGCGATTTTTATTATGAAACATAATGGGAATCTTAACGAATACCATCGATAATAGTGATTGGAATTCTCTGATTTCACATAAAAAGGTTGAATATCAAGGAAAGGTACGTACGGCTCAACAACTGACCTATTTCTCTTAATGGAGGGTATAAAATTGATTAGAAGGATCGGCATGAGAGCTACCAGTACTATCTGTCGGCGCATTCTATTAGAAGAGGCGCGTTGATGAGAATTAAATTCTTCGAATGCTCACCTACCGCGATGTTCTTAGCCTGAGCCTCTGTATATTAAGAATCCAAGCACCTTCTCTTCTTGATAGCAGTAAAACGGGGATAGTATAAATTAAAAGGTAATTAAAGGTATAAAAGTCTGTGGCCGTGCGATATTAGAAACAAAGAATAAAATGTAAGAACTCTCAATGCTGGAATATCATCATGAGTAGCTATTAGGTCAATTGTGACTTCTTGAGTTCAATTTTTCTCTTCTTATATTATGTAACTATCTTCATAATTGAGTACCTTCATAATTTATCTAATTAAGGGCAGATCTCAGTGAAATAAATCATGTGCGATTCAAGCGAAATTGAGCCTTAGCTATCACGTGAATAAGTTTCTAAATTAGCCACGTGGGTTCAAAATTTCCCCACTTTTTTACTGTTTGGACTCATTAAAATACTGTTTCAATTGATTTAATAATATATTTATAATATAAGAAAGTTAAAACGACAAAATATAAGCGGTGCAAGAATAATTAGTAAATGTACTTCTCAGATTCGCTAAGATTCACTGAATTTTCACAATTAGTCGTAATTTCAAAAAAATATATATCAAATACGCATACAAGTAAAATGATGAATTAAAATATTAAATAAATAAAGCCATTTTCTCATTGATCAGTAATATTGATTTGAATGGCTGAATCTAACAGTTTGAAAACTTATGGAATAAATTTGTCTATCCGAAGGCTAATTGGAAACAAAGGCTAGACTAAAGATGAGAAGAGATTTGACAGAATGAAACTTTAATTATTAGACATAAAAAAGATAAATTTAATTTCATTCATTTTATGCCTATTACTCTCGAATAAACGTATGTCAAAAATTAATGAATAGGTAGATTACCATGGTTGTTAAAATTCAATTCCAGCGCTTAACTATGAACGGGGCCATGACCCCATTTTCGTAATATAATGTCAGCTTGGTTAGTCTTTATGAGCTATGGATTGTAAAGGAATATTCATTATTATTTTTGTTTAGTCACCAAAGGTGAAACTGGGATATTTTTATCCCTCCCAACATAAAAATATATTAGGTATTGGTTCGCTGAAGCTTATTAAGAAAAGAAAATTTTCCATTATCCCAATGGGCATTTTTATTGTGTAACATTAAAAATGTGTGTTAGTTATGAACAACATTCTGGGTAATCACATGAAAATTCGATGAAACCAGAGGTTTGGAATTCGAGGGACTTACTGGAGCATTATCAGAATAAGCTGGTGGGTTCATAAGGACACAAAGTCAACTTTCATTTCACTAATTACAGGTAGTGTTAGCTTTCATCTTGATCAATATACCAAGGCTGCATGGAGAGAACACAGCATGTGGAAAATTTAGGGTTGTGTCATGATAGGAAGCCATCTGAACTATGAAGAGGATCATAATTAAACCGTATCGCACAGTACGACAACCACACAAATATTAGACTTTGTATTCGGTCGATACTCAGGATGGGGGAGGGAAAGCAATAATATGTGTCTAAATAATTTTTTAAAAATTCCCCGTCATCTTCATCTTACATGGATACAGCAAAGATAAATTCATTTTCCGTGATATTGTTAACCTGAAATAGACATTTCTACTGATAATGACAGAACCTACTTTTACTTTTGAGTGGGATGAGCGATTGAAATTCTATCGAATAGCGAATTAATATGTTTATTCTTTTCTCCATTTACGACTAAATTTGCACAGAGAGATAGTAAAAGGGAATGTAAAACAGCAATACATTCTATTACAGGTGGAAATCGTGCAAATGATTTGGAGCATTGATGCACTTTCCTACAAAAACTTCACTTATTTCTACGATTGTATTATCTATTAGCTTTTCATATTTTTATCACAAATTTTTATTTATCACAATTTTATTTTCGTTTTAAGATAGTTTTCAAATGTACAGCGATAATTTGAAACAACTCCGATGTTATTCTAGGTTCTACGTGAAATCCGTTATGAAAGGAAAAATATAATACTCTGAAATCGCCTTCCTCTTCTGATGTTTTGAGGCCATCGTTTTTAATTTAGTTTTAGAGAATACGGTTTTGTATAAGAAGAACTTTTAAAGTTCACTCTTTAATGTAACTAAATTTAAATCAAATTAACGAAAATTAATAAATTAAATGCAAAAATATGGAGGTTGTTTAAAGTAAATAATAGCTTCGCTTGCTTTTTCTTCTATCATCATAACAAAAACATGTATCAATCTACATATGTTCCATTGAATTATTCCTCTTGTGGGAAGGTGCCATATCCAGAAATAAAACATCCTTTTGATTTTCATAGAATTTTCTAATGGATATCCAGGAGGAAATACCGATTTGATTTCCTCGGAATATCTTTTAGAATATTCTATGTAAATTACGAAGCGTTTTTTCTTGGTGTTCCTTAGTTATGGTTTCTACGTAGAAGCAGAAATATTAAAAAAATTCTTAAAAGTGCTACTTCCGTTAAGAAAGATGGAATAACTAACACAGGCTTTTTTAATAGGCTTCTTTGTACGTAAAAACAGCGACAGGGTCACAGTTTCGTTGTTCAGCGAATTAATGAAAGAATAAGGCAAGAAATTATTTTTAATTTTAAAAAGGTTAACTTCCGTTCCTCACACGGCTTAGAAATTTAAAAGGTCAGAAAAGAAAGACTTCATAGCAAGTATAAGTAGCTTTCGCGGAGAAATCTCTTGAGATTTGGCTTAAAGTCTATCATAATGTATATTTTAGATCGTTGAGGAATAATTTAGAACTAATGGAGATAAGTAGTGTAGTAAATGGTTTTTATCTTTTTCTCATTAAAAGCCCACATTGATATTAAGGAAACTTCAAATCCCTTAATCACTGACATATTTAAGTTGAGTAAGTATTGAATACACACTTGAAGAATATTTAGTGTGAATATCATGATATGATGGAGGGTTCAGGTAACTGAAAACAGTTTTCGCAAGTTTAAATACTAGTCCGCTAATAACAATTTCTTAGCAGCATACAATGTTTTAATGTATCTCAATTATGACAGGACAAAGTCAAAGGATGGGTTCAGATATAACGGCTATGCCATGCGGGCTTTAATATACAGGAAACTTCTTAAATGATAAAATTTGAGGCAGTATATATGTCTTAATTTATTATTTTGTATCCATAATTCGCTCTCTATTTCGTATTAAGATTAATTGTTATCAATTGTTTAATATTAATTATTATTATCTTCTCTAATTTCTTATGTTTATAAGATATATTAATGCAGTCATTAAATTGAAATATAGTCGTAACATCAAGATTGAATGTTTTGATGACATACTCTTTGATAATTACGGTGTACGTCATATGAATCTAAAGAAAATGTAATTGAGCCTTTTCAACTCATTATAATTTTATAACTATGATAAAAGTCATCTTTAGCAATAACGAAAGCAAAATCTGTCGCCATCAGTAATTTTGTCATGCGGTAGTAAATCTTTGGCGTATTTTGCAAAAGAATGCTTCACAAAACTTCGGAATAATGGATGTGCCACAAAAATTTCATGGCAATGTCTCAGATAAGCTGCCGTGTTTTAACATTAATTTAATGTTTCGAGGATTGAGTATGACGTTATGCGGGCTCCATTCTTCATTTCAACTCTAGATAAGTTTTAAATTACGTCACTGGCTCTCAGTTTTTTACAGAGATGAGGGCGACTGCAATTAAAAATGCCATTAAGGGTCAAAAAGTTAATGTCTCGGAGATTAGGCTTGATTTATTTCGGGAATGTTACCTTCGAGGAGTAAATGAATTTGAGCCGAGAGAAAATGACCACTATAGATTCCTGAAGATTTGTAACATCTCGCATTATTTTAATAGAAAGCCCACATTGAATCTAAAGGTATGATTTTAGGTAGTTCACTGGAGCAATACTATTAAAAGGACAATCAAAATTATTTGTTTCGTTCATTCTTGAATAAATACCACGATCTTTGACGAAAATTCATCAAGTGAAGCACTCAACTCAATAGGGGATAGAGGAAAAAAGAAATGATGAACGTAAAGTAAAGGAAAATATTGAGGTAAACAGGGGTTGTGAGCTGTCAAAAAACGCGGAACTGCCAAAGGATATATCTTTTAAGTCTAATCACTCTATTATACATTAAGGAGATACAAAATTTATGTCGAAAGGTAAGTCGAAAAGTTGAATAGTTGAAAAGTTTTAGTGATATTTAGTGGTCACACTAATGTGCCGGTTAGGGGATATTAAGCTCTTTTCTGAGACTTTTTTGTCTTGGATACAATATGAATATTTTCAGACAGTTCTGTTCATTTTGAAATTTCTAGACACATCAAATATACAGCAAAGCCTTATTAAGTAAGTCGCTGGTTTCAGTTTATTTTTCTAGCTGATTTTCACCTCTGTCACATAAGATATATTTTGGATCGTCCTGAATCCAGTTAACTGCATATAATATGGTATCAATGTTTTCCCCTTGAGAACCATCGGGCAGTTCACACGTTTATATTAATCTTTTAATAAGTTAATTTTCATTTCAATTTGTTCTTCTCCGGCAAGTTTTCTTCCAAGTTAATTTTTGTTTTATAAAAATTCAAATGTTTTTTAGTATGGTCATTTCCTTCTTTAATATTATCTCCTTTCAGATGACTTTCTTTCTAACATTTGCATGCACTCCACGTGAGCATCTGACATGATTATGGAGTAAAAAAACGAAAAAGACTAAGAATGACGCGAATATTGTATTCACCCTTTCTATAAAATAAAAATGTGGACTAAAAGGTCAAAATGAAGCTCAAATTCAGCCCCAAAATTCAGTGCCGTTGGTGCTAGATTGGGTGAAATTTTGAAAAGATAAGAGATTCTAATAAGAACATCTATATTTTAAGACTAGACAGTACCGAAGAAATAATCGATAAAATTCAGAGTTTTCAGCACCATAATCTTCTTTGGTGAAAGCCCGTATCTTAATTCAGACTCGTAAAACTTTGAGTCATTCAAATGCAAAACGGTAGCGAACCCAAAGTCACTCTAGGTCCTGTTCACGCTTGACCCTACTTCATGATTACAGCTCATCCAACGATAAATACAAGCCGACTGAGGTCTCCAAATTGAAAGACGAAAGCGTAAGGAGAGAAGAGTAAGATTATATCTCAATTATTCAAAAACTTTAGATGGATTTTCATGCGGGAAACAGTAAACCTTTATAACTAGAATTTAATCAAGAGTAATAATGTTTTCGATTAGAATTTACCAAAACCTTTATGCGCTTAAGCTACTGAGATTCTACTTTCAATTTTGAGCTTTATTATAGTCCAAATTTTATCCGAATCGAAGACTCAAACGCATTGCCCCTTATCTTGTTCATCTTATTCCCTGGGGTATAATTCCACCAAATTAACTCAATGCATTTTAACAGAGAACAACCGTACTTCTTACCCTTTCTCAACCATTAGCAATATCGATTGTCAAATGGCTTCACAAAGGAATCCTGCAAAGAAATATTTCTCTCAGTCTTAAGATAAAATTAAAAACTGGTCAGCCTCACTGTGATTATTTGAGTATGAGATATTACGAATATCATCACTACGAGAAATTAGTTTCTTAAAAAACAGAGATATCTTTACCCTCAATATTTGCTCACCATTATTAAGGATAAACGATGCAAAGTGGGCTAGAATTGACAAAAAACTGCCCGAAAATACGAAAGTGGCTTTAAAAGTTCGCGTAGCTATTCTTAAATAAATTTTGCATACCACTGTGCAAGTCATTTATGTTGTTTCTAGCACATTAAAATCATACAGTAACATACAAACGTAAATGAAAACTATATCAAAGTAAAATAATATTCAGGAAACTTATTTGATATTGATTAAAACCATTTGCTGCCTGCGTTATATATGACTTAATATTTCTTCTAAATATGATTTCAAATTCCTATATTGGTATAATATGGTATAAATTAGTATTGGTATATTGGTAATGAATGTACGTGGTAAAATTATTGCTAAATTAAAGGGAGATGAAGGGAAATTTTCATAAAAGCAACTTCGAACAGAAACTCAGCTCCGAGGATTAAAATCAGTTTTCATACTTCCTATTAAACTGTTCGATTTTATTTCAGCAACACCTACACGTTCAAAAATTATATTTTTGAATTCCAAAAATATTAGTAATGCAATAAATATAGCTGACTCATAACGGAACAGCCTATTTTTCCTCTATCAAGAGCGAATCGCTTCTTAGTTCATTTCTAAATTAATCACTACATTTGCAGATAGACGGTAGCCGGGATGTCTGCAAAATTCATAATTTCAGTAAAAATTAATCAATACGCGATGGAGATATTCGATTGTGGAATCAATCATGCATAACCTCAAGCAATCATGCATAACGCTTTCCCAAGGAAAAAATGTGGCACGCAGGCCACGACGTTCCTCGAATATCTTCCGCGTTTAATAAACGAGGAATTACATTCAAAATGAAAGCATTTAAATTGGGAATGAGGAAATGAATATTGGGAATTAATCCATAGTAATTACATTATTATTCAAGTGGAGAAAACCGCGTCGATAAATCTGATGAGGAATCTCTTTGAGAACATTTGCTATGCTGTCATCTGCTTCCCACATTCATTCCCGCATGTAATCACAGATTCGGTATATAAATAGAGTTTACATAACATGGGAATATGATGGAAGATCAATCATCTCCGGTTCTGTAGGGATGTATTTCAGTGTAAGGGTTGTACTGATTTATTTTAAAAGTTCTCGATGAAATAAATATCAAGGAATTTTCTGAATGATATCCAAAATCCATACTTGGCACTGTTCGAGGAACATCAGCTATGAAAACCCAAAAAATGTGTAACCATAGGAAATCTACTCATGCTTAAACTTGTCTTTGAACAGATACATACTTAGACTTGAATTTAAAATTATGTGGTGTAATCATGCATGAATGTATGTGTAGAAAAAGAAAAAATCGATGATTTTTGCTCTTCTTAGTGCCCATATTGAGTTAACCTGCAGTGTATGGACCCTACCGACAAGTTTTGCATTCGTGAATTAAAGATGGTCATGCAAAAAGATATATATTGTGTAAAAAATCCTTATGACAAAACGGTAAGCGTTGCCCATATGCCTTAGATCGTACGATGAGTTATTTATAGGGGATAATGTTTAAACCAATGCAATTTTCCCAATTAAGTCAGAGATATTCTTGGAAGACGTAGAAGATATTAAGCAACCTCTCTATTAAATGGGCCGCTCTCCTTCTGCAAGAAGAATTACGGAAATTATGGAGCAAAAATAGTTGCCGTTTCCGTTCCTCTCTCGTGACTCTCATCCTTACGTATTCATTAAAGCTGTAAGCAATAACTTCATCGTTGATCTTGGCTCAGATGATAATCCTCTTCATTTAAGCTCAGCTTAGCTTTACACCTCTACGCACTCCAAAATTGTCATCCGTAAATAACTGGGAAATGTCAAGTATTCAGCCTGGTTGGATTCTAGACGTAAAAACGAGAGTTGATTCGGTTAAAAAATGAGATAATTTCAGCTGCGGTTGCCAAGATTCTCATTAAAGATGCAGTTTTACATTTTCGCCTATGGGAGGTGACAATCTCATAATTGCGAGATCTATTTTACATCAAGGAATGAGCTATAAATATTTATCATTGAATCGAACGTGTATTCCGGACGATAAATCATACTTAAGTGTAAGTAACTAATAAAAATGATAAAGGAATAATCTGATGAATGCTCTGAAAATAAACTCAAAATAATTCACATGTGAAACGCATGTAATTAGACTACTGAATGAAACTTTAACATTTGCTCTTACATATTTACTGTTAAAATTTCATTCAGGTCAATTTATCATCTACAATTTTACAATTTATATGAAGATAATATCAAAGGTTATCCTATTTAACAAATCGTTTATTTCCCTTAGTAACGTGAACGAAAGAAAATTATATTAATGTATCAGAGCAAAACATTTTACTAAGAAAAGTTGGAAACATTTATTGCATTACAGTCACTAATATAAAGTACAATATTAAATAAAAAAATTGAAAAATCTTGAAAACAAAAGACGTGACATACAAGACGACTGGACGCTGAGTCGACTGTAAACGGGCAAAATATGATAAATTTATAAGGTCGATTGCCTTCTTACATACTAATGAGATATACTAAAAATCCTGAGGCACAGTATTATTTCTCAATTGAAAATAATAATGAATGAATATATGTCGAGTTCAATTATTTCATTACTGCTTAAATGCATTACGGATCAATGATTATACATTATCTAATGATTAATTAACAGTATATCCTGGATATATGTTGCTCTCCATGTTAACAATTTTCTACTTTCGCCATCCGGAAAAGTAATGGTGCATATCATTTTCAGTTCACTCATGAGCTTTTAAGTAGCAATCGTTCCCAAAGTAAATACCAATACGGCTTTAGAAAGTCGCGATCAGTTTGCGCTACTCGTTCACGACATCTTTCTGCCAAGTCTGCCGAGGATAGAAAGCTAGTGGTCGCTATTTTCCTATTTATCAAGAAGACCTTCGACAGAGTCCGTCACTAAAAATGTAATCAATTATGAAAATTAGCAGGTATTAATGAGGAAGTTATTGATTGGAACACGAATTTTATCTAAGAGAGGAAACTTTAAGTGCAACAAGTAGTATACAGCGTTTTTTCGAGCAAAGACTAAGTAACGTCAGGCATACCTCAGAGGAACATGATTGGACCTCTTCTCTTACTGATTGTGAGATAAATCAACGACGAGATAAGTAGAAATGTAAGGATATTTGCGGATGATTCAATCACATGAATATGATTAGTCTATACATGCAAGTCTGAGGTCGCCGATCTCCTCCTATCAATCATTCGCATTTGCACATTTTCCTTTCCCTACAGCAACTGATATCTCAGTAAATTAAATTCAGCGCTCATGGAAGAGATTACACATTAAAGGATTTCTAAGAATAATAGTGTTCATGAAAGATAAAACAGCAATTTTCCGCGGGATTTATTTCAGAGACCGGTTTTCTGTTAATGCTCCTGCGGAAGCGAAACCGGCCACTGAAATGAATCCTGCGGAAAATTGAAGTTTTATCTTTGATACCATGGCTTTCCAAGTCACACCTTCTCATATCGATTCCGTTATAATGCTGATTAACGCAATACATTCTATTAATAAAGAGAATCATAGATGAGTAGATTAATGTCTTCCATCATGCACATACACTATAGCATACAAATGAAATTTAATGAAGTACTGAGGAATTACGATGTAAAAGTAATATAATAAAAGGAATATTGTGCACATTGTTACTTTCATCTCTTTATTAAAATTCATCCTACTTAAAATTACACTTTTTGTCGTTGGGCTTTATAAATTCATTTAAAGTTCCTTAATTGATTCACTCATCGTCTGCCTTGACTATAGATTTCATCACAGAAAATTTTCACTACCAAAGAAAACTTAAAATATCCACCACTGTGCGATGGAGACCAGATTAGTGAAGGTGGAATTTGATTTCATGTAGTTGACATACTTAACTGCAGCTTAACCCATACACACATTGGCACACATATTATAAAGCATGATTTTCGAGAGATCGAGTGTTTCCTCCATTCAAATACTTAAACACCCAAATTTTATATAGAAAAACGAAATCGAGTAAATTGATAGAAAAAAACTCTTTCCTTTTTGCGTCATTAATGAGACTGAATGAAAATATTTACATTGGTGTATTTGTTTCATGAAGTTACTAAAAGGTCAATGTTGCCTTAAGGCCGCAGGTTCCATACCTCTGGGCTAGCTTCCATAAGCGTCCCCTCATATACCCCTTTCTTATCTCTTTCTCTAACTTACGAAAATTTGGGCGCATCCTTAGAGTGCGACCAGGGAGTATGACTAAAAACATCAGGGACGAACCCGGATGTTTGTTCAATGCCGTCGGTTTACAGACTAAGGAAAGAGCAGTAGAGTTTGGTAAACACAATTACTCGGTTTCCACTTAATATGGGTGATATTAGGAACGTACTTGGTGGAAAAATAGAAGGAAAGGCACCAAGAGGACCAGAAGAAGACCAAGGGACGAATATATAAGCCAAATAAAGGGAGATATAGAAAACAGGAGATATCAGGTTGAAGTAGAGTTAGCACTAGAGAGAAATGAATAGAGGACTAAAGTAAACAAATTTATGGATTGAATGACCAATGATGATGAGTAATAACCTTTGTAAATCAAAATCGCAATGACTACATTACTTACTTCTCAATCGATAAATAGAAACAGAAAAATCTATGAGAAATGAGTAAGTATAAGAAAGAGTTTTTGGTTTCTTCTGAAGAAAGTATTACGTATTTCGATATTTTTTTCTTCCTCATTAAGTAAATCATTCTCGACTGACGCAGTAAATTCATAAGGGAGGTGTCGATGCTAAATTAAATCATTGATGTAATAATAAGTACCATAATAATAAGTACCATAATAATGAGTACCATAATAATGAGTACCATTTCCGATCATGTATTTCAATCAATACTGTTGAAGAAATGTCGCCTTTATTTTTTGACGAATAGCAATATAATACCTTCCATGCCCGATGTTAATGCATTGCATTCTTTTCTATTAAATTATTCTATCATGGAAAATGTGAGAATAGGAAATTCACAACTTGGGGTGGTATCATTAAAAGTTCTTGGACGGCTTGGGGTTCTTCGCTCATACGAATCGCCTTCGGCATTATACTACTTTCCTTATGGAACTTAGGTCGGGGAACTGATTCTATTTCTATATTTTTAGCAGAGAATCTATTCTCAGAATCCTGCTAGGACCACACGAGCTTGACTCCGGCATGTGTAAAAAATCTATTCGCTAAATTTAAAAGATTATTCATTTTACTCGTATTTTCAACGAGGATATATAACGGGCTAATTTTGCCGCTCTGATCCTTATTTCTCTTGTTACTCGTAAGTTCTTTACTTGAAAATTTCCTTGGGCTAAAAACCTGTCCTTCGCCCAAATTATTTTCTAGGTCAAAAGTTTCTAATCTGTTTTCCCTCTACTCACGTAGTTAGGGTCCATCCTGCGTCAAGTAATTCAATATTTGCTCTCCATATTAATGACATTCCCTTGAAGACCCTTCTTCATCTAGTATCACATAATAGGTTTGACATCCCATCCTCGGACGTAAGGTTCATGGTGAAATTAAAATGAGATTTAAACATGACCAAAGGTAAATCATATTACTTGGCGTTCCGAAAAGCAGCACTCAAAAAACAAGATAATATATCTTTTGAAAATAAAGAGTACACGGTATTACAAATATGGTATATAATTTTGTTGTTCTATTGGACACTTTTTAAAACTCCTTTATATATTATCATGGTTTAGATGTGATAAAAGTGATAAGATAATATATCACGTAAAGGGAATACAGTATTTGAATGTAAAAGGCATAAAAATTTTTAATATGAGTTCAACCAAAACTCTGTTAACTCTCTTTCAACTGTTATTATGGGTATTTAGTGTCTCAAAATGGCCTAACCGAAATTGATGGTTTTATGATGAAATATTGTCGATGATTTTATGATTTTCTTTTTTCTATTTTTATTTCTATTCTTTTTCTATTCTATTTCTATCGTTTATTTCTTCTTACCACATCATGTGCGGATTAAGTTCTTTTAATATTAGTCAATTTTACAAATCGCTTTGTCTATAGTCCTTGGTTTTTTTATATCTTTGTTGAAATGCTGCTCTTATTTCATTCAATTTTGCTCATCTGATGCTGGATATCATGAAAATCATCCGCTCTTTACTATTTAAGAGATTCAAGGGTATCAAAAATATGAAAAAAAATATAAAAACTGTACGACAAAACTATAAGTACATACAAAAATAAAATATAGAGCACTTTTAGTAAATTTAAAACATAATCTTTGATAAAATTGAGTTTTATTTAGAAATAATGAGTTAATCAAAATTAATTCTTAGCCTTGGGACACCCTGTGTTTTAAAGATCAGTGAAATTTTCCTCAGCACTCGACGGCATTCTTACGGGAATGATTTTTGTTTATAAACGAAAAATGAAAAAGGAGAGCAGAAAATTGAATGTTCACCAATTAATTAGTTATGTTAGAAAGTTATCAGAGAGTCAATCATTCATCTTTAATGGTCTACAAATTAAGGAGAAACTTTTATTGTTTTAACTTTAATGTTAAACTTCCTTAACATCTTCCATTCCACAAAAGAAAATCCTTCACAGAGGAATGCCGTTGAACACCCTATTACTCTCTAGAAGCATATGATTGCTATCACAAGCTCATAAATTTGTCCCATCTCTCCATTACGTGGAAACAATGAAGGACTCTTCTAGTGCTAATGACTTTCAGTTTACCTTTGAACGCACATTATTGAAAACTGAACCATCAATTCACCACGTCTAACGTCAACGTTAATTAATTATAGGTTTCAGTAATTGAATCAAATGAAGTGAAAGCAAGGTTTCCGTTGATGGAAGAGTAGCAATATTGAACGCTATACTGCGGTAAACCTATTCTCTCCGAGAAGATAAAAACGATTCCCTCAAGACACGACATCGCGTATTTACGCAACGGTAAAATAATTGAAGTTCCCGATATGAAAAAGTGAAATTTATCTGTAGAAGATTAATTTAGCAAACTTTAAAATTTACTGGAACGCAAGCTTTAGAATATTGAGAGAAAACTTCTCTCTTCTTATTCAGAGTCAGTCATGTCGATAACTAGGATATACCAATAACTACCGACAAGTGGAATAGAATAAATTTGAAGGGGTTGAGAATAGTTGATATTTCCTAGTGATTGAAATACCTAAATACAGTGGTAACCTATACAGGAAAGATAAATTAAGTTAAGTTTAAGCTATCGGTGCTATTTATTCTGCTATATATTCTTATTTAAATTTTTATTATATTATATTATAATTTTTTATGATATATAATAATATTAATAAAAATTATAATATACTATATATTATATTATAATTTTTTATTCAGCTATATATTCTGATTTAAATGCCAAAACAGGCAGATGATTGAAAGATATAGCGCTCACGATAGTAATGAGTTTATCTAGCAAACATCGTTTCTTCCGTATTTTAATTTGACGAAATAGTATAAGTGTAATTGAGAAATAACATATATGTTTAGACTATATCATCAATAAGCCTCTCTTGTTCTCATTCCGTCATCTCACATACATTATTCAAGCGCAAAGAGCAACATATTTACGTATCACGTCGGATAAGGCTGCCCGCTGCAGTTCGATGTTGACCTCTTCTCTTCTCCAGAGCATTTATCCTATTTACATATCGGAATGATGTACCAGCGAATAAATCTTCGATTCCGTTTACAACGCGGGATAGAATCTGCGTCGAAGTTCCCTCAATTTCTCAGAGACCTTAACCTCCTCCGCGCTGACCCATAAATTCCCAATTCCTTTTGCTGCCCATTCTTTCAAGAGCAAAGCCCTGTCTCTCCATCCACATCACTTCTTTAAACCGCACGCCTCAATCTTTCTCCATTCGATCTCAACCCCCCGCAAACACGTTAGCCATCACACTCCATGCTGAGATGTATGCAGCTACCCCACAGATAAATTTCTCCATGGATTCAAGAGAACGCCTTGCTTGGACAAATTGATTGATTCTCATCACATCCTCTTTAAGACGATTTTAGGATGCTGCAAATGGATTACTTTCGAGGGAAGAATAAAAAGAAATATCTGAAAGTTTACCAGAGAAAGAATACGTTATAAAAATCACAAATATGAAAATAGAGACATTATTAACATGTAATACTCTTAGATAATAATCAAATGTACATTTCTTGTAAACCATATTGAATATAAATACAAGACGAAAGTCTCACAGCAGTTTTCTAATTTGACGTTTCGTCAATGTATTTAAATCTTCATATGAACAAATAATCACTTGAGTGGAAGAAGAAATAAATAAAAACAACTAATGAATAATATGAAAGTAGAATATTTATTCTCCTGAAGATGTCAACACGATGATGAATCATGTCAAAATAACAATCTGCTGTGAAATTCTATGAAGTGACGATAGAACATATCTACTTTATTTACAATTCATTTACAATTTTATTTGCTAGTAATCAATAATAGATAGCAATGCTAATTATTGTTTAACGTAAATTCATTAATTAAAAATGTATGCGTATTACGTGATAAAAATTACTCACTAAATTCAAAATGTTATTTCACGTCCTTAAATCATTTAAAATGCATATCATATTTGATTCATGGGTAATTTCAATTTTTTCACCAGCCGATCTAATTCGATTAAAATATGCGATAGTAAATACATTTCTCATGTCCGTTTTTCCTTACGAATTTTCCTGGTCGCACACCTTAACGTGCAAAACTTCCTCAAACCTTTTTCCTCAAAAAGTTACAGTTTAAATATGCTTCATAAAACTCAATTAACTTCCCTGTTTGAAGTTATAACAGTGACTAAAATTGATAATTGTACTTTAACTTCCAAGGGTATGACTCCCTGAGTTCCCATTTTTACGTATATAAAGACCTCTTATACCTATCTTATTGTTAATGCTAAGAAGAAAACTAACTTTTTCTCAGTGCGACTTTGATTTCGCTGTCTCTTTCTCCACCGATTATATGATTTACCTTAAGTTCTTATTCTGTTGATCATTTTAAGGAGTGGTTATGGGACATTGATTAGATCGTCTTAGGTTATAGGACGTCACTTTTTTCACCATCTTAAAATGCATTAACCACTGAAGGCTTTTAAATTAGCCTAATCACTTATTTTGGCCAAAATATTTTTAGAGAAGGATGTGTAGTAATTAAATGTTGAAGTGTATGAAGTTACGGCAAATTTTAATATTTGCAAAAATTAATTTATTTTGAAGAATGGGCTAATTAATCATCAAAGATTTTCAAAAACATAATGTATGGCAATCTTACTTTTATAATTTCATAATTAATGTTTTCATTTTGTGCCCCGATATGGTTGCAGGCTACACTTTTAGTTATTTAACTTTCATCTCTAAATAAAGACAAAATTTTCTTCCGAAAATGTTCTGTTCCGTTCATCTCTCTGGATAGGCAGGCACTTCATTGTACTACAATGAGCCAATTATACGGAATTCAACGTATATAAGAGTCTGGTTAACAAGCTAAAATTCCTTTCGGATGGAGACAAAGCTGAAAATTTTGGAAGCGTCCTCCTACACTACAGAATAATGGGAAATAGTCATAATTTAGATTGAATGAGTCCTCATCCTTCAGAATATACGTGTGTTGATGCGCAGTTTCAAACTATTTTTTCGTAAATGAGCAAACTTTTTTATGCCCTCCTTTAGCTAACTCAAAAACTTACAAACTTCTGAATATTACTCAAGAACAGAATATTCATCCCAATGTTTCGTTTTAAGTTTCTATACATTTAATGAAATTTATCATCTATCGGTTCCCCTCAAGAATTATTTTAGGGAAATGCTTCCAATTGTAGAACATTTTGAAAGGGGATGCAAATGATAAAATTCGAAGAGACATAAAATTTTACATTTTGATGAATATTCAAATATCATGATTTGAATTGCATAGGGAAGACATGAAAGGTGATCTACATCTAACTACACACGTGCCCTGCAAGCCGCCTCTCGGCGTGTGGCAGTGCGTCAAGCACCAAAAATGTGACAAATAAAAGCCAAGGGGTATTTCAGATGAGGCTTATGAATTACATAAGACTATAAAAACAAAACATTATTTTTATATTCCATTTGATTTTCATCATTAGACAGTTAATGATTAAACAAGCAGAGTAAAGGCGGAGTAAAAAATGCTTTTCTTAAAATCGTTTTCTCTTGAAAAGCATCCGTTCCAAAAATAGTATAGGAAAATAGGTCTTCGTAAAATCATCTGTAGAATTATTACAATCATTCATTTTCAGTTATCCTGAGTACTTGACCGATTTAAGGCTGTAATTTTTATCTTTAGAATAATAATAATGCATAAAGGGAAAGATTATTTTAATAATAGTCTTTCTTGCACATTCACACTCATATAAATTTTATAATTCCTAATAAATAATCTAATTAGTACGCAAAATATAAAAACAGACAAAATTCACAATAATGAATGAGGAATAGCACCAAAAGAAGGAAACGATTCAGAAATTTAGGGATTAGTCTCAATATATTCCTTATTCTGAAATTATTTCAAATTCTCCTTACTGAATATTAAATCAATAACTACTAGTGATTGCTTCATTGCCGTCTATATTCTTTCGATTTTTATATTTTCGATAAAATACCCTTAGTTACGTTGAGGAAGCGTCTACGAAAATACTTCCGCAAATGTGGCAAATTTTCAATTTCCCTAAATTCTTTTCCTCTTTAGCTTCAATGCAAGTTCTGTAGAATTGAGTTCATCTAAAAGAAATGAATTGTAGGATAAAAGAGGGGGAGATTCCTCAGTATCCATGAATATGAACATCGAATTCGCTCATTTAAATGGTAACTTGTTGTAAACCATAGATCCTCTCTGATATCCTTTCTTGAATTTGAAATGTTCGAAAATAAGCCATGTTACTTTACTACTAGTATACGAAGATATACTATATATGTATATATGAAGATAGGCTATTTTCCGATACTGAATAGCAATGTGAAAAGGAAGGAAGATGCTCAGATTAGAAGCGACTGGAGAAATATTCAATAAGCAAGGAATGTGCTTCAATAGAAACGGTCGAATCAGAAAAAAAGTGTGTAGAAGTATTAAGAGAAATTCCACGAAAACGGAAAGTAGGAAGATTGGAAAATTGAATGAATTGCAGTCAGTTCTTGGAACGCAATATATAGGATCCGAAATCCTAGGCATTTAAGAGCAACTTCAGATATCTTGGGAGAATGAAAGGCGCTCTATCCTTTCTTTTTTGACGCTAGACATTTGATTCATTAATTTCTCGTCGAATTTTCTCGTCTTGCTTCAATGCAATTTCATATCGAATACCAGCAGTCCGCTTTCAGTTGATACCTTATACTTTACAACCACTGATCACCGATCGCTACGCTCTATTTCTCATATCCCTTGATTCTACACCTCCTTTATTCATATTTTACGCATATTCTTTCCTGCTATTTTCCTTCATTAAAATCTATGAGAAGCTTCAAGAAATATTCAATTTACTCATCTGAGGATCTAGAGGTTGATGAAATATGCTTTTTTCAGATAATATCAAGGCATTCATTTGTTTAAGGTCAATTATGTCGTTCATATGATTGTATGACGTTGCATAACTAATTGTATTGTATGACGTTGCATAATGAAGATGTCAGAGAACTATACTTGTAAAACTGTTCAAAGTAAAACGATTAGACTTAAATAGAAGGGCTTGGAATCTAATTCAAAGGAATTGATATGTCTTAATCTTCTGGGTGCTCTTAATTACAGTCCATTATCCAAATTATAATGAGTAATGATTTCATGAGAGTGTCTGGGAATAAATATGTAGTCTTAATTTTAAATATTTGTGCTATTGTTCTTACAGAAATCAACTCTATAATAATATAATTACAATGGATTTTTGTGCTCTGGAATATACTCATAATAGACATAAATGGTTACAATAACCTCTCAGCCCACATAAAGGCACATCTTAGCATAATGAGGAGAAAAACAGCATAAATTCAAAGTTACAAACAAGATTAACAATAAATTTGCAGAACGTATAAAGCACAGAAAAATTATTTTGTATGATCTTATGATGAATGTATAAAAAGGGATCTCAAGCTTATGAAATATTTCTACATAGCTTTAGCTTGATTATTTCTTAGAACGATTCATATGGTGCCTAAATTCAAATTCAGAGAGGAGAAAATCAAACCTTCTTAGCTTAACTAACTGTTCATGGAAAACTATTTGAACCATTCGTAAACCAGATACCTAAACTTGGTGAGTAGATTTTCCAGATTGTGCGAATTCCCTTTGAATCCGAATTGTTCTGGATAAACTAAAAGATGGAGATTATTCCTGGAACGTTCGCATATTAACCGATGTGAAGCAGTGCGCATCAAGTGAGTATTACCAATGGAGATTCCTCCAGCAGCTGTTCAGCATTCGCAACATACTATCCCATTCAGACTACCCTGGAAACTGTTATTTATTTCGAAAATAATTCTGAGGGATAAATATAGCATTCGCAAAAGTGCTTCACGTTTTAATAAAATTTTCATTAGGCATTTCAGTGACACAGCTCATTCATCAAATCCGTATTCTTGGAAATTTATGAATTCATGTTCATGCCGTCCCTTGTTTTCCTCATAGAGCTTATTTAGTAGGTAAACTTTAATGAAAACACCTCTCATATCAAATTCTACAAATCTGGACGCTCAGAAATTCTAATCCATGACCATTTCGTTGTCAGAGTGTAGTAATACCGCTAATCCTAGTTATCCGATGGATTTGCTCAAACAAAGCAAATCAACAAAATCGCTGTTTGTTCTTAACGTAGGCAACGTCATTGATTTACCTCTGAAATATGTAATTTATGCAATGAAATCCCTTAGGATATATCTTTAGGCATTTCCTGTCCTGGAATTCAGCCGTAAACATTGTTTCCGCTTCTTACAAAAACGACGTAATCAATTGCATACTCAACGATGATAAATATTAGACTACTACAAAGCAACACTAAAGTAGCAGGTATTCATATATCTGCCTTCTCTCCTAACACTTTGACATTCGTTAGTTATTGTAACTTTACGTCCAGTGATACATCTATTATACCTTAGGATATACGAGCATTTTCTTTAAGCTGTGAATATGGACTATGTAATATTATATTCAACATATTAGATAGATTTTTTAGATACGTGACCATATTATTATTAAAATTGTTTGATTGAAATTTAATTCAAATAAAATTAATAATTGAAAGCAAAAACAAGGAATAATTTCTTTAAGATTAGAGTCATTTATGTCAACATACGAAACGTATAACTTTTAATTAAAAACATTATCGCTGAAATATTCTCTCGGTTTACGCTATGTTGTATTGAAGTACCTTTTAGAATTTAACTTATAATTTTTTAACCATTTAGAAAGTGTAATATTCCTGAATAATTTGATTTGTTATTAAAATATTGAAAACAATATATTTAAATATATTATTTGCATCTATACGAATATTTTTTTTGATTTGTTATTAAAATATTGTATATAATATATGTAAATATATTACGTGCACGAATTAAACGAATATTTTGCGCATATTTATTCAATCATTTACTCAGAAAATTAGTTATTCCAGTAGAAGTATCAATGGCTTCTCTATTTATATTTTCTACGAATTTTACGCCTTCTTTCGGTCATCCCATTGAATACACATTAACCTCCATTAAGTTTCCGCGATATTTTATAATTAGTTTTTAATTCCTATTCTTTTAATACTTACAGAAGGTTTTTTCCACCACATTGTTCTTCGTTAGCCTTCAGCGGTGAAGTTTTTCACCCGCAAATCTGTACCTTTTTTGTCTCTGTTAGATTTGATTTATCACTCTGGAACTTTTTGTTACGTCGACAGGGAAGATTAGTATGAAAAGGGGCTCATTCGAGCTTAAAATCCGCAAAGGAAATCCAATGGATCAACACATCAGTTTAGCCCTCTTCTTTTTGCAGATGTTGCCTTCACAATAATGACGTTGATTGGGCAAAGTACTTCTTAGAGAATTTTGTTTATTTATATATTCTTTCATCCATTCCATTATATGAAGATACTATGCCTTAATACCATTTCAATGATTTTTGTGAAAATATCTAATAAGCATTGATAATTGCATATACAAACAACTGCCCTACACGATCGAGAGAGCAGGTGTGGGGTGAAATAGAGCATATGCTTACCCTAGTTGTGTGAACTTTTAGACATCCTATTTTCCAACAGCGAAATAACCACAAACTCCATTCTGATACAATCTCAAAGGCCGCTATGAATTTATTGCTGTTAGCGATTCATTGGAGCCGAGGTCTGCCTTCCCGAAATGAGTCAAAAAGTGTTTTTTTTACCGACCTGTTTCTCTCAAGTATGGCGAAATTGGGTCTCATATGATGGAAATACGTCGTAACTTTGCCAGATCTATAAATCCGAAACTAATCGAAAATAAATCAACCGGAAGTAATTACTTAGCGGAAAAGATGTGAAAAGTATATTCCGGGACATCTTTGTCTTTCATGGCACGCTTTCGCCAGCCTCACTTTCCCAATTTCATTTTTCGTCCTTCAACTTGTCTATCAAACTTTTCCCCATGACCCTCGTCTTTTCCATATTTCATGCGAAGACGAGTCTTCAATCCATAAACCTAGTCGCACTTCCGATTTCCCAAAAGATACGATCCTCGTTCTCTCCTACACTTTCACCTACGTGTTTCCCTCAATGGCATTGCAAATGGCCACCGCTACAATTCATAACACTCCGTCAACGGTCATTAACGAGATGTGATCTAACTTCTGCCTATTGAATTCTCCGGGGAATCAAGCTAAAGGTATCTTAAAGGAAACATTTTGTGCTCCGAAGTGCAAACTCAGAGTCGCTCTGAATGATATGAGTAGCGGTCGTTAAGCATCCACCTTTAACATGTATTAGTATTAGAAGTCTCCATTTTCCGGGTTCCCCATCAAATACGCCCGCAGGGAAACTGCCGTCGGTAAGAAGTATTAACGCGGAAGAACCCGGAAAATAGAGACTACTCGCAACCACCTCCGCGAAAACCTTCGCAGCAACATATAATATTAATTATTAATATCAATATATAATAGTATATTGATTCAAGAAGAAGAAAATTCAAATGGGTTTTCTTTCGTCCAAAAAGAAATAAATCTTTTCCGAATTTTGACTTATGCATAGTTCGACACAATCATTATACATAGTTCGCAAAGATAACGAGAGAGAGGAATGACAGTCTCTCAGTTCCAAACTGGTTAAAAAGCCGCCAGATTCATCTTCAGCATTAGGTCTGATGGTAACTATTATTACTACAGTAAAATTTGAAGTATTTTATATTTATCGTTATTATTAAACTTAAGTTTTTAGAAAATTTTCAATTGTTAGTGATTTATTTATTCGTTCACATTTCTTTCAAATTTAAACATTAGACTCCATAAGAGTCCCTCAGCATTGAGAGACTCGTCAGGGAGTGCAGACGTAAATAAAAGTAAGAAATATAAGAAATAAATAATATATGCAAATTTTCATTGACAGCCGAGTTCCATTTCTTTCCTTTTAGTTTATTAGTACGACATCTTAAGTCATTTCGCACATGTGAGTTCCCTCCGGAATTGGTACCTGAGAACCTTTCATCAAAATCTAACGCGCTTCCTACATGGCTATCATGGACTGGAAGTATCCAGATAAGGGAGGGAGCAAAAATCTTGCCAAGGATAGGAGGCCTTTAAGATAATTTCCTAAAATACTCATCCTAAATTTAAAAAAAAGAAATCAACGTATTTCTCCACCACAAAGGTAACCCAAATCAAATTTGCTTTTGATATGATAATGCGGTGATTTTACAGTAATAGTTATAAATTGTCTATATCTAGTCAAATTTTTAAGTCATAACATATGCAAATTGCGTTCTTACTAAGTTATCAAGGGGGTTTCTGTTCAGAACATATCGAACGCTCCACTTTAAGAGCCTAATTCGCAGGGTAATGCAATATAATTCTGACGCAAGAAAGTTAAGACGATAGTGAGGTATCATTAAAAACTCACGATAAGATTTCATGCGGTTCTACAGAAAATTTCCCGGAAAAGTAAATACCGAAGAGCTCCCAAGTTTCCGGAAAAAGTTGGGAGGAAATCGACAAAAGACGAACCTTGTGGGTAGGAAGAATAAACACCAATCAAAGAAATGAAATGTATACAAAAGAAGTATGTTAGAGGAATTCTAAAAGGAACCGGTTGATAGAGAAATGATATATCTGAAAAGACAGCGGGCAAAAAGGCAATTCTTAATGAAGGTGATTGAGGGATAGGTTTCATGATAACAAAAAATAGAAGTTCATCTAAACTTTCCCACAGCGTATTGTGGTGAGAGTCACGTTCGATACACATGCTGTTAGTTTGAGTCTGGAATAATAACGCCAGTGGAATGAATAATCGGAGACTATAGAGTTTTTTCTTTCCCGTTTGTGACGTTTTCTCAATATCATTGGTAAAACCAAATATACTAGCACTTCGCTAAAATATCAATCACTGCTCATGATCCTCTTTTACTTCTATTTTGATATCCTGAGTAGTATACCCTCAATAAGGTCAAACGCATTGTTTTATCAAGGCATGTCAGTGTTGATACGAAAAATTTCCAATCAATATTTTGACTTAATAAATTTAATATATTATTAATCTCACTTCAAGCATTCTGAGCTTTAAAGGATCCACGATCAATTACACCGAAATCCGTATAAAACTATTAAAAATAATATGCCATACATATTTTATTATTATTAATCATAGGTGACGATTAAGATACTCGTATTTGAATAATCTTAATTAGAGAATCCGCAAGTGTAACGTCCTATGATTCTCATCAACATTTTCGTAATGAATTATAATTTTCAATTATTCGTTTCGAAATTGAATTTAACTGCAGGATACTTATGCCAATTACTTTTCATATTCATTAAACATGAGAATAGGAATGACATGCAGCTTTTAATTCTAACAGGAACCTTGACTTTAATATTAGAAACCGAAGAAAGTGCGATAGGGAAGGAAAAGAGATAATCTACACTGACGCTTGTTTGGCGTATGTTAAGATATTGAATCCGCATTAAAATGTGCTTAA
Source organism: Pachydiplax longipennis (assembly GCA_036926295.1). NCBI lineage: Eukaryota > Metazoa > Arthropoda > Insecta > Odonata > Libellulidae > Pachydiplax > Pachydiplax longipennis. The sequence continues at coordinate 43,370,246 of JAVFKF010000015.1, forward strand.
GGACAAAGTAGAAAATGTACAGAGGAGAGCAGCAAAGTTCCTAATGGGAAAATACGGGATAATAGCTGGAGAAGACAGATATCATCACCTCTGTGATGAAAAATTATAAACAAGAGGTAAAACTAAAAGGCTAGGGAAAATATATATAAAGCTGTAAGAGGAAAGCCCTCTATATCACCTCAAAAAGCCACTAATTAGAGGATTTCAGTCAGAAACGTAAGCTAAATTTTTTGAAATAATGAGGGATATTAATGAATTTACGTCGGACAGATAATTTTAATAGAAAAGTGCAGATAAGGGAAAAATCTTTCTAGATCCCTATGGAAGTACATTCTGATAAATTTAATTGTCTACTAGTTAATTACTAGAGATAATTTTGATAACAAATTATAAAGACAAACCAACATTTTAATTGATTCGTCAGAAAATTTGTTTAATTGAGGTGAAAGCTTCAAAGATGTTTTTGTAGACAGATTGCGCTGTTAATAAAAAAAACAATGGTAAGCCTTGCTTTATGAAGATTTCCCTTAAAGGGAGACATGAGAAAATCTTGTTGTAAATTATATCAAATATATGTTTGCCATATTAAGTACGAGACTAAAATTTTAAAAAGGGTCTCAAGGGATCAAGTCCATTAAATATATCATTAGTTTCCTCGTCTAGTTTGCTGTGAAATAATTGAGTTATCTTGTGCGATAGTCAGATATAATTATTTACAGCTCTGAATCTAGAAAAATTACGCTAAAATTTAACGAATAATCATTTATTAACGATTGCTTCAAAATTTAAATACCACCCTAAAACTTTTATCTCACATATGTTTTATACTTATTTTTCTCATATCTTCGGTAATGGAGTACTTAATGTATTTTTATCTTCTGGAGATTTCCCTCGTGTGTATGCAACCTAGAAAATTCAAATGTTTAAATTTCGTATTTTTGTTTTAACTTCTGTTTTAATTAACGTGCGCTGTGTTCTATGTGTTCACAGACAACATCCTAAATCTAATTCTACGTTCAACTTAAAACTTTATTTTATCCGTAGTACCTCTTTTATATTTGTTCTTTTTCATTGCTCAGAGATTGTCTACATCAATCTCATATACATTAATGTTTTCCCTTTAGAGTTTACTTAATCTTTATTTTTTCTTGGGCTCCCAGATAGCCTAGTGGGAATCACTTTCATCTTTGATGAAAGTGGTATCGCGTTTGATCCCAGCTGGTGGCAAATATGAAAAATTACCTTAGCTGTCGATGTACTTTCAAAAATACTAACTCTTCTTGTTCTCTGGATTCTTGTGATGGATCAGTAACTTCATTTGAGAACGAACGCAATGCAATTTTATCTTTTATATATTTCCTCTATCTTTCAGAAAATCCTTAATTATATTGATGACGCTGGGCCTATGTGAAGATGAAAGAATTGTGCTTAATCTTTTAATTATTTTTTAATTCTAAATTTACTTCCATTTATCATGTGAATAAAATTAAATAATCTCTTTCATTAATCTATCTAACTTTAGTTCTAAAATTAGATGATTAGATATCTTTCAAAATCAAATTAAATTGAAAGGATATCACACAGAGCTTGTACATGTAAGTGAGCCTTTTGAATCAAGTCTTTTAGTTCCTAAAATGGGTACCAAGATCCCTCGAATCCCATGCTGGTTGCAGACTACCATAAAATAGATGCAAAGTAAATTTTTCTTCCTCTCGAAATATGGACAGATACAAAAATACTGAATTAGTCTAAAAATCAAATCTCAGGTTCTTGGGCTCCGATATTTCTGTTTCGGGAATGATTGTGCCTGTTTTTCAGTAATAAAAATTCAAACGGATGTATACTGGAATCATCTTCTCATTTCCATTGGAGATGTTAATATTAATTAAGCTGAGAAATTTTGGAAAACAGAAGAAAAGTTTACAGATTTGGAAATCTATTTAACACGTATAGTGGAGAGCCAGCATGGGCAAACATTAAGAGTAGGTTAAGAAGCCTCACTTACTTAAGCAGAAAAGATCATAATTTTAAAATAGTCCTCTCAAAGGACTAACTCGGCTAAAATTTTCATTTATAAATAGGACAATAGATCGATGTAACTAAACGATCGATCTACCTGCAGGTATTTTCGAGCCATTTTCTTCCCAAGGGCGTGCCTTCAAGGCTAAGCTTAGTAAATTGTAAACTAATCAAATGTGGGATAGGGCTGATATTCATAATTCATTAATGTTACTAATTGATATGCTGATGTATTTTGATTTCTGGGTTTTAAATTATTGGGATGTTATTCTATTTTTTATTGTTATCATTCTTGTGCTATATTCTGTCAAAGGGAGGTTTTTCGGAGGGGTTACCCTCCCTCCTTGGGCAAATGCCTAACAGCAATTGTGGTTTTCCCCTCAGTTAATAGATCAATTAATATATATGTATATATTTATTTATAAAGTTAATGATTGACAATGTATAAATGGATGTAGTTAATTAATGAATTAATTTATATATTGATTTATAATGTAAATGATTGACAATGTACGAATGTATGTATATAGGGTTGTACCACTGCCACCAGATGTATTCTACTTGCGGTGATTTTGTAATAATAATAATAATTCAAAAGAACTTTCTCCTGAAAACGAGCAATTTTTCGCCGGTGCTTCGATTTTCTGAAAAGCCGAGAAATTTCTAGAACGAATAATTTTTATTTGATGGTTTTCTTACTCCCATTATGGATAATTATGAAGCTTCTACATTGCATAAATAATGAATAATTCAAAAAAGGAAAATCTTCCTCCTGAAATGAGGCTGTCCTTTTTGGTACAATTTTTACATTTAGTTCCACTCAAACATATTTTCGTCCGAGCTCACGCAAATATTTACTTGTAGTAACGACATTAAGTATTTCCTAAGCTTTTTTCACGTTTAATATAAATAAAAATACTCATATGACCATATAATAGGAGAAAATATAGTGGAAATACAATTCTTTGTATTGGATATCCTAATTCCTCATTAAACTGGTAAATGTTCGATGAAGCAGATGGCAAGATTTACATTGACTCATTCGTAAGCAAATTCATATCATATTCTTCTTTCAAGTACAAATAAATTTTTCTTTAATTAAATGAGGGTGGAGGTTAGTCTTAAATAGCACGAGTGTCATTAAGGGGAAAAGTTACTTCTTGGAGACATCCGAAGCCATTCGAAGCCATCCGAAGAAGACATTCGAATTAATTCGTTTGCTAGGCGTCGCTAGCGGATGAAGTGTTAGGCCCTTTTCACACACAACGGTTTTTGCCGTACGGTCGGTAATCCCCACAGCTTATCAACCGTATCACGGCGCAATTCCTTAAGAAGTATATGGAGCCTTTCACACTAGCGACCGTACGGTTTTTTGCCGTCCATCGCCGTGTAGCAGCCGTGTCATCCACTGCCATTATTTTCTTACAATCCAACTTATAATGCTGATTTTTCAGCCAGATTACTACTTCACTAGCTTCGTAAATGTTCGACTGATCATTTGAATTGAGTTCATTCAATTTTCGCTTTAAACTTTGTTGTTCCTGCTATTGCTAAGTGTTTCACCGTCCAACAATTTTGAAACTGCCATTACATTCTTAAAATCTAACACAAAAGGCTAATTTTTCTTCAATTGCTCATTGTGTCATCTGGATGCATAAAAGTCACATGAGATTAATTTTCGAGTAACCACGTCTTAGTAAAATATTATTTAATTAGAACGTAACTTTAAAACTTTCGTCGTGCAGTATAATTTACACGTCGCCTAAAACTTTTTGATTTTTCACGTGAGGAAGAACTTGTCGCGAGACAAATCGAGATAAATGTTGTAATTTTCATTTACAGTTTGTTTCGTGATGATATCTTGAAGTGAACTTTACTTTTCTGTATTGTTCCCTCTCATGTAGTTTTCTGGTTTCTTTTGACTTTTTCAGCACATCTTTTGCCTATATTAACTATGTTTTTATCATTCGCTGTTGAAAGTAACCAGTCATCTCTCTCATCATTCCATTTTATCGCCACAATGTTCTTTGTTTGACAAGTTCCCTACTTTTCTGGTAATGAAAACAAATATTTTTATTCCCAATTTTTCATTTCGATGGTATATTGACTAAATGTCAGACGCCTTTTTACTAAAAACTATGATTCATCAAATATTAAATAATGGTAAGTTTGAAATCAATCACTGAATCCTCCTGACTCTCATTCCTCTTTTTATTTCGAGAAAACAACTAATTCACTGATAGCAGAGAAGACTGCAATAAAATTCAATATTCTATATCCTTGTCACGGGTCAACAATTATATCAATGGATGAATTTTCTTTTAAATTCGCGTTGAGGTGCAGGTTATTTCATCTTCTTTTCCCATATCCTGCCTTTTCAAGGATATTTTTCTCTTTTTCGATCTGCAGGCACGTCCTACAATACTTTTTCCACCTTTTTTATTAACTGCAGCACGATTCATACTTTCCACTGTTTTACCGGTATAGTACACAAGATGCACTCAACTGCCTTTCTTATGGTTAATATTGATACTAACCACGTGATTTGTAAGTCGCTTTCCTGCATGGGATGATCGATGAATCTCTTTCTCATTGAAAAGTGATACTTCTTATCTCTTCGATCGTTATCTGTCACGGCACCGTTCTTTGCAGTCTATGATACGGCTGCTACACGGCGACCGTGTACTGTCTCTTTAAAAGGCAAGAAGTAAAGTTCTCTTCAAGATATCATCACAAAACAAACATTTATCTCGATTTGTCTCGCGACAAGTTCTTCCTCACGTGAAAAATCAAAAAGTTTTAGGAATGGAATGATTGAATGGAATGATGAGAGAGATGACTGGTTACGTTCAACAGCGAATGATAAAAACATAGTTAATATAGGCAAAAGATGTGTTGAAAAAGTCAAAAGAAACCAGGAAACTACATAAGAATGTAATGGCAGTTTCAAAAATGTTGGACGATGAAACTATTAGCAATAGCAGGAACAACAAAGTTTAAAGCGAAAATTGAATGAACTCAATTCAAATGATCCGTCGAACATTTACGATGCTAGTGAAGTAGTAATCTGGCTGAAAAATCAGCATTATAAGTTGGATTGTAAGAAAATAATGGCAGTGGATGACACGGCTGCTACACGGCGATGGACGGCAAAAAACCGTACGGTCGCTAGTGTGAAAGGCTCCATATACTTCTTAAGGAATTGCGCCGTGATACGGTTGATAAGCTGTGGGGATTACCGACCGTACGGCAAAAACCGTTGTGTGTGAAAAGGGCCTTAAGGGAGCGTTGCGTGAGGACAACAGCGTTTCTAAGTCGATGAAGGGAGGGGAAAGGAGGGGAACAGCGCAACTCAACGCATTTGCCGAGGGCAAATGCGTTGATTTGCGCTGTTGAAATACGCTTTGGGGAGGAGAATCCTGCAAGTGTACGGCGAAGCTGCCATTTGGTTCTCGTCCATGCGACCTTGTAATCTCACTTTCCGCGATACAATTCTTCCCTCACTGAATTTACGTCGACGATATCGAAGCAAACTTCCCCCTCTTAACCCTACACCTAAAATCAAGCGAAGCTGATCACTTCCGTTACTCTTTTTTCTTCTACCCAACCTTCTTCTTTATTGTTTCTTTCCTTTTCTTTCCATTCCATTCATTTTCCTTTCCATGACAGAAAGCGATGGCAAACTTTTCCGACCAATCTTTTCATTTTCTCTTTCCTTTTCGTAGAGTATGTTATTTTTCCCTTTCCCCTCTTAATCCTCCAATAACCGTTGTTCTCTCTGACGGGCGCAGATTATAACCCTTGCGAGCCTTTTATCCTCCTCCAAGATTTACTTCTGATGGAGACCATTGAAAAAAGGGCCTTTTGAAACTCTATTTTATTCTTCCGATCTCTTTTTCATCCTCATATTTTCTTCTTATCTCTCTTTCTTTTCTATTTCAATCTCACAGCCCTTTTCAAGCCGAGAATCACTGAGCCATTGTGGTCGTTTTTGCGCTGAATACAAAATCTGCATTTCCTCAAGGGATGATAGAACTCATATAAAGATCGACGAAGTGGTAAAATTAAGCTTTACGACATACTTACCATTATCGTGACTTTACCTCGTCCATCCACTCTCTATTTGTTAGAGGTTATTACTAAATTGTATTACATAAAATTCTACTCGCTTTCTAGGAATTTGTTCATCCGTGAAGTTTAATCTTGCCCTTATATGTATCGACTGAATTTTTCTCGATTTGAGAGCAGAACTGAGTTTTTGTGAAGATGGAAAGGGAATCAGCCAATTCTCCGGGGCGACCTACTAGTACTCCCACCATCCATAGGCCTTAGTGAATTTGATGGCACCTGGGACTGACACCCGCGTTCTACGAATTTCTCACCTAAGGGAAAAATTCTACGGGTTCAGTCGGTCTTCAATCTACGCGCGCTCTGCTGGAAGAAGAATGATTGCCCGCATTAAGGTTCTCATATGAAGAACTGATAGAGAAAGGGATCATCAGTCAAGAGGATAGTCCCATTTAATATTTCAGGAGAAAACCATCTACTGCTTGGAAGTTGACTTGTACCGTATTTTCCACTACTTGTTCCACTAGTGTTCTGCATTTTTCCCGGAAAAGCATGAAATTATTCAAGAACGTTATCTGTACTTTTTTCAGTCGTCTTTTTACCTCTATCAAATCTAAGAATCATATCCGAAAGCCAATAACCCTGCAATATTCTCTTATGCTTTACACCCCCCTTGCATTCTCAATAAGTACTTACATCAGGATTTCCATTGTAAGTGGTGAATAGAAAGCAATTTTTTCAACTCGGAGTTATCTAAACAATACAAATATATTTTGTTTCTATACTTTATATTCGTATTCTTCTTTTGGAAAAATATTATTATTATTCTCTATGCAATTTACAGAGGAAGGCGAAATTTTGTGGAAATCCATCCCGTCCAAGGAATGAATAAAGGAAAGATACTTTTCCTTCCTTTTATTCTCAGCGCGGTTTCCATTAACAGTCTTATGATGGCGATTTAAATCCGAAGCCGGTTGTGCTGAGGTTAAAATATGAAAAGTTCGCTGTCCTCTATTTATTTTCGGGACATTATTTTTACTTTATCAAGCCAGAACAGTAACTACAATCAGAATTGCTCGGTTTTAGGTCTGCTTATTCCTAATCCCAGTGGCTCACAAACCATTGTGCTAAATCGAGAATCGATTCTAATTAGCAAATTGAAACAGTTCAGTCATTCCTTTATCAGCTGATAGGTACGATTTCCATTATTTACTGGGGATTAATTCCTTCGCTATTAATGGACACTTCCGGTAATGTATGAGTATTCTGTAAATTATTAAGCATGAATGAACACGATTACTAGTAATACCGTACACTATTTCATTTTCAGGTGCCTTGAAGGAACTATTTTACTAAAACCTAAACTATTCTACACTAAAATAAGCTGCTTGCAATACATATTTAATATTCCATTGATATTTATAGATTTCTGAATAATTTCACTACTTATCATACACAGAAATTATTTCTTCCCTATTTTAGTGATATGGAAGAGAAAAGAGAGACGCTTTCGATGGGAGTATGGTTTAACTGTCGATGAAAATAACTTGAAATAACTCTTTATTCAGTAAACACTTTTGGCACACTTTCGTCGAATTAAAACCTTTGAATAAAGTTCGAAATCTATTAATCCCTTTCAAATTTATAATTTTCTTTTCCTGTGTTTAATGAGAACCGTAGATTGATCGAAATTATCGTAATGAAGTACAAGAGTACGTGGTCTCTGAGGAAGAGGAAGTGTAGGTGGCAAAGAAGGAGTGTAAGAGGGTGCAAAAATGAAAAGGAAGAAGGTTTAAATATTGGAAAGCGCCAGACGGTGTAAACTGAGTAAGTGGTAAAGGATCAGTGTGAAAGGAAATTTATTAATAAGGCTCATTTCATTTCAATGGTGAAAAATCTCATAGGTCCCTGTAGATTTTATTACACGGTCAAAATTAGATAAAAAATTGGGTAGAATAATGGGTCGAAATCTGAATAATCCTCATAAGTCTCGAGTGATATTCGGTGGCACGCACTTAGGTTCTGCATGCATTAAAATGCATAATTATCCCTATTTTCGCACTTGTTTATAGATTTTCTCGGTTATAGATGAGAAAGAAAAAGCACACTCATTACTGTAGATCCTGCGTAACGGTAGCCTTTGCTAATAACATTCCTTTAAAAGGGTCGGCGAATAACTTAATATTCAACGGCCTAAATTATAAAATGTGGAATTTACGGGATTTACGCTATTTATGAAAATGTAGTTTGGCTTTAAATTCACTTTTCAGAAGCAATGCATAACATATTTTGGTTCTTTTGAAGTTTTGTTCTTCAGAAAGTATACATTTAACTTCATGTTTTACATATATTACATTCCATCAGTTTGAATAAGGCCTACATCAACAGACACGTGAAAAAATCTCCTAAATATGAGCATTTCCAATATTTCATAGATAGATTCACGAAAAGCATTAATTATATATTTCTTTAATTACAACGTGGATACAGGTTGATGGAAAGCGTAAACGAGTGACTACAAATTATGCTCACTAAGAGTTCCTGCAGTTATATCCTGATAAGTAGGACGTTTGTGTTTCTTTTAGTAGTGGATAGAGGAAGATGAGTATTCCATTCATTTTGTCTCAGAGTACTTAGCTGTGATTGTAAATAATTGCATTATTATGGTTGCTCATTATGGGAAATCCATCCAATGATGCAAAGGGATTTTTGCGATTTCTGAAACCTCATCCCCTTTCTGTCACTCAGTGTCAAACGAAGCTTCCTACCCTTTGTGATATTCCCTCCGTTAAGTATAACATCATTCAAGGACGACCCCTAATTGTGAGCTACAGAAGGCTTCTTTCACAGGGTTATTATGGGTACTTATAAGGGCGTTTCTCCTCTTAGGCTTCTGGATCAGTGAGAGACGTAAACCTCCTTCTTCACCCCCATTAATTACATTACATCTCCAAAATTTTCAAATGGTCGAGAGGTTTTGGCTCAAATCAGCCTTCAGAATAAGTATTTGCCCAAAGAACACTGGTATGACATTCTTACTTCTAACTGGGAAAACGATTTTCCCAGCCGGTATAGTGTAGAACATACGTTTTGGAAAGATCTTGCGAGGTCATGTAAAACATGTCGTGCCTTAAGGACAAAAATCACTAGACTTAATAGGTAATCAAAATTGACGCAAAAGTAACACACTAGCCGTATTTTTTCATCATGAACAAGAGAGCAACAAGGGTTGGGGAGTTTGAAATGTTAATTTGGTCGAAAATTTTATTTTGTGAATATAGTTGCATTAGTAACCCAACTTCTGAGATTTTCTGAGAATACCTACCTAAAGATGCTCTTGTGTAACGTTTCGAACAATATGTTTTGGAACAACATATTTCTTAGAAATTTTAAGTGAGTTATGATTTTCGTTCAGTTCCATTTTATATCTAATTTTTAACATCTTGAACTTCATTTTCATGAGCTACGATTAAGACAACCAATGAAATTAGAGTTTCATCAAGTACAAAACTGCAGAATATAGCTTAAATTATGAAGTGCCCATAACGACGGGGTTGCCAAAACAAATAAAGCTGTGAAATTGCTTCTCCAATAGAGGTAGAGATGATGAATTTGATTTATCATCATAAAAATTTTCATAAATATAATCAACTACTCTGAATAATTATTAATCTACGGATTTAATAACCTATGATGATGATGACGATTGTCATCTTGAGTGAGAAAGTAAACAAAGAATGTGAGTGAGTGAGTGAGAACATAAAGAAACCAAGATGTCCGGACACGTTTTACAATGGTACTGTCGAAATTGCACGCAATTCTGCATAATATGATACAATAATACAAGTGAAATTCTTTAATAAAAATAAAAATTATTGGCGGAGATTCAATTGATCAGAGATCTCGAAAGATTAATAAAGCGGGACTTTTGTCTCACTGTATAAGAACTAAATTTATTTTCAGTAAGAAGCCCTAAATTTGTATCAAACTTCGGCTACTGTGGAAAAATCCGCAACGAAGTGTATCGCAGAAGAAGAAACTGGCTACTTCTTTCGTACACTATCATTCATGGAGACTCATATATCTATCAAAATGGCTGCAACATTTTTACGATAGTTGATACGGCTGTCAAAATGATGGAGTGCTTTGAGCACGAAACAATAGAAGGAAAGCGTGGAGAAAAGCGCATCAGATGGGCACAACTTTTCGATCGCGACAATTCCTGAACATTTTTTCGCGAAGGGTCGTCTTTATTGCATTTGACAACTTCCTGCTTGTTCTGCTACATCTTTCTTCTCCTTTATTTTTCTCTCGGAGACTCTTCTCTTCCTTAAAGAGAAAAAACAAGTGTACCAATCCAACTGCTTTCTAACATAACAAGAGTTTCTTCGCCGTGGGCATCGCTCTCTTGCCTGAGGGCCTTTGTAAATAATGGTAAATGGATTCTATCTTTCGTTTATTCGCAGTATGTTTTTAGCTGAAAAGGAAGGTGGCTTGAAAACACTAAGTTTAATAGCTTGCCGCAAACTATTTGCAGAGGCAGTTGGCTGAGACCGTATGTTTTCTCTCGAATGTTAGGATATCTGAGTTTCATCCTTTTATTTTCGCTAACTTATACGGTAATCGCCAATTTCCGTACGTGTAGCTAGTATTATTTTGTGCAATATAAATAGGTGATAAGTTCTAATTAATAAAAATATGAGCTTGCTATTTTTCGTGCGCTGGTAAAATTTTCTCGCAATTTCCGACACCAGAAAGATATTATCGTGGCTTTCACCAAATAGCCTGCATCTATTTCACATCATGTACACAAAGTTACTCTCTGATCAATAACTACGAGTATAAAAGCTCGCTTCTCCTGTTCTTGTGTGCTCGAATAGAAACGTTTGGCTACAAATGAGATAAGATTAAAACCTCCATTAGATAGTGTCTGTGTACGTAGACTCTCCTAAGAGTAAACCTTTCATTAAATTACACCTGCCGTACATGCAACGAGTCCACTCTACCAGGTACTATTTCTGTACGGCGTCCTTCATTATCTGGCTTCCCTTATTATTACACTTACCTTATTGAAAGTGGTATATCGTCGGCTTAGAATGAAACCTTTGATAGCAAAAATTTCACATATGACGCTAAACATTGATTTTCAGTCCTTCTTTATTTTCTGCCTTATAGTGAAACTATATTTATAAAATCTTTCTAATTACAAAGGAGTAATGGAGTGAACTCTTGAATATCCGGAGTAATTTTGGAGAAAAATTCACAAATTGTAAGAAAACACGGACAATACAAATTCACTTTTTCTGTCAATGTTCCTAATTTACGATAAAGTATTTAATATCATCATTCGTACACATATTCCGTTAATTTAGATCGTTTCATGAAACTCATTAAGAGTTTTCTTTACCCGAACACGGATTTTTTAGAAGTGATAATATCATTGTAGTGGTATTCCCTCTATTTAATAGAAAAGGTCTTACATAAGTCCAGATTTTATTAGAGAGAGAAGGTACCAGTGCGTTTTTGTTTAGATACTTTCAAAAAGACCACGGGAAATATTGACAAAAAGGTAAAGAAAAATTTCAGAATTTATAGTAGATCAGTTTTACCTAAGCGGTGGATGATTTATAATACTGTCAAAAGGGTATGAATCAGAAGAATATCTGAAATTGTAAATCAATGGAGTAGTTACAATTTTTTGTTTAAAACATTATTTGACTTATTTTATTCATAAAATAATGTATTACATATACGCTCGAACTTTCGAGCAGAACGTATATTAATATTCTCTTTTACTAGATATATGAAAGTCTTGCTTGGATCATCATCCAACATTCACTATGTCAGTCGAAAACCGGTCTTAAAATGAAGTATGTCACGTAGGATTTGCACAGTGAATTTAATTTCTCTACTTGTAAAGTTCTGTCGCAGGAAGGCTATTTCAAACATTTTCTTCCCATTAACATTTAAGCAAGCCCAATTTTTGCTACTCTCTACAATATTTATAATCTTATGTTGTGGATTACGATGGATATTTTGTTTCCTTACTTATGACCCATTATTTATGCACATTAGTTTCAACCTTCCTCATCGTGAGGTGTGGCTGTTTTATTAGACATGTGCTACTTCACTGCCATCATAGCGTAACCTATACCTCCATTTTATGCAAACGTGAGAGTAAACCTCAAGCAACCTACATACTTAACATCCTTAACCTATCATCGGCGTCATACTCAAGCATGGGCTCCGTTTAAATCCCGAATCTCCAGCAAAGGAAGATAGGTTAAATACTTGAGGCTTGGGGAATTTAAAGGAAATGCCTGAGTAAAGTTGACCTACTTCACTCTCTGCGACTCTCCAATAACTATGGAAACATAACAAGGAGAATATAAACATCTTTGAAAGTAGCTCACCTTTCCATCAAGGTCGTAATTCAATAGAGTAAATATCAGCAAATTACGCAGTCTACACATATCAGTACGTTTTTTCCTGTAAGCTTCGCAATACTTTTGGCAGCCAAATATTTCTCCTTGAATTTCCGTCAAATATTAAACCGTCATTCGTTGTCATTTATTTGGGAACGAAAATTTTGTATAGTTAAGAAAATGACTTGTTTGGAGTCTTTGAAATAATATTTTGTAAAATTTCAAGCACTTATATTTTAGAGCGAAATATTTTTTTAATATTTTCATCTTGACGATTTAACTTACAACTGGAAAACAATATTTTTGGTTGGCCTCATGTTCTGGGATGAATGTTTCTGATGATGTCTGAGAATGAATTAGGAATATAATGATGATAATATTTTAATAGTGTAAATCAGAATAATCCTTTTATATTTTTGTCTTAAGAGGTTCGAAAAACTTTCTAATCGCCGAATATTTCGGTTACCTTCTGGTCAATGCCTCGAAAGGAGCAAGAAAACAGCGGAATACAGAACTTATGGGAAATATCCAATGCACTTTTTAACCGCAATTTCACGATTCTCAGAAGTTATGTGAATTTGAATGATATTATGCAACCCTTGAGGATGGTGGCATACCCGCCAAAATGAGCATTGGGTGTTTTCCCATAAGTCCGGTAATCCGCGGAATCCATGCTCCTTTCGAGGAATTGACCCGAAATTCAGCGGAATATTTGGCGATTGAAGAATTTTTCGAGCCTCTTATTCAGTTACAGTCGACTTCCAATTTCATTTGAGATGTCGTTAATTTAAGAAATGCGGTGCTGGAGCTTTTTGCTGGAAATATTTCTAACCATGAATGTCACATTTTTAAGATCGCATCTCCCTTCTCCTCGGGCCTAGCCTTTTCTTCACAAAGAGACCATTCATTCACTCTCTTTCTCCAATCTTTCATCGAAGATAGGAAATTTTTTCGGGATGACTTGGGTCAATAAATCAATACGAGATTTCAAAGATGTATCTTTCAGTTGAAGAAACACATATAAAGTATAATCAATGGCGTGCGTAATATGAAAGGGATGCCGTCATTGTTTTCTCAAATCAAAAATTAAATGTTTCAATCTGCCTAAATGGAAATCTTTTTGATCCCTTTCTTTCAACTGGAAATCTCTTATGAAATATTTCCCGCATTCCTCGCTTTAATGAATATTAAACAGGAGGCTTAAAGGAAAACGCCCTCTTGGAAAAAGGAACCAACTGTTATGGTCGTGATAAAATAAATTCATAAATAATGATATTGATCATTCAAATACAGCCTCTCTATAGAGTATTTCCAATTTTTTTATCAGCTAGTCATCTTTAGAACTAACTGTCATTTCATTACGGCTTACTCAGCAAAAGAAGTAATCATTTGAAATGGGAATATAGGCGTAAAGGTTAAAGTTATCAGTGAAAGATAGTAGATGTAAATAAAAATGAGAGTCGTGGTACTTTTAAGAATAATATTCTTCATTTTTGTAAGCCTCTTGTGAACTGCCCCGTCGAAAATGACGGAACCTAATTTAATTAATTTAAAAATGTATACTTATTGTTGTATTTATATTTTCTCTATAAGCCAAAATGCAGTAATTGTAAGTCTGCTGTTTTTTTTTTAAATATTCCTTACTTAAAATATCAATAAGATATTTGCTTGAGGGTTTGGGTACTTAATAACTTTTCAACAGAAATGCTGGTACATAACATCATTCGTATGAAATTATAACTAGCTATTTATAATTATGTTTCCAAATTTATAGCCACAAGATTAGCTAATTTATAAAATTAATAGATTATCGTCTTCTCACCTTTGATTTGGAAACACCTTTGGGCCTTTAGGCAGAAAATTTCCACGTTTGCATGTATAGAATAATACAATCAGCTTAAGTATCAACAACGCCTTATGTAAATTTTACCCGTGAATCACAATGAAAATTATATATAATTAAATTTGAATAATAATTGAATGAATACCTTAGACAATACAGCTTGTAACAAGAATTATTTATTTTTAAGGAAAAGGCTTAAGGATGGCTTTCCACTTAAGGGTGTGAACCTAGGAATATACCCAAGCATAAGCGGATATGAAATGTCTCTTGAGTGGCATTTCTGAATTTTCTGGTAACGTAGCTTGATAGCTAGAGTAACTGACTAGCGATTGGAAAATCTTGGTATGATTGCGATTCTCTCAAAACTTCCTCATGTCCCTTTCTCCTGGCAAATAAAATTTGTTAAAGAATAAGTACTTATTTAATTACGTGTTTTAGATCTAGATGATAGCCAAAGGCCAGAGTAATGAGGAATCTAGTAAGACACGTGAGAGGCAAAATTGGAATTTAGTAATGCTATTTTTCAGTATTGAGAACGGTTTATAGTAATATCGGTTTTCTCAGCCACCTAAACGAAATGCTGAGGGAATTGCGTAGGTAGAGAGAATCAGCAATCGTTTGGGGTGAAAACGCTATTAATATCGGAAAAAATTTATTTTAGAAAATATCTAATTGGACATAGTTTTGATATATCCAAGATGGTAGAATAAAAGGTGGAAGGAAGGTGGATGGGCTTAAGGTATTCGTAATGACTGAATTTTCCTTTGGTGTCCATTCCAGTCTATAAAGCTTTATTTTCACCACTAAGCCATTAACTCCACTCAAATTTTCTCTTTAATTTCGCTTTCCATCATCTTTTGTTTTCTTAGTTTCCCCTAACCTAGCAAATCCCTCCTTGTCACACTTCACTCCAAACTCTTTGTTCCAATTCCATCCTCTCTACTTATGGTTGATGTCACTTCATTTCTCCCTGTCTTTTACACAGGACCTCCAACTTTGCCCCTAATTTCCAGCATTATTATTTAGGCTGCCAGGTCGGTATCCATCCTCAGGGATGTGTAATATGACAACACAATCGTATGACAACTGCATGACAGCATAACCCCCGAACCCGAAAAGGTGGCTACTGACGCGGCGGCCGAAACGTCATTTTCTCGTGAACTTATCCGAATGACCACCTGAATACATAGGTAAATTTGGAGTTGCATTGGATTCTCCACATGAGAATGATTAACTGAAGAATTTTATTGGCATTGCATTACATGCAGCATAAAAAGATATCACATTGTTGCAGTAGAAATATAATACGAAAGGTTTTTATAATGGAATGTATTTTAAAGGTTGTTGCTC
The DNA here is from genome assembly GCA_036926295.1 of Pachydiplax longipennis. Classification (NCBI taxonomy): domain Eukaryota; kingdom Metazoa; phylum Arthropoda; class Insecta; order Odonata; family Libellulidae; genus Pachydiplax; species Pachydiplax longipennis. The sequence continues at coordinate 43,385,951 of JAVFKF010000015.1, forward strand.
TCATCCTCTTCTTCTAAACTGATAATTTCCGTTGTCATGAACCAAAGGAAGAGTTAAATATCGTATATCACCATAATTTTCTTCCAATTACGTTTTGCTTCGGATGTATAGTCTCGATGTACTGTAAGTATAGTCCAATAAATATTCATAGTTACAATTTTATCTATAAATCAGGAATATCTTATGCTTATCTTGGTCAAAATAAATAAAAGCCATCTATCTATCGACAGAATAGCATGAGAAGAAAAATTCTGTGGTAATATAGAGGTGGCATTGTATTGTGTATATATCATGAGGTGATTATAAAAATAGAAAAAATTATTTGGAGTGAAGAAAAACTTACGTAAAATGGGAGATAGATAAAGTTTAGAGGACTTAAAGCCTGGATAAAGGATTAAGTGATGCAGAAGTAAAAGCGCAAAGGTCGAAATAAAATTCACATTTTAATTAAATTACTTGCTGATAATTAAGAGAGGCTTTATAGCTCTGTGCATAAAGGACGAAAATTGGAGAAATTATGGCAAAATTTAATTTAAAGAGAACTGAATACAATGAAAGAGAGAGAAAATAGTTAATTAATAAGTTGATTATATAGTTAATTAATAGAAAATTAATTAATCAATTCAATATCAAGAGCGATGGCTGTTTAATTAAGTTTTAATGTAATACAAAAACCTGCCTCTGGTAATAATTCAATTTTGTAAGCGCTCGAGTTCAAGCCATTGTTCACTACACGTTATTTTAACTGAATTGAATATGAGTGCACTTCGACTCAGAGTAAAACTCTCTCAAAAGAAGTGAAAAGGTGAGTGCACCTTTAAATTCTTTCCTCTCCTCCAAGCCTTGATTAGCAGGTTGCATATGACAACTGAAGGCTGGAAAAAAATTTAATTTTTCTGAAAACCTGTCATCCAAGATTATGTTCCACACCTTCTGGAATGTGCATTTGATAACTTCAAACCCCGAAAAGAGTGGAAACACTTATGGAGTCCGACACCTTTAAAATATTCGTGGAGTAGACCTCAATTTTTCATGACAGTCCACAGCTCCAACTTTTTACAACCATTCTTTAAGCTGTGTTCTTCATCCCTTCACCGATTTACACTTTAGAATTCACGGTTATTAAAGCCAGGGTTTTCTTAATTTATCGACAGCAGGAAACTCACGGGAATAGTTCTCGTGGATTAATTTAATACGATTTCTTACTTTTATATCCTGCCATTTCTCTTTGTTTCTTTATCCGAAGGTTGAAGATTATTTTAACTACGACCCTTGATCAAATGTATGCAGAAAACTATTAAAATATACTCTTCTGGATATATGTTTTGTACATGAGGAGTTACATAATACGTGCATTATGTCCACAGGAGTTCACAGGAAACGCAAATTCCAAGATTATATACCACAAATGCGTATACACAGCTAAGATATGTTAAAATGCACTATTTTGATTTTGTCATATTTTGAAATCACCAACAAATCATAATCCATTCCAAGTAAGGCAATTCGTAAGGGTATATTGCTGTATTTAACCGCAGAATTTAAGAAGACAAACAAAAGGAATCATGTATCGGTAATTCACAAGTAAATCAGATATTAATTTCTTTTTATTGTGTGCAACTGATTCCTGAGACATTAAAAACATCTCTTCAAGGAAATACCGTTTAATATCGTATCACCCAAAAAGCTTAAGTGTACAAGGCTCATTGAGTCAAAATTCCTTGAGAAATATGGGAATGAAGTATCTTTTTTCCGCAGGTTCACTTTTTTTAAACTCTTATGAAGTAATTTTCTACTATGAGCTATTATTCATGCTTTCCTCGTGACATATTGATTCTATAATTCCCAGAATGATACGCATCAATATTCCAAGAAATTTTCCTTTTATGATTCGGGTGTCGATTCTGTATCACCCAAGGCCATAGTAGCTCTTAGCACTTTAGAGAACAAAGGAAACCTCCAGGGCTTACTCAAAAGAGAGCGCTAGACTTTAATTTCTACTCCAATGCCTTCTTTGTTCTGGCTCAATAATTTCTCCAAGACTTTCCCTACGTTAATCTTTTTGTACGAGAACGTTTTTCACGGATCAAATGCTATTGTCTCTATATGTCAGTTAAGTCATCAGTCCGAAGGTCTGATTACTTTAGCTATTTAAAAAGGCTTTTGATAGGGAATGAGGCTCATTAGATACGGTGAGTAATGCGTGATAAACTGCATTCCTCAGTTTTCGAGACTGGTAGAAGAGGTAAAGGTAAATCTGAACATAAAGGCCCTGTGAGTTTAATTTTATATACCTTCGAAAAGGATCCATCAAGATGAATGCAATTATTCTGTATCACTCATTCCTAAGTAGTTTTTATATTATCACAGCCATGGACAAGATAAGAGTAAATGATGGATTTAAATTTATTTATTCTCTAAAGGAAATTCATTCCATTCGTCAAAATGTGAACAAAGGAAAATTTTCCCAGTTGTGTTACTCATTAATCTATTTTTCAGGAGAGAAAGGAATCTCGCTTTTCTTCTTCTAAATCTATTTTTTAGAGGACTCTTGAGAAATGCATTATGCAGTATCACTCTTTGAATTTTTCATGCCCCTGGTGCTACTGTGTTCTTAACAGTAAAACGAGCGACTTAAATAAGATACCAAAGGGTCTTCAGTTTACTGTACTTTCAGTACGACAACACTTTCTGTGAGCCATTTTTATTTAAACGACAATTAGAAAGAACTGCGCTAATTAATAAGGCAGATATTTGAATCGAAATTAAAATTGAAACTAAGCGTTGTGTATAGTTGAACAGATAATAATGCCATTAATAAAAAAGTTATATATTTATACAAATATAATGAAAAACAAGAGAATACTGTGGCAATTTTCAAGTCCTTTTAAAAAGTAGCCGAGCCGCCATCCAATTGATTATGCGTCAGTCTATATCTAAAGATTATATGCCATTTAATTTTTCTCTGAAAATGCTCACTTCAGTTTACTATAACAATCGGGTACTGATAGTTTATGATGCGAGATAAAAGTCTTCAAAACATGAGTTTCCTTAGATTATTCTGAATTAGGGCTCCTACCGAATTACTGGAAATCATTTACCGCCATGGTAGTGATTAGTTATTTACGTTTACACAACGCTCATAAAATCTCAAAATGACATTTCATGGTAAAGGTATGTTTATATGTGTAATCATAATCAAGAGAATATTTCACCATGATTTCTGAATAATTTAAATTAAAACGATGAATAAATCCAATTCAAATTATCATCAGAACATATTATGTTGTAGTTCACTGTCAAATAATTTATAATAATCACATGCGCATAATATTTTGAGCGACATATATTTGAGCATGAATATGTAGTAAAATCCCGTTAAAAGTAAGCTCCATTTGTTTCACTATGATGGCCTCTCAGATAAATTTCCACAAACTCCTCTTAGCTTTATTGCAGGTGTTATATTTGTAGACATTTCTTGGAAAAAATATAAAATAAATTACCTTAATAAAATTTAATGAGTACATTAAAGCGATTTTGGTCGATAAATTCAATCGACTAGGGAAGTAGAGTCATGGTGCTTGCCTCCCCTGCCACACGCCGAAAGGCTGCTTACGCGGTACGTATTGTAGATGTGTCTCTTTGCTGCAGCTATTCAGGCAGCGTGCAATTTAGGTTGCATAAATGTCTCGGAGTCGATGTGTTTGGCGTTGCAGCCAACCAGGCAAAATACATTTCGGGTTGCTGACACTTCAGGATATAAGTACGAGTAGGTCTGTATCATTAAAATTTCCATCAAACATCAATAGTCCCAAAAGCTCCCTGAGGGGTGGTGAGTTGACTTATGGGGACGGAAGGAGAGTGGCAGGATGACCTGTCTTCTATTAAATTTAGTAAAATTAAATTAGTAAAATATTAGGAATTTTTGACTCATCTAAGATTGTAGAAGTTATGCCTAAAAAATCATGACTTTTAGAGAATTAAGAGAGTAGTTCTGTGGAGCAAAATAAACCATGCCCAAAAATTGAAAAATGGTCGACTTAAAATGAAGGCATTACATAGGGCATTCCTTTGCCCAATATTTAATTAAATACTACGTTGACCGAAATAACTATACATCTAGATAACTGTTGAATTTTATCGTCCAGATTTTCCTCCTTTCATTGAAATGTGCGGTAAGTTTGGAAATAATCAAAATTCAAGTGTGAAATTGAATCTTGCTCAGAAATCTTGAAAAACTCGATTCACTGACTTCATGTCATCTACTGAATTTTCCGCTTGGTTAGGAAAGGTCTTTTTTGTATGCGGTGGCACATTTTATTCGTAATCTCCGTTTAACTGATCTCTTACCGAGTTACACTTCATAATCTCCACAAATGGAGAGAATTTTTCAAGCCAATTTACAGACTCTGCATAAAACGAGAACTAGCGTTACAAAAGGATAAGGGTTTCTCTCTTTAATTTCCTAACATGTTATTCTTTGTATTTTCCTGATGATTTTTACAATTGTAATTTTGTTAGTTGATTTCGGATAGTTATGATCCTTGCGACCGTTTGTTACGATTTCGATCTTTTGACGATAACTTTTACCTTATCATGTAAGGTTAATGAGAAAATAAGGTTATTTTAATTAATATTTTATTATTTTAGTATTTTTTGAGTTTATTATTTCTCAAAATAAAATGCCGGAAAGCATCATTTTAATCTACGCTCCGTCGTGGGAAAAATTGATGGGGAAGATCTCAGAGTCGGTATCGACTCTGACGGTGACTAAAAAATTTGCTTCACGATATATCATCAATTTTTTCAATCACTCATCGCGTCGGTGGATGTAGCAGATGATCCGGAATTAATTGTGCTTGTTACTTTGCAGGCATAACTTTCCTCAAAGTTTCCTTAAGCATTTGACTCCCCCTGATGATGGGATCTTAGCTCTTGAAATGCGCATTGGGCACTTCTGAAAACTGGCGACCACGTGGGTGATAACCTTTTTCCGAGTAAATGCCTCCGACGGTTTGCCGATGTACGGCGCTTGGAGAAAACCATTGCAGGAAAAATCTGTCACAGTAATCTGTGCTTATATTATCATATTAAATGCATTAATTCAGTGTCATTTACATTTACAGCAAAAAGCCCATTATTCAGCCGGTTCATCGCCGTATTTATAATTTTCGTTCCTAAAAACCTTATCTTAATCTAATATGTTATCCATGAATATGTTCAACACAAGTTTTCTCTATAAATTCTTTAAATATTCATAATAATGAAAATAGATCCCTAAGACTTTTCTTAGAAGGCATCGCAAATTTAGTTTTTCTGCTCAGATGCCTCTTAATTTTTTTTTGTCATATTTCCTTTTTCAATTTCAAATTTGATGAAACGTAATACTTATTCGTATTACGTTTCATTAATTGTGAGGAATGATATCTATACATTTTTCCTAGAAGAAGATATTACATAGTTTTGCAAAGATCTCTAAACCGAACGTAATTCATTAGCTTACACAGAATTATTCTTAAAATCATTAGTAGTTTAACGAAAAGCATAGCTCTCATTACTTTTCCAAATATTCAGATAATTGGAATGAGAAATCAATTAGAGACACCCATTCGGAGTGCAGATATTATGGAACTCACATTGACCTTAATTAAAAGGACCGAGCGATCTCCTGTAACGATTTTTGAAATGGTTATTCCTGAATATATTGGCCGGATTCACGCTAAAATTCATATGAATTAGCTGATTGAGCTAATTTTTTGTCGAATTTCAAGGGTAATGGGTAGTAAAATTAATGGTCATCGGAATAGGAATCTTTTCTATTTCTTAATACCAAATCCGAACGTCGGAGGAGAGATATGTTCTCCCAATACTCGACCTATTTCTCTTAATGGAAGCTTGGAAATAGAACGGAAGACGGTCATTGGAATGAGCACGGCCAGCGATGGATTTTATTGAAGGTAGAGCTTTTATGAAATTTGAATTCTATAAATGCCTGAAGGAATTCTATAGCTTACGTTTCCCCTTTCTCGAATGCATTTTCTTTCTAGTTTGGTGCTTCAGTGCCTAGAAGGTATCCGAAATTTTACGAGCTTTTTAAGTAGTGTTCAATCGAAGATTTTTGCTCCAACACGAAAATAACCTTGTAGTACTGTAGAAATTTCATGAATTTTCACATGAACTTACCAGGCTACCTTATTAAATAAATATCCCATAAAAATAAACATTTTATACCTTTCATGAGGATGTTAATTAGTGATGATAAATCCCTAGAAAATCAGTCAAAGATCGAATAATTATTGAAGCTTTCGGATTAAGAAAGTGTCTATGAATCTTACGACATGGATCAATAATTTTATACGATGTTTATGGAAATTTTCAAATATACGGATTTACTTTAATGAAAGGGAGAATTTTCTAAAACAATGAAAGAAGAAATGTGTAAGTTATAGAATTCTTAAAAAAAAAATGCCTGGACCGCTTTTTGCAATTTAAATTTATACTAATTTTGAAATAATTTATGATAAATGCGCCATTATTTATAAGAATATATGAGCTACTTTTATGATTCTATCATAAATGTAAATCATCCGTAATACTTCATATACTTCCCTTAAGGATATTCTCTCCTTAGGACATAAGGATTCTTTACTGTCCGCCCTACTTAGGTTGGAGCTCCTTTCTTACACCTGTTTTTGTAAATTAAGTAATTTTTGAGTCATTTTCTCTATCTTTACGAACCTCTCAATTATCTCTACCTGTATGATCAAACAACTTAAAGTAAATACAGTAATAACGATTAAAGCGCTACCGCGTAATACGTGGTTCTCTCTCGGTTCCGGTCCCTTTCACACTAAACATACGGTAAGAATACCATTTCAGACACTCTCCTTACCGCTTATAAGGTGGAATTTTCTTGTCCCCAGATGAACTGCAACCCGCTCTAACCAATCCTCCGCCACTGTCGATAGATCGGAGATTCTTTACATTATCTGTATCTCCGTCCTCCTCTCACACCTTGCAATTAATCGGGATTCCTTTCCACTCTCTTTTTTTTGGGAAGGCAAATTTTGTGAGAAGAAAATGAAGATGCCGTGAAGCAGAACTAATCTTTATTCCACTGTCGGATCCAATAGAGATACCTTGTGGTTGAGTGAGATCTTCCCTATCAGTCTCGTCTCAGGACAGAACGTTAGAAAATTTCGCTGGGTGATATTTCCATCCGTTGCAATATTATGTTGTAAATGAATTGAATTGACGATAGTGGCAATACAGTGTTGGGCGTAGTTTTGGACAGATCGTGCTTACTGACGCCGCTAGCCACAGTTGTTAAAAAACTCGTTATTCTTGCCTATTTGTCTATTTGGTAAAAATTGCTTCATTATAGAGTAAAAAATGATCGGAATTAGGTAACAATGGAGGAGGTGCTCTTTGTTTAAGAAGCTGATCATTCTTTAAAAAAAATATGATGAGAAGGAAACTACTATCATATAACAACAGTTCTTAGACTAAATATTTAGCTGTGGCAAGTGAATCAAACTATAGAATATTAATTTTCGATCTTAAGGTGTGAATTAGATTGAAAAGGCCAAGCAAAACTTCCCTTTTCTTTTCTAATGAAAAAATATACCCATGTTATAAAACTATCCCCCTCATAACGCGGTTTTCACTCAACTCCGTGATAAAAGTACAAATCGGGCTTTATTGTAACATGAAAATTCAGTTTTAGCCGCATCATGATTTCCTGCTTTTGGCATCCTTCCAATCCCCTCTTTTTCTTCAGAATATAGTGCACTCTTTCTTTTCGCACCATCTCCCGATCCATGGAGAGAGAATCTTGAATGGCGGTTGTAACACTATCACCATCTTTCCGAGCGTACTTCCGAGTATCTCCGGGAGAGACTTTTGCCGCTTCAGAAGCGGAATTATCCATCCTAAACGACCTCCTTTTTCAGGAAATAACAATGCGGAGCTGCCGACGTCCGCAAGGGAAGCGGTTGGATCCCTTTTTACGTGGTTTCATGTTCCGTTAAATGGCATGATAACGCAGTGGTTGAAAGGAATTGAGAGGAACTTTGGCCTGCGTTGAATGTGGTTTGAGGATAGAAAATTATGGTGATGAAGCTTTAAAAGTCAGGGAAATTAGTAGGGGCTTGATAGAATGCTATGGTAAAGGAAAAGTCTAAAAAAGGTATGACAGATGAAATCAGGTAGTAAGATTATTCAACTGTTAAACTTTTTTCTATCTCGCTGATTTGGGTATCCTTGGAGATATTCTACCTAACGGGATCCTATTATTTAAATATGGAATTATATCGATTTATGACGTTCCTAAGGCAATTTTTACATTTTTGGACTACTGCAGTGATTATGTTACCAACATATTTTGCTAAAAGCTTGCATCGTCATTAAATATAAGTGTAATGTTATTTTGAAAAGTAAAGCTTTCATTCCAGTTTCAGTAGGCACCTTTAAATGCAGTTTTGTCCGACAACAGAGCTGAATTTGGGAACTTGTGGTAATGATAAGGTGTTCTGTCGATCTTTTAGATCGAAAAGGCAGAATTATTGATAATAAGTTGGAATTTATAATCTTCTCATGTTTATAATTCGAGCTAAATCTATACATAACATTTCTATCGATTAATTCAGGCAAGACTTTGTGGTAGGAAGCCATCATACAATTGTCTTTCATCCAGTATCATATCTCTAGAGGGAATTATTACACGTGGAACAAATTCCATGCCCTAAGGTTAAAGTAAAAACCTCACGTTTTCCAAAAAATATTACGATCTATATTACAATGCACATATAGTTAAAAATTTAAAAGACAAGATGGCCGCCAGCATTCAATGAATGACCGAGTTTTTAAGATCAGTCAAAATATTTAAGGGTATACGAGTAGTATAGTGTGTGTTGTGTAAACGTAATAATTCAGTAAATTTAAAGAGGAGAGGAGTTTGGTAATTAAGACCTGAATGATGGGAATTCTGCGATGATCAAGTTAAAAGAGAAAGGAAAAATGTTCCGCAGAAACCCGATATGGCCCATGATTTTATCTGATATTTATGTTAAAGATAAATATTTTCGTGGGTTTTCTACTGATTTTTACGATGAAGTAATGATATAATTTGGAGGGAATTGTGGCTTTGAGATAGAATATGGTTAATAGCGTGGATGTCTCTTACGTGCAATAAATAAAGTCTTCCACGGAAACAACTCATTTTTCAAAAATGCCTGCTTTATAACCAGTCCTAAAGATAATACAGAAGAGTCGTTCGTTTTGAGAAGACATTGAAAAGTTTGTACAAGCTGCACTTTTTCAGAATTTATGAATAACGAAGTCCTTCTACAAGTTTCATTGTTAATGTTCCGTGACCCTGGAAAAATCAGCTATCTGTTATAATATGAGTGAATGGGAAGATACTTTACACAATTATCATACACTGGACCCCCCAGGAAGATGGAAGCATTGTTTCCGAAATGTACATCGGGATTCTGAAGAATTGGGACCTCTAAACGATTATCCGTTTCCCGGGAAATCGCCCTTAGACGGTCGCCGCTATTTCGGCGCTTGGAGAACCTTTATCTCTTAACCTAACTATTGACTTAAATAACTGATCAAATTAATTATTCCTACCCCGTTTTTATGAAATGCTCTTCAATCTTATTTTTGAATCCTACTGTGCACCATTGTATATTAAATCATATCTTGGAATAACAAATACAAATATCAGATGATTCTGGAAAGTAACGCTCTAAATTTTTATGCATGAACGATCTCTTTTATTTGTAAAACTAGTTCTGGAAACAAAGTCTGGATATCAAGCCAAATTTTTTATGTGATATTATCTATAATTCTGGTGAATTCAGTCGCATTCCTTTTACGTTATCGAATACCAATTGCTCAAAGGAAACGGAAATTTAAGGTCCAACGAATCCAGGCACAACCTTTTTCATGCTTCAGAGGACGATTTATTGGTAAGTATTTCTCATTTGTTAGAGATAACAAACTTCATCCAAATCATACGAAGTTTTTATATATAAACGAAATAGTATTCGTTTTCTTTACAGGTTTTGAAGCCGGTTCACTCTTAGCCTCTTTCTCCAAGGACAGAATACGGAAATAAAAGTACCAACTTATATTATTATTATGTTACTCCGTTTAAACTATAAGTTTTGATGACCAGAGAAGGAAAATCCCTCAATGAAAGATTTTAGATAGAATATTGTCTTCGAAACCACATCATTAGTACTTATTCCACTAAAGGTCCAACTTATTATTAATGCATTCGTTACAATAAAGCCAATAATCCGGTGGCAACATTATTGATTATAATAATTAATTGATTTCACTCAATACAACCCCATAGGCACAACAATACTAATTGATACGTTATTGACTATTATAATGCAGATATCTCTTTACCAATATAAAATGTATCGTATGTCCATATAAAAGCCAACTTACTTTATGTACATTTATCAGCAATTGTTCCTTGCATCCCTTACGTAAAATACAGGTTTTTTACATTGCAATAAAGTTAAAATTTGCATATAAAACAGTCATAGAATAATTATTATAAATATATATAATAATTATTCTGATTATTTAAGTTAAGCTAAGTTATTTCTGATAATAACGTGATAAAATTATGGAAACTAATGAGTGTCAGTAAATAAAAGGAAAATATCCTATCAAAATAATCATTGAATAATGTGATTAATTTGACTAGGTACATCAAATTTATAGCGAACACTCAAGTTAAGTTTGAAAAGAAATCACGTAGGGGAGGTACATGGAACTTCCATCAGTTGCCGAAGTTTTGCAAGAACTTTATCGATGAGGCGTCTCTGAGCACTGCTTTCTATCGCCTCATGGGAAAACGTCTCTTAAAGACGACGTAAAATTCAAAGGAAAAACTCATTTGTTACCCACTTAAGCCGTAGGACAAGTTGTCCCCACTTGGTTATGGATATGAACTTAATGGCCACTATTCATTTTTTATAGTCCGAACAAGAGGTGAGGATTAATTCTTGTCAAGCTCATGTCGCTATGTCTTTTAAGAAACGGCAAACCTTCGTTAACAATAGCTGTTATTCACATATTTTCCAAATTAGTTTAAAAGTTTCATAAGAATAAAAATTTTTGAGAACAAGCACGGAAACGGAAGAAGAAAAGTTGAAAATTATAATTATCATAGCATTTTACTTCAGAAAAAATTCAAATTACAATCGACGTTGTAAGAGTAGTAAAAACTAGAGAAGTAGAATTATTACAATTCACTCTTAAATATAAAATTTTCTCATAGAAAAATAAAAAAACTAAGAATTAATTTATTCAATAATCAATTAATAAGGAGAGAGAATCGTTTAAAATTATAGAAACGGCTCAAAGATTAGTGTTTGGAATTTAATTCCATTTCTCTAACATTTTCATACGCTTAAGTGAGAAAACTATTAACATGAATAGTGAAAGTGGTTTGGGTCGACAGGACTACTTATCCTTGGTAGTAAGATTTTGATCAGATAAAGGACAGAAGTAAAGATGTCACATGGACAGTTTGATAGAGTAGAGAGAGGTGAAAGGCATGTGCTCACAACCTTAAATTGTGAAATATCTTCAAAATAGACATATTTGATGGATATGCCCGAAAGAAAGTTGTCATTCTGATAGATGAATGGAGAAACATGTTATAAAGGTCCTCTAACTTTTAAATCTAACCCTCGGGAATAGTTATATCTTTTCATATTTAATCAAGTTACGTAAACATCTACTTCGTTCATATTTGAGATGAAAGAACTAAAGTTCTCATAATAGTTATCTAAAAAATCATTACTTTCATACAATATCTATGAGAAAGAAGCATGTCTGTTAATTAATAGACTCAAGTACGGTTACGAGAATAGTATTTATTGGCTTGTCAAGCATAAGAGTAAAAATTCGCAAATCAATGACTTAAATTTACTTTGTCACATCAAATATTAGAGCTAGACGTTCGTACATTAAATTATCAACCACACATTTTCGAGAAATCTGCTTAAAAGTTTATGACGTATTAATGATATTGAAAATTCGTTTTTCAAACATTTTATTTCTTCGATCGAATAACTACGAACATCTGTAAGGAGTTACATTAATTATAGATGTATTCAATCTATATGTGCTTCATTTTACTGGTAATATGAATAATTCATGGTAATGTGAAACGTATTTCTTCGAGATTCAATGATATATTCCTATGTAAATGTTAAAAATCGATTCTGTCCTTGTAGTTCCTAAGACAAATAAATGAAGAGGATGAAGATTGAGACCTGGCCTTGAGAAGTCTCCAAGATCACAGAAGAGAAGTTCTCCGAATTCATAAATGGGAATAATTGAAACGATTCATGGAAATTTACTCACTGAAACTGAAGGTCGTAAGTTTCTGCCGTCAGTCAGAATCAGAAATTTCACTCAGCATAATTCAATAATAATAAAACTAGAGGAGGAAAAATGATAAAACACAAACAAAGATCGATGACTAATAAAATATTTATAAAGCTATATTCATACATAGACGAGAAGATATTTGACTTTTGAGGCTCAGTTCATTTGAATGACCTAATTCAAGTATTCAATGTATATTCAATATACGAGGGTGGTCTGAAAAGTTTCCGACCCCAGATTTTTCAAAAATCTTTAGAAATTTTTCAGAAAACATGTCGAGAAATGGCGAAATGTCGGAAACCTTTCAGACCACCCATGTATAACTAACCCTTTTCAATCTGCAATGAAAATTCTTATACATGCATTTCAGGAGCTCCTTCCCGATACAATTGTGATTCTAGTTCCTACGCTTTTGGAGAATTACAGCGAAAAGATAACGTATTTATAAAAGGATTTGTTAAGAAAACTACTGTGAGAAAGCGAGCGCCACAGAAATTCTCTCAAACACAGCTCTTGTCCTTGAAAGAAAGGAGATTCGAAGCTTGCCTGCAATTGCGCGATGAATACAGAGAAGGTACGTTTGCAGAATACGGTATTAGCCCATGCTTTTTCGACCTATACAACAATGAGCGTAGAATAAAAGAAATAAATACAAACAGAGGTTGCTCTAAGGACTCATTACTTTCACAAACTATGCGTGATAACAAGCTAAAGAAGTCAGATACGTACTGTTTACACTGAACCCAAACGCTCGTTCTGCCACACGCTGAAAGGCTGATTCAAAGGTATTAATGTAGAAGTAGATTAATTCAACTTTGTTTCGTGTACAACATTGGAAACATTGCAAATTTTTTCCTGTTTCCATCGTATGATGGATGAATTCCTTCGGAATCTATGAAGGAGTTAAAGATTAAATGGCACAAGACGAAAGTGGAGGAAACTCAAATTAAAATAGGCACAATTAGTAAAGTGGAAAAAAATTATATGAAAATACGCTACATGATAATGAGGTAAAAAATCTGATTACGACGCTAAAATGAATGATATAAGTCAAGGTACGTTTCCCAGTCTTCACCTAAATTAAGTTTAATGCATTAGCTCATCATCAAATGTGGAATATTTTAAAAATAAATCTCAATGTGCTCAGTACATATCCCTTCCATTCGTTTCATCTCCGAACACATTTTGTAAGTTCCTCTTAAATCGGAAAGTTGAAGAATGGGACTGCGGTAAAATTAAAATAAGGAAAGAGAAATGAGGATTATATACGAGAGCAGAAACATTCCACTATCATTTCCATATTTTCCGAATAAGTTCCACGTCATTTTCATATCTTTATTATCTTCTCTTGAGCATGAATCTTTATCTCTCGTGCTATATTTCTGAAAAATCACTACTTATTTATTCTCCTAAATATCTATTGCAAAATATGCAGATTTTCTCATTTGTATATTTAAGAGATTCAGACATTAGGAAATTGCCAAGAGGCGCATATTCATAGAATGTGAAACCGTGATAAATCTAGCAAGATAGGAATAGGAGAAATACCCGGTTTCTTATTTTTTTAAAAGCTTTTTCTTCAGCAATATAGTAATGCACAAAACGAGCCAAGGTAGAGGAAAGAAAATATATAGCATTTTCTTGTCTACCGGAAGAAAAACCTTTACTGCTTTACAGCAATATGATATGACTACAGAGGCAACTTTTGCCACAACTTAATCCACAAGTAGACTTTTTTATGTTCGTAAATATTGGCACAATCCACCATAAAAACCTCAAAGTTTGCTTTTTGGTGGACATTCTCAGACCTGCTGCTACGCATTCAGCATTTGTTTGCGAATGCGTACAATATTAATGTTTTGTAGGCCTATAAAAAGGAGCAATATCACGGTTCTATTTTGAAAGTACGTATTCTGCTGGAATTTGGAGGAAATGAGATCACGCAGCGGCAGATTACGGCGCTCCAGGGGAATTAATGCAGCGTCTTTCCCTCACGATGTCGGTGTAGTATCAGAACATTCGATAAGTCAGAGATAGGAATATTAGACTATGTGTAATACTACAGATGGGCTATCTCTGCTGCGAGGAAATTGTATTTTCATTATTTATCCTTCTTTCTTCATTCAATCCAATTTTTAAAAAACTTTCTCTTGTTTCGTATACTATAAACTGAGCTTTAATATCTTGTCCTTACGTGTAGATGCTAGCTACCTCAATTTAGACATTTACTCAAAGTAATAAGATATATAAATATGTTTCAAAGTGTACGAATAAAATGGGTTAATTTGCACTTTTAATGTGAGAAAAATGGAAAGCGATAGAAATGTGCCGATTGTTACATTCTACTTTGGACGTCAGTAAATATTTGCTCACATAATTTCAAAATGAATTCCAAAGTTGACAACGATGTAAACTCACCAATTCATTAAAATTATGATTTTAAGGTTTTTAAAAATTAAAGGGAAGGAAAATAAAAATCCTTATAATCTTAGAGCGTCGATCAAAAGACACTTTTAATTCTCTGACGATGGGTACGACTAAGAAGACAGAGTGGGCCCACATGAATAGCTTATAACTTTTTAAATCCCATACTACAAGGTCAGTTGGTCTGGGTCCCTTTCGGATGCTAGGGTCATGTCACTAATGAGTTCTAAAGCCGAGACAGGGTCAGGATTAAGGCGGTCGCGAGGACTGACCCTCCTACCAGACTGAAAAATGCCCCTAAAGACTTCCATTAAACCAATTTCCAATTAAAGCCATCCAATTAAGCCCTTTACCATTAATAAATGTTTGAATCTTATACAGATCATATGGAAATAAATGAAATTATAAACGTTAATACATACTTTTTAACCTTAACATGTGATTTTACTATGGTAACTATGTTATTTATATTAATCCTAATTTTTTTGTCTGCTCCTGCAGACCTTTCATGTAAAATGGTTCGTGTGGTAGCTTATAGATTTCACAAAATTTGCAACATCGTTTTAACAGATTAAAAGAGACACAGAATTGAAAGAAACTTTGTAATGATCCATCAAAAAATAAACAAGAAAATTTTTCACGAGTATACTATAACCTGCTTAATATCTTTGCAAAATATTACACTGAATGAACACACCTCTGGACTAGTTGCGATGCTGAAGGACCGTTTTCAGGTGAAGAAGTGTCCAAAAACATACAAGTTTTAAAGGCAAAGAAGAAAGAATGGGTAAGGGGGGAACAATGGGACAGGTGAAGGGTGAAAGGACATGGTTCACAGAAAACCATCAAAGAGAAGAAAAACTCAAAGTAGGCGAGGGACAAGGGAGAGCTTCCGTAAGCAAAGGGGGAGAGGAAGCGAAAAGTATTCGTTTGTCAGGATGGACTCGGGATCTCTATATGCTTGAATTATTTCTATGTTTTCCAAAATATTGAGCCAGCTCCTTCTCTCAGCCATACAAAGAAAATTTTGCTGAAAATGAAGGAAATAGCAATTTACAGCCAAAAATTCTTTCTTTTATTTCTATCATTCTATTAAACCAGTAGCTTATAATTTTACAGCTATTTTTAAGACTTAATAACTGTAGTTAATATTAAGCACTAAGTCGATAATTATTTGTAGATCTTGAGTAGTAACGGTCGTGCAGAAGATCAAATACTCTTAAAACTCACTTGAAGATCATTATAGAATAGAAACAAAAACACCAACAGGTTGATTTTTGCGCTCTCTGCATGCATAAAAATTGCTGATGCACGATGGGAGATCAAATATAAAGAATAGCTTGAAATAGGTCAAAAAGGAATGTTTAGATTTGAAAAGAGGTCATCTGAATGATGCGCGAGGCGTGAGCAGTGGTTCGGAGGAGAAAAGAAAAGTCATCAGAGGATGAAATTTCTATTGAGCATACTGTCTCATTCAAGATTTCCAGAAAATATGACCTGATTTCAAACACAGGGGATGATAGTGCAATGCAGCGAGGGGAGTTTTGCTTGAAATGTAGTCTTACGGTAATGAAGTACCGAAAACTGCTGAAGTAAACGTAACATTATCTTATACGAAGCATTTCTCATTTGTGAGAAGTAACTTTTCAAGACATTTTGATGATTAACGGCGCGACTCACAAAATTGCTACATATACACTTTTGGATAAAACGACACATATTCAAATGTGTATATTGACAGTTTAAATCTCTTTCCGATATTTGATCGAAAGAACATTTCACCTAGTAAAGCTACATAAGTTAATCCGAAAGATGATATATAAAGCAATTTTAGTTTACAGGATGTTTTCATGGAACATGACCACAGCCAAAACTATCCAATATGCGCCGTTAAATCTTTCACTGTAAATTATTCGAGAGCAAATTTGACGTAAATAAATTTCTCCTTTCTCATACAGTATTTTATACGAAGCAAGGTTCCATTCAGTTTGGGAATAATCCTCGTGATGTAGAATTTAATAAAACCTAATTGTAAGTTTCAACCAGCAAAAATCAAAACTGCGGAAAAATTTTGGTCCTATATTTTGCATGAATAAAAATACTCTAGGTCATGCCTATTTGAAGTCAATTAAGAGACATCTGATATGGAAAAATTTTTATTCCGGAAACACATCTGAATGATGGCCCATTGATACGTTGAACAACAATATTCTGCTTCTGTCACGTGATCAGAAAAATATACATAATTCCTTTCAAATTTTAATACCTCACAAAAGACAAATCTCTCTACTTTTTTGGGCTCGATTACTTCTTTAATTCACACAAAACCTTAGTCATTAATTAAGGTTCGCTCTAAATTACATTGGAAATTCTAGCCTGTTTATTTCAACTAAAAGTATTCCATCATCGAATTGCAACTATGAGTATAGCACATTTGCATCAAATGAACAGTCCTTTCATTATACCTTTGGTAATCACACCGCAACCATATATCCCCGAATTTCATGATATCCCTTTCGGGGAAATGTGTTTGGAAAATTTAAGGTTAAAAGCCCCAAATAGCCCGCAAAGTGAATGAGGTGATCAATGCCACACGATAAAATATGCCATTCTTCCGTTCTCTCGGATTAAAGCGTGGCGTCATTAAAATGGAGATTTATCAAGCCGGTTGGATGTTATCCGAGTTTATCTATTGGTAATTTTCCCTATTTGGCCATGGAGAAATGTAATCGTTTGCAAATGAAAATCTCGGGCATATTCCCGGGTAATAATCATTATTCCATTTCCATGTATTAAATTAATTCAATCTGATAATAGTTAATTCATGGAAATATAATTGAATGCATTTAGTAACGTGAGTTGATCAGCGTATGTAAGGAATATCATAGTTGAAAATATCTCGATATCTTTCTGTATATCCTTATTATATCTGGTATAATTGTTGCATGTTGAAATGAAACAACTGAATATGAGCTGCATCAAGCCGTTTAAATGCCTTTGTTAACTCACTGATTTTCTATGGCTTTTAGTAAATGACCACAGTTGAGGAAATTGATATTTTTGAGTAATGATGTTTGCGAAATAGAAAGAATTCAGATTATTCCATTAGGTATAAGATATGAAATCTTCAGAAGAATATAAGAACAAAGTTTCATTCCCAAAATCATTCTTCCTTTACCTTAAGTTTTATTGAGGATACCGAAATGAATATCCAGTTTTATTTTAGCGGTGAAGAAATATTGATCATACAACCGGGATTTTGGAATCTTTTATAAATTCAATTTCACTTCAGAGATACATTTTAAGAAGATTTATTCCCTTTATCTGTCTTGAAAAATTATTGAAAAGTTGCTCAAAAATGTTTTTTCGAGAACTTTCCATCGTAAAAGATAGTTGATTTCCTTCCCAGCTTTATTCAAACAAATTTTTTAACGTGAAAATATTTTGTAACATGGTATAATTTATTTTTAAACTATCAAAATAAATGTATTTATATTTTTTAAATATACGTTACTTATTTTCAAAATACCTGAAAACCATTTTCATTTATTATAATTAAGTAAGCTCAAACTCGTGCTTGAAAATGTCCTCTGTGCTCGTTCTTGTGAAACGAACCAGAAAAGTTTCCTAAGGAACTCGGACTTAACCATAATATGAGACCGTATTTCTTTTCGCCGATAACCCTCAGGTTTTATATATTTGTTGGCTGAGAAATTTTTACGTGAAAAACGGCACATTAAGAGCATTTTGCATAAAATATTTAAAAATGAGATTTGAGAAAAAGGGGAAGGATTCTCACACAGTTAACTCTCTATTTGTACGATGGCTAAGTCCCACAAAAGTGAAGTAAAAATCGAGATAACACTGTATGAAAATAAGATGATAAGTTTCTAAAGGTGTATGCAAGTTTATAAATTAATCCTTAATGAAATTTACAGTAAAAAGGACGAACTAGTGAAAAAGTGAAGCGATCTGAACAAAGAATAAATTTTGTAGGGTACTATATATTTATCAACTACTGCAGTATTTTGTTTTCTGGAATCTGAATATCAATACCACTGTCACCACACCACCGGTTTTCTTGTTATTCGGTTTTATTTACAGTGATACTTACAATTTCTCCTACATGAGCAATTAAGTACTTTTTCTGCCAGCGTTACTATTTGATATAAGAGCTCTCAGAGAGGTACTAACAACCAACAGTTATATTCGAGTGTCTCCATCTGTTGTTCTGATTGGAAAATGTGAAATTCCACAAAGAATCGTTTGGGAGGATTGTTTTTAACCGAAAATAATTTTATTTGTGTTCAATTTCATTATGAATATGAATTTCATTGAATCATACGAATAGAAACTTGATAATAAATCATACAAACCACATCGCAGTAGTTTTTTTGCAGTACTAAACCGAATAAATCAAGTCCAAATAAATAAAAGGTTCATCTACATCTACGTAAATACCCGGAAAGCCACCTTTCGGCGTGTGGCAGGGGGAGCTTTAGGATTACAATTAAATATTTCTGAGAAAGTATTAAAAAATTTCGATCAGTTATCCTATAGTCAGAAACGTCAGTTATGAATTTGATAGCTAAAAAACAGAGGGAAAAAAAGAGATGATATTTAGCATCTCTTTCAGTCCATGAATCATTGGTATTATCTACATTTCCTGCTTGATTCCATCCGTGATAGGTTGCTTAAAATAGCGAATAGGATAAGAATTGTCAACGAAACGTGGACATTAAAACGCCACGCACAAGTTCCCGACGTTCAAAGAGAATTTGAAGGTAAAGGAAAACGAAATGCAAAGATCAACATTTAACGGACCCATTGAGTATAGCCTCATTCACGAGAATACCTTAAGCATATCCCCAAAGGGTTAAGGAACTTGGAACGAAAAATATGCACTTTGAAAGGGGAGTCAAAGGAGAGGAAACGAGCAGTAGGGTTCGATGGAGAGTTGAAAGCAAATACA
Source organism: Pachydiplax longipennis (assembly GCA_036926295.1). NCBI lineage: Eukaryota > Metazoa > Arthropoda > Insecta > Odonata > Libellulidae > Pachydiplax > Pachydiplax longipennis. The sequence continues at coordinate 43,405,773 of JAVFKF010000015.1, forward strand.
AGGGAGGAATACGACTAACAAAGGAATTTTTAAGAGATTAAATAAGGAATTGCACGAGTTGGAAAAGAGGGGGACCGAGACTAATTCGTAACAGAACAACTAATCTAAGAGTATCAAAGCAATTAAAATTATTAGTAAGTATAAAATAGCTTACTTAAGTTCAATAGGAATGATCTCTCGCTGAAAGATAGAGTTTACTATTAAACAAAAAATTCGAGGATGGAAGAAAATTTTAAAAGAGTACGTTGGCCATCTAGTATGCAATTCAACATTTATTACATTTATCATTACCCTCTATATGTAATGACAATTGGTATAAGTTATTTTATACAAAATTAATAGAGGCCTAGGTAATATCGGAAGGGAATTTTCTGAAGTAAAATATATTTTTTTTCACATCGCCCGTTAGTAGTTAATCCATATATACGTTTCCGGGAATTTTAACTGTGAGACATCACACCAAAGACTTTTCACCCTAAAATATTTCATTCAAGAGATAGTTGGCCCAAGAGTACTTAATTTCATGTAAAGGGGGTTTCATCCAAGGGTATTTGGGAAAGCTAGTAAAGCATAAACAACATATTATCGAAAAAGTAAAAAGATAATTGCATTTATTTTAATTTTGACAACAGATCGACTCCCACCGACATGTATATAAACAACATAAATTGCAAATTCAAAAAGTCGTTCCGGTATTAGTTGTGCCTAAGAAATATATTTTTTATTTTATAATAGTGAAATTATCGTTATTATTTTGACGGTATATGAATGGTTAATGAATACGTTACTCGCTTTTCAAAAATGTCATTTGGTTGAGAATCACTTTTAAAAATATCCTATGGGTGAAATATTCTTCAAGTGAATCATTCTATGCCTTTTGAGTGAAAAGTATTTGTTTTAATTTCTCTGGATCAAAGTTCCTCCGGATGAACTGTCCCTTGGGTTTAACTCTTTGGGTAAAACGTCCGGAAACCTACACCTATACTCAAGAGGAAAATAAGGATTGATTAATGTACACTTTAGACTACGCTTCGTTTGTAATATTTAATAAGGTACACTTACAGTGTAGATATAGAAATATAGGCGCAGCGCAGTACATGCATAAATGATGAAAAAATTTTGCGTAAGTTGCATATTATAAGTAATGAAAATTTTGTATTCCCTTAAATCTTGACGTTTCAAAAAAATTGTGCCTCTAGAAGTTAATTTTTATCAAAGGTATTCACTATGTACGATCGCCCCTTTCGCTTATTGAGGAATTTTGGAGGCAAGAATCATACATGTCTTACAAACATCCTGTCAAAACTCTAAGGGAAGTAAATACTAAATAGTATGTAAAACTCGCTCTATTTTTTCGATAAAAAATGAGATACTTCGTAGATTTCATAAAATTGGAACATTTATGTTAATTTTAAAATTCGTTCGAAAATTTGGTAAGAATACACGATGAAACATCTCTTTTACCAAATATGTATATCGCCGGGTGGATATTTCACAACTAAGGATAAGGAAAATAGTTTGATACATAAACACAGAATAATACATTAGAAGCTAAAAAGGTGCACGTATATTAACTCTTACATGAAACTCGCTGAAGCTATGATCCTGACTTAGAATAATTTTCTAGCGAAGTAGTCCCAAAAATTCGGGAATAAAAACTCTGTATATTTGAACTTGACGCTGTATATTTTAGAGCTCGATTCACCGCTATAGGAGAAAAGTTTTATCTAGGTCACGGGTGCTTTTGCAAAAGGAGCTGAGATTAGCATTCTTTTGAAATATCGTACCGCAAGCGATCGAAGAGGATTTACCAAAAGGCATAACATTATATGAACGATTTTATGAAAGAATTCGAGCGAATTTCCACGGACATATCTGAGAACGGAAGGGCTGGATAAAATATCGGACCTTGAATTTTCTGTCCCATAAAACGGAAGTATGGCATTAACAGGTCGCTTGGACTGTTTCCAACGGTTAATTCATAAAATAGGTTGTCCCGTATTTATAATTTTATAGCCTAAAATTGTTGCATTTTTTATAGATTTATCATAAATGAAGACTTAAGGATTAAGTGGAGAAATTGAGTAACATGTGAATACAAAGGATCAGTAAACAGGTTATTTTCGACGATCAGAACGTACTTACGAAGGCTAAAGCTAAGTAAGTGTTGAATAACCCAATTTCCACCAAGATTTCTTGATGTCATTTCAGCTGAAAATTATGTACAGATCAAAATGTTATGGGAAATGTTAGATTTGAAAAAACAAACAGCCTTTGGGTTTCCCCTATCACCAACTTATTTACTGACGCTGCGGAGCAAAACTACTCGACCCCGATGATGTTTTGGTAAAAAAGTCTTCTCTTAGTTCGTATTTGACAAAGATTTTCTGTGTCTGTATAACTATAAACTACGGTCATTATTCTCACATTTCCTCAACTTCCGCCTTCGTTCCATCACTTTCACTCATAAAGCAGAGGAAACTACTTGAGGCCTATCAATCTCAATTTGCAATAACAACTTTACCTTTAGTATTTACCCATAGCCCTCCCACACGAACTTTAATACTAGTACACCTAAACCTTACACAATCACCACCCCTCCAAAAAGCAGCAACCTATCATAGACTCTTCCACAGATTACTGAAAATTCCCCTTCTCCCAATGATTTCAAAAAGGATCTCTCCGAAATTTACGAAACTGCCGTGGAATACTAAAAATGATGTTAAATGTGAGAATCCAATGATAAACTTCAACCTTAGTATCCGAAAACACTGTCACATTTATATATGTATAAAAATTTTGTTTTATACAAAACTTAACTAGAGAATCCCTTCAATATAAACTCACTATATTATGGTTATGAGCATTTAATATTAACCCAAAAATCCAGATATATATTACAGATAATCCAGAAACACCTTTAAAGCATATTCTTATATTTCTTGGGAACGGGTTACATTCATACATCATGCATTGAGCCATAATTAGTTACTCTCTAGCTTCTGATCAGAAAGCCAATATGTGTAACTCATTAGATCGTGAAATTAGATTCAATGACTGTTAATGAGTCTATCAATCAATTGAATGCCAAAGTTTACTCTGTATCTCTGTGCATTCATGAAGTTGCTGCGCCAGGATCTCACAAACGCAGTCTTGATCAATAACGGAGATAAGAACTGTTTTCTGGATACAGAAGTATCAAATTGGAAAAATAACAGTCCTAATTATTTACTGTTGCATTACCATTCTTTGTTGGTATTAGAGCCTATATGAATGTTGGCTAGTTCTCTATATTACAATACCTAATTCTTAGCGAAAGTAAATGACCTCACATACATTACTCGCAACAGCAGAAAATTGCCCAAAATATTTCCTCGCCAAAACCAGAATCTCTCGTAAACCATATATCCTATAAACCTATATATGCACCCACCACATCTCTTGTTATCACTCGCTGCTAATTGGAAATAAAGGATATGTGCATTCAATGAAAAATGAGAGTATCAACAGATTTATTAGGTATTATGGGATCCTTGTAAACTCATCGGATGATATGTAGTTTATGTAAAAGTGAATACATGTTTTTGTAAAACTTATGTTACGCTTTAATTATCAAATAGTGGTGGTAGATTTGGGAAAAGTGCTTCAACAGCCTAGGTCATTTCACACTGTCATTGGCTTCACCGGGAATTGAACGCGGGACCGCTTTCATTGAAGTCGAACGCGCTGCCCACACGACTATCCGGGAGCCCTTTAATTATCAATCGAGGGCAAGTGGAGTGTTGATGGTAATATCTATCGGTTCTCGACGGAACCCACTTTATTGGACGGAAGGAAACACTCCGCTACTCCGAACACTTACACAACTTCGTCCAATGGGTGGAGTTTAATCCTTCACATAAACTTTCCTAATTGTTTTCTCCTCTTCAATCAGTTTCTCTTCTCCCTCTTCTGCTTCTGGCATATCCATCCTCTTGTCTTCTTCCGATTGCTTTCTTTGGAGAAAAAGGCTTCGCTATATTTCTCAACTTTTCGCGGAGGATATTCTCCTTTCATTGTAATTAAAGTTCGCCGAAAGTGTAGAAAATTTAAAATATAATATTCGAGACACCGCGACTCTATCAAAATTTGAGATCAACTTCTAGCTGAACGAAAGAAAAGCGAAGTCTAGGTAATTATAACGTCAATTTTGATGGAAAAGAGAGTCGGTTTCTTTTACTGTAAGCATAAATTTTGAAACCGTTAACCCTTTCATCCTTTTTCTTCAAAACTTTGTACAACGGTGTCAAACTTAATTTTTTAAATTCGTTTTGCCTGTGAACATCGAAAAGGTTCATTGAGTTTCTTGGTTTATGTTTGTATTAGCTAATCAAGATTATATTCCAAAGATTGGAAACGACCAATAATTTCTATTAGAATTTTTTAAACTTTGTTGCATTTTAAGCCAGTCGAAGAGCTGATAAAGGGACCAATAAGGACGATTTATTCATAGCCTTGATAAAATTTATTTACACGTACAATTTCGAATGCTCAAATACGGTTTTTGTAAAGTTAAGATGAATAGTGAGCGCAGTATGCTATTTTAGATCAGTGACTAATGAAAATTAGGCTGTTAACTACAAAATATTACTTTTCACCGAATAAATTACTATAATTTAGTAAATTTCATTGCAACTAGGTAAGATACGAGTAAGATTTAGGCTTAAAGAATCCAACTCATGAAGCATTTTTCTAATTATAAACTTTATTCTTAAGGCGTCCTTTTATGATATCTATTAACACAAAGGAATGTTACATCCATTTCATTTTTAGCTTTAAAATTAATGAGAATCGTTGTGAAAAAAAGGAATTAATTCATAAATCATCAAAAGGTCTTATATATGGGAATCGCGAAGTTAAAGATACTTCATCACGAACCATGTTATTACTGCTATGAAAGACTTTCTAAATCTCATGTTTATGCTACATAAACAGTACATTAAGATTATTAATATTGCTTGTTACCCCGTGAGACATTTTCGCCCAACTAAAATAAATAGCACTGGAATATTAAATATATAAAAGCGGTAGAACAGACAATGTAATAAAAAAGCTATTGTTATTGTTATTTTAATAACTCTCCGTTAATTATGTACGGAAATAATTATGTCTGAAGATTTCGATAGATCGACGGCCATTTCGATTAAGATAAATATTTGCATGGATGCTCATCTGACACATTTCTACATCGCACTGAAATAGATTTTCTCTCTCGACGTAGAATCTACTGTTAAAGTAAACAAGCATTCATTGCCAAATAGAGTCAAGTACTTCTTTTGATATGTCAGCTACAGTGAGAAATTGCATGTCAGGTTACGCGAATTATCCTTCATTTCTACGGTAATCCTTCTCCACTGGGGACACATCTATCATTTTAGTCCACTCATCCAGAGTGTTTAACGTGCGTCTGATTACCTCCCCCTTGTGGGTTTCTCTCTGACACTCATCTAATCTCACAAAGAGAACTCACCTATATTGTGTCCTCTCTATTCTGATACCTTTCCTCATTCATTTGTCCTCTGCTTTTCAATTATCCTTCTGATTCCGCGCGTAATTCATTTACATCTCTCATACTAGAAACGGTTCAGAATTTTTTGTACGCCCATAAATTTCTTATCTGTTTGCTTTTTATTTATAGATTTTCATTTTACTTTACTTGAGCAGTAATGAAGCGATTTAAGCGTCTTCACTAACTCATCAAAATAAATATACGCCATATCGAAAAATGTTTCAGTTTTATAAATATAAAGTTATAAGCTTAAATCACGGAAGATTTAGTTCAGAATGCAGTTGGATAAAAAATGAAAAATCTCATACTTAGAATTATTAATGTTAAATGTACTTAGATTTTCCTTCTAAGAGTATAATTGCGTATCGAACTTGACGGATTGATCTTCATTTTAAGTTCATTGACGTTTTGTTTTTCGAATTACTTTTGACTATAACTTCCTTGGTAAATTTAATTTTCGTACTTTTGGGTTTCTAATATGTAGTAGTAGCTGTTTTTTAAAGTGTTATGGCTGAGGTCATTTTGTACGTGGACCCCCACCTGGTATCGAACTCGGGACCGCTTTCAGCAAAGACAAACGCGTTACCCAACTGCCTATCCGGGAACCTTAAGTTAAAAGATAGTGCTTTATGAACATTCGTTTCCCTTAGCCAAGATATTTTTATACTCAGTAGTTATAGCTGTCAGAATAGCATTATTGATCATGGAAGCTAATACGTTGATGAGCAAAAATTTCTTCTCTGAAAGAGATACTCTGTCATCGGTGAGTAATGCAACCAAAAATATAAATTATCCTATCTTCATTCTTTGATAAAACGGAATGTTGAACCAGGTGCTTGAATGACTGAATTTTGTATTACATAAAATACGAATAACAATATACGTGATATATGAAATGGTAATATGTAAGGAGTCTATGTTAAATAGGTTCATACACATGGACATTATAAAATCTATGTGATTAAATTAAAGAAGAATATATATTAACGGAATTATAAAACTGAGGGATTAAAAAAAATTGAAAGTAACCCCATAAGGAGTTTTACGTCATTCTGGAAAATTGAATTTTGAAACAATTCTAACTGCATATACATGCCAGTTGCAACACCAACGCTGAGAAGAGTTTTCCCAAGCTTTGAAACATATTCAAATACGTTTTTGCCTAGGTGCTTATCTTATAGAAGTAATATGAGATAATAAAGTGTGCTTTGCTTCTTTCTTATGCCACGGCAGGACATTACCACGATATTCGCGAGCTGATGGATCACTTTGCCGGATTTAGATCAGAATGGAATACGTGAGTGAGTTACAAAAGCACAGAAATAAGGTGTGTGGATGATAAAGAAGGACAAAGAGGATGAATTTAATGATGATAAATTTAGTAAGGCAGTTTTTCTCGTGGAAAAACAGATCCTATGAGAGACCGAGTCTCTTTGGGAGATAAGTTCACGCAATATGCACCAGAAATGTTCGTTGATATGCAAGATTTAAAAATAAAACATGGAAGCTAAACAAAAATGAAGATTATATACTTTGTAAATATCAAAAGGATTTATATATGACTTACCTAGTGGAAAATTGTAATGATTTCATTGGTAAACTCCGTTTTTGAAACTAAAGATTTTTGTCAGTAAGCCTACCCTGAAATTCAAAGATAACATTAAATAAATATAAAAACTGATCCAAATATTACTAGAAAAAATATTGGATCAGAAACCTTATATTCTTATCTTAGATTCAAATAACCGATGACACAAGTTAATTAAGGCAAATAATGGTGTAAATCATTAAAACAATAAAAATATTTTAAACTCTAAATTCTCAATCTGAAGCTTTCAGAAGACGGTACTCAAATATTCATCGAAGCCCAATTTCTTTCTCATATCTATTAAAGCCATTTTATTATCTTATTAAACCACAAAGTTCTATCATTCTATATACATATAAATCCTTAGAGAGTCATATCTGAAATGAAATATCTACGCACAGTGACCATTATCTTACCTAATACAATTTTACGAAATGAGATTCCACGTCTACAAAAATCATAGAAAAGGCTAACTTAAGTCATAAATTTTCGTTTTTCAATTTTCTACGTGGTATATTCATTAAGTATATATTAATTCATAAACACATAATTCATATCATTACGCTGCTGACAAAAATTAATATATTAATAAATCAAAACGACCATAATTATGAATTTATGAATTATTAATTATGAATTAATGTGGCTGTAAATAAGTTACTTGAAGGGTTTATGCTGAGTTCTTCACGGACGAAAGTGGTAGTAATGATGGAAAAGCTTAACAAATTATATTTGCTCTAGCCCATAAGCCATCATTCAGCAAAGCGTATAGATCATGGTTTTTTTAGTTCTAAAAAGGGATCGTATTTGGAAAAGATATTATAGATAGAATTCTATCGAAGTTCATGTTCAAACACTGCAAGGATAAGCTTGTTGGACTACTTAAGTGGTGACTTCTATTCATATTTAAGTAAAGAGAGAAAAAAGGAACTTTAGGTACTGACTTCCTAAAAAAGTTAATTAAGAAGTTCCCCAAATGTCAGTTGAGAAGATCAAAGATACATTTTATTTGATGTGCAGGAGCATGCTGAGAGCTGTTTATAAAAGACGCATACTTCTCTTGAAGTCTTACTTTTCCTTTTTTCATCGACACGTTTCCTTTCATTCTTTTCATATCAAACACTGCCTCCCTTTCTAACGAACTCATGCACATGAGAACTCCTTTTTGGCTTAATTGGTCATGAGAGACTTAATTTAAGTAAAGTTTGTTTATATATCCTTAAGGAAGTATCTTTTAAAATGCGTGGATGGAGTGGTGTCATTTCCGACGTTTCGATTAACAGGATGTCAGCCTTAGGGAATTATAAAACTAGTTTCCTTTATTAAATTTTATGCCACTGAATGCCACTGAAAATGAAACAATCCTATGTTTTATAGTGGCAACAGGGGCAGGCCCGAGACCTGATATACACCCTCGTGAAGGAAGATTATCTTAAAAATCTCTTTTTAATTACTCTATCAAAGACTCGTCAAGATTTCAGGGAAGGCGAGATTAATTGGAAGTTTTTCCAAAGTTTTTACTCTCATTATTCCGGAGCAAGTTTTGATTCTGGAAAGAAATGCTTACATGAAATAGGGGCTGATATTGATTAGAAATCCGCTGAAATTTCGAAGAAAGATCTGAGGACGCTCAACATTCAAAGTACTTCTTTCTTGTTTTTAATTTCTTGTTACCGTCTTATGTCTTAAAACATTAAAGGGGCATACAAATGGTGATTCTCTTTTAAGTTTTTTTAAGCTCTTGGTTAACTAAGGTATGGAGATACTTCGACTTTGAAATTCCGTGGAGCAGAACTTCATATTTATTATATCCTTCAGGAGGATTTCCTCCCGACATGGGTGAACACCAGGCAGGGTATTTTATATTTTCCTCCCTCACAATTTGAATGACTACCACCTGGCCTGGTGCCTACATGTAATCTAAAGTAAAATAAATAAATAAATATCATAACGCAATATACGCAGATTCCTTCGAAGATGTAGATTTACGTTTTTATGAAATAATTGTGTTGCAGACATTTATTTTATCAAACTGTATTTACTCTATTATAATATTCTCACCTAATATGTATACTACTCTAATAGGAAAGCTAACGTGGGAAGCAATTCCGCAAATCTTATTTTAAAGCCATGCTTTTCCATTCTAAAACCACCAACCATGAAAGAATTCCCAAAACTCCCACTCTTTGAACCAGAGAAGCCGATTTTCGATATTTCGTGCCACGGAAGAAAATTCTTTGTAAACATCCCTCCTTCAAATCTTTATTACTAATTTGAAAGCGTCCAGGTAACGAAGTTTTTCGCGTTTAAAAAGATTGTCAGAGATAATCTCTGCTATGGAAATCTCTCTCGTAATTGCTGAGGAGGCTGATTTAATCTGACGCTTAGAATCTCTCTTCATCACCTCACGGATGAGCTCTTTCTCCTCCTTTCATCCCATACTCGCGATTCCTTGCACGAGCCACCTGTTTACCCGCCCTCAAAAATTAATCTTTCTTCTAAAATACTGCTATTGAGTCGAGTTATCAAATTATGATATGCAAATATTGAACTGCCACTCAAAGGAAACGTCTCGAGGAACTGTGGACGTATTTTATACCTGTGAAATTAACGAGAGTATTTGCGGAGGAAGTCGAAATTTGTCTTCGGATTCCCAGGCTTCTGGAAACTCACATTTTATAGAATTCCTCTTACACAATTACGCTTTAAGAATGTCACCTAAAATATAATAACGTAAATTTAATTTCAAGTGAGATCATTAGGTCTACTCGGCTGCATGAATATTGTCTGTCTGGCTGCAGAAATTCGCTAAGATAATTATTAATTTTATTTGATTTTTAATGAAGTCATCATTGCTCTAAAATTTCATTAAATGCTGTAGACTGAAGTAAAATGAAGGGATAGGAAATTTTCCGGCTAGACAATCGGTCTTATGATTTTGATGTTGATATTTGTTCTTAAGTGGTCCCGGGTTCGATGCTCTTTGAGGGCTTATGAGTGCTAAATAACCTTAGCAGTAAACGCACTTTGAAAATACTACCATTACTGCAACGATATTTCCTCTCCCTTACTTTTATCGAGGAAAGAGAATTGAGGTGTAAATGTAGTCCTTATTCTTGACATTGTTGAGGTAAATAAAACTGTTTCGAATGCAATATTCAGACGTGCCTGCAAATATAAATCATGTGCTACTCTAACTGGTAACTTTCTGGTTGTTTAGAAATTACCACTATTCTCTCAGTGAAAGTAACCTTTCCTGTGTTTGCTCTCATGCTCTGTCGAAATTAGGGCCGGGTAAGGGTCTCCTAATCGTCAGTTTTGGACAAAGGGGTTGTTTACCTTATTTTCTCAACTAACAGCACTGCAATAATGGTACCCCGTCAGCTGGACTTAACGATTAATTTAGGGCAGTCAGTTAGGACAGAACACTTTGGGAGACATTCAATGGGCTACTAATAGAACTTTATAACCAGAAGGCTACGTAAATGCCCACGAGAGTATCAACTTCCCCACCTTAATTGGTCAATTTTTTCCTTTTGGAAGATTTTTTTCCTCAATAGTAACACTTTATAGTTTTGCAGAGTAACTTAAATAGGCGACCGCTTTCGCGACTATACTTGAATAATTTTTTCTGTACCTAAAGATGCAAGTAAGCAGGCAATATCTGCCGTGCATTAAGCTTTCATTGAAAATCTTTATATATTCTTTCTGAACATCCATTTTTGTAGACCAGCGCTTTTCTCTCTTCACGCTCCATCAATACATAAATGAAACACCATTTTAAAAAGAAAGTTTCCCGCTCCCTGCTAATAATGCACCAACGAATGAATAATCCGCCATTTGGTCAAGAAAATTAAGTTAAAATTCGAATTTGCGCAACGAGTTTCGTCACTGAATGTGTATATATCGATAAAAACAAAGTATATCGAAACGGGCACTCATACTCAATTCTTCCACCCAAAACTTTTCAACAAACACTCCAATCACTAAAAACGAATACACAAACACTAAAACGTACCTAAAAATCACACCGCGTAAAAATCTATTACTTTCAATATAGTTGGGGGAAATTTTCGCAACTATTTACTGAGTATTTGTAACTGTTAATGTTTTTCCAGGAATTAACACCTTCTTAGATCTAGAATATTATAATTAAACCAGCCTGAAGCTGATTTATTAAACATCTTGGTTTAGGTCTCACAAAAAATGTGCTGAATGGTCTGATATATATCCTAATGTAATTTCAAAACTTTATGTATTGTTTCTCCTTGAAACTGAGTTTATTTTTCTTTACTAATCCCTCCAAGCTAACAACGGTATAATGTTAATTAATAAAACGTAACTGAAAATATTATTACCTAAATTTCAATCACTGCGCTGAGGTTAAATAAATAAAGAAATATTTGTTACATACCCAAAAATTTCCTATTTGGTGTGGTTAACAGAAGTTTCCGCACAAAAAATGAGCTAATGTACGCTTTTCTCCGAAGCAATTTCCTTCATGCTGAAGAACCATGTTTAGCCTATCTGAAACTAACTCGTAAATAAGAAAATGCTCGGACGTCTCTAAGACGGTAAATTCTATCATCAATTTCAAAAAAGACATCACTAAGGTAAAGAATCAGTTAAAAATTAAATATAAATTCTGACAAATGTATCTCGAAATGAGAAAGCAAATTTCAAAACTAGCAACGGAGTTCCTCCTTATTTTTGTGCGTGAAAACTTTGATTTAACTCAATCCCTAAATAAAGTACACCTTCGTTAAGCCAATACTTTATTGAGTAATTCATAATTCATAAAACCTATTCATCGGCTGAACTGGGGAACGAAAATAAAAATGGAATAAATACGATGATAGAGGAAATGCGGGACGTTTATGATTCGCGTGAATGCACTAATAATCGTAATCAAGCGTATGAATGCAATTCTGCTGAGCGGGAGTCGTATCATTTTACCTTTTAATATATCATGTATCCATAATCACGAAACTATTTCTGGCTCAAATATGATGGTAACGTAAATGGAATTACTACAGTAACTAATAACGGAATTATGATTTATTCATTTCACAAATTAAATGGAAAAACAGTTCATTCGTTATATAGATTACAATAGCATACAACTGTTTATTCCCAAATCAAAAGCTTAAGATTCTTCCTATGTATTCAAATTGAAGTCATTGATCATAAAGATCAACGTTAATTGTAGAGCGGCATAAAATATAAAACTCATTCATTATATAAATCCGTCTACTAGTCCAGATAAACGTAATAAAATCCCACAGATAGCATTAACAAGGACTATTAAATGTTGTGAACCTACAAGAAAAAAATAAAAGTGGACTGTTAAATTAAGAAAATCATAAGTCATTTTTATACAATTTCAATGATAAGAATGTATTTTGCCTCCTTAGATTGCCAAATGAGAAAATAGTATGCTTCTTAGTATACTTTTATGCTTCAATTCAAACCAACCATAGAGATGAAATCATTGAGAATAATTTACAAGGGCCGTCCTGAAAGTTTCATTGCAAGGAGTCGTAACTTAATTCAGTCCTAAATAACAGCCGTAAGTAGATTGAAATATCTTTGAGATTATATGGTTCATAGCAATAAAACTATTTCTAACGTTATTCCACACAAATATTCTTTCTATGTAGAGCCTCTTTGTGAAAATCGTAGAGAGCCTGTTATTTCTGAAGCATCACGGAACAGGATACTAAGAAATGGAAGCCATTAAATTCTCCGAATACAAGAGGTGTGGGATTTAGGAACAATTCCAGGAATGCGAGATATGGTATCACTTCAGCCGTGAAAACACTCAAGTTGAGCGTGGAGAAGTTTGAGGCATGCAGAATGAAGTAAAGGGAGCGAGGTAATCTTGAGAAGATGAAGGCGACGATTACCTACATCTACATCTACATCTACATCTGTACCCTGCAAGCCGCCTTTCGGCGTGTGGCAGGGGGTGCAAGCACCAGGACTCTATTTGCCCAGTCGATTATTTTCGCGTATTGTTCTGGGAAAAAAAGAATTCTTGTATCGACTGGTTTTAGCATCTATTTCTCTGATCTTTCTCGCTGGATCAGAACGGCCTATAAAGCAAGGAGGGCGCATAATCTCGGCTACATCTTTTATGAACGTGCTCTGTCTGAATTTATCAAGTAATTTAAATCTCTGATTGAGCCTTCTTTCTTCTAAAGATTCCCATCCTGCCTCCTGAAGCATCCGAGTAACACTTACCGATTTATCATAGCAATTTTTTACGAAGCGTATTGCCTTTCTTTGTACCTTTTCTATCTCGCGAATACAACACTTTTCAGCAGGGTCCCATACACTGCATGCGTACTCGAGGTGAGGCCTCACTAGCGCAAAGTAACATCGCTCGCGGACTTTTTCTTCGCTTTTACCGACTATTCTTTTGACGAAGCCTAGTTTCTTAAGAGCTCGCCCACATATGTTATGGATGTGGGTACCCCAAGTTAAGTTATTCGTGAGGGTTATTCCGAGATATAGATACCTAAGGACACAGCTACGGGAAAGATTCAGAACAGGAGTAAATGGAGAAGTTAGGAAGAGCCGTAGAAGATGAGACGGTTCAGATCTACGAAGTTGAATAAATAGGGATAGAACCTGAACGTATGATAATAGGTGTCTCTTTGTTAATATGTACTTAAGTTTAACTCAGGATGAACAAAATAAAGGAAGGAAATGACATATTAAATCTTGTGTACACTAAGGAAGGCTGGCAAAGGTTTTCACTATAGGTTACATTGGATCTTATTTAATTCAACGCAAAATAAATACGATCGAATTGAGATCATAGTCGAATGCGTTCAAAATTGAACTTGAAATTCAGATGAGGGGTTATTGATTGAAGAGAATCAAACGTGTGAATGACAAAATCGAATAGTTTCATTATGAACAGAAGATTCTAATCTGTCCATATAAGTGACTTGGCAGAAATGATAAGAGGAAGGAAAGGATATCTTTAAAGGGGTTGTGCACAAGCTACGTAATCGTTTTGGTGATTTCTTCACTCCCTCCTTTGTTGGAAACCATGGTATTCATTTAAATTGTGAAAATCTTTTCTTAAAACGTAAGAAATTTGATAGTTCGAAGACTTGGATTATTAGAGAGGCGATGGTTCCGTTACATTGAGTTAAAGTAGAAGCTTGGAGTGTAAGAAACACCCCTTCCCTCACGTTAAGCACTGTAGAAATGTCGACGAGACGAGACAAGAGAAGAAATATAGAAGAAGCACTGTAATAGCTACGTTATTTTGAGTGAACTCCCCTACTCTTATTATCCGCCGTAGGTTTTTAGGCGATCCCTTCCCTCAAGTTGGTAACGTAATTTATGAACGACCCCAAACGAGGCAGGAGAAACGTAAAAATGGGGAAAGTAAATTCGGAGACGCGGGAGTGAGTTTGAGACCAGTAGAGGATGGAAAAGAATAAAAATGTGAAAATTGTCCAAGTAAAAGAAAAAACATCTCTCAAAACGAGTAATGGAAAAGGTTAGGTTATCAGTGTAAGAACATCCAATGAAATAATTGTGCACATTTGCCGAATCCAATATCATTGGACATTGGATTCATAGGATGGATGAAAAAGATTGAAAGCATGAGTTTGGATTGGTTGGATGAGATTAGATGGATGAAGAGGATTCAATGTAGTTCATTGGAGGTCTGCGAACAAAACACCTTCATAAGGACCAGGTCATGATCAACGGTAGATTCATTTTCAAATAAAAATTCTTAAAGATATAACTATTTATGGAATATATCAAGGTTCAACAGATCAAATAAAAACATCGCTAATATCAACGAGAACCTGACATGAAAAAAGTGTGACTGGACCGGAATTCTAACCAACATCTCCCAAAGATAATTCTGTTACTTAATGCATTAAGCTAACCGGACAAGACATTCAAACGTGCCGTTTAGGTGATATTGTAAGCAAAAACGTGCGGTTTCGTCCGAACGTGTGGCATCGTCCTCAATGAGGCA
The DNA here is from genome assembly GCA_036926295.1 of Pachydiplax longipennis. NCBI lineage: Eukaryota > Metazoa > Arthropoda > Insecta > Odonata > Libellulidae > Pachydiplax > Pachydiplax longipennis. Next base: position 43,420,920 of record JAVFKF010000015.1, read on the forward strand.
CCGGAATACAAAGTGATTAAAACGAGAATCTCCCTTTAAGGTTAACGCAAGGAAAAGGGTTAAAAGACGGTGCAGCACGGTCGGACGAAACCGCACGTCCTTGTTTAGCACAGTCTCCTTAAGGGCATGTGGCTTACTGGATAAAGCAACCGTGCGGTCACTGGAAGATTCAGGTTCGAGTCTCGATCTCGTCAGACTTTTTTCATGTCCGTTTCGCATTATAATTTTTCCTATTTGCTAGCGTTTACCTTTAACCCTTTTCCTTGAATGAAATCAATCAACCTTACCATGAAATATATAAAATAGGTTGCGGAGATTATATATCGAAATCTGAATTCTTCAGTTCGGATTTCGCTTTGATTATGCTCATGAGAAAATTGATGTGCTAATTCTTGAGGTCATTTTAATCATGTAAGTATACATGCATGATTTGCATCAGAAATACAATATACGCCCGCACTTTCAGTTTTCTTGCGTCAATCGTCAGAAGATAGGTCGGCCAGAAATCTTAAAAACCGGGACATAATTTCCCGCATGAAAAGAAAAAGGAATTCGATTATTAATGATTAGGAGGTTAGGAAAGCTCTCCAATCGCCGAATATGCCATTGATCGTCAGGCCAATTCCTCGAAAGAAGTAAGGTCGGTAATCCGCGGCTTGGAGAGTTATTCAAATCTCTTGTACTTTCGTGTGCATACTCAAGATTACTTCACACTGTCAATATAACCTCTTACTTCGATTTCATCTGTTCCTTTGTAAATAAGTCAATTTTCTTGGAATTCATTGGACTTAGATTCGTCGACACTAATCTTTCCAATATAGTCTTTCAATGCGTTTGGAAATCTGAATGAAAAAGTATCCTCTGCACAGTAAGACTTCGCGGTAACTAACTTCATCGAGACCTAATTTCCTGGATTACAAGATTACGGATAGAGGTCCATTGGAAGGACGGAGTCTCGCAAGCGCTCTCGTTGAAAAGGGGTATGCGGTACAGCACGCATTCGAACCCTTTTGCTAGCATTCATGCAATCAGGATACGTCAAACCGAATTTCAGGCGATGTAAATGGAATGCGACAGAACACTGACGCTATCTGGATGAAACGTAATTCAATCGAAGTCACCGTCGACGTTTTCAAGGCGCTCTTAAGCCTACAATGGCGGTCCTTTCTCTCCATTTTCATTTCCGTCTCCAACCCACCTCCGACACCGCCGTTGAATATCTTATCCTGTGAGGAAACTCTTATCCAGAATTTCCTAACTGATGATTAAGGCGATTAAACTTCCGAGACCAATTGAAATTATTCTTTCTGTAAACAAGTGGAATATTTTTATTGTAAAAATAAGGAAGAGCGTTTTTATACTCCAGGAAAGCTCATTTAGTCCTCTACTTTCTACTTGGTGAAAACGTAAAAGACTGGAACCAACCTTTCGCCGAGGAGGTGGTCGTACCTGGAATTGCATTCCTCATAAAGTTTATATTAAATGATGAATAGGGTGGATAAGGTTACCAGTCTAATCCTACCCGCTCTATATGCAGCACTCTCTACTAAAGGTATAAGGCAAGGGTGGGGGATCAGAAATAAGTTAAATGCATGTGTTATCAAGAAACGCAGATGAATGAGTGTTTTCTCGCTCGCTGGCAATTTGAGAAGTTCTGAAAATTCATTCAAGTAGTCATTCAAATGCATGTGTGATGAAAAGAACTCTTTGCCACACGATTTCTACATGAAGTCTAGACCAGATGCGGGAAACCATTTTCCATTGGATGACTACTGTGTGAAACATTCGACAGCTTAATTTATGTACCATTAGGCTTCAACTAAAAGCATCGACATGAGTTCGAGGGATATTGCCAATATTCGATTAGTTTAAAGTCGAAATTATACACAGGATAAGGAATTTAACCGCTCGGTAAACTTAGGTTGAATATGTTCCTTTTTATTTGCCTTCGACATAATCCAGTAGAGCGGGAAACAAACATTAATATTAACAGCATATAATTATTTGTTTATGATGTTCTTTGATACCCCGAAGACAATGAGGAACAAAAAAGTATTGTAAGGCAATAATCGATGGCACGGATACATATTTTTGGTCTTTTTTTCTGCATACAATTATAGGAAGCTGATACAAGTCGAGGATGATAGGGATGTGCTCTCTAATAATATTCTCTGCTATACGCCTCTGGTGGCTTTCAGAGTAAATATGGTAATGTAAATATGCAAAGAAAGGCAACATCATACACACCGCTTTTCAGACCTTAAGGCATTTTGAGAGTAAATATGTCATAGCTGAAAATGTACAGATGAGTGAATTTACGTATTCTAAGGAAGAGGGAAGAATAATAACGGAGAGCGATATATAAAAAAATTTCAAAATTAAATAAAGAAGACGATTAAACGAAGCATATCATAAAAGCTCTCTCAACCGTAATGTTTACAACGCGGAAAGGAATATTTGATTTTAATTAATGCTAAAATTATACTAAAATAATACTTGGAGAAGCTATTACGTTATAGGATAGTAATTGTTTCTCCATTATAAAAATATTGCGCACCAGCTGGTATGCAATATTTTTCTTACTGAAACGAGAAGACTGAGGAAGCTAGAAGTGGGGCTTTATTTAACCAGAAAAAAGGAGAAGGCTGTGTTTTTATCCCTAGACAGCATACTTCACTTGTCTTCTTTGGATGAATAAAAGAATTCACGACTCATATTATCCCTTTAGGTCCAAATGCAGAGGTTGGAAGAGTAAGGTGTACGAAAGTTGGCGGGAAACATAAGGGGATAAGAGGCCGATGCTTCACATGAGGATCCCGAAGAGGATTTCCGGAGTTGGACGGGAGATCACCCAGCCATGCGCGAAAACGACCCTCTTCTTCCTAAATCTTCCTCTCTCCAACAGTCCTCAATTCCTCTTTCATGATTCTAAACGTTCCTCTGATTACTCAGTGTCTGCTCAGAGCTTTTCATATGTGTGTGGTTTCCTTCATACATTATTTTTCCTTGCCATCCTTTATCGCTCTGTTTACTGTTTACTCTACTGTACTGTGTACTTTATATCTGAATGTTGATCCACCTTGATTTCTGATGATCATCTCCTTCCCAGCTAACAATTTATGGTTCCTTGACGTTATAAAGCCCTTTCCTGACGTCAACGATTACACTAGTCCTGATAAGTTGTCGTCCTTCTAATCCTTCTTTGATGCGGCTTTGTGGTTTAACAATAAATAATAAATACAAATTTGGAATCAATATTGAAATAGATAAATAGAAAATTATTGGAAGTAAATTTTAAGATTCATTAAGACATAAAGAATATTAAATTGAAAATATTTATAAATGAATTCTCAAAAGAATTGAGTTATGAAAGGATCCAAAATGAATCTTGCTGTTTATTTACAGAAATCTGCACATATGAAAGTAAAATACATTATAAAAGTATATCTTGATTTATGAATGAATTTGTTCGAAACAGTAGTTAGAAAAGTGGGAAAGTTTAAAGTGAGACACAATTGCACAGAAATATTGTCAGGTATGTTCCGATGTGAACATTTATCTTAAAATCTTCCAAGTGAAAAATTGCCGAATCCTTTTAAACAGTCTTATTCAAACGGCTATAAATAATGTAGTAAGGATATCTTACTCATTCCTGTAGAAGTACAATATATTTATTTTTTTGTTGTGAAGATTGACTTCTAAATAATCACGGACATATAGGTTGAATTTTTTCTAAAACATTCACTTTCGATGCATCTTTTTACTGGCTTGGATCAGGAGTGAATGGTTGGAGAATCTTCAAAAAGATATTTCTTGGATATTTTAAAAGATTTGTTCACGAATCCGTGGATACCTAAGTTTGTAAAATGAAGCATATCAAGACGTGACACTATAAATATTAACTCATCTCACGCTGTCGAAAATAGTAAACCAATGCGTTAATTTCAGCTTACAGGGAGAGAAACCTAATATGTTGGGAGTTCCTTGTTATGGATTAGACAAAGTGAGAAGCGTTAACTTCCTGAAATAGCTGCCGGAAGCCAACCTCAGATTCCGACGGATGTCTTTATTATCTGAGAGTCGAAACCTTTGTTTAGTTCAACCAATTTGTAGAGGGAGCTCGACGGTAGAGAGTTTTGATAGAGAGTTGATTTGAAAGGGAAGTCCCATGAGAAGGAAAATTGCTCGCGACAAGTTCATATGGAAATGTGAGACGTTGCGGTTCGAATCGCTAATATTTGGAAGTCAAAGATGAAAAACCCAGTAACTGTGAAGGATTTGATGCTACGTAAATGTTTATTTTAACATCAGAAAACAAATGACTCACAGATGAATAACATAATAAGATGTTGCGTATGATTCGTACAAAGATGAATCAACTAGTTGCCCCAATTTGAAAAGGTTTTTTGATGCATTAATGAGATGAAGTTATTTACTCATAAGGTAAGATATTTCCCAACGAGAGGGTGTGTCCATCTAATATGTATGACGGTGTTTTATATTACTTAAAACTTAATCACTACAAACACGTTATAAGTTGATATTTTCCTATAAGCCTCTCATACTGTAAAATTGAAAATAAATAATCTGTAAGTTCCGTAGATGAACCATATAGACCAAAGTTATATTAAATCATCCGAGAAGAGGAAGACCACCATTGCGTAGCACGGATTCGCCTCAAACTGTCAGGGTAAATCCCTTGCTCTAAGATAATAGAAACAAGTCTCACCGTTCAGCTCAATAATCCTTTGTTTATCCAAAATATGCATGCGGAAATAGAAGTTAGGCAACTACGTCATACGCGCGCATTACTAAGTAGATTTTCATAAATATCTATTTATGATAGATTCTGGAGTTTCGAATATACATTTGAATAAATTAAACCAGTAAGATGTTGAATTTTCGGAAAGTAGGAAGTTAAAATTAAATGGCGAAAATATAAGTTATCCGAAAAAATTATATTAGGAGAAAATACAATAATTACAAAATAAGTATATGGGAGAAGAAATTTTCTTTCATAGGAAGTGTAACGACCTACCTGGTCATGAATGCATGGTGTGGAAACCTAACTTTTGTTTCTGTATGGATATTTTGCATAAACAAAGGCGTATTAGGCTGGACGGTCAGACACGTGTTTAGCTTTTTAGTGCAAGGAATACACTCTGATAGTCTTGAGCGAATCCATGCTATACATAGGTCTTCCTCATGCCAATTGACGTAGACCTCGTAGTTCGTGCCAGAAAACCTAGTATTTTTTACGTACATACTTTCAGGTATAGTGTATCATTAGATATAAACTTGATCTACCCTTTCTGGCAGCCAAAGAGTAGACACACTTTTTGTTAACAATTGCAGAGAAAGCAGGAGGAAGTAAAGAAAAGTATTAGTAACACAGAGCGAACTATCGCCACAAGTATTTGTTATCATCGGAGGTTTTGCTTTTGAAAAAATACATCTTCTCCATTATCAAATAACGCAAATGTCCTTTTCTTTTTATGTTATTTTCATACCGTTTCAATACTTTGGACCCACATTAGGCTTAAAATTCGTCCCCGAAAAAAGTATAAAAGTCGTCCAATTAAATTCAACCTTAAAAATAGAAATAATTCAACTACTATTTATATGTAAACGATATTTGGGATATGAATTATAAAATCTTTAATTTAGGAGATCTGGTTTGCAATTTCAACATTCTTGACAACGCTTATTTGGCATGATTCTATCTGATCTCTCGTTCCGGTAGTAATCAATAATTTTTCACTACCGATGATTCTTAAAATTCTTTTTTGAATTCCACATATATCATACAATGTTAAATCAATAAAATATAGGATAATAGGCGCAAGATGAAGGATATTGTTGCGTTTCCTCTTTTTACTACATTCTGAATTTACTTAGAGATTAATTACCTCTGTTTTGATCAACGACTGCTCGAGAAAGCAAAACAATTTTCGATTTCTCTGCAATTTCAGCAATCTTAGAAGTTTCTCTTCTCAAAAAAATCTCTCATCATATCTCAATTCACTTTAATTCTTGGTTATCTACCACATGCAGGCAGTTGCGAAAGCTTTTCCAATACAAATTACTACCGTCTCGCCATAGACTCTGCTCAGAATGCCTTATCAATGCCAGGGGTCTTTTATTGATTTTCTGAGAAAGTACTTTCCCTTCTCTGCAATGTTGAAACAGCGGTGTGAAGACTTCGGGTTATAGAGTTTCTCAACAGTTTCTTTTCTTTTATATGAAGACAATCTTTATGCGGTAACGCACGCCTTCTTTCCTCTACAATTTTTAAGACTAGCTCCTTTTAAATTTATATTGCCCAAAGGTATTCCGTACATATCTCCCCGTTATTGATAGTCGATCGCTTCCTTTAAGAATTAAATATGAGAAGTACTTGTACTTATTTATCATTGTTTATGGGGCTATTGCTTTTTAGACATCTAAGTTCCTCTATGATAGGGATCTGAGTAGATAACTCTTAGGAACTCTAAATCCATTGGAAAAAGATTTCCTAAAATGTTTTTTTTCTAGCTTTTAAGGCAATGTTGTTCTTAAGTTAATTTTTATATTCTAATGAAGATGAAGATAATATTTATTTACTTGTCTGGGAATGTGAAAGTCTTTTATAAGGATTTCGGACTGTAGGTGTATGGGTGTATATACGTAAATAAGTATTTGAAGATGACTTTGCTATAAAAATGTAGATAAAACTGCAACACAATTCATAGTAATAATATACAGCTAAGTGGAAACACTTCAGTTATGATTTTGCTCGAATGTAAGACATAAAAAGCAGTATTCTCAAATTAATTACCTTCTTCTATGCTTAAGATTAATATCACCTGTATTCGACTACATCATCGATTTCTGTGATGTATTATTTATTTAAAAAATCAAATATTCCGTAATATAAATTTACTTATCCTTTATGTTTTATCTTAAAAAAGAAAGATATCGCTGTATTAAAGATTTGCAATAGAGAAATATTTAGGGACTCCCTTTTTGTCTAAAAAGTTGTTTAAGACACAAAAATTGTACATTTGCACATAAACCTTGTAAGCCGCCTTTAGGCACGTGGCAAGGGGTGCACCGTTTCCTCTATTTCTCCTCATTTTCCCATAGAAAAGGATGGAACTTGTATTAGAAGTTATTGAGTGCAGCAGTTCTTTGTAATCGATGTCCATTAGCACACAGGTGTGCCGAATGAAAGCTCTCAGTGCACCACATCATATCGTAGATGGCCGTATGCTTCTTATTTTACCTTACATGTGCCCTTTGGTTTTATGGTATGGTATCCATTAGTGGATTTCAATGTAAAAATATCAATACGACACACACTGAAACGTTCTTTTCTTGATCAATCTATACTTGGACTAACTAAATATGCATGGTTGATTACAGAAATATGCTTACGTATCTCGAGCCTGTTGCAAATTCTGTCTTCGCGACAATCCATTGGGACGATTTTGGTAAATGTTAAAATAGCATACGCGATAAATTTTTTCACTAACATAAATATTTTTGGTAGAAAATAGTTTTTCAATTAGTGAACACTAAGTTGGCTTAATCTCATGATATAAATGCTCTTAGCTTCTGTACTGGTGCCTAATTGTGGGTGGACTTAGTTGGGCGCGAAGTTCGACTTAATATAAAGGTGCTTCAGAGGTTAAACTGGCAAAAAGAATCTTAGAAATTTGTCAGAGTTCAATTGATATCAATTTCAAATGACTGCTCTTTCATGCGCTGAGGTAAGCGTGAATGTTCTCCTTTCATAATTTTTCAAATACGTCACAGTTTTTTAAACTAGCTCTCTGTTCATCCAAATCTCCAGTTTCCCAAGAGTATCGTTTAATCGATTTCCTAATATTTTCATTTGAGGTGTTCTAAAGGGTTTGGGGTTTCGCTAAAGATGAGGGTCATCACTTGTCTTGCACTTCAAGAGAGAGATTCTTCGCGAGTAATTGGTTGCATTTCGGCCTTCAAGGGATTGCTTCGTGTCATTGATCTGCTCGAGAAGACGATTTGAGCCACATTATTTGCTTTAAGCTCATCTCATCTATGAGAAATGCAAATTTTCAGAATACTTCAACGCACTCTTAAAAGATTAGGGCTGTTTTAACTGAACGAATACTCTTACGATATTTATTCTGCCATTTTGTGAGAAATATATCATGAAACGATTTTAAGATTATATTGATAATCATCTTACAAAGAACTAATCGTCTGAACAATTTAATGATTTATTTAAAGATATAAAATAAAAGTTTATAAACAGTAAAAGATATTCAAAATTAACTGAAAATTATTGTTAAATATATGACTTGTAAAAAACCTTGTCTTAAACGATATGAAAGTTATAAAAATCGGACTGTACCAAAAGTTATTATTCAAGTTTTTGATACATAAATGAATAAATTCCAATAACTGTAAGGAGCACCTTAACACCCTAGGAAACAAGGTAAAAGTTGGAATTCTCAGCAGTATATCGAAAGCTCTTGTATAATGTTTGCGTAACAAATTTTCCATAGGTTGATTAAGTTAATCTTTTACTATTGAAGTAATTTACGGGAAACATATATTCCGACGGGTAAATTTCTTTATGAATTGATCAAAACAACATTCAAATCATCAAATCAAAGATTCAAATATAAAGCAATTTCAGATGATAAAAGTATATTTTTATTCAAATTTTGACCTCCTTTAAATACATTGAATTAAGTACATGCTAAATTATTTATTAGTGTCAACAAGATGATTCATGATCTGATAAGTAGCTATGGGAATTCACAACTCGGCTGAAATTCAGAACTAACTATCTTCATTGGCTTATATACCATTGTAGTGAATAGAAGAGATGATTTGATGAATTAAAATAGTGATATACGGAATATTCTCGACTATGACCCACCCGAATCTAAAACACGCCACATCTAACAAGGAGAGACCCTCACTTTTGTCCGGGGATTTTGATGAAACTTTTTGTGGTGGTGCATAAAGTAGAGTAATGAAATAGTGTAACGGCGTTTCTCTGAATGGGCCTTAGTTTCGCTGCAATAATTAATTGAAAATTGAAAATCTGAGTATAGGCAACCCCGCATTACACGCCCGTACTAGCCGAATCTGCAGGAAATAACACGTTTTTTACTAATATTTTTAACTTAATTTTCATTTTCGTATTTAATTATTTTCCTTGTTACTTACTTATGGACTAAATAATAATAATAATAAATAGATTTAATCAATAGTCCCATTAAATAACCTTCGCCAGCGCACCACTGCAAAAAGTTTCATCAAAATCCCCGGACAAAAGTGAGAGTCTCTCCTTGTTAGAATACTACTCGTTAGGAACGGCTAAATACACTAAATGATCTACACTGATATGATCGCCGATTGTATGAGAAGTAGCTTCGCGTATGGCACTGTATCGAATGCCGTCCTAAAAACTAGCAAAATCTGTCATCTGGCCTAAAGCCTTTGTCGGCTGCTTGCATCATATCATGACTATGGAGAGCTAAATGGCTATCACAGAAGCGACCTTGAAGGAAACCATGCTGACTGCGCGAGGTTGCAATGTTTTCATATGTGCAAGAGAACTTAAGCAAGTAGTAGTTTGGTTAGTGAAGCGGACAATATCCATCTGCGTAGTACATTATTTCCCCATAAACAAGCTGATTCTTTATTTTGCGGCAGGAATTTGGACCTCTTGACCAATGACCAAATAGCTAAGTAATCCTATGTTAATAAGTGCGAGAGAATGAGCTTGAATAAAACAAACGCGAAAAAAATAACGCAAAGAATATTATCAAAGACATCGATCCACGCGGTGGTCTGCCTAGAATATCGTAGCAGTTTTATTCATATAAATGTACAAAAAAATATAAGATACAAACAGGCAGTTAATCACGTATCTATGGAACAGGAAGGTTAATCTGTTGGCCGGTAAATGCAAAGACAGTTCAGAGGAATTAGACTGTGATGATTTCATTCTATGTATAATCTAACTTCTATTAATTTACTTTTACAGTTTAAGGTGATTTTAAGAAAAGACGAGATTAGTAATTTGGAAGAAGGCGGAGAGTTCATATGGATCAGGCAAATTGAATTAATATTGGCAATAAAAAAAATTGAAATTATTGCTCATTATAGTGATGCACTTTTATGTAGCAAATACAACGTAATTGTATTGAGGAAATTCCACCAAGAGACTTTAGTAGTATCGATTCAACTTAATGTAGAATAGAACGTTTCATTGAAAATTTCGTCTTACAGTGAACATGGCATACACATAGCCTTCACCAAGATTTGGATTGAATTGGCTATTTTTAAATGTACCTTATACTGTCGCGATCTTAAAGAATCGATTGGAAGGAAGCTTTAATTAACTTTACTGTAGACCAATAGCGTAAAACGTATATTCGTGCACTAGTATTTTTTAAAAATACTTCCATATGGAAAGCAAATAATTCCAATGCCTGCCAAAGATGAGTGAATTCTTTATCTTATCTCTTTCCGGAAGGTTCAATAATTACAAATACCGATTAAAGTTATTTGGATTAAAAAGACACCTGGCTAGTTAAGTTAAATGTATGCAGGAACAGAGTATGTCAGCTGAAACCGTATTGTGTCTCATCCTTTTATGCAAAGATACCGGTTAATCTGCCCGAGAGCTAAGAGTAATTATATTTTATATTTATAATGATAAAATGGTTTTATTCTTCATTATTATTCAATATACTGTGTTATTAACTAAACGTTTAATGTAATTGTCCTTTACTGTTCCAATTTTTAGAAAGCTAATCGTTTGAAGTGAAAGCCATAATAAGAAGGCGGTTACTAATAATTAAAAAAAGGATCCTCCAACACATTGACATTTTTTAAATCCACTCACTAGTGTCCGAGTAAATCACGATAATATTATCTTCACGGTGAGAATGTGCCATACATGTATGCGTTAGTGAATAGGTTTGTGATCGTGTGTGGTGTTCATGAGAGAAAAACAAACTCTCCAACTACAATTATTACTAAAACAATATCTTATACATCCATCGCCATAAAAGTTAAATATTAAGATAAAAATTGTGTAAATTGATGTAAGAATTTATCTTGTGGAACATTAACAATTTCTAAGAGTTTATTTCTGAGGAAGTACTTGGTTGCATGTGACGAAAACGAATTTAACGGAAGTATATGTAAACCGAAAAGTTTTCAAAATAATCACGATATCCGAATTCGGAAAGTGTTTCGACTTAAAAATTTTATGCATAATTAATAATATATGATGAATTCTCTTTCCGGTGACTGTACTTAAAAATTAATAAATTCAAATCTCAGAAGAAAATTAAAACCCCTGAAATGTTAACAGCATTCCTAACTGGCTGCTTGACCATACCTTAATCGTTCTAACATTAACAAATTCCTCCTGGTTCTTCTCACACACTCTTTACCTTAACCAACACCATAACTTACTCCTGGGCGCGACATACCGTCGCTAATGGTGGTTCTCCGATGAAACAGCCGATGAGGGAGGGAAGGGGGGGATTGGGGGGGAAACCCTAATAACCCTAAGAAGTGGACCCTCCAGGCCGTTGTGACGTGCTATAGGGTTCACCTCTATGCCTAGAGGGCCCCCTGCCACAACTTCAAGGACAAGCTCCGACCTCATAGACAGAAAGAACGAGCAGGTGAGAAGTGAGTGCTTAGTTACCTCACCCCTGCAGAAGAAGGTGAAAGAAAGGCCCCTGAAATAGATGCCTGCGACTGTAGGCCTAAGAGTAGGCTAGGTTTGTAGGGAATGCCTTCCCCACGCCCCCTACAGAGCAGGTGGTTAGTACATCTATGGTGCACTTTTAAGAAAACTACTGCAAACTGTTGTCAAATTCATTGCAACATTGGCTGTGATATGGCTGCAATAGTCTATTGTTAACGTTTAGAGTTAAAAAAATGTTGAATGTAAATTATATGTTAAGTGGACGGTTAAATTCTCATCTTTATATAAATGCAGAAGATATTTAAATCAAAGATCGAAATTGTCGCTTAGGCTTAAAGCAACAGTAACTGCTGTTGTAAGCACAAATCTTGAGTTAATTGGACTTGTTTGATGAAGTAGAGGAACATTAGTTCATCTGAAGAGAAAAGAAACTGAGTACTTACGTGTAATTCTGGAGTTAATGATGATGGAATTTCCTGTAGGAAAAGAGAATAAATTGTTTAACTGATGGAATTCCCTTAATGTAAACAGTAATTCAATAATCACCCACATTTGTAACATTGTTATACTTTTTTTAAGAAATCACGGAATTCATACAAAAAGTTGATCTTCTTCTTAGAGACACAGTTTATGGGAAAGTCTGCTTTTGTGCGTGATTCTATGACTTACACAATTCCTTCCTTTCTGAAATTATCACATCGGAAAGTTGCCTAAAATCCCAATTAATTCTTAATAAAAACTGCAAATCTTCAAATAGAATGCCAACTGAAGTGTCGGATATTCTCCTTTAATATAACTATTGTTCGTTTTGTTATTCAATGTTTTATGTGCGACCATTATAAACTTATACTAAAATATCGCTTTCTTGTAAATGAAGAGCAAAAGTAATGTCCGTTTAATAATTACAACACGATTTCTTGCTTAGCATATGTCTCTGAAAAAAAATCTTGTGAATGAAAATATTAGAGTATCCAGCGGATTAAGTTGGTACCCGTGAACTCCAGAAAGTGCAGCGCTAGGGATAAATTTATTTGTAAAATGCTACGAAAAAAGGCAAAGGTAACGAAGATGATCTCATACGCAGGTTAGGAATCTTTGAAAGAAAGAATACCAGAAGCTAGATTGAGCTTGACAAATTTTGAGACATCGTGTGCTATTTCGGCCGATTCAATTACGAGCAAAAAAAATAAGAGAATTAGATGCTAGAGCAAGTCGTGCTTTGGATTCATATTTAAAATTTTTTGCGTTCCCTACAGAACGTTTTTGGGGGCTGCAAATGATAAATGAGCAATATTAAGTTATAACTAAAGAAATTGTTTATGTACAGACCGGAGGTGAAACTAAGATAATGATAAATGTAATATTTACTGTGTTTGTTTACCTAACTTAGAAAGAACTTGTACTTGAGAAAGACTCGAAGGTCAGTGAAAACAGGCCATTTTAGAGGGGCTAATATCTTAACGGTGAAGGAAAAAAAGAGCCAGCTGTCCTTGGAGATGATAACCAAGTCGTTTTCCTAAAATATCAATGTACTTTTCACTGTCCTTGGATTTTCATTGAATACAAACAAAGGTGAAAAGGAAAGTGCCTCCCTCGTTTCAAGAAGTACTGACTGGCAGGTGAAGCAAGAAGCGTACAAGAGAAACGGAAAGTCCTAATGATACCGAAACACTCGTCATGATAAAAAAACATAGTTGCGAATACCCGAAAAATACGAAGTTATCTTTTCTAAGAATGTCTTTCTCAAACATATTTATATATTTAAAAATTGCTGGATTTATCCACTTCATGCATTTACATTTGAGGAGATAGTTGACTCAAAAGATCAAATTGTTTGTATCGTTTGAAACAAGCGTCTCTATCGATGTAAGTGAGAGACCAGGAGAGGATCATCAGTTAGAGCGTTAAAATCTACGCAAATCCTGTTTTAAATCGTTGAGCTTTATGTAGATCAAAAGAATAAAATTCGAATATTGATAAAATTTACCAATAATATATGAAACCAAAGACGAAAAGGTGGTGAATCTTTAAATTGCTTTCGAATTTTGATTAATATAGCAGATGCTCCTAAACACATAACATTTCATTTCACTGCTGATTATAAAACATTCTGGAGATGATGAAAAAATTAAACGATATTTAAAATAATTGTTGATTAAAATCCCTCCAACAATACAGTTCCTGGTTCTCGAGCAGCTAAGAAAAAAATATTACATTATGTTCCTTTATTCAACCAATCTCTTTAAGCAGCTAATTAATTACTAGGAGTATTCATCGTCTTTCATATGGTAAAGGATTAAATTATTTCAAACATTTAATAATTAATATTCTAACCTTAGAAGTGATGAATAGCTGTACATCTTCTTCTAATAAAGTGGTCGTTAAATTTAATTACAAAAGGAACTCAAAATACTTATAATTATTTTAAATAAATAAATAAATAAATATATATATATATATAATAATATAATATATAATATAATATATATATATATATACATATATACACGAGTAAAAGTTGCATGCATACTGCAAGCTAATTGGTAAAAATTTACTATAAGTTCCCCTTATGGGTATCATTTTCGAAGCTTATCCAGCAAAATTCTTAAAAATTGCCGCAATGCATTTCTTACGTGAAAAATTTTCATCCATCTGGCATCGAACTCACGGTCAAAGGTAACCTTTCTTCCACTGGTTCTATAGAAAAGTACTTCAAACGCAACCGCTGTGATTTTGAATAGTCTCCTATGCCTGCGACTGTAGGCCTACGAGTAGGCTAGGTTTGTAGGGAATGCCTTCCCCACGCCCCCTACAGAGCAGGTGGTTAGTACATCTATGGTGCACTTCTTAAGAAAACTACTGATAGCTGTTGTCAAATTCATTGCAGCATTTGACTGTGATATGGCTGCAATAATCCATCGTTGACGTTTTAAGTTAAAAAAAGTTATTGAATGTAAATTAAATGTTAACTTGATGGTTAAATTCTCATCTTTATATAAAATGCAGAGGATATTTAAATCAAAGATCGCAACTGTCGCTTAGGCTTAATGTAACAATAACTGCTGTTGTAGGCACAAAACTTGTATTAATATCCTCTATGTAAGTTCATCTGAACAGAAAAGAAACTGAGTACTCACGTGTAGTTCTGAAGTTAATGATGACGGATCTACCTGTGGAAAAAGAGAACGAATTCTTTAATAGGTAGAGTTCCCTTCATATCCTCCCAAATCTTTTAAACATTTACCGACAATTGTTACATTGTTATACATTTTTACTTTCTCATCAGTAAGTAATAATCAGAATCTACACGAAAGCCTTCAGAACTTCTCTTCAGGGACACAATCCATGAAATAATCTACTGTAGTGCGCGATCCTTTGAGTTACCCAATTCTCTTCTGAATTAATTCTTCAGGCCGATAAATATCTAGTGAATGATAGTATTACATCATAAAATGCGAGGAGTTAGTGAAGTTAGATTACTACGAAGAAAACATTGTACTCCGAATTTCGTTAACCATCAACAATTATTGCTAACCATCTGTCAAACAAGCGTGAGAATACAATAGAATCTTAACAAAAGTATTAAGTCAATCTAATTTTAGGTCGTAATGAAATTTGCATGGCACATATAATGTAAGAATACTATTATTTGAAAGAGAATAAATTGGAATCCGCTGTTAATTGATAAGAGTTTCGGAGGGATGTTCCCAGAAGGTGTTAGTTGTCCTTTCTAGGAATTGGTGCCAGACGGCCATCAGTATGTCGACGATTGAAATGTTTTCCGAACCATCTACTTCACCAAAACTTGTTAACTCACGAAAAGGACTACAATCGCAAAAGAATATTTGATCTAAAAGTTTCTGATTATAAATTTCTGAATGTTTGTACTAGCTGACGATAATAAGCTAGAGACGAAATAATCAACTTCCTGTTTACGAATTTAACGAATAGCAAACGGACACACCATATCACAATACGAATCCGACATTAGTCAATAAGATTCGAACTCTAGTTGAAATGAAAAATCTCGCTAAAACATCCAGTATAAACACGGCACATTCACACTCTTAAATATGAATTTTCAGACTCCCTGCAGTATATTTAAGCATGGCTGCAAGTGATACAAATGAGCGATATTAAGTTAAAACACAATAAATATTTATGGAAACATTAGAGGAGAAAATAGAATAATAATACATGTAGTATTTACGGTAATTTAGGAGGAAGTCGAACTTGAGTGTACATTCGAAGGTCATTGAAAACACGGCTATTTAAGAGGGACTAATGTCTTTACAGTGAAAGAAAGGAAGAGCCAAATGTCCTTGAATGATAACAAAGTCAATAAAAATATCAGTGTACACTTCATTGCCTCTCATTTTCATTGATTGTAAATAAAGGCAAAAAGGAAAGTGTCTTATGATAATAGGGAGTGAATAAGAGGAAAAGTGACTTACGAGGGGTCCAAAATAAACAAGACAAAAGAAAATCCTAAGGACACCAAAACATTTCTCCTGCTAAAAAATTTGATGGAACAATCTAAAAAGATCGTAACGAATTAATTATTCATGGAAACATTTGATGTCACGATTTGAGTTTCTTAAATAGGAATATATAAGGAAATTCATCATCGACAGTAACGAGAGTTGATATTCACTTGATGCATCAGAAAACTGAACTCATAAATTGTCATTACGCTACTTATTATAATATTGACATCATAAATTGATTGTCATTACACTGCTTATTATTAAATAATCGAGAGCTAATGACCAAAAATTAAACGTTATCTAAATTACTTTTAGATTAATATCTCAACAAAAATGACGTTTCTTGTTCTTGACAGAAATTAGAAAATATTAATTAACTTCATTCGAAAGATAATTTAGGATTATTTTCTTTTGCCAGAAAACTATTTGCTGGATAACCATTCTCTCCTTTTAATCGCTTCGTCTCCTACGAATTTATATAAGTAGAATGTTGTGGGGGACAGAAGAGACCAATGCAACCCTTCGTTTTCACTGATAACCTACTCAGATTTTCTAAATTTAATATTAATACATTTTATACAGAATGTATACTAGATATATTTAATGTAAAAACAGAATAGAGATTATTAATCGGTAAATAAAATATTATATATTGCTTTTGAATTACTCACCAATTTTGGTTCTCCGGTAATCCTCAACTTCTTCCGTATCAAGCAGAAGAAACTTAGAAGTAAAACAATTGCCGAGGAGGAAAGCATGCTACTATCTGGATCTGGAATAGAAACAGAAGATTAATTTATTAATGAATAGTGAATTTAATTTTAGGTGATACCGTATTGTACATTTGTTAGATGAAGTATTGGCCAATGATGATAATTCAAATAAGCAGGATTTTGGTTAAGACCAAATTAAAAAATATCCAATTCCAGGTAGACATCCTTACGGTAGATTCATTCGTAATTTATAAAGTTAATTAACAAGCATGAAAGGCAAAAAGAAAAAGAGGAATACTTAGAGTACGTACTATAGTTATCGTTTTTTCTGAACTGAGATGAGTATGGAAACTCGATCCAAACAAATATGAATAATAAAGATGTGTTAGTAAATCAATAAAAGATCTGTTTGAAAAACAGTAAATATTAAGTTAACTATTGAAATTCAGTACCCAATTTCTGGTAAGAGAATCGTTAAGTATTGTATTACACCTTGAACATCACCCAAAAATCATTATCTCGAAGAAAACTTCATAATAGATTTCCTCAAAATATCAGATATAAGAATCTTCTTAGTGACTTCCTTGTAACTGTCTAAGCCATCCGTTGAAAATAAACTCACTCTATTGTGAATTTAAATAAGTGAGAACTTCAAAGTTAAAAAATCAGATTCGTCTTATATATAATATTATGAATGAAAAATAATTGAAAACTAAAGAAATATGCTAAGAGTTGTTCCGAATTTTAATGTTCAAATTAAAATGCAAAATTTGTTACATATTTGGTTCAAAACACAACTCATAATCTCTAAATGTCGCAAAAATATGACTTGCGCTATAAGTTCTACTGGAAATTAGAATGATATTTACCACTTCATGGCGCAACTGAATTTTTAATTGTAATTTGCGAAACTCTACTTGATCATTATGTGTAAGTTATAGCGACCTTAACTACGATTAAAAGAACAAGTTCCATGAAAATGATTTCTCAATTGAAATTCAACATAAAGTACAGGTTCGGCTGGAATTGGAATCACATTTTAGAAACAGAAATAATGACATCGATTTAATTAACAACTAATCGCAAAGTGAAACTTCAAAATTCAAACATAAAATTTCCATCGAAATATCGGTTGACAGAAAAAGCTAAAAATAGAAAAATAAAAGTTAAATCTATTCTGGATCTAAACAGCCAATAAATAAAGGTTTAAACCGGTCACGGAAAGCTATAGAAGCATTAATTTAAACTTTCTTCGGATATTGTCCTTAGAACTTGAGACTAGTGACTTCAAGACTAAAATATCGTCAGTATATAATATATTGGATAAAATATAATTGGATAAAATTAGACATAACTGGAATTAATTGCTCAGTAATAAAAGTATTCATGATCATATAAGATGAGCAATGTAGTAGTAGAAATCGCAGATCCTTATAAGAGTAGCACTCGTCACGAATAACTATATTCCCTAACCTAACAATGGTTACGTGAATAATAATCAGGAGCTCACTAATTAACTATAAAGTCGAAACGAAGGATGACTAAAAGTAATATACATAAGATTAATTAATGTTACTTACCATAACTGAAGAAATCCCTAGGAAGTCCCACGGTATGTAATAGCTCCGGGTTCAAGACCATCCATTTCCCTCCATTTCTTTCACAACTGCAAAAACCGAACACAATACTATATTCATCAGTGATAAAAATGAAAAAAAGAAATTCTAAAACAGCCATCTTTTCATGTTAACTTCCGTTTAAATTACGTATTTAATAAAAAAATGTTCCAAATTGAAATTAAATACAGAATACTTATACAGGCCGGATTCGAATCGTTAATCAAAGTAGAGTAATATTGGAATTGCTTTAAGTAGCTAAGGAATGTTGAGTAAATTTGAAATTCAAATGTAACGGAAATGGCGGTGGACTACATTTTCGACCCTCTCTAGTAAAAATATCTCCGAAAATTATTCTGAACCTAAATATAGCGAATATCCGAGGAGTAAAAGTTATATCGGAAAAAATCGAAGGATTACCTGGGGATTTAGTCAAATAACGTCTCTAGAAGTTGAGAATCGTAAATTCATTTCTTTAATATAATTTGCGAGACGAGATAAAAAATAAACGTACATAGCTAAATCATCGGACGATGAATGATGGTAAGAAAATCATGAAGACGAGTCATCTCGATATCTTCTATCGACGAATAATCGGGATAGTAAATCATCTATAGTCAATCGTGAGAGTATTACGTAACGAAAAAAAACATGTACACTAACGATTGTCACAAAAATAACAACTTAAAAACTGTAACATCAATTATTGTCTTGTAACTAAGAATTAATTCAAGCAAGATTCATTTATGTTACTTACCGAAACTGGAGAAATCCCCGAGAAGTCCTGCGGCCATCTTGACGTCGGAAGATGTCTTTCCAACCCTTAATTTAACTATAAATAATTTAAGAGGTTCTAATTTGATAACTTACTATGTAAAACTTAAATTATGCTACACAATTACTAGATATAGAATCTACTAACCTCCAAGAAATTTGAATTCTAACGGTTTTTTTTTCGTAAAAATTCTTCAGCATGTCAGCACCAGGCGAAGTTTCTAGATCAACTAAAGTTTAAACCTAAAAAATCAACGGATCAACGAAACGGTGAGATCTGATTGGTTGTTATTTCTCGCAGTTACTTTTACTGTCACCCCTCCCACTTTTCCCCCTGCCGGAGAAAATTGTAACTTATAAGTAACGATAAATTAGCATTAAATTAGAAATATATTTATTTAAACATATTATAAGTTTAATTTGTAAATTATTGGAAAACATTTCGTTCCTCTAAAACCTTGTACTTAAAATCGACGTAAAATAGCTGATAGCTCCGTGTGACGTAATTATGACTTACGTTCAACCTATGGTATGAACAACGGTACGAGAAACATAATGAATTCCAATCATTCAAATTATGAAACTATGCAATGTGATCTAAAAAGAATTAATGCAATGACTACGCAATTAATAAATAAACATATGGTTAGTTGCTGTATTTTAATATCTTCCATCTCCTATGTGATTCATAGCAGGTAATGAAATATTTTAAATGTCTACGAAATTTTAATCGATATTATTTTACAATAGAAATATTAGTTACGATAAAATTGATTTAAATATTGTTAAATCCTAATCACTCCACGAAAGATTGCAAAGATACAGCATTTGAAATCAATTATTACCGTTTTATCGTTTTTACTGCAATCTCTCGATATTTCTCTCTCTTTTACACATTTTTTCACTACTGATTCATCAGGTATTTTGAAGCTAGTGATAAAAAAATTTCTACCGACTTCTACCGCCAAAATATAAATTTACAGTCCGAAAGGAAAAGGACTGAAGATGAATTAATAAAAAAAGAAATGATGGGGCAGCACAGGAAAACGTATACGAGATGTTTCAATTCGAGATGATCCAGAGAAATCATTTTGGGCATTAACACTGTATTGTTATTCTCAGCGTATTCATTATTAAAACTATGAAACTAATTCTAAGTTTTCAAATAAAGTGAATCATTAGTCCCTTTTTGGATTCCCTAATCAGCACGGCCAACGCTATTCGTCTTGTCTCTATAAGCACGTCGTTGGATATTCTTCCAACTAATCTTCCCAATAATATTGCAATAAATAACTTACCATTGAGAATTCTTCTGGTTCCTTTCAATTTTAATTCAGATTATTGCGTCCGAATACATGAAAATTTAAAAGCACACTTCCAAAGCCCATACAGCTTATGCTATTTGTCCAGCTGCGAAGAAATCCGATTTTAAAGCTTCTTCACTTCTCTACGAGGCCTTTTTCAGACTTATTATCTTCTCTCGCACAAACGATTTTAATATTCGCTAAGGACATGTTCAAGTTACCGACGCCATTACATGTGCTCCATACTCGGAATATGTGATGCACTACAGCCACCATGATCCTTTTATTTCCACTCACACTTTTTCCAATTATATCACTGAATGTAAAGCTGAATCCAGTCTACACTAACTCCTTTTCACCTTTGTTAAATTTGAAACCCACAGAAAAATGTAAACGGTGCCATTTTGAACACAGTCCACTTAGCGAGACAAAGTACTGAGAAGTTCGAAGGCCACATGACGTGAAGAGCAGGTTTCGTTTGTCAGAATTTTGTAGACCATAATCCTCTTTAAAAGCGCGGAATGATGATCTGGCCGTCCGCTCCAGCTAACTTTTCCAGACTGACCGCGCTCCCGGGCGCCCCCGCTTAAATACCTGGCTGGCAAGAATGCTGACCAGGCATTTAAACAGGGACTGTCCGGGAAGGACGGTCAGCAGGATTAAGCCAGCCTGGAACGAACGACCAGGCCACTCCTCGTGGCAGTTCCTTTATTAGGGTGAAATACATTTCTTTACAATTAAAATTTGAAAACAAAACGCCCTTCCCTTTATTTAGGGAATGGACTACCGAAAGATTATCACAACGTATTACAAGTCTAAAATTAGCATCAATCAAGTCCAGTTGTAACAGGAGGTATCCTGCGAGTAAGGCCATGAAACCTTCTGCAAGGTAAATTGGTGTCTCCTCACTGAAGGTGTGAATCCATTCCCTTCCCCACTCAGGGATGACAATGCCTCCCTGCCATGGGGTGGCGTCGGTGTAGATTTCCAAGGTCTTCTCTAGCCTGAGGTCAAAGGAGCGTACGCGGTGGAAGATTCCCCGATCGTAGAATCTGGTAATCCAGGTATTATCTCTTTTGTACGCATCCGAGATGAGGAACCTGGGAAGATTCAGGACGTACACCGTCCACGAGATGAAGCCGGCGGCTTTGGGTAGATCCTCCGACTTCAATCTCGGGACGATGCACGCTATCAGATGGAGTCTGGCGATGGTCCCAGGTAAGAGGCTGATTTCCATTTTCTCTGTGTCGATTATCGTGCCCAGGTACTCTATTCTGGTGCGAGGAATCAGCATACACTTTGTTCTATTAAGAGTTACTCCTAGGTCCGTGGAAAGAAATTCGTAGATGCCCATGACTGCTTCGGTTGTCAGATCCGGGGAGGTGAGTAGCCAATCGTCTAGGTATGCTATCATTTGTACGTCGAATCTATAGGCTATTTCTTTGGAAATTTCAACGCTCACCCGTTGCATTATCGCAGGAGCTAGGGTATGCCCCATCGGAAGTCTTGTAAACGCATATTGTGTTCCCTCCACATCTATGCCGTAAAAGTACTGGTGACTTTCCCTGATGGGGATTTGGTGAAAGGCGTCGCGCAAGTCCAATTTGGCCAGGCGAGTACCTGGGCCGAGGCGAACTATGGCCTTTACTGCGTCTAAAAGTGAGAATTTGGGTCGACGGAAATATTTGGTCCACGGAGAGAGATCCATGATGATCCTTGGTTTTGCGTTGGATTTAGGGATTACGGAGAGCCTGAACGCGCACTTAATACCTGGCTTTTCTACAATCACACCTTGTTGTAACAACACAGGGAGCATTTTACGCAAATTCTCTGTTGGCCTTGATTTTAGATAAACAAAAGGCGCTTCCGGGGGCTTCGAAAGGTCAGCGCCCCGCAGTACGATATCCAAGACACTTATATTCTCATATGGGTAGGCACTTAGAGGTGGTAAGAATTGAACTTCACTTGTACTGGGAAACTTAATGGCCGGTGCAGCACTTACCGGTAGACTTAGGAATAGACCCGACCCGTCGGTCGCGGCGTCGGTGTTCGTGTCACTTTCATTTCCGGAATCTTCTTCGGAGCTACTGGAATCCTCCTCGGGGTAGTCCACAGCGTCGTCGGGGGTGCCGCTCCCCTGCCAGTTGAGGAGGTCCAGTAGCTCAACGAAGTCCCCCACGTCCTCTTCAGGAGTAGCGCTTTGAGGAGGCTCATCTGCGACCGCGGGCACCTCGACGTCCTCTCCCTCGGGTGCCCGGCTGGCTGGAAAACTGGACCTGAATGTCCAATGGGCAGGTTGGTAACGTCCTTATGCAAAGATTAGAAGCGTTACAAATTCCTTATGTGCTTTATGTTCAACCTGCCATTGAGCCACCAGTCCAGCAGGTCTTGGCGTGTTTCCGCGCTTTTAAAGAGGATTATGGTCTACAAAATTCTGACAAACGAAACCTGCTCTTCACGTCATGTGGCCTTCGAACTTCTCAGTACTTTGTCTCGCTAAGTGGACTGTGTTCAAAATGGCACCGTTTACATTTTTCTGTGGGTTTCAAATTTAACAAAGGTGAAAAGGAGTTAGTGTAGACTGGATTCAGCTTTACATTCAGTGATATAATTGGAAAAAGTGTGAGTGGAAATAAAAGGATCATGGTGGCTGTAGTGCATCACATATTCCGAGTATGGAGCACATGTAATGGCGTCGGTAACTTGAACATGTCCTTCGCGAATATTAAAATCGTTTGCGCGAGAGAAGATAATAAGTCTGAAGAAGGCCTCGTAGAGAAGTGAAGAAGCTTTAAAATCGGATTTCTTCGCAGCTGGACAAATAGCATAAGCTGTATGGGCTTTGGAAGTGTGCTTTTAAATTTTCATGTATTCGGACGCAATAATCTGAATTAAAATTGAAAGGAACCAGAAGAATTCTCAATGGTAAGTTATTTATTGCAATATTATTGGGAAGATTAGTTGGAAGAATATCCAACGACGTGCTTATAGAGACAAGACGAATAGCGTTGGCCGTGCTGATTAGGGAATCCAAAAAGGGACTAATGATTCACTTTATTTGAAAACTTAGAATTAGTTTCATAGTTTTAATAATGAATACGCTGAGAATAACAATACAGTGTTAATGCCCAAAATGATTTCTCTGGATCATCTCGAATTGAAACATCTCGTATACGTTTTCCTGTGCTGCCCCATCATTTCTTTTTTTATTAATTCATCTTCAGTCCTTTTCCTTTCGGACTGTAAATTTATATTTTGGCGGTAGAAGTCGGTAGAAATTTTTTTATCACTAGCTTCAAAATACCTGATGAATCAGTAGTGAAAAAATGTGTAAAAGAGAGAGAAATATCGAGAGATTGCAGTAAAAACGATAAAACGGTAATAATTGATTTCAAATGCTGTATCTTTGCAATCTTTCGTGGAGTGATTAGGATTTAACAATATTTAAATCAATTTTATCGTAACTAATATTTCTATTGTAAAATAATATCGATTAAAATTTCGTAGACATTTAAAATATTTCATTACCTGCTATGAATCACATAGGAGATGGAAGATATTAAAATACAGCAACTAACCATATGTTTATTTATTAATTGCGTAGTCATTGCATTAATTCTTTTTAGATCACATTGCATAGTTTCATAATTTGAATGATTGGAATTCATTATGTTTCTCGTACCGTTGTTCATACCATAGGTTGAACGTAAGTCATAATTACGTCACACGGAGCTATCAGCTATTTTACGTCGATTTTAAGTACAAGGTTTTAGAGGAACGAAATGTTTTCCAATAATTTACAAATTAAACTTATAATATGTTTAAATAAATATATTTCTAATTTAATGCTAATTTATCGTTACTTATAAGTTACAATTTTCTCCGGCAGGGGGAAAAGTGGGAGGGGTGACAGTAAAAGTAACTGCGAGAAATAACAACCAATCAGATCTCACCGTTTCGTTGATCCGTTGATTTTTTAGGTTTAAACTTTAGTTGATCTAGAAACTTCGCCTGGTGCTGACATGCTGAAGAATTTTTACGAAAAAAAAACCGTTAGAATTCAAATTTCTTGGAGGTTAGTAGATTCTATATCTAGTAATTGTGTAGCATAATTTAAGTTTTACATAGTAAGTTATCAAATTAGAACCTCTTAAATTATTTATAGTTAAATTAAGGGTTGGAAAGACATCTTCCGACGTCAAGATGGCCGCAGGACTTCTCGGGGATTTCTCCAGTTTCGGTAAGTAACATAAATGAATCTTGCTTGAATTAATTCTTAGTTACAAGACAATAATTGATGTTACAGTTTTTAAGTTGTTATTTTTGTGACAATCGTTAGTGTACATGTTTTTTTTCGTTACGTAATACTCTCACGATTGACTATAGATGATTTACTATCCCGATTATTCGTCGATAGAAGATATCGAGATGACTCGTCTTCATGATTTTCTTACCATCATTCATCGTCCGATGATTTAGCTATGTACGTTTATTTTTTATCTCGTCTCGCAAATTATATTAAAGAAATGAATTTACGATTCTCAACTTCTAGAGACGTTATTTGACTAAATCCCCAGGTAATCCTTCGATTTTTTCCGATATAACTTTTACTCCTCGGATATTCGCTATATTTAGGTTCAGAATAATTTTCGGAGATATTTTTACTAGAGAGGGTCGAAAATGTAGTCCACCGCCATTTCCGTTACATTTGAATTTCAAATTTACTCAACATTCCTTAGCTACTTAAAGCAATTCCAATATTACTCTACTTTGATTAACGATTCGAATCCGGCCTGTATAAGTATTCTGTATTTAATTTCAATTTGGAACATTTTTTTATTAAATACGTAATTTAAACGGAAGTTAACATGAAAAGATGGCTGTTTTAGAATTTCTTTTTTTCATTTTTATCACTGATGAATATAGTATTGTGTTCGGTTTTTGCAGTTGTGAAAGAAATGGAGGGAAATGGATGGTCTTGAACCCGGAGCTATTACATACCGTGGGACTTCCTAGGGATTTCTTCAGTTATGGTAAGTAACATTAATTAATCTTATGTATATTACTTTTAGTCATCCTTCGTTTCGACTTTATAGTTAATTAGTGAGCTCCTGATTATTATTCACGTAACCATTGTTAGGTTAGGGAATATAGTTATTCGTGACGAGTGCTACTCTTATAAGGATCTGCGATTTCTACTACTACATTGCTCATCTTATATGATCATGAATACTTTTATTACTGAGCAATTAATTCCAGTTATGTCTAATTTTATCCAATTATATTTTATCCAATATATTATATACTGACGATATTTTAGTCTTGAAGTCACTAGTCTCAAGTTCTAAGGACAATATCCGAAGAAAGTTTAAATTAATGCTTCTATAGCTTTCCGTGACCGGTTTAAACCTTTATTTATTGGCTGTTTAGATCCAGAATAGATTTAACTTTTATTTTTCTATTTTTAGCTTTTTCTGTCAACCGATATTTCGATGGAAATTTTATGTTTGAATTTTGAAGTTTCACTTTGCGATTAGTTGTTAATTAAATCGATGTCATTATTTCTGTTTCTAAAATGTGATTCCAATTCCAGCCGAACCTGTACTTTATGTTGAATTTCAATTGAGAAATCATTTTCATGGAACTTGTTCTTTTAATCGTAGTTAAGGTCGCTATAACTTACACATAATGATCAAGTAGAGTTTCGCAAATTACAATTAAAAATTCAGTTGCGCCATGAAGTGGTAAATATCATTCTAATTTCCAGTAGAACTTATAGCGCAAGTCATATTTTTGCGACATTTAGAGATTATGAGTTGTGTTTTGAACCAAATATGTAACAAATTTTGCATTTTAATTTGAACATTAAAATTCGGAACAACTCTTAGCATATTTCTTTAGTTTTCAATTATTTTTCATTCATAATATTATATATAAGACGAATCTGATTTTTTAACTTTGAAGTTCTCACTTATTTAAATTCACAATAGAGTGAGTTTATTTTCAACGGATGGCTTAGACAGTTACAAGGAAGTCACTAAGAAGATTCTTATATCTGATATTTTGAGGAAATCTATTATGAAGTTTTCTTCGAGATAATGATTTTTGGGTGATGTTCAAGGTGTAATACAATACTTAACGATTCTCTTACCAGAAATTGGGTACTGAATTTCAATAGTTAACTTAATATTTACTGTTTTTCAAACAGATCTTTTATTGATTTACTAACACATCTTTATTATTCATATTTGTTTGGATCGAGTTTCCATACTCATCTCAGTTCAGAAAAAACGATAACTATAGTACGTACTCTAAGTATTCCTCTTTTTCTTTTTGCCTTTCATGCTTGTTAATTAACTTTATAAATTACGAATGAATCTACCGTAAGGATGTCTACCTGGAATTGGATATTTTTTAATTTGGTCTTAACCAAAATCCTGCTTATTTGAATTATCATCATTGGCCAATACTTCATCTAACAAATGTACAATACGGTATCACCTAAAATTAAATTCACTATTCATTAATAAATTAATCTTCTGTTTCTATTCCAGATCCAGATAGTAGCATGCTTTCCTCCTCGGCAATTGTTTTACTTCTAAGTTTCTTCTGCTTGATACGGAAGAAGTTGAGGATTACCGGAGAACCAAAATTGGTGAGTAATTCAAAAGCAATATATAATATTTTATTTACCGATTAATAATCTCTATTCTGTTTTTACATTAAATATATCTAGTATACATTCTGTATAAAATGTATTAATATTAAATTTAGAAAATCTGAGTAGGTTATCAGTGAAAACGAAGGGTTGCATTGGTCTCTTCTGTCCCCCACAACATTCTACTTATATAAATTCGTAGGAGACGAAGCGATTAAAAGGAGAGAATGGTTATCCAGCAAATAGTTTTCTGGCAAAAGAAAATAATCCTAAATTATCTTTCGAATGAAGTTAATTAATATTTTCTAATTTCTGTCAAGAACAAGAAACGTCATTTTTGTTGAGATATTAATCTAAAAGTAATTTAGATAACGTTTAATTTTTGGTCATTAGCTCTCGATTATTTAATAATAAGCAGTGTAATGACAATCAATTTATGATGTCAATATTATAATAAGTAGCGTAATGACAATTTATGAGTTCAGTTTTCTGATGCATCAAGTGAATATCAACTCTCGTTACTGTCGATGATGAATTTCCTTATATATTCCTATTTAAGAAACTCAAATCGTGACATCAAATGTTTCCATGAATAATTAATTCGTTACGATCTTTTTAGATTGTTCCATCAAATTTTTTAGCAGGAGAAATGTTTTGGTGTCCTTAGGATTTTCTTTTGTCTTGTTTATTTTGGACCCCTCGTAAGTCACTTTTCCTCTTATTCACTCCCTATTATCATAAGACACTTTCCTTTTTGCCTTTATTTACAATCAATGAAAATGAGAGGCAATGAAGTGTACACTGATATTTTTATTGACTTTGTTATCATTCAAGGACATTTGGCTCTTCCTTTCTTTCACTGTAAAGACATTAGTCCCTCTTAAATAGCCGTGTTTTCAATGACCTTCGAATGTACACTCAAGTTCGACTTCCTCCTAAATTACCGTAAATACTACATGTATTATTATTCTATTTTCTCCTCTAATGTTTCCATAAATATTTATTGTGTTTTAACTTAATATCGCTCATTTGTATCACTTGCAGCCATGCTTAAATATACTGCAGGGAGTCTGAAAATTCATATTTAAGAGTGTGAATGTGCCGTGTTTATACTGGATGTTTTAGCGAGATTTTTCATTTCAACTAGAGTTCGAATCTTATTGACTAATGTCGGATTCGTATTGTGATATGGTGTGTCCGTTTGCTATTCGTTAAATTCGTAAACAGGAAGTTGATTATTTCGTCTCTAGCTTATTATCGTCAGCTAGTACAAACATTCAGAAATTTATAATCAGAAACTTTTAGATCAAATATTCTTTTGCGATTGTAGTCCTTTTCGTGAGTTAACAAGTTTTGGTGAAGTAGATGGTTCGGAAAACATTTCAATCGTCGACATACTGATGGCCGTCTGGCACCAATTCCTAGAAAGGACAACTAACACCTTCTGGGAACATCCCTCCGAAACTCTTATCAATTAACAGCGGATTCCAATTTATTCTCTTTCAAATAATAGTATTCTTACATTATATGTGCCATGCAAATTTCATTACGACCTAAAATTAGATTGACTTAATACTTTTGTTAAGATTCTATTGTATTCTCACGCTTGTTTGACAGATGGTTAGCAATAATTGTTGATGGTTAACGAAATTCGGAGTACAATGTTTTCTTCGTAGTAATCTAACTTCACTAACTCCTCGCATTTTATGATGTAATACTATCATTCACTAGATATTTATCGGCCTGAAGAATTAATTCAGAAGAGAATTGGGTAACTCAAAGGATCGCGCACTACAGTAGATTATTTCATGGATTGTGTCCCTGAAGAGAAGTTCTGAAGGCTTTCGTGTAGATTCTGATTATTACTTACTGATGAGAAAGTAAAAATGTATAACAATGTAACAATTGTCGGTAAATGTTTAAAAGATTTGGGAGGATATGAAGGGAACTCTACCTATTAAAGAATTCGTTCTCTTTTTCCACAGGTAGATCCGTCATCATTAACTTCAGAACTACACGTGAGTACTCAGTTTCTTTTCTGTTCAGATGAACTTACATAGAGGATATTAATACAAGTTTTGTGCCTACAACAGCAGTTATTGTTACATTAAGCCTAAGCGACAGTTGCGATCTTTGATTTAAATATCCTCTGCATTTTATATAAAGATGAGAATTTAACCATCAAGTTAACATTTAATTTACATTCAATAACTTTTTTTAACTTAAAACGTCAACGATGGATTATTGCAGCCATATCACAGTCAAATGCTGCAATGAATTTGACAACAGCTATCAGTAGTTTTCTTAAGAAGTGCACCATAGATGTACTAACCACCTGCTCTGTAGGGGGCGTGGGGAAGGCATTCCCTACAAACCTAGCCTACTCGTAGGCCTACAGTCGCAGGCATAGGAGACTATTCAAAATCACAGCGGTTGCGTTTGAAGTACTTTTCTATAGAACCAGTGGAAGAAAGGTTACCTTTGACCGTGAGTTCGATGCCAGATGGATGAAAATTTTTCACGTAAGAAATGCATTGCGGCAATTTTTAAGAATTTTGCTGGATAAGCTTCGAAAATGATACCCATAAGGGGAACTTATAGTAAATTTTTACCAATTAGCTTGCAGTATGCATGCAACTTTTACTCGTGTATATATGTATATATATATATATATTATATTATATATTATATTATTATATATATATATATATTTATTTATTTATTTATTTAAAATAATTATAAGTATTTTGAGTTCCTTTTGTAATTAAATTTAACGACCACTTTATTAGAAGAAGATGTACAGCTATTCATCACTTCTAAGGTTAGAATATTAATTATTAAATGTTTGAAATAATTTAATCCTTTACCATATGAAAGACGATGAATACTCCTAGTAATTAATTAGCTGCTTAAAGAGATTGGTTGAATAAAGGAACATAATGTAATATTTTTTTCTTAGCTGCTCGAGAACCAGGAACTGTATTGTTGGAGGGATTTTAATCAACAATTATTTTAAATATCGTTTAATTTTTTCATCATCTCCAGAATGTTTTATAATCAGCAGTGAAATGAAATGTTATGTGTTTAGGAGCATCTGCTATATTAATCAAAATTCGAAAGCAATTTAAAGATTCACCACCTTTTCGTCTTTGGTTTCATATATTATTGGTAAATTTTATCAATATTCGAATTTTATTCTTTTGATCTACATAAAGCTCAACGATTTAAAACAGGATTTGCGTAGATTTTAACGCTCTAACTGATGATCCTCTCCTGGTCTCTCACTTACATCGATAGAGACGCTTGTTTCAAACGATACAAACAATTTGATCTTTTGAGTCAACTATCTCCTCAAATGTAAATGCATGAAGTGGATAAATCCAGCAATTTTTAAATATATAAATATGTTTGAGAAAGACATTCTTAGAAAAGATAACTTCGTATTTTTCGGGTATTCGCAACTATGTTTTTTTATCATGACGAGTGTTTCGGTATCATTAGGACTTTCCGTTTCTCTTGTACGCTTCTTGCTTCACCTGCCAGTCAGTACTTCTTGAAACGAGGGAGGCACTTTCCTTTTCACCTTTGTTTGTATTCAATGAAAATCCAAGGACAGTGAAAAGTACATTGATATTTTAGGAAAACGACTTGGTTATCATCTCCAAGGACAGCTGGCTCTTTTTTTCCTTCACCGTTAAGATATTAGCCCCTCTAAAATGGCCTGTTTTCACTGACCTTCGAGTCTTTCTCAAGTACAAGTTCTTTCTAAGTTAGGTAAACAAACACAGTAAATATTACATTTATCATTATCTTAGTTTCACCTCCGGTCTGTACATAAACAATTTCTTTAGTTATAACTTAATATTGCTCATTTATCATTTGCAGCCCCCAAAAACGTTCTGTAGGGAACGCAAAAAATTTTAAATATGAATCCAAAGCACGACTTGCTCTAGCATCTAATTCTCTTATTTTTTTTGCTCGTAATTGAATCGGCCGAAATAGCACACGATGTCTCAAAATTTGTCAAGCTCAATCTAGCTTCTGGTATTCTTTCTTTCAAAGATTCCTAACCTGCGTATGAGATCATCTTCGTTACCTTTGCCTTTTTTCGTAGCATTTTACAAATAAATTTATCCCTAGCGCTGCACTTTCTGGAGTTCACGGGTACCAACTTAATCCGCTGGATACTCTAATATTTTCATTCACAAGATTTTTTTTCAGAGACATATGCTAAGCAAGAAATCGTGTTGTAATTATTAAACGGACATTACTTTTGCTCTTCATTTACAAGAAAGCGATATTTTAGTATAAGTTTATAATGGTCGCACATAAAACATTGAATAACAAAACGAACAATAGTTATATTAAAGGAGAATATCCGACACTTCAGTTGGCATTCTATTTGAAGATTTGCAGTTTTTATTAAGAATTAATTGGGATTTTAGGCAACTTTCCGATGTGATAATTTCAGAAAGGAAGGAATTGTGTAAGTCATAGAATCACGCACAAAAGCAGACTTTCCCATAAACTGTGTCTCTAAGAAGAAGATCAACTTTTTGTATGAATTCCGTGATTTCTTAAAAAAAGTATAACAATGTTACAAATGTGGGTGATTATTGAATTACTGTTTACATTAAGGGAATTCCATCAGTTAAACAATTTATTCTCTTTTCCTACAGGAAATTCCATCATCATTAACTCCAGAATTACACGTAAGTACTCAGTTTCTTTTCTCTTCAGATGAACTAATGTTCCTCTACTTCATCAAACAAGTCCAATTAACTCAAGATTTGTGCTTACAACAGCAGTTACTGTTGCTTTAAGCCTAAGCGACAATTTCGATCTTTGATTTAAATATCTTCTGCATTTATATAAAGATGAGAATTTAACCGTCCACTTAACATATAATTTACATTCAACATTTTTTTAACTCTAAACGTTAACAATAGACTATTGCAGCCATATCACAGCCAATGTTGCAATGAATTTGACAACAGTTTGCAGTAGTTTTCTTAAAAGTGCACCATAGATGTACTAACCACCTGCTCTGTAGGGGGCGTGGGGAAGGCATTCCCTACAAACCTAGCCTACTCTTAGGCCTACAGTCGCAGGCATCTATTTCAGGGGCCTTTCTTTCACCTTCTTCTGCAGGGGTGAGGTAACTAAGCACTCACTTCTCACCTGCTCGTTCTTTCTGTCTATGAGGTCGGAGCTTGTCCTTGAAGTTGTGGCAGGGGGCCCTCTAGGCATAGAGGTGAACCCTATAGCACGTCACAACGGCCTGGAGGGTCCACTTCTTAGGGTTATTAGGGTTTCCCCCCCAATCCCCCCCTTCCCTCCCTCATCGGCTGTTTCATCGGAGAACCACCATTAGCGACGGTATGTCGCGCCCAGGAGTAAGTTATGGTGTTGGTTAAGGTAAAGAGTGTGTGAGAAGAACCAGGAGGAATTTGTTAATGTTAGAACGATTAAGGTATGGTCAAGCAGCCAGTTAGGAATGCTGTTAACATTTCAGGGGTTTTAATTTTCTTCTGAGATTTGAATTTATTAATTTTTAAGTACAGTCACCGGAAAGAGAATTCATCATATATTATTAATTATGCATAAAATTTTTAAGTCGAAACACTTTCCGAATTCGGATATCGTGATTATTTTGAAAACTTTTCGGTTTACATATACTTCCGTTAAATTCGTTTTCGTCACATGCAACCAAGTACTTCCTCAGAAATAAACTCTTAGAAATTGTTAATGTTCCACAAGATAAATTCTTACATCAATTTACACAATTTTTATCTTAATATTTAACTTTTATGGCGATGGATGTATAAGATATTGTTTTAGTAATAATTGTAGTTGGAGAGTTTGTTTTTCTCTCATGAACACCACACACGATCACAAACCTATTCACTAACGCATACATGTATGGCACATTCTCACCGTGAAGATAATATTATCGTGATTTACTCGGACACTAGTGAGTGGATTTAAAAAATGTCAATGTGTTGGAGGATCCTTTTTTTAATTATTAGTAACCGCCTTCTTATTATGGCTTTCACTTCAAACGATTAGCTTTCTAAAAATTGGAACAGTAAAGGACAATTACATTAAACGTTTAGTTAATAACACAGTATATTGAATAATAATGAAGAATAAAACCATTTTATCATTATAAATATAAAATATAATTACTCTTAGCTCTCGGGCAGATTAACCGGTATCTTTGCATAAAAGGATGAGACACAATACGGTTTCAGCTGACATACTCTGTTCCTGCATACATTTAACTTAACTAGCCAGGTGTCTTTTTAATCCAAATAACTTTAATCGGTATTTGTAATTATTGAACCTTCCGGAAAGAGATAAGATAAAGAATTCACTCATCTTTGGCAGGCATTGGAATTATTTGCTTTCCATATGGAAGTATTTTTAAAAAATACTAGTGCACGAATATACGTTTTACGCTATTGGTCTACAGTAAAGTTAATTAAAGCTTCCTTCCAATCGATTCTTTAAGATCGCGACAGTATAAGGTACATTTAAAAATAGCCAATTCAATCCAAATCTTGGTGAAGGCTATGTGTATGCCATGTTCACTGTAAGACGAAATTTTCAATGAAACGTTCTATTCTACATTAAGTTGAATCGATACTACTAAAGTCTCTTGGTGGAATTTCCTCAATACAATTACGTTGTATTTGCTACATAAAAGTGCATCACTATAATGAGCAATAATTTCAATTTTTTTTATTGCCAATATTAATTCAATTTGCCTGATCCATATGAACTCTCCGCCTTCTTCCAAATTACTAATCTCGTCTTTTCTTAAAATCACCTTAAACTGTAAAAGTAAATTAATAGAAGTTAGATTATACATAGAATGAAATCATCACAGTCTAATTCCTCTGAACTGTCTTTGCATTTACCGGCCAACAGATTAACCTTCCTGTTCCATAGATACGTGATTAACTGCCTGTTTGTATCTTATATTTTTTTGTACATTTATATGAATAAAACTGCTACGATATTCTAGGCAGACCACCGCGTGGATCGATGTCTTTGATAATATTCTTTGCGTTATTTTTTTCGCGTTTGTTTTATTCAAGCTCATTCTCTCGCACTTATTAACATAGGATTACTTAGCTATTTGGTCATTGGTCAAGAGGTCCAAATTCCTGCCGCAAAATAAAGAATCAGCTTGTTTATGGGGAAATAATGTACTACGCAGATGGATATTGTCCGCTTCACTAACCAAACTACTACTTGCTTAAGTTCTCTTGCACATATGAAAACATTGCAACCTCGCGCAGTCAGCATGGTTTCCTTCAAGGTCGCTTCTGTGATAGCCATTTAGCTCTCCATAGTCATGATATGATGCAAGCAGCCGACAAAGGCTTTAGGCCAGATGACAGATTTTGCTAGTTTTTAGGACGGCATTCGATACAGTGCCATACGCGAAGCTACTTCTCATACAATCGGCGATCATATCAGTGTAGATCATTTAGTGTATTTAGCCGTTCCTAACGAGTAGTATTCTAACAAGGAGAGACTCTCACTTTTGTCCGGGGATTTTGATGAAACTTTTTGCAGTGGTGCGCTGGCGAAGGTTATTTAATGGGACTATTGATTAAATCTATTTATTATTATTATTATTTAGTCCATAAGTAAGTAACAAGGAAAATAATTAAATACGAAAATGAAAATTAAGTTAAAAATATTAGTAAAAAACGTGTTATTTCCTGCAGATTCGGCTAGTACGGGCGTGTAATGCGGGGTTGCCTATACTCAGATTTTCAATTTTCAATTAATTATTGCAGCGAAACTAAGGCCCATTCAGAGAAACGCCGTTACACTATTTCATTACTCTACTTTATGCACCACCACAAAAAGTTTCATCAAAATCCCCGGACAAAAGTGAGGGTCTCTCCTTGTAAGATGAATAGAAGTAAGTCTAACATGGGTATTGGAATGCCCCGCACATGGCTTCCAAAAGAGAGAAATAATAATATTATTGTAAGATTGTATGCTATTCACCGTGTTATGTGTTCAAACACGTGCGAACAGACTATCGATGGAGCGATGGGTGGTGGGGCGGCGGGACAATCCATCTCCTTTAAATACCTTTAAACGTTATAACTAATGTAACCCTTTCCAGCGATGTCTGATTTACGATAATGCATTTTAGATCACAAATCTACGACGCATTTCAATCTGAGCCCCACCCTATTTTATTTATAGGTTATGATAAGTTTATCTGTTTTGACATGTTTTAGTAATTAATATCATTAGGTTAGAGCAGGATTTTTCACTTTCTTGCACCTGGATACTTTTTCCTAAACTTCACCTAAATTCAGAACTATATCCTATCCTCTCTAAATTTAAATTATCTTTTATTATTACTTACTAATTAGATATATTTACATTGAATATAAAGTAAATGTAATGTAGAGTTAAATGGAAAAGGAGACTTTCAATCTCAGTTCCGCTCTTAATAAAGATGTTTCTAATTATTTTTGGAAGCTCTAAAAACGCAAAGAATGCGTCATAGATTCGAGGACATGGAGTATTTCTATAATGGATTTTTCTTAATTCGGTAATTTTAATCTGCAGGATCCGGAAAACCAAGCGACCACAGCTCGGCTCTCTTCGTACGTAATCATGTACGATTACGTCCATGTTGGGCTCCGAAATGGATATAAAGCGGCCAAATAAAGAACCGCTAACCATCACGGTGTTGTATGCACCAGATGGATTAGTAGATTTCCATGGGGAAGGGATTGGTGAGGCTATGAAGCAGAGGGTGGTTGTAAGCTGCAGTTAATAGAATTACATAGAGGATACACAAAAGCCGCGACCTACAAAGTCACTCTGTGGAACAAACCCTCATCGGTGTATCTATCCGTGCTTTTGTGAGCTCCACGTGTTGGGAAAGAGGGGTAAGAGACGGAATATAGGCATGAATAGGAGTGATTCACGGAATGGGATAACCCTTTTGAAGAGAAAGAAATTCACACGGCGGAATAAAGTGGAACGTGTCAACAAGTCAAGTAGTCTGCGATAAAGTGGTTGTGTCTGAGAGCAATGGAAATGAAAGAGAATTGCAGTATTGTTTTCCAGATAATCAGCACCATTCCAGAAATAAATAGAAAGTTATTAAACTTACTAGGACTAAAAGTTTAACATATAAATGGGTATAAAGAAGGAAAATAAAACTGCTGACTAATAAATTTAAATTCAAGAAATATGGATTAATTACGTGAAATACCCCACGCTTATTATTTTTTGTGCGACAGATTTAAGGTAGAGCGCTATCATCAGGTTAAGGGGCATGCAAGAGTCAAATTTATCCTCTTTACATTTAAACTCCATGAGCTTTATATGAATACTATACGGCTTTAAATTTATGCTATGATAGGTTCATATAATGAAAATATCCATGAGTGAAATTTAAATTCACTCAAAAGCCTAGAGAATGAATTTTTCACTAATCCAGCTAAAAAATAAAAATTAAATAATTTAGCTAAGCGGATGATTTAACCGTGCGGAAACTTCTATTTAAAATTTGCGCATATTTTTGGTCGCCATAGTCCTGCTCATTATTTTTAGCTCTTATGAGGAAATATCATATATTTTCCCTACATTTATAAATCATACCTATAATATGCTAGGAAAACTGCAGTTAAGAGAACATACTATAAATAAAGGTGAAACTCGCTAATGAATCACACGAGAAGATTAGGGGTTAAGCAACAGTTTTCCAGATGTAGTATATCTTGATTATCCTTAAAGCTACGCTATTACCATCATGCTTTGAAAAAATATTCTGTGCCGTTTAAGTACGTACAAGAAGTAAATAATTGAATCGTAGAGATGTTTGCGAGATCAATTTCATGATTGAATGTTGGCAAAAGAGAATCGTACGTAGAGAACACGCAGAAAGAAGAATTTGTGGAAGAAACGCTAATGAAAAGGATTATTAATCATGCTGTGCTCTCACGTCTTTTAACAGTAAAAATAATCATGTGTGTAATTCTAAGAAAGAGGATTGGCTTGCTTGTATACATGTATTACGTATAAGAAACATGCAAGTCGAGTGAGTCTACAATGTTACAATGGTCTAAAATCTAAATTATCAAAATTATTTATTTTTTTATAATCAGCTTTCCTACAGCTGTCAGCTTCAAGGGAGACTCAAGAGAGAAAAGTTTCTTATTTAGTAGTAAAGAGTTGTATGTAGACATTACATTTTATGATTTATCTCATTGTCATTCTCCTGATGGAGAACATCAACAGCATTTAGGCCTAAAACAAGCTAACCCACGTAAATCTTTTACCTAATACAAAAGTTTTCGCTCCGTATAGAATCCTAAAAGTAATCTAAAAGTGTTTTTGGAGTAATATGAAGATTCTAATTAGCAGAAAAATAGGGACTTCTCAAATTAAATGGAAAAATTAAGCATACCCGAAATCGAGGAAATTTTTCATCTCTAAAATAAGTGAGAAGCCTCTTTCTATGATATATATAATATTTAACCTATTTTACTCTGCGTAGGTTAAACTTGCAAATTTTTCTTCCTAAATTCCATTTTCTGGAAACTGTCTACTTTCATCCACTCGTAATAAAATTCACCTCTTATAGGGTCATTATATTTCAATCATTCCTCAAACTACAACTATTCAGATGGTGAGACTTAACGAGAAAAAATCAGTCGTAAAGAGACCCCATTTGCATTCTGTGTGTTATTGTTTACAAACAACAAACTCGAGCTGCGATTCTCCAGTTCGTAGAATCAAGAATCTGGTGGGATTGCGACCCTCCTGAAGTTGATCAATACTCAGGAAATTCAGAAGAGAAATGAAATGTAGATTGAAGGCTCGAGCCGAGGGAAAGTATTGGAGAGATGAAGAGGTTACTCAGAGAGAGAGAGAGATATTCGAGGGTATTAGAGAATACAATCAGAAGCCACCGTATTAGGGAATACAATCAGAGGCCACCGGGGTGTGAATCTGTTGTTAAGTGCGGTCGGAAGCTCGTCTACGGAGGCCTATGTATGCACGCCCTCTATCGGGAGATCTCTTAGGCCGGATGCGAGAGAGAGGGATTGTGAAAAAAGGTCAGCGGCTGTAAAACAAACAGGGAAAATCTATGGAACGTAAAATGGCGACGATAAAAGGAAGTAGCGCTAGACGAAGAGCCAATGTTAACCACATCCGTTTCTCGCAAGCGACCCAGCATCCGAATTTCGCAGAGCCAATAAAGTCCGCCAAACCAGTAACAGGAGTTGGCGACGAGAATAAAAGTCGAGGGTCAATTTTATTGTTTGTTCAGAAGATAAAGGGGAAACCGAACTTAATTTATAATATATAATAATGAAAATACAAGCATGTGGTTCAGATGTAAAATATGAATATGTACTTTCATGAATTGTTTCCTTCGGCTTTGACTTCTTATTCGTGCCACGTGTGGGGTAGGCTGATTATTGAGATGACGATTATCATCATGTTAGTAATCGTCATCTCGATAATTTTCATCCAACCCCATACGTTATATGAATTATCATCATAAGAATGAGTTTTGGTTTAAGAAAGCTTTTCGACCGGGAGTCTTTAAAGTCAACAATCGATCTCAGGGAAATTGGGCTCCTACTGGGATCGATCCTGGGACCACATATCGATGAACGCGAAACTAAATAGGTAAGTCAAGATCCCGTTTGTAAAATGTGAATAAGAATGATAGCTATCCAATGAAAATTTAATTAACTCAAAATTTAGGGTAAATTGTTGGCAAAAACTTTGAGTATACTTTTTCGTAAGTTAAGATTGCAAATTTGAGGCACTAAAACATTTTAAGAGTTACTAGGTTTCTCATTGCTCACACTGGTAACAAACAGGGCATATTCTTTGATAAGTTAATAAATAAAATCATTTAGTTGGCCACTTAGAAAAGTACGGAAATACATTTTTGGCTTCAAGTAACATTTTCTTTGTTTTAGTGAGGGAGAAGATTGGCTCTTTCGTCTTCATACTTTGTCATTCCCTATTCAAGGCGGAATATAAAACAGTGCGAAATCTACTCCATAAGGGAAACATTGATGGATATAATATATGAGTATAATAGATGAAGAATCCAATTAGAATGCTGTAAATTTCGAGAGGGCAATATATTCCGTAGAGGGAAAGGAAGGAATCATGGACAGAAGGCCGTAGGCGACAGAAGTAGAGAAGAGATTGCAAACAGGCATTTAATATGAGAAGAGGAAATCTGACAATCTGATCAATGACATAATTAATCAGAGACAGGTATTGTATTTCCTCTTGTTCTCAGGAGGACGCATCGATTGACTACCTATTCCATTTCCGATTCCAATCGCCCTTTTTTCACTGAATCCTTGTTTACCCATTTCAAAGGACTTCGAACCCCTGCTCTTTCTTTAATTGAACATCCTCACAGGGTAATTTGGTCATAAACTAGGTGCATCACTCCATCTGATTCCAGCATTGAAGAGCTCTATTTACAACATCAGAATGAAATGGACTGCAATTTGAAGTAAACATACAGTGAGTGAGTTTGTAATTGGAGAAAATGGTTACATTCCAAGCAGATTTTTCCTCCTTTATTTAATTATTTAGCGATGCTAAAATCTGCTTTTCTTCCTCCAACACAGTGAAATACAAGGGTAAAAGCATTTAATTCTACTATCGCTAAGCTATTCTACTTCGTTATTTTTTTAATGCAACCTTTCTTTGAGACTCTCCAATTTTTTTGTTTTGAACTAAAATGGCAGTAACATCAGCAAATTGAAATACTTAAGCATTGCAGGAATCACTTAGATCAGTAATATATGACATGAAAAGGAAAGGTACAAGGAGAGAAGCTTCAAGAACCCCATGTTTCACTAGATTTTTACCGGATATGTTGTTAAGACATTGATATCTGCCACTTAAATAACGCTCCGAGTCACCTTTAATACTATATTATTGTAATATTGAGAGAAACTTTGGGTGGGAAACAGTTTCAAAAGCCTTTGACAGGTTACTTAAGTAAATAAGAGCACTCTTATTATTTTCAAATAAAGGTGATGGAAGAAATTTACCGACATTTCACCATTTCTCGACATGTTTTCTGAAAATTTTCTGAAGTTTTCTGAAAAATCTGGGGTCGAAAACTTTTCAGACCACCCTCATATACCATTGTCATAGCACATAGTAATTGAATCTCTTCCTTAGGGAAAACCAAATTGTATGTTAGTTGTTAGATTGTTCGCTTCAAAATAATTACTTATTCTTCAATTCTGCTTTATCTGATACAAAGGAAATGAATGGTATTATGAATCTGGGTCAGTAACTTAAAGGGTTTTTTTTACCATTCTTGAAAATTGGGATTGGTGAGTACTACTAACTTTTCTGGATGGATGCCATTGTATATAAAATACGTTCTGAAGAGTAACAACGCTAAATTGATCCATTTTTTGAGGATCCATTACGAATAATTATTGAATTATCGCCCCATTCATGCTCTACAAGGAATTATCCATGCAAAGAGAGATCGTTTAGTATTTAAATGATTGTAATTTTTTTAAGGAAACAGAATAAATGAGAATATAGTATTAGATTAAAAAAACGGCATACTATTGGCCAAAAAATATTAGCCCCCTTCAATATGTAATTGAGAATTTTTATCCGCGAAGTATAGTTGCATGGGATAGTGAAATGACGCATGCAAAATGAATTACTGCCATCGTAAATAGAAATTTATCCTACTGTATAGTTATGAACTATTTTAAATATTTTCACACCAGTTTTTATTTGCAGATATAATATTATTATAGAGAGTTCGAGCAAATAAGTTTTCGAGAGAGTAAGAATCAATGAAAGATATTCAAGTACCATGAACATGTAAATATAGTAATCGTGTCATTCATTTTAATTTAATTTAATTTAAATCATAAATGTAAATATAGTAATCATGCGCCATGTAAATATAGTGATCGTGTTTCCAAGGATGCGTCCAAATGCTCAGACGTTAGGGGAAGAAGTTGGAAGGGGTAGGTTAGGGGATGCTCAGCAAGTGAACTTGTGACGGCTTCTAAAAAGATGTAAATACCCTTCCGTTCTACCTACTCCCCTATTTCTGTATTCTATGGAAGGATGTGCTCATCGTATAGGATGTTGAGACTAAATTACTATAATCTTTTGTAACGATTCAAAAATTTAAGAAATAGGCTGGAAAACATGCTTATAATAGAGCATTTGACCTTAATGTACTATTTCTAAAACAGATTCGTTTTCTATTAAAATGTTTAGCTGACCTCTTTACAGTTAAATTAAATTCTGCGAAAACATGTTCAGAAATTTCCCCTCATTACTAGAGAAGAAATAAAATGCTATTTTTCAAAATTAACTACATTCATTATCATGTGCAAAAATACCAAGCTATGGTAAAAAGTAAATCAGGTCGGGAGAGAATTTTCATTTTTCGTCCAGGCTTGTAAAAATTCAACACTATAAACTGTTGACTGAAAATTCAACATTATAACGTTTCACATTTTCTAGGTTCCCATTATGAAATATTTATCGGCTCAGACTCTCAAATGAGGATACTTTTTGCCGAGTAAACATGATAAATGAGGTACGCGTTAATGAGCGGGTGTATTAATGGAAGGAATTGCGAGAAAAAACTAAATATGTATGCGGAAACACTTCATCAAGAGAAGTAGCATCAAAAGATAGTAGTTCAGTAATTTCACGCAAATAAATTTTTTATTTCGGAGTAAACATTCTGCTAACGTTATGTTTTTTTAGCTTCTAAAATATGTGTAAAAAATTACATAGGCAAACAGCCCCCTTGTGAAAATACCGTCCAATTTCCATAGATCCAAGCTCGTAAATAATGTAACTTACGAAAATTTTGGCTTAGTTCTATTTTGAAGTTGACTAGTAAAATAGCTTTAACCCATCGGAAAATGACGAATTTTATTCTACGTAATATTCCAATAATGCAGGCAGACGATCATGAAACATTGGGATTTTTCACAAAATGGAAAATATTTGCCCCCTAAAAACATTACCTTTCAGAAATCTTTTCGATGAAATAGTGCATAACAAAAATTCAGAGATCTCCTAGGTTCATTTAATAAAGGACATTATAAAGGATCAACAATTATGCAACTCACTATTATATTCATTTTCATTCCCTCTTTGCAAATAGCCTTAAATATGCAGACGTAGGACTTGAAGACTCTCTGTAGTAGTACATTATATACAATGCTCAAAAGTGTATCTTAGAAATTCGATAATTCACATATGACTCCTACTGATGTCATCATTAATCAATTCCTAAACTTAATTTAACCATGTTTAAACTTTTACATCTGCTCACCCAAGGCCGATGTTTCTGGTGGATTGG
This sequence comes from Pachydiplax longipennis, assembly GCA_036926295.1. Lineage (NCBI taxonomy): Eukaryota > Metazoa > Arthropoda > Insecta > Odonata > Libellulidae > Pachydiplax > Pachydiplax longipennis. The sequence goes on from JAVFKF010000015.1 coordinate 43,463,585, forward strand.
GTGTTAGACGGTACTCATGTGTCAAATTAGCTCATTTTTCTCAAGTCCATTTTTATCGCTTGCAGGCATCATTTCCTCTGCAAAATTAAAATAGAAACGTAGCCGAACAATAAAAGGCAAGCACGGAATTAATTGTCATAGCTTTATGAAATTTCGAGTCAAATTTTGTGCAGTATGCATTTTTCATGTAACGTATTCCTGGAATCTGTCATCAAATTTACTTAATGAGCCGTCTGTACTGTACTGTGATACGTACTACATGTTATGGAAATTTCTTCACTTGAGATTCGCAGGACATATAAAATGGTGATTCCATAGAGACTGTTCACGTAAACGAGCCCTTTGAAGATACTTCTGATTGCATAAATGTGCAGCTGTTCACAGTTTTTTTGGCTTCAATACATAACGTTTGACAATAAATGTATCGCTGATGAACGGCATGATTTCTCGATCACGTGCCGCAATTACTTTCAAGAATAATTAAGCCACGGTACTCTTAGATCTTTCTTTTCCATCACTTTAACGAAAAATAATCGATACCATAACGATTATGATACGATCAAATTTGTAAAAATTGTCTGCATACTTCTCCATCAAAAGATCCCAATTTTTTTTTAAATATACGTGACAATATTGTCTTCCCGGTCATTTCAACATGCAAGCATGTGCAGAATTGATGAGAACTAGCAACCGGAGAAATTGGGAGGGAAACAATTATTTGAATCACTTTTATCCATTATGATTGGAACCATTTGTAATTTATCACGAATATCCCTAAAGTTTAACAACTGTAAAGAGTTTTTTTGTATCAAACGAATACTCATATCGTAAATATCTAATAATACTACTTTTACACTCATTTTATGACGAATGACTTTAAGCTTTTCGTTTAGTTTTCGTCAATAACTCTCTGCTAAACTTGTAAGAAATAGAATATCAAAGTTTCTACTGAGCTGCATAATTTCGTGTCATCATCGTGACATTCCGATCGAAGAGGAACTGTTTTAATTTCTCGTCGCCAATAATTTTCGAAGTATTTTCGTAATTAGTATGGAAATTTCAAATTTCACGGTTGGATCTCTTTTTAGGAGCATATTATAAGAGCATCGTGATGTAAAGAAGTATATCTTTATACTTATGATCATTAAATGAAGTTCATATGATAATAAATTACAGAAAAAATAGATGAAATTCATGAGTAATGGGTGTTTTCGACAAAAGTTGGAGCTGATGGTCAAGCAGCGTCCCTCAGAGTATGAGGTGAGTACACCACTTCCCTCTACAGTCAAGAACGCGAAGCAATTAACTCTCTCTCTCCCCTGTGCCATTCTTTTTCACACTGAACAACTCTCCTTCACTCGTATTGCCCGTTATTCATTCCCTCTCTTAACCTCAATCATTAACCTCCTTTCCATTGGAATCCTACCAATTTTTTCCTCCATTCCTCATTTTAATTTATCCTCGATCCTCATCACATTCTCACTGTTTTCACTTCCCCAATTTCCACATTCGTTCTCGCTAAAGTGAAGAACATATTTATAGGGATCTTTATGGTGTTGAAAGTATGTTCATTTGAATAATCTAATGCTGATGGTTATTCCCTACGGGATTTGTCTCAAGGTTGATACATGGGTGGTCTGAAAAGTTTCTGACATTTCGCCATTTCTCGACATGCTTTCTGAAAATTTATGAAAATTTTCTGAAGATTTCTGAAAAATCTGGGGTCGGAAACTTTTCAGTCCACCCTCGTATAGTAATCGATCTCTATATATTATTTCTAAGCATCCGTTTTCGGTGACCTTTCTCACTTCAAACTCCAACAAAACATATATGTATGACAAACTATTTAAAAGGGAAAGTTTTTTTCATCTAAAAAATTAACCGAAGAATGAAAAATGCACCTTTTGGAAAAGAATCGAGTTAAAATTTGGATTTACCCGTAGAGTTTTGTTACTGGATGTGTAGATATCAATATCTATCGTTACTAACGAGGTTTATCAAAACAGAACTGATACAGAATATGAAGGTATTATTTTAAGGTATGCTTTTAGTGTTTGCAAATTCGTTTTTAGTGATTATAGTGTTTGTTTAAATGTATTTGGATGGGGAAATAATCAGTGTCCGTCTGCGGACGGGCAACTAATGTACTTTAATCCAGAAACCTTGATATATCATAGCCATGTCAATCTATTACGTAGAATAGCAAATATAATCTAGTCTCTGTACCCATATTGTAATGAGTCCTTAACAAATGATTTATTTCCTTAATATTGAATGTACTACTCTTAGTTGACATTTAGCTTCATCAATTCCATTTTTATTTTAAGATAGATCTTATCTGCTATTCTTTATACATATTCGTTGAACTCAACGTAGACCTCTCAGGAATAATACTTCTTTACAGCGTCCGTGTCCTTCACCGTAATCCCTTATTCGACCTCGCTATCTCCCATGTCTCCCGCTGCAATCCTCCCTTAAATTCCGGCCACACAATCTTCCCCTTTATCCCTCCACTTTTCCCCCATAGTTCCGATTACCACCACCGACCACTCTCAAAATCGCGTACACTATCTCAGTCTCTCTATTCCCTCCACTCCCAAAGCGCCATCTCTTTCCCCAATTCCTTGCTCTGAATTTTTATCATTTTCTCCCTCTCGTCATCTTTCATTACTTCAAAGCGTCTTACTTACAAATGACGATGGTGCTATCTTTATATTAACGACAAACATCTAACCATGCCACTGACACTATCAACATTTCCTCATATTACGAGTATAAAAATATAACTGTTGGTATGAGAGTATCTAAATCCTAATTAATGGAAGCTTTACCTCTTCTATCCATAGTAAGACTCATATCTTGGTTTGCAAATGCGGAAATATTTTTGTCTTCTATCTCTCTTTGAGCTCTTATTTTTTAAATTACTGAGGTGAGATTTTTTAACACGCTGAGATAAAATCTGCGCCTCCTAGTCCTAACCCTTTTTCAGCATTCCAGCTACATCCCTCTGGTTAATGAACTCCTACCTGCTTATCTTACTTCCTTCACAAAAATTTCTGTGTCGTTGTCCTCTGAATTTGCTTCTTTCTTTAAACTCCATTTTGAGTGTGTGTTTTTTTTAAGTTTTTTTTCGCATTTCATGAAAACTACTTTGTCTGTGATGCAAATCTTGAGTTCCTGTTTAACACAATCGGATTTATATACAATTTTGCGATTACTTTAAACTCCTTTTTTTTATTAATTCGAACCTTTAAAATGTCTACGATTCAAAAGATTTTCATGAGTTGATAAAGTGCGATGATCCTTTAGTTCACGATATCAGAAGATTACCCCCACTCGGATCGATAAAAACTATAAATATTAAAGTACACAAACGAAATTTGAAAAATCATATAGAGATTCGCGAGGGACATGTCTTTATATGAATTGTGCAAAATCGAGTGCGAATAATTTAAAATGGTATAATTAACTCGAGAACTGAAAAAGAATTTAAGTTGAAACATTGCGTTTCTATCAGTATCAGGGTTTAATAACAAAATTAAATAAGGAATTATCATATCCTTTCATTAATAGAATCACTTTAATGGAAACAAAAATTTCCTTGTTCAGCTTTCTTTATATAAAATATAAAGAAGCTTCTGTAAAGGATAATCAGAGCCGATATACGGGCGTGGAGAGAAACACAGAAGATTACGTAGAATTGTAAGATTGAAGATGAAAGAAAATTAGGAGCTGAAAAGAAAACTTGTACTAATTAAAGATATTCTATGTAAGGAACTGAATCAGTTTCTTTTTTGTACAGAATTGGTAGCTCCAGACGTGGTAGAAAAAAATCCGAATGTATAAGGAAAACACGGAAAAGACTAAATGGCAGAGTTAAGAAAAGAGATAGAAAAATAGAGATAGAGAAGGGAAATGTAACATTATGAAAGAGATTTTCGTACAAAGAAGAATTTTTGGAGAGCTTGATCGGATAAGTAATGAGCAGGATAATATAAGTGATGCTCTTCTATGATGAAAAGGAAGATACTTTTATATACTTTATTCCTTTGGTGTTTTGTCTTTACTAAGCTTTTCCATTCAATCCATAAAATGTTTTCACATTCGCTAACCATAATTCTCTGAGATATGACAGTAATTTATAAATACACTATTATCTGATATTTAAAGACTGGGATCTAATTAATTATAATATGAAAATTCAGAGTGGCAATATTCGAGAAGCTCTAAAATCAAAATATGAATTTACTTATTACTACTTAATTTTATTTATTACTACTTATTATTATTTAATATTACTTATCAATATTTTATACGATTTATCACTATTCAATATTTTTATTATTCTGCGTAATATATTTTCAAGGTATTTTTAATCCGCAGCACAAATATTGTATCTATACCTGTAATCCTTTTCAAGTCATAAGCACAGAGAAAGGTATCTATAACCTTACTTTCACCCAAATTCAGATTCTTAACATTATTAAATATCATCAATATCTTTAAAAATTCATCAATATCAAATGTAAAGCTGCGTATGTAATAAAAATGTCAAAGTCCTAGAAGAAAAACTTGAATGATTCAAGAGCAACGAATAGATATGATTAATTAATCATAAAATTATTGCTATAATTTTTATAAAATATGTTATGATGTTTCAGACAAAGAGAGCAATTGTAAAAAGTCTTTTATAAGACATAAACCACTGTTAAAAACTATTTTCATGGTTTAAAAATGGGAAAAATCAAATGGTTAGGTATTATATAACCCTTGATTGATTCGATTTGGCCCTAGGATTTCCTAGGAGAGTAAATCCGCAAGAGCTATAAAGATTGTCTGACAATGGACCGCGAAAATCAAACGGAGAATTGCCTCTTCAGCAGGATGCGTTTCATTTGAGCGAACCACTATAAAAACCAACAAAGGTTCCTCACTTCTGGATGTATGGATCTCCCATTTCTCCTCCCAAAATAATTCTGTGGTATGAATATGTACGCACAGAGCCTCCTTTCAAAAGGCTTAATGACACAGCTGATCCAATATCAACGTCGGATTGAAAACAAGTACTAAAGTTCATCGAATTTGGGAAATGGCAGAGATCTTGTCTTCTCTTGTCCGTGAAAGGGCAATGTGAGAATTCCTACTCTTCGGCTGAATTCGATATGCATTAACAGCTCAATGCGGCTGATCCGCCCACATTCTGCATTTCCCAGAATGCATCAAGCAGAGATGGTGCTGAGCCTTCGTTCCTCATTCACATAGTAGGATAGGTGTAGGATTGTACTCGGAACAAGGAAGTAGTATTCTATTCGTTGGAAAGCTTTGGAAAACCGCGTTGCTTTAGCTTTTGATGCAACGAACACGCGAATGATCTCCCACAGTTCATAACGCCTTTAACATCGTAAGAAAGAAAGTATTTCGTTTCCTTTGGTTAAAAACATAAAACCAAGCTTAAAATTGCAATGCACGGGATAGGATCGAGATATTGATATTTTAAATAAAGAGGTTTACTAATGCTGAAGATACTGAACTTGATTTATGCTATTATAGGGTAGAAATGTGTGATATAGTAATAAAAATAAATAATCGTCGTTTGTACGAGGAAACAAATTACCTAACTCAACTCGCAGTATAACGGAGTTCGACTTTCTCTGACTCATTCCAGGATTTCAATATCGAATATAGAATAAAATTATATTGCTGACGCGTAACTTTGTGAAATTCAACGAAGATGTTGAAGAAGAAATGAAAGATTAATACTACAATTCCACGACAGATTTATTTTCGACTAGTTTCGTCAACGAGTTGACATCTTCCTGAAGATTTCTTTTCAATATTAAATACAGAATTTTCAACAAATAATCATCTAAAAAAATAAGATACGCTTGATGACGTCTTACGAAGATGAAGAAAAAGTAATTTGTCTGACCAAAATTTTCATTTATATGATAGCTATAAACAGGAAAATGATAATTGTGAAACTGCATTTAGTGAAAAGGACCGAATTCGTGCGATAAAAATAGTAAGATTAGATAGAAAAAATATGCAAGAATGAAACTTCTATTTGATATGACCAATTTATAAAAATTATAATAGTAATATCAATATTTCAGATTTCAGCATCGCGAAAATTAGTCTAATACTTAATGTTTTACAACCGAGGAGGGAAATGAATACATCTGCCGTATCATATTTAGAGCATTTCATTTTAATTTTAATGTTATCATTCCTCCTACCATCCCTCTTCACATCTCCATCTCAGTCGTTGACGTTGAACCTAATCCTTCTTCTTCCACCACTTCTGCACCAATTCCTCCTCTGCAGAGCCCGCTGCCAATTTCACTTACACTCCCAACACCAATCCCACAAACCACACTTCCTTCTCTCCTACCTCCAATCCTTAATTGAATCCTAGAATTCCTTCTATTAATATTAACCCCTCTGCAAATTGGGCTAATGCATTTCGTCCCAATGTTCGTGAATATTCCCCGATTAATCAAATGATTGATAGTAGGTAGATTCCTCTGAAGATTCAGATTATTCCAAATTACATTTCCTGCTTAAATAAATTCAAAAGTATATAAATATATGTAGAATATTTCACCGTCAAATTCCGAATAAACGCAACAGATATTTAACTATTCGTCAACTTGTATAATTATCAAAATTGATTCCTTTAAGGAAATATCCTCTCTGCTAAAATTAATATCCTATGATTTACATGTCAACTAGTTGTCCCCTACTGGTAATTTACCTCCGGTAAAAAATTATCAAATCTTCTCTTTATAGTTACTCTATCTTACTATAGGAATTTTGATGCGATATCCACCTTTTCTGTATATATGTACGTTTTTGCGTTCACTATACAGAATAATAAACATGTACTTCGGAACAGGATTCCATATTAAAATTTTTTTATAACGAAACTCTCCTTATTGCAAGTCATTTATATTATATTTTCTCAATTGAAAAGAGTTGATAAAAATAATAAAGGTAATCTAATCATCCAACCGGAATCTCATCTTTTAGATATTTCAATATCGGTAGTGATACGCCATCTACACCATGAGAAACTGAATCCATGTGAAAAGCAAAATAAAGCCACCCTTCCATTTTAGAGCTAGTCCCTTTCCTAAGGATCAATATGGTATGGAAAGTCAGACCCTTTTGGATTAAGGATTAAAAAGGGACAAACTCATTCATTCGTAGACTCCTGTCCATCCCCTCTCTTTCCCTGATAATTCCATTTCCGATGTTATCGTACTTATACCTCTCGACAGGAGCCAAACCCTTTCTGCAGCTCACAGCACTGAAATCTAACGGCTGAGGAAGTTTTAAAACCCAAACATTAAACGTGATCGTGAGAGCAGTTTGAGCGTTTTGACTTCACGCATGAGTTCATCGTGGGACAAAATTTTTGTGATAGAACAAATATTCGCGCGAAACAGTCGCCGGTTGAATAATTACATATAACGATAGCAAATAAACTAATCTCGAATTGAGTTGGATTAAAGCATATTGACGATGATCATTCGCCACCTCTGCGCATTTTATGCAGATTAGACAGATCGTGATTTTCAAAGGCCGAAATATTGAACAAATACTACGCGCGTTGCTTTATTTACCGATGCTTTATCTTTCGGATTATGAAATTTCATCGTAAGGTTAACTTTTCACTCTCTGTTGGTGAGCGCTTGCAATGCTCTCGATGAAAACCGATAGCAAACGTATTCCAGTCATTCCCATTCTCTGCATTTAGAAAGAATGAATGTCACGAGTCTTCCGAGCATCTTATAACTAAACGGAAAAAGGCTATTTGGAAGGATAGGGAATACATATATGGGCGAAAAAGTATTTAAACATGTCTTCGTGTCGAAAAGAAAAGAAGAAAGCAACGACGACCTTCAAGCGAAGGATTGTCCTTGATCTTCACCGTTGCCCAGTGGACGTACGTAACTCACGCTCTCACTTTATTATTCATTACGCGCACCGATCCATAAAGTATTGTAGAACATCGGAAATAAAACGTATAAAGAGAGAGGTTCATGCTTCCTAGAGTTCTATAGAAAGGAATCCTTACCCCGAGCCAGGATTTATTATGATGAAATACATCAGGCCACAGAAATAACCCTCATTTTATGAGAAATCACGAAGAATAATCTCCTTTTCATTGAGGAAAATTTACTACGTACTATTACCTTCGATTGAGTAATTCATTAAAAATTTGATGTTCTTATTTGAAACTTTTATCTGTACGTCATTTTTTTTACATTACATTACGTTTTGTTGAGGAAGTAATCCTATAACGAAATTAAATGAAAACTGCGAGCAGATAAACTCGACTACAACAATAAAATTTGTCCTCCAGATAGCCTCGCTCGAAAGTAATGGATTTAGATGAACATCAAATATATATTATCAAAGTTCACATTCTCTGAACTCGAAATCTATAATCAAGGATATGGAAAGATAGTTTTATAAAAATTTCTTTCTTATGATACTTGTCTCCACTTTGTACCAGTCATTCAGTTTTAATTTTGTAAGATAAATGTAGCATAATAATAGTGAACGGGTCCTGAAGTGAAATATTCGCATGCCAGAAACTCATTCCCTAATGTTATATGACTTTTCGTACAACCTTCCAATTCTAAGTTACGTCGCAACTGAAAACTGAATTTATTGAAATGTAATAATATACACATTTATTAGCACTGTAGGAAATGTATGTAGGAGACAGCCTACGTGGCCGTTCGTAAGGAATTTGAAATGAATGTGAGCAAAGCAATTAGAAAAAATGACCGAGACGGAAATTGACAATAGAATCGCACTATTATCGCATCCGATATGGCACTTCCAGGAAATAAACACTCTCCAGGAAAATGTAAGGGAAGTTTTCTAGAGAACGAATTTATCACATAGCATTCACAGTATCCGTAAGAGATATGTTCCACGAAATTTCGCGTATATTGGAACATACATTTGAATTATATTTGTTGAAATAGGCTCTACTTTATGGAATGTTTGATATAATGGGGAGTTCCAACATTTGTGTCCTTTTAGGCTTATGTTCATAAGTAATTAAAAACGTTTACTGGATTGGTATTTGAAGAATATTTAATCGGTTAAAATAATTTCAATTAGTTTCAGGTAAGGCGGGATGTTCACAAAGAACAAAATTAGAGGAGACCGAATATAAAAGTTAGAGAAAATGTATTGCAAAATAAGGAGTCAATTTAATGTAACCATAATTGGATGTGAATAAGATTATAGAAAAGACAACCTTAATTAAAAATTGAGGGAGTTTATATATTCATCAAAAAATGATGGGTTTGATAAAAAATCAGATCTAAATAAATCACTGCTTAGAAAGGCTATTTGAAAGCACAAACAAATGATTAAGAGCAATTACAGCATATTAACTAGGAATGAACGAAAAACTTATTTTTTATCAATTAACATGAATCATATTCACATATTTCTTGAACATTAAAGGACTTGTTTGGTTTAGGATGTAATACCATTAACATTCTTGGACGATTCAAAAACTATCTTGACAGTTCAAGCAATAATTTAAGTCCATATCCTATCAAATTCGATATCCAATATTTTTAACCTATTTGAGCTACAAGTGAGATAAGATTAAAAACTTTCTCAAGTTATCAGCATAATTTTTTTTCCTATTCTATGACACGACTTCTCATTGGGAAATTTGGTATTGTGGGCTTCAATTAACCATTGCATTACCTTCCTGTATGTTTGAAAAACTTCCACCCCAATACTTCTACCATGACTCATAATTCCCTTCATTCTGTTGGTGAAGCTTTACCGATATCTGTAAATTAAGGAATACTCGAGCCAAATTTTTTTCCAAGCTTTCTATATAGTCATTTATAATCAAGCTTTATTTTATACATATTCATCCTCGCATCCCTGATTTTGATTCTTTGTGCTGACTTTTCGAATTAAGTTTTAAAATTCCAAGTTATTTTTCATGCATAAATTCAAGAATTTCCATCTTATAGTCGGAGATAACTAAACCTGCAACTTAATATGATACCCTTACGCAAAGACTGAATTAAGAGATCGTAGTCAGCGTCAGGGAACTCCCCAATATTATCATAAAGGTTGATGCTTGGTTGATGACAAATGGTATCCTCAAGTATAAGCAATACTACTATAAGAGACAAAGGTTCTCCAAGCGCCGAACGCGGCGACCGTCTAAGGGCGATTCCCGGGAAACGGATGATCGTTTAGCGGTCCCAGTTATTCAGAATCCCGATGTACATCTCGGAAACAATGCTTCCATCTTCATAGGTTTCCTTCCTTCCTATGAAGATGGAAGCATTGTTTCCGAAATGTACATCGGGATTCTGAATAACTGGGACCGCTAAACGATTATCCGTTTCCCGGGAATCGCCCTTAGACGGTCGCCGCGTTCGGCGCTTGGAGAACCTTTGTCTCTTAGTTCATTGACCGCCGAGTTCCTTTTTTTTCTCTCTTCTATAAGCAATACCTTGAAGCCACGCTTTTGCTTTACAATGACGTTCAAGATCTTGTCAAGAGTACGCATGATACTGTTCTTTGAAAAATAATTCCAGCCATTCACGAAAAAATAAAAAATTAATTTCCCATTTTCCGTCCAATATAGCAGGTATGTAGTGTTTATTAACATAGTTTATCGCACAGGGATGGTCTGAGTGAGCAAAGTGACTTAATATTAAGATTTACCTTAGCATTGCCACAAAATTAGGAAGAGTCTTGTCTTAGAATTCTTACATCGAAGTAATATTTTCATCTTCCATAGATATTTCGTATTACAAATTTTCAAATAAAACGCAAGAGCAGTGAAGGAAGCTATAGAACTAAAGTTTCTTTCTTTTATCGAACTACATTACAAACTGCCCGGAAATTTTCGCCGAGAGAAAAAGCAAACAGCTAAAACATAAATTTACCTTCCATTCTGTCAGCGAACAGCTGAACTAAGGGGTAATTTTAAAGAGATAATCGACCGCTATGTGTGGTCATAAAGAAGAGTTTGTGCGTTTCTGAATACATTTCCACGGAGGGATATAAAAAACGAGAAAATTACAGATCTGAATCGCGTTGGAGAGGATGGATTCAATAGGGTAACGTATAGTGTCCATTCGGTTCACCGTTATTCCTTTTGCGTCAATAAATAACACACGCGATATTCACGGTCATACGGTATTTGTTACGTAGACGCTATTGATGCGGAAATATGAAAATTTGAATAAGCAATAAGGTATTGTGTCATCATTTTCCCGCATTTCACTTTAATTTACTCTCTCGCAAATTTCTCATGATCAACTTTTCATCTCCACTCCTGGTACCTTCCTCCCCGTCCATCATCATAAACCTTTCTGCCCTTTCACCCAATTTCATCTTTCTGTTCCTTCTTTCTTTCGTTAACTTTCACACTCTTCTTCCCGCTTCTTTGTCATGTTTCCCCTTCGTTCTCATCTGACGGAGAGCTCTGGTTTCCACAACCACCTTTCTCGCTTTATTGGAAGTGATTTCTAGTTTCTATTCATTCTTTGACAGCCGCGATTGCATCAAATAAATCAGCAATAACTTTTCCGAAACATTTGTCGACGGATGAAATATCTATGCCGTTCATCGTATCATGTGGCTATTTTTTTAGTTGAGAGCTTTTTACGATGTTTTTTCTTGGTTCTACAACTACATCTAAGTCTTATACACGATAGAAAACTGACTATCACGTCCTTTATCCAGTATATTACTGGTTAGAGGACTTAGAAGTTTGGTATCTTATTTTCTAATATTTTATAGGCCAGGCAGAAAAAGCCTAATCACCATCTATTTCAGTATCTAGACTTCTAACTTTATTATTTATTATTTATGTGAGAAATTTCTCTTCTTTAATATATACCAGCCTATTTTCATTGGCGAAATGTAAAGGAAAGTCAACAAATTCTACGTTCTGCCAAATGGTTATTAAACCCTTCATATTCATTACCGTATCACCCTCACGTAACAGACTTATCCTCGTAAATAAAGATATCCTTTTTCTATTATCCTCTTCACTCGTTTGTCTTCATATCCCTTAATATCCTTCCCTTTTCTCTGTCAACTATCATTCTTCAAATCATCTCTTTGCCAGAGCCATCAATGCTCACTCATATTTTTTCATCAACGGAATCTAGCTTTAAGGAAAACGGCGTCGTTTCCTCACAGCAGACTAATAAGTTTGCGGAGAAAAAGAATTCTGATTTGCACAAACTACCATTACTTCTCAAGCTACTAAAATTTACTTCATTCGTTTATTCTTTGATCTACAAATTGCGGGAAAACAAGTTTTGATTACTAGAAAGGTATAATTCTTCTTTCAGAGCCTGCAATATGTTTACTCTCATAAATCAATGTAGATAGCTTAAACATTTGTTTATAATTACCCAAGTCAACTTTGAAAAACTGAAACTCCAGCTGAAGTTACCACCACCGGTTACTATTTCATCAATAGCTGCAAAATTAAAAGCATTATTTTTATAATCATCTACGGTGTGTATCTTTCATCGTGAAAAATTGAACAGAATATTATGGTTTCCATAGTATCGCGGAGATGATAGTGATATTTGTGGAAACCGCAATTATCTGTTCATTTTTTCGGCGATAAATGATATACTTTATTTTTACTTGGGACTTTTTGATCCAAAATTTTATGCATTAAATTTCATCTTGGAGATTTTGAAAACTTTGTTTTTCGTCGCTGAATTTGTCACCAATGGCGACACCGAAGTTAATTTGGCATTCATGATTTTTAACGAGTTATTTCATAACGGCCTCCTTCTGTTATAGCCTATAAAAATACACCTTTTTATTATTATAATTTCTTTAATAGTCTGACGGGACCGGAAATCGAGATATTTTACCCGGGAGGCTGCTTTAACTAACTAAGCTATCCGACCAGAAGATTTTCTCAGCAGGAAAAAATTGTAGACATGAAAAAGTGTGTTAGAGGAAGATCCCGGGTTCAATTTCCCTCAGACTTCTTTCAAGTCCGTTTTTACTTTGGATTTTTCCTGCGTGAAAACGTCTGAGTTTCTCACACCTTTATGTGCAAATATGCCTCAACCCTTTTCCTTACTTTAATTTTTTCCTGCATAAAAAGAGATTAAACATAACAAGAATGGCTACATCTCTATTATCTTTCACCATATCATACATTTTCTCGTTTCACCGGAAGACCTCGCCTAGAATAAAGTAACGGCCTCTTCTCTTATCTCTGTCTATTTCCCCTGAGTTTTTCCTTTTCTTAATTATTCAGAATTTTAGAACGCAAAAATATCGCGATGCCGAGTAAAATTCTGCGGAGAAATGAAGATTGCCGCTCCACTAGAAAATTATCATGAAGCAGCACAAAAATAAAAAGTAACCTTCAGTAGTTGTTTAGTTATGCAATGATAAAAAATAAGGCAGGCAGACACACTTTTTCACACAGGTTTACTTGAAAAACGACTAACGATTTTTTTAATGAACTTGTGTGGAAAAAAGTACATCTGCCTGCTTAATTTTTTATGACGGATTTCCACTATGTCACGGCCGCCTCCGTCGATTTTATTTTTAATGCAATATTTTACCATTGATATCCTTTTGGCGTTGGTATGAAAAGTAATGATCAGATTGACCGTAAAGAGTACTCTTATTTCACCAACCATAAAGCAGAAATGAAATGAAAATGGAGCCCCTGAAAATATCTCATACCTATGAGTTTAAATTAACGCTCGGAAATAAGTGAGAGGAGTTTTACGCGTAATTTACCTTCAAAATCCCAATGACCTGTTTCAAGAGAAAGGCCCTTTCTAATTATGAGTGGAAAAAGGAGGAGCTTGCGAAAACTTCTGATTAGACATGGTATTAAGTTGATAATACAAGTAAAAAATAACAAGAATCCTTTATGGCTGGAACCATCTGAACCGCGTGAATTTGGTTAAATATTTCAAATTTTTCTTATTATCTCACCTGAAGGTAAGTTCACGGTATTTAGGGCGGTTTAATCTATCTTGTGAGGGTGCTCAGTATTTTTCTTGGTAGTTGGTCTAAAGATGTTATCCTCTTCATACGGAGCTATTTCAAGAATTTGGATTAAAATTACGACGCGAGTTTTTGGTAACATCTGCATCGCGTTATCTTTTCTTCCGGGAATGCAGTGATTAAACGAACTGATCGCCTGCTAGTAAGCAGAGCATCGCATTGCTTTGCGCGTATTCAATTTATTATTAATATACTAGGGATTCCCCATCAAATTTATAGCTATTATTAAATAAATCCGATTTTTACATTTCCCGATCTTCTTTTTCTTATATTCCCAGCCATTATTTTTTATATTTACACTTATTTTAATTCATTTGTATTACGTAAGTCTACAATCGATCAAAATGATCTTTACTTTCATTTCTTATGAGCGAGTTCACGAGTCGTCTGAAGTTGAACCAAGGATACTTTTGGTGGAAAAATATCGAAATGTCTTAGCTTATTGTCTCTCTAATGAATCCCCAAACATCGTATATTTTATCTCGTTAGGAAATGAGTGAAGGTAATATTTGAAAATTCCTTTCGTGCATTTCTTACGGGAGTCTCTTAGAGCGAATAAATGAATGTGTAAATTTATATACATCTCGGTGATTATTATATAAGATTCAATCTTAATATTAGATATCTGAAGATAACACAATATTCATTTGTCTTTCCAAGCAATCAACCTCTTATTTTGATGTCGTGAATATGGAGATTGCAGCTTTAAATATTATTTTAATAGAGTCAAGTAAGGAATAATATCCGAATCTTTGGCATGCAAAATAAACGGGAAGATCGCTAAATGAAGGGGCTTCGACCCAAGTACGTAACATAATAAACACATATCAGTACGTAATTTTTCGATTTGTTGGCGTTATAGGGCATTAATACCAAGTATAATGGCGCTTTATAATAATTAGAACATATTCGGGCACTAAGGTAAACCATTCGTTTAGCAAATTGATAAATTACTGGAAAAAATTGTAAGAGGTGCGCTTCAGTCTATGAGTACTCGGAAATTCCCTCCGTTCCTTCCAACGGCGGATCAGAGCAATCCTCTTTTCCCCACTTCTGTTTGAATTCGATTCCTCAGTGGGGTCGCCATGGTCTCCTCAGAGCCCAGTTCCTTTGGGCTCCACTTACTATGAAAGGGGTCTCTGGTTCAACATTTAGGAGTCCGTGAGGAAGTCGCGAAGTACGTGGTCGATGCAAGTGGCGGCGAAACTTGAGTCTCAGCTCTGCTCTTCCATTCAGAACTGTTGTTCCGAGAAGCAGTTGCCACGTGCTGAATTCTCTTAAGAAAACCCATCTTTTTTATTTCCTTCTTGAAGTTATTGTGTTCGACCGAATCAATGTTCAATAAAGGAGATTTTGGAATAGCGTGCTGTTTTTTTATTATTTGCCTTATGCAGCTGTCAACTTGATAACTTTCTTTACCGAAGGCTATCTTTCCGTAATTCTTTACAGATAAGAAGCTATGCTTCTGTAGGAAAAACACGTTGCTATTGATTTAACAGGACGTTTTAGGTAGCAAGAAAGAAAAAGAAAAAAATGGCTCTCAGTCCTTGCTCTTTTTCGTGCTATGCATTCATTCCTGAATTTTAAAGGTGAGAGCTCTCGTAAGAAGACCAATGAAAGATGAAAATGACTGCTCTTCTATAAAGAAAATCTTTGTCGCTATATACCAAAAAATTGGGAATACCAATCCGAACATATTTTTATATTATTTTTACTAACTTAAGTACTCAGTCACTCCATTATCCAAAGGGCTGCTTAAAGTAATATTGTCTATAAATCGTTACTTAGTCATGAATAAATATTTTATACATAATAGCTCAGATAATTATGGTTTATGCATTTATAGTGAACTATTTCGAAAAATGTATAAAAACTAGCATTTTCTTCACTTCCTTTGTTACTCTTCATTTTTTATGTAAAGTTTTCGCATTTAATAATCAAAATTGACAACAGTTTCCCACTTAACTGAAATTTATTTCTCCTTAACATTCCATTTAAAATTCCCAAATCCTTATTTTAATAAGAAAGGTAAGCTTATTGTGAGAGAGTAAATACTATATACTATAATAATTGGATAAGATGCATTTTTCTTAATGTGTCTCATGTTAGGCAAAGTGACGCATTGATTCTCAATGATGAATGTTCCCGCTTAACCAATACCTTTATTAGAGAACGTAAGGAAGACGTATTAGTCTCTTCCTAGATCTAACTCTTTGTCATTGAAAATTCAAAGAAATTTGGGATATGATACAAAAGAAAAGGCAGATAAGAGGGAACTATTTTGTGGGCCAAAAAAGCCTAAGTTTGCGCTTAGAGAAAAATTAAAACCTTGCAGGAAAACACTCGCGAAGTGTAAAAAATCAGGAAAACTTACAAATAGTGCAGGTTAAATTGAAAAGGAAGAAAGCGGAGAATAAGAAAAGTAGCCAACCAGCCTGGAAAATGTATACAACCTGAATGCCCATTTATAGAAAATAAACAAACAAGAACAGACGTTGAAATTATAAAAATATACAGGAGATTAGCAATAAAATAAAACTGAATACAATATTACTATGCAGCCGTACTTGGAGAGTAGTACGTAAATAAGAGAATAAATCTAATTATACACGTTGGAGAGGTTTACAAGAAAAGCAGAGGAAAGCAAAGGCTTATTTTGGTTTGTTGACAAAAAACGGAGGAATATTTTTTTAGGAAATGGAAAGAAATATTAAGAGACGCTGCATGAAAATCAAATGAGAGTAACTGGAAAAATAAGTAATGAGGAGCGATATCAAAATACACTCTACATATACGTTCAGATTCACAAAGCAAGCATACCACTGCGTTAAAAAGAAAGAAGTTGATATATACTCATTACTGTAGAATCTTAATACGGGAAATGATACTTAATTCAAACTGTAAATTGTGTCTTAATGTATGAGGCTTTTTAAGTTGAAGCCCATTGCAATATTTTCTAAAAGGAAAATACAGATGGAATATCCAACTCATTTCCCACATCTTTCTCGTGAACTTTATTTCCCTCTTCTAAGTGGCTTGGAGTGACTTCAAAAAGTACTCTACAAATAATGGAAATGCCTACAAAATATACTTTCCTATAGAACATTTACGAAAAAGAGGATAAACTGCAAAAAGTAGTAACTTCGCCGTGAAAAGATTTATTTTCACGCGGGTTGTTCCTAACTTTCAAAATAGATGCCATTCAATTGCGGAAGGGATTAAAGTATTGACCTTTGGAAGGAAGAAAATCTTTACAAAAGAAACTACTTACACCTGTGAGAGAGGTAATGATATCCGTTAAAACTTTTATTTGAAGCGAGAAGACTTGCATATTCCTTATCTCCATACGTTTTTCCATCCATCCCTAAAGCCAACAAAACGGATGTGGAGATAATTTTATCAGGAATTACCAAGGCCATTTTGACAACCATTTTGCTTGAAATAAATTAAAATAAGCTCCCAGAAAAAGATGCAATCACTTGATCGTAACATTATGAAATTCGTTTCTATGCGTACTGAAACCCTATAAAACAATCTCAACAGACCAATTAGAGTTTTATTGAAAATAATATTACGTAGCATTATAGTGATTACAGTGGTTTTAATTTAAGCTTCCCTCTGTGTTAAGGAGTCAGGATTGATAAACTGAGCGAATTCTGCATGGAGGAATATTATTATTAAGAGGAAACTTTTTATATAAGCTGATTAGGATTATATATACAGTATTTAGCTTATGTCGGATTTCAAATATATATTATACTAGTTTCCTTATAAACTTGCCAATCGTCGAAATTTCATTCCGTCAATTGAGGAAAAAGTATGTAAATTATATTTATAATATGGATGATTAATTCTAATTAATTAATTTTTCTATGTCGTTATAAAACATCCGTGTTTGCTCAAGATATAAAACTCTCAATCAAATTTTTGTGATACTCCGTAAATAATAAAATGATAAATTAAACTAATAAATTAAAAGGAAATGCGGAAGATAATTAAAAGCAACGTGATGTCTCCAATTGGCTGTCAAGATAGCCGAATCTTAATACGGACAGCGACCTAGGAGAATGATCAAGTAACATGTTGTTATTCGCGGAAACGTTTACGTGAATCATTTCAAGGAAATAAAAATTGAGATGCAAAAGTTGATTCGATCGCAGACGAGGAAAAAGTGTTTAGGAAGCGAATGGTATAAATGAAATTCACGAAATAATTTCCATTCCAGTACTTTAATAAGAATGTTGTGTTTTACGAGTATTTGTTTGGGGCTTTTTCCTCTTCTCCCCGGTATTTTCATTGAGTAACGGGAGTAAGTGTATAGTATCCCAATCGAAAACTCACCTAACGAAAAAACTGGGTTTCTTTTTTCTCTTTGGCTCCTTCTTTACTATAACTTGTAAAAAAAGATAGCTTTCCTCTTGATAAATCAACCCCTTGACGTGCATGGGTATCTCACGTGATATTATATGTCTAGGAATCACAGAAAACGTTTTGATATTCGCCGTCTATTCCACCTGAATAATAAAATAATAATACAATAATATAATAATAATTAAAACTTATTTGTATTATAGCGAAATATCTTTTGGGGTAAATATCAAATAGCCTAGTTTGTTTATAACGGTATTACTATACTCTCAAGAAGACCTTAACCTTTGTTTGTTTTACGTTTAGGTTCCGTCAATATGATTGGCCCTCTCTCAATCTCTCACTCAGAAAATGAATGGATTATTAATGAATTCAAACGTTTCAATGAAACATTAAGAGATAGATATTGTTACCTTTGCCATCTATTGGTCCTTAAAAGTAAAATAAATCCCCAAGCTTTGAAATTTAGGCATGCCGTTGGGGAAACCGTATAACTTAGAGAAGAGAGGGCAAAAAGATTTCACGGGGAAAAGATAAACCAGAAGAGAAAACGGAATCCAATAAAACTGAGGTCAACGTAAAGTATGAAAACATTTCCGGAGAGGTGAGTGTAGGAATGCGGCTTGGGAATGGGTACGAATAATATTCAAGAAAGTTATTCATAGAATGCTAAAATCATTAAGTGACATGAAGCAGAAAGAGGTCACAAATTTAAGTGAAAGAAAAATTAGTAATGTCTACACCAGATAATGTCTACCACCTTTAACCGTGAAATACCGTAAATTTTACTCTCTCATTCAATATAACTCAACAAAATTGCTACCACAGAATTTGATACCAGTTTCATTTTATAGTGAAATATAATAGCTAAAAGATTAAACGTGATATTTTCTATGTCCAGTCCATTGTTAGCTGCTCTGATTATTTGTATTAATCAGTACTATTTCCTTGTTTGGAAAGCCACAGCTCTGTGGTAACGTAAAAGTTTTTAGTGTTTTAAGTACCAGAATGGATATTAATTTTAGCTGTAGAAATGATAGATGGATTTCTGTATCTTTTACAATTACCACCAAAGACATGCGTAAAAAAGATTATTATATTTATAAACATGAACACGGTACATGTGTACTGACTCAATGAAACTTCTTATAATAATTAATAATTATATTTTAGTAGTAATAATGTGAGAAACAGGGATAATATTATATTCGAAATGAGAAAATTAAACATTAGATGATAACGTTCTGTTACCAATAATTCTCTCGCAGAAAAATTTACGTGTATTTCACAGCAATTTCCGTGTATTCAACAAACAAAATACATATATATTTACAGAAATTTGTACTAATGTCTCTTCCTTAAAGTTATGACGAAATATCACTCGAGTATATTAAGCAATGGGAATATTTTAATTTGATTTCTCTGAAAATTTTGATTTTTCTCGTATAATAATACTTCAAATAGCTATGAATACTATATTTTCGCGAACCTTCAATCAATTGATTGATTCTCAATTCAATTACTCAATATCGCCGCAATGTATTTTGAATATGAGAATTTCGCACCCTTATGGCGTCCTTTGGTGACATTCCATTGAACATTATGGAGTTCGTGAGAGTCAAATTAACGCACTACTTTAAATATCCATTTTGCATTAAAATCCTGTCCCTCAAAAATAGTCCTCTTCCTCGACGTAATATTTCTTCGTCATCTTGATCACCGCAAACGAACGTAAAAATGTCATTTTGTAATTCGGTTTGATAAAGAACACCTCCAAAATGGCTGTAATTTTGTTCTTGTTTTTTAAATATCATAGTTTTCATTCGCTGAAATCTCAGTAAATCGCCTTCTCTTCATAAATTCTGACATTAGTTCCTACCATTAAATGGGTATGGACTTAAAATCCCCGTGTATTCTTGTGGGAAAATGAATGTATCGGATTCAACAATCACCTCGGTCGTCTGGGGGACTGGTTGTTTACTAAGGCGAAATTTTACAAAATTTTCGTTTATTTTGTCCTAGTTCTCGTAATTTAGATTCAAAAAGTGTATTCTACGATAGTAATAAGATTCTTCATTTAATTTACCTTCTTTGGGTACTTTTCTTGACTTCGTAGGACCATTATTTCCAATTTAATTATGTAAAAGTAACAAAGCCTGCAGGGTGCAAAAACAAACTTTACGTGCATTCCTTATGGAAACGTTTTATGGAGTCCTGGGTTCAAACCCGAACCTTCATAAAGATGAAAATAGTTTTCCTGGGGCTTTCAGCATATTAGAAATAGAATGCAGTTTGTCTCATGGCACTACGACAAATAGTTTCCAAGATAAAGGAGGGACGGACAGACAGACAGACAGACAGACAGACGGACACACCGCTAATTATATATGAGATATCTTTGAAAGGTCAGAGAAGAGATAACCCTAATATTCTATTTATCGTATTTGTTAAAATAAAAAGAAAAATGTACACGATTATCATGCCAGAGATTTAACTTTCCCTTTATTAATGAAATTAATATTTGAAATTAATATCCTAGAATTTCGTTTTCCTTTTTTTCTTTTTCCAAATTTTTATAAAATGCCAAACAGAAAGCAATATTACATGGAAACAGTAACTCTTCATTTTTAGAATTAATATTGAACAAAATTTCCTTGAATCAAAGCCTACGAACTATTAAAAATTTCATAACTCATGACCTGTATAAAAAAGCGTGTATTTCGATAGACATTGAAGTCTTGCATAGGCTTGTGGTGGTTTCAACAGAGCTTCTGGAAAGAGGCACTAATCCAAAACTCTCCCTTCTCCTTATACTTATCCTTGCTTGCACAACAGCTTCTTTCCAGGATGCTTTTTCTGGTCCATTTTCGGCCACTCCCAAAAGGTTCTCTCGAAAGCGATAACACAAACTCGTATCTACCACATTCACACCTCACAAACATCTCGTATTGTCAATATTACTCAAGTTCCAACATCTCCTAGAGAGATTTTCTCCGTGAAAATCTTTGTGACCTCCATAAGGTTTACAAAATAGATCTTTTGCGCACATCAATCTTGTTTCCTAACTCTCACTTACGAATCATAAAGAATGGTCATCTCAAATTTTAGCCCGACCAATTCTACTTTCTAGGAAATGATAATCGTTTCAAATGAAGTGATCATCTTTTTCTTTCATTAGGATCATTTTCCTTATAATCCCCTATTTTCTATGCCTTAGGTTATGAGTTAATGCGGCATCTTTTCTCCCTTTCTGTTACAAGAATTCGCTATGTTTTAGAAGAATGATTCCCACTTTTCCCGATCCTAAAGGCTACTTCCCTTATGTTTAACTATCTTTCCACATCAGTTGGAAGGGAACTGAAACTAAAACGTACGATTATAGATATCTTTGAAACAAAGTTACCGAAGCTTGGTATTTTTCCTTTCAAAATAAATCAATTCATATTCAATGAATCAATCATTTATTAATTTGCCTCGCCACTGCTGAGACTTATTTCATTTGTAAGATTCCTGGTAAACCTTTAATTACTCAGTGATTTCCCCGAAATCCCTCTCAAAACGTGCCATCTAATCTACTTGAAAGTGATGCCCATACTACGACTGAACCAATGTAAAGCCAGTATTACGACCCCCATATCTTTCAATTCTTTATCAATATAGTAGCTAAAGTTGTTTGCAAATAAAGAATGAGCATTGTTTTCTAACTCTATGCCAACAAACAGAAAATATGCTTTTGAATATTTCAATTCAGAACTGGAGGAAAATTATACACATATAGGAAATCTCTTTGGGAAAGTTATCGCCATATATATTATCCTTCATGAAGTAAATAGAATCATTTTCTATCGAACACTGATATTGATTAAGGTGTAATTCTATTGCTTTTTCACGGAAATAGATAAGAATATAACAGAAATGAAGAAGATAACTACTTCCAATTTTTACGCCTGATCTACCGTATTCAGCAAATGAAGAATGATAAAATTCTTCACAGGGGAAATAAGGTTTCAAAAAGCAGCTATAAAAGAGAAAAAAAAACACCTCCTCTTCTATCGATGTTTTGCTTTTCCAGGATGTTCATAATATCATGAATCATCGATTGAACAATATGAACTTGAAAAGTGGCTAAGCTACATGGATATATTACTTTCCTGGTAATCTTTTCTTTTTTCGAAACCTTTGAACGTAAATTGGAAATACCAGAACTCTCTCTTAGAAAACCTGTTCTCATTAATCTTTGGATTCATTACGTCGAAGCTCTATTCAGTCTGTCTTCCTTGTTTCCTATCTCTCTCTTAAAAATTTCTGTATAAAGCAATAACTTCTAATTTTAAAAAATCACAAGAGCTAAGAAAAAGAATACGCCATTCGCTAAAATCCCCTTCCTTAAGAAAGGAAATGATTTCA
Source organism: Pachydiplax longipennis (assembly GCA_036926295.1). Classification (NCBI taxonomy): domain Eukaryota; kingdom Metazoa; phylum Arthropoda; class Insecta; order Odonata; family Libellulidae; genus Pachydiplax; species Pachydiplax longipennis. The sequence goes on from JAVFKF010000015.1 coordinate 43,486,433, forward strand.
CCTCTATTCTAAAGATTTTTGTTAACACAGTCATCAAGTAAACCTCGTGCAAGTCCTTCTCGAGATTCCATTGGCCACAAAGCTTAATTTTTCTCCTGGATTTAATCGTTCTTACTTCCTAATTATCAGAATGAGGAATGAATACATTGCGACTTCATTGTGTATCTATATTTCCTGCTTCATATTAGGAAAGAAAGAATATCGTAAATGCTTTTCATCTTTCCCCAAACCTTCCTCTTAAATGAAATTTCGTATTTGTAATCATCGAGGCGTAAAACACCTTTTAGAGGAATCTTTCCTTCAAAGATTACGATTGAACATTATAATGTCAACTCAAAGATGATTCCCCTTTTCTTATTATCCATTCCGCATACGGAATCTTTTGCATGTAAAGTACGTTATATATTAACATGGCAATACGCTTATATTTCCGTGAAAATTTACTTGAACTAAATCTCAAATTATCATTAGACTATCTCTAGATAGGAAATTTATTCTTTTTGAGAGCCAAACTGATTAACAAATTCGTAAAGAGTACATTCACAAGAGAGGAAACACTACGTTAAGTCCCTTTCTTATTATTGATGCAGAAATAAATAGAGACCCTCCTACGATTCAACTGAATAAATTTTGGTATTCGAAGTTCCGAACACTCTGTTTATCTTCAGGCAACAGAAGTGCAAAGAGCAAATCATGAGATATATGGGACGAAAAATATGGTAAAAGGGGTAAGTGTCAGGAAAGGCATGAGTAGGAGGTTATGGGAGTGGTCATGGAGGAAAGACTCGACTCCTTCCATCATGGGAAGCGGTGTATTCTGGCAGAAAAGTTAAGAGGGGAAGGGATGGTAATGGACTAAATGTGTCATTATGTATTTGTACACAGAATAGACTAGACTTAACCAACGTAATATTAGTCGTTGCGAATTAACGTGAATTTTTTTAGAACCCCCGATTATGCAGTCTTCTTGCGTTCGTGTTAACCAGATATTACGGTAATACTAACCATGGAGTGCGAGCCCATATTCATTCTTCGTAAAATAATGAAAGACAAGGATGAGATCTGGATGAAAGAAATTGTTTCCAATGTTGTTTTCCGAAAATAGTTTTCGAACTATAGTATTAAGAAAAGTTGTAACATACTTGAGGAGGAAGGTTATAGCCAACTAACAAAGCGATGTAACGATGTAAAAGGGTTGCAAAGATATACGTACTTCATTCTTATTCTGTCTGTGCCTGTCTACAGTTCTGTGTCCACAGGGCGACATTTCCATTTACATCACTTAGTGAGTTGGCTACCTCAATGAAAACCTCTTGCGGTGGTTGGTGCCACTATGTGAAGGCCTTGTTAACAAAAATGCCATGAAAGGGATGTTTCGTTAACAAGGCATGTCCTTGTTAACGAAGCATCCCTTTCATGGAGCGAAATCGACTCAGCATGGTGTTTTAGTGGTTTGAATACCTTCCCGCACCTCCTTTCCGGAGACCTTGGTTCGGGTCCCAGTTATGTCGATAAATTACGCTTCTGTTTCTGCATGGGTTTTTAAGCCACACTACATCACGTGCAAAGATTATCCTTATTCCTAGAAGAAGTAAATGTCTTCAATGTTTCAAATCCACACCAAGAGGGCGAAGAGATCTTATATTCTTCGGAGAAGAAGTTAAATAAAAAGGCTCAAACTCCGATTCTGAAGAAGCACATAACTCCGGTGACCTAGATATTGAGCTAAAAGCGATGTTTTTGCGGCCGAGTCCGCTTTTCTTCACGCTTAAACACAAATTAATTCTGCAAACTTCGCAATGAAACGATAGTAGTCTTTAAAAAGAGGAAAAGTTAGGTTTTAGGAAAATACACTTCCAGATAATTTCCTTTTTCTCAGAGGATCAGTTTCGAAATAATGACATAGCTATTTGTTTCATCCTTGGAAGAAAGATAATTCCTTCTTCAGAAAAGTTAACCGTCGAAGCCTGAAACCATTCGCAGCAAGAATTTTATTCGAATTTTTATTTTCGAACGGGGAAGCGAAATGAGTAGTAGCACACGATAGTTCAAGAAATCGTGTAAATACTTTTATGCCTTCTCACTAATTCCTATGAAAAATTTGTAAATCATATTTGTACACTATCATTAAATTCTGATATTCACCGATATTTCTTTTCACTTACAAATACATTTTTAATATTTTTATTAATTGATGTGATTCATACAATTTTCCCTAACCAAAGTCAACGTATTCTTTCCATGTCTTTGGACAAGCTTAATTATTTGAGTAGGAATTCCATCAATCTTCACCTATCGGTATATTCTTGTACCTACACTTACCAAACTATATTTTAGCATTGGTAATAAACGGAATTCTGGATACAGATACGTTCGCAAATATCAAAATTCCCAATCCGAATTTTAGGGCATGTAGTTTCTTACTACCTTATACCGAAGCATTTGAAGTACATTTACGTTTGATTTCTAATATGAATCCGCATTTTGAGTAAGTAACAGCCTCTATAAATAAATAACGTAAGTAGAGTATGGGATACTTCGGGTAGACAGCCGTACCCTCACCCCCCTGCCCCTTTTGGCGCCAGCCTCAAGTGTCCCGAAGTCCAACCCAAGTTCCCCCTCCCAAGTCCAACCCACTCACCTACGTCAGCATCCTCTTCGAACCCGGCTCTTCTGACACCGATGCTCTCTCCCCCTCCCCCAAGTGCCCCAATGATGTTCCAGAGACTAAGTCCAGAAAGAGCTCCCCCCACTCCTTTGACGTCAGGGCCCAGTAAATTAAATTTTATTTTCTGGAAAAATATATGCCACAACCCGGGTTCGAATCGCCCACACCTCCAACCATGAAACTCCAGCCATGCGCCGTAACCACTCGGCCACCACAGCTCATTAGTGCTTACTCGTTAAATGATGGTCATTAGCACTCTCATACCAACCGACGGACCCCCTTCTCATGCAAATATTCTATGTTCGAGTCGGAGACCCTCGGTTAACTTCGGAAGCTTTCGGAGACGGCGGATTTTTCAAAAAATTTTGAAAAAAAATGTTCCCCAGGCAGGGTTTGAGCCTGCTCGGCTCATCAGATACTCCGTACTGGCTACGTTTGCACATGAGGCCGGTGTCATACCCGCTCGGCTATTGGAACGTTGAGGATAGACGGGTAAAATTAACATAATACAACCTAAAAATTCTAAGAGAGACTACGTCACATCTCGTCAGTCAGCATGAAATGATACACATGGCTTCTTTTCAAGGTTAAATTTATTGATGGTCTTTAAAATATACATATATATTTATTACATTCGTTTGTACAGCTGTCTTTGCGTACAGATTTGATCCATACATCTGGATTCAAAACAAAAGTTATTATCTTTAATTATTATTCTATTTACGAAGTATTCCACTAAGACATCATTTCTTGTTGCATCCTTGCTAAAGTATTTTAGAATAGAATCTTTATTGTAACATTTTAAGTAGAGAAACATCAAACAATAATGTCCGCACACACTTGATGTAGGGCTCTGCAATGGAGAGCTGTTATACACACACTGATTTGAATTTCTCTTGATGAAGATTTGATGATAATTGATGGCTGGTGGTACGCCAAAACTATCAAAATATTCACACACGCCATTTTCATCAATGAAGAATGCTACCCAGTGTTCGCCAGGTTTGTTTTTAGAATGGGTGTTCGCAATATAAGCGCATGGTCGTTCAGCATGTATCGGAAGTGTATCTGCCGCATAAACCCCCGTATTGAAGTCCTGAAACACCCTATTCTTCGTTAGAGCGCTCCGCAGTTGTGTCGAATTCATATTCGAAAGAATCACTGTATATCGTGTTTATGAAACCAGTTGGATAAATGGTGAACGTTGGATAGTGCACACGAGAAATGTTGCGATGATGACGATGTGTTTTCTGTGGAAACACCTCGGAACTTTATCTTGAAACTTCTTTAAAGATGGACAACCACAAGAATCGAGGTCGACGACGTGTATGTTGAGGGTGTTAGACAGATATTTAGCTTTTTCATATCCTTTGACGTAAATGTTTTTATAATATCTGCAGATGTTATACAATATCCGACTCAAAACAAGGTATGATATGTGTCCATCTTCCCAGTTTATACCGTGATGGTAGGTTTCCAACCATACGTTCTGTTTCTTGGCTTTCCTTCCCAAATATTCGCTTGAAAATGGTGATGTAACTATCCAATGCTGTAGTAAGTTATTTTCACTGTCGAGGAGCGCCACTTCTTTCAAAATAAATTTCCCACCATCATCGACACAAGCTTGAAAGTCTATGAAGAGGTTATCCATGTTAACGCAGCAGAGGTCAGATCTAAACTGAATACGGTGAAAGGCTATCATTCTATTTAACCGCCAAAGTCAACCAGGACATTTCGATGACGATCGATTTCTATTATGTTATCGAATTCAGCATAGATGACGCAAGTCAAAGTCTCCGGGAGCGGATGTTCAAAACGAACATCAAGCCGAAGACTCCCCTGTCTCACCAGATTCCAATGTGAATGTAAATTGGATGATAAATCTGGTGTTAAATCAAAGGCGTTTAGACAGTATCCATGAGGATAGGCTTCCCTGGAAATAGCATTTCCTTCATTGAGAAAATGGATTCCTGTACCGCTGAACAGCGTATGGTATGCCATGACATTCAATCCGCCATTGGTGAAATCTGTTTGAAGCGGTTTAGAGGGGATTTGCTGACCGTCGATATAGAGATAAGTGAGTAATCGAGAAATATTGAAAATTGAACGGATTTCTCGTAACGTCACCATTATAAGCTGCATTTGTTACAAACCCTATGATACAGCGTTTCGGTAGCTGGCCGATGAAAATATTGTCTATAACCTTACTTTGTATCCCTGCAGAAATTGTTAGGACTTTAACTTCTACCCTCGTCAAAGGGTACTTTGCTGTGGATTTTTCTAGAGTTTTACTATGGGCAATGAGAACGCTAGGATTAATACAAACACGCCTCACCAAGAGAGTCGCATCCAATATCCTTACTTTTGCGTAAGGTGTTTCAGCCATGAGACAGAATGCATCCCTCGATCGGATCATTTTAATACGAAGTTCAACACCATTCAGTAAAAATTTATCTTGATTGAAAATATCAGAATGAATGCACCCAATCATGTCAAAGGGTCTGCTCAGCATCGTGAGATTTCTTCTCCTCGCTAACCCGGAATTATTAGCGTCCAAATTATCCATTAAGCCTGGTGAATCATCGTACCATAATGACATAGTCAAGTGCGAATTTTTAGCCGCGGGTCCGTATGAAAGTAAATTTTCGATGTATGATCTATAGGCATAAGTATTGTTAGGTGGTGAAATCAACTTTTGATTCAAGTAAACATCCACTTGCGAGAAGAGGGAATGTAAAAAGTTATTCACAGGTCCGACTTGGTTTGCCTCTACAGTTGCGGTACCGTCAGTCCTTACAATTTGGGCGACCACGTGTATCAACGTATGACCGAGATCGATATATTCATCACCAGCTCCGCTGACAACAAACTCCAAGGGTGAATCATCATTAATTGTAGAAATAGGTTTGTAATGAACCCATTGGGAATTACGAATACTTGTTTGTGTTGGCGGGATCGCGAATAGATCCAGCTCCGATTTTGCACATTCGCATGAATGAGAATGTAAGAACGACATTCTTAATCAAAAATATCTAATTCGCGTTTCACAGACTGTCTCTTTCTCGAGATATTTTTACCGCTTTTGATACTACCTCTCTTCACTTTTCTCTTAGATATCTTCTTCTTCTTCTTCCTCCGCCCTTTCTGAGGCTTCTTCCTTCTTTGAAATACTGCCGAAGAATGACGACGGTTGACGATTCAACGCTTCTTATAACCGGAACCTTTCATTAATTTGTCTATCGAATCAACTGCTTTCCTCTTTAGATTATCACCGGCTTCATCGACACGCCTCAACACCGATTCGCGGATAGGCTTGTTTTGAGCCACATCACTGAGCAAGTGGACCCCCGTGCGTAAAACCTCCTTACCGGCAGCTTTGGGTCCTCTCGAGAGTATTGGCAAAGCTGCCCTAAATATTCCACCCAAGAAACTTCCAATGCCATGTCCGCGCTGGTACTCGGCACCCCTATACACGTTCGACATTCCCATACCCGCTTGATTATTGTAATAATCCAAGTAAGGGTCGTGAAGGACCACAGACTTTTCTTTAACCATTTTAATTCGATCTCCGGAAATGAAGTTTCACGATCGACGTTCCAAACTCAAATGGGATTCGACGGCCGGTGTCGTCCCTTAAATCAATCTCTATGTTATCAAATTCTCGACGCATTAGAGGAACGTAATGGGGCGAGTCGAAACTTACTAATTTTTGTGACCCGTAAACATATTTTCTACTGTCCATGTTAACCATTCTAAGGAGTGGTGCACACGTATCCCCGATAAACTGTTGTTCTACAATGTCACACTATATTAATATTTGATTTGGAAATCCTAACAATAAATTTGCGGGGTGGTTTGAGGTACTTCCCATTGAAATTTGTAGTTTTGGATCAAACCCGAGCTGAAGGGCTAACTTTGGTGAAAAAGTCATGTACGGTTTCTTTGCCTTTCCTTCTATAATATTCATGGAATCACGACCGCCGTTGATAAAAATGTGATGGCTATTTATATCCATCACAAAAATGAAGTGAGAAGAAATTTTATCCATGCTATTTAACTCGTGTAAGACGGCCGAAACGCTTTCGTAATTCCCTGGTTTGATGCGAAACTTTTCGCTTCCACCCTGATTATTCCATACCCTTATGACATTGTTCCCATTGGTTATCGTCAGGAGGGAACAAGGATATTGGAATTCTACCACCGCAACTTCCCACTCACCGTTAAGCTCGATTCTCCGAGGCAACTGCGTCCGGAATCCGCTCGTTGTATTGTCGGGGAATGAATTCATGCTACTGTTGCTAGGCAGTGTAATATAAAACTGATCTTTCATCTCAAATTTTTAATGTACTTGATATTAACCCAAGAGTTGAAACTATCAGGGTATCCTTTCCACTTGACGAGCGCCTCTCTTCTGATTCCTCTGCCTCTATACTCAAGTATTTTATCTATTTTATAATCGCGCGTTTCAGAAACTCTCACGCGTTGAAGTTCCGGTTCATAAAATCGTGCTTCAATTTCTTCACCTCTTTGATCCTCCACAACGTAAACTACCGGTTTTCTATTTATTACACGACGTATTTTAAATATTTCCTCTGTCCAGTTGCTCTCGTATCCTTTATCAAACTTTGATTTTATTCTGGATAATCGTACCATGTCACCAACACGTAGTTTAGGTTTTGTGACTTTATCACTCACTTTACCATATAAATTTTTCCAAACTTGATAGACATTTTTCTCGGTAACCTCGGCCGGTGACATTTTAATGCTTGAATGGTAGGCATGATTGTAACCATGTAATAATTTTGGTAAAATATCTATGTATCGCCGTGTGTTATTTTCTGTAAAGTAACGCCACATCCTAGTTTTGAGAGTTCTGTTGAAACGTTCCACTATACTTGCCTTTACATCAGGATTTTGTGTCACGTAATAGTTAATTCCGTTTTGTTTGAAATACTTTTTCACTATGTTCGAGGTAAATTCACCGCCTTTATCGGTCTGTACGCTGATAGGTTTTCTTTTCTTAAATATTTTCTGGAAAGCTGATTTTACGTTTTCGCCCGTTTTTAATTTAATCGGAACAACCCATGCGTGTTTACTAAAAGTATCAATGACGGATAATAGGTACCCATAACCGTCGTTGCGGTCTTTAAGATTACGCATGTCGATGAGATCACATTGCCAAAGATCATCTATATTAGTTATAAAGTATCGATTTCTGGCAAATTTACGGCGAGCAGGTTTATGAATAGTGTAAGCGTCCAAACCTTCTAGCCATTCTCCAACTTCTTTTCTCGTATACTTCCCCTTGAGAGTTTTTATTAACGGTGTTGCACCCGAATAGCCTGCGGGGTTACTCGGTTCCAAGTAAGTTTCACTAATACTCATTATAATCGGTATTTTACCCAACTTCTCGTTTTATAAGGGGAATAACGAACTTTAACCTTTTCTGGTTGTACTCTAAGCGAGGGTTTTGATTCTTTCCATTCAGATCCCAAACCACGAATGAAGTTCCATCGTTTCTGATTTCCAATATATTCTTGATGGATGTTAAGTTCCCGCAAAGCGTTGCAAAATGCTTCCCAGCCGTCAGGACCGGTATTTTTGCGTGGTCTAATCACATCGTTGATGAGATCTGTAATGTTAGATTGTGAAATCGCTCGTCCATCAATAGTAACTACCCCTCTATCATCCCATGCGATTTTTCCACTTCTCAAGATTCTATCGTATAGGAGACGAGCCTTTCTTCTAAAAGTTTGGGGAACAGAATTTAATATTTCATCACTCTGTACAGTTTTACTCTCACCACCCATCACTAAGTTTCTGGCAACGGGTGTTTCTTCCGAAATAGACATGCCTGGAATATCCGCGATGGGTAAGTATGTCGGTTTCTTCTGCTTATCCACAAGATTCAGATATCTTAAGAGAGCCTCTCTGTACATATCCCATTTATCGTTGTCCGGTATGCTCTTGGTGTGTAATAGATTTTTCATTTCTTCATCGATACGTGAAATGTGTTCCGAATCTTGTTTATTTGGAAACCTTTCCATAACTTCGCTCGGGACCAAAATCATTTTCTTAGCATGCTCCATTATTTGATCAATCATCCGATCAAACTACTCAACGCTGCACCGATAATTACAGGAAGAAAACCACCACCTTTCTGAACAATAATGCGTCTTTTCTCTTTCCAGCACCCTCCACGCTTAATAATTTTCCGCAAGATCTTCTTGTAACGAGTTATTTTGTGTTTATGACATGATTTCAGTTGCACGTTCCCTTTTAAGACGTTATATATGCACTCACAGATTGCATGAACCAGCTTCTTATCGCAATTTTTCAATATGGCTGCTCTCTGCTCAGAATTCATTTTGCAGAGAGCCTTGAGCATATCAAGGCAGCTCTTCAGCGCTTGAGACATTGTTGAAGACTGATTGTCATATTCTAAAACACGTGTCTTTTATTCTTATTTTTCGGAACGTATACGTAAGTAAACTTATCTCCAGGGAATATGCTAGTTCTAATTCGATAATCATCAGGTGTACTCTGTTTTAAGTCAATGAACAAGTACCCATGTGGTTTTGAAGTCGCCTCTCTATAAGCGTCTTGAATGAATAAAGGATTTTCGGGGTGAATTTGTCTCGCAAGATGGAATATCTGGCTTCGATCGCGAGGATTTTTGAAACATACGATGTAGTGAGAGTTTAAGGAAATGTCTCTGCGACCCTTGCCTTGATGAAACAAATTTTGCGTAATGAAAATTACGCTCAAGTTCCAATGATGTGCACCTTTTGTAAATAAATTTACTATAGAGGAATCGATTTCCATCATCAAGTCATCGAGACATATCATACGGCGCGCTCTTGAATCTTTTGAAATTTCTGACATATCCGGGACTCCTTGATGAAATTTTATTTTAGGATTCGTTCTTAATTTAGACGGGATAGATTGAAATTCGGAATAACACCAAATTATGCTCTCAAACTTGGTGTCCACTAAAGAATCTATTGAGTTGATGAGCTTTTCCATCCACACGGACTTACCACTCATCGTCGGGCCACTAACGGTCATCGTGAAAGGAGCGCTCAGCGGAAAGGACATGATGCAAATGGATAAAGATTTCAGTACTTTTGTTATATATACTTTTTTTTATTTTCTTTCTCATGGAAATAAACCAAAGTCGTCTTCATAGTAGTTTGGATCCCCCAGCTGGTTACATATAATTTCAAAAGGCTCGTCGTCGTCGTCGTCAGATCTGAATAAGATTTAAGGGGTGTAAAGGGATGTAACTTAAAATTTCACTTTGAAAATTGAAAATTTTATTTTTTTTTAATTTTATTTCTCAAACATTTTATATAATTTTTAACAATATTTTTATTACGGTTTACAAGAGGAAGAAGGTAGAGAAACATTACAATCTTTGGATATTACAATAGTCGGACATGTGTATTAATTGGTAGTCCTCTCCTTCTCCTCCCCGCATCCATAAGTAACGACCTAGTACAGTTCTGTAAGAATAATTAATCACGATAATAACTTAATAACAACATCAACTAATTATTTAATAACAGCAAATAAAATATTTAATTATATAAATGAATAAATTAATTAATACATAAAGCAATGCATAGATAAATAAATAAATAAATACATAAAAACATTGATAAACAAATATATAAATATATATATATATATATATATATAATTATATTTATATATATATATATATAATTATATTTATATATATATAATTATATACATAAATAGATAAACAAATACAAAAAACACTGTCTACTCTTCATCTAGGAAACCAAACGGGAGGGTGTCAAACTGACCCACTCGCCGTCTTTTAGTTAATACAACTCTATATATTTTCGATTCGTCTCTTGTGACTACCACATGATCGGCCGTTCTCCTGATTTGATTTGGAATTAAAATATTTATACCATCAGTATCATTTTTGACCATCTCCCTCAGACTCTCAAAACATATCTTTTGGTTATTAGAACTGTTTATGCGAATCCCCTTCACTTTGCAAACAGTTGCTATGTTGGTCGGATCCCCATTACACGCCACTTTGTATGAGTAATTTTTAGGTCCGCTAATGAATAAAATATAAAGATAATGCTATCGGTATCCCAGTAAAGTGCACGATCACCCAATTTTTCTAGATACTCATAAAGAGTCAGACGGGCCTGAGATGTTGTATAGCATGCGATTGGGACGCATACGTTAGCGGACGGTCTGATCGCTTCTTTTCTTGCCACTATGTTCACGAAAAGGACCTCGTCAATGGGTATAATACCTTTTACCTCAACGTTTGGGTCGGTTCATAATTTTCCCAAACCTTCAAAATCTTTTATCACAGTGGTTTGTGGGAGATCCTCCCGCTGGCCAAATTTCCCCCAGAGCGAATTCAGGGCTAATTTCGAAATATAGCGGAATCCTGAGTTCAGTTCTATTTTTTCGGGATCCAATTCAACTCCCTCCCTCTCATAGAACTGCCGCACGAACTCTGCTTTTTCATTGTCTGACTTGCACTCCTCGGGCCACCCGCTTGCTTCTACTTTCAGCTTCAAAAATTTATCTATATAGCCCCCGAAGAGGCTGCCTTTATCACTGGATTTAGTAAAACATGTGGTTTTATAATGCCACACTTCGTGAATTTTTTTAAGGGTGTACCCTTTCTGGACCGCCTTCTTGATTTCATCGGATACCCAAGTTCCCACCAACATTCGCTCCTTCTCGTCTTCATGAGGGCAGCTCGACTGAACATCATCTTGGAGACAGCTCCGACATAGAGGAAACGTGAGTTTCCCCATAAATCGGTACGGATGATACAAATTTATAGGGGGTAAAATGCTACATTTTATTAGCTCTTCGCAATCCTTAAGCTGCGGGCAATCATCGCCAACATAGATCGTCGGGTGGCCAACGGGGTACTTCCCCCATTTGTTTATGTAGGGGTACAAGGAGCAGATGTCGATATAACGAATCCTTTCACAGCTTTTTGCACAGTAGTACAGCTTTCCTGCATTTGTTCGTCCTCCATAAAAACCTTCTCGAGGATTCAGCGGTTTATTTACCATCAAAGGATGGTTTTCCAGAAAACTCCTCATTTCAGGGTCCTCCTTCATCAGGTTTTGGAACTTGCATTCCCACATCTCCACCAGAAGAGAACCACTTCTAAGGAGCTCCTCACGCCGCGACATGGTGGATTCGAATCTTGTATCCATCGTCTCCGACGAGTTGTTGTAAATAGGGAAGTCCCGACCGTTAGGGAAGCAGTTCTTGCATCCGTGGTAGAAGCATCCGTAAAATTCATAGAAAGTGTCTACACCGTCATCACTGGAGATTCCATCCACTTTTCTCCCAGCAATCTTGACCTCCATCCCATTCCCGGCATGCTTAATTTGTATCCTTCTTCTTCGCTCTTCCAAAACCAACCACATTACAGCTTTATGTGACTGGTTGTCCCTCCACCTATACCCTCCCGCCGGAACTATACCGATCGTTTCCTCTTGTAAAAAATTTTTCTAAAAGGTCGCGAGGCATGCTCCCGCTATTGTAACGACCTCTTTGAAAGGGGCGACACCGGTGAGTTTCTCATAAAGAGTTGCGAACACCGTGCAGGCCCTCCTTAGGATAAGCACGTCATTTTGACAATACTGCAACATTTCAAAATTCATGTCAAAGGGCTCTTCTTTTCTTGACACGTACCATGCATCGAAGATTGATTTTCGCTCTAGGTCATCACTTCGTAGCCGAAGAATCTTTTTTCAGGGAGCATCCCCACATAATTTTTGTTATTAAGGGTGTTAAAATAATGTGGAAAATAGCCTTTTTTATGTTGACGCTTAAATTTAGGGCCTTTGGTAACTTTGTTAACGCCATTGGCAAAAAATTTAACGAGTCTATGAAGGTTATCCCCTCAAATCTCATTGACATTATTTTTGTACCCGTCATTAATATCTGGGGTATTATTTTTAACTCGCCTGTAACATATCTGAGGATGAATTGGCCGTCGTATCCCTTCAGATTATGAGCGATACATATTATTTCTTTGAAATTCCTTCTTGGTAGCATTATGTACTGAAAAAATTGTGAAACGGGATCGCGTCCATCAAAAATGTGTTCTTTTAATCCACAAATGTTGCAATTATGATTCGACTCCTCGGCTTCCCAGCATGACATGCAAGCTTGCTGCATGACGCACAATACAGGTACATGTTCATATGTGTTAGTTTCTCCGGCCAAAACCGTGTCCTGACGACACTCGAAATCAAAAAACATAAATAAAATATCATTTTTCCCCTTCCTCGCTTCTTTCATCTTCTGCATATAACAGAGATGATCACCTACATAGTGAATGTTACAAATAGAGCAGAACACCTCCCCACATTTGTGATCTGTTTTCCGACCGGCAGTTTTAAAAAATTTCCCACATGACTTGCATTTCCTTAATGTGGAACAAACAGATGAGAGCGAACTCTTCCCCCTGGCTTGAATACGGTTATTAAAACATTGTGTTCCTGAAAATTTTCGCCCACAGTCGTTGCAAAGAATCTCTTGGCTGCCCTTACAGATCTTTTTATCACCACATTTTAAACATGTTTGAACGCGTGTGCACGCGTGGTCTCTTATATTGTTGTATGGAACTCTGCATGGGATGCAATAGTAGCCACAGCTGAACGCACCGGTCAAACTAGTAATCACATTAAAGTGGTTGTCACCAAAAATAAGATCAATCCTTTTCCTTTGCATATCACCGTCACTATCAAATTCATCGAGGTGATCGGGCCCCTCAAAGATTATCTCCCGTCCTTTTCTGTCTTTATAAACGGTAATCTTCCAATCAGGAAGCCCCTCTTGGAACGCCCTCACCTCATCAATACCGCCACCGTTTGTTAGGTCAACACCGATTTTCCGACATATTTCGTAGGCCCGTCGTGTTTGGATGAATCCTACGTCTTTCACAATTCTTTTGTAGGTAGCGTCGTCGTCCTCATGCCTAGAAATGGCAAAAACGATACTACGTGCAAGACACAAATTGTCGTTGTTATTTATACATATGATAGACCTTTTTGTCTTGCAGAAATCACTGAAAGAAATTTGGTTGACTCTTGAATATCTGCCTGCTCCTATGGGCATCGCAACGTGATGGAGCGATATATTTATTAACGAATTCGTTAAAAATTCGTCGTTGCTTTGTACAACTTTCGAAACAACCGATAAAACGGTATCAGTTTTCATCTGATCGGATCTCCTAAATGAAATAGAAATCTTTTTGGCTGGATCCGCATCGTTGTAAATACTTAACCCCAAATAATCATTCTCCTTCACGTTTTTAGATCTAATATAGTTAAGGATCGAGTCCAAAACACCATAAAACCATTCTAATGGATTAGCACCGTCAGCCATGCTGTTCAGGGAAATTTTTAATTCTCTCCCAACCATATTAAAACGTTTGAAGTTTCGTTCGGTTTCGCTTAGCAATATAAAACCAGCTTGCCTTTCTTCAGCATCAGGAGATCTCAGCACTTCTTCAACGAATCCTTCCACCGTGTCGACAGCGTCCAACGACCTGCAAGTCCCGACATGATGGTCGCTGTTGATGTTGTTGTTGTTGTTGTTGCTGCTGATGCTACTGTTGATACAGGAAACTGTACCATTCTCCACCGCCTCCTCCTCAACCGCATCCTCCTCCTCCTCCACCACCGCCACCTCCTTGCGATCGTTCTGACCGGTAATCTTCCGACGTCCGCATCCGGTCTGGATCTCAAGTTCGGCATCTTCAAATTATATTAAAAATATTCTTAAATATTAGATTATCATGAAAAATTTTAAAAAGAACTTGTAAGAGAATTAGAATGATAAGATGTATTTAAAATAACGGTGTCAAAATGAATTTTCGAACTTAAATACAACATCGAACTTAAACTTACAATAACATTAAAATATTTTTAAACGTTAGATTACCATAAAAATTTTAAGAGAACGCGTACGAGAATTAAAATGATAAAATGAACTTAAAATAAAAACATGTAATTGAAGCGATTTTTAACTTAAATGCATTAACTTACCGTGAGGTTCTGAGATTGTTTCTCCATTGCCCGTGTCGTTATCATCATCATCATCATCGTCCGATAGGAAAATCACCTCTATAGATTCTTCGTCAGAATCTACGGATATTAGAAATCGGTAGAATATACAATACACAATTGATGCTCTCTAAATTATAAATTATAAATATAATAGCAACATTTATTGTTCATCAGCTTACCTCTTTCTAAAGGGCCGTCGCCACTGCCACCACCTTGAATGCCTCTGTTGGTAGCCGTCGGAGTACTAACGGGCGAAGACCTGGCATCTATTTGAAATATAATATAAATTTTAGTTCAATTACACACCCGATACATTCAAAAAGCATTGTGATCACTGAAATCGTTATTAGAAAACAGTCGCTTACCATCGATATTTAAATCCCACCCGTCCAAGTCGGAAAACAATCGAGCTGCCGCGTTAATTTCGCTGCGAATCATCTTCGTCCTTCGCCACTCCGCAGCTTGTTCTTCGGCTTTCCTCTTCCTATCTTCCCGCGCTTTGTGCAGCCGGGATTCGAGGATGGTCTCCATCGCAGTATACCTTGAAATAGCTCGCGATATCCCTGCCACGGGTGTTTCATCCTTCGCCAAACGATCCAGCACCTCCTCAATCAATCTATGCACTGATTCCATTGCCACCAAATCACAAAATCAGTGCAATCAATCAACAACCAAGTACCAACAAGCCAAGTGCCGCTGGAAATCGATGAAAATCGCCAAGGATAATCGTTGAAAAAAATCGCACAACAAACACCACTGAAGACCACTGCAGAAAAGCCCCGAACCCTTCAAATACACCTTCTTATATTCAGCCTAGACCCTTACACCCAATCCATTAGGTGCATTTCCATTGACTAAAGTAAAATTATTTTGACCAATACTCATCCTGGAAACAATACTCACACCACCAAGAGAAAGTCCACTTGCTTTCCTCAAAAGTGTGAACGTTCTTAGATAATACAATACATTCTTCAATATTTCGTAAGCCCAACACATCTATTTTGCGAGTGATTGGCGGCAGTAAGTCGGTGGTAGACAAAGCTCAGAGCAATGCAGCGCCCTTTAGGGAGATGCGACCATTAGGGTGCTGCGGTCATTTGGGGTGTTGCGGTCATCAGGTTGCTGAAATATTTCGGACAATGACCGGTGAAAGCAACCTTCGCCCGAGAAAGGATAAGTCGTATTCCAATGGTTGTGGCGTTAAACGATTCAAATACACGAGACTTTTCTCGAAATCGTAATGTGTGTGTAAAAGGTTTCTATTCTTGTGATTTCAAAAGGGATGGTAATGACCTTTCCATTGGTGACATCGAGGCGAGCGTGTACCAACAGATAATCATTGTGAAAGCGGTGGCCCAATGGTCCTGGAGCGTGGGAGCATAATTTTAGAGCTTTCACCGATTTTCATTTTGCACTCGAAATGTACATATTACATTTGATTGGACACTGAAGCTATATATTTTTAATTCTCTCTCGTCGTGAATATAATCAAATTCTGTACGTTTTTCATTTTGCTCTGAAATAACGATGGGAGTCCAAAATCATTTCTCCTCTTAGGGCTTAAATGCATACCCTTGGGGTGTAATTAACGGAACGGTAACACGAAGTTCTAAATTTAACGTCTTCGGTGAAAGGTGTAACTACAAGTTCAAAACTTAAGTTACCACTATCAACCCTCACATTTGGTTCTTGGTCGTCGAGCGGTCAACATCGATAGTGGATAATGTCTGGTGTTAAAAGGTATTCGCCGTATACAACAATGCGCAAGAAGGTCAGCAAAGACGATAGATCTCCTTATGTATCATCGAGGAAGCAGAACAGGGATTCGAAAAAAGAAGAGAAATACACGCGACCGCTGAAATGGAAGAAATTCTACAGGTGTGATGAAGATTCAACATCACCTCACCATTATGCGGCTGGAGGTGAAAATCATCAAGTGGCGACCGCATGCAGTAGATTCGGAAGTGTTAAAGGAAACATCTTACCATCAGAACGTTGTAATCTAGTGCTGAGCAGATGTTACAACATAAATAAATCCGGATCGAAGAAAGTTTTAGTTGGTTTGAATGTTGAAAATAATTTTCAAACAACAATTTTCATCGCTAAAAATGGTAATTTCGGTGTTAACTTTAGTGAAAAGGTGTGGTATCTTTTTACCAATCAGTTCAGCGATTCAATTAACTCGTACTTTCAAAGTGAAGCTGAACTAACTACAGATTTTATTCAAATCGCCGACGATGTCAAAATAAGTTTCTTAAATCTGTATGGTGAAAAAATAATCAATTTTGTGAAATGTGATCAATATAGCGTTCTTTTAGGACGCGAATCTTGGAATGGGCTTTTAAACTTAAGGAAATGTGTCGAAGATTCTGTTGACGAGTGTAATATTTGGCATGACTACGTGCATACCGTTGTCTCCAAAACTACAGAGCAAATAAAACTCTATGTAACTTCGGTATGTAGGAACTGTGCATATGCAAGTGTAGACGGAACTCATGAGTGTGCCAATTCGAGAGAGAGCATCGGTGTCAGAAGAGCCGGGTTCGAAGAGGATGCTGACGTAGGTGAGTGGGTTGGACTTGGGAGGGGGAACTTGGGTTGGACTTCGGGACACTTGAGGCTGGCGCCAAAAGGGGCAGGGGGGTGAGGGTACGGCTGTCTACCCGAAGTATCCCATACTCTACTAACGTACTTGCAACTTTTAAATTTATCTTTATATTATCTCAAGACAGAATGTGGTTTTGCGAGTCCTATGAACATACCAACACTGCAATTCTAATGCAATTTTAAGTTTTTTACTCCTGAAACTAATTTAACGAACGTGATCAAAATACGGAAACAGTTCATGTGATATTTTTCGAACTAATATTTAAGCATTTTTTTAAATTACATTCTTTTAAAGTCAACTAGATATACTCGTATAATAATTATTGTTTTCTACGTTCAACACCCGATCTTTATTTTTATAAACCGTTCCTTCCTGAAGTCAGTGTGTACTCCTCTGTAGGAATTTGTAAAGTTACTGCATCATATATATCTTATTTACCAGTTTTATAAGCACATGTAAACCTTCTGCATTGTCGTATAAACGCCCTCTTTCGTTGTGAGGAGTTCTATTCCACAAAACTTTTCTGAAAGGTAAGAAACATCGCGTGGGCCACATGTTGATGCAGGCGATGCAAAAGGCTCACAAGCTAAGATGAGCCCTTTTCCTGTGAATCACAAGCCATCTATGAATATGTTATGCCAAGTATCACGAGTAAACAGAAATCTATAGGGGAGCATCGAAAGGATAGAGGTTCAGAAGAGATATTACCATTACAAAGGGGCTCTGTGAAATCAGACGGACTGTGTGGGAGGTTTTGAAGGATAACATGTTACAATGAGGTAATTTAGCTTACCGGAAAACATCAAAAGTATCCTTATTTCCTTGTTGTGCATCACGGGTTGGATTTCCCGTCGATGCGTTCGACGTAAAATTTATTCGACTAAAAAAATAGGCTCGACATGGTTATAATGTAGGTGTTCCCTAAGATCGGGGAATGATGCTGGATAGAGAAAAAGGCTCTCAGAAAGCGGAAAAGAGACAGAGTGAAGAGGAATAAGAGAAGCACTTCAATGGCGGAGATGTGACCGGAGTGCGACGTAGCAGATGCGCTGAAAGCGATCAAAGAAGCAGGAAAGGAAGGATGTAATGTCGGGGAGAATATGCCTTTCTCGACCAGAACTATTTTTCTTGGGAGCACAAAAGGATTCTTTAAAGATACCCTCTTATGCACGCCTTCGCAAAAAGAGACTTTGAAGGAGTAGAAATGAAGGAAAAAGGACATCTGAAAGCCCGTTATGAAAGAAGAGATTTTCTCTTAGCGAGCATAGGTGACGTGGGATTCGATCAGAGTAAAAGTCTATCGCTAGTGAATAATAGCTGAAGTACCCGAAGTGCTGAGAGTAGCTCTCCTAGGAATATCTTTCTGTATTCTTCATCCTCTCTGAGGAAAGAAATAAGAATGTAACTTCAAATCGATGAAAGAGGGTTAGAATAGAAATTACTGGTTTAATCATGTCCCGAGAAGGTAGTTACATCTCCAACAATTTAATTTAACGCTTGTATTACATTTTAAAATTTACATGGTAGCGTTGGACATTCAGAATGAAATTTCCTAGAGTTGTTAAGTTTTCCTTAACTATTCCAATTTAGCTTTCATTTCTAAGGTAGTCAACCTATGCACTTTTATACTGAGCTTTATTTACTCCGATGTACGCTGTGTTTGTGACTTATGCAAATGTCTATCGTAATAATTTCTCTAATATTTTATATATGTATATATATCTATTTTATATATTTAATTTCCTTGACATGGGCAACAGGGGTAAAATAAAAAACTATTTATAGCGCTATATATTCTATTAGATCGAATTCGTTTCTTTTCAAAACAGTCATGTTGTTATTCATATATTTTCAGGCAAGTGATAATCATTTTGAAATATATAAAACGCCATCCTAATTAGTGGAATTCTCCATTTCAGGTGTAAAGAATGTGCGACACTTTTAAATCGATTTAAGTATCTAATATTTTTATTTGCTTTCATCGTAAGCACAAGTAAAGTACAAATATGTAAGCCCTACGATACTTTTCATGTGTTATAAAAAATCATGAGAAAGCAGGCGGTACTTATCATATAAGTGAAAGGCTTCATCAATTACGCCTACTACTCAATCCAATTGGATATAATCACCCATTGGTACACCCATGCCCATGGGACCTATGGGTCGACACTCTGGACTCTACATCCGAATTTAAAATCATCACACTGCACTGCAAACGAAGAGCATCTCTGCACGGTCTACTCAAGCTCTCCCCCAAGACTCACAGGGCAACTTAGTTGAACAGGCTTTCAAAAGCCAATCATCTCATCGGCATCCGTGCCATACTCTCATGAGGATAGACGATGCCCGTCGACCTTGATTCCCTCGCTTCCCTGGATACCGAACCTCATGGTATTCGCCATTAATTCTCTCCCAGTGGGCTCATATCCGCAGCTGCTCGCTACACTTTGAACATTGAAACTCCGTTTAGCCAATACCCCAAGGACCAGCCGCAACCAGTGTATCCAGCGAAGAACTAGGAAGCATTCCTCCTAGCGCAGAAAATTTTATTTCCAAGGTTCACGTGAACTTAATTTGGCTCTCATTTGTTCTTAAATATAAAACACGTGCTACTTACATTTACTATAAATATTATTAGTATGTGTATATGTATAAGTAACAGTATTATTTATAAGTAACAGTATTATTTATTATTATCAATAAAAGTTGGGCTAAAAATTTCCCATGCATTCGAAATGAAATCTCCAGCATACTTCCTTATTCCTTAGGATTCAATAAAATATATTTTTCCATAGTCTCTTACGGGACTCGAGGATTATTTTTTTTCCTAAAATTAAGTTAGCTTATTCATCAATCTTGGACTGTTTTCATTGGAAATCACTTGAATTGTGAAATCTTTCGTATGGATAAATTTGTAGATCCTTAATGGTTTTGCTTCCCAATAAAAGTTGGGCTAAAAATCTCCTATTCACGCAAGACGCAAATCCCAAGTACAATTCCTTATTCCTTAGAATTTAATAAAGTATTTCTGATAATTATCTCCTATAGCACTCCAGGGTTATTCTTTCTTAACACTGGGTTTGCTAATTCATCAATTCGTAAACTATTTTTTACTGCAATTCAGTTGAATTGTGAAATCTTTCGTATAAATACAAAATTATAGTTCTTTAATGGTTTGCCTCTCCCGAATTCCCAAAACGAAATGAAAAACAATGGAGTAACTAAAAACTTGCTTCCTTGAGATACTAAGCATAAAAAGAAAACGAAGTGACTAAAGCATATCTCTACAGTAGATCAAGTTTTCTTGTAAACCATATTTAGTATTTGAATGTAGTTTACCATACAACAGGAAAATTCGAATCCTTCTCTTTCACGATCTGACTATATTGAATCGAATTTTTTCAGATAAAACAACAAAAACCTAACAGCGAGGATTTTGATGCTTTACGAACTACTGGGAAAGCACTAAATTAATTCTGAATTCTTTATTCTAGATAAGTCTCCCCTCGATGACCCTTTCAAATGTTTATTTTCAGTTCCTTACACTATTCGTACCTCATCGTCATTCCAGTTCCTTTACCAAACACTAAAATTCATCTCAATTTATGTGGGACGCTCTTTCTACAAAGAAATTCGACGTTTTCTTCATTTAAGAGAGTTTTAAACGAGCAGCATAAATTATAAAGCAAGCAAAGAGAACTACGTTTGTTATAAACCACTTTTGGCTCTATTTGTTACTACACTTGTTGACAAGATCGGTTAAATCTTTACGGTAATGGAATAATTTAAAAGCTATTATAGCCTCAGCCCTTAGAGTCTCTCGACTTTTCACGTTTTCGTAACTCGTTATATTAAAAGGCAAAGTCGTAAATACGTTGTATTTTCGAGATTTAATTCTCTCTGAGGTACCGGAAATTATAAAAGAGTTTTTAAATCATACCAAACAAAAATTTTTGCATCAGTTATCTTATTCTAATCTTGGTAAATGGATAAAACTTCAAGTGGATATTTTTATTTTCACTTGGCTCCGAGAACTCACTGTTCTCTCTCTATTTCGATACTCGATATTCTCTCTCGGCTATTTCAAGTACCAAGGTCAGAGGAAGTCTTCAACATTTCTGTGACTTAACTACAAAAGCTCCATCATAGGTTATCTAGTAATAACATGATTGAAGAGTGCCTATACTTTGATAGTCGAGTATTTAGAATAAGTTAAGATGAAAAAAGAATGATAATGATTGGCGTCTTTATTCGGGCGAGACTGAAGCGAAAAAGACTTCTTTTTTCCAGTCTATCGCCTTTATGTATCTGAAAATATTTAGCTAGCGATAATAAAGCTCCGAGAATAAAAGTGCTCGGTGAGCATAAAATCCTAACTCGACACTTAAGAAAAAAATACGTCACTCCAGGAAAAATCCCAAGTAAACGGATGTGTGAAAACCCCGCGAAACTTCAAGCATGAAGATATCTCCTTGTTTACGAAGATAGTTGCAAATTTAAAGATTTTCTGTGGAAATACGAATTTTGCGTTCCTTTTCGGATTGTGGTACCTTTCCACTTAAGTGAGCTTACTCATATCAAAGTTGGTTTAGCAAAAAGAACAAGTAATGAAATTTAAGAAAGGAAAGGAAACCGAAAAAGTCTGACGTAGCCAACAGTCCTACAGGGTGTCTGCTTTTACGCAGCGTTTCTTAATTTAATTTCTACCTGGAACCCCTGCTGCCAGAAAGAAAATTCGCGAAACTCCGAGTATTAATTTTATTTAAAGATGAAAATTAAAGCAGGGATGAAGGAAGAAGTTGAGAAAAATTTTTTCTAACATTTTCCATTATTGTTGCTTTGTTGTGTTTTTGTCTATGAATTATTAATATAATAATATAATATATTTATAATTATTATTATTAATAATGAACACAACAAAATTCTGTTTAGTTCAACTTTTTCATGTTTTAGCCCTTTTCGTTTGAAATTGAATTCGAATGAATTCGTCATTATAGCATTCTGAAAACGATTTCGAATTTGCATTTCTGTCTCTTGAATATCTCTTTCAGACGATGCACGAGACCAAATATTTCTGTGGATAAGCTGCTCAAAACAATGGAGTGATTATTGAATTGATAAGTGAACTTTTTAATTTTCGCCGTAACCAGTGGCTGTAACGCAATTGGAGGAATCAACCGCACAAGTGAGAGATTCGGGATCGAGTACCAGCTACGACGATTAGCAAATGTCACAGAGTGGGTTAAAAGATGATCCAGGAAACTATAGACCCATCTCATAAACTTCGCTATCAGGAAAAGTTATGGAACATATCGTTGTCAGCTCGCTCATGAGATTTTTAGATACTAACCGTTTCCTCAGTAAGAACCAACACGGTTTCAGAAAGTCGCGATCGTGCGAAACACAACTTGCGCTATTCGTTCACGACATCTTAAAGTCTGCCGAGAGTAGAAAGCAAGTAGACGCAATTTTCCTCGATTTTATGAAGGCTTTCGACAGAGTCCCCCACTGTAAGTTAATTTACAAATTAAAATTAGCGGGAATTAATAAAGAAGTAAGAGACAAGGGTTCTCCAAGCGCCGAACGCGGCGACCATCTAAGGGCGATTCCCGGGAAACGGATAATCGTTTAGCGGTCACCAATTATTCAGAATCCCTAATGCGCATTTCGAAAGCAAAGCTTTCATGATCACAGGGGGTCCAATGCTGAATGAGAAGAAAGAGTGGAGTGTGAGGTATATGTACCTGTTTGTCGTGGGAGGGGGTTTTATGGGGGTGGGGTTTTTTCTGGGGTTTGTGACGTACGTGTGGAAGGTGTGTGGCGAAGAGCGATGGGGTGGGGTTTTTTCCTAGTGATGTACGGGACGGAGGTGGGGAACGGAAATTCCGGGATTAGGGTCTTTTAAGAAGCGGTGTTCAAAAGAGAGTATAATGAAGAAATTGGGATAGGCCCATCGTCTGCATTCATGAGTTTCCCTTTCTTTTGATGTATGAAAATGATTCATAAGCTTTTTCTCTCTTCTAGCAATAAAGAAGTAATTGACTGGGTTAAGGACTTTCTTTACGAACGGGAACAACAAGTAGTACTTGATGGCGTTATTTCGAACAGAGTCAAAGTTACCTCAGGTGTACCTCAGGGAAGCGTAATTGGTCCTCTTCTTTTCCTAATATATATTAATGACTTGAGTGAAGAGATAGATAGCAATGTTAGGATATTCGCGGATGACTCGGTCTTATATAGAGAAATATCTAACGATGACGATCGTATTTCTCTATCTAATGATTTAATAACAGTTCAAAAGTGGTGCGAAAAATGGGAACTAGATCTCAATGTGAGTAAATGCTCCGTAGTTAATTTCTTCGAAAAGAAAGAATTGCGTCATAATTACCCATACGTAATAAATGGATTAGTCATAAATGTAGCAGAATCAGTTGAGTATCTTGGGGTAACTCTAACCAATAATTTAAATTGGAGCACTCACATTCGTAAAATCTGCGGTAAAGCTAGTAAAAAGCTCGGCTTCATAAAGCGTACTGTCGGTAGATGCGATGAGAAAGTTAGAGAGCGATGTTATTTCTCCTTGGTCAGGCCCCATCTCGAATACGCGGCAAGTATATGGGACCCAGCGGATGAAACGGGTACCCGCGAACTTGAGAAAATTCAACGCAAAACGATACGTTTCGTTAAAAAATGCTACGAGAAAAAGGTAAGCGTCACGAAGATGCTCTCAGATACAGGTTGGGCATCATTGAAAGAAAGGCGGTTAGAAGCTAGGTTGCGACTCCTTAATAAATTTAGAGAAAGCACGTTTTCCCATGACGTAGTTGATATTATGCGACCCCCCTGTTACTTCGGCCGATCCGACAATGAGAGCAAAATAAGAGAAATAGACGCTAGAACTAGTCGATTTAAGAACTCATTCTTTCCGCGAACAATACGCGATAGTAATAGGCTAAAAAAGTAGCTCAATCGATTGGTGTTTACACCCCCTGCCACACGCCGAAAGGCGGCTTGCAGGGTATTCATGTAGATGTAGATGTAGACGGAGTTTTCCCTTATATTTCTTCCTCTAAAATCAAGCATGTTACCATGACTACCTCAATGAAATTTAAGTAATAGAGAATATTGTTATAGAGAATAAAAAGAATACCTCCGGTATTTTGGAGATCTCGTATAATAGTTTTCTTTAGAGTTTATCTTTGGAAGTATAAGAATACCGAATGACCTTATGATTTATATATCCAAACAGTTCAGAATAAACACGCATAAAGGATTGATGCGGAATGGGAATATTTTATGTGCAAATCCTCAGCGAAAAAATAAAAATTTTATTGAAAAGAGGATAGAAGAAGGATAGAGAGAATATTCTACGGAGTGTTTTGAGAATGGGAAAGAGCAAACACTCCAAGGGGCGTGTTCAAGAGGATTGCCAGAGCTGCTTCGATGTATACAAAGTGGTTCGAAGCGAAGAAGCTCTACGAAAAAGGAACGAGATACGAAGAACGTGTTGCAAAGCCTAGGTCTTAAGAAATAGATTGATGCGATAACATAAATAATTTTATAAACAATGAAATATTGAGAATGGAAATATCATTACATCACCGACAATCGAAGATTTTTAATTAAACGTATTTTTATTTGGTAGGTAAGATTCACAGTTGGCAGCAGGTCAATAATGAAAGAATACCTTGTAAGGTGCAGTGAATTCTAAGCATTTCTATACAGTGAATAATATCTTTATCTTGATGTAGAGCGAAACATTGCAAATAATTCATTCCAATCACCCGATAGGTGACTTTCTGACACGATTTGATGACAGTGATAAAGTAGTTCCATGAGGCTAATCTAATCACACAAATCACAAGTGATTATGTACTTCCATTTGCAGATCATACACTTTAACTTTCATACATGTAGTAAATGAGTTACTTATTAATGAAAAGGCTCTATACGTACACAGCATAAATTACGGGTTTCGCATTTTCATGACGCTAAGAATTATAGCTCAGCAATTTACCTACTCATTTTTGATTCTTCAATTAATTATCATTCATTGCTCGATATTTGATGAATATTGAAAAAAAATAAGAATCTCTAGTGTAGAATGTGAATTTACAATGGATTTACAATATCTTCACAAGTTATTCTTCCTCGAATCATTGTCATACATAAACATTTATACGATGATATTTAGCAAAAGAATAAGGAAAGCGATTATTTAATTAAATAATTCAAAAGCAACATATTTATTTAAAATGTGATATTACATTCAATGGCAAAGGCAGGAATGCATACTTTTTCACGACACAATTGGTATGTCAATTAAAAATTGAAGCATTTACCAGTATATGGTCTTCAAGTGTAAATAGCATTATCGTCCAACAATTCGGATTCATACATTAAAAACTAAATTTTTCGGCTTCAAACGAATATATATATATATATATATATATATATATATATATATATATATATATATATATATATATATGTAACATTATCCTGTCAGTAGTTAGTTTGGGATCAAAATAACTTCAGCAAATCACTGGAGATTGAAGTTTCTCCGGAAACTGAAGGTCTATATCCCATTTTATTCTCTTTTCTGAGCCTATACAGGGAGAATTATGTGAAAGCTTATCAACCTGACTGCTTAGGGGAAATGAATAATTTTAAGGAATACTACCATGATTTTCTCGTATTACTCAGAGTCACATTTCCTTAAAATATTAAATATTTTATGAAACCACAGTGACGGCAGTAAAATATAAGGAAGGGTAAGACTGCACATCCGTAAGAGAATGAGGAATAAGGGCGCTCTCGAGACGCCAAGGAATCTTACGGGTTCAGATGAACTTGAAAAACGGTCGAGCACATAGGAAAAGGTAAACGACGGAAACCTGGGAAATATAAAATGAGGGACACGGAATGAGAGGGAGAGATTCCTTCGAATAAAGTGCGGGAAGATCTTTTCCTCTGAGTGGATTCCTTAAGGATATCGCGCGGAAGTAGAGGGACTCAGTAAAAGGGATGGCTTAGGGATAAGTCCTGAGGGAGTGTAAGGATGTTATGGCCTATAGCTGGGATGGAGTTAAGGGAAGAGAGGGGTAGGGATTGATAGGCGGAGAAAGAAATGACGGCATTCCAGACACAGAGAGTAGGGGAGGTTAGAAATCGACGCCTCTCTCCAGGGTTGACGAGTGGAGAAGGAAACAGGCACAAAATGAAAAAGCTTAGAGGATATATTTATTTGGGGTGAATTCCATACGAGATTGGAGGTGTGAGACCTTTCACCAGTTGAGGAGAAAGGATGTGAGAGAGGCACTGCTCATCCGGAAAGGACTCCAGCCCTAAACACTTACCCTTTCTCGCAGTCTGATCCTCTCCAATGGATTCTGCACGTTTTTTGCGTTCTCACCCCTTTTGTCTCAGTTCCGATTGAAATGAAGCCGCCTTTTTGTTTCCTCTTTTATAAGTAGTTGTAAGCATATAGGTAGAAGCTTTATTTCACCAGAGGAGGAAAAATATCAAGGTGACTTCCAACATAACACTTAAATTCTTCGGAATTCCTACCGAAATTAAAATTTTATTTTCTTGCGTATTTAGTTGAAATGAATAACGCATTTATCTTCTCATGAAAATACGAGAGAATCATATAAGATTAGCCGGCAATCAATTTCTCTCACACTCAAGTCGTTAGCCAACCACAGTGATGCATTATCTTTTCTTGTGAAGAGGCCGGAGATACTTTTCAAGCTTGCGAACATCAAAGTATAGTATATATCGTAAATACAAAAAATACCGAACCAATTTGAATAATTTGTTTAATTTACAGACATATATAAACATAATAAAAGTAAATTTCTATCTATATCTAAGAAATAATAATTTTTAGGTTTCTTTATTTCACTAAGAAATAATTTTGATGCTCTGGAGAAAAACTTATCTTAAGGAAAACTTTTAAAGTAAATTGGCACATAAGGATATGCAAATAGGAAAATTTTCAAAGAGAAAAGGATATGAAAATAATCTGAGGGAACCGGAAAAAGATATCTGGGTTGACTTATTTTTATACCCAGGTTCAAGGAACCAAGATAAAAATAGTTTCTTCCCTCATTCTAGTGTGATAATTAAATCGCTCTAACTAAATTTTCCGTAAAAAATGCGATTTAAGAATTATTTTTATCCATCGACTGATTTCTTTAATTTCATTTAATAATCTTCACCGGCGAAAGATCCCTGTGAGCAAATGTAACTGATATCAAATAATCAAGCATAATAAGCTGCTTTCTGAGTGATTTCAGAACAGCCTTTATTTGAAAGATACTTATAAAAATTTAGATTCCCTTCTTTAAACTTGCAAAGCAGCTCATCATGACATTGAAGTACGGTGAGTTCCAGCTGTTAACTTGAATCGGCATCTTTGCAGGAGGCTTGGAAGGGATTTGCAAAACATTTTCTCACGTTTTCCTCTCTTTTTGTCTCCCCAAACCATTCCTTGAACAACTTTTTATATTCTGTATATAACGTACTTAAAGCTATTTATGTAGGATTTCTTAAAACTTTCTTGACATCTAGATAAGTGAATAGAAGACATACAAGGACTTTTCGTAATAATTTATAGAACACTTTTCATTATATAATTTTACCCCATGATATACAAAAGGAAACAACTCTAGATATTTGGACCTTTATCTAGATATACCCATTGGTAATTTGCATTGATATCTTTAGTAACGTGATAAGTTTGGGGATGGCATTTAGATGGCGGAGAACGCTCATGTTCGAGATGGATCTCGGATATCAAGCGGCTATCAATAGAAAAAGATTTTATAAAAGAATAGTTTTACTTAATTCTCCGAAGATAAGTTAAATGGAATAATTTCTCCAAAAATACATGAAAACAGAATTGCTAATTCGGTGCAGATAGGCTTAAGTTTAAGAATAATAACTCAACGCAGAATTCTTAAAACTAGAAGCCTAGAACATGATGATTCGTTTCGGCGTATAGCGCAACTCAGCAGTATTTGTATGGAATATGCTAGAATGATATCGTGAGGAGGAATGAAAACAGAGGAGTGAGTCTTTGTATCCGTGGCAGAACAGATTGCGTGCGATGCCGAATTCGTATGCAATTCTTAGAGGCAACTCTTTGATGACTCTACTATCAAAGGGATCCCAGACTCATAGTATGAAGATAGGATTCATATATGTTTCTAAAACATTATTTCAAACTTCAGCAGAATAAAGGTCACGGGGT
Organism: Pachydiplax longipennis; assembly: GCA_036926295.1. Taxonomy (NCBI): domain Eukaryota; kingdom Metazoa; phylum Arthropoda; class Insecta; order Odonata; family Libellulidae; genus Pachydiplax; species Pachydiplax longipennis. Next base: position 43,515,067 of record JAVFKF010000015.1, read on the forward strand.
GATTCCTCGAATCCTCTGGCGAATCATGTTAATGTACAATATTCTAAAGCGTGGGCTAACAAACCATTTCATAATCCTCATAATTCATTCGAAATTCTCCCATTAAATGAATTATACCATGATACTATCCACTGATGAAATTATTCTTCCACAATTTTGACGTAGTGATTTTAGCTTTACTCTCGCAACATTTTTTGACCTCAAACTCTTGAATAGACGGGTATGAATTTGTGTCTCGAATGAGATATATAAACCTTTCATGCGAACCTAGCCGAAGATGCTGAGCTGCTTTCGTACAAAAGAGATGTCAGAAGCATGTATAGGCCGTACTCCGTTGCGCACGTACTGCTTCTTCATGCGATCAATCGAACATATTTCGTACGAATACGTAGAAACGCATTGCTTGAGGCGAGAAAATTATGGCAAGGGTAGTTTATATTTTCAACTTTTTCAGAGTTCTTAAGTAGGAAACCTCTGAAGTTGGAATAATTGGAAATATCACATCAGGATTGCGAATTTAACTGTTTCATTTGCGTAATAGTTAATTAAAAATATGGAATACTACAAGGATTCACAGCGTAATCGGGAATATATGTGCGAAGGGAGAATATTACAGCAATGATTAGAAAATGATAAAAATTGTGGCTGCTAATGCAGTTGCGAATCTTTCCTAATAATAAAATAATGCTTTTTCGTTTTCCACTGAAGAATTTCAATCAATGTTTATTTTTATTAACTACATTCAGGCGCGTACCCAGGATTTTCGCTTGGGGGCTCAACTAAAGGATTTTCAGTAAAAATATATTAAAAATGTCACAAAATGAGTTGGCAGACGAACCTAATAATTCTTACGATAAAAATGAGGTACGAAAACTTTAACTGTAACTATCATAATACCTACTGTACATACTAAAACGACTTATCATATGAATAAGGACCTTAAGAACACATGGAATACTTGTAGAATCTTGAGAGAGGTTGGAATACAAATACACAGAATCATTTTTTTTCTATTCAATGAAAACAAAATGAAAAATGACTGCTGATGGATAAAAGATTAATATCCATTCATCTAGCACTATACAAAGAAATGGTTGCATCACACTGGTACGCCTTCTGTTTGCTTGAAAAGGAAACGAAAATATAAAGAGGAAGTAAGAAATAAAAGGGAAAGTAAAGGAAATCGAAAGACGGAATATAAAAGCGGAGGAAATGAGAGAGTATATCCTGAAAGGGAAAGAATCGCTAAGGGAAATGATGGTAGGATTGAACTTGGGGACAATTCTCTGAGATTGGCAATGACAAGGTTTTATAGGTAATGTTAACAGAGACAAAGTGAGGAGATATCCCTTGGGAGGATCTTCATCCAGGACATCCATTTTATGGATAGAAACCAAATGTATACCTTTTATGCATATTTGGGTCAAATGGTATATGTTTTCATTTTAAAAATATATTCAGACTCTTATGATTGTATACTATCGTCTGAATGATTTTTCCGAATATATGTAGTAGTGAAAAAATCAACCTAAATTTCCCGTTTTTAATTAATATGAGAATTTTATTTTACTGAATGAAAAGATTTATTTCCTCTAGAATCATACGAGGTCCTCAAGGGACATTCGAAATTGGAAGTGAGTTCGCGAGTTCGCCATTAGTGATAGAGGACCCGGGATCGATTTCCTGTTGGAGCCCATGTGACCTCAGCTGTCGCAACAGTTTAAGTTACTACTAATACAAGGCCTCAAACTACGAATTTAGCGATCGTTTAACTTCATGCAATAGGAATCCAGTACGTTTTAATTCTCGAACAGTCGTAATTTTTACTCAGAATTCAGCGACAGTTTCCCTCTTCGAGTAAATGAAACGGTTAGCCAAAGTACGATTTGAGTAATAAGGATCAAATATCAATGTGATTCATGTGAATGAAATGAATTCTATGTAAAATTGTTGAAATATAGGAAAACTAACGTTAAAATTTTAATTTTGAGAGTTCAAGATGATATTTAATAAATATCACTACAAATTAAGCCCATCCGTAGCTCTTTCGGGGGATTTGCTATGCAATCTGATTGCAATAGTACCAAAAGTATGGTATAGTAATCTGTTCCTACAATAAAGGATAGGGATAGAAAAATTCCGTTTTATGTTGGGTTTGCTTAAAGCTCTGTAAATGCATCTGACTTCACACAAACGAAATTTCCCAAGCTTGTGAAATGAACGAGAAGCAAAAGCTAGAAGAGACTACTACTGTATAAAATGAGTAAATATTTATGATCATACGAGATGGTAGAATTCATAACTCTTACTTTCTGTGATCAATTAAAATATCATTACAAAATTATTTTTATTTTCCATAAAGAAGGTAAACATCCCTTCATTTATTGAGCTTTTACTCACTTTATCCACTTCTGGGAATGACATTTGGCTTGATCAAAGGGTTTTGAAGAAGTTAGTACCTCCGTCAGTTCCTTCCTTGCATAAAAGGCTCCCGTCATGAGCATGAGAGAAGCCTTTACATTCCAAGCATTGTATGCTTTCCCACATTCGATATGACAGATCTCTGGAGGGAAATTCTAAAGGAATTTTCCGAAATGCTAAGTAAGACGCTCTTCAGAAATATCAACTACATTAATAGCTGAAACTCACACTTCAGACTGATAGCCAAATCGCCTGTGAATAACATTTCCACTTTATGCATTTACAATACGACATATCAATACCTTAAGCTTTTGATACGTGACCTTTTCAATCGTAACTTCAACCACAGGAGGAGTATTGTAAAGCTTCGTGTGATCACGGAAGAGATATAACTCAATCACACTATCTTCTGAAATAGAAAGATCATTTTCTCTTATTTAGGAGAAAGTTCTTCTTTATCGAAGGAAAACTATTACGAAGCTCAGTAGGCTAAGTAATAATGAAATTAAATGTGTATCGAGGATTCACTACAATAAAAAGGTCACTTCACGACCACGACCATACCATATACATTTTCTCTCATATAAAATGATTTAAAAATGACAGTTAATAGTAGAAGTTACATTAAAAATGAAAGTTGATAAATTCAAAACCTAGAAAAAATTATAGTTGTATAAAATTATAGAATTGTTTTTCTGCAAATTACTTAAATCAGGATTTCTGTCCGAAAGGTCTTCAGTCTGAATGATAGTTTTAACCTCATATCTACAAAAATTCTTTGGAGAGGGAACTATACATGATGGAAAGTGAGCCTGTTAGTCTTTGCTTTCTCTGCTGACAAGTGAATTTGTAAGCCAGATTGAGAATGCTATGAGCCAGGAGTAGCCAGCAGCACGATCGCAATGGACCCATCGATCGTCGAGTGACATTCCGTCGACCATGGTTTATCATTGAGAAAATTCCTCTTTTCAATAATTTTTATACTTCAAGTATTTATCCATCTAATTCATCTCCGTTAAATTAAATCGACTGTAGAGTTTCAATTCTTTAATAAAATATAAAATTAGTCTCGGAGACATGAATGTACTGCCATTCATAATTTTCCTTTTGACACATGCCAAATTTTGTTTCTCTTAAATTTCGATTAGGGCCAGAATATTTGTACCGAAGTCGATCACAGAAGGAGAAAAATTGGCCACCCCTCATATAAGCGAAAAAATACACGCAAATGCAGCAAAATTACCCAACGAATCACGTAATTTATAGCCTTCGTTACGGTATGATCAACATAAATGTTATACCTAAGCATCACTTATACTAAGGTAGCTCTCAAATTATCGCAGTAACGAATAGCGCTGAAATAAAACTAAACGAATAACATAGTTATCCTGTATCAAAAGAAATATTTAAATAATCAAGATTCAATAATCAAATTTAAATTTAAGAAATTATATCGTGAATCTTTCGCTTTCAACGCCAAAAAAAGTTCTGAATTTGAATGTATTTTTTCCTATCCAGTCGCTTAACTTTTCTAACTAATGAATATTGTAAGGATTATTCCATTGATTTCTATTATTTAAATATATCATCAACATCCACTGCGTCCTGTATAATACATCCCTAACATACTTTATTACAATCAAGTTTAAACTGCGATTTTAGTATTTGGTGATTTAGCATTTTTTTACCCTCTTTGATGTGAGATACTATTTATAAAATCTTTAATATGAACTGAATTCTTCAACATACAGCATAATATGCTCAAGAAACTTTGATAGGAAGGAGAGGATCATTTTTTTGTTAACAATTCCGTAGAAATAATATTTATTATATTAAAAATATATGTAGTAAGTCTGCTGCATATATCTTCTCTGAATAATTATAACCTGACTGTGGCTTAAAGGGTTTGGTGTGACCTACTTGTACATCTAGGTAATTTCTTATCCCAAAAAATAGCTCTGAATGTAAAATTCTCTATCGTATACCACATGTATATATCATAATCTATAATATACCATGCTTTGATTTTGTGTGCATCCCTTGCGCTTTTAGGGATATATCATCTCTCTTTCATTTTCTTGCCATATATTTCCAGTTCTTTTTTCATTTTCATTTCTTTGACATGGAAAGCGTGTGAAAAACATGTCCCCCACAAAGTTTCTTCAATAACACTCTCAAGTCCCCGTCCCACGTACCATGTCCGAGATGAAGAGCAATTCAGGGCTCGAGCTGTATCCCATCTACTTTAAAGGAGATAGGAGTGAGAGAACTTGAACAATCTGTTGATTATTTCGGTATGAAAAGGTATCGCTATTATCTCATTGGCTGTCGCATTATCGAAATTTATTACTGCTGCCAAGATCATACTTTACGTCGCGACAAGCATAGATAATGATGCCCTTGCATTACTTTCTCGATTCACAAGACCATTCCCTGACAAGTAATCATTCCCTTACCTCTTTGTTGTTTTGATTATTTTACGCAGAAAAAAATAATACAGTGGTATCTTGGATAACGACACACTTGGTTAACGACGATTGACTATAATATAAAATATCTTGGGTAACGATACAGGCTTTGGTTTAAGACTCCCCATCAAAGGTGGTGAATTTTAAGAAAAATTTCAAGAATACATTGAAATGAGTTTGATCAGGATATCTGACATGTACATACCATCGTTGAGTGGAGGAGCTGGAAATATAAACGAATATTATATGTCCGTTGTTACATGCCGCCGCTTTATGGGAGGGTTACCCATTACTTCACCGTCTTTAACCTGAGGTACTTTGGTAATGTACAGGGATCTGCCGATCAACCGTTAACGGACTATCCGTTTTACGAATAATCCATGCATCACTTTTTATTCTTCGTCGTTAATCCCCGATAATGACAAAAATCAAGCTCAAAAAAACATACAAGTATTTTGGTTTTATCCGCTTTTTCTGATTATTCAGAACTCAGGGCATCCTCTCACCATGGTTAGCCCGGATAATCGAGAGTTCTCTATTGTTGTAAATTTTTGGAATTTTAAATCGAACAACAAAATCCTTTCCGAATCGCCGTTCATGTTTGTATTTTTTCAGAAACTTTATTATTTAAGGGCTTCTCTGAACTCGATTTATTGGTATTTTTCAAATAAAAAGCAATTTTTTTCCCAAGCGTACCCATTGTCGTTGTCACGAGAGAAATTCTTTTTACAACTCTCGTGCCGTTTTTTAATATCAGTTAGAAAAGATGGTATTTGAAAATATAACCGGGGAAGATGGAGGGTAAAATATTGCCCTAAAAATAATATTTCTCTTTCATTCCCACACGCGATTGCGGTCGAAGCTCTTTTTGAATTCAAAAGCTATCGTACCATAACTTTTAAGGGTTTATTTAATGGTAATTTATCGTGCGACGCAGTCAACTTTTCCTACAATTTTAAATGCGTGAATTTCAATTCTAAAATCTGTAAATGCTCCATCTTCAAAATTATGAAAGATCTTAATGATTTACCGAAGAGAGATGATAGTTTTTTATTCATCTGGAAACTATTTTCAGTAAAAACAAGCCTTTTCAAACGATTGGTTGATTTATATAAGCTTCTATTTTAAAAGTTACTTGAATCGGTTTATTTATATTTCGCTTCAATCTCGTCAGTCTGAGAAATTTTATTTTCAGAAATAATGTTTTCGTTGATTTACTCAAATTGTCCGCGAAGTAAAATAGTGGAGACTTTCTGGAAATAAATAGCCATTCAAGAATCGTTAATCAAGACATAGCATTTATAGTTAGGCAAATATTTATTTAAAATTAGAATATCAGAGACCTTCGAACTGTGGTGTTGGATAAGACTGGAAAAATACCATAGAATACAACGATGTCTAATGAATTGGCGCTGGGATAGATTGGCGAGAAAAGGAGTTTTAGGAAGACAATGAAAAAAAGAAGACATTGGTATCGACACAACTAGTTCTAACCACGTGAATACAATAGAATAAGACTTCATTCAGATTGAGATTAAGACTATGCAATTTTCTCTCACAAGCAACCCATTCTCATTATAGCTTAAAAAGGCAAGATAAGATAAAAATAAATCAATAAGAAAGAGAAAGGAAGGAAGAAACTATTGTAAGGACTTAAAAATACCCAAGATACTTTAGAAAAAATATCCACAGCTTGAAAACCGACAAGAACGGCAGTGAAAAACCTTCGAAACCTTCGGAATTTTCAACTCTATTTTGAATACTGAATACTCTACACTGAATTTCAAACTAAAGGAAAAAATTTATTAAACCTGAAATAAAAATCAATTGGAAAGAGAAAAGGAGAAGTAGTGAATAAATAAATAAATTTCGTCTTTATTTTAGGCGAATTTGAGGTTATAATCTCCTATAACCCATAGAAATTGTATCAATTATTAATTAAATTCCAATTCAAATTAATAGAAAAAAGATGGATTTCGTAAATGAATTTAGTAAAGAAGTAGGCCAAAACTATAATTTAGAAAGTAAATCTTGGAGAGTATGGGTAAGAGGACTACACAAATAAGGAAAAGATTTGAGAGAAGAGATGACTGGAGGAAAAGTATAACTGTCCACCAATCGTAGATTGAGGAATTATGAGCTATGACACACAAAGCCATGTCAAAGTAAATCTCATTTGACTGAGAATGTTTTAAGATGTATACGAGATTTCCTCTATTTAATCGGCTATTTATACGGTGCACTTTTGGTATGATTCTTCTGCCTGCTTATTCATCAAATTTCGTATATGAGCGTACCTTTCTTCCACGCTTAATTCAAACGTCTCTTTATAATATGACTTGACGAAGAGTTTATGCAGGTCTCGTTAGAGTGAAAAATCTACGTGAGTTTGAACTACCAGGCCAGTTAGAAATTTCGAAGTCTATAGGCCTTGCATTTCACAAGTTAAATCACTGACACGAACACGTATAGTCATGAAATTTATAAATTCGAATCTTGGTTTCTTATGCCTCTTAACCCCAGAAATATCGTCCCTTCTTCAGCGTCACCGATATAGTTTCGGTCCCTATTTTCAAGAGACGTTTGTAATATGGATTCATCTCTTTAATCTCTTGCTCTCTCTTTTTCCTCTCCAGATGCATTTTAACCCGTTATAAGCAATCTTTTCCTCATTAGAATGCACTTATATTTTTACATTATGTGTCGCCTTCCTTCTTCCCTAGTCTCCAAAAGGGATCCTTGTATCTTCTTTTCAATTATTAATTTTGTGAGAATACAATGAGGATAGAACGAAGTAGAGCAATCTATTCCCTACCGTAGGAGCCGATGCGAACTCTGAGATAGGGAGATATTCTTTATAAGTATTTTCCCAGGTGATTTTCGCGCGATTTCGCTTGGTCCTCTGAGAAGTGCCCTAACCGGGTTTTGGACGAACGAATTGGACGTATAAAAATCAAGGGCTCTCACAACACTATACGAGGGACTCGAGAAAACGAGCGAAACTGATCGATCAGAGAATGTTTTATATCCGTATAGGAGAGATAGCTTATTTTTAAAACCCTTCGAGGGCTTTTAATATGGGTTTCTTTGGGAATTAAAAAAAGATATTGGAAAAGCGTATTGATAAAAGACGGTTGGCGTCTGCGAGCGAGACGAGTGTTCTCATAAGCTCTTTGGATTTCGCAAGGAAAGTATTTACGACGTGTTTTTCTTGGAAATCGGACAAAAATAAATATTTGAGAGAGAAATCTTGATGAATTCTTCAAACTATCCGAAAATAAATTTTAGAATGTATGAAAGAATAAGTTATACATATAAATAAAATCAATGGGTAGCTTGCATGAAAATCCATCGAAGTATTTAACTTAAAATGGTTATAAAAATTTTCGATAGTATTTCTGTCATGGAAGGTTTTGTATTTGGAATTTTTTTAATTCATGATTCACTCTTAAGCAAGCCCCAATAAAATATCCTAACTTTAGATTTTCTGTTTTAATTCTAATAAAAGTTTACTGAGTTTAATAATGAGTTTAATAAATGATTATGAATGGCTTTGTTCATTCAGGCCTTTGGATTCATTAGTGTCTGTATCAGGAAGGAATCATTCCTGTTACAGATCACAATTTACGAAAGTAACTAATTATGCATAGTTCTTAATTTTTCTATTATCTTGGTTAATTTAGTACCCCTCAGTACCCAAATTTCTAATGATCATAAGACTGGACTGGCTGACTGGAACATTTTAACAGTGCCAAATCTCCAAAGTAAAAAGCGAATTCCATATTTCAGAGTTGTAGCAAGACAATCTATTTCTTTTTGTGATTTTATAATCTATTTATTTATATTTTTTAACTATTTAACTTTAAATATCCTTATATCGCAAATTTAATTTTACTGTTTTAATTTTTCTCTACATTTTTTCGCCTTTTAATGAGATTTTACTAGATAGTTTACCTTTAATGTATTTTATTTGTTGGACATTCAATAGGAAGTACAAATTATTTGCAATTTTTGTTATTTCAAACATTTATTTTTTTCTAGGTCATTCTAAGAGAATCACTTTAGTTATTACTCTCAGTAGGTTTATGCATGTTGATTGATGTTTTTCTTTAGTTTCTTATAGGTTTCTAAGTTTGCAATAAAATTTATCCTACTCTCTTTTTTATTTGACGATGAGGGAGGAGATATCTAAATTTCAATTCTACCATAGTAAAAATACATCTGTGTTAGATTCAGCTCAAAATACTCAATACTTTAGTTAGTATATAGGAAAATAGAAATAGAATGGTAATAATAGAAAGGAGAAAAAGGAACTCGGCGGTCAATGAACTAAGAGATAAAGGTTCTCCAAGCGCCGAACGCGGCGACCGTCTAAGGGCGATTTGGGATTCTGAATAACTGGTGACCGCTAAACGATTATCCGTTTCCCGGGAATCGCCCTTAAAAGGTCGCCGCGTTCGGCGCTTGGAGAACCTTTATCACTTAGTTAATGATAATAATAGTCCTTTTATGTATATAATGTTCACCATTTTTATCGTCTAGAAGATAGAAACTTAGATCATCCTTGGTATTTAGCGTGAGTTTCGTTTAAAAATTAATTTAAGGAGGGATTACAGACACCATCCAAGATATGTATTTGAATCAAATTTCTATTAAAGAGAGATTCGATGTTGTGGAAAGAAGCAACGCATAAAATTAAAGTTATTAAAGTAGGCTTTTCCAAAAACGTCTAAGCAACTAATACTATACAAAAGTTTCTTTATTCTTAATTGTTGCATAACCCGTCTAGTTACCACTTTCAAATTCGTTACATATTACGAATCTCAAGTTTTGCCCCATTATATCTACTATTATCTCAATAATAAGATATCTATATGAATCTCAGTTCAACTGACTGGACTCTTATCGTCAGGGTTCAGTAAATCTTAATCCTCACCCCAGGCGTGGTGTTAACTTGATTGATAGTTAATGCTCAGATCAATTCAGAATCAATCATGCGAAATCAACTAATGTAACTTTTTTTCCTAATCATTTTATTTGAAAGCTCTGATCTCCGAACTAAAAATATAAGAGATAAAGTATGAATATTCCTGAAGAATAAATAAAATCCTTGTTACTCATTCATAAACAATGTTTTGGCACTTCATGTTATGTACTCTTTCAAGAATTAAAATTGAAAATTCGAACTTAACATGTTCCATTTGTTTCAGTTTGTACAGGGAAGCAAAAATATTCACGAGTTCCAATTTTGAATCGCAATCAGTCCAGTCGCCTTCACTTGGTTTGATTGAAAAGTATACTATCCGAAATTTTTATTACTGGAGGAAAACCAACAGAATCTGTACATCTTCCATGCATTATCACTTACTCCGGTTCTCTTGATAAAAATGTAAGATATTCACGGAAATTTCTTGTATATTTCAGCTATGCAATATTTTGCATGTTTAGCATGTATGTTTGAGTAGATATCAAGTGGAAGTTAATTAAAAACACACTGCACTGAATATATACATAGGCCTCTCTCTCCACATTCCCAAAATTGTACCATTTTCATTATCATTTCAAACGTACTATGCTATGCACGAGCTAACTTTACGTGTTCATTACTGCGACATCACATTACAAAAAACTGATATGCCAACTTGGATTCACGGAAGTACGCCTGTGATCATGAAATCTTGAAGTTTTGAAGATATTACTCAAAAGATACAATTCAATGTCATATTAAAAACGACAACGCCTTTCTTGATGAAATATATTAAGGTGAATCCTGACAATTTCCCTACACATCGTCTGTGATTCCATGAAATTTAATGAAGAGAGCAAAATTACGACTACGGGCACTCATAATACAGTTACTAAACCCACTACGATGGGAAACCGAGGAAAAGCTGCCACTGGTTCTTTTCCTCTGAGAACCTAAATTCCCCAATAGTGCGATGTCTAACCTCGTTCAAAGCATTTGCATGTAAATGCCTGATTCATTTTCACGTTTACCTATGCCTGAATGTTTATTTTACACGTTAAATCGAATTACTGATGGAATACGTTACCGCTTTCAATCATTCAATCAAATAACTATTCAAATGATGAACAATATCGATAGATCCCCGGTGGAGCATCAAAGAAAATAATCTAATGAAGACTTAAAACTGCTCACGAAAATTGTGACATTGTGATAACTTTCTCAGTCCCCTTCTAAAATTCAATACTAGCATATGTAGTACTATTAATGATGTGCGAAACGTTTGCTTGTTTTTCACTGCGAATCGAATTGCCTAAATTATTCCAATTTCTAATCAATCTGACTAAATATTCGATACGGTTCTATACACGATACTTCGTCCTTTTTTGTCGTTATTTTTTTAAACTGGAGTTTGCAAAATTTTGCCTTCTGCTAATCGTCGTCGTCCACTAAAAAAACATTGTGAATTAATAAGAATGATTTTTTTGGGTATTATTTTGTAATTATATTCATTCTGATTGGTGAATTAATTTTGGATGTAAGCTAACTTATGTTAAGTGTGCCATGTGGATTTCACGAAGGAAAAAAAAACAAAATAGAAAGGAACGAAATCGTAATATTATAATATAATAAATCCGCCATTGGCATTTGATTTTTGCTTCGGTTTGATTCAAATCGAGTTTCGCAGATGCCGATTTGGTTCAAAATTTTTATCGAACAAAAGTTTAATTCTATTCAACTCGAAAATTTGAATATTCGCATAATTCTAAATATTATAATTATTAATTATAAGATATCAGCGAAAAGTGTACCAAAAGCAACGTACCATTACTATTAAATAGCATTTACTATAGCTATTAAATAGCAGATTGAACATGCGCAAGGATTGACACAGATAACTAACTATAACCAAACCAAGCCAAAATTAAACATGACTCCTATGCCTAATGTATCTCAAAAGCTATCGGAGTCTAAAGCAGCGTAGAAACGTGTTTGACGAAACCGTATCTCACAATTCCCACCACAGCGGAAATGAGAAGAGAAGCAGATATGATTGCAGCAGGACTTGAAGTCTCGTTGTATCAAGTTCACGGAAGTCTCTGAAGATAATTTGAGGTTTCTATCGCGAAAATTTAGTCTAAATTTAGAATGATGTTCTGAGATTTGTAAATTTATCCTGCATAAAGATATTATTATCAGGACTAAGGACTTCTAAGTCACCTCTCCAAACCCTCTCAGTTCGGAATTTTTACCACTCTTTTCCCTTTTAGCAACTTTCTTCATTTTAGTTTTGTCCTACGCATTATATTGTTCTACGAGATCTATGAAGTCTAGTTTACATAAATATACTCCTAAATCCTCCTACTATAAGCCGAATATGCTTGTGCTTTCCTTGGATTGCTTTCGGTGTTTCATACATCCAAAGTTTGGAGTAATATCTATCTAACATACAATATTTTCTTTGTTTCAATTAAGGTGTTTCATAATATCATATTTAACATTCACTATTACAATATATCCCTAAATATCTACATAAATATCTCTTATTCCTTGATTCTTTGTGTCAGACATGCAGTTATCTTTGCACTCTTTCTATTAGGTGAACTTGTATAGCTTAGCTCATTTTCGGATAATCTATCAGAGTGCATCCTTGTATTTTAATCTTCTTTTAATAAGATTCTCATTTCTATCGTTTAAACTTTCCTTCCAATTGTCTCAACTTCCTTTCAAAGAAGAAAAAAAATTGTAAAGTTTTCACGCAGTTAAATTTTAACTGCAAGTTTTACTGTCAGTATGAAAAATATAGTAGTTTTTTCATCCGGAGCGTGGTTTTCCACAAAATAACGCATACTTGTATGGATCACTCACTTTCCTTCATTTTTTAATAAGAGTTCCCGAACACATCTCAACCGTGACCTATTTTATGGAGTTTTTCCATCTTCTACAATGTGAGAAAGTTATTTTAATGGATTATGTTGAGCAAATGCGTCAATTAATCTAATATCATAAGTTCTTTTATAAGAACATTTATTTTGAAGATGAGATTTTCATCTTTCGTATCTTCTGGTTTTCACCGATTCTGTCTAGTCAGTAATCAAAACTAGCTATGAGTTTTTCCTCAAAAACATGTTCTTCCACTATCCTTGAGCTTCCTCTTCAGAACTATATATACCATAGATGACCTCCTACTGACAACGCTAACGTCTCGGTGTCTTCTTTCCGAAAGAATGACCTGTGATCGATAAATCTTTAAGGGGCATCTTCCCTAAAATTATATCCGCTTTTGATCATTGATTCCTATTTATGAATCCCTTGATAAGAAACTAAGAAATGAGTTCCTTCCATACTCAAGATTCAACTTTCCTTCTAATATAATTTGATTAGGATGTAACATCTGTATTCTTTTGACCAATTCTTTGTAAATTAATATTTATCTTTTTACTTTCCATTTAGTTTCAAACCGTGCGAATAAATAATAATCCGTAAATGGTCTCCATCAAACTAGTTTTACTCTCAACATTTTTATTGGCAAAAGAGTAATATTTTTAATTCAAGTAACCGCAAGTGAAACATTAAATCAAGGAACTACGAAAATACCAATACTATACTTGCAGTTTAACGTCGTCTTACCAACGAAATCTAGAATTATACAGGCTTTTCGACCCATCCGTTCCAGCTGGAGATATTCTAAACTATTTAAATTTAAAGTCAAATTAAATTATTAATTGATTTAACTTATTAAATAATCTATCTATATATTATTTTAAAACATGCTTTTTTGGTGATCGGGACTTTTCTCCCTTATTACTCCATCAATATATATAAATGAATGACCGTTTGAAGGGAAAAGTTGTCAGGTTCCTGCGAAAAATAGTCAGACAAATCAAAAATGCACCATTTGTTAAACAAATTGAAATAATATTTTAATCATCCCGTTGTGTACCGGACGAAAAAGGCCCGGGTTGCTATATACAGATTCAATTTGTTTACTTACTGACGAGTGTAAACAAGTTTTAAAATCGGATAAAGTACTCATTCTCGGTCATAAGTGACTGAAGCAGTCTCGCAATTATTATTATAGTCTCCATGAACGAAAAGTTCAACGTTGTACGCAACCACAGTTTTATAAGTAAGCCATATTGCATCTTGCTGGAGCAGAACGACAGCCAAAGAAACATGAACATTGACGGATATGAAAGTTTGCGTCACTGTTTTATCGTGTGGCATGTTTGAACAATTTTACATCATATTACTTCCCGGTAGTTTTAATTTAAGATCGACCATATTACAATTAGATTTTGGAGTATTTATAGAAAAATTAGAGATTTTAATTACGAGTCATGCGATCAAAATAATTATGTCGTTTTCCGAGTATTCAAATTTATTTTGGGGAAACTTTCATCTGCTGAAAAATTTGTATATACCCTATCAAATGATTTTTAGTGTTTCTATTTTACTCACAGAATAAATAATATACAACATTTATTCATATCTAAGAGTAAATAATAGGATATCATATCTGCGATTCAAGAAAACTCACCTCTATGGAATGCAATCGTAACGAAAGCCCAAGCTTGCATTTCCATTCGCTATGCCCGGAGTATAGTACAAAAAGATGCTCAACCAATTTAATAGTATGAGTAGTAGTAGACGGGGTTCTCTACTAAGAGCAGTATTTCGAAATCTAAGTTTTGTGAATGGGTTAAAATACCATGATTGACTACAATATTTGTGTGAGAGACATTCAAAAAATGCGGGCAATGGGTTTGCTACATTTGCTGTACTTTACTTAGCACTTTTACAATGTATCACAATGTATGGTCTTATGAAAGTGAGACTCACACCGCAGATACTTCCTCCTCTTGCTTCCCTCTCCCAAATTAGTAACATTTTCTCTCATTCTACGCCGGCAGGACAACAAGCTTTCAACTAATTATTGCTGACTATATATCTTTCAGTAATTGAATAAATCTGATTCAGTGAATTTATGAGATGCAATTTCACTGCAGAAGAGTAGTAGTTATTTTTATATTTAGTGTACGAAGACAAAAAATAGAAAATAAATAAGGAGGTATATTTGTTGCTTTATCTTGGCTATGTATGTTAAACACATCTACATCTACATCTACATCTGTACCCTGCAAGCCGCCTTTCGGCGTGTGGCAGGGGGTGCAAGCACCAGGACTCTATTTGTCCAGTCGATTATTTTCGCGTATTGTTCTCGGAAAAAAAGAATTCTTGAATCGACTGGTTTTTGCATCTATTTCTCTGATCTTTCTCGCTGGATCAGAACGGCCTATATAGCAAGGAGGGCGCATAATATCGGCTACATCTTCTATGAACGTGCTCTGTCTGAATTTATCAAGTAATTTAAATCTCTGATTGAGCCTTCTTTCTTCTAAAGATTCCCATCCTGCCTCCTGAAGCATCCGAGTAACACTTACCGATTTATCATAGCAATTTTTTACGAAGCGTATTGCCTTTCTTTGTATGTACCTTTTCTATCTCGCGAATACAACACTTTTCAGCAGGGTCCCATACACTGCATGCGTACTCGAGGTGAGGCCTAACTAGCGCAAAGTAACATCGCTCGCGGACTTTTTCTTCGCTTTTACCGACTATTCTTTTGACGAAGCCTAGTTTCTTAAGAGCTCGCCCACATATGTTATGGATGTGGGTACCCCAAGTTAAGTTATTCGTGAGGGTTATTCCGAGATATTTTACCGAATCGACAGTTGATAATTTTTTCCCTCGAAGGCTATATGAATTATGATTGGCAAAGGATTTTCTTTCGAAAAAATTAACTACTGAACATTTATCTACGTTGAGCTCCAATTGCCAGTCGTCGCACCATTTTACTATTATATCTAAGTCATTCAACAGGCTTAATCTATCGTCATTACTTTTTATTTCTCTGTAAATAACCGTGTCGTCCGCAAATATTCTAATGTTACTGTCGATGTGTTCATTAAGATCGTTAATTTATATTAAGAATAATAATGGCCCGATTACGCTTCCTTGTGGGACGCCTGAGGTCACCTTGACTAGGTTGGAACTAATACCATCTATTACTACTCGTTGTTCTCTATCGGACAGGAAATCTTTTATCCAACTTATTACTTGTTCGTTGATGCCCGCAAGTTTTAATTTGTACAACAATTTACGATGTGGGACTTTATCGAACGCTTTCCGAAAATCCAAAAATATTGCATCGACTTGTCTTTTACTTTCGGCCGATTTCAAGATATCGTGAATTAATAACGCTAACTGTGACTCGCAGGAACGTGTCTTACGAAAACCATGTTGATTCTTAACAATGAATTTAGAGGTTTCGAGAAAACCCATTAAGGAACTAGTAATTATATGTTCCATTATTTTACCACTCAATGAAGTTAACGAAATGGGCCTATAATTCGATGGATCATCTTTTACGCCGCTTTTAAAAATTGGGGTGACATTTGCAATTTTCCAATCTTTTGGGACCTTACCTTCGCTTATAGATTTTTCAAATATTACTTTAAGAAAGGGGCCTATGCTCTCTGCTAATTCTTTAAATACTCGAGCTGGTATATCCTCAGGACCAGGAGCTTTATTTGGCTTAATCTGCCGTAAAAGTTTAATAATTCCGTCTTCCCTGAATGTGATATTCGACATTGTTTCTGCTTTATTAACTACTGGTAGGGCGCCTAATGTAATATCGGACGTAAATACGCTATGGAAATATTCATTTAAGATATTCGCTTTTTCCTTAGAATCGCTAATTACATTGCCGCTGTTATCTTTTAACGAACTTACGGTTTGAACTTTACCTTGGACCTCACGCACGTACGACCAAAAAGCTTTTGGGTCCTCGTCTAAGTATTCGTATAAAACTTTCCTTTTAAATTGACGGAGAGCATCACGCATTATTCGTTTTGTTTCTGATTTTACTCGTTTATATTCGGCCTTTACCTGATCCGTTATTATGTTGTTAGGATGCCTCATAACGGTTTTTAATTTCAAATGCAATCGTCTTTGTTTCTTTAACGCTTTCCTAGTATCTCTATTATACCATCTAGGCTCATTATTTTGTTTAGAGTATTTGGAGGGAACATATTTATCCATATTATTACGCATTATCTGTACAAAAAGGTTCCAAGTTTCTTCGGTATTTAAACGCATCGCGCGCGTTTCGTAAAACACGAAGCCCTACGTGACACATCATAAAAGGAAGTGGTATTTAGAAAAGAACATTTATCAAAATGTGATGGTGGCAATGTGGTAGTGATGTTTGTATTTTTGTCTAAATTCGTGATGTAAAAATACATTAAGTGAATTGAGATATTCGGTATACAATGAATTATATATATAGTGTTCTGCCTTTCGGTAGGTTCATGTGCCCCCACATTCCCTATTTAATTCCTTCTCCTTCAGTTCCAGGTAACATACAACGTTATATCAATGACGCGTACTATTCGTGATTATAGTGCTAAAAGAAAATTTTTAAAACATTCTATAACATTTTCATTCTCACACTATCTAAGATATTAGGGACTTCGTTAAGGTTCAAGTGGTAAGAGATTAGAAAACGCAAGAGTTTGAATTTGCCCATAGATTTTCGTTACTGGATGTGTAGATACCGATACCTATCGCTACTAACGAGGTATGTCGAAACTGACACTGTCATGGAATATGAAGGTGCGATTTTTTGGTATGTCTTAGTATTTATGTATTCGTCTGTAGTGATTAGTGTTTGCTACTATAATGTATTTCGTTGGAGAAATCGAGTATCAGTGTCGTCTGCGAAAGTTTCGCACGGGGCAACTAGTTAAATTATAAATAAATAGTACATTACTTACTTCATTGGGACAAAATTAAAACATTCACTTCTTGCTGTATTTCAGGAAAAGGCGCTTCGCAAATTCTAGTCTGCCTGCCTTGTGTGCTGCAGCAATGGGACGTTTTACTGCTGCCACTTCGCTGAAGGTTATTTTTCGAAGCCGTTTCGCCGCCGTTTTTTAATTAAAAAATTAATTAAAATACCACTCATAGAATGCTAGGGATTCTTTCTAATAGTTACATCTATATCTTTTTGAAATACTGTAGTCATAATCTACGAGAATTTATACATGATATTATTTCTTTGTATAATTTAAAATATTTATTGATTTGCTTTTAAGCGGAGTTATATTTATTGGCTGGATTGGGCTATAGTGCGCTGAGTTGAAGGAAGGTAATATTTAGTAAGCTAAAAGACGCATAGGGTCCCCATTATTTCAATATGATCCTATGTATATACATGTATAAGATGGTGATACGTTATAACGTGGCGGAGAGGCGGCGGCGAATTTTCCTAGACCCCACGCTATCATACTCGGATGAGAAAATGTCGTAGAATCCCACAACCAAGTGAACCTGGCTAGTTTCCGCCAGACCGTGGACTATTAATATCTCTGTAACTAATTATAACTATGTAGCGTATTAAAATTGAGTATGATTATTACTATGCTTGTTCGCATTTCCGGACCTACCTTCCAGGGTCTTATAATAGTATATAATAATAAGAAATTAACTAATTTTTGGACGAATCTAAAATCACCCATAAATATAACAGGAAAGGAAATCTTTGTCGTCCACGATTTGCTTTAAACATATGACGTCTCTGTTAGATTTGAAACGTGTAATGATCGAGAAGTAATTAATAGGTGGATGATCACTTTAGATAATAACTAAAATTAATAAAACACGTCATGGATCAGATGAAGTTCTTTCAATTGAAACTCGCTCTATAACTTCCAATGCCTTTAGACGATTTTCCCTCTGAAGATTGTCGGAAATATTTTTGAATTCCCAGAAGTTTCCTTTGAGAGGAGGCCTTCCTTTTCTCTCCCCTCTCATCCTCTTTTGAGCTAGCGCAATCAAGAAATACCCGTATCATTATTTGAGAATCTTTAGTGCCTGAACAGAAGATGGGATCATCAATACCAGGTTCCTGTCAAAGTGGAGGTAAGAACTGAGTCAAAGTGCAGCTTCTGAATGCAGAAGTTTTGAAATTACCAGAGAGGCTCATCGAAGTACAGGAAGAATAAAGGCACAAGAAGA
This sequence comes from Pachydiplax longipennis, assembly GCA_036926295.1. NCBI lineage: Eukaryota > Metazoa > Arthropoda > Insecta > Odonata > Libellulidae > Pachydiplax > Pachydiplax longipennis. Next base: position 43,534,003 of record JAVFKF010000015.1, read on the forward strand.
AGAAAGAAATTAAATGTGTAAAAGCACAATCTTCAAGACTGTGATGATCGGAAAAATCTTCGATAGAACTCAATAGCTTTCCTCCATATTAAATGTGCGATTTCTTTGTCCCCCGTCTTCAACTTCGCAGCAATCGATGCTATTTTCAAGCAGATGGTTGTTCCCAAAAGACATTTCAGTAAAATGGGGAAAACTAATAGAGATTTGGAGCGATTTTCCCTGAATGAGGAAGTGGATTTGAGAAGCCCTTTTTGTATTCTGTGTTAAAGATATTACATTCAACCAAGTAGCATTCCAGCTGAGTGGTTTATAGAAATCCTAATTAAACCCATCAATAAGAATCGTTTTTCCTCGCCCCCTATCTATGATATTAGGAATTATTTAATTTTAATGTAACTTATTTCCTCTCTGATAAACACCGAAGTCCTCATTTCCTGTCACTCGCGACCTACTGAAATCTGAATTGATTTTAAAGTGAACATTTACTTGATTAATAAAAGAGCGGAAATTGAGGTAAATGTCAAATAAATATTGATTAAGGCTCATAAATATTCCTTGTCACGATTTTATTTGCACTTTATCTGTAGCTATAACAACAGTTGTTAATGTAGTAACCAATAAATATATGCATGAGAGAGCTTTGAAATCTAATAAAGTAACAGGCTTAGGTAAAATATAAAATCTGAGAATTTTTCTATTACTTAAACTATACTAATACCAAGATTAAATATTTCCACATGAGTAAATCATCTTTTGAAACCTTCTTCAACCTACTGGAGTAAGATTTTAATTAAGAAGAAGAGTGAGACGAATCGTTCTTGATTGCTCCACTGAGCTAGAAAGCAATAAGTTGATTAAGTTCATCGGAAATAGTACAAGGAATCTCTTATTCGATCTTTCACAGCATTCACAGCGACCGAATGAATGCCGCTATTTAGTATCATTCATTCTACTGTAGCTTTCATATCCGCCATAGAAAATATATAGACAAAGGTTAGAGAGAAATATGTTTTTCTCTATAGATACCATAACTGATAAAGGATCGAGAAAAATATATTTTTTTTCAAAACGAAAAATACTGCAGTCTACCAACTTTGGAATCACAGATATTCCTATCCTAAAACAAGGCCCATTTAAACTGGGCGTCATAATCGCTCCTTCACTCCTTTTATATAAGACAATGGATGGCTTTAAGAAAAACAGACTCTCACACGGTCGTTTTCCCCACTTCTCTCTCTTTATAGTGCTATCCCTGCGAATGGCAGGTGCGAACTCGACTCGCTTCGATTCACCCGAATGTGAAGGTAAGTCTGAAAAAAGGGATGGAAAAATGAGAAAATATGCTGGACGTCTTTTTTGATTGCTCACGGGTTAATTTCGGGGAAGCGCAGTTTTATTCTCAAAGCGCACGGCTCGAGCATTTAAGATGGGACGTGAGAGGAATTGTAAAGGCCTGAGGAGATTCTATTCGCTGTGGAGAATATGAGGAAGAGGAGAGAGAGTATGGATCTGAAAAGAGATCGATAACCCCTTCCACAAGCTGACTGGTAGAGTTGTTGTGTTCATTTTGGGCACAAGATGAGAAAAAATAAGCAACGCAAAAATTCAAACTGATGAACTCGATTGACTATCGAACCACGATATTTTCGTTTTCGATTTTCCTCTTTTTTCATAATTATTTTTCGTTAACTATCCTAAAGATTAATATGATCGTGATCAGAAAAGAAAATTTCCTTATTCTTCAATATCTCACGAGAAGGGCGGTTTCAAAAACACGTGGTATTAAGTGAGAGCCTAACGGGGGCCACAATGATTTTTTTGCTGTAGAGATCTCAATCAGACATTTAAATTTCACAGAAAACTTCCATTCCAAGTTTCAAATACAGATTATCCTAAATGTGCTAAATAATCCAAATACTTTTCTCTCTCGTATTTTTAATATCCACAGTTATTTTAGGAAAGAACTCCCCATAAGATATAATTCACATCTCCCCATAAAATGTAAAAATGTAATTCACTGTACTGTTATATTATCTTAAATATCTCAGATGACTGACAAATACGCAATGGTTATATTTTGTACAATATATATATATATATATATATATATATATATATATATATATATATATATATATATATATATATATATATATATATATATATCTATTATATATAGCTAACTCTCCGGATATACCTATATATATATATATATATATATAGATATATAGATATATATATATAGGGGATACGAATTCTGACCATGTTCCACAAGCGCCATCGACGTCAGATTTTTTCGACGTACTGGGCCTACACTCCAGATTCCAGAATAATGCAGACATCGACGCTAGCTATCATGAGTTCGATGCCAGAAATTCCCAAAAATCGCAATTTTCCCATAAGAATGCATTGCGCGGATTTTTAAAAATTATTTTGAGGCACTTATCGGTAAGATAGAGGAACCAAAATCTCGGAGGTTGAAGCTGAGGTAGTCTTCTATGGTTCTTATGGTAGAAATGTTGCCAAATGACCGTGTGTTCGATGCCAGGTGGGTCCGAAATTCTTCCATAAGAAATACATTGCTGCAATTTTTGTCATTTTTTTTCAATACCTTCCCGATAAGCTGGAAAGATCAAACTCCGTGTGGCGACGGAGGCGTTTGAACACATTCTTTCATGAATTTCACAGTTCGTCTAGTGGTCCTTGGTTCGATGCAAGAGGGTCATTCCGATTCCACCATGCATTTCAAACGGGGAAAACGGAATCTTATTTTAGGGCCTTCCCGATAAGATATTGAATCGAAACTTTGGAATAAGTCATAATGGCACTTACCTAATATTAATTCGCTATTTCTCTAACAGAAGGGTCCTGAGTTCGACGCTAGGCGGTCATTAGCGCGAATATTTGCAATCTGTTTTGAGACCGTTCTCGATGCGATAGAGCAATCAAAATTACGGTGTTTGCAGATGAGATGGTCTTCCATAGTATCAAAGAAAGAAATGTTAGCAAATGACCGTGTGTTCGACGCCAGGTGGGTTCGAAATGCTTCCGTAAGAAATGCATTGGTGAAATCTTGGATGATTTTTTTAAAATCCTTCCCGAAGAGCTGGAAAGATAAAACCCGGAATGGTGACAGAGGCGTTTGAGAACATTCTTTCATGTTATTCGCCGTTTCTGCAGTGGTCCTTGGTTCGATGCAAGAGTGTCATTCCGATTCTACCATGCATTTCAAACGGGAATAACGGAATCTTATTTTATGACCTTCCCGATAAGATACTGAATTGAAACTTTGAAACACGTCAGAGTGGCGCTTATCTATTATTCGTATGCCATTGTCTCTCAGAAATGGGTCCTGTGTTCGACGCCAGGCGGTCATTTACGCAAATTTAAAAAAATTGTTTTGAGGCCTTTCTCAATGCAGGAGACAATTCAAAATCACAGTGTTTGCGTTTGAAGTAGTTTTCTATAGAACCAGTGGAAGAAAGGTTGCATATGACCGTGAGTTCGATGCCAGATGGATGAAAATTTCTCACGTAGAAATATATTGCGGCAATTTTTAAGAATTTTGCTGGATAAGCTTCGAAGATGACACCCGTAAGGGGAACTTATTGTAAATTTTCACCAATTAGCTTGCAGTATGCAAGCAACTTTTACTCGTATATATATATATATACACACACAATATATATACAATATATATATATATATATATATATATATATATATATATATATACAATATATATATATATATATACACACAATATATATATATATACACAATATATATACAATATATATATATATATATATATATATATATATATATATATATATATATATATATATATATATATATATATTGCGTATTTCATTCATGAAAAAGAACAATTCATTATTTTATACTTTGCCTACCTATCTCGCTATAGAGATCAGAGTTTCTTTGATTGGTAATTTAATTTAAATGGGTAGATTTTATTAAAAAGATATCTTTAATAGTGTATTTTATATTAATGCTGTGCCTTGGGCCTTTGATAGTTTAAACATCCCTGTGATTATTAGTCTCTATTAGTTATCTTTTACATATGAAGAGAATTACAGGGAATTGATGTATTTAAAAGAGAGCTCCCATCCGTATACAATAGGTATTAAAAACGATCAAGCCTCGGTACAATGCCCTGAAGCAAAGGAAGCAATAATAACTTCGAATAATTACGAACTCAAAGAGAAAAATACTTGAAATTAATTACAAGCGTATGAGGCAGAAATGTAAATTTGGTATGAAAGTAATTGAACAATCATTAGTACTAAATAGGTTAATGCATTCAATGTGCGAGATGTAGATTATACTGTTCAATTGAAACATTTAAAATAGAATCCAATATAAGGCTATAATTGAAATTTTGACAGTTAAAGAGGTCAAATTATACATCACTTTGAAAAGCGTCTGCACATGTATAGCTTCTAAAATAGATCGAGAGGAAATTATTTAGTCACAGAAACAACTGCCTCATTTGTGAAACATAATATCTACTCGCATTCAGTTTTACTGACCTACTTTTACTACCTTCTCTATCTACTAGAAAACGTATCTATTAATTTCCTAATTACGTCAATTAATTGTGAAGTCATACATAATGGAGAATTTGATATTATTATCCATCATTTACCTCAATTTGACATCTATTATTATTACGAACATAGAAAGGTTTTATCTACATCTTTTTCTGCTTAGTCTCACTCTCTCACCTCAGAAATAGGTCATTTGTCTTGAATTACCCGTGGAGCTTTGAATAAGATTTATAATAAACGGACACTAAGAGAATAATATCGGAAGTTCAACTTGGAGAAATAAGATAACTTCAATATGAAATCTGATATACATAAAAAACACGGTAGGTGTCGTTAAATGTGTTTTGTGCGCGTATATTCTCCTAAAAATCGAAAACTAAGAGTTGTATGATTTCCAAACTTTTAAGATTATTAAAATTTGACATTTCACTGATGATTGGTCTAGCCCCCAGGCGAGGCAAAGCTTTCCAAAAAAAAGTGTATTTAAATTTTATTTTTATAACTTCCAGGGTTTACTTTTTTGCAAAATGAAATGAGAAAGGAAATTCTTGCGAAATAAATTAAGTAACAAAGGGAAGTAAACTCTTGCGAAATAAAGATAAGTACCAAAAGGAAGGAAATTGGTTAAATAGTTCTTTTTGTTCGTGGAAAATTCTCTTCGATTTGAAATTTCCAGAATCTTCATAAAATACGCGACCATTTTGTAAAATTTCGAGAATGTATAAACAACCTGTCCTTTTGACGACAATGAGGTTAAACAAGGGATTATTGGATCAGAGCTCAAGCATTTTCTCGATAGAATAGTTTGAAATTTTAATTCCAGTTTACCAAAAGTAATGGTAAGAATCAAAGATAAAATAAATGACGACGAGGAAATTTTATGAGATTTTAGCATTTGCAGTTACGATAAACAAGTCTCTCGGTAACATCTACGACTAAATAGGAGTGTTTTCAAAGAAAATTTCGTTATATACATATTTACCTCAAAGGTTACCGTTTGAATTTACATCCTAATTATTTTTAAGGTCTTTATTTGGTCAATTTTGTGTCTTTTTTTCCCTACTCTCAGTCTGAATCCTTCATTTGCGTATCACAAATATACATTCGTAAGTGAACCTAGTGAATCTACGTGTTTTCAAGTTAATGTAATGAATGTGATTTAAGTTGAGTAAATAGTCTTCTACTGTTATTTCCCGATCTTCTATGTTACAGTAACCATATGTAGAATTTTCCTAAGAGTCCGGAAAGGCGCAATTCGTATGGTACATATGAAATTGTAACTCGCCGTTGAATATCAACTAGTTCAGCTAGTAAAGAATAAATTAGAATGGAATGAAATTGCGAATGTATAGGGGTAACTCTACGTTAATATGTTAGTATAAATGCATTCAAACCGATAAAGTGAATGATAACTAGTTTTTTTTTAATTCCATATTATCTCTGGTTGGTCAATCGAAAACGAGAAGGTCTCAGAAATAACTCGTAAAATATTTCTTGTTGTCAGATTCAGTTTAAGCTTTTATTTAAGAAAGAAGCAGAAAATAAAGCTTAAAAGGAGAAACTTAAAGCCTAAAATTCTGGGATAAGATTTATAGATATGAGATAAGAAAAATTTCAAACTAGGAGAGAAAATTCGAAAGAAAACCCCCATTCTTGAATTGAACCTACAGTTGTATATATACATACAATATACAAGCTATCAAATTACTCCATTTTAATTTATGAAAGCAGATGGAATCGTTTATAAGAAACATTCCTCTAATGGAAAAATAAACAGAAAATGAGGAGAAATGTTTTCGATGAAAACGAGAAGCTCCACTGTGGGCAAGAAACGGTTTAATTAACTTACGATTTAATGTTACAGCTTGGCATCACCTCATTTTCTTAATTACATCCGCCATTAATTAGTGGACTCTGTCTTTATGGTTGTGAAGCAACGAGAATGATCTTCCAAACATAATTACCACTTACTTATATACAAGTACCATAAGATACATTCAATGGAAGGGATAAAAGAGAACGAAGCTCTCATTCCTTTTATATTCCGGTTTATCTTCAGCGTTTTTAAAGGGTGAATGAGATCGCATTTCATATTAAGGGAAACGTAAATGGGAAGGATCGAAATAAAGAGGGAAAATATCAAAATAAGTGAAGGTGCAGGGGTTTACATTTGCCCTTGCGTAAAGAATATAGAGTGAGAGGGTTGGATCGGCAGAGAAGGGACACGGCTTCAATACGAGCGTTATTTTCAGGAAATAATGAAACTAAGCCTCGCCAAATGAGAAATACACAAGATTTTCGCCTGCTTCGTTATACGAAAGGTCTTATTCTCACTGAAGATTTCCAAAATTCCAACGACCATCATGAATTAGAAAGGGAGGTTTTCCATAAAAAAAGAGCCTTAGTTTGGAATGCCCAAATTTTCTCAGTTACACTCATACTTATTTCGATATTTCCTCCAAAGCATTCCACATTTTCTAATCTGTAGAAATCCAACCGAGACTGCTGAAATCCAATCATTTAACCTCAGCAGAACGAAACTTTATCGTTAAGAATTCTCCTTTCTCCAGAACCACCTTTCCTCTCTATTCTTAGAGCAATGAACTGAAAATGAAGTGGATTTTAGGTTTCCTACGAAAGAGACCTTTCTCCATAAAAGACAGAAGAAGCAAAAGAAGTTGTAATTCGGCTGTTAATGAATAAAGGTTTCGATAAACTTTGCTTAGCAGAATACGTTCTTGGAATCTTCGGACCTCTTCCCTGAATGCAGAAAGAAACCTTGGATTACAGATCTAATAACACCTAATGCGCATTCCAGTGGCCACCATTCTCAGGGGGGTAAATGCAGTACGAATCAATTTTTATATTTACCCCCCTTGAGGATGGAAGCAAAGCCAACGAAATGCGATTTGGGTGATTCTTAGAAGGTCAGTAATCCGCGACTTCTTTTTCCATTCGGGGAAATTTAGTGTACCTAGCGACGGGTGCTGTTAATGATAGAAATGAACGTGGACATTGGGGAAAAGAGATCAATGGAAGGTGCTAGTGGGTAAAAAATTAATCCATTTACAAACGATAAAATCATATATTATTGAGAAACTCTAGCCTTATATCTATATAACCTTAGCCGAATATGTCGTTGAGAATAAATATGAAAGAAACGATGTCTTCGTCCACAAATTTTATTTTTAAAAAACACGACCGGTTTCGAGATTACCTCATCTTCAGGTGACCGGAATACATTTAGAAACAGAATACGTGTATATATACCTAGGAAAGGCAATTGAGGGGAAGGGGTGCGAAGGGTGTTAGCGGGATGCATGCAGGGGACGGGGAGGGAGGTGAGGAAGTATAAATTTAAAGATGGGGGAAATATTCTCACTGAAGAGATGCTCATTAGCTAGGTTCCTGGAAAACTGCAGGTGGCGGTGTATTTCGAGTTGTTCCAGGAGGTCAAGCATCCTACCTTTTGAACCAACGTTGAGGAGAATAGGAGAAAACGATGATTCACGGTTGTTGTCGTGCAGGTGCATTGCGAAATGGGAATTCTTTGACTCTTTTTGTAAGGAAGCTCTGTGCTCTTCCGCACGTGTTGCTATGGCCCTTCTACTCTGTCCAACATAACAGCTATTGCAGTCATTGCAGTTGAGTCTGTATATACCAGATTTTTTATTATTACATGTTTTGCCCCGGCCATAGCATAAGTGCGAGCGGAGATTGGAGGTAGTATAAAAGGCTGGGCGGAAATTTTCGGAGGGGAAGAAGTTACTAATTTTGTATCTGAAGTTATCACTAAATTTTAATTTGTAAAAACGGGGGAAATTTTCAGGAAGCGAAATGGAGGGATAAATTTGGTTAATGGCTATCTGCCTTTGTTTTTTACGTAACAAATTGTCAATGATATGTTTTGGGAGGCCATTCTGTTTGGCAATGAAATGGATGGTGCTGAGTTCTTTCTTGAAATTTTGGGGGGACATAGGAATATGGAGGAGGCGATGGAAGAGAGAGTGAAAGAGAGCTAGTTTATGGGAAAAGGAATGATTGGATGAGAAGGGGATGGCATGGTCCGCGTAGGTAGGCTTCCTATGGATCGCGAAGGATAACTCACAATTATTTAAAGTGATACTGATGTCTAGGAAGTTTAACGAGTGATTGGATTCGAATTCATGCCTAATGCTGAGAGAAGGGTGTAGAGAGTTTAAGAAGTTGATAAATTGGAGGAGCTAGCGATTGGTTCCTTTCCAGATACATAGAATATCATCTACATATCGATGCCAAGACACAATATTGGATAGATATTTACAGTTGGAATTAAAAAGTAAACATTCAATTTCATTGACAAAAATATCTGCAAAAAGCGGAGAGAGAGGGCTACCCATAGCAAGGCCTTTCTCTTGTTTATAACAGGTCCCATTAAAAATGAAGTAGTTTTGGTTCATACATACATTGTGAGGAGGTTTAAAATATCTGTGATGTAGTCTGTTTCACACTCGATTTTCACTAGCATAGACCTAATGATTTCCAGAGTCTCGTTGACAGGCACATTGGTGAATAAGTCCTTCACATCGAAGGAAACTAATTTGCAGTTAGGGGGAAAATTTATGTTTTTAAGAATAGAGCTTTTTTAATTTTAATAATTTATAATTTATATATAATTATATATTATAAATAATTATATAATATATATAATTTAATAGAGATTTTTTAAATAAAATTTGTGGACGAAGACAGATTGTTTCTTTCATATTTATTATTACGGAAAAGTTCCACCAGATATCGCCAGAGAGTATCAGTTATATGTTGCTGAGATATGTTTGGAATGCAGAAATTCGTAAATGTGGTAATTGAAATTTTCTCGCTAATAAATTTAAGCTACTTACTTAAATACAATTTCGAAGGCAACTTATTCATGTAAACAACAATAAAATTTTAAAATCAGTTTCAACTTATTCTCTTTCAGTACTAGGTGCTAGTTCGTCCTCTCTCTCTAGAGGTCTCCATACTCAACCAGCTACTTTTTGTTTATACTATACTTTTCAGACTACTGTAATAAACATATACCATATTTGTGATTATGCTTTACCCATCCACTTTACATTGTTAAACCCGCAAAGTTCCCTTTCTATATTGATCACCCAAATTTACCTTTCGTATGAATTCTTTTGTAATAATACAGGAACGTCAAGTGTTCAATACCATTGATCTTCTGTGAAATATAGTCATTAAATTTAACATAAAAGCGTAATAAATCTCCTGGTGACAATACTATTCCTTTATGATTCCTTTCACTGATGGATTCCCATGACTAAATCCCTCGGAGAACAATATATCATTAGGGGGCAGTGAAACCATTAACCCAGCCAAATTAAACCCATCATCTCTAGAAAGGAGTTTTCATCTTTTAACGATTCGGAACTCATCTGTCAGCAGATATTCCTGCGCCAAAATTCTCTGTGAATTCGCATTAATCACTTTCCCGATTCACGAAGCGTACAAAGGATTGCCTTTTATATATGAAACTCATATTCGTCTATTGGCTCCATTCCCAAAGGTAATCGATTTCAGTGAGGGACGTCATAACACAAATATGAATCAACGTACAAATAACGAAACATCAATCCGTCCGCTTTCATTGTTTATCAACGTCAGTTTTTCTATGGATACATCACCGCCATCAAATCGATTCATTAATTAAATCAAGTTCGTTTTACCCCATTTTAATTTTCCCAAAAGGCTCCTTTTTGGAAAGTAAACATGAGATTTATTTCAATAATTTGATTACAGCCACCAATTAACCGCCATTAGCGGAAATTGAGTATCTCGCCCTCGGGAAGTTGATCAATTCAGTTTATTTGGAAACATTACGAAAGTCGGCGAGATAAGTAAAACTGCAAGAATTTTTTCATCTGAAATAGGAGCGTGACTATTCTCTTAATAATACGTTAAGTAATAATTGAAAAAACCGAAATTTCTATTCTACACAAGTTTTTTATTTAATAATCGACCTTTTTTAACATTGCAGTCATCATCAGTTACCCTCGGAGATATCCAGAGGGAATAACTCTTTCACTCAGTATTAAGGGTAAAGTAGGGAGAAGAGAGGGGTTGGTAAAGTGATGTCGTTAGTTGAACCAGAAGTTGCCACTGGGGTCGCACTTCAAAAGGTGGTTTGCTTGGGTGCGTGGGAAAAATCGATTTTTCGAGTAATGAAATTAATGGGCCCCAAAATTTGCATATTTTCATTCTGATCATTAGAAAAATATCGAAAAAATCATACGTTGGATCTTCCATTGGCGCTTAGTTCATTAAGGGGGGATTCTACATATAGGAATGACTTTCCTGAAATGGGGAAATCGTACTCCCCACAATGCATAATACTCCCGGTAGGGATAGCTTCCCTCAGGCAACTGTGTATTCAGAAGGCACAATGCACTTCGATTACGCTACTATATGCAAAAGGTAAAAGTTAATTATATAAACAACATGTTTACAAACAATTTGAGTGAAAGATGGATTGACTACTCTATGCACCTTCGCCACACTAATCTAAGCCTTGCGATTACTGCAAAAGTATTTGATATTTATATTTAACATGTACTCGGTTGAGCAGATGTTGTATATTGTTTACGTTTCGGTTGCTATAATTGTTTATATGAAACTTATTCGTTTGATTTTTAATAATTTAAAGAAGTGTGAGTTTGGGGGAATTTTCCCTTCCTAAAGGGAGCTATCTATATTTTATAGCTATATATAGCTATCTATATTTTATAACATATGACTTCCCTAACGTTTAGAGTCTTTTGTTTCTAGATAAAGATAACTTCTAATCACTACCATCCACGACCATATTATTCGCATGTGTTCTTTGTGCGAGCTATATCCAAGAAATTACCTTGTTTACCATATGCAGTTGCAGTATTTGTCTTGATTCAGAGAAGAAAGACAAACAGTAAATTCAGATTCTCTTTAATGGACTATCATCAATTATTATAATACGTATTTACGAGCTGAACTACCTTTCATCCTCTAAAGTTACGATCTTAAATACGTAATTCACTTTTCTATTTAATGCTTATATACCCTTTCTTTTCTAGAAACACAACAACTGGGCACGCAGATACATATCCAATCCCTAAAGTGATACATGACTACCACATTTGCTTTGCTAATGTAATTTTCTTTCTCCCTCGGAAGCTTTTTTCCCTCTCTTCTCACATATTCTGTTAATGACTCCTACGTTTTCCTTGTTTTCCTCTTTGTTACCCACGCACCTCCCTCTTTTTCACGGTAAATCTTTCGTACTACATAACAACATGAATGAATCGAGTTCTTCAACCTAATTTCCTATCGATGTGACTCTTCAAATCCTAAAAACTAATAACCAAAGAATTAGCACGCTAAGGCTTAACTCAATATAGCATATAACGTCGTTATTGGACATATTTGGAGCAAAAATTAATGTCCAGACGAATTTGAAAATAGAAATCACGAATCTCTAGTACTAAATTTTTAATGAAGACTTTCTAGTTACTGAGGGATGTCTAATTTAACCGTGATTTTCAAAGATGAACATTGTTTAAAACTTCACCTCGGTTAGATAAACTAAATGAGAATGACTCGTCGCAATAATTTTACATTAGTATTGATTTCTGTACTCGAAATATTAAAAGTAAATCTCGTTACTCTTCCTTAACCTCCTTTAAACAAACCTACGAGTACTCGTAATTTTAGAACGAAATAAAAGTAAAAAAATATCGACTCTAACGCAAGTCTTCCACTTTCCGGGTATCAATATACAAAGTTACTTCTACTGCATTGACATAAATTGACTTGGGGTGGTTAGTTGGTGGCTAGAATGCCCAGAAAGTGGAGGATCTGGGTTCGAGTCCTAAGTACATTTTTTTACCTCTCTTTCGTTCTAAAGCTATGGAGATCCTAGCAGGTATGTTTGTAAGAGATTATTATCAAAGAAAATTATTGTGTATTAAAAAATCTGGGTCAATTTTCAGTCATATTGATTATTCACACTTCTATTTTTCGTTGGGTTTCAGGCTGCACGCCCATAGTTATCAATTTAGCGATTTAAGTTCTATTTCATATTATATTTATTTAAATCCTTTATTCCTATTTTTGCAACATCTTGCTCTATCTATAATAACACACTTACTTACGTATGCATGACATTACGCTTTTGTGATAAAAGACAAATTATGTATTCTGATCATATAATCGAATTAAGAAATTCCTGGAATGATTTTATATTTAGGAGAGAATTTACACCATTTCATTTTAGCGATATTTTTCCTCGTTATAGAGACCTTTCGGCCACTTCTCAAGGCTTATCTATCCAAAATTTAAATAACAAACTGGCATCTCTATGCACTCCTTTATATGCAAAGTTTGTTTTGAACCCTCATCTTCGTTTTAGAACGACGCCGTATTTTAGGATCTGTTTCCTCATTAGCACTACGTGAGCTCTGCTGCACCACGCATGCTGAACTGCCTTGCATGTTCCCTCCCGTCTCATTTAATTTGATTGGAGGGAATGAATCGCTCAGGAGTATGACCCTTTTGAATCAAAGTCATTATTCTTCTTCGTCCACACCGATGATTCGAGAGCTGCTTGTCGCGCTTGAGGGAAGAAGTGATAACGCCATTGTTAGCAAAGAGGTCAGATTAAATTCCTTTGGACGAGAAGGCCTCTGGATTGGATGAGAACATGCGAGCACAGGTAAAACGGGAATTTCAGGGAGGAATAATATCTCGAACTCTCGCGATAACGTGATTCAGACCAGCACAATGCCTTCGCACAATGCGGGTGGGGGGGGGGGGAAGCGCTTATTAAGAATTCCTAGAAATGACGGAGGAAATTCGGATTGGAGCATAAGCTTTATATTTCTCTTTGAAAATGGCGCACCAAAGAATGTAAGTCATAAGAAGCTTTAAATATATGTGGCTTGATTCGAAAACGTATCTTTTGACATCAAATCAATTAAAAGGTACGTGATTTATCATCGTTGGCCGGATTTCGTGGAAAGACAAAATGAAGGCAGAGATAAAACTTAGTAATTTCCAGTAGATTTACAATATTAAAACCAATACGTTACGACTAAAAGGCAATTGCTGATGATGGCTTTTTAGCTAAAAACGGTCGTCTTTTTTAATTAAATCTAGAGGAAATTACCAAGTTTTTCTTTACCTTTAATTAAGAAGTTTTGCTAGCAAGAATATTAAAACCTTTTTAAGCCCGTTTACCGTGAGGTTAAATTTGAGGATTTAAAATAAAGACTTGATTAAAACCTTACGATAAACTCGAATCCATTAAATACCAATTCTATCCTCGAAAAAAATAAATCTAATAGTTAACTTCCAAAATGGAAAAAATTCAGGGATTGGAAATGGAAAATGGATGCCCTAGAAAAATCCAGGGTGATTTGCACTTCGTATGACGTCGTTATGAAATCAAGCAAATATGTACTTTTGACTGCCTCATTGCTCATCTTATCTATTTGCATAATTCCGTTTCATAAGCTTTTGGATGCTAAACCTGATGGAGTTGAGGTTCAGGCTTCGGGCTAATATTTCATAGATAGATTATTATTGAGCTGACTTAAAACTTTTTATACCCATTCCCTCAAATTTCACTGACATTAATTTGACCTAAATATCAGAAATATAATCAATAATAACAACAATAATAAGCAAAAAAGTGGTTACTTATATGGTGAAAGGACAAAACAAGAAACGAGGAGATTCTAAGAAAAGTGGAAGAGGAAAGAATACTGATTAAATTAATCAACCAAAAGAAAAGGAGCTGAATAGGACACGCAATAAGGAAGAAGTGCTTACAAGGAGATGAGTTAGAAGGAACAGTAGAAGTTAATAATAAAATAGGAAGAACGAATTGAAAATGATTGACAGCTTAAAGGAAGAAAAATGATATGCAGAAAGAGCACAGGATCGGAATGGATGGAAAAAGACTTAAGACCTGCGAGAGCAGACTATAGAAGAGGGAAACGCTTGAGATAGCGGATTATTAGGATACTCAAGTAAAATTATATTTTTCTCTAGTTTTTCATCTTATTCTGCAGAAAGGCAATATTATACAATGAAATTCACCTTTCTGCGATTCAAATTTGTACATTAATTCACAGAATTTATATCCCGTTGAGACTATAAAGATACAGAATAAGTATTTTTAGATTCATTTTCCTTGTATATTTATCTTTATGAGACAATCTCACTTCCTCAACGCATTATGTATCATATTGAGGATATAAAGGTTCCAGAAAGTGCTTCTTTCGGAATACATTTTATTCTTAAATTTATAGATATTTAAGATCTTAAAGAAAAGCATTGAGTATACATTTATAGGCAGAAATGCTTGCCTTGAATCCGAATACAAAGAGATTATTCTGCGATTTTCTGAGCCAGAATTTCAAAGAGTAAACAGGGCTATTCAGTAACTTTATCCATATTTAGATAATCCTTCTGGAGGATATTTCTCGAAATTCAATGTGTTACATTTCATCTCCTTACTAAAGTTAGAATTTTTCGTTTTCTGGGACCACAATATTCCAAATCGTCTCAAACCGAAATAATTAATATCTTATTAAATAGTGGCTTTTATGAAATCATCTCGCCAACTTTTACTTCAGTTTCACAGGTGTATCAAAGAGAATGTGACTGGATTTCCGATAATTACTTGAATATAAGAGTAACTCTGCTGAAAAGCTTTTTTATTGGTGAATTAGAAAAGGTACACCGGAAGGTAATACGCTTCATAAGGAATTGATATGAGAAATCAGTGAGTTACTCGAATACTTGAGGAGGCAGGATGGGAATATTTAGAAGAAAGAAGATTCATTCAAAGACTTAATTTACTTAATAAATTCATAGAGACTATGTTTGTAGAAGATGTAGCCTCCTTGTAACGTAGCACGTTTTCTTACTGTTAGAAAGATCAGAAAATAGTTTCTAGAAACAGTTGATTTAATATTTTATATTTGCAAGAAAGATATGCGAAATTAATCAATTAAGAATCTTCGTTTCGTAAAGTCACATTGCATCACCCCCTGCCATGCACCCAAAGGCGGATTGCAGATGTAGATGAAGAGTTTTGTAAGCATGCATTTTATGCTCACGTAAGTCTCACGTCTTGAAGCTAAATGTTAGTATTTCCTGAATAAATATAAATATCCACAACCTAGCTTACTAAAGGAGAAATGTGAATTATCACAATACCTAAGATTGTATCAAGGATTTGCCGAAGGTAACATCAAACCAAACACTTTGATAATAACAATAGACAAAACATTAGACACTAAGATTGAATTTCTTTCTATGTAAATATCTTTCAAATATTCCTCGCAACATAACCTATAAAAATGTAACTATTGTGGGTCTAAAACTATGAACTGAGGGAGTTAGGCGTCACAATTCTATTTTCTGGACCGGGAAGAGGGGCGTCTTCCACAGAAGTCACAACTTTTTTTTTAATTCACTCGTATACTTGCTCTAACGGGTGCTTCTTCATACTTCGTTTTCATTGTACGACGAGTTTCAATTGGTTGACCTCAAGAGTTACGCATCTAATAACAGAGCGCTGTACTACAATGGTGTCTGGCTCCAGTGGAGAAACCATTTACAGTATATTTAATACATTGATAGCAACGATATTACAGGACAAGAAGGTCGTATTTAGAGCTTTTATTGCACTTTCAAGGTTTCCGTTTGGTTCATGCTCATATCTAAGATGAAATTGTAAGTGTTTAAAATAAATTAAGACAAGATACGTAAAAAGAATGAGCCTCCTCTTCTCAAGAGATTTCAGATCTTAACTTATCTTGCGACATCGCAGCCTATTAGATAAAAATGCTTGGATGAATTCTTGCAAAATTAAAGTTGAAAAAAGTAAAGAGAGGAATATATTCCGTGTCCATTCCCAGAGGGAAAATCTGGGAATAATGCGTGTCAAATGAGACCCCTGAAAATGGAGGAAGATATTGGGAAGGAATTGGATTTTACGGGAAACCCCCAGGGAGAGAAAAGGAAAATGGATCAGTTTGATAAAAGGAGAGAAATGTCACTGCCAAAGTATACCAAATGAAAGGGACTCACATGTCTTTGACGTTCATCTTTAGATATTATTCCTTGACATTCCTTGATATTATATTTAAGAAACAGAAAGAATTTCTTTAAAACGGTAAGTTATTCGAACTGTTGATTACATAAAATATATAAAAGGACTAAATATCTGGAGGAAGGGGGAGGAAAATTTCTTATCAATGTGTGTGAATGAAGATGTGAAATACGAAAAAGCAAATCTCTGAAAAGAGAATAAGGATTATTCAACAGAAGCAGTGGGGTAGAAAACGAGCTCTGGAAAGGATTTCTCGTTTCTTATTTAAAAGGAAACTATGCTAGATCATCAAACTCCCAATAGGTATCGTAATTGAGGTAAAGGGCTAAACTTAATTGAATTTTGTAAACTCGTCTTGAATCATTATTTTGGAGAAAAGATAAGCTTATTTAAGAGTAGGGCGAATAATTAAACATATTAGTAATATTCATACCACTCTGACCAGATATCAACAGCTCCCATTCATTATCATGCGCATGCATTTCCTCCCTCATGCGAAATTTTCATAACTATCGGCCTTAGCTCTGGACCTTTTCTCCATTATCCATTTTCAAATGCAGAAGAAGTCAAGTTTACCTTAAAGAAATGAAAAGTTGCCCAAGAACACCCAACTAATTACGGTTTTCGTAAACTTAGATGATAGGCCTTAATCATTCTTTCCACTTTTTCTGATAAATTTACCTGAGATCAATCAACACCCTCGGAAGAAATATGTTAAGAGCTGAAATTTCAGAAATGGCTCTCTTTCCAGGTAACGAATTCTTATATTTTTCTAATAAAAAACAGCTGAGTTAAAGAAGATCACCGCAAGATCTATGAGTAGATATAAAACTCTATCGTGAAGATTTATGCGGGTATGAGAAATGTTTCTTATAACAAACGTAACACAAAAAATTAAATATTCTTGTTACGACTTAGATCGGAGTGTTGGAGTGGATGGGATGGAGTGTTCCATGATTTTTGCTTTACAAGGTCTTAAGATAAAGGTCCATAAAGGTGGATATATCTCACGAGAAATGGAGACTATCAAAGAAGCACTCGAGTAAATTTCAATGATGAAAAATAAGGAGAGATCATAAACTTTGTCCAACTAACTTAAGACAAATCAATATACATCAAAGATTGGAATATTTTAGAATATAACTCCTAAGTTACTGATTTTTCAATTCAGAATCTCAATACAATTTAATTTTACATCAAATTATCAAATCTATTAAATGCTCATTCGAAATACGTATATTCATATATAATTGCTTCTTCGGAAATGGATGAATTTTAAGGTTAAATTACGCAATTAGAGACTATATATAGCATAAGTAACAATGCAAAAATACCACCTATATTAGAAAATGAGGATGAAATAGGGAAAATAATATTTATATAAAAATATCTCCCCTGTGGCGTGCTTACGTTCACTGAGTGTATCACAAAAAAAATATTTATAAATGATTAAATGAGAACGATATCGTGAACTTGCCAGAATAAACAAAGTACATCGGCGAAAACAACTTTCTAAGCTGCTCCTCAAAATATTAAGCGTACACTCTTAGTATTTTATTTCGGTGATAGCAGGAATTTCCAAAAAAAAGGGGAACGACTTCACAAAGAAGAAAAGGCTAAAGAAATAACGACAGGTAAGGAAGAGCTATCATGAAAAAGAAGCATTGGAGGGAGAGAGAAAAAGATAAAACGAAAAGGCCGATGGAAGGGGGATGGCTATGCAGATGCAGGAAATTAGAAAGGAAAAGTAAGAGGGCTGCTTGTAAAAGACAGGTGAAAATGGAGGGCCATCAACCGCAGGCGGAGAAGACAGAATTGGAGCAAAGAGTTTGGAGTGAACTGTGACAACTAAGGAAAAGCAAGTGGAGATTTGTTAGGTGAGGGGAAAGCTTTGATAACAAGGATAAATATGGGCAAGGAATGTAAATGGAGATAACTGTTTAATGAAGAAAATTGAGCTCCAGGGAGTTGAAATGACACCTGAAGAAAACTTAATCTTCCAGGAGTGGTGAGAGAGTTATGATTCCGTGTCGTAAACATAAAAAGCAACTCAAAGATACGGAATAATTCTGTGGCATAAGACATGAAGCACAGCTCCTGCCACAATACATATCCTCTTAGGTCAAATTGTTTTTTTTGAGCCTTTAAAAGTATCCTTTAAAATATTCACATAGTTGAATGAGAAAATGGAAAAATTTCCATAGTACAGTGTTTTAACTCATTAGATTAAATGATTCGATAATATGCGCGCTTTTAGCTCAAAGTAAGCTTGGTTATCACTTCCACGGTCACGGTCTGCTTATAACATTACCATTGAAATTTTGTTATTTCAAAAGTATGTCTTTCACAAAATCTGAATAGAGATATCCGAGCAATAAAATATTGATCTTGATTTATTAAAGCTTGCCATTTTAATTCTTCATATCCAATCTTTTGCCTATGTATTGATCTACTCCTTTTTTTCTTCTTTTGTTAATTACTTTCTAAGCGAATAATCTATGATATAGAAGAAACGCTGCAATCGACAAATGATCAAGGAAAAGCTAAAGAGTGAATAATTAAGAAATAAAATCTCCATCGAAGGAATTCCAGATGTCTTGGCTGAAAATATATCTTTGCTATTCACAAAGAGTGTTTCCTTTCAAGTCCTCTGTTCATTGAAGTGAGAGAACTTGTTTTTGAACGATTTTAATTTAGGGAAAGAGATCTGAAAGCTTTTCATTAAGAAATTTCAAAACATTCGATCGATCATCACAGAAAAGAGTAACTTATAGCTTTTCCTTAAATACATTCAAATATATCCAAGATATTATAGATAGAGCACTCTAAAAGATGGAGGATAATGAAGAATTGGATTTCTTAGAATTATTTTGCCTTCCTTTGTCTGCAAATATTAATCAGTCTTATTAAATCCTTTCATTTATTATTCGTACCACACTACATCTCAATCTCGTGCGATGGAAAAAGTAGTTCAATATTAAATTGGAAACATTTATAAACATTATAAAACGTTTTAATACTTTCAATGGTCGTCTTATTTTAAATTTTTCCTCAGCTTGTTTTTCCCTAAAATTCAATAATCGTGCCTTAAATCTTTCAGATGTAAAAAAATAAAGTACCACTTAAAGAGACCGTAATCGATGGCTTTGAATGACATGCAAAGACCATATTTAAGTACCGTTAAGGAAATAAATATTCAGTACTTGTAAAGATTTAACCCTACTGATAGATTCCATGAATATGATGATTACTTCACATTTTCAGAGAAAAAGTAAGGATTTAGCAATGCGCACTGAGAGTAGAAGTTATAAAATTAAAATAAATCTATCAAGGATATTTCTTTCTTTAAAATAGATTATTAATAGTACGAGTACTTTGTAAGTACGACGTATCTAGGAACCAAACCATATGTCATCTCCTAAAACACTTTAAATAATAGGAAATCATGTTTTAAGTTTAAACATTTTCTCCTTATTTTCTCCTCTTTTAACTCAATGATTTTACATAATTTCCGACGAATATATTACCAATTCCAGTTAAACATACCTTTTCTCTTAATAAATAAATTTTGAATACATTCACAGTCTAGAGGACTGTAATGATGGAACAAATTATCACGGAATATTTCATTCTTTTCCATTTTCGTTCAAAAGATGCATAATGCTGGATTGATCGAACTGGGGGAATTACATAATTTTTCAATCAAAATCTAACTATTTCATTACTTAATAAGACTAATTAATCATTCCCGGAACTGATTTTCAACAAAAAGTGTCGCTCATTAATCAGCGATGGGAATAAATTATCACGGATTCATTTAGATTTTTTTTAATTCACTACTTAATTACTAATAACGATCATGATTAGTTTATATCCAACTATATTTAATGTTTTAAGGAGAGAATAAAATGAGAAACCAAAAAGATGAGTAAAACTATACATAATCTCAGCTTTAACGTTGGTATTTTCTTCTTATAATTTAGGAAGTTTTCTTTACATTAAAAATTGCTCAATTTTCAACAACAAATTCGACTTTAAATACTAACAGATATTGGAAATTTTAAATCGACAAAAAACAGTATTCTCTGGTGAGAAAGTACGTGAAATATTAGGAGCTCCATTTTGAGTTGCGCATTTATTTAGATCTGTGGGAAGTACTTTATGATCCTCTGTTTCCTTCCAAGAACGAGATTCCAAGATATAGAAATTAACCAACGATAGACAGTTGGAACAAAAACAGGGTCTCTTGTAAGGGAAACCATACACGTTTCAAGGACGAATCTCTCAAGATGACGCTATGTCGCGTGTGTAGGAGGAAGGCAGACAATGTCATATTTCTTTGGTTCTGGAAATCTCTTCTAGGTTCCAATATATTCCTTTCCTTCAAATTCCCAGGGCTATTTCTCTCGATGAATTTTCGTGACCTCAAAATTATGGCTTCTAAGTATCCTTCTAACGCAATATGTACTACCTTACCTAAGTGGTAGTGATACCTTAGTGGTAAGCATCTACTATAATAGACTCTCTGATTTGATTTCCGTTCCATATTTATTCGGGCGAAATTAAATTCAGGATATTATGTATCTATTTTACTTTTCAGCTGCTGATTGTAAGTTTTACTTTGTGATTTAACATAATTAACATTAATAGGATTTAATAATAATGAATGAATGACTAGCCTAGGAAAACCAAGAAATGGAAAATGAATACAAAAAGCCGTTAGAAAGAAAATAAAGTTAAGAAATTCAACGATACACAAGGGAAGAGGGAGATTATTGGGACGTTCGTGATAAAATATTACCAATGTTATTTTAGAGGAGCTATGACAATGAATGTGTGTGGTCGTACCTAGTGAAAGCTTAATGATGATATTTGCTTAAGATTAAAATATATTGGATCGTTGAGGCGTGGTATTCCATAGTATAGTGGTATTCCATCATTGTAGATGAACCAACACTTTTGTTAAATGAGATTGTTTCTTCCACTCCGCAGAATGAAAAATATCCTCAAAGTTGAAATAGTATTGATTTCAGAGGAAAGATGAACGAAAGACGAGAATCGCCTCCGAATATTTATTTATTTTTCAAATAATCGCTTATTCGAAATTCCGTTGAATTTGCAATTAGTTAAAAATTGATATGAGTGGGCAGGATTTTGAGTTAGTTAAAAATAATCAGTTTTATAAAAATAGAGTTGTTACTAAAAATATTCAGCGTATACTAAACCACAGCAGATAAATATAAAAGCTACGACCTCTTTTTTGTGATTTGGTTTACATTAAATCTTTTTAGTTACCTGTTTTGTTTGTTGTTACCTGGCCAACATAATTAGGAAGTATCCTAGTGGAGCTGTGTGTTTAAGGAAATCATAATTTCTAATATAAAATTTGCTATTGATATAAACACTGTTAAACAGGATGCATTCAATTTTCCGCGTCCCAAATAGTTTCCAATATAATTATGAAAATGGAATGTGTATTTGTGTTTGTATTTATATATTCCTACAAAACAAGAAACCAATGTGATCAATCATCTCTGGCCGTACTTCGTGGAAAGCCATGATGAAGAAATAAGAATCACTTTGTGATTTCCGCAAATGTATATATTCTGGACTACAGGGAAATAGTTGCCAGTACAGATAGTTATTTCTGGTCATTTATTCCGCGAAGTATTAGAGAAGCCAACAGCAGTCAAAGATAGATAGGGTTTTCGGTGTTTCACATCCCCTGCCATGCGCCAGTGGCGGTTTGCAGGGTCTATATGTAAATTTAAATAACTATCGGTTTCGGCTGGACGCCATTATCAGGTCCAAATATTTCTTCATACAAGAAAGCATTGAAATTTAAAAAAAGTTTTACGAAGAAAAGTTTTCACTTTAAGCCTTAATTTGTGATTTTCAGCCTCTTGATGTGGCATATTGGTCACGCAGATTCATAATAAAAGAAATATTCTGTGTTCTGTCTGTGATTTTATTTTTCATCTGTTATAAATTTCAGAATTATGAAAATCCCTTCTGAGATAAACACTCGGTACTAATATTTTAAGATAAAATCCCTTACGAATCAAACTGATATAAGTTATACTAAGTTATACAATGTAAATAAAGCGAATTTTACTTCGAGTTATTCGAAAGATCGCAGATATTCAGTTAAACTGGCCTGTTCTCAAGAATAAATGTATAACTTATTGGCCTGAACAAACTCTTTAATTAAAGAGAGGTTGCAAAATTCCGTAAATCAAATATTTTTCAATGAATATGTAGGACTACTTCAAAGGAATTACAAATTCTTGATAAGATACTGCAAGCGTATAAATGCTAGACCTTTCAAATATGGAAAAATTAAATGAGCTCCTAGTTTAATTAAATGAGCTCCTCCTAATTCAACAAATTGTTGTTAATTGAGCTAATTCCTCTTGCGAGGGAACAGGAAATGAACCGAATACGTCTATGAATTATGTAACACCTTTGAGAAGTGATCCGTGTATGCGTGCTACTCGAGTCTTGGCAATCAGCTGACCGCATTGAGGAGCAAGCAATTAGTCAACAGAATGATATTATTCGAACCTCATTGTAAGCCAGTCTAACTGTCGATCTCTCTTGAGTGAACAAGTTAAAATGCATAGAAAGTCTTAAACTATTCGTGAACTATTCTATGCTAATTCAGGGGAAATTCAGGGATTTTTCATAAATAAGGCTTCACAGCTACTATCGACCCTAGCTAAAAGTATCTAACGCCCTATACTTCTGTATTACTCCTAAGCCAACTTAAACGTTGACTCCCCCGTGTAAATTGTTATTCAGCGACGACGCGCACTTTACCTGCCCTCCAGCGGAATTTCATTGAACTAGTAGTATCTGCTTCGTTTGGGATATCTCCGTTCGCGCTTATACTCAAAAGTTTTCTCCTCTCAACTAATCTTCTAAAGATTCTTTCATTCGTAACCGTTGTGTTATAGACGATCTTATCAAGATTATTCACCTTCTTACATTACATAATATCCTGTACGAACATGAAATAAGACACCCGAGAATTCATTCATAGCAGAGTTCCATTTTCTTTTCTTTCAAAAAACAGTATAGCAATATTTGTGGATATTTTATGATTTAGGACCCAATTGGAAGTCTCCTTAGAGCTAATGAAGATTATTACGAAATGAATTATCCTCGTAAGCCAAGTTATGAATGAATTATCCCCGTGATTATCCTTCACCGCTTTATTTACTATTGATGTATGTACATACAACAAAGATTCAATCTTTTCTAGGATCAAAGTACAGCGCCTTTGTTGTAAACGGTAATGTAAGATTATTAAGTTTAGATTATTAAGTTCAGCTTTTATAAAACTAAGCCCCGAGCTTTGATAACCTATTTAGTAAATCTTTACAGTCTCCCTAGTTAAATTATAGTTTCAATTTACAGTTCCATAAAAGACTGACTATATTTTCTAATACGAAATGGAAAGTTACGAACCATTGGAGTATGTTCAAGATTAGCCCTTTTAAAAAAGAGCGATACCTATAAAAAACAAAGTTAAACATACATTGATAATAAGTAATGTTATACGAAATGTATTCAGTATCAATCAAACCATCAGCAGGATAGTGTCTCATTATCCTATGAATCGTAGAAATGAGAAATATATCAAATTATTGAAGGCTATAATACGCATATTTCAAGTTAGTTTTAATGAAATCTTTTTAAGTATATATTTTAAAAAGTAGATTATTTAAGAAACGAGACCATAAGAACAGACACAAAAATATTAAATGTAATTCTAAGATTATGACGTAGTAATCGGAAAGAACATGTGAATAAAAGGAAAAGATTATAAAGAGAGATTGTCATGTTACTTCCTTCACTATAAATGTTTAAGGGAAAGGAAGAAAAAGCATAGATTGAATAGACAATAAGAATGTGTTAAGTAAAGTATTTCAGATTTTATCCGTTTTTTATTAACTGTTTTTCCTTCAGGGTGCAGTATCACATTTTTTCGATTCTAATAAAATTTCAATTAAGTTTTATTTTCAATACATCACAATTCTCTGAGAAAGAAGCCCTGATTATCAATGGAGCATAAAATGTTCCTAAATAGGTGCTACGTGTATCCCTGTCTTAAATATTTAGTAAATTCATTGTTGATAGTTCGAAAGAGTAGTGAAATTTGATTTTGAGGGGTAATATAAGTACCCCTGTCCAATGAGAAGTCTTCATTAAACTCTTTACCCTTTACATTATATGTATATTGGAATACGTGGGTCATTTTGCACATTCTTTCTCCTCATTACCACCATAAAATCACACGCAAGTCCGTAAAATGTACATGTGAAGGTTATGAACTCATCGTGAAAACAGCGATCGCTGTCACTTCGAAAAACTTCGGTTGGGAGAAGGTTAAATTCCAGATCAAGAATATCTGTTTCGAGAAAAACATCCTCGCTTCATTGCAGCCATGGATCGTAAAGTTCCCGAGGTCAGTAATTTTATTACCATTAGATAAGATATATGTGAAGGGAATGGAAAAAGAAAGGAAACTACTTTAGGATGACTTAGGAACGAGAAGAGTCATCTCAGGAATTCTCATACATACACAAACAGTGCAACAAGTGAGCGAAAAGATCATTTGTTCCGAGTGACATCAAAAAATACAGCTCAGAGTTCGATGTTTCGAATTAGCATTTGACGACGCTCATCCCACTGTCTATCTGCTCGTCTTGCAATGTTTCTCAACCTGCAGAAGGATAACCGACATCGATCACACACCGGAAGACGAATATAAATGTAACCAACAGGAGAAATGAGACAGGAGGATTGGTCACCATCTTCGCTGCCAGGAAGAAATCGAGCAGGAACCTCACCAGCATTAAGACGGACGTAATATTGAAATTCAATAAATACCATGGGAAACAGATCCCATCCGAAGTGTACTCCGAGGTAAATGTAGCATTACGCGTTGCTTCCATGTCTTGTACATACAAATTGCATTAAAAGAGATTGGACATAATTTAAATATTATAAGAACGACCTCTGTATCTGTAATTCTGCTGTAAATTTTAAGATTTGATTTGAAATTTAATATTTTACGTTCATAATAACTAGATGGGATAAGGATAATCGGTTTATGGTGAGTGGTTTTGTTGCCGAAAATTAGTCCTGGCGGAATTTTTATTGCACCTTAAATAACCCTAATACGGCCAAATCGAGTTTGAAAATATTTTGTTTCTTAAACCTTCTTTGCTGACCTCTTTTTGGCCATATTTAATGAATTTATAGTGCTAGGAATCAGTATCAAATAACTTGTTCTTACACCCATCATAAATGGTGCTGAGGCTTATAAAAATCACAAGACTTTAATATAAATCGTGTATTTGATAATGGTATTCATTCTAATTTTTATCCACAGAATCAAGGACTGAGAAAGTTGAAGAGAGGCTGTTGTTTCATCAACAGTGTGGAGCTAATATTGCTGATATAAATTATGGTGGAGTCATCACTAAATTTTGGTGCGTTTGCTCAATTTTCTCCCTTACATTATAGCCTAAGATAGTAAAAATTTCTGGCGTCAGAAATAGTGATAGTGGTTATGGACGTATAAGTAATAGCCGTGAAATTATTTATTCTGAACACAATTTTAACTCAGCTATGATGTACTAATAGCATTATTTTATCCCAAATATAGGTACCAGGAGCAATTTGATGGCCTATACCATTACAAGTGGAAGAATAGTGAAGATTTTTAAGTTAGAATGATACCGAGGTTTACTTGTGCAACGTTAACCGAAATCATAAAGCTCATGCAATAGCGTAATGAATTTCTTCATCAAAGGTAATATGCATGAAAAACTAAACCAAACGTTTTTCGCTGACATAATAGATGTTTAGGCTGTATTTCATGCATGGATTTAATCTCCTTTATAATGCTCTTATTGAGAACAATCAGTCTTTTGAACTCAAATTCAATTTTTTACTTGGTGAGCTAATTTTAAAATACCTTTTTTTCTTTTACATATGTGTCTTGGATGTTTAACGCATACGCATCGTATCACATAAATAGATATGCAGCCATGGTTAAGAGAGACTACAGTGAACAACTTCAGAAACAAAGGGTAGCTGTAAGATATATGTATCTCAAAAAAGACGGTCATTTATGTTAAGGTTAACAATACTTGAATCATTGATTCACCAAGTGTTAAAAAAAATCCAAGGATTGTGCTGCGTTTCTTTGTGCAGGATGCCCTATCCCCAGCCAATAGCTTCATTTCCTCATGATTAATAACTTTAACTCTAACCATTATCTAAACTCATAATCTACGTCTTACTTCCTTCCCTCTGCAATTCCTTCGAATTACGGAATCCAAGTTTGAGTGTCAGGTAGTCGGGTACTCGACATCGACCATTATTTCCGGACTACTGGGGATATTTGACAAAGATATATTCTCTAATGAAAATTTCCTTCTTTAATTGGGTGAAGAATATTGGCTTGAGCATACGCCTCAATAAGCTTATTTCCCTCAATCTTTCAGCCTCGTCTCTTTCTCTTTCGCCAAGATACTTACGTTTTCTTCGCAATTCGTCGACTATTCGACATTCAGTTACGATGAGTTTCATTACGCCCCGGTTGCGGAAAATTTAAGTTTCTTCTTAGTCTTCGGTTGGAGAGAAATTCACCGAGGAGACCGTAACTTTGTGGAAGTCCGATATGACTAAAACTTGTTAAATAAAACAAATGTTTTACCAACGGCGCAAGTAACTTTTACTATCCACATAGGTTTTCACGGGGACTAGTACCGGCTAATGATAGCCGTCTTCTAAGCCAAGGATGAGGAGGCTTTGTTTCTGATAAAGGAGTTCTTAAACCGGAACATGTCGTGGCTATTCCGCGCGATATTTCATAAATATGACGTTCTATAAATTATAAACTGCTATGCGAACAAAGTATTCGCAATGCTGCTTTCGAATACACCTCGCATGAGGACTATCTGTTTCTTGTAGTATTCGCTGAATTTGGATGCCACGTCTACGTTGATGTCGGAGAAGTTCCTGCTCGATTTCTTCCCAGCAGCGATAGTGCTGACCAATTCTCCCGTCTCATTCCTTTTGCTGCTTAAGTTCATATTCAGCTCTCAATCTACACTGGAATTCCCTTCGCATTGTTCCATTCGATACTTTGGCAGCAATGAGAAATACCAGTGATACGCGCAAGTAAATGTCAAAAGACTGAACCCGAAGTTCTATCTTTTGCTGCCACTCGACTCAGTGGTCTTGTCATTCACACATTCTCGTTTGCGTTTGTGAGAATTCCAGATATGATTTGTCATCAAGTCAGTCTAAAGGAGTCTCATATCTTCCAAAGTAGCTCATTCTTTTCTCTTTTTCTTATCTAATCACTTACACCCACATCAATATCCTGCAAGTCAATCGGCCGGCGAAGTGGGTGTAGGACTATTCGATTTCGAACCATTTCTTTAGCTTAGCTTATTCTTTTCACATACCATTTCCGGAAAGGATAATTTCTAAAAGAAATTCGTTCTGAAATCTAATTTTCTCTTTTTAAGCTCACTGTCGAATCAGTCGAAGTAACAGAGGGGGGTCACGTAATATCGATTGCGTTTTCTGCAAACGTACCTTCTCTGAATTGATTCAAACCTTCGCAGTGTAGCTTCTAATCCTTTTTATTTCGAGTAATCTCAATTTGCATATGGGGCATTTTCCTTTCGTTAGCTTTTATGTCCAAAGAGTTTTAGCTCGTTTCATCCGTAGGATCCCATACACTTGCCCCATATTCTAGACAGGGCCTTACGAAAGTGAGATAATATCGCTCTCATACCTTTTTATTATATCTACTAACAATGAGCTTGATAAAGCTTTTAATTCGCTTTACAGTAGACATTTCGGATAAATATACCGAAGTTTAAGTTACCCGTAAAGGTAATCCCGAGATATGCCATCGAATCGACTACTTATACATTTATTTCATTAATTTTGTACTAGTAATTACATCTTTCGAAGACATTAGCTACGAAGCATTTACTTACATTAAGCTCTAGTTACCATTTTTCCCGTCAAATTTGAATAAGGACTAAATCGTTTGATAGAAAAAACACGGTTTCCTCGTTTGATATTTTTCTTTATATCACCGAGTGGTCCGTAAATATCCTTACAACGCTAGGTATATCGTCACTCAAGTTTCTTATATGGATTAGGAAAAGTAGAGGTCTAATTACGCTCTCTGCTGAGGGAGAAAGAAAAGTGAAGTGAGGTATAAACAAATTCAAGAATGAATAAGGTACTGAGTTAGTATTTCTACAATCTATTGCTGATATGAAGCGAGAAGGTAATGTTTTTCTTGATGTTGACTTTTTAAAACTAAAATCAGTTTTCGTACATATTTCAAAATAATATCATAACTTGTATGTTGTTCCTCTTTAAATATCCTGTCCTAGTTAGAGTTACTTTATTTCTCTGTCACACAGGTGTTCTACGTACTGTTTAGTTTGAGTTAATGTGTGGGTTATATGTGAATAGACAGTAGATATAACTTCATGTAAGAAGAAGTCTAAGAGCGTCATGTATTCATTGAAGATTTACTTTCTATTTATAGTGATGACGATGTATTCTTACGAATGGTTAAGACAAAGAATTATTATCTATGACAATGACTGTAATTTTAATTATGTACATGAAATTTGTATTTCGGCTGTTTATTTACTTATCTCAAATATATATCTATTGATGTATACACCTGGCCCTTCTAAGCCTATAGTAATAGCATGAATTGCAATTTAATGTATGAAAAACAGTAGCGTTTGATTTGGCCTTGAGGAAATTTGATACCACTGCTCATAATTAAAATGTATGAATGGATATTTTTCAATTACAGCTATGAAATAAATATTCATAGAAATTCTATACTTTTAATTATTTACCCATGATATTGTCTTGCCAATGAATATATTGGACCACAAAGGTTAATTATAAGATAATTAATTTTACAATTGTAAGAGTATTATTTTATAATAATAAAATGGGCTTTGAATAAACATTCGCATTCGGTAAATGCTCCCGTCAAACATGATGGAACCTAATTAAAACTGAATTTTAATTATATGAGCAATATTGATTATTTGTGATGTATTATTTACATGATATATTTATAAATATCTATAGAGACAGGATTTGAATAACAAATATTAGCGGAATTCCGAAAAAAGAACTGAACCTAATATCATGGAACATTGTGCAGTTTGTATCAACTGCATCAATGTTGTCATCAACTTCTAGCACAGATATCTTATATTTTTATGAGTGATAGTATCAATTTGACAACTGTGGAATTGATTTGTTTAATAAGCGTTTTTATGAAATTTTAAATATATCAGTAAAATTTCGTTGCTGTTCATACTGTTGAAAGGATGCTACCCAAAATACTACCAAGGACTAAGCTGAAAAATGCACGATTCATCTCTGCACAATCAAGACTATTACATAAGGTCTTAAGGCCATATCTGCCTGTTTCTAATAAAATAAAAACATCGAATATCAATTTAAATTGAAGTTCGCCTGCAGTTTGTTTCCCATCAATTTGGTTTCGAACTCAATTAAATATTTGTAGGGAAAGAAGTCGAGCACAATGATGCTATGATTGGTAATACTATACAAGGAAGCACAACAGTTCTTAGCCGCTCTGATTCCAGAAAATAACGACATTCAAGTTCGTGACCTGAATTTCATTATTTTTTAAGGGCTATAATTAGTTATACATAAGGGCTATTATTAGTTTAGTACTTATTAACTGCTGAAAGGGATATGTCAGCTCAGCATGTATGTCTATATAGCTATGTCAGCATCAAATTTATGCTAAAGTATCAGTAGAATATTGGAATCAAAAGTCAACAGCTCGGAAGCGAATGCTTCCGTCTAAAGCAGTGATAACCAACAACGTTCTTACTACCCAATTGTGGGTATTTTACGTTTTCAGGGTGGATGGTAGGTGATGATAAAATGGACAGTCTAGGCGGACAATGACTGGATGATTTAAGGAAGGTTAATTACTCTCCTAAGGGAGGAAAAAAAATTTCAGGTAGTTAAGTGAGATAAGATTTACACTAAGTTTATGATGGATAAGAATGATTAAAAGATTGATGATATTTTGAAGAGATGAATATATGAAGGTAAAAATGTGTATTCTCATCATTATGTTGCGCTTACTTTTGCATCGCATTTCTATGGAAGACAATATTTCTGAAAATTTCATTTGTACTTCATATTGTTCTCGACGAGGTCATCTGTTTACACAACTTAGCTTGGTTGCATTTTGTAAGTATATTACATCAATAAACATTATCATCGTTCTCATAATGACTTCTTTTTTCGCATTATTATTTTCATAAGTTACCTACATTACAAAGGTGATATGTAAACATTAGAAAGACTATGCCCTCCCGATCAATTCTTGGTTCTAGTGTATGAAATATAGACTCTCTGAATTCCTCTTGCTTCTTGTCTATTACATACAAGGTAAAGATTCTCAATCGTTGCGACAGTCCTCAATTTGATGATTCTTCAAAAGGAGTTAGGAAGAGAAACGCATCCAATCACTTACTTATGTTATAATTCCGAAATTCTTTTAAGGATTGAGGTATCCTTTAATTTATTTTATGAAAGTTAAGGCATAATTTTTTAAGAAGAATATTTACACCTCGTAAGTAATGCAATTCATAAGCGGACAAGCGAATTAATTTCAGCTAAAAAATATGAGTGTCAAAAAAGGGCCCAATGAGAATGAGCCCAAATAAAGCAAAAACCATTATCAACGACATCCAATTCGCGGTAGTTTACATAGACTGTTTTAGCAACTGTACAATAAACCTACGATAATTTTATTGTACACACCCTGCTATTAGACACGAGGTTATTTTAATCTTATACGAAAGTTCTTCAGCATAATGTTACTTATTATACAATTTTAGCCACCGAAGGCGATAGATATTTTAGTATCTACTGTATAGATATAAAAATATATTTATAAATATGATATCAATAACTTCACTTCATAGAAAATATACTACAGTTATTATTCATTTCGTGGAAGAAATCATGTCTTTTGTAAGTTTGTAAATTTAACAAGAATTAGTGGTCGTTCGAAATCGATCATCATAATTGATGGAGATACTTATTTAACTGTATAATATTCATATGTCCCAAAACTGTGGAATTTTTATAATAAATGCCCAATTTTCGTGAAATTAAGGAAAGAAAATTTTAGAAAATATATATAGTGATTTTTTGGTTAACTGGACTTAAGAATTGCTGTGACATCGTTGTCCATTCCGCGAAACATTCTTCAATTTAAATATCCGACATTTTTAAACGTTGCAGCTATGATTAACAGTAAGATCATATGATCCCTAAAAGAGTATTAATGTAATGCAAGTGGGACTGCTTTAAAACATTTTATTTATCAGCAAAGATTCATCTTCATTTGCCCGAGCGTCCTCTAAGGTTGAAATATTTGAAACTTTAAAATCGCTCCTGTATTACTCGTTAAATCGATTAAATGATACGGCTGATATGGACCAGTGTTACATTTGATATTATATCGCGTAATTTTAGCCTCTTTAATTAATATTAATAATAATTAGTTATAATATCGCGCAATAATAACCTCTTTTAATTATTCTAAGGCGCATTCAGTAAAAGTTCGCATTCGTAGCCTAAAGAAAATCACAATGTTGTACATTGTCAATGCAGTTACATGCAACTGGAGTGTATGCAAATATGATGTATTGCTGTAAGGGTTTCGGCCGCTAAACTTACACCAAATACGCCATAAAAAGAAGTTGCCATAAAAGTTAAACCAACGATAGAAGAAATCGCCAATACTAGAATGTGATCAGTCATTATTAAAGGTATTTTCTACCTTCGCAATGATTGAGAACCAATTGGAAGCAATATTTAATAAAAAAATCTCTTAGCCAAGTACGTTAAGGGGATATTGGTGTATCTGCAACTCTTAAAAATAAAGAAACAAACTTATCGGAATACCCGTATGTGTGACTTATTTACCTTTTCAGTTAAAAGATAGTTCAATATTTACAAATACTGATCCATTTATTGCTACTTGGTTTGAAAAGTCACTTAGCTAGTTACCTATAAAGGTTTGAAGGAAAAAGTAACATCTGATGATGATAATTCGAGTTAATAAATAAGCATTGAAAGAGAGAAACGGCTTTACGTCTCGTCTTTATACATACATAATCTTTGTGCCAGTTAAGAGGAATTATTCGCATACCATGATGATACTGCGGTTTATCGTCATTTTTTAACAATTTATGTTAAGAAATAAAAAATTTATTTTTTTGTCCTTTGCTGTTCCGATATGCTGAGAGGTAACGATTAAAAGTATACCCCATTATCGAAGTGTGGTATCTAATGATTAGAATAAGGATCCTCCAATACATTTGTAATTTGCAAATACATCTACTAGTTTCCAAACAAACAGAAATTCAATTAATACCTCGGTGCGGTGGTACCGTAAACGTTTATATAGAAATCTGGACTTTAGTTCGTTGTCGTGAGTTGCGAACATCCACATATCCAATTGTAATTCTTACTGAAAAAAAAGAATCTCAAATTCGATAGAAAGATTTGAAATCCTTTATTCCATGAACTAACAATCGTACAAATCAACAGAAATTCCGTTATTTTCTCGGCAATGCATGGCAATCTGGGCTTTTAGTTTGTTGTTATGAGTTTCATGCATCGTAGAGAAATTAACATTTACCAGTTGCAATTCTTCCTGAAAAATTCTCAAATTCCATTGTCTAAATGTTGTGATCAGCGTGAAAGGTCTGCACAAATAGGTGTAATAATTATTAGTTATAACATAATCTGATGAAAGAAAATTAAAACAATGAAAGATAATTGTGTTTCTAACTGTCTGCTGTCATTTCTTTAATCTTTCTAACATTCTCCAATACCTCCTGGTTATTCTCAAACGCTCTATACCTTAACCAATACCAAAACTTACTCCTGGGCTAGGCACACCGTCGCTAAAGGTGTTGCTCCGACGATTCAGCTGATGAAGGAGGGAAGGGAGGATTTGGGAGGACACCCTATTAAACCCTAAGAAGTGGACCGCCCCAGGCCGTTGTGACGTGCTATAGGGTTCACCTCTATGCCTAGAGGGCCCCCTGCCACAACTTCAAGGAGAAGCTCCGACCTCATAGACAGAAAGAACGAGCAGGTGAGAAGTGAGTGCTTAGTTACCTCACCCCTGCAGAAGAAGGTGAAAGAAAGGCCCCTGAAATAGATGCCTGCGTCTGTAGGCCTAAGAGTAGGCTAGGTTTGTAGGGAATGCCTTCCCCACGCCCCCTACAGAGCAGGTGGTTAATACATACACGTAGCACTTCTTAAGAATACTGTGCCAACTATTGATAAATTCATTGCAGCATTAAATATGATCTGGCTGCCATAATCCACCCTCCATCATGAGAGCAAAAGATATTATTGAACGTAAAAATAATTTAACTTGATGGTTAAATTATTGCCTAATTATAAAATGCTGAGGATAATTAAATAAGAGTTCGAAAAGTAGCGCTTAGACGTAATGTTAAAAATGTAAATACTATTAAAGGCACTGTACTTGGGTAAATATCCTTGTACATAAAGGTTTGTTTGATGAACTAGATGAAATAAGGCTTTTATTATTGGCACAGAAAAGAAACTGAGTACTTACGGTTAGTTCAGGAGTCGATGATGCCGAATTTTCTGTAAGAAAAGAGAAAAATTTCATAAATAGATAGTTCCCCTTATAATCTCAGGAATCCGTTTAATTTTTACCTAAATATGTAATATGATATGCTTTAACTTTGAAAATCTTCAAGCAATAAACTGAAGGTGTATGAAAATATTTAGACATCTTCCCAGGGATATAGTTCACGAGAAACTCAACTATGGTGTGCGAGTCTTTGAGTTGACAATTCCTCTCCCTCTAAAAATGACTGATCGCAAAGTAGCCTACAATTCCAATTAATATTAAATTAACAACTGCAAAATTTCAATTAGAATAGGAGTATAAGTGTCCAAAATTCACGTGAGGTTACCATTCTTCATTTCGTTATTAATTTTTTACAAACGACATTTCAAACTTGCATTTAGAATATTAATGAAGAATTTTAATATTATTAGTGCAGAGTATCAAAGTAATTTTAGCTTAATAATTGCAACAGGAATGCAAGGCGCTCCCGTCCAAAGTGTAGAACCACACACGACTTCCAACACAATTTTTAGAAATTTCAGCTTAAATAAGAGGAATTTCCGCGGAAAAGAATATCTAGTAAATGAAAGTACTAGAACATGAGATAACAGTTGTTAGTGAAAATAATTTATAATGAAGAAAACAATTTAGCTACGACATTTCCTAACGATCGCATGTTTGAAAAAAGTATAGAGCCTTCGCAAAAGTAAATGAATTTTAGATCATGAAATTTGTTTGAATACATATGAAATTTTATTGGCAGATTAATTGAAGAAACGAGATAAACCAATTTTCCTTCACTATTGAAAGTGACTGCTGTTTTGAAAGAATGTCTAACGTAAATATTCTCTCATTAACATTTAAAGATGTATGTAGCGGATGACAATAAAGACAACGAAGACAAAGCTCCTGTTTATGAATTTTACGAGCAAAATTCAGACAAAGCATATCGTGTTTAGATTCTTATACTAGTCAATTAAATTAGAATTCTATTGTAACTGCGAAATCACGGTATAAAATCCTGTACAAAAACGTAATATTTGCGATTCCCGGACCCTCTTCAACACTTTAAAGCGTGTCGCAAATGAAAAACTAGTGAAATTAGGCTTAGAGACAATGAATGATCTATGAACGGACTGGATATGAAGCTAGGATAGTAATAAATATAATGTATACCTCGTGTGTTTACGAAAGGGGCAAGTTCAACATAGAATCCAAGGCCAGAGGAAAGGCTATTTCAGTTGGTAGTATCACAACAGTGAAGGCTACGGAGAGCTATCCGTCCTTGAGATAATAACGAATTCGTTCTTCTAAATAATTCATGTACGTACATAGCGTTATCCTCTCATTTTAATTGAATGTAAACAAACTCGAAAAGGAAAGTGCCTCTTTTCTAAGGGGAAGTGAATAATAGGAAAAGTTACTCGCAGGAGATACCAAAAGTAAACAGAGGAAGCGAAAGTTAAGTCCAAATGACACCGAAGCACTTTTTTCCTTTAAACCCTACTTTCGAATATCTGGAAAATAGGATGTTATCTTTTCTAATGATCTTATTTATTTATGTATTTGATAAATCGCTAGAATATTCAATCTATCATCTTTATTTTCCAAGGGAGGATCGACCAAAAAGGGCACTTTTTCCTGTGAGAACTTCCTCTTCCAAATAATTTAACTGGAATTAAATGTCGAGCGAAATCAGGAGACGATCGGTTAGGGTGGAGTATTTATCCAGAGCCTTATTTATGTCGTCGAGTGCTGATTTTGATCAAAAGATTAAATCCCAATGTTGGATATAAGTTTCGGATTATCATGAAATAAAGACTAAATACAGTGAATTATCCGATTTGTAAGAATTATGATTACTCATCAAATACTCCGAAGGTTACGAGCTTCCTGGCTTATTTAAACTATCGGTAACAAAATATTGCGATTTAAGTGTTCTAGGTAGGAAAATTTAACGTATTGCATAAAGAAGGGGATCTGATATTGACATTTAATAATTACACTGAAAAACTGAACCCATAATTGGTCATTACTCAGCTGCTTATAAAATAATCAGGGAACAATGAAAAGAATTTACTCTATTTATGTTACTTGTTGATTGAAATCCCTCCAATAATGCCGTTTTTTGTATTTGGTATAAGTGACAAAAATAACGGTCACCGTAAAAACAAAGGTAAATCATAACAAAGAACAGTTAGGAAATTGCTTAACTCGAAACCTGGTGGACTAATCTATAAATATCGCGATGAACTACTTTAGTACTCACGGAATATCATTTTATCATCAACGCGATTTTAGTGCTTTTGGGAGTAATATTTATCCTAATTCACATTGAGGAGGATCTCGAGTTCATTAAATGCACTTGAACTCATAAATTATGATTAAAAACTAATTGGGAAATGCTGAAAAATATTAAAAGCTATTCGAATGCAGAGTGATAAATCACTTGTTGATTTAAACCGTTTCTTGTTCTCTGGCGAGTGATTAGAATGTTTCGAATGTCATATGTATGTAATGATTATACTTTTAACCAGTGAAGTAAAAAATGCCTATAATATCTCTTCTGGAATCATAACTCTTCTTCCCGTAAAGTGAACGTTAAATAAAAGAATACAAAGGCTACTCAAATTCGAACTGATTGTTTGAAATGTAGTTTGAATTGAAAAGCTGTCTTGTGCTATCCGATATGGCTTTGCGGGAATATTTTATTGCGAGTCAGAAAACTTTTCCATCTATAACATTTGTTTCGTGCTGTGTATTTTAACAGAAATGTTAATGTGTTACGAAAAGGGCGAACTTCATTTACACAAAGCTACTCGTCGCTCTATGGTCCATTAAAGACTATATAGAGTCTAATATAGTGGAAAGATAATAAATACCTATTTATGAAATGGAAAAGCATTTAATAAATAAATTCAATCCAGTTCATGACTAAGGGCCTTAAAATAAATTGATTTTTTTTCAAAAATAATGAAGCAACATGAAATATGGAAGTATCAATTTTAAGTATAGGTTTAATTTGCAATATAATTACTAATCCTTCTCGTCGCGAGAATTTAGTGAGATATATTATATTTCCCCCATTTCTTATAAAGACATTGTCCCAATTAAGCGTTTGCTCGTGTAAAGCGTTTCTTCTGAAACCAATTGATATACGTTGACAGGATGACATACAAGATGAAACGGATAAATAAAATATTTCGTGACAGCCGATATTTCCATTTTAATTTCAGTGAGTTTCAACTGTATTGTTTATTAGTATTGTTATTTTATTTATAATTGTTAATTAACAAACAAAAATATAACAAGCTAGCTTGAAAGTTTCAGCAATAACACTATTCTAGCGAAATAGGAAATACAGAAGAGTAAAAAATATTAACTACTCACCACTTGCGGTTCTCTGGGTTTCCTTGGTTCTGCTTATTCCTCTTCAGTGCCCTTTCGCGATCACACGAGAGAAACTTCAACCAATAAAAGAGCCGAGAAGGAAAGGATGTCATAATCTGGAAGAATAGAAACAACTAAATCAATTCATTGCTGAATAGCGGATATAATCTGGGGTATTATTGCATTGTGCATATATAAGAGCGAGCAGTTGCCAATGATGATGATTCAAATTAGGATTTTGGTTATGATTATATTCCACAATATCCTATTCCACATAATAAATATTAATTATTTATGATGTGGAATTATTTTCGTATTTTATTCGATTTATTTACGAGTAATTCAAAACGAAGAGCATTAAGAAAGAATGGTAATGCTTATAATGAACACTATATCGAACAAGCATAAAGAAAAATGGATTCAGACTGAATTATAGTAATAGGCAATATTAGCAAAATGAGAGCTGCAACTGCTTCTCAACTCATCTGTTGCGAAATTTTGCGGATTTCATCTAAAATTCATTTACAATTACCGCTCACTATTTCTGAATTTTCTATACTGAATAGTGATAACACTTAAATCATTTCCGAGTTTTTTCAATTATCAATTAAATTCAAATTAAACCTTATTTACAATGAAATTTCAGGAATTACTTCCTAAAAACCAACCTTTGACAGCGAGGCTAATAAGCCCACTTATTGCAAATTAGTATGAATTCGGAATGAAGGCAATCGTGATCGAGAAAGGTGACGGATCAGAAAGTTAATTCTTAAATTAAAAGTCAGTATCTGTAAGAAATTACACATTATAGTACTTCCTCATAACCTTAAAATAGTACTTAAATTGTATTTATGTAGTCAAATTCACGGAAAATGAATTTATTTAAATTAGAATTCAGCTTAAGTTTAACTTAATGTCCAGCCTTAGAACATTATACTCAGTCACTAAAATTAAAAGAATCTAAATTAAATTCTAATAAGAAATAAATAAATGGAAAGTAACTATATGTAACATATAAAATTATTGCAAAGAAACTAGAAAAATTGGATTTCCATAATGCATCGCCTTATTTTGTCGCTTATTGAAAATATTATTCGAAGACCAATTGCAATTAATGTACACCAATCCATTAAAACATTTTATATGTATTATCTTTGAGTTACAGAGCTACAATAGTTCAATACCAAAACTATTATTGTAAAACATTGAACAATTCCTAATTGATAGTCACTTATCATGTAGATTATTGAAGATAACACTAATAAGCATTTATTCGACGCAAACTAGATCTTGGGAATTGAAGTAAAAAAAAGAAAAACGCAATCAATTTAAATTAATTTAGAATAAATTATAAAAGAAAACACGGGAAAATTAGTAGTCAGAGAGATCGATAAAAGAGAGAATTCATAAGAGGAAGTGATTTATTTTTAAATACGGCTTATGTTTAAGTAATAAGATACAGCTAGTGTACTAAAGATACAAATTCTATTTATCTGTTACTAATTCAGTCAACTCGTATATGCGATGAAACCAACAAGAAGTATTGCTATTAAATAATTTCTGGGATTCAAAGCCGCTAATTCAGTACAACATGATAACAGAACGACCCCTAAACGGCATGCCATGCATCTCTCACTTGCGGGGGTATCTAGATCGATCAAGATATTCATCAAAGAAGCCACCGGGCGAGAAGGAGTTCCGGGTTCCAGACCTTTTAACGTCAGCCATTCTTCCATTTCTTTGATAACTACGAAAATTACCCATTACACACAACTCACGGGTAACGAAAAAAAAGATTACGAGAATTCTAAAAACTGCGTTCTTTGATGTTAAAATCCGATAAATTACGTATTTAAAAAAATGAGTTGCCAAACGAAATTAAATATTGAATACCAATTTAGGCAGCATTCGAATCAAATATCTAGGCAATAAATACTGAAATTGGATTAATTGATTAATACAAAGTTAATCGAAAATTCAAATGTAGATTTCCGTTACGATAGCGGTCGGCAGTATCCATTACCTACGCTAACAATAAGAATATTGCTGAAAATTGCACTTCTCCTAAATACAGTGAATATCTAAAGAGCAAAAGCGGTATCGGAAATGATTTTCGACATTATTTGGGGCATTCATCAAATAAAATATTCACAAGTTAAGATTCGTTATTCCATTTCATAAATATCAGTTTTGGACAAAAATAGGATAAAATATAAACGCTTATAAATGGAAATCATCAGACAATAAAAGATAGTAAGAAAATAACTTTGAAGATTACGAGTCTAGTCGTCGATTTCATGGGTAATGAGAGTATTACGTAACTAAATTATATTCAGCAGATAAAATACAATAAAAAGACCAATAACATCGATAGTTGTCTTTATAAATGAGAATTAACTGAAGTAACTCAAATAATATTAACTTACTTACCAAAACTGAAGAAATCCCAAAGATGGACCAGGCATGTCTTGGTACAAGAAATGAACTAACTTTCCGTTAATTAATGATTAATTGTGTAATTATTTTTAAAAGTTACAAATTTAGTACGTTACGATTTAAATACACTTCACGATTAGTCAGCTTCGAATATACCGAACTTCAAGAGATTCAAACTCTAACGGATTTTTCGAAAAATTCTTCGATACCTCTACACCAGGCGAAGTCTCAAAATCAATGAAAGGTTTAAATTCAAAATCAACGGTTGAACAAAACCGTGAGATCTGATTGGTCGCCGCTGTTACTTTTTCGGTCACTCCCCCATCAGAGCCCCCTATCGAAAAAAGTTGTAATTTCATTCGTAATTCTTAGTAATGATTAAAATAAAATTATGTTCGTATAAAATAATTAGAATTAAATTAGGGAATTTTTGGAAAAATATCTTTTTTAACGCTTATTGCCTTT
This sequence comes from Pachydiplax longipennis, assembly GCA_036926295.1. NCBI lineage: Eukaryota > Metazoa > Arthropoda > Insecta > Odonata > Libellulidae > Pachydiplax > Pachydiplax longipennis. The sequence continues at coordinate 43,574,762 of JAVFKF010000015.1, forward strand.
ATTTGACGAGTACTTAAGGATGCGGTGTAATTCGCGTGAGATTCTTATTTAGTTACTATCTATTTAACAAAAGCATAGAGAAAAACCTTAAATACACTCGTAATTTTTTATTTAATTAAAATTAAGTGAGAATAAAATTTATTAAATACGTTACGATACGCACTTAATTCATCATTTTACTTTCGGTGATCCTTAACGTGACTAGAATAACGTACGAAAGTACTACAGATTTTGATATTCAGTTTTCACGTCACGTAAAGCGATCAATGAAATTAAATCTAAGACGCTAAAATCGTTAAATCAAACTCAACACATCGAATAATTCTATTTATTATAGTATAGATAAGCAACGACTCTTTAATATTTTTAGATACTTAAGGGCTCTTATCAGATGCTTAGAAAATTCCTCACAAGTAGATGTGGCAAACATGATATTTTCTCCAAGACTAAAAACAGACATGTATAACACTTTTTCCCATTCAATGCTGAAAAATGTAAACGCATATCATTTTATTTATTTATTTTAAGCGATGGATACGAAAATGAATACCACATATTTCACAATGCCTATAGACGACCTATACGAGGAGACAAAAAAAAATACTTTTACAGTAGAAAATTCATTATCCCTTCCCTTACACCTATCTTTTGAGCAAACAGAAAAAGTCCTATTTGATAACAGAATGAGACTTACAAGGCCAAATGAGAAGCGAGGTATTTTTCTTTCTTTCCTCAATAAGCTGGAAAACATCCATCAACCAAATGAAATTCATCTACCAATATATACTAAAAAATTAAAACCGAATTCGGCGTTTGGTAGAGAATTTTAACTCATCCCATCTTTAAATATTTTCATTTCACTATCAGGCAAATTGCCATTTCTATAGAAAGAGAATAATGAATAATATATTAACCTTGCTGTTAAATGACAAGTAAAAATAAATAAAAGAAAACTAATAAGTATTACAACAACAAAATGTCACCTTAGTACATACCAAATATAATATACATAGACCTTAATATTAACAATATCGACCTTTGCATGAGTACTTGGAAGTAATGTATGTACTTATAAGGGCAGATGAGGGAGGAATGAGGTATTTTGCCTTTGCTTTTCTCAATATGCTAGAATATTACATGCATGAACAAAGTACAAGTTCATTTCAATCAAAGGAACGATGAATTCAAAATCACTCATGGCAAAAAATATTTAATTTTGACACAGCATGCTCAAGACAAATAATAGTCAATGGCAAATAGGGACATTTCCTCTGTTTCAAATTCCAAAAGACATTTACAAATGTTATGACGAATGAATAGCATAAATGTTCTAAAAATAGTATTCACATTGAGTTAAACCAGAGAATTATGTAGGCAGATATGCAAGCAAATGTACCATAAAAATGGCATGAGTTCAATTCCTTCCATGAGGAAATCACAATGCTAAATGTAACTTGTATGCTATAACATGAATGCTAAATGTAACCAGCTTTTTACATGGCAGTGACAATATGATATTTACACTTTCATGGACTCTTCCGACTCATAACATTCTGGCTTAGTGAAGAAAGCAACATAAGTATGGAACAAAAGTGGAAGTTCTACCCAGTCTTTAAACAAATAGAGTTACAAAGTGACCTCAATGCTATTCATTTAGCAATAAGATGAACGAAATATAAAATGCAAAGACTGACAAACAACCATTCAATCTTCTGCGACTTTAAAATTAGCTTTCCAGTATATACATAACGAATTCGAAGCTGTAGTTGAGATTTAGTAATAAATCCAGTGGTTCAAAATAAAATTCACATCACATACTCTGCCCATTATCTTACATTACCCAACTCGGATTGCAAGTGTAACAAAACACAATACTCGTCAATCTCCTTGTTAGAATAATGATTCTTACCTTTCTATTCTATATAATCCAGGCTCAATACGTGGAAATTCACCAAGAACCTCTTATCTAATAATTTCCAGCAAGAATTCCATCCATTGTGTTGCGATGTCATCTTAATACTGTTCAGCTACAGACTTAGAATTTCGAAGAAATGGTGCAAATTCAAATCAACGTCTGCCTCTATAAGAACTCCAAAGAAATAAGTATTCAACCGAAGACTGTTTTCACTGCTGCACTTTGACGCACTCTTCGAGAACTCACAGATCGTAAATCTGTGTTTCTAATGCACAAACACATCTTCACCGTGATATTTCACATACACTCACAGCACATGCTAAACTTTATACTTGTAAAACAACTTACCGATTATAAATAATTAAGATTTGAAGTTCATAGAAGCATGATCATTCTCTTCACGTGGAGTTAACGAGGTCTTAACTTGTTTCCGCCTTTTCGAAAAGAATTATGGTATAGAAAATTCTGAATAGCGAAACGTTTGCTTCCCGCCACATGGCCTTCGCTTCTCTCAGTTCTTTGTCTCTCAAGTGGAATGTGCTCAAGATGGTTCCATTTACATTTTCCTGCAAATTTAAAATACAACCAAGGAAGACATGGAGTTTTTGTAGTGTATATTCAGCTTACATTCAGTGATTTCCTTGAAAAAGCGTGAGTGAGTGAGTGGAAACCGAAGTATTACGGTGTTTGTAGTGCACTAATTTTATCGAGTATGCAGCACTTGTAATGGCGTCGGAAACACGGAATTATTCCTTGCCACTTTTGAAATCGTTTGCTCGGGAGAAGCTAATAAGTCTAAGGAAGGACTCACAGAGGTGTGTAGAAGCTTTAAAAGGGGATTTCTTTGCAGTTGGACAATTAACGACAGCATTGCTAACATAAGAAGGTGAGTAAGACAGTATTCGTGTATCTGAACGCAATATTCCGAACATGCTGACAATTAACCAGGAGAATTTCCAGTGGCTAGAAAATCATCCTGGCAAATGCATTGTAATACTACCGTACGGCGTCTTCATAGGAACTTGACGAATAGCATATGGCGTACTATTTAGGGAATTGAATAAAGGGAAAATCATTCACTCTATTTGCAAACTTCAGTTTCGAAGCTTTAATAATGAATACGCGAGGAATTGAATTAGACTGTTAACACTCGAAGATTTCTATAGAACCTTTCGAAATAAAATATCTCGTGTCCCTTTTCCTCTGCCAACGCATTATTTCTTTCATTTAATCATTCATCTTCAGTTATTCTTTTCCATTTGGGCTACCATTTTTGGTATTGTGTCTGATAGGAACACTTTGATATCTAGTTTCACAATATCTTATAAATCATCTAAATGGTGTTCCTTTGCAATCTTCTGTGGAATGATTTGGATTAAACAATATTCAAGTCATTGTTATCGTAATTTCTATTATAATAGTAAAAATATCGTAAATAACAATTTTAATTTCATAGACAGGTTATGTTTATCATATGAAGGGAAATATTAACATACAATTACACAATTATTTTAAAATATTATGTAAGGATGTTGACGGATTAGTAATTTCTAAATTCCATAGCATCTTTTGAAAAATCGAATTATTAAAATTCTTGCAATTTCGCATACCATTCTTTGGAAGTACGTCATCATGACGTCATACGGAACTGTCTCAAATTTTACGTCGAGTCAAAGTACGAAATTTTACGATAACTTAATTTTTCCATTCGATTTCCAATCAAATTTAAATTGTGTTTGCATTATTAAAAATATAATTTTCTTAATATTATTTTATTAATTATTACGAAAGAAATTCCAACTTTCTCCGGTAGGAGGACAAGAGGGGGTGATGTCCGAAAAAGTAACAGCGGCGACCAATCAGATCTCACGGTTTTGTTCAACCGTTGATTTTGAATTTAAACCTTTCATTAATTTTGAGACATCGCCTGGTGTAGAGGTATTGAAGAATTTTCCGAGAAAACCGTTAAAATTCGAATTTGTTGGTGTTGAGTAGATTCGAAATTCAGTAATCCTAAAGCCTAATTTACGTTTAACGTGGTAAATTTGCAATTATTAACCCCCTTTCATGATTTATAATTGAAGTAAGTAATAAAAATAAATTTTTCAACGTAAAGATGGCCGTTGGACTTCTTCAAGATTTCTTTAACTTTGGTAAGTAACATGATTTATGAATATTACTTGAAATAATTCAGCGTTTCAACGCGATACTTAATATCATGAACTGTTTCTTTTATAAGTGTATATTGTTAAGGCGTAATCTCAGTGGATATATTTATTCGTGAATATTATATATTCGTAATATTCTTCTGAATAACTGCGAACCATACGTACTTAAATACAGGTATTTATGGATCACTCTTTATTTTTATGATTATCATATTATTGAGCAATGAGTTCCAAGTATTTTTGGCTATTTTGATCTAATTTCTGATCTATGATGATATAGTAGATATGAAGACACGAGTCTTAAGTTCTGAAGGTTCCATTCTCAAGAAAGTCAAAAATTATGTTTCGAAACTTTTCCGCGGCCGATTTTGATCTTCGAATATTAGCTTTTAAAATGCAGAATAGATTTTCCGTTATATATTTCTACTTGTAGCCCTTTATTCAAACTGATATTTTAACGGAAACTTACATTATAATTCTCAATTTCAACTTTATAGTTAGTTATTAAGTATATCCATTTCATCATTTGTTTTAATGCGATACCTATTCCAGCTGAACCTTTACTTTAGATTTAACTTCAATTGGGAACTCTTTCTTCATTGAATACTTCCTTATATTAGAAGTTAAACATCGCACTCTCTTATTTTCATTGATCAGGAAAAGCTCCCCGCATCAAAATAAATATAATTAGTTGCACATTAAAGTGGAAAAAATCAAACTTTCCAGCAGAACTTATTGCGTTAGTAATACTTCCGCAACATTTTTTAGAACGTTAGATTTTAAAACCGAATTTTTAATGGATTTTGAAAGCTGATGTTTACTTTAGTTATTTATTAATTAACTAATTAATTAGTTATTTCCACCACATCACGGCAGAGACTATTGAGTACATTTTAATGGATTTGTCATTTGAATTTGAAAATTGGAATTTGCATCAGCTTTTACCTTTTTAATCTTCTTCTGATAATCGAGTCACACACAATGTGCATCTTGTTTTTGAAACTTGAGTTCTCATTAATTTGTATTGTCTCCTAAGTTCGTTTACTCTCATAAAAAGGTTCTTATAACAGTTATTCGGGATATATCTTTTAGAAAGATTATTACCCGACAATGATTCCAGGATAATGTTCACGGTGTACTTCAGTACATAACGATATTCTTAACAGAATTTAGATATTGAATTTATAAATTAAATAAAATATTTCTTATTTTACAAACATATCCTATTCTAGGTTTACTAATAGGTACATTCTTTATATATTTTTTGATATAGTTTCCATACTCATTTCAGTTCAAAATTCCCAGTAATTGTAGCATATATTACGAGTATTACCATTTTTTATTTATGTCGTTCGTATTTTTAAATCAATTGTAAGAAATATCAAAAAAATCTACTTTAATATTAATGATGTGGAACAGGATGTTTTTTAATATGATAGAAACCAATCCTGATTTGAATCTTCATCATTGGCAACCTCTTACATAATTACATAAAATGCAATATTACCGCATATTATATATAATATACACCGATGAATTAATTTTTTTTCTATTTTTCCAGATTAGTTCATTCTTCCCTTTCCGGCACTCCAATTACTTCGGAACTTCTCCTGTGTGATCGTGGAAGAGCACTGAAGTAGTGCAAGTGGTGAGTTGCTCCAATCTTTAAACAATATTTAATTTAAGAATCAATTATCTCTATCATGTGTGCCTTATGCTAAATTTAGAAATTTTGAGTACTGTGGATAAAGGTTGACCTTTAATCGAATAAAACGAAGCGTTACTCTGTCACCTATAACATACAACGTATATTGATTGACAAAAAGTAAAACGAATAAGGTGGGAGGATTTTTAACCTGAAAATGGTTTTCTGACAGCAAAGAAAATATTTCTAGATATATCTATTTCCTAAAATTAATTAATTTTTGCTATAATCTCTCTAAAAAAGGAACGGTATTATTAGAGAGATTTTAATCAAGAATTAATTTAAATAGCATTTAATTTTTTCATTATTTCCCGATTGTTTTAAAATGAATAGAGTAATGACAATTTTTTAACTTCAGTTCTCACATTTTATTTAAAGAATGTCAATATAAGATCCTCTTCCCTACGAAATGCGTTGAATGGTCCTGCTTAAAGTTTTAAATCTCAAAATCAAGTTATTCGCAGAATAAAAAATTCGATTACCGCGATATTCTAGGTTGGTCCACTAGAATGAGAATTTGTGAACGAATTTTTAAAGACTATTTTTTACATTAAAGAGGTATTGTTTCAGTGATTCCATAACAAGTTTAAATAAACCATTAAACATGTAACCTTCGGAGCACCTGATGTAGCAATCATAATTCAGAATAAATAGGATAATTCAATGGAATTAATTTTCCATTTCATCAAAATCGGAAACTTTTATGCAAGTTTTTTTTATCTTTTGATCTTAAATAAGACTACGACATGAGTCTTTATAAATAGCCCGCTCTAATTGATCCTCCCCTGATTTTGCACGACATTAAATTTTTTGTCTTTCCTTCGTCGATCATTTCTTGTAACATGAGATGGATAATTATATATCAATTTATTTTAATATATAAATAAGTACGGGACGGTAATCATTAGAAAAGACAACTTCCTATTTTCCAGATAATCGCAAGCAGGTATTTTAAACCTAACAAGTGTTTGGGAGTCACTTGGACTTTCCTATCGTTTTCTTTGTTCACTTTTGATATCCTGCTTGTCACTTCTACTTTTATCCACCTTCACTTATACAGAAAGCACTTTTCTTTTCCAGTTTGTTTACATTCAATTAGACGATAACGCTATGTACATTGATTATTTAGGAGAACGACTTCGTAATTACCTCAAAAACGGATAGCTCTCCGTAGCATTCACTGTTAAAATAATACAACCAACTGAATTAGCCTTCTTTCCTCTGGTCTTGGATTATATGCTGAACCTTCTCTTTTTTTGTAAACAGGCGTTATAAAAATAGTCTTTATTATTATCCTAGCTTCATCTTCTATTTGGGCATAAATCACTCATTGTGCTTTAACGTAATTTCATTCTCTTATCATTTGCAACTTGCTTTACAATGAGGCAGAGAATCCGCTTTAAGGGTTTCAAGGTTTGCTACACGCAAACGTCTTTCTGCAGGATTTTTTACCGTGATTTCTCAATTAGAATAGAATTCGAATCTAATTGACTAATATAAGATTCTAAACGTGATATGCTTTGTCCGTTTTTTATTTAAAATTCTTAACAGGAGTTTGGATTATCATCGCCTCTTTCATATCATCATCATCTGCTACTTTTATTTTCAAGTTTTAATGAGAACATTTTTAGTTTAGATATTCTTTCCAAATAGCAGTCACTTTCCTTACTAAATAAAATTCGGTTAGTAGCGTTCCTAAATTGATTGTGCCGTTCACACTTCATTGTGAGCTAACCTTAGATTTGACAACATACATTTCTCACACAAGAGAACGTTAAATGATTTAGGGCAAAATTTCGTTCTTCATAATATTTTTCGCAAGCGAGAACCATTCAATGTTCTAATATTTAAATTATTGAATATTTACTCGGTAACATTCCGCTAACCTGGAATAAAAGTAGGAAACCATGTGTGTAGATCTACATATGCATTGCAAATAAATGTAAGGAATTCATGCTTCAGTTATAAACCGTACATTCCTTTGATACTCCACACTAAGGATATTACAACTGTATTCTTCATCATGGACATAGTGAGATTCTAGCTTCAATTTAGAACGGTCGTATGTAAAACATTGAATAATGAAACAAAGAAGGTTAACCCCAAACATGAATTTCATACATTTAAATACTTATTCTAAATGAAATTTTGTGGATGTTCATTTAGTATTAGTTGGGTTTGTACGCTACTTTACGATTGGTCAACTTCAGAGAGAAAGGAATAGTGCAACTATTCAATAAAACAAGGATATCGTGCATCATACTAGAGTTTCTCTTGAACAATATCACCGAGGAAAATGGTGTCAAAATTTTCTTATAGCTTCATTTTATTGCTAATTGATGCTCAATATTAAATTATGATAATAACAAACATTACATAGATTCATAATTTTTCAAATGTAGGTAAAAACTAAACGTATTCCCGAGTGTATAACGGGAACAATCTATTAATGAAATTTTTCTCTTTTCTTACAGAAAATTCAGCATCATCGATTCCTGAATTAACCGTGAGTACTCAGTTTCTTTTCTGTGCCATTAATAATAGCTTTGGTTCATCTAGTTTATAAAAAAACCTTTATGTAAGAGGATATTTACTCAAGTACAGTGCCTTTAATAGTATCTACATTTTTAACCTTACGTCTAACCGCTATTTTTCGAACTCTTATTAAATTATCCTTAGAATTTTATTATGAAGCAAGAATATAACCATCAAGTTAAATTTTTTCACAATTATAAAGTTAATAATTAATAATTTCAATAAATTCTTTAGCTCTCAACATGATCGGTGGATTATGGCATCCAGATCATATTAAATGCTGCAATAATTTTGTCAACAGTTGGCACAGTATTCTTAAGAAGTGCTTCATATATGTATTAACCACCTGCTCTGTAGGGGGCGTGGGGAAGGCATTCCCTACAAACCTAGCCTACTCTTAGGCCTACAGACGCAGGCATCTATTTCAGGGGCCTTTCTTTCACCTTCTTCTGCAGGGGTGAGGTAACTAAGCACTCACTTCTCACCTGCTCGTTCTTTCTGTCTATGAGGTCGGAGCTTCTCCTTGAAGTTGTGGCAGGGGGCCCTCTAGGCATAGAGGTGAACCCTATAGCACGTCACAACGGCCTGGGGCGGTCCACTTCTTAGGGTTTTATAGGTTATTCCCTCCCACGCCCTCCCTTCCCTCCCTCATCAGCTGAGTCATCGGAGCGACGGTGGGCCGAGCCCAGGAGTAAGTTTTGGTGTTGGTTAAGGTAGAGAGCATTTGAGAATAACCAGGAGGTATTGGAGAATGTCAGAAAGATTAAAGAAATGACAGCAGACAGTTAGAAACACAATTATCTTTCATTGTTTTAATTTTCTTTCATCAGATTATGTTATAACTAATAATTATTACACCTATTTGTGCAGACCTTTCACGCTGATCACAACATTTAGACAATGGAATTTTGAGATTCTTTCAGGAAGAACTGCAACTGGTAAATGTTAATTTCTCTACGATGCATGAAACTCAAAACAACAAACTAAAAGCCTAGATTGCCATGCAATGCCGAGAAATTATCGGAATTTCTGTTGATTTGTACAATTGTTAGTTGATGGAATAGAGGATTTCAAATCCTTCTATTGAATTCGAGATTCTGTTTTTTTCAGTAAGAATTACAATTGGATATGTGGATGTTCGCAACTCACGACAACGAACTAAAGTCCAGATTTCTATATAAACGTTTACGGTAATACCGCACCGAGGTATTAATTGAATTTCTGTTTGCTTGGAAACTAGTTGATGTATTTGCAAATTACAAATGTATTGGAGATTCTAATCATTAGATACCACACTTCGATAACGGGATATACTTTAAATTGTTACCTCTCTGCATATCGGAACAGCAAAGGACAAAATAATAAATTTTTATTTCTTAACATTAATTGTTAAAAAATGACGATAAACCGCAATATCATCATGGTATACGAATAATTCCTTTTAACTGTCACAAAGATTAATCGACATGTATGTATAAAGACGAGACGTAAAGCTGTTTCTCTCTTTCAGTAATTATTTATTAATTCGAATTAACATCATGAGATGTTATTTTTTCCTTTATACCTTAATAAGTAACTAATACACCAATATTCCCTTAACGTACTTGGTCAAGAGATTTTTTTATTAAAAATTACTTCCAACTGGTTCTCAATCATTGCGAAAGTAAAAATACCTTTAATAAAAACTAATCAAATCCAAGTATTGGCGATTTCTTCTATCGTTGGTTTTACTCTCTATGGACACTTCTTTTTATGGCGTATTTGATGTAAGTTTTGCGGCCGAAACCTTTACAGCAATACACAATAATTGCATACACTCCTGTTGCAGGTAACTGCATTAAAAATGTACAAAATTATGATTTCCCTTAGTCTACGTATGCGAACTTTTACTAAATGCGCCTTACAATAATTAAAGGAGGTTATTGTTGCGCGATAATATAACTTACTATTATTATTATTATTATTATTAATTAAAGAGGATATAATTACGCGATATAATCTCAAATCTAACACGAGTCCATATCAGCCGTATCATATGAACGATGTAACGAGGAATACAGGAGCGATTTTAAAGTTTCAAATATTTCAACCTTAGAGGACGCTCGAGTAAATGAAGATGTATCTTCGCTGATAAGTAAAATGTGTTAAAGCCATCCCACTTGCATTACATTAATACTCTTTTAGGGACCATATGATCTCACTGTTAATCATAACTGCAACGCTTAAAAATGTCGGATATTTAAATTGGAGAATTTTTCGCGTATTCGACACTCTTTCAGCTCAGACTATTGAGACGACGTCATTCTTAGCAATTCTAAAGCGCAGGCAACTAAAATATCGTTAATATCACTCTATACCTTTTATAATTTTTTTTCCTTAATTTTACGAAAAATAGGCATTTGTTATAAAAATTCAAAAATTTGAGAACATATGAATATTATACGGTTATAATAAGGATCTCTATTACACTATGATAATCGATTTTTAACTACCACTAATTCTTGTAAAATTTCACAGAAGACAAGATGTCTACCACGAAACGAGAAATAAATGTAGGTTGTTTTCTAGTGAAGTTACTGAAATTACATTTATAAATTAAATTTTCCATGTAAACGGTATATAATATAAATATCATAGAAAATTAATATATTATTTCTAAGTTAGTGATCTATATTTTCCTCTAAATAACCTCTTATAGTTTATCATGTTACAGTGAAAATTAAAGTTTATGACCCCTGTCTGTGCTGAGGATCAATAGAAAAAGGTTCTGTAGAACTGACTTTCAAAACGCATTGGAATGCTTGTCACTGCTAGATGAATTCAGTCACCCAAACCCCTTATTATCAGCACTTCTTGAAGGTAGACTAGTCTGGACTTGAAAATAGCTTCTCCAGAAGGGCCACAAACTTTCAATTCCACTGTACGCTATGTAATTGTGAGGAAAACCTCCGCTATCAAAAAAAATACATTATTAACTACTCCTTTTAAATAATTGATAGTACCATTTTAAACTTTTATAGAGAATAAGGTCCATGATTTAGCGTGAGTTCGTCTCCTAACATATCCATCGCCTTCGAAGGCTAAAGTCATAAAAAACTAACATTAAGTAAGACGCTCAATTCACGAATAATCAGAAGATGCTACTCCGGGTAGCGAAAGCGGTCGACAATAAAAAACAGTGTGTAAATTATGAGTTTACTTCTTGTTTACCATTATGGCTTTCTACAAAGTAACGCCTGAGCATGTAGATTTCATTAAATTTGATACTTTGAAATTTCGGAATGATCGAGTTTCTTGAAAGATAGATCCAAATACATAATTTAAGGAAACTGTATTATGTTCCCAATATTCTTGGTAATATCACTTTTTATTTTCTTTCGATCATGACACTCTTAACCTCGATTAAATTGTACTGTGATGTTAGGAATAAGGGTAGGTTTAGAATTTAATAATTCCGAGTCTAAAAATTTTCTGTTAATAATGAATAATTGAAATTTACATGCGAAGACTACCGTTATGAACGGAGTATGAAATAAATGTTCCCGGTTTTCATCGATGGTAATATCTCGGCCGTTTCTTCAACATTATGGCGTGATCGTTCTCTTCATTTCACGCTATGAATTGGCACCAAATTGACAAGAAAGTCTCTCATGTTTAAAAGGTATGTCTATTCGGATGAATTAAAATTCTTACAAATAAATCTTGAATGTAATATTCTGCCAATAATAACTAATATGTTTGGACGTATAATATAATGATAAAGATGAAACAGAACCATATTCATTTCTTCTATACCTAGTCAGACATATTCGTACAAAAATACAAAATACAGCAATAATTAGAGAGACTGGTGGTCCAAGTGGGCTGAAGGTTAGTGCAGCTGCAAATATCTTGAGCGAATCAGTAATTATGCTTTTAAATGGGGTCATTTTCAAGCAGTAGAAAGCCCAAAAGTTTCAGCATAAAAATATACAAATTCTGCGACAAGACCGGATATACTTACAACATGTACGTTACTTGGGGAAAGACACAGATAGCAACGAAAGATATGACAATGTCACATGTAACAGAAAACTTACTAGGAGAGTGGAAAGAGTTGGTCATTACCTATACATGGAAAACTTCTTTTCCTCTCTTATTCTCTTTAATGGTCTTCGGCGAAAGAAAATTTATTGCTATAGGAGGGATAGATAATATTACACAAAAAATCAATTTTAAAAATCTTTGTAGAAAAAAGTTGTGTGCTTTTTTAATTTAAATATAGTAATTTATCTTCTCCAGCCATTCCTTTAGTAAACCGGATAACTAAGACGTGAAAATCACCAGACAATTTCAATCAGTTCTTTACAGCTCTTCTAACATCAGATGAATATATAATTCACTTTGATCGTAGAAATACTTTTTACCGAAATTATATAAAAGAAATTCATGTGGAAAAATTATCAAAAAGTAAAGACTCACCAACTTCTAAAATTTTATATATCCGAAGAGAGAAAAAGCATCCGCAGCGGAGCTCGCAGTCAGAGAAAGAATTGATCATGTAAAGCCAAATAATATTTAGATGTAGGGTGAAACTTCGAAACCAAGTTTCCGATCTCTTTCCCAGGAATTGAAACCATCTAGTGATCAAGGGTACCAATATTTGATTTTTGTTTTCCATATAAATGCAAGTGGAGCTTGAGGAAGAATGTTTGACGTATTTAATAAGCTATGTGGTTCGCTGTGTTTTCCAGGGATATTGCCATTTCGCGATAAGGTCCGAGACCTCGTCCACTACCGCCCGCAGTGACTTCAATACGGTTTACTTGAAAAACCTTGCGATACAACAAAGCATGTTTTTAATCAACTCCTCTGATGTCGTTACCTTAAAAGAATCTGAAAATATGTATCTCTAAGCGAGTATTATTTTGATACTCCTAATTCAATATTCTACGAAATTTCTACATTATATTCAAGCTTCTTTCAATTTGTGAGAAGACCACAGTGGAGAATAACTGTAGATGAAAGAAAATAGTAGGTAAACAACATGCTGAGAGCAAAGAAAAGCATTATATCGGTGAACCGATGCCCGAGCGAATTCCGTCACACATACATACCTTCTAAACCACTTAACCTCGAAGAATCTGAAGTGTTTACCAATTTCTAGAACGAGAGAACCCCTAAGCCGAGTGAGGAAAACTCTATAGTGGATAGATAAAGCTTTCCCTATTCGTTTGCAAATTTCAAGCGTCTCATTCCTTGTTCTGTTGGAAGGCGAACCTAAGTGGGAGAGGAGTTCGGACCCCTCTGGCTATGCCACTGCAGCAGAATAATCTAAATGAGAAATGTGGCCCTTTTATTAGAACTGCAATTGGAAATGAAAACGTTGCAGGTGAGAATTCCATCACGAGTCAAAAATCTACCATATGAAAAGATAAAGATTTACGAATTAAATATAAATTATTCGAAGAATCAAAAGAAAACAAGAATGAATATTTCCTACAGGTTATATTTTTCAAATATTAACTTCCGGTTTCGACGAGTGATAGCCATCATTAGGATGATGGTCCATCGGACGGATGATCAGGATTATCAAATATGATATACATAAGAACTATCACTCGTCAAGACCTATTGAATTTATCACATTTGAAAAACGAAAACTCCCTTTGAGCGGCGCTCTGTGTTATTCGAAAATGTTGGAGACTACCTGGGGCGTCGACAATGAGCGCAATGATAATTGACGGTCAAATGATATTGACACCAATTCTAAGTGACATTTCACCGATACTATATGCGTCAACAAATAACACTAGTTGTTGATATTATTCTCCTCCTCATATATATCTCAATTTTTTAATGATTGACATTTCCTTCCATCTTCAACATTTCATGATCGTTTAGATACGTAGATTAAATAGTGATACACGGAGGTATTGCGAGGTGGGCGAGTCCCAATTTAATAAACGGAGAGGAGAGAACAATTTTGGCGCAATTGAGAGCCTGTAAAATTCTGAATTTTTAGCCTCTGAATCACCAGCTACAAACCATATGAAACATTACAATTTATTAGCGGTTAACCACTAGAACGAAAGTCATTTTAATGACAGAGCAAATGACTTCGGCTTAATTAATTTTCATGAATAAATACATGAAGTTCTGTGGTTAAGAATAGTCAGGAAAGAACGGAAAACAACAAAATAACAACGATTTTATATTGGTAAGATATTCACTATGACCGTTGTAAGTTTGTAAGTTATTTTTTAAATATTGCCGTATTTATTCTGCGAAATAATAGCACCGCGATCAATATTACTAATATATAATGTTTTAACATTAAATCTGAGACGAATATTCAACCTTTAAGCTATATATAATGCTAAAATAGCAATATTATCGTTAAAGATTGTATCTTCTACTTACAATTAGACAACGGTCGAAGTCTCAGCAATCATCTCGATCTCGCCGATTTTCTCGTCCAACGAAACCCTCAAGACTTTTCTATTAATGCGAGGATCTTCCTCTACTCGATTCCGGTGCCCTATAACGTTCCTTTTTACAATTTACAACGTTTCCTTCTTTCCACTAACTCACTCGAAGTTCTAAAACCCCGGCCTTTGCTTTTTCCTCGTAGCCTGTAAATCATGTAGTTACATGCGATTTTTAACTGCACTGTTTGGCCGCTAGAGCTGCGACAGAACTTTCCCACAGGCCTCTGCAAATGACTGTAGCAGAGTTTTCTCGGCGGTCGAATGTCAGACTTCGTTTTCGAGGAAGTACTTCGCAGAAGAATAACCTTCGAAATCCTTCCCTTACTACCCAACCTTGGGGAAGTCCTTACAGCTCAAAGCTCTGAGTCTCAACTTGCCAAGCTCAACCAGTTACTTTCGGGAGCAATGATTTCAGGTCGGCTCCCGCTATTAGTATTTAACAGTAACTTAACTTTCCACTTTCTGAGGCGATCAGTTCTACATAGATTTTGAGATGTAATATTGTATCACGGTTAAAATGAGTGGTGTTATGTGTAAACCGAGTTGTCGGACTCATGTTAAAGAAACTGATTAGAAAGGATATACATTTAAGGATTCCTCTTAAGTAAAATGAGAGCATATATTTAAGGAGGACAAATAAAGGCTATCCGTTGCTTCGCTTGAGTGACAGGTCAAGAATCATATTATGAAAATATCAAAACAGTTAGTGGATGCTAACAATTTTAAAGCATAAAAATAACAATATAGACAATATATGTTTATGTTGTTTGAGGTATTGTATAAATTAAAAATGCTAATGACATTTAAAGAAGGAGCTGAGATATTTAAAAATTGTCGTGGATTGTGGATGCAGTCGAAATAAGTATGCTGAATTCCATAGTCTTACAAAAGAAGCGCTAGCGCGAATATCATACCAGGAACTCATAATTAGAAGATATTCATTGTATTTATGCGAAATTACCCGAAGAGATAACTGTTTTGGTCACCTGCATCGATTTTTGTTGAAATAGAAATCACTCTAATAAGTGATAAAAAAGGATTGTTTGATAAAGTATAATAAAATTTCACGGTAATGCATTTATTTATGGAGGATTTAGAATTATAATATAGAGTTAAAGAAAGGAGGAGTAGGAGAGGAGTAAAGGATTGTTCTTTCTGCTAAATATTTTCTTTCATACAGCAAGCAGTGCTTTGCTTGCTAGCATTATCATTCCATACCATAGTGTGTGATATGTAAAAGATCACTTTCTTACTTTTTTCACTTTTCCAATTACATACTATATCGATGACTTGGGATTGCTGAAATCACAAAATTTGGTGCTCAAACATTTCTGCCTAATGAAGGAATTATTATATATTATTATACATCGCTCCTTTCTCAATTACTATGTATATGTGACAACCATGAAATAATATTTTAGAAAATATTTCACATTTGAGCTTCTATATATTATTTAGGTATACTATACTTTCACACAGTTGTCCATACCAATATTTTGAATTCATTATCAATGAAGCATTTTACAATTAGTTCATAAAGTAAAAGTTGAATAGTCTTATCAAAAAGTAGAGATATTTGAATATTACATTTCAACTTTGATAGATTTGATTCTTTTAATATACCATATAAATAGTGATCTTCAAGTACCCAAAACTCTGATGCAAATGTGTATGAAGGATCCCTTCTCCTTAATTTTCCTCCTAATTAATACATACCTAAAACCAATGCCTATCTAATTCAAACCCTAGTAAAATAATATTGAAACAATCTAAGGGAAAACATCTTAATTAAATTTATTTTTCATTCCTTTACAATTGACTCCATCTAAATCAATTTTTAACATCTAAGAAATCATATTTTATTCCTTGTAGGTTCTTCTATAGTTCAAACTTTATCCTTTTTCCATACTTGTAAATACAAAGGATACCTTTATAAACATTATCCTAAGAGTTTGTTTCGTATCTCATTCCAACTTCCTTAGGCAATAAACTGGGTACATCTCTGTAGAAGTTTTCATACAGCAACCCCTAATAGGAAATCTGTAAAATATATGACTTCAGATTAATTAACAGCAAAGGAAATGGAACTCTTGTGTTAAACAATAAAAGGTTTGAAAAACTCTCATAACTGAATGTTGGTACAAGATCCAGTTTCAAATGACGGGAAAGTCCTGGATTACTGAGCTTGTAGGACACTCCCTATAAATTCTGCATTGAACTCTTGAGATTGATGGCATAACTATCAAAATGTGCATTGGGTGAGTCCTATAATCTTGGTAATCCAGGACTTCCATTTGTATACCTTGGAAATGGTACTGAAATTCAGCTATCAGAGAGTTTTTCAAACCTCTTTATCAGAATTATTTTTTAAAAAGTTACTCAAATTAAACTATACAAATTCAGTGGGAAGGATTGCTCTTGATAAAATATCTTCATTGAACATAGCTGTGAAAGTAGTTGAAAGACACTTTCAAGTGTAATCTTCTTGGAAAGTGATGTCACGGAAAATATTATTTATATATTATTATATTTATATTTTAAAAATTTTGCTGAATTTTGATTGCAAAGAACTCTCAGAAAAGAAAGGCAGAAGTAACAATAAGTTGTTTTGATTAATTTGTATTTTCATAGCAGCTTCAGAGAATTATTGCATTCAATACACCAGTAAATCTGTTCTCTTATGTCAAGTATACCAAGTAAACATGATAATCACTCATTTCAGTGCTAGTTTCTGTTCAATTGATATCAATGTAGGTACCATTTAAAATATTTTATAAATTCAAGCCAGCCTACTCCATGATGTTGGAATAGGATGTCTTACACAGGAAAATACAGTCACATGACAATTGAAAAGATGATGAATATAAATATCATTTATGGTGGAGTAAACCTCCAAAATTTATCTGCAACTAGCTGTAAGAAGTGTTATTCTTTTGAATTATTTGGAGAGGAACAATTATTAACAGCTAGTGAGTATTTAAGAGAACTACACCTAATTAAAGTAAAAATTAAAGAAATTATATTTGGTAACTCAGCAATCAATAAACAATGGTAAAATGATATAAAATTAGTGACAAACAGTCGTGAGAGCCAATATGCCATTAGCCCTGAGCATCCACATGCTAATGCAGATGCCCATATGGAATGTTATCTGGAAAGACTCATCTTCTGCTAAACCCTTTTCTTGTGATGTTTGGATATATCTGAATAGATCCTTAACGCCACTGACTGTGACTTACATAAATTATAAATATAGTACATACAATGGACTAGAGATAAAAAATCTAAATAATCTTTGAACAGCCCTATACAATATTTAATAGAATTTTTAAATCTTAACATTATGAATGTTGATTTTCAGAAGATGTTAGAAACTTTTATGGAGCAATTCTTGAAATTAACATGGTTTAGGATTAAGGAAAAATCACTCAGTCACACATCTTTGATCATGATTTCTTTCTGCAGAACCCTTTGCAATCAAAATGTGGCAAAATTTGTTGTCCTTTTTACTTCTAATTGCTACTTGGTTCCACCAGGCATTTCCTTTCTCTTAAAATATTACTGTAAGAATACCCTTTATCATGTTTATGGAACATCATACAATTTATTTATTCTTTAAAAGTAAGTTTTGATGTTTTTCATCAGAAAAAATGCTTGGTCAAAAGATAATTCCCACTTCGGATTTCTTTTGTGAAAAAATGTGCTGTTTTCTTTGGCTGTCAGTGACAACAAAATTGAAGATTATCTCATTTGGAGTTGGTGTTTCTGGATTTTCTCCTATATTTCATGTTTACTCACCTTCAGAAAAACACTCATCTGAACTTGAGTCTTTTAAATTTGTTATTAGACACACCATTTGGGTTTATATAGCTTTCATTATTTTTATAGCAAAATCATCTTTGAGCAAAAATTTGCCTTAAATTTTACACGCATAGAACTTCGAAATCATTTCAGATTATATTAAATGAAAGTTGTAGTAAAGTTTACTTTGAGGAAATACATAATGGTAGAGAAAGAAATAACACCATCACAATTCCACTATTTCTTACTCGTTTGCCTCTATAGATAATTTGTTATATTTTCCTTATTATTTTATGCTGGTAGCAATTACCAAAAATCTGAACCCTCAAATTTTCAGTTATAGTAATTATTCTATTTCATCTCAGGTCAAACCAGAACTCACGATATACTAATATCACTTTCCTTCCTATCCTCCTCTTTCTTCAGTTAACAGATTTTCTTCCATTCTAGTAAACTATTATGAAATATATCTGAAAGAATCAAAATTTAACATTTTTAGCTCTATACTCCTTTAATTGAAACAGAATCTTATTCCTTTATCTTTTCAAAATTGATTTCTCATTTTAAGATTCCTAAGAATGATATTTGTTTTATTCTGATGCTCCTTTTCCATCACAAGTCCTGTGTTATAAGTAAGTGTTACATAATACTGTTGTGTGTTTCCCGCTAAAAAATACACTTCTTAATGCCATCAGTATTTCACTCTCTTACACTTTTTTGAAATTCTCTCTGGCAATCCCTTAAGGAAATATATTAAGGAGGGGTGTCTGCTACAATATACAAAATGTCTTGCTGACTTATTGATTTAGTAACAAAATCAACCAAGCAAAGAAAGCAGAAGACTACAGAGAAAAAGAAAGGGGTGGATATAAGCATAATTTTCTGCTGAGTAGAAATTATGAAGAATTTCACACATTTATAGGTTACCATTATTTAGCTGTGTATATTAGTAATAATGAGAGCAAAAGAAGAATGTCCGGAAAAGAAGTTATATTTTGTGACTTAAGCTTAAATTAATTTTACCATGTTCAATTTTTAATGCTTCATATCAGGTGCAATGGCTAGAACATTCAATCCTTTTACTTTAGCAAAAGTAGCAAGAGTTTATTCCTTGGACCATTGGTCTTTGTTAATTTTTTTAAATACATTTACAGGTATTTATTATTTACATTATACATTTTAGCCTAAAAGATAACAAATTTTTTGCTAAATAGAGACATTGGAATTATCTAATTTAAGGAAAATTAAAATTTCTCATCAAAGATAAGGTTGGTTGCTTCCAAGTAGTTGGCCTAGTGCATCTCTGCCCTACTGTGTAAAATAAAATGAATTCAGTAGCTTTGGGAGGGTTGACTTTAGATAAAAATTAAACTTGGAGTAAGTGCCTTATTTCTGTATAATTTTACAATCCCTAAAAATGTAATTTTTAATTTACATATACTCATATGTAGAAATACTAGTTGTTCCTGACTGTTCTAAGTTATCCCATCTTAAAAGGCATATAAAAAAAAAAGAAATATAAGTAGAAATACTTATAGAAAAAGACGATCTCTAAGATAGGCCTTCTTTCTAGAGTGACAATACATGAGCTTGGCTTGAGTGGTTCAGAGGGAATCATTCTTATATTACTTAGTAGATTCCTTTCGAGCTGAATAAAAAAAAATTAGTATTGGCTCTACCCTTAAATAATGAGTATATACTATGATAATAATGCAATTTTCCATACTCATATCTTCTGGTCTTAAGTTTTCTTGACTAGTCCCTCACTGGACGTTTTATTGAATACAAGCGACACAGTAAATAAAATATTTTCTATACATTATAAATTTACTTAATAATATGTATGAAGATGACTGCATTTTAGAGCCTTTACTCATTAACTTTTCATCATAAGGGATCTTTTATCAGTCCTTTCCCATACTTATCAGCTTAAGCATTTTTTATTGATGCTTCATTCAACAAGTTTTCTTAGGAGTGAGGCTAAATTGATTAATTTCAATCATGATTTTTCTTCATAATTATACTACCATTGGCAATCACTAAATTAACATATATCTTCTTGATTCTCTAGGACCAACTACTAGAAATCTTATTTTAATCCTTTATATTTTGATTTCCTAAACATATATTTAAGGGGCATATCAATAACAGCAATATTTGAGATGAACCAACTTTTAACATCTACCAACTAAAAATCAGCTTAGAAAGAATATATTCCCTGTTTGGTCACAAGAATCTTCATTTTTTTAAACTTGAAAAGTATGCTGACTGATGGTTACACTGAAAGCTGAAATAATGGCAAAGTATCCCTTTTATATATGATTGAAGTAAACCTTTTTTGAACCTGATGGAAATCTCTATTGGGCTCCCAGTAGCCATTTAGGCAGCGTGTTTGACTTGAATGAAAGCGGTCACGGGTTAGAATCCCATTGGGAGCCCAAGTGCAAAATAAACTCAGCTGCTGAAGCACTTTTAACAATACTACTACAAATCTGTACTTGGCAAAATACATTCAGTTGAAGTAAAGGTGATGACTATGTTAAATTATCCAATAAATTCAAAAATTCCAAATGATTACTTTGGCTATTACCATTAGACAACATTATTTGCAGATGATGATAATGATACATAGATAATCTACAAATTCAAGGGCAGAAATATTTATTAAGAAGATTTCTAATAATTAGAAACTATTTTTTTTTTAGCTGTTGATTTTTATGTTCAGGTTTATAGATACTTTAATTTTTATGCAAGGCTTATTAAGATTTGTATGTAAAAGTATGACTGTGAGTCTTCTTGATGGATAACACTTCATATAAAAATGGTGTTTAATAGAGAATTTTTGGCTACAAATTATTCAAATGCACATGATGAGATGAAACAGACAAGGGTGAGTTTTTGGTGAAGGATTTAGGCTGAATTATTGTCATGCAAATGAGAGATTGATGAAAGCAAGTGCCATGAATTGAATATATTAGTAGGCTTGAGGACAAGGAAGAAACAATGGATATCTAATGGAGATCCCAGGATAAATAATAATAGAGAGAGTATGATTGGAATCCATATAGAAATCAGGCATGCTTCTGATGACTACATAGTTTAAGCGTAGAAATATACATATTAATGTATAGCAAAGAATGGAATAGAAGAATAAAACTTCTTACTGACTTAGTTTTACATGACACAAGATTTAGAGATGTAAAATAAATTGTTTCTGGTGTTTTTTGTGGAAATATTCCATGACTCCAATAAATGAAACTATATATCTTCCACTAAAGAAAGTAATGCACAACTTTGGTTTCATGTAAGTGCATTACTGGTAATTTTGTACCATAACAAAAACTATTGGAGGTATTATTAATTATTATATTTAATTTCTAGAAGAAGATGCAAGAGGGATAAGACAATCTGAATTTAACACTGATCATGACTTGGTAGTCTCTGTAGAAGCCCAAGGTAGATTGGGTGATTTATGGAATATATTCTACTAAAGAATTATATACTAAATAAAAATAAAACTAGAGACTAAAGAGCTGAATGACCATACAGTAAAATTAGGCCATATTTTATATATTATATTTAATATTACTGAAGGTTATGGTTGTGGAATGAATGACTCATGGTCCTCATTTGCCCCTTCATCTATTGATTATTAATTGTAAAGATAAAGAGATATTCACTGAAATAATATATGAAAAACAGAAAGATAAATCATAGCCATAGAAAAGATAGTAAACAAAAATAAACCTATGAAAGTATAAAATAAATATACAGTAAATTTCAAATAACAAATTTGTTAAATCAGAAAGGAATGCATAGGTAAAAATGTGGCTTTGACAGAGGGAATGCTTACACCATTTTAAATCTATAGTGTAACAGCCCATAGAGGACCTAAAACTATCCACATTTGGAAGCTGATCATTGACAAAGTACTTATAAAGTGCCAGTGATAAGAGACACCGATATAGAGATGGAAGGATATGAATTAAGATAGTGAAAAGAAGCAGTGTTTCATGATGTGCACCTTAAGGCAAGAAAATTAGAAAAGATGAAGTCCGAAATTAATTATAAAGTAAAACACTTCAAGATGAAGATTCTTGAAGATGAAACCATTTTATTCCAATGAAAGTCAACTCATGCCTAAGACATATTATAATGTATGTATACAGTGGAGTGATTTATAAATATATGCTGCAAAAAAATTTTAAAGGTAAGATGTAACAACACAAATGCAAACAAGGTCTTCATAATAATGATAGCCAGCAGATAAATACCTGGCAAAGAAAAGAAGATCACTAGCTGTAAATTTACTAAAATATAAGAGGCTATTCCGTACAGAATTAGAAGGGTGATATTCCTAAAGGAATACGGTGGTGAGAGTACAGGTTAGATAAGTCATAGAGGACTCTAGACTCAACTTGCATAGAGATATGAAAGAAAGATCAAGAAATGAGGAACTGAGTGTTATGACCAACTGCAATAAAGCAGTGAAATGCTTCAGATACATCTTAGGAAGAGAAATTTCAGTTTGGATATGATTGATTTTTTCACTCAAAATTTGAGTAATATCCCATGCATGAATTTTGTTTTATTCCAGAGCATATTGACTATACTAAAATAAACATTATTGTATCATGTTTTTATTCCATTTCTCACTAATCTCACCATTGAACTCTGCAAATTTAGCCTCCCTTCTATGCATATGGTGCTCCTCTGAACCACTCTCTTGGTGCTTGCCATGGTGGCAGCCGCATTCATGCTCATCATGATCTCCCTCATGACGATGAGCATCATCACTAGGGCGTGCTAGGACAGCCACTGCACACACGAGCACCAACAAAACCTAAGATTGATAAAGGAAGAAGGTGGCCTTTGCATTAGTATATGATATTTTAATAGTAATATTTATAAATATCATTATCTTTTTTGAATATTTGCTTAAATTTTTTGCATTTATTTTCTATTCAAAAAGTTAGTCAAAGGAAACCGTTTTCACTATGCTTAATAATCCAAATACCTACTCCTCCTGGAACTCATGGAATGCTTATTCACTCATTAAATATTTTCTTTGAAATTTATTTCAAGAGTGGACATTCTTTCTGTAATAAGTTTCTAGGCAAAATATTGAACATCTTCAATTTATTTCCTCAAATATATTTTTGACATTGAATACAAAGAATATTCATTGGTCAGGAAATATTTCACACTTCGCTGACCTGAAACTAATTTAATTTTCTACCCTTTCATCTCACTGAAAACCTTGAAAAAATTAAGTGTCTATGTAAAAGCATCGAATTTGTTAATGGATACAGTTAAACCATCCACCCAAGTGAGTAGTAACCTCTTTCATCCTCTTAAAATTTAGTATCTTATATATTTTTCTGTTTATTTGTGCACAAGTAGTTGACATACTTATTACTGGCATCTAACATCGATATACCCCGTTATTTCCGATGCATATGTCTAAATCAAAATTAGGAAGTTATGCTAAAAACTGACTAAGCTGAGATGGGCATACATGAACCAAAATCTCTATAGAGTAAAGATCATATAAGATTTGTCTCGGCTTTAAATTGGAAGGACATACCCCAAGTCATCCAAAGATAAGTTAGAAGAAAACTATGAAGTTTCAAGAGATAATATTTTAAATGAATATTTTCTATTATTTTGTAACTTTTCTGTCAAGTTACATTTTTTACCAGTGAAGCTTCAATACTGAAAGAACCGTCTGTTTTGCTCACTATTTTTGGAAATTAATTACGATAACACATAAATGAAAAAGAAACAATCTAAAAACGAGTTCAAAGTAAATATTAATAAGAACTGAGATCAGAGTACTCACCGTGACCTTATTCATTGTCGTCAAGGAGATTCTCTGCGAATTCAGGAAATTTCTCAACGTTAGCGTTGATATCTTTATATATCCTCGCGGGAGAAAGATGAGGGAACAAAAAAAGAGGGGAAGAGAGATTCGGATGGAGCAAGAGATATCAGACGTGCAGACTTACGAACGATGGGAGAAGACGTAGAAGATTCAGAGGGTTTGAAGTTCGAAGATAGGATGCTAACAACGTAGTAAAGATCTGTCTCGGATTGCATCTGGCACCCGAGAAATATGCACATCTATCGATGTTTTTCAAGCAATGAGCTCCCCTTATGCTGCGAAACCTTATTTTCTAATCTTGGACACGCTCTCTTTTAATTTGTTTAAAAAGTCTATGCATCGTCTTCACTCCTTTCGATATTTATTTTTTGATTTAAATGTATTTTATGCTCAGAGAATAGTGGAATGGTAATTAACAACCCCGTGAATGATGACTATAATAGAGCTTGGAATTAAACGGCATGTAATTACAGCAATCTTATAAATTAACGTCCGGTTTCTTGGAAATTTTGTTTTTTATCTTTAATTTTGCTCCTAGAAAATAAGTGAAGTGCTTTTTAAGCCAGGTCGGCGGGAGGGTATTTAACGCCTCTACGCAAATAACATATTGGCGCCCCTAAATGATCTAGTAGTGTAATTAAAAGGGCTTAGACATCTTGGGTAACTTTGCAGTCTCTCTTAGTTGCGAAAATCGCCTCACGCGAACGCGCTGTCCCCTTGGCTTTCAGGGAGCCCAAGGCCTCGATTTTATAACTTTCGCATAGCGTATGCAATTGGGTTTTGAACGCAATTATCGGCTATCTTGGCAAAAATTGCGATTGGAATCACCTTTGCGATTTAATAACTCGGAATTGCAAATGCGAGTGCAATTCAGCTCCGTTAGTAACGCGATTCCTATCGCCAGAAAAAAGCAGGTGAAATCTGCATTGTAAACAGTAAACATGGCGGAATAAGGTCCTCATTAAAATCATGCTCACCCATACGCATGCAATTCATACGTTGTTATTTATTAAAATAACATCATCGCAAAAACAAGAAATATTGAGGAAGTTTTTTCAATACTATTTTAACTTTCAGACACAAATGGCATTTCAACTTCGAATGATGCACTGACATTCAGTGATGAATGAGAATCATAATTTTTTTACATAAATTTATGGAACAAGTAATGTTCGGAATGTTGGCGTTACCAAAATTTACTGTTCTAGTCTAACACAATTGGCGCAATTGGCTATCAAAGTGGAGGGTAACGCTGCCTGGTGGACGGTAAATTGATCTACGAGGACGAAAAAAAAAGAATGGTGAAAGAGAGGGGGGAGCGCTGGAGTCTGCACTCTGATCATAGGGAAAGGTTCAAGTTAATAATAATACTACCATTTCTCCGTATAGGTTAAGGTTGCGGGGGTAGAGTAATAGTTTATGGAACCAAGTGACTACAAAAAGTAGGAGTCACCGATCTAAATCGATAATAGATCCAAATTCAGAGCATGTCAATATTGCTTAAACAGCGAGCAAATTCTATTCCCTCAGTGGGATTTTCTAGCTCCGCCTGACGGCGAAACTGTTCCTGATTTTATGGTTACTATCTCAGAGTTTTTCAAACTTAAAAACTGCTTAAATACTTCAAGAAAGAACTTCTACTTTCCTTACTATATTGATTAGACCGTTTTATATTTTCATCTAAACATTGAGACACGATTCAGCCACTTCATTCTTGGCCTTCCAAAATTACCACTTTCATTTCCTTTTGTCTATAATCTTAACTGAGATTTTTGTATTCACTTTGTGTGAATAATCAAACCATTTTAGTATCTTTTATGATTGGTATCTCTAGCTTTCAATAACCTATTACTCATATCATCTGGTGTAATTGATGTAATTTCCTGTTAACTTCTCAATATTCTAAAATTATGCATACTAAGTATAATTCCAAGACCAAAGCTTGGTCAGATCTTAAATCCTTCCACTATAAGCATTTAAAAGTTTTTTTTTAAGATAGAACTATTTATTCCTTAAATAAGCAAGTTTTTAGATGCTCTAATATTTTACTCTTAGTAACAATTTTTGAATTGCTGATCCAGCTCACCAGCAGGCCAACACATTCCTTCATGGAGTTTGATATCAGCATATGATCTTACTTACATTTTGATCTTATTTTACATTTGGAACTCAGAGTAATTCCAGGAGAGATGTTTAACAAGAAATCAATATAGATTAAGCTGTATCTTTTGCCAACCATCCTAAACCTCTGGGAGAATGCCCCTTACAGAGTGACACCCTATCAGCCAGTACTTTTGTTTTCCTTTTTGTGTATGGATATATATCATGACACTCCTTGTTATTTTCAAGTTTTAACACTGCCTTTTCCACAGGTTCACAGTTTCTCTTTAACAATATCACTCCTAAGTACTATAAAAGAATGAATATGTTTAAAATCAATGCTAACTTTTCTATTCTTCTGAAGAACAGCCACTAATATCATATGGCTCACAATCTAACAAAGGCATTTGTAAGGATCTTCTTTTGGAGGAGTAATGGTTTTTATTACCAATTTAAAAGAAACATATTGTGCACATTGTCGTATCAGATAATAATATAAGCTAGATTTTTAAGAAAATGAAAATTATGACTGAACAATCTAGATGATAGTTGTCCATAATCAGACCAGCATCAGTTTGTCCTTTGGGAATCTAAATGTTCATTTCAACCAAAACATCACTCATTCATATGATTGAACAGCCTCCATCTTTTATGAAAAATTAAACATCTCTTTATGTATGTACATACATTTAAGGTAGCTAGTAGGTTTTGGTTGGCTGGAAATTGCATTACTCCATTCAAAATCATCTTTCTTTCATTTGAACAAAATAAGCAGAAATATTTTGCATTTATTTTCCATATTTTTATATAAGTTGTTACTCATCTATCACCAAAATTTTTACTCAGATATTCTAAATGATAAGTGCACCATTGGTCAAGAATAAAATAAAGAATAAAGTAACCCTTACAGTAAAGAATAAATAATAATAAATAACTCTCCATATCATTTAAGTGAGCCATATTGGCATCAATGTCTTAGAATGTGTGGCATATAAAATGAAGAATACAAAACCCAAATGTTATCTTGAAAGTATCATATATCATTCTTGTCATATATCATATATCATTCTTGCTAAGCTGCTCTTCTATGCTGAATTAAACCCAACAAAATATTCACAAATAAGGAAAAAGTTGCGAACCTCAGGTAGATGAGAATAAAGTAATAACAAACAGTCCATCAAGAGAATAACTTAAGTTTCCATGAATTGATGAAAAGCTCAACAGCACATAAAGACACAGAAACACCATTTATGTCCACAAATACCATAACTAAAATTTTTTTTAAATTGAGCATCAAAACAGAAGTAAAAATTGAAATTATTCATCATTATTCATAAAATAAAATCTTTTCTTCTTATTACAGATTTTACAGTCAATATCTATATTACAAAGCTTTTTTTCTGAAAATTTAATTTTATATATATTAATTTGACAATTCTAAATATGATTCTATTAATTAATGATTACAATAATAGATTGAAAATTGTTTTAGCTTGAGCATGTTAATAAATTAAGGAGTAAACTTAGTTTTACTTGCTGTTTCATTAGGGATATCAGACATACCATATCTCTTGAAATATCACTATCCGATGGAGAATTTTACTCCCTATTAAATGTAGCATTCATTTGGTTCTTCACCACTCTGATTACATTTTCAATATATAGAAAAGGGCTATCAGGTTAACTTGTGACAAAAGGCATGAAGCTCCATGCCTTCCACTGTTTTGAAACTAAACCTTTAACCAGTGTGATGTATTTATGTATTGCCTCTGGTAACGTATACCTAGGTAGACATTCCTAATATTTAGTAAAACAGCTGCACACACAATCATGAGATGTGACAAAATGATTCACGTCAGACCTATTCTGGGAAAAAAGCAACTACTCCAGTATGTCCCCAGTATGATGAGCTTATATTGCATAAAGAAATTTAATGATTATTTGAAAGAAACATGTTCTGCATAATATTTTTTATGTCATTCATTCTATTCTTTAATAGATTATCTTTTATTACACATGGGTCTTTTTTTCTTATGAATGATATATGCTATTTAATTACAGTACTGTATGTTCTTTGGATAAAATGAAATTGAATTAAATATAGCTAAATATTATTTCAGTAAACAAGAAGGAAATTAATTATATTCAGGTGATCTTGTTTGAAAGAATAAGGAAAATATAGAATGATGTAAAGGAAATATCTTAGAAAGGTATTTAAGTCTAAAAATTATTTTGAATAGTACTAATCAAGAATGTTAAGATGCTTCCTCCTCCTTAGAAAACCTATTTATTTCCTTTTCATATTTTTAATGGAAGGGTAATAATCATATGGAATTTATGCTAAATCTTATAATTAACACAATAGAAAATATAATGAATGTTATCTCCTATCATAAATTGTATCGTCTATCTGAATTTATTTTATTTTTATATAAACATTAACATTTTATATTGGACAGATACTATAGGTGTGTTTGTGGAGACAGTTCAGAACCTGTTTGGAACTGTGGCACATGTGCGTGATGATTTTGGTAATTTGCGGAGCATTTACAACTGAATTCTGAATTAATTACTAATTCAAAATTGTTCATTACAGGTTCTTTCACTCTCCAAATGCGAGACTAATTATCAGAAGATCAGAATCATCTGCAGTTCCAAACTTGTTCTGAACTGTCTCAGCGAACACACCTTTTGTTATTCATTACAGAAAATTGAAATTGATGTTTAATACATGTTATGCATGAAATATATAAATTTAATCAAAGGATATTTATATAGTACATGTAGCTTGGAGTTTTGATAGTTTCTTTCCATTAAAATTATATTTTCATATGCAAAAATAGTTCTCAAATTGGAATATTAGGTCTGATTATGTCACTCATTGTTAGTTTCTTTTCATTCAGCATCTTCCATATATTTTTAATAATAACATAAAAAATTCAGAGGCTTATTCCAGAAAAATTATGGTAAATGTACTAATCCATAAGAATAATCTATGAAAAATGCCAAACAATATCTATATTTTCATTGATTTTATTGAGACAACCAATTAATTACTGAAGAACTCTTTGTTTTTCCCTATGTTTGACTTACCTATATGATTAGAATGTCAACTATTGTTGATTGGCTACCATATATCTGTAAAGTAGTAGTAATAAATAATCAGCTTGAAAGCTGATTATATCCTTAATCCATTCACCGTTTGCCACAAAGAGAAATAAATGATCACATGAATTACAATTTTTATAACATTTAATATGAAGAGACCAGGATGAAAGTCATTATTCAGTGTTACTCAAACCTCATCATCTCTCTTATCATTTCATCCATGAATATGACTGAGAAAAATGTAAATGAAAGATACTTTTTGCTCTATCATGTGCCAAATTATGACAAAATATTACATTTATGAAGATGAGAAAGCAGGGATGGTGTATCATAATATTCTCAGAAAATGTGAAACTATTACCTATCAGTATTTTTACCACTTCTTCTTCCCTATAGAGCATAATCTCAGCTGTAATATTCTGAAACATTAATTGCAATTCCAGGAATATTTAACATTTTCATAATTTTATTGCATTATTTTACTTTCACAAATTACTTTTGGTTATAAATTCAGAAATGACAATAATATGATGAGTTCACAAAGATTGGAATTCTTTTATTCAGAAAAATAAACAAAAATAGACAGTGCTCTCAGAAAATTGACACAAGTGGCCATCTCAAAGATTCTACCTATTCATCAGGTAATCATTAATTATGATAGTTACCTAATGATAAGATAATCCTCAAAAAAGGTCACCTGAATTCATATTTTTTTGCACTATCAATTTTTATATTTTTGGAATGAAAGTACGATTATGTTCCACCAAATTGTTGGAGTTAATTAGTCATTTATTATGATAGAGAGATAGGTGGTATACTTTGTAAATTGAAGATTGTGCATGACTAGTCTAAAAGATGCTATAGGAATGTCTCTAGATAATTGTGAGTATAATGTAACAACAACAACTTGTACACAAAAAACATATAGGCTGCAATTAGAAGGAAGAGAACACTGAGCTCACATTATAATTAAGTAGAGGCTGACCCTATTATATACGCTAATAATGTCCTAACTTATGGTGATAATGAATTCCAGAATTTGCAAGTGACATTTTTCCTTATGTCATACAACTATTCCAAGCTTGAAGCAGCTTATTTCAATGGATAGAGTTTCATTACTTTTTGAATTTAATCATAGATTTTAGGAATAAGAGTTTTCATAATCATGATTGAGCTATTCATATAAGATCCTTAATATAATGATGCTCTCATCAGAAAATAATATATGGAATCGTCTCAAAAATAAATTAAAAAGCATTAATAGTTTGAGTCTGGTCCTGTCACCCTTTTTTCATATATGTTATTCGTTGGGAATTTTCCTAGACATGCCTTTACATGTCAAATCTCCTTAAAATCTTTCCCTATAGTGACTTGATTTGGTTCCAAATGGGGTCATGATTATGATGTAGAAATGTAGATATGATTTTGATCTCAGCCATGACTATGATGTAGACTCAGCATCATAAAATCAATGGGAAGTAGTTCCAATGCAATAGAGCCAATAAGGTGGCATGGGACTGATACACTGACCAAATATTACTCACTGAAAATGCTTCTTGGCTAGATGCAAGTCCAAACAGGGTTGCTATGTCATGGATTTCCTTTTCTACTATTCCACTCATAGTTAGAGTTGATTTTTAATTTCTGAAATATTCTATTCCGTTCTTGAATAAAATAAGTATTTATTAGAAGAAAACAGTAGGTAAAAAATACAATCAAAAAGCACTTCGGGTGTAATTAACATGCGTTCGCTGTATTAGTGCACAGTAAGATGTGAGGAAAAATGATTAATTGGAAAAACATAGCTATTGTTAATGTAAAAAAAGGTAAGCTCTCTACATAAAACTCTGTACACTGAAAGAATCTATTAAAAGTAGCCGAAGTTTTCGGATGAAATACTACGTGAGAGTTAATCTGCCTTTTCTTGTATTTTAACAGCGGAAGATTGCGGGTGTGAATAGAGCTTTTTTAATAAGTTCTATGGCTCCTATTGATGCCTGCAGGTCGAGAACCCTTCGCGAATTCCGGAGCCCTCAAGAGTCCCGATCAGGTGGTGGCCGCATGCGAGCTCTCATTCGGCTTCGGGTCGAATTCGCAATGCAAGCGCGTAACTTAAAAATGTTTCGCGAACATTTGGAAAACGTTTATTTATAGCAGACGAAATGAAGATTGTCGCGTGATATTTTCCATGAGGATATTTCTAGTTATGGTCGATAACGCGAATTTTTTGCCAAAATCATAATCATTAGACTCAAATAGTTTGGTTATTCTAAACTTAACTATTTCTAAAACAATTTACGATTGAATCCACATTACCTAACCTTAGAGTGATTATTGGAAGTTCACGATGCCATTTGTACGTCTAAAATTGAATGAATTAGGTTCAAAATTCTATGATTTGACATGATTATTCATGAATTCCCATTATTACAAATATTCTATCGCAAGGAGCAGCCAGACTTTTTAAATCGTGATTAGAGACGCCCCATAGCAGAACAGAATATGATGTGCAATCCTTCATTGCAGTTCTGTCGAACAGAAAAATAATAACGAGCATAAAAGCGTGAAATAAACATAGCCACACAGTTAAGATTATTTTTTTTATTTGTTCATGACAGAGATGAAATAATAAAGAGGGAGAATTACAAAGAAAGGGCAGTGAATTGAATCAATGGAAATTTCACAGGTGCAATTTAATGCCTTCCGTAGCCAGACTGGCCACGTCCTCCATGTCCGGTCTGTCCATGGCCAGATTGTCCATGTCCAGATTGTCCATGTCCAGATTGTCCATGGCCAGACTGTCCATGGCCGGATTGTCCATGGCCAGATACTCCGTGGCCAGACTGTCCACGGCCTCCGTGTCCGGTCTGTCCGTGTCCGGTTTGTCCGTGTCCAACACCATGTCCGGTCTGTCCGTGTCCAACGCCGTGTCCGGTCTGTCCTACTCCATGTCCAGTTTGTCCATGTCCGGTTTGACCTCTGGATCCACTCTGTTGGCCGTAAGCAGCTGCCCTCTTTTGCTTGTGGGTGTGGTGCTCATCAGACTCGCTCTCAGAGGAACCGTGTTGGTGTCCTGGCCCATGTTCATGGTGAGCATGTCCCTCGTGATGATCGGGCAGGGCAAGGATTGCCACTGCACACACCAAAACGAGCAAAAGCTATTGAGAGAAGAGGGTGATTATTAGCAGAGTAGTACTTTAGTCAGAGATCGAATTAATCGAGATAAACCTGTTAAGAGCAAGACACTTCAGTTGAATTTTCTTACTGTAATCATTAACTAAATTAACTGTAGTTTCTAAGTAACAAAATCAAATCTGAGATGAGCTTGAAACCATGCAATTCTTCACGGAAATTAGTATTTTCGAAGTCGATAGCTATACTGGACGAAAAATACTTTGAATACACACAAAATAATAAAACTAAATTCCGAAGGTTAGCAGAACTTAGAATAAAATTCCTTCCCTTTTAGTTAAATAATTAGTTTGCCTTTGTAATGAAATTGGATGCACTCCATTCTTACACGGTATTTGTTAAGGCGAGCACAGTATCAAGATACCCCGAAGCATCGAGTCAGAAATTTTATCTACATTTAGGGGTATAAATCACATTTCTTACAAAAAATTTTCGACGGCCGCTTTCGTATTGAATTAACTGAAATAATATCAAAAGGCTATGATAAGATGAATCTAGAAAACAAGACATTTGAGAAAATTTTCGGAAGCCTCCAATAAACCACGGGAATCATCATTTAATTTGTTCTTTGCCTAATTAAATCACAAGATAGTATGATATATGTCAATGTGCAATTTCTAAGTCTTGCTAAATAGATAATTACTTCAAATCACTCAAACTTACAAATAGGACCAAATACAAGGTTACGATTCCGTATCGTAAAAGGTAAGGAGCTTATCCCGAACACTAAAATCTAGTAATTTCAAAATGGCTTAGTAACAAGAAATTTTTTAAAATATTATAGCGGTATGAGGATGAAGTTTAGCTAGAAAAACTGGTCGAATGAAAGAAATAAAAATGCGAGTACAAAAAGTAATGACGCTTTCAAAAATCCATCATTACAAATTTTCACAACCTCGTCTCATTCTGTGAATAAATTTCGAATATAAACAAATAATAATTAACTTTAGAGATCGTCAACGGTCTTTGCTTAAGTAAGTAAAATAAAATGCAAGAACTAAGTTATCGAGAACTTCGAATTAAATATCGGGAGTAAACGGAAAATTTAGCAAGGAAAAATCTTAAGTAAAACCCGTAGAAAAATTCAGGAAAACACAGAGCGATGTTAAATGATGCACTACTCGGTTACAAGTTATTTTACAAGAGAAGTATTAGGTAAATAGTAAAGATTCTGGGCAGAGTACTCACTGTAGCCTTGAACATGGTTGTAGTGGAGATTCGCTGGTGGTGGATCCTTGAGATTAGTCCAGATGAGTGCTGCTGACATCTTGCACCCTGGTTATATACTCGTTCTAGGGGAAGGAGAAAAGGTGGAAAGGGGTGAGGGAGATGTCTAAAGTGCAGACGATCTCCAAGCTGGAAAGGCCTTGTGAGACACTGAGAGGGGTGTGTGGGAATAGTGATAGAGGTGGGAGAGAGAAAGAGATAAATTCCTTGCGTAAAAGGGAATGCTTTTTTCCGTCCAACTTGAATTATCACAATTCAAACATGAGTTAAAAAAGGTATGTACTGATATATTTCTAAGGGAGAAGAAAGCCGGATGGAGTGAACGTTGCTTACAACGGAAGCCTATCATTTTAAGAGTATTTTCATAGAATAAAAGCTATAAATCACAATAAAACTAATTAACTAACTCTGGTGAGCATTTAGATACCTGAGATATATAGTATTTAGGAAGCTGAGGGGCGAAATCATGCAAAAATATATTTTAATATAGGCAGTTCGGTATTCTCCAAACGACCGATTTACCTAAACGGAAGTTACTTTAGTCGTTATCAATTTATTACTTCCAAATGACATAATTTATGTAAATAGCTCATTAAAAATCATTTTGAGCTAGAAATGATTTTGGTAAATTAAGTAGTTAAATAATCATCCGAAAAACAATATTTTCAATGAAAAATGAGTCCGACCGAAGGAATAATCGTTCCATAGTTCAGTTTGCCTTTTCGAAATAATTCGAGATTTCAGGTGATGATAAGGAAGGAAAATGGAATAATATAAAAGATTAATACTTGATTTCATTTTGGTTTTGACAGTAAAAAAATGTATAAATGCAATTTACATTGCTTGTAAACTTACTCAAGTATAACTTCAGTTATCATGCCAGAAATTCCACAGGAAGAGTGGCTTACGAATATAGTTCTTTCAACATTTGGTTATTGTTAATCAATAATTTTTATATAATTTTCAGCCCACTGATAATAATGTCGCAGAGTTGAAAATCCTTATAAAATACGAGAAACAACATTAAAATATTATTTTTTTAAAACAACAAATGCTTAAGCCTCCTCTCCGCTTTCCTCTCCTATCTATATTTTGGTCATAGTCTATCAATATCTATTCTGATTCTGTCGATTTTTACGTCATGCAGGAATGCTAATCGAAGAAAAACCACGAATTTGTCTACTATCCAAGTTTTACGGAATGCTCAAGTTTTTTGTTTCCATGGGAAATGGATTATACTTTTGAAACTCTTAAAACCAAATGTTTCATCTGTAGATTTTAATTTTTATGAAACCAATAGTTAATAACTATTAGTAATATTCCTTATCAATCGCAGATGTGGATAAATGATACTTCATTTTAAAGTTTATTTTAAGTTAATTTAATGATTTTAAATAATTTCTTGCAAAGATCATTAGTTTTAAATTAACAAAACATATGGCAGGATCATGACGGTGTAAATTGGGAAGATATCGGTTAGATTAGGATATTTCCGAATTAGAAAGGGCAGATGTCAGAGAATCCCGTAAAACTTTCCTAGGGGGCAATGATCTTGGTGGAGCTACGGTGACGCAAGCAGCTCTTTTCACCATGACAAGCATTCCACCAACATTTTCGTTACCAACGAATTTAATCTTATTTTTGAATCATTATTTCCGTATTGCTAATAAAATTATTCCTCATTTACCTCGAATCTAAAGGGAAATGTAATTGACCGAAATAAATTAATTGCACAGAATAATAACACTGACAAACAAATATTAAAGCCCCGTAATTTATTATTTTGTATAAATCTCACTCGGAGGCATGGTGATATGATTGCGTAAGTTCTAAAAGAAAAATTTTCATGTGGAAATTAGACATAATTGTTTTACTACGCTTCCTACGTTGTTCTCCCAAGTAAATGCTTCGACAATTGAATCAACTCTTAGTCTTTCTAGGTAGTTGATGGCTCTGTGATGCTTGTGAGTGAGAGGCATTACATAATAAATACAATAAATAAGATTTAGAATATTCATTATGTGATGACAAAGTAGCATCCTTAGTTATGAACTGCAGCTATACTAAATGCGGTTATTTTTATGTAATTTATTGTTTTTATTATAAGAATTTTACTCTTAAAGCAGCGTTGCATAATTTGCCAATCAAAAAGTAGGAGATGTTTTTCATGCTTATGGGTCGTACTTATACGCAATAATAAATACTTTACTTCGTATGTCTGAATTACTTCTTTCATAGAGGATACATAATATAAGTAAGAAACAGAAATCAATACTAAATTACATATAATAAGCATTAAGTTTATATGAATTAACACCAAAAGACTGAAAAATTGGTAGGAAAATAATCTTCACGTATTTTATTTCCATTTTCTGAAATTGTGATACTAAGGATTTGCTTTGCTTGAAATACTTTAATCACAAATATTTTTAGTATAATATAAATAGGTTAACTGCAAATCTTAAAAACGCTGGAGGTTAAAACCACTGGTTGAGATTATTATGTATGTTCAATACTATAGAACTAAAACCATATGCGATAAAAAGTTAACCTGAAACAGATCGTAGTATGTTATATGAATAAAATGATGCAGGGCAGGGCATCTGAGGTACAATTCCGAAAAGGCTTAGATTTTCGTTCCTAAAATATTCGTATTTCGTTCATAATTGTATTCCCTTATTAGTCGCATTTTCCTTATCCCTTTTTGTAATTTATTGATTGTTTGGAGATAAACGCGCGTTTATTTCACAATAGCACTAGTATAAAAACTTGGTATCAATTATTTATATAAATCTTTTACTATCATTAAAGGAAAATCAATTATAATTTGTAACAATCAATTGAATCGACGTCAGCAAATTATTCGTATGCCAATTTTCATAAACAATTCGTAAACAAGTTTTGTTTAGCGTGAATCACTACCAAATTAAGGGCAACTTTATGGAACATTTTTTAAAGATTAAAAAAGGATGAATTAACTTCGAATTTCAGAAGATAGCTATCGTCATACGTTCCGTGGAAACTGGTGGATACATTTGGAAGTTTTCCAAACCTAAAATTAAGGTCTCTTTGATAAAAGGTCATGGGATATCACGTTTATATTTTTCAAGCAGGGCTTAGATAAAAACATTTACCGATAGTTAAATTAAGACCAAACACTTTTCGCTGTATTTGTGTGAAAAAAGACATTTTCGGCTCTGAGATGAAGACAAAATAGTTCAATTCAAAATTCATAGGCATTCTAAACTCGTGAATATCTTTTTCTTGGGAAGATAGAACATCATTAGATAGAAAATTAACCTTAATTTACTTCATTGGAGATTTGGAAAAATGGATAAGACGGTTGTTTTCCAACTGTGTCTGCTTCTCCTGGTAGAAGTAATATAATGACCTTGACCAGCACTCGATAAATCCAGCGATTTTTCACAGACGGAATGGAATTTTAGTACCTACTTAGCGCGAGCATAAATTCCAATACGCTGATTTCCAAGAACACCATGTGATCAGATACTGCTGTAATGTAATGCAGGATATGAAAATGTATTTTTTTATCGAAAATTACGTCTCTCTGCTGAAGTGAAGTGTTTAAAATAAGTTAAAGAAAGAATCCAAAAGTAATGAAACTGTAACTAAAGATTAGTTTATTTATCACAAAACGATCGATTTTTAATATTTAAAATTATTAGTTGCAGCAGGTTTGTACGGTCGATAAGGCATACTCGCATTAAGCCGATCAAATCGTATTTAATGGACTAAAAATTACTTTTACGTATGCTTTATCTCTCTCTATTTCCGATTCAGACATAGATGAAGAAAAGATTTCACATATTCAATTAGATTTATTTTCCAAAAGAATAAGTCTTTTCCAAAACTAAGTCTCCGGTATACCACACTTAGAGAACTAGATTATTTATATGTTAATATCTTTCAAAAGTCACTTTTTTATCAGATAAATCACATTTAATTGTTAGTTATATAAGAATTGTGTAGTTCATCACAATATTTCAATCAGATTGTGATGGACAATAGCTAATAAAATTAAACCATCAGAATAAGATGCATTTTCATCAAGGATTATCGCAGGGATGTCAGATTCCGCTTACAACAGAAGAAATCACGATCATATGATGGAACATATGTTAATACATACGATATCACTTGTATTATCTTGTTATTTTATCTCTTAAACATGACATTCTAGAAAGACAGTCTTGATTTTTTTTAATAAAAGTGCACAGATAAGGCCTATAAATTGCGTAGGCGAGATTTCCTTCTGTATTTCTTAGGAATTATGATAATTCTTTCTTTCGCAAATGTCTCAGAACTGCTGTGGATCGGCAAATGTAAATATTTATGATATGTCCAACGCAAAAGAATTTTTCTCTAACAAATAGGAAATGAGACATGTTAGAGTGGCGCATATAGTTTAAGATTCGTCCAAATATTGTAAACATACAATGAAGGAAATTTTATAGACTAAACTTTCATAACTACTAAATATTTATCAGCCCCTTCCGTGACATATTATTTCCAGGAATTTTTTTATAAAATGTAATTTTTATTCATATTTTTTAATATCTTAGTTAACCTAAAAATTAATATAGGGTCATTTTTTAAATATATTCTTAATTTTATCTCAAACTTTTTCTCTTTATTATTATTTATTATTAATAAATCCGCACTGCCGCGTCAGAAAAGAAAAAAATACTAATAGAAATAGTGTATTCGCCTATGTCGGAAAAGTGGTTAATACAAAGTTATCTTGCATAAAAATGAAAAGTATACTTTGAAAAACCATATCATATTTACAGCCTCTTCGTTCACGTAGATCCTCATAATTCCATGCAGAATAGCTTGAAATAGCTGTGTCGCAGAGATATACGACTACTTATATTGCGAAAAGGATATAGTTAGAAATGGTCTCTCTGATTTTATAGTAACTAGTTTTAAAAATACTGCGGTGCGTCATTTTCCAATTCACCTGCATAACGTAAGTTAAATTTTTAACAACAATTAAGGATAGTTTATATGTAATTTGATTCGTGTTGATGGATATATGTAATTTGTTACGCGTTGATGGTAATAAAGAAATTTAAGTGCGGATGGAAGTAATAAACATCTTGGGACATACATATTTCGTACGAAAAGAAAAAAAATCTATGAGAGAAGATAAACGTTCACAGTTATCGAGTGTGTGAGAGAGAGAAACAGCGGGTCACAGAGCTCTCTTATGACGTTTATAAAAAGAATCGCCCGCGTATGATATCGCTTGAGATTTTTAGGCTCCATCTGTCCTTTATCTGAGAAGCTCGGTTCTCAGACTACTGATTCCAATTCATCACGGTGCACTTTTGACCTCGAATATCACACTTTCTTGATGGCGTAGTACGGCACTTATGGAAAATCCTCCGTTGCGAAATAAACTTCGTTATCTCATTAATTATTCAGGTTTCTATTGCACGAATTCTTCGTAGGAAAACAGAAAAATTTACTATTCATTTTCCGTCGATATCATATTATATTCCATGAAATAGCTATTTACTTATATCGTCCATTGGACTCTGTTTCGATTGCCTTACATACGCGCAATAGGCCGACCGTTGATTCGATTATCAGCACCTAAGTTTAACATTTGAAGTTCTCTTTGAAGGGTTTACACAATTGGAGGGTTAAAATATTATTTTACCGATTTTTAACATTTTATAAAATTTTTAGACGTAATTTCTATATGTACACACATTGCATGTTTAATGGTGTAATGTAGAAAATAGCAACAAATTTTTCATAATTATTATTGTTATATCATTTCTTGAGTCATTTTTGAATCTTTCGCTGGTAACCTTGCGTTATCACCTTTTAAAATATTCCTTGACCGAATCTATGAACCAGAGACAAAATCTTCGTTTGCCCGCTGATTCGTTGTCAGGATCTCGTTAAGCGCAAATAACCATCTCAATGTGTAATGAGACTATTTCATTTCTTCTCGGTTTTCACAATTTATAAAAAATTAATATCATAAAAAGAGAACAATTAGTGCATAGGTTAAAAATCAACTTTTCAGAAGTATTTGATTTCACATCTTAGGGGAATCAAATATGGCTCTCTAAATGAACAAGAAAACAATTTTCTAAAATTATTTGGATGTATTCATGAGGAATATATGAAGAGTATGTTATCAATTTTATTTCTAAGAAAAGGGAATGAAAAATTCCACACTTCACTGAAGAATTTGACTCTTCATCATATTTTTATTAGATATCTACAGAGAAAACATAAGGTAAAAAATATATATGTTAAAATGTTGAGTGTAATTATCAGATTTTTATTTTATAGACGTAGGATGTATATGTACAAATTATAGAGGGGTTTTCTATTGGTTTTGGTGATAGTCTGATAAATTAGTCATGTTTTTATACACAATTCATACATTCGTATATTTCATGCAAATCCTAAGCATGGATTTATGAATTGCTATGGAATAAGTATGAAAATAATTGCAGTCATTTAAGTTGTGTTTAGCTTGGTTGATATCACCGCAAAAGTTTATGATTATCTAAAAAGCAAATCAATTGACTTGACTCGAGGTGAAAAGACATTAATTTCTATTAATGTACTGTTTAAAAATGTATCACCTTAGTTCGACTGCGAGAAAAATGCAATATCATGCCTTCTTATCACTGGACGAAGGGTTATGGTTTATTTTCGAATCTAATCTTTCAATTATTCCCGCCTTACAAAAAATTCTAATCTTGTGGACTGAAATATCACCTGTTTTATCACGTAGATAAGGTAATCACTTATATACATATTAAGTAATTTTATCACCAGTGATTAATTAAGGGGTTACTGCAATCCTAAAAAATCTAAGGATAATTTATCACTATTTTTGCTTAACTAAACTTTGAACAAAATGCTACAAACTACCTCTATATTGTATGAAATAGTATTGTATATTTATTTGAAAGTTGCACATATGGAATGAAAAAACAAGGAAAGGGTAAATGGGGGGAGTTACACGTATGTTTGATGCATGCACCCCTTGCCACACGCTGAAAGTCGGCTTTCAGGGTATATATGTAAATGTAGATGAAGAAAAGAGGTGGCAAACCCATAGTCCTCGGGATACATGTTGTCCTTTTGGGTTTTCATTGATGCATTTTAGTCATTTCGGACAACAAATATTCCTATTTTAATAATTTCATTTTCTAATCATTTTTATGACATCAAATGAACTTGATGCGTTTTGTTTCTGTTTACTAAATAAATGGACTCGTTATGCTGCATAAAATTTTTGTTTTACTATTTGGATGTAGGCAATGTGAAACACCAGAGTGGCTAAATTGATTCACAACTGGCGTATCATATGAGACCGAAAGCTAAATGTGGCCGATGTGCCGATAAAAAAAGTTCCCCGCTCCGGATTTAGAAAATAGTAT
Organism: Pachydiplax longipennis; assembly: GCA_036926295.1. Classification (NCBI taxonomy): domain Eukaryota; kingdom Metazoa; phylum Arthropoda; class Insecta; order Odonata; family Libellulidae; genus Pachydiplax; species Pachydiplax longipennis. Next base: position 43,616,303 of record JAVFKF010000015.1, read on the forward strand.
TCGTGTATTTTCCGATTCCCTTAATTTTTCTACACTGCCTCTTCCTGTGAATCCCATCGCGTTACAGCTGCTACGCTGTGAATCAAAAATAATCACCGACTAGATTTTGACTTTCTTCACCACAATAGCTATATATAAATGATGAAAAATTTTTAAATCCTATAACAATTTATGTTTATTTTGAAATTGTTGTATTTAATTTATTTGAGGTTTTACAATTCTGGGAATTAACTTTTACGGTTTTCACTTGGCTTAACGTGATTTCGGAGGTCACCAACCCTGATGAGAGAGGAAGGAAAATATTTACAGGTCTATCTTCCTCTCTCATAATGGATAGCAATCGCAAAGTTAAGTTATTTTCCGAAATTTACGGGAAACCTAAAATTTATATTGACAATAAAACAACTTCACAACAAAATTTGAAAAGATACATGAAATTTATGTCAAATTTCCTCCTTTTCCGCTCATACATTATGTTCAATGCATTCAAAATTATGATCATCATTTTAGGTTCGAGTTTATTCCTTCTTAAAAGCAATTTTTCTTGAAAATTCTAGATTAAAGTGGTTATTTGACGTGCTTTTAAAGAAAACGACATGCATTTAATTATAAAGAAATTAAGTATCTAGAAGTAATCACATTTTAGATAATACAGTATTGAAGGGATACATTTTTCCTTTTACAAGCTAGAAAATTAACAGTGAAAGTGAAATTTTGACTAAAAATTACGTATCAAAAGAAATTCTTTCTCCCAATCCAACTGCGGGAAGATAATGATTGAGAAACTTCAAGGACCAAATAAAAAGGCGCTAGAGGGAAATCTGGAAATGACCAGTTCACGAATTCGTCCTTCAGCGTCCTTTGGAGATAAGTTCACAGAATTAGAGCGATTATTTTGTAATATTTATCCATAGAGTTCCTCTAGATCTTCAGATATTTGTTTACAGGTTCTTATTTTTTCTGAATCTCATTTGAATTGTTGAAAATTAATATCACAGAAACGTCTTTAGCGCGTTAATCCAATACAAATTTTGTGTTACATGGTTAAAAACAAATATCGCATTGCATGTTAATCATATTAAATATGAACAAACAAAAAATTTATACAAATAACATAAGGCCACTTAAGGGCATATCTAAGGATTCCTTCCATCGATATATAAACAGCTGGATGCTGTAAACGACCACTCGTTCTGCAAAAGTAATATTTATCAAATGCGCACCACATTTCAAGGCACGACCGTATATCCGCAGGGGTTTATGCTATGTTTAATGCAAAAAAGTTACCATATGCTACTTCAATCCTTATTTCGCCTGATAAACTTCATCCCTTCTCCAAAATTTCTTAAATAATGTGAATAAAAATAGTGATCAAACAAGCCTCTGGCCTAATGACTTTACCGGCAGATCTGTTCTGCGTAATATGGCAGTTCAAAACGCTCCCTCTTAAGACGCGATTTTCTCTCGGTCCTTTTCACTCTAAACATACAGTAAAAATACCGCTTAATACGCTGTGCTACCCGTTTAAAAGGCGAATTTTTCCAGTCTCGAAATGCACTGAAACCTATCATAGCCAATCTCACGCCTCAGTCGATAGACCGAAATTCGTTGACATTTTTCTTGATTGATTGTTTATCTGGTAAAAATTGCTTATTTGTAGAGTGAAAAATTACCAGAAATAATTAACAAAGAAAGACGCATTCTTCGCTCGAGAAGAATACAATTTTCAATGAATATGACGAAAGAGCAACCAATGTTACGCTGCAATTGTTCGCAGACTCATTGGACACCATATCTACAGCTGCTGTAATTAAAGCTAACGAAGCAAGATTTTTTCTCGTTTTTCCGGCACAAAGTACTTATTTAAAATTAAGTAGCAAAAAGAGTTTAAAGATTTTTTTTCAATCCAAAGGAAACACCAAGTAATCATAATCCGGTTATAGCGCAATTTCACTTGGTTCCCTAAGAAGCGTCTTAACTGGATTTTACCGTATGTTGAAATAATATCGAAGTTTTTCAATTGTATTAAATATCTGTGGAGAAGAGAAAATGTGTCCTCTTCGGAGACATTTTCCATGCAAGCAATTCAAAGGTTATCGGAAGCTGTGGCCAAGGCCAAGATAGAAACTGAAAAAGCTTGAGAACGATTAAAATAAGGAGAAAGAGATATAAAAATTCATGCACATTAAACTTCTGACTACTTTTGAACATAAAAATGTTTAAACGGTGGATACCCATAACGCCCCTTCCTGGATTAAAAATCCGGTAATGAAGGAAATCTGATTTCGACGAGATAGCAAATAGTCCCGGATTTAGTTCCCACAATAAGTTTATTGAAAATTATTCTTCCGTTTGGGTACGATCATGGTATATTGGTATTATTGGCATACTTTTTAAATTAATGTTAATAAATTCACGTATCTACGTAGCTCTGAATATCGTCAAAGGTAAATTTTCATGGTCACTTCCAACATTTAAAACGGATTACTGTTATTTTATAAAACTCCCTCTTCAGTCGTTCTCTTTTCACTGTTCCTCTCTTTAATCTTAAATTTGACATGATATTTTTTGTGATTTATTTCATTCTAAAGTATATTGTCTATGAAAGCGATATAATCGGGACCAGTGCGATAGGGATCATTGCGCCCACAGAGGAAAGAGCTTGACGGAACCCTCGCAAATATTGGAAAAATGAAAGTGATTTGTGTTATATCCACACTTCGTGTGAAAATTTTGGCAAAAAATGTTTCTAAACATCATCGGCAATTGGACTGTTATTTAAAGAAGAGAATTTAAGACCCCAGGTGTGCGAGAATGTACTCGGTGGAAGTATTATTCGATCTTTTTCTATAATATTATCTACTATAATCTCATAATTTCATGATTTGTAATAAAGGCTGCCTATCCAGTAAGCAATAAAAATTATTTACGATGTTTACAAGCAGTCATTTCTCAGTATTTTATCGGCGAACGAGCTAATTCTGGGAACGCTTATTCGTAAAGTTTTATTGGTATTTCCTGTGGTCCATACTAGTGAAGATTTTCTCTACCTATGAAAGAAGGCCGGAATTTACCGAAAGTTTTAGATATGTCATTTTAAAGACAACCGTTGGAATTGAATTTTAACTTAGCACATTAAGTTGTGCGACTAAACTCAAGATTCCCCTATGTCATTTTAATGAAACGGTAAATTGGTACCGCCAATGATTCGGCATCCCGGGTGGTTACCCATATCGCCCTTACCTGGATTAAAAATCCGGTAATGAAGGAAATATCATTTCGTCTAGATAGCAAATAGTCCCGGATGTAGTTCCCGCAATAAGTCTTTTAAAATTATATTTCCGTTTGGGTTAGATTACGGTATACTGGTATTACTGGCATAATTTGTAAACTAATGTAAATAAATTCACGAATCTACGTTGCTCTGAATATCGAAAATGCCACATTATCTGTGTTAAATTTCCATTGCATTGTTTTGGCAATCCTATAGAAAGAAAGGTCTTAGAGTCAATACTCCATTTATTGAAATATATGAATAACAAAACAGGAAAGGGTATATTAACCTTTGTAAGAAGAATAATTATATAATAAATGAAGGAAATTTTGAAACCCATAAAAATTAATATTTTAATCCGAATGATTAACGTTATTAGAAATATGTTTGATTGTGCTAAAGCATGAGATACGTTAAATATTTAACACATTTCTAGTTTAATGTTTTTCGTGTTCTGACTGTGTAATTGACTATACTAACTTAATTATCAATGGTTTCAATTTGTCTGAAATGATTCCCAAGAAGATTCTGAAATTATTTGAATTTTTTTACTGAAAGGAATCGATGAAAACCCTTGCTTGCGAGCACTAAAAATAATTATTTGTTGGATCTACATTCCGTCAGTGATTTTAAGAGTTAATCCTAAAAGATAAGCACGGGAAAGTCCTCTTGTTGCAAACTAACTTTACAGTGGCTTAACTAGTCTGAAAGAGGAATAAACTATACTGCTATTATGCTTGTCATTACCAAGTTTCAGTATTCTTTTTGGTAAACAGATAAAGTTGTTACCTGTATCATTAGAGGAATGTTCCTCGAGGTTACCTTATTTCAACTTCTGTCACACTATACCGTATACTTGGTGTTGGGGAAATATGCATTACATTGAAGGATTTCATGTTTTCCCGGTGTATTTTGCTAAGGAAAAGTCTTCTCGAATACACAACTTCCATGATATAAGACTTCCTTAGCATGCATTACATTGTTTCCTACGAGTTCATTATGTCCAGTGCAATGAAAGGAAGAATTTGAAGGTATAAATTCAAATAATTAGAAACTTAGATTTCAAATCTTATTTATAACAATACGACATTATTAAAAGAAAACATAAATTTCAATTTTTAAACTCGTGGAAATAAAACCGATGATATTTTATGGTTTTTTATTCGTATGAAATCATTAAAACTGGTGTTTTTGAACGGCCATGACCATGACGATTGTAAAAAAGGCCGTAACTAATGAATATCGTGGCTTCCATTGCTCTCATAATCTACGCTGGATTATTTGTATTTGGGTTTCATCAGACATTTACGAAATCAGACTTCATGCCACTCCTTCAGGTTAAATGACAGTAATCCATAAACTTTTGTTTTGAGACGGGAATGAGGGCAGGAATATTAGGCGCCAAGCTCCTATATAAACGTTGCAATTATTAGACGTCCTTCGACAATGGGTTCTTTTAGGTCCGAATCGTTTGAAATTAGAAATACCGTTGAAGAGATGATGAGTTTTGGAATGAGTTAAAATTGCGACCGGTTTTATGGGAAGATATGCTCGTATAATCCCACACTGCCAGTGCTATGAAAATTTGCGTAAAGCTAATGATATCTTAGTTCAAACGTTGTTCTATCCCAAGGCACCTTACACAATGTATGATTATAATAAGTAATATAGTGTATCTCTTTGTGTGATATAATTGCGGCATTGGATGTTTCCAAAGTTTGAGTTTGATTTGTTCACTAATAACTCCGGTTATTATCTTCTAAAATTTCCATACATACATTTTCTATATAGTAAAAAATGTAATATGATTAATTAGTTCAGGCGATAACTGATGGAACTTATTCATGATTAGACGAGGGAAAAAAACCTGGATATTTTCAGATTTTAGTGTTTTTCCTCTTCTAAAAGTCTTGTGTTAGTGTTGGGAAACGGAAGGAAAGGCATCCGTAAAAGTCACCAAAACCAAATTCATCATTATCACCACCATCAATCAATAAGAATCATAATTTGAGCCCTTCAGTTATGAAAATAAGGCTAACGAGGTGTGAGAAGAAAATGAAAGCGAGCTACCTGTTCTAAATTAATAGTGGTTCAAAATGTTAGCGGGATTGAGGCCAATTTTTATCAACAGGGAAAATTACACGAAATTCGTTGCGAAATAAGGATCATGAAATTTTCATGGCAACCGCATGTGTAATCTTTTTCTCTCAATTTCGATCGCGGTCTTTTCATTATAACCAATCTGACGAAATACATTTCCAAATGACGCAGTTATCCCTCGAGCTAACAAACAGCAAATACATCAGCCATAAATCACTTCTACCTCTAGTCGTTGCCCTCTTTCCGACAGTCATCATCCCCCTTGGCTTTCTCCTCAAGATTTAAAGTGTGATAGATCGTTTCCTTCCACGATCCCATCGTCATCGTTACGCGCCCAGGATATCATAGTTGTCGCCGAAATTGGAAGTCAAACTGCTTAGCGAGAAACAATCGCTACTCGTTTGGCTAAGCACGAAAGCACCCTCTGCGAAAACAAGTCCGAATCATGAGAACTCCCCTTTATCACGCGACAAGGAGACATTGATTATCTAGGCTCGAGAGAGCGTTCGCTAGGCTCTCGAAATGGAAATTTTCGGAATTGTTTTCGGGTGCGTGCAGAAAGGGATGTGGAGGGTTTCTTAGGGCCGATAGGTGCCTTATTATGTTTGCGAGGGAGAGATATCGGGGGAGTGACATGTTGAGAGTCGGAGGATGGATGGGGAGAGATGGGACTGGATATATTAAGCCCAGGAAACTGTTTAATAGAGCAGGGCGGAGAATTATTGAGGTCTGAATTCGTGTCACGCGTGGAGGGACGTTCGAAAGAGAGCACTTTCCGAGAAAATTGGAGGGAGAGAGAGAGAATTTTGGCCCGTTTATAAGAGGAGAAAAGGGAAGAGGAGTGTGACAAGATGTGATTCGATTCGTGAATTACGTCCACTCGGTGCCAGTTTTGGGGTTGATCGTGATTGGTGGATTTTTTTTGGGAGAGAATTGGGACGTGGAAGATAGAAATCAAGGGAAGGACAGGTTGAGCGGAAAATGATTATGTCCATAAAATGAGGGTCCCTTTTTTTCTCTTTTCATAATGCTCCCGTTCTATCATTAAAACTCTTCGGTAAACTTACGTTCGCTTTCGGTTTCGTGCTAATCTTTTATCAATTGCATTTTTCGTCTTTTTTTGCGTTTTATCTGGCCTTCTTTGGTTGCGAATAATGGGATCCGTAAATGGACTAGGGAAATCGCTTAAAAATATAGTTACTCCACGGATTGCTTAAAAGCTCCTTTTCTTTTTTTTTAATCTTATGCATTATTTAACTCCCGGGTGGTCGTAATACCTGCTGTGGTATTACTGGTTGTAATGTATCACGACAATACGTTGTTAGATATCGGTACTCGTGGAGTCATATTCTATATCACTCCTCCATAATATTTTATTTTAAATATTCTTCAGTCATAAAAAAGCGTAGTTACGTCAGATATTTTGAGATTATGTTTGTAGTGCCTGAATAGCATGTATCATGTAGAAAAGTCCATATTAATACGTTATCTCTCTCTGAATTATCTGAAAATAATTCAAGCAATTCGAATTGATTATTAATGAAAACTATTTGATTCAATATACATAAAAAATTAACTTTTGAAAGAAAAGATCAAAATCTAATTCTCACATCTACGATCGCAATTTATCTCGCAGATATTATAATATGAAAGTGTCGACTGCAAAATGACAGGTTTTTAACTGATTCATGTGTTATGAATTGCGGAAGGTAGAGAGTATTAGGATTCCAGCCTACATGTTATAACAAAATAGTACCATAGAAAAGTGTTTTGTATCTCAGATATCGAAAAGCGACCTACAGCGGTTTAATGCATTTTAATGATAGGGAATTCTTGAATTCTCTGCTTCGACCACTTTTCTGTCGGTATGTCATTGTCAGACGAAGTGCAATCATCCTTTGCGCTTCCCTCAACGTAAAATGGTACGATATTTCATCATAATCATCACATTATAATCTTTTTAGTTATCTTCATGGATTGTTAGAATGAAACAAAGAAAATGAGTGTCATCATCAATTGTTTACCTTCAATCTATAAAACGCATCCATTATCACTCAAATGGTCAAAAATACTTTTTTCGTCATGATTCAGTTGCACCCATGACGATCGTAAAAAGGGAGAGCTTGTGAATTTTTCCGCTCGTGGAAACGGGTTCTAACGAATTTATGTATGAACGAATATGTGCTCGAAAATGTGAAGTGGCTCTTTAACATCCTCGAATATTACTATCATCTATGACCTAGTTATTAAATTTCTTTAGCTGCTGATTATTACAATTCATCCCTTACAATTACAATTCAACATAATAATAGCTTAGTTGCATCAAAAGCGATCTACGCTGTTTTTGTATTATCTTAGTATCATGCAAGTAATAATAGTATCATGCAAGTTTAATGCGGATTTAAATAAAAGATTTATAATGGGGTAATAAGCAGACTTCGCTCAATTTTTTTTCTTTTTGTTGTTGGATAATATCAAATCGTGTATCATCATGGGTTTCGTGAAAAGCGCACAGATTTAAATTCGTTTAAAAAAATTAGAACATGCAAATCCAAAAGTTTGAAAAACTAATGCATTTTGAATAAATATGTAATTTAATATTTTGCAGTGTATACATGGTACTATTGGTTTATATATGCTTGCAACTTACTTCTTTGGCGGTGAAAACTAAACCTGCGTTAGCAAACGAAATTATTGCACTTTTCTTTCTTACGTTTCCCCATATTAGATAAGATTTCTAATTCAAATGAGAAAATTATTAGATAGCTGGTTCTCTTACACTTAATTTAAGGGTATCAGCTTATTCTTACCAACTCATTTACTCTGAAAGTGGTACTCTATCGTTCTAAAACAAGACCCTATCTCATTATTTTTAGGCAGGAAACATTCGGGATCCCTGAATATCACTCGGCAATAACAATATCATTATAGAAAAAATTCGACCGTCTATGATCTTTCCTTTTGTTGACGTGCCTAAATCCTAGCATATGGAAATTGGAATAGAAAATTCATCACATAAAAGTTCTTCGAGGCAGATAATGAAGCAGATGACATGGTGATCCCAAACTCGTTATCAGTTAACATTAACCGGTCAAAGACTTGGGAATTACTTAGAAAAATTAGAATTAAAAAAATATGAATCAATATAGCATGTGGCAAACTTGATGAAATGGATATTTATTTATAATTTACTTGAGGTATTGGTACACAAATGAGAAGTTCCGAACACACTGATTTGGAGTTTGAATTCGTCTCTTGTACTAAGAATTCCTTTAATAAAATTTGTCATTCGTCGATGTCTACATTTTTTATTTTTGAAAAGATGTCGCATTTTTTAATTGGAATTTCGATGCGATGTTGCCAGAAATTGTGCTTTTTCTGGATCGTAAAATTTTCGAAGTGCAATTCATTTGTGTTGTCATCACTCATAAACAGGAATTTAGATCATTTTGGGGTGAAATCAGGCGAAGTATGTCTCATTCATTCATTACTCTTTGTTTCCGGCTCCGTTTGCAGTGGTCTCAGTATGGTATTCAAAATGGCAACTCCAGTAAGAATGAGTAGAATGCCCAATTCAGCAACGGCTTCCAGTATTATACAAAAAGCATTTTTAGCCCGTCCACCACTGACGAGGTATCTCCCAAAGGTTACGGGCAGAGACCAAATGACAGAGCCCACTAGCCCAACTTTCTTCCTTAAGATAGATGAAAATGACTGCTCTTTTTTGGAGAATTTCTTCACATATGATGGGCCATCATCAGGGAATTCCTCTTCAGCTATTGACTCAACATCAGCATCTTCACTTGCTGAGTGAACATCATCATCTTCACTTGCTAACTGAACATCAGCATCTTCACTTGCTAACTGAATATCAGCCTCTTCACTTGCTAACTGTATATCAACTTCTTCAATTACTAACTGAGCATCAGCATCTTCACTTACTAACTGAACATCAGCATCATCACTTGCTAACAAAACATCAGGCTCTTCACTTGCTAACTGAACATCAGGGAATTCTTCAGAAAGTGAAGTTTCTTCTATATTTGAAATTCTGATATCTTTATTTTGCAGAAAAAGAAGGACATTTAAACGATTAATTGGGTAAAAAATAATTACATTAATACTCTCGTTTCTTAATTCGATCTATAAACAAGGTTAATAGCTTTTGGAGACCTGAAGAGAGATGAGAGACAACCAAATCTAGATTTGTTAAGATTATATCAGTTTTGTTACAATAGATTATACTTAAGGGCGCATATTTAAGGATGTTTAATCTGACTCTCATTAGATAGTCTGTTTTAATCCTCATTGTATGATAGTCACTCATACTCATGTTAACCATTTGTTGGCTCATGTTGCATTTCTTATCCCCCGGTAGACATGATAACTTCAGTTAAATAATTACATTACAGTTATAAATTTCCAGCCAAATACTTTCATTTTCCTTTCCTCTAAAACCTCTTTGAAGATACTTTCATTTATATAAAATTTTTAACAATTTATTCAATAAAATTCAGCGAAACGCGAAGTAATAAAAATCAGGTAATAGGTTTATCCGATAACTACGTAATTTACGTTATTTTTATAGAAATTTAATCAACTTAATCGAGAAAAACTATGAAAAATGCTTTGCTTAACAATTTGTTTAATGATTGGGAAAGAAAATCGGCGAAAGGCTTGTCAAACTCACCCATAATGATACTCGTAAATGACTGCAGTCAGACGCCCTTTCTTATGGTTGCTCTACTGAGAAAGCATCACTATGGTAACGAACAATTTCGTTTGTTGACAGCTCTCGTCAATTCTCTCTCTCCTTCTTTCTCTCAAAGGTCAAAATCGAGAAGACAATCTGGATTTTCCTTAATGCTCTACTAAAGCTATTCAACAAATTTTATAATGAAATATATTTATATTTACTTACCCAAATACTGCAGTAAGGGCGAAAGGCCTAGAAAAAGGAAAATCTACCGAAGTACCTCCAGGCTAAACTTCCGTTGCGATCATACGCTCCTGTAGAAATACTCACTTTTTTTATGCAGCTATCTCTTAAAAAGTAAGGATGGTTAGAATTATATAACGGATTATTTAAATAACAATGCCCCAATTTTGAACTTGAAAATTCCATGTAATTATCGCTTCCCGGAAGGATTTCATGCTCAATAAAATATTATTTGGTTATTAAATATATCTATATATTTTTACTAGCTACAGTTTCCGTTGATTCTTAACGGGTAAATGGGAGCCAGAAATAGTGTAGAAAATAATATTTGAAAAGAAGAGAATCTAACATCTCAACGATCAAATTATCTTTATTTTCGCAAAGAAAAATAAAAACTATAAAACGCACGATTTAAATGGATTTTACACGCATTTTTTTGAGAACGCTTTGCCTTCGTCTGGGGTCGAACCCATATACTATACTTTCAAAGTCAACGGCGATGTGGAATACGAGAATCATTCATGATTTTTTTAAATATGATAATTCGTATTTTTTTCTAATGATTACTGATTTTGAATTGAATGGCAATTTTCATTATTTATAGGTAAAGAGGCTTTAATTTTTCCCAAATGGAAATTGTATATTTTATGTAGAAGAGCTGAGCTACATATTAGCATCGACTTGATATGAGATATTGAAAGATTTATCATTCAATTATCTCTGAATCATTATTTATGGTTCTTCTTTCCTTAAATACTTTTTTTGATCAAGAGGAACTAAAAAGTTAGCTAGATGTTATTAGTTCAATTCATATATATCAATTCTTATATAATTATTCTTAAATGAACTACAAAATGCTGTGTATTTTGCGAAATGAAATATAGATAAGAACTAATTTTTGCTTCACACTTTAATAAATTACTTACCTTGAGGGACTTAGATACATGCTACTTTATAGCACTTTTCTTCTCTTCTTTATTTCATCCTAAGCCATTCTTTCATAACCCGTAATTTAGTATTATATCTCGTGACGCAATAAGTTTATTCAGATGTTTCAGTATTTCCCGTTGCCTCTTACGATCATTTTTTTCAATTATCTTTTGCGAAGTCTGTACCAGATAAGCCGCTGAGTATGCCTTCCTGAATTCCATTTGAATGGTCATTCATTAGGTAAAGTAACCAGACGTCCCCAAAGATCTCAGATCGCTATCTCCAATCACAAAGGGTCTCCAATTTCGTCTCCTATTTTCTGAATCCATTTCGGACGTCTCCGATTATTACCGCCCGCAAAATTCCCTAACATTTGACAATCTGCGTATTTTCTTATCTCACGATGGTATTGCTGAGTGGTTTACCAAATACCAACGTTGGCAGTCTGATAAAATAGATTGTCGTCATCATCGGTTACACAAGAACTCACTTAAGTTATGCATGTATAACATTTAACTCTATGGCTTAATATTTTCGCGATCTTCGGACAGTGATTACCTACTTGCAACCAGGGAAGGTACTTTTGTATTCCGCATTGTGCATCATAATAACAGCTTCCTGCACAATACAGAAACAGAACTGCTAGTCAAACTACAGGATGTAGGACTTGTTGAGAGTTTCTGAAGAAGATTACTGTTAATAATTTGCCTTTTTTAAACTTTGATCATATTTTTCTCTGTCTTCTGTTTAAGAAGGATGTAATCATAATATAAATTATATTAATGCTGTTCTTTTTGTTGATCAAAAAACGATGTTGCAAAAAGCAGTAGATGACCGAAACAGTTGAGTACTGTGTCCCTCATTTTCTTGGAAAATCTGAAAAATTTGCAGATTATGAAAGACATCTTAATCAGAGAAACATGCATGAAAAATTGCATATGCTGTAGGAGTACCAAAAATTTGTTCCCTTTTAGCAGATATGAAATCTGGTCACCTTATATTAGGGAGCTCTAAATACCTCATTTATAACACACAATGGACTATGAGCCATGCAGTTTGAGTTGCAGTGATATAAGTTTGGATTTATAAAAACATGAATTAATTTAAATCCAATTTATAGATAGGTTTTAAAAGGAAGAATTGTACTTAAAATGAAGCTAATGGAAATTCATATCCAAATTTAATACTTGTACACTAAACACTGAAACAATTTTAATATCATAAAAAAATTGAGACTAAATCATAAACAAATATGAATTTGATTTCATCATTCATTTATACATTCATATATTTTATCCTAGCATGCACAACTACATCCATTGAGAACCTGAAAACCATTGGAAGTTTCTTTTTTATTTACTATGGTAGGAATAATCTTTGTGTTTTCCACACAGAGAGATTGTTTCCATCCTATATCCTCACTGAGAAAATTTAGAAATAAATATAGCTTGGGTAAAATGGATTGAAATCCTGTTTATAAAAACCCTATAGGATATAAAAGCTGAAATTAATTCTAAGCAACAGTAAATAATTTCCCTTTCTATTTCTTTAGTAAATTTTTGTGAAGAATCTCCTGGAAAAAGGGCATCATAAACATGTGGATATCCACCCATCTTGATAAAATTTGACATAGGTAATATTTAGTTAGGTCTTCCTCTATATCTATCTATTTTGTACATTTTATTCAATCCATTTTAACAAGTGTAAATCTTGCAAGTAAATATCCATTCATGTTAGAGTGAAAGATCTTTTTGTTTGTAATATATTATATAATAAAATACATCTCTGGTTGGAACTCCTTTCAGTGGCTTAGACAAGGGAGGGATGAGGAACCTGTGGTCTTTTAGAACACTAACTTCAGCATTTTAGTCACTTGCTGAAACAAGTACTCCTATTTAAATAATTTTGATTCCTAACATTTACTAATGATACTACGTAAAACATAAATTGGAAGAAGTTCTCTTTCAGTTAACTCAGCAAATGAATTTATTTGCTCATATAAAATTTGCATGTTTACCTATTTGATTGTAGGCAACTTGCAACACAGGAAGTACCTAATGCTTTTTTATGTGGCTTTTCTCATGATTGTGGCCATCAAATTGAAGAAGAGGCCCATGGCTTTGATATATATTATCAAAAACCCAACTGATTTCAAATATATTACTCACAATAAATATGTATTTATTGGATGATATTGTAACTTATACCCCATAAGAGACAGCTAATATCCCTTGATTGAAGTGAGGAAAAGTGTAACTTAAGGTGTCCATATAAAATTGATGAAAAACACCCTAAATTGCTGAAGCAGAGGTTATTCTTATGGAACTGAATAGATTGTAAAGTAATTAATATTCTCAAAATTCAAATTCACTTTAAATATCTAGAAAGAAAATTGCTGATTTAATTGGTACTGTATATATGCACAAGAGATTTCTATTTTCAATTCCCTTCCATGAAATAGGATTAAAGAGCTAAGCAGAAGCTTTCAAATATTAGCTTATGGTTTTAGCTATCTGCAGGATGAGTAATACAATTAGTACTAATATGCGTTGGTAGTGCTTTCATGTAATGAGATTTTGATCATTAGGTCAGGAGAACTACAATCAGTAGCACCTCATAATTTTATATAATTTACATTTTAAATGACTGCCTAAAGACTGACAAATGAATGATTTGCAAATTGTTAATACAAATAATTATAAAAACATGAAAAAATGAAAAATTTCACTGTATGTACATACATGTTCATGTATAAATACTAAGATAAAAAATCTCTTTTGAGTGATGATTCATTGAAAAATTCTGTTTATGATCTTTGGTTGAACACAACATCTTCTATAAATATGGAAATAATTATGAATGGATATCAAAATGAAAAAAATTATCAATTTATTCTAACCTCTTCAGAAGGCTACATTTAGAATGTGGACTTAGCAATCATCATTGTAATACAATACTTATGATAAAGTAAGGACTTCTAGTTTATATTTTTTTCATTCTATTCATCTTCTGAATTTCTCTCATTGAAGTTTGTCAATCTTTAATAAATTGTTAACCAAGTGAAGTGAATTGAAAGTGAAGATAGTCAACAGTAAATATTTTTGTATACAAGAATATTCATCCTGCCTTTCACAGGTTCTAATACTACTTGTTCATGTGTAGGATTAAAGAAATATACAGCTTTTCATCCATGTTATGCAGGTTCCACCTAATAGAGAGCATTTCCTGTAAAAGGCGTTGTATATATGCAGTAGTTATATTAATGCTTCCAGCTTTTGAAGGTTTCCAACAGTTTCCTTAGACAGGTTTTTCTATGTTATCTAAATATTACCATCATATAAATGTCTATACCTACATATGATTCAGTTTATAATAATTTATAGCTCTCAAAAACAATTCAAAAAAGGTTTTGTATTTATAAATAATTTCCTTGATTCTTATTTTCAGTTCCCTGTCAGGTTCATATTGTATTTTATCCCCTCTTCAGCTATATACTCTTTTAGAGACATACATATTAGAAGAGAGACTTGGAGAACCTTTGTCTCTTAGTACATACATATTACTCTAATAAATACAATAATAATGTTCTTTTTCTGGTAAGGGTTCACATTGCAGTACATAAGTGAGTCAATCAAAGTTAAATCTACAGAGTGGGCTGAAAACTTAAGCATATATCTGTATTATATTATAAAGGCCAGAAAAGTTTTACATTTCTTTAGGTATCTGGCTGGTTGCTTCTTTTTTGCAATATGCACGAGGAAGGAAAAGTGTCCTGTTATTTCTTTACTCTTTTTCTTCAGTTGTGATGTATCAAAAACTATAAAATTTCATAGGTATCTCATTACTTAGATAATAGTACTAGTAATTTATTGAGATGAACATATTATTTTTCAGTAAGTATACTGAAAGTGACTTGATATATAATTGGATATAATTATAATTAATTATAGACTACTGCACATATGTCAAAAAATTCCATGTTATTACATACATCACATAACATATATTCCACTTCTCAGAAAATAATACCCTGATGATTTTAAAAGTTTACTAGCTGATAGAAAATACAAGAATTGTGTAACATTTGAGATGGATGCTGCATAATTTTGTCTAGCACTACATATGGTGACACCCACATGAAGTTTAAAGCAAGAAATTAGATGCTTACATTCTTCTTGAATGACCAAATAATCATCTTTGAGAATTACTTCACTAGGGGGGTAGTGTAACTGTACATTTTATGAAGGTTTACTTAAGAAAACTTTCTTATTTACAATCTGTGACCAGATTAAAACTGCATGGGCTTCTTTCATAGGTTAATACTGCTACACTATAGTTATTGATCACATACAATTGCATGCAAAAATTAAGAGGAGAAATGTATTTCTTGAAAAAGCTGTGGATTTGGCAGTGTTTTATGACTATATGAGAAAGCCTGGTATGTAAATGAAATAGCTGACATTTGACACTTTTCTCCAGAAATTCTGATTTTTTTTTTTGGAGTATATTATGGAATTTTTAAGATTTCATTCTTCAAGTTCCTTTTCTGTTATATTGAATAATTCAAAGTTCTTTATCACCATTTTCTATTTATACCTATTCCATCAGTGGACCACTGGTTTATTAAGAGGAGTTTGATATCCATTGCATAATGCAATTGTTTGTATGATTGAATTCTTGAATTTTTTTTGTAAAACTTTACAATAGCAATCATTAATAGATAAATACTCTTTGTATTAACCTTAGCAAGCTGGAATACCAATTAAACCAGAAAATTTACTCAGTCCTTTAGGCTGCTACCTTACACAGGTTTTCCAGTACCTAGGTTGATAAACATGAAATGATGTTAAGCTACCAATGAGTCTTTGAGCATTTACTATCCTTAATATTAACTATTCACCATTCAATATTCCAACAGTATTCCAAATATAAGTAGATATTAATGAATATAACACACTGTAGATAAAGATATGCTAGACCTGATTTGATTAATATTTCTAGAGTTACAGAGGTATTAGTAAATAATCTTCAAATAATATTAACATTAATAAAGATAAAATATTGATATCCATTCACAAATTCAGATAAAACATACATGCAGCATACCCTTTGAGCAGATGCAAAATTTTCTTGATCAATGTGATTATCAGATATGATTATGAATCTGACTGTGAGTCTCTTAAAAAGGATTTTTGGCTCTTTAGCAAAATTAATTTATAATATTTGATTTATAGAAAACCCTCATAGTTATATTAGCAATGAAAAGTTAACATTTGTTGGCATACATATTAAAATAGAAATATGGTTGAATTTTAAAAACAGTTTCATAACTATGTTATTCTTGTGTTCATTATTACTAATTACATATTTCAATATTAGTAAGGAAAGATAAACAAAATTATGAGAGCACCAATGACATAAACCCCAAGAAGATGAAATGATAAAGGTTAGATTCAAGCTCCATTTTAAATGGATTTTCACCAGATTGCCATCATGAGCACCATACTGTAAAACATCATTATTGTAATGATACTTATGAAATCCAACTTATACATCTGTTGAACTTCTTTCATTTAAATAAAATCTACAATAAACTATAAAGATAAGATAATCATGTATTTTAAAGCATGTGTTTATTAGGGATCAATGCTGAAGCCACATAAATTTAAAACTTTTGTTCTTCTTAAAAATATGCTGAATCTATCATTCATTAAAATTCCAGCTCAACATATGAAGTAAAGTCACCTTCACACCAAACCAGTCATTTATTTAATTCTTCAATTTATGAATCAAGATTTTTCCCTTCCATTTCTTGATCTATGGAGGATTCTTCATTTACCTTTTGGCTAAGGACAGAGGACAATATGTTTCATTCTTTTCAGCTTCAGTCATGTAAATGGCTGTGATAATTTGAAACCTGCTAACATATGATACATTTATGTTGATTACTGAATGCTATGAAAAGTATTATTCATAGGTAGACATGTTCCACAAGAGAAAATTACCTCACCTCTCAGTCAAAGTTTTTTGTAGCTAATGGTTAAATGGTTGAGGGTCTGAGGAGTCTTGTAGCTGATAACCATATAGTCTGTACAGATATGAATCATGAACTTTTCACTCTAGATTATAGCATTGTCATTAATTTTTAGTTAGATGTTTATGCAGCTAAATGAACCAAGCAGTATAAGTTTGATTTCTTCAGTAAAAGCAAATTTACTAAAGCTGTAGGTTCATCTGTTTAAAATATCCCTTTTGGGGCAAATAAAACTTCCATGGCCTTGTAAGTGAAATACCAAACGTTCTCAAGTATATTTAGTGCAATGGATTTGATGAATGCATATGGCTGGGAGAATATGAGACTAGGTTTGATAGCGCAAACAGTGAGGATCTAAACAACATAATCAGCTATGGTAGAAACTTCGAATTAGATTCTTTAACTCGATTTTATTTCTAAGTTAATTTTCAATTCATATTTAATCACAGTTATATCTTTTTTGCAGGTTCCATTATAATAGGGCGTTACAGACATTCTACATATAAGATAATGGAGTTAATGGAGAATGGAATAAATTAGTTCTAGGAATATTTATTATTAATCCCATCAAAATGTGGGAGGTCTATGAGGTCTTCTTAAAATTCTACTCGAGTAATTTTTGGGAGAATCATCCAGAGATAAATTTTTAGATCGTTTTATTGGCATCAATTACCTATTTTCATGGGATCATGAGCCGTGATGCTGAATTTTGTATCTTTTATCTATCCCTTTTTTCACGATTTACGGACTGCACCGCGAGAGTACTTGTGGCTCATTCGCAATTCAACTTATTACATTTGAATCGCTCATTAATTTTCAAGCGAATGCTTGAAATTTCGTCTCCCATTATCCGGATATTATCATGGTTTAATTTTTTTCCCGTTGTAAACTTCACCAAAATCATTCCGAGTATAACTGCTCTAAGGAGAGAAATTTAAAATTGCTAATGAGAGCTCTGCCTTTCCAATTAGCATTTTTTCCTTAGTTTTTACTGAGTTACAAATATGTCTTAAACAGGAAAATACAGGGATGAAGAGATCAGCTTAAGGAAAATCTGCTTACTTAATCCTTTCGTTTTATATTTTTACCCCTCTTAGCATTCATCGTTCGGTTGGAGAAATTCGAATTGTTACCTCTTTTTCGTTTTCGTTATTATAGGGAAAAAGCAAGCTTCCATGTGTTTTTTGTGTAAAGATGTTTATTATAAGTGGCAATATACTTTCTCCGAGGAAAATATGGCGAAGAGGCTTAAATTTAACTGAATTGGAAATCTGTGATTGCAAGTTAGCTATAGCACGAAATACAATTTGAAAAGATTGATATCGAGTGAGGTATGTTATAAAAAGTTAAAATCTAGGATCTTATCATTTCCAATTCGAATAATTTTTCTTTCTTGACATGATATTTAGTTATTAATTATCGGAACGTTTTGGTAGTATTAGTATTTTTACAAGTACTTCGATAGCAAGATGTCATTTCGTACCACCGTTAATAGAGCCCGAGACTGCTATCATCGAAGGCGATCGCTCTACTCACTTGGCTATCCCGGAGCCTTATGATGCTCATTCGAATGTGTATTTCATTCCGAGGAAAGGAACAATAAAATTTTCATTCATAAAGTCTTTCCTATGATATTATGAATTGGTTATCTTCTTAAGCAGTCCATGTAAAACCTAACAAAAACCTTCGGTTTCGTAGAATCTCTATTTATTTTATTACAAATTAGTATTATAGTTAAAAAAGCTTCGACATGTTTCGCCGTATTTTCGCATATATGGTCTCACACCAAGAATCGAACCCGGAACCGCTTTCACCAAAGGCGAACATCCTACTACGATCGCCTACCTAGTTGGCTCTATTCGAAAACCCCTTAGGGTATTTATTCATTAAATTAACGTAAATATCCATAATCCCTTAATTCGGCTCTTATCCAAAAACATGTAGATGTAATCATTTAGTTTTGATTGGCTGTTAAAGAAAATGCATAAAGCAATTAAAGGATTATCATCACTCAGTTGCATCACATTTCACTTTATTATTCACTCTATTTCTCAGCCTTGCCTCTTAATTTAAGACCTCAACCGAATTTTTTTTCATTATAGGGGCACAGATGTACCACATAACTTGAGAGAAAGTCAAAATAAATTATAAAAGCTTAAAATCGCCAAAAATTGTCCCCCACGGACTTGGAATACTCCATCTGGAATATCTTCATACCCTTCCTTGTATGCTCCCCCTTTTTATGGACCCTTTTGCTGATGCAACCCCTGCATCTTCAGAACGTCTTCATCCTCTGGAACCCCTGCACCTGTGTAAAAGATGGAAATCTATTGCCTGAGGAAATGTACGGCAGATGGGGTGGATATAAAAGCTAACGAAAACGCATCACGACCTATAATGTAAGGTGTAAGATATCTGAGGAACTATTCGAATAGTTAATTACATTTTAATATCTTTCAAGTAATTTTAAAGCAATAATCGACGGGGAAATTAATAACCGCTCATGCGGAATGATAAAAATTAGAGCCTAAGAAAAGAATTATGCTATTTCTCCTTGGTAAACACGAGGATTGCATGCATGAGAAAAGCTACTTCAGCAACTTCCTAGTGTGAAATTAAAAAATATATAACGTACATTGCAGTACGTTTTCGCTGCAGTAAAATTGCCTGGTAGATACGTTGTCAGTCAAAAGATTTCCGTTGCTGAATACCGAAATTTATTCATGATATTATATTATAATTGATATAATAGTTATTTCATATTTATATCATATCAGTTATAATTATCATGCTAATCAACTTAAGAGGAACTCGGATAGTTAAATGGGTGCAGCATGTACGTGCACAACGGCATGTGTATTACACATATTATTATGTACTGTATATTATATATTGCATTACGGATATTACCGTGTTATGGATATGAAGGTTTTCCCTGAAGTTGTGTTCCATGGATAAACATTGCCATTTTAAAGAATTCCGCTGCTGAATACATAAATTACAATGTATAGTAATTTAATATAGAATGTGATTAATTGCATTGTATATTATAGCTAAATTATAATAAATATCATAGTTATATTTAGCAATTATAATCACCATCACCTTTAATAAAAGCGTGTTCGATTTTCAGAAAGGGCTATCATTACCGCACGGCAACCTAAAAAAGATCTCAGGGGATGAACCTGAATTAATATGGAGCGGATCCATTGCGATCAGGAAAAACCAATAAGGTGGCGTGGGAGTCGATACACTGACCATGTATCACCCACTTCAGATTCCGCTTGGCTAAGCTTTGGTCCATCGTGAGTTGTTGCGCCTTGGATTTTGAATGGATCAGCATAAAGAATCGCGCGAAAGGTACCTCTTCACCCTTTAATTCAGTATAAGTACTTTAAGAACTGATATTATATGCATGATTGTTTCTGTTTTACAAATGCAATGAAATGTAATGATCATTTGAAGAAGCGTATAAACAGTTAGAAAAATCCGTGCGAAACAGAACAGCATTTCAATGGAAAATTTATTACTGTATATAACCATTGGTGGGAATGACTTGAATCACTATAAATCTTAAAATAAACAAAAATGGATGTAATTTATAAAATTTTTCCTTTCAGACTTGTCTTCGTCTGATAAAGCAAAGATAAGAATGATCAGAAAAAATGTATAGGAAAAAAGACGGCAAATATGTTCCGGCAATGTCAAAACAATTTAAGCATGTTCTATTCTCTCTTTACATTAAAATTATGTTTTCACATTCCAACGCTTGAATTGGTTTTCCAGACCTCGTATTGGAAAAAGTGAGAAACAAATATCTTCGGCTTATAATGATTAAAAATTAGTTTTGTGGAAATTCGAGAAGCCACTTTTAATTGTTAAATTTTATTCTAGATATTCCATTGATATATTGTCTATCTTCAAGTAATGCGACATACACTACTCTGTGTACAATCAAGTAAAAACTAGAATTTGTTTATTTATTGTTACCCAACATCATATAAATAACTCCACATTCTCTTTTCCCATAAGGATCAGGCAATTAAATAAAGTATGGCCGCCATCACTTCTTACTCCAAATCCCCATTTCTCATCATTCTGTATCTCTCTCCTTCTCCACCTTATCGTCGGAAGCCATAATTAAAGCGATACCGTGACATAAATCATTTCGAGCATTGAATTAGCGATCAGAAGTAAACCGCTGCTGCAAAATCCATGGAATTTACCTATCCGTTTAATCTTTATTGAAAATCGTCGTCCGAGAAAAAGTCCTCATTACCTTTCCGTGCGTTCTTTCTTTATCCCCGTCGCCAATTCAGCTCCCTGGCCTCTCTCGGCCCCTCCCTTTCCTATTCCCTAGCCATCACATAATTCTTAGTCCCCTCCGGCCGACTCCCTTCCATATCCCGCTCGAACCACCCTATTACTATTTCCATATATTAAATTTTCTGTGGCGGGCCCTAAGTAACGTTAAGTAGCTGACGTCTTATTCGGAACCGGCACATTTATGCCTGTATGTTTTATCCCGCGTATAGTTAAATTGGTTTTTGACATGCTTCTTCGGGCAATTTTGTCACACGTATAATTCATGAAGGGGAGGGAGCCGAAGTGGGATAGCCCGTGCTGTAGCGACCCCTTGGGGGCAGTAAATTATGATTAGCGTGATGTGCCCTTAACTCCCCCGATTATAACTTCTTGTCCGCTTGAAAAATACCTTTACGAAATAAGAGATCCTCGCTCGAACATGGCCCGAGATGGCTTTTAAGCCGCAGATATAATAATGAACGAGAAACCGCAGAATTGGTCCCTCCATTGAGTAGCTGAAGGATTAATGCTCCTCGTGTTACTCCTTAAACCAATCGTAACTTTCACGAGTTTCTTTTCGGCGGATTACGATGACATCGCTGAGAGATTTCGGCGCGAGATATACGACGCCAAATTGAATGCGGTGTTTCGAACGAACATGAGTGCGATTCATTCATGCGATGGTTAATTAGAAGGGCGTGTATCAAATTATGATCGATTAGTAAGATACGGCCAGTGCGATGCCATTACGGTGAGATATCTAGGGAAGCGCAGTCGTCAGCTTGAAATATCTGTATATCTGTAACACACGTAACACGCAACCCTCTTTCGTGGTAATCGAGTTCACGAGCTTCAGTGAACATCGGCATTACTCTTTGATGCATTTTTCACATAAAGACAATCCTAATTACGTTTATACTTTACCCATTACCTCGATCCGGACAACCTCTTTCTTTTGAAAAATTTTGAATCAAATTTTGAAATATCCATATTAAATCTTCTATTTCCACCCGCTTCTTCAAGAAATAATGCATTTCTCATCTCCTAAAGAATCAGTCACTCAATTAATATGATAACTCCTTTCACGCAGCACTGAGCAGCATTTCGCTGTAAAAGTCTTGAAGTATTTCCAGGTTTATTAGTCCAAAATTCTCCAGACGTATTTAATTAATTTGTATTTTTTATAATTCGTTATGCTGTTGAACATTCTTATTTTATTTTTTTATTTTTAGTTTCTTTTACATTTTATGCGTACATTTTCATTGGATATTTTTAAAACTTGATCGATTTTATTAAGTATTTTGATATATTTGTCGTATGCTTTAAATGCTAATTTCCTATTAATTTCTGTAGTTTTCTCTTTGTTAGAGAATAATTGCAATTTGTCCACTTATTGATTTAATTTTATATAATTTTTATCATAGTATTGCTTTTAGGATTTCCATATTATACTCAGTTTACCATTACATCTTTTAGCTTGTACTATCAGTAGGTTTGCGCAGGTTTTTCACACCCCCTTCTTTGTGGCTGTATTCCTGCTGTAGATCGTTTTTCCTTAGATAATACCAAGAGTTTTGTTACATAATAAGATAGTACCTAAGTTTTTTACATCCACTTTTCCTATTTTTTTCCACTCTATTTCTATTAACACACGTTATTTATGTTTTTTATCAATATAATTAACGACAAGTTTGATAGAAGAAGAATCTTTTTAGTCTTAATCTCGCCTAAATAATGACCTTTATACAGTATGCTCTCGACTACCCGGGTTAATGATGGGAAGAGGATGCACAAATAATCGGAAATCACGGATGATCCAAACTTTCAATTGTATTTATTAAGGCATTTATAAATAATTTAAATTAACAATTCACCATTATCTGGGAAATTAGTCTGTTATTTTCCATAGTTTCATCATGGATTCATAAACAGTTTTCTTCACCTGACCGTGTATATTTTCAGAAGCGATAATGTCATTGTATTCTTACTCCTCCATAGAAAAAGTATGCTATAAGTCCTATTTTTATTAGAACGTGAAAAGACCTTTACCTTTTGGTGTTTAAATTTTTTCAAAAACCTCGGAAAATATCGACTAAGAGTAAATAACATGCTAGGTTAATTCGAAAACCGGATACGTCGCCCACAGATAATCTCTCAAGCTCATTGCATTCCATGATCATTTCTGATAAAATCTGCTCGAAACATTTCCTTCTAATTAAGAAAAAGAATGTAAGATTTTATTCCGAAATTACAAAATTACAGTATTACAAAATAATACAATTTAATTATAATTGCTTCACTTACTTTCCGGAAAACATCACTCACGATTTACACTCGAGCGTTTCCAATAATTTTTTCAATTCACAAATTTTATCAACTTGCGCAAAAAGACGAAATCGCCTAGAGCGTATTTAAAATAAAATATATCGATTGACTTTGAATTGAAAAACTGATTTTTCATGCAATCATGAGCAGCAATTTTTGTTATTTAATGTTGACATCTGTCGATCACATATTTTGCTAACTTTCTCTATCTATTCTTCACATACATTTTGCTCTCTATTACATGTGTAGGCCTTTAAGAAAAGAAAATAAAACACGGCTGTTAATGAATTAGAGATTTGTAATACGCTCTAGCAGCCGGTATAGGGACTAGTATCGATGGCATGGAACGGGGATTCCAACTGAACTTCCCGTTCCACGCCGTGGAGGCTATTCCGTATATTGACAAAACGGCTGTCGGATCGTTTTCTTAACCTCCAATGCAAGCCTCTTTATCGAGGAATTTATGAATACCGCTGTGATTCATTCCAAGATACTGAGATGAAAGTTTTCTTTGAAATAGATACAATATACGCACAAAAATACTTTTTCGGTTTTACAGCACTTGGACAAAAGATTTTAAATCATACATCTTAAGATGAAGTTAAATGAATCATCAGTCTAACACTGATATTGCACGTGTTCCTTTGCCTACATGTATATTTGTGGTAACATATGATAAAATTCAGAATATGCATGCAATTACACTTCTGGAATGGATGGTAAAGTCCTCTAAATCTTAATAAAATCACTGTTTATCCAATTGCAAGTCTTCCATTTTTCACAGAGATAAAAACTATTCTCAAGTAGATATTTGCCCTCAAGGAAGACATCAAATTGTCAACGATCGTATTAAGACCAAGATTCCTCCAGAATGGATCCTACTTGAAATGATAGCAAACACATTTCTTTTGATCATTATTTTACACAACACTGAAAGAATTACCGAATGGCCGCCATAACTTCAGAAGCACATTTAGTTAAGCTGTATCACGCTCTTAAGTTTCAAAATGGTGACCAAACCTTCATTTCTATGACAAACGTGTAACAACGTTACCTTTGCTACGCGTTACTTCGCCGGTAATTTCCCCGATTACTGCTCTAATGCCTCAGTTTCATCCCACCTTCACGCGCCGAATTTTTTCATTCCGGCGACACCTTTCTCACGTAGTTAAATTGAGCTCCAGGCATTCGCCATTTATATTCGAGCACGAATTTCAGTCGGATTAGAGTGAAGCACAAGTTACGGTGGAAATTTTGCTTTACCGTCATCCACCTTTGCGGGTCCCTGAGATCGCTCTTCTTCCTGCTAAGGATTAAGGCTTTCCCAACCGGATTTCGTGCGGATGCAATATTAGTTTTCCCGGCAAGTTCTTTGGCGAGTCTCGTTAAGTCATATCGGTGAGTCCTCGGTTACAACCTTCTTTTAACAAGTGCCTCTCTCCTCGTTCCGAGCGAATTTCTCGAGTGGTTTAACATTGGAAAAGTTCGGTACTCCCTTCAGTCACATCACTTTAAGTTTGACCCGCGAGAGCAATCGCTCTCTTCAAGGCTACGACTCTTTTTATAATATCCGGATGACTGACAATGGTCACGTAGACTTCGCTTCTTTTAATGCTCCGGAAAAATTCCGCCGGAGAACTTTCAGTGCTTGAACTAACTGGCCAACTTCGGGAGCGAGTAGACGTAGATTAGTAAGGATAAAGATTGTATTTTATCCTTTAGAGAAGTAAAATTCGGGTTTTGGTGGACTTAATGTCGGTGAATTGAATTATGCTCGAGGTGCAGTTTCTAAATAGCTTAGGAGGATAATCGAAGCGGATACCCACCATAAAGTAAAGCAGTAAGCTTCGGTAAAGGAAGCAGGTGCAAGCAATAATTTACATCTTTATCGGAGATGGAAATAACTTAGGATATATGAATACGTTTAAATAAGCAACGTGGAAATTATCTGAAGGAGTTGAAATCCCAAATAAAATTTCTTATCACTTTTGACAAGAAGAAATATTAAGGCATGGTTTTAAACATGTAGATTCTAAGAGTACGAATTAGGGTTTGATAAAATAAGAAAGAAATTATAATTAGTAAAAACATTTCACACATAGAGTAATCGTAAAAATTAAAGTCATAAGCTGATATTAGTAAATATCATATTATGATTCCAATACTTTTAACGTTCGAATAATAAAGTATGAATTTAATTATAATTGTAATAATAAAGTAATTATATATAATTACAATAATAAAGTAATTATGTATAATTATAATAATAAAGTAATTATATATAGTTATAATAATAAAGTATGAATATGTTTTGGTAATCAAAACCATATGGATAACAATCTACATTCGGCTATCAAATTTAATTTTCTATTCAGGTATTACATATCAAAGTAATAATTTTTCTACATATTTCTGGAACGATTTATCTATGATCTAACTGGAGCATTCAAAATATTTAATGATAGTGTAACTTATGTTCTTCATGACGGTTTATTTACATCATAAATACAGCATTGTTAAAAAATTTGGAATTTACGAACATTCCAAATTGAGTATACCTGCATTTCAGGTGAATATTTTTAGTCTTTTTTTAATGAGATATTTTAGCTCTCATATCTTGATAATATCTCATTAAAATTATCAAAAGATATTTGACTTTAAATTTATTAACAGTAATTCTTCTATCCTATTTCTAAATTTTTGCGTACCCATTCGGTAATATCGGAGAAAATGGCGAAACCGATATTCGAACTTGAATCGATCCACACCATCCACTTTAACCTGCACGTCGTTATTTTCACTGGGTTCATTAAGACCACCCACGCGCACGTAGACGGTGTGTAAATTGCTTTGTCGCTACTCCCCAACCTCTTCCCGAAAGAGGGCATTGATTTCTTTGTGCATCAATGAATTATGGCCAACAATTAAATACAATCAGCGTCCGCCAGTTCAATCCCGAGTTGAGCCTCCCACGGATAGAATGCCTCTTCACTAGACTGGTAGTAAATTGGGCTTCCAGACTACCAATTGCGACTTCTCATTGGGGTCAGGTGTATTACGGGGTGATTTGAAAAGTGGGGAGGGGACAGGATGACGGAGATTTCGTCTTGCTCGGCTCCATCGTCGCCGGGGAATGACCACCGTCACAAAAGACCTTCGATGGATCAATGAATCCGAAGGCAAATAAGCTACAGCGTCCGTTTGAATGTTTGAAATTAAATTGCCGTTTTACGGCGGAGAGAATGGCGCTGGAAACCATCGGGGAAATCAATTCATTTAATTTGTAAACTTGTAAAATGAGCCCGGCTGCAGAATCGCGACTTTGCAAACGAGCCTGGCGAAAACAAACCGCTTTCGAGGGCACTCCATTCAAGCTCTTTAAAAAAGTGGGTTCTCGGCGCATGCATTTTTTGACGGGTGACACAGTGATTTATTTCGGGATCCTGCAGAGTACCCCAAATATGGAAGTCTGCTTTATCCGGGATGTACAAAGGCTGTTTCCCGTCCTGATGACGACTCTAATTATTCTGTACCGGAGAAAGTTGAAACTAAAAGTAGAAGAATCGAAAGTGAAGGTATCGCCCGTAGGTGTTTAGCGATTGGCGAACGTCGATGTAGCGGAGATAATCAATTCCATGCAAATGAAATATGGCGAATTAGCAATCTTCTGCCTCTACGACCCGCGGGCGGTCTCACAGAGATGCAAATCTATATTCCCTCTCCCGCTATTCCCAGTTTAAAAATATTCGCTCCATTGGTTATAATCGGAATTTTAAATTGAAATCGATCTCCGTCGCCAATGTAGCGAGCGATGCACGCCGAGGGAACAAGATTTCGAATCGTGAATTCGCCAGAAAACGGTGATTTCCTTGACATCACCTGCGGTGACTGGGATTCCGAAAACACAGTTAGCGCATGTTGCTTCGGACTTGGGCTATTACCGGATGCCGGAATCGAATAATTACGGGATCTCTGATTGACTCCGCCGTATCGCTCCGCATTCATTTATTCTCGATAAACATTGAATTCCGAGTTTTATCTCGATGCGATCCGAGCCGGAGACTCTCAGTGTGTAGAAGATATTATGTTTTGATTTGATACGCATTTTCAAAAGGTGACGTTGTTCTCGATTATTAACCTTTATTTATCTCAGTGATTTAAGTAAATAGGGAAAATCAACAGCGAAAACAATTATCTGCGATGTTTATTCGGGTTGGTGAGTTGCAAGAGATTTT
This sequence comes from Pachydiplax longipennis, assembly GCA_036926295.1. Lineage (NCBI taxonomy): Eukaryota > Metazoa > Arthropoda > Insecta > Odonata > Libellulidae > Pachydiplax > Pachydiplax longipennis. The sequence goes on from JAVFKF010000015.1 coordinate 43,644,445, forward strand.
AATTTTTTCGTAATCATCCGAAAAATAAATGTCCTCTGAGAAGTTATTTAGCTTTCATAACAGGGAAATTTTATCCACGTTAAAATATTAATACATAAAATTTCGATTAAGCTAAATTTCTCTCGAATATCGAAATATTCTATTTATTTCTAAAAGTTAGTAGATTAATTGCTAATTATCAACTGTGCGAAATACGCTATAAATCAATCTTCATATTGTTATGAAGCTTTCGTGTCAAGCGTGTTACATGTTTCAGTTAATTCGAATCAACTTTCATTAGCAATCTTCTATTTTATTTTATCATCGGAGACTTCTCTCATACTGATAATTGCAGGACGCGAAAACGAATTTTCTCCAACAAAAATAGCATAGATTAAAAACAAATTAAAAATTATTAGAGCATAAATTAAAAATTTATTTTCCATGAAGCTTATCCGAATCCGTGTTAATTATTAATAATTAAAATTAATTCTTACGGTATATTATCAGCATCAATGAGAGATAAATTTAATTAAGAAAAAAGCTTTAATCAATGCTTTCAAATTTACCAGTGGAGAATTTCGTAATTGAAAGAACTGCCTTTACCTTCACCAGCGTTGTTTTGTGACGATATTTAGAGATATTTAGAGTTCGTCTAATACTGAATTGATAACCCTTTATCGGGATAATTTTCATGGATACGTATGCTTAGCGATTCGGAGAGATTAATTCTCTAAACTTTACCTCGTGAAACTTTCAGGCAAGGAAATATTAACAGCGCTCTGTATAAACTGGAATGAGCGCTCTCTATATGCATTTTCGATCGATCTGACTTTTTGGTGGAAGGTTTTATTAAGTCTCTCATTTATTTCGGTCCGTTGGTAGCGAATGAGCGAGATGAACAGGAGACGACAAAAATGTCATTCGTTTTCAGGTTACTGTAGCCAATTATTAAAGGAAGTGGAGCGCAAACATGTTTTCAATTCTTTTGGGAGGCATTCCTGTTCACAGAATATGAGAACTCGCTGTGTACAAATTGAACACAATGTTTTTTTTGCGTTGCGTTCAACGAAAGCTCAAGAAGGTGAACTGTTTCAAAATTCGTATTTTTTTTTTATTCCAGTGAACTTTTCGTCTCTCCGTTGAAGTTTTCTCGAATTTTACGAACTGTATTGTGAATACTTGTACTTAAATTTCATTGCGTTGGGACGATGCTTTTAATTTTCAATAAATGTACGATTATTTCGTTTTGAGCAATTAAACAAAATGAATTCGGTATGTAAGTAGTATCTGAAATTCAAAGTCGACTCCTTTGGATGACGTAAACATCCTAACAGAAATTTTAGGACAGCCATTAACCTATGAGAAATGCTTAGATAAAACTATCAGAATGGGTTCTCTTTGTAAAACCTTTTCGTCAAGCTTAGTCAAGCAGAATACAAGGTAACGCCCGCTTCTCATCTCCTGTTTAATCCCTCAGCGTGGGGAAATCGCAACTCAACCATAACGAGGTAAGAAAATGAAGGAAAGATTCTCTTGTTAGCCAAAGGCCAATTACATTTGTAGAAGTACATTTTAGTGATAAAATGATTATTCGTTAGGAATAATTTCATGGGTTGCTTCCAAAAATCTACATGAAATATTCCACTTTAATCTCATTAAATAATTATGGAGTTATGAGTATTTTATGGTTTCTATTATTTAATAGAATTTTAATAGAAATATCATCCACAAAATATTACATGTGCTTTTAATCAAATTTAAAAAAGCTTTTGTGCCTGTGATACAATTATAATGATAATTGTATGTCATTCATTTATCGATTCAAAGATGTAATGAACAAATGTGAATATGAAATTTTAACACAGTGTCATGTGCTGTGTGAGCACACTTAAACGAAACCGACACGTACTTAAATTCTGGACATTAGTTTTATTTTCTTTCTTTAACTTCTTTAACACTTACTTGTCACATGTAAAAGTCATATTCATATATTTGAATTTATCATTTTTCCACAAATATCACACGATAATTTATATTTATTATCAATTACGCGTTATTATTTTAAAAATTTCAAGAAACGTTATGACTAGAGTAAATTTTAACGCGAAGGCCATTATTTTCGCTGCAAATCATGTGACTCTCCGAGGTCATTTCCAAAAAAACAAAAGTGCAATGCGGTGATTTTATTTTTGCCTTAGGAAAGCTAAAAAAGACGCGAAATACAAAAAGCGAGCAGGAAATAAATACTCTTATGAAAAGCGTGAAACGTTAACATTTAAATCAGCTACATATACATATCAATTAATCGCCGGAAGAGCCTCCCCGATTTTTTTGTCACCCCAGGAAACCGAATTGGAATTATTTCAACGAATGAAATTTTATTTCCGTCGAAATCGGCTTCGCTCGAACGGAAGCGGAGAGAGGAGAAAAAAATAGAAACAAAATGGCTGACGTACAATTCCAATCTCCTTTCTCAAGATAAATTCGTTAATAAATTCCGGGGGAAGTGGTTGACAACGAAAACCGTGTGCAGCTGCAGTCGGCCTCTGCGGCCGCGTGCTCTTAGTCCCGACGTTTTCCCAACTGAATGCGTCCCGTGACTATGATTTACCGCTTGCGACACAAAACTTTCTTTGGCGCTCGCCCCATTTACGTCTAGTTATTGCGCATTTTCAGCACAATGGAACACATCTTGTTTGACGACAGCGTATATCTTGGTAACAACCCTTTGTTTCCTGTGGAATTTTTCTCCTCAATATCAATTTTTCATTCGCCGTTTTTTTATACAACTATCGCACAATGCTTTTACATTCCGTTGGATGGTATTCAAGCTTAAAGCTCCCTGTTATTTTTGATAGAATTCTTCCGTGGTATTTCCTCTTATACAATGGAGACACGAATGAGTTTGGATTGAGAATTAAAATTTAAATATTCTGTAGGCTAAATTAAGTTTTTTGTATGAACATATTGAGAACAAATAATAACTATACGCATAGCGAATCATCTTGTTATATTTAATTTTCTGACATAAATATGATGCTCTACTTGGATCATAAGTAACTAAAGTAAGTAACCTTGTTACACATAAATTAAAGAGGAAAAAATAACTTTTGTCATAAGAATAACAATTATATTGATCATTTTGTGACCAATTAATATTTACAATGAAAACAGAGATGATACATGATAGCAAACTTCTATGCAAAATTTAATTCTCGATATTGAGCTTAAAAGGAAAATGTCATTCAAAACGCTTCAGAGAAAATATTATAGATTTTTGACATTTTTATGCTAAAATCATTTCCAAGGCTAAAATAAATAATAGATGTTGGAAATTTTCTATTACATGGTACTGCTTAGGGCATCGAATCCGAACCGAACCGAAAAGAGAAACTGAAAAATCTGTCTTTTTTCCAGATTGAAAACCGAACCCCAACCGGAAAAAATAAAACTCTTGAACCCAAACCCACCGTAAACCATTATGTTATTCTTTACGATTTTTATTCCCAGCAATGCACCTTTTGGTTAAGTGTAATTTGAAGAAAGTTTTCAACACACGTCTGACTGTGGCTTTCATATAACTGTCACTAATATTTACACTAATATTTAATTTAATATAGTATAAATTACAAATGAGGAAATGAAATTTTACTTGGCACATGAAGTTGTGCGACTAAATCCAAGTTGGGTTTTAGTATAAATTAAGTAATCTACAAATAACTTTAACAATGTCATAAGTATATAATATTACAATGGTCGGAGCATAATATACGGTTCAGTCCGGTTCAGCGATAATAGAAAGAAGGATTAATTTTTTGGTTGTACTGGAGCGAAAACCAGTACGAAAAATATAGCGGTCCCTGGAACTACCTCAATCTAAGGAGCGCTTCTAGGGAAAAGCTAAGAGTAGTACGTCAAGTTTGGAAGGCTTAGTCACGCAGCTCGCTCCCTTTAAAACTGATTCCCTCCAAGAATTCCGACTTGTCATCTCCCGACCATAATGCATGCCTTTGGTGTGCGCGACCAGCGATTCATCGGAGAGTTTTATTCCGACGTTAATTATCCTCCGTCTATTAATTTTTCAATTGTTGGTCTCCCCTCCATTAGTCCGAGGCTTAATTATAACCTGTCATGAACGTTAACCAATTTGTCCGCCGACCTTGTACGAAATCTTAATATTCATGGAGGACTCGTCTCATTACGTCCCTCTTTCATCCGCGGCCCGCACCCTCCTCTCAGCCACTTACCATTCTCTCTCCTTCCCAATTATTCTCCCTCGCTCTGCTCCCCTTCTTTGTTTTTGACCGACTGCTTCTCCCCTCTCTTAATACACTAGGAATAATAATGCCGGGGTGAAAAGACAACGAGGCTTTTAAGGGGAGAGCGTTAGGATAAGTAGAGTCCCCGAAATTTTGCGTGATTGCTTTCTTTTGCGCTCTTTCCCGCGAAGGACTGTCGAAATATCGGAAGTGCCATTTTTACTTTTCCGACGGAAGAGCGCTGTTTAGAGCGGATTAAAATTCGACTACCGATGTGAAAAATGAATGGATTCGGCGGGGGGAAGCGCTTCTTTTTTCTTGTCGATTTCCATTTTCGCCATATCGACTGCTCGGTTGCGACGGAAACGCATTTTCGATTCCGCTCCTTCTTTTGCATTTAACATCGATAGCTCGTTTTTTTTTAATTTCGCCGGAGAGATGACGGTTTTTGGACGATTTCTCCATCGGGGGAATTTAATCAATGGCGAAATATAAATGAGGAAATACAAAGCGCGGCGGAAGGGCGTTAAAAGGAACTGATTAAACGGATTACAAAAGGCAGAAATAATACAACGGCTACATTCTGACACGGAATGGAATCATGAGAGGAATAAAGCGAGGAATAATTCAGGAAACTGAGATTGAACCTGACGAATGGAATTCCTCGCTAAATTTTCGTTTTCATTTCTTTCGCTTCCTGCGAAAGCGGAAAAGTGATAAATTCACTTTCCTCTCTTTCTCCGTGGCCTCTTATCCGCGCACTCGGAAGTGCGAGAGTGTTTATCTGTTAATTATAAGCATGCACTTTTGATATTAATTAGGAACGGTTATCTTAGCAACGGAACGAAATAGCTCCCTCCGTGTTTTACGGTCGTGTTTATTCTAATTGTAATCTCGAGCGCGGATCGATGGGAATTAAAGAAGAAAGTACAGCGGCCGTAAAGTAGAGCATCTTGATAACGAAGGATGAATTAGCGAGCTAATTGCGAGTAATGCAATCTCGTCCACTTTTCTAGATGCCCAGCGACGTCGCTGTAAAGACCGGCTCGCAAAAAATGACGGAGAGGTCCGCTTTAAAAGCCCGCCGCTCTTAGAAATGTTAATTTAAATGAAAAATATTCATGCATAAGTTTCATTCGTTCGAAGCGGGGACGTGGAGTGTTTGTCGGGATAAAACGCTGTTTGGACAGCATAAGGATTTTCCCATCTCGCTTGGAGTATGTGGGGTTAGCAGTCACGTCATTGCAAAGAGCGCTTCTCCTATTAAATATTTCGGAGAAGACCCAACTCTTTCTCTGTGTGAATGCCTTTTTCCTCATCGCTTTTGATTGGCTTAATGCCATCAAACCGTGAAGACTTTCTATTAATTTTCATGAGTCGAGCGTTTACCCAGAACCGTCTTATGCATACTCTTGCGGAAAATTACCACGCATGCCTCTCTTCTTACTCCCACTCCGGGATTAGGCGCAGCTTTCCCACAGTCGCGATAAATCAAAGTATATGCCATAATCTCCCGGTACTCCAACTTCATCGAGCATGTACTCGGAGGACATTAGCGGAATTCGAATGTTCTTTCATTATCAGTCCTAACCTTATGGGATTAAATTGGCCGAATTACCCGGATTCTAATACAAAGCCATCCCTTCGTCTCCTTATCAATAAGGATTGCACTAAGCTCTCCCGATTTTGATGAGGAATCGATGATCTTAAAACTTAATATGTATGACCAATGCCTGTTCTTCTGCGATTTCAGCGATTATTCTGTCTGAGCTGAGTTACGGACTGAGCAGATCATTGACCCAGGCTACCCGTATTAAATAAAAAGGTCTGCTTTTTTTAACGACTTCATTTGAATAATACGGAGATTGATTTCTCACTTTATATCAAAATGGCCGAGCCAAATCCAGAGAAGAACATTTGATTTTTAAATCAGTTTTAATGCGAGGCATTCCGATGTATTGATTTGTAAAGGGAGCGGAATTTAGTGATTTTTACATGGTATCCTTGCATAATTCAACGACCGGATCCGAAAAAACCTGCTCCTAGTCTGATTAAATATATTTATATTTAATAGGGTTTTGTATTTTTACTAAAGGTGAGATTACAGTAGGACAAATAAATCGAATAGAATCGTAGACAGGATGTATTAATAAATCGTGCGAACGATTTTACTTGGAAATACAATGGTAAATATTTTTGTACACGATGGGACTCTAATATGGGTAGCGAATTTATCAGTAGGAATATAAATTGAACTACTTAATCGACTGTGCGGAAATTTTCATATTAATCAGTAAGGAAAACTAATTACAAGGGGAGTATTAATCTTAAAATTCTTTGGAGCTTCCCTGAATTTTCCAATCAAGTTAAGTATGTCATATATATTATATATCATAATTATTTTAAATTAAACAATTTATTTCTTTAATTTTTCTCATTATCCTACTTATTTTCAAACGTCATGAATAACAGAGGTTATCTATTAACTTGAAAAAAAAGATATCCCGCGATCCTCTCATACGACTGGCAATGTTTTTAAAACTTTACTCTTATTCGCAAAAATTGGTCGTTATTTAGGTTTAAATAAAACAATCCAGAAATAGGTCTCTAAGAGACACTTCAATAAGATAGACCTCTCATTCAATTCCAAAATATAAAAAGCACGTTGCGGAAAAATGTAATTTATGATTACAATTATTCTTTCGTATACTTTAGTTTAAATACACAATAATTGAATCAAACTCATACGAATGTCCTTTACCCTTAATTGTAGGTATATTTTTTTGCTAAAAGCCTTTATATGTTACCTGAAATGATCTTTCTCATATCGCTACCGTACTTGAAAACTGTGCATCCCTGCTTTTGACTAAAATCTACCTTATTTATGTATGTACAAGAGCGATTTTTTTATAAGGATTGACTAATTTATTACGTGGTTTATATACATTAAAATCGATTTTGTCTAAGGATTTTATTGGTTAGGCGGTAGAATTTATGAAGACTTCTCTAGGAAGAAGTCAAGTCCGTTAATAATGAAACTCGGAAGAAGACCAAATATTCCTCGGAATGATAATATCACCAGAGAGGGAATTCAGGGCCTCGGTCTTAATTACGTCGAATAAGACTGTCCTGAGGCTCAGGTAATATCGGAAATATACACACAAAGAATGCAGTGAAAGTGATTTTTAATCTTTAATGCGCATTTCGCGTTTCTTCCGCTCATTTCTCCGGGTAGTCGTGAATTAAGAAAACCCACATTTTCGCCGTCATTAAAATGAAAATGTAACTCCCTTTCCCGCGTGCTCGAGCGTGAATTATTTTATTGTTTCTCAGTCACGTTGACACTCGTTCAAAAATTAATTTATGCGGAAAGCCTTTTGTGCGAGTTTTTTAATTAGTCTCATTTCTGCCAGTTTTTTGGCGTTCATCAACCTTACTAGCCTAATGCCTTGCGTCGCATTTTAAGGGTTACCTCTGGAATTCCCTTCATTAAATAAGGGCTCCTGGCTGCTGATTTGTATGACGCCGAGCCATCGCCTTCCCCCCATCCGCTCCCTTCCCTCACTCTTCTAATTACATCTCTCTCACTGCTTTGACCCGAATGTTTATCTTTTCTTCTCTCCAATTCATTTCCCCTCTGCCCACTCCCTTTTATATCTCTCATCGCATCTCCCTTATCTCTACCTCGATCGCTCCTCACTGCCCTCTAGCGACCTCTCTCACTCTTTCCTCACTTCCTTTTTCTCCTATTCCTCATTTCAATTTCTCTTTTCCACTCGTCCTCAGCGCTCCTTTCACTCCTTCAGCCACCCCACTCCTAAGATGTGGTGTTTTTTGTTTGAATTTCTGCCTTCCCGCCTCCTTCTATTTACCATAGAGCTATATGCAACTGCGTATGTACTTCGGTTCGGTTTCAATCAGTACAAATTGATGTGTACACATGACTGATTGCGTAGGCCAATCTACAATCAATCATCCCGCAAAGGTATTTCTATGCAGTCATACACCCCATTTTGAAATGCATTCAATTCACGGCGTTCTTGATATTGAACCAATGCATTCCCCCGTCAAAAATGACGGAGCTAAATTTAGCTTATGAGAAATTTACAACCATTGTTGCAAACATTTGATCCCTCTGAATGGTCTACAATAAAAATAATCGCTCTCCACTAACCGTTTTATTTGTTGTAAATGAAAGACGATCCGGATTGCTTTCTTCTGAAAATAACACTTGGAAATTTGATATATATCTCTCACACAAAGCATCGATGTGGATAGTATTTGTTTATTTGGTTGCTAACACAACATCGCGTTTGTTTTCTCTCTCGCCTTAGAAATTATCCGTCGGCAACATTTTCCATGTTTTGGAAAATGGAAACATTTCTAATTTTATCCACGAAGCAAAAATATTTGAATCATTTGCAGTGCAGAAGTTTACATGATTTATAAAAATATATCGCCGAATTTCGACTATCTGAATTTGCCAATCCTTTCCGTTTTTTGCCATTTTTCTCTTAATTTCGAATCTGAAACGGTATTCTACGATTAAATAAGAATCTTTTTCAATTTTCATTCTTTTGATATCTGTCTCTATTTTGCAAGACTTTTATTTCTAATTTAATTCTGCAGAGGAAATAAAACTAGAGTCGATGAAAATGATATATATAAAGGATTAAATATCGCAAAATAATCGTAAGAGGTTTGAGCACTTTGGAATCGATTATACTAACAATGGGTATGAAGTCGAAATGGATAACTGGAAAGACCAAGAAAAAGACTAGCTCATTGAGAAAACCTCGATTAATTGAAGAATTTACTATAGATAACACGATTCTTTAATCGACCACCTCGAGCCATGATATTCTCTAAAAGTCTTCATATATATTATTTTATAAATACCCTTTTTACGCTCTTTAATAAATTATAGGCATCCCGAGTTCTATACTTCGAATTTCTTTGAATTACTCAGCTACAGTCTTTCGTACTATTTCAATTTCAATAGTATGTTATTTTTTCTGATTTTATTTGTACTGTATAATTACAAAACCTATGGCCTATAAAACATATTTCCTTGCTTTCATATAATGTCAAAAGATATTACGTTAATCAGGTGTTAAAAGTCATTATATTATTCATCTATTTCATCTTTATACCGTTTTAAGGTCTTTTTCTTTGAACGATACTCGTTAATGTACTGTACAGTATTTATGTTTTCTTTCAAATCAATTTGTTTTCATAACTGAAGTTTAATAAACTAAAGGTATACCACGACTACTTTGTTTTTATCCTGCGTCTTTTTACAAATTTAGCAATGTCATCTTTCATTTGTCTTGATTTATACTTCAATGTGACAGTGTTAGATTATCTCGATAAGTTGAATTTCTCGTGTCATATCCCGAAGTTTTTCGGTAGTTCCTTCCGATTCGAGTCATTGATGTTTGACCATATTAGAATTATATAGAGCATTTTCCTTACAACTTTTGCAATATGTAAAATACATCGGCTAATATAGATACACATTGAGAAAACAAGCTCAAATTTATCAAAACAAGCTTAAATTTATTTAGTAACACTCATTTTTGTGATTATTCATTTTGTGCTAAGCCATCCTGAGCCAATGCTTCGTAAGAAAATGCCTTTTCTAAATGAGAGAAGTTTTTTCGGTAAATCATTAACTTTATTGATAGTATTAATCATATTGAATTTTCTAATAGCAATAACCTTCTAAGTTCTTGTTTGGAAATAGTTACAACATATCCTTATCCGATTTCCAACATCAATCATTACCTGAGGTTATTCATGTATATAGATACATTTTTTTGCTATGGAGTATCTTGATTTTATAAGTACGCTTTCATTGTTATGATTTCCTATTCTCAACGTATAATCAAAAACATTTTCTAAAGGTAGATTATTAAGTTTCATAATACTCTAAAACATTTGCGCTAATATTACATTCCAGGTCGTTTTCTGTAATGTATATCGTTTAATGTATATTGTATAATGTATATTTTTAAAATTATATTATTTCATAATACGATTTTATCTTATTTTAAGGCAATTACTTTATGTTTCTTCATAGTATTGCTCTATATCTCTATCGGAATAAATCAAAACTCAAACAGAGTTTATTTAACAAAATAATGAAAACTACCTATTATAAGTAGGAAGTCTTATCTTATACTCTTTGATCCCATCTCTATGCCTCTGTGTAGTGCCTTTAATTTAGCCATAGCTTTATTTCTAGCTTTTTGGTTTTGATCTAGTTACCCTCCAAATCATTTCAGATATCTTACTATCCTAATGCTACTTCGTTTGATAAGATTTTTCATCCCATTATTATTGGATGGATTTTATTTACAAATTCCAGAAAAAAAATTATCCTAGAGTATTAGTAAAGAGAGTAAAGAAGTATAATTTTGGAGCATCATACTATCTTATTATCTGCTTGAGTAACCAAATAATTATATTGTAAATTAAGACATTTAATGATTGATTTTTGAGAAGCTTGAAAAGAGTGGATGGAACGGAAATTTGATACGCGCACTGAGACCGAATTTCAAATCAATGAATAAATTTTCTCCTAATAAATGAGCTTTGAATTCTCAATTCCTTCCGGCAAAATATACTGAAGAACGTCTTCTAAATATACGAGGTCTGTTCAAAAAGTTCCCGAACTTTTTTTATAGTGTGCCTCCAGTTGGTTATTTTTTAATCTGCCTGTAGACGTTGTATCCGCGAAAGCTTCCCAAATAACCACCTTCAATCATTTTGTCGATATCTCGATTTGTTCAGTAGTTACGGATGTTTATGTGAACGGATGATCGTAGAGTGCGGCGAAAAATCGGGTCCGCGGAAATGAGCTCTTTGAAGGAGCAGCGTTCTTCTGTAAAATTCTGCGTGAAACTGGGCAAATCTTTCACGGAGACTTTTGAGTTGATTACCAAGGCTATTGGTGACCATGCTATGAAACGTACCGCGTGTTATGAGTGGTTTATACGGTTCAAAGACGGGCGGCAATCAGTGGAAGACGACGAGCGTTCCGGAAGACCATCAACGTCCACAGATGACCCCCACATCGAAAAAGTGAACGATCTCGTTCGTGCAAATTGACGTTTGACTGTCAGGGAGCTTGCAGAAGAGCGTGGCATCCCGATTGGTTCTGCTACGAAATCCTAACTAAAAAAATTGAGGATGCATCGAGTCGAGGACAAATTCATGCCTCGCCTGATGACAGCAGACCAGGAGCAACACGAGCAACTCGTGACTTTTTAGCCAAAACTAAGACCACTGTGCTTCTCCAACCACCCTATTCACCAGGCCTGGCTCCATGTGACATTTTCCTATTCCCAAAGCTAAAAACCCCGCTCAAAGGAAAAAGATTTGCCACCATTCGAGAAATAAAGAAAAATTCGACGGAGGAGCTTATGAACAGTCCGAAAGAAGCGTCCCAAGACTGTTTTAAATAGTGGAAATACCATTTGGATAAGTGTATACGTTGGGGTGGGGAGTACTTTTAAGGAGACTCGGAGCAATAATTTGTAAGTGAAATATTTGTGCTGTAATAAATAAAGTTCGGGAACTTTTTGAACAGCCCTCGTATAGTAAATGGAGTCCTAAATTTACTGTGGTGGAACAATTATTTTCGTATGTCGTGAATACTGTGCAAAGCATAGACTAAAGTTGAAAATCAAAAGATCTATCTAGAGTATAAAATATACTACATGAATAACTTAACTAATTTTAAAGTACTTTCTTATACACTGTTCTTATAAATTCAGAATAAAACTTATGTATATTCGCGCTCTGAAGTTGCACACCTAAAAAAAATTCGAGGTCTGGCCGCATTTGACTTACAGAGGTATTCATGGTAATTTTGAGGTTATAGAGGTTTTAGATTCGGCCGAAAAATTCGTATTACCTAGGGTAAATATTTCGAATGATCAAGGTTTCTCCAAGGGCAATGACTGCTTCTTCAACCAATAGAGGTTTTTGAGTTTTCGAGATTCGAGTTACCGAGGATCTACTGCTACTGATTGTTTGAAAATCGGAACATGTCACTGAGTGACATATTTAAGTTTATGTGTCCCTACTATGAATATAGATTTTATTTCTGATTTCTATTTTATCTTCTGATTCTGGGTTTTTGACCTTTTAAATTTCTGATATTCCTATGCTCTGAAAGCACTAAAAATTACGCTTCGTATCATTGCTGATGATAACTAACATGAGCATAACATACTTTGGGACTCCTTTTTATGAAGGCGTCATTTTAGTATCAAATTAGGCACATGCACAAATTAGTTCCAACTCTTAGTTCAGTATTTCTTTTTCACGCATCCCTCTTGCTTTACTGCCGAAAAATGTTAAGACGATGGATTACCTCGAAGGAGCGACTTTTTAGTCTTAATCTCGGCTTGATAAGGACGTTAGCTAACTAACCTGCTATATTCTCCCTTTTACCTCCCCTCAATCTCCGCCCCACCTTAATTCCCCCTACTTCATCCTCTTTATATCTCACTCACGCACATTTCCTTCTCTTTCTGCTTCTCCATCCCTCTTTTTATCTCTCGCTCTCCCATACCTCGTTAACCCCTTTTCCTCTTACGCTACCTCTGCCTTCTCTCTTTTTCTCTCTCTCATGAGTCTCCTCTTTGCTTTATCCCCATATTTTATCCACTTTCCTCTAACTTTTATCTCTCATCATCTCCAAACCAGCTTTTCCCTCCTCTCGCCTTGGTCCTATCCTCTTTAAATTATCCGCTTACATTTTCGCTCTTTTAGCCAAGTTAGACGTTCTGTGCTCACGTAATACCCCTGTCTTCGTATGAATTCATTCGGATTAACTCCCACTGATTGAATGATCGCCCGTAATCGAATAATCTTCCGAGAAAAGTTATATTTCGATTGGTCTCCTCCGGTTTATTCAATGGGTGATCGTTGTGATGCTTGGATGAGATGAAGTAGAAACCTTTTATTTTTATCCGAATTCCTTCACGGCCAACAAGAAGAAAAGATTCTGGAGTATTTTTCACCACAAAATTTCTCTTTTATTGATGATTTCGAAGGAAATACATCTCGTGACTTACTCGTTGCTAATCGATTTATTTAAACAATGAGTTTAACCCTTTTTAGTCTCACATATTTATAATTCTTAGAGGAATATTAAGAGAACATACTAGAGATCTTGGAGAAAATATAACTGAGAATTAGTTAAAATGAAGGATGGAAAACGGTTCTCTTTTGTTAGAATTAAGAAAAAGGGTCAAGGAAGTAACTTTACTCCTAATACAGTGCGGTTTGTAAACCCAAGTGAAAAATATTGACAAGACAGGGACTTGAACTCAGGTCTTCCACTTTCCTTCTGCCCATAGAATCATGTCGATGAACATGAAATACATTTCATGAGTTGCTAATTTTTATTCAATCGATATAAATGTCATTTAAACTTATCTTGTCTTAGATATTACGACACTTCTATAATTCTTAAAGGAATATCAAGGAAACATACTGGAGATCTTGGTGAGAATATAACTGTGTATAAGTGAAAATCAAGGATGGAAAACAATTCTCTTTTGTTAGATCTACAATATGGATATTGCTCCTAATACACTGCGGCTTGTGAACCCAAGCGAAAAATATTGACAATATTGGCCTCGAACTCATGTCTCCCACTTTGTGCCTTGTGCTTATCCATAAGGGGATTTCCCCTTGTTTCATTATGGCACTATGGGGAGCGCCACTTGCCTTACTCACAAAGCATCCCGTTAACAGACTGTGATTGACTCGGTATGGTAGTAAGTGGTTAGAATAACTGCCCAGAAATTAGTAGTCCTGAGTTCTCGTCCCAGTCATGTCCATTTTTCCATTCTATCTCCTTATGCTTTCTAGAACAGTTTATGATGAATCCAATAACGTAGATTTGTACTTTAATTTGAAAAACTTGTTTCTGTTTCGGGAATGTTTCTGGTTCGAAATTCTTCATTTTACGGCCATTCTTTTTAAAACGGCATAATTTCGTCTCACGAAGGAGACGTTGGACGTAATTCGAACACTCCCACTCTCTTCTTTAGTTTTGGTGATTATGTAAAGAAAGAAAAGAAGAGAACGGAGTCGATATTATATTTAATACGAATTTGATGGCGCAATTTGCCAAATGGTCTTCGTCGTAATTTGTGACATTCAGCTTCTTAATAGAATTTATATTGCCGGTGTTATTGTCTCGCAAACGTAACGAACTCCTATTTTTAGGCTCCATTAAGAGAAAATTGAAGTGAAAGTAAGGAACGCGAATTCTTTTTTAACTAGTGAAAGAGATGAGAACTGTAAGAACACACGCAAGGAAAATATACGATTATCCGAAATGAATGGTTATCGCTTAAAATGATCTCTGTATAAAACCTTTTAATGGTGAAAGAAGTTTAATGATTATTATTAAACTTGGACAGGTATGAGGGGATGCTTGTAAATGCAGAAGGCAGGGAAAATGACTCGAAAGCATATTTTTAGGAAAGTTTTTTTTTTAAGTTTACGAATTTCTCCGTAGATCTAATACGTGTAAATTTAATTACGAATCTCTTAAAATTCGAAATGAAGAAAAATGAATTTGTAACAAAAACTTGTATTATCACGCCAGATAGAATTACTTGCTTTCAAAAACAGAATCAGATAAATTCTTTTACCCCAACTCTGAAACTTAATAGAAAAGATTGCAGGTTAAGGTTATCACATTCATTACTCAGATGTAATGTACGGATGCTTCATCTCCGCTAAAATTCCAAGTATAGAATGTAAGCCATTAAGCCTTGCAGGTGTTTTGGCATATGGCGCCGTTTCCTGGATCAATTCATCAGTTAATGAGTTTTGCCGATGATCGATTTTCCAGATGTTAGCTCCGTATATTACCTACTATAAATACGAAATTACATTCTTTTATTGGAATTTAATCAATGATTTTTGTCATTTCCCTAATTCACCTCATGATATTTTCTACTTTTTCTGCATATTAGCAATTTGTGTAGGAGATCTTAGCTCACAAAAAGCTTTGCATGGATTTACAAATACGTGTGATTGCTAGTAGTATGTACATAATACAAACAACGGAGAGGATATGCAAGGCACCTTACTCGAAATTTCTTACTTCTTACTCGAAATAAATAACATTCTTTTCATTCTTCTGTGTCTCGACTTACAGACAATCTTATGTTTCGCAAATACCGTTGAATTTCTATTGGCTTGTATATATCGAGTATTTCTATTTTATCCAGCGAAGGCTAAACGATGGTTTGAACTTCATTCCATTTTGTTATCATTTAAAATTATTTTTATTCTCTATAAATTGATGTATTTATTTCCCATTGTTTAGAAACTCAAAACTCATTTGAATCTCCTTGATTCGCTTGCAAATGTGCGATTTTTATCATTCCAGTTATTACTTGACTCTCTTGGCATAGATCCCTTTGGGCGTCTCTTAAAACTAACTAATCAAGTCATTTTATAGTAGCATATAACAGTAAACAAAAATAGAATACAATTAACTCAAAATCCGCTGAAATATATGAAAACATGCAAATAAACGAAAAGAGATTCTGGTTGTACGGAAAAAATTTCCAGCTCAGTTGCGTTTAGCGTGGTTGTTAGCTATGATAGATATTCGAATATTTTAAATAGAAAGGATAGGACGGAAAATATTGGTTAAAATTTAAAAAATCCTACACTGCGCCATTCTCTTTGCGTTATTAAAATTTTAGGGAATAATTCATACTCATAAAAAATGAACGCGAATTAATAAAATTTCGAATGAAAATTCTCATTTAAATATATATATTTTAAATTTATTTTATATTGATAAATATCGAGAGTATGGGAGGGAATAGCATGTTGCGCGAGAGAGCTTTGATGAAGAAAGTAGTGATACATGGATTTTGTCAAAGTTTGCCGCTATAAATCTACATGTCATTCCTCTCACCGGGGAAAGTAACTACATTTCGCTCTCCTTGTCAAACCTGTCGCGTTCTCTCCCGACGAGGAAGAAGTTCTGGAAATTCCCAGCAGGGTAAGCCACATATTGAGAAAGAGGCAGCAAAAATTTAGTCGCATCTGTTTTCCAAGCCTCATCAATGTATATATAGAAATCAATACAGTGCGTCTCCCAGCGCGTCCCGCTGATGGGTCGCGAAAGCGCTGCAGGCGAGAGGTGGAATGTTGTGTCATTAAAGTCTCCTCTTAGGGATCGATGTGCTTGCCGGAAGAGTGCCAACAGAAGTTTATCGGGAATAAATAATCTTTCCTCACACAGAGCATCGATTCACGGATGAAAAATTTTACCTCAGTTTTGAAAATTTCAATGTCTGCCTTCAAAGATTGGAATTATCATAGAATAAAAGATTGGTGGAATAGGACACGTGTGGCCCAGAGAGGATAATCTTCAATTTACGGCTCTCGGTGCTTCGGTAGCTAAAGGTGATGAACCCTCCCGAAATCTCTTTCGCGGCGGAGAGCGCATTTGTGTTCCATTACGGGAATCACAGCATTCAACCTACCCTCCGTGTTTAGTCTGCTCTTTTACGAGGAGTAATTTCTTTTCTCTGAAGAGAGATGTGTGAGCTCGTTTTAACACTCTACCTACTTACTAAATATGGTTTATTTTTTGTTGAAACTTCAAAAAAAAAGTTTTTAACCTCTTCGGGCCTACATTTCGGGTCGTAATTTTTTGCAGAAATGTGAGATACAGGAAATCGACTCCTTTAACTTTTTAATCTCTTTACATAAATTCCCTGATTAAACATTCTAATCAGTAAAAATAAATAGAAATTATTTACTCAAATTTGATATCGGAATTCTATAATAATAGCGATCTTTACTTTAATGAGCGTATCTATCTCCCTAAAGGGTATTTATGCCCTCTAAAGATTTCAAACTAATTTTACACCTAAAATGTTTATTTCATGCAATAAATTACTCTAAAGCAAAATAGTCATTTTCGTTCTAATTTCATAAATATCAATGATAAAGTTTAAGGCTAATAACGATATTTACATTTTTAGGATTTCCTTGATAAATATTGATCATATTATGATATTGATGATATTACTTTTAACTTTGTATAAAAGGACGGTTCTCATGATGAAGATGTCGTGCTAAGAGATATTGTTGGCAGCCGAGCAAAACTTTACAGTGATCTTGATATAGAATCAGTCCTGGTTAGTTACAGTTCATTTTAGCTGCCGTTCATTCTCCTTCAATTAGTTAAATTCATTGGAAAGTCAATCATCTACAGCATTTAATTCTGAGAACTTGTTCTACAGTCATTGGTAATATTTTACGTAAAACTGAATAAATTATTATCTAATGCTGCCCCACATCATTATTCATCAAAAGTTTGAAATTAATCCTCTAGAAAATATTTGAAGCTGTATAAATGACCGGCGTAAAATTTAATATAATCCGACTTTAATCTAAAAGAGTGATTTCACAACAGCTATATGAAAACATGGATGTGAATCTTCTTCGTTTTAGTTCCCAAGGATTCTTGGATATTGAAAGAAAATACAGGTTGAGTAAGGAATATAACTTAAATATATCGTGGACATCCGTCGTTTCTTTTTCCTAGAATAAGGTCAATTCGAGCGCATTCCATACGGTTACTTTCTCATCAGAATGTATCGCTTTCCTTTCATTGTGACGCCATTATTCCCCTCATCAAACTCTCCCTCATTCGTGTTATCTCATACCGATTTCCTGTTTCGAATGAGGAAAGCATCTCAAATGGAATCCGGCGAGTAGCGACTCATTGCAAAATACAGTTTTAAAGATTGTGTATCTCTATGGGCAATGTTCAACATTCTCTTGGTGAAAACAATGGTAATGATTATTAATATTCTTATTAAGTGAATCTGGAGATAAATTTCTGTTGCTAAAGATTTAAACTAAGGTCAGAATAAATAAATAAAAGCTTTTTTACATGAATCTTTCCTTTCGAAGTAACTTTGAGATTTTTATTTAGTTAAATCCAGTGCAAAAATTAATTACTAACCGATAGAATGATAACTTTACGAAACCTTAGAAAAAAACATGTTATCCTAAGCAGAGAAGAGAAAGGTTATACCATTGCCTCTTGCGAGATTTTACAGCCATTTTTAGAAAATTTGAAGCATTTACGGTAAAAATTATTATATTTTTAATCTTATTTGGAAAGATGTTCCTGAGATGTGAGCAAGATATCGCAAGCTCTCGGTCATTCAAAGAAACGAGTTCGTTAGAAAGTTTTAAATCCATTTATCAAATGGAAGAATATTCACCTAATGAAACTTTTACGGGGAAAAGTAGATCAAAGCTTATTTTTGTGGCAATAATGTAGCATCTGAAAAGTTCCGATGTGATATTTCGAAACACGCAACCCATTACAAACATCTGGTATGCGTGACCGTATCATCCTGCTTTTGCGCACGACT
Organism: Pachydiplax longipennis; assembly: GCA_036926295.1. Lineage (NCBI taxonomy): Eukaryota > Metazoa > Arthropoda > Insecta > Odonata > Libellulidae > Pachydiplax > Pachydiplax longipennis. The sequence goes on from JAVFKF010000015.1 coordinate 43,663,139, forward strand.
AAAGGAAAGAGTGCATTTCGGATTAATATCCGCCCTTAATCATCTTAATTATATTTTAGTTTCAACTCTGCCACGGAAAACAATGGTCTCCTTTATAATATAATTTTGAATATTATATGTGTTTTTAAATATATAGTGTTAATCTCTACGAAAAAGGCAAATGCTGGATATCATGGGTCATGGCGAAGATTCAGGGCTTCTAATCGTATTATTTTTCATTCCGATTTTTACTCCAATTCGGCGAAGAAAGTATGTTTCGATTCAGTTCCGGTTACTTTCCTTCTGCCGACTACGAACCGATTCGAACTTTTATTTTTCGTCTCGACCTTTATAAGTTCAGATTATTCTGAATTTGTTTTATTATCTCTTAATTTATTCGGGAACATTAAATTAAGCTAAATTTCCAAAAATAACTTGCAATACCAAACAAATTATGATCAAATAATAGATAAGATTAATGAAAAAATCGAGTATTCATTTTCGTTAGTTGCAAGTTCTCACTATCTAAAAACAGAGAAAGCCAACCATTTGAAACTCTCTTACCACATAACTCACAATTTTGAATCCTGCGGAGCACTAATGAAATGATTTTCATAGAAGTTCCATTATTATTAATATGAAATTCATGTTTTTGCTCGCCTATCCTTTACACCGAAAGAGTATTCAAGACATGGTGAAATGAAAATCGATTTAAGTTATAAAAGGAATAATTAACAATAATATTACAAAATAATGCAAACCTTTCTTCAGGGACCACCGTTTGACGACCGCTGGTCTAAGGTATCACTTAAAGGGTATCGTTAATCACTCATTGGGCTAGTCAATATTAATTTTTTATTTTGATACAAATAAAAAGAAAAACTGACCCCGTCTACAGAAATTAACTGAAAAAGGATGCTTCCTCATCCTAAGGGCAACGGGAACTTTAGTAAAACAGAATATACGAGATATCGTATACAAAAAAAGAGACAAGAGAGTCGAAGAAGGAGGAAGAGGGTTGAGAATTGGGAAAATGGGAGAATTTTTCCCTTGGATTGCATTAGCTGAGGGTTGTTGGGGAGGAATCAAGAAGGGAAGCAGTGGGTGGTGGAGGAAGAGGAGTGAGGGAGAGGTTAAGGTGCTGACGGCCAAGGCTCAGAGAGGGTTAAAGTGTGGCATTTTGTAAGATAAGGGAGAAAGAAGAAAAAAGATGGTTGTTCGCTAAGAAAGTATCTCTTGAATTATTTGATTATGATAACATTCTATTTTATGGGTAAACAAAAAATTACAATTATATATGACAAGTAATAATAATAATTTCCTTAATGAAAAAAGGAATTATTTACCCAATTACATCCATTTTAATAATTATGGACGAACAAACACGATCATTCCCTAAACAGAAAAATCCGGCTAGCCGGGATTCGAACCTGGGATAGAGCGATAGCATGCAGGCACACTAACCACTCGGCCACCGTGGTCGGCTAGTCGGTTATTAACAAAATTTTCAGAGAATTTAATTGTGATTTTAAAATTTGAAAAAATATAAAATCCATCCTTCTGATCTGTACTTCATCATCGTTCGAATGTCATGATGAACTCGTTTTTTCCGAAGTAGTTGAGTAGTAAACTAGGCTCGTCCGGAGATTTTATTTCTGGTCAACATTCTTTGACACTGCGTATGGTGCAATTGGTTTGCTTAGTAGATCAAATTTTCCACCGTAGAGCATGTCAGTAACCTTATTTCCCGGGCAACGCCCGCTTTGTCAACTCTATTCTGGACCCTGTCCTTGTTGGAAAAGCACGTGTTTACAAATCTTATGGCGGCGACCGAAGCGGAAGGAGCTCTCGTTGCTGATATTGGACGGATTGTTTGCCAGCGGCCTTTTTTCTACGCGGTAATCACTACTATTTTCTCCCCATGTTTTTATTGAGGCGATGGATGAAGCCTAAAAAGTAAGTGGACCGGATTGTTTTCCAACAAGGAAAGAGGGTATACTGATTTTATCCCAATTCTTTATCCATAAATCGAAGAGCTGTCTAATGGGTGCATTTTTCCGGCCTTTTTATTCCTTTAGTTCTATAAAATAAACTTTGTTATGGTATTAAAACTTCGATCAAAGTCATTAATCGCTTGACAAGAGGAATTTATCTGCCTGTTTCATCCGTGTTTGCGAAAAATAAATTTTGGATACAATTCCTTGTTGCGAAATCAAAGCACTTTAGTAAAAGAAAAGAATGATAAAGCTTTACCAGAAAGGTTATTAAATTTACCGGTTTGTATCGAAATACACCCAGAATTATTTGAAATTTATCTATAATTAAATCAGGTACGTTTTCGGTGAATGGGCATATCTCATTAAAATGAATTCATATAATGCCAAGTATTTTCCTTCTCGGCGGTGGAAATCCAATAATATTTTTACCTTAATCTAAAAGCCAATTAATTAAATGCGGTTATCATTTTGGATCTTATGCAACATTGGTAATTCTCTTTTAAAGGTAATAGCAGGCACTAAAACAAACTCCACGGATCAAAAACGACGAAATGCGTTTCAAAACTTTTGTCTTTGAGAGAAATAAAAGTATATATTCCACAAAAATGGTAAGTGGAGGTTGAAAATTTCATAAATTATAATGTATCATTGTCCGGCTGAATATATCGCATCAAAAGTTTTTAATGGTCTCCATCCGTCACTCCGGGAGTAACTGCTTTAAAAAATCAAAGCGACTTAATTCTCGTAACAATATTGATCCTGGCTGAAGCACGCTAATTTCTAATTGGGCAAATCTCGCGTCATTTGCATTACGTGACGTTGAGGATTGAAGCGGAGCCAAGCGTGTAAAAGGGCAGCGGTAATGCCGTACTTCGGGATGAGAATTATTTCATCCAAAGCCCTCACGCATTTTACATTTATAACGAGGAGGGAAGTTTCTAATCCGGAGTCACAGAGTCCTCGTTTTTGTCCAACAACGAATAAAACGTGCAATCCGCAATAAGATTTGGAAACGCTCGTGGATGTTTATCATACTTTTTTTACCCAACAGTCGCCTGTTGAATATTTAAAATAAATTCGGGAGGAGAAAATGTACAGAAAATCGTCGCCGTGACGCAGAGCGATAAATTAACCCGATTCTCGATCCAAAAAAAAGTGCTTTTCGATCCTTTTCGGAGGCTTAATTTTTGCTCTCTCCGAAGGAAATGGTGAGATGGCTGTAAAGAACGCTTTCTCCGGCGATGAAAATTGCCCACTTCTCAGGTTTAATGTGTCTTTAGTGCTTCAGAATGGGATGTGAAGGGGGAGAGAAGAACGGGTAAAAGAAAGGAATATGTTATCCTCGCAATTCCCTCTTCCAATTCCCTTCGGTATATCTGCTCTTGGATCCTTTCCATCTGATCTATTTTGTCTTCTTTCTACATTATACTTCATCAATGTCTTCTTTCTACTCCACTCCTTTGCCATCTTTCTTTTCCCTTCTAAGGAGTGTTTCAGAACTAATGCACTGCCTTTCACCAGTATTCTGTTCCTAAATCTTACTTTTTTTTCATATTATCTCAATCTTTATCCTTAGCTCATCATTTCGCGTGCTAATTTTTCTCCCGTTTACTCCTTGTCTCTTTATCCCCATTTCCCGATGGATCTTTCGTTTCCCCTTTTTTATCTCGATCGATTTCATTTTACGAATAGCTTATTCATCGCTATTACCTCCGTTTTATTTTAGACTTTACATCCGATTTTGCATCTATGTATCATCTGCTAAAGTTTTTAATCGAATGAAATATGGGTTTTCAGTTATCGATCTTATACATGAAATTTATCTTGAATATTATTTATTTATTGTCATAGAAACTGGTAATTGCTTAGTGATATCTTTGAGGATCTTCACTAAATAAGGATTTATTTAAATATATAAAAAATAAGGAATTAATAAATTAATTTAATCTTATTAATTTAATTAAATATTTATTTAATTATTAAATAAGGATTATTCTATACCCAGCAATTTGTAAATGTCATCATATGCGATATCTTTATCACTGAAGATTTTATCTCAAGGAAAAACGTACGTGAAAAAATTCTTATAGACTCAGGACTCGAACCCGAATCTTAACCTTTCCGGGCGACTACTCTACCCTATTGAGTCTTGCCAGAACATTCAGGTCGGCCAGACTCCTATAACCTATAGAAAATCACCTTTCTCAATAGATTTTATTTTTTCCGTTTCATCTTTGGCTTCAAGGAACGATAAATGCACAATTATTTAAATTAATCCTCATGGTCTGCTGATGAGACTATGGATCCGGGAAAACGACAGATTCGATGGATAATATTCTACTGTAATTCCCAAAATTTTTGATTGATCAACAGTATTGTTTCTTGTATATTATTTTATTCACTCTTTTCTTTACTGCTGTCACATATTACTCTTTCTCGTTTCTTTTTCTGCGCATTTCTTTATTCCCTTTCACTCCGTATCTTTATACGCTTTCATGTCTTTCTGTCAGCATTTCAACTCGTCTCATTTTATTTTCCTCTGATCATCCCCAGACGATTTCTCGTTTTACAACCCTCCCCTTTCAGTTCACCTCCCTTTTCGCATTTCTCCATTTAATTCTCTGCTCTTTTATTTGTTATTTATATCGTAATCGCCCCTGAAATGACGCAGCTGGCCTCCTATAACAATACGATAGTATAATTAAGAACAGCGGGGAAGAGCGCAAAAAAATTTCATAATCGAAATTCGAGAAGCTAACTCACGAACAGCGGCACCACAGGGGCCAATCTGTACTTTTTCATTCTATTTCTCATTTTTGCCATTTTTCTCCTCCTTTTTCCCCCCTGGAACTCTCTCTACACCTTCCTTTTTCTCCAATTCCGATATCCCCGCTCTCTTTAACTTTCCTTCCCTTCCCATTCCAATCTCCCTCGTCCTCCGTGGCCCGAATATCCAAACACATCAGTGGAGATACCCGCAGAAGGAAATCTGTTTTTTGTCTGCCCTGCTCCAACACCCGAACACTCTCCTCCATGGTGTGTATTAAAGGGCGCAGACGGTGACATAACGGCGGAGCCATGAAACCCGTACAAAAACTTCGATAAGCGCCCGCACCACTTCTTCCTTCCCTATCCTTTCCCCCGTATTTTCTTTTTTATTCGGGCCTCCATCCCCCTGACATTTGGCTCTTCTATTTCTTTCGCCGGTGCTATTTTTTTGCCGTTCCTTATTGAGAACCGCTATGCTGCAGACCTGGCGAGAGGCACGCGGTATAATTGACCTCTTTCTCTTTCGGGCCTCCATGAAAATGGCCCCAATTATGCGTCCCTATCGCATAAGTCCCGCCCGAGACCCCCTTGGGATAAGCGGGGATGACGAACCAATAGCGCGCGTGCCCGGAGAGGCACGTAAGTGGAATTGACTCGTTGAGCGAGGGCGTGCTTTTAGCGTGCCGTTTCCTTTTAGCGTGCCGATGCCTAAAAGCACCGATCCTCGTTCTTCATCATAATGCGCCTCTGGGAGTGCACGACTTTTCTGATTCTGCGCCTCTTCCGTGCCGTTCGCCATAACGAGAAATATGCACCTTTAAGTGTGTACGTCCCATTTCCAATAAAATCGTTTCGGAAAATGATATGGCGTTATGGCCATATGCATCGGAAAACATGCTATGTTATGGTTTCGGTGTCAGTCTATCGCTCTTGCGGTCGCGAGTTCAAATCTTGACGGGGATGCGGAGTTTGTCGTACACAGGGCATCAAACCGTGATATTTATCGTTTAGCTTCGTCAAAAAAATACAAGTTTCTATTCGTTTCCGATTATTATCTTTCTGATAATGACGAACCGGTCAGAAATTTTTTGCGGGGTGGTCCCCGGATAGCCAAGGGGGCAGCGCGTTTGACTCCGGTGAAAGCGGAACCGGGTTCGATTCCCGGTAGGAGCCCATATATGCGAAATGACCTCAGCTGCCGAAGCACTTTTAACAATACTACTACTACTATTTTTGTTCAGACCATCTTAATATTATATCCATCTGAATGTTTGTTTTATTTTTATAGACTTTTTCATTTACATTAATATATATATTAGATTTTAATTAATCAGTATTTGTTACTTGCAAATCGTAGTAGTACGTGATTGGCAAATTAGCCTTTATTTCCGTATAAGTTAAATGGTTAAGTCTCGAACCTAAAATCGGAGCAGAATAATGATAATTCTCGGTTCCGGTTCGGATATGAGAATCACAATTTTTTGTTCAGATCCGGTTTATTTCGGATCAATAACCGGTTTTCGGTCGGATTTAGGCTCGGTTCCGGTTCATTTCCCTGTTGATAGAGTAAAAGTGCGGAATTATGAAGAATTTGACTGTGGATCAGCCTTCACATAGGAAGAGATTGTTGTAACCGTTAGCAGTAGTTGATTCATGTCATGAAATATTGAGTAAATATTGAAGTATTTGAATGTCGAATGTATCCATTCTATTCCGACGGTAGAAAATTGTGGCTAGGGATCTTATTTGCCAATGAAAGTATATATACTTTCAATTTGATAATTATTCCTGAAAGTAAGTTATATCTTAAAAGGAAGTTAGGTATTAATGATATTTTGTATTAATTTTTATATCGAGATATAAAAATTTATGATAATTACGATACGAACACGTAAAATCCTTTTAGCAAACATCGTGTGTACTTAAAATGAATTTAGTATTCCAGATGCACAGGATTTAATTGACTATATTCGACTATATCAATGAATTTGGAAAAAAATCAGCATCAAACTCTCCACTATACCTCGTAAAACGATATCACGTTACAAGAAGATATATCTACCAGAGAAAATGGGAGATTTCTAGAATTATATGCATCCTTGACTGATAATTTGAAAACTCCAAAACTCCGGCTATGAAATCGAATCTTAAAATTTGATTCTGAAACAGGCACGGATCTATACTCTCTCCAGGGTGGGGGCGATTAAATATATTTTCCTTGTGAAATAATCTCCAATTAACTTTTTAAATTTTGTTTTATCGTCGTAAATAAATCAGATATATAGTTATTATGGAACAAATTCACAGCCTGATTTTATTTCAAGTTTCTCGTAAGATTCCAAGCTAGTTGTAAGTACTACATCAAGGGGAGGTGGACAGTCGTCCCCTCTGGACCCGCCAAAAGGAAAGTCAAAGCATTAATCTTCGGAAAAGGAACGAGTTTCAGAACCATTCGAAAAGGAACCATGGAATGGAGGTCAGTTAATGCCTGATTTCTTCCACAAAAAATCGGAAAATAAAAGTTCGGGTCTCTCCTGACGAAACCTGTCATTAAAATATAATGAAAATTGAAACGAAAGTATCGTAATTTAGGTCACCAAGGAGAGACGGGAATTGAGTCGATCATTAAAAGTGAAATCGGATATTTGGACTGTTCACAAGAAGTTTATAGTTCAAAATTCGAATAAGGAGCACGACCTTTTGACGTGACTAGACTCCTGAAAAACTCCTTGCTTTCGCTTGGATTACGGAATCTCTCATTTAAGAATAAAGAGATAGTCAGCTGGGATTCAGTGCTAGGGATACCGTAACAAAAATAATAAACGTCTATCATCAATCATTAGAAGCCTAGCGGAAACTAAGGGAATATATTTGAATTGATTGATGGCTTTGGTAATTGGAGGAAACATCTTTTCATCACTTGTCAACAGCTGATGAATGAATCCCTTTTTTGCGTGAAAACTTTTTGCAGTGCTTTGTCGCAAATGTAAAAATATATATGTGGGGTTTTCTCTTATTTTGCGCGGAATCTTCCTGCGGTACGTCACAGATGATGCGAATCAGAGATTCTCTCTTCCTCATCCGAATAAAAATCCATATCAGTTTTTTTGTATTGCAATTGAAAAAGTTAGAAAAATTGGTGCTAGTCATACGAATCGCTCGTTTAATCCGGAACACTCCAGAATTGAACTATTTTATTATGGACAATGAAGAAGTAAGCCAGTCACATAAAACTCAAAACATTGATAAAAATGCTTTTTTGCGAACATTCTGTTTATATCATTAGTATTTATCTATTGGATTTGAATACCCTCCCTTGTCCTTAATTTATTTATAATAAAATTATAGTGATTTAAATATTCACTATTCCTGCTTAAAATCGTTAAAATATTCTAAAATTATAATAATAATGTAAAATATAAAACGGATAAATAATAATTAAAATAAAATATATAAATAATAACACATTAAATAGTTCGCAAGAAATTCAAGAAAACGATTATTGGATAATAATGAGTTTGAGCAGATTTTAGCTGCTATAAACAAATATATTATAAGCTATAATACCAAAAGTAAAATAATCCTCCTTGCAAAAGTTTCGTTTTCTCCAATTCTTATCCATTTAAGAATATTTGCTACATTATTTTTCATTGATTGTTAATTTTCTAATGCCGGTAATTGTTAATATACTAATATTTTCTTATCGAGATACTTTCTGTGGATTGTATCCTGATCATTTGCCTTGCATTATATGTCCATATACTCTATTTTTGCCCTCAATCTCTCCCTCATCAATCATTAGTGGATGATTATATCCGAGAGGAAAAAGAAAGATTGTAAGGAATATGTTTTGATTATTTTTGTAGTTTTGACATTTATTAAAGCGTTCGAAAAATATTGGGACTCTCTGGAAAGGATATCGGTAAAGGTGCCTACACTGTAGGCCCCTTTACCTTTTTAGTCTGTAGGCCCTATAAACTTCCCTCTGAGATTCACTGCTCTATGTCAGACATAAATAATAATAATAATATAACGGATTTAATAGAGAGATTGAAACTGATAATTCATTTCCTACGTCCAATCCAATATCCTAGGTAATTTAAAAGAAAGAGATCTCTTTAAATATGGTGCACAGAAGAGAACCAACTTTTGTGTGTTTAATAAGTTTTATTTCAGGAAAAAATACAGTACAGCAAGCGAACACCGTAAAAAGGGGTGTGAAAAACCAGCGAAACTAGATAGTTAACTAAATTTAAGGAGTAGGCAGGTTAAAAATATCTGAAACGCACGAAAATAATACAGGTACACTTTGGCATAGATAAAACAAATAAAAATATGTTTGTATAAACAACAGAAAAAGAATATTACAAAAAGGAAATGCTTAGCATCAGATGTAACCAACGTAATAAACAACCGATGTGAGATGCAATTAATAAATAAACATAAATTAATAAATAACCGGTACGTTGTGGCAGGTGTATAACAGAAGTAGATTTCCTCGAAAATTATACGAATTCGAATAAATAGCGGAAAAAGTAATTAAACCTGTAATATATGGTTCTCTTCCCTAGTAAGGCATCTAACTGAAACGATTTCTTTTTCTGATTCAGACAAAAATCATTGGAAATATGGCCGACGAGAAGTAAGAAATTCATACGAATTATTAGTCGTTTCTCCCCCATTAACGTACAGTTTTTAGCATCACGAGCCGAACCGCAAGGGTACCTACTACTGTACAACCTCTAACTTCCTTCCCAAAATCAAACCCTTCTAGAATAGAGGGATTTCGAGCGTTCTCCTATCCTCCCCGCGAACTGTCTCGTTACCACTTTCGCACACTACGTATTGGGACTTTGAAGGATCTGGATTCCTGAAACTTGACGTTTGATTTGCGCTTCTACGAGGCTGCCGTCAAATCCTTCGATTCGTGAAGAGCGCTCGCCGTCCGATCTTTGCATCCCGGGGCGTTTTGTGGCAGCCAAAAGTCACGGAGTTCTTTTACTTTTTAATTCCTCTCGCAAGAGATAGTCCAACCTACCCTATCCTACGTCACGGGCGAAAATTTTCCTGCAATATCGGCTCCTCTCCCGGGCTTTACATGTGGACGTCGAATGAACCTAGCGGTGTGTACGATCATATTGAAAATCCAGTCTCTATCCCGAGGGGACTGATCGGCCCCTTGCCATAAATCACCGCGGTCAAGGTCTGCCCCCGAACGCCTGAGAAAGCCCTGAGGATTTGAGTGGGCATGTTCTTACATCAAGCATATTTTTATCCTCGCATGCCATCCATTTTACCTTTTAATGGCTTCTTACGGGGATAGGGTAGGGTGATTGGATGACTTTCTAGGCGCGATTTATTGCTTCTTGTCTCCGTATCGATTCATGAGGGAGTGTTAGGATATTAGGTTATGCAACCCAAAAGTAGATCCTTTTAACATATGAATCCCACTTGCGAAATAAAAAATGCATAAAGGAACATTCAACGCAATAATGCAAAAACATTTTATTGAGGTTTATTCTACATCATGGGTGGCTAAACATTTCATAGTTTATGAGTTAATTATTTAATTTATACGTAATCGAGATTTGCCATAGAAACTGCAATAAGACGCCATAAAGTATAACGAAAAATAAGAATAAATTTCTAATAATAAATTAAATAAGAGTAAATTTAATAATATGAATAATAATAAATTATAGCAATAATAATTGTAATAATATATAATATAATATATATTATTATATTTATTAATAATAATAAACTATAATAATATATTGTAATGAATACTCCCAATAGATTTCAGCGATAGGTAATGTAGTTCGTATATACGTGAATTGTGCATATACAACTAAATTATGTAAGAAATAAATTTTCAGTCTTTCTCTGGAATGAATAAAATCATTTATAACAACTTCATGCACCACTTAAAGCGGATATCCCATAGATTGGCCATCTCTATTCTGAGAAAACCACCCAAAGATCATTTTTATAAATTAAGAAGAGCTGGTAGTGATTCCCTTTTATATTCCAATTTACACACGATTATGCAACCCAGAATACGCAAATTTTCATCAAGAAATTATTTTAATAACGAAGAATTTCTTATAAAATAGGCGAAAATTTTCGTTTGCTTCGCGTTGAACCGGAAGAAAGCCAAGGAGTGCCTCCATCTCCCGTATGCCTCTAGGATGAATTTTCAGCGGCAATCTGCATCCGCATCACAAACTTTTCACGGAAAAGTTAAAACGAACACCTTTCTACATGCTTTTATTTACGGGGACATGAAAATTCCAGAATTTCTAGTCGAATGTACTACGGTCTATTCAAATCCTCAGAGATGACGGATGTCGCCTCGTAGTAGTTATGTCTCTGGAGATACTTTCCTGATTTCCAAGTAGTTCCGACGGTTGCATTTCCAGTTTTATTTTTCAGCCCCACTGAATAAAAATGAAATTCTCTCCCGCGAAATAGCGGATTTCATGCATGCAATAAACTTCAATGCCTTCAAATCATTCAGGCTAACAATATTTCAAAACTTGCTTGTAAGAGAAAGAATCAAAATTCTAATAAATAAAAATTAAATATATATCACAATTTAGGTGCAAAATAGTGGTACATTTTTAAGAAGGAATATATGATTTTTGAATTAGGCTAATAGGCTATCTTGGACCAGAAATTATTTGTTAAGGATATACATGCGAACATACAAATGTCTATATTGCTATAAATTTTTACTAGAGACTCATCTACCATTAAACCCACAGGCGGGCTTTTCCAGTTTAAAATTCCATTTAGAAATGATTAGAAATTATATTTTAAAATCCGAAATAAGCCTCGTTAAATATTCTATTCATTCTGTTGCATATTTGCTTTAATTAATCAGCATTCTTTTGTTCAGCAGAGACCTCAATGGATCTCCTGAAATGTGTCGTTTTAGAGCAAATTACATGCATATATCTGATTCTAACCAGGGATATTACGTTGAAAATGTATGGACACAATGTTCGCTATGTGATTTCCAGTGAACCGCAAATCAAGGTATTAAATTAAATACCGAAAAATTTCCTGGTGACTCGATTTTATAATTTTATTTTCATTATGGTATCGTTCCGTAATTATTAAATTTCTGTGTTCCTTATGTTAACAATCAAATAATAATTCGGTGCAAGTTTAATATATACAGTTCATTATCTGAGAAATTAAATTAGATATGTTAATTAATCTAAATAAGCTCAATAATTATATTCCACTCGTCTTTTTTTTCCAAAGCTTTTTAAATGAAAATTGTTCTCTTTTAATAATAGAGTGATTGTATTTTATCCTCTACCCTATAAAAAATTTAAGCTGTTTTTATGGTCATTTGCGTTTTGCAGTTAACCTCATTGCGAGGGTAACAAAATCGGAAGTTTTATCATGTGATCCGTGAGAATGAAAGCTGAAAATTTTGGGTTATATCAGTTTGATTGAATATATTTTTAAGTGCTAAATATGTGGGTATTTAAGCTTTTTAAGAGGAACACAAAACTTAATTGATCTGAAACTGTTGCATGATTATAAAAATCTATGTAATCAATAGCAACATTAATTCTCTATATGTCTCTTTAAAGTAAGAAATGCAATTAGTAACCTAAAATACGATGTAATTTATAACTAAAAAAGACTGATATCATCTAAAATGTTACTTTTAGCTCGTTATCTCTGATGTGTCAAAATTGACTCCAATTCTAACGAAAAATGTGTTTTATACAGGACGCAGCGATGGCATAAAATCGATTACAGATCGCATAGTTTATTTAACTTATTTTCATCCTTTGGAGGCGACTTTTTATATTCACCATTTTCAAATGATTTATACATATCGTATCAAATAATTTATATGCATTTATATATTTATCCTCTAAGAATATGTATCTACATATTGGTCCAAAAAGAGAATTTGATTCATGTGATTCCGCTGATTTCCAGTGTTAGAATCTTCGGTTTTATTTATATAAAGAGTTCTTGACATGTTCCTTTTAGGAATATAACTTATAATCATCAGTTTATAATCATTCTTTCTTCTTGATCAGTGTTTTCCAATCAAGCAGACTGATGTCTTTTTATTATATTCTTTCGGTTTTATATTAACTCTAATATTTTGCTTGGTTGCAAATCAATTATATTACAGTTTCTCAGTGATTACAATGATTACTTTGCATTAGCAAAGTAATCATTCGTAAGATATTAATTACATTAGTTAGAGTAACAAATAAATTACATCTTGCAGGATATACATAGTTGTCTTCAGAACAGGGAAGTGAGATTTGAGATCATAAATTATAAATGTTGCTGCTCTGTCTGTTACATTCTCAAGGTTTTACCTGTTTCACTATTTTTAATGACGTATCCAGATTATATTAAATTATCAAAATGCATTCGCGCCACCTCATTTTATCAACAATATATCCATACAAACATAATCTTCTATCGGAAACGAGTGAATAGAAGTACAGGAATAGTCTATGTTAACAGGGATGAAACATATCTGCGGTTCCCTCAAATTAGGAAATGATTCTTCAAAGTGAAAGGTCTAAAATACGACTCTACTTTCGGAATTTGAATGTCGAACTTATCACTTAAACATCGTTTCAGACTTAACCTGTGAATAAGCTTTTCCTTACTTTTATTTTGCAATCAACTTCTCCGGAAACCAATCCCATTTCAATCTTGTCTAATGAAAAAAATGGGAAGGCCTTCAGCCTAATATCCGCGACGTTTTATTGAAGTCTTCCTCTTTCGCGATTAGATATGGGTTAAATGAAGGAAAATTTGATTCCGCGACTTTTGAAATCGTAAAACTTTTTGTGTTCCCTCCCCGCAATATCTTCATAAGCACATTTTTTGGAATTCCATTACACGTAAACGCGTAACCAAAATTCAAGCGAGGGAGACTACCCGTCAAATCTGGGAAACTTATTCCGTTTCCTGGATGTCTCACTTACGACGTGACTGTGAGAATGTATGCCGAGTGGAATACTGATGCATAGCCAATTTTATCAGGAGAAGCGCATCCTGAATAAAATGGGCAATTTCTTAGAGCTGTTCCTGAGAGCTAGCGATTTCTGGCGAGACGCAGAAGAATTTAGAAAAGCAATTACAGAAATCTTCCTCGTCCTTCCCTTATTTAACAATACGATTACCTATTAAATTTCCATTTATATAAATCTCAGATCTTGATGCTCCATACAAATGTTGTGAATATGTTTGGTGACAAGATTACGGTTTTCGTACCTTATGAAAATAATACTCGCCTCTTAAATATAGCAGATTAAAGTTTGAAAGACATCGTCCCTTATTAAATTAAAGATTTAAGTTTGCTCGGCCGTTTAAGTTTGATAAGCTTGGCAATTCAAACTCACTATTACTCCTTAAACCTGAATAACTTGAATATTCAATATGTTTGACGAATATGACAGTTTGTCAATTTTGTGAAATAATTTGCTTGTAAATATATATTGAGATATTTTATGATATGCAAGATGAAAATGCTAGGATGAATAAGTGATCGTATTAAATGCCACATAATAACTTTTACCAGGATAGCTCAATATCCGATTGAAACATTCCTTTAGAATACTAAGTATATGCTTACTATCTGTTACTACATAACAAAAGGATAAATACGCTATTTCATACTATGGCTACCAGCATAAATAAGATCAATCGGATATTAGGTCACTCAGATATCTGTATTATCACGAAAATCACTTGTACATACATCAAATGTATCCCAGTCATTTATATATCATATTAAGCCCATCAAATATTAAATTTTAAAATAAAGTTTAGATGTAGTGGGAATAAGGTCTTACTATATTCATTATGAAGTAGAAGATTTGTTTTGGCAAAATTTGCTACCATAGTTCCCACGCCTCGGGATGGCCGTGATCGTATAGTGGTTAGTACTTTGCGTTGTGGCCGCAACAACCCAGGTTCGAATCCTGGTCACGGCAGTGATTTCACTGAGACGGCAGAGGCTTTTTTTATCTTAAAATTTTTAAAATAACGCTGTAAATTTTTAATATCTCCAATGTATGTTTATAACATCCTTGTTTTTTTCTTTCCATTAATTAGGGATGTTATGTGAATTTAGGAAAAATGTTTTCGTATGCTGTAGTGTGGGTATCTTGATAATTTAGTTTACTAATAATTGTATTGGTATGATATATTCGAAATACTAAGTCGCTCTCCAGAATTGATGATATTGTTATAAAAGCATAATATTATTTCATAATTAATTTCGTATGACGTGCTGGCTTCGGGAGGTTTTTGGAAGGATTTTCCTCCCAACATGGGTAAATGCCATACTGAGATTTTTTATTTGCCTCTCAAAACTACCACTGGACTGGGTGTCTATTTGTAATCACAAAATATAAATAGTTAAATAGTTTCATGACTAGAAAGCACTCTATTCCATCAGGAGCGTTTTAGCGCTAAGTCTTTTTTTAAATTGGATGAGTTCTCTATAATATAGTGCTGCTGATCATGAAACTCTATCTAACAAATCTCTCTCTTCAGATAACCAATGGATGAATATTGAAATGGGCCCTTTGCATAGCCAAGCAGGCAACGTGCTCGATTACGATAAAAACTGTTCCGGGTTCTATCCCCCGGATTCCCGGGGACTTAGCAAAATGACCTCAGCTGTCGAATCACTTTTAAAATACTAAATACTAGAAAAAAACATGGGAAAATATGTGGTATAGACGATATGAAACACGTACGAGTATTTTCTCGAAAGAAGTAATTGCTGACTACGTAAAGTAGGAATTTTCAGTCGGCCTAATGACCAAAGTTATCCATTTCAGTCATTGGAAGTTTAGCTTATTTAGATTGAATTTCATTCGCTTAATCGAATTTTTCTTGGATTATGCATATCACCGTGGAATTCTAACCGTTCAGTCATGCGCAACCTCAACGGAAATGGCTTATCAATCGTTCCGCACGGATTTCTCCGGCCTCGTAAAATTATTCTTAAGGTAAGGATTTATAGACACCTTGCATGAAGAGCCCTTACGTGAACTAATTTGTGGTTAAAACAATGACTATTGAGTTTCAGCTTTAGAAATTGACACAGTTTATTGGTTGCAAACAAGAATTTGTGTTAAGGAAATGCTTAGGATAGTTTATTGTACGCGTCATTCTAATCCAAGCAAGTTTTCTACCCAGTGTATCTCCTTTGATGAATACTTTCCTGTCGTAAATAATTATACTAACCTATGCAGCTACTAAAAGTTGGTGAGCTTTTATGGCAATGTATAAATTCGTTCTTACCTTAAGGAAAAAATGTTTGACTGATATATTGGGTTTCCAAAAAGCTCTCTTTCGATCATTATTATGGATAAGTGATGTCCCATTTCTAAGTAATAACAGCAATTGAAGTATGCTCATTCATAAATCAGTGCTGTTAATATGACTAGCGAATTCATAAGGATGATTTGCAGAATAATTTTCAACGTTTTGATTAGCTATGCGCTTTGTAGTAATTTTACTCGGGTATTATTTTTCATCCTAAAAATAGACGAGCGTGAATCTCCTTATGTTTTTTCCCTTAAATAAATCACTCCGTAAGTAAAATGTCAGTTTTATGTTAAGTAACTAAAGTCACGACAGCGTGAAGAGATGAAAAATGATACAAATAAGTTAAGGCCTATTTATAATTTTTACTGAGATAAATCCAATTGTTGTTTCATATTATCCGTTATAAATATATTACTTATAATTATATCTCATAAAAGAGCAGATTAAGTCTCCAAGGCGCACGTAGCTCTTTTTTTATTTTCAGAAATACAGTGGCTCTTTCTTTTATGAAATTATTTTCTCATGAGTCTGGATTGCTAATTAGTAATTCAAATTTTTAAGTATTTAATCCAAATATAATCAATCAAAAGTAACTTCAACGAACTATTGCTAGAAAATTATCTCCAAATTAATTAAGGGATATAACGGCAATAAATCCAAACCGATGGCCATTTATAAATTGAGTCAAGAGTAAATAATTCCATTTCTAATTATTTCTTGATATGCTCTGCATAATCTTTATAATTTTTATCATCTCAGAATAGATACAACAGCTACGAAAGTTATCTGACACGTAAGAGTGGTTTACTTTAGGGACAGAATTATTATTCTTTAAAATATTGTACCACAACGGAACGTATGTAAATTTTTATAAATAGGATTCCTTATTTTGATGTGAGGGGACTGTAAGGGGCCAGCGAACTGCTATACTTATGGCAATAATTTTAAAGATTCCATCATCTTTGGATGCCAATTTTAAACAATATAAAGGTAAATTTTACTCTGAATAAATAAATCTATAGTAAGGATATGAATATGTGGCTAAAGGATATTTGTTACAATGCACGTACCATGGCCATTTTTTTCTTAATTTCTCGTAATTATAATAAATGCTGCATCATATTTAATGTATCACGATGTTCATGCAATCAATGAGATACAGATGCGAATAAATGATTCCTTGAAACGACATCAGCAGTAATGAATTGAAAGTAATGATAGTTTTTTTTCTACCTTCTGATGCTCACTCGTAATCTTCGACGATCTTTTTTCTGTTGGAGGGAAAGGTACTCTCTTTTCATCCTCCTTGAAAATCGATGAAGCAATCTAAAAATTATGTTTTCTTGGAATGCCTCGGTAACCATTTTTGCGCATCACAGACAGACAATCCATCCAATGCCGTCTTCTTGCGATTACTTTCTTTGCGTGTCACAAACATATAATAGAACTTTCTTTAATCAAGATAAATGGAGACCGGGGGAGGTGCGGGCTATAGATCAAGAGTTCCCAGTCCTTCTCATGGATATTCTGGATCCGCCCCAAACATATTATTCAGACAAAGGTCAATAAATATTAGTTCTGCCAATCGGATTACTTTGAAAAGCTACAATTTATTACCTGGTTGTGATCAACAACTTCTCTCACTTTCTCCTCTCATTAATTGCACAACATCGTCATGCCAACTTCATTATCTCGAGCTAAACAGATCCTAATCTGTTTGTGTGGAAAGACGTTTTGGATCGGCGATTGATATTTGAGCCATTATCTTCTCGAATGTAAATTCGATCCCGATTGGTTAACGAGTAAAATATGGTCGATCATCAATTTTACTGCTAGCAAAAGGCAATTAAACACAATTTAATGGTTTCTACTTCCGTCGATTCCTCTGCCCGCATCACGTGATCCGACAACCATCGTCACGAAGTAAATTTAGGTCTCCGCCCCATTTGGTTAATGTTGAGGAAATCGAAATGTGCTGGTACCGCGTTAAAAGATAAATCATTCTCATGGCTCTTTATCATATTCCTAATTTTCTTCCTCTTTTAAAATATGTTTGTGCAGCAGCTCTTGAAAGGTATTCCTTTCCTCACCGCAATCTATACTAATAAAAGGTTTATGTGCATATTTTCTGCTGTCTGCAGAATATCGCAGAATTTTTTGCCAGCATTCTGCTCTTGCATACAAAATCATTCTTGACTAAGTTAAGGATCATAATAACCCTTATATATTAATTCTAAACATCCGTTTTCGGTGGCCAGCGCTTCTCTCTCTTCATAGTTCATCAAAACATATAAATGACACACCGTTTTAGAGAGAAATGTTAAATATAGCCCAACAAAAAAGTCCCGCTAAAAATAGACTAGTAATTGAAAAATGCACCGTTTGGTAAAAAAATCGAGTTAAAATTTGAATTTGCCCATAGAGTTTCGTTGCTGAATGTCTAGATATCTAACTATCTATCTATCTATCGATAAAAATGAGGTATATCGAAACAGACACTAATACAGAATACGAAGGTGTGCTTTTGTAGGTATATTTTAGCGTTTCTGTATTCGTTCGTAGAAAAGTTTGTTGAAATGTATTTGCGTGGTGAAATACCAGGATCCGCCTGGGAAATTTTTGCACGGGGCAACTACTAATCAGTTTCAACTAATGTTATTTTTAAGAAAATTTATGGTGACTGTCTTTTAATTTACCTCTCCTTTAATATTAAAGTATTTAGAACGCGATTTTTCATTTCTTCCTTTTTCGAGCGAAATATTGTCGGAAAAATTGTCATCTGCGGTCGTTTTTACTCAATTAATAATCTTCCAATATTTGCTTCACCCAGCAGCAGTAAATCTAAAAAAAGAGAGTCCCGCGCTCTCATCATGGCCGAGTAAATGTTGTTCGAATCTAAAAATAATTACAGACGAATACTTTTTGCCGCCATCATTTCGTATTAATTGAAATTAACGTGCATTATGTTATTTTTCGGAAAATTCCATTGCGACTCGGGTCACGGACGAGCTGGACGCTACTTGCAAATGAAGACGTGAAATAACTGCGATATGAACCCCAAACAGAGGTTTTTCCCCTTAATTTGTTTCATTGTCCGATACATTTATATGTAATTAGTGCACGTGTGGAAATAATGGCTCTGCGGGTACTTTGGTTCGACGCTATGGAAAGATCGATCAAAAAACAGACAGCGGTCGGAAAGATTTTTTGGTACAGAGCCGTCGCCGCACGAATCGTTTATGCATTCGCACAACGTTCTTTGACTCTCTGCCCCAGAAAACAAATATGAACTATAACGGACGAGGAAAATGTCGGGGCTTTTATTTAATCTTTAATGAAATATATCCATGCATGCATTCATAATAAAAACTCTGAATAATTTATAGATGCGTGAGGCAGTTAGGAGTCTCGTCGTGATCCGAAGCACGCGTGCATGCGCTTATTGATAACACAATTTCCCGGCATGCTAGAGGAAAACTTCCTAAAGCCGTCCCTGCATTGCTTGTTATTGCAGTTTCACATATTAATTACTTTGGGGAGGCTGGTTTAAAAACGTATTTCTGCTACGCTTCGCGTAAACGTAGACCTTTCCTAGTTCTCTATTTTTACCTTGATAATGAATTATAATCCGAAAATTCTCTGCCGTTAGTCCCCTTCTTCAGTCCTTCTCTTACGGTCTTCCATCTCCCTTCATATTTCCCTGTCATTTTCTGAGCTATTGACTTAAATTGTTAGAGGTTCCAATTAGTATTCATACGTAGGGATCCTCTAAGTGTAAGTGCGCGTGACGTCATAATACCGCAGATGCTCGCTCGTTAATGGAATCCTGCATCATTCCTCACTATTCAATGAGGGAGCTTATTAGCCCCAGCTATTACTTTGGAATCACTCTAAACTTGGATCCCGTCGCAATTGAAGATTTCTTTCAGTTGCTAAGATTTTGGATGATGGCGAAAACCTCTTTACTATAATCAGTCTGTATCGTATTCGTCTCGCGAAATTTTAAAAAGATCTCCGAAAATATACTAGGTTGCCGTTTCAGAAATAAGATTATTTAGTAGCAGAGAATCTATGCTAAAAGTCGAGCAAAGAATTATTATATTTGCGAATGCGAAGCTAATAAAGGGTTGGAATAAATAATATTTTATAATATAATACATAATTATAGTACGAGTATATTGTCACTGAAAATGGAATATTTAGTTCTTTTTCTCTTTTTTTGGTGTACGATTTCCAAGATATTTCAACTTTGCCATATTTCCAAGTTTTTATAAGGTAAATTAGAAAATCTTAGAAATCTTAAAATCTTTTTCAAATGGGATTTTCGAAAAATCATCTTTATTCTCAATGAAGGCCTTCTTTCAAAGTTCTTGCGAAGTAACATCCTCATTTTTTCATAAACATATGAGCACTGATAGTTAGTGCTCTGAATGAATCCTGAACCTGATTATTTTTCCTGAAATGATTTATTTCTGCGATTTTCCAATTCTTCTTTTTCAGCAAGCAATTTCTCCTCTAATCTCAGATTGTGACCCTCGTGTGTTTCTTTTACTCCGATTGATTGTTTTACCGCATTCAAAACCTTAGAATATTTTAAAAAAGAGAATACGGTTATTTTTATGTAGCAAAATAGAAAACAAAGTAGGTGAAATTCAAAAGTAATGCGAAACGGCTGAATATTTTCGCGGTTTGGTAAATGAGGGTTGAACTAGAAGTTATATTCATTTCCTCCGGAAAGAGAAGCATTAAAAATTTGCGGTGCACAACGCATTTCCAAGAAGCCCCAGGTTGAACAATTTTTCGTACGAAATTGCAGCTTGGAAACTAGATACCTCAAAACGTCCGAAAGTCCTCAGGACATCTTCCTTCCATGACGATTTGTTGCTCTTTCTACATTTGCTCATCCATCTCGGAGTAGCATAACTTCAGCAGAAAAATTTCGACCTGAACGAACTTTCCGCGCAGACCACCACCGAGAAATACCTTGGGCATAAAACGCATTAATGGCTCCAGAGCCGAAAGAGGGTTTTTTTAACCCCAGGACACGGTGCTGCATCTGCACGGATATTGCGACTCCCTCCAAACGTTAATCCCGAAAACGCATGGAAATGAAATAAAAGAGAGAGAGAGATGCATCCAGCGGAAATGAAGCTGACGACGGCGAATGGAAAACAAAAGTCTGGAGCGGAGTAAATAACATACGTCCGCCGTTTCTTAGCAACGACAATTTTGGAAACATCACACGATCTATTACATAAGCGCTGTCTGTCATTCTCGTTTCTTAATACGGAGAAGGCGGTTTATTTCCCCGACCGCGATATTTCGTGGGTTTTTTTCCCCTCCGCTCCTTTTGCGTTCGAAATTCCCGATATTTTTTATGTGCCTCTCTTATCTGACCTATCGACCTCTCCTTCTCTATCTTTCTCTCCACGTCCTTTCCACGCATTCCTGTTTTCTCCCCCTCTCTCCCCCTTTTCCATCTTGTTCATTCTTTCTGCCTCGTCATTCGAAAACATCTATTTCGTTGTCGGGCGAAGGAGAAAAAACACTCGTTGCTCTTTTATATGCAGGGATCTCTTTGTCGCGGGGCCAATTTTATTTAGGAATTGCGTCTTGAGCGTTTGCCTAAATGTGGAACTGCTTTTCGGTTCGGAGAAAGTATTTTTTCCCCACGGTATCCGGAGACTTCCAACTCTTTTCCTAAAAAAGCAATTTAAGCTCAAGTACTCGAATGTTTCCCGTCATTACTACCGAGCATGCATGTTCCTTTCTCCGAGAGGAATATATCGTGCGGAATCCACTCTTGCACAAGATGATTTCATGTAAATGTAATGAATTAGATGCTCTGAAATTAAAATAAAATAGCCGCCCGAGTCGAATGTATTCATGCCCCGATCCATTTTCGGTTTCAGTTGCTTGAAATGAATTTGGCATTTTAACGAATCTAATCTGGTTACAATCTTTAAAAAAAATATTCAAGTTAAAGTTTTGTACATCTTTTCTCTTTAATTAAGCCTTTAATGACAAATTAAAATGGTGGATTCACTCAACATTGAGGAAAAGAAACGGAATATGGACCCTGAGTCTAAGCGTAGCAAGCAAACTCATACGTCATCAAAAAATCAATATGAACTCATTTCCGATAGATGATATAAAATATAAACTCACAAGAAGTTAATTTTTATTTATATAGTTCAGTTACGGACAAACTAAAATTACAGTGAAAATCATGTATTTTACTTACAGATTGAAACAGATGTTAGTAAAGCTGTAATGGCTACTACTTGTGCCCATGAAAATACTCCTTTGAATTATCATAGAGAGCGATAAAAGCTTATTGATATAAAATGACAACAACTAAAGTCTAAGACTTAGTCAAAAATAAATGTTAGAAGTCAGTGTTAGTTAAGACTGAGGTATCGCACCAAGAATTAAAATCTTGAAATTTAAGTCAGAATAAGAAAGAGCTAAGAAAATACTAAAGGTATTACAGTGAATGGAAGATATATTCACTGTATTCGGTTAGCTGATGATGTAATAATAATCGCAGACTCTGAAAATGACATGAATAAGATGCCCAAAATACTGTCCAAAGTCCCATATGAGTTTAAATTGCTAATCAACAGGAAAAGACCAAAAAAGTGGTAATGGAAAAGAGAAAATACGTCAAAACTGACGTCAAAAAAGGTAAAATTACCTTGGATCAGGTTAAAGCTTTTGTTACCTCAGGGGAATTATTAGCCGCGATAATACATGTGAGACCGAGATCGAGAGAAGAATAGTCTTGGCGAAAAAATTGTTTCAAAACAAGAAGAACTTATCAGTTAAGAACGATGTAAGCATAAAGATCAGAAGAGAGATCATCAAAACTTTAGTTTGGAATGCACTGTTATATAGATGTAGGATATGAATGGATATGTTATGGATGTGAGGCACCAGGAAAACGAAATAAACAAGCTCGAGGCGATGGAAAGGTGAATTTGGAGGAATCTGACGAAAACCGCAGAAAAGAAAGGAAAAGTAATGTCAATCTTAAGGAAATTAAATCCCACTAAAGAACAATAGAATAAAGAAGGGCAAAACTAATTGAACATGTATAATCAGTATCAGAAAAAAAAACATATTTTAAGGAAATGTTGAAGGAAAGAAACCAAGAGGACGTAGCGTAGCTGCTATCTTCGAGAACATGAAGCATGAGATACACGTAAAATCATGTTCTAGACTGAATGAAAAAGCAATGAATAGAGAGGCATCATTTTTACGACAAGGCATTGCCTTAAGCATTTGATGACGATTGTAATCTTTTATTTAGATATCATTGGGGTGATTCGTAGAATTGCTAAATATACCAATCACCATAAGTTGCCCTGCTTCACACGCCGCACGAAACCGTTCCAAAACAAACGTTTTCCACAAGAGTCAACCACGTCTCTTCTTTACACTTTTCCTTTTACAGTGTAACCTACATTAGCCTCCTCCTATCAACGCTCACCGTAATTAAGTATCCCTTTTGATGTATGTATTTACATTCGACAAATCAACTTCTGTTTACAGCAACTGATGAAGAGCTTTGCAACCTACATTTGTCACTTTGTTACTGCGAAGAACATAAAAGCTGTTTTGATAGATGACCGTGATTACACATGTAATTGGAGTGCAGTGTAAAAGCAGAGATTCGGAATTCGTTAATAATTTGGTAATAATAATGGTTCGAGTCATGGTGAAAAATCTACTAATTTAAAACTGGGAATGAATCCAGGAGTGGTACATTTATCTTTCCTTTTCTATGCCATTGATTCATTCCTTTCCTGACAAAGTAGCGTTTGGTCATAATGAATTTATTTTCGGCAACCAATTAGCCCAAGAAATTTTCCCTTCTGATATCCATAACGCTTTTAATATAAGATAAGAGGAGAATAAAATTAATCTCCATCTAAAGCTAAGCCATTCTCCGAGTTAAAGCACCTGAATAGAAATCCTCTTTATCTTCATTCCTGCGGCATTTTGAATTTTAATTTCCAAATGGCCGAAAATAAATCATGAGTACAGGCCGTTAACTGAAAATAAATCAGCGAATTTCCAGTCCCCCGGTGGAAGAATCGACTAGCCACAGGCGAGCGTGTTTTCCCGAGCTCTGATAATAAGTTTTCGGACAGTGCGCAAACATTCCCAAAAAATTCGTTATTACGTGAACCGATTTTCTGGAAAAAAGAAAATGACGGAACGGCGGTGGAAATGTCATTAATCGCCGCAGAAAACCGTGGGGAAGTCAGCGGATGAAAAAACATACATTTGAATAATTATGGCTTCGTCAGCGTTCGAATTCGATAAAGAATCCATTTTGGGTCAGTGGGGAGAGTTCGAGAAAGGCGTGGGGAAAGAAGAGGCTCAGAAAAATAAAGCCAATGGCGCATGCTTGATCGATAAAAACATTCCTACTTCGCTGTAATTCTAGCACTTGTTCATTTTTTTGTGCAGTTGTTGTATTTGCCGTCAGGATTTCCGCAGTCAACAAATGTAAATCACTTCGACGCTAAGTACAGCTTACCCAGTTTCCAAGTAGATGTTCCCTTTTTTTATACAAGGGACTTTCCTAGTGGGGAGTGGGAATTCGGTAACTTTCACTCCCGCCTGTTTCTTTACTCGCCAAAATAAATCGCTCAGATAGCGAGGAAATCGAAAAAGCTGTTTAGGTGTTTATTCTTTAGGGAACTTATCGGCCCGTGAAAGTTCCGTGAGTGACTGAAGTTTTGCCGAATACTGGGTCCTAATTAAATCCGTATATTTTTAAGAGAATCATTTTCATCCTGGGATATTTCGCGTGCTCTAAGTGCTCTATTGATTGGATCGACCTCTTCTCTATATCTGTTTTTCTCCTTTGTCAACGTGACGGATATTTTTGGGGTAAACAAGTAAATAAGGAAAGAAACTTGTTAGTTTAGAACAAAGATATCGAAAAAAAATACCTGCTGAGTCATGAACTTCTCTGTGAGGAGCCAAAGTTTATCTAGATACCACTTCATCTCCGAGTTATTTCCTCTTGGAATTTGACAATTTCTCTCCTTCTGATTGGCTACTTATGGTGTCATTTGAGAATTATTAAAGATACCGAATAAAATTATTTACAGCTCCTTAAATCGATATTGAATATATTTTACAGTATCTAATTTAATTTCTACTATGTTCTTCCATCTACGAGGGTGGTCTGAAAAGTTTCCGACCCCAGGTTTTTCAGAAATCTTCAGATAACTTTCAGAAAACGTGTCGAGAAATGGCGAAATGACGGAAACTTTTCAGACCACCCATGTATATTTATGAAAGCTGAGCATAGCTCTCCAGTTGGTTTACAGAAAGAGGAGAAGCACCGGATAAGTACTGACAACTTTTGAATATAATTTTTTAAATAGAGTAAAACCCGCTCTATACGCTCCCAATCAAAGCATGGTTTTCTGCCAGCCCTGGTCCCTTTCTCATGAAAAACATACTAGATATACCGCATGTGATGCTCTGTTATCTTCGTAAAACGCGGACCCGACTCCAGTTACACTGAAACCTGCCTTAAACAATTCGTCTCATTCGATGAACAAATTTTTTTTTACATCTCTATCGTCCTCTCTCCTCTCACGCTTCGCCCGTTCTCTGAAATGGTGCGTTGTGAATCTTTTCTTCGGTGTGACTAATTCTGTGAGAAAAAGAATATATCGCGAAGCAGAAAAATCTGTCCTACAGTCGAAGCCGATGCAAAGATTGAGATAGAATGAGATGTCCTCTATCCCTTTTTTCTCAGAACAGAACATAAATTGAAAAATCACTTTTCGGTGTTTCCTTTTGTCACGATCTTTAAAAGTAAACGTATTGGATAAACCAGGAATAGAATGCAGTGTTTTGCGTGTTTTTGAGTTTAGTTAAGGAAAGATCATGCTCTGCAATGCCCTCTCACCACTTCTGTCAAAAAATCATGATTCTTTCCTAATGGTCTATCTTATAAAAATTGTTTCACTATAAAGTTAAAAATTACTTAAATTAAGTAGCTACGGAAAACACTCTCTGTGCGTCAGTCAGTCCATTCTTCTAAAATATTATTTAAGGCAACCAATACATGACCCGGTTATGACGCTATCCTGTTTAAAATGATTGTTTTCGCTTGGTCTACTGGAAAGCGTCTTAACTGGGTTATACTGTATAAGCTTAAATCGAACCGATTCTTTTCACTTAAGTTTCCAACTAAGAAAATAGGGGAAAATATTTTAAATGGAGTGAAATTTGAAGGTAAATTATCAAAATAATTTTGAATACTTCAGTGGGTTTGCTCGCTGTACTAAAAATTCTTTACTTCTGACATTCGAAACATTTCTCCGGGGTGGGCATTTATTACCATCCCCTTCTTAGGAGTGAAAGCAGCCAAGACATGAGGAATGTTATCGCATAACATTCACCTCTATTAGAGAGCAATCAACAAGTATTCCATATATCACCCCTGTCGTAACCTATCCTAGGATAGATCTTACACAGTGGCACTTCGTGTGCTACAGTCTCCCTCTTTGAGTTCGGTGACCGCTGATAAAGTCACAGGAAAAAAATTCACGGAAAAAAGTAAAAATTTTGCATAGAAAAATAGAATTTGGAAAAGAGGCATAGTACCTTCGTATTAAAAATGACAGCTTTAACTAGTATATGTTAGCAGAAGGAATAAGTGAGTGAAAGTCTTCATCGCAACCGCTCACACCATAATTCATCATTATATATATTATTGTTATTGATGTATATAATGCAGTAATTTTCGTTAGCTCTTTTTACGAGCTCGTAATTATCTGCGTTGGGTTTGGTTGGGTGATCGAGTAGATGCAAATTTCTTCAATATTACTATTATTATTATTACTAATTTCCGCCGCGATTAGACATTAGCCTGGTGGAAGCATAAGATAAAATTACAATTAATATACAATTATTTATACTATATATTAATATATAATAGATATAAATATAATTTTACATAAATACGATTAGGATAATTAATAGAATTTTAATAACATTTAGATGAAATGAGTTGATGATAAAGAATTTTTTACGATGTAATAAAAATAATTTATCAATAGACAAACAATATGCAGCGCAAAATAATTTAAATAATATGGATCTTCATTAATTTATCATTATAAAAATTTATAAATATTGAAAATATCGCCCACCTTTAACATGTTAATGTTAACAATTCATTTGCATCATAAAATAAATAAATAACATATTAACTCATGCATAATATAAAAGAACCTTGAGTGATAAGTTAATTACAGTGTTCCTTCTTATGTAACTTTTCTAGTTCTTTTCATTTTCTGCGACTTTTTACCTGTGACTTCTTTCCTCGCAACCAATCGCAAAGTCAACGAATTTCCCCCAAGTAATACGGAAACATTTCATCCCCTGCGATCCCATTTTCCACCTTTCCCAAATCCGCGGGAATATCCTTCGAAATGGGAATTGGACGGCACTTAAAAAGGATGCATCCTTTCTCCCAGGATTCCACAATTCTTTTTTCTCCGGTACTCGAGAGAACATGATTACGTCGGTCCGTAAGAAGAACTATATATCTGATAAGTCCTCAAGGCGGGAGTTTTAAGAGTTCCCGTCTTATTTACACAGCTTGCCCCTTCCGAATGCCCACTCCTCGTCTCACTCGGTTGAACTTCGTCCTTTTGAGCCCGGAAACGGAAGTCGGCGTAGCCTCTTTGTCCACCAATCACGCTCCTTGACGCGGTTCCCTTCTCCCACGCTCATACGTCTCCTTGCTTCGATGGAAAACACCGACCTCCTCCCCCCCACTTCCTCTCGATAACGAAAAAGATGTAATCTCTACCCTTTTTTCCTCCGAAACCCTTTCCATTCCTAAAAAGTCCATCCACAACTCCCGAGAGACGCTAGGAACCCAGTTTTCTCATCCGAGCCTAATCCGGACGAAGCGACTCTCGACCTAAAACTTGAGAAGCGATGGGGGCTTTTTCTCCTCTCTCTCGGTCACCCGATGGAACTAGAATAAGAAGGGGAATAAAACGAACTCGTCGCGTTTTTTATTCGGTTTGTTTTCGTCCATTCTTCTGACTGCGGTGAGCGTCAAAACAAAGAGCGGAAGTTAAGTAGGAAGGGTCAGGTCACGCGGAAGAAAGAAGGTTCTTCGGAAGGTTTTAATGCGTCTGTCATCCACCGCTGGTGCCTTTTTTCCATTCGTCTTGCTTAGTTTTCCCCCAGTCCGTCCGAGGATTACTTAGCGAGGGAGTTCGTTTCGTGTTTACTTATTTGAATGACGATGGAGAGAAATGCCCTGTCTGGATACTCGCTCGCCACAGGATGGCTCGTCCTTTGTCGAGAAGTTCGGTAGTTATCAAGTATAGGCTTCTATCTTGCGGTAGGTTTGTCGGCGGAAATTTGTCTCTGCCTACGCCGTCCGTGCCTCATGTTCCTGTTTGTTTCTTACAGATATAATTTTTATCTCCCTCTCAAACATATCGCCACAGTTTCGTTAGCAGCCACCTGACTGTTTTCTATTTAACCTTAACCGCGTTCCTTCTCCGTCGAAATTCTTTTCTTTCCTCATTTTCAATGCCCTCCCGTTTGTTTTCCTTCCGCTTCCCCCGTTAGCTTTTTTTAATCTTCGTCATAACCACATCTCAGAGACTTCCCTTCTGCGTACGACGCCCGTCTGTCAGCGATGTAACTACGAAATACGCTTGCCCCATCCGGCTGAAAATAAATTAGAGCTGCTTAAAATTCTATATCAAACATCCCTGTAAAGTCTCGTTTGGGACGTTGGAATTAATGGAAAATTGTGTCCCGCTTAGGATTTTCTTACGTGTAACTCAACACTCCTACTTTCGAAAAACCCTCTTTGTCAAATCCAGATGTTTCGGTCTCCTCCAGAAAGGCCACATCCGGAGCACCTTTCTTTTATACGGTTAGAATTGAAAAATCCGAATACTTTCTCTTAAAAAACTATTAATAGTTTTTATGGCATAAAGGTTAGAATTGAGTAATTCGAGGCCAAGGGATGAGTAAAGTTCTCGTGCGGATCAACTGATATTCAAAACCGTTTATTAATTGTTTATTATGGATGCTTCGAATCTCAATAATATATCCAATAATAATTATACACCAATAATAATAATATTAATATTAATTTTTTAATAATCAATATCAATATAATAATAATATAATACAATAACAATGCAATAATACAATAATAATACAATAATAATTCAATAATAATCCAATAATCATACAATAATAATATAGTAACAATACAATAATAATATAATATTAAAAATAATAATAGTGTAATAAAATGCAAACATCATTTAGCAACAAATGTAGCACATCTTGATATGGATACGAGAAGAATGAAGCAACGGCGTGCACTGAGAGTGCGTCGACTGAGGTTGACGGTTCCAAAACCGCCTAAAACTTTGACATTTAACTCTAAGTTGCTCGACTGTCAAGCTCACTATCCCAAAGCAGGAGCTGCGTGGGCATTCATGAAACTCGGTGCTTAAAAATGATCATATACACTACATCCGAAAATTCTCTTTACAATACAGTAAGATAGTCATCCGACAGAATATTTTTAATCCTTAAATTATGCTCACAATTATGATGTTTTCCTATTTCTCTGCTGATAACTGCAAAGTGATTATAATTTCGTTAGAAGTAATCGTGTAAAATTTCCAAACTTTCATCATCATCATCATTTGTACTCTTACATCGATTGACTTTTCGTAGAATAAATCTTTTGGAAAGAAGATATATACTATAATCTAAGATAAAAGAGATGGGTTTTGTGCTCTCTTTACATGAATATGCATAATTAAAGCATTATTGCCAAGGTGATGGTTTTTAGAGATTGAAAATCACAGAGCAAATAGTAAAACCGTCAGAAAAAATTTGAGCTTGCCTACAAGTATCAGGTGCTCGATTTCTGATACTAGTGGGCCGATAAAAACTAAGTTTTCCGTTAGAATGCATTCCGGCATTACTTTAAAATTAGTTTGATGCACCTCTTATTATGGCAGTGTCAGAAAATGTTTTGATTACGAAAGAGCGTAAGGTAATTTCAAAGTAACATTTTGTGAAACGTATCCCAGGTTTAACTTTTGATGACTCGGAGAAAATCCCTAAAGAAATGCATTTAGCCTTTCTTCTTCCAGTAAAGTAGGATTAAAAAATACGATTGACCTATTTAAGAATTTTGCCCAAGGAAAGGATACTTCGTATTTTTATTTTATTCTCGTCCTCGAAAATGTTTCGATTTCAATGAGAGAAAAATTTGATATACAATAATCAGCAATATTACTAAAAATGACTCCATCTCCTTTTCAACAAATTACACTTTTGACCATCTTCTCATATTGAATATGGAAGGAAATTCTATCAAGCAATGTTTGAAATTTCACTGTCATATAAAATGCAGGGTATTAGAAAATCAAGCAAGGAAACATCAGTTTATTATGTGTGGAACTCAAAGTTGAAGAGGAGAAACAAAAGGACAACGAAGAATGAGGACTATACAATCTATTGGGTACAGGTATTTTCTTTGTTTAAACTTCCAACTTGGAGTCGAATATTTTAAAATTGCGGTTATGAATACTCAAATATTGAAAAATTGAATTACACAAACACGAGTATAAGATATAAGAGTCTTTCAATTTCGATTCATTGGAAATTGGGGTTCCGGGAAAAATTCAAGAAATATTGATTTGATCTAATTGGAACATCTTGGCTTGATATATCCTTATGTATGTAATCCTACTTATTTTTATAGTTTTGGAAAACCTGGTATTTTTCAACATTCTTTTACCAGATGATCTTGAAAAATAATCACATAAATAATATATATTCATATATAATATTTACTTATCCGATGTCAGAAACTCTCCGTAAGAAATGCATGTAACAATTTTTGAAAGTAACATCTCGCTTTTACGAAAAGATAAATAAATTCATATTTTGTTTTTTGACATACTGGGGTGTCAAAGCTATTCTAATAATCAACGAAATATATTCATTTTGGGTAGTACTTGGATTCTTCACCTTAGTGGCTTAATCTTAAATGATGTCACGGCATTTTTGGATTTCCAAACAACCCCTCTGTCACAAAGTCACACATGGATGTGCGTACCCTATGTGATAAAGTCTCGTATATTCTCAGACTCCCACCCCTTAGGTGTGACTTAATTTAAAGACGACCCTTTATATCCGTCTGTCGTTATAATTCCAACAAAGATTGAAAACGCGTGAGTAGCGACAGATTAAACATTCAGCTCGATCCATAATGATAGTTGAATGTGGTTATTAAATCTGTAATATCCTGAGGCCTAATCAATAGTCATAAATTTAGGAAAGATCTGATGTGTCTAACCTATCATTAATTCCACACGAATAATATAATTCAAAGAAAATTTAGATGTATTTTTTCGCTGGTTGACCTCCATCATTAGTGCGAATATATTAACGATAATCGATATGCCGTCACAGGGTGGCAATAATTTTGTAAGAAAATAAACTAAAATTTTTTCTTGGTGATGAATTGATTAGTTGTAGAACAAGTAAAATTCTGCTTTTCAAGTTGAGAGGTCGAATTTTCTCACGTCGACTTTCGAACTCACTTTTTCTAGGCTTTAATAGATGTGTTGGATGTATCTTGATTTTTCATTCTTCTCAGAATAAGTATTCACTTAGTTGATCACTTAGATATCACGGATTATTATTTGATGATATTCTCTCATCACCGCGACTATTCCTACACAATAGATATGAAAATCGATTACGAAACGAATGTATATTGGAAAATTCCGCTCGCATATGTAGATTAGACGAGGAATAAGTAAGGTTTAACGTGATTGAAATTCAAAGTGGTATATTCCATATTCCTCAAAGATGATTCATTAGTATCGAATTACTTCTGTATAACTCCATCTAAAACTTTTCGAGAAGTATTGATAAAGTTTTGCCTTCATGTTGGAAACTTGATGTACGTGTAAATGAAACCAAATTACTTATTTTCACTGTCTCTGGGGTATTTTTATCCGTCTTTCGTTGATGCTTACAATAGATAAGAAATAATTTCAAAGGCAGCGGAAAATAAGATTCTTTATTCGAGATTCGAAATAGAAATTTTGTATCTTACTCAAGAGCCGATCACGGAAATGAAATTTAATTTGAACATCGATCAGAATTAGTTTACAAAGGCATAACAATCATAAAATGAAAAGCATATAAGCATAAATGCTCCGAAGTGTGATCTAATAGCATTATTAAAACACCGAGTTCCTTTTCACGAATGATGCATGGTAATAACATTTTATTTTGTACTAAGATGCATAATATAAAGGAAAAGAATTACCAAAAAGTTTTGATAAACATAAAATGCCTATAGAACAGAAGCAGAGGGTTTATAGGGTGTTTTGATAACATAGTCTTTCGAATAGATCTGCGAGAATTCATGAAACCGACCTCCGCGTATATCTCATAAGGTCTTTCACTTCTGGGAAACCCAAGCAGATAACCAACGCACCTTATCGACAAGATGACTGGGGTTAAAGTGAAAAGCTTCTTTCCCAGAATGCATAATTCTTTCGATTCACAATACGAAAACCAAATTTCAATCCGCCGATACGAAACTTTGAACCGAATTCTCCAACTGTTGGGGAAGGTGGAAGGCAGCCCACCGAAAGCGTGCTTTCTGATTTTGTTAAAATATCTCCGCGTCAAATAACTACTCCGAAATCTCTAGAGAACGCAAAACTGCTCGTTAATTATGTGTGTTTTAATTTCTAAGGGGAAAATTTTTTTCCTCAGTTCCTGGATTGAGGAAATTGGATTTTCCCAGCAGTCCTTTGAACCATAACGAGCCGTGCTGCGGAAAACGGAAAGCTTTGTATTATAGGAGGGAAAAAACGAGCGTATATGATTTTCTTTTTTTTAAACTTCGTGCCGTAACTTCACGGATGCTTTCTCCGCTCGCCCCTAGAGGCGCTGTCTTCGCAGAGGCGGATGGACATCGATTCCAGTGAAATTTGTTGTGACTCGTGCCTGAGACGGCGACCAATCGAAACAGAGCGGGTTCGTCTTCTTTCCGTTTTTCCCACACCCCCCCTCTCCCCCTCCCCCTTTTTTGGGGGACGTTCTAAAAGTAGTCGCAACTACAACTCACATCGCTTGTATGGATCGTTAAAAAAAAGAGGGGGAAAAAAAGGGTTTTCATTTGTTTCGGTCTCTCGCCGAGGACCGCTAAATTCGTTTAAAAAATGTCCTTCGTCTTCTTACGGTCTCACTATTTCTGCGGAGAAGGAATGGGATGATGCTGTGTAATCTTTGAGTTTTTTATTCTCAATGTCGAAAGAGGAAAGTATTCGGTATGATGGTCTCTTTTTTTCTCCGCTGATGCGATACTATAGAGCGACGAATGCGGTTCTTCCATAAATGCGGCTTCCATTGAAAATTTCAATCCGTCTTTTCCGTCATGATTTCAAAGCTTTTTCAGCCAATCTTCGTTTTAAATTAAATAAGCAACTAATATTGTGTTGTACGGATTATACTTTGTGTCCTTATCTTTTTTTTGATTTCCGTATCAGTGCATTTGTATCGTACTATATTTTACATTTATTATTAAAATTTCTAAGGTGTTATTTGTTCATATTTTCTTTCTCTTAGTTACAATTACTTAGGCATTAATACTTTATAAAGCACTCATGTCTTATGTAGATGATGTAATCATATCAATTGAATGTAATGAATCAATGTATTTAATGCTATGTAACTATCTAGTGAATCTTTATAATTTATGTAAAACCAGGATGCGGTTATCATCGACTTCAAGCGCGTACACCCCTGTCATCACTCCATATTTCACCTTTACGCGTTGTGGTGTAGTGACTGTATATTTTCCTTGAGAATATATCTATGGCAAATAGAAAGTTTGATGACGGCCAACATGTGCTTAAATTAAATGAAAAATGTAAAAAGATGTTTTGAAATGACTGGAGTATCCATAGGGGAAGCGAAGGGGCTATCGACCTCCCTCTCTATGATGACTCTGCAGTACTTGCGATTCGTCTAGGATCTGAGGAGAAACGAATTAAAATCAGATTGTCTCCATGAATATACGTGTACCTCATTCATCAAGATATCATTGCATTATGAAAGTTGAGATGGATTCATAAGAGTGTTCTTTTAAATCTATCCCCCGTTGACAATGCTCTAGATCCTCCCTGGTTGACGTGAAATTTATAATAATAAATTTAATAATAATAATAAAATTAGTAATAATAGTAAAATTTACAATAATATAATTTAGTAGTTTAATTTATTGCAGAGGTGCAAAAGAATCGAGTTGGTCTAAATTTTGTTTATTCGTGAAAGAATTGTGAAACAGTAACCTTGCCAAGTGGTTGGTTCCCTCCTGGGTGGGATTCTTAATCTACTTTCGTAGTACTGGTCATCTTAGTCATTCAAATACAGTGAGGGCTGCTCTTCGAACTGTTACATAACTAATTTTAAAAAGTCGACCAGTATATTTATTCCATTATGTCACTTAGCCGACATTCGTCGAGCTCTCTTTACGACCAGATGACCGCTTCTTTTCGTCGAGCAGACTCTCGCCCACCAAACCATATCTCCGTTTTCCTATCCATATGCTAAACCTCTATATGATACTGCGGCGAAGGTCCAAACAACGGAGGACAAGGAAGAGGTTGCTAATGTATCTACACATGAATAAAGGTGCGGAGGAACGGCGTGTGGGCGATAAGGGAATCTTTAATGAATTCACGTTTCGGTGACGTCTATGTTCCCTCTCTGGCTTTATGGCGACCCCTTTTCCTTCGAGTCACGCCATCACATTTCCCTTTCGATTTAAATGGTCACAAGTAATGAAACATCAACTGTCCCCTTTATTTCTGGCCGCATATAATCGGCTGCCCCCCTGCCGTGCTGAGGAATTAACTCTCCATTTTTTCGGCTTATCATTTCGGTAATTGATTTTTAAAAAGGTCTTTTAATTTAAAAATGGTAATGAAACATTCCACGTGACGTTAATTGGGCTGCGACGTCTTTAATTACACTCCATAAGGAAACTCCCTTTGCTAAGCACCTTATGTTGATAATTTTATTCGTTTTAATGGCGTAAAAAAGGAATTATGGGTCTCGTGGGATTCGACGGATAAAATGCGAGTCGGGAAATCTTCCGATATTGTCTCGAATTAAAGTTGCATGGCTCTCGGTTGTGTGGAAATATTTGTTGCATGAATGTGAGACTTAAGACTTCCTATCCCATGCTAATTTTCTATGTAAAACGTTGTGAACATCGATCCGTTACTATAACGATGATATTGATCCGTTGTTGTTATTATGATCTGTTTATTTTCTTTTCGTGGAATTATTAATTATTTATTCATTTATAGCCATGTGGGCAGCGCGTTCGACTATGGAGAAAGAGGTCCCGAGTTCGATTCCCGCTGTTCGATTAGTTGTCGAAGCGCTTTTTTATTTATTTATTATACTTTAGACTACGATTAGGCACGAGGCCAGGTGGTAGCCAGCTTTTAACAGCACTGCTACTAGTAGTACTTTAAATCCTTCTTTCTCGAGGTTTTGCTGTGAGATTGTTACTTTTGACGTTGTTAGGTATTAAACATTTTATAACTATTAATACATTTGTTACAGATAGAATAACAATCTGGAGGCAACGTTATTAGGATACTGTGTCATTAAAGGCAATGACACAATACTGCACATAAAATCTATTTCACACAACATGATTATTGACTATAATAGAAAATATATGACTAGCTACTGCAACACAATACTGATGACTCTTTTGCAAAAGATCTTCATGTAATTTCTAAAATGTATTAATAAAATAGGCTAATTTACTCAATCCAAATTTACTCGTATCTAAAATTGTTCCTTATATCCTTTATTTGTCATGCAAGACTTTTCAGAGTTCTTTGAAATTTATTTATTATTTACTTTTATTTGATGTAGATTTATGTACATTTATATATGTTCATTTATGTATATTTATGTATTTTATGTATATTTATGTGAATGCATAATTTATGTCTATTTCAACGCCACTTCTTGAGGCTTTCATGCTTGAGTTACTCAAATAAGTTACGTTTTCTGCTCCACTATAGTAGTCCTT
Source organism: Pachydiplax longipennis (assembly GCA_036926295.1). NCBI lineage: Eukaryota > Metazoa > Arthropoda > Insecta > Odonata > Libellulidae > Pachydiplax > Pachydiplax longipennis. The sequence goes on from JAVFKF010000015.1 coordinate 43,699,415, forward strand.
GGTGAATATCTTAACGTTTTCGGATTTGCAGACTAGTCAGTCTCGAATTCTAAGAAATACAACTGATTAGGTAGAGCTTCAAATACCTTTGAAACGCTAACAAGATTCCTCGAAGAATGTGCGGCGTTTTCAGATTCTGTTAACCGCTTGCTTTCATAGTAAAGTCGTTATATCTCATCGTCATAATGAGCTGCTCCTCTCCGACTCGGATTTTCCTTGCCACTGAGCAGCGTAACCAAATCCCAATCCAATCTTTTTCAATTACACGTTACGGCCTCATTCGAATCGAATGCTTCTATTTTGCCTTTAAGTAAATTGGTAACCCACCCAATCCGAGATCTGATGAGGAAACTCGGATGGCTTCTGCATTAAAGTAGATTCGATTTACTTTTTCTTGCTGAGCAAAGAGAACTTGGTGGAATATTTTTACCCAACCGGATTTTTTTGGGACGTGCACCTTTGGCCATCTTTAAGACTTCAAAACTCTCTTATTTTCTATTAATTAAGGTGCTCCGTTATCCAAAGAGATGCTTAAGAGACTTTTAAGAAGTAATTCCGTCTCGGAAAAGTTTCTTTCTTGAATTATTCGAACCTATATTACACTTAAGAACGCACCAAACTTTACTCACGTTGCTAAGTACCCTGAGATCCTCAGTGATTTTTTTCTTAATTTTAAATCATGTAGTTGATTTAGATCCCAGAGAAAATTCATTAAATGAATGGACACCAGAGTAGTTCCATCGACATTTCCTTATTAAGTGACTTGCTCTCGTATGGAAAGAAAAGGATAGGCCTAAACAAACTCTGAGATACAGGAAAATTATCTTTATTGGTTTTTCCCAGGGCATAACGTAGATTAAAAAGTCGTTTCTCGGTGTTTCCTTTCCTCACACTCGTAATCGGAAGTAAACATATTGAAAAAACAGAAAAGGAGTGTTTTGTGGGCTGTTGAGCCAAGTCTCGGAGAGTACATGCCCTCTCACCACTACTGCTGTTGAAAGAATTCGTTATTCTTCCCTAATTGTCGATCTGTTAAAAATTATTTCATTGTTAAGTTATACATTACTAAATTTAAGTAGTTACATAAACTAGCGAAAATGCTATCCTACTTATAACGCTTGATTTTGCTTCTATTGGAGAGCGTCTCGACTGGGTTTCACTGCACTTAGAATTTAAGTAGAAGATTCTATGCAAAATTAAACTTTTTAATCAATATACATGATAAATTCCCAATGTACGGTACCCGGTATGTAAGCAAGGGATAATGAGACAAGTGCCAATAAGCCGCACCTAGCAAGCATTCAGAGATCACCACATAGGACAGTAAATACATATTTAATCCGTAATGTCTTTTGCGAAGCTTTCATAAGGAAATAACTTGCTGATGAATCCAAAAGAATCACTTCGATGAAGAAGAACTGTAAGTGTGTCACAAACATAGAGGTTTTGGATTATCTGAAATCGTCCCGATATTTGTTCAATTCATTCTTAATTGATGATAAAGTGGCAAGTAGATTAAATTTAACATGGAGTTCGTGGAATTTAACATGTTCCGTATTTGATTTTATCGAATAACGATCAACGAAGCACGGTTAACTCATCGATTACAAGAATTGAATATTTTTAATTCTAATTTAACAGCGCAAAGGTTGAAGAATAATATTTATAGTAGTAGTGGAATTTAAAAATTCTGAGCCGACACTGGGAAATGTGATCATTCCATTTACAAGAAGCAGTACAATATAGAAGTTATTTAACACATGTGGGGTTTCATTTTTCAATTATCGTTATGTTATATCTTTGAGGCTTAAAGAAAATCACGCCCTATGCAGAGAGCGAAATCTGAGGTAAATTCAAAATATATGCGATCCGATATTAGGCAGCAAATAATAATGAATACTTGGAAATAATGAAAAAATTTGTACAAGGAAAATTGAAAATATGGTACAACATCAATATGGAAGAACATGAATAACTAAACCAAACAGCGTTTTTATATTGGTAGATACACAGTCAACTCATCATTTCCCATGCTGCCGCAATATCTTTCATGAAACGTTCTGATTCCATTACATATGAATGAGGTCCCAATTTTCTAACGATGCTGAGTCAACACCACACAACGAATAAAACCCACGACCTCTGTCACACACATGAAATATTTAGTCCTAATTCTAAATAAAAACTGAATATTATATTTAAATATATTATATTTTTATCATATTTACCTCAATGTTATTCTATCTTTACTATACTGTACTTATATTCAGTCCTTTTTATTTCCTTGATTTTTCATGAGTAATATAACTGCCGAATATTCTAACCTTTTGTACCATTTCAATTTTCGGATGCTTTTACAATGGCCAAGTTATTTGTGTGCTTTCTTTCCTTTGATAACTATTTTGTCCAGCTATCGGTTTGTAACTTTTGTTACAGTGCTGCTGTACTGATTTCCATGTTACGCCTACTTTTCCCTTGGCATTTTTTAGTTTCAAGTACGAGTACATTATGTATCGATAAGTTTGCGCTAAGTTTTCACAATCCCTTCTCTTTTGGTGTTTTCCTGCTGACTATCTTATTTCCTTAGATATTATATTAGCATTTTTTTACATTCGCAATTCCATCTAAAGTTCTCCTCTCTTTTCTGTTTACCTATACATTATCTATGCTTTTGTTAATATTATAGACAATAGGTTTGATGGAAATAGTGACTTCTCAATATCAGTATCGCCTATATAAAGATATCTAGATGCCCAAAATATTTTCTCGTGAGTAGAAGTATTCTTACACTATGAAAATAAAAAGGTTTCGACTTAAAAGTTTAACTTTTGTTTTATACTCGGGTGTAGTACACCCAATTCCAACTTACTATGTGAATTTGATTGAATTACTTTCATTTCATTATTATTAACATTTTTGTCATTTTCTAATAAAAATCGTCTGAATATTATTTTTTTAAATAAAAACTTTGCTTATTTTAATAATAACAGAATTCTCAGTTTTTCACGAAACTCCTTCCTTTCATTTTCCAGAAATAATATCGCATTTAGATAGTTCAGTAATATTATATTTTTTCTTATAGTACTATATATTGAAAAACTCAGTTAAAGTTTTAGCCATTTATATGAAATAATAAAAAGTTATTATCTTTCGTAAAAAGAGTATTTTTTCATTTTTTCCAATATTTGAATTTTTTAAGGTAGATAATTGTATATGTTGGTTATAAGACCCATATAACTTCAAAAAGTAAGCTTTTGAGAAGTAATTAAAAAATTTCAAGTAAAAATATTCAATAAATTATTTGCTATATAAATTTTTGCTGTTGGGGTGCGACCCACTCCAGTGGGTCAAAGACGTCACTCCACAGAAGTGTGTCAAGTAGGGGTTAAATATCTGTGCAATTACTTCCTTCCTCCACGGCTTGTGTCTCCCTTCGTAAGAAAGTGTAAAGAAGGTAATCAAACGAAATTAGAGGTGATTATGGCCTTTTTATGTCTTAAAATAACAATATAAACCGAAGTAACGGAAACTGTTATCTGAAAAATAAAATTCCAGGTGGAAATGTTCGCCATACGAAGGCACAAACATACAAATTAAAAGCTGAAATTACCGCCTTCATTTCTACGACAAGAAATTTCTCAACTTGATTTAAACTCTTGATGGCAAGGTGTACCTTGCTAACCGCGACTCGCAATCACCTCGTTAAGTTTGAGCGCCATGAGTTATTGTACTAATATTATTGAAAGTTCCGCTCCCTTGCATAATTAAGCCAGTTTGGAAGGCTTCTTGACAGATCAATATCAATTAGATCCTCCTCTAACGACGGTAATAAACGACTGCTCCTGGAACATCTGTCTCATAAACTGCGGAAACCACCGCCTCCCAGATTATTTTCCGTCATTATTAATGGATTTTGATGAATATTAAATTTCTTAGGTAAACTATAGAATCAGCGTTCGTTGTTAAAAAATTTCTCCTCGCTTGCAACTCGATGATGGCGGTTTCCTTTGACGAAAATAATCATTTCGTCTTACTTAATGTGCAACATATCTTTGCTGATGTTTCATCGAGTAGGTAATCAAGCAAATGTATTAGAGCATTTAGGCCCAACGCTTCGACTGGCAGTGCTTGCACTTACTTAATTAACGTGATTTCAAACTCCTTGACATATTTATTCGGAAGCAATTAATTAAACAGTCGTATAAATCAATATAACTAACATTTACATCTCCAGTTGTCCATGGTAACTGTGATGAAATTCAACTCATGGTGATCGTTGAAATTAGATCATACATCACAGAGGACTTGGTAAATACCACAATATTCCCTAGAAAATCGAAGGGAGTTTACTGTAGTATAAGTTGGCCGTTGAATAGAGGAAAATCAAATATGGAGTGTACTGAAATGCGGAGAGAAATTAATAGCTATTAATATTAATTACGGGCTACCATAATGAATGAGCGATATATGGGCTCTTTCTCAAATATATCAATAGATTAACTTAATGTCAATATCCCAAACGTAATAATAAATCGTATCCGTACACTGTTGATCAGTATCAAGAACGAATCATTACAAAGTAACCTTTATTGAATCGATCTATGCAAATGAGATACTAATTATCTTTTCATTTATCTTTTTATTTTATTCATTTCATGCAAATGATTATAAATCTGAGAAAATTAAATACAACAAATTCCCTTTACTTCATCGACATTTACTAGGAATATATCAAAAAAGTGAATAGCTGCCCATTTCTATTAAGAAAAAATTGACCTTTTAAATAAATATTTTTCCTTTAAGAGGAAAAAACATCAGAAAATAATAGAGAAGAAACGAAAACACATTCATTCATCGGCTTTCTAATCCTATATAATTCATTTTTAATAAATTCACCGTTTGAAAACGTAATATTCTCCAGAGAAATACCCAGCCAAGTTAAATCTCTCTCAGTATGGCTTCGTAATATATAGATTAGTACTCATGAAAATAAATTTAGAAAGGGTATTTATGATTCTTTCTACTTACGTCGATTAATTATCTTTTGTAAGAATAAAAATATTGGCAGATGTTGCAATTCGACGAAATAATAGAGTAGTTTAGTTGAATATTGAGGCATATTACATAATAAAATAGAATTCGGAGATAGGTGGTAGAGTTCACCCCATTTATGCTAATGCACAACTGAGGGACCGTAAAGATTTAATGTTTTAATCTTACGTTCACATTTCGCGGATTTTAAAAGTCATTTCATTTCCCCTCGAGCATCCATCGATTATCATCCTCCCTTCATGAAGTCGAAAAAAAGAGAAATAATTCCATTGGAACTTCAGTCGGTTATGAAAGAAAAATTCGAGACAATCGCTTCAGCTTTCAATCTCCGGCCATTACGACCACGGGCGAGGGATTCGTACCAACGGAACCTCACGGAATGAAAGAAACAAAACGAAATCCGTTCGATTTTACGACGGAAGAGTCCTTACATTCGACAGCCATAATTTTCTGAGAACGTCAACGGGTGAATAAAGGGAGAGGTGGGGGGGGGGGAGAGACATCCTGAGATCGATCCTGTAGTTCATAGCAACGGACGACAAACCGTTCCCACATCAACAACGGAAGACTCATCATTCCGAGCAGAATGAATCGTTCCGATTAAACATTCATCCTCTTGATCGAATTTTTCCCCGGAAGAGTTAAATAGAGTGAAAAGAATTGAGCGAATTTCCCGCGGAAAGGACTTCCGAGGAATTCCCCGTAAAAAAATCTCCAAAAAAAAATTTTTAAGGTGCAGTCTGGAAGATGTGGCATTGGCTGGCAGCGGATAATTCCCGACACGGTCTAAAAAGGTCAAAGAGAGTTCCGCTCCTTCCTTTCTCGATTGGATTTTTATTATTCCCGCTCCACCCCGTCACCTTGCTCCATTGTCGGGAGATGACGGGGACTTAATACCCAAACACTTTCTGTCGGCTGAGCGAGGGAAATAAAAGGAGTCGCTTGGGTACAAAACGAGATTTAATATTCGGCGCATAGGGCGGGTAGTGGGAGAGATAAGTGAGGAAAGGCGGGAAAAGAGGGAGGAAGGAGGATCGAAGGGAGTGACACGGCGCGTTAAAAAAGACGAAGCGTCGATAGTTCTCAAATAAGCCGCAGTTCATGGCGCTCATTCTAAGTTTATCGCGAACCCTAGGCGCTTGCGTTGGATTTCTGGGGAGGGTTTTGTTTGAAGCGGTGGAAAAAAATACGTGAAAAGACGGGAAAGAGGAATGCGGCTTTGGGAAAACGAGTCGGAGGTTTTCTCTTTTCCCTGTATTATCCGTTCCGATGGGAGGAATCGGCATAAATGTCTCGCGAGCGAAAGTCGAAATTCATCCCCGCGTTGTTTTTTAGAGAAAATCTTCGATTGTAATTCCAGATAAAAAATTACCCGCGCATTCCTCGGCCGTCTTCGGCGGGATGATTGGCGTAAAAGAATAGAAATTTCGCTCTGCGTATACTCCGTGGCGGAATCAAAGTTGTACTAGGGGAACCCGAGTTATGGCTTTTGTCAAATAAATGATTTAGGCAATTCAGGGCGTCGTAAAATGCCAAGAATGCCGGTTTTATGCAGCCTTTTTTTATGGAGTGACATGCATCATTGATGGTTAGAGATGTTGAATACGGATTGGGGGGACCACGGAGGAGACAAGTCTTAAGGTCGCCGTGGAAGTCCGGAGTCCCACTTTGAATATTGAATACCCAAACCAGCGGACGTTAACGTGAGGCGATTATTTCTTTTCATGCGTGAATGAAATGTGTAATGTCTCCCATTCCAGGGGGATTCGAAGAGATTAATATTTGTCTCGCGTCGCGAGGCGGGGGGTTGAAGGAAAGATAATAAAGTAATTCTGTCAATTGTAACTGCGCTTCTCTTGAATTAGAACGCAGTATTCAAAGCTATGGATAATGGGTTGAACCCGGCGTGTGTTCTTGCGGTTTATTACGTCACGGGGCGAGTGGTGGTTCGCGGACAACAATGAGGCCACTCCGGTCGCGATAAATGAATAACGAATTGCGCTCGTAATATTCGAGTTATATATTAGTATATGAGTAAGTTTCTGAGAAGCGTGTTTTCCTTCCTTGGATGTTTGCGAATCATAATGAGGAAGTTATCGCTCGGATAAGTTGTTTTCACATTCGCGTTCAACTTCAAGAATGTCGCAATGACAATCTCCCGCATAAGTGTAAAAACAATTCTTATCGTCTCTTTTCTGCTTAATCTTTTCCTCTAATTTTCTTCTGAAGTCCTCTTTTCTGATGTTTTTTTAATAGAGCTAAGTGAAAATCGTTCTTGCTACCATATCCTGATGAGCGGAATATTTTTCAGCTCTCTTTTGGTACGGGATTATAGAAAAATGTATCTTCCATTTACTTTTGTCCCTATTCCTTTCATGACTGTGAAGATATGAAACTTAGTAGTAGTAGTTTAGTTGGAAGTAGTTTGAAAGTGAAAGAAACATCTGAGGTCATTTCGTACGTGGGCTCACACCGGGAATCGAACGCGGGACCCATTTCATCGAATTCGAACGCGCTGTATATACGGCTATCCGGGAGCCCCGATCTGAAACTTACCGAATAATGGATTGATTAAATTCTTTTCTTATGGAAATCTACGAAAAGTGTTACTTGTAGACTTCTAGTTCTGAAGTTACGTGTACTTATATCACCTATAGCATTCTGATCAGTGGGCAGAGTAAGGCTACCTCACTCATCTTACCTCTTTGCCTCATCCCCCTCTCCAAAACTCTTTCTAGTTAATAGAGGAGGACAAGCTTCAAACAGCCTTCGACCTGAAGACTATACATACATAAGTGAAAATATCAAAATCGTAGATTTGCTTGCCCAATGTAAAACGTAGGGTTCATTTCATTGCTGCGAAATCTGGAGAAAATTTCCCTCGATAAGAACGTGTTTCTATTTCCGCTCTCATTCCTATTCAAAAATGCGATAAAAATGTTTGGGTCTCATATTTATTTCATGAATGTTTTCACTAAATCAGTCGCAGAAATTATTGAGCGAATCCATTTCTAGAAATGATCGAACGGATTCGAATTCCATCGACCGGCGGAAACTCGGTCTTCCTTTTCAGATTACCTTTCTTTCGCAACCGTTGACTTCACTTACAGCATATCGGGAAAACGCACGCCGAGATGAAGCCATTGTCCACCGAAAATGATCGATTTACCGTCTCCTACAGACGGCAGTTTTACTTCCCTCTGCAGAAGTCTTTTCCTTTAAATGAAATGCTTTCTGGCCTTTGTTTTTTGCCATTATTTCCGCTTCTTGGATCTTCATATTGGCCGGTTTGACGTCCGATAAGAGAAGAACAGAAGTTTTTCCGGGGTTATTTGTCGTCTCTTCCTCTCGTTAAACTCTGTCCACGTCGGTAGTTCGCTCAGACTGAGAAAGGAGCGACGTTACGATGGCCTGTCCGATTCCTAATCATTTTTCTGTTATAAGTCGTATTATTGGAGATTGAATTAGGCCCGTGGAAATCCCAATTCTCTTGCTAATACCGAGGCTATCCTTTCTGGAATGACTCGCGCGCTTGTTAGATTGATGGATTTTTTTCCCTTACACGTATCTCGAGGGAGTGCAAATTACGTTTACCCCGTCCGACTTCGAATGAAGACCGAACCGAAAAGAACCGTCAATTTTTGAAGGAATAAAAACCTGAACCGACAAGATTGGAATTGGTAATTGTAATTCGTAAATTTGATCCTAAACCTAAAACCGATATTTATTCCGTTCCGATCTTTGGTTCTAACCATTCACATTTTACTTTAATCGGAATAAGATTTATTGAACATGTATAGCTTCAATTTGAAACTTAATATTACAAAGTTTTATTCTATAATTAATATTATTTTATTTTAATTCAAAATGTTGGAAGTAATAAAAGATACTCTCGGAAGGATATCTTTTTACAATGGTCAAGAGCGAAAGGAGTAATGGTTAAATCAGAATTCAACCTCACAGGAAACCACCGGATTCAGCCAAACAGGAACTGAACCTATATTTTTTTTTCTTTGAACCGGAAGGAAAAATATTACGGTTCGATGCCCTTATAATTACTACAAATTAATATTTTACTAACAAGGAATAGGCTTTGGTGATTTTCCACGTGATGGCGTGCACCCAGGAAAAATAGACTCGAAAAAAGTTCAGCCAAAAGTGTACTTTTTTAAGTCGATTCTTCCTTGGGATAATATTTTACTGTAATCGAAGGATGATTTAGTAAACGTGTAACTTCGATTTGCAACGAACTATTACTAAGTTTTATTCTAAACTTTAATGCAATTCAATTTCCATTAAAAATTCTGGAAATAATAAAAAAAAAATTCTGTAGGATATATTTTTTCGCTGGTCAGGAAAGAAAAAATAAACGGTTTGAACCGGTTCGACGTTAGCAGGAGGAGCAAAGCCGGAATTGAACCGAATTATTTTTCTGTTGAACCGGAACGAAAAATGTTACGGTTCGGTGCCCTGTAAAAGACTCGCCGAGGACGGAGGATTTCAGTAAAGAATTCCGCGACACATAAAACCCACGAAACTGAAGATTTATGAGATACCGCGTCTTGTAAACAGTAATTTCGAAATGTAAATACGGAATGGCTAATCGCGGAGAATAAACATTAGAGCTTATCGACCGGAATATTTGAATAATTTATCCGGAGGATAAAAAACGCTCCTACTCCCGTTAAAATAAGAGAAACTCCTAGATTTTAGATAATTATTTATCGGGTCGTTTCATGTTCCCAGTATTTATTCGAGCGGACCGTATCGAGCTGAGTTATTAAACATAAGTTCCACAAGAGACGTAGTGCGGATAAACACCGTCATTTGGACGCATTCCGCTGTTGATTCCTCGATTAATAGTCTGTATGAGAATCAATCCGCGGCGCGCGCTGTTTTTTTAAACCGCGCGCGATGTCATATTAATACCGTCTCAACTGACACCTGCTTTCATACTCGCGATTCATGCGGGTTATAACTCGCCAAGTAAATAAACGCCCGTTTAATAATTAAAGAGGTTTCGCGTGGGCTTTTAAACGAGGCCGCGTTTAGCGAAACTATTTGATGTAGCAAATTTCTGGATTTCTGCCGGAATGGACTCCAATCCTCGTTATTCAACAGTCAAACTAAACTCGTTTTATTGATCTAATGAATTAAAATCGGGGCTGATTTAGGAGGGGAAACGCCCTTATGCGACAGTGTGGAATCGCAATAAGCTTACGGATCGGCATTCCGCGAAGGAACGAGATAATTATGGAGCCGATCTTTATCCGAAATTTTAATAACAACCGCCTTGATGTTCATTAACTTTTCTCCCCTACATTCCGATTCTATAGATGATATAGAAGGAGATTAAAAAGGCAGGCTTTCGAAGCGCTAAAAGATGGAATAGAGGGAGAGGTGGAAAATTAGAAGAAGAGAAAGGGAAATCGTAAGACTTTGGATGGAGTGAGAGGTGGGAATTGAATCGGATGAGAGAAATGTTGGGAGAAAGACGTCGGGGTTGAGAAAGGGGAAGGATACGGGGGCGGCGGAGTGAACGAGAGTAACCAATTATCGTTAATTATTAATTAAATTTTACGACGGAATTTACGTTGATTTGCTCTCCGCTTATACTGGATGCCGATGCTCCGCGACAATAACTCCGCGCGAAAAGGCGCCTTGATTACGTCAAAATAACCAATTGCGTTAAAAACACTTTTATTTCGTCGTTCCGCTCGAGGGAAAAGAAATGGAACGATCCTTTCTCGCTCGTAAAAATATTCCGATGGCGAATTCCTAATTGTAGCTCGAGGCGAAGCGAAAGGTTTGTTTTTTTTTTATTTCTCAAAGACACAAAAGGAAGCGCTTTGTCAATAAGGAGATAATCCCGCTCGCGACAGACAAAGGCGGCTAAAGTAACCTCTTTGAGATCAGCAGGGAAGAGCAAAGGATTCATTACTGGGAGCGATCTAATTTGGAAGATCTAGAATAATTCTCGCGAACGGGAGAATGAGCGATCAGAAGGAAAAGTGCGTTCTCGAGGAAGCGCTGTTTTGGAGGAGTAAATTTTAGTCGCGATGAGCACAGTTTCTTCTATAACAGGGTTACACGGATGTGTGGCCCGCTCATGGTTTTAAACCTACAACATTTCTGTCGTCTTCGAAATAAATTTCGGTCTCAGTCCTATTTGTAGATATTATTGCAGTGTCTTATGAAACCCTTCATGTCAGCCAAGCACGGCCCAAGAAATATTGGTATTCTTGGCAGGAATTCATGCAGGCTACAATTAGCACATGCTTGTGAAATATCCATTATATCTAATTAAAATATCTAATATAAATTATATCCAACTATCTGTTTATGTTTTTGAGAAAAAATTTTGTAGCCTTTAGAAATTGACCAAAGCATTATACATCAGGCACTCCATTACTATTGCTCAAATTATTCAACCTAACTATGCTCCAACATAACATTATAATATTAAAATTTAAGAAAATCTATTGCTTTATGGAATGCAAATATACCGTAACAACAGACAGCTATCATTTGTTGATAAACCCCTAGAAGAGTTAAGTGTGCTATATAATTGCTTTATCCAAGAAAAGATAATCCACGAAGGTTACCTCTCCTAATCAAACATTCGACGAACGCCTACCGTCTTTCCTCACAAACCACGGAACCCCTAGCAAATGTCCTTCTCTCTTATGTCGGACACCAGCGGTCGCCTATTGATGATTAGCGAACCACTGATGGTCTATAAGAAGCTTTTGGTGGTCACTGAAGAAACTGGGCATTATATGCAATTCTATGCTTTTATACGCTTTGATAGTATTCAAAGTTTTCTTCGTGTCATCCACTCAAGGTATATGAGGGAACACAATCACATTACAACAGTGATAGAATAATTATTTTTCATATATCTTAACCCTTTAAAAATTTGATGTCAATGGTTCGCGATCCGAAATCAGAATATTGAGTTTAAACGGCTCTAGAGGTTCGAATAGTTGGTTACCACTGCTTCATGCCATCGGTTTTTTGTTTTTCATTTTGCTTACTTCTTCATGCCCCTACCTCCAATTCTGTTCCTTCTTACGTAAAAACATTTAATATATTTATAGTTTGTGTTTCGTAAATGCTTATAGAGTAACAGAAAGGTATCACATCCTGAGAAACTGTAAGGAAGACCATGAATGTAATTATCGTTTTTTGATCAATATTCCGCTTCCTCCGTGTATATCTTAGCGTAGCAATGGGCAACCCATATGTATATCCACCTTATAAGGCGAATGACATGATTATAAGCGGCGAATTTCATCCAGGGAAGAATTGAATATAAATATCTTAAATAAACAACTTTACATACATACGCACAGCTCACAAATCTACACATCCAAAATTTTCTTCACCTGAATTCTAAGGAGCGCATGCTTTATTATTATTTTTTGGCGTTATTGCTGTTTGTATAGTGCATCTCAATAACGTAAATATTTAATAATTTATACCTGAGCTATGAAAGATTAGCCACCTCTGTGTTAGCTCACATTACTATCGATAAGCGTACTAGAAACTACAAACAATGTTCCTCAAAAATTTTTTCCTTCGATTTAAATTGCTTTCTATGTGTAGGTGATCGATTTTTCATCTGTTTGCACTCTTAGTTCAACAATTGAGTAGTCTTTTACACAAGGGTGCTTGAAGGAGTAAGCAATTTGCTTTAAAATTGTAACGCGAAAATCCTTCAAAATACACTCGCGAAATTTTTCTCGACTTCAATATAAATTTGTTGTCTGATCCAATGGGCGTTTACCAGCCGGATTGGCTAATATATTTTTGAATAAGCTTTCTGAACAGAAAGCTTGGCAAACTCCGTTGAAGACGTTAATACGATCGGTAGGTTCAAACGGACCTTTAACTGCAGCCATCTTCGGTCCGCTTAGGAAATTCATTTTGAAAGAGCTCATAGCTGCGTACAAAGGTTCGACTATCTTGGACGGCTCGACCTCCTCTCGACCTTCAAATGGTTGAGGGTCATTATGAGAATTGATAGCTGACAAGTAAGCGACATGCCACTTTCGGAGATAGACTAAACAGCGGGCTAAGTGAAGATGAAGCGCCTTTTTCCAAATGGTTTCATTGAAGGATACGTGCGTTGGGCCCAGGGATCTTCGCGAGCAAAAGATGCTCGTTGTTCGGATTTCAAAGAAGCGCACTCCGCTCTTCTCTTCTTTAAACTCCGTCTCTTTTGATGTTCCACCACTTTTAACGTTCCTTCGCGTAGATCGCTTGTTTCACAATCCCGTGCAAGCAACGATATCTCTTCCGATTCAAAGGCAGCCTTCTCTCTGTACCCTCTCCTAAATATTGGTCAATATTAGAGCGTTTTTTAATATCTTACGGTGAGCGCATCGAAAATTAATTCAACTGGAGATTGATCGGAGAAAGATGCGTTACTCGCGAAACTTCACAGAGTAAACGAGATGAAAAGCACTGAGTCTCCTTCTCTTCAGGTTGTTTGTGAAGTTTTTTTCCACTTTTTGCTCTCGTTCGGAAAGAAAAAACTCTGATCGATTGTTGTTACACTCGCTGGCGAAGAATACATCTCAGGATGTGGACTCTATTTCGTCCCTCCTTATTTTTTCTTCGAGTATTATTTCCGCTCGGGTTTGCGATTAATTGAATTCAGCCCTCCCCGTCATATTCCGCAATACGAAGGATAAAATAAATTTGAAGGATAGAAAACGTACTTTCCAGGGGTTTATAGAGGGAAATTAATAAATTTCCTTTCCTTGTTCTTTGAGTAGAAAACGGCTAAATATTATAAACATGCGCTGTTTATCCATCAAGCTCCTATAAACCACCAAGAAGCAATTTCCGTGTTCTCTTCTGCTCTAATACCTTTTTCCGGAATTTGAGACGTTAATATCGTAGCTTAAAGTCTCTAAGCTCCGTAAAAATGTGCGATTTTGCAGAGAGAGGGAAAGCTTTTTATCTTATCCTAAAAGCTCATTATATGGACAAAAATGGAATAAAATACGTTGAAGACTTCGGTAAGAAGGTTTCCGATTTGATTTCACCAAACATTATTTTGCCTAATGTAATCTTTTTATTTTATGCTGTTTAAGAGCTCCACTTCGATCTGAAGATTAAATTGACTTATTGTCTGCGTATTTATATATGTTGACCTATTTGTTTTCTCATGAACTTTATTTTATCAGAAAATCGTTTCCTTATAGTTTCTCTTATCTCTGAAAATCAGTGGAAGTTATAAAAAGGTGTGTTTTTCTCAGAAACTCATCGAATCCAACTTGTTTCATTCAGTTAAATGTCATTATCGAAACGATTATCATAAAATAATTAATTTCGATGCTTATAGACTTCTGTTCGATACGTTGCTTAAGTCATTCTGAAAGATATATTTATGTAATTAAATTGCAGTTGGAAAAGGTGACCCAGTTTGTATAAATACACATTTTCAAGGAGATGCTTTTTGCTAACTTTTATCATATTACCATTAAATGTATGGCAGATTCGCGAGTTAAGAATAAGGATAACTTGCCTTCTTCTGTTCACATTATCGGATCGAAATCCCAATATGCCCGTTTATATTTCCAGCGAATGTGTTTTCCAGCAAATTTTCAGGCTTGATGCACACCGTTTTGACTATTAAAAATTCACGTATCATGATGTGCTACGAAATAAAAATTCGGATGTAGTATCTTATATCACATACCTGGTAAAATAGAAATTCGGAGGTAGCTTCTTATATCGCATACCAGGGATAAATAGATCGAAAAAATTTCAGTAAACGTTAATGGAATATCATACATAAAATACAGAAGCAAACGCTTTAGAGGAATAAACAACGTAGTTTTCTAATCCCAATTTTCAGAAAACTTGCGAATGCGTATTGCTTCACTCCAAGTCATATAAATAATTTTCCTCTGATGCTCTTCATAAACTTTTTCATGTACTCCGATAGTTCATGTAGTCCCCTCTGATATTTTGCTCACGCTGATAAGAAATAATACTCATAGCCTCTGTAACTTCGGGATAAACCCAACTCTATCCAGTCATTCCCCAACCTTCACGATGAACTTACGTTTCATTCAAAGCAGTGTTCATAAAACAAAGCTTTTATTCACTAAAATACTACAACAATCTCCAGAAATAATAGGTAATTTTGAAACTGATGCTAACAAGCCTCTGCGAGCTATTGGCTTTGATAGCACTGCTCTAATTTAACGATTTTGTTTTATATACCCTTCCTATATAATTTCGCAAAAGTTATATTCTGAAGTTTATTAATGCGGCGTATCGTGTTTACCTCTTTCGCCTTGTAAATTTGCTAATATACTCTGCGTTGTGGGGATTAAAGGCTCCATTATCGTTTAATATTCCCCTCTGAACGTCGTAGTTAGCGCACAAGAATCCCTCCCGTAGGAATACCTAGCCTTTTCAAAGTCCCCGGAATTAGGAATTCGGATTACACTTCCAAATAAAACGCAGTATTTAGCTCCTAAATAAGGTGTCATAGATGTGGACTGCGGCGAGCCCCGCTGCTTTATCTACGCCCTAACTTGCTCGGATGCTAATTTGGTAAGTTAATGGAGAAATTATGAGGTGAACTTTCGAGGGGATAAACGCTGAAACTTGACGTATAAACAAGCATTTTTATTCGCAAAGACATAAAATCACGCCGAGCGAGCCCAATCTCTACGGCCCGTTTTAAATTGCAGGTGAACTAACTTTGTGCGCCGAGTTGGAATTCATTGTATTAGCAAATCGTGTTGTGGGTGCACTTCTCGGGAGTAAATAGGTCTTTTGAGGGATAAAAGAGGCTGAATAAGAATAAATTGGACTGCGGATGCGGGGCCATGAGACTAAATTTTGCTAGCGAAGTAATTATTGTAAGTTTGGTAGCGAGAAGCCAGGAAACGTTTTCGCTGAACTTCAAAAGTTCGCTACGATACTCGATTCACTCTTTTGGCTTAAAAATGCACAAGAAATACCGCACGGGGGGGAATTTAGGTCATGTTTTATAAGACATTATCCGGGTTAATCTTAGCTTAACTTTTTTTTTCACCCAAGTATTCATATAACTTTAAATTTGACTTTTTTTAATACGCGAATAGCGCAACTGTGAGAATTAGTTGAAATAAATATGAATATAAGAAGACTAGTTTTCCCGTGTGAACATTTCGTATAACCAAATTGAAAGAAGTTGAATCATACGCGGATGTAGATTTTTTAGGTTAGGAAAGTAGGTTGTTTAGGTTTTAGGTAGAGTTTGTGTATTCGTTTGTTGTGACTGGAGTGTTAGTAGAAATATATTCGGGTGAAGAAATACAATATTTGTGTCCTTTTCTATACACCTCGTTTGCATCGATAGTTATCGATATCTACAAATCCAGTAACGAAACTCATTGGCCAAATTAAAATTTTAACTCGATTTTTTTTTTAATGGAGCATTTTTCATTTGTTTGTTTGTTTTTAGCTGGAAACAGAAAAGCTTCTCTTTAAAATGGTGTACATATATGTTTTGATGGAGTGTGAAGGGAGAAAAGCGCTGGTCGCCGAAATATGTTATGTTTAGAAATAATATAAAAGGTTCTCGTGATAATCCTTATCATTTATGCTTTCGATCATCATAACTTAATCCATTGGTGTTGTGTCATGTGCCCCCTTCATGAATTTTAAGCATTGACAATTTCTCTGAGATCTGACAAGGAGTTCAGTCAAAATCAAATTGAGCAATATTTCCATGATCACTATACATCTGCTACATTTATCAACACAGAATGGAGATTCGAAAGTTAGTTGGAGATGAGTTCATAAGGAAGTAGTCTTAAGTCATCCCCAACCTTTCGCATGTATTGATTTCTTCCCCCTGATTTTATCCTTAGCAACCTAAACAAAAAAAATATTAAGGAAGCTCCAGGAATGTTACTTTCACCCTATACCTGGTCCTGAGTAATTTGTATTGCTATCAAACAGATGAGGCCATCACGTTCCTATTTATAGCGCCATTCATTTTGATGTCAGTTTGTGAAAGATCTCGCAAGAGTTTCCTACATCGAGCATGAAATGCAAGGGCATAGTAGAAATCTTCTATTTACATATCATTCCTAAAATACTGATATAAGGAGAAGTGCGAAAGAAACGAAGAAAACTCAACAAAAAATATAAAATACGATCTTTAGAGCAATCAACACAGATTCAGAATAATTTATAAATAGAAAAGTAAGTTAAAAAATGGATTTGCAGAGGTGTTGTAGCTATGCAAGCGATATGAAATCTGTTGTTATCGAGTTCAATAAGGTTTCAATAAAGGGAAGAGGATAAGAGAAATGTTTTTAAGAAATATGCAACGTGATCTGTATTAACAATGTTATCAAAATAAAAGAATTTTAATAAAACCAAGGTTATCAAGGTTATAGAATCAAAAAAGTCAAATAATTATTTCTGAAAAAATACAAAGAGGAATAACTTTTCTTTTAAGTTAACGGAAAAAAATGTTTATTGTTTTATTCACTATCAGATATTCACATACACTCGAGATTTATTGATCCTTTTTTATAATTTATACTTTGAAAAATTTGCAATCGCTGCCTTTTTAAAAGTTTTATATTGGATTAGATCGGGAAAATCAAACTATACGAAGCCTTTGGAGCCCAGCGAGTGGAGATAGAAAATATCCATCACACTTTTAACACCTATGCCTCAGAGCCGGATTTTCCCGCGACTAAAGCCACGGGAACAGCTAATATAGGTTACCATAATCGAACCGAGGGCTCAAGCTGAGGTTAATTTGGCTCAGAAAACATAGGCGTTGGTCTTTTCCAATCAGTCTGAATAATTGAGGGTATTAACGATAAAATAAGAACAGCCAAAAAAGAGAATTAGAGTGATTAGGATGGGTAGAAAAATTGCGTAAAGTAGAACATTTCTATGATAAGGATGTAGGGAGCTTTCTTTTCGAGATAAAAAGGGCCGTGGAAGTAAAATATGCTACCTCAGAATAGTAAAATATGAGTGGAATATACAGGCTATCTTAATATTACGCCATTTTGTGAAATCGGACACTTTTTCGAAACTCGAGAGTATCAATGTTTTTAGTGCTTAAAATGTGCTAATGTACTGAATTTTATTCTTACTTGCAAAGTTTTTCCGAAATGTGTATTTCACTTTTTCAGAACCCTCATATATTGAATAAAGAAGAATACGATCCTTTGTTGTGATAACCCATATCGGAAGAGTAAAATTGAATAAAGTGGGAGAAAATTTCAAAGAAGATTTAAAAACCTGGACCAACACAGTAGCAATTCATAAACCCGTGCATAAATTGAAAAGAACTGGATCCGTACATGACCAGATAAGAATTCACATCCATTTCGTTAGCTAAACAGCCATCTATTTCATATGCTGAGAATTCTGTGCGACGATAAAGACTTCCTCATCGCCAAATCACCATGTTCCTCTCTCCACCCTTGATTTAATCCAATTAACATAAAATTCAATTCAATATCAACACAATAATTAACAGTATTAACACAAGATTTAACTTTATAATATAACGATATTATTGCATATTAACACAATATCAACATGATACACAATAACACAATTTGTCATAATAATAACAAATGCTGTTATATAATATATATAACAGGCATTTTGTTTCACGTATTTTCCTCGAAAGTAATTGACATAAATAGGTTTGAAGTAGTTAAAGCTTAAATCTGTAATTCTTCTTCTTCTGTAATGTTCTTAACCTGTGCCCATTTTGAAACAACTTCATACTATCTCTCATCACTTTACATACTTGTTTATTTTTATCACTTACATATAATTCAAAAAGAAAATAGAACTTTGCAATGAGTTCTTGAAAATCTATATTGACTTTCAAACTCCATCCATTGGTAAAATTATCTTATTAAGAAAATATGCTATTTTTATGAAAGACGAGGAAATTGTTAAATCAATAGAGCATAGCGATAGCGCAGTCGAGAAAATAAATTTCGAAACCCTCGATGCATGTCAATAATTACAGCTGAGCCTAGGAAGAGGCGGAGTAAGGATATATTCTTGTGGCTTTCGGAACGAATGCATGTCTCAGATAAGATAAAATATACTAACTTAAAAGGAAACGATGACGTGATGAATAACAGAGGTCAAGTAAACAGAACTCCTTGGAGACATCTGGGGATAGGTTATGAGCAAAGGAAGATAAAATCGAGTCAATGGAAATCGTGAGACTAATGGATGGAAGTGGAATATATAAATGAAATTGCACTCGGAAGAGAATTACTCGGATGGCCTAAATGGCTTGAAGAGGCGAACATGGACGATCAATCTGCATATGCCTCAGTGACCTGATGAAAATCGAAATTTAATTCACAGAGTGCGCTGCTATGAAGATATGTCTTACATCGTTTCGCTATTGAAAGATATCTTCGAGGAAACCTTTTCCGTTTTTTGCATAATTTGATTTTTAAAGCGTTTTTACAATCGATACTCTGAGGCAATTTACGAATTATGGTGTCTCTCAAGGCTGAAAATGCAGTTTCTTCAAGGAAATATTCAAAAACTTATACTAGCCGATTAAATTTACAATATGATTTTAAATTAATTAGGTAAGAGAATATGCGATTTATGTAACATACGATTACATATATGCATTAAATAATGTTTTTTAAGGTTAGTATCACAATAAACAGCATCAATTGAAAACAAAAATTTACTTCGTGGATAAAATATGGAACCTGATACCAGCATTAAAATAGATGTAAAAATAGTTATGGAAAATAAGCAGTTGCAACAAGTATGCTAATTTAACCAAAGATAAATGAAATATTATATTGATTATAGATAGTAGCGGATAACCTCATTACAATTTCGGTGACAAACCGAAGAGAGTACGACGATATACTTGCTTTCGATGCTCATAAATTTATATCTTAAGGTCGAGGAATTATTATGATGTCATTAAAATAATTTTCTACTTTGAGCTTCCCTCAGTTTAAGTTAAAAACGATCTATTTCAATACCTGGTTGCTTTATCACATCTATGTGAAACACTCATGGATTAGGCCTTCACTTTATGGAATTCCATAACAGAATAGTTACAAGAATAATTTATTTATACAATTTATAGGAAATATACTAATGTGACCAAGGTTTCTTTTCTTAGGCCTGATGACGATACTAGACATCGAAACTCTGGTCGAATTCGTTAAGTTACAGCTATTTCCACTTCGAGTATTGATTCACGTTTCAAGAAATTCGTTTACAGCTATTCTCGATCATCCTGAATGCATTTCTCAGTTGTCAGATTTTATGTGGGATGATTCGGAATGTGCATACGAGAAATTCGAAAGATTTTTCACTCTTCAAAAACCAATACATGACTGATAATGACGCCTTTGACGTTAATGACGCTATTCCAAGAAATCCCACCTCTACAAGAGCTTTTCCGGCAGTTCAACGTCAATTTTAGAATTGAAAGAGCTCACGAAAATATCGTCGCTCGAGAATCACACCAGGCCATGCAAAGAAACTAATTGAGCCTCACGAATTTTTCGGTTCCATTAAAATTCACGTTTTCAATTCGAGCCGCAATCTCGGTGTGCATTCCCTCCTCTTCGGAGGAGGTAAATAGGCGCGTGTTCAGAAACAGAATTCACGCATGCGATCCAGTTAGAGGTGCAATTCGCGATGCAGCGGCGCATGCGTTCCGGGGAAAAAATCGATCGTTACATTTATCTTCTGCAAATCGACAAGGACGCACTATTGGGAAATGGAAAAATGAATAATTAGTTGGAGTTTCTACCATCCAGGGGTGCTGCTCTCTCTCTCTCTGTACGCCAGTAGGTCAATACGTGCCATCATTCATCGCCGGTTTCCTCGGAACGCTTCTTTGGTAACCGAATTCCGTCTCCGAGGCATTAATCTTCGCACCATCGCATTACCACATCTAACTTATATTCATTTGGAACTCCATTGAAGGAGGTTGAAAAAATCTCGGGGGTTTAAATCCCTTAAAATACCAAAGCTACTATGCGGAGGGAAAAAGGCCTTTTTACGCGGCGTCGGAATTTCACTCCAATTAAGCCAAACAAGGACTTATATTACTTTCCAACGGATTGCAGCGGAACGTGAACGGGGATACGAATAAAATCTTGTTCGCGGAGCAAGAAAACGGAGGGCCTAATTGCGAGTTACTACTCCCCAGATCCTTCCTTTTTTTCCTTCCATTTCTTCGAGCGTTACGATTAAAAGTTGGAAGTACTCATAATCCCTTTTGCGCTCGCGACGGCTTAATCAGCCCCGCGTTTAAAATTTAACGCATGCAAATGCTCCGTCGATGTAATCGTTTACCCTCGCAAGGAGTGGCATCATCAAATATTACCTCGCCTCTCTAAGGTTTCTTCGTTTGTCCCTCCTGAGGAGAAGATGCCCTCGAAATCGGTTTATACGTTTCGTCTGCTGACGTATTCGGAGGGACGGCTGCTTTTTTGTCTCCTCACTTAAAAATAATCCGGAACGGAATGCGTTGAGCGAAAGGGCTGCGCGTTGACGTGTCTAATCTCATGGATAAGTTGGTGAACTATGACGAGAACGCCTCTTCTACTGGAATGGGTTAAGGTTGGGAGATGAGACGTCGGATTACGCAGTAAATTACGATTATGGGAAACGAATGGAAATGAAAGGGGATGATCAGCTTGTCGATGCGATGTAACGCGAAGAAACTCATTATCATAACTTTCCCCGGCGCAAACCACAGTGCCCATGCTAAGGAACTCGGTAAGTGTTCGATGTAAATAACGGATTATTTTTAGATTGTTTTTCGGTGCGAGGAGCCGAGTATATATTTTGCAGTTCCCTTCTCGAAGATGTGTCTACGCCAGGATAAACTTTTTCTGGTGCAAAACGCTACTTTAATCATGACTGACTTTTCTAGTTCAAACCACCTCCAGAAGATATTTCTCTGACGTACGTTCCAATAAGTAAGCAAAAAACATATTCTTGCTTCTGTAGATTGATTGTTACCTTCACATAACTCACATTGATCTCGATGTACAGCGGAACTGCCGTTGACGAATATAATTCTTTCCTAAAGCCTGAATTATTCGTACACCGAGACAGTTCTTGTCATATGCCTCAATGTAAAATAGATCATTCCGCTTCTGGACTCCAAATAATTGCTTTTTAGGCTTACAAAATAAAAATTGAGTTCACGTTTTTTTCCACATTGATAACCCGTACTTCTGGCCAATGCCCCTCTTCTAATGACATATAAAGTATTAGAACCCCTATCGCGCGTCGAATCATAGGAACTTGATAAATCTCTATGTGGATGATTATTTCAACGAATAAGGGGAAATACAACCGACGTTGCCGACAATCCTTGTTGTCGACGTTTTTGCGTCACAATCTTCCTCAGTTTCATTCTCAACGAAAAATTAAGAATTCGAAGCCATAAGATGTGCTTACATTTTATCTCAGTCGATGGTTCTCTTCCTTTGAAATGCTTTGCTGCATAATATACAGGTCAATAACTCTTTGGTGAGGCAGCTAATTACTTCGGATAAATTAAATACAAAGAAATGAGATCCGAAGATAATATCCCGTCGAGGACTCCGAGCAAATTCTTTCGTTTCCTCGTCAGCGGAAAAAATGCAGAATACTCAGTTTTTGCTCACCGAACTTTTTCTGTATTCTTGTAGACCGTTTAAGATGCATTACTGGCGCAAATATTAGAGAAATAATCTATCATTTGCACAATAATACAGTGGTACTTTAGTCAACTACAGCCGTAGTTAACGACGTATTTACTTGGTTAACGATGAGGGACTGCAATCAAAATATGTATTGGGTAACGACCCAAGTTTTTGTTTACTACATCTTATCGATTGACAGAAATGTCAATAATACTTTCAAAAAGAAATTTCAATGAGTTTCATTTGCATATTTGACACGTGCTATGCTGTAGAGAGTGGCCAGAAGAAATGAATCGATAAATTTATTTACAGGAACTCGCGCTTTGGATAACCACGATTTTGGTTAACGATGTACCTCCATGTAAATGTTTTCTGCCCATATTTGTGGACATTCATACATCATATCATGTATCTATGTATATCTATATTCATAGATCTTAGAGCTAGCGAACCCGGATTCGCACGCGAGATCCGCCTATCCGAAATATTAAGAGTATCTTTTTATTCTCGATTCGCTACAAAGTATCTCCTCTACCGGAAGTCACAAAATCTATAAGAGGCGACACTCGATTCCGTGCCCAAGGCGGCATTCTAGCGAATGGAACCTTTTTTTATTCCGTGTTTACACCGCGCTCGCTCCAGAAAAACCTCGTCGCTAACTCACTTTGGTGCGAAATTTTCCGCCACTTCTGACAGGAACTGACGCGAAATTGCTCTCGTTTGGGAAGCCTTTCAGTGATTATCCTTCTGAAGGCTTTCCTGCATTTACAAGCGTGTCAACAAAACAGGATTACAACGCCCCGTTTATATTCGAATTATTCATACATCGCACGTTCAGGGATTCCCCTTTAAGAAAAATAGGGCAAAAATCAATGCGGATTTTTTTTCTCTCCCTCCCCAAAAGTCGACATTTTTCTGGGTGAGAGGCTCTCTTTCGTATTTAAATCATCCTTGGCACTGAGTCGGATGCCTTTAAACGCTCCTAACGACGCGGACTAAATGTTTAACCAATGAATCATGTCCTTTCTTCCGATGCTAAATGGAAATTTAAAAGTTACCCGAATTTTTCCGTTGGCTGCTCTTTTACCAGATTCTCGGTGGATGAACGAAATTTCAAAAAAATATTTTGGCTCCATTCAAAATCCGTCCCGTTCGTCCGATTCAAGATAATGCAACGCATCTCGTTATCGAATTACTCTGATTAGTGAAAATAGTTTAAAACAAGTCTTTCATTGTCTTTATGATTCTATTCCTTAATATCATTCCATCATATCAACCCTGACGGAAGAAACTCGGTATAAAAGACTATTAATATTATTTTTTATAGTACTTCGAGAGCCAAAGTCATTTCGCTTATATTCATATATCTCCACCGAGAATCGAACCCGGGACAGCTTTTTCCCAAATTGAACAAGTTGTCTACTTGGCTATCCGAGAATTTCAGCACCGTTTTGGATTGTGGTATTTATTTCTGTGCGTTTTTCACTTTTAGTCTCTATATATACAATAGTGCATTGATAATGAATACTTCTTAACTTTAGCTACTCGAAATTTAGATTTACAGTAGTCCTTCTTAAACCGCAGTGGTTATAGCTCAGGAAACAGCAAGCTTTTGGTAAAAGCAATTATATATACAGGAAAGAAGAGAATAAATATTGATATCAAGTGCTTTATATTGCGACAATAATGTTATTTTACGAGATTATGATTTCTGAGGATGCTGAAAGATCTTAACGTTTCTATGATGTTATTCATTGGTTTGTGATAACAATATGCATATGTGCTTTAATGAAACAAAATTATGCAACGATGCTTATTTCTCAGGATATCATACTACAAGTAAAATATTCGATTTTGTTCACCCGGAACCCGCGGTTAGTAAAGAATTTCTCTAATTTTGATTTATGATGCTTCTTTAATGATGTTTTTTCTGTATGATGTTTCTTTAGTTTCAAGGTAACATGTTTAAGTGAATCAGTAACTTCAAATGAAATCACCTCTCATTTTCGTTTCTGCGAATGAATAAAGTACATCACAGAAATGCTAAAATAAGAGAGAAAGAAAAGGATAAGAAGGCTTAGCATGAATGAATTGATGATTGGTGAATCACTAGAAGAGATAAGAAAAGAGAATTATGGTTTAAGGTATGGCTTCTAAGCGGTCGGTTTTATGAATATGGCTTCCGTCCTGCTTCTTCATAATTTTTATCTCCTTTTCCCAATAACAGCGAAATACTCGACTCATATCCATATGTATTCCTTACGTGAATTCGACTATGATTTCGAAATTGTATTGTATCTCTTACGGATTGCGTTATTGGAGGACTTGTGGAACGGAATGCACAATCTCCCCTTTGTGTGATTATTATGTATGTACTTTGTGCAGACTAACAGAAAATGTATTACGTCCAATGTAGAAAATGGAATTCTTAATCTATCACCACTTAGATAATTAAATAGAGGTTTAGAAGAACTAAATAATCACACTAAAGTGGGTCTCTAATGGTTGCGTAACCCAGATATCCACTCGTAATTTTTTTATTATAATTTTAGTTATTTTTATTATTACTTAAGTTTGGCATAGTGATATAACAAACGTGATTAAACAAAAAGTATTTTAGATTTAGACGTAGTAGTTTCTTGTGATAGGTTGATATTATTGGAAAATTTTTTAACTTTGTTTTGTAAAATAAAAGCGTTATAATGGACAATGTGACCAGATATCATGTAGCTAAGCAAAGAAACGAAGAAAAATATATACAAGTAACTGCATTTATGAGATATCTGGTGTGTATGCACTTAGAGTGGGTGCCATGGGAATGCTGAATAATTTAAGTCTTGCTGTAGTAGTTATATGTGTGCCAATATTGTATAATAATACCGTGATGTAATTCCTAATTGTTGTCCAGCTGAAGTTTTAAAATATAAGGGATTGTGGAGGGTATTTGTGTTGTAAATGTTAATAGTAAATTTACTTAGCTGTAGCTACCACCTGACAATAGTCACAATGAAGAATATAAATAAATATACTGCAATAGTATTATATAAGATTATATTCTTTTACTTTATTGATTTTTCGTAATAAATACATATATTTAAGTATTTCCACTGTATATACCATCATGACTAATATATAAGGTTTGCACCTAAAGCAGGCTAAAATTAAAGCACTCTTTGAAGGATTATTGCATACATCTACTTAAGCGAAGCAATGTAAATATGTCTGGTAGTCCTTTAGCTGGAAATAGCCGTTGCCGACCTCGATGTTTTAGAGACGTAATCTCTTTGTCATGCTTTTCTGGTATTTTCCCAAGGAGCAATCCATTCTTTGAGTGAGATGCATTCCCTTTGAGAGCTGCAGACGGAGGTTAAGAAAAGCACGGCCGTAAAAGGATTACTGCCGCCCCCTTTCCGCTCCTCTCCGAAATTGGTCATTGACGTTTCCATGGGAAGCAGGGAAATCTGCGGATCCCGGGCTACGGTTGAAAATTTAAAATGGTTCCTTCGTAGAATGATCAAACTATAACCTCGCCTCTGTGCATATCTCACGCGTTTCATACACCTTGCAGAATCTAATCAAAATTACGATGAATGAAAAACGTCGAAAATTATATGGTTCGTCCCCGGCATTATCCATTTAAAGGAACCCACACTTTAGTTGAATAGTAAAATTGTTTTAGAAATAATTTGAACTATATGCAGGTCAGAATTAGATGCCTGCAGGCTAGCAGGTTGATCACGATCGATCGTTCGCGGATTATCATTTCGGTGATTCAAAACTTCCTAATTTTCATTACTTTCAGTGTTTAACATCATCATACACGTATGTAATATCTACTCGATCCGTTGTTAGAATTGACATGCAATCATGCAATACATCTAAAGTACGATCATCGGTAAATCTTATCACAGTAAATTCCGTATTTTTTCCAACTAAAAATCTCTTGTCATTAATAACTATTTTACTAATATTATCCACTATTAATATCTTAAGATTTCTGAAAGGATGACCTCATAATCAATGAGTCCTAATATTATTTACAATGGTAAATGTCCATAGTATGAAATAGTATACGTAACCTTTCTTGTAAATGACCTAAAGCAGTGTGTATGGAGGCTAATTAAAGTGTGTAGCGCTTTGACCTTTGAAGAAAGCGGTCTTGAGTTCGATTTTCGGTGGGGGCCTAAATGTGCGATACGACTTCAGCTGAAGAATCACTTAACTCGAGAATATTATTACACTTAAATATTATTATTACTACTCTGTCTATGTCAATTTAAGTCAAACTATGAGCATCGAAGTAGATTTCAGCTGGAGATTTACCGTATGCATAAAGCACCAAAAACTATGGGCAGATTGAAATACTTTTAAAGGCGGTTTTATTGCCTAAGGTTATATTTCCAAAAGAGGTTGATAATAAAAATGATAGATTGTATTCGATTCTCTACCTGCACTGTTACTAAATTATTTCAATTACTCTCATACTCTTTCTCATTCAGGTGATTAAAATATTCATAAAATAAATAGCGATAGTAAATAAAATTAATTTGGAATCGTAGAATATCTTCTCATTCGCTATTCTAAGGGACACCTAGGCGAGAAAACTCGCCCATGGCGATACCTCAATTGCAAGGAAGATTCGTAAAAGTGAGTGGACATAAGAGTCATCCAATAGCATTATGATTCTCTGTATTACGTCCTAGAATTGAGTGACGTGTCGGATGGTTTGCCCCGCGCTTCAACGATTCCATCTCCGTGAAAAATACATAACCCCCTTGACCTTCAAAGCCTTGCCTCCAGGTCCACTCGTGCTATACTGGTGTACTCAACGATTCTCGACCTTGTTTCAATTTTTATCTTAGAAAAGTCTTAAATTCGGTCGAATCGCTTCTAATTATAAACCAGCTCCACTCGCGTCATCTCACGGCGGCCATAACTTGAACAGAGATGTAAATTAAATACCACCTTAAAATACAATTCCACGGTTGCTTAAAGTTTCATCGCCAGATTCTGGTATCAAATTTCTTGAATGCGTCGAATTACTCCATTTCCTTTGAACAGAACTGAGCCGACCGTGACGACCCACATAACCAAGCCATCATCCCCCATGGATCATTATCATCCACTTAAATTACGGCGATAGGCATTGCATTAGGCGGGCTATGTGTCGCTTAATAAAGTAAATACCCTTAATGAATGTTTCACTCCTTTGCTTCGCGCGGTAAATTAGAAAATGACTCAGTAAAAAATTCAGTGAGCGCTCCGTGTAATGAAGATGGGCTCACGTATTTTTACAATGAATAATGCCGTATTACTCAGGGCTCAACTATGTGCGTGTGAATTTTACAGCCCCAATGAATTGAAAATTAATGTTGTAGTAGGCTGAAAACATTGATCTATTCAATAAATTTTCATATCACTCAAAAATAAATCATTTTTGTGACAGCTAATGAAGATAATAAATTTTTAACAATAGTAGAAGTGCAATTTGCTTTTATCCTCGTTATTTCCACAGAAATATAGTGCAGCATTTCTAATAAAGATTCATAGACATCGATAATTCAGCTAACATGATTTGTAGAAAATTGAATTCAATTCCTTGTTTTTACTCTAAATAAAGAGGTTTTTACTATAAGATAAATGTTTTTTTACTTCCAAGAATAAAATATAAGGTGTATTAGTTTAGTACCGTTAAGTGGTAGTTTTATCATAAATTTATAGTAATTAATAAACTTAAAAAGGCAACATATACCACTTATCCGTAAGCTGCCTGGCATTATAGCCTGTTACATTGGATAAGCTTGTATTGATCGCAAATATTTTACAACAAAAACAATAAACATGGGTGCACCCCATATATTATGCCGTGCTTATGGGTATTTCACCCATAAGCACGGCTTATGGGTGAAATATAGCTTATAATACTAACACTAACAGTAATACCTATGTTAAGTTTTAATGCTAATATAAAATGAATATCTCTGGTAAAGAAAATATATTCTTATTAAAGATAAGTTTTAAGTAGTCCTATTTTGTTATATATCTTTCGTGGGAGAGAAATTTCATTTTTTATTCTTCATGAAAATTTTCTATTAGAATCTTTACTTAGTATGACCATTAATTCTACTGAATTCTTTGTAGTTTTTATTACCATTTATTCAGTACCTCCTTATACAGTTTTCATACCTACTTATTCTTGCTCGTTCATTTTAAACGATATATTGAAAAATTTTTATTCTTCGTTTGTATTTAACTGTCATATTTTTCCTGAAGCTTGAATTAATCGTTATATAGCCCCTCACATGATCGAGCGTAGTGAAGTTCCATGTTGTTCTGTGGTCCCTCATATCAGAGTAACTGAACGTCCAACTTTACATTGGCCATCCGTGCCCTTTGACAATGCTACTCTCATGCGTCTCTCTTCGGGTCATATATCAGATACTAGCCAAAAATCCTTCTTTAGGCATTCGAAATAGCTGTACTGTATGGCAGATATTGTAAGTACACATTGCTGTGAATTGCTGCTTAAATTTTACGCTCAGATTTCATGTACGTACATCTTATAGCGTGAGAATATGAAATGAGTATGCGAATTGTATCTTATAGGGTTACGCGTGAATCTTTCCTCGGCTTCGTCAAATGTGACCAGATGATTAAGAATTATGAATAATATAGTCCACGAAGAGTACAGTTTAATGAAAAAGAAATACTTCAATTTAAATCCAAGCAAATTAGTCTAAATTCTATTCGTAGTGATACTCCAATGTTACGCGATTGGTGAGACTGACGAAAATCGCGTATGCCGAATTCGCGTGAGTCAGGGTACAAATTCGCAAATATAAACATCCAATTTTGGATCAAGGATCAAAGGCAAAAGCACAATTTTAGAAGAAAGTTGTTGTATATTATAATATATATTATATGAAAAATATTGTAGTTCTTCGTACATATAAGAACACAATTTTTGAAGAAAATTGTTGTATATTATAACATATATTATATGCAGAAAATTGTAGTTCATCATACATAATAATACCAAATGCTTAAAAGGTTTTTAGTTACGTAAAACGATTGCTTCGTAAAAATCTAGAAAGCTAGCCTAAGCACACTATATCTTATTTTTTGCATGCAGAATTTTTTCGTAGCAAGGTAGTCATTTTTCATTCCTTGCCATGTTGCTGTAATGTTTCCTTCATTAACCAGAGAGCTTCATGCGATTGAGGTGCAACACGGGAGAGGAAAATCAAGAACCGCGTAACTCCAAATTCGCGTAATTTGGTGTATCGGCGTACGAAGGATTTTCATCCAATTCCACCCGCATATTTTAAATTCCACTCTCCTAAGAGACTATACTAGCACAATAAATCATCGCCTATAATGTTTCGAACCTGTATGGAATGAAGATAACCATATGTTGCCGAGATAACAGGAATTACTGATAAAAATACTCTGACAATGATGAATCGCCTGGCCCAGTTTCTTGTGCGACGCACACATGGTCCATCGCCGCCTGTATTTACGATTATCTCCTCTTCCGGTGACAGAAATTCGTGCTCCCAACTTTGAAGTGCGTCCCTCCGCCGGAACACGCGTCACTGTGTTACGTTTCAGAGACGAATGTAAAATTTGTGAGAACTAATTAAGCTGAGCGTGCATTTCCGCACATAAAATCCTTTTACGACCTCTTCCCATGCCTGGAAAATATCGCCGTAAAAACCGAATACCATCATAATATCGCCGATTTTATGGGCCAAATGTGGCCGTGGCAGAATCCTTTTTAATTCGACGGAACTCCAGTACTACTGGTTAACCTCAGTTGCTGAACTTTCACCTCGCAAGCAGTACTAATGAACACCGACTCTTTCCGTTCTCTCGTCTTTAAATAAAGCGATCGATAAGAGCAATTTGTCACAAAAATCGATGAATTCATATCCTTTTCC
Organism: Pachydiplax longipennis; assembly: GCA_036926295.1. Lineage (NCBI taxonomy): Eukaryota > Metazoa > Arthropoda > Insecta > Odonata > Libellulidae > Pachydiplax > Pachydiplax longipennis. Next base: position 43,730,109 of record JAVFKF010000015.1, read on the forward strand.
GGGGAATTCTCGTGGTGGCGTTTGATGTCCAATTTTTTTTTCTCTCGTCAGGAATATCTGAAAAGAGCACGATGTTTAGAATATTTAGGGGTAAAAATGATCGACAATTACTTCGAGAAAAAGTAGGAATGTTACTAAAAATTATATTTCTCGCTTATTACTTTACATTAGAATTAACATTTCTTTTACAAGAAAGAATTCTATAGTTTTATATCCCGTTCTATTAATGATCCAATGCTTCATCGTAGCTAACATCTTTAATAAGTGAGTGTAATATAATCTATCATCGTAGGCCGGAATTCGTGGAACGACATTATAAAATGTAAAGATTAACTTGAGTCTTTTCCGCACGGCGTCATTAAATACAAAGACGACCGGTTTCAGCTATTTTGCCGAATGTAATTTACAATAAACAACAAGCACTTGTATACAGTTGGTTGAAATTTCGAAGAAAAGGTGAGGATAGGAGAAGGGTTCAAGAAAAAAATCTTATTGGCTAGAATTTTAGCAGACGTTATTTCAATAGCCTCAAAGGCATTCAGCTTCTTCCCCTTAGATAGCCTACGCTTTGATTAAAGGGAGATAAGAAGTTTTGCCGAAAAGGGACTGTGAATGTAATATAAGAAGCGATACTCTCAAAATGTAAAATATATAAATAATGATTTATTTGCTCTCCGATCATCATTATCTAATTAATCGTTCAAACCAAAATATGTTGAGTGAAGATCGCGTTGGAAAAATCATTCGGCAAAACTTTAGCCCAAAATTCGCTAGTTTTATTCAGGCATCTAATTAATTTCCCTATTTTTCTTTTTAAATCATCATGACAATCTTGCCGGGCGAAATATTAGAAAGATTTATGCTTGAGGAAAGAACACGAATCTCAAGAGCAATTGCTAGTATGAGTTAAGATACTGTCGTGAAAGCACCTGCCTAGATGCTGGAAAAAATGTATCTTTTTATTATCTCATTAAATACGTAAATAAAATAATAAAAAGTATTATTTTATACAACGAAAAATCCATATAATAGAATAAAGAGTGGCGTTGTACTTATATCACAAAAATAATTATTCTTTGCTGGAAAGTATATCGCCTCTCTTCATTCTACATGATGGGTTTCACAAACAGCCTATAACTGTGAATGTCATAGAAAATGCATAGTTAAGCTAAAAACCCTCCATAGGCGTCAATTAGCTCTTTTAGTTCGTTTTCCGCTTTTTAGGATATATCTTAAGGGGGGTCGCCCACCCCAATCGGTCGCATCTGTCAGAGGGCTGGATTGAAGCTTCCGAAGAATCCAAGACGATAAAAGGGCAGTCATACGAGGGGGATTCAATTACCGTGAACGCGCGAAGTATTCTATTCAGTCATACCTCAGGGGGCATCATCAAATATTGGCGCGCGACCCCCGCATTTCAATGATTCCAGCGAAGGAGAAAAGTCCGGCCGCGGATCAAGCCGCAATAAGGGATCGCAATGCGTGCTCCGGCGGCCATCAATACCCCAATCAAGCGAACAAAATTATAGAGCCGTCCGATCTTGGAGGCGATCGTCACTAATTGGGACGAACCATTATTAGATCGATTTAAAAGAGGCGGCGTAAAATTGAAGAGACCCTCTTCGGCCGCCTAATAACCAATAATCAAAGTTCGCCACCGCAGGCGGAAGGGTGCTAATTCAATCAAAACTCGCGAAGTCTACCGAGCGGCGCGATCATTTGGCCGCAATCAAAGGACGAAGCCTCCTCATTTTTTTTCACTTTGTGAAATGGAGATCTTCGCCGATAGAAAACCGTTCGGGAAGAAAAATTTTCCTGTTCTGTGGCGAGGAGTCGTGTGCCTTATTTTGAGTCCGTTTTTCGGCCCCTTGGCGGCAGAGCGCGTGCGTGGACCGGGAGGGGAAGAGGACGCGGACCGGGAGAGAGAGGCGTCCCTCCCCCGCTGAGCGGTAGCAGAGGAGCCCGAAAAAGGAACCCGGCGAAGCAGCTGACGAGCACTCGCGCATCTAAACCCGGCACCAAAGGCTCCGAGATCCACGCGTGGCGCTAACGGATCTACGCTCTAGGAACCGCGCACCACCGTGTATTCCTCGAGAGAAATGAGAGGGCATTCTATCGAGCAGGGAAGCAAATGGAAGAAACGCTCATGAATTCGATCTCTCAACCCCGAAAAGAGGCGAGGGAGACGCTGAGGGGAGGGTAGGGGAGGAGCGAGAGGGGGGGCGCGGAGGTGAGCAAGGGGCGGGAAGAGCCTCCCCGTTCTCATCAGTCGAGACCGCCGTAAGCTGCCGTGCAGACGCAAGGAGAGAGTGTCAGCCGGCGGTGCAATCACTTCCGAGCGCCCCAGTGCCTCTTCTTTGACGGGCGGGACTTTAGATGGGGGCCAGACGAGCCGCCCGTCTCTACCCGCCCCCAAATGGTGCGATATTCCGTCGGTGGTGGCGTCTCCGACGGCGGGTGAGGACTGCGGTGCCGAGTGGTGCAGAAGATCCGGAGGCGTAAATGAGTTGACGCGCGCATCGTCGCGACAATCGTTAAGGGACGGTGTGACGTTCGTATTTTTCCCCGGTGGCCGATTAGCGTGCCCTCTCTCGAGGGGTTTTTTTATTTTTCTGCCCCTTCTCGTGTGACCGTGGGGGTGGTGCCTCACAGCCCCCGCTTGGGACCACCTTATTTTCACGCCTCACTGTCGCTTTTCTAAACTGGGAAGAGAAACAGTAGGGGAATTGCTGCGTGTTCTTAAGGAGTGTGTGAGTGTGGACTCGGGTCTTTGTTGTTGTTGACCCTCGGAGCTGATTCCGGAGCGGCGGCGGCGGCACGCTGAGGAAGAGCGCAGCGACTCCACCTGTCGACCGAGGTAAGGGAACTGCCGGAGGAGAAGGTGCGGAGGGGAGATTTGGGGGAGTGGGGGGGCGGTGGAGGAAGGGAGTTGGGGAGGCGCGGATCCCACGGGTCAATACATGGGGCGGCCGCCTCCTTCCCGAGCGAGTCCAAAGCGAACGCCTTGCTCTGGGCCCCCTCTCTTTAACTCACTCTTCCTCCCCTTTTCGGGGTCCCCGAGGAGTCGCTCTTCGTGTCGATATGCTCCATCCGAATGGGACACCACCGTCCTTGGGGAGTGCTCTGGGGCGAATTCGATTGATTCCCGCCGGACTACGAGTAAAAAAGGGGGGATGATGGGAAGGGACGTCCACCCTCGGGCACCCGCGCTGCTCCCCCTGACTTCCTCCAAGAACCCCTTTCGCCAACCCCTCGACACTAAGCTCCCACCGAGGAAACCCTCATTCCTCCGCACAGATTGCGGTCCATGCGTCACGTTCACGTGCGATTTGAGGGGAGTCGTCTCGCCAATTTGTTGTTATTAGGCACGACCTCGAGGCGCTGGACGACTCGCCCGCCAGTAAACAATGACCTCCGTGCGGAGATGAATTTTTGAGGCCGAGCGTTGCTACCTCGCGGTTATTTCGCGTCGGTGACCCATTTTGGCGAAATCCGCCAAACCGCCTTCGGGTCGCGTAGTTGCCGTTTTGCTAGTCGAAACGGGGAATTCAATTTGGGAATTAGTTTGCCCGAATCTCGTATCAATCGCCATTCCTTTGTCGATGGAAGAAAGCTAATAAAAGCGGCTGTGTCATCATCGGAACAATCGGCAGTGACGTAGCGAACCCTGGCTGCAACGTTAAACCGACTGCCTCGATAGAAATTGAATAGTAGCGTATGAATAGGATCTAGGTATCGCAGGCTGTAAAAATTCTGCAAGTCCCCCGATTCACGCGGTCGGAGATAATCCCGGGAGTTATTTTTCCGTACAAATCCTCCCTTTTCACGGGCTCGGCCGCTCGAAAAACCAAATCGCCGTAAAGAAATTGTTGACCTAATGTGATCAATGGCCGTCAAAGCGAATATTGAATTCCTGTCCGCGTTCAAACAATTTCTCGAGGGGGCATTAAGCTAGATTATGTTTGCGCAGCGTTGACGAGGGGAAAGAAAAAACGCCTCTTCATCGTTTATAATGCGCAACCCTTTCGATTTGATTGGAGCAAGTTCGGTGTGCTGCAGTACGTGTGTGTGCGAGTCTAAGCCACCCCCGTAAGCTTCTTCTTCCCTTGTCTCGTTTATGCATTCAATGAAAAAATGAGCACTTCCCTCCGCCCCTCTTCCTCTTCTTTATCGTCTTAGACTTTTATCCTGTCCTTCGCTCCTTTGTTGAGTTTTAGGCTCGAGCTAAAGCTCCTGGATGTCTCCCTCGATGGCAAATTGCAGCTGAATGCCTTCGCCAAGGGTCCTCCAACGTGCTCTAATGTGCGCAACTCATTTGGGGCACCATCCGTAAATCACTTCTTCACTCTGGAAGATTGGTTATTGACGCAAAAAAGTAGGGACGGGAAAACGGTGCTCTCAAACTCTCAAAGAGCGGTTGTTAACCTTTTAAGGACTGCTCGTTTGTTCGCTCTGAGCTTCTGCCTCGAATCCCCTGCACTCCCCCGCTCGCTATCGTGGAAAATATTTTGTAAACTAACGTGGGGAGTATATTTACTTGTCTCGAGACGAGGGGTAAATTAAGGATAAGATATGGCGTTATGAGTTCTTTAAAAATTCCCCGAGCAAGTTCGCCTGTTGCGAAGTAATTTCCCCTCGGATTATAACACTGTACTCGGCCTTATCCTTCTTTTGCGAAATAATTAATTTTGGAGGAAATTAAGGCGTTACGCTCGCGTGTACCAGGATCCTAGGAGTTGCAGAGTCACGTAGATTACGGCCGATAATTTCGTATGATCATATGATCAATGAATTACGAGCTTTTCCCATGACTCGAATAAATTAATCGCTCCCCTTTTATAAACCGTTCATTCCGACGCCAAACCGAATCATTAATTTAAACGTCGGATGGAAACATTTCTTTTTTTCGAGGTCAGATTTTGCGGTTTTTTTAGGATCGAAGACGACGAAGCAGGAAATTTCGTTCTTGGTCGTTTTCGAAATGCCTAAAATTTTCCCTTCATTAAAAACATCTTTTCCTCCTTCCTTTGACGATCTGCGCAGGTATGCCTCCGGCGTTCAATTACAGACATTTCAATCTCGGAGATGACGCAATTTCGTTAACCGCATCGACTATTCGTGCCCAATCGTATCCATGGTTATGCGGATGTTTCACACGTGTTGGCCGTAAATCCAGCTCCGTTTTTCCCTCCAAAAAGGGTCGAAAATAAAAATTAATTTCAATGCTCATGACTGCCTCCATAAATAGCCCCCTAGTTCCACGCCTCCCCATCTTTTTTCCACGCCCATTTCACAGCTGATGAGGACCAAGGTATGCGAGCAGTCGCTTCCATGTGTGAGAGGCATCCTTTGGGAACATAGATGACCCGAGGTCCTGGCGTTATATAAAACGCGCCGAAAAGAGAGAAGGCGGTCGCGTTGCGTGAAGAAAAATCAATACCACAAGAAGAGAATCTCCTTTAAAAGCGGGGAATTCGATCGCTTAATGGGCTTGAAGGGGGCGCCTTGATCTAATAATTGATACCGTTTGCGCGGCTGAAAGTGATGGACTGCCGTTAAGGGCGAGATCATTCCGTAATACAGGTGATGAGAATTTAAATTGAGAGAGGGATTGTGCTGTCATCTCGACCGATCATTAATTCGCCCCTTCTGTGGATAACAACGCCTCCGACGAGCTTATTTCGTCCTCCTTCGGTTAAACAAACGAATTTGATTGGTCTCTGGGATGTGAATGAGGGAATTATTGGGGGTAATTAAGATTTTTAAATCCTGACTTGATCCCCTGAGCGCTGATCGACGGGGAAGCGATTTCTCGTGTTTTTTTAAAATTTCATCATCTGGGTTTTTCAATAACTGACGTCGGTTTTATTATGCAGAATATTGATGTTTACCAGGCGGGTACATCGCGTGAGTATAGAGCGCGGGATGAAAGATGTGCTCGAAGGTAAATTGGAGGGCAAGAGATCAAGAGGCTACGGATAATAGAAGACCTCAGCGGCAAAAACGAGTTTCTAGGGTCCGAAGAGTGTCTCTAGGAATGGGAAATGGTGTAGCGATGTTGAAAGAACGTGGAAAAAACCTTTAGGATGAATATCAACATATTCATTAAATATAAGTATGTTTTAGATGATTTACTGTTAAGAGTATGACATATTCGATGTCCTTTCACGAATAATTCAGCTTTTATAATTTAGAAAATACCTATTGAATTTATTAAGAAAGACTTTTTGTGATTTGAGCGTTTAATTGCTTCAAACAAAATTAAAATATTCTTGTAATACAGTTTAAATATTACTTCGACGTAAGAATCATAAGGGTATTTGTGATATGAAATATTTGTGGCGACCTTTCATAATTTCCTAACCTAAGACACGAATGTCTCACGCATTATATCCCATATTCATCCTCATATAATCGTAACTAAATCAGTGAAAGAAAATACATGAAACTTAAATTTTACTTTTCAAAAAACTAGTGTATGATGATGCCTCTTATCTTCCCTTATAAAAAAAACATTCAATAAATATATGAATCAATCCTAAACTTTAGTTCTGAGGTTTTCTATTTCTCTTTGAGTTATTCTTCCTCGAAGCAAATTATTTCTAAGTCTGCAGTGAAAATTTATTGGTATTGGAACCTTTAAACCCTCTCTTTAAGTACTTAAATGGGAAATTGTTGTGAAAGACGTATATTTTTTCAAAATTTACGTTTAACTTTAAGTTATTGAGCGATAATTTCAATGAATCCTACCAAAGGTGGCAGATATCCGTAATAATAGTCAGGATAACTGGGAGGATTAACTAGGAGCTCTGGATCCTGATAACCATCGACGTATATTACAAAAGAAAATTGGTTGTGACAGAAGAGATTAAGGAATTAGTTGCCACTTGATGTCTACCCCTATGGTATTCTGCAGATTTAAGGGAAGCCTTAGGAATCCACCGCCGGAGGTGCATATGGCACCCCGGTTGGCCCTCCGTGTTATGTAGAAAGGGGTCATTACGTGCGCTTGACTTGAGCTAAAACGGGTTAGAAACAGAACAGTCTTAAAGCAAATTTTCAGGTTCGAATGTCTGTACTGCGATAGCAAATATATCGAAATTTGTCTTGCTTTTTCCTGTGGTTTCCAAATGATTTTCATTTCAATCCTTCATCATAATTTTCAACTTTATACGACAAAATCAATGAAGATACATTCATTTTGTGAATGCCAGTTAAGACATATGAGTTAATGGTTTCTTTTATTTGTTGAATTGATATTATAGTTTTTATTTTATGCATGAGTTTCATTCCCTGACCTTTCTAATTCAATGAAGATGCTCTCTTTAAGATTCTCATGGCTTGTTTTAGGTTGCAGTTTAATATTTTTATAGTTTTTGTATATTTTTAAAATTAAAGTATTAATTACATGATTAGAATTTCAGTCCTAATATTTGTTTGATCTACTGAATAGATTACTATCTACTGAATAGATTACTATCTACTGAATAGAATTCGGCATCCTATTCTCTTTATTTGTTCGGTTATTGATTGTCCTTTCTGCTTAAGTCAAGAGATAGCCTTTTCTAAAGGAAGGGCAAAACGATCACATTTACGTGATGAAACTTAAGCGTTGCATTCACAATGAACTTCCCTCAAGTTCAGTCCCCCCCCAGAAAACCCACCCGGTTAATGAATCACCATTTTCATGTCACATCAAAGTCTCGGGGAACGACTTATCGAAAATGGAGATATCAAAATCCGATTGATTACCATGCAGTTCATCCGCCATATTACCGATTCCAAATATAGCCCCGGTTTATAACCCCTGCTTTTTTTGATCATCCCCTCCTCCTAAAACAAAAGCACTCTCTTGCGATACCACGCACAGACAGGCACCGGCATTTTTCAGACTAAGGATTGATCGACTCATTCTTTGGATGGTTTATTGGCGAGCAGAACTCTCATCAACTCAAAAATATACGCAAAAGAGATGTTCGTGGATTTGAACTGCTACCCCTTTGATTTATAGAGTATGATACGAGGCTGACAAACTTTATTCCGTAATGTGGATTCGAGATATCCAAAAACCCCTTTTTGAGGGACTATCATCGCTAATGAAGGAAAAGTTTTCGTAGTCTGAGGAACTGGTAGGCCCCCATGTTGGCAGATGTCGTGCATGCGAATGATAAAATCGTATTGCACGAAATGAACGACGATCGTAATGAGGCACGATGCGAGTGTGTGATTGTGGACTGGAAATCTTGTTTGAAATACTTTTTGCGCGTCCTTAAGCTTATGTTTACGCTTTTTTTCACTCTGTCAAGAATGGTCGGTATCTTAAGGCAAAGATAACCTCTGCGTCGTAAAATAAATTTGTCGGATATCTCTCAGCTTTGCTCGTTTAATGCACATATTCTGTGACTGAATGCATTAAGGATATAATATTTCGTATTTTTTCTAAAGTGTGATGTTATATTGCTATTTTATTCATCTCTATGTTTAGAGGTGGAAATGTGTAAGTCTGTTCCATTGACTCTATTTTATGTTCAATAAACCGTTTCCACCTTAAACTGGTATAATACCATGTATGAATAATTATATTTTTGCTGTACACTATAAATATAAATATATATGCTTGCATGACGATCAGTTACTATTCTGATGATGATTTTACTCGTATACTGAAATAATATTGTCCTTTTAATAACATGCTTTGAATATTAAATTGTAAATTTTCAAGTTTTCCTCGTTCATAAATTTCCTGTTTCCTGGGCTTCTTTTCCTTTTATTCTAAAAATTTAATCATTTTGTTATTTTGTCCAGCATTTGTTTGCTTTATTATGTCGGTTAAATTGAAGATAAGACTTTCCAGTCTTAATTTCTCATAATAAAGCTCTATGTCTGTCTGCATAATATTTTAACAAAATATTTTAAAAGCGAAATTGCTTTTAATTTGACGGATTTAACTCTATACAAAACCTTATTAAACGTATCAACTTCATCTCATGCATGAAGACTTACACATTCCTTCTGATGACGCGATTATGTTGGAATCAATTGCATAATTTGTTGTGTCTATGGAATAAAATATGAATTTGTTTACATGTATCAAAATTAGCTTTTACTGAATTATTCCAAACGTCAATTAGCCTGTGTCGAATTCGCGGAGCCATTCCCAGCCGGTATCTTATAAATCTAGCGAATGTCATTTCCTCTTGAAATTTCGTGTAACCCCCACTTACCTACTCATTCGGATCGTGTTAATGGTTCTTAATTTTCCCCACTCAAAGGCTAATTTTAGAGCACGTGAAAAATTCATCCCCGCAAATCTCGACAGTGAAAATGTGCGCATTGCCTTATCAACGGCAGCTCACTCGCCTCTGCTCATACGTGACAATTGCCCGAAATGAATTCGCTCTCAATGCACAGCTTAACGACGCAAACTCATCAAAACCGTTGCCGCAATTGCAGTAAATACAACGCCAAGTGAAAAAAGAAAGCTGGCGCTTCGGAAGGCTGTTCACGTACGCGCCGTTTTCTCGGAGTAATGGCTCAGTCCTATTTTTTCAAAAGCGCGAATAGGAAGGAATCTGAGTTTTCCTACGACGCTCACAGTATCTCTTCTCGGAATCTGAGGCACATTCCCGTATTCGAGGGAAAAAAAAGGAGGAAAAAAGAGGCGATTACGAACGAGCGTCTCATTCAGCGGCCTGCGTTTCCGCGGATGCCCCAGAAAAAAATCCGCCGTGCATTGTGCTGCTCACCAAGATGCCACCTGTCCGCTGACGGACATCTTTGTTCTCTTTCCTGTTTTATAGATCCAAGACCGGTTCGCTCTTGGATAGGGTTTTCGTATTTTTTACTACTCAAGGACAAAGCGGCTGCCTTTTCAGCAATTTTCGTTATTTCTGAGAGCAATGCGAGGTCCGTCCGACCTCCAGTGTGAACCAATTAGTAAATTTCTTCTTGAAGGACGCCCGTGTTTTCGGTATCTACGAGATCGTAAGATTCGCAGCAGAGGTTGTAATTTGGTGGGGCCATTTCCTTGACATCCTCGGCTTCTAAAAGTATTTGTAATGAGTCTACTTATCGATTGCTTTAAAGCCGAATTCTTTCTGGGTCGACCTAAACAATCGCATCTCTGCCCGCCGCTGGATGCCTTCATGATTTTTAGCGGAGGGCTGAACGAGGTACCGAGTTTGCCCTAAAGAGGAGCTTTCTCCATTGTACTCCACGGCTATCCTCAGAAAGCTGGCGTTCGAATTAAATCTCAATTATACAATGTTTCCCTGTTTAACCTGGAACATGGCAACTGCCTTTGTAACGCTTATTTTAGTCCTTCGGAGAATTTCCTTTTGTTATCGTTTTAACTGTAACTTCTCCGTAACATGAAATGAGATGTTGTTGCTGTAGATTGAATTATAAAATTGTAAGTTTCAGCGGAAATTCTGAAATTAAGTTTTATTAACTTGATGCATAGAATAATAATTTAGATCTGTATCAACCTCTGTGGCGCGAGAGCTATAGGTCATGTTTTAATTCAGATTACTCAGAATATGTATTCCTTCTTTTATAACTATCCCATTTATGTAACGTAAACAGCCCATTAAGCCTTCTCTTTTTTTGTTCAATTCTGCCATTTATACCTCAGAGTACCTCATATTAAGGGAAAAATACCTCTGAATATTCCTCAGACTAGTGCTTGAATCGTATCTCCACTCTGACGTTAGTTAGCTCAAAATAAATATTCCAGGTAACTAAATAAATAAATGAAAAACAAATTAATGGAGACGGGCGAGATTTGTTAGAAATCCGTTAGAAATGAATTGAAACGAGTTGTGCCCTTTTCCTACGGCAAGATTAACTGCACAAGTCAGACAAAACGTGAATTTTATTCTTTGAATCCTGTAATGCAAAAGAACAAGTTTTAGAAAAGTGCATCAGGGTCTAAATTCATCTCTTCAATTATATGCTGTATATTTTTTCGTACTCATTTCATCAATTCACCCTAATTATGACACCACTGTTTTGAAATAAGATTTGCAGGATTCTAAAAAGGACAATAATTACCTTTTTTACGTGAGGAAGGCGCTTCACATAATTCTGATCGCAGTCAAAACGGTCTTGCTGGTTGCGTGAACACCCTTTCAAACCCATCGCATCCGAATGGAGTTGGAAGTCACAGCAATGAAAACTCCGCTCCCGAATTAAAATTGCATTAATCAAACATCAACTGCATCCAGAAAACCACCGCGCTTTCAAATTGACACGAAACCCATTTCACGAATCCCCACGACTTTGTTTTTAATTTCGGAGAATTATAATTTCCGTCCTCATCCGTGCACGGAACAAAAGGAACCACGCCGGTTATGTTGCGCAACGTGTCACGTTTTCGTTTTTTTTCGCCTGTTTTAGCGATCCCGCACAAACGGCCCAAACAAATGGGAATGTTTTGCTCGCAATGGAAGGAAAACCCTTGTTCCGTTTGGAAAAATTCGGATCCGCACAATGCACTCCGTGGAGCGTGACTCTAGTATTGACGCCACCGAATATTTAACGCTTACTTTGTCCGCTTCTATTCGTTCGAGAGCCTTAATAGTGGCCGAGCGAAGCGTACAGAACGTCGCCGAAAGGGAGGCGATTGTTCTTTCCCGTGATCTTTTGCGAAGCGTGCATGCGTGAGTGTTTTAATGGGGGTCACGTGCACTCCCCTTTCTCTCTCTCTCTCCTTCCCTCAGGCTTTTTACTTTCTCGTGTCTTTTCGCGGTCCTAGACCCTAAATGGCTCTTGATGAAATGTGATTACTTCTGACGGATCTATTCCGCTTCACAAGGAATGAAGAGTCTATTGAAATTAACTTTCTGAAAGCAAATTAGCGATCATTTGATTCTATGGAGTACGCCCGGCATTTAGACTCTCATAAAACGGCTGTAACGAGGCCTTTCATAGTAATTTTATCGATGCGGAGTATTTGAAAGAATTATTTCCGCACGTGATATCGTAGGAGGGTACCTTTCCGGATGATTGCGCACAGGACCGTCCCGGATAAATGAAACCCGGGACAATTGCATTTTTCGAGGGGATGACTTCCCTCCCGTGAAATTCGTAATCCGTTTCATTTGTTGCCTATATTCGTATTTAATTATACTCTTGTATCTTCTTCAATGTATTCTTTATTATTTGGAGATGAAATTTACTCTAGAACAGTGCTTCCCAACCGCTATGCCGAGGGTAAGGTCTTGGTGTGCCGTGAAATGTCCAAGCTTAACATATTACTCAGGTGTGTGTTAGTGTGCGCAAATTTGAGTTAACTCATGGTTGTTCCGTGTATAGTAAAATATAGGGGAGTGGTGCTCCTGAGGTCCCCAAAATACAGTGAAAATTATTTTCCTCTGTGCGAATTAAAGGGATGTTATACTCTGGTAATTCTCATGACGAGATCTATAAAGATCCTGGGCCTCCCGGATAGCCAAGTGGGCAGCGCGTTCGACTTCAATGAAAGCGTGTCCGGGGTCGATTCCCGGTGGGAGCTCACGTGCAAAATGACCTGTGCGAAATGAGCTGTCGAAGCACTTTTCACAATACTACAACTATAAAGTGCCTATTTAGATATTGCTGATCATATTAGTGAACCTAAACTTTTTGTTTAGCTGTACGAGAGAATTACTTATTTTATTTTTAAGCATGATATGAGCAATTTCAAGAACAGCGCACTAATATTCAGATTTTCCTTGCATTTATATGACCTTCTTAAAAAGACCACAGCTCTAGAGCAACTCGGCATTCGAATATTTATGAAGTGTGAGAATATTCCAAATGATCAAATGAAAAGTATCTTTCATGATTCGGAGAATACGTTTTCCATTCCTATTTCGTCGCGTGACTTGTACGTTACGAGGAGTAAATGAAAGTACACGAATATCGTCCAGTTACCTTACTGCTGTTCGTAAGGGAGAGTTATGTTATTTCCCGTTTCGAAATAATGGCATTAGTAAAGTCACTACTTCGCGACACAAATGTTCACGGGCGCAATTTTCCGGGACGCAATTATGCGGGATTCAATTGCCCTAGTCCCCTCACTGCAAATGAAGATACGGCGTAACTAGATACACATATATGTTTACTTTACTGTCGACGACATGCTATGAGGAAGCAGCAAATTGATTGACAATTTTATCCCAAAATCCATTAAACGTTGAATTTCACAACATGATGTAAATTTTACCTTATATTGGCATACGCGATATTACATCATTATTTTTTCACGATAATTTCTCTCCTTTCGCATTTCAGAATCTTTTCTCTTCCTCCTATTAGAAATTTTTTATTGATTTTCTGCATTCCACTCATCCTCAGCGGGTGGGTGTTTTTCTACAAAAAAATCTGTTTTTACATAATTTTTATTCTTAAAACCTAAATATTTTTAAACTCTCTTAATTCTTTCACAGCTTAAGAGAATTAATTTTGTATATTTGACAAAGAGATTAAAATGAGGAATATAGAACATTGTAAATAAATTTTTAAATGCATGTACCTCGTATGGAGGTCACGTATATATGCAAAATGATTGCTATAAAGACTCAAATCTCGCCAAAGAACATACTGCGCTCTATTTTGAACGTAATTGAAAATAATCCCAGAGCACTCCTTCAATTTTCCCAGTTCTCTCAGTATGTAAATTTTGGAATGAAATGAACGTAGCGCATGTTTCTCGCCTAATTCTGCGCCTACTATAAGCGCGTTGTTTCCCAAAATAAACATTAAAAATATAGCTGCGCGGTATACACGAGGGTATATGCGAAACACTTAAATGACCTAACCAAGCATTTCAACGAACGCTTTACCTGAAATTGAATCCATAAGCGGATCTAAAGATGGTGATTTCATCGGAGCTCTAGAAGCATAATAAAATCCTCTCCTCGTAATAATTTTCAAATGATTGCATTCACGCTGTTTCCAAGGTCTCTTACTCATATTCCCATTCGAGTGGTGATAACATTGAACGCTCACACAGGGCAGTACCGCTAAGTATGCAATTTATGATTTTGTATATGCCGAAAGAAGTTGAACAGATTTTCGTGTAACTGTCCGGTTGATCTCCTTTAAAAAATTAATATGATCGAGCTCAACTTGGTTGAATTCGACGCATATCTTGAAAGAAAAGAACGTTGTCAAAACTAGTCGGAAAATACACCCGGCGTGGATTTACAAAATATGCATTTCTTTTAATATCTTACCCACATTTCGCTATTTAAAGTCGCAGTACGGTGAGAAAATTTTCCGTTTTATATAAATTAAGTTACATGGGATTCTGTACGTAATTACGGTAGATTTTTAACCCTCAAGCTGACGTTATCTGGGTCTGAAGAGCAAGAGATTATCGCATCGTACCTTCCTCTTGAAAGCGTCAACGTATATATAGATTTCGGTGCGCCGAACAACAGGACTTGGGGCACGTAATATAACTGCTGCGATCGACCTCATGAAATCATTATTCCGCCCCATAGCTCCAGACTCTCGCCGAGGCCTGGAAGTCACTCTATCCTTCTATCAACTTTTTCTACGTGTATATCGAAGGGATTCTCCACTACAGACTCCAAGCAGTACATCTCGTTGCCGGTCTTTTATTCAAAGTGTGGTCACACTGCTTATAAAAAGAGTTTCTCTCTCCGATGGGCGGGGATAAGAGGCAGGCGGTCCAGCGGATCCCGGGAATGCGTGACGAAGAGGGGCGGTGGATAAGGAAGGGAGAATTCGTGAGTGGGGGAGAGAGAAAGAGAATGGAGGTAGTTAGGGAGAGGAATTCGTGGCTCTCCTTTTACACTTCTTTTAACGCAGGCCTGCAGGTGTTTCGTATGTCCGAGTGTCTGCCTTTTTCCCAACAGGACTCATCCGTCGCTTTCTTAACGACCCTCGAACCTTTGCTACGCTATCTGAGACGCTTTGTGGGGCTGACGAGGGGGACGCTGCATTGTTGCGGGGGGCCTTATGGCCTTGCGAGGGATTCGAACACCCCTGCCTCCGCGTATTGGACGTGACTGCGGACGGGGAGCGTAATAGGGACTCTCGGGTGTTTTTTTTTCCTCCCTGCGCAGGGATTGAATAGAGACTAATTCTGGTCCGTGGCTTTGTGTTGGTCGTCCGTTTGCTGAGAGCAGGTAGGGACGACTGCGGACGTCGTTGTTTTGAGAAAATTACTGGGGATGTGAAAATCGAATGCGCTTTGGAACGGACGAATGAGTCGGCTCTTTTTCCTTCGATCCAATGGAGCCGTAAAGAAGGGAATTAATAATTCATCGACGGTACTTCTCGTCTCCAATCATCGTCGTTAATCCCCTGATCGCCTCCCTTCATCTTTGGGCACCATTGTATTTAAGCCCATTACGGCAATTCCCCAATCAGATAGCCTCCGGGTCCTTTGACACGCAGCGTAAAAATGATTCACCAAAGTAATACGTCGGATTACTTCGATTCGCTGTCAAAGGGAAAATTTATTTCGCTGTCGATCGATTCATCTAATATTCGCTTTCGTAATAAAGAAGGACGGATCGTTATTAGTCATCCGGGGATTTGATTGCTTATCTTTTGCTTCTTTAGGAGTCGATTCCATCGGCCGAGGATGGTAATAAATTACTCGTATTTTTCTTCGGAAGAAAGGAACGCCTCATCGATTCGATCCAGCGAAAGAGAGCTCCCTCTTCGTTGATTATGTCATCATGTTATGGATCTCATTCCTTTTGACGTGCCACACAAATATGTGCTCGACTACTTTTGATAACCTTTGTACATTTAAAGCGGTTGACAGTTTAAAAGCATCCCAATTGATTTATCATAAAAAATCAATATTACAGGCTCCCGAACAACTCGTGTATCTGATACTGGGAGAGTAGCTTCTAGAATTCACTCGTGAGGTGCTGGAACGTGTAGGCCTTAATGCGCAGCTTCTGCCACTTCATATAACTAATGTTATTCAGTAGTTATCCACGGAGAATTCCTGGTTAATATTCAAGTAATATTCAGGGGGAAGTTACCTCTGGTGCTCACGGCACGTTCTGAAAAATGCGATGCGGCGTCACGCTGATAGTTACGTATGAACACAACGAGGTCGCCGTGGAATACATTATCCCCTTTCTTTTTTTTTGACGGGATATAAAAAACTCCCTCCCGTCTTACTTAATGACGCAGGGGTAAGGGATTCTCTCCAGCTCATTTTTTAAGGTTCATCGAATTATTTCCTTAATTACATCCCATCCGAAAATTGGGCTCCTTTTCCTCTGTTATGTAAATAGTAATAACCCCTTGCGCTAAAAACTCGGGCGGTTCGACAGTTAACGAAAGTAAATATTTGTCTTGAGGAGTTGGAGGCAGGCCTGCGTATAATTCCGTCATTTTAGAAAGGAAGAAAATTCGAGCCAGCCTTGAGCAGCCGTAAAAACCTTTATCCCTGTATAAGGTGATTAAGGAAAAGATGCATTTGTGAGGAGAAGTCAGTCCCATGCTTCTACGTGGTTCTCTGAGATCATGCGTCCACCGCCCGTGAACCCGGCGGCACCTTTTCAGTCAGATTCCCGACTGGTTTTTCCTGTTAAGACTCAACCATCATCGCCAAGCCCCCTTCTCTTGTTCTCTTTTGACGGAACCGGATTTAAACGCGGAGAACACATCGAGCAGGTGAATTATCACCTTGTTGCTCGTATAAGCGAATCTCTTTGCGTATTTTTACCTCGGGCACTCCTGTAAACACCCGTTTTTTACTGCTGTTTGTAGTTGAGCCTTTAGCGCCTACATTTTAGAGCGTAGAGCCCCAGGTTTCTTCATCGTCAAATTTAGAGTAATAAGTTGTAGGTAAGCTGGCATTTACGTTCGTTAGGACGTGATTTCGGTCGCGCATTTCATTCCTCACCGCCCGTAATGGTGCCCAAGGAGGCATAAATTTCGAGGTTTTCAAATTAGGGTTGGAAATTTTATTAGTTTTAGTTTTTTCTGGGATATTGTACGACCGGGATGATAATGGAGGCTCTTCAGATTACCTCGACCGCAGGAATATTCAGGACTGTGTGTTTATTATGGAGAAATAAATATAAATTTCGGGAAGTGCCTTTTGGGAGAGGCTTTGCATAAATTTATGGTCTGCTGCAATACTTTGACACATTATTATGTAAGAATTGACCAATGTTTGTCTTGGGATAAAATAAAAAGAGTATAAAAAGCCAATAAAAATTCTTGTCCGTGGAAGATATATGTCTTGTTGCATCACGTCTCAAATTGGAACTATAAAAGATTTAAAAAACACTTATGCTGAATTTGCTAGGGTTGCTGGTGCTTTGCGCTTTGAAACTATAGAATCAGATATGCAAAGTATTTTAGGTGTAATTACAGTGGTTACCATCAGGTGAGGAATAGGTATCATATAATAAGCATATAATAATAGCTTGCTTTGAACCAAAAGTAGGACAAAATTCGAAAGTATAAAAGAGAATGTATGTGAAAATCATTTCCGCAAGTGTTTCTTCTTACCATTATCGATGAGGATATGAAAGATTTTTTGTGATAATAGTCAGAGTACTCTGTTTTGCACATTTTTTTTGAAAGATTTATCACCTGCTGTTCACCCCAGATATTCCTGGTTAGGTTTTATGAAATGAAACTCAGCAAACTATCTCACTGGGTTATCACTTTTAATTGATTTTTTGTGTTTTTAAAAGTTATTTCATGATGAACTTGGATTAGTTGGAAAATATCAGACTATGTAATATTTTACGGATAAAATGTCGCATTTTCTGCAAAACAAATAGCAGTATTTTCTCTCATTTTTTCTTCAATAGTTGCACGTATAACAGGTCTATGCGAATTCTGCCGCAGCTACTATTCAGACAAAGAAAATTTCATCTGTCACCATTTTTCATATAAAAGCGTAAATTAATGTCTCCATGACATTATATCACATATAAAACTCTTTATGAATATCTGCGCACTTTTAGGATGTTTTTGAGAAGGGCAGACTTTCGAATTGACTTATAATTGTTATACTGTGTAATATTAAGCATGTTATAATTATGGAGTTTCATTCAATTAAATATTGTCCTTATATCGTAATAAATTTATTTTCGACCTTGTACTTTAAAAATCAAAAGCTGATATTTTATCCTTAATTATAGAATAAATTATTTTTACCAGGAGCATCTATTCACTAATCTATCTAAGTCTGTTTATTAAGATGATTACTAGATCGTTAAAGATCAAAAAATGAAGGTATTAAATCTGTCGTAGTCAACAAAACAGATAGTTTATTTCCATTCAACCAATTCATTTAACTTCCGATATTTTTCTTAAATACTCAACATACGTTCAATTTGTATTTCCCTTAACTTTTTTTGTACACGATGTACAAAATCGTCGTACAACATTGCGATAATATCCTCTCCTTTATAATTTACATTCGTGCTATGCGAAGATAAATGCCATCCATTAGTCGAAACATTTGAAGATAAAGTTTGTTTTGTTGGAACATGGAAACCTGTGATTTTTCCAAATAAAAATCAATAGATCTCATTTCTGATCCGGAATAAAATTCCCTCGAAAACTTGGTGCTTGCCATCTCTTATCTTCTCTTCGAAATACCACGCATGGACTACCAGGAAAATAGACGATTATTTTTGTAATGCAAAAAGCGCCACTGAAAGGATATCGTTTTTATTACCCTTCATAGCTTTGATCTCTTGGGCTCGTTGATTTTGTCAATGTGTCCGTATACTGTAACGGCTCAAATTCCTCTTTGTTAAAATTTTGTTTACCAAAGCGTTTCATTGAACTAGAATATCACAGACCCTCGTTAGCTTCAGTATTGGCATTCGTGTGACCAGTCATTTGGAATTTATTTCTTTGTTTTGCATATCTTCAAAAATTAGTGTTTGAAATGGTCGAATTATTTGCTGGCGTTAAACTTAAATGAATGAAAATAAACAGTACTGTAGTGCTTCTCAAATTTTGATGTGGTAATGTAGAGTGGAGTGGAGTAATGATAGAGTATATGGAAATGAAATCCTCAGTATCTTTTTATTATTGCAATGAGAGCTTATTCCATGTTGTCCTCGTAGAATATTCCTTGATCCGACGATTTAATTACTTTTTAGCTTACATTAGAAGAATTCAGCTAAGTTTTTTCAGCTTTTACACTGACTAGGAATTCAGGAACGCAGAATAGTAACATTAGTGGTTCCTTGGGAGGTATAAAAGAACAGATAGCCCCATTGATGACTAGAACTAGCAATTTGCCTATGATCTGATAAGGACCTTTAATTAAAATCTTGAAGGTGGTGAACTTTACCTCGATCACCGTATATCTACTAAATTTATCACGAACGAAATTGATTGGAAATGAGCACACAAGGAAATTGTTTCAGATCGCTACGTGGTATGTACCCTGATTTAGCAATTTTGTAGATCTTCCCCTGGCTAGCAATTGTAGTAGAGTAATTCTTATTACTTTTCTGCATAAGTAACTCTCCCATACGTCAGTTTTATTTCGACCCTCCGATCCAAACGAGCGACGATAAATGTTGAACTTTATCTGAAATTAGTTAGAAACGAACCGCGGACAAGATTCGTTTAACGGAACTTTCACTCCTGCATAAATCTCGGATGTTATCCGAATGCATCATAACTTGCGCTTAAATATCGCCTCACATGACGTTTACAAGGCTTCTTCATATACGGGGAAGTATCGATAATTCAAGGCAGTGAATTATCCTGCGATAGCATCGCTATTCCTCAAGAAACTCCCAATCTCTTCCTAAGATAATGCTTTTCTCATTTCGCGTTGCGTAGTTATCAACCTAGCGATCCCCACTTATGACTTTACAAGTAACTTTCACAGCGTTCGCCATTTCCTTCCTTATCTAAGCCCGACTCCCATTAACCCTCATCCATTAAAACGTTCGTAAAAAATATGGCCCATCTCATGCTTCATTTTTCATCTCTGCCTTGTTACGGTCGTTTGTCACATTTTAGAGTAGGAAATTCACTCGCCGTGCACCCCTCGGCCACGAAAATAATAATCAGCTCCTGCTGACACGTTAATTTGATAATAATTGTAATCATTTACAATTGTTCTCGCTCCGAAAGTTTCTCCATTTATTAAAAGTCGGTTGCATGAAAATCCCGTTTTATTTCGCTCTTTCATTATCTGTATGGTCCCAAAAATATACATTATCAAACTTGATGCAAAATGGAGTATTTCAGTCATTAAAAATAATTTAAAATTGAATCATTTATTTTGTCACTCATACCTATTCCATAAAATAGTAAAATAATGTTGGCTTCATAAATTAAGAACTAGCTAAAATTACTATCCAAATTTTAAAATGGATAGTAGTTACGTTTTTGTTATTTAAAATAGTGTAAATATATGGAACGTAGATGAAATGAGCTCATGTCGGAACTTCCTTTAAGTGCATACGCATGCACAAATTCGCTGATTAGTACCTCAGTATCCAACTTATCCAACGTTTCAAAGAGATCTATCTTGCTCTTACTATGCCTGCGCTTCCTATGCTGTCCTTGTCTCTGAAAATATTGTACCAACATATTACTTGAAAAATTGGGATTAATAAAACTTCTCGTTTCTAAGTTTTAACCTCACTGAGTATCAGCTAGGTTCATTCCTTCCCCCGTTACATAGTCATGTCTCCTAGCAACTACTTTGTTATCTCACACAATCTCTTATTATGAAAAGTACAATGATTCCTTAACTATACTTAATTCAGATTTGTACTTCAATTGTAGTGACTCTTTCTCATCCTATATTAGGCATTTGGTGCATATGGAAATGAATTTCGTAAGTAAATTATCGGCAGGTTTTCCATCTTTTTCCAGGCACGTGGGCGCAACGTTCAATATTTCGATGCTACAATCAAATCATTATAACGATATAACACGAGAAATTCCTATAAACATCCACCCATGTATACAGAGGGCTCTAATGGAGTCCCATACAAGTACGACCCGAAAGCTATCGAGCCCGATCTCTAATACGAGCTTCGACTCCTTGAATTGGGGACGTTCCCTTATCCAGAAACATTCCTTCGCTGTAAGACATTTTCGCGATTGTTTTTCTCCCCTTCGCCTTCCCATCAGTCTATTCCAACAACGACCCTCCACGTTGTCGCTAGTTCACTTTATTTCGATGGAAATGGGCATCGTTTGCTTCGTCTGAAGAAAGCTCCAGTTCCTGTCGGAAAGAGAGAGAGAGAGAGAGTGCTTTCAGATTTTCCCATAGATACTTTTTTCAAGGGCTCAGGAAGGGAACACTATAAGGGGACCCTTTTTTCTCTTTGACCCTTCTTATTTTTCCCCTCACTGGAAGTATGAATGGGAGAAAGGGTTTTGCGTACCGTATAAAAAAATACACCACTCAATCCAGCACTTTCGATCCGTAGGACCCCTTCCATCAACGAGCCTCACACCCCAATCACGACAATCTCATCCCTCTCCTTTAGCGACCCTAACAACCTACTCCCCCTTTATCCCTTCCCATCCTTGTTTCCCCGAGACACCAGCAGCCTATTCCCTCCTTTTTCCCACCATTCCCTCGCCCCATTTTAGTCACGGCTCCTGTGGGAGAGGAGTGGTTTAGGCGTCCCATTGTCACTCGCTGGAACAGGGACACCTAAACAGTCTCACCCTCATTTTCTTCGTCGGGGTCTTCCGAAGGCATTGATTATCAGATTCCTTGGTACACGCAGCGTGCACTTCGTGCCGGACCCCCTGCCGACCCGCTTTTCATCGATGGCCAACTGGGGATTAGTTATGGCTGCTAGGAAACGCACCCCCTCAAGCACGTTCCCTTTGCGGTTGCAAGTGACGCAACGAAATTTATAACGCCCTCGGAATAGGCCGGGGATGTTTACTCGCTCTTTCGGTTTTTCTTTCGTTCTTTCACGTCGATGAAAACTACGAATCTTTCGAATTGTAGCCATAGCGTGGCAACTATTTCATTTATCACTTACGAGATTCGCTCAGAAATTTTTAACCTCTCTGTATTATCTGGGATATACACCTTCTATACACATTCATACCTTATTATATATAATCTCTATATAGCTTCTATGCCTTATCCTAGAATTGTCCAACGAGAACGTTTCCCGCTGAATGCTTTAAACCGACCTCCAATCCCTTCCAATGTATTGATTTAATTTAAAGTTTGGAAAATCACGATATTATCTGAAAGAAGAGTAATTTCTCGATCGCACTTCTCCATCGTCAATTTTAATATTTCTCGTTAAACCACTAGCTCAGTTTTATTTGAGCTCCTAATAACCTTTTCATCTCTTTTATGCTCGGAATTAGCAATATTTATAAATACTAATTCTTGTATTGATATTTGTATATAATAATTTACATAGACATAGATATGGATTTACCGACTTGAATGAAAGATTTCCGACAAAAAGGAGTCTAGCTCTCAAACCTCGTCAGGCTGAAAGAATTTCCTAGGACCGTCATCGTAAAACTGGTTTTATTCATCTGTCATTTATACAGCACGTTTCCCTAATATCTTTCACGATTCATATTCTGTTTTACAAGCAGAGACTTGAAAATATAATCTCCACAAACGTATTTTTTATATTATTACATATTTATTAAAGGAATCCTGCCGAATGTTATCCTAGAATTTCACAATTGTACCCAAAGTTTCATTATTTTGAATTATAAAATTCAAGGATACTTAGGAAATGAAAGTTAGTGCGAGGGAACCAAATGCGGATATCGATTCGAAGCCTCACACCCTGAAGTTCGCATCGTCAAAATTTCAGCAAATTTAGCGTACGTGCTACCCACAGAATTTGAGGTAGGATGTGAACATTTTAAACGTTTTAGGTCTGCGGCACCGAATGAGGGAGCGATTTGAATTTTTCAGCCTTCAGGGCGAATACATTTTTCATTCAATGAGAAGAAATCATATAAAGCAGAGAATGAAACAAGAGCGACGACAATGGCCGACTTTTTGCCCACAAAAAAAACCCGTTTCTAAATACGAATGTTGGTTTGCCACTTCCCTCGAATGAGTCGGAGAGAAAAAAAACATAAAACGGATGCCATGGGATTCCTCCCCGATGGGCAGTCTGCATGCCATTTGCTCTCTCCCCCTCTGCCGCCGTTATCATTGTACTTTAAGGTCGTGGAGGTCATCTTTACAGCGTCTTCTCTCCCCTCAAAAATGTTTACTCGATTATAGCTCCGCACCACCTTATTACCGAAATCGGATAATGTTTGCGTAATGAAACGGGAGATAGCATCGGGGTTATTTTAAAGCTGTCCGGCGTGTTTACCGTAAATATGGGCGTTTTCCCGTCGGTCGATAAAGGAATAAAATGACGATATCGACATTTTTATGGAAAGAAAAGAAAAGCGGTTTCCCGAGGTAAAAAGAAATAAAGGGGAAAATCGAAATTTCTGGGCGTGGCATTAATTTTTGTTATTCCCTTCTTTGGTTCTATATTATTTATGCCTCGGTTATCATGGAGGAAGGCCCCATGTTATTTCCATTCCCAATAACACGTGCTGTCCGAATTTGACAAAAATAACGTCGAATCCCTTCGCTGTCATTCGGGCCGCCGAGGTATAAAATTTTATGTGAATGCATTCACAATGGGGAGGTTAAGTATAGATCCCCGCAGTCATAAATATGTTTATTTTTCCGGCGGAGTTTTTCAATGATGAAATTTTTAAGATGGAACGTATTTTTTTCCGTTGTTTCGACGTGAAATCGATTCCGTCGAAGGAATTCAAAAGAGTTTCTTCTTTGGGAACCAGTAAACCTGAGATTGAATGCTACTACGGAAAGAGAGATGGTAGGTTTATTGTTTGACCGAAGCTTTTGTCCCGAAAGGGAAACCTGCCAAAAGCGTAGAAACTATTGTTGTGTGCTATTTTCGTGGTATGAAAATGCCATTCCTCGGTAAGATAGAAAGGAAAAAAAGCGTAGGGGCCTCTCCTTCATTTGCGTTTATTTTTAAACGCATGATATATTAAAGAGAAATATTTTCGGATAGTGTTGTTACAATGGCCTATTCTATTATCTTAAATTACTGAATTATAACAATTCAAGAGTTCAGACAGAGATGCGTTAAGTTATTGAAAAAATGTAATGTATTTAAACAATACTTCAGCAGTATATATCTAATTATATTGTCCTTAATGTCTACCGGGGTATTTTTCTATAAATTAAGTCTCATTGTAGTGTTGTGGTACCTGGTGTGTGTTTCTTGTGGTTTTTTTCAACATAGAGTAATGTTATTTTGGAATATTCATCTGTATAAGATTTCTGGTGTAAGTGATTATGGATGTAATTGTGTTCATAGGCAATGTTTGGGGCTGTAGTCTGAAGAAATTCCATCTGCAGCGTGTATATAATAAATAAATACTCTTTTTAAATGTACGTACATACAGGTTTAGTAAAATGCACTTATAAATAACATTTGTACGCTTTTAAGCTATTCCATTTAGCTAAGACCTCTTTCAATTACATTTACGAGTGGTATTCAAAAATAACCCTGAGTATCATAAAGGTGTTTATCAAACTTATGAATAGAATTTCTATGCATTGAAAATATCTCTGTCGTCGAAACTTATAAACTATTTTTACTGAATTTTATGGGCCGTCGAAATCCTTTTTATCTTCCAAATCATATGGAGTTGTGTTCATTACTGTTCCACTTCGCAGCACTCTTTTTTCCCTCCAATATACCTTTTCAGACGCTAAATCTTTCATTTCCTCCGCACTCTTTTCTTTTCAACCTAAACATTTCATCTGCGCCTTTCACCATCGAACCACTCTTCCAGGGCGCTAAACGATAAAAAGAACTGTTGATTTGTCTCGGGCCTCGATTTATTTCTTCCCGTTACACATAAATGTGTTTCTACTGTCGATTCTGGAAAATGAAAAACCCGTACCCGTGCGTCTACGGCACGTTATTTTTTTTTTCTTTTTCCTCGGAATGAATGCTTTTTCGTTACGTCGATGTCCTCTTCCCATGTTTATTTTATTCTTCTTTGTCTAATGGAAGAGAGTTTTATCCTGCATCCGCTGAAATTTGTTTATTCTAAAACGGGTTTGCCGAAGTGATGAAATATTACTCACTCACCTCTCCCGTCGATTTCGTCCCAGATATTTGGAATGTTGGGTCTTTTTAATACCTTCGAATTCGGTCCAAGTGGAAAATTCAGGTTTTTCGACATTCATTTTCTAAAGCTGTCAAACGTGCCTTCTGATGAGAAATGAGCCATAATTTACGTCATGATTTTTAAATTCAATATATAAATTATCAAGAGATATTGCTTGTTTTTAATGATCATCGAGTTCTCCTACATATTTCGAAGATTTGATTTTGCTTTTTTTATGAAATTTTAAACATCAAACGTAAGGAATAACAGTTTTTAAGGAAATGAATGTGCTAAAATGCAATTAATGTTTTTAAACATAAGTGTATTCGATATTTTCTAATTTTTAAAAACAAGTTTGTTTCCTTTTCCAGAAATTAGTCTATACTAAGTGACGCTAGTTCTCTATTTTCCCGAGGATATATTATAGGGTGAATTTGCAGCACTATTAAGTTCACAATAGTCAATTTAATAGTCCTTCTCCATTCTGTAATTCCACAAACATTTGTGCCTTTAATCAGGAACGCAAATACTAGTTACTTCATTCGGTTTCTCGAAAGGAAGCGGAGGAGTACTGGCTTGATAATGTGTAGCAGTTCAGATATCGTCTTGAATGATTACACTTTTCCTAATAAAGCTGACGAGCGGAAAAAGCGAGTCACTTGTACAGAGAGACATTTCGTAATAGCGGAAGCTCGTCACCCCAACCGCAGTGGCAATCACAGATAAGTTCTAATGATGACGAAGAAGCGGATTCTAAGTTATATTCTAGTGCATGATGTTAATTGAAGTCATTTTGATTCATCGTCGTATAATCGTATTTTTTAAAAGTGATTCAATTGCTAATTCCGCACATATAGGCCCCCACCGGGATTCGAACCCGAGAACGTTTTCACTGAAATTAAACGCGCTGCCCATTTAGCTAACCGGGCCCTCAAACGTATATTTAGCTTTTTATGTCTACATTGGCATTTTATTTACTGTAATTGACCTTTATATTTAGCGATTTCTGATAGAAATGATGCATAGTAACCGGAAGCGTTGGCGAAGTGGCTAGTGCTCTAACCCCCGACCCCGGGTTCAAATCCCAGTTAATCGGATGTTTCTTGCTAGAGAATTATTTTATGTGAAAAATCTGTTTTTTTCCGATATGGTTTGGTGGCAGGAAGGGCATCCGGCCATACAAATCAACGCCAAAACTAAATTTGTCATCATCACCACTAATCATCTAAACCACAAGTGATGGGGATAAGACTAAGAAGAAAAATTTTGAGCAGCGTCTATAAATTATATTTTGCTTAACAGGAAGATATTATTTTGATCAACCTATACTTTTCATTCATAGACAATTCGATGCGGATGTGTGTACTACGTTGCCTAATTTGAATAATATCGCCCATCTAAATAAATAAATAATTAGTACAACTTAAAGCATTATGGATGTATTTTTAAATAGGCGCACTTGCGAACTCATCTGGCATTGTGGCAGTCGTTCGCCTCGCGACGCTTTAGCAAGGACGTCTTCGAAAAACCGATTGTGTCTCACATCCGGTGACTGACGTATTTATATTTTAGTCTCCGAAGCATCTGCTTTTCCCTTCGCCTCCTCTGAATTAATCCATTCCTCTTGTATTCATACTTTGCTTTACTACGCACTCCGCCATCATTCGCCCAACTTTTATTGCGGCGAGCCTTGTACTTTGCGCTGCAAGATTCCCCCGTTATTCTTTTATTTTGAGGCGTTGTTACTTATTCATAATCTCGCGCGCACGTGTGTTTGTGTGTATGCGCGCTTCGCCGTGGTGCCGCCTGATCCATTATTTAGTCCATTTTTCCTCGCCGCACTCAAATATTAATCCCACGAATAGTTTTTTCCTCTCTGGCCGTAACTGGCGGAGAGAAATCCTCCAACCGATTGCTTTTTGAAAGGATCTCCTCTTCGTCTATCCTTTTCACACGCCTCCGCCACTTTCCAATTCACTCGTACGTTGCCATTCCCTCCGCTTTCCTCAGACTCAATTTGCGGATACCTCTCTTCCCTTCGCTTTACGATGCTTATTTTTATGCGGGCTACATAAATACATGAATGCTTGTGTGTTTGCGAAACATACGTTCCTGCGCCCATAGCAAGAAGTATCTTTCGCGAACTAGGGAATTCATTTAATTGATTACGGAGTGTTCGTTTTGATTTTCGGAAATCTTATTTTACATCGTTTAGGGTATTATTGAAAACCATCTTCTCACGTTCCTAACCGTAGATATATGCCCGCTGGCGGAATATTGGTGAAAGCTCCGAAGCGAAATCCGAAGTATATTAATGATTTTGGATGTTTGATATCCTGATAGTTGTAATTTTTCCATTTCCATGTGCGAAATTAATTCCCGAAATTATTGCGTTAAACGATAGAAAACGAAGAAGACTGTTGTTGACGAAGCTTTACACGTGTTTTTCAGATCTGGCAAGTAAAGAATTGCTCGTATATCCTTATGTTTGTCGGCTATATGACGCTAGTTCCAAGAGCTGGAGTAATCTAAATTTAAAAGATAAAAGATTCGATAGAGACATTATAAATTGAAGCTAATACCAGGGGTTATAGAATTATTTTGTAGTTTTCCTCCTCCGTTTTCATTTTATCTTCATTGAATTACCCTCCCATGATAGTTTAATTAAGAATGAAGTAATATTTATTGTAATTTTCCTAAACAAAAGAAATCAGACTAATTTATACCCTATGCTGATAAAATATTATTTTCTCTTGACTTTCATCTGACCTTTGCGAAATCATTCCATTTCGACAGCTGATATTTCAGGATTGGAAAAAGTACATGTCTAGGAAGCGCGACAAAGAAAAAATACGCGAAAAAAAAACTTGGAAAACTTTCTCGTTCTTCGTATAAAAAACTTTGTTATAGCGCACAAAACAAAGTAATAAATTCTTACCAGTTAATGGGCATGTTTGCGACATCTCTTTCAGCCGCCCTTTCATTTAACTTGTACTACATCAGCCATTCTTCATTTGGACTACTTGTTATAAAGGATTGCATATTTTACCCTTTGCCTTGCTTTCTGCTCGCCTTTTCTAATTTTGACGAGCACTAATTAAGGCGTTGTCTCAAAGAATTCGGTTCACAACCTTTACTACTAATTAGAAAAGGGTATCTTATGACGGAAATTTCCTTTCCCAGCATTTCAGAGGGACGTAGAAGACGTCGTGGAAAATAGGGAAAACCAAAGGATTTCTTCATACATCGCAAAATTTAAGGAACAGCTTAATTTGTTCTTTGTCCGACTCTACTCCATCTGAAAAACACGCTTTCAAGGGAACTAAATTTATTTTGATTAAATATTTGGATAGTCAAGTAGCTAACGGCAATGCTTAGAATTTCTTTATGAATTTATTTGTTTTTTTTTCAAAGGAACCATTTCTCTAAGACTCACTTATGTTCATTTCTAATTACGATAGGGAGAGTACACCGTTTTTACGCATCACTGTCCTTGTTTTGCTTACATATTTATATTTAAAAAATTACATTTTTTAATTACGAAATTTTATGCGAAAAAATATACAGTACATTATACCTGTGATCTACCTCTGACATTAGAATTTTCGCTCTATAAATTTCCAACTTTAAATGGAGAAAGATTATGAGTTTTTTGAGAAATGTAAGTTTTAGGATTCGAGAATCATCTCAGATTGCAATTCCATGTAGATATCCCGTTAAAAGGTTCATTTCATTTGAGATTTCATGAGTCTGTATCTCATTATGAAAGTGGCTTATTAACAAAAGAATTGCATCTTTTTAATTTTGTTCCTAGAGTCCGTTGCCAAATAGAGCATTATATAAGATCTTTGCGATTATGAGATCCTATCCAACAGTATCATTCTAAGAAAAGTGAGGAAAATCTCAAATAAAATAGTAACGTTGATTTGCGAGGGAATTTTTAGCTAGAAATGTTTAATTGAAATTGTAATATTAGTAAGCGTCAAATACTCTCCGAATCTGGTTTAAATTGTTTATACATATGAATGATATAAATATACATATACGTGGTATACATATGAAAATCCGATTTCGGTTTTCTTTGATAGATTCTGAAGTCCATATTCGGAGATAACCGAGTGATGCAGTACTTTAATCCCGTGGAGCATCCGATCAACCAAGGATAAAAATAAATTTTAAAGTCGTTCTACAGTTACTGAATCATTGTTTCTGTACATTATGGGACTTAAATCTTATTTTCCTTGTTCAAGTAACCTAAAACCTTAATGCAGCAACTACAAAAGCAAGCTTCTAATCCAATATAAAATTGACGCATGGGCTTTTATTTGGCTCGTCCTACGTAATTCCATTCGGTAGCCTAGATCAAAAATATTCGGGTCGGCCAAGGCGAAGGAAATGCATTTCATTAGCGCTAGAAAATTCTTGTTTTTTTTTCGTTCAATTGGAGAAATCCCAGTGGTCCTGGGCTTGGAAAGGCCGGTGCAGAAGACTGCCAATGTGCGGATTAGTGCAAAATCGATCGGCGATCTGGGCGCCATCACGGGACCGACAGATGTACCACGGTAATTCTTTTAGACGTGACGGCTGCCTCGTTTCAAATTCCCAATCGAGATTTTTTTAATAGGAAAATTAGCGCCGTGCTGAGAGCGCAAATATCCATTACTTCATATTCAATCCGTGACTTTTTTCCACGCACGTTCGATCTGTGGTTTTTCCTCTGCTACGGAAACTGGATGACATTATGCTCCGGATATTTTTTCCGGTGAAATGTTCATCTGTATTTGCCTGCCTAAGCGAAGTACTTCTCGCTTTAATGAGGCCAATATGAGAATGATTTTCAATTATTTTATCGGCTCTCGATTTTATTGGAATCCAAACGCTTCCAGAGGATTAGAAAATTTCCTTTATTTGAGTAGCTTAATGAATTCCTCAACAATCCTCCAGTTGTCTGTCTTCCACGTTTCTCCATGAACTACCTTTCATCTTCAAACCAATTATTCCTACGAGAGTTGAATTAATTCCTGAGGTCCTCTTTCGGTCCATGTAGTTCTCCGTATCGTTTTAGTCTAGTAATGGGTGTCAATTCTTTTTCTTCCTGAGGGATTTCCTAATAAGCCTATTATTTCACCCGGCACTGATTCGGTCCTTTAGTATTTTCCTTCCCTTAATTGATTTCTTCTGATTTATTCACGATGAATAAAATCTTAAGGTGTAGTTAAATGCACAGTAAAGGCTAAATACTCCTTTTTGAATTCTAGAAAGCGATTGTAAACGATGGCAAGAATATTACATTTACCAAATAAAGCTGCTCTTTAGTTTCGTATCTTAGATTTTAGTCTTCATATATTTTATCAGGACTTCTGGTTCATTTCTCTTAAGAGTTAGTTATTTGTCAAAGGAAACCTACATCTGTTAGAGTACCAGAGATGAGAAGCACAAGCTGGCGGCAGCTAAATATGCGAAGAATGTAGTCAACACATGATATGTGTAGTCTCGATATGTAAACAAGAGAGAAAGAATGCTCGTATATCGAAAACCCTTCTGAGTTCTAATTTTAACACTGGCACATTTCTTTGTACGGTGACACATCTGTGCTTTAAAGAGAACCCAATCTAATAAAAACTCCTGAAATTCTCGTTTTCACTCGCGAAATGTATCTGTCTTTGTGTGAATCCATGCCTCTCCCAATCCGTAGCTTCTAAAGTTACACCTAACATTTTAATTAAACTTCTAATGCTCTACTAATGAAGCCATGCTCAGACGTACGAGTGCTCGCTTTCGAGCACTCTTTTTTTTCTCTCTCTCTCCTCTTTTATTCCGTTTTAAAAGGTTTGCGACTTTATTTTAACTCCATGGTGTCCTTGTTTTCTTTAGGCGTATCATTCTGTTGGAGGCTTTATTAAAAACAAAGAGCGCGAATTCTTTCGTCGAAACTATTTTTGCCGCGGACTTAGCAGGCGCTGAGTCGTAATGGAGGAACGGCATTCGTTCTCTTGACGTACTACAATTCCGTATCTTTTGCCGACTCCTTTTTTTTCTCTCCCTTTTGTCTCTCGGAGAGACGTTTTCCGACGTTGACACGCACTGCGCCCGCTTCGCCAATGATTGCGTCGGAATCCACTCTCCGACGGTAAAATTAAGTATCCATGGCTGGGCTCTTTTCAAAAGATGTTTTCAAATTGTTTCGGTCGGCAAATAAATTCTCCTTGCGTCATCATCCGGATCGACGAATGAGAGACGGTGGAGAAGTATTATGCCGCTGCCTCATTCACGATTTTTCGGTTTTTATTACTTCTTGGTATATCTTCAAGTATATTTTTTTCGGTATCATCCGCGTTAAAATTTCTTTTCCTTTGAACCGTCGTACGCTTTTTGCGAATTTGCGAAAAAAAATTCGCCACGCTTACACGAAACGCTTCAACGAGCGCTCAAGTATTCCCATTCGGCGATCATTCGCACGTTCTTGTAATTTTCGTTTCGTTCTACTTGTTCATTATCACCCTCTGAGTGCTCATGCGTCGCTTCCTTTTTCGGTTTGTGTGTACACCATCTATTATGATGTCTTTTATAATGTCAGCATGGGTGCATTATAATGAATGGCTGAATAACGTATTGTTTAATTAATAAATTGACCATTCTTCCATCTAACCTCAATTGATAATATATCTCTTAATTTTAATTTTTATAATCAGGAGAAAAGGAAAACTGACTGTGGCGAAAAATCCTCAAAATGTCGATTTAGATAAAAATCCACTGTGCGGGAAAACACCCGCATTTGAAACAACTCGCGAAAGCTCAGAGTAATGAATAATAAAAAGTATGCATAAAAGTATTTAAGGTGTATTATAATGCGTGTAAAATGTAAAAATTAACAAGTTCCAATTGATGTTTTTCCAATTTATTTTCATTAAAATTAACGCAGTTCAAGTTACAATTAATTAAAAATCCAAAGAGAAAGAAACAAGTTACATTGTGCGCTATTATAAAATCAATAAATATAAGTATACGTCACGTATTAGTAATAACAGCACTTCAAGCATAAGCACACCTATTTTGTAATCGCTGAAGTACGATGAAACGAATCAATAGCCTATAGTTGTAATTCAAAACGAAATATCTGATGAAATTGAGCTTTTGCGGAATCATCCGTCATCACGAACATATTTATTGATTCTGTAGCTGTGCCTTTTCATAAACTGAAGAGATTGCGAGATGTTGTAAGGTATTTATTTTAAGACAATAATTTATATGGTATGCGACTTGATTTGATCTTTTGGATGTTTTATGAAGAATCTTTTATTTTATTGCCTTTGGTAGAATATCCCGTGTATGCAAATAATTACGAAGGCTCAGCTACTGTGTCGTGCCCTTTATGTATTAATTTTAAGAAATTTCTAAATTCTAGGGACAAGGCTCTTATCATTGGCAGCCTTTCTTTCATTTAATTTTCGTTTGTAATGTGGACCACGTTTGAAGCACAGGGCACACTAATTGCATCATATTCTCATAACCATCCATAATTTTCTTTTGATGTCGCATCGTTAGATTCCGGAAAATAAATCGCTGAATTCGAGCACTCATACTCGCCGTGTAATACACCTTTTTCTCAAATGTATCGCGTGAAATCCCAGCGCCGAGCACCTACGTTTCTTTTAATTTCCTCGATTTTCCGAGTCGGAACTCATATTTCCGAAGTCCTCTTTTGTTGCGGAGACCAACAAATCTTTTGAGTTCGTCCCGGAGTCCACGGTTCCATTCCGGAGGATAATTTTATTTTTCTGATTTAGGAGGCAATGTGACTCCAGGGCCTCGCAATTCAGGAATAAATAAAGAGAAAAAGCGAGTGCAACTCGGAATGAAAACACCGCAGCCTGTTTTGGAAGCAAACAGCCCGACCCACCTGGTGCTCTCCGCATTCTGCACGACGAAAATATTTTCCCAATGCACGCGACCTTGTTTTATTTTACGACGCCTCTCTCCACTCACTTTGTTTCGCTCCCGTGATTAATACGCGTCCCTATTATTTCTTACAAGGACCGAGTCTCGTTGTTTGCGAGACCTTCCCTCGAATCTTTTCAATATCGATGAATTCTCCGTCACGTGTTTGCCGAGACGTTGCCGAAAATTAAATTTTTTTTCCGAGGCGAATGTTTTGGCGAAGCAGGCGCTTCTTTTTGACGACGGGGGAAATGTTTACTTTGACAGGAATTCCGAGGTTGCGATTCCTCGAATTTTGATTTATTCGGTCTTCGAAAAGATCGAAAGAGGAAAATAGGAGTTAGTAGGTCATCTTCTTCTTTCGTATTCTTTGTAGTACTACGCATTGTAATGCGTTTGCAGCTGATTGGAAGGAATGCTATCTTTTTCGTAACCGTCCGTTTTCTGATCGATGAGTTCATTACGGTGAAATTTGGTTGTGTCCAAAATTCGTCTCCAGCTCACCATTGATCATATGAGTCCAGATGGAGATTTTGGATTTGGGCAAATTAAATAATTTTTCTGGGATGTGACGAGGAGTTCAAGTTGAAAACTAACATCGAATTTTCTCCACGATTACTTTACATCTATTAGTTTCTCGCGAAAGAAACACTTATAATTGATTGAATTTTCAATAATTAATCGTAGAAAGTTATTATTTTTAGATTATCTTTATTGTCAGAAGAGTGATATGAAGTAACGACCACTGATAGTTGTAAAAACGTAGCGAAGTAAAAACCTCCAAAAACTGTAAAAAAAAATCCAAACTTACACGTCCAACTTATGTACATTTCATCAAAGGGACATCATCTACTAATGATGTCCCTTTGAGAACTCGGAGAATACTCGGAGATGAAAACTGCATTGTTTGTATA
Source organism: Pachydiplax longipennis (assembly GCA_036926295.1). Classification (NCBI taxonomy): domain Eukaryota; kingdom Metazoa; phylum Arthropoda; class Insecta; order Odonata; family Libellulidae; genus Pachydiplax; species Pachydiplax longipennis. The sequence continues at coordinate 43,764,107 of JAVFKF010000015.1, forward strand.
AGTTTTTGAGAATCGTTCTTGTTTGTGGAGGTTTTACTTTGCTGCATTGTCAGATAAGTTTACAAGGAAATATATTCTTAAAATCTTCCCTCTTGTCAATTTACTAGATCCTCACTGCCCTAGATACTATTCCGTGTTATAGCGATAGTATATTTGAAAGAGGCTCGACAGCTGTCAGATAAGCTCCAATATGGAATAGAACCTGGGACCGCTTTCACCATAGGCGAACGCGCAACCCATTTGCCTATCCGGGATCCCTACACTTTTGTAGGGATCTTGAACACATAAGTGTTCAACTTGGTGAGCTAGGGTCAAGCAAAGCAGGGTTAACATATCTCGATAGCAAGAAACCGGAGCATATTAAAATTTGAAAGGGTAAAACCGCAGCCTTGCTTTAAAACTTTATTTTCTCCAACTTTATGAGTTTGTCAGCCGCCTTCAGTGTATGCGTAGGTACCAAGTCATAAGAATTCCATTTTCTGACCCTTTTTCCTTTAAATCTTTCAATTTTCCATGTTTTCTAAATCGGAGTTTTTCATTCAAATAGCGAGAAGATAGAAAATTGACTGGGATTATTCCTGTAAACCGGAACAGTCCAGGCAAAACGGGGCTTATGGCATGTATATATGGGTCTCTATATCATGCATCTTTTCCTAATCAATTCTAAATAAATTTTTAACTATTTTCATGTCCAAGTGACGAGAAAATAAATTGGAAAGAGAGAGAATGATTTAGAAGGGAACGAATTTGACCCTTTTTAATACATTCATGTATGGAGATGGAACATTCTTTCCGGGATCCACTTACAGAGGTCTGGTTTGCATATCTATTTACTTCTATTCTAACAGAACTGTTATTCACTACACATTTATCTTTCCGCGCCGAAATAAATCATGTTTAAATAGATTCATTTAGTCTTGCGTGATCCATTTCCTCACTTCGCAGTCGAAGCATGATGGGCACGTTACGGAGAGAAATGAAGCGTGCCAAGCAACCATCCGTGCCACGACGGGACTAATAACCATTCAAAGGGTGCCATTCTGGTGTGTCCGTCATCGCCCCATCGCCTTCCCCTCGTCATTCCATTTAAGATTCCCGAATCATCCTCTTTTTTCGCTCGATTTCCTTTCGAGTGATTTTCATGCATTTTGAGCCCGCAAGTGAGCGTCGCTTCAGATTAGAAGTCAGACAAGCGATGCCCGGACAGCGACCGCAAAGATTTTTTATGGCTTACCGAGGCTATTCGACCGTAGAATCAGCGGGATAGAGAAAGGAGAGCAACTTATCTCGCAAAATAATTCGCTCGCCCTTCCCTCATTTAACTGTAAAATGACGCACTTTTGCTTCTCGTCTCATCCCTTGCTTTTAGTGCGGTTTCCTTCGGGAAAAGCAGCTTTGTGAAATGGTCACGAGTGTGCTTGTGCGAATCCATTTGCGCGTCCCTCAAACCACTTAGTTATTTTTGTCTAAGCTTTGGATGGCGATTACTCCATCTAAGCCAAATAGAAGGCGTAGCATTCTCGAATTCCGAGGGATTTTTACTCTCTTTCGCAGTCCAGTGACGGTTGAGCCTGAAAGTGGCTGCGTTTAATCAGGAGTAGAATGTTAAAATTTTCATCTTCTCTTTTGTTGTTTTTGTTTCCGTCGTACATTAATATGTCATTGCTACGGTGTCCAATGATCAAGAGGGAAAGCCTTCAAGGAAGTTTTTCTCTCTAATTTTTCACTTCAATTTTTCAATTTAGAAATTTCAATACAGTTATGAGCAGAGATGCGAACTTTTTTTTTTAATTCCGCTAAGTGTATCCTAAAAAATAGCTAAAGAGTCGCTAAACTCAGAAAAAGATAATTATTTCTAATGCGTAATTGAAAAATGAACTAGATCTGATTCGCATCCACAAATAGATTATCAGTTCAGAAATGACAGAAATTGTATTTTTTAGCATAAATATTAAATCTGCTATCAACTGAAGTGGATACCACTTTAATTTTAAAATAATTCAAACATTTAATGTTAAGAGTGTACCCTTTTCAGTCGACCTTTCTCTACGGAGATGGGGGTCAACTTTTCAGAGAATTTTCCGTATGATAGCGGGATGTCGTTATAACAGAAAAGAAGTCTCTAAAAGAAGGTAAAAATCGCTAAATCTCCACATTGGCAACTATGAGCGTTATATATATGTTCCATTAATTAATAATAAAAATACTATTTATGTCTCTTTTCGGATAATTCAGTGATGATGATGACTAAATGCAATGATTTCATTGCTATAAAAATTACTCCATTTACATTTACTCCATCCATTTACCGAGAGAATAAACACGACCCTTAAGGAATCATCATAAAATAAAATTCTCTCTCCTTAGAATTACCTTCCTTTTCAAGGTCAATCAGAAAGAATCAAAGTGCTGACGTTCTCTATTTACAGAACACACAGTGTCTCCTTAATGCACTATATACTACCGATCAGCCCCCACAATAAAGACTGTAATTGGAACTATTCTGGAAGATTTTATGATGTTATTGGCTTTGGGAAACTTATCCGGGGGTATCGAAATGGTCCCCCTAAACCTCTAGCTCCCTTTTTGTGCCATTGCTTTGTTACGACCGATGTCTGGAGGACGATAGTAAATCATTTCTACGATGTTAAGCTCTAAATAAATGTTAAGGGAACATCCTCATATTTATTTATCCGAATTATCTTGCGAGTGATGGATGATTTGTGGCACGATGAATGTCAGAAGAATCGAAAGTTTCTAGATTATACTACTCTCTGTAGTGGACCACTATAAAAAAAAGATTTCAGAGTCTTTCATCTCCTCCGCTAAAAGGCGTTGACGATTTGATCTGACAGTAAACTATGTCTATTTTAGGGCCATGGGAGTAACAACGGATCCCAGAAAGCTACTGTCGCCAAATCAGAGTTCAAAATATATGAAAAACCTTCTTTCTAATCTCCTTATTTCGTTTATGATCTTGTATTTGATGAGAGAACCATATGTAATTGCCACTTCTTTTAATAAAAAATGATAAGGTTTAGCTCTTGAAAATGCAAAGTAGCTGTTCGTTTGAAAAGTATCGTTTATGTCAGTAGTGGATAAATTCATGATTCAGCGCAGCATGGAAGATAATTGATAACTTAAAGTTCTACCATAATCCATGCACTACTATAATTGTACCATGAATGTATACGTATGAACTGCAAAAACACAAGCATGACTACCTCTTAATTTCTCTCACTTGAAGACGTGAAGCACTCGTTAGCATTCGCTGAGAAGTTTTAATAATTAATTTATTTTATTAATAATTATTTATCTCCTAGTACTTCTTGTGGATGGTCCTATATTTTGATTACTAATAGATTCGATTTCACTGAAAGTTTGAAACTGCAAGACAATTGCTGCTTTTCAATTTTTCATCGTCATCTCTATCTCATTTTAAGTTATATATATTCCGGTTATCATTTTCGTCATATTGCTGTCCTCGGTGAAGTAGCGAGCTAGCCTAACAACAACGGGGTCACGGGTATATTTATTTACGGGTATTTGTGCTAAAAATTAAAAGGGTGAATTTATAAAGTGGCATTGAAGATTCAGAAATTTTCGTAATTTTTATTATTATTTACTATTTATCATATTTATGATTGTTGATAACTATTTTTATATTAGTCATCGGATTTGTAAAATATTTAATTTATCCGTAATTATAGCATTTACTGCTATCCTTTAACTTAGAGCCATATAGCTAATTATTAAATATATAATACAAAATTATAGTTACGGCAGAGAGAATAGAATAAGATAAAAATAAACACTCGAAAGAAAGAATAAGATAAAAATAAACACTTGATCCACATCCGGCTTTGTTTTTCCCGTAGCGCTTCCGATAAACAACCAGCGTCATCCAATTATCCTCCGATTCCTCTCTCCGTTTTCATAAACTCTCATTTTTCCGACTCTACCGTCATCTATTAGTGTCATTATTTCTCCTCCCGCAGAAAGAATCGTTAAATCAAGAGCACTTTGCGGAAGGAAAATAATATCTCTCCGAGGGATCCTCAAAGAAGGGAACTCCTTGTATATGACGATGCAGGTAAGAAGGTGGAACGAGAAGTTAATCGTCGAAGGCATCGTAGAGAGGATCTCTTTCCATCGAGAAATGGTTTTCCTCCGCATGCGACAAAAAAGCCCTTCTTCTTCTCTCGCTCGATGCAGAGTTTCGTCTCAAACAAAAGCGAATTGCCACTCGGAGCAATGCCTCGTCTTTGTATTTGCCATCGCCGCCATTTTGGCGTTTGACGCCGCACTCGCGAATCGATGGAATTGCCTCGGCGTGCGATTTCGCATGAGCTGCCGAAGCTCTCTCTCTCGCTCCAATTCCCCTCTAAAATTAGTATTATTCGGAAAATTTTAAGGTTCTCTCTCCCTCTCTCTCTCTCATAAGTCGGCCGTTCCGAACAAATTGCGTGTTGCTGAGTTCCACGGCTTAGCCTTCCTTGCTCGTTAATGGCCCATTAATCACGGCACCTTGATGTCGAATGAGAACCGTACGTTGTTCTCGCGGTCATATTTCCGTCTGAGTTAACACTTTTTATTTCCTCGCGTTTAGTGGGATTCTTTCACCGCCATATACCAGCTTAACGGTTATTTCGGAGGTAGTTGAATGATCCTTCCGTGATGTATCAGTGTTGTGTTTTCTCGCTCTCTTTTTTTTCCGGGGAAGAATCGGTGGGGAGAGGGTAGGCCATTCCCGGGATTATTTTGGGATGAAATCAGGATTTGAATTTTAGGGGCCTGAATAATTTGCACAATGGATGTCTTGAATTCGCATCTCATAAATATTGCGGCAGTTAGAATTGCCGTTTCTAGGCTTAGGTTGAACTACTTGTAATTGTAGATTCTATAGTGCTGACCATAATATACCTTTGAGGCTTTAATTTATCTGTAAGAATGCGCTCATTTATCTTCTACCTTGTCCGTAGATCTCTTATCGGAGAAATGTATATTTGAATTATAATTATATTTGGGTAAATAATTATATTAAACGCCCAAACGATAAAAATCACTTGCCTTAATGATAAATTATTTTTTTGATAATGATGTAACTCTTTACAGACATGATGTTGCTTATTTCATAACATAAATTGATATGAAAATTGTGACTTTGTAAAATTTCTTTGTTTATTAACTTCACAGCTTCTTCTTCTATACTTCCGATATAATTTCATTTTTATTTTGTTTAATTTTGCTGTATTATAATTGTATCAATTAAATGGAGAATGGAACATACAAGTATCAATTTCGAATATCGAAGCCGAATTAAGTTCGTTTTATTACAAATTTTATTGACTCTGTATTGGTTTTCTACATGCTGCTCTTCCATTAAGATCCGTATTATTTTCTTCATTTATTTCTAAGCTAATATATAATAATCTATATTATGTAATATATAATAATATAATATTTCTATGCTAATGTATAATATATAATATCGAAGCATTTACCTCTCCATTAGTCGCCTAAATGCAGACTTCCCTTCTGTTGGAAATAATGTAAGGTGGGACACTAATAGCCGAGGACAGCTTAAGTTAGGATGTCCTCCAACGGCTGTTAAAGTAGACCGGTTTACTATAGGAAATGATTCTCTTCCTCATGAAAGATAAGCATCGGTTCGGAGGACGACAAGAACTCTATATCCCCTAATATTTTTTATGCTGGCCGAAGAGGCCGAAACGGATTTTAAACGAAATTTAGTGGTGGGAATAATACCACCCCTGAAATATATCGGGGCTTACGCAACGATAAGAGAATCCTAAATTTCTTTCCGAGAATCCTTATCTTTAATTTAACCGATTGATCGAGAAAACGCCGGAGTCATAATCTCCCACGAGTAACAGCCTTCGGGGCGTATTGTGGTTCATTTTTTCCCCGAGATCAACCAACTAGAGGCTTCCGTTCACTTTCTCCCATCAGTAACTCTCTAACGCGATCTTCACTTCAATGCGATCGGACCTTTCCTTCCTAACGTTTCCGAGGGAATCTCTCTCAGGTTTTTAGCAAAAATCCCCCGCGCATTTCCTAAGGAAAACGTTATTAATGTCCCCGCGTTATATCGGTGCGAGAGAATTTCGGTTCCCTACCCATACCTCATCGCATTATGCCTTAATCCCCGAAAGGTTTTTATTCTCCCATTAATTTCAAGTCGGATTAAGGATTAGTTTCAAAATACTGTTATATTTCCCTCTGCGACTGCGGGCATTTCCTTTTTCTCTCTCTCTTCTTTCTCTAATACGTCTGTGACGTTAATCGCAGTCGATTTGGATCGATGGCAGCGCGAATGACGAGCTGTAACAATGCCCCCCGACTTCCATTTTTTTTCCTCGACTTCTTCCCGCTCTTGAGAGCGTGTCCCTACGAAGCAAAAAAAAATGATAATACCATTTCGCCTGTGTTTTTTTTCCGTCGTTCCTTCCCTGACGCATGACATCGATTGGCCGTGAAATCAATCCACCGCGAAATCCTTTATTGAGGAAAGATATATTGTGTGGGAAAGTGGAAGAAGGGACCTAGGTTCCCGTATCAAAAGTCTTTGCGGTCAAGGAGGTTTTAGAAGCATGAAGGGCTCTAGGGCACTGAAGTACGGGGAGGACCTAAAAGGGAAGGCAGGTGATCAAGGGGTCCTTTAGAAGGGCAAATTGTTGGGTTTTGCCAGGGATCCCTTTCAAAGCCACTCGATTTCCTACGGACGGAATAAAGGACGCGTCCTTCCACGCCCTCCGAGTAATACTCGGGCCCGCTCTTTCTTTTCTTCATAACGCGTTTTCTACCCTTTTTTACGCTCTTTTCTCCGACGCAACGCCGGCGTAATAAACGCCGACACACACACTTACTCCCCGTTTGGGGGGGGACAGGAAAAAAAATCCCGATTTGTTCTTTCAATCGCGATAGAACCTCATTATAAGGGGATTAAGGGTTGTGTGCCGACCAAGGGATTCCTGCCTATCCCTTTATGTGGGTGGTGCTTTATTCCGGCGCCCGCATGCCCACCCACGTCACCCCTCGACCCCGCAGTTATGTAAGTCGAGTGAGGATCTTTTAATGAGGTTATCAGGACGTGTTTTGAGAGAGAGAGCGAGATGATGCCGGAATCGCCGGAGCAAAGGAAATGGCGCCCTTACCGTAACTTTTTTTGTCGTCGCGACTTAAAAGGAGATGACCCACAATGCGACTGTCCCTTTCCTTCTTCGGAGGATTCTCCAGGATGCGGAGACCGTGCAGACGTGACATTCGGGGGGTGACGTCACGGGGCCCGAAGATGATGTCCTCTACGGCGCGACCCCTTTCGGAGGCTTGTTTACTCCTTTCTCGCGTTATAAAAGACGCTGCGAAAAAAAGAGTCTTCCTCCGGCCGCGGATTCGCCGAGATTTCTTCCGCCTTCTTTTTTTTCCTCCCCGATCAAACAAGGGAGAGATCTTTTTCAATCGCCCGACCGATCCCCGCAAATCTTCGCCTTCTCCGCTTCTTGTTCGCTCCCGGACTCCGCAACGTGTTTTCCCTTCCCTCCGAAGAAAGGAAAAAAACCCCGTGTTTCCTCAGATCGATCTCGAAAGCATTGACTTTAAATGAACAGGGCGCCGGAACCTTCTGTCAGCCTCCGTGGCTTTTCTTACTCTTGGCTCGGATTTGACGCGGGCGCGTCAATTATTTTTTTTTTTTTTCGGCGGAGGGTTTTTTGGTCGGTTTCCGAGGAGGGATGCGATGCGACGCGACGCCTTATTGTTCTCTAAACTTCCTCAATAAATGATTATACGACCGTTTGAAGTTTATTTTTAAAGCCTCTTCTCCATCAGCTCCATGCTCTCTCTCTCTCGTTCTCTCCCCCCCTCGGCGCCCCCCCCTGGGCGTCCTCCCCTCAGCCCCCTCCCTCCAGGAAGCCACCACCACTATCGATCCGTTTGCTCGACGTCGGCTGAGTGGGAACTCTCCCCTTTCCCCCCCACTCCTCCTTTAATCCTCTCCCTCTACGCACACACTCCATCCCTCCACACATATAATCCCCTCCTCTCTCACACCTCCTCTTCCGCTATTCTCTATCTCTATCTTTCCCTCCTCCTCTTTTCTATCAACTCCCGTTGTCTCACATCCCCATCGATTCCTAATCCATCCACCCCATTCTCTATCTCCATTTTTACCATTCCCATTCTTGTGTTGGTTATGCGCCATTCCGCGTCTCCTTCCAACGACCCTCTTCTTCGCTTTCCACGATTTCCCACGACTTCTGCAATCGCTCGACTCCAATTCCACGAGGTAACTCCGTTTCCCTCGCTTCTCCGTCATTCCATTACTCGTACGCTTTTCTGCGTGTCTCCCTCTGTTTCCCCCGCTGCTTACAACCTTCTGCTCTCTCTCCTTTAGTCTCCTTGCCATCCTTTCCCTCCACCTATACCGCTCGTTCACTCTTTCATAAACCTTTTTTCTCTCTCCCTCTCACTCCCACTCCCGCTTCTTTTTCTATTCCCTTTCTACGCTCACCTATCCCTCCCACTTCTCTTTCCTTTTCCTTTTCCTCTCTCCTTTGCCAATGTATCCTTCTCCTTTTTCTTTCTTCTTCCACATTCTCTCTCCATTCCTTTCATTTCGTACTCTTTCTTTCCCTTCACCCTCTCGCTCTGTGTATCTTATCTTCGATCTTTCCTTTCCTCCTCACTTCACACACTTCTCATTCTCTTCCCAACCTATTCCTCCCTACAGTTCCCTCTTTAATTCTTCTCTTTACCGTCTCACGGGATTATTGCGTTGTAGGACTTCGAAGCGTAAATCACCAGCTAAAAATTCGCCGTTCCGCCCGTCTCTCTCCCCATCCGTTCCATCTTTCCATTCCTATATATCTTTCTTCACCACTTTCGACTCCTTTCTCTCTCCTTCACCTCTTCCCTCTCCTCGTGCACTTCTCCATTCACTCCTTCGTTTTCCATCAGCAGGATGAGATCTTTCTCCACCCTTTCTGCCCGAGGCACTCACTCTCCCTTTCATTCTCCTTCGTCGCCTCTTCACTTTTTTCCAACCCCCTTAGCGCCCTTCCCCCCCGCGTAATCCTAACCTAAGCCACCCTCTCCACTTACTGCAACCACCGCATCCCTCCTCCATTGTCCTCCCCTCATGTTGCCAATGGCACATCCCTCCCCACGTCATACGTCCAGGGGACTTTTCGGAGTTGCTCGAACGTTTTGATTCATGATGAATACGACAGCCTCCCGACCCTCCCTCATTTCCCTCCTCCCCGACTCGTAAGTGTATTGAAGCCACGTCGGGCATGATTCAGTGTTTGGGACTCGGGCTTTTGTCGCTCCTTAAAGACACAATTGCTTAAAAGCTGGGAGGATAATTCCGGTCGGAGTCGAAAAATTCTCGCCGGGGTGATGTCTTCCCCCGCGGGTTTTTATTTTCCTCGCCCCCTTTCGTCCTCAAGGTCAATCCGGAGGGTGCGGGGGTGTAAGTCCACCTGCGGAGATGACGGTCGCGAGGTGATGTCCTCTTCCATAAATCCCCGAAAAACGCCCGCTGCCGCCATCTGCAGTCGGGGGTCGGAAGATTCCCCTCGATGAATGTTTAATTGCGCCGCGAGGGGTTCGACCCCCGGTCCCCCGCCTTCATGCCTCGCCACCTTTCGCACTCCTCCGGAGGTGTTTTTTAAGGCCTTCGTGTCGATTCGTCCATCGATAGAGCCGCTCATGAATAATTCATGCGTCCTCGCTAAATATCCCTCCACGTCTAAAAGTGTCCAGGGAGCGTGATCTGCTCTCTCTCTCCTTTTTTTTCCTCTGCGGGTTACACATGTGCAGTGTTTTATCCGGGCCAAGGGATTAATCGATTTCTCTCTTTCACGAGCGATCCTGCCGATAAAAGTCAATGCATCAGGGAAGACAAGCGATAAATCCGAGGCACTGCGGAGGGGTGTCGGACCCGCATGTGCTATTATAGTTATGATGTTACGGAATGCGACGTATCTGCCCTTCCCATCTTCACGGTCTTAATCTGCTCCAGCGCTACTTGGAATTACAGGTCGCGCCAAGTCGGCAATGGAAGATTATGATATCCCGGCTTCTATTTAGCGCCTCGGGTTTTTTAGGTGGGGTGATTCACTTTACCCGAGTCCGTCCGTGAGTCAGACCGATGGCGGTAATTTTCGAACGAGCTCCCCTTTATATTTGTCGTGGAATACATGAATCAGCAATGAAAAGAAGTCGCAGTATCTTCCGAGTAATTGTCCGTCACCGAGCGTCCCTCATTTGGGCTCAATTGAGCTTTCCGGGAAAAAGGGGACGGCTGAGAGTATTCTATTTGCACGGACTGTTTTCCGTCACCCCAGATTTCTTCGGTTTAATTATTTCTCCCCGCACGCCGAAGGAATTCTTGGACTGGATACAAATGCGTAAGGGAGCTCGGACAGCGAAAAAAAGTAATTGTTTCATCGGGTTTTACAACGAGGCGATTTCGATCGCTCCCCCCCTCCGAGATATTAATCGCACTCGAAACATTCGGTTCAGAAGAAGCGAGATAAAAATTAAACCGTGTCTCTCATAATGCCTCCGTCCCTTGACGTGAGTCCGCGTGATCGATGAACGAATTCTTCGCATAGTTTGCGGTTCAATATCTGACCGTTTTCCGGGAGATAGTGTCGGCGGGGGGAAGTAATTTACGAGCGGAATTCCTCATTCGTATTCCTAGATAGGATATGTTTCTTTATCGAAAAATGTGTTCCCGTGGCAATCTATTCTCTCCCCTCATCTTTCCCTCCGAAATTCTCTTCCCTTCGTGAAATCCGCCGTCATCATTCAATAGCCTACATCAGCGAAGACTCACGTCCCCAGTTATGCTCCTAACTACTTCCTTCGACTGCTCCTAATCTTTTTTGATTCGATTCCTTCTCCAAATGAACTCCAGGAAATTTCCTTTGTTTCCTTTTTATTCGCCTTCCCCTATAGGTATTTTATTTTTCTTCGATCCTGCGTCAGAACTGCTTCTCGGAAAATAACCCCTCGGATGTCGGCTAGACGCGTTTGAAGGAGCCTCGCTATTTCAGATAAGACGATTTCCTCAGGGTTATTCCGGAGCGAGCGATGATTTAATGTGCATTCACCGGAATGGGATCTTTTATCGTTATACCAAAATAATCGCCATTATCTAAAGGTTTGTTTTCCACAGCGTAGCGAGCGAATTCGTTTTAATGAGGCATTGAATTCCTAATTGTGAATTTCAAATGTATTGATTGAACTGCTGATTGAATCTGCGTTTGTGAATTTCGAATCTAATGATTTGTAACTTCCTTGTCCTTTCGATGTAAATCAGCATTCTTACTGTCTTCCAAAATAACAGGAATTCTTACGATGTAATCACGATTTTAGCCCTTTCGCTTCAAAATTATGAGATACACGTTTCCTGTTTCCCGCTGGAATATGCAGACGTTTCCCTCATCCAGTCAATAAATTGTGACTAAAAATCTCGCTTATCGCATGCTTATGGTACGTACTCGTCGAATTCTTTCCGTCATACACGGAAATACCTCGATAATATTTACAAAGAATCCCCATTCCTTCTCTAAAGTTCTATATCCTCTTTGTGCTACTTATCGAGATCGGAAGGAATTTGCAATTGAGACATTATTTAACTCTGACTTTATCTGCCCAGATTGCGGAACATTTATGTCCGCATTTTACAAAGGGTACGGCTTCATGACTCTTTGTAATAATGTTATCAACAGAGTTCAGTGCTTACCGAGAGAAATTAATGAGGTTAAAAATTGGAGCAGGTATCACAAATTTTATTTTTAATCATAGAAAGATAGCTTATATACCATAACAGTAATATAGAATCAGAGGTCAAGTCCTTGCCACCCACACGCGTAACTTCTGTATGCTATAAAGACGTTTAACAAGTGCGCGGAATTGTTCGTGGAATCTCTCCGAACAAAAGTCATAATTCCAGAGAGAATGTAAAATTCTGCGGAGGATTCCTAGAAGCATCTCCATGGTTCTAAATCCGAAGCCATTAAATCAATCTTGGGAATAGATAGAAGGAGCCTGAAGGTCTTGAGAAATATATATGTCATCGTGCCTTAAGGTTTTTTATTCTGGGAAATCATTTCGCTATATTTGAACTCTTAAACCTAATTTATTCGCCGACGTTTTTGTATTAGATGAATTCAACCGGACCATAAACCAAAGTGAACCTAAGGGTTCAATTGTCAAGACGGCAGACAGGAAAGATACATTTCTTAGAAAAGGAGGCAGCCTTTTCATCGAACGCTAATATAACTCTTTTGCTACATTATAAATATCATAAGAAACATTTTTTATTCCTATCCGAAAATGTATCTAAGGTGGGATTTAGTTCGTCTGAGCCATTTTATATTTTTCACATACCCCGTTTTTATTTCTTTGAGCTGCTGAACATACTTAGCCACTTACTTATTCTGCATGAATATTCATTTGACTTAAGTAATAGCTAATTTACATTTTTCTCAATAAGAAGAGCTACACTGTAATATATATATTATTTATTTAAGGTTTTCATCTCTAAGGGAGCATTTTTCTCACATTACCAAGACATTAATTATAAAGAATAAAGTTATGATAGAAACAAATTCATTGATAAACCTATTAATTACATTTATTTCTGTTATATTATTAAGAATACATTTGAAGATATGCTCTTCCTTTCAGATTACTTTTGATTTGATATTTGATGGCTCAGGATAAGGATATTTAATTTGGCTCTTTATACATAAGTGTATCCTCCTTGAAGATGTGGTTTCGAGAACTAGTTTCGTTGATTTTTACCCTTCCGTTTGCCCTGGTGATGTTTCACGAATTTCTTTGTAAAAAAAGTGAAATATTAGTCCCTTTTATGATGAATCACTGTTGCAGCAAATTTCCATAGGTTTCTCATACGTAAAAGAAAACTTACTTGTCCCAAAAACAGGTTAAAATTAGCATTATATTGATCTATCGCGCTGAACCCTTTTTTAAGTAAATTGCAATGTAATCTGTCATATTGCCATTTCATAGTCTCTTAATAAATTTTCACCCCAATTCACGTAGAAGTCATCTGATAAAAATCATATTGAGTTCTTTACATTGATTAATATTTAAAAATATAGTAATACCATAGTAAACGCTTTGCCTCATTGAAGGTATGTCTGTAGTTTTACTATGACGCTTCCCATTAATCGAACTATTCCACATATCTTCAATTTTACTTCTTGCCTCGCCAGAATTCAAGTCGATAATTTTACGGCTAAAAATAACGAGAAAATTGCTTTCGTGTACATTATGGTCCCGTCAGTTCGAAAAAAAATCGATCCGCGAACAGCTGTATGTTACCGAGGCAATTACTTTCACCGCACACATCACCCGTATGCGGATGCATTTTTTACGATGCCTATAAATATATATCCCGTGCGTTGGTTCCCCAGTGACTTCCGAAGTGGTTTCAACCGGAATACTTCGGAGCACTTTCTCGGCGAAAAAATCGCGCCGAAACGAAATAACCTCTTCACGGGTGAAAATGAAACAAAAGATGTCTCACTGCATTTTTCTCCGATGCACGTTTTAAATCACGTTTTTTTTTTCTCTTCTTCCTCCTAGGAACACTAAAAATACCCTTCAGGATGGCCGAGAGATAAATAGGACCCCTACGAGGAAAAAAAAGGAGGAATTCCGATTTTGGCAGAATACCTTCAGCCGCCATAAATACGGTCTTTTTCGTAAGTATATATCGGGGAACATTTGTCTTCTCAGGAAACGGCAGCGAATAGATCGAGACGAAGGGCAATTCCGTCGAAAACATTTCGGTTTCCCTCGCGGAGCATAAACGCATATAAAAAAAGAAGAGCGATAAATAAACCGTCATTAAAAGCAGTCGCGAGGGATGGTCCCTGGCAAAATTTCACGTTAAAAAAAGAAAGAGTTGAGCGGAAGAGTGGAAAAAAGACACTGCGATTGTTATACCTCGTGGAGGAGGACGAGGGGGGGTCCGCCAGGGGAATAAAAGTGGAGGACTGCTGGCAACAATGCCGCTTTGGAAACGCAATGGAAACAAACAAAGCGAAGAATAAACTCCTCCGGTCATTTCGGATGATGACGTGTGAAATGGTGTGCCAGAAAATAAAAGAAATCGCCCAAGGACCTCCTTAATCCTTGGTGGGTCGTTCGGGGTTGGTCGTTAGGAGTCGTAGGGCGGCTCCGTTTTGGGGGCGAGCGATCTTCTCGCGGTAAACGCTCCCGTCACGCGAATCCTTTGGAAGGAAGGAAACGGTATTGAATCGGTTAAATCGCACGCTTTTACAGTCGTGTATGTTTATTCAGCCCGGGAAACTGAGTTCATTTTTTTTCCTTAAGCGTTTTCCTCCGTTTTCGACGTACTAATCTCTCGAATTCGGGGGTTTTATTGAACTAATGACGGCGGGCCGCGTTTTGCGTGGTCCTATATCTCTGTTTGCTGCCCTAGATGCTTCTGCTCCGCCCCTTTTCAATATTCCATAAGTTCTCTCCTTCCTTTTCTCCCGCATCAAAGTCCCTCTCTCTTTTTCCCTTTGTATTCTTCAACAGTCTTTACCTTTAACCTTTCATTCTTCTCCCGCTGGTTTAATAAAACGCTCTAATTCTTTGGAAAAACAAAGACTTCTTTATCTCCGACTGACTTTGTAGATGAAGGGGCCAGAAATGAGCGAGCCGTTGAAACTAAAACTCAATCATATGTTTTTAACATAAAGATGAGAGAATTATTAAGTGCTAGCAAGGAGCATCATTTAATGACTAATGATTCGCTGAGGTATTGATGAATTTTCGGATTGTAAAATCTCAGAGGTAGAAGTGATTATGGTAAAAAAATTGACAAATGTTAATAGATTCGCCAATCAAAGATATAGTGGTGGTCGAAGTCGAATTTCGGACACGAATTGCATATCAAGTGGCAGCGGCGTGAATCGTTCTAGGCCCAAAGTCTCGGAGTTCGATATATCGCAATTCGACAGTCTCAGATTCGATACTATCGCAATTCGACTCTTGTTCGGCGTCTAATTAGTATAGAATCGTCTGGTAACACTAGTTGAAATAATGTTTACATCGTTGAAGAATTGAAGAATCTTTTAAAACTTCTAAAGATAAAGACATTTTGGAAGACTCATAAACATTTCTTTGCGAGATTTGTAATGAAATGAGGGAAGTAGGCAATCCTGTTTAATAAGGATAATTCGGTATGGGAGTTTATAGTGTTTAGAATACCTGCCCGAAAAGTGGGAGACCAGGGTTATAATCCCAGACATGCCGCTGTTTTTACCTCTGCTTTCTTTTATGAATACTGTACAACATTTTTAAAAATAAAAGCAGTCGCTCTAAGCTTTTGTGTCGAGGAAAAGGAAAAGATAACGTTGTACAATGGGTATTCTTTCAGTACTATCCAAACTTTGATCGGCAAATATCCAAAATTGGTGACCACGCGAAAATCCAACCGAAATTATCTAGTTGAGAAGTATCAAAAATTTACTAAAACTCGTTTCGCTTCTCCGCGGGGGATAATATTAGCGACAACTGAGGACTTGGATAATCGATGACTTACATTCTGCGGCCAATGACGGCAGCGGGTTAATATTTTTAGAAACCGATTGTATCGAAAAAGTCATCTCGAAAGAATAGCCTCCATATTTCCGAGCTGTGTCTGAATTTATGACGTATTCAACGCTCGGAATATTAGGAAGCATTCCAGTTGCGATCTATCACGTCGCACTTTGCAAAAATACTTTAGTATTCAAGTGTAAAAATGTTTTTAACTGCTTCTTGTAGAAGTTAGTAGAATAATAAACGTTTAAATTACTCACGTAATGAATCACATTTTTCACGTCGTATAAATATGTATATTCCCTTAATATCAAGTGTCCTAATTCAAGTACTAGTTCGTCGATTCAATGGAGAACTTTAGTGCAATCCATTCACCTTCTGGGGCAGAAAATGCATCTCAAAATGAGTCATCTCTCCGCGACCCCTTAATATGTCTCCGTCGAACACTTGCCAGTAATAATGCTCGAACCTCATTCGTATGAGAGAGAGATTTCGCAATTTGTGTCGCTACATTAATTTCTTTCTCGCAGTCATTGCTTTCTCCATCCAGCATTTCTTTATCGCCAATCACGTACCCTCGTCTTTATCTAGGACGACAATTTCGGCTCTCTTATATATCTGCCGCCATCCCACCCTTTTTCTCTTAATCTTTTTTACCAATTTCTCGGCCTCCATTATCCTTTCACCTCTTATTTCCTTTCATACATTCATTTCCTCTACTTTCCGCTAGCGCCTTCCGTTCTCCGATTCGTCTCCTTTTATGTCGTCCATTCCATTGTCACTTTCACTTCCCTTCTATTTCCCTCTACTCCTTCTCACCTTTATTGTTCATTTGACTTCTCCGCCAAATTTCTTCCTTTAATTTACCTCTCATTCCTCCCAATTTCCTCTTTCAATATCACACCTTTTATATTTTCCTAATCGCCTTCCCATTCACGACCCTCCTCCTTTCTCTCCTTTTGTTTTCTCTCTATTTTCTCCTTTCTTTGTTCATTCCATTTTCTTTCCTCCAATTTAATCGTGCGCTTACTCAATTTTTTCCGTCTCCATTTAAATTGAATCGTTTTCACCATCTCCACCCTCTAATGATTACAACAGTTTTCGGCTTTTTTTCATTCTTTCCTCATTTCTTTTGCCCTAATTGTCAGTTCTACTTTTCAAAAATCCTCCTCCTCACTTCCACTTTGCCCATTCATCCAATTCTTTTTCTTCTTTGCTTTCTTTTAATCTATCGTAGATGTTCATCCCATTGTTTCCCCTTCATTGGTCTCCGTAGTTCCTCTCTTAGTGGGCTTTTATTCCCTCTTTGGATTTCCCTGCTATGCGAAATCGTGTTGAATGAGGTTCGTTATTAGCGATATTCGTTCATTATTAGGAGTATACGTGATGAGTTCCAGAGTTCTGCGTCACACACTGTCACACAAATATTTCCTGAGTTTCTAAACTGGAATGAAATATTGTATGTCCTGGAATTATATGTTCAAACTGTGATGTGTTATTTATCAAATATTTGGAAATTATGGTAAAAATATTAACATTTCCCATAAAATTGTTTTAATTGCTTGACCGAAGGTTATAGCAAATATATCCCATATTAACTTCATATTAAAGACATTTTTTATTTTTACTTTGAAGAAAATCTGATATAATCTGTACTTTATTTATCTGTCTGTACTTTAATCTCAAATTTCGATAATTATGTGTAAAGAATATTAATACAATATAAGTCAGCTGCTTAAAAGTTGTCAATATTATTTAATTTAGTCTTTTAGAGCTATAAATGCATACACGATTCGCATATTATTGTAAATTTCTCTTATAGGCTCATATTTTACAATTATTGATTATACTGTACATTGTCAGAGTTGCGTTTGTGGTATTCCTCAGCAGATGATGAACTAAACTTGGATACCGGTCGCATCATGAAATATTCCTTGTGGAACTCCTGTTAAGTTTCCGTTCGCTTCCTGGCTCAAATCCTAATTTTCAGAAATTAGACTTATGTTTTTAAATTTATAGACGCCATTATGAACTGTGTCATTGTCAAACCGCAATAGGACAGTTTCCAACTACGTTGTTGTGAACGATGCTGAAAAATACGAGGAATCACTGAATTCGTGTTTTATTATTTCTTAATCTTTTCCTTTATTTCGATGCAGAAGTGGATGGCGACACTTGTGCAATGTCAGAGAATATATTTGGTATCCGAACTATGTTTCGAACGTATGATTCATCTTCAGGCAACGGTCGAGTAAAACAAGCGACATATATCATTATTAACATATTTCTGGGTAAAATTTAAGAAGGTAAGTGTCTCAGATGGTCTCACTCGAAATCAAATCTTTGACATCAAACAAGACTAATTCACAATTAAGCGACAATTTTAAGTCATCGAGTTTTTCTTTTATTATTTTCTCTTCATGATTTTACCATTTCTGTTCCATCCTTATTTCCCAGCAGTTCTTCTCTATCTTCTTCCATTCCTCCATCTCTTCTGCGATGACTGAGCAATGACGTGTCTTGCCGACTGTAGGTTTCGCCGTACTATTCCCAGTGATCTCCGAGAAAGATTTTCCGCGTCGTTTATGTTGATGGCTCTGAAAACCGCTTTCAATCGCTTACAGTCACGTACGTCTCCTTGTATCCCTTCTCCCCCTGACCTCTTCATCCCCCTGGTGGCGGGGAGCCCGAACCAAAAAATCGTGAAAACTATATCTCAGCGCGGAGGTTTTCTCCGAAGGAAATAAAAAATAAGACAAAGGTTTTCGGGAGGGAATTTTCCTCCGCGCCCTCCTCAATTTATTATTTCTCCCGAAAAGAAAATTCCGGTGCACGCATTCGGAATGAGCGACTTCATTTTTCTCTTTCCTCGGTTTTGGTTCGGTCGAAAACACTCGGCTGAAATGTCAGCGGTTCAAGAATAAACGGACTTGTCTTCTCTTCCGGACGCTATGTATAAATATAAGTTTTTTCGTCTCTTTCTTACCGAAACTGAAATCTTTACGCTCCATCGTTTGAAATAACCTCGGTGCTTTGGAGGCGAATTGGCGCTGCTTCGAGATTGAATGTTATCCCTTCGGTCGAGATAGACTCGGAAAGGGATATATACGTAACTTTCCCACGCAAACAGTTAAGCTCAAATAATGTCTGCACGGACGTCGTTTGTGTTTAAATTGGTCTTACCCATCGCGATATTTTCCTTCTCGTGGTCAGTAAACATTTATGATAAGGTTTTCGGCGTTTAATCTCCGTGCAGTAAGACAGACGGATTTTTCCTTTCACTTCAGTGCTTCCTGTTTTGGAAGGTACTCTTCCGGTAATGATTAAATAGCTCAAAAAATACGTATAGGATGATAAGCTTGCTATAAGATTATTAATAATATTGTTAAAAGTGCTTCGACAGGTGGGGTAATTACATAGGTGGGCTATCACTAGGAATTGAACCTGGGACCGCTTTCATGAAAGTCGTACCCGCTGGCTATCCGGAAGCCCTGTATAATTGTTATGTTGATGGCTGAAATAAAGGTAACGGAAATAAAGGTCGTATTACTCCTCTATTTTGGTTTTTCTCTCATAGTAAAGTTATGAATTGCTGAAATTCATTCCAAATAAACCTAAAATTGTCAATGTAATCCCCTGGGGCAACTAGTTTGTTTGCATTGTTTCGAGGTACTGGTAGTAGCATACTACGAACCCGAAACTCCCGCAATGCGGGATGGACCACGAAATTCAAGGCCCTCACTGTATCCTTAGAAGGCCCCCATATCCGAAGGCCCACTTTCCGAAGCGGCAGTGAGTGAGGATTCCTGCTTAGTGTAAGAGATTGGTTGTTTCTACCGTATATATGGGTGAAAAACATTGAAAGTGTCTCAAAATTTATTCAATTTTCACCTTCAACTTTATTAATTGAACAGTATTAGTGTGATCAAAGGACTTTAACATTTTCTAAACAGAATCCATCCCACAGAACTACTATTTCTTGCAAAAGATTTTTTGTAAAATTTCACCTTGTTTTATGGCAGATGATTTACTTAGCCTAGAAATATGAGCTCATTACATCACACGATAAATCTCCCCGATTTTTGTTGAAATCTAAAATAATATCATGATCCTTTGCTTTGCTACGGATAAATTATCCAGATAAAGTTGTGAAATTTAAGTTAGTATTTCTGCGTCTCCTATTCTCATAAAAATAACAATACGTATCCCTCACCAAAACGCTTGAATTCCAAAAATAATAAAAAGAAGTCTCGGATTAGACATTATATTGTTTCGAATAAGCAATTTCTCGTATGTTCATATTCTTTGTATTTATTTTATTGGTATTTTAACATGTCCATGATTTTCTCTAACTGATCTCTTCATTACATTCTAAGAATTAAGTTTTGTTGTTATTTCTGTGCCAGAATAAATTGGTATTTTAATAATATCCATTATTCTGACCTTTCCTGCTTATGAATTGAATATTTCCACTTGCTTCTTCGCAAGGTAGCTCCTCTCGATCTCTCTGATGCAATTCCCGCAGGAGGATACTAAATTACTAATTGCCATGCTCTCTGCTTCCAAGTACTAGAGCACTAAGAACCTCCATCCGACATGTACTTTACATTACCCCACCATATCAATCGTCCCAGCAACGGTAAATTAATTAAAGATGCTACCTTTCTAGTCCATTGAGTACATTTTTGGGAAATTACAACCTCCATTTTATGCTTCAGCATCTGCCATTATTCGGAAGAGGGAAATTCATTACTGCAGAGCCTCCCACTCGTCCTTTCTTCTTCGTTTCTCCATTCTCCGGAAGTGTAATGCTTTCTCTCATCCAGATGAGTCCCACCTGATATTTTGCGCCAAAAAAGGACGCAATCAAACGAAAGCCGAAATTTTTAAGCAACGACGGGCGAGCCTACTTGTGGAAATGAAAGACCAAGGATTATAAAAACATCCGAAAATCCGTTATTCGAACGAAATATTCGTGAATGAAGGCAGCAGAAAAACAAGCGAGGTAAAAACGGTTTTATTTTCGTCCCTTTCATTCGAGTGTCTTTTATTTTCGAGTTTTATTTTTCAACCGCCTCATTATTGCTGCCGCTGCGGCGACCTCATTTTAAAAAAGATAAAAACGAGATGGAAAAATTGAAAAAAAAACCTTAGCCCGGGGTTCCTATTCGGAAAGAAAGGATACCAAATCACTCTGTCGATGCGCGTTTGTCCTCATGAATGACTTTTGATTCCGGCGGCCAATTACAACCACATTTGGAAGAGGTCCAAGGAAAAGAGGAAAAAAATATGAAGAGCGCCCCCCGCTAAATTTTTCAAACCGAGGTGGGGGGTGGGGTGGGTGTACCGTAAAAAAAGAGAAATATAAGAAAGGATCCCAGAGACGCGTTCCCCTCACATATTCGTTTTTAAATATTCGCTTCCACTCCGACTTTATCATTTTTTCCGTTCATCCGATTCTTCGTCTGCGGAGAGAATCGACGGCAAAAAACGCGAGATCCCGGCGAAAAATATTTCGGATCCCCGCGATTTTTTCAGGAGCGGAAAAAAAAGGAAGAACCTTTGTTCCCCTCCGCGGGATTATCTCTCCCGTTCCAAGTACGTTTCCTCTCTCTTTTATCGTTTTTCCCGCTCGATTTATACCGCCATCGCTCGTTCCATCCACCTCCGTTCATTACTCGGAGAGTGTTATTCATCGAGCATTTTTGCACGTCGATACGCCCCCTCTCATTATATACCCGGAATGCGCCGCGCAATCTGCGGATCCGGATAAAAAAAGAGAAATAATTCTACAAAAAAATAAAATAATAATCCTCTTCCCTAGCGGCGGTTATACTTCCCGTCCGATTGGTTTTTAATTCGTCCCTCTCTCTCCCGCTCTGAATATTCCGGGCTGGACTCCCGAGGTCTTTCGGAATAGCGTAGTGACCAATCGATTCCCGGCGTCGAAAGCATTAATAACTTCCTTAATGGTTCCTGTCCCTTTCTCTCCCTCTTCCCGTAGCCAACGGACCGTTCAGCTCTATACGGTCCAGGGTTGGGATTCTCCCATTTCCTCCACTCGTTTGCTTCCGAAAAACCTTCCGAATTGCCACGCGACAACGGGGTTTTCATATCTGAAAGGTGAATTATTTAACTCCGCTGTGATGAGCCCCGGAGCCTCCTCGATGGTATAAATTGTCCGCTATTTGTTGTGACTGCCTCTTGATTAATTTTTTGCGACCAGTTATTATAGTCCATTCACGAAGGTGGTGTACGGGATTTGATTTCCCCAAAAAACGTCGAATTCGCCACCATCCAGCGCCACAGTGGGTGCCTATCTTCGAAGGAGCAGAAATTCGCCGAGGGCGGTCCCGGGAGATCAATATGGGCCATATTTACGATAATATCACGCAACTCCTCGAGGTTTTACCTCAGTAAATGATCGCTAGAAGCAGCCTAGAGGAAGATATACGGAGGTCGCCCTAGGGCTCAATTCCACGTTACCGGGATCGTGTAAACAGGTCATGCGTATTAACCCATTCTTCGCAGGGCTGTTATTTTTTTATGATGAGATGCGAGTTACGTTTCGGATTATTATATCTACATGAAATTCTTTTCTCGTGCTCCGTCTTGTTTTGTAAGGATTGTCTGATGTATCGTTTTAATGCTATTGGTAAAAGGAGATAAGAAAATATAAATAGCCTAGAGAGTTCATTAAGCAACATGATATAGCGTACCTATAATACTAAGACATGCGATGGTATGGAAATATTAAACTTTATAAGGAAAAATAACCGATTGTATTCTCTTTTGTTTATCGTGAACCTTAGTACTTATATTGCTGCGAGCTGGGTTTCAACATCACATGACTCACCAAATGGGACGTAAATGCTTAAGCATACTCGTGAGCTCAGATTTAAAGCGAACATTTTATGCCTCATCCAATGGCGTATAATAACCGAATCGTAAACATTTCGCCGGCATGATTAAATCCAACTGCTTCTCTTGAAGGCCTTTAAATTCCGAGGTCTTCACGCACTGCGTGAACACGCTACAAACTCAAGATACGCTCCGATTCGACAATCATCGCATAAATCAGGCATGACTTTCCAACTTTCCTCATCTAACCAAGCGCTCAACCTGATCCTCAAAGCGATAGCATCCTTTGACGGGAGGAAAGTTGCCATCGTCATGGCACTGTCAATTATTTGATCTTCGAAGATAAGATGACAGCCTTCTTATGACAGCGGAAATGAGCTCCCACTCCATTCATTCTCCTCTATAGTCTCACGCAGGGAGAGTAATGGAAGGAAATAATGTTGTCGAAAAGGCTTTATTTATCCGTGTGCAGGTCGCGTCCGCATTCTTGAGTTTCGGCGACTAGGGGTGTCTTGAGGGAGGCAGATTCCGCCGCCCACAATCCATCCGCTATTAAAAGATCGCGGTTCGTTTTTCGTCCACGGCGTTCCTCAGTGAAAATATGTGCCGACGGAGCCAAGCCGACTGAGAAACCCTTCGACTAATGGGGGAGGTGCGTCTTTGACTAATGACTGTGGGTGGCTCTAAATATATTAAAACATTCCGTCAAACTAACTCGGTTACCTCCCACTTAACTCTTCCCACGATTAGGAGCGAAAGTCGCGCCCTTAAAACCAAAAAAGTGTCCTTGGTCTGAGGGAGGGGTCTTCTTCCCCCTTATGAAACGTCATTTCGAGTTATTAGCGATTAAGACCGTGGAGGCTCATGAAAAAGCTATTGTTCTTTTGTGCATACTAAAGGCCGTTATGAAGCGTGTTATTTTATTATTAATTATCATTAATCATGGCTGTAAATGATCTAATCGTAATAATTGGAATGAGAAAATATGCGACCAAAGTTGATGTTATCTTGTACCAATTTGGCTTATAATGACCCTCTTATCTTTGAGATCAGTCACAACAAATATTATAGAGTATATCATTCATCTGCAAATATTGAAATTATTTTTAAGTAAACATTTATTTTCGTTTAGTAAAAAACCAATTGCAAATCTGGAACAGAAACATATGTTGACGAAGGAAACAAAGTATTACTCCCCAAATTCCAGTGAGATATTTTTGAAAACGTTTACCTGCTCATGTTTTGATTATCTATTACTTTATACTAATCATCGCATGCTTTCCCATCTGGTAATGGAAGGAAGTATTAAAAACGGAACAAAAATTACAATTTTGACATTCTATCATAATACTCAGTAGACTCAGTTTTTAACGAACGATTAAGTTACAATTTCATCTTTACGCAGCATATTTTTCCGAATATATTTTTAAACAACAGCTCTGAGCGACTCAATTGATGAAAGAAAAATACTGAATCAGATCAGTCTTATAATGAATTAACTTTTATTTATCTCCACAGTCGGATGCACTGTCTATCTGCTAATTTTACTATCCTCTGCTCGCTTTCATTTGCCAATAAGGGTACACAGACGAAAGTGCACCGACTATCGCAGAATTCCGCCCGGAACGGCCTTTACCATCTCTTGCCGGTCATCAGTCATGTTAATAGTACATTCGGAATTAATTTTATCGCACTCCGTTCCTATTTAATGCTCCTGCACATTGCCCGTTTCCTATTGTAATTTATATAATCGGTGGAGATCGCGACAAGAATAACTGCGACTGCGGCGTCGCAGGTACATCATCAATATTTCCGCCGTTCCATTTGCCCAAATGAGACCTGAAAATTTGTCACTCGCTGAATAGGCGGGCGCGGCAGGCGATGAAAATATACCGTTCGTCAGCGGATGACTAATTGGCATCCGCCACGGGCATCCGACATTTTGCAAATGCAGGCGGACGATAAAAATATTTGCATGGCGAGAGGGGAGTAAAATGGTCATCGGGAGATTGGCGAAAGCGGCCTCTTGGACTCGCCATCGGATGCGACGGAAGGGTTTCGCCTCATTTGCATCGAATTATGGCGATCGCAACGGCTCCTCCCTTTCCTTCCCTTCGGAGACCCTTTCCGCACAAAGGGCCCTCCCGACACAGGAAAGAAGACAGAAAAAAAAGAGGAATGCCACGGCCAGCTCCGGAATCCCCCACCCCCTCCGAATTTAAAACACGGGGATATCGCAATAGGGTGGGGAGAGCCCTAGTATTCAATTATGGCTAGGCCTCCCTTAAGCAAACACAGCCTCTTTCATGGAATTAAGGCCGCCATTGGGGGTTAGCCGCAGATTACGGGAATCGCATTAGAAACGACGAATCAGCACCCGGAGCACTCTCCTTACGACCTCGTTCCCCCGTCAATCCCCTTTTCGGCGAACTCCATCAAGGAGACCGTCAATGCAGATTAGAAAGCGCTTGTGGGAAGGATTGGCGCGTTTAATTGGATCCGCGCTTGGCGATTTGCTGCCGAATGGCAGGCGGAGATTCCGGCCGCAATCCGAAAGCGATAAACTGCGCTATTTTCCGAATCCAATGAAAGCGGAGGCCGCACGCGGATCCTAACCGCGGTTTCGTCCTTCGGTTTCCGCTTCTTGATTTTTTCCTAATCCTAAGGGCGTTTCATTAGAGCCGCAGACTTGGGAAAGCGAGAGGTGTTGCTGATAACTGCTTGGGACCGCGTTCTATCGCTAAGTCTAAAGCGTTTTCGGGAATCGGTTGTAGTTTATTAGTGGTGAAAATCCACCGTCTATTCCCTCTCATTGCGCCCTTTAGTGTTTGCTCGAGAGATGCTACTCTGCACGACGCCGTAGGGGTGATTGTTTACCGCTGATGAGCAGGGCCCGCCTAAGACCACGGCAACACCAGAGAATGGTGCAGTGGGTGAACCGCACCCGGGTGCCGAATTTGGGGGGCGATTTTATCTCGAGATATTTATATCTACTCAATATTGAAATTCGCTTTTCATCCTAAACATTTGCTAGGAGAATATAAAACGAAGCTGGGTGCACTCGCCCATTTACGAAGAATAAATTTGTTTTATAATTACTTTCATTTATCTATGGGTCAACCCCAGTCGGCATGCACAAACATCTTGAGTTAAAAGAGTATTTTTTTAATTTTTTATATTGAGTATATGTTTTATTACATATACATGTATGACATTAAAAACTCGCCATTATGAAAGCCAGAAGAGCTGATTTTCTGTAGACATGGTTCTGAAAAATGTTTTCAGATTCTAATTCAGATGTATAGAATAAAAAAAAAAGATTTTTTATCTTTACAATATTTCACGAAACATTCCAAATTTACACACATCAGTGTAACGCTGTTGTTTTTAGCTATGTTATGCGCATTCGTAATATTTGTAATACGAATTATTGAATAAAATCGATCCATCCCAGTAGCTATTCTTCTCTCTTTTCCGTGAAAGAGTCGATGATCTTTGATCTAACATGAAACACGAAAGGGGAGCCGAAGAAATATCTTGCACCAGTGCGCCATGCACCCCAGGAGCGGCTCTGCCTCAGACAGTAAGCAAGTGAGGCAACTAAATTAGGCTGCAGTAATACGTAACTATAGGAGCGTCTGCAACATAATGAAACGTTAGACTTGCACTGCAAATTAAATCATCAGACCGTTAATAAAGTTAAAATGCTCAAGTATTTGAGATATTCACTGGTAATGCAGCACTTTAAAATACTAAAAGCATGGATTACGGATAACTTTTGGAACAAATGTAGTGTCACGCAATCGATGAAATCGATGCATATATTGTTTATGTATGAGTTGAAAGAAAACTTCATTAAAACATTTTTTGAATTGACTTAAATTAAATTGAAAAAACTAAGTTTTATTAAAACACTTCGTTTGAAATAAATGCAGAAACAATAATTGGTTTCAGAAATGTTAGAATGTATGAAAGATGGATTCAACAATGGAGATAATTATTCCCTCGAGAGCGGCTTATTTCTAAAGCCTCTGTGCAGATGAGGTCTCGTAATCTCACCCCGGATTATTGAATCTGTTTTACGAAAAACGCCTAAGTCTGCTTTATTTCAGCTAATGCAGGTAAATTACTAGTTTCAAGATCTGTGAGTGCAAGTTTGTTCTTTCATCTTCATCAAAGGAGGCCTGAAATGCGAGGAAATCCGGGAAACATGGAGGATTTTGGCGAAACATATCTCTACTGTAACTAAAGAAGTGTATTTATAAGCCCCTGAAAGAGCGCTGCGAAGACTTGGCTGTCCGCAGAGGCACATTAAACGAAGGATTAACTTATGTGTGCTGAAAAGTGCAAGCTTTGCTTCGCTACGCTCCCTTTGTCGGCTTGCAGTATTTAGGAGAAGATTGTGGTCATCACATCCAAGAATCAGAGGAACTATGGAGATATCCGGAGGCGACCGAAATAGTATCACTGAGCTAGATTTACTGACTTCCGACTTGCGATACTATTGCAATCTTAAGGTCGCGTTTGATGTTCCAAGGTCGTATTTTGGGTCAAATTTTCCATAAATCCCTAATTAAGAATAATGACGATTTCTTTGCTACGTAAGCTTGTCAATGTTCGATCTAAACCCTTTCAGTTACCAGCTGGATTTTCAAATATTTTCGGCCGAAAAACCACATAGGGTAAAAATACTATCTTCATGTTCGATGACGTGGGTAAGGGGCCCTTATAATAGACAACCTCCCTTACCTGTAATTATTTCACATTTAGCTTAATTTTTATGCAGATAAACCTGATGATGGTGTAAATTTGCACCGAAACCATGGTCGTATAAATAATTTCTGTGGAAAGTAAACCTTTTATTTCTTTTGTATTTTAAAATGAAACTCTACCAGATTGCATTTATTACTTTTAAATTTATTTTATGCAGATATTTCTCGCCAACAAGCGCGAACAAACATCTAAATATATCACTTGAAGCAAATGTGTCAATATAGTTTGTAACTTTGTACAACAAAGTTTTCGTCGAAACGAGAATGGCTGTAATCGGCAATTGTGGAAAATGTTCTATTAGTTGAGTCTATTTGACCAAACAAAATTTCTTGGACAAATATATATTTAGGTAACTTCAGGAAGATTGGCTATTGAATTCAAACCTGCGACTGACGTACTCATGTAGGATTTAGGCTTTGATTAATTAGAGGTTTCACCGTTAGTAGATATATTAAATATATATTTCCGTTTAAAGAGTTGCTCCTTTCCATATTCAGCAAAGATTTAACTTCGATCGATCTCTCAACTCTATTAATAATGAATAGTAAAAATTAGATCATTTATCTAATACTAATGTACGAGAGTGGTCTGAAAAGTTTCCTACCCCAGATTTTTCAGAAATCTTCAGAAAATTTTCATAAGTTTTCATAAAACACATTTTTTGTAAAACGAGAAATGGCGAAATGTCGGAAACTTTTCAGACCACCCATGTAATTATTCGGTGTACAATGATAAAATTTCCTTTCGTACATCCCAAAAATTAGATAAAATTGACTTTGAATGTCAGCCTACTAATTCTAAAGCCGTTAATAACACGTTGGTGCCAGTACGAATGTGCTGATAACTTAGAGAAAGGCTATTCCGTTGATATCCAGCGGAGTCTAGTTGATCTATAGTCGATTATTAGTTATCTATTCGATATGCAGTCGAGAGTATGCCCTTCGTACTTAACGATGTCATTTGTCATGTAAGCCTATTACAGAGCCAGGTATATTATTTCTGAACGCAGTTATGAATGTCTTGACGGTCGGTTTATTTAATGTCGCATGATCAAAATACAGTTTCCAGTAAATTTATGGCTGACTTACTTTTTTTCCATTTGATAAGGCATAACCGAGGGAAGATGGATGTGCCGTTCCGCTCATTTCAGCGGCGTTATTCTAAAAATAATAATTAAAACCAATCTAGACATATGTGAGGAACATTTTGAGGAAGCCGTTTCAGCCATCAAAGGGAAATTTCTGCTTGGGCCATTGGTTGGGGCAAAGCCTCTCAGCTCAGCTCATTCGACGGTTGAGATCTCAAGCCGAGACTTCAAAAGAGACCAAAGCGTCTTTACTAAAGACATTGGAGGGTTGACTTCGTTAGCTGAGGACAGCCCGTGTACTACTTAATTCCGCATCCAGAAGAAACGAAGGAGCGTTTATAGCTGGGGCTTTAAATTTTCAAGCCTTTTTCTCCCGTCTGCTTCGCCTCAATCGATGCCAAGTCTCGATGGAGCTGTGTGTGTGTGCGTCCGCTACAACGCGCGGGAATCTCTCGATTCGCCGATTGCCTCTTTTTTAGCGCGTCGCCGCCGCCGCCGGTCGCAGTCTCCGCCGCAAAAGGACTTGCCGGGATCGAATCCCGCCTCGGGGCGGCGTCTGGCATCTCTCCTTTCCGCGATGCGGAGATTTGGAAGGGGACGAGTATAATAACGGCAGCGATCGCTAATGAACCGTCTCCTTTGGTTTTGAGACATGATTCTCTCGTTTTACGCCGGGTTTTGGATTTCCTGCGATGGCTCCTTGATAAACTGGTTTAGGAGAGTGCGTCGTTTTGCTTTCTGACGCGTCCTCCATTACTTCGGCTGCTGAAACCGGTTGTGTTTGATGAACTGGACTGGTTGAAAATGCTCTCGTGTTTGGGGAACGGTTTACATTTCTGATTCGAAAATTATGAGGTTATTATCGGATAAATTTTATGACTTTACTTTTAATTTGAGAAGGAAGAGGAGCAGGTTGAATGTGGAGAATGAAATGTTGAAGAAAATGCATGGATTTGTCCAGAGAAGGGTTTCAAAGAGATTATGATCTGATTCTTTAGCTCATTACCCCTGTGGAGTATTCAACCACTCATTGTAGTAATACGTATGTGCAGACTTTTTTCTAAATTGAAAATTTTACGAAACTTTAACAACAAATAAAATAGAAATATTTCATGAAGTAACACAGAAACTATATCCCTGTCTTTTAGAGCGGATTGCAGCACATCTACCGGTATCCTATTCCGGTAGAGGTACTGCAATACGTATAGAATTTGACAGGTTCAGGCTCGGTTCGCCGAATTCTCGATAGCCTATAACCGGAAAAAAATCCCACCATTGGAGAGAAGCGAAAGATTGAATTTAATCACAAGAAGGCTTAACATATGTCCCGTTTTGATTAGAATGGACCAAGTTTCAATTCATTGTCGTGGTAAATTTTCTATCTTAACGGTTTGATAGACAAAAATTAATATAAAATAAGAGACGGAGATTTCAATCACAGAAATCACTCGTACGCAAATTTTCATGGTTTCACTCTACACACTTATATGGGCTTAAAAAGAAAAGAAATTAACTCAGATTAAGTTTCAAGGCAGCTTCCTGTTTTCGTACCGGTTTTATCAGCTTCAGAATTTGATAAGTTTCCTACCGGCATAGCATGGTAACCCATAGGGAGCCAGTAACGTGCTTTTCCTAATAGGCAGCGGTGTTGTTGTATTGTAAGTATACTATTTTAAATTAGCTCTATAGATCGCTGAAATGGTTTAAGTGTGATTCCTACTCGTGTACCCAATCTCTGTATCATTTCGCGAGTGACTTAAATTCATGAATGTTGGTTATCGTAATTTTTTACTGGTTGATGCGAAACGTATCGTCTTTTTTTTCGAAATCTGCGACTTATATTTGGAGTAGGAAAGCTATAAATGATTTACTCTACGATTTTCTTCCTTATTTTATCCACACTCATCCCTAAGTTTCATATGTATACGCTCAGATTGATGGGAATGTTATCAGTATAATGATATCGGAATTAGTTTTCCTCCGTAGTTTTTACGTTTTCCAAGTTTACGTTAATATGTTATATATTTACATAAATAGTGATGCATGATTTTTATCTAGCTTTCTAATTCAAGATATTACTCAGTCAAACATGGCCAAATTTTCGGATTTGTGGTGTGTGGTCTAATTTTGAAGAAAAATTTTAATTCAAGAAGATATTGATAATGATCTCATTCGGAAGTTCTCTCATATCTGTGACGTAGAACAAAATACCGTTTTGAAATTAATCATAGAATTCCTTTCTATTAGTTAAACGTTCAACAGCTCAGAGCTGAGAATTTAAAACAGGCTTAAAGCTTTTTGATGTGATCTGATCAGGAGAACTGCATTAGTAACCGTATTGAGATTTATTCTCGACGATTATTACTCTTTGTTGATCCGTAAATATTCCACGTGTTTTAATCGTCTATTAGTATGACAAACCAAATATTTTACGACCGGAAATAAAGCACAATTTATCTCCTCTGCCACATGATGGTAGAGAAGGTTTAATTGCCTTTTCAAGTATTCGAAGCGAGTATTTGTAAGGCAATTAAAACCGAGTTTTTATTTCCCCGGGAAGTTTTGTGTATATCGTTAGCTTCCGAGACATTTACACCCAAGGAGCTTAACTTCATCCTTCACATCGTGGTCGTCAGAGTTAATAACCGCACCAATGATAATCACGCTGTCCTATCCCAAACTGCACGTGACTTTTCCCCCCTCCTGCACTCGCTTCGTCCTAAGAATGAAAAACGGAGCCAAAATGTAAATATCGGCGCCTCCCTTGGCCACCTCACCCAATCCTTTTAATGCAAAATCAGCTCGGAGGAAAGGACGCTTATAATCCCCTGCACCCTTAAACGATGCGTAAACATTTTTCTGTTATGGTTCCAAGCTTTAATGGCTTTCTTACGACGGCAAAATTAAATTAGTTTTCCCCTCACTTTTACGAGGAAGACGGTAAGAAGCGAGCTCGTGTCCTCTATTTTATGTGGTCGGACTTAATACCACTCCATTTTTTTTTCTTCCGGGAGTGCTCTCTATCGCTTAATTGCGGTATATTTTTTCGATAGCCGAGAAGAAACGGATGTGGTGTATAGGAGGAGAGCACAGCGTGTCCGCTGACCGTCTTGACCTTGCTGGCAAAGGATCTTCGAGTTCGAAACGTTTTCATGGCACAGGAGGAACGCTTATCTTAGATCTAGATTATCGGCGGAGGTTACGTTAATTAAGGGTCAGATCCGTTTGCTAGTCAAGATAGTCATTTGTAGGCCGTTCAGAAGTGCATTTCGACGCCATTACAGAAAGATAAGCTGCGCATTACTTAGAGGCTCCATTACTGGAAAGGGATCCGTTGTAAATCATTCCGTTTAGTATTCGATAAGGCAATCGTGAAGTAATTTTAGGCCCTATCTGTATGATTAAAGACCGGAGAATGTAAATATTGCTGAGAAAATTTCCTGAATGACTAGTAAAATAAAATAATTTAAAGTGGTAATTAATTTTGAGGCATCGTAGATACGATGTCGTATTCTTCAGTGGGTACACACTTCGAACTGATCCATTTTTATCCATTCTAACATATTTGGAATCTACAATTATTAAATTTAAGATCTCAATTTTCATCCTTAATAATTCATAAGCCTTCGGTGTTTTATTTCCATTTATGATTGCCCTTGATTTTCATTTATATAACTTTCTATGTATCCTCCTATAAATATGTTTCATAATTGATATACGTCTCTGCACGCTGCTCAGAGCTTTATAAATTAGAATAAAAACATTAGAACTTTAATTAGACAGGTCTCGAAACTTGAACGATTCTTTCCAATCAGTTAAGTTACCTTGAACTTCATAGGTTTGAATATTGTTGCACGAAGCTGCGTTTCTTTTCAGTCAATAAACTTACCTTGAACTTCATTGGCCAGAATATAGTTGCACGAAGCCGGTTGAAATTGATTCCGAAATTAACTCCATTGTCTATTCGGGCCTTTCCGGTGTAATCTTCGCAGCTAAAATTGAAATGACCGCTCATCCAGCGTTACCCACGATGTCAATATGCGACTAATTTTTCCTAGTTTAGGCATGCGCAAAATTTCGGCCGGAATTTGAAATTCTGACCTAGTTTGCTTCCATGGAATATGCGATTCGTAATATTCAGGTGAAATATGATTCTCCTTTCTTGACCTCTCATTACTGTTCGTGTGAACTTCGATGTTCTCATCTCATATGAACAGTCGTCATGAAAGTAATAGAAATTTACGAACCTTTCCTCGTATAATCTGAAGAAAGAGGGAAAGGATTTTGCGTTGTTAACTGGCGTGTAGAATTATATTTGCTGATTATATCTAAGAATGTGGCTGGAGATGAAAAGTGCATCAAGTTTAAATGTTTTAGATAGCACCGTGGATTCATTTACTCCTCTTTACGTATCAGTCAGTTTTAATGATAAAGAAACAATTTCGAATACCTCATTACTTCATCATAGGCAGTTTTAGATAATCGTTATAGAATCGTCTGCGACTACTTTTTATCAGTAGAGTCTGATTTATGTTATCATTAGGCCCAAAGCTACCAAACGGACCCTTTAAATATCCGTACAGCTACGTAGCTACCTTTTGTCAATTACGAATTCCCGCAGCTTTACCATATGGTAAATACCATTATGGTAATTATGTACCTAATATTTATCTAAAGATTATTAAAGCACATGAAAAAATAAGTATTTATGTACCATATCAAAGCAATTGTTGAAATGAAATAGGATTACCCCTCCCCAAGAGAGTGGGGTCTTAAGCTATAACTTGTTTAGCTTATATTAAATACTACCTATCAGCATTCTCGAATACTCATACATTCTTCGAAAGTGACGAGGTCTGTTTCCGCACTCACATAGTTTTACAATAAATTGTGATTTGAAGAGGTATACTTTGTTTGATAAAGCAAGCATTTTGCATAACAATAAGAAAATTTCTGTCAATTTTCATACACATCTGGGCTAACACAGAGTGAGGAATCTAGATATAAATTCAGTTAGAGGATATCAATTTCAGTAGAAATTCCGTCACTTGTAATTCTTTGAATATGAGGTTTTTTCCCTCCTTCTGAGGTCTCGTATAGGCTTACAAAAGATATTCTGTACGTACAAAGACTTCATGTGTAGCATCTTTCTAGAAGTGAGTAGAAGTTGCGGATGTCAACTTGATGGGTAAACCGGTCTGACACCGCATAATCTACCTTAATATTGAGGTCGTCAGTCGTATTGAATTCTGCACGTGAAATAAATGGCGTAAGGCTAATCCCTTCTCTGTAACCGAGTATCTCTTCAAGAGACGGATCCGTGGCAGTGCGTGAGCTTCTCATCTGGCGCGTGCGCAGTTTCAAACCACGAATTTGATACTTTTGTTTGTATTGCTCTCATCTGGAGAGCCAAAGAATCTTGTCTCGATCTGTTGGAGCCGCAGTGGCAACCGTATTCGCTGAAATGGGGCAAAAAATGGATGCAAGAAATGACGGAGGGGGAAGAAATCTGGAGCGAAGGGCATATCCTAGTGGATGAGGGTTTCATTTACATCTCCGTTTTACGCGTATTCAGAGGGAGAGATTTACAGAATGGTTTCAAATAACTGAGAGATTTACAGAATGGTTTAAATGTTTTTGTGTTATTTAATTTTACTTTTGTAAGCTAACCGTTTGGATTGCCCCAAGGAGGCAAGGAAGTCGTATTATGAGAAATCGCTATTAAATAAAGAAATTTTCTTCTATAGCCAATTTGCGATTTTTAATATTATAGGGATTAAACGCGATATTTTTCGTTTCGGTTTTCATTGCGGTCAACGAAAAACCGAATTCCGAATCAGTTCCGGTTTCCCTCCTCCTGCCAACGTCGAATGGTTACGAATCCTTGTTGCTCCCACCATTATAATGTTATAGTAATTCTTTTAAAAGCACTTTTTATTATTTCCAGCTTTTTCATTTACATTAAATTAAAATAAATTTTAGAATAAAATTGTAGAAGTTAGTTGCAAAATAACACGTTTAGTAAACCCTCCTCTATTTTGGTATGAATGTAATTGTATTACCAAGAATGCAATAAAGAACAGTTTAGGCTTTGGATCTGGTTCGAGAATTACAGTGTTTTCGGTTCGGAATCAGATTTCACTCTGGCAAAAATTACGCCTTTATGGTTTTACTTTTCAATTCGCATCCGGTTTGGCGTCGTGGATTTATGTAATTATCAACAAGTGCAGAAATGCTCAATCTTTTGCGATCCTAAGAAGCTTCTTTATAATAAAGAAAGTGGGTTATTGAATTTATAAATTCTGTGGATAAATACAAAGCTACAATCTTCATGATAGAGCAACCAATTGCCGATATAAACTTCGCGATTAATTATAACCCCATTTATTAGCTCGTGTGATAAAGGCTTCTTTCAAAGTTAACTTCAACTTCAGAAGGTTAACACAACTTCCTTAAACTTCTCATTACTTTATGTATCTTTTCCATATTTTGTTGAGCAAAAATAACTTCTTTACTCTGTAAGATAATGTTATCTACTCCTTGAAAAGTTCTCCTACCGTGGCGTATTATTATTCTGAGATTTAATAGAGAAATCATCATTACAGCTAATGTTTACTTTATAAAATCCATCTTATTATGTTATATCATCTGATTATTATTGAATTAACCTTATAAAGCTGCTTCAATGTCATTTTATTCTACTCAGCGAGTAATCGCTGAAGAATTACAGGAAATTTGCGGTAGAGTCCCCAACAATTTGCGGCGGGATCAGAAATGCGAATAAAATTAGCGGAAATGGAATTCAGTTTAGGGAATGAGATATCAACCTAATCACCTTTTCACGCCATCTTCTTCCTCTATATCAGCGGGTTTTCTTGAATAGCATGGTGGTTTTATTTTGACAGAAACATCAATAGAATGCAATTTCAAACAAAAAGAAGAGGGTTTACCTCATGCCTAATCGCAGAAGGTGCTACAGAAAAAAAGCATCTCCATAACACGTTTTCATAAATCACTGTGTAAATACTTACTACAAAAGGATGGAGGGTGGGATAAAGATATTTATGCACAGCAGGGAGATAGATCTACATCTACATCTAAATTAATACCCTGTAACCCGCCTTTTGGGCGTGTGGTCGGCGTGTAAACACAGAGCGTTCGATCCACTTCTTTAGCTTGTTGTTATCTCGTATCGTTCGCGAAAAGAGCCCTCAAAACGACTTGCCTAAGCCTTTATTTTTCTTATTTTCCGCTCATTGTCGTATCGGCCGAAATAGCAGGTGGATGGAATAATACCGACCACGTCCTCTGAAGACATACTTATACTGAATCTGTCAATCAGCCTAGGGTCAATCAGCCAGATCAGTCAATCGCAACCTAGTTTCTGATGCTCTTTATTTCCGAGATGAAAAAACTGAATCTGAGAGCATTCATAAAGCTTGTTTTTTGTCGTAGCATTTTTGAACAAGTGTTTCGCCCTATGCTGCACTTTTACGAGTTCGCGGGTATACCTTTCATCCGCCGGATCTCATACTTGCCGTGTATTCCAAATGGGACCTAACCAAGGTGAAATAACATCGATCTATAATCTTCCCCTCGCATTTCCGTCAGTTCGCTGTTTAAAGCTGGGTTTCTTAATACCTGTACCTTATATTCCTCGTATATTTGTACTTGGATATCTGGATAAATTATAGAGTTAGTTTTAGATCCCGAGAGGTTCAACTGACTCGACTACATTTATATTTTGTCCATAGATTTTCTAAGGGTAATTCTGACACTGTTGTTTTCTTTCTAAGACCATTTACTATATAAATATAATAGAATATACATGGGGAAATTTGTTTTTCTATAATAATATTGGGCGTAGACTGGTAGAGAAAGAGAAAGAAAATTTGGGAATCTAGTAAAAGAAGGAAGAAAGATTCTTATTTTGGTCAGAGACAGATATTGGATCTGTGATTTCAGTAGCGGCGATAAAATATTTTTGCGCTCCCTCAGAATGATGCAGGACGATTTATTCAACGTTCGCCAAGTGCTTAACGCAAACCCAGAGCAGTTGAGTAGATAATGGGCCAGTCCTTCCGGACAGCGTACTGCGCAAAGCTCTCATTCGTAGGAGTAGATAGGCTGCGACCCTCCAAGTAGTATCTCAAACAGCCCCTTCCGAGCGCAGTAACGGAGGCGTAACCACCCCCGCTATTTCGTATCCGCCGACGGTCTCAATTTCGAACGTGATGATATCTCTCCGGATGAAAGCACTTCCTGAGCAGGTTTTGCTCCCTTTTCAGTATGCGTTCGATGGTGCGCTCGCGTATCGAGGCGTCATCCATTCTCCATGATGTCGGCAGGCATTTGTAGGGAGGCCAGATGAAAGTGCGAATAATTTAGTAATTAACCGAGGCTGAATTATGAGACTCGCGAACCTAGAGGCGTGGCGTTGGAATGAGGGACATCTCGGCGGGAGATTTTAATTAATCGCTACAGTAAATGCCTCGTTAGACCTCGGCCCGCGAAATTACAATTTGAAAATAACAAGATGCGGCGTTTTGAACGGTGAGGGAGAGCGTTAAATAATTCGCGTCAATACGGTTTTCTCGGATATTATTATCTCTTTGGTTCGCGTTCAGAGCGGCGATGGCGGTTAATTACCGCTCTCTTTTTTCGGTTGGATTTGTAACTCGAGAGGTTTTCGTGTTTTCCTCCCAAAGTGCGACCCTTTCAGTGCGTGACTCGGGCCGTGGAAAAAGGTTTTTCGAACGCACTAGTTAGCGTTTTTCGGCCCCGGGATCGATTTTTCTGAGGTGTTAAAAAGAGCGAGGCTTTTGGCTTTATTTCTTCTAGATGTTAATCCTCCGCGAATTCTCGATCTCCCTTTTCTGGAGGAAAGTTTATCTCACGAATTCGACGCCAGGTGATTTATTTGACGACGAACTCCATCTTGGGAGCGGCTAGAGTTTTCCTTCGAGAGGGAGTGGGAGAGAGAAAGTAAACGGCAGCAACGACCCCTATGGGAAATTTCGGGGAAGTAAATGTCAGAAAAAAAGACGATCGGACGGCGTGGACCACGAATGCTTTTGTCAGGAAGTGGTCCTTTATTTTTTCTTTTTCTAAATTTATCATTAGCGAAATGTAATGCCGGCTGTATACTTTACGTTCTGTAATAAACTTGTTTTCATTCGTTCCCTTTTACTCCAATCCCATTCGTATCTTTTGGAGCGTTTTCTTAAAAGGTACTGCGCCCTTGGGAATGCCACGAGAGGTAACAAGCGAGGTTAATTTCGCGGGGAAATTAGGGTTCGTTTTGCGAAATTTAAAGAGATTAGTTTCTCCGCGGTAAGAAGACTCCCACTTTAATACTCGCCCAATAAAAATGCCATTAGAGCTTATTGAAGAAATATATAATGCCACCTCTTACGATTTCTACCGAGGGACTCTGTTCAGTGAATTTTTCATTAAGGAATGTTAATTTTAGTTTCGTCTCACCGAAAATGTTTGCATGTTATGGGAATTTTAAAAGCGATTCCTATAAAGAGGTTCATGGCAAAGCCGCAGCTACCTATATTTTGTATTCAAATTTCCCTATACATCGTTGTTTTAGGATGCTCGTTTAATTCCGGTCGGCAGAAGTGTAAAAGAGATTTCCATAAGGTTTCTAGAAGACAAATGTCGTTTAGTGACCTTCGTAAGGGGATTCTAATGTAAATGACAAAAAGTCCCTTACCATACTAATCAATGAATATATATAACAGGTCTTGAATAAGCCATTAATCTTCCTTTATCGTATTTTGAAACAGTAGATAACCAACTTTTTCACGAAGGATGACCATTTCACTTATACCCATAGCTATTCTGCGGTATAATTTCTATTAGAGCCCTTATTTCAATTCCTTACCAATTTTATAAAATAGTCCGTTAGATCAATATCTTTATTATTATGTAATGAATTCCGATCCTATCCTTTTCCTTTCCTTTTTTACTGGGATATCCTATATAACTCTCCTCTATAATTACGAGGTAAATAATAATAATAAACAAATAATCATAGTTTCATGTTTGATGGTTTACGTAACTTCACCTACGTGCTTTTGCGTTACTACCTTCGCAATCTTCTTTTCTATTTTTCTTCTGATCCTGTTAAATAAATCTATTTCTGTTTTAATGTAGAAGCTCTTCACGTCACGTTTCGGCCCATAACGTTATCTTAGAATCATCCTTGAATGAAATATTTTCTCATATCATCCCCCTTAAACATTCGTGTTTTTTCGATTTCCATATTTTCTCTCTCGACCATTTGTTTCGAGAAAAAGGTTCCCAAGAGAGTTCTCAGTGTTATAATCTTAAATCTTGCTAATTCTTTTTCCTAATATTTCCTGCAGTATTAATGTCTCTCTCAGGACTCAGAAGAGAAAATATCGTTCCGTTTCATCGCAAATCAGAAGTCGATTCTACGAATCTATTCCCCTATCTTCTCCTTCATCTCTGCAATAGTCACTTGCGTGCTCGGCTCATTTATTTTTCCTTTTATATCGACCGGATGCAACGTCAAATTATACCCCTGTAACTTGGGCAAATATTTATTCCAGCGTTCACGATCTTTCTTCCTTCCCACCTGTCTAATACCACTGTATCAACCGTGACGACTCACCCACAACCATCCTTTGCTATAATTCACTAATAACAACGTTTATCTTTCAAAAATAACTACTCATTCTTTTATCATTCCTCTTAATTTACACTCCC
Organism: Pachydiplax longipennis; assembly: GCA_036926295.1. Lineage (NCBI taxonomy): Eukaryota > Metazoa > Arthropoda > Insecta > Odonata > Libellulidae > Pachydiplax > Pachydiplax longipennis. The sequence goes on from JAVFKF010000015.1 coordinate 43,803,186, forward strand.
CTGTTCCCTTTAATTATGCATACCTTACATATTTTAACATTATAAATTGAGAATTATATTCATTTAAAACTGGCAATCCGTATCTTTGCGATAAGAAATATACCCCGTTCGTTCATTATTGCATATATGATGGGATAGCATAAGAACTATCATTCTACAGATACACATGTCTTCATCCTTCTCTTAGTTTTCTATGCAAAAGAAAGCAAAGCTAATCTCCGGAAGCAGGAATATCTTAGCACGATGTTATATTCGTTGAAAGATGAAGAGACTGGGATATTTTTTTCCAACAAACACTAAAAATCGATCCCTGAGCTGCACAGCTGTGAAAGCCCCTCGCAGCGTTCATAAATTTTCAACAACTTTGAAATTTTATGGCTCAAATCTTGAACCTATAATCTAATGGCATTTATTGCTAAACCGTAAGATGTAATCTGTATGTAATACTTTCACCATAAATTTCAATTTAAAAAGTATATGACGACTTTATAGAGGGCGAGATTGAGACTATGAAGTCTCCCTATCCAAACCTAGGTCATTTTAGGTGAAGGATAGGGAAAAATAATGCAGTAAAAAGGGGGGAAAGGCGGAAGAAATGAATTTGTAGATAATAAAACTATGGCCCTATTTAAGAAAAAAACTTACGTACGCGCATACATACTTAGGAAAAATCTCCACAAAAGGGATGGGAGTGTGAAAAACCTGCGAAACCTGATAGCATGAGCAAAATTTTAATCTTAAAATAAATTATTTTCTGAAACCTTATAAGATCAATTTATGAGTATATTTAGTGATGTAAGGTGAAGCTTCCGATAATGACTGCTGATTTCTTCAAAATTAATTTCATCCATCTTCAACTTGAAATAAAAAAACGTAATTTTGGAGCTGAAGTGGGTCATCATTTCTCTTTTACTAGTTCATTTGAAAGCTTTTACTTTACTATTGTACAGTTAATTTGTTGAGAAATCAGTGGAATATATGAAAAAAGTGGCGATAAGGTTAAATTCGACAGAATGTATAAAATCGAAAGCTTAGTAAACTTGTTCTTTTTGTGGATGTTTTAGAGTACACCAATAGTCTTCGGAGTATTTCTGTCCATGTTCGGAGAAGTCTTTTTGAGCGGACTGAGTCCAGTCGACAGAACTGTAAAAAGGTTTCTAGAAGACGAATGTCGTTTGATGACTTTCGTAAGGAGCAATAACTACTCTCGGTCTTTTCGCGTGAGAAAAGAAACCCTCCTCGAAGAAAAGGACTCAGAACCGGCCATTAACTTTTTATGGTATCCACTAAATAAATGTATTTTTCAAGTTTTATGCGGAACAAAAGGGAAACGAAATTTGATGGAGGGAATTAAGAATTTATCTAAAAGAAATGTTGGCAATCACATTCATCTTAATACTGTCGTTTCCTGAAATAAAAAGATAACCGCTGCGTTTTTATTTCAGCTTCTCGATTGTCCGTCGAAACGGTGTTTGCCGTGGGATTGGACTTATTCTTCGTGAGGTTTGATTAGGAAGGTGTTGTCTTTCTCATTTCTTGGGCCGTATGATCTTTATAAAGCACTCATCTCAAAAAAATCCCTAATACATACCTCAACATCTCATTAATCGTCACTTTACGATTCATGGTAGCTTTGAGAGTTAGTTTCGCATGCATCGTAGTCATCTTCCCATAAACAAAAAAATGTTTATAACTCTGAGTATGTTATATTTGTTCTCTCTCTTTAAGTTTATATAAATTAAAATAAATTAAATCGAATGATTTTATCGAGTAAATTTGAATTATCTGTTTCACCGTCTGAGGAGAAAGTTCATTTGTTCTAGATAATGATTTTCCCGATGGATGGGTTGCCAAGTCCTTTTTTCGATCATTAATCAGTTGAACATCGCTATACATAGAGCCGTGTAACTATTTTCTAGAAGAAATGGCTCTCCCTCAGCACACTAGAATTAGCCATCTTTGAGTAGAAAATCGCATAATCTTTTCACGTTTCTTCAACGGAAGCAATAAATGTAACGTGCTGAAGATAGTATACGAACGAGGACAAATAAAGAACTCGAGTACCTGCAGCTCTATATATGGAGCAGTTACATTACCAACTGAGCTGGAAGCACGGACTTTTTTTTAAACTCCCACTTGCCCTCTCATTACGCGGGGAAACTCACTCATTACGACCGTCTTTCCCGCGCGGCCGTTTCCGTTTTATTTTCCCTGCAGGAAGCTTAGTTCTACGATTTTTACGAATAAATTTCCCCGGTCACGAAATGCAGTACGTGGGCAATCCTTCAGCGGTCTACGGAAAAGGGAAAGCTATCGCTTTTCTCGAAGGCCGACAGGAGTTTGAGCCTCTGGAGATGAGGGCGTCAGATCCCGCGGGAGGGCGAAATTTTCTCCTCCCGAAACCGGATGCTCGCCAACTGCATTAAAACCAATGGGCTTTCGCTTCCAAATGCAGCTGACGTCCGAAGGCACGTACGAAACGACAGGCCTATTTGGGAGATTGGCTGCCTCGGAATGGAACTGTTGTTGACTCTTGATCGGAGAAGATTGAGGCTATCACTCCCTTTCCCTTAGGAGTTGAGGGTGCCGTAGGGCGGCGCTGGCGCGGAAGTCGAGGAGGGCCAAGCCGAGATAATCCTCGTATTAAGAATTTTTTTATACCCTCGTAATTTTTTGAGGCTCTTTACGGATCAGAGCAGTAGGAGGGAAGTTTTTTTTTCGGTATCAAAGAAACGGCCGAGAGCTTATGTGAGGGAGCTCAAACCGAGGCTAGAGATAGTAAGTCTCGCTGTAACTCATCACTGTGGCGGCTTCCAGAACAGACCCCATTTTCATTCAAGTCTTAAGTAGAATTTAATGATCTCTTTATGACAGATTATGGCGCGCGAGATTAAACGTCTACTGAAGTATCTCGCTCCCCGAAAATATTCTTTCAGATTGGGATCAGTGATTTATTTTCTATATTTCTTTAGTGTTTTTTTATCAGGAGAGGCACGGATTAGAATAAAACTTTTTTCTTCTTCTTTGTTCTCCTAATGCCATCGTGGGCGTCGCCGAAGTGGTGCATTGCGAACTTTTTATATACATATAAATTACTGTTTTTTGCCGAGTTTATGTTTGAAAGTTGGGTTCCGTGATTTTACTTTCATGAAAAAACTTCAGTGCAATTCAGCGGTGTTTTATGCGAAGGTCATTTCTCTGGCAGTAATAGAGAAGGTTGTAATTCATCACATGCATATTCATGAACCACGTGAGCAGAGGGTAACGCTGAGTGGTTTTCATTTGACGAGTTGCGTCGTATATAAATATAAAAGTCCTCCAACTTTTCGACAGTGATGAAACCTGATGTGCGTTCTCATTAAGAAATTAATCATTGTCTGGTTCAAATTTGTCGGTTGTGGATTCGAAGCATGCAAGGAGCTCATGATTCAATGATGCTGTCGTCATCTTATGTCGTCACTTAAAATGACGCGAACGGATGTCGTAGCCGCTAAAATTTTGTACGCCAATTCTGCGGAGGCTTTTTCTCTTTAAAGCGTAACTTTTTACTGTTGAAGGATTCGGCACAGTAATTTGCCTCTTCAAGGTCTGGTGACTAGAATTTTGCCTGTTAGAAGACGCCGTTTCGCCCCCTTTGTTCAATTTGCGTTGATTTCAAAACTCGCAATTTTATATTACATTTACATGTAAATCAAGCTCTGATGTTATTTACTTAATACGTACACTTATTCATCTCATAACCAGGGAATTATAAAAATTGAAAGGCAGAAAATAATTTTAATTTAAGAAGGAATGTAAAACTCACATGTCTTCTCCAGGATATGATACGCCGTGATCTGATTTCGAAAAATACGATCTTCATAGAATTAAATATGTAAAATATTCAAATCTATTTAAATAGTCTCTCTTGTATTTCCGTGTATTCTCTTGGTATTTGTGATAATAACAACAGAAACCTTACGTGGGATCCATTATTATAAGCCGAGAAAATAAATTGTGTCATAAAATAGATAAGGGGTTGGGAAACTTTTATCATCAGAAAACCTCATTTACCATTCGGCCGCATAAAAGAGGTGGCATGTGAAGCCATATATTTTGTGCTGTATTTCCGTAAATAAGTTAACGTGTGCACGAGAAAACAAATTTATTCGTTAATTGATTTCACATCCCATATTTTCCATTCATTTTCTTTTGTTGTCATGAGAAATATTAGAGAAATATGACAAATTATTTAAGCACTGGAATTTGTTATAAAAAGTGATGAAACGTGATGAGTCCCTGTGGCCTGAAAGATGTAGGTTCTCTTCCTCTGCACTAGATAATGTAACAATAGTATTTCAAAAGTAACTCACAAAACATTTACTCAATACAACCTCCTAATCATGAAGAGAAAAAAGGCTGCATTGTATGAGAATCAGTCATCTTTTATTCACGTAACAAAAATGTAATCCAAATCAAAAAACTGGCAAATAAAGAAAACTTTAGCCGTAAAAGATTACCATTGGTTTTAGCAATCACAGCAGTAGTACAAAGATGAAATTAAAATTTACCATCTGATTATATAATGACTCGGTTTCTTTAAAAAGATGGAAGAATTGGTACCCTGATTTAGGTTAAGGAAATGGACGATTTCACTTTCATCAGGGTCATTAACTGAAATCCGAATGACATATTTGAAAGGAAATTAATGACACAAAATGCTTCTGAGAAGAGTTAAAGCTGTTCCGAGGAAGTTTGCAGTAGTTGAAATGAATGGAGTTAATGTCTTTCAAATATAGGATGAAAATACGAATGGAAATCTCTGAAAGACTGCTGCGATTCGTCATAATTGAAATTGTCAGGGAGCAGCGAAATGTGAAAGAGGATAATGAATGACTGGAAATGCGCTTGATTTTTCGAGAGATAGGAATGATAGTTTGACAAGTCACGAGCTCGCTCCACGGGAGGCTAGCCGTAAAAAAAAATGCCCCTTTGAAGAGTTTTGTAAAAATAGAGTTCGATAGAAAGCAAAATAGGCAGAGATATGCGAGTGACATTAAATGTTATTTTTAAGGATATCCTACCCGAAGCTGAAATTGAACCGATGGCTGATTTCTGCCTCTAAATAGGATTTGAAAAGAAATTTACCGTTATTTTACGTTTTGGCGATTACTTTCGGTCTTATTGAATTTACCAGTGTATTCGGAGAATTGAAGAGAAATCGCCTTTCGGAATAAAGCTTGATCTGCAGAAACGAACTAAAAAAAATTTAGAAATAAAATCGTAGTTTTACAAGCCTTTCCTTGCCGTATTTATTAACATTTTATGCGATGTGCTAACTAGTTGAAAAATCAGAGGTAGAGTTATGCAACCGGTGTAATGGGAATTTTAATTTCACTTCGTGTTATTCACCGAAATTATAAAGCCATAAAATGAGGACGAGTTCATAGAATCGATAAAATTAAAAGTACAAACGCTCTTCAATCAAACGCGTTAGCACATTGTGTTCACGTGTCAGCCGTCAAGTAGCGTCGCCAGCGGTTTAACTAATCGAATAATTCCCGCCTCAGGGATACATTTATCACGAAATGAATTTCAGATAATTATACATTTGCATTATCATCACTCTCGTCAAACCAAAACAATTACGCACCGAATAAAATAAATCCCAGTTGGTGAAATTTCTCTATAATTTTTATGATTAGTTAACTCCATTTACGTCAGTCTGATTGATAGCTATGCGTTCATGACGTTCGGAGAGCTACGGAAGCCCAAAAAACGTACGATCATGACTGTGGTAATACCTGAGGAGTTACAGGAAACTCTGTACATCGCTTCTCCCAAAATAAATGTTTCCTCCGAGCACTGACAGCTCCTGTATACACCGGAGTACCAAAACCGAATTATTTATCCCTAATTTCCGGCACGTCTGACACATGGGCCTAGGAGATTTTTATCCTTCCCTCGCAATAACTTACAATGTGGAAAGAAGTCAGCTCGGAAAGTACCCGTTCGTGATCGGCCCTCTCAATTATCGACGTCGAAACGTGCACGGTTTTTCTTCCGCAGTCTGAAGGAGCGAATTCCCATCTCCGAATTGGAAATGTGGGCGTTTTCTTCAAGAAGAAGAAGAAGTTCCACGCGCCGTTTTGTGTTACGTCGTGGACCATAAAATGTTCTTCGCCCTCTCCAACAGCTGTGGATCTCCTTTTGAAGAGGTTAAGAGAGGGGAGGGGATTCTCGATCGGGAGGGGGGGCCTTATTTGCAAGAGGAGTGCCAGAGGATTGGGGGCGTAATACGATTTGAAGGAGATGATGAAGACAGGAGACGAATTACGCCCGCTGCTCTCGTTGCGCACCTCCGATTGAATTTTATGCAGCTGCGGAATAAATTGCATCTCGCTTATGGGAGGATCTCTCCGGTTGCTAGACAACTAAGAAAACCGCCCCGCAGCTTACCGTAGTCTGCCAAGTTTATCGAGAGTTTGCTATTAATGGAACTCGTTGTGCGGAGGCGTGTTCCCGATCCCACCAGGGGGCGTCGTTACATCGCAGGGAATACCCCCGTCTCCCAGAGGAGCAAGGACCCAAGCGATCGTTATACATCAATTATCAAACTCCCGCTGACTTTGATTAACGGCCCGCTCTTATCGGTTAACGAAATATATCTATCCCTCCCTTATTTTTCGTGTTCCCGCATTATCATTCCGCGAACCCCGCCGTATAAAAAAGAGAGGGTGTCCGACACGGATCATGGAGTTGTATCTTTCATCGCGAAGTTGCGGATTAAAAAAAAATGGAAACATGGTCGGATTTTAATGGTGTCACGTCGTCGTGAGAGAGAATAGAATAGATGTTCAAAGTCATCATTAGCCTACATTTCCCTCCTCCTCGGGTTGAAAGGACTCGTTAATTGGATAACTCCATTGAATTAATCCGCGCGAGGCAGCGAGACAAGCAGTCCTTAAACGAGGACGAACACAAGAAACGGACGAAAAATTTCTGCGACACCAATGCTTCTTTGCGCTCTTCACCGCGGACCTTTTCTTCTTATCTTTGTCGAGAGCGAGACGTTCCTAATTTTTTTCCGTGCAGAATGCTCTTATGAAGGATCGCCTGAAACCGCGGCGTAATGGGTTTTGTTGAATGCGACATTGTTTCCACGACGACCGCGAATTTTATGGACAACCATGTTTATACTATATGTCTGCAACTTTGTAGCGTTGCTAACGTGTTGAATAGAAACCCTCCTTCCTGCTAAATATGGGATACATTTAAATAACTTGACTCTTTATTCCTCATCTTGATACTTTTTTGGTGTTGAAGATTACTTCTCCAAGGATTTGAAGCGATTTCAATGTTGAGCCATTCATGCTTTCCATTAGGTAGATGGTGTTAAAATCCCGCTTCCTGTTGACAACATAAGGGGAGGATAATACATTTGCATTTATTTAGGTAAAATCTTGTTTGGAACACTGGTTCCCGAAGCATCGTAATGAAGCTGGTCTTAATAATTATGAAATCCACGTAGAAGGAATAAATATAAGATATCTTTACATACCTTTTCTATAAAGTGCAGAAAATTGGAAATGTCTCATTTCTACTGTGAAGATGGATTTTCTCTAGATATCACTTCAGAAGATTAATTTCGTGAATACCATATTCTTATCCCTCAAGCGTCGTCTATCTCCCTCCAGTTTCTCCTTCTCAAACACTTAATCCAACGTTTAATCACAAAATTTAGATTCCATTTTATGGGCATAAATTTGAAATTAATTGAAATCTCCTGTTTCTAATCCTGGGAGAGAATTGGGTTAATTATCCCGCATGTACCACTCTCCATTTTGGGAGCGAGAGATAGATGGAGAATTCGAATTTGGGTGTCAGCCAAGTACATTGGAGAATCACGAGAAGAAAAGTCCTTTCGCAAATCCAGCGCGACCGAAAGTTAAAAATAAACCAAACACTTAGGATATACGCGGCGTAAAATATTTTCTTTGTAGATCATCGAGAACACGCAGTAATCTTTGAACAGGGGACGATTCTCCCACGATTCCTTATCCCCTTTCGCCTCAATGGGATTGGAATGTTTAGAGAGATTTGACAGAGAGCAGGCCGACCCTTATGATCACTTTGCGGGAGTGTGTGACTACGCCGTGTAAACATTTTCGAAAAGCCTCTTCAATGAACTGTAAACAAAACTCCACTGCTTTTTAATATTGGGTCGTAAAAACTCATTCCTGTGTGCAGACCGCCTCCATTTAGGTGTGGTTGATTGAAAGATGCGTCGGTCGATGTGAAGGAGTTAGGTGTCTGTAAGAAGACTCAAGTGGTCCAACTGAAAGCCCAACTGATGACTCCAGTATCACGCTTTTTATGCGAGTGGCGTTCCGAGTAATTGCGGTCTCAGCAGACTCAAGCCTTGAAAATGCCACCAGTCTCCTTAGATTCCACGAGTCTTCCTCGTAGAAATAGAGGTCAATTTCACTCTTGTGGAGATCGTAATTGCGAAAGATTCGTTACTAATGGAGATTTGCTAGGATCACGAAAAACAGAACGCTATTCAATACGAGGATTCGATAGTCTGTAGCACGTATTGAGAGAGAATTATTTTCTACGAGGTAAATAAAAATTCTTCTTACGAGGTAAATAAAAAATGTCTCAAATATTGCTTTAATTTGATGAATTACTATTTCAGGCTGATTGTGATTTGATTTTTAACCCCAAATCTGATTTCTAACACTTGATTAAAGAAATTATTTTATACAAATATATTTTCTCTATCAATTACATAACCTAAGCCTGATGATACTTCATCGGACCATATCAGATCGTAAAATATCTCGGAATAACAATACCGATATTTAAGTGTAAATAGTGCCTGAAGTAATAGATGGAATAAATTACTGCCATTCATGGTTGAGGATTGAATTTTTGTGTAAAGGAATTCGTCTCACACCACTACAACTTGAGTTTTGCTCTTTATTTTGATCCGTCCAGCTTCTTAGCTATATACTTAGCATTATACGTATATATACAATACGCATTTTTATCTCTGATTATACAGAACCATCGAAAGTTTTCGATAGATAATAATATTAAGCACCCTTATTTGAGTTACATTGAGGATTATTTCATACTTAATTCCAATAAATTCCTCCTCTGACATATAACCCAATACATGCATCATGAGCTATCATCTTTACCTTACAGTTATTTATCTTCTTGGAGGAATAACTACATTAATATTTGCTTACTTATATTACGATTTAGGTTTATATACTATTCATAAATCCCGCAATAGTTAGGAATAGGGTTTCATGAAATCAGCCACTTAATATGCTGCATACAACATGACATCAATTTCTGTATCCAAAAAGACCATTTTGCAGTTATAATTTTTATTTGGATTCCAACAGGATTAGTAGTTTAAACAAAACCTTTTTTAATTGGTTTATATATAAGTTGATATTGAATGTTAACAAAATGGCTACCTCCCTCATGCTTAAGTATATTAGATTCATCGCATATCGAAATTGTCGGGAGCATTAGGACAAGCATTTCCCTTAATAATGGTATTGTGAATTATGTTAATTTGTTATAAGAAAGTGTTTTTTAATTATTTTTATTGTGTAATTATTTCAATAATGCAACATGAAGCGGTGCAGTATCGTGGGAAAGCTGGAAGATCCGTATTCTTCATTACCATCGCACTAAACATAGTCCTTCACAGCCAAGCAGTGGTAGTGCGTGAAATTGAGTTGTCTATATTCCCTGTTTCTACTTAAACGTTAGAAAGTTGTCCATTTATTATTCATATCTTTGGTTACAAAAAAGGAAGTTCATGTTCATAGAATTTTTAATTATGTAAATGCTTAGTTACCCTCGAGTTATTTGTTACCCAGAATGAAATTGATGGAGGTCTATTTCTTAATAACATTTCAAAAAGGAAATGCTACCCCATACATCAACTCCGTTCTGTCGTTGCGTGATACACGTCGCGTGACGTCATGTGCAGCTTAAGAGAGACATGTTCAAGCTCACGAAGTCCATCTATGTTCGTTGATGTTTTGCTCGTCTCATAGCGTCGAAGGACGATCAAGCATTCCCTTTACTGCCCTTTGACTTTAGACGTATTTTACTTTTATATTATGCACTTCATATGACCTTTTGAGAGAAAATCTCTTATTTTATCTTCCCAAATCTTAAAGTTATGTGTCTGCGTTTAAGTAAAACCTCTCTCCTTCATGTTTAACCTGTATCATACGAAACTTTACGTTTCTGGTGGAATAATTTATCTTGTTTCGATTGTTTTTACTATAATTGATTGTCAGTTTTTATTAGGTTTCAAAATAATCTATTTCATTATGCAGGTAATATATATTCTTCATACATAATATAAATCTCCTTATTTTAATGAGTAATTTATTTTCACAAGTTTGTTTTATAACCATAAACAATTTCTCCCGCTTGCATAGCTCTGCTTATTATTTTAGTAGTTATTCATGACAGTATTGGTGCTTCCACTAAATCTATCATAACTTCTCAATTGTCTTTTCCCTATGGTTATTTTTTCATCTGCATCTACATCTAACATTCATAACCTAATTTTAGACGTTTTATGTAACCATTGCGAAGTAATATCTTTCCCGTCTATTGTTTATACATCTTTCGCAGTTTATTCCTATTCACAGTCGAATTCTTTTGAATAATATAAATACTGCCTTCTTTGACTGATAAATCATTCACGTCAATTTCAGATTTTCTTTCTGGAAGAGAAAGTTTAACTGAATGTCAAGGCAAGTGAGACTAATTATTTCTTTTCTGAGTAAAGAGGGAATATAAATTTTTATTGAATTCCAGTCAGCTTTTTCATTTTATATTTATGGAATACTTATGGCCGCGTAGTTAATCTCAGAGTAACCGACACTTGTCGACAATCTCAAAAGTAGGGATATTAATTTTCATCTAGAGCAGAAGTCGTCTTTTCATCAGCAGGCAATTCATAAGAATATTTTTACAAACAAGAATATTCTTAAACCAAATAACCTTCAGCTTATCTTCGGAAGTGACTCAGTTTCTGCTTGCGTAAATCACACCAGAGTTTCGTCAGGTCATTAAACATCTGTGTAGTTCCTCTTTTCCTATTATTTTTAACTTTTTAATTAAGTTTTGTTAGACTGTGAGGATCTAAACATATAGGGGCCAAGTAGCGGATTTTTAATTCGGCGGACAAGGCGCTAGCTGAGTACTTTATCCATTTTGGGGCCTCAACACCAAGGAAGGAATTCGCTATAACATCTTTTTTGAATTTTTAAAAAGGACGAGTTCATGTTTTTTTTTATTTAGTTCCTTATTCAAAAAGAATTTCATATAGAATTAGTAATTCTACATTATATGTTACATAATGTATGTCTCCATATAACGTACACATCATATAGAGACAAATATGTTGCTATATAGAGGCATAAATATGTACGAGTTTTAAAATTAAAAATTAAAATTCGTATTCTTGTTTTAGATCAATCCTTACTCATTGATTGATAAACACAGCGCTTACAATTTATTATTTGATTTTCTATACTGTTACATTGTAAAGTGATGGAATTGTCTATGGTATGGCATAAATTTCTATGTCTATTATTATAAAAATGAGTACTTTTTACTCAGACGGCTGATGACTGATCGGTCTGATATTAGCGCTTCAGGCCTCTGATATCCCAAATCCGCCCCTGTAAGGGCCATATAATGCCAGCTGACCTATAAAGGTGTAAGTTACCAGATTATTATAGCTGAGTTACATACGACCTCAATGTCTTGAAAGTGAAACAAAAGCTATAATCTTGAAGAAAGGTCCGCTTGATTTTGCAAGAAAAATCTGCTTCGCCTGACATTTCCAAAAACATTCCTTTCCTTAAACTTGGGTGAGAGTCCACTTCGTCCTTGGAACAGTATTCTTCCTTTCAAATCCTGCGCCAACACTTCTCCCTTGTTTAACCTGTGATTAGCGACTTTTCCGTCGAGTTTACCCAACACCTTTTATTCCCGCAAGGCGCGAAGTGATAAAGAACGGCAGCAATAACAAACAGCTATCCAAACATTTTTTCTAAGCGAATCCTAGACGCCGTAAAACAACGCCGCATGATGTCCCCGACACTTTGGAAAACGTCATAATTTTTAAAATAAATCGCCCGTATTTCGGACATCACGAGTCGAATCCCACGTCAGTCCATCTTCATCGACGCAGAGCAAACAAAGGCGGGGAATTTATGGGCGCTTCTTTTTAGCGCAACGTCCATCTCGGCAGCTGACACCCAAAAAAAAAAGAGGTTATTTTTCGACTTTTCAAGGATATTTCGTCCGCGACGGAACAGTCCTTCCTCTCCGTACCCATTATACAATTTGAAGCAGAAAAAGGCCTCCTTTTCCGGTCTCTTATTTCCTTCCCCCATCACCCTTTATGCCCAAAACCTGCCTTAACCGCATTTTATGCCCATTCCAATTATACGCCACGGCAGCTCGTTTGCATAATGCTTCCTCCGCCGTATACTCTCCTTAGCCTCGTCCGTCCATCCGTCACTGGGCTTCCGCTATCCTCCGCACAAACGGATGCGTTTAGGATGTTTAGCCATTTCCATTGGATAGGAAAGGTGGCCCTGAGTCGGGCCCTCGACCGCCGGACACCGGAAACGCCTCTTGCACACGCACCCCCACTCGGACACATGCGCCTCAATGGATTTCGCTTTTTACGGTACACTCGCACGCATTTACGTCTCCTGCAACCGTTGCCGCCGATAAAAAGAGTGGGCCATTCCAAGTCAACCCGAAGTTGACGAAATTCTCTCCCCCCGGCGGGTGTATTTCGAGCGATTAATTCGGGAGTTCGACGCGAGGGGACGCTCGTAATAGGAGGATTATTAAACCGCGATTTCCAGGGGTTTAATTTTGTATAGTTGCCAAAACAGCGGGTCAAGGCGACGGAGGCGAGCAGATAAAAGCTTGCATAATTCAAAAGGGATTCTATATGAGAGGGGTAGGATGGGGGATCTAAGCCTGGGAATAGAAAAACAAAGGTTATGAATATGGCATACGAATGCGGATCGTGGAAACGCTGTTGTGTGAGGGTTTGATAAAAGATACGACAAAGAATGCAGTGGGAAAGGATTTTATATAGAATACAGAGGATCAGTGTTATCATGAATATCATCATTGATTGATTGGCGGAAAATAAATAAAAGATGGACTACAAAGTTGATGTTTTAGGAATTGAATTTAGATGTGACGATATGTTGTAATGCTAGTGCTCTCAAACGAAAAACCCCAACTGTTTTGCCTCATGCCTTTGATTCGCAAATTTTAACTAAAATTATTTCTTATTTATCGAAGAAACTAATGTAAGATATAGCTCATTTAGACCGTCTCTTTATTGAGCACAATATCAGTTTAAGTGATTTATTTTTTAATACCTTTGGGTTTTTGAGGGTTATCTTCACCCTTTCACTATTGTATGGGTGTTTTCTTGCTTTTTCATACATATTTATATTTTTTTACGCATATTTTTTGTATCTAAAATTTCTTTGTAGTGTCATGTTTTTGTATGCATTGATCTATTTTTTAAGATGGAAGTTTAATCTTCTCCATTAGACTTTGATGTAACACTTTAAAATTTAACTTTAGAGATTAATTGAAAGAGAGGTCATTTTGGCCCAACCTCGTCATAAGAATCTCATAATAATATTTTTCATGTCTTTCCTTGGCCTTTTTGTTGTTATTTTACAATGCATACTTTCGTAACCTGGGTCTAATAATGCCCTCCTGAAATATGTTAGAAAAATATACCAAGGAAATCAAGTTTCTCAATTCACTTGTTCCGAAAATTATTTTCAATTAAAATATTATTGTGCATCATTATTACTTTTAGAAAGCAAAAAATCACGTACAAATTAATCCATCAGCCGGAAAAAATGTCGATTTCTACTGAAGTCGTTTACTGTTTTACTCCGAGTATATATTAATCTGATGATTAGTGAAACATAATTGGTTATTATATAGGGCTTTTCAAGAAAACACTTTACTTTGATTAGTATTCTGTCATTAGCATCACATTTATCATCAATGTGAAGTTTTCACCTGGAACTTTCGATTTTGCGAATCTGTGGACTTTCATTCAAGTAAAACTTCATTCATGCATTCTTTGCTTGTGTGAATAGATGAAGAGTGTGGTCATAAATTTTGGAAGATTTTTTTTCTGGCTAATGTTTTCTTTCGGTAAGTTTTGTTAGCTTAAACGCGATGAAGTAAACAGAGAAGTCGTTGCTGCTTAAATGAGGTACCGCTGGCCATATGACGCCCTTAACAATTCATTCTTGCACATGCCACCAATCCGCTCCTGCTGTTCCTCTTCCCCTATATCTCACTTTATAATTTATCTCCCCTTCTGTTACTTCTTCCGCCATTACTAGAAACAGAATAGCGTCTACTGCTCCGAATCGCTCGTGGAATCGAATGAATTTCAGCGTTTAAATTGCAGCCTTCTGTAAATCGTGCGACGTAAACCGTTCTTACGTGTCTCAACTGTTGACCTTCATTTCTAACAAGGAATTGATATCGATTTAAAGGAGGTTTGTTTTAATAGCAAATAAATATATCTAAATCAACAGTAACAACCTGCAAGCCGTCTTTCGGCGTGTGGCAGGGGGTTAAGTATTGAATTAACATTTGAGCATAAATCGGTTTTCATGAAGCAGGAAATTGGGGATCTATTTCTAATGGGATTAGAGTGTTGGAAAATTCTTTGTGTTTTTTAAAATTTCTTAAGAAATACCCGTAGTGTATTATATAAGATGTTGCAATTTCTCCGCCTGGTTATATATTTTACGCATACATATGCACGTACATATGCATAAAACATGAGAATGGAAACGTTCAGCATGCATTAAGCATACATAGACATACGTACATAAGTAGGCGTTAATTATACGAACAATTTACATATGAAATCCCACATTCTTGATACAAGACCTATCATACATTCTACGAAAGTAAAATATATATACAAAGTAAAAGAGATGATATATAATAAGTCGTACATTATACATGGAGAGAGTGAACGTTATAAGTGAATAGTACAGTATTATATTCCTATTATGAATCACGTAAGATTTCTCACGTCGATTCATATAAATTTTCTAGATTTGTGATGAATTTTGTAATACGAATTTTATATTTTTAAAATCTTACATATGGGGTTAACCATAGCACTAGCTTACGTACATATGCCAGTTTAGTGTATAAAGGAGTATTAACAGTAAGAGGATTAATCACATTACTCTGTCACTCTTTTTGGTCGTTCAGTAATGAAAAATTTTACTTAAGACTGAAATATATAGTTTCCTAATATCATACTCTGAAGCCTATGGTGTTCCTTCTACCGTATTAAAATACTTGGAATACTTTTTATTAGATTTTCGTTACAAAAAGAGAAAAATTTATCTATGATTTACTGATATAGCATTTTTGTTCATGTCTCTGATGATATGGAAGGTACAGAGGAACGAGTAACGTTGATTAATGACATTCATCTTGATAAAACCTCATTAAACGCTTTCGTTAAGAGTTGTAACGCATGGGGTAAATATTTCTCACTTCTCGAGAAAACCTCAACTTAAGTTAGATGTGAGTCTTCAAGAGCTTCATTTGTATGAGCCCCTTAAATAAATGATCAGGATTTCTGGATAATTTACAAATAAAAGTAAGAGTGGGAGGAAAGGAAATTTCTGTTCGGAAAGAAAATGGAAATCTTAATTAATGACGAGAAATTCTGAATAGACTTCAGTGTGCGATGGAAGTAGATTTAGCCGAGCCGAATGACGTAGGGCCGTTGCGTCTTAAAAAATTTGAATGCCGTAAATTGGGAAAATTCCCTGTTTGGATTCTTTCAAACCGTTTCCTAATTGGAATGGCAGGAATCAATGAGGGATTGCTTGGATTTCGAAGCGTTCCCTAAGTCGTGGACTATTTCTCATTTCCTGTAGTATCCTGTCTTAATTGGACCCAAATAAATGTAACTTCTCCCCGTTTCCAATTTTATTTCGCTTCCAAAGAGCTCTTTGATCATCGGGTGTGAATTCGTCGAGGGAATATTTCTCCAATTATCCTGGCGTAATGAGCGACCGATGGAGCATTCTGAAGGAGAAATCACGCAAAGAAACGCCATCTATTTCGAAACACCTCTGCTCCTGAGTTCGCATGCACACATTAAATCAAGACATTTTTTCATCGCTCTCTGGAGCTGATCCAAGCAATTATGGCTTCGAATTGATCGCTCTAATATGCGACTGGAACGACGAGTTTGCTCCTGTGTTTACTTTTCGAAGATAAGGGAATGAATAACATTTTCTCAAGATTAAGGAAACGGCTACCTCAAATCTGATTTGATGCATCTTAATCGTTTCGAATCAGATTTCGCGACGGTTGACTGTTTGCGCGATTTGGAAGGTGAAATCCATCCCAAAGAGTTCGATATCTCCGAATCTGACTTATTATTGAGCTATGGCCTTTTACGGATGAAGATTTCCAGTTATCAGGAGGGGAAAATGATGATGTCGCAGTGATAGCTTGATTATTTCGATGCTCGCTTCCAGACGCTTAACAATTTCACTAAAATAAATCTTTTTCGCGGTGGAAATTGCCTGGAAAATTTTTCTCTTAGGTTTCGTCCTTTGATATACTTTGTGTCTTAATCTTTTCCAAGAATATTTGATTTATGTTAAACTCGCTCATCTTTCCTTTCGATATCCAATTCTCCGAAAAAAGAAATCCTTTGAATTAACTTCTGTCCGAAGATCCCTGATTCTACCTTTGTATAATAAATATGCGATATATAGTTTTAAAGCATTTAATCTCTTGGATGATGATATAACGCTTTATATTTATTTGTGAAATAATATTTTACTTATGAACGCGTAGCTTCTCACTCTTCCGTCATACTATTTTACATTTCGCCTGGATCTTATGCACCCGGTGGTACAAAGGTAGTTCTAGCTGATTCTCAGTGGGTTAGATGCCTACATATCGCTAAAACTTACGCTTCTTTTCCTCGAATTTTTCCCGACGATTTCGCAATAAAAACTTATAACTTCATTCTGAATTTTACAATATACATTCATTTTCTCGATGTAAGTTCTGTTACAATCCTTAACTTTTTCATTCCGAGTACTTTTTTCTTTTCCTGCTGTGAATCATCTTCTAAGATATTTCCTTAGGAAATAATTACCTGAGAAATAATATTATTCTAGCGCAACCAAAACTCCTTAAGTCTACTTCTCTATTTTTATTTACATATACATTATTTATATTTTTATTGAAATCATTGACGGCATTTTAGACAAGTTTTCAAAAACATTCTGGACAGCATGCGAAGTAAGTTAATTGTTTTGCTCCTCATTTAGAGTTTTCTCATTTCGGATGCCTTCTTGATCCGTAAAATTGTCGTATAAATTTCAATCTCCCCTTAAACCAACTGCGGATTTAAGGCATCAGAAGCCCTAAGCGCAGAGAGAACCAGCTCGAGGCCCCCACTATGAATTATGAGGAAATATTTCGTATTTTTTCATCAAATACATAAATATAAGACTCGGTTGCTTCACTACAGAATAATAAACAAATTTTTGTGTTATAAATTGTATTTCCGTGAATTACTTGCACCAATGAATAGATTTTACATTATATAATGATATTAATTATGTAGTATATTCTATGAAGATGTTGTGTAGGCTTGCTTTCTATAAAATTCATTCCTGAGAGAAAAACAGGTATTCGTGAACAAGTCTTTCCTCTAAAATTTGAAACAATTGCCATACATTATTGAGAGTTCATAAACACAGTCTTATTTAGGCCCCCAATCGGATGAGGCCCTCTGTTAGCGCCCATTGTAACTAATTATAAATCCACTCCTATCTTTGACCATCGAATATAAAGCAATGCTGTATTTATTAAACACCCCTCATATAGAGCAGATGGTATCTAATGAGCATTGCAGACTGCATCTAATAAACGTGCTAACTTAAAAGAAAGATGTGTAAAATTACGAATTGGATTAGAACTGTTTGTAGTTTATCCTTAGGACCCCTGCACCTTTGCGAAACACTAAATCCATTCCCTCTCACTTACCATTTCCTCTCTCTCCACAGATTTTTCTTTCTCAGCCTCCATCCATCCTTGCCATTCCCCTCCCTTTTTTTCTTCCCCATCTCACTCCCACTGTGCCTTTCTTCTTCCTTGGGTTAGATGAAAGAAGGGATTCTTTATTCTCAATCTTGCCCAAATAAAAGACCCTAATCAATCAATCAATCCCTCCATCTTTCTGCCTCCTGCCCTCCATCTATCTCTCCTCCCCCTTCTCTCTCTCTAATCCTCCTCCTCAAAGCAAACAGGAATTTTGTTTGTTTTTAATATAACGCGGTCTATCTACAAAGTCTCCTCTTTCTGATAGTAACGAGTCGCTTGCTAAACTGAAAATACAGCTATTATCCTCTAATCAATCAGATATTCCGTCGACCGTGTCTCTAATGATCATGCATGCACCTTTGATTGTCCTTCCTATTCAAACGGCCGTCACAGGCTAATCTCTACAACTATGAACATTGTACTCAGAGGAGGATTTGGGGGCAAGCAAACTAGGGGACCGTCTAAGGGCTTCGCTCCTGTTGCCTGGCAGCAATTCTTGGCTTAGAAGATCGGAAATTAAGAAGGTATCTGAAAATCAAAGCTGTAGCGCTGAAAAAATATTCAAATTTTTTGTACAGATAACATTTTATCGAATGAAAGTTATGAAAAAAACTCCGTGGATTATTTTGAATTGATAGAGGATTTAGCTCCGCTAAAGAGTAGAAATACAATATTATAGACATATTAATGCTTCAAAGAATGACGACTGACTAGCTTTATGAAGTTCCATTTCAGAATCTGTCTGCCTGGATAAAGTATAAATCTCATGCCAAATAATTTAGTGACCAGGTCGATCCACCTTAAAAAATCGTTATTCACATTTTAGTGAAATAAAATATATTCGAGGAATTATGACATCCTTTATTTACATTTCTACATATTTTCATATTTTTTTCATTTTCATTCATCCGCATTTTCTCATCTATATATTTCGTCATATTGTTGATCAAAGGGCAAAATCGAGTTGTCTACACCTGCTAATTCCGCTTATAACTGTGCACATACTTTAGTAACATAGACCGTTGTTTCCTTTATTCTTAGCAGTGTCCATTTTATACCGTCTTTCAAACGCTCTTTTACCTTCAATATATTTACGTCTGCATTCCGTATAAACACACCACAATTTGACCAGCATATGGGGAAAACTTCGGCAACCGCAGACACTCGAAAAACCCTTGATTGGAGCAATTAACGGTAGGGGGACGTACAAAATCGCTTTATTATCTGTAAATGCTCCACATTAATGTGGACCGTGCAGTTTTTCAAGCGTTTGAACCTCACTGCACTGCATTTCGGATCTCCTGATTTGTTTCGATCAAAAATGATTATCGTATTTTTACCTCGCAACTCATCGCGCATTTTCCAACCTTCTTTAAAAATTATACACAGAGACAGCGAAAAACATCTCAATTCCTCAGACGAGAAAAAATAAATGTAGCGCTCGTAATTCCTTAAAGTTTAGACTTCAATCCGCAAATCTTGCCCTCGTACGTATCCTTATTTATTTTCCAGGCGTGACACCCACCTTTGGAAGCCCTTCTGACATGATTACAGGGTATCTTGAGGGCAGCAGTGACGGACTTGCGTGCGGCTAACTACTTATTTAATCGAGAATGCCGACGAATTTCTCCTTCCCATAATAGACGTTCTGTAAATGGTGCTTTCATGGGCGGCGAACCGATTCTGAGCGCTGTAACGTGGAATTTATTGCTCGCCATAATGATTTTTCCTTCGTCCTGCGGAAAAAATAAACCAGGCAGCTCGAGTTGTACTACAGAGTAATGCAACTGCCGTGCCCCGAGAGTGAGGAAGTGAAATATTAAGAGCTGAGGGAGTTTTCCTGAACTTCGATGTTTTGAAATTATCGCGAATTGCTGTTGAAACCCGTCGGCTCGTTTTCATAATGCGAACTTAAAAGAGATCATTACACCGCGAGGAAGTGTGGGACTTAATTTCCTGCAGAATGTTCAAGTTTATCAAAGGAGATTCAGATTCTCGTATCGCCCTGATTCAGTATTTTGTTGCTAAGCGCATTTTTCTCTTGCGTGCCAAAAATATATACGTCGACTGACAACTGAGCTAAATACATCATCACGAAAATAACAGGCTACAATTTTCATCCGAAAAAGCCATATTTATGGCGATTACTTAAAAGGAGTTGCGTTACGTTATCATTGGCATCTAGGAAGATTATTTGCCATTGCTCGACGTTTTACTTTGTAGGCGTGACAGTCCAACTGATAACCATTTCCGACGCACCGTAGGTCTATAATAACTCTTTATCTTGGTTAATAAAGTATTAAAACCCTTTAAATTTCCACTATCGATATCTGGATCACGATACAAAACTTCGATTTTATCTGGGTGATGCAGATGGAAGTTTTTTCATCACTAGTTTAACTTGTGATTCTTTTTTAAACTACATTTCTAATTTAACAGTCCATAACATTCAATGACGATTTACAAGGATCGAATCTGCCACTGGTTTTGATTGATTTAGTAGATTCAACGTGGATCCTCCTCTTACTCATCCATTAAGCGCAATTTCAAAGGGGCTTTGTAGCTATGTAGTAATTGGATACGATTTATTACCTAATTTGCCTCAACCATTTCGGTCCTAGACCTGCTGTTATGCGACAAAGGTTCGGAATTCGCAACTCAATGGTAGACACAAATCAGGGACGGATTTCGACCCTTTTGTGGTTTTTTGGTAAAATCGTTTGTCGATTAGTTATGATAGCCCTATCATCTCTTTGAGGATCGCGTGAAATTACCACTGCTGCGGGGGTTAATCAAGAGACAATCGCACTTCTAAATTGCATACCTCCGAGCAATAAAGGTCCTCAAATCAGACTCTGCAGTAGTACGTATGTGCTTGTTGTTGGAAATCAGATTCTATGTTTCCCCAAACGGAATACTTGTAACAAATGTCGATCAATTGCATGCATTCTTTGTAGCTCTTTTTTTAAAAATGAGATATGCACCTTAAACTCGTTTTTAATCAGTGCCACATTAGCTGTGTATTCAAACTCATTCTATTATCCTTCAAATTATGTAAATTTTCTTATGATTAGTTTTTATTTTAGCTCTTAAATGACTAATTTTGAAAAAAGCGCGAGCATTTCAACTGCACAGAACAACTCTAAAAAGCATTCACCTACATTTTCTTTTTGATAATTTTACTTGTTTTATCCAGTTATAATTAAAATTCAACATTTAATTTTAGGTCGGCTTTCGTGGGCGATAAATGAAACGGATTATCTTAAATTAAAAAGTAGACGATTTAATTTAGATTTCCATTTGTAAAATTTATCATAATTTTTAATTGTATGAATAGAAAATGAAAATTTTCTTTGGCTCCTTAAATGAGTAAAATTACAATTTATTTTCTCCATATGAATTTACCCTTTTTTCATCTTGCACCACTTTCTCCTTCGCTCCATAATTAGAACGCCTGGGAAAGTAAAACGGCTACTCCAACGTATTTTTGTTTGCCTTTGGCTTAATCTCCCGTCTGGGGAATTCTCCTGGATTCGTTAAACGTTCTTCGGTAATCCTTTTATGAAATACTAAGGTTTTCCAGATAGGTGCGTAATCCGCTAATCTTTGGCTTATGGCTTTAATAATCTATGAGTTCACATACCCCAACATTCATCATCGCCACATCTGTCAGCTGGGTTTGGAGAGGATTTAAAGGTCTTGTAAAGCTCGACTAATTGATTCTGGAGAGCAAATACCACGGCTACACGTTCGCAATCCAAAAGCTAAGGAACGCGTGGGTTGGAGAGAGAGGATTACACGTTGAGCGGATCCGTAATTAAAACAGCGACAATCTGTGCCGACGAAAAAATCGAATATGACGTTTAAATTACCGAGTGTTAGCTTTGTAGGCACATATGCGTCTATTCTGCAAAGCGAATCGTGACCCGGAGGCTACAAGAAATCTAGAGGAGGCGGAGGAACTAATAGATTCTTCGTCCGAGACCTTTCTCGCCATTTTAAGTGGCGTAGTGGGTCACTGGGTCTTTATTTAACGAGTTTTGAAAGGAAGCATCCACTTTCCCTCGCTTCAAAGCGTCATTATTGAATATGTTATTGAAAACTTTTCCAAGCTGGGGTCTGGGAAGCCTTAATTACACGGGGATTTCGCCTCTTTTTATAGTCGTGCGCTTAGGGCGACTAAAATCAAAAGAGATCCCCCACAGGTATATTATGCCGGAATCTCTTGCAATCTCAACATGAAATTTCAAGTCCATGGTCGGCGTAAAATAACCAAGGTTATATTATTAATACTCAACCTCCTCGATGTCATAAAAATTACCTCTTTAGTAGCATTAACTAATTTTCGAAAGCTATGAGTGGGTCAAGACGATTCTCACCCTTTTAGTTGCAGGAAATGAACAAAAGATAACTTGTGCTGTAATTGATGCTTTAGTTTTAATGGACCTCTTATTTTCAGTTACAAGTAATGAAAGGAAGTCATTAAACCCCTGACTTCTTACACAGTACTATATGATCCCTCATTCCGGAAATAAGAATAGAAGACAATGTTATGTTTGACCAAAAGATATAACATGACAATGTTATGCTATATCTTTTGGTCCTGGTGGTATTCTGATCATCCGAGTATTTAATACACTCGCATGTGTGCGTATGAATCTATGTTAATGCGTATTTATTCCTGAGAAGTTATTAAAATTTACAAAAACTCTTACGACTAAATTGCACTTGAGTCAGGATAGTATTCTACTCCTTGTTCCATCCTTTGAGACTCGTTTCTTTATTCTCTTCATTAGATGATATTTTCGTAGCTGTAATGCAACATGGATTATTTTAAATCAATTAAAACTCTTCTTAAAATTCACTTTCGTGAAATTGAAGTTAAATTTGTCTTTTCGATCCACTTTTAAATAACTATGATACTTTTCGTACAAAAATCACTTACAAAATCTGTAAACAGTTTTATATATTTTATATTTTATTTTTATTTTATTGAGCAAACATTCATGAATAGAACATGATAACAGATGAAAATTCTTATCGACAGTAAATTGGTCGATGGATGAAGGATAATAATGCGCGACGAATTTTCTATCAGTACTCGATCGGAATCAACCAGCCTTTCCTAGTTAGATGCTGTATTATAATTGCAAAGAAATAATACTAGCGTCTTAAGTTTACAGTTTTTAGCATATTATACTAAAAAAAAGTCATTTCATTCACGTATCTTTCATTTTTCGTCATGGTGCTCAAGATCTTTCGGTAATATCACAAATACGCATTAAACTACTAATTTCATGTTAGGTTTCAAGCTTTCATGACCCACAAATTCGACGGATTTAACTATTCTAAGTATTATCCGCAAATTGACTTAACTCGATTTCTAGGTCCGAAAAGGCAGGATCTAGCTGGATCGCTGCAGGAATGGGGGAAATTGCCATTCCGACACCAATAGCCTAATTGAGGCGGGCATGTGTGCCCTCGTTCCGTTTGTGACCGTGACAAATTGTCCACTGCCATTCGAGTGTCCTTAACGCGCTTGCTAATCAGAGCTGTACAACGAGGAATGAAAGAAATCCAGCCGCTTTTTCAGCTCGTTCACGGATGAGGGAAATTTAATTTTTTATAGGCTGTCAACAGGGATTTCGAACGACTTCATCGTCCGCGTAATTAAAGGGCCTTGTGCGAAAATCAATACTGTCGCGAGTGCACTCGTTCTTCATGCCGAAAAATGATTTATTAATTCGTCTCCGTGACGATCGACGTTTAAAATAAGAATCGCTCGATGAAAATCCCCCGTGAAGGCGGAAGCTTGTTTTTTTATCGTGAGGATTTTTTTTGAAAGCGGGAGACTTCATTTTCTACTCCGGTCTTTCACCGACGGAGACAAAGCGTCCGAGATTCATTTTTAAAATTCGGTTATTTCTGGCAAACTTAAATCGCTTCCACATTTTCGGACTTTTTTTTGAAGAGCTACGCGTCAAAACATGGAATGCGTTATTCGAAGGGATTAAGAGCTTTCGACAGCTTGCTCGGATGTGGCGGCCGCTGTCACCGCTTTAATCTCTGCAAATCGTTCCAAGTAATTAGATTTTTTACGTCCGCCTCCCTTTTACCTCGCACGCTTCTATTTTCGTCGCATTCGCTTTTTGACCCTTTCGTTACCTCGATTATCCGCAGTTTGATTCGCAGCTATCTTCAAACCTCGACATTGAGGTCAAAAAATACGTTTATCGACATCGCACGGTGATTTTGGCGATAGAGATCTCTAAGAATGAACACCTGCTTTACGCAATAAATGAGGAATGACTTTTATAATAAAATCTCTCCACAGTCTGATCTTCCTTTTTGGTCATTTCAGTTTTCAGAGTCAAATACCCATCCTTTTTCTATCTACTAATAGGAAATGTTCCGTATTTCTCCCGCTGTACTCGGAGTCTACTTTTAAACCAGGGATATACATAAATGACTCTTTCAGAGTAAATTTTAAAATATGCTCTCGACAAGAAATATATTTTCTTGAATTATGGGAAATAGAGCTATGTATGCAATCTAAAATTCAGGGTATGACCCATTCCATAGGGATTAATTTCAAAATTTTACGGAATTTTGCGGATAAAATTTTTTAAGTGAATAATCCTTATTTTGCGAAATTCGCGAATTTTTATCCTGATGAATTCCTGAGCACGCTTCCCTGCAGCGCGAAACGGCTGGATATAAATTTTATACGATGAGAGTTAGTAGGGAATACTGAGGAAAACTTACTGAGGAGAGATTTTTCACTGACCCAAAAATAACGCTTTCTGGGTCATGTCAGGATGTGAATTTTTGCACTCAGTCGCTTCCTGGTTCAATAGGAGGTGAGGTTATGGAAATCTCTACACATTTCATCTCATTTATGGAGTGCTTCCCCTCAAGTATTTCATTGAAATGAAATAAACTCTTGTAAACCGCCTTTTCGTGTTGAATTTTTTCCTCCATTGATAGGTTTATGTTACCAGAATACGTTTTCCCTCTGTAGTGCTCTCACATTGCTCACTGCGTGCTGAAAAATGTAGTGACCTTTCTTCGTTTTATTTTTCGTCGGCGATTTTAGTCTGACAGTTTATTGAAATATTTACGATAAAAGATGGGTTACTTCCTTTTAAAATATCATCGAAGAGATTTAAATCTCAATAAACAATCGCAGTTTAATTAAAATATCTTTAAATGAAGATTTTTAAGATGTTCTTGAAATCATCCTTGTTTTCTATGTTCTTTTGCGCGCATAAACGTGTTTATAGTTACATTAAGTACTGAAGTAATATTTTCTCTTATGGGATGTATTTATTTGTGATTTATTACTAACCAAAATAATACTGGTTACTGCTGTCGTATTGAAACCTCATGCGAATAGACACTATCAGAATCTACAAATTACTTTTAGATTATCCAAAGTTTTCCAATCTGAATCTAAGAATGCATTACCATAAATCTTGATTGTATGACTTTTTACTTTCTTTATTTGAATCTACACTGTCAATATTTCACTGGGAAATCTTTCCTCTGTCAAGTGATTTTCCATTGATTTTTCTAGGTCTTACATCCTTCTTTGATGGCCCTAGCCGAGATCCTTGCAAGATTGGATCGTTCCCATGAATAGTTCAAGAATAGGATGATCAATAACATGAATGGGCAATTACTTTATCGGGAAAGTGATCCTTTCTATTTTGAGTTATCGCAAAATTAGATCCTCGATCGATCGAAAGTATTTTTATCGTGTTATTTCGAAGAGCTCGATAAATATAAAGATCGCGATTATAATAATTTTGTCAACGTCTATTTGAGTGGGCAGTATCATACATCCTCGAGGAGACTCATCGAATAGCGCTCAAAGAATGGTTTATATAATATTGGCGCTATGAGATGAATTTAGGTGTAATCGCATTTAGATTGGACTCACGATTTTCTCTCGTTATAAATTTACTAGATATAGCTATTTTTATCCATGGACCCTAGAAATAATACTTCGGCAAGAGACCGTATTCATTTTTCATTATTTCAAAAATTTTACCATATATTATTGCTTAAAATGCTTCGGTCTCGGATTTATTTATTAAATCTTGGAAATCGGAAATATTTCCCAGTATTCATGCACCTACCATCATTATTTTCAATATAGATATCTTCCCTTGACTCGTTATGGGTAGAAAGGAAATAAAATTGTATAAGGCTGTTATGAAAATAAAGATTTAAAGTATACCATGAATATTTCTACATAAAGAAACTATTATTATTATAAAAATACAGTCATATTCTTGAGAAACAGTCCATACATTGGATGAAATACAAAGTCCATTGCACTAAACACAAATATTTAATATATAGACAATAATAAATATAGATCTAGTTCGTAGACAGTAAGATACTCGAGTGTATAAGGAATTGGTTGTAAAACATCTCATTTGATTCATAATGCATATAGTATTAATGAATTCCTTCTCATTTCAGGGTTAGATCATCTCACCACGGCCGCCAAATCTAGCAGTTGGAATGGAGGGGTGCGTGGAAGGAGGCGCCACCTCCAGAGGAGTTCTACTCCTCACCATACTCGTGCTCACTCTGGCAAGTGCTGCTCGCCAACAAGGTAATTGATTAAGAAAGTATAACTATGTCAATATTGACTACTCGTGCGCTGGAATTCGAGGGCGCTGCAGTTTAATTCAGTTGCTCCTACAAATTTATCAAAGAATGATATAATTCGTTAGTGTTCAATAATAAATGATGTTATCTCCTGAAAAAGAAATACACGACTAAAGAGCTTGTTATTGAGTTGTCTCCCAAAGTCCATAATTGGGTAGAATGGGATTAATAATTGCGGGTAAACTTCTATACCTGACAGTACCTGATAATCATGGGAATAATCAAATATATTTTCGCTGAATATATGTTTCCATGTTTTTCCGGATTCCGAGTGGATGTTGTTCTATTTGAAATCAGCTATATTAAGAAAACATAACTTAATACGAAACTGCTGACCTTGCCCGTCAGCTTCTCGTGAGAGTGGGAACTGCGCCGGATTATTGTATAAATTAAAACAGGTTATTCACAGGAATTGATTCCCTTCGAGAAACAATTACATCTATTTCACCATGGAAAATCCATGTGTCACCATTATTTGTGGGAAACCTTTTCAATTTTTCGCGATATACAGGTTCAAACTAAAGAAGGTTGAAATCGATTTCAAATTCATGGTTTATGTTTATTTCTTCAATAATTGATCAACCGGTCAATTGTAAAGTGGTTAACGCGTACACCATAGGAGAAAGCGGTCCCTGGTTTGATTCTCTATAGGGGTCAACAATTTCAAAAGGAAATAAGACCTACGCGATCAAAAAGCATCTTCATAAGTGGAATTACTAGTTCTCTCCCAATTATATTAACTTGTTTGACCTTCTGGTCTCTTGAAAATATGAATCAATCGATGTTGTGGGTCGAATTTGTGTGTTATTCTCACTTCAACGAACTTTCTTATTTCGAATCAACTATTTACATTTATAATATACATAAATATATAATACCTGTGTTTCGAGGGTAGAGATAATAAAATTTTTTGGTATTATTTAATTTACTCAATGTAATTCAATAGCATATTTTCTGCCTTATATTTCCTCTGTCCGACATAGACTCTATACAACAGTTAAAATTTCTCTAAAATTTTCGGAAATATCTTTTTTAGCTTACTATATACTAAAGAATTAGTTGTGAGAAATCATTACGATTTATCTCGGGTTTTTAGTAAGCAACTTTCATTCCAAAAGTTTTCTTCCTTCATCAAACGTTATCAGCCGCGATACTTAAGGTGTACTTGAATTCCAAATCACAGTAAAAATAACTCGTCGATTCATCAGGAAATAATATTTTAATGTTCAATTAATATGATTTTATCACGACGATAAATAATTAGACGTCTGAAACTGATCATCTAAATATACATAAAGATCAAGAATTTGTTATTTTATCTTGATTTTTTATGTAAGGTAATATATTATTTGTAAAAATTGTAAAAGTACTATTATGTTTCAGTTGCAAAATAGCATTCCCACAGTGCTCTCTACCTTCCTATAAAATGGATTTTTAATTTTTATAGGTCACTACACCTATATTTGTTATGTCTTTTCTTTATTTTTTAAATTAAGAAATAAATAACTTCTATCTAATCTAAAAGACTAAAAAAATGCTCCTCGCACGAAATGTTTTGGGTCGAAACGTGTTCAAAATGTAGGCCTCAGTTTTAGTTAACAGGGAAGTCTTGATCTAAACAGAATGTTACTGTTTTAGCTTTGAAGTAGCATTCTATTCTAGCGTCTAAATGATCGATTAATGGATGTTTTGTTTATTCTCTCATTCCGCCTGCTGAGCGGTTCTTGGATGAAATATCAATTTTCTGATGAAATCCGAATGGAACTGCGTATTTCCGAAAATACCGACAACGTAGAATGTAATTACTTGCTCACCATAGTATCTTTCCAATATCAACGTTAAAGTGAAAGAACATCAATTACAGATATCTTGCACTTGCTTTCGGAATAAGCAAACTAATTTCTTCGTATATTAATAACTCTCCGTCATGATTTCTTATCCTTCCATATATCTTTAGCTTGTGATTTATTGAAACATCTATTCTAAATATGATCTTTTTTTACTTCGCACTTCTCATTTTCAAAATCTCATAATCCACACACTGCTATCTCTTTCGTCAGCTCTCTACTTCTTTTACACGCAAGATACATTCTTCTCGAACAGCATATTAGTCGTAAGAGTTACATAATACTTAGAATTTTCTTCTTCAAATCGTTGTGGATGTCACATGGAATTGATAAATTCAATTTCGTATACCTTTTTTTCTTATCAGGTAAATTTTCTGAATTGCAGGGATCACTACTTTTATCACATGATTAATATGAAATAACTGTCTATTCGAATAAGTAATAAGAAATTCTTCATTGCCATAATAAGAATTTCTCCATTAATATTACTTTATTCTTATGGTATTCAGAATGTTTCTTTCAGTCATGTTATATCTTCAATAACCCTAGTGACTCTGTTGAGATGTATGTATTCTATAACATTTTAACCTTCTTTGTCACATAAGTAGAATATCAAAGAAATATTTAAGTTTGTATTAAAATAAAAGCAATTAATGTGTAAAAGCAAGAATTGCATTTGGCGTTACTATTTTGAAATGTTAGAGATAAACAAGATGACCTTTCAAGTACTTTTTAGAGTGAACCTTCAGGTAAACTCAACATAACATTTATATTACCCTTCTTTGTTACTGAGTAACGTATTTTCTCTTTGTACTGAAGAACATGCTAAAAGATATTTCCTTATTCTTTAGAGGTATGGCAAATGCAACACATTTTTATCCAGAAAATTTATAGTTTTTTTAAAGAAACAAATAAAGAAAATAAAAGAAATCTTCCTGAAATAACATTTTCTTAAAGAAAAGGGCCTTTCGGGAGTGAAGATAACTTTTCTGCCTCTTTTTTCAATTGATGGATTTAAACAGATGCCATCAATATGAAAAGTGAAACAGATAGTAATATTGAATACCTATCCTCGGCTATGTTTTTCTTTATATATTTGAACCCCTCCACATTTTTACTGTATGCAGGTGGCACATCGGCTAAACAACTTCTACTTCTAACTTTAACTTCTAACTTGGAACAATTGTTTCTGGAGAGAATTGCAATGTAAAACAGGATTTCTGTTAAAACCTCTAAAATCAGACAGTCCATTATTTATATATTGAGAATCATCTATTCTTTTTTCAGAGGGCTGGTGTCATTTTCCAAGTCGCTGGGAAGGGACTTGGTTCCAATCTGGTGTCAGGACACCAATTATCATCTCAGAAGATCGACTTTCCACAAAAGGACGTTGTATAGCTTCTGATGGTGGAGACAAATTCCTTGTGGTGGATGAGTGAGTTATAATTGATTAATATTTATTTGGTTATTTTTATAGTTATTATATTATATTAATTTCAGTCATTGATATCACTGTCTAAGAATTACTCATAACTAAAATATTTTAACCTAATAAATAGAATTTGGCAAGAATGTTTCATATTTACTGAGATCTCCATATATGTAAAAAACATATATATATATATATATATATATATATATATATATATATATATATATATATATATATATATATATATATATATATATATATATATATATTATAATAATTATTTTCAGACTCAATTTATTGTAAATTAATTCATCTCATTCAGCAAACGATTAGAGGTCAGCTTTACATCTATTGTATTTATTGGATGCCATCACTATCACCTGTCTGTATCATTTGTCATTTGAAAGCTTACAAAATGTTATAACTAATTTCAGATTTTGTGAATTATCAATGGAAAATTTGTACAATAGTTATTTTACTTGTTCAGCTTTCTGGTATTGTAATGAATTAATTTTTGTATTCCATACCTTTAAATTTAAGTTGAATATTCTTTTTATGTGAAACAGAAATATTGATTCAAAGTTAAAATGAAATTAATTAACTTGAAAATTTTAATGTATATTTTATCAATTAATGAATCCAATTTCACTGAAAATTAATTTCTATTCCAGCAAGGGGGCTTGCTTCCGGTGTGTTGTGATATATGAGAAACATGCTAATGTTCTGCAATACAAAGAAAGTGAGTAGCAAAATATTTTTTGTTGTTAATTAAAAATATTTCACGTATACACAAGGATGTTTATAGAAACAATCTCTTAAATCTATTGGCATTCATTAGTATTTTCATATTAAGTTTATTGCTTCACCATAATATTGTGATCTGAACTATCCTTAAATTTTATATTCATTGTTCTACTAAATTTTTTACTATTTTTTGAAAGATTTAAGCTTCTTGAATATTATTTGATACTTTGCTGGATATACATTGTCCTTGGATTGTGATAACGACTGTTTTATTTCATATTAGGGAAACTAAGATGGAAATATTCTAAAATGATCGTGTTAAGCAGAATATCTCCTATATATTATCCTGAAGAATTTTATATTCATTCTGTTATTCATGAAGTTCCAAGAATTCTTATAATTATAATACAATATTTTAAGATATAAGCTTAGCATCATGAATTACTAAACTAATATAAAAAAGAGAGAGAGATTTTATTTTAACCATATAAATTAGGTTTAATACATTCATAGATACCAGGAAGTAATATTTCCTGTATATTATATTGTTTGGTAATGAGAAAAATAGATCTTTCAAAGTTTATATCTTCTTTATGGATAGTCCAAATTTCAAAAAGTCCAAAATTTAGCATGATAAAAAAATTTCAATGACATTGTTATTAAACATCCCTTTCATTTGAAAATCGACTTGACATAAATTTCTGGAATCCTATTTCCTTCTTCTTCACTAAAGGATATTATATCTAATTTTAAATTTATACACATTAAGCAGTTTTAATCACTAACTTACTTTGTCATTCATACTTTTACAGCTTATTGTCACGCACGAGAGTCTCTGCCTTCACTCTGTTCTTTCATAACTGGAGATGCCCTTCTCTTCAGTATGTTTCGAGTTGATGCTGACCCTGTTCCTTGTCCTTTTGCTGGAGCTTTTACCTTTTCATACAATCGTGGTCATGGGGAATGCACCACACCCCCTTCTTCTGTTGAGTCCTGCACGCAAGATTCACGTCTCCTGCTGAGATACCAGGCCTGTCCAGATGTGTATGGCTCTGAAAGCACTGGTAAGGTATAAATATAGGTGGATTTAAGATAATTGCAACAATTAATTGTATTTGCAAGTTGATGTTAACATACAGATTTCTATTTTATCAAATAAATGAAGAAACTTAGAAATAGGTGTCAGTTTTTCCAATTTGTCAAAATAATTATTAAGTAGATGACTTTTTTAAATTTTGCATGTTATATTGATTCAAGTGCATCTATGAGGGAATATATTCAAATATAAGAATCATAAAATGTTTAAATATGAAATTTTACAAATTAGTTGAATAAATTTAAAAGATCAAGGGTAAACTTTTAGACCAAGGAAATTCTTGTCTACATTTAATATAATGTGCTTCTCCTTATTCAGCTTCATGACTCTATGGATCTTTTTCATGACATGTTGTATATAATATACTCTCTATTCTTCCATAAAACTGCCAAATATCTCCAATGTAAACATTCTTCATTGGAGGACTTTGGAACTTAACCTTTAGAATACTGTGGAACATGATTACTCTCCTCATATCTCTTGTGTTAAATGCCAGGAGCACTAGTGCCCCCTTTATACTTCCTCTAATAGATGCTCATAGCTCAATGTTTTTTTTTTTACTTTTGTCGCATTAATGCAGATAGCATATGATCGCGAGCATTTTATATTCGAAATTTGAGCTCTGATATGTATCTTTGTTTGCTATTACATATGCTATAAATATTTTTACAAAACTGTTGCATATTTAACAATTTTCTTTGTACATTTAGCTCAGTTCTTAAAAAAATGGCTGGCATTCAAAAGGTCTGGGATTCTAGACCCTCTAAATAATTTATTTTAAGACAGTTCCAAAGCTGATAAGATGTTACACAAGTTCCACTTATTCTTACCTTAGATGTATAATTTCATATTCTTCTCACTCAACTTCTATAATTCTAATTAAAACTAAAGGAGAAAAGTTAATATGAAGATCTTTAAATATTTTATTCATTCATGTTAATCCCTTTACAGTTGAGGAGCTACTGTGTCTAGCAACCTGGAAGGAAGGTTCTTCACGTTATCTTGTTGGGAAGGTCCATCACAGCCATGCTACTTCCAATGAAGATCGTTATCGTTGCTTTGTCTATGAAAAATCTCAAACTAATCCCCCCCTTGGTCCTATGTTACCATCTCCTGGTGTTACTCTCGTTCCCTCTGAAACTACTGTTGACTTTCGTGTTGCTCAGTCAGGAGATGCTACCTGCAATGGTCTATTTTCTCCCATGGAAGGATCTCGTACTATGGCATTAAGGAAAGGTGAATATGATATGAATATGATGGATTTCATTTTGATACTCACTGATAGATAATATTACTGCTGTCAATTTCTTTAAATTTCAATATTTTGTAAAGTTTTATTAAATGTTGTAATTCAGCAATTGGGTATCAACATTTTAAAGTATATCATTCATTGGCAATGAAGCATTTTAGGTTTAAAGGATAGTTCTAATCTCATATCTTGTACCTTAAAGTTTCATTCTCATTAAAGAAATAAATGGTGTGGCTTAGTATAAAAAGCCTGAATCATAGCTTTGATATCATATACTTTAGGAAAATGGATGAATTGAAAAAACTTGATAAGTTAATTTATGAGAGAAAAATGATTTTCACTATATGTTAAAATTTGATTGATTTTCATTTCATCTAATTATGATGCTTCTATTTCCAGCTCCTTCTCCAATAAAGTGCTCCTTCCCATCCTGGCTCACATCTCACTCTCGATGGCATACACTGGATTACCGCAGGTCCTACCAGTTCCATGCCCGAAACACAACACTCAGAATATCCAATGCATCAACACCAGATGACTCTGCTCCACCTCCACCTTTTCCTCCCCCGCCACCTCCTGCAGTGGGCAGTGGAACTGATGGAGCCGATAGAAACGTCGGCCCTGGAGGTCATCACAGGGGGAATAGTGCTCATCATAGGGGAAGGCATCAGCAATTGCTTCAACAAGTTGCAGCTTCACCATTATCTTCCCCTCAAGATGCTGAGATGAGAGTGGTTTGTTCAGAGGCAGTGGAAGTAACTGGAGATTTTGCTCGTTTGGTCACTCATGTCACCATGGGATGGTTAGTATTAGATAATTTTAAAATATTTATTGTCAAATTTTTATAAAGACTATATGAGATAAGATAACATATAAGATGATATATAAGATACACATTTAGTATCTTTAATGGAAAGAAATCATGCAGGACAGTTCTAAAAAAATTACAATGTAGGAGTTATAAAGTTCACAACAATGTTAATATTATCTATATTCATTCATTGACCACTAAAAATGATATATTATACAATAGTGTTCTGGTGTGATGAATATTAAGAATTTTTTAATAATTAAGAAAATGTATAGATAACACTATATAGTTTAGACACATTAGAGCAATATTTTGCAACAATAAATGAAGAGAATTGCATCATTCTTAATGCATGATATTGGTCTTCAAGCGAAAAATGATCAAATATCTTAACTTTGTTAGATAATTGAAAAACTCGTGATGATTTCTTAAGAAAGAGTTATAATATATTCAGGTTAACAATTATTAACATCAAACTGATACTGAAAAATACTTCCTGAAAATAGTCAATAGAATAATAACATAAAAATAATTAAAAAAAAGCATTAAATAGCCTATTTTTCTCCCCTTAAGGAGTGGAAATAATTTCTATTTCTAATCCCAGAAATCTTACTCCTAAGGATGATTTAGTGACTTAAGTTCCAATAAATCATGGATAAACTCTACAAAATATTCCTTGCACTATTTAAAATGAATAGAAGATATTCTTGCTCAGAGAAGTTCTGAAATACAACTATAAATCCTGTATATATGTTTTGAATTGAAAAATAATAACATTAGAGTTCAATATCCAAAAATTACATTTAATTTTTTAACTCAATACATTTAGAAATCTATCATTTTGCATTTGATATGTAAAAAATCATGGAAAAATCAAAACAGTTATGACATTAAGGTTAAGTTATACTCTTGTAGTTCTGCCCTCATCATGTAATCAATTATTGAACTTTTCCTGAATATTTTTAACTATTCCAGCCACAGTGGATTTGTCTGCATGACTTTCTACAAACGTGACTCCCATGTGATTGAAGTCCAGGCAGGTGAGTGTTATGCATTTCAATCAGAATGATCAGCAGCAAAATGAATACTCATTGGAGTATTATGGCTCTTACGAATACCTTAATTAACATTCACAAATGATTTTCTAGGAAGCTACACCCATAGACCAGAAGAGGCATGCCAACCATCTCATTTTGATGAAGCAGCTTTGCCTTTTGTAACTCTTGTCAGTGAGTATTCCTTAGTATAATTTTCTAACATTCAATCGCTATAACTATTCCTATCAGATTATGGCTTACTGAGTGAATATGATACGCTAGAGCTTTTACATTAGGCCTTTGAAAGTTCTGATTTTTGTATAGCTTTCAGTTTATATTGAAATATCAACATTCATACTTCATATTTTCCTTTTATGAGAAAAGGAATTCCTATTGAAAAGGAAGTTTTAATTATAGCCCACTTTCTAGAATACTAATCATAGTTCCCTTTTTATTTAAAATTTGAATACATATCTGACTTAATAATTGCTTATATGTGATCTAATGGTCATTCACTTCTCACCTGCCATAGTTACTCAGGAATCAAGAGTTGATAATTTAAAATAAATCCATATTAGATTAATATATACCTCTTCTAATTGTTCCAGTACTGTACTAGTTTACACAGTACTCCTTCTAAATTATGTAAGTGAAAGTTGCTTGCATACTACTAGCTAATGGTTGATAATATATGAGTTGAAATTTTTTCATACATTCTAAAACTATTGTGAAATAATTTATCAACCTTTACATCAAGAATATAATACTATAATGACTAAGAATTTGATGTAAGACTGCTGAAAAGGTAACATGACTGCATTTGGAATATCCATGGCATTCAGCCAGCCAGACTAAATAGTTTAGCACCATTATTCTAATTTTTTTTTCTTTACTCTATTGCTAAAATGAGCCAAAAGTTTCGGCTATTTTGTTCTTTAAAATGAGTAAAGACTCTTTGAGCATGAAAATTGTGGCGAATCAAAGGAAAAGAAATCATACTAGAATACTGCATCATCATTTTTTCCAACTGTATCCTTCCACACCATCTACACTGCTGCAAACTTCAGTGTATTCCCAAAACATTCCAAGGATATCCTATTCTATGAAAATTGAATCCATGTATTACACCCTTTATCTTTTCAACACATGGAAATAATACACAAAAACAACACACAGACAAACTCCACAAGACGACACTCAGGAATACATTCTTTTTTTTAATCCTCACCTACTGTGCAGCGTTGACACATGCAAGTTTGAAATCTATGCAACTTTTGTTTCTCAAATTCTGAGCATACTTGAATACATACTTACACACCTAAAGACTATTTAATTCAGTTATAGATGCAGAGGAGGCAAAGAGGAAAGTTACGCACTTTTCCTTTGGATCTCCACATGTCAAGGAAAACAAGTTTCCCAGTAGTATAAGAATAATTTTGGATTATTCCATAAAGAGTACATATGAGGACAAAAGTAATATTCTCTCCACTGGAGACAAAAAGAGATCAAATATGCGGTGACCGTGATACTTGCTAATTCCTACCAATTCCCAATTTTCGACATTATAAAATACTTCCAATATCTTAGCATTCACAAATGGAATGAAATATTTAGAGAAAAATTGGTGAGCATGGTCCTTAATTGTGTACGGAAAAATTACAACAGGTTGATAGGTCAGGTATCCATAATGATGCTGGTTGAACTCTATGATACTGTTAATTGCAACAAATAGAGATTTGTGTCCAATTCAGCTAGCTATCTTGGGATATTAGTGACAACACATCACCAATAGAATTGCAGTATGCCGTCAACATTTACTTGTGTGTATAAATATATATCCATGGAAGCATCCTAGTACATTAGAAGCATGCTAGAACATCAAGGTATTAATTTCATTGTTTTAATTTTTCTTATTCAATGTCCTTCTTTTAGCATCAAGTCCAGAGCCTAGGGAATGTCCTCACATGGGGCGCTTTAGTGTTACGGGTTTAAGTAGAGGTCATGGTGTCAGGAAAAAGCGCAACACTTGCAATGATGAGGAAGACTTCACTTCCTTGGCAGTGGGCTGTGGCAGTGCAGATACCATGGAATTCAGATCAGCGTGCACACGACCAGATCTTATATCTGGTAAGCTCAGCTACCCTGAAACTTGTCTTCTAGTATCATAGTCATTAAATTTTGCATATTTATACTATTGATTTTGTGTACAATGTTTTTTCTTCATTTTATTTTCCATAAATTAACCAATGAAACACCTTGAAATTATGTAATTCTGTAATTAAATTAATTTGCTAGCACTTATTTACTAATTAATTGATTGACTTTTCCTAATCAAGTCATTAAAAGTAAAATGGTGAAGTCAATTTTTTGACAGAGTATTGAATTTTGGTTATTTAAAAATGTTATGGATACAGCAAATGGCTCAAGAAAATTGAACTTCAGATATCTATCACATGGCTTTCTGTACTTCCTTAAATTTATCTTCATAGCTGAGTAGCAGTAGAGTGAAAAATAATATTTTTATGGTTCAAAAAGGTCCAATCATAAGGAAATAGGTTAAATAAAATTATATGTGAACTTAGGTCAATGGAAAAATGTAAATTCAAATTAACTGATACAGTAGTTAAGAAAGAAGAAAGCAACGGATTATGTGTGACAGCAGAGAGTAAATTTAAAACGAAAGCAAATTTATTTACTAAAATTCTGAAAGAGGAGAA
Source organism: Pachydiplax longipennis (assembly GCA_036926295.1). Classification (NCBI taxonomy): domain Eukaryota; kingdom Metazoa; phylum Arthropoda; class Insecta; order Odonata; family Libellulidae; genus Pachydiplax; species Pachydiplax longipennis. Next base: position 43,841,008 of record JAVFKF010000015.1, read on the forward strand.
TTTGATTGAAAGGAAAGTAAAAATATGTTAGAAATGTTTAGAATATCTGTTATTGTTTTAATATTCATCATATTTTTCATCAGCGTATTCATGTCATGGTGGATGGGAAGACAATGGTACTCATTTCCTCATCACAACACCATTATCCCGTACATCACATGGAGCCCGTCGCTTGTGCTTTATCTATCGAGAAGGGGGACCTGGAAGTGGAGGAGTGATACACTTTTCTTCAAGTCCAGATTCTTGTAGACGGAATGTTCTCCCTGGAGTAGAGGGTGCTCTTGCTTTCAATGTGACCAATGTTGGTAAGTGAAAATATTTATGGAGACAAACGTTGTTTACAATGGAAAATGGGTTCATTGCTCAGAAAAATTATGAATAATTTTTCCACGATCCATCAGTATCTGAGAAATATCTTTATAAATGATGCAAATGCTTAAATAAATTCAGTGAATATAGTACATAGTTCTTAAGCAAATATTTTATTCAAGTACAGTAGCAATTCTGTTCCAAAACAATGGCTGATATAATATTGTTATTCAAAAGATAAGATGAAAGATTTTATAACTTTCATTTTGCATCATTAAATATTCACCATTCACTTACTGAATCACTTTTAGAGTCTAGTAAAAAGAAGAATAAACTCATTATGGGCCGTTAGTTGGGTGAATACACAGGTAACCGATATTTCAGCTGCCCCAAGACAGTGGACTACAGTTATCCATAAATTCCCCTGGATAATAACCTATGATGATTTTATTTATATTACTTAGGGAAAGAAGTCTCCTTCTATAAATAATTTCCAGTTTCTATGTTGGGGTTGGGAAACCTTTGGCACTTACAATTAGTATCGACATTGGTTTCCTTGCTATGAATTCTTCAATTAAAATATTCAGGCTCCATTTAAATATTTTGTAATTAATGCTTTTAAGCAATTGTTATTTCTCTGAATGATGACTCATTTATCCCATCATTAATGTAATAATATATTAAATATCACCGACTGTCATATTATAGTTTGGCTTTGCATCAGAAGTCCTTTATTTTGTCAAATATGGCATTCTTCTAACAAAATGTTTGCCATCCATGTCCTAAGCGGTCATGAGCTTGAAAATGTAATTTACTGTTAGAATTTTTGTGAATGTTTTGAGGATGGCTGCCTGCATGATAGAAATAATAGAATATATATAGAATCTATATATAGAATTAATTGAATTTGGAATGCTAAACTCCTTTGTTACTTTCCTTGCTTTGTATTCTTCATTTAAACTTTTCAATTCTGAAGTAAAAAATTTGAATTCTATCAATAAATAATGTTTTTGTGTAAAAGCATCTTAACACATTGTTCGCTAGCGATTTTTATTTTTTCTTATTGTCTAGAATTATTCTTATGTTAGGCAAATAATACATTTACCCATGACAGGGTGGCCTGTGCCATGTTCACTGATCAACATGACCTGGGATGTGTTTAGTACTCAGTGAGTTAAGGCCATCATTGATGTAATCAAAATGAGCATCCTATGCTATGGTTTAGCACTACATCAGTATTCAAGTCACTTATTTCATCAACCATGTCACTCTTCTGACTGATTGTTTGACCTCCCTACTCTAGTTTATGATGCTACCTTTAGTTTTTGCAATTAAGCACACAAAAAAGTGACTATAGGTGTATAATTTCTCATAATTTTAGGAATAGGAAGATTTTAATTACTGTATATACCCCCATAGATAATTATGCAGGAAGTATCTATCATTGATTTAACATAAAAAATGCCAAGGAAAATCTATATCCTCCTTAAAGATGCATCCTACTGTTTAACTAAATGATTTTAATTACAAAGTGTCTTATACATGGGTACATATGGTAAGTTCTCATTTTATATTTTCTAAAGAAACGCTCTTAAACAAACATGTTTCAGCAATTTTCCATGAAGAACGTAACAGGAAAGAGGGAAAATGTATTTCATATTCAAATTTATTGGAGTATTTGACCATTTTAAAATAAATAGCAGCTTCAATCATGACCGATGTAGAAAATACAACAGCTTATATTCTGTAAATTTACAGTTTCAGTGGTGACATTCTGTATTCTCTTGATTTAATGATTCATATCTATTAAAGGTTAAAATTCTCTTTTCAGGTCAGTGCATGGAAATGAGTTCCGCCTCCAAAACAGCAATACATAAGCTCCTGTCGCTTATAGGACCACTTTTGCTTCTGCTTTTAATGTCAAGGTGATGATAAAGCCGCCCCTAGATGAGAGACCGTGCAAGTGGCGTGGCCTCCCCTCACAGGGGCGGTTTCCATCTGTTCCATGGCTAAAAGAATCCCATAGGATTCAGATATAAATATATATATATATATATATATGTAAATGGTGTTTTGTGAAGTGAGACTATTCAAAGCAGAGATTAATAAATCCTCAGAGTTATGCGTGTAGAGTCCTCTCCCGAGGAGTATTTGAAAGGGCAGTTTATAGTGTATTACGCTTGACATGCCCATCTACATTGTAAGGTGAAGAAGGAAAACTTTCAAGGTGCCTTGACTCATAAGAAAAATAATTCAAGCTATAATTGCTATAAAAAGGAAACAATATTACAAGGTGATATGTGAATTGTAATGTGTGTGAATAGTTGCCTTCCAGCAACAAACCTCCTAAGAAACTTTAAAATGATCCCAAGTTTATTGGGTTCTTTAAGCACCGAAATTGCAGTGAAAGATTTCCTCAGTTTTTGGAGATATAGATGCCCCTTAAACATTTCAGATCTAGCACTCCTTTCCTTGTATTGACATGAGTAATTTTTTTACCCATTGTGAGTGTACAAATTTTTATGGCTTATTATTTTGTTTAGTTGAAGAACATGAAGGTTTGAAGGGGTTGCAGTTTTAATATCGTGAACCCTTTGTAAATGTTGCTGATACAAGAAGTCCTCCTCTTGGAGGTGCTGTGAAATGCCTCATCATTTGTACAGAATTGGTCAAATGAGAAGACGTGCTTGTACCTAAAATAATTTCAGGTAGTGCCCGTCTGATGTTACTTGGGATGTGCTAGTTGGCCACTAATGTGGTAGGAAAATATGTTTGAATGTACAACATTCATGATGTGTATAAACAGTTTGCCTAGAGATATTCACTACCTGCACACTCACTGAATGCTTTCACACACTCACAGACACTTAGGTATCTAAAAATTAGTTGGAATGGATATTTAGGAGAGAGAGAGAACGCTATAAGCAATTGAAGTAATACTTAATTTTTCAAGAAAAACATGATCCAGGATTTGAGGGGTCAGATTTCCAATACTGGACTAATCATGGATGTTGTTAGCCTCCATGTTAAATTTTAAAATTTAAATGAAACATTCTGGTGCATAAAAATGCTAAGTAAGAAAGCATTAAATTGATTTTGTGATGAGAGAATGATGCAAAGGTATTACGCTTGAACAAATATTTTTATTCAGAAATCATTGGGCATGAATGCATTTCCATAATAGTTTCCAGTTACTATGAATAGCAGCATTAGTTCATCATTGCCATCATATTACCTTCATTATACTTTGCTCATCAACTAATGACTTCCTTTACCTATGCACACCACAGAAACTCGATGCAAAAACATCCTGCGGCTGTCTTTGTAGCTATCATCTACCAATCATCCGTGCCTTGGCCTTCTAACATAATTTTTAAGCCATCATTCCCTTGCCCTGCCTGTTTTTTGTATTAGGTCCTCCTAATCATTCCTGGCACTATATTAAACCTTCCCATTGCAGTTGTTCCCTTAATTTGTGAGGGTCATCCTATTTTACCCCTTTCATCAATATCAGACATACATAAGTAGCCCTTAACCTCAATAACTGCCCTTTTAAAAGTGTTACACATCTACACTTTATTAAGGGTGTTTAAAATGTGCTTTTGTGATGGCAAATAATGACCAAACTTCTTGGGTGAGCACATTTAGTTTGTGTATAAGGTGTAGTATACATGCTCAATGACAGGAGATTACAATGACTCCTGTGGTGCATGCTACACATACAGGATAAGTAAGAAAAAGCAATAATATTAATTATCATGATGAGAGTAACTAATAAAGCTTTTTGAAATAATTGTTTTATTATTATCGTTATCCCCATAACTGAATTTTTTACAGTATTTTGTTACTTGTTATCTTTAAATAATATGTGAAAAGTATCATGCTGCTCATATTGAGCAAAAACAAGGGTTTTCAGATCTGTATTATGATATATTGGAAATTGTAAATTTATGGTAGAAGGAAGGGGCAATAAATTAGATAATCAAACAGTAATAAAATATGTGAGATTTTATCTATAACAAACATCTATGCAGTCATTTTAAGACAATGATATCCCATCTCAAACTTTTCTTGTAGAAATAATGGCATTCAAAGCTTGCATAACAATATCCTTCAATTTTGATGGAATGTTATATTTTTCTTACTTGATTACATATATATTATAAAATACGTAAATTAGTCATTCAAGAATGAGCCAAAGGATTTTGTAATAACTACCAATTTTAGAGAAAGAGAGAAACATTCTGTTGCAAACTTTTTAGATATTGTATCCTAAAAATGGAAATTATTTTCTTGTATTTAATTGCTCATTACTCTTACATATAAAGGTTCAGTTGCTTCTACTAATCTAATTTACCATTTATGGATTAATGCAAAAATCACTCCTTAATTATTATTCTTAGCAAGTGATTCTTGTTTACCCAACCAGATATCAATTTAATGATGTCTGACCAATTGCAAGACAAGTTTTAGCTCCATATCAATTTTAAATTCCATAAATCACAATATTTTAATCAAAAGGTCATTAGTTGGCTACATATCATTTCTAAAATATACAGGCATTTATCCCAGAATCTTCTCTGTGAAAGTAAACATGAAATGTAATTCCTGATTTTCTCTTAAATTTTAAAAACTAGTGAATTATTTTTTCCTTCTTAAAACTTCAATTAAGCCAAAAAAATAAAAACTGTTGGAATTTCCCATTGTAATAATAATTTGGCTCTTCTCAATCTCTCTCATCAAACATAAGAAGATTACCTATTACTAAGGTAAGATTTACCAATCACTTTTTTAATTTTAAACTGCAAGCATTTTAAATTTTCCTAATTAAAATTGCTCCTTCATAGTCATAATGACATATGATTTTGTCTATTTTTCATTGTTTAAAGAATCTGAGCGAGGAAAGTTTTGTTTTGGAACAAATCATTCTTGTTACTTCAAAAATTATGGTTTAAAAATGCCTTTTATTAGCTCACCATAATGGATATAATTAGCCCACCTGACAGTAAGAGGTATGATTTCCATTTAAAGTATGTACCATTCATTTACTCTGATGTCTGATGCTAATGATTGCTGCTCTTCTCAAGATCAATTAACTCATTTCCAATGACTTCATTAAAATAAACTGAGGTAGAAAATTTCTTGAATACTCCATTACTGAGGATCATTCTGCTGAACTGAGTAAAGCATATTTCATTTCCCACAAAACAGTTTATAAATAAACAAACCTTTATATGTTGCATCATAAAGATACAAACTGTGATTTGAAAGAGAAAAGGAAAATGATTCTTATTAGTATCCTAATACTGTCTATCCTTGTGTCTATGTAAAATAAATGAAAACTGGGATAATGAAGGCTGAAATAAGTCAATACAAACTGATAATCTTAATTTTTTTCCTGAAAAAAATTTTGAAGGAATTTTGATACAAGAAAGAAATCATTCTCAAGGAAAATATTTTTGGATTAAAATTTATATATCCAATATCAATTCAATTATTTCTTGTGTATGAATATGAATGATATTTTTAAACTAATTATAATAATTCAAAATTTAATCAAGTAGCTCCTATGAAATGATACATGAACCATTAATCAACATGGTATATTATGTAATGATACATAGACATGAGCTGCATGATAATTTTTAACACCATGCATGGCTCCTCATCATGTTAGTTATAGAATTTCTTCAGTTGACCAACTACATAAGGTTATCTCCAAGTATTCAATGCACAAGTTGAATGAAGTTATATCTTGAAGGTCCTCCATAATTATATACTACCTAAAGTTGATATTTTGGCATTGAGTATAGAATTTTCTTTTATTGTAATGGTTGCAATCATGAACTTTTATTGTAATTGTTCTAATCAAGCTTGCAAGCCTTCAGAGGCTGCAAAAAGAAATTAGCTGGCAAATTTAAATTAAATCACATAATCGTGTACAATAATTTTGCATCGTAAAATGCAGAATGAAAATGTAACTATGCTCTATTTAACAAGAAAAATGGGCAAAACTGAAAAATACATTCAAATTTACCATGGTGACAACTTTAATTTTATTAAGATATTAATTAATATTATATTATATATATTAAGATGCATATATTATAAGATATTGATTAATATTATTCTATTGTCTGCAAATCATAATAAAATTATGATTTGCAGGCATTCACTGAATGAAATATTGCCTGTTTAGCATCATGCAGGAATTAATTCCATTATAAATTACCCTATAAACAGTGCCCTAGAATAGTTGTAGATTGAGAATGTCTATCTTTTCTTTCAACCATTTTGCTATGCGTATGTTCTGCTGCAGTCTTCCCCGAATATTTTCATTTGGGAGGCTACTACAAATTTATTTCTCAGATACTATCGTCTGAGGTCTCTCATCTACCTCTAAATGGCTCATAAAGTACAGAAGTTAAGCAGCACCAAAAGGGATACTAGGAATTATTTTTTCTTAAACTTCATATTCAGTATTTCATGTTTTAATCAACTCTGTATTATGAGCTTATTAACTATGCAGCTTCCAAGAGCAAAATAATAGCTGCTTAATCTATTTTCAGATATCACCTGATAAATGTAATAGGAAAAATTTTTCATTTTATTTCATCACATTATTTTTATAAAGATAGATATTATTTAAGAATATTAGCCTTTACATTATGGAAGTAATTTTAAAAAAATAATAATAGACCATTTGAGTTAAAGCACTGCAATTTATAATTTTCTGACTTAGAAGGTACTAGTAGAAAAATATATTTATTTGATTCCATCGATTATCTGGTAATTATTCAGGCAGTCTTGCCTTAAAGTAAATGAATCCCTTTTAAAAAAGTAATCAAATTAAACTATATCTTTACGTACCATTCTACAAAAATAAATTTATTGTGGTTCTACTAAATGTAAATTACCGCCTGTGCACGGTTATATAAAGATCGCTTTCATGCATATGAAAAAGATAGAATTCAGGATGAAAGAGGTTGGTGCATAGTAATAAATAATGCGTATACAATTTCATTACCTGAAAAGCACTACGTACTAGAATTCAATCGTGACTACATGGATCTAACCTATTCGACGCTAGATCTAGCCTTATTTATTCTCTTTCTTCCAGTTTTTATCTGTGCGCCGGATTTGCGATACCAATAGCACCAACTAAAAACTTCTACTTTAAGGAGGAATTTTGCATCGTATTGAAATAGCGGGGTAGGGGTGTAAAGATGATCTGTCGTGGAGGATAAGATATAAATTCCCAAAAATCCATTAACATCGCTTGATAGAGGGTCTTCATTCAGCTTAGTTATTTATATGCATGCTCACGGTAGAATTAAAACAACTTTGTCCCGAAATATCCATTTATGAATACGAAAATGACAAGGGAAACATGCGTTTGAATAATCTCAGGCCCAAGGACGAACAGCTGATCACAGCTGATTTTATGGCTGAGCTGTAGTGGCTATAATCGATCAAATCTGTCAGCTTTTACCCTCCATTCCCCCCATAAGAACGTTATTTGGAACTATTTTTAAATTACAAATTAAATATTTTAAGGGGCAGCAAAACATTAGATTAAACAAACTATCCCTGTTACTGAAAGGGCTATTCTGCATAGAAGAGGTCAATAATGTCAGTTGCATTGTTTTGCTTGTAATAAGCACCCGTCTTTGTACAATATTCGTTAGATAACGAGCAGAGCAAAATTTTTTCTCGATATTTCTCTGGTTTTCAATCTGAATCATAATGCAGCAGAATATTAACAAATATTAGTTAGATTTGGCAACACTGAAAAGTGTTGTTTGCTGTCCGCAGCTGTCTATCCCGTGAACCTTGTGACGTCTTACATCTCTCAGGTGCCAGCTGGTATTAAGAAACCAAAACAAAGAAAATGGCTGATCCTGAAGCTACGTCTTCCAGTGCTGAGCCTAGTTCAGCCTATTATGCGGGGGAATCTTCGAGTAATCCTCCAGAAGAACAAGAAAATAATGAAGAAATTTATGAGCCAGAGACTAAACGTAAAAAAACAGAAAAGAGCTCAGAGCCTATAACGGAGAAGCTCGAACATAGACTGGGTGGAATACTTTGCTGCGCCGTTTGTTTAGACCTTCCCCGTGCAGCAGTGTTTCAGGTTAGTTACGGCGAAATTTTGCAACTTTCAATTTTCTGGTTATATGAAAATTGTTTATATATCTCAAACTTACTTAGTAGTTAAATATTCACGCGTCCAAGAAAAGGATTCATATTTAAGTAAATTTTCTCATCTTAAACGGACTATTTTTCCTCATGATGAGGAAATAACTGATATTGATTTATCACATTCTGCCGCATTTTTTAATCTTTGTGATTTTTTTCAGCAAATTTGCATGTCATCGTAACTTTTTAATAGTATACTTCGATTACAAATATTCTCATGTTTAATCAATTATTTGATTGAACATTTTTGTTTTCTATCCTAATATCTTGTCTTTTTGTGATACTCTGTGTTGTGAAATTATTAGATTGCTAGGATCATTTACTTGTAGTTTTTCTTTGATGGGAAATTGCATACAATTTTTCTTGTGTGTTTTGGTAGCTTTGGTGTTATTTCGACCATGATATCTATCACTGTTTGATGGATGTTTTCCATATGTCTGTATGTTAAATATGTGTAAAAGTAATCTTTTTCTTTCAGCATTTTATTTGTAATCATTCTATTTGGTGTTCTATTAGATTGATCTGAAAATGTGGAAAAGGCTTTCATTCGTCATTTGTGAATTGTATATGTCATATAAGAAATGAGCATAATAAAGTAAATGGAAATTATACATGTTATTCTGTCCTCTCCATAAGCCTTATCCTCCATCATTTTTATCCTCTTAATCAGATAATCAACTCCGAAGTGTATCGATTTCAATGACAAAGTATTATGAATATTCTTTATTTTTATCCATAGTTGCAAACTATTAAATGAAAAATAAGATAAAACGTGTCTATCCACATGAAATCAAAGAAAGTTACCGTCTGTTGTATTTTATGAACTTAATTGAAAATTTTATTGTTAATCTATAACACTCTGCTTGCATTTCTCGAAAGTTATTCGATGAAGGTATTGGAAAGACGGATGAAATGTGTTGGGGATTAGTATAATCTTACAGAGATTAGCTAGTTTAGAGACTGATGGCTGAAATTTAGTCAGGAATCAAAATGCTGTGAAGAATGAATGTAATGTCATAGAAGAGTGCAGTAAGTCATGTAATATAGTTAAAGCAGTAACTTGAGGCTAAGCAACATCACCTGTGGATTATTTGAAGTGAGAGAATGCCTCAGCTCAAAAATTTCTTTGAATTATAGTTAGAGCAAAATTTTAATCGGTCTTCATCCTACATAAATGTAAATAAAAATATCTGAATTTAGTAAAATTTAGGTCATTTCTCAGAGGCCTTGCCAACAAGAAGAGCTCTGCTTGTGTACGTATTCCAAATTATGACCAGGTTAGTATATAAGAAGAAATAAGTTGAATAAAATAAAGTTTTTCTGCAAGTTATTCATTTAACTTTAAAGGATAATCAATCATGATTGTTGACTTCCAGTCCTTGAATTAAAAATTGTTAGTTGTTTTCATGATGCCTCTCCATTGGTCACCTACCCACTGTCAAGATAGTACTGAGGCCTCTTACCCATTTGAATACTTGTTTTCAATGCTTTCCTTGGTGCGGCCCTCTTGGTTCTTGGTGCCTCTCATTTTACAACTGGTGCTGGCTCATGTCCAGTGCACCAATGGTCATCTCATGTGCGCTGGTTGCTTCACCCACCTGCTAGCTGATGCTCGTCTCCGAGATGAGGTGGCCACATGCCCAAATTGTCGGGTTGAGATTGGGCGGAGTTCAGCCTCCCGCAATCTCGCTGTTGAGAAGGCAGTCAGCGAACTACCAGCTGAGTGTCAATACTGCAATCGAGAATTTCCTAGAAATTCACTTGATCGCCACCAGGAGTCCCTCTGTGAGGAGAGGTGAGTCTCTGTGTGGCCACCTTCTGAAAAGTAACGGTATCCTACACTCATACCCATGTCCCAGCTGGTTTTCTTTGTATAGGTATCCTAGAGGTTCCCAAAACCACATCACTTAATTATGGCAGTCCTTACCAAACCTTGATCCATTGCAACCTTTACTGTAGGTTATAAATTAATGTAGAAATTCAAATTTATTTTAATATACATAACATAACAACTTTATGAATGGTAATTGCAGTAGTATTCAGGTATTGCAACAGATGTGTGGAAAACAAAATATTTTGGTGTGTGATTGTCTTTTGTAATTTTAGGTAATTTTCAGATGAATAATTTTATTGTTTTTTGCTGAAATAATTTAAATTTTCATAGTTTAAAATTATCTGCGAGAGTCATGGTTAGATGGACACTGAAGAACATACTGGAAATTAAGGATGTTTCTTCAATTGGTTGAAGAGTTATTTTAAAGTTATTTCGTTAATTATTACAAGTTATTAAATTGTTAAATATTAAATCATTACTATTAAAGTCTTAAAATTTATGGTATGTTACTGTTTTGAAGAGGGTTGTTTATACATTTTAAACACTAAAAGTTATGGGAATTGAGGGGTCCCTGAATCATTAGACTCTCAGTACATTGTAACATTCAAATTTTGAGCTGTACAATTTTTTTCTTAGTTATGACCTATGACCCATCTATGGCTGACATTTTTTTCTAGTTGGTTGAAGGTAAAGCATTGAAAATTGCAGCCATAAATTACTTCTAAAACTAGTTTTCAAATAGGTCTAGGAGTTTAGAGAATGAACAAATACTTAAGATTATTAATTTAGATGGGTTATTTTCTTGTTTCCATGCAGTGAGCAGTAATTACAAGGTTATTATTTGTGCATTAAATGTTCATAGATCTCATTCATTTTTGAGCTGAGGATTATTCAAAGAAATAATGAAGTTTTTAATGAATTTTATTTACTAGATATTTAATTATTTGAGGAGTTCTTATGATTTTTTGTTCCATTTTCTCAGAAATACCCTTCTCCGGTAAATTTTAGTTATGCTGTTAATATTGTACCTTGGCTCTTATAATGTTCAGTAGGTTGAGAAGGAACCTTTTTTATCATTTTTATTTACATTTTCCTGATTTACTAGCTTACATGCAAGTCCATCTGATATGAAGTATTTTGACATTTTTTCAAATATTTTACCTTTTCCCAGAGAACAACAATGTTCTTGTGGGTTGCATATTGAGTATTACACATTACATGTTTACTTTAAATGATAAATATACTGTTTCTAGTTTAATAAGAAGGAAGATATAATAAGTGCTTCATTCCAAAGTACTTCGATGAATGAATTTTCAAAATTTCTGAGAATCACTCACTTGCCCTTTGGGTCCCTGGCATACTGGTGATTGTAGGATCACCAGCTGCCGCTTTGCACGCATTGGCTGTCCATGGAGAGGCCCATGGCATGAGACAAGCAGTCATGAGGCTGCTTGTGCCCATCCAACTCGAACAGGACTTGAAGTGATGGAGGCCTTACAGGCAGCCAGTGTCGTGGAGGAACGTGAACGACGACTTTATGACTCAGTCTTTGAGTTGCTTTCATATGAGAAGATAACATTCAATGGTAAGGATCTCAAGAGTGCTGTTGTTATGTTCCATCAAGGAAATACTAAGAGCATAACAGTGGAGTGGTTTTGTTGTTTGCAAGGCTTTTTTCATAAATACAGCAAAATGTATTGTTAAAAATTTTAGAAATAATGCCTCAATACTGTAGACTAGAGTGTTCAATGGATACGACCAGGTATATGACTATGATTCTTCGTGGCATTGGTAAAGAAACAATTCTGACTGAAATACAGAATAATGGCATTTTAAAGTATTATTTTTAAAAATCCATTAAACCATATATCAAAACCATATTATCAAAACTTTTGTATGGGTTCAGGGAAAAAATGCAAGAAATATCTACTTCACATTCAATTCTTATAGGCATCAAGCATTAAGTTCCTGGGCATCAAAATGGAAATAATCTAAGAATAACCAATATTTCTGCCAGAGTGAATACTGAATTCAAACAAAATTTTAAATTCTTGAACCTGAACAAAAATGAAAACAATATCTTATTCTGTTCCAATTTTCAATGCACATATCACTTCACTTTAGCTGGAATAAAATTTACGAAATATGCTTAACTTCATCTCAAAACTAAATATTTTTGGGTTTTATTCTAAAATTTAGTTAATTAATTGTAAATTAAGAAATATAAATAAGTAAGAAAACCAGTTATGAAATGGATGTAATGTTACAATGATTGGAGCAAAATAAATTTTTTGAACCTGTTCAACATTGGCAGGAATGAAACCAGGACTAAACTGAATTTATTTTTGTTTTGATGAATGGGAATGAAAAGTATTATGTTTTGATACTCAAGTACTCAATAATTTACTGAAATCAGTTTCAATAATTGCAATCAAATGGGCCCGGATTATACCATTGATTGCCAAATCCTAGTGAAAATTTTGGTAATGAAAAAGCTGGGGTGAAATTTTCAACTAAAACATTTTAAATTTGACATATAAAATTATAGTCTAATATGTACTCAATTACATTTAATTTTTTTATTTTATCCACTTACTAATAAATAACTGAAACGTAGATTTAGGGTAAAGAATATCACTACCTTACCTTCTTTTTAGGCTGTATTAAAAAATATGAAATTATTCCTTATCATTTTTAAGTATACATCTAATACTAAGTATTTTGTAAGAATGAATAGAATGAAATACTAAGCATTTTACAAGAATGAAACCTCATGTGGTACTAACTGTGACTACAAATGTGGGAAATTATTGGCAAAACTAATTCATTGATTTTGCCTTGTGTGTTACTATTTTGATGTATCAATTGAATAATCACACATATGTAGCTGATATGTTATTCAAGAATCCCCATGGATAAATATTTCAGTATTCATTTTTAATCATTTCGAATCAAACAATATTCCTTTAAAATCCAAAATTTTATTAATTGTAAACACAATGCTCTGTGCTTATGATATAGACCATGTTAATGATCTCTTTTTCAAACATTTTTAATAGTCTTCAAATATGTTGTATAAGATGAAGGACTACACTTACATCTTATTCCATTTCAAGACTTTTTCTACATCATTATTTTTAGGCTATGGAAGCTAATAATCACTTGAATGGGGACTTTATTTATTTTTTTAAAACTTTTTGTTGTATTGACAGTAGTTTAATGTTTTATATAGAACCTAAGGTCTTTCATTATGACTATGAAACATTACTTTTGAGTTAACTTATCTGAATGAAAAAATGCCTCTCTCACAATGAATCTTAGACACCATTTGATATTATATTTACAGATCGGTTTATTAGTCTTAGGTGGTTCATTAACTTCATATGAATTTTTAAAGAATCTTTTGGTAGCTGTAAACTTTAATTTTTATGTCACTAATCACTTCATAATTGTAGATAAAAGGCTGTATTTATGTTTTATTAATGTACTCAGGCGAGGTTTTTTGTGCTAAGATTTTAAATAACTCATTATTGTTGTGGAATAATAACCAAGTATAGTCTCAGTCATTGTGTCACAGTATTATGGATCCTTCTCGAAAAATTGCTTCTAAAGATTTGCAGATGAAGCCGTACCGATCTGATGAATTAGTGCACAAGCTCTTCTATGAGACAAGTAGGTTCTCTGCATTCAACAATCAATGGGTGGTGAAAGCTCGTGTTACTGGAAGTCAGAGAGATCCAACTCAGAGCTCTCACAGGGAAATCACTTATCAGGTAAATGAGTACATTTATTAATTAAACATGAGTATGGTAGAGGTATAAATAAGCAGAGATATATCATTGTATATTTGTAGTACCAACTGGAGACAGTGAAATTATATAGGCATAGTTAAGGTATTATGAAACTGTAATTTCTATTTCACTGTTAGTGAGAAATAGCCAATATAGCAGTAATATTTTTAAGTTATCCAACCAATATGATCACAATTGTTGAGTAATCTTTTAGGTCTTGTTTACAGAACTTTGTATGTTTATTTTTAACCTGGGATCTGTGTATTGTAAAATTCCATTGATCTATGAGAATAATGATTTTAATGGAAACTCTTTTATAGCCTTTCTTCTTTTCTACACTATAGTTGAAGGGAGATCTTAGCTGAAACCTAATCTATTTTGCTCATCATTATCTATATGTCTTTTAAGTGAACACTTCCAGCCATTATAATTTTGTATTTTTACAATGAAAGTCTTTTATGATAAATAGATTAATGTTTTATAATAATCAAGTTCTAATTTATTGTGATTTATCATTGGCTATCTATCACAGCAATTTATAATATTTTATATAATATTTTCTTCTAGAATGTTTAAGGTATGTGATGTTCAATCTATGAATACTATGATTTCTCTTATCAACTCCATTTTTATAATTGAAATATTTCATTTTATTCATTTTGCAGTTACATTGCATAACTTAAAATTCTTACTTGAAGATGAGATCTTATCTTTAAATACCAAAATTTGACTCATCAATTTTAGCTTCTTAAGTTAAGTGAGCAAGATTTTTTTCATACACAGCATTCATGTTACATATTTATATAATCTGCTAATGTCGTAATTTCATTATTCAGTTTCTAAGTATGATGAACTCAAAAATCAATTCTAAATTCTTATATTATTCATCCATCCTTGTTTTTTCCTACCACATAGTTTTGTTTCCTTTTTGACTCATGTGTTTCATATTCACAAAAGTGTTTGCTATATTCATCATCAATGTTTACTAAGCTTCAGTCCTACTGTCCTAGTCAGTAACTATTCCGTATTTATCACATTTATACTTTCTCAACATTTCAATAGCCTCCAGTGAACTCAAGTAATTGCCATACGTTTTAATTTGTCAAAAACATCTATTCATGGAACCTGTAATTGTAGAAGTAGGAAACGATCTGGAAAATGTATGTATTATGTCTCAACATCATTCTTTTAAGGTTATACATTGAATTCTTTGGTTTAGTTGATACTGAAAACAAAGACAGCTGTACCAATGAGCGTTCACCATCTTGTGGTTCACGGTCCATTTGGTGATGCTCGTGTGCTGCATCGCATCCATCGCTTTGAGTTCTCAGACCAGGAAAGTGAAAGTCCTGAGGTGCAGTTGCCTTTGGTTGATGCTGCTGAGTGCAACAGACTTCTTGCATCTAAAGCCATCAACTTCAGGTACTTTCATTATTGATTTGAAAAATCTAGAATAAAATGTCCTCTGCTATCCTAAGTGACCGTCAAAGGTAAGGAATCTTTTACCAACTCAAAGATCAAAGGGTCAGAAGCGAATTTTCTGTGTGTTTCATTATAGTTATTCTGGTTAAAATGGCAACTATTATAGGAATATCATATGATTTTCAGTGTTTAATCTCCTTAAATTTCGCTAAATCTTGCAGATAGAATTGTATAATATCACTGTTAAATTTACTTGGATTTCACGGTTACAGTATTGCTAACATCCAGATTTCTTATTTTTATTTTATTAATTCAGTCAGTGTACTGTCTTACAGTCATTTACATTTATACCAAATGTAATTGATTGTTAAAATTTATTTATTCAAACCTAAACATTCAAGTTATATGGATATTTTAATGTTACTGGCATTCCATTCAGTTACTGCATAGAGGTGATCATTTGTTCTTCACTTTTAATTTAGTTCAACACTGTGGTACAACTACATTTAAATTATTTCTTTTTTCCTATTTGCTTAATAGCCCTATAAATTAATTACTTTGGACATCTTCTCTTCAGGTAAGATACATTCTAGAAAATTAGAATGCAGGATAAAAGATGTTTTAGTTATCACCCCAAGAAACATTATTTAATTAGATATTCAGTATTCTTCCCCGCTTATGAGAATACAACTATTGGGGATACCATAGAAATACTCTTTGACATTTAACTAATTTATCTTATACCAAATACTTTTGGATGAAGCACTTCGGAAATGGAAAATTTGCTACAACTTCTCTGTGAGAAGGTAGAGTCAAATGATACCCTTTTCATTCCCATGGTTTATTTTAAATGTCTCTGCTTATTGTATTTTAAAGTTGAATATGCTAAATTAAGCATCATTATTATGGAAGTCTGGGTATTTGCTATTATCTATGCTATTGGAGTATTTTTTGTTACTTATTCTATTCAATATTTTGATGACACTTCAATAAATCAAAGAATGGATAATGTAAAATACATTACCCATTCCTTATTTTATTCAAGCTTTGAAATAGATATCACAAGATATTGATTGATAAGATTCATTTATGATGAAAGCATCTTGATTGCTATATTACCATCACCCAGCATTTACTTCTTATGGATCTGCATTTAAAGCATATCAATTATATAATCATATCTTAAAAAAGGAGTGTAATAATTATCTTTGTTGTTGTAAATATTTATTGCAATTTGTTAGTAAAGCATGTGTAAGTTTTGTTTCCCCATTTCTTGTATTCCAGACTCATCATGTTCTTGGTCTCCAAATAGATGCCATGAGCCTAAGATATGTTGCTAAGCAACATTTGAGGAATGAAAGGAAAAGATTTCCCCTATTGTTAGAATTATATGTAGATTATTTACTAAATTTATGGGTTATACATCATTAACTGGTTTAAATCATTCGTTGTCCTTTTATTGTTATTAATCTATAGATGGCACAAGTGTGGTATCATGATTATTACATATTGATGATTGAGTTCATCTCTCTAAGTAATGCTGAAATTTCACTTGTATATTTCTTTGATAAGTTAGTTACCTGTGATAATTCATTTAATTTCCCCTCAAATCAATTATGAAGGCCACTTCTTTATGAGAAACTGTGGCAGGAATAGAAGATCAGTTCTTTTTGCTGCTGTCCTTCACCTTGATTGGTTAGTTTTTCTGAAGCAATGTAATATTTAGGTCATAGAAATTCTTTCTCTCTGTAGAAAATACTTTCTGATTATCTGTCCTCAGTCTTATTCTCTAGTCTTATTTGTATTTTATTAGAGTAAATCATTCATATCGTGCTCAAAATGGAATCCCTTTGTAATGTAGTTATTTATATGGTGGTACCTGTTTGCCTCTGAAATCTCATTGCTATTTAGTAAACCGTCCACATGAGATTGCTTAGGTTCTAGTGGTTTTATCTATCCACTCTAGCTTTACTTGCACTTGATATTGTCTCTTATTCTCTTCATATTTTATCTTGTGATACTTTTTCATTACCTCATACTATTGTTATTATTATCATGGAGCAGATTTATATAAAAGCTTTTAACGATTTAGAATATATTTTCCAAAGATGATAAATTGAAAGATCTTATATGGTTTTCAGTAAATTTTCTCAACAGAAGGTAAGGGATCCTGATTTCAGTCAAGCAGATTTTGTCATTTCCAAAAAAAAATTAGAACTTAAAGAAAACAAGTGGTGCTGTTGGTATTCTTTAATCATTCAATGAGTAATCATTAATTTAATATTTCAAGTTTTTCAAACCTTTCGCTTCAAATGATTTTTACTTTATGATTGAAGCATGCTTAAAGTACTGGGTTATATTTTTGCTGTAATTGCTTCAGATTGGATGTGCAATTGGAGAGTATATAATTGTCAGGCTACTTCCCAGGAAAATATATTAGATGTTCAATATAATGTTCTAATCTGAAACCTTAATTTAACCTATTTAAAAAGTTTTAGAGGATTGTAAAGCTTTTCTATTGTGTAGTATGGAAAGCTAGAAACATTTATATGTATCATCTCTTGCTAGCTGACGAAAAGATTTGTATTTTTGTGATTGATAGCATAAATTTTACATATTGAGAAAGTTTCATTGAATTCTCCTATAAAAATTGTTTCATTATCATTAACAATTGATGTGATATCTCCATGAGTTTATTTAAGTAATCTCAATCCCCCTTCTTAATATTTCAGAAATATTATTTTTTGTTTTACTAGTTCAGAAATCTCTAAATCTTGAATTTATTTGTTTTGCATTTAAATTTCATCAGATTTTTGTAACTAAGTATCAGCATATTTTAAACAAATATTTCCTTTAAAAATACACTTTTTATTGCCAGATTCATCCAAAAATAATTACATAGATTCCTTTACATCTGAAAATGCTGCTGATCAGTTTTAGAAAATCTACAAATGGCTTCTTGGGTTATTTTAAAGTGAACTTTGAATTTGGTCAAATTAATTTTTGCTATTTTTTGACCTCATTTTTATCTGTCATTTTGAAAAAATTGCTTAAGAGAATGATTGAAGTTCTTTCTGGTAATATTTACCTGAATTCAGACTTGTAATTTTACATTTAAATGAATTCGAATGAAACTTAATGTTCCAAATTTTTTAATAGGCTTCTAATGAGTATATATTTAGAGAAATTCTATTACATCTAAAATTTATTCAAAGGGATTGTTGAGAAAATATGCTGGTATAACTCCTTTATTACAAAGTGTGTAAAAATGGTTGCCCTTCAGAGTTTCATATTTGTTAATGCCTTAATGAAAGGCACTCAACTCTTGGACATTATTTAGCAGAAACCTTCTCTCAATTATCTTAGTATAATGTTTGTTGTTTGATGTTTAACTAATTGTAGTAAATGATACAAATGTTCTGCAGGATTAAGGTATTTGGTCAGTGGTGCTTTATTCCCCAATTTTGCTGAAGCATTCTAAATAATTGGCTCTCTGAATTATGTTCTCCTCTTGTAACAATTGCCAAGGCTATTAGTCACTGGTAAAACAGCTACTTTGAAGGGTAATAATATTTTTCTTTAGTACTTATGTGATAGTCAAGGTTAGCTTTTAGGATGTTATTTTCTATACAGTGCATGTGAATTGTGCTACTTCAGTGGTGATACTGAAGCCAGATTCTGTGTTAGATAAATATTTATGGTATTCACTCCATGTTTGTGATTCAGTGTTTAATACTCAAAAAAAGAGATAAAATATGAAAGGAAATCATTATTGTATCCTTGAAATGTGATTTTTATGTAGCACATGCTCCAAAGATTGTATTTTATTTTATTGGTCATTTTTGAGCTTTAGTATCTAATATAAGTTTATCTTCTTGAAAATGATAGGTATGTGAATTTAAGAAATAAGCATTTTGTTGTATTTAAAATTATAATTTGTGATAGATTTATTTCTATTTTATTGGGATAAACATCAATGAATTGAAATTATTGTTTAAATGATTATGTTTTAAATATCAACATGAATCTTGGTATCTTAAAGTCAACCATGTTCTGCTTAGTTGTCTTATATTCCATATTCATATTTACTTGAAGACTCTGAATCTCTTATTGTTTTGTAAGCTATACAGAATATTTCTAATAATAAGATTCCTGAAATATTGAGTTAGCTCTTTGTTTTGGTTTCATCCACAATTTTCCTTATTAATTATTAAACAAAAGATCGCTATATTTCTGATATGTACTAACTTTAATTTGTTGATTTGCCTAAAACTGATTAGCAGAGAATCCTATCAGTTACAATAGAGTATGTAGTAGCTCATAGTGAGATTGCTATTATTAATCAGTCTCAGAAATGGTACATCCTTTCATTTTTTCAGCTTTTTCCTAAATCAGTATTTTTAAGAAAATATATTTCAAAATCTTTGATGATGAAGATGCTCTGCTACCTGCTGATAAGGTGGATTATTTTTCAGTCCCCAGATGCATTGCTACCCACATAGCCAATCTTTAACCTCAGTCAATAGACTAAAATGAAATTACATTATTCTTAACCATTTGTCTATTTGATGGAAATTGCTTCATTGTAGAGTGAAAAGCATTTGAAATGAAGTAGCAAAAGAAGACTGCACAAAAAGCAGACCATTCTTAAAAAATATTACAAGAAGGAAGCCAGTATAACATGACAATAGTTCTCAGACTCTAGATATCCACAACTATGGGAAAAAAACTAAATGAGATTTATTTTAATTATTAAGTTTAAAATTTTTTAATTAAAGAGCTTAAAAACCATTCCATTTAGTCTTCTGATGCCAAAGGAATAAACATTTTTAATATCCTTGTTATACTGCTTTCCTTCTTTTTATGCAGTTTTCACTTGGCTATACAAGAAGTGAAAAATTGTGACTTGGCCGGGACTCGAATCTGGGTCTCCCACTTTCCGGGCAGGTATTCTATCCATTAAACTACTGAGTCACGCAGTCTCACCTCTGTAAACGGGAGCTTATATGGGCAAGGTAGTGGTGCTCCACATTAGTGGCACCAACCACCACCAGAGGTCCTCGTCGAGGCAGCCACCCAACAAAGCGATATTAGAGAAACCCTCTCGCGGAATTAACACAAACAATGGAAATGTAATTTTTACTTTGCACATTAAGTTGTGCGACTAACCCAAGGCTATACAAGAAGTGAAAAATTGTGACTTGGCCGGGACTCGAACCCGAGAACCGAACGGGTTCGAGTCCCGGCCAAGTCACAATTTTTCACTTCTTGTATAACCTTGGGTTAGTCGCACAACTTAATGTGCAAAGTAAAAATTACATTTCCATCCGAGAACCGAACGGGTTCGAGTCCCGGCCAAGTCACAATTTTTCACTTCTTGTATAGCCTTGGGTTAGTCGCACAACTTAATGTGCAAAGTAAAAATTACATTTCCATCGTTTGCAGTTTTCACTTGTTTACCTGAAGTGTATTCAGAGTGCTTCTGAAAAATTTCATAATTTTGTCATGGATGATATACTTAAATTATTTGAGTCATTTTCTTTATGAACAGTAACATCCTGCATTTAGATGCTAGATGTTTTTAGAGTCCAAAGAAAGAAAATAAGAGCTACTTTGTCTCACTATGATTCAATATAGACTTCCAAACAAAAATAATAAGTGGACCTTTTAAAGGTAAAAATCATAACTTCGGTATTTGTGACTGGCTTAATGTGGGTATACAGTATAATGATTTACAAATTATTTTTTTAGTTACCTATGAGTACTGTTCAACGGACAACATCAGTTCATACTGATTAGAAATTTTTTTGGCTTAGAAATAAAATCCTAAAACAGTAAAATATCTGAATACTGCTAAACATGATGCAAAGAATTAATTTTTAGAAAGTAATGTTAATGAAAATTTTTAATGACTTTTCAGTTATATGGAAGGAGAATGGATAAGACTAAAAAAAAGTGATTTTAAATCTGGATGAAGGTAGAAATAAAATTTTTGATGTTGCATAGAGAATATCAAAATTATTAGAAAATATAACATAACAACACTAATATTAGTGTTTTGGAAACTGACCAAGAACCCCAATGATTAAAATCTCATAATGTTTAGGGTTTAGAAATTCACAAAGAACTAGGGAATAAATAATGAAATACTATTATCAATTTAGAAGAAATTATAATAATTTAGGAATTTGGGAATAAAGCAATCAGATATAATGGATGATATAGTATGGGGGTCCTCAAAATCAACATTAATGGCGAATATAGCCTACTTAAAAGCTAATATTTAAGGTTTTTCAGAATTATTATTTCTTACCATCAGACTGGAAAGGTCAATAGTATTACCTATCCATAAGAATAGTGATAGAAGGATAGATAACTAGAACACACAAATAAAATGCACAAATGATTAGGAAAAATGCTTGTAGTTTACTTGAATATATGATTTATTATTATTATTTGCACAAAGAGTTTGTTATTACGTATCAATTGTTTTGTGGACACATTAAGAGTTTTCTTCACCTAAACTTGGATCTTTTCAGTAGCAATAATGTCATTGTAGTTGAATTCTTTATACTCCATAGAAAAGGCCTTCTATGAGATCTGCTCATATTACAAACTTAAGTATTAATTTGTTGACCATCCACTGTTTCTGGAAAAATTTGGATGCCTTCAGCTTTAGTTTTCACAAATGCATTAACAATTTGCATATGATGAATTGAATTTAAGATAATGTGGTTCATTTTGTCATTTAAATAAAGAAAATCAAAGTAATTGCTACTTAATGTTCTTGTTTGACAATAGTAGGGCAGCTTTATATACTAAACGTGACAGTGATTGCTGCAAATGTGGAAAAGTTTGCAGGGAAGTATGACCATTTTCAATGCCATTGCTTTTGCAATCAATTTTTCAATGCAGATTTTCTTTTACTATAAAATTAGTGCTCATTATTACAGAATTGTGGACCTGAAAGAGAATCTCTGCATATTGCAGATGGAAGGTTTTAAGGTTTCACAGTGTGTGAGATTTGAGGGTAGATTGAGAGCCTCTTATTTCACAGTTCCTTCAAATAATGTTTAGCATTGAATACCCAGATTATAGTTCTTCTGCATTAGATACAAGAAAATTATAATATGAAGAAATAATTATTTGCAAAGAAGTAAGATAAAAGAACTCACATGAACTCATTTGGAAATATTGTTGTCTGTTTGCTTTGAAAGTAGTTAATATTCAAGCGAGATGAGACTAAATACCTTTGCAGATGCGGTCAGTTTTCACATGGCAACACTGATAAGAATTTCTTATGGTTTATGGCACAGTTTAAATGGTAAATGATATCTTTATATCTGCTAGTTCACTTTTGATGAATTAATGAATGGATATAAATAGGTTATGAACCAAGATTGTCTACCCAAATATACCAATCATGTAAACTTCGTACAAAGAAAAAGTTATCTTCCTAGAAGGAACCTGGAATAGACAAGTGGGTTATGTATTTTACATGATGAATATGCTTCTGGGTTCAATTCCAGGTGGTTGCTACCATAATTCATATACACTTTGATTCTGCTATCAGTTCATATGTATTACACCACATTGGTGTCACCAGATGTCAAAGTGTTAATTGGAAAGTTACTTAAATTAATAGGTTTTAAATCTGATGTGATTTGAAAACCAATGAAATGGCATGGTATGCTGACTATATTTTGCCATCTGTATTTGTTGATCATTGGTTGTAGCATTATGGGCTGTTATACCCAGGAAATGCACTAGGAACCAAATTGTATATAGAATGCCCTTCGGTAGATTGAACAAAAATCTTAACAAGTATGATATTGTTATGTAGAGGATGTTCCACCCTACTAGCTGTTCCCCTCTAGCATGTAGAGAATTCTCCTCCGCTAGAATGTTCCTTAACTATGCAATATTATCCATAAATGGATTTCTGGACTACAAAACTGTATATAGTTTTTATATTGTAATCCATTAAGCAGGAATTGGTGACCCTTGGTAGTCTGAACTTTTAAAATATTAATGCCCTCTTTTTGTTCTTGAATCAAGGGCTAGAAAATTGATTCTTTTAAAGTGGGTCCCACTTTACAAGAAACTTTTAGAATTCCTGCTCATTAAGGAAATGTGTCTCATTCTTGTCTTCCTCATCACCTCTCTCAGCAGTTTAAAAAATAAATACATTTTTTTAATTGTTCTTTTTCTAGTATTCTCCTTAAGAAAGTTTTTAATGTTCAATTGTATCTGAAAAATAATAACTTTGATTATTGATAATAAATCAAAGGTTTAATGGTAGAGCATTCTCTCCAAATAAGTAAATTTCTCTGTCAGAAATAATTTTTTTTTCAAGCAGCATTGTCTTAGAAGTTAATACAAGTATTCATCAAGAGCCATGACTTTAGCTAGAATCTGCTATCCAAACTTCAAGATGGGTTGAACAGAATAGAATGCCTGTGAGGGTTTTGTATTGGATGAAAAGTATATTTTCTGATAAGGATTTCTCTTCAATTTAGCGGTATTGCTTAGGAAGTATTAAAGGCTATTATTAACATTCAAGATTTAGAAAGTGGCCTGATAGTAAATAATTTTCTCTTCCCATCTATATTCAGGTGTGGACCCAATCCATTAGATTTCCATTTTTCCTCGCTTTTGTGCACTGCAGAGAGCTCTTTTATTGCACTCTTACTGGGCTAAAGTCATCTCTGAGAAATTTTGGTATCGTGAGGATGTTAGTGATGTAATAATAGAAAGGAAAATATTTCAGAGAATAAGTTGTGCTGAGTTGAATGGAACTCAGCACAACTGAATGGTATTGAAAATTGCTGAATCGATTAAACCAATACCATGTAGAGTTGTCTGGTGTAAAGCTGCAATAAATGAAAGATAAAACTTAATTTCTACTCGTGATTACTAGCCTCACTACTGAGTATTCTTGCATGTCCCCTTTTAAAGATTACCTCGAAACCTTTCAGCCGTTACCTTCTCGAATTTAGGCGTGAACTGCGTTCTTTGAGTAAGTAAAACTTACTTACAAAAAGTAAGTTGATTCTCTCTATCTCTAAGCAGGGTTGTTTCGCGGAAACTTCTTTCAGAATTTTTTAATCTATTTCAGCTCAAGCTGTTATTTTAAACATGTTATGAGTAGTTTAAATTAACAGCGGTATTAATCATTTGACTGAAGCTATCGGCTGAATTTTTGCAAATTACGGCGTAAAATTTTTTTCACCTTCAGTCAGTAGTTACCATGAATTTCACCTACCGTTCTCATATTTCCAAAATTTCTACCTATGTATCAGAAAATTGATTAATTAATTAATGGAAAATAAGTGAACAGTTAATCCCATTTTCAACCAAAATAATTATTTACGTAATATTAAAATTACTGCTTAATGAAGATGTGCTATTTTGATCCGTTGGAAATGATTACGTTTCATTTCTATTAGCAAACGCTCATCAAGTGATCAAGAGGATAAACATGTACCCTGTGTAGTAAACGCAGTTGTTATTCAGAGGTTATACATCGGGCAGTAAAAGAATGTCTCCGTGACTCATGTTGCGTGTTTCTTCCTGCATTTGGACACAATTTCGATTCCCCAATCCTTACTAACCTTCCTCTTCGTCTCTCATGCTTCTATCATCACCTTCAAGGTCCATATCACCAGTAGATTATACGTTCCCATGATTATTCTGCGATCAGCCACTGACCGCAGTAAGGCATCTCCAGGCCGCAAATAACCAACTCTCTTCCGGTACAGCGTGAGCATGTTGCAAGATGGTGAATCAATTCCTATCATTTCCTTCTCTTCCCCGTGCTTAAATCCAAGTTGACGTCTCCCTCGCGATTAAGTTTTGCTTCCATTTGGATTCTTTTGAGCTAATCTGATGTGAAAATAACCCCGTAATTCAATGCCGATACTTCAGAGTCGATGGTAAATTATGTCAAATTTCATATTTTCTCCTGATCATAATTCTTTTTTTCTCTTTCATTCTTCATCGCGAAGAAACTCCGCAAGCGATATTTTTCAAAATGAGTCTCTTGAAGGGGGTGCAAAAATTAAAATTAAAGTATTAATTTCTTTAAATATCAGGAAGTTCCATTTACGTAAATGATGGATTTCATCAATGGGAAACTTAAACTATTTTCATTCGTATGATTTCAACGATATTGAAGTATAAAAGACTTATGAATAAACAATATGGCGCCGTTTACATTTTGCCTTTAGTACAAAAATAACTCGGCAATGCCTGCTTGTGAAGATAAATGTAAGTATTTATTTTTACCTTTTTACATGCATCCGCTTCTATTTCGGTCATTAATTATTGTTAGGAAATGTAATTGCGCAGCTGTCACCTGCTGCATTATGTTAAGACCCCATGTATGGACGAAGGACTTATCTGGGAATTAGCAGTTGCTGATGCGAGAGAAATATTGAAGCATAATATCCCACCTGAGCTCCAGTCCAGCTGGGTCTCTTTACCTTTGAGTGCTTTGTGGGTGGGGCTTGTTCCAGACGATTAACACAGATAGCTTTCTCATGAATTTTTATTCCATGTGAGTTAAATATATCACATTGAGAGTAGATTAAGGATGGTGAAATAAATTCCTTCCTGTATCCTTCTAAAAACTCCTCAAATTGTAGCCAACTAAATCTTTTCGTAGTAGAAACGTTCTTAATGTCTTTCGCTATGTCATAACTGGAGGAAACATATGAGATGTGTCTTTGCTCTATAAAATTTCGATTTGTGCATGATTCATTTCCAAAATTTCCTAAATTGTTATATATTTCGAGAATACGGATTAAATTCCAAGAACTGTCTATCAACTTAAATTATTTTAAATTCTATCAACGTCAATTCCGGCGTTCCTTGAATTTTATGAATTGCTTTTTTTCCAACGTAATTGGTTTGCTTGCAAGAGTTTAATGTCTCCTCTTCAAAACTCATTTCGGCTTTCGAAATATTTGTGTTTAATTTGAAATTAATTGCATCAAGGACGGCAAATTGAGAGAGTTGGCTAACGAGTTTATGACGACAAAAGAATTTTGTACCTCAGCTGTAGTATTTCTTACGTAACGATTTTATTGCGTTCTATCTGGGGAATGATTTATTGTTTGATATTGGGTTTTTGGGAAGCACCTTGGTGGAATCTGCAAATCTTTTATAGCATAAAAGTCGAAAAGAAGAAAAAGAAGTTGAAAAAAGAGGGGATCAGGGAGTTCGGAAGAACTTTCACAAATTCTGCGCACCGAGCATCGGTCAAAATAGTTTCTAAGCCGCTGGCTGGCTTGGCTGCTTAAGAATAATTAATTTAAATTAATGGCTATACATCTTCCTTAAGCAGACATGGTATAGACTGCAGAGAATAAAATGGTGGATTGAAGATTTTCTAACGTTACGACACGGGGAGAATCAGGAAAAGGGTTTGGAATGAATTAGGAATGCTGCTTGTGTGGGATTGACAATAGAAAAGAGCAAGTGTGACAAATCAAGTTACCGAATGAATATTGTAGGGCAAGAGGAACAGAGACAGGAAATTGTCTCAGATAATAGTCTACCTTCATCATAAGAGAGCTGACGGAAGTTACCCAGTGGTGAGGAATGTGGTAAGTCTATTACGTGAACGGGAATCTTTCTTTGGATGACTAATTGTGAAGGCAGGTGATATTCTTCCTAGTAACGTTCTATTCATCTCATTCCCTACCATATGAGCAAACTGTCTGGTAATCTTATTTTTTCATTACTAACGACCAATTATGCCTCGGCGTGGGATTACGAGCTCTCACTTCCCACCTATTAGGAGGCTGAACTCAAGTCCATACGAAGGAACCAAGATTCGCAAAGCCTATTTCAGTTCCTCGTTACCGTTATCACTGTGTTAGGTACATACCTGCGAAATAATTTTTACATGCACAAATAGTCTTATGAGCTTACATCCGCGCAGTATCGTCCCCACTTATTTCGGTCTTTCACTTCTTAATTTTAAACTTTTACGATATATTTTACTCTAAATTGATGCCACATCCATTTAAATAAATCCTTCTTTCTCTAGAGAAACCTTGAAGTTAATGGAGAGAGTTTTAGAGCATCGCATGGGGAAGTTGTCTTTCATAGAATCGAGTGCAGAAGAGACAATTAGAATTATAGTTTGCTAAACCTTTCTGTATCTGTAACTAAATCTAATAAATACTAACCACATGTATAAGATCCGCACACACCACTCGCAACTCAAGTAAAAAATTACTCAATCATAAAAGTAGAATTACACACTTAGTAGAGATATTTCTGAACTAATTGTAACATTTAAGTGGCCATCTACCTTGGAAAAACAGGAACAATTTTCGTACAGAGTGCGAGAATACAATAAATTACCCGCAAAAAATGAGGAACAATACAGTAAGCCATATGCTTCAATAAAAAACTAAATCATTTTGTATTTTTGGATAGTTTTTACATTAAAATCTTAAGGGTCAATTTTTACGCCAATTACAAAGATGTAAATCATTTACCACGAAATTACCAATTATTCTCTTACGAGCAGTTGCCTTCATGCAGTTTCCACTCTACGTCATTGTCCCTTAAGGTCTATGTGAAATATTCATAGTGTAGTATTCGTAGTGTGTTCTTTCCTCATTTATCCATCAAACATTTCTATTTAATACTTATTATAATTAAAATACTAAACAGATAAAGGGTGAAAGATGAAAACTCCGTAAATTTATAGTCTTTAAACACGCATATTAATAGTATTCATGTATTCATGACTTACTTAGCAACTAGTGAATGTTTCTTATATTTCTAAGCAATCTACGACATCGTGAAAATTTTTGAATTTGGGTAATCATATCGCAACATTTTCATCGAATTCGCACGTCTTCTCCTTCTTCTACAGAAAGTGATGGTGAAAGCCTGAACTATTGCACCATCCATCACGACAATTGGATGGACAAATCAATCTCGATTGGTACGAAGGAGTCGAATTCTTTTCTCCGACAACGCTGCGCCTCCGTTGTTACCCACTTAATTCCAGCGTTTTCTCGCTCTTGGTGTTAACGTCTGGCACCTGCTTTGATAAAAAGCTAGGAGATGACAGAGATTTCTATTTACAGTGCCATTTATCTGAATTAAGAATCGAATAGTAATAATAATCCTTCGTTTTCATACTCTAAATAATTCTCTATTACTTTCACCTTTCATGAATTCAGCTATATTTTCTCGCAGTATTCTTTGAAAGAAATTATCTATTTCTTATTCACTTTTTTATCTTTAAAGTTAAGTTTCAATTTGGGGTAATATTTATCTTGTTTGTTGGACAAAGACACTATTTACCTCGCGTTAGACACCTTTATTATTACAGTGGTGCCTCGATTAATGACGATAATTCGTTCCGGGAATACCGTTGTTAACCGAAATCGTTATCCAAGACACGGTGTCCCAGACATATAATAATTCCACTGCGAAATGAATTCTCAAATATGCAAATGAAACTCGTTGCATTGTATTCTTGAAAGATTTATCGAAATCCATCTTTCATCTATGGGACGTCGTAAAACAAAGCCTGCGTTGTTACCCATAATATGTTTTTATAACTGTCGTCGTCAACCAAGGTACCACTGTATTTCCCTTGTACGAGGTTAATATTAAATTACAATACAATATTATGCTATATAGGATGTTACATAATTTATAACGTAGTATAATAAATCACGATGCATTCCTGAAATTAATCTGTAGAAATCTGTAACTTACTGCGGATCTAGGGACGATTAGGGGTTTTTATTAAAATTAATTGGTTTATTTATACTTGAAGAGATGTAAAATATGAGAAAATTAAGTAAATGTTAACTCGGAAACATAGTAGGAAGAAAACATTCTGGATCCAAATCGACTGTTTGCGTGACAATTTAGGCTTGTCTGTTATTAATAAATTAAAAAATTGCGTAAAAACACTTAAAAGTATTTATTCTCGAGTAACAAACAATTTCCAATAAGATTTATAGCTGTTAACAACGGTAAAACGGAAAAAGCAGAGTGCGAATCAAGCTTCTTGTTGATGGGGGGAATATTTTGCCAATCTCCTTCGAGCACCTACATCAAAATAAACTATTTTCTCTGGCAGGGAAAATATTGCTATCATCAGGCAGGGAAACAGTTTTACGAGCCGGGAAATTCCCCCCCGATGATTCGCACACTGTGAAAAAGTCCAATATTTTCTTTTCTTTCTTTATGTGGATAAGATTTCAAGTGAGGGCCACGAATAAAAGGAATTCAAGCTGTGATTGACAACGGGGCAGCTCTGATCGTATAACAGAGATCTAACGCAAACGGGAAGGAATACATCGGATATCATAACGGAAGAAAAAACTCTGCACATATTGGTATGCGCACAGCATTCTTTTGGGATACTAGATTAATTTTTTAACGGAGTATTTTGAAATTTGCATCTCCCATCTGATGGAAGTGGTCCATGAAATGGCTGATTCGAATTCGAGAAGAAGAGTCGAAGACTCCTAGGCGAAGAGGTTTGTATTACGGTTTCAACCGACTTTTCCACGTACTTACGCATACTACCCCTTAGGCTATAGAATACAATTGAACTTCACTTTACAACTTAAATATTCTGTTCGAACTACCAAAAGCGTTTAAACAGATCATTCTTAGGGTGGTATTAAATACTTGATAGCTAAGGAGATCTATCTTTTATAGATAGATTTTAGAAGACTGTAGCATATAAAATGTTTGGATGGATTTTATAAATTTAAAAATTATGAGGGAAGAAATCAAATTAAATAGAATGAATCGATTGAAAGCATCACAGGAAGCAAAATGATCTATCTGCGATATTTTTAGAGGATGAAAAAATTTTCCTTTCCCTCTTCTTTCAAATATGCCACTGCTCCCAAGCATCACAATAGATCTATTTTAGACTTACGATTAATAATCGATTTGATCCACCGAACTTAATGTTTATTTTTTTAATACCTAAGTAACTGTAGCATAAGAAATCATTTTTTATGAATTTGGTCATAACATCGCGACAAGAAGTATAACTTTATTTAAGATTCTTTGAGATGTTTCAATGAATAAAATCCGAAAAAGGAAGAATACTCATATTTAAAAAATCCTTGTCAACTAAAAGCGACCAAAACAAACGGTAATTAGTGATACCTATCACCACAGAATGTTAATAATTAAAATTTCCTACCTTAATTTAGCATATAACTTTTAGCACAACTTAAAGAACATCTCAGCCAGGGATAAAAATGTAATGGAAACAATCCTATGATGTTTATAACGTGTATCTCCTTTGAAATATCGATATTCACATTTTTATCATATCATAATCCAAGCCCATTCGACTATGATAGTCAAATGTGCTCGAAAGCTTACGATAGAATTACTCTCCGTTACGTAACGAATAAACCACCGTCATCATGGCTGTTCAAGAGGATACCTTGCATCCGGGCTCACATTTTGAAGAGGTAAATTTGATATTTTGCAGAGGCATAACGATATATCTGTAGGCACTTCTAAAAGACAGATATCGTGCGTTATATATGCAGCAACAGTTACTTATCAAAATGAAAGAGGAAGCGGAAAAAGACGCCCCAGGGTGTAGTTTGCACCCGGGTCCCCTTTGTTAGATGACCAGTCCTGCTTCCCATGATCACCAGCTATGGAATATATTATTGCGCCTTGAAATAAGTTCCTTTCACTCTAAAATGGATTACGGACGGTCCGATAGGGTACCACGTTGTTAACATCTTTTTTACCCCCATCACCTTAAGAGTCGTCTTCTGACGAGGAGTGTGGCCCAAGTCTCTTATTTTCCCTTTGACGGAGGTTGCGGCAGGCCGCAGAAGTATCGCTTGCCGCCATTCAGACCGACGGCGCCCTTCCTTCTTCACGTGACCACTCTCAATCAAGGGAAAGGATACCAACTTGGCAAGATGAGGGTGTCACGCTATCTCGGATGCTCTTCTGATTTATTTACCCCGAGGAATCGTTCGTGCGACAGTCGCTTATCCTTTGCGGTTCCATCGAATGCCAACCGACGAAAGAATTGGCATCCTTTTCCATTGCCGCTCCTCTCTTTACAGTTAATAAGTATCCGATGGCTCAGAAGTCGACATTTCTGTATTGCACGCTTCTGCATGTTTCCGAATTTTGGTTTAATTTAATGAGTGTTCCACTGATTCTAAGTTGACTAAACCAGCTTACTGTCGCAAATATTCAGGAATTTTCTGAATGAGGCAATAGTATCGTCACTCTGTACTGTTCTAACAAAACCCTTTCATAAGCCTAAGGGACTAGGGTAATAGGATTGACGCTCATCCTATTATGCAAATGTCTATCAACCTAATAAGGTAACGGCTATCATTTTGCCATTCTGCCATTTTTCCTTCTTAAAATTTTGCTTTTAATTGTAAAGTGAAATTCTTTCTTGACTTTGGCACTAAGTAAGCAATTAGATTTATGATATCTTGTGATAATAAAAGGATAGTCTTTGTTTATATGGTATTATTATATTTGAATACCCAAAATTTCCCGACTACTATTTCGTTTGAATGGCACATAGCTGTGTTCAAATATAATTTCAGCATTCAGCATGTAGTATGTATTTCTCTATGTAATGTTATCAATTGTTTAAATCTTAAATCATTGGTTATAAACCAGTAGTTAACGTATAAACTTAATGGAATTGAGCTCCGGTCTTTTCCGGTTCCGTTTGATAAAATATCATAATGAACTGGAGAGCGTCAAATTTAATATTTCTTAATGTTTTAAATCTTCAATAACCGATACTAAGAATATTGAGGCGTAATAATTATAAAAATTAAATAAAATATTAGGTTATTCGAATTTAATCATTCATTTAAAAATCAGACTTGAATTTAAACATATTATGGGCCTGGTATAATTCGACAGAATCTCATCCACCCGCTGTTATGACGTATATTTGAATTTTGTTTATGGAATTAAAGCCCATTTACATTTTTCATTGACAATATATTTTTATACCCTTAATAGCGAAAATGAAACAAAAATTATGATAAATACTTAACGATTTAAGGATTTCCTTAACTTTTTAGCTATGAAATTCTATACAATTTTTCGAAGACATCTTTTTCTTTTGT
The DNA here is from genome assembly GCA_036926295.1 of Pachydiplax longipennis. Classification (NCBI taxonomy): domain Eukaryota; kingdom Metazoa; phylum Arthropoda; class Insecta; order Odonata; family Libellulidae; genus Pachydiplax; species Pachydiplax longipennis. Next base: position 43,873,701 of record JAVFKF010000015.1, read on the forward strand.
TGACAAGTCTACGAAAGATGAATCTATGGCAAATTTTGTTATTTTAGAAAAATCGTCCCCTGATATAGTACACGTGTATTCCCTTACTCATCTCATTATCTATATGATATACGCAATAAAGCTAGCGATACTTAATCGATAAACCAACAAAGCTATTAATCATGACCGCGAATAAAGTATGAATGACGATTATGTTTTTTCATTTGCTACTGTATCTCCGTGATCTTTTATATGCTTAATCATATTCATTCTATAGCTAAGGATCGTTGATACAAAAAGAGTTGAGTGGTTGATACATAAACCGAACTTTCATTGCGTTCAGTGGTGTGAAAATGGTTAACCACATTTGAAGGTAACTTGATATGCGGCTCGTTTTGAAACATTATTGAATATATCTATAGGCTCAAAAATATTGCTAGTTTTTATTTTTTCATTCAATTTTTATACGGATTGTCTCTTGTTCAAGAGAAGGTAAATTTTCAGTACTGCGTTTTTCGAAGGGAAAATTTCGCATTTTAGGTATATTCCTTGTTTATTTACTGGCACACGATGATTAGGTCAATTTTTATTTCGGTTATAAAATTGGGTCAAAATTTTCGTGGCTAAATTCACGTGGTTTAAAACAGTTTACATTCTATTCTTTTTTTAGGCAAGTGGCTGAACTTTTTCAAATAAGAAAATAATCGACTTTGATGCCTTGTTCTAGAGGTCCTATTTAATCAAAATATGTACTGAGATTTCCAGGAGAGATACTTGAAATTAAAAAATCACTCTGCTCTATAAAAAATCGAAACTCCTTTATTATGGTTGCTAAAAATCACTTATGTGGCCTCTATGCCAAAAAGCGACTAAGCGGCTGACAGATTTAAAGACTGCTGGAGAATAATTTTAAAAAAACCCAAATAATTTTGTTTGACTTTCAGAATTTTTTGTTTTTGTTGGTTTTTGAGCCATATTCTGGTAATTTACTATTCATTTAGCGTTCGAAACTGTAATGTGTTTAAATTGGTAATATTACTCATATTTATTGTCTGAAAAAAGTATTAGGCTCTCCGTTCGCAGTAAAAACTTAAAATTAAGAACTAATATGAAAAAAGAAGAGAATTATTTAACAACGAAAAGTCGATTAAGAACTCTTTAAGAAGAAATTTAAGCACTATTTTGGATGCCCAATAAATGAACCATTATAAGATTGTAAAGCCGTCTTTTATTGATCCATTTAAATTGTCAAATCAAACGCATTGATATATAGTATCACCAACTCATTATTTCAGTCGTATATTATCTTTATAGTAAAGCTGTAATTATTTTTCCTCAGAATGATATCTCCAAAATTACTCAATTCCATCGATCACCTTATTAATCAATAGAGAATGTAAGTAAGTTGCTTGATACTGTCCGAATTGAAGTGGCTTGAGATAGCATGCAATTAAAACCTCGCACAATTAAGCTCTCATGCTTATGAAGTATTGATTATCGGTATGACGAAACCAGCTACGCATGATGCATTTATTAGATTATAGGAGGAAGACATACAAGTATTCGGTGCAATCAGATAAAATGAAACGCAAAAGTCTATTAAGTTTCAATAAGTATGATATCTATTGAAGGAAAAACAGTAGAACAAGCAACTCCTTGATTCAATTGTACTTTGGAGGTGGTAATTATTCAATTTAAGATGAATTCTTTTATAATATTGCAGTAGAACAAATATTCTTTACATCAATATTGATTAATTGATCTCCTTAATAGTTACATACATATTTTACAAGAAATTTGCCAGATTAATCATAAAAATACCTCTGATATACGGTTGCATAAGACTGTACAAAAAAGGAAATTTATACTACGAAAATAAGCCTGGAACAGTGCATCGAATTTTATTGTGAGTTCTTTAAAACTACGAAAATAGAGTTGTTTGAGTGCCCCAAAAGAGGAGAAAATAATGAAACGCCAAATATGTGAGGAAGTGAGAGATTTTCGAGTGAGTAAGCAATGAGCTACAGAAAAATATCAAGATGACGATCTAAGTGTAAAATAATAGCTTCTAGCAAGGTTAATAAGAGAATGAGAAAGGATACAAAATATCTTTACAAGATTAGCGGGTAATGAAAGAAACAAAAAAATATAAAAAACGCAAAGAGAATGTTTATTCAAGAGAAATAGGAGAAAAAATTAACGAATCAAATAAAAAATGACTTCTACATCCTGTTTATTCATTCAACACTTTATCCATCACATGGAGATAAGATCCGATATAGTTTTCCATAACTATTTCATCTAAAGCAATTCATTCTTTTCGTTTAATGTCAGTCATCAACATATGAGAAACGTTTAACTCAATTGTTTTGAATCCACTTCTGATAATTTATAAATGATTTGATGTTCACTATTAATCCCTTCGTAATGGAAGAATTTTGACCATTTCATGAATGTTTTACTAAAATAATTAACATATTATTAGCTATGTTGAAATTTTTATGAGGACCATCCACCATTTCGAAAAATGACAAGCTTTTGAGTCCAGTTTTATAAAAGCCGACCGGAAATGAAATTGCTTTTCATTTGGAATTACCAAGGATGAAACGTTTGGTAGCTCTTTAGACGATGACCAAAGAAGCATTTGATCCGCCGTCTCCTCTTTATTTATCGCGTCTCAGAACGAAAGAGCGGCTCAAAGATTATTGGTAAAGAAATTTTGGATACATTACTCAATTGACGCCAATGATAGTCGATTGTTACCATTCGTTCACTAGCGGTGCCAAGCTATGTCCATCCGCAAGTTAGTAGCATCATTTATACCACTCCTCTCTGTCTTATTTTATTACTCTCAATTCTGCTATGTTCTCCCTTTGCACCCTATTCTTCCCTCCCATATCTCGCTCTCCAGACCTGCACCTCCTTCCTCCCACCTTTCACCCATTTGCTGGTACCTCTTGCTCTTCCCATCTTCAGCATCTCCTCTAATCAACTCCTATCCTTCCCCACTCCGTCACACCCTCACTGCCGCTCCTCTTCTTTTTGGAACCCATGGCGGCAGTCGGTGTGCCCTTCTCAGGACATCCCGTTCGTATCCCCTCCTCTTCTTTAACTCCCACCGCGTCAACTCGACAGCGCCATTAGCTCCTCGTCCACGCACCCAGACACCAGCACCCGGAGACACACAGCATTAACTCTTTGAACTCGTTAACAGAGGTAAGTTGTGGGTTTGTACACCCTCTTTCCAAAAGGTGGAAGCAAATTTCTTAAGGGTAGGAAATATTCTACGTAATATTTTACATTGAGGAAGGATCATAAGTTTTTAGATAGGCTCTTTTACATTTTCAAATATCACTTAATTTTTTCCGAAGCAGAGGTTGAGTTTAATAGTTACTATGAATTATTACTGACAAAGAAAGGGTCTTAAAATAATTTTTGGTCCAATTTCTGTAATATCTTTTTCTAAAATTCTATCCCGAATCGATTAAAAAAAATCTTCCTTAAAGTAAAGCATAAAATTATTCAATCACTCCCTCTAGACTAGATTATAATGCAAGGTAGATTACTTTGAAGACCGATTTTTCGATATCGAGTTATCTAGTTCTAGTCTTTGTAGTTATATAAAACATTTGTGTGTACTTACGTAACACTGAACACTATGACCAAGAACAAAAATTTCCAAATACTTAAATTAAGTACGAGTATCAGTTATTGGTGTCTAATAGAATTTTATAAGAAAAGCAAGATCCCACGACATCTAAAATCGGGTGAGGAAAATTGATAATCCAAAATATGCTGCTAAAAACCTGTACAAATTTTTAGTTGTCCATTTCACTATTTGACAATAGCATTTAGCGTTTGACTCAGTATTTACAGACAGAACTTTTTGTGAACATTAAGGGCAGCATAATATATCAGGCGGATTACATTTACATCTGAATGTGATGTATCATTTTGGAGAGCCACAGGTGCGAATAAATAATAAAAATGAATGAATAATAAAAAAAAATTCTCCTGGGGTTCTATTGCGCTTTTCATCTTCCTTCAATTGAATTTACGATACTATTTTGCTGATATTCAGCATTTCAACTAATCTTCTTCTTAATCAATCCTCTTATACCCATTGGTTGTGATACCCATATTTTAAACTTTCCTTTATAAATTAGTTCGTATTTAATCCTTAAGATATTTTGTCAAGAATATTTCTGAGAGAAATATTTATTTTCAGGCACTTAGAATATCATTGGATACTGAAAGAAAATAACCGTACCATGGCGATCACTTCAGAAAAAGTGGTCATCTCTCCATGGGCCCAGAAAGAAATAGATGTTCCATCTGACGTAACTCTTCCTGAGTTCTTCTTCAGATCACTCAGAGAAAAGCTTCCTTCCATTGGGGACGTCCCATTTGTTGTGAGTAATGCATTTATTTCCGCTGTCGGCATACTTTGGAATTTAAATATTTCAGAAATATTTATTATTTTGATTTTATCAAGCATTGGTGTTAAATAGCTTATTAGGATGGATGCGTTCTAAAAAAAAATACCAATGAGGACGCGCGAAACACTCCGCTTGACCGTTACTGCACCCAAGGCGTCTCCTCATAATCACATCTCCTAAATATTGCCGAATCGCTCGTTATCAGTAGCTATCTCTTTCGTCGTAGTTCTTGTTGCATATATATCTTTGAGAAGAGATTTAATATTTGATTGTAGGATTGATTTGAAATTAAGAAGCAATTTTTTAATTTATATAATTTTGTTATAAAAATTTCATTGACAGAAAGTTTTGTTGGAGAATATTAATGACAAAAGTATTGCATAGAATCCGTATCTCATGAGCAGAGGTGAAGACACTGAGGCCTTTTTGGACGATCAATACGGCCATCCTTTAACAAACGACATATTTTTCCCAATCTTGCTAATGACGCCAAGTGAAGATAAAATGGAAAATATTTCGCTTTAATTGACTCTGAAAATTAATTTTTTCTTATATGTAATACTGATCTTAAAATATATGAATGAAGGGAATTTGTAACTCAAGAACGGCTTGATTGTTTTATATGCGGCCGAATGTTAAATGCAGCCTCCCGACGGAAAAGGTCTCTTACTGACCTATCCCTGCTATAGAATATGAGCCTTTGTATCATACCAAAGAAACGTTCTCTTTCCTCAATTTGAAAATTAATTCTTTTTATTTCTTCACTTAAATATACATTCTTAGTTGTGAAAATTATTGCCCTTTTACTAGGCATCTTATTAAACTAGTTAACTAGTAACTAGTCCCTCATACTAGAGAAAATTCGATAAAAATAATTTTTCGCGAGAACTACCGATTAGAGTTGTGTTCTCGCTGAAGTATGTTTTTGTCTCCCAAGTAGTTATTCCAATCCGATTATCTAAGCCTTATTCCCATCACTTATGGAATAGATTGATGGTTTTGGTAATGCATGATTTTTACAGCCGCCAATCCTGAACGGGAAAATTCAGAAAATCCTGATCAGCCGGGATTAATACCCGGAGCTGGAGCGATAGCGCTTACCACGCTAACCACTCGGCCACCAAGTTAAGGCCAACCGGTTAAGCTCTGTAGTTATTGCACTTAGAATACTCGATTTTATTAGAAGCATTCGCCAAAAACTTTTGCTAACTCAATGACCTAATACTGAGAAGCACTTCAGTATTAGTTTATCAGTAATCATTATTCCTTCACAATGATTAACAGATTGACGTCGTAACTGGGAAAGAGATACCTTTCTCGAAATTGGAAGAGATGTGCAAGTCATTAGCAGCCTCCTTTTGGCAGCATGGGTTACGGAGAGGCAGCGTCTTATTTTTCACGACCAACGAGCATGCACTTATATACGTGGTGCAGATAGCATGCTGGATGTGCGGCGCTGCTTCTCGGGGTTGCTTTCCATGGGAAGATGCCGGTAAGTTTACTTTAGACTAATTTTTGATAAGTTATTTCAGTAAATGTATCATTTCGGACTCCAGAAATTATGGCCTTTCCATTCAACAAGCAAATCAAGCATTTACACACATGGTAGATTTTCCAAAACAAAGCATTTTCTGCAGTGCTGTTTCCCAACCGTTGTGTCGTGAGGAAGATCTTTGTACCTACAGTGATATCCGAGAGAAATACATTCTTCGAATGTTGGATAACTTAGACGCTTTATTACTTGAGATATTTATTTTCCGTTTAATGAGAGTTCGTAATGAAAGCTTTTCAACATGTCCTTTTATACTCGGTGATTTCGTCTTTTACAATTTTTATTTGGAATCACGCAAAGGTGTGGTTTAAGCGCGCCCCGAAGTTTGAGTTAACTATTTAGTGAGCTGTGGTGGACAAAAGGTTGGGAAGCACTGTTTTAAAAGGTTGGCTTCTTGATTTATTGGTTGAAAGAAATTTCATGCCACATATGCACTACATTGTCATTTTGTTTAATTTGAGAGCATACTGGAGAGTGATCAAGCTATAGCATTTTTTAAATAATAAAAAAAATTTGTTTCATGTGCAGAGATTACCCTTTTTAAAATGTACACACACATATACATATTTACCATTGATTAAAACTTACATCTAGAATAGAACTATAACTAAAGATGTTAGATACAAAATATACAATTGAAGATGTTATACATATACATATCTGTTATCTTTCATTTCATTATTAGTATTTGCATTGCTTATTGAATAATATCAAAATACAGTTATCATTTATTTTAAATTTTAACATTATATTCAAGGTATCAATAAAGATCAGGTACATAAGTTTTGTACATGCTATTAAGATCAAAAAGAAAACAATCAACTTTGTCACTCAATATCATGTTTTAAAAAACTTATTTCAAAATAATAATAAGTTCTGCTTAATTCTCTAAGCATCAAATTATTTAACAAAAAGAGATAGCAAAAATTAAAATTTATGATATTTAAAAATTTCCATTCATCCTTGATTAACAAAACAGAACTTGATCATGGTATTAAACATTGCTGGATGGCTGTAATATTAAGTATCAAACTAGTTAATAGAATGCTATTAAATGCAATATTTAAAGTCCTTTATCAAGGTCAGGTATTTTGAACTACACAATTATGATTTTACAATTTAAAGAGGAAATGGAGCGGCAGATGAGAGAAAGTCAACCCCAAATGATCCTGTGTGATCCTGATACAGCATCGACGGTGTTGACAGTTTTACCCAAATTGGATATGCCGCAAATTCAGCTGCTATCTCTTTGTGGTCCAGTGGAAGGAGCTGTTTCTGTTGAAGATCTCATTGAAAAAGACGACGTTCCTCGTAAGAAATTATTTTTTTACGATCACAAAGTATTCTAATTTGGGCAACTCCTTCAGAAACTGTCTTCAGGAAGGTTTGGAGGAGTTATAATTCTGAATAGAATTAATACTAGGCAGTAAAGCCATTGCTCAAGCGTTGATTACCTGTACTACTTATTATAATTTTGTGATTGTACTTTTAGTTAATGTGATTTTTAGTGTTTTGATTGAATAATTATTAACTAATGTGTATGGTTACCATCTATACTAGGAATCAGATTGCAACCTCTTGAATTTAACAATAATTTGCACCAAATAAAATAGGAGAGAGAAAATCTGGTGGAATTAATAAATGGCATACAAACAGTGATGGGATGCTGCCAGTTCACTTTGGTTTGCTCAAACAGGTTCTTTGAATTTCCCTAGTTTGCCAAACTGATTGATAGAGCTATCTGATACAATAATGGTAGACTTTATGCATAGAGGCACTACAATCCACTTGCTACAATGAAAATGTAATTTTTTTGATAATAAATTGTTACAAATTTTCTTCCAAACCTAATTAATTCCTAACTTTGAGTGAGCTTAGGAAAAATATTTCATCTTTCTATTTACTACAATACTACTGTACCCATTTACTTCCTATATAATATATCCTATTTTAAATTCTGTTATCATGTTATGGGACATTGTTGTTTGATCTTACCATATAATTGCATCTGTGGTTAATATATTTATATAATATATAAATATAATGATAATTCATGATTAATTTAAAAATATTTGATCAATCATGATTCATTTCCACAGCTTTGCCTGATGACATAGGAATTTCACCAAAAGAGGATATAGCTTGCATTTTCAATACAAGTGGATGTACTGGGTTACCAAAAGGAGCTCTTCACACACATTACAGCATCATCTCTTTGCTTTGCCATGCTAGGTAATTGATTTTTATACATATTTAGTTATATTGAAGTGAAAGTGTTGTTAAAATATTCTTTATTTTACTAATACAATCATGATATTTATGAAGAACATATACAAATCTACAACATTTTTAGTTATGAATAAAATACAAAATGACTATGATTGAGTCCTGCTGTGTATATTTCAATGATTCTAGTAATCATTCAACTCAGAAAAACTCCTGCAAGTTCAAAAAAGTTTCCATAAGCAGTGAAGCCCAGTTAAAGCACTATTCAGGTGACCCAGAGAAAATTATGTTGTAAGTGGGGATGGCATTAGAACTGTGACAACTTTTATATAAGTGTTATTGTTCCTAGGATAATTTGATTTTTCAATCTTTGAGACAAATATAATAGCAAGTATTCTCAGAAAGCTTATGTTTCCAAAAAGAAGTAATTAATATAAATGCAAAATATAAAGAATTAAATGATTAATGACTAACTAAGATAAAAAAAGGCTTCCATTTCAGTTGAAGTACTCAGACAATGTTCCAATTTGTAAAACAATTTTTTTCTTATATTTTTTTAGGGGTCTCATGGGCCATGGTGCTTTGTTTACACAGATGCCTAACTTTCTAGCTGGCACTTTACTCTGTATTGCTCATTGCATTTGGAAGGGATATTCTTATTTGTCCCTTTCAAGGTTCACACCAGACACATTTATTGATTATCTTGAAAAATACAAGGTGAGTAAAATTTGGTTACTTAATAGCAAAAAGGATATTAGTCATATTCAAAGGATCATTTAAGAGATATCATGCTATCAGAGTGCTCTGACTTTTGTTGAAATTTAATATCTAATCAGTAAGACTGAGTTTGAATTTTCCTCTACTATAGAATTCATTCAGAATTCTATTGTAAAAATAAATCAACAAATCACAAATCCTTCTTCAGCATGGAATTGAATTATACTTTATATAATAATTTATCTTAATTTAGATTTATACTATATGTAAAGTTTCCTTCATTTCAGCCAGGTTCTATATTCTTATTTGGATTCATGGTCAACTGGTTTGCTCATGCTCCAGAAGTTACCTCTCGAGATCTTAGTTATATTGAAAGAATCACTATTGGAGGCTCATTTTTGGATGTTGCTTCCACAAAAGCACTGGCTTCAAGCTTTCCTCAAGCCAAGATAATCCAGGTTAAAATTTTCAAAATTAGCATATATCAATTGAATCTTCTCGCTAATCTATATTATCTCCACACTAATATGAACATGTTTATTCATTAGCTTTTTGGAATATCTGAAGCTCTTTACATTGCTGGGACTGAGGTTGCAGAAGGTGAAGTTGAGAACACAATGGAAAATTCAGAGAAAGCTATCATGATAAAAGGAATTAAGTCTGTCATAATTGACGGAGGTAAATACAAAAATTCTTTAATTATGCTTTTTAAAGATATTTTTCCTATCTTTCTGCTATCATTTTACTTTATATTTTCAGATTATTGCTTGACAACAGGAAAGCTTTTACCATCAGTGGAAGTAAAGGTATTATTACATTTTTTAATACTTTTACAAAATATGTGATATATGGAAAAATTCTTTGTAAATGACTTAACAACATAATTTGTTTCTGCAGGTAGTAGATGTCAACTCTGGGGTTGAACTTGGTCCTTTAGAAAAAGGAGAGATGCTTGTCAAAAATCATTATATGATGAAAGGTTACCTCACTTCTGATCCCAAAGTGAGTTTGTTTCTTATTATATCTTATTTTTATCATTTAGAGGATGAATATATTTTATATATAGTTCATCAAATCAAACTCAGTCTGTTCTTAGGATGAATATTTTTAAGATCAATGAATATTTATATTATTAAAGGTTACAATATGATAAATATTTTGACTTATATTATGCAGCCAAAACAGTTTACAGAGTTGTGTAATCTGCATATACAATATCTGACGGTATTTTTAATTTTATTCTTGTGAGTCAGTAGTATGTTTTTCTTTTTGTATGTTATTTTTATTATGAAATTTCTATTATTCATAATTATAAAAAATAGTTATTAATTACAAATGTTAACTTATATAAATTCAGTCCTGAGTAATAAAGAGTAGAATTTGAACATCTTTTTTCAAAAAGACAGCATCTTTAGCATGAAGTCTTTTGCTATCTTGGAATGTAGTTTTTAGCATATTTCTTATCTATATTGCCTTAAGGAAAGGTGCAAGTCTGGATTGGATGCAGATGGCTGGTTCCATTCTGGAGATTTAGTTGCCTATGATCATGCTGGAAATATTTATCCATTTGATCGTACAGCCCACACCTTCCAGTACTTGGGACACCAGGTATTAACTGTTGTCATTCAACTCTCTTTTCATGAATGAGTTTCTATCACAAGAGGAGAGATATAGATTTTATTGTCTTATAAGCTGATAGTTATTTTATTATTCCTTATTCACTTCTCTACGAAAAATTCTCTTTTTCCCCTATGGTTTAAATATATATATTTTTTAGATTGTGCCAATGGAGATAGAGGCTGTTCTAGCTCAGCATCCAGCAGTCTTAAGTTCATGTGTGCTTGGGATTCCTGATGCTGAGACCAAAAATCTTACTCGAGCATATGTTGTTCGTAGACCAGGAGAAGAAAACCAAGAAGTAACTGAAGATGATCTGATTGCTTTTGTCAAAGGTACAAATTTATCACTTACAAAAGTAGTTCAATATATTCTTCAGAAAAATTTATTTTATGCAAACTATTTAAATGTTGTTGGAGATAATGTAGCATAAATTATGACTGATGTTCAATTTCACATATGTGTTTCCTTGGTTAAAGCTAGAAAATCATTGTATGATTTACATTTTCCTTATGATACATCAGAGGAATATGCTGTTATGTAGACAGATAGATAGTTTATTTGCATAGGACATTAAAAATGTTTTGCATCGTCAAAATATTACAATAAATATATATAAAATCATACATATGTAAAATTACATAAGAGAGACTGCCAGGTAATATTACATACAGTAGCTAAAGTCTTAGTCAATTATGATATCAGCCAGTTTAAAGTGAAAAAATTTCATATAGGAATATAAAGGATTGGCCAACTACCACCGTTCAACTGTCACATTACATTTTTTGTTGCCAGTGCTAAGGGCAGACTGTGGGACTTTATTAAACATTCTGAAACACAAATTATCAGGCCCTAAAAAGGTTTTTAAAAGAAAGTTTTCAGAAAACATGTCGAGAAATGGCAAAATGTCAGAAACTTTTCAGACCACCCATGTATTATGAATGACCTATAGATGTGCAAGCAGAGGTTATTTTTTTAGATAAGTTAAAGAATCATGCACACTTAAACTGTAAACAGTCATAATTTTAAGATCTCTGAAGAGAGGGTGGCAGTGGGCAAGGGATTCAGATCTGCAAGGACACATATAAGGAGGATTACTTCAGCTATACTCCACTTTCATTAACCTTAGAGAGTTATCATGGAAGCTTACAGTAATCACTTGCATGAGAAAATGATTTACTCTGAAAACAACTCATCTATGGGAGAAAGCGTTATGAGATGACTGATTGGATTCTTAACCAAGTTAAATACAGTTTATGAGACTAGCCATTACATGGTAATTATTAATAATTTCAAGAAGTGGTATTTAAATGTTTAAGATTTATTGATATAATTTTCAAAAATATAATATAGTTATTCACTCTCTATAAGCAAAATATATATGGTATGGATTCATAAAAAAATGTGACTTTAACTGTAAAAAATGAGTCTGATCTGTAGAATTATTATTTCATTAAGATCTTTAATATTTTTTCAGATAAAGTGGCCCCACACAAGCAGCTACATGGTGGTCTTAAGTTTGTAACTCACCTTCCTATGAAGAGGTGCATATTACTGGATAGGGCAGCTTTATTTCAGCAGATAATGAATGAGGACATTGTGTCTTAGGAGCAGCAGTATATTATCACCTAATAAATATAAAATTGATGAGATATAATAAAATTTGGGATAAATTACAATATTCAAGCAAAGGAAAATAGAAAAAGATGTTATGAATGTTTTGTACAGTAATATATCATGACAGAACAGGCTTAAATTCAGCATGTGCATGATGAAAGATGGTTCATAAAAATCCATTGCCATTAATTTTCTCCAAAATCATCATTGTTTCTAATTAGAAGCATAGCATAATCTGGATCAGAAGGAAGAATGGCAATATACAAAATCCATAGTTTTGGTGATACGCCAAGCAATCATGGCAAGAGTGAAATGGTCGAGTTTAATTTTAAAATTATTAACCATCTTTATGAGGTTTTTGGTTTGAGATAATGTTATGAAAATCAAATAATTATATTATTCATAACACCACAATTAAGAATAATAACGAAACAATCATATATATATTTGAATTATAATTATTTTACAATCATGCTAGAATTGAGATTGAAAATAGAGATCAATAGAATTAAGATGTATCATATACATAAAAAATGAATCATTAAATGGTTATGTAAAATTCTAAAATTTTTATTTTGATAAACAAAGATGATGTTTGATAAGGTAGTTTTACCGTAAGGTAACAAGACAGTCTTGAGATATCTTTAAATATAATTTATCTAGGTAAAAATTCAAAGTTATTTTTCGAAAGGAAAATTTGGAAATTGGAGTAATATTTATTCCTGTATTAAATCCAAATATATGCTTTTCTAGTCTAAAATGAAATTCAATGTCTTAAATTCCTTCAAAATCACCAACAAAATGTAAAGCTTGCAAAGCTCTTTGTATGCACCCCCTGTCTATCTTTTGAAATGAAGGGATATCATACTCAGGCTGCCCAATGCTTTGCTTACTACCTAGAGGCACAAATTTTCATCAATTAGATATACTCTTTATCTAACAAAATCTAATGATTGCATCCCAATCATACAACTTTGAATGCAAAGTCAATCTAATTGTTGCATTTTTTTCCTATAATTTTAGCAAGTACACAAAATATTTCTAAATCCCCATTAATTCATCAATAAATGATTTGTGGTAGAATTATACTTTTATCAGATCTATCAAAATATTATTAATTACAATTCTGAATATTAATTAATGTAAGTATCTGTATAATATTGCTTCATACTTGAAAATACATAAAATGTAGAAATAAGTGAATTAGCATACTGAGAATTTCCATACATTCTTTACCTACCAGAATGACACAAACCAATCAATCAAAAACTATTACCAACAAATTTATATTATTGCATAGTTATTTTAAAGATTCAAAATTTTTGTGGCTTCTTTGTTTCATTTATGCTATATATAATAGATATGGTTCCTACTATCATATCTTTGATTTGAGTCTGCAACAGTCTTCTTCATAACTGTGATCTTATTTAAACTGATGCTTCAACATGAAAAATTCTGAATATTGGTATCTACTGTGGTCACTCTCCATTAAATGCTGTAGAAAGTGTAATTGATAGAGCCATTATCGGCATTAAAGGGGACATTTTCCATTTAAAGCACTCTTGTTAAAGAGGAAAGTAAACATATCTTTACCTTATGTAGAATCAAAAACTTTTGTAATTAATGGAGGAAATGTTTAGGATCTAACCTACTTTATATTGTCAACAAACATACTTCATTTTAGGCGAATGTATTATTGAATAATCACTTCTACTAGATTAGATTGCAATGAATATAGATGCTAAAACCTTTTAATAATAATAAATAAAACAAGATTTAGGTAGGGAAATTTCTCAAAATGATAATAAACCCTATTCGAGTTTGGCGGCTCAATCCATTGCATCAGTTTGCGGCATTCAATATGATTATGGTTAACCTAATCCTTCAATGAGAGCATTACGCACACGATTTAACCCTTGACTAGAACTTTTTGGTTTTTACGCTAACATGGATATACTTAAAAAGACAATTTTTGAGTTTAGGTCGAAAGATTATCGCACTCAATTTCCAACATCATTTTCAAATAAATGTGAAAATGATGCTCATACAAGCGTAAGGTAAAGCTCTTGCAGGTATTTGATAGCATATGTAGTTAAGTTTAATCAGAATGAGAAATGGATAAAGACATCACTTGATCATTCGATGAATACAGCTGTTCCAGCTGTCCATATCGCTGTTGATATCGATACAATGATACTATCGTGACCAACTTCAAATACTTCCTGGATTGTTGTGCGAATAGTTTTGTTTTATTCGAGCACGGAACCCGTCTATGTTATTGCGGCACTAATTTATACAATCTCCTTAAAATGTAGTATTGTCGTCAAAGAACATATCACTGTGACGAATCACTTATTCAATGGGATCAGTATATAGTGGAAGAATGTTATCGTCACAACAGATTTCTAATATGGAATTCCATTTAATTGTATATTTAATGAACGAGGTTACATTATCTTAACTGCAAAGAAAGTTTCGTCTCTACCGTTACGAGAAACTCGATGCGGTCATGCATCAAGGATCAGATCGTCACGGTGCCTATCATTCCTATCCGTCTTTGAATCTGAAGAAGAACAGCTCTCACATCAAAGTGAAACTTCCTTAACTACACCTCCTTTTGTAAGCATTGACATGGCCCGACCATATTGCTCTGTCTAACTGAAGAATGGCTTGAGACCTGAAAACTCAAAACGACGTTCAACATTATTTTGTTTTCAAAAAGCAATTGCTTCTAATGTAAATTTAAAACAACGTGAAAATGGGATCATTTTTAAGAGGATCAGCCAACTACGTTTGGAGTACAACCTGTGTACTCGGTAAGGGAGCAACAGGAGCAGTGTACCAAGGGGTAGACAGGCGTACAGGTGAAGCTGTTGCAGTCAAGGCATTTAATGCTTTGTCTCAGCTACGACCAGCAGCAGTACAGGCTAGAGAATTCGAAGTTCTACGAAAGGTTGATCATGAAAACGTTGTTCGACTTCTGGCTATTGAAGAGGAGGAAGGGGAACCAGTATCCAAAGTATGCTATATTATAGCTAAGAATCCATTTGAGTATATTTTTTGTTGTTTATTTCATACCAATAGAAATATTTCGCTAATCGTCCACCTTACAATTTTTTTCACTCCTTGGTTGAAACTTATTTAAATCTGAGAACATTGAAGGCATCGGTTAAGAAAATTTTATTGTGTTGTTATAATTGTGTTTGGTTGCACTGTGCAGGTTATTGTTATGGAACTCTGCACTGGAGGAAGCTTGTTCAATATGCTGGATGATCCAGAGAATGCTTATGGTCTACCAGAAGATGAATTTTTACTTGTTTTGGAACATGTTACTGCTGGAATGAAACATTTAAGAGATCATAATCTTGTTCACCGAGATTTGAAACCAGGCAACATCATGAGGTAACTATGATTGTTTATCTTTTTAATTATTTTGATTGTCACTAGAATTTTCTTTGGTTGATTGTAAATTATTATATTGTTTCATTCGTGCAAATATTTTTAGTCTTATAAATTGAATGGACACCACATAAGCAAAGGATCAACATTGAATGAATTAGTCTCATTTCCTTCCAATCAGGTTCATCACAGAAGAAGGGAAAGCTGTTTACAAACTCACAGATTTTGGTGCTGCTAGAGAACTGGAAGAAGGTCAACAGTTTGTTTCTCTCTATGGCACTGAAGAGTATTTACATCCGGATATGTATGAACGTGCTGTGCTGAGATGGCAGCAGCAAGGAGGACCACAGGGTCATGGTGTTGGTTCAAGTCGTGGTGCCTTAGGAGGGTCATCTGGCTCATCGTCATCTTCCCGGAAAGCATTTGGGGCCACGGTAGCTATTTTTTTTCCTTTAATATTCTTTTACTTATATAAAGCTGTCATTTGACTCTAAAATCTTAATAAGTTATAGTAATATTGTTTGAAAAACATTATTGTAAATCAAGATATTAAAAACCGTCTTGTTTTAAAATGACACTATTAAGAAAAGGTTATAAACATTTTGCACCTTTCAGTTTATCTTTTGTAGTAATTATGGATTGCCTTGCATGTTAAATCCTTGTAGGCTATTTCCATCTCATATTGTACAGTATTAAAACGCTTCAATGATTAATTTCTCATATTTGCTTGGAAATTTATCTTTACCATTCAGCCAAGATTGAAGTTAAAATTGGAAATCTTTTATCAGATGTTTATGTTATTTTTACTTCTCTTATCTTTTACATGTAAATAGATGCATTAAGCTTTAATCATAAAATCAAAGTTCAGAATATTAAATTTTTATGGAAGTGTTTATTTACATAAATTTTCAGATTTTCTTTGTCAGTTGCCAACTTTAAATTTTGAGAATTGGATCGAAATAATTCTCTTTGCAGGTGGATCTATGGTCTATGGGTGTAACACTTTACCATGTAGCTACTGGACAGCTGCCTTTCAGACCATGGGGTGGAAGACGCAACCGTGAAACTATGCATTATATAACAACACGCAAGGCATCAGGTGTTGTATGGGGTGCCCAGACCAGTAAAGGCGGTCCAATAGAATGGGGTAGATCCTTACCTCCTCACTGTCCCTGTTGCAGAGGGCTTAGACGTCTTCTCACCCCTTTATTAGCTGGTCTCTTGGAAGCAAGCCCACAGAGGATGTGGACTTTTGAAAAGTATTTTTCTCAGGTAGGTTTACATGATATTACTCCTTAATAAGTGGAAACTCTTATGTTTAATACTCAGCAAAATTGAACTAGTGTAACTGCAAGTTTGTCTGTAGTAAATCAATGATACTTAAATATTTTTAAATAATGTGTTATCCACCCAATGAAATTGAGCTAAATTGATTATCAAGGCTACTTTTATTAGTTTGGACTACTTTTCATGAAACATTTTCATAATCATGAAATTCATTTCTTGATTAGTTTATTTTTAGTTTTTGTTTTTTCCTTAGTAAAATTTTTAATTAAAGATTATCTATTACAAATTTTTCATTTGCATTCTTTCTTTACTGACACAAATTATTAAAATTCATAGTAAAAGTAATTTTAATTCCTAAATATCATTACAAAATTCATAAAGACAATTCATAATTATAAAATTGATGAATTAGCCCAGGGAAAATAAGAATCAAAATCAGCAAATCTCAGAACTGTCAGGGCATGTATAAGGGAAGGCCATTTTATAATCAATATTGTGATCCATCAAGTAAGTAGGATTATGAAAAGGGGCAAAGGTTAAAGAATGGGCTTTGTAGAAATCAAAATTAATAAAATTATTAATCATATGCTAATACTGTCCTTCTAATTAATGAGCATGATGATTTTAAAATGTTTTAAATGTATTCACTATAATGGGTTATAATTTTACCCCAAGGAAGAAATTAATTTATGATAATTCTAGTGGAACCATTTAGATGCAAATTAGTGGTAGATGTCAAGTCATCCGAGGGGAAATGTCCTTCAAAAATTTTGGTGTAGAGTAGTCACTCTGCAGAAAGGTTAGGAAAAGCAAATAAAGCTGTAGAGACAAGAAGAAATGGTAGACTATCAATTATTCCATCTAAAAGAATAATTGTGGGGAAGTAGCCCAAGGAAAGTAGAGCTGTAAAAGACTGTTGCCGAGAGTAAAATTTGAAAGACATTAGTGGGCAGCATGATAAGCTTTGGTGAAAATGGTCCAAGGTTCCATTCTAGGTGGAAGCCCATTTAAATTAAATGACCTCAGCTGTTGAAGCAATTTTAATGATACTACTACTAATTTAGAAGATTTGTGCAATTCTTTACTAAGATATCGCAGTAACCTTGTTCTCAGTAATCTATCTACTTATATTTCATAGATTTTTATGAGCAACTCAGAGATTTGCCTAACAAAATTTGAATGTATTTCAGGTAACAGCTTTGCTTTCCCATCAACGAATACATATCTTCTATGGAAATGGAGCTCAAGAGCTACGTTTATACCTTCGATCAGATTCTACATATGCTGATCTACGAGCTGCACTCACAGAAGAAACTGGAATTCTTCCAAGTGCTCAGCTTCTTCTATATAAGTAAGAACAAGGACATGGTCTTAGGAATATCACTTAATAATAAAACTTTTCATTTGAACATCCCTTGTATACTTATAGTTTCATTAGAGAACAATGACTGCACAGATTCAACTTAAGTAGAGGGGAAATCATTCATACTTACAAAGGCTTAATTTATGCCTATTAATATGCATTTTGATCATCCTTATAAGCGTACATAAAAATATGCTTTCCTTCCTTGAACTTGAGAAATCTGTTGTTTGGCTAAGATTGATTAAATACAGTAGTTATCCTATTCTATTGATTTTTAAATTTATGAATCTAAAGCACTCTTATTATGCTTACTTTCAGTACTCTTTGAATTATTATATCATGCAATCTTCCAGTTCTCTATGTTTTCTTTTTTTGCAGGAAATCTTCATATTCTATTGTACCAATCATGATTCTTAATATCCTCAAATTTGCTTAACATTATGGTATAAAGTTTTATTACATTGATTATTCTTTCATGTCTTTATTCTCATTACTTATTTCTCATAATCAATATCTTCATTAGGTGTTGCTTTTCTTTGCATACTTTCGTAATTTTCATACTCAATTTTAAGTGAAACCAGGGCTATAAATACTATCAGCTTATACTTAAATTTTATCCTAAGCTCTCGCCTGTGTCAAATCATTTCAGAGACAAAGAGTTTCTGCCCAGGGAAGGAGACATCACCCCAATATCCCGTCTTCCGCCTACTACAGCAGATTCATCACGCACCCTGATACTATTTTCCAAGGAGGATAATGAAGTGGAGCCTAGAAGACGTGGTCCTTGGAGTGATGGGGGACCTGGAGGGGATGGTGGAGAACTTCCAGTTGGTTCAGGTCTTGAAGAGAGATTATGCTTCCCTACGTTCCCTGCTGCTGTTGCTGTAGATGCTGATGCATCCATCGCCAAAGCTGCGTGTGTTGCAGCACATGAATGGCGCAGGAGAGTTGAATCACTGGGAGCAGTTGCTAGAGGAGCTACTCGTGGTGCAGAAGCTCTTGCATCTGTGGTTTCCTTAGCAGTG
Source organism: Pachydiplax longipennis (assembly GCA_036926295.1). Lineage (NCBI taxonomy): Eukaryota > Metazoa > Arthropoda > Insecta > Odonata > Libellulidae > Pachydiplax > Pachydiplax longipennis. The sequence continues at coordinate 43,892,922 of JAVFKF010000015.1, forward strand.
AGCCTGGCTGAGGATGAAGGACGTGGAGCAATGGAAGATGCTACTGTTGCTGTCCAGAGAGCTTCAGGTGCTGCTGGTTGGGCTGCAGCGCTTCACCGTGATGACTTGCGAGCAAACAGGGGAGAAGAAAAGGCCAGAGAATTGGAACGCAAGGTGGGTGCCTTAAATTATCTGCTCCAAATTATCCAAATTTGAAGTTATTCTTTTGGAGAATTATATTAGTAATTGTTTTGCTTAAGTTCTTATCTTATTAAAAATATCATCTATTAAAGAGTAGAGTGAACTCTTACTCTTCCTATGTTACCTAAAGTGATTTTAATTATCTTTTATCACAATTTTGTTGTACTGTAATCTTTTTACTTAAGATAAACACTTTGTATTTAAGGTTATATTCTTGATTCCAAAATAGCCATGAGTTCAGAAGTTAGTTATCTTTATCATCATTTTATTTCTTTAGCATTTGTTTCAACTTTCTTTCATTATCTACTTCATTTAACTTTCGAATCAGAATTGATGTAACAATTTCACTTAAGAAGTAACTTATTAACAAAAAATCTAATATGCCCACTTTTTGTTTGAATTCCTCCGAGAACATTCTTCAATAAAATATTAACCCTTAAAAATATTGCATACAGCAAATAACCCCCATAAATATTTAGAGATGCTATATAATTGGTTTATCCATAATATTATCCACATGGTTTTCTGTGCCTCTCTTAACATTCAACTTAGTCCCAATGGTTTGCAACTCTTGCTGCCATGCCTTGTGCCAACTTTGGAAATGGGTGTTATTGCAAAAATATAGTGGATAGTAAGCATCTCCTAAAAATTCTGTGATCATTTTAGCTGATATTTTTGATATTTCACTATTAATAAGTTCAAGGTACAGTTAAAAAACATTTTTATTCATTTAATGTTTGAAGTTTTTGGTTCATTTGGATTTTATTCTGTTATTCTGATTCATCAATTTTACTTCGTTTTAATTTTTCTGATTCATCCTACTCTGAAGTTTTAATACCTTCATATGTTCTTCTTATTGTAATGAATGAATAGGTGCGGACCCTTTGTGCAGCAGCCACAAATCTTAGAGCCCGTGTTGGTGCTGGTGGCCATGGCACTGTTCTAGCTACTGAGTTTTCAGGAGGAAGTGGTGCTGCTCTATCTGCCTTAGAAAATGGTACAGTTACTGCAAGGGCTGCATCTTTGGTGGGCCGTCTAAGAGAGGCCTGGGCTCAGCTCTTGAGAGACTGTGCTGCAAGAACCCTTTCCCATAATGATGAGACATTCCATTGGCTGGAGCGAGTGAAAGCAAGGCGAGTAGCTTCAGCTATAGCCACTCTGGGAGCCGGTGCCGAAGCAGCTGGTTCCTTATCCTGTGAGCGCCTTGCAGATCAGCTCAAAGTATCACTCACAGCACTTCTTCAGGTTAGCATTCACCCATTTTCTTCTATGCAATCGAAATTTCCAGATATGAATTTATGAAAGTGTATTATGGTTTTAATTTGTCATAGAAATACAAAGTAGAGCAATAAAAATTTGTGAAAGCTTTCAGTGTTTTCTCAAATAATTTAAATCTTTTATAGAAGTGATTTGTATGTTCTTCAGAATTTAATTGTGCCATGTGGCTTTCTGACTCTTTTAGGCTGGTATTTTAAAGCGTGACTTAGAATCATACCGAGCAGAACTTGGAGTGGTTGTTCGCCGAGCCATGACTCTTGAAGAAATACTTAGAGAAGAGATTTCTAGCAGAGATTCTCCAATTCCTGGAATAGTACCAGCTGATAATGAGAATAGTGTTGATGCATCTGCTTCTGTTGGAGGTGATGGTAAGGATTATATGCATTGAGAATTATTTTTGTTTGAAATGTAACAGACAGTCAGAGGAGTTTAATTGTGCTCAGTATTAATTAAACATGAATAATACTAGTTGTTTAGTTATCCAATTAATGATTACCATCTTAATTTTTATGAGGCATTAAGAATGCTGCATGTTTCTTAAAGAAATTGATATTTTCTGCAATTGTACAATTAATCTTCAAATATTCTGAACAATCTACTTTTATCTCTTATGTCAGATTTCCAATGGTGTCAGTAATTTTCTTAATTTCCTTTCTTTTTTTCATGGCTTCATGGCTTTTCTCTTGCCTAAATTTCCTTCTCATACAAATTGTTTATCTGAATTAGAATTGTTATTTTTTATTATCTGCTCTCTTTCAGAAATTAATAATTATCTGGCCTATGCTCCAGATAATTTAAGATGGTTGTTAAAAAGTGTATACTGTAGTTGGGTGAAGTGAATGAGACAAATAGTCTTCATGAACATATTTTATTGAATGTATAGGTTTGCTGGTGTAGGTACATCTAGAAATATTCAGAGCATAGCCAATGAATGTTCAAAATATCTTCTGTGTCCTTGCAAGCTTCCACTCACTAACCCATGAAAGAGCATATGCATTCACACAATTCTGGATTTTTCCATTCTTCTTAAAAGTATTTGAGTATATGTTTGAATAACTCAGCATGAATGTTGACTAGAGTTATATGCAAAAATATTTCAAATTCCCAGAAAACACAACTTAATCTGTACAATTGTAACAGACTAAGGTTTTTGTTCTTCCAAACAATACAAGTAGAAGCTTGTATGAACATGAATGATGAACATTTGTTGTGACTGTACCTCAAACATAATTGGATAGCTGGAAATACCTTCGGAAAAGAACTTTTTCCCCTCACTTTCCCTAACCTCTTGGTGATTTGTGTAGTGTGGACATTGAACTTCTTTAATTTATTTTGATTTGGCTATTTAGCCAGGTGGCAGTGTGGATTATAAACACATAGTAGATCATTCTTTTATCAGTATTTATTTTATGTTGGTTCAGTTTTATTATTATTACTTTAAGCTACCTGGCTACATGTAGGTATGAAGAAAAACCTACAAAGGAAAATTTGCCATGCTTTTTAGTGAAGAAGTACAAATGGAATGCTCAATTAATATCTGTTATCTTCCTTTGAGAATTTAACGTTGTGGTCATCAGGATTCCGTTATTGGGTCTGTAAGCTATCTAATGATCAATGTTCTTCCTCCTTCCTTTTAAATTTTTTTAATATATGAATTTTATTTAATATTTTTCAGAAGTGAGTGCTATAGCCACCAGTGATGGATCTTTGCATTTAGAAACAGACAATTCTGCTCCAGCAATTATCAAAGAAGTTGAGAGTAATCGTGGAGAAAGTCCTAAGTTTCATTTGGATCTTGTCAAGAATGTTATGACTATGAAACAGCTTCAAGAGGAAGTGCTTAGGGTTATTGGAGAGAACTCTGACTTTGTCAAGTACCTGGATAACCTTTCTTTTGATGACTTAGATCATGATAATGCAAAGTCTGAAGATCCTGTTGGTGTTGTTTGCAGGGAATGATGTGCCTATGATTTACATCAAATAAGTTGGTAGTGTGATAAAAAGAAAAATAATCGAACTTGTAAATACTATCTGAAGCCATCAGTAATTTATACGGGTGTCTGCTATGATGAGTCTTTGAAAAGAATTCTGAATGATGAGTATTTATTTATTAGATAAAGAAGATTATAATATTTATTTCCTGACTTTAAGGCTTTCAGTCATCTTGTTGGTTTTGTCTATAAAACATATTAATCTACTCTTTAGAAGCATAAACCATTATTTCTACCCCAAGGTTGGCTTTAATGAATATGATGAAATATGCACCCTTGCTCATTTATTCTTGGTAATCAAGATATTCAAAGTAGACAGAAGAAAGTGATTTGCCTAGAATTGTTGTTATATAATTCGAAGAGCAATAATTAATTTAGTTGTTGAAGCTGAATTATCTCAATGATAGATATTTATCCATCTGCTTACGCATTTTAAAGGAATAAATTTTTATTGATAAGCTTTTGATTGAGGGAACAGTATTTCACTGAATATCTTTCATTTTACTCTTTTTCTTATAATTTTATTTGGACTCATTCTCATTTCCTTGGTCATCTTCAACCATAATCTTAATAGTTGTAATTAAAGTAATAATACTTTCAGATGAAATATTAAAAATATTGTTTTTGCTGAGTGGTTAATTTTCTACGTATCCCTTAAAAGAAATTTTATAGTTCATAGTGTCATATTCCCATAATGATTTTCTGAAACATGGTGGATGACATTTCATTACTTGAAATATTGTCTTGTTGGAAGCAAAATTGCCTTTTATGGTTGTTGAAAAATTCATTCATCTAGTAATGCTTTTGTTACCAAGTATATTGTAAATATTTATTTGTTAGGAAAAGAGACTGTTAACAAAAATATTTTTATATTTTTAAATCTCTGTAATTTTCAACCTTTAATAAAACAAGTTACCACCAGTTATTAATTTATAATTTTTTATTTATTATGATGATTGTAACCAGATAATTAGATTGAGAAGCTTTATTATTTCTTTTAAACCCATTGATAAACAATAGAAGTAATGAGTCAAGGGGACTACCAAAGTTAATAAAGCAAAGTTTTTCAGTAAAATCCCTGAATTATTTTTATCACTTTTTCTTAAGACAATTAGAGGGATAGAAACAATAATCTGTCAACTGAAGAATACAGGAATCAGAATTTTGATAACAGGGGAAACAAAAATCTTGCAATCCAGGGTTCTGAGACATTCGCAAAATATAATTTAAATTAAATGCGCAATTCACGCTGTTTGAAGTCAATCGTAGATAATTTTGTTTTTATTGGCAGGATAAACACCGCACACTATTGCTCTTAGTTCGTCAACACTTATCAGGTGATGTCTAAGAAGAAATGAAGGAAATTTCGTTTAATTGGAGAGCAGATGCGCTCATCTGAGGAGATATTTAAAGAGGCCTTTCATTTAACCTAATTATAAATTTAAGGCAAAAATTAAACTCAACAATTTAATGGTGGTAGTCGTACGAGCACGATTCAGACAGGAGCAGAGAAAACTATTAAACAGATAGTTCTCGGGCATTTTTATTTTGAATAATTAATTGAATAAGTAAAACGTATAAGCTAATACGCAATACTCAATCTTTATTGATACTTCTATAATCTTTCTCCGTATACTTCTATCATTACTATCATAAAATCGCATTAAATTATTACTTAATTAGTTAAGGTGAGTTTTAAATCAAAAATCATGTATGTACATAACATCCAAATAGAAAGCAATTATCTCAGATAATTAACCATCAAATTGCTGTAGCCTGATGGATTATATTCTCTCAATCCTGAGATACGTGTTAAGTTTCAAGCAAATAAATTCAATCACAAAATTATTTACTTTACCGTGGGAAAGTGTTCTGCATGTGGTAGCACTGCAAAAGACTTTTCGTTACTCCTTCCGTCCTTACCAGTCCTTACGTTAAAATTTGAATGAGACGAAATCTGCCGTTTTGACTGGGAGGGTGTCGGCGAACAATAGAACCGTTTGTTAGTCGTTTAATTAACGTTATATCATTGTGGTAAATGTGAAACTTTGAACTTGAATACAAGCAAACCAAGTCTTTTTGCCGTGTTGTGAGTTTGAAAGTTAAAAGACGAGACTTTTAGTACTTGAAAAAGTCTCGCCTTACAATGGATACGTTTGCTACTCCGAAAGCTAAACGACCCAGGAAATCCCTTAAGGTTTCATCTCCTAAGGATTCCACACCAGTAAAAATTCCTGCATCACCATTTATGCAAAAACTAGGTTGGGGAACTGGTGAGTTCGTTACATTTAATACAGTTTTATTACAGTTCACGCATAAGATGAATCTCTTATCAGTTTGTCTTTGACATTCCAAAATTTGTATTATACTTTTCTGTATTTTTATCAGCAACTTTCTTAGAAAAAGGCAGCATAGCATAGCTCCGTTTTGTGGTTATTTCATTTTTAAAAGCTGTCATATTGTACATAAAACTTTTCGGTTTTCATTAAGTAGAGTATCCTTTTACTCCTATACTACCTTTTCCAAAATTATTGAATTTTCATAACCGCCGTTAACTGATTAGAAAAGTTGGCATCCTTAATAATAGTAATAATATTTATTATACGGACAAATTTCCTTTTACAAAACATTACAAGATAGTTACGTTAGTAAATAAAAAAATGAAAAATTACACATTTTGATGAACAAAATTTTTGAATACATTTTATGATAAATGAAAAATATCTATTGATATACAAAGGCTGTGTTAATCTCTCATTATTCGAAAAATTGGTAGGTGATGCATATAATTCGTACATGCATATGGAATGTGAAATAGGTAATGAGATTTTGATTGAACAGTTAGAACCATAAATTAATTAAAGATAAGAGCACTTAATATGATTATTTAATAATAAGTGTAAGAATATTATTCTCATTTGTTTCCTAACCCTTTCCTCTACTCTTTCCCTTTCTATTCCAGCCTTAAAGGCCACAAATCTAAGAAATTTATTTTGAACTCTCTCTAGGCCTAAATCATATTTATGATAAAAAGGAGACCAAACTATAGAACAATATTCGAGACTTAGTCTAACTAGAGTGACATGTAGAAGTCTATAAACAGGCCTATTTTTAAAGTCTCTAGAATTACGATAAATGAAGCCGAGAGTTTGGTAGGCTTTAGTAATTGTAGCTTTAATGTGTTTGTTGAAAGTTAAGCTGGAATCAAAGAATACACCCAAGTAAAGTTTCTGGTTCACTCTAACAAGATTTTGTCCAGACAGAGAATAGTCAATATGTACAGGAATCTTAGATTTACAAAAGGTTAAGACATTACATTTACTAACATTTAAGTGCAAAGCATTTATTCTGCACCATTCGGAAGTATTTGTCAAACATCTTTGCAGTACAAAAGCATCTGCATGTGAGTCTATGGTATAAAATAACTTTATGTCATTAGCATACATAAGATAGTTAATTGGTTTAATTGCAGTTCCTATATAATTTATAAAAATCAAAAATAGAATTGGTCCCAGATGTGTCCCCTGGGGGACACCAGATACAGCCTCAAAGGAAAAAGAAGTGAAACCTTTGATTTTTACCATTAGTTTTCTATTAGACAAGTAACTGTTAAACCACGACAGTAAATTCCCTCTTATACCATAAGCATTGAGCTTAGCTAGAAGCATGGAATGGCATACCTTATCAAAGGCTTTGGTAAAATCACAGTAAATAGTGTCTACTTGATGGTAATCATGTACTAAGGCTAAGATAATAGGTTGGTTATGGTAGACCTACAACTCCTAAATCCATGTTGTTCATCAACTAGAACATGTTCAGCAAGTGGGGTAAGTCTATTTGTCACTAAACTTTCAAGAACCTTAGCTAGAACAGATTAGATAACAATAGGTCTGTAGTTATTCACATAATTTTTGTTGCCGCTCTTATGATAATAATAACATCATCTGAATCTGAAAATTAACTCCTTAAGATGTTGAAACTCTGAGGCTAATGCTAAGTATAGAGAATGAAAATACTAATTATGAACAAAAGTAAAATTTAGTATATTGGTGTCAGTTTTTAAAGAACCTAACACCGAGATTTCTTAATGGATAGATGTCTTATTCATTGTTTTTGAACCGAATTCTCTGGTTGAAATATATTGAAAGATAGAGGAAGTGTATCTTAATGAAAATGAAATATTTATATTCCTACTTTTACTTTTGACATGATCTATCTTCATTGGTTTAGCTGTGTCTGTATATCGCATGGAGCGGTCCCCAAGAGTTGGCTGCATGAGATCACCTTGGGCAGTTAAGAGGGTAATGCATCGAAAATCTCTTCCGGGGAAAAATGGTGAAAAGCCAAGGCGCTCGATGAATAATGAAATCTCAGAACGTTTATGCAAAGAAGCAGAAATTCTTCGTTCTCTCAAGCATCCAAATGTTGTTGGTTTCCGTGCATTTACAAAATCTCCAGATGGCCGAGTTGCTCTTGCTATGGAAGATGGACATCGTTCACTGCTCAGTATAATAGAGGAGAGATGGGAAATAGCTCATGGCATCATATCTCATGAAGGGTGAGTATACCTAATGTAATTTCTAAATCCAAGCATCACTTGATTATTTTTTCCACTTGTGTAATCTAATGATCTTTCAACGTAGGTCTTCAGAGCTACCAAAATGTGAACATCCTTTTCCACCTTGGGCCATCCTTCGTGTTGCTCATGGAGTTTGCTCTGCACTGAATTATCTGCACAATGAAGCTTTATTATTGCATGGCGACTTGAAGAGTGACAATGTCCTTGTAATAGGAGACTTTGATTCTGTCAAAGTTTGTGACTTTGGGGTGAGGCATGATTATTGTTACCATTCATAAGTTGATGCATGCGTATCTACACATAGTAAACATAGTTTTACATTTATGTTACTTGGCAATTCTGTGTTATTTTAGAATTGAAAAGTTTGATAGAGGTAGTTTATTAGTACTCATATAATTTTTATTAACCTAAAGTTTCCCCTGCTACCTTTAGTGTTGGTAGCCTGTCTTTGTAGTCAGAAAATATTAAAAAGGTCCTAGAAATTCATCTGTAGCCACCCTGATAAACCAGGGATACTATTAACAATTTCCACTTTGTCAGGATTGCATTCTTAGAATTTTACAGCTCTTTTTCTTTTGAATTTTCTAGCATTATTTTTGGATTAAAAGCAATTGGAATAATTCCCGCGACATAAATTTAGGCCCAATGGTGTAGATTTAGATAGTGAAGCAAAATGTAATAATCATCCCCATATCAAGAATACATATGCTTCATGTTACTAAAACATTATCTTGAAAAATTGAAAAATCCTGAAAATCTGCTCAGATAATAATATCAGTAATGGTTCAGTGTGAAAATTTCAAATGTCAAAGTATTCTTAAGTGTTGGTTAACTGATATTCATTTTATGCTACAAAATTTTTTTGCTTTTCCAGTTCTTTCATTACCTTCTTTTACTTATTTTCATATACTTATGAAAACTATCATTTTGCAAATTTTCTAAGACCCATTAGTTCTTTGGGAAATTTTTGTAAGAGCTTTAGTCAACATTTTTTTATTTTTACAGTCAAGTCTATGCTTTTGATGTCCACTTTATTTTCTTACTGTGAGGACAAATATACACAATAAGAATCTTTTCCATTGTTTTTCATTAAGGTTCATGTTATACTGTACGATTTTCTTAATTTTTGATTTTAGGTTGCCTTAAAGGTTAATAAAAGTGGAGAAATTCTGGAGAATGAGGTATACATAGGAACTCGGCATTGGTTACCTCCAGAAGTGTTGGAACTTGAGTACCTGGAAATGGAGTGGGAGGAGGGTGATGACCCTCTCCCTAAGATTACCACGCAGGCAGACATGTATTCGTTTGGTTTAACGCTATGGGAAATGCTCTCCTTGAAGTTTCCTCATTGTCCAAGTAATGATGATGAGGAAGAGAACAGTAGAAATGAAGAAGATGAAGAGCTGGAGCAAGCATCAGATGAGGACTCAGAGGATTTATTAGGTGATTTTTTACAATGGTCATTCTTTTCAATGTGTCATAATTCTTTTGAATGAATTATTAACTCTCAGAATCTTTGTACACACAATTTCATTACTCTCATGATATCATGATTTAAATTTGCATTTCCATTCAGGAACAAGACCTCCTTTTCCCCCTGAGTGCTTGGAAGATAAGTCTTACAATCCAATTCTTGAAATCGTCCATTGCTGCACGGATGAAAATCCAGACATGAGGCCTACTTCCAGTCAAGCGTTGGAATGGTTGATATCAATAGAGGAAAGGTAAGACATTTTTGAGACGCTATTTTCAGGTTTTGGTTTTTCTCATTCTATTCCAAGTTGTAAGTTTATACTTTAGGAAGGTATTTATCTTCAGAATCTCTCAGCTCTTCATCTCTTTGCAGTCTGAAAATCTCTTTCAAAGGTGAAATCTGAAAGTAAAAGAAGCATTCAGCTATAATCTGCTATATTTACCTGCTTTCAGGGCTAGAATCTCTATTTTTGGTTTTTAATGCAGTATGCATTGATTTATCATGGAAAGGGATATTAACCCTTATGCTGCATGCAATTTGGTATTGATTGGTAGATATGTCCTTGAATTTGTTGCAAAAACTGTATCAGAGCTGTTACATTAGCCACTCTTTATATGTTATATTCTTTCTATTCACTCTTTATATATGAATCAGTTGCTTTCAGAAGGGACACTAATTCCGTATCACTGTTGATAATTTATGAAAATCTCACAAAAATCACCATGCTGAAAAAGATGTTCATGTTTTCTGCAGGGAAAGCAATTTGCATTCCACGGTAACTCAACTCTCCAAAGCTCTGGTATTTTCTGAATGTAACACTTAATGGAATTTAGCAAGAAGTGTGTTAATGTTGAATAAACCCTTTTTCTGCAAATTTCGGTTATAGTAGAATAGGCATTTTTGACTGTGACTTTTATGAATTATAAAAATAATACAATGGACTAAGAGTCGAAGATAAAAATTTTAAAAATCTTTACAGATTTTTAAAATTTTCATGGAACAACTCTTGAAATACATCATCTCAGTGAAAGGGTTAAACAAACCTTTAAACTTGGCAAAATATGGTATCTTAATCTTGCCACATTCTAGAGTCCATCCTAGAAAGTTTCTATGCTCCTCTTATCAATAGGTTATCTAAAAGGTACCATAAAATTTATGATAAATTTTGAAGAATAATTTAATATCTTTAAACACCATCAAAAGACTTTACTATCTGTTGAGAGGAAATAATGATGAAAGTCTTGGAAGTGTCAAGTGAATTGAATATTTTGCAAAACAATTTCAAAGCATGCATTGGTTGGTGTAGAAGGATAATGTGAAGGATAGTCTCTTCTCTTTGGTACTGTAGTTCACAATCTTTGTGGTAATTATGGAGTGAAATTAATTGCATACCAGAGGAAAGCATATAAAATTTAGTTTGCATAGAAAGCATTACTATCATATTGAGCAAATGGGAAATCCATCCAATCCATCTTCTGTTTGTTTTAGTGCTCAAACACAATACATAAACTTACCTTATTTTCAATGTTGATGAGTGACTGCTCCTTTGCTATAATTTCACTAATGTTTTGCATTGCAGCTACACATGACCTTAGATTGTGATTTGCCCATATTACAGTAGAAATTCCAATTTTTCTAAACAGATCTGTTGGTGTTTTGTAATATTTTGTTGGCACGATGATCACTGGACACTGTTGATGGACAAATTTTTAGGCGTTAAAGGAAGATTGCAAGAATGTATAACTTTCTGATAGCATATCATATAATGGAACTGATGTAGAATGCAAATTACAGTACTCATTTCTTGAACTGTCAGAGCTCATAGGTTATTTCAACCATTTTTGATGAGAATTTTCTGCTATCATCCATAAATATATGTTCTGATTTGGAAAATTAATTTTGCACATGAATGAAAAAATTGAAACTGCTGCTGTAACTCATTTATAAGGAAATATTCTTTCTAAATAAATGTAAGAATTAGTTTCTGTTACCTTTTTTCCCCAATATTTCATGAATGCCTCTATTTCTGTGGCATCACTTTTCTTACTGTGAACTAAGATTGCATCAGCTCCTGCTTCTCTGTAAGCTTCTGCTCTCTGAATAGCTTCTTCTAGTCCTCTTCCAGCTATCAGAGATTCTAGTCTTGCCACAATGCAAAAGTCATTGTCTCTCTGATAGTCCTTGCAAGCCTTTATAATGGCAATATTCAAAATAATTGTATCAGAATTATAATTTGTTTTTCAAAATATGGCCTTTAAATGATGAAATGAGGAATGTTAGGAAATGTATCTTTTATTATAATTTAACCATCTTACAAGTAATCTTAATCTATCTAACTGTGCATACGTAGGAATAACTTGAAAGGTATTTAACTTGCCTTGATCTTTAAGGCAAACTCTTCTGCATTTGCTAAAGGCTGTTTCCTTCCGTCCAATAGGGAGTTAGTTTTTGGAAAGCATTTATCTTCAATGCAGCAACCTACATGAAGCATCATATGGTTGTTTTACAATAGCTTAAGGTAGTTAATTACAATAGATGCCTTTGTTGATTTTTACCTGCTATTCCACGCTCCTCTAATTTCCTCACTAGTCGCCGTGCATTGTTGAAGTTGCCATAACCAGTGTCAGCATCAAGGAGAATGGGAATGTCTGATGCATCTGCCATAAACTCAGCCACATCAAGTACCTTAAAATAAAATTAAGTATTCCCTGTTCCTGTTTTTCTTTCGCTCTGTTTGCTTATGTTCCTGGGTACTTCCCAAGAAGATAGAAATCTACAAGCCAGCAGTGTGAACAGGAATCTTGAATACCTTTCTTATTCTCTATTCCTAAATGATCCCTCATTTGATTTCAGAGTGCCGTTTGCTTTCTACCATACATTTTGAGTGTAATCTTATTTTAGGGACTTCCCAAAACGATATCAACTTGAAACATTGGCTACAGCTAGAGCTTTACCTATTTGTAATATGCATACACATCATACGAGAAGGTTCTGGACCATGCGGTCTTAAATCTCCCATTTAAAATATATGACAGAGGTTTTAAATAATTTTAGAAGCACTTCCCAAGAAGATAGAAATACACAATGCAGCATCTTAAAAGAAGTCTTGAGTATTTTTTATAAACACAGTTTACCAATTTGCTAATTATCCTTGTTTTGACACCAGAGCTCCATTTACATTCATAAATTTTTAGAGGGAATACGAATTGTGTTTGAAGACCTTTCCGAAAATTATAACTTAAAATTTTACATGCATTTGGAGGGGTCGTTTCCATGACAATGTGCAATGACAAATATCAAAATTGGTTCTGGATTGGACAGGCTGGTTACTTTTTCTACACTTTACTTACCAGAAAAAAACTTAACTTGAAATAATTTTTTAACCACTTCCCAAAGAAATTAGGTATTAGTGGGAAAATATCACCCATTAGCATACAGTATGCAGAGGCAACATTTACTCATAATCATATAAAACCCTTAAATTTAATATCATATGTACCTGAGTCCATGATGCTTCATTGCTATCTCTTACTCCTAATTGTGCTGAGATACTCAGTCCACTAGCCCAAATTCCTTCGAATCCTGTAGAAATAAAATTATGTTAACTTAGTTAGCCATTGATTTTAATAATAACTATATTAATTTTCAATGAGTATATTGAATAATCTTTAATTTATTAAATTATATAAATATCCACTTGAATAAAACTTTAGGAGCTTGTATGATTTTGCAATTTCCAAGCAAATTTAGGACCTTCCAACTTTCTTTGTTAAATTGTTCATTTTAACCAACACTTCATCAATGTCAGTTTATGAACTGGTCTTAATCATAAAAGCTTAATAACTAAGGTGTCACAAATTATTACATATCTGGCAGTATTTAGCTTGTTTTATGTTTATTACTCGATTAAGTACAGCTGTTTATTCACAAAGAAACAGCTACAATTTTTATTTGATTGTACACTAATTTTTGTATGAAGTAATTTTAGCCAAGGTTTTATAGAGAAACCAATATTACCTGCTTCTTGCACTATTCGTGCACTCAATCCAGAATGGGCCTCCATTAAGAAAGACAGTTCATCTTGATTCTGAAGCATTCTTTTGAGCATTGTTGTTTTTCTTAACCCACTTTTGTTGTCTTGAGTCTTTTCACTTCCATAAAACCTCACTGTTTGATGTTTATGGCAGTATTTTTCACTTGATATTATTCTTGAAATGAAATTAGGTGTTGTACCAAGAAATCCTTGTACATTCACTATAATTAATCAACATTTGTTTTAAATTAGCCCTTTAAAATTTCCAAATTTATTTTAAAGATTAATAGTTTAAGTAATTAAATTGAAAATTGAAAATCATCTGGATGACCAGTGGTGATGAACTGAGTAACTATCAATGTTTGATAGACTACAGTTGGCATCATGGTCACCTCTATTCATTAATCTTTTATTAATTTAGGTGTATAACAAATGTAATCTGAGATGCTTGGTATTTTCTCTTGCAAATATTTAACCAATCTTGAAAGAATCTTCTTGTATCAAAGTTTTTAAAATGGAAAGATACTTACCACATGATTCATAGGTTAACCAGGAGGATCTTAACAGCTTGAGAGAGGGTTGCATTGTGTTCGCTGCTGGTTTTCCCACCTTTAAGATGTTGTATTCTGAATAATTCAAATTATACCACCAATAATTCATTTCATTAACATGCTGTGTGTCAAAACCATTAAGTTTTGCATTCCAGGAACATGTTTGGATCGATTACTATTTTGATGTAGCTTTGGTTAAATTGATAAAAATATTGATAAAATTCAGCTCATCCATCAAAAAAAGAACTAGGAGTATTGAAAAAGTTCATATGTTATAGAAAATCAAAAATGTTTCAAATTAAAATAAAACTACTACTCGTTATAAGTATTCATTGCTTAATTTTCTTATATAATCTCTTCTTTTTAAAGCTTGTTAGGTATTTTGGTAATATCCTCTTTACTCCACTATCATAAAATTCTCTCCCTGATTTCTCACTCAGCAATTCTTTCCCTCATTGGAAACTGTGATGTTTTATTAAGAAGTCCTTTTCTTTCTACTCCACCTCAGTCACAAAGATTAATTGGATTTATAAAATAGTATTTTTAATGGTATACCTTACTCAATGATTTCTAGCATCACAGAAAAATTTATTTGAATTCATATTTTGTACATAATATACATTGTACATAAATTGTCCTTTTTTCTATGCATTCTTATGAATTGAGTGCAGATGGAAAAGAAATGTTGTTTTGTTTTTGGGACTTGCTTTATTAATGAAGATATAATGGAAGAAATTCTGAAGTTGCTACAGCTTTGGTAAATTCTCATACTTGTAACTTCATAAAATTTTGCGATTAAAAAAAGTAATCAACAAAAACAACAGACAAGCATTAATTAATAGAAACTAAGGCTATGAAAGAGACATCATTGCTATCAGACAAATAAATAACTTTATGCCAGTCATTCCATTTAACTTTATCATTTATATGACCATATCTGGTGTGCTTACTCAATATGCTGCCATTTTTCTCTTCATTGGTTTGCAATGAAAGAATTAGCATTGCTTTATCAATCTTTCTTTAAAAATTTTATTTAAATTTTTTAAATAAAGTTTTGCATGGGTATAGAAGTACAAATATACTATTAATTTTAAAATCATTAAATCTTGGTTTTTAAAATTAAGTCAAGGAATGAAATATTCCGAGCTTAATCCTGGAGATGAAGTTGTGGAAAATGAAATCAAAATGTCTATACTTATAACAGAAATGAAAATGTTTCCTTTGTGAAAGTTGTCAGGAAAGCACCTCATCCTTTTTCCTAGACTTAGTTTTTAGTCATTGAAGATTATATCAAGCTCAATCATTGTAAGTGAACCTTGAAAAATTATTCCTATTCCTTGTAATAACTTCTAATTATGCAATTCCAATTCTTTTCCAGTGGAGCCATGAAAAAGCCAGTAAAGAATCAGGAGAATATGCCTCCTAAGGTCAATTTATCTAAATGCTGAAGTTATTCCTGTCTATAAGGTATTTATTTATAATTTCTGTTATTTTATTGTAAATTATAACATTTGATTAATTTCACTGACTGTGTTTACAGTAAAACCCAATTGAGACACTTTACGGGAGACTGACAGTAAACCACATTAAAAAGGGGATAGTATTATATCTTGGATGTCACTTCATCTTCTGCACTTTGAAAAACATAGTGATTTTTAATCTCTTGTAAATAAGTGCATAACTTTAAAATATAAAGAGTATTTTGTTTGCTTTTATCAAATTGTGCTCATTTTGGTATATATTTCTTTTGAGAAATTCTCAGGGAAGCTTCTGTTTGGGAAAGCAGTAGATAAAAAACAAAATGAGCCTATTCAGAATCTATAAACAGTATATAGTCTGTCAAATGAGGCAGATGAAGGCCTCCAGACAGCCTAGTGGGCAACAAATTCAACTTTGGTGTTATTATAACTATTTGTTTTGTGTTAAGAAACTAGGACATTAATTAACTGCCTACGAAGTGGAATGGCATCTTAAACAAGTGTTTGAATTGGGTCTTACTGTAGGTAGAATCATCTGACTCTTGGAATTCATTTCTGTAATATTTTTACAAGTAACTAGCAATATTTTTAAAGATTACATGATTTCTGCCATTTTGGTGTTACTAGGCTTAATTTGCATTCATGGTGTGTATTTCTCAAAATAAGCATATTCATTTTTATTAAGTATATAACAAGGAGATAAAATTAAGTCTTTTCATATCCCATGAGAATAAAGGTATCCCAATAAGTACAGTTAGTTCTCCCCTCAATCCCAATAAATTTCATGTAATATAAAAATTTAGTTTAGGAAATATTTTAAGCATTTATAGAATATGAAGAATTAGGAGTACTTTTCCATTGTATTGGTTTCTGGTGTTTTTGACAATATTAGTGATTTGGTCTCCAAATTAATTAAGCCTATGGGTATGCATTATAATTCAAGCAACGGGATGTGATATTAAAAGTAAAAGTCCTCTAGTTCTGTATTTATTAACTTTGACAGCTTTATTTGTTATAAATAATGCTTTTTAGACACCTGAATTTAATCATTTGACATTTGGCTAGGAATGAGAAAAAATAAATATAATGGCTCAATTAGGCAAAATGTTTTCGATTTAGTTCAAATTATCTTACAATTTTCTGTGATTGCCTTAAAAAAAAACAAACTCATGTTCTAAGCACTTATGTTGCAGCTCCATTTCTTTCCATGCATTGTTGATTAAATTTATTTTCTTAAAGAGTATCATTCTAGCCTTTCTCAAAATCTATCAACAGTTTTTTAGGAACAACTGGTAAAACATTGCCTTTAGCAATGTTAGCTGCTTATTCTTTCCCTTTATATAAGTTAAAAAAATTACATTAATAATTTTCAAGAATCCTCGAACCATCACTTTCTACGAGGCGGGGAACTGTATGAAGAATACCAACATTAAATTGAACTCTCCAATGAATAGAAAACGAGTGACAATGAAAATAAACGGAGTGAAATGTTTTTAAATCGAAAAACTACTTTACCTCTGAAGGGTTTGTCTTTTTCCACCGGCGATTGTTGTAAAGGAAACGGCTTTTATTTCTAGACAAAGTTTTTTCGGTAGTATTAACACTGAGAAAATGTGCTCGCTTCTGGCAAGCAACTCATAGCAATTCAGAAAGACCAGTAAGCTCTTAGAAGGGTCACTCGGGTTATCCCGCCGATGCCGAGGTTATCGTTAGTTTCAGAATTTTAGGGTTACTTTGTATCTCTTTAGTGATATATCTGTCGATATAGTTTTCCTTTAGATTCATTAATAATTAATACCAATATCGTAGGGTTAATGATACACAAGCATCGCGTCGTAATAATTTTGAGGTTTGGTATTCATGAAATTAATAAATTTAATTGCGATAGGAGAGATTCCGAACGATTCCCGGTACTACTTGTCGAAGTATTTATACCGCATTGATAAGCCGCGCATTCCGTTCGATTTCGCTCAATGAACTATCCTATTTGCGAAAATACAAAAATGTCGGAACTTATAAACACGCTTGACCGGGTGAGTTGAGCGGAGTTGAGCGGATATAATTTGTGGATGATCAAGTCATTTGATCGGAGAGACCAAAATTAATATCTAGAATCTACTTTTCGCCTAAAATTGGAATTTTATCTTGAAGAACTAGAATCGAATTACCAAAAGATGCTGCAGTTCGGTTTAATTAAAAAGATTCTATGCTCAGGTCGGTATAAGGTGTTGAATTTTGCGAATTATACTTACTTTTGTCTTTTTTCTCCCGTATAAAGTAGGGAGCGTCATGTTATTTCTAAGCTCATGTTATTCATCGATGGAAAACATGCTATCCGTTCTTTCAATTTAAAATGATTTAATATGTAAATCCCGATGTGTTTTTCTTCCTCCGCCAATGTATCTCATCTACGATTTTTTTTATCTCATCAAAGTGATTTCAATGACTATTGTTTAAGGAATGGAGTCTGTGAAATTGTTTCACTTGCGTTTCAAATCCACTGCAACATCGCCAGTGGACCTGTCTTTAACTTGAACAACAACAAGAAATAATTCTCTTTACCTAAACTTTCCAGTTCAATCGTTCGCTTTTGAAATAAGAATGAAAATTGTTGTTTCTCTTTTGATTGTCTTGCCTCCATACACCATTGTAGTTTTGAAAGGAAATTGTGCTTTTTCTTCTAGATTCGTCATTTTTCCATCTCATGAAATATTTAGAATCTAATTGCATTAGCTTGTTGTAATTTACTTAACCAACACTCAATTTAGACTAGGATATTCCTTTAATACTTTATCAGGACGTTTCTTTTATCCTTTGAAGCCCTTCCGCGGTTAAGGGTACTTCCAATCAATTTCTATTTTGGTAAAGTAATCTACATTTTTGTTTCTTTTATTTTTCATCTATAGTTTTACCTCGTCTAATTTTATGCCTCTGGCTTTAAAATCCGACAATATCCAATTCTACTTGTTTGATTTTTTGTTTTCAGTGTTTTCTTAGGAATAGTATATTTCATCACAACAGAATCATTATATGGATTTAAAGTGCCTGAAACTTTTAAGTATGGTTCGCATCTCTGAGATGTTGAAAGCGATTGCGCAAAACCTTTTTCATCTTCGTATGCATATGGTATAAGAAGCGCAGGGGAGAGGGAGAAGTGTAGTAGAGTTTTTGCATAAATAGTAGTATAAACTAGTAGAGGTTTAGCATAAATAGAAAATATCACTTTTCTATTTTTTTTCGATCGCTTAATTTCTACGTATTCATACTGGTGATAAAATTTGATTTTTTGATAAGATCTCACCCGTCACTCTCATTCATGTCGAGCCAAATTAACCTTATTTTACATAATAATTACATATTTTTATATAATTTTGGAAGTGTGTAAATAGTATTTTTTTATCACAATGAGGCATAATTCCATGGGCGGATGTGATAGGTTTCTTCCAGATCCCCATTCATTTCGTGAGAAGTCTTCTTTGACGACTTTAAAGCGGAACAAAGGTAAAAAACAGAACCAGTCCAACGACGACCACAATCAAGATCAGTACTACGCAGATGATGATTTTCTTCTGAAATAAAACGAGAGTTTAAGTAACATTAGTCAAAAATCGGGTAAATTGTGCGAGAATTACGTGACGTATTCTTTGTACGAGCGGTTCTCTATGGCTCTCGATTTTCGTTCCCCCCTTAAATCTACTTCTCAAAACCAATTCCCTTTTGTATAAACTATTTCAAACGTTAGAGGTTTCCGTCACTTCAAACATGTTTTGAGGTAACAGATGCATGTAACTGCAAAACAACCGGAATAAGCACTGCTTATGAATCCTCTAAGATTCAAGATTCTTTTATTTCCTAATCCCTTTCGGGTATCTCTATGCGTCTCCTATGCTTCCCAAACTGTGTGCTGCAGCTGTTACTGTTAATAAGCTCTTGATATGCTGCATAATATCCGAGGGTAACATGTTCATTAAATTTTGCACTACGAATATACTTTTTCGAGAGA
The DNA here is from genome assembly GCA_036926295.1 of Pachydiplax longipennis. NCBI lineage: Eukaryota > Metazoa > Arthropoda > Insecta > Odonata > Libellulidae > Pachydiplax > Pachydiplax longipennis. The sequence goes on from JAVFKF010000015.1 coordinate 43,912,489, forward strand.
AATCGTTCGTTTCTTGGGAGCTCTTAATAAGACCCTAAAAATATCCCGTCTCCCATTTTTTGTTTTCTAATTTGAGATCTGAGAATGAACCTAGTATAAGTGTAGTTAAGTATGCCGCGAAGCCTGAATCAACACCTGTTCGAAAAATGTTGGAAGGCATTGTTTAGATCATTGTTTCCCAAATTTTTCATGCAACTGCCCCCTTGGCTCCACATATCGCCCTCACCCTAAAAATCATCTGTGAAAATTATAATTTTTATGGCCAAATCCGATGAGCTATGAAAGGTAAAATAAAAACTGCTACGATAAAAAATATCCTTCAAATCACTCGATGCCAATTTTCTGATATTCTATTGCTGCATATAATCCTATAAAATTCAACTGAGGAAGAAGGAGCCTCTAGTACTGCATGGGATAAAATTCTCATTAGTCAAGCTCCCGTCTTGTTAAGTGTAGCGCTTCCACGGGGAAGGCATAGCCGACTTTTGGGACATAATTATTTTAAACGATATAAACTATTTGGAAGGAAGAATTATCTCACTTTACAGAGAATAAAAGTTTTAAAAATAAGCCCGTCGTCGTAAAAGCATAAAGGTCTCTTTACTTTTCGCTTAATAAAAGATTTATTAGCTAGCTTATAAAACACCAAATTTTATGAGCTCACTATCCCCAAGATTTGTTCATTTTTCTCCCTGTTAAAGGTAATGCAATTCGCTTTGTCGACGCTTTCTGTAGGGCCTAAAGTTATATTTCTTGTAATTGGCGTTTTCTGACTGATGGCTATCGTAATCAGTGGCCCAGCATTCACTTAGTACCGCAAGTTTATGGTCATTCATCGCGGTTATTCATTAAATAAATTCGCATGGCTTAAACCTCCTTATGGAAGAATTACCCCTCATAAATCCAATGACAATTTTTTCAGAAGCATCTTCAGACTATTTAGACTTACGTTTATGTACACTTTAGTACCTTATATTACGATTGTGCTTGAAATACTTTGTATTGAGGGTTCTCCTTGTTCATAAATCTTCTTACACTCCGTATTGAAGTCAACTATCCCGTTTAATCGCCCACATTTTATAGAAACTGTAGACACTTTTATTCTATCCCTCCCTTCTTTGGCGGAAATAGAAAATTGCTTCCTAACTTGGATATCCTCAAAAGACGAGTCAGTTTATCGAGATGGAATTTGAAAATTTCCTGAGAGGTGGGAAAAAGTAGTAGCCATCTATGTGCAATTCTTTGATTAATCTGTTCATACATTTTGTTCTGAAATAAATGCATTTTTGATCTCTAAAAACGGACCGAACATATTTATACTCCCAACATACTAGTAACTGTTTTGTTATCCATGAAAAGCAATTATTCTAATGATGCCCTGTCAATCTTCGCTTTACGGAACATCTTTCCGGAGGTTGTTTATTTCACCCAAGAAAGATTCACTCGGAAGGCGACGTAAAAGTATCTTTCCCATTGTTGTTCATCCTCTAAGTTTTCTTGTTTAATTGCTCATTGCGAGGTGACGCTGCCTTTTTGAATCCATCTCCGCTCTTGAATATCATCAACTACTTTTCATGAGTTTCTCGGTCTTTTCTATACTGTGATTTGCCCATCATAACTTTCTTTCATCGATTATTCGCTCTTATCTCATTTTCGAAGGCTCTAAATCACTGATATAATCTTCTCCTGCTATTTTGTTCCGTGTCTTTGCTTATCATCAACTCTCCGCAGTCCCAATTCTTCAATGATGATTAAAAACCCCCTCACATTCCTTACTTCTTCTCCCAGCCTTCCTGTTTAACTAATGCGTATATTTTTAGCGGATTATACATCTCATGTTCCTGAAGAATGATCTTACTCTCCTTACCCCGTACGGCCATTTTTTCGGTGCTTATTATTTTATGTATATGCACATACGTTCATAAATAGATTGGAAGTATGCTATTGACAGCTGTAGACATAAGTTGCCGATAGTACCTGCCTCATAATACCTAATGTTTATTTAACAAATTCTTTACAGTGCCACGCATCTCTTTGAAACGATTAAGAGATATGCACCCATCAAATTGTGTAGCGGGTAAATTGTGTAGTTGGGTAAAACCGGAACGATGCCATTAAAATAAGTCTGAGTTAATGCCATGTACTTTAAATGCATTCTAAGTATCTCCAGCAGCACTCCTTTATGAAAACTTGCATTCAAATGATTGGTAGAATATTGGTGGGAAGCGATGATCAAGTATCCATGCCACTTTAATTCCAGTTGTTTGGCAACTTCGCACGTAATTTTATTTCACTCCAAATTTTAAACGCAGAAACATTAAATTATTTTAAAATTTATTTGTGACAGCAGTTTGGCCTTTTACCGTAAGATCTGGCGGATTCGCTGGCACTCATCGGAAATAATCGGATATATTTTTCCCTTCCCTATATTTTTACCAGGTAGTTGGATATCTCGCAGGAAATTCTATAGCTAGAAGTTAAAATTGTAAAAATTCTATTATTCAGCTGAATGTTGTGAGTGAGAATTTAAAATAAAAAATAGTTACTTAGTAATTAGCTCATCAAATATCTTCGAAAGCAAAATTATCAGTATCGTATAAAAGATTTCGGTGTTATTAAGAATTAACTAAAAACGGAACTTGTAAAGTATCATTCCATTTATTAGCAAATCAAAAATTCGATTTCAGTTATTTTTTAAAAATTCCTCCAAAATCTTTTATTTCAACTTTTCCTTCTTGATACGAAAATATCGTGAAACCTTTTCAAAAGTACAGGAATTAAGCAATTTCTCGTACATCATATTGGAAAATAAGTAATAACTGAAACTAACAATAAAAATCCTAAATTAATACTTATTATATTGTGTATATACACTCAGTAATCATTAATTTTTCACTCTCCCACTTCGGTCTTTTTAGCTATACATAAATATAATTTAACGGTTTATCTTTCGATGGATAATCGTTGATTCATCAAAGCCGAAATTTGGTATCTCCAGGTTACAGGAGAGGGCGAGAATTTAGTGGGATTCTCATCTAAGCGAGAGAAATTTTTAAGCATTCATCCCTACGAACATTATGCTTTTTTAATAATTTAACAGGATGGTAAGGCGAAAGAGAGCATTGGAAATGGAGAGCGATACTCAGTCACAAACCTCTACTACTTACTTTGCGAACTTTGGTGCTCAGTTCTTTAGCTCGGTTTATCTTTTTCGACGCCTTCTCCACATGCTGCAGTGTGTTATTTACGTGATATTCTATGTTGTTGATAAGATCCCCCTTATATGAGATGACAGTTCCAGGATTTCAGGTGGACGTCGAAGTATGGAAAAAAATGAAATGTCTATTATGCAGAATTGTCTTCACCCATCAAAAGTTCTCATTTCAGTTTCTTTAAATTCTATTCAGTTTGCAGAATTAATCAGATATCTTTATAGGTTTTACCCCGCTTAACACGAATTCTGTTAACATAAGTTTTTGAACGTATTTGTATAACACGAAATCACTTCCCGCTTTAACACGAATTCATATTTTTATCTGATGACAGGATATGTAAGGATTTTAAGCGATTTCGATATGCAGGACATTTTTTCAGAACGTGTCTCTCGTGTTAAGCGGGGGAAAATTGCAATTAATTCCTCCAAAATGCCATTCTTCTTAATATTAGATCTTATTATTTCTAACTGTAGATGTTATTATGAATCATTTGAATTATGAAGCATTTTACTGAGTTAGGGTGTGAAATGCCTCTTTCTATTTTCAAGTTTTATAACTAATCGATTGCTTTCAAATTGTTTGTGAAAGTTTGATTTATTTTCTCCCCTTACTTGTCTATCAACGAGTAGCGCCATTTCCACAAACAGGTCTCTCAATTCGGCGATGGATTGCTCTAGTTGGAGCAATTCTTTGTGCCTTGCCTGTACGTCAGCCAGGGCTTGCCTCGCTTCCAACGTTTTCGCCAATACCTGCCGGTAATTGCATTAGTAATAAGGAAAATACTTGATTTTTCTACGCTGTAACTCCATTTCAAATTATACCATAGTATACTTACATCGTCAGTGAAAATGTTCGCCTCTCCTTTTTCCATCATGTCCTCCAGTTCGTCATCTGTTGTTTCTCTTTGCACTGGAAGAATGAAAATTACATTTGTGCGGAGTGATTCACCTACTTAAATCGAACTTGTAACATTCCGCTATTAACATGTACTTTATCCAGTTATTTACTTACATTTTAAAATTAAACTTTTCAAGCGATATCAGGTGGTAATCCATTCTAAACTTTAACGGAAACAGCCAATTTATATAGCTTATGGTATTGCAAAAAATCATCCATTGCTTGTTGTAATTAATTTATTTTCTTTCTAAACGCGCTAAACTTATGTAATCGTAAGTGGTGCATCCCACGCCAAATGATTTTTTTAGAAACTTTGAGGAAATTTAAATTTCGCTACAGATATTTTTTATGTCTGGGAAGTCTTTGAGAACTATAGGTTAGTTCATTCCAGGGAAATATTTCATTCGACCGTGAATCATTTTCCTGCTTTAGTGTACATGATATTCAGGCTAGATCGTGGTCGTGTTCCCATAACTTTACCCTCACAATCGGTGTTTTCTCTATTAGAAAACTTTTACTTATACCTCCACCTAGTGAAAGGGTGCTTATTAACTGAGTTGTGACCACCTTGTGTGACTTGGTGCATTCGTAAGAAAGGCATTTCTTTCGAAACAGTAAGCGTGGATATCCTACTGCCTTCTTGCCTCTAGTTAACGGCCCTTGCGAAGAATGATTCAATTCTCCATTTTAAGAAAATTGTTTCACAATTAGTTTCAGAAAAGAAATTGAAAAAGGTGAAATAAAATTAGCGACTTTAACACTAACTCCAATTTTTAATTTTCATTTCCCCAAATGGCATCCTACTACGAGGTTAAGGTTATTCCCACCTCTGGATCAAAATGAAAGAGGGGTACGAATGTGTCACGCCAGACCACATATTCAAGGTTGTTGGTTGTTGGTTGTAAAGGACAAAAGAAAGAATTTCCTTTGAATTCTGTTGTTCTCGTCATTGAAAACATACTTGGAATGCTTTATGGGAACCGAAATAAAATCCTTGCGCGTCGATGTATAGGTTTTTGCTTAGTTAGCTTTATCAGAAGCATTGGCGGACATTCGAATGGTAATATTGAGCTCTCAGAGAGTGAAATTCGAAATTGGCAAAGACACCTTTCGAATTATTTCGCGTTTTCAAAAGCTTTTAATAAACGGTTCATCCGTTCGTATTACTTACCTATTTTCATTTGCTTCCGAAGCCATTCTTTATGTTTCTCTCTGTATTCCATCTGTACGTTAGAATAAAAATTGAGAGCCTCTCTGAAGTTGTGCATGAGAGCCGTGTATTGTGTCTTTCGTATTCTGAACTCTGCCTCCGTCCAAATGTCCGATGTATTCGACGTCTGCGTCCCCCATCGCTGTTTCTCCTCGTGATCCGCCATATCCTGCTGCATGTCTGTTAAATAATTCCAGAAAAATTAATGATGGAGTGAACTAGCTTGCATCTTGGAGGTTAGAGAATGTAACAACGGACCTTTGAGAGTTTTGCGAACTCCCAACGACAGCGTTTTGATGGATGCCATTCTGTCCTCCAGTTCCAATTGTATGGCTGCCAAAGAAACTCTTTATTAGCATTCTGAATTTAGTTGTAAGTTTTCAGATAATTTCTGTCACACAAGACTGTGGCTTTTAGTAGCTAAATTTGCAGAGAGAATCTCACCAGGATCGGTTCGTGGAGAGGAGAGTATCTTGCTGTGAAGTCTCCGAATTTCCGCTGCATGTTTCTTGATGGTTTCTATTTCTTCCGCTGTAAGTTCAACCTTAATATCGAAATTATGGTAAATTTTTCACATTTTCGTATCTAGACTTAGGTTAATAGGATACAGTTAGGGTATTGATTGACCAAAGAGCATTGAAAAATCCAAATTTTAGCCATTTTTTCTTGTTAGAACAATAATTACTGGAGAACGAACAAGCTTAAATACTTTCTTCCCTCATTACTTTTCTTTCGAGATTGAATATAAATTCAGTCACCTGTTTCTTTCAATGTTAAAACGAGGTTATATTGCATTAAACTACTCTTTTATGTTTATTTAGCCATTAAGCATGTTTTGCAGTTTCAATGTATTGTTGCCAACCTCGTAAAAACGGGTCTTAGATCAAGCACTCCTAGGATCCTAAATTATTTATTTTAATTTTAGTTAAAAAATAGGTTGTTTTCTTGGCGTGTGAGGGAAAATTTATGTTTCACTCCACTGTTAATATCCACAAATTTTATCTTTTGAACTAGAATCGACAATATTACTCCTTTGACGGGCATGTCATAATTTTTTTACGGGTGCACTCGGTTAATGAAAGTGGTCTCGGGTTCGATTCCCGATGAAGATTTTAATCATTGTTCGCTCCAACGAATATGAGTAGCTATTTTCAGAATGAGAGGAAGGTATTGAAAAACCCAGTGACTGGGACTCGGACCCAGGAGGACCTCCGGCAGTGGTTGATGTCGCTATGAGAAGCGTGGTGTCTTGCTCACAAAACATCCCTTTAACACGGAAAAATTGATTTGGCATGGTAGTTTAGTAATTAGAATACCTCCCCGGAATGTGAGGGACCTGGTTTCGAATCCCTGTTATGTCGCTATTTCTTCACTTCTGTTTACTTTTGGGGACGGCGTTGAACATGGTCCCTAACCATGTGTCTCTTAATCGATGCCGTCTTGCAATTTTAGTAATAGTTGGCCGAAATGAAGGATTTTAGTATTTACACACAATCGTGTGTTATTTTATACAGTGAATAATTCTTAGAGTAAACGAACGTAAAAATCGCGCAACAAACAAAATGTTGAAAAGTTAAGATCAGATGATTTGTAGAATTTGTGTGGTATATGCGTTACGCCAATCAATTTTTAGTAAGGCTATACAAGAAGTGAAAAATTGTGACTTGGCAGGGACTCGAACCCGGGTCTCCCACTTTCCGGGCAGGTATTCTATCCATTGAACTACCGAGCCACGCAGTCTCACTTCTGTAAAGGGGAGCTTATATGGGCAAGGTAGTGGTGCTCCACATTAGTGGCACCAACCACCACCAGAGGTCCTCGTCGAGGCAGACACCCAACAAAGCGATATTAGAGAAACCCTCTCGCGGAATTAACATAAACGATGGAAATGTAATTTTTACTTTGCACATTAAGTTGTGCAACTAACCCAAGGCTATACACATAGGCCAAATCACAATTTTTCACTTCTTGTATAGCCTTGGGTTAGTCGCACAACTTAATGTGCAAAGTAAAAATTACATTTCCATCGTTTACAATTTTTAGTAGTTAAAAATATTGTTTTTTTATCCTGAAGTCACAAAACACCAATCAATCGTAATAAAAGACCGAATCGTTGATTTTACTTATCTACATTCACTTATCTCTCCATTTAGAAAGGTTTGTATAATTATTGGCTTTAACCAATATGATTGGGTTCGGATTTTTCCGACTGATTCTGTTTCCTACTCTGAATTTGACCGTTATTATACTGTAATTGTTATATATACAAAAAATATTGAATGATAAATAAATGATGAATTCGCAATTCAGTTATGTAAATTTGCCTAAATTGCTTTAATTTTTGTATACTTTAGCTATTATATAATGTTATTTGGGTATAAATTAAAATTAGATGTTATTCAAACGAGGGATATTTATTATCTAAATATGACTAAGTTTGTATTGTCTAAATATTAGGAAAAATTAATAATGGACATGTGACGCTTTTGGGTACTTTATAGTTTAAAACCTACAGTTTTTGAAATGTCTGGAAGGTGAGATTTTAAGAAGTTAATGGTGGACGAAAAAAATTCGTGCTGTTATTGTAGGATTTATTTAATAATCAAAAATAATTTTATTATAGTATTACTCTGGTTCATAGTTTTCTTCGGGCAGCTTGTCATTTTTCGATGTATCATAAAATACTAGTTTCCTGACATTCCTCGGAATCTTCCCTTTTATCTTATCAGTTACTTCAGATATCAGCAAAATATACGCACATACCTAAAGGGGCTTTCTGTTGAATATGGGATTTTGTCGCCTTCAGTAAGCCGTATTTATTATCTGCAAATAATTCATATGCTGCAGATTACGACTTCTCGTTTTAAACAATGCATTCGTTTCATTACAGTGATTTTTTTATGGCTGTAGTAATCCACCTGTAATCCACCTATCAGCATTCGTTTTTTCCAATTCCGTTAATCACCGATAGGATAGAAACATGACTGAAAATTTCAATAAAGATTTCTTGGCAATCGTACGCGATCAGCTATAGCAGAGATCGGAAACTATTTTCGCCGCGTGTGAAATTATTAGATTATATGTGAAATCATGAGATTCCTTTACTGATTGCAAAAAGTGAATAAAAGGCCGTATGTTCCTCGACGTTGGATTAGAATAGGGTTGTCCAATTTACAACTTGCTGAAGGTTGTGAAACTCCCTTTTAAAGGTCAGCAAAAGAATCTTTTCCGCGCAGTGAATAACCAATCAGTTTCGGTCCCTTAATGCGTCGATTAAAAAGCACCACCGTTTTTTCTATTAAATTGGATGTCTTTTTAAATTTACAGAGTACAGTTATGCTGATTGTGCTTACCTTATGAAAGAAGTTGTCCATGAAGCTTTCCTCAAGGGGTGTAAGGGACTTTCTTCGAAAGTTATACACCACAATGCTGCCCCTTCTGGGCTCGTCCACGCCTGGCACTTCCTCTTCATCGTTCTCATTCCCGCTTTCCGCCGACTTCTGCAGGAGATTCTGGAGGTCAATCAACGATCATAAAAAATCAAGCGAACACTTAAAATTTCCACATTTGTTGGAGGTTTGAACTACTTAAAAAGTCAGTTCTTAGTTCCTGAGCGACACTTAAAGGTCTTTGGATCTCTCATTCTCGATAACTTGAACTCTTTTCTGAACTGAATCTTTAAATTTGTTATTTTGCGTTTTGTAGACCAGTGTTGAATGTCTTCGAATTGGTTTTTATAACTATAGCTTTATCTAGGCTATATCAAGGGTCGTAGTATAATGTGTTTTGTGGGAGCGAAACTTTCTTACCCCGAGAAACAAATACGGATTGCAGTCCAAAACAATGTCACCTGAAAGAATCACATCGAAGTTGTTCAATTACCCCATTCACCGTAAGATAATTATGCGGTCTGCAGTGGAATGTTAAAGACTTCAGAGAAGTGTTACGTTACATATATTTCTTTCTTAAATATATAATTACCTCTTAAATATATTTCTTCTCACGTTAAATATTTTTCTTACCAATCTGAAATTAACGATTCTGTGTTTGTGCCTGCAGGCGTTAACATTTCTACTCCTGCCTCTATTTTTTTGTTATATCCTTTATATAGTAAGCTAATTTAATAGTTTATTTTCGTTTTCTAACTACATCGGCTGTGATAGCGTTATTTTGGAAACGAATACGATAGACCAAGACGTTTTCTGACGATAGGATATAATTTGGAAAGGTTTTCAGGATAGTGGACATCATATTTTTCTAGTTAATTTTTAGTTCTTATTTAAAAGCTATTCATCCTTATAATTTTATACCTTCACCCCTATGCTAATTACGAATATTCAAATTATCAGCGGTAGAAGTTACGTAAGGTTTCGGTGATTATAAAAACATGGTGAATTAATGTTTCCCTATACTCGAATCTCGAAAAACATTTGGGCTGCAATTGATGAGTACCAATGAAGTTGATCATTTCTTAGTAAATTATTCGTGGAAAATGCTGTCCTTAGTCTTACTTTACTTCGAAGTAAAAAAGCTTTCAATGCCATAAATTTCATTAAATCAGATTTCCCCATCCACTTCATTGTTCTACGCTGAAACTATTTCATTAGAAATTGGGTCGATCCATTCATAGCTAGTGTTGAACATCCCTGACAGAATTACGATCACTGTGTTATGCATGCAAGACTCACGGAGTGTGAATCTAGAACGGTTGTTTATGCTCCATTCGATTCACCTTTTTGTTAGTCATAACTCTGACAGCCTCTCCCACGCCATTCAGCTCCCACCTTTCTGTTTTTCTTTCATATTTCTCATTCTCGGTTAACGGAGGGTTAAGATCTTCACTTTAATTAACTGAAGTTAATGCATTATCGATTGTTTTTCGCGTTAGATATTATTCCGTTTATTTTCTCGATGTATTTGACAAACGGCTTCCCCTTTGGGATTCCTTTATTTTTCTCAGAGGCATTGCGAAGGTGACTGCGCGATGTTTTTCATGCTCGATCGTCCGTGGCTCTAACCTCATAACAAAACGCTAAGTAGCGTTCCTTTCCTGTGCCATTCGCCCGTGTACTTCGTTTGGCGACTTCGTGTCAAAGTCATTTTCAACGGCAGGTCCCGCTATAGGTTCGAATACTCGGGCAAATTAAATTTTGCGTCAAGATGACCATGTGATAGTTTTTATCTCTTTCGACTAATGCGATTCATTTAAGATTGTTGCTGATTGATTGAAAACAGTAACCAACCGACAGCTGCTTATTTGAAACTTATATGACATTTTTATGACGAATAACTCTTACAGTAAGAATACTTACGCGAAAAAAATAGAAAATACTGTTATTTTTAATGTAATATCAGGCCGCAAAGGTTGTTCTCCTTGATAGGACCTCTTCAAGGGAATGCCTGAGAGGGATCTTAGATAGAAATAAAAATATAATAAACATGCATAAAGCACCTATTCCCAATTCATGCGACATAACAAGAAATTTCCCTCAGCCTTAATAGAAAAGAAAATGCTTGGAAAGACTTTATGCTGCTGACCAAATCGCCTGGGCTGAAATCCTGAGAATATGAAAACAATCATGATTTATTTACTTTGAACTGCAAGAAAGTTATTGCTATAGAGAGAGATGAAATGCAAGTGATTATATAGGCCCAGGAAATAGAATAAAGAAAACCACCAGCCAACCATTAAATCTCAGCTAAATAATATGGCTTGGGCTTTAATAATTCAATGATATAATATCGCAACAAATATTTTTACGGTTTTATAATTATCATATTTTAGTTGTGTTGTGGAATCTCTCGACTTCACGTTCACTCATTTCTAATCCCTTATTTACACATAAGGCATGTTGAAGTATGACTTTATTTCCAATCATTGAGGGTATTGTGACTTTTTTACGGATCATTTCGACCAATCTCATAACAGTTATGATGTAAGTTTGGTCTTTGATGGTGTTTTCGAGTCCTTTTATGTAATACGGCTCTTTATTCTTATTATTTGCCGGGAAAATTGCGCGTTATGAGTATTCTTTCTCTTTAGCACAGGAAAAGTTTCCCTGATGCACTAGCCACTTCCTTATTAAAATATTATATTATATACTATATATTAAAATAAGAAGGTGGCTAGTGGAAGTCAGTGTTCGTTTCTTTACCTCGGCATGGAAAAAGAGTTGGTCGAAGGACGTAATGGAACATTTTGCAAGATTGTTCACGTTTTCTTCTTTGTTAATATTTGGCAAATTCAAATGATTTACATGCAAATTCATATGATTTCAAATGATTTAGATACTAGTGTATCGGGCTAGAAAAATTCATACCTATAGGAATTACGTAAATTCGTAGATTTTCGCCCTATTTAATAGAATATTCTAAGTGGCAAATTAGTAATCAGCTTTAGTTATTAGTAAACTAATCTTTTAATTTTATCACGAGAGATGCGCTGTTTCTAATTGGAGAAATCGTTGAGCTATGCATAGATTTTAGTTAGTAAATAATTTATATTTATTTCGTCAGTATGTCGAGTAGTCAAGCGACGTTAATGAAAAAGAAACTAGATTGAACATTTGTGTATGGACCTCGGCTGTTTCACTAAAGATAATCTATGAAAGATAAGATAATGAGCTATGAGATAATGCACACCAGTTGGTCTTTCAATGTTTCCACTTAGTATTTTATTGCCCCAATCAAGGATATTGTGCAGTTTGGCTTCGCATTCGAGCCCAATTGCCTACTTTCTTACACTCTTATGGTAAGCTACACTGTAAATCATTTTTCTCCTATATTTCAGTCTTTTCTTTTACATATCATTCCTAGACTTTATTACGAATGATGTAAAAATTCAATCGGTTGATTGAAAACCCGCTTTTGATTTCCGTAAAATCGGATATTCAAGTCGAGATACCATTGCTTGCCAGTTCCGATGCATGAGTCCATGTATATGTGATGTTAGAAAATAAGCTCTTACCTTTTTAAGTTCACTCAATCGGTCCCTCATCTAAGCTGATGATATCTTTCCTTGCAGATGACAGCGGAGCTTCCCGGACCTGAGGATGTTTTTTTCCGGATTCACCAAAAATTTTCTTACGAATTACTGCGTTCTTCACGTTTAACTTTTCCCTGGCGGCCTTCCATCGCTGTTCCAGTTCCTTGTCTGCGTGTCTTCTAACTTATCTTCGGCTGATTCATTCCACTTTCGAACATCGATCTTATCGTAACGTAGCGTTCCCAACGTATGAAAGTTTTTTTTCCTGTGGAGGTGAAAGTTATATTATAGTAAAAGCTATCGTAATTTGTGTTAAATATTGTTTATATGTAGTAATGAAAATAACTTCTTATTTTTCTCAAATTAAAGATTTTTAAATAATTAAATATCAATATTTTTATGTATATTCGTGTATTTTAAATAAATGTTTTCTCATTCTTATTTTGTTCTTTTAATTCATCATTACCTGTACGAAAACCCAATTTTCGGCATTAGTTTTGCGCATTATGCTTTCGATGATATTCCGCGTTTTATTCCATTTCGTAATTATCTCTCGAGGATTGAGCTCAAGTAAAGTACTCCTCCCATCTTCAGAAAATCTGCCGAAAGTAAGACCAGTTCCCATTATGAAGAGCAACGATAAAACACTGCTTTTCAACTTTATTCAGAGTAGGTGATTTGGAACTGTAATTGACTGGGGTAACCATGACTACGTTGAGTCCGTCAAGGTTGGAAGGATCATCGATATGGATCCATTCAGAGGAGAAAGTGGAGACTCAGACCACTTGAGTGTGTATTAAGACTCCCAATATAAAAAAAATGGAGGAAGAAAAAGGGCATTTATGAAATAAAATAAAGATAGCAGCTGACAAACACACAGCGACAGTGTAATGATAGAAAATTGATTTGAGGTAAAAAGCCCAACTGCCCAAGCCCGTAAACGAGATTGTTAAGACATAGGAAAGTATATAATAAATATCTTCTGTGAATGAAAATACTGAAAAAAGAGCACGTTAGGAATCTATGAATGGTTTATGGCTGTTATATTTAGATATAGATTTATATGATATATCTAGATATATATGGCTGATAATATAGAGGAAATTCAGGTAAGATAAATATGTTACTGAGGATAACTCAGCAGAACCATTGGGCATGTTGCAAATTTAAGAAAAGTAAAATACTATAGTGCCAAGGAGAGCTTATTTTAGAAAATGTATTGAGATGATAGTTCAAAAAGAGCGGAAGACTAACATTTTACAGACGATCTATAAGATATCTAAGTGGAATTTCAGGGTCCGAAAATCAAAGCAAAGTAAACTCTCGTTATCTCCTATTAAGGTTGGTCTCCTATGCAAGAGTTGCTTTTGTCGAACGTGAGTTTACTGTTAGTCTATTGCTGATTTATTGTGAAGCCTTTTTACCCTTAATTAACCATTCTCTTGTCTTGTAAGTCATGAATTATGTATTAAGGAGAATGAGGAGCTCATGAGACAGATAAATTAACAGTTTAATTACCATATTTAAAGAAAAGTTTTTATGTTTAATATATGAAGAGATCCCTTCCACAAGAAGGGATCGAAATTTTTCCCAATAGGAAGCAAGATTTCTCAAATATAATATATTCCTATAACAGAAGTGATTCGTATTAAGACAATGAATCTTACTGGGTTTTTAAAGGGACGAGGAGGGCCATAAGACGATAGGCTTTCTAATGAAATTATTATTTGCTTTCTTCTGAAATTCCTTTTCACATAATAATAATAATAAAATGTCTTTATTCGGCATGGATCAAGTATACAATGAATAGAAAAGAGGTCATTCGGAAGCGAAAGGAAATGTATGAGACGACCTTCTTGAATTCAAAACTATAATTTGGAAATATCTTAAGAAGTAGATATGCCTGAACGGACATGCCATCCTATAATATAGACCGATCAGTCACTGCGAAAAAAGCTAAAATACGAAGAAAAAGATAATTTTGTTCCACGAACAATACGCTTCAGTAACCGATTAGGGAAATACTGTTTACGTTTGAGGACTGCATTTGCCGAAATTTCCAGTTTTATACTGTATCAAAACGCGACCCCAACGTAGAAAATAATATTCTCTCTCAAGACCGGACCATTCTTAAATCGTCTAGGAATCGATCGCTATGACGATTGTTTGTTTACATAAATATATTTTCCGGCTTTGTAATTTATTCAGAAATACCAAAATAATTTTGAAATTAAAATTTAGGAAGATGAGTGATAACGTAGCTCTCAATAGCATAATTTTCTTTTTGATTGGTTGGTTGTTTTGTTTTACATTAATAATTATTTTGAAGAAATTTGAACTTTTCTTTATTGGATTACAAGTGGCTCTGGAAAAAGAGATGTTTCATTCTCCGTTTAATAACAATTCATGTAATCTGTATTTAATGTGAAATATGAAAAATAAAATACTAGCATCTAAGAGCTGCTTGTGCACTTAGTTCATCCATTCCCAAGTCTCAGACGATGCCCAGGTTTATTCTGCTCGAGCCCGGCTCATTCAGACCTCTAGCAAGCAATTCATGCCGTACCCCGAGAGACGATTTGCAGGAAGTTATTGAAAACGAAAGCAGGTTTACTTGTTCGTGAAGTGTTTCAAGGTTGTTCTTCCATTGCTCATGGACAAGTTCAGACTTCTTTCGTATCGCTTATTCGTCAAATAAGCCCACGGATTTTAGGGAGAAATTCAAGTACCGTAACGGAATCTGGACAATTCTCTCCTTTTCCCTTACCTCCAAAGTCCAGATCGTCCTTCAATGGAAATCTTTACCTTGGCATTGTGTGTACAGGGAAATCTTTCATAACCAAATACTATTTTAATTCTAAACTCTTCTATCATTTACATTACGTTATGAAGAGACAACAATTGTGCAGATCAATACTGAGTTAAAAAGATCTCCCGGATAGTCATGTAGGCAGCGGGTACAATTATGTAGAAAGCGGTTCTGCGTTCGATTCCCGGTGGGAGCCCACAAGCGAAATGACCTCGGATGTCGGAGTACTTTTAACAATGATACTAATAATGATTTTGCCAATTTACTGCAAGAGAAAAGCTGAAGTAGCTAAGAAAACGTTACGACACAATTTTAACTTCAATATTATCAAATTTGTATCTCATAAAATTCGGAGTCCCCCGAAAAATCCATTAAATTAAAAATTTATCACTGGGAAGCCGTGAACCTCACTAATGGGTGAACGTTTTCTTTCAACTTAAGATTTCAGTTTTAATCCAAGATTACTTCGTAACCTTTCTTTGAATTAAAATCGACGGAGGAGGCCGATATATTTTGGATATCAAATTTTATTCTGAAGGAAGGGTAGAGATGAAGAAGGAAATATATGAGTAATATATTAACGTTTCAATGCTGTCATCAAGTCACTTCCTTTAAAGACCTCACAGTAGCATAGTAACGCTGAAACCGGTGGTTCCCAGAATAAAATTTGTTTGGAAAAGTATGTATGTACATCAACGTTTCCCTCCATATCTTCAAATTGCTTTGAGTTATGTTTACCTGATAGTCCACGCGAGTTGCAGTCGACTTCTTATCTTTATTTATTTACTTTTAAATTTTAAAGAAGCTTAGTGAAAGCAGCATGTAAAGGATTGAATGAGTTCATACTTACATCGGAAGTCGTTCTACTGCACACTGAAATCTTCATTTGAAAAGTCCTATTTAGATGTAGTCAGTATGATAAGTCGTGACGTCATGAAAAGCCATGAATCTGAGTACACAACTCCCTCTCCATGTGGATGTTTATCTTTCTTCTGTGATAAGTTCGAATTCATCTGCATGACTCAACCCTGCTTATTTTTTAATTTTACGTAGACTTACCAGTTTTACTTTAACTGCTTGTTTTTGGAAGTATTATTCTTCATAATCAAATCAATATATTATTACATATATATTGATTTTACTTCAGGATTGCTCTCGAAAAGAAAAGAGGATTGTGTAAATTTCAAATATGAGGCAATGTAATCTGAATGGAATTAACGAAAGTCAAAATTCTTAAAATTATTAAGATAATATCCCACGTGAATGTTAAGAAGTTATTCCTTACTTCTATATTACGCCACCTATTCTCTCCTTTTCCACATCCCAAAGTATTTTGTCGCACTAAACAACATCAGTAACTTATAACTTTTCTTGTTTCTAAAATTAATTTTATAACTTGAGTAAAGAAAAAATGACCAACTGATTTCCTAGGATATGGGGAATGATATAATTATATCTCTAGGAAAGCCTTACTAGGAAAAATTTACTAGAAAGTCTATTTGAAAATCGTAGAGGTAAGGCGACGTTGATAGAGGAAACTTTATCGCATGAATGTCTGCCTTGGAATGCAGTATAAACACACAGAAGTGTGTTTATAGTCAACTATGCCAATATGCCTCCGAAGTATTCCGTCAAGTGACTCACAAATTCGTATTCATCACAAGCTCGTATTTCAGCCATATTAACTTGAAAAGCCGTCAAATGGAACAGAGGAGAACAGGAGGTGTTTGTCTCTGTTAATTCACAGTGAGCTGCAGTTTATGGTAAGTAGCTTAAACTACTCTGTTGAGGCTCCAACAACTCCCAAAAATCCTATTCAATTGGACCATATCAGCCTCTATCTCTCATGACCCACATATCAACTCAAATCAAAAATGTGACACGCAAATCCATGGAAAGCCGTTCCAATTTCCGAACAAAACTTATCACGAAAAGAAGGTTATGGCATAATGTTACGATAATAACTTGTAAATATTATACATCAATGTACTTCGCAATGTACAATCGTTAAAAATCCTAACATTTATCGCGGAATTCTATAATCAGCGAAGAATGCCGGTAGTGGTTCGCCGTTAGGAGTAGAGCATGTTTTGGAAAATCTCTTTAATTTGATTTTACCCTCATTCGCCCGAAGACGGGCACATTATTTTCTAACGATTCGTTAGATTATAAAAAAAAGTCTTTCGCGCTTACTTTCGGAGTTTTTATCTTAATTCGCATAGTTTGCATGCGCAAGATGAGGGCAACATTACGGTGATAGAGAGCTTGTAGGAAATAAAAACAGAGTCGTAAGATCGCTATTCGTTTTTCGGTTTAACGACCTCACGTGGTCGAAAATCTCTTCTTTACATTTCCTTTCATTCTATTCCCGATACGAATGTCTTCACGTTTAGGTTTTCGTAAAAGAATTTAACTACTCGAAGGAATATTTAATCAAGTATTTATAATGTTCTTCTTGCCGAACACACACAGGAGTGTTTCTTCGACAGGAAAATATCTATAGATATTTGATTGAATCTGCTCATTCTTTGTTAGCTTTCTTTGAACTCATGAAGAACACGAATTGTTTTTACAGTTAATCATATAATGTGAATAATATAATAATAATATTATAATAATATAATAATATTATAATAATATAATAATAATATTATAATAATAATTTGGAATTTTAAAGATAGTATTTAATTCGATAGATAATTGAAATAATGCCTCTTCAATTTTGGAGATATGGATGTTCAGATGAGAATCTTCATATTCCACATAATTGATCTTCACAGAAAAGGTTCGTGAATTGGAGTAATTTTTGTGAATATATTTTAAAGAGCAATTATCAATGTCGTCTTTATTACCTATTTTTCTTCATAAGCTCAGATTTTTCTGACCTTTGCGCTATAGAAAATGGCAATCACCAGTTTTGCGAGAGTTCCGATGGTTATGATTTCATATTTTTCCCGGTTCACAGTAAGTTTTTAAGTTAGGTAAGTATTCATTCATTGAAAATTCTCGTTCGCAAAAATATCAAACCATTTTCTAGGAATTCCTACCCTTCCCTTGAGGTACATTTTTGAACTAACCTTTCTTTTCCAAGAGACCATACTTTGCCAAAAGACATTTTGAGTCCAAGGAAGGGAAAGAATTTCCACCAACATGACCGTGAGTTGAGAGAATGTGTGAGAGAGAGAGAGAAATATCTTCGGCCCTAATACACCTAGATGTGCTCGAGTATGAACGAGAGCCATTTCTTTGACCTTATATTAGCTTCATTTGATTTGACGAGCAGGTTAAAGGCAAAGGTTGTCTTAGCCGCTAAGGCAGTAGCCCTTGAGGAGGAGAAACGTGTGGAAGGGCCTCATGCTTTCCTCTTCCCCTCAGCCCTAAAGTATAGAAGCCAAGGGACGGCAACCAGAAGTTCTTTTCAATCGGACAGAAAAGCTGTGAGAGGAATTCTTGGGAATACGATATTTCCCAGAAATCTTAACCTTCTGCGGAAGACTGTAAGTAACCCAGGTAAGAGACTTCACTATTTTATTGCTAGGTATTTTGTGCTTAATCTAAACTCCGCAAATGATTTTTAATCTATCTCCCAAAGGGTGTGGAATTTTCAAAGGTAGTGACAGTAAATTTCGTTGACTCGCTGTTTCAGCGTTTGCTTTCGGAAAAATTCACCGATTTCTCTCCTGGTGCTGCAGCTGAATTTTTTTTACATCTGTAGGATATCATTTCCGTTAGATTGAATTTTCTCTGAGTATGCCTATTTAGCATTATATTCATGCTTATTCTATCCAGATCGTACCTCGGTTGCTTAATTTATCTGACGGGTGACCAACTGTATAACCTCACAAAGTTCCGAATGTTCCTCAAGGTTGACTAATTATAGAAAATATGCCTTTTAATGCTTTCAGCTCTGCGCGAAGTCTGGTATAATGTTTCTCATTACCATCATTTTGCTAAAAATCTGCAGGATTTCCATATGGCGCATTCTTATTTCTGTCCTCGCCTTGTAGACTATTCAAGGATTTATGAAAATGTGGTATGTAATTTGATATTTTGATCTTTGATTAATTAATATTTTGCGCTAAGGTTAGCTGAATGTCCGGTACTGCTATAAGATTCGGTTATCAGTTTTTCATCAACTGATTGATTGGTGATTCGTCGTTCATGTAAGTTCACAGCGATTCATTCACAGCGGCTTCACAAGTTTTGACCTCCAATAGATCTTTTTTAATTTGTGTTAGAGTACGACAATTTTTATCTTTGAAAGAGATTTGAGATTTCAATTTTCTCGGAACTTTCATGTAAGTTATTTTATCTCGTAGTACTAAACTTTGCTGAATCTTATTTAATAATGATCTGGTCTAATTTATCCGATTTCTCCCAGAGCTCGCTTTTGGAGGTCTTATGTCGAATCGAAAGTTTCCATTTCTTTTTGTTGCTTAACTTATTCTTAATGATGGGCACGTTGATTTAAGACTTCATTTCAAATTTCATTCACCTTATCACTGCCGGTTTCGTGCGAACAAATCCTCATAGTAAAGTTGAAAGGACATTAAACTGACTACAATAAAGTAAGCATTTTAGAAAGGATCTCTTCCTCTGTGTTGAGGGTGATGGGAGCTCCTGTTAAGTAAGATTTAATTTGTTGATTTCGAACGCATCCCGTGAGAAATTTCGAAATTGAGTAAAGCTGTAATGAATGTCGATTTTTATGGAACCAAAGCTTAAGACAAAATATTCTGTTCTCCTACTCCACTCTCTCCCTAACCGCATTTTTGGTGTGTGTTTATCGTTCGCATGTCCTTTGGCCGACTACTGAAACGCCTTCTCGAAACTGTTGGGGATATGATTTATCTCGTTTCGAAAGATTTACATAAACTTAATTTACAATTTAAGGTTAACATTTGTATTGTCTGTGGTATTATCTTGTAATTATTGAAAATATTTTCAATTAAAATTTTAAGTTTATACATTTAAGTTAACCTGGAAACGACATTTCCGTAACCGCTAATGTGATTTTTATTTGTTAAATATTCATTAAATTATTTTTAGGTGTTAATCAGCAATTCTGATATGCGATGCAAATTTTATTTCTTATACATTCCCATCACTGATCGGGTCGCATCTTAGTATTCAGATTCATCTTAGTATTCAGATTCAGATAACACTGATGTGTTAAATTTAAATTTTGTTCAGAAATTCTTGTAAATCTGGGACAATGAGTTATCTCCTTTATCGTAGAATACTCTACCATTTTCAATGCGTAATTTTTTTACCGCGAGTATTAATTGATATACAATATACTCTTACTTGCTTTTCAGTAGTCGTCATTTTAGAATGTCATAGATGCAATTTTTTTAAAACAATTCTCTTCGTAATAAATATTTCCTTAAGCCAATTATTTTTAAGTTGTTCAACTGACTTAATCCCATTTTAAAATTTCACTTTCCTTAAGATGAAAGGATCCCTTTTGGTCCTAAAGTTCACATTCTTGCCGTTTTCTCTATCCTCATCATATCTACAGTTTCCGCGCCGTATTTGCAGCTTGTAGTACCTTGTTAGTATGCGTTTTTACTTATAGAGAAAACTCTATGGTCGCTGACGGAAATAGTCTGAGTGATTTTTTTTTAGAGTTCCTGTATATTATTGCAAAAACTTCATAATTTGTTTTCTTTGCAAAAATATCTCTCGATTACAGAAAATTGGTTCAAATCTCTATATTTTGAGATTCAATCGGATACCGATGTGACAAGGTGTGACTTGATGGGAGGCACCGTATCAAAGAAGAGAATTGGCAATTCCAACAATTTATTTTAACCAACCTGTTTTGCTTCCCCATACTACATGGCCTGAAAAGTCCCGAGCCTAACATAGAGATGTCGCCACTAGTAACTTTTTCTGCACATTTCACTTGAGAACCAACCTTAAGATGGAACTGTTTTTAATTTCATGACAATTCGTGTATTAGTTCCCGAATGGCAGCTGATTGTTTTCACGAAGTTTAGGCATTTCGCGAACGATGGAAAAAGACGAGTTTCGATTAAACATTGTTTCTTGATGGGAAAAAACACTGTCCAAACCAAAACTTGGTTAGATAAATGTTACCCAACATCCTCGCCTTCGGAAGCGACAGTGAAACAGTGGTTCGCGGACTTTAAACGTGATCGTATCAGCACCAAAGACTAGTAAGTTTCTTAGGGTGAAACTGGTCAGTGCAAAGGCTCCTCTGGGGACATAAATGTGATTGCTAATTGTATTTTTTGTCTGAGTTTTTAGTAGTAATATTCCTGAATATCTTAAATGGCCTCTTTGTTTCATACAGATTTTCTGAAAATTGCACTATGTATAGTACTGGTAATTAAGCAAAGTTTGATATCTAATTAGCAGTTTTAATGTTCATTTATCTGAATATTATTCATAATTTATTATACGATATACTATTTTGTATGATATTGTGTTATAGAAAGAAGAGGCAGTGAAATTAAACAGAAAACTGTATCAATTCTGTAATCAGTGGTCTTTGATCATTTTGCTTAGCTCTTGATTGCTTCTATGCTACACACATTCATCTTTCTCTTCTATTTATTCCTTCTTTAAGGAAACTACACAAAGTGCCTTGAGACTTATTTCATCAAATCCTAATGTGGAATCTTTCTATCTTTTTATAGGAAAATTAAGTCTTTGGCTGTGAATGATCTCTCTAATTTTCCCTCTGCTGAAGATTAGTATGAAGTCTAGAGCATCACAGGAGGAAAGCACAACAAGATTTTTAGATCCTGTAAAATATTGCATTATTTGTCCAATTTGCTGAAATCTGAGCCATAATTATAGAACGTTCTAATTTTGCATCAAATTTAACTGATGAGCTGATACTTGAAGAACTGCAGATGGGAGAAACACTGTGGAGATAGTCCAAGAGAAAGAGGAATCTGGTAAAAAGGGATAAGGCAAGATCTTTTTATAATACTAAAATTATTCATAGTTACTCTTAACCTCTCAGAATGGTGTTTCGAATGTTGCGATGTCTTCATGTTGAATGCAATCAACATTATTGTAAGTAACTTAATTTTCCACATCAGACAATTTTCTTTGAAATGTTAAATGCTGTATTTCAAAGCAATTAAAAACTGAACGTCCATGAAATAAAGTTCATTTTTAAATATGGTAACTGGGTACTGAACTTTAGTGAGATGGAGTTATTTGCTTTGAAATACTGGATTAAAAATTTCAATAATAAAAAGATTGTCCAATGTGGAAAGTTAAAATTTCTTATGATTATTTTATGGAAGTTCAGTACCCAATTACCATATTTACAAATGGATAGAGTCATTATATATTGCAATTATACAGAATTATAGGAAAATGATAAGACTGCTGCAATTTAAAGATTTTTTTCTTGCTTTTTATACTAGCAAACACTTGGGACTTGTCACCTACTCCCACATTTCTCTATCTTTTGTCCCAGGGCTAATCTTCTCATCTTACTAGTCTGTTTTCTAGAGATATTACGAGAGCAATTGTCAATTGGATATTTTTGATGGCTCCAACATGAGAGCTCTGCATCTCATTGTGCAAATTCTGAGTAAAACTGAAACCATCACCCCCAAGATCCCATTTTCAGATGGCACACACTATAGGTCACTAAGTTGTTACATTTTTGTATAATTGTTTGAAGAATAGTCTTATAATAATCTTTTGAATTTAAAAAAATCTCACTTGATTGACGGGTATTGTGGGTTGAATTTTATTACTATGAAATCTAACCCAAAAATATTGCTAGTTTCATTGAAATTTTCATATAAATATATTACCAGCCATTTTTATTTCTAATATCTGTAAAAAGTATGAATTTGTTCTAATGGCACATTGAAATCTTAATTTTATTTAAATCTTGGCAATGTAGTGATTAAAATGTAACATCACAATACTAATAAAGAATTTAGAAGTTACTTCCAGTGAAATTATCAGTTTTTGTAATTTCAGGAGCGTATATAGGAAGAGACCTTTGTGATAAACTTGTTAATACTAAGTTAACTAATATAAAACATTTGGCATAATGTTTTAATTTATCATGCATCAAAATACTATTCTATTACTATTCAAGGTTCTAAGTATGTGCTATGTCATGCAGGGTACTGAATTTTTATGTGAATCTGAAACCTTTAATGTTTAGCAAAAGATTTATGAAGTGATTGCAGCATTGTTATTTATTTGAGGGGAACACAGGAGATTTATTTAAGATCTTTAGTATAAAATGCAATGCACAGATATTTGCTTTGTGAATATGACCTTAATCATATATGGAAGTATTGATGTAAGACACTTAAAATTTTAAGTAAGACTTGCCTTTAACAACTTTGTTTTGGGTTACAGGAGAGGAGAAATTGGAATTAAGACACTGATGAATGAAAGAAAAGTGCTGTTGAAGCTATTATATTATTTTGTTTTGAATTATATTAAATGTACCCATGACATTATAAATTTAAGATTTTAATTGAACTGTGAATGAAATCATATTGACGGTCATTATAGTGTAAATTCAATTTAAGGCGATAAAAGAGAGGTTACAAGTTGCTTCTGATATTTACAGGGCACTCAATGCTTTCATTTGAAAAGATTGTTTGCATTTACAAGTCTTTGTGAAGTAAATGAAATTTTAAATTATGGAAATTTTTCTCAACATATTTATTTTTCAGGTGGAATTTAATTTAGGTGTGCTTATCCTAATCTGGCCACCAGCCTTATGCAATAGCCTCGTGTTAGTTGTCTTTGTAAGTAAAATGATTTATTTAAAGTAACAGATTTTGATAATATTAACAATTTAGTAAAAAGGCTTTTTTACCAAAAAGTTTCAAATTTAATTTGAAGATTTACAAAGTTTGTATTGGAAACTGTAAATGCGATGTGTTATATTTTTTGCAATAATGGTTAAAAATGTATAAAAACTTTATTTTATTGAATTAATTTTCATGGTATGATTGTTTAGTTTAATTGCTTATGACTGAATTTTTGTTTAAGTTATAGTTATTCATGTTTGTGATTTTTTTTTTCAGTAATGATGTCAAATATTGACAATGAAATGCAATTGGTTGTTTTGGATATCATTGAGTAAATTTTCCTGGTTATTCAGTGCATGCTATTATTTAATTAATTATAAATTCTGCAGAATATTTGAGTGCTCTTTGTTTTTTTAAGGGTTCTGCAATGCAAGATTTATGTAAATGGAATTAATTTTCTGAAGTTTCATGTGATTTTTTTGTTGTGCTATGTGAAAATATGAAATTTATTGCTTTTTTTGTTCCAGGCAGGAAGCATTAGAAGGGAAGAGGAAGCAAAGTGCTGTGGAAGAAGCTGAAAATTGTTTTTTATTGATTTTGAGATTAATGTAAAAAAATGAGGAATTAATAAAATTTAAATTGAAAATAAAAAATGTATTATTGTATTATAAGGAGCAGTTGAATTTACACAAATTGCTAATAACAATAAATTGATAATTGCTAATAACAATTTGTGCAGGTACAACTGCTCCATGGAAAAGGAGTGGTCATAAGGTCTCCAAGATCGTCTTGGAGATCCTGACTTCAAATTTTTCCGAGTTTATTGAGCTGAAAAACGAAATTTAGGGTTAGTTTACATTTGAGAAAAGTTTGTTTACATTCTGGACTTAAGATATTTTTTCAATATTTACAATTTGGAATTTTCAAAACTGGTTTTCCTTATAGTACTAACCTTGGAGATGTTCAGAGAATTGTTACAATGAGGAAATAATTATAAATGTTAGAAAGCCAAATATCAAACATACAATCATGTCATCACAAAGAATTTCACAGCAGACATAGTAAATCTTCTGGCAATATAACAATGCAACTCTTGTAAAATGACTCTAAATAAATATTGATAAGCAAATATTCTAAAGTATTGCCAATTCCTCCTGAAGGACATCAAATAACTGCTTCAGGATGAGGCATCTAGCTGTTTTCTGGATCATGGATTAAAACTTCTAATTCACAACTGCTCCTGTGCAGAGAAAATGATAAAAATTTTCAGACAAGCTCAGATAATTCACATCAACATTATAAAATTTTCAACCATTATTTAATTTGAGGTCAAAAGATTCAGTATTCATTTCCTAGATCATCAAAAAGTATAATGCAAACTCTAAATACAATAAAAAAATTTTAGAACTCCATAAATCAAGGCTGTTACAAAAGACTTCTAACCAAGCTGGATACATAGACATCATGAATATAGGAAGTGTTAGGGGAGAAGAATGAAGTGGAGGGAAGTAAATAAAGAATGATCATCTTATTCGTGATTAGCGCATAAAATTAAGTAAGATTAAGTGATTATCCTTCCATTTAACTATTAATGTTAAATAAGTTTCTTTGTAAGTAAATAAGAGTCAAATCTGTTACAAAGAATAAGTAAAGCAATAATTTATTCTAATTCATGGTAGCAATAAGTTTTTGCTAATTGTAAATAACAATCTTTACAAGTTCCTAAAAGAGATTTTAGAGCAAATAAACAAGTTTCTACAGTTATTAAGCAAGAGGTTAGGTAAATCAGAAAAGTTTAGACTTCAAATTAAGAACAACAAAAATTCTCCTTTCTTGTTTTATCATAAAAACATTATTTTCAGAGGAAATATTAAAAATATGAGAAAAAAGCACAGTGTATCAATCTAAGTTTCTCAAAAGAACAATATCCTATAAATAAATATTTTCTCCTATCAAAAATCTCCAAACTGATCACTTAAACAGAAAAAACAGCACCTATTATTAGGAATAAATTTTATTCATGGCATTATGAACAAAACAGAATTTTAGAACAACTCTTTAACCTTGACGGATTTTAACATAAATTGAATTCTACTTTACTATTATGTGGTTTTAATTTGATTATTTCCTTTAACTCAACGATAAATTTCACTGAGATTATTTAAACACCAATGGTCATATAAAGTCACCATAAGACTGATTCACTTTGGTTTAATCCAGATAAATGTTAATTTTTCCTCACTAAATTAATGTATCAGCATAACAAGAACAAGAAAATTTAGGAACAAAATCTACATGCTACAATGAGTGAGAAATAGATACTTTGTTTTCTACTTAAAAAGAAACATTAGAATAAAGGACAATGTTAGCCAATGTATATGAAACTACCATAAGAATTAACCCTTAGTTGGAGAATAATCATAAAAAATTAAATTAATTTCTTAATATGGAAGTTCTTATTAAAACTATACTTACTTTCCATAGCAAAAGAGGGAAAAATCAAACTAGTACATATTTCATTGAATGAAATATTTTTCAATAATCAAGGTATTCAAGGGTAACTTTTTACTGAAACATATACTTTCTTAATTCATGATTAATGAAAAGAAATAACAATTGTTTTGACAGAGAAATTATATTTACTGTCTTAAAAATAATAAAGTTAACATAGCTTTATCTGTAAACCGTTAAACATAACCGAGAGCAGCATCTCTCATTTAATACTATTGTATGAATGACTTGTGATGTAATAAAATGAATATCTGCAGTTCTAAAGGAACTTATGAATCCAGAGCAACCCAATTCACCCCCTTTCTGCTTCAATTTAAAATTATAGTCTTATTTCATCTAAATTTCCCCTTATGCAAATCACTGACATATACCAAAATGTAAGTCATATGCTTTGATTCAATACAGTTTTCCTTTCTTCATATAAGATAAAAAAGCACTAAAAAACAGGAAGATATCACTTACAACAGCAGTAGAACCATTTCCTATTGAGCCTGCAAATATATTGCCATCATCTTCATCAACCACAACTCACATGATATCCACAAAAATGCCACTCCTAAAAAGCAATTGGTGATGATTTAACTTTCATTACTTTGAAAAATAAAACATACTTCTTACACATAGCTTAGGCGCTGAAAATATGATTTTAAGATTATATTAGCAAATATTTAAACAAATTCTTAAGTTTTCAGACAGATGAGACTTAATATGCCTCATCATGTCTGATACACACAGTAGTTTTACAAAATAAAATTCAACTTTTCAATTGAAGGCCCTCGTTTCTGAAGATAAATGAAGGCATATATCACAGGTAAATACTACAGTGAAGTATTTATTTTGCATATGGCGAAATAAAAAATTGAGTGTAACTAGAAATTCATGAAAACTATATGAAAATAATATAAGAATTATATATATCTGCCCCATTACCTCATTTTATACAAATATGAATATATAGAAATTGAGGTTGTGGGGCAGAATTAAATTTATTCTGTTTGAAAAAAATATCCTATGCATAAAATGATTACATCTTTAAGAAATATATTTTTCCGAGGGTGAATCTAAGAACCATTTAAATTAGATTGATGTTGGAACTTATTTTCAATAATTATCATCATGGGGTTGAAATTTAGCAGTCATATTATGTAGAAATTTATTGGTGATACGAAATGAAAAGTATATAATGACAATTGTATATGAAAAGAAATTTTATAAAAAGGACTCTCTATTACTCCAATGACCAGAAAATAGATTACTTCAGACTAATAATTGATTACTTCTCTATTTGCAGACCTACTTCATCGTTCCAAAACGAATATATGACTCTTTCAAATAATTTATATAGGACATACAATGGACCGAATAAGATTATATTTACAGCAAGCAATGACATTTTAGATCTTAAGAGCATCATTTACTGGCAGAAAATTTCGGCAATTCTGCAGTGTTTTGTACTCAGAAACGAACATATAATTGTGAAATAACTTACCGAAAAATTAGTAAAGATTTCACTTGTCTAACCTTTCACCGCAACCTGTTCCCGGCTAATTTTGGAAATGTTGCCGAAATAGCAAAGCAGCAATATTCGTAACATCTAGATTGCAAGGTGGGAAACTTGAAGTATCTTTTTTCTACTTTGCTATCCACCGTTGAAATTCATGAGTTATGTGACTTCATTCTCCTCTTGTTCTCTTTTTGAAAACAAATTAAATAAAATTAATCATTATCATACACTAGTATACTCCCCCGTTAAGAATTACGGAACTAAATTTAACATATTTTTAAATATCTTTTCATGTACACATCTGGTCTTTCGGTACCAAAATGCTTGTTTTAAGTCTTTCATAATTTAACTTACTTTCGCTAAGTACTTGATAAATTTTAAACAAAATTACTAATCAAGAAAATAAATGAGATATTAATACTACTTATTATTTTACATTAACGTTGGAAAACTTGGACTTCTCAATTTGCGGCTAAAAAATTAGTAAAGAAAAATACGATCATCTTTCCACATTTGCTTCCATTCCAATACAAAATTCCTCGAGCTTTTCTCTGGGATCATATAATGAGCTCTCCATCACCGATGGCGTTTGAATAACATATCATGAAACATGATGGAACTTAATTTAGTTTGAATTGTAAATCTATAATATTAAGTTCATAACTTACTGAAAATTTTATAAATATCCATCAATTTTATACACATCCAATAATAATCATGATATATTTGATACTGGAAACGTAAAAGGTTTACCTAAATATAACTGCATAAATTTATATCGAACACTGCAATAAATGAGAATCACCTGAACCTATACCACAAAAAGATTTCTGTACATCTAATTGGCTTATGTTCGATAAACATCCTCAAAAATCCAAATACCCCAATTCTCTCCCAGTGCTGAAGATATCAATTCTGATTCCTACATGGTATTAAATTTGTCCCCACAATGTTTAAATTGTAATCGCATATGATGATTACAACACATATTGCATGTGTGATAAAGAAAGGATATAATGAAGAGTTGCTGTAAGTCACTTTTTAAATAGCCTGTTTCCTTGGTATTAACCTTTACCTATTGATACTGGCTTGATGAAAATTCTGAGGTTATTGTTCAGGATCAGGTCCTTTCCTTAGTTTGTTTATTTCAGACATTTTCAATCCTTTTCCTATTTTCTACTATAATGGGTATGAAAATCATATTGGGTCATTTATTCTCAATTGCAACAACTTTTATTTCTTTAATAAAGCAATTTATTCATTTTCTCTTTACCTATTTGATATTTTCTTTTTAATTAATGTATTGTACTGCTTGATTATTAATTTTATAATAAAATATATAGTATTTGATGGCATATAATAAAACCTTTTTCTAAAGTTATGGCTCAAAAGAAAACTAACACATATTATATGCAAAGGTTCAACCTCCACAATACTGAATATTACTTTTACTCCAATTATTAACTATTATCTCTTTTTACTCCATTATAGTTGCTCATATATAACATTTATTATGTAGCTGAAGTGAGTTGTAGCTGTGATTTATCATTACTAATCTCATAGCTATGATGGGATATGAATATCGTTTTACTTGCCCCTGCAATATGAGCAAGATATTCAATAAACTTGATCACAACTGATGAGAAATTTGTGTGTTCTCCTTACAGTGCTTTTGCACCTTCTTGTGTGCACCCAACTCAAATAAATGTGTTTCTGATATGTCATAAAAATGGTGTTGTTTTAAAGAGTATGTCATTTCTTACATCACCTCTATAATGTAACTTTACCTTAACTCATTAGAATTTCTTAATCTTCCGCATAAAGTACAAATTTAAATTAAATTATAATTTACATTCAGATATTTTTGATGTAGCTTTGAGGGCTGCAGCCAGAAGTTGTCTATAGGAGTGGGTCAGGAAAGGAGAGAACAAAATTTGGTCAACTATATAGGGAAGGGAAAAATTAGCCCAAAATGTAATAAAATGGACACAGAGTCATGATTGTATAATCCAAATTTATTAGTATTTGATGATTAAATAATTAATTTTAAATAATTCAAGATGTTGATATTTTTTCTAATTTTAAATATGGAAGTCTAAGATAATTGAATTTATTCTGATTGAAAGGGCTGAGCCTCTCTCATTTCTTAATCTTCCTTTGTCATGCAGAAGATATGAATTTCAAATACTCCTCTTCTTGGCTATGTCCCTATTTACTTTTCATTTCTTTATACATAGGATTTTGATTTCCTTTTCATTAAATTATGGTATCATTATTAACAATTTCTTGTTAATAAAATAAATAAATACAGCATTATTATAAGGCTATAAAAACTAAAATTCATAATTGGCAGTGATAAAGTGGCCATAAAAATAGTACTTAATTATATAAAAAATCTCGTAGACCTTTTTCCTCTGAAAATTTCTCCACTTCTGCAAACAATGCAGAACGAATCTCATTCAGTTTCTTCTTCGAAGACTTGATGAAATAATTACAAATTTGTAACACCTGGTTGTATCATGTTAAGAAATTATATAAAATTAGTTCCTTATTGAATACAATTTTTATACACAAATTGTATCAGCCAATTTAATACTAGCAATCCACTTCTAAATGCAATAGAGTAAAAACTGCTATTTAAATAGTTTAAAGTGGAAAATTTCATTTCCAGTCATTGAAGTTTGATTGAAAGTAGAGGGTTTACCAAACTTTAAGAAATGCACTGTCCCGATGACATGAAGTCTTGATTCTGGATGTAAAACGTACGTAATAAAGTACACAAACAGTAAATGAAAAATATGCACTAATGCAGCATCTCACGTTATGGATTTGCATTTGTGAGAAAACTTCTTTGCTTCCCCTAAACTGCTGCAAAAGTTACAACTTTCAGCAAGAAAAGAAATCTGCCGTAGATAATAAATTCTGATTCAGTGGCGCTTTCTCACCATTACGGTGAAGAGGCTTCAGTGGGAATGTTGATAGGAGGGAGAAAATATGATCTGACTTTCGTATGTAGTAGTGCCAGCTCTTGGTCGTCCCTTTCAAGGTTTCGGATAATCTGCGCAAATTGAACAATACCTGGAAAATGGACGGTAAGCGTAGGTGAAAGAGTCCACATAATAACTGAAGAGTCTGCATCTTTCTCGAAGAGTAATTTAGCGACTTTGGAGCATCATTACATTGCTATTATTATGACTATTACCTTCTCGACCCTCAGCGAACCCATATTTTTGTATAACGTCCATTTCTATTTGTGTTATAATTGGAAACACAAATTGCATCATCTTGAGCATGTCATTACCGGCATTTTCTTTAGCTTCCTCCACTTTTGGGGAATTTTCCGGGGAATTGATAGCCTCTAGAATTTCGTTCAAAGCGGCTGAAATAATGATTGCCATGTTAAATAAAAACAAAAACAATATAATTAGTAGATAAGCATGAAGCATAATTACCTTTAGCGCGATCTCCTGTGAACTCTGATAGCGACATATCGGAATTTTTAGAGTATTACTGTGAATTTTTTAACCCTAACACGTTTGAAACAAAATTCTATGCATACGCGATTTCGTTATTGCTTTATGCGTCACACCTTAGTTCTAGCCCGCGGTTTCAAGTTCGTGGGAACCCCATAGTCGCTAGAAAAAAGATTACAATTAATCATAAGATAAAAAATAAAAAGTTATATTTTCAGAATAATCGTCTTGCATCCTTCTTCATTTCTGGACATATCAAACAAATTCCTATTTCTATTTAGTTTGTCACTCTTACCGCAAGTAGCAGATCTGTGATCAACCACTTCAATTAATTACTCCGTACTCATATCTCAAGATCAGAGTTCAGCAGCGAGCGAGTATTGGTGTTTGGCTTTCGACGACGATTATAACTGTCAAGAATAGGTCTAGCATTTTAGCTGTCTAGCAGGTTGGTGCCAACCAGTAGCGTACGCAAAGGTTTTAAATGGTAAATATCCACCCGAGACTTCGAAAAGAACTAAAATTATGATTACCGCAATTCAGAAATCTTATTTATGCGTTTTTCGATGCATGAAAATAAGAGAAAGCTATAATTTATCATATTCGTACCCAAAATACTTCTGAATCAATAAAGATTTTAAAGTTAATTTACTTAATTTAATTTTGTGAATAATTGTAATTGACTGAATGTACTGAAGATATGTATATGATGCGTTACCTCAACACTTTATTACATTGCGCTTTTTGTGTTTAGCTCCATAGATCATTTTCATTATAAGTACCTAGAAATTTCAACAATATCCCCCTGAAATACTTTTGTATACACAGCAGCTGCCAACACGAAGTTTCAACCATAGAAGAACGAGGAGGAGAATGACTCCTCCTCCTTCCATGTTTCAACTATCTTCTTCTCTGCACTTCCGTTCATTACATAGGAGCACTGTGAGCACATATGGGTACCAATAACAATAAACTCACAACCTAATTTCTTGTGTTCTTGCCATAACTTTAGAGCTGTATATCAGTGGCAGCTAAATCTAACATTGCTTAAGTGAAATTGCTGATTATCCTTTACTGCAAATAATGTTAAGTGCAAAAGAAGTAAATGAAGAAAACACTGATTGACTAATTGCATTAGTCTGATAACGGAATGCATGTATAAACTTATTTTGATAATATTTATTAGTAAAACACTACATTCATAAGGTGCACTCAAGAAGTATTCAGTAGAGAAGGCTGTAACAAATCAAATAGTCTTGAAGTTTTAGTCAGCTGAATTCAGTTTGAATACCAAAGGCACACCTAAAACTTGAATCAGGGTAATTACTATTTGGCCAGAAGGGTATCAAACTTCAATCTATAAGAAAATCAAAATATCTTCCTACACAAAAGCACCACATTAAAATAATTAAAAAGCATTTATTAGTTTCAATTTTGCCCCATAATATTATTGAGGTATTATAAAGGTACCTATACATGAATTTTCATATGACATGGAAAACATGATTTAGCTCTTGCTGAATACTTAAGATGTATTGACAACCACTGGTACTCAGAGGGTTTTTCTTTATGAAATATTTTATAAAGATTAAAGTAAATAGCTCCAGAATTTAATATGAGATTGTATAACATCTTTCTTCAGTTATAAACGTTGCCCAGCTTTACTCTGGACAAATTTATGCATATAAAGCAAAATCTGATTAAGATGCTTCCTCTTCATACAAGGTTTTCTCCTAGTCCTCGTCCCTTCCATGGGAAACATGGTAAAATACCACTTGAGGTGCTCTGCTTTCCACTTGAGATACAGATTTTTCCTGTTCCCAGTTGCACTGCAACCCACTTTAGCCAATCATTTCCTCATTTGATACATCATTTTTTCACATCATCAGTGTTGTCCTCTGATGCTTTGCCTTATCTCTAGAATAGTGAATTTCTTCTTTGGAATGATTAATTTTGTAAGAATAAATTTATGATATTACAAAGCAGAACAAAGTCCATCTCATTGTTGGAGCTGATACAAACTCTGAGATAGAATGAGATCGTAATTAAAGATTATCGTTTAAAAAATATTCCTTTTTAAAAAACACATTCTTGAATTTTTAGAAATTTTCACTTCCAATATCTTGGTTGGAGGACCAGATAAAAATATGAAAATTGCACACATTAACGATCTTTATCAAACAAAACTTCAGTATAAAGTTCAACTTTGAGATTCAATTGGAACATAGTAAAAAAAATTGTCAATTTGAGCATGAAATATGATAATTTTGCTTTTGCGACTACTGGCTTGTAAATGTAGGCATGGTAATTTTATTATTTTAATACATCTAATCAAATGTAAACTCTATGGTAATGCAGGATTTTATATAAACTAAAGGTTGCACTGTTGTAATAGTATATATAATGATTATTTAAAGGTAAAATTTCAAATTACCAAATCAACAGGATTTAAAATGTTTAGGATTGTCTCATTGAATTTTAAGACTACTTATCACTGAATATAATCTATGGCCTCGGCCGAGATGTGGTGGAAATACATAACTGAAAGTAAACATCTGCATTCAGTATCACTGAATAAAAAAATATAAATAAATGCAACAATTATTTCTCATCTTCAACCAGCCTAGTTTTTTAAATGTTCATTCAAAATCTGTGAAATTTCTTCGCAAAATGTAAGCGTTATGTTAAAAGTTCACCCAGTCACAGTGGTGAATTCTAGGGGAGTCAGCTTCTTCAAGATAATTTTAATTGGCATCCAATTTTTGAACGAGATCCTTGGTCCTGGTGGGTGATAAAATATAACATGCACATCTTTGATTTGATGCTCAATAATATAGACTTCCACAATTCACCATTGTCCATCATAAATACAAGCCACTAAGTCTTTACTTCACAGTGTTAATGGTACAACTTTTTCAGTTTCATAAGGTGATATCAGGTGATGTTGATGTGAACTGACACTTAAGTAGTATTGTTGCAGTATAAATCAAAGAAAAGATTGAGTGCCATGAATCTCATGACCAGTGTTAAATCTCTCCTGTCGTGGCCAATTACAAATTTATGATTTTTTGAGTTTCAATAACTTGTATTTGATGTAAATGTGTAATATTCATACCTTGATTAACAAAGCTCTTGGTGGGATATTGGGATGGCTTATAAGAAACAACAATGAAGTATAGTCAGCAAAATACAATATATATATGTGCTCTTCAATGTTTTACATAATTTTAAGCGTAGTTGATTCACACTCTCATACATTTTATACAGAATTAAAATTTTTTGACGAAGAAAGAAATTTTATTATAACTACAGGTATGGGTAACTCAGTAGCTTTGAACCTCTGTCAAGGAGATAAAAATTAGGCAATACCTCAGTCATTCTTCCATGCACCATACTTTAACCTATACAAAATTTTTGGCTAATTAACCCTCCTAGCTGGGAGCACCTAGATTCCATAGAATCATTGGTAAGAAAGGGAATATATAAGGATGTTTGGGTCTTAAATTTGGCACATCCTAAAAATTTTGGGCAAAAAGGTTTTAAAAACTTTTAAAGAGAAATATTTATCAATAATTATTTCATAATATTTGGCCAGAGCTCCTTGAATTATCAAATATGGTTCTTTGGTTAACATATTTTTATAATTTTAGAAGGCTGCATTATAATTGATTATAAAATTATTCACTTTTTGCTTAAAAATTTCTCTTAAAAATCATACATGGAAACTGTAAGGTATTTGAGAAAATTGATGGAACAATGTGTAATCAATGATTAGCAGATGTGATTTGGTTTTATAAAAATAGATTAACTGTTTTTGATTACAGTATATCAATAATACAGAGCTGATGGATTGATCATTGCTTTAAAACAGAATACGAATCTTAAAAATCACCTAATATAAAACATAAATAGGATTTTTTCATATGATAATGTTGAGTTAAATAAATAAAAATTTTAATCTATTAAAATCCAAATCAAAGTTATTGAATATTAGAGCTATTAAAAATTAGATATCAATGAAAATTATAGAATTAAATGAGATAAATCCAAAATTGAGTATTTTTTCCTAAAAATTGAGAATAAATATTTACCAAGTTTTCAAAATCATCCTAAATTGTCATATACAATCATAATTGACTTCAAAGTAAATACCTTTTGTATTTAAAGCTACTTATATTTAAATTTACTGAATTACCTGAATATTTGATAAGATGATACTAAGTTACTATAGTGACAAAAGGTAATCATAATGTAAGATACTGCATCTTGAATGTAGAGCATATAAATTTTGAAAAGGCAATATCAAAGAATTAAATCATAACAATTTTAAAGCTATAATTAAGACAAAATTAACATGCATAGGGCATGCAGACATTTTCACTCAACTATTTCATTATTTAAGAAAAAGTTCTTTTTAAAAAATTATGGAAATTGTTTGAAAGCATTTTAAATATTATGATGACAACCAGAAATCACTTTTCATGAGTTATATGAGAGATTACTTTTCAATAATTAACTATTACAGGTATATGGAAGATCAAGAATGATTGAAATTGGCAGTTACACTTTTGAAATCATCTGAGTCCTCTGCAAATTTCTCTCTGTTTGTATAACACAAAATACTGAAAATGCAAGAGCATTTAGCCTCACTCGAACATAGTCTCTTTTATTAAAATTTAAGTACATTTATTTGAAGTCAGCCTTTAGGTTTGATTTGATTGCAAAGATTTCAGCCAAATATATAAATTATGGCAATTATGATAGGTAACCTGAAAAGCAGAATGACAATTAAGTGATTTCTGGTTATCAGATATGCCTGAATATTGGATTGAGTTCATGCCTGCATACACCTATGCTATTGGTAGTGCATCAGCCATGTCATTGAGATACCCATGTAACCTTTCATCCAGTTTGAAGTGTTGCTACATAAAACTCTGTAACAGTTTTCAAGGTGTATACAAAAACTTTTATTAGCAGAAATATGAATCTAGAATTTGTTTTGATCCCACTTCCACTCCCTTACCATTCCTTAAGTCGATGCCTGAAATCTTAGAAACCATTTTACTTTCATTCATACAATATTTTATCATCATTCACCAGATATAAATCACAGTCTTTGATCAGTCATTCACATTCCATTCAAGAGGGTTCATGAATAAATCTTTTTACTACCTCACCCCATTTTAGGAATCTTACTTTGAGGACATTCCAAAGCATACTGATATGCTCTTGGAGCCATTTAAAATTATAAATACATAAATACATATGTATAAGATTAAATGTGCACATGAAGTACTGATTAACATGTCGGATTACCAATTTAACTTCATAGCTTTACCATGTTTATAATATTAATTTCAGTTCATCAATTTCAACCTGATAGGGATTTTTTGCTGACATTACTTACATCACTTTTTCATCATACCTCACTTGATCATCCTTGTTTAAATTTATTTACTTTAAATAGCCAGCATCACCAGGCATCAACTGCTTCCTGCTAACAGGACGTGGAGGTTGGGATAGAGCGCAGTTTATTTAAATCCATTTATTTCTGTTGGATGCGCTCAGTCTCCTCCCCCACATAAGGTTATATCATACAATAGTTCCTTGAAGATGCTGTGCCTCAGCAGACATGCCACTGTTGCCTCCTCCCATTCCACTACCAATACTTCCCAAGTTACCCATACTTCCTGCTCCTGTCATACACATCCCCTCCTCTGGTGGTGTCACCTCCAGTCCAATGCTACCATTAAGGGCTATCTTTATTCCTCCACTCGTAGCACTTGTCCCAGATGTTGTTGGAGCACTTGCATCAATACCAATGTCGTCATAACTGTCCTTTTGTTTTGCAGCAGCTGCTGCAGCTGCAGCTGCCACTAGGCCTTGCCTCAATGAGTTTGAACGTCGCAATAATATATCGTCCACTCTGAGAGAATTCGATCTGCTTCTGCAAGCACCTGCTACCGTTGGACTGTCTGGCAGGGAAAGGGAATTGGCTTTGGTGGATAGAGGAGGTGGCCGCTGAAAGATTCCAGAGCCTCTTCTTCCTGGTATTCCACTTCCACCTCCTGTACCAATACCCATACTTGCGAGCTGCTGCTGGGTACAAAAGCTGATATTTGACTTTCTTCGACTGTTATGCCTTTCAAATGTCTTTTGTGCTGAGAAAGGACTTGGGCGTATGAGATAACTGTAAAACAATGGCAAATTTTTTACTTTATTTGTTCATCTGATTTTTATATCATAATTTTAGTTTTATAGGTATCATTGAAAACTGTATAAATTTTTGATAAGTTTAATTCATGAGCATTCACTTAATTGGTTACCTTGAAAAATGAAAAGATTATTATATGGAAGCCTGTACTTAGATGGAAAATCAGCTGAGAATTTGTGTTAAATTAATCATTTTATATAGATGAATTTTTATATTCATTTAATTTTTTCTCTCTATCTGAATTTACTTTAATATTGTACTGCGGTGTAGAGAACTTTAATTATATAACAGGTGAGGGTAAGACATGAAAGCAAACATGAATGTGATTTAATTTTGAATTAGCAACACAGGTTTTCTAGCCAAATTTGAATCAAATAAATTTTAAGTAACTTAATATTGTAAGAATCATGCTATTTAGATTGCAAGATGAGATAATCAACCGCACTTAATATCTATTATGGATAAAATTGATTATTGAAAGGAAAATTATACAGTATAACTGATTTTTGTTTTTTTGTCAATACTTACATTATATCACCTTCTTCAAGTTTAAGATCACAGCTGGGATTGATGATAACATATGATAAGTTGCTCCGCTTTTCACTGACATCATCATACTCAACACTTGGCAGTGACAATGACTCCATTCTCGATCGAACAAGATTTGCTATTTCTGCTCTTTCAATCATTTGTGCATGGTTATCTCTTGCTTCATCCAGGAGATTGACAGAATACTGTAAGAAATAAATTTTGGTTTTAAAGCAAAGTAACAGATGAGCAAACCATTTTTAGAGGACATAATAACACTGTTTTGCATAAAAGCATCTTTTAGAAGAATTAAATGACCTTAAATGGTCAGAGAATTGTCATCTCCAAGTCTCTGAGATATGAAGCTTGTGTTCAAATTTTCTGAAGCTGTTAAGTGGTCATTCATGTGTGGATTTAATCTTTGACTTACACTTATATTTATATGAAATGATCTGACATGGGAAATCACTGTCTTTCTCTACATGAATGTCTCAAATTGATTTATGAAAATTGATGCCTTTCTTAGCCATCTAATATGAAAGAGAAGATGAGGATATTATAGAAGTTTATATTCAAGAAGATACAAATATGAAATGAGATGTCATAACAATTGAAGGAATATTAAGAATAAGTGCTTTTAGAAGAAGGAAGCATCATGCTACAAAATTATTTTAGGGATTTTTTACGTACCAAAAAAAATTTACTATGTACCAAAAAATACTATTTTTTCAAAGGATAGAAAGTAAAACATGTTAATTTTTGAAAAAAAAGATGCTAGCAATCTCTGACATATTTTTATAAACAACAATTTTAGATGCAATGCATTAGGCTGGAGTAACTCATCAGAAGACTGAGATGTTTCCGAAATGATAATATCAAAGATATTATTATTCCATAGAACACAATGAAATTTCTACATGCACAAAGCAACATTGTTACTATCTTAACTAAATTCCCATATAATATTTACCTGATGAAGACAGTATTTCCTAAGATTTTTATAATGCTACTTTTCCTAAATTCTGAAGTTGAAATAGGAGATATTTAACATAATTTTATGGAAAAGCTGTATTTTATTTCCATATATATATACAACATGTTATAGTAAATTTATGTGAAACTTCTTTAACCCTTAAGATGCAAGAGTATATTTTTTCGCAACAACCGTGTGCGGGAGGAAAGTTAGAGAAACCGTCCCCTCTCTGGGTGCATTAGACTAGTCGCGGCAGGTAGAAAACCCCCATAATCCAGGTAGACCTTTTTCCAATGCCTGCGGTAAACGGTTATTGTTCAAGACTTTTGGTTGCTTCTCTAACGTAGAAGCAATTGCCAATGATTTAATTGTTCATTAATGATCTTTGATTAAAATAGGTGTCCTATTTCTTTTCGTTGCTGATTGTTGTTTGCTGATTAATTTGATACCAAACAGATAGTAGATACATTGATATTTAAAAATTTGGAAATATGAAAGTACGTATGCGCTTTCAATTTCTGCAAATCTTGGAATTACCCGGAGGCTGGAAATCCCATAGAAAGGGTTTTCCACATTTAGTACAATGAAAAAGATTTTGCGAGCGTGCGTCTCATTCACAGGCAGGGCCATAAAATTGAGGAAGGCCAAGTCCAAGGAAGGAAGAGCAGGTCAAACGTTTAAAAACGTTCTTCCCGCAGTTCTCTTAGGAAAACGTTTTTATACATTGCCAGCAGTTTAAGGGTTAATGGAAATTGATAACTGGATTGATCTTTGTGTGGAAATTATATAAAATAAATGTTGTATGTATTGCCAAATTAATTAGATTTAGAAATGTAGATTACTATCAATAATTGTTTCAGTAATTTTTTGTAAATCATATGTTCTTTCTTCACTGATCCTGAACCCTCTATGACTTCTTTGCATAGTTAGAAGAATATGACAAATAATAATCAATGTAAAATTGTCTATGCAAGAAATGGTAAATAGAAGACAATCAAGAAACCTGTAATGAAAGTCTCTGGAATTAAACCTAAGATACTAATCAAAAAGAGATTCAACTTTTAGGTTTGAATAATGTTTTCATTACTAGCATAATATTATCAACAATTGACTTTCAATTCATAGATAAATAATATTTCTTATTCTACTTATTATTATTTATTACAGTATTTTTTGTGATCATAAAAAGTTACACTAGAAAGTATTAAATCTGAATATATTCAGTTTGTTCTCTTAAAGCATTACTTATAGAAAATCCCTCAAGTAATGTACACTGGAAATGTTGAAAGATTTTTTATTGATTATTTCTGCTGTTGCATGCATACTTAAGTAACTAATCACTAAAATTTGCATTCCTCAATTACAGAATTGATACATAAAGAAAAGGAAAGTAAATAGAATGGTAAGGTGGGAGATTCTGACAGAGTATGAAGTATCTCAACAGTTATAGTATATGATAGTTTATTCAGGGAGTTTGTGAGATTATCATGAGTAAGCCAAGAGTTTAGCGTGATATTGAAAAGGAACCCAACAAGGACTTGGTGGCTACCAGTTTGTAAACCTGAAAAAGAATGGCAAAAGCTATAAATATAAGATGAAGATCTTCTTCATTGAGTACGTGAAAATATATGTATTAATTGAAAGAAAAATAATAATTTTGATACATTTTTACAGCTGCTTTTAGCACAATCATTGCTGCTGATATGTGAATGTATGTATAAATTAGTTGCAATTGTCAAATTCAGGCAATGTGTGAAATGAAAAACCCACTCTGCAGAATGGGTATTTCCATTTTTGCTTGAATGGCTTTTGACTTACTATTTTGTTATAACTTTGGTTGGGTTTGACAAAGTCTGGTTAAGTGGGAAGAAGGATATTATAATTGGAATCGTATCTTAAATAAACTAATGCAAATCATGATTCAACACTACAATATTAATAACCTCATCTAGAATTTCAATCATAGTTCTTGTTTGTTTCAAATGTAATTCAAAATACTTCTCCCTGCCCCACCCCACCAATCCAGACTCAACCAACCCAGCCAAAGTAATTCTAAAATGCTAAGTCAAAAACCATAGTTTAATTAATGCAATCGCTGAAATGAAAGTTCCTTTGTGTACTGCAACAATCCAAATACTCACTCCACAAAGTTGGGTATTTTATTTTGCCTCATTTTCCTGAATAACGTAAGCTAAATAATTTCAGGAGTGCATCCAGAGTTTGTTTTCCAGGGAGTAAGGGTTGGTCATCATTAAGAAGGGATGAGGAAATTTACTGCATATATGTAACCATAGCAATAGAAACAAGTAACTTTTAAATATAGCTAACTCATTTTATGGGCATAACAATTATCATGCTCTGTTACTTTCCATTACTCAAAAAGAGGAAAGAAATTATGTTTATTTGGTAGGTGATCTTGTTGTGAGGGTGGCTGATAAAAAACAATGATGTAGTTGGAATCTAATGCAAATTAATTCTAAAGATTACAATTCGTGTCAGACTTTGGGTCGGAGGTTAACATAGGTTTTGGGAAAGTTTATTTCATCTTTTCATTGGTGTTTCTAAATCAGAATTAAACTAGGAAAAGATGTAGAATATCTCTATCAACTTGGGATAAGGATAGCAGATGAGTTCACACATCAAATCCTACTTACTCAGTAAACTGGTACCTAAAAGTGAATAAAAATTCAGAGTTGTTGTAAGTCTCAATTGGTTGTTTTACTAGTACCATTCTTAGAAGAGAGATAAATAATCCTAAAAGAAAGGCAATCAAATGACCTGATACATTATCTGAGCATCTTATTTCTAATCTATTTCAGTCAAAAATACCACCCTTAGTCCATATACCTTAAAATTTTCCTATCTAAATTGTAAGCAATCTCTTCCACTTAAGATTCATGAATTTCCCCAATAACCCCAAAGCAAGGTTCCCAAATGCCTGCCAAGAGGATATTTGAATACCATCATCTCATTTGAATTCCCATTCAGCACATTCATCAAATGCTGTCTATTAAGATCAACTATCACTTTCTGAAGACCTATTTTCTACATTATCAGTCTTATCACCATCCCAATTCTTATCACAATCCTAACACATCCTTCAGCAGTTCCTCCCTTTTTATTGCCTCTATTTCCTATTCGTATATTTTCCATTTGATTTTTATTCCAAGTGATGGTGATGGTCTGATAATCTGATGTAATTGATTAAATATGTGATTTTGTTTTAGAAGATGACATTTCAAAGGTCAAAAAGCACGAATAATTTCATAGCTGAGTTTGAGGATGAAATAATACTTCTTTTGGGAAAATAATTACAGGAATTTTTGTTTCTTCTCAGAAGTAACTAGAGATATGTAAGGGGTCCAAAATTTTGGAAGAGAACTCATCAGTTTGTGGATTCCTCTGCATACATAAAGAAAACAGCATGTTTAATTATTGTCGATATACTTCTTTTCCCTAAAGTTTCAGCTACTCAAGTTGAATGACATATAGTAATAGGATTCCTTTGTTGAATGGGAAATTAGAAAATTTCCAGATGGAAAACATCAGGGCAGGCCTAAATATTGGCTTTAGCACTTTAGAGAGGAACTAAATATCCTGGGAAAATGTTTATACTTATTGAAAAGGTATATTGAGAATAAGGAGCTTATAAATAATGTTAATATGATTGAGAAGGTCAGCAACTTTTAGAGTTTTCTTTTTATTTTAAATTCTATTGTTTAATTCCTGGAAAGCTCTGGAAAGCAATTAGGAGTAACCATCAGTCTGTATTGCAAATATGTGAGTGAAAATTCTAGTTTTCAATCTTGTTTGTTTTTTATGTCTGAGAAATTTTAAATATGTCTGACCTACTATTAAATTAAAATATGCAAATTTGATTGAAGTGCAAAATCTTACTTTTTAATTCAAGGATTTCAAATAGGGCAAATTATTACATGCAAGTGTAAATTATTTAGCAAGGGTTAAGTAAGAGATCATTGGAAGAGAGATCAAATTGGAATTCTGAAAGTGACATATCTTTAGTAAACAAAGCATGAAGCATTAAGGATACTGAGAATGAAATTCGAAAAACAACCCAACTTAGTGCAAATTTTGTTATGATGATATAGATTTTAGTTAAGCTCACAATAATTTGTAAGATTTTTTTGTCATTTATTCCTCAAGTAATATATTGTGTAGGTGAAAGGAGTAGGAACATATTTGTTAGACAAAAGAGATTCAATCAAAGAAAATGGCTAATACCTATGAGAATTGCCTCATGATTGTTTAACTGGATATTACAATTATTGTTGAAAATTAAATTTGAATTTCATAGCAGAATATCTACTTGTGATGATGTTACGAAGAATCAAGTAATGCAATATATTTGTAATAAATGCATTGTCATCAATAAATATTATTATAATAAAAATAGATTGAATTCTTCATATAAACATAATAAGTGCAAAAAAGATTAATTACAATAAACGAGCAAGTGCAACATGTAACATTGTGCAATCAGATTATAAGATAGTAATATTTTGCAGAGAAAAAGAGAAAAGATGAAAGCATTCAACAGGATTTGACAGATCTTTCATGAAGGAAAGGGAAAGTAATCTTAATATGCAATTAAAAGTATAGTAAATAGCAAAATATTAAAGCTGATTCATAGGAAAAGTATACAATAGTGTATTTGATTAAAATATCAGATCTTCCATGGTTGATCTAATAAAACTTGTTTCCATCAACAAAGAAATTTTTTCTTTTTATACTCATCCATCATTTATTTTACTTACCATTGAACCAAATTGGCCAGAACAACGGAGACAATTTGCACTTTCTGATTTCGATTTGTGAATGACTCCAGAGCTGTCTTTGACTTTTCCTTGGTTAAGCTTGAACAAAAACAAAATAATCAACACAATCCAGAAGCCATGCAGAGTAAAATTGATGACTCAGGGCTATTTCAAATCTATCCCATAGCAAAGGATTAATATCATGCATTGATTTTTTATCATTTCAAACTTACTGTGAAGTTGGAGGCCCTATCAAAATTAATTTTCTATTGATTAATCACTAAAATGCTATATACATGCTGAAAATATTATGGTCAAATTTTATCTAATGTAAGTGAGAAACATTCAAACAATTTAGCTGATAAGATTTGGAAAGAATGATAATATTAGTTTTTCAATGAAAATATCTGATGCTTACATGAGATGAATCACATGCAAGAGTGTCCTGTGTTCGATAAATTCCAATTGGTATTTCACAAGTTGTTGAGCATAGTTTCTGATACAGCCTTCCATAAGTCCTAATCCACATGTCATCTTTTGTAATTTTCATCTGTAAAATACAACCAACCATAAGAATAATTCATGTAAAATGTTTTCATAATGAGATATAATAATAATTTGATATAAGGATTAGTCCTATCAATTTCTATGCTATCTTAATACATAACTACATTTATAATTATTATAACTCTTAGGAAAGTCAATTATCAGAATTTTTTACACTTATTCAGCTGATCAGAGAGGACTACATGTAACAACTTTCTATTAGTTGAAATCTGAATTTGAATACAAAACTCAAGTCTTTCATATACAGTGAAATTTCTTTTGGTTTTTGACTTTAAGAGGAACCTGTTAGAAACCAGAAACCTATCTTATCTGAAAAATATTGCAGTACTAATGGATTCCATTAAAGACAGTACTAGAAGATAGCTAATGATTTGAGTAACTTTTGTACACAA
Organism: Pachydiplax longipennis; assembly: GCA_036926295.1. Lineage (NCBI taxonomy): Eukaryota > Metazoa > Arthropoda > Insecta > Odonata > Libellulidae > Pachydiplax > Pachydiplax longipennis. The sequence goes on from JAVFKF010000015.1 coordinate 43,957,316, forward strand.
TTTTAGAAGGGTATAAACCTAGAATAGAAAAATCAGATAACTTCAATCTTGGAAACATTTCACATTTTTTGAAATCCTCAAACAAAAAGACTACTACAAAACATTGAAACTCTTATTTTTTGAAAGTTAGCACATGCACTGAGAGCAGAGACAAAAGACAAAGAAAGGAAATACCAGAGGTGCATCATCTCATTCTGCTCAGCTTTCCTATTTGAATCACTAGATGCAAATTCTATCCCCATTTTTCAATTCTGAAAAGGTTTCACTGAGCAAGTAATAACTTATTGGACAAGGAAGAACTAAATGCTCTCCATTGAATGTGAAAGAGGAATGGAAAATACATTAAACTATTGATTGAACCATTACTAGAAATTAAACTCCTAAATAAATTAAATTTTTTCTATGCAAAGATTTCAATAAAGATGCACATTACTGTGGCAGCTAAAACCGAGGTTAACTGTAGACATTATGACCTAATCTATTAAGTACCTTAGGCATTTCATGTCTTTAAATATTTTGAAAGAGAATTATATAAAATAATGATTATTGTCTTACTGAAGTTAAGAATCCTGAACCTGGTGCCTGGTCCACTCCAAGTAAGAGGCGTACAAATGTTATGACATAATCTTTGACAAAGGCCTGATAAAGCAAAGTATCCAGCATGCTTGCACTGAAGACACTTCCTGCAGCAAATGGAAGCCTGAACATGTAGGAGATATGTGATCCTCGCTCTTTTTCTCTCTGAAATCAATCATAAATAATTTAATTGCTCTCTACTGTTGTGTTTAATTTCTAAATTATATTATAACTTAATTGAATAATTTTTACTTACTCTATCATATATATATATATATATATATAAATTTATCATTGCTAAATATAGGTTCTTGATTTCTTTACTCATTCCCATTATTTTAATGTACAGATGACTTGCATTTTACTTCTATCAAGTAATTTTCTGGTTACCTGCATTAATTTTCTTCATTGTTTAAAAACTATGGATTAGGATAAGAGAGAATGATTGTCTATTGTAACAATATTGTGTTGTTTGTGCTTCATTTGAAGTGTGTGAATCTTAAATCCATGACTGATCATTCCTATTAATGAATAATTTTCCCTACTTTTGATCATAAATGTGAGAATAAAAATCTATGAACTATGATCAAGCAGACTTAAAATGTATTTACCATACCTAGCTACAGAAGGGACAAGACATAAAATGATGCTTAATTACCTCATGAAGATTTCCATTCATAGCATTCATATCTGTGTTTATATGAATACTAAGGTAATGATCAGCAAACATAACAAATTACAAATTGTGTATACTTGTAGCACTCTATTTACAAATAATGTTATCAGCAGAAAAAATAATTCTGAAAATCTACTCATATAAGACTAATGCAGAAAATACAGCATTTACCATTTCATAAAAGATACTCAACTTGTATCCAAAATTCTCGAAGATAGAGGTTTCCTATCTCTCATTTCTGTATATATTGTATTTACGTGCACTTGTCATCTTACAACTTTAAAGATTAAAAAACAAAACAAAAGTAGATTTGGTCTGATAGATAATTCAATTATTCTACAATTGATTATATGTAGCCTTTCTTGATAATCAAAGAACAGCTATATCTACAAACAATCTAATATATGTGTATTACTATACATTTTAAAAATGCATTTATCTTGCAAACCTATGAAAAATATATTAAAATTATGTTCTCTATAAAGAATATTCTACGATTGTATTTTACATAACATACCACTAAGCCCATGCTATTTATGCTTAAAAAATCAAGGGGACATAAAAATTAAGCAAGTATACTCCTTTAAAATTAGAATATCTTATGCTTCACATTTTCAGGATATCATCTTTTAAGAGATGTCATAACTCAGTCAGCTTCCCAGTTGTGAACAAAAACAATTTTAACCCATTCTGTCGAAGCTCCTTTAATATAAATCATTATTTTCCTTTACTCATTTAATGATTACTTTTATAGCATGATAAATGGCATTTCCTTGCATTAGCTCTGAAACTAGGTATGTTGTATAAAAGGCTAACATAGCATATCTGTCTCTTGGTCCCATATATCTCTGCTTTGATCACTCATAAATATGAATTCTCAGATTTAAATGTAAAAAATAATGTTCAAATTAGAGATGAATAGGATGTTAATAATATAATATTACTTGATAATAGGTCATTCCTTTTGGATTGAATAGCATATGATTACAGAAATTATTTTTTAAGAAAAATGATATAGCTCCATAAAAGTAGTGCAAAGAAATATTTTCAGGATGTTTTCAATATTGAAAATCTACTGAAAATTTTATAAAAGATCCTGAATCACCAAAAACTATTCATCAATTTTAATAATTACAAGATTTGAAAAATATATGAAAATTAATAATTGCTGGTATAAATGTTAAACCTTCAAAATACTTATGAAAATGGTTTGACTTTACAAATGAAAACAGATGTAATGTAGTAAAAAATTACATATTTCTCCAGAAAGAGTATACCACTAAGGAAAGATTTGCTTAAATCACGATTAGCAAAGGGCTAGCTGATGAGTTATGCACGTCCACAGAACCACTTTTTGATCATATGCTGCATATATATATATGTATATATGCTTTAATAAAGTGATAACATAACTTTTATTTCACTAATCAAAAACTATTTTAACAAAGAAATACATCCCTTTCACTTACAACAACATATACAATAAGTCAATAAATATTCTAATTATATAATTGCTTGTCTGGTAAACTGATAACACAAGGAGTAAATGAAATTATTACAAAAGGATCATTATATCTTCAAGTTTCTTTAAATTGAGTTTCTATTACCTCTGCTTAGGTCAATTAGGTGGATCACTCAAATATTCAATGTCATGAATTATCTATTAAAACAAGAGCCTATTTTTTGATTAGTTTGTTTCAATGTGGATGAAGCCTCATTTAGAAATAGAAATATATTAGGGTAGTATAAAATGAAAAATTATAAAATGTAATTTGTTGTAATGAATTGATAAAAGTTTCTCCTGAGGAATAGATGCAATTAATTTGTTCTTCCAAAAAGTAGCTAAAATTTTTGTTATCAATTCATATTTGAATATAGTATCTGCAGAACAGTATGATTTTCATTTTTATATGTATTTTTTCAAGAAGGGTGAATATTATAATATTAAAAGATAGAGTGTGAATGAAGACTATTAGCTGTCAGAAATATTAATTTGAAAGTGAAATTATAAGAGTAAAAACATCCATCTAATAGGGTATGATATCATTAATGAATTGGTGTTACAGTCTGATTTCATATATGCTATATTTATGCTTTATTAAGTGAATATTCTCTAATCATCTAAAAGTCAAAGAAGTGATTAAGGTTATTACATCCTGTACTAGCCTCTCCATCTCCATATCACTATGGAGATAAAGAAACTATTACACAATGACTTGGTTTTTCTCTTCCATCATTACCACCTATACTTCCTTTGAAATCTACATTACCCATTCCTGATTGCCATCAAGGAGCATCCTTTCTTCCTGAGTCACTTTTTAGCTAAATGTAACATTATGGCATCATAAGCGTCTTTCTTGCCTTGCTCTTGGTCAGGGTCTAGCAACTATATGAGGCCACTTTATGTAAACAAACCTTCAGAAATATCCTCCTAATGTTTAAGATTTTTGCAATTAACAAATATAAACAGGTAAATATAGGTATTTTTTTTTTAGAAAAAAACGAGTTCTTTTAATCTTGCTTCTTCTAGCTTGAGGTAAAGTATATCTAAAGTAACTATTTTTCCAACGTAACCTGTGATTTAACTTTAATTTCACCTCCTAAGTAACAAATTTATTTACAATTGTCAAGCTCTTATCACCTCATCTATTTAGAGACAGAATGATAATTAGGTGTAATAGGCACACTCCAAAGTTCTCAACCAAAAGGGGATTGTAATGCATATTTATACAATACATGAATATGTGTTGTAGTAGTAGAATTATTAAGAATGCTTAGATAGTTAAGGTGATTTTGCACATATAGGCTCCCACTGGGAATCAAGTCCAGGATTTCTTTTATCAAAGTTGAACATGCTACCCACTTAGTTATCCAGGAGCAAACTTAGATGTCTGTCTTGTTCTTAACATGCTCTACATATGGCAATAATTTTCATAGATAATCTTTACCTATAAAATGAAATAAGAGACTTCTTGAATGAACATGTAAAAAGAGAGAGTAAAACACTATTAATGAATATGTTACTCCTAATTCACTATTATTTATTTATGGTGAAATGTAGTAATTGAAAGTTCTAACTAAACTCTTGATCAAGCCAGAGATCATCATCATAATAACTGCCTTAATTATCTTATATGAGGAATGGAAAATTTTTGGCTAATAATAATTTGGATGAATTAATCTTTATTTCCCTCTTCAATGTTTCCATTCTTAAACTATCACAATTTTTAGCCTAATTCTAGAAGTTTTAGAACTATCCAGATATTTTTACTGGAAATGATTCTCTATACTAGATTCTCACCTAGTAAATTTTTTTCCTTATGTTAACTGACATACTTCTCATCTTTCTGTTTTCCTTGTTTCTTTAGTATGATTAGCATTAGCCTACATTTAAGACCAAAATTTAGTGGAATCTCAATCCATATTTCCTGCCAGTAAAGCCTTGTGGAAGAGAATCTGATTTCTAAATTGGTATCCTAAAATTATGAGGTTTATCAGAAGCCTTAAGACTCCATGTTTCTCACAATGTGTTCTACAATTGATCTCTCTAACCTTCTGTTAAACATAAAAATAAATATGATCTTTATTGCACTACCATGTAGCAATAGAGAAAACATACAAAATCGTTTTTTGCTTTCTAGGCAGTAAAAAGCAAGAATAAAAACAAGAAAGACAACTGTTCACTGTACGTACATTGTAAATGATAAATGAAATTTATAAAAGAGATTTTAAATATTTAATACTAGCACAAATGTTAAAGGAAACCATAGAAGTAAAAAACAAACACCATATCATTAATATGGGATAAAATGCTTAAAGTTAAGAGGTGGTTGGCCAATACTGTGGTCCATGTAGTCATGAACCTTGGCCTTATGTATATCATGATAATAAGTTCATAGTGCTAATGGTTATACTGCATTAGCAAGGCTAGAAATCTGGTTCTTCTAGTCATCATTCTATACCTATACCGATAATATCTAAATGTGGTGTATTTATTTGTCTTTTCAAATTCTCTAATTCATTGGAAATTAAACTTCTAATTCCTTGATTTTTAGAATATCCTTTAAAACTTTAAATGTTTTCCTTCAAAAGTATTACTTTATTTAATACTTTGACAAATTAAGAATGCAAATACATGGTTATGCTAAACATTGAAATATTTTACTGAGGAGGAATATATGCTATATTTCCTAAGAAGTAATTCCTCCTTGTATTCTTGGATGCAAAAGTTTCAACTGCGCTTAACTGTGTTGGTAAAAATGAACTAGGCTGGGATGGTCAACCATCGCTGCAACCACCAAAAGGGCTTTTACAGTTCTCCAGGAACTAATACTCTCCACTCTCTATGGTGAAAATCACATGGTATATTTCTTGCTATATTCCAGGTATCTGCTTCATGGAGATCCTTTTCAGTTTGCACAAGTCAAATAATCAACAGCATAGTGTCTGTGATATATGGATCATCATAATTTCATGGGATGAAAATTGGTAAAAGATTAAATAGAAAGATTTAAGGTAAATTGTGATGGCTGATTACTCATCTATGTGAGTTTCTAAATATGAGTTTCCCTTTTCTTTTAGAGCTCAAGTAAAGCATAATATTTTAGAAAAACTCTAATGGAGAAATAAGTATATATATCAAGAATACTGTAATGAGTGTATTTTGTATCAGTATAAAATATTCTTGCTTTTGCACAGAATAACTTTCCAAAAATCAATTGAAGTAACTCCATATAATTTTTTCTTGGTTAAATTTTAATTGCTATGTTGCTAGATATATTTTTAAAAAGGAGGGTTTGAGCTGTGTTGATCAAAGTCATGTATTTCACAGAAAGATGGAAATCTTTCAGGTCAGGCTCTCTCCCGCTAAGCCTAAGGAAAAATGTAAGTACAAAAGCTAGCAATGATCAGAAGAAGTAAGGAAAAGATAACCTGTCTACCTTCCAATTAATTATATTCAATAAAAATATCCCTGAATTTTGTTAAAAGAAAAATGTCTTCACAGCATGACTCTCTATAAAGTTATACTGACAACCAGCCAATTTATGGAGATTCTCCTAAATTGTATGAGCATGACTAGAAACTTCTGGTGAAGAGCAGTTGGGCCATGAATTATTTTCATGACACACTAAATCCTTGATCTGTCACCACCTCCCTGTCACAACATTTTGATGAAATGAGCAAGTAAAAGAGAATTTAATCTTGAGTATTTTGTCTTATCTACATGAGTTAGATGTTGGAAGAGACTTTTTTCTCTCAACCTTGCCTTAAAGAGATATATCTTTTTATCTTGCCAAAATAGCTTCCTGCTAGGAAGATCACATTACAGATAACTTCATACCTTGATCAAAGAAAATTATGATTTGTAGTTAATGCTGTTTAAACAATAGCTTTCATATAATTCTGGAAGAATTATGTTCACAATTGATTCAGATAATTCATTGATTTTTAATAAATGATTTTAAGATTAAAATGAACTTTTTGAAAGCAATAACATTGAAAAAATAATAGAATCGAAAGCTATTCCTTCATCAAAAATTTTGAAACTGTAGTAACTATGTTCTGATATAAAGGAAAGGAAATGTTGGTCTTTCCTGTTAATCCTCCTGTCTTAAGTATAAAATTTAACTACAGATAGCTTACTTCCGAATCACCAAGGCTAATTCTTTAAATGGTAAATAACCATGCAAAATTTTGGCCATGCAGCTCAATTCTCTGCCTAGCAAATATTTTTTTCATAAGTAATGAATGATATGATCTCTTGATGTAATTTAATGAAAAACTGCCCTGTTGATCATGCATGATTAAAGTAAACAGTGTTGTATCCATAAGGATAAAGGAATTTCCAAAGATTCTTCTCAAAGATATTCCCAATTGCTTCTCAAACAACATTACTATATCATAATTAAACATCCAGTTAATTGTTCTCAATCTGATTATTTGGATTTATGGAATTTTTGCTCTCAGAGATGTGATTGGAAAAGATTTACTTAGATAATTTGAATTGAAAGTGGTTTCTAAAATGATAGCATTTAGATTAAGGAAAAATGAACAAATTAGTCAAATTTTCTTTGAAGTTCACTAACCATTCTTAAAGTTCTTTAAGACAGTTTTAAAAGTTATTTCTATTTTTACTGCTGGTTCTTCTTTAATTATTCAATTGAAATCTTAAGCAGCAAATTTAATTGTTTTACTGAATAATGCAAAAATTTTTGTTTGTAACATTTCAGAAAGAAAAATAATTATGTTGAGTAATTATTAGAGGTCGTTTAATGCTGAAATTAAAAGAGTATTTAAGAATATATCCTGGAAACAAAATAGGTTTATTTCATTCAAAATTATTTCCATTATTCAAATTCATGAAACCAAGCACTTATTGAAAAATAAATGCTGATAACTTTATTTAAACCTGAGTGCTCAAAATGGTTGCTATCATATGTTGAATCAGTGATGGTGCCAGTGAATGCTAAGTATTAATAAATAACAATGTGCATTAAGCTATAGGATCATTTCCAAAGGTCAAAAATTCATAATTTTACTAGATGAATGGCTTTTCCTAGGTGACTTTTAAATTGTGTAAAATCTGGTTGCTCAATGCATTGAGGGATTGCATTTCAGTACTTCTGAAGCAAACAAGAAAACTAGAAGTTAAAGAAAAATTACACATGCTGCTTCTGTAAAAAGCATTTGGTGAATCATAAAAATAGTACTCCAAACAATGGGAAGGAAAACCATGATTTACCATAAATGATCTACTTACGAGTTTGGGGGAAAATCAATGGTAATCTCAGTAAGAATTGGACTTGAGAAAACATCTACAAAATTATTTGCAAAACACTTTTTGATGATTTTAGATTGAATTCCTCAAATTATGGACGATTTATTTGAAGAAATCTTGCACCTATTATCAGTTGCAAAATTTAAAAATTTTAGGAACAAGTTCTTAATCTACTCAAACCTATGCAATACACAACTGTGCACTGCAATCTTAGGTGCATAGACATATCTCTTATTGTTTTACTTTAAAAATTTATTTGTAAAGGTAAAGATGATATAAGAATGAAGTATTTCATTATTCTAAATTGAAATTACATTTCATTGCAAGGAGCTAATTATAACACTAGTACCTGTACCATTCTACAACTAGTGTATCTGATAGTATTTGGAACTGGTTTAGTGGTCTCAGGAAATTATCTGAACAAATTATGAAAACTGATATGAACTGACTGAATATTCCAATCACTGCCTATTATTATTAATATTGAGATCCAAGAGGTTTTTAGGCCCCCTCTCTAATGGAGATTGAAATTTTTCGTCTTAATGTATGAATTCTTACAGTAAAAAAATTGTCCAATATTTTAAACTGTAGTAAAATCATAAAAGTAAGATATAATGATGGTGGCTATAGAGGTTTAGATTCTGTGAATATAATTAACAACTCTTTTGAGATTAAGGCCTCTCCTGTATTCTTACACTCAAAGAAAGAAGAAAATTTAATCTAGTATCTATTCATCACTGCACCTAGGTTTCTTCAGATTGATCTTATCTCAACATTTATGAATGTATTATTTGTAAGCTTTATTACTTATTGTATTTCTATCTGAAATAGCCAATTCTTACGAGATAATTTAGTTGGGAAAATAAAGAAACACTATCTGGAGATATAAGAATATCTGCTATCTATCATGGCAACTATATTCTATGAATATTTACTCAAATTTAAAGAGACATGTAATTTAATAAATAACTTCAAATCACCCTAGACATTCAATAAGAAACCAATAGCTGAACCACCATTTTACCGTATAAAACTTGTATTATGTGAATTATAGAGAAATATTTTTCTAATTACAGTCATAAATATAAAACCTCCATCATTCTGCAACAAAAAAGAGCAATTAAATTGAATTATCCTATTGTTTTTGATAATATGGATGATTATAACATTTATAATCTAAATTATCTTTCTATTGCTCATTATTCAGTCTCTACCATACTTCTTACTTGTGCAATAGTAAAATTCTCGATTTTATTCTGGCTTTATGATTTATTTCAAGATTATCAACCAGTAACATGCCTATTTGATAGTGTAAAAATTTCATCCAATACTATTTTGAATAGGATATTTATTAGCATGATTATGTTTTAAAGCATTTGCTTCCTACTAAATATACTAATTTGTGACTGAGTCTTATGAATTGGATACTTCTCTAGGTATGGGTTTCCTTGAGTCCTTAGAGCATATTTTAACTTTTAGTTTTAAAGTTTAAAGAGGATGGAGTGAATTCTGAAGTAAAATATTTTTTCATCGGGAATGTTCAAATAAAATTAAGAAGGAGATAAAATCTGGGACTTTGGAATAATCAATACATCTAACTAATTACTTGTAGCCAGCTATCCAAATACTGTAAACTTGATTCTACTTGAATATATAATAGAATAATTCTATAGCATACAAGTTATCTCTCCAATTTTATCAATGGTCCTACTTGTTAGGTCAGTGGATAGATAATTTGATGTAAATCACTAATTTTCATGCATCTAAAGATGTTTAAAAGCAGCTTCTGCAGACTCATACTCCCTTGAGTATTTTGACTTATTATAGCATAAAGGAATTCTTTTGCAACGTTAATTTAACTATTTTATCTATTCAGCTGAAAACTGATCAATGATATTCAGATTTTAATCTTTTACTAAATAGAACAATTCCAAACCCTATCACTTCTTTTACACTACTTGTACTACAGTATAGCTGTTCAAAAATCTTTTATACTATTTCCAAAAATGATAAGGATTAACAAATGAAAAAAACTAATTAATTATCTTACATGTCATATTTTGAATGGACTTTATCCAAGCATTAATTAGATGTTAATTTTCATTGGTTTAAAAATGAAAAGGCCTCTCACTATGTTTTTCTAGAGTAATAATAATTCCTGTGTTCAGACAAACCAACCATTGTATTACCATTCTGGGTAAGATGAATATTGCCTAATAAGTTAAAATTTTTCTTTGTACAGAATTAGCTTTAAGCATTTTGAATTAAATAACTTTTTACTTTACTTAAAGTTCTCTTTTTGAACTATTACAGCTCTGTTGAGTTTACAACTATTCTCATGCTGCACTTATTTCCATTTTCATCTTGAATCAATTACATTGAGACCCGCATAAGATGCTCGTGCATTTTATGTCTACATAATATATTGAGGTACAATAGCAATAATTTTGAATTATAAATTTAATCATAAAAACTGCAATACACTTAAGGGTTGTAAAATTATTTATGGATAATTTCTCATTTCCTACAGAATATGTTATGCAAATATGTAATTTATGCTAAAATTGAATTCAACTGTAAGTTCTTTGAATTTTATATTACTTAGTTATTGAGATCAATATCTTCAGATTACTGCGCAATCTCTTTCAGAGGTTTATTACTTAATTGTTTTATTCTTTTCATCTTAAAAATCCCTCAAAATGCTGTTCTATCAAGTACTGTATTTATCAAAACAAAATGAATTATCAGTCTTTGGAATGTAGAGGTAGGAACATAAAAGTTAACTACTTCAAAGTTTGAAGAATCTAATAAAAGCGACTGATATTCTACTCTAAAGCAGAGAGAAGTAAGAATAAAAGAATCACTTGTAAAATATAAATAGAGGTTAAGAATATTTAAACAAAGCAATCAAAGTATGCTTGATTTTTCGATTGATTATGGATTGATTACACAAAGTTTGGCTGAAAAACTTGTGTGTAATGGTCACAAAAATGACTATAGAAATGTATGTGATAACTATGTGCTTTGGAATACCTAATACTGATTAGATCATAATTTGTGAAAACAAAGATTCATAGGGAATAAGGTAGTGAAAGTGAAATTCATAAAAAATAGATACTTTGGATCTAGGATGTGCATAATTTGATTTTATGATGACATTCATAATGTTGCTAGAAGGCTATTTATATTTTGTAATACAGTTATTAGAAATTTATTGTAGATGATGAAATGACTCATTAAAATATGATGGTTAACAAAATTATTAACTATGAATTGAGGTTCCAAAAATATCCTCTCATCAAAGAACATTTTCTATATCACTGTAAATAATCATCTATTGCCCTAGTTACATTCCTTCATTTCAAAGTACTTTAGCCCTCAAAAAGGACAAGGCAGTAATTTTTATTTATTTAATCATTAGGAACTGTCATTATAGGATTGATTTACATTTATTTTTATGACAAGACAAAAATATGGAAATTTAATTCTACTTTATGATCAGTTAACTGCAATTGAAAACTTTAGAGCTCAATTTGCAAAACATATTTCAGATATATTGTGCAAAAATATCTTCTTAGAGGCGTCCAATAACTATTAAAATTCGACATATGCACTAATTCAGTATAAAAATAGATATTAATATGCACACTTGAATAACTATACAAAATCACCATAATTTCATGTAACACAATACAACTTCAAAACTATGTGTTGGCAAAAACTGGTGCTTCAATTACTTATGAGAACACATTGATGAACAAATAAATGGGATCAGTTGAATTTCTTCCTGATAAAATGATGTGGATCAAAGAAATGTGAAAAATTTCAAATCATTTGTAAAATTTCAGTATAACTCTAACAATGAAAATATTAACTATAAGAGTTAATTGTAACTTTCCCCCCCAAGTTAACACAGGTATCTTTCAACAAAATAAATTTTAATTTAAGTATATATAGGATATTTTGTATAATAAATGAGTAAGCATATAAAATGGTAGATTTATAACTATGAATTATATAAGTGCTTTCCTCAGTAAAGATAGATGATAGCTATTAGTTGCTGAGAGCAGTAAGGGATCATGGTTGTGGTAGTAACTGAAAGTAACTGCTTATATTAGACCTGTTATTAGTCAGTAGAAAAGGAAAAATTTTAAAGAGATTTTATTCTGGAAGATGGAAAGATGAAGCTGATTTTCAATAGCTATTTGAAGCAGAGGTAACAGCCACTTTCTACGAAGAATTGTAAGTAATGTCAAATCAAGGGGGTTACCAGCACAAGCACCCTGTCACCACCATCATCTGCACTGAGGAGCTGGGGAGAATTTCCCAGTACCTTTTCCATTTTGGAGAGATGGAGAGCATATTTATCATGGGCACGAAACTGCATGAACCTCATATTGGTAGATTGGGTGAGTTCCGTGATGCTTTTAATGCTGGGGAAGAACCTGAAAAAAGAGTGTAGTGAACTTGTGAGAAATATGGTAGTGGCTTAGAGGTGCTGTTTCCTAATAAATATTGTGATGAAATTACAATTTTCAAAATAAAAATGTTTGGTAGATGAAGGAAATGAAAATGGGCTTATGTTATTATTAAAATAATACTGGGTGGGTACCTTTATTATAAACTTGATAAATAGCATCTAATGTGATGATTTTTAATATCTAAGTATAATGATTTTTTCTTATGTCTAGTTTCATAGCTTACTTGAACATGGTTTGCACTGCAACAATAGTATTGCAGTCAGCAAGGGTATCTTCTTCAGCAGAATTTGATAGCTCTTTATTCACAACAACCACATTCTCAGCCAAAGTGATGCCGGCACGAAGGAGATCATCCAAACTAAGAAAAGAAGCAAATTTTTTCTGTGTTATTATGAAAGGTCTCACTATCACTGATAATTACATAATTTACCTACTAAGTGAATAAAAAAACATATGAATTGTTTGGCCTGATATTAAATGAAATATAGAAAAATCTTAGGCTATAGTTGAGAAACGAGATGATCTTAGCTTTCCTCAAATGTAAAAATGCCTATATTATCTCTAGAAAGTAACTTAGGAGGCTTTTTTAATAAAAAAATCAAGAGTAACTTAGTTAAATTATTGGAAGTTATCACAATTTCATGATATGTAATATTTCATATTTAACCTTAAATTTGCCCCCAAAGTTTACCCAGATTCATGAACGAAATGGGGGATCAGATTCAATGCAAGGCTACTTAAGAAACATTTAATCTAAGAAAAGAGGACATAAAAAATTGGAGGCATTTGGTCTTTGGGTGTTGCATAGAACTAAAAATGTAAGTTTGGTTGATTGATAAACAGAAGAAGGAAGTTCTGGAAAGAGCAGGAGAAGAAAACGTTTAGATTTATAAAATAAAGAGGAGGGGAAGGGAGGAATGAGTCAAATACTGAGAGGTAATGGAATGTTAAAGAAAAAGATTGAAAGTATGGCAAAAGTTAGTGCAGAAGATTCCTGGTGGGGACTCACATGTAAAATGAATAACTACTACTAGGACCAAGGACCAAAGACCAAAGAAAGTGAATGATACGAAGGAAGGGATAAGTTACTGAGAAAGAAAAGAAAATTTTAGAGTGCATGACCTATAGAAGATATGGTTCATGTAATGAGGTAAATAAGTACAAAAATATTGATATTAAGCTGGCTATAGTATGATGATTTTTGTGAACATTAACATTCATAATTTATTATATAAATTTACAGGCCCCCTTAACTTACCAATCAATGGATCCAAGCATCCAATACACCAGGGGAAAATATGATATTGCATCTAAGAACGCAATATCAGGTCTTCGCTCGAGCAAAAGAATTATTGGATTCAGAGATGTTTTGGAGCGAAAATGTGCTCTTAGGGGTATGATGAAATTATAGATTCCACTTGAAGCATAGTCAGCAGCCAGGATGATAGTTTTATTTTGCCAGTTGTATTCCTTGGCATTTCGGTATGAGCAATGCTCACACACCTGTTGGTCAAAGAAAATGTTTTGTGTTGGAAATTAGAAAATTTAACTTATAAAAAAAATACCTGCCTATCTTTTTTAAATTGTTGTCTGAGGGAGAAAGGTGGAGTGTATTTTAAAAATCTATTTTGACAATTCAGATTCCATAAATGAATAATAAAGAAATAATTCATTGAACTCCTTCTCAGGCTGCCAGATAGGCATACTAGCAGCACATTCAACTTTGGTGAAAGCAGTCCCAGGTTCTATTCCTGGTGGGAGCTCATATGCAAAATGATCTCAGATGACGAAGCACTTTTAACAATACTACTGTTCTGAATATATATGTTTTTGATTTCATTAAAGATCTCTGATTTTTAGCTATAGGGATATATAACAGTAACTGATAGAGCTACAATTCAATGATCCATGGGATTTAAAAGCTACAAATATGAAGTCAATCCTGTATGAGATATTTTATATATGAAAAAACTATAAATATGGATTAAAACATGTTTATGATACTATCAATGGAATATTGATTGTAATATTGAATTACAAAAATATTATCAAACTGTGCATGGCAATATCTTTTTAAGGGTATAATTCTACGTTTAATCTTGAAACACATCCTTTAAAAATGTTCTCATGATAAAGTAGTATTTTTAGTGTTTCTTAAATTTTTCCAGGAACCAAAAATAGTTTTCTTTAGTTTTACCATGGTTTTATTTTAATAAAATAAAAAGATTGATTGATATATAAGCATTAAAATGCCCTGCTATTAATTTAAAAGTCATGTAGAAATTTGATATTAACATGTCCTTATAAACTGTAGACATGAAAAAATTATAACTCTTTTTCTCATGAGAAAAATTCTTGATTTATGTTGAGTTTTCTTGCTCAATTGTATAAGGATTTGATCGAATTAAATCTCTGCTTTTCAAATATCATATTAATTGGTGAAGGGAGCACCTTATTTTGGTATCTGTGTAATAAGTATCACTTTTCTTACTTAAATTACTTTTAAAGCATCCAATGGCATAGTAGGCATAAAAATACTCACCTGTGCAAGCTGAAGGCAACATAGAGGTTTCTTCTCTTTCAGTAAGTAACATAAGGTTGGACTAACTCCTATGTAAGGGGAGACTGGTGGGAATCCTTTAACAATGCTGGAATTTGCATATAATATATCATATTAGTGGTGTACTTTCCATGTTCACGTTATTATTGGTTATCTAATAGAAACTAACATAATCTTTGCATGCTTATTATTATTCAAGTTATCATCATAAAAGCAAATAAGACTAAGACATACATACACTCTACAAGTTGCTGCTCCTGATCATAAGAAGAAAGCATTAGAGAAATCTTCCTTGAGCAGAAACAATTGATGAGTTCAAAATAGGATTTATCTATCTTATAAGAAAATACTACTATGAACAGCATATCTACCAGCATTTACATTAGATCTAAGTCATTTGATAGTTGTAAATAGACATATCTACTTGTGCAGGAGTATTGGGGAGCTGCAATCACTTTTTTCATCGAAAAGAATTTCTTAGTAGATTAGCCTTTTTGCAATTTGCAACAAAAGATGCGTACCCTCCCAATTTCACGCAGAAAACGTCTATGGAAAATGAAAACTGTTTCTAATTCACAGCAGCTAACTACAGAAAGCATATATTAGTATGTATAGAGAGTCTCAGACTTCCCCAATATGCGGCAAAATCACTTTCACCGCACTCACCCATAGCAGTCGCTGTGCCACACGGGCCAGAGGGAAGGGTCGTCACCAAAGTCGTCTGAAATGTTCAAACTGTTGAAGGAGGGGACGGGAAGGAGAGGAAAGAATGTGGAAGGAGGAAGAGGAGGTAGTTAGAGCAGTCACAATAACCGTCTCACTATCTTTCTCACTCTGTCTGTCCCAGGATCTGATCTACACCTCGATGGTTATGAGATGTGGCAGAATCGATGACATTTATTTGGAGCAAACTGTTGAGGGCCTCATGTTACATACATTTTCTATTTGAAAATAGAATTTACTATAGGTGTCAAATATTTTATAATTTAACAATCAGTCATGTTTACAAATCTTAATGAAATATTTTGGATGATGAATATGATTTTGGAAAATGGAGGATGTATCATGATATCAAAAATTTAATGTTTTCAAAGGAACTTTGGTAATTATCCTGCTTTCTGTCTAGAAATCTATTACTTTTGTGTAATATTAAAGATCGATTTATTGGCAATGAACTTGATGATAATTTGAAGTGAACGTAAAGAGAGTTGAATATTCCTTTCCCATAAATCTATGATCTTCTGTATAAAATGAACGAAGAAGAGATATAATTATCTAATGAATCTAAACTCATTTTATTTAAGGAGAGGGTTATTTATCCAGAATTAAAGGAAAAAAACTTGAGATAAAACTTCTAAAACCCTACCATCAGTTATTAAGTATTTTCTGCAATTGGAGGTATTCCCTTAAATATTTTTACCATAAAATTATGCCGCACATAAAATATGTACATGGTATTATAAATGAAAATCAAGTGCTATGCAATTGTTTGGTTATTTAGGGAACAATTTCGGTTTAAAATTCTGATTAACCAAATCACAGGTGATTCACTGATATATTTATTTCTTACATTCAAATCATTCTATATTTTCTCAAATATTTTGTAATCATTATATATGACCTACATCAGATTCAATAAAAACAGCATATAACAATTTTCTAGAAATCAATGCCAGTGAGGAAACATTTCTTTTAAATCCTCATGGGCAATTGGGAATTTATTGAATTGGTAAAATCCTATGAATGATGAAAAAGAGACTGCATTCCTAGAAAGTGATTCATACTACAACAAATAAATGGAAAACTACATTAACAAGTGAGAGGACAGAATGAAAAATGTACTTAGGGGAGAATAATGCCTACTCAAGTAAGCCACAAAGATACAGATTTTGTGGAAGAATAAAGAGATATGTAACAGGTGTAGTGTACTGACAGAGGGAAAGAGACGTTTATTGCAAGAGAAACAGTGAAAATACAGGTGACGTTGGTCTCTGAATATTCATCATCTCACTGAATTTAAGATCTGTGAATTTTAGTTAATAATCAATTATGACAGAATGTATATCCAAAGACCAAGGCCAAAGAAACAGTAGTTAGAAGTAGTCTAAATGGTTTGAATGCGTGCATATTTATATAATGCTTTTTGCTTTACTGTTATACAATATTGTAAGTATATAACTAAGTTGCAGCGTGAAGTAAAAGTGCTTGGAATGAAAATGCATGCTATGTAAATATGTAACAAAAATTTTACAGTTATTCTTATAGTAAGAATAACTATATATAATGTATAAGCACAGAAGAAGAAGATAATGCATTTACGAAAGTCATATAAGGTTCTATATCATATCTCAACCATCCACTTACACAAGCTTTCATCAAACATACACACAAATTACAGCCACACAATGACAGTTCTGTATAAAACTTCATAATGAACAAAACATGTTATTTTGTCAGTAACATCATGAAAAAAAGAAATTATAAAATGTCTGTTGATGAATCAGAGGTTTGAAAACTTTCCTTTCCTATCTAAAGCAACATCATGATTTAATATAGAGAAAATTGAGTTGTAATCTGATTAGGATAAATTAACACTTAGTAGCTTTCAATATCATAGAGTAAATTTAATTTAGCAAGGGACAGGCCATCTGAATGGTATTTATATTATGAAAATGAACAGTATTAATATATTTTTAACTTCTTTTCTGTCACTCCTTCTGTTAGATTTCCTGGTTATCTATGTTCATCCAACTTGAGAGCATTAGTGAGACATAGGTGGATGTCGGCAGAAATATTCTAAGTAAAATTAAAATACCAAGGATAGCTTTACTGGAAGCTAAATAACAGGTAGTAAGTTTCATTTATTATTATTAATTAAGATTAATTACGAGAAGCTAGAAAATAAATTTCATTCCATTAAATGTTATACATCAAAGCTACAGAAGACTACAATGGTTTGGCTCACATTTCAAATGAAACATCTAACAATGGGTTAAAATGGGTGAGAGTGAAGTACAAAAATGTTCAATTTCTATTCCATTCTGAATTTTCTTCCAGAGGAAAATCTCATCTTATCTCAAACGCATTTTGTCTTTATTTTTTTAATGAATCAACTGAAAAAATTTTAATTTATATCCTCACTAAATTCTCACAATTTATTCAATAAATCTGCAGGGAAAAGGTGGCCATAGGTATTAAGAATGCATGCATTACTTAAGGGTATCATTTTATCTTGGGCTGCAATTTTTGGTAGAACATTCCCTACAGTTATTTATAGTGATTGATAAGGTAAAAGTGCACTACTTTGTATTAAGATATTTATAATGAAAATGATCAATAAATATGACTCTCCATTTTCATCTTAAATTATTATTCATTAGAATTCGAGATAAATTATTTTTTTGTTGAAGCAGAAAGTGTCTTTTATTTTTTGATTTGATATTTGATGCTTAACAGTTGATAAGGGCTTAAAGTTGATAAGCCAAGTTTTTGTTGAGGTCATTGTGCTGGAAATTAAGCTATGGATTAAGGCTGCAATGGTAGAAGAGGTAGTAAAAGGAACCAAAATCCATTCCTAGTCTACACTGACAAGGTCTCCAATGGTTACCTTCCAATCACTCAGTATGATTATATTTCCTTCTCCTTTGACCTATTTTACTAATTCTTAAATATATTCATGCATATTCTCCAAATCTTTATCACTATGGTGTGCAGTGGGCATATAAACATTTATTACTACAGTTTCATTGGGACTTTGTCACTATCCTAAGCATGGCTATCCATTAATTCTATTGCAGGAAACCCTACACTCTCTAAATCCAATGGGAGACTATTTCATCACCAGAATTTATTATTGGAGTTGATGACACAGAAAAAGACAAATGAATAAAAACTGATCTATCAACTATTGGTGGTCACCAGTAACTGTGCATATTCCTCTCTTACTTTCACCGAAAAGACCCCTTGATTCACAATCACTTTGATTTAAATGAAATCCTGAAAGTTTAGCTAAATTAAGTAATGACAAACACCTGTTATTATAAATATAAATGCAACCATAAACAACACCAACAACCATGCAACAGTACATGAGGAAACTGAAGAATAGGAAGAGAAAAGTTTATGTATAGTACAGTGATGATATAGTGGCTAGAGTCACTTACTTTTGGAGGTACATACATATTCATAGAGGCTTAAGTCACCTATGCCAGTGGTTTCTACTCAGATCTGAAGATGTAAATGATGCACACAGAAAGCTGTCAACGAAATTATTTAAAAACAAACTAAGATTCAGTTTTATTCACAAGTCAACTCACTGAAGATAGCAATCTTCGAAACAGAAGTTCATGAATATTTTCCGATGAACTTGAGAACCAAATGGCCATATAAACTGATGAACATCACACTGAGACTGATTGATGAGGTAAACAGAAGCATTAGGCTGAAATGTTGTTTTTGTGAGGAGTGTGAGGATCCAATCACCTCTATACACTCAGATAATGAGGATTGTGTTCTAGTTGTCTTAAATCATGAGTAAGATACGCTGACACTGAATACCAAAATAGCTTGGCTTTTCTGGAACTCAATTGGTAGACAATGAGAAATATTTTCTAGGAGTAAGAAGAATGGATCGGACAAAGAACATGTAAGAAGAAGAGGAATTTCGTGGTTTCCTAAGATGAATGAAAACACACACTCGCCGACGTACACACTCGGTGGATGATCGTTTTAAGAGACATGACATTACTCACGCAATCTTCTCGCTCGGAGATCTCCAAGGAACATCATCTCCCAGTTCATCCTCGCTCTCCTCCCCAGCGTCGTCGTCATCGTCTTTTTGGTCATCCGCAGCGACGCTAAGTGAAGAGCTGGTGAACATGTCAGGCACCGGAAGTATACTCGGACGGCGACTTCCTGCAAAGGGTGTGAGAGGGCAGGACAAAGTAGGAATATATTTTAGAATCCAATTCTGAATCCGAGTGATGAGATTAAAGAAATACTTTTCCACTAAAAGCGAACGTGCTACCAGTTTGGACGACCTAAGAATATCATTTAATGTAATATTTGATTCTAGAAAACATTGATTTTAAAATACTAAAATTTGTCCCTTTATCATTTCATGTATGCATCTACCTTGTCATAAATATATATTAGAAAAAGACCGCTTACCTCTCCTTTGGTTCAGAGCTTCTGGACTCAGTAGATTAGGATTGTCCCCTGGACGCGGCACGTCTAAATGGTTTCCTCTGGAGGCCAATTCAGGGGTCAATGCCGCCGAAGAGGAGTCTCGCAGCCTTTCCCTCGAGTCGCTGAGATTCGGCTCAGTCATCGGCGCAGCTGTAACGACACAATTTTGAAATTACTAGTTGCTGATGGTAAACATTTGAGTTAATTATTGAAGGGAATTATAGAGATTCACGCTGCGGGAGATAAAAATGAAGCAATGGGAAATAAAGTAAACACAAATTAAACAATTTTGTAAATTTGTAAATTTTTATAAGAGGCCTCCCCTTCAACGACCGATGCCATCGTCAGATAACTTCGAATCGAGATTATGCTACAAGTAGAAGGATGAGATTCCTAAGCTCAGTTAACAGGCAGCAAAGTAAATAAAAGGCTCAGATTCTGAATGGATGTGGATGTGGTAGACATCAAAAACGCAATAAAGCTGCAATAATATACATCATAAATCATTATCTTGGTTGAGACTTAAGCATAAGAGTAAGATTTGAAAATTGGTACAATTTTTCAGAAGATTCTCAACACCATGAAATTATTCGCCGGAAACCATAAATCAAACCGAGTGTAAGACTAATCAGAGAAAATATTGTAACTTTGGGCATTTATTATATAATTGGATGATGGACAAATTAATACGACTTTCAAGTGCACAAATTGGTTAACAGCACTTGAAAAATCCCATTGGTGAACAGACTTGTAAAATTTTATGATGGAATTCCACCGACTTTATTCTGTCCAGTCAAAGCACCCATAACGAGTGAAGAAACGGTGGCGTTAGCGAAAAGCCATGCTAAAATTCTTTCGGAAAGCTAAACACGAAAACTAGAAGAGGAAAATACAGATGGGTCGATGATGTATACATCCCATGTGCAGAACAGTGGCCATCATGGAGAATACTCAAGTGTAAAAGTGATAATAGTACGGAAGTATTTTATTTGAATCACAGATGGACTATTTCCAAAGGTTAACGAAAAAATCTCAGATTAAACTTATGTTGTGTTGGCATTAATCTCACTGAGGCAGATGGAGTTTCCAATTGTAGAGGTATCTTGCGACTGGTTCAAGGGCTGCGAGGCGGAGGCTGCCGCTGCGAGGGCCGTCGCCGCTGCCGCTGCTTTTTTCTCGGCGTCGGGAGAAGTGGATCCAGCGCCATTGTGATTCGCCACGATGAAAGCGGAGTTCTCCTCCTTCGTTATGCTCATATAATAGCAAGTGTCTGATTTTCTCATAATATGCCTCGGACCGGGGTTCAATAAAATGGTGTCCTCGTAGAACTCGGGAAGTTGTGCTGGTCGCACGCCTACTAGCGCAACTCCGTATCTGTGAAGATGAAATGGAGAAATTAATGATTCGAGAAGGAATATTGTTTCCGATTTAACGCTGCTTATTTCTAGAGAGAAAGTTCTACACGATAAAATTGAGTTTTGAAATTGAAATTGAAAATTTGAGAAAAAGCTTCAATTACTCTTTTTCTAAAATTTATTTAAAGCACTAAATAGTCAATGATATAATTCATAAATTAATTATTTTATAATTCAATACATCCGTTTGGCTGACGATGTCAACTGCGACTTGTATGTGGGGTAGTCTTCATATTAAGAATATCCTGAAATATCGTGTTAAGGCTCATTATTTGAGAAACACGGTACTTTATCAATGAGTAAGTTCCTGCATGAGGAAATTAGGGGTCATTACTTGATGATATGGTGTGGTGAGATGATATTCGTCAGTAGGTTGTGACCATTGAGGGAAGGATAGTACACAGATATTTCATATTGACGAATTAAATTCTGCAATGATCACTAAATACAATTGCTTTATACTTTGCGTTTCATTATACAGAGTAGAGTGGGCTCTGTAAAAGACAACAAATTATTCAGATCACAGGGAACGGGATTTTCGTGATTCGAATTTCGGATCCGATGTTTTAAAAATACATCAAACTATAAAGTTAATAATGATCATTAGAATAGCTTATTTTTTGAAAAATCCCATTCTTTGTTAATTTACTGGTTACGAAATGAAAATTTCGGAATAAAATAGATGCGGGTTCTAAATTTAGAGTTGATAAAGGTAAAAGATTCTTAGGTAAGCAATACTCTTATGATTACAAATATTCCGATCTGAAAAGTGAGCGAATTCTCATCGTCAGGATAAATCAATAAAAACTGGAAAAATGTTTTGGGATTAGGAAATGGATAGTTAGAAACTACTTTACAATAACGTATGCTTAGTATAACAGTGCTTTAGAAAGAATCTACAATCAAAGAACTTACTTTCTATGAGAGTGGAAGCTGGCGTAGGTGAAACTCTTCCCTTCGTACTCTCCGAAGAAACGGCTATCTCCGAGGACTATGTGGTATATTTCGTTGCCGGAGCACTTTCCGTATAGTCTGTGCCACTCTTCTTGTGAAGTTTGTCCCTCTCTATAGGAAGGAACAAAATTTTCATGCATAAGATTACTCATCCTTTCAAGAAGGCAGGCCCAGATCAACGGCCCTCATAAGAATAGAGTCTCACAATAGAGTCAGAATTGAACTTAATTTAGCAGAGGAGGTAATCGTATTTACTTGCCGCATCTTTTGGTGGCTACAACGGATCTGGAAATAGCGCACATCTCAGAGATTTCGGATTTTTGATATATCCTAAGAAATGCTCGCGATTCAATTACCCTCAAGAAATGGAAAATCCCGACAGTCTAAAATTTCATTTAAAATGGAAGAGGATGTGGAAGATAAGTATCCTATATCATAGCTTTCTTCTCCAAAGAGTCGAATAAAAATAGGCAGAGGGAATATATTATTCATCGACTGACTTGACGCAACGCTTTTATTCAAATTTCCACGGGAAAGCAGTATACGTTTTTATGCAGGAACCATTGTCAATCATCGGGTCCTCAATTACAGGTCTAGCTCAGTTTTATCTCATCTTAGATCAAAATACAAATCTCTCTATAGAAATGCGGGGGAAGAGTAAAAGCAAAATAAATGGGACGAGCCAACCGAATATTCTCTCAGTAGAGTTATGCCATACCAATTTCATACGTCATCATAATTATTTTATTACGAGTTATGTTTGAAAATTTCTGTCTTAAAAAATACAAATGAAAATTGTAGGCAAATTGAGATAATGTTAAGAGGAGAATGAATGATCTTCGTCGCAGCTAACAGAAGAATTTATAATCCGTTCAACTTACAACTTTATTTTAATAATTAGGATATTGTTTTTAATAATTTAATTTATTAAAAACAATATCCTTCTTCATACCTTCCTCATAGTTGTTGGTATCACTATTCCTAATGGAAAAAAGAAAAGCTGGCCAGAGGGAGTACTGTATTGTGGAGAAGTATTAGCATCGATATTACTCCAGAGAACTATATTTACTTATTTTCTAAAATATTTACATCGTTTCATTCAGTTGATTAGTAAGCGAAACACTGTTTTTGGAGAAGATGAATCAATCATTTTAAGAAGAATTTTAAGGGCCGAGAATGCATGCCGTAAATTTAGATTGAGTATAATCAATAGGAGAAGGCTTTACTTTGTGGAACTCTATTGAAATGGATAATTTTATTTTGCAAAGGAAAATAAAAAAATGACTATTACAGTTCCACAAAAGATTACTACACTAAACACGACTGGCTTCGGCCAACTTAGGCCGTCATCAGGTCATGCGAAATGTAGAGATATTTGTGGAGCTGTAATTTTATTTTATTTTAATTGGTAAAATAAAAATATGTATCAATGAGAAGGAAATAATACGAGTAAAATTACGTTAATAGTTATTACTTCAGTTAATAGTTTAATTTTTATACTGTACTTAAGGAAGGTTAAAATTTAATTCAACCGGTCGAAACATAGATGAGAGCAGAGCAAGAGGTCATACATATAATCCAGTTTCTCTAGTGTTCCTTACTGTTTTCATTGAAGGAATTCAATATTCGCAGCAAACATTGCGTGATTTTTTCCTTTTTAGTATGTATCGGCGTTTCTATCTTAGGGGTCTTTTTCTGAATAAGTCAAAATAGCATTTTGTTTCCTTCGAATTTTTTTTCTCCCCTTGTTTCGAGCTAAAGATAGCTCTTCGCATGTTCTTCGTTCTTGTCGAGACTTAAGTGGAATATCAATAAAATATTTACTGAAGGGACACACTTCTCTTCGAATTAATATCAAAATGCGACAAACAACAGAGGTACGAGTTGCGTCTTAGTGGTCATCGACTACTACAGAACTTACTGTCCCCTGGACGTGTGCAGAAGCAGCGTGACCAGCGTAGAAGTGCCAGGGCAAGTGCAGTTGTTCGCCAGCAGCGCGTATTTGAACTCGTCCTCACAAACGACGTGTTCAGCGAATTTGACGTGTAGTTTGTTCTCAGGACGGAAGATCTGGACGTATTGCGGTACTGCCGGCGCGAAATCTTTGACCGCCCAAGAGCGCAGAATGGTGTGCTCGTCCTTTGAGGAGGAAAATGCAGAAATAATGATTTATAATGTCGCCACTTTGATTTGAGAGAGAGGGAGACATGAAAGTTTTCAGAATTATGAGAATTTCTTCACACTCAGTAGCTAAAGAGCAAGGAGATGACGTAATAATCTTGGGGGAAGGTTGGATTTATTAGAGAAATGAAAATTTGGTCACAGTTTATAATGATCATTAAAATATATTCATTGGGTATTAGTGATATCCCTTTACTTCACACATAAAACTCTCGTCCACTAACTTAGAAATATATTCGGAAAATACGTTTAAATGGAATGAGTATATATATATCCCAATTTTTAATTCTTAATTGATTCTTAGCGTGTGTCTTATCGAATTATAAAATGTTTTGAATGAAAGAATAAATAGGGATTGGACTCGTGAGGGAGAAAAGCGTCTTTTAAAAGAATCAGTATCAATGATTCGAATATATTTATACACAGATTTGCATTTCATTGCAATCGAAACTTATATATATTCATCGATTCCTTAATATTCTACTCACCGCGGCTGCTTTGTCCGCGTAACTCCTTGCAGCAAGCACGAAGCAAGCTTCAGCTTCATTCATTCTCGCTCTTGCCAGGTCGCCGTCCTTAAGGCAAGAACCCTGGATGTAGATCACACGCTGGGCCCATATGGGCACCTGAAGGATCATCCTCATCGTTGTATCCAATTCCATTGGCGATAACAGGACCACGTAATAGTCCTGAGGAATACAAATTTTTAAGATACAGATTTATTATCAACGGATAAAGAAGTCATAAAGAAGATACCAGTCTCTAGTTGATTAGCTTTTTGAGACTCGACGAGAGATAATAATGAAGATAAATGGGTTTAATTTGTTTATAAATCATTTATAACATGTTATAGTTAATTATTTTCTCACTTAAGTGAAATATTCATGCACTATATGTTATTTATTTGGAAGAAAACTCAGGACATTAGATTTGTTAACCAAGAAAAACTGTTAAAATATTCGAAGTCTTCCTAAAAGCCTTAAGTCGTGCAATTTACATCTATTCCTGCTAATGAAAAGATGTCGGTGGCTTATACCTGTAGAAGTGGATGTGCGTAAAATTCGTTGAGGAAGTCCATTATGGTGTCTGCATGAAGGGTGGTGCTGCAGACGACAACGTGCTTTTCAGACTGAGCCCTATGCGAAGAGTAGCTGCCTCCAAGTTTCTGGCGTTCCATCCAAGTAAATGCCAGTTGTTCAAACTAGAATTAGAGGGAAAGTTTAATTAGGGGATAGAACATTGACCGATATCAGTTTTTATTTTTGCCACCTGTTACGGTATTTCAACCCTGGTCCTACGAGTAGATCTCCATACACAGCCATGGGCTATCGATTTATTTTGATGGTAATTTTCAAGATTGCAAGATTTTATGTATCACCAACTATCATATTTTTAAGGAATCTGCAAATCTTGCAATCACCTTAGTCAGTGATGCTCAAACTATGGTTGCGGTTGGACTCTGGTGCGCTTGGAATCTGGCCAGGTGCATCATTTATCTCGTCTCCGAAGATATTAGTTACGAAATTTAAACCATCCGTTCATAATTAGCAATTTCATAAACTGTTCAATTACCCATAGTATTCAACCAGTTAATATTTAACTAATATATCCTATTAATAAAATTATTCATAGTTTGATTACGCCCAGTAAAGTTGTCTTAAAAATATGCATAATGTTATTGTGTTATCGAAAAGGTACTTTTTGAAGTATCCAAAGTGTAGAATGACCCCTGCATCATTATTAAAACATTAATCCTAGCAAATGAAAATACTTTCGTAATTCCTGATCCTACATCAGAGTCATTCGAACTCCTGAGAAACGGTTCGGTCACCACTGACATGATTGGAGACTTGTCCGAAATCGAAAAATCTGAATTTATCTTTCAGAAATTGTACAAACTTTTAGATGGATAAAAACTATCAGGCTGATCAAGAAAAAGTAAATAAATTAAAGGGAAAGCAGTTTATCAAGCGGATAAAATATTATATGCGTCAATTTTTCATGGAAATTTTTTGGCATTCTGAAGTTTAATCGCTTATTTCTCACCTTTTAAACTCGTATTTTTATTACAAATTGCCTACAAAGACAGTTTTTCAACTTTAATGAAGTATGAATGAAAAATCTCGTAGCAAATTCTTGCATTCGACTTATTTAAGTCTTGCGAAGTTGAATCCAGAAAACTTAAATCTAAAATTAGAAACAATTTTTAAAAATTCGCTAAAAATAACTTTACTTTCGTGGGTCTCGTTTTGAATTTATATCTTTAAATTCCTATTTATAACCCAACGGACACCAAAAGGAAATAATCACGTTGGCGTCAGAAAGTTGAAAAGAAGCGTCGGTTCCTTAAATTAAGAAAAGAGATTCGCAGGCGCAAAGAAATGAACAGAAACGAGAGATAGCTTCATAAATCCAAGCAGAGGGATGAAATAAAGATATCTTCTAAAATTGGAATGTTATTCAAAGCTAAAAAAGTAAATTATCAGAGCCAATGTGGGGAGACCTTATGAAAAGGAGTGGTAAGAGGATGACTGCGCTCGAAAGAAGGAAAGAATAAACCATTTTCCTCTTCCAAACTCTCCCCCCTTTACACATTCGCAGTTTAGTTGTTGAACGAATCAAAATATTTCACTTGATAATCTTTGAAAATTTATTTGGATGATCGTAATGCTTGTTTTGGCTTCTTATGGGCGGATATGTTTAAAATAACTGTTTCGGTTTCTTTTGCATTTAAGAACCCAAAGAGCATTCCCAAGAAGTGATGTAGTACTCTAATCTCAAAGATATCTAATTGGAATGCTTTACTTTGTTAAATGATTTATAAACACAAGAATGCAATGACAGAAACAAGCTGGGTGGAAAGAAAGAGCAATGTGGAGAGATCAAGGAGGAAAAGAATTTAATGAAGGTTAAGAAGTGAAAAATGAAATTTGTTAGATATGTTTGGACGCACAATGACTAAGTAAGAAATATGGTAGAAGGAAAAATACTCGACAAAAAAGGAAAAGGAGGCCTGGAAGAGTTTTTTCATCTAGATCTATATAAACATCCTGCAAGCCGAGGCGTATGGTAGGAGGTGTAAACACCGAACAATCGAGCTACTTCTTTCGTTTTCCTTATCGTGTATCGTTCGCGGAAAGAACGAGTCCTGGAAACGACTTTTCTTATCTGCAAGTAATTCTCTTATTTTACACTTATTGTCGGATTGGCCGAAGTAGCAGAGAGGTCGCATAATACCAATTACGTCCTCTGCAAACGTACTTTCTCTAAATTAATCAAGAAATCTTAACCTAGCTTCCAGTCTCCTTTCTTTCAAGGATTCCCAACGTGCGTCTAAGAGCATCCTCCTAACGCTTGCCTTTTTGTCGTTGCATTTTTTAACGAAATGTATCGCTTTGCGCTGCACTTTCTCAAGATCATGGGTACCCGTTTTATCCACAAGATCCCTTATACTTGTCGCATTTTCCAGAAGGGGTCTGATCAAGGGGGAAAAAATTCGATATAGAATATGATGATAAAAATATTTAGCGATGAATACATATTTTCAGATGCAGGAAAGGAGTGGTCTATTGAGGAATCCCGTTTACAGAGAAGGAAACAATTCCAAGAGGACGAGAGATGGTAAAGGATAGTGGATGAAAAGAAAAGGCGTCCGGAAACTAGAAAATTTGAAGACGGCCATAAAAGTTTAGCGGCTGACGTAGCGTGTTCAATGGCGGTCAATTCAGAATTCAGGAGCAAGGGCCGCTAGAATAGCAATCCACGGAAAATGACCAAGCGATATTGTTTTTCCTTTTCCTTGACGTAAAAGGAATTCGCTCTCTTCAATACCACGCTCGATTTAAGGCTCTTTTATCGATCCAGAGTATCACGGTCGAATCTCAAGCGCCCCCGAAAAGAAAGCGGTCATTAAAGCGAAAAAATATCCACCATTTGACCCTTTCATTTTGAAAGTCCGGATGGAAATCGGTTTAGCGAAATATCCTCGTCTCACAAAATCCTTTGCCATAATTCTGAACGTCTTTCCGTCATCTTCTTTGACATTGATGTACCTTTTTCTGGAGAGGTGCAGTTAAATACCGCATACTCCGGCAAAAAAGTCTCCTATTCAGGTATACCAAAGAATTATTTCTCCAAAAGACTGATTTATACGTCAAACGTTAAATGTTAGACGTTTCCACTGAGAGGTAAGCAAGTGAAAAGGTCAGCATATAGTATAGCATCGTTCATCTCACAAATAGCAGATCAGGAGAGCTTTTTCCCCCTCGCTACTCATGGAGTTAAATCTGTTTATATTGCTTAGCTATAGAAAATTATATCCCTATAAATAGCATTAACTGTCATCTAGTTATGAAATGAGTCGGAACTCATTTGTACCCCAGTTTCCATGACACTCGCAGCCCATAACAAACATTTCCTACCGAAAACGATGTTCGATGCATCTACTTAAAAAGAGACTACGAGCATGACATAATTTTCATTAAAAAATACAATTTCGAGCGAAAGCATTACGGTACTATATTTGGTTGTCGCCTCATTTGAGTACTGGCCTTAGCTTATATTAAATCTATGAATTCTATGAGTTGATTTATTAGCCGGATAGACCGGCACATTATGTATTTAGGCGGGCAACACTAAATAGGTCCTTGAAAGATATGTTTCTATAGAACTCGAGATTGAATACTCCATTATACTTTTTACAAGAATCAACATATTTCGATGAGAGATGAAATCCGTCATTAATTTTTACCAATTTGATCGCTACAATTTCAATCTACTTTATTTTTCACATACTTATGTAATATTTAGATACATAAGAAATATTCCTTTTTCTTTCTTTTCGGGCTTTGAATTGACGTTTCGATTTGTTGTCTCTGATCCATCTGTTGTCAGATGAAGTTTATAGAGATAAAATTGATATTTTTCGACAAAGTTAATAGAAGAAATACACATCATAATAATACATTTACAGTTCGATTCGACATTAAATTCGATCATGGTATGTGGAAGTATGGAAACTGGATGGATTGGAAATCTAAATAAGTCGAATGAGAGTAGTTCACTACTGTACAAATCACGGTGTTGTACCTGATATCTTATTAGGGAAGAAATATCTTTCTATAGTTTCAGTCATTAAAATCCTTTCTTCTATATTTGTGGTCATCTAACAATCATTGCTTAATATTTTCCAATTTCAGAAATCGGTCATAAAACAATAGTTAATGAATATTCACCGAACGATTGCTGTGTGAACTGAAGAACCATTCCCATATGATTTATTTATACTCTCATTGGTGATTTTTGCATCCTTTAAAATTCACTTCGTGCAGTGCAATATTTCTTTGAAATATAACCCGCATATTACCTTAAGATGGTATAATCACCTACTTAAACTAGCCCATCTCAGTCTTCAGCATTGCCTTCAAAGGCATCAACTCACCTGGGTAGGCAGCACTATAAGCGCAACGCAGATCATAATGACCATGTAGAGTTGAGAGGGCCAAATGTCCGGCACGAAATCACCGTATCCTACGGTTGAGAAGGTCACGACCACGTAGTAGGTGGACTGGAACAGGTTGAGGTGTCGATGGCCAGCTCTTTGAAAATGCTGGATACCACAGACGCTGGAATAGAAATTTCGTACATGACATCGGAACGCATGGCAGCCGTCAAACAAGCATTCGACGGACTCATGACATTCCATCTGCAAGGACACGCAGAAAGGGTCGGAGAGAGTGGAATTTTGGCCGAGGAATCCAATTTGTGGTTCAATGAGGTGCAAGGGAAAGGCCCGATGTCATTTAAGTACGGATTCCGCGTCAAATGCAAATGCCTCGCCTAGAGATTATATAATCCTTGTTGGAGTGTTTGCCGGACCAACCTGTAAGTTTCACGTTTGGCTTGAAAATGAGTTTATCATAGTGATTCAACGGATGATAATCCGTAAGAAATCATCAGAATCATGTTTTGTATTTTGTGTTTACGTTATAATTAACTATTATTAGCTATTAGCTAACTATTTGATATTACTAGAAATTACATACGATTATGAAGAAAGCCATTACCAAAGGTAGTAAAAGTATGCGAATAAGGTGTCAGGTTTGCCTTTGATTGATCAATAAAACGAATTTGCAAGTTTTTAGAAATAAACGAGAGTGTAATCATTCTATTGGTTTAGTTTAGGTATTTAGTTTAGCAACCAGATTTCTCTCTCCGAGTATCTGTGGCTGGAATCACTGCTTGAGCGTAGGGGCAATATCATCTAAGACTGGAGTACACTGAAAGTGAAGTGAATTTCTATATGTTTCGCTTTCAGATTTTAGCTACGCATAGACTATGCCTTAGAGGCCGAAGGTGCAAGATAAGAAGCACCGTTTTTTGCATATTGTAAATAATCTTTACTGTTTGGAAACCTCAGATTTAGATACAAAAGCAACCACCTCTTGCGTGAAAACTGGGTGTCTGTTAACTCAGAATTCGACAGACATTTCACTTTACAATGATGAATCAGTGAAGAAAAGGTGTTGACGATGTAAATTAAAGTCTTTTTCTTCATGTAAAATTGGAGAGCAATACAAAAGAACCTTCAAAATTAAAGTGTGTTTGTCATCATATAACCGAGAATAAGCCATCTAATATCCAAATAAATAGCAACTCACCCTTCAGAAAAATATATCGAATATGTAACACATTCACTGTAAAAAATAAGCAACGGTGAAAATGGTATACAATCAACATACAAAGTGCTTTTTCACAATTGAACTCTGATCCACGACAGTAAAATTGCAACGTACCTGATGATATTCTCTTCATTTAAAGGAAGCTGCTTATTCAGGAGATATTATGAAAAATAACAGTATCAGGAAGTTATGCAAAATGTATTTTTTTCGAGTAGAATTTTAATAGCAATATCCATCAAATTTCATGAATAATTCCAAAGTTTCCTCGTGACGTTTGATATCGCTAATCAAAATAACCAAAATATGTGAATAAAATGATGAAAGGGATATCGAACGGGTTGAATATCGGTTTATTGATAGAGCGTGCGGTTTTAGTTTTAATTTAAAATCAAATCCACCCGAGACAATTAAAAAAATAATTTTGAATTTTGTACGCGGGGGTGGTACGCCAGAAGAGGAACAATTCGTCATAATGATGTTTTTCGTCTCTTTTCTGAAATCGTAGCTAAACGAAAAAAAATTGGGTAACAGATGATTGAGGATGGTGACGCAGATAAATATCGTTGGATGACTTTCACTTCGCTACTAGGAAATAACGGAGCGTGGTCTTCTCCGACATTTCTGAAAGATTAAGGAATTGAATTAAAAAAAGCGATCGAAATGGCTATGCGACCAGCAGATCTTCGGACGAGTCCATTACATTACGACGCCATCGGCCGGAAGCAGCGCTAAATTACGCGTCGAGAGATTCTCATCGGGGAATAAAAGCGATTTTGATGGATGATCCGAATATCTGCGCTTGCGGAAATTGAAAGTTCCGAGGGTACATCCCTTTGACTTTGAAAGCCATGTCCAAGTCAAGTTACGGCGTTTTTATTCGATTCTGTTGAGGGAAGGAATGGGCGCTTCAATTAGAACTCAGCGGGGGAGTTACGCCGGGCGTGTTTTTCAGAGAATTGAACGATCGGAAGTTTACGGTGGTTCATAAAAAGATCATCTGAAGCAATCTCACGCAGCTCACTCAGGGAAAGGAAAATAGTA
Source organism: Pachydiplax longipennis (assembly GCA_036926295.1). Taxonomy (NCBI): domain Eukaryota; kingdom Metazoa; phylum Arthropoda; class Insecta; order Odonata; family Libellulidae; genus Pachydiplax; species Pachydiplax longipennis. The sequence goes on from JAVFKF010000015.1 coordinate 43,989,845, forward strand.
GGGCCTGAAATGCTCGAGTGTTTTTCAATGAAGACAAATGAGCGTAATGAGGGATTTTTATGATCATTTTGCACTTGAGAAATACATCCTCCTCAGATAAACTTATGAATTCAATGCATTCCCTATTTTCTGATTTTAATGTAAAGAACCTCTACCAAACATTTTCAATGTGTGAAGAAGTCTTTCTAAACTTAAGATATTCATTTCTATATAGGTTTCTTGCCCCCATTACGATGATCCCCATACTTGCTTCTGCGAAGTGCTATAATTAAATCACAAATCAATTGAAAGAAGTTTGGATTTATATTTTAAGCTTTCAAATAGAATGCTATTGAGGAGAGAAAATAAAATTTTAATTGATAAGGAATGTTTTTGAAATTGGTGCATTTGAAAACGAAGAGAATAATTTACAAAATATTTTTATTTCATCGTCATCGTAGAATTTTAATCGTCAAAGTAGAATTAAAGTACTTAAAATCAAGAACTGGAGAGAATAAATTATCAACGAGTCTGCAAGTGACAATACCGGCGCTATGTAGTTGGAATTTTCTCCTGCGTCTGGGTTTTTTATTAATATACCAAGAAAATGAATTCAACTTTTAGTTTGTCTTAAAATTTAATTAAGAAGACGTATCATTTGTGACGATATAAGTATCATTCATGAAGAATCTACCAAAGTATTTTCAGTTTTCAACTGCAAGGTCTTTAGCACAATATTATCACAATTGCAGTCTTTCAGGCGTAGTGTGAGATACAAAGCTGACTGCCGTAGGCTACGAGTAAAACTAACAATCGCTTTAGAGCGGAGGGTATTCTACTTCCTCTACTTTCTTCTCCACTTCAACCGACAATTCCTAGCAACACTATGACTCATTATTGAAGAGCCCCCGCAGTAAAGCGCACAACTCCAAACAGTACCGGTACTGCTTGGAATACCTCCAATGCTTGTTTAACCAGGAAAATTTAATGAGACAAAATTCCCGCTGGTTTTCCTAGATAATTGAAGCTCCGTTGGTGTGAGTGAAGTAAACAAACAAGCAGTGTTCTACTGCGAAAATGTCTATGACATACATTAAGGATAGTGGAAAACTACTTTTTCAGCTGTTTGCGTTTCTGCAAGCTTAATTTTATTTTATGAATGAATATTTTTGGACAATGTTTACAAAATGAGGAATAATGATGAATCGGGATTTCACTGTCATTTATAGATTATCGATATTCGTTAAATATTCCTTTTTGATTTCCATAGTCGTAAATTTCGTTATAATTAATATATACACAATATTTTTATATTTGTATATATTCTATTATTCATAACTGTAGATTAAGCCATTAAAAAGTTTTTGATTAATCCGTGAAAAGTAAACATGGCAACTGTCATCGTCGTGTAAGCTTTATATGAGACATAATGCTACGAATGGGAAAGCATTTTATAGCTATGTAAAGCAAGGGAATTGTGGAGGAAAATAAATAAAAAGATCTATCCAGAGTTGGCTTGAACTCGTAATACCCTGAAACAATACCCACGCAATGAGTAGTCCTACTAAGTACTTAATTTAGCTGATCGAGGCATTAGATTAAATGGAGAGGTTGTCTTATTTTTTACCGGAATTAATCGCATATCTTTTGGAGTGGTGAGTAGGAGGATAAAAGAGGAGGATTTGAAAGGCAGAAAGTACTGAGGAGAAAACCAGCGTGGGCGTTATGCGACCACCTGCGGAAGGAAGTCAATACGTTGTGAATGATTCAGAGGCGTTGATAAGGAAAGAGGACCGGAGCAATGAATGGGTCGGTAATGTTGGCGTAGGAGGGGAATTACGGGAAATGGGAGTGAAAAATAGACGGAAAAATTAGTGAACTACCGTAAATTTCGCCTCTGGATGGCCGCGTAATACTTTATTTAGTGCTGCCCGATTAATTTTTCGAGCGCCCACTATTTACTGAAAAGGTTGAAAGAATTTATATGGTGTGAAGGCTTTCGATGCGCATAAATTCTATGACACATTTCAGGAATGCAGTGGTGTTCGATTAATGCGATAACGTTTCGCCAACGACGAAAGACTTTAAGGCTTCATAAAAATTAACATTAAATAAACATTAGCGATTTTGCACATTAAGAATTTTATAGAGTGATAGTTTATATCGACATTTAAATGAAGAGGATATGAAAAATTGCAACTTGAAGCTATCCAGGTAACAGTGGCGCAGCTGTGTAAACCAAGCACCTATAGTAATTTTCTTTTCGATCAAAGATAGATAAAAAATTGAGGAGACTGTTATTATGATACTTTGCCTTATTCCACCAAGTCGAGCCTCTTTAATATGTACATATTCGAAAAATATTTCAGCATTCATATAATGATAATCAATAAGAGACCTTAATATCATTAATAGCTCTTACAATAGTTAATAATGTTAATGATTATTATCGTTAGTTTCTAACTTTAGATTTCCTTCTTATCCCTCAAAATAGCTTATACTCGTGGAAATAGGTTTTATTATATTTAGTAATCATAAAGAAAGAAATTTGTTACAAAAGTAAAAATTTTAGTTCTTATGGAGTAACTTTTTCAATCTTAAAAAATGGGTCCTTGTACCATAAAAAGTTGCGTGGAACAGAGTTAGAATGTTGTACAGCTGGTCGCATTGAATGCTTTAAGAGATAGTATTGGGTTAGATAACGTCTTTATTAGGGCGAGATTGAGACTAAAGATCCCTTTTAAATTTGACCTACCGTCGTTTTATGCGGAAAAGAAAGAGATTTCGAGCAAATATAGGAGAAAAAAAGTGAAGAATCTAAAATATGGATTCGGATTACGTGCATAGATTCCGCGATTATAAGTCGAAGTAGTTATTTATACTGGCCGAAAAGTCGATCTTTGTACTAGCTTCAGAATCAAAGCAGAGTAATCTACCCGAGAGAGTCCTTTACTAGTTGACATTTACGTTTTTTACATATGTGATTATAGGTTTAGATATTCTACGTGGTGTCCATTTTTGTTTTGATTTATTTCAATTTGAAGGTTTGTCAACAGAAATCCAAGTTGTTAGAAGAGGAATATTTAAAGCTACACAAGATTGACAGTGAACTACGAAACAAACCGAGGGTGCGTTCGAAAGGGGCGAGGCCTGCGTAATGCCGACGAAAAAACGAAAAGAAAAAAATTCATTGGTCAAAAATTTTCCAGAGGTGCCCTATTTGAGTGAATTGAAGTGAAAGGAGAAGTCACGTAGGAAGGGCATGCACGCGCCAGGGACACGCACGATATTATGACATGTTGCAAGAAACAGCACGCAAACACGCTTATTTATGTCGTGTGGACGCGGATTTTCAAAGAGTAGGACGTCGTGTCGTGAGTGAGGGGGTTCGTTAACGGTAAAAGTGATGAATATGTTCTTCCAATATTTGGGTATTTAGATGTATGTATATAGGGCACATTGAAGCGATGTAATCGAAAAAAGCAAATTATTTTCTTGAAAATGGTAAAAAATTTACATCCGGAGAGCTTCTAAATTTCGAATCAGATCGTCATTCGGCGTGTTCGAGAATGACAGGGGATTGCGCAATTGAGAGGTTTGGAAATAGCGGCTAAGAGAGGTAAATTTGGAATCCATCCTGATTTGGACTGTTGTGATCGATTTGAAGGAAGTATTTATAACCCTGATTGGCCAAGAGAATCAAACGGGATGTTGGACTGGATTTATAGATGGGAAATTTCATTCATACTTTTGCTCATTGATGAAACTTTTACCTAAATTTGTGATATAAATTTTGGTTGATGACAAATTCATACCGAGGTAAATAATGTTCCGAAAATATTTCATCTTAGAATATTTAGAAATGCACTTTCAGTGACTTATAATGTCTTTTTAGAGCGAATCAATTATCTTGTGATCTGGCACCCTATAATGTATCACAATGCTGAATTACCGTTGAAATCTTAACGAGGATAGCTTGCACGGCAGGGCTAACGTGTCACCATCGTGTCCCATTTACATACGCCAAGGTTATAGAAGGCACTGTATTCAATTTTTTTAAAGATAACCCATTTCTCCGAGAAGGGTAAATATCACCAATTACACTTCAAACTCATTTCAAACCAATCAAACTTTGAATTCTGAAGCGTGTAAACGGTTAGTGTTTTCAATTACCTGCTAGATTGAGAAAAATCAAAAATAAAAAGCACCTCAGTACTAATGAATGGATTAGCTATAGTGACGATAGCTAATTCATCATTTGCACATCGATTTATCCAATAATATTAAGCGGGCGGTTCTTTCGCAATCGGGAAAGTGGGAAATTCAATCTTTTTGGAAGACCCTTATTTCATTTCGTTACAAAATCATTTCGGTTTCCTTTCCTTTTAATTATGTTTGGATTTCGTAAAATAAACTGCATGATACTCAAATTTTATTAGAAAATAGCTTTAAGAATAAGGGAAACGTTCAAGCTATTCTATGAAAGGGTGAATTAAATGCTAATTGTAAGATATTTAATCACTAAGATATTGATTTTCTGAATGATAGTCTGTTGTACTGTCAAATATGCTAAGCTTTTCATCAAATGAGGAGTTATACAATAAATTATTTGTAATAAAAGATGGTAGTTTAAGACAGAAAAATTAAAAATATTCGTTTGCGGTAATTTAAAGCGAAAATTTTTCCAGATTGTTCTTAGTGTTCTTAAATGTATAGCATATTAAATTATAAGTTATATTTGTTGTTGGCGCGGGCAATTTAAATATATCTTCAATCGAGTATTATCATGTGTATAAATTTCGTCGTTATAAACAAGAATAAGTATATATACATAAAAATTAATAGATGGAAACTTACCTCGTGAATACTAGGCACAATAAGGTGGCTGACAGGATCATTAACTGCTGGGAAAGTGCAGACTGGGATTTCTGCATTGCTCTGTGAAGGTCGTTCTAAAAAAGAATTTTTAAACAAATGAATATATATCTAATTCACGAAATTACTCTTAGGTACTACTTTTATCACCCCTTATTGATATTTTTGTACTGCAATTAATAAGAGGTGTGCAGTTATCTTGTTACATTCATACCTACTACTAAGCGAATTCAAATCATCTATACTTTAAATTTCATTTTATTATTATTTAATTATGCCATAGATATAATGTAAGAATTGAACATTGTGTTAGACTCATCCTCCCTCGAGAGGCATTGGAAAATGACCAGATACTTACGAACATGTTTTCCAGCGAATGTTTCGCTAGCCAGCAGTTGAGGAAAACCGGAATGAACAAATTTCTGAGGGGTTTCCAGCATAGCTATAGAAAGGAGAAAATGATGTCATGTTTGAGCCTTAACGGAGTCATATTGTACTACAAGAAGTCAAATTGAAATGTATTTCAACCCTGAAGAATTTTCATTACTATAGGTTTTCGAGATTTGGTGATGGAACGTCGTTAAGATGATTAATGGAAAGACTCACCGTCAAAGTGAAAGGGATGGTGTTGACTAGCTCTAGAATGAAATGAAAGGACAGGAGCTGCTGCCAGATATTCCCCTGAAATGAAAAGGGAAATCAATAAGAGTATTTTTTAAAAATTAGATGAGGTTGACGTAAAACATTTCCGTAGAGGTTAGTGGGGTACGTTTCAAAAATAGAGTCCTTAGAAGTTCATTCTAAGTGAATCTCATTCCGCAACACTTCAGCGTCAGAACATTTCATCCAGCATTTACGCCTTACTCTTACAAGAAACTTAACTTCCCCAGTGGAATAAAATATATATACGAATAAAATTCTTATGTAATTATCATGTAATCACTTGCTTGGAGCTCAGCGAATAAATTCATAGTCAATATGTCCCTAAGAAGACAATCCAACAAATGTATCAAATGATTAATTCAATAGATATACGTTTAATCATGCTGTTGTTGATATTTTCGCTTTATATGCATTGATAAAAATACTTCATATGCATTCCAAAAAGTCTCATATATCGTGACCTATTTCTCAAGCTTCCTTTTCCCTAACTCTTAAGAGTCTAAGACAATTAATATTTCTCTTCCATTTGATCTATCTACCGTGCTATGGTACATTTTTTTTTCAATCACGTTTTTCCTCAAATACCGATTCTTATTTTCCTCAAGTACCCCTTCGAATAGAAAATTTTAGGTTACATTCCATTAATATTGATCCCTGATATTACAAGTCCATTTCATTACCCATTACTTAAATACTATTTAATACTTAAATACTATAATAATTTAATACTTAAATACTATAATAAATAATATTTCCACCCATTACTTAAATACACGTTCGAATCTTATTTTGTAAAATATTGGCAAGTCAAATGGTTTTGAGCAACATTCTTTCAATTAGATTTGAAAGATGGTCAAAGTCGTTGAGACATTGGTAATCTGCACGCGACCTAAAGCTATTACAGGATGCTTTTAAAGACGACATCATCACCGTTGATTACATGTATCATAATATATCTTTGAATTGTATTCAACAAGACAAAACGATAGAGGGTATTAAATCAATATTTGAAGAGGTACGAAATTCTAAGAAAAGTTGCGTGAAAAGTCAGATTTAATAAATCGTTTTTCTCACTTTAAGTCACCAAAATTAGTTACATTCTTCCATTCAAAGAAATATTTCGATATCTCAGTTTTGCGCAAATTTTTGGGATAATAATGAATATTTCATCCTGCTAGGACGATATTTTCGCTTATCAAATATATCAAAAATATATTTAGACTTATGAGAAAAACGGAAAACATTCACCTGGCTATGAATAGTTTCTCTATTTTTGTCGCTTATTGCGTCATATAATGTTAATAATATCCCATAATACGATATCATCTTTTCGTCACTGGCCTATATATTTATAAAACAAACAGATTAAGATAGACACGCCAGAAAGAATTGACTGAGAAGCAGTTCATTTTTTTCCCTCCGTCGATTTTTGGATTTAGTCGTTCGCTGTATTATCATCTCTATATACCTCTGTATATGCCAAGAATTGAACGCTCAATATAACTGATGAACGTCGAGTCATGCGAACCATGTACTAAATGGTATTATTTAATTCTTTAAGAACGAAATTTCCCCTATAATAAGGAAGAGACAAATTGAAAGAGTGCCGGACCAAGGTATTCCTCTATCCACTTAAGAAATCGTGAATCAAATAAGTCTTAATATTTCGAAGCCAAGGTCGACCACGAAATGGAAGTCTTTTTTTTTCCTAGGCAGCGAGTGAACCAGAAGAGAGTTTCACGGGTCGAAGTCCTTACGACCAACTGCTGACGATGAGTGACAGTTTCCCACCCCTTCTTCGCCCCACGACGGCCCCTTCCTCAATCCACATGTATGAATCGTCAATTTGCCTTTCTTCAGAATAATTATCATTCCAAGGCTTGAATACGACTTCACCCTCATAGCGTCTTCAAGATGCGCAACTTTAAGCAAGGCTTTTCAAAAGGCAAGTGACGCAAACAATGACGGACGAATCGGAAAAGAGACCTAAGGAAGCTTTCTCGTTGACTCAATTTCTACGAAAGAGGAAGAGTAAGACTCAGCTCAGAGTCCATTTCTACAGAATAGGCATTCTATATGAATTTTATCTGCTGAAAGATATTAAAAATGCACCATCCTTACGCAAATGCTTCATACAAATAAAATAGCATAAAGAATAAGGTTGCGCCCTAGAGAATACTCGTGAAAAGTCTAACTGAGCCAATCCCAGCTGCTAAAGCCCCCATAATACACACAGAGTATGATATGTCAAACTGGAATATTCCAATGAGAATGGCAGTTCTTTTCCCTTCCGCTGTAATTCCTCTATAGGTTTAGCAGTAGAATTCGCATTCTTTTTCCCTCAGAGATATTCTTGTTCGATTTACCTTGAATTCTCTGTTCGTGCAGGAGAAGCAATTCAGAAATGTGTCAGCACAGGGAGAAACTAAACAGGTAGCCTCAGTTATGGTAATTGAATTTGATTTCTTATCCAGTTACCTTCTGGGAACACTGTTGGAGATGACATCTGTAAAAACTTACGGTAGTCATTCAGTTCAACGGCGTATGGCACATGCTAAAATGGTTTCAGAATGTTGCTAGCATTTCTAACCAAGTTGAATATTTAAGATTCCTCGAGATCTGGTTTTCTGTTGAATGAGGTGACTCGAAGTGTTTCTGTGTAGAAAGATGGTTAGAAGGTACGGAATTGGGCTGATTGACTCCCTCAAATTCACATATAAGTATTGATATTTATATCGAAGAAGCCAAAATTTTATCAGGAACAAAAAATTGCGAATAGTCGCAGTGTACAGAGTGGATTAAGAAAAAGTAATCTAAGACGTGAATAAAAAAGTTACAAATGCCTACTTTTCATGAGTGTTCCGAGGGGAATACAAGTAGCTTAAGGCAAAGTGTTATGATTTCTCATAAATATTAAATAAACAGGGATGAATTGAAGTGGCGTGGATTTAAAGATTAATCGCATAATTTCCCTGCTAAATTACATCTCCTCACACAGAAGAAGCACTCTTATTCGCGGTCTTTTTCAGAGGAATCCCTCGGAAAAACTTATTTTTTTTGAGGGAAGAAGACCAGAATCCCTAAGGAGATGTAGTTAGCCTTCCCCTGAAATCTGAAAAATGAAATGGGAAATTAAGTTTGCAATGGGAAAGCTCTCTCATTAAATATGCAGCTAAGAGGTCAAATTAGGTTTCGCCAACTTTCGGATGATTTGGTTAAAATTGCGTTTATCCTCGAAGAGACTTCTTTAATAGCTCGAGTGAGATATTAAAGAATCGTGCAGTACATTAAATCGAGAACTTCCATGAAGAGAAGCCGTTTGTCGCGGGATGAATTTAAAGTTGTGAAGGACTGTGGAGATCATACCGCGTTGTACTTTTTCTGGAAAAGGTAATAGCTTGTACGTTCTATGAGTCCTTGTAGGTCTAAGGAGGCGAACTTATGGCGCGAGAGAGAAATTTTGGAACTCTGACTGCACTATTCTTTTGGTGTATTCTTCACTTAAAAACGAATCTCCGGAGGATACAAATGTAGATTCTGTTATTAATGAGAATTAATGATTCTCAAACAACTAGCCAATGGGATTTTCAGCTTTTTAGGTCTTTCTATAATTTGAACGAACAAAACAAACGTATATTATCATTTATCATAAAACACACTGCAGGTAGGTGGAGGACCTGGTGGCAGCGGTTGCAATCTATGTATTATTTACGTTATAAAAATTGTCCAAATCACCAACAATTTAAAACATTACAGTTACTTGATGATAAATATATTATACTGAAATATAGAGTAGATTTTGAAAGTTACCGCTGAGATGATAGGAATAGATATACACGTAATCACTTATTACACTTCTACTGGTGTATGTATATGGCGTACATTCTCTACGCTACGAACCATAATTAAAATCATTATTGTCATAATTTTAAATATACAATTACACCATAGATCAAATCATGAAAATAATGTAATGAAAGAATAATTAAGGGTCAAAACAGAGGACCCAAAATTTCCAGAGCTGCCAACCAAATTGCTACTGTTACGACAGAATATTATTTTCCATTGTTGCAACAGAATGTTATTGAAAAGACCAAATAGAAATACGGTTAAGTAATAGATTGTAAAGGTAATAGAGTCGAGAAGAACATCACCTTGTATCCCAAGTAGGCCAGTAGCAGGGCTTCTGCTAAGCTCACACAGGCAAGCACAACTTGCACAAGCCATAGTTCCAGAGGTCTGTTCACCCACAAGATGGCTTCCCAATTGATAATGGGGTTCTCTTGAAACTCTTCTTCCGTTAAATTGCTTGACTTCTGATACTCAGTCTTGTTTCCAACTTCACACCCGTAACTGCCGAAAAAATTAATTAAGTTTTTTTTTCGTCTGAAACAATTGAAGCACCACTGTATTACATCAATCACGTTTTTAAAACAAAATACAAAGAAAATTCGAATTCGTTGTTCATTTTAATACCGTAGAATGATTGCTGAATAAAAAGTATATTGTACGCTAAAGAATGTTGAAAAGTTTTAAAACACTGAGTGCAGTTGTAGAAGATACGATATCGTATTACGTAAGCAACCTCCATGTTTCAAGTAAAATTCGACTTAAGTTTAAAACAGCGATGAAAAAGGTATCAAACTTTATGGACAATGTCTTCACAGACCTAAATTACCATATCGTTCGCTTTTGCAGATAATTTTTTCAACTTGAATGATAGACCATACTAAGTATTCTAAGGTTATGTTGCAAACTTCATCCGAAATATTTGGATGGTTACACGGCACACTTTGAAAGGCGAGCAATAGGTAAACTTAATATCAAATATGTATAAGGTGTAGACAGAATTTGTTGAATAACTGTGATCCTTGAACTCTTACATCTCTACCTTATTCAGGATTTGACGTTGGTAAATATTTGCTTGTGATAGATATTTTGAAACCACTGAAATAAGTATTACACCAATAAACCTTAAAGATTATAATATAAAATTACTCAATACACACGTCATTCAATTTCAGGAAATTTTATGTTTGAAAGTTTATGATTCTTGCGTAAATAAAAAAGCAACCTTAAGCTATTGAAGGTATTAAAAACGCAAGTTGTTACAGGCTAGCTTGTTCATTACGTTTGCCGAAGCAACTTGTTCCTGAGTGGTAATTCTTAGGACTGATTTTCATTGGTGTAATTTTCTTTCTCAATCCATGAACCTACTATTTCTTATTACCACCATATATATTAATATAATTTCTAAACTGAATATTCATTCAATAAAATTCGATATTTCGGTACCACGGAGTCAATGCTCAAAATAACAAAACCTTTTGATGGGGGAATAGTTAAATGAAACTGTTTATATTTCAGTCTTCAGGATAGAATGATTTACTTCAGATTTATTCTTTCTTACATGAGGCTGGACGCGTTATCACAACGATATTGGTTTTTGTATGACATCTACAATTTGGATCAAGTTGTTGCTTCAAAAAGAGGAATGAGAAAAATAGGATAAGCCGGAAGTTAAAGGTTTTCTTGTGGGAAGAAAACACAAAAATAGCAAATATTTGCCACTCCGCGAAGGGATCATTAGATAATTGGCGTTCATACACCGAAGCGATTAATAGATCGTACTCAATAATGAGACGCGAAGAGAAAATTCAATTGAAGAGAATCGTACCTTCAGTCATCTCTACAAATTTGAGTTGGGCCTAATTACCGTAATTGAAGTATTAATCTGTTAATGGCTTTTTCAATGGATTATGCTGTGGTCTGATTCGTTGGCGACTAAAACTTGTGGAGGCCTAGAAAAGATGGCCATTGATTTGCAGAAAGAGAATTTTAAAGCTGTGAAAACCAGGAAATTTTACAGTGCGCACAATTTAAACCACTAAAAAGGAACCATTGAAATAGATGCAAACTCGTGTTGAGTGATAGAGAAAACGTCAAAAAATAAAACTCCCCGAAACTTTGAGAAGCATGATACATTGCGTTTTGAGAATTCACCGAAATAATTTTATGGAAACCAATTAAAAACTCCATAAAGGAATACGCAAAACTCAAAAAACGCAAAATAAAACAATGTACTCTCAAAAAAAAAAAATTAAAAATTCATCAGCCACGTCAATATCCTGGTTTCACTACGAAGTAGCCGTCAGTGAAATAATCGCCTATATATTCTTTTAAAGGAAATTTAAATTCACTTCCAGCTGAGACTCGTTGTATGGATATTACTTGCCTCATAATGTGGGCAGAAAATTAGCATCGGGAATCATAACAAGCCAAAGAGCTGGGCTGCGATACGTTCGAGGGATCTTCTGAGAGAGGAAATCAATTGCTAGTCTTCGAGAAGGTTCCGTCATTCATTATTAATGTAAACCAATTTATTCAGTAAATGGATTCTTCCATGAAATATATCGATAACAAGCATCGAGCGACGCTAAAGTTTTCTACGCACAGCGACTGGCTTCTAGAGATTTCGTTGTAGAGATCTAGATATTTCCTTTGTACGATAAGCCTAAATATAAACACTATTGAAAATTACCCGCTGGTCTTTGGTGTGTTTTCGAGTCGTTGCGTAGGAACACTGGAAAATGTTTGGATGACCAATTTTGGATATTTTATTGTGAAATTTCGTCTCCTACCCTTTCGTGCTACAATGAACTCTTCCAAAAGCCTTCAGGCCCTATGAATACCTTGCTAAATTGAAGGAATGTTAGAGTAGTCATTTTGAACATCATCCTTTTTTAGTGATAACGTTAAGCTAAGCATGACTGCGCAGTAAATTTCAAATAATTTAATAATGAATCGAATAAAGTTAGAAATAATTTCTACTTTTTCCAGTAGATATTTAAAAGGCCTTCAACGATCTGTGGTCGTCCCTTCACCAGGCGATTTTCTTGATCCGCCATCGAATCAAAATGTCGGAGGTCAAGAACTCGGCGCGAAATAATTTAATCGGAGTTTCGCTCGAAGGAATCTTTGCTACGGGTGAATGAGATTGGGTCGAACACGAGAACGAACGTTAATGTGACTTTTCTGGGTGAAGTACTAAAGGTTATTGTCTAAAGCTCGACAGCGGGATAAAACGACGCAAATCACCTTTGAAACTGAATTGGTGTTAGACTTCCAAACTAGGTTTGAAGTAGGTTTCCGTGATTTATGACACTTTTTTAACATTTCAAATTTCTTATGAGAGATATATATCAAGTAATTATTCGACAGATATGAATCAGAATTACCCATTTTTTAGAATTGAATATAATTGAAGCTACAATAGGCTTCTTCCATTGTCTACAAAAAGCAATTATTTTCATCTACATAAATACCCTGCAAGCCGCCTTACGGCGTGTGGCAGGGGGGAATTCGCTTATTAATAAGGAAAACATTCGCAAACCGTGACAAATCTCAGATACCACACAAGAAAAAGCTTATTACACTTCAACACGAATATGTACGGGGGTGGTCTGAAAAGTTTCCGACCCCAGATTTTTCAGAAATCTTCAGAAAATATTCAGAACACATGTCGAGAAATGGCGAAATGTCGGAAAATTTTCAGACCACTCATGTATTTTCCTTCGGTTTGCTACCGGCAAAGAGACTATCTATCTAAACTCTCATTTGTATTGATGATGCTACTCTGATAGTGAAACCAGTCGAAAATAAGTATTCTTGTGGAGGTTTACTAAATTTATTTATTCTGTGTTGCAGCTTTTCTCAAGTAACGCCTGAACACACCGAATTCAAATCTAAGGTAATTTATTCGAAGATAAAGTATATAATGAACCAATGGATTTCTCCTTTTTACGGAAGGAGTCCGAGGAGATAAGTAATGGAATATAAAATTAAGAATGGAAATACAGTTTATAATTAACTAATGTTTTGGTAAACTTCTTTTTCAATAAAAAAATTGGAAGGAAACATTGAATTACTTACCATGTTGCATCAATAGGATTTCCTTCTGTAACCACTCTAAGTATGTACAAGGCGCAGGTGAGTAGTTTGAACAGAAGGTTTGCTATCCGAATCCGAAGACCTAAAAAGAAAAAGTATTCACAATAACAAATGTAATGCATCCTATCATTTATCTGCATTCATTATTTACCTAACAATTATTTGCGACGCAAATACCAAGGAAATCTAATTTAGCATTACTTTTGAATGAATTTTGGAAAATTTTCGCGGAAAAAATTTCAATATTTTCTCCGTTTTCACTTGCCGGGAGCTAATATACGCTAAAATTCTACTTCATGGTAGGTCTGGATTTGAAAGAAGGAAATAGTAGCATTGATTTATTATGTATTTTTCCCAATCGAGTAATGAAAATTCCGCGCAGAAAAATCAGAAGCTATGCTAAATTAAGATTGGCATTGACATTTTAATATCCTCTTCCCAAAAGTTTAAGCGTTAAAGTGATATTTCCAGCATGATTAAGGAAAGTCGACAGCTTTGTCCTTTTGGAAAACATTTTGTGTTTTTTCATAGACAAAGTGAAAGATTTGTAGGTGATATAGCTTCAATTCTCCAGTGCAATACTAATGAACGGAGTCATAACAGAAGGGATATGGAAATTAGGTGAGTGTCATTAAAACTTCTCTTTTCAAATTACCATTTCATAGACTGTTTGCATATAAATTACTTTACAAGGACGAAGATTTCTACTTTGCGTTATTTCATCTCCATTGGTAATTGGAGTCACTATACGGCGTATCCACTTGCTTTAAAGTCTGCGTGATTGGAGTCCGGCAAAGGGAAAAATTCCAAATGAAAACAACCCCTGGCAAAGAATCGCTCTTATGAATTACAAACGGTTAATTATTGGCTAAAAGGAGCCGATACAAACAAAAATGTTTGCATTCCTTGACCTTAAAATTTTAAATCAACATTTTTATTTACCTACTCATTTCGAAAAGTCCTTTTCATAATCGTAGGTTAAATTTTACCTTCAAATTCTAAAGAGGTCTTTTTTAGCAAAGGCTGAAATTAAAATTGATTAAAATGGATATGGATTTCTTATAATTACGCCTGGGCACGGTCCACATTTTTTATGGTTTTTCATAGATTGATTCGAAAAAATAAAGTATAATTTAATGTTTAGTAAAGTTTATGAGTGTACTGAATGGGCAGTTTGCTATTGATATCATAGAATACGGATTTTTATTAATTTATCAACTATATACTTCATCCCAGAAGGATATTGAAACAAGTTTAATTTATTTTGGGATGATTGATGAAAGATTATCATACCCCTTTCAGAGTTTTCATAAATTTACCGGTTCTTATAAAGAAATGACGATTTATGTTTTCATCTACCTAGGAGATATTCGTTGTAAACCGGTATAGAATAAAGTGTCATATTAAATTGAAAAATTTCAGTATAAAAGTTTAAAAAGTGACTTACTCGAACGTTGGTTCTTGATGAAGTAAAGTTGCAACCTTTCTTTCAGCGTATTTTCATTTACATAGTACTCCACTCGAACCCTGAAATGAAAAAGAAAAGGATTGAGCAATTGTTTCAATGTTAAGAAATTAAATTCATTCAAAAGATAAGTTGAGGTAGATTTATTATTTACTATTATATAAAATATAACTTGTAATATCGGTTTAACATGAGTTTTTTATTAGCTTAGATCAATTCATAAATGAATTATGACAATAAGCAAAATGAGCTAGCATCATTGAAAAAGAGTAGTTATAAGTATCTCGTTAGAAATTTATGATAAATTTCATGTAAAGATTATGATTATTTAAAAAAGTTAACATTTTAAAGTGAAAGTCTTCAGATATTGATCTTTGAGTAAACATATTTTCAACATCTAAGATGGAATCGTTATAATAATGTAATATATATAACCATGGTGTAATTCATGGGTTTAATTTCCATGAACTTATAGCAAAATGAAATACTAATAGTATCAGTAATATTGTCATAGTTGCCACTTTAGCGACTACTCTCCTTTTAAAAACTTATTTCTGTGTTAGAGAAATCTACCAAATAAGTTAGCATTCTGTTTCGTAGACCTTGCGTTATGTTCTTGGAACATAAAATGCTTGACTTTCTTAAAATCCAAAATAGCATAACATTTTGGTGATAAATTTCATATTTTACATGTATTCTTAAATAAGGCGATTCTTGAAACATTTATAATATATTATTAACATTTTATAAAAAAAGATGTCAATTTATTTCTGATTTGTATTTAGAGATATATTTTTCTCATTTTAGGGACATTTTAGCTACTTTTTAGAGTTAATCTTGCGATATTTTCTAGATAAATTAGAATCTATGAATACTACTAGCACTACAAGCTTCGAAAAGCGCAGCCTCTTCCTAAATCATGGGACTCATACAAGGAGATCTTTAAATGAGAATAGCAAACGGTAAAAGGAAAACAGGCATGAAAAGTATTTTCAGGAAAATCTTTCGTATAGATAACACCTTCATGCCACCGAAAGCTTACAGTTAAAGAAAAATCAGAGTAAGCTATAGTGGTGATAGTTAATTTTTATGGACAGTCCTCTTCACCAAAACATTTTTTCGACTGTGCGACGTAGAAAGCGAAGGTTGATTTTCAACATTACTAGTAGATGAATAAATACCACACGCTAATTGCGTTTGGTAAAATTGATATATCTTAGCATGTTACTTGAAAATTATTTCCTTTAAGGTAAAAATCGATGAATTAGGAGAACATACTTTCTTAAAACTACGACTGGGATGCGTCTTTTTGGAATACTTTGGGTATGCGGTATATTTTATACTTCGATTATCTCCTTGTCTTCCTTATTTAGCTAGGAGGAGAAGCCTTGACCTGGAAATCTGCGCGATACGTTATGCAGGATATCGCACCAACACAGTCTATTTCCATTGCAGTTCCCACCATCAAGCTCTCCTTTTACTCGGTAAATAACGGCTCATCCTTCCATTAGCTCCATATCAAACCGCGTAAATAGCCGGCTTTCTTCACATTCGGGCGTAAAAGTCTCCATCGAAAACTGAAGCAAAGCATGCACCCTCCTCTCACGCCATTGCTCTGCGGCTTGAACATGCTTACTATTTTACAATCATCTTCCTGTTATAAATCGCATTGCACTGCTCCATAAATCGCTTGATGCATGGCCTTTCATTCCTTAAGCTTCCTGTCATTGTTTTAGAGACCACGATCTTCTGAATTTTCTTGGCTCCCTTCCACTTTCCACTTTCTTCTCCTCCACCCCTTCTTTACGAAGTTGGCTTTTAAACTTATCTATAACTCTCCTTAATCTTATCTGTCACTTGACAAAATAAAACAATGTACGTGCATTTGCTACCGTTTCGATGATAGTTCTTTCTCCTGCGGAATCTCCAAACTCAATATACAATCTATGTCGATTTTGTTTATTACTTTGGTTTTCTTTATATGATACATCCCGATTCATTTTTCACGAAAAAAGAACCTATAAGCTGAAATAAAGTAATTATCTCTTCTCTTAATACACCTTGACTACTAGACATTAGCTACTAGACTTCTAGACTAATTTCCGCTTCTGAACTTACATCCTAACACGTTTCAAAACCAATAGTACTATTTTTAAAAGTGCTTTGACAGCTAAAGGGGGTTTTGCATGTTGACTTCCACCGGGAATTGAACCCAGGACCCTTTCGCCCAAAGTAAAACGCGCTATCCAATTGGCTATCCGGAAGTCTCATTTTAAAACTAATGCAATTTATTCTAAATAGTTACTATTGCAAAATAGTACTATAACTTCATAAACGGTTTTACTGTCCGAAAATGTTTAACCAAATTGATAGAAAAATAAAGAGAATCGAGGCAAGGTTTTAATTATTGTCAAAGATTTTACTACATTTTGCAAAAATACCGTTTGAATCTGGCCGCAAATCTCACATTTCTCATGCCGAAAGAACATCTACAGCGAAAACGCGCTCTTATATGATAAGAAAGAATGGCACTTGATTATCTCGGAATATATTATATTCCTATCTAAGGAAAACTTTGGTTTTAACCACACGAATAATGGTTTGTTTGGGAATATATGACCGTAGCTGTCACTTTAGAAGATTCTTTTGCTCTTTCAAAATTACAGATAGCATCGAGTACAAATGTGACATTTTGAACTATATGAAGATCTTCCTCTACTTTTTTCAAGAAGATTAATCTTGAATAAGACATGATACCTATCAATAGGTTCTGACGACGGTGCTTGGTCCCTGAAACCGGTTAACTCCCTCTTTTTGAGTTCATATCGCGGAATTGTACCAGTTTTATTTCTCTGACTATGCTATTAAAAGTTTTTACAATGAAATTCCACCACGTAACGCTTGATAATATCTATTTAACATTTTATTCATCCATTAATAATATCTATTTAATCTGGGGTTAGATGTAAGAAGAGACTTATAAGTCTCAAGCTCTTCTTGAAATAAAGACGTTTATTATAATTATTACTTAATGATACCAATCAGTCAACGATCCAAATTACGGCTTCGTATTTCCTGATCATCCGATCAAAAGAGAGAATTAATTCTCTGAGAACGAGTCTCATGCGGGGAAAGTCGTGCTGAGTTATTTACAATTGTAAGGTCGCGAAGTGAG
Source organism: Pachydiplax longipennis (assembly GCA_036926295.1). Lineage (NCBI taxonomy): Eukaryota > Metazoa > Arthropoda > Insecta > Odonata > Libellulidae > Pachydiplax > Pachydiplax longipennis. The sequence continues at coordinate 44,007,952 of JAVFKF010000015.1, forward strand.
GAAGTGAGAGATAAGAAAGGACCTTCCTCATCCTCTGCAATCGATTTAAGCGGAGGTCACGAAACTACCAGAGCCGATTCACTGGAGTCCACTTAGAAATGCAGCTTCAGCAAAGGACATATGGAACGAAACCCTTGTTTGCCATTCTCTTTTACTCTTTGTACGAACCGAGGTTGTGGAAGCGCCAAAGGGAGACTTATTCACACGAAGAGACGGGTAAATACGCGTTCAGAACTGTGATGGTTTCGGTTTCAGTTTTTTAGCTTTCGAAGTTGAAAGGGAATTAATTCGAGGGCATTCTTCGTATCCCTCGATCTATATCTGTAAGTTTGTCTCCACTTCGGCTATCTATTGGAGGGACCGAATGAGTCGCAGTAACTTGAGATGTATGAGAATAAATTCGGAGCAGTGCTAATTTTGAAAGGAATTTCTCTTTGATTTCGGAGCTTTGCATCAGGCAAAAGATAATTATATATTTTTTTACACCCGTTATGATAAAGTGTAGCAATCGTTCGCAAAATCAATTCCCGATTAATTGAAGAGGGGAGAACATTTTGAACTATGGAACTTTCTGGTGGATTACTGCACTGAGATATTAATGTTTTTTTAATTTGAATAAATTTACCGTTTCGTAACCCCATTTTAACAAGCTCTTAAAATATTCGTTTACAGAGAAGCATGGTTCTCATGAGAAGGTCCCCACGAAGGTTGACTTGGGAGTCGAAAAGCGAAAAATCGAAGCAGAACGTAATTTCATGCAAATTCCCAGGCGTTCGTTAATCACGCAACAAATTTTTGAAAGAGAAGGAAATACGGTTTCCACTATAGAGATTCCATGGATGCCTGTGAGGTGACTATGCCGCTTGTCTTTACTGTTAGCATTCTTTCGTCTGTAGGAAAGTAGCTGTATTTATTTCCATGCTCCCTGCACGAAAGGCGTATTAAATCATTTAAAAGAAACCAAAAAAGAACCAAACCAAACCAAAAAAAGAAACTCAAAAGTAAGATCCTAGTTGAAGGTTTGATCTATCAAAGATATATCTACCTAGCTACTTTAAAATAATGAATTATGAACATCATTTTACGTTTTATCGACAAGTAATATAAATAATTGTAACTAGTTCCTTATTTATTATAAATAATTCTGCGTCATTACCAAGTCGATAACTTGATAATGACGCTTGAGCGTTTTATATTGCTCTTAGTTGTTTTGCGGTATTTTGCAGGGTTATTTATAACGAAGAAGGAACTAGTTTCCCATGGAAATGAAGTTTTCCTTTTATATTTTCCTTTACCGCAGTCTTGCCGTAATTATATGGGTCATTAAATGCGTTACGAATTTAAATAAATAATTTCTAAGTCTATCGTATAACTTATAATACACCCTTGTGAATACTGTTTTTACTATCATCCTTATGCGCATACTTTTGGATGAAACAGTAGTAGAGTTCTATACCCCATATTAAGCAATTTCTATCCGACATGTTTCAGCTCAGTCGAGTCATGTTCAGCTAGAGAACATCAGAAATTGGAACCTTGTAAATTGCTCCTTTGTAAACCCTTCCCCTCTTTTCCTTAACCTCCCCTCAGAATTTGCGACAAAATTAGAGTATTTATTGTGTTCTCTACCTGAAGATGACTCAAAAAAACTGAGACCGGTCGGATTAAAAATGCCTCTGCGGAAACTACTACGAATTTTTTTTATTTCTTTCTCTATAGCGCTCCCCCAAATTAGGGTACGTAATATCGATTGTATTCTATACCTTGATACTTTATCTACGATGATTCGGATACCCATCGAGAGTTGGATTACGCGCCGAATTTTATTTTACGCAAATTAAGCGAACATATCCTTGAGGAGGGTTCGACATGAGAGGATCTGAGCTGAGGATCGAATTGCATTATTATCCAAGGATATGCACTCTAAAGGTTGGGTTCCATCCGTTTTTCCAAAAAAAAAAGAGAATGACAATATGAAGAAAGGGCATGCATTTAACATGCTTTCCTCTATCCATCTCAAGGGTCGTCCTGGAGAGCTTTCTCATCCGCTTCACCGCGCATCGATATTCTACCTTTCCATTAGCTGCATCGCCGACTATCTACAACTGAACGTTAGACTTCTGTTCTTTGCGCCCAAGTACGAAAGTTTCATAGGGTGAAACTGGGAATGAAAAAACACATAGCCGGAGAGGAGTGGTACACGATCCACCGAGTTGCTAGTAAATGCTGCAAGGGTTGACAGGTCTCCGCGATGCTTGTTTATTCATTCGGTCGGAAGAGAAGATTTCTGAGGGCAAAATGTCGATCCACTCAAAATGCCATTGCAGTAACTCCTCGCTTTACTGATTGTTCCAAACAATACCTACGCGTTTTATGTAGAGGAGTTCCAGGATACTTCCCCTTTAACATCAGCACAGTTTTAGCTTAAATACGCAAGGTTCATGAGTTCTTTTGTGCAAATTCCAGAGCACGGGAATAATTTACCGAGATCTCCCAGTTATTAATTCGGTTAGCTCACAGCTACGGTAGTTCCTTATGAGGATTAAAAAATATAGCGTTGGAGGAAATGCCCCAATTAGAAAGAAGTTCAAAATCTGCGGTCCTGGTATTGAGTGCGAACGTCTCACGTTCACGGTGCAGTGTTCCAAAGATATTAGAGAGAGAGAAAATAAACAATCTATTTGGGTAAGCCGAGTAAAGGTTGATATTGACACTGCTCCATATTAAATCATTCTTCCGTGTGTTGCAGCGGTATAAAGATATTAGAGAGAGAGAGAGAATTAACGATCTATTTGGGTAAATCGAGAAAAACGTTGAAAGTCTCAACTACTTCATATTAAATTATTTTGCCGTGTGTTTCTAAGGTATTTATTAAATAAAGTATTTAATAAATAAATCGGTATTCGTAAAATAAATAAATTAAAAAATATTTATTAAAGTCCGTTAGTGTATGGCAATTACACTGGTAAGGAGAACTCTCTTAGAGAGGGATAAGAAACGTTTTAGGCAGTCTAACAAAACCGGCATGTATGTATGAATGTTCTGCCAAAATAGCTCAATTGGTTAAAGCATCCGCCTTGCAAGTGGGAGACCTGGTTTCGAGGCCTACACTTGTTAGATTACTTTACGCTTGTTTTTCCCCATAAGTAGGACTCTCTTTTAAGGATATGTTATATAGTAATTCTGAGGCGCCCCTTGAAAATCTACATATGTTAAGTACCCTGCAAAAAGAATGAGTAGTGGCTAATCTACGAATTTTCTATTAAACAATACTTCAAAGACAGCTTAGGGATACTGATACTGAAATCTACGTCAGACAATCGCCTTATGGATTGACAGTATCATTTCATCGACTAATAACGAGTTGGTTAGCAATACCTAAGAGATACCCCTGTGAATGACTTCATATTTTGATGACGGCCTCAAGGAAACACGAATTTCCCTTTTAAATTAGCATAAATTAATTTTAATACATCCGAATTCCGAATATAGCTGTCACTCAAAGCACTCCAGAGACTGTAAGAATTAGCTGCATCCAAGATCCGAGCATTGTAGCATCCTGACAGCTCGGAAGAAGATCTTTAAGAAGGATGTAATACGGAATGAGATCGTCGACGGCTGTTTTCCATTCCTGCTTCTTTGGAATTGCGCTTTGGATAATCTCTCTCAGATACAATGGAATATCTGAACACTGTCAGCGGAGGCGATTCGAAGGGAAAATGGAAGCGGAATCGAATCGAATGAGGAGACGTCATTGCTCCCTTTTGTTTCCCTCGAGGATTCCATTATTGAGGGCAGAACCTCTTTTGTTTTGAGGCCAGGTGAATGAGGAGAGGGTACCAGAAAAGGGTAATATATTCCGAAGCCAGTAAGCTCGCATTATGAAAAATAATTCACTCCAGCGCAATCTTGAAAGGAGATGAACGTAACGCCGATTTGAGAAAACCCTTTACAGTGGAATCTTCTTATAGCAAATGGAGAAATTGCGATTCGATGTGGCCCTGTCCGATGTAGATTCAAAAGAAACATTTCAATTTTCGGAGATTTGCGTATTAGGTAGAATTAAAGCATTAAATTATTCCTCAAGGACAGAATGACGACTTTGTTGACCGAATGCAGAAGGAATAATCTGAGAAAACTATGAGTAAGAATAGTGAAACAGACATAAATATTAACCTTAGAATCAAGAACGGTACTGTTCTATTACATAATGTTATAAAATCACATAAATGGTATGATCTATCAAATTTTCTATGTTTTTGTAAAGTTATTGTTAACGTATTTGTAGTCTGATGGTTCAAAATGCATTTAACCTCAAATTGAACTTGGGTTTTTGGTATGGTTTTCTGAAAAACCAAGCTGTGCTTCATTTGTAAAGTGTCCAATCTCTCAGCTGATCATATAATTCCAAATAGTAGAAGAAAATTGATACTGGAACTAATATTATGTCAGACAGATGAAGATCGTACGACTCATTTCAGTCTTGAATTAAGAAACGTATCATTGAGACAGTCATTTAAGCATAAAGATTTCTAAAATTTAATGAATTCCACACAGTATCTGTAACACTTCTACCTTCATTCTCTATCTCTTTCTCTCTTTTTCTATATTTTTTCTTTTTAGAAATTATTCTACTCAAGTTCACAAAACCATTAACCATTACATTATCGGTCAAAGCAAGTTTGTTCATTCAGTAAACGCGACAGTTTTTTTTAGCAGCATTTATCCTCAGGTCCATTCTCTCTGCAACCTCAACTAAACTATCTAAAGTATTTCCAATTCGAATTGATACCTCATCGCCATCATGCTACAGCAACCAGTTATCAATATTCCCTAAAATCAAATGTCTATCATTCTCATAGACTTGTCTCTTAGGTTAAGATTAGAGATTAAATGAACACGAAGCTATTTTAAATCCTTGTCCTACTGCTCTTTCGATCTTGAAGCGGTCATTACGCTCACCAATTATTCTCACACGGGATAAGATTCCATTATATTCTCCCCTCATTACAGGAATAAACCATCTCAAATTCTGCCAGAACCCTGGACCAGAACCCAGAACCAATCGCACCTGTTAAGTTCATCATTTTCCACGTCAACTAATGCAAAATACGCATAATATTTGACATTAATAGACTTTCAATTGCTTACACAACATATCATGGCTTACCTTTTCTCGGAAGAGAGCTATATTTCATGCAGCGTATATTTAGTTTGTGAGCAGTGACTCAGGGCGTATGATTCTCTTCCTAAGCTTTAAGTGTTTTGCTAATAGAGACTTTCATTCAGCTTATTTAGCTACCAGAAAGATAAACGAAAATATGTCTCTTCATTTCATCCGCTACTCATAGCCAGAGCGACCTTTAGAATCTTACCAATCCATTAGGAATGTTTACTAGAGAGACAAAATAATCGTTTTATGCGGGATATTCATAAATATATTTACATATCATCAATATTTTTGCATGAAGATGATGATAAATTCAAATGGAGCGCTTTATTCCGAAAGTACTTTAAAGTAAACGATGCTCCTTACGGAAGCTATTCGTTTGGTTTTGTTTCCATAACGATTGTGCTTCGTAATTGGAACATTCTTTGAGTCTTAATTTCTCTCTTTCTTACCTAATAGAAATATAAATAACTTCTGAGGGTATAGTTAATTGTATCATATTATAAATGACAGGCAAATTTTAGAATTGACTAAACTATATGGACCAATTCATACCAAAATACACATTATTAGTAAAAAGCAGTGCACTTTAACGGAAAATGAACGAAGGTACAAATTTTACTTGTTACAATGCGTTAAATTGGCGTGAAGTTCAAGGAAAAAGACACTTGCTAACAATGTTGTATAGGGGTTGAAATAGCATGACCTCAGTAAATAATGATATGCGATGTTTGTGTATAAGGCATAAATAGATCAAATAACATTCAAGGAATATTGATTAAAATAAATATTATCGATGAAATTATAGATTAGTAAATTATTTAAATTTTCATGATGACCATGATAATTTTCATCTACATTTTGGAAATTGAAATAAATTCCTGAGATGCTCAATGCAAATGCATACATATCCATAGAACAACGAATTCCGAATGGCGTAACATGCTTCCTAAGTTGCAACGCAGCGATTACACCTAAAAAAATCAGCTTTTACTAACTACTATTGTTATTGATTGGTGTTTTTGTATCATATCTAAAATGAAAGGTTTTTCAAAAGAAGTTTTTAATATTAACAATGCCATGAAACTCTTGAATCCCCGTTATATAAAGACGCAAAAAATAGGTTCTCACTTAAATACCTGCTTCCAGAAAGTGGTCAGAATCTGCAGAGCAGATACTCTTACTAGTTTTAAAGATACTTGAAGCTCTATTAGCTGTCGAGGGGACTAGGAAAGCTAATCAAATATCCCATCATTCCCTAAGACTCTCGCACAGGTAAGTCTGAAGGCAGAATTGGGTAGTAGTAGTATTGTTAAATGTTCTTCAACAGCTCAGGTCATTTCGCAGAAATCGGTCCCCACCGGGAATTTAATACGGGATCGCTTTCGCCATGAGCAAACGCCTTATCTACTTTGATATCCGGAACTCTCCAAATATAGGAGTGAAAAATAGGTAATAGGAAAGACTGACAGAATGTGATCGGTGAAATCCAATGAAGTAAAACTTTAGGGCTGTAATAAATAAATTATTTTCATAATTTGGGTTCCAAGCGAAGCCTTAAGGAAAACTTAAGGAGACAAACAGGGAGGAAAAACAATAGACGAAATCCAAAATAATTATTTGAACGTCTAACTAAAATAAAAGTCAATGATCATATTTGCGATTAGGTTTAGAGTAGATGGAATCAATTTGACAAAATCTACCATTTTAAATCGAGAAAATCCTAGGATGATTGAAAGCACGAGGAAGACAAAGGAGAGGGTCCGTAATCTCTCCCCAGTTCGAAGCTCTCAGCGAGAAAGAGTACAATTTATGGAGCATTGATGACACACATAAGAGTGCAGGAGAGTTGGGGCGATAAGAAGAATGGGAGAGGAAGGCATGTGGAAGGATATAACCAGTAATATTCACTAATCTGCAGCGTCTCGATTCGAATCCATCACAAGCCGATTAGAAAGGCATCTGCAGAGAAAGATAAAAAGATGATTCGCATGAGTAGGAATTAAACCGAGAGTGCTGCAAAATTCCGCTCACGTAAAAGAGGATTTGGACGGAAAAATCGCTCCTCAGTTTGTCACGTTTTATCAAATAATATGGAATACGTGCGTTTCGAACGCTAATGTAACCTTCGAAAAGCAGGTTGAACTCCGCGGAGTTTAGTACTTTATACCCGCGCTTTCTCGCGTTCCATTGTTACACGTGGCGTCAGTTTGTTTATTCAATTACAATGTTCAACTGATTAAATAGTTTCATTATCGCTCGATCGATTAAAATTACTGATTGAATAAAGTTGATAAATTTTCAGTGAACGATGCTCTGAAAGGAAATACTGAAATTGGATAATAGTAATAAATGATGTTAACTGATGTAAGTCGCGCATGGCCCGACAAAGAATGTATTCACCACTGCAGAAATATAAATTAAGGTTCAGTTAATTATCAGTGGTGTATTTTTTGTTCATGATGTAAGGAACAATGCTAATGCAGCTAGCTGTGGTTGGGATACAAAGATATTCAATTCCGAAAATATTTTATTATATATACTAAAAGCTCTACTAATGTACCTAAAACTCTATACAGTACATAATGTAGAATATAAAAAAGCTCTATTCTTTCTATATTTCAATCAGGAATCAGGAGCTTAACGCGTACTTTAACATAAAGGCAATCAGGCTTTATGCAACCGGCTTCGTTGAAAGCGATAACTTCAAGAGCCGAAGAAGGTAAGAAGGACAAAGAAAAATTCTCTCTAGGTGAGTCATTAATTTAGATGAAAGAAGATATAAAGATAGCAGAAAGATATATCGATGGAGAAGAGGGGTTTTATAAGTGAAAAGAATTTGATTACAAGCCGCCTTGAAATTGGCTTGGAACAAATTTTTGTATGTGGTTTAAAATTGGACTCCAGGAGATCAAAGCATCAAAGACCCTTTCGAGATGTGAGTGTATCGCACACTGTAAAATGTAAATTGGATGTATAGGAGAGCAAATGAGAAGGCACGAAACGTGGTTAGGAAAGGGAGAGATTAACTCCGAAAAAAATAAAAAAGGGAAAGGAAAATGGGTTTTGAAGGGAGAGGAAAAGATGCTGGGCCGAAAGAAAAAGAGGAAAATGGAGGGAAGAGCTTATGGATTAAATCAAAGGCAGACAGGAGTTTTATCCTCATAAAAAAGTTTGTATTTCATCACAAATGAGAAAAGGAAAATTACGAGGGTAAAAGATATTTCCTCTACATTTTATTGGAATAATACAGCCTAAAATATCCTAGAAAGTTTGAATAAAAATGAACTACTAATAAGCTTGGAATAATTAACTCAAGAAAAAAAGGAAACCAGTCACTACATTGAATGTGGCTATGAAATACGGGAATGAAACGACTGACAGTTAAAACTTGGATTTCTCTTAAGTTTCGTCAAGAATTGTTTCTTCTACATAGCTATGATCATAAAGATGTTTAACAGATGCATCTAAAAGTTTATCGACTGATGAATAATAAAAGGATTACATGTCTTACATTGACTACATGTCTGAACTCCATGACTTTTATATTCTCGGTCCTTTATACAAATAAATTAATAAAAATATTAATTCGAATCGAATTATACGATTATATATAGAAAATTGATGGCATAATATTTCTACAATCATTTCAAAACAAAATTATATTGTTTATAAACGAAATTAACTGAATAATTGTACGTATAACTTGAAACGGATTTATCTTCCATATATTGGAGAATATACTAATATACTCTATATACACATATGTCATAAATCACAATTCCTTCATTTATTAAGAAATTTTCGCGTTAATGATGACCTTGATTTTGTAAGTTCCTTTAGACAGTTATTTTTGTAAGAAATTTTCCATCATCCGAATGTTCCCAGATGTTTGCTTACATCAGAATAGCATTCTCTCCTTCGAGTGGCTGCGTTTTCCCAGAAGGTCAGGCGCATTCAACTACCTTTGATGTCTATCTGCAAATACAGAACGCAGCTCCGAATTCTCGATTCTGGAATAGTAAATTAGCTTTGCATAGGCCGTGTTTCGCGTTGCCATTCCCCATATAATTATCTATTATTTCATGTGTGATTGGTACAATAACCTTTCCAAAAAGAAGTTTAAAAATAATATATAGAATAGAGGGTTACGATTGACCTGTGGATATATTTAGGAAGGAAAGAGATTGAAAATGGGAATCGAGAAAAAAGGATGATATAAGAAAAGTTTCATCTTCCACGTGACAGAGAGATATATTTAGAAAGGAAGAAGTTGAATAAAGCGACGCCGAGGGGAAACACGTGCTTGGGGAAAAAGGACAAGATGACGGCGGTCGTTACTGCTGACCTCGAAACAGGCATAAATGACTTAAAACGAATGAATATTCATAAAAATCCTATCCGAGGCATAAAATTATGCAAGACTGCGTGTAAATGCAGTGTTTTCTTTCTGAGACTTGATACGAGCGATCTGTACCATAGGGTGAGGCAGTTTTACTTTCTGAAACGTATCTGAAAAAGAGTGGAAAGATTCATCCCTTTGAAGCACACTTAATGATGAGTTGATTCTGCAATTTAGTTAAATATAGAAATTCAATATTCTCTCCTTGGTGCCAGAAGTCCGTTTCATTTCCCTGAAAAAGATTGGAGGCCTTCAAGATGTGGGTGTGGCGTTGAATGAAAACAGCACGTGGGTTGTAAGGAAAACATACACGTAGGTGTTACAGGTGACGATTGCAGAGGAGAGGGTTTTAGTTGAAGTAATCAAGCGTAGAAAGAGGAAATTGGTGGGTCAAATATTGAAAGTAATTGAGGGTAGAATGCAAGACATAAGATGGGGGGTAAGACGAAGTTGATAGAAAGGTGATATGAAGAGCGGGATGAGCATTAATATGTAATGCTGTAACGTAAATTTTGTCCTTACCTCTACATGTAATCTATTCTACATATAACTTTTGTATTTTTTTGTATTCGTTCATTTCTCATTTCTGTCTTTCATTTTGTATTCAGCTATATTTTTTTGTAACTTTCGTGTTTTGTATTTATGATAATTTTGTAAATTTTTGTGATATTTATGAATTTGTAATTTGAAAATCCCATATGTGACCCATGGGTTAAATGGAAGATGGGACTACTTAGTCCCCATTTTGCCAATGAAAGAAATCATTAAATAAGTTATTGAGGAAAGAGAGACGGGAAATCAAATAGGGAATATAAGGGCACATGAAATTTCTGAAAGGTAAAACATTTATGTATGTAATTATCAGTATCTTAAATGGGAAGAGAATTTAGAATTAGATGACGGGGTGAACTATCTACAAATCAGAAACTAAACAAAATTGTTACTTCTGTTTTGTTCAAAATATATAAGCGGGATAGAGATTGCAAAAGCTTATCTTAAAATATCTTTCACAGAAATAGAATGAAATAATTCGGGGAAGTAAGAGGGAAGTACTTCCAATAGATAACTGCTACTAAAAGCTTTCGTATTTTCTTTAAGTAATTTACCTGAATGGTTTGGGGTTACATAGAAAAATTGTAAAATGAAAACCTCAAAATGTTACGTCCCATTCGGATGAAAATGGGATTTATCGGAGGTCCTTTCCCGAGTGTCAGCTGTCCGCTCTCGCTACGCTTCCTTCCCGTCAATCTCTCTCCAATTTTATTGGTAAAATCTCTCTCTCTGTTTGGATTTCTATTGCGCAACCTACTATTTGCCCCAACTCATCCTTTAATACGAAGCTTCCTTCTCTTTTGCTCTTTTGTGCTGGTTCTGCGCGCCGGAGAAATGGTTCAAGATGGAGAGAAGGACATTATAGAAGAGTTCTATTTTCCAGAGGAATGGAATGTATGGGAACTCAATACAAATAATGAAAATCTCGCTACATCTATGCGCCGTTCTTCCTTTCAGTCCGCTCAAGATTTCGAGGGGCAGATGTCTGGTAAATAGAAACGCAGGTAAGAAAGAGAGAAAGAAGAAAGGGAGGGGAAAGTAAAGTTCTTTTTTTAAAGACTCCTTGAATAAGTTTCAGTGGACGAGATGACCGTGACGTTCACGGCAGAATAGCGCTTAAATTGTATAGGAGTTACCTGAGAAACGGATAGATGGAAGTGCTCCGGACTCTGAAAAATTTCTTTGCGTTCTTTTGATGACTGGAAAGGCTTTCGGGTGAATAAAGTACGAAAGAGATGCGGGATTGAGAACCCACTTACTGCGAAAGTACGCCGTTCTAAGGCGAAGGAAGGATATCGAGAAAATAGTCCATTCAAAGGGAACGTATGAACTTAATTTTCTACGTAACCGATACTTTCATCGCTGGAGTGGTCTAAAGTTGTTTGGAATGAAAATGTCCTCATGTTACGTAAAATCCACTTTTAAGCATTCAGTTACCTCCTTAAGGTACGAAATAAACTTAAGTATCCATGCTGGTGAATACATCGATACTTACACTCCCATTACTTGCAGTAGGTGAGTGAAAAGAGGTTAAAGAATTTTAGTGAGAGGAGAAGCTGGTTACAATGTTTAAGATACGCTCCTGGATTACAGAAAATGGGATTATTGACTCTAAAGCGTTTAGCTCGGAAGTACTCTTTCCGTGCTATAAATGGCCTTTTCTAGGTCTTGAAATAGAATACGCGGATGTATTAAATCTAAATGCGAATTTCCCTCATCTCTGTGCCGGTAAGAGACCCGTGCCTGAATACCCTTTTTTAGACGATGAATCTTGGTCTGCCAACAAATACTAGTGGTAAAACACTTTTCTCTTTTATCTTCACTCAAATTTTGAAATTTTCAACCTTATGTTACACTCTAGTTAACAATCGATTTTTTATGAAAATCATTATCTTGGAGGTGACGAATCTCATGCGTTAGATATATATTTATTGTTGTCTATGTATCTAACCTATGACTACGTCCTTCATATATATCATTAATTATTTTTTTCATGAATATCAGTGACTATATTCATCCACATTAATTATTACATATTCTTAGATATTCTATAAATTTTATTATATAGTTTATATATATATTGTATATACTTATCCAGTTCACTTTACAGTTAAGTTTACTTTACAGTTCTGTAGTGATCTTTCTCAAGTTCGTATTGGTAGGTTTACGCGGGATTTTCACCTCTTAAGTGGGCGTTTTCTTACCCTGAATGATATCTCCCTAAGAATCTCTTCGGTTTAATTATATCAATATTTATTCTCATTTTTCTCAAACGATCTCTATAAAATTAATTATAAAATTAATAAGTGCGCAAAATACAGCGATGGGTTAAATGGAGGACTTTTTGTTTCGATATTGCACAAATAAAGACAATTTATTATTATAAATCTTGTTTAAATAGAACAACAGAAAAACAAAAATAAAACTCTGTAGTTATAAAAATATAAAGTGCCATAGTTACAAAAAGAACGACACATGACATTTCAGCCTTAGTTATCACTCTTGCATAACTTTCTCACATTAGGGAACTCTTGGACGTCGCAGTTCGTGCGGAGGTGAGTTTCAGCGAATTTAATTAATGCATCCGCTAATGTGCTTTCTTCCTCTACTTTTGACGAGCCTCTTTAATCGAGTTTTAATTTTTCACAACGACCAAACACCTTTTCGCGATCCTATGAATATGGGAGACTTAATTACGCTCGTGCGCTTCCTCCATTAACACGGAGAATTTTCTAGAGGTTAAAGGACAACTTTAGACTTTATTAAGTTTGGATCCTTCGAAATGGAAATGTGGAAATGATACCGGCCGGCCATCACAGCTTCAAAGCAAAACAAAGTGGACCGAGGACGTTCTTTCTTCTCTTTTGTTTACCTCAACGACCAGCAGATGGATTTGCCTCTCCTCCTTTTTACCCACTGCATCCTTGAATGCGTTAATTACGTTAGTTCGGGAAATGTCTTAAACTCCGCCGATACGCTATTTCGGATCTCTTTCAGGTATGACAGGAAGGCTCTGGGGATGGGAGTCATTCTACGTCAGCACCATCTGGCGGTAAGGGCGGGTCGACATCGCGTGCTTCGAATCGGGTCCTGGACGTGACACGGTGAGAAAGAGAAGAGGGAAGGAAGATTTCAGAGATCCATTAGCTCCGATTATGAAGATATCCGCCGCTTAATTATCACACTCAGAGTGAATGCTATCATTTCCTCCAAAATATTCCCCATTTTCTCCCAAATATCCCCTGCAGGTAACAAACTATAGACTTTTTCCGCTCATTTTCGCTCATTATTTACGATATTCGGAGTCTACGCAAGGAACTATTTTGCATGCATAAATTATTCACCAAAAAATGATTGTTTGTGGTGCAGAGGAGCTCATTAACTATACCATCATCTCACAATAGATAGAATCTTACTGAAGAGTATAGGCTCCTGTGGGTTTCTTTGCCTCCTAACTTCGTATGTCATTTATATCTATACAAATATAAACTAAGGCAAAAAGTAGAACAGTGTGGGAAAAAATCTTTGCAACTGAAGAATGACAAAGAAAAATCCCACGTTGCGGAAAATCATCTCTAGAGAAAGCGGGTGAAAAAACCGCGAAATCGAAATAAAAAAGGAAAAACAAAGAAAATAAGTTACTAAAATAAAATAAAAAACGAGATTCAAATTCAGAAGTGAAGTACCAAAAACATAATAGAAGATTAGTTGGCATGAAATTTGTTCCAAGAAGTTTGAAGGTATATGAATTTATTTTTTTCCAGTCATATAGATGATACTAAGCTTTTACTAGAGCAGGAAAGGTTAAAAATATAGAGGGAAGAGAGGCATTAGATTTACGGATCGTAATCTACTCTTCACATTTATATTAGATAATGAGGGCATATATAAGGAAAGGGCTATCCCTTCACAGTGCACAAGTTGCTCGGGTCGGAAGGTTTCTAATGAAGGAAACCGAATACGTGACTAGGAAATCTTAAAGGGTGGCTGTATCTCTCGAGGTCCCTCTTCATTCACTACTTACATTCACGAGTATACGACCAATACTCTACGTCTATATCTACATCTACACATGTACCCTGGAGATTCGGCCTGTGGTAGAGGGTATATGCACTTATATTCTCCTTCTCGAATCGACTACTTTAGCGTATGGTTAGAGGAACAATGAGTTCTTGAGCTGGTTCTATCATCTAATTCTCTGATCTCCCTCGCACTATCAGAAAGGCCTATGCAACAAGGAGGGCACATAATATCGGCTACACATTCCACGAACGAAATCTCTCCAAATTTATTGAGTAATTTAAATCTTTGATTTCATCTTCTTTTCTCTAAAGATCCTGCCTCCCGAATCATCCAAGAAACACCCACTGTTTTTTGGAGCAATACTTGACAAAACTTATTGCCTTTCGTTGTACTTCTTTTTGTAACTCGCGGATACAGCACTTTTCGCCAGGATCTCATACTCTTCATGTACACTCAAGAACTGTACATAATACTTAACTTTAATTTATTACCTTGCCCAAGGTTGATTATAGTTAGTGATTTCATTAGTTAGTTTCATTATCGAACCAACTTCAGCGAGATTGATTAGTGCAACGTTATTTCCAACATCATTAGTGAACCCTTCTTATATCTCTACCAGTGGGATATTTCTGGTGATTTGAGGGAGCGTGAATTCTGCTATCTAACAGGCTTCTCTTAAGGGATAATTTCCTCAACCTTTTCACGTTATGGTGAGAAGGATGACTCTCTTTTCCGAAGCAGAAATCATTTCCTATTTAAGCTGTCAGATAGTAGGGAATGTGGTGAAAATGGAGGTCAATCAGCCACATTTACGATATGTATCCGCACTGGATATCCGCAAGTATCATTCAGTAGGGGAAACGAATGGATATGATGCCATAAGCATATAATCTGTTTCGTTTCACTACATTTCACTCGTAAAAGACGTTTAACGTCAATGTATCATGCAACAGCACCCCTGAAACAGTGTCCGTTTTCATCTCTCAATCAGTTAGACCAGAGATAAGGGATTTGCAGTATCTCTATTTATCTTTATCTGCTGTAGCCAGATGAAATATCAAAAGTGATGAAAAATCATGACGATTATGCCAAAATCAAGAGATATATCAATAACGAATGTTCATATATTTTGTACGTGGATATATAGACACTATGATCTTCGTGTAAATGAATTTTGATTTTGTAAGGGTTTTCATTTATTTTAAGGATCCCATATTATTAAAGCAATTTTTTAGCGTTATTTTCACAAGCATTAATCACTTGAGAAGGTATGAAATTATAATTAACAGAGGAAGGCGTAGTTTTGTGGAAATTTTGTCACAGGTTAAAAAAAAAAAGAGTTGAAGATGTGAAATACTCCCGTGAACTACTGAGAGAAGAAAATTCAATTTTATCTCCGACTATTTTTCCGAGGCACAGTTCTCTGAACTACAACCATCATATCAAGGGAGAGTAAAATGTGATAGCGGAGGAATGAAAGTGAATTTAAAAGGAATACCGTAGTATGAAGAAGATTCGCCTAAAAAGTAAGAGGAATTCCTTTTTGTAGAGGAGCTTGTCTACCGAATACTTGACATCTGTCTCCATTGGATATAATTCTTTTCGACTCCCGTATTTCGCCGGAGAGACTTTGGGAGATGCGATTCCTGATCCATGTGGATGATATAGCGGACGTTGCTCATGACAAAGCAAAGTCGCACTAGAATTACCTCTATGAAATACTTTCACCATTGTAGTCACCATTGTATTCTCAAGTGAAAACAATGGTGAATCTTCACTTAGCTTCCGGCCGTGACTTTATCACCCAACGCGTTTCTGCTATCGTAATTTTCCATGGCGAAAGATTACATTAAGCCGTTTCGCATTTGCGGTATCCTTCGGGTCAATAACGTCGTTATAAATATGGCGCTGGGGATCATCACGCCATTCTTTCCATCAGAAAGAAAATGAGACCTTTTCAACCGCTGACATGAGTTATAATCACTCTGCGGAATTGTTTCAGCCGTCTGCTTACGCCTGGCGCTCCAGTCGCCTTTTCACGAAACGCTCAAAATTGAAATTATGGACGAAAGTGAACGAAGCCGTGAAAATATAAGGAGAAATCCGAATTCAATCGTGCAAACCTTGTAAATTCTCTGATCGATCTGATGAGCGAAATGAAGGCAGATAATATCGAAACACATCCCTGAGGTCGTCAAATGAATCTATTGAGTGCAATGTCTACACGAAGGAGTCCGGAGTTGGTTGTAAAATTAGCATTCAAGTATCCTGAATGTGTGTTTGCGAATAATGAAATTGAGCCGTTTCTGATGTTATGGAAGTTTTGCGTTTTCGCATGTCAAAAGTCATTCCACAACAGTTCCCACCAGACGCATGGGTGGGGTACATAATTAGTTTCCTTAAGGATAGTAAACATGTTATGCTCTTACCTGCTTTAATCGTGAATTTTTCCAAAAAGAGTGAAGCTCTTCTGTATAGTCTATGCAAAAGGTGATCAAATAGAGATGGCAAGGTGGTTATTTTTTCGCTTCAACAAATGACTTAAGGTGTCTACAATCGAAACCTGAGTATTCCAAGGTTTTGCATGGAATTTTGCCTCAAGCATTGGCAATCGATACCTCAGAACTTCATAATAAACTCAAAGGCGAGCGTAAGGTAACATAAAATAGAATTTTTATTATCTTGAAGTTTTAGCATAGTGCAAATAGATTATGAACATTGATTTTTCACAATGCGATTGATGAAAAAATATCCAGTAAAAGGATTAAATGGTCGAAAAGTTGAAATGTGTGTGACTAATATTTAACGGAGATGAAAGTTTTCATTGCATAAATTCGTACTTTCACTTTTCTGCTGCGTTAATAACAGCAAATTATTATCACTAAGGTAAAATTTCAAGAATTACATGAACATAACCCGGGGCGATTGCTTTACTAATTATCATATAATTCACTCTTTAACATGTTGCTTCTGATCAGTAAAAAGTTACATAGCCATTATTCTGTAATTATTCCACTGAAAAAATAAGCTTCAGTTGGGTATTATCAGATTAGCAATAGGTCTCTGTCAAGGAAAAGTTTGAAACAGAGACCGCATGTATATTACCTCGCCTAACTTTTATATTTACTTTGCACATACATATAAACATATATGTAAACCCTATATAAACTTTTCCATATGCTTGATCGCCTTTATATATAGAGGAAAGTCAACCCTTAATATTTATCAGTTCTAATTTACGATTCAACGATATGTCGGTTCGTGACCATGACATTCAATCTACCTACTTTAAATAGCAATAAAAATATTTGTTTCGAAATATACCATCAGCTTTTATAACTTAATTAAGTATATGGTTAATTTATAATTTTGGGATGTTCAATTTTAATTTTGAATTTATTAAAAATTAATCGGAAAATGGATTTAAAAATTCATACGGTCATAAATTCATAGGCACATGCGATGTATGAATAATTATTAATAACTTAAAATTTGATTAAATCAAAAAATATTGACTACTGAACCATAAAAAAAAATCTTCGTTTAATCTAGCGGGAAAGCGAATGACTCTCTTTTTACATACAGATTTGTGGAAATATATATCATTTGAGTGGAGGAAGTGTAAACGAGTCATAAAGCCGAGAACACCCGTTTCTGCGATTAAAATTTTAGGATGAGAGTGTTTGCGCGAGGCAGAGTTATATATTTTTTTTACGATCATTTCCTTTCCCTTTGAGGGCCTTCCAGTCCTTTACGTCTCTCGTTTCAGTTCGAGATACACAAATCGGAGGATTCTTTATGCCTCTCTTTTTTTATTCCCATCGCACTTTTTGCGCCCTCTCCGTCCGTATGTCGACTCGAAATGGAGATAATACGTGACGGATGAGCGCGCAAAGGATGAAAGGGATTAGGTATGTGCCATAAAATAAGGGCAGGAATGACGCGGTCTGACTTCCGCTTTACTACGCCAAAATAGAACTAATTAGGGAGGTGACACACAGATTGAATGTGTGTGGGTGATGGAATTTCTAATTTGATCCAACATAGCCGATGTAAAGATCATTAGAGAAATCGAACGGTAAAATATTCAAGGTGCTTAGGTAAAAATAAAAACATTAACCATTTATATACTACGCAGAGGATATAGTAATAATATGGCACACAGAGGAAAAATTGAAGATGATCAGCTGTGTCTGCAAAAATATTCTACCTCAAGGCACATTTAAGGTTGGAAATTTGTTTTGTGACACATCAACGAAATCTGATTATAGGATTGCGTAAAGAAATTTTTATGTTGGATTGCAAATAATAGAGTCATCATCTTAGTAAAATGCTCATTCTTAGACTTCCGTAAATCGTAAATTTTGGAAACGTGTCCCTTACAAGGTTAAGGTAATGTTGCATTCGCTCGGTGAACTAAAATCCAAATATCCGAAAAATTTTCTTCTTAATCAAAGTAACTATTTATTCAGTACAACGAATACAGCAGATCACCAACCGAAGAATTTAGTATCGTACAAAATCCTTTAAATTTGCAAGTATCAACAGTCCGCGGTGAAAGTTTTCACGTTTGCACAAATGGCGCGGAAAATTTTATCGAATCAAACGTTTCGCATCGACAAAACTGAATTTTTTTGCGGCAAACTCACCACCTCTCGCGGCACACAGTTTAAAAGAAACCTCTCTATAGCAATAAAATTTTGCTTAAGCGCAATTCCAACAAAAATAAAATATATGAAAATAGGAAGTTGCCAGCGACTATAAATCCAGGGAATAAGAATTATAATATCCATTAACGAGTCAAAGAATCAATTATCTCGGAGACTTACTTTTTGGAAGTGCGTAGAGTGAAATGGAATACAAGCAGATAACAGATTCTTTTTTGCGCTTAATCACATCTTGAGATCGCGGAGTATCTCTAGAGCACTCTAAATAAGATTGCATAAAACCATCACTCTCCTTGTAACTCCATACGGTTGTCAAAGCTGGAACGCTAGGAAGCAGGATCTGAAGAACCTTTTAATTTTTGAGAGAAGGTGCCTTAGGAAAATCTTTGAACCAGTTGAAGATGGTTACAAAGAAAATTATCGGAGACTTCACAGTATAAAAATAAAAGAGCGATACAAATAACCAAATGTAGTTGGAATAATGAAAAGCAGAGGGCTGGAATGAGCTGGAAAGGTGGTGTAAATGAGTAAAGAAGGATGGCCAAATACTGTGAAGATATGTTACCTTTGGGAAAAAGATCCGTGGGGCGGCCGAGAAAGAGATGGATCGACGGAGTAAGAGAAGATCTGCTGCGACTTGGGATTTGGAAGAACTAAATCTGAAGTCATCAAGCTTAACTTTGTGGAGAGATACCGTATCAACGATGAAAACAACTTTGTAATTTCCACAGAATATACATTTATTTTCATTAGTTTCGTCTTAGGTTTAAACATCTTCAGGTGGAAGACCATAAATATATATTTTGTGGAAATTACGAGGTTGATTCCTACTGAACTTGGAGGGAAATTTCTAACAACCGAAATTAATGAAAAACGTTGGTCATAACATTCCGTGGTCCAGTTTGCCTGATTGTATAGTAATAGTAAATGAAAATGGTGGTAATACTATCGCATTTATATATAAATATATTTTATAGTTTATAAATATGTCAAAATAAGTACACAAGTCGTGCAGGCTTGTTTTCTTTGTCCGTTTTGTTAGATCAATCAGATAGACGACTTCAAGTTGACTGTCATACTATGTAATCGAAATAAACCAACGCGAAGGAGCTCTTCAGAACCTTTGCTAGTGAAGCTTATAGGAGTAAAGTCTACATTACAATGAATAAAGCTAATACGAAGGGTGTTATGAGCTCATGGGAAGTTCAGAGAATTTAATGGAAAGAATCGATATGGATTGTAGTGAAAATTATGGATAGGTAAAAATAATAACTTTTGAGATTTATTATGATTATTTTTGTTATTCATTAAGAATTTTCGATCCGGAATGCGTTTATTTTGTATTTTTGTGATGATGATAATTAATATGCGCTACTGAACATTTGTAATTTGTATATTTTCTCTAAGAGAAGAAAGGTGATGGGCTTATTACAGTGGTATGATGAGAAAACCAGATATTTATTAGAATTAAAACCAAAATATATAGTCAATAATATCTCGGTAATAAACGAGAAAGGATCAAGTCTCAGTAACCGTGATGCATCACCTTTGTTTCATGCGGAAGTGACATTTGTATCCAGATTACAAAGGTAGCATATGATTAAAATCCAAGAGATCCGAAAGAAGGAGCTGGTTGAATGAGGTTGATGAGGTCCTTAAGAGCAGAGATACGCTGCACTCCACTCAAAAATAGAAGGCACGGTGGAAAAAGATGTATGAATGTGTCTAAAGCGAAAACAGAATGCAAGAATAGGAACGCATTGTGGAGTACTTTCAAAGTGAGCTGCTAGCTTGCTGATTCTCGAGAAAAACAGTAGTGTGTTTCATTTTACGTCATCTTGTGAGCAAGATGTAGGGGAAATAAAAGAAATAAGTTTGGCTAGAATGTCAAAATTCCTTCACTGCTGCACTGCTTCATAAGCGATTACATAGAAAGTATTTTATATTGTGCCGGGAAATTAACAACTAAATATGCAAATGAATGTACTAATCTGTTGGAGACTATAAATAAAATTTCCTAGAAACACTCCGTAATCATAGGTCTTAAAATTTTAAGTTTTAAGTTCTTTGAATATTATACCCGATATAATTGAACCTAAGAAGCATCCGATTTTATGCTCTAAATATGCATAAAAGGAGCCTCTTAGATTAGAAAGTATACAGTATGTAAGTAATGAAATTTTTGATTCAGTCTCGGATAGCCAAGGGAGTAGCGCGTTTGCTTTAGGCGAAGGGTGTCCCGGGTTCTATTCCAGGTGGCTCATATCGGTGCGGAGTCACTTCAGCTGTCGAATCACTTTTAACAAGACTTCTGTCATACTAATTGATTCGACTACTGACATATCTTAACCATCGAAATCATAAGACAGCTTATTTTATCAGGATGAGAAAACTTGTTCGTTGGAACAAAAATACCTGTTTTTATTTAAATATATTATTTAATTCGAGTATTTTATATATATTTTTGAAATGTTTAAGAGAATAAGGAACTCTCTGACAGAAATGAATGAAAGAAATTCAAAGCAGAGCGAAACATGTATGTGGAGAATTTCGAAGTATCACGTTGTATCCTTAATCTTATACAACCCGGTAATCACGCAATCGCATTTCAGACGAGATACAAAGGCCGTATTTTCAAATCCAACGAAAGGAGATACCTCTCAAAAGATGACTGATAATTAAAGGCACAGCACAAAGAAAGGTATCAGATACCTTTTAAATTCGCCGTGCTTAGAAGTAGGATAATTTTCCATTCGTTCACTATTTACTGTAATTCGATGTGCTTTCTAAAAAAATCAGGTGTATTTACAAGATCACTATATCGTCGAGCTACACGAATTGCCTACACACTTACGAGGCATAAGTTTACTTACTAAATATATTTATTTAATTTTAACAATTGCGAAATTTTTTGCAACATTTCTCTGCGTCATGAATGTCTCTAAAATTCAAAGAAAGAATTACCAGTTCTTTTCTCTAGCCATCTGAACGTCAGTAGCGGTCTATTACGCAAAGAAAACCCTTCCATGCCGTCAAACTAGCGAATCTTTGGTTGCTCACTTCGCTCCATAGAAATGCTCAATTCACAGCTGACACTGAGTGCATTTAATTAACGAGCCCGAGCACCAGTTCGCTGTGCTCTCAACCAATTTTGGAGTCTGCCTTTTCCTCGGGAATTTCCGAGTTCTTTGCAGAGGCGACTGCAGCGGGGAAAAGAGAAAAAAAAATCGCTTCATCGGACCGAAATAGCATTCTAGAAAAATCGTGTAACATCCGACTTTCTTTCTTCTAATGCCTACAACAAACTTTGACGAATATTGACTCTCGGAAATTCCATTCTGTCTTTGCCGCGAATATTCTCCTTTAAAAAACGCCCCATTTGGCGCCGTGGCCTCCGAGTTAACAACCAAACATACACAAACACACGCTGCCATAGTAAACTCCAAGGTGACACGCTGTGGGCGTGTCTACATCTTGACCCTGTTTTCCTATTCGCGAGCAGCACTTGGGTCAACCAACCGACACCCATCGGCACTATATTTAGCCACCTCGCGGCGCAGTATTTAGCCGCATTCGCCGACGTCATTCCACACCTTTTTCCTTTCCAATGGAAAATGTTTCCTTTCGCATTGCCATCGAAAGTTCAGCGGCGAGTCCCCGCCGCGAATACGGAATCTTTCTTTTCAAAAGAAACGGAGTCGACGAGCTTTTTTCACAAGTCGGCCAATTCATTCACTCGTCTTTTTCAACTTGCAACTAGGCCAAGGACGGAATCAACAAATAAACCCACCCAATAAGAGGAGATCAAGGCGAATTGACTTCAGACTTCTGGTGTTTCACTTCTGAAATTTCCGCCGATTTGCTGAAGTGCTGGAAAGAATGGAGTGAGTAGATTTACGTCAGCATGTACGGTGAAGATTGATAAACTCACGGGTAATCACATATCCAAATAGTTTCTACAGGAATTTCACCAGAAAAAGTTAGGTAAAAATAAATGCAAAGGAAAATAAATATTGTAATTAATATGAGTATTCTTGGCTATGTGGGATGACGAATTTATTTGAGGAATTGCACACTTTGTGTGTTCTACAGAGATTTTTATGATATTGGTTAGAAATAAAGTTTTCGAAAATACTTTCTCGTAAGCTTGTTTTTGTTCAGTTAAAATCATTAAAATTTAAGAAATCAGCAGAAGTTAGGGGGAATAAAAATTACATTATAAAATGCTAAAAAAACGTATGATAAAAGGAAGGTGCTGCATGAAGAAACTGCATGAATCTTTCGTTTATTTAAAGATTTTAACCTTAGTAAACTAGCAAATTTAGGCTTTGGGTGGGAAGCCTGGCCTGGCCTGGAGCCTTCAGGCCAAAAGTGAATTTTTTGGGCGTTCATTGCGTTAGTCTCTTCCTGACACAAATAATTCTATTTAAATAATTTTTATTTTTTAATCTTGCTAACGCCAAGTGAAAATAAAGTGGAATATTTTCTCTTGCAGTTTAATCGTGAATAAATTTCTTTTCTTATACAAAATATTGTTGTTTAACTATGTGAATGTAGGAAACATTCGACACCAAAGTGGCCTCATGGTTTCACATGCGGCCTTTCTTAGGATACTGAATGCTAAATGTGACCTTTCGGTGAAAAAAGGATCCCCTCATGTGCGCTCCGTACTTTAGCGTCAACATCTCCCGTAAATTTTAAACTAGAAGACAAGTATACTCAGTGGATTAAGAACGCTCTGCAAATATTATATAGTTACAACAAACACGAAATAGTCGATACTTAGTGATTGTAGAATATTGCTCCAAGAGAAGTGCACAGCCTAGGTTCACGTGCTGAATTGCTGAAAGTTTTGAAGACTAATGATTAAAACTAGAAGTGTTTAATTAGTGAAGCGAGCCGCCTTCATTAAATTGCTTGATGAGGAGAGCGCTGAATAGATTTAATATTAATGACGAGCTCACGATATGATTGGACGCGATTCCTGGCGTACCGCTGTGAGCATACGGAATGAGAATTAAAGGCTAAGTTGGATTTACCAAGCGATTTATTTTTTTCTCCAATGTAATTTTTATTTTGCAATTGCAGGATGTATAATTATTGGGAATTAAAGATTTTATTCGGCTCCAAATTCTGTGTCATTAATGCGACAGCGGTGTCATTTTCGTTCCTTAGAGAGAGAGAGCTGATACATACCATCTTTTTTTAAACAAATCCAATGTTATTCATTTTATGCTTTTTTTTTATTAAATGGAGAGTTTATAAATGAGAACAATTATTTTGATTGGAATTCTGTGGATGTCAGTGTTTCAATGACCGTTTACATATAATGATCGTTTTTCTTTGTTTATTTGTTGATTTTTGGCCAAAAACATACAGATGAGTCTATTCTTAAATTTAGCTTTTCCTGAATGAGTTTTATTTTAATTGCAGTTAATAATATTTAACTTGATTCACTTTAGTAAATAAGTGAAAAAAGCAATCATATAGTAACGGATCAGAAAGTCATACGTAAATAAAGGATTGCTTATATACAAAAGATGTGCTTTATATACACAAAGAGTTTTCCTATTTCTAATAATAATTCTAAGAATCCGTTGGGCATCAGGATGATTATAAAAAGATGGTTGCCAAAGTTGCTGATATTCTTAAATTCTTTGGATGATATTTTAAAAGCTACCTACTAAAATTTTGGTTTCTTTTTACTTGAAAATTTCTATGTACCTCATATCAAGCATAGATCATTCTTAAACCAAATTTTCCAAATAAAAATTTACTCTTTAGTCTCTAATACTGTAATAATTATGTATTGCATTCCTCACTACACTGATGAGAGCAAGGGAAGATCCCGTATCTTAACGTAATACCCTATGGATTACACTAGCTTGTGGAAGTTGCTAAGGGACACATCCGGCGTAAGAAACGTTTAAAAATCGTGAAAATGAATGTTAAATTTTGTATTCTCGAATGCCTCACGCAAAGACGGAGTGGTACAGGAGAGGGGGCGAAGAAAAGTTGGATAACACTTGTCGGGTTGAGTTAGAAGGTGTTCTGGGACACCGCCTCTCCACTTCTTTTGTCTGCACACGTGACCTCTCTTGCGGCGGCAGGAAGAAAAGCATGGGCCAAAGGGTCACACTCAAATTGACACTTTAAGTTTCCGAGTCAGCCTTACAATGGGAAGCATTTATTTTACGGGCCTATTCACGCTTGGGAAAGTTAATTAAGTTTGCTGGCTTCTGCGAGAGCTAAGACGCACATTTAGAATGAAAAATATATGTAAATGTAGTCTTCATATTTTTCGTACATCATTATTCTGGATCTTTACAGAAATCATACATAAGGGTAAAGTTAAAAAATCAACCTTTTTGGCAAATTCTTTTTAAATTTTTAGAAAAATTATACTAAATATAATAAAAAATGGATCTTTACAGATACCCGCAGAAGGGTTAAGGCGAAAAATTTTTCAGTAAATTCCTTTATAAATATTTGGAGAAATTATACTAAATGTAATAGAAAATAGTTTGATATTAAGGTGGGCGTAATGTAATAACGATGTAAATATTTATAAAGTTACATTACGTATCTGCTTTCAGGCGCACTACCCTAAGAGAGAAGAATTATTTTCCTCAATTCTTTACTTTTACTTATTTATTGAATAAAATATATCATAAAATTCTCGGTAAGTAACCCGTACTTGAGCTCTTTTAGTGGAGACTGAGACGGTACTACCCAATTACTTTTCCATTTGTGTATCCCAATGCGTATTTCTCCAGTTATCCCGAATTTACTTAGCGAATTTCATATATCGTAATGAGATTTCACTGGTCTATCCTAGCACCTTGGTGGCGCATCTTACCAGTCTATATCGCTTCATAGTGGTACTATTTTTAAGTGAAAGTTATATACAATAATTACGCCCAGTTACGCCCAATAAAACATTTACGGGTCTTGGTGATTTTATCCGCATCCGTACAGGAAAAGGTGGAACCACCAATCAGGTGAAGCTTTGAATAATTTTTAAACTGACACGGCATTCGCAATAACAAAATTTGGAAAATAATGCATACGCGTTCTGTTTATTTATGCTCATTAAAATGGACGGCAATAATGTTTTTGCATCCTGGTGGCCAATAATCTGAAGCTGCCTCGGCCACCAGATTCGTTTTCTGAATAACAGATAATTTGTAACTGGATAAAAGAGCAACTATTATACTTATCTCTCTCTAACCGCTGTATTTATGGGGTACAATTTGAGGAGGATTTTTCACACACTCTCTCCCCTACAAAACGTTTCCTTAATTTGCGAGAAACACACTTTAATCTCCGATTGACCTTTACCTCTCCGGAAGTCAATTCATACTTTCGATCACTCTCTTCTTTCCAATATCTGTGATCTAAGGGGGGCTATGAATTCTTAAATTTCCCGATAATCTGGCGATCGAGGCTTTTTGAGTGCTTCCTATTTTCCGAGGGTCCCCCGTGGGCGCTTACCCGTGTCCTACCCCCGCGACACACTTCTCCGGAATTTCACCGAAAAACTGGCAGCCTGTTACACATTTAATGAGCGGAAGAGTTCATGTGTGAGGTCGTCCAGGAGTTACGGGGGAGTTTGAATGGGTCAGCCAAGGTAACCGGATACGTAGAGAAGAGTGGGGATGAGAATAGGGAGAAAGAATCGATCGCGCAAGTGTGGAGAGAATTGGAGGAAGAGATGAGAATAAATTTCCATTGGTCAACACTTGCCGAAGAACATCTGTTGACCGGATTACGCAAGGGGCAATGGGAATATGTCATAACAGCTGAGGGATTGCTGGATATGAAACATCATGTTGTGCTATCTTTATATGTTGGGGATATACGTTCCGGGAATGGGGTGTGGAATGAAAGCGGAGAATCTGGAAAGAGTGAAGTTCGGTTAAGGAATACGGTTTGAATCCTAGAGACTGACATTATTGTTCCTAGAGAGAATATAATACTATTTCGGTATTTAAAAAAATGTTAGCGTCGAGGTCTTCTTTAAGAAATATTTGGTATTTGGAAGACAATAAATCGACCTTTGAAGGTTATCAGTCTACCAATAAAGTAATATTGGAAATTTGTTCGCTTTGTTCCAGTCTTCCTTTTTCTGCAAAGACCTTTGACATTTCCTTGACTTAAAGATCGAAGGAAATTCTTATATATGCTAAAATATTTCTTTCTATGTGTAGTTCCAATATGTTTTTACAAATTCATTTACAATGGCGTAAAGACAAAAAGGAAAATACTGAGAGGTAGCTAGAATGTAGGAAACGTTAAAAAATATTTAAAAGATCGAAGGCAAACCGTATTATATAATGAGATCATGATAACGCGTTGAACTAATCCTTGAATGAATAGAATTAACCAATAGCAGAACTTTTGCATAATATACATAAGTTACGTATAGTACGAAATAATTTTATTAGCTGTTAAATTAATTTATACAGCATTATACTGGTTAATGGGTATTAATAGTATTACATAACTCAATGAATACTTTTCCACACAAATCCCTATTTCATGAGCTATAGAATTAATAAAATTTTCGATATTTTAGTGGAGTCGAATTATATTTGTATACTTTGAAAAATAAAAGAAGTTTCTTTGAAGGTGTTGTCAACAAAATATAACATGAAAAACAATCACGAACACTAATGATATCCGATTCAAATGTTTCATTGTTGAATTACTGACAAATATAATAAATGTATATAATGAATGTATTTACTTTCCAACTCAACAGTATTTTGTGAGTTTTTCCATTCTCACGAATCTCTCATTGAAATCCCATTCCTCTCCGGTAGAAAATTATGGGGTGCTTTTTTCTAGTATGAAAGGCAAGGTACCGTTACGCTCCACCCTTACGGACATGAGCTTGGATCACACAACCCTTACTGACCGCGGCCGTGGGCGTAAAATAAATTACTATTTCCGTTCGGAAAATTTCAAGGTGTAACGGAGGGTCTTCTGGAACAGTCTCGACTGATTGAATACCTTTCGGCCACAGTCGAGATTGAAGTTTTTGTGCGTTTCAGTGTTTAGGTTGTGAGGGTCATGACATCAGCGGTGGACTAGGGAACATGTGGAATGCGCTTGAACAAAACTCAGGAGAGCTAAGCTTCAGTAAAATCTCATATTGATGACCTTTGGAAGAACTACTTGAAACTAACTCATCTTATGAAATAATATCCGAGACTTTCAAATAAAATACAAAGAAATAAAATATATTACAGGCGTAATACATATAAATGTGTACATATATTTATGTGTATATCTGTGAATTTCAATGGAAAATTGTAAAATCTTCAGGGCCCTATGTTTTGTATATGTTGAATAATTGTTAAATTGAAAAAATATTTCTATATATAAATATATGCTTTCTTAGGTTTATATTAGTTGATTACTGTATATGTAGTATATTAGTTGATTACTGTATATGGACATGTCACCAATTCAGGGCAGAATGATTTCTGTTTTTTGTAATGAATGCTTTGTGACGCAAATAAAATATTATTATTATTATTATTATTATAAATTGAAATCCCCTCACCCATATCGTCAATCCCATTCAATAGTAATCATTTCTATGAATACCATCAGTAGAGTGTAATATTACATCAACAATAATGTATACCTACATCTTAGTTCACGAGCACAGAATTACCATCTCCACTACATAAATATCTTCAGTGTAAATTTGAATTGAAACAAATTTCAGTATATCAATTTTAAGATAGGTAATGATTTCCATGAAAGAAGATTCTCTTCGAGTATCAGAAATAGTCAGTTATCAATTTCGAAATGTGGATTAAGTATATTAAGTCTTTAAATGTGGTGTATAATATAAGAAGATGGATAAGCGAGTCGTGGCTCATTTCTGTTGTGCGTTTCCATTCATAAATCCATCTCCAAAAGTCCTTTCTTTCGAGACTCATTTCATTAAAACGCAGCGGAACGTTTTTTCAACTATACATACTTCATTCTTTAGGTATATACATTTCAATGTGAGTAGACTCCCACGCTGGGGCAGAAAACAAAAAGGAATAAAGTCATATGCGCAGAGAGCAGAAAATATGAAACTTCATAAAACCTAACCACTGGAAAATCGGTAACGTGAAAATAATCGTAAAAATTATATGTCCTACTTCTACATTTGGTAAGCATTGCTGATGAAAGATTGATAACAAACGACCATGTGACGTCAGGCTATAAATTATTTGTCGAATAATGATATTCGTCACATCGATTAATTCCAGAGCACTCCAAAAAGTTTCTTTTTAGATAATCGGTAGCTCAAAGAATTTACAAAAGACGTGGGAGGATTGAGCTTATGCTGACTTATTAAAACAACATGAGATCACATTCACAGAAAAGAAATAGAGAAACGTAATGTAAAAGAATTCATGAAATACATTACAACAAATGAAATTTTGCTTTTTTACAAATTAAAAGAAATCAATACATCATATCATCTCATGTCACCCTCCGATGCATCACGCTATATCCTCTACTCTTGTACTTTCACGAATGACATTTTAAAGATTCATCTCGGCTCCTGATGTCATGGATAGCCTAAATATCAGAAAGTGCAGATAATCCGCATATCGGACGATCCGCAACAAGGAAAACCCCTTCAGGCATAATCGCGAACGATTTATGCAAATACATAGATCAATATCTCTCCATAAAGTGGCATTAATGCTTCGATAGGAGATTATTAGACAGAAACCTTCAGTATTACCTTCTCACGAGTCCTAATTGCCGAAGCATTGGACGATAATCTTCCTGTGGACACTTTAGTGTAGCCGAGTTTTGCGCGATTGCATTTCTATCCCAACGGAGAGATGAAGCGGAAGATTGAAAGGGGCAAAGAGATTAGTAGAAGAGGGGGAAATTTGAGCGATGGCAATGATGCGAATGCACACGTCTGTGTGAGCTCATCTCTGAATCTCCGAAGGTTGAATTATGTAGGCATAGAGAAAGTGAGGAAGAGGATGAAATGTGGCTGGATAAATAAAGGAAGGGAATGGCGTAGGAAGTGAAAGGCGGAAGAGGAAGTGGAGAAAAGAGATGAATTTGACAGGGGGAATGTGGGGAAGCACCCCCAAGGGGCAGGTATGAGATTTTTATGAGGAAGGAATGTATCAAAGGCAGGCTGCGACACATATTTCTGTCTATTGTCTCAGTTTAATGTTGGATTAATATAATACTTACGTGTACGCCTACACGTTGAAATAGAGCAAAGCTAATTTTTGCTTCCTAACATATCCCTCGCAAATTTTCTCTCTGTTACACGCTTCGGGAGGCAAAATATTTTAATGAGAGCATATCGTCATTTTCTCTACCGGAATTTTTCTGTATGAAAACAGTTACAAAGAGATTCCACATGCTGTGTTTTAATGTAATTAGCGATTGAGCAATTTCGCTCTCCTTTTCTTCATTGCCTTTAATCTACCAAGACTGCTCTGTTCCTTCCTAAAAATCCACTCAAATCATTTCACGATTCACTCTGCTCGAATATATCCTTTCAGATGTATATACAAGAATATTTCGAATCAATTTTAGAATGTTCCTCATAGCATAATTATGGGTCGAGGATATCTAATTAAATAAAAGTAGTTTGCGATAAATGTATTTATTTGAGAGGGCAGTAGAAGGTTATTTATCTGTCAAAAGAATTCCCTACTTGCCAAACGACCACCAAACCCAATACAACGCACATAGCTACAAGCTCGAAAATAGAATTTAATTGTGGTCTCCTCTCCCCAAGTTGAATCAAATGTAGAATCTCATCCTCGTGCATTACTGGGGGGAGAAGGCGATTCTAAAATTGAACCTACATATCCAGTCCACGGTATTTTATTGAATAATTACTAACATTATTATATTCGAATTCTAATTATGCTTAAAATTTAGCTTTTTCCCTTTCAACTTTATTATTACTCAGTTTGCATATCTTTCTACACCCCTTCGTCGTAGATGCTTTTCTGTTTTGGATATTTTTCTCCTGAGCATTTCTCTAGTATTCACAGCAAAATGTCTATTACTTTTTATAAAGATTATTGTCTTCAAATGATCTCTTCTAGTGAAAATTACTAAAGTTTAATATGTTATCTGGAAGACGATTCATTAAAATGTCGCAAAATGTTTTCCCTCCGGATTATTCACTCTTGACCGATGTAAAGACAGTCAGGAATTTTGATATTAAAAGTTACAGCAGTAAGTTATTATCTCCGCAAACTTTCTCCACTTTCTGATGGATTTGCTTCACACCATAGTAACTTTAACCTATTTAATACATTTCATTATGAGAGTGAACAAGCAATTTTTGCATGCTAAGTGACGTCAATTCAATTTAGGAAATAATTGAAACATTAATTAAATACCAACAAAGAACAAAACTAATTCATTCCCATTGGCTTTTATACATTTTGATAGCAATAAGTTCTACCCCTTTTCATATAATTCACTTAAAAAGTCATTTACTAATTATTCCATTTCATGTCTCTCGTGTGGCGAGGAATGTAACTAATTCATCTAGTGGATTAATGAGGCAAACATTTTGAAATTCAGAGGAGAAGAGGAATATGTTCCGCAAAATAACAGAGAGGAGAGAAAAAACATAAGAGGTATGAGCATATTTCAAAGAGGAGGGCGTTTGATAAAAGGGGAAATAATGATAAGCCCTGGTATTTAATTCAGATGTTCTGTTCGCAATTTGAGCGTAGGATTAAAGAATCGGATTCAGGAATGAGTTCACGGAAGTTTAAATGGAATGTAATGGAATGAATATGCTCCGGACATGGAAACAAATAAAGGTCAATGAGCGCAAGAATGTTTCGCACAATCGGTAATATTACAATGAGACTGGAAAGATTAATGAAATTCTATTGAACTGTAATTCCCTCTTCATTTTTTAAACGGGATACCCAGTAGGGAAAGTGATCGGTAGTCAACGAAGATTTTCCCTCTGTCACAATGGAATGGAAAGGAATACAATCAATCACAGA
Source organism: Pachydiplax longipennis (assembly GCA_036926295.1). Classification (NCBI taxonomy): domain Eukaryota; kingdom Metazoa; phylum Arthropoda; class Insecta; order Odonata; family Libellulidae; genus Pachydiplax; species Pachydiplax longipennis. The sequence goes on from JAVFKF010000015.1 coordinate 44,039,797, forward strand.
ATTCGCAGTCTATTTGGAACGAAATCATTGTTTGTTATTGAATAGAGCTGAAGGTTGCACCAAGAGTTCTCCATTTTCGACTTAGTGAATTCTTTGAGTTTATGAAAGATTCAAGGAGAAGCGCGAATAAAATCTTGGAGAAACTGATTGATTTGTCTCAAGAAAGGCTTGCCATCTCGTATATTCGACGCAAATTCTTCTTGGCATTTCTCTGAGACTTTAATACTGAGCCAAGTTCATCGCAAAGGAATCTCAGAAGTTTTCAGAATTCACGGTTCTACGACTCTTTAATTCATCCTTAGATAAAAATTTTGATATCTCCATCTTCATCTTCCTAAACCTTCTGTATGTTATGAACAGGTTGGATAGATTTTACCGAGAAAGGATGTTCCATATAATGATAATCCACGTCTTTTCTTTTACAAAAAGAAAGTCTGAAAAATAAATATTCGCCTGTGAAGTTGCGAAAATATAAATTCTCCATGCTTTCTTTCCTGTTTTGATCTTATATTCAGGTTCTCTTAGGACCTCTAAAATATACAAAGCACGCTTTTTACCGATGCAAACGTTCTCAGAACGTAGGAGTAACACGACCGAATCAGATAATTCCGGGCTTGAACATCTGCTCCTAACGTCTTCTGTGGCTGATAAAATAACCTTAAATTTGAATAACAATGAATTTGTGGCTTCAAAATATGTTTTTAAAATTTTATAGTTAGCATTAGAGACCGCTCAGCAGATTTTGAGCATATGACAAAGTAGTGGTTTTTATCCTAAAATAATTAGATAAATGTTTATCATATTGCAAGTAATGTACCATTTAGAAACGTTCGGACGCTTCCAAAGTTTTTCGCCCTAGGATTTTTCCGGCAAGAGTCGGTTCATTCAAGAGGTATTTCACGCGGATACCCAAAGCATATGACGATGACGTTCTTAAAGAAAACATATGATGTTTCGAAAAAGATATCATTGTCAAACAAGTAAGGTAAAAATGACTCAATCCAGAGAAATAAGATTATCGAGGCTTTAAACAAAGATTTAACCAAGGAATCTGCTACGTGATCCATTGAGAGAAATATGACCCTACATAAGTGTAACAAGAAATAAGATTTTTCGAGGCCATAAACAAAGGTTTAGCAAATTTTTCTGTTACATAAACTGAGAGAAAATAGATAAATAGCAAAATGGGTCAAATATGACCAGAAATATGTTTAACAATAATTCGTTTTATTTATGGCATACCTTATTTATACCATATTTATATATAGTTTATACCTTATTCGCTTTTGAAAACATTCTTACAAGGAATGTCCTATGAGTGAAATATCTCTTGGGTGGTGGGTCCTTTGTATGGAATATCCTTTGGGTAAAATAACTCTTGGTAAAATATCTCTTGGGTGAACCAGCAATTGTGTGAAAAATCCTTGGATGAATAGTCTCGCTTGAAATGTCCCGGAAAATTCCCCGGGGCGAAATGCTTCGGTAGAAACGCCCTGGAACCGTCTCACCAAATTCTACTTTTTATCCTCACCTACGTAAGAATTCTAAAAATATGAAGAAAAGGTAACTCGAAACAGAAAGGTAGCATCGGCGCTGTAGTTAATTTCTTACAAAAAATGCGACGTGGAAAAAAGTTGAGGCCGTCGAGAAAACAATCATCTCTCCTCGTAAAACGAGTTTTTTTATGCTCCAAGTTTCTTCTCGTCCAACGCGCGGCCAATGGGAGGTGATACCCTTCACGTGCATCTCTCCTTCTTATGCATTTTTGAAACGAGACACGAATGAAATAAAAATATGGATCCACAGATACCTTGGATAGAATTTTTATCGAGGGGATAAACATAGAAACAGAAACAAAGATATTCCTATAGCACGAAAACAAAAACAGCTCCGGGAAAGAGTTATATTCGGTATGTGATTTACTTTTTCGATTAAAAAACACGGCTTATCCTCTCTTACAAATTCGACATATTATAATGAAAAAACAGGAGGTTTATTCCTGTGATGAGAAGGTGCCGGAGATAAGGGCAGTAAAAATGAGTGAAAGGAGACTTTTACGTACGTTTTGTATAGTACGAGCTACATAATATTAAAATTGATATCTCAGAATCGTGAATGCATGCGCCTTGAGAATTTTTGCTGATTAAACAAAAATAAAATCTTTAAAAATGTTTGATAGTTATATAGTTGTTTACAAATAAAAATTCAGTTGTTTACAGGTAAAACTTTGCAGAATAACTATATATACTTCAAAATAATATATCCAATACATCGTAAAGACACGAATATTATTACTTGGGACTAAGAAGAGATGGAGCTAGGACCGCTATAAAGATATACAAGAAAACACGTATATTGCTACAGGGAGATTAAATGAGAATAAGGTTAATAAATCACAAGTCTAGTAAAAATGGAAAATCGTAAAATTTAAATAGCGATAAAATAAGCTGAATATACAAATGGTGTAACGGAATATAATGTTATAAGCGGAAGTTAAATATCGGCTGAAATCATAACATGCATTATAATCATATATAAACAAGATGATTGGTAATGCCAACCAATGAGGATCTTAAATTTATCTATCTACTCTATTAACTATCTACTAACTTTGGTTAACGAAGAAGATTTTCAAAAAGACGGTGGAATTCTGTTGAGAAGTATTCATACACATCTATAAAATTAACTTCCTAAAATTATTAATGGACTAGCACTGATGTGAAACATGGACCCTTAATAAGCGCAAAACATAGAGAATCGATACTTTGGATAATTGTTTAGCGCATTATGATCGTAATAATCCTTTTAAATTACAAGAAAATTAATCAAGAAGTGCAGAGCGTGATGGAAAAAATACTGAGGTAAGGGTTCAAAGAATAGAGATGGGATCATGGAAAGTATGGGATATATGAAAAAGACTAATGGGAAAAATAAATTAATGAAAACTATAAAAGGGTATATTTCCAGCGGTTCGTGATGACATTACGCTATGTTTAACAACTGGATATACTGCGTCTTATTCATTGATCAAATTAACTTTTCATTACCTCAGCTGGAGATTTCATGGTCAGGCTATAGATTGCATTTTAACGAAGCCGTACTGAGAGAGACGGGCAGATTATGAATGTAAGTGGGGACAAGTAAAAATGTTGTGGGCGGATGATTTCCTGATATAGAAAGGAACAAAGAGAGTTTGGAGAGAAAATGAGAGCTAAGGAGAGAGATGTTCGAGACTCCATTATGGCAAGCCGCCTACTCTCACTTCATAATGATAATGAGTCTATTCAGACGGCAATCCAAGCGGAAAATCGTTTGAAGACTTTTGCCCTGCAGATTAAAATAAAAAAGTTTCAATTTATGGAAGGCATTTGTCCAAAATTTATTAGTATTTGGGAGGAAAAAGGTATTTTTATAACTAATGAATGAAGTTTTCCTTGACTTATCGAACGAGAAAAAAAATTCTTAAGATGAGAAAACAAGCTTAAAATTAAAAATCCAATATCATTTGAGATTCCACTTTCCAGTTGAAATAAATCGCATTGAGCTCGTGTTTTCTTTTGTGTTCCTTCATTATGTTTGCTCCTTATTTTGAGGCCGAATACTCTCTTATCTTCATAATTTTCCGTCATTTTCGTTTTCAACTAATTAATTCTCTGCTGAAGCCATTTCATAAATATTCTGAAGAATTGACTCATTTTAAAGGCAAATTAGGCTTAACTATCTGAACCATACTCAATAAAAAGTTATTTTTTTGTGAAGACAATTATACCTTTTCCTCTGTATTAAAATTATATTTCCAATCTTGTGTAAGATATAATCCTTTCAATTCTTACGAAAAAAAGCACATTTTATTTTCTCACAAAAGGATATCCTGAGACGTAGTACATTTTTACTTTTCATAATTGAAATGAAGTATTAATGCCCCTTAAATATAACGATACGATAATTTTATACTTCTTTATTGACCTTTGGAAATGAATACGTAGCAAAAGGTAGGGAGGTAGATGAAACTACGCCTTCCTTTTTCTGCGACACAAAATACAAATTTAAAATTCATAATTTTTACCTATCCCCTCAAAGAGTTAAAAAAGGTATCACAATGATATCTTTTCTGACAAATACTTAAAAATATTGCTTAGATGGAAAATATCGATGTCTCACGGCTAATGAGCTCCATAATTATTTAAGAGCACCTGATATTTTTAGAAACGATAAATAACATAAATTCCTCACTTTCTCTTTTATGAACATCTAACACGAGAGAGATAATTTCAAACTTATTTTAATTTACGCGTGCTTGGTTTATTTTGATCGAAGAGAACGTATTAAAGTTAGTTTATGTATAAATAATATATAGCCTTGCTAATATAGAAAATATTTCGAGAATTGCGTCCTTCAGATTGATTTTTAAAACATAACTAGGAAGCTAGCAAGCAAACATGCAAGTGCATCTTGGAAATAAAATCCAATTTTTGATGTTTGAAATTTTCCATGAGAAAACATTTCTCATTTCACGAGTATTTGAGAAAACTTAGGCTTAAATTAGTATGAAATTGATATAAGAACGTTTCTAACTGAAATGAAAAATAATTTATAAAGCGATAAATACTAGTATTCGCTCAGGATACAGCGATTGATTTTGTAAGTACTCGAACAGCCACATCCCTTATCTCTGTAGCCGAATTTACAAATTGGTCGAAACAGCATTACTCTGAAATTCACAGTTGAACGGATAAAAACAAGAACCGAGTCGAGGATTTACTGCGCGTACCTTTTCTGAGATTGAAAATTGCGAAGGACTTCCGCGGTACTAAATCCGCCGCTTCAACGACCAAATGCCTCACGTGCTGTCCACTGCAATTTTAATCTCGCGGATGATAATCAGACATCGCGAACGCAGCGAATCGGCAGTAGAACTCCCATTCTGCGCCTTTACTGACACCGTCCCAGTTGGAGGGAGAAGTCTCAAGTAATCGATTTATGTCGGGTGAAAGAAAATATTTACTTTCATCTATGATTTCTTTCAAAGCTACCACACAAGATTTGCACGCATTTTAATATTTTTGTCTTATGCTTCACATTGTCCTAATTCACGTTATCACGTCCAAATAATTTTAACATTATGGTTGTCAATTATGAACTTTTCGAGAGTCAGTAGACAATTACTATGATAAGTTTGTCTGTTTCAGGTTACATTTATGTAAAATTTAAGGAGGACAATGGAGCGTGAAAAGATCAAGTCATTAGAATGATCAAAACAATTTGTTCAAAGTACACAATCGGGGTAAAATTTTAAGTTTCCTAATTTCATTTTGAGATAGTTCGTAATGAAAATATCTCTTCGAAACTATTTCTCTATAAAACTTGTTTTGATAAAAGATGAACGCAAATATTGGACTCTCAGATCACAGTAATTCTTCGAATTTCTATAAGAGTAAGATAATTCTAGTAGCTAAGGTACAGGTGTAAACAAACACCCTCATTGTTATTTTTAGGATTCGCTCCTTGATCTTTATAAAAATTGAAGACGGGCGTCGAGCACGTAGAGCTTAACGAGATATATATGAGATTTTGAAAAAATTATGCTGACAAAAAGAGCCTGTAAGAAAAATAAATATGAAAATCCAATTTTCCTCAATTGAATCTAAACCGAGATTATTTCAGTGCGTCACGAAAATAGCTTAAAATTAATCCGGAAGAATAACAGTGCAGTAAGTCGTTGAGTGTTTCCAAAATGAATTATGCATCGTTAAGAGTTGGAATGTTTCAAATTTTTGGTTTCCACGATAACTATGGTAATAAGCTAAATTTAAACTGTTAAAAATTCTTCGAAATGAAAAATAATAAATGTTGTTATATTTAGTAATCCAAGTAAGTAATTAAAAATGCTACTTCAGGTGTGTAAGATCTAAATTTCGGATGAAAGTAAGGGTTAGGTATGGTAAAGCAGACAGAAACATAATATGTTCCCATAGTCAGAAAATATAAATTTCTCATATTACTTTCCTTGTTAAGAAAGGGTGATGTTTAGAAGAATCACAGTAATTTACAGATATCTAAGGAACGGGAGAAAAGTAATCTTTTCAGCATGCGCTAATTTTAGAGTTTCCACTAGGTCCTATTGTTTTATTTCTTACGTAAATTGAGAGGAAGCTACAGCTGCGGGATTTTCATTTATGACTGTTGATCCTCTCATGTCTTAAAAATATCCTTCTAAATTTCGCGAACACTGATGACTAAGAAAGCTGTTAATTTCACTTAATGTATAGATGTCGACATTTCACATTCCCATCGAAAGAAAAAAGATGCGCAAAACTAATGGAACAAAAACATGCGTGACTAACGAGGTATACAAACAATTTCATTCGTAGCTTAGAAAAATACAGCTAAGAAAAGCGTACAATTTCATCAGCGATCGGCAAGACCGTTCGTCTCAATCAGGGCTTTGCAGATTGATAAGAACCAAACACTATCAGTATCACCGTTTATCGGAGAGAAGATACACGTTTCCTCGCGGAATAACACAAAGGAAAAATTAGGCGAACCTTCACCGACCCCTAATTTTAAGGTATCGCTATGTCAACAGCGCTCACACTAAACGAGGCTTTCAGCCGCTTCTCGGTCACCGCGCTCGTTTGCCGCTCCGAATCGTAAAAAGTGACATGAAACACGTAAAAAGAGAGACGGAGATCCGTCCCGTGAAAATTCCTCACCTCGGTATCCTGTCGTAGGAGTCCCAGCTGTTAAGACAGTTGTAGGAACTGTACCGGTTCGATGCCATCGTCTGCGCACTGTTTTTCAAGTTCCGAGGGTATCACTATAGAACACCAATCTTCCCTTTATACTCTCCCAATATGTAGGGGACAAAGGAGAGCTACCTTTTCGTTTGACCTCCTCCCCAATAGCTATATCGCTTGGTGGGTTAGGGCCGAGGCCCTTGGGCACGGCGTCCTGTGCCGTCCTCCGCAGGGGGCAATGTTTCCGAGTGGAGCGCGCTCTTTGAGAGTCGACGCCAAACTCCGCCGCAGCGTGGCGCTGGTGGGTCCGCGAAGAGAGAGTGAGGGGTGGGAGGGGTTCGAGGAAGGGGTGTTTCAGGGAAATAGAGTTTAAAGGAAGGGTATTGTGGTGGGAGAGCGACTACTTGGGTAGCTACCGCCTTCAAATATAACGTTCCAATTAGCGAGTGTAGCGGAGGTGCTGATATTTACTTTGGAGTACTACTTGTCATTTCTCGGATTCCGTGATTAGCTCCACGAGGAAAATGACAGCTTTGGGATTCAGCGACAGGATTCTTTCCCTCTCTATCCGCTTTGCTCTAAATTCCTGTCTCCGTTTTGGAGGTCATTCGTTTTCCTGTACTTGCCTCTTATGTGTCATCTTTATAGACTATACGAAAACAGTAAATGAATTTTAATGTTTACGATTCTGGTGAAATCTTTGCTTCGCGATTGGCGAATATAAGCAAGAAATCCGAGAAATTCGTTTAGGTTTGGAAAAAATTCTCGTTTTAAATTCAATATATATAAGAAGAAGAAAAGTTGGAATGAACCGATTCCATTACGATAAGATGTCGCTAGCATTTATGATGATAATAGCAATAACATTATCATTTCAGGGTATCTTTTTCGTTTTGAAATTGCGATATAAAGAAATATTTCACAGAAAATGGGTATTATCTCATTTTATTTTCTGAGATCCTAGCTATATTTTTATCGCAATGTATCGGAAATTGTTCATTTAAACTATTATGTAAATAACCTAATACATTTAACATTGTAAATACCGTATTATTACTAATAATTAAATTGTTTGTTGTATGATTACGCTGCCACCATTTTTATGTCTTACAATGGCGGAATTTTGCAAATAAGTAAATAAATATTATCTTTCTTAAAAAAATTGCAGAGATTATTTCGGTTTCGACATATTTCGGTAGAAACCAAAATACTTTGTGCAACTCGTTCACGATTAATGAGTTCATAGTAGTTTCAGGAGTTATCTCTTGTCTAATCAATCACCCCATGGGCTCTACGATTCATTTGTGAGGAGCATGATCAAGTTTAGAGCCCTTGATAACGAAGGCTTAGATTGATAGTGTTACTAATTCAATCGTAGCTCAAACACTGAAAAGGAGAAACTACTATAAAATATTCTTATTTATCGAGAGTTATTTTACTAAAAAATTTTAAATAGTTCCGCGTGCATTTCGAAATCTAACAGGCCGAAAGTGAGAAAAAGCTTACGTCAAATTCAATTTAACTTGTTACTTATCTTTTAAATCAGAATTAATATATAAAATAAAAGAATAATTTAAATAGGTATACACCAATACATATTTAAATTATTTAAAAAAATTCATTCAATGAATCTTCGTCCACTAACACTGAACAATTTCATCTAGTTTAATAACTTAGCAATTATTCAGAAATAAGTTAGTGAAAATGCTGGTATGATTACAAAGTTCCGAAACTAATATAATCTAAAACAACTTGAAGAGTAAACTAAATATGGTTTTAGACCTACGATAAGGGTATTATTCAAGACTTAATTATTATTCAAACAAAGGATAATGACGTTTAGTTGACGTTAAAACGGCTGTATGCTTTATTTCAATCTTGTAGTAATATTTTACGTCTAATTTTCAGAAATATTTTGGGGCATGATGAGCTAAATAAGCCCCCGGAATAATAGCTCGTGAGTGACGCTTTGTAGTTAAGATTACCTGAGAAGGCCTTGGATCCATGGCTCTGAACAAGCTTCCTGATGAATTTAGCCGGCAGGTGGTGGTATTAGTAGGGAACGGATCTGCTCAGGCAAAGCTAATAAAAGATGATGTTGGTTAACCACAAGTCTCAAACAATTTGTGTCAATATGGTGTACCCTGTTCGCTAAGACGATTACTTCAAAGGGTACCTTGCTAACTCAATGCTTCAGTTAATTGTAACAGCCCATTGTCAATTGAAGCAACGGCAATTGTCCTCTGTACTAAAGCAGTACGAATCTTTTTCATTAAATATAAAATTTTATGGAATCTTAAAGAATAATTTCTTCCAACCTAAGCGACGATGAAATACTGGTTCAAAGATGCAATCGCTTAATTCAATGAAGAGAGAAAAGCTTGCAAAATATAACTGATTTATACGTGTATCAGAATACGATGAAAATTTCCGATAAGCGAGTTTTAAGAGTGGAGAGTACGCACAAGATAAAACAATAAGGCATTTTCCAAGAAGTGAGAAATATTTTTATTCAGCTGAGATAAGATATGGTGAATGAGAAAGGATAGGTGTAATCTAGATATGTGTAATCTCTTGATGTAAATAATGGCATGCAGTTAGCTTTCGTAAATTAAATTTAAATTTAATGCTTTAAATGGCTTAAATTCCAGGAATGCACAAAATTAATATGTAAATTTTTTGGAGAATAATGACGATAAATAAGGTAAGAATTTATCGATTGAACTTTTATTTCGTTAAGAAAATCCACGTTCGGATTTAATTGGATTTCCGGGAAGTGCTTTACTTGAAGTGGGGTGAATACTGGTGTCGTAGCGTTGTTTCTTGCCACATAAAATACAGCTTACGTAGCATACCTCCAGTTGAATTAATCAATCAGTGATTTTTTCATACGCTCGTCTCAGAATCCTACATAAAAGGATTATATGTTTTCTGATGGTTTTCGACTGCTTTCAGTGACTCTTCTGGAAAAATTAAATTACTCGAAGTAGGAAAGAGATGAATAATTTTCTGTGCACCACAATTAATTTATAAGAGCAATATGCATTGGACCCTATATAGAGATAACACGTAATTTTTAAGATGATGAATATTGTTCTCTATGGAGATAAGCTATGGTGGAAAAAGTCAATGACGTCATATTTATTATATGAAAAGTTCTCAAGATATTTAACAGTTTTAAAGCAAAAGTCAAGATCCATTCAGGATCTATTACTCCATTATAGTTTCTAACAAAACGTGTTGACTTACATTGCATTTTCATTATTCATAAAGATAACAAAATTTTTATATGGATTAAATATTTCAAGAGAATCTTTATTTGTTTATTATAAGCAAGGTTAAATACTTGTAAACAGACTAGATATTATTTATGTTAGTTATTCAAATAATGCGAGAGTTACTTATCTATTTCTTCAGGGAATACGTAAGAGAAACAATTTTCGAAATGTTTAACATCAACGTCTGTATCATTAAAGATGCTAATTTTAACAATAATAATAATAACGTCTTTTTGAGTGAATTTTTTGTCTAAATAAACCACTCTCACAACAAACTTTTCTCTAATTCTCAGGGGAGAAATCCATTGCCTCCTCACTAACGACATACATACAAATATGCCGATTGTGATGTCTTCTTTAATCTACCTAAAATTTTTATTTCCAAAGTTAATTTGGGAAAAACCAAATTTCAATAATGCTCTTCTTTTTCAGCGGAAGCGATTAGCGGTGAGTTAAGTAGCAAACAATTATTTTTAGCAGTTCGGAAATCCCTGAACTAACCGGAGGGAATAAGGATAATTCTTGGAACGTGGTTGAATGTCAGCTGCCCTATACAACCGATTGGCATTAACGCTTCGTCATGGGAAGAGCGGCGCGTTTTCACGTTTCAACACCGGAAACAAAAGAATGTCCGAAACCGCATCGAGAACAAAATGGAGAGCGAGGCTTAGCGAATCGTTGTGAGTGCGTCACCCGACGATAACGCGGATTCAACGAAAAAACAGAAGCGTAACTTCATTTCGCCCGTCAGACTCGTTCCGGCAGAATTAACGTAATCCCCTGGGAGCAGATTTAATCCATAAGGTGTGGGCGTTCGTGAGACTAGATTAAATATTTCTTTCGACAGAAGGCAATCAATTCTGGCCGAGATCGATTTTTGACGTCAGTTGAAGATTTCGGCTATATTCGGAGAGGAGCAGCTTATTGCGGCGTCGGGGGAAATTTTCTTAGAAAATTTTTGAATATCTCGGAGAGAAGTGTCAAGTTTGGAGTAGACAGCGGTGCTCGACGGCGGAATGTTGAGAAAGGATAGGAAACGTGCCCAATATGGCGTACAACCGTACTTCTCGCCATGTCAGAGACACCTTGCGGCAGGTAGAATGTTCATTTAACTCGCCCATTGGTAAGCAAAGCAGAGCTCTTACAGAAACTGCACGATCGAAGATGTGTAATTTTAAAAAAATTTTCTTTCTAGGAAAAGGCATGCTGGAATGTTTTCTAGGAACTTAAGGAAAAATTCTTCGGACTGTAATCAACACCGGTGTATCTTGGTTACAGCTTTATTCACTGAAATCAGCTTGCTCTAAGAAAAGGAAGTTTACGATTAGATTCAAATGACACGCAAATCTCAGCCAATGTGGATGTGCAGGAACTTAAGAGGAGTTTATTATTTTTGTATATAGAATACTCAACTGAAAACTACTTAATTTACACAAGACAGATGTATGATAACAATTAATGGATTATGACTGGACTGGAAAATTACTACGTAACAGTAAACACACTTAAATCGCAAAAAATCACGCACATTGTGAAATAGAGGCAAAAATAATATCTGAATTTGAAAACTGTATTTTCCCTCCACATCATCATGATCATAACAAAAAGTTATCAGTGATTGGTGACAGCATTACTTTGCAATAGTTGGTTTTCATATTGTTATAATAATAGTAAAATTTTAAATTGATAGTAGATTTGATGTGGAATATATTATTCAATATGGAATTTCTATGTAAAGATATGGAAATTAAATTCTGCAGGAAAGAATACTTCGTATTCAGAATACGTAATAGAATCATTCACATTTAAATAGTAATGACATAAAATTATTAGTACAGTTAAATTTTACCCGGGCATTTATATTTTAATATTATGAGGGATTAGAACTTGAAGGATTTAATGCTTTTAATAAAAAATGAATCTGGACGAAATATTACTGAGAATAAAAAATGACAACCCTTTCTGTGTTCATAAACACGAACATGATTGAAGTCTTGATTTATTTCTATATCGAATTAAAATTAGAAGGATTTAGTGCTGTTGATAGTAAATGAATCTGGACGAAATATCACTGGAAATGAAGCATGACAACCCTTATTGCATTGTCTATAAACGTGACCATGATTAAAGTCTTGACATACTTCTAAATCGAATAGCAATTCTACAAAGTCTAAGTTAAAGTAAACGATGATTAATCAAGAGTTTCTTTCTTTCGCCAAGAAAGTAATGCCTAAGTATTACCGACGCGAAGAAAAGCCTTTGGAAAGATAGCTGACGTCGTATAATTTGATGAATAAATAGGATTGTATGAGGCTGTCGCTGATCTTGTGCCTCGAGCCAGAGATTCCCGAGACGATCGTCGCTTCCCACTTTCATTTTGTTTGAAGAGAGAACATGGAGGAAGCGGCACTTCCATTCGCCTCCTCTTGCTAATTGAAAGCTCTTCCCTTCATTCCGATCAACGCAGTTCCATATTCTTTCATTATGTCGAGGAGACAAAAGGATTAGCTCCAAAATTTTCCATTCTTCATACCTTGTCATATACTCGGAGTGTTTTTATTTATATAAAAATAAGGTCGCGCAACAAATCCAGTTGAAGAAGTATTAGCCGTATAAAATCACCTCTTGGATCCTTTTGGTTAGCGCGAAGGAATTTTCATTTGCTTTCCGTAACCGCTCACGCTATCTTTGGATTGTGGTAGCTTCACTAACTCATGAGGTCGCTGAGTCTACACCAAAAAAACTAGATCTCATCCAGATTCAAACCGGGGGCGGTTTTTATTTATTCATGGTTGAAAATGCTCTGATAGTCATACGACGGTATTCGGAACAGCGTCAAGCAAGGTCTGGAAGCAACAGAAAATCCGGGAATTTCTAGGAATCATCCATTGCGCATTTTGATAGTCATACTATTATCCTTAGGGGTTCGCAATTAGTTTTTGAAAATGTTTACTTTTAATCGTCGGAAAGAGAAACCACGTGTAATTCCACGAGAAGTGGAATACTTCCCCTAAAATTACACCAAGTGGTTTTTCTGTTCTCAATTAAGGATAAATTCTACAAAGTAACGCCGGAATCAATGTAATTGTTTACTTTACATAGATACCTTCTCAGATACGAATAATGAATATTCAGTCATTAAAAAGAAAATCATTAAAAAATATGTTTCAGGATTGAAACGATGCTAATAAACAGAGAAAATACGTAAAAGATGTAAATATTTGCTTTAGTACGAAGCAGTACCACCAAAATAACAATTACCGATTTAATTAGTCGTGATTATATGAAAATATTATTTACAGGCGGAGTTATGCGTAATTTCTGGGCTCAGCGCTCAGCTGTATTTATTTAAACCCTCTCTGGTGATGACCTTTGCCAACCACGACATCCTCAACATTAAACGAAAACACTCTGAGCGTTTTCCTTAGTCGAGAATATGCACTCGAAAAAAATGTGAAATCTCTCTCCAGATCGTTCTCTTTCTCTCTTGACTCGTCGTCTCTCTTGCTCCTCTTCACTCCCTCCCCTCACTCCCTTCTCTCCCTCTACATTCCCTTCTCTCTCTACCAACGTACCAATATTAAATAAAAACTACCGATATCTGTGTTTCTGCATATTAAAATTCTTTCTTTTGACCTTCTTATTGAGGGATTGGTATCGGTTTCCTCTCTGATTTGTTTCCGAATTAATTAATTCTCTCAATTTCATGGCATGCGGAGAGAAAACAAAGCGTTCCCAGCTTCATATATCACAGCATATTTTCTTCTTATTTGTTGCGATACTAAACAAAAAGATATCACAGAAGTTTCCTATTCTACAGTAGATAGATGAATCAGTGCTTTCCGCGGTCAAGATCTCAGAGAGCCTTTTTTATCCCATTTAAAAAAAATTACAAAATCGTTTCCAACATTCCAGTAATTCATATTCCAACCGCATGCATAATGTAATTTGAAATTCGTAGTTAGACATTATAAAATATTCTCAGACGCTAAGGCCTAGTTATACATGTCATGCTTACTTTCCTTCCCCACTGACGCTTATCAATAAAACATCGCACATGTATGACCTGAAAACGCATTCAGAAAATGAAACAAATGGAAATGAAAGTCAAGCGTTATGTGGTTTGAGCTGCTTTCCGTCTCATTGCTCGCACAATGATAAATTTTATCGATAACATAAAATGCGGAGAACAGATGGAGAAAGAAGTAAAAGCATTATATGAATGTTAATTAAATCATCCAAGAGATAACGTATCGCTAAATATTTAATAACATTAAATAATTACAGAAATGGGAGTAGTCATTGATTCTGATAGAAATTACATGGAATGAAAAGAAATTATAGTTCGGTAAATAGAAATTATTGTATTGGATTCAGTCAACGAAAGGGTACTATTTTATCGTTTTGTTTTATTCCCAAGGACGGGAAGCTTATCGCTTGTTTGATTTTAGGTCATTTAGAAATTAAATTTAAGCTTTTAAAATACGTTATAATAATTAAAAATCATTAGTGGAGAGTATTTCAAACATTCGTTACATGGGGCAGAGGAGATACTCGGCAATACAGAATCTATGATTTAATCCTTTTGCCCGACGATTCACTGTAGTGAGTGCTCTTAGCAATTATTATTGAAAGGTTGTGTTTTTAATTGATTGGAAACGATGGAAAAACGATGCAGTAATTGAATTATCAAAATTAAGTTGTGAATTAACACATGGGATATCACAGAAATGTCTTTTTATATACTCGTATTTAAGAAGAATTTAATGTGAATAATAGCTGATTTAGAAATATATCAACAGAACGGTATGAATTTAAGAATGAGATGTTCCTACATAAATAGCTATTTTTTATTAACATAAGATAGATATTTTCAGGTCCTTAGAAGTATTCAGAATAGACTCGACTCCTCAAAAATTTGCCAAGCATATTCTGAATATTCGATTCTCTCTTTTTTTAAAACAGATTTCTCTTTTCCAAAGAGAATCAACTCTGAGGATATGTATATAAATATACATTTATTCATAGCGATATTTTATAGAGAAAGAATAAACCAGATTTATAGCTATCATATATGTATAGATATATAGGTATGAAATTCCATAAAATATTCATTTGTACATACATAAAAATTTAACGTCGTAAAAACAAAATATGATTGACTGAAATGCAGATAGATTGAGATTCCTATATCGTAATTGTATTGAATATAAAATTTTTTGGCATTTTCAAAACTGCACTGAGCTCCAATGATTCCTAGCTCCATTTAAGCCCTGCGTAATAAGTTTAAAAAGCAACTTTACCGTAAAGGTCGAACGCATTCAATAATGAAGGGAAAGTTTTATTAATGTTATATAATTAATGAACTCATTGATATAAATAATAGGCGAGAAAAATACGTGAAACTTTCATATCCGCATTTTCTATGCCCTGTTATGAGTTTGTCATGCCCGCATGAAGTTATCATGATATGGAAATAAGAGGGGCGGGGAATTATTCACGCCTAAATAATAAAACTTTGTATTTTTCTTCTTGACACCGAATGCTCTATATCTTGGGTCACGCAATCCACCGTCCCATTATTCATCACTTCTTAGTCACGCTTGGAATCGCTGAAAATTCAAAAACTCTTCTTCGACGGATTGCCTCATTTCCTCGCGCCATCTCGTTCTCCTACCTTCGCCCTCACGACTTCACTTGTCTCACTTCATTTCCCGCCTTTCACTGCGATTGGCCGCCCTCATCACTCATCTTCTCTTCGAAACGACGCGCTTTTGCGGAAGTTTTTCTCGTTGTCAAAACGATCAGAAAAGGTTCTCGGGTGTCACGAGTCTACGCTTAAGCATTCTGATTGATTCATCCAAGAAAAGTTTCATTTTTATTCGGTCTAGATATGAATTGATACATCACTTTCTCTTGAGCACGGTGCTATACTACATTTCAAAACTAGAGTAGCCAGGACTCCTTTGTTGATTTTCCAATTACCCTGGATACCGACTCCCTCGTTCACTTATCAGATCTTTCTTCTTTAACGCTTTTATTCCACATAATTTGCTACATACTTTTATCTCATAACTAAATTCTGTAATTCCATGTTTTCCTTATCTTATGATTATATACAGTAGCGCCGCAGCCATGCACCACGATAGGTGGTGAGTCAATTTATTTTAGATCAACGTAGAAAATATTTAAAACTTCTACGTATAGAATTACAGGGCATTACTATTTAGAATTCAATGACTACTATATTTCATAAGCTACACTAATTTACAATGTTAATAGCTATAATGTGAAAAATAAATAAACGATAAAAAATTAATTCTATGACACACACAAGTAGAATTCTGAAGAGATCAGTAAAGAATTTTTATTAATGAAAATTACTTTTTACAATTGGAAACCTGAATTCAATGGGTCCTTTGCTCAGTTTTATTCCACCGGATGAAGTTTTCTATTAATAATTTCAATGTGTTTATTTTAAAGCTATATCTTTTCTGGGTATTCTGAAAGGCTTGTTATCAACGCAATTCAGATTTATTATTGATTCATAACGAAAAGGAATCATTCTAATAATCACTCGAATCGAGGGAAATGTATTTGAAATTAAACCACCACATACGAGCCTAAAAATTTTTATATATATTACCAAACAAGAGTACATTGAGAGTAAAGGATAGAGTTGATGAAATTCCATTGCATCATAACGTTAGTTTTGAATGTGTTAACTTCATCAATAGAAGGTATTATCTCAAAACTTTTAAGATTGCACCGTCCAAAAGTAAAAATCAAGCGAAATATCTCGGTATTCACGTGATAACCTTTTCAAGTGAAATATGGGAGGCTGTTAATGAAGTTTGGGTAGCAGGAAATTTCCGCTGATGACGACAAACGTGTGAGCTTGGAGGGAGCTACGGAAATTTTTACGGAAAAGTTAAGAAAGGTTAGGTTTCAGATAGGGTGAGAATAAGGGAGGGAGGAAAAACAGTAGGATGCAAGAAATGGGAAATATCGGAAAGAAATTTGAGCAAAAGACATGAGAATTCAACTGCACATTACAGATTTCAGTTTCAGAATGTCTTTGGCAATGAAACTTTTGAAAATATGATGTAGTTAGATGTTTTTGCACTCATTAAACTTTCGGAGCATTATTGTTTAAGGTATATCAATGAAGAGGGTTAAATGACAAAGTTACTTAGCATGAGAATCTAGGTCCTCCGTGGGTAAACTATTTACGGGCACATGAATTACGCTTTATTCGGAATTAATCCAATCCTATACAAATATGTAAATGGCTCAGAGATGTAGAAAGTTATATTTCATAACTATCGTTATAATTAAGAACATGAAAGGTAACTAATAGTAAACAGCCAACTAATAAGTTAGTAGTAATTAGATAGGTTAATAAGTATCTTAAGGAAGACTGGAAATATATGTACGAAATTTAGCAATTTGATGAAACTAGGCCTAATTAACTTTAATAATTTCTGCTTTTAATAGTAAGTAGTTAAGTAAAAAGGTGATGCATTAAGGAGATCGAAAACTTCAAGTGAAGTAATAAAACACAAGCTACGAGATTCAAAGGCAAATCTACAGGAATGGGAGATAAATTCCTATGATAAAAAAATAAATAAATGTTGAGTACCCCTTATCTGAAATATTTGGAAAAGAGTTGTTTCGGATTTTGGAGTTATCCGAGATTCATAATTCATATTCTCTTGGAATAGATTATTCGGTGGAGTTTATGAGAAAAGAGGAAAATTCATACTTCCAGAAAAATTGCTTTTTATAAAAAAATCGTTAAGCAAAAAGTGCAAACATATGTTTCCACATCTACATACTATGTTTATATATCAAATAAGTTTGGTGAAACTAAAACTGAATCTGAAAGGGATGAAGAAGAGACATTGTACCGGGAATCGAACTCGTGATCCTCCACCACCTGGGAGGTTAATTTCGCCAAATAAGCTATCCAGCCAGAATATTTGTCAAACTGTTTGGGAAACTTTAAAGGCAAGGGCAAATGTGTTTTCGTACGCTTGTGTGGTATCGTCCACGACACGACCTCATAGAGACACCGGACAAACAAAGAGGAGAATCCTCCTTTAAAGAAGAATCCCTCTCTGAAGATACCGTTTTCGATTACCGGCTCCGTCAAAGTTTTTTCAAGTCCGTTTTTCCTTGAGTTTTTCCTTGGGTATACGCCCTTATGCACGAAGATACCTCAACCCTTTCTCTTGTAAGAGACCTCGTATAGGATGGTATTTTAAAATATTTCCTGCTATCGATATATACAATGTCCGATGAATGGTAGAGAGGAATATAGGTGGTAATGATGTAACGGTCGTTTAAGCAAAGCTATTGAAAACCATAGTACTAAAAATGAGTTGGCACTATGTTACAGACTTCGGAATATTATGGATCTTGGTATTTTGGACTAAGGATATTCAACTTAAGTTTTTAAATCTGGAAGATTTCGAGTAGAAAAAGAGCGATGAAATATCGTAAATTGTACAGCCTTTTTATCGTAAGAAATTGCTACAGCATATACAAGCGGAGAGATAAAAGAAGATAGGGCCATCTCGCGGGGGCGGCGCAGCCCCAACGAGGGGTAAATGAGGAAAACTTAATTTTCGGAAGTTAACTACTCACAAGACATTGGAGGTAATTTGGGGGAGAAGTGGCGTGGACAGGAAATAGAATGGATGGGACAAAAGCGTTGTCGAGGAAGGAGAGGGAATGCCGTAAGATGAACAAAAGGTAAGGAAGAAGCCGTTTTGATGGGAAAGACTCCGTTTTTATCGAAAGGATTGGGATGAAGGAGAGGTGGCAAAGAAATAGCTTTAAGGTGGAGATACGAGTGGGGATTGATGGGATGGATGCAAGGGTCGAGGTCTTCAGGAGGATGTTCCAGCAGACTGGTTCGATTGAATGCATACCATCGGAATGATATGTAGACAATACGGAGAAGGGACGAGAGAAGCTAAAAATAACTCCTCTCCCGGAGTCTATTTTGATTCAAGCATCTATGTGTGCTAAAAATATAAAGGATGACGTATTTTGAGAAGTCTCAAGGTAAATAAGAAGTAAAGAATACATTTTTTTTATTTAAAATCATACAGAGCGTAGCAACGTTGTGATCAAACAAATACGTGAATCTGACATCAAAAGAAAAATAATATCCTATTTTAAATGAATAGAAGGTAGTTTCAATTTGTATAGGTGAACTCTAAGAGCTGGGGAGTTACAGAAGCCTTAATTTTTGAAAAGGCTTAAAGTTCACCTGATACAACATTCTTTGAAAGAATAAATAAATGCCTAATGAATGCAATCTTTTTCTTTTGAAAATCCAGAAAATATATAGACAGATACTTATCTGATGATGTTACATTCTTTGCCTACGCTTGCATTCGAGATATCTTTTTTCTTAAAGGTATTCCTCACTTTATTCAGTTTTTAAAAGTGTTCTTTTATCCTCCTTCCGTAATTCTCGCTCTTATAACAGACCTGGAAATCGCGGGGTAATATTTAGCGAATGAATATGAGAAAGGTGAAAATATTTTTAATTTACGAGAGTACAGCCTGAATTTCTCCAGTCCAATATTATGAAATTTTACCAAATATTAAATATTACATTACGTTACAAAATATTAAATATTACAAAAACTTTTTATAGAACTCCCTATTAAACTTAACGACGGTCTTTGACTTTGTCAAATACAGAGGGCTCACATGGACTGTGGTTGGTCATAGTGCTAATATTTTACTGCAGAATTATGTTTTTTGTTCCCAGTTGTTTTTTTAAACATGTCTTAGAGAGAATGTAATCAATTTTCTCTGCTTCTGTCTGCTGGCTGCAGCTCTATAGAATTAGAACTCGCTTTTATTATTCATAAATATTTTTGTTTTCCTGTTTCAACAACATAGCCTTACGTAGTCTAAAATTGAGAACACTGTTAAAGAAAGAAGAGAAATTGAAACTTGGCTGTTAATGAATAAGAGGTTCGAAAAACTCTCCAATGGCCCAATATGCCGGTGATCATGAGGTCAATTTCTCGAAGTCGCGATTACCGATCTTCTGGGGAACCGACATCCTTAGCACCCCCTGAGGATGGCGGCACAGTCACCAAAAAACGCATTGCCTTTCTTCCCAATAAGGTCGGTTATCTGCGGCTTCCTTCTTTCGAGGAATTAGCCCCACGGTCACCGGCATTTTCGGCGATTGGAAAATTTTCGAAACCTTTAAACATGTTAACTCCGAATAAGCTTTTATATCGAACGTTTTGCATTTATAAATACCCACCTTTTACCATATAATCAATATATTGATTCAAGTCACTTATCGTTTTGAAGTTCATTAACTTGACAGCCTCGACACTGAATTTGTTTCGTAGAAAGGAAGAAGATTCTTATCGAGCAATTTGAGCATTCTTAATTTTAGAATCAATCTATTAATTTTTAAGATCTTAATAATATAATAAATAATAATCATTAAAATCTTTTTTTCTCTTAAAACAAGTTATTGATAAAAGTGTATTTTCAGTAATTAATGCAAATAAGTAATAATGTGTTTTGTAGTGCTATTAATAGTTTCCAATTTTTTGTATCGCATAAGTTTATCCGATATGTACAGAAATTCTTTATTAATATAAGTTTTCCATAAAGGGGTATCCCTATTACTTTAAAATATAGAATCAGAATGGTAAATATTATTTACTCAAAGAACGAATCACAAATTGTTTCTTTAGCTCCAACGTAGACACTTCGGTGTATTTACCTGCACATTTTCTCGTTTTTTTTTACCTATTTATTAGAAAATATTAGTGATATTAATATTTTATAGTAAAATTTCTATACATATAATAAATTTTATTGACTTTTACTTTGCAATAGTTTTAATTTAATACCTTTCCATTTAACTGGACGTTGAATAGAACGAGAGATAAGATCACCTCACCTTTAACACGAAATGAATCTGACGTCAGCAAAGTCCTGCTCAACTAAGATTATATCATTGGAGATAATCTCTTCCTGGCTTCTATCGAACGAATGATATATTTAAAAACTAATTTACGTCCAAAAGACAAAGTTACTGAAATAGAAATTCTTTAGCTGTGAAGACTTGAGGAGGCATTAAATCAGGGAAACATATTTCAGGTTCTAATGTTGCATATCACTATGTTCTTAATCGTATAGGTAACTTTTAATTATACATTCCTTGCTCATAGTTATAATCATTTTTTTGATCTGAAATGTTATAAGGAGTTCTCCATTCATTCCTATTTCGTGCTTCCTTCATGAGACTTTGATTTGTCTTCATCTTCTACATACATATCAATCTAGTCTTCCTTAATTATCCCTTACAATAGCATTTTTCCAGGAATAAGTAATGGTCATGAATTACATTTCCATGGTTTAGGAAATCGTAGCCCTTTACGATGGTTGTACGGCTGTTTCCACTCTACTGCAAATTTTTGATACTTACTTTTATTGCGAAATATCATCAGCTTTGGTTACAACAAGAAGGAGTTTATCTTCAAAGTAAAGTTAAGAGGGAGAAAAAGGAGAACAGGACGAGGGAAAGGAATGTGGGAAAGGGTTAATAAAAAGACAGAGATCAAAGTTAGTGAGTAAACAAAGGTAGAATAAGAATGGGTAGAGGCCTAATTCAGCAAACAGCAGAATGATTTCTTTGTATGTCATGTCAGAGCATTTGCTGTAGTATTTGTATCGGAAACCTTCAACGTAATAAAACAAAATTAATAAAATATATCATAATATCACAAATTCGATGGAATTACCACGACTTTAATGCAATTAAATAATAGCTGATTATCCAATTAATCTTCTGAAGTGCTATCTGCTGGGAATTCATCTTCAAAGTAGAAATAAAAATGGTATATTTGTACTTTCCCTTCAATAGTTGTGTACTAAGCAGTATAAAAGCAGGTTCAGTATTTTTACATCATCCTCAGGTGTACAGCAGCTAAAGAATATGTGATCTTGACTTTGTGGAAATGGTACAAATACATAATTTTTTCTCTACTACCTTTCTATTACCATTTACCTATCACTAAGTAAAATAGATTAATAGACACAATAATACTTATTAATCTACTTCTTTACACATTTTCATAGAATTCTCATAACTAGGAGGATTCAGCTTATAATTTCCCCAACAAGAATCGAGCATTGGCATATGAAAAGAGGATTCGTTAGTTTGTGTGTACTTTGAATGTACGGATACTTTGGAAACGCATAGAAAATAAATTCCGATACAGGATGAGAGAGCCCATTTTGAACACAGGGTGTAAAATGTCGTCGTCGGTAGGCATAAAGTGGGATTCCAGTGGGAGACAAATGCTCACGTAAGCGACGATTCTTTCGAAGGAGAGTAGAGATTAGTTTAATGGTGTTTATATTTCCGTAACTATCGATGGGGAAGAAAGTGGCCATCTAGGGTAAGGAAAATAAAGGAGAAAATTTCAGCGTGGGACGAGCCGTGAATTCGCTTAAGTGCTATTCTTCAAATCGCAGTCTCTTTGATTTAATTTTATAGCTCGGAAGTTTATCCATAGCGTTCTTAAAGCAAAATGGATCACTCAAAATAAATCCCTTCATGATGAAAAGCATATTCCCGCCGTAAAATATTTTGCAGAATATTTTATGCTCCTGTATTTTTATTATTTATTTATTTGATGTCGCTTCGATTTGGCCATTTTGCCAGGTGGCAGCGGAACGGTTTTCTTGAACCAACCTTCAAATTTTTCTACTTCTTTTTTACTTAGAGAAAAAGTCAATTCATAAAATCTGGAGAAAGATTTTACGACACTCCGTTTAATTTCTTGTAATTCATTCAACTGTTGTTAGGGTTGATTTAAATTCTGAACTGGGACTAGGGGATACTGAGACATTTTTATGTGGACAATAACTTTACATTGTATTTAGCATATCTCTAGTACATATGTTAATAATGACGATATTTTTGTGCATTCCACAACGGTAAGTTTGGCCTAGCTTTAAAATTTCATTGCAAAAAAAACACACGAGAAAATGTCAAATTTTGATCGACGTATAATAAATAATTTTGACTAATGTATTGTTGTTGTATTCCATGTGTAATTGAGTTATGTTCAAAATTATCGGAATATCCAATACGTCATATCATTATTTCGATATAATTGTGCAATAGATTCCACTGCTAATCTTATTTTCGCTTCGAGAAAGATTTAATTGTTAAGTCAATTGATTATTAATGCAGCCGTTATTTTAAGTACGTGAATAAATCTGTCTTCTCCTTACATTATTCTATTACTTAAGTGATAAACGCGTGATATTGGCCTTGGAGATGGAGCGAAAATATTTATATCTGAGACGCATCAAGGTAATCAGAATTTGAGAATTACTTTTGCGAAGCCAGAGGAAATGTTTCCTTCGAAGCAAAAGTGGCTAGAGATAAAAAAATAAGAAAAGAGCATCAAGGAAAATATATTTCTGGGAAGAAGTGGAAGGAGTGCATGAGCGCCTTCAGAGAACTTCGTTGCAAAAAGAACAAGAAAACTTTGCCGTTTGGCGCCTTGGGAGCTTCGATTCGGAGGAAGCATTAAATAACGTCGGCTGCGGAAAAAGGTAAAACAAGGCAACCAAAGAGATTCTGCGAAGGAGAACAATAGATATTCGGTGTGAATTAAGTTTTTTAAAGAAAGGAAGCGAGTGAGAGTAATGAGCAGTTTTGGGATGAAATGAATTCGGAAGTGAGGGAAGGTGAGATAATAAGGCGGAGAACAAAAGGAACGGTGAAATATGAGAGGAAACGAAAATAGAAAAGTGAGTGTGCGGAAAGCAGATGGGTGAAGATAAATCCAAAGTAAAGGGCGGAAAATGAAAACGAACTCACGCAAAGAGAGAGGCAACGGAGGAAGAAACGGAAACATTTGAAGAAAAAGCGTGAAATATCTTAAGTTGGTAATTTTCATGGAAGATTCTCGTCGCTCGATATCAATGGTAGTCTGATTTTAAGATACATAAGAATAGGACGATCATTTATTATGTAGTTGAAAAAAGGGCCGTTTCCCAGAAGTAAAATGGGACAACCAGGACGATTCTTTTACTTCGATTTTTTTCGAGGGTTGTTTTCATTATTTCACCGATGATGACAAGTGAAAGAATTCTTGGCAATATCGTCAATGGAAAACAATCCTCATGATAAATAAAATTCACAACGAATATGTTTGTTTATCTGTTAGATTTCAATTTTTCCTGACAGTTAATCTCTTATAGTCTATCTGTAGCATAACGCTTGCAATCTCTGTACCTTGCTGCATTATAAAATCGTCGAAAGCTTTCTTGGGATAAAGCAAATCATTTGACCATATGGATGGTACGAAAGGACTGGAAACGGGAAAGTCACGGAGAAAACTGGACTCATAGTCAGCATACATAAACGAGGTATCAGTGAAATAAAGTTAATATTCTCAATGTATTGACCTTTTACACGGCTTCTGTTATTTATTCATATTATTTCCATCCCAATATGATCAATTACGAATACGCAGATATTTATACATTTTACGTAAAAAATTCACATCATTGCTTCTATATTATCAAAACATTCTATGAGGAGATGTGGTATGGATTTAAATATACTATTTTTCTTTCAGATGAGCACAGAACTTAAGCAATATATGTATCTTTGCCTCTTTACAGTTAAAACTAAATAAACTTACTTCAAATCCCTCCAAATCGCAGCAGACTCAGAGGATGCAGAATTAGATAGCATAGGAAACAGAACTCTTTCCCTAATACCACGCAGGAATTTAATAGAAAAAGAAACTACATTCCCTGATTAAAATCGTTCTTCGGATGATAACAAAGAAAGTTTTAAGCAATTTGGAAGATTACAAAGAAAGTTTTGAGAGTACAACCTTCTGAATTAGAATCTAACTGATATCACTGGTAAAAATATGTATAATGTTTTTCAAGTTGTAGTAAAAAGTTTAAGATCAAGTAATACTTAATAGTAGTTTTTCAATACGGCGAGGTACCGAAAAACTATTATTAACTATTAATTATTAACTAAACATTAAAACTATTAATTAAAAAACTAGACGAAGAAATTCTCTGATTTTCGTTAAATTTCAATGAAAATTCATTTTACATCTCACTGAAGTATTCGAAGAATAAATTGGTACATAATGCTTTTCAACAACTCCTTAGCCTAAATTATGAAAAAGAAAACAGCTATTATTTTAATAATTGCAAATACCTTAATATTTTAGATTCTCGGAATTTTAGTATAGTAAAAAATATTAAAGTGCTCTTTTAACTAGAATATATACGTCTTGGAGTTGCGTCAGTCATCTGAGAAGTATTCGGATGTATATTGCCGATAAGTATCTTGTATAATATAAATAAATAGTTAAATCTTTTCTAGCACTATTTGGATAAATGTGACACTAAAAAAATAACCGAGAATCTCAGTTATTACAACTCCTACTATTTATAGAGAAAATTTTACATGCTATATTTGAATGAAAAAAATATATAAGGATAATTAAATTTTTATCTTTATAATAATATTAGATGTAATGGTTCATATCATACTAAATTATCAGCTTCTTTTGATTGCAAACGGGGCGATTCCGATCACTTCGAAGAGGAACCATTGATGTGGAAATCCCCACATAAAGATTTAAACCAAGAAATATCACATTTACGTCAAGTACTTTCACCGTGATGTCGATGATCTGGAAATGAATGCAGATTGCTTGAAAGATGCAATTTGTCTCTTGAAAGGAAAGGTCTTCTTACTTGGATCCGCATCTAATTCCATGTCTACAAGTTGCGATGGCTGGAAAAACGCTCGCTCTGTTTACATCTCTCGAATTCGCCCCTGATTTCGTTAACCAAGGGATACGCACGTTTCCACTCACAAGTAAACAAGAACTTCGTTACGATCGGAAAAACTTATCTCAGAGTCCTCTCTCGTGACGCAATGAAACGTCCGCTAATTAATCCCTTTCGCACGCTCCCTTCACATTTTCCAAACGAACGTTGTGTTTCCACGGAGACACTTTGGCGCAATCCTTCAGATCTCTCGATTCACTTGAACTTCTTGCGCTTTACAGTAGATTTCTAAATTATTCTTTAGTTCCGTCACATCTCTCCTGACCTTTCTAGTTATTCACGGAATTTTATACATGTTAGATAATCAGAATTTATGAAGTACTAGTTGTCCAGTGCGAAAACTTCGCAGACGTACACTGGTACTCCATCCTTCCACCTAAATAAATTTCAACAAACGCTACAATCACTAAAAATTTATACACAAACACTAAAACATACCTTCTTATTCTGTATCCGTTTCGATACCTCGTTTGTATCGGCATATATATCGATATCGGCATATATCGATATCTACACATCAAGTAACGAAACTCTATGAAAATTCACATTTTAACTTGATTTTTGACCCAATAGTGTATTTTTAATGTGTTGATCTATTTTTAGCAGGGAGCGGGAAAATTTTTGTTTAAAATGGTTTGGCATTTATATGTTTTAATGAAGTTTGAAGGAAGAAATTGGCTGGTCACCGAAAAATAATGTTTAGAAACAATATATACCTAAGGATAACTTCTAGTACTGGAATACGATAAGCCTCCTTTAAATCTATTTTTACTTGGTGTGGTGGTAGAGAAATTCAATTTTTACAGAAATATGTATAAACAAAGAAGAAAAGCAGCTGAAGACAAGACAACCTCTCCTGGAAAACAGACTGAGGTGATCGAATGCCTAAAAGTAGCCACGGGATGTTAATAGTAAATGAAGTTTAGGGTGGAAATCGATGTTAAAAACGAACATATATAAGAAGGTCATGCTTCTCTGTAATTTAGCTTATCTTCTATGTGTTTATGTATTTACCTTAGCATGCCAATGAGAGAGTTGGTAGAGAGATGGGGTTACACTACGAGAAACTATACCCTAGAGCTGTGCATACTGTCTAAAAGGTAAGACATTAAACATCAAGATAGTACGATATGTTCGTCATTAAGTAAACTGTGGTCTCACGTGAAAATACATACATGCATAACGAGCATTGAGATCTCTTTGTTTTTCCTCAGAAATCTCTCCCCTGAATGAATCATATCCTAGTGCCATCAAATCTGACCTTGCTACGTGGACCTCATGCTCTACTCCATTATGAGTGAAGAAGAAGAGGCGTAGGATGAGATTGATGAGAGATTTACTCCGCAAAGTCTGAATTCCGAATTGGAGGAATTAGAGACGCATCAATACTGCTCTAATTCCAGTCTTTGCGGTGATCATCTTCATCAACGGGAATTCATGCGGAGACCAATTCATGGGGGAATGCGTATGCTTCCGGGAATACGAATATTCCCTCTATTTATAGTCCTTCCCATTCCCATACTGTTATATTCACATACACATTCGCATCAGAATCAAGGATGACTTTGGGATGGTTCAGGAGAAGGTCGAGCAAATCTCGTTCACTGCAAAGTGTAAGCTTATAGGATCGGTGATCTCCAGCGAAATATATATTCTAATAATAATATATTGATTCCATTCTTTGCACTTGATAGAAGAATAAACATAAAATAATATCAAAAGAACGAGAAAAGGTAGCAATATAAGAACCACACAAGGAAGACCTGTTGTTGGGTAACCTTCAATACTTATATTTATTCCCATACATATTATGTATTCAATATTTTTATCTTTTTAATATTGTTGTTGATGATCTTTTTTTTAAAGGAGAGAATCATTAATACACGTTATTTGAGGAATTTATCACTTTATCACTGTAATTGGTTTGAGTTTGTAAGTAAGGAAGTACTCCGTCTCAAAGAAGTAAAATGTTAAAAGAATAAGCGATTTTCAGCATTAGTAAGGCTATTTAACTTCGGTGCGGTTCGGTGTAAGGCTTTTTAAATTCGGTAAATTAACTACTCTTATCTATTCCACGTATACTTTATATCTTTCCATAGTACAGAAAACTCTTTCATATATAACCCTTTATCAATACCTTCCAGAGGAATCTAACACTTCTTAAAGAAAGAAGAAATGAATTTTTTTTTGCGATTGATCCAAAGTATTTTGAAATTTATCGGAATGAAAATAGAATAAAACGCGTCGTAACCTCTTCGAAATAGCAAAGAACCTTTGAGATACTACACTAGAAGAGTATTCAAAATATCAGTTTGAAGGGAAGTAAATGGGAATTATTCGAAAATTGACGAAGGACAGTATTTAGCAGTTAAAAATCTATAAAACCCATCCTCAGCTGTAGCAAATAAAGCAATATAAAGAAGTACTCTTTTAGTATTAACGTGCAAATTCTTATTTAAAAATTAAAGAACCAAGAAAATCTTCTCTTTTGTTTTCCACCGTGCAAGAAATAAATAGTGGTCACGTCCCTATTAGAACGCTGTCCGAATTTAATTATTACTGCTTAAATTCTTCCAGAGTAATTGGGTTTAAAACTACACTGCAATCTGCTTTTGACGCGGACTCTTTTTCTTTCAACCTCAAGAGCAATGCCACCTTCAGGCCATTGCGACAAACTCTCTACGTAGCTGTTACTAATTTTGCAAGGAAGGCAGTAAAACGGGTACTATTGGGTTGATATAAGAAATTAAAAAAATATATCAGAGTTACAGATTATATGACATCTTGTATTTGTAATTTTATATACACTGCGAGATAGTTGTAGCTCAATCTAACAGCAGAATATGAATATATTTTACTTCATGACAAATCACATGCAAAATCCTGGGAAAATAAGAAAATAAATTGAATTGGATATCAGTGTAAATGTATTCCTATCTTGAGGGATTTCATGGCATACGATGAGTTCTTCTTTCATTCGCACCTTGAGAGCGAACGTGACAAGAATCTGTTTTGGAGACAATGAGAAGTGCGACCTTTTTTTCTCTCGAAGATATTGAAGTACATACATTTCAAAGGCTCTGGAAAAACAAAGAACTCATCCCACAGTTCAAACACACAATCAGTGATGACGAAAAATGCTATGGAATTTATAGGGAAAACACCGATATTTCGTCTATAAAAGCGAATGTGATGCAAAAATCTTTAACAATCGTATGCATCGGTTACTAACTTCTTTATCAGCCTTAATAAATACTTCAACTTAAAAAATTTCAAGAGGCCTCATATTCATGGAACTTAAGGAAATGCCTGAAAGCATGATTGTGAGTGAGGCAATGGGGATTGATGATATTTCCCCGCTCGCTAACAGCTCTATGACATTAGATATTTATGTATGAACACTCTGCAGCCCGAAGGCTTGTTTGAACCTTATCTCCCCACAATTATCTGCAAACACCTTTGAAGAGAGGAAGAGACAACTAAGCAAAAAGCTATTAAGAATGGATGGAGTGGAAATATATATAAATGGAAGAAGTCCACGTAAGTGATGCAGAATGACTCTATGGGTGACACTTTTCAGTAGCATTCCATTAGCAGATTCCGTATTCAGCATCATTATTCAGCACCATTCATATCATCACAGTCACGAAAGAATAATAATTTATAATAAATATATTGTGCTCTGGGCCTTAAAAGTCCCGTAAGAGCGAAATGGAAAATACAAAACAAAAAATGTAATACTTATAATAATATAAATGTAATAATAATAATAATAAACATAAGTGTAATGAATGAGTGTAATGACGAATGAAAAATGAGACAAAAGCAAATAGAAGATACATAATTTTTTATCTTCGACCGAAAAACAAATGAAAATATATTCCATTGATCAGGGTATGGTGCCAGAACTCCCTGTCCAGGATATACCAGGACATTAGATATAAATTAAGTATTTCTCTGAATATGTATATCATCGTCAGAGTTGCATAATCTAGGCTTAAAATTAGCTTAGATTCTTATAAATCTTTGTAATGCAGAAGAAAGAGGATTTAGCACCTTCACAAACATCATATTTAAATCTGTAATACATTTTATTTTGTTTGCTTAAATTTTATTATTTTCATTTCTTTTAATTTAAATATTCATAATTGCAACCTCTATTTATCTGTGAAGTAATTCACTTAAACTCCTTAAGGTGTTGAAATTGTATAAAGAAGGATTTTCGTAGATATCGTTACTTATAAGTCTTTTACTCAAGCTTAAAGAAAGGTGTCTCTAACAAGCGACTAATTAGCATTCTTCAAAGCATTCATTTCGTTTCGTTATTTCAGGTTAATTAGGAGGCGTAGGTTAGCAAGCCGTCCAGTTTACTGTTGTTAGCAACGGCACTGAACTTTGTCTCACGAAACGAGGTGTTTTATAAGGATCGTTGGGCGAATAGAATTGTTCATTTGGCAGAGGAAATGGTGCGGAGTCGTAAATAAAGAGGGCTGTGATGAAAGATTAGCGATGGCCCTATTCTGGGATGTGGTCGGGAGAGAATGTGACCTTTTGCATGTGCGTGGCGGATAGCAGCGCCCGATTAATTATGCACGATGCTCCGCAACGAATTTTACTTTTTCCGGAAAAAAATGAGGGTCGAAAAATTTTTTCGCGTGGGACATTAACTTTCAGTTAATGGACTGCTTCCACTTTTTTGGAAAATGGAGTCGGTGCATCCCTCGGCGATTCCCAGCGGAACGTAATAAAATATTCAAATATTATTAAACTGCTGGCCAAAAAGGTTTAAGCAGGCTAAAGTATCGAAATTTCAATAATTCATCGATTCATTATTTATACAGAATAAAACGTGGCCGGGCGTTTTACATCGGGGCATTCGATAAATTCGTAATTAATTTGATTGATTATTAATAATTTTATTCTGTCATTTGAGAAATCGAAACGTGACTGAACGAAACGAAAAACTAGAAATGAAACTTGGGTGCTTATATGAATGATGATTCAGAAAAGTATCAAGTCGAAAAAGAAACTATGGAGTTCAAAGACAAAGGAAAAGTTGGTTGTTCTATGGAGGGTTGAGAAGGTTGTTCTATGGAAATATTTCCTTGTCGGCATAGACGGCATATTTTAGAGGAAATATAATCTCGCACAAAGAATTCCGCAACAAGAAAGCAGAGTTAAGGAAGAAAATGTTAATACAAACTAAAATGAGGGGAAATTCGATGTTTTAAGTCGTCCGCTCGAGTTGAGCATTTTAATAATGTATCTGAATTGACCTCCCCCAAATTTCCTTGAGGAAACTTTGTCCAAAGAGGAAAAAGTTGCCCTCATTTGAATAAATAAAGGTTACTCTATGTAGATTGATACTAAATTTGAATCAGAAGAGTGACCTTCAACCCGTAGAGTTCTCAAAAGTTACTGCATGCTGATTTTATTCGACTATTCTGAAAAATTTTCATTTTCAATGGCTTAAAGAGATGAGGCTCAATTCTAACTAGTTTCACATTTCGTGTGCATAATATGACAAAATGAAAATTGATTTTAATGAATTTTGGCTCTCCAATCTGTATTTATTATCTAAATCTTACTAAAGTCAAACTTTAAAGAACGACTTCAAAGTATTTCGAAACGAGTTTAGTTTTACTCTTAAGTAAATAATAATGCACTGATTAATTTTAAAAACGTTGTAACTGATGATACCAAGCATTTCCTTGTCAAGAAATATTGTAAAGTCCTTGAACAAGGTTCTATTTAGGTAAAGTACAATAATTTTTCATTTTATCGCTAATTCAAAGCTAATCTCAAACGTAAAATGAAAATAAAAATAATATTTCCAATAAATCTAATCTAATATTTCCAATAACTCCAATCTAATATTTCCAATAAATCAAATAAAATTTGAGAATGAAACAGAACGCAAAATGGAGTGGTTTGCCATTTACAGGTAAATGAGGCCATTAGCCATCCATCGCTTACGAAGTGATGCGGAATACGGAATTTCATAGAGGTAGATGCTCTCCGCACTCTGTGTTTCAGACTTTCACCAACAGGTGGCATGAGGAGGCGCATACACGTAAACGTATATCATCCGATGAAGCTTGGGGATGGAATGAAAAGGTCGATGGAAGACGGGTGTGAAGTTGTAAATTATAAAAAGGAATAAAGAAATAGACA
Organism: Pachydiplax longipennis; assembly: GCA_036926295.1. Taxonomy (NCBI): domain Eukaryota; kingdom Metazoa; phylum Arthropoda; class Insecta; order Odonata; family Libellulidae; genus Pachydiplax; species Pachydiplax longipennis. The sequence goes on from JAVFKF010000015.1 coordinate 44,071,889, forward strand.
CTGCGAATCTAAGGTGTTTTACAATAGTGCCGTGGTTCAGTGGTAACCAAGGCCACGGGAACACAAAAAATTATAAATAAGAAATGTTGAAAAGAGTTTCCATTTCAAGTATGGAATGAGTATTGTTTCTGCATACGACGCACAGAATTACCAAAAATTATGAAACCAATTGGTTTTGAAGTTAACGTACATGTCTTGAATCAAGTATTGAAGGTTCAGTGTAGTGAGTAATTTATTTCTTTTGGCAACAACATTTGAATCTATCAACTTTTTCGATTTTCTTGTTTTGCTAGATGTCAACAAATATGTAAGTAATTACTTCGAGATTGAATTTTGAAGAGGCGTCTAATCAGGCAAAATATACTTGATAGAGAGACGAATCAATGTGCTGTCAATAATCAATAATACCAAAACAGATAAAGCTTAGATTTACCCTTTTACACGTTCTAGCCTGATTTAAGAAAGTAAAACCTTCTATGAAATCCTAATACGATTAATCGATCAGTCCTAATAATTCGTAAGAAGAAATTTCGATTCGGCTCGAAGGAATTATGGAACAGATTCAAGGAATTTCAAAGAAAAATTTCGCTATTAAGTAAACAAATGGAATATTTGTAAGTAATATTTCAAGAGACTATTATTATAAACTCAAATGTCGTGAAATTTATCCCTTATGATTTTACTTCTACTAAAGTTTTCAAGATATTTTGAATACCAGTTTGCTGTGTCTTGTTAACTATTCACACGTATTTCATACAAGCTATTCAGAAAGGCGGATAATGTTGGTTAAAAGAAGGTTTTGGTACGGAAAAGATGGTGGAGAGCACTGTCTAACGGGGGGAATAGAATGAGTTTGCGGTTGGTGATCAAGAGAATGATAGAGGAAAAAAAATAGTAGAGTAGAAGTTCACGGTCGGAGAATAAATGGTAATTTTGGAAAAAGAACTAACGGGAAAGTCTAACTAAAAGTTTGAAAATCAGGGAATTATGGAGGAAATCTGAATGAACGAGGCTGGCGGCTTGATTAACTTCAAAGAGAATGAAGTGAAAGCTGTTTGTAGTGATTATATCGGGTCAATTAAAGCTACTGAGTAAAAGTAAACGTCCTGATTACTTTTTTCGAGAGTTCAGCAGCTGATTGACACACTTTCAGTTTGATGTTTTGATTTAATTTCGAGACACAAAATGGGACAAATAAACTATGTCCTGTATTTCCTGCCTCTTTTGCAAAATCAGAACGAAGATCACAAAGATAAAAAATATGTGCTGAGATGTATCTTTATACGTAATATTTTACCATAAAGTGCAGAAGGACTGGAGAAAAAAAGAAGATAAAATTTGGCTCAGTAAATCTAATGTATTTTACAGGATTGACGGATTTCATCCATGAACATTTCAGCAAGTAATTGGGCGTAATACTCACCCCACTGACTCACCCCATTACCTCGTTAATTCCTTGTTGAGATAAAAATATTACATTTATAATTTGAGTTTTTTATTACGTTCCTAGGTATCACACGCCGAAAATAGTTATACACTCAAAGCATTCGTTTGCGGAAATATACCACTGTGAATATGAGTGCTTATTTAATATTTAACCAATGCATTCCATATGGAAAATATATCCGTAACTCATCTCTGAATCAAAAAGAATGATTTTAGGGTGACAACAAACTAAATTCGAAGGTTAGTTATCCAGATTGCAGACAGGAATGTGAGTGGAAGGCACGTCGAATTATCATCATCTACCGCGAAAACGTTTCCAATCGACGAATCATGGTAATCAGCTAATCAACGGAATTCCAAATCAAATAAAGGGAACCGTCTTGAGTGGAATTGATTTTCGCCCCCCAAAATCCCCTCTCGAGTGCCACACGATTAAAGGCCACAGTGCAACCAAAGGTCAGGTTAAAGCAGTCGCTTACATAAGTCACCACTCTCTGAAACCTTAATATTTTAACATGTGAGGATAGAATGGTCCATATTCCGGACCGCACTTAAGATAAAGGTCGCGAGATCACATTTGACGAGAACTTCCGAGATAAACGAGAGGTAAATGAATGGCTTAATTGCTATCAATAAAACATATGAAAAGGGTAAGTGGGAAATAACGGAGTGTATCAGAAGTCGATGAATAGTAAGACGCACTCCATCAGCGTTACCCTGATACCCAAATATATGTATATTGAATGGCAGTATGTTACGAAAACACTGAGAAAACAACTGCATCCTCACTTAAGAATGAAAGGAGATTCTCAGCTCTCTGTTTCCTTACTTTTTCCACGTGCCTATAGATTGTGGGATATCTTAAGCATATTTTCGTAAGGGTTTCATATCGCGTAATTAAATTCAGAGTCCGTTTTCTGAGATGAAGTTTACTGCGATGGATTATAGACATTTATCACCATAAAGTTGTGCATCTTGAATGTTAATCTTCTTTTAAAAAAGAATATAATTAACGTAATCGGATTTACCAAAGGGTTCTACAGTAGTAAGGAGGATTCCAAAATATTCATGTTATAAACTACCTGGGTAGTCAAGTACTCAAAAACGTACTCTTAAAAACTCAACCACTTCTTACTGAATTTTCATAATTATATGCATCTTAAGAGTAATAATATCAGCTGTACATTCTTGAAAGTAAATCTTATTAATGGACTGATATTTTCAAAACACAAGATCATTTAATTTATCGGAGATCAAATTGCTTCGTATCTTCGTAATTTAGTTTGAATAAAACGAAAATATTTTTTACAACAACCGATATTGAAACGGAATAATGAAATACCTTATTTAACAAAACTTATAATTTCTAGCAATCATTATTTTGAAAGATATAACGTTTTCTGATTTAACATCATCTTCATCATTACGTCTCTGATGAAATATATTTCTTTTTCCGCAAAAACCGAACGAATTCAGTCATGCGTTGAAAAGCCAACGAATTAAAAAAAAACTCTCAAAAAGATATGAGAGTGAAAGAGAGAGGAGGAAAGTCTATTGAGTCTTATCACTATTCAAGCTCACATCTGCCATCCGTTATGACAAAAAAATTTTCAATAGAGAATATATAACTCGATTTTTGATTCTGGACACTCGGTCGAATTTCTCGAGAAGACGAGTAGTCGGAAAATAAATATCGTAAATCGAACTCGAACTTAGTTTTCCTAGTAATAGACCCGTCGCCAAATCTTAAGGACACAACCATTCCTGCTTTCTTCCCGTATTTTTGTATTTCCACATCTAAATACACTGCTACGCTGTAGTACACTAACATTGTGGCAGAAGTAAATGCACCATGACTCTACCTCCGTAATCAATTATTTTTGCGTATGGTTCACGGAAAAATGAATTCTCGAAAGGACATGTTCTAACATCTCTTACCCTGATCTTTCTCGCAGTATACGGGCTACGTAATAGGGAGAACGCGTAATATCCGCTACATCTTTTTTTAAAATTGATTAAGTAAATCAAGCCTTTGTTTAAATATTCTATCTCTTCAAGATTCAAATTCTGCGTCTTGAAGCATATGAGTAACGATCCCTGATTTTTCGTAGCCATTCTTTATAAACTGCATTGCCTCTTGCTATACCTTTTTTAAATTTACTAATATCACACCTGCCAACAGGTTTGCATACACTGTAATGTATCAATACACGCATACACAAGGTAATTAGCGCAGACTAACATCGCTCGTGGACTTTTTCGCTCCTATCGACTATCCTCTCGACAAAGCCGAGTTTCTTCAGTGTTCGTCCTTTTCCTTCGGAAGGGAGAACTCACGTTATTTATGTTTTGTCTATTGTATTTTTTATATTTCTATTTGTTTGCCTTTCAAGACTGTATTTACTAAGTCTATCTATACATTTGTAAAACACTGTCTTTTCTTCCAGATGTTTCTGTCCTCTGATACCCTCTCCAATTCCACATAACTTCGAAAACCCACTCGGCCCCTTATCGATAACAGTCGATATTTTTATATTACTTCCTCGATATTTCCTTTCCTTTCTTTCCTTGTGTCTTTTCATATGATCAGCAAGTGTAAACATCCTTCTTTCAATACTTTCCAATAATCTTCTCTGTCCACTAGTCCTGTGATACTTCACCACTCTATCTATCCATCTCGTACGTGTCATTCTTCTCTACATCCATATCTCTACCTCTTCAGGTTGTTTTTTTCCCTTTTACCGATTGTCCAACTCTCATTTTCATACTATAACGTGCTCCGGACAAAGCTTTTGATATATATTTTCCTCACGTTTTTATCCAAATGTTTACTAACATTTTGTTAGTATTTGGTATTTGTTGTTAAAATTTTTTAATTAACTAATTACTTCGTGAAAATCTTTCTCGATCGAAGACAAAGGAGAACGGTGATGGCGACTAACAAGGCAAGTATTTGGGAAGAAAAGAGCGGAGCGAAAGAATCATATTCGGAAGGGTATAATGGCGATGGACCTGTTGAGCTTCTCTTTCGGTTTGGGTCGAGTGCCCGTCTCTCTTATCGCTGAACAAATCCACGGAGTAGAGATCCGGAAAGTGAAAGCAAAAAGTGACAATGAGTGATGGCAGTCGTAGGATTGAGGGGCGGAGAAAGAGCCGAGTAATGCGAGAGGCGCACGAATCTGAATGGGCTGCGATGAAAACTGGATCCTTCCGGAAAGTTTGTGTGTTAACAAGGGAGAGGGAGGACAAGTTAACCCTTTTCGCTAAAGGAAGTATGGCTGAATGTATAAAATGATGCGACTTGTCATCTCTTTAATATTCCGAAGGATAAACAAAAGTGAGAAATTGGAATATGACTGGGATTCCAACACAGATCTCTTACTTCCCAGGCAGGTATTCCAGCATCTAACATGCCACGTCAATTCCACTCTATTGAAAGGAATTCCCTCAAGCGGTAAATAGGGGTTAGAATATCTGCCCGGAAAATGGGAGACCAGGGTCCTTGCCCCAGGCAAGCCGCCCTTTTTGTCTTTTGTTTAATATTGGTTTTTAAGTCTCATACCTCTATCTGCTAAGTTGAGCACCTTCCCTATTTATTATTGCTATAATCAGGGCATCGATGCATGAATAGTTTTTTTCTTCCCGGTTTTTCTCACTGATTAAATGGAAACTCCAAATTTCGGTTCACTTCCGGTTTTGCTCTATCGAGCTGTTGGAGTTTTTCATCGTTCCGACCATTATATATTTCAATCCTTCTGGAAATTTCTTTATTATTATTCGTAACTTTTTACTAATAGTATATTTTACCATATATTATAAAAATTCGCGATATTAAAGAAATCATCAAAGTGCGAGTTCAATCGTTAAAAACGATGACAATGTGAATAAAAGGTACAGTTTTATTACTGAACCTCAAGTTGTTAGTTGGGTTAGCCAAAGTTATAGAACTACCTGTTGTAGTAAAACTATTTTATTCAAAATTTTCAACGTCATGACGAAATTCTACACGGTGAATCCTCCTTGGATTTTGGTAATTGGTGAGTTCTCTTTTCTTTCTCCAATACTGATGATTCTTGAATTTATCTACTGCTACGATATATTAAAATTGAAACCGAAAATTGAAACAGAATGAATAATGGTTTACAGGTAATATTTCAAGAATTTCAATTTTTCGCTTCAGATCCGGTTCTAATACAGAAAAAAGAACAGAAAGAATGTCAAATCCCTGACATAGCCGGTACACGAATCCGGATCTTTCACTTGCCACGGAGGATCTTAAATCAACTGAGTTGTATACTTTCACTGCAGAAAATCCGCTCTTTGCTGAGGTTTCTTTAGCACTTTCTCGGCAAGAAAGGGGGTTCCGGGTAAGTGTCAAGTTTACATCAAAATTGTTCCGTTTCGATTTTCTCTTGAAAATGTACCCCTTGTATTATTAACCCCGTTATTTGTCGCTCATCAGCCCCTAGTTGACTTTTCAAAGCATGTAAATAGAGACGAGGGATTTATGGAAACTTTCCTAGCCTTTCATTCTGATTTTCTCTTTAAGCAGAGTTTGCACAGTAAACTTTGATTCTCTGCAGGGTACTCTCACTAAAATACAAAGCTCTTAAAGCGTTACAGCGTATGAGGAAATAAATTTTATTTTCCTAAGTAAATAACGAAAGGTTAAATAAAGTTTTACTGTACGAGGAATCAGATGTTATTTTACTTATTAAATAACGAAAGGTTCGAGGAAAGACTCACCAAAACTCCCCACGGACACTCGAAACGTTATGAGTTGATTTTATACAAGGGGACAGCTGAAGAAGAAGGATGTATTGTCATTTTGGAGGAAGAGACAAATCTTTGCGGCGTACGGCTTCTGGAATTGGGCTTATCCGGAAGGGACAAAGATCGGGTCGAAAGGGCAATCCAGACCCCTTGGGGCCTATGCACACGGAAAGACCTCTCAGGACACCGTTTAATAATACGACAAAAACAGGTGGACTTGGAGGAACATAAATGTGTCCTGCCACAGTCCGTCTCTCCATTTCCGGATGGCTCTCCATGGACGCAGATCGATATTCGGATGTTTTTAGGGATCCTCGTCTTCATCCCTCGTGGGCGCTAAAACCACAGCTACGGAGGACCTGAGCTACCAATTCTGCGCAGCAGGAAACGTGTTTTCTGAAACGCACCGTGATTAACTGCCAACCCACGTCCCGACCATCTAGAAGCATTACTAGGTGGAATTCCCTGTTTGCATCGGGTACCATCGAATGGTCGTTTGTTAATGCAAGGTACTTGCTATCTGTAAAGCTTCGTTTGTTATATGGATTCTGTAAGAGCCTCAATCATTCTCTAACAAGAAAATTACGGATAAGTAAACGAGCTATTTTTCATGCTACCTTATCTTGATGAATACAACATTTTCTCATATATGTACGCGATAGGAGAATTGAATTAAATCATTGATCTTTTCCCCAGTTTTGTTAATGATCTTCATAATAAGAAATCGACTAAAGTATGAATGATGCTGAATAATTGCATTCATTTTCGCTATTACATATCGAATTCTATTAAAAGTGTCATTTCTTTGGATATTGCGTTACCTTTATGGTTCTTTTCCCCAACTTCAGCATTCCAACTCTATAGGGAAAGCAAGAGCAAATGACCTCACTCGCAATCTCACATAATCACCTCATTTTCTTCCTAAAGCTTTTTGTAGCTTATGGTGGAGGAGCCAAGGGCGAACCAACCTTCCTTATTTTTCTGCCTGACAGAAACGAGCCAAGACTGATACAACTATTACAACAAAACAGTAGGAAACGTTTTAATTTCTGTCATTGCAATCACCGAAAACATTTAAAGTGTATCTAAAAATACTTTGTAATACTATTTTCAAATATAAACTGAACATTTTTAAGCAATATTGGGAATTACCAAATCCGCGTTGACATTCTGCTCTATATGACTGGTGAACGCCATCACTATCGCCATATTCAATGATAGAAAATCAATATCTGAAATAAATTGAAGCTTTGGAGTTTCTTAGGGCTTACTACGCTACCTCACGCACATCTATACAACTAATTAATTAAGACCATTCCTTTCTTTCTTCGTATTTAAAAAATACGTGAACTTGTTAAAAGAAGGAAACTGGATGAAAACGAGAAAAACCATATGAAAAGAATGGATTCCCCTCCAAATCTTTGGCTAATTTCGTTTATTACACTGTAATTAAACCAAAGAATTATAAGATCTCAAAAGAAAAAATACTTTTTGTTCTTGGAAATCTTTGTTTTCCGAAGTACTACTTTCAGCTTCGACATTTAAAGTCAATTGTTGATGAAAAATTTTTAATTTGACGATAATTACATCAGTGTAACTTTGAAATATTTCTTTTTCTACCCTCAGACCCTATTATCCTCTGTCAAAAATGGTTGCACTTTTAAAATATATTTTTCAATAATAAACATTTTAGTTATCCAAACGTCGTAGCTGTAAACCTCTGAGAAATGTTAGCTTCCTCCAGTTACACAAAAAGTTTAGCACCATATGCTAAGGTATGAGGATCTTGAAATTAGAAGGCAAATAATAATCAAAATGTTTTGTTAAATTCATCACTTATATTAATTTAGAGAGGTGGATTTCTAGGTATATCGTATTTTAAATAAAAGTCTTCACCTTTGATTTCCACTATTTTGCTGATAAACACAGATAAAACTCTAATTTTTAAAGATTTGATTACCCAAAGATTGAGGACTCAATTATCCAGTTTCCTTGACACAAGCTAGATCTTATGATCCATATTTTACTAGGCTAGAAGCCTAAAAAGCCCTTAACCTTCGGTCTAATTCCTAGGCAACTTTAATCCCTGCGATAAAATAAATCGGAAGTCATCTCGGGAAAAGATGAAGAGGCTGGTGAGACCGGACGTAACAAAAAGGAGATTGAAGGAGGAGATGAAGAAAATTGATCTGAGGATAGGTTGAGAGGAGTCAAGTCACATAAGTAGACGTGATGATTAGAAGAGCGATGAGTGGGCGGGTGAGAGAAGAAAAAAATGGCGGTAATCATCGTTGTCAGGCTTGAGAAGAGATCCTCATTCTACGGACCAAATCAAATGTGTAAGGGAGATAAAACCTCATCCGGTCGAACACTCCCAAAAGTCTAAATTAGGTGGAACGTTCTTCTGTGCGAAGAGGCAAAAACAGTCACAGTAACCTATGGCTTTTTTATATCCAGTGATTTAGGCTGGTTTTTGATCGATGTGCAGTACTACTGAAAACATTTTTCTCTATCCGTTGTGGGATTTCTTATTGTCATTGTATGTACTATAATACCTGATTACCTAGTTATTCTACGAATATCCATGGTTAATTATCTCGCGGTAATCATAGTGAATTTAATGCATAAAGATATTCCTCAATGTGAATATAAGGAAGTTCATAGGAAGCCTTGGATTTAACAAACAGGACTGTTATTAGAGCCCTTATTTTCGCAGGATAAAGCGACATGTTTAGTAGGGCATAAAAGAGGGATAAAAACTGAATGGGATAAGAGAAGCTTAAGTCTTTTTCATGGAAAGAATAGTGTTTGCGTTTGGATTAAACGCAATACATTTCTCGAATGCGAAACCTTTTTTTGCATCTAATGATTCAAGTGTCAAATTTAAAGTCAAGTATTCATTCATTATAAGGGAACTCCATTTAGAAAGCGCTAAAAAAAGATTCTCAAATACGGTGGCTGGATGAATAAGTGTTCAGAAGAACTGTACGCTGCTTCCTTCTTAAACACATTTGAAGATGAAAAAATATTTTTCGGAATGCTCCACTAAAATCTCTAAGTACAAACCACGGGCTTACTTTAGTCCTCATTTCTTTTTAGTTATGTTGCAGCTTTATTAGCTCTAAAATTTACTACTCAACGGCCTTCCCTTTATTTTTTTTGGTAACTCGTCCCGCTCGTGATATCATGCAGCATTTTTTGCCTTTACCTTCCCAACTGTTTTTCCTTATACATCTAACCTTCAATTACCTTCCTTAGCAAAAAATCTCCGCTTATTACTACGCATTTTTTGCTATCTTTTTATCACTTAAATTAAAATCCTTTTTTCTCCCACCAGTTTCCGTATTTATTTTTTGTAAAACCAACTTACATTATCCATTCTAAGCCGTACCCACGAATATTTTGATGCCCTTCTTTCTCATAGTGCACGTTTCTCATCCATACTGCCACACCCCTCTAGATCAAACAATTAAGCATCCTCCCCTGATTCGCGAATAGGTCTACAGATTCTCTGGTGTATTTTGATACTTCAAGGACTCACCAACACTGAATTTCAATATCGCTCAGATAGATTGTTATATAGAATACGTGCAAACTTAACATTTATCGGCTGCATACTTTATTTCTTTTGCAAAATTAAATTAGAAAGGACAATCATACGAAATCGAGATCATACGAAATGAAACAGAGAATCTTATTTTGGTCTTGTAAAATCATTTATGACTTATAATGGCAAGAATTTTGGCAAAATACACGAAAATTTTTATGTTATAAACTATCGGTCTCTTTGATGACGACCACAAACTAAACAAAGCAAATAGCCGAAACAAATGGTATGAATGAATGGCAGAACTTATGAATAGGAGTCAATTTTTACGAATTATAGAGTTTGCAGTCACGAACAATTTGCAGTTTCGATTTGCAGACGTACGAACAGTTGGGAAACGTTTTTGGCTCCCGGATAGCTATGTGGGTTGCGCGTTCGCCTTTGGTGAAAGTGGTCCCGGTTTCGATTCTCGGTGGGGGCCCTTATGCGCGAAATGTCAGCTATCGAAGATATTTTAAAATCATTCCACTACCACCATTGAAAGATGCGTTATAGATCAATGGAAACATTTGTATCTATTAGAAAATCATTCCAAGAGAGAGTAGATTTATGAGAATACAATAAATTGACCTCCTTTGCGGTAGCAACTGTACGACGCATACATAAACATGCACACATAAAATATTGACGGTCAGGACAAGCTCATGCTTGGTATACGAGACAACTTTAGGAAATTCGGAACAGGCGGAAAGGTAAGCGGAATGTGTTAATACGAAACATAAGGTGGGATATAGTACGGCACCTTGGAATTTGCTGAGCTATCTCGTCAAGACTGTCGGCCGGAGTGAGCGGAGACCTCTCGAAGAGTCTGCTGGGAGCGAGGGTGAGGGCGTTGGTATAGCGACCTCTCCTCACGCCTTTCTTCTTGTCGTTCCTCTTCTTCTCTTCCTCACGACGGAGATTGTGCAGGCGGAAGAAGAACACCGACATTCTAACGCCAATGGATCGGTTAGAGATTAGCCAGTGACAGGTGAATGCAATGGCATGAATGGCAGAACTGAATCGTCATATCCATTCATGCAGGGTTCAGGAGGAATACATGCATGCTTCAAATAGTAGCGAAAACTCTCTCAGTAGATGAGAATGGATTTTGTGGGATAAGTGCGTACAAACAGTTTCGTTTACCCTCGGTGTATCACATATGAATACTTAAGTTAGTGTTACGAATTGGAAAAGATATAGTACTCATTACATACTCTTGCCATTTGGCTATGAAGCAGGATTCAAAATCAGCAACCATACTCTACTAAATTTTACAAGTTAGGTATAATTCAAGGCAATATCTGGTCCTGATGATATTTAATGGACATTCTGAGAGAAATATCATACCCCATTCTTTATGATTCTTTATCACATTGATGAGAAATAAGCAAAATGAGAAATTTATTTGGGTCTAGCATTTTTGCCAAGTATCCTTTCAGGTCTCTTTAGAAAGCAGTCTATGTTTTTGGACAATGGAAATTTCAGCTGTATTCATTCTTACCAACTTTTGTGTCTATCATTATTTCAAAATTAGGGTTATAAACAAAGCATTATTCAAAATAAATAGGAAATTCCAAGGAAAGACACTATACGCTAAGGCCCAAATTACATTGCAAATTGTTTTGTTATTTAATTACTTATCAAAGGATACTTGTTCACATGTCCCAAAAATACGACATTGACTATGAATTTAATCTGGAGTCCAAAGTTTTTGGTCATTTGAGCAAATAATTGAAAAGTGAATTAAATTCATTTCAAAGACTAAAGAGTTTGATTGTTTCTGGGGTTAAAATTTTGTTTGCTTACGCACTTTTCCCATAAACCAAGTAATCTAAAATACAAACCCAATCGTTCATTTGACTTAGGAGCGAAATGATGACATAAGCAAATTTTCATCCAGTCTCTGAGCATACTAGGTGCATATTCAGGATTGGAAACTGCGATTAGATTATCATTCGTTTGAATCAATGCAGAAAAGCTCAAAACGAACAAAAGTGCACATGCAATACACGTGCAGTGAGGAATAAAACATGCATTTACAAAGCACGTAGTAGGAAACTTTGCCGCTAAAATAACAGGCACGTGTAACAACAAGAGAGGAAAAAAGGAAGCTTCATACGCAGCTCGGAGGATAATCAATTTTTGAGATAAAAATATACTCTGCTCCAAAGAATGGATAGCGTAACGTTTTTTTGACGAATTATAATTATATTAGTAGTATCCGATTGAGGAGTCCGCAGAACTTACTCGATGTAATTACCCGTAGTAAACAGAGTCGTACTTGATATATTCGGAGTGTAAAATTCGAATTGTCAACAAATCTGTACAATGAATGCAAAACACCTGATAAACATTCAAGGCTATACCGAATCATTTTATATTCATCCTGTTCGTCGACGAATTAAGAAACGTAGTGTGTTCTAATGCATTTGCTTAACCTGCTCCACAAACTTTGTATTCTTATTCTTTAATGCATATCGTAGTAGTGCTTTTTAAAATGGAGCTTATTTCATCTCCGCTATCTCGGAAAAAAGGATTGTAAATCTTCCTTCCTCCACGGAGAAATAGATATACACGTAATGGAGAGTAGAAAAATGACACAAGTTAACCAAAATTAGCCATGTATTCTTTCAATTGTACAATGGTATAGGACGGAAACCAGTTTTAGAAGCTTAAATCTTAAATTGTCTATATTTTCGAGTACACTAAGTGCGCCACCATAATACACATCCAATGTGGTCATCTTTAAGTAATCTGATTCGATCCCTATTGCTATTGATACTTCTTATTATATTCTTCTAGTGGAGACAGTTCTTGAGAATAGACATATCTCATTAAGGAAAAAAAACTTGCAGAATATTCCTTTTTTTAGTAGATACGACATACATCGTACATCTTGAAATTAACCCATCTACTACATCTATAGCTGAGGATATCAGATAGAAACCATAAATATATTCCGTCACATACATCCATACAATTTTGTACGAAGTGTCATGTTACATGCGCAATAAATTTCGAAAAAATAGACACACAATTAGTTTCTTGTAAAATAACTCTTATTTTCCCAATAGATTCATTAACCGATTCACAGTGTTTATTTACTGTTTGCTTCAAGGAACAAATTAGATTGCGAATCAACAATTCTCCCATTTCCATTTTCATTGTGATTTGTTCACTAGTGCCTAGGTAATAATCGAGTTTACTTACAGACATCTTCTTTGTTTTCATAAGGCTTAAATTCTCTTTCTAGTGTACACAGTGTTTATTACAATTGCATCACAGTATGTGGTTATGTTTTGAATTCAATTAATCTAAAATCTTAGCATAAATTTTATGTTACAGTGATATGTAAAATGGTCATAGTAATTATTTACTATTTGCTTGATTTAACTTTGGGTTTTTTTAAGGATTACTTCCTAAAATTTTGTAATAATTTCATGAAAATAAAACGTTTACTGCGACTCTAGGAAGTGGTTAAAAGGCCGTGGGTCGGACAATCCTACTCTGAATCATTAGAAAATTTTGATTCCAAACTTACTTCTGTGAATTAAAACTTTTATTCCATCCTTTTATAATGAGAGAAATATAAAAGTGGGATTATTCGACAGGAAGGGCAAATTTGAGATAAAAGCCATTCAATTTGAGAATAAGAAGGCGAAGGTGTCTACTAATGGAAAGCCGCTTCAGCAGGGAGTTGACTGCGAGTGACGTGATAATGGAGGCAGTAAGACCCTCGGCTTCGCTTGGGCTTTATCTCCTCTTCCCATCATTAGCAAAGGGAATGCGAATTTCGATCTTATTTTCTGAAGCGTGTGATTTTATCACGTTTGGAACGTCGTGATTTTATATTCGTAAGTGATATTCTTCCTTACAGAATAATAACTATTTTATTTCTTTCGCAGTAAAGTAGTTGCATTTTTTAAAACATGTTTCGACATCTGAGGTCATTTCGCAAATGTGGACCTCCACTGGGATTCGAACCCAGGTCAGCTTACATCGCGAAGTCGAACTCGCTACCCACTTGCCTAACGGGAGATATTCTCTCATTCACCAGAAATAGAAATGTGTCTTAGATCTAGCTATTTACTAAAAAGGATCGATATTATATCTTTGTATCGCATGTATGATGAATTACGGAAAAGTTAATTTTGTTTGACAAAAAGAAACAAAAGTGAACTCGAAATACAACCCTTTTTAGTTGTACCACGGGTATCCATTTTATCTATGACAGCGATCTATTTCTAAGCTAATTCCTCTGTGATCCACTAATATCTACAAAAATTGAGATGTACGAAACGAAAATGTCTATGGAACCCTATCGTCAGTTTAATGTTACATCGGAAGTATTTCCTGGACGAACCACCGAATGATAATGAATTAAAAACGACAGAAGTATGAGATAGATTCATTAGCCTCATAAATCATACTAATAACCAAGACTCATTAACGTGAAGCATGTCCTATACTAATCTTGTTAGGCAAATTTTATGAGACAATATTCCGCGATTCGATATTTCATGATTATTGTAATTAAGCATCATGATCATTATTAAATGTGTATCTTTTGCCTATTTGACGTTCTATAACCTTATACATTCAATATAATATGATGATTAATAGTAGCCTTTAGTAGTTTGAACAGATCGAGAGTAAAAGCAATAGTAAAAGTAAGCAGGAGATGAATGAAGATATGGGATTCATTGACTAATAGATTGATTAGTATATATAGAATATATATTAAAGATAATTTTAGTACTAAGATGCACCGTATTAGCAGAGAAAAATTCGAAATGAGAGAAATAATTTAATTATTGATGGATTAACTTTTAACAATAAAAATGGAGTGATAGTGATGAAAATTTGAGGAATATCCTGCTAAGAGTTGTTGATTTTATTACTTCGATGTGAGTAGGCAAATAAAGAATTGAGTGAATATAGATTTTCGAAAAAAACAGTGAGTGGAGTGTCAATTATGCTTCAATGACTTAAAAATTGCCCGAATCCACTAAAAACCTAAATCCCCTGTCAAATTATCAAGAGGACCTCCTTTCACATGAAAAATGAACTGTTCCATGATCATTTCATTTACATTCAATTCGGATACTTCGTGATTAACGTCAGATTATCCACAAAATCCCTTTTCGATGCCATGTTTGCCATGTTAAGCTTCTTTGGCCAATTATCCTCTTTCATATTCCACAGCTACGTACCGAAAAATTGCCGCCCTCTTTACGCAGGTCCATAAACCTCGTTATCCGTAATACATGTCTATTAAAACACATCATTAGAGATGTTTAATAACGGTGTTCGCACTGATCCAACGGGCAAACATTGATCTCCTGAATACCATCGAAATTTTAACTTTTAGAATCGACAGCCAGAAATTTGCCTTCTGTGGTGAACCTAATGGTAATATTGGAATTACCTCACGCGAATGCCTCCACGTGTAGGACTAAAAAGCTGGTGCACATGCTGTTTAAGAAAACAATGCATATATTCTCGCCGTTGGCTGTACCTCTATGTAGGTCAACTCGGATCTGATATCCTCCTTCCTCTCTATTTCGCTATATATATTCAAAAGATCATTACATTGCTGTTTATTATTTGTTTTTATCACGTTCATTCGGCTGTTTCATTTAAGGAATAAAGCTTTATTAATGTTAGGGATATCTAGGTTGATTTACGTGGATGATTTGTTAATGATTTGGATAATAAAGAGCAGATAGTAGCGCACATGTATTTCTACGAAATATTGGTCTAAGCTAAATATATAATGCCTTAAATTGTGTGTAGCAAGATATAGAGAAATTACCACGATGAAATGAGCATTTGATAAGGCCTGTGTTGTGAAGTTTTTATAATTTTTGTTCCTCAGGATGCGAAGGTAGACAGAGGTGTGTTGTTAAATGAAGCGGGTTTGAATTTTCCTATCCTTAATTCCATAATGGGAGTATGCAAACGAATGAATAACAAATAACCATGAAACTATGTAGGGTATTCAGTATTCTAAATATTGTGTATAAACCTTAGCTATCCTTTACCTTTCGAATTCTAGTGATTGCGGAGTTACGAATTCCCCGATGCTCGGATTGATTGAAAAGTAAAATCAATTGCAAACAGCGGTTACTAATTTAATTCGACGGTTCCTCTTTGAAATTTCCGAAATGTTCATGAAAACAATATTCAACATATATATTTTCGATTGAGTCTTCGAAACCGCAAACTTTGTCTGCTTCCACAGACGCACTTGAATTGGCATACAAGTGGTCTGCTTTGATGTGTGCCGAATTTTCCCCTCTATTTGTTGAATGCGTTTTAATATCCATTATGGCTTTTAGTCCTTTATGCCTGGGACTAATTCTATTAGGCTTCTGAGCTGGCAAAATTACCAATGCGGTCCCTTCTATACATGGGCCTAGTTTCAGAATTTAGTACAACAAAGCGGTGGCGTCCAATAAGGCTATATCAAATTGGACTGTTTTAATATAAATTCACACTATTAGATTAAAAGAGTAAAATGTAGAGCCTAATAATTTTGCGTAAACTATTTAAAACCCATCAAAGTTCAAATCCATTAGGTTTAAGGATAGGTTGAGAGGGAATATTAGTCATGAGTCTCATCTTAGGACTAAATTTTCCAAATATGTTAAATCACGATCACGAATAAAAACATAATGTTTCTAATCCTTGTTGAGTATCTTATTCAACGAAATTTTATTATATAAGACTTCACACTTTGCCCATATATCTTTTTCCTGATGTAATGACAACAAACAAGATATTCAACAGACATAGTGATAGTTATATATAATTTATAAAAAATCAGGTGTTTCATTGACTTTAATAAAATACAGATATAATATTTATGAATGATCTATGAAAAATCATGCTTTGTCACCAAAGTTAATAATCCACAACGACAATAACCATGTTTTCACAGACGAATTGCCTCATAGCCACGCCCTCTCCCAGACATTAAACATTGATGAAATTACATTATTGCAATCCTCTCATTTGAGAGAAATCCCTAACCTCCCCTTTGAAGGATTATTTTCTCTTTCAATGCTCATGTGTATAACCAAACGCACAATGTAATTTCCTCTCCGAGGCAGGCATTCGCTTCCTCCATTCACGATTGACGTCATATCCTGTTCCTGAAAACGCTCGTTCCTCCATTTACACCCTCCTCTTCACCCATTTTATCGCATTCTTCGTCCACTTTCGCGATGACGTGTCCTTTCTGCAGATAGCGCCAATCACAAGCCTCTTTCACCCTTTGCATTTCCTTTCATTCTCTCGCCACACCGTGATAAAGTCCCTCTTTCGCTCCAAGAAACCTTTTATGCCTCATTCATAAGATACTGCTTCGGATCCTTCGCATCCGAATTCAAACATCGAACCTTGAAATCCACTCCAGCCAACCGAATTCAAAGAGATACTCATTTTCTCTGAAGTTCTCCATTACTCACCACTACTCTCAGGGTGGTCTTCTTTATATGATTCACCCATACTATGTGTGGTTTGAACAACATTGATGACATACTCATATTTAGTATATTTCCGATATTATTATTCCATTATGTTCCATGATCGAATTTTTATGTCACAAAGTAAAGAAAAACTATAAAACCAGTACAGTTCTACAAGTTATATTTCCAATATTATTTTTCAATTATGTTCCATGATCAAATTTTTATAATGTCACAAAGTAAAGAAAAACTACAAAACCACTACACTTCCACAAGTTAAAACAACTAAAAACCTTGATGATGGCCGAAAGTGCCTAAACCGGTAATTTTAGAGCTTATAATGGTTTCATATTTCATATTGTGGAAGTGTACAGTTTTTTTTTACTTTGTGATAATAGAAACAGGTCGCTTTCAGTATTTTCAATGCTTTTTATATATTGTGGAAGTTTATTGGTTTATATAATTTTTATTTTGTGAAAACAGAAATAATTTGATCATTGAGATGAATTTCCACTGAGTCAATCTCGAAATTATTGAGTTTATCAATCATCTTAGTCGGGATACATAATCTGAATTTATTAGGACGAAAATTTTCATTCTATTTTCAGAAAACTAAGGTAATTAAACACGAACGTAAATATATACCAATTTGAGAGCGATGTCGCGTTGAGTAAGATAGAGCGGTAAGCGATACTGACGTCTTTTCCCCGTAATATTGGCTAATAACCTAATACCTTGTCTATATCCATAATTACCAGTGTAAACAACTTAAATGTCACGCAGTACGGACTTTCTCCGGTAGAGTTCTCCGCCTCCGCGCTAAAGTTCCTCTGCTTTTGGTCTGGAAAAATAACCACTCAATCTAGGAATCGCAAAATCTATACACATAATTAGGAGTGAAAACTAAGTAAACCACCCGTAAGAAATGCATTGAGGAGAAGAAATCAAGTATAATCCGCCCTACTCTGTAAAACAGAAGTATGGAATCACAGGATTCATAAAAAACCTAACTGGTTATGAAAATTAGTCTTTATATCATAGAAGTATCCTGGGTTCGACTCTTGAGAGTTTGAAAATAATTTTATAAGTAATATACGGAATTATCGTTTTTATCTCCGGCAAACTTGAGCCTTTTTGTAAATTTATGTTAGAGATATTCGAAATCAAGATAAGTATCAAAATAAGAGACATTGAATAAAGATTCGTATTTTCCCCATAGAACGTCTTTAACGATTGGAATTCTCAAGATTTACGATAAAATAAAGGAAAATTTTACGCTCAAAAGAAAATCCATTCTCTTGATTCCCAAGTAGATTATGGAAACTGAACGCATGCTTTTTCCTATAAGATTACAATGAGAAATTAGACCCATATCATAAATATATCAACGTATTATAGGTCTAAATTTCATGCTTTTTCTGTCCTAGAAATTATCATATATTCACCTTAATAGATATACATATTATATGAGAGAAATTAAGTTCCATAATTTTTGATGGGGAAGGTCTCTAGTACAAATATAAGATAATACAACAATGATACATAAGAGATATATGTAAATATGTATCTCCGACGTTTGTTGGATTTAATTCCGATTATCTGGATTATTAATAAATTTTACATAATCCACTAATCCACTGACATACAGATCGAAAGTAAATATCTGGTCGGCTCAGCTGCAGAAGGGAAAGAGGAATAATGTTTATTTTTGAATCCGAATGTATTCTTAGGCAATCAAAAACGATTTTTATCGCCATCAGTGAAATTTACATGAAAATATGGGAAAATTCACATTCTATATTCAGATTTTTACTTTACGAGATCCATTAAACAACTTATCCTCTTCGATATTCCTCAATAAATTTCGACATTAGTTACTGCTGATTGTTCACTATTTGAACTAATTTTAACATGCTAATCCAAAGAAGAAAAAGCAATGTAACTTCACCTCCATGTCAATCTCTAAAAAATATTTGTAGTGTGGTCAATAATGTAATGTTTATATTACTCGAATGTATTTAGAAGCAAGTTCAGGAAGTTTTGAGGACGGCAAATTAGTGGTATATTGTTCAGTACACACAGAAATGAAAAGTACTTAAATTACATTAAGTTGCTCTGTACGATCGTAAATCGTAAATCTGCTCGTAAATTACTTTTGAGCTATAACAATAAAAAAGAGCAGAAATTTTACTGCTTCACCATATATTTTCGTACGATGAATATGATTAAAATATTCTAACAATCCGATTTTAGTGAAATGAGTAGTTGCATAAATACAGTATATGATAGTATCCGGATGAAAAATAATGGTGATGATTTTTGCATTTCAATGTACACTCTTTTGGTAACTGATTTTTAGCATTCAAAAGATTTGGGCATTTTTCATACATATAACCTTCGCAAGACTACCTAATAGCAAGGAGCTGTAAAAAGTTGCTATTGAGTAGTTGGAGATTGTGAGAAAATCCACTGAAATGCTTTAAAAACACTTTGCCTTATTTGGCATTTTGATGACCCAGTGCAATGGTAACATCTCTCACAAATAAATCTGAATGAATGTTCAACGTATTGACTCCAAAGTATCTAAACCTAAATAAATTAGAATATTGAATAAAAATATTAAATATTCCAATATTAATATTTTATTTATAAAACATTCGTGCTAAATAGATGCAAACATAAGTAGTTGGTAAGCATCATGAGTTTTGAATGATCAATTCGTTGGGTCGATTCATATTTTTTGTAATTACGATTGTATTTACAAATTGTTAAGTAAGGAGTGCAGTTCAAAAGGAATAATTTTATTTGGTAGTTTCAAAACTGCAATTTTCGGTTCAGATGTCAAATGAAGACAAAAATACACCTCGGTTGAGAAGACGTTTTCTTGAAATCTCGAAAAGGGGATTGATCGAAATAATCCCGCTCACTTAACCTTAAATTTTGAAGCTGAATCACGAGGGGCGAGTTTTCTCAGCCTCGGGCTTAACCCACCGTCAATACCAACCTCTTTCTGCTCCTCCTTAGTCAAGTATTTTTTATTTGACCTCAACCCTCGAGAGATTCTTAAGGAGGCAAAAGACATCGTCTGGTTCATTTCCTAATGATGTCAAAATATTCTGTTTCCTTCGGTCAAAATAAAAAGCGCTCAAAAGCAAACTGCTGAACGACGTAAATGCTTATGCTTTTACTTCCTAGAAGAAGCCAAGTTACTCTCTTTTACCTTGTATTCTATTTAAATCTTTAGCCGCTTTATTACGGGTTTTTACCCGCTGATGAAGACAACCCTTAGATGACTCATGAAGGGACACATTCTTTGAGACTATTTGTAATTTTAATACGTAAGAACGTTTATAATCGTAACACATGTGTTTAGAAAAAAGCATGGAAAATGTTTAGAGATGAATATGATACACTAATTTCCCAAGTTCTTCGGAAAGAAAACATCTTTTAAGAAAAATTTCGTAAATAAAGCTAACAGCCTACGTGAGCAATGAAACTCGAATTACAAGAACGAAACTAGCTGAATATATAAGAAAAAAGTTTTAGAGAGAAAATAAACAACTTTTCGTTATGATTTTTCGTATTATACACTATTGATATCATGAAGTTGCCGTTATTACATAGAAAAATTTTGTGAAGTTATGAAAATTCCTTAAGATAAATATGGCAACATTTTCGAGAATGAAAGAAAAGAAAATGGCACTCGGCTGTTAATCAATAAGACGTTCAGGAAACTCTTATTTTTATTTTCGAGACTGCTAGTCTGTCAATTTCACCTGAAATTATTTGCCGCTTGAATTTAAGAATACTTGTTGGAATGGTATTTAAGCGGAAAAAACTCTACTTTAAGAAATTATTATCTCTACGGATCGATATTTGTCTGCCTATCCTCATTTGCTGTTATTGATGAGGATTCTCGGACTTAGAACGTGAAAAAGACTTTTCTAAGAAATTGGAACATTTTCTCATTACATCTCGCATTTTTGCTTCGGAGCAATATCCAAATGAAGAAGACAATTGACATTTGAAAAAGACATCGGAGCGCCACCAGCTGAACTGGAAGCCCCCTATATACATCGAAATAATATTCGAAAATTTCGGTTCATCTTTAAGAGTAAATTTAAGTGTTCGACTTTTACGTGGATATCTCTTCAGGGACAAAATTCTTGTCCAATCTCGTTCCAAATTGCATTTGGTGGAAACAATTTGAAAAAAAAAGAAAATTAAGCTAAAGTCAATTATGTTAATTAAGACTGTCAAGATGTTGCAAAGTCAAAACCTCCGATAGTAACAACAATTTGCGGCGATACGTTCCAGATCTTTGTAACTAAAACTTTTATCCCTTTTTGTTTTCTCTGAATTTGTTGACAGAAAAGTGTATCTACTCTTTCTCATACTTCCTTTGTAAATCAAAACTTGAAAAATAAATCTGACATTGAAAATCTTTTGTAATTTTATATCACTAGACCAAGGCCGACACTCTTATTATTTTATTGTTAGTTAAAATTTATACGCATAGAATTTGATATTTTCAGTAAAACAGAATTGAATTTTTGTGTAGTATTATATATTTTGCATAGTAAACTGATACAAAAGGCATTTCCAGCTCAGGGAAGTGTGTGCTATATCATTTTTTATTCACTAGGAATCCGTTTTAGTGTTTCGGGGAACTTGTTGAAAGAAGAATTTGAGTCTACGATACCGTTTCCGATTCCGATGAAACGATTCAAGGAATTTTCCATAGTCAGAAAATCCAGAAATTTACTGTCCTATTCCATCTAAAACGAAGAAAAATTTTTTTAGAGTCTGAAACTCTGGAATCTGGAATCTCTGGAACCTTATAAAATTTATCTGAATTTCAATAATTCTTGTCATGACGTTCTTCTTTATTTTCAGAGTGAATATAAAATTTGCGAAATTCGATAAAATATAGTATTATAAAAATGCTAAATTGAATAGTAAGTTATATAAAATTTTGAGCTCATGTTTTCTCTCTAATGATATCAGTTGTATTCCTTGTTTAAAAATGAAACTCTCCGAAGCTCTTTACAATCGATTATTTGATCATTAATTAATTATCATAAAAATTATACTGCGAAAAATCATGGTCGAAAATCAATTACAGGAAACGGATGATAGTTTATAGATTAAGACCTTTTTAGGAAAGTAAACTAGGGTAAAAATATACTTATAAACATCAAGGGTAAAAATATACTTATAAACATCAAGGGTAAAAATATACTTGAACTTCAGCACATTTACAATACTAGCTTAAATAATTTGGGACCAATTTCAATATACATGTTCCATTAATTATATATACCAGATTACGGTTATCAAATTCGTAGATTGTAAAGTTGTTCAAACACGCACCTACACAGAAACTACCATAGAAAGCTATTGTTATCTGATCTCAGCAAAGAGAATTCTATTAAAAAGTTGCAATAAAGGTTAGATATATGTAGATATAGTTTGATATATTTATTATATCAACCCGATTCACTTGATATTTGTTACCATTTGAAAATTTTATAACTCATTCGTTAAATCTCGAAAAGAGGGTGAAATACGGTGAGGAAAAAGTGGTTAAAAAGAGGAGGAAGTTGAGAAACTGATTGAATGGTTATCGGAAATTGAAAGCAATCTAAAGGAGAATAACTGAATAGGATGTAAAAATATTTGAGATGATGAGGAAAAGTTGATGTGTATGGAAAAAGGACACAGCGATGCTGAAAATTAGACATAACGAACGTCGAATAATGGCGGGAGATACGTGGAAAGTTTGATAAAGCAATTCCACGGAAAGTTGAGCGGTAGTGATTATAAGGCTGCTGAATTAGCCGCGAGGAGCGCTGGCGAAGTAGATAAACGAATTTGAACTTGGAAATTTTCGCGGAAAAATGAAAGAAACTCAACATCCTCAACTTTTAATTGGGTTAATGATTGCCATAATCCATACCGTAAGGAGTTATGATGGAATTGCGATTTTTAAGGGTGCTTCCGAATGATATTCCAGAAGTATACATTGTTTATACTATGCTTATAGTTATATAATAATATATTTAGAGAAAAGAGCTTCAAGTTTTTTTCAGATTTAAAGTTCTTGAGTATCAAATAACTGGTACTTCGCTAACCGTCCCTCTTTTCAATATTTTTCCGCTTTGTGAGCTGGTGACATTTTCACGCCGAAAATTAATGGTGCGAACTGGAGAATTACTTTGAAAACTTAGAATTGGCGAATTGGCAGACAACGTTACAACCATTGCGATAATTGAAAGAGACGAAAAACTGATTCGTGTTCCAAAACAAGCAACGAGTAGCACTCATCTAAAAGAACTCACCCGAACCCAGTAAAACTTCAAACATTGTAACACTCACACTAGCCATATCGTATTTCACAGAAATAGTCGGAGATGTCGATCGACGAAATGGCCTTTGTTACTCCTCATCAGTTTCGACACATCACTTTTTGATCTGACCTGGAATCTGGTTATATCCTCACTGTGCATTCTAGTGGCCGTTGTTTCCAGTTTCCGATTCCGTGTTCGCTTTGGTCTAATTATAGCGGTGAAGCTAGTCTCACCTTTCTATGTTTTCACAGGAGCAAACTACGACGAGATGCCTGCATTCCTCTCCATAATCGGGCAGTTGCTCTACGTTGATCATCACGTCTCTCGAAATGGAAAACGGCAGCTGCTCTCACCGTTTACGTTACGCAGGAAGCTGACCGAAAAGTTTGCAAAATTAGCCTTTTCCGCATTGTTAAACACGATGATGAATTCGATAACAGAGAATAATTTCTGTTAATACGGGTTTTACATCACAGGCTGCAGCATTTTATGCCCGTAAATTACTATCATTAACTTCATGGAATGTGCTGTTTTAATGAAGATTCAATTACTTTAGTATCAAGTTGCTTGTGCCAGATTTACGTATAAGCTATAGGGCCCTTCCCTCTTTGGGACCCAAAAAAAATGAATGAAAATAAAAGCTAAATATAAGATAAAAATAAAGTATAAATTAAAAATAAAATAATATAAAAATAAGATAAAATTAAAATAAAATAAGATAAAAACAAAATAAAGCCTACGCACATCAAGAATATTTCGTGTTACATAGGTTCCTATGATATAAGCCCCTATTGCTATCGTAAAGGGCCCCATTACCCTCAATATCTCAATAGCCCCATCAAACGTAAATCCGGCTCTGACTAGTGCAATCAGTGAAGTAGGGATTATAGAAAATTTCGAGGGGATGTACCACTGGATTACTTACCAACGGTATTACACAGCCGTTACTCCTGTTATCAATATATTCTAGAGAAGATGTTTCGGGAGGCTGTGGGTATACTTTGCGAAGATACATGTTGCTTTCTGAGGAGGATTTACCGGCAATTCTGCGAATCCGTGCTCACTCGAGAAGTACTGAGCGGGAGAATTGGGTCAACAAGGAGATCTGAGAGGAGAATTCTTATGCGAAACAAATGCTAAGTGAGAATGCACGCAGTTTTGCAACATTCGTTCACGTCGAGCGTATTTAACCGAGGGAAACGATGCACTTTCTTTGCTCTTTGAAGAGTTTTGAGTGAGCGAAGAAGGTACTGAGCGGCCTTGAAACGGTGTTTCAGAAGGCACGAATGGGTTTATAAATTACCGTACCATATCTTTCTTTTCTAAACAAAGATACGAAACGTGCACAGGAAAATATATATTGATCTAATTTACTTCTTCAAGAAAATATAAATTTGTTGCATACTATAAAAGTTAATCCTTTCATACACTTCAACCAATGACGACATTATTTAGTTGGTGATATGGTGTTCAATAGATAGAGCTATATTATATTCCACCATTATATTCTACCCGAAAGACGAGATTTGAAAATTAATTTCCAAAATTGCTCGCGGTCTAATTCCCGTCTTTGAAAAGTTTCAATGTCGCCCGAGAGCAAATCGGATGTTACAGTCAGTACACCGTCATGAATTAATATTCTTATTTTTTAATCAAATAAAACAAAAACTGATTTCATACACGGAAAATGTATTGATTAAAAAAAATTCTCTCGTAGGACGATGAAGTAGCACCCTCAAATTTGGCCGTATTTTTAGTAAATGTATTTTTCTGTGGATGAAGTCAGTTTTGGTTTTATTTGGATTAATACGTGAACATATTTCATAAAAATATCGCTTCGAAACCTGATAATAAAGTTATAGCCCAGATTTTTACTCATATTTGACAGACTGTTATTTTTCATCCATTTGGTTTATATTTTTATTCTGTGTGTTGTGTTCTGTTGTTTTTCTCTTGCCCATAAATTATTGCATATGTGCATATTGCAACTACTACAAATCATACTATTAATAAGTAAATTAATAACAAATTTCGCTTGAATTATTTCATCATTTTATTATCCCTCTATTCTAGAAAATTCTGTTGTATTTAAATTGTGTATATTTTATATATTCTTGATGTCAAATTTTATACATTATCATGTACATAAGAAAGTTTTATATACAAAATCTATTTCAGTTATTGTATTTATACATTTATACAAAGTGATGACCTCTTAATCCTCTGATTTTGTAATGAGATAGGACATAACTGTAATTTTATATTGGAATTTAAAAGTAGCTCTCATAAACAGATGATGGCATTCGAATTGTAATGGGAGAAGTTACCATCGAGTTAGGTAAAAGCAGGAATCCGTGAAAGCACCGTCGCGTATAAGTTGTGATGACAAACTCTTCCCAACTAACGGTGGAAACTAACTTTCCGCTCTGAAATGAAATCTCTCTCGCAACTTTCTCTTTTATAAAGGCTTCCCGAGAAACGGAAGAGGGGTAATTGTATGCGGAGCGACATATTGCTAATTATAAATTCCCTTTCATTATAACCAAGTATCCGACTGCCATTTTCTCTCGACATCCGAAACAGGTGCTTCCAAAATTAGGATGGATATACGTAAGCCATAGAGTTAGTCTTTTTTCGATGAAGCTCAAGCAATGCCGTTCAAAAGGTGTTTCAATTTACCGAATCCCTTTTGGAGGCGATTCGAATTTGATATCGTCACTTATTGATTAAGAGCTAATCTTCGGCTTCGGCCGTAGTCTATCCTGTTAGACCTCTACCACTGCCATGATAGGCACCTGCTGCGCGGGAAATTGTAGAGGATACAAAGCAATTTGCGCGGTGATAAACGATGAAAAAAAACCCTTCGTCCTACTTCGTGGTCGATGCTAGTAAGGTTTCACACTGTGAAACAGTGCGGTCTCATTTCAAAACACGTTTCAATGGGGATTGAGATCTTTTGATCCCATAATCTTCATTGGGTATTTGCAACCCGAGTAAAGCATCAAATCGGCGTAATAAAGCCTCGATGACACAGTCGGTAACGCGTTTGCGTATTTTGAAATTAGTCCCAGTCTCTAAAGCATTTAATGCTGTGTATATATATATATATATATATATATATATATATATATATATATATAAAATGGATGGTGTAAGTTGCTTATTTATTTATTTATTAAAACACAAGATATCGATCACATGATTATGTTTAGCTATCATTGCGAGAATATCGATAGAATAACTACAAACTTTTCTGTTTCTGGAGTAATGAATTCATTCAAATTAAAAGCAGATACTCCAAAAACCATCAATAAAAAACTTACAGCAAAGCCTATACGTATTTCGACTTCAATGAATATAGGCTTTACTGTAAGTTTTTTTATATTAAATTATTTTTTATACTAAATACGTATAGGCTTTACCGTAAGTTTTTTATTGATGGTTTTTGGAGAATCTGCTTTTAACTTAGTAACCATCAGTGGCCAACCTGTTAATTTATTGTAATTCATTCAAAGGTTAATAAAAGGAAAACGTTTAATATGGCCATTAACAAAAAAGAAAGTGATTTAACCAAAATAAAGATGAAAATTTTTTATCCGTTCCCCCGACAAACATAGAAATTCATTAGCTATTATTTAGATGCAATGGATTTAAGATAATTTCTTCAGAAGGCCTTGGTCAAAGGGTACGATAGCATATTTTCATAACATTTTTCTCTATTTCATAAATTAATCAGCTGTATTGCTTCTTTTCTCTTATCTACTCCAAAACAATGACCCACAATGAATCCATGTTTATATTCACATTGAGTAAACCTTTCGCTAATATTTTAATATTTCAGAAATATTAATACTTTAGATTCCGCCTTCATTGGTTGTCTCCCGTTTTGATTCCTGGATTAAACTTTCATTGAAATGACTTACGAATGAATGATTATAAAATTTACGCTGCGGATGATTTTATATATATTTAAAAAAATCACAAGTAACGATCAAATGAGGCGTGATTCATATTAAAGTCTGGAATGGCTACTTCAAACTTGGACATTAGAATATCTGTAGGGATTTAATAAAAGCAGAGAAAGTAAACCATGGGCACGGAATTTAGCGTCGGTGGAATGGCAACATTTGTTTCAGGTGTGCAGTATTCGGGAACAAAGAGCTTTCGAAAGATAAAAGCCTCTGCTTGTTTTTGTTCACAGGTCCCGAAGCTAGAATAAAGAGAAAAACCCCAATCGAAAACTTTCACCTCATCTCTTAAACATTTGGATAAATCCGAATTCTGGCCTTCAATTCCATGTTTGAGAAAAACTTTTCTCGCAGTTTCTCTTAGTTTATTTTTCAAACGCTCAGCGCCCACTGACAATTAAAGCTTCAACGTCAAACTCAGAGGCCTTTTCTCGCTTTTCTGCATACTGATTGGTCGTCCCTTTGGGGTGAGAAATATTTAACCGGCCAGTAAAAGAGAATAAAACAAACTTCGTTCAGGTTTTCGACTGCCCGGAAATATATGCACAGTTCACACATGAAACGATTCGGAAAGCTTTTATGGTGAATGTTTAAAATCCCTTTATTTCTAAAGTAAAATTATCAGAATTCGAGTCGTAATTACATCAAAGATTTTCAAACGCTTTACGAACTTCTGTAAGATGATCAAAAAAAGCATTTGCATAAATAGAGTTCATAATGAAGATAATTGAAGCTTTTGTCTCTCATGCCTTCCAAATAGATGACGGGATTAGAGGATAGAGGTTAGTGTAGGTCACCTAAATGAGTCTTCAAGATATCTTTTAATGTATGATTTATGGCTATAGGTACGGTCAGTTCGCTTTAAGCTACTCTATTGAACCATAACTTATTAATTATCAATTTTACGATGGAAAATTTTCTGAACATTCGCTTAGCGAATTTCTAGAAAAATATAGTATCTATATATTAGCTTGTATTCCTGTTTTTGCAGTTCGTTTCTCTAAATTATATTCGTATCTAAAGTTTAAAAAGGAGTGCGGAAAAAGTTCGTGAAAATTTCGTATTTATACCGGTTAATGAGTTGAGATACCACTACCTAATCCATCTGATTTTGTTCTCTAGTTATTTGAATAACATGCTAGTCATGGAAGAAAGAACACAGAATTCTAAAAGAATGGAAATGCAAGACTTTATTACTTTTTTCACAGAATATTTATTTGTGAATAGTTCCGCGGCCGAGATAGCATAATCAGGAAAAGAAAGACGCATCGAATAACCTATCCACCAGGAAAACAAAGGACGGCGGCTGATTCTTCTTGAAACTATTGAAATCTGCAATTTCTCAGAATTTCTCTTAATTAACCAATGTACCTTCCCGCACGCTACTTCCTTCATTACACTCCTAATTAAGCTTTTCTCCACCCCTCTCCTTTCTCCTCCTCCCCAATCCATATCCCGCTTCTATTCACTATGTATTCGTTCTGCCCTCTCTCTCTATGCCTGATGAAGCTAATTCGGTAGCAAAACTAGCCTCAAATAAATATTCTTGGGAAAAAATGCAGTTTCTCCATTTGCATTCCACTGTCTTTCCACAAAGTAACGCTCGACCATTTTGAATCTAGACAGAGCTGTAGAGTTGAGAAAGTGCAATGTGGCGATTGAATTATCGAAAAATGGTCTTAGTAGCGACTGAAGAAATGAAGTTCATACTAAACCAAATGAATGTAACTTTCAGCTGGGCAGAGAGAGAAACCAGTAGTTTCTCATGAAAGTTATCGTTATTTTAAGGTAAATAACAGGGACCTTATCAGACGGTATTAGCTTCACATCCTTACTTTTGGGGCTAAGACATTTATATTTGATTTAATGTAATACGACCTCGTAAACGCCCGGTGTTGTGGCAACTATGAACTAATAACTATGTGGAACTCCAGCATAACAAATGAAAACAATTCTACTAATATTCTACAATATTTATTTTGATTACTGGTTTCGATCTTTTGATCTTTTCGTGATGATTATTGTAAACGAGGTTTAATTTAAATGTATCTGACATATCAACTGGCATCATATCACTGGCAGTAGTCAATTTAACCTGTATTTTTTTTCGAGTGAACCATCGTCAGAATGGCCGAGCGGTCAGTGTCTGGTTCAAATTTCTAAAGATTTCCAACTATTCCAAAGATTCATCCAAAAGTTAATCCTCTGTGGTTCGAATCCTGTTGAGGGAATTTTTTTTTTCGGAAAATTAAGTTTGCTAAAAAGCTTCATAAGAAGAAGTTAAGAAGTTACTATAATGTCGTACTTGTTTTGATGGAGCAATTCTTTACTTGGTTACGCTTTTGTTTATTTTAAATACGCAAAATACATTTATATTTATAATATCACAATATATTTCCAATTTTAACTTTTATTTCGTGCTATAAAATAAATAATAATAATAATATGTGCACACTTTATTTCCTTAATAGACTTAAAAGCAATCAATCCTATATCCGACTTGCTTTAACATCTATTTCCCTTTACTCACTATATCATTTCGGTAAATGTAACTTGAATTTTTCTATGTTCTATGAATGCATAAGCTTGGATTGATCAATCATATTGGTCGTCAAGGGGACTGGTTATATAAAACCGTAAAAACTCGCGAAATTTTTGTTTATTTTATCAAAAATCTTGCAATTTGGAATCCAAAGCAATAGGATTCTCGACTATAATAAGAATTCTTGCTAAACTCTTTTCTATTGGTAGTTAAATCTATTTCGTAAGATCACTGCTTCTAATTTAACTGAGCCAAAGGAAAAAGTCTGCATTCGATCAAGATTGACTTTAGGTACACTTCTTATGAGAGAATTTTCAAGTGGCCCAGAGTTGAACAAAGGATAATTTTGGTAGAAAAATATCGATATGTATCTGATCCCCAATTGAATTTTTAAATTTCATATTTCTATCCCGTCGGAAAGTGCGTGAAATCGATTTCCAAAAATTTCTCCCATGTACTGACTCCCATGAGTTACTGACATCAGATAATTAATTATATACACAAAGGCGATTATTATATAAGATATCGAAACCGGTGGGCAAAATAAAAACTGAGGAAAACACTCAGATTTCTTTAGTTTGTTATGATGTATTGCACCTTAACTCCTATATTTCCTCGTAATTTTATGATTTGGTTAGCGATGTCTCGTTACATAGGAGTATCCTGACAGCAACATTTCTGTATGCCCTCAATCAGTTTCCACAATCATGGGAAAGTATTCAGAGCGCACAACTCACTGTTACTGTAGTAATACAATGTACGCCAGCGGTGTTCTACTACCTCTTCACTGTGTTCCTTGGCTGTCCCGGTGAATGAAAACTTATGGCTCATCTCAGTCCTAGAGTATGTCTGATTGATCGCGCCTATGAACTGTTTGTGTCCTTCTCTATTCATGAGCCCCCTTGGGCAGGGAAGTAACACATCTTCGGAGAGAGAATATTAGCCCCGGAAGGCATTTACTCACGTCTCTGGTTCGAAGATACGTTCCTTGGATTACCTCAAAATTGAAGACGCGCGCCTTCCCGCGAGGAGAGTGGCGTAATGTGCTTAGGGCCATAAGGTTAAGAGCAACGAATTAGCAGCCGAGGGCGGGGGGAACTGACAGTCAGCTCCTGATAGCCTATGTCTTGGGTTGATGTTTACCGAAGTATTAGACGAGGAAGCATTTCTTTCAGATTGGAAGAGAAAGGAGCTGACGTCTCTCGCATCTTGAGAGGGTTATTACGGAAATCAAGAAAGATAGATCTTCTTCATTAAAACGAGGAGCTATCGAAGTAATAATTGATAACTTAAATAACTGTGTTTCGTTTAGGGGCAGAAATAAAGCATTGCGTAGACAGTAAGCGGGGTTCGCTTGCGAAAATAAGTGCGCCAAAACTCACCTAGCAGAGAAATATTAACCAGGTATATTCTGATGAATGACTTTGAAAAATATATCATAATTAGTGTACTTCTAAGTAAACGTTTAGTATGTTCACCGTATTGTTTAGGATAATCACCGTAAGATTATGAATTAAATTAAAATAATAGTAGAAATACTGATGATGAATATCAGGATCCTATTCTTTCTGAATATCTGGATTATAAGATTTAATTTACTTATGAGAGCAAAGAAATGAGGGAATAATATCAAATCCCGCGTCCATGGTTCTCTTAACAATGGAACAGAACTTATTTGAGGATTAAAAGCATCTTTTCCGATTCCACAAATAATAAAATCTGAAAGGCTTCTTATATTCCAATGGTTGGGTTAATCAAAGGGTCTCCTTTTTCAAAAACCTAAATACGAAATCCTAGAATATAAAAGTCACGCGTTTTCCAAAAAAAATATAAAGCTTATTTGACTAATATTTCTAAGGTTCCCAATACGTTTCGAATGTCTGGAGGTTTCCCTCATAGCTTTGTTCTATCGGCACAGTAAATGATCGTATATCTCTAAAATTTTCCATCGAATTTTCTATAGAAATGTTCAACCAACGTAACACATATTACAGATATAATTACAAATTAGTGAGTAGATGTGCTAATGAGAATTTCCTACTTATTTTGGTATGGCCTAAAAAGCTCTTAAAAGCTGAAATGGCTTAATATTTTTATCACTGGAGGAAAGCAATAGTAATTACTGAAAAAAGATGAAAAACACATCAGTGTTGTTCCTGTGGCGAAGCGAAACAGGTAGATTTTTATTTAACTTACTGTATTATTCATTTTCTATATCTCCTGCACTGTCGCCTTCCCCTAATGTAGCGCTATATTTAAGTTAGACTTCCATACAATACATCGACGTCAACTGAATTCAAACATCATCGTTAACAGTTGTTAAAAATACAAGATAGGAAGAGATTCTCTCCTCAGCAAAAAGTTGCTGGCTCGAAATCATTCCCTCCCATACTTTAAGAGCTTTCCTTAAAGGAAGGTAAATATTGGCCGACTGCCATATAAAACCTGAACTAAAACATTGGTTTTGCCCGCTCTTCTCACCTCTCCATTTGCGGTTCAGGAAATCCAGTTCTTCCGTCGGAGGATCTAGTTCCTTCTCCCTTAGATCACAAAACCAGGAACATATCGCTCTGCTTTCATTAAAAGGAGAGTTGTGCAGCGAAGCTATCGAGAAGGGCGGAAGGGTATGCCGACGAGATGAGCAAAGCACACGTTTGGCTTGACCCGCGTAAATATTTGAAGGATTCGAACTGAGGGGAGAAGAATGAGGGGAAAGGAGGGCAGAGGTATAATAAGGCCTTGAGAAATAGGAATCCGGAGTAGTGTTTGCGGTTTAGAAAGCAGTCCACTAAAAACTCGTATGATAGTTTATTTATGTTGGACTTAGCAAAACTTGGAGTTTATTTGAGAGAAATAAAGTAAGGGGAAGACCTTAAAAACAGACTCAAGTCGAAGTTTTAAGTGGTAATATTTTTAAGACTACTTCAAAAGCTGAGCTAATTCCGTACATATGAGTCCCCACCGGAATCGAACCCGGGACCCTATTTACCAAAGGTTAATACGCTATCTACTTGGTTATCCGTGAAACTAAAAGGTTAGAAACATAACGCGAACATAAATATATCCTCATTTCGGTTGAAATTAAGATGTAAGGGTACCGCCATTAATTTATCCTTTGACGTAACAAATAATAGTGACGGTCAGTCATTAAGCTCTTTCTTTGATAAAAATACTTCGAGAAATTTTATTTCTGAGTGGATCCTCCCTGAGTACAAAATTATTTCTATATTTTTGGCCTGATTTTGAGTATTTCAAGGATATAAGTAATTTCTAAGTGATTACAGATTGGTGAAATTATGCTATGTGAAATATTACAAAGTGAAAAGTCTCCTGTTACACACGGTGGAAACATTTTTATCAAAAAATTGCTGTTTTCCAATACATTCATATGGATGCTTTGAGTGTATTTCCATTGTTTCATCTACGATTTTAATAAAAAAATTGAAGCCTCAAAGAAATCATCCAGAACTTTGTGCAAGATTGATCTCAAATTTCGTAAATGTTTGTGTCGCTAAAAGTTTGAATAAAATAATGGAATTTCTTCAATAAATATAGCTCAGGTATGCATCATTCCATACTTAGAAATCCAAAATGCTTCAAAATCTCCATATCATATTCATCTTAGGTCGAATCACTTCAAAGCATTAGACTAATGTATAACTTAAAACGAGGAATTAATAAAAAATACAGGTAAGGTATTAAGAAAAGAATTTATACCAATTTCGGTGCGTAATAGATCTGTGTAACTACCAAATAGTATCTATAAATTGTAAACTTGTGGTAGTAAAAATCTAGGATAGTAAATTGAAAAAATAAAGGGTTCAAAGTGGCTCAAATCTTATAATCTTGAAAATAGTTTCAGGTTGTGGAACAAATTGATTTCAAAGCGAAATTATTTTGATTTCCTTAAAGGCATAGCATTGGTATTTTATATATCTTCACATAAATTACAGCAAAAAATCAAAATCTTTGTATTCATGAGTAGTACCTTTTCATTATTTAACTCTCAAATCAGTTTTATTTGTAAAGGAAATTTAACTTAGTTCTATAAATATTCCATCGTCGTACGAAAATTACAACGGTGAGAATATGTATTCGTAAGGTTTCTAACATATTCCGTACGATACCTTATTTTAGAGCATGAACTGAGCGGTGGAATAAAATAAAGGTTTTGCCGTAGCCAAAGTAGGAGAAACTCCTGATGAATCCGTAGATATGAATCCGTCTACCATTATTCCAAAATATGCGTATTCCTTTATCATATCAGCATCCGGCGAACGAAATCTCCATAGGGAGCGAATTCGCATAGATAGAGAGCGGTATTCTCGCAAACATATGATTTTTTTTACTTTATCTGCATCAATATGATTTCATTCCACCGGTTGTGTTCCGAAATTGGAGAATTCAATCTACCC
The DNA here is from genome assembly GCA_036926295.1 of Pachydiplax longipennis. NCBI lineage: Eukaryota > Metazoa > Arthropoda > Insecta > Odonata > Libellulidae > Pachydiplax > Pachydiplax longipennis. The sequence goes on from JAVFKF010000015.1 coordinate 44,106,444, forward strand.
CGCAAAGCAGATCCCTTCGCCTCAATTTGAATGGGAATTGCTTTTTCCTATAGAGGTCAGAAGGGCTGCTTTCTGCCCCTTCTGGAACTTGTGTTCCGCTCCTTTGTTTTGGACATCGATACAATTTTGAGGAAAAAGCCCATATCCATTTTATGAGAATCTCGTGTTGCGCCATATTCTAACTATATCATATACATTGACGAGAACAGATGGTGAATAGATGGAGAGGAGATAAAGCAATAGGCAAGTTCCACCTCATCATTGTTTGAAGCCATTATAGTCCAGAATAAGTTTTTCAAAAATCTAATGTTGTCATTTCCAATCCCGTCTCAAAAATCTACCTTCATTTATATTGGATGTGACCAAGAACATCGTATAGAAAGAAAGAAATGTACATTGTAGTTTCCTTTAAAAAAATTATGTCTGTTTTCGGAAAGAGTGGGAAGTTTTACTCACTTACTTTGCTGTGAAATAAGAATATATCTGGTGCTATTTACACGAAGAGTCGAAACCGGTCGGAGTGAAATTTGTTTTGTGAAGTCAAATAAGTATATTTTATTACTTTATCTCCCTTCATACATTATATTTCTCCTCTCTCTACATAACAGATGGGCAATGCTTAATATTTGATTTCGAAATTTTTCCTATGAACATAATAATTTTTCACTAACTTTGTTCTGGTTAGTTATCTGTTAGTTGGTTCTATCGTCAGGTCACATACCCAAAGCCAAGAAATGTCACTATAATTAATAATTCGTTAAATTTTAAATTAAAGCGGCCTTCATTCAGAAAGCCTAAATGCTAAATATTAGAATATAATAAGCATACTTTAAAAAAAAGTCATGAAACACTACTAACTAAAAATTCTAAGATTTATGCTTTGAATCTTATTTCTGGAAGATTTCTCTCATAGATCCGTTATATATCGGTACGGTAAATATAATTTCTCTCAAAAATACTCAGTCAAAAAGTTCTCTAACAATTCTCAAACAAGGAAAAGAATATTACAAATATAGCTATAGATTAGTGAGTACATGTCCTAATGAGCATTTTCTGCTAATTTTGCTATGATCTTAAAAGCTGTTGAATGCAACAACGCAAATTTTCATTATCGGAGGAAAGCAATAATTTGCTACCCTATACTACCGAAAAAATGAACCAAGCATTAGTGTAGCTCATCTACTGTTGTGAGCATGTTACATTATGTTTTTCTCTAACATTTTGTCTGCAAAAAATGGTTCTATAATGCAGGTGTTCCTTATGCAAATGCAGTGTGTGCTAGAAAAGCGATTGAAATTCCATTACCAATGTCAGAATTTCAAAGTAACACTCTCCATTCACCTAAGATTTTGAAAAAGACGAGACCTTTAGAGTTGGACGTCTATCATTCCTCGAACTTGAGCTTCCTTCCCCTTTAAGCGCCATCCATCAATTCCTGCTGACTTTTCCTCTTATTCTTTCGAGCCCCATACTATATCGTCGCAAAAGGAAACACTCTTTCATCTCTTTCCATCCCTTCCTCTTCCATACATCATCTCCTCCTTCTGAACTGACCTCACGATTTCCTTGTCATTCCATTACAATTCCCATGCCACATGTGCAGGAAGTGTCCCACGAGGACCTTTGATGTCCCGGATAAAAATTATGATTCTACCTATATCTGCTAATACCGAAGTCATTCGGAATGCGATTAAACTTGACGAGTTTTGCTTAATTTTATCCTTAATTTGGTTTATTTTTCTGGTGATAATTTAACAGCTATTCCAGTAGTTTTGTTGTTGATACAGGTGATACTACTTTTACCACTTTCATGCAAAAATCACACTTAATTTACAAGAGAGAGTGATCAATAGTTTTACAGACAATAGCCATCCCGATATCAAATAAACAATGAATGGTTACTTTCGTTATTAATACTGAAATTTTAAAATTTTTCTATGAAATTGATAATTTAATGTAGATAGATTTAATGTAGATTAATACTGATACATACTAAAATATGTTAAGACAGAATTTATAGCATATATTCTTCCTTTCACCAGTATTAGTCTGTCTTTACATAGCCCTCCAAACAATTAATCTTTTCTTTCTAATTAATTTGTAATACTTTTAATTATTTACATCTAAATTTTTTCAACTTTACAAACCAGATACCTTGCAATAATAATGTTTTTCCATAGCTTAAGCTCCTTTCTAGGATTTAATAACTCTATTTCTGTTAATTCCTAATATTATTATGTCTAATAATTTATCATTCCCGAATATTTCTTCTCGACCCACCGAAAACATTTCGCTTTTCAGTAGACTGAGAGGGGACTTTATAAAAAGAAGAGATTTTCGCTGCATCATCCTGGTTCATCCTTTTCTTACCTCACTTGTTGACACTTGTCAAGTAAGAGGAAGACACGTATGTCTGCTCTCTTTAACGACGAATTTTTACGCTCCGGTGCTTTAAAGAACAAGTTGACATTTAAGGTTTGGCCGACGAAAACACAAATTAAATTGGGTACTTGGACGTCTTATCTTCAACAAACCAGAGTTCAGTTTATATTCAAGAGAGCAACGTCTGAGTAAATTTTCCCTAGTACTCTTTATTTCACACGTGTACTTGGCCCTTGGTATAGGGCAGCTGACAAGGGTGCCGAACTGACGCGATTAAAACCGATTTAATTTAAAACATGATAATCTACAAACTATATACTTTACCCCAATAAAACTTATTAAAATAGTAATTAAACTTTATCTCGCACCGATAACTTACCGATTCCTAAAATTATTGCAAAGAGAAGGAGCGGGGTGGGGGCAGGTATTAGTATTAGTATATTTAAAAGTGCCTTGGCAGCGAATCGAACCCAGGACCGTTTTCACCAAAGGCGAACTTACTACCCACTCAAGCTATTCCTTAAATAAAGGAGGCATAAATTTGTTATATTATTATTTTTACAGGAAGTAATGCAATGAATTTGTAAGGACTGTCCGTCAGACACATTTTGTTTTGACGTTTGGATACTCTCTGTATGATATGACGTCTATCGTAGATCATCATTGGGCATTTTAATAACCTACCGGAAGAGAACTTGCCTTCAATTGTACAATAGGTATTTCGAGTGCAATTATTCTTGATAATTACCTTTTTACTAATCTATGAAAGGTTTCAAACCCATGCATGCAAATACGAGAGGATGAAGATTTGGAATCATTTGTCCCGATTGATTTTTAATAGCTCTCAGAGGATATGGATTCTACGAACTGAGTCATCACAATGACTTTAACGTACTTTTCCTTCTAAATGGCTTTTAACGTCAATGTTCTTTTAGAGTACCTATTCTGTATTAACCTTGCAAAACACAAAATATTTTCGAAGACTTTTCAAAATTCAGTATCTCCTCGCCGGAAAACAATGTTTGATTTATGACATATGCATGATAAACCACTTTCAACCGTCAACTGTTCTATTTCAAAAGATTCTTTTACAAACAACGTATTTGGAGATCTAGCTATAGCAGATGCAACTGACATTTAAAGCTCACATATTTTCAAAGGATAAATCAATTGCATATCTTTTTATGCAGCATATAGATGTGAAGGGCATTCCGTTAAAGAAAAAAACGCATGAACAAGGGAGCAGATGGAATCAGGTCTTAATTGGAGGTAATCATTATCGCAAAAAACTGAATGGGGAAAACGTATTCTATGCCTAAAGAATAGTAAATATTCTCGTGGTTTAGCGCATTTTCCCATGGAGTATTTTCAGGGGGTAGAAGGTGGTGGTGAGAAGAGGAGGAAGATAGGAGCATTCTCCATTCCCATCTTATTCCTTTCCTCTTTTATCGCTTACTGCACTTTTATATTCCTTTCATGGGATGGCTCATTCCGGATTCCCTTCCGGCAACACTTTTCTTTTATTAATGCGTAACTCTTAGTGTCTTCCTTCGCGTAGACGTTTCCTCGTTTTCGCTCGATCCCTTCATAAAAAAGACCTTTCATTCATAGAAGGTGACATCTAGCCTTCTTAAAGCAAATTTTTTTCAACATTTCTCGTTGTAACCTTCATTAGATGACCCGAATATTTTCTGACTCCTTTTCTGAAATCTTTCCCTTGACAAGCTTGAAAAAAGAGCTTCAAAATATAATTGTTAAATCAAAAATTAAAAGTAGAAAACTCTTGTAAATCTTCTGCATAAATCGTCAAAATGTGACCGAAGATAGAAGTGGAGAAATTAGCTGACAGGTAACAGAAAAAGGAAATGTTTTTACCTTGACGATTCAATCAATGGCGTTAGAATTATACACTTTAAATAAATAAGATGGATCATGTACTCGGTATTCTCAAATCTTAGACGCACCCGAATCTAAGACTCGCCCAATTTTGGGAAGAAATTGAGTAGGAGAAAAAGTTATTACGCGATGAAAATACCTACGCTATAACCCGTGGTAAAGACTAAGTCTAAGAATTATTTCTTACTTATTAGTATACAATTCTTTCGACATTGCTTTAATGAAGCAAAATGTCTTAAGAAATGTGTTCTGTATTTATGGTAATCTAAGTTGCCTTTATGATCACTTTCCTCTGCGGTACCTACTTTACGATAATGCATTTTATATCAAGAATCTAACACTGAGAGTTTCTCAGGTGGAATCGCGATTTTGAGACGAGACCTACTTAGCCTAATAGATAGCTGAATAAAAAATAACCGTTTTGTCCTAATTGTTTCCCTCCACTGGTTCGCGAGATATAGTTGTTTTAATAGACATTCAAAAGGAACAGATTAGATACTTGCTTGTTTGCAATCGCAGATCAATCGAAGATGCCTAATAAAATTGGTGCATTAAGGTATTATTTGTCGTGGTTCCATACTGGGTATTAATGTTAATGTACCAGAATTATCTGTCATTATCTGGTGGACGCTTGCAGTAGCATACTTAATCAGCTTCTTTGTTGAATTGTATCCTATTTCTTTTCAACGTGCTCTTGCATCGAAATGGCCGAGTGGTTAGAGTGTCTGGTCCAAATTCCAAAAGTTTCCGAATGGTTCCAAAAGTATCCAAAGATTATCCTCAGTGGTTCAAATCCTGCTTAAGGAATATTTTTTTCGGAAAATTTAGTTTTCACGTCCTATGACGTCGATGAACAAGATGGCTCCCACCCACCTCCGCTCTTATGGTTGGTCAGCTTATCTCACCCTGGTGAATCAATTAAACTAATTTTTTTCTTTTGTTATGTGTTTTTATTAAGAAATATTTTAATATTTAAAAGCTCGATGATGTTATAAACTACTATGAACGTTAATATAATGTATTAAAATAATAAAAAAAGCTTAATCTGGACCACGTTGTGTTAAATTTCTAATTCTATATACTGTATAAAAATGAGTATTACAGGTGTTTTGTCCCGTGGAACTCATGACACGATTAAGTTTAAATAGAAATTGCGTAGATCGATTTTGTTTCGTTACTTCATGACTTTTTCTTATGCGGTAGTTTAGTTAAATTGAACTTCTATCAAGGAATACTTTATTTCATGAAAGGGGATTACCTGAATTGGAATTCGTGATTTGCTTATCTAATATTCTTATGATCTATGTAGGTCAAGTTTAATCTTGTCAAACATTGAACTTAATCCATTTTTGTATCTCTATTACGAAGGAATACTCTCTTCTCCGAATTAATTCCTGCCCTTACAGGCCATAAACGGAAATAATATATGATAAGATATTTTTACTTTATGCACTAATACTAATTAGTATTTAGGTTTAAATAGGTTTTGAACATTTTCTGCGAGATAGCTTTCTCTCCTTATAAGAGTTGACTACGAGAGGAGCTAATATTAAAGATTTGATGGAGCATTAACAAAGTAGTTCAGACTGAATCCTTGCATCGCTAGGGATGTTCACATCCTAACATGTGCAGCTCTTACCGAAGTCAAAAACGTTCCCAATACTTCGAACACAAGTTTTACGAGGCGTGAGTAATGATATTATCCTTTCTCGAGTGGAATAGAAATACAAATCCTCTGACGGTTAGGGATAAATCCCTCGTTTGAATTCACCAAGTGATGACGTTTTCTATGGCGAGTTTATCGACTTTCGATTCCTCTTCGCGACATCTCGTTAGAGGACTCTTTGAAGTCGAATTTCTGTCAGAGTCACCAAAAAGCTTCGCAGCTTTTAAAAAAGAAAATATCACTTTTTTCCATGTCCTTTTTTAAGCTTGTAGAATGTTTACAAAAGTAGAAGGAGATTCTATTGGGTTGGATAAACCTCTTTCGTATCGATTGATACCAAAAAGCAAAATATTTTCATTTCTCCGTTTTGAAGAGATCATAACGCGTAGATAAATTGAAGTAGTTGCGATATCTTAAACTCCCTTGTAATGTAATTCGTTAATCATGGTTTGTTACGTATTCCCCTGTAGCAGCATTTAATCATAAAAATGTTGAAAATACGTTAATTTGGTAACTAGATTAGGAATCAGAAGCACATAAGAATGCAGTTACAATGGAGAACAATTCTTCCACGAATAGAAATACGTTCGAAAATAGTAATAGTAATAATAGTAATAATAATAATAATAACGAAATACTAATACGTACGAAGAAATATAAAAATCTTTTGGACTATCAACCGGAATATCCTAAAGAAGATAAAAGAAAGTTACTCATTATAAGATTTCTCCAACTCAATGGATGCATAGGTCCAACATAGGGTTTAAATAAATCGAAGAAAGAAACGAAACACTATAAAAATTTATCAAAAAACCATTAAATTTAAATACTTAGTTTAGCTATACTGAAATTTCAATTACAAAGAAAGGATGGGTAAGTTATCCAAATGTCATTCCTTTAGATCTTTGAAGGATCAATTCGTAGGTCTTCTGTTCTCCCTGGCAGAATTGACCTCACCACAGTTAAATACAGAGGTGAAATGATGGAAAATCACTGCATTTAGCTGCTCATTGACTTGTGCGTTATCAACCATCCGTGCAGCTTCGTTTTCTCGCCTTCATAAGTACGTCAGAAAACGCAAACGCCAATAACCCAACCCATTGCTTCACGGGAAAAGGAAAATGGTGAGCAGATTACAGATGTAGCGAAGTTAGCCACGGGGGATTCAAAACCTTATCGCCCAAAGTCACGTGAACTTTCTTCGATGGTACGCAGTTCTTTATTCTTTCTTGAAATAGCTATATTAAGCTTCATTATAAGTTTAATAAATACAGCTGGGACGTTCTCAGAGATTCAAGAAATATTCAGGGACCGCAAGGGTGCGCAAAAGAGCTACTTTTCTTCAGACTATACAAGAAAACAGGTGCGCACCCTGGTAGTGTTATATTTTTATTAAGGCTGGAAGGTAATTTTTACCCCTGAAAGGCGAAAAGAAGGGGTGGGTTCGTCGAACCCGACCGGTTTTCTGTCACAAGCACGTATGGAGTGGTTAGCTAAGACCGATTTTCATAGGCAAATTTTGCTTGAATAATGGTCTATTGGTGTCCTCGGTCAGGTATACTGTTATGAGCAGACAATATGCCCTGGCAGCCTCGATCAGGTCCACCTTACGCACTTGCAATGAGCTCTGTGAACCCAAATTATAATTTTTCTTTTTCAAAGGTAAAAGGTTTGTGTATAATTAACGGAAACTTAATAATATCATGTAAATAACGGATTTAACAATTAAAATTGTTTAGTAACTTATTACTTTCACAAATTCATTGAGTTATATAATATTCTGTATGGGTTCAAGTAGTTCTTCGCCGTAGAGTTAAGATTATGAGTGATATGTGGTGAAGATGAACTTTGGTTCCCTTGAAACTCATAATATATTCATTATAATGAAAGTTTTATCACATTCCATGATAATTGTAAGAAGATAAATTAAGAACATCAGTAAGTACACGTTTTTTGATAACTCCTCAATTATCATTACTTTAAGCGCAAACATTTTTCAGAATGATTAGGAAATTATTTAATGAAAATAAAATCCTATAATAAAACCCGCTCTGAACGCTTTTTTTAGGGAACTGAGTGGAGATTTCCTTACAAGCGGAATTTTTCTAACCTGTATATGACACATTTTTAATTATTGGACTATAGAAAACAAAATGGAAAGGTTTTTCATTTTCCGCCCAATAGAATTATAGATGGCAAACAGGAGAAATCAAATATCCCCTTAAAGAGATATTTCCAAGAGTTAGCCGCCTCTTTAGCTAATTCATTTTAAACGAATTTGACTGTATATGATAAATTGCTTCTCTTTGAAAATATTTCGAAGCTGCATTTCATATTCATTAGCTTTCGTCGTTTTAAAATTAACACGATAAAATCCAGTGTAACCGGCCATTACTGATAAAATCTGTGTTTACGAATCTTCCCTTAAAGATTCTCAAATGCTTCTTATCTCTCAAGCACTGATTAAGTGGACACAAAGACGCTATGACGGCAGTAAGAAAATTGTCTAAAAAGTTGGAAAGAGGAGCAGTGGCGCACGGCACGTGACTTTAGTCCTGATACGGACCTGATACTTATTACTTTCGTGCATCGGAGCGATTCTGGCGTCATCTTAATGAATCTGATTTGTTGAGAAGGGTCTTCACCCTCTTTTCGGATCCCACTTGGCCCGACGCCCACTCCACAATGTCTTCCGGAAACAATTGCCTTCGAGGGTGAAAGGAAAAGGACTAGAGGGGTCAGTCAAGGTCGAGACCCCGTACGCGGTCGTCAACACCTCCTTGGTCTCTAGAAAATCACCCCGTTATACTAGACATAAAAACAGACCGAGAGTTTTCACGAGCACGTAAAAGAAAAAAAGGAGTGCTGCTTTCCGCCTTAAGGAATCTGATTGGGCCTTAAGGATACGAGATCGAGTCATGCGAGGGAAAATCTTAGGGTATCTCTTGTCATCTGGTGGCTGAAGCAGGATTTTCCCTTTCGAGAGGCTTCTATTCCTCTTATTCCTTTCAGGATGTATGTGCTGGGTGGAAATGTTAAGGCGAATATTCTTTATCCTTGTGAGACGCCGACGGTGCTGCAAATTGGGTTGCAGTTCCATCTAGTCGTCAGCAGAAAAATTTGTTAAGTACATCAGGCTGCATTCTGTTGGCGCGGAAAAACATGCCTAATGTTTCCGCTAGTACTATAAGCATATATTCAATAAAATAATGATCAATCCGGAAAAATGAATGGTAGGGAGGTTAAAGATATAAGAATTCAAATATCACCACATGAATCTGACATTAAGACATTCACAATAACACCTCTGCTTTCTTGGATATCTTTCACCGAAAAGGATATCCGGCTCTGTGCCGATCATGTGAAAACAATGAATAAAAACAAGAATCCCTTCAATGGCGAACTTTTCAAATAATTCCCCCAAAATCCCAAATGATGTCACAAAAATTAATCATTCAGTTCAGTTCGATGTAAAATTTTATGCTTGAATGCGTCAATTTTTAAAACTTTGATTTTATTTAATATGCGGGAATGTATTTAATTTGTGATAAATATGTTTTTCAGTGAGTTGGCGTTTTTCGGCGTTATTATGTGAGAGTCTTCCCACAATATGAGTTTTTCTTGTTCAAGCCGCAAATATTTTCCAAAAGGCATACCATAAGGTTAAACTGATCAATGAAATGCATTTCAAAATTCAAAATGTTTCATGTTTCAAAATGCTTACATCGAAGCTGGGTAGTAGATACACAGGGATAGAAAACCCTTACGTTCGCATAACATCGATAATGGTTCGACTAAGTGTACCTTCCAAAACTTAGGGGCGGAATTATGAGATATTAAAATTTAATTACATTTAATTACATTATTAAGAATAACCAAGAAATTAATTTAAGAAATTTTAATTTATCAAAAGATAAGCTCCGATGACTACTGTTAATCTACATTTCCCGAGTATTGATTTTACGAAAACTACTGTATGCGTCCAAAGCTAACTCTTGAAAGCTTTTACTTCCACAGTTATCTTAAAGGAGTATATATAGACAGTTAAAGGTTGTAGCTTGGAGAATAATTTATGGGATCCTACAACCATCTAACCTTTTTTCGTGATAGCATGAAGAGATTGCGACATTTTGTGGCGATATAATGTAAAAGTGGAGGCAAAAATGCCCTGCGTAAATGTGCCGTTGTTTGTGAAGAGCTCCATAAATATAAAACTCAGATTAACAAGAATATTGCAGATGAAGCGAAATAATTTCACGTTGGAGTTTTAATTTAATAACTTCTGTTACCTTTATGTCTAACTCAAACTTATGTCTAACTCAAACTCAAACTCCAAGCTTACTGACGCCATATCAAAATGGACTTGATAACAAGAATTATCCTTATCCAATAAAAACGAGAGGTATGCTATGAGCAGTTTTTAATAAACACGTTTCATCATTTTTTCTTTCCAAGTATGTACTTTTTGCCTTTTCTCAGGAATAATTTTCTTGCGGGAAACATGGGGCGCTGAGAACTTTGCCGAATGGTGGTTTTCTAAGCATATGCATGTGCTTGGTAAATTAAATTTATTGCTTTAATATTCTTTCTCAATGGTATTTTTGACACAATATTATGGTTGCCGTATAGTTATTGCTATAAAGCTAAGTTTTTCTCCTATATTTCATTCAATATGGGCTCCTGCCATTTCCAGGTTCTCAACTCAAACTTCTTCCAGTTTTCTTAAGTGCTGTGCTTGATATAACGATAAATAACGAGTGAATAAAAATTTCAGCTATATAAAATGCTACGATTCATTTGTGCACCAGTAGATGGCAAGTGATTTCTCATATACGTTCTCTATTAATCGACGGATGAGAGAAGGCAATTTTTCAAAGTGGTATCATTAATAATAAAAATTCATTACATATACTTTTTATATCAATATCTACATAAATCGTTTTCATTAAAAATAAAAAATATAAATATATTTATATAATATATAATGATAAAATATATTTATAAAATATATATATTAGGTTATTCGCTTTATCCATTATTTTTGGCTATTTAGCGGGTATTTTTAGCATGATTTAAGAGGCTTTCAACAAGTATAATATATTATATAATATATTACCAACAATCAGTCAGAGTGAAAACGAGATGAGATAAAATGCTGGGAGATACAAATCGTCATTGGGGTACGCCGTTTTGCGGTTCCAAGAAAACGGGCATTTTGCTCTTTCTACGAGGTTTGTAATCTGCCCTTTTCCCTTCATTCACCCATGAAAAACATTCACGAAACGAAACGGCGCTCACTTAAGAATTCATGAAGCATATTCACAGATAACAGCCCGTACTACACACGGCTAAAGATTCCGCAACCGTAAACTTGAAGATAGTGACACATAAGATATTTTTAAAATCTCCTTACGCTAACAAACCTTCCCGATTCCCCTCATTCTCTCCCCCGTCAGTCCATTGCATGTCCAATCTCAGCATCTCCCTCAAAAAACAGAGCGGCCGATGGCCCTTTCCGTGCCATGGCGCCGTTGAGGACCTCTCCTCCCCTTCCGTGCCTCTTTCCATTCCGTCCCCCCATTCAGCCATTTTGTTGTTGCACTCCAGAGTCGTATTTTCATTGCGAAGATCGCGTTCTATTCCATAGCTGAAGTCGACACGCCTTGGAATCGACACGTGCGAGTCATTTTGCATTCGTTGTCAATCGATCCGTGAAGGATAAGGGCACATGAAAGGTAAGAGAGCTTATGGAGACGATCAGGGTCAGAAGATAAAAGCCATAAATCGATGAACATAGCGAAAAGTCCTACCTCTGTCATAGACCTTTATAAATGGAACAGGTTGCTCAGGACACTTATCGAGACCTTTGAAGGAGTAACATGAAGCAACAGATATAAATATCAAATTTGTAAATTCAACCTGAATAGATTAGCGGTGGTGAAAAGCATGGTTAAGTTTAGATGATTAATTTTTAGTGGCCGAGCCCCGCGCAATCCTTGAAAAGTGTGCGGAAATTGACCAGCTGTTATCGTCGGAATGGAATGCTGCATACTGTTAAAACGTCACTTGTAATAGTTAGATAGGTGCGGAGAAGAGAGATATGAGGATGTTGCTTAGAGTAGGAAAGGTCATAAATATAGAAGTAGTGTTAGAAGAGCTGGAATGCAATTAGGTCTGAGGGAGTCAGAGACCTATCGCGGTGGCGCCAACTGGCGAATTGCTAATTCTACAGGAATTTAGATTAAACATGAAAGTTTTGAAACTCTGCTCTATTATCGAGAATCCTAAGAAGCAATTTTCATTTCCCACTTGCATAATTAGCTTTATCAGCACGTGGGCAATATTTCTAAATGCAAACCATTTCCGGTAAACAACGAAGATTTTTTCTTGCGACTAATGTACATATGATAGGGGAAGAGGAAAGTGGAAAGGGTGAATGAGAGGAAGCTCTCTCTCTCTATCGCTAGCCGACCGGGCTTAATAGAGCTTTTAACAGAATGCAACATAACGTAAATGCCCCTCCATCCTAACCTCACTCCTATTCTAGGGAAGGATAAACGAAAACGGGAAAACAGTCATGCTCATCGGAGAGACCACTGTATCCTTTCCTCATTTTTACCGGTGAGAAAATTCCTATGTGGCTTTATTCCTATCCGATTTTTTTTATATATTCTTACGTGGTCCATTACATGACAAACTTTTTATACTTTTAAATTCACGTCCATTATTTTTTGTTTATAATTTTCATTTTTGAGTTTATTTCGCACCCCATAAGGCAAACTTCCAATGCTAAAATTTTATAAAAGTATACAAAGTCAATTTACTAAGGTAATGCTGTCTGCATTTAATTTATCATTGTCACAAAATTGATTTTCGTTACGGGAATCACTTGTTTATTTACATGATTTACTAATATATTATCATTCTCTCATTCGTTATGTTAAGTTATAGATACTAAACTTTTGGCACGTGAAGGTTTATATAATAATAATGCAAGATGGAATAATTGTGGCTACAATAATTATAATACTCAACAACCATTCTCAGTATCCTTCCAAACTAAGAAGTGAATGTGTGATTATTTCCTGATATGCATTTGGAATAAAATATTGTAAATGTAAAAATCTAAATAAATAATGTTTACACGATATTACCAGAAACATTCTGCCATTTGATTCGGTAGTTATATTCCATAAAGATTCTTAAACATCACCTTGGAAGTATAAAGTTATTTTTTCTGTGATTTCGTAATTTTGTTTCCTTAAGTATAGCAGTTCAAGGTAAGTTATTGAATTCTACTCGTTAATGAGTCCAATAAAACATTTTAGAGCATACTCTTGCTTTCTATGAAACTCTAAGTAGTTGTCGGCCTGAGGCTTGTTACGTTGAAGGCCTTGAAGTTACTCTTTGTACTCTCGCAACCTTCGAGGCTCTTCTGTAGGGCTTAGGTGACCACAGCTTCAGAAATTCCCTTTGATGAATTTATGAAACATTCTTTGATAGACCTTAGAGGCTGCCGGACAGTGGGTGTGCGCGGAAAGAACAAAAAATTCATTGTAATTCTGAAAGCGTTTTCATGTTAATTCACAATCATATCTTTCCAAAATAAAGCCATTTAAATTTGATATCATCAGCTATTAATTGCTGAAGATCCTGGAATTATCATTTCATCCCTTTATTTTCATTTTGAAAGCTAGTTTTCAGGGAAAGAGGAATTTATTCGGTCAATTCGATAAGTTGTTGATCCGATGTTTGGACTGAAAAAAAAGAACGATTATGAAAATGCCTACTTCTGTATCCTTTTATTTCATATTTTAACTTTAAAAATGCATATTTAGAGATATTGTCATCGAGCTAACGGCTGAGGCTTCTGATATATACGACAACCTCAATCTTCACTCCGTGAAACTTCGTGATAAATAAATTAAATAAATATTCCCGATCAGGCAAATTTACATTAACCAACAGACTATTAGTTATTAAAAGTCGGTGTAAATCGAAACTTTTTTGTAATTCCTTTCTCGATGAATTATAACCACTTTTATCTATACAACTTGTGTATCCATTTCATCTACATTAATGATGTCCCCCAAAATCATCTAACTGCTTAGTTTTGTATGCAATTAAACTTATTTTTTACGCGTGACTACGTATTAATTAGACAAGAGAGCTTACTTATTTCAATGGCGATGGATAAATTATTTTCTAATCTGATTCTCCTATTTATTTTACATTCTATGCATATATGACGTAGAAGTTCGTCGAAGACATAATCCGGTTGAAAGCAGCCTACTGAGATGTAGGTTTATTTACATAGAGATCGTCAGTTCTCTATACGAGGAGTTCATAACGAATATAAATTTCGCCGATATATTCCAGCTAAAGTTGCTTCCATTTTCCCAGAAACAGCGTTTAACGTGATAGAAATGCCTATTTATTTATACATTTCTTTTACAATTAGCCCTCCAATTTATGGATGTATCTGTAGGAAGAGATCTCATAATAAATAAGGGAGAGTAATCAAATAGCAGAGAAATTCCAAATTCTCCCAACTCTCGCCCAATTTCCGGCCGGCAGAAGGTCAGGGTATAAAATTTTGATACAAAAAATTAAAACAACGGAGGCAAGGAAATCTAACGTAATTTTGCGTGAATTCCTCAAAGTAATTCTTTGAAAAAACATGTTGTAATCTCTGAAAAATATCACAGATAGAATTATTATTAAATAGACATAAACATCTCGATATTTTCTGATTAGGCTAAAAGAATACAAAATTACAATAATACGTGAACAATGAGTTGATATTCCAAACAGATTAAAAACTTATCGCAGAGAACCGCCTTTTTCAAGTCTATACGTAAGATAAACTCACTAATTAACGTGTATTTAATCATCGATCGAAACCATGTCGCATGGAACTCTCAAAAGGCCAATCTTCAGAGGAATCATTCCATCCGCAGTATTTCCGATTGAGGGATAGAATTCCCGCAGTCTTTTAACTAATGCTTTGACGAAGACATCTCGTGTACGATCATTTTCGTTCGCCAACTTCGGGTACTTCAATTTAACGCACACCGTCAGCGCAATCTCGGTTTCAAATGAGTGGAAATCAGCTTAAGAAATCGCAATTGCTGAGGAGGCGTTTATCATTTGCGCAGCGCTGATGGAAATCTTGTCAGAGTTCGCATGAAACTCGCTCATTTCTCGGAAGCCAGAGATGAAATGTGGTTTGGGAGAAAACATATGAGAGTCGGCGCGTGGCCCCTTTATTGACTCTCCTTTTGCAGCGGATGTCACGGTAAAGGCCGCGGGGATATCAAATGGCCTAGCGTATGAGATGAAAGGGGTCAAAGAAAGAGGAGAGATAAAACGGAGTGAAGACGAAATACCCAAGCAAGCGCGAAGATATGAGGAAAGCGTTGCTCGTGAAAGCGCAAATAAATTATGCGATACTTTTCACCCCTCTTTACTCATCTCCTTAAACGGATATTTGATAATTTTTGTTTACATCCGGTAAATATCTTGCGGCTTATTTCGCTTTCCATATTAATTTGAGTAGATTGCATTTTTAAGAGACTTAAAAAAATTGTCCTATTTAATCTAGTTAGGCCTTACTCTTAATTATTGAAGCGAGGATTTCAATACAGTAAACAAGATTTCTATGCGCTAAACATCTCTCCGGAAAAAAAAACCAAGTTGTAATGATGAGGTCAAAATGTTTCGCGGGATTATAGCTTTGTAAAGGCGTGTTTTGCCTGAGGTTTACTACTTAATTAGCAGGAAGTACTATCATAGTATGCAATGCATATTTACATCATTTTGCTTTCCATTCATTCCAAGATTAGTATAAGGAGTAGATAGCCGTGAATTAATGGATGAATCACTTTCAATCATATGGAATCTAACTTTTCCTTAACATATGTAATAAAATTAATCTTCTTCAGTGGTACTTGGTGAAAATCCATCTTCACACAAAAAGTAAAAGAAAGTAAAAATATTTTATCTTACTTTCACTAAGAAGAATAGAGATTGGGGACGTTAGAGCACCAAAGAAAATAAATGATTTTCAATAAGATTGAAAGAAGGTACAATATTATTCGAAATCAACAAATCGTGTAAGCGAACATCCGAGAAATTCCTGGAAAAAGGATTATTAAAAACGTTGGAAATAAAGATGAAAAACATTTTAGGGCCATAAATGAGATGATATGAGATAAAAGGAGAAAAAACCGGGCATAGAGATAAGAATATGAAATGTTAGCCATGAGAGAATCGTCCGAAGACAATTTTATTGAAAAAGAAGATGAAAGAGATGTGGATTACAAGTCCAACCGCATTATTACCTTTGAAAGTGATAAAAGCTGCGAATTAAGGATTTACGGCAAACAATACTACGAATATTGGAAAGTGAGAGAAATACAGATAAATAAAGAGTATTATTTAAATTCTAATACTATATGTATTGCAACTTAAATAGATGTATAACTTAAAAACAGAAAATTGAACATGTAACTTTGTCTTTTTCACACAAATGATAAATGACGCTATCGGTTTCAACGCATCGCGATTTATTATTTGTGTAAGAAAGATATATTCGTGTTTTTAAGATGAAATTCCACGGAGTGAAGGCGGATCAGATTGATTTATTTAGGCTGCAATTTTCAAAGTGAATGGTGAGATACTTTACAAAGGAAGTATGAAATTTCCTTTCGAATGGATACTTTCGTTGACATTTATAAAACGACGGATTACTTAAAACCACTAATTGATCCGCAGTATCCTATATTTCTATAATCGCAACCGGCACATAAATAATGGATGCAGAAATTTCTATTGATTTGAGAATTTGCAGTAGTATAGTAATTTTGCAGTAGTATAGTAATTTTCTCCGAGAATCACCTCACTTGTAATATACGATACACTCGTATATTCTATATACACTCGTATATTCTACATATTTTCTGCAAATCTCCTCGTATATCGTTTGCCAACCTTAAATAGCATACTTCTGCTAATTTACTCTTTTTTTACCAATGCACTTGAATTGCCAGTTGAAAAGTTGAGAGTTCTGGCCCAATGGAAGAGGAAACTTTTCCCTCTAATAAATCGTGCAATATTTAACTGTGAGAGGGGCCGTGGAAGTGATTGTGGGGGGAGGGGAGGGAAACGCAAAGTTAATAATTCGCGAAGTACACGCGCAAAACAAAAGAAAGTTTCATATCAGTGAAAAGAGAGATCGGCGCGTAGAGAAAAAATACTGCCTTAATTGGATCGCGCGCTGCCCTTCAGTTGTTTGAACGTGTTTGCGATGTATAATTCTGGAAAAACGTGTCGCTCCCAAGTTTGCCTTGTTTTGTTTTGTTTGGTTTTTATGAAATGCGATTTAAGGCGGAGCACCTTCGACTGAAATGATGAACATCGTCTCTGGATTTGCGCGTTCCCATGGCAACCCATGTTAAGCTCATATTTAATCTGCGCCATATTGAGCGAGCACACATATAAACGCACCAGGTTTCATGGCATTCAGAGCGGGAGAATTACTCCTGGTTATAGTGATGGTGACGGTGGAATTTAAAACGTTCTGAAATCTGCATAATTCGATATGTTGAAATGTACTGGGGTATGTTTTGTTTGGTTTCACACCGACGGAATATTTCCCTTCCCGTTTCCGTTTTTATTTGCGTGATGAAAAATGGAATGCAAAATCTGGAATATATTTTTCAATACAACTGAAACCACGACTAGTCCCGACGTATATAAAATATTTGAGTTCCGATATTAAACAAAGTTATACATGGCAAAGGGTGGAAGGTGACTTTACACATCAGCGCGTGTATTTATGAAAAATTCCAAGCTAAAAAGGACGATGAAAAAAGTCTGAGGCTTCACCCAACTAAACTATCTATCTAGGAAATTTAAACATTCCATTTTAGGAGATTGGGTATTTCGTATCCGTTTTTAAAAAAGTTACAAATAAAATGAGAAACCAGTTCATATTTATCAAAATTGATTACAAGGTCATCTTGTACTTGAGAATCTGACTGTATTTCACAACCGTGAGAAAAAAATTCAAGAGCAGATGCGCGTCATCGGGATTGAAACGGAACATTGATTGATGGAACATGTAGACAGTAACGGCACAAGTAATTCTGCACCCTAAACGACGTGTTTTTCAGGCACCACCGTCCGTAATTCTTATTGGGATTGCTAAACGTGTGAAAGTAGAATTGTTTGATAAAAATAAAATCATAAAAAGTTCGGTATCACAATACCTTTAAAGCTAATTACTTACTACTTGCTAATTCTCCCGATCCGACAATGAGCCTAAAATCAGAGAAATAGATGCGATGACTACTCATTTTAAGAACTCATTATTTCTACGAACGATACGCGATAGCAGCAAGCTAAAGGAGTAGCTTTTAAACTTTCGATCCATGAACATGTTTACACTAGCCATACTCTCAAAGGCAGATTGCAGGGTACTTGCGTAGATATGGATTTATAGGAGATTTATATCTAAGCCATGCAGAATTGAAGAAAGACAGCATTTTCGCTTTGCTACGTAGCTGCACTTTGACAAATAACTGTTGTGAACTCTTTGCAAGGATTTCAAGATGAAAGAAATAATTTCATATCTCCTTTTCACCTCTTTGTAGAGCGTTATCATACATTTTAAGTATTTTACCCTACTAATTTGATGTCATTCCTGATTTTTAAAAGAACCAACATAACACAACAAGGATATTTGTTGGCGAATATGGTCTTTTTTTGAATTGTTGTTCATTCGCTTGTATTGGATACAAGAATGCATGCAAAAAATTTCGTATCTCTCATGCCGAATTTTCAGGCCATATATTTTTAATCGAGATAAACTGTCAAGAGATCGGCACTATCGTATCTGTAGTGGGATTCTTGATCGCAGTGCTCGAAAATGATTCGCAACAAGTGATGAAATGACCTCGATGTTGGAGGGGGCCCAAAATTAAACGTTATAAAGCGGAATGATTCTCGGGAAACTCGTCCACTGCTCAAAGGGATGATGAAATGAAATTCCGTAGAGCTGAAAATATCTTTTTATCGCATATACCAGCTTTGATTCGAGGTAATAATGATGCAGCACATAGAAAGACCAATTTTGACCGCCGGTCACCCATCCCTCTAAATAATAACCAATTTTCAGAATTCGAAAAAAATTCCATTTCCCTTGGGTATCAAAAATTTAAGCGTGTATTGATTAACTTGAATTAATGAATTCCAATTTCATTCACCCCATATTATTGTGTTTTAAAAATAATTTTTTTTCAATGATTTTATTCTGCTGGTGGTGAAAATAATTTCATTGGTAGGCTATAGGCGAACACAAATATTAGTTAGAATATCTCCAATATATACATTAGAACTGCATTTTTATGCACACTCCATGGCTTGCATTTAATAATCGTATACTTCTTTATTTGACATGTTGTCTGCTTAGGTTGACTTTTTGTCAACCCGGTAAAACAAATAATAAAATTAGCAAACAGAAACTGTTACAAAAATTGTCACAAAATTCTGGATTAATCCGTAAATATTAAAAAACAGGAACGCATATGAGAAGATATTGAGATGAAATGTGTGCTACGCATCCTAAACAGAGGGTGGGAATTCATTAATTAATTATGGGGTGATACGCTTATATTTAGAGCCCGTCCTTAAACGAGGTCATGAAATTTCTGGGATTTCTGAACCGACCCCCCTCTGCCTCAAAGCAACACATGTAGATTCACAGCCTATGCGATGGAGGGTCACATATTCCCAGACCATCCTTTAAGTGTGACATCCTATAGTAAAGAATACTAAAAACACTTTTACTTTTACCACCAATAATGTTATTATGCAATCATGGTTTAGACCTTATTATGCCTGGTGATGACCCAAAAGGTAGGTAGCCATGGTTGCATAATAAAATATTGATGATAAGAAATAAGTGCTTCTGAATCATTTTATCTATATAATGGAGATCTACTACAAAGTCGAGGCCGAATGAATAGATTCTATTATGTGTTACACCATAAAAAATAAATGAAACAATGGACACTTAATAACTCCCACAGATATATTTTCCAAGATGACTAATTTCCTCAATGAATTGACATCTTCAGGCTTCGTGTTTGGAAGATATATCTATGGAAGTTATCAAGTGTGAATCGTTTCGTTTATTGTGCTTCCCTTCCCTATAGTTGAGCTTGAACGTATCCAATTTTTCCAGTGCTCTATCATTTGAAGACTCAGTCACATTCAATTATTAAAATAATTATTTTCTAAGACGTCGAAAGAGAGGAAATTTCAGCAGGTAAACACGGATGAGATTACCCGACTAAATATTACCTCCGACGCATCCGAGTGCACTTTCGAATCCTCAATACTTCCGTAACATGAGCTCATGCTCATAAAGTGCAATTTGAAGCGCGCGTTGCCCTTCGGCGCCCATCAATTTCCGCGACAACACCATGTCCGATGGATCGATTGTGAAGAGGGTGGACGGGAGGAAAAAGAGAGGACAATGGGGACCGTTACCGTGGCGACTGACTCTCTCCTAGAGCTCACCTCCATTCGCCTTAATTGGACCAACAACATATTAATAACTTCTATCTTTGGATCTATCGGATGGTCCCTCCAAGGGCGTAGTTCGCTCTATGTTCACCGTTTTCTTTTCCGATGGATCTTCTGCTTCTTCGCACCTGCGTCGCCATGGATCGCAATCCATCGATCTGAATCTGAGCAAACGGAAAGGCAAATCAGACGTGCCGGAAATTCATATTTGCTGGGCTTCAAACTCGAGTAAGGTGTTCTGGAAGATTGAGTTTTGTTGAGGAAACTATAGGTCAGAAGGAGAGAAGAATGCCAGCAGTAAGACGAGCAAGTTTTTTCATGCAAAAGTAGAATCTTCCTATTCTGCCTCGAAGTTGTGGTATGTCTCTGAGGTAAAAGAATCACTAAAAAGCACTCATACCTTTACCGCAATATTTTTATTATACCTCGGCCCTATAGATTACCATCAGGCGACCAAAGTTATAATTGCCTTTTAGAAAATTTTCTTTACAAACGTAGTAATAAGGGTTTCTTTTTGTTTCGTGACGTTTCTCCCCTTTTCCTGTTCTCACTACTTTTGTAGCGTATCGGTGAATCTGAATGATTCCCAGCAGCAAATAATATTCCCCCGCCTCGTGAGTTTTTCTCCGTAGACCTTCGGTTGAGGAGTTTTTCCCCCTCAACCTCTTTCTTTAGTTAATTGTATCTAGAACTAATTTGAAACTATAAGTATAATTTTACTTATCTATTAGTTTGGATATATTAAAATTTACCAGTTGTGTACTTTTAATACCTGTCGTTTGTTTTGTTTGTGTTTTTTTCTTATTGTAAGTTAATTGCAGGCATTCGTTATGCATTAATTGTGTGCATTTTTATGTAATATCTTTACAGGTTAGGGGGAAGAGAATCTAGTCTAACCTCGCAAAAAGAGTGTAATAGTAATAATATGGGGGACCTCTATGGATAACGAATGTCTCTACATATCGGCGGCATCCCTGCATGCAGTATTCAATCAGTACACACCTGCTTCCAATATATTCCTTCTTTCGTTAGCTTTTAATTTTCCATCCACGTTCGGCTGCTCTGAATTCGTTCTCTATTTTGTGTTTATCGATTAATTAGCAGTATTTTTAAAAGTGTTTCTGTTGTCATTTTGCATGATCCTCCACCAGGAATCGAACCGCTTTCACCGCGCTACCCACACGGCTATCCAGCATCTCCTCCATCGAGGTTTACCTTATTTTAACGAGCTACAGATATTCAAAAAGGGTAGAGTCGGCTTTCAGCCAAAATGTGGCCTTTTTGGTGTTCATTGCGGCCTTTCAGTCACTTCGTGAAACAAAAATCCTATTTAAATAATTTTGTTTTCTAATTTTCGTAATGACGCCGAGTGAAAAAAGGAATAGAAAATGTTCTCTTTCAGTTTAACCAGCGAGTGAGATAGTTTTTTTCTAATAAAATTTCGAGGTTATACTATCTTGCATGTATTCGTCATGCAACGTAGAAGAGGTATGATGGTTTCACATGCTACCTTTCTTATGCTATCGAATGCAAAATGTAGTATTCCGATGGAAAAAGGTTCCTAATATCTGAACGAGAGCATAATGTTTACATATGGATTTGATTCGATAATTTACAGTAATTCTTCACAGCGATGCTCCATTAAAGGAAACGAGAAAATTCTTTCGATACACAATGGAAAAATATTAAAGTACACGCAGAGAAAAACGGACATGAAAAATGTTTGACAGAACTTGTTCAGACTTTGGAAATGGATCTCAAAGGATTCAGAGGAAAGATTTCGTTTGCTTTATAACATTGTATCAGAGTTTTTTAATCCATTCCAAAGCCGAGAGAATTTTCTTAAGTAAGTTAAGTCAAAGTTTTACGGACTATCGGAATATTTAACGGAATTTCGCCCCAGTTGATTTCAGAAACGAAGAGATAAGAAATATTATTTATGAGTATGTTAAATATTGAATTTTACCTACATGACATGTTTCGATATATGATTCGCAGCTTGGTGAATCTCTATATTAGAAGCCGCGAAATGATAAAATCCATTTTTACCAGCTTTAACCTAATAAAAGATGTATAATTATCATAAAATGATCGACGAATATTATTCTGTTCGAATGATGACGAATTAGACACAAGACTGACGCTCTTACGTATATAATGGTGTACCACCGATAAACCATATATTTGAGTATTACGAACACTTAAAAGCTTCATCTGATTAAACTAAGTCACAGAAGCTCATACTTCTCGACAATTAAGCTTGAATGCTCACGTAGGATAATATCATAAATTATCTTTCACTGAATAAATCGTACTTACCACCAGAAAGAAAAATTTTAGAGAAATCATACGGTTCTTCATATTTCTAAGAAGCAATGCCTTGAAATTACGCGATCTATCTAAGTAATTATTATAAATACCTGCCGTAGTAAAATGCTTTTTAATGTGATGAATCAAAAACATGGATGCACTAGATGAATCCAAAAATAAAGCTGATTTTAACAACAGAGGTATAACGATAAGGCTCTACCTTCTTTACAAGGAAAGTTGTCTATGAAGATTGTACATCAGATATAAATATTTGCGCAAAAAAAGACCGCCATCTGGTTTGCAGCTATTACAGGGTAGGTAGATAAGTGTCGAAGCTCTATCGCAAACAGCTTCGCACTTTTGCGCGCATTTACGATAATTGCTATTATTTTTGGATTATAGTGGAAGCCATTATCGACGTGGGCATGGTCAAATGGGAGGCCTCCCCTGTTGCTTCTATCGCGACCCATTCAGGTCAAATTTCTGAGGTATCACTACGATCGCTCCATTTTTAGAGAGCATGGACACGCTTGGTCACGTGCTCTGCCTTCTTTTGTTTGCCACGCTCCTGACACAGCGCCGCTCGTTTCCTGGTGTACATTCTGCGGAGTATTTTCGTCCCTTTTTCCTTATATCCGCCGGGGTAAATGAGGGACGATGGACGTAATGACCCATTTCGGAAAATGGATGTCAATCTCTGCGAACAATTATTGCTCAAAGTCAGTCAATGTTGAGCGCGTTTCTTACGTTTGTCTTGAATGTAAATGTGAACAAGAGATGGAAATGTTTGCGTAAATCTACGAATATTACTATCTAATTTTATTTTAAAAGAGATTCTAATTGGTTGTCTTGGAGTTGGGCTGAAAGAGAAATTCATAAGGTTTTTCGTTTATATAATACATCGTTGATCTCCATAGAATAAGCATAACGAATGCAAAATATGGTTATTTAAGGGAGATCTTCACTCACCTGGCAATTATTTAAACTCAGAAAAGGATAGTGAAATGGGTTGCACGTTCGCTTTTGGTGGAAGCGGATACGGCTTTAATTCCCGATGGATATCAAATGTGAGAAGTTACCTCAGCCAAACAATACTTCTACTTAGAAATAACTCAAACGAATATTAGCACTTTACTAGAGGGAAAACTGTTAACACTACTACTTAGAAATAGCACTATACAGAATTTAAAAAATAGTTAAAAATTCCTCATAGGAGATATTTCTAAGTAATATTGTATTAAGCTAAAAAAGTATTCTCTTCATTAAATCCGACTTAATCTCCAAATAAGTCAAATACGATTTCTATGTGGTTAATTTTAGGTTAGTATTTGTCTTTTTTACATTCTTAGAAAATGTGTCAACGATTGAATCATTACTTCTTGAAATAAGAACAATTTTTGTTTAAGTACGTCCGTTTCTCCTTTACTCCCCTCAAACTCAAATGCAATTTGCAATTTTGGACGGTCGACGGAGGACCCTCACAGGAATTTTTACGCCTACATTCGATTCCAATGCTTCCCACAGACATTTCCACGCATATTAGTCTCCTCCGTCCATTCCACTCTTTCCTATCGTACACCACATCAATTCTCGTGCGATGAGTTGTCGTAAAAGCCGAACGACCGATACAGACATATTGTGTCATTCGACGCTTAAAAGGTCAGTGGTGTCGCATCTGCACCGTGGAAACGATTCGATTGTGAGAAGGATTCTCTCTGTGAGACTATTGCATCTCCCTCAAACAGTCACATAGCTACTCAAATACATTGTAATTTCTACAATAGGACGAGGAGAACGCAATCCATTCCTGGATAGATTCAGCTTTAACTTAATTTGACATGGAGACATGCCAAATGTCGTAGGTCTCCCATTATGATGGATATATTGAGTGAGAAGGAAGGAAATGGTATTGAAGAGTAGTGATGTTCGAATCGTGTTTTTTTTCACGAATCGAATCGACTAAATTATTCAACCTTCGAATCGATTTGACTAAATATTCGATTTGACAATCGACTTTTTCTCCGTTTTCTCCTCTTAAATCCCCAAAGTGGAGCTCGCATTTTCTTCGTCTCCTGCTTATCGTATTCATATGCTAAAATAGCATCGCAAAGCTATAATAATATAAGTAATTTTGATTGAGGAATTATTTGGTTAGAAGCGTGCTTGCATGAAACGTTTCTAGAAAAATATCATGTAGAAAATTGAAAAGAGTAACTAAGACACAATGTTCCCTTATTTAAATTTGTATCCGATTTGAAGTATTATAGATGTCGGTTTAAAATCTTAGTCCAACAAAAAGAGTGATTCGATTCGAATTTTCGAATGTTTTCACGTCTTCATCAAAGAGTAATACGCAAAGGTTCTTTTAGTTTCTAAGAGGACGCTAAATTATTTATTATGTTTGATAGAAGACTCAGAAAGATGGGGAAGTGCAGCATCTTCATTTATTACTAACTGAGAGATATTAAATCGTGAATTTAACCAAATAATCTTTCAAAAGGAGGCAAATATGTATTTCTTAGCATATAGATACAGATATTTTCTAGTGAGATTTTATTTACTCCATTAAATAGTGTGAATATTTTAAAGTCATTGATTGAATTAAGGTATTATAATTTTTAATTCTTTCTGAATAATGGCTACACTGTCCTAGCTTCGTCTTAAGGTAAAGTTTTAAATTTACTAATATTCCTGTTTAACAGGCGATTTTTTGTGATAGTGTCAACTGCTATTATTAAATATAAGTTTTCAATTTTTAATCACAGAAGATAATCGATATCTGGAAACATAAGCATTGCATCAATGCTTAATTTTCGTCAAGTTTTACTCTTTACTTTAAGATTCAGTCAAATTTTAGCCCTGGTACTTCTCTATCCCTTTTCCTTCATTTCGAAAGTCTCAAAGGTTAATTATAGAATCCCATTGTGCATTGCACATCAGACTTCCAGACAATAGGGAGCACTTGAGTGAAGGATCCATCAGGTCAGGCTAAAAGTGCAGCTGCTCTGAAGTTAATCAAAGTGCATAATCATGGCCATATTAAAGTCTGTGAGTTGATGGGCAATCACAGAGCAGAACAACTCTAGGTCAAAAATCGAACATCAGACGCTTCGCAGAGAGCTTTAAGACCCACTTAAGATATGCACAAGGCGTCAGAAGTTGTGCCAGCTTACATTTTTTTTCGCGCCAGGCGACACCTGGAAACGTGGCCCCTTTACGAGCGATTAATGGCGCACACCGTTACGTCCTTTATTCCGGGAAAATGTAACGAGGCCTAGAGACAGGCATAAAAACGGAAAAGACTGATTTGATAAACGTTTGAAAGCTGAGGTGAATGATGGAGTGCTAAGGCTCTGAGGAATGAACTTGGACTCTTTAAATACGACTGCATTTTACGACCCGCGATAAAAGACACCGTTTTTCCACTCCTAGCCTCGCACTCGTTAGAGCCGAGTATTCCACAGCTAAGAGTACTCCTCGTTCGGTTTAGTCATTCCTCTTCTGTGGTGAAACAACCTATTTGTAGACTGTGATAATGACAGAAATGTCACCTCCGTGCGGGACTTCGAGGAAAATGGATACCCATTTCGTTGTTTCCAGCGGTTACTACAGCAGAGATTATCAGGCAATTTCGCGTCATGAAAGGGAAAAAACGGTGGAGTGCTTGCTTTGTCCGCATTACTCGAAGACAAATACGCCCGTATCTGTTACTTCCGGAACACATTCAATATTCTTCTGATCCGAATCAATCCTCTTAAAAATAGAACCATGATAGCATCTCTCCTTACGGTCAATATTAATCTATTGTTATCCAACATAATGAAAATTGCCGATAACTCTCCGGCGGATCAAGCGTCAGAAGCCTTATCTTCCTCTGACGTGTGACACTTATTTAGATCTATGAGGAGATATAAACGACAGAAGCGATATCGTGATCAATAATGTGAGAAAAATCTGTTGGAAAGATCTCAAGTGCTCGGATCGAGCGAGATTACGAATTAGTTGGCTCGAGGATCAATTTTTCTCCAAGGAGATGAATATTGATTTATTAATATGAATTCCGAAATTGTTGAATTTAAATTGAAAATTATTTATCATCATCGGTATAAAGTTTTCCGCACGTAGCGTTAAATTTGTCTGATTTGGCAACCGATTCAAAAATATTCCATTGGCATCGTGGTGCGAGATTGTTATATATTAATAATTGCTGTCCTTTAAACATTATTTATAATTGTCGGTATAACGTTGTTTTCGAATGTAGCGTTAAATTTGAGCAATTTGGCAACCGATTCAAAAATAAAGTCCGATGGAATCGTGGCATCGTGATGTATATAGAATTAATTTAAATCTTGCATATGCGTAAGTGTTATGTTAGCGATTGTTATTCTATTTATTTAAGAAATTTATCAGCGTTTTCTCTCATTTAAATAACCTAGTCAGCCAATTCTTTAATTATAATATAAGCGCAATAACTTAACGGGAATCTTTATTATGTTTAGTAAAAGTTATTATATTTATTAGTATATATATCAGCCTTTTATCTGATATTTTCTCTGTTCATTTAGAGGTATTGACTTATGTTATCGATGTAGAAAATTTTACAAAAAGTACTGAAATTTTCTTTTGATATTTCCAACAATTGAAGAACGAAGGTGGACGATAAATGAATGGACAATCCTCTTGATCAAGAGAAAGAGAATCCGAAACATGTATCGTAGTTTACCATTATGTAAAAATCTCCATAATAATTAAAGTAATTAATCAAAAAGTAGATAAATTACAACGCGATACTTAAACCATTTGAGTGTTGGTATATCTGTGAAACGATTACAGGTATTAAAAAAATTAAAGATGTTGAAGAATTTTTGTGGATGAGGACTATAAACAGTAATGAAAAGCGTAATGAAAATTAGTTTATTTACATTTGGTGCTTGTATCCTTTCCTCCCTTTCATACAACTTAAGAGGGCGCTATTAATAAATGCTCACTCCTTAATCTTTGACAGATATCTTTATATAACACTTTGGCTGTTTTATTACATTACTCATGCTTGGATAGTTGAAGTAATTTTTTATATATGCGCCTTCATAGGTGATCGAACCAGGAATCTCTTCCAATAAAAGAAACAAGTTACCTTTTTGGGTGTCCAGGGGTCTCTTTATTAGATTAACTTACAAACAATTTTCCCTGAAGTCAGTACTTTCCAAAAATTATTATTAATAAATTTAATTGAGGTAATGAAGTAGGCTGGCGTCATCTAAGGTCTTTCACTTTTACTTTTTTGCTTATCTTCTTATATAATCTAATTACTGAAATATCTCTTGAAGAACATAGTAACAACGGTGGTAACTTCCTTGACGACTGACATGTGCTAATGATCAAAGTGGTCTCCCTTTTGAAGTATTGAGACTTCCGATGAGACTGATGTGGGGTTATGCTTTAGGAGTAAAGGATTACGTAAAGAAACAGTCAAATGACGAGAGGATAACGCCTGAAGATAGCGATGGGGTGGAAGTGGGAGCGGAAAATTGAGACGGGGAGAAACACGAAGCCAAGGATAAAGATTTATATGAATATGGATGGAGAGGCGACGCTTCTCGAATGATGTAAGGCAAAGGCGGAAATTCAGGGCAAAATGTTACCCGGCGTGAAAAGAGGATGGGAGCCTTGGAACGGGACTTTTTACATTTTTCCTTCGCCTTAAGGATATGAAAAGATGGATCCCTGTGGAAATGCAATAAAACTGTGGTGCTTGTCCTCTCTTTGTCTTTGTGCTCTCTGAAGCACTCCAACTCCCTTCCTGCTTTTTGGAACCCTCCAAAGCTATGGTATTTTGAGTCAATTGCACCATTTTCTCACTTGCTCCTCGCTTCTTTTTCTAGATTTAAACATGCTAAAAACGTGGATGAGTGCCTACGTTTCCGGGATATCAATATCTAAGGTTGAGAGGAATTAATTCTAGAAAAGGGTAAAGTTAACTTTGTTCATAAGGGCGTGTAACCAGGAAAAATCCCATGGAGAAACGGAAAAAAGTCTGACGGGATCGGGAATCGAACCCGGGATCTTCCTCAATCTGGAAGGCTGCTTTGATCAACTAAGCTATATAATCAGATTTTTTTTGGTTTTGACCGGATAGCATAGCTGGTCAAAGCAGCCTCCCGGATGGAAGAAGATCCCGGGTTCGATTCCTGATCCCGTCAGACTTTTTCAAGTCAGTTTCTCCTATGAATTAATTCTACTACGCATTCGTTATTTTTCAAACGATCGTCCCTACGTTAAATGCATGGTTGCGGTGTTTTATTACCTTTATATTTTCTAATAGTAAGCTGAGTGTACTATTAATAATGTATGTACTACTATTAAGTACACCAGTTTATTTTAATCAATTGCATATCATAAAGTGTCTCAATATTTACTGTCTTAGCTTTATAACATTTTTCTCCCCGTTGGAGGAGAGTGATTGCCTAATTTACCGGTTTTACTTTCATTTTTAATGGATATACGTTCGCAAATCACAGTTATTCGATTTAGCCAATTGGGATTTAATACTCTGATAAAATGACATTTTTAATGAACAATATTAAGGTATTCGAATGAGAGAGAATGAAGCTAGGCACACTGTAGAGCAGTTTAAGGAGCCAATCGATCAATCTGCCGCGAAAAAAAAATATATTTTTTTCTTGGGGCTGAGATTAAGTGGAGATTACGAACTTTGAATGATGATATTCTGGGAGTTGTATATACATATTGATGATGGTTGCTATGTGACAGTATTTTGACTGATTACCCAAATACATTTACGCCTTGAGATAGGATGGAGAGCACGCCACTCTAGCCAACATAATTAAAATGCGAGTCTGTGTAAACAAATTTGCCATGCCATGAAATTAGGGAAACATTATTGCTAATAAATGAGGTAACATCTCTAAATCCTCTTTATCTAATTATTGGACAGAATTAAGAGTTTACAACCCGCGTAGCCGGCAAAAAGGTCAGAATTTAGGTTGCCATAAATATGAAAGGGTTTGCAGGAATCTCGGATACCTCTCTTTCACTGCAGGGAGAAAAAAAATAAAAGATTAACTGAAAATTTAATTCAGCCCCTAACAGTGCACTAATTAAACCGGCTTCTCTGCGACAGAGCCTGAAACCACAGCACAAAAAGTTATCTCTTTTTTCTTTTGACGTCACGAGGGTTATGGATCAGCAGGCAAGACGAAAGAGGGAAATAAAAGTGGAAGCCCATCTTTCCGGAGGTGCTTCTGCTTCGGAGACCAACAATCTTCCAGACTCTCTCGTTAAATAAATAACCTAAGACGTTTTTGGTCCTAAAAATGGCGATCGGGGAAAAAAACATTGCTCATCAAATCAGAGATCGCGGTATTTTATCTCGGTAAGAGATATAGAATTCCAAATCAAACGATTACGGAGGGATTCCGGTAATTCGTCTAAGAAATCCTTGACCTTTTTCTTAATTGCATCTTCTATTTCTGTAATCTCAAATTATTTGTTCCTGCCGATATGCTTAATGGTCGTCCTTCATAATGATGTGCGCGATGAATTTATATCTTAAGATACCTCTGCATCTTACTTTAGCTGAGCATTCCTCATCTCGAAAGGGAGAGAGTTTTAAATTACAGGAAGAAGCTGAAGTAATTACTTCTAATTATTTGAAGCCGTGCAGATCAATTTGTTTGCGAGCAAATAATTACTTAGAAACAAATGCATTGATGATGATATATATGATAAAACTAATTGACATGTCTGTTAAATCGGGAAAGTTCTGTGAATGAAAAAGTAAAAAACATTGGATAGAAATTAAAGTGGGTTTTTAATTTATAATAAAATATATTTTAACTATAATAAAAATAATATATGTAATTAAAAAGTTTTATATCTTTATCAAGGGAATAACAAGCCTTTAAACAGTTTTATTTATTTATTAAATAAATGACAAGGCCTTTTTGAAAAATACCTATGCCCGATATCAAGGAAGATAATATATATCCGTAGCTATAATAATTATTCTTTGTTTTTAGAAAATGGATACATATATTTTGAAAAGTACATGATCCCGCACCGTCAGTCAACGGAGAACGTAATACAGGAGTTCGCTTGTTATTTTCGAGCACATCTTAGTTATAATGAACATTATTACGCTCAGCATTTTATATAGTAGTTATATTAACACCCAAAGCCTATAACACTATATAGTTGCTTACGTTTGGCTATTATTTTCACTGTAGAGAAATACTTTGACTAATCCTACGAAAGTTAATAAATCATACTAATATTAAAAAGGAAGAGAGTAAGGGTAATTTTGCTCATAAGGGCGTGCACCGAGGAAAAATCTCAAGGAAAGCTAACTTGAAAAACGTCCACATAAAAAACGTAAAAAACGGCCGGAAATCTAACCTGGGATCTTCCTCTATCCGGGGGATTGCTTTATCCAGCCAAGATAGCCGACGAAAACGTTTTCCGTTACCGTTTAGGGTACTTTGATGGCAAGGGAAAGTGTGGTTTCAGCCGGCTGTGCAGCATCGTTCAAGGGATTTATCAATGTATTCTTTCGTTTCGATAACGTAGATCTGCGAATGTATTAATTAGTTCACTCAAGAGACGATTCACATACGAGAATTTCACTCAATTTACTTCTTATGCCTTATTTTTACCCAAGGATATTTTACTCAAGAGTCCGTTGAAAGAATACTGCACCGAATATATGTTTTCCAAGCGGTACCTCAAGAAAGGGTTTTTGAATTACTCTCTTTCAAATACTGTTTCTAAAAGCATTTAAATTTTGTTTATTTTTATTTTTTGAGTATCAAAATCTTTTGGTCAAAAAGTTAGGTTGGATAATGGTTCATTTAGAAATGTAAGTAAAAAGTGAATGCATTGCTATTTTTAAATAATTCATGATAAAAATATTTTTCAAAACTGAAAAGTACTTCGAAATTCGAAATATGACTTTATGTACTGCTTGCATCGATTGCTATAGAATAACAATGCGATTATTGCCAAACCCACATTAAATATTCCTTGTCTTAGGAAACATTCTTGCTATATCTTGGTTTGAAATATAGATTATTTTTTAGCAGTTGGTGAGCCTTAAAGACTACAAAAATTGTCGTTAGAATTTATCCTCGTCAAACGTTGTATACTATATATTATTTTACTTTTGGGCTTATTTATTTGAACTTTCAGAGAATTTTACCTGGTATTTATAATGTATTTTATTATTTGTGCACTTGATTTGCATTGTTTGTTTTTGTAAGCTTTTATATCTAGGTCATGCAAAAAGTGTCTGTTTTGAACCCTTGTTATTCCTCTCATCAGATTTTTCGTATTCCCTTCCTTATCCCTGAGTGTTTCCCTTGCGTATAAAACTTGAAGTCGTAAGCATTTCTTAAGTTATTTTGAACTCCATAAAAGAGTTTCACATATTCTCCTCTTAATTTTAAGTACATTTTTGTTACAATTTATGAAATAGATCTACTTTACATTGACATAGTTTCAGATGGAAGAGGAGATCTTAATTCTCAATCTCACCCAAACAAAGACGCCATTCATTTATTTTACTGCGAAAACCCGAAAGTCCACATCTGCTATCCTCAAAGCAAGATCTCAATCCGGTCAACCCACTGGAGACACACTTGTGGAAACACTCCATCTTTTCAGTTCGCTTAGTGCGGGCATTTTGAATTCGTAATTCCTGTCTTGCGTGGTGCATAAGATTCGGGATACGCGCTAAAATTATTCCTTCCCTTCAGTCAGGACGTGCCAAAAACTCGATATTCCCCCGCGATATGAAACGGCGCGAGAAATGCAAGAATAGATATCAGCCCTAATACATATATCCGGTTGATCGTCATCGAGCGGCGGTAGCAGGTCAAACACGACATGTTTGCGTTTCGGAGAAAACCCACCCACGATCGATCGGCATATGTGGAGCGTATGGGTAGTGGCAGCCGCGGAATAAACTCAAAGGGAGCAAATAAACGGAAAAATGGAGAAACTGCTTTATTGGGCGAGGATGCGATGGCGGAAGCGCCAAGCGAGAGCTCGTTTCCTGGACGGCGGACGACAATCTCATCACGCCCTATCAACAGATCCCTTTTATCCTGCGATTTGATTTCCTGCAGCCGCTTATGCCGCTCCATCTCGTCCGCATTATCCCTGCCTTCGATTGTTTCCTCCACGACCCGTTATGTTCCAAGCAAACCTCGTCATTTTCAACGGACTATGTGCATTACCAGTCTCATCTGCTGCACCCGTATGTACTCCTGCTGAACTATATAAAACTGCCACAAGTTACAGTGGAGCTGATGAAAGGGAAAAGTTATGTGCGCCGTGAGTCAAGTTCCAAGCTTATCTATACTAAACACTATCAGTTCATTTTTCCGGTTACCTTCGTTTAATAATTTTCACCGAAAAATTCCTTTTTTTTTAGTTCATACACGGGAACCGCATGAGCTTTTTATTCAAAGTTAGCCATTAATGCGTTTAATGTGTAATTATTAAATGGTCGAATGCGGTTTCCGAGCCACTTACAGCGCTTTTGGATAATGAACGGCTGCTGCGGCGAGCTGTGAAAAATTACAAGCCAAATTTAAAAAGGTAAAAAATATGAGAGCAACCTAAAAAATCAATACTTAATCTCTCATTAAATTGAAGTTATTGAAGTGGTATTTTTTTGAGTTGATTTCTAGAAGCATTGACCTGTACTGAATGACCAAATTCGATGTTTTCAAGCCAGCTTTAAGAATACCTCATATAATATCGCATTAATACTTAAGTTTTGAGATATTTAAACATGCCCGGAAACAAAATAAAGAATCACGGATATGAAACTAACAGATAAAGCCATAGAATCAGCTATCTAGTCGATGAGTATGGATATGAAATGTGAATTTTTCGATGAGCTTAACGTTTTCTAGAAAAAATTGTTTACTTACAGTAAAAATTCGTTTCTTCAAGAAATTTTGGATATCGATGTATCTCTTATGTATCGATTTTGCAGAAAAGATATTTGAATATTTATGAGAAAATTCAGAAATTAACTGCAGAGGATAGCAGAATTTTCCATCGCTAACACGTGATGATTAATTTTTGTTTGTTTTGGAAAGGGTGGATCTAGAAGCCACTAAGGAGGGGAGGTAATCTTCCCGACGGGGGGAGGGGACAAATTTAGACAATTTCCTTATAAACTCATCTCCAATTAACATTTAAAATGTCATTTTGTCGTGATAGCTGGAGTAGATTTACAGTGATAGTGGGAAAACTTCACAATATGATTTCAATGCAAGCTCCTCCTCAGATAGACGTCAACCAAAGAAAATCGTTAGTGTTACAAAGTCACCAGGGGGAGAACAATTAAATCCTCTTCCCCCCACGGATCCGCCCATGGTTATTGGTAATGTTTGGTTTCTGTAAACCTAGGATTTCATTACATTAAATGATTTCATGATTCGCCTAGATGTTTATGATACAGCAGATTTCTTTATGACCGACATCATACCTCCGATATTG
The DNA here is from genome assembly GCA_036926295.1 of Pachydiplax longipennis. Lineage (NCBI taxonomy): Eukaryota > Metazoa > Arthropoda > Insecta > Odonata > Libellulidae > Pachydiplax > Pachydiplax longipennis. The sequence goes on from JAVFKF010000015.1 coordinate 44,140,819, forward strand.
CTGCCGCTTTTTTTTAGGTCATCAACTCCATAGTAGGTAAGTACCTGCGAAGAACGTAATTTCAAACTGCAAAAGCAGGCTGTAAAGCCGTAAAGCTGGAATTTTATTATTCGTAACGCAAAAAGTTCCGTATCTTTTGAAGATTAAAAAAAACATTAAAAGAAAGCTTTTTAACTTTACATCATGAAGAAGAAGCCTTTTAACTTTACCTAAATATCAGAAATTAAAGCGAAACTTTTATAAAAATGTCAATTGACGAATTTGTCTCGACATTTGTTTTTGCTCTTCAATAAAGTTTCACAAACCAAGAAGTCGCTCCAGGATCAGTGTATGTTACGGCGTTATTACTTCATACTTTCCACCATCACTCCAAGAGTTTGTGTATGGGGTTAATGCTTGACGGCATGCGAGCCTTGTGATCTAAAGGACGCCATGAAATCCCCTCCATACCCTCGGCGAACAGCTGAGGATAGTAGTACCTAGTCTGTGTTTGAAGAAGCTCGATTACGGCCTAAACGCATATTAGTTTTTCAGCGGCCAATTACCTCCAGTTCCATCCGATTGGGCCATACCTTTATATGTAGTTCGCGTGATAAGCAGCCGATCACTGGCTCCTTTATCTCAAGCTCACGAAAAGCCAAGCCTCGGTCACGTGATTCCTAACGATCTGAGGTGACCCAAGGACAGGAAGGAATGCGACGTAATAAGGAGAAGAGTTTTTGTGAAGAGATTGAGCGGAGGTGAGGCGGTCTTCTTTTTTATGGGTTTTAAGGGAGGGAACAAAAGAGAAGCGTGGTGCGGAATTGAAGAGACTTAAAGAGGCGGTTCCCCATTGGTCGAGTGCTTTGACGACGAAGGAAAGAGTGTCGACGAATACCATTTCGTACGCGACGTATTCCTCAAACATTCCAATCAAGCGTTCAATTGATTTTCTCTAAAATGTTTGCGTTACGCATTTTTCGTTAGGAGTATTTAGAAAGGTATTGGATGACGACTCAAGAATTAGGATTAAACCTTTTATACTCTATTCGAAGATCAATTATATGGATAGGTTTGGTGCGGACGGTCTTATTTTTAGATGGATACTAAGGGGTGAATGAGAGAGAGTCGTGGGTAACTCATTCCACGTTTAGTATGAAAGCGTAGGATTCAACTTCTAGTCGGAGGATAGAGTAGGAGTATCCTCTTAAAAGCAATTGATCCCACAGTCTTCTTAAAGCTTGTTACCCAGCAAAAGTGCCGGTGTTTAGTAGTTTAAAAGCATCAACTGGGAAAATTCATCCCTGTATCTAAAGAATAAGGTGGTACAAAACACTTTCAATCTTAATTATAATGTACGTCTTAAATTTATTTACTTATACAGTATCAGCATATGCCATCTTAAAAATAAAAGCAATTTTTTAGATTTCCTATTCTCCTTGTAAGCAAATGAAATAGCGAACATCATTCCAAAATTGTCAGTTGTAGGCATCTAAGATGTAACTCTATCTGAGAAATAACATTTCCAAATGTAGAAATTTCTAACCAAGACGGATATGTTATTTTCTAATTAAGAATACATCGAAATTTCGGTAAAATGTAAAGATACAGATAGTTATCTGCCGTATTAAGTTTAAAATAGCCGTGGTCCCACCTCAAAAAGAAAAAAGAACAATAGAGATTCGAATGAAATAATTATTTTCATTTTATTCAGTTTCCATTCCATGTGAATACATTTCATTATCATGTTCGGTTCATCATTTGGATTTCCCATGCCTGTTACGTCGAGAATACAAAGAATTGGTAACCGAAATACTAGCGTCCATGGCCTCCATATTTATTACCTTCTCTCATCCATCATTAAAACTTGTAGTTACAGTGAACAAAGATGTAACGCACTGTGCCAAACTACTCCTAACTTGAATCAAAATAATATCCTCAGTGCATATTCATTTATTTTAATAAAATTTAAATAAATAATACTTGAATATTGAATTGAATTCAAGAGATATTCGGCGCAACTTACTCATGTTTTAATCTAAAAACAATGTCAAATATAAAAATTTTAAATCATAATAAGTTTCTAAGTTTTATTAAAATTATATTTTTTAGAGAAATGGGTAAGTATTTCTTTTCTTTGGATGTAAAAGTAATAAATATAATTAAATATAATGTTTAAAAATATATATAAAAGTAATAAATATAAATAAATAATAAATATAATAAAACATTCAATGAAATTCCTAATTTAAAGGCGGTGAAATGAATACCGTTCTTCGTAACACTTTTCGCTCAAATTGTCTTCGGATGATCATTGAATTTGGAGCCCGTCGGGAATATCCCGGTATCTTCTCCGTTGATTTTCAACAGAGCGTCTGTTGCTCATTAAACATGCCATGGCTGTCGGCTGGAAACTGCTGGAGGTCTAGAATTAAAGTGAGAAAAAAATAGGGGGAGCGCAGCATGAATACTTTCGCATGCAGTGTATCTGTCTATGGTAATTTTTCGACCAATCTTTTGACGCGGACGCTTATTCCGGCAAAAGTAAATAAAGAAGAGAAAGAGCGACAGGGCTGACGCTTTGGAGAGAGGATCTACGTGCAATGTGAAAGCTTTCCCGTGTCCTGATTCCGCTTTCGGTGGTCCCCGTTATCCCTTCAACTGTCACAATCTCACACTCATATACGAGCAAATACTCAATTCTTCTTTTCCATCTGCAACCATGAGTAAAAATAGTGATTCCTGACTAAATATTTGGAGAATTACATCGAACGCCATTGATGGAAATGCTGTGTACATTTCACGAAAGATTAGTTTCTAATGCTCTGCACGGAGCTGTAGAGTGCTTGGCGTGTCCGATCATATTTTAGAGGCCAATGTCATCGTTAATGCGAATTTCCTTGTTTTCATTTAATTCATTTGAAGAAACTATCATGCTATCAATCTAGTTTAGTTCTATTATCTGTCCTCCACAATAGGAAGATTTCTACGTTTAATATTTATCTATCTATTTTAAACTAAAAACGAAGGAGTTGAGTTATTTTCTCTTTTATTCTCAATTTTTAATTTTGATGTCAAATAAACTTTAAAAAATTATACAATACACTAAGTTACAAACATCTTTACCAGACGAAATTATGATTAGAAAGTTCCATCCACCATTAGACCTTGTCAAATGCAATACAAAAACATGAAATGGATTCAATTCAAAACTAGGATATAAACTGTAACATGTTATGTTTTTTATAAAGTTCGGTGGTAAAAGGAAGGAAATAAGGAGAGAAAGAATATTTAAGTGGAAGAAAAATTCGTGAAACGTTTTATCACAAAAAATATATTTCCACTGCAGAAAAAGTCCCACAAAGAGAAGAAGGGCTTGCAAAACCTGTTAAAGGTGTGGAAAATAGCGGAAGAAAGATAGAGATAGAATGCAACATAGAGGAAAATAAAAATCTGAAAAGTTATTGTAAGGTATAATATGTATCCGAAAGAGTATTTACTGTCGTTGCCTTTGCAACTTTTGCACAATGGTTATGATTACATCCTCTTGTGACAAAATTTTCAAGCAGATGTCATTAATATCGCATATAATTTTCTACAACGGTTCGTCCAAATGGTTAATGAGAACTCTCAAGAGTATTTGAAGAGATAAAGGACGCATTATAGAGACTCGCCCCGATAAAATATACGATAAATCAGAGCGTCATATTGTTTTCTGCATCAAAATTCAGTTGGTGAAAGTGATTGCGTATCGAATACACATACGTCAAGATTATGCATCGATAAACGTTTAAACAATTACTGGATCCGTTTCTTTTCTAAAACGGTCATTTGGGACAATCGCCCTCTGCAGGGACCTGTGGTTGATTTTACGAATTGGGAGAGAGAGAGTGGGGGTGCGTGGGAAAGAGAGCGATGGAATGGAAGTGACGCGTAAAATATTAAACGCAATTACTCCCCGAAGGCCATGTCTCGAATCTCAATCAACCTCACCTGTCTCCCTCATCCAATAGCGTTTACCTTCCCTCAGAAATCGAATATTTCCCCTTACATATCCATTTCAATTAAGTAACTTCCCTATCAATCCAATATCTTCTCACCGTCATTAGATCTCTTTCGATTAGCGCGCAATGGTAAATATCCCTATTTGCACCCGCGATATTGAGAGCAGAGGCAGTTTATGAATAAACGGCGGTACGTCCCGAGGTTCATATTATGCTTTTTACATCCATTTTAATAACGAAATCGAAATCTGTAAAACGTTCTGAATTTCATTCTTATTATTACTAAAAAATGAAGTTTCTTCTTCTGTGTAAATTTCCCATGGAATGATGAAGGGAGTTATCATTAATGGAGAATTAAGGGAGAAACTATTTTTTGATTCATTTACAAAGACAAACTAATCTCGGCGCATTCAACATTCATAATTGATCGTCTCTCTCAGATTTCTCTTCTTATTTTCCGATTCGTCCTATATCTTTCCCTTCATCGATTCTTTCTTTCTCGTTACACATACACCCTCCAATCTTTTCGTGTATTCCATCAATCTTTAACGGTTAACAGAAGTGGGAGAGAACCCAAAATAATCGAGCTCACGGAATAGGATTCTTCGAAATCGGATTCTTCCGGCCTTTCCCTCCTCTCCCTCTCATCCCTTCCCTTCCTCTCTCTCCACTTTTTTCCATTTCTCCGGAAATACGGTCATCCGGGCCGAAAATATGCAATGTCCAGGTTTAATATGAAAGGATGATTCATAAGCCATATCCCGTAGTATTTGTGTCGTTAAAATAAGTGCATTTGGATTAAAAAATAGGAAAGGATTATCGAGAAAAACGGTTAGTATAGCTCTGTTGGTAACCCTAGGTAACGGGTAAACAGTTTAACAGACGGAATCTAGATTTTTACTATTAGCGCCATTGAGCTATGAAATCGCTAATAATAACAATAAAAAGTTTTTTTCGTTCGAGGTCAAAATCCTGATGGCAGACTCCGCAAATCCGCAACCCGATCTATCCCACTCAGCTCGAGTTCCAAATCCGAAAAATTCAATAATCTTCCGTCCGGATTACTGATTATCCAGATTCCCTTTAAAGCTGTACGTTATTCGTCTATCCTCTTCTTCCTCTAATCCGTTTCTCTCCTTTTCCTTCCCTTTATTTCCCTCTCCAACCCCTGCCACAATAAATCCGTTTCCCTTTTCCGTTTGGCTTTCTTTTCCTAATCGTAAACACGGATTTCGATTTACCCACTGTCCCGTTTATTCTCCGCACTTCGCTCCTCCACTCCTTCCGATCGAAATCACTGCAGTCTTCCTTTGTTTTATCTTTCCTTTGAGGATTCTCCGGAATAAATGTAGCGGAATACAAATAAATTAAATAATTTTATTCAAGAAGTTTTGTACTCGACATGTGGACCACTTTCGAGTGTTATTTTACATGTTTACGATACATCGGTAGCTGTAACGTGTTTAAAATGGGTAACTGATACGTGTGTGAATGTTGTAAAACCTCAAATATTTTTTCATGATGAAAAAACGGGCGTTATCTAAAGACGCCGTAAGTTAGCTATGCAATTTCATCTTAATTGCACCCTCATAATCACGAAAAAAATCTTCCATCTACCAAGTAATTATCAATTTGTTTTATTTCGAAGGGTACTCTTTAAAGGATAGCAAAATATTAGATGCAAGATGTCCATATATAGCGAGAAACTCCTGAATTAGTTACATATATTATACATTACGTTCAGTGTGAACCACATTTATATTTCAGGGACGAATCTAATAACTTGCAAAGGGGAGATGTGGTCCTTGATAGGGCGAGCGATTTGAGACTATTTTGTTATGAACTAATCTTCAGTTAGGTTTTTAAAACTCCATTATGTCGTAATAAATATCGTAGAATTTTAAAGAATATGTTAAACTTCCGTGTTTAATTTTAATTCAAGTTAATTGGATCATAGGCACTTTTCTAGTATTACAAAGTCATCAAGGAGGGGCCATCTCACCTTATGAACCCCCTGGATCAGCAAATGTTACGTGCAATACAAATGGTATCATCTAATTACAATCCCTGTGCTTGAGAAGATTAAAGCTTAAGTTCCTCCAATCTTAAAGGTGCCCAGGGAGTGACTGCGCAAAAGTCTCTCTCAGGTAAAGCGCACGATTGCTTTATCACCCAATGCACGAATGAATTCCTCCACTCTTTGTGTTTCTTAAGAGGAAAACTGGAAAGTTAATTCATATATATTCAATCCAAGTTTAGGTAATCGTGAAAATCACCATACCAATATTCACGAAAAATCATATATTAGATAAAATTTATTTTAAATTCCGAAAAACCAATCTGACTTTCATTATTTTATTCCTGCCTTCTCACTTCTCAATTCGATAAAGGTCATCATAATAAAATCATTAATGAGGATTCAAAAGTTGGATTTTGGCACAGAAAATTTAGACTGCTCATTAATCATCACCCTCAGGACTTGCCAAATATTATAGTTGATTAATAATTCATACCTTCATTTCTGTTTCTATTGCTAAAGAAATCCTCGAGAATTACCTGTCCAAAATAAATACCTAAGAGTTGAATAAATGGCTTGGTACTGGATAAAGCTTAATTTTAGGGAAAGTTTCCATTTATGAAGAGGAAAATATTCAAATGCCTAATACCAAAAATACAGAAGTAGAAAAAAAATAGAAATGGAAGTTTCAAATTATTTCTCATACGAATTTGCTCTGAGGCATTTTTAGAGAACGTTCGATTTCTGAGGCAGTGCTTCCTCAGATTTCTTGATTTCTCTGAGACTCATTTCAGTATCTGTCATACGCAACAGAGACGCAAAGAGATCAAAACGTTGAAAGTTTCCATTCCAATCTCAGAAAATACGATAATCTGAATATAAGGCTATGTCAAAGGGTTAATTTGACATAAGGAAAACCGATTTCAAAGACCCTTTGGGGAGCGGCCAGCTTGATTAATACGAAAATTCAATGTACCCTTATGGTATTTCCTTGACAGGGAACAGATGTTATTATTAGAAACTATGTTCGTTATCGATGGAGTGTAGATAAACTTGGGTAACGTTGCTACAGGGTGCGATAAATTCAAACTTACTCATTAACTCATGTATATCACGGTATAAGTGTAGGTTGGGCAACTCGTTTTCTATCAGGAACGATTACAACACTTATTTTGCAACAGAAATCATACCAACGAATCGATTACGATATCATGTTATGAAATATATATTCGATTATAAAATAATGTTACGGCATATCAAGAAAAATACGTTATCATTAAAAGCTAATTCCGCGGAATTAGCAAACTCTGCGGAAAACTGAGCGGTTGAACTTTCCATTTATGCTGTAAAAGTTAAATGACTGAAACATAGTAAATATTTGAGTACTTTAGGAGAATATTTGTTTGCACTCACGATCGATCGGTCTATCGCAATCGACTTGTTGGCGAACTCTGGTAAAAATAGCGACACTTTTGCTATCTTATGCAAATTTTCGCTTAAAATATATCCAATCGTAAAAAAATATTCAGCGGACTATCTTGATCTTGATGGCGATGGTAATAACATACACAACTTTAATCCTAGAAATCACATGGGATATCTCAGGAAATGAAAACTACATTTGCAGTGTGAGAATCGATGGAAATGGGGATATTTTGGTTTTTGATGTTGAAGGAGGTTGAACTTTTCCATCATGAATAATTTTTATTTCGCTATTTCGCTAGAAACAGTCCTAAATCGGTAACAGGCTTTATTTTAGGTAAAATTGAGAGTATGTGAATTCGTTAGATAAAAAAATCACTGATTTAGAAAGAAGTTTCACTCATTCAAGTAAATCAGAAGGTGTATTGACAGATAAATTCAATGCAATGAAACAATGAAAGGATTCGTTGAGGAATTCTCATAAACTATGCGAAAAGTACTAGACTATCTCTCGTCTCTTGCAATGAAAGAAATGATTGCTTTAAGAGAGCACAGTGTAAAAGCAAAGTTATAAAGAAGCTTCTCCGTCATTATAGATTGAGTTTAAAATGAGTGCCATTTTTAAGTACAAACAAACAAGGAAATAAAAAAATCTTTTATTCTTGGAATATAATTAATTACTTACAAATGCGCTCTCTTATGATACGTTTTCTACCCACGAAAACTTAATAAGGAAAATTAAGGATCGAGAATTTCGAATCTAGTATTTATCGGCGAAACTCAAAACGTCATTATCCGCAAATCAATCCAATCCAAAGAGTCTAGTTTGAAATCACATTTTCTTTTCATAATTGCTTTTCAGTCTCCGTCAGTTTTATTTCATGGGTTCCGCAAGTGGGAGTGATACGAGTAATGAAATTAAAAAGCTAATGCGAGTTTCCTAGTTGAGATGCAATGCAAGATAGTTACGATACTGCGTACGTAATAATTTCTGCCGGGATAACAGAGGGTTGGATTATACTTATACACACCGAGATACCTCTCAGGTATATAATATCATATCCGGAAGAATGTTTGCATTTTAAGGGGGGAGAGCGGAAAATAACTCGCAAGGCGACCACGAGATGAGATTATGGAATGGAACATGAGGTAAAGAATAGGTCAGAGCTCTTAAGGATAATGAAGTGGCTGTGGGAAATAAGGGAAGAAAGGAAGTTGGAAAGAATAAGGAATGACAGAAGAGGAATGGGATAATGAGGGTGGAATGATGGGTGGTGAAACGAGAGAGTGATACTGCTGAAGGGATAATTAGTACGAGTGAGCCTTAGGAAATAGGAATCAGCGAATAAATTGGAAAACGCCGGGAGATTCAAATCCGAAAGTCTCAAGTTTTGTTTTTAAGGGGGAAAGAGGAGAAAAAGAATAAAGATGAAGTGCTGGTAAGTTAGATCCTATTAATTTAGATGCCATTAAATAGTTGATTTCTCCAACTGTATTATTCTACACGAATGGATTCCATTCCAAGACTGAGAATATTATAATAATCATCTGAAGCGGCAATTTTTGAACGCTCTAATCATATTTTGATTACGGTAAATCATTTTTATTCATAGTTTGAAGGAATGATGACGCAACAGGAGGAATTAGATGCTTTCAGGTCAGAGAATCTATTCAATACACAAGAGTAATGAGATCATACAAATCCAATAAGGATGGAATTACTCACAAATTCCGCCGTTTTTCATTTTTAACTGGGTTATTCGAACTTTTGCAGCCACTTTAAGCTAGGTTATTGAGAAGTAAAAAATTATGATGCTAATGAGTTAAGCTTAGTTGCATTAAGCGTTAATTTTATCGCATGATTTATAATTTTTAATGAATTCGGAGATCTCTAAGAGGTAATTTAAATTTAATTCCTCTGAAAGGCCTATTGCAGAATGAAACGTACTGCGGACAGTATTCGATTTTATCCAATCATAGAACTTATAGCCAGATATTATTCTTCTCCTTCTGTTTCAACCCTTGAGTTGGTTGGCAGCAGACCTCCATTCATCTCTTTTCTCAGCTTTCCGTTTCAGTTCGTAGTATGCTCGGCATTGCATATCACATAGTCTAGTCGGGGTCTTCTTCTACAATCTGTACCCTCAAATTTTCCTTCCATTATTCTTTTAACTTGACTATCGTATCGTAGTAAATTTTCAATAAGTATAGCTCTCCTTTCTTTAATTATTCTTATTTTACTTCTTTCTTCTTCTTGAGCTTTTTCAAAGATTTCTTTATTTGTTTTCCTTTCCGTTCAACCTATTTTCAGCTTTCTTCTGTAAGCTATTATTAAGGCAAGCTAAATGTTTATTTATCTTATCGTTGAACTTAAAGCACTCACGATGACCCTGAAAAAAATGATTCCTGATAGAGATGATATCAAGCATAAATGAAGATACATACTGGAAAATTGTCTACGCATTTGAGGTTAAATGGGCGCCTCTAATTTTTTCCGGTTCAGACGTTTATTTCATGTTCAAGTGCATGTCAGACTGATGACGACAAAGACGACGTTCTCACCTTATCCTTAAAGTTCGCAGTGGTGAATCGATGCAATCTTCTATTGTAGTGCGAAAGTACCGCGTGTAACTGAGCCAGGGTCGGGATGCGACAAAAAAGGAGGTCATGCTTAGAGTGAGGATGCATTTGTCTCCATTAATCTCGCCCCTCTTGACCTCACACCTCGCAACACTCCTTCTCTCAATCGCCATTCTCTCTCTTCCCTTAACACGTAGAGTTTGTTGGGATCGTGACCATTTTTCCCACTCTCCCAACGGCGAGTTATCTTTGAAAGAGAGTGTGGAGAATAGGAGAAGATCCCTTGAGATATCTCGGCCCTTTCTCTTACGAGACATCCCCCGCAAGAGAACTTGCACTATCGCGATCTTTTGGCCCATGAGATCGCCCACACTCACTTTGAAAGTTTATATACTCTTTCGATACGACATTATTTTGCTTCGATCCGTTACTGCGCTGAAGAGAAAGTACTGTGGTAAAGCTCCCGTGGAAGTTTTTTTACGGGAATACCTATATCCAGGCGATGTTTTGACCGCTGCCCGAATACAGCTACCTGCTCATAGATTTACTGAATTTACTGTGGGGCCTGATGATGGCCGTTCTTTAGCAAAAACCGGTCGTTTATTAAAAATATATATGGTTGTTACCGAGAAATTTGGGTTTTATTTTAACCTTTATCATGGCTCTCCATGATATTACCGACCAAATATAGATAAATCTACTGTCTTACTACTACCGGATCTTTACTTATATGCCCCTGAACTTTGTGAATTAATTAAGAGCTAGATACATAACATACAGGAATGATTTTATTTCAATTGAATTCTATATTATTTCGTGAGATTCTTTTCGCTGGCGCAAATGGAGAGCTAAGTTAGGTGCATGATAGCCAAAAAAGTCACTTTTTGCGAGTCGCGTTTTTTTTGCGATGTATGAAATTCAATTGCGAAGTAACGGTGCAATTTACTACAACGATATTCCCTCCTAAGTGGCATTTAAGCTATCTCATTATGAATTGCTTTATAGAATTTCCAATTATATATTGTCGTGAATAGGTGTAGCAGTAGTACGTAGATAACCAATAGCAGTAAGCTCATCAGTTATCAAAGATGAATCTCAAATTAATTAAAAAATATATACATATCTATTATTAGTGTAAACAAATAGTCCTCCGAAGCCAGATGACTTGAATAGTAATCTACTTATAATGCTGTACTATGTTATTATTATATCACAATACATACGTGTGGAATGTTTGTATACCACATAGTATTTAAACTACAAGACATTTACCCAATTTACTTCTTACTCCTTTACCTTACTTCTATTTGCTTCTTTTTATCACTACTTCAATGTATCACTAATAACATACCAAAAATAGATAGGTACTCGTGGATGCCTTTCCAACAAAAAGATACGATTTCTTAAAAGGTCTAAGTAATTACTTCAATTCTGAGGAAGATTACGGTCGCTGAAACTGCAGAAGTGAGTGTTTTTGTAATCATTAGCCAAAGAAATTCTAGCAATTCCTAATAAAGTTAAACCCGATCTTATGAACAACACAATCAAGTTAGATTATCATTTAATGATTCCACGATTTTCTACGGTTTCAGAGTTCCGTTGGGTTATTCTTTCAAAAGAAAAATGATAACTTCTTAATGTAAAAGAAATGAAGCAGCTAGAAATATTTTGAGGGAACTTTCAAGAGGAAGCCGATACCTCGACATTTCTTAGGGCTTCAATTTCATTAAAATGAAGAGGACCGTCGGAATGATTCTCTCCAAGAAGATCTCTTAGCTTCTCAAGGTAATCTTCATCCTTGAAAAAATAACACCTCTTGTTTTGCGCGTTGCTTTTGTTTAGGAAAGAGGGAAAAAGAGGTCGGGAAAAACCACGGCGAATACCCCCCATTAAGTCACTCATTGAAGTAATTAAAAGGCTAAATATTTATCTCGGTTCTTCCACAAGAAATTCATATAAATGATAGCTAATAAGAAGGAAAGAAAAATTCTTTGTGATTGGAAGATTTTACGAGAATAGCCACACGGTCTTAATCCAGGGATCAAAACTTTGAAAAAAAGATTACCGACAAGGTCTGAGAAGCAATACAAACTTTTCGGAATTCCAGTGAGTTTTCGGTAATACACTTCTTCCATGGCTTTTTTCCGTTGAAAAGGTCATTCCAAAGTGGAATGAGGTTTTAATTTTCAAGCCGTAATATATCCTTTATCAGTTTTCTTTGGATTTAAATAGAATGTTGATACTTATAAACATCAATGCTCCGTCTTTATAAACACAACTTTTTCCTCGAGAGAAAGATTAATATGACGAGAATTTCATTACATACGAAACATTCAACAAATATGCGCTACGGATAGTGCAATTCATTCAAATATATTAAAATAAGCTTCTCTCATCTCGACTCGCTTTTGATCTTAGCAACTCGGTAGCTCAAGTAGTTTACCATGCAGAGCTGTAGCTAAAACTTAGTGAAAGAAGAAAAACTCAAGTAAGCTAAATTTTTTCAGATTTAATTTAATAAGTTTCATATTGCTAATGATTATACTCAAATCCGATGCATTGAATACTCCAAAATTAAAATCAAGATATATACGTTAATTATCATTTCATTTATATATAAACGTGTATATCATTAAACCTGTATAGAGATATAATTCCCCCATGGAATTCATTTCTCTTATGAACACATTAGAGAAAGACCTCTTATTCCTCCTTATTGGGCATTGCGGTAGTTCAGCGATCATTCTTTAAAAAAGTAAAGAATAAATGCTGCTTTTTTGCTGATTATCTTTCCCAGCAAATAGTACTGCATGCCTGGGACTTAAATCCTTTAGGCACTCAGTATAATTTTTAAGGGTATGTCTGGTGATTTATACGATAATTACCGAGTTTTTACATTAGAAGTCACGGCATTGGGCAATTAGCCTACGAAAAGCCTAGTAATCTATAGAATAGGTACATATTGGCCTTTCGTGGTGGGATTTCTTATGTAAATAAGATTCAATATTTAACCATTTGCCAGACCAGCTCCGCTACCTCGATAATATTATTATTGAATCTAGTATGTTTATAAACATCAGTTGGACCAACTTTTAACATTTGTAGATGGAGATGCAATGAATCTATAAATTTATATGATTCCTTGCCGTCATTACTGAATATTTATTCACTGTAATAATTTGAGGAAACAAAATCTCTTCTGTATGGATGGTTGAAAATTTCACAAAGACTCCTCTGTGGGAAATGCGCGATTCCTTGGACGGAAAACTTTGGTACTGTGGCGCAGTATTCCAAAGTTTACGCTATCGAATGCAGACGAGCAATCCTCGTGATCTAATACCCGAGGAACTAAACTTCTGTGCGTTGGCCCACTCGATTTCTGTTACAGTTCTCGAGATAATTGAGATGCGAACGGTATCATCGCTAGATTTCAGCCTCTGACTTGTATTCTCCTCTCTCATCATGCGCCTGCAACTGCAAATCCGGTTCCATCCACTTGTAAATGAGCACTCCTGCTTTCTAAAATCCCCGCAGACTCTTTTGATCCCACCTCTGAAAGCCTAATGAACCTGAAAATGGAGTAATGGACGTAGAAGAAGACGGACTGCAAAGCTTTCTTGAAGATTAGGATTCCTACATCATCTCGGTTCATTTATACCGCCAGTTTCACCAACCCAAGTGATTCGTGAAGAAGCCTAAGTCGGAAACGGTTAAAGAGCGGTGAGATGGGAGGAAAGATAAGTCTCATGGATTTGCTGATCAACTGATCTGCGATTCAGACTTCCTATTGTGTGTCAACGGAGATCAGGCGGAGGAAGCGGAACTAACCTTCGTCGAAAGCTGTGAATCCTCCTGAGCTATTGGTCTCCCGCGACTGTGAGGGATTCAATTTCGATTCGGGAGAGAGGGGGGGAGTTGATGGAGGGGGCGGGATGGAGGGAGGGGGAAAAGAAGGGGAAGATGAAAAGAGGAGAGGCAAGGAAATGAGACCCTTGGGCGAAGAAGTCTCTCTGGATCGCACGCCCTGGTTAATTAGCACGCCCAGAAGAGGCGAAAAGAGTGAGAGAGAGAATGAGAAAAGGAGAGAGAGAGGGAGGGAAGAGAAAAGGGAGAGAGGGGCATGTGGGCTGGCAAAGGACTTCTGTCTGAGAGTTGAAACTTAGGCTTCAAAATTCTTTGGTTAGCTTTCACACTGCTTAAATTAGTAAATTGGGCTCCCGGTAGTCTTCATATATTTGGTATTTTTTTCTTTTCCTGATGTGATTTGGTGGGATTCCCACGCTCAGATTCTTATGCTTCAGTCACCAATGACGCTATTGGACCATCGTTGATGATGTTTGAGACCTTATGTTTGACCTTACTCTGTGTAAGGTTCGGTTACTTAAAAGTGCAACCTACAAATAATTCCTATTCTGCAATTCACGACATCAACGATGGATTTTTGGGTAGTTGAAAGCGGGCTTTCAATATAGCGGATGAATGATTTCAAATTCGATTCCTTACCACAGCATAGATATAACGTAGGTATAATTTTTGCCATAAATATATGGCTTTCCTTTGACTTAGAAAGTACCTTAACTACTTGCTAACTACTACTAGGAGTACATATTTCATGTGGTTGATTTTATCAAATGCAGAGAAAAACATCGAAACAAAGGGTGAAGAATTGTACGTCTATATCCAGGGAAAGTGGCACAGATAGGATATACTAATGACGTTTAGAAGGATTTTGCTCTTCGCTTATCCTATCTATTGCTTTTTCTATGTGACGAGGAAAATAGCTACGCGAAGTTATGCATGAAGTATATATTTAATTAGACAACCGGTTTAGAACCACAAGTTCTTCGTCATCAGGCACAAAACTACAAAAGCACTCGTATAAGAGGAAGAAACCAAGATAAGAAAATGCCTATCAGAAAAAGGGAGGCAGAAATCAGTGGACAATGGAAGATTGAGTGTTTGTGAGAGGAAGGAGGTTGACAAGCTGAGGAAAGGAAGAACAGCATGGGAAGAGGTGATGGTTGGTGATAGCTTAATTATTAATAATTAATTAATTAATTAGGAGATGTATTATCTCGATTGGCTAGAGGTAGTCTAATTTCCTGCTTTATATCGACTATGTCAGAGGATGAGTGAAAGTTCAGAGGTATGTTTACTTTCCAGTAAATGTTTCGCAAAATGTAGTGCATGAGAATTGTTGAAGAATGAATGTAAGTTCTCTTTGGTACTTGTAAGTAGATTAAGCCCAGTTTATCCTAAATAAACGACGCAGCCACTTGAGTAATTTTTAAATTCGCCGTTTCAGTGTGTTGTTAAAATTGTCTTTGTAATTGAGTGATATTTACACTAAATTGTGCGTTTTCACAAAGGCTGGTTGGTTTAAGGGCGTAAAGAGTTTAGCAAGCCTATGACTGATACGACTAACAAAGGGACATTACCACAAGGTTATGTCTTCTTGATTGATTTTATTCTTTCCTTGAATAAAACGGAAGCATCAATGAGGATCGTAGTGGAGTAAAAATCATAACATAGAGTTCAAAATCTTCCTTTGGGCATATTTCAGATTTCACGAAACGTTGGAAATCGGACTCAAGATCCCTTCTTCATTAAGTGTATAAACTTTACGAATGATAGTAAGTAAGGGGGAGAGATGATAGAAATTGAAAGCAACTCACCCCTTACCTTAAGCTACAATTTTTATTTAAAATACTAGCCATTTCTGTAAGGTTCCCAAATCCTATGATATTACGAAAAATCGCTCATATACTTCATATACTTCATCGCTCTATACCAAAAAGAAGATCGTAAAATATTCGGAGGAAAATCTTGAGAAAGTATTTCATCAAGCAGTTAATTTTCTGACTGTGCAAATATATTTCAGAAATTCGGTTCCATAATCATGAATCTGGAATGATTGTAGCAATTAATTGCTCTAATGCATAGAACTGAATAGAAGGAAATTCACAACATACTATTTTGGTTTATTCGAATAAAATAGCTGTAGCCGAGTCTACATTCTATTTCCTAACCTACCCATGAACCGTACATCTTAAGGTACTCTAAAGTTCCGATTAAATAACACGCTTCGAATCAAGAAACCACGTATGTGTTGCTCTATTACTTAATCAATAAGCCTCTACATGCATAGGTTAAAATGATTTTTCCTTTAATTTCCCTAAAAGCTTTGGAATCAAATTTCCAATATTGGATTTCGTCGAGGTTTGTTTGTCGTCTCCTTATCTTACATCTAACATTCATGGGACCCTTCCAAGTTAACTTTGTTATTTTGACGCTACTCTCGAGTTCAAAACTGGGACAAAGATCTCAAAAGTTTATTAGTCCTTCATTAATTAGCGTCATTTATTTTGCAAAACTGAGATCATCAGGCCCCAGGCAGTAATTCATCAAATAGAAACTAAATTCTTTAACATAAGCTATGATATATATCTTGAATATAAGGAACAGCGTTCCTTTTAGCAAGTCATTTTCTAACCGTTCCTGAAAAGAAAAGAGAATGATAAAGGAGTAATGATTAAGTGACAAATCTGCAGAAAATTGCTGGTTTTCAAAGAATCGAGGGGAATTTTTACTTCTAGTTATTATCGGTGGTCACTACGATTTTTGATAGCGATAAAATTCTTCCATGGTGGAAACCATAACTACTTTTAAAAAGATAATACTCTCATCACACTGCAGTTGTCCTTCCGAGTGAATGGCAGTTGATAACATAAGGTGACAGTAACGGTGCCTAAGCAATTATCACTCCCCAACGGATTCTGTAGAACTCTCTTATCTCCATGTGTGATGTTTGCAATTATTTCGCACATGTGAGAGATCAATGCTTCAATGTTAGATATCTATTTCGTAGAAAGGTAGTTAGTGGGTTATCAGTTCCTAATTACAAGAGTTTCCTTAACAAGTAGCCATATGGGAGAGATGGGAGAGAGAGAGTTATGGGTTATTTAGAAAAACTACATGATTCACGTGACATTTGGTGGAATTTTCCATGCTAAACACAAATAGGAACACAAATTACGTAATGTTCCACAATTTTGATAAACAAAAATTGCACACGACCGGTTTCGAGATGAAACCCTAATGATGGGACTGTCACTTGAAAACTAGTCCTGTTATTCTTGATTCATTAAAACTGTGGATTAGTACACATGTAGTGTTTTCCTTCACAGAATTAAAAAGGAATGAAAAAATAGGTATATCATATGAAACTGTCTTTTACATTATCTTATTCATAGTTTTTGGTAGAAAGTTTGTACATGAAAATGCAGAGAGACTCAGTTTTTGCGTGCATCAACTTTGTATTAAGAGATGTAATAATTTGAGAATCGTTTACAATGTGGAAATAAGTATCACGCCCATTTGCAACGAGTATTTTATCAAGACAATTGTAATTGTAATGATGCAGGTAATATTACGAATGGCTGCATCCATTATCAGCATTGATGATGCACACAGCAGAAATTAAGGATGTGAAATACACTATGGTGTACAATTACTATGAAGGACTATATGATAAATTTTTCAATAAAAAATATTTACATCGCCTTATAATAAATGTTCAACATGAGCAAGGGTGTATCAAATTTGAATCTCATGTGGAGGAGTTGCATATAATTTCCCTCGAAAGTTCTTGTGATTGATATGTGATGAAAACAATGTGATTTTTTTTTAATCAACAGAGATGTTCTACTTTTCATGGTTGACTTGCAATACACTAATTTTTATTTAATTGCTACTCAAGGAACACATTCAGCTGCGTTGATGGTGGAACGAATTAATTAACATTCATAATTTACTTCACAAGCAATCCGTTTCTGCAAATAATTACCACCGTCGAAGTCTTAGATAATAACCATAATTTCTATGGTTTATAGATAAAATCAATAGTTAATCTATCTTTGCATTTGAAACACGCTTCTAAAAAAGGATGTCGCGAAGACCTAATTAAAACGATGAATTAGTTTTCCAATGGAAATTGAATTCTGCTGCTGTATCAAATGTAAACTTTATTTATTTATATTGAGTTTTTAATCTGTGATGAACAAAGTAACGTGATACTTTTTTGGATCGTGTATATATATGTTTTTCTGATTTTGTGCCCTATCATTTTCATTTTATTCTGGATTGACCACATTCCTCCCTCCCGCTCTTACCCTTTGAACTTTAATTTTCGCTTTAATTTCATGTAGCATCGGGTTATTAGGGGAACACATGTTGTCAGGAGGGAAAAGACAGTTAGAGGGCAGCACAGATGGCAGAAAGAATCAATTTCCATGATTGTACCAACGGAATTATTCCTTTCTAATGACTTAGGAGGTCATTAAAAAAAGAAAGAAAACATGACTTAAGTGATAGTTTTGCTTTCGACTATTTGTTGATGTTGTGGTTCAAAATAAGAATATTTTCAGTCTGTGCTTCGTGCTAACTTAAAGTTACGGTTCATTTCTTACAACCTGACGTGAAGGAAACATTTATAGGAGGCTGAAATTTCTCGCCATGAATCATTTCAAGTTGTTTGTTTTTATGCAAACTTCCATTTATAACACCGTCATCGATATGTTAGCACCTTGGAGCTTTAACAGACTCCTTTGTTAACCATCAAGGAAGTATTTTTAACCTTAGAAATCCAAAAGTAGTGCGGCTTTGCAGAGATTTCCTGTGACAGATACATCAAATAGAAGCCTTAAAATTGATTCAATATAATATATCAATTAATCTAATGAATGATATTCAATTAATTGTACATTTTAATTCAATATCTCGAGATCATAATAAGATAACGGTATAATGTAATAGAGAGTGGTATTCGTGGTTCCTCAGGCATTGGGTAAGCTTAATCATGTTAAATTCTCCCAAATTTTAACCTAAGAAAATAATGGATGTAGTTTTTGGCCAAAAATTTCGGTATAATTAGAGAGACTGCTCTAAAATCGAGTCATTATACCCTCTTAGTTAAGAAAATCGGTGGAGAGACAAGAAGGGGAAGTTTTCAATGGGGAATGTAATTAAATTCCTTTGAAAGTGTTGCTAATGGAAGTGACGAAGGTCATGTAAGACGCAGCAAAACGGGAAATGAGGAAGAGCGTACCTCAAAGAAATCACTTCCCTTTGGTATTCAAAGGCCTTCGTTGGTTTTTGCCCCAGTTCTTGATCTAACCATAGTGGACGATCTTAATAAGCCGCACAAGAACCTTAAATACGCATGCTACTTATGTACGTTGCAGTAATTCCCGCATCAATATAGCATCATCAATTACACTTCATCAACAGCATTTTCTATCCGACACATGTATTCTTCTGTTTCGCGATTACACTTTTTCCTACCCTTTAAAAATCTTTCTTTCTGTTTTATTGACAAGTATCTTTTTCCTTTGTCGCTTTCGTAGCACAACCCGTTCTTATTTATGTATTTTAATCTGCGCGTAGGTATACTCAGAACCCGAATATTGACCGCTGTAAAGGTATATCTATACTCACCGCCCTTGTTAATCTTATAAATAAAATAAAATTCTACTCATTATTGTAGTAAGGGATTTATTTCGTGAACCTTTCATCATGGCAGTTACCAGCTGTTGAAAATTATTTCGCCTCCTCATTTGATTTACAGAAAATCTCTGACCGCCCCCACTGAAGATCACGGAGCTTAATTTAACTTATCTAAAATTGAGGAAGGAGAATACATCTTTGGATCACGTGGAAACCACGATGTTGTTTACTCTCTTTTTCTTCACAGTCTTCTACGAACTCACGCCTAATCATACTGATTTTTCCCGTATATTAATTATGGTATCTATATGATGAGAGCTGGATTTAAGTAAATAAGTTACTGGAAGGCCTCACAAGCAGCAGAGGTTTCGAAATATTCCTATTTTTTCAGAAATAAAACCTTTTGATGTATTTAAAACATTATCCATAACCTTATCTATATTCAAGCATATTGAAGATTTTCCGAGACTTAATGGTGTAATTTCAAACAGTAGGTTGCACAGATTTTTTTTTTATTACCTTATCTAGTCCAAACCCGGCCCTATATACGATTCTTCTAAGCTAAAATACGCGAACTGTAAATCTGTAATACTTCAGTATATTTCTGATATATAGGCCTTGATTCCCGTGTATTGTTAAACAGGGTAAACTGGGTAACTACTGATTACTTTAATATTGATAAGTAAATATAAATGGGAGTTATTCATGAAAAACCTTTTCTATTTCATAATTTAAAATTCCATTAAATGTTATAATAGATTTCACAATCTATTGTTTGATATTTAAAGAAAAATTTCTTTGACGCATAAACACGTACACCTACCAGTCACTTTGTGGAAGGCCACTACACATAAGAAAAGAAACTTATTACATTTTATGAACACTTTTGAACTATGTGATCGGTTTCGCTACTGGACTAGCATCGTCAGGAGAGATCATTATCCTGATGAAAAACTTCTGGAATAGAAACAACTTCATACTTAAAATTTTCGTTAAAAATTTACAAAGTCCCTTTTCTCCTGTGATGTAATTGACGGTATAACGCAGCTGAATGTTGCGATGAAGATTATATGTCTCTACCATAAGTGTAAACGTAAAACTTAACTATTTGCTCTTAGAAATATAATGAAGCATTACTTCTAGTGATTTTACCATGGACCTTCAAAACCACACTGATTCGATTTATGATGAAAATTTTCCCTCAAGAAATGGCCACAGTCACATCTTTTTTAATAAAAAACGAAAATAATTTGTTTACTCATTGCTCTATGACACTAAGCCCGGAGTTTGAGTCATTCCCTAACCTGTTGCGCCGCCCGTTGAAGTCGTCCTTCTCCGAAGTTGAGATATGACCTCCGTGAACAAGGAAGGAATTTAGTACACCTCTCACTGCGCACACAGACTCGAAACTTTCCGTGGAAGTTGTTAACTGCTAGCCGCTGAATAGCTCCATGTTAATTTTTTCCATCGCCGAACCCTCGTAAATCCACGGCGCGTATGAATAAATCATTAATGATAAACAATGCTCCTCGAAGTTGGGGCCGTTTCTATCGAATAAGGTATTCGTTTCCCCGTATAATGCACGCCTCTCAAGCAGAGCGCTCTCGTGGGAGTTGATGGGACCACCTCCCCTTTAACTCTTCCCTTTTACACCATCCTTCCTTCCCACTTTGCCTTTCCATCCATTTCCCATCGGGTCAATACGATTCCTGACTCGTTACCATTCAATCCAACGCTTCGGATAGAAAAAAACACCTATCGCAAGTGGCGAAAAATTCTATCCGAATCCAATCCGAAATTGGGTACTAGTGGAAAAAGTGAAGATGCTACCTTTAATGTGTATTTAAAGGAAGGTAAAACCATCAAAATTAAACAATTAAAGACCGGAAATAAGAAGCAGTACGTAATGGCGTATAGATAGATACATAGATAGAACTTGGCACAATAGTGAAGGATAAGAAGAATGTTGGAAAATATGGAACTTTGGTGCTATTGGATCATTTGGGAAATAGAAAGGAATTTATGTGGTCCTAATGAATGAGGAACTGTGATGGTAGAAGTTCTATAGTACCGAAATACTGAACTCAGGATGCCCTACCAGGAGTTGAAAAGTCTGCAGAAGCCATTCAGTGTCAGTCAGTCAATGAAAAGTAGCCGGAAATGCAACTGAGACACAGCGGTAATGTGAGAATAGCTGGTGAGAATTGCAGAAGACGTAGGGTAGGAGTATGGCATTTTTTCTATCTGGAGGCTTTCTATCTGTATCTACAGACGAATCTTGGAATCAATGGCAGATCTTGAAACCAGATGACACTAGAGTAGCGCATTGCTTATAAATATAAGCAATGCGTTATCCTATATATCCATATTACACACTAAAAATAGAACTCATAAATAGCAGTGTTCCATTCTTATCTAATTTATAATAAAAGTTACATTATTGCTTAAGATATATTTAAAATTTTAACACCATCATATTTTAAGAAGAAAACGAATTTATTGCTATGTAAATCTACCTTAAGTATATACTTACTATGCTTTGGCAGGGGCATCATGGAAAACTACAACAATGTTTTCGAATAAAAACAAGTCCTTTTGTATCTTCCAACAAGTTTCTTAATGTACGACCGGTGTCGGCCGAAGAGAATGGCCATCATTTGCATCTAAAGGTACGAAGGACTTTTGGTTTTACTTTATATATATCTAAATAACGTTCCATTTTAATTTAACTCCATATAATAAGCACTGATAGGAAATAGAATTATTTTTATGCGTCCATCTTTCTCTAGAAGCTTCGAAAAGGTCGCAGTTTCTCTACGACTGATCTACGAAAAATTATAGCTGATGAAGGACACACGGGTCAAAGACAATAAAAGAATGAAAGGCTTTGACAAGCCGAATTTCGGACAAATTACCGAGTAACTCAGTTAATTCTTTCGCCAAAGTCGATGGACATTAATTAACTCTCTTCTCCAATGAATTCATCATAATAATCCGTGAAGGTGTAATCCGAGAAAATTGGAGGCTTTCGGAGAGATTTGCTACCGGCAGAAACTTTTTTTGCATAGAACGAGGATATTATTTTATAAAAATTCATATATTCATATATCAGAATTAAATGTGTAAAGTGTGAAATACGTAATGCTCTTTTTTTACTAATATATTATATTTTACCTTCAACCGTTCAGAATGTTACTGATACTCTTCAGTAGTATGATGATCGATTTTAATAAATGAATTGCAATTAGAATTTAAAGGGATAGCAGTTGTTGAAACGCTCTCACTAAACTGCAGTATCTTGAAATGACAATTTTCTCTAAAAAGAAAAGAAATGCGACATGGTAATGGTAATCGACGATTTATTATAATATTTATCATTGAAAACAATAAGTTTACCCTCAAATACCATTATAGAAAGTCTTCTTTGAAAATATCTAAATTTCTTTTAACTTCTGTACGTTTGTATTTTTCCATGTTTTTGAACTATTAAGCATATATATATTATAGACATTGGTTTTCCTCATTCACAGTTCTATATATTTTTATTATCCAGACTTTAACTCTTACGATGAAAGCAAAGTTATATTACTTAAGATTTGCTTATTAATATGCTTCCTGCACATCTTCAACCAAATGATTAAGGAAACTCAACTCCCCAATTTCTTTTCTTTTTTAGATTTCAAGTCTGAAAGAAGGGACAGGTAAAGAAGATGAGTTTTTACAAACTACGGTATTTGCAAAACTACCATTTTTTCCACTTGTAGAGTCTTCGTCGAGACAAAGAGGCAAAAACGGAAATGTAATCTACATATGAGAATGGTGGAAGGACAGAGAAGAAGGTGTCATATATAACCCGATGATGACTCTACGGTAGTTCAGAAATAAAATTTTTGATTCACATTGTTCGTGTTTTACTTCCTCCTTCATGGAATCCTACGATAATGTCTCTGCCATAGCAAGGATTCCGATAGAACAAATATCTTCGTTGAGTATGTTACCTTGCTCACCTAATACGTCAAACTACTAGAGAATGGAATATAATCGTTATACATACATAATACATTTTGTAATCTAATGATTACCGTGATAATCATGATGATGATCATGATAAGGAGCCAGAAAATAACTTTAAAACAGCCAAAAGAGATCGTTAAAGGTGC
This sequence comes from Pachydiplax longipennis, assembly GCA_036926295.1. Lineage (NCBI taxonomy): Eukaryota > Metazoa > Arthropoda > Insecta > Odonata > Libellulidae > Pachydiplax > Pachydiplax longipennis. The sequence goes on from JAVFKF010000015.1 coordinate 44,164,485, forward strand.
AGAGTTCTGTGTAATCATCTTAAATACACTGATTGAGTTCATCTTACGTATCTAGATATAAATAGAAAGTATGATCAAAGAGGTGATTGAGGGGAAGATACAGGGTTGGAGGAAAAGGTGGCGGCTAGGAAAAGTTTTCAGCTAATAGATAAGCTCGGAAAGAAGGAGCTGTTACAATCTTAAAAGGAAAGACTAAAGTCGGAGAGGATAGAAAACTCCTTATAAGTAATCACAAACCTACAGAAGATGCCGAACTCAGATTGTGATTTCATAAATAAATAGAGGTAGAGAAATCTTGAGTTAGCGAAAGAATCTTCTATGGCTTTTCAAGGAGAGTTAATATAAAAGAAATACATCGCTTTAAGTATATATGTTCAATCTAGGCAGCTTAAAGAAACGAAAGGGAATAACAATAAAAACGTGCGCGACGCAACTGAAAAACTAATTCTTATGTATGATAACGAACGATGCTAATAACTAGGATTAGAAATTATTAATACATATACGGTTGAGAATTGGATTTTATAACGATTAAAATATGTTGTAAATTAGAGAGTACATTTATGTCTAGTGGGCTTTAGTGTACTAAATAACTTACAGAATTCAAAATTTATAAAAAGACGTGATTTAGACACTGTAGAATTAACGTATTTTCGAGTCATATGGAAATAGGGAATCATAGGGAAAATGCATCAACTAATTATGCTTGTATACGATCTTTAAACAAAAAGGAAGAAAGAAAGAGTTTATATTATCGTACTTCGAACATTGTTTGTAAGTGCTCCATAACATCAGCATTTCATCGTGTATAGAGCTGCTAAAAGTGCTATTTAATCGATAACGTTCGCAATGATTAGCTACAATTAATAGCCGAGAACAAGTAACGGCATAGTTTGGATGATAGCTCGAGCTACAGAACTAAATCAATAGAGAGTTGTGAGATATAATCTTCAATCGATATAATCATAGTGATCGAGATATGTTGAATTACAGGACTGGAAACAGAATGGTGGAATTTCGTGGATTTGAATTCATCATCAAAGGGGAGAATACGGTCTCCAGATAAGTTTCAAATGATGTCATTTTAGAATTTTTTCGTGAAAATTAAAATTTTTCATAAAAATGCCATTCAAAATGAGGGATCAGTGTATAAGTGAAAATAGAAACTGTAAGTGTTTTAGAGGCTGTCTCTCTTTTATCTGATCAATATGATTTCTGAAAATGGTAAATGCTGTTCGTTTAAATCATAGCTGCAATTAATAGCTAATATTATTTGCACAAATTCAACTTAAGCTAATTTGCATATGATTGAATACGAAGTAAATAGGGGCTACCGGAAAGCCAACGGGCAACGCCAGTATTTTGGTGAAAGTGGTTCATTACCCGGTGGAGGCATGCTCATACGTAATACTATTTAAGCACTCTTTTATCAGCTGCTACTGAACGTTAATTTACATAACTAAGCATCTGAAGTTAAGTTTCACATTTTATATCAGTTTTCATTGGAGAGTTAAAAAAATAGTATTTTTGAGTCTGAAACACATAATAATCCTAATCAAGTAAATTTAGTCAAATATTCCTAATTTTTGATTGACTGAAAGTAAAACATTATTTCTAGTAAGAAGCCAATTAGAAAACATTCATTTCAGTTGCGAGATTTTTTCATCTGATTTTGTTTTTCATTTTGGTTTCTGTTAAGGGTCCTAAAGTTGTATAAAATATCTTTGAACAGAATGTTAACACTTCATAGAAATTTTCCAATATTTTTCATGATCATCATCATCCGTCTATGATCATCAGTCAGCTGGGACATAAGGTCACAGATTTTAGGTTTAAATGATTTTTTTCGGAGTGGCAAATTCGCGAGCTAACCCGTGAGTATATTTAATTATGACATGTTTATATAGGTAAGAAGAACGAGAATTTGGATGATGGCAAAACTTTAGATGAACCAGGAGGAATATATATGTAAAAATCATGATTAAAATACTTCTTAAGTAATGAAATAGTAAATTGTATTTTTTTTAACAAAAAGCATTATATAATTCAAGCAAATAATCACTATGAACTCATATTACTTAGGTGATACTGAATAAAAATATTAATTGATAATCGTTACTATTTGATATAAGAATTTCTTGATTAGAGCTAAATCTACACGACTACATTGATAGAAAACGAGAAAGATTTAGAGAGTTCAAATCTTAGAGCAACATCTCTCTACTTAATCAATCACAAAATTATATTTTATAAACATTAATATTCAGTAGAAAGCGGTTTTTCGTACTAGGAAACTTACTTTGGATTTCTTGTGTATTTCATGTCGTAATTATATATTTCCGTCTTTTTGAGAACAAGAAAATAATGCTTAAAATATGATATATTTTGTAGCAGAGCAGTTTTAAAATAACATGGAGTTTAATTAATTCTACTATTACATATTATAGGTTAAATCCACCGCTAGTTTCGGTCAGTAATTGCAATCATAAGGCTAGCCAAAACTAATCGCCATTACATACATTATGGAATAATAAACATTATCGAATTCCTTTTTATTTTAAAATCATTTTACTCAACATTTTCATCGTCCTATTAAAACTATACAAATTAATGGTCACCTCCATGAATGTTGAAAATAAGATATTAATGAAAACTGTTGTATTTATTTGCAATTAAATATGTTACTTTGGACGTGATCTGGTCATAATTAGCTTTCTTTCTGTACAGTATGTGTATTTCGTTCATCAATAAGTTCATATTACTATAACCACTATATACGATTGGTTTTAGATTTGAATTTCTGTGAGGAATGTCAGAAAACCAATAATCTATGTGTTGGGCAAGGCATATTCATTTGCCTTATGCGTTATACAACTATAGAATAATCCATTATTCTTTTTTGTTTTACCAAAGCTGATACATGTCACTTGAAAATCACTCTTCAACGGTTGTCGGAAGAGTTTGTAGTCAATTTGATCTCAGAGTAGAGTTGATATTTTTTAATTTAAGGAGAATTAAATGATACTAGAATCAAGGCAACCCCTGCGCATTTATGTAGCACATGCTAAAAGAAAATTTCATTAGCGCCGGGATGTTAAAGCGAGAAAAGGGCATTTTCACGGCGGGGCGAAGAAACGCTATAATAAATATATAAGGTACGACTGCAAACCCTTACGTTCTTTTTCCATTTATTCACGACTGTTTACTAACCATCTTGTGAATAATTAGACTCAAATCTCTGTTTATATAAGGCAAAGGCACTGAATTTGACAAGTTTTATTTAAATTTTAAATTTTTATTTTGAATCTAAATCTAGATCACATGGAAAATTGGGCTGCAGAACACTTGGGCGAAATGTAGAGCAATATAAAAATTTCATACTCGGTAGTGATAGAGAGCACTATTTGATTTAAAGCTGAAAATGATTTTTTTCATACGATCAGAAATTCTGTTTTATAAAAATATCCCTTTTTTCAAAAGAGCGGTATCCGATCTATGTTTTACTGTATGCTTTCTAACGGCACACTCATCGAAGGTAAGAAGTAATAAAGCAATTTTCTAAAAATTATATGTAAAAAGAATATGCTATATTAAATATACAACTAGAAAAACAACTTAAATCTTCTTACCGGCAAAAATAAACTGCATTAAAATTTTATTGCGATTAAATTATGTTTCTTGACTTCGCTCCCATAGAACGAAATCAAAACCTTGGGAAGAAGTATATATCCTCGGGTTAATTGAGCCAATTTACTAGCTCACACCGTAATAACTGCTTATTTTCTTATAAAATTAATATAAAAAAACTATATTATACTAATAACTATATATTAATATAAAAAATTTAATAAAATATTAATAAAATCAAAAATACGTTGTCGTTTCCACAGCTTATAATTAATTTTATTAATTTCGACATTTATTTTAATGGTCGACTCCGACGAGTCATCGCCATTGGTATATGGAGAAAAACCTGACTCTTTAGCGTTGAAAAAGTCGCCATTCAAAATTTTTTCAAGATCAACAATTATTTTTAACTTAATTCTCTATGGCCTTCTACAAATTACGACTTAAATACACCGATTACATAAATATCTTACCGTCAATTCCTTTCTGCAAAACTCATCCGTGACCCTCTATTTTATGCTTAACAGCGCATTCATCTCATTAATCGGTAACAGAATAATAGTCCGGAGTAGATCATATTTACCTTACGATGTATGTGTGATATTAGGCAAATATTCTATTGATGTATGGAAAATGCATATACTTACAACTAAGTGATGTGTATTCCTCTGTGAGTGGCTTATCAAACCAGAAAGTAAATTATTAAAACGTTAATAAACCATGTTAAATGTAGCTAAACTCATTATTTGGTTTGGAGGGTAGCAGTTATGCAAACTCGTGAATTAATTCACTAGAAACTCAATGCTTATCATTGTAGTTTGAATAGGACCAATGCTACGGAAAGGAAGTGTTATCGAGTGAATGTGGATAACGGTTCAATGCATTAAGGAATAAAACCTAATTATAACCAACTTCAGCAGGAATACTCGGTAGCGATGCGCTTACTGATGCGTTTAATATTTTTTTAACATGAATTTTATTTGCTTTGGAACAGGCGGTAACTCTATTTTAGAAAACTTGATTTATATCATTAGAAGCAAAGGATCATCACAGTCAGAGTTGTATTCATCGATGTTCATTTGTTACCTAAAGTTCCTTCTTCAAAGCCATTACCCATACTCCATTTATGAGTTGGATGGAAGAGACTTGAAAGTTTCAATCTCTTTCAAATGAAGACATTTATTTATTTTTACTCTATAATTCCTGCCAAAATGATATTGAAGATGTGCTCCAGCTTTATTCCCCGATTTTAATTATCCAACTACTCTATCAAATCCCCTTTCCAGCCAGGTCTAAAGCCAGCTCCATCAATAATTTCTATAATGGCAACTATTACCTCATTTAATTCAAAGTTTTTTTCCCCTCTTGCTTTTATATCCATTTATACTCCGAACAATCATCTCGTTAGCTTCTTATTTCTTGGTATAATTTGTCTTAAAGTCCACGTTACAAATCTGTATGATAATACTAACTATAACAATGTTTAAAACATTCCATCTTTATATTTTGATCAAGTCACCTATTCGAATGTTTTATCCTAAGATAGAACGCCAAGCGATGGAAAATGTCACATCTTATGACAAATTACTCTCTTAGAACTACAATAAATTTGATCAGTTTTAAGACTTTTCTTCATTTGTAAAAGATACGTAAAATTTTCATAAATATCTATTATATCAACTGATCGTCGCTCTAAATTATTAATATATCCTAATTCAAGTTCAATAGTACCCTAATTATTCATGAGCTTCATTTTATGTCCATCTCTCATACCAAAGAAAATTGATCTTTTGGTCTATCAAACTAAATTTCTTCTCTGTATTCCGTAAACTAGTACATGCATGGTAAACAATCTAAATTAACAACATCAGAAAAGATTAGTGGAAAAATGAAATCGTTATCTGCATGGCTCAATTTAAAACACATTCAGCGATTATGAAATGAAAATTTGGGTCCACACTGACCGCTGAAAATTCAGCCAAACCTTTGTTAGTTTGATTGACAGTAAACAATTTACTTTCATCATTTCATTTAGGCCATTGTTCTCCCTCGCTTGCCTCTGCTGTCGCATTGTTTCGTGTTTTTTACTGAACTTAATTCAAGCTTCTCATGGGCGAGGCAATCTTTTCCTCGTAAAGAGAATAAATATTTTATTCCTGTGTGAATGGCAAGATATGGACAGAAATTTAGAAGTAGAAACATTAAACGGTATACGACGCTTAAAATGAAATTCTGCCGAAACATTAAATCTTGCTTTTTTGTGGTGGATACCTGTGGAAACTACAAAGTTGTGTGCTTTCTCCGCTTTTATGACGTTCTACGATGTCACGCCTCATCATGCTCATTTTATTAAATCTAGCCTCGGAAAATAGAATCGAAGAAAATCAATCTAAGAGACCGTAAAAACCGAAAAGAAACTGAGGATAAGCGCAGGCCTTACATCACATTCTGATGAAAAATCATATTGATATAATTTAAAAAGCACTATAAACTGAAAAACTTCACGCGTAAAAACAACAAAGAATCTGATGGCGTTACGAAAGCAGCAAAAAAGATCAGAGAGAGAAATTCAGAATAAAGGATGTAGCAGAAAACGAAAAGAGAATCATACGTAAAAGCAACATCGTTGTCATGAGAGATACACGGTGTAAATGTGTTACGATAGCGTCTCGATTAGTTTTTCTAACTATTTTACCAAAGGGCTTGTTTTAAACTTCAAATATCACCTTCATACGTCCCTTAACCACCAAAAGTTTCTGCCTCGTAAATAATTATGAAGCTACTAATTTAAGAGAGGAAGGAATAAACTTTCATTGGGATAGGAAATAATTTTTCTATGTCCGGGCTGCTAGAAGCTTCCTTTAAAAATTATAAACGATAATCCGATAATTTTTATGAAGATTATGTCGATTCCAATTTCTTCAAAGAGTTTCATGCAACATATAAAGGAAAACTAAACGTCTTTTACATCAATGCAACAAAAGAAATCTTTCAACATTTAGCGGGACATCATCTAAGCAAGGCGCCATTACTACTCCATCGAGCGTGACCATAGCAGAGTGGTGATTGGCTGGAAATTTTGATGCCAAGCAAATCAGGAGAAAGAGCGTGAAAATATGAAAATGCAGGAAAATTCCAGGTTAACAACATAGGCTGTCGTTGTAGCAGCAAAGAGCACCGAATAGCATGATAATACCACCAAAGCAAGGTGCTAATAATAGTATTCCTCGAAAAATACACTTTGAAATTTGTCATCCGCCGAGATTTACCACTAGTTGCTGAAATACCTGTTTTATAGCTAATTTAAACGTAGGATCGCGCGGTATTACTATCATCAAAGTATTAGTCCCTTTATTGACGGGGCAACCAAATCCCAATACCAGAATCCCCTGGTTTATCCGCTCATTCGTGATGACAAAATCCTGGGATACTTCGTGAGGCCAAAACCCCACAAACTAGGCAGAGGGATTATTTGACTTGAGGAGGGGGACCCAGCCACAAATAATTGAGCGAAAATCGAAAGAAACTTTAGGGCTACTCAATATTTAAAGGGAAGCAAGTTGCTCGGCGAAAGGGAGGTATAAACCTTACTTTGGTGGCATTTCATTCCTCGTTCTGTGATCTACGTTGCTTCTCAGACCGCCGAAACATAAAAGCCGAGATATGGTGCATTTTTCCTCACGCTCACGTGAAAATTGCGGCTCAGCAGTTATCATTCGCACACCCAACTAAAGGCACGTCTGAGACACTACAGGCAGGCAGAGATGAGAGGGGTTCACTCACTTGGTCTCCCTGATTGTCTGGATCCGTTTAGCGGGGGAGGAGAAGTCAGAGCACACGGACAGTGGGGGTGGAGGATGTCACCGGGGCACTTGTTGAAGGCCGTCCAATGCCCCCTCTCGGCGGCCTATCGAATAGCCTCACACTGTCAAACAAGCGCCCACTAAATGGTAAGTTCTCCGGAAGTCCAGTGAAGCGCGCCGTGGAACAGTCTGCAGTAGCCGGGGGTTTAAGCGCGTGGTCTCCGGCAAAGGGGGTTGGTTGACGAAGCGAGGTCTTCGCATGTGCTGCGGCCACCAACAGCACTCTCTCACTCTGTGAGAGCGCCTCGCTCCCTACTACCGCGCCACTCTTGTGTCGACGGCGTGGCTTCTGGAGGAGGGGAAGGGCGGAGGGGGCGCTATGGGGGCGGCGCCCGGCGGTATCTTAGCGGAGCCCCGCGGCAGGTTGTCGAGTGGAGGAAGTGGTGGTTTAGGGAAAGGTAGAGGGAAAGATTGAAGTGGGAAGGGAAGTCGGAAATTGAGCGAGGGGAGGAGGTGGTCGCAAGAAGAATGGAGATTGAACGAGTGTTGGGTGGTGACGGGTTTCCTTGTCTTGTTTATAAATCGGAAATGTAATGAAATTTGTTTTTTTTTTGAAGAAAATTTTGTGCTACGACAACTATTGTTACAGCGAACACATTTGGTGTGTAATCATACATCCTTGGTTCTTAGGAGTTCGAACCTGAGCTGGGATGTATGATAATCATTCCACCGTTGGGGTAGACAACAACAAGAACAATTAACGATATGAGAGTGTGTCGACGACACGAGGGGCCAAAATTCCCCCAAGAGGTTACAATGGTTATATATGGACACGAAATGAAAAGTTTGAACATTGAGGGAGAAAAGGTGGGTGGCCAAAACAACAACAATGATTAGAAAAAATGTTGATTTTTTTGACGATATATGAATCATAGTAAAGATGACATGAAGAGGAACACGGTGGTGAATGATGATAAAGGACAGTATAAGCGTAATTTCTTTTGCTGCGAGAAAATGAAACATTGGTTAATACGCTCATTTTCCTCTGGTAGGGCCTTAATCGGAAATTCCTCTCAGAGAATGAGTGTTCTAATCTAGCCACATTTAAAACACGAATTCAGCGAAATGTTTCGGTTATAGGCTGAAACATTGATAAGGATAGCTAGTCTAAACAAGAACATGAAGTGGAATTCATTTACAAAAGTTAGAAGTTTTAAGAAAAACATAAGGAGAGCGAGGTATAAGAGCAGGATTGTAGGAGGTAATAACGTAGGAGGTAGGGCGTAACAGGCATAAAGAGAGGAAACATTTTTGTATCATGCCTGGAGAAAATATGCAAAAGATGAATTTTCTCTTGGAACATTTTCACCGTCGATAAAATTACCATTTATGTCATGAACTACGTCTTCAAATTTTGATCTAATGATGTGAAATATATAAATATTCGTTATAAATTCCATTATAAATTTCATTATATTTCTTTTTCATGTTAATGGAGACCACAAAAATTGAGGCCGAATCAAAAATTTCTAATATAGATATTCATTTGAAAATATTGATTATTACATCACAGTGACGATTATTCATGCACAGCATCATCATTAATGAAAATTTCATTTAAAAATTTCAAACTCCGTTTTTTTTCATTATCACTTTTCCTCCCTTTGTAAGTGTGATCAGATTCGAAAAATATTGGGGAGGGAGAGGGAGAAAATAAATCGGGTTGAATTATAGCGGGGAGGGGTCTCTTTTAGGAAAAGAAGGGTTGGAGCGAGGGGATGAAGGGGGCGAAGGAGGGGGTGGTGGCGTTGAAGGGCGGTTGGACGGCGATGGGTGAGGCGGGAGGGATTGCTCTCTTCGCCTTTTGGAAGGTGGGGGTGACGGGGGTGAGGGATTCCGTGCGGGTGGGGAGGCGGAAAGGGGGAAAAGAGAAGGTGAATCGGAGGATACATTGGAATGAGAAGGTATCACTATAGGGGACTGGGAGGAGGAGGAGAATCCTGGAGAGAAAGGGGAATCAGGGTGCATGGGTGATACTGGGGAGTTATTCGGGGGGGATTCAGGTGCGGGGGTTGAGGGAAGGGGAGAAATGGGGGCGGGTGCAGGGGTGAGGACGGAGTATGGGTAGGGGGAGTGTGGAGAGTGGGTGTGGTTGGGGTCCAGGTTGGAAGAGGAAGGGTCGGTGGAAGGGTTGTGTGCCATTGAGGACCTACTGGAGGGCCCGGAATGATGATGTGAGCAACAGGGCCTCTGGTCGGATGTTGATGGCGCAAGGAGGGAGAGGAGCAGAGGTGGAGGAGAGGGTATTAGTGAAGGAGGTGGGATTGTGGTAACAGGAGGGGAAAAGGGGATGAAGTAGTAATCGTTGTAGGAAGGCCCTGACCTTACGGTGGATCCCGATGACTCGAGGGTCGTCGAAGACAATGAATCTGAATTCGGAGATGCAGGGGAGTCCACCGGCGGAGGAGAGGGTGAGGATACGGGAGAGTAGTTTGCCAAGGGGAAAGAAACGGTTGTTCCTCTCGTGCGGGCGGCAGAATCTTGGGAGGGAATCGAGGAGGCAGGAGTGTCCTCATCCTTGGTATCCGACTCATTATTGTTGGTATGAAAATAAACTATTTGATTCGGATAAGCCGGAGATGGGGACGCCCGAATGCCGGGTACTAGTACATCATTAATATTCATAAATGACGTACTAGGGACCAAATAGCGCGAAGGAAACGGCATTGTAGTAGTGATGTCAACAGGCTCTTCAGCTTGGGAAACAGCTGAAGGGTAGGTGTGATTGCTCACGGGTTGTAGCAGAGAGGGGGAAGAGGAAATCCCGTTGGAATCCACATGAAGGTCCAAAGGGGTGGGGCTACGTCTACGCAGGTCCAAGGGAAGTGAGGCGTGATGGACGGTGGAATTGGCAGGTGGGTGCGATTGGCAGGGGTCAACATCTGTCTGAGACGGGACAGAGGGTTCGTAAGAGGGCTCGGATATGGAGGGGACGGAGACGTGGGACGGGTTGGAGCACCGAGGACGAGGTACGAGTGACGAGGATGAACAGGCATTATTGTCTTGATTGTCTGCAGCTTGAGATGAAGTGGAAGGCAATGAATCAAAGGGAAGGGCTGAAGACAAGAGGTCAGGATGGCTAAAAGTTTCCGTCAGCGGTAGAAAAGAAGGTAGGGGTATAAGCTCGAGAAGACGAGAACATTCTGGTGAGGAATCGTCATCCTCATCATTTGCAGCACCATTTTCGATATTGGCCCCGCTGATCGATGGACCAGTAAAGGTAGTTATGGAATCCGATAAGCTGAAATAACACAGTAATGAGGAGGCAAGCAGTAGGCATATAGAATAAGAGTCATCACTTTCACTGCATGCCTCCAAAGTGGTATCGCCCGTGGTTGAGATGCATAACATGTACGGTGCATCATCGGAAGGGTTGCTGTTGTCACCTCTATCATAAGTTAAAACAACAGACAGGGAAGCGTTTGAGCCATTGAAGGCAGATGTGGTATCCAGTGGCAAGGTCACACGCAATTCCTCCATTGAGTTATCTGAGAGCAGGGCCAGATTTGTAGATTGCGAGGGCAAGGAGTCACTTAGTGTTTGTATGGAAGGGGAGGATGATGTCCGTGTTGTCAAGGACGAGGTCAAGGCGGCGTAAGTTGAGGTAGTATCCGTTGAATCAAGTCTTTGTTCTTCGGGGTAGTATCGAGAAGTTGAGGGAATTGCATCGAACGGAGGGTCGAGATGGAATACTGGAGGGGTTGACGGTGACATGATGGAGATGTTGGAATCAGAGGGCAACGTATATATCGGAGGACTTGCTGTTATTGAGGTTTGAATTTGAGAGACGGGGAAATGGGAGCTGTAGACGTTAGATGAACCGTTCGCATAATGATAATGAGCCTCCGAAACGGATGATGGATTGAGGGAACTAACTTTATTGGCAGAGGAAACAGATTCCGAGAGTGAAACGTCAGATGCAGCGGTGGGAGGATCATCGGCAGACACCGAGGCAGGAGTTGGAGAAGCATTGGGGCAGGTCATGGAGGAAACAACGCGATGAGCAGGTGCGCTGTGGATGCAGGAGCTGTTGGTGGCGCGTAAGATAGCAGAAGACGCCTCCGCGGCAGCATCTGTATGGGTTGATGGAGGGGTGGTGGCAGGGGGGGCGGTTCGGGGAGGAGCGAAAACGGGCGGGACGTTTCCCTGGCCCTCCGAAGGGGAAGAGGAAGCGGGAGGGGTAGGACTGGAACTGGCCCTCATTTTTGGGTTAAGGCGAGGGAAAATTAAGGTTCGGACATTCCATGGCGATACCTGTCCCTCCGTCCTCCGTTATTTCTCAGCACCAGCATCCTCACGCGTAAATCATCTACTCGTGAGCAATCGCCGCCGTCATATCGTCTGGCAGCCTCATCTGTGATCCACTTCTCAGCCGCGGATCTCTTCCCGAACTTTCTCTCCCTCTCTCCTTACCTCTCCTTTGTCACTCCTTCCTCTTCAGAGCGTCTCCTTTGTCACTGGCACCGTCTTCTTTTCACTCTTTTCCCCGAGGTACTCCTTTCAGTCCGGATTATCTCAGATTTACTCCTCTTACATTTTATTCAATCCGGAGGCGAATCCCCGCCCCCCCAGATTGCTTCCACGCGCCTGCCTATCTCGCTCCGCACTGGATCCCACGCGAAAATTAATATTCGACTATTTATAAAGATATCCCCATTGTTTGCTATGAGCAGCTTGCGTTCGGCAAACAAGTCCGACAAAGCTGTAGCACTGGAGCCACGCGACTCTGAATGGGCGAGAGGAAGCAAGGGAGGTGTTTGGGGAGGTAAAATGCTAGGGATGGGGGCGCAAGAAGAGCGTACGGGGGAGGCGAAGCGAACGGAGCGGAGTCTGTGGGTGGGGCGGATGGACAGAGAGTGGGTGACACGGTTCCCCTCCTCCCGGTTAGGGCCTCCCGACTCCCCTCCGCGCCCGTGGAAGCGGCGGTCGTCTTGGCAACATCCCCTCCAAACTAAAGCGATTGGTTAGGCATGGGATCCGGGAATGCGTGCGGCGCCTCGCTTACATCCCGAACCTACTGAGTGCGGGTCCTCCCCCTGATTTGTACCCCCGCTCGCATTTTACCATCCCCTAGGTCGGCCCCTCGATATGCCTATTACCTCCCCTCTACTGCACAGTCCTCCCGGATACAAACGTCCCCTCGACCTTCCGCCTTCTCTAATTTCCTCCCCTCCGTTTTTATTCCTCCCTCCACACTCCCATGCAATCGATTCATAATACTCTACAGGTGACAGTTCAAGATGATCTGTAGAATTCATCTCCTAATCCCCTGCGCTTTGCCTTTTTGCCGAGGCACTGTTGGGCATCTGATTGCGTTCCGCCCCCCAAACATCTGCTAATAAAGTGATTCGGAATCCGTCGAATATGGGGTAGGTAATGGAATCATCCGGCCTTATCGAATCAATAACTATCAGTTGTTGTCAGAAGAAAAGGCGGGAACTCGGAACAGCCGTTCCTACTGGCTGGCCGCGGACCAACGCTCTTTCCTTACCTGCGGTTGGCTATCGATTCATGATTTCAGCAACTAGAATCACTTTCTGAACGCTGTATCAAAACCGTTCTCATGATAAATCACTCCATTTTGCTATATCAGGTCCCTCTATGTGTGTTCCCTCTCAACTGGAAATTAGGTCACGAAATGGAAGGCTTTGATTGTGAAGCCACCAACACTGGCATTTGATTATGTTGGTTGGTTGCATTATCCTTGTGGAATGGACATCAAAAATCTGTCAGTCTCACATTTTTTAAATATAATCTGCTGTACACGTTATAGATTTTAGAATTCGGCCTCATCTTCATGTCATCAACAAGCTAATTTTGCCTATTTTAAATGTCATGAGCTGTCTTCACTTCGCGAACGCCGAAATAGTTGTAAATGCTGCTTAATAGTACAGGAAATACTTCAAAGAGGATTATTATACGTTACAATATATAATACTAACCGACCATAAAACTATGGAGGATGCTATAGCTAAATTAACGTAACAGATGACTAATGTCAACTAAAATAGAAGTGGAATGCTAAAAATATTTTCCAGATTCCTTGATAAATTCCTCTTCTTCACTTTAGTGAATACTTAAGCTATCTCTTAAAATATATAAGGAATATACTAATAGTGCGTAAGCTTGCAACTTTCTTATTAGTATGGATTCTGATCAATAGGTAACCTTCCAATAACGATAATCAAGTATAGCTTGAGAAAATTCCAATGCATGGTCGAATTGGACTGGTGAGAATCTTTGAGCTTTGTTTTTGTTGATTTAATTAGCATTATTTCTCGCTTTGGTGTTGAAATTTTATCGAATTATTTATGTTCATTCCGTTTATATAAAAATTATAACAACTTATTGCAAATAAAATCGGTATTATTTATTGCTATCAATTAAATTGAATTTATGCATACCAAAAACTCATATTTTTAGTAAACACATTGCCATGCATTTACTCAAGATAACAATAAACAACATAATGAAAATCCTTAAAAAATAAAATTATATTAACTGTTGAGAATCATTAACTGGAAAAATGTAATTTTTTTCAAATTAGATAAAAGAAATTTCACCAAGCTATTTTCTCTACAAAACACAATGATTAGTGTTCATGCAACCCTCAATGTTTGCCTGTAATTATATACATATCTTGAACTTAAAAGAAAATAGCGGTAAAATAAAATAGTATGAAGGAAAAGAATATAAGCCAGTGCCCAAATTTAGAGCTTGATTAGCTGACATTACGAAATGACAATAATTTCCTATCGATAAGATTATGTGTCCAAGAGATTTATTTATCTGACGTACGAAGAAGTAAATATGAAGATTCATCATTTGATTTCTAACTCATAAGAAATATTATTAGAACTTTGATAAGTACCCTTACTTTACTCTTATCTCATGCGTGATATATCATTACTGTAAGCTTGAAAGGAACCTACATGACCTTTGTCACTGTCACTTTGTCACTATCTAAAAATATCTTCATTTAACCCTACTTTTCCCATAGATGGAGAGAATGTTGTGCTGCTACAATTAGTTTGGTTATTTGTGCCGATGTACTTAATTTGAATTTAAGAATAGCAATTCATAATATAATGATGGAGTTGAAGGTGTAAGTTACTTACAAAACTTTGAAATTATGAACATAGGCTTCTCAGAAGTAAGAACAGATCAGCTGGAAGTGCATCATAACCAGAGTAAATTGGTTTATGTACACACTGTCTCAGTTTCATAAAAAATCAAAGATTTTTGCCGAAAATCCTACTTGAAATACACAAACGCAGAAACGCATGAAATTCATTGTCATAATTAAAATTCCTTAGAAACATAAAGTTGGTCTCATTATTATTTGTTCATTAAGTTAGTATTAAGTCGAAAAATGTAAACTTTGTATTTCACTCATTGAAGTCTTCATACTTTCATCATCTATACCCTGTTTACACATCGTTGGAATATTTCCAACTGAGAATCACCGTAGGATATCAGGAATACTGTATTCTACATTATTTTCTTAAATATCATCATTCCATAAAGGAATAATAAGGCTTAAGTAATTAGCTCAAAATGACTACGTTTATCAGAGAACGTTTCAAAAGATACGAGGGGTAGTTTTTAAGGTTTTTCATTTTCTTACATAATATGTATTGTTAAGCAAAGTCTTCGATATGTATTTTCCAACATGAAGTATTCCATTCCGAATCCTACAATCAATATACGAAAAATACCCACCATTTAAACTACAGATTAAGCATTTTCAAATAAGACAATTTGTACATTATCATTTTTTTGTTCGAAATTTTATTCTACTAAATAAATTTAGGCTACATTAAAATGTAGATAATTAAAGTTATGAATTAACGACTGATGGTAGGTCCCCTAATATCTATTTTAATCTTGAGACTTTATATTACGATGATATTATTATTCTATTTCTTACCGTTTTTCATCTGCCATTGGCCATCTGTTGTTTGGTATTTTCATTCTCAAAAATACGCTATGAATATGTGGATGAATGGCTACAACACCATGAAAAATAGCCTATGTTAAATATATTCCACCAACATTTGCAAAACTCTGGCTGCAATATCACTGTAAAAAAACAAAATGAATAAACCTCGATAAAACAGAGGAAGAATGCAGTATAGGGTCTGAAACCATGTATCATAAATCACGATATATGAAAAGAGACAAATCAATACAATATAACTGTTACATCCCGTGGACCATACCATGTGTATAATGGAAGGTGTTTTCAGACAAATGCGATGGCAAAA
This sequence comes from Pachydiplax longipennis, assembly GCA_036926295.1. Classification (NCBI taxonomy): domain Eukaryota; kingdom Metazoa; phylum Arthropoda; class Insecta; order Odonata; family Libellulidae; genus Pachydiplax; species Pachydiplax longipennis. The sequence goes on from JAVFKF010000015.1 coordinate 44,180,242, forward strand.
CTTCATCCAGAAATAAATCTTATGTGTAAGCCAATAAAAATGCTTATTCCAGATGTGACAAAAAATATAAGTATGCAGATGGAATCCAATATGAAGAGAAAATAAAATCTTCTGCCTAGTGTTAGCCCAGATATGGGTATGCAATTTCCCTGAGGCAAATCCCGAGGAAGGTCAAATCGAAAATAACGTATCACGAAAATATGTGCTGAAATAAACTGCGAGCATAGCAATCCTTCATTTTAACTTTTGATTTAAGAAAGAGATGATGAACAATTTTCAGGTGGTAAAAGAGTGAATAATGTAAATGTAAATACCGATAGTCAGAAACCAAAGTCCAACTGAAGGGGAGTGACCACCGAAGAAAGTGAGATATTATCAAATTGATGATTCTTTATAACAAATTAGGACGTGTAAATCATATTTATTATTCGAATAATAACACAAAACTGTGTTTGTTATAAACTGAACTTGTTTTGAATTCCGTTCATGTTGGCTCATTCTTTTCTTCATTTTTCTTCTTTTTTATTTTTTTTCGCATCCCCAAATCCGTGTTGATTTACTCCCATGGCATGACTTTTATTCATAAGCTGTGATTTACAGCGAGACCACCCTACAATCCCTTACTTTCTAATTTCTATTCATACTCAAGAATAATATGATAGACGAAATCTGCAGAAAAAGATTCCATTTTCATCGCTAGTAAAAGGTAAGTTAATAAGCGAAAAACATTTAAAGAATTAATTTAATTGAATCCTTTCGGGCCGTATTCTTAGATTTATAACTAATTAATCATTGGCAGCACTTAACACAGCATCCTTGCTTACATAGGGGCCTCCTTAGAGTGAGCCAAACCCCGATTTTTGATATCCGGATTCGTTGAAATGCTTAATCACCAGGAGGCAATTTAATAATTTTGGGGATAATTTAGTGCGAGAGGGAGCGCTAGAAATGTGGCGGGAAGAGGCAGCGACGTATAGGCGATACAAGTTTCCGCAAAAACAGGGAAATGCCAATATCGGTTTATGAGAATGGAATGAGTTACCTGAAGATATTCTTAACCTCTTTCCAATTACGAAGCATTTCGATAAGGGATCGAGGGACGCTTCTGACAAAATATTTATTTCGCCCTAATATAGTTGATTTTAATATTATCTTAAGTTAAATATAAAATATATGTGGGTTATGATATTCAAACTCCTAAAGTTTTATCGGTATGGTATGATTAGTAGTAGTAGAACAACTTCGGGTATTATGGAACAGTCGTAAAAATAAATACTAAGGATTTTCTTCAGCAAATTGCTTTCTTCAAGAGATATTATCATAAACCACTTCATAACCGTGTCCGAGTGAGCATCAGAAGGTGTCTTTCATCTTCTGTCATCAGAGTGTGTTCTGTAAATAAAGATTTGTTTTGGAAAATCTCAGGAGGTATGTTTTCAATATCGTTTCTTAATCATTTAAAGTGCTTTTCTTACATTGAAAATTAGCATAACATACACCCAAATACTAAGAATTTATCCAAATAAGCTAGATATTTAGTTCAATACTCATCCCAATAAACTAAGGGTTATTTTTTCCAATATTGCGGGTTGGGTGATATGGAATACTAATATTTATTTCCAAATATCCTAAGAAATCATGGTCTATTTTAGACAAACCTACTATACTGCTACTTGTGCATCTAAAAGTGTTGACGGCAGTTTGTTTCGACCCTCAGGGATTTCGCCGAATGTGTTCTGCCATGGAAAAATTTCCAACAGCAGAGGAGGGGTCTGAAATGATTTGTTTGCTCCCTGTGGGCTCACTTTGATTGCATTGGCGCAGACACAGATCAGATTCATTTGTGATTTGTGCAAAAGAAATAACCATATTGACTGGATACCAAGATACATGCAATATTTTCATCATTAAATCGGTAATTTTCCAAAATTTGCTTGTTTATCCAATTTCAACCCCCTATTCCATATTAGCCAGAGCAGGGGGAGTTTTAAAACCCCTGATGTATGCCATACAGCGGTTTTCGTGGTATTTGTGTAAATATAAATGCACCCGACTGTCTCATCATACTCTTGAAATGATTTTTTTTCCTTTTCATTTTTTTTTGCATTTGTTGGAATTTCGTAAATAATTTTTGATGATGAACAACTAATCACAGACAGTTGCAGCGTTCCTCTGCGTGTAGGTGATTCAGAGAATGTTGGATTAAGTTGAACAATGATCGAAAAACATTTATTCGTATTTATACAACAGTGGATATCATTTTTAATGTTGGCTTTAACTTTCAATAATGAGTATGTTAACTGCTATTTTTTATTTCTATTATTGTGAGCAGTATTATCGAGCATATTAGTTGTATAACGCCAAATTTCCTCCTGGTTTCTCATCTATCCACAGTATAAATGTATAATAAAGCATCATTAGGCAGTTATGGGTCTTATTCTCTTCGTTTTCCCACTCAAATACATATGAAAATCTACGTATTTCTATCTAATAGGAAATAATGCCCAAATAGTGCGTGTTAAAACGCAGAATGTTATGAGCTTGACGCTTCTCAACTCTATTTTAAATTTCAGTCGACGCTCTGCAATTAGGCTGCCGCTCTTATTCTCTAAAAAATATATTAAATCTGTCTGTAATAGGATGAAGTCAATTTTATTATACAGTGACCTCTTACGGGTAAAGACAGAATTGGTTTTTCGTATGTTTACTTGATTGAAATTAAATTTAGGATTTATTATCGCTTGAATTAAATGCATTTTTGTCTTACCACTGTTCATACGAAAACTAGTAGAAGGAAATCTAGTTGAAAATCAGTCAAATGATAGCTAGAACAATAAAGAGATGATAAATAATCATTACGTAGATTATAGTACTGAGAATTGCTAATATTTGGATTTTATAGAGAGCTTAGGGAGCAATTCTACAACACTTTTCATAGCAGACAGAGACATTTTACAAACATTCTTGTACTCGTTACTTTCTTTAGTTTGGGGCTCCCAGTAAGCCAAGTGGGTAGCGCGTATGATAAAAGAGGTCCCGGGCTCGATTCCCGGATGTGCAAAATTACCTCAGCTGTTGAGGTACTTTTAACAGTACAATTACTTTCGACAACACAATAACTTTCAACTGTAACACATCCTTTAGATTAACTAATTTAATTAATTAGTACAAGAGTACCTTCGAGGCAGTGGTAGATCAAGAATTTACCTTAGGTATTTTCCTAAAAAGGCAACATACGAGGGTGGTCTGAAAAGTTTCCGACCCCAGATTTTTCAGAAATCTTCAGAAAATTTTCAGAAAACATGTCGAGAAATGGCGAAATTTCCGAAACTTTTCAGACCACCCATGTAGTTAGGTTATAATATTTGGCTTAATTTATTCAGATGAATTAAATTATAAACTAGTTCTAAAACATCACTTTTGTTTACTCGTTTTCTCAACCATTATTTAATTACATTATCAAAGTAATATTTGGCGGTGACGGATAAATCTATGCATGAAATTTACCCTGAAGTTGTATTCAAAACCCTCTACCATCACACCTTTCTCTTCCTCTCTAGACAGTGTTCTAGAATCCAGGTTTCCTTCAACTCGTCACCTTTGACATAATTAATTCGATCCCTTGAGCAGCTTTTCCACTTACGGTTTCAACCTCAGGATCCTCCACCATGTATAGTTAGATCTTTCACGGGTCAGTTTCTCGAATACATTTCGGAGCGTTGACCAAAAAAGGAAACTGCGCAAGGATTTTACTGCATCGTCTTAAAAAAAATCAAGACATCCTTAAAAATATTTTGAATCTCGAGTGACAAAAACGCCTTCCTAAGGAGCAGATTGGAGGCGCGAAAAACAGTGGAAGAAATGGTGCGCCACTTTGAGATCCCTCTCTCCATGGAACTTGACCTGGTTACTTCCGCACTTTGAAGTACTAGCTTCTCTCGAAATTGACACGTCGTTATGATGTAGTTAGCCCCAAGGAATCAGGTCTTTTCAATGAACTGAGACGGAAATAAATCCCAAACTCAGATTCCCTGCTGAGACCCAGAAATTCGCACAGAAAACACATTTGGTCATTTCAAATGGCATTACGGTAATTTGCATGTGTAGGCTATAGAAGAAAATAAAGAATCATCTTTGAAGAAAGCGGTAAATTAGTGTACTTCAAGCTTTCATTTTGACCCAGACAATGCAGGTTACCTCCTCAACATCTAACGATACACTCGCTAAAAGGGCTTCAATGCTTTTGGATACGAAGTTCTGATTTTAAACATAATTATACTCTATCTTAATGTTTTTTAATCCATCGGTTAGAAATATAATCTCACCAAAACGCTAGGACACATTATTCACATATCAGGATTCTTTTTAAGCATGGCGTAATGATTAATTACTTATCATAGAATTGAACTAAATTCCCATTTTTCAAATACTGCATAGTTCCCATTACTCCAAATGAAACATTGATGTGTGGAAGGCTCTTTACAGACGCTAAATTAAGACGATTCGATTCCATTTAAGTATGCATTTTAATGTAATGATAACCACCGATGTTTATCAGCCTCTCGAAGGAAGGGATTGTTAAAGAAAGGAGCTCCAATATAAAAACATGCAAAGACTTTCCCTGAAATTTCATGTGCATAATAATGAGCATTTCTACACCTTTCATTTATAAAAAATAAAGATTAAAGGAAACCATTTACTGCAACAAACGTTCCTTCCTCCTTTCCATAGCATCCTTCGCCATGTCAAAATTGAATTCGAAATGCAGCGTCTACTTATGAAAATAAGCTGTGGTAACAAATTCGCTGATACTGGAATTTTAATCGGGATTATGTAATTTGTTTACCTTACATTTTGAGTTTGAGGAATTTTTTTTCAAAATTTATCACGTCACGCTCATTCCTTTAAATATAATAATATTTGTGTAAGAGTTCTTTCATTACTCTACCGCATAAACGATATAGCTCTTTAATAAGATAAGTTCTCTAAACTTACATTGCTTAAATTGCTTAAGCGTTTAAACATTTTAATGTTAAAAATTATACAAGGTAACCCAAATAACAAAAATGATATCCATATGCTAGGTAATTTATGGTTAATTAATATATCTCCAAACAACATTTATGTGAATGATTCTTAGAAGATAAATCTCCCATCCCTCAGTTGAATTTTAACTCCTAGAAATTCAAACCTAGAAATAAAAAATGCCTTGAAGCAATCAAACAGACAAAACAGGTAAGCCATCTTAAGAATAATTAACTTGGTAGATGAAAAATCCGAATTTTCTTCCTTAAATTATTTCAGGGTTTTATTTTTTAAGGACCCTTTGCTAGATATGTGTGATGCATCTTGGCAAATAGGCGTCACTCAATTTAAGCATGGATTATCCCACCCACATTTAAGTTTCTATTTAATGTTAATGCGTCCCCGGAGGTCGAATAATAAAGGCTGGATTTCTTAAATGAAGACGTCAAGGTAGAGAGACTGCAAATGGAAATCGCGTACACCCCTGGAGAGCGTTTGTAGCAGCGCTTTCGGCGCGCGCAAGAAAACTCTCGCCCCATATCCCATCTGTACTTCCGGGGGAAATATGATGGAGGGAAAGCCTGCGGTCCGCAAAGAACATTCGCACTTAAGTATGATTGTGTGCCAAGGACGTGGAGTTGTCGGTGTCTTTGTGCCTTAGAAAGCCTTGAAGCTTCGTTTCCCTCATTTGTGCCTTCCAGTTTGTTTGCTTGAGCGAATAGAGAAAAAGAGGAAGGAGTAGAGCTCCTAATCAAGCGTCAATCCTGAAAAGATTGTGCCTTCTACTGAATAGCGGCAGAATGATGAAAAGATTCTGCCGTCGCCGCGTTATCTAACTTGTTTTCTAAACATCATTTCTATCCTGTATCTTACGCAGCTGCATGTGCGGGAATATAACTCTTATTATTCTGAAGGTCGCCACAATTGTGTCAGGAGAGACCTCGACAAAGTGATAACTGCAAGACATGCGTACCCAGTTTAGTCATTTTCGGTAGCTTTGCAATTAACTTAAAGTTAAATCAAAGCCTATATATAGCAGTCCTCCGTTTTCGATTGATCTATCAGTCTTTTTTACTAGATTAACGCGTATTTACTTGGGGGTTGGCTTTATTTTTTCTTGTATTTTTCACATTTGGCATACCATCGCAGAAATAGCTCCTCATTATATGCATGGAATTCTCTATTTTATATAATAGAGTTTCTGATTTACGTAAGGATTTGCGAGAACGAATTCCTTGTATTCATCATGAAGAATATATTTCTTTAAATAGAATAAATCATGTAACTACAAACATAACCAAATTTCTTGGATTAATAAATCAAAGTTAATAATGATCATCTATCCTAAAATAAATAAATACTGTCATTTTCACCGTTAATCTGAGTAAGGGAATGAATATTATAACCGTTGTGGTTTTGAATAAGTAGCATTGTTATGTTTATATGAAATAACAAATGGTTACAATGTAAAGTAAACATTAATCATTCGCTTAGGCATGAAAGAGTCACACTCGTAGATGGAGAGAAATAACTGATGATTACTTATACTCATTCGACAAATTAATTTTTATGATGAATTACTAGTATCAACTCTTCCTTAATTACACCCAAGCATCTAATTCAGCTTCTTTTGCAATTCTCATCTATAGCTTTCAAAAGTCGATATCATAACAACACATAACGTTTTAATTATGAATGAAGAAATAGAATAAATGGAAATAGAATAGAAAAATCTAATATAAAAGAGATACAATAGAAATGTCTAATATTTAGCCAAAAGGATACGTAAGAGTAATGCGCACTTTAAAATATACGAAAGAGAATGAGAAAATATGCAAGAATTATGGGTCATCGAAAAGGCAAAACTTCTCCATTTACATTCTTTCCATTCAAACAATCAATCGATCCATTCCCAAATTCAAAGAGTGACCCGTTTACCCAAACAGCCCACTTATTTGCTTCATCCAGCGTTCTTTACACGCAAAATTCGTAACTCACTTCTTCGGCAGCTATTTACTGCTCTATATAACTGCCATTCGGCGGCTGAAAGTGTGAGCGCGTTAATCCCGTCGCCGAAAGGGTTAACATTAGGCGAATCGAGAGAGAAATATGGGAGCAAATATTTGAAAAATTCGGAGTAGAAAGTGGCTGTGGCCGCGGGGCGGACGGAGAAATGGCCGCTCTTGCAGTGAATCGCGATATTTGCGAATGCTGGAGAAGTGAATTATTCATGGGCAAGGAAGGAGCGCAGGGAACGCGGAAGCTAGCGCCACTTGTTTGTGGCGACTGTCTCCTGAACGAAAGACTGCATATTTCAAAGGACTGCAGTTTGCGTGACTTTTAAGGGTGATAAATGAAAAGGAAACTTGGGAGTCAGGATGGAAGAGCTGCTTAAAAATGCCTGCAATTGAGGTATGAAGATCTTTAGGAGGTAAAGTACAGGCTAAGAGACGTCTCTCCCCGTGTTAGAATACTTAAGTTTGAAGACCATGCATTTCACCTAAGAAAAGAGAAAGAATACAAGTATGGAAGGAGATACAGAACTACTGACTGCGGGCCGATTCTAATACGGTGATCTTATCGAATACTCTGCATAGGTATTCTTCCTGCGTGAATTTTTTCGATTCTCATTTAATTATCATAACGCGTAATTTCTAAATTCTATTTTGAGTAAGAATACCTTCACTAATTCCACTCCAAGTATTCGCATCTATTTATAGTTTATGGGACGGTAATATTAGTACTTCCCTGGATATTTCTTTACATTTTTAACAATACACATGGTGTCTTTCGAATAAAATAGTACTACAGGAGCACTATCAAGTTCTGGTATACTTAATATTATCAGCAGCCTTACTATATTTGTATAATGGCTCAGACAAAATTCACCTTCTATAGGGTAGAGGGTATTGATTGATATCATCGAATTTTTTTGATAGAATTACCAAATGTTGCGATAATTGCCAATTAATTAAAGTTTGTCCTATGGTTAACTTTTATGTTATATAAATATGTAATTTTAATGATTATTAGTACAGCCTCTGAATTAAAAGCTTATTAATAGTAAAATCGACGAAACATTCTAGATTCATCATCACGAATAACATGACATGGGGTAATGTATACGAGTACTTCAAGAAACTGGTATTCGTCAGGAGAATTGTTGTTAGGATCTAAGAAAAAGTCTGCGAGCGATGTTACTTAACGTTAGCTAGGCCTCATCTTGAGTATGCATGTAATGTATGGTACGCACCTCGTAGAAAAGTTTTGTATTCGTAAAGTAGAAAAAGTGCAACAAGAGGCAATTCATTTGTGAAGCACTGCAACGATAAGTCACCGAGTGTTACTCAGATACATAAGGACGCAGGATGGGAATATTTAGAGGCTAGAATATTTAAACAAACACCTAAATTAATTAATTATTTCAGAGAAAATACGTCCTAAGAAGATGTAGCCAACATTATGTGTCCTACCTGCTACATAGGCCATTCTGATACTGCGAGGAATATATACTAGACTATTAGTATTATTAATATACTAAATAGGTACTAAAACTAATCAGTTCTAGAATATATTTTATTAACACGAACGAAACGTGAAAGTAATTGTTTGGGAAATATGATAATTGTACGCGCACCCACGGACACACACGTGGCTTTGCAGAGAGCAAGTAGATGTGGATATGAATATGATTGTAAGTCTTTTAGGAATAAACCCGTGTACATTTGAAAAATCGACGCTTCTGAAATACAAATTCATATGCTTTTACTAATTAGTTTTCTTTAATATGAAGGTGATCTAGGTATTCATAGAGAAATAAAGAGGGCCTTTGCAAATTCTTGGAAAAGTTGATTCCAACCATAATACTAAAATAGAAAGTTCTCCTTTCTATTGAAAGATAAAGGAAAGAAAGAGGAAATAGTGATAATCGAAACAGTTGAATTTTCGCATTGGAAATCCCTAATTAGAACTCATAAAATCTTCGTATCATGCTACATTATTTGAAATGATTGATCTGCTATAAATATAAGAGAAAGATTGCTTAAGGTTCTCTGCCAGAATTTGCCATTTATAAAATTTAAGTCTCCTGAGAAACTTTATGATAATAATTCTACTTGCATTGTAATAATTCATCACGGCAGCCAATCGCTTCATATATCAACATCATAGATAAATTAGCATGGTGTTATAGTAAATAATTAATATAGATTAATGAAAGACTTCTATTTTCTTGTCCAATATAGGAAACTTTTATGTCTTCTCACATAGAAGAGTTAAATTTCACAGGTTATTATTGTCACTTCTATCAATTTGTGTATTTCCTACCCACTACAATGACGCTTTATAATTAGTTTAAATACCTATTATAAGACTATTATATTATATGATACTCTTACTTCCTGAATTGTAGGTATTAAAAATGGTTATTCTTTCTTTGCAGCGGTAATCTATGCTGAATGATTTACATATGCATCTTCTTAACGTAACTTGCCACTGCGTGACTTTTGAAATACTTTGAAATTTTGACCTTGGGTAAGCTGCCATAGGAAAAAAATAAACCTCTATAAACAAATTAGAGCATTCTTGGGGAAAAGATACAACGGAGATATGAGGTTTTTTTCATATATCATGAGACCATCATACATTTGTGAATAAATAATTACGATATTGATGTTTTCCGTCCATTTTACGAGTACTCATCACTTTCAGTAGCATAAATGTAGAAATAGTTATTGCAAGACATTTTTACTAGACCTACACATTGGAAAATCCTTTGAGATAGACTTCTCTTCGAAAAATAAAATAGTGATGTAAATATTCTCAGCAAACCGACAAAAATAGCCATCTAACGAGTGTTTTCGACACACCACGCATACTTCATGGAACGCTGCAAATGCGTCTTCACGTTCACTCATTTACGAAGATTTTAATTTCGACAAAACACGCCCTTTCCGTTTATCCCTTTGACTTAGAAACAGCGACTCGTCAAACGTTTTCAGTGAAATTGCCAGTCATTTCCGATCGCAATTGCTATCATTCGAAGCGAGGATTGCCCTTTCGCTTCTCAGCCTCAATAATTCCACGCGCCTTTAAGCCAACCTTTGCACGGACATCACGAAAGCGTTGCAACCCTTGATTAAATGCCTTTTAAGCTTTTAATCTGAGGATCCCATTGGCGCATGCGCATTCTTAAACTCATCCTTCTCTTTCTTTATTCATTCAGATGCGGTGGCCCAGTGAAGGTATTAGAGTATAAAGAGACGCTTTGAGGAAATATTTCGCAGTGGTGGTATAAATTTATGGAGAAATTAAGGTTTTCCCTTTGTGGCCTATTAAGAGAGTAGATATTCTTAGATGACTGTGTGGGCTACCTACATTACAAGAGACTTAATGTGAAAACTAAGAATTACTCGTAAAAGATATATTTACATGTGTAGAAGATTAATGTATATATTCCTTCTCAACTGACAAAAATATTTATTAAGGAAGAATTGATTAAATTGTCTCTCAAAAATGACGCCTTTTAAGTTGAACTCACTGTTTATAATCCAGCATTACTAAACTCCGTAGTTTTGGATAAATATTACTATGAACAATTATGCTCAACAACTTACATGTATATATGAGTATTTGTGTGTGTTTCTAATATCTGTATGAGAAAATATTTATAAATTGAGGATGCACCAAATGTTAGGCTCATTTTGGCATAGCTCTATCCATCTGATAGAAAACACGGACCCACAGGACTGCTGTTGCCATGATATCTTCAGGTATTTCCTCCAGCTTCCTTTAAAATTAAAATTTTTATAGTAAATGTTAGACGTCACCCAAAGGTAAGTGGAAAGGTCAACATGGAACCTCCCCAATAAAGTTCCTATCTATATATATAATCAAATATTAGCATCAAATAATATCCTTTCCGTGTAATAATTTATCATTCCACGAATTCGTGAAGAGGAAAAGAAAAATCTGGGCGGATCGTGCGATTTTGTGCCCTGATTTACAATTGGAAACTGTCATTTGATTGCCGACGAGTGAGCTGGACCTGTGTGGTAATGAAAGTAAATTGCAAATTCGATACGAACTCCCGGAATGCATGAAATTTGAGTTCATTTTATTTTTTTCAAAATCTCAATTCTCTGAGTGGAATTCCTGCAAACGAATACCATAGCGGGGAAGATATTTTGAAATCATGCTGACTGCTGGACACGCAATTTTTGATGGAGCAAAATAAATAAAAACTATTGGAAAGCGTTTCGGGAAATTCGGTATTTCATCACTGGTATTCCCTTGAACCAATCTCGTCCCCCATGTTTGTAATTAGCTTTAATTGCATGACGTTGTACCTTCGAAAATAATCTTTTCGGTAAATTTACCCAGGAAAACAAGGAAGAACAGAATCAAGAGCACCAATGTAATAATTACTTCTGCTTACGCGGAAACAGTGTTTGTGCTTTTTTAGAAAAGAGAGATGATATTGCATGTTTGCATCGTATCAAAAGAATGACAGATTTATTGGCAGGCATGTGAGAGTTATAATTAAAATTTTTGTGATTGTATCTAATAGATCAAGTGACAGATACGAGATAATATGCCAATTTAAGAAGCGTAGAATGGTATCAACATAAACGGAGTATATTTTGAGAGACATTTCTGACGTCAAAGATGATTACGACGGTAAAAGTGTAGAGATTATAATCTGACACAAGATAAGATGATAAATACAAATGAAAGCGGGGACAAGTATATAATGTTAACTAAGATTTTTTACTTACAGAGTTGCGCTTTTCATAGCTAAAGCTAGTGGAGGAAATAGTTTAAAAATCATAGACATTTCGCCATTTGCTAGAAATAATCAGTAAATTTATCTTCGCATTACTATCGAACGAATTAATCCCAATGGTGTCGAAATAACCCTGTACTGGTATAGGACGTATGCTTTCATCAGGTAAAGATTATTTTAAGAACAGTGGATAATGTGGGATTTTATGGCTTTAAAACACACTCTTGAAGTTGTATTCTGAGATTTTTTACGTAACTTGCTGAATTTTAATCTTACGCACTACCACATACATAGAGACATATATTTCTGGCTTGCTATTGGTTAACTTGCGATAAAGTAAACGCAGTAAAGCTACTGTTATGATTCCAAAAATGACAATGACCTTTCGGTTTCACGATATCATGAATCTACATATTTACCGTGGCCATGAAGTAAACCCTGAAGAACTTACTTTCAGCGCAATTTTCCGTAAAGCTCACCAGCCGAAAGATCATGCGAGATCTACAAAATATTCCACTCAGTTTTATTTCTCCTTCCCGGCATCCGCGTCATCTTTCCCGCCTTTTAAGATCCACGAATTTTTAAACAATACTCAAAAACTCCGGCTTTTACTCACCTGGAAGCAGTTTGGGTAAATAAATAAAAATAAATGAAGTGAGGAGGAGATGCAATATTCAGGCGGTGGATTAGAAGAGGAGTGAGGAACAGTGTGTGTGTGTGCGAGGAGAGTGATGTGGAGTGAGATTAGAAGGTCTCGAGAGAGAGAGGGTGCGAAGGAGATAGTTTCATGCAATATTCAGGATTTCCGTTGCAAATGCGTCGAGGGATTGCGTTATCATTGCGCCACCGTGCCCTCCGCTCATTCTTCCAACATATTCTACCCCCACTCCGCCCCGACTCCCCCATCGGTACGCATGACGCCTATTTTTCGCATAATTCCGCCGCCATTGAAATCCCTCTTTTTCATTTATGTCTCTCCTATTCTTTGTTTACTTTCTCTAGAGGTGAGGAAGGATTCGGTCCCGTTAGACGTAAAGTATCACTTCGGGGATGAATGCCTGGTAAATATTACATAACTTCGCGGTAGATAATAGCACATTCCCCATATTTATCGATTATGGTAATAGGAAGATAGAAACGTGCAACATTTTAATGTTTGTAGCCTAGTTCGCGGAAAAAGGTTCAAAACGCGTGTAAAGATCGCGCTGCTCCAAATATGTATTAAGGGTGAAAGAAGGACCATGGCTTCACAATACTTTCGACGTAGAAGTTTGTTTTCATCAATTTTCCATATGTTAAGCAAGCTGTAATACACATTTCTTGTGGCAGTGACGCTTTTATTATCGAAAAATACTTGAGATACGGAGCAAAATTTCCATTAGAGTCCGTTGAATCTATTATACTGCGTTCCAGTTTTTCTAGTGAGTATTGAAAATGAAAATTGCCATTGAATTTCACGAATCAGAAAATTTACGAATCTGAGGATTAACGAATGTATACATTTATAAATGAAAACAAATTACGAGTGTAAAATGTAGGAATCATAATTTTATTTGTCCGATCACGAGACTCTACAAAAAAGTGACCTAACATAAGGCTATGTACGCTGAATGAGGAAAGTGGATAAGATTTTATTCCTTCATATGGCATCCATACTGACTAGAACATCTGGAATGTAATATAGCATTTCTTAGCATGAAATGAGGCAGGTGTATTGAGCTATGGACCTCACTTTCTGTATTTTCTCGCACACTTGATAACTATCCTTTCACTCGCACTACAACATCATTGACGATAGAAATGTGCTAAATATTGCCTCTGACGTTAAATTATATGAAACCCAATTTTTAACGTAAAACAGAGAATGGAATTTTTGGTGATTCAAAAGTTTTTTTTATTAATACCGTACTTTTCACGACCTGGTATCACTCGGAGAATGCCATGGCAACTAAAACAGAATCACTACCGCCATCTAAGTTGTGTGTCGGCTTTAACATTGGAAGAGGACGTTGTGTCGCACCTTTCACACTGCTGTCTATGGGCCTCATTCATAGCTGACAGGGCGTGATATTCGAGTAATCTGAGCTGAGCGCTGGGAATGACCCAGGGAGGACAACATTTCTCTCACTAAAACTTTCAATTTCCAGAGAGAGACAATTTTCGTAGACGAGAATGAGTGATTGTCGCGATTTGAGCTTCGCAGGTGCGAAAGTGATTTTCTTCCGAGATGGAAGAATCCTAAAATTGTTTTCATTCCAATCTCTTAAAATATTCACCCTTCGTCCATCATTGAGATGACGTGAGAGGAGAATACTCACGATTAATCTTGGATAAAGCGTCTCTCGTATCTGTATTTCTATCTCTTTCCTCTTAGCCAGAAAGAGAGATTTTTTTCAACATGCACGTCGCAGAAGCTGAGAGTATTTTGCACATTATAGACATTAGACGTTGTGATGTGAAATGCAGGGTGAAATCCAGGACTTTAAGAACAGGAAATGAATTTCTAAATGCAAATGGACGCTGGGATGATGCTGATAAGACAGTGATAAGGAGAAGGTAAATTACTATGCACGAGGAGGCGTGCTCCTTGGTGTTGTTTCTTCACTGATAAGTCAGTTATTTCCTACTTTCATCACCTTGTCATTCTGAGTTTTCACATTTTCTTTACATGAAGGTGAGAACGCTTGTTTTTATTTTTCATTTCAATGAATTTTGTTAGGATGTGATTATTAATCCCTCCTTCGTTTCTTTGAAACTCTTTTGTTTCATACAAGTATTTTTCTAAAAGATTTGGATTTAGAAAATTAATGCATATTGTTATTTATAAAATTATATGCTTTAGAATCTTTGTTCCCAAAAAATTTCGGACATTTATTTTGAAAATTTCTCTCATTTTCTCGAAATTTCAAAATTTCACACGTATTTGCTTCGAATCGAAGAAGATATTCAGTTTTTTTATTTCATGATTTCCGCAACAATATTGTTCTATTACGGAGATACTTTCAAGTATGAGACTGTAAGAATAAAAGCACATTATACAATTCCCCCTAAGAGGATCCACTTTCATTTCGCCCAGAAAGTGATTAATGGTCACAATGATTAAATCAGCTCAATGATTTTGCATGCAATACCTTCTGAAATTTTAAAATGACCTTTCTCTGAAAATAATCCACACTCACAAAAATTAAATGATTGATTTTGCTTCCAATATTGACATGGAAATATAACTCTTAATTGGCAACCTATACACATTAAACGAGAATAATGAAATGTGAATAGGAAGACCCAATTAAATTGTAATAAAAAAAATTTAATATATATTTCTGGTCTCATTCGTTATAGAAATATTTTAGGCACAAAATAATCAATATCGTTTTTCATACTTACTAGGAATACAAATAAAGACACGTATCATTCCAACTATGAGTATGAACAAAATTAATAATTCAGAATTCTGATTTTCAATACTAGATATTCAAACGTTAAGAATTATATTAAATGCAGCCTATAGATTAAAAATGGAGCAATTTGATTTTGAAATAAATGAAACTCCGATATATGGATAACGAATGTTCGATACACAAATATTAGGATATTCGATGAAATTTCAGAATGTAAAATTAAATTTGGAACTGGAATATTTGAATAGCAAGTTTACTAGATGGTGGCATAAAAGTGGATTATAAATCTCTAATTGTATCAAAATCTGTAATTAATCTTGCTCCATGGGATATTTTTAGTAGATAATTATCTTTCCAATCATTATTTGCGTTTTTAAAATGCAAGATTTTAATGAAACCCCAATAGTGAGGCTTCTAATTAACGCATGTCAGTAAACATTTTCCACTCTTAAATGAAAACATCCAACGCTATATCCGATTCCGAAGTAACGAAATTCGGAATACCTTAAAATTAGGTCTGTATACAATCTACAGTATTTTTGCGATCTTTAAGCTTTCCTGTTCGCTGCGAAAACAATAACGACTGAATAAACAATATTAACAAAAAAGAAATAATATCTTAGAAATTCTTTTCCGTTACTAACGTTTTTTCGTGTTATCGGACAGAATCTTTCTAAGTAATGTATCTCTTGATGCATTAGAAAATTTTATCCCATATCAAGTTCTGTCTTCGACGGTTACGCACTTTTCATTCACGCCTCATGAATATCTCTTAACTTTTACGGTTATTTAACCTTCATCCTTTCTTGCACATAATATAAACTTACGGCATAACTATCCGAGAGCTGTCTCTCATGAGATTAGAGATAGAAATAGAAGGGATCCCCTAATTCGTGAGTAATCAGACTGATAAATATTAATGAAAATTAGAGGATGAAGTTGATGTTGCTAATATTCCTTCTAAAAACGAAAATTGAGAGCGAGAGAGTTACTCTTGCAAATATAAGTATATATTATAATGCTGTTTTTAAGGGATACTTTGTTAGCAAGTACACTTGATTTCATCCGACTGAGCAGCATAGTTCCAAAGTAAGGACCTCATAAAAGTACCGACCAAAAATTATAGGTAATAAGACCTAAAATGTATTTGGCTCCATGTCTCGGAATAATACTATATACCAGGGGTGCCCAACTTTTCTGTATATAAGATCTACTTTTTATCATAAAAGTGTGTCGCGATCGACTTATTGTCATAGGCGTAGTCTAAGGGGGAAGAAGGGGTGTGAAATGCATACTATGTGTATTCACTGTGTTTCAGCATAAGGTGCGTTACAGCGAAGTATGGGTAGATAAGTAAAATATATGTTCAAAACTATTTTTTTATTTTTGAATCACTTATTAAGTTTTCGAGATATATTCGCTCCTGAAGAAAATAAATTTCCAGACCCAACTTTTGATGGCAGCATTCCGTACATGCGGTACCTAAGAAATTTGATTTTCCGACACTTTTTCGAGATAGATTTTTAGTAACTTAAAATGCAATTTAATTTTTTTATCAACTGCAATGTATAAGTTGTTGTGCTATTTGTTCGTAAATATAAAAAATTTGCTATAAAAATGCTTAGTATGGCTGATAATTTGATTGCAATATTTCACTTTCTCGTTTTTTTTTTGGGCCAAGAAAATTTATCATGAGAGAATAATATGACTTACTTTTTGCTAATTTATCAATAGCTCGCTAAGTAAACCTCGTACTGGAATATAGATATACGGGTACGTAAAAAAACATCAACAATAATGATTTAAAGGGCCAAAAAACTCACGTCCAGGGGAATTAAAAGAATATGGATAATTATTAACAATATTTATTAATTCAAAGTAGCCACAGATAAATAAAGATTTAGAATTTACTTTGTTCCCTTAACATTAATGGGAAGACTGAGTTTGCATGTCTTTAACCAAGGAATCATAATCAGGTGTATATCCTGACAAAGATAATAATAATGAGTCTTTTGTATGGGAATCAGTCAGGACAGAACGTTGTTTAGTCTTCGTTAGCTTCAAGTATGAAAATGCCGATTCGCAAAGGTATGTAGATCCGAAACAAGAATAGATATATTCGCTACATTTGGTGATACTGGGATATTTTTTTCGGTTGACATATTTCCAAAAATCTTCTTCAGATTTTCTGGCTTGTAAGTTTAAGTCAGTTTTTAAAATTATAATTTCATTTTCTAATGCCTTTTGATCCATATGAAATATGTCTGAAATTTTTTGGCTAATGCGTTTCACACTTAAATCTTTTTTAAAAGGAAAAGATATAAATTCCACCATTTCTTTAATGTTTTCAAAATCCTGGAATCTTACCTCAAAATCTTCAATTACTATTTGGATTTCCGCGACGTATTTGTCGATCTTATACTTAATATTTTTATGTTTTTGTAGGTCATCCGCCATATTTGGAAAATGATTCAGATTATTTTGTTGCAGATCTTCTATTAGCAAAATAAATTGTGTTTTATATGCGTCTATGCAGCTGATCATATCAATTACTGTTTTCTTTTTACCTTGTAATTCTAAATTTAAATAACTTAATATTGAAGTAAAATCGGTAAGAAATGGTAAGTTTTGTCTTCTAAAATCGCTTCAAAGTCACGAGAGTACATGGAATTCTACCCCAGACATTGCGAGGGATCGACGATCGACCAAAATTGGCCTCGCGATCGACCGGTCGATCGCGATCGGCTTGTTGGCCACCCCTGCTATATACAATAAAGAGCCAAACCTTATGTTTGGTTTCAGCCACTTCAAATCTCGGCGATGAAAATATATGTGATCAGTGAAAGGAAGATTGAAGATAAAGCTGATACAATTGTTGGGAACCTTAGCTCCTGTTCGCAGGTTCAATCATAGTAAACAAGAGAGCAGTAATAAAAAAACAGGAAAAATAAGTGAGAAAAAAGTAAGTGAGCCAAATATTGCTTGGGCAGAAAAATATTAACGAAGTAAATTATGATAATTGAATATGAAAAAGTCTCATGATTTGTGTAGTACAAAGTAAAATTTTTATTATAATCACCGTAAGATTGTAAATAATACTAAAATTATCATAAAAATACTGATAATGTACATTTGGATCCTAAGCTAAGCCTCTGAGGCCCTCCCCTTGCTATCTAATCCTAGGCTAACCTAGCCTGATCGCAAGTAAAATAATTGTAAAAAAGAGTAAAATTAAAGGTAATTTTGATAAAGGTATTAAGGTAAAGGTTTTAAGGGTAAAGATTGAATTCAATCTTCCAGGATATTATTGAAAAATAACCTTAAACCTCGTTGAATGGGGTAAATGTCCGTACGATCAATGTTTCATACCAAAGTATCCGTCATCTGTTGACAATCATTAAGTTGGGCAGCTTAAAAGACCTAAAGCACGGAAAGATTTTTTATATGGAAGTCCCTAAACGTTAGCACTCCCCTCTGGTCGCCATGGTGACCGATGGTGAGGGTGTCCGTTAAGAAAAAACGTGTCCAGGAAATGAGTGGACATTCGAAGATTTAGAGGTCAATAAGGAAGGGATATGTGTGCACTGCCTCTCGCAATCTCACCGTCTCACTTTTCCTCGCCACTCCAGTGGAGAAAGCACGTCGCCCTTAAAGAAGAAAAAGGCCATCGATCGAGAGAGACACGGGCGGAGAAGTTGGGAGAGGAGCGGCGTAAAATCGAATTACGGATTCCATAACGAAGGCAGTTTTAATATTTTGGTGCCCTTTGAGGCCAAAGTGAGAAAGGAAAAGGCAGAGGTGAAGAATCATTGACCGAGAGAAACGAAGAGAGACCGTAAGATAAACTTTAAGAAACATTCGATGTAAATGGAGCACGCCTACATACATGTCTATTTATGGAGTACGGCGGAAATTTTGTGTAGGTTAACATCCATTCGGCTACTGTTTGCTTCGTCGTCTTCGCGAATTTCTCTCGAGGAAGGGAAGGTTATAAAAAGCTCCGAGTAAGAGCCTTTCCTCTAAATATGAGTGGTCTTACCTAAATAAGAAATAGAAATAGAGATCTCTTCAATGACATTCGAAAAGCTCCTCTCATCTCATCCTACATCAGCAGAGTTTTTCACCGACGTTTTCTTAAATCCCGGTGCCCCAAATCGTCTACTTCTCTCTTCTGTTGGTTTTATTTTTTCATCTATGTTTGTTTTTTTAATTGCTAGACCCTTCTCATTTTTTTTCATCTTTTTCTCCGGTGTCTGTAGTAATAAGTCGACCTTGATCCAGTTCTTTTCCTATCTTTAACTCAAATTTTCGTCATATACTTGATTTCATCTTATTTTATTTGTCCTTCCTTACTAATGATGATTCTAGATACTTTTATCTCTGCCGGTGGCAGCCTGCTTTATATTTCATGAAATATTTGCTTCTTACGTCTACATAATAATTTACTGTCAAGAAGTTTGAGTTACATAAATTCATCCTCATACTTTAAGTTTAAACATACTGGAGATATTTAATATTTTAAGTAATAAAACATTCAACTACTAGTAATACATCTCGATATTTTTTTGGTCTTTGAATTTTTTATCCCTAAATCAATTTCAATATTATCAGTCAATGGCCTTAAAAACTCGTTCAATTCTTAATTTACTCCGTAGGTTAGCCATCGATTTGAATATTACATTCATTGAGTGAGAGTCATTTTCATACCCTTTACCGTGAGGTTTATTTGACCAATGTAGGCTCGAAATACTCATCCCCCATAATCAAGGTTGATATCCATGGTGTATAGCAATAAGCCATAAGATTAAGATTTGAAACTCCCTCAATTGGTAGTTAAATTAACCATCATTTTAAGTACCAATTAAGGCTTAATTATAGATTTTAATATGGTTTGTCAAGTTCAGACTGAAGGTTAAAGTTAACACTGCCAAGGAAGCATTATAATGTCAGGACTGAGAGTTTTGAATTTTCATAGATAACACAAATTAAGACTAAATTATTGCTGAAATTCAAAGAGGATTCAAGGCGAAATCAGTATTTTTTATCCTTTCATCTTATGCAATATGCAAAACAATTAGCGCTGCGTGTAGTCTAACTTTAGGGATCCTTTCCTTCTAGACGAGATGTGGCGAACCTTTAGTCGGAAGAATGCCAATGTGGTTCAAAATAATAGCGGAAGATAGCATACATATTACCAATCCTATTACATGAGTGATTATTTTAAGATGCTCTGGTAGATGAAGACTATAATTAATTAGCGAAATCGACACACAAAGGTAGTCGTCGTAGTCGTCAAAGCTCCGTATACCAAATAATAATAGTAGCATATTGCCATTTTCAGCACGTGTGCCTCCTCCTACACGCTATAATGCGGCTTTCAGGGTATTAATGTTGATATAAGTTTTCCACCACCGTCACAGACGCTGATGACTCGCAGCTTAAATATTAAGCTTTCCAATTACCGATTTCAAATTACTAAAATTTCAATCTCTTAAGTATCAAAGAGAAGCTTCAATGGATTTGTCATGACTGTTGTCTGAAATAACGAGTGAAAGCATTAGAGAATCAATGCTATCGGACTCAGTGGGGAAATCTCATCTGACTGACTTGTGAGTCTAATACGGCTTTACGACAAGTATTTTAGTAATGATTCAGATAGTAGGGAAAATTTTGGACTGAAAGCTCGCTTTAATTTATGATAATAATCGATGAAGACTTAAAATGTCAAGGACAAGTTGGGTATCATACTACTCAAATTTATGTAAATTTTTTCGAGCTAAGGTTTCTGCGATAAAAATTTAATTCTTACCATTTCAATGATATATGATTCAGTGATTACTTTCCATATAGCTCGATCGTGCTTTTAGTGTAATATGTCCTTGAAATTCCGACCATTATCATCGTAAACGAGAAATAATCGGATATATACTGGAGATGCATGGCCCAATACTACACGACCTTGAAATCTCCGAACGATAAGTACAAATAATGCGATTGAATAGCGGCGAATGGCACAATTCCAGTCATTCCTCATCCTTCATCGGAAGACGATCCCTCTCAATTCCATATCGACTCTACATTTCAAACGGCATCCGAGAAAAGTCGAGAGGGGATCACTTATCAAACAGAATGAGTAGCTTATCAATCTGAGCTCTCAATTTCGATATTAAAAGAGGGCTCCGCCCACTTCTGGGAACATGCTCGCGATGGAGAAAAGAAATCTTTCCACCTACTCTGAGAAGAGATCATTATAGTCGAGGAAAGATAAATCCGTCCTTAAAAAAAGCACGAAGGCGGCAACAAAGAGAGCGGAAGGGAAAATCCTCAAAATCATTTAAAGTAGGGACGAGGGAAGGCATGATAAAAGAGGGCAGCGAGAGATGAAATCAGGAAAGCAAATGAAGAGGCATTGAGGTTGCTATGGCGAGGGAACAAATGAAGGCAGGTAATAATGCGAGCGAGAGTTTCAGTGTGGGAGATTCAATATGTGGGGGCATCTAAAGAAGGGAGGGGTCGTGATGAAATTGGAGAGCTTGGATTAAGTCTGAGGAAAGAGCGTGCGGCTGAGAAGAGTCCCGAAGAGCTGTGGTTTTGAGGAGGGCAACGTCGCAGGAAAGGTCGTGGAGACGTTTTTACCAGTTTAGATGATTAGTGGTTCAAAGGCTTGTCTGGAATGGGTATTTTCTCTTCTCATTGGATATCTCTCACGCAATGAATGGTGGAAATGATTGTCGATACGATTTTTCTCTGTATGCGTTAATTTTCTGTCGGGAACATCCTGATGTGCATTAGTATTATATTCGTTTGTTCAAAAACTTGGAGACGAAATATAATAATTTGACTGGATCACTTATAGCCAGGAGGGCAATGCGTTCAATTTTGCTGAAAGTTGTGCCGGGTTTGATTCCCGGCGGAGGCCTATACATGCGAAATTACCTTAGTTCTCGAAGTACTTTAAAAAAAACTATTACTACTGAACTCAAAATATCTTTGATTGTCTTTAGTTCGAGAGTTTCAAATCGCTGTAAGGCTTAATTTATTTAGAAAATTATGTAGCGTATTCATAGCATTTTAATCTTTAGGAGTTCATATTCGAATTTCTACAGTAAATAAATTACTCTGAAAATCTGGGTTATCGTAAGAACGTATTATTCTAATTTATATTATGACAGGCATTTATTTTGTTAGTGATTATAGCAGGAATGTTATTCCGGTCACCAACCCTATACATAGAGAAAATAAGACACACACAAATGACCGTTGCCTAACCGAAAAAAATCGATTAGTCAGGATTCGAACCCGACACATTGAGACTGGAACACTAGCAAGGATAAACGCGCACCGCACCGCATCGGCCGGCGTTTGAAAAGAAATATTTATAATGCATATTGTAGTATTTCTTTTTTATACCTCCTCAAAAAAAAATAACAAGCGAAAACATTAGAAGCAATTTTTTGAGAAGAGGAACTTAAGTAATGTTAAAATGATAATATATATTTAGAACTCAGTGAATGAATATCCAAGCGTGGCAGATACATTCAAAAGGATGCATGACTGATAGCTGCTGTTGAATATTGGAAAGGATGTCGTAAAACGGGTGTGACGAAGAGGTCGCTGGAAATAGCGGGAGAGAGAGAGAGATGGGATCCGCGAGGGATTCCCTCTCATTTGCACATATCATGGCTCTCTGGCCTCTGGCCTTATAACGCGTCCGAATGGGTGATGAACGCGAGTTTCAGTGATGGAGGGGTAATAACAGGGTATATGTCAAGGAATTAAATCATTTACATGAGAATGAACCATCATTCCGGTCTTAAAATACGGCATTCATGCATACACCATTTAATGAGGCCGTAAGATGAATTCATTGGGATTGTAAATATGGTACGAGGTATTTAGGTCAGGTTGTACCTCGTAAACACGTAGGGAAGGTTTTGGCGGGATTTTATCTCTTCAAAATGTACAGGAAGTGAAAAGTATTATTGAATATAATTTTGAGTTGTAGGGACATGTAATTTAATGAGTAAATATATGAGGAAAGGCTTATTATCAAGATGGGAGTGACTTATTCAGCCGTGCACACTAAATAATAAGTAGGTTCGTCTAATGAGACGTTACTCGGATATTTGGAAAACTTTGCTGGAAAAACTTCTTCATATCCTACGGAGAATGAAGATCTAAATATTTTAAAACTCCGCTGGAAGAAAAATTATTCTTATTTATTTTTTAATAACTTAGCATATGTCACAGTTCGGTGTTTAACCTACTCTCGCAATTTATTGAACTCATAAAGATTTAAAATGTAATATTTCAGGCATTACTTTCTGGAATTTCGTAATAAATAGAAAACATCCTGTAACAACTTGTAGGGAAGCAAATTACTTGGGTAGGCGCGATCACAAGCATAAAGTTAGATATATTCGACAGAAAACTGATAATCAGAAGCATTCAATTTTAAATAGAAGTATTAAAGAATGGAACAGTCTACCTGCAGACGTCTTCGAGCCCTTCCCAACGAACACAAAAAGCTTTGTAAATAGTATAAGTAAAGTACATAATTTGACGTGTGAGCCGGGTAATTACGAAATGTGAGTCGAGTAGGGGATTGCCTGGTGGGGTGATGTACGGTGGGGACTTCGTGTGCCCCGTGGCCGCTTCGGTAGCCGTGAAGGCCTACCAGGAACCCTGAAAAGTCTTACATGATCGGTATTAACAAGGGCTACTGCTGCCCGAGAGTATTTTTCCTTTCTTTAATTTTACATTTCAAATATGTTCATGTTGTTGCAGTGATCTAAATAGGTATTTAAATGTTAAATGTTTGTATATATATGTGTAAATTGAATTCTTTTAGTGTATAAATTAACAAGTGTATTCTTTATGTATTAGATAGTGTGTAATAAACATGTACCATATAAACGTCGCCACCTGACATAATGTCTATCTGCGACGGTTTTGTATAATAAATAAATAAATAAACAACTGTATTTTTGACACAAGTATTGTTCTTTCTCAAGAAAAAATATTGTTCAGTTTCAATGATAACGTATTATTCTTTCTCTCAACTAAAAGAGGTACCTATATTTTGATAATATTTTTACTTCGTTCTCTTTTCTCATTCAACTGCTACCGTGGTCATCGGACGAAATCAAGTGTGTAGTTCATCAAAAAGGCTTCAAAAATCAAATTTGAGCGTTAAGAATATATTTAAGAAGATTTCCGCACTATATGTGTGTATAGATAGAACAAAGAACGTTAGATTATAAGCTTCAATATTAAGAAGAAATTTGTTGGAAGAAGAATTGATGGAGCTAAATACTCTCTAGGACTCCGATTCGAATCTAGCATAGTAATGTTTTTAAATGCTTCGACATTTAGGTAATTTCGTATAGGTAGAGAACGATTCAACAAGAATCGGTCCCGGGATTACACCAAATCTTATACTCACCAGGCGGAATTTGGGATACCAAGGTGGACCGTGGGTACTTCTGATTAAGTGGATGTTAATAGGTTTTGATGCGTCTCTAGGGGTCCATCAAAGATCACCTAACTCCTGAACGCAAATATACACACATAAGGGCATGCACTATTCGCCCATATTATCAATTATTTTAAAGTAGCCATTAATCATAAGTGAAGATAGTAATTTGTATCGTTTCGTATCAATTACATGCATTATATTAGAGAAAGAAGTCAAAGAAAAACGTATGGAAGTAGAATGGAATATTTTGTTTTCTTTCTCTATTCCTCTCTAAAACCAAGCGGTTATGGCATGCGTTATTCATAATTATCCAGTCTTTGGAGAGCCTTCGATACAGAAATATAAGATTAGACAGGTAGAAGGAGACGCATTAAATCTTGCTAAGCTTAATTTATTGTTTTATCCTCATCATTGGCTTATTATTAAAAGATTTAGGAAATTTAGGTTCACAACCTTCTGTTGGTAAATATTTTCAGACTCGTTCTCCGAAAGGTTAATCCAAGGGAATCTACATTTTGCGCAGAATTGTAACCAAAACGTGAGCGAGGAAATGGTACAGCGCGCCTCTACAGCAAAACTTGAGACAAATATCGACCGGTATTCTGAGGATCGGTTTTTTTTTGCTCTTATTACTTCCGCGAAACCTTCGAATGAGCTCCGCTACGGATTCCTGAAATCCCTCTAATAATTGGTGCTCTAGCTTTCCAGGTAACTGGCTTTGGCTACGCTTTTCCCCGTGGCGAGCTAATTAATTCGATTCTTACGAAAAGAAAATGCATTTGACGGTGGATGCTTCAACCGATACTCCTTCCTTGTGAAAGTATCAAACACGATAGAGACGTATACGTAAACACCTCCAGAAAACGTAACTTAATTAGTTCATGCTCTTAGGGGTCTAATTTTGAAGATAAACATTTACAGATCAATGAGTTAGATGCGTCGGCTTCATTACCTGAATCTTTATTTCCCAATACAGTAAAAACTGGCTAAGATGCTTATCAGGGGACCAGACAAAAACTGTGTATTAAGTGGAATCGCGTAATAACCGAGTTTTTTATGCTAGTTGCTTTACGTCATATTTATCAAGAAAGTTATACTTTTGGCACATAGAGAGCGAGCGATTTAATTACTTGATTTGGTCAATTTTCACTAAAAAATGAAACGCTTTTTACTAGATAGATAATTAGGAAAGATATTTTTTAACGATATTTTTTAACAGTAGCTCATAAGCCCATGAAACAATGATTTTCTGTTAATCAATGTTTAATTTTTAAGATTATCACGAAAGTAAACACCGAAAAGGAAATTTTTAACTTACATTCTACCCTGAGAAAATGTGATGGATATGAACTGACTCTATCTCAAAGTTCGTATCGGCTTCGATGATGGGATATCTTTATTTTATTCTCATAAAATTAGTAATTCAAAAGAAGGGACTTGTAAGGAACCCTTTTTAAGGACAGGGAGAAGAGAGTGGACGGCGACACAGATAATGTTAAAACTTTTTTCGGTCAATCGAATTAGCGGATTTATTGGATATAGCGGGCTGCAATGCATTGGAGGAGGTGAAAAATCCGTCTTAAGGGGGTGGCAGGGCGTTTGAAGCGGTATTTTTACCATGTATTTCGTGTGAAAGGGACCCGGACCTTGACAAAACCTCGTCTCAATCGGGAGTGTATTACACGGGTTTTACTATATTTGTAAAGTGAAGAAATGGCAGCTTCACACTTTTGTTGCTCTGTTATTTAAACTCCATAAAATATCATTTGATATACCCAAATAAGAATTTTGAAAATAAAATCAACTTTTTTTATGACGAGGCTATTCGGACGGTCACTGAAGCCGGACTCGCTCCAGAAGCTGAGCGAAATTTCAGTGGGAACCATTTAGAGACTCATAAATACCGCCAAAGTGAAAGGCTGCGTGATTCCATGCGGCAATTTGGATTAAAAGAAGAGAGTTTAAACGGTTATAGGAAAGCAATATTTAAAGCTACATGGTCAAGCCGGATTCTGGTAAGCCAAAAGCTTGATCCCAGGCAGCTGTGCTCGTATTTGTGAGTCATGGATAAGGTAATAGAGACGCTCTGCCTAAATGAGGGATTCTTTATGTACGCTTTCACTTGATATCTCCGTGTCATGTGCGTGTATTGCGCTTGGGTTATAAGGAAAGAAGAATGTTTATGGCGTTTCAAGAAAATTAACGGGGTGTGGTTGGTACATAAAAAAGAATTGGTACTTTCTTCACAATTAATCTTTTATTTTTTATTAAAATTTATGACGGTATTTCAAAAATTGATGGTTATCGCATTAAAGATCAATCGATGAAATGTCATCGTGTTTTTTAATGAAATATGAAAGCTTTGTTGTGGAAAGATGAAAAGGTATTTTCTTCTTTATACAAGAATGGATTTCTGTAAAATATCTCTTTTTATTGTAAATTTCATGCGATTGATACATTTATGATGAGGAACGTGAGCATATAAAAGACTATTTTAGATATATGGGAGTCATTTTATAATATGTATTATGACTTCACTTATTCATAAGAATTGCCAAGATTCATTAGTTCTAAACATAGGCTTAAAATTAACCACGTTTCACTCAGAAAAGAATGTTATTATTTTTAATAATCAGAATTCGATATTAATACCTTGTAAATCTTTAAAAGTTAATAATATAATAACGTAAGTTTTATGTAAATCAGTCTATTAAAAATTATTCAAAGGAAAACAGACCCTTCTCTTTCTAATGTTTGATAAAATATACACAGAGATAAAATTATTTTCTCCACAAATATAACCTACAACACACATTACTGGGAGGGAATGGAATCGCTGAGGGATTTTGAGAAATCGCAAGGCCAGTAATTTAGCGTCGCAGAAGGCACTTCCAACGAGGGACGAGAGACAGCAGGCAGAGTCATCGAAAGATAGAAACTTCTGCTTGTCATCCTTGCAATAAAATGTAATTATCTTCTCTTGCATTGGCTATAATAACACGGGGAATACCACTCCAGTTCATATCTTTCGTCATAATGAAGATTTCACTTTTCAATCGATGGCTTTGAATCGTGTTTTCTATTTTCTATAAATAAATATTTTTATCTTTATGTTTAAATAAATTCTGTGGCCTGATCTTTAGGATTTACATCATTTCATAGCATTGAGCTTATGTTTCGGTTATAGACAAGCGCTAGATAAATACGGACTTAAAAAACATTTTACTATTTTCTTATGTACACTCAAACATGTCAGAAAATGATCGACTTACACTTCACAAAGGATTCTATTCCTCTTTAGTCAGAATTTCTACATGTGCTTGATAAAGTTCGCTTGGGTAAAAACGGAATTCGTTCATTTTAATCACGGATTGAATATTTTTATACGGTTTAATCACGATTATACTCAAAATCATCAATCGATATCACGGATAGCTACAGTATAATTATTTGTTATTTATAATTTTATTTCGTATATACAAAATTTGACTAATTATTTTTATTAATTAAATTAATGAAATAACCGTACGCTCCATATGCGAATGTTGAGAATCAATAAGAAAATATATTCGGAATTCAATTCTAGAATTATAGAGTTCGATATAGTACTAAAATTATAAATATCAGCCTAAATAATGCGCAAATGTTGAAATTGCCATGGTAAATGCTCTAATGAGATTTAGAGTTAAAATACCTTTCATTTTACACCTTCAAATAAAATTAATAAAACGAATATATAGACCTCAAAAATCAGTTTCATCAATTTGAATCATTATATTCCCTAGTTAACCAGACAGCAAGTACTTCAATCTATTCCTTATTATTTCAATTGTAATACATATTTTCCATTGCAGCTTAACTTAGGAAATTCGCACTTAAACTAGACACCACACCGCTTAGATTATAACGCTGTAATTTTTAGAAGGATATTATGACTTCAATCATAAGCAGACTATTTTCGCAACGATGACAAAGAAAAGCGAGCATTTTAAAATTATGACATCACAGATTTTCTTCAAGTAAAACGGTCGAATCTAGTGAATATCTTTAGCAACGTTCGTGTTAAAAATACACAAAGCTTTATCTTCCATATTTATATTCTATTCACTAGTCTGTATCACCCTGAGAAATACGAACGATAAAAGACTCAACGTTTGGAAGGCGTCGAAAATTCTTCACAGTCAAGCGTCGTACGTGGTTTGCTTACTCACTTACCTCGGCCGTGTTCAAAATGCCTCCACCGTTGAGGAAAGAGTTGTAAATGATCCAGCAAAGCACTTACCTGAAAAGAAAAATACACTAAATAAGTATATAACAAGCTCGAGTTGGAACACAGCTTTAGAGTAAAGTAAGACATGCACATTATCTGTCCTTGTCGCATAGAAAAATAATAAGATCCATTTTTAAGAATAAAAGCATTCAAGGTAAAGGTGACTTCACAGTTCTTCACTTCACAAAGCTTTCGCTAGTTTTATAACTTATTATTATATCCCAAAAATACTTCAAAAGTGGACAAATACCCTGTGGTAACGTCACAGAGACATTTGTAAACATCCAGTATATACACAAAAATCCTCAACTCCAATAACCTTTTACAAAACTATACATAGTACTATCTGTTAACGCCAACGACCATTCTTCATCAGTAATTAATACAAGCTATTTATGCTAATACACCTTTAAAGACAAAATATTCATGATAATTCGGCTGAGTGAACCAATTCATTCATCAAGTTTGAAAACCATATACTCATCCTCTTTTATCCATGGCACAAACAAAGAATATTACATATTTTAATAGGCCCGCTACTATGCTCATAGCAATCTTGCGTTAAACATAGTCTTAGACAGCACTGGAGTATACTAGGACATGATCTAGGATTGGTGCACAGCAAAATAATAAGAGAGAAATTATTAACAATAAAATAATTCAGATAAAAGGGTGAAACGCGAATTTGCGTACTTGCGCACGTTTTCTTGGGACTAAAATAATTTTTTATGAATGTTTTCCTAATAATTTAAAACCCATCTGGGGCTGATTGATAACCTCCAGCAACCTCGAAAATATTAATACTTTTCCAGATATCTTATGTATTATTTTCAAAAGTAGCTTTACAAATAGTAAATAAATCCAAGCAAAACTTTCTCATGCACCTGACTGAAAGATTTAATTTTTAACAGTAGTTGAAGGTACTTTCAAATAATTCTTGTTTAGCATTGATAAATATTATTATGTATTTACTTTCCTTGTGCATGTTTATCCATTATTTATCTAATAATAACTCTCCTAGTATTTGGATAAAATTGTCCTGCAGCTTTGAGATCAAGCTCTTTTAAATTTATATTTAAAGGAGCTTAAAGATTTATTTAAATTCACATCAGGTGCATTGATCTTAGAGTCCCTATTATTATTTTTTTAAATGCCTCGACAGCTTAGGTCATTTCGCACATGGGCATTGGACTGGAAATGAAACTGGGGACGGTTTTCATTAAAGGCTAACGCACTACCCACTTACATATCCAGGAGCCAACTTTTAGCTCTGCGAGAGTTTGCGTGACTGTCAAAGACTGATTAAGGGATATTTTAAATGATCATTCCGTTAATATACTTCATTTGTAATTTGTAACAAGCCGTGGCAACGCGTGATGTAAGAATATATGAGACAAAATGAGTACTAAATTAAAGGTTATATGCATTTTAGAGTACGAATTATATGAAAATTATACAGCTATTATGAATACCTTTACATCTATGAAATTGTGCGTCATCAACATAAACAACTGGGTAACCAAGGAAAGAATTGCTTTATTAAAAGAAGCAAGCTATGGAAGCTATCCTTCTATGCATCTTCTACTATAATGAAGCTCCTTAGCAAACCTAAAACTTAATTTTTCGAAAAAAAGTTTTCCTGAACAGGGTTCGAATCACTGTTGTTAAACTTTTGAATTAACCTTTGGACATTTTCGGAATTAGAACCAGACACTATAACCACTCGGCCATTCTGACGTTATTATTTATTATAAATAATGGTAGACTACTGCTTGCCAGTTAATGCCAGATAATATGACAGATACATTTAATTTAATCCTTGATATTTTTGACGAGGTATTTTGACATACATCAGATGTATACGATAATATTAGTACATTATTCTATAAAATAAATTAATTTCCGTCATTTTTGACGAGAGAATTCACTGGTTGATAATAAATGAGCTGTTTGGGCGCTAATTCAGGTCAGAACGTGAATTTCGATCGCTAATTTTGCGTGCAATCTCTAAAAATTATAACGAGAAAAACTACATTTTACTTCCTCTTTTATTTACTATACTGTTACTACATACTATAATGTACTTACTACTTACTATAATGTAACAAATTACATTAAGACGTTGAAGGATTAAATCGATTTTCCTCTCAAATTAGAAAGTGAAGTTGAGGGCACCTTTTTCTCATGACGCAATTACAACAAAGCACGAGTTACGTTATAGCAGCTATCTTATATTCA
Organism: Pachydiplax longipennis; assembly: GCA_036926295.1. Taxonomy (NCBI): domain Eukaryota; kingdom Metazoa; phylum Arthropoda; class Insecta; order Odonata; family Libellulidae; genus Pachydiplax; species Pachydiplax longipennis. The sequence continues at coordinate 44,211,438 of JAVFKF010000015.1, forward strand.
ATCTTATATCATTCTTTCATCAATTGCTAATTAATATTTGTGATTAATACATGTTTCAAGTTCAAGAGAATATATAAGGAGCTTTTACCCTATATTATATTACTACGCCACACAGGAAAACAGTTCAATTCCTAGTATTTATAACTATTCTTATCCTCTAATTCCTTATATTTTGCTCTAGAGTACGTTAAATTATGGATTGACAGCACACAAATTGGAAATCCAAGGCTAAACGCAGCCCTATATTCACATGATGGATCAGTAAAATCAAGTTTTTCTGTAAAAACAACTTGTTCCACTTTACTTCCGTTCAATACTCATATCACCAAGCTTCTCCGTATCTTCTTTCTCTTTCAAAGCCATCAATTTCATTCGCCTCACCGATTCAAAGCCGAGCTCTCCAAGGTTGTCTTTCAAAATATCGCTCTTCTTCTTCCTGCACAACGAAATTCTCTCTTCTTCCTTCGCCCAACTTCATTCTCCTCGTTCGCTTCTCTTTGATTCGATCTAAGGATCACAAGAACAATCATCCGAACCCTTACTATAAGATACATTTATACAGGACTGGCATATTGGTCCGTTGCGATTGACCTATAGGTGTCTCTGATCTATTGGTTCTTGTCCTTCCCTTGATTTTACGTTTTTTTCCAGTTTGGTTCTACTATATTATGCTGTTTGGATCAAAACTAATCCAATCTCTCGTAATTAAAAAATAAAATTTTGATTATTAAATATTCGACCCTATAGAGAAATATTTAATTACTCTGGTTCTTACTTTCTTATGCATGGTTTTGTTTGAATTACAGAACTACTTAATTGACGTGTATGTACTCCAAGTACGTAATTGTCCAAAATCATATATACTCACCATATGACTATGTATTTTCTATAAAGTGATTTGACGATGCTCTTAAAAATATTTAGTGAGAGGTAATCTGTATCTACGTAATTACGTTACTTTTTTATATTTCTATTGCTATTATATCTTATTTCTCAGAAATTCAAGCTTCTTATTGATCGTACATTAATTATGTCTATGCATTATCCAATGTCTTTATCTGGTCTTTATGTTTCATATTTGAATATATACTTCATACATTACATGGATTGTTTTTCAAGTATATCAATGACTTAAATTTATCTACATTAGTTATTACTTATTATTAGATATTCAATGAATATTGTATAGGCGAGAATATTTATTTATTTTTACTTTCAGAGTTAAATTGAAATTAATTTGTAACAACCTTCCTTTATCAACGCGTAAAATGCTTGTTTCGACACCTATTTTTCCGGCCTTGGATTACTGTTTTCTTGTATAATATGATCTAACAAGTGAACAAGAAATTAAACTTCTGCAGCTTCTAAATTCTTGCTTTAGATTTGTTTTTAAGCTTCGTAAATCTGATCATGTTTCTATATTTCGTGTTTACTTGATTGTGCGTGTTGATGTACTACATGTACATACTTATCTACTGTGTGTGTTTTACTCATCCTTAAATATTTTTGTCATGTTCTTTCGCATCCTTTAGCTTTTATTATCGGTATCAACCTCTTTCTTAGTGGGTGTTTTATCACATTCATTCATCTTTAAAATTAATAACTGTACATGATATGTCAAAGGGTTATATGGATGAGGAGGCTTGCAGTCTCAGTCTCAACCAAATGAACACGTTTTATTATTATTATAGAACTCTAAGGACCGTTCCTAAGATCGGGACTGTTCATGTAAATGCCATCACAACTCGAATGATAAAAATGATTCACTTCAGAATTATATTCATATAATGTGTAGCCAAAGGTTTTCTTAGCTGAATTACTACGTTCTGAAATCAGCTGCATTCTTAAATTCAGCTGAATACTGCTGAAAGACTGTCTACTTCATTCCAATCATTAGTCACTTTTAACTAAAACTTTCATTCTAAACTAAATTAAACAAAGCTAATTTTTTAGAAGCGCTTATGTTATTTGATAGCTAATACCATCTCCAAAACATCTGTTTACCGAATAAAAATTCGTAAGCAGTGAGCTGAAAAATGAGCCTCTAGGGTAATCGTTATCCGAGATAATTGTATTTCTAAGTTAGTAAGTAACTATTATTCCCCGAACTCATGGTGTATATTTATATTCCTGACATACGTTAAATTTTGGGCATATAATTAAAATGAAGATTAAAATGGAAAAAATGAAATAAAATTGTGAAATTGGAAATTAGTTTCAACAAGATGGCTCACATTTTTTTCGATCAAAGACGGTCTTATCCTTCGATATGTTAACTATCTATAGGAGAGCGTTGCACACATTATTGCAGAAATGTCTCCATGCACTTCATCTCCTGACAACTCCATCGAAAGATGCCTCATTGGACCCATCCCACGCAGCTATCGTTCGCTACCTATCGGTCATCGTAGAGGACTAATAAAATAGAAGATGATTGATCTGCTTCAGGGCTTCAGGGCTCAAGCAGACGAGAGGAAGGACGGACAAAAGTAATAACCACGTCACTCATGCAGAATTTTTTCGCTCCCGAAATACGCTTCGGAAATCAGATTCGCTTCTTCATCAAGACCCAAGAGGACCCTCCATCCTTGGGAAAAAAATTACGATGTCCGTGGACGCAGACTCTGATTATGTGTTTCCATGCACTAGCAGTATGTAATATAAAGATACCGTAAAAGAACCATAAATGGAACACAATGTCCCAAAGAATGACACTTTTAATAAGGAGTGACCAAATGAATGCCATTACTCTGCGTCACTCAACTTATTATTTTTCATATCATGACAGTCAAAACCAGGGAAAAATAATGAAAGATCGTTCTCCTCCATTGTAGCCATATTAAAGTGCTTCGACAGCTAAGGTCACTTCGCACATAGACAACCATCGGGAATCGAACCCGGGACAGCTTTTGACAAGGTCGAACCCGCCAACTTTTCTGTCCGGGAGCCCTCATACACAATTATTTGTTCTCACCTCTATTAGATAATTGTGAAATTTCCAGGATTAAGTAAACTATCACTAATTTGATTCAAGCTGAAAATATGGTAGTTGCTAAAATATATCATTACAGAGTTTCAGTTTTCGTCTTTCAAAGTTAGCATTGGATGTTTCTATCGTTCAATCTTAGCACAGATATATTCTAAATAACTCCAGATTTCCAAATGTAGGAATAACAGTAACACTAAATTTAGGAGTAACAGTGAAGTATTCTATCCGACGGCAGGTCTGAACCTCAGCTCCACCTTCAGCTAAAAATTGCTCTGCAAAGGGAAAGAGGTTTAAAAAGGCAAAGTGACGAGTGACGCTGTTTTTCCTTGTTTTCATCACTGACCCAGAGTTCACGTAAGTGAAGCATAATGAGATGGTTTTTTACTCTTTAACACTTTTTATGGTATTCAATGCTGAGAAACCTAAATGCATGCCATGCATTATAAGCATCTTTTATTCCTGAATAGATTTCAAATTATCACAGTCAGACGGATAAAAATTAAATGTATGAAATGAATGAAAAATTTATATTTTTTATACTCTACCAGAATAAAAGGAAAAACTAATGTACCTTGAAAAAGAAAATAGGTAATAATAATTAATATTTAGTGCTTTTCTTTGTCAGATTTCAAAATGAATCAATATTAATTGTAAGTGATATTAAATTATCTGTATACGTCATTTGACTTCACAGGTGCCGAAAAATGACCTCTATCGTAGGCTTTCACATCTACATATGTACCCTGCAAGCTGCCTTTGGGCGTGTGGCTCCTCATTGTCATGCGGTTATCAAGGATCATCAAGGGAATTTCTGAAAACTGGTAGCCGCCCGGACAATAATCCTTTTCTGAGGGTTCGCCCCCTACGGTTGCCTTCATTCGGCGTTTGGAGAATTCTTGTTTCTCTTAAGGATCATAGATGCCATTTCAGCGATTTTGTCCTTAGATCGAGCGAATATTTCCTTCTTTAAGCGACCTATTTTCATTTTCAGCGACAACTTGCACTCTTTTCTCACGTTGAGATATGTAGACTCCCCTCTGAGTTCTCGATATAATACGTTTGACTGATTATTAAAGCAAAACAGAGAACCCCCGGATAGCCATGTGGGAAGTGCATTCGGCTTCGGCAAAAGCGGCCTCGGGTTCTCAGTGGGAGTCCACGTGCGAAATGACCTCGGCTGTCGAAGCAAGTTTAACAATGCAAGGAAAAAAACCTTTGCAAATTCCAAGGATATATAAATATAAATATATAGATATAAATATCTGTGGAATTTAGAGTGTTTTTTTTCCTTGCATTATGGCGCCATTCCACAAAGGCTGGAACATATCAATAAATTTTAACAATACTACTCATACTAAATCAAAATAGCATTAATTCTAGTTCATACAGGAATGGAAATAATCTTATATATTTCTTTAATATCTGGAATTTCAGTATATTTAGATGAGCATATTCAAATCGTTTTATGTTTTAGCTTTTTTGACGGCGATATTTTCTGGGCCAAGCGACTTGTTAGCTACTTTTTAGGGTAACCATAGCGATATTTTCCAAAATTAATCGGCATCTCAACCAAGGCTACCTTCATTAAACCAGCCTTTATTTTCGTCATAATAACTTCATCCTCATTATGTACAGCACTAATCGAGGGCTCATATTTAAAATGAAGCACTTCGCACCCATCGCTTCACTCCGCAACACCCTCGCTACACCGCGTTCTCCTCCGCCACTTCTAAATTTACCGCATTTCCTTCCTCAACTCGAGAGGCAGGTGAAAAGAGCCGCAGGCAGTCCACACCTCCTCCATCGCACCTATTCATTCGCCATGACCGTGCTAAACACTTTGCGCAAAATCCTTCCATAGTTACGCCCACCCCTGTCCGAAGGCGAACACTCTTAGGCTTCACTTCCAAAAGAAGCTCCAAAAAGCAAACACACCGGAGCTCTGATAAAGCGGCAAGAAAGGCCCGCTTTTGATGTTTTAATGAATGTGCGAAGCGCGGTTTCGGTCCCTCCATTCTCCGTTTCATCTCTTTAATGCGGATAAGCCGTAGAATTCGTCGGTTTCATAATGAAAAATTAAATTTGCGCCGTGATCCGGATGGAATCATGTAGCTGAGATAATCCCATTGTGGGGCTCGCGAAAAAACACGTGTCGCTTCCATCTTTATTTCGTCCCCGCCGTTTCCATGGAGACCGCCGTCCTTTTCCGTGTCGATTCTTCTCCTATCTCATACGAGCATTCGCCATCTCCGAAGCGCTTATTAGCCTACCTTACTGGAAAATGGGGAAGGTTTCCTTTGTGACCTGTGTAAGCGTGCTCGCATGCCAGAGTCGGAATAATAACCGTAAAAAAGCTGTTCTTTCTTCGTGTTTGCGTATCTGCTCCGAGTGTTTCGCAAGTGGGAGAATAGAAGAGGAGGAAAATGAGTGTAGATCGAAATGCTCTTGTAGTATTCATCGTGCTGCATGAGAATGTAACTGGGGTTAAATAGACGTAGATTTTTGAGGAAACTGAACACAATTGGAATGGATTCGATATTGAATAAGTGAAAGAAAGAGAAGGTTCAGTGTCAGCAATTACTGAGCAACGATTGTAATGAACTATAGAATGTCAGTGAGACCAATACGAAAGTTACACTGTGGAATGGAGAAGATAAATAAAGGTAGGATGAAAATAATGCCTCATTACGAGGGAAGGCAGTGAAAATGCTTGTTGGTATTTATGAAGAACATTCCAAAGCGAAAGGATGTGCATAGATGGAAGAGTAAGAGAGAATCAATTTGAAGTTAAATGAATGTGTGTAAGATGAAAGAAGTAGAAGAGGATAGCAAAAGAAACTCAATGACAGAGAGCTCTCTTAACTTATTGAGAGAGCGGCTATGGGATAGGTTTAGGGCAACTGAGAGAATACAAATTTGCCTACTGTCTAGGAAGGAGATAAATCACACCCAAAATGTAATTAAACTAAGATAGATGGACGACTGTACCATTTAAATTTTCTCTTTAACGGCGTAACGATAGTTATATGTTAGTGCGCTAGAGAAGTTGTCATCCTTAGCATTTAAGTACTAAGTTACGGTGGTTAGTTGATTGTAGAGATGCAAAAATCTGCTTTTTTGAGTGCGTCTACTTCGTAAAGTCATACTTTCTCCTGTTTCGTCGAACTCTTCATTCTTTATGGGGTTTGAATCCCATTATCGCCTCGTTGGCTACGCCCCTTGGTCGGTGCACTCAATTAAATTGGGCCATTAATGTGCTTATCTTGGAAGGTAATGGCGTGATCCTTACTAAACTGATATATCTAAGGGTTTATTTTTTCGCCCAATTTGCATCAACTTCAATTACACAAATTTACCTCAGATTTTACGTTAATATCGCTAAGATTATTAGATAGAAAAGCAGACTTTGGAAATAGCGTTAGGTATTTCACATTCTACTCTAAACATCAATATCGCAGTCTATATATGATATACATAATGTAACAAAAAGGGCTTCGCGAGATACCTTCATTATTGGGATTTGTTCATGAACTAACTTTTTGATAAGTTATCTATGGTAACTATGGTATCCGATGGAAAATAAAGGAAAAATATCTAGTTATATTACCAGTGCTTATTTTGCAAAAGAGGAGGTAAAGTACAGTGTTTTTGTACTCACTCAAATGTACTCCTACAAATCCAGCGATTTTCTTTCTCTGTACACAGAACGAGCAAATAGAGGGAGAGTTTTGCTGTAAAGGCAGAACTAGGTTTGTTTACTGAACTAGGCTGAAACATTCAAATATCCCGATGTAAAAAATGAAAGAAGTCGCATTTACCAGGAGAATATGAGTAGATTTACTTAATTTTGAATGAAAAATCCAACGTTTAATATATGATCAAAAATTCATTTGATTCCCATCACTTAAAAGCTTACTACTTACTGGAGTTCGTTTTCATTCGTGATAACATTTTCCTGAAACTTTCCTCACTTTTATTTTCCATGTAAACCCATTTATCCGAGCTAATGATGCATACAATTATTAGTGAAATAAATTCCACAGACATTCGAAGCTTTTGATCAGTCACAAGTACACCTGCAAAGAAGCTGCGGCTTGAAATGAAGGCGTTGTTTTGCATAACACAGTGGACAGAAATAAGATTCGAATAAACAGTGTCCCGCCTCCGTGCCACAGCTCACAAATTCTACTGCATCCGTCTTCCAAAATAAAAAAAGAGAAATACGGCGATATCTCTTCCAGCGGCGCAGTTCTCTTTTCATCCCGTTCGTCCTAATTTTGTATTCTTGTACTTCCTGTGTCGAAATGCAAGAACGGGGCAAAGACTACTGCAGATGTCCTTGTAATAAAATGCTATATTTGAGTTCTCTGTGTCCGTTTTTCTCTAATTGGGCCACTTTAGGGAATCCTACGTCAATGGAACCAAAAGAATTCACCTTTACGATGACGTCTGTAGTTCATGATTTATTTTCCTAAATGTAAGAACTATATTTATTTAACACAATTATAAAAAGAAATCTATAAATCCTTTGATTTATTTCCTCGTTGATCGCGCTAGCAATGATGCAGTAGCCATTTAAACTATCGACATTTACGAGAACTTAATCATATTTTGAGTTATATTTAGAATATTGGCCGAATCTTTACTAGAAGGTTCTTCTTTTCTCCTAAGCGATAAAATATACGAATGATAAATGAAATAATTTCAACCAAAATTATTACAAATTTATGATAAATCTACCGTATCTATTATTACCAATAGATAAACATTTTTGAGTCAGTAAAAATACTAAAAATTCTCTCTTAGAGTTCATGATTTCTTCAATGAAATATTTTCGTTATCTTATTCTGTATTTTTCAAAAGTGTCACCGTTCCAATTCAACCCGATTTACTATGTTAAATTAGTAAAAGGTTTGTTTGTTAGCATAAAACAACTACTTTTTGTAATTCAGATCCCCTCACAAAGAAAGTTTTCTTATAAACTGATTCATTTCTTCTGATTTCTTATAAATTGATTCATTTGATTTTTTTACTGCTTTTATTGCTAAATTGACGCAACCAATGGTGATACTGTAAATATCTATGTATTATGATTTTCTCACTTCTATTATCATCTTGCAATGATTCTTTTTCTATCATATCATTGTTCAGTTATAATGCTTTTTTAAATTCCTTTCAGTTATGTTGCAGTCACTTCTCTTTTCCTTATTCTCCCTCCTCTTTAAAATTTTTAGATGCTACTGTCTGTAGGCTTCGCAGGTTTTTCACGCCCCCCTTCCTGTGGGCGTTTTCCTGCAGGGTTCTATTTTTTTCTAAGTGTAGTAACTTAGGTTTTTTTAACCCGCAAACAAAGCTCTTTATTATTTCCTTTTGTTTAAACCCATAATCTATCTCTTTACTTCTTTCATATTATAAGGGTTAGATGTAAGAGGAGGCTTACCAGCCTCAATCTCGCCCTCTAATAAAGTCGTTTATTATTATATTATTATTATTATAAACATGAAATAATAATAAATATGAAATAATATGGACGTGTTTGCATCCTCGCTGCTTGTTTATTTGCTTGAAAACTATCATCTGATGGTTTTATATCAGATTTGTTTCTTCCTTAGGCAAAGATGGAACTTTTCCAAGGCGTTTTCGTAATTGCATATTGTCTTCCAACAAAGCTTCTCTATTTTCGCTGAAATGAGAGAAAGATAGCAAACACTAGGTCTGAGAGAGACAGGTGATGCTATTCTAGGATGTGTATCGGCCCTCTTTTCTACTCTTTGAGTGTGCTTTCGAAATGGTTTTCACCGTTGTTGATTGCATTTCTACCTCATTTCCCATCCTATCGACATTTATGGAAATTTCGATTCCATTTTTTTTGCCCACGAAGAGAAGAGAGGGTTTTCTTTTCTCCGAAGGCGTTATCCTTCCAATACCCGCCATTCTCGAATCAATTTTTCACGATTGCTGTGTTCTCTCATTTCACCTCTCGCTTCCTAAAGCCATCCTTCGTGAATAAGCATATATGACATGCGAGAAAAGGCAGGGATGTCTTGTATTTACGTCTCTAAGCGTGAGTCGTAAACGGTGCCGTAAGGTGTTAATATATTAGCATGTACTTATAATTTTCAATAAGCTTGGAAGTAAAGCAAACCAGATTAATCTAGGAGATAGAAAACACTCCGTTAGCCGTTTGTCGGGGCCAGCGTCTTCTAGGTACTGTAGGAACGGGCCTTTAGTCCATTAATGAATTCTAGAAATAAACCGATGTGTATTATGATGGCCATGCTATCATCCGCACCTAAGGGGATGGTTTAACACCTGAGGATCATAATATGACCATCGAAATGTGCATTGGGTGATTCCTTAAAGTTGGTAATGCCGGCCTTTCCCGGCAATCCAGTGACGAGACACGCCTAACGGAGAGCTTTCAATCCCTAATTCATTAACAGTTGTGTTCCAGTTTTCTTTTTTACAAGTTAATCTTCTCCTGCAGTCATAACTCACGCACTGAAAGAAGGAAGCTTTACATGCTTTGCAATTGAGAACTTGGCTAAAAAAGGTTTTGGCTTTGACAGTCAGTGAATCTCAGAATATTTTACTCCATCCAAGGTGATTATAAGCATTGATATTTTAACATTCTTTCTTTAGTATTCTCTTCATCATTAGCAGAAATGATCTAAAGAAGACAACGATAGGAATCCACCACGATCTACAAGAGTCCATAGGAGGCCTTATCAGCAAAGGATATATAACTTGTTTGATGATCTGAAACAAAATTTTACAGTGCAGTGAATGAGCATGAATTAGATAGTAACGAAGAGAAATAAGAGCCGAATATTTAGGACTTCAAAACCTCTACTAATCTATTCGCAATGGTTCATTTTATTTCTATTTTAAGTTCACTTCTAATCTAAAATTTGACTGAGTATCCTAAATGAAGAATGGAGAAGACAGTGTTGTGTAATGCTAGTCAGGGTTGTATATGTAGCGTTGGATGCAGTATATGCATGTATCACCATAAAAAAGAAATATTATCTCTTTGAGGATGCCAAACGAGAGACATATTTATCTGATATATCTACAGATTAGGGGAAACTAGCAAAGGGTTTTCATTTGAACCCTAGGTTAAGCACGAGTCCAAAATTAACCTTTGATGATATTCCGCGCAAAGATCAAACTATGTAAAGTATCTGAAATCTCTTTGACTAGATAATTGCAAACGTCTAACGTCTACGATAGGCAAGTAAGCTCTGAAAAGCATAGAAATGTTTCTTGCAAAGCACACGTTGATCTCTGTTAAAGTTTCTAAATTTTCCCGCGAAGTTCTAGAAATCTGACTTAATTGTGCAATGTCTGTAATATTACGTCGTTTGATATAGGATACGCTTTCGATACGCTCTCTGTTACATAAGAGGAGAAAATGCTGATCAGAGTCAAAGAGATTCATGCTAATGACTTATCCACAAGATACATCCCCAATCTCACTGCCAAAGTATTAGTTTTCCGTGGGATGATCTCGCTATTATTCGCTCGTGGATATTCCTTTTGCATCTACGTTTGCTCCCACTTAATACACAGAAAAGTTATCATCTTTAGCAGAAGCTGCACTGTCAGAAGACCACAGAGTAAATTATTCTCCTCTATTGTACATTGAGAAGAATGCAAAAAATAAAGTTTAGAAATAATAATCAGGAATTTGAAGTTACGGAATATTGATAGATGGTATCAAGTTTAGTATGCACCTGAATGAACTTTCAGCATAACGCAATTTTACAATTCGAACCTGGATCTTCCTTTTGCTGGGCGTTTCTTTAAATTGGTTGGATAAAGAAACCACCAGGTGACTGCGGTAAACTTCCTCTCTTTCATTCCTTTCTCTGAAGTTAGGCTTGTGAATCACGTGCTTTTCATCGTTCATAACTCAAAAATGCATTTGCATAAGTTTAATATAAAAATAAAAATGTTAAAGTGATAAAAGGGCTTTTTCAAATGTTAAGATAACTCAGGCCATTTCACATATATAGGCCCTTATCGGGAATCGAACAAGGAAACGCTCTCGCCAAAGGAGGACGTGCTAGTCACTTAGCTATCCAATAGAGGACTTGCCTTTATAGGAAAAAGTCTTCTCAACTGAAGCTGGAGAGAGTAGAAACTCCACTCCTACAGACAAAAACCCATGGTATAATCGATGAAGAAAAAATCTCTTGAAAAGTAAGAATCAAATAGGAATAGTGTGAAGAATAAATCAAGATAGATAGGTTAACTTACAATACGAGAGTTTATGCATGTGATTTGGAAAAATTGGGAGAAAAGGGGTCTTCAGTGAATTAGAATCAGATAATTGGGAAGAATAAAGTGTTATATGTAATCACAGGATCATTCATTTCATCCCTGTTGCAAGAGAATGTACCAGAAGGGATATATTACTAACATTTAGCCAATCAGTTAATGCCACCAATCGTTGAGCTCCATTAAGAAGCTCAGAGCTTCATAAAAATTCATACAATCAACAGATTGTATGAATTTTAATTTCTTTCTCCCCCCTGTCCAATCATGTCAAAGGGAAAATGAGAATATTTGGAAAAAATTACTTTTTCCATCATATCATTTCATTATGGAGGTATTTAAACTCATTAAGCGTAGGGATGAAAAAGTTAAATTTGTCTGACACTCGATGGATAGGCAAGGTAGCGTTGCAGCCGCTGCTATGGGCTTTCAAAATAAAATCTCATAAACGGTTACCTTGGCAACGGAGCTCCGAGAAGATTAGCGGAAGATAGGGGTGAGTGAAATATGGAGGGGCGGAGAGAGAGATATTTTTAACAGGGATGTGGAAGATCACGTGATTCGCCAATGGCAGGTACACTTGACTTTAACAGATGGAATCCAGAAAAATCGTTTAGAGAATTGCTATTCTATTGTGTATTGATCTCAAACACATCTTTGCCCTCTTCCATTCAGGGTGGAAACCTCGGAACATTAGAAATTGATAAAAAACTGATAATTGATTATCTTTCTTAATCAAATCCAAGTTTAAAATCACAGGAACAAAATATGCATACGATGAAAAATTAAAGCAATGGTTATAAGAGAGTAGAAGACATTTTTAGAGCTCTCAGATAGACAAGTGAATAACGCGTTCGCCTTTGATGAAAGCGGTTCTGGGTTCGAATCTTGGTGGGGGCCAATATGTGCGAAATGACCCAAGCTGTCGAAGAACTTTAAAAAAAATCATAAGAAGTTCTTAATGAAGTTGAAATGAAAAATAATTCTCGGAATTATATCATCAAAACACAGAGAGAATATACTCGCATAAAAATTGATTCACATGTCAAAATGGATAGATATTAAAATAACCATCTCTGAATTCCATAACAATTAGTCTATTCTAAAAAAGAACGAATAGAAAAATTCAAAAACCTACCAATTTTACATCAACACATCTACTCAGAAACGTTGTCAGGATATTCTTTCGAAATATTCACTTTATATATCAAATTATTAAGTGATTAATGATATATATCAATATTTCAATACTGAATTTTATGTATTACTGCTTAATTGATGGCATATTTTGCGTATCTGGCTTAAGCCGTTTAATATTGTCTGAGACCAAATATGACATTAATCACCATTTTCAGCTTCTGTTTTCCAAACAAAGTTTTCTTCTTTAAAAGATTAGTCATCAGATTACTTTTTAGTTGGTCGTCAGGCTGTAGTAATGTATTTATTGTGGTAATACATTTTTCCTAGCTCCTCAGTATCTCCTGCTTAGCACCTTAAAATTCACTATGAAAAAGGCGGCTGTCTAAGCCTTTGAAACCACTAAGTGAGAATTGAAGATAACAAACAATCCCTTACGATTTACCGGAAGACGTTCCACGCAGACGGTAACTTCCATTAAGAATGCCTTGGTTTATAAAGTTGGCAGCGCTCCACTCCAAAGCAAATAAAGCAGTAAAACCTCTTATGCTTGAGACTAAGTTTAAAATGAAAGTGGATATCATTAAACAAATAGCCGGAAGTATGTTCTCCATTCAGACCATGTTGACTAACTCATCTTCCGTAAAAAGAAGAGGGAATCCTTAATGTACATCTTCTCAGGAGAGAAGTCCCAGAGCATTAAAGACGGTGTGGTTTCTGTACCTTGTGTAATATTGCTGAATTGCTTACCAAACTATTTCCCAAGACATTAGGACAATATTTAAGTGCCAGCAGACACTGAATTCATTTTTTGTCAAATACAAGGACAAGCACCACTTATTGTGGTGATGTGCACAAGATTTCCAGTAAGATTTGGAGGTTGAGCTGACTAGATGAATATTAAAAATCAGCTTAGAAGAACATGTGCGTACATTTGATAAAGGGTAGACGGAAAAGTACACTTTTGCGAGACATCTCTTGTAATGTGAAATACAGGCAATTTTGATCATTCCATTATGCAATATTGTCTCCAAGGACAGAAATCTCAACGCGTTTGAGATGTTGAAGATCTTAAAAATATAAAGTAACTTCTACTCTAAACATCATTTATATATGAACAGGTTATTCTCTTACTTAAACCAGTGAAACCCAATCTTATATGTGTATTATTCCTATTGGCATACTCTCTTTCCTCCGTCCACTTAATACCCCAATTACCCTATCTATCCTTTTTCAACCCTCCCTATCTCCAGGGTCCATTTCTCTTCTCCTACCTTCTCTCCTATGTATCATAAATATATAGTCTTGTATTTAGCAGTGGTAGTAGCAGTAACAATGTTAAATGTGTTTCGTCAGCTAAGGTCATTTCGCTCATATGGGCCTGAAATCGAACTTCGGACATCTTACTTCAAATGTGAACGCGCTACATAATTCGCTATTCATGATTCGCTAATAGTTTTGTTTACAAAAATACCATCAATAGAAAACCAATAGAATCCAAAATATTGGAATATATTTTTTTTTCAAAATAAAGACCCCAGCTTAATATACTGTGCAAATTCTATATTTCTCAATTTTATACGGAATGTTAACGATTCTTACAGTTCAGTCGACAAATTCTCACGATTTGATCAAAACTTATTTTCCTATGAGTATTTGAGAATGGAAATGGAATGACGGTAACATAGATCTGGAAGAAAAGCTAGTAGGGCAAATACATTAAATAGATGCATTAAAATAAAATTTATCGAAATTAAAACAGTTAAAATAAAATTTGAGCTAAGCCACCAAAGAATATTAAGATGATTTGAAAACACCTCCTTAGGATGAGTACGATCTTTCTGGTAATCTCATCATTTTGATCCTCACCTGTTAATGAGATTTTCGAGGATGACCCCTTAACCATAAGGTAAAACTAATTAATTGGATTGCTGAAAGAGAGAAGTGAGACTGAAACGAATTTTGTTAGTCAAGAAAAAGGAAAATACGAAGGAAAAAGAAAGAGGTACAGAGGAAATGGAGACACGATGGAAGCTCGGGATAAATAATTAGATATGCCTTGTTTTATTTTTTTTTCGAGTGGAATAATACAAGTCATTTTCGAGATAAAAATTAAAGCAGACGACAGAAGGAGATCACCGACGTTGAAAAAATAAAAATAAATTTCTGTGTAACAGAAACATTCGTTCGAGATATGAAAAGAGATTTAATAAGCAAAGTCTCATTAATTCCATTTTCGGTGTTTTAGAGTCTATTTGAATATCATATTTTAGATTTTAATTGACCTCTTTGTTTTAATATCTGCCTATCTCTTTCAAGCTCTTTTTATTCAATTTTAGCCGCTCGGTTTACTTCTTTTTCTTCCCTTTGTATTTATCACAAAGTAAGATCGCCCATTTTATGATATATTATATAATATTAGGGAAATGTAATTAGTCTTTGTAAATGCTTGTTAGAGAGATGTACTAGTGAGACAGTTAATGAGTGAATGTATCATAACCTAGTCAACTTTTTGATATAAAATATTAAAGTTGTAATGTACAATATTTAATCCTTCTTTGCCTGTCGCACTATGTTTGAGCATGTAATCTGTCCAGACCTCACGGTCGTATCATCGGTCTGCTTCCTCTTGTTAAGGATTAAACTCTAAAGCCCTTTTGAGAATTCTCTCCGGGGACACGCGCTCAATTTCTTCCTTCCATATCCTTTTATAATTGTTCCTTTTTCTGTTATTGATTGTGCCTTTTGTTCTTGTCTCATATCTTAAATTATAACGTAGCCTAGATGCGTTCAAACTTCATAGATCTGAATAATTTTATTCTTGTTTTCATATATTTGTACCCGCTTTTTCTTAACACCCAAAGTGTTGATCAATTTTATTAGGTGGGGACGGTTACTATTTCGTTACACAGTATTTGATTTAGTAACAGCGCTATTGTGATGGTAAAAACAGTAATAGATAATGATTTATGAAGAACAAGAAGTGTTCGTCAGCGTAGAAAAAGTTCAAGATGGAAGGACAAACTAGGTATGGGATGAACGGAAAAGGAACCGAAGGAGGTTTGCAGATGACTCGGTCATAGAGAAATGTCAGACGTGGAAGACTGTATTTCTCCATCGTGCGATTTAGTTCTAATTCAAAGATGGTGCGAAAAATGGCTACTATAGCTTAATATGGGTAAATTCCCCATTGTTAATTTCTTCGACAAGAAACAATTGCGTCAGAATTAACCCTATAAAATGAATGGAATAAATATAAATGTGCTCGAGTCAGTTAGTCTAGAGATTGCTTTTACAAATTACTTAAACTTAAGCACATGTATAACTGCGATTAAGCAATTAAAACTTTTAGCTTTATAAAGCGTATTACTGGTGGCTGTGATGTAATGATTAGAGAGTGATGTTATATCACCTTGATCGTACTCCATATGGAATATTCGGCAAGTATATGGGAAATAGCGGATGAAACCTGAACACGCAAATTTGAAAAAGTACAGCGCAAGGATATATGTATTGCTAAAAATGCTATGATGTATAAGCAATCGTTATTAAGATGATCTCAGATGAAAAATGGAGATTAGAAGCTATCTTGCGACTGCTTAATAGTTTTAGAGAAAGGACGTTTGCAGTGGGCAAGTAATATGTGACCCTCTGCTACTTCGGCTGATCCACCAATGAGCATTAAATAAGATAAATTGATAATTAGGAGGAATAATAAGATAATATCTAAGTTTCCGGGAAGAGGAAAATGTGGGTCTAGGTCTCGATATTATTAAGAATTTTCTCTCGTCCGTTTTCTCTTTGGGTTTTCCTGGGTATTATTATATTATCATATTAATACGACGTAATTCTTTTCTTCCCTTCTACTTATGTGTGTAATTTAAGTGTACTTGTAACTGATCCAGAATAAAACATTTGATTATTTTCGGTAAATATGCACAAATAATGAATGGTGATCTATATCTCCAAAATTTGAAATATCATTAATATTTCCTGAAGAAAAAATATACTTTTCTCTTGCCCTATAAAAACTCTGAGAGCGGTATTTTTCATTATAAACTGATTGCGGGAGATCGAAAGGGATTTCGCGTTGAATACCCACACGATTTGATACGCGTAGTAAATAGGAATCCGTGTAATAAATCAGATTGCTATCATCGCTGGTTCATTTTATATCCACATCATCCCCGCAAAGGATGCTCTTCGGTCGAACTTGGGATCGTCCATTTCATTTGAACCGTTTCCGAATATATGGCTGTGCACTTGGATGCGGCAGTGAACGTGCCTTTCATCCCATCTCTGAGCGAAAGTTCATAAACTGCGGATCAAAGAGATTTGATGCAATATCCGAAAGTTGAAACATCCGGAGAAACTGCTGAGGGAAGCAGTAGAACCTTTGGTCTTCCTTTCCAAAGCATCGTATCAACTTACGAAACCTGACTGTAGCCACTACAAAATGGGATCCAAAGTAGAATGTAGAAGTAGAGTCTACGGTGGTTTAGCAAACGCGATTCTTACACAGAATGGAAGTGATATTCTGCACTTGCTTTGTGGAGATGTGGACTTAGTGTAGGGAGAGAATCGCCGGAGCGACGTAAAGCAAAGCATTGATGGGAGTGATTAAAGGAGAGAGAGAAGGAGAGTTTCAGAGGAGTCTGAAAGGGGGAAAAATATAACGGTGGAATGGGAACAAAAGTTCACGCAGATTTTGCAGGTTACTGTTTGATCTACGGACAAAGAACGAACGGTAATTGGTTAACCTAAATATTACAGGCGGAAACAACGGCGTATTGTCCCACAGTGCTACGCTCTGTTTATTACTGGGCGGGCTGTCGAGCAATATGATGCATCCAATAAAATCGACTGCTTCTTTTACCCTGTAGCTGTAAATAATGACACGGAAGATTTCATTATTATAAGAACAATGATCTGTCGAACGAGTAGAAATAAATGGGAATTTGGAAGGGATGAGCTAGTGTAGAAGTAATATTTTAATAATTCAATGATAATTGGAATGAAACTAAACAATATAATGCTAAATTAAATAATTAAATTAATTAAGTAAATATAATTATAATTCAAATAAAAATCAGCATGAGAATGAAAAATCATCAGGAGGAATTACGGTGAGGTACGCGTGGCCTGAATTTAGAGTATTGAAGAATTTGAAAACTAACCGTACTTCATAAATACTTTGGAATTTCACTGATGGCTTTCATTTATCTAGGCAATTTCGATTATCATGTAGGTACTAGGCATTTAATAATTTGGAGAGACTAGTTTCAAATGTATTACATACCTGTGTAATCGAATTTGAGTGAAAGGGACAGTTACAAGAAAAGGGACAGTTAAAAGAAAAATTACGGGAAAGTTTGATAAAATCGCACACATAAAATCAAAGATGAATGTATATTAAAATAGATTATAAAATCATTTTAGTATTTAGTGAGGGAAACCACACGCTGTTTACCGAAAACCAAAATCAATGGGTGATTGATAGATATTGATTGATAGTGATAAAGATATGAAACATAGATCATCAATATTAAATGAAATTGCTTATTATGCTACAAGTGGTCGTCGATAGACAATTGACCTAACTCTCCTTTATTTGCAGTAGAAATTCGGATAAGTTGTCAAGCATCTTCTTTCGAAACATTAATTCGATAATAATCAGTCAGACATTTCCCTATAAAAGCGGCACACCATTCTATCTGATAACTCGCTTCAGTTTTAATCATCGTTATTTTTACTAGCAAAGGTACGCATACGAGTTAACACACATTTATTGCTAGGAAGGATAGTTAAACTAATGAATTTGTATCTCAAGTAATCCTGGATATCAAGTAAACTGGATATTTTTTCCCATGTTCTTAGTTCTTAAGAGAGGGTCAAGAAACTGAGGGAGCGCTGAGCTTACAATCGTTGAATTCTGGATTATTCAGGGTGATAGATTTAAAAGGTGAAAAAGAAGAATGAAAAAAGAAAGGAGAAGACGTGGGGAGAGACGGAAGGGGAAAAGAAAGGAAAGGTCGTAGAGGGGAAGAGGAAATCGCTTGAGGAGGTGTTTGCTGGTTGGAAAATGCTCGGAGACGGTATCCAAGACGACGGATTTTGAAAGGAAACTGTTTGAAGAGGGAGTTGAAATGGAAGTATCTTGTGAGCATCGAAGGCTAATTGAGACGATGTCGATCAAACGTATCAATATAAACAGCTCGTTCGAGAAGTAAGATTCCAATTTAATTATCACTATAAATGAAACATTAGGAATTCTCGAAGTAATCATAATTAGCTTGATTAACGGTGACACCAATACTTCAAGGAATTAAAACGAAATTAATAAACATGAAGATAAAACTGATCGAAAGGTGATGGGTGGAGAGGCAGCATCGGAAAGGGGCATTTCGTGCGAGCTGATCTGATAGAGTGAAGAAGAAAAACACTCGAGTCTGTCTAAATAGCAGTTAACGAGGATTCGTCCAGCAAACACGCTGTTATTTGGATAGGGAATGATGACATTAGAGTACCATTTTGATTCCCTTCGCCTCGGTAAATGTGCTAAGGTTGTGGGGCACGTGCAAAGATCGAGGAGAGGCCAGATTGCATGTCGTCCATTGCAAATGGAGACATGATCCTCATGACGAATCCATCGCAATAAAAAGTTTACTTCGAGAATGAAAAAAAAATTACTTTTGATTTTTTGAAGAAGTGTAAGTAAAAACTTAGAGAACAATTATTTCTATAATTTTACGGTATATATTTTAAACGATATAATGGTCGATATAGAAATCAGATTAATAGAGCGATATGATTGAAGCATAAATTATATCAAATGTGTAAATTAAGAAGTTCATTTATATTCGTATAAATATATTCATTGCCCTATCTCCGCTCTTCTTCGCCCTTTTAGGTTTACGAGATAAGTCTACAACATATCATGAGTTAATTACCAAAATCACTTAGGTACAAATTTGCTTATTTTGTATTCTTTTCCGGGATACAAAAATTTTTAATCACATTCTGGATTTAAATTCACTTCTCGCTTAACAATTCTATCAGTATGAATAGTCATAAAAATATGAAATTCGTAATTTACGTGGTCGGAAAATGATCACCACAAATATTTTTGGCAAAATCTGCGTCTCATGTTTTCATTGCATTCCTCAGTTACGTAGTTGAGAATGAAAAAGGTTCCATAAGATATATACTTTGAAAAAAATAAGCTTTAAATTACCTATAGAGACTTGTTATGAGCAAGGATACTCTATCGGAGAATGGAAAAGAAAGCAAAGACGTTTTGGATTGTGTCCAATTTCGATTCCGATGATGTCGAAGTATATAATAGGCAGTTCTTTCCCTAAGATTAAAAAAGTGAAGAGATACAGAAAAATCTTTTGACAATATTTATGGGGACAAAATTAATTGGATCCTGAAAGAAATCGGAGGGAATTAACGGTAGATAAATGTCACAGTCCAAAGAGACATTATTCATGTAATAAACTCTACGAATAAGCCAATGTAAAGATAGGAGTGAGACAGTGATGTTTCTTTTCACAACAGCTCCAGCGTATGCATCAAGAACGTATAAGTAAAGTCAAGGAAACGACGAAAGTACGTGCACACACAACGAGAAACTTCACTATCATATTCTTACTCATTTATTTTAAACTACAATGTTATAACATATTAGTGTAGTTGTCTTACTATCGTTATTACACAGTATGTAATACTGATAGCGATTGTGATTAATGAACTATCACGCTGATGTATCATAGTATATTCTACCCTACGGACATGTGGTAGTCTGAATGAGCGCATTTAGGCGTGCAATATTCCGTTCACTGAATCGAATTTACAAAATACGTTTTAAAAAGTATTTGAATGAAATACAGAAAGGTACCGTCTGTTTGTATTTTGAAGAAGATTATTTTAATTTTCTATTCTACAGAGTTAATATTCAGTACTACTTTGACTGGGAATTCCACCAAACTATTATAGTTATTTTGCCATTATTAATACCAATCATACAATACTAAGTTTAGGTGATTAAATAAGATAAAAATTCGAGGAGGATGATTGTTTGGTAGGAATGTTCGACTTGGAAAACAATTTCGTATCCTATTCATTTGATTTCTCATAGGATATCAACACTGCACTGACGCAATAATCTGTCGATAATAAAAATCAAATAATAAATACTATTTCTTGCCCTAACTTAATCCAACCTTTGAAATGAATACCCCAAAATTTAAATTTGATAACCCAAAACTACATTTTTAAAGTGTTCACCCTCAGTATACACCATACGGGGAGGCCAACAGATAAATCAGGGAGTACGACAGATTAATCAGAGGGTCAAGCATAGTTAGGAAGATTCAGCGTCTTCTTGACTCTAATTGCTGAACTTTGGAGCTCAAAATTCATTCTTGAGGGGAAAGAACGGCAGCCATACATATAGTTGGGTTTTATAATGAAATAACATAAGTTATTCTCATACATCTCGATTGTTAAGGTATTTACACGAATAACTTACCATGGACTGCCCACATCCGTAATATATGAGGACGTAAACTTTAGAAACTCGGTTTCGTCAAGACAATTGTCGGTAGGAGCGATGAAAATTACGCGAAAGATATTGTACAAGTTATTCCTCACTATGAGTGTGCATGTAGTGTGTGAAACCCTGCCGAAAACTTTTATTTGAGAACTAGAATAGGTACAACGAAAGGCAATTCGTTTTGCGGAAATTTGCTATGACAAATCGGTTAGCGTTACTCAGATGCTTTGAGACGAAGGATGAGAATCTTTGGAAGAAAGAAGATTTTAAAAATACTAATTTTACTAAATAAATTCGAAGAGAGTAAGTTAGTAGAGAAAGTAGCCTATATTGTGCGCCCTCCCTTTTACATAGGCTGTTCTGAAATATCAAGTAGGATCAAAGAAATATATTCTAGAGATCGGTAATAGAGTTCATGTTTTACTCTATACTTCATACTCTAACTATAAGCGAAAGTAATCTGTTAGAGAAGTCATGATGCATTCACCCCCTGCCGCACACCGTAACGCGGCTTGCTGGGTACTTAAGTAGATTTATATTACAGATTTTCGATAGTATTAGTTTAAAGTAACCTAATTGGGTTGGATACACGCGAAAACGTGATCCAACTGGTAAAGGGAGGCACGGTTTGGCGAAGGAAACTATTGCATTACACGATCACGTACCCATTCATCGCTTCATTGGTGAATTTACTTCATGAAGCGACAAGCGGGAGCGCTAGTGTTCACTGAGCTAAATGCGCCGCCCTGGGCACGGTGGAGAAAAGGCGAAACTGCGATGACGCATCCTGCTTAACGATTAATAACCTCTGCGGACGTTTGATTGGGCCATTACTCATTGTCAGAAGATTCACTGTGGAATTTCTCCTTTCGATCTCGATGCACTCGAATCAATCCTCCGCGGACAAAGAATGGTAATCGTAAGTTGGGAGTTTATGCAGAGTGAGCAAATTTGAGTTTCGGTAACATGCCTCACGAGAGGCAGAGGCGATTCGTAAGAATAAAATTGATTATATTTTGGAGGGAAGGACAAAATATGTATAGCGGTGAAATAAAAATAATTACTCCCAAGTTTAACCATGAAAATGAAGAGGAATTGTTAAGTCATTATTGGTCATGTTGGTGTATGAAATATATTTGTGTATGTATGAAAACGTTCACGATATGGAGTTATTCATGGTGAATTTATATTCAAAATTTGTCGTTGAGATCCTATAATAAAAGTCAAAACAGATTTTCTGCCATTTAAAAACCATAAATACATTATTTTTCTACGTATATATAAGTTGATAGTAAAATGCTTCCACCGTCTATCTCGATATTTCCATATTATGTCCAAAAAAACACATTCCTCGGTAGAAAACAAGTAATATAAATATTAAAACTTCTGTTTAAGCAACATTCATAATTACTGTAAATTTTTTCTTCCACATCCACTTACTAAGCTTGGCAATAGTAAATATTCCATTAATATTTATTGCTAAATAATAGTTGCCATCGATATTAATGAAGTAAATAATTCATCCTTATCCCTGAGAAAAGTTAGAAATCTTCTTCTAATCAAAATGGACGAGTGCAATGTCCAAAAAATATTTTTATTCTTTCACTTGTTCCTGCATCCATTCACTTATTTTATACTACCATTGACATACATAAGAAAATTTTTACAGAGAGATTCCCTTCTTTTGAAAGAGTATGCGCCAAAAATTTACCCCACAGAACACGGGTTTGAAAAAAGTTTTGGGGAACACCGAAGGAATACAATTTAGGGTTGCCGTATAGTTGCTAGATAATGTGCGGGTGAACGTACATGAAACGAATGAGTCCCACTTGCGGAAATAAGAGACCTTCAGCCCTAACAGAATTTTCAGAAATTCGAATTCTAGACCATTTTTATAATGAAGACTATACCGGCTTCGTAACATGTGCCTTCATTTCGTTACGTCAATAAAAACCTATCTTGCGTAAAATGTAAGTATTGGGGAAACAAGGAACTTGAATTCAGGTAATAGTACCTCTCAACCACTTCCCTCGTACTTTTACTCCTGTCCACTGTTATCTCGGAAGTGAACTCGGCTTCCAATGGGAGTGCGCACGCGAAACACGGGTGCAGTGGAGCAACAGGCGTCCCATCAAGCGGGGATCGAAAAGTGGGCCGGAGTCAATGTGCATGGCAAATGACGGCGATGGATTCGCCTCTCGTGAAGACCACAAGGAAAAAGCGGTGGGATATAACCTGATGAATTTAACGAACCGACTTATGGATGTCACCTGCTATCGCAACCCGACCCATAAAGTAATTGAGTTTGAGCTCAGCGGAACATAAATAAAAAGAAACTTTGCCCGAGGTACGCGACTGAATTATTATCGTTACTGCTTGACCTATTATTCATCGAGGATTAGTACGGCTGTGCCTTCCTCATTACTTATCCTTGAATTGATGACGTGGGAATAGGATGATACAATTTAGATAACTCGATATGATAGATCTGAAATATAATCTTCACTCTGTGGAATTCCATGTTACGAAAAATGAATGTTAAAAAATTTTATGTTGTTTAGAATCGAACGACTGGCAACGACTTCTATGTGGTAATCATCAGGTAAAATACAGAACAAACAGAAAATATATACATACGAGTTTAAGAAGGAGGCATTGTAATATTTGTAGGAGCGCAAAGAGCGGGGATAGAGCCAACCATTAATAGAATAGGAGGAAGTAGAGAAGAGTAAGATGGTGAGTGTTTTTTAGGTTAAAAATTTTATGCTGGTACATCAATAACTGTTCTAAATATCTAATTTAAAGCCTTATTGTGGAGTAAATGAGCTGAAAATTTTAGAGAATAATTATCTTTGAAAAATGTGACTCGATGTTTGCATGGGTGATATTATTTCAAAAATCCATGGCATTCTTCGATCCTTGTACTACTTAAATGTCTCTTCGTTTGATAGGAGATATATTAGAGATGGTAATGTAACCCAATAGAACGCAATCTATTTCTGTAAGCTTCACTGTTATTGTAATATCAGATACCGAAGATTTTTACCACTTTTCGTCTATTATAAAAATGTGGTGATGTTTTCATTTATCATAAAGAAATGAGAAATAACCAGCAAAATCACAACTGAACTAAGAACTACTTCAACACGACTATATAGTAGTTAGTATCGTGTTATCCTCTTTGTTTCGGCATTTATTTTTAAATTAATAGGAATAAATTCTCCGTGTTTCAGTACCATTCATCAGTAAAATGAATGTTCGTGAAATTTTAAATTACACCAATTGGAAAAACAAATTATTTCCATCTTAGTGGGACTAAGCTGTCGAGATGTGTAAGGTGTTAGGTTTAATGAGATGGAAAGTGGAAACTGATAGAGACATACTGTTATATATCTTGTTATCATAGTTCCAAAGTTAGCGATTTTTCCGCCAGATCTAGCGACTTTTTCATCTTATCGATAATTTTCACTCTTCATAGAGTATGTTATTACACGTTGGCACTTCTCTACGTGTTCTTAAAATAATTTTATTATTTATAATTTTAATATTCATTAACTTAAATACTAAAAGAGCAATATATTAATTTATAAGAAACTTGATATACAAATAATCTGTGTAAATTTGCGTCAACTGCCATGTTATCAATATCCGTAAATTTAAAACATTAACTATTTTTAGCGATAGATTTATGAGTTTAGCGAAATTTGAGGTACTTTTCAGGGTGCATCCAACGATATTTTTTCAAATAAAATTGGCACATCTGCCTGATACAGTATAGTACCAGACTTCATGTATTACTTCGTTTGTTAAGTGTTGCTGTTACGCACGAAAAGCGGCGTTCCTACCTCGAGGTAAATTGGGGTCATTATTTCTATGGTCCGTTTAATATGAATCTTTTCAAAGGAATTTAAGGAAGCAAGATATCCATAGAAGGAAATCCTTCTTTTGAATCATTAGGATTCCTATAGACGTGTGTCGTTCAAACATTCCGACTCAGTCTACTATCAAACGAAGTCATACTTCGTTTGTTAATTCTGGTGCGTTTCCAAGTTCTCAATAAGAAGCTAATTCCTATGAGAAATGTGTCTCTTAGAAAAGCAATGACTTAATTAGCATGGCACATGTATTCGAATTAACGCCCTTAAGTCGAAAGTCGATGCAGAAGCGACTCCCGAGGTAATTTATTCCTTCCACATGCTTCTCGGTTCACTTGCAATCCATATGAAGCCCGTACGATGTAGTTCAAGCGTAAAACGAATTTATAAGACGAACCAGCTTAAGGCGGCTTAAGAACCCACCCTATTACACTCTTAAAAAGCAGTAATTGGAACATTCTCCCTCTATAATGAAGGTTTTGGAGTGAAAAGGTAGATATTAGTACAGATCACGTAAATTTATAGTAGAGAATTAATTAGAGATGACGTGAAAAACAAAAGATGTAAAAAACCAGATGATTCTGAGGTACCGACTGTAGAAAGCGTTCGTAGATTCACCTTTATTCATCAGATATTTGTCTATATTATTTTTCACAATCTATATATTATCATACCTTTATGGAAGTATTGATTAAATATATATGTACTAGTGCCTCCCTAAATATCCTAAATTACCCTGGTAGGAGGAAAAAACGTCATATTTAATCACATTTACAGTTTACAGTTAATAACAATCACAGAAGTTTCTGAGAGTTATCAAAATTTGTAGAAAGGAGGAAATAAAATAATTCTCTGTTCCACAGTAAAATTCTTTCTTCAGAAGGGTCTCTCTTCATTCAGTATGAAGTTTTATTTCTTCAGTGGATTTCGTCAAGTCATCTTCATTTCTTTATATGGCTTGATAAAATCTTCATTTCTAAAAATTACTAGAGTCGAAACGGGATAGATAAGAAGAAATTTTCTGTGAAAACTATAAAAAAGTATTTTATTTCTTTCTCTATGACGTTCCATCAAGTAAGACTTGACCTAATCAATTATGTTGAAATTAATCATTAATAATTTACAATAATTATAATATGTACACTTCAGCATTGCATTAATAATCGCGATTTTCTAAAAAATTGAACAATTTATTCCATATCCTTCATCCAGAAGGGCTCCAAGAAAAATGAAAAAACTCATTAAAGTTAGAAATTTTTACTCTACAGAATAGAATTCGAGGTTTTTCTTAAACGCAACGAAATGAGGAAAGTATCTGTGTCGTTATTTTTGCCGGTTTCCTCTGTCACAATGAGACAAGTTCATTAGAGAAACTTTATCCTAAATCCTTTATGTCACCGACAATGCAGAAACTTCTGTTACGAAAACACTCCCTGGGTTCTGATTCGAAACTCTCGCCTCAGTAATAGGAAAGAAGCAAAGTGCCTCTCCCCTTCCTTTCTTTTGGTTTAGCGCACGATTCTACGGTTTGGCTTGAATATCGCCACAGAAATCTTTTCCTATTCTTCAGATTTCCTCGTTCCGAATCAGCATAAATTTTAATGATCTCTTCTTAAAGTCCCAAAGCAAGAAATTCTACGTTTCAGCACTTATTTTTTTAAAAATAGTACATTACTAGAATAAATTTAGATTGTATTTCAGTTTTTATGCTTGTGCTTAACTGCATGAACATAACTGTGATTATAACCTTATGAACAAGAAGCGTTACTTCTCCGCAAAGTTTATGCTTCAAGAGGTATTCAATCAGTAGCACTTTAGCTATCAGTTAATAATCATATTTTATCTATCTGATATGACAATATACAAGTGATTTTTCGGTAAAACTGCTCCATAGTGAACGAAAAGGAAGGAGATTAGACATCCTGAAACAAGTTGAAATTAAAGTTTTTAAGTACTTCACCAAGGAATTCCTTTTCCCTAACCTTTCATCTCTCATTTCCTCCATTCTTTTCCATTGATGAGTTCAGTTTTCCTACCATCATCCCCTTTTTGCCAGATGATGTCGATTTATCGTCGAAACTAGTTGCTATTCTCGAAAAATACATTCTGTGGAAGTTACGAAGTGTTTTATTTCATTTACTATCTATTATCTATTTACCGATTATTAGTGGCCAAGAGAGCTTTCGTATTTTTATTTGATAAGACAGCCCTTGTAATGGATAACGGTTTAAAAATGTTCTCGAGGCAATAATTTTACTCCACCTTAAATAATTTTGCCCTTTCCTTCAAACACACAGCTTATTAGAACATACGATCTTTTTAATATCGCGTAGTCCTTTATTAAATCGCAACAGGACGCAGCACACCCTACCAGCAACATATGAACATGTTTCATGTCGCTTCTGTCCTTTTGGTCACTGCAGACACTCAGCAGCGAGAACCATCGGAAGTTTGTTACGTTCATGTTGTCCGTGCTTATTTCCTCGGGGTGGTCTCCGCCCTTAATATAAAATGAAGATGGATACTACCGGAGGCACTAAACTATTTCTAGAGCGCACTCGTCTAGTCACGGACTCCCGAAAGAGGACACCCACCGTGAGGCACCTTCAGCAAATGATATAAGAGAGATTTGACCTTTGCGAAACGAAAGGTTTGCAGCACAGCGAGAGGACGCTGCGAGAGACGTAACAATCACCGAGGGAAGCCTCTTGCAATGCGCCTTAAGAGAGACACAGTGATTAAAGTAACAAGTTGAGGAATGGCCGCTTAGCGTGAGTACGCTCGTATGCTAACTCTCCGAACGGCGCACTAGTTCGTTGGACCTGAAATCCCTCCTAAGGATTTATCTTTAGAAACTTTTCCGCGGTTAAAAATTGTAAGTGCGCGACCCCGTTACGTCAGGCTCTGAAGATGGCAAGTCGGAGATGGAATTAAAAGTGATTCTGACGCCAAACTAAATGCATTGTTACAACCGCCACTACCACCCGTGTATGACAACTCGTTGCCGTTAATGAAACATAAAGGAATACCTGCAAATGTAATCTTTGGTGAGCCCCTTTAATATTATGTAGCGTATCAGCTTTTTATCCCTCTTATTGCCCTCTTCGATACAAGTGCATAAATTCAAGACCTAATAATTCTATTAGGAGTTCATTTATATCATAATAGCAATGGCAAATGTGATTGAGTTTCATATGCAGTTTTTAGTCCTCTTATCTCTTGTTTCTTGTTTGAGGTACCAAAGTTTTCATTATGTACAAATTTTTCTACCTATATTACGATATTTCCCTATTTTGTTTAGTTTTAGAGGTATATATATATATATTCCTCTAATTAACTCTCTCCTGAAATTTTCTATTCTATTCCGTTAAATAAACAGGAGTTATAATGAATAAATCATAGCTGTTAAAAAGTGTACGTACTACACCAATGGTAGTAAAATGTCCGAGTGAAGTGACCTGCGTCACCAAAAAGTATTGAACTGTATTTTTCGAAACGTGAGGAAAGTTACCTTTAGAATCTTCGGTGAACACTATTGACTATTAATCCCTTAAAGAAAGATAAAATTTCCACCGGGTAGCCAAGAGAGAAATGTGTTAGAATTTGGTGAAAACGGTACCAGACTAGATTTTCTGTGAGGGTTCACATACGAAATGACTTCTGCTATCGAAACGTTTTAAAAATTTCTTCTACTTCTAATAAGATATATGCAATGTAGGAGATGAAATATATTTAGTAGCAATTGCCTTAATTGAATAGCAGGTCGATTAAGTAATCAATTTTTTCGTTTAATTCTATAGCAGAAAATTCTATAGCTGAAATCTATTTCTTGATACGTTTATTTTCGAGCTTATTAGTATATTTAGTAATTTATAGAAGTTGTAGTATGAAAAATAATTTATGTACATTTCTACGAAAATCGCTTGTTAAAACCCTCAGTATAGCTCCAATATATCCGAGATTACATAAAATTCGGAAAAATAAATTGCCAACCGTTTCTCATTCAGATAATTTTGATTATTCACTCAAACTACAAATTTTCTTTCATTTTTCATAAAAAATTTTTCTCAGAAATATTTCTTACATTTTTCTTCCTATAAAAATATAAAGAGGTTTGATATTTCTCGGAGAAGCTTTATTTGAATGCTCAAACCTAATTGGCAATTCAATTAAGTCTAACAGATCGTAATGTGATTTAATACTCTTCCCAAATATCGGAAAAGCCTCTCTCATACGTACTCAGGCTGATTGTGATCCGATGGGTTCCAAAGGGAATGCTTTAATTAGCTAGCCAAAGCGTTTATAGCGTGGGAGTTGGCGTAGGCGATTAGTATAGGAGGAACAGGTGGGGGAGGGGATGCTAGTGATAATGAAGGAAACATCCACGGAATTGGAAACAGATATGATTGTATTGTCTGCGATTTCTATGGCTTTATCTTCGCTTTGAAATTTATACTAACAAACGCCATTCATTTCAATTCCTATGGCCGCATTATTTTAACAATATAAAAGACTAATAATAGCATCAATTCCAAGTTGAATGCCCTTGGATGCTCTGAGACCTCTGACAGGATGTAACGTGGGCTCCCTAGTTATGATCTTTTGATAGAATGAAAGCCCACAACTCATCAGATGATAATCTTAACTATATAACCTTGATGCATTAAAAGTTAGTAAAATGTGTTGGAAATATTTAATGTCATGCAAAATTTCGTACTTGTAAATTGCAGTAGCACTAAAAAGTGTAAAGTTCAAACTGCTCAGTTTCAAACCGATTGCAATTAAGTATCTAATTCTATTATATGCCCTTACTTTTATATGTTAGATGACTTAAATCTTTACATTAATATCTCCAGTTATTCATGTAATTTATTCTTCCTGGAGAGTATGATTCTCGAATATTTTCATTCAGAATTAACGATTGATGTCCGTATTATAAATGTAAAGGCCATTAAAATACTACTTTAACTGATATCTGTCAAATAGCGAATTCAGAAGGACATTCACCACCAGCTTAATGTTCAAAGGCTGTTCGATATTTTGGTTTGTAGCTTGAGAAAATGAAAAAACGACAGGATATGACGACTTCGTATAAATGGTGCAAATGTTTCTTTTGCCCTTTAAGTCCTTTTATTTTCCTTCCATATTTTCGATTAAGAGCATTAAGATTTCCATGTATTCTTTCTTATACGGCTCATAATGCTAATGGTTTAATTAGTTCTTAAGGTATGACTATTAAAAGAGTTTGCAGATTAGAGATAATTCCTTACCTTTAGCATTCAACTATTAAAAATTTATGGATTAAAACTCTTCAATATAAGTATATTCAGTAAAGTTAGACTGAAATATCCATATATTCTATCTACTATCCTTTTGTCATCCATCATATTTTATATCAATTTTATATGTATGACCTACCGAATATTTTTCCCGTAAAAAAGATTTTAGGGGTCTTTATTGAGGCGAGGTTGAGATAGAAAATTCTCTTAATCCATCCAACCTGTCGTCAAAAATAAAAACATAAATAATTCAGAAGTAAATACCAGTAAAGAGGAAGACTTTGGAAGCATGTAAAAAACCTAAGGATTTATCTCACGTGAGAGATCTAAAGCAGGAGAATACTAACAAAGAAAGGCATTAAAAACCTACACAAACCTACTAATAGTACAGTGCAGCTATATATACATAAAGATACAAGCTAAAATATGTAAAGCGAAGCTGTGTATTTAATACATTGTATGTGGTGGAAATAAATTTAAATCAGAATAATAGCATTTGAACAAAATTCCCTCCATGTCTTTGTTTCAATCCAATGTCCGTATCGCATGGAAGCCATGCTTGCTCACCTTTCTGCTTCTGGATCACGGAGCACGTGTGAATCACGTTGAATTCTCTTTGTGCCCATTTCTTTCATCTGATTGTAACTCAAACGAAATCGGTGGATAAACATTCTCACTGGTCTTTGAGATCTCTGTATCTGTTCCATCTCCCTCACTTTAATCTCTCTCTTCTGCTATCGCCAACGTTTCCCTTTATCCTTTTAACTGGCAGCTTTTCTCTCCTCTTTTAGGACTACCGATTCAACCGTCACTGATTTCCGTTTGTGCCAAATCAGTGTATTTGTTTTTCTCACAAAGACTATGGGAAATCAGATGTGTGGCGTAATTATAACGCTACAGAAGCTCCTAATGGTGCCTATATTGAATTTACGTAAAGGTATTTTTCATGATGATTTGTAGTATTTTCTAGAAATGTGTCGCCTTTAGATAATATTAGTTTTCTTGATCAATGAATCTGGGTAATGTTCTTATCGACTGTTTTCTGTTATCTAGCAATGATAATACATACAATACAAGTACCAGGGCTCACAAGGAGTCATCAAAAGCGTATTTTTACAGAAAGAAAATACATTGGAACTCGACTGTTAATGAATAAGAGGCTAGAAAGACTCTCCAATTGCCATATATACCCATGAGCGTCGGGTCAATACTCCGGAGAAGAGCAAACGCCGGATTACCGGCTTTCTGGGAATCACCCAATGCCAATCTGCATTGACCCCTGAAGATGGTGGCATAGCAACCGAAATCCGCGTTGGTTGATTCCCAGAAGGTCGGTAATCCGCGTTTAGTTCCATTCGGAGAATTGACCTGACGCTCATCGGCATATTCGAACATCAATGTCTTTCGAACCTCTTATACACTCTTACAAATTAATATATTTACTTTGAGAAGTTTTTTGTTTAGAGTTCTCTTTGTTTTAAGTAAGGATTTTTCTACTCTTAACATAATGGCAACAAAGGCTGTTAAATCAAATGTTTTGAGTCATTTATAAACCTCCTTTCGCACGGATTTATGGCAGATTGAATAATTCCAAGGAAAAAACGGGTTTTTCAGAAGCATGAGAACAAATTGATTACTGATTAAGGTTGTAGTTATGGAAGAAAAAAGATGAATAACTAGTCGTATTTAGCAATTAAATGAAAAATTGCGTAAATTGTGGCGTATGATTTATGTAACTATTAATTTGAACCTTACTTAATCATGTAAATTAAGAGCCATATATTTACGGGATAATCATAACTATTTCCCTCAAAATATTTCAATAGGTCTCAAAATGACACTTCGAATATCGATATCATGGCTAGCTTCTCCGATTCTCGACATAATTGAATTATAAAGAGAAATGAAAACCACTAAACTAATTTTAGAATAATTTCCTTAATGTTCTTAATTATCACTAAAGCCTTACGGCGAGATTGTATAAAATGACCTCTCTTCCACCTAACCTCTGAAGTTTTAATGTAATAGGACACTATAAAGGACACATATCTGATACTAAGGTAGAAACAAAAGTAAAATACAGATTGGGTGAACATTTTGAATTTACGAGTGACACATCCACATAAATACACATGAGTGACGCTAGAAACGACCCTCTCAACCATTTCATTCGATTTATCTCTTCACATGGAGATAAATTTCTTTGATCCGAAAGGAAGGATATTAAGAAAATCAAGTCAGATTTGCACACACGCAGATGATATTGCTATAATAACAAGATGAATGTACAAAATTAAGCAATTGTTTGGGGAAATGAATTAAGAAGTAGAAAATATGGACTAATAGTATATGAAAGCATAATCACGTAAATGATGTGTAAATTAGAGACAGAAAGAGAACCTTAGGACTTGACAATAGAGGAGAATTTAGAGACTTCCTGCTTCAGATATCTGTGGTTAATCGTAAATAATGATAATGAGATAAGCAGAGAATTAAAGAACAAAATATATGCAGACTATCATGCAAATTTTCGAAGCAAATACGGTTTAAAGACCAACTTGTTAGAAGAAAAGTAAAAAACAAGTATTAGATAAATTACAGGCAGCCAATCAAGTAAATTTTGCAAACAAACACTATTTTTAGAGCCCAGCTCGTTACAAAAAGGGAAAGATAAAAATATATAAAAAACAAACAAAGGTGTAAAAATTGGATGATTATGTATATGTAGAAGCAATATGGGAGACTATTTTAAAGGTCATTGTCAGAGAGGCGCACGTGGAAGGAAAAGAGGAAATATCACAGATGAAAAGATAATGGAGGCAGAACAAATGATAGGAAATCGATGGGAGTAAATCGAACAAAGGGCCGATCGATACTCCCACGCCAACTATTCCAATGAATTTCCCAGCAGGAGTCATATTTCCCATTTCTCGCCGCAAATCCCCCTATCGGAATAAAAGAGAAACTAGAGATGGACGATAAGAGGATGAAAGCGGATATTTCTACTTTTGCTCACCCCAAAAGCCGTCGCCTCACACTTGTTTTGTGAGCGAAATGACCTTTACGAGATCAGCCAAGGTTTGCAAGAGAAGAAAAATTCAGAGGAATATAAATCAAATGGAAACGACGACACGAGCTTTTAAAGTGATAGCTCTCGACTCAAACTCGAAAGAAGGGGAAAGAAATATTTTTTTCAAACTTTGTGATGGATATATTTACACCACACAAAGGGTGATAACACACAACCCCCCGCTGCGATCGACTATAACGAATTTGACTGCCGTTGACTTTTATGAACGGAGTCTCGGATGTAATATCGAAGCATATTTATTATCCTATTTTACAATTTTAAAAAGGAAATTTAAATAATTGCGATGAATATTAAATACTCTAATCAAGTTCACCAGTTAGAACTTACATACACTCATACTTAACGATACATTTCAATTACGTTGTTTGTAAACAAGCGAACCTAATTTACTTTGTGTTATAAGTATTTCTCATTTCATAGTAATGAAAATGTATCATGTAATATTAGTTTTTTACAAGTACTTCGAAAGCTAATGTCATTTTGCACATATGAGCCCCCACCGGTAATCGAATCCCGAACCGTGTCACCAAAGGTGCTCACGCTACCAAATTAACTATCCGCGAACCCATTAAATGGTGGCATCGGTAGCAGAGTGGTTGGCATTGCTAGCGCTCCATTCCCGAGGTCCTGGATGCGAACCTCGGCAGATAGGATTTCTCATGTTAAGGAATAGTTGTTTACGTCTTTCCAATTTCTCCTATATTTTATGGGTTGGCCAAAGGAATAAAGATTCCTTCTATAGTAATTTCCAAAGGTAAAAAATAAATTTAAATCGGAATCCTCTATTATCTGCATCCATTGACATGATATTGACTTAGCTGTATGTTCTCAGATGAAACTGTAAGATTAATTACGAATTCCATTCCTTTGGCAACGCCCGAATTATTTTATCAGAGTACGCTTTTCTACACTATATTATAAAGTGCAAAATTTTTATTATTATTACCTTATGATTATTTATTATATTATTGCCATTTTAGAACGCAAATCATGATTACTCGCAAAAGGATATTTTATACTCCTTCCGATACCTACATATTTAATACCTTCCCTTGACATAGATTTCGAAAGAGCAATGTTAAAGAGAACTGGAACAGTTCTCACACACTCATTCGGAGTGATGATTCAGCGAATGCGCAATCAGATATTATGATTAGTGGCCTTTCATCCGTGATAATTTTTGCTCATTTCCGCTGAGTCTTCTTTCCTTGATCCACTGGTCGTTTCTCGGAATCGCGACGTAGCAATGGATCTGCAGGACATTCATTTATTCCTCTCCCATTTGCGGATGATCTACGGCCTATAATTTGTTCCGCTGCATCATATTCGAGCAGCTGCTATTTGATTGTCTCGTAAAACGCGAGAGAAACAGATTTACAGTCGGATTGCAGAAAGAGTAGGTCCTTGAGCACACTGACGCTGCTTTGAGTGCGTCCTTTACCGGAGTAAAATGTTTTTTTTTTTCAGAGAAATTCCAACGAATGAAAAAGAAGTGCTCATATTACCGTGGATATTAGTGCTGTTTCCTCGAATGGAATATATTTACAGCACGAGCGTTTTAGAGAAGAATTTTATTCATGTAAACTGCATATTTAGTTTGCATCATTAGCAGAGCTTGCGTCACGTAGACCAGATGCTCACTACTATTTTGAAGGGGCCGCAAAAGGGATATACCTAGCTTGCGGGCCGCATTAAAACAGGTTCTAGTGCATACAGAATTTATGTCGGTCATTGGAACTATTTATTAAATTAACGAATGCCTAAATTAACCAATAAACAAATCAAATTTTAACTTCATTTTAGAACAAAACTTAATTTTTTGTTATTTCATTTAAATTTGGTAGAAAAATTAATCTGAGTATATGTTGTACTTCTCCATTCCTACTTTCCTACCTACTCTTCTCCTGCTACTTTCATGTATGCATTTATTTCGCTATGTTTTCATGTACGGTATTACGTTTCTTGCATCCATCCTTGATTGAATTAAACTTCCATCCATCAGTCAATTTCCACACTTTGATTTAATCATTTTCGTGAAAATACATGTCCGCAACTGAGAAAACTGCAGCGTAACGAAATGTATCCCAGCCGACAGGGTTACACATGCTCGTTAGTGCAAATAGCCGATAATCAGATGGTCTCAGGTTCGCATTCCGCTTCGTTTGGTTGGCCGATCTGTGCTACCAAACAGCTGCACTCAGTCATAATCACATTACTATGCTTCTGCCAATGGTTGTATTTCTATCTAACTATGGGTTCACGTGTCCAGTATAAATAAAACGAAAAAATACAATGCAAAACGAAACGATACATTTTTATTATTTGGCAAAATCGGGTGTAGATGGTCCCATATTCCTTTAAATTCTTATCAGAATGTAGTACAAAATATATTCATAAATTATTTCAGATTTTGAAGAACATATAAAGAAAATAAGGGAAGAAAGATTAGCTTCGTGAATTAAATAACTGATATTTTTGATTATTGAAATATATCCATTGCAGGAAAATATCAACGAAGAGAAAGGGGGTGTATAATATCAACATATTTTTTAAAGAAAGAGTGAAAAAAAGAAATAGATTTGAATACACCGAAAAATAAGGATAACAAAAGTATAGTGTCCTGGAAAACATGAGTGAGTTTTAGTAGCGTAGTAGTGTGAGTAGCTTTAAACTCGGTAGTAATAGCAGTAGCTTAAAAATCCGTTGACTGCTAAGGTCATTTTGTATGTACATACAATTCCCCATCTAACCCAAGAATACTTTTATCAACATTGAACGATTTATCCACTCAACTATCTTGGAACCCAGTCACATGTATAGATAGACAATGATTTTATAACAAAACAATTTTAATATCATTTAAATCCGTCAGATGAGCGGTCGAGTGCCTTATAAAAGACGGTTGAGGGCCGCGCGTTGTGAACTCCAAATGTAGACCAAAGTACTTCATGAGCACATTACATTTTAAAACTCACGGTTTATATTCCCAGTT
This sequence comes from Pachydiplax longipennis, assembly GCA_036926295.1. Classification (NCBI taxonomy): domain Eukaryota; kingdom Metazoa; phylum Arthropoda; class Insecta; order Odonata; family Libellulidae; genus Pachydiplax; species Pachydiplax longipennis. The sequence goes on from JAVFKF010000015.1 coordinate 44,247,638, forward strand.
TTCTGTGAGGAACACTCTTATCGCAGTTGTCAGAGTAGAAATGAGCACACTCACCTGAAAAGAGAGAGACATGCATGTTTATTTCCACAATCTGCATTTACAACACTTCTACATGCGCGCTATAAAAGCCTGAAGGTAAAATCTGATCATAATAGAGGTTGCATCCGCACTATGTATAATTGTGAATTATCCTTAGCTTAAGACTGTCAATCATCAATATACGGGTAATTAAACCATCGTTGAACCATTGAGACATGAAGGGCCCTTTAAAGATAGCTTAAAATTCCCAGTAACAAAAATAAATTCTAGGTTCTTATTTAATTATTTAATGAATACTTAAATGAACGTCGATTTAAATTTGTGATTAGATTTTGAAAATCAATAGATAAACGCTATGAGTTTATTATAAAACTATTATTAAAATTGTTAAATTTTTTTAAGCTTCTAGTTTATGCGAGATTCTTTTTGTTCAATAAGAAATACCAAAGTGAAGCTTTAACTTCCAAATTTTATTCGTAATTTCTTTCTGAGACTGTTTGAAATACTGTGAGTGAATTCAAACATAAAACGCAGGACCCATCCCACTAGTCTGCTTTGTCTCCAATGGTTGGTTAAGGCCTCTACTAACACTCAAATTTGTACGGATAATTTTCCTACATGTGACAATAACCACTACGAATAAATTTTCCTTAAATTACTTCTTAATTAAAGTTGAAATAATAGTTTCCAAATTACACTTAAAACTAATCTTCAAATGAATCATATATTATATAGTGAAAATGACCAGGTAACACTTATACCTTTACCACTGAATAGTAACTTTGGTAAAGGTATAAATGTTCCCTTATCGTTTTTATTATGATGGAGACTTCCCACGAAATCGATGCCGAATTAAAAAGTTCTATGAATGATGCCTTTCATGACTTAGCTACGAAAAAACAAAGATCTTTCATTAAAATATCCCTATATTTTATCCCCGACTATTCATCATTATAAAGAGCAAAAATCACTCCTTCGCAATCTTAAAACATCTTCCACCGTCAACACGATAATGATTCTGAGAAACGGCCGAGATTCATACATTTAATCCCTTGATTCTGGGTTAAGAAAGCCCTGGGGAATGACGGTGCCCACGCATGTGTCCGCCTCAACTCGGAGAACACTTTGTGGACTAAGGATTTCTTCTGACAATGAGTGGAGTAAGCGATACGAGCGCCTTCGTCTCGTGAGCGGGCGTCGGCGGAATTAGAGAAGTGGTAAGGGATTTTGGATGGGGAAGGGCCTAGAGGCAGAGGCGTTTCTTGGAAAGGGTGCCGTATCCTTGTTAAAGGAAGAAACGCAGTTTCTTTTTCCGGAGTTTTCCGGTGCCCTTTTCCCCCTTGTTTCCTCCGGTTCGTCATTGAAGTGACATCTTCCATTCTTAGAGACCCACACTTGAGAAAGCGGTATATTTAGATCTATAGCAGGTGTTCTCAACTTTTTGTAGCCAGGGAGACCAGAAAGAGGGATGATAACCTACATAACCCCATAAGGATAACAGTAAATGTAAAATTCGTTTATCGCAAAACTTGGAAAAAGCATGATGACGTATACCGATTCTGGTAACTTACATTTTAAAAAAATAAGACTTGGAACCAAATATTTCATGACCCATTGTTTTCAAAAAGGGAGTCCCAAAAACAATGGCGGAGTCGAATTCGGTCAAAATAACTTGATTCCATTACTTTCGACAACCCTTGCAATTAAACGTAGTGATATTCTCTATTTGTATGCAAATGTGTATGTATTATACAGAGCAAATACATACAAAGGTCATTATTGAGACTGGACAGTCCCATATTACGTTTAACCCGTTATAAATATATTAAAATAAAAGAAAATAAAAGGAACAAATACAATTATGACAATATTTTAGGTTGACATATTTGAAGGTAAAGTTCATAGTAAATTTAAAAGATAACAATTTAAGTTTAATCATAGCTTAAAAATTATTAATCGAAAGTTTAACAGGAAAGAAAATAAGCTCAGAAAATATATTAATTACAAATAAAAATAAAAACAATTGACTGAAGAGATTAACTACAAGTTTCAAAGTAGATTAGTCAAAATATTACCAAATGCATATTTAATAAAAGAATGCAACAATAGAAAGACTGTAGATAAAGGTATAAAATAATATGAACACTAAAGAATAGAGCTTATCTCCGCCGCAATGCGGGAATGTTTAAAATTATTATCAATGTAAAAAATACGTCTGTAAAAATACAACTGTAAAAAATACGTCTGTAAAAATACAACTGTAAAAAATACGTCTGTAAAATACAACTGTAAAAAATACGTCTGTAAAAATACAACTGTACAATTATCCGGAATTTCAGAAAAGTGAATAACAAGCATTCTAGTAGTATTGCAACTATACTAACTAACTGAATAATTAAAAAAACATCATTACGCATCCAGTGTAATACTTCCATTATGTTCATCAAAGAAATACATGATATTTACACTAACAAGCATTCCTTCTTTCTAATTAATATGAACTACATCTACATTTAGACCGATATGATTTTGAAGGTGGCTTATTCATGTATTCCAGAATGAAGTAGATAATAATTTCCAGTGTGTCTGATTTTGGTTAAAATCTGATATCCGATTCCAAGAATTAATGAAAGCCCATCAAAAATAGATCCCTCTCTATTGATTAAAAGAGCGGAAAACCAATGCTCCAATTTGAATCTCCTTTTCAGCAACCCTGCCAGCGATCCTTTTAAACATTCTATTGGCTCATACCCGAATGCCCTGTCCAGTGAACTCTAATATCGGACTACTTATGCCGAGAAATTGTAATTTCAGAGGTCCTTTGATAGACCTTTTCTATGGACATCTTCCTTTCCTCAATTAAAGAGAGAGATGCGGTGGAGAGGGATTCGAAATAGTAAGGGCAAGTTCGATTTGAGGGCATAAGGGAGAGGGGAAAAAGGATCTCGGATTTGGGGGAAAAAAGGCGTGATAGTGGAAAGATATGGAGTGTGCATGAGGGGGCAAATTGGAGCTGAGGGATCGTAATAAATATGGACGGAGCCATTACGGTCAGCGGAGACCCTGATTGCAGATTCATGAGAGCAGTTTTTGTGGAAGAATATAGAGAGTGAATAGCAATAAGAAAAAGGTCCGGAATAAAACATTCCGAGGGAAATTGCAGCCGGTAAATTTACTCCTACGGCAAAGCTATTATTTGGTAGCGTTAGAAAATTCCGTTTGTCGGAAAATATAGATTGAAGTTGCCTCACCTTTCTCTGAATCCATTCGAACTCTTCCAATGCGAATGTGAGCGAATCGTGAATTCTTTATCTGTATCATGCATTGCAATCCGAAGTTTGGTGCAAATTTCCTGTTCAGATCTTTGCATCTGCGCTAGAATACCTCGTGTGATTCTTCTTCCTTTCCTCCAATGTATTTTTCACGATTTTATTTAACCTCAAAGTCCAATCAATCTTACATTAAAATTCAGAGAATTTTACTATCTTTGATACGTAATGCCAGAGAACCTCATCATTTCCCGGAAGATCACGAGGAAGTAAGGTATCAATCAATGCTTACTACAGAACCTATCACGATGCTTCCTGTATTCAAATCCATCCCTAGAAAATAAGAAACATAACTCGAGTGATATCTACCCTTTTTCCTGCTATATTTTTCACGAATTCATTTCACCTCAAAGTCCACTATATCCGACATTCAAATTCAGATACATTTACGATCTTTGATAGATATTACTAGAAAACAACATCAATTCCAGGAAGATGATGAGGAAGTAAGGTATCAATCTTAGGGAAATCGACTGGTTCTCTCAAGAGATGCTTCCTGTACTCCTGTAAATCCATTCCTAAAAGATATGACTTCAAATAATCCCACGGCTCCTTAAAAACTCTTACTTGTGTGTCAATCCATTTTTGTGCTGAACGTGCTATTTTATTTCTATTAAATCGTTAGAAATGAATTAATGTTAGCTGTAAATTCCTCGAAACTTACATATTATTTCAAATGTTTGCAATCTATTTGAGTTTTCTACTGGGATATCCGTCCGTATAAATATTCCTAAAACTTTTTAATTGGCTCCATACCGTTATGTATCTATATATTATTTATGCTCTTTTCAACACCATATTCTGTGTTCCTTGATACTTTGACTGAAGTCATTTTCATTTAATAATTATTGAATTTGTCTATTGTTACAACAAAATCTACATTCACATAAGATTTTAACGCCATTTTTTTACTCTCTGCAATACTCCATAAGTATTTAAGAAAATTCGGAATTTCCACTTCAAATTCAACCGTTCTTATTTTCAGGTATACATCATTATCAAGATGTAAGGAACATGAGTCATTCATTCGTCATGATACTAATCACTTTTCAAGTTATATATTGCAAACAGTTCCTTTGCTTTTCATTAAACTTGGAAACCTTTTAACGTAACCTTCTGCAACGTAACTCAGCTATCGAGAATTATTGATTCATCATTCTCAAATGAATATGAAACTGAGAAGATCTTTTAGCGTTCAAAAGAAATCAGAGATATTACGTGCAGAAGAAAAGAGTGGATATTCATTTACTAGATCTAGGTTAAGTTACAAAGAAGAGGCTGTACCGTTACGGATAGAGAGTGTGTTAATCAAGGAGCGATCAAAGGAAGAGAACAGGTCAAGGATCTCGAGTCCATGCCGTATCCATAGTAACGGACAAATCTCGTGGAAATGAAAACAGAAACCTTCCAGGTCGTTCTATACTATGCGAGATGTTGTAGCAAGGTCCATGAAGATTTCTTATTACTATTAACCTTGGATGCACGGGAAATCTCTAGGTCTTTATTGCACTGATTAAAATTGTTATGATCATAAAATAAAGCGCCTTTTTATTACTACTCCTTTTAATCAAAAGCTCGGTTTGGCTAAAGCGACGGTTTTGTTTAATTTAAAAACTTGAATCAGCTTCATCAGACGTGTAGTAAGTGATGATTCCCTTCTGAGTTTTTTCTCAATCTTATCGTGTAATTAAGAAGTTCGGAAAGCTCTCCAATCGCCGAATTCCGGTGACCATTGGGCGCCAATTTGTAAGGAGGGCAAGTCGAGGCTATCAGTTTTCAAAAACTCCCGATACTCATTTAAGATACTATGCCTCCATCATCAAGGGGGCTTAAATGCATAATTTTTAAACGTTAGCACGCCCGATGGTCACCGACATTCGGCGATTGGAGAGCTTTTCGAACCTCTTATTCACTAACAGCCGAGTTCCATTTTTTTCTTTCGGCTTATCGTATGACTTAAATCTAAAATATGCATGTTAAATCAGAACTTGGTCAAAAATAATTATTGAATTCTCTAGCCAAATCTAATAGCATTATTATGGCCCTTTCCATACAGATAAATAGTGAGAAATATGACAGGAAAATTTAAACTTTCATTCGATCGATCGATTTTCTGTCTCTATTATTTGTTTGGAAATGCGACTTGATAGATCAGCACCATTTGAATCACTATGACCTTCTGAATTATTGTGATAAGAGGTTTAAATTTAATTTTCATCTCTCCAATTAACAAGATCTCTTACCCATCGAATCTTCACATAGATGACTATATTATAATATAATATTAATTTCTTATATAAGATTATTTTATGCTATTTCAGTTTTATTAAAGGATTTTATAAGAATTATCTTAAGGATAACCATAGCATTAGGCTCATGCGCTTTTCTGAGGAGAGGAAAGTCAATTTCAGATTAACATTCCCGAGATGATCTTTAAATTAATCTTTGTCGTTACATTTCCTCATTTTAGTGAATTTCTATGAAATACGATTATCAGCGGGATATTATTTTCCTCACTCTTTGATCACTGAAAATCATTCCAACATTCATTTATCGATTGAAACTTGTACGAGGAACTCGAATAAGGAAGAACGGTTCATTCGCTGCAAGGTAAATGAAGCGGGGATAGCCTCGTAGTCTAAACAACCTGTGATAATAACATCATCAAAAAGAAGGTTGAAAATTTCCTTGTTTCACATTTCGGCTGTATTATGTTACCTAATTGGTCATCTTAACTTCAGAGAATTGGTAATCCGCTAATCGAACTTTATGAAAGAGGGTGTAATTGAATAAATAAAAACAGAAGAATGAAACCTGGAGAGTACCAATTTTCTCTATGATGAGTTCAAAGATACTACTTGAAAATTATCATTTTAAAAGTCTACTTGTTGGTAAAGCGTAATATAGCTTATTTATAAGCGATATGACTGTAAATATCGCAAGGGAAATTTACAAAAAAGAAATTTTCTTATGTTTAGAACGAGTTTAAATATACAGCATTTTCTTACCCGAATAAATTCATAGATAATTGAAGTTTAACTTGTACTAACCAACCATAAAATGAAATTCTCAAGTTACGACACTAAAAAAAGCTAAATAAGTTCAGTTTTCAATCTTATACTGTGTTTATTCATTTTATGTGTGTAAGGTTACTGCTATAGAGACACGTATTCGAAGTATTACGTGATAAAGGGCCCGTAATCTCGATCGCTGTTTGATAACAAAAACTGAATCACTTCCTTTCCAAAAATGCCTCTCATCCTGCCTCAGGGTGTTTGAATAGCACTTGTATCCCTAAAATATTGAAGCCACCGATTCTAGATTATCCGGATCTCTTCCCTTAAAAATTTAACGGGAGATGGAATTCTGAGAATGTGAGAATTGAATTCCCATCGCTTTGTCAATTCTACGGGTGGATAAAATTCCTCTGTCTGTTTTCATAGCTTTGTATCGATAAAACGTTGGGTTTCGTATTTTTTTCGATCTAATATAGCGGAGAGCGGTATTTTGGCATTCGACCCGTAAGGTATAAAGTATGTGCACGGAATGAAATGTCACCGTAACGTAGTGAGTTATAAATATAGGGAATGCATACCGTAAAATTAAAGTTATTTTCATTTCCTGAACATTAGTATGCAAACACTCTGACGCATGACATAGAATTCTCAATTTTCTGGGCACTTTATGTGATAAATTCAATGTATTTTGAGGGAAAAGTAGATCAAATTGATTTATAATTTTTGATTCTTCGAGGCGGAACAACAAAAAATTCAGCATATACTGTATATTATATATAGATTTTAGATAATATAAGGCGTCATAAGACCTGATATTTTTATACCTTTTAAGATACATTCACATTAAAATGTATTCAATTCGTCGGTCACTATTATCCTCCAATCCTCTTGCATTGAACGAAGTTTCTCACTTTAACATTAGGAGCTTAAATAAGGAAATAAAAGTATTTTAAGACCTCAAATAAGAAATAATATGCATTTTAAGAGATATGAGAAAGATTCCGATTATTTGGGAAATATAATAAACATGTTTCGATAAGTATTATTCACACTAAGGCTCAATTTATAAATCAACACCTCCGGTTTATTGATTTATTTTGAGTGAGTTATTAGAATAGATTAGTCTAGCCTGTTTCGATGAAGAATATCAGCCCTTTAGTAGGTTAATAAAACATTATCTACAACTCAGAGAGCCGTGGGAAGCTAAAACCTTATCGACCAGGATAGTGAATGGAAATTTCCCTATAGATAATATTTTAAATGCTTATGAAAGATAATATATTTATCGAGCTCATTTTAAAGCATGTATAAGTTGTAGTAAGAATTACACTCGGCTTTAACCCGTAAGATATTAAAAATATCATTAACAAATGGGCCCTTTTGAATTCGAGTAGTATCCGATTAGATACCATCGATAACGAAAGAAGCTTTGGAAGCTTTCCAGATTCCTATTTAAAATTTTCACAGGAAAAATATTTACCTTGGGTTGGGATGCATTTTTTCTAAAACCCATAATGACGAACGCGACTTTCAGTTCATACTAATATGGGCATACCTGCCATGAATTTTTCTTCATGCCTGGACAAAATAACTTATCGAGACAAATAACATTTTCGACTTGTTAACACGTTAAAGCTAATCACTGCCATACTTTCTGGTTATTTACTGATAAGGACTAAGGATAACGTTTTTCACTTGCTTACCATTGCAGTACAAACATTTTGTATTTAAGGGAAAATACGATATTACCCCAAATCGTAAGACTTCAAAAAGATTTCTTATATACTTCTGAACCATCAACACATTTTTCTCTAAATCGATCCCTAAATCATGCGCATTTTTAAAAAAGTGCATTTGATTATTAGTATGATAAATAAAATGACTCCCTTTTCCAAACGTCCTCTTCTTATTTAATCAACCTACCTCTGAATGAATCATTGCTGGAAACATAAATTACCTATTATCATATACCATTCACAGTTACAGATAACTGAAAGTTGCTTTTATCGTCCACAAACGCTCTGAATGTTAAAAGTAACACTAATGGCCTTCATCGCTATTGAACTCATGCAAAAAAGGAACTCACTTGATTACTATTAATATATATTTAATCAGATTAAATTGCTGGCGAAGAAATATCCCGAAAGCTACAAGAGATGTTGATAAAGGTAAGAATATTATCGAATTACGGTAACCAGGGAAATTAAAAAATTGTTATTAAACTAATTCTAAGATATCTCAAATCATTATAAGCTTGATCATACCAAACATATGCATATATGTGCGATACGTATTGTACATCAATAATATCAACTTTCTGTTAGTAAAAAATCAATTCATATCTGATCATTTATATAATTTATATTCATATGCCTTTATTTACTGCGATAATGTCTGAAAGAGAGCGATCAGTCGTACGAAATTCATAAAATTTCTTGAGAAGGTGTTCATCAAAGTATTGTATAGACGATAAGAGAATGTTCATTCTGAAAATAAGATACTGCAACTGTATTTAAAGCATCTCCGTTTCTCTTTACATTGAAAAAATTTTCGTCTTTCCTTCTCAAAACACTTAACTTACGCGAGATGCTATGTATTATTTGCACACTAAAATCGGAGAATTCAGTCACATTTAATTTTCGTCAGTTTGTTATGTCTACAACTGCTGATTCTTTTTCGATCAAAATAAATTGACACCTTTTAACTATTCTTTGAAATTATAATGAATATATTCGAAAGAAACATCATCAAAGAATTGAATAATTCTTAGCGAGTTAATGATACGCAAACCGTCCCTGTCCGCGGAAAGGGCGCCGTGGAATTATGCGACCCGCAGTACAGTCACGTAGTGCGAGTGGCTGCGTAGATATCGTAAGGCGCTAGCCCACTTGTGCTGCCATCTGTTAACTGTTTGGCGATCGATTTCTCGCCTCAGATCCCCGCCGCTCATTTAATTTTTTGAATGGAACCGATGGAAGTTGCGAAATTTGAATATCCTTTATGATTTGTTACACATGATGAGTTCACATCTTTGGAATGCTTCTACAAGTCGATGTATAGTACGCACAATATTATTAAAGTCATTCCTCTGAAACAAACTAAGAAATTGTGTGGAGAATCAGGCTAACGATTTATGGAGTTGAATGGCAGAAAACAGCTAAATCAGGAAAAACTCATAAGTTAGGAGCTGTATATCAGTGAGATTGACTAAGAAAATTTTAACTATCAATAATATTTGATGATTCCTGAATTTCAACAGCTATCAGCGATAATTAGTTTTGAATTATAATTGGAATTGGCTAACACTTAAAGTCCAGATATTATAATTAATATTATGGAATGCTGTTTTAAACGCCTAGATATATTTCTGCAAGTTCGAAGTTATACAAAATCGTTGAATCCTTATAAATTCCTTTCCCCTTTCATTGATCGTAACTTACATTTCCCTTTTCACCTTTCTTATTTGGTCTATACAAGAAATTAAATATTTTTTTACTTTACCAACTTATTTAAAAACAAAAAAAAATCCGGGAAAAAATTCAGAAATTTAGGTCACAACACTATAAAATTTGAGAAATATCTTTGACAAGATATGATTTGAATTATACAGTCAAACACGCTTAAAGCGAATTTTAGGGGACCGGCATTAACAGGATTTGTTTCATCCGAATGCCATCATCTTAAGTCTTTTTGTTGCTTATAGATTGTATTAAGACGAAAATACTTAGCAATTTACCCTCGTTCCGAAGAAAATTTTAAAAATATTTTTCTTATATTGTACACACATACGTGATTGCATTTATTAATCCCAGCACGTAATTCATAAAACACCACAGTTATCATTTCCTGAGTTATCAATCTCAATAAATAAAAAGTGAAAACATCCTCAACGTCTTATGATCAAAGAGCACCTTGATTATCCGTTTAGCAATATATAAATATTTACATACAATCTCTGATGACTAATTCTGTCCCGACAGTGTATCACTATTAGCCTTTCAAGCTCGTGGTATATGATATTCCAAACCCACATGTGAGGTTTACAGGTTCCCTTTGTTTCTAGAAATTTAAGAAAAGGAACCCTAACAATATATGAAGACGCAAAGGTCCCCGCATAAATAAAGAAGTATGTCCTACCATACCAGTTTAGAATCAAAACTTAAGAAAGGCATACAATATCACGAAGTGGCGGTTAGAAGACAGATAGACAAAAAATTCCTTATAAAGGAGGTTATAATTGACCAAAGGACTACAGGATAGTTTACTTTGGTGAGGATTTCATGTTATCCGTTCTACTTATTTGCAGGATAATTATGCATTTGCGATCAAAAGAAAGTCCAAAGTACCGAGAACTTACCTCGTTATATCTAATATTTTATCACATGCGTTATCGTAATAAACGATTTTTACGGTAGCAGATATTGATCTAGGATGAAGTATTCAAATTTGCAAAATTTCTTAAGCAAAATTCATCGCCAGATAAATCTGCAGTTCAAGAAATCTTTGATAAATAATTTTCTGGCTTTCTTACTGGAAACTGGAAGTTATTACTGCATTTATATTTTAATTAAGGATCCAAAAATTCTGCTAATTAAAAGAAAACTTGAGTATTTAGTCCCAATTTCCGGTATTTAGAATTGTCTTTCATGATAGAACTGCCTATATTAAACATTTTGCCACACAGTAAATATTAAGTGAATTGGAATTAATTGTAACAACACAACGTCTAACGCAATTGATCATTAGGCTAATCCATTTTGCAGCTCTGATAAAATCCAACAGATGGTGGAATACTTTTCTGGAGAGCAAACACTAGATAGCTCGCGCTCTCTGAGCGGACAGTTGAAGAACTACAAGCACGCACAAGATCGGCAGAGGCACCTGACGGAAGCAACGCAGGAATGCGTGGGAATTATAATTCAACTAGCTAGCCAACCGTGAGGATACAGTTCAATGTTTGAAACGTTAAGTCGTTTCATGAAACTTATGAAGCATTGTACCGTGTGCCCTGGGCTGAGTTGTCTTATTTTAATCACTAAACATTAATAACAGTACCACATCTTTACTACGGTGAGGAATAATTTATAATATAGAATTAGTAGTAGTAGTAGTATGGTGAAAAGTGCTTCGACAACTGAAGTCATTTTGCACGTGGGCTCCCACCGGGAATTGAACCCGGGACCATTTTCATTGAAGTCGAACGCGCCGTCCACACGGCTATCCGGGAGCCCCTAGATAGAATTAATTTAGTTCCTTTACCAATAGATTGTCATAATTATTATGGAAATAATACTGTTAAGTATTCGACAGGAGATTCATTTCCTAAACATGTTGAACTTACCGGGATAAACTCATCATTGTCTAAATATATTACATTTACAATTTTAAAATGTGAGGTTTAAAATGTACCGACTATTAGAGTACACTAATATTAAATTTAATATATTTTGTATTAGAAGTCATGAGCACTATTTGCTTAGCCTGCATCTATATCCCACAAGCCACCTTTCAGTGTGTCTTAAGGAGTCATAACACCGAAAGTTCGTGCTACTTCTTTAGATTTTTGCTGTCACGCATCACTCGCGGAAATAATGAATCCTTAGAACGGCCTATCTTAGCATCCATTACTTTTATATTATGTTCAATGTCGGATCAGCGGAAATAACAAGGGGTCGCATAATACAATTACTCTACTAGGGTACTTTCGTTGAATTTATCAAGCAATTGCAATCTCGCTTCTGATCTTCGTTCTTTCAAGGATTTCCAACTTGAGTCTGAGAATATTTTCGTAATTCTTGCCTTATTATCATAGGATAAAAAAACGTACTTGCAGAATGTATACTAGTATTTCCTTGAAGATATATGGCAGTATTTTGTGGGGTTTTTGGTAGGGATGGAGAACCTTTTGTCGAAGAATGCAATGTTTGATGAAATTAGTAACTAAAAAAACAGTAAAGTGACAAGATATAGCATGAGGTTCTGAAAATATCCATTTTATTTCCCCAATCATAAGCTAAAAAGGTTACTATTGACGAAAACATCATATTAATTATTAGACTCGATTAATAATTATTATATGCATAAAGGTTCAACTTTAATGATAGAATAAAAATTATTATTTATTAATAAATGAAAATTTAATTAATATCTATATTTAAGATAAAATATACATAAAAACATTAACGCTGTCAGAGCTACAATGCCAAAATAACTTTTAATGTGCTATTTTTGCCCCGCCATCCTCGCTGTATGCCACTCATTTATAAAAATTGAGTAAAAATAAATAAGGCATTACCTGTAGATTTTTGTAAATGTATTTCTTGAGGTCTCGTTTCAGAAGAAAATTATTTTAACAAAACTTAATTAATAATCATCTGCAACAGTATGCTCTCACAACGGTACGACCCAATAATCTGAATTGGGGAAAGCGTAACAGGGAAACTTTTATATAAGAATAACACTTATCTTTTACGTTGAATTCAAAACTGAGGCATACAGAGGTTAAATTTTGAAGATCAAATGATGATTCCCGGACATTAATTCATGGCTTCTAAAAATAAATTGTATTGAATGAAATTACTGAAACCGATGATAATTTATATTGATAATTAAGAGTGATATTTCACTCTCAAATTTGAACATAGACTCCACGAAGTCTAAAAAATCCCACGTAAAACGGTCCATTCCATATGAATGAAGAACAAGTGAACACATATATGCAAAGGAATCCTAGCCTATCATTATTTATTTGAAAATTGCCTTCGGAATATGCATTCAGAGTAGAGCGAATGATCATTCCGATGATATTTCAATCGGGTTGTTTCAAAGGGCAGAGCGGGCTTTGGGTACGATAATTTTCCTAAAAAGATCAATGCTATTATAATGGTTTAGTTTTTTTAATCGAGGACACTCGTTATGCTACATTGGACAGTAACGACTGCGCTGATAAATCGGCAATAATCTGTCACAGCAGAATGACAAATACGTAGGGAGTAAAACCTAATCGACTGAAACGGGGACAAATTTCAAGAGTTCCATTTAAAGTGCGAGCGAATGGGAAGTCAACCGAGAGATAATGGTAGTCGATATAAATGATGACCAATGGATGAACGACGAGGAAGTAAGATGAAAACGAGAGGTAATCTTTTAAATCGGTCTAAGAACGTTGAACAAAGTATGAAAACGGTGGAGTCTTCCAAAAAGAAAAGATCTTTTGGAATGTGTGAAGGAATGTGGGTATATATGATAGAAAAGACCTGCGGAATAATTGTATGAGGGTCGTAGAAATAAATGGAAAGTATAGAGTATCTCACGATGGAATCTCGGAAATATACAGAATCAAATCAGGAGCAAACGGGTGTGGGAAACGGAATAGTTATAAAAGGGAACAAGTTTGCGGCATAAAATATTTCACTAGCTAAATAGAGTATTATAATAGCCGAATATTCGTAAAAAAGTGGTACCATTTTGGAAATTTTATTAAGCCCTGTTCCAAGTGCCCTGAACAATAAATGAAGTCCTACTGTCAAAGGAAATTAAGGATATGTAAAATGCAGCAATCGAAGCAATAATGTCGAACTTAAGATTCTCATGGACAAGGGAATCTGAAATTTCTAGCTAACACAAGGATAACCTGAGGCTTGAATTATATTTCACTTTATACCAGAATTATACTCAATATATATGAGGTGTTCTTAAAATTTATGAGAATAATATTTTGTGTAAAAACTTAATGGGCAGGTTTTCGCTGCGGTTTGACTGCATGGTATCTTAATTCGCTGTAGGCAGCGTAGTCATTTAGCTAAAAATCGGGATTTTTCGCTAGTGTTGCTGCCAGCTTCTTCAAGTCACTCCACATCACATCATCTGGAGAAGCTGTCACCAACGCTAACAAAACTTTGCGACTTTTAGGTCATTTATTACGCTGCGTACACCGGAAGAAGATACCAAGCTATATTCAATATACACAATAGATGTCTGTATCAAAACTTGAAAACTAATGGATGTCAATGAACGGAGGAATTTATTCTCACCTTATATTAAAGTATGTACGACCTTAGACGTTAAATGCATTAAATATGTGGATTTACTTTTTCCAGATAAATTGATTATCAAAGAATGAATTTAGGCAAAAGAACGTATGTCTTAAAGTATAAATAGTCAGTTTTATTATTTGCGCGTCAATTATTTCATTTTTATTTGATTGCGCCATAAAAACAACTATGATGCGCTAGAAATTATAATATAAATAAGTATTAAACTTAAAATTAGGTAAGTAATAAACTATGTCAGTAAACAACAATGAATGCTCTCCATAGATTTAATCGGTAGGCTATTATTTATATAAAAATACTTGTAAATATAAATTTATATGTAGATCGTATACGAAATTGATTTTTAATTTTTCTCTGTATTGAATGCATAAAAATGTAATGCGTCACTTTTGGCGGATGAGCCATAGTTTGGTCATCCATATCTTAAGACACTTTTGCAGGTAGAAAATCAGCTGGAAATAGATAATGGCTAGTTTATTAAACAAAAATATCATCATATTTTGAAATAATATGAGGTAACCTTGCGGTAATCCATAACAGAAAAAAATGATATGGAAGTGAATTTTTAACAAGGAAGCTAAATCCTGTTTTAAAATATTAAATAAAATTCAGTACAAGAAATATGCGCAACAAGTTTTGAAGGGCTTCTAAGGCCTCTCATATTTATTAAGAGCGAAAAAACAAAGGAGTTAATTCCAGGATAATGAAATATAATTACAGCCCTTTTAATGTCAGACGTGGTTGTTTTAAACGATAGGAGTAATAAATAAACCTCTTCATTTATGATATGAACTAACAAGGAGAGATTTTCACTTGGAATCACGATTTTGAGACGAAACCTGTTCAGCGTAAGAAAGAAATTAATACCAAAATAACCGTTTTCGTCCTAAGTGTTTCTCTCCACTGATTTGTGAGTCATTATTATTTAAATATACCTTAAAATTAGATTATATACCTGCTGCTGAGTTTCTTCCAAGCTAACCAATGGCAACGATGGCATCGCGGGAACTCGCCGTTCACTTTGGCTACTAGGTTTACGCTGCAATCCCGGCCTATCAACGGATTATTTTTCTCTTCGGTTAAGATATTTTTAATGACTATATTTAACCGTTTGTAGCGTATTCATGTATATGTATCTGTCTGTTTAATTTGAAATTAACTGACCATAGTAGCCTACTTAACCAGCTTCTTTGTCGGATTATAACCTTATTCTTTCGAAAATTCTCTTGTATCGAAATGGCCGAGTGGTTAGCGTGTCTGGTCCAAATTCCAAAAGTTTCCGAATGTTTCCAAAAGTATCCAAAGATTATCCTCAGTGGTTCGAATCCTGCTTAAGGAAATTTTTTTTCTGAAAAAATTAAGTTTTACAGGTCCTGGGACGCCGATGATCAAGATGGCTGCCACCGCTCTTATGATTAGTCAGTTTATTTTATCGGAGCCCAACTCCACTGATGAATCAGTTAATCATGTTTCTCTTGTTGTACTTGTTTTCTAGTATGTTTAATTAGAGAAATAATAAGAGTGTTTGTTTTGATGTTATATACACAGCTTACTATTTGCGCTAGTACGATAACATCATCGCCACAGCGGCCGGCAAATTCGGTCACGGTCATCAAACAGTCTAAATCCCGGGGATTCCTAATATTTAGATAGTCAAATTAATACGTAATCAAAAATTAAACTGATACGGAATTTTAAAAATCAAAAACATGTTCTTTTTCAATGATATGTTGATGTAAATCTATAGGGATTAAAAAAGTAATTGGTGTGTGAAAAATAACGAAGTAAAAAATTGTGGTTTTTTACCTAATAATTATGAGCTCAAACTGAAAAGGTATCAAAATAAAATCCAAAAATCACCTAAATACGAGTATTTGTTTGTAAACAGTATTTAAAATCACAAAAAATATATAGGATGAAAAATGACGTAGAAACATATAAAAGCATGAAAATAGATAATTACTGTTTGATCAATCGGACATAGAAAGAATTCTCATTGTACCCAAGGAAATTCTGAAAGGATATTTTTCCATTTGAAAGTTAAATTATTTACACACCAGGCGTTGGGGTGGTAACCGTATGTTTGAGTATTTCAAGGATTTGTAGTAGGATTGGACTTCTAAGTCTAAAATTCTCCACAATTGAGTCAAAATTATCTCAGCTGTCTATTCAAAACACTTTTACCGGGATTAGCACAACATTTTTAATGAATTCAACTCAGAAATGGTAAATGCGTAGAACAAGAGGAGTCTTTAATGCAACAAAAAAGAACATGAATTAATTTGAAAGAGAGGGACGCGACTATAACAGAGAAAAAAAAGCATCCTTTGCGAATGGATTCGGAGCCAAATCCTGCGTTTATGGAAAGGGATTCCAGTGAATATGAGGATCAAACAAAGCAAATGAATATCTAATGAAAAGCAGCTTCTCCTGCTTAAAGCATTTGCAGACGGAGATAAGAGGGAGTTGATGAAAGGTCTTGGATGATTGGAGAAGCGAAATAGAGGATTCTCGTAAGGGTAGAACGCCTTAAATTGAAGGAGGAAATGAAAAAGAGACTTTGAAGGGGTGAATTCAAATGAATGGCATCTTAGAATGAGGCGACTGAACAAAATATTTGTAACTCTGAAGAAGAAAAGTCTGCAAATGGAAATCAAAGGGAACTATGAATCAGAAACAGATGCGTATGCCTAGGTTTGAGAGGTTCCTCCGCATTCCTCTTGTTTAAAAAAACTGGAGTTAAAAATGTTTGGAGATGGTAATAAACAACTAGATTCCATATGAATAGAGCTTACTGAAGAAGGAAATGAATATGGAAAAATTTTCTCTTTGATGTTAGTGGGATACCTGACAGTGTCCTTGGTTAAGGTTTAACATGCGGAAAATCTACCTGCTATTCAATCATGTGCTGTAACCTTGTAAAGAGAGTTACCGGAGAAATATTTTTTTAAATTTTGAAAAAGAAGACTTAAGTTACATCATTAATGAGCGAAATTTAACGAAGTACGCTTTGGGATCTACAGCAGAAATAAGTTTGCATGTAGATGAAACCCTAAGGAGTGGAGAATTTGGATTATTTTGTAGACATGACTTAAATAATTAATTATAGGACGGTTTTTGCTGGTATTCAACCCAAATAGGGTCAGCGAAACGATAATTAGAAGACCAGGATAGCAAATATTTTCTGAGGAACAAAAAAGAAGGGCTCAAAAAAGGCGGAGAGGTCTGTTTAGTTTAGCCTTTGGAATTTATGGTACAAGTTTTATTTATTTATATTTAGAATTAAACAGATGCATATGTATCAAATCTCATGAATAGCTTTTTCCTTTTGGATATTTGATTTAGTATTTTGTTATGATTATTAATTACTCTGCTTTAAATTAATACTATGAAATATAACTAAACCAAGTGGATAGCGCGTTCGCCTGTGATCAAAGAGGTCCTGTATTCGATCCACGGTGGGAACTCATATGTGTGAAACAACTTCAGCTATCGAAGCACTCTTAACTATACGAACAACTAAGATATTCTGAAACACTGCCCTCTAAAAGTTTCCAAGGGTAAAGTTGATGTGTGCATTACTCAGGCAAACTTTATGGAACGATGTAATGCAGTTAAAAGATACTCGGTTACCAACGCG
This sequence comes from Pachydiplax longipennis, assembly GCA_036926295.1. Classification (NCBI taxonomy): domain Eukaryota; kingdom Metazoa; phylum Arthropoda; class Insecta; order Odonata; family Libellulidae; genus Pachydiplax; species Pachydiplax longipennis. The sequence goes on from JAVFKF010000015.1 coordinate 44,265,717, forward strand.
AGAAAATAGCATTGATTGAAAGATAAATTACGTTATACTACAACGGCAAACTTTCAAACAACAAATCAGTTGTTTGAACTTAGCGTGTAGGTATTATTGCATCATTTAAGATGATTTCGCCAGAAGGAAAAAATGAATAGTGGTTTCATAGATAAATAATCCCATATTATCGAGAGAAGCAAAATGCTATATGCTTGACAATTTTAGCTTATTTTTTACAACATACTAGAATATATGAATTAATTTCGTGTATCCCTTTACATCGTTGAATTTGCTTCTTCATTTCAAATATTATTCTCACAAATGGTAAATTTCCCCATCAAAAATTTGATTTTTTTTTATCTCCGCTCTGGTGAGAAAGTTAGCGGAAGTTGAATTAATAAATTAAAGCAAAGTCGAGAGTTCTACTTTGTTAATTTAAGTGGGCGAATGTCTTGAATTAGAAATTTTCATCACAGTCATTTGAACTTTCCTTAAAATAATCGTTTTTCCTATGTCAAATCGTAGAGAGAAATCGGTCGAAGAAAGAGTGTTATGTTTAGAGATTTTTTATGATCTAGAGCAAGAAATTCTCAAATTTTCTTGCTCCTTACTCCCTTTCAGATAAGAAATATCCTTACTCATCGTGTTTTTACCATAATCTTAATATATGTACATATTTCTCAGAATATTTTGTGCCAAATTCGAAAGATCTTCTATTGCCTATAACATCAGACATGGCTTTGTGGTAGGAGGGATACATTACGTGAAAGAGGAAAAACGCAAAGGATAAACGGCTAAATGTAAATATTTGCCTTTTTCCTTATTTCGAATATTGTATAAGAGCATTCTCATTTCTTGCTTGTCGAGAATAATATCACCGATTTTATCCCCAATGTTTATTATACACATTTCTATTAAATTTTCAGCTTTCAGCTCACGATTTTCAGCTATCCTGGATTCGAAGTAGTCAAGAATTTCATAATTACGAGCAAATATGAACCTTATCTTTTTAATAATAGAATTCCGTTAGTAAACCCGTGATTGTTGGAAATAGAAATTGAAGAGCATTGAATTTGTATCGAATGAAAATGAGCCGACCTCGATTGTGGAATCGTTAGTGTGCTTCCCTACTAATTCCGAGGTCCGGTGTTGAATCCCCGGATAACCAGTGTTTTCCGGAATAGGATATGCGTATTTATGTTTGCGGTCTATGTCAGAGTTCGTTCGAATTATTAAAATTGGCTATTCATTGAGGTTCTTGTTTCTGTTAAAAAAATATAAATTAAAAACGATTCCTTCCGTTATGAAATATTTAATATCACCCTGAATTAAGCTTAAGCGAGTTATACTGAAGCTGAATTACTATAAACTCACTTGAAAATTTCTTTGTTCTTTTGCATAATTTTTTGATTTCCCTCAAACTCATTTTTGAGGCAGAAATACGCCATCTTACAGTTTTTTTTCTATGTCCGACAATCTCTGACACAAAGTTCAAAGAAAAATCTATATTCATAGACAATGTATTAGTAGACAAATTGGAAATTCTTATTTCATAATTTTCATCTGTAGTAATATTGTATTACAATACTGTAACCATTATTTACTATTTACCGCTACGAGTGAATAGCTGTACAGTGTTTCAGTTTTTCTAGTCGGTTTGATGGCTGAATACTGCCCTTGAATTTTCTAATGTAAACTACTTATCATAAACTAATTGCCTGGTCGAGGAACACAGAAATCGGAGGAACTGAAATGAGGCTATTCTTGCAGTAGGGTGAAAAATAACGATTCTATACAAACCATCATTATTTACTTGAAAGCTGAAACATACTAAATTAAATATCAGATTAGGAACACATTAAATCCACATTAGTTCCACCATATCCAGTGGTGGAAATGCGACCTTAACTTTATTTACAGTACATAATATTTAGCACCATCGCTATCCTAGGAACTCTTAAATTTTTCGAGGAATAAAATCTCTTTCTGGTGGAACTGCCGTTTTGGAGCAAGGGTGAAGTGGTATCTGAAGATGGAAACAGGAAAAAAATCTAGTGAAGGATGATTTAAGTGAAAGGTATAGAAAAGTTATGGTCTCCGTGGTTACGACGGAATACGAAAGTTAAAGTCATATGTCACTCTCACTCGGCAAAGTTCCATCCCATCGATTTGCTCTTTCGCCTTTTGATCTCATCCAAGCAGCCCTCCGTCTTCGCCTTTAACTATCTTCCCACGACTGAAATTCGTCTCCACTTAATCGTTCCAGCTTACTGAAGCTCCATGAGTACATTTGCGTCAAGCAATTCATTTTATCAATAATTTATACACCTCCTTTGTGAAGGAATTCGAAAGGTGAAGGTATTTACCCGTAATCCGGGTAATTTTGTGAGAAAGGGATACCGAAAGGTCAGCGTTATTAGCCCGTTTGGCGATGTAACTTCCTGTCTAAAATTGCGCGTAAGACGGCATTTCCGCTCAGAGAAATGGATGATATAATGGGTATTAAATGAATAAATGGGATTCTATTCAAGCCTAATGCTTTACATTAAGTGAAATTGTTAACTTTATTATCATAGTTTATAATTTTAATTCTTGTACGCCTAGTCTCATGTAAATAAAGGTATTACGGATTTCCGTTCTTACATTATTCTTTTCTATTTTACTCTTCATTAAGTTCGTTTGAGATATATCATGGAGAAATGAGATGATGTTAAAACATATCTTAATTATAAACTATACTTTTTAGATAGAGAAATATGAAACACCTGAAAGCTCATCATAAAGTAAAACAGGATGAAATATGAAAGAATTATGTGGCCTTGGGATGATATGTGAAAAAGTCTCGGAAAAACGTGGAGAAAAAAGGAACAGATATTTCCAGCAGAAATTCAATGAGCAATGCTAGGTTAAAAGGTTACGTAAATCAAATATGAATCTCGCACAACCTTTATAACAACCTTATTTAAGGAACTAATTTAATGCAATGAAAATTCGAGCGGAATATGAGCAAACTCGATTCCTTTTACGTAGATGAAAAACGAATCTTCAAAATATTTAGCGATTTCTCCCTGTATATCTCATAAGCCTGAAACTGCAAGTATTTTCTAAGGGTAGACTCCTTAATCGTGCATTTCTGAGCGATGCAGAGTTGTGTTTGCAGTGCAGATTTAAGTAAATCATTAAAAATATAATGCTCTAATCCCCCTTAGCACGTTGCCAATTTTCTAATCTGCAATTTCATTTTTCTTCAGCTGGCTTAAAGTCTTTTATTTTTTATATTATTGGAAGTTTAAAATTTTATATTTCTGTTCATCTTAAAAACCTTAATATGTAGTTTTGTGTGTATAGAAGATAAATCTTCAATTAATAATCTGTGAAAACAAAATGGTTCATTAATCAAAATGAAGCAAGATATTAATTTTGTAACATGGTGGAAAGTAGCAACATCGCTATCCGGGTAATTCTGCTTTATATTTGAATATGGTGACTGTAAATCATTGTATAAAACGATCATTACCTTTGGAGTTAAGCAAAACAAATACCTTTAGCCTGAATGTTTGTTTCTCTCCAGTTAACGCCTCTGTTTGCGTATTACATTCCCTAATCCGTTTTCCCCCACCCAAATTGCTCCCTCTTTCGTTTTTTGATTGACCCTGGGAATTTGAAAAGGATCTCCAAAGCTGAAATTCAATTTCTCAAATGAATTTACTAAAGCGCTCAGAAGATAACTCAATTCCGTAATTATGGTTAGGCTCACGGTATGATTAGATCCATTGATTCGAGAGACTTCGTTTTTTTGCAAATTAGATACAGTTGACCTTTGTGGAAGTTGGATTGAAAAGTCAAAATTAGCAAAGGGTCCGATATTTTTCCATCGGTAACGACGCGCAATAAATTAGATGTAGCGAAACTTATTATATAAAATTCATAGCGAACTTTCTCAAAGAATTCAGGTTGCCAATTTAAACTTCATCTTTCTATGTTGACATTTAGTGACATTTCTTGTGCAAACACATTGGCCTTTCAAACGGCCTCGCACAGACTAAAATACATCGATTATTTAAGTTGGCGGAATATGAAAGGTTGGCTGAGAGAAGACAGAGATCAATAACAAACCTTGCGACCTGTCAATTTTCCCAAGCTTAATTCATTAAAAATCATCTACCTCTACCGATTTTCTTCGACCAACTCCCTCATAAAAAGTATATTCAAGGGACGCCTTCTAAAGGGTTTCATTCCAAATTAAAGGGACACATTTTATAACTCTTTCAAAGGGTATTTAATTCAGAGTGTATTAATATTAAACATAAACGAATAAAACATTGCTTTCGATCGAATTCAAATAACCAAACTATTGTCGCATAATATGGCGCCATTGGGAGCTGCAGTTGAAGTTTTTTGGAGCTAGTGTGCTAGTCCCTAGATCACGAAAAAAATAACTAATTTAACAAGAAGATTATTAAATACCTTTAACTATCACAATTACGCATTAATTTTTACGATGTCTGCTTGTAACATTATTAAAAATATTATGTAATATTCGTGACAAAAACCACACCAACGTATACACATTCTTAGCCTAAACTTCTCCAAGAAACAAATATACTGAAATAAATTCTTTTTGAATAGCTGAATAGATCGAGACGATGGAAAGTTGAGAGGCATAAAAAAATCAAAAACATAGTATGCATAGAACTGAACCATAAATAGAATTACGTTTAAGTTTCTTCTACACATAGGGCACGTTTTATGTATTAAGAATATGGTTACCCCGTGTAAGTGGATAAAATAAAATCATCATCAAAATGAATAAAAAGTAAACAATAGTAAGCTTTCTATTTATAAATAAATAAATAGGTTATACAGCCATCGAAATGAAAATGAAGCTACATTTATTTATATAATATCACTACTTATCCCTACATAAGATTAGGATACATTAATTAAGATAATATCAAGTTCGACCTGAAATTTATTAGGCAAGCTATACTGTGACCAAACTAAGAATTAACCCATTTTGACATCGACTACATTAACTCTCTTTTATAGAGTATCTCTTTTGGGAAAACATTTTTCAAGCTCAACGGTAAGCATAAAGGTTTCAAGATTTAAAAAATTCTAATTTTCCTTTGGCTTCGGCGTGCGGTATCAGTGAACCCTTTGGCAATCGAGAATTTCCATGGTAGTCAGAGGTGAAGGAGAACTTCTCCTTCGAAAATTCGAAAAAAACATCAACTTGATGGAAGCCATTCCCTCGAGAGGTAAATGAATTGCCTCTTTCTAATTCTGTGCAAACATTATCTGCTTTGCTACTCCGCTGCGGTTCAATCACGCCTCTACCCTATACATTCCACTCCGAAACATGTGTTTTCTTTCCCTGTCTTACTCCAGCCAAAACTCCCAGCAAAGATTGTTTTCCTTCCTTCCTTCCGGGTAAATAACAATCGAGGTGAGGGAGTGGTTTGGAATACGTTATCACGTTCTGCAACTCATCCCAAACGCAAGGATTCACCGCAGCCACGAAACACCCACGCCAACTTGGAGTTGCCAATTTCGCTCTCACCCGATGAACACTTTCGCCTCTTCCCTTCGCTCTTTCCCGCGCTGTTCCATTACGAGGATATAGCCCACTGTTTATGTCGCCCAGGAGATGAGAGCGATGCCCTTGGGCAATCGAGGAGTTGACCGCTTGACGCCTTGTCATACACGCCGGCTTCCCATAGGACATGAGCCGCATGTCTCTAGATAAGCTACCATAAATGGAACAAACATTTGGGGGCCTTTGTAAGGCAGTTTTCTCGGGGAAGGAGAAGTGAAGGCATATTTACGCAGTCATACATACCACTCTCGCTCTTCTTCCATACGACGGGAAAGCATTTTTCTTCGTGATTTATAACCCTCCTGCTGTCATCGCATAATATTTTGGCATAATTTACATTCATAAGTCGCACTTCACATATTTCCTTTTTTCTTGTTATTCTCGCGTAGATCGTTAATCATTTTTTTGTAGCTTCCCCTTTAAGTTCGGCCGAAGTCCTTATATCCACCATCCTGAACTTCTAGAGCCCCCTGATATTGAGAATCGCCATTGTTTCGATAAAAACGTTTCGAAATGAAAACTCCTGTATGCAGGGCTTCTGTTTAGTTAAAAACTTGAAATTGAACCTTTTCTCGTTTAGTATTACGCATTTTACTATTTTTCCGAATATTACTTTTTAAATTGTAACAACTTAAAGATGTAAGCTATTATGATGAGCAGGACTTCGTGAAAAGACATCATGAATGAAAGTTGTGATGACATGACATGAAAGAAGTGATGAATGACTTAGTAATTTTAACAATATATATTCTTTTAATTCAACGATTATTTTCGCCTACATGATGGGTCATAATCCTGAGAATAGCGTTTTAGCAGGAACCGATCGTTGAACTCAAAAGCTTATTAGCTTAAATTACAAAGTCATTCTTCACTTCATTATATATAACTTTAGGATAAACCCCGTGCTATTTAGGTGTTACCCCAACTCTTTACTCACCAGCTGATTGTAATATTTAAATAAACTGATTATATCGATAGTGTTCACGAAGTTATTTTGTTATAAGTTAGATAATTTAAGTCTTTAATGAATGAAAATAATAAAATTAAATTATTTGCTTTGATTCGATAAAACCATACACGTAGTCTCACTCTGTTACCACTTTTTACCTTAAAATGCAGTTGCTTACCTATAGGTTAAGTTAAACATGCTAAAACAATAGCTTTACTATTGGAATGATTTAGAAATCTAAACTGTAGGAATACTGAGTTATTTATAAATTTAATAAATGAAAATAACAAATTAAATTTTCATTATTACTTTAAATAAGATTATGTTTGCGTTAGGATGAGAAGCCAGTAACAAAATTAGACATAATAGGAAATCGCTATATCAATAAGCGTTTTCTTTAACATCCTTAGCCGACATCACAGAAAAATTGAAATACATTATTTTGTGCTAAATTAAGATTTACCATTGCATTTCAAGAAGAACTTAAAATGTCAGTTTCTTCGATCTTCCTTAGCATTGAGATGTATTTTAAAAATAATTTTATACAAAATTTTTAAAAAATCTCAAGAATAGATGAAAATAAGAAAAAAGATGTTGTTCAATACTACGAAAAAGTAAGCGTCGATTATTTTAGACATTATTTAGGCTACTATGGTCTCTAAGGGTTCAGTTTTTCCGACGGGTATTCACTTCGAATATTTCCCTGCAGCTCGAAATTTGGAGTATGATTGATTCTGTTAAACATACGAGGTACTCCAAATCATAATGAAGAGTAAGAATAGATATATATGCTGTTTACAGTTCTTCGCAGATGGTAACAAAGGCATCATTCCTTTTTGACTCCTTTTCTCAGGGGCTGAAAAAGGAATTACTCGGGAAAATGAGGATCGGTAATGAGAAAAGAATGCGGGAAATGCAATTCGGTGAAAGATAATGGTTCCATTTCTGAGAAGGGCACGCTTTAAACAGAAACCTATATAGGGTAATAAAACGGCGAAGAGTATCATGTAAAATATATGGGAAAACTTTCGGGATAAATTAACCCCATGATTAAGGTCAGCAAGTGCGAGGATTAATGTTGCTGTGTTGATAAATGACGAAGCTGATGAGAAAAGTTCCAAAGGATTTAATGGAGTTGAAAGTTGGAGGAAATAGCATTTTGAAATAAGGTAACAAAAATATGGACCTTAAAAAGGTTTTGTTTACGGACAAATTGAGTAGAGGATGAGAAATATCATCTCGTTTCAGCATTCATTAAAACGGACGCTATATCTCATTTGCTCAAATACATCGCTGAAGGAAAGCAAATAATGTTTCGGCATACCATAGCAGGCTATCATGAATTCAAAATTACCTTTCACGTTAGAGATTAACTACGTTGTTAGGAATGGATTAACCTGTTTGAAATTTTCTTCTGACGTACTTTTTATTCAGGGTCAATGAAAAGAGTATCTTTTGGTGAATTAAATATTTTCCTTGCGTTACTTGACAACATATATTTTTATACCAACGTAGTATTTTTAGAATTGGATTCATTTGAGTTAGAATGAGCTCTTTTAACCCTTAAAGTATTCGAAGAAGTGTATGGAAATGCGATATGCTTTACTACATTGTGATAGTTTCTAAGTTTGCTTTATGTATATTGCATCATTACGAATATCACAAGCTATGCGCGTTTCCAACCATTCCATAATGCAAATAGTGACGAAATTTACAGGAAGAGTTTGAGTTTTTAAATTAAAGTAAATATTTTTAAAGTTTGAAAACAGTTTAGTGTTTTCTCCGCAGTGTTAACTTTTGCAGAAGAAATAAGACTTATATTGAAGTAGAGAAAGGATAAGAATTAATGAAAAGATGGTAACCTTGGCGTAAATTAAGATCTTTGCAGGTTATATACAGTTACACAGAAAGCTATTTAAATTTTTTAAACAGTTTCATCGAATTTGATAGCAACGAAATAATAGCTGGATAAATTATTGCTCGGAGAAGCTGTATTCCTCAATTTCCTTAAAATACACGCTAACTTAACTGCAACTTATCTGCAAAGTTTAAAATTCTTAAACTTGTTTCTATTTGGAGTCATACTTATCCCATGCAATAGTGAAAACGTAAATAAGATATGAGCGTGTATATTAGAGTCCTGAAAGTATCAAGGAATTTTGGGAACAGTGCGTACCATATGACTTCCTTAAGGCTCACCAGTATGTTACAGTTGTAGACCTAAACACAAGAGAAAATAGGTAAGGTGTTTTTGTACCAGATGGCGTGGACCTATGAAAGTCCCATGGAAGAATAGACTTGAAAAAATTCTGACGAAACCAGAAAACAAACTCGGGTTCAAAATCACGCATCGAAACATGTCGTGAGTTTTGTTTCTCTTTGTGGTTGTGCTTAGTTAAAAAATTAGGAAATAGTTTCTTGTGAAATTTTTTTTCTAGTCTCCTTTCTTTGTATCGTTGATATTATTTTCTTGTTCTTGATATAAATTTAGGACAACGTATAGATATTCTAAATCCCTATGACTGTTCGTTAATTTAATCAATCATTCGAATTTTGGATTATTTTCTTAGTGAGTATTTCAGTTTTATAGTTTCTCTTGATGTTCATTTGCAGCAATTTCTGTTTATTTTCAATTCAGTGAAACACTTTCAGCGCTAAAAATAAAATATCTACATAAGCATAAGCAAAAATAAATTTATATTGGGGTTTTTCCGGATAACCCTCTTAAAGTGATACATTGAGAAGATTCAGAAGCTCAACATTGAGTCTGCTTCTTATAACCAATTCACTTTTATCTCTAAGTATCTCTCACTCGAAGCTAAATAAAAAAAGCTATGAAGCCGCAGAAACTACTGGTCATGAATTCGAATGACCGTTTTCCGTATTTATCTTTGTGCCACTTAAACTTCACTCCTGATAAATTATTGACACCGTTTTATATCCACGTTAATGTTTGATTCCGGAAAAATAGTCCTTTATGTGTTTGAAATTATCTTCAAAGGAACATAAACGCGTATCGCTGTAATCTCTCTCAACATCTTCTCATTTCACGGAGACGTTATTTTTATCTTATAAGAAATAGAAGTAAACATTCTCACATGATTACATGATCATGACATGATTACATGATAAGGGATCCTATTTTGTAAGCATGCGATGTTTTACAATTTTTTGGAATCACTGATTGCCATTTTCAACACCGCACGAAAACTCCAACTCCTTAATACCCTCAACCCTCCTATTGCAACGCGCACATTCTCCATTTTTATATTCGTGTCAGGTTATAGATATTAACCATGTATAGCAAAATAATAATAGGGAACTCATCTATAACCAAAAGTATAGTTAACGTTGTATTGAATTTTTAGGATGATATAACGTCTTCAAAGCCATTAATTTGATTCATAGGGGTAAATCCTTAACCTGCTTCACAGTTGCGGCATTATTAGAAATATTGCAGACTAGACTTTTCTTATTTTACTTTCCTGTAAATTATTTTTTTCTCATATTGTAGGAGACTGGTGGAACTGTTTGGAGTAAGGGATTATCGTTATTCCGTTAAAAATATCCTATAATCACAGATAACTTTCAGCGATATTTATTTTTGATGAATACTGAGCAAAAAAATTAAACTTTTCTTTCGAGCGCTCTTTCTTATAAACAAGGAAATAATTACATTTTTTATATCATGCCGCAGCTATTCCCTTAAGACAACGCTACTTACTCTCCAAAACCGTAAGTACTTTTCCTGGTGATTTCTGTACTTTATTTTTGGCATATCGCACGTTTTAAAAAGTATTTCTTTGAAAATAAGCCCTCGATGAAAACAATTACCTAGTAATATAATAATTGGAGGGAATTGCTATCAGGTCCTACTGCCACGGCACATTAGTCCACTAGTGTGCTGCTAAATATACAAGAATACTATATTCTTCTAACTTTATATTCTGTATTTTATGTTTCTAAATATTTCATCGTTTGTATCTTTTTCTTTAACATTAAATAATTCAAAATTACCAAGTAATATTATCATTCCTACGGACATATACCGTATGCTGCTATCTAGAAAAACTAGTAAATCTAGATGAAAACACATTTGCTCACAAACAATATTTATCTTAAGCAGCCTTAAAGATGATAAGAAGTGGCTTCCAAAGTATACAAAGAAGATGATATTTCGGAAAGGGTTAATCTAGGAACTTTTTCTCATGAACAAGAAGGATTTGTTTGTTTCGATCGATTAAATGACAGGTAGTTATACACATGGCTACTCAGAGATATGAATGATAACTCTACTCAAACCTAAGCGCTGTGAAGGATGGAAAAATCTTACGAGCAAAGGATCTAAAACGCGTTGAATTTGCAATACTACGAATTAAACAATCAAATTATTCTATCAGGTTCTTAAGTATAGTAAAAAAAATCAAAGCATCATAGTATCACCTGAAAGGAGAGCATCATAGAGTGTTGGGAAGATTAGTCCAATATAAGGGGAAAACTTAACAAAACTTAAAAATTAAGAAAACTTTAATAACAGTTTTGGGATCCTGGAAGGGTTATTTTCTCTGTCTGCTAAGACGCGCACCTGACATGTTTTATTGCTTATTCTTCCTCTAAAATAGGTTGCCCGAATAATAAATATTACGTCTTTATTTTTGGACCGAATCCACACAGACAATTTTCTATGATAAGCACAAAGCGCGATGTGACACAAAAAGTAGCATCTCTTGAAAGGAGAACCTGTTCCTTGCCATCAATAAACCACAGGCTTGAGTCGTTTACAATCTGGCTTCCACCAGAAAAACGACGATGTCTTCGAAGCTTACAGAATCCTGGATAAATCGCCACTGTGATCTACCCTTCTATCGTCGAACTCTTTGCTGTCTTATTTTTTCGCGACGGATGGACACTGTTTTCTTAATCCCTCCCACTGCGACGCAACTCTTCCTTCACTCACCAGGAGGCGCAGCGGACGCTATTCCGCAGCCCATCAATCATCTGCATGCAATTTCGCTGCCCCTCATTTAAGCTCCAGCCGGAAACTAGCCGCGCGTATTTAACGTCTGTTATCATTGCTATCTTGTTGTTTTAGTCCACAGAGAAGGATTTATTAATGCGCCGTCGTATGAATTCAGTGCAGCGCATGTTTTTGCTCTCCGCATATTTTTCATCGCGGAAAATTTTGTGAGGAGTGATATAAGGCAAACAAGGTGGAGAGAGCATATAGGGAGATAATAAACTGCTTTCGTAAGCGTAAAAATAGGAATGAATGACCTTATAATATATGCAGGCGATCGAGCGATGACGAACGACTCTTGATAGATATCTCCGGATACGTCGCTGTCACATGTTCCAGGATACGAATTTCGAGAACGATTAAAAACAACTCAAAAAGAGCGATGTGCTCATTTTTCGATTATCAGCGGAAACAAGTGATTCTGACAGCGCCGAATGAAAGGAATAAAAAAACACAGAAAGAATCGGAAATACGTTATGGTTCATGAAACCAACTAAAGTTAGTGCTGAATTTTAATACGATGAAGCATGTCAATAAGTTCTTAGCGTTAAGAACTTTCTTACTATGGAGCCATCAGGACATAAATGTTGAAGTTTTATTTAATATCATATCATATTATATATTATGATACTTTATCAGCGGTATCGGTGATAAAAACTTATGAAGAGAGACCTTACTGGAAGAGGTTTCCAATCCTCTTGAACCATTCTATGTATCTAACACATCTAGCAAAACAACCATGTTTTATTTCTCAGGAATACCAATAATTAAAGCGCTGTCTCCTTTCTGCCCACATATGCATTGCACCAAACGAAGTGCACGTTGCGTCTTCTGTTACGTAAGTTACGATGACTCATCTCGCCTCATTCCATGCAGAGCGTTAAATTGTTTGGAAGTAATAGGTTAATTTGGCATTAGAAAGAATACCTTTTTTAGATTATAGATACATTTAAAAATAGCATGAAGTCCAGCATATTTTATGTAAGAAAATAAAAGTAGAGGAACTGTTGGTATTATGGAACAGTCGGTAAGTAAGGTTTCTGTTCGGTCAATTACTGTCTCTAGGAGGCAATATCATAAACTACTTCAAAACACTGTCATAGTGCTCCTCGGAAGGTGTCATCCTTCTGCCAAACTCAGGAATTGTTCTGTACATAAAGATTCGTTTTTGTGTTTCGAAAAATTTCAGGGGTCAATTTTCAATAATTTTCATTATTGTAAACGATTATCTTTGAAAATGAGCATAACGTGCATTTAAATACTAACAGTTAATCTTGTAATACTGATTTTTTAGTTCATTACTCCTCCCAATGAAAAGCATTTTTTCTATGATGGCGGGTCAGATAACATGGAATACTAGTATTTCTCACCCCAAAATCCTAAGAAACCGAGGTCTAGTTTAGACAATCTCACACTCCAAGTTAGTTGTTTTCCTTTCTATTCTTCCACACGCGATAAAATATTGTAAAATAATTTGTGACTGTAAATAACCTATCATAGAAAGGTGAAGTTTGATATCGCATTTGTTTTCGAGTTTTAAGCAATATTTGGCTACGGTACTGTCTCAAATGTAAGTGGTATTTTTGATACACGAAGTTATTTGTCTTAAGATTTTCTTTGGTATATAAGATTAATATCTTTTCTTTCTCTCAGAAGTTTCAACAGTAAAGAGTTTATTGTCTTTTTCTCCCAGAAAATGACGTTCTTTGCGAAATTAGCACATTAAGGAAAACAATTCCCAAAGGAGGCAGGATATAAAATTTAGTAGAAATGCATAAAAATTTGACCATAGTCACCATATTACTCAGTATTCCTCTGAAAGCGCAACTGATATTTAACCTTTCAAGAGAGATTCCAGCTTTGATCTACAAAATTTGTTCAAACCCATTAATATTGAAAAGATTAATCTTCGCATTTTTGACAAGGTAGTCTTTGCCTCGAAATTTTCCCAAAAAAAGATTACTTCGAAACGCAATTATTCAAGGCTCTGTCTGCAACGCAAATTGGCCTGTCGCCAACTTTTACGCGATGTTTGTTACGGTCTGAATAACTGAAAGAAGAATTTTAAATTGCGAACAAAATAATACGCCAACGATCAAAAGTATAAAAACTGTGTATATAGCAGAAATATAGAACATTTACTTCACTTATTGCTTGAATTGGACAGCAGAATTTACTTAAAATTCACCTGAAATTATATTCGTCCGAATGTTATTTGCGCCTTTATGTTAATTTTAATTTTTACAAACATGCACGGGATGCCTAACTTTTTAAAACACAAGAGAAATCTTCAGTATCAAAACTTAGTAAAAATAAAGTAGTATATAACATAAAAAAGCGGATAAATGACTAATATAAAATTTGTGAATTACATGCTAAGCAAATGATTATATAGATTGGATTGCAATACATCCAATTCGTTCTGGCAGAAGGTATATTAAAAGGCCTCTATGATTAAAGTGTGGATTATTGTACATTTACTCCGAAGAGAAGGAACATCTATTGAATATTTTAGTAATTTTCTTAAAAAATTTAAATGAAAAACCTCACTCTTTTGATCCGAATAAGGTAAATTAAACATTGGTGTTATCTCACGACAGGAATATTTTTGTAAGCAAACCCTAACCTATCTTTTTTCTTTTGTAGCCTATCTAGCCTATTTCTAGCCAATGAGTGTTATACTATACTAGCAGAATTGTTAGGGAAGAGTAACAAATTTCGTTCGACCAAGAGGGGTCCTTATAGATAGGTAACCAGAGCTACTTGGGGTGTTCGTTTAGAGTCTCAATCGTCCTTCAAATTGACGCCATTCAGAGACAAACTCCCCGCCTCATTCATTATCGAACGTTCCCTTTAAAGGCCATTTTGTCACCTTTCCACACCCACAACTCCTATCGGCAACACTTCATCGCATTCCCTTCACCTAAACCTTATTTACCGTTTCGCGCCGTCGACGTTTTCCGCTCATCTCACTTCATTTCCGCAAGAGTTTCACCTTAGATCTTCATCTTCACACCACAGTGCGGAATCCGGAGCAGACTATCAATGTCGTATTCTGTTCTTATCGAAATACTTTTAGTTAAAAGGCAGTAAATTAAAGATCATTTCAGAAAAACCATCTTTGTGCTGAAAATTTTAATTTTCTATATAAATCTCAATTCTTCAAGCTAGACTTTGTAGAAGTGAGCCATACTCAAGGAATAAAGGAACTTATTAATTTTCAAAGGAATATATTTGGCGTAACTAGTTTCGTCTACATGTAGAAATAATCGGTGGATACATGTTTACATTATTCGTGGAAATAACTAAGATCTTTCATGCTTTAAGTATTTGATTTTCGATAAAGATGTTGCCATTTTTAAGATCGAAGTGAATGACCTTCTACATCAAAGTAATTGTTGTGGAACTCTAGTCCGTCTCTTAAAGAGGTAGAATGTATAACGCAATGGAAATTACTTATTTATCTTTCATATATGAATGTTTTCTATATTTTATATATATCACAATTATTTATCTAAGTTGATTAACTGAAGAGATAATAATATTTTCAGCTCTAATGTAAGTCTTCGATTACGCTTTCTGTTAAAATTATATTTGCTATAACGAATAATCTAAAAAACAGTAGGAGCGTAAGTCACCCGGAGTAATAATGTTCTAGATTCAATATCATTGACTGTATTTATATTTAAAAATAATATGATTGTTTAAAATCTATATTTAGAAATTTTGCGTCTCTTAATATAGCTGGAAAATGCACGTTGAGGGCTAGTCAACAAAGCATCCGAAAATTGAATTAAAAATACTCTGCAGTAATTGCGTTATGTTGCAGCAAGCGGAAAGCTCCCGAAAGGTGGAGGAATTAACAAATTTTGGATTGAATTACTGGTCCTCATGTTCCTAACGGAAGAACTGGCCGTCCTACTGGGACTTTTCTAGAGCATTATAATTGTGGGCGACCGAAGGGATTTTCGGCGACGTCTACGTAACGGCGTCTTCATGCTTGACCGTCTCCGGAGTTTGCCCATTAAGGAGAAGGCAAATAGATAAGGCAATAAAATCTCTTTGCTCGTTAATGAAATATACGTATGCATACTTAACGTTTGTCATCCTTTGTAAATAAATATATTTAAATCCAGAGACTTGTTCGGTCAAAAGGAATATTGATATGTTGTCTGATCCCTCGTCACCCTTGTTTACGGTTTACAACTTATATACTTAGCTATATGTAATAGATATGGCGAGAGTGTTGAATAGTTTATCGTAGCATTTTGTAATCCAGAAACGATACTTTACTCTGCAACTGATAACTATCATCCCAATAAATATATCATTATTCCACTTTCCTCTCTCTCCAAATACGTTTCCTCCAGTAAAGGACAGAAGTAAAAGTAATTCAGTGGATATGGTAATAAGAATATACGAAATAATCTAATATGTGATTCTTATTCTCATCGGTGCTGCCTCACAGAAAGATTCATAAAAGCGTTGAAAAGGAAACATTTACTTTGGCTGAACCTCCACACATAAGTGATTCTGATTTTTCAAGATTCCGCTTTAGCAGCATATCTTTGAGTCAGCCCGATGGAATTCTGGAAATGAGAAATCGAAAATATCCGTGTATGTTATATGAAACATGGCCAGATTTGAATGAAGATACAAGGACTGTTCTATCCGATAACCTATTTTTATGAGAAAGGCTCCGAGACTTGTTCTCATGTTTGATTTCAGTTTTTTTTCATTGCAAGTATTCGGATCTTATCTCGAAAGCATACAGCTCTACTCTCTTCACAAAAGATGCCCTAAATTTCAAGATGGGTAAGAGGAGACCAAAAATATTAAGAACATCTCTGCCAAATAATGAGAAAGGACGGCTCTTCATCCGTGGAAAGAAAATCAATCGAAGGAAAAACGGACATGACCCTTTCTCCAATCGAATTCTTTGAAATGACACTTTTCACCAAATTAAAATCCTAAAATCGCTGTTTTACTTTCGCTTTTGTTTGAAAAATGATATTTTACTGTTAAGTGATCCAAAATTACTATCTAGAGCTTTCAATAAATCCAATATTTTTTCTTTCAAATCGGCGTCTTTCTTGAGAGGCTACCACAACAACTATGGCACGTCGATAGAAATTGATTGATCTTTATCCTTTTCAATATTTAAATATCACCTGTTACATAGTTTATGACATGAGATTATCATTCAAATACTGCTCAAACGACAAGGTACATAAGTTTCTTCGATCGTATCTTAACAAATGAAACATTTCACGTGGACGTGAATTTTAAAAGAATAAATGTATATTTATTCTTATTTTCCGCTCAAGTCTTGCCCGTGAATATCATTGGATGAGAACTATACGGGTATGCTGAATAACGGCACTCATCTAGATGAATATTTGTAATAAAGTATATGAAAACTGAGTCTATGGGGTTATGGTTCTGCACCTACGTGTGCCTGTTTCACTTTTGTATCAGTTGTTTTGCTAAGCAAGGATTAACTACCTCACTCCTCATCTTAGTTAGTAGGTTTCCTCGAAATTTTCTGGTACCTGATGGCTGAGGGGTTAAGGTATTTAACTTATGGAAAAGAGAAGAACAAAATTATACTATATCACAAAATATATTTATTCAGTCACCTTCAGTTCAGTTCAGAAACCTAGGTGACTGAATAAATATATTTTTTGATATAGTATAAGTTTGTTCTTCTCTTTTCCATAATGGAGAACTATCACAACAAGGCCGAATTGGTGGAATGTATTTAACTTACCCAACCTCGCTTATTTGGACTTTTTCTGCCAGAGAATCAGAGTTCATTCTATAATTATGAGAATTTAATGCATGAATGTCGGTGTTCACCAATGCCATGTTTTGTAACATACACTTGCTTCCTTTACAGCAGGATAAAATCACAAAGGGCAGAAAATAAAGCGGTCATACATATACTCAATTAGAATAGGTTGAATAGATAATATTTTGATAATTATTACTTTCCTTTTCGTTTCTCCTGTATCTCATTGCAGAAATGGATCATAGCAAAGAAAAGCAAGACATCTATACGTGTATATTTACGTGTATGACATATATTTGAATGTCTAATACGTGTGAGGAGTCGCGTGAAATTTTGCTGTTCTCCAAATACCCTGAAGTAGTTAATTTTAGGAGATATGATATAGTAATTTTCAGCAAATAATTTAGTTGATGACTAATAAAACGGTCCTATGCTTTACTTTTGGAATTTATCCATAACAGATAGAAGAAAATACTCTGTGCGAAAATACTTTTGTTTTAAGAAAACAACATTTGGATCAAGCCTTCGCTACCGTCGTAACATCTTCAAGGCTTGCAGATGTTTCGAGTGTTGCCAAAACTAGGTCGCAGTAAAATTTTCTTATGAGAGCAGTTGTCTTCTTTCCGTTATTCTGTTGATATTCGGAATTTATTTCAGAAAGAATATGTCTGCAGTTTGTCTTAGGTATTTGTTGATTCAACGCATCAGGAAAACATAATTTACATGTAACTCTACTCCTAACTTGAAATAGAGGGTTATCCGCATATTAGCATGAGTGTCAGAGATGTTTACACGCTTAGATTAGGAAGTCTTTATTTTCTTGTTTCTCACCCTGAACATATGCAAGCATGACAAAATTATTATTACACATAAATTTCATTTCTTCCGAAACTGGGATTCTTTCTCCAGCTTCAAGCCTAATTTTATAGCGAAATATTTTTCGAGTTAAGTCCGGAAAAGAACCACAGATTAAAAAGAAAATTTATATCATTTTACATATCCTAATGCAAATTTCGGCTTATATAGAAACATCCCTCATGCATTTTATTCATGTAAGAAACAGCAGCGAAAAAACAGATATTTCCGCTAGAAATCAGCATAAAAAATTCAGCAGAAATTTCTTTCTTGTACCACATACCAGAAAAGCTGAATTAACTGAGAGAGAAATTAGCTTTTACACCAAAAGAAACTTAAGGGAAAAGAAGAAAATTAAAGGAGTTACAGAGGGAAAAGATCGAGTAATATGAAAAAAATATTCTCTAGAATAATCGAACGGAAAGATATACCTCTCCTCGACTTAAAACAGCCAAAACTGTGATTTTTCTTATAGCAATAGCTAATACACAATTCAGTCCACTCTTCGGTGTTTTAGAAAAAATATAAGCATTCCGCTAATTAAAAATAGATGAATGTTTGATAAAGAGTAGCGTCAACATATAAACCATTGCGATTATGTATATGAAGAGTATTTCGGTGATAAATTTAGAAATATTTTGGAATTCTATCGGTCATATAATGGAATCTCATGTCTTTTTGGATTCATTAATGAAAATTTTCAGCCTGTTTTCTGCTCTAGTGTTCCATTATCTCGCTCTCAGAGCAGTGCTTAACGATTCCGTTGTCTTGCTTAGCAATAAATTATTTTGCGAAACGTGTTTGCATTGTTACACGAAAGCGGTTGCCGTCATTGGTAATGAATGGATCGAAAGTACTATAAATAATCGAGGTCGATAAATCATAACTATGGACGCAAGCTTCGGAGCTGACATACGCGAATCGATTTGAGAAATCAATTTCTGGTGAAATGACAAATGCGGTGAAATCGCATTTTCCGAATCTTTCTGAAAGCTGGCGAGAAAAACTGTAAGGCTATAAATTTTGACTTTTTTTCTTCATGAAGCCCGAATTCCTTCCTTTTGTAATTTCCCGCAGAATTATTCTGTACTGTATCTGTGGACTGATTTTGAAGGGAACGTCCTCACAAGTCCTCTTGATACTGCCAAACTTCACCGAAAACTCATCCTATCCTAGGTTTTACTCTATCAACAATCTCAATGGATAAAGATCATTGTTGTTAAGGAATGACTATCTTTTCAATGCTCTTAGATAGTTTCTTAATTAGAATCTACATATCGCCTATTTATTCTTTGGAAACCTACATTCGAGACTAAATACTATATGTAAAATGTAAAAGTTCGAAGGTTAGGTCCAGTGATTCTGGCATAGATAGAAACCCAAAAGTCTTCTTCTTTAAATTGGTAGCGAATTTCTGGAAGCATTCAGCGAATAATGTATATTTTTTGAAGATACCCAAAGATATGCATCTCTAATAAATCAAAGTACCATATACATATATATTAAGTTCAAGGGAGGCATTGGCAGATCTCCAACTTCACGTATATCTTATCCTGTTTACTAATGCACGTCACGAGACTGATATATCGCCAATTCCGAGAAATAAACTCCAGTTAAAAAATATAGAGTCTTGAAAGAATTATTTCACAAAAATAATTAACGGTTTTCCGGTGAAGCATAAACAAACTCTTGCAAATCACGTGTTTAGCGTTGAAACACAGATTTTTCTGGCGTCTATGACTCCCTCTAATGATAGCTATAAGAAAGTGGGGATGAATATAAAATGAGAAATAGTTTGCTTCTATGGGAAGCAGATGGAGGTGCCTACTAATTGACGTTTAGAGCTAGGATGCTTTTTAATTTCAACAATTCAAGGAGAAAGCATTTGATGTATAATTCATGCAAAGAAGGATGATTCCATATATATTTGTTTTGTCCTCCAGGGTGTTAAATATAAGATATAAGAAAGATATTTTCTATATTCTGAATGAAATATTTCTATCTTACAGAGAATTAGGATAGCTTAGCATGTATTGTAGTGCGTCTTAAAAAGCCAAGGAATAGCTCTCGACAGGGAGGATTTTTCAAATAATAATAATATGGTATATAACGGGAATGATCTCTTATCGTGAAAGAACTCATACGATTTTATTGAAAATAAAGGAATATAAAACCTCATTACATCTGCATACATACTGTTAAACTCTAACGCTTAATACCATCTAGAGGAATCAAGAAAATGATGGTTTCAATTAAAATTTAGGGATTATATGGTTTAGGAAGATTTCATACTTACTGAAAGGGAACCCAAATCCCATTTGATCCGAAGGAAACCTTAGCGGTTCTCTATTCCAACGGACCGTTCATCAAAGCGAAACAGGTTACGCTTTATCTTTCTAGGGTAATGAGCTAGAGAAAAGATGTGCCGGATGCTTACCTGAAAATAAGATCAGAATATGTAAAAGAATGGCTAAATGATTACTAAATGACAAATTATCATAAATTTTAAGCATGATAAACAAAAAAAATTTACACGATGTATATTTTGTATATCACTCAGCATTAAAATATCAAAATGTTCGTCTTTAAATTCTTCATAACTAAATGAATTAAATGAAAAATGAAAATTTAATGTTATGTACATCATTTACTCAAAAATACAATACATTTGAAGCTTTTATTGATGTCAATCTTAGTTCATTGCTTTGATATTCATGCATATCCTGGCATGAAATATCAAAGTTCCGAAAAAGATGAATGCGTAAAATGTCAACAAAAATACATTATTATCCGTAATACTTCATTTAATTTAATGATCGTGCCAATAGTAAATTTTATGCGTAATAATTCATTTAATATGGATAATAATAAATTGAAATTCGAATCAAATAGATAAGAAAGAAATATCCGCAAATACTTATTATTTATTTACGATACAGCTCCAAAGCAAAGAATATACTTCGGCTATGTATTGAATTTATTTGCCATGATTCCCTTTTTCCGTAAAATCCTTGAGTGCCCTCTCAAAAGAGGATTCTTGCCAGCTTCTTTATATCCAATAGTAAGAGGCGTTTCGATAGATTCCTGGACGATGAGAAGAAGAGCTGAGTCGATAAAGGCGAAACAGGTGCGACGTTGAGATAAAGTGAATCGGAAAATGCATCCATCTTCTTCTTTATGCCTTCTCCACCAAGTCCTCACTGTTTTCCTCACAGTCCTCATTCCAGAAGAGATTTCCCTAACCCTAATTCTTTCGCTAAAGCTTATAAATCTTTTCATTCTCCACTCAGCTCCACATCCTGTTACAGTGTAAATGTCAAGGCAATCTTTTCATTAAATCGAAATTAAATCAAAAGATCGTTATTCCGCTCCATTTCCTGAAAATTTCGTAATTTCCGAGTTTTTTCCTTACAAAGCTTAATTCTCTGCAGGTCTGATTTTCTCTCTAATATAGTTTTACGTTGCAAGAGTTTCAGTATTCTATGTTTATTAAAAGTGCTCATTTTGAGCAAAAGCGTTTGTTTTTTCCATTTTATTTCTTAATTAACATCCAATATCTACTAATATAATTGTAATGTTCTCTATCATTTCCAGCACCACCTTATTTAGCACCACTATCCATTTCTCTGCTTATAGAACGAAAAGTAAATCACTTTCAACACAATCGATCAGAAGAGAGAAGCTTTGAAATTTTCCACACTGTTAACATCTGATGATGTACCTCGTTAGTGGAACCGATCAATGAAAGAATCCGCGCGAAAAATTACAATCTTTTTTCTCTTTTATGCTATGGCCTTCCAGAATGTCACGCTTGATTATATCCAGTACATTTAAAACGATATATATTTTAGCTTGTTTCTGGTCATAAGCTAGATTTTAATATTTTTTCTTTTATCTTGTTTTTTACTACTTAAATTTTAGCAATTCCATTCTTACATGCCGTATCTTGAATCCTCTATCTGCTTTGAAATTTCCTCACGTACATCTGCTATTGGGCGCTTTGTCTCATAATTGAATGACTCATGAATGACTGACCGCAAGACAAAACTCCTTAAGAGAGATTTGAAAATCCGGGTATTGTGAGAGATGAATGAAATAGAGTGGGGAAAGGCCTAGGGTTCACTAACCCGAAGGGAAGGCCTAGCCGACAAGACGCCTGGCGACGTCTGCGCCATAGTCCGAGGACAAATGTGCCTACAAAAAGATGACTTGAGTTACTATCCTTGTAAAGCATTAACTCTTTCTTCCTTTATGGCCGATTCACATGCTCAGATTTTTATTTATCGGTTTATTTACAATCGGATATCAAAATATAAGGATAGTTTCAATGTCATCCGAACAATGACTTATCTAATCTGATCTAAGTCGCCATTCCCTACAGTTCTCTCTTTTTATATTCGCTTCCCTTTCACTTCAGATTCTGGCTGTGAACCTTTCATTTCCCACTTGAGGCTCTCTCTCTCTCTCTCGACCTTCCAGTTTCCTTCTACAAAACCACTTCCCTTCAAATTAGAGGACCCTCTCCTGAAATCAATCATAAACCCGCAAAGTTAATTGGTGCGCTTTGACAGCCATTCAGAATTCCGTCATTTTCTGGCTCCAATCCAGGAAATGTTTTCACGCGTTAAAGGTGAAGGGAAGCTAAATCCATTTGCTAAATATAGTTTTCCAAGTAATTCCGCGGGAAATATTTACATCAATTCATTCTGTAGGAATTAACTTTAAATGTAACCATGAGGTCAAAATCATTTTCGTCTCTTTTCGTATTTAACTTTTCCTTGGACAAGGGTAGGCGCGGAAATGTAGAAATAGAAAAAATATTTGAAAGATTGGAACAAAACTCTCGAGAAAATCTGCTACGCGATAATAAAGATAGGAAATACAGCTGTGGTATAAAATAAGGCATTCCGTGTAAATCTAAATCCTAACCACGTGATTTCTCATATCATAGTAGTGGATTTCACGACAAATTACTCTTGATTTTAATACGATTTTCAAAAGACCGGTTGTTCGGAAATTTTAATTTAACTGAAACCAATTGTCATCCGCAGAATGCTAAAAATGCTCTATTCCCCAATGCGAATTAATTAAATTAATTGGCACGAATTAAATTAATTGAGATAAACCACGCAAATGATACCTTTTAATGTTTTCCCAAACATTTTGCAACAGAGAGGAGAAAATAGTGAAGTATGCCGCTTACGTGGTTTTCGAAATCAACAGTTACAGAAGTAGTGGATATTTATTTTCAAATATGAGGTAAATGAATCCAATGCTATGGAATTATAACGAACACAGACAAATATCTATGTCAACATTAAATGAAAATCTGTGCCATTAAATTTTTACGAAAATAGAGACAATTTACTCAGTAAGAGCTAGCATGAATTTTTTTTATTACGAGGAATCGGAACTCCAAAGAAATTATATGATTCAAAGAACGGACTATGCTATCACACCCAAGTGTGGAACTTATGAAAGATAATCCAATTTTATCCCATAAATTCCTTCTGAATGCCTAAGTAAACGTTCTTGACATAGATTATCATAATTTTCATTTAAAATATTTCAAACTGACTTTTAAGATGTCTATTAAACAGCTTATGCAAGCGCAGAATAGTTTATAAAAACATCGATATTCGGTTTCCTTTCTTGTTAATAAAGAAATAAAGCATAGAAGATTGATATTACTGTGTACATGCAAAAAATAACGCGGGATAATTAATTTTATTTACTCATCACATAGCGCGTAACAATGTCAGTTTACAGTGACAGTGTAACAAGTAGAAGTATAGAAATGTAAGAACGTAAACAGCAAGAAAAGTAAAAAAAAGTAAAGAAAAAGATAAACATAAAAGGTTGACGCATAAATTACAAGGATCTGATGTGGGTTAAACATAATTTTTTAAATGTCCCTTTAGATAGGGCAAAAGATAAACTGAGGGAAGAATCGAGTTCAGCAGAGAAGGGGTACGAAAGAAAAGGAAGCGCTCGGTAAGTGAAAGTCTATAGTGAAGTAAAGATGTCAAACGGGTAGATCTGTTTGGAACACCACAATTGAGAAGTGAAGGGAGGACAGTCAGAAAGGGAGTTTTGAAGTGAATATAAAAAGGATGAGGATGTTTTTTTCAAGTGACGGAAAGAGATTGCAAGGATAGAGATGATAAGATTCTTGAATTAATTAATATAACTTTTGGATTAATAGAGTTGAGTATCAACCAAAAAAGGTAGGAATATTTATCATTTCTGTGAATTCCGCAATTGTGAAAATAATTAAACTTTTCCTGAACATACAGCAGAAGACAAGATTCTTCATAGTAATAAAAGAAATAATTTTAAATCTCTTACTTTTGTCTTCCACCACATTAAACACGGATGTAGGAAAACTTAGGAACTACCAAATTCCTATAGCAGAACGTATTTGAGGGAAGTGGTGGGGCAATGATATGTTGAATAGTTCCTGAGAATTTCACGTACTTCAGCCGAATGTAGGAACTACTTCTGAGCATTCATAAGATCCATAGTTCTATCATTAGAGAGAATCACGAAACTCTTGCCAAACATTTCTTGAGTAAAGAAAACAACCACTTCCTAGCATGAAGCTGAGTTTACTTGAGTATAAATACGAGTAATCAACCATAAATTCATTGCAGAACATTATGCTTTTATTCAAATACGGATTTGACTTTCAAAGCCTTTGGTAATTAAGTATGTTTTCTCATCTTACAGCTCCTATTTTAGGAAAAACTGTCCGCAAATACACTTAAAACTTATCTACTTGCAAAGTGAATGCTATGTTAGTAAAGAGCGTGGGATATGATACAAATGTATAGTCATCACACTTTTAACATAGGCAAATATTTAAGTTATTTAATTGAGTGATTGAAAATTATAAACAGTTATTTAAGGTCACATTGGCAAGTAAAATAGAATAATTTTCTTAAACTTTATAATTACAATGCAATCGATTCTTGGTGCATAAGGTTTCGTGTCACCTTTAGTGCTACGAACCTTACTAATTTCGAGTTAGTGATATATTTTTTTAATAAATGAGGCATAGCAAAATTGTGTAACAGTGTTTATTAAGTATTGCCTCCACGGAACTGTTAAATCACGGCATACGAAATAACATGTTCGTTAATTTCAGTCCGAATTTGGATATTTGAAATTAAGTATACCTAAGAGTAGAAAATATTTTCGACACTATTTTTCTAAATTATTATTTTATGATTACTACCTAACACACTTACATATCTTTTTCATACAGCTCTGCTAATTTCCTGACCTTTCGGAAAGTCAAGAAATTATTTATAAAACCCTGGCTCGGGATGTTTGACTTTTTTCAACGAATTTACAATTAATCTTACAGAATTGCGAGATATTGTACCACAGTTGAAACGTATTTTCTATAATAGGGGTGGGGAAGCTTTTTTACCATAAGGTCGTGTATATGTATGTTCCATTCGGCCGAACAAGAAATCGTTAGACTGCTTTTGAATTGCGTATGGTATTTAAATGGCTTAGCATCAACATCCTATGAGAAAGCGAGTTCATTCTCTAAGTGGACTAAGGAAGAATATATTCCATTTCATTTTCACTTATCGTCACCCGCGAGATTGGAGAATGAAATAATTTTAATACAGGCATTTGTTTATAAAGTGGAGGGAAGGCCGCACTGAACGCTCGACAAGGCCGCATGTGGCCGTAGGTTCTCCAACTCTTCTCTAGAACAACGAAAGCTTTGGTATTGTATAAAAACGTTTTCTTTATCGTCCATTCATTCTTTTTCAAATCTTTGTGGACTTCAAAGTCCGAAAAATTTGATTTTTTAACAAAAGCATGAACCGTGATAACCATGTTATCGGGTTCAACGATCCGAAGCCTCTCCTCAGTCGAACCCATAATTTACTTCCTTTACCAAGATAATGTAACAGGACTGTTTCTCAAAACGCGTGCAACCTGCCTCTGAGAAAAACATTCGTCGTTTGTCAAAGCGAATCCGATAATCGATAAGTCGATAGGTGGCAGCACGCTAGCATACACGTTAAAGGAATCTGATCATTTTAGCTTTCGTTTTCCTCTGAAAGGCTGAGTTTCGAGCGACGGACATATGGAAATGGAGTTTGCCGCAAAAAATTTGTGATCCGATTTCCTTAGATTTGGTTACATTCGAAGATGAGATCGAAGTTTTATTTTTCCCGATCCGAATTTCAAAAGAAAATTACAGTTTATCGCTTCGTAACTAAAATTGAGGAAGAAATTTTCCTGGATGTTGAACAATCTGGTTTTGGAATTCTGCATGTCAATAGTTTAAATATTTAGTTATTTACTAGGAAATAGAGAGCATTTCTACTGTCTTAAAAATAACCTTCTTTAAATTGTAGGCCTAATATCTAGTTAATCTATTCATTGAATTTGTAAATAAATGAAGATTAATGGAGCTGTCAACAATTGTCTTTCAATTTTTCTAGCAAAATAAACATAAAGTCTTTTGAAACTCATTTGGTTCTATACCAACACCGGTAAAGCTAACGACGAACCAGAATTTTATTGTTTGCTCTTGCAGCGCAAATATCAAAGTTTTTATCGGGATCGCATCAACATTCCGGTGAGAAGTAAAAAGGATTATACATCTGAATATAATATTTAAATGCCAATAGTAATTAAAAGTACTAAAATTTCGAAACTATAGTTTCAAATCCGATTATCGTATCGTATGCAAAAACATCTGAACTACCGATTTATAATCATCTGGATACTCATTCTCTCTTAAGCTCTTTTCTTCCACATTTCTGAAATTTAATGCAACTTGATATGTATTTTCATATATTTCAAGTTTCCGTTAGATATAGCTGTTAAATGAGCTTCTTTTAAATTCCTAAGATACATCCAAATATATCAAAGTAAGTATTACGTATTCAGGTAAGCATAAATATAATTCCTTAACCATTTCCCGATATTAGAGATCAGGAACCCCATCGCCGTTTCGTGCCATAGATCTTCACATTGATGGCACAATT
This sequence comes from Pachydiplax longipennis, assembly GCA_036926295.1. NCBI lineage: Eukaryota > Metazoa > Arthropoda > Insecta > Odonata > Libellulidae > Pachydiplax > Pachydiplax longipennis. The sequence goes on from JAVFKF010000015.1 coordinate 44,292,930, forward strand.
TTTCCCTTTTCCCATTCAGTGAGTTCCTACAAACGCATATCCAATATTCCCTCCTTTCCTCCCCTTTGAAGTCGTCTCATTGATTTCCTGTTTTTCTTGAATAAGGTATTTAGAAGTCCTCCACAAAGTTGAGAGGCGCCCTTTTCATGAAAATAGCCATCCAAAATATTACCTATAAGCTTCTTTAATCAACGGACCGTTTAAAATTGCTCAAACAAAGAACTGATAGAAGCAATGATAATTTTCGTTAAAAGATAAACAATCTCCAAAGTATCGAATACTTCTATGTACATCGAGGATATTATTATTGATAAAACATAAATTTATGAGTGTGTATATCCTTTGCATTTTGAATAGCGATAGAATTCGAGCAATAATCTCAGTTCTTATTTCCCGCCTTTCCCCAATCTTCACCGTTGGAGTGGGACCAATTATTCTCTAAACTTCCTTGACCTCATCCTACGCATCTCCTGCCATGGAAACCCTTCCCCATTTACCGTAAACCTCCTTCAGCCCAACTAATTCTGCCACCTCCACCCATCGCTTCCCGCGCAAACTTGAACCTTTTCTCTCCTTCATTAACAGATAATTAACCGTCCCTTTGTTTCCCAAAATACTCCAAACTTTCCTAACTACCGCCAATTTTCAAACTACACACTACACATCTACAAACTACTAGTATACAATCGGTTACTCCCCAGAATTCTGGTGCAGATTATTAAAATATGGGAGGAAACAAACTTCATTCTACTCCCTCAAGACCGCCCAACACCTCCCAAAAACTTCGTTTCCTCTTAATGCGGCCTCATGGGTAATTTAGCTCGCAAAGTCAGCACAGGATATTACATCTTCCTCTCAATGGGAAGAAGGAAAAAGAGACCTGGCTGTTAGAAAAACATCTAAATACAGAACTTCACAAAGGTAAGATATAAAAGGAAACATTTCTCAGGGAGGTTCCTTATCAGCATCTGGTGGGTTCAATGTCTCTGAGGAAGCACCGGTGTCTAGAGATGCTAGATACGTATTTCGGAAAGTACGTATATATCCCCAGTAGTATGGTTGGACTGCAATTGAAAAGTGTGTGTGTAATTGTAATCACATTTGAACCGTTAAGATGCTCTAAAAGGCATCTAACTTGAACGTGGTCCCTAATGATTTTTAATCCTATAAATGTATAATGAGGTTACATTCTTGAATACCGCAGAGGATCTACTCCGAGATGAGTCTCTTTTTTATCTTACCTTTTATTCAGTTTTTGGAGTTCTTTTTTGATACTTCCTCTATCAAGTCAACAAACGATGGAATTTTAAATATATAATGGCCATTAATAAGAACTATGTAGAACTTCAACCCAAGGTTGACACCCATATAAATGTTTGAAACGTATTTCTAAAAGCGACGAAGTGAGAAGACGAGATACAAGCAATAGAGAAATATTTCTGGGAGATTCGAAATATACCGTTTATTCTAAAAGCTAAGAAACCAGAAGCTAAGGCGAACTCAAGTCTCACAAGTTGTTAGAAGATAATTCAGGTTAATGCAGAGGGTAACGGTACCAAAGGAATATTTGTATAGTATGGAATAATATTTGTAACTTTCTTTTATTGTCCGTTTAAATAGTTATAAATTGCGTCTCAATAGTATTCTCCAAATCTTTGGCCTCTCGGACACCGTACCACGAAGAAAATTCATAGATTAATTAAAATATGTCAGCTTTTAAGAAAATGTTAAATGTCTATATTCTACTAACTATGGACTATTCCATACTAGGAAAACGTAAGTATTCTATATTAGAAAAAATACGCTATGTTATAACATATCTAGCTTTTTACGAGTTGGGTTTTGGCACTACATTTTCTTCAATACATAGGAATGTTTGGGCACCGCTCACTTAAGAAACGTGAATAACCGATGTTTTTCAATCTCAAAGGGCTTCAGTGAAAGAACGATTCCGTACAGTTTCATTGAAAGATACAAAATGCGAAAAAAAGAAAGTTCATGTTACTCTATCTGTACGAATTGTATACATACAGATAAGTTGAATGAAAATGTTAGCCGAGATGACTCCGTAGAAACCAAGCAAAGCGGGATTGCTTTATAAGTGAATTAAATAAACTAACATTCGAAGAGTGCTGTATAAACATATAATGAAGGAAAACTGTTATCTCTGAAAATCGATGAATTACAAAAACAGGGAAACTTGTGTATATCTCCATGCGGAATCCAAACAAATAGAGCCGTTCCTTTCAGTGAAAAACAAATGGCAGCAGCTATAAAATTTGCCTTTTCCCACTTTCCAATCTCCTGAGAGTAACAAAGAACTCATCCTCACTTCAATGAATAAACAAAATTCGATCAAGGAAATTAAGCTTTTACTCGAACACGCCAAAGAACGTGGGTGAGCACGTTCTCAGAAATTTTCACTCATGAGGAAAATTGAAAAGAAGTCGTTTAGTCCACCGGAAAGCTTCCTCAGGCAATGTTTTGATGCATAAATGTCTTCCCTCCGCCCACGCTCTCTCGTAAACATCGCCGTGTTCCCTAAACCAGATTCCTGTAAGCTAACCATAACGAACGGGGGCTTTCAGATGTCTAAGCAGCTTGATAGTGGCTATTCCACGCGAATTAAAGGGGGCCAGCTCGGAAATAGTACGAGAGATAAATCAAGATATTTTATTCCCTCATAATGTGCTTCATCCTGCCACATTGCTTCTTTGTTTTCCTCTAAATTCTTTATCCTCTATGTCCAATCCCGCCATCCTTGGATGTGGTCCAGCGAAAACATTTTATCTTCTCTTTGATGACGCGCTCCTCTGGTGCCTCATGCCAGATGGGGAGATGGTAAGAGGAAGGATTAATGTATGGAAACTTCCAGAAAAAGAGGTATGAAGGATTGTTTCAAGAGTTTGTGGCTACTCAGAAAGATTACAGCGAAATAGCTGTAAGATACTACTGGATGAAATATTGATGGGGTACCAATTTATATTCCCGACTTGCCGTTCTATCGTTATCACGACTGAAAAATTTCTAAAAAGTCCCTTCTTATGAACTGCTTGAAAATTGCGTGTGTTAAAGATGTCAGGAGGCGTAAATGTTCCCTTCTGGGATGAGAAAGATGCATCATGACAGCTTTAGGTACGTAATTCCATCAATTTTCCTCCTTGGCGATGGAGTCTTAGCTATTATAACTTCATTTCTTACACTAAGCTCTATACTTATTAAAACATAAAACGTCTTACTCCACTGATAGCCGCCTTTCAGTACTTCGTAATAGACACTCCATACTCCTCCATTACTACTGAGAATCGTCTATAAAGAAAAACTTTAGCACATGATCCTGTAAAATAATCTTCTTGTTTTATCGAATTCATATACTACCTATATAAGCATGTCTCATGTCACCAAAGGATGCATAATCCAAAATAAATCTTAGGAGAATATATTATTTGGTATTATTACAATTACGTTGATCGTGCGATTTTAATACGATAATATTGGACTTGAATCCAGCTTTTAGCATATAATAATAATAATAAAAAGACTTTATTTAGGGCGAGATTGAGACTATGAAGTCTCCTCTTACATCTAACCCTTCGTCATATAAGATTAAAAAAGAGATAGCTTGAAAAAACAGAACAGGGAAGAAGACTAATTTGTGGATATAAAAACCTAAGCTAAGCATATATTCGAATTAAAAACCTGTAAATAAGCGCAAGAGCGCGGTTTTAAGTGAGTGAGGTAGCAGTCCGGAAGAAAATCTATGTCGGTAACGACGCCATCGTTTAGGAGTTGAACTTCCTTCTAATAAAGTCACCATCCTTACCTAAGAAATATTTCGTGTAAGGTCACCGATTTATCGAAATGGTTTTAAGCAAAATGTATGTATGGTTTACTTCAGACATGTTTAGGGTTAAAACTTTTGTCTGAATTTTCCTGCATGCTCCACTGAGCCATATAATGTCAAAATAGCACAGCCATTGGGCTTATAATATCTCCTGCAGACGATCTGTTTGACATATACTAGGCTCCAACGGGCAGACATTTTTAATTTTAGGGAGCCACGTTAAATATATTATGAGCCTAATTCCAATGTATTTGACTGATTTTAAAGCAAGTTTCTTCTTAAGACGCTTTACGAAATTCATATTCTGCATACGAATTTCAATATTGAAAATTTGGTAATAGGAATTTTCAATTTTAATACATTCTTTTTATCTAAATTTTTTCGTGCATACCAATATTATCGTATTACCAAGTAAAAATATAAACTATCGTTTGCAATTAACGTAATGTAGTATATACGTACGTACTATTCTCTCTTCTCGTTGTTTTACATCACAGAGTTACAGAGCCATCTGCTAACTTCGCTGTTAGCGTTCCTCGGCGAAATTCTTTTAAATTTCAGCGTCTTCTTTGGCAAATCTATTGCAATATTACAGTTGTTGAAATCAGGTCCTTCCCGGGACAAGGACGAGGAGGGCGGTTGCCCGTTTATTGTGGGACGCCCGTTCAATGTTTCTGTTAGGTGCGGATTCCTTTGTGTTTGATCTTTTGATGGAAAATTGATTCATTTAACAATTTATGGTAATCGTTAAATGTATGGATGAATTCTGCCTAAGGTATTGATATTTTATCGCTAATGGAAATAATCAGGCAATTCTATAACTTTTCCTCATTAGAAAATGGTCTGATATTCTTATAGAAGAAATCTCGAATAAACATTTTCTAATTAATCTATCGCAACCACAAATAATCGCTGATTCCTAGAGTGCTTTTGTTTTATATCAATCAATAAATTGTAATCCTTGAAACGTTAAAATTATCGTAACGGGTAAATAATAGCAGCTATAAATTATTTTTATGGAAACTAATTTTAAATCTCAATCTATTGTAAAACCATCTTTTTAAAAATGGATGTTTCTTAAATTATCAAGGTGGAAGACTCCCAGCCCGGGGCGCCAATACTCCTCAGATCCGCCATTGTAAAAATAACATCTTTGATAACTGATAAATAACATGTGGTAATCTCGTCACGTAAATTTATGGTCATGTAATAATTTTTACGCATTGATTAACAAAGAGGGATTTATTCCATAATCAGTGAATTGGTTTGCCTGGAAAGAGACGAGCGAATATCGAAATATGTCCCCGTGGCTAGATTTGTAAGAGAAATACGGAAGCGTTGCATATCAACGATCCATCATCCTCGTACGGTTTCCTATTCAAACAGTAAAACGCTCGTAAAAATTCTCCTCCTTCCCATGATGCATCTTGTGAAGGTAAACGTTCTCAATAAGGTCTTTTGTGAAGGAAAAAGGTCAATTCAATCGCAGTAGAATAACAAGTTTCAGAAAAGGTTGAGCGATCACTAACCCTGAAAACTTCTTGCAGCTTCAAGGGGAATGAAATTACTCTTTAAGATTCTCAGCAGCATTCTCATAGAATTTTCCTTCCCTATGCGAGGAAAATATGTAAAATTTAAGACCTATGAGATATTAAACCTTTACCGTTTTCTTGTGCTAGAAATGAACGTAGAGCATGGAAGAGGAAATTAAATTTCACTATCTTATCTTATATCCTTTAGTATCATATTTATCAAGTACATAGTTTATTAGATGCATATCTAATAAACTATGTACTTGAAACGTTTTTGGCAATAAGTTGGTGCAGTTAAAATTTACGTGTGATGAATCATCAAACCGAATGCAATATAAAAATTTTCTGTAACAGAATGCTATTAGTTTAAAAAGCATTTAAAAGCTTTCTTGAATTTACTTTTGCTTGATAGTTTTCTTGGGCTTAAAATATTTCTGTGAATCCTTTGAAATTAAAAGGTTCTAAGCAGATAATCCAATATGTTTTCTTTTAAGTACTTGCAACATGGAGGCAACTTCTACTCTTATAGAGAGGTTCTCCAAGTAGATCGAGTGTATGTGATATCATATTTACATATTAACTAAGGAGGGCATCATTTTTCATTTTAATCATTCAATTTCTATCTAAAAGTAAAATCGATTTGGAATGATAATTTGTCAGTATGATAAGTAATTTTATCAATCGGTAGAGTATGTAACTATTTTGAATAAATAAACCGAATAATAAGGAAACATACTTGCAACTAAATTCGCATAATTTACCTGTTGATTGTGATTTTTCAAAAGCGAATTTACCTGAACAGATTTCAACAAAACACTACTTTGACCTACTATCTTTGATCTGACCTACCCCTTACCACTGCTTTGATGATACTTTAGTTATTGATCTTATCTGTTTTCGTCACATTCTGATAAACACAGTCAATATCGGCAAATATTTTGTAGCGGTCTGTGTGTTTCAAGTCTTTCTGAATTCTCGAGTAAAACAGTGTATGTATTTCTTCCCTGTGGCTGACCAGAAAACGCTACATGACACAACTTCGAAGCGGGACTTTTTAATTATTAAACAAACCCTTTGAAGTGGTCTCGGCTTTTAGTCTCGGCTTTGAATATTTCAATCCTTCAGCGCCGCGTTGGCTCTAGTGCCTTCAGCAACTGTGTCACTTTCATATCCCAGAAAAGCTCACGAGTATGCGAGATCCTCGTTTTTCGCAAGCAGGAGCTCATAAGAAAGAAAACCCAACTTTTCTTTCTCATTGCCTTTAATGTGTGTTTTATTTGGCTCCGTCTACACGAACTCCGTGGGTGGCTCCTCCATTAGTCACCTTAAGTAAGAAATCTTCGCCAGCTTTCTTAGCGGTGATGGAATGAATATTTTCAGAGTCTTCTCGTAAAACTTCCGTGATAACTCGAAGGAATAAGGAAAGTTTTTTATAGTTTACAGAATTTCGACTTATCCTCCGCGAGAAAAGAAGTTCTGTGAGTACACGTTTTTCATTTGAATAAATGTTTGCCTTAGTATGTCTGATTCTTTTCAATCATTCCCTTCTAAAGAATTTTATGTTTTTCTAATGATAAAGCCACTTACGGGGATGGTATCGATTATAGATCAGTATCCGTCGTAAAAGATAAATTATCGTAAAAGATAAACGATAAAATGTACACTCTGTCGCTTAAACTGTAAAATATATCTGCTTTGTGTATCTAAAGAAAGATATCAGTAATAAAACTCAAAGTTTATATTCCAACTTTTAAGCCTCTCCATTACACAATTTAATAAACTTACATCTTTAATGAAGAATATTTACGAAAAAGAAATTCGCAGAGACTCACGAAAGTAAACATGATGTGACCCTCTCAAACATTTCTTAACGAGAGTAAGATAGAAATAAATATTTTTATTTTTATTAAAAAACCTGCCGTTTAAATTAATAGGTATTTAGGGCCGTGCCGATGAGGTGTCCTCCTCAGACGTCTCTCTCAGAGGGTGCCAAGTTGAATGTTAAGGTCTTCCTTTTATTGAAGCTCTAGTTTTTATTAAGGAAAAAATAATGAATTTCAAGAAAAGAGTCCCTCATAATACACTCTCTTTATTTCTGTAATCAATTCAACTAAAATAAAGTAAAAATGAATCGGAAACAAAAAGAAAAGTGGCGTATAAAATCTTGCCTCAGGCGACAAAATGGCTCATCAAAAACTTGTGAGTGACCTTTAAAGCGAATGCAATAAACATGAAAAATATACATCAATTACAAAATTATGTTAAATCCTCAAATCGATAAAAAGATAGATTTCATTATCAACTGAAATAAAATTCTCTGAGGGCACTGTACTTTTATTTATTCGATTTATTGTTTCTTCGCAAGATCGTTTAACATTCTCTTGTTCCATTCATACCATTCACGTACTTATTATCACTAAATAAGTGGCTTGAATTGAATGAATGAAAATGAATTTACTACCTATAGTTTCACATTCTCATTCAAAAGACTTTCTGTGCTTTATTACTACCCTAGTTTATCATACAATAAAATCGAATTCAATACGGAAAAATCATGACATATACCCATTTTTTCAGGAATAAGGCATTATTGGAACGAAAGAGGGTAAGTTTGTAATGGATCAGAATATTTACGATTAAAATTCAAAATTAAACAAATTTGAATTCACGTATTTACATAATGATTTGATAATGGATTGAAAGGTATTTATTCAACGAGATATAATATTTTAGAAGTATAGTATGATTTACTTTTTCTTCCAAGCCTTTTCATTCCAATACCTTATAAGGTCTACTGTCAATAACGGGAATTATGACTCCTTAAATGGTGATGAACTTTGATATTGGCACTATCTCTTGAGGTCGAATACCGTTCCTGTCGTCAATCCCTCTCGGGAAAATCGTCTCCTGTCAGAAGTGTACTTCATCACTGGCGAGATAGCCATTCGATTACGTGGTAAATGCAATATCACGACAAAGTAAATTAAGCATTTCAAGTTTGAACTGGTTGTATTTGGTTGATAGCATCTAAAATTGTCCGATATTATCGACTTCCAACGCAGAATTATTGGCTTCGCTGTTGGATATTAACAAAGCATACCTCTGAATTAAATTACATTTTATATTTTACTAAAGATCTTCACATCTGCACTGCGAGGTATTTAGTTTTTCCTTTGACGAGAGAAATTAAATTCGCGAAAATCAAGAAAAACTACCAGGAGTTTTGAACGGACGACGACTTTAAGATTATATGATTTATTAGGAATTGGCGTTAGTATTTATTTTCTATTACAACTATTTGATTATAATAGTAAAAATAAAGTAGTTGCGAGAAATTAACTGAAATAGCTGCTTTTACTGGTTCAAATGAAGTGAGACGCAGACAAATCGCAATTAGAGGATGAAGAGAAGTTAATTTCTGAAAACGCAAGATTTCAGAAAATTTTAACCCTTTTGGACGAATATCATTAAGTATTTCGAAGAAATCATTCTTAAATAAATGTAAATACTGTATTGATAAGACGAAATTATGCAAGAAGTGAAACCCGAATCAAAGTAGAAACCTTAAAAATGTTTCTAAACATATTTCTTAAAGGTCTTCTCTAAAAGAAATTTTAACCCTGTATTAATGTGACCATTGCGTTGGTGGGATTTCGTTGCAATAGGAAATGGTACAGAAAGAGCACTGAGGATCGAGTTAGCCATTAGTTCGGTGTATTCAGGAAAGAGAGCAATTTGTTCGCCATTACGTGAGGTGAAAGCAGGAACTTCATTTATCTTCGCGCCGGGAAAACGTTCGATTGGTTGGGTTATCTTTGAAGTAATTATTCTGTACCTGAAGTGCGCTGTTCATTTCAGAGATTGTATTAAGTTCGAGTTAATTACTAAGGGCGCTTAATCATGCATTTATATCAGAATAAAACCGAAATACACTGAATTAAATTCTGAACTGAATAATGACGATTGGAAACTGTATCAATTTTATGAGAACTTTTTCATTCAAAGTTATTTGGTTTTATTTTTGGCATAATTTTGAGTGCATGTAAAGTTTAGTAAATTTTGATACTATTCATATTTTATAACTATGCTATATATGTTACAGCGTAGTTGTAAGGAGCAAAGAGTTCATTATCTATAAAAATAAACTTTCCATAGCAAAACAAATGAAAAACTAAACAACTTTTGTCATCTTAGAAAAAAAGAAAATTTTATAACTTTTTTCGAATTAAAATTTAGAATTTGGTATTTCAAAACATGTACATACATTACCTGGTATTGGAAAGGTCACCAAGGTGACAGTCTTTCAATAAATTACTCATTGATCCAGATAGACGAAATTTAAGTATTAGTCTTCTGAAATTATTCCGTTTTCTTTCAATTACTTTGAAATGAATAAACGCCTTCTGTAGTAAATGAAATTTTTATAGTTAGAAAAACCATTAAAAATAAGTTAATTTAATTTCATAATTCACATTAATTTTATTAATTCATATTTTCCTGTCCAATACTAAAATTTATTGAAGAGAGATCCGCATTTGCTAAAAATAATGCATACTTTTTCCATAATTTCTTTACAAAGCCCGTTCGGGAGAAATTGTATCAAAAATGGACATAATGAGAAAAATATTGCGCTCTATTCAAGGAAAACAATAGTTTTAAAATGGGAACAAGAGAGTTGAATTTTTACACAATTTTAACAAGAGAGCTAGAGTTTTAAACTTGACGTTGGCTACTGATTGAAGAAGCACGTATACTAAAAGTGCTCGGAAATTTGTTCGTAGCTCTTCCACAACAATTTAATTACATTATAAATATTAAATACTATTTTTAATTATGGATAATGAATATGAATAAAAATCATTAGTGTTAACTTACTCTTTATAAATACCTAAGAATTCATGACTTTTAATAGATCATAAATAAGAAAGAAAAGCGGAGATACAGCCTTAGCTACAGTGACTCATATAAATAAATATCCTAAGAGATTGTTAGTCGAGAAAGAGAGGCATATATCGTGTACCTTTTCAAAATTGACCACTTAAATACCCACCGATACTAGATCACAGTCTAGCAACACTAATGAGTAATCTCGAAGACTGCTTAACATTCACTCACGGAACAACTTATCAAGAAAACAAATAGAAGATTTATGCGCTAAATTTCTAAAGTCTTCTGATTTTTGGTTCAGATATATTACGAAGGAAAACGTTAATCATTAATATCAAGTTGTTTTCTTTTTAGTTATCATAATTCAGTATTTGCAATTTGATTTGACAAAGTTAATAATATTAATTAGATATAAAACTGAAAACAATGAATAATCTTCACTTCTCAAAATCGATTCTATATCGATGCTATATTGATCTAAAAGAATATTTATGAAATTACGATAATTCAAATATTTTTGGGAATTTCTGTCTAGAAGAAATGCGGAAGGGGAATTGGGAACACTAAATTAGAATCGAGCCAGTCTCAAAATTTACCGTCTTGGGGTTCTAGCAAATATTCGCACGATTCAGTACTCAAAATGTATTAGAGCGTGGCTCTGATTTTCCTTTCCTTTATTTCATAAAATTCAATCTTCCTATCAACAAATTTCACTGCTAGAAAATATTTTCATGTTTATAAATAGCACTTTTTCGCCTGTTTAGAAGGTAGTCATCTCAAAAAAATTACTGGACAAGGATTCTCGCTCGGAACTCAAAAATTCCTTGGGCCGGACCTCTGCGTATATTTATAGATTCACTGCAAAAACTAACCATGTGTTACCGCACCAGGATATAGAAAACTGCAATTGCGATGATGTGTGATGACATCTATCTAACACCTCCCTTTCAAACACCCTTGTCAAATTTACAGTCCAGTCCTCTGGGTGAAATGACGACTATTCTAGCTCACAATAGAGATATCTCGAAAAGTATCGGCTATTTATGCTACGAGTGAATGACAGGCGCGGACACCGAATAATCGCTAGGCAGTGGATCGCAATCATTGAATGCTTTCAGAAAGTGCGAATACGGACATACGCTGAGCCCATTTATCCTCACAATAACCTGCCCACGGTGTCACTCACGCTCGGCATGCGGATACACAGAGCTCGTTCATTAAAGCTGGCAGTTGGTCCGTGAAAAAGCGCCTACGATTCGAATCCCACACCAGCCCCGGGACATAGAATGGATTGGAATCCGTCACATATCAATTTCACACAATTCTCTGCTCACCGTTCCGCTGGAGAGTCGTGAGAGACCTTCATCCCGATTTCTACCTGACAGCTTCGGCTTCGTTTCCAGGAGGGCGTGGTGAGCTTCTTCCGCCGCCGGCGAACAACTTAAAATAGGAGCTCTGGAGCGGGAACGCTAAAGAAATGCGGGATATAAAAAGGAGAGCACGCCATTCCGTGCGCTATTGCATGGAAGAGTGGAGGAAGAGGGGTCTGACAGCACTGAGGAATCTCAGGGGGAGTTACGCATCTGAGGGATTCTGCTGACTATTTTCGACAAAATTAATAAGCGAGTATATGCTCTGAACGCTATACCGCATGAACAAATATTTCCTGACAAGGATAACTTAATCAGATATTAATAATAGATTAATTTAGATAATGTCATTACGGTGCCATTGGTGCACATCATCTACGAGATTCTGCTAACTATTTTCGACAAAATTAATGAGTGAGTTTATGTTTTGTAGGTTAAACAGCATTAACACCTATGTTCTGACTAGGATAACTAAATATTATATTATAATATGAATGGTTCAGATCTCGTTTAATTTTAAGTACATTATCAGACAAGCTACGGTAAGAAAAATCCTCAAATCGTAGATGACGCTATGTATTTCATTAAACTTAATTTTTATATATGATTTAAAGATGTCAACAGGTTGACGAAATATGAGGGTGGTCTTAAAAGTTTCCGACTCCAGATTTTTCAGAAATCTTCAGAAAATTTTCAGAAAACATGTCGAGAAATGGCGAAATGTCGGAAACTTTTCAGACCACCCATGTATGTCTAATTAAAAATCTGTTGTGAGAGTCACGAAGTTTTTCTTTCCAAGATGGTATTTCATGTACTTAGTTCCAAATCAGACTTGATTGCCCCAACCGGATTACAACCGGGATTACAACTAGGGCATCAATAATTATTTGCATTTAACCTTCTGTTATTTGAATATGAGTCTTGTAAAATAAAATTTAATAAAAATATCTTTAAATTAGTAAGTAATTAGCGTAATAAGAGATACGTAAAGATATTTTAATTCCGATTACATTAAGGATTAGTTATTCCTTCAACTCTGAGATGAACTGATAAACTCGAGAGAATCAGAAAGATCTAAAGACACTTACAAAGACAAAAACCGTATGAAATCGGATATCGAGAGAACTCAAAACTTATAATATCATACTAAGACTTTCGTATCTGTGACTCGATTGGCTATGCTGGGAGAGAGAATAAAAAAATAAAGATATTAATTTTTTGTGAGTATGCAAATAAACTCGTACATATTAATAATCCAAGAGAGAGCCACAATACTTTATTGTGCCATTAGTATCGTTTTGTGCAAATGAACCTCTATTAACGTCATATATATAGCTGTTGTTGTACATTAGCTTGCTAATCCTCAAATTTTCCAGTGAAGAATAGTATTAAGTTATGAGTAATGAATTTTGTCGAATTGAAAATGATAGATTACAAAGCTTATGGAAAATGTCGAAAGAAATGATAAATTGATCAGTGTATTATACAAAATAGAATGCATAATAAATGATTTCAAGCTATTTCACAGATACGAATTCATTTTTGGAAAATGCGAATAGAGAAATAAGACAGAAACTCTCCGGAGTCCGGAACTAAATAAATTATAACGTAATCCTCTTAGGCAAGCTTCCTTATTTACAAACACAGAATTTGTTTGAGAAGAGAATACGCCGTATAAACGCATAAATTGGTAGAGAATAGAAGGTCTCTTCATTTCCCTTATTTCGGTTGGTTGCAAAAATAGGGCTTATTTTCGATGCATTCTATCAAGACCGGAGATTGAGTTTCTCGTCCTCGAGATCCACCCGGAAACCCAGAGATCCAGAGGGTGTTTTCAGAAAAGGTGCTACCTCTAGTTTCAACTCGGAGATAGAAAGCGTCGATGGAAAAGGAAAATTGATTCGCCAACGGGTGGGTGATAACGTGAATCGAAAGGTAGGAGATTATTTCTTCCTTCTGATCCCCTCTTTTACGTTTGATAAAAATGATACAGGGACATTTCGTATTCGGAAATTTTCGATCGAAATCATCACTAAAGTCAGAGTCCTAAAGCACTACGTGGTTATAATTTACATAGATGAAATGAATATCCTAATGTAAAACTTTGGCGAAACGGAATTGCACCTAGATCAATATGTATTTGTGAAGAAATTGTTTTCTAAAAACGATTTCGCAAAAGAAAACCCAATATGGGTGAAACACTTATTACAAAAAGATTTAATACAAGTAAATTAGAGAAGAATCAGCAAGAATGGTTTTGTAATCTAATGAATTTCATATACAAAGCATTTTCAACAATTTTGAAATTTTTATTCCTGCACAAGACTTACTTTAGATGAAATTGTAATGATTCTAGTAGAAAAGATTGTAATATATCATGTACAAGGCTTACTTTAGATTAAGTAATAATAATTGTAATAGAGTACTATTCAGTCCTCATAGAATTTAATTTACTATAATTAATTTTACTATATTCGTGTCAACAGACCTGTTTCGATACACATATGCCATAATTATACTTATTTTCTTATGTAATTTTATAGCTATGGATTCATCCATCAACTGTACCCTAGTACTTGAGCTTAACGGTATGAACTGATGGCCGTGTTGCAAGCATTTCGCTTCTACCACTCATTAGTAACCAGAGTATTATCTCTGGAACACATTGTTACAAGCCAGGTCGACCAGTGGCCTAAATTCCTCGAAAAATGCGGGCAGATGAACTGCAGTAACTTGGGATCCAGCCTCAAGCGCCTGGGTGGCAAGGGAACACCTTAACCGCCAAACTGCCGAGTCCTGAATACAATATCACGAATATATGAACAAAAAGATATGAGAGTCCAGTTTCGCCCACTAATATACGTCGCAGTTGAGATTTTCAGCTAAACGGATGGATGTCGTTTTACTGTTGATACATACGATTGGAGTATTGAATTATACAGAAATGAATGTGTAAATCAATATAAATAATATTATTGAAAATAGTGCTTTTATACACATTCGAGTACAGAAAGATAAGCTACACACCTTATCTTTCTGTACTCGAATAACTCTACATCTTTATATGAGAATATAAGATGCCCCCTTGCTATCGGGGAAAGGATACCACAATCTATGATTCTTTCATACAGTGATACTTGAAATTTTTGTCTAATATATCCCAGCGAATCATTACCAATACAGACGGAGAAAGTCTACTATAAAAAGTCTACTATAAAAAATCTTAGAAAATAGAATGAATTTTGAGTTATTTTCTTCTTGAATGGCAAGCGAAGATAACAATTCCTGCTTCTACGCAGGCAAAAGTTTGCTTTTTCCCTGTCAATCGATATTTTGGAGTAAACAGCTGTGTTTTTGCGCACATTGGAGCTATTTCTCTTTGGAGAATAACAAATACTGTGCATGCGTCGCATTTCATCTACTCTGTTTATTGAAAAATCTGTCATTTCTGCCTCTAAATCGATCTCTGCTTTTCTCAAGCAATATACTTAGTGAAAAAATAGCACATAAAGCATACTCAGTGAATCAAAGTTTAGTGTTTGCTGCGATTAATTAGAGTCTCTTTATTATTGGTTTCATTCTATGAAGTATTTTCTGAAGTGAACCGCTAGAGTTAATCGGAGTTTGATTTATTTTTCGGAAACTCCGCAGAAGTTAGAGCCTTTTGAATCGGAGACATCAGGAAACACCAGTAAATAACCACTACAACAAGGATTTGAGACACCCAAACAGGAATAGTGGAGAAAGATATATAACGTTAGAATGCTTTGTCATTTTCCGTTATAAAAGACACGCAACGTAACTTCTTTGTGAAAAAGAATTAAGATTATTTTGTGTCCAAAGGTGGTAAGCTACGAGTATTTAAACTTTCAACATAAGAGCATAAGTAAATAATAAATATAATGATGTAAATATTACTTGAATCGAAAATAGAAATAACTAGAAATAACCACGTTTTACCTTGGAAATCGTACTTACAAATTGTTGAATTCACACGTGTCTGCTTTTATTATAGAGTAAACAAAATTTAATGGGATTTGGAGAAATAGATTCGTCGTTTCAAGTGAACTGAACAACCAACGGTAATTTACACACGAAAAAAAAGTAATCATAAGACATTTTTCTCAGTACTAAATGAAAAAGAATTTTCGCTCATAAACGAGATTAGATGTACTTCGTGTTTACAGAGATTATGCTGCTCTTACTGCAGCAACAGCGAGCGTGTTACGCATTCTGCCTCCGCCGAAATGGCGTGTTTGAGAAATTTCCGGGGCCTTGATTCGTATTTATGATATTTCGCTATTTTTTACTTCATATCTACCTTTTGATAGATCGACTCTTTCCGTGTTGAAGAATACGTGACCTCGACGCAAAACCAAGAAGTCCACCTTTGGCGCTAAATTTCTCACATCATTTTCGGTGACAGTTTCAAGTGCGTATGCAGCCCTTAGTGATAATCATACGTGGGGTTTTCTGGATATATTTCTACGGAATTATCATTACCATCTTGGATCAACATGTAATACTTCCATTCAAATAAATATGATTATTAACATACTTAAGATTTTCAATTCGATCAATTTTTACAGGAAAAGTTTTGTATAATTTCAATTCATATCTTCAACGGAATATGCATGTATTATTGAGCATAGAATTTCCTAATTCCTAAACAATAGTTTTTATTTGTCGATGGGGCATATGGTATTTTTCAACACAGACAATGAAAACGAATGGACCAAATTTTATACTCGAGTGCTAAAACGCTCCACCATTTGCAAGAATAAAATTCCTAGAAAATGAATTATTGTAGGCAGTCATGATTTCGGTTTGAGAAACTTTTCAATACATCAATATGGGTTAAGAAACAAGTCTCCAAGTCGTACTGAAACTTTAATCCTATCCAATGAAACCGATTTATCGGTTGGTGGAACTTTTCTCGAACAGAAATTTCTTTTGAAACTAAACGAAAACTGCATGGTACATTGCGATATGTTACAAGATTTAAGTGATTTGAACAGATTTGTTTGATATAAATTGCCGCAACATTCAAAAAAGGATAGTTTTTCCAATAAGGTACCCGTAGATCTTCTTGGAAGTTGTTAAGCCAAATTACTACTTTTTATTTGTCTAGCAACATACATTAAGTTATCATCATGCAGAACATTAATCATCCTGAAGTGAACTGCCTTGGGACAAGTTTGTACCGAACATTTTATATTTCTCTACCCTGCGCGTGCTTCTTCATTCGTTGTGTGCTTCGATTCCTCTTCAGCTATGAGAGCGTAAACTTTTTTCAATCTTTTCAAGATTTGTCTTTTATTTCTTCCTCAATTATCCCAAATTTACCCAAATCCTTTTCTTTAAAAGATCTCTAGGCAAAGTAATTTCCTTTCGAGCGCCAATTATCTCTGACTTTTTCACTTCCGTGTATTTCTTAGGTAAACTAGCTTTAGGTAAATATTGTCTTCATAAATGTGTAAAGTTTGAAAATTGAAGGAACTTGTGAACTTCTTAGGCTCAATACGCATTAGATAGATGAAATTGAATAACAAAAGAGAAACGAGGGAGGAAAGAGGCTTTTAAGATTCGATAATGGGAGAAAAGAAGGATATCTTGGAAAGATAAAGTGAAGAATGGGGAGAGAGCATAGGCAGAATGGTTGATAGAGGGAAATTATTATACACGGTAAAATGAATTTTTCATGTTTTTAGAAAGTGCGAGTTCATCACCCAATCTTATGGGAGAAATATTAAAGGTAAAAGAGCGAAAGAAGACCAAGAGATTAAAAACCAAGAGAAAACTTGAGAGTTAATGGAGGATGTTGAAACAATAATTCAAAATGACATAAAAAGCAAATGAGAGAAATCGTTGGTACTAACCAAAATTGCGATGACGAAAGAAAGAGTAGATGTAATTTCAAAAGAATTCTGTTTTCATATAAAAACAAGTATGATTATGAAAATAAATTTTAAAATAAAATAAAGCAGTTTTCATTCAATTATAGGTCCCTAAATGGCGTACTGAAAGGCAAAATGGGAAGTATTTTTCTGAATTATCAACTCTTTACCACGCTCTAAAAGAGCATTAAGGCGTAAATTTACCTAAATTGTTTTTTTTTCAGGAGTTTATTTTTTAAGTGGTTCCCTGATACACAAAAACGCTCGTCTGTGCTTAATAAATAGCATATAGTTCTGTTAATTATAACTATAATTCTTGCAATTAATTCCAAAAGCTTAAAGCCAAAATTTATCAGATACTACAGTGTGTATAATGTATGAATACTCTGTAATATTTATTATATAAATGGCCATTTTTTTTCGAAATTTGAATCTTTTTCTCTTTTTGGGTGATAGTGGAATAATGAATTATTAAAATGAAGAGGAACAATAGGAAAGCGAACATTTTACTTATTAGTCTTTTGAGTGATTAATGGTGATGGAGCTATCCACCATGACCTATTTTTGCTGCGTGTTGCGCAATTGTTATGATTTCCGCGTAGACAGTGAATTATTCATTGGCCATTGCGGATGGATACATCTATAGACAGGATAATAAAAGAGTGACAATTCATTGGAAATTGAGAGAACTGGAACAAAGTTGTATATTTTCACTTTTTTAAGAATATTTAATGTGGAAACTAATTTTTTCCCCTCTCACACTTTATTGTAGCCTAACCTTAATTTATTTTTTCAAGGAATATTCTATTTTTACATGAAGCTCCAGCTAATTTAAATGTAGCAGTACCATGATTTGCGTCATTTTTACTTCAAATATCATAAAGAAACATGAACATATTATTATAGTTTTTCAATCTACGTATTTTTACGTAGAAAGATATTGAATGAAAAATGGAAAACAACAGAAACTGACATTTAAATAACCAATATATGAACATTTATGATTTTTCAATCTATTCTTGTTTTTCGTGTGGAATGTCATTGTAGGAGGCTCGAGAGTCTGGAGTGACCTCATCCCGGGAGAGAAGAGGGTCATCCCTGGGAAGTAACCCCGGGAACTGGTCAGGTACCTTTCTCTCGAATAAGGGGTCACGCCTGAAAAGGTCGTTCCTTATCTGAAATATGCTAAACTGCGACTGATTTATACACAATCTCTCTAAAGGGAAATAGTTACTTTTCACTTCCAAACTAATTCATAAAAGTCATCCAAAGCCCGTACAGATATAGAGGTAGGTGTGTGTTTGGTGGACGCAATAGAGAGGATAGCCTAACTAAAGTGTTTTTGGGTGAGAATCGTTGCGAAAAAAATAGGGGAACACATAGGCTAGTAGGAAATTTTCATGTAAAAACGCGGGCGAAGAATGGAAGGAGTTATGCTACAAACTGGAAAACCAAAATTATTTTTTCATGGCGATCACAAAGAAATTTGAAGATAATGAGAAATATGACATACGTATACCTAATTACTTATTACTATATAGAGATTTAAAAAAAGAATATGCTACCTGGAGAGGTCTCCAAATCATTACCGAAAACAAATAAGGTGTTGAGAGAATGGCAAAACTCTCTCATTACAATGTGAATGCAGATAATTAATAGTATTATATTGTATTTAATAGTAATACCGTGATAGTTATGCCTTAATTGTACTGTAGGTAATACATAAAGTAATATGAATGATTTTAAGTTGCTAAGATCACAACATTTTGTAGAAGTAATTTTAACTTTCGACTCGGGAACTATCGGTAAAGATTTATGCAATAGAGTAAATGCATGACAGGAAGGGGCAAAAATAAAATTGCATATATTACGAACTGTAAATTTGTTGCTAGCATATGAGGTATATTGTAGGATTGTACGAAAATATACATGATAAATGAGTATGTGAAAACGTTTAAGAATTGATGTTGAGTAGTTAAGGCTGCCACCTGACCATGAAACAGCAATTTCTAAACAAAATTATAAATATTTCTAAATATATTAATATCTGAATCTCTAGACAGCCGTTTGTTAATTTAAATATTTCGGACTACAATCTCTTCTACTCTTTATCTTAAGATTACCAAATGCCATTTTATTACAATATCCTTCTCTTTCAATAAATAAATGCTGACGGTAAACGGTTCCGATTTTGAGGCTAAAAACGATTAAGGTATCATAATAAATTCATTGCGAAAAATATAGAATTTAATTTTCAAAATGGATGTATATTGGATGTTGAAATTTCAAAGTTATTCAAATTATTGAGAACGACGAAAACATTTGCAGTTGGGAATAAGGAAGTTAAAAGAATTGCGCACAACGTAAAGGGTATTGGTATATTGAGTTTATAAGCAAATTTCAAGGAATAAAGAGTACCATTAACCTTGAAACTATGATTTGATCGAGGGTATTGCTAATATTGGATTCATGAGGCTAAACGTCACCTATGGAATATTCAAATAATATATTCTCTGATACTGTTGAAAATTTAAGAGGTAAATACTCAAACAGATTGAACCTTGATTGAACGATGATTTAGCGACAGGTGAAAGAACAGTTAGCACCTTCACGGCATTTGGCCTTTTCACACCTCTATATCTCATGTGGACCATTTTGGGTGATACAAAAGCGTTATATTTTAGTTAATATACTTGGAAGAGGAGAGAAACTCCCGAAGCCTTCGGTATGTGATAGGAATCTGGAGGGAGAAGGTGGGGCGAAGAATGCAGCCCCAGCGGATCATCCGGCTTAAAAAAGGAAATAGTTTCCCCTTCCTCTTCTCCTCTCTTTCATCACCGTTTCTTTAGCCGGACTAACGTAGATAAGAGCCTGCATCAGAGTTCTCCCTACGAAGAGTGTACGCCCACGTTGTCCTCGTGGAATTTTTTCATCTACGTAAGGAATAATGCGCATAGAAGCGAGAAAATGACGTTTCGACATCGATAGAATAGAAGAATGTCCTTGCTTCTCCGAGAGAAAACAAAAATCATTTCAAACTACCATACTAGTAATCCAGCACTAGGATTGTAGGGTATCCAACCGGAGTCGAACCAAAACCGAGGCTGAATTTTTTTGTCAGTGTGAAAGCGGTACCAGAACTGAAAAATTAAAATCGTTGAGCCCGAACCGTAACTGCAGGACTGCTATGCATTCCGTTACGAGTATTAGTTCTAAATGATACCATTTTACTCAAGTGTAAATCCATGAAACTATGCATATGTAACAGCCATTTAATACTGGCTAAATTGAATGGCTTAACTAATTAATATTTGTAGCTTAGATTAAAACATTTTAGCATTAATTTTCAGCTATAAATTTGCCGGACAAACTGGAACGTAGTATAGTATAATTAATAATAGATTATTCCATTGTATAATTAGATTCAAGTTCAGGGAATTTTTTCCGCGGTATCAAAATGCGAGGAGGATGCACCTTAGGAGATGAATGTAATACTTAAAATTTATCTCGATTCTACAACTGCCCCAACTATTCTTGAGTAGATCGGTACTACGTGGAGGAGTAATTGACAGTACCGCCACCCATTCAAAGGATTCTTCCTAGAAAAGTGAAAGGTATGGGTAGTAAAGTTACGAATATGCCGGTTTAACTATTAAAGCATCGACCTTTGCCCCCCAAAGGAAGATCTTTCCGCGGCTCCACCGTCATTTCCACCGGAAACCTCTCAATAACGATTTGACGCTCAATACACTCTGCAGACTGCCGTTATAAAAGAAATTCGCGGACGATAAGCAGCCACGTTGTCAACATTTGTTATAACTTCGATGAAATTCCGTGAGATCACGTTCTTTTCTAACGATTCCATCGACGAAGGCGATGATGATGAAGTTTTCGCACGTTCGAAGAGCAATAGAGCTTATGAAAAATGCCTTAGGGCAGATGAGGAGACCGGAATACACGGATATGAAAGGATGTGTTTGTTTCTTACGCGATAGATGAAAACTCATCTTTTAAATTCAACATAAATCCACCTGGATATACTAGTACGTATTATGAAGCAATGATAGCTATCCTGTTTTCATATTACTTTATCAGAATGAATGAAACTTATTAACGCCCGTCACTGAATGAATTTTATAACAGATAGGTATTTTATTTTGTCTGCGTTGACATTTTCGAATGGAAAATTTTAATTCATACTGAAAATACTTTCTTAAATTGTAATACTTATTATTAATAATATATGAGAAAAAACATCCATAAATGAAACTTCAGAACCAATATTAACAAATAACTAATTAATATTTTTTAGAAAATTTACATTAGATTTCTCACAAAGATATAGCAATGATATCACCGAGTGCTTTCTAGAGATTCCAGAAAGTTAAGAGAGCGCTGGGATACCGAAAAGGGTAACCTGGGGTATTACAGAAAAAGATTCTCGAAAGATTACCGGAACGTGTTTCTTGCAGTAAATTCATGGTTATGGCCTTTCGGGTTTTTCCTAAATAAAAATAAGAGCAAAATTCGGGGTTAACCGGCCATAATTTATAAATATACCGCCAGCCGAAGTATAAAATTTATAAATATTGGCGAAGCGAAGAAAAACTTCAAAAATTTGCAAATTTAAAAAACATCGTTCACGTGATTTGAATTGCGTATACCTATAAAACAACGTCACCCAGCCTCTAGCTATTCGTATAGGACCATCAATTACAATGTGGCATATTTATTATCCACGAAAGACCCGCTGACTTTATAACGTTTGCATTAACCTTTTTAAAATTCAACCGGGATCGAGCTCACTATTTTACTGCGGGGAAAATATCTCTGCCTTTTGGAAGGATATCCCAAACCCGGCGGTCCTCTCGCGATAACCTCACGACACTGTTTACGTCGGACAAATTGTTCACATGACCCTTCACACACTCCGAAGAAGGGACAGCGGGGTACTTGGGTAGGCGTGATAAAAATTTTGATGTTATTAAAAGCGCCCTCCACCAGCTGGAGTACCTACAACTCTGACGTCAGCGGTTGTACTCCAAAAAAGTTTGGACCATGTGACGCGTTCTGAAGAGAAAAAAAAAGGTTCTTTTTACCCTGAGTATGAGTCCAGACTCCAGTAGGCGGCATTAGAAACTTTCTTCAATTGCATTTCCGATCCGTAACAATCCTCGTCTCTTAGTTCTCTCCTACCTGCGATCTTTCTGCCCTCTGGCGAGTTTAGCAACAGTCAAAGAAGTCGCAGTTGACCCTATTTTTTTCCCTTCGCAATCTGAAACGGCAATCCGTGCGCAGAATATCTCCGCGCTTTGTGTACTCGACTTGTTACGCCGATCAACGGTGGCTCTGATTTTTTTAAGGAATAATCTGAGGTTTTTCTCCCAAGATGTGTGAAATAGAGCGGGTCGGTGTGGGAGTGGAGTAGGAAAAGGATGTTTCTGATAATCGAGCGAAATTTATGGCCATCTAAGCCTCTACTGGTGCCCCACGTTTTATGAAGTTTTCGATAAGCGCTGAAAATTATGTACAACGGTTCTCTGATAACCTCTTTTGTTACGTTTTCGTCCATTCTGGAAACCGTCCCGTCCGGGCGGAATTCCGTAAACACTTAGAGCTAACTTTAGGTCAGAAGGCTTTCATAAGATATAAAATGAATTTTGCCATATAGTCGATCTTGGTTGTGTAGGTACTGATATCTATCGATACAAACGAGTTAAATCGAAACGTATTACTTTGATAATATTTGTTTTGGTACTTTATTTCCCCATCCAAATACATTTCAAAAAGAAAATTAAATCACTAAAAACGAATGCGCAATCACTGAAACATATTTATAAACACACCTTCGCGTATAATTAATTAAATTACCCGAAATTTATTTGAACGATATTTTATTACGGGGAAATTAGTTGATTACCAAAACTTTGAAGAATTTCTTAAAAAAATAAAATCAAATCTGTCTCCTGGACATATTACAATATCACAAAATGGATTTTGATTTTAGGCTGTTTATGATAAACAAAATTCTACTTGGCCATATTTTGAACTTATATCAATGTTGCATTAAGGTTTTCAGAAAATTTTTGTCTCAAATGAGATACTAGGTATATATAACAAGTCACATTCTGTAAAGTTGATTTCGGAGATTAAATATTTCACACAATTTTCTTTTTTTTACCCCTAATTTGAACGTAACATGCAAATATTTTCAATAAAAAATTATATACATGCATATTTCTGACATCACTGCAGCATAACTGGATACTTTTATAAATATTATTTTTGTTTGGAAATACATAAATAAGCTATAATTTTTACTATAAATTTCATTACCTAATAATGATTGAGGATTCACTACTCCAACAATTGTTATCCTAAGGACCATCGATGAAGAGTCTTTCATATAACGTTTTTTAATGGGATTTCGCTGCAGTATAGCTGGACAGAAGAAAAAACCATCACAAGCAAAAAACAAAGAACACTTTTCGGTTATTAATGCCATTAACAACTCAATTCCTGAAAAATTATAGGCTTTTTTGATGCCCTATTAAGGCGAACAGTCATTTTTATAGACTATTGGCGGAAAACCGTGATTAAAATAGCTATTACGTTCAGAAAGGAATCGAGGTGCATGATTGGGGTACTTCGTTGGTTTCCCAAGTAAATAGATTAAGAGCTCCAATGCATTCGCGTGAAACATCGCCGAATCATAATGGAGAATTGCGACGCATTTCACGAAAAATAAGAGCTCTCAGCGCATTTCATGATACCACCGCAGTATAAAAAGTATTATCTTCACACTCTAGTTATGAGCGCGTTATTTCTCTTACAGTAAATTGCGAAACTCGATGAAACTCTTAATCCAACATTGAGTTTTTTCATGCAATTAATTTGATGACGCTTCGCGATACAATGTGTCGTTAGAAAAACTTGGAAAAGCGAACTTTCTATCAGAGATACGAATTTTATTTTGCCAATGCCGTCGTAAGTATTCGAATGATATATTTTAGTTCATACTGAAAATACTTCCTTAAACTAACAATTTATTAACAACAATAACAAAGAAAGACATCGATAAATATGACTTTAGAACCAATTTCAACAACTGATTAATAAACGTTTAGAAAAGTTACTTAGAACTCTAACGGAGACATAGCAATTCTCTTGCATTAATCTATATGGTAATGAACACTTTTTATTGAACCTAACCCATTTACATCTGTAAAATTTTAGGAATGTCATAAATACATAATGAATAACAGTTGGCTAAGTTCGTTCATATTTTAGTTTTGCATTGTATAAACATAACGACTGCCATCAACATTTAATTTTTCTTATGGATTTGTTCCTGCAAGCCATTCCTTTTTATTTTTCCGAAAGATTGAATCATGAAGAGAATATTATAGTACATGATTGATTTATAAATTAAAGTGCTTTTCCCCAATTCGTAATAAACAAAAGACTGAAAAGAAATCATAAAATTATAAGGGAAACGAATATTCCAATTATTCTTTCCCTCAATCATCTCTATAATTTGTTTACTTACAGCATAATTTCATTTGTGGTTGCAACTTTCGGAGAGTGTATCAGTTTATAATATTTTAATAATTTTTTTCTATTCTCATCCATTAAAACGTTTCACTTATGTAATTTATTGGACGATTATACACTGAAAGCATTCAAACATATTTCATAGCTTGTATTAGCAATTAGCAGGTTTCATTAAGGATTTATAAATAGTTCCAGTCTATTTATCTAACTATATGGTTATTAATTGTTATGGTCAATTACATGTAAAGCAATGAACAAATATTTATTTAACTTTAAACACCCCGAACATAATAGGATTATTTCCACATTCAAAATACAGCGTTATGCTTAGCTTTTGGTAATTATGAAAATATATAAAATTATTACCATCCTCCATAAGTTACTTTTTATGGTTACATTTCCCTTTGCTAAAATTTGCTTGATAGACTATATTTGCTTGATTTTAAAATTCATGTTTCCTATATTCGTTAACTTTACTATTTGGATTGGAAGAATCGTATACCATGACCTTTGAAGTTACAGGATTACTTGTTAAATTACTTTTACAAATTTGAATGACCATTTTTAATATTTTTAGACATGTATAAAAAATTTAAATTATGGATCTGAAAATATTTTGATATTTCGTCCTCACTTTGATCATCGACATATTTCAATTTTCAGTCTGAAAGAATTTTTGACGGAAAACAAACATGTTACAATTGTGATCCAGAATTATTTCGGGGATTACAATTTTCAATTATGGGAGGCAAGAAAAGCAGCCGCCAGTAATTGAATTTCCGTAATCGAAATTGAAATTTTAAAACTTTCATTAGCTAATCTTTCTGGACAAATCAACAAATTCACGAAGTTAATCCCGATTCAATGGATTCATATCGATTTATTCACTTTCACTTCTCTGAAATGTCTCCTCGCTAAAGCTCTTCCCCGGGAGATGTTTGCTCATACGTCCAGCGTTATTCGGCATGCAAATCCCATTCGCCACTCACTTGTACATCCTCAGAATCGCTTGTCACAAAGAACTGCCCTTTAGGCTTCACATTCCATCTTCGCTGGACAGATGATTGTCACGCACTAACTTCAGTGTTTTGAATCGCATTTCCTGATGAAATTTCCTCTAATAATTTCCCTGATTACTATGTAATTCTCCTTTGTGATTCATGGATGAACTGTACTAATCAAATAGCTTTATACACCCGGCTAACAATTGTTTGATTTGAGATATCTTCCTGAGCTATGAGGAGAAATGTATTTTTTAGTTTTATCAACATATAAGTGAAGAAATAAAGTTTTCAAATGATTATAAAATGTTGTAAATACCGAACTTTAAATTACACAATCAGGCGTAACTTTGTAGTGATTTTATTAATACACAAGATCTACGTCGGAAAACGTTTGACTAAACCTTTACTGTGGGTTAAGTAAAACGTTTTCCTGTGGAGTTCTTGTACTTAAATTTGAAATTCATTTTCCTGAAGAAAAAATACATCTTCGCGGTAGAAAGTGAGAATTTTAAAACGAATTATAAAAGGGTAAAAAATACAAATAGCGATTCTCACTAATACTGTTCCCCAAGTTTAATTTACAAGATTAACGCTGAGTTTTCGTAGTCTTTGGAGAGGCTCTTTATTAAATTATCGTCGTAAGATCTATCGGAGTTTTAAGATGGGGATTAATGGAATTATAGAGAAATTGTTAAGTACTTCGTATTAACTTGACGTATCAGCTGAAGACATTTCATCTCCCCAATATCCCGCCTACATTAGAGTGAACGAGGGAGCGGTGAAGCTTACATAAAAACCCTCACGGAAACCACTCAAGATAGCAAAACCTTTAATTAAAGCATGTAATCCGAGTATAGAAAAAATCTTTGCTTAAAATCTTATCTGGAAAAGTGAAGATCTGGGTATCGGGAAAAATAGTGAAGGCAAGTAAACGGCGGAGGAAAAATAAGAGTGTCAGTTGGCTGTGAAAGGAGAGTGCGTCGTTCGATTGAAAGAGAGGAGAACAAAGAAAAAGTTGAATAGGTTCTTGAGAGAGGGGAGGGTAGCAAAGAGGATTTCCTGGCCACGCAGAGACTACTTCAGAATAATTGACCCGTGCTCAAAAACAAGAATACTCGTCGGGAACTAGCGTCCCTTTCACTCGGAGACATGCAAAGAGGGATGGAGACGAATACGAAATGCCAAAGTGCGAAACCTAATCAAGAGGAATTTCTTTTAAGCGACCATTCTTCCCCGGAGCAGGGATGGGAATGGAGATGGACCTTGATGGAGAGGAGGTCCTCGATGGACAATCCAGGGTACAAAGAAGGGGATCCTTCGACCAAGAAACTGGATTAAGAGAGATCAGAAAAGGCCCAACTGCCAAGAAAATTGCGATCCGTATCTTCATCTATGAGTAGAATTTGCTTTCTTATCGACATTGATTTCTATTAGGCCTCCAGAACAATACTATTTCACATTTAATTCGGATTTGCACTTATAGCCACTCTCTTTGAGGGTATGGATACACATTCTATCGGTCAAAATAATTTTTTCGCCTGTAATTTACTCGTTCCGCTATAGAAAGAGGGGTAATTGCAAAGAGAACATTCTGACGCTTATTTGTAACGTTTTAAGACGCTTAGCCTCTGCTCAAGTGGAAGGGTATGTCCCATGAGTCTTCTGCAAACCTCATCTTAACATTTCGTGCAATCTCAATGGAGTTGTCATGCGTCAATGTCATGGCAATGTTTACTAGCAAAATGTCTTCGTACTGGACGGGGGAAGAGTTCCGAAGCTTTCAGATTATTGGTATTGAACTTGATAAGGCATCCGTCTCATGTGTGATGCTCCGTGTCACAAGGCTCGGATCTAACAAAATATCACTTCTCCTTACGAATCAATGGAGAGAAACAACATTTCTAATTCCTAATGAAATTTTCTGCTCTAGAACTCTACGAAATTTTCTTAATATTTGAATAATCACCTGAAAAGTATGACAATTAGGTGATCGACCACCTCAAGCTTCACTTCGGGGTAACTATGTACACCATTCATCGTGAAAATAAAGTTCTCCATAGTATTGCGGTTTACACAGGTATATGAAAAATATTAACTGTGGAAACCATGATACTCTAGTGAACATTTTTCACGATGAAAGAATGCCAAATATTACATAACCAGTAGGTAATAAGTCAAAACTTTCATCTAAATAGTTTTCGAGACAAGAAAAGCAGCTCCGGTTGTCCATATAGAATATTAAGACTAGGGAACCAAAAAATGTGCACAAGAAGACACGTGACCATCTCTTAGCCACACGAAAAGATATAAAATATAATTTCAGGGACATCAGCAATTAGGATGCTTCATTCAAACAGTGATATTGATGTAAGAATTCAAGCTTTTCAAAATATCAACCTTAAAAATTGCATTTATAGACATGAGCTCTTTTAAGAACATAAATTGGTTCAAAAGATCTTACAGCGAAGCGGGAGAAAAAGCTTAAGGAAACTTGCCCGCAACGAGAAATGCTCGTGATTTATTATGTTCAAGTACTTGGTTGCCAACTTTCTTTCCTTTTATACGTTTAACTCCATTTCTATTATTTTTTTTTAATTTGTAGTTTAGGATGAAGTTCAGAGTAATTATGCTAAAATATGCTATTGCGATCTTGGCGAAATTGTGCATTCGTATGAAATTTTGGATATCAACATTTTTCGCGAATAAAAATTTTATTGTGAAGCTGTTTATTCTTACAAGATGAGGAATTTTACCTATCTTTAATAAATTTGTAATTTTTATGAAACTCATATTCTTAAACAGATATTAGAAATATTTTTGTTTGATTTCTTTACGAAAGTATGCACAAAATACATTGTACAAAATACATTGTACAATTTACATTGTAAAAATCACGTCTTAAAATATAAATTGTAAGCATATTTTGCGGTGACACAAATACTTTCAAGATTGAGAAAATAGGAGAGTATTAGTTGATTAAACCCGTTTACTTGCCTGAGTTAGGAAAGTTAAAATTATCCTCTGGGACTTTTATATTCGTCTCTCTCAGGGAAGGGGCTAAATTTGCTGTTTATAATCTCTTTATAAAAAGGTAATCATAAGATAAAGAATCTAATAACTTCACATTGAATGAAATCAGTGGTATAAACTTTAAAAACAAGAAAACAAACAAACTTAAACATATTTTGCTCGGGAATCACTTACGACGCATTTTGAAAACGCATTTCTATGCGGAGCATTAACTGAAATATTTCAATTTCCGGTAGATTAGCACAGCTATTTTAATTAATGAGTTTTAATTGATTAATTTAACTAAATTGATTAATTGTAAATTTTTATTTAATGAGATTTATCATTTATTTATGAAAAGGATCTCATAGCTTGAAAAGCTGTGTCTAAACATAACCGACGCTTTGAGGAATTTCGACATGACAATGAAAATGTTGAATAAGACAAACAGAATGAAATGTATCGAAATCCTTGTATTAAAACTGCCTTGCAGAGCATCTTCATCGTCAATAGGAGAAATCGCTGCCGTAAAGTTGAGTGGGAATCGTAGTCCTTAGCCCATAAGAAATAATGTATTCATATTTACTAGTATGTAGCTAAAATATCCCGAATAACATACCTAACTAGGAATAATTAAAGAAACTAAATTCTTATCGTGGGTAACCTCAGCCTCAAGAAAATCTTGAGTCTTAGCCTCATCTTGAGAAATCAATCCCATAGTGTAAATCTGATTGCTCCAAACAGTGCGCCGCTGGAGGCGGTTAGTGTATCTCGTAAAATTTTATAGTAGTGTCGATGCGAAACTTTGTGTTTGCGAAGTGCTTTTAATTTTTCTTGCATAAGTTTTTGCAAATGAGAAAAAGTTCACTATTGAAGTACCGATACTAACATATTTTAACAACTTTGTTCCATTATTTGTAATTTGGTAGCTGAGCTGCTGTAATAGACGCATAAAAAATAGTTACTCCTAGAATGGGTAGAAAATTTTCGCGTATCAGCTGGTCTCCCGTTTGCTTAGACTATTGAGCGAATGCACCATCTCCTTAACCGTTGCGAGGAGCACGTTCTCGATAATATCGCGTTGTCCAAATTTTGAGATTGGATAAATATTTACTAAGGTTATCATTCGCTTTAAATATTGCGTGTGTTTAACAGAAAACTTAAAATTAAATTTTCCACAAAACAAATTGCCAACCAACCGTTTTTTGCCGTACGGTAAAAAATTTTGGCAGACACTGGCGTAAATATATTTTAGGAGCTTGGTACACAAGATATCAATATACACAGCAAACGTATGGTATTATGCTTTGAGGTGAACTTTTAACTGAATTCTTCATTTAAACATGGGTCTGAATACGTTCGAGCGTACAACTGCCCATTTTATTCATTCAATCTTTGCCTATCCACCCTTAAAATGAGGTATAGCGATTAATTAAAAGAAGGAAACAGTAAAACTCTGTCATTTTATCTTCATTAAATTTCTTCCAACTCTTCCGCAGAACGACCGTCCGACTTTTTCGGGTATTTAATTCTTAGAAAGTGCAAGGCATCGTTTTCTGCACCATTAAGGTGCTTTTTGTGAGGGTTAAAAGTAGTAGTAAAGAGGGCTTTCATGGTTATCGCGAAGGAAGTTAGAAGGAGAAGCGTTTGAAATAGTGGGCGTTATCTGCCGTCATGAGGGACGTAATGTTCCGCAGGGAGTATCCAATACGCGGAAACCGAGTGGGCGATGGGGGTATTTACGCGGTGCGTTACATCATCGTCAAAATCTACTTTCACTTTCCTTGCGCAGTATACTATTCATCCGTTTGATAATAGTGATGAGCGTTTGAGTAACTTTTACAATGAGCATCGCAAGTGATGTGCATTTCGGACTTAGGATGCGCATAGTTGTTTACATCTTGGAATGAAAACAACCGTTTACCGGATGATATTTTGAAATTTAAAGGTCAAAAAATATAACAGTATTTCTATAGGAACTATTTAGGCATTCGTGCCTTCCTTCCGTAAGCAACAAGAAAATGTAACTTACATTGAAGGTTGAATGGTCGGAAGTTGAGTTTCTCACTTACAAAAACTTGGTTGTGATTAAAAAAAGGCTGTTTTCATATGAAACACCACCTTACCCATGTCGGTACGTTAAAATTAACAACCTCCCCCTCAATCTCTTTATATTCTTCCCTTAATTTTCTCCGCGAAAACCTCTTGTTTTCCCAATGCGGTATTGTGAGGGAATCACGGCTTCTCGGAGATTTAATTTTTTACGGAATTTAAGAGGAAATTTATCATTTAGAAAAGCATTCCAATGTTCAAATCGAAACGTATTAGAATATTTTTGAGTTTGAACATCATCTGATACTATCCTTACGAATTTTAGTATCCCACGTCACTACGTATTAAAACTTGGAATTTTTCTTTGCTCTATAAAATTATATTGAATAGTCTGAAGTAATTAAAAAAAGCTTAGTAATTTTACGGAAAAAACACTTATAGCAATCGAAATTGAGGTATTCCATTAAAAATTATGGTAAAGTGTAATTTATATAATTTCAAAGGAATTGTTCTCCAGAAAGGAATCTTATATAATAGTTAATATTTTGATGAAAATAGAGTAAACAGAAATAGAACTTTATAAGTCAAAATTTCCCTCGCCACAAACACACTACTGAAAGGTCAAAGGCAACATAATACTCGAAATAATCATTCGAAGAATAAAAATATGACGGTGATATTTCAGATAAAGTTACATGACGATGTGGGTAAAAATATTTTTGGGCACATAACCTTTACCCACACTGCTTCAGAAACTCTTTCCTCCTTACACAAACCTCGATAGCACGTCATAAAGTTGGGGCGGCATGACAAAATCGGTCCTTAATTGGACATCATCGAAACAAATGCCGTTGGGAAAACAAAGGTCGTTTCCCTTCTAATTAAAAGTCATCCCACTAAATAGGGTCTCATTAAACCACATATATACGAGCTGTCGAACTCAAAAAAATAAAGCGACGTGTTATTACTTCCCTACACGGGTGCAGCCAAGTGGCTAACCAATTTGGGCAAATATCCAGATACCTCCAGACACCTGATGACGAAGGTCTCGATAAAGGAGCGCAACAATTACTCCTCCACAACACAAACACGGCACCGATGAAGAGGTGTCCCACTCACCTCTCTTCCATACGAAAGCTAGATCTGCTGATGTCGCTCCACGCACTAAGACTCCTAACGGGTCCTCTCCTTCGGAAGGCGCTGTTTCTCCGAGGCGGGTCATCATCGCCAATGCTTTCACCACCGTCTCCATCACCACAGTTGCTGGCACTCCCACCAGGGGACGCGTCCTCATCGTCGTCGATCATCTTGTACCAACCCCAGCCCGGTTTGTGTCGGACGTTCCCCGAGGCTGCCAGCCTGACCGTGGGGTAGGCGTTGGGAGCCACCGGGACGACCGGCTCGGACCTGCTCCTCCGCAGTTTGCCGCTAACACCGGAAGGACGCCGCAAATAACCCTCCCCGTTGGCAGGAGGGGACGCGGCGGATCAAGTGGGGTTCCACACGCGTCAGAAGCACCGTAACCCTCGGCTCCCAGAGGGGTTGCAGAGGCGGTCAAACCGCCAAACAGCTGATCTACCGTCGCGGCCACGCTAAACGCCTCCTCCGCGAAGACCGTCTTCTTTAGCGTAACCCCACCGAATGTTAAACCGATAGCGTCTTCTGGAGAGACGATCGAAGCACCGGTAAAGAGTTGGGGATTGGATTCGCCACGTCTTTCCACGGAACCCGGGAACTTCGAGGGGAAAGTGCTCGCTACGCAACGGCACGACCACGCCTCCTCGCGGAGGCCCAGGAACACGCCCCCACACCGTCCACTGGGGTGGCCCTCACTGAGGGACACCACGCGTGTCATGAGATGCTGGAAGGGAAGCGGGTAGCAGCCCCCGGCTCTCGCTATTCTTTCCAGAGGGAAGAAGGGGGCGTGGTGCTTCCGGAAAGAGGAGATGGAGAGAGAGAGAGAGAGAGGAAGAGAGAGAGAGAGAGGGGAGAGAGAAAGAGAGAGGGACTGGTTCGCTTCCACACGGCACTCTCTAGACCTCTGCCGATTGCGCGGTAGTGCGAGAGGGGTGAGGGGGAGGAAAGAGAGGGAGGAGAGGGGGAAAGAGAGAGAGAAGAGAAGAGAGAGAGAGAATGGCGCGAATCGGCAGCGGCATCGATCGGTCAGGGAGGACCGGCGGGGGGCGGCGAGGAGCGGGGAATACACGGTGCGGTATAGGGAAAGAAAGACGAAGATTAAGGAGAAGAGACAGGGCCGGCTTATGGGATTCGACGGATGCGAATGCTGAGGCTAATATGATGAGGCTTGTTGGAATTCCGCGACGAAATGGAATATTATTTTTTGTTCGAGCGTAAAAATGCGGAAGATAACAAATACCGAATCCGCATCGAATGAATAGCGCAAGGCGAGATTCGAAATTCCCGAGGGGTTCAAAGTCGAGAAGATTAAGGCAAAATATATTGGAATAAAATTAAGTGTGACCTTTCGTGGAATATTGAAATTAAAATATTCGCTTCTTGTGTGCTAATATTGATATTAACGCTCAAAAGTTAGATAAATAATGTTAGAGAAGCTGTGAAAGCAGTGTAATAATATGAACTTCGTAAGTTAAAAATTCAACCTAAAAGAAAAAGATAGTGCAAATATCTACTTTGTAAGAAAAGATTCTGAATTGAATTTTAAATCACAAAAAAGTGCGTGTTATTTTGAATATCTTTTTAAATTATCACATTCGCTTCCGTTATTTTTCTGGTTTTTATGCTGCTGTAATTTAAACATTATTAATTATACGTAATTTAAATAATGTAATAAAAACTACATCCCTCAGCAGGGTAGAAAAAATTAGAAATAGCTATTATTATTATTATATTTTATTAATTAATTTATACTATGCAAAGATAAACACAGCTCAGTTGATTTTCTTTCTAAATAAATCTGCATTAAGAAGAATCTCCATGTTATTATTGTATATGCCTTTATTTTTATAAAATCAAATTAACTAAAGGATTCCCTATAGCAATGAATGTAAAAAAAACTTATTGTCAAGAGACTCATCAAGCTAATTGCGTGTTTCCTCGAGATCCGAAGTTTTCCAACTTCTACGCTAGAATATGGCTGATCTAGCCGCGGCTAGTCTTGCGTGTTAGGATGCGGCATCTTAATTGGCTCTTTAATCTTATAAGAAAATTTCATTAGTTTCCCTCTGACAATATGGGTTTTCTGTGGCCAAACAAATCTGTCTGGATATTAAGTCCGTGATAGTTATTAAAAAAGCCAATGTTTCTCAGTATATTCTTCATGGACAGTTTCTAATGAAATTTCGCTGCTTTCCTCTTTATTGCTTCCGTCGCTTATTATTAATCTGGATCCGAGATAAAGATGGAAATTTACATAGACTGTTTATTTTCCGCCTATCTCACCGTATCGCGGATTTTTCTCCGGTAAAGTCTCATATGGAAAATTCCACCGAAAGATTTTTTGCTATTAATTTCTATATTCAAGTAGTTCTTATTGAATAAACGAAAGTTTTGTGCTATTCAATGCTATTATTCTTTACTATTTCTTATGATTTGCGGTAAGCCACCTGAAGTATCTTTTATGTAATACTTCATTATTTGATTATTTTGAAATATGTGACACAGAAGGGGGCATGATATGAGTGATATTAAAAATAAATGCTAAAATATCTTCTGCGGAGCATTTTCTGTTGCTCATCTGCATAAAATACGAGAAAAATGAACTTCTGGTTTTATCTGTCTCTTGGAATCCTTTCCACTAGAGACGTAAATCCTAAATGAAGTTGCCTGCTGAGAGAAGATTTTGAAACAAAAGACAGTTTGTGAAGAATGTCAGCGAAACGCGGGTCAGAAAATTCTATGTGATATATTCTTTGCGTAAATTCAGAATATGCTAGAATTTCGCAAAACTATTCGTGACACCAATAAAAAAACAATTTTATGTAATCCGAAAATATATAAAAGGTATATTTATAAGAAAATAGGTTTATATTTTAATGTAAACAGCAAGGTAGAAAAAATCAACTAGGCAGATGGATAGATTTCTCATACAGAATGGGCTTGACATTTGGTAAAACGCATTACTATCTCTAAGCAGGGTTATCCTTCCATTAAAATAAATAGTAGAAGGTACTCAGGTAGTTTTTGAACTTCTAAGTTCAAATTTTACGCATCGTTATAGTTATAATACGATCCTATTTATATTAACGTACTTAAAGACAGAAACGAAAAATAAATGCATAAAAGACAAAATACATAAGAACATATAAGACAAACACGAAATCTAGAAGTAACTCTCAGACTATAAATGCGTGTCTAGCAATCCTATTTGACCTGATTCAACCAATAGAGCTGAAGGGATTTCGGCCCCACGTCGATGCTTCTATGTAATTCAGTTCTTGGTTATTTTTTATATAAAAATACGTGAGGCATAAATTAAAATTTCCCCCAAGTCTATACAAAAAATAATAGGATTGAAAAAACTCCCAATAGTTGTTAATTCTACGTCTATATCTACATACCCTTCAAGCCAACTTTCCGCTTGTGGCAGGGGGTGCATGTACTTTCCTAATCGATTAATTTCGTGTACCTTTCTAGGAAAAAATGAATTCTTGAATCGACTGGTTCAAGTTCTGGTTCTAGCATTTAGCTCTCTTATCTTCCTCGCAGTATCAGAATAGCCAAGCAAGGAGGCCGCATAATACGGGCTAATTTTGGTCATCCGAATTCGGTAGATTCAAACAGATAACTTCAAACTATCTTAGTCTTGTGCAACTCGAGTCGTACTCTGGAGCGAAATTTGGTCTCGACTCCGTGGTCGAAGTATATTTACCGAGGAATTGTATTACACAATGGAAAGCAAGACAGAAATATACTAGGGATGGAACTTTTGGGAAAAATTACCGAACCCTCCGAAGGTGCATCTTTCGTAGGAGCAGAGTACTGGGAAGTGCGGAATCGGGACTCTGAAAATGGTTCGCAGTGTGCAATGCAATGCCCACTCGCCTTTTCCTGTCTTCACGAAGAAGACGCTGTTCTAGGTTTTACGATCGCTATGAGTCGGCACTCTAAAACGAGGAACAAATATTCTAGGCTTCCGCGCATCATCTCTCAAGCTTTGGCGTCGCGACTACTTCACGTCCCTTTATTTTTGTATTGCACCGCTTTGTGTGAAGAGGCATTTCCGAGCGAAGACAAACCCTGTTGGTTTTTCCATTCTTACGCCAAACAAAGCGAGCTTTTATTCAAGAGCGGTCCTGTGTAATGCTGTTAAATACATTCCTTCCCTGTGCATTCATTATATTTCCTTAGATCTCGAGCATGCAAGCATCCAGCTTTGAGTTTTACTGAGGAAGATACGTAACACGCCGCGAGCTCTTATATCCATGTGAATTTACATGTGGGTTTATGGAAATTGAATTCGACCGGTCTGAAAATGGTGCAAAATCCTCCGAAACCAAGATAAACATTTACCGACGATGAGTTGGAGGTCTCCCTGGAAGAAGAAGTTTTATGTAAACCGGAAAATTTATATAACCACTCCCTTAAGAAAATAACTATGGCATAGTTATTGTAAAACCCATACAGTTACGTGCATAACATTGCTTTAGGGAAACATTTTCAGCCATTGCTTTCTCTAAATTCGGAATTCAGAAAGCGCTCTGAGACAGAACCTAACAAAAGGAAAGAATAATCGACTACCACAATCTTCAAATAAAGGAGAATACCGTTAAAAACGAAAGAAGTTTTCTTTATATCTTCTGATTTTCTTTGGAAATATTTCTCTCAAGGAAAGTTGCTCATTCTAATAAAAGTTGATTCTTGACTGCACATCGTTAAAAAAAATATCATCACCTTCCAGCGTATCTCCCAAGCCTCTTATGTTTGGCGGAAGATCGTTCGTTCAACAAATGGTGGATGCGATTGCTCTATTTATTTCCTCTTCTTAGATAGGATGGCCATTTATAACTTCTTAACGTTTACTATACATGAATAGCTACTTTTGGATGGACTTAGAACAAAAAAACACCAAAGAAATATCTCTTCTCTAACTTTACTAAAATTTCATTTTGGTGTTCCGTGAGTGTCGTTAAAAGTAAAACAAGAACTTTTCTCGTTAAAAAAGGGGACGCACGGCTTAACGGCTATATATCTAGGATACAAGCCTGTATCCAAACTGAATTCAAGAAATCTTTCAAAGTAGAACTTATCTTTATTTATATCTATTTGTATATAATGAACACATTAATTTAAAAAAGTTATAATCAGTCTCCTCTCATTTAAGGAACAAAAAAGCACGAAGTATTTCCATTACATCTAGTTTAATATTTGAAGCAGCAACTTTTGTAAAACAGCAAATCTTGAAATTTTCACTTTCAGTAACCAAGAGCAGCGATAACAAACACGCCAGAATATTAATCTAAACCACAGAAAATATAAAAATATCCATATCCAGCAAAAGCTCTCATAATTCCCTGAGTATATTGTACAATGAACTTACCCTCCAACAAAAACAATAAATCATCAGCCTTTTAAAACAAAATTAAGTAAATGTCTGCTAAAAACATCTTACACATTAAGTTAATATCTGCACAACGAAAACAGACATCAGCCACTCTAAGAAAAATGTATTACGAAAATTATTATATACTGTGTATTATTGTTTGTTCTCTTATACATTTGATTTTTATTTCACTTCTCACATGACTAGAATATATAGGACTATCTGATCAATAGAAATTATTATTATCATCCTTATTCTTAGAATTAGATTCTATCCATGTGAAATGAGTCAAGCGATATGATTTCATTTCTCATGCGGCCGCAATTTAGATTCATTTTAATTTTACACGTGACACCCCCTGATGATTATCATCAGCTGCCAAACATGACCTATAAAAGTAAGTTAAGGCCGTGACCTAGAATCCCTCCGACCAAGTTGGCGGTATTTGCCAGCGACACATTGATTCGTGGCTACTCGTATCCTGGACGCTTTTTGTTTATTTCATCCGGCGGTAAAGGTAAACCCATTTAGCAATGCGCGGCAATGAAGGAAGGATTGATTGCCTGCGACATTCATCCCTACCACATAATATTCCTCATCTCCGCAACCGAATCGAATTCTCGGCGATGGGGTTGGATCTGCGGGGTTCGATAAGAAGCATGGGAAACTCTCGTTTAATCCGATTTCCTCGCAACGTGGCGTATACTGCCCTCCCCTTCCTATTCCCCCTTCTCTCCGTTTGTTTTCCCTGAAAACCGAAATCTCCTTCGGAGTGGTGGTCCCCGAAGGAATCTGGTCCGCCGGCAAACCGCTCTTTTACGCCCTCGGCCAATCAGCGTGCATCAAACTCACTATCTCCCCCGC
The DNA here is from genome assembly GCA_036926295.1 of Pachydiplax longipennis. Taxonomy (NCBI): domain Eukaryota; kingdom Metazoa; phylum Arthropoda; class Insecta; order Odonata; family Libellulidae; genus Pachydiplax; species Pachydiplax longipennis. The sequence continues at coordinate 44,331,463 of JAVFKF010000015.1, forward strand.
ATTTTATTCCGCTGTAAAAATCTAGGCCAGAGTATGCACTTCGCCGCGCCGTTTTAAAATCTTCACATTTGCGCGAAGAATTCGCCTTTTTTTTCTCGTGCAACATTTTCTCCTTTCTTCTTATCGATCCCTTTGTAGGTTTGAGAAGTACGCCTACGCTGTCGTGAGATAAAAGAGTCATTATTTTGTTGATCGATAACGATTCGAAACTCTTGCGAAGGACAACATCCACATCGCCGAAGATAGATCAATAACTTCCTGTAATTCGTTAAATGATTCCAATTTTGGTGCACCTTAGAATGGTAGCCTAGCCTTAAAATGGTAGCCTAAATACTACAATGGTACTAAAATTGTAGTAGGTCGGTAAATGGAATCAGCTATACTAATAAAAACACAAGAATTTTTTTCCGTTACAACAGAAGGTATAATTCAGAAAAATTGCGTAATTTTCTATAATTTTTTAAAGATTCCAATTTTTTATTTTTTTAGTGTTGTATTCTCAGCTAAAATTGTATCCGGATGCATCTGTATAAGTAAAAACATTCCAATTTATAACTGTTCATTACAATAGATTATATAAATCAGAAAATTGCATAGGTTGACTAAATTTGGATGAATATTGATAATGTGAGGCAATTGGGAAAATTCGAATATCGGAGAATATGGTAAATAAGGGTAAGTTTTAACTGCGGGAAATCCAAATGAAGATTTGAAATTGAAGCTAACCGAAACAAAATTTAGAGAAAATATTTTTCAGTTCGGCGAAGAGTTTTATAATCTGTTGAGACAAGTTTTAAGCAAACACAAAAAAACGGTATTCATTACTAAGGCAACCAACTGAACGTGTACCGTAAACTCAAACTGAAAAAACCGATATCTTTGAATGAAAATGTAGTAGGACCCGAAAACAAGAAATTTCGGGGAAAATTTCACAAATCGACGTATTGGTCCAATCAGGAGAGGAAAAGGGGCTAACACTTGCCAAGGGGTAGAAAGGGAAGGAAACGGTTCGATTCAAGAATTCATTTTTCATAGAAATTTTATTATATAAATAGAAGGTAGAATAGAAATATACTGGGACTTTTAGGAAAAATTATAGAACTCTTCAAAGGCTGTGAAAGGGAAATTAATCAAAATTTTCTTATGAATTCATCTCCAATTTAAAATTTACCCCCGGATAGCCAAATGCATAGCGCGTTTGAAATTGATGAAGGCTGTACTGAGTTCGATTCCATATTTGTGAAATTACCTCAGTTGCTGAGGTGTCTTAAAAGTACTACCACAAGGAAATAAAATCAACTTTTAGAATGCCGTTTAGACGTGATGAATGCAATAGATGTATATACTAATTGTGGATAAATTACCATCTTATTTTAATTCAAGCTCTTTGGTCAGATTCTAAACTATTCGGTACTCTAGCTATTGCTGAATGACATCAGGAAGGGGAGAGCCACCTTCGCACCCCCACCCCATCGATCCAGCAATGGGTCCAAGTTCTATAGAATCCAGAAATTTGAAAATCCAGGTGTAAAAACTTAGTTACGTCAATCATTACTCCTACAATTAATCAAGATGAATTTCATCATTCGTTACGTTATATAACAACTAATGAATGACGTTACGTCTTCATTTCATGATGTTAACTTTTAGCATATCCAAATTGCAAGTTCTTTCTCGAGAGGTTTCGATAAAAACGTTCGACTTAGCTGATGAAAGTCTCCATAAAGCAGATTAGAACTTGAATTCCTTTTCGCACTCTAATACCCTGTCTTTCGAATTTCCTGATGAACTTGAAAGCCGGATAATCGAAATTTCAAATCCAATAACGGAGTAGCTCAAAAACTTAAGATTGGGATCTTTCGTCATCGGGCCCAAAAGAAAATGCACCTTTCTTCGAAATTTCCTTAAGCTTTTACCCTAATTCTAAAATTCTGAACCTAGAAAAACTGATACCAAGTATTAATTGCTCGCAAATCGTTTATAGGTCAAGGAGACCTGAAACCGCCATGCTGGAAATAATAGTTCTCGGCCGAAAAATTCTATAATTGGGCCGAAAGAGCAAAACCTAGTATGTCACATGGATGAATCGAAAGACCGGGCGACCTACTCTAGCATATGAGGAATAATGAGCTTGGCCGTGAAGCAAAAACTATGAGAGGATATTGAATGCGATTCTGCGTAGAATGCTTTGTCCAATAATGGCTTACTTTCTTGGCTTTCCGTTCAGAATTTCAATTGGCTAAGGAGACTTGGCGCAAGAAAATTCTAAGGCAAAGAATTAACCTTATGAACACCTTTGTTAATTGTTAATGAGAGATGGAACTTCCAAGTGCCAAGTTCGCCTGATAATGATATCAAAAACTAAATAACTACGATTACTAATAAAAACGGTTTGATTGTTTTCGTTTCATCTTGTAACGATTGAAATTTCATGTATATGTGGATTATAAACAAAATGGTAAATTAAATAGCAAAAACCCGAATGATTCCGTTAGTTGATTGGTTCAATTGAACATAGATACGCCAAGGAGTATGACTCTTGTATCTAAAAACTACAATTGCACGTCATCAGAGATTTAGTCAACACAAAGCTTACGACATGTGAACGATAATTAAAATCTATTTTATAAATCAACGTGGTTTAAATGGTTTGAATCTATTTTATATAGATATATGGATAATTTTATATTAGATAAAAATGTCGAAAGAGGACGTATTTTGAGGAAAAAAATATAAAAATAAATGCATTTAATTGAATGTAAAAAATTAAGATGAAATACGAGCCAATGTTCAAAATAACGCCCTTTTTACTTAATATTTACAATATTCGCATGTCCTATTTCAGACCATCTTCTTAGAACTGTCCGATGAGGTCCTTGATTTGGAATTTGCCTATATCGATAAACTGATCCGTGAATTCATAAATATTATTATTTATCTATCTATGTTGTCATCCGTCCATTATATAACCTATTAATTGCGTAATCCATATTGAAAATCAGAGAGGTACCTGATGTAGGTGCAATTTCTTATCATGCATAAATTTTATATAAACATCATGAAGTCGAATGAAAGGTAATGATTAAGAAAATTGCAACTTTAAAATCAATACAGGCAAGTTCATTAACATTAATTAACAACACAAACATTTGTTGCTCAGATAGATATGAAGTGGATTCTTATTCCTTGATAATAATCAGAAAGGATTCACCAAGGTTGAACTACTCGATGTTTCATAGGTCAGAAATTAAATGAATCATCGGTAATATTCAGAATAAGAATATCAAAATTGTTTTTACTAAACACACTGATTATAACGAACAGAGTCATTCAGTTAGTTATTGATCACTAAATAGTATAGAAGATATATAGAATAGAGTTTCAATAAGATCGTTTGTGTATCCATGCCCATTATATATAATACAAATCAGTCTTAGGAAACACTGATTTCAATAGCATAAACCTCTTCTCCAAAATATGCAAAAAATATACAAATTCTATTATCCATTCTATTCTATTTTCTATTCTATCATCTATGATAACACCAAAATAAGCTTACGTCCAGGATATGTGAGCTAAATATAGTAATAACGTAAATATTCTTCTCTAGGAAAAAAACGTTGGGTTTCGCATTCACGTAAATACATGTGTTTTGATCAATATTTATTTCTTAAAGGTATTTAGAGTTATTGGTTTTAGAGCCGTTAGAATTATGGCTTTGAAACCCACCAAAAGATATTTAATTAACTACAAATCGCCAGAAGAAAGGAAATTCCACGTTAATTTACGAAAAATTTTTAGCAAATACACTTTTCGGAATTTTTAGTGTTCGTCTCATAAAATCCAAGAGATCAAACTATCCTTCAAGCTGTGATTCACTCCGGGTAGAATATTGATGAGGAGCCTTAAATATACACCCAACAATATTCGATAAAATAGTCCTTAAGGGAGATAAATGGCTGAAGATCGCTGAGGAATAATTCTTTTTCGAGACTAATTATAATCGTATAAAAGTTATTTTCTTTCGCAATACTTGATGAAACTATATAATAAGATTTAAAACTAATAATAAATCATACATTCTAAGAAGAAAATACACTATTAACCTGTGATTAAGGCAATCCTTATAACAAAAAATTATGAGAATTATTTCACTTTGCTTATATAGTCACTTATGAACGAGTTATTTCATTCTTTGGATTGTAAAAAATTGCCGAAACCATCGTCGGAAGTTTTTCGTGCGTATTTCCTCGTTGAATAGTTAATATTCAGTGTTTTTCTTAGTATTAAGTATAATAAAATCAGTTACTGCATGAGGTTTAAGTCAAGTTTCGAGTCTTATTCTTCTTCGAGATATATGTCTTAGATTGCAATAGAATGGAAAATGCGATGCAAAATCAAACATCATCTTCCGTCGAGAAATCACCCATAAAAATACTATTAGAACCCGAGGGATTACTCTAATTTAGTGAGTTCAGCGAGCAGTATAAAAATTCAAAATATTTGAGCATTACTTTGTGGACAGTCATAATAATAATGGAGAAAGTTGTATTTTGTCACACGATATTTATCGTTTTTATTATTAAGAACTGTTTGATTTGGGCGCGGAGGACAACGACCTCATTGCCTCAGCATCTGGGGTCACCTTGTTCAGGTCAAAGTTCAAATCTCAAATATGAAAAATTTTCATCAACTCTCTAGCAGGTTCGATTCAATATTGATGGATATATTCCTTGCTGAGCGAGTAATAATTTTACATAATATTTTAATACAAGCTTAAGTGTAAGGTTCGTAGGTTTGATCACCCTAGTTATGTATTAAGTACTTGACGTGTTGTATAACGCCATTATTACCCATTATTTTCACATCATGGTCTGAATAAATGGCAGCAGTTTTTTGGAAAAAAATTCTCGCTTTTGCTACTTTTAATCTTAATTAACCTAACAACAGTCCGTATGGAATCCCCACCCTTCATTATTTAAATTTGTATTCTTTCACTCTAAGTTCAAAGTATTATTTATTTTAAAAACTCGTTAAACTATGTTAAAAAAACCTTCATCCATAACTTTTAATGGTCCTAAAACGAAATTGGTCATATCTCCGACCCGATTGCCATAGCAGCTCTTTAAACTCATTCTTCGTGCAGCGTACGTGTGGCGGCTAAATAATAAATTCTCCTTTTTAAAACCTTGAATATAATATCAAATACCTCAAAGAAATACATCACAGCATTTTATTCGGAATATATGTTGTGATTCCTTAATTTTTTGCGTTAAAATTGTAATAGAATTTTGTGGTTTTAATGTTGTATTATTCAGAAGTGTCACATTATTTAAGCAGTAGGTGATGTTAGAGGTTTGAAATGTTTCTATAGCTTATGTAATAAAAACTCCTATTATCGATGTTCGAACTAGCGTCGGCCAGGTTCTGGAAACGGGAAATCCGAGATTAGCGACTTTCTGAGAAACACCCAACTCGCCTTTCGTTAGCCGTGACGTCATCGAAGTTTAAAAGTTCAAAAAAAAATTCATATAAAGGAAACAGACGCATATTATCCACCAACGCTAATGAATCTTCTTCTAGCAACTAACGAGGGCAGTACCGTGCGTGCGTGAATCTGATCTTTTCTTTTAAACTGAAAGAAATCACTTTGACATATGAGAAAGGTCTTCAGCGATCGCGTGCTTATCGGCACAATCTTAATCAAAAAAGAAATAAACACAGCATTTTCTTCATTTGAAAAAGCACACGTGCCTTTCTGGGTGACGCAACGAGGGCGCTCAGAATGACGCAGTTGGAACAATTCGCACTCGATGTGCTCCTAACGCAACAGAGGGGCTTAATGATTTTGTGCCTCAGAAAAGTTCCGAGAGTTTGGCGTGCTATGGGGGATGAAAGAAGAGGAAGGATGGGCGCTGAATGGGTAAATGAAGATTCGGAGAAAAGGATGTCTCTGAGGACAAGGTCGTTGACAAGGGAGATTTGGGAGAGAAGGAAGTGAGAGCGGAGGGAAATCCGGGTGAGGGAGGAAGGTAAAAGGACACATCAACATCAAGGGGGAAAGAAAGGTTCGTTGCAAATTGCGATCGCGAGATTTGTGTCGACGGACCTCAAGGGAAAAGGGATGGAGAAAAAGACATCCGCCAAATGACAGGGGCAAAGAAAATAACAAATAAACACGGTGAAAATCGATATCGAAATGCAAGCTAACCCTTTAAATGCTTGTTGAGGGGGTGAAGAGAAACGTTTGATTTAAGAATGGCTGAACTGAAGGAAATTTTAACAAAATCCTTTCAAGGATCAATATCGTCAATAGTTATGAATGGAAAAGTTCATCTCGATAATTTGATAAAAAATTACGATCTGAATATTTGTGTCTTTGCTGTTAACCCTTTCAAAATACAATTATACTCTGCGGAGTTCTAATTTTTAAAAATTCAATATACTGAACCATCAGCGATATTGTATGGAAGAATTTCACAGGAAATTGGGAGTACCGTCATGCAGGCTCAAACGATTCATTCTCCAAATTCTCCCTTTAATATAGTTTAGAATAGACATGGCTTGAATACTTCCGGATACGTCAAAATCGTAATTAACTCCCATCGTTGGTAACAAAGGGCTTAAAGCTTAGATTGCTTCCTCTTCATCCTATCTGAACTGTTGGCATTGGTGGCGGAAGATATTAAAGCCCATAAAATCAATCTTCCAGCGAAATACTTGGTGGAATTCCATATTTTCGGTGCAGAAATAAATGGAGACAAATTTTCAATGTGAATTGCGAAAATGTCTATTTATCTCTTCATTGGCTCATAAAGTTCTTTCGTTTATGAAATGAATTGATTGCACGTTACATTAGTCATCATCAAAGTGTTTCCTAAAGAACCATTTACGCAAAGATGACTGCCTCTCAATGGGAAAATTAGCATTGTTTGCTTTTATAGATGGCAATACATTCATTGAATTTGGAAAAGTTATGTCACTACTTCTCAAATTACTGTCAATGTTGCCATTGAAAAGGATGAATACGCACGTAATTACTTCATCTTCATACATTTCTGTCGTATATTTTCTTTAATATGTATGAGTAATATAATAAATATAAGCGTGCAAGATTCTTAAAATAAGTAAGTATAACGATATCTTTATTTATCGTGCACAGAAAAAGTACTATATCAACTCGATTCTTGTGTTTGCACATACTTATGAGAATTAAATAAACATGAATGTATGTAGATTGAACTCCAAATTAGGAAGAAGCGTATCATTCCCTTATTTCACCCTCATATCTATACTACTATATTAAGTTAATCCAAAGTAAACCTGCAGCTTGAGAATGATGTACTCTGTGTAGGAATGGGAAACATGTAGGGTATATATCCTTAGGATGCTAAATCAGGATGAGGTGTATTCTTCAACTTATCTAATGAAGGTGAGTTGAAGGATAAGCAAGTTTGCTGGGACTTTGCTAGGCTAATTTTGAGTTCGATAAATAGGTCTGAGTTGCTGCCAAACAAGTTGAACGTGATAAAAGTAAATTTTAAACTTTATGGCGACAGTAATGGTGCAACAAGTTTATTGAAAATCTTGGACGATGCTTACATGTTGATTTGTAACCCTACATAGCCGAAAATTATGACACGCATGTATCTTACTAAAGGAGAAAGGTAGTATCAAGGATAGTCGTTCTGTTACGGAAATATTCAGCATAATCTGATTTTCAGCATGGGAAACATTCAGAAAATTTTCTAACAAAGACGGGATAGAATCAGATTCATAACAATATGAAATCCAACAGAAGAAAAAGAATTAATGTTAACATCGTTCTCCCCATAAAAATTAGAATTCTAGCATTTATTTTATAATGATTTAGCATAATGCTATGTGGTAAAATCCTATTTAATCACAAACAACGTTTCTTGTTCCTAAATCATACAGGGCTTGCTAATGCAAAGTGAGGAACCTCATCTGAATATCTAAAAACAGATAGTTATGCAAATATGGAATTAAATTAAGTCTCGTATGACTATTTCAATGCTAAATTTGAATAAAAAACTCAACCGCGCAAAGAATAAGGTTTTTATAAATTTTTAATGTATACTACACCGCAAGACAAAAAATCTTGCCGGATTTCGAGGTTTTGCCTCATCTTCCGGGGGAAAACTGTTCTTCGAATTATTTATTCTTTCGAAGGAGAGAAGGGAGGGAGAAACATGGGATTGGGATGTAGGGAGTGCAGAGGGATTAGGGGGAGAGAGAGGTCTGGAAAGGAGAATAGGAAACAGTCAGAGGGCTAAGAAAGGGTACGACAATATTTTGTCTTGTGGTGTAGCATAATTTAAAGAAGGGATGGCCAACCTATGGAGCATCTGCCAAAAGTGGCGCATTACTTCATTATGAATGGCGCATTGCATTAAGAGAAAATTCAAAAATAAATATCTTATACATGTGGTACATAAAGAATACAAATATATATGAAATGATATAGATCATTTTCTGTATATAAGATCTACTTTTTATCTTAAAAGTGTGTCGCGATCGACTTATTGTCATAGGATATAGATGACATATAGATGAAATAATTGACACATACCATAAAACGTTAGCTCTTCTGATTTAAAGTTTTATAAATATTTTGTCTTTGGACTGTTGGGTGTTTTATTCACTGATGTGAAATACTACCAAGTTATTAGCCTATATCAATTATTTTATGGCTAAATTTAAGGTTAATACCCAAAAAGGCTACTTATAAGTTAATAGGAGAAATTCCTATGTTCAGAGTAGCAAACAGAGGATTACGGGATAAAGAGTAAAATAATGGACCGTATTGTATGATTCAGGGCGTCTTGAAACTCTTACTACGGACAATTCTGCAGCTGAGATTACTTTTTGCGGTATTAAGTGAAGGAGAGATGTTAGAGTTGGTACGGCTAGAGGTGGTGAAATGGGAAAAGCAGGAAAGAGAACTAAGCAGTAGAAGCGAAGACGGAGAAGAGGAAATCGACGTTTTCAGTGAAAGTATTTCCTTCTAGGGACGCTCATCTGCTAAAGGAAAAGGGCGGTGCGAAGGAGAGGATTAGTGCTGCAGCACGCCATATTCATCCTCTTTTGTTTTCGAGGTTTTCACCCACGCAACCGACTTATGAGTTTGAGGTATCCCGCGTGAAACTTCGAATAAATTACAAAGAGTGTTTTCACAAGGATCCCCTGAAAATTGCCTTCTCTCTCATTAAGAAGCTGATCGCTAATTTTCGTCGAGTTGTAAACGATGCAGTAAGAAGCTTACATTTCATCTCTTAGGTAATACGATTAATAGTGAGTCTCGCCGCAAAAACCACCGTCGAGCTTTCGTTATGTGACTGCAATTAGAGAAAATTAAATGCAAAGATAACAGCGGGGTTTTTTGCCCAACATTCCATGGAATCGGTAACGGTGATGTTGTTTAGATGTCGTTGTAGTATTCGCACTTATGGGCTCCTACCGAGAATCGAATTCGGGTCCATTTTTACCAAAGCCGAACGCGCTGCCCACTTGGCTATCCGAAGGCCGGAAAAGATGTTTTGACAGTATTAAACTATGTCCAACTATTTGAATTGTGCATTTAATCTGTTTGCCTGCATTAAAACGTAAAATTTTCAGATATTTCCCGTCGAAATAACATTCTCAAATTATAGATCTTTGTGCAGTCTACGACTTTCTAGGAATGGCTGTTACCGTCGTGTAAATAAACTATCGTAAAAAGCTTTGAATTTTGCTTTGGCAGCCCCAGTATGGAAATAAATCAATTTAATATCTGACTATAACAAATGGGGATGGAAAGCCTGACTATGTAATAATACCACTTCATCTAATCAGTAAAATTTTAGAGTAAATTTCACAGATTAGATTAGATTGTGTTGACTACAATACAGCACTTTTCATTCCTTTGCTTCTTTGGATTAAGATGCCTAGCTTTTATCTTTAACGGTTTTTGCGTAGAAAATACAGGTAAATCTTAACGATATCGACATTAGAACTACCTAAAGATCTTATGAAGTTAGGAAACCATTTCCATTTTCATTACTGATATACAAGACATACAAGATGTGCCATTAAAAACTTTATGCTCTTGGAATTTGATGCTTATCGAGAATGAAAAACACACATGATCCTATGTAAAATTCTAGTAATAAGAACTTACAGTATCATCTATTCAAGGAAATATTTCGTGAGTGACGGTATGAAGCCATTCAATGGGAAGTGACTGGAAATACTTCATCTATGCTTGCAGCAGTTACAAAGAACACACAAAGAACTAATGAAATAATTACCTTGCACAAAACTATATTCCAATCAATATCTGCCGGAAAAGTCCAATACTCACCTGAAAAGAAAATAAAAAACATAAATTAAAAGATAATATTTCAATGTTAAATTTGTAAAGATACAAGCAACTATTGAAGGTTGTATACATGCAATAAATACGATAAAATACAAGACCAAGTATGTTTATTCGAATAAATATCAGTGCTGTAGGGCACGTTAGGTGGTAATTTTAGTAAGTGACGATTGGTTCATAAATTTAATGCCATTCCAAACACTCAAAAATAAATTCAATTTCCTGTAACTAAATTATTCATTGCAGTGAATGCGTGAAATATTTTTGACGCCATGTTCATTGCATTCTCGATTTCTTGATTCAATACAAGTGGAAAAAATTAGGAAGAATAAATATGACTGGATGACTGGATAATAATTAAATTGTCAAAAATAATAAGAATGGTTTATTTTAACACCTCAACATGAGAATGATCGCAACATTTTTGGTGCCATATTCAGAATGAATTATATAGAGATTAAAAAATATAGCCATTCAATTGAAGAAATTCATTAAAATTTACTTTTTTCTAAATTCGCGATGCTTGAACACACTCCCACATCATCTGACACCATTGTCATTTTCTTAATGCGTATGTTAGATTCCGCTTGACATGCAGATTGAGATAATTAACTAGCAACTACTAGGTTACAACACTCTTTACACTAAAAAATCATTAGTGAGGACATCACTTTCAAACGAAAATATTATAAAAATACTCGCTGTAATACCGTAAGAGTTTTGAAGATAAGGAGCATGCGGCGAATATCCTGGTAAAGAGGGATTTGGGCGGATTTGATAGAGGAAATTAGTCTTACTTATTCGCTCTTACGGACTTCCGTAATGTAGAAATAGCTGCCCTGCAAAGTGCATGGCGTAGAGGTAATTTATATTCTATTGAAGCCCAAATACGCTCAATGCAGAGCTTTGGACGAGAGATTGCGGTTTGCTGACGACAGAAACATCGATTCGAAGCAGTTTTCGAGTTCAGTGCGCTCGGCAGATTTCCGGATTGAGGAGTGGAATTGGTCTTCATTTGTCCGAATTAGTTCCGCAGTTTATCAGACTGAAGTGTGAGCATTGGGTTTATCGTAACGCATCGTTTGTATTTTCAGATATCGAGGAAGCGCATGTCGCTGTTACTCGGGAACCTCACCAGTCCTTAATATTTATATAAGTGCGGAAATGTACACGCGATGACCGAGGATTTCTACCATGATCATTACTGTTATTTCAAAAACGTAATGTGAGCCTCTTTTGAATTTGAAATACAGATTGTACCTAATATTCGATTGAAACTACATATATTGCCAAATCTTACCAATGTTTCTTTTCTAACTCACTTTTTAATTTATATTAAAACTTATTTTGTTTGTTTAAGTCTCATATACTTGCAATGTCTTCCGATTCGTTATGAATACAGTTCTACGAATCGTTGGCATAACTTGTACTCAACTCAAATAACCGTTCCACTATCAATGATAGTATGTTTATAAATGTAAATACTCGTAATTGTCATTACTATATAATTCCCATTATGCCATAGATTGCAGATTTAATCTCTATTTCTTGATTAATTTATTAACGGTCAAAATTTTTATCTGTGCATTAATTCTTTAATACAACACATCTGAGATCATATCATTGCAGTTACATTTTTTACATAAAAATATTTTTATTTGATAAGAGTGCTTGAGATTCAACGCATCAAACCCAGACAGTATCGCACGAAGTTTGACAATTTGCCTATTAACGTACAAGAGATGTAATGAAAATGATGTACCATAAAATCAATGTGGATGAGAAGGAATGTTAACGCGACAAGGACGAAAGAGGAGAGACGTACCCTAAAATTGATGGGCGAAGTTTAGGTTGGCCTCAAATTAGTCCGAGACGATGATGAGGGAGTGGTGAGGATCAAATAAGGATCAAAAGGACGAGTGATTATTTGCGTTGCGACCAGTTAGTATTAACTCAACTGTCAGGTCCCTTTGCGATTTCGAAAATGTGAATCCAGGGCCGGCCCGATATATATTCGCGTCTCTTGATGAGAGTCATGCTGGCGACCTTTCCAAGCAGATGGATATAAGATATCCACCATCTAATGACTTGCTTATCTTTTCGAGGGAAACCCTTTTCATTTTCATGAAAATCAATCCAAAAGTAATATTTATCATTGAAAGAAAAGAAATTGGAGCTCGGCTGTTAATGAATAAGAGGTTCGAAAATCTCTTCAATCACCCGCATAACGGCGATTGGGGAGATTGAAACCTCTTGGTTATTAACAGCCGACTTCCAATTTCTTAGTAACGATTATTAAGAGGGAACCTTTTAATATTTAATATATAAACACGGCAAGGGAAATAATTAGAGCGAACCTCTTATTATATTTAATATTTATATATATTATAATATTTATTATGGTAATGTTATCACTACTGCTCAAATTATTATCACTATACCATATACAAGATGATGTATTGTTAACATCAACCAATCGGACCTATTTTTCATGAAAGAACGAACAAAAAAAGACGAATTTTTACCAACTGCAATATTTACTGAAAAAAATCAATGGTTCCTACACTCTCTGCAATGATCAGGTCACACCTTAATATGATTCTACGAGTCGAAATCATAGTAATCTTGCAATAAATTCTGTTGGTAAAAATTCGTCTGTTCCTTGTTCCTTGATGATGGATTATTTACAGAAAGCAAGTGTGTACCGTGACAATTATCGTCTGCTGCGATCGATGGATTAATTATTAATTTTATTTTGAATTAATTGTGAAAATTCTTCCAAAAAATTATTTTTCGTATTACAAAAATTACATTTTTCCTATTACGCAATTCTTTTTGTAATTGCTTGAATAATTCTGTTAACAATCGAATATGAAGTTTTTAAGAAATTTATTTTCCTTGTGAAAATTCTTCTTATAAAAATCTAATCTTAGGATTCTTCTATGCGGAGAACAACCCAAATTGTTTGGCGTTCTATATAACTGGTTTATTCATGAAATCTACGACGGTTTCCGCGCCCCATCGAACATTCGACCGACTCCCAACGTTATGCGCCCCGCAAAACTTCGATACCCTAGGGCATTTACCCTTCTCTTCCTCATCTCAAGCCGGCTCAGCACGTATCTCCCGTAATATTTCAATGGGAGCGATTTTCAATGTCGATTACCTTCACGGAAACTTGCCCGGAAAATTAAATTTTCATTAGTTCAGATCATTTTAATCGACGATTAATTACCATCCTCGCTCGGTGCGTGTTGGCGAAGAAAAGGAGCGCAGCGAGATCCTCTTTAAGCGTTCGGCATCCCGCTTCCCCTAAGGGCACTCACGCTCGATGGGATTGGGGCCCTTCAGGAAAACACGTCGAGTGTTCGCCGATAGAGCGATAACGCAGGAGATCTTTGCGAGGATGCTCGTACGTCTTAAAGAAACACCGCCATCCGATCTAATCTACGCACGGCGAAGGGAAATAAAAACAACGGAAGAATCGGGGACGATTGGAGAAAAGCCGCTCTAGAGAAGCCATTTTAAGCTCTAAGAAAACAGATGGAGCCTGACGTTTCTTCGCTCTAGCAATATCAGAACTTCGGACATCTAATCTCAGACGATGAATCTTCTTTCGGTGTTGAAATTCGCCGCGGATGCTTGCTATATGTTTCGGAAGAAACCGATGGTAACGACAGAGAAATGGGTCAAAGAGGGAGGGATTAGGTGGCGACGCGGAGGTAGCAGGTGGCGGTTGTCTGCACCAAAAACAAATGCAGAGCGGTGGTTTTACTTTCCAAATTCTCGCTCCTCGAGTTGAATAAAAAAGTGGTATTAAACATCCATACATCTTCCTCATGTATAATGGACGAATAAGCGGCAGCCAAAACGCATAAACAAACTTGAGAGGTAATTTTTCAACAACCACTTGACATTATATACGTGGGTGGTGTGAAAATTTTCCGACATTTCGGCATTTCTCGACATGTTTTCTGAAAATTTTCTGAAGATTTCTGAAAAATCTGGGTTCGGAAACTTTTCAGACGACCCTCGTAAGTATAGTTGTGGTACATCGACTTACGAATCGCTCTGCACACAAACTTTTCGATTTACGAACTTTTCTTTTGCTCCGTTAGTCCTCTAGGTACGAACTTAATTTCTAAAATCGATCAGGATCAAAAGAGCGTAAAGATGTAGTGGGAAACTGAGTTTCGAGTTACGAGGTTCAAACTGGAGCGTAAGTTCTTAGTCTAGGTACCACTGTTATTACCATGTTTCTGTTGTATTCATCAATTGCTTCAGGTTTAAGTTGTATTCCTACAGCAGCTATTTTTTAAGGGCCAAACGGATTATTTATGCTTTCTTCCGAAGTACTGAATTTTCGAGTGACGTTTTCGAAATACGACGAATAAACTCTTAAATGAATTCCCTTCACCGATATCAGCAGTCCCTAAAGAAAGGAGAGAAACAATTGGGAGTAGGTACGTTAGAGTTCTTAAATAAAACATGAACGCAGAAAATTTGTATTAACGAATTCGATGAATTCAAATGAAAACCACTCACTTTGATGAGAAACGCTGGGGTATTTTGAAACGCTTAAGTAAGTGCTTCAGAGATTCAGGACAAGATTTAAAACTAAAGCAATTTTTTTTAACTTGTTTGTAGCAAGAAATAATAATATTATATGTGGCCCATTTAAGTTTTACGATTGAGAACTAGAAGAATTGATGAGGTAATTTTAACATTTTGAGGAAATTTTGAAAGATTAAAATGTCAAATTAAGCCAACTCATACTCTTATCCATGATCTCACGCATGCACAATACAAATGATGGAATGCATAAATTCACAAAGAAAAGATTTTCAATGACAATTTCCGAAAATGATGGCGTAAGATATTGACCCAGGACCTTAACTAGTAGGGGGGGCTCTAACCAATGAAGTATCTCTTCGAGATACTTCATTGGTTAGAGCCCCCCCTACTAGTTAAGGTCCTGGGTTCGATACCGGTATCGTTAGACTTCTATCGCGTTAGTCAATAAATTCAGTCAATAGAAACAACTTACAATATTCATTGCTTATCTTTTATATTCAATATTTGAGGTGAAAACTAATCTTAAAACAGAAGGACAGAGATTGTAAAAAGAAAATTATTCCACTAAAAGATTACCTTATGGAGATACCATCCAACTTGTATGATTAGAAATTTTACCATTATTTAACAATGCAGATATAGGGTTAGAAAGATATCTTCCGCGTTAAATGTAACACTGCTGCGAAGAAACTAATCGGACGCGGTCTTCATGATGGAGTATGTCGGAGAACCTTCTAGCACGGAATCCTAAATCAGAATTGGCGGTCTCTCAACTCTGATATCTTTGACAGTCTATCTTCGTGCTAGGAGCCCCCAGGAGAACTTCTGTCAAAAACACGATACGGCTTTCCTAGGGAAACTTTTGAAGCGAAAAGAACTGAGATATCTCTATACCGCAACAGATCTAGGCAATTTAGAGCCAATCCAAAAGGTAAGGTCGGAAGTAAGAAGTAGATGCAACTCGGAAGACCTTCGTATGAGTGCATTTGAAAGCATCGTACATTGAAAATATGATACTCTTATGGTATTTTGAATATCATGCCAGAATGAAATTGAATACTAGAATATGCTGGGTGTCCCAAAATTAATGAGGTGATTTGAAAATTGAATATTACTTTCATATATAAGAAACTTTTTCGGCTGTATAAAAAAATATATCTAAATAATGTAGTATATAACGTTGCTATAAACTGTCTCCCAAGTAGAATGCAACAATGGGCGCATTTCTATCACTTTTTGTTTTCCTTATATTCAGTTTTTATTTAAATCAACACGTTAATTTTGGATACCCTGACAGCAAAATAAACATTTTATGAAATATTTGGCGGAACTTACGCACGATTAACGTGACTGTGAAATATTTGGTAAACCATTTTTTATCGTGTAATTACATCTCGTATGGATGTTTAGATAATTTTTCACATAAAGAAACAAACTTTTATGTAGTATTTTTTGCCATCAAAATGATTAAAAGTTGTAGTAAAAAATGCATTTAACTTTTTTAGTTTATGAATCGTGTGATACGGACTCCGAATCTATAAAATCTCTACGACAGTTCTTAGTGGTATCAAATTTGACTATCCAAAAAGTTTTTCCACGTATAAATAAAATTTAATTTCTCGAACACTTCCTGTTTCTGAAGTTTCACTCAGAGGATGAAAAGAGGCAATGGAGGAAAGGATTTAAGGAAGGAACAAATTCGGAGAAGTTTGGGATAGAAAGGCAAGAGATTCGTATTCAGCGGAGGGGGAAACATACAGAATGTATAGCTTTGTAAGTTGAATGGGAGTGGTAGATGTGGGAGCATGGCCATTAGTAATGACGAGAGAGGGTGCGAGAAAAGACATTCGTTAGCAAGATTAATGGAAAAACGTTGGCGACATATGTCATTCCTTTACTCTTAAGTCAAGCTTTCTTTCTACCCTCTGTGGAGGAGAAAGAAAAGAAGCGTTTCGATTAACTTCTCTCAGAGAAAAGAGGGAGTGGGCTTCTTTCGAAAATATGAACTGCGCTTATATTTCTATACTCTTATCGACTACTCAGGGTATGAACTGTAGCAATTATGGTTATGAAATTCATCAAATTTTTCTTAACATCACTCAAATAGGTATTGTATTCCACAATGAATGGAAAGAAATGTAAATGTATCTTTGAATACAGAACGAAGCTGTAGAGCACACTTGAAAGTTCTACGATATTCATAATTCCAGTCGTTAATAAGTTGGTGTCACCAGCGAGACTTTCCTAGTAAAGTCTCATGGAGGATATCTTTGAATAACTCCGAGGAGTGAGTTTGGAAGTTCTCAGACAAGATGTCCATATGAATCTGGGTTACAACGATAACAGAAATGAAAGACGTAAATCTCATATTCCGGAAAACTTCGAACATTTACATAGACATGCATTAAATTTTAGGAGTACTGGCGGATAGGCCTTAGCGTATAATCTACCTTTGCTACTCGCAACGCATTGTCCACTGCATAATAATACAGTTTTCCGCACTAATCTGTATCTCTGTTATGCAAATGAGCAACCTCACCGCGTCCTCATAAGAGAAGCAGTTGCATACCAAATCCGTTTATCGCATTCAAGGCACAAGCTCTCGTCCTCTTTGCAATTAGAATTTCACTCCTCTTTTCAGAAGCAACTATTTGGTTTTTTTTTAAGGCTACCAAATAAAATGGAAAGTAACCGCAGATATGGGTGCCGTGAAAGATACGCTTCGTTTCACCTCATAATCACACGATTTATCACAATCGATTGAGAAGTGAATGTTAAAATAGAATTTGCCATATTTAATATATAGAAATGTCTACTATACCGACATTTTACATTCAGTCCCAGGTGAAATTACAGATTGGAAAAATATTTCTAATCGGAATTAAGGTGGCTGAGTAGTAAATATTGAACCATCATAAGTCAAAGATTGTCCTTCATTGCCACCTTCACTCGTGCTTTTTCATTTCCCTCTCAGCTATTACTTATCAGCTGGGTACCTTCATATAGAGGGTTTTTGAGTGGCTGCGAGTTTGGAAAACTTTCATTTAAAACTGTCGACGTTGCATAGAAACAGTGATTCTGAAGGTGTCCAAGAAACTCTCATAACTCTCTTTGGTTGATTAACTACGAATTTCAGCTCACTATCTACACCTCAGTATTTTACCAAGCATCTATTCCAAGGGTTTAAGCGTTTATTCCGAATGCAAATTGGACAGAATCGCAGGGAAACAGATAACAATGAAACAAAGTGCATAATATTATAATATAGGTCTTAAAGGTCTTTATCAGGGCGAGATTGAGACTAAAAAGTCTCTTACAATCTAACCTGTTGTCGATAATATTGATATCGACCTCTGTAATATAGGTTTAAATAGAAATAGAGTGGAAAAACTTAAGGAGTTGGTGTAAAAAATCCCAAGATTTTATCTATGAAGTTTGGAAAATTATTAACATTATTATAAGGTATAGGAAAAAAGATCCGCAGCAGGAAAACACCCACAAAGTAGGAGGATGTGAAAACTTGTGCAAACTTACTGAAAATACTAGCATAAAAGATGCAATAGAAAATTGCGTATAACATTGAAATCAAGAGAGCAAATTATATTAAATAAATTTCATAAAATGAAACCAATAAATGGACACATTGCAACAATTCATTAATAAGGAGAAAAAATAGAAACAGAAAAGATATCAGCATTCAACCTACAGCAAAAGAATCCATAAATAAAAGAATAAAAATACTGTATTTAAATAATACAGAATAACGAAGAAAGATAGTGTATTATAATAATTTTAATCGAATGAAGATTTCTAAATCAGTGAATCAATGGATGGGGAAAAACATTAATGCGTATTCTGTACAGGATTCGATATGGAGAGTTATGATATTCTTCCATCACCTAACACGCCACTCTGGTGCCTCGGATTTTTAATTAAATCTTGGAGTCACTACGTAGCACACGTGAATGCATTCGTTCGCTGCGCATGAACCTGAGAATCGCTCGGGATAATGATTCACGCCCATCTGTTGAGACGGTGCAGGAAATGAATTGGAAGAGCAAATTGCCCAATAAAAGTGCGAGAGACGATGACCTGCAGCGGATGATCCCTGTCTCCTCCTCTGTTAGATTATGTGAGCGCATCACCATTACGGCCGAAGGATGGCCTTAATGGGATGGAAGACGGGTGAATGCGAAGCGTAAGAAGCAAAAGAGACCTTTAGAAAAAAAACGTCACCTCACTTCGACGAACATCTGATCCAAAACAACAACAGCACTTCCTGAGAAAATTAGGTTAACTGCGTAGTCCTTTTTGTAATCTTAACTTTACATTCGTGTACGACTAAAATTACACACAGTGAAAGGTGAGTGGATTTTGCTTCTATCTCTTGTAGAATGAGAAATAAGATTGCGAATGGTACATAAAAATTTTATTTAGCATATATCTATTTCGCATGAAAGACGAGGATCGCGTATTTATTGAAAATCTCTTTGACAACATTGTGAATTAGTTCTCTGCTTTCCTACCTCTTTGAAATTAAAAATATGATTTCACAATAAAACACTCGTGAGATACTAATGCATTCTACTTCGGATCTCCACACCTGATATACCCTTTATTATAAAGAATTTGGATTTTCCATCCGCTATATTTCTTTTCCTTATTCCTTACTTTTTCCATTCTTTCTGCGATTCCAGCCCACGGGATTTGACCACGATAATGTTTCCTACCTTCCTTCCATTCCCACTCTTACGCAAGAGTCCTCGATCCCTGTGGACCTTCGTATTCCCCAACTTTCAACCACTCATTCATCACAAGTCCTGATAGTTCAATGTGTTCTAAAGTTACGCACCATTTCCGTATACCCTATTAACCTGGGCATTCCCGTTGTTACCCTCTCACCAACTCTCGACCGATCATTCATCGTTTGTGCTGTATATCTTGGAGGGTCCAAGTGATATTAAGTGTTACGAAGATCCTTACTTTTATTTCAACCCAATCGATTCATCTTTGTATAAACCAAGGACTTTTCCTATACGCTACATTCTTTTTATAATACTTCTCTCTACAATCTCTACTCCCAATCCATAATCAGCTATAAAAATCTATAAATATTGTTTTTTACATCCCTGCCTTCCTTTAATTTTTTCACTTAAAATCCTCGCTACTATTATTAAAAGTACTCCATTTCATTTTTCACTGACCTCATTTATTTCTCCTTGTTTAATCCAAGCAACTCTGCTGAGGATCTCTCCTCTCCGTCGCCCCCTTTTCTTAGAGCCCTAGTTTTCTTTGTGTACATTAATGCATTCCACACCTATATTTGATCTGCCCTCTTGTAAGCATCTCAAGATTCTCTCGACATTTGTTCCTCAACAAAGCTGTGGCAATATTGCCGTGCAGACCCCTTACCAGTCTCTGGAAGACTCATTGGTTAGCCTTCTAACCTTTCCCTGCCCTGGACTACCTCTACGTTTTATCTTGATGCTAATATTCGAAAATAGGGTGCGTATTCCGAAACCACGTCCTTATGGTAATTTTGGCGAGGAGTATACGCCATTCTCCTCCTTGAATTAATTTGAAGGGAAACAAGTAGGATTAATTCAATCCGTGCTCTTGACTGCCGTCTCCTTGATTTCACCTCACCCGAAGAATCTGAAAGAGCCTTGGCACCTATATTAAATAATTTATCCGCAGGAAATATAGCACATTTGCGTACTCAATGAAAAGCAAAATACAGTAAATTTCTTTCTTTACTTAATTATTCATTTAATACAGAAATACGTCATAAATGTAGAACTGTCTGGTGGTAATGTCACAGAAGTAAAAACAAGCATCGGTATACGTCCATTCTATACACAATAGTCCACAAATTCCATCATGTTTAACCAAACCACACATGCTACTTTTTAGATCAAAGAGTGTTCATATTTCAAATTAGTAACAGAAATTTGATATTGAAGATCTATTTGATGAATGAAATCTGAGTGATAGTGTAGAAAATAGACAAACATTCGACGTAAACTTTTTCTTATTTGATGTTAGTTATAGCTGATTATCTTTAGCTCTTCATTTCTTTACCTGTGTGACAATGCAATCAAAAGCATTATTTATAGGGACCTGTTACTTTTTATTTGTAAAAAGAAACATATTAACCTGCTGCTACCAACTAATTAGCTTAAATTTTTGCGATAGCTTATAGAACAGCAGTAGTAGTAATTTTAAAAGTGCTTCGACAGCTGAGGCAATTTTCGAAGAGTCTCCACTGGGAATCGAACCGACCGCTTTATCCAAAGTCGAACGCGTTACCCACATTGCTATCTATAGATAATTATAATTATATAACTGGTACAGGATGAGACTATGAAAGAGACTGATGCTTACCACTTGTGCTTTAGCCTAGGAAAACGGCTGCAGTTAACGCATCTATTAAAGAAGTATATTTACTCAATGACTGAGATAAGAATGGGTAAAATGGGGATCGGTTATTGAAAACTATAAAATAGACGTTTATATTTTCCACAAAATTATTAGTTACCTTATTTTGGCCTACATGGCCTATATTACAGCCCAAATTAGGTACACTTACCAGAAGAACTAACAAATTTATACTCCTTTCCCTAGTTTTGAGGATAAACTTATGAGGGTATAATGGTTTGTGAAATAATTTCGTTAAAGCGATCTGAGGTTCCTGAAACAATTTCCCTAATCTCCAGACAATCGAGTTTCCTCCCCTTTTACTGCGAACCTTTGTACAAAAGAGGTGAGGACGCGCTCCGGTGGATGAGTGTTCCACCAACTCCTGTTATCCCCGAACCTTAACCGCAAAATGTGGTAAAAGGGAAATGAATTATACAGTTTTCTGGTAGATGTACCTTATGATAACGGCCGAGACCTCACACTTTACTAAAACCGTCTTGAAAACTAGGATCCCGGATAGATAAGTGGGCAGAGCGTTCGACTTTGATGAAAGCGGTCCAAGTTCGATTCCTGGTGGGAGCCCACGTGCGAAAATGAAGGTTTATTAACAATAACACTATTACTGTTTTGGAAAATATTAAGTCCTCATCCAACAACATTCAATGAGCATAAATCATTGATATGCATATTCCTGTTATTGATTAGTATTTGGTAAAAGTTCAGGTTCAATTCCCGGTGAGGGCTTTTATGTGCGAAGTA
Organism: Pachydiplax longipennis; assembly: GCA_036926295.1. Classification (NCBI taxonomy): domain Eukaryota; kingdom Metazoa; phylum Arthropoda; class Insecta; order Odonata; family Libellulidae; genus Pachydiplax; species Pachydiplax longipennis. The sequence continues at coordinate 44,353,595 of JAVFKF010000015.1, forward strand.
ACCTTTATATGTCAAAGCACTCTTAGCAATACTCTGGTAAATAAATATATTGAAACCTATCAATGAAAATAGTAAGCTGATATAAACACAAATACGAATAATCAGATACAATAAAACCAGTTATGGTATTTCCTAATTGGTAAAATTATGAGGAAACTAAATGGCTGTATGGAAATGTAATGAAAACATTATTTATGCTGTTATACGTATTTACGTTAGCAGAAAGTAAACATCACGTTCTAGATTCCAAACAAGAGGCTTCTATCATAAATCTTGTACTTTTTAGCAGATTGTTGCGAATATTTAAGTTCCATTCTCCATTGCAGAATTCTTTAATAACTCTTCGTTCCCCTCATCGAAGGAGACAATGCTTGAATAATGCATTCTCCTTTTAGCCTCTCTTCCGGGTTCTAAAATTTTCATGAGCACGTTTGAGTGAGAGCCTCTCAACGAATAAACCCCCGATTCAGTGGTGCACCGGCGGTCGAGGTTCAAAGAGAAAAAAAATTCTTTGAAAAATCGACTGTTTTTAAAGAGAATGATTAATACGGTTGTAGCACTAGTTCAGTGAAAGCAAAGGGGGAAAAAGAATCCCTCTAATGCTGAAAGAGAGGAATCTTGTACAAGAGTTCTTCCTTCGTAAGCAAGCTGATTCATTATACTCGTATACACAATGTAAATACAAATTTATACTCATTCGATCGTAAACAGCAACTGAAATGAAGGCATATTATCATAAAAATAGAAATGGAGTAGATTATCAATGGTTCCGAATCATGAAAACTAATGTATATGTATAGTAAATTTATGTATAATAAATATATATTCAACAATATAGCACCGTGAGTGTGTTTACGATAAAATATCACTGATTCAAAGCCAGAATTCACATCGCTAGACTGTGAAAACTATGGATTAAATACCGGAGACTATTAAAATTAAAAAATCACTTAAAAACAGTAAAAGAGAGGCGCTCAACATTGCTGCTATCAAGTTCTAGCAGTATACGTAACCTACAAGTATATCTCAATATGTATAATATACTTTAAAAATTACACATAATCGTTACAACTAAATATTCTTTTCTTTACCTACTATCACGGCTTTCTATAAAACATTGTTAATCTCGTAAACGTGCCGATATTAAACAAAGCGTTTTAAGAGATGAACCATTCTTTACAATGGAGATGCAACGTAGTACTTAGGACTTAGACAACGTAGAACTTAGACTATAGCAAGCTGCTTTCGAATAGCCTCGGTCGAAAACTTCATTAATGCCTTAATGGATTGGATAATGGATCCGTTAATAAAATACAAGAATAAGAAGAGGTTCAATTCGATAGTATAGGTGCCTAATTCTACTTACTTTTGTTTATTTTTTATCGGATTTCGTAGAACATTATTTTTCATTTCAGATTAAATGCACCAAGAAAAGCAATTTTCAGTTAAAAATACCATGGAAACAAGAGGATATAAACGGAAAAGATTGAGATGAAATTGGTTCTAAACATGCTAAAGGTCAAAAAAGGAAAATAGAGATAATTTGAAGAGATGATGAAAGGTTTCAGATGTAGGATAAAAGCTTCGTTGTAAAGGATTGGGATATCGAGGGAATATTGACGAGAGACTGTATCTGAGATGGTCGCCGATAAAGAAAGATCAAATCGATAAATGACAGAACAAAACACAGAGAAAGGAAAAAAATATCAGAGCCGACCTTAATTTGCGAGTTAAGAGCTTAGTGAAATGATGTCAATAAGTATAAGATCTTATCTTTTGAAACCTCTTGGCGGTCGGTTTTAGCGCAGATAACAGCGGTGAACATTTGTGACGATCTTTAGGGTTTGTGGTCGATAATCCGCAGACTTTATTTCTTTTGTTTTTATATATATGTTTCAGCTGTTAACTGGAATGTGTCATGAAACTGAGGCCTGTAATTTAAAGATTATCACTTCATTGCAACTTAAGAATGGTTCACTAGGAGAGAAATGTGACGAGAAAAACAATGCTAAGATGAAGTTATAATCTATTCTCGATAACATTGAAGCTAGGAAGCAATTTTGTATAATTTCAAGAGTTTACTCAGCACATGACGACAGCTTTAATCTAAGTTGACTTCTTACTGATTTTTTGTTTCAAATTTGAGTAATATCCTCTATCTTGGATAACAGACTGGAAACAAACACAGAGTAAAAGTAAGAGTTTTAATGATTAGAAATCATTTAAAATCAAACGACTATGCGTAATTATATTCAGGAAGTAGAAATGATAATTCGATATTTTAATACTTTTTCTATATGACGAAAAAAGTAAAAAGGTGGAACAGGTGACGATTATAATCTCCTTAAATTTTTAATACGTTATCGTTTATTTCTCTCGTTTATTGCTAAATTTAAACTACCAAATATTGCTCAAAAATAACCAATAGAAAAATGAAAAAGGTCACACTGGAAAAGTGGAAAAGAGCACTGCATAATTCATCTCTTTGTGAATCATGGAAGTAATTAGAAATCCAAATACATATATATAAAAAAAATAATTATCATGTTCGGATATCACTTTCGAATCGCCGAGCTCTCGATTTTTCGTTCAACCTCCTGAAAACAAATGCAATGATGGATTCTAAGTATGACATCATTCATAGATATAAAGAATAGCCATTCCATTATTCCATCCCTAAATTCATGCTGGTACATCAATCTATTTTAGATTGTTTCCTTCTCAAGATTAGATCCAAGAAACCTCGTTTAAAATTTGCTCTGCGTGATGCAACTCGCAGTCTAAACGAATACTCCTTTAAATATCAACAAACCAATTTAAGGTGATGGTTTTGCAAACAAAGCAAGTAAATATGTCATTAAAGAGTTTGCGATACTTCAATAATTAGCTCTATGAGACTCATGACTAGGATAAATGACAACACTTATACCCGTACCACTCAACTTTTAATAAGCGACCATGGTTTCGACGCGTCGCGTAATAATCAGGCAAAGTTACAAAGATTAAATTTTGAAAAAAGAAAGATGTTTTGCCTGATGATGGTATAAGTGTTGTCATTTATCCTAGTCATGATGGAAACCTACCAAGAAGTCAAGCCTGAAGCAATTGACTCTATGAGACTGTAAAGTAAAAGCTAAAATTATATATCCAATAAGCCTAGGTATAATATTTAGAGTAAATAATAATTTTTTATTTATTAATTATTCCAAAAGAAGGAAAATATACAGAACAGAGATACAGAGCTCACTTTTCGAGGAAAATCTCTGCAAAGAAGAACGTCTCTTCGATTCATAGAAATGAAGAAAGTGATTTTTCTATTAGATGCAGTATATAAGAAAATTTCATTCATCTATCTTTTAGTCCATTAGATATTTCATTAAGTTGAGAATTCATTCAAACGAATTTTAAATTAAAATACGCTGCAAAGTAAAAGAGATTACGAGATTTTGCAATGCGTGATGAAATTTAATTTATTTCTGAAAATTTAGTGAATTTTTGTGAACAAGGTTATGCTTTTATATTCAATTACATTTATAGTTAAAATATCATAATATAAACTTTAATTTACGACTTCGTGACTAGAAGAAATTTGCATGAAAAATAATTTATATCAGTTAGTTTAATGGACACAATGAATTTTAAAGCTCGTACAACTGTTCAAATTGTAGCAGATAATGTATAATCTCATTTTAGTAGTTCAATTATAATGAATTTATGGACTGAAAGATTGGATTTAATCAGAAAATTACTCTTAGTACATTGAAGAGAGGCTTCCCACATCCGAGGAGGTAAATAGGTTATCACAAAGTCTAGATTCTTCTTGTTGAACATAACTCTGAGGTACTAGGGAAACTAAGGAAGACAAATGCAGCCCACGCTCTCGTTCTAAATGAGGTCACGTTGCGTGAACACTACTATTTCAGAGGAACCAAAATCCAGGCCAAGTTATTAAATTCTCCCACATATTTTGTCAAAGAAAATTATTTGCATATACAATGAAAATGCTGTCATGCAATAATTGTGAATATTCTATTTCTTTTGCTGTATATGTTATAACGACCCGGTAAAGTTTCGACCAACAGCGGAGTCTTGAATCCACTAATTATCTCTTATTCCTGAAAACATTACGTGAATTTCACATTAATCAAAAGCAAAAAAGCGTCATCAGTAAAATAGGTCAAAAGTTCATTCTGTGAATAGTATTAGTTATCATCGTCACTATCTACATTACGTGCTACAAAAAACATTATTACTGTCGTTAAGAGTTAAGACAACGCGTTCTAATATTCATTAGCTGATGTTTATTTTTAATGATGTATTTCTTGCATTCAACAACTTTGTTCATTCATCCATAAACTTTTAAAAACCTAATTTAGTAACTCTTTTTTTCATAAGAACATTTTTTACCGTTCTTTAGGTTACTTCCAAGAGGATGTAAAAATTAGGATTGCCAAAATTTTTAAGCCTTAAGTTTCTTTTTAATCCTTAATTAGTCACGTTCAGTCCATTCATTCCGAATGAAATTTTCTAAGTAAAAGTTGTATGGTACGAAAACAAGATATCAACAAGATATCAGGTAATTTTTCAATTTATTCCAGTTCAATATTGTCAAAATTGATGACATTGTATGCAGCTTATGTAAACATGTTTTGACCCTACGCGAGAAATTTAAGGTATTAAAAAATTATGTACTTAGTGTTTTTTCCAAGTGAAAACTGCTGTTCTTTGTAAACTTTAATATAAAATTATTTTTTGCCCTTCACTATTATTCACAGTTGATTTGACAACAATAAAAGCTTTATTGATTCACTCTAGGAGCAATTCCAACGTGGCTTAATACTTCACTGATGATGTATGATAAAGAATTATAATCTTGATGTCTAACTGACATTTTACTTCGAAGCACATCATTTTAGATATTTATGTAAATCTTTGAAAAGGCGATAAAATTTTCATGATGTTAATCGGGATAATTACGTCTAAAAAAGAGCTTTTAAGTTTCGAATGAATATATCCCTACTCGAACGGTCAGGTAACCAATGTCACGCGATTACTTAAGGTTTAATGTTTCAATCACTTGCAAGATGAAAAGCTATTGTAATAATCAGCTGGGCGACTTACAAATTTACTCTTTCATACAATATTATCCCGAATTCCGATTAGGATGAACTTTCTCTATAAAATAGCTATGTTTGCCTCTGGTGCACGCAAACTAACCAAAAAGTTTTAAGAAAGTTATATTCCTTCTTTATGACGAAGATAGTAAAATTTTTCGACTCGTATTTTATTTGGACAGAAATGACTTGGCACTGAAGTTGTTTTCAACAAACACTCACACTCATACAAGTAAAAGGAGAGTATGATATGTTTTAGGAATAAATTACATTGATAGAACCACTCCCTTATCCTGATTAAGTGACAGACAGGATATTGTTACATAGAACGACAAATAAACGAAATTAATTATACTCTGATTAATATTTATTTCCATCAAATTTCACTTAATACAGCGTGAAGGGGAACAGAATTAATCATAAAACTTAATTATATATAATTATCTTGAGATAGAAATGTTAGGGGAGCCACCGCTTTGGATTCTCAGAAACTAATGAAACATCTAATGCGTGGGGGTAAAAAATTAAGATTTGTCGCGAGCTAATAAAAAATTAAGCATTAAGACTGAGAGTGTAACAAAAAATATGAGAGAGTGTTCTGAGATAGGAAGAGAGAAAGGAAATGAAGTAGATTATAAAAGGAGGGAAAAGGAGTAAAAAGGGAGAAGGGATAAGACTCTGTTAAATCTGTTCCTTAACAAGATGGCGATAAATCACGCCTCGTAATTCCCTTTCATACACTTTCATCGAGGAAAAGGATTAACATCTGTTCCCTTCTGGTTGGTGAATGATGGAGCGAAAAGGGATTCTAAATCCGCAAAAATTTTCGTTTATTCGAGGAAAGAAAGAGTTTATGACAAAAAACAGAAAAAATTCTCCAAAATTACGTAAAGAAAATAGGAACAGATTAGTGCTCTTTCGTAAGTAAAAACTAAGACCGGACCGGTACCAACGAATAATCGCCATCATCTGCTGAAGTAGTACTTATCTGTTTCTGTTTTTCTTAGTGCGACGAAGTTCCACAAAACAACGTTTTGCTCAGTGAATTTTCTTCTAAAAATATTTTATGGATCCGAACTCTCAATTTATATTCACGAACTGTTTCGATGGTTTAATTTAATTAAGATTGAGTTAATACCGTCATATGAAGACTACTATCTAACTTTACGATGATAGGCTTTAGAGTGATTTGTCAATACTATTAAGAAACCAAAATGGTTGGACTCTATTTTAACTTTAGTTTCATAAGCCCTAAGTATGAACTCAATTGCTGAAAAGAATAGGAATATCTTTATTACTATCAAGACATGAATCATTCCGCTTTTCAATAATGATAATAATAATAGACACAAACAAAATATTTTTACAGGAACAAAATGAATGGAATTAATGAGTTTCCTAAATTTCGGACAGAACCTTTTAAATAGTCAGTTTATGACTGCAGGATTTTTCACCTAGCATCTTCATGAAATGGGCCGATAATCCTCTAACTTCAACTATCTTCATTGTATATAAAATTATATATCGCTATCTTGTAAGATTTTATTTGATAATAATTTCCATAAATTCATTTAATTCTTCTGATTATGTCCTTCCTCTAATCACCTTATCTAAAAATGATCGCTTAACATGTGTCATAACTTCCATGTAATTTAGTTCTCACAAATTATGATTAAAATGCCTGACCTTGAAAATTAAGAAAGGGAATGAAAATGTCAGGTCTATATTTTAGCAGGGAAGCTATTTATGAAATGACAATATTCTAGAAACTGGTTACTAGATATAATTTTATATTACGATAATATCTTGAACAGCAGTATATAAAATTCTCATACATGATCTTATATTTAACCCAAGCGCTTTCAGCTTTAGAAATTCAATACGAAGATTTAATACGTTTTCACTGCGCTATACCCTTGTATCGAACGTATTTGAGATTGGCACCAACGATAAGACTTGCACATAAAAGTTGGACATAAACAAAGGGTAATATCTACGAAATTACATTGCTGCGGTCTTGCAAAGATCTATTTCTCTCCGTCGTGAACTCATCGATATTTCCGTGTCTAGCGTCACTTTCCTTTTACCCTGCGTCAGTCTCCTCGGATTCTTTCCCATTATTCTCTTCAAAACAAATGACGAGATTGCCAAGATCCTGAGCGCTACTTAAGTGCAGTCTAAGAATAGTTCTCTGGGGAGTCAACCGAAGCGAAGACAGGGAAATTTTCGTTTTGCTAAACATGTATTACTGACGAAATGCTTTCGACTCGTCTCTCTTTAACCTGTTAGATAAGGAAACGCAACGAAATGGATTGTTGATGAAGATAGAGTGGTTGAATTTATTTTCAATATGTGGTATTGAGACAACCTCAGTATGTCCTCAGAATAACGAATGACTTGAAGTGTTTTATATCTTTGTGATTTTTATGCAGTTGCGTGATTTTATAATTGCTACTTATATTTTTAATATTTTGACTGTACAAGTTATCAAATACAGGATTGAATATACTATGAATGCATATCTTTCTCAACTTAATTGACAGGTACATCGATTCGTTATGTGAGGAAATGCATAGATCTCAATTGCTTGAAATCAATAATAAATTAATTACTGAAATTTTGGCAAGTGATGAAAAGCATACTTTATACAAAAATCCTAAGAAAAGGTTATGAATAATTTTGTACGTTGATAGATTATCAGTGATGTGAAGGCAATGCTTATAGTTAGTAGCATACGTGATCTTCGAGACAAAACGACGAAGCGTTACAGGGAAATAGTTGCCAGGACAGATAGTTATTTCTGGTCATTTTTTCCGCGAAGTATTAGAGAAGCCAACAGCAGTCAAAGGTTTTTCCTATAGGGTTTTCGGTGTTTCACACCCCCTGCCATGCGCCAGTGGCGGTTAGCAGGGTCTATATGTAAATATAAATGCTTATATTTCCGTGTATAGGTATATTCGTTTAGTTCTGCCATATAAACATAGAGGAACAATCATAACCTAGCAATATCTAATAATCTAATAACGAATATGAGCGTTACTCTTTGACAGTATATATTGACCTTAAAAATCATTGTAGAAAAATTGCAGTTTTGAAGAGATGATAATCAAATCAAATGCTAATTCATCAATTTCAAAGATATTTGGAATTGGATGTAATAACAGATTAATGTGTAAAACATGGCTTTCTATTCTTAAAAAGCTTCTCTCTATCAGGTAGAGTTTACTACAAATAGAAGATAAAATACGATAAGTCAGAAATTTTGCTGAAATATCTGCGAAAAGGGAAGTAGACGAACGGATATTTCCGAAGTCAGTGCCCTTCTTTAATAAATCGAAGGCAATCATTCGGCGCCGCATTCGTGTGAAAGACGTGAGAAAGAGCGTAAAAACGACGGCAATATCCGCAAGCGATGGACCAAGAAGACAAGAAAAAAAGTTCTCCTGCAGCTGTAGCAGTCTCACAGAACTAAAATTGAACCGAAGAAAGTCTTGGTGAGATGTCAAGATGCTATGAATAATACGGTCGAAGGATTGGCTTGCCGACTTTTAGTGGTCAATTCTTTTATCGTGGAAAATACTTAAACTATTCCTGAATATGTTTTGGAATTCTCATTAGCTCGTTAGCTAATCTTGGCGCACAATATGGAACTATTTGGTTCATAATCTTTTTCTCCTCCTTTCTTATAAGTCTTCGTAATTAAGAATGCAAAGACGCACAAAAAATGTAAATAAGCTCCAAAAGGCAGATAGATATCCACCTTATGAATTAAGCATTTAACCCCCATTGATAATGGAAGCATAGTCTCCGACATGCGTGTTAGGAGTTTCTGAAAATTGGTGGCCGCACCTGGCGATAATCCTTACTTAGGAATTACCCGACGGTCGCCGACATATGGCGATTGGAGAATTCTTGGTTCCCTCATAGATATCAACGTTGTTTAAGAAATATGAATTATATTTGTGTTACAGAAAAACAAAATGTGAGATCTTTTCAATCTTTCCTAGCTGATACTCAAGATTGATCGAAATAGGAAATTCAATCATATCTGAGAATCAAACTCGGATCTTCCAATTTCCGGGCGGATTATCTCTACTCATGGATCCATTACCGCAGATTTGACTTGCTTTTCTTGGGCAATTCAATTACCGGTCACGTCAGGCTTTCTTCCCTTTCGATTCATTATCGAACTCCAAACATATGTATTGCCATGCCAACCCCTACGCCCGAAGCTAAAATTTTGTTTTTGTTTTAGCTTTCACAGCAGTAGATTTTGCCCACTAACTAAGAATATGTACTGCTGCATTCCATTCAATTAAACCACGAATACTTTCCACAAAACAAAAACAAACAAAAGAATTAGTTATATACTACTAGTTTGGTCGTATTCTGTACCTCAAGAGATTACTAACAAATGGCAGCGTTGCCTTCTACCGTAATTAAAAGATTTTCCTTATAAATGAAAATGAGTCCAATGCAGGCATCTCTAGAAACAAGCCATGTAAGGAAAATGAGTTTTGTTTTACTTATCAATGTGATAGGCCTAACGAAATACTAAGAATTGAAAATTTCGCTAGAGAAATGATTAAAAACTTCCCCACCCATTCCTCGAGTAGAAAGTTTGCTCACTACAGAACTTGAGGTATCTTATCGTTTCCAAAGTTGACGTTTAAACCCACATTCCTAACATTTCCCTTCATCGACCACATTTGGAGATTCTCTGGCGAGAATTCCTGAAGGAAGTTAAAACTAATTTTCCACTGGAATTCTCGTGTTTGTTGAACGGTTCTTCTCTTCATTTCCAAAGCGTTCTCACGGTTTGCTTATCTTCCAAATAGTTTCAGAAATATGTTAAATCTCGCTTTGAAAGTCAGAATTCAGAACACAGCAAATTGTCATTTATTTAGATGGAAATCTTGTGGAATTTTAACGTCACTGATGATTGTGGGATCGAAAACTAAGTTTCGAATGTCTTCTGAGGAGTGAATAGAAGAGCTTAGCTCATCACTCTATGTGCCTAATTCTTGTCTGGAAAGGCAAAAATACATGTCACGTGTACTAATCTACTCTGCCAGCGATGCTATGCTAAAACTTAATGAAAAGGCACGCAATAATATACTATGAAATAATATTATTCCATAAGGGAAGCAATGAGAAACTCAGATTGATCTGCATGTAATAATTATCCGTTACCCTTAAATCTCAGTGACCTATAGAGGGTCATACTATATTCGTCCTTATCCAGTAAAACCCGGTCATGACACTTTTTAAGGGACCAAGGGAAAACCACGTTACAAGTGGGAGAGCATTATAACCCAGTTCCTAAAACTGTACTTCTTTACATCGGAAAAAAGGAAACTAAGTTTAAGTCTTTTTTTTAATATTCAAATAAGAGCTTTACACCTTATTCATCTTCAGTATAATTGGTTGCCTTCTTGTCATATTTTTTAAAAATGATCGGCTTTTTGGGCAAAGAGCTTTCTTCTAATCGTGGATGAAGTGGAAGCGTTTTAAGCGGGTTTTACTTTATTTTTATCCCTGATACTTATTGTGATTACTTTGAGATTTTCTTGGAATCAACAGTTATTTGATCTTATACACTCTGAGACATATAGTTCTCCCAGTTATATTAGTGGTATTGTTAAAAGTGCTTCGAAAGCTAAGTTCATTTCGCACACATGGGCCTTAATTTTGAATCTAACCTGAGACCACAGTCATCAAAGGCGAATGTGCTACCTTTTTGGCTATCCAGGAACCCCAGTTGACGCAATTAGAGCAGCAGAACTATAGTGGGGCACAGTCTGTTCATGCCAACATTCAAAGCAGATTTTTCGCCTAAAACTACCTTTAGTGGAGATTATACTAGATGAATGGTTAATAAGAATAATAACAATATCTTAAAGTTTCCAAGATAAAATAAACAAGAAAAGGCATCGTAAAAAGTGTAATATACCCCGCAGTTTGCTTAATATATTTCCCCTCCAGCAGTGAGGTGATTTATTCGCGGTCGAAATTTTATGCGTAAACTCCTTGCAAGAAAAACAGTGTTAAAAACACAGGGATATAGTGGGAAAGAACAGTCTTCTAACAGGAAACTGTCGATTAAATCCCGAGGATAAAATTTGCGTCCTGAGGTTGCTAGGCCTGCAACTCGCTCCTTGGGAACAAGTGCGCATATTGAGGGCATGCTCAGAATGTTCAATTACGCATATTGAACACTGGCTAAGGCTTTCCACTACTAGATCGCTCGGAGTATATTTTAACATATTTTTCGCTACTATCTCCCGAGTCTTTACATTTAAGAACGGGGAAATGTGTGAAAATCAATCTTGATAAAGATTTTGAGTTGATTAAAGGAAGAGAGAAAGATTCATCGAGGTAAAATGAGGTTGCAGGGCGGAAAATATGGAAAAATGTTGCGATGAAAAAAGGGAGCTGGGACTTATCAAGAGGCCGTAAAAAGTGACGCTGATATGAGTGGAGGCTGAGTTGAGTGGAAGTCAAAGTGAAAGGAAGAGAAGAAGCGAAGGGAAAAGAGGAGAAATATAATGAGAATGATTTAAAGGCTCATGACATAGATATAAGCGGAGCTTGATAAGAAACTTGTCATAAAATTTCCAATAACCTGACTTGGCTTCAAACTTTGTATAACATTTTTTCGAATACCACTGAAACAGAGATATCTTTTGTTTTCGGGCTTAAAAAATACTAGGATAAATAATTTAGAAATTCCCAAATAGGTACGAAAATTACACATGAAGGGTATGTTGTGCAAGTATTATAAGCAGTAAAAATGGATAAACCTTAAGAGAAGTTATGAACTGATGAAGGCAACATAAATAATGTATCTAGCAATACTTCAGTGAGCGATCGGATATAATAATTATTTAATAATCATTGTTTACCGAATTAGCATCCAATCTATTATATTTTAACTTCTAGAGCATTTAAGCAAAACTTGCTGTTTTATTATAATAAGTTTTAACAAATCGAATTACGTGACACATTGAGTTACACCCACAGGATCCCATTAATTTGTTGCATATTATGCATTAGCGTTAATTAAAGTAAAATATTAAGTTTATGTATTTCCCTTCCCAGCTATCCGGAGTAAGCTTTATTAAACCGATATTTATCACTATTTTACCTCAGATTCATCGATTATGCGTAATGCATTTTAATTCCCTCGTAAAAACTACCCTGAGCTAATAATCAAAATATATGCTCCTTTCATGAATTTTAAATTCAATAATCTCATTTCTAGAATATCTCATCTACAGAGAATTCATTTCTCTACATTCTAGCTGCAATGTTTCACCTTAACCTAAGAATAACAGGTACATCATTAGCTAAAGAAATACAATTCTCTCCGTTAGTCATTTATGTATATTTATAATTCATGTGCAAATATGTAAATATTTCCAACCAAAGCGTTGCTAAAGTCGTTGGCATAAATTAAAAATTGATGGGGTCTGCAATTATGCTACCCTGGTGGACGCCTGAGGTCACTTTAACTTTGTTCAAACTTCCAACATCAAGTACTACGTGTAGTCCCCACTCGGAAACAAGGCCTTTGACCCAGATAATCAGTTATATGGGTCAAAGGTTTTCTTTACATACTATCAGTTTACAGTTCTTTGTATTTGCCTACACCTTTTTATACTGTCGAGCTTGAATTAATTTCTGAATATTGAAGGCCTCTGTTGAAGATATTTAGATAGGGTAAGATAGCATATGGTGCCGTTTAAATAGCAAATGTTCTGTAGACATAGTTCACGAATTCCCGACCGTGAGCTTCAGCGTTGAATTGACCTCAAGCAACCTTGAGAATTGCAGCAGTTATACCTTCCAAAACATCGGTATTCTATGTTTAGTTTACCAAGTTGGAAACTCGTGTATGATTCCTACTGCGTATTGATATATTCATATCATTCTCTACATTAAATAGTACTCATTCGAATTCAAAGCCTATGAAATGCAAGAGAAAATGTTTATTAACCCATATAAATGTGAAATTTTCAACTTGATTTGACAAGCTGCACTTTTTAAATTTATATAACTGTTATTTTAATTAAGAGACAAGGAATTCTTTCTTCCCTTTCTTTGACTTTAATTCTATGTCATAAACTCATGTATAAGGCAAAACTCTGATTTGAAAAGTTGCACATTTTTATATATAACTCATATTTAATTAATTAAGAGACAACGAATTCTTTCCTCCATTTCTTTGACTCTAAATCTACGTCACAAACTCCTCTACAAGACAAAATTCTGGTATTTTTTTTAAGAACGCCATTTACGCATTTAGAGAATAATGGCGGAATTTTAAGAACATCTCAACGCTGATGAGCAGCCGAAAAATAGCATTCAGCGCGACGAATGACACATTTCAAAGGATTTTTCATTCGAAAGATGAATTTTTTTAGGAAAGCCCGTCATCCGTAAAAGTTAAACCTCGGCATTGCTCGAAGTCTTTTCACTCAAGCTGAGAAAGTGAAGCGAAACAAAAATACCATTCAGTAGCTTATACCTGAACTTACAAAGGACGGGAGAGGAACGGATTGAAAACAAAAGGCTGCGACGGAGGAGGATTGCGCAATGGAACGTATCCGAAAAGAAGGAAGATGTGAAGGAAATGATGAAGGGATGACACTTCCGCGGGGGTGAGATGATGGAGTAGGCCGATGGGACGGCTGCTGGAGGAAGGGGAGACATTTTTTATTTTTATCGTCGCAAGAAGTTGAGGAGAAGGTATTGAGAGAATGGCGAAGAGGGAGCAAGTGGAAGGAAGAGGTCGAGGATGGCTGATGAGGGGTTTAAAGAGGAACGGAAGCAAGTTATGGTCAAGAGATACGGGATCCTTATTTACAGAGGCGCTATACATTTTGTCTGAAGCATATTGCATATGCCACAGACAGGGAAATTCATACTTATTACCTAATACATCAGCGTATTCCTCGTCATATACCTCCCTTACTTTAAGTGTGTTTGTATGATAATGCGGGTTGGCTTCGCTAGTTTATCAAACCCCGCTCGCTGCGGGGGTTTTCCTGAGGTAGGTTTATTTTTCGTATGAGATTCTCCCGATGTTTTATGGTCCCACAGTTTGGATGGCACTTTCCATGTATGAGAAGTGATGACAGTATGGTTAATAGTATGGAAATTTTAACACTCTTGACCGAAGTGTCGTCGGGTTTTTATATCGAAATATAATTCTGTTACGTAAAGTAAGTAAGGATCTTTCAACCAGGTCATTGGACCTGACCCCTGCTGCAACTTTTACATTATTTTCACTCTCTACTAACCCTCTAGACATGATTTTAAGACTGAATACCGTATCGATCTATCTTCTTATCCCTGTTACTTCCATCGCTCGGAGAAAAAAGAGATTTTTAAGCGATATGCGCTTGCATTTATAATGTATCTGTGGTTATCTGAACGGCCAAGATACCAATGCAGGAAAATGATTCCTTCTGTTATCTAAGAGACCTCTCTACATCAGCTGATTCAGATAGGAAGCTTAATCTTCTTTTTATTCCCTTCCTAACTGCCGTCGAAGAGTATCTCCATAAGGTTTTCCTCTTTTTCAGCAGTTTTTCATAAGAAGTCCCGCCTTAGGCCGAGGATTTCCAGTTTTCGAGCGACGCTCTTATCTTCGGAGTCCGAATTCTAGGTCTCCGGGGTAGAATAAATTACGCACATTAGGAAGGACTCGGTCTTTATGTTCTCTACCGTTCCTCTTACTGAGCGGAAATTCAGTTTAACACCGTTCATCACCGCAACCAAGGAAGGGTAACGTTCCCCTTCACTCATATTACCGTAATTTGAATACCACACCTCCCGCAATTGCAGTAATGCTCGATTTAAACGTTCATTACGTTTCGAATTCACATTCGAGAGAAAATTTACTTTTATTGCTTGCAGTATATATCAAACCAATAAAGCATGGCGTATAATTTTAGATAACAAACTACCCGTAATTTACCACCTATATCGTGCTTTTTAATGCAAATAGTGAATTTGAAGCATGTAAATAAAGTTACGATATACTTAATTACAAACCTACAACTGAAGAGAGACGTTCCCAAAATAAGCTTTTAAGGTTTTGCAGCAAATATCTTTCAGCTGGGTAAATCCAAATCATAAGGTATGCTGGGTCGTTTACATCATTTTACGTCTGGCCATAT
Source organism: Pachydiplax longipennis (assembly GCA_036926295.1). Lineage (NCBI taxonomy): Eukaryota > Metazoa > Arthropoda > Insecta > Odonata > Libellulidae > Pachydiplax > Pachydiplax longipennis. The sequence continues at coordinate 44,368,896 of JAVFKF010000015.1, forward strand.
TCCAGTACATAAAGACTAGATTTTTATCAAGCAAAGTATCTAGCTCCAACAGTTTACTACTTCTCTATTCTAATGTAACACATTATGCACATAAATTACGCAATATACCGAAACATTTTCAAAATATTCGGAATCAAAGAGAACGCTAAAGAATTTTAAATAATATCAACTCAATATCGACCTTTTTTAGTCATTAGTAACATTTATATGTATATAATGTCAGTAGTTGCATGTTTATGTATATAATTATGTAATCGTATTATCCTAAAATAAGTGCATGTAATCCCCTACTGCATGCAGTCAATACGCAATTCGCATTAACACGAGTAACCATTTATAAGTGTATTCGCATACTACGAACATTTTTGCGCTTTTACACGAATCCGTATAATTATCAGATAAGAAAATTTATAGAGATTTTAAAAATTCGCTTAGCACTAATTTATTTTATAATCTATAGCCTCGGCCGAGATGTGCTGGAAATACATAACTGAATACAGGAAAAGTAAAAATCTGTATTCAGCGAATTTATTTTGCACTACAATTTATCAAAACGTATATCTCGTTTTAAGTGGAGAAAATCTGTAGTAAAATTCGGTTACAAATAAAATTTGCGGTTAACTTCATTAAAATGTCCTAAATATTACCATATAAAATTGAAGGCCAGAATTGAATAGACGAAACTTATTAACATTCGGGGAGTGTTCAAGAGCATTCAGAACATAAATTATTATTGATTATGAGACTAAATAATATACCACGGTTACAATACTTATCATTATTAGAAGCGCAGAATTTATTCAAAGATTTACCGAAATATCGTCGTTAGATTTAAAGCCCCTTAAAAACATACAATCCAATTCGTAACATAAATCTCAAGTGACGCCATTAAATTAGGAGGTAATTCAATAGTGCCATATTTTCGAACACTGTTTACTGCAACTTTAAACAATAATCATATCCCTGACGACTGGACTAAAGCGATCGTGATTCCAATTCATAAGGGGGGGTCCAAAACATCAGTTGATAATTACAGGCCCATTAGTTTAACTTCCCAGGTCAGTAAACTAATGGAAAAAATTATAGCAGACTACCTTCGTATATTCTGGAAGGAAAACGACTGGTTAAGTAAGAGGCAGCACGGTTTCAGGCAGGGGTACTCATGTGAAACACAGCTTCTCGGATTGGTGCAAGATATTGCTGAAACTATGGATAAACGGGATGAAATCGATGCGGTTGTCATTGATTTCGCTAAAGCCTTTGATAAAGTATCGCACGATATACTCATAACAAAAGTACGTGATTTAAATATTGACCAGCGGGTACTAAGATGGATTGAAAATTTTTTGAAGGGGAGAAAACAGAGAGTCAAAATCTGTGAAGTTTACTCTAACGAGGCCGAAGTCACCTCAGGTATTCCACAGGGTAGCGTTCTCGGGCCATTGCTATTCCTAATATACATTAACGATCTCCCTATTAATATTAAGTCCGAAGTTAGGTTATTTGCCGACGACTGCATATTATATAGGCGAATAAGAGATAGCAACGACCGCGATATCTTGCAAAGTGATCTAAAGCAGTTATCAGAGTGGACTAAATTAAACGATATGATGATAAACGTCAGTAAATGTAAGCATATTAAGTTCTCTAGAAAAAAGTTACATGAATTTAACCAATATACGCTAAACAATGAAACAATTCCTACCGTACATGATTGCAATTATTTGGGTATTAATTTATCTGATAATCTCAAATGGGGGAGTCACATCGAAAATGTTACTACAAAGGCATATAGAAACCTTCACTTCGTAATGGACCTAAAACGGAGTGGGAGGGGAGTCAAAGAAAGGGCGTATAAATCGTTAGTTAGGCCGATAGTCGAATATGCGACGAGTGTTTGGGACCCCCACGAAACGGGCCTAAGTAAGAAACTTGAAGGCGTGCAAAGGAAGGCGGCTAGATACGTAGTTGGAAAACACAAGAAGGATGAGAGTGTTAGCAAAATGCTAGATCAGCTAGGATGGGAATCGTTAGCGTCGAGAAGGAAAGCTTTTAGGTTAGCGGGAGTATTTAACGCGTGGAATTGTAAAGAGAAATGTAAAGATGGTTGGGCAGAACTACGGGAGAGATTCGAAAATCCAAGCTATATTGGACGCGGCGACCATAATTTAAAAATAAAGGAACGCGAGCAGAAAACAGATGTTGCAAAATATTCTTTTGTTAATAGGGGAATAAGAGAATGGAATGCTTTACCTGGAGAACTTCTCATTCCAATGCCAGAAAACGCAAAAAAATTTAAAGCTAAGTTAAGTAATATTTGAATTAGTACATTAGTAATAACAGCCGTTGCTGGATTGCAAATTAAACTTGTATTTTCTAAAATAATAATTATTTCTTTATTATGTAACATTCTTTTATGAGGTTTGTCTTTATATTTCATATTGTTAACATTCTTTTATGAGTTTTGTCTTTATATTTCACATTGTTTGTATCTTTCATGTTTGTATATTTTATATATAGTACTGAATTGTGTGACGTACTGCCTTCGGGAGGTTTTGGGGGGTTTTCCTCTCGACTTGGGTGAATACCAGGCAGGATATTTTATATTTCCCTCCCCCCACAGGGAATGGCTACCACCTGGCCTCGTGCCTAATCGTAGTCTAAATTATAATAAATAAATAAATAAATAAATAAAGAGCCGGAGGTGATAAATCAGCAACATATTTGTATGTATGTACAAACTCATCCTCTGTTGACTCCGTGTGTATTTCTCTCTTATTACTGAATGATAACCTCTAACATCTTAATATTCTATCCATATTTATCAAAACGATATTTACATCAAACTATCAATCTATCTTTATTAAAGAGTTTAATGTATTTCACCAAAACAATCAATTCGAAGTAAGATAGATTCGTAGTGAAAATTCTTATATACTGAATATCGAATATCCAAAAACTTGCGATACTAATTGTCCCCCCGGATAGCCCCAGTGGGTAAGGTCTTGATGAAAGTGGTCCCAGGTTCGATTACCGGTGGGAATACATATGTGTGACCTCAGCTGTTTAAATACTCTTAATAATACTACTACACTACTACAAATTTTTATTTGAGAGCAATATATTTTGCGTAAAGAGAGTTTCTAAGTCACATGTACCTAAGATATTGCAGGTAAATCAGAAAAATTGATTTTTCAAAACCTCTAGTAAAAGTTTGTGATGACTAATTCGTAGGAAAGATGATCAACTTATATATCCTTACTGCTTCACTACCAAAATTGGTTTAAAATTAAAATAGGCGCTTAAAATCTATATTCTGTGGGATTACATTAGATTTTCCATTTGTCCCTGAATAAAAAATATGGAATTTCACCAACTATTGCTCGAAGAGACCGATTTTAATTATGCTCAGCAGAGAATGCTTCATTAAATCTAAAATTAAATAACACTGCATGACTTCCTGAAAGTGAATAATATTAATCTTAAAAATGCCTTAAAATATAGATTAATTAATTACCAAAAGTAAGGAAAACTCTGCTCCACAGCTTCATTAAACATTCAACTTTAAAATGGACCCAGAGGACGGAAATGCGCAGCAAAATGAAATGTGCTTGAACTGATAAAGAAATGATAATATGTACTTTGGATTTACTTTGAAATAAAATGTAGATGGATACAGATTTACTCTCAAAACTATGCCGTAGAGAATGTTATTGTAACCTAAATGGATTTTATGAAATTTCATAAAGACTTCTCATAAGATGGTCATTAGAAAATTTCTGACCGCCAAAGAATCTCTGAGGAAAAGGTCAAACTTTGAGGTTTCCTCGATATGGCCTCATAAGTCAAGAGGTTATGCACGAATTCTTCACACCGACCGTGAATTCCAATTTTTAGGGAACGCTTTCACGCGTGTACTCGAAAACAGTGGTGATGCCTGAAAAAGGAAATAGCGCCTACCCGCAGCATATAGTTTGCGGTTCGTTTCCTTACACCTTTTGTGGTGACCTAACGAACGCTCTCTAAAGCCGCTGGTATTCAGGCTTGAAAAACGTCTTTATTCACGGCCTCGAACGATGGATATCATTACTTTGCCATTCTCTAAATTGCAGTTAAAAACTTTACTCGAACGCGAGAAAAGCTTTGTTCTAGCATGAAAAGTATTTTTGGTTCTCAACAAAAGTCGTACCCTGCTACACAAAAACCTACTCCAAAAATGAACATAAATGACTCGGAATTAATCTTTATTCCACCGCTTTCGATGGATAGCGATATAATTTAATTGATAAAGATTTTCAAATAAAAAACAGAGATCCTACTATACGATATTTCCGTTTTACGTAATCTTTCAGTAAGATTATTGTTATCGCAACAAATTCACGTAAAATAATTGAAGATTGACGATGAAATATATATTATTCTCTAAAGAGTACTCTTTCTTTTAAAATTCTTGTTACATTACGCTTAAATTATTCAAATTTATGATCCGGATCCGGATAAGGCAGAAGTTTGAAACGGCGCAGGATATATTTGCCTGGAATCAGTTTCAAGATTCTAAAGCTTCAGCATATCATACTAAAGAAAAACTTATCGACATCCAAAAAGTATAAAATTTTGCGCAGATGGTCTGCATATCTCTTGCAAGAAAGAGCTATAAATCAGGTTACCGCTTTAACATGACCTGCCTAGTGTAGCAAACAAAAATATTCCTTCTGCGTAATTAAGATTTAAAATTGCATGTTATATGTCCGCAACATCACTCTCTCAATAACTAATTACACAACAAAATAAAAAATAATTTAATCGCTCTGTAAAAATACTAAAAATATTTAAAAAACACATACATAATTTCATTACTGCATTCTATATTCTAATAGATACAAGAATAGGACTTTTATCCGAATATGGCTGTAACAGATACCTCATGAGATAAATCTTTAGAGAAAATCAAAATTGGTGTACTAATAACGTACGAAAAAACGTACATATCTTCTTTTGTACCGAACGGTTTCTGTAAGTTTAAAAACTGTACATCTATTTTTGAACTTATACCTATCTTCAGATTGGTTTCCGAGACTTTTATGGAATCACATTTCATTTTATTACTTCTCGTTTATTAAAAAAGAATTTATTTGCCTGCTTTTTGCTTGCAAGCATTTAAATTCTAACGATTACTTACAGTCTAATTATTTTTGACTAAATGTTTCATGAGAGCTTAAAGAGCAAGGTTTTAACTGAAAATCCGACATCTAGTATAGTTGCAGCGGAAAATCAAGTGAGTTTGATAAGGGCGACTGAACCCGTGGAATTCTATGACAAAAGGAAAATAAAGGAAAGGATTTTTGTCGAAAAATTGTCCTTGCAGAAATCCTAGCAAAAAAATTGTTGGCGACTAGTTTCGATGCATGAACTACTCGTAACTATTTTTTTTTCTGTGTAATTGTGTAAAGTTAGGTTGCTCCAGTTGGTCACGACAACTGATTCGTGCATTTCCCTGAGCTTCATCGTGCCGGAAATCACTTGCATGTTTTTCTATCACGAAACGAGAACTCTGACTCATTAAAAATATTCAGGAGCATAAAAGAGAAGATGAAATCTTTCTTGAGGAGTTCTTGAGTATTCTTTCAGCAATACGCAATATCATACCAAGTATTCAGTAAAATATTACTGAAATTATGAATAAGAGTAAAATATCCTCGATGTACATACATTCATTCTCCTTTTACCACCATGTTTTTTTCCAATTTTGCGGTCATTTCTTCTCTTCCCACTCACCAAGTCTATTGTTCACCAGCTGCGTAGTTTATTATGAGCATATCTATTGTGCTGTCACGACTAACACCGGGAGAGATTAGTGATGGCCGAGTACTTCCCCATTCACGTCTAACTACCGTCCCTACTCAAGTCCCCGAGAGACTGCGTTGGGACGAAGGAGTCAGCTTCCCAAACCAACGCCTCAACTAACACAAAAGACTAATTGAACCCAAAATTTGGAACCCTCGTCCTCTTCTTGCCAAGGATAGCAGCGGAATCAATTCACGAAGATCATCAAAAGTCCATTCTTTCGTCTTCCAAGTAAACTTTACGTCTAATCGAGAAAAGCTTCACGAACGACATTTGAGCGTAAAGTTATAATGTAATATAAATATAATATAAAATATATAATAATAGAAAAGAGCTCAAAAGTAAATGTTGTAGTCTAATTAAATAAGTGGAGTGAGAATTGTTATGTTTCGTATTATTTGGATATTTGTAAACGTGACGATGTGAAAACGATTAAGCGAAAATTTGGACTGAAAGGAAACATTACTATATAGACTGTGACAGTGAACTGTAGTTTTTGTAATTAGAGGAATTATACGGTGTAAATGTTTTGGTGGAGGTAACAAGGAGGTGTGTGTAATTTAAGTAGTGTAGTGGTGTTTGAATACTGTACTGTAATTGTGGAATATTTATCTGTGTAACGTCTAGTGTAGGGATTTGGGGTTTTAATTATGTTTATAGATAATGGTTGGGGCTGCCACCAGAAGTAAAACTATTCGCAGTATACTTACTAATAAATAAATAAATAACTATTTTTGACGTTTCTGAGTATCTTGTTCAAGGCTGTTGAAAGATATTTTGACTATTTAGTTAAAAAATTTTTTTAACATAACTTCACTAAATATGACATCAAAAAAGTCCACAAACAGTATAGTATAGAGGAAGTAGGATCGAAATTTTGGTAAGTTCTTTTTTTAGACTGAAAATTCCACGATAGAATGTTCACTTTTTCTAATGAAAAAAACGAGAAATTGTCGAAAAAAGGTGACTTGTATATCTCAGAAAACGAGTCATGGGTATGTGGTCCTTTTTTATGGAAACAACACTGCAGGAGGATTCATTTCCAGATCTTTATCATATCACTGGCTTTTCTCGTTAGCTTTGTTGCTCCCATATCTTTTCACGTGTTGTACACTTCAGAGAGATCAGTTTTTAGATTAGCTTACGTTATTATCGGCCTCGTTGCTTTCATATATTTGTTTACGGTTTCCCTTTCTCTCTCATATTTATTTGCAGATTTCTGGACTGGCAATCATTTCAAGAGATAAATGCTGCTTTTTCACATCAGTACATTAACGTGGAATAGGTTTGGTCGAATTTAAAGCATATAGTAAATGTTGACTCTCTCTTTCGATAAAAATAATATGGCTGTAATATTTTAAAATCAGAGACATCTCAACAACATTAAATGCCTCCGGGCAAAGTTATCTGGTTGAACGATTTCAGTTATACATTTACTCTCAGCTTTTGGAGTAAGATAAATAAATGGAGTAACTAAATAATTCACGATCCTTCGTTAGGTTAAAAAATACATTTCCTAGCATTAAATAATAAATTTGATTAATCTCAATAAAATTGATTTCAACTGCAAAAGATATGTTCATGAAACATTTCACCCAAATGCCCTATCAATAGAAACAAGAATAACGGGGCACTGTGGAAACGAGGTGTCTAGATAACTTTACGTCGGAACGAATCATCAAACTATAAATTCTATGAGTCGTTAAGAGAGAAGGTAATCAAGAAATCACCCAAACACAATTTTTCATAAAACACCTTAACGGAATCTCACCCACAGCGTATCCTAGTCAGTCATAAATTCTTCTTGATGGAAGCATTTTTTTAGTGGCAGCTTTTGCTAAATTATAACGGATAAGTGATTTCCGATTTGTGAAAGGAGTACATTGTTTGCTTTACGATTAAATACAGGTTCATAATGCCTTAGACCATTGTTTTTTTGGGGATGAAACCCGTTATTTTCACCTCTCTTTATACACTTTGGTATACTTGGATCCGAGTCGGGAAAGGAAAAAATATTGGCGAGAGGGTCATCTCTCTGGAGCAACCCTCGCTTCCGCCTCGACCAATCGAATAATGAATTGAGGTAATTAGTTCCACTTGTAGAGCAGCTGAGACATTCCTTATGATTAAACGGAAATGTAATGGCGTTCCAATTAAACAAGGGAGTAAAAAAGGGAGATCAGGAATGATTCCGTTTATTGCTACCCTCATTACAGACAAAACCGGGGTGATGCATTCTTCATTCAAATGAGGTACTTTTGATAGTGAATAACAAGCTTCACAATGATCAATAAAAGATTATAAAAGTTCGAAAAATTCATCCATCATGGGAATGTTTATAATGTTGGAGATAAATCATTGGTAATGCCGTTGAAAAAGAATAAATACTTACTTAATTCAACTATAAATGCATTACACATGTATGTACGTGTATCAAGATGACCTATCAGTATATTTGATTATGCATTTTGATTAACAGTTAATTACATTATTTTAGTTTTGTATCTCTAATTATTTTATTTAAATAAATATAATAATTGATCGTTGAGAATGCTGTCTATCTCGTTTTAAATTGGCGCTAAAAGGTATGCCAACATAATCATAGGAGTCCGTATAAGTTTGGAATTAAATGGGTTTGCGATAGTTTATACTTAAAGCATTCTTATTTAAAGGCCGATGATATTTATTTCACGTAAGCGTTAAGGGTATTCACCCACAAAAAACTTAGGTTAACATGCGGCAAAGTAATTTAAATTCCAATATTAATCAACCGTAATTAAACGTTGGTAGGAATAGTAATATGACAGAGATGTTGCTTTTCTAAAGTACGCATCTTATGGAGTACGCTTCATGAATTTGAGGCTATCGATAAAAGCTATAGCCTTGAAGGAAGGTCAAATGCAACTAATGCATCGCCATGATAGTCGTTAAAAATATAAAATACTCTATTATCCTAGCGGGAAGAATTTCAAAGTCGGGATATTAAAAACTAGATAAAACTTCCTCAAAGTTCAGAGAGAATATCTTCTGAAGCACTAAAAAGAGGTTTTGCGTCCTAAGGGTAATGTCAAACCATCAGGTAATGCACATAAAATTAAAGACCCCTGCAGGCCATTGTAAGGGCTCCTTTGTCCCACAAACGATGTAATACAACATCGTAAGGCAAAATTAAGCAGATAGGGTGGTCTTCCCCTTTCACATGCCGATACGTAGTTTACAAAGGAACTATTTTGATACGCATTTTGTATGGTCTTTTGGTAAAGGAAAGGTTAAGACAAGAATAGTTAACGGCCTTCATCTCTTATCAATGACTTACATCCTTTATGAATTTTAAGTAGCCATCATGTTGCTCCAATTTTTCCTGCCTTCTTACCTCCTTTTTTAGTTTCCTTCAGTGATTTTTCTCGTCATCTCATGTCTAAATCTCTCCCCTAGGTATTTTCCTTATTCGATCCATTCTTTTCTTTTCTCCTTACTTGGGTTGTCTTAAAAGCTTCTGAATATCTACCCATCATAATCGCATCAATCGAAGTGAAACTTAAAGAAATGTATTCGTTTTCAAAACTTGCATTCGTACAGATACAGATCGATCATCTTTGAAGAGAATTTTTTTTCACGGATGAACAGCGTAAAAATAAAACGTAGATAAGACTAATTTGAAATATTTTGCTGAAAGAAAGAGGAGCAGTATATTTCCCAATGCCGCTGTTTCTAATTATTATTATCTTTATGGTAGGTAGGTAATCGCTAAACTATTGATAAAATATTAAGCAAAATCTTAATTGTAAAAATAATTAGATTGGACTATTCTAAAAAATAAACGAGTAAAAGAGACTTAGATTAACGTTTATTGGTCTTTAAAAGAAAGATGCGGAAAATTGTAAGCTCTATTGGATCAACAAGGAACCTAAACTAGAAAAATAAAGCTCTTAAAATTAAAACCTATTTCTCAAAACAGTAAACAACTGAATTAAATGGCAGTAATTAACGCTACCCATTTGATCGATTCCTTCAATGCAAATTACTAAGATCACAAGGAAACATCCATGTTTATTTATAGCAGTACTTATTGTATGGAGTCAGAACCCGCGGGTATCCGAAATTAACTAATAACCCGGAATGCCTTAAAATTCTTATGGATGCACACGGGTGAACTGAGAATATGAATCTGTGGTCTAATATTCTAATAGATGGAACTACGACTCAAATGAAAGAAAAACTTCCGGGTCCTTGTTTGCACTGAGCTTCATGGAAAATAAATGAAGAAAGGACAATGGCTCATTTTCTTTTCATAACAATGGACATCCGGTGGAGATTAATTTTACGGAATCTGAGTATGACATCCGCATAGAGGGACAAAAGTAGGCCATTCATGATGCCTAGTTCACTTTTTTTTATTTATACAGCTCGTACCCTTTAGAATACACTGCTTTGCTCTCTCATTTCCCTTATTTATACGGCGAAGAGATTTGTTTTCTAGATATAACGCGTGACTGTATGCTTATCTACCTGTGTGATTTAAATGTGAAAGACAGCATTGGCGGAAATGACTCTACTCGTTGTAAGAGAATGAGATGTTACCAAACATATCTTTCTTCGGTACCTCCAAATGTTCTTTCCCGAGGTATAGCAGAGTTTTAACTTAGATAACGTATAAAGAAGAAAATACTTGTGAGAGTGATGTTTTTATGCCAGGCTTTCACTTTGTTTACATCAACTCATATATTTTATTGGATTATTTTCTGTCGAATAAATATATATAATATTTTTACAATTATTGTCAGAGTAAATCATGTTTAGATTTTTAATTTTTCAATGTAACTATTAAATGTATAAATTATTCCTTAAATTAGAGAAAGGCCAAACCGTGACTCGCGAACAGCATACAGAACTCTGCTCTCTTACTATTAATAATAATAAATTAGCAAAAAGGTCAAGTATATGGTGCTCATCCCAATGATGAATATGGCCTAGCCAGAATGAATTCATAGTGGGTAACATGTGTTCTTGACGTCCAACGCCTCATGCAATGGCTTTTCTTGACTGCGTGAACCTGCTACCAATTATTACAGGTAGCTTCCTAATCCTTACACGGTGATGGGTCATCATAGATCCCATCAAGGGTCAACTTCATGGTATCGAACCCGTGACCGCTTTTACCAAAAGGGAACCCCGATATTCTAGGCTAACCGAGGGCCAAAATAATAAGGTGATCATCATTGTTAATTTATTGACAGAATTTACGATAGAAGAGAGAAAAAAGGAACTCGGCGGTCAATGAACTAAGAGACAAAGGTTCTCCATGAATGATTCAGCATTGGACCCCCCATGAAGATGGAAGCATTGTTTCCGAAATGTACATCGGGATTCTGAATAACTGGGACTCTGGGAATTATCCGTTTCCCGGGAATCGCCCTTAGACGGTCGCCGCGTTGGGCGCTTGGAGAACCTTTGTCTCTTAGAATTTACGATATGAAACCTTATGGGAAATCACACTATTACTTGCAAAGAATTCGTCTAACGAAGAAGATTTTGAAAGAAGTTCCTCAATAATAAGTCAAGGCCTCACATATCACCCTGATTACGGAAACTTAAAGGAAAACCTATATTATAGGTTTTCCCTTAAGGATAGATAGGGATAGGAATGGGATAGAAATTTAAGGTTAAATATGAACTCCGAGTTTAACATATTACAGATTTTTTGGGCATACTTCGTTCGTTATTCGCTCTACATTTGATATTTTCTATCTCAATGTATAATATGGGTTTTTCTTTAAGTTTCCGTAAACCGTTTCCGTATCTGTAAACTATACCCTCTTTAATACCATCTGATCTATTTACTTTCTTTGTCATAGAATGCAACAAATTACTCGTGAATTCGTGGAATTTATTGCTAAGGCAGCATACTCGATATTTGTTATGTATAGCGTGATCTTCCACGCGAATCGAAAATTATGAATTCTTTAATGCAAGTTGAATTCAGAAAAATGAGAAAATAATATTGTTAATTAAGGGTATCAGGAATCAAATTAAGATATCCAGGAAGAAATAAGGTTGAGAAAATCCCTCTAAATCTCTTTACCTGTTAAATTTGATTAAATTTCTATATTTACCCTCCATTCCTTTCTAGTCACATTCAATTAAGCTCATCAAACATGGGGATATAATCTGACTTAAGATTTATCAGCTTCTGACTATAGACTCTGTAGATAAGAGCACAATTTAACCCCTCGTGTGCAAATACCGAGGATGGATCAACTATTCAAAATCGCTCGTCTTCATTTATGTCTCCTCCTTTTCCGTCTCTATTAAATGATAGCGATCGCTTTAATTCTGAATGATCTTATATTTTTGAATGATTTATCCCTTTTGATAGGTTGACACCTAATAATCTAATTTCTAGGATAATTCAATGATAATCGAAGGGACTTGCTATCCTATGACCCTGGGCTTACTATGAATCTTAGCTTAAGGGCTATCTATCCGGAGAATCCATTCTGAAATCCTTGTTGACAGCATTAGCCTGACCTTTCATCTTCAATCAAAGGAGGAGGGTATTGGCAATTGCTCGTTCAAATATTCAAGCCTCTGTGATTAAGTATCACGAAATTCAGATGTCTTATATGGTATAATTGCGTTAAGAATCGTCGTATTACATACCCTGAGATGAAAATCGAATCTAGGCTTTAAAAATCACAAGAGAACTATTTTCCGATCGATAAAAACAGAATTAAGTAAGTTGAGTGGTGCTCTTGACTCCTCACCGTTAAATAAGGTTTACTTCCATAACAAACAGTTCCTCTGATTAAAAGGGGAAACGTGGGGGGAGGAAGAGGATATAAAGTGAAAGGAATAAGAGAGGAGGGGTGAGAGGTAAAACAAAGGAAGGCAGTAGGGCGGCGTGTTGTGCCTGATTGGTGGGGGGGAGAGGAGGTAAACGGCCCCTTCTCGCTATCGACCACGGCAGAGGTTGGCGAATGGGACTTGCGTGGGAGAGGGAGATTTTGACATTAAAGTAAAAAAGGCGGAAAAGAAAGGAAGCATAAAGAGAAATAAAAGATTAAGGGAGTGTTGCGACGAAAATAACGCGAAGAAAGATGAGGAAGGAATATGGCCGGACAGGAGGAAGACAATGAAGGTCAGCACAAAGGGGCGATGACGCAAGAGCAAGGAAAAGGAGGAAAAACAAGTAATCTCGAAGATGAAGCGGAATGTGTACAGGTGGCGAGAGTGTCGAGAGATGAGAAACAAAGTTTCTGGAAGAATGAATTCGTCCGACAAATAATGTACGGCGTAAACAAAGGCGATTTCTTTTAGGGGATGGATACTAGTATTGCTGGGCACACAATCGGTTGCAATAGCAAAAAGGTTTCACAATCAAAATACCACCGAAACATTTCACTTGCTATTGTACGATACGTATCGCTCTGTAAATCATTGTAGTACAATCTGTATGTTCGTCATTGAGTAATAACTATGAAGTATTGATTATTAAGCTGTACATATCGATCAGGCGACTAACAAGATCCCTTGGATAGTGAATATTCTTAATCAAAACTTCCAATATCATTACTACTATTACTAATGAAGAAAACACTCAGGGGTGAATGACCCAAAAGATATCTAGACCGCAACTACCGTTCGATGCATAATAGTTTCAGCTAATGGAAGTAAGTTCCATTCGAAGTGCAGCGGCGCAGAGGTTGGTGGAATTCATTGATTGACTTAGGCTTTTGGATTGCAAATGCGTCGCTGGTGGAATAAGCTTACACGCAGTCGCTTGAGCACGCTTTCAGAGTTCCCCTGAGGTGATTGTAGGTGATTTCGGTAGTGTCCAGAGGGGAGCAGCTCAAGTCATGGAACAAGTGTATGAAAACGAAAACGGTGTACTGGGTTTATTGAGAGAGAGATTGAAAAACATTGGAAACATATTTCAAAAATTTTATCAACTGGGTCAATCTCGAATTCTAACTTTGCAAGTAATTATGGGGAGGAATTAGAATATGACCTTAATGAAAATGTAAAAAAGGAACAAGAAAAGAGTATGAGAATGAGAAGAAATCAGAAATTTAGTGAAATCCACCTTCCAGAGGAAAGTGTAGAAAAATGTGCTGATTTCTAATTTTAACGACCGTATCATCGCCATTATTCTAAAGGAACAATCACAGAGTGGTTTATAGAGGTAAACAGATCAAATATAGAAAATATAGAAAATAAGTTCACCTGAGAAGGGTACAAAGAAAGGGTTTTATACATTAAAATGAAAAATGAAGGATCCACAATCATCTTTAAAAATTCTGTATTTATTGCAAGCTCAAAAGGTGCAAAATTTTATTAAGTGAATATTGAACTTAGCGAAAATATATTAAATGCTGAAACAACACTAAATTTAATCATACTATCAGATTGGAGACAAGTGACAGGTTCAAAAATAGGCAAGAGACACTAAGTGCAATATAACAAAATATTAGTGGGATTAGTGGTTAGATTGCTTTGAATTAGTGTTTAATCAAAAACCGTGGATTATAAACTTACACGAATAAAATAAAGGCTAGTCCTTTTGCTTTAAAAGGGTCATTTGTGAGATGAGACGTTTTGATAGATTACTTTTCTAATTCTTACAAAGAATTCTAATTGTCTACTTTTACTCGCCAAAATGGCTGAATATTTTTTCTTTTGATTTCAATATAATTCATTACTTCTCCGTTCACTCCATGAAACCCACAATGACAATTGTTTCCATTTGTAAATTGAATGAAGGTACTTCAGAGGAATTATAAAATAATAGTTCACCTTGAAATAGGAATAAAAATTAAATTTCTTTCTCTCGGGAATTTGGAATAGAAATTGGCAATCAAGAATTGCTAGCTGCAGACATAAAGATTGGATCATCTTTCTTTCTTTGTGTTTGCAGAGGGGACGAGGATTGAGGCGCTAACTGAAAGAATGATCACAAAATTAGCCTGGAAATTTTAACTGGCTATAACCACACCCTTAGATTCACTCTGTCATATTTCATTAAAATTAAATTACCTTAAATCCATAGAATCTGCCCGATTTTAGCCATTTTTTGATAGATAAAAGATCGGCGATTTTACTAGAAGCTTTAAAAATCTATACTGCCAATCACGGGAATTTTTTCCCAACTTACCTCTTACACGAGTGACTTTCTCTGAATTGAAGTGCGCGAAATGTGAACATTATTAAATCAAACGTGTCAAAGCAGCTTATTACCTACATATCAACACCAGAAAAGTAAAAATTATTACACCCTCATTGTCATCATCCCGGTTCAGTCAACGTCTACCTATAATTCTTGGGTACATCAAAAATTGACCTTTACTTGCTATAATCTTAATGGATCTCAATATTTCCTACTTTATTTTCATGATTTCATACTAGCAATGCATCTGTACCATAAAAATAAGAATCAATTTAAATAAAAACCATAGTACTATTTACTGAACTTAATAAAGGTTATGGTTTTATCAGGAGTATTTAGTTAGGAATTTAATTTATTTCAGTTCTCCAATAAAATGTCACTATTTAAAGAAACTGAGAAAATTTATCTGCAGAATCAATTTTACAATAAAAACCTTAAAAAAGAAACGATGTGCTTTAGTGGAAATTTCCATTTTTAGAAGGATAAAACATTTATGCCCAGGGTTTGGTAAGGTTATTAAAAAACATTAAAATACCATCAAATTAGCATATCTCAAAGTGGATTACTCATTTCCTCTTCTGAATGGATTAATAAACGTTCACATTTTTATGAATTATGATAGCTTGTATCTCCTAATGAATAACTTATTCAATAACGGTGTTAAGAAATTAAATTCATATATCTGAAAAGTCGAAAAGTATTATAAGGTGAATTTTTGAGCAACTCTTTTCTTATCCAGAGATATTTTAAATTAATAAAATGAACAGGATACCTAGTATTAATAAGTCGGTGTTATATCGTTTTCCGCTTTTAAGCTAGTATTTTATAAATTCATTTCCGCGATTGGAGAATAATGATGTAGAAGTAATTATATCTTCTCGTTGGCCTTCTCTTCAAAATTCCTGAAATTTTTATTTCATATGCATTTACTTCCATCTTCTACTCTTTCCAGAAATCCTATTTATTTCTCTAAGAATATATAGTGACATCTGATGCTATTACACCTAATTATATACTAAGCCTATCTTCCCTTAATACATCGGAACATTTTCCATCCAATTGCTCTCTCTACTCATCTATCTTTCAAAACGGAGTGAGATGGCTCTGCGTGATAGCTTAATTGGTTCAGAGCATTCGTCCGGAAACTGGAAGATCTAAGATCAAGTTCGAGTCACACACCACTTTTTCATTTCCGCTTTTTCCTTGGGTTTTGGTAGACTCATAATGCTTCGAGAAGAGCTATTCTTTAACTACTTCCTTCACTTAAGCTTCCTTCAACAGATTCCAAATGCACTTCCAAAGAGAACTCTTTGCCTCAATGACGTGAAACTTAAAAGCCATGGACGCAGAAAAATATATGGGGGTATGGGTAAAATTCTGAATTATTTCATTCTCTACACTAAATATATTTTATTTATAAATTATTAAATAACATTTGTTTTAAAAGTAAATTTTACTAATTTCCCCATGCAAAAATTTCAAATACAGACACTGATACATTTCTTTATTTTTAATCTTTTATTTCCTCGTCCAAATACATTTAAACAAACTCTACAATCGCTGGAAACGAATACACAAACTCTAAAACATTCCTTAAAAAACACGTCATATTCTGTATCAGTGCTCGCCTCGATATACCTCGTTTGAATCGATATCTACGCATCCAGTAACGAAACTCTATTGGCAAAATTAAATTTTGACTCCACATTTTTACCTAATCTAGCATTTTTCATTTGTTTGTCTATTTCTAGCTTTATTTTCAAAATAGTGTGGAATATGTATGTTTAGATGGATTGTGAAGGGAGAAAAGCACTGGTCAGTGAAATCCTATGTTTAGAAATAATATATAGGTTCTTAGGAGCAAGTACCTGAAATCAGGTGAGCAAAAGTGCAATATAATTATTTGAGGGATGCTTGAGGGTTGAGGATAAGGCTTGAGTTATGAGAAATCGTATCGACATTTCGTCAATTCTAAATCCTATACCAACAGGACTGCACTTATCCTGAATTGAGTCCTCCTTTCGAATAATTCTTCTTTTCACCAGTTGTGGTCATAAACTCAACCATCAAAGAGAGGTCAAGGGTCACCGAATGGAATCCACCTGTGATACCTCAATTCTCTCGCGTTATCGACTCTAATTGCACTTTTTTGCCATTTATAACAAATTCCGTCATCAAAAGCGTTTTTCTGCTCGACGCACGTCATGATTACGGGGGTTTCCGTGCGTTGTGGCGCAGATTAAGTATAATTAAAGTGGAATCGATGAAAGGGATCGATACTGTCCTATGCCGAGGTCGTTCTGGCATAAAAGCGCTTTAAAGAGGCAAGAAAGCCAAAAGGACTTTTATATTTCCAGACTTATATAGATCATTAAGCGAGATTTCGAAGCTGACGCATTAAAAGGATTTTGGCTGAAATGTTGATTGTTCCCGAGGCTGAATATTAGCGCGTTCATGCCTGCTGATCACGTATTAGGATAATATTTTACAGCAGCTATCACTTTCACTATGTATTCTCGCAGAAATCTAAAAGTAGTAACACAAATTTGGAGAAAAGATCATTCTGGAAAATCCAAATATTTTAAAAACATCAATATTTTTAAACTTTCTTCTGTTTACTATTTTAACAAATAGTACCTACATTCTCAAGTTCTATAATTAAGAAATGGAGCTCCTTAATAGCCAAGTGGGCACCGCACTATTTTTGATGACCTAATGACCCCCTATTGATGGGGCCTAATGACCTTAGTTGTCGTTTATCACCTAACAAAAAAAACTAAAAACACTTTTAAAATACTACTGTAGATTGCAAAAATATTGCTATGAATTAAAAAGGCACCCGATTGAATTATCAAATTATATTGAAATTAAAGAAAAGTTTTGTCGAAAAAATGCTCAAATCTACAAAAAAACATGCAAATAATCAAAATTAATAATCATGAAATACAATCTAGTTTTAAAAAACATTTATTTTTAATCATTTAAGAAATTTTCCATTATTTGCAATATAACTTAAGCGGTTTATAGTATAAGTAATGTCAAAGTTTAAAATTTTCGTAAATCAATTTGCTTACAATGAACTGCTTCTGGTCTTTCAGAATCGCTTGATAGAAACAGCTAGTGATGGATAAGGAGCCACTGCACATTACGGCATGGAGAAATGGAGTGACGTAAGATCGAATGGACGGTGACTGATTGGACTTTAGAGAGAAGTTCCCACGCAAACGAGGCCACGATTAGCCTCGAACTTTTCTCCTCCATTAACAAGAAAACATCCATTCATCAGTTGAAGAACCTGTGGAAAATTTTTCTATTTGCCCTTCCGAAGTCTGCAAACTCAGGCGCACACGTCAAAAAGGCTGCAAACCAATTTCACTCAATCGTGACTGAAAAACTTGCTCAGAAAACGAACTGCTTGTATTAAAGGATGAATAACTCAGCTTTTTTTATTTTTACGTCGTAAAACATATGTAAAATTTATCCAAGCATCAGATTCGTAGAGGAACTTATAAAATGCATAACTTCCTAACTTTTTCAAAATACTGAGATGTTAAGTACAGGGCCTTTCAAAAAGAAAGAAACGACATCATGAAGCTACGATAGCTCGTATGTGATTGAAACACTTAGAAAGCTATATGTTATTAATACTTAAAAACTTAATGAAACTAAACTGATTATTAAATAATTATTAAATTCACTAAAAAATTTATTTATTATTTTTAAAAGACCCTGTGTAAAAGAATCAACAAACTTTTTAGCATCATAAATGGGGAATTTTATAAGCAAAAATGATGATTTTCTATTTTAAGTAAATAATAACTGAAGTACTGAAATCGCTCAATTACCAATTACGTACAACAGATACACAAAATTAAGAAATACACATATATTTCAAAGAGTATTGTTAACGCTAAACGAATTCAAAAATCGGATAGGAATATGTAATTTTATGAAGGAAGATCTCGTTTATATTCTAAAACGACATATACTTGATACTGATAAAGATATTGAAGTAAGAAGAAAGCTGCAGAATTATTTCTTCTATGATATAGCTATCTGAACTAGAAAATACCAATTGAAAAATATTGAACGTGTACAGGAATATATAAAGTGAATGGCAAGACCAACATGAGGATTCAATGTAATGGGAAAGCTCTTGTTAAGATTTAGATCTCTTTTTAAATGAAGGATTATAATAATCCGGAATACCTACATAAATGGCTCTCATTAAAATAGTATGATACAAATTTTATGATTATTATTATATATGGGCTATAGGATATGGTGAACTCCCGGTCATTAGTTGACGGATTATCCGTTTGTCGGATTACGCATACATGAATTCTTTACACTACGTCGATATTTTCTGCGGTCCTTTTTAAAAATTCAAACACAGAAAACACACAAGCGTTGACAGGTTATAATTCAGGCAGGACTTAGGTAAAGCTTTTTACATGGAGAAGTGGGAAACCGACTACAATGACATCATCACTGCTATAAGGTCCACGGTTTGGCGAAGAAAGCTCTTAATGAGTGCATGAAACAAAAAAAATAACGCAGTATGTATGTAAATGATAATTATTGGGTTTTTACCAAAATTACGAACACCATAAGAAATGACTTGAAATTTTGTATTCATAATTATGTCCATGCATCCTTCCCCCATCATTAATCCTGAGTTCACTGAGTATGGAAGTATTCCATTTTCAGGAATAAAATTTTCATTACTATTCACTTTCTAGATGATCAGAAATGTTTCTAAGGGATAATTTATTCGTCAAATTTCGATCGTAGAAGTAAACAAAGATAAGATTACCACACGTTACAATGTAACAGTAATGAACCCAATCTCCAATCTGTATTTAAATAAAAAGTTATAAATAATAAATATCTCCAATAAAAGGCAATCATCATGAAATATTTGTGCTTACTCGGGTAAAAACCTTAATTTTTCTTTTAAACCGTTACATTTAATATTCAATCCCATTTATTTAATTATCACACAATATCATTTCAATTACGTATGCAAAGTGAAATTTGAACATTTCTCACTCAATGGAACAACTTAAAATTTCATTAAATAATTCAACCCTTTACGTAGCGGAACAAATGAAAAAAAGTGTCTCACTCAAAATCAAATTAATCAAAAGGTGAAGAGAAAAATTTGCATCAATTAATGGATGTGAATGGCAAAATGATGGGGCTTAAAATTCAAAATAGATTCTCTCGCTGAAATTTCATCAGGGATTCGGGATGATTAAATAACCTGAAGAGCCGTTTAAATTTCCATGATATTAAGCTACCGTAAGCTACTTAGCAGGCAGCCATGGAAGTTTTGGACGAATATTGGGATATTACGCCACAGAATCCCGATGTAACGGAAGACGTTTTCAGAAACATGAGTACCAGATGGTGTGGGAAAGATGAATAATGAGTAGAGAAAGTGATCTTTTCATCAAAGACATTGAAAGTTTTCGAATGATAAATCGAAAAATCAGTAATATCGCCATAAAATTATCTTACAATGAGTATGATTATTTGATATTTTATAGCTTGAAAGAGTATTGAATGAGTATAATAGAAAAGATTTACGAAAAATTGAACTCCCTGTAAAACGATACAAAATGTTATTACTCTAAGGCAATGGTTATACAGAAAGACTAATATGAACAATGTGAACGAATAGAAAATGTCTGACCTAGCCGACACCTTTTCCAGTTTGGAATGTTACTTACAAATTTACATTCCAAATTCTTTGGTGATAGCGAAAAATTTGGAATGTAAATTTCACTATAATCGTAGTATAAGCTTAATCTATTATCATCTTTTGTTAGTAGAAAATAAATAATTCAATCTTAATATTATCTACTGTAACGTAATGATGTAATATAATTTTAATATATCTTAGAAAGATATAATAATGAAATGAAGTCCTAATATTATCTTAATAACTTGTATATCAGAATCGTTATTGCTCCTAGAATTCAGTTCATTTCAAGATAAATTTTACCGTCGCGAAGTAATCTATTTAATAGATTTGAATTTTTGTCTTTCCTATTACCGAATGGTTGTTTTCCAAAATAATCGAGTTTAAATCGTTAAACTCAAGAAGTAAAAGGGTTATAAAAGATTAACAATTATGGAATATATTGAATTCAACCAAGAAAATTTATCAAAATCCTAAACGATAGAACCAACGGATAATAAACCATAACCCTCTATATTAAACAGAATACGGTTAGATAATACGACCATACATAACAAAAACGTATTCTGCACGCAGTTAATTATTCCATACGTGCTAAAAATACGCGGATGTTTTTGCCGGAGCTCCGATAATAGTCTGTTTGTTAGCGTTTCCGTTTTACAGGTGCGCAAGAGGATTGCCAGCGTAATAATAATAAAAAAGGCCGATGTGTCTGACGTGTCTTCATCGTAAAAAGCCTCGATAGCCGTGTATGTCCATGAAAGGGGTCGCATAGGCGTTTTAACACTCTCTTCTTCCTCATCATCCCAACTCATTCGATGGAGGAAGAACTTTGGAAACACAGAAGATGAGGAAACTAGCCAACGCAGAGAGATGATTAAAAAGCTCCCTAAGATAACTCATACGATGGAGGACAAGGCGGAAAAGTTCTCTGGCTAGTTACTGTCGAACCTAGATTATCTGTGGTAGTGGTACGAAATTCTCAAGTAAGAAGAGTAGATGATCGGTAAATCATACATTAATAACGATATTAACTGTCGTAAGAATATAATCACAAATTATACTTCGACTGCATAGTAGATATGTTACAAAGGTATGAGAAACTTTCGTCCACTCCTTAAGTAGATCTACTGGTCTGATCGACAGTTTCTTATTCCTTAATTATTGCCTTCCAGGAGGTATCGTATTCGCATACTGGGTTTAGATATTTTATTTTAAAGCCTTCTTGTGTACACTCCGTATACTTAAACAATTGCCAAGTCCAGCAAAAATGACCGTGTGATCTCCAGAATTATTTTAATAACTTGACTATTTCCCTGTTTCGTGAAACGAGAATCTACAGTTATATAAAAACAATGTTAAGTTTTCTCTCGATGATTACCGCTCGATTACCTGTCTATCACAATAGCTCTAAATAGAAAGGCTAGTAAATGATTCTAGGATAGTGCAGAGGTGGGGAATCTGCGGCAGGCAAAATGTGGCTTTTTGTTACTTTCTGAAACAATCCCAGTATTAAAATAATCTTGATTCCCAGTCTCGGGAATGCTGCTAATTGAAATTGATTGATTTAAATTTAAATTGAATCCAAAATCAAAATGGAAAAAAATCACATTTATTTCACATAGCGATTGTATTCTTTGACTCAAATACAATTCTGATGTTAAACTATTTGAAATTTGGTAAAATGATACTCAAAAGTATCCTGCTTCTTTCATAATCTTGCGCAAAATGGTAAATGGCCTTCTGATCAAAACAACTTCCCCATCTCTGGTATATTATCATTTATATGGCATAAATCTATTAAATAACACTTAAAATTAATCGTTCAGGAGGTAAACCAAACTTTCAGTTATGTTGTGATCAGTAAAATGATGGATAAATTATTTAAATGTAAAATGTAGAAAATGCTTGAATCTCCAAAATCGTTAAAATTCGATGTTTCCTTCCCACCTTGTTCCTCTCGATGTATCTTTCTCGTCAAATATATGATTGATAACTGAGAGGCACAGTCAGCAGAACTTTACCTCACGCGCCAGAGTGTTTAGCGTAAAAGAAATAGGCAGCTTTTCATTAAGATATAAAGACACTTTCTCAGAAAACTTTGTATTCGGCAGGGAAATTTTCGATAAAATTCAACTAATGTCATAATCACTAGAATTTGCATTGTAAAGGGCAATAATGCTTCAATAATACGGCAGTAATAATGTTCATCGGGGTGCATAATACCCAAAAATGGCAGAGATATCAAAATTGGAGCATAAAAAAAGACATAAAGAAAGACCTAAGCACGTTTATAAAGTATGCATTGAACAAACCTATAAGGTTTTAAAACCTAATAGTGCTTGAACGTAATTTTCCAACTGTTTTGGGAGTATTTTTTTTTATTCTCACAGCCACATAAATTAATCAAAATAAACGAGATGAGTAACTTTTCAGTTATTTCATAACTGGAATGAAAAGTAATGAACGGAAGGTATTTTTATCCAGTTCTTCTAATGATAATAGATAATAATTTTTCGTTAATGAATAGTAAATAACTTTTCATACGGCTATTCCAAGTTTCGCAAATTTAAGTTATCTTGGATTAAAGAAAATTGTGTTGGGCCAAGTTTTACAGAAGTATCTAATAATAATCCTCTCTGGTGGTATGTCAAAAATACTCCCAATTTTAACTACGAAAAACATTGTTACCAAACTTTCCTGCAGTATTTAATTAAAGGACAGCATCTGCGTCACAACTCTTAAAAATTAGGGCATTCCAAGGACCGACTAATGACCCACGTCATTATTAAGCCCTGGTATTCATTTAGCATTGGGCCCTCACATTTCTTCAATTTCATTTTCCTCTGCGACTCTGGGGAAAGTAGCAAACCGCATTAGCGGCGAGATCACGCTGTTGTGAGCAAAACATGCTATGGAATCTCCAGGTAATCCATGCGCCTCAGCAGATATGCGACCCGTGAATCCAAGTGACAAACGAGCATCGTCCGCTCCATTCTGATGCTGCTTCACATTTCGTCTAATTGTCAGTGAATGTATTAACCTTTAAAGTCGAAAAGGTCAAAATGCATTCGCATTAGGAATAATGGAAAGACATATCTATCGTTCATATTTCCCTCTATCTATACACTCTTGTTAGGGTGCATTATAGTATTCAACAATTGCTTCAATAGAGATCCATAAAAATGAAACTCATCGCAAAAACTTATGTTATTTAAATGTTAAAAACTTAGTTAATTATATGAAATGTTTGGATGAAACACTCAAACAGTAATTTTAGATGTATTAAGGACTTAAAATTAGTGAGATCTTTTGTAAGTTATATCTTTAATAGAGAATATATAAAAGTGGAATAAACTTAGCGTGATAGTGCCAAACATTCTTTCCTATTTTCCTAAAAACAATTACTTTTAATGAGTAACAAATTTAGCTTGAACAATCACTTAAAAACTTAACACTGAGCAGGTTTATTCATTTGTTTTGTTAACACAAGATTTTCTAGATTTCATTCAAATGAATATAAAAGAATATTATTTTAGTGGAGGTTTGAAAAGATGTATGTAAATTACGTAAGTGAATTAGACTTGAAATATTTTCGTACTAATGACCACTTAGAATACATATCTGTGGAATTGGCTTTCCGTGAGAATTTAAAATGCAGTACCTGAACTTCAATTATAAAGAAGGAAAGAATAATTATTCATTTACAAAACTAAAGATAGTTAAAATAGCTCCTTCCTAATATATAAACCGAAACATCATTCAAAGCCAACATAAAATATACATATTGCAGTATATTTTAGCTATGACTCGTACGCTCGTCTTTGCTCAGTTCATATCTGAAAGCCTGATACTTCCGTATGGTTCGACGAGTTTGATGAAGCCCTCCAAAAGCCGCAGCATCATTCTGTAGGTGGCTTCACTCTGCGATACCTTTTTCCACTTATTTTCACTTCCTTTGAATTCCCTTCTACATACATTTTATCCCAGTGATGTGTCCCACTTTATGACGCATAGCCCTATTCAGAACCTGATGGAATATCTCCCTGAAAGCGGCAAGAAGAATCTTTCCCGTGTGTTATTCTAGTCCTACAAGAAACGTACGGATAACATTCCGTAGGAAAAATTTTTATAGACTAAATTTTTTAAATTTTATCAACTAAATAAATATTATCAAGTTTTACTTTATGGAATTTTATTATAAAATCATTTAATAAAATCATTTAAAAATTTTATTCTCTATATTTCAATGACACTCATTCCGACAACGAAAATGTAACTTCGGCTGAATTCCGATACTACTGTAGCTAATTCCTTGAAGATAGCAGTCTGTTAGTGAGATTAAACTATGAAATGAAGTGTACAGTTGTTCAAGATGTCTTATTTTTAGAGAAACTTGTAATTTTCCCTCTTTGTATTATTCTCAGACTGTATATGTAGGCTATAATGAATCAGGGAGTGTTTTGTTAAAAAGTGAACCAAAAATAAAAAACGCTGAAACTTCTCTTCATAAATCCAATTTAAATCCCTGGATAATTTAGTTGTTTGAAGAGTACGTAAACCCTTCCTCGGAACCCTGGAGGATAGCCAGAGCCATCTTCCAGCTGGAATATCAAGCTTAGGAAAGGGCGTCGACGAGAATGCCACCTTCCGTCGAAATGCGCAACTGCGTTAGTATCGAAAGCCGATTTCAAAAGTGGTGCCGTGAATCACGCTGGCCGGCGTGGCGCCTGAGGAGAATCGACCAAACGCCACACACACACACAAGAGGATACAATAGCTTCAGGTCACGAGAAAACAAAAACCAGCCCGTATCCGTCCGCCTTTGTCTCTTGGGCAAAGGAAAGGAGGATACGCAGTTTTTGAAAGATAGCTTTTCATCTCCCTCCAATTTGGCAAATGGGATGAAACGGCGCTTCAACGACTTTAATTAATTTCGCCAAAGATTCATCAGCCCGGTGCCACCGGGAAGCTTACGCTGAATTCTGCGAAAAACGTCAAACTAAGCAATTATATTTAGGGAGCGGAACGAATGAAAATACTTGCCGATAAATGTTCGCATGATTCCGGCCAATAAAGCATGCTTTTTCGGGGATTTAATGAATGGAGAAGCAGATGGGCCTGATTAGATCTGAATGCTCATTCTCTGAAATGGGAAGAGCACGAATACAGATAAACTGCGCCGCTTCACAGTTTGTCACACGCATTGCTGTCTTCAATTCGACACATGACTTTTATAGTTTGATTCGATTTATGTCCCACGACCATTTAATCTTTACACCACCACTCTTGCGAATTTATGACGTGTTTAAGCTATCCAACACGATCCCCGTGGGTGCTTTACAAACTGAATACAGAGTAATTTAAGTTTCCTAACGATATCGTTATCTTTTAGAGTAAATATTTAACAGCTACTAATGTCCGAATCATTCGTTAAGTCATTCAATTATTTTTAAAACAACGACTTGCTTCATACAACAGTATTTAGCATTACAAAAAGAAGCAGAACAGAACACAGAGGCAAAAGAGAGTTATTCGAATCACGTATGACAGAATCAATGGTTCTACCTCTTATGAATTCATAGAGTGCCACAGCATCATTGTCATGTCTCGCGCCATGAGCCCCTGTAAAATATTCTCCTACAGGGTTTATCGTTTAAGCCTCGTTCAGCTCTCGTTCCTCTCACCTCATCTGTCATACTCTTTCGGCCTCACCTCCATTTACACGTTAACAAACTATCAATGTAATCTCCCCCAAGGATCTATCTCAAATCCTTCCGCTAATATAAGGACCATCCTACAGAGTATTGTAACGGAGGGTCGCTCAAGGAAAGTAAGTGCGAATGTGTATTATTTAAAATGATCGCGGGCGGCGTATAAATAAATTTGAGAAAATTGAGGCCATTAAAAAATTAAAAGGGACATTTGATTAAATGTAACAACACGGAGAAATAATTAATGCGATAAATTACATTTTTCATCATCAAGCTTTGTGTGTAATATTTTATTTATTCATTTAATTTTTCACTGCAATTTGTCCCTCTGGCCAGGTGGTAACGCTGGATGGGAGCATAAAATATTAATTTTAAAATTGCCAGAAAATCACCAAAAGACGAAAGAGAAATTCATACAAAAACTCTTCATATGCAGTAGCTTATGCAATACATAAATAAGGAAAACATGATTTGTCACATAAAATTCAACATACACTATTATGTATTAACTGGTGAATTCCCCCGTCAAAATGACGGGAATTAATTTAATTCACGGATATATATACAACTATATCACATCCATGGTTGTATGTCAAAATGACCCGTCAAACCTGTCAAGGATTAATTTAAATGTATCTGTCACATTATCTGTCATTATCTGGGATGCAGTAGTCTAATTAACCAACGTTTCTAGGCAATTCGTCATCAGCAAAATGGCCGAGTGGTTAGAGTGCCCGTTTCCAACTTCCAAAACTTACAAAAATTCCAAAATTTCCAAAGATTAATCCAAAAGTTTATCCTCAGTGGTTCGAATCCTGTTCAGGGAAAATTTTTTCGGAAAATTTAAGTTTCAAAGGTGTGCTAAGAATCTTCATAAGAAGAAGGTGAGAAGTTTCCACA
Organism: Pachydiplax longipennis; assembly: GCA_036926295.1. NCBI lineage: Eukaryota > Metazoa > Arthropoda > Insecta > Odonata > Libellulidae > Pachydiplax > Pachydiplax longipennis. The sequence goes on from JAVFKF010000015.1 coordinate 44,396,224, forward strand.
GCTTGCCGGTTTTAATAAAGCAATTCTTTCCTTGGTACCGCAATTATTTATTTTAATTACGCACAATTACATACATGATTAGGTTTTCATAATAACTTTATAATTTTCGTATATTTCGTACTCTAAAATGCATATAACGTTTATTATAGTTCTCATTTCGTCTCATTTCTTCATACGTCACGCGTCGCCCCGATTTGTTTATTTCAACAAAGTAATCACCTCTCCCCTTCTCCATGAATGAATTCATGAGGTACTTTTGGAAATGTATAAAAGAAAATGTCAAACATAATTTCTATTTACGGATAATACATGATAAAAGTACTGAAAATATCATATTTTTAATCAAAAAGTTCATAGCAGTATTATTAATTGTATTTTAATCTTTTTCTTTCCATCTTCCATGCGTTAAATGACTTTATATTTCCGAACTTCGCGAAATTGCATAAAGAAACCATTTACTTAAATTTTAATTAGTGCAACCACTTCAATTCTGTACGAATTCCAATAAAGTAAAATAATATTGAGAGTTAATGGTGTATGAGGAAAGAGATGTCCCATATCATTCCGTCGAGAGTTATCTCCAACGATGCGGATATGACTTTTGTCATCGAAAATTCTTCCTCTTCAAAAATTTCTCCGAGCCCCGACTAAACTCATTGACTTTCGACTTGAATATCTCTGGGACTCAGTTTTTTTCGAGCTCTTATTGATTCTTGATAGACGCATTGCTGTAAATATCGACCCGGTAGAGCCGACAGCTTCTGCGGAGAAGTTACTCGAATTTGGGAGAAAACTTCACGCAAGTTAAAAAAAAAATTTTAATGAACGTATCGTATTGTCTGACATTCAAATGCCCAAACAGCATGTTACTGGGTTATTACAGAATCATAAAATACATTTTTGTTTACAAAAAAGTACCAGCAAAGCAATTAAGAGAGGTATGGTAACTAATGGGGAAATTTTTCGAAGAAAAACCATACCAGTGATGCAAAACAATATTTTGGTTTAGAATCAAGAAAATAATGATCATAATAATAAACAATATTTTTCGTCACTGGTGTTCTAAATACGGATTTTCGAGTAATTTTGAGAGGGCTAAGGTACGCAAGAATGATAGTAAAATTTGAATTTATAAATCTAATGAAATATGCAAAATGATTACAAGTTCCATTTACCGGGAGGTCGCTATTGCTATCGAGCTACCAGCTGGATTTCTTATTATGCTTAAAAAATTAACTAGATGCTGCAATACTGCACACGTGTCAGCTCAACTTCGAATTTGAATTTAATAATTCCCCAGAGATATATAGGAAAAATCGATAATTGAATGACGATTTCCCAAGCAAACATGCATCACACTCCAGACATTCAAAGACAAAAATATAAAGCAGAAAAAGGGAGAAAAGAAGTGATTAAACTAGTTCAATTTCAGATAAGAAAATAATAACCGATTCGATAAAAGGAATAAAAGATATAATCTATCATAGTTGGCCGGACTTCGTGAGAAGAGATTTTAAAATGTAAAGAAAAATTTGTGATATTCACGCGATTTGATTAAATACAAGCATGACCGGCTTCGGCTCAATAGCCATCTCCTTAAAAAGTGGAAATCAATACATAGAAAAAAGAGAAGTCCTCTTACTTTTCCTATTACAAGATTTTACGGAAGCACACTACATGTTATCAACTAGTAATCGTCATTTTCAGGCATTATGGTCTGGGTATGATATCAGGGTCATGATCTCCTTGAATATGAAGGGTACTCCTTTAAATCTGGCTGTCTGTTCCATTGATGATTATTGTGGAAATTTTCTTCATTCTAACGGAACTAGAAAATTGTTATTCGAATACGGCCTGTTCCGGCGATTGATCGCCTTCATTAGGTACGAAAGGAAGTAAAATTATTTAAGCTCTGAGGAAAATTTTGGTGCTGTAGAGAAGAAATAATGAGAGCGGATGTTTATAAGGGAGAGGAAATGCTATAAGAGGAAAGGAAGGAGTAGTGAGAATTTTACAATGTGTACTGTACTTTAATGAAATATCCCGAAAGTTAACCCATCTGCTAAATTTTTGTAATTGTAATTCTTCGTCTCTAAATGAATCCCTACTGGTTGTCTTCATGAAGAGCACATTACGTTGAGGGAATCTATCCAATAATTTGCAAAAGGGAGGAAATTATAGCACTCCGGATTCATGAAATTAAATATTTTTTGCTGAAATGAAAGTTTCGTCTTTAATTAATTACACCAGTAGAAATTTATTATAGATAGTAAAATATTTTACCGTATAAAATTGATCCCAATGTGGAATTCTTCTCTGACCGACAATTTTTTGATGATAATTTCGCATATTGTCGCAATCTCTTTCATTCTGCCCTCTATATTCTTGTTTTCTCTCGGCAGTTCCATTTTCCACTCTCCTTTCTCAGCCCCTTATCAACCGTCGCACCGTTAGCAGTTTTCCTTTTCGTTGGATGATCTGCGACCGCCCATGTTTACGTCCCCATTTGCGTCCCCTGTTGCTTCCGGGATAACTCTCAATCGATAAAAGGGGATCGTTCAATTTATCTATTTCTTCACTTTCGATTCGCTGTCTCTACTTTTACCGCTCCACTCGACACCATAGACGACCCCTCGGGGACCGGAGCTTTTTCACACCCGAATTTTTCTATGATATCCCTTCGTCGTTCGATTTTCTCCAAAGGAAATGAAAACGGAAGGCAAACGCACCCACTCATTCTTTATTCCTCCCCGGCGAGCAAGTGAAAGAGGAGAGAAAAACCGAAGGACAAGTGAGGCTTTCCTTACTGCTCTTTGTGGGTGCCATGTTCTCATTTTCCCGGAACCACTTCACATGCATGAGGAACATGTTTTTTTTCTGTGGGTGTCGGAAACGTAGACACTTTCGGTTCGGAAATCATCAAAGTCCTGGAGGTGACTTACTAGAAGCTTTTTTTTTACTTATTTCCTTACTGTACTCGGAGAAGAAATAATATATTTGTAGCAATTATAAACGCTTATTTCTTAAAATTTGCTTTATCGTTAGCTTGAAATAAATTTATCAATTCAAGATTATTAAGATATAATTCTCTTTTGTAGAGAGTAAATGCTTGTTAGTCTTGGCGTTTTATTTCTTGAAATTCGTGACTGGTAAATACCGTAGGGCTAGGAAAATTTCGTAATTTTAAATTATTTTAAATTTACCATGATAAAGGTAGATTGAGTAAAATACATATAAGATTAGGATAGATTGATTCAGTGATAGGTTCGAGTGAGCCTATCTTCCACCCAATCTTGAAGTTTTTACCTCTAAAAGGGGTTATTTTTTATTATGCAAAAAACATCAGCACACTATTCCTTTCATGCAGACACTTAAACACCAAACCGGTCGAACAGCGGCAAGACTTCCAAGATCGGAAACTTCCTGATTTTTCCATTAACTATGCATGCAAAGATCACAACTACTGATTACTGATTCCTTCTATATTAAAATATGAAATCTTCCTCAACTTGTCGGAATATTCACGAGAGATTTTTCGTTGAATCATCATTCATATTGTATTACAGCTATGAATAAAATGTTTATAATATGCTTTCAGAGAAGACTTTCTGCCTCCAGGTGGAGTAAAATATTCATGCAAGCCAAAAGAAGGAGAGGAATGATTAAATCGATATTGAAAGGCGTGACTTTGTGGAAATCCATAACCAACATGAAATACTTAGTAATCTTCCGCATTACTTTTAATACAAGATCGTGTTTGGATTTTTAAAGGCTACGAAAACGGTCATGTATACAAATTACTGTGGAAAAGTACAAAATTTTTAAATTTGGAAACGAAAAATTGATTTCCTTCACGTCTTTTGTTTACACTATGATATGCAGCTTGCTATTATATTTAAGTCCATCATTAGTTTGAAGACCAAAACCTTTAAAAGAGCAATATCGATAGTTTAGTTCTAACCATAAAGTTTCCATCAAATCCAGCCAAACTATAACCAATTTTACTAAACTCTAAAATTTTATGAATTTTAGCGATGCCATCGGAGTTTCATTGATTTCTTTTTCCTACTTGCTAAAACATATATGAATATATATCTGTTTGATCATTCTGCATAGGTATCAGTGAGCCATTGAATATCTGTGATACTCCATATAACACCTATAATAGCAATCATTATCTTCGTTCATTCCATATGTAACATAATAAATCAGAATATTCATGAATGACTATGTGTACTATCATATTTTGTTATCATTATAAGCAAAATTTTAAAAATTAAGAAGTTAGTCAGGTACCTCAATACTTAAAGCTCGAAATTAACAATGAATGTTACGTTGATATACCGAGGATATAATGAAAGAAGTATTTATTCCAAGAAATTTATCTTGGAAAATCCTAAATTCAATTCTAGAAAGATCGTTAATTCTATTTCCTATTTATCTTTTGCATTCCGCTCAATGAAAATTTCAATCCATCCGAAATTTTCTTTGTTATTTCCTCCCGTTGTTGACCTTTTCTTTTATTATTTACATATGAACGATTCAAGTTCGGGGGTTTATCTTTTATTAAAGTAGTAAATAGTATTACTATATGACAAGTTTACATACTATTTCGAAGGGATTTTTATATTATGAAACAATAAAGGACCTTTAAATGGGATGCATATTGGCACTTTAACCACTAGATTGATTTTTCGCCAAATTTCACCTCAAAGGAAAGGTCAAAGAGCAATTCAAATGAAATATGTGAACACTCAAGCGATGGATAATGCTATCGCTACAGCCCCTTCACTAAATTATGGGGCGATGTGTTCTGCAGAAACTTGCCTCTTGGGGGTATTTTCTGCATCCTCCGTTATTATGGAATTTCTCTCCTGTATTGGAAAGTATAAGCGCCAGATAAATTACATAGAACCGACCATAGAACATTTCAAAATGTACATTGACCATGCAACTGAAAAAATCGTGTGACGCTATTCGGGGCATGCAAGGACATTGCTTGCTATCGAGAGATTATTTTCTCTCTAGATATCCAAGGTTATATGTTGTACTTAACGGTTATGTTTGACTAAATTGTATTTTAAGGTCTCCTTGCATGGCGTGTAGCTGAAAGAAATTATCACGAAAATTACTGCAGTATTTTTCCTCAACTGAGATAATATTTTTTTCTAGAATATTCTAAAAAATAAGTAATAACGTACAGCACACCATATTGACTAAATAATACCCTTGTTGAAGAGAGTTTCCCTTGAGAACGAATGCTTAGTAAAATATACTCGCTAGAAGAGAGCAATTCATTCTGAGAAAACTCGTGGAAATAGTAAAAGATTGCCAAAAATCGCGAATTTCAGCACAGATACACTTTTCCGTACTATTTGAAGTGTCTCTATAAACGAAACTACAATTCATTCGTAACTTTCAGCAGTATTCCTTATTGATCGACCGGTTTTGGCCAAAGAACAGCCATTTTCAGGTAAAGCACTCCATGGAATAAGCATCTCTATATTCATTCAAGGAGTTTTGAGGGTATGAAGTGTGAGGAATTGGAAAAGTTTCGTGAGTAGATTAAGGAGGAGGGACGAGTAAGGGAGGTTGAAATTTGTGGAAACTATTCGAATAGTTTCCATCGCATCCATTTTTCGTCCTTTTCTTCCAATCGGCGCAATAATATTGCTTCGGATGAGTTTGGGTGCCCCTTTTGCTGCAGGTGGTTTGAAAAAGCTGAAACAGAAGTCCTAAGGTGTTGCAGCTACGGTGTCCTTTATCTCTAGAAAGCGTCCAGTATTCCCCACGGAATTTTTGTGGGCAAGGGGTAACGAGGGTAACATTTTTGCTCTTGTGCCAATCGTAGTCAATTTTTTTCAGGTAGCATCGCACCTGAGGTATCTAAATTATTTCTCCTCAAACCGTCTCTCTTACTTAAGGAGTTTTTTTCTCATAATACATTTTTTCTACAAATAACTGGATCTAGATTCAGTCGTATCAGACCTTGCAACAACATGTTCTACTTTATTTAGGTCTTAGTTTTTATTTATATTAGATTTTTACCAACAGTGCATCTCTTAGATCTATCGTTTGATTATATTGAATCATTTGATTTTTCTGGATGTGAGTTAATTGTAAAATATCGTTTGGTTTTTATTGTGAATATTATCATATAATAACTGTAAAGGTTAGGTAAAATAGATATAATTTTGTCTCAATTTTGCCAAAAGAATATAATTATAATAACAATTAATACGGTAATACGGTGTTGAATTAGCGATTATTACAGGGTCATCACTGGCGATCTTTCGACGTTATCCGACAATGCATACAGCTTCATTAGGATTCAGGATCTTAACAGAATTTATGGGATTTCCGAATCCCCTCTCAGTCACAAAACGTTACATTGGGCTACATAACCTATGGGATAAAGTCGCATAATTTTAGTATGATCCATGATGAAACCGGCAGCATAGACGACGAAATGTTAAAGAACATTACTGTCGACGCTGTGATAAGAACACAGCACCATTGAATCAACACGCAGCCAATGCTTTAATCCTCATTAATCCTTTCAATTTGGGTAATATAAATGAAGAATAGGCTCCTAAATTATTGGTGTAATTATTAATACAGTCTTTTCATTGTTGTAGGTACGTCTCATTCATTGAATTCCACCTTTCCAGAATCTAAAAACTCATTCAACCTCGCTATACATGTTCCATTAGCTCATCAAAAAAGCTCTCCAATACCTTCTTGACAAGGATATCATGAGTACAAACGTGTTCAAGGACTTAAGTCAGGATGAGGCGTTGAAGATCTGATCGTCACTCTATCAGAATTCAGCATATATTTCCAACATATATTGCCCCCTATTGTGGAGAACGAACACAATTTCTAACGCAATTTTTCAAAAATCCAAGAATAGCGTTTTTTAAAATTAAAAAGAAAAAATATTCAAGAGGCATGAACCTGAGGAAAACGTGAAAAGAATCGAGGAATGAGGAAGGTCATGAGGATAATGCCAAAGGGCAACTCTGGATGAGATGGATTAGCGAGGATTGAGATGGAGGAGACTCTCGACGATCAGATAACTACTAGGCTCAAAGTGTTACATAATCAAGGATAAAAGCTACGGGATATATGGATCAACTTTAAGGTGAATGAAAATTACAAATTTGAAGGAGTTATTTAGAAGTGCCATTAGTAATCCTTGAACGTGAATATAAAACGAAATATTACAATAAATTTATTATTAACAATTATCACGATAAATTATTATTATAATCAATAATACGATGGGTTTATAATTATATTATTATCAAGGTTTTGGTACGAACTATTTTCTTAATTAATAGCAGTCATTTTTAAAGTACTTCGACAACCAAGGTCCCCACGTCCCCACGGGTCCCCACGGGAAATCTAAGCCGGGACCACTTCCATGAGTTGAACGTACTACTTTTTTTGGGAATCCGGGAGCTCAATTTTCGTAATTTTCCAATCATAGAGTGCTTAAAACTCAGAAAAGAGCTCGATTAAACGATAAGCGATATGGTTACTCCCAATTTTTACCAAAAGGTACCTAAAAAAAGTCATTCTTGCACCAATAAAGTGGGCTGAATGGAATGAGGAAGAATAATATTGAGTAATGCTTATGTAGAAGAAAATTTTCTAAAGAATGATTTTTAAGCGGTCGTTGAAAAGAATAAAGAAGGGAAAAGCAATATAATCTTCACAAAGATGATATACATAGGTTTAAAGCCATCGAGAGAAAGATAAACAACGAGAAAGAAATTAGGAATGACAAGAGTTATGCGATGAAGACGGTATGAATTATTCGTTAAGCCCGTGATAAAAACTGCCCGCAACTTTTCCTTTACGATGTGTCCCAAAGGACGAATACCATTATTATTATGAAGATGAATGCGATTTAACGAGGACACCAAAAGGGATACTCTGTGGCGTTACGATTAAATTTATTCACGAAAGATGAAATAAAAGTTAAATTATTAAAAGCAGCTTATTTATGAAGAATTTAGAATACTTTTTTATCGCTTATATTGATAATTAAGTATTGGATATTTTTATGGAAAAGGCCCTGAATAGAGATGAAGCTTTTTAAACTTAGGATTAACAAGGATTTTGAAGATGAGGTGCGTGGGATGACTTAAAAATAAAACCAATAAAAAGGACCTAAAATATGGGGAAAATTTAATATTCAGGAGAAGTAAGCTGCGGATCTTTAAAGATGTAATACGAGGAGAGAAGCTCAAGCTACTGAAAGTAATAACAATTAAAGGGATGTTTCAAGGAAAGAGATACAATGAAAGGAGATGGGTATCTTGATTTGATTACTACTATCTAGTATATAATACTATTCAGTATTATATATATATATATATATATATATTATATATAGTGTATAATACTATTCAGTATTATAAATGACAACTGCAGTTGAAATCTACGTGTGAAAACTAAAAATCATAATTTTATTTTTCTAATAGTGGAGCTATGCACGAAGGCGACCTGGATTGGGGCTATTTTCGCACTGAGAGAAAAAATATGTAAGATTTTATTCCCTCATATGCCACCTATGCTAAGAAAACCTGGAGCGCAGTATAGAGGAAATGACTCAATTATTGCTTCCCTAATTTATTCAAATCAGTAAAATACAATTCACTGCCGTAATAACAACGTGAAAAGTCTATCGAGACCGTGAATCGAACCGGAAAATAGGGATGCTCTTCCATATGCTTTCCTAGAATAATCTCAATCTATATTTTGAGAAACTCAAGGTTTTTTTAATCAGAATTACTTTTCACATCTCCTACGTTTCTTACTACCTCATTTAATCCGTTTTTCGAACTAATTATGGTACTGTTTCATGAAATCTCATCGTTTATCGAGTATTCTCGAAATAAGAGCTGTAGGTAGAATTTAAAAGTATTTTCCTCCATCCGGGTAAAGTCAATAGTTATCGCTTGATAGTAATAGTATATAGAGATAGGTATAGTTACAGATGAGCGAGTACTTGGAAGCAAAGTGATCTAAAATTAATGCTACCTAATCTTAGAGCTTTTGAATATACTTCAGCGTGTGCCAAATTGTATTAAAGTACGATACATGAGGACTACAATATGAATCTTTATAACATTTCTGTGATGCTAAAGGAGTGTGTGCGAAGGGGCTTGAGAGTCAACTTAAAATTTCCTTGTTGGATAGAATAGATAACCTCGATGGCGGAGGATGAGTCTTTCCTCTCAAATTCCCATTAACTTCTTCCCCTCGTTAATTCCGACACCGAAAATGTGCTTTTCTTGGCTCTGCTTTTCTGATTTTCTCTTCCCAAAACAGAAAGGATAAAAAATTACATTCCCTTTACCCCTTCTTCTTTCATTTCGAAAGCCAACCCGCGGAAGAATCAGATCCCGCAATAAAATCTCTTTCTTTTCCTTCCTCGGCAACGTCTCCTTCACTCTCGCGAACCTTGTCAAACGTGGCTTTAAGATCGACGCCTAAGAGATATCAGATCGGACGGCGTTTGCTATTGGAGAAGAAGCGTCCTTTGAAATCGAATTGCGGACTTAGGCAGAATAAATCTCATTTTATCAAAACATTTCTTTCCGGCGTTTAGGGGTCTTGAAACGTACGCCTACTTCAGAACATTTTGAAATCGACGCCTGAGATGGAGCCTGAGGAACACAATCATCTTTCGCTTAATGTATCACTTCTTTCTTTAACGTCTCACGGTCTCAAATTGTTTAATATTTTTTACTTTTGCGGCATTTTATCAAATAAAATCTGTTTAGGGAGGAATCCATTTCGTTTGAAAATAAGTTGCCTCATAAGAGAAAGTCCGTATATTTCCGAGAGTATTTTTTTCTCGTGTACTGAGAGAAAGACAAGAAGCAAAATTTAGGATAAAAGGACGGTTAATTACCGACTACTTTCTTTGATACTGTTCATAATCGCCGCCATAAAATTTATTTTATTATTTTCTCATTATTCTTAAGTAAATAACAGTAATAAAGCTGCGCAATATCCAGACTTGTGGTCTTTGGGATCTACAAATACTTACAACTTGGCGGAGTTAATTACCGCAGAGTGAGACGACCAAAGACATATGGCGAGAGGAGATAAAGGAGCTGTTTCAACTAAAAATAGTGACTTTTTGATAAAATTTCTAAATATTTTTTTCAAATTGTGATATAGGTAATTTTCCCTTTGCAGTCATTGTTTACATATTCTGTCACGAAGGATATGGAATCACTCTGTATATTTTAATTTACATATTATATATAATTTAAATTAAGTATATTTATTTGAAGCAATGACCATTATTCATAATTTATGAGGAATCGACGGTATTTTTTACTTAATCCGGCACATCTATCACCAATATAACTATTTAGTTTACTTGCAAGAAAATTCCGTGATTACTTGTCACATTTCACGTATTATGTTTGAAAACTGTGACGTTACACAAGAAAGATAACATGAGCGGTTAAATAGCTGTAAATTGCTTCTTGGGAGAGAGCTATAACTGGGAAGAACGATTCAAGTAAAGAAGAATTGCTTGACTTTATTTTAGGAAATTATTATCATCTATCATTTCGTCTGCGGGAGTTCTATTTTGGTACCGCTACGCTTTAATACCAATTTCAATGCGCTTAATTATTAATTATCTGATTCAACAACAGCCATGTCAGGTAACTTTATAAATAAATTACAACATTAACGGGGAAAAAAGCATTTAAAAAACAGAAGATAGCCATAAACAGCCGTCCTCCGTTGCGACAAGATGAATGAAGTGTAAGGAAAGCAATATAAGGAAAGCAATTATAATAATTAAGGAAAACTAACGCTGTCTCCGCTTAAAAATGCATTGCAAATCGAGTAGGTTTCACTTAAACCACGAAATAAAATTGCACTTCGACACTCATTCTATATTAAGAAAATTGTGTACTAACGATTTCAGTTCATGTAGCTACATTCAGACGATGAGCATGGCTAAAAGATTCATGGCTTTTTGCGAGTTTAGTGCCCTTTCTTTGGCTGTTTACCTCCTCAATTCCGCTAACATAACCATACCCCATCTGCGAGTGATGACCCTTGATTTCTCTCTTTACCTGGACCTCTCCTTCAATTACGTCTTCCTCATTTCCTTTTCAATTCCACCTTTGAGTTTCTCCGTTTCCCTTTCTGCTCGTTTTCTAACCACGAATCTACCATTTCGCCCTCCCATTTTCCTCTCTCTCTTGATGCTCTCCGCGTAGTTTAGAGCTTAGCGAATGGATACTGCGAACCGTCCCAGAAACGTTACTTTTATCTGAGCTTGGGATTTAAGGGGAGCTTTTCTCGTAGTGGCTTCATAAAGGAAAAGACGGAGAGCGCTCTCTGCGGAATTCAGCCTCCATTTCGTCTTCAATCTTACCCTTAACGCAGAAAGAGATTCTAACGAGAAGATTCGGATGAGAAGATGCTTTTTTAATGCTTCGAATTTCATCCTTCCATCTTAAATTTAATTGCCGTCTATTCCATCAATTCTGGTATCACCGTGGGCTATCTCGAGACGTCAAGAGGATGAACGAATCAACGTCGAATCGCCCAACCAAACGACTTTTTATATCAGTGTACCTTCTCGCTTTCAAGTAACTAATGATTCTACGTATAGATAAAAATACTCATTTATTATACCAGGATAGGAGACTTTTCAGTATACCAACAGAAAACCGCAGACCATAAACGGGATAGCTTTATATAATTATAGTCATTTTCACCCACATTAAAAGAAATCACCATTTTTAATAGCAGTGGTGAGAGGGAATAACAAGACACAATCTCTCCTAGACTCAAAAGTCCTCAAAACACTGCATTTTTTCTGCTTTATTCGATATGTTTACAGCTTGAGATTGCAACAAAATGAAACATCACCGTGCGAATTTTTAATCTAAAATTCTGCCCTGAGACAAAACGGATAAGGAAGAGTTCGTATAAGTTGTAGACAGTGGGATTTTACTCCCGCAAAATTAGCCATTTCAAGAAGAAACCCATTTAGAGACATGGCAAAGTATAAGTGATTAAAAGGCAGCGACATAAATGAAGTGAAAACATTTTGGTCCATTGAATGATAGATTGGCTATAGTGGGTAGCAATGCATCTGGAAACGGTAAATATCCAGTTTTGAACGGTTAGAAGAGCGTCTGGAGCGGTATTTTTACCATGTGTTTCCCCTGAAAGGGACCGGGAGAAAACCGTGTATTTAGTTGGATGGCGTCTTAAGCGGGAGCGTATTAAAAGGATAGATAATCTGAGAATAACAAATATAAATACAACGCACCGAGAAACAAAGATATAAAAAACAAAGGCTAAAATCAAACAGGAGGAATAATCATATTAGAGGCAAAGAGTAAATTATGAAAATCAGACGGATTTGGGATCTCTCTCGATCCGAGGCCTTTGGGTTTCAGAAAGCTCCCCTGGATAAGAATGCAAAATCTCCTAGTTAAAAATATTTTTATTCGAAAATCAGAATTTGGAAGCAATGATTGAAAATAAACAGATTTGTAAGTATGCAATACAAAATATAAAACCCTATATATAATATGGAGGGTAAGAGAAACCTTTCACAATAAATCTTTAACAATCCGATTGAGAGCGTAAAGCTCCAGATAGAAGAGAATTTTGAGGCGATAACTCTATATTATACAGAATACAATTTGAAAATCGATTAAAATCTAGGGATTATGCAAATCTCCAGAGCAGGAATCTTCGGAGTGCGAAAATGAATCAATATTGACTTGGAAGGAATTAACTGAAGCGGAAGTACATAAGCAAACGTAACGTTAAACAAATATTTATATGGTATTTTGATTTTTTTGCAGCGAGACCTGGAAGCAGAGAAATAACTGTAAGGATTAATAAAATCAATGCTATAAATTATACCAGAAAAATCAGTTATGGGTTTTATATTCTACGTAAGATAAATAAAATCGCTTTTAGTGTTTTAGACAAAGAACCATGAGCGACAAAGAATGGATATTTTTGGAAACAAGACTAAAGGTAAACGAATAAAATTTGAAAGTAGTATGGAAGAATTTTTCTATATTCTAGCGATTCTATCTGTAGTTTCAGATATTGGAGTAAGAAGACGCTTATAAAATCGGTATACATCTGGATATAACGATAGAAACAAAGGAGAATAAACATGACGTTACGAGAGATGTAGAGATTCTCGTAGAGATGATAGATATCAGAGATATGAAGCAAAATCACCCAAACACACATTGATATTCAAACGTAAAAATAGAACAAAAATTAAGAGTGGGGTAAAGTATATATTTCAAACTGGCAGTAATGGATAGTAAACACGCAAGAAACTCTCACAACCAAACTGAGAAACTACTCGTGTGACACTATATATAACTGTGAAAACGATATCACGTATATAACTGAGAAACTTCTCGTATAAACCTCTGCAAAACTGAAAGTATTTGAGTTCTCTCCAGGTACTACATTCTACTGCAAAAGAAAAGTCGGTCTAACGCATAGGTGCTCCAAGGCAATAGCAAACTACTTGTAGACATAGATCCTCAGATCTTCGGAATTTTCCAGAAATGGATGGCATACGATAACTCACAACTGGTTTGCCGAATTTCAATGTATGAAATAAAATTTCTCTCGTAAATTACTTTTTGCAGTTATCTATTGCAATTTTCTTCTCTATTTTTTATTTTCTCTATATTTGTACGTCAAATGACTTCAAATTAATTATTGTTGTATAATTTACAGATTAACCTCAATTTTTTCACCAATTGTAAGTTTTATGAAGCATTTCTTCACGTTTTTGTGGCATCAGCATTTTTTGCAGACTTATCTGACAGACTTATCTAGTCAGTATAAATTTTAACCGACATACTGAAGATCTTTTTTGGAATTTTAATATACCCCATTCAATTTTCTAACTCATAAACCCGACCTGAATGAAGGTGTTAAAATTATTATAAATATGAGATAACAGATTATTATGAAAAATTAACAAATCGATTTTTGTTTTAAGAACGAAATTAGGCTATATAAAAAGCGACAAAGAAGTTCTACTTAATCGAAAATAGTGGTGATAATTATGAATAAGGTATGAAAGATGTTTCATAAACTCCCTTCTTAATACTATTTATATTCTAAATTAGTAAATTTTTCACTGCCAATAATGAAATATAACTATATAACTATTAAAACAAACTTTAACTGTATAGTCTCTCACAGCTTCAACATTAATATTGAAAATCGAAAAGAATGTTGAAGTGATATAAAGGCGTGCGAGAAGTTTCGTTTCCACACATCAATTCAATGGAGAAAATATTGGTAACGATGATACACAGAAATGAAGGGAATGAAATGAAACTGTATATTATTTCGTTTTTTCTCATTGCGGTCTCATATCTTCTACTCCATTTCTGCTACTTCCAATCAACTCCGTAACCTTAGTTGTGCACTTTTCCGCCAGGCGTCTCCCACAGCGATCCTATTTCCCGTAATAACGAGACAAACGTCGTAATTGAGCTAAGAAGTCGTCGGCCTGTGTCTGTATCTGTGGCTTAACACGACTAAGGAATGCCATCCCATAAGATGACCTTTCCAAAAGTACATTTCCAAATGTACATACATCATTAAAGTAAACTTATCTTTACAACCATTTATTTTAGCATTCTTCCGGAAAGTATAAATTCGACAAAATATTTTTCTAATCTGCTCCTTTTAATACTTAAATAATTGGTAAAATTTCGAAATCCGTAACATTTCGGAATTTACCTGTTTATTTCAAATAGATAGTGGGATTTTCTTGAGATTTTAAACCTTTAACCACTCTTATAATAACTCGAAAACCAAAGAAATTGAAGATTTTGATCAAATGGTGCATTTTTTGGTCCATTTTTTCAGAAAGCGGAAAAATTTCTCTTCAAAATGGTGTGTTTAAATGTTTCGATGGAGTATGAAGGGAGAAAAGCGTTGGTCACCGAAAACGGATCTTTAGAAATAGTAATAGGATTGGCATGCCGTAACGCACCAATTTCCTTTCCTTGATTTCCGTGAGATTATCAGTCTCTATCAGAGATTAAAATATACCAACAGAATTTTCAAATAATTATCCTCTCCCTCTCCACGATTTTGGTTCAAATCAGGTCGATAAATCGCTTTAGGGGATAACAAGGAATAGCTCCTACTCCAACTGAGGGAAGTACTGTTCTGAATTTCTTTTTTGGTTTTCATTTTACCTCTACCTGTCGAAACTCAGCTTATTATGAGGATTTTTCGAAATTGAAATTTTCCCTCACGTTTGCGGTTCCTCTCGTGCAGTGGCAATATCTGAGTAAGCAATACGGCGCTCTCCTTACCCATATTAAAAATTCAAGGAGCGAGATAATATTACCATGTTGACATCTCGAACAAGATGGCTTCCAAAAATCTATTAGATTCACCAGTGTTTGATCGATCGTTTCGGAGATTCAAAGCATTAGCTCTCTTAAGCCTTCAACTCTACCGCACACCACGATTCTTTCTTCCCTTCCTTCCATCCACTGAAATCTCTTCTCTCTCTCTCTCTGATTTCACCACTAAACAATTCTCTTTCCCTTCAGGTAATCCGATTTCCAGTCCGCAAGCTGAAGCATCCGTCTTTCTTGCTCGTCTCTCCATATAATTCCACTCGAGTCGCCATAATGAACTCACAAGGAGTCCAATCAATGAGCATTCAAATTAAATCAAGGGAAAGAAATGTGCCAAAATTATGAATTAGTCAATTCTACTCGAAAGACCGTAAAAATGTCGTGCGTGGTTAATGGGTGGATTCGCAAGCTAGTGTAAGGGAAATTTTAGTAATACCTGAAATTCATGCCAAAAATGTATCCTAGGAACAACCATATCTTGCAAAACATCCATATACCTCTTTTACCTATACCTATACCTCGACATCCTCTTTTAAATACTTTTAATATTTGTTACAATTACAATGATTTGAACTCTGGTGATGTGTTTGTTCCCGAATATTATAAAATAGGAAGAGATAGTATGCAAAGTAACCATGTATAATCAATCAACTATATCTTATAATCTACCTATGAATCTATATCTGCACATGTACCCTACGAGAATATCTTTTATTAGTAATAAATAGCAAAAAAAGTCTCAATCGAAGAGGTGAAATTTTGTGAAAATCTATTACTAAAGCAAAAAAATATTCTTTATACTGGAAAACTAGATATTGCTTCGAAACTTTTGCTAACAAAAATTTAATTTTCGATAATTTTCTACGCATGGCTGTCATTCTTGTCTATCAAAAGAAGTGTCATTCATATGTACTATTCATAAAATCGAAGATGACGGGAGGAAGGAAGAGAGGGACTAAGTGTTGGGAGGAAAAAGAGCGCAGGTTTCACGAAAAACATATTAGGGAGGCAAAAACCTATGCGGGGAAGGTGTACGAACCAGGAGAGTAGCTGCGAATAGGGGCAGACGGGTAATTAATAGTTTTATTGATAAGGAGAAAGTCTGGGTTCCTATGTTGGATTATTTCAATTATTCTTATATTGACGAAAAGTTGACTTATGTTTCTTTTTCTTTAAAAACAAGATGAGGTAATACCTTTGAAGTAATTTAGCCCAATTTAAAGAGAAAAAGATAATATCTGCCATCGATAACAAAGTGAAATATAATAAATCATGAGAAAAAATAAGGACGAGCCGGATGATGTATTTGCGGGGAAATACGTATAAGATACAAGTGACACGTGGAAAAATTACTACATAGAATCTTAAAAACAAAGTAATTAAGTGAGATAGAACTTGGGAAGTTCCGTAAAGATTTGTCACTGAAATTGAACGGTGGCTAAATTAACCCATGACAAAATATAGGAGACTCGGGAAAATACCTCATAGTATTTGAAGGAGTTTTTGATATAATCGATGACCTACTCTTATCAAGTCTCCAGTTTCAGACCTCTGAAAAAATGAGATGACACTGATAACTTCTCATAGAAATTTATCGACTGAAGCAGAAATTCTTGCGATATCACCAAGTAGATACGTCGATCGCATGTTCAATCAATTGAAACATCACCTTTTCCGCCTTTAATGCTCCCGATAAATCACTGTTTGCATCTAGACGAAGTTAATCGAAGAAAAAGGGGAGCAACGAAATTTTCCTTTAAAGTCATTAATAAACTAAATAAAAGGACATCCGTTATGGTGCTTTACATCAAGAGGCGACTTGGTTGGTGGCACAACAATTGTTAGAATATAAGTGAAGCATATAACACACCATATTAAAGCACTCCATAATCATAAATCTTGTTAAAACTATCTATGGCCATTCGTAATTAAAAGTCGTTAATTCAGAAAAGTGGATTATAATGGAAGATTTTCTGTTCACTCTTTTTCCTTAGAAGAAACAGAGGATTTTCTTTATCAGTCCCTTCTGTATATACAATGACTCTGTAATTGGAAAAACAAAACAAAACACTACCAACTGGATGCCCTCTTTACATCAAAAGCAAGGATATAATTACAATGGAACCGTTATACTAATTTGATGTCAAAAGTTGACATTCGAACAACCTTGTCTATATTGCTGACAGAAAATTGCAGGTGCTGTAATTAAAATCTTTATCATAGAACACAAAGGCTATTGAGTGTCTTAATAGAAGAAACGGGGCACTTCAGAGTTTACGACGACATCATATTGGGTACTTAATAGCTATGACGACGTACACACATAATTGAAGTTTGAGAAAATACTCGAAGATCAGAATACCTCCTTCAGAAAAGGGAATATATTTCGATAAATAATTCTGAACACGCTTCACTTTTCTATATATATTCCCGAATAAGGCCAACAAAGCAGAAAAATCAGAAAGGTTAGAAAACAGCCCTCAAATGTAAGAAAGGAACGTATCTGTTTGCTTTTTCTTTACTGTCTTCCCACGTATCAATACCTAACCCATCCCTTTCCAAACAACGGTGATTTGCCCACGTCGACGTAATATCCGTTCTCCTTTCTCCTTTCCTCCATTATATTCTTTATTCTATAGAAGTCTATCGCGTCCTCTTCCTTTATATTCCCCCAGCCTCTCTCCACCTGTAATATTTCATTTCCACGAAGCAAGAACCGCACTCACCACAAAACCATGCGTATCTGACAAAGGCGACCTGCGCCCTCTTTGAAGTGCTCCGCGGCTTATCTTTTTACTCATCGCCATGCGTCGGCTGGTTCACCGCACATTCGAAAGGAAGCCTCTACATCTATACTTTCATTAAAATGCCAAACCGCTACTTTGGAGTAGAACTTCTGTGATATTCGTGTCATTGATACACATTTATCCGCGTTCTTCTTTGATTAAAAGAACGATGAGGTCGTAATAAGCCTAAGCCATGTGTTTCAACCAAATTTTTTTGAAATTATACTAACGAGGAATAATAAAATTCGAATTACGTAGACGTAAGCGACCGAGGTAATGAGGAAATCCATACCTAAGATATGAGAATGTCTGTGTACTTTTCCGAAAGGGAAAGGAAAAACCATATACCCATAAGATGTATCAGTAAAAGTATACTACCGTTCTCATTCCTTCGGAATTTATTTATTTATTTTAATGATTCGCATTAGTGATGACACTAATTTATAGAGTACCAAAACAAAATAACAACAAATTTACAGTAAATAAGCATGCATGAAATGAATGAATGCATGTAATAAAAATTAAATCAATACGAACTTACACAGACAAGATAAGAAGATTTAATTTAAATCCGAATAGAAATGTAAACTTCACAAATAAGAGAAAAGAAGGTATATTCCGTTTATAAATTGGTATTTTCATTTTTTAATAATCAAACTTAATTTATATTACTAAGAAAATTTATTTAAAAAGTTTACTATTACAGAGCAACGTTACCAGCTAATAATTGAGATATTTAGTTTTAAACGCATCATGTTTATAAAAACATTTAGAACATATTTTCGAAAAAGTGAGAAAAATTCATAAATCAAGAATAATTCAAATTCACTTAATCTCATTAAAGGAAGAACGTTTTGAGATCCATTTTGTAAAGGCTAAATATAAATATAATATCATTTTAATGACGAATTCTAGTGAATCGGGTACCTCCAAGCTCCGCCTGAAGTTGAGTTCAAAAGGTCGATATCTTTGATGTTGATTCCTTTATTTCGTCGAGATTTTGACTCTTTTCACTAATCCTGGTGAAGTTCCACCAAATAATTCTTGCACTAATTCCCCTGATCTAGTGAAACCTTTGAGTAAATCTTCAAATAACACTCAAAATTTTGATTTACATTTTTAAAGCTTGTTTCGCCACCTAAAAATTTGAAGCTGAAATTTTAAATTTTATTTATCTAAGTAGCTGGTTGCCAACGCAGACAAAATTCTCTTCAAAAACGTAATATAGAGGGACCGTAATTAAGTCTCCTCACATTTTTTCTGAAACCCTCGCATTTATATTTTATTGGAATAAAACTTTCACTCTGTGCACGTTTATCATGATCACTTTAAGGACAAAATCGAGTTTTTTTTCTAAAGCATCCACTCCGTCTTTACTTTCTCTCAACTCGAAAATTTATGAGTTTGACAGCATCCCAATCAGGATCCCCTCATTTTCATTCCTCTCTCGTCTTCACTCCTTCGAAAGAGTATTATAAAACCTCTGGGATCCCATGATGACGACTTATAAATCATTTTCATTGGAGATCCAGTTCCTTCCCTCAGACTCTCGTTTCATTATAAAGAGCTCTTAATCATGCGATTATAATTTAATGTTTTTTTCCAAATTTTACGAATTCCGCTATTCCTTTAAATTCGGGACCGAAATTTAGCAGCTGACTTGATTGATGATACTCTTTAAAAGAGCAATGAAAAATAACCGCGTTTTATAAATGCTGGGGTTTCTTTCGCATATATTAAGACCTTTATTCAAAATACTTAATATTATTCAGAGTTTAGCGGAGAGCTCTAAAGACAGTCATTAATTTTGCACGTACTTGATTAATCGCTTTAATAAAGCTTTTGAATTGCACTCTTCATCATGAGTTTACTACTCTACTCCTTGTAAATCATTGTATGAATTTGTTACATTTGTCATGCTTATGATATTTTTCGTCTCCAAGACTAATCAATTATTTACAGAAAAGTTGAATTAATCGATTCTCTGAAACACTCAGTATCGTAGTCATGAGTTCGGAAAGCAAAGGATTAATAGAAATCTAGGAATCGACTAGCAATGTGGAGTTCTTCCGACATACGTGGCCTATCTTTCCTCAATATGGTCTTGTGCGCAAACTTGTTTCATATGTGATCTTCGTATTCAACGTACTCCGATCCTCTGCATTGCAACTCTTCCGTTTCCCCTTTAAGTTTGCTCGAGCTCTCTCTAACTCCACCGACGAGACGTGGAAAAGGACTTGGAGCTTGACTTCCCTAGGGCGAAACACTTCTCCATCGAGGAAACCAAAACTCGAGGTCGAAGCCAAGTCGTAGTTTATTTTATTTATTTGTTACGCATATAAATTCACCCAACCGAAACCTTTGAGTTAAAAGCTTATCAACAGGTTGACATTGATGGATGTGGACACTAAAAGTCAAACGATAGAAACTACGGGAATATAACAAATATAAAACCATATAACCAAGTTATTAGTTTTGTTATTCTATACGAATGAATGCATTATTTAACTTGCCCTCACCCTATCATCTCGCTTACTATAGTTGCTTCATTTTACCTTTTAACTCTTATATATCTGAGATGAAGGCTCAAGATCTATAACCATGACCTTACTCCAAATATGTTCCAAAAATTTACATTTAGACACAACTTACAAAGATAACGAGCTTTCTCTAAAGTTTCTCTGCGCAAAAAACTGGATTTCACGTAATGAAATCCTCACCCTATCCTTGTAAACATCTTCTGCCTCACAAACATCCATGAATTTTTTTATGTTAATTTTTAATCTTAAAGTTTCGCCCACAGCATATCATTCTTCAGATACTCTACCGAATACTCTACTTTAGTAATTCTACTTCTGCCTCATGAAGTCAGAAAATACCTCAATGGAATTCAAAATGTCAGGCAGAAGTGCCTTGCTATGATGTTATCTGCAAATATTATTAATTCGAACCACAACATCATATCTTTCTAAGACTTCAGCATGAGTTCTGAACTTCTAAGAACATCTCTAGCTTGAGTAATAAAATTTAATAACTTTCAATTCAAAATAATAATTTCTGACTAATCATAAGAGTACTTTTGACCAAAAATCTGAAGCGATAAATTAAATAATAAAACAAAATAAAATTAATATGATGAATATTAGAATAATCGAATCGATCGCAAAAACACAAAAACGAAAGAAAAATCTTTTAAAGCCATGGAAGTCTCGTGGAAACAAAGAAAATCATTACTAATAAATACTTTAACTTCTTACCGCAGTAAGCATAGATATTCATGGACAGCATATGATTCTATTACTTGCTGTCTGGCTGATGTTTAAGAATTGCTCATGACGAATGAATCGGTTAATTTAGCTTATCTTTAGCAATGGTATGGTCCTTGAAAAATATATTTTAAGGAATTAATGGGGCTAAATTTTAAAATGTGTACCAGTTTCCTAGGTTACCATCCAAAGTGAAAGTTTTATAATAAATACGTGAATCATTATTTAATTTGTATCCTTTTAGCGCTTTGCGTTGTTTATAAATGGTTTAACTTTTAATTTAATTTCCTGAATTTATCAAAATATACCATGATTTGTATTACATTATATTCGAATTTCCCATCATCTGCAGTACAACGACCTATAAGATCTTATCGATAAAGTCCTTCAGAAGAACGAATTCCTAAGGCTGCGTGCGCCAGAAAGGGTTTATCGCAAATACACGATTCTTCCCAAAAATAGGTATAAACCTTTTCCGAACTGGTCACTTATGCTTTTTCCATAAATACCCAGTTATGGTGTCTTCACCAAAATCGGTACAGATCTTTATCGAAAATGGCACTTTTGCTTTTTCCAAAAGTACCCATTTTTTCCATAAATACCCAGTATTTCAGTATTTTCCCATGCACAAGATCATTTACTGATGTCCCGAGAGATATATGAAAGTAAGATGGAATGTAAGATACGGGTTGGCATCCCACGCTCACCCTCTTCTAGTACTCATGAGAGAAGTCGATGGCCGCGGGCAACGGAAGCTTTCCTCAACTGTTCTCGAATCTTCCCATATTGCTCTTGAGGGTCATAATCCCCCAAAGACACTCTCCAAAAGTCAATGCATGAAATTATGATGGCATCAAATAGAGATGATGGTGCTTCCAAGTTGCACGATTTATGAGATCAATACTGAGGGCGATGTGGGGAAGAAATGCCGAAAGCTCGAGGATAAGTTCCGACACGCTCTAGAAAAGGGGAGGACTTTGGAGGAAATGCCTAAGAGTGATGACGTATTCTGAGGTCATTGCAACCGATTTGTCTCACAAAGAGATAATGAAAGAAAAATATTCAGCCACTAAGGAGGATCTTTATGTCATTCCTGAATCAAGTCTCTCCTCTGTTTCATACCTCTCTCTTCTTTTCATGTATGACTTTACAGCAAGCCGACGTTTTATGATTCCCTTTTTTATCAAACTTTTTATAAAGATTTTACTCCAAATTTTTTGTGCTCCCTTTAACAGGAGAAACGCAAAAAGTAGGACGGGGAGTAGATTTTTTTATTTCTTTTCCTCTTTTCATAGATCAGAAATTAAGAATTTCAAGCGATGAAATTACATGGGATGAATCATTATCAAAGTATATACCAGTATAGATATTCGTATAAAGGTAAGTATATCACTAACTAAGCAACCACATGAACAATCATCTATCTGAGACTAAAATCTTTAAGAATCATGGACGATAAGCGGACGCATGAAAAAGTAATTAAAATATATGCGATATGAAACTATTATATTGCAGTCAACATCTGTTCATCAAAATAACCTCGATATGAATCGACATCCTTCTTCGCTCAACTAAAATAAATCTTGCAGATGAAAAACGTTCCTTGCATGAATCTTTATCTCTGAACAGTTAAAGATAATTATACTCATCTGAGGTCTTTTATTGTAGATGAAATACTGAAAAATCTTAGCTCCATTTTATTTCGTCTCTCTTTTACTATTAATACTTTTCCCTTTCATTTATTTATTTATACGTTAGACTACGAGTAGGCACGAGGCCAGGTGGTAGCCATTATTTATATACTGAAAAAAAAAATGAATTAGTATTTCCATTCACTGATTACTTCTCCCCTTTGACTTATTTTTTATTCCATTTCTAATATTCTACAAACTTACAATAACCACAACAGAAAAATAATCTCCCTTGTTTAGAGCCTGACCAAATAATCTATCAAAACATAGACTCGCAATCAATCTCAGAAATAAGAATATTATTAAATTTGAAGCCTTCCCAAGCAACAAATCACTTCAAAATTTTTCACTGTATCAGTTCTTTATATCAGTTGTAATGTGGTCATTATAGGTGCCTAAAGGAAGTTTGGGATGAATTACTAAGTACAACAAGTTTTTGAAAAATACAAGGAATCCTAATTAGATTTTACGGAGCATATTTTTGAATGTTCAGAAAATAAAATTTTTATTTCATACACCGGAAGATTTTTATCTATAGGGCGCTTCTTTTGAGCTGTGCCTTGAAAAAATCAGTTGAAGCTGAGCGTAGAGTCTATTGTCCCGACTTAAATAAACAGCTCGCGGGAAGGATAACTTTCCGTTGTCTTGAAGGCGAGACATTCACTTTCATTATAACGCCACGTTAATTTGTTTTCGGTTCGCTAAACACGTCGTCCCTCGAGTGGTAGTCAAAAGGCTTTCATCTCCTTACCGAAGGGAACGTCCTTTTTCAGGGATAAGCTTTACAATTTGTTTCCACATCGACAAATGATATTCTTGCCTCTGCCGAAAATCTTCCTGGGCCTCATAGCAATTTAGGCAACATCTTCAAAATTAAAACAATCTCAGAAAATTGAGAACCATATAAAATATATTGGATACCTTCTAAGGGCCTTTCGAGACACTTTTCCTTATCTCTGAGAAATTTGAGCATCTCATCTCCTTTTCTCCTACTTATCTTTTCCCAAGTCCTTGTCAACGACGTCAGGAGGGAAAGGGTGAGGAGAAAGGAGCTCAGATGGACACTGCTTAAATTTGGAAATGACTTTGTTATGTCGGAATAATCTTTATCAACTTGAGATATTCCCTCATTTTAGAGCGAAAATCTGCGTTTTACCACCGAGACACGTTTGGGGTGAGGGTCTTGTTTAAGATTCGCTTTCCTTGAGAGAAAATATAAAATACTATTCAGATACGCACTACGAAGCAATTATCTCAAATGGAAGAGAAGAATTTTAATTTGGTTTTAAACGATACTCGTAAAAAATGGACATTTGAATTCATGATATCCAAACTGATTCCACCTTTAATTTTCATCTCAAATTGTACGTCTTTATTATTTAAGTACAGTTTTCTAAAATTTAATTATGCTATCCGGTCATTGTACGTTTTTTGAAGGTCATCTTTTCAAGCTAACTCACTTCCCTGAATAAATAAATGAGAAAAGCCAAGGAATAGTTACTAATTAGACCTTCACATTTTCACAGAATATATTACTCTTTGGTAACTGGTTTTTCTAGATATTAAACATTGTAATACATGTATCTTAGCATCAGGCTCGTATCAGAGAAAGGAACTTGTAGAAGGAACTTTGTTGTATCTTCTAGGGACATTTTAAGGATGTTTCTTTTGTCTAGTGAGGCGCCTTTCCACAGTGCTGAGCTAACACGCATTAAAGTAATTACAAATATTTTGGTGACCTCAAATCAGGCGTCTAAAACAACTGACGAGTTTAGACTCGGATTATTTATAATTTATCAGACGTCAAATATATAATGAAACTAATGATTGCCTCTTTTGAAACGCTTAGTCACAAAAAACTATCTTTCTTGCTTGTTGCTTAACCGATTTTCCCCTTTTTCATATAAGGGATTGCTCGTTTTTTACTTTCACCTGATGATGAATATTTTCATTGGAAACCTATATCAATTAAAAATTCTTCTGTGGAATTTGCAAAGTTGTTTTCATTTCACCATGCTTCCTGATATGGAATTACGCTAAGGTAAGGCTTCCACCATTGATCTTATTCCCTTGAAGAATTGAAGAATTTTTTTAGCAGAAATGCAAGTTTAATTCCATTTATTCGATGTAATAACTCGTAAGAAATAACAAAATGGTTTGTTCCCAATAACTTTGGAATTTGTACGAGTAAAATTGGTCTTTATCAAAACATTTCAGCCAATATTGTAGCGAAGAATAATCGCATAAAACACTTTACGTTACAATTTTATTTTCATTTGCATTGCATGGGTTTTCATGGGCTGTTAAGTGACCGCATCCAAGCATTAGCGCAGCAGATCTAGAGGAGGCATTTACAGTGGGTGACATGCGGTTAGCGCATCGATACTCCTGCCTCTGTTAATGACTTTCCTAGACCGCAATGTCAACTAGATCTCTTGTGTGAGACAAACTGAAATAAGTGAAAGTTCCATTTCTCAACATTTTATACGATCTATTTTATTACTCAATAGAATTGAATATTTGGATTACTTCAACCTTTCCGTTTGATTACATTTCGGCATTTACTTCACCTCTTTGTATTTCATTATTCCATAGATTATGGAAATGACACGTTGTATGATAAACCGCTACTATAGGACACGGTCCTTTGCTATTCATTTAATTGTCTCTTTCCAATTGCATTTAATTACTTTTCTGTACATAACGTGAATTACTATAATACGTAGTATTACTATAATATAATTTTATCATCAAAACTTTTCTAGTGATCCTCTCGATCAAAAATAAGACGGATTCTAAATATTTTGCACAAAACGAGGTATAAAATGAAAAGAAAACTAACATAGTTAATATTACATTCAAACTTTCCGACATTTTTTATCAAGAGATATTTCGAGTAGTTTTTTTATTTATGGGTTTAAATGATTTCACTCGATATCATTCTATGAAGTTCGTGGCCAAAATGAGCTGAGAGATCTCTTCGATTACTTTTTGGCTTGCGGACTAATCGATAACGATAATACTATATATATTACTAGGTTTGTTAATTATTCTTGATTGGTCATTGCTAAATATTTAACAGGTAAATTTTGTGAAAGAGGAGTCCTAATTACTCTCTCACGTTTTAAAACTACTGTATCCTTTTTCTGGTAAAATATTAAAAGCTTTAGCAAAATTTCCTTAAATCTCCTGAGATTTTACTATTTTTAGTTAAATAAGGATTTCAAGTTAAATTTTAATTTAAATCAATTCATGAGAAAAATGTAAAAAGAAGACTTTTTTCTGATCCATTAGAAATTTAAAGCAACTTCAACTCAAAGGAAAGCAGTTTTGTGTTTTTTTAATTCCAATGACCCAAGAAAACTTAATTTTCTTCTTTGCGGCCCACTTAATGGTAAGTTACGCCAACCATGATCTAGGTTCTCGATTCCCGAAGACGAAAAGTCGCCAAATTTAGAAAGAGGTATTTTTCAAAGCGATTAAGATATTTTAATAAACTTTGCTATCCTTTTGAATCTATCTTTCAAATGAATCTTGATTACTTTCATTTTTATTATTATTCTAAAAGCACACCGGAGAACAAACTACAATTTATAACATACCGCTACCTACTTCCGATATCATCACAGCTACTAGTTCCTTCCATTTAATTCAGAGATATTTTCCAATTATTCGGGTATGGTCTCTACTTAAATACTCGTGAAGCGTTTATCTCTTATGCCCTCGATAAACCTGCGACGCGACGGTTGAACGAGTTAAGTAATCTTAAATATTTCAACTCGTCCGTCCCTCTATCACTGACCCTCCACTAAAACAGATCGTCCCATCCATCGGATTAAACCTTCGAAAAGCTTTCCTCAAAACTTTCACTCAGCGTCGTCGTTATAAAACACTTTCTTCCTTTAAAAGAGCTCTCTTCCGAGGAATTTTTCTCCGCGGTAAATCCTCTTAACGGAATCTTAATGGAGAGTTGACTTTGGAAGCGATTTTTTTCTTTCTCTCAGCGAAAAATCTCCAGTTTAATGAGGTAAAGAGATGTTGTGATACAATAATTCATCAAGTCTGCCTAAAAATACTTGTCGGTATTGGATTTCAATATTTAGGTCTTTAACGCCTTTTGGCATGTAACAGAAAGCAATTGATTTCGTCAATTACAATTCGTTTTACACTATTTTGATCCAGTAGTAGGAAAAATGAGTTTCCGGAACGATTTATCCTCACATCTAGTTACTTTAGATTTTAAAGATCCTCAATTTATTGACAATTCATGGATTTCTATCCGAATCATAAAACAATTTCATTATGCTGCTTTAGCAATATTAATAATATTCTTTGTTTTAATTCTAATTCTATTGTAGCCTCGGAGGTATCTTTTATGCGCATCATAATATATAATTGTTATTCAGCACAAAAGTATTATAATTAAATTTAGTGTATCTCAACTATTCTATCATTAAAACAGAAATATGATTTCAGTAAACGAAAGAGAGATCTAGAAAGACAAAATTATTAAAGATAAAGCTCATTTTTGAGAAAAAGTATTACAAACAGTTTCATAAAGTCTCTCACTGAAATTCATATAAACGACAGACTTCGTTTAAGTTAAAAGAATCATAAATTTAGTTACCAGTAAGTTATAAAGAAATGAATGAATACTCGAAAGACTTCATAAAAGAAAACTTTTGAGATGATAGTGGTAAGGCACGCCATAACTGATAAGTATTGAAAAGTCGATTTAAGGAAAAAGTATCCGACCCATGAGATCAAAGTAACATAAGAAGCGGAATAACTGGTTATAAAAGCATGAAATACATACGCACATCTTTCCGACGACGCTGTAGCAAAGGCAATGTCTGAAAAGTGATACGTATACTTTTAAATTGAAAATAAATTTAAGATAACCCATTTTCAAGCGGCAGGTTAAAGGAAAATTCCAAACTTTTGCTGTTGACTGTAAAGGAGATAATTTTGGAACTTAGGTTTCTTTCTTCTTATGCCTTATATTTTAAATACAGAGCTTCCCGAACAGAAGAAAATTAGGAATTAGTCTCAAATTATGGTGCCTTCGAAAGCACCTTTTTCCTTCACATTAATTTATGATGGAGACAAAGCATTTTTAAACAAAAGTACTTATATATAAATGACTAGAAAATCTGATTTAGAACATAATGAATAATTAACAACTAATCCATAAAAGATAATTCTTTAAATTCTCGGGCGTAAATATAGGTTCGTATCTATTCCCGCATCGTTCTCAGGATGGGAATTCGGTAGAGAATACTCAGTACTAAAAAACGGTTATTCCTATCAATTTTAAATCGTTTCCGAAAGCCTATCCAAGAGTATATTTGCTATTAGCTGTTAAATTTTTATAAATGTTTAAATTCTATTCTTGTTAACTGGTATTAACATTAGTATTAATTAAAAATACAAATTAAGGTGAAATAAAAATTCACCGAATCTAATTACTGCACTTCTAATGACTACTTCTCGTGTAAATATGTTACCTTGAGTGAATATGAGTCTTGAAATTTAATAGTGCAATGTAATTGGCTTTGAAAGAAATACAAGGACGCCTTTATAGCAGTTTCTACGAAAAATTTCCTTACATAGTGAGGACATGGATTGGAAATATCAGTCGCTATTGTGCTGCTACAGGATTCAATTAGTACGCTCGACGCTCCATTCGAAGTAGACGTCTCCTATTTCAATGAAATTTTACTACGGAGTTATATGTACACAACCCGGAAAGGTAAGTTAATTGTCAGCTTTTTCTGATACAACTCGTCACAGAATGAAGTAAATAACTAGATTCCTCGCGCGAAAATTTCACAGACGGACACAGATACTCTATCTCCCCACCCAAATACATTTAAAAAATACTGCAGTCAGTACAAACGAATACACTAACTCCAAAACATACCCAAAAATACACCTCCATATACTGTATCAGTGTCCGTTACGGTTTACTTAACTCGTATCGACAGATATCAATATCTACATATCCAGTAACGAAACTCTCTGGGCAAATTCGAATTTCAACACGATGTTTAGACCAAATGGTGCATGTTTCATCTGTTGGTCTGTTTTTTGCAGGAAGCGGAAAAACGGTTGTTTAGAAATAATATATAAGTAAATAAGTAAATATTTTTATACAGATTTAATGACTTGCCTGGTCTTCTATGAACTTGATTCTAGGAAACAGTGTTTACTCATGGTTTCATCCCTTACCTGTAAATAACAGAAAAAGACATTATTATTTTGCTTTCGCATATTTTAATGCATCTTAAATTTGTTTCATTCCATTTATTTCCCCAACAATCACCGTTATTAAAATTAATGTATTTATAAGATTTTATTATTGAGTTTTTTGATCAATTGTGGTATTACTAATCGTAATTTATTATTATTATTAATAAAGTTACTTAATTAAAATTACCTATCAGCATTTTATTTTTATACCAACTCTACTCTTAAAAATTAAATAAAATTCATATTTTTTCCCTAAGAATTGGGTTATCTCTAATCTATATTTTATAGGTTATCCTTACGTGTTATTCCTTGCGTATTTTACAGTAAAATATTTTTGTAGTCATTTCGCTAAATACCTAATCGATTTCTTGACGCTGATCCCGTACTCATCTCTGTAATTAACGGATAGTGGACTCCCACCGGGAACTGAATCCGGGGCACTTACACCAAACCCGGACATACAACCAACTTGGCTATCAGACAGCCAATCAACTCCCATAGGTATCAATTGAAATTATCTCTGATCAAAACGCATGCTGACGGACCTCTATCAAGAGCCATAACTTAGCTCACAAAATCCAATAATCTGCTTGACCAAGGATACCAATCAAGCAGCAAGGCAGTATTTCTTCTCGTAGATGGTTATCATTCAGTTTTAAATACTCTCAAAAATAACTTTTATTATTTATAATGATTATGATATAGGTTAAAATAAGAGACGGTCTTATATCTCCTTCACCAAAATCATCGTATGGAAAAAAGTTTTGTTTTAGACGACGGATGTAACAGGTTGAGTAAAATTTCATCAAGTTCGTTGGGCTCCTCCATGAGCATATATAAAATGGTCATAAATAAGACGAATGCTTTACAAATAGCACAATCTCACCAAGTCGCCATCTGCACGGGAAATTAATCAGTAAAATGATAATTTACAATTAAACAAGAATTTTGTCCTGAGATGCTTCATACAGTTTAGTTTGAGAAATTTCATGCGCGATGAAGTTTCAAGAAAGTGTATTATTACTTCTAAAATAAACACGGATGTTTGCAACTTGTTTCCGACACACAAATCAACAAGGAAAAAAATTATAATAAAGATTCTCTGCAGACGTGCTTGTCTTAATTTTTCTCTCAGTATGATGTTTCTTCTTACATAAATATTTTAAATTTATGCTTACAATATTATTTTCCTATCTTATCCTACTTGATCGGAATGCAATATTTCTTTTCTTTACGCTTTCATAAATCAAAAACTCTTTCTTCTTCTGATATAATCGCGATAGTAACAATATAATTTACATAAAAATGTTACCACATATCTGATACAGGCATTTCGGTTTGTTGTACGATAAAGAAATTTACACAGTTATTCCATTAAATTCCAAATATTTGCTCAGTAAACGAATAGTGCTGTTTAATTTGCCATGATTATCTTGAGATGGCTATTATAACACCTAAGCTGCTAATTCTTTGGGCCTTAGAAAAAAGATGATCTATATATTTTAAAAACAATATTCCAATATGTTATGTAAATTATCGAGAGATAAGATACCTGATAAGGAGAGGTTCCGAATTTGTATCGAGATTTTGAAACGAAATCAGTTTAGCTTAATTGAGTATTGAATATAAAAAATAACCCTTTTGGTCCTAGGGGTTTCTCTACTAGTTCCCAAGATATGGTTGCTTAAGTATACCTCCAAAGGTAGTATATTGGATACCTGGTGATAAGCTTCTTCGCAGCTAATCAGTGGCAGTGATGACGTTGTGGGAACTCGCCGTTCACTTTGGCTGCTCGGGTTACGCAGCGATCGCGGCCTATCAAGACAGTATTTTTCTTTTCGTCGAAGATATTTTTAATGAATATATTTGCCTTTTATGAATGCACCGCATACCAATTTGAGTTTTATCAGCTTACGCTTGAATGAAATAGCAGATCGATTCAACTTCACAATCGAAGATGGCAAAATAAAATTGACGCATATTATCTTACATTATACGGCGACTCGTGGGGTATTAATGTTAATGAAAAGTAACATCTGTCATATTATTTGTCATTATTCGGTGGGCACATGCAATAGCCTACTAACCAGTCACCTTGCTAATTATAGCCTATTTCTTTTGATTAATCTGTCGCATGGAAATGGCCGAGTGGTTAGAGTGTCTGGTCCAAATTTCAAAGGTTTCCAAAAGTATCCAAAGATTATTATCAGCGGTTCAAATCCTGCTTAAGGAAATTTTTTTCCGGAAAATTAAGGTTTCAGGTCCAATCAAGATGGCTGCCACCCAACTCCGCTAATTACGGTCAGTTTATCTTATGTAACCTCCATCCCACTGGTGAACCAGTTAATCTAATCATGTTTTTCTTGAAAGAAAGAAAAAGGAACTCGGCGTTCAATGAACTAAGAGACAAAGGTTCTCCAAGCACCGACAGAGGCAACCGTCGAGGGCTATTCCTGGGGAAAAAGGATAATCTCTCGGCGGTCACTAGTTATTCAGAATCCCGATGCGCATTACGGAAACAAAGCTTCCATCTTCATGGGGGGTCCAATGCTGAATGAGAAGAAAGAGTGGAGTGTGAGGTATTTGTAACTGTTTGTCGTGGGAGGGGTTTTATGGGGATGGGGTTTTTTCTGTTTTGACGTACATGTAGAAGGTGAGCAGCGATGAGCGATGGGATGGGTTTTTTTCGGAGGGACGTACCGGAAGGAGGTGGGAAACGGAAATTCCGGGATTAGGGCCTTTTAAGAAGCGGTGTCCAAAAGAGAGTATAATGAAGAAGTTGGGATAGGCCTATCGTCGGCATTCATGAGTTTTCCTTTCTTCTGATGTATCAAGATGCTCTCATATGCATCTAGTTTTGAGTTATTCTGTATCGATTTCTTTAATTTTAAATTGTCTAAATTAATCCTGTGATTGTGTTCTTGTATGTTTTGCGCAACGCTTGATTTATTAATTTGGTTGTGTCTAAAACGAGCTAAGTGTTCTTTAAATCTATTCTCTATTTTTCGTTTTAATCGCCCTATGTATATTTTATCACAATCTTGGCATGAGATTTCATAAATGCCAGATTATTGTAATGACCGTCGAGCGATTATCCTTTTCCCAGGAATTGCCCTCAACGATTGCCGCTGTCGGCGCTTGGAGAACCTTTGTCTCTTAGTTAATGTTTTTCTTGTTATGCTTGTTGTCTCCTATGTTTAATTAGAAATATGATAAGATTGTTTATTTTGATTTTAGAAAAGAGAAAAGGAATTTATAAAAGTAATGAAGCTGAAGTAATTAATGTTACAAGTGATTCAGATATTTATGTTGACTCCACTGAATATTGCAATTGTTTTTTGCTATTTTTATGGCGAAAAGGAATCTAAAGTTGACTAGGTATTCTAGATAAACTGTGAAAAGTGGTTGCATCGAGAAATACGTGGGCGAAGTGTTCTTAATGTACGTAAAAATTAAAATCATTGTAAGGAACAAGTTAAATTTTTTATTGAAAAACAAAACTAAACAACTTTAATTTTAAAAGGAGGAAAATAAATCTCTGTACTCATTTATGTAATAATTATTTCATACTTATGTAATTTAAAACAAACTTTAGCTTAAAAAATTCAATATTGTAAAACAATAAATAATCTTCTGCAAGCCTTGACATCTTACCCCAACGCTATAGGGAGAGATGACAAAGTATAAATAATCTTTCACGTAAATATGTTTTTCGAAACATCTGATAACTTGCGTAATAAGAAATGCGTCTCATATCACTCGTTAAACTCTTGTATATTTCTGCCATCGTTGACATCGTTCTCCCTTATTTCATTCCGGCGTTATTGTGACGTAAGAAAATTTTAGGCATCCTACCCCGACTTACTCTATATTTATTAGCAAAGTATTACAAATATTTGCCTATTTTAATATAACCTACTGGTTCAAGAACGTAATAAATAATGTATGAGTTTTAGCTACCTTTAGCATTGTCGAAAGACAATATTTTCTCGACTGAGACAACACTGTATATACGTCTGCCTTCCTCGTCTCATTGAATCCCTTGGTCCTTTCTTATTCCCCTGTCTCTCAGCGTTTGTCCTCGTCCTATTTATCATTCCCTATCTCTGACTTCCACTGTAATCCCTTCCTCCTCTGAGACACCGTCTGACGACAACCCTTCCACTCTTCGACCTTTCAATCTCGGATATTCCTCGGAGGTATTAAAATTCTTCCTAAATTATGCGTGAGTTTTCCTATTTATGTATGACTTGAAGAGAGATCTAACGCCCACAGTCCTATAGACATTAAGTAATGACGTAGGAAATGTCTGGAGATTAAACGGGGAGGAAATGGTCGCATTAAATAAACATTGAAGGATTTAGTGCATTGCAGGATATTTCGAATGATTTCTATTTATACAACTGTATTAATAAATTGCATATTTCTACAAAAGGTAAAAATGGATTCATTATAATCTTATTAACAATTATATATTATAAATCAACTATTAGAAAAAGCTATGAACGAGATAGTTAAACTAAGTGAAGAAGATGGTATCAGTTAACAGCAGTTAACATTGGCACCATTAATTTGTGCTTATATTGATATCATAAAAGCCGCTAATTTGTGTATAACCGGAGGTGTAAACGATAACCAAGTGGTTTTAAACTATTTCTTTTGTTTCTAACAAGCGTGGATACTTGGTGGAACACCTGCACGATAATATCGTGAATTACATCTATACATCTTTTACCATTTATGATAGTAAAATCATAGTTTGAAGTAATGTTTTATAGAAAAGATTTTAAACGTAAGTTTGAGTATGTACAATTAATAGTTTTCTATTCACGGTGTCTTTCTCGTGAGAGGATTTTTGTAGATGTACGAAGATAACCTTAAGAACACCTCATTTCACCGAAAAGCTTTGTAATTTTCCAGATTTTTTTAGTAAATGACAAAGCGGTATTCCTGTCTTTCTTTCATAATATTGGAAAAATTAGGGCTACATACCCTTCACCACCAATTATGCCAGTTAATAAACCCTGGCACCCATAAACAGTGCTCAAATTAATGCTCTTTTTCCTTTTAACCTTCTTGTTTTCATTACATATTTTGGAACTAATATAGCTATAAAATTCTTCAATTATGTTTATATGGAATGAGATACTTTCACAATTTCTCTGCCAATTTTAACTACTATAAAAACCTGAAGATGGTTTGAGTTATCGGCTATTAGCGCCTGCTAATTATCGGAACAGAATTCCAGTAAAAGACCCTTTAAGGGGTTTTTCCAAGTTCCCACTCCCTTACGTTTCCCTTCTCCATCTTACGGTCAGAGTTCATATTTCCTCTTCTCTCCTTTTCTTCCCTCTCTATTTCTTCGGGGCCTCGAGCTAAACTCACTAGCACATGCTCTCCAAAAAGCAGATCCCTCAAAAACCCTATCCACTAATGAGCTCCCTCTTAACTCCCCCTTCTTTCCCACCTCTTTTCACTTCGCCAAATACGTTTTCAATTCATAATGCGTTTCCCATTATATTCCAACCGTTCTCTCTCTCCATTGTATACATCCATTGATGTGTTATTCTGTTCAACAACATCTCCGTTTACAAAGCGGCGTTCATTACATCACCAAAGCAACGTGTTAAAGCCGTGAAATGGAAGGTTTGTTATGACGGTGGAGCGCGCATTTTTCAGTTCTCCTCTTGGCGCCCTCTGCCCACGGTTTGCTCCCGAACTTGTGGAAGTCCGAGAATGTTAAATGGGAAATATGAGGTAGATATGGAGTGCCTTTCCGAGAAAAGTTTTGCGAGCCTCTTCTACTTTTCAGGAAGTTGTGTGGAGTTATCGCTGAAGATATATTCCCAGAGGGCACAGACCCGATCCGCGTTCTCTTGCTAGAAGCATGTTCCACGACGGATGACATATTTTGAGAGATGTCAAGGGTTTGAATTTTTTCTACGACATTATAAATATTGCCTCAATGAGGATAGAGAGGCTGCAGTATTTTCTTAAAATGAATCCAGCTTTATCTGAGACCTTTCTCATCATTTTCAAAGAAGAAATTTAATTGAAAAAACTCAAAACTTTGGTTTCAAGGCAGACAATATTATAGAAAATGGTTCGAATTATTTCTAAAGGTTTGCGCAATTGATTGGTCTCAGCGTAAATACATATATAAAACATAAAAAGTTGATTATACACGTAATCGCCTCTCTTGTGCTCTTAAGTATCTTAAATAAAATAAACTAGTCTGATGTAGATGAAACAACGATCAACACACAAATTTTTCCTTGGTTAGTTTAATTAATGAAAAGAATACTGTTTAAATTTGAAAACAATTTAGAATAATCAGAAACTTCAGCTTGTAGAATTTTATTGTGACAGTAAAGACCTCATGAACGGATTTTGACATCAGCTCTTGATATCTGTTTTGCAATAAATAAGAGCACCATTTAAGATATCAATAAAAGTCATTGAAAAACAGACAGAAGCATGAAGTTTCCTAAAATCAGAATCCTAAAATTTACTATTTTGCCGACTTAACGCATAGAACAAGTCACTTTTCTCCTCTTACCAAACAGGTGGTTAGAAGGGAGTTAAAGTTTGAGTAAACGACTGCTACGAAGCCTAGAATAACAACCTTATCTCCTATTAGTGTGCTATTTCCCTTTTACCCTTTCCCTACCCTAATTCCTTCCTGACTCACTTTCTTCATACGGCAAGAACCTTAAATTAACTTACAGCTGATACGTAAATATCACCTAACCTGTTTCAATCATTTTCTGTGGATTATGTGAACCTGTTGTCTCTTGCATATTCTTTTTATACCCTTGATCGCAAAATGAATTTATTCATAATTGGGTGTTTAACATTTATAAATTAGCACACCTCAAACGATCTCTATTACTTTGACATATGCAGTAAGTTTTCATTCACTGTAGAATGATACTGAATTATATTTACTATTTTTGGAATAAGGTTTTCAGTAAATACGATGGATACAGATAGTATCTTAAATCCGTTTTTAATTTTTTTAGCTTGAAATAAAGTTTATTTCCTAATTTTTTGATACTGCTTGAGAAAATAAGTTATTAAGACAAATCCGTATCGAAGAATAACAAGGAACTTAAGTTTGTAGTATCGCATTCCAACCAAAATTAGAGTCTAAATATTAAAATGTGTCACTACTCTTGGAGCTGCTTTGTAAATTTTTACCGAATACACTACAGTGAGATATTTCACTACGATTGTATAGGTCTCGAATTACAAAGTTTTATCGTACACAGAAATTTATGTCTTAAGGTAAAGTCAGTAACTCATGCGGTACAACTGTTAGAATAATTTCTGTTAACCCAAACTTATAGCGAAAATCGCATGGAATTTTGTTATAAATGCGGCATTTTCGAAATAAAAGAAGGATCTTGTGAATCGAATTCATTATGCGCTAAAAGAGAAGGCAAGGAAGAAAGACTTTTGCTTGGCAACAACATTTTAACTATAAGTGAGAAAAGTTTTAAAGTTCAATTTCTGTTTGCCATATAAAATATTCCTATAGGTAGAAATATCTCTGATATTTCTTTCCTAAAAACATCCTTCCCAACAATCCCTATTCACAATTCATTATATCTCTTCAAGCACCGTACATTTCTAGCATAGCTTCTCGACTAATTGTTCATGGACGGGTAAGCGATTGAATTGAATTACCGTGTGAGAGAAGCCTCAAGTGAAACTTTTCGGTTCACCTCAGCAGCGGTTCTAGAGTCTTGTGATTTACGAGACACGACCAACGCCGTTATCTTATGCAACCAGCCGTGCAGTGAGTTGTGCGTGGTGCCTACATTACAGGAAGAGTAAGTTTTGTAAGACTGGAGAGCGGGGTGGAGATTTTCTATTGAGCTAATTATTTATGCCAAGAAAATCCCAATGTTTATTTTCCTGACAGAATGCCTATCGGTCCCATATATAAATTATAATTCATAATAGGAATATTTGGTTCTTATTTCACCAGTAGTGCACCGTTTATGAAGAATAGTGACACCCTAAGGAGTGCCAACGTCAATAAATACTAATTTGACGTATATTAAAGTGAAAATATACGTAAATCTATTAAATTCCTGTCTCAAAATTTCACTGAGTGATAATGAAATCATTATTCCACCCGGTCAAGTTTTTACACGTGGATGTTCAAGTTGAACTCTGAACTTTAATAAGTCAGAAATTCAGTATACGGACTTTCTGAATTACGAAATAAAGAATCCAAAATGTTTTTAAAAACAAAGAGGGG
The DNA here is from genome assembly GCA_036926295.1 of Pachydiplax longipennis. NCBI lineage: Eukaryota > Metazoa > Arthropoda > Insecta > Odonata > Libellulidae > Pachydiplax > Pachydiplax longipennis. The sequence goes on from JAVFKF010000015.1 coordinate 44,433,922, forward strand.
GAGTTAAAAGTTGGTACCGAGCCAAGAAATAATAAAGAAACGACATATACGTGAGAACTGATGCATTGCACTTCTTTAATTCTTTAAATTTAAATATATAAATGAGCTTACGTAACATTAATTATTTTATGCATGAAAACTACAAAATGTTCATAATCGAGACATAAAGGTGAACACTAGCTGGTGATGAAGAGTGACAATCACACAAATAATGCTCAAAGAGGAAAGTAAATTTAATTAATCGAAATAAGAACTTGGGAATAGAATTAGTTCAAAATTACAGAATAAATGCATAATTTACTTAGTGTGAATTAGTGGAAAGGAAGTGTAGAGGTATTTATAGAAATTAGTTTAGCGATTTTAAAGATAATTTATATGAAAAGATATAAATATTGCAGGATAAAAATTAACCCCTACTAAATGGTTCTCATTATCTGACCTCAGTGCAGCCCTGAGGAAGATGACAGAGTACGTCATCGAAACGTTGGCGACAGCAATGTCACCTCTTTTAACCTGTTTGGTAACCCGTGAAACCTTTTTGCTTAACAAAAGGAGCGCTGTTCTGCTGAATAACGGCAAGAGTACGTTTATAGAATATAGCATAAACTCAGGAAAATAAGAGAATGCTGTCCGAAGATACAAACACATAGGCCAGAATGAAAGGGCGTGACACGTTGTTTTGCGTGTGGTGTGGGAGCACGAAAGTCACATGAATAGTATGTCATATGTGGGTACTTAAAATTGATCAAATGAAGTGAGAAAAACAAGGTGAATACTGTAGCTGAAACTCCCTAGAGTTAGTCAGCTTAATGAATTAAAGGCGAAGTACGATACGCTCTTTAAGATACCCTCTGGAATGCAAAGACTATGGAATAATACGTGTACATACTAGAGTGATTAATGAAACCATGTGATCACATTTGAGTTTAATTTTACAGGAATGTTTCTCCGTATAAATAATTCACTTAAATTACTCTAAAAAATCTAATTTACCCACATAATGCCAAATAAATAAGAAATGTATTGATTCTCCGAATGAGTCTTCCCATAGATATTTTTATGTTACGTTGATGATAATGTGAATTCTAAACCATAAAAACGCTTTGTTTTCAAGAAAGATATTCTAATCATTTTTACGGTACGGAAATTTTTTTCAAATATGATTTTGCGTACCTTTCCACTGATGATTCATGAAAGAAGGTATAGATTGGTTTTTAGTCCATAATTCATGATAATTTCCTTATTTAGGGTAAAGTTTAGTGTTTTTCACTACTGTAGGCTTCCCGCAGCTGTGATGAAAATTCTTCGTAGCATATTTTATAAAGTGGATTCTAAATGGAATGTGTTCTACCTCCGGAAAATTGAAATTTTCCTATGATTAGTAATTTAAATACCAGCAGTTGTATTGAAAGTGCTTCAGCAGCTGAGATCATTTAACGAATGAGCTCCCGCCAGGAATTTATCCCGAGGCCGCGTTTGCCCTAGTCGAAAGCGCCACCCACTAGGCCATCCGAGAGTCCTAATAATTTAAAATGTGTCTGACAAAAATAAACTTGCTTCATGACAATAATGATATCTAAAGGTTTGAAAAAAGTTTGTAATTTCCACAGAATAAGACCATTAGTTTATCCTACTGTAAGAAGGGATCTTTAGACCTGAAGATACTTAAAATTACAAGGATTTATTTAATTCTATAGTAGTAAGTAATCCATTTTAATCCTTAGTGGCTCACTTCAATAAAGTTGAGCTTGTCCACATCATACTTAAAATAATATCGTCCCGCCCAACTGTATTGTATACCTTTGATACCCGTATTTACGCATTTATTCTGCTACTGAAATACTCCATCCATACACTTTACTCTTGTAATAGAGAAGATTTAGCATCATTATTAACGAAGGAAAGTTATCCATTGAATCCTGCTGGTTTACAGTATTATGAATCACTTGGCGGTACACTCAAGCCTCTGATAATGGATGAGATCGAAATTAGCTTCGCTTTTGATAACCAGCAATCTAAAACCGTCCAGAGTGCTTTATGTTCCCTCTCTACGTATTCAGGACTCAGCCTTTCAGACGCATCATTGCCTACGTTAATTTAGCGTGAAATCATTAAGGGAACCTAAATAATAATCAACAGCGAAATCTCAAAAGAGAACTCACACGGAGAGCAATTTACCCTTCATTTGCTTAATTCGAGTGATGTTTGTTCCTCTATGAGCGGCGTTTGATTTCTTTATGAAGCTCTAATTTGATCACTCTCAGTATAAAGGCGGCATTCTCGGCCTGGCTTCTCCCATGCGAGAAAATTTCTCAACCACTTTATTTTATTCCGCAGTATTTTCGGAAAGAATAACATTAATTCATAAATTACTGACACTGATTTTCACAACGGATAAATGTGATATTTCGTATCGATATAAAGTTTTCTTTGATTTTTTCCCAATAAAAACTCAAGACTAAACAAGAAAAAATACATTGAAATAATTGCAATCCGCCAAAGAAGGAAATGCCATTATAACTGTGGAATGCACGAAAAATCCTTAAAAGGGTAATTTTGGTGCAGCCATACAATACCCGTTTTACTTTCCCTGCTCCGTGTTTCGTGTATATGAAATGGAAACCTACTGATCTTTAATCTTTCAGTAGTAGAAGATTTGCGCAGGTTTTTCACACCAACTCCCTTGTGGGTATTTTCCTGCTATGGATGTGTATCCCTAAGATAATATCTTAGGTTTTTTATATCCACTCCTAAATTTTCTATTTATTTTATTATAAATTATATATGTTTTATTGATAATATTGACGATAATTTAGAATAAGGAATTGAATTTTCAGCCTAAATCTCGCCTCAATAAAAACCTATTACTTTTAGTACGTGAAAACTTCTTGACGAGAAAGTTATACGGGCAACACGTAACTCGTAAAGTCAGATATTTTAATCTAGGCAGATTGGGAATTAGTATTTAGCATAAAGTTATCTAAGAAAAACTGATTTTCAGTTTATAAAGATGTTAATAGCGTCTAATGGAAGGATTTCAGTAAAATTTCTCGTAACTGGTACATAAATGGTGACAGTATATCTCCTTTTTATAGCATCCTACTATACGTATTATTAAAGCTCTAATATAACATTGGCGTTCCTTGGTTTACGATAAAAAGATGCATACAATAAATCTAATTTAAATACACTACATTCCACGAAAAACCAGCCATCTAAGTAGTATATTCTCACTTCCTTACTTTTTTTTTACCCTTGACTTAAGTTAAGGAATAGCTGTATCGCGTTTCGCAGCTAATAAGAATGTTTATGAATTCATCTGACGTTTAGTGTTGCGTCCTTGGCTATTAGCCATTTGAAGCATTGTGGTCACGTGGGGTAAAGAGGGAATATAGAATGGAGAGGTTAGAACTGATTTCCAGACTTTTCTAATCGTGCAAGAAAATTAGAGAGCGAAAAATTATACATATATATACATATATACATAACAGATTCTCATGTAGAAAACGAAGGGCATACTTACTGTTGACTTTGTTTAATTAAGCTGACATAATCTTAAGTCCAAATATCCAAAGAGTAGGTTTATAACTATTTAAGAAGTCAATACCAACATTGAGTTTAGTCTCTATTACTTCTTCACTTCTGCTTGCTCCCATCAGAATTCCTAATTCATAAATTGATCCTAAATAATTTAATTAGATATTAAGAGTTAAATATGGCGAGATAATTTCAAGAAATATATTTTGTATTATAATTTACCGTTTATGAATGGGATAATGATCGAATATGAGATGAATATAGGAAAAAAATTAAATTGACAATTACTGATAAGAATATAATTTCCGTTATAATCTAGTATTCGTGTTTTCTCTTATAAAAAGTTTTCTTTGCTTATCTTTAAATTAAATAGAAACGAGAAATTAGTCAATATTTAATCAACCTGGAGAAGGATCCTTAAGTATTAAGATAAATCCTACAATCCTACAATTAAGACAATCCTAAAACCGTAAGATTTTCCGAAAACTAGGAATGACTAGCGGAAAGAAACTTCCATTACTGAGATCACGGTTTAATAATAGGCCAGGGGGAAGGTAAGCAGACCGTACTGCATTTAGAGGTTCGATAAACACTTAGGATAAAAGGAGAGGCTATAAAGCTGTGTAATATGAGATATCGCGTCACTTTCAAGAAGTTGTAAATTTTCCCCATAAAAGCGGCCGATTCAATTTTCTCACGCTGAACCAAAGGCGAAAGATCTCTTCCACCAACCACAATTCGATTCGCATTCTGAGGGATCGATTTATGAATTTTATCACAAATAACCTCTTCCAGAAATATAAAACCTTGCCTAGAAACATTTTAAATATATGCGAAGCAAATGGAACATTGGTTAAAAGTTAAAATTCTTTGTTTCGGAAAGATATTTAGAAGATTTTGTGTCAACAAAAAATATTATTTACTCTGTGATAAAGTAACGATAGAATACCTGCCCGGCAAGCGGGAGACCCGGGTTCGAGTCCCGGCCAAGTCGCAATTTTTCACTTCTTGTATAACCTTGGGTTAGTCGCACAACTTCATGTGCTAAGTAAAAATTTCATTTCTATCGTTGTGTTAATTCCGCGAGAGGGTTTCTCTAATATCGCTTTGTTGGGTGGCTGCCTCGACGAGGACCTCTGGTGGTGGTTGGTGCCACTAAGTGGAGCACCATTACCTTGCCCATATAAGCTCCCGTTTACAGAAGTGAATCTGCGCGGCTCGGTAGTTTAATGGATAGAATACCTGCCCGGCAAGCGGGAGACCCGGGTTCGAGTCCCGGCCAAGTCGCAATTTTTCACTTCTTGTATAACCTGTGATAAAGTACTATACTAGTACACTATTTTCTAATTTCAAGAATGGTACGGGTGATGTGTAGAATCCCTTTCAAAATATGCTCAAAAATTGGAAAATGTACGCCCAATTCTGTAATTTAGATGCCCTTACGCAGCGGTAGGCAAAAAGTTAATTCACTGCAGCTTCAACCGTATACAATTTTCAAAGACCTTTGTTAACCGAGGTACCAGCACCATATTCAGACATGAGCATAATACTTGAATGTACTGCTAAAGGTACTGAAATTGGCGGAAACGCTTTAGAAAATATTGAACGAGCTTTTATCAGAAAGGAGTAACGAAAGGTTTCATAGTCACAGGTGTGGATCTAGCTATATCAGAGCACATGTTGTGTTTAAGTGCGTCAAGCGTGGGTCTTGAGGTGTCATTTTAACCAAATATCAGTAATAAACTCTAGGAATTAATATATACTGTATGTGGCTTAAAAGCTTATTTGATGCTCTACAGTGTAACGTAAATATTTTTGATAATTAATTTTTGATAGCTTTGATAAATACTTGATACAGAGTGAGCATTTGAATAATCGGTAAGAAAGATCATAGGGTCCTCAATTTCGACTGGTGTCAAAATAAGATACTAGTCGAAAGGCCTAACATTTTTTAATCATTTTCAGTAAGGACAGGGTCGATAAAAGACTGAGCAACGTTTGCGAACAGTATGTTCATGAATAATGTGCAGATATAGATGCCAAATTTCGTGGTATATTCTTTTGTCGTAACAAGTAAAATATATAAAAATGTTAGCGTAAACAAAATACATTATTTTTATTACAGTTTTATTATTATCAAACGAATATTTCCAAATATTGTGCATATATAATGTAAAATATAATATATAATGTAAAAGCATATAAGTATAAGTAAAAGTGCATAAGTATAAGTAAAGTATAAAGTATATAAGTAAAAGTGCATATATAATGTAAAAAAGACATAAAAATGATGCTCATGCATTGAAATAAGTCCTGTGTTCTTTCCCCTGTTTGTTTTGTGAAAATTTTATGAAAATAGTTCCTGTGGAAAAATTCTTCCTGTTTTTTGTCATTTCACCAGAAAGTGACTCGCAAATCAGTCGATTTTATTCATTTACTATTATTTTATAATTATTACTATATATTTATAATATAAGTTACTTATTTAATTAGATTTTTAAAAAGTTTACATGAAATGTTCTAATAATGGCTTAATCTCTTTTTCTTCTCTTTCAATCGATTCGATTCTCTCGCATACTATTTTTTAAATCCATTTAGAATGAATTCCATTGCTTAAAAGGTTCTTTGAGCTGATTTTAGTCACAAAAGAATTCAAATGCGGGAGCATCGAATGTTTGGCGGCATCTCATGAAAAGGGGAAGCATGTGTACGAACAGTGCGGCAAAAATCATTCATCGCAGAGATAAATAGCCACGGGAGCTTGGCTCATTTTTCCGCTCTCCTTGTGACCGTTCTATTTGAAGCACGAATAAATAGCAATCTGAAATCGTTCGAGCGGACTCTACAAAGGGTGTACGACGACGCAATTATCGCTGTAAAAAAACTCAGATTCCTGGGTTATCACTGAATACGAAATTATAAATCTGAAAAAAAAAACGAAAAAAAAAATACTGATGCATGAGGAAAAAAATGAGTTTTAAAATCTTCCATAATTGTGGTCTGCACATTTTATACAATCGTTGTACTTTTACGAGTAGTTTGTGACATAAACGCTTAAAGTCTTTCGATATTTTCCCTCTTTTACTTCTATGACGTACAGTGCGGTTGTCACATACGTTACTGACGTACTAAATTCTAATGTATTTCTAGAAAAAGTCGATGTTAATAAAAAAGCAATCAATATAATAAATAGATAAATAGTGTCGGGAGGTTTTTGGAGGGTTTTTCCCGCCTAAGGGCGAATGCCAGACAGTCACTGTAATTCCTTTCTTCCCCTCCACCGTTGCCACCTGGTCCAAAGACCAAACTGCAGCGTTTTTTCAATAAATAAATAAATAAATAAATTATTTACTGGTAGTCATAGTTCCATAAGCTTTCTATCTGCCGACGACGATATTTTTCTAGTACTTCAAGTGGCATCTTACCAAGTGAAAATCCAAGCGATTCAGAGAGACTCCCGCAGATTTCGCAACCTCACTTTTGAGATGCGTACAAAAATACCACGAAGAAATGCTGAACAGAGCTTGAGGAACATGGGTAATAAAAAACCAGGTTTCCTCATGGACAAGGTCTGGGAGGAAAAAGGGCTTCCTCTTTATACCACATAAACAGAATCCGCTCGTTTCCCTCCAAGGAATAACTGCTAATCAAAACCTAAAGAAGGCGGACCTCTCTCTTCCTCGGTGAAAGATTCCTGGGAAGCAGAAGATACAAAATCAATAAAGATTTTGTAACCATATATTTCTTGAGGTACCTTCCTCTCAGAAAGCTCTTGAAGAAGATAATTCTGAAGATCAGCAAGGTTCAGTTTATTTTAAATGTTTACATAAATGGGAAATGGGAGAGGAGAAAAGTAGAAAAATAATTGTTCATTGATTTAATCACCTCTCAAGGATATATAAGATGGGTTCGAAATGATAATGAGCGAGCATTAAACATCCATCAAATTCCTTTCTCCTCGTAAATTACACGCATAGTGAGAGTTATTTACGCATTTATTTTCTCAGCACTTTGGATGGATTCTAATTGAGTTACGTAAATGTCATTTTTTATCTCTCCATTTGATGGCTTGATTAATTGGCCCCTGGTAAGGGAATATGCCATAAAGACGCGGAGCTCTCTAATCGAGTTAAAGCAAAATGCTGGATTAGAGGTTGAATTCTCACAATATTCAAATTTACGGAAATCAGTAGCGAGGTATCCAAACTATTTTAGATACGTAGGGGGACCCAAAAGTAACTAGAACTGGGCTGTGGAGGGGAGGAATGTCAGGGGACCGAGTTCTGGTTGGTAGGGTATTTTGGCGGGAACTCTCATGATTCAGTATGCAAAGTTTCGACGCCGTGAGAGCAACTGTTTGTGCGCAGCATTTCTTTTATCAAAGTAACTTTTTCCCATGTGGCGAAAAAGTGAGATGGCTGACGCTCGAGAGCAACGCGCGGCGGTAAAATTTTGTTTTCTGTTGGGGAAAACGGCTGCGGAAACTCTTGTAATGCTTCAAACAGCTTACAAGGTTGATGCTTTGAGTCAAGCTCGTGTTTACGACTGGTTTTCGCGGTTTAAAAGGGGCGAAATGACGATTGAAGACCAACCTCGTTCCGGGCGCCCCTCAACTTCAAGAACTGACGACAACGTTGAAAAAATCAACACCCTAGTCCGTGAAGATCGTCGCCGAACAATTGATGAGCTCCCTAATATTTCTGGCATGTCATGGAGTTCAATTCAGAGGATTTTATCAGAGGATTTGCGCATGAGAAGAGTTGCAGCCAAATTTGGCTCACACTGCGTTGTCTGTGAGTCAGTTTTTGAGTAAAAACGGAATGACACCGATTACTCACCCGCCGTACTCACCTGACCTGGCCCCCTGTGACTTCTTTTTGTTCCCTAGGCTCAAAAAGAACATGAAAGGAAAACGTTTTGGGACTGTGGAAGAAGTGAAACAAAAATCGCCACATGGGAAAAAGTTACTTTGATAAAAGAAATGCTGCGCACAAACAGTTGCTCTCACGGCGACGACACTTTGCATACTGACTCATGAGAGTTCCCGCCAAAATACCCTACCAACCAGAACTCGGTCCCCTGACGTTCCTCCCCTCCACAGCCCGGTTCTAATTACTTTTGGGTCCCCCCTCGTAAGAGAGCTATTCCGGTAGATGAAAAGTGTAAAGGACGCGCTTCACTGAGACCATTAACTTTATTTTTTCATTGTATATTTATAAAGGAAGAAATTATGGTATTTCTACTTGCGCAAAAAATTCAAATACGGCAATAATAATATTGTATTAAAATACATAATAATTGTAAAATTATTTGGACTTTCTTTTGTAAAGTTAATACATAATAAGTTTGAAAGTAGCTTATGATTGTACCCAATATTCTGAGTAAAATAAGTGGCGGAAGAAGTAAAAGCCAGACCGGCATTATCACGAAGTTTGAAGTTGTCTGCATCACATCTTTGCAATATTTCCAAATTCTCTTATTGAATTACTTTTAAAATCGATCGCGAAGGAATCTGCGTCCTAGATTATGGTATGCAGTAAGGTTTGAATTTTTATTTATTCGAGTACTAAATTCCTCATTCTGAAGGAATTTAGAACTGACCTAATACGACACTGGCATTAATAACATAAGCCTGAGGGGAGATATTAAGCATGAAAGCAACTTTTACGAAGCTACTCATGGTTTCTTTGTTCTTAATGTTCCATTTTTATCCCGCACATCCTTGTAACTCGAAACTCTTCCGGCTGACAGCCTTTGTCCTGAGAACTCGTTTTCCTTACAAAACACGAATAGTATGGGGGAAAATTGCCTTCGCCAATCTCAGACCCAAACCCTTTCGTCGCTTTGCCTTCCAAGGAACCCGTTCCTATTTAAGTTCACGTTAAGGCTGAGTTATAAAAGGTCAAGTGTCCCTCTACATAAAGAATGCAATCATTGGTAATTCCTCGAGGGAGCTACAAACAACTTTTCTATGGCTCTCTTACTTGAGTAGAGGGATTCTTGTTGGTATACCTACGTAAACAGCATTTCCTGATTTCCTGCCTTTCTCAGAATCGGACAAAATCCCTAACATTTCCACCCACACGAGCCATTCCCAATTGATGCTATAGTGAATAATAGCTCCTTTAATCTGGCTTCTAAAGCCAATCACAGTAGTGAACGTGAATGGAGGAGATACACAAAAACTAGATTACACAATAATCTGGGCTCCCGGATAGCCGTGTAGACAGCGAGTTCGACTTCAATGAAAGCGGTCACGGGTTCGATTCCCGATGGGAGCCCACGTGCGAAATGACCTCAGTTCACAATATTACTACTACCACAATAATCTTCGCTTTATTTCGGTTAAGCAGTGATAGTGGAAGTCCTAGTGGAATTTGGTAAAAAGAACAGATTTCCAGTTTCAGGTAAAACCGGTTCTGATGCCGTAAGCCACATCTTCATATCATTTTCACCACGAGTCCGAACTTTCCTCGTTCTGAGGTTATCAATAAAAGATCTTTCTTTGTTTAAGTTCACAGGAATATTTACCGCGATGGGAGATACCCTATAAATAACTAACTTCCATAATAAAGTTTGAAGCATAACTTTGGCCTCTTTCATACGATCCTCTTTCCACCAATATTATGATGGTAAGTTAAGAGAATTATTCTCCATCGAAGTGGTCTTAATTCTCTTACAGAATTAATAGCTATTTTCTGAGCTGGGAGTTCGCAAACTTTAGCTCTCAAACCGTAAAAAGAATTAGTTTTCATAAAGCAACAAAGGACGAGTAAAACAAACTAACTATCCATGTTTTTCTGGAACATAGATATTTAAATACCTTGAGTATAATATTGACTGATAAAGTTCATACTAATCGTTTACAAAATTCTACGATAAAGCAAGAGTCTATGGCGTGACATTCTATTGAGGGATGATGCCCAAGCAAATGGCATTTACCGCGGGTGAAGTATCATACGATAGACTCTCACAATAAATATATTCTTCTAAATCAATACAAAACTCTACAAACATGAACTCTGAATTACTTGGTGACAGAGAGAAATCAAAGATCACACAACTTTTTCATGTACAACATGATCTTCCAGGATCGCGCTTAGTCCTCTAGTTGACTCCATAGGTCAGCAAGTTCATCACCCTCTCTCTATTAATCTCTTTCTCAAGTAAACATTCCCAAATCTTAGCTGACCTTTCGAATCTGTCGCTTAAGTAAGCAGAAGGCCTCCTTAATTGATCGCCTCTCCAGTTGACCGTCCACTCCTCTGAAATCTTTTTAAGCTTCACTTCAATCTCCTGCTACTGCAAATCCGTTTACCTCTCTAAATAGCCACCTCATCTCATTCTCCTCCCATCGCCCCAATCTCGGATCTTATTGCTTAAACCAATTCAGAAAATCCAAACTCATTCCACCAGGTAACTGCTATATTTGAGACCTAACCCTACCTTCTCAATTCCAACCTTTTTTTGGGATTTCTATTCAAGAACCAGAGATATCCAACAAAAAAGCTGATCGGACTCCAATTAAATTTTGATATCTATAATTCATTTTCTTCCATAAATAGAATATCTTCTATTATACCACTACTTCATGTGTTCAAGTTGTTACTTCTCTTTACTCAGTTTCCGCTAAACTGGTGATTAAACAGTTTTATGTAAACAAGTACACAGAACGGATACAGCGAAGTACATACATACATATAATTGATGGAACATTTGATAGCGTTGAAATCAAGTATTTGGATAGAAATTTTAGTTTGTTTAAGAGTTCAATCATTCATCGGTATTTATTTTGGCCTCATTACGATAGACAGAAAACAGCTTGAAATAACAAAGCAGTCAACAATTTTTATATCATGATCGCCAGTAGAAATAATTTATGAGTCGAATAGATAATTAAACATCCGTATTTAAGATCCGAAATTCTATTATATCGAAGAAATATTATATTAAAATCAATATTCATGATATATCTCTCATAAAAATTATTACGAGTTCAATATGAACGAGCATTTTGATTTTAATACAACAATAAATACATATAGTATGTAACATAATTTTTAATAAATATATTTTTATAATACACGATACATTCCTAAAATTTTCATCTATATTTTAGCGTGTGGTGGATCTAAGAACATCTGCAACGATTAGGTGGTGATTCGAAGCTATTATTCCAATGGATAAAGTTATGTATACTTAAATTAATGTAAAACACGATAAACAAATGTTAATTTAGTGACTTGGTAAAAAGAAAATACTTTTTGGGTCCAATTTGAACCCACTTGACTGATTACGTAAAAACTTGAACTTTTCAGTTTAAAGTTTAGTTTTTTTCTAAGTACCACTCTCATATCCTTTAAATTAAGCCCTCAAATTGAATATCGTAGTAGTGTAATCCTAAAGCAGTTCGCTCCTTGATCGTCGACGTAATTAGGGAGGGAAAGGACTTTACCGACGCTCAGCTGCGCCAATACCAATTATTCTCTTTGTGTCTGGAAGACGCTAAGCCCAAAACTACGTCTGCTGCAGATGATACCCTTTCACGTCTCAAGATAGTTTTCATAGACCCACAGCTTCCCAAACTTTTCCTGTAAATTGCTCGAAAGTAGATTCTTCTAGACACAAACTACAAGCATAACCGTTCCCTTTCGAGTAACGCCGTTCTATTCCACTTATATTATCGCTCATAATCCTATGCTTTTAGTTCATAATGGGAATTTTCATCCTCATATAGTAAGTGACTTTTTCAATTTATTGATTCCATGTTACGAACCTCGTAATTTTTCATGCACACTAATTTTAATTGGTATTAAACTTTTGTCTATGTCTAAGTGGAACGGGATGCTATAAAGTAAGGGTATTTTCATGAGAGTGTTTTCAAATTTTTATTTAAATAATCAATGTCGACAGTAGAACAAAATCTAACTTTTTGGTAATGAAACGGTCTTTTTACTAGCTGTAAATAATAAAAAGAAGTACTTCTGTATATTATATTTTTATATTGAACATCTTTAGCTTATGAATCTGAGAGATTCATAAGCCAAAATAACCTTGATCGGTCAATGAAAAGATACGAAGAGAAGAGGAAGTCTTTAAGCAAAGATCGAAGAGAGTATTCCTACGAACGAGATATTCCTCGAAGGCTTCTTCTTGGGCAGTGCCAAGAGATAAAATATTTACCAGTAAGTGCAACGCAATTTTCCTTCCGAGAAAACTGAAGGGGTCTTGCCTCGAATTTCACGGAAGATACGAGAATGCTATTTCTCATTTTCAGCTGCCTGTTTATGTTGCTGGTGTAACAAAGAAGAGGGAAAAGAATCGGAAAAACGAGAGGAAGCGAGTGGTAATTTAAGAAGACGGTGAAGATAGAGAATGACATCGAAAGAAGAGAACGCTTTTTTGGAATTAAAGAGAAAAAGGAGGGTTGTGAGTAAACATATAAAAGAAGTAGAAGAAGAAGAGATATTTGTCAACAAAATACACAAGAAAATATGGAGGAGATAAAAATACTAAAACTTATGGGATTGCTAAAGGGAATAACACAATTACGTAACGTTTCAATATGATAGATTGATATGGAGGCGCGATTGAATTGAAATTCGGAGAATTATTAATATAAAATCGGGAGTGAGAAATAAAGATAGTTATTTTATAAACATTGAGCTAACATGAAATGACATTTTCACTAAGGACATTAAAAATGTACACGATTATTTCGAAGTACAAGATTAACATCAATAGCATCAGATTTTAAATAAACAGCTGAAATATTATTTCCTTTCCTATTCAGTATGCTTGAATACTGGCATCGAATGAAATCTCTAAACTTTATCTTTCACCATGATAAGAGAAATTCATGGGGAAGGGAGAGGTCAAAAGTTGCGTATCTCTTACGGATTCGTTTTCGAAAATAAATCGCCAACGTCTTGCTTTAAATAAGGTAAAGTATTTTTCAGTGAGAAATGGTGAATTCTCCTATCACACACACTTTAACTTTAGCACGTTGATATTACCACAGCTACTACGAAACTCTCACGGCGACTCTTTCTACTCCGGATAATGTAGAAGTGTAAATCTTTCGAAGAAAATAAGAGAAGAGCTGGAACGATGGTGGTTTTCTTTCGAAAATAAAGCAAGAAGACTCCGTTCCCAAGAGAACCCGTTTGCATCACTCGGAGACATTGCTTCTATCTGGTGAATCTCACGTCTTCCGGGTTCCTCATCTTCCTCCTCTTTCATTTATTCCTCTCTCTCTCTCTCCTCACGATAGTCCTCCACGAAAAGTTTTAAACACCATCGACCAATGATTACATTTGTATTTCTGTATTGGTATTTTCCCTATTCATAATGAATATTCTTGACATTATGTTTAATACATCTCTCTCCTCCGCTATCTTGACTCCGAAGTTAGGAAAGAAAAGAAATTGGAACTTAATTAGTAATGAATAAGAGGTTCGAAAATCTCTCTGTTAGCGGAATATACCAGAGGGGGAAAAATGCAGAAATTCTGAAACTACCACCAAAGTCTACATGGTAAGCCACGGTTTCTTTCTTCTTCTTTGGAACTCTTCCCCAAATGAAGAAAGAAACCGTGGATTACCGTGCAGAATTTTGGGGTGGTTTCAGAATTTCTGCATTTATCCCCCGAGGATGATGGCATAGCCTTCGTAATGCGCATTGGGTGATTCGTAGAAAGTCTGTAATCCACGCCTTTTTTTCTCTATTAAGGGAAGAGGCCCTAAGATTCTCTGACGTATTTGGCTAACGGAGAGTTTTTCAAACCTCTTATCCATCTCTACGGTAGCGCTCCACGATATGAAAGGAAAAAAATATGTACATTTTACACGGTCCCGCGTGAATTTATTTTCTCCACCTAGATTTTGACGCTAAACAACATCATCAGGTACATTAATGTGATTAGTATTCGTACAAAGGGAAGGAAAAATAGGTAGTAGTAACCTTGGGTAAGAGGAGAGAGACGGTTCTGGGTGACGTGGTGTGACAAAATTCGGAATTAAAAAGAAAGGATTGCAGAAGTGAAGGAAAAGAGATTCTTGTTTACGAAACCTTAATTTAGGGTTGGAGAGGATTAGAAGGATTTACAATTGTCCGTAGTGGTTCACGGCACTTCCTTCATCTGCGAAATGACGACAAGCATTAAAATCTAGGTCGTGGAAATAAGTCTTCGTGGCACCGTGCAAAAGTCTCCTATCTCAATTCATTTTCGAATTTTTCATTTTAAGGAGATGAGCATGCGATGCTTTCTAATCCAAGAAGTACAAAGATCTGAATTCCAAATAAGGAATACTGGGATTTCTTCAACCACACGTATGGATTTTTTTTTTCATAGTTTCAGCGACAGTCAAAGACGTCTCTCTCTCCAGATCCACTCCTAAGCAAAGCGTTCCTTTTTCGTTTCCTATTCACTTCTTTCTTCCCGAATTCCCTTTGGGTACGTTCGCATTCCTTTCACCTGCACTTCGTCATATTTCCACCCCCATTAACGAGAGAGTACGGGAACGATTCATTGATCTCGAGACGCTTTCCACTCTCTTTTCTGAAAAGAGAGGAAAAAAGCAATTTTGCAAGAGGGAAGAGAAGAGTCCTCAGAGTAAAAAAGTATCTTTCACCTCTTCTTTCATGACAAATTTCTTCGCTCGCAAGATTGCTCCTATTTCCTCTACCGTCTCCATTCACGCTCATCTTCGCTCCGAAATTTTCATTTCTCAAATGGAACTCATTTACCATTAATTGTATTCATACGTGTATTTTCCGCACGCTTTTTTAGCATACCTCTTCTTGACCTGATTTTCAGAGGATTTTACGTTTCAAATTTGATATTCAATCCCGTCTAAGTTTTGTTATACAGTTGGAAGTCAGGCAACCATCGCAAGGAATAAAAATTTCTACTATGGTGACTTACGTTATATTCATTCGTTGTCCGTAATTTACTCGAATTTATCACACGTAAATCTACTACGATTAGTAGCTCTAAGCGTGACTTTGAGGTAGAATTCCGTAACTTAAGTGATAAAAACACAATCTTTTACCCTTTCCACTAAATATTTTAATTTGCCGACCCAGATTTTTCACGATTTATATCATTTTCATGGGCAGCGCACAAAATGTTTGACACAACTAGCAAAATTTGTCATACACATTTCTTAATCATGGAAAATGGCGAGGTTCTGCATATCAGGAGCTATAAATAATTGCTGTATTTATATCACGTTATGCTACCGTCATTTTCGGTGACACAGGCATTGTCTTCATGTTATAAATATGAATTTTTAAGTACCGCATGCATGTTTGCTGCTCGCGAGACGGCTTATGTACCCCCAAGAGGTAGGTCGTAAATTGAAACGTTCTAGTGATATTTTAGTGCGTTGCAGGAAGTTGGATGGAAAGCTGCGGTAATTCTTGTAAGCTTTGCATGTTTTGCTTCCGAGGACGCCACCATAAATCATTCATACAAGAAACCGATGCTTAAAATGTAAAGATTTTTGTAAAAGAAGTATCCTTTTCTATAAAGGACCACGAAGCTAAATAACTAAATCAGATCTTCTGTGCAACTCTTAACTTTTTTTAATCTATCGCGACTATTGGGTTGAAGTTAATATATATTGAAAACAAATATTACTTAAATAAAATAAAGGTTAATTAATGCTTAAATGTAGATTTTCTCAAACGTCTGCATCAATCAAATGTACTAAATAGGATAAATATGTTAAATTTTCCATCAGTTGTGTCATATATTGATATAAACTTCTAATTTCAAAGAACTTCATACCCATCAATAAAGAATGTATCAAATATAATTAGAAGAGCTTTAACTTAAAAAATTTTGCTTTAACTAATTACTTATATATCTTCAACTTACGGGTGTGAAACGTGGACGTTAAAAAAAGAGGAAATTAGAAGATTAGAGGCTTTTGAGATGTGGGTATGGCGTAGAATGGAGAAGGTAAGCTGGGTCGATAGAAAAACGAACGAGGATATACTAGAGATGGTTGAGGAGAAAAGGATAATAATTGAAGTAATTAAAAATCGACAAAAGAAATGGGTGGGTCAAATATTGAGAGGAGAGGGATTACTGAATAAAGTGATCGAGGGAAGAATGCTAGGGAAAATACAGAGGGGAAGACAAAGACAAAAGTTGTAAGACGAATTAAGGGGTGGGATAAGTTACCGGGAATTGAAGAAGGAGGAATTAAATAATGAATGTGGGAGCACATGAACCTACCGAAAGGTAGAAACTAAATAATAATAATAAGAAAAAAATATTATATATATAAAAAACACTTTTATATATCTTCTACTCTCTTTGTTTTCTTCAAGCTAAAGATCAAGCAGTTTGTTATGAAATTTTGTGGCGACTTTTCTAATATCCTTTCTTTTACCAATTTCCTAATATTCCTTCGCAATTTTCGTTAAAATTCAGAGGTCGTTTCGTGATTGTTTTAGACTTTTATTTTTAAGACTCACTGCACTTTAAGTGAGAAATCATGACCGTTATCTAATGGAAAATATAAGGAGCTTCAACGAAAAAACAAACTCTGTACATAAATACGCACAATCGTGTGATATTTCTTAGGTGATTTACAATATGCATACGCATATGAGTGATACTGATGCATGACAAAAATCTGATCCTTCCCGTACCCGATATTTACATTAATTTAAATAAATTACTGAGGATATACTTAATATGCATTTCTCTCTACAAACTGGCATCTAATACCTGAAAATGGAAGAATGCATATTTCCCACAATGTTTATTGCGAGAAAATCAACTGGATCAACGAAAACGGATGCAACAGGTATCCTCTACAGAGAAGTACAACTCAATGCTGCTAGATCGCTCTCATAGTCAGTTTTATTTCATTTTCAAAGTTCAGTCAGATATAGATAAGTTCTAAGAGATAATAGACTATTTCATACCATCTAAAGCCTAGGGGGAATGATGAAAAGAATATTATTATTTCCCAGAAAATGACGAACACAAATAACTGTAATTGCAAGTATCAGTATGTGCTGTTTGCTACATAATTAAACAAATGTAACACACATATGAAATAATTGTTTTCTGTAAGTAAAACCCTGGAAAGTCTTCTAATCGCTTTTCTGCCAAATAACTACCTAAGATAGGATAAATTGTGGACAAAAATTGGACACCTACCATTATTAAGATAACCTAAATGGTATTCAAACCACTACGCTCATTAAATTTACTTCGAATTCGAAATACAGATATATCCATATTTTCTACAGAAATAAAAATTTATTATAAAAATAAACATAGAAGGTCATCAAAGCATAAAGATAATTTTCATCATCCAAAAGATGGCAAATATTTTAGCCGTTATAAAATATATTTT
This sequence comes from Pachydiplax longipennis, assembly GCA_036926295.1. Lineage (NCBI taxonomy): Eukaryota > Metazoa > Arthropoda > Insecta > Odonata > Libellulidae > Pachydiplax > Pachydiplax longipennis. Next base: position 44,451,840 of record JAVFKF010000015.1, read on the forward strand.
TAAAAAATAAAATTCACTGCGTAAAAAATCTACTGAATAATTTCGTTTCACGGACAGTCTAGAACTAGATTTATTGGCTCTGATACCCATTTCACTCATAGGATCCTGTTTGCTATGTGGTTTCCTTAACGCTTGTGGTTTTTGCCCGATGATGAACAGAGGTAGTTCGAAACCTGCCGCGAAATAAAATACATCCAGTTGAATTTTAACACACAGAATTTTATTTTTTCAGTTATGGAATTCCAAATAGTTAACGCTTCATTCATGGAAATATCGTATATTATTTTTCTTCCTGCTGATGAATCTATAATGATGGGGTAGATGACTATCAGCCAATTATTGCCTGTTTAACTTTTATGTGAGAAAACAGAGATTTCCACTTACTGTCATCCAAACAGTGGGACTGACCCACTTATTCTCAGCGAACTTCTTTCACATACATAATCTCGCGCGAGAGAACGTGAGGCATGAGAACACCTAAGAGCATCACATACCTCTCACTACCTATCTCACTCGAGAGCCTACCGCAAGAGGCAGCCGGTGTTAAACTTCTTTTAGCGATATGACGGAAGGAATCTAGTTCTAAATAGCCTAAAATGACCTATGCAGAGGAATCGGATACATCTCTTTCACATAATTTGTAACAATTTAGTAACGACATTTCCATTTAAAAACGCATCTCATGCTTTAAAAAGTAAAATTCTGAATGTCTTAACCCAGAACTTGTAATCATTTGTAGAATTGTTTGTTCAGCTACATGCATTCTATATATCAATTATATACAGGCCATTCATTATTTATTAGACTTATTTTTGCAATATGTGATCTTAATATACATTGATTGCTTTATATTCTTTTATTTTCTTTGTTACTGATGTATTTGAATTTACTTGTATGTTTTGCTTTATTCTGTGTATTTTTTATGTTGATTTTGTATTATGTTTATGGGCTTGATACTCGTAATAAATTTATTATTATTATTATTTTCTTTCGTCTCAATCAGTTTTCGCTATATTTTTTAGATCAACGTCGCATAACACGTCCCATACACACGCTATAATTCACTCCACCATAATGTAAAACTGTCATACCGGGGAATGAAAAAATCAAGGATGCTATGATAACCGTATGGGTGATTCCTATGTCATCTCCCTTAAAGCAATTCAGAGCAGAGTTTTACCATTATCTCGTTCTCTGTATTTTTAAATTTAGCAAAGATATACTTTCAACTGTAACATAACACGTCCTCTCTTCCATAACCACATCGCTGCCTTCTCTTAGCCGAGATTTATTCACAGCTTCCACATCAACCTCGAGTGCGCCTTGATTTATATTTCCCGTCGAAATTCAGTGCGTAAGTGAAGTTCAATTTCGGATGATATACTGCCGAAACATTCGCGAAGTTTTAAAGTAATACAACTCGGAGGGCTATGCGTTGAGGAACTGCGTTATTGAATCGTCATATAGAGTGTTTTCGTTTGCAAAAGACTCGTTACATGTTTCATTTTAGGATGTAAATTTCGCCTAATCGTAAATACCGTTGTAAAATGAAAACAGGAATTTTTTCCTATTTGTAAATGAATGTTCTTCACGTAATAATTTCTCTCGAGAATTAAGCGCAGCTGGATTAGGATTGTTTCCATGCAGATTCATTGGTTCGTTTTCAACTGATTCTCGCATTCTTCCACAATGTGGGACTCGAGAGAGCGAAATTGCTCTCTCCTACAATTAAAGCCCGCGAATCCCGTCTCCATGGCAGCGTTTTTCATTCTGAAAAGCATTTTTGACTCTTTTTTAACGCCCTATATTCTGCTTTGTTCGTGAGGAAAGTGCACGATCTATGAGCAGTCAACGGAGCCACGTTTCTCTCCACATAATTTCCTAAGCCTTGCTCTATTCTTCTCACTGTAAATCGTTCTTTTCTCTCCTGATACCTCTAAATCTTTGTTCCATTTTGTAATGCTGAGCTCCGATGAAAGATTACTCCATCACACTCGAAACCCTAAACTGACGCTCAAATTTCTTTGCTTCAGTTCCTCAACATCCCGACCACATATTAAGCATTCCAAACAAGATTAAAGGAACTCCCAAGCAGATACTTCCTGTGGAACTTTAAAACACACCAAAAAAATTATGCTCTGTGGTAGGACGGCAAAAATGCTGCCTTTGACACTCATGTTACATTGTACTCTTGAGCTGTATTGTCCACAAGGTAAAGAGATGCACTAGAGATTCATACAATAGCACTCATACAATGAATCACATTACTACTTAGCTTAGGGTTAACCGTGATGACTTTTGAATTTTAAGGGTGCAAACATTTACGATATGATAGACTAAATACACCAGAGTTTCTTTATAATCTGTTATTAAAAAGCTTGTCGTAATAGGTAGATTAGAATTTAGAGCAAGAATGGAAGATTATTTCTGAAATTTTCACTTTCATGGTAACTGAAAATATCCTACCGGCTCTCTTCACACCCAATCTGATACATATCACAGCCTAATCTAGTACTAATAATAAATATGAAAGAAACAATTTGTCTTCGTCCACAAATTGTTTCTTTCATATTTATTATGGGAAAGTTCCGCCAGATATCGCCAGAAAGCATCAACTAATCTAGTACACTAACCTAAATACAGCCTCTTGTTCTTCAAGATCTCGTGGGTTTTTTCACCCTCCTCGTGTGGCCGTTTGCCCACATTTTGGGTTTTCCTCCGAGAACCTTAGTCAAGGCGTTTTTTCCCGCGACTCAACTCAATCTATATTTAATTGTACCTAGTTCTAGCTTGCAACCACACGTTTGTTTTTCGTTTACCTGTTAGTTTATGTATATTAGATTTAGCACGTGTATACTTTTTACAGCTGTAACTTGTTTTTTATTGATTTATTTTCTAGATGAAATTTCACTGTAGACAATCCTTTTTCATTAATTGTGCACATTTTCATGTAATACTTGTAGAGGTTTGGTGGAAGATAACCCCACCAAAAGAATATAATAATAATAGGCATCTATGCCGCAAAGATAAACCCTCCTTATTTGATTAGCACTGAAAATTACTTGTACATACATTCAATGAAAATTTTTTCATGATTTCCTCAGAAAGCTTAATGCATTGGCTATGCTTTTCTTTAAACTCGCAAGAATCTTTTAAAGCTCTAAAAGGAGCTGAATGATTCAAGAGAGGTTATTCCAGAGAGGGGAAAACGATTAAAGAATAATATCCACCATGCACGTATACCAAAAATACCTCAAAAGTCTCAAAAACATTAATTCATGGCCCTCAATGAATTGCTTGTACCCTCTGAGGCTATAGATTTACTTGCGTCTGACAATTTTCTAAAAATGTAGCCCTTGTTTTCTGTATAATTAATCTACTGCCTTTGAAAAATCCAATTATGAATAAATAAAACTGTATCGTGCCCTAAATTCAGTTCGGAGTCGTACGTACAGGAAATTGCAGACGGAGATTCGATCGCCCCCGAGAGACTTGGCATCGAGGACGCTGATCTCTCGCCCTGCTGTCAATCCATGCAAAAATCAATAGGGTCGAATGAAGACGATGTTGAGGGCCTCCCCGAGGGTCGAATGCGACACCCTTTCCCTCTTTTGCATGAGATTGCACTCTCGTTACTTCACTTCTATCTATAGAGCTATTCTTATCTTACTTCTAAGCTTTTTAACTCTAAAGAATATAAATGCAGAGAGTTTACGAGAGAATAAAAACTTATAGGATATACGATAAATGTTATAATATTCAGATTCCTTCTTATTTCCTAGTAAAGGAGGCGATGTAACGGATTGAATTTGGAGTAAGGAAGGAAGCATGAATAACCAAGTACATAAATATTCATATACTAATTGTGAGATAAAGAAAATTCATCAATCCTAAGCTTTACCTCACTCCATACCATTATACTTAAAAATAAATTATACATATTATAAACATTTCTTATATCATTTGTTATAAAATATTTCAAATCATTCGCTATCTGTTGTCGCACAAGCTTGAAACCTAAAGGGAAAATTTTATCTGGCTAAAAAGAAACAAGTAGTACAAATTACTTCATACCCTAATTCCGATCATCTGAAACGAATTAGAATGATCATTACTGTGTGAAAAATCAGAGAGTTAATTGTCAAATAACGAGTGATTAGAGTAAAAGTTTTACTTAGTCAACGATTATTATAATAAATTGTACGCCAGTCAAATAATTCACCTAGTTTTAAGCCACTGCAGGTAATATCAGATTAAATCATAATTGATTCTTCCAATAACGAGCGAAGTAAATACGTTTTCGCCTATCAAATTAGTCGAATAGATCTCAGACTGAGTTTGAAAAATATTCTTAGAGAGAGAAATGACTTCCTAATTCATAAAACTTTAAGGAAGCAAAGCGTTTAAAGTATATATGATGAATTTTGAAAATTAGGACAAGTGAAATCAAACTTACAAAGTTTAATGATTTCATTACCTACAGTTACTTATTTTTCCATTCATTCCCATTTCAATTTTTTGCTGACGAACTCATTACCTATTCAATTGTCACGATATAAAATTTATATAAACTTTTCATTGAATTTTATTATAATAAAATTATATTAAAATTACTTAATATAATAATTATATTAAAATTACTTAAATCATTAAATTTTTATTTATATAATTCAAATCCATCTCTTTGAGATCATTCAATAGATATACATGGAGTTAGAAACACCTAATACAGTAAATATATATAAACGAACAAAGAAAATGTATTTCAGGGTTGACTGTAGTTGGTACATACAGCTATTGTACTATTAAGAATAATGATATCATCGACGGTTCTCATTCTTTGATCTGTAGTGAAGACATCGAGAATCGTAGAGTTGCGAGATCTTAGAAAAACGGTCACAAAGTCATAAATAAATAAGTATATTTCGTACTGATGGAATATCTCCCAAAAATATTCATAGAGGAATATTTCAAGAATATGATTACTTTCCATTAGATTATAATTTTCTGGATTCCATAAAGATATTGACATGACTTTATCAAAACTGAAATTTGAATCCAGAATGTCTCTTTCCACAGTCCCTTACCTAAATTAATATTCATCATTTTAGCGGCTCGTCACAGAGCTGTTGTCCTCGAATATATAAAAGAGAGAAAAGATTCTGAATCTGCCAATTGTGGATGGTTATGAATAATTCAAATATGACGTTTTATATTTGAGAAATCTCTCGGAATCATTCTTTTCCCATATCTGGAAACATGGAAAAGAACTTAATGAATACGCCGCTTTCTTTCTACGCCTAGACAATTGGAATATTTACATACGCGCCATTTCCTTTTTACGGTTTATCAGGGATCCTTTCTTTGGAAAAAGTTCTACTGAGCAAGATTTAAAGATTAAAAACTCATGCCCCATCCCGATTGTTAAAATAATGTTATCTGAGGAAATATATCGAAAACGTAATACATTTTCCAAATGATTTATATTCATACGAGAGATGAAAAATTGTGACTTGGCTGGAATTCGAACCCAGGTCTCCCACTTTCCGGACAGGTGTTCTAGACATTGAACTACCGAACCACTGAATCTCAGTTCTGTAATCGGGAGCTTTTATCAGCAAAGGAGTGATGCTCCAACTTAGTGGCACCAATCACCCCCAGATGTCCTCGTAGAGGGAACCAACGCAAGAAAGCGATGTTTCTTTACATTCCATCTATTGTGTAATCTCCTAGGGAGGATTATCTCAAACATCACAATTTTTCACTTCTCGTATAACTTAGAGTCAGTCGCACAACTTCATGTGCAAAGTTTCTTTACATTCCATCTCTTGAGATTTATATTCAATATCAAGGGGCCATAATTATTGGATACGGTTATTGAGTTGATATTAATATTGCAGTTCCAACTACAAGAAACCCATATTTTAAAATGTAATAATTAAGGATTTTTAGCCAAACAAAAGGCTGATTAACACAGTGAAATATTCAATTTATCATCTTAATTAAATGGAATTAATACTGCTGGTATAAAAGAAAAATACATTTGACGAAGAAAAGCGTGCATGGCCGAAGAAATATAAATCAGAAAAACACATGCAGTAGAATGATTCAAGAGAATCAAATCCTTAATAGAAAAAGAGATTGATATCCGAAAGGAAAAAGATTAAATGGAAATCTCGAATGAGAATGGCATCTTAATTCCATCCTTTCACTCAACTTTTGTTTCGAAGAAAGGAAGATGATTCCCTGAACTGATGTTTCCATTTATTCAAACTTACAGAATGTACGTTATGGGAGGGGAGACAGGCTAAGCGAAATAAAAATAGTTTCTTCAAAGGAAAAATCATTTTCATCGCTCTTCTTTAGGTTTTTTTTACGTTTAGATTAAGAGAGAAGAAAGATCAAGCTCTTAAAAAATGCATATACTTACCTATTTGGCGTTCACATACAGCTTATGAATTATCAAAACCTTTTCAAAATATATCTAAGGGCATTTCCATTTTCGAAGACAAAAGATGGAGCGGATAACTATTACAAGTCCATGAAAGAAATTTGGGAAAACAAAAAATTACACTTTTTCCATTTTTCCATATCCCATAAGATATGTTCAGTTACTACTACTAGTAATTTACCACTTTTTATCCCAAGAAAACCTAAGCCCTTAAGCACATGCAGTAAAAATCACGATCACTGAGAAATATTTCAAACTAATGGAGTACATAACAGACAAACCTGTCTTCGGAATGTTGAATTGTCTCACTTTCCGCGCGCAATCGTTAAACATGAAGTTTTAATCAATTAAAAGACTGCTTAATTGAGAGAGTGATATAATTGATAATGGGACTTTAAATTTTCACCCCGTCTCGGTTCAAACAATGGTCGTATATGTCGTAACTCGAAGCCAGAGTTCTATTTATGATTGTCGAGATTTGAGAAGGAAACCATGAACCTCCTTAATAAAATTAAAGTTGAGGTATGATAAAAAATTAAATAGATAAAATAGATAAAGTTTAGGTAATCAAAATGTTAACTGAAAAGTTCAACAATGAAAGACCTTGGAAAACGCTAGAGGTAGTGCGGACGTAAATTCTGTGACCAACATTCTGGAGGGATAAACGACTTTAGTTTCGTTGGGGGCGTACGAAAATCGATGAATTTGATTCGTGATATATGCTATTCTAAATAAAGTCCATCATTATGTATTTAGTAATGGCGTAGTGTGTTTTGTAGGGGTTCGGAGCATGACCCGAGACCGATGATAACATTTGTTTTCCGGTCCCAAAGCCAAGGCGTTTTTCGAACCCTCTTTCATTGGGTGCTTAAAGAAGCAATCAATACATAATTTTAAATCGGGAAAAGGCGATGATATATTTTATAAAGAGAATTTTAGCAAACTAATTGCACAGTGTTAGAGATATATCATGACGTTTTCGAGTAAAATGTAGTTTTCTTCTTGTGCCTTGGCATACCTTCTAGAGGCGGCCATTCTATCGACTATTTGGATTCCTATACAGTAGCCATTCTCCGATTTGAATAATTTATGCGCATATATACATAAATACGCATCGACGACATCGTAATCGTGGTCGAGAGAGCCTTTCGATACGGTACGATAAAAAATATATATAAGCATGAATGATACTGAAACCCTATGGAATGGCCGGTCTTTTTCGTCTAGGAATAAAGGCAAGATGAATGCGGCCTTCTCTGGTCTCTTTTGAATCCATTCTTCGAATTCATCATACAGGGAATCCATTCTTTGTGTTTCTATACCCACCAATCGCATACTTTTCACTTAAACCTTCTTACCCCGGTTCGAGCGATAAAAGAGATTAGAAAAACTGAGCAGTGCTGTAATAAACGCATGAAAGAAGAATGAAATCGCCTCAAGGAATGGAGGCCAAGATCTACATTATGTAATATCGACTGATAAGAATCATAGCCTACATAAATAATTTCGTTATTTATTTCTTAAAAATTTAGATTTTTAAGACCAATGAGACAATAACAAAATCTTTACATTCACTTATAGTGGTAAGTAAGTTGGTATTGCCATCACTCCTACTTAAATGTTCCGCTATCTAAAAACTTTCGTAAGCCAAGGAAAGATCAACTCAAAAAGTATTTTAATTTTTCAGGAACTCAGAATACCATAATTTTTCCATTATTCCCTCTTATTCCTTACGAAAGACAAGTTTTCCAACACCTTCAATCATATGTGAAAGATAATTCTTACGAGAAATGAAAGGTCTATTTATTTTATTATTTTAAACTAGGTATATATCGTGATACCTAGGCTAACAATTAATTAATGATGTCTCTCTCTGATATTTGGACTCTATTAAGGATTTGGAAAATGAATATTTTAGTGTTTGCGCGTAGAGATGGAATAATCGAATGATAACATTGGAATAATTCGATTGTTTGCTTACGTCGAATAATTCGAATACAAAGTTTTGATGTTACGTTTTGTCCGTAGCGTGCCAAACAAAAGAATAATTCTATTCGGTTTTTCACTCTCTCCTCATCGAGCAAACAATTTGACGTAATTATCCTGAAAAATTAACTTAATAAGATATATGATTATAGCGTACTTTTGTGAATACTGAGAAACTCTACAATCAATTCCCTTGCCATACAAATAAGTACCAATCTGAAGCAAGCTGAGCTAGATTCGATAGGTTCTGCGCACGAATAACTTTCAAATTCGATCATTGAGAAATTAAAACGTAGAAAGTAGGTAAAATTCTATCGGTAATACTGCCACTCACCATCACATAAAATCAGACTTACTTGAACTCGATTAATAAAGTACTGACGAATTTAAGAAGATATTTTGAAGATAACTAGTGAGAGAAAGGAGAGATGGAATAAAAAGTTTCGAAATCTGATGGTTACGAGTTAATTTGCTATTCAGACATCCGAATCTTCTTCGGGACCCATTCTTCAGAGGAAAAGCTCGGTTTGGTAATATGAAGACGAGATGGGTCGGAGGCGTGGAGAAACAGGAGAGGAAAAAGCGAAGGGATATTGGAGAAGGACTGCGAAGGGAGAGGAGGATTATTTCCCTGAGATCGAACAGATATGGGAAATGGAAATTCGAGCCAAGGGAAAAACATAAACTGTTTCAATATCCAAAATAACTGTCGAAAAAACAAATTCATAGATGAAAAACCGATAAGAAAAATTGAAAAAGAAAACGACCGAAGGGACTCCAGAAAATTGAAAAAAAAGAGAAGAATTTCTGGCGTGGTGGATTCACAATAAATATACACTAGATGCCGATTGATTCTTAACGGGGAGTGTAGAACTTGAATTAAATTCTAGCAGTCCTATTGTATGTATGTGAGAGAATCAAACATATCTCACTTTAGCTTATGAAATAGTCTATCGAAAACGAGAATTTTCTATTTTATCAAAATTTTATAATTTGGAGAAGAAATCTATGATAGACGATGTGAAAAGGATTCTTTATATTTTTCTTCCTTATGAAACTTGTCTCAAATACCTTCGATGGTTCTTTTGACTTAATTTTCCAAAAAAAAGTAGAGCTTACAAACGATAAAAACGAATTTCTCACCCAATTCTGATGGGACCACTTCGACTCATCTTGAAGGAATCGAACCGAAGACCACGTACGATTAGAAATATATTATTGGTGTGTTGTCGACTTATATTATGTACCTATTTGCAAGTTCTGTAACTTTGTTCTTCTCGAGATTCAGGCGAAAAAATAGACCGACACGCAAAGTTACAATGCAGAACTGCTGAATTGCTTATCATAGATGGAAGCATACCATTGTCAGGTCACGCTTGAGGCTTTTAGATAGCGATTCATTCTTTCCGTGAACGAAGCGCGATAACAACAAGCTATAGAAGTGTCTCGATGTTTGGCACCCCCACCACAAGCGGAAAGGCGGATTACAGCGTATTAATGTAGATGTAGACGAACTTCCCGTCGATTCTAAACAGGAAGTGTTAATTGATAAAGCACCTCTCTAACTGCGACTTGCTTGACACTCACGAAATAATACACAGCCGCTCTACCGAATGAGACTTGAAGTTTCGTTCTCTCTATACTATTACGAACCTCGACAGTAGCCGAAAGTTGTAGTCACGAATTCCACCGCAGAACATAAAAAGCTTGGGTGAATTAAAAAAGAAGAGTAAAAACCTATTATTAGATTTAATCTGTTTTTGTTTATTCTATTTCATCTCTCTCTGTATTACTTTGAGTGATTTCTTTCTTCTTTTTCTTTTTTATCTAACTTTGAGTTATTCTGTGTTTTTTCAGCATTTTTTATGGTTATCTGATTCTCTGTGCACCTCCTAACGAGCCAAATATGGCTCAGGAGGACCAAAAAGGAATCCAAAACCCGCCGTTGTTAATTTTACAATACTTCTGTGTTTGATTATATTTGAAATTGTATCAAAATTTTAAGTTGTGTATATATAGTTTGCTAGAAATATATTGTTTTCACTATAAGGCACATATAATGTTTACATTATTACACATGCTGGGTATTTTGTTATTAACAAAAGAAATTAATGCTACTTATTGTCTCCCAAATATATGAAATCTGTTTCATTTACATTGATGTTCTTATATGACGTGCAGTGTTTACAAATAACATTGTATTTTTGATATTTCCTTTGAGTTGAATTTAAGTGAATAAAGTTAGGTATTAATAAATAAAAAATACATTACGTGCACCCCCTGCCGAAAGACGGCTCACAGGGTGAACATTGTATGTAGATTTACTTTAGGGAAAGCATACTTAGACCTTCTATAGTTTTAAATCCCATAGTCAAACCTTGGTAACTAAGACACTCCTGTGTATGTGCGTCTCTGAGATTCATCAATAAAGTTTGTTCGTAACTATCTTGCTTCCTTCACTCATTCAGAAGTGTTAGTATACCATTATTATATCCTTAATTAGAATCTTATCTACGAAACGCCCAAAGGGACAAAAAGTTCCTCGCTAACTTGTTATGAATATTATATGTCCTTGTTGTTTGGTGAAGTCCGTAGTTATGAAGGAGTTCATCAATTATCTGAGTTATAATAAGGTACAATAAAGAACAAGCTACGCTCATTAGCTTCGAGTCGAAGTGGCATTGAATATTTTTGAAATTTGGAAGGGATGGAAAAGGGACATCGAGTTAATTAAGAAGGGAGAGGAGAAAAACAAGGTGGACAGGATGCGAGTCCTTGTTCCAAAAATATTTAAAACGGAAATTGAATTTGAGATTATCCTTCGTGAGTCCAGGGCAAGCGAAATGGTTGCATGCGGTTTTTATGAAATTTTAATAGAAATCAGAGGCGGGAAGGTTGGGATTGTGAGGGAGTGTACGGAGAAGGAAAAGTTTTGAGCTCTTAAGTTATGCAGGCGTGGATAGAGAGGGTGGGAGAAGACCATGTTAAGCGAATTGCGAAGATATAAGAAAAATGTGCCAGTTGTCGGATTTTTTGTAAAATATATGCAGTAGAAGTTTGTATGTTTCATGAGCATATCCGGTATTCATTAGAATTAAGGCAATTATTTTTTTTTAATCGTAAAGGTCAGTAGTTATATAGGAGCAGATTAATCTCGTAACCCTACAGAATCGAGGGAAACTGTGGAGGTAAATTAAAATCAGCATGCTGATTATTTAAAGGAGGAAAAACTACTATATAGCTATCTAGAGGAACTCTACAATCAGCAAATATGTATAACATTCAACAAACATGCACGAATTATTCAATAGCTGAAAAACGTTGAAATTTCTAGGTTCATGATAATTTTTGACCTACATAATCTTCTATTTCATTTTTAATATGTTATGGATTTCAATATGGTTTTAAATAATCAATTAATTTTAAACAATTATTAACATGTATATTAAATTTTCATATTGTTATTTATTGATTTATTGTTATACGAATCTCACAAATATGCAATAAAATATCTTCTTCGATGTTATCGGCTGTCAGAGATATATCTCATTCGATAAATTATTTGATTTGAACTGAAGCTGAATATATATCTGCATAACTTTATAGGACAGATTTCCATGGGTTTGATTGATGATTGCTCGCATAAATTTAATTTTATTAAATTAATCGTTTGCAACGAAAGAAAAGAAATTAAGGCATTAATGAGGATATCAAGCTTAATGTAATAACTCTAAAATTAGCGAATGCATCCGAAACTCTCTAGATATATGGCCTATACTTATATACTTTAACTTAAGTGAAAGTGGTTAAGTGGTGGATTCGATTCCCGGTGGGGGCAGTAGTAGTACTCCGATGGGAGTTTTCTTAAAATAGAACTACTGCCGACGTATGATGAGACTGCTCTTATTTCTTCCTGCATACATTAATTTCATGTAAACTATGTATAGAATTTCAGTTATATTGTTATATGATTATACTGGTTCATTGTAATAAGAAAAGAAATAGGCGTCTCCACGTTGATGAAAATGTGAATTGATAAGCTTAAAAGGAAAAGAAAGAAGGAAAAGCTTTAACACTGTTGACAGAGAATGAGCATAGCAAAATCGGGTTCTTTTCTTCGGCGAGGGCAGAATTGTCATGGGACGGACAGGCTGGAATCTCCTATCGGAGGTGTTCTGACATCCCCTATGATACATTACTTTGAAAGTAGAAAAGTGCTATTTTTGCGTACGTCCTATTAAAGATGAAATATGACCTACAGTAAATATGGTATATTCAAATACTACATTGGATAAACATTCATATAACAGAAGATATTAGTTGAAAATATGCGTTTGATTGATTCATAATCATGGTAAAACCTCCATCACAGCCTTTGAATTCTCATACTTTACTTCAAAGAATGTATGTTTATACTTTATACAAGTATACTTTACTTCAAAGAATGACGCATTGATTCCTGTTAGAATAGGCGTAGTGAAGATTAAAGAGCTTCCATAATAGATCTTCGTAAGCACGTGAAGCAAACATCGGGATGCGGTGTTTTTTCATTCCTCGTTGCCCCAAATTTTGATGGCTCTTAATCTCTTTCAATCAGCGATTTGATGACAGAAGTCCATGAACTAAAAGGATTTCGAACCTATTTTCGGAAATCGATTAAGGACGCGGATGTTAGTGTACGTTTGTAATCGGGGTAAATACAAGCTTAAGTCTTTGCAGGCTGAAATTTTCTCTTTGATAAAGGCGAATGCTGAAAAAAAATTGTGAAGATGTAAAAGATTCAGGCTCAGTCTGCGTTTATCTAATTTTTCTATGAATGTGACAGTCGTATTCATTTTCGCGTAATACTTCGTATAATTAACAGTGAAATACTAACCATATCAGCCATGAATAGCAGGTTCATTTTGGAGATTTACCATTCGGATATCCCCTCTTTGAAAAGAATTCCGGGTTGAAATCCTTCCCTCTGAGCAAATAAAACGGAGATTTTTTATTTGAAAGGGTAAACTTGAAAAGCATGAGATTTCTCACAGTCGAATTTGTGATGACTAGTGGAAAGCGGACGAGAGTAGTGAACAGGAGGATTATATTGGGCGGTGGAATATCACGGGGGATTTAAAAATGCCCGATTTCATACTTTCTAGCCACAGGAATTAAAAAATGTACAAGGATTAGACAGGGATTCTATTCCATTTCATCAGCTAATGCTGCATGAAGTTACCACAGACGTATAAGATAATCAAGCTTAAAGGAGACTAGTTGAGTACATATGCGGGTATGAATGTAGATTTTTGACAAAGCCATATTAATTAAGGATTTTGTAGTTTGCATTTGTTTTTGTCTGGTACCATTTTTATAGAGCTGCAGCATTTCTGAATAAGACAAGACCATACCACAGCGGAGAGAAGATGAAACTTTATACTAAATACGTAATGATCTTTATAACAGAGTTTAATAAGATAAAAGATCCAGTAATTTCAAATATATTTTCTCTTGGAACAAATATTTTTCGATTAATACAACACCTCTGTTAAGTATAGCTGTTCTTACTTATGAAACATTCAAATAATCTAAAGTATACTGCTATAAATGAGATATTATTCTCAATATGTTAATACTTGATAAACATTGACGATTTTGCAAGCTTGTAAACCATTATTTACGTTACTTGATGCTTGATTTACCAATGCTGCAAATTTGAAATACGAAAATGCTAATTATCAGCAACAACTAAAAAACACAAAATTCACGACAACTTTTTCATTATTTCCACGATGCTCATTACTACCACTGGTTTGGACGTGTTGAGATGACGTGAACATGTCAATTTTGGTAGTGTCAATTATTATTTGTGGAATAAACACAAATTTACGTTATTATTCTTATGTCTCTTGATGAAATCACACGAATTTAAGACCGTTGTCATTATATTTTTTAACTATGTGTGTTTAAATAGCATTTCTGGGCTAAGTAAAAGAAGTAAAAATTTACGTACAACACCCAACGATTGAGATGAGAAACTACATTTAACTATAAAGCTGCGCTTCTCCTTCAGTCATTTTTTTCACTCTTGTGCTATTTCAGACAGCTAATTAAGCTGATGTGGAGGAAATAATAGACGTAAGAGAAACATTTGAGAGGCTGTGTGATTGAGCATGAAAATTAATAAAGACTCGAAAGCCGGAAGCTCAAATTCAAGTTTCGATGCCACTGCAGAGTGCTTTGATATTCCTTCTAAGAATCGGACAAATGCATACATATCTGTCTCATTTATGTTGAAGGTTCTATTCTCCGTTACTATCCAAGAAGAGAACTTTATAAATTTCCTTCGAAGCGAAGCTAATAACATAGCATTAGGAGCCTTTAGATCAATTTTCCCTTCGTTCCCTGTCATGAGTTGTCTTAATCCAGTTTTGATTGAAATCCGCTCATAGCCCGAATATGTAAAATAAGGAGTGAATCAGCAACTCTTTTTATAATTCGCATTACAATATTTAAATGACGTTTGAAAACGGAAGAGAGGTAGGATGTGAACAGCCTGAGACTGAGGGGTCAAGGTCGATGAGAGCTTCGTGAAATATTGAGTTTTCCAACGTTTTTCTCAGTGACAGCCCATAAAAGCAGAGGGCGTAAAAATATAACAAGGAGTAGCCAGGCAGAAAAGGAGAGAAATGCGGAGATAGGGAAACGAAAAGCAAAGAGACGGAGGAATCCTTTGGTAGGAAATAGAGCGAAAGAAAATCCTGTAAGAATGACAATCGTAAGAATTGTGCGTAATCGTCTTAGAGGTCTCACAGGATAACGATATGGCAGCTGAAATCATTCAGTTATAAAATTCCCGTAAATACTAAATTTGCATTAAATGAAAAAACTTGATTTTCTTTATTTGGGTAATCGGATTACTAAGGAAGGCACTCTAAATAAGTTATTTCTGAAACGAACCTAACATGTGAAACGAGTATAAAATCTGATTCTGATTTATAACTATGCTATTTTATATAAGGAAAGGGTTTTAGGTGATTTGGTACGTAAATAAACTCAGGAAAAATCCCAACGAGCAAGAAAGAAGTCAGACGAGTTCTTATGCTTATGTTATATTATACAACGTTTCGTAGTCGTAGCTTATGTTATATTATACAACGTTTTTTAATCTCATTATTTTCAGAATAAGAATTTCCTGCCAAGCAAATAATTAATCGTTTCCTATTTTCTATTAATTTTAAATTAATTTACCAGGATCGCTTAGAAAAACTATAGACTTATCTTCAATGTGGCAAATTTATAGTTATTTAATATTCTGAAACAAATTATATTAATAAGAGGATCTGTAGGATTCTATTACGGTTTGTATTTTCGAAAATTTGAACTAAATTTTCATATCTGAGACACCATTATATAACTTCCAATAAAACTTAAGTTTACTTGAATCCTAATTAAAACGAGAAAAATTTTTGAAGTATTAGAATTTTTGGGATTCTTTCAAAGAAAATTTTTTTGAAAGTGGAGTGGATATGGCAATCAAACGATCCTAAATTGAAATCTAAATAAATATGGACTTTTCTATAAACTTTTTATGGATGTCAAAATAATAATAATCTATCAGTGTTAATTCTAAAAATCATTCCTCATAGCAAGTCATATTTGTATAAGTATTTCTAAAAGTGTTTCAACAACTAAAGTCTTTTCGCACACATGAGCCCCATATTAAATTAGAGGAATGTACCTAAAATATTAGATTCAAGTCCATTTTGTAAGACTTAATATACTGTATGTCGTAGGAAGAGAGAGAGATCCAGAATTCAATTAACTATTCACAAAGCGCATGAAGATACACAGTACGTACACAAGGATTTCATTTGAAAGGACCGATCTTCTGAATTACGATCAGATTGCCTTGAAAATGAATTTGACCCCACACCGGTCATGACCTGATCAATACCATCTGTACACTCCTGTTCCCTATCAGCCCTTTTTTCTCTTCTATTTACTGAATATTTTTGTTGTCGTGCAGGTGAATTTATCAGTATCCAAACTCGTCTAACCTCGTATGACTAAAAAATCAAAATTCATTCATATTTGTTTTTGATTGTCTCTATAGATGTGAGATCAAATTCTTGGTAGATTATAAATAATAATCGAGAGTAAACCTGTAATTATATGCGGTGAATAAGATATAGTATTTAATTTAAAAGTAATTACGCATGTATATTTTTCGTACGAATTTCGAAACACCAATGTTTAGACGGTGATAAATTCTCATTGCAAAAGTTTCTTTCATTTTCTATTACCTCTCAATTTAATGTCCTAAATAAAGAATAAGAATTATTCATTGCATTATAATGATTTACTTAGTTAATAATCATTTGTGATGATCGTGCTGACAAAATAATATTCCAAAATAGTTTTTTCATTCAACGAAAATAATAGTTGCATCTTGCATTAATTAAAAATCACTCACTTTTCGAAGAGTTCAAAACTTATAATCACCACTATATTATTCCAAAAAGTAAAATATTCAAATCTTCTGTAATAGTAATTTTCTCGTTACTGAATGATTCAAACTTTTCGCTTTACCAAGCCTGGAGATCGAAACACTACCAAAGATGCTTTATTCCCGAGAAGACCTTTGTGCTGGAACTTCGGTGCACACAACGATGCTTAAAAGAATGGCTGTCTTAAGAATTCAGCCTCATTAAGCTAGTATTGAAACTTAACGTTAAACTCCATTGCGTTCCAAGTAAAATTTTGACCATGAGAAAAATATGATCCTTTCATTAGAGCTTGAAATTCGAGGAAAACTAAAGCAAAAACAGAGCATGTAAAATTTTGAGCTTCAGTTTTGGAAGTTATTCAGTTAATGGAAGATAGGAGAACGAGCGACTTTCGCTTTGATATTTGGGAGAAGGAATGAAGCTGATAACATTCTACGAAATAAATGTGACTCATTTCAAGATAGACATTCTACTTGACAATTGGAGATAATTCGTGAAAACGGTAAGGAAAAAGGCAACCTTGTTATTTTTTTCTAATAATTTCTTAAATTTCGGAATTGGCGTCCTCTTGATCACGATAATTTTTCGGGATCGTAATATTTAAACGTTTGAAACGAATATTTCATTAAATTCCAAGTCTTTAAGTAGCATTTAAAGAACAAGGAAACCTTAAAGATGAAAAATAATTCAACATCAATGAATGGTTAAATTATAGAAGGTAATTCTTTTGCTTCTAAGGAGATTTTTCGAAACGTCAAAATCCGTAATCAGAAATTAACACGGTTTTCGTAAGACGCAATCTTTGGAGTCACAGCTGGCGTTATTCGTTCACGATATCTTGAAAGCTACCAAAAATAAAAGGCAATTCGACGCGATATTTTTAGAATTTCTGAAAGTATTTGATAAAGTCCCACTTCATAAATTATTATACGAAGTAGAAGTTGAGGAGAATCAATGTTGAAGTAATAAACTGGATAAAGGAGTTTCTCTTCGATAAAAAACAACGAATGGTACTGGATGGTATTAGTTGCAATCTCGTTAAAGAGACCTTGGGTGTACCTCAGAGTAGCATGATTGAACCGTTATTATTTTAGGTATATATTTAAGACCATAATAATCACATTCACAGTAAAGTTAGGATATTTGTAAATAGTAATATACAGGGGAATAGTAAGTAGGGGCGATAGATTAGCTCAGTAGAGTGATTTAGATAGAATTATGAAATCGCACGATGATTGGCAATTGGAACTTTGTGTAGACAACTGTTCAATAGTCAACTTCTTCGAAAGAAACTCTATTGCCAACTACCATAAGTACAACATCCGAGGAGAACATTTATTAATGGTAGAATAGGTGAAATATTCAGCAAAAACCCTCACGAATAACTTAATGAGGGGTTACCACATACTTAATATATGTAGAGCCCTGATAGTTATAAGGCGCATTGCTTCTAAAACTTGGAGAAGAAATCTGGGGAGTCTGAACGAGTGCTTACTAACTCTGTCCTCTCAGAAGGATCAGGATAGTTAATATTTTATTCTAATATTTTCGTTTATTTTATATTTTGACCAAAAACCATCGTGATATCAACAAATTTTGCAGAGTTCGAAAATGCTCTATAATTCATTCATCTCCAGGCCTTGTGAAGGAGCGATATGAGAGTCAGAATACACGTATTAGCTCTCATCACCAAATGATTGGGATTTCCGGGGCATGAAGTGGTATCCCAACAGGGGGTAATCCATTTTCCACAGAATGAGAAACACTAAATGAGAGAGAGAGCGGAAAAGGAGTTATGAGGACTGCTAACGCCACTCAGTGGCGCCGTAGCGAACGAAAGTGTGGTGGTGTGGGAGAGACAATGCAATTATTGAGCCTCGTAACATGATGAGGTCAAAGGAAGAGAGTAAACGAACACATTCAAAGAGGTCACTTTCTCCTGAATGGAAACAGCGCCCATTTACGCGTGCGGCTCGAATAATCTACGGTTTGGGAAAATATAAGAATGTAGTTGACCATGAGGGAGAGTTATAGTTGAGAAATGATTAAACGATATAATTTCCATTAATGGATATTCATCGTGTATTTGAAGATAGTAGGAAAATTTTCATCCTGTGCATTGTCCGTAGTGTAATTTTCACTAATGGGGGGATAAGAGTTTACTTTGGTTTTTCAGACATCTATAGAGAAACACAATGAAAAAATAAATGATCTTCAAAATGTTCCTCTGAAAAAGGGTATCTGGAATCCATTTCATTTACAACCTGCAGCTTAATTCAAGAACTAGACCTACGTTCATTTATATTTCCCTATCAGTAAATGTTTTACCGCGACCATACCTTGATAAATTGGATACTTATTCATGTAGTGTTTAATTTAGTTTTGTCTCGGTCTTGTTCACGGCCACAATGATACGAAAGTTAATGGAGTATGAATAATGTGGAATCATGAATGTTTATTATTTTGATTGATTCTTATCGAATTCTGTGAAAGTATTGTTTACATTCTCATTATGCTTACGTTTAACAGTCAGTACATTCGGTCTCAATGAAGGAAGAAAGGAAAGCTACCTCACGCCTCATCTTGCCAAGTAAGCCTCATTTCCTTTCCCCGTTTTTTGTTAATAATGGTGGAAAGGATGCGACATCCGTAGATTCACCTCCATTTCTATGATGTAATATAATAAAAGGTGTTTCAGCTTATCTTAGAAATACTTATATATTCTTACATTGTTTCCTCCCCACTCAAAATTCATTTGTTCTATAGTAGATCGACTACATTGTATAATAGTTTATTATTACATTATGGAAGGCAAAAGGGCAGAGGTCAACCATTGCGTATGCCTAGGAAGAGCAAAAATAAAACCTATGGTTTTGTAATATAGATCCTTTCTGAACTTAATTAGTTATCCCTTCCAATTATGACATTCTCTCACGTGATGAATACAACAAAAAACGTATTTTATCTTAAAGGGTATACTCTCCTTCATTCGATAATTAAGTTCCATCCATTACTTTAAATGTCATCGTATTCTTCAATTATTACATGTCTATTGAAGCACAGAAATTTATGCTATCACATCATGCATTAATGTGCGGAAAACGGATAACTAATATTTCTCGTGAGTGTGTCTGAAACATGGAGTTGACCTAATGCCTTTTGTGTCCACGCATCCGTTTCCTGCGGAAGATGTTGCCGAGGCAAATTGAGAGTTTTCTGTCCACCAACTGCATATCGATCGCCTTCTTCATTACCTGAGAGCCCTACATTTACGCGGAAGGGCTTCCTCGTAGTTCATTACTTCGTAATCATTCGTAGATATCTTTACTATGACATCGAAATTGAGATTATTTTGCCAAACATTTCCGATGATGAAACGAACTTAGGTATTGGACTGAGTTGAAGAGATGGGAGTGTTCTAAGTTAAAGAGGAGATAGGTCAATAAGTGACGCCATCAACGTCAATGAGGAATCAGAACTATTTATATTAAAAACTGAAGAAAACTACAGAATTAATGGTGAAGAAAGACAGACGCATTTCTTTCACAAATTGGAGAGGATGAAAAGATATTTTGTTATACATAAGAAGTTAGTTTTAGTTAGCATAAAAAGTGCCACCTAATTAGTCTTCAGGTAGGTTGCGAATTTGTATTGTTGATAATATTGTTCCATTGCTTCCTATCTTATATAATAATTGGATACAAGTTAATTATAGGAGTTATGTTTTGCAAAAATTATGGCGATGACAAAACTTTACCGTTGAACTTCAAATAGTGCTTTGCTGTTTTCTAGGAAGTGAAATATGGATTACTTGAGCCAAAATGAACCTAAATTCCTCATTGTTTGCCTTTAAAAGCGTGACAAAAATATTTTATACTAAAAAGGGCTTTACAAAATCTTTATAAGATTGGAATAAAATTTTCTGATGATAGATTTCGGCAAGTGCATTGAAATCTGATAATAGATTAAGTAATTTATGGAGTTCATTTGGAATTTCTCAGAATGTTTACTCATTAAATCGAGAGAGAGAGAGTTATATCGTAAGAGAAAGATTAAGTATTCATTGTGTTCATTTGTTTGTTCTTTCGTTTCACTTACGCAGTTCCTGCAACAGTGATACAATTCTCAGCCACTAATGGAGGGATGCCCTTTGATTAAATCCATGCATATCCATTGCAATTATTAATTCATTGCCCCCTTCATCGACCGTCCTCTCCGATGTTCAATTTCCAAAGGTCATATTGACAGAGAGGTACATGGGTTCATACACGTTACCGATCATCTTTTGAGACTACTATCTGAATGGTATGACAAAGTAAAACTGACTAAAGCAAAGATAAATAATATATATTCAGTATTATTTTAAATAAATTATTTGTTTTTCTACCATGAATCTCATCATTACAGTTAAATTCAATCAAAGGATGTACTTTAACATGTTCCTTCCCATTAGAAGTTTTAATAAACTGTAACTTAGACGGCTTTAGTGTTAAAATTATTTTTAATTGTTAATAATATTTTAATCAATAATAATTTAATAAAAACTTAGATTAGTTAAAATTATTTTTGAATTGATTATTTATTATTTTATTGATTATTATTGATTGAAAATCCGTCAGACAATAATAATAATGAAATAAACTATTTAACCAGAAAAATTTGATGAAAGGAGGTCTTCTAAAAAATTAAAAACAATTTTTTATACTGAGCGCTTAGTACTAGCATATTAGATAGTTATAAATACACTTCACGTGTACCATACCACTGAGAGAGGTAAATGAAGAAACTACAAATGTTTTCAAATAGATTTAGTTCTAAACTACAAATTAGTTAGTTAATTAGTATTACTTTCAAACTACTTAAACTTAAACTACAAATGTTTTCAAAAGTTTTAAAATTAAATAACCATTAAAATGCTCCATTAAGAACAAAATCAGAACACAATAACTTAGATATGATAAGATTTTAACGTGTTGTTAGCATAACTTCACAGACTTTCAATGGTAGGGCTAGAACCTTGGGAAAAAGTGACTAATTAAGTTTACCATCGTCATGGAAAGAAGCAAACATAAACAACTGAAGCAAAGAAATGATAAGTGAAAAATTTTATTGGATAGGTTGTTTCAGGAAGCAAATGAAAAACCCAAAGTCAGGAAATGTGGACTGACAGATAAAATGGGAGGATAGAGAACTTGAAGAGTACCGAGGAATCAATCTTCGGGTTGACCGTTAGCTTTCTACAAATAGAAAGTTACGTGTATACTTTCGGAACTACTCGACTGTCCCCGAGGTTATGATTGTGAGTTTTATTGAAAATGAAAAGAAGGAAGATAGAAAATGTCAGTATTTTTCGAAACCTTTCATTCATCCTGAAAAGATTATATTTTGCCGAATAAGAGTAAACACAAATATTATAAGAACAAATGGAAGTACTATATAGATCGAATAACATACGACATTGAAGAAGACAATTCTAAGGGTAGTATTTGAAGAAAATAAAAACTATCTCGGTCCAGAGTAATTTTCAACGGGGTCAATGATCACGTCAAAAGGTCTACTTTCTGACGAATACCAAAATAAGCGAAGATGATCCTCGATATAAAGCTGTATGGCACCCACTCCATAAACAAGCCCTTTCTGTCCTCCGCTGCCGGATTTTATCTCCACCCGTCTAATTGGGACGACGAGACTCGATAATTACGCGCATGAAATTTTTTACCGGCGAACAAACAGCCTCAATCAACTCAGGGGCGGGCGATCTCCATGTACTCCACGGGAACACATCTTTACCATCCTCAACAGCCCCAATTTTCATCTCCGAATCCCAATTCCAATTCTTCCAGAAAGAAAGAATATCACTGTTGTAGTGAGTTTCGTTTTCAAATTAATCAAACGCACACATATTACTATATATACTTCAGTTAGACCTTGTGCAATAGAGGTTATAGCTTGGATGAAAATTTGGCAGGTCAGTAATTCGCAGGCTCTTCGTTTCTCTTTGATGAAGAGGACCGACGCTGCAATGAGGTAGTCGACTTACAGAGGGTTTTTCACCTCTTATAGTTTCAGTATACTGCAAATATCAACAGCGGCACTAGTTACGAACTATAAATCAGCCAAATATGCTCCTTATCTAAATAACATTCATTAGATCTAATACATCATTATCGAGAAAAATGAACATGATATATAATAAGGGAAGAATGGATAAATATTTAACTGCAGGGGCAAGAGACCATCACAAAGTATCTCTCTAAGTCAGTATCCCACAAAACACGTATGAAGTATTGGCTCTATCAGGTTGCACTTTGGGGACGGGCAAAATCCGTTTAACGAGCGTGTTATAAAGCTTCTTTAAAGCGGTATTTTACCATGCGTTTACTGTAAAATTAACCGAAAACGATAATATAACGTGTATTGAGCGTATTAAACGGGTTTTACTGTATCTATTAAATAATTTTGATACATTTTCTAAACTCAATATTTAGCCACATTTTTCTTGGGATTGGTAATAAAAAAACCGAAGAAACGGTGAGTATGAATATCAACACAATCTCAATGCTCAAAACAAATACTCAATATGATGTTTTTTACGGTTTTTAAATGCTATGAGGAACGGGACAAAATTGCAGCAGTTACACAGCAACTATTTTACAACAGCGAATCTCTCACTGCCAGCCAAATATCCTCGTAGACCGCATGTCATTAATGGATAGTCATCCAGCCGCTTCCACTTTATCAACTGAAATCGGTTTAAATATCCTTCGAGAGATCTATACATAACATGGGATATTTTCTATTTTTAGTTACGTCAAAAAGAATCACATACATCCTCCTACAGACTCTTCAGTTGACTCCGTTGAATCCAAATCTCTCCCAGTGATTTATTGAAGGGTAATTTCATCGTGACAGTGACGGACGATCTCTTCGGAAGTTTAATATATCCTCAGTGAGATTCGAATATTTATCAATCACGCGATGGAAAAATTCGGATGATTATTAAAATAAAGTTATGACGATATCGGAAGACTTAAAATCAGAATGAGAAGTTTAAAGTCTTGTAAAGTGGGATATGAAACGACGAAATCATCACGAAATATGGGAATTAGAGTATTTGGTAACATATTCTAGTTATTACTATTCCTGACAATCAGCGAGTGCCTTTAACTCCTGAAGATAATCTCCTGAAGATAACTCCTATTTTGGAGTTCTACATTTCTATGTAAGAAGAAGAGGATGTATGATTTCCTAATTACCTGATTTCTAAAGGAAATCGTTTATAAGATTCAATACATACAAATATAACATGTCTCCAGTCCTTTAATATATTGACACGATATTTAAAGAATACTAAATTAGGATTCTATGATGTATTTCGTATTTAAAAGTTTATTTGTTGACATTTTTCTATTTAATATTTTCACTCTTGCTGTTAGCCTAAAATAGATTAATCATAAAAAACAAATTATTTAAATTTAGAAAATAGAATAGACTTGTAATGTAATAATATTAGGGTTATAATGCAGGCATAAATGATTCTCATGTCTTAAGCATTGTTTCTTCTGCCAGAAGTTTCTTTTCCGTTATTTGAATCACTTGGTTAAATTTATTATAAAAACAATAACTAATAGTAATTAACGACTACATACACTACTGAATAGATGAAAAATATTATAAGAATTCCAGCATGTGTAAATTTCTTTCCTTTTCTAAACCTATCATTGGTTTTTATCACTTCCTGTCTTCTCTTTAATACTATTATTCGTCAGTTATAATATTTGAATTACTTGGGTAGTAATGTATAATTCTGATCTCAAAACTACCTGTAAAGATTTACGAATGGATAAATGGTTATTCTTGACTGGACGGAGGTAACACGTATTATAAATCTATAGTACATTTAGTACATAAAGTAAATATGTTGGCTGCATGTAAGGAATTTGTAACCGCTACGTGTTAGTGTGCTGATGCTTATGGGTGTTTCTAATTCTAAGAATTGATCTTGATGCTGAAGGAATTAAGGCAGTTATACTGTAATTTTGTTATACCATAGCAACACTCAAATAAATAAATAAAATACATGTGTAATCGTTTCGCTTGTATCGACGTGATCCCCACTATCAACGCCGCTTATACTGAATCAAGCTCATTTCTTATTTAAGGAAGACAAACGTTCATCTGATCGGAACGAAAGATCGGGTTTTTGATAGCGGAATAAAAATTTGGCTTTGTGTCGGCGCGGATTTTCGTCCATTACCATCCATCGCCGCAGTCTTGGGTAAATCGAAGCGATCCTGAGACGCGCTCTCTATTTTTTCCAATTCCGAAACGCACGCGATACGCATTCTGCTATCCCAAAGCCCTTTCATTTCGTCCTTCCATCGATTTTACGACTCCCACCGCCCACGCGTCCTCCTACGCCGTGACCGATCCTAAGCCAAAACATCCCGCCTCTTGATAACCGCGAGAAATTTCCGCCTCGCGAGACTTGGAATGGGAAGCTGCACTGCGGCCGTGAATCCGTGCCTCAGAAATCCCTGTGAATCACACATTCGTCACGTTCCATTTGACGGAAGATTTGCAAGCGATAAAAGCTGGGATGTAAATAAAGTTTGAGGTGGCTGACAGGCACCGAGAAGGTACGAGAGCGATATGTATATAATACTTCGATATAACTTCAAATCACGAGTTGAGGGAGGATTGAAAAGCAGGAATATCGGTATATTTTGGATAGCTGTCCATGGACCGACGTTGCTGAATTCACCTCATTCTATTATGTTTATTTAGATATAAGTTACAAAAGTTACGAATGAAAAAAATTTTGCAACATTGTTACGGCCAACGGAATCTAAAAGATATTTTTATTAGAATAAACGTATTTTTCACCAATAAACTTTATAAAAAGCGTCCTATTTTGGAAATGAAAAAAATAAATCGAAAATTTGTCGCAATATTTTCACTAACCAGCCTTTTTTCTTCACTAGATAATAAATTATATCTCTTTCTTCAATTTACTTCTCTGCTTTCTTTCCTCTAGTAGGCTTTGGTATAGAAATGTCATTCCAACGGAAATTTCGTTATCAATCTACACCAGAACCAAAAGCTATAAATTTGAACACGATTTTTTGTTCTTTCCAGGATGAGAAGGGAGCTGAGATTTCTTAATAAATAATGGTCTTCAATAGCGTCATAGATATAGAAAAAGAATGGTCATGATATTCAGTTGAACGAATACCCATATCTATAGCTCCTATAAAAAAGTATTACTTTCCTTGATAGGTCAGAAAGTAATTTTTGTATGTACAGACCACGAGTAATGGAAACAATTATTAATCTTAAATTAAGAAAAAAACTAAAAGCTTAGAAGAGCAAGAAAAACTTGTGTAATTCTCTTTAAAAACCCCAGAAATGAAGAGGAGACGATAGCCAGAGGATACGTTCCAAGTATGTAGGACATTTTTAAAGTTAAAAAGCACATAGTTTTTGATTTCTGCACAAAACTCCGATGTAACCCTTATCGAACACTGTAGCAGGCTTAGAAATACCCATTATTTTGACCGAAACGTCTAACTACTAGTTACAAAAACATTAAATTTGGTATAAAAGTAACAAAATATCTTATGGTTTTATGACCTTGTGAGCTATTCAAATCTAAAGCTAACCTTAAGACGGAAATCAATCCTTTTGTGTCATCCGAATCGAGGCATTAATCAGCACCAGAAGAACTTCTAACAAAATTTATAGTTCACGCTTTCCGGAATAAAAATTTTGTGATGGTCCTCACCTTGCTGGCATGAGATTGATTCCGCATCAGTTCTCACGCTCATCAATCATTTACGTCGCGAAAAAAATAAATAAATGATGAAATTTGCTCTGATGTCACAGCATCCACTTCTTTCAATCCTTCACTTAATGACTATAGCAGCTTCTTAAAGTGAAACACCTTTTTAATTTATAAAAATAAAAGCCTATTCTATTAATTTGACCCTAAAATTACAAATCATTTATTTATATGCAGAAAATATAAGCGAAACGTCGGAGAAGTGATCGACTTCGATAAATGCTTAAACCAATACGAGAGGATTTTAACGAAATTTGATTGTTTTAGATAGAATATTATAGCTCCAAACGTAAGCTTCGTTTTTAAATAACCTCGATATTTTCCATTAATCATTCTTTTATTTTCCTTTCATAATCTCCCATCTTTAATAAGGCAAACGCAATGTTTATGTTGTCTCCTGAGTTGCTCTTTTGAATCGATGGACTTATCAAGTTACTGAAAGTTATTCCCATAGAGGTGATGAGAATGTGCGCCAAATGAGTATGAAAAATTAATTTTGAAATCCATATCCTGTTAATTTTAGGAGGTGATACAATAGAAACACCAATAGTCGTGAGTGGATTAACAAAAACAATGATGTTATCCCAGCAAAGCTGTATCTCTTCCATTCCACGTTCACCACTAAGCATTAAAAAAACAATTGTTTCAAATATTTAATTCTTCTCTCATTAAATTTAATTATCTCGAGAAAATTGAAATTATTCAGTTGAAATATTTCTCTAAATTATCATCCAAAAATGTCTCTATGAGATTACATCTGAATGTATGGAACGTTCACAAAGTGCTTATGTAAATAGCCTCTTTGGCAGAATATTTTTTTAACATGAATGCAATTCTATACAGACTTTTTGTTGGTGATAATCCTCTCTCTACGGCTTGAAACACCACTTTTAAATAATTCATTCATTGATTACCCGTTGGCTATCGAATTTTCACTCGAAACCCCATTAAGTATCGCAAATGAGCATTAATTATATTTTTGAACGTCCTTTCTACGATTTTATTGATTTTTATATCCTTTATGGAATTCAATCCATTTGTTAGGTCTGGTATCATTTATACTTTGATTTTATCTTGGATTAGTTTGGACTGATAGGAAGGGTAGCCTTTTAAATATTTAGTAATTTTGACTTCAAGCTATCTTATTTACCTTTTATTCTTTGCAATCTCAGAACTCGGGTGCATAGGGCTAACTTCTACCCTTCATAAACTCCAATTAGCGCATGAAACTTCACCTTACGTTAGCATTGGGAGATTGATTCACAGAAATTTATGGCCGCATTTTATCTCTTTCATGGATCAAAACTTTTCCATTAAATCCTTAAAATTGCCGGTCTCTCGCTTTTTACACTCCCTTTTATTGCAACATTTAAGCATCTTTCCTCCTCTAAATGGAACTCCGTCCCTAAACCTTCCCCGAAAACCTTTCTCACTTTCCTCGTATATTAAGGGTAACTTCCCCGTTTCCTTTCTTCCTTTCCGACCTTGGAACTGCACTCTCCAGTTCGTGCCGATTATACTCTTCCTGGACCATTCTTCGCACACCTAACACCCACAACACTTAAACACTTCTCTCTTCTCAGTAACTTACTCTAACACTTCACACTTCTCGGTAATCCTAGCTCTCTCTGTGAAACACGAAGACCTCTTCCTCATGGTATGGATGTGCTATGCAAATGACGCTTATTTTTCTATATAGATCAATGCCATATTTTTCATGCCGAATCCCTCTCCTTATGGTATCCCTATATATCATTTCTAAGCCTCTGTTTTCGAAGACCAGCGTTTTTCTTTTTTCACACTCCATCAAAAAAATATAAATAACAAGCCATTTTAAAGAGAAAATTTCCCGTTCCCTGCTAAAAATAGATTAAAAAATTAAAAATGCATCATTAGGTCAAAAAATTGAGTTAAAAGTTGAATTTTCCCATATAGTTTCGTTATTGAATTTGTAGATATTGATATCTATCGATACAAACCAGGTATATCAAAAGGAATACTGATAATCTATTTCCCACCCTAATACATTCCAAAAAAAATTTCCAATCACTACAAACGAATTCACATACTCTACAACATACCTAAAACAATACCGCGTAAAATCAATCATTTTTAATTTAGTTGAGCGAAATTTTTACATGAGGCAACTAGTCTTTTAAGAAGTATAAATACATGTGTTAAAATACCCTACTGTCTCTGGGATATTTTAATGTAATCAACTTATACAATCGAATGAATGAACTTCGCCACTTTAATTCTCTGGTCTAATTAGGCATTACTGACATTATGATTTGACATATGTAAATAGATACATTGACCAATATTACGAATCATCACGAATATATCATGTCTTTTAGTAAATCTATCCACCATATTTAATAATAACAAAATTAACATTTGATATCTCTAAAAACATTACCCATTTCCAGGTTCTCTGACACTTGAAAAATGTTATGTTTCAAATCAAAGACATCTATATTCTTTTCCCTATCTCGTTCCGCTCCATTCATGAATTTCTCTCTCCAAAGCCAAATACTTCAGGAATGTAAAGGAAAAAGAAACAAAAGGGTATAAAAACGGTGATTTTTACCGATGTGGGAAGCAAAAACATATCTATCTCATAAACCTGAGACTCAAGAATATTAAACTGAATCGAAAGCAATCTCTGGTGAAATAGCGACACCAGGTGTTGATGTGATAAGATTTTGAGAAAGACACCT
The DNA here is from genome assembly GCA_036926295.1 of Pachydiplax longipennis. NCBI lineage: Eukaryota > Metazoa > Arthropoda > Insecta > Odonata > Libellulidae > Pachydiplax > Pachydiplax longipennis. The sequence goes on from JAVFKF010000015.1 coordinate 44,481,330, forward strand.
GGTTTCAGATTCTCGAAAGAGGATGTCCGCCCTCTGAACAACTACTTAATGTTCATCCTATAAAGCTATCTCAGGTATCAAAAAAGTTTCTTAAATATTATAAAACTTTTCTCTTTAGTAACCTTTCATCGATATATAATTTTTAAATATATTTCGTCAAGATCCGCATGTTTGATTGCCGTGATTCGGAAAGTTGCGCAAAAATATATTTTCTTCGATCTGACGGTGGATAATCTGTACATCGATGCTTTTCTTCGATTTTCTATGCTATGACTATGACATTAAGCTAACCATGAGATCTAACGAAAACAAAATGCTAACCTTCTCAGTATTATGTCAAACGCTTTGACGGTTATTGGACTTCTTCCGTTGAATAAGTGAGCAACTCATCGGTCATAAAATTAGAATATATAGGATATATTGATTGACCTTCCAAAATAAATCTCTCCGTCGTAAAAGCCTTATCTAAGGACACCTCCAATGCGATCAAACTGGAAGTTTCATCTAAAAGTTATGTTCTGTAAACTTCAGAAGAGCCGTGGAAGTGATTAAAAAGTAAAGTCAAAAAATAAAATCAAAAAAGACGATGGAAAAAACAAAGATAATTAGGGTAACAGAGGAATTAAATTCACGGGACATTCACGGAGCAATTCATTCAATATTAAGATAAAATTATACTTTTTTTATTAATATCGGACATACTCTGACAATGATAGGAATCCTTAAATACCTAAGTCTGTACCATTCCAGGGATGACTGCTATGCGAAACGTTGCATTCCCATTAAAAAGCTTTTTACAGTTCAAATGCTTTAGTGTGGCTTCTTAGTGCAATCTAAGAGGATTCTGTTATAAATCAAGGAATTGTCAACATTGATTGAAGAGAACAGAAAGGTAGTGTTAAAGAGAAATGAGTGAAAAAAATTTGAAATTTATGGCGGGAATCAAGCAAAGAAAAAAGTGAAGTGAGAGTTTTGAAGGGACACTTCGAGTATGGAAGAGAAGGGGAAGAAGATGGGCTATTCAATCTCATGACAAATTCTCCCCTCGGCGATTCATAATCAGTCAGCTTTGCGCACATTTAAAACTTCCACCTGTTGAACGAGGTCACGCATATTTGCTCTCCTTTTTCACACGCTCTTTTCTCCCCAATCCATCTCTTGATCTCTACTCTAAATTCATACATGTATGTACTTTTATACTTTCTCTCTGCTGCTGATTATTTGGATAAGTTACACTGCCTTCTGTTTCCGAAATTTACAAGGAAATAATTTTTTATCTCAGTAGCACATGCTCAGGCTGTTGTGTCATCTACAACATTCTGAATTAAATGCAGAATTTCTTCATTCTTAATACGTATCATAGAATGAAAAATATTTTGTACTATTGTACCAATAATTTAATAAAGGGAAGCAAAATATAAAGGATAATCAAGGACGCAAATAAATACCGATAAAATTTTTTCACTGTCTTATATTTGAAAAAGATTAATAGTTATGGATGCTGCACACACAGCAACCTTTGAATCTTTTAGCAATAGAAAAATGTTCAACTTTCATTAGATGCTGAAACTTCGGGAATTCGAAAAAGACCCCCCAACTCCAGAAAGTTTCGCCATACTGTAAACCGCCGTAAATTTCCATCCACCTCCACACCCAATGTGTAGAAGAGGCTAGATTAAGAGGAAAACATTTCCATCTATACTCCATTGTTGCCAGAATATTTTGGAAGAACTTTGGAACTTCTTGCCGGAAACTAGACAAGTATTTTCAAAGTTACTAAGTTAAGGTTTACTATCCTGCTATACGGTGCTTGCCAACTACCTATGGTTTTTGTGTTATACTCCAAGATTATGAGATATTAGTTCGGCATGACGCTCTAACTACTTTGCCAAAATTAAAAGATGTAAAATGGAAGACTATCGCCTATAGAACGTTATTAACTTACTAGTTTTGGTAAACCAAACTATATTTTACATAAATTCGCCTTATTGAATAAGTTTTCACTAAGTATTGCATGAGACTCAATAGAGCGGCTGCTTTAATAATAGCTGAACTTAGAAGTGAATTAACTTTATGAATTTAAGCAAATGTAATTTATTATGTATTACGTAACAATGGAGGTCAGACCACACCTATTTACTTTTAATGTACCACTTATATTGAGTGCTCTACGTTTTTGAAGCTTAATTATCTTTAGAGAAGAGTTATATTATGGCTTACGCCTTCATTAAGATAAGAGTTCATTTGAACTTACGCATACTGTAGACGTATGTTCCATTTATTTATGTTTTTTGTGCATTTGACTTCAGTCCCCAAATAACAAAGGATAATTATTAATTCAAATTAATTAATGAAGTGCAAAATAATCGGATAAAAGTCGCCGTTGGTTTTAGGAACAGTTATCACGCAACGGTTAAATGCAGAGATGAGAATGAGACATCAAATGCAATAACAGACCAGACCAAATTAGACTACGCCCCTTAGTTGAACAACATTGCATGAGTAGTGGAAAATGAAAGCAACTTCTCATTAAATTTCTGTATGATGTTTACATTAGTTCACGAGTAGAGAATAATAAAGTTTAATGATTCGTTGAAATACTTAAAGATTAATTTTAAAGTTAAATTTTAAAATTAAAAGAACCTGAAGAAATTCATTTACCACAAATAATACGATCACATTTACAGGGATGAATGTAAGGATACAAGAATAAAATGAAGACCCAAATGACCAATATTTCATTGAAAGAAGAAGGGTATCGTATGTGAAAACTTAAGTACTGCTGAGAAAGTTTTTCTCCGACACTTAAATCGAAAATATCATCTAAGCAGTTTCTCTCGTTGTTAGTTAATTTCAAAGAACTCCTAATAAATCAGTATTGCAGAAACACCCATATGCTGAGAGTTTTTCTAATAACTCTCACCTTATTAGGTTTTGACCCCTCGATGAATTCCCTTGCATTTTTTTATTCCAATGCTGATTGATAAGTATCCGAATCCTTCAGTATTAATAAATATTTGGTTTTCTTTAATTTCCAACTTATTCCGTTCTATTCTGTTCAAAGAAATTGATAGCCAACCAGTCATCAAGTTTTATGAGATTTTCAAATGAAATATCAAATCTATAATTCATGGATCAATTAAAATTTTATCTGACCACCAGAACATAGGTCCCCTAATCTTTTGGCACCCAAATTGCTGCAAATATAGCCGTATTTTAAGTCAAGACAAGATAAATGTAGGGTATACGTAGTCAGCGCATCACCTCGAGTCTTTTGATTGCTTTTCGTGAAGCGGAAAATATATACATATAAAACCTTCAACATTACTTTCTGGTAAACAAAATAATGATATAATGAACATGTTTTAAACATTCATATTAAATAAAATAATATAGAAACGATACTTGTACTTTATTTCATACTTGATACTGTACTTAATTTCATATATTACACTGATCTCAACTTTAAAAATTTCAGCAATACGTTGAAAAAACCTTTTCGTTTTTGAAGAAGTTGACACCATGGTAACGAGTATTACAGCATCGTCCTCTTACTTACATGAATCTAAACTCCGCGAGGCATCATGGGTACCTTGCTTGCTGCCATAAATAACACCATAGAAGTCTAAACACTGATAACTGCATGTGAAGTTCAAGTAGCTATAATGGAACGTATATGAACAGCTAATTACATAATACGGCTCATCGCAAACAACAGCGGTTTGTTTATAAAAGAGCGGGGAACCGAGATGAAGTTGTCACCGCATTGTCATCATCCGATTGGTGGTTTTATATCGGCGTGTAAGGAAGGTCGCAATCGCGAGGGCCCTTAAGCAAAAGCGGGAACGAGAGGAATAAAAGAGTCACGCTCGGTCGCGATGTTATTATTTTTGGTTTTGAAGAGCTCCAACCTCGCTCTACATGGCACTGCGCTCCGAGCGAATTTCGCTCCTCTCTTCGGCGGATGCGATGCAGAGGCTTCAAATTAACTCTCGGCTGCTATGAGTCACCGCAAGGACGGACACAGACATTCAGTCGCTTCAAGTAGGTGTTCCCGATGCTCTGCTTCCTTTGCAGCGCATGCTCACATGTTCTTTCACTTCTCAATCTTACGTAAGCTCTTACGTCCATCTCAAAATAGAAGCTGATAAGTTTCAAAAAGTTTACGCTTCCCTGTTAGCCGTCGAAGATGGGGTGGATTCGATATAACCGAAAAACTTCTTCGTTGTAATCGACGATTAGAAATCACAATTCCGTTTAACTTCTTTAGGACTATCCGGATGAACAGAAAATGAAATACCCTCTCAACTTTAAAGTTTCTATGCGGACAAAAAAAATGCGAAAAGAAATTTCTCCTTTTTCTCCAGAATAAAATGCGAGCAAATAAAGAAAACGAGGAAATAAAGATGAAGAGTAAACAAGCACGTATTGCAGTGGGGCTTAAAAACCCATGGAAAAGCAAAACCTGGGACTTTGACTCGATCTCAGGCTACTTTGCGGACAGATATTCAAACCACTAAATTACCAGTACCGAGTCTCTCGAATCGAACCTGTCATGATAGTGCTGAGAAATTAAGTGAGAGATCTGAGTTTCGAATTCCAGTCATTTTGATATCTTTCGCTTCTCTTTCTTCTTGGAAACAAAAAGTGACTTATCAGGCCAAGATTCTGCTACATGTGTATTTTCTAACGAGGATTATGGAGATGCCATTAAAAATAATTCATAAATGATATTTGCCATTTAGACACAAAAGAAACTGATGTAGAGCATAAGAGAGAAAAAGACAAAGTTCATATTCCATTCGATAAAATTGAAAGAATAACAAATCCATAAGATAATATGAATTCACATTAAGGAAACTGGCATTAATTATTGGTTGTGTGAGTATGGTAAATGTCGTTCATTTCCAATCCTTATAAAAAGTAAGAAATCTTATCCTTAAAATTTTTGTAGTTATTAATTAAATTTTTAACATAATAAATACTAAAAACCATGATACCTGCTTAGATAATACCACTATTCGATTGAAATACATCGGTTTGTAGATTATAAAGAACCATAAAGATCCCCAAGGACGAAAAACTCATATTTCATTTCTGAAGCACAAATTTACGGAGTTTTGATGAGAAATAAAGAGACGAAGCAATCACATATAAGATGATAACTAGATTTGAAACTAAAAGATTTGAACTATAAGAATCTTGAAACTGTGTGTGCTGTGATATTTTATGAACTTTCTTTCGAGAAGTCTTTTTCGATAGACTTTAATCCTTCTAGACGTCCCTCGTTCAAAACAAACTTTTCTAACCTCCGGACAAGATACTTCTTACTCCGTACTCCATACTACTTGTCCTTATCTAAAACTTGTTCGATAGTTTTTTAAGGGAAACTAATATTTCAACCAATCTGGTTTCGTGATGAATCTTGACCCATTATTTTAAACTGTCGTTCATCATGCACCGGGTTGGTAAATAGAAAAATATTCTCATCTAGATCACTTTGTGTGAGTGAATATTTAAGACTTGAAGGATTTGATTATTCCCAAGATGAAACAGAAGTGAAATATCGACTTGACTAAGTATATAAATCTCCATTACCTTTTCCGGTTTTGATATGGAAACTCGAAATGATATTCCCGTATTTCTTTTAAAGAAATGGTGAAATTTTTTCCGTTCCAGTATATAAGCGATAAATATTTTGGAAAGACGTAAAATCGTAAGAGGTTTCACCAAAGATAAAAAGCGTGATTTCATATTCAATTTTGAGGTGCTAGAAGTAAATAAACCGCATTACACAAAGTTGAATTATTTACGCGAAGAATCCTGTTTGTACCTGAAACTCAGAACTAATAGAAATGGGAAGCTATAGAATGAAGAAAGATATGAAAGAGACGTTCGTGGAAGAGGAAAGAAGCAAGCCTTCCTTTGAGGCATCTTCCATAACAAAGCACCGTCTCGAGTGTCGTATGCATCCTTGTGCTCCGCGAAAAAGATGAAGCGGGGGTTGAAATATTAATCGATTTGGCCATCCTTTACGGCTGAGAGGTCAGCCTGATTGCGTCGCTGGAAGAGGTGAGAAAAGGGGAAGAAATAGACGAAAGGAGAGATAATCAGGGGACCTTAGTCTTCAGTCGACCCTGTAGGCGGCACCACTTCCCCAAAAGATAGGAACAGGGGGAAATTAGGTCTTCCTGGCAATTATCGAGAAAAACTGGAAATGAGAAGATGAAATGAAAAGAGGAATCGCGATCGCTATGATAATAAGGGACACAATGCAGTCATCCATGAAACAGAGATTAAATTCCTAACTTACCTAACTGAAAGCAGTATTTCTACGTATATTCACGAACCAGATGAATATTCAGCCGCGCTTCATCGCGAATAGTAATAATCCACTGCTAAATCTAAAATGTAAATTCATACCCTAGGATTCGATTTGCCGTTATTCATATATTTATTTATTATCTATGTACCAGAGCGCATGCAAGTTTCCAATTATGACCACCAATCACGCGAAACCAAAACTCATCTTGGGAATTGTTTCATCGCCGTATCTTCACTGCATGATGTGAAAATTATCACTCTCTTTCTTTGTTGATCCATTTTTAAAATTACTTTTACGGTAATTATGCGAGAGGTTGCATGAATATAAACCTTTAAATCACCTTCAAACATATTCCAGTCACCTAGTCTTTATTTTAAAGGCAAATCTTTCTTTATTATCGGCCTCTGCTATAATTAATCCCCTTGTTAGCTCGATTACCGTTTCAGCTAAGCTAAAATTAAAAAATGTATGGATTAACTATCGTAAATTGTACTTATATCAATCATTCGTATACATTACGTGCTTCTAAATAATGAATAGTTTGCAAATGCTTTGGCTTTAGAGTTTATTCTTTTAATCTGCATAATTCCTTCAGCAGGGTATGTATTTATTTATGATGAACGCATTTTATTTACATCGTACATACAATGATGCCTTGAAAAACGAGTAACGCAGCTAATTTCGATTTTCCGCTGTTTGCCAGGCACGGCTAACGAATATAGATTTGGTTAACGAATGTTTTAATGAATGCGTGTGGAGGTGAGAAATTATTAAATCGGTAATTCGGTATTTCGGAATTATTCGGTAATTATAACCGAACGAAAACAATCGCATAATTCGATTGTTTGTTTCCGTCGAATGATTCGCGTGGAAACCGAGTGATTCTATTCGGTTGTTTACTCGCTCCTCCCTATTAAGTTAAGCATTTGATGGATTCAATGCTTCACTCGCCCTATGACATGAATCATTCGATATTTCACCCGTTTACTCTATATCTTCAGATAGTGGGCATCATCAACGAAGTACATACCAAGCGAAAAAAATCCTGGCGTCCCTCGTCGCTAATTCCTTTTAATTGTAACCATTCTAATAAATGATAGAGCAGTATTTTTGATCAAATTTAGATGATTCAACTTTCAAGTGCGACAATATTTAATGGAGGATTTATAATAAAAAATTCAGAGTTGAAAAAAATGTTTTCTGCTACATAGTTACACTTTGAAAACTGATCGTTATGAAATATATGCAATTCTGATAACAAAGAAGACTTTTCCATCTCATTTTGCCTCTTTTTAGTTCTTCATCTCAAATACTCCTTTAAACTTTCATACGTCCGCATTATTTTACATAATTCCTGTTTTTTCTCAATGAACCAAAGTAAGAATATAATTTAGGAAAAAAAAACAAATTTTTCCGCCCCAAGCGATGTTGTTTTGTTTGTATTATCGGACCGGCCCTCGTTCGAGCATTTATGGAATAATTGAAAAAAATTTCGATCGAATTCCACAGAAAAATGTTTTATCGAGATTTCGACGGGGTAGCACATTATTAAATTTTCCTGATACACACGAACTTATTGGTGTATTTACGTATTCATGGAGAGATAAAATAATCGAAAGTAATCGCGATTCTCCTAATCTATATTCTCGATCTATTGGAGATATTCTCTCAGAAAAGGTTAATAGAATTAAAAAATATATTTTTCGCTCGATATTTAATTTAATACACATTAGGTGTGATTCCATAGAAATATCCAATTTACCAACGTTAATGATAAGAATTGAAAGCTATCTATTTTCACCTATCTGGAAGTTTTCGTGATGGAAGACAAATTTTATATCTTTATATAGCCTTGAATAATTTCTTTATTTTGAACGGCATGATTCAGACAAGGTTAGAGAATCAGATCGATCTTACTATCAATTTTCATTTAATTTGGTGACACGTCAAACGCTAAAAATAGTATTCCTGCGTCATAAATTCTTTGTATAATTGATTCCAATCGTCTAGAAAATAAAAATATTTGGTTTCATTCTTGATATAAATGAGCGAGATGTAGTCATAGAGGCTCAAGAATGAAGCCGTTTGAGAAAATATCGGTTTTATAATCGTAGCATTGGTTCCAAAAAGTTCTACACAAAATTTAGTTAGATTAATAACTCTGCTTAGATTAGAGTCTGCTCTTTTTCAATAAAACTCAGTCTACAATTTATTCCTTGCAGTCTTAAATCTGCATAAATGAAAATTAAATAAACTTCTCATACCAGATAAAAGTACTAATAGTAGTTAGAGTAGTAAAGTATCAGTTAAAAAGTGCGAAATAATAATAATTATAAAACGTCTTTGTTTGCGAGAGAATGAAACTAAAAGTATCCTCGGCCGTCAAACTATAAATGGAAGAGACTAAATTGTAGAGTTAAACTTAAAATAATTAAATACTTCCTCAATTTTTGTTTATTACAACAATCTACACTACCGGTTTCGTTAGTTGGTATCATATTCAGGTAATTTTTAAGTACATAATTATTTGAAGTGTAGATATTGGAAATTTAATAATAATAAGAAAGTTTATTCCTTTTCAGTGATGAAAATACATATTATTTAAATACATACTTTCATCAAATAACGCCTCAATATGTTAAGTTTAGATTGTAGATATCAAAGTAGATGTAGAAAAATCATAATTAAAATTTTATCAAGGGATTAAATCAGTCCTTGGAATCGTAATTTTTGCTTTTATTTTGAAATAATTTACATAGGAAATACTTCTTCAATACTAACTTTCCGGCTGCTCTGTTTTTAAACCTTTCACCCTGAAAGCCTGTTTGAGCTTTAGAAGTTCCATTATTATCTTCCGGAAACTTTAAAGGAGAGATGATGCTTACTAGGCAAGATGAGAAGTTAGGTAGTTTGCCAAATTTCCCTTATCAAGCAGGAATGTTATGAGTAGAGAACGTCTTTGAAATGAAGGCTCGGCAATCCTACGAATGTCACCTTTCATGTCACTCAGTGACGATACCAAAATATTCCATTATTCAACATCATTCATACATCAAAAGCTTTCATGTTGATACCGCCAGGAACTGTGATGGTAAATAATGCAAATATAATTCATGTCGTGGAATATATACGTTTTTCTCTTCCCTACGCCAGAAAACATTAATGCGTAAAAATTTCATTCATCAAGCCAAGGTAGAAGGTACGTCCCGGTGGTTCAGCTAATTTAAAATTTGGAACGTGCCGCAAAAATTGCCCTCCCAACTGTAAGATTAGGTTTGGATGCTTTTTCCTGTATTCATTAAACACGTCTCAGAATATAACGAAAATTAACCTGAGAAAAGTGTATCATGACTTCATACGGAGCTGAAAACTGAAAATTTTAATACAAGGTTTTACGTTTTATGTATGATTCTGCGTGCACACCAACTATCTTATTACTAGTATTTGTACCTTCGAATTGACATCATTCTACTGTGATTGGCATTTATACATCATGGTTACCTCAGTCGAAAATTAACTCTAATCATTAAATTAAAGTAAGGACAACTTTAAATTAAGTTAATTAAGAACTTTAAATTAAGTAAGTTTTCTTGGAGGCGAGATCTGATATTGAGAGATTTTTAAACAGTTTAAATTGACGGTCAAATAAATTCCCGTAGAAGAGGAGTAAAGCTCTTTGGAATGCATCATTGAGTGCTAAAGCTAAATCGTTTGATTCTGGAGAACGACATAATTTCACGCTGAATCTTCCTTGGTGTTTGAAGACGGAAGCAAGGTTAGGGTTGTGCACATAAAGTATACAACGTATGGGTTGTACTGACCGAAAATGCGCCATTTCTCTCAAAGTCTCACTGATAAATTTTAACCACAGAATCTTAAATTCTCATTTGAAATATGTGAAGCTCAATTCATTCGTTCGCTTAAATTCTATTTTCGACTTCTATAAATACATTTTTCTGGCGATCTGAACTATTAAATTCTTGAAAAAAGTAATTTTAGAGCTATATTTAAATATTCCTTCACGCTTTCTGACTTAAAATAGCCATAACATAACGGCACGAAATCACGAAATACCTTTATTTAGCTTACTTGAAAGAGAGCTGGTGTTGGTGGTGGGGTCGGTTTTTTTTTTTTTTTTGAGCACCAAAAGTCCAAAAGTGATGAAGTGTTGTTCCCTTTTTTATAAGAATTTCATATTTTATAGAGCTTTTAACTTCGTCAACTTTTACTGAGTGGTTATTAATATATATTTTAGTTTCTAACTTCGTCAGCATTTACTGAATGGTCATTAATTTATATATTTAAAGGACTTTTTTAAATCTCCCTATAATTAAACGTATAAATTACCACGTGGCTACAATATTGTGCAACCTTCTTTTAGAATCATTTAATTGTACTTCGAGAAATACGGCAATATAAGGACCGTTTCAGGGCCGTAATGTCGATAAAATTCTTACGAGTTAAGTAGGTTTGTTTAGCCCTACCTTAAATGATAAAATAAAGTTGTAAGAGATCTCAGTGAAAGTAATGCTAGAGCTACATCCTGGTAATTATGTATGTACGTCTTTATGATATGAGAATGACAAAAGGGAAAAGCAACATGTATCAGCTGACGACGGAGAAACATACCCGTATCAGAGGAGCATCTGAGCGGACGATTGCCTGCGCGATTCGCAGCAACTGTCGTATTCGAACGGATTCGCAATTTCGTATATAAAAAAAGGTGGGAACCCCTAATTTATCTTGATCATTGAAACGGCTGCGTCATATCGATTTCGTGCCACATCTTTTGGTGAGAAACAGCAACGGAAAAACGGTGTCGCGTGCCTTACAACCGTGTTGTACGGGTTGCATGTCCACCCTGCTCACGCTCCTTCTGCACGAATTTCGCTTAAAACAAAAGAAAAAGATTTCGTCCCGCTTCATTTTAGCCATGATATTGTTCCGCATGACGCTAACGCCCAAATAACTTTTGAAGTTTAAAAATGTTCTACTTGACGGGGTAATCCTAAATAGCGAATAACATCTGTATCCTCATGTAAGTAACAATTGTTGATGTTACCTACGATACTATTTCCATTCAATTTCTCAACTTACTGCCAGAAGGAATCCCTCTATTGGATGAAAACATCTTTAATCATCAATGCAGCGTATATTTTTAGAATGGAATTCAGCTTACCATTTATATTTATTAACATTTGGAGTCATGTTTGAAACGTTGAAATGATTCACGTAATTTTAGGTAGAATTTGACGCTTATATAAACAAAAAAGAAGACAAAAAAGAACACAGAAAAGAACACAAAAGAGAACACAAAAAAGAATACAGAAAAGAACAAAATAACACAAAAAGTGTGTTGTTCCACATTTTTACCTGTGTTTTGTAAAAATTTTTTGGTACAGTACACGTTTTGTGTTCTTTGTGTTTATCATTTCTAATATATTTAACATCAAACTCGACATTTAATTCCGAAGTAATTTTTATGCCCACCGACAGACTCGGTGTCTGAGTTTGAATTCTTGGACTGAATTAGATTAAAGGGAAAAATTAAATTCGGAGAGAACGCTAATTAATTTCCATCAATCAAGAGACGACATGGCGAACGATAAAAGTGTTGTGTTACTCTCCGTTTAAAAAGCATAGAGTAACGTAATCTAGACCGATGATCATATTTTTCCAATAATGTTGATAACTTTAATCGCGTGAAATTCAATTAACCTATTTCCAAAAATTCCTCAATCTTATCATTAGGGTATGTTGACAGTTTACGTTGTCAGTTTAATTTTCACAGAATCGATATTTAAAATTTACGGTCAAGTCCCTTTTAAATTTCCGGCTCCCCAAAATTAGCGAAATCTCCGACCTGTGCCTATTATTTTGAGCCTCCCAATCCTCCTCCTCCTGGTTCCTTCAAATTAGCTAAGAATAAAAGGCCTCGCGGGATAAGGCGCAGGTCTATCCGTTGTAAACATGCTCCGGTCGTCGGAGATAAAACGGTCTCTCTACTCGGACGGCAGGTCTAAGTTGTATAAAAAATGTATGCAACTGAATGGGATTGCGCTGAATCCATCCTACTCCTTGCCGTACGCACAACAGAGGTGTAAACCCCTGTGGTGCTCTAGATGTTGGTGCGTCCAACTCCGCCCCTTTTCGGACGGTGCATTGCCTTACCTTTCGCCGTCGTCATTGAATGCGTAGTCTCCCATGATGAGGTCCCGGAATCGGTACCTCGGGGGCAGCGGGGGCACGACCCCTTCCTTCTCCGGCTCTACAGTGGTCGCCATGTCCCCGCGTTGCCCCTTCGATGATTCCTCCTCCTCCGTCGTGGTCTCTTCAGCGCACCCGTCCTGAAGCCATCGCCTCGGCCGAGGCTCTATTGCAATCCTGAGCGCCGTCGGAAGTTCTTTTAACAGAAGAAATTCACGTTCAGAATCGTCTTGTTCTCTGTCGCGCGCTGTCTTAGCGGCGCGTGGACTTCTCCCATCAGAATCCAGCGTATGCTCTAAGGGTACTATCCGCGAACGAGTCCGATTCGAATATGACAGCGCCTCCACCGGTGGGTGCGGCCGGGGACGGAACTAGTCCCGTAAAGTTTCACTACGCCCGCTGGCGTGTGCAATTTGATTGGCCGAGTTTGTTTTGGATCCGCAGGTGGTGGTGGAACACATGTACTTTCTCAAAGTTTCCTGGCCAGGTATTCGCTAATTTTCTCGCTACGCACGTCCTTCTGAACATAAGTTCTCCTGCGATCCTAAGGTAATTTGACGATGACGATATTCTGACAGACTATTAGCCTTATCGTAAGAAATATTTAACTTCATGACGTTTAATTTTTACGATGAATAGTAATATACTAATTTATAAGTGGACTCTAGTTAAAACGTAAGACTTTTAACCTAGAGTGTTTCTGTATTTTTAAAACTCGTATATTTATAATCAATTAACAAATATTTATCACTCCGTGAATAAATTGCGTGCTTCTGCTGATATTTATTACTTTTCCTCTCTATTATGATTATGCTATGAACGCATTCTAGAAATAATTATCCTTCTTGTTCATTTTTTTTAAATTGAAAATTAGAACTTTAATACTATAAGGGCATTCAGCTCATAGTAACCTTTTTAGTTTGATTTGCTACGGCCGAAAGTGTTAAGCCTGAGGACAAAGGACTGGTTTGAGTTATAGCCGAAATCAAACCAAAGGACAAACAAACTATCCCAACCTCCAGTCCATTGCCTTCCCCTCCATCCTTAATTGCTCCGCTCTGCCCTAAAAATATGTTGTGAATTTTAAATGAAACAAAATGGCGCAATATCAAAACCAATGAAGCAATAGAAAAACTATTGAACTAAGTTAGGAAACGATATGAAAATGATGTTTGAGAGTAAATATTAATAGTGGCGAATGTGGAGAGAGGCTTAGTTTCATGGGTATTGGGTGTCGGGGACCTTGTAGTTCTTATTGCTTTTGCTCTAGAATACAGGCGCTGTTAATGCTTTCAGAATTCGATTTGAATATTATAGTTATTAAATCTATATCGAATCTTCTATACCCTGTTAGGGGCGAGAAATGCCATAAATAATGCTCTCGAGTAACCGGTTCGAAAAACTCTCCGATGGCCTAATATTACGGTGATCGTCTGGCCAATTCCTCGAAAGGAGCAAGTAAACCGCGGGTTACCGACATTCTACGGACCCAATGTGCATTTTGGAGGGTATACCACCATCCTCAGGGTTTATGTACAAAGTTTTTCAAAACCACTTATTCATTAACAGCCGACATCCAACTTCTTTTTTTCATTTAATGCCCTCGAGGTTACAATAATAAGCACAAAATTAATAATCGTCACAATAATGAGTTAAATACAGCTTATCTGGTAATGTTATCTACAAACATCTATCATTCCTCAATACCATTTTAGGAAATAGAGACGTGAACTATATCGGAGAGTGAAAATTCAATGTGGTGATGCATGTTTGTTGCATTAGCAATGTACTCTAAGTGTTGTGGTAGGGATCTGTAAATGTTTTAATGTGCCAGACCCTTATGCAATAGGTTAGGCAAATCTTGCTATGAATTTATAAATCACTGAAAATTTTTAAATCTAGAATACGGGTTTCCACAGACGAAACTGGATGAAAGAGTAACAATTCTGAACATCCTTCAAAGAACGGCAAAACACATTCTTCAGAAATCTGAGACAGTATCATTTAACTCCGTTTTAGAGGAGTAACGGCAAGTTAGTTCCAAAGATAGCTAACTTCGAGTAAGTGGAAGCGAAACTGCAACTACTTGTTGACGTCTGTGTCTGTGATTCTCATAGCGAAAATTCTTTCCCACCAAGTATCTAGCGTTTAAAGTCAAATTCGCAAGATAATACAACAAAACTTTAGTTTTAATTTTTGATATTTCTCTTTCAAACAATCTTGTTTTTTTTATCACATCCTTTCGGAGGGACGTATTTAAATGACATTCATCCACCATTCTTTGGATTAAGAAATTTTTTTCTTTTAGGTAGATAAATCCCGAGAAAAAAAGCTATATGTTCCCCTAGTAATATTCATTTGTTGCATTTTTTTCTTTTTGATAGAGAAAATTATTCTTTAATGTGTCTCTGCATAAAAGATTTGGTAAATATAATTGCATAATTTACTACGACTTCGGTACTTTAACAGCAAGCGTAGTGAGGGGGTCAAGTTAACTCCAAGAAAATCTCGCTAATGTGTGCCTATTTTTTCGTTGATTAAAATCTATTTCCATCATAATGGAATTTGAATATTCCCGGTTTGAACTCGCTTTCAGCAATGTTGACAAGCTTTCGAAAAAAGACGTCATTAGTTCTCGCATGCGCCGCATACAAATGACAAAAAATTTTATGTTAACTTTTCTCCCACTGTGCAAAGACGATTAGTTGATATGATTAAATATAATAAATAACCTATAAAAATCAACAAAAGTCAATAAAAAAGCAGAAACAATCCAGTTGAAGATCTTGCATTAGTAGACTGCGGTATTCTTTTAAGAGACGAGTCATATTTCGCAGCCTGTTTTTCAAATTTGGGCGAGAACAAGCAGCCTGGACGTGAAATGAGAAGCTATGTTACGAGGGTGACTGTTTCACTCTTAAAACTACCTAAAAAAAGAACAGTATTTTGCACACTTAAGGCACAAAATATTGCCCTTTGTAGACCCTGCATCCACAGTGAAAGAAGAGATTTCGTGGAGTTAAATCCGTGTGGAAAATTAGCGAGATGGTCGGGAGGGATAAGACATTGTTAGGAAACAGAGGTGAATATATAAATGAAAAAACATGAAAAATAAGAAGGGGATAAAAGGAAGATGAATGTCAAGATACGCTCATGAACTAGAGTAAAAGGATAACCATAAAGTTTTTAGATTAGGTATTATTCTTTGCAAGGAAATATTTAGCTTTAAGTAAGTAAATCATTCCAGTCGGGGACCAAACTTACATCATTATACTAGGTGATAATCAATGCAAGAACGAGATGCAGCTAAGAGTACATTTTTGTAGGACACTGATGAAATGAATGGGCATAATTTTTTCGTAGGAGCAAAACTTATACATAATTCTTAATGGAAGTGGAACCCACCAATCCAAGCTATTTTGTTGATTCTGATCTATTCTAATTTTTACCCAGAAGTAAAGAGAGAAAATTTTCTTTTAGATATTATTCAGAAATTATTTGCTCAGTTTGATTCAGACGGTAAGAAAGTGAGGCAGTCGTCTCAGGGAACAAAATAGAAGAGGGTCTCCTAATTCTGCTTGCGACTCGATTCATTCTCCTCTTCCTCACCAGCTTAAATTTCAGAGCAAAATCTGCCACTTATAGAAATTTATCCGGTAAAAATGAGAATGTATGATTCAAAAATGTGTCAGAACATATCAGATTAGAAAATTGGTTATTTTCGAGCATCATGTCTCCAAAGCAAGAAAATAACGATGATATTAAGAAATATGGATTGAGATTTCCCCAATTTTCTTGTTTTCATTCAAAAATATAACATTTTCAGTGCGCAAATTGTAAGTAATAAGCTAAAATAATGAAATATTTCACGCGACATTAATTATTCAACAACTAATAATTAATAATTTGTATATCTATCAAGCGATAGCTTTCAATGTCCACAGTCCTGTAAAGTGGATTTTATGACATTACTGAATGTAACTGTGTTAGATTCCACCCGCTTAGGGTGGCTGAAAGGCTGGATTGAATCTGGTCAGTCTAAATAAATTTCCATTTAGAGTTTTAACGCCAATGGTTATTAACCTTCAAATTATTTTTAGCGACAGTTTTGGAAGAACATTAAAAAAATCTGCTTTTAAACGTGTCCGTCAGCTTTAAGATAAACACGGGTGAGTCGCTCTTGATAGCATTGGACATGTCTCCGAGAGTAACTCACTGAAAGTAGAGAGCCTGAGAGCTAGAGATTTTGAACTTGTTAGCTATTCGACACGCGCTCTCACTCTCAGAGAGTTGGTCACAAGTTTCGAACTTAGTTCGAATTGTGAGAGTTTGCTCATATAAGAGATGAAGCTTCCCAATGAAGGTCAGTGGAAGACATCAACTAGATAATACGTACAGTGTTCATTGTAAACTGAATGACTTTTTTGGAATGTTTAATACTCAAAATGGCGAATTTGGATTAGGATGGAAAATATTTTGAGAGGAATTTGAAATTGCTTTGTATCGAAGAGGAAATTCAGAGAAACCTTATAATTTACGGAATAATTTCATAAATTTGCATATTACCACATTTATGTAGTACTATAGGTCACCTGATGATGGCGTTTTAGGCGAAACCGGTCATCCAAATAATAAGTATTGAGGAAATTAAAAAGTTATTCTTCACGACGCGAAGTCCACTCTGGTATGACAGATTATTTACTTACAATAAATTTATTTTAACGCTAAATATTTAAGTGAGTACATTTTTAACTAAAAGCTAAAGTGAAAACTTTTGATTTTAAACTTAGGTAATTCAACTTTAGAAGGAAATGAAATAGGAGAAGGAAGCGTTGGAAGTATAAAGCGAAAGTAAGAGTTAATTTGTGATATCTAAATTGAGAATCAACCGCCTTGCACTAATCTGACCACGTTCATTATCCTATCCTCCACAGATACTTCGGCAGCATGAGGAAAAGGAAAACATCATTCATTATAAATAATGAGATAAATTAAATAAGAAGATAATTTAATTGATTTAAGACGTTGTGACCTCAATTTCATTGCACTCGTAGTCGCTGTCTCGTGGACTTCACAAGATTTTTAAAAGGCGTCTCTCGATTCTAAATTTTCTAGCACGTTCCACTCGTGATGCGATTCGCTCTCCATCTTCCAGATTTTTTAAAACATTTCCGGATATAATAGTTTTACCGTCAGATAATTACGTGCTTCCGTCCTCATCTTTTTCCTCAAAGCAACCCCAGGCACTTGGCAGAAATCGTCATCAAGCTCTTTTTGATAAATCAAACACAACTAGCGAATGAAGATAATTCCTCAGCTCTAAAGGATTATGAATCTCACATTAAGTGACTGAATAATTAAAAATCTAAACATTAAAAATAAGGAAATTCTGCCTTTTACAGCCCGATCTTCTCTTAAGCTTGCGATCGTTTATTCTATTTTTACTTAAGAGGATGTAAGTCAAGAATTGAGGATACACGGTAGAAAGTCTTTATTTCTTTTCATTCTCTTTCGACTCCAAAAATTCTTGGAGTCGAAAAAATTCATGGAAAATATCATGGAGTAATTATAGATAACTTTGGGAAAACATTTAAGGAAGTATTATATGCTCGAGTATTTGCGCTGAGATCTAACTGATTCTGGTATGAGCATAGTAATAGATATTCTACATTTTGTGACCTTTCCCAATAAAAGAAGTATGGTATCTTTTCTAATTCGGTAACTAGAAATTCCACGGCAATTCCTTTTCACTCGCCATAATTTCCTAGTAGATTATTAAACCATGTAGGAAAGAAAACGTTAGTTGCAGAGAGGAAAATACAGATCAACCATGAGAAGATCAACCGACTTGTACAATCAAACAAAGCTTTCGACAATATCTACTGGAACAAAATGTAAGAATCCTTAAAAGTATAGGAATAACTACCGCGACAGAATACAAATTCCTCCTCGCAAATATAGTAGGAAAGAAAGCTTCAGTAAAGGTGCGTGAATTAACGAAGAAGCAAGAATCGAGAAAAAATAAGACAGGGATGCTGCTTTTTAACACTAATCTTTAATGTATCATTTGAGAAAAAAAATATTTAAGCAAAATATAAAAATATAAGAAATTATATAAAGATTAACAAATAAAGAGATAAACTGAAAAGTAACTTTGCAATTTTATGGTACATGTACCATTCAATCAATGTAAACCAAACATTCTGCCTATAAAAATTATGCCAATAATTTGTTAAAAGACTGTATCTGTATGTTTTTACTGTAAACTTTAGTATATCTGAGAGCTGTTGATTTTAAATTTGATCAAAACAGTTTTATGATTGAATTATGGGACGAAGTAGGTTTTGTAGTAAAATTACCTTCGGTATTTTTATCTATGTAGAAATTTCATCATAACTTCTGTGAGGTTCCTATCCTTGTAATTACTTAAATTTGTCAACACAAAGGCACATCCTGATAAGCCAAATATGGCTCAGGAGGACCTGAATGGTTATTTATTTTTATTGTATGTTTCTTTTAAATGGTTAATTCATATGCTTACTTATGTAATAATTCACTTTGCATATGATTAATGTATGTACCTGTATGTATGTATCATATATGAAACTCAATATGTTATAAATACTAGTTACTTTTAAAAATCATTCGTAGATGATATCGCGATGATCAACAAAAAGAGTACACTTAAGCAAGACAGTCTTCTGGAAACAGCATTGGAAGGAATAATGAAAGGAATATACTGAAAGACCTAAGTCGAATTAAGACTGGCAGGTAATTAGTATTAAGATGAGAAACTATGGGATAATAAAGCGAATGGCCGGGGACAGAACGCCTTGAAGAGAATCAACTCGAGGGTGATGACTGACTCAGTCATCGAAACGTTGGTGACAAATATGTCACTAGAACTAACCTGGTTGGGAACCCGAGAATCCTCCCTACAGATTCCAATATATTCTTGGTTCACCCTCATAAAGTCAGCTCCGTAAGCATTTAATTCTTAAAGAAGAATCGCCCTCGCTGCTGAAGCACAAGCAATCAAAAGAAAATTAACCAATTTTGCTCTTTTCTTTAGCTATCTTTATACATGCGACCGAGTTTTGCTTCATTTTATGAGCATTCTTCCGAAGTATTGTAAACCAAAATTGAAAAATTTGAAAACAAATATTTGACGGAAAACGATGGAAATGCCGCTAATTCTGGGAAAATATACTAAAAAATGAGGGGTAGCGCCTGCTAATTTTTGTTTTAGTTCTGTAGGACAAAACTCCCAGCTGGAAATTCCCTGAGGAAATACTAAATTTATTTCCTTTGAGAGTCCAAAATGACCAACCAACTTTATAATCAACGTAAGAAAACGAATTTACTGAATCGGCGCTAACCACCGCACGCGCGGCCGAGTACTTAAACGGTACGAACAATCAATCCGTATATTTTCCAATAAAAAGATAGTATGCAAAATATAAGGCACGAAAATTTATACTCTGTAATAGATGTAGTAAGAAGTAGGGTGATTCATTGCGATGGTGATAAAGTATTGTAGCTGAGTTTATTTAGACGTACAAATAAAGAATTTGAATTTTTTTCATTCGCTGTTGGCAAAAAATTATACAAGACATAAATATTTATCGCTATGATATCAGCTTCTTCTGATGCTTTAACGTTTGAACCTATATTTAATTCATAATATTTAGGGTAAGAGAATTTATTAACTCTGTTTCAGTGACCGTTTCCTTGCAATTGAATCGCGATCCTTATGTGTCACGTCAGCATCACAATATATCTCATTTCTTAATCCTTTGCTATTAGCTCAATCAGCAATGTTTGAAGTATACAATGGATTACAATAAAATACCCATTACCAACACCTCTTATATGTAAATTCTGTCACTCCTTTTTCCATGATATTTCTTCTTGCGGCATCGTACTTTTACCTTAGTTTTTCTCCTTAAGAAAGAAGTATTTAGACTAGGAACGTGGATGTCAGATATCAGGAATTGATAGGATGACTGCAAAATCATTAAATTCCTATATACGCGCTGCAAGAAACAAAAAAGGTAAGGTAAGGTCAAAGAAAATTTGTAAAGGTATTTTTAATCTATTAACCCTTTCGAGACGGACTTATATTCTTAAAATCGCTCTCTGGCACCGAATACATTCGAAGGAAAAACTTCTCCTGGACACGGAAGCATTTTTCGACTCAGATGGTGTCAGGTATAGAATTGAACCCTTCTTAGTCCTAATCCTCGGCAACCGCAATCGGGGGAAACCGTCGCCGGGTAATTAACCTTCCCTCTCACAGCACGGGGCCGCGGCTAACTAAATGTTATTGCTGTCGCTTTGCCAAAGAGTACTTTTTAGCATTAGTTGTCAATATGAATTTGGAACTTAAAATCTTGCATTTTGCCGACTATATGCAACTTTTAAACGGAATTCTAGCGTTATTATTAAGGAATTCAGTATACTGCTATATTTTTAGATGGTAGTATACTAAAAACCTTAATATTAACAGTAGAATTTCGTTTAAAAGTTGTACATAGTCAGCAAAGAGCGAGATTTTAATATCTAATGTGATTTTGACAATTACTGCTAAAACAATTGTTTCGCAAAATTATTGCAATGAGATTTAATTTGCCGCGGCACCATGCAGTAAAAAGGGTTATAAACGACCCCGGGGGCTGAGTTTCCTCTTTGTGGTGCAGAACGAAAGGTCAGAAATCCCCCAGAAAAGGGTCAGAAGGGTAAGTTTATAATATCCTAATCCTCTGAAACTGCACCCACGCGCGATTTATACCTGCGTCGTCTATACACGACAGCCGTCTTTCTGCGTAGGAAAAATGCCGTCGTCTATAGCCGACAACAGTAGTTAAGCGAAGGAAATCTACCGTCGTCTATAGCCGACAACA
The DNA here is from genome assembly GCA_036926295.1 of Pachydiplax longipennis. Taxonomy (NCBI): domain Eukaryota; kingdom Metazoa; phylum Arthropoda; class Insecta; order Odonata; family Libellulidae; genus Pachydiplax; species Pachydiplax longipennis. Next base: position 44,502,765 of record JAVFKF010000015.1, read on the forward strand.
GTCTCGAAAGGGTTAAGGGAAAAAAAGGAGGCCGATACATATTAATAAGAGTTTTTGTTGTAAAAATGAATATTACCATGTAAAATTGAATATTATATCAATTTACAGACAGGAAGATTGTAAAACATAAATACTAGAGGCAAGAAATCGATTATGAATTACATATTTATCTACAAAAATATACACATACTATTATATTTCAAAACCATAAGCTCGGCAAATGTAGAAAACGATTACAGCTTCTTAACGGGTAAATTTAGGCTAAAATGCTAAGACACCAGAAAAGTATCGAACGTCAAAAGAACATGAGTATAAGACCGAATCGCTCTGGGAAGTATCAAATAAGTAACTTTAGCAGAGACGACTGGCAGAGAAAATCGAAGATAATAGCGCACAAGAAAATGATTGTGTAGACCGGAGTTGGGAAAAGGTCAAAAAATACATGGAAAAAGCATGGTTTGGAGCTTCAGAAACACGGAAGAAAATTGGGGGGAAAATATGTAAAACGCCATTTGTAAAGACGTAAAGGATAAATTCAAACTAAAAAGAAGGCCTATGTAACATATAAATCTCTCAAAACTCAGGAATCTCTTGAAATAATGAAAAAATCAGACGTGAAACAAAAATATTAGTTAACCAATGGAAGAAGGAATACTGGAGAATATTTACGAGAAGAATGGAAAGTGATTTCCATAGATAGCAGAAACAAATATGGAGAGTGATTACAAAACAAAGAAATGAAGTCAATAATCTTATAGATAAGTTAGTTATATAACAGAGGAAGCATGGGCGTCTTATTTAACTACACTATTTGAAGGAAAATCAAACTCATTTGACGAGAGCATGCTAGATATTAGAACTAACAATACTGATTCAATACTCAGAGGAAGAAGCATTGAAAACTTTAAGGAATAGAAACTCACTATGTCAAGATAGAATACCCAATGAATTTCTTAAATATGGATAATGCCATTCCACAAACGAATTGTTGAAATTGATTTACAAAATTATTAGCATCCATACAATACCAAGTTAAAAGATAAATATTATTACGCTTCCCTTATTTAAAGAAGGATATTGGAAGATATTATCTAATTACAAAGGAATTAACTTACTAGATTCGGCATTGGGCGTTACTTAGTGAAACTTTTTAATGTCTTAAACCTCAAAAGGTAGAGTTTTACTCATTTTTACTAAGGCAATCTACTGAAAATTAGTAACAGTATTATTGTTCGCGTTGTTTGTGCTGCGGAAACTTATTTTTTGTATACGAGTTTTCATCACCCTCTAGGAAATTCTAGGTTCGCGAGGAATCGTCCGCAAAATTCAGTTTTAACGGGATGTTTTCTCTCATTTTATATTGCTTTCCATATGACTGGTAGAATTGATGGACAAGAAGAGTGCAATAAATATCGACAAGGAAAATCCAAATCCATCTGCGTAGGATGAGAACGAAGTTTGATATAAGCACTGGAGAAGATATAAGACAAGAAGATAGCTCCATTATATTGAAAGTAAAGAGGGCAGAGGAAAGTAAATCAAAAGGCTACATCCAAATTAAAGTTATAGTGGAACTGTTGAAGATTAAGAATTCTCAAGAGTTAAACATTTTAATTCTCTAGACTTGAAATATTGTTTAAAAGTAATATTGACATATAGATGATAAAGAGGTTGATAATATATTATGAATGGAGTGTGTTTCTGTGTGTGCGATTGGCAAGCCAAGAGTAAAGAGCAAAGAGCTATCACGAGGGAAAAGAAGAGTAGATATGTAAACCTGCAGAGATGGAAGGAATGCATTGGAGCGATAAATAAAGGAACGAGGAGATTTTGCTCATGAAGTAGAGGACATTATGTTGATAGGAATGATTCAAAAACGGAAAACGGTTCATCAAGAAGTTTGGAAAAATTTTAATGTGCATAGAAATATTGAATACTGTAGAAAAGGGAGAGAAAGAGGCAAATGCAGGAAGAGGAAGTGCAAACCTTTCAACTATAAGAAAGGGAGAGAATGTTATGGAAAGCGAAATGTCAAGGCAGTGGAAAAGATATTGTGAATACAACAATTCCAAGGTCCTGCGGATTGGTGGAACACCCAATGATGATAATTTAATAAATAACTATACATTGCTATATGTTATCTTTTCAACTTCATAACTTCATCAAGCTTTCTTTTTTTACAATGAGATTAATCGATCTTGAAATTAAAGTATACGGGAGGGTTTGGTGACGTTAAGTATTGCTAGCTAAATAAGTCATTAAAATATCTTTAGTTACTAGGTTGTTTTTTGGAATTATTATTATTCGGGAAAGAAAACTGACTCTTAAAGGAATACTTTGAAAGGAGTTCCTATTTGTTGTCTCTCACACTATTTTATAGTATTAAGGAAAACTCCATTCAGCATTCAGGCGCCAAGAGCCTTGAGGAAAAAGATGAGGACGGAAGTAATTATCTGGAAATAAAAATAGTAAATCCGGAAATTTTTACAAAATCTGAAAGACGGATGGACGTATTGCATCACTAGAGGAAAATGTCGGAAATGTTGTACAGCTAGTTCCAAAAAAAACTTACCACCTAAGCCGCAACCCGCATAACAGACTTGAAGCTCGATGAGAGCGAGTCTAGTGTTTTCCACGAATTCTATTGGCTCTTGGAAGGAAGGCGCCTTTTTAAACCGTTGTGAAACGCGTTGAACGTATTTGTACCGTCTTTATTAGCACGAAATCTAGTTTAAATTTAGTGTTAATTTTTACTATGTCAGCAGCATAGTATTAAAAAATGAATGAGAATCGGATCTCCTTATTTCGGCCAGAAATTTCTGCGTAATTCACCTTTTTCTGGAGGCATCGGGTAAACTTACTTTAGCTGCTTCAATTATCCAATGAAAAATTATGTCATTGCAAGATTAAAAAGGATTATATTATTACGTTTTTTATGCTCTTGACGCCTACAGGAAGAACTTTTAAATTTATTTAGAGGAAATTCACGACTATGACTCAAATAGAAAGATGAACGAAAACTCAGCAAGGAGATAAAGAATAATTAGGAATAAGAACACAATCAACTGTATGTCAACTAATTTATGTTGCAGAAAAATTCTATCGAGAAGGGGAGTATGAAAAAACTTCGAAACCTACTGAGGAAAGCAAAGATGAAAAGAAACTTTATCTGGACGAATACACCGAGAAAGAATCATTTTAAGTCAACCTGGTAGAGAGCTCTGAAAATTAGACCCAAAACATATTACAATAAAGTAAACCAAATAAATTACGATCAACTACATCAGATAATTACATCAAATATTATAAAAATTTTAAATGCCGCCAAATCATATGATAGAAAGTAAAATATTTATTGGTGTGCTATCATCATTTTCTAAGGTAATTGTTTAAAATTCAAATTGCTAATTTAATATTTTAGAAAATAACATAGGTATTAGAATAGTAGCACAATTTAAATACTGAGGGCTAAAAAATTTTTTCACGTATCGAATTAAAAATTAATATACCACGAAATTAACGCCAGCATCTCGTAACATTTTTCCGAAAATATTGTTCATTGCCAGTCCCAGAAAAACTATCCCTTTAATTAAATCAAGTTCATGTTACTTGCAATATTATGCTGTCCCAACTTTTATCTGATGCTAAATCTCTTTCTTGCCCCGTGGTGCAAATTTTGACTCGATTTCTTCACAGTTGAATTATTCTGTTATACAGAGAAGTATAAAATTTGCTTGATACGACAATTAACAGAGCATTAGGAATTTCAGTATATATGCATCAACATGTCATTCTGTTCTTACTTCCACCAGGCATTCGTGGTGACGGTATCAGATGAAGCATTATGATTTTGAGATGAGATTTGGCTGTTTCTGACAAATTCGCGTCTGAGGTTTTACTAATTCTTCCATGGAGAAAGGAGAACTTTCCTTTCCTCCACCCTGGCCCTAGGAGTATCCCCTATTCATTCCTTTGTTGTTTCTTTTTCTTTTGTTGCGTCCATCGAAAGGTATTGTCTATTTTCTCAAAGGAACCATAAAACGGCCGAAGGGTGAAGGAGAACTCCGCTCTGAGGAGAAAAACCCCCTTTTCGGCAGATTGTGGATGGTCGTATGTATCCGGGGTAGCGAATTTGAAAGCGCTAATGAGGATTCCTGACCGCACCCCTGCTGAGCAGGTATCAAAGGTTAGGGTATGGTGGCGGCGACCGATCACAAGTAAGGTGGGAAATGGTGGATCCGCGATTTGTAATCTTCGCCGCAGGTATTCCCTTAGGGAATGAAGATATTCAACTCTATTTTTGAGGTAGACGACCTTTCAGGACTTCTTGCAAGGAATACACTTTAAGATGGTTAAAAAACAACAGTTAGTATGGCAAATCAAAACCTTAAGACTAATTTGCATATTGCATATAAACTCCAGGTTTCCTATACTTGCATATTGCAGGTTTACACGTTAACACCTGGTTTATTTACATTTACATTAATACCCCGCGAGCCGCCGTATGACTTATGTCAGGGGGTGTGAAAACAACCACAACAGGATTTCCAATGTTACTGAAATGATTTTCCGAACTATACGCTAGACTAATGTTTAATAAGACTAATGATTAATGATTGGCGCTTCGGTTTCTGAATGCCTCAAGTAAGATATATAACCCGAATTATTTGAATGGTGCATAATATGTATAATAATTAAAAGAAAATTCACTATCAATAATTATGAATGATGGGTAAAAGGAGTCATGGAAGAACACGTTAAAAATAGAAACCAACGGATGGTAACCGGACTTACATGAGAATATTCCTCTAATTCTCATGATTCATACCTTAGCTGTTAAAATATACTTGGTTCTATATGTAATCCATTATTCCAACATTCACTCCAAGGACCTTTGTAACACCCTCATCCTAGGCACATCATAATTCTCTACGAACTTTGCGAAGATGTTTTTTAAATTTTTCATAGTATTTTTAAATAGTAATGCAAGGAAGATCATTCCAGTTAAAATAGGACCTTCGGAAAATCTGAATGATAACATAAAGTTGACAATGTTTGGGTGCATCATATCAGAATTAGTATCTCTATATTCTGCTTTTAAAGTGAATGGTATAAACTGTATTAGCTTATACTAAATAACAAATTCAACAACAAAAATGAAAAAATAAGTAACACTGCCTATCGTCAATTTATATCAATCAAGCTCTTCGTCAATGATTGTTTACTTTATTTATATAAATTGTTTTTTATGCTTTATTTCGTCCCTACATTGAGCTAAAAATTTCGTAGTTTGGAATAACTTGAGAAATGAACAATGAACTAGAGAAATGCCATCTAATATTTATTCCTTACGCTTACGAGAACCAAATCGTTTCACTTCTCTTATAACATCTATGATACAAAATAGATAGAGCGTTGAAGATGATCTTACTACATCGACTAAAGTTTCTATTATCATGTCACTAAAATATGAATTGAAACGTAAATATGGAATTTTAGATACTCCGCATATTTAGTGTCGCAGAAACTTAGAGTTTATACGCCGATTACAGATAAATCACATCTCTAAAGTTAGGTAAGATTTAGAATAAACCATTGGCTTGCATAGATAGTAATACCAATGTTAGCAATTTTTATCGGTTTGAAAAAACCGAACTCTCTTTCCAAAATAAATTGCTGATAAGAAGACGGTTTAGGTTCTGGCTTAGTAAACTACTCGAACTTTCTTATAGAATTAAAAGATTGGTACGATACATTGAACATCGCTATTGCATACAATTTCGGAGATCCTGGGAATTACTGATGTTTCAGAAGGATATTTCTGAAAGTATGATAAGCCATGGGCGTTATATCCTGTATATTTGAATGTTAACCATTCTTGACTAATATATTACTTAAATTGGATAAATGAGTAGTTTCTCTGGAGGCTGTCAAAAACGGAAAAATATATGTTGGATGAGAAAATTGAGAAGGTGAGTGAGTGGGTTATACTTTTAAAAGAGGTCGTTGCTCCTACTCAAAGTAACCAATTGGTCAACGAGGAACGCAAGAAATGCCATTACCTATTGTGATTTATCCAAAAATCTGGAATTAACATACCTCTTACACTTTCGGTTGTTAAATTCATGTGAGTGTATGTATTACTGTTTCCGTCGTTTCTCACTTCCCTATATCTATCAAAACAGTCCCCCTCTTGAAGTCCTGGTGAATTCATTGCTTTAACCACTTCTTCCAATCACTCCTCTATCTTGCTTTTCAAATTTGTCATGGAATGTGGAGAGATGAAAAGTTTCTCATAGCCATACATTTTAAATACGAAGGAATATTTTCAATATCACCGAGCGATAAATATGTAGATAGACTATTCATACCAAACCACCGCCCATTCATCTCAATCATTAAAATTCTGTCGAAAAAATATGAGAGTTACGTAGGGCCAGCCATCAACCGAGGGGAGAAAAATTTCAACATGAGCCTCATATGCGCTTCTTATCCCCGTGTGATACTTACAGGGTTGGAATTACAGGTAAAAAGGCCCTAAAACTATTTCACTAAGTCCCTATTATTTCGCGTATTTTTAACGTTTTCTACATTATAATAATTGTAAACGTGATAATAAACAGTTGAAATATAAACAATGCAAGCAGTTTTGTATGCATTCAAAATTAATTGAAAATTTTACATTCATAGCTTACAGTAGCATTCAATGAGCGTTATGACAAAACCTCATTCGCTCTATCTTTTTGTGTATTTTAGAACTTGATAAATACGAGAGAAGAACGTTTAAGAACGTAATGGTTTGTGACTGCAACCATTTCAAGAGGAATCCACAGAAGAAATCACGTTTATTCGATTCACACTTCAATGACACCAAAAAAATTCATTTTGGATTCAAAATCAACCATGAAAGATGGTTGTCTCGTATCCATCATCTTTATTAATTCAGGAAAATCGATCCTAGCACATTTTCTATCAATTGATTTGGACGGTATATTAAAAATACCAACTGCATAGATGATAAAATTTACTGATTTTTTACCGATCGAGTTTTAATTTTGATGCTTATCAAATTAAACAAAATTTATCTAAAATACGCAGAGAATGCCTCAAGACTTCATACTACATATTTACTTAATAGATTTTTTATGTATTTAAAGTAATAGCCTAGATATGGCCATGAGTTCACCTTACTTTACTTTTGTAGATTGCATTCACACAGGCTGTGATAAAACAGGTGATCGATATGGACTCCTTAGGTATATAATTTTAAAGGCTAATAACTCTTCTCTTGAACGATGTATAATATTATCTACTATTATAATATATAATACGACCCCTTATAACCGCAGAGTTTTACAAGCGAAGGCGTCGAATTCGAGGTCTATACATTTTGGGTCCGACACTGATTCAAACTGCGCGGAAATTTTCTTCCTCCCATCTCAGTGCTAAACATAAGCTCAGAGCGGCTCAGAGGCAGATTTTGCAAAAATTTCCTTCGTCCTGCTTGTGCCTTTCGTCTCAGACTCAAATTTTATGAGGGGAAGGGGGTTTGCCTCGGTTTCCTAGGAATAACGGGACCTCGTGTGCGCCGGTTCCCTCGGTGCGAGAAGCAAAGCTAGAATATATACTGATTTGTAATAACCATTTTATAATAACTGAATTCTTGCATTACAACATCCATATTGTTATAATACTATTCTGCTACGCCAATGCCACCAAACTAAGGATACTAATAAATCTTTGCAATATCAATAATGCAAATAAATCCATTTCAACTCTGCAAGCGGAGCCAGGACAGAAGCAGACTATCTCCTCCATGTTTTCCCTCTCTCTCTCTCTCTCTCACTTCTTAAGGCTCGCTTGCAGGAAACTCACTGCCTGTTATGCGGGTTGCGGCTTAGGTGGTAAGTTTTTTTTGGAACTAGCTGTACTTGAGCGGCTCCCCGGATTTTTTAAATGCCTTGCGAATTCCATGAGACTGTGACTGCGAGTATAATAGAAATTGAAGGAAAATTCTGAAGCTGTTTAACAATTCCTTGTATTAAATTTATCTCAATATTCATAACTCAATATTCTAATCCTCGCGTCTTTGCAGTGTATCTTTAAAGTATACACGCGGTTGGATCAAGAGTTAAGATGAAAAGAGTTCTCTCAAGCATGATATATTTTACGGTCTCTTAAATCGATATACATCAAAATATACTTTGCAGATCACTTCTCGACATCAAAACTTGTCCAAACATTTGTTTCACCGCTGGAACAAGCCGCGTTTGGACGACATCCTGAACTTACTCATCAGCACCGATTTGCCTACCTACCCATTGATATCTTCAGGGGCCCGAAGAGATGGAAGTCGCTGAGGCCCGGGCTGTAAGGAGTTTAGTCGATACAATTCATTTACACACAGTCAACGCCACCCGTGATTTGCTGTAGAGCTTTTGGTTAGACGTTCTCGATCATCCTTGAACTTCAGCTTGTACTTTCCACTGAGATTTAGCTCAACCACAAAAACCTCAATCGTGAAAGAGGACTGTTCCTCAGCAGTGCATGGGTTGCATCCAGGTGAGGAATGACTACTTTCTTCACTTAGCAATAAGATCGTTAGAAAGGGTCGTTCTTTGTGCACTTCTGAATGCATATCGTATTATTATTGGCGCTACGTGCACTCCCGACACCGTTCAAGTCCGAACCAAACAACGCTCTCCCGAGAGGCCCTAAGAACCCGGAGAAAGCCAATGTGGGAGCACTCGGACAATAGAAAGAGCACAGTATAGGCACAATATAATATGCAAATCCCTACCCTGTATTCTCTGCGCCGTGGCCAATGCTAGTAGCTCTGCTCCTAAGACGTAGATTTTTCTTGCGTAGGAAATTCTATTCCCGGTCCCGGCGGAGGTCCCGCAAAGGAGGCCGGGCCGAATAGCGCTGGTGCTGGCGTAGGATGCTCAGGTGGGGTGGGCTGGGCAGTCGTGGGTGCGGTAATATTTTGTGGTGTGGCCGGTTGAGTTCCCCGAATGGCCAGAATGGCAGCTTGTGCAGCTAGCTCCACGATGCGCTCAAAGTCCGGCTCGAAAATAGTGATAGGCCTTGGTAAGCGACCGCTCGAGCTGCAGGGTAAACCCTTAAGTTCCTACTGTGGCTGAGAGTGGACATGTTCCAAGTCACAGGTGTTTGCTCACTTGCAGAAGCTCTTCTCTCCCACCTAAGTTATAATATGGTGCCCCCAATGCCTCAGCATCCTGGGTCGGGTCTCAAACTGCTGGGAGGGGATGAGAGAGATGGAAGCCAAATCCAAGTAATAGAGAGAATGAAAGAGAAGAATGAACTGTAAATGCAGAGGGAATATGCACAGTGTGAGGTTCAAAAGAAAAATAAGTGGTCTTGGACCTGTGTAGTGGATGCCACCCAACAAAGGTGCTACACCTGAGGCACAAGAATAATTCGAAAAGGCTCACCAAAATAAATTTCTAGAAAATTGGTTTATCTTCATATAATTCTTACCTTTCATTACTTGTGAACTCTCCAATCAAAATGGTAGAACCTTATTTAAAGTACTCAAAAATTCATATTTATTGTTGTATAATCTGATCCTGCTATCTTGGGATGCAGTAATTGTAAGTGTATAAAATTTTATGTATTCCTTATCATACTAAAAAGATATTTGAAAAGTTTTGTAAAAAGTAAATGGAACTTTGCTGTTAATGAAAAAGGAGTTTGGAAAACTCTTAAGATAATATTTGCTTGGGAGTATGATGGATACTCAATTTCCAATGATTTTTCTTATAAAGTGCATAAAATTATCTTTCTCAGTTTAGAAATTTGAGCTGGTGTATCATAACAATCAACAGAACTTTCAACATGTGATGCAGATTTTCACATAGTTTTTGCTTTACTCATCTTCAATATTATTATTAAGAAAACTTTCTGCTACAGTTATTTATAAATGTGATGGAAACGTAATTATTACATTACATATAATCCACATCAAAAATATTCCACCTATATCAACTTACAAATGCTAGATTAACATCATCATAAATCATAAATTCATAATACAGTGAAAATTGAAAACATTTCTATACAATTATATAAACAATCATGTTTACAAACAATTACCAAGGAGAGCAATTGAGATATATATCAATCAATCTATATCTGAAAAGAAAAATGATCAATAGTGATAGTAGTAGTAGTATTAGCAGTAAGAAACTATGCTTAAATCATACATTCAGTGGAGTTGGAGTGGCAGTGATGCTGATTGTGGAACAAACATTTTAAGTAACCTTTTATTATAAAGCATACACACCCTTATACATGGTGAAATAATAATAAAATATAACAAGATCAATTTGTTGGAAAGAAAAAGAACAAGGGAAAGCAAGTGGGAAACACAGTGATGGAAATAGACCTGTAAATAAGATTTAGAGTAGCTGAAAATAAATATTAGTGAATACAATTAAAAATAATGAAGCTCCATTATGTAACACAAAGCATTGGCACAGTATCAAAAATTAAAATAACACTCATTATACATACAAAAAGATAACTATACATGAAACAATTAACAGATGAATGAGGGAATGTAAATACACTTCAAGAATCTCCCAGTCATTTCATAGGTTCTTCTCCACATCACTGACTTAAATTGTCCCTCAACCCATGGCACATCTCCACATCATTTAAGAATGTCACTACAATTCCTTTACTCTTGTTTCTCTAAGTTCTTGTCTTGAAGCCAGAATGCCTCGTCAGCTAGAAGCTAATCCAGTTCCTCTCTCAGTATCCTAAAGAAAAAGAAAAATCTTAGTATAAGTTTCATATGTTCTTTCATCTAGGAAAGTATAATACTCATTCAGTAAAATCCATCAAAAATGAAACTTGGAAGATAAATAGTGTACTTATTTTCATGTATAACACTATAATTTTAAGAAAAAATATTTATTAAAATGCTTATTTGAACATATGTATTAGAGCCCTGAACTTAACTTCAGGATAACAAAACACCATCTATTAATACTTATATAGCTTTTAATAGTATAATTAATCTAAAAAGTGAACAAATATGATAATATATGGGTGAAATATATAACCATCTATTCATTCAGTTAAGATAAAAATTAAAAATAGTAGTATACACATATAACAAGTGAGCAGAAGTTCAGTCCTAAAATTTAGGGATATTGCTTAGTATGCACTGGTAATACCAGGTATTTTCTACATTTATACTATAAAAATAGCTATACATAGAATTTGATAATATTAATATACCATCATTTATACATATCCATGGCTGCTGTTGACTGGACCAAATCCATTCAGGATAAGGTGCTGGAAAAAGTCCTGAATTAGAAAGCAAGTTTCATTCAAGAAAGTTTCATTAGAAAGCTGATAGATAATATTCAGATACCACAGCATCCTAGGAGAGTAGATATTTGCCTCTGCAAGCAAAAGATAGATTCACATAATTTTATCATCATCTAAATACCAAAAAAATTCTAAGTTAAAAATATGTATATCAAACTGAATTGAAAATCCAAGCTGTCTTATAGATTACACAATGTATTACAGATTAATCCTCATTTGCTGAAAATCTCACAATCGGATAAAATTTTATACTAAAATTATACCATATTCTCTCCCAATGCCTCTGTGCCTGCTGGTGACATCATGGCATCCACCCAAAGAAATGCATCTCCAACAGAATTCTGCTGCAAAGCCCTTCATTTCCATCCTCCTACTTAAAAATCAAGACTCCAGGCACTTGATGATAATCAATATGTATAAATATATAATCATTACGGAAGGGATGGAAGCCTAATATACTCAAGAAGATGATTCACATTTCATTAGTTGATTTATCATAAAGCATTTATAAACCTGCAGATAAAAAGTGTTATGTACATGATACAAGTATTTATTCTGGACCTCCCATACATTTAACTCATAGTTGATGAGAAGAATGATAGTTGAGTCGTTCAAAGAGAGAAGTAATTAATATATTATATTTTATTAAGTTATATAAGGAGAGAAAATGTAGGAGAAAGATGTGTTACTCTCACCCTTTTGCTAGCAGAGGACTAATGGGTTTCATACTTTTATCTAAAGATTCTGAGATTTTTATTTATGGTGCAAATTTTCTAATTGCTCTGTTAGGCATGACATTAATTTTATTTCCTTAGTTATTCAATTAGTAAAAATCATTAAAATTAAAGAAGCAATTTTTCATCATATTTGCATGAATAACCAATAATTATAATCTTACTCATAGTACTTGCATGGATGTGAGAAGGACATTTGAAAGTTTTGAGGGATCAAAGCAGTATTCTGAAGTAAATATAGAATGACCAGGAAATTTTATCAGAAAAACTACAATTTCTGGAATTTCTTTAGCATTATATTTGTTGCAGAATTATGTTATTTCTAAAAACAAAAATAGAAACAGGAAAGGATTAGTCACTTAAGAATTTATAATGAGTTAAGCAAGTACATGGGAGTAGAAATGCATGTTAATGATTTCCTGCTCCTTTATCTCATCTTAATTAATTACAAGTGCCTGATTTTTATGAATTATTACTATCATGAAGTAAAATCAAATCAATCACAGCCATCCTAGACATCAAGATTAAGTATAATGAAAAATTCTGACTATGTATCTATTCAAAATGAAGAAGAGAACCTATTGGTTCATGCAAGAAGTTTCTAAAATTTCCTGTTGGATTTCACTATGATAAAGTCTACCTTAAAATATGTCATTTATTGTGTAGAAAATATCCTTTAAAACATGTAGAGAAATTTAAGTGAATTAAAATTGAAAACTGCTGCTTAGAAACGATTCCTTTTTCATAAGTAGGCAGCTCTTTAAGTCAAAAAGTGATTCAAACTATAGCAGAAGAAATCATGACTTCAATTTTATTAAAAAACAAGTTCCAAAAAACACCAAGCAAAAGAAATCTTCATTGGAAACCTCAAAATTCAATTTAAAATTTGAACATTTTGATCGCTCATTTGATGATATCATCCGCTTTCAAGACATCAAGAAATTGATACTAGTGCCTCTATTTGAATTTGATAGAAATTATTTCAAGGAAAAATAAATTTTAAACAATTGAATAGCAGTAAGAATTTCCAAGAATTGATTACACTGATAGATTAAACAAATTTTATGAAACATATAGATGATAAGCTATTTACTGATAGATGACATTGCAGAGACTAACTTGAGAGAGTACTATAAATGCAAGGGAATGAAGAAAAATTGGTCATATACCACAAGAAAACTTGTATGTACAAGATTCTGAAATTTAATACCAATTAGTAAAATGTATCTCCCCCATCCAAATCCACAGAACTTAAAACTAGCATTTTCAACTGATCTTAAATATCTCATTTCTAGGCCTTAGACAAGAAAGTGAACTTCTGGCACTTTAAAAATAGTTCTTACACAAATAAGCCTAAAAGAAGCTTTTTAAGAAAGAAATCTTTACTATTAAATTATATTTGGCCAACCAGCTTATTTTGTTACTCTAACAATAGGAATCTAAATTTGATAATCACACCAAGTATTCTGATAAGAAAAAAATTGCACAAATTACTTCATCTACATCTTTTGCCAAATGCCTAACTTGACACTAGAGGTGGGCGCCGCGCCGCCGCTGGAAATTTTATCCGCGGCGGCGCGGCGTGGATTTAAAAACTAAGTCCCACATTCGAATATGTGCTGACAAGTAGTAGTTCGAAGAGATTCGCCTTGAACTGATAGAACTCCTCGGGCTTTCCATCAGGGCGCTGAGTTATACGTGATATCGACACGTGTTACGATTAGGATTAATTTTCGCGAGCACACCATTCTCACTGCCAGTTTGCTTGCTTCGTGTGACCGCGCAGCTTCGGTTGTGACTTCGGCATGACTCAGCTCACGTAAAATGAGCTTCGCTTGTGTTGATCTGCAATCACAAGTTTGTCAATATGCCTCGCCGTGTGGCTGTTAAAAAGCGGTTCATTTTCATTTATATAAGCAGAATGTCATCGGTCCTGACGAATCTAGGCCTTCTCGCTCTACAATAGGTCTACGTTCTTGCGTATCCCTGCCACAAGCACTCCTATTGATAGGAGTTTTAGTATCTGTGGGCTCACTCTCAATGCTAAGAAAAGCAGACTAGAGCCACAGCGTTTAAATAAAATGGAATTCATCCACGAAAACTATACCTTGTGCAAAGATTTTGTTCACAGAGTGTAATCTATTGCTGTCCTTATTAATATATTTATTTTATTTTACACTCCTCTTATTCGTTCATTTGCTTATTCTCCTTTTAGTTTGTTTAAATCAACATTATTTGCGTTAATCATTTATATATTGAGCATTTTCTGGAAATTTCGATTGAACGTCAATGCCTAGATAGCATACTTGAAAAATAATGCGCAAATGTGATGTTAAAACTAATTCAACAATAGTTCTTCCATTGATCGACATTCTACTGGCTGTATGTGCCCAATCTGTGATGCCACTCTTTAAAGTACTGTAGCGTAATTACAATTGCTTTTGTGAAAATATGGAATACAACGTATTGCTAAATTCTTATTTGCCAAATTAACCCCTTTACGGCGCACAGCGAGCTAGGATCGAATAAAAGTTGGCCAAAATGAGAAAATAATTTTTTTGAGTTCGGACTTTGAAACTTCACATGACCATATTTCAATAAGTTCAGCATATAACATTCTCAGGCAGCGCCTTATGAAAGCTCGTTTTCCTTAAAACGGAGGGTTCGAGAGAGGACAAGAGAAATAAATACAACTTAAAGGGGTAGGCCACCCTGACATTTTCAAAAAATCGAAAAAATTTTTATTGTTTTAAAATATCTATTATATATAGCTAACTCTCCGGGTATACCTATATATATATACAGGATATACGAATTCTAAGCATGTTCCACAAGCGCCGTCGTCAAATTTTTTACGACGTACCGGCCCCACCCTGTACATACCAGAATAATTCAGACTTTTACGCTAGCTATCATGGGTTCGACACCAGAAGGTACCAAAAATTGCAATTTTCCCATAAGAATGCTTTGCGCGGATTTTTGAAAATTATTTTGAGGCACTTATCGGTAAGATAGAGGAACCAAAATCTCGGAGGTTGAAGTTGAGGTAGTCTTCTATATTACAAATGGAAGAAATGTTACAAAATGACAGTGAGTTCGACGCCAGGTGGGTGCGAAATTCTTCCATAAGAAAAGCATTGCTGCAGTTTTTGAAAGTTTTTTTCAATGCCTTACCGATGAGATGGAAAGATAAAACCCGGAATCGTAACAGAGGCGTTTCAACAAATTCTTTCACGCGTTTCACCGTTCCTCTAATGGTCCTTGGTTCGATGCTAGAGCGTCATTCCGATTCTACCATGTATTTCAAAGGGGGATAACGGAATTTTATTTTAGGACCTTCCCGATAAGATATTGAATCGAAACTTTGAAACACATCAGAGTGGCACTTTTCTAACATTCGTATGCCATTGTCTCTCAAGAACGGGTCCTGTGTTCGACTCTAGGCGGTCTTTCGCGCGAATTTTCGAAAATTGTTTCGAGTCCTTCCTCGGAGCGATAAAACAGTGAAAACCACGGAGGTTGGAGATGCAGTGGTTATCTATTGTACTAACTGAAGAAATATTACCAAATGAACGTGAGTTCGACGCCAAGTGGAAGCAAGATCTCTGGTATAAAATGCATGGCGGTCAATTTTCACAATTACTTTGAACGCTTATCCGGGAACGATATAACATGGAATGTACATAGAGGCAATTCATATCTTTCATATACGCTGTTCGCCGTTCCTTGACGGTTCTTGGTTCGATGCCTGAGCGTCCTTTCTATTCTACCATGTATTTCAAAGGGGGATAGCGTAATCTTATTTTGGGACCTTCTCGATAGGATATCGAATTGAAACTTTGGAACAGGTCAGAATGGCACTTATCTAATATTAATATGCTCTTGTGTCGCACGATCGGGTCCTTAGTTCGACGCCAGGTGGTCTTTTGCGCGAAGTTTTCAAAATTGTTTTGAGGCATTACTTGGTACGGTACTGCATTCAACTGTTAGCTTGCAGTATGCAAGCAACTTTTACTCGCAGTATAAACTTTTATCTACGTACATCTTTTGGTCCGATATAAATATTCCACTTGTTTACGAAGTTACAGCTTATTTCGGCTGACGGTTCACTGCAGCTGTAGGGACGATTACGGACGATTTCGACAAACGTCAACATATCAGCTTACATAGACTTTAAATGGGTCTTTGTTAACTTTTCTATTTTGTTAGAATCATTGAACTTGAATCAATGCAAGGTTTTCAGGTTAAATAAAATTTTTCCGATCTATAATTAGAGATCTACTGATTAATTTATTTGTTCACCTTTGATGCTCGAATAACGCTTAGGGCAGTTTTTTTTTCGTCTTGGGACTCTCTCCCATAGCAGAGATAAGGTGAATGTTACTCAAAACATCTGGAGCGAAAACAGAAAATATCACTTTTCTATGGGAAAGAGATAATTCGCTCATCCCATGAAGAAAATAAAGACGAACGCGAGCTACAAGCACGAAGATATCAACCTTAGCTATACGTAAGGCAGTTGAGAAGTATTTCTATTACATTGAACTGTTAAATTGATAAAAAATATATTGGTATGCTCTTTGAAGACAATGCAGAAAAAATACCACAAGAGGTGCCTTCAGACCGAGAAATAGAAGCGCACTTAACTTCAGCGTAAAAGTTAAAAGCAAAGTCATCGATATTGTTGATTTATCACACAGCTTTAGAGTATTGAATGCGTTGCTACCTTCTCTACAAGGAGTGAATAAATTGTCTGTAATTTTGAGAAGAAGATGTTCCTAGAGTCGAGCGCACGTGGTCTGGGATTTTAACTGATTATCGTTTGGTATGACTGTAAGATGAAAGGAAATAATTCTTGCCTTTTAGTGACATGTTGCATGAAGTGAATAGTTCACCAACATAGCGGTGATGCATTACTGAAATATTTACTTTTGTATAACGGATAAAGTGTGGAAAATTTTTATTCATCTATTTGTATTTAGTTGCTAAAATATTTCCTTTAGGCTATTAATATCTGAAACATAAGTATTTAGAAGCGCGTTCGCTCGTAAATCCTTTTAAAAATAAGATCACCATGGAGGGTGGCCATCCACCATCAGGATAAGGCTCTGTATCCCCAACGAAAAGTTGGTTTATTTATCGGCGTCGCAAATTGTCACAGATTTTTATTTCAATTACTGTTCATAGAGCTTAGATGATATATTGATATAAGTTAGCTCGTGTACATCGTGGTAGGTCACTACTATTTTCCTTGCTTTATGTGAAAGTTAACTGTAAAACGAAGGTTCACCATTCTGTTGAATTAATAATTCAAATATTCAATTGTGATCACTTAAGCAAATCATAATGAAGCTTAAAGAATGATTTATAACACTGCATTGATTTTTAACCGATGATTGTGCTCATTTGGTTTCAGTATTGGCTTGAAGCTGAATTTTGCGAAAATCAAAAACCGGCATTTTTTAATTTTGACACCTCTAGAATTTTAATGCGTAGTCATCAGCGCAAATAATTTGGTTGTAAAGGCAGGATTCATTCAAGAATAGCCAGTACTGAAGTCCCCACTCAAAAAAAAAGATTTTGAAAAAGGTTTTTTGACCAGGTTTTTTCGATTATAGCCCACTGTGCTGCGTAGAATTCAAGGTAGCTCTATATTTTTTCATAGGTATGATAAAATTACAATAAAATATTCTGAGATATTCGAGTTATTCATCTTTTTTCTACCGTATACAAACGAAGTTTTACGCGCCGCGCCGGTTACGCCGCGCCGCCGCCGCCGATTAAACATTCGGCGTTCACGCCGTCACGCCGCCGCCGCCGGCTTCATTTTGCCTCTACGCCGCCGCTGACCAAAATCAAGACGGCGCCCATGTCTAATACATACACACATCCCCTACTTTATTATATTAGAAGATGGGCAAAAATTCCCCATATGTTGTTGCCGATTAATGCAGGAGCATTCAACAACCATCTTCGGCGCTTTAGAAGATGATTCAGTCAGAAAATCCAACAAAATTTCCCACATTTTAACATAATTCTCGAGATATAAAATGACATTCATACACTAAAGATATCAATTCGATTTCCCTACTTTTATTTCTTATCATGATTTTTAAGACCATTGCTTCTATAAATATTATAATACTAGTAAAATATTCAATAAAATAGTGCATATGAAATGAAGACTGAAAACGGTAAAAATAACTTTAAGCATTCCTTATGAGAGTATTTTCGGTTCGGACCCAAGAAACCTTTGGCGAAAATATATGGATGTGTTAAGTCCATTGACCCTAAAATGAACCCCTAAATTTCATAATTCTGTAACTTCAGGAAGAGGTTGAAATATAATTTCAAACATTGTTTCAATATATTCCAAACGAAGAGTGACTAATATCGGATAGGTAAATCGGTTATAATTATAAAAGACAGGGAGTGTGAAAAAAATTGGAAAACTAGTTTGAAACTAGTTCAATATTAAACTAAACGATTGTGCGCACTGTTAATCATATGCATAGACACTTCAAATTATAATCTCTCATATCCCTTATTGATTACAAAACTTGCAAATATGCAAATGGAATATAGAAACTGCTACTGCTCGTTGTGTGTGGCCATATAAGAGCTGGGCATGGCACAGTGCATAGGAAATATCCGCTGATAATGTAACACTTTCCTTAATTAGAATAACGGAAATGATTATTACTAAAAATAACTTAGATGCCCAAGTTTGCTTATGGAAGACGCAAAGGGGTCTTGGACTTCACAAAAGGCTTCAAGGTCTATGTATCATTAAATGCCGGCTAACTTATCTGAGAAAAACATAACAGAGAAAGTTACGTAAGGTCAAACAAAATGTCAATCGGCCCTGAGGAAATTCCGTAACTGTATTTACTTCTTTTTACTCTTACTCTTAGACAGCAATGAACTAGAAATCGAAAGTGCACGTTTCTGAACATAAAGTAAAGCATTTGGAACATTACTTCAGAGATAATACGTAAGAAATGAAAAGGAAAATGCATGCAGATGCCAGCTGGAACGTTGTCGAAACTATGGCTTATAACAACCTTAACGAAAGAAAGAACCTTTTTACAAAGTAATTAGGTCGCGCCAGGATCAAACCGAAACTCTCCATTTCATTATCCATAATAGGCAATATTAGATAAAAATTTTCAGACTGTAAGTATATGAACGTTTATTGGTCATTTATATTAAAAAATGTTACCAATAAAACAAAGGCAAAGTTGAAAAAGAATAGTAAATCAATCGACTTACCAAATGGTTGCCTCCAATTCGTCTAGCGATGAGTCCTCAAAAACCTTCCCTTCCGAACGCAAGAAATCAAGAAGACAAGAAGAAGAGATGATTCATTTACTCGAAATCTGGAAAAGGGAAAGGTATGCTAAATAAGTTACGTGTTAAGGGAATATTCCACATATGCAGGGGAAAGAGAGATATTTTAATCACTTGCGATTTCCGTTAGAGCATCAGTATGCGACATCATCAAACTACATTAAAATATAACCCAAAAATTAACTAAGAGTATTAAAGCACGCTCGAATTTATTACGACTAAGTTATGTTAAAGCGAAAATTTAATACCACTTCTCATTTCATTATGTGCTAATACGCAGATGAAAGCGAGAGTATATTACGTTGAAAGTACTGAGGACCAAAATGATTGTGAAATAGCCAATAAATTGATGTTGGTTTCAATACAGATACCTTAATGCTATCTTAAATAACGAAAAGCTTTTTAAATTCAAGCGTGAAGGCCACAAAAACGTACATATTAATTTCATTAAATAGCAACTCAAAATCTTTATAAATTTCGACTAATAATTGGTATGTAATGTTAAATGGCTAGTGGATACGAATTCCATTAGTAAACATTTGTTAATATTTACGATAGTAGATAAAGATTCTGTCATACGAAGTCGTAACGGATATTTGATTTTCAAATTTCGAAATCCGTTACGATTTTAGTTGAAGTCTTGGAGCAACAGTGAAAGTATTAAATATATTCAACTTGCGGATATCAAACCTACGAAACTGTAATTTCAGTGAAATCTGTTACAAACTTAAGATATCTTGAGGGAATCAGTGACCAACGTAAGACCAAATTTATTAAAGTTGAACCAGATGAACATCAACAGGAATTCGAGTTCACTTAATCTCAATTTCTAGTAAAAACGCAGCATTTGAGGTTATTGATTTTGGAATAGGTTAGAGGTCTATTCGTTTTAAATATAACCGATCGAATCTTTGATATTGTAGGATCTGAGACTTTATTAATAAAGTCACTTCGGAAGATACGTACAGCTAGTTCCAAAAAAAACTTACCACCTAAGCCGCAACCCGCATAACAGGCAGTGAATTTCCTCCGAGCGAGCCTTAAGAAGTGAGAGAGAGAGAGAGAGAGGGAAAACATGGAGGAGATGGTCTGCTTCTGTCCTGGCTCCGCTTGCAGAGTTGAAATGGATTTATTTGCATTATTGATATTGCAAAGATTTATTAGTATCCTTAGTTTGGTGGCATTGGCGTAGCAGAATAGTATTATAACAATATGGATGTTGTAATGCAAGAATTCAGTTATTATAAAATGGTTATTACAAATCAGTATATATTCTAGCTTTGCTTCTTGCACCGAGGGAACCGGCGCACACGAGGTCCCGTTATTCCTAGGAAACCGAGGCAAACCCCCGTCCCCTCATAAAATTTGAGTCTGAGACGAAAGGCACAAGCAGGACGAAGGAAATTTTTGCAAAATCTGCCTCTGAGCCGCTCTGAGCTTATGTTTAGGATTGAGATGGGAGGAAGAAAATTTCCGCGCAGTTTGAATCAGGCTCGGACCCAAAATGTATAGACCTCGAATTCGACGCCTTCGTTTGCAAAACTCTGCGGTTTTAATGGGTCGTATTATATATTATAATAGTAGATAATATTATACATCGTTCAAGAGAAGAGTTATTAGCCTTTAAATTATATACCTAAGGAGTCCATATCGATCACCTGTTTTATCACAGCCTGTGTGAATGCAATCTACAAAAGTTAAAGTAAGGCGAACTCATGGCCATATCTACGCTATTACTTTAAATATATAAAAAATCTATAAGTAAATATGTAGTATGAAGTCTTGAGGCATTCTCTGCGTATTTTAGATAAATTTTGTTTCATTTGATAAGCATCAAAATTAAAACTCGATCGGTAAAAAATCAGTAAATTTTATCATCTATGCAGTTGGTATTTTTAATATACCGTCCAAATCAATTGAGAGAAAATGTGCTAGGATCGATTTTCCTGAATTAATAAAGATGACGGATACGAGACAACCATCTTTCACATTAATTTTGAATCCAAAATGAATTTTTTTGGTGTCATTGAAGTGTGAATCGAATAAACGTGATTTCTTCTGTGGATTCCTCTTGAAATGGTTGCAGTCACAAACCATTACGTTCTTAAACGTTCTTCTCTCGTATTTATCAAGTTCTAAAATACACAAAAAGATATGGCGAATGAGGTTTTGTCATAATGCTCATTGAATGCTACTGTAAGCTATGAATGTGAAATTTTCAATTAATTTTGAATGCATACAAAACTACTTGCATTGTTTATATTTCAACTGTTTATTATCACGTTTACAATTATTATAATGTAGAAAACGTTAAAAATACGCGAAATAATAGGGACTTAGTGAAATAGTTTTAGGGCCTTTTTACCTGTAATTCCAACCCTGTAAGTATCACACGGGGATAAGAAGCGCATATGAGGCTCATGTTGAAATTTTGCTCCCCTCGGTTGATGGCTGGCCCTACGTAACTCTCATATTTTTCGACAGAATTTTAATGATTGAGATGAATGGGCGGTGGTGTGGTATGAATAGTCTATCTACATATTTATCGCTCGGTGATATTGAAAATATTCCTTCGTATTTAAAATGTATGGCTATGAGAAACTTTTCATCTCTCCACATTCCATGACAAATTTGAAAAGTGATTGGAAGTGATTGGAAGAAGTGGTTAAAGCAATGAATTCACCAGGACTTCAATAGGGGGACTGTTTTGATAGATATAGGGAAGTGAGAAACGACGGCAACAGTAATACATACACTCACATGAATTTAACAACCGAAAGGGTAAGAGGTATGTTAATTCCAGATTTTTGGATAAATCACAATAGGTAATGGCATTTCTTGCGTTCCTCGTTGACCAATTGGTTACTTTGAGTAGGAACAACGACCTCTTTTAAAAGTATAACCCACTCACTCACCTTCTCAATTTTCTCACCCAACATATATTTCTTCCGTTTATGACAGCCTCCAGAGAAACTACTCATTTATCCAATTTAAGTAATATCTTAGTCAAACATGGTTAACATTCAAATATACAGGATATAACGCCCATGGCTTATCATACTTTCAGAAATTTCCTTCTGATGCATCAGTAATTCCCAGGATCTCCGAAATTGTATACAATAGTGATGTTCAATGTATCGTACCAACCTTTTAATTCTATAAGAAAGTTCGAGTAGTTTACTAAGCCAGAACCTAAACCATCTTCTTATCAGCAATTTATTTTGGAAAGAGAGTTCGGTTTTTTCAAACCGATAAAAATTGCTAACATTGATATTACTATCTATGCAAGCCAATGGTTTATTCTAAATCTTACCTAACTTTAGAGATGTAATTTATCTGTAATCGGCGTATAAACTTCAAGTTTCTGCGACACTAAATATGCGGAGTATCTAAAATTCCATATTTACGTTTCAATTCATATTTTAGTGACATGATAATAGAAACTTTAGTCGATGTAGTAAGATCATCTTCAACGCTCTATCTATTTTGTATCATAGATGTTATAAGAGAAGTCAAACGATTTGGTTCTCGTAAGCGTAAGGAATAAATATTAGATGGCATTTCTCTAGTTCATTGTTCATTTCTCAAGTTATTTCAAACTACGAAATTTTTAGCTCAATGTAGGGACAAAATAAAGCATAAAAAACAATTTATATAAATAAAGTAAAATTGACGAAGAGCTTGATTGATATAAATTGACGATAGGCAGCATTACTTATTTTTTCATTTTTGTTGTTGAATTAGTTATTTAGTATAAGCTAATACAGTTTATACCATTCACTTTAAAAGCAGAATATAGATATACTAATTCTGATATGATGCACCCAAACATTGTCAACTTTATGTTATCGTTCAGATTTTCCGAAGGTCCTATTTTAACTGGAATGATCTTCCTTGCATTACTATTTAAAAATACTATAAAAAATTAAAAAAACATCTTCGCAAAGTTCGTAGAGACTTATGATGTGCCTAGGATGAGGGTGTTACGAAGGTCCTTGGAGTGAATGTTGGAGTAATAGATTACATATAGAACCAAGAATATTTTAACAGCTAGCGTATGAATCATGAGAATTAGAGGAATATTCTCATGTAACTATTTTTAACGTGTTCTTCCATGACTCCTTTTACCCATCATTCATAATTATTGATAGTGAATTTTCTTTTAATTATTATACATATTATGCACCATTCAAACAATTCGGGTTATATAGCTTACTTGAGGCATTCAGAAACCGAAGCAGCAATCATTAATCATTAGTCTTATTAAACATTAGTCTAGCGCATAGTTCTGAAAATCACTTCAGTAACATTGGAAATCCTGTTGTGGTTGTTTTCACACCCCCTGACATACGTCATACGGCGGCTCGCGGGGTATTGATGTAAATGTAAATAAACCAGGTGTTAACGTGTAAACCTGCAATATGCAAGTATAGGAAACCTGGAGTATATATGCAATATGCAAATCAGTCTTAAGGTTCTGATTTGCCATACTAACTGTTGTTTCTTAACCATCCTAAATTGTATTCCTTGCAAGAAGTCCTGAAAGGTCGTCTACCTCAAAAATAGAGTTGAATATCTTCATTCCCTAAGGGAATACCCGTGGCGAAGATTAAAAATCGCAGATCCACCATTTCCCACCTTACTTGTGATCGGTCGCCGCCACCATACCCTAACCTTTGATACCTGCTCAGCAGGGGTGCGGTCAGGAATCCTCATTAGCGCTTTCAAATTCGCTACCCCGGATACATACGACCATCCACAATCTGCCGAAAAGGGGGTTTTTCTTCTCAGAGCGGTGTTCACCTTCACCCATTAGCCGTTTTATGGTTCCTTTGAGAAAATAGACAATACCTTTCGATGGACGCAACAAAAGAAAAAGAAACAACAAAGGAATGAATAGGGGATACTCCTAGGGCCAGGGTGGAGGGAAGGAAAGACCTCCTTTCTCTATGAAAGAATTAGTGAAACCTCAGACGCGAATTCGTCAGAAACAGCAAAATCTCATCTCAAAATCATAATGCTTCATCTGATACCGTCACCACGAATGCCTGGTGGAAGTAAGAACAGAATGACATGTTGATGCATATATTCTGAAATACCTAATGCTCTGTTGTCGTATCAAGCAAATTTTATACTTCTCTGTATTGCAGAATAATTCAACTGCGAAAAAATCGAGTCAAAATTTGCACCACGGTCAAAATTTGCATTTAGCATCAGATAAAAGTTGGGACAGCATAATTTTGCAAGTAACATGAACTTGATTTAATTAAAGGGATAGTTTTTCTGGGACTGGCAATGAACAATATTTTCGGAAAAATGTTACGAGATGCTGGCGTTAATTTCGTAGTAAATAAATTTTTTATTCGATACGTGAAAAAATTTTGTAGCCCTCAGTATTTAAATTGTGCTACTATTCTAATATCTATGTTATTTTCTAAAATATTAAATTAGCAATTTGAATTTTAAACAATTACCTTAGAAAATGATGAAAGCACACCAATAAATATTTTACTTTCTATCATATGATTTGGTGGTATTTAAAATTTTTATAACATTTGATGTAAATATCTGATGTAGTTGATCGTAATTTACTTGGTTTACTTTATTGTAATATGTTTTGGGTCTAATTTTCAGAGCTCTCTTGAGGTTGACCAGGTTGACTTAAAATGATTCTTTCTCGGTGCATTCGTCCAGATAAAGTTTCTTTTCATCTTTGCTTTCCTCAGTAGGTTTCGAAGTTTTTTCATACTCCCCTTCTCGATAGCATTTTTCTGCAACATAAATTAGTTGACATACAGTTGATTGTGTTCTTATTCCTAATTATTCTTTATCTCCTTGCAGAGTTTTCGTTCATCTTTCTATTTGAGTCATAGTCGTGAATTTCCTCTAAATAAATTTAAAAGTTCGTCCTGTAGGCGACAAGAGCATAAAAAACGTAATAATATAATCCTTTTTAATCTTGTAATGACATAATTTTTTATTGGATAATTGAAGCAGCTAAAGTAAGTTTACCCGACGCCTCCAGAGAAAGGTGAATTACGCAGAAATCTCTGGCCGAAATAAGGAAATCCGATTTTCATTCATTTTTTAATACTATGCTGCTGACATAGTAAAAAGTAACACTAAATCTAGTTTAACTAGATGCTAATAAAGACGGTACAAATACGTTCAACGCGTTTCACAACGGTTTAAAAAGGCGCCTTCCTTCCAAGAGCCAATAGAATGCGTGGAAAACTCTAGACTCGCTCTCATCGAGCTTCACGTCTGTTATGCGGGTTGCGGCTTAGGTGGTAAGTTTTTTTTGGAACTAGCTGTACAACGAGACTTAAAAATCACGAAAGTAACCTATAAAAATAGTTCTCAAAGTTTAACTTAAATTAAACTTTAATAAATATTAATTCACTTCAATCAACTTACCAAACTTAAAAATTCCTTCATGACGACCGCGGACATCTTGACGGCGGGAAAACATTTTCTCTGCATTAATTTAACAAATGATACATAAAAAACTTCGTAGAACATAAAACATTCTTTGCTGGATATTGAATCTCGAGTCTATCGACCGGATACAAATTCAAATTAACGGTTTCTAGAAGATTCTACAGCATAACGAATAACAATCTCACCTGCATCCTTCGAAGTATCTTCAGCAACTGAATTTTTAACCGCCAAAATTACTTGACGTCATGAGAACTGGCTTCCTATTGGTCGAAGCTACGGTTGAACAATAAACTGGCCGCCTATTGGTCAGTCGTTTTAGGAAATATTTTCGTAAAAATACTAATTAATAACCAATAACAATTTAATCAATTGAAAATAATTAAAATTAAATCCAAAGATATTTGGAAAATTAATTTCGCCTTAAATTTCTTTATTTGTGCTTCTCCTAAATTTCGCGATTCCTCCGACACTATAATTGAACAAAACGTACGTTGTACACATTTAGCAACGTTAATTGAAATACAATTTATTAAAATAAATTTCGAACATTTTCGGACTGTTTAAATTTTCATTAAGTTATTTAAGGTTTCGAGAAGTTTCAATTATTTCGTCCGAGTATGGTTATGCATAAACAAAAGCATGTGGCTCTGCGTATGAAAATTTTAAAATTATATTTTCAGCAATATCTATGATAATAAATACTAACTTGCAAATATTTATCCGTTCGTTGTCATTAATTTCATTGGAGAATTCTTGGGTGGTTATTTCTTTACAGACATTATCCTCATATAATATTTGATTCAAATTTATATTCACACGAAATAGTAGTGGCACTTTGAGAGAATATATATTCTTTTTTATCACTTAATGTGTTTGTCGATTCGAAATTACCGAAAATTTGGTAAACAGTTTTTCAGAAAACATACTAAAGAAGTATAGGCAATGCTATAGTTGCTATTGATTTAAGTTTCGGTTACCCATAATGTAGCTCTACTGATTCACTTCAGCTTAAATTTTTAACGAATTCGGACGGACGTTTACCTCTTTCCGAATCCTCTGCTACTCCTGTAGATTTTTGAGGCGGAGAGAGAGAATAAATCCTTTTGGCCATGGCCATAACAAGTACTCCAACCTCGGGAACTTCAGTGCACAGACACTGTCACAAATTTTTCTCACTCACACACTTCAATCGTTTTAAAATTCACCACACGTATATCCAAGTATCTACTGTCGAACACTTCCATTCAAATTGTAACACAATTTCACATTCCCAGAAAAGAAACCACAGAAAGTGCTTTCAGAACTTGAAAACGTAGAATTAGGAGATCCATTAGGGCGAACAGAAATGTGGTCTAGGAACAACGTAATTCTCGAAATCACATGACAGGAAGTATAAATTTCGATTGTCAGAAATTCTATACCATGATCCACTCTATACAGTAGCGCGGAATACTACCATAGTAGATTCATCATGGCTTTTCTATACTTGTTATTTTGAAGAAAATTCTTGTGTTGCTGCGAACTCCAAATGCTTTTGTGATATAAAAGCACAAGAAGTTGTTCATAAGTGCTCATTATAGTGTTTTATCATGAAGCTGCAATCGCAGTCTGTGTTTTGAGTGTGCATATCGGTTACTGAATATTCGTGAAAAGTATCATCGTTCGAAGCACAGCGTTCCTTCCAGTGATTACTTATTAAAGTGTGAAGATTACATCAGTGAGAACAGTGTTACGAACCGCCTACAGTGTTTTGAGTCTTGGAGTGCTTTTACATGCAAAGTTGATCGGAATTTGTACTTTCTCTACTAAATTTAGAATACATCAGTCAAGAATAGCCAAATTATCCAACCAAAGATCTACAATAATTGAATTTCGTGTTAGAGATTAATGGAAAGGGATTTTTCGCATAAATACCACTGAACGTCGGTTTTTCCAAGAACATGTAAGTTTTAATACTGGATGGGATCTTCCTTAATGTTTTTCTTTTTTGACATGAAGTTATTAGGGTGAAATAATTTTACATAGATTTAGTGTAAATACGACTAACGAGATTACATTTCACCCATATTATTTGCAGGATATATTTTATTGGAATTTGAGTGCTGCTAGTTATGTCCTGGCAAAGCATTCAAGTTATTTGAAAGATTAAGAACACTTGGAAATTTTCATTGTTTTAAGCAATGTTAAATAAAAAGATATATAATTATTGCAAATTTAATGCAATTATTAATGCAAATCCCTGAATATTTCCAACCCACAACTCCCTTAACACTTGTTTCCTCTTACTACAACATGGATTCTAGCAATTTTCATTTTTTAATTCAATCTATAAAGTCATCAGTCCGAAGGCTTCTTTTGCCAACTACCCTGTATTTGTTCACCTTTGATGGGGAAGATACTGACAAGTTTTAATGAGTAAAGACTTGTCAGTATCTTCCCCAAATTATTCATTGAGGTAACTGCCCTTATTTTCTCAACAAAATGGAATGCTACAAGTGGAGAACAAACCTTTAACCAAACAAATAAATTCTTTAGAATTCAATAAAATAAATGCCTTATTTCTCTTGTATTCAGTAGCTTTCAGAATAAAGCAAACATAGCAATAGCTCATAAAAGTTTGATAGATGGAAAATATACATTTATTTATACTGTTTAATGTAAACTACTAAAAAATGATTCATCAGAAAACTGGCTGTGAAGTGAAGCCAACTACCCTGTAATTATTCACCTTTGATGGGGAAGATACTGACAAGTCTTAATGCGTTACGGCTTGTTATTATCTTCCCAAGATAATTCATAGGTAACTGCCCTTATTTTCTTGTCAAAATTGAATGCTACAAATAGAGAACAAACCTTTAACCGAACAAATAAATTTCTTAGAATTCAATAAAGAGAACTCTTATTTCTCATCTATTCAGTAGCTTTCAGAGAAAGCAAAGATAGCAATAGCTCAGATAAGTTTTACAGATGAAAAATGTACATTTATTTATACTGTATAATGCAAACTACTAACAACTGATTCATCTTAAAACTGTGGCTGTAAAGTATGATGAGCTGTAAAGAATATTTTCTCCATGAATCAAGCTCACTTCATTGTATCGAAAGCTAGCTTGTACTTTTACAAATCTAAGTATCAGAAGTAATAAAAAAACCAGTATGGCACATTAGTTTTCTGCAGTAAGGTATTTCTTATGTCATCTGTAGATGAGGCAGTTGTCTTATGGAATAATGTGTATTTCATTTACATTTCTCTTGGTTTTACTCATGGCATGCTAACATAAAAGTTACTCATGGATAGTAGTTAATGGTGGCCATCATCTTGTTGGTCTTTAATAAAATTGAACAGTATGAAACTGGTATTGGTGGGCTTACTATACAGCATTTACATTGGTTTTTCCACCATTACATTCTGGTTCAGTGAGAAAAGCAAGGGTAGATAACCTCTCTTCTCAACTTGATTTGTAAGCTTCACTCCCTCTTTTGTTGGCATTAGCTGATGTCGAAGGAGTTAAGATTGAAATTGGCAATCACCCTTAATGCTTAAAATATACATGAGGAATATCATTAATAAGAAATTTTCAATAGACATAAATTGTCATAAATCTGAAATAATAACTAAGCCTGTATAATTCAATATATCACATCCATTTTTATTGTTGTAATCTCATAATCTATACAATACAATTTAAATGTAAAATAATTGATTAATCACTGAAATTAGGAGGTCATTTTTAATCTTCAGCTAAGAGCCATAAGATGAAAAGTTATTACGATGTATAATTAATTTGGAATTCTAATAGGGATGAGATTGTTTTAAAAAATTGACAAAATTAAGCTTCACATGCATATGGGATCACACCATAATTTATCAATCATTTTATATAATTCATAATAGCAATTGAATATTTTATCATGATGTCTTTGGGTAAAGATGGCTAAAGATGTCAAGTAACTTTCAGAGAGCTAATTTTAATATTAAATACAGGCTACTTGCACTAATCTCGCTTCAATGCTTTGATTTTACATCTTTGTAAGTCTTTACTTTAATATTATCAAAAAATTAAGAACCTACAGCTGTGCATTTCCATAGTCCAACACTTTAGTTTAAGGGATAAGATACACTTATAAAAATTAGACGATTTATAAGGTGTAATATATAATTTTCATCGATATCTATGTCAATCGGATTGTAAAGATTACATAAAAGAGAAATAGGGGAACATTTTGTTAAGTTAGAGCCGCGGGTAGTAACGAAATTTAAGCGGTCCATGAATGAATTTATATTAATTTCAATAATATAACAACGTTGTTGTGCTTATTTTCATAGATAGAGTGTAAAACTACGATTCTAATATTTGGATACGCATAGCCAGATTCTTTTGTTTATTCATAACAACACTTCGAGGAAGTAATGGAAACTTCTCGAAACGTAAATAAATAATTTAATACAAATAAGAAATATTGAAGCGATGTTAATTTTTAAAAATTATTTGGAATTAATTTTAATTAAATTAATTTCAATTGGACTTAAATTAGTATTTTTACAAAAATATTTCCTAAAACTGCTGACCAATAGCAGGCCAATTTATTGTTCAACCGAAGCTTCGACCAATGGGGAGCCAGTATTCCTGCCGTCAAGTAATTTTGGCGGTTAAAAATTCAGTTGCAGAAGAAACTTCGAAGGATGCAGGTGATTATGTTATTCGTTATGCTGTAGAAACTTCTCGAAAAACCGTTAAATTTGAATTTGTAACCGGTCGTTATATTCCAGCTTATATCCAGTAATAATGTTGTAAGTTCTACGAAGTTTTTTTTATTTATTCTTTGTTAAATTAGTCCAGAGAAAATGTTTTCCCGCCGTCAAGATGTCCGCAGTCGTCATGGAGGAATTTCCAAGTTCGGTAAGTTGATTGAAGAGAATTAATGTTTATTAAAGTTTAATTCAAGTTAAACTTTGCGAACTATTATTATAAGATGCTTAATGTCGTGATTTTTTTTCGTTTTGATATACGTATCTTCCGAAGTTGTTTTATTCATTAAGTTTTAGGACTACGATATGAAAGATTCGATCGATCGTGTTAAAAATGAGTAGACCTCGAGCCTAATCCAATATCTCTAACCTATAATCCAATGTTTTATCAGAATTATCAATTAAGTGACTATGAATTTTTTCCCAAAAACGGTGTATGTAAATTTGAAGTTTAAGAACTTCGGTCTTACGTTCGTTACATATTGACGCTAGATATGTTCAAATTTATTTTCATAATAATTTCATTGATGCTCGGAGATTCTATCGACTAAAATCGTAACGTGAATCGAAGTTTGAAAATCATACATCCGTTACGACTCTTGATGACTGGCTCCTTATACACAGTCGGAAATATTACGGGATATTTATTATTGGAATTCGTATCTACTAACCATTCAATATTAATTTTTCATTATTAGATTAGTTTTTTAAATTATTTAGAGCACGTTTTCATTGAATGGAATATGCACGTTTCGTGGTCTTCATACTTGAAGCTCTAAAGTTTTCCCTTATTTAAGATATTATTAAGGCACCGTGATTGAAACCAACATCAATCTATTTTAATTTTCGAAAACATTGTAATAGTTTATACTTTTAATGGAATTTACTCCCACTTTCATCTGTGTAGTAGGACGTCATGAAGTGAAGTGGTTAAAATATTACATTTTCCCAATAATACATTTTAGACATTACATATCTGAATCCTCCAATAGTCTTAGTATTTATTCGGTAATATTTTCTAAGTGGGTTGAGTAAGCCGTGGAAGATAAATTGAAGATGAGCTGTTTTCAAAATTAATAACCTCCAATCCATCACTAGAAATCTAGAATTGAAATTTTCCCAATGGTAAAAGTAGATGTTGTTAATTGAAATCGTAATGGCAATCGAAATTTGACCTTCAAATGTCTCAACCGCTCGTTCTCTATGATATGATTATTATTTGCTTTCCATATATTATTAGTGTATTATCAACAGAATAGATGTTTTTAATCGATTTCGAGTAGGTATTGACCGTATTGAATAACTAAGTTTTAGTTGCGACACTCATGTATTCCTCATTATTATGGTGCTCTCAATAGCATAAGTACGAAATTAGTCACTTTTAATTGTTTCCTTGATTGTTTTGAAATGTTCGAAATTATATACTGAGTTGAAATTAGATATGCAACATAATGTCGTCAATATTCGCGTCGCTTTATAAGACATTATTTGGACAATTCAGTTGGTTATTCTTTGTTTCAAAAACTTGATTTTCTATTTAATTCTAGTTTAGCTTGCCTCATTATATTTCAGATTGTATCTTAAATATAATGAATATTTCTATCTGATAGCCAATAGTTTTTAGTTTTTATTCTTCGAACGAAAATTTGAATAATAAGCACTCGTTAGCGATCAATCATATACAAGGCTGCATCTGTTTTGTATTATAAAGTTTAGATAGCTATAACTATATTTTAACATTTTTTTTTCTTTTCTCCGGGTACAATGAACTATCAATGCGTTCTTCTCTACCTCACAGCTAATAACTTGGGAGATTACTAAAGCCATGAAGGAAATCCTCAAGAAAACCGTCATCATTGGACAAAGGAGACAAGAGGTTAGTTATTTTAGAACAATTTGTTTGTTTGAATAATTATTTTCACATGTATATTATAATAAAAGTTCTCCACTCCAATCATCCAGTTACATTGCGCACTGTTAATTATTATTTCAGCGATGCATAGTTTAAAAGAATAATTAATAAAGGAGGCCTTCTCTAACCATCGCGGAAAACCAAACGGAAAATTGTTCTTCCAAAAGATATCGATGAACATGGAACAAAATATTAATAGGAAATAATTTATCTCCGCATCATTTAAATTAAAGTCACTTTCAAGTGTGGAATACTTTGAGTTATTGGACTGAAGCAATTTACTAAGGATTTTAATGGAACTCGATATTCATGGCGATGAAGAACAAAATAATTTTTTACTGCTGCGAATTGTATACCTCATTGGTATGGAAATCTGGACAAAACAAACAGGCAGATATGACGTAAAAAAACTTCGATGTAATTTTACTGCAATCACCATTGTAAAAACTTTCTGTATGAATCACCGAATTAAATACTGCACTCCGAATTATTGATATTTTCGGAATACTGTTTAGAAGAGGATGACATTTTACTTCCCTCCTCTTTATTCTGCTCTTCTTTCAGAACTGAATGATGTATCATACGGATGTCGCGTATTTCCTAGTAAGCCTTTTAAAAAACTTTGCGAGAATATTTTTTCAGTTCAAAAATTCAACGAGGTATTTGTTGCATAAAGAAAACTCGTACCTCAAGTCACAGTACCTAATTTCTTACGTTTGGAGAAGAGATATTACTTTAATTGTTTTTTATTTTATGTGCTACAATTCTAAAATACATCAATACGTCAGAGTTGATCCTCTAAAGCAAGTTATTAGAATCTATGTGTGTGCTATTTATAGGATTCTTTATAATAATATATTCACCCTGAAAACCGGCATCGGTGTCTTGCAGAGGATGTATTAGCACCAACATCCTTATTAGCTCTAATTCTGCTGACTTCAACACAATTCATGATAACGACCAGAGTTACTGGGAATATTTTCTTATAGCTTTTTCCATTAATTTCAGAATTCCTTCTAGTTAGTAAAAGAAATCTTAATGACGTACACTTAGTGAGAGTTGAGGACCGTGAAAGTTTTTGGATGTACTCCGTCAATAACGTGATCTTTACTGGAGTGAATCCCACCCGGGGGACTTGATCATATCATATCTAAAACATTGCTGCCGATCCCGAAATTTTGACTAAGAAATCGAGTAGATCTAAACATGATCATGTGAACTTTTTTGTACAGCCTATTAGTATTATTCGAACTTGTCGGATTAAGGAAACGTCATTTCTGCGACACAGAAAATGTGATTTCAACTTTGCACTCCTCTGCCTTTCCATTTGTATTTTGAATTTGTTGCTTAAACCATAAATTACTTCCAACTGTTAATTTATCTATGGTGAATCACAAAAATCTTGTACTTAAATTTTATTAAATAAAAACTTAACTTTTAAACATAATTGGAGATTATTTAATTTGTGTTATTTTTCATTCGTGTAGAATAAGAATCAATGAAGAGGGATCTTTAAACAAGATTACCCTGAAATTAATACCTTCAGGAATTTTACATAGTTTTGTGATTTTTTAAAATTCATTTCGAAATGCAACAAACTTCAATGTAAGCACATTAATACTGAATTTCTTGTGTCTTGTTTCAAAGTGACAATGTTTTAAGATTTCCAAAAATGATAAATTTACTTCAGATTCGTTTTAAAAGATACATAGGTTAATTACCTCAAAAATTAAATCAAGTTAAGATACTATAAAAATATATTTTAAAGTTATTTCTCTTCATTCATTATTCCCTTCATTTCTCTTGGAAAACAGTATCAGAACAGCATCTTTTTCATTCCACAACTTCTGATGCAGATGCCAATTTGTGAGTACCCAGAAACGTTTCCATTCAAATCTTTGGAGGAATTAGCTCCAATTTTTGATCATATAGATTTTATTTAATACTAGCATCTGCTTGTTACTTATGCAATCATTGCATTCATAATAGGATTCACTTTCAGTTTAAGGTTATTGTGAAAACATTTCTAATTAATTGGAACAGTACTCTATTTTTTTCTTTTTACAATTAACTCATTTCTTTAAATGGGACACAAAATCTAGATGCTAATACTATAATCATAGAATTTTACAAGCTGCAGATGTTGTGACTATCAATTGTTTGCTCTGACTTTAGTTTTTGAAGAATAGTGCCATGAATTTATTAGCCACCTGTTCTGTAGGGGGCGTGGGGAAGGCATTCCCTACAACTCTAGCCTACTTGTAGGCCTACAGTCGCAGGCATCTATTTCAGGGGCCTTTCTTTCACCTTCTTCTGCAGGGGTGAGGTAACTAAGCACTCACTTCTCACCTGCTCGTTCTTTCTGTGTATGAGGTCGTTTCCCTGCTTTCAGAACCAGTGGCAGAGTGGCTCCCTAGGCATAGGGATGAACCTCAATGCACGTCACTAGGGTCTGAACAGGTCCCCACGCTAGGTTGATAATTTTATTTATCCCTCCAAATCCTCCCTTCCCTCCCTCGTCAGCTGACTTATGAAGGAATGGTAAGTTCAACTGCCCAGGAGTAGGTTTTGTTGTCCCTGAATGAAAGTAGTACTGATAATAGATAGGGAATACAAGTAA
Organism: Pachydiplax longipennis; assembly: GCA_036926295.1. Classification (NCBI taxonomy): domain Eukaryota; kingdom Metazoa; phylum Arthropoda; class Insecta; order Odonata; family Libellulidae; genus Pachydiplax; species Pachydiplax longipennis. The sequence goes on from JAVFKF010000015.1 coordinate 44,537,936, forward strand.
TAAATATTCTTAGGCTTTTGGAAATATGCCGCAGGGTTGAACTGTTTGCAAATATCATTTTTATAATTGTACTTCTAATATATATTATATGCTACTACTACATACTACTATATACTATATTATTTTTATAATCTACTTTCTTTATGGATGAATGTAGGTCTTAACACATTTCTTTAAAGATGAAGTAGTGTGGCAGTTTTTTGGTAGCAAAAGTGACTACTAAGGTATAAAATTACAGAATGAGGCAAAGTTTTCTGGGAAACAAAGAGGTAGATTTAAGAGAGGCATAGTATTTTCTTAAAAAGCTTTATTTCTTTAAGGAAGTTCTGTAAAGAGAATTTCTGCTTTATATGTAGAGGACATAAATTTCAGTTTATGGGCTTTAAAAACAAAGAAAGGTAAAACTTAAACATGGAATTGTTAATGAGTTATATTCATTTATGAAAAGTCACTTGAATATGAAGATTTGCATTGTTTCAGAGAAAAAAACTTAGCAGCAACAGATTTTGTGAAATATCTTCCACTTAATGTTGGGGGTAATTTAAAATATGCTTTCCATATTTCGAAGGAATCTCATGACCCCAGAAACAAAATTGTTAAGTGAGTTATTTGTAGAAAAAAAAGGAAGTTCCATGAACCTTTTACAATGCCCTACTCAATACGATGTATGTATGCGGCGTATAGGGTTAGTTTGCGATAAATTCATATACTGAAATCAATTCATCAATACACGTTAGGTTTGAGTAATGAAAACTAAACACATTTGGTGGCTATCATGAGCAATCCATTCAGTTAGGATACTTGCATAGACCTTTCCCAAAATGAACTGCCAATATGAAAGGAAATTTGGACACAAATGATTCAAAGAATGTTAAAGTTCTTCTTCAAGGCTTGGGTGAAAATGATAAATTCTGCTTATATTTGATATTTAAGCAAACATTCTCACAGCCATATTTACATTGAATAAAATACGATTATGAAATATGACAATGACCATGCATATGCAGTTTTTTTATTAAAATCAGATTGGTAGGAGATTAAAATTAAAGACTTAATAAGAATTCGGTATTAATACTCATAAAATTAAGCATTAAATTTATCATATCTTTCATGTTCAACTTATCATAATGATTTTGCAGTATCTTTGAACAAGAATGTCATAAGTTAATGCCTTCTAAATTAAGATGAATTAATATAAGACTACTAAGAATTATGGGTAGTTAGTTTGTAAACACTATTATTTAGTAGAGAGATCATAACTGAGCATTTCGTAACGATAGCAGTGAAAGTGAAGTGGGTTTAGGTATCATAGTTTGAAAGCCTCCCTAAGTCAAGGTCGGTGAATGATTCACTTCCCAATTTTTCCTTTCTTAATTTCGACTGAGTTGGCTTATATTAGTAAGTGGTCTGCGGGTGGGGAAACCCTTAACTAATTGTTAACTCTTTCTGGGATTAGAAGTCCACCATCCCTAAGAAAATATGAGACATGGAAAGTTATTGTTGATTAGAAGACCGTTTTCTAGAAATAAGAGCGATACATAAAAAAATAAAATAAAAAAGATGGAGGATTGTGTGCGAGGATTTAGTTCCTTAAATTCAGCAGAGAAAGCATAAAATATTACTGTAAATTCGTTCTCGTGAAAGAAATGTCACAAAATTTCTAAGATGGCAGCGCGAATTTTGTTATCTTAAGCCTAATTCAGGAAAATAATAATTTACAGCAAAATTAAAACGATTAGTAGTGGTCTTCAACGTCTTACTGAGTCAGCAAATTTTCATCTGCTTAAGCAGAATAGAGAAAAGGGTAGAATCTTTGAAATCACTGTACATTTAAAGAGCAATTACAGTTATTGATAACATGACTCTTTGGCATCGGTGTCGGGTGACGTTAATGCGTTAATTAACTTCTAATTATGGTACAGTTAAATAACCGATAACATGTTACTTAGAACTGACGTGGAGAATGAAGTAGCGTTACCCAAAAAACTATTGAAATATTATATTTTCTTCTGCGTTGCCAATTGATAATCGTTTTTATTGCTGTAAAATATCAAAAATCACCTTTATCGAGAAGCTATCATATAAAACCTAGTTGTGTATTGGATACAACGCAAAGCTCAATTCAATTTCGAGGAGAGAGTACTGATAGCATAAAAATATTACATAATACACATGCTATAAACATTTAATCAAATGCAAGAATGGTTAGAAATAGAATTAACTATTATTCATGAATATATTATCATATAAGACTTGAAATATTTAATGTGATATATTAGGAATAATTTACGTAATTTTCCAATCAAATATGCCTTACAGTATAGACAAAGAGTATGAAAGTAGAATCACCCAATGTTTTTCTTCTTTTGAATATAATAGTCTATTTCCTCGATTATTCTTGCAAGTAGAGTTATTAAGCTCCCACCCATACAGCGGGTGGGAGCATGATGACCATAAATTTGGGTAATTTCGTACTTTTCCTGGAGCAAGTTTAATCTTTAGTTAATTCTGGTTTCTATAAATCCGTCGATACAGCTTTCAGCACCCTGTGATTTACGGCAAAAGTAATTGTGAGCTGATCGAAATCCCCCAACAGCAGTAACCCAAATTCAAAATTTATTGCATTGATAAATTCTTCCTCGGTGATTCGCTATTCTCTTATGCTTAACGTTTGCCTTTCAAGTACCTTGTAATGTTGATTATGAACGCGAATGTCATAATGAGCTTAAAACCTGATTTTAATGCTAAGCTATGCTTACAAGTGTCTTTTCAATGGAAACATATTGTAGAATACAGTGGCGAATTCAAACTTTGATCCAGGACTCTGGTCAGTTGTATCTCCGATCGTATTTTGTTATGTCTTTATAGTAAGCCAAATAAGGCAAAAACTATACATAAAAACATTATTTAACACTTATGGATAAGGAAATATAGCAAATTGTAGATCGAGAGAGATTTCATGATATTGAAATGACGTTTGCAAAGTCGAGAGGATTATATAACTTTCTCTAAATGGTCGAAGGTTGTTCCCTGCAAATCGATGCTGAAATATGCTCGTAACTGCAAATGCCAAAATTTCTGAATATTGACTTCTATCTGTCATTCATTCGTACGAATACTTTTAAATGGGCCATATTCTACGAAATCGAGGCAAGCACCAAAAAAATCGAATTAAGATACTTATTTTGGTCGTTAAATATCGTTATCGGGTCGAATTTTTGAGACTATTGATGAAATAAACGAAAATTTTGTGAAATATTAAGGCTATGAACAACCAATACTAATAGGCTATTAATAATAAGATTAATAGGATAATTGAAACCGAGCTAATGCGGTTTCCCCCTAAGAATACGCGGAATATTTAGGTTTTTACACCCCTTGCCACACGCCGAAAGGGAACTTGCAGAGTATTTATGTAGATTTAGTCGTAGATGCTGCCCATGGCTTATATGGTAGAAGGTGCAGAAACCATGAGTCTTTTTCTTTTATTTGATGATCCGCATTTCATAGTAGCAATTCAAGTAAATAATAACGTAATTCAATCTCTCCTGCATAATTGTCATATTTTATTTTCGTGAGAGGCGAGGAAGTCGCAAGGACTGTATTCTTCAAATTTTGTTTCATGATAGGAATCAAAATGAATTTCAGCTATTCAATATTATGATTTTTAAATGACTGTGTATGTTTGCTTAAAACCCGGATAACAAGAAGTCGCAAAACTCATATTTAAAGTCGACTCCGCGCTTCTTTAAATGAATATATTTGCTTTCTGGTTCGACCCCAGACAACTCCATGTCCTATAATAATATAATATAACATAATTTAACGTAATAAACGCATATAAATTTCGTAAGCTTTCCAAAAAATAAATTTAAATTTTGATTATTACGTTTAAAAATGAGTTATATCAATATACAAGATGCAATTAAATTGGTAGATAGAAAATTTTATTTCAGAATCAACTGACAAACCAGCTAGGAGTATTATAATTTCAACAATTTATGGTTAAATATTCTAACTGTGAATTCAACTTCAATCTTTCGTTGATTAAATTAGTGAATACGTGCTTATGGTTAAAAGTATCTGCGATCGTACTCTACGAAGTTTTCATGCCATCTCGAGAGAATCAATAAAACTGATATTCTCTTCTACGGGAGAACCAAATGAATAGTGGATAGAGGTCAATATTTGGAGCTCTGCGGAACTGAGCTATTTAGCTACCATTTTTATATGGAATTCCAACTTCCTTCATTCCACATTAGCTGTGATCCGTTTCGATCAGGACTTTTTTAAGTTAGCGGCCAAAGTTGAAACACCATGAATTTGTTGATTTATGATTTCAAATTTTACATAAATATTCTAAGATGTGGAAACTAAATCTGAAAATAAAAGGAACTTCACTACTTCCCAAGCATTAATAATGTCAGGTTATGTAGTCATTTATAGAGGAAGCCTTTAATAGAATAAAGACGTATGCTCATGTTTTGTTGCCGGAGAGGCTTTCCTATATAATTTCTTTCCCAAAAGTTAACTGGGGATTTAGAGAATACTGATTTGTATAGAAACATTGCACTTAACATCGCTAGATAAGACAGCGGATGAGGTATCAGAGTTAAGACGGATAGTAGAAAATGATGTCCATTTCTCATCAGATCCAGAGTTTGAGGGCGCATGGCATTAGTCCAAAGTTCCGAAAAGGCAGACACCCGCAAAGAAATATATTTTTATTGAAGGTTTTTTCGTTTTCTTAATTTTTTATTTTTGAACAATTTCTGTGGGTAGTTTGTCTAGACCAATTAAGACTTTCCTTAGGGAATGATATGCGATTGCCAATGGAAGTAATCAGGCAATTATAAAAATGATATATATTTAAAATGTTTTCCAGTTGATTTTTGAAAAATTCATTTAGATTTAAAAGTTCCACGAATAGCTGATATCGCAACCTATCATATCGCTGATACTTGGACTGAAATTGCTATTTATCAATCAAAGAGTTTCTGAAGTCTTACAACAAAAGTGCTTATAATCGCACTGATAATAACAACATTAATAATAATTAGCTTAATAATATTGCTTGAATTTATGGAAATGAACACCAAAAACATGTCTTGAAAAATAAGTCTTTTTAAATTATGAAAAATTTTTAAGAATCTATAGAGGGGATAATCAGTAGCCGTCAGTACAGGTCAGCCTCTTTATTCTCATCTGGGCATGTGCCTCATTTTGAAGTACTTTAAAATGATTCAAAAAGTCTCCTGAATATAGTCAAAAATGTTGGTTTTAAATCCCAAGTTATATTCATAGAAATAAAATAATTTATCGTCACCTTATTTGGTGATGATAAATTATTTAGTTTAGTTTTATTTTTACTTTATAGGAGGACATAAGTAGGCCTTTGGAGTTGGCAGAGGAAGCTGCTACTGGGAAGCGGAAAGGTAAGGAGGGGGGAGTGAGGGGTTGGGGGAGGGTGGGTAGTGAGGGGTTAGGGGGAGGGTGGGTAGGGGGTTAGTTGGAGGGTGGGTAGTGAGGGGTTAGGGGGAGGATGGGGAGTGAGGGTTTATGGGGAGGGTGGGTAGTGAGGGTTTAGGGGGAGGGTGGTAGTGAGGGTTTAGGGGGAGGGTGGGTAGTGAGGGTTTAGGGGGAGGGTGGGGCGGAGGGGTTAGGGGGAGGGTGGGAAGGGAGGGGTTAGGGGGAGGGTGGGAAGGGAGAGTTTACGGGGAGGGTTGGTAAGGATAGGAGTGGGAGGGTTAGGGGGAGGGTGGGTAGGGATATGGGAGGGAGGGTTAGGGGTGGGTAGTACCGCGTACCGAAAAACAAAAATTTTTAGTAGCGGGAATAATAGGTTGGAAAAGTTGCCTTTTAGGCTCAATAAGAAATGTGCAAAATATGGGCTCCAACAAAGTTCGTCTTGGGCCTGACCAAAGAGCTCAAAATTCGAAATTTTAGTGAAAATTGTGTTTTTTTAGGTAAGTTAAATTTTTGACGGAGCATACATACATTTGATTAAATGGCTGTTTTAATTCGTTTTGATCGAGGAACAGTTAAATTAAGCCATTAAAACCGAATATGACGAGATATCATACTTTTAAAATTTTTGGAAACACCATGAAAAGTGGCAGCTCCTCGCTGGTTCAGCTGCAGTGAGCTACCCAGGACTCATCATGAGGTAGAGCCTGCTAATCGAGTCCCGCCCGCCTACACACCCGTGGAAACATACCAGACAAATAGTTGATGTCTTTGAAGGCTGATTTTGTTCCAGTTTTTGGTATTCGCGAGAGGATCCTCTCTCCTATGAAACCGTCTCTTGCATCCCGGCCGTAGACTAACCGTGAGGCCTCTGTGACTTCTTTTACGTATCGTTTGACTGCTTGAGAATCATTTGGGAGGGCAAATAATGCAGCAAGCTGCTTTATAGGTTCCTTTAAATTACCTTTAATGTTTTGAAGATCCTCGGGAGAAAGACTGACAGTAAGTGACAGTGACTTTATCCCAATCTACCAATTCTTCATAAGAAGGCACGTCGAACTTCTGTTGCGGGATGATGAACCGACAAATCTAACGACGCTACTAAAAATTTTTGTTTTTCGGTACGCCCTAGTGGGTAGGGATATGGGAGGGAGGGTAAGGGGTGGGTAGGGAGAGGTTAGGGGGAGGGATAGAAGAATGCCTTTGGGGGGATAAGTTGTACGTATGACCTTAACCGTATGATACAATTTAATGCTGTAGATAGTGCTAAAATTTAAAAGTGTTGATCATGACACAAATGTAGGGAGTGTTTAATAAAAATAGTTTCTCAGCCATTATTATCATCCTTGCTCCTAAAGCTTTATCAGGAAAAATCCAAATGCAGGGATATCAAATCAAAAGTATTATTTTACCTTTTCTAATTACTTCATAGAATCATCATAGTAGTTTAGCTGCTGGACCCATTGCAGCAGCAGAATAAAGACTCTCTAGCTCTGTAAGGTGAGGCCATCTGGTTGTAGAGTCATCAACTGTTTACCCTCAAAATACTAGGACTTTGTAGGACCACTTGACACTCTGGAAGGAAAATTCTGGACTTCACCATCTTATTTTCCTTAAATTACCCAAGTTTATTTATGTTTATTAAAAAATAACAAAATATGAGAAAAGATAATGATCAATTCATAATCCAGAATGTGTCAAGCATATTACCTGTCATCGCATCGAATGAGAATATTTTATCTTCATGGCTGAATCTTTATTTTATTCATTGTTTTCATATGTATCATTCCTGGAAGGATTAAGAGCACCAACTATAGAAAGCCTGAGGACAAAATTTTTTGAATGCTACTAAATATCTAAAACTAACAGAAAATCAGAAAATTATTGCTAAAATTAAAAAAAATCTGTTAAAAGTTTTCTCTTTGTTTTTCTCTACTGAAATAAGAGGAGATTTTACATTTTGTCAAATATAGTAAGTCACTTTCATTAATATTATTAGCTGAAATATATCAACAAATATGAGGCAACGGTTTTAAAATCTGTTACATACTGGGGATTTCTTCAGAATTGTCAAATTGAATCCAAATATTATACATATCTATTATATACACACATCTAATATATCTACATATTTATAATTGTAGCAATTCCTACAAAGATTGGACAAGAGTTTGAAAAGGGTATTGTGATCAATCCTTCCAGGTTACTGTTGTAATGCATATTACAAATTATAATAGGGATGAAACTATTGAATAATAACCCTATTGAATCTTAAGCTTGATAACAATTCTAATCCTTCTATCAATGCTATAATGTATCCATTCATAAATTTAACTGCAGTATTAAACAAAAAATTTAAGTAATGTGTACATTTTAGCTACTTTTCTGTACAATGGTTACTTATATAGGCTTCTATAATTTTAGAACATTCTTCCAAGCAAAAAGTATACCTAAATTGGTTTTAATAGCTTTAAACTTAGTATTACGTTGATATTTTCAAATGAAGTTAAAATTTATTTAGTGAAACTAATAATTGCCATGCATGAATACCCATTTGTGGTTATAAAGAATCATTTTCCCTTGAACATAAAGGCAATTATTAAACTTGACACATAATATAAAAACAAATTCACAGGAAAAATAGGTAAATTTATATGGGGAAGGAGTGCCGGTTTCATGTTAATGAAGGAATTAGTGAACTTAGGAAATGAAAATTCAGCAATATATTTTTACAAATTATTTAACTTTATATCCTCCATCATTTTTGCCAAGGGAATTCAATAGTATGATACATAATTGTAGACATAAAAGTTGACACATGGGAAAAAATAAAATCATAGGAGAACACCTGTAAGAAAGGGTGTGTAAATATCCTGAAAGATATCAAAGAAAACAGAATCACTCTTTTTCTAATTTGGGAGTTCAGAGACTTGTTCAAAGAGACATAGACTTGTTCAAAGAGACATAGACTTGGTAGATAGTTTCCAGAATATATTCACTTATTATTTTTAGAATGCTAGCAATCATTACTAATTTCGTCAACTATTTTAACTTCTTAGCATCAACCAAAAAATATTATGATGTACACATATGAACAAGTATTGTTTGAATCTTGATTGACGCGTACAGTAATTATGGTGATTAAATTGTAAATTAATAGCTATACTAATTATAATATCCCAATCTTGGCAGATCAATGCGCCAGAGAGTTAGCAGGTTGAGACTATTAATTTATGCCAAACGGGATAATTGAAGGTAATGTAAACAATATTCCGTTTCTCCCGCATAAATTATTAATCGCCCGGAAAGCATATTATTAACATTAACAACATCGCGTGAACTGAGCGGTGAATTTATGAATTATCTAAATACCATAAAATTCACTCCGTGGCCAGCTTTAACCACAACTTATCTGTCAATTCACTAAAATCCCTTACAACTAAACACGAACTCACCATGTTATTTCCGTATCTCCCAAGCGCAAGACTTTTACCCACTATAGAAAATATAACAAAATAAAAGTGGAGTATAATGTGTAACATTTCCTTGCCAGCAAATGAACAACATGATCATGCGATCAAAGGCAACTCTACTCAAATCACTTGACAAGTCCATACTATCAAAATTTGTGTTGCGAACTTCGAGTAAGACAGTAGAGCAACGAAAGATTTGTTTTTTACCAGGAAACTTAAAGTCCATTATCTAAAACCTTTGCCGAAAGCAATATGAACCTTGGTTTTATGATACCTTTAAAAATAATTATAAACTTATTATGTGCTTATCACATTACTATACAAATTATTACTACTTCTGTAACTCCATCAGCTTAAACGATTCTTGTATATCAAGGTCTACTTAATATTAAAAGTCTATTCTTTCACAGGCATTTATTTCTTCTTCTGCTTCTTTTCCTAACATACATATGGGCTTCTTTAATAGTTATATTCCTCATTCAATTCCAAAATATCCGCATAAGATAAACATTTTTCGGTTATGCCTGAATCAGAGATAAAACATACGATTAGAAATTATGAGGAACGCTATCATTCTAGATAGTAGAAAATGATACATGCATAACCTTTCGAGAGAAATCATTGCGAGAAGAACGATCTCGAAAGAAAATTTGAGTGAGGCACAAAAGCAAATATTAAAATACGAGGTTCATTTTAAAAGTTTTTGGCTTTTTTAAAAATAGCACATTCCGTGGCAAAAAGAATTTTATTTCTCAATATAGTCTCTCCGTTACTCGAGATGTTTGGACAGACGTTTCTCACTACCATTTAAGAGGTCAGAAAATGTTTTGAGCCGAAAATTTCCGGTATTAAGACACATATAATTTCCCCATAATCTTAATTTAGCTTTCAATCTATTTAGAAGAGCACTACAATAGAATCGGTTGATAGTTTTTCTTTTCGTAAGGTAATCAAAATTATACCTCGGCTATCCTAGAAAATTGTCTCAACCACTTTTCCTGCAGAGAGAAAAACTATCTGCTCGAGATCTTTGGCCAGATGTTTCTCACGACCCTTTAAGCCAGTGGTTCCCAAAGTGGGCGCTACCGCCCCCTGGGGGCGGTGCTCTAGTTTATGGGGGCGAAAAGAGCCAAGTAATACCCAAGTATTATTCCTTTTTCATAAATGTGCTATGAAAACTATACCTTTATTGGATTATAAATAAACATTAGATTAGTCATTGTTTTTAATTTAATTATTACAATTTTCTGATTATTTATTCTGATTATTATTATAAAGTTACCGCTTGGGGGGCCTTGAGTATTGTTTTATGGATCCAAGTGGGCGGTGGCTCGAAAAAGTTTGGGAATCACTGCTTTGAGCGGTCAGACAAGTGTTTGAGCAAAAAGTTTTGGTATTAAGACCCATAAAATTTTCTCCTTCTTCTTAATTTTAGCCTTCTATCATCTAGAAGAGTAGCATAATGCGGTCGGTTGATGGTTTTACTTTTCATAAGGCAATCAATGAAAGTTATACCCCGGATATCCAAGAAAATTGTCTCCATCACTTTACCTGCAGAGAGAAGCCCTGCAGGGAGAAACCCTTAAGTTCCTACTGTGGCTGAGAGTGGACATGTTCCAAGTCACAGGTGTTTCCTCACTTGCAGAAGCTCTTCTCTCCCACCTAAGTTATAATATGGTGCCCCCAATGCCTCAGCATCCTGGGTCGGGTCTCAAACTGCTGGGAGGGGATGAGAGAGATGGAAGCCAAATCCAAGTAATAGAGAGAATGAAAGAGAAGAATGAACTGTAAATGCAGAGGGAATATGCACAGTGTGAGGTTCAAAAGAAAAATAAGTGGTCTTGGACCTGTGTAGTGGATGCCACCCAAAAAAGGTGCTACACCTGAGGCACAAGAATAATTCGAAAAGGCTCACCAAAATAAATTTCTAGAAAATTGGTTTATCTTCATATAATTCTTACCTTTCATTACTTGTGAACTCTCCAATCAAAATGGTAGAACCTTATTTAAAGTACTCAAAAATTCATATTTATTGTTGTATAATCTGATCCTGCTATCTTGGGATGCAGTAATTGTAAGTGTATAAAATTTTATGTATTCCTTATCATACTAAAAAGATATTTGAAAAGTTTTGTAAAAAGTAAATGGAACTTTGCTGTTAATGAAAAAGGAGTTTGGAAAACTCTTAAGATAATATTTGCTTGGGAGTATGATGGATACTCAATTTCCAATGATTTTTCTTATAAAGTGCATAAAATTATCTTTCTCAGTTTAGAAATTTGAGCTGGTGTATCATAACAATCAACAGAACTTTCAACATGTGATGCAGATTTTCACATAGTTTTTGCTTTACTCATCTTCAATATTATTATTAAGAAAACTTTCTGCTACAGTTATTTATAAATGTGATGGAAACGTAATTATTACATTACATATAATCCACATCAAAAATATTCCACCTATATCAACTTACAAATGCTAGATTAACATCATCATAAATTCATAATACAGTGAAAATAGAAAACATTTCTATACAATTATATAAACAATCATGTTTACAAACAATTACCAAGGAGAGCAATTGAGATATCTATCAATGAATCTATACCTGAAAAGAAAAAGGATCAATAGTGATAGTAGTAGTAGTAGTATTAGCAGTAAGAAACAATGCTTAAATCATACATTCAGTGGAGGTGGAGTGGCAGTGATGCTGATTGTGGAACAAACATTTTAAGTAACCTTTTATTATAAAGCATACACACCCTTATACATGGTGAAATAATAATAAAATATAACAAGATCAATTTGTTGGAAAGAAAAAGAAGATCTTTTATTTATCTTTTAACTTGGTATTGTGTGGATGCTAATAATTTTGTATATCAATTTCAACAATTCGTTTGTCGAATGGCATTCTCCACATTTAAGAAATTCATTGTGCATTCTATCTTGACTTGGTGAGTTTCTATTCCTTAAAGTTTTCAATGGTTGCATCAGTATTGTTGGTTCTAATATCTAGCGTGCTCTCGTCCAACGAGTTTGATTTTCTTTCAAATAGAGTAGTTAAATAAGATACCCATGCTTCTTCTGTTATATAACTTTATAATACACTTCAAGAACCTCCCAGTCATTTCATAGGTTCTTCTTCACATCACTGACTTAAACTGTCCCTCAACACATGGCACATCTCCACATCATTTAAGAATGTCACTACACTTCCTTTACTCTTGTTTTTCTAAGTTCTTGTCTTGAAGCCAGAATGCCTCATCAGCTAGAAGCTAATCCAGTTCCTCTCTCAGTATCCTAAAGAAAAAGAAATATCTTAGTATAAGTTTCATATGTTCTTTCATCTAGGAAAGTATAATGCTCATTCAGTAAAATCCATCGAAAATGAAACTTGAAAGATAAATGGTGTACTTATTTTCATGTATCAACCATTGCTGCATAACACTCTAATTTTAAGAAAAAATATTTATTAAAATGCTTATTTAAACATATGTATTAGAGCTCTGAACTTAACTTCAGGATAACAAAACACCATCTATTAATACTTATATAGCTTTTAGTAGCATAATTAATCTAAAAAGTGTTAAAATATGATAATGTATGGGTGAAATACATAACCATCTATTCATTCAGTTAAGATAAAAAATAAAAATAGTAGTATATGCATATAACAAGTGAGCAGAAGTTCAGTCCTAAATTTTAGGGATATTCCTTATTATGCACTGGTAATACTAGGTATTTTCTAAATTTATATTATAAAAATAGCTATACATAGAATTTAATAATATTAATATACCATAATTTATACATATCGATGGCTGCTGTGGACTGGACCAGATCCATTCAGGATAAGGTGCTGGAAAAAGTGCTGAAGTCTGGTTTCATTAGAAAGCTGATAGATAATATTCAGATACCACAGCATCCTAGGAGAGTAGATATTTGCCTCTGCAAGCAAAAGATAAGTGCACATAATTTTATCATCATCTAGATACCAAAAAAATTTTAAGTTAAAAAATATGTATAACAAACTGAATTGAAAATCCATGCTGCCTTACAGATTAGACAATCTATTACAGATAAATCCTTATTTGCTGAAAATCTCACAATTGGATAAAATTATACCATATTCTCTTCCAATGCTTCTGTGCCTGCTGGTGACATCATGGCATCCACCCAAAATTAATGCATCTCCAACAGAATTCTGCTGCAAAGCTCTTCATTTCCATCCTCCTACTCAAAAATCAAGACTCCAGGCACTTGAAGATAGTCAATATGTAGCCCTCCATTACATAAGGGATGAGTAGCCTAATATACTCAAAAAGATGATTCACATTTCATTAGTTGATTTATCATAAAGCATTTATAAACCTCCGGATAAAAAGTGTTATGTACATGTTATAAGTATTTATTCTGGACCTCCCATACATTTAACTCATAGTTTATGAGAAGAATGATAGGTGAGTCATTCAAAGAGAGAAGTAATTAATATATTATATTTTATTATGTTATATAAGGAGAGAAAATATAGAAGAAAGATGTGTTACTCACACCCTTTTGGTATCAGAAGACTAATGGGTTTCGTACTTTTATCTAAAGACTCTGCGATTTTTATTTTTGGTGCAAATTTTCTAATTGCTCTGCTAGGCATGACATTAATTTTATTTCCTTAGTTATTCGAATTAGTAAAAATCATTAAAATTAAAGAAGCAATTTTTCATCATATTTGCATGAATAACCAATAATTATAATCTTACTCATAGTATTTGCATGGATGTGAGAAGGCCATTTGAAAGTTTTGAGGTATCAAAGCAGTATTCTGAAGTAAATATAGAATGACCAGATAATTTTATCAGAAAAACTACAATTTCTGGAATTTCCTTAGCATCATATTTATTGCAGAATTATGAAATTTCTAAAAACAAAAATAGAAACAGGAAAGGATTAGTCACTAAAGAATTTATAATCATGAGTTAAACAAGTACATGGAAGTAGAAATGCAAGTTGATGATTTCCTGCTCCTTTATCTCATCTTAATTAATTACAATTGCCTGATTTTTATGAATTATTACTTTTATGAAGTAAAATCAAATCAAGCACAGCCATCCTAGACATTAAGATTAAGTACAATGAAAAACTCTGACTACATATGTATTTAAAAGGAAGAAGAGAACCTATGGGTTCATGCAAGAGGTTTCTAACATTTCCTGTTGAATTTCTCTATGATAAAGTCTACCTTCAAATATGTCATTTATTGTGTAGAAAATATCCTTTAAAACATGAAGAGAAATTTAAGTGAATTAACATTGAAAACTGATGCTTAGAAACCTTTTTCATAAGTAGGCAGCTCTTTAAGTCAAAAAGTGATTCAAATCACAGAAGAAGAAACCATAACTTCAGTTTCATTAAAAGCAAGTCTCAAAAGAACACCAAGCAAAAGAAATCTTCATTGGAAACCTCAAAATTTAATTTAAAATTTGAACATTTTGATCGCTCATTTGATGATATCATCTGCTTTTAAGAGATCAAGAAATTGATACTAGTGCCTCTATTTGAATTTGATGGAAATTATTTCAAGGAAAAAAAAATTTTAAATCATTGAATAGTAGCAAGAATTTTCAAGAATTGATTACACTAATAGATTAAACAAATTTTATGAAAAATATAGATGATGAGCGATTTACTGATTGATAATATTGCAAGGACTAACTTGAGAGAGTACTATAAATGCAAGGGAATGAAGAAAAATTGGTCATGTACCACAAGAAAACATGTATTATAATATGTATGTACAAGATTCTGAAGTTTAATACCAATTAGTAAAATTTATCTCCCCCATCCAAATCCACAGAACTTAAAACTAGCATTTTCAACTGATCTTAAATATCTCATTTCTAGCCTTAGATGAAAAAGTGAACTTCTGGCATTTCAAAAATAGTTCTTACATAATTAAGCCTAAAAGAAGCTGTTTAAGAAAGAAATCTTTTCTATTAAATTATATTTGGCCAACCAGCTAATTTTGTTACTCTAAGAATCTAATTTTGATAATCACACCAAGTATCATTCTGATAAGAAAAAAAAATGCACTAATTACTTCATTCACATCTTTTGCCAAATGCCTAACTTGACATGCACAATCTTTTTAAGAGACTTTTTAGTCTCAATCTCACCCGAATAAAGATGATATATTATTATTATTATTTATCTCTCAGTAGCAAATAGCCAGCAATGGTAGGAAAATAAATACTTTGTGACATATTCCATCTAAAAGAATAGTAAAATAAAAGTAATATCCGGAAATACCATATTTCAGGAATGACAAATTCTATGGTTTAGTGCTTTAATTAGTAGTTAAGAAACCAGATCAACATCAAAGAATTTTTCGAGCAATTTTGTATTTCTTGACAAGTATTTACTTATGTACAGCTAGTTCCAAAAAAAACTTACCACCTAAGCCGCAACCCGCATAACAGGCAGTGAATTTCCTCCGAGCGAGCCTTAAGAAGTGAGAGAGAGAGAGAGAGAGGAAAAACATGGCGGAGATGGTCTGCTTGAGTCATAACTCCGCCTGCGGAGTTGAAATGGATTTATTTGCTTTATTGATATTGCAAATATTTATTAGTATCCTGAGTTTGGTGGCATTGGCCTAGCAGAATAGTATTATAACAATACGGATGTCGTAATGCAAGAATTCAGTTATTATAAATTGGTTATAACGAATCAGTATATATTCTAGCATTGCTTCTCGCACAGAGGGAAGCGTCGCACACGAGGTCCCGTTATTCCGAGGCAAACCCCCTTCCCCTCATAAAATTTGAGTCTGAGGGCGAAAGGCACGAGCAAGTCGAAGGAAATTTTCGCAAAATTGCCTCTGTAGTAATATCTGAGCCGCTCTGAGCTTATGTTTAGGACTGGGATGGGAGGAAGAAAATTTCCGCGCAGTTTGAATCGGTGTCGGACCAAAAATGTAGACCTCGAATTCGACGCCTTCGCTTGCAAAACTCTGCGGTTATAATGGGTGGTATTGTATAATATAATAGTAGCTAATATTATGCATCGTTCAAGAGAGCAGTTATTAGCCGTTAAAATTATATACCAAAGGAGTCTACATCGATCACCAGTTTTATCACAGCCTGTGTGAATGCAATCTACACAAGTAAAGTAAGGCACACTCATGGCCATATCTAGGCTATTACATTAATATACTACATTAAAAAACAATAAGTAAATATATAGTATGAAGTTTTGAGGCATTCTCTGCGTATTTTAGATAAAATTTGTTTCATTTGATAAGCATCGAAATTAAAATTCGATCGGTAAAAAATCAGTAAATTTTATCATCTATGCAATTGGAATTTTTACTATACCGTCCAAATCAATTGAGAGAAAATGTGCTAGGATCGATTTTCCTCAATGAATAAAGATGACGGATACGAGACTACCATCTTTCACATTAATTTTGAATTAATTAATTAATTTTTTCGGTGTCATTGAAGTGTGAATCGAATAAACTTGATTTCTTCTGTGGATTCCTCTTGAAATGGTTGTAGTCACAAACCATTACGTTCTTAAACATTCTTCTCGCTATATTTATCACCTTTAAAAGTTCTAAAATACACAAAGCGAATGAGGTTTGGTCATAATGCTCATTGAATGCTACTGTTAGCTATGAATGTAAAATTTTCAATTAATTTTGAATGTATACAAAACTACCTACATTATTTATATTTCAATTGTTTACTATAACGTTTACAATTATTATAATGTAGAAAACGTTAAAAATACGCAAAATAATAGGGACTTGGTGAAATAGTTTTTCCCGGGGCCTTTTTACCTGTAATTCCAACCCTGTAATATCACATGGGGAAGCGCATATGAGGCTCATGTTGAAATTTTGCTCCCCTCGGTTGATGGCTGGCCCTGCGTAACTCTCATATTTTTCGACAGAATTTTAATGATTGAGATGAATGGGTGGTGGTTTGGTATGGCTAGTCTATCTACATATTTATCGCTTGGTGATATTGAAAATATTCCTTCGTATTTAAAATGTATTATGTATATATTGGCTATGAGAAACTTTTTATCTCTCCACATTCCATGACAAATTTGAAAAACAAGATACTGGAGTGATTGGAAGAAGTGAATAAAGCAATGAATTCACCAGGATTTCAAGAGGGGGACTGTTTTGATAGAGATAGGGAAGTTAGAAGCAACGGCAACAGTAATACATACACTCACATGACTTTAACAACCGAAAGTGTAAGAGGTATGTTAATTCCAGATTTTTGGATGAATCATAATAGGTAATGGCATTTCTTGCGTTCCTCGTCGACCAATTGATTACTTTGAGTAGGAGCAACGACCTCTTTCAAAAGTATAACGCATTCACTCACCTCAGTTTTCTCATCCAACATATATTTTTTCCGTTTATGACTGCCTCCAGAGAAACTACTCATTTATCCAATTTAAGTAATATCTCAGTCAAACATGGTTAACATTCAAATAAACAGGATATAACGTCGGTGGCTTACCATACTTTCAGAAATTTCCTTCTGATGCATCAGTTTATTCCCAGGATTCCGAAATTGTATACAATAGCGATGTTCAATGTTTTGTAGCAACCTTCTTTTAATTCTATAAGAAAGTTCGAGCAGTTCACTAAGCCAGTACCTAAATCATCTTCTTATCAGCAATTTATTTTGGAAAGAGATTCCGAGGTCTTTTCAAACCGATAGAAATTGCTAACATTAGTATTACTATCTATGCAAGCCAATGGTTTATTCTAAATAACTTTAGAGATATAATATATCGGTAATCGGCGTATAAACTTCAAGTTTCTGCGACGTTGAATATGCGGAGTGTCTACAATTCCGTATTTACATTTCAATTCATATTTTATTGACATTATAATAGAAACTTTAGTCGATCTAGTAAGATCATCTTCAACGCTCTATCAACTTTGTATCATAGATGTTGTAAGAGAAGTTAAACGATTTGGTTCTCGTAAGCGTAAGGAATAAATATTAGATGGCATTTCTCTAGTCCATTGTTCATTTCTCAAGTTATTTCAAACTACGAAATTTTGAGCTCAATATTGAGATAAAATAAAGCATCAAAAATAATATTTATAAATAAACAATCATTGACGAGGAGCTGTTTTTTCATTTTTGTTGTTGAATTAGTTATTTAGTATAAGCTAATACAGTTTATGCCATTCACTTTAAAAAAAGAATATAGAGATACTATAATTCTGATATGATACACCCAAAAATTGTCAACTTTATGTTATCGTCCAGATTTTCCGAAGGTCCTATTTCTACTAGAATGATCTTCCTTGTATTACTATTTTAAAAAATTCGAAACATCTTCGCAAAGATCGTAGAGAATTATGATGTGCCTAGGATGAAGGATGTTACGAAGGTCCTTGGAGTGAATGTTGTAATAATGGATTACATATAGAACCAAGAATATTTTAACAGCTAAGGTATGAATCATGAGAATTAGAGGAATATTCTCATGTAAGTCTGTTTACAATCCGTTGGTTTCTATTTTTAAGGTATTCTTCCATGACTCCTTTTACCCATCATTCATAATTATTGACGGTGATTTTTCTTTTAATTATTATACATATTATACACCATTCAAACAATTCGGGTTATATAGTTCACTTGAGGCATTCAGAAACCGAAGCAGCGATCATTAATCATTAGTCTCACTTTCACCTAGCGCATAGTCCTGAAAATCTTTTCAGTATAACAATGGAAATCGTGTTGTGGGTGTTTTCACACCCCCTGACATACGTCATACGGCGGCTCGTGGGGTATTAATGAAAATGTAATAGGTGTTGACGTGTAAACCTGCAATATGCAAGTATAGAAAACCTGGAATTTATATGCAATATGCAAATCAGTCTTAAGGTTCTGATTTTCCATACTAACTTTTATTTCTGAACCATCTTAAACTGTATTCCTTGCAAGAAGTTCTGAAAGGTCGTCTACCTCAAAAATAGAGTTGAATATCTTCATTCCTAAGGGAATACCTGCGGCGAAGATTACAAATCGCGGATCCACCATTTCCCACCTTACTTGTGATCGGTCGCCGCCACCATACCCTAACCTTAGATACCTGCTCAGCAGGGGTGCGGTCGGGAATCCTCATTAGCGCTTTCAAATTCGCTACCCCGGATACATACGACCATCCACAATCTGCCGAAAAGGGGGTTTTTCTTCTCAGAGCGGAGTTCACCTTCACCCATCGGCCGTTTTATGGTTCCTTTGAGAAAATAGACAATACCTTTCGATGGACGAAACAAAAGAAAAAGAAGCAACAAAGGAATGAATAGAGGATACTCCTAGGGCCAGTGTGGAGGGCCTCCCTTCTCTCTGAAAGACTTAGTAAAACCTCAGACGCGAATTTGTCAGAAACAGCCAAATCTCATCTCAAAATCATAATGCTTCATCTGATACCATCATCACGAATGCCTGGTGGAGGAACAGAATGACGTGTTGACACATATATTCTAAAATACCTAATGCTCCGTTATTTGTCGTATCAAGCAAATTTTATACTTCTCTGTATTGCAGAATAATTCAACAGCAAAGAAATCGAGTCAAAATTTGCACCACGGGGCAAGAAAGAGATTTAGCATCAGATAAAAGTTGGGACAGCATAATTTTGCAAGGAACATGAACCTGATTTAATTAAAGGGATAGTTTTTCTGGGACTGGCAATGAACAATATTTTCGGAAAAGTGTTACGAGATGCTGGCGTTAATTTCGTCGTAAACTAATTTTTTATTCGATACGTGATAAACTTTGTAGTCCTCAGTATTAAAATTAGGAGTGCTACTATTCTAATATCTATGTTATTTTCTAAAATACTAAATTAGCAAGTTGAATTTTAAACAATTGCCTTAGAAAATGATGATAGCACACCAATTAATATTTTACTTTATATCATATGATTTGGTGGTATTTAAAACTTTTATACTATTTGATGTGATTATCTGATGTAGTTGATCGTAATTTACTTGGTTTACTTTATTGTAATGGGTTTTGCGTCTAATTTTCAGAGCTCTTAACCAGGTTGACTTAAAATGATTCTTCCTCACTGTATTTGCCCAGATAAAGTTTCTTTTCATCTTTGCTTTCCTTAGTAGGTTTCGCAGTGTTTTCATGCTCCCCTTCTCGATAGCATCCTTCTGCAACATAAATTAGTTGAAATACAGTTGATTGTGTTCTTATTCATAATTATTCTTTATCTCCTTACAGAGTTTTCGTTCATGTTTCTATTTGAGTCATAGTCGTGAATTTCCTCTAAATAAATTTAAAAGTTCGTCCTGTAGGCGACAAGAGCATAAAAAAACGTAATAATATAATCCTTTTTAATCTTGCAATGACATAATTTTTATTGGATAATTGAAGCAGCTAGAGTAAGTTTACCCGACGCCTCCAGAGAAAGGTGAATCACGCAGAAATCTCTGGCCGAAATAAGGAAATCCGATTTTCATTCATTTTTTAATACTATGCTGCTGACATAGTAAAAATTAACACTAAATTTAAACTAGATTTCGTGCTAATAAAGACGGTACAAATACGTTCAACGCGTTTCACAACGGTTTAAAAAGGCGCCGTCAGAATGCTCCTCCTTCCAAGAGCCAATAGAATGCGTGGAAAACTCTAGACTCGCTCTCATCGAGCTTCACGTCTGTTATGCGGGTTGCGGCTTAGGTGGTAAGTTTTTTTTGGAACTAGCTGTACATACTAAAAATCTTTCATACGCAGTAAAGTGTTCTTTTAAATAATATTTTTTTATAAAAATGTGAATTTTCTTGATTTAGGTACAAAAACAATTAAACTTATCATCAGATCAAAGATAAAATATTAATTAGATGAATATTTTACCTAAAAATATATCTTTGCTCAATATTATAATTATATATTACGTTAAGTTATGCAGAGATCTGTTCTCTTACCAAATGATATCAGTTGAAATTTCTTTTACTTAATAGTTTGTTCAAAGACCTAAATTAGGCCTAATTTTAAGTTTATACATACTATTCATTCTGTTTTAGACATTGCTTAGAACTAACAAATTGTAAAGTGAGAGGTTATGTTGCAGGCAGTAAAAAGTTCTGCAAATATTTTATGGTGCCATAAGTTCCACAAATTGAGGACTAACTAATTGAATTCAAGAATGCTTGCAAATTTTAACTCTCAGTATAGTTAAATGGTAATCACCAAATCTATCATGTAGATTTTACCTAAAGACTTTTGATTTAAATTATTTGAATAATCTAATCTTTTCCCGGATTTGAAATATTCAGTTCTTACAACACACAGAGGGTCAACATTTTATGTAATTAATTTATAACTAAAAGAATGCTAAAAAAGATTCTATCATAAGAATGATCATTATCTTGCATTAAAAAAACCCAATGTTTGGTAAGAAAATAACTTTGATTTTTCCTTTTTATTGTGGACTTACAAACAATGTTAGTAAAAAAAGTCACTCAATCACATATTCCATTTTTCCATTCTAAACATCACATTTCAATTAATCTCAAATCGCTTTCCTATGATCATTTATTGTCTATCCCCATTCCTCATATCTCACTCTCTAAACCAAGTGTTGCTTGATTCTGAAAAAAATATTCAATCTTTCAACCCTGAAAAGATATTGCTAGCACTGATAAATTGTCTATTTTAATGAATGTTAATAAACTGTTTGATCAAGAAACAGGCTTTTTATGTGAGGATTTGTGAATATTATTTGTGGTTTGTTTGCGAATGATATCCTTAGTAAGAGAACAGATAAAAATACAAATTTCAACAAGCATCAATGGCTGAATTTACTTTGAAAAATGTAATAAAGGTATAATTTAATTCGACATTTACGACTCCCCAATCCTTTAAAGGATTCCTCTAATTAATAGGAACTGGTAATAGCCAAAAGTAGCAGTTTTAGTTTGAGGAGAGTAAACAAATAGCTACAAGAAATTTTATTTAGCCAAAAATCATGGTTTAAAGTCAAAAATTACTCATCAGATGGGCATAAGAAAAGGGAGCCCTATAAAAATTAGCATACCTTTTGGAGATGTTCGGCTAAACACACGATTCTCACTAATTTAATATTATATTATAATAATTTTCATTCACTAACCTCTATATATTTACCCGAGGTAAATTACCAATTCCATATTTTACCTCGCTACAATTAATCTTCAAAATATTTTAAACGCAGAAAACCAGACTTAGTGAGCTATTTATTTGTTCTCTTCGCAATTTTATGAGACGGCTTCTGAACACGTTATATAAAAGAACTCTTAATTTGATTCATGAAATTTGCTTGTCTACCATTACTTGATATAAAGTGATGGCGATTCTCGTTAGAGAGACATGAAGTATAGAGTTCTACGGTTCTAAATTTCGGGGGAAGAGAGGCGTTTTACTAGTGATGAGAAAAAAGTTAAAATTTAAATGTAAGAAGTCTGAAAATCTTTGACCTCTTAAGCAAATGATATCACTGCAGTCATTTGAAATTTGAAAAGTTATCAGCGCATTTACTTTTACTCAATTGACATAATAATTGGGATCGATGAAGCAGAGATGGGCAGGAAAACGAATCGGCCGTGACGAACATTAAATTCGTGTGAAATCTACATGCTCAGGCGTTACCATGTGAAAAACCATTATGGTAAAGAGGAAGTAAACTTGTAATTTTCCACACTATTTTTTATTGACGACCGGTTTCGCTACCGCTACGGAGTAGCATCTTCGCCAGAAGATGCTACTCCGGGTAGCGAAACCGGTCGTCAATAAAAAATAGTGTGGAAAATTACCAGTTTACTTCTTCTTTGCTAGCATTAAATTCGGTGACTTTAACACGCTTGGTAAAAAATCTTATGACGTGTAGGTCAGGTGAAAAGGAAGTTAGCGTAAGCAACGTAGTAATATTCCTTGTTCGGGTTACAGAATTTTAAGAACGGCCGCATTTTACTAAAAGCAGGATGTTAATTGATACAAAAACTGAATGCACGGCTATTACATCTCTACTTGTCCGAGATTAAAATCCTCAAAAATTCCAAGTCGCATCATCATATTTGAGGACATTAAATTTTGCGATAGGGAGTAAGCCGAAATTGAAAGAATGGGTGATACATCAGACCTATAGTTTCAATTGAAATTGTACTCACTATCGTTAATAACATAATAATACGTAGTCATAATAATGTATTGATAATATAAAATAATTGAATTTATTGTAATGATCGTATTTTTTGAAGACATGTAATTGTAAAAACAAAAGTGGTAAGGGGACTGAACGTTATAAAAATATTAAACAAATGCAAAATGACCACAAAACACAAGCAGGAAGAGACTATTGATCAGTAAACAACGTTAAAATACTCAGTACTGATCAAAAATGCAATTTTAACAAATTCCTCTTCCTCAATTTATGACTTCTAGTAATGTAGGAATTCAAGACTGGGAATGTCCTTTTCACAGCATACGTTTCGATTTTAACGAAATTTTAAGTACTGAAAGATTTTTCTGCAATAGTTATGATGTATGATTGAGAGATACATTATATCTAAATATATGCCTGTGGAAATCTGCTAACTTGTTTGCAAGAATTCGAATCGACTGGAACCCAAACCCGAATTAAGTCCTCGTAGGAAAATCGTCTCAAACTAGCCATAGCCAGAGCACGCGAAAGAGATAAAGAATATATAGAGATTAAAAAATATTACCAAAAAATTTCACTTGAATTTCATTCTCATGATGAAAGAACGTCGTTAAAAGCACCGCAAGCATTTAGCAATCGAAAGATAGGAAGTTATAAGGAGTCATCGACTTTAAGGCGCAACGCGTTGCGGGGAAAAAACACATCCCTCCCTGAAATTGACTAATGCGAAATGAGTAACATGTAGGAAAATGAAAACTATTCGGATGTGAATGAAAGGAACACGACATATTTTAGACGTATGTACGTATAATGCGGACATTTACATGCGGACACACATGGAACCAGAGAATGTTCCAGAAGGGCGCCGATACACATTTTCCTTCATTTAAATTTAGATTTTCCAATTGATCCTAACGGTGAGGAAGTTTTGAATTTTATTCATGCAATTTTGAGAGCGGATTACGTAATACTATGGTGAGAAACTACGGACCCGCGAAAAAATTTTGGCGGGAAAAAATTTAAGTTTTTCACTTATCGAATTTCGTGCTGGAAGGTCCAGAATTGATGCATTTACTCAAATAATTATTCGGCATGAACATCAAAAGACAATTGGATTCTAACAGACTTACTCAGAACGTTCCCAAAACACGTGGTCACCTCATCACAGTCTTGCAATCATCAAAAGTGGAGGAAGGCGGACGGAAGATTGTACCAGTTATTTTTGAGGGAAACACTATCGGTAACGATGATCTGCCTTTAGGTCATGATAAGACGATCAAAGTTGAACTTTAGCGAACTGTTAACATCGGTATCACTTTAAAATATTTCACACACATATAAATTAAAATATACCAAATATATTTATAAAGTAAAAAGTATTAAACTATAATAAAAGTATTTACCATAATAGATTAGATTAAAAATAAATATACGATTTCTCAAAATAATCAACAAGACCACCACTTACCGGCGAATATCTCTCACCCTAGACACTCACATGCTCACTTCTCGGAAGATCATTCAGCACTGCGCAGAATTCAAAAAAGAGAAACCGGATTTGACGACAGTGTCCACTTTTGCGCCTTTTTATCTATCAGCCAATCAGCAAACAGAATGTATCTGTATGAAAAATTTCGGTGACGTTTTCCTAATTAACTTTCATTTACGTTTCTCATACCTGTAGAGCTAACCTTATCCCAGCAAGACAATGAGCGTAATCGGTATTCATTCTTTTAGATTAAAAAAATCATACGTATTAACAATTTATTGTTACTTGGAACGGTTGGATGGATAGAAATTTTTTAATCGAGCTCTTGCGTTTGCTTCCTTGAAAAATTCGCGTGAATTTAATATCGTAAAAGTTTCTTACATTATATTTGCATATCAAAATCGTAAGCCGCTATTTGTTTATGATAGGGGATGTATAGGAATGGACATTCCTGTCAAATCAATCTATGTTATTTGTTAATTATTACCCCCTTCTAATTACTCTACAATATATCCCATTAACTAATGTCTAACTAGTCCCTTATCTAATTTAATGATCCAAGAAAAGTTAGACTAGAAATAACTATCCGTTTTAGAAATCACTCTCTTAATTCATTGTTTCTCTCGGAATTGGCAAAGGCTGCTTACTGGAATGGCGAAATCAGCTATCTCGTCTAAGAGCTCTATGTCATATACGAGAAAAATTCCCGATGCTGCACACTTAACTCCCGATCACCCTCCCGATGAAGGACGTGTCTTGAATTCAGATTACTACAGGCCGATTTCATCACTCCGTGTCGATGTATTGTAAAACTATTGAGTTTATCTTTTAATAGAGTGATTAAGAATGAGGTTCTCTCCTGATAAGGGGCCGATCAGTCAATTCCAACACGGCTTCCGTAAAGGTAGGTCATTTAAGAGTAGGTTATCTCTATTCCTGAACGGCGCCACAGAAGGCAGCTGATCTGGAAATTGGAACTGACTAAACTTTTCATACTAAACAAATTGCCATAGAATAGGAATAGGAAAATCAATCCCCGGACACAGGAAAGGAATGGGGAAAAGTAGGACTGGGAAGAGTGGGATGGGCATAAAGCCATCACACGTCCCTAATTTTTGGGGAATGGCCCGATAAGCTACTGTTACTTTATTGGGACAGATGAAATCTTAAGTCCAAAATATTCGATATTTCTTAGCTGGAAAACGTACCTAGAAAATAAAATATCGATTCATACAACTTTCCTTTCTTACAAGTACTTTCGACATTGATGTACATTTTCTTCTAACTAATGCTCATATACAAACCATCCCAATGGAATTATTTCGTGTAATATTTTCTATTTTGAAGATTTCATTTGGGAAATAGCAGGTTCAAGTGAAAAAACCATGAATTAGATGAGGGGAACTTCGGAGGGAAAAGAAAAAGAAGACAGAATAGACGTCCTTTCCGTTGCCTTGCAAGGCAAAAGTTACCTTGCAATTTTACGACTGCTTCCAGAAGGTTTGTGTTTCTAAAATTTCAGTTAAATGCAGAGAAAGAAGCATGTGCTTCACCACTTTATTCTTTTGACGCAAGTTGACTTGATGGAAAAGAATGTAAGCGCACAGTGACTGGGGTTATAGAGAACATTTGGCTGCTGAGGAATTGGGGAGAGGTTTGGAAAGGAAACATCAACCTCCTAATTGCTTCGAGCATTCCCTCTCTATCATTCTTAGGTTAGGAAAGATCATCGCTGACTGATAGCAAAGAACAAAACATTGATTTGTTATTCGTAGTTTCGAAGTAGAATGCCATTGTCCACTTTGCCATCTGATAACTCACCACATGAAAAAGTAATCGAAGCAAATGTGAACTATGTAATATGCGACAATGGAAAGTGAACCATTAAATTTTTCGAACGACTTGAGACGTTTGACATAAAGTTTTCCTAAAACCTGAGTGTTACTTCATCAGTTTCGACTTCTAAAATTAAAGAAATTTCAAGAAAAAGTGGTAGATAGCGTAATTAGGAGTGATGCTTATTCCAAAACAGGCAATTATGAGATTTTTGTCTGTCTGACTAGTCTTCTTTCTGTCTGTTGCAACATCACGCGAAACCATTCGATGGATTTTGATGAAATAAGCCATTCAGACTCTCTGGAACTCTATACTAACACTGAAATTAGTTTCATCCCCTCTTGTTTGATTCAAATTGTGTAAAATGATTCTTTGTTTATGAATCGTATTGCTATTGCTTGCTTTAATACGGAACCACGTTCTGTCCTTGTCGTTTCATGATTATTCCGAATGTATTTCTATCATTCAGAAACGATTTTTTTTTAATTTACGATTTTTAAAACGATTTAGGAAAAAGGACAAAGTAGTGAGAAATCAATTAAAGTATTCGATTTAAAGCCATAAACCTTTTGAATTTCAGAAATACGATAAAAAAATTAAAAAATCATACCACAGAATACAGCCAAAATGCAGCCATAGCATGAAACTTCCCGAATACAGTTTAAACTGATAAGTTGAGTCTGATTAGTCTTTAACACCCTTCTCACAACCACTTGACGTAAAAATTACAAAATTACAACTTTCACACGAAAGATCCGGACACTGTTAAAAACAGAAAACCCTCTCTACATATGCTGTGAAAACGACTGACCGAATGCAACTGAAATTCTACGAATCTTTCCCTTTTTCAGAAAAAGGCTTGGAAATTTTTATGGTACATTTCCACAAACCTCACATTTTCTGCCCCGTACATTGTTCTCCACATCTAGAACTATGCGCTGTATTCCGCTTACCCCTTGTCAATCGAGAGGGAAAAGGTTTTCAGTGACCCTAGCTATTGTCTCTTATTGTATTAAGAGTCTGTGAAAAGTGAAAATGTGTAAAGAAAAGGGCATGCAGGATTTGTTTAAAGAAAATTGTTCATTTAATGAAAAATGCTGCTACTCTATCGATGAGTCGGTAATAGCAGGAACTTAAAATAATCTGCGATTTTGATTTATAAAACCATGTCACGTCCTGATAAAAATAAACAGATCATCAATTTAAATTCTGATAATAGGATTTTGTACAGAGCTTACATGGTTTCTTAACGAAAAGGATTCGTAAATCTTATGGCACCATGTGTTCCTTAGGGGGGGAATGTGAGCGCTCTTCAGCCTATTTTATCAGAAATCAATTTTACTCTATTTGAATGTCTTCAAAATCAATTATCGCCGACTTTTTTCTGAGCACAAGTCGCAACAGCTCGCGTCATTCCCCCAAAGTAATATACGGAGCCGTAAGATTTACGTGGTCTCTTCATGACGTTGTAAACGAAGTATAGAGAGCCTGTAAAGTGGTCGTTTTGAAAGGGAGAGGATTAAAAAGAAAAGTGTACGCTAGAATTATCTACATTTTCCGTTAGTCATAAATTGAACATTATATGCAGTTACGTTCAGATATATTCTATAATAATTTTATTGCATGAATGAGTAGCTTGGAAGAAATGTGATTAGGATAAATGTTATAAATAATCATTACCACATTAGTCTCGTTAAATAAAAAGTATAATAGCTAGGACTTGGATAGATATGAATTTATTCCAATTAAGATACTCTTTCTTCTAAAGGATTTTCTGTTATCATACTCTTCAGAAAAAACTGTTTTGGTTAAAAAAAAGCTTTTTAATGACAATGAAATCCAAATTTGTACCAAATTATAATGACCTTAGATTCAAAAATAAATCGTGAATCAGCTCTATCAAACCATTCTATGTCTTTAAAGAGAACCCATCTTTTTAGATACTGCTAATACAATTCTGTACAGAGTGATTCTTCAAAGAGAGGACTAGCAAAGCATTCATCATACTTCTGAACTTGTTCTTTTTCTTGGAGCAGAACAGCAGTTAAGGACAAAATTCAGCAGGACAATGTTCAGCTATGTGTAATGAAGAATGTGAAAGCCTTCTTTGAAGAGCAACAAGTATGACTGCCTCCCTGCCAAAAATGGATATGGTTTGTGAGCAAGTTGCTTTTCATGATCATCCAGCAGTCAGTGTTGGTGCTTTCTGGGCTTGCATACAAACTGGACAGAGGGAAATTCTCTAGGAATAAATCCAGGCTATCTTTCATTCCATACCACAGTTTCTAGGGGCTTTGATTGAAGCACATGTTAAACCTAAAATGTTAAAGTCATAGACATATATAGATTCCTAATCATCCTAGAAATCCTAATAATTTCTGTAATTTCTTGTACCTAATCTGAGATATAAATTTAATTACAAAACATATGCATCCTTCATGGTATTCCAATTATCACAAAGATAAATGATCATTGGAATCAGACACAAATTACTCATCTCCCAAGGAATGATACATCCACACATTACAACTGTATGACAAAACAATGCAATTAACCAAAAATTGAGAGCACCTTCTCTCAAATTGGCTTTTACGATATAGAAACAAAAAATTTTCATATTCTCAGGCTTGTTTTGCATTCTAGGATGATGGTATTTAAGAACTTGTTACTTTTCTTTATATTCACCACACTTTATACCATAATTTCCTTAGCCAATGCTTCTTAAAGCTCTCATTGAGCAAAAGCTAGTCTCAATACCTTTATAGCCAAAGTAAGACTATTTCAAATCAGGTGGGAGGTTAGGTTGGATTTTAAAGGAAATGAGGTACAGCAATGATACAGTTATTAATCTTCTAGGGTTAATTTGAATTTTAAAAATGATAAATAAATAATAACTTGTAGGGAATAATGACTTTTAGGGAATATTAATTGTGCAATGAAAGAAATTATTGTAATTAAGAATATTTCCCAATTGTTTGAACAATTTCATCCCTTTTACATATGTATTTTAAGGTACATAAACATACAAAAATTGTTAAAAATAGCAGCAAAACTTAATATATTGCAGCCATATAATACCAACTATATACTGAATAGGATGGTGGCCATAATGGAAAACTTACCAAGTTAACCAAATTTGCCAAAATTCTTATGACATATAACATGGAACTGATCAATAAGTGACTATAACTGATAAGTAACAAGTGATATAACATACCAATATTTTTTCCTGGAGGGTATCTCAGGTAGTGTTACTTGGTGACAATACATTCAATGGTATTCATTACAGATCACATACAATTTGTACAATGCCACAAAGAAATCCTATTTATAATGCAATTTCTGTTGTTACTTCTAATAATTTTCAAATATTTCTTTATTAAAAGGTTGTACTCATCGGCTAAGTAAAATATTTTAGTGAGAACTAAATGCAGTATGTGGCAAACTGAAATTATGAAAGAGAACATTTTGCATGATAAGTATTTTAAACCTTTTGTTTAGTTACACTGGATAATGGTAAGTGCTTATGGGGTAAATATCAATCTACTTCCAAAATATCTTACTAGGTACTACGACATCAGTTAGCTTCATATTTTACATACCAGTTGATATAAATCTATCTGAAATATCTTTTATTTGGTTGGCTTTAAAAATAAACTTCTCCGTGAAGCTGTAATTCACTTTAATTGGAAAAAA
This sequence comes from Pachydiplax longipennis, assembly GCA_036926295.1. Lineage (NCBI taxonomy): Eukaryota > Metazoa > Arthropoda > Insecta > Odonata > Libellulidae > Pachydiplax > Pachydiplax longipennis. The sequence goes on from JAVFKF010000015.1 coordinate 44,568,083, forward strand.
TAGCTAATAAATTCTTCCAAAGCAGATATTTATCATTAATGGATAAGTAGCAAGTCATTTCAAGCAAAAAAAATTGTCAGTATCCTGAAGATATGAATAGGAAAAACAATAGAGGAATGGATCAGAATTATTAGGTATCCAGAGGAAAGCCTCTAGTAATAAGTCTTTTAAGAAATATTAGTGAGACCTTCAGCTGACTCTGATATCTCATATGTAAACATAGAGTACAACTATACCCAGATGACCTATGAAAATAGATAAAGGAGTTGGATTATAGGAATGGGTCAAAGGTTGGGAAGGACAATTGTCACTATGAGGAAAGTTGGCAGATGAGATTCTAAAGAACACATTAAAATGTAAGTGCGTCCATAAAGGAATGAGGTATTACAAATTTTGCCTTAAGTTTTCATTTCCTTTAAAAACTTGAAACATAAAAATATTATTTTCTAGTTGTAAGGTGGAAAGACATTTGCAAAAACAACTTACTGAAATTAAATAGACGCCAATGTATGTAAAGTACTAAACAGAAAGTTCATCTTCAAGATGTCAGGTCAGCATGAATTTCTAGTCAACATCCCTATCAAAATTCTAAATGGAGCGATGAAATGCGTTCCAAAGTCTTGTATAATAATCAAACATGCATAAAATCTCGTTAAAAGATTCTTTATACCAGAGGTTCGCGAACAACAAGATATGCTACAAAATTATTTCATTCAGAAGCATTTACTCTGGCGCCCTGATAACATTTAAACCAAGCTTGGTCATCCAACGTTCATGATTCTTATCTCGGACATTGAAGGTAAAAATCTAATCATGAGAGCTGCAGACTCTAGAAAAACCTATTCAGATATCCCAAAAGCTCATCAACTGTACTTAAAAGTTACACAGCTACTCCACCTAAGAAAGCAAGTAATAGCTGAGCCATAATTCTAAAAAGATTCACAGGGATGAGCAAGCAATGTAAAGGATTTCATCACGAAATACATTTTAAAGGCATCAAATGGTGTTAAAATTAATTTCAAGAAATAACATCGATAATGAGTGCTACTTGCTACACCGTTTTTGCGAATTCGTCTACTCATGCAATGAATTAATCATTTATTACTGAAACAATAGCTAACTTAATCGTATAATATTCCTTATCTAGATTAAACTAAATATCCTTTGAAATAAACACGAAAATCTAGGAAGGTATACTTTTTCATAACATAGTAGTAACTACTATGTTTTGACAAAACACAGTTCTAGGAATAAATATTTTCCCACTAAGATGTGGAGTTTCAAATTATTAACGCTATTAACTAACAATATACTCTAACATATCCGTGAAGGACCGTCAAGTTACATATACAAAATACATAAAATACATAAGAGGGTATAAACATCTGCTAGGCGAAATTCCCAGACTTCTCAACCTTCTCGTAATTACTAAAAATATAACTCTAAAGAGCACCTTTTTTGCTCGTCTAAACTTCTATCAGTGGAATTAGGTTTGAAAAATGTTTTTACGAATTTAGAGGCTTCCAGAATAGAAACAGACCGATTTCATTCTTTAAAAAATGTTGAAAAGCTATTATTCTGTTCTTAAGAAAACTAATCTTCCTCCAAAACATCTTAAAGCAATTTCCAAAAATAATTCATATGCATAGGAAGTAATGATTTCTATCTAATAGACACACACATCCTTTTTCCCCAGTTATGCAATTGTAGGAGAGAGGTTTAGATATTTACACATACAAATTATACAGTATAAAATTCGCTGTGTTGGCTGCATTGGAAATGATTGGAACACATGCTTGTACGTGGCAACCTAACAGTGTATTATCCGGTTCCTTCAAGCAAGTTAAAAGTGATTCAGAGTCAGATGCTGTTAGGGCTGTTAAGTTGTTAGGTCGTACTAGGGGGAGGAAACGTCTGCCGACAGTCAACTTTACCGGCTCTTTTTCCCATTAAACATTTGTTGAGGGAGGTGTGTGTGTGTCATCACACAGATATATAAGGCTGTCCAGGAAGCATATTTTTTTTAGTCTCATTTTGAAGATTGCTGAAAGACGTCAACTGTAAGGATTTGGCGAAAATGGATATTCCCCAGGAATTGAAAACCTTGTTTAGGTAAGACCTCTGAATGATTCTGATGACTGCACTCATGCATTTTACTTTATCTTAGAAATTTTCCTCTTTTAAGTTTTAGATTTCACTGTAAGTTTATATTTCTCTCGTCTCTTAACACATTTACCGTATTTTATACCTCCGAAACTTTCATTTTAGTTACATCGACTCAAATAAAGATCGTTTCATTAACAATTTGAGAGAAGCTGTTGCCATTCCTTCACTGTCGGCATGGCCTGAAAATCGAACAGATATTGTGAAAATGATTGATTGGACAGCTATTAGGTTGAAACAACTTGGAGCTGAAGTTGAAATATGTGATGTCAATGAACTGGTAGGTATTATATCAAACATCACTGTCATGAAGTATATTGTACCCTTAATGTGCTTGTTTTGAGAGAGTTTATTTTTCCTCAGGCAAAAAATGATAGTGATGTTAAAATTCCGCCGGTAATTCTTGCATTTTTGGGAAATGATAAAAATAAGAAGACTGTTTGTGTGTATGGTCACCTGGATGTCCAGCCAGCTCGCAAGGTGAGAACCGATCTCGTAATCGGATGCTTGAATAATTAATGCTTTTCGTGTATTAGTTTCCATGCTGCAGGGTTAGATTTGTATCTCGTAGAATAATATTGAAAGAGAAGTCAAATGAGGTTTGCATTATGCTGCATATGGTATGGAAAAATTATTCTGAATGGTTGTCTATATTCGAAATAGTGTGCATTTAGATCAGTGTGAATTATATTAGCTGAGAATATAATATTGACTCGCAATATTTTAAATCTGAATTTGAGGCCTCATTTTAAGGTGATTTTAGGCTCATGTCAAATTTAATTGTTGAAGACATTTTAGGATTTAATTTTAGTTCTTTCGGAAAATGTCTGTCTACAATACGACAAGGGTAAATTAAACAGGTATATTAAATGTAATTAAATAAGTATAATAACAGTGTTACAAAAGACGGATGGGCTCATTGTAATAGATGTTTACTTCATTGCATGCATTTTATTTCAAATCTCTTTTATGTAATGCATCAATAGTTTGAAACCTAACTCAAGAAGCCTTACAAAAATCATTTAAAGAAGTTGATGTACATTTAAATCAAGTTCACTCTATCATTGAAATTTTGATGTAGCAGTGTAATGGTGGAATCATCCAAGGTTCTTGAAAGTGTGTTAAGATTACAGTTTTAGCCAAATTCAGAAGTTTAATGATTCGTTGAACTTTAATGCTAATTTCAGGAGGATGGCTGGCACACTGAACCATTTGTCTTGACTGAGAAGGATGGTCGATTGTATGGTAGAGGTGCCACAGATGACAAAGGACCTGTCCTGGGGTGGATCCATGCTCTAGAGGCTTTTAAAGAGACTAAACAAGAATTTCCAGTCAATTTGAAGGTTGGTCATAAAGTAATCGGTTGCTAACTCTTTCATTGGCTGCTTTCTTAGAATTTCTTTGAGTTCATGTTTTTCCAAAATTTAGAATGAATGTCTGCAAATGTGTAGAATTAAGTAAATATATTTTGTAATGATACTCATCCTTGATAACGAAAGTCTGCCGATGAAAGGCTATATCTGATGCTAGTGATAATAAATGCAATCTAAGTCTCATGCTCAGCTGCTGATCATATACACTGACACCCACCAGTAATAATTTAGGGTTAATTTTTATTGATTTCAGAATTAATTTGGTATCGATAATTCCTTAAATTCGAGACGAGCCCGCCTGCCTTCAAAATGAATTTTCAATCCTGTTCATGAAAGATCTCATATCTATTATATATAGCTATAAATATGACAATTACCCGAATTGCGTTACTTGTAAAACATCCCCTTGGCATTTTATGCCGTTTTTCGTTAATATGAGTAGTAATTTCTCAAACTCTTCACCTTATTGTGCATAATATTTTGAGAGGGAATGAGACATTCGGGAAAGCCACTTAACCGATTTAGACTTCGGTGGAGCAAGCGAAAACGGTATGTTAAACATGATAAAGTTATAACCGGGTCGTGTAATACTGGTTACCTTGTGTCATATTTTTTCAAGAATGGTCCGTTTTCGCACTGTGTCATAGTTAGTTTAGGAACAACACTTTGTCACAAGCCCGAAGAGCGTCTTAGTTAATTTTGGAAAATGTCGTCTTGCGGGATACAACAGCGTCGTCGGATAATTAAAAAACACAACGTTTCGCCAACACTACCGTTGGCTTCTTCACCGTGAAGAAGCCAACGGTAGTGTTGGCGAAACGTTGTGTTTTTTAATTATCCGACGACGCTGTTGTATCCCGCAAGACTACATTTTCCAATGGAAATTCACAGCGAAAGCCTTAGAGCCAACGTCTTAGTTAATTTTGTTCATTTTCACTCTACAATGGAGCAGCTTTTACCAGATTGACAATTGGAGAAGAATGACTAATTTCTTTAACAGCGGTGGTGAGAGGGCATTGCCATCTCTCCGAAACTACATTCAATAGCCTACGAAACTCTCCTTTTCCGTTTTTTCTTTTCTCGATATTTTTCTTATTGTGATGGTAGGAAAAATGTAAATGCGAATTTTTAATCTACGTTCCGCCGTCGGAAGAAATTATAGAGATTTCTTTCTATCTTTCGCATTCCTCCAACTGTGGAATATAAATCGCTGTGGTTCGCGCTATCTTATTATTTTCTCACAGAAATGGTCATTCAAAAGGCCCGCAAGGACCCCTTTTGATTGTGGATATAATAACTCTTTTAGAGACAAGGCGAAGCTTGAGAGAGGACGCCGACGTAGATAACTTAAAATATTTTTGGTCTGTCGAATGAAACATACGAATGGCTAAATGGGGGAAGTTGCAGTGCATCTAGGAACGGGAAAAATCCTCAGTTTCAGCGGGTGGCAATTATTTTTTTTAATTAGGAGATTCAAATCTGTTTCAAGATCGTATGATCCAAGTTAATATTATAAACTCAGAGTTTTGAAAGTGAAACTCAAGATATGTGTTCAGGAAAAGTTCAATTTGCTATCTAAAAGACCGTCGTGAGGAAGGGGCAACTAGGATTTGGGCTCAGGGCACAAATTAGTTGGGATGCCAAATAGATATTTTAATTTATCGGAATCTTAATGCCTTCGCAATTTTCTAACCTTAGGAATCATCGCATTGCAAGTATCAATGTGGAAGTTTTGAATTATTATTTGAATTTGCAGTACGTACGTATCTAAAAGAGAACTCGCTAGTCTCCCAACAAAAAGCATCGAAGAAATTCGCAGATTGAACAACTTCCTCGATAAGAAAATATGCAGATGGAAAGCATAACTTTTAAAAGTCGAAGCCTGAAAGACATAATCTTATTTTAAATGCCCCTTCAAAACTTCAAGCTCCTGTTTCTTTACGTTAACTTTGGATGTCTTTAATTGCTCTGCAATTACATTCTTCCTCTCTAAAGAATAACAGCGCAAAAAAAACGAAAAGCCTTAGTTCTCTATTCTCAGCTATTGAAGCGTCTGAAGTTCGTTCAAATACTAATCCAGATATATAACATGATGCGTTGTCATAAGATCTCGCGGTAAAATAAATTTATAACAGGTTTACTCATACCGGTTGCAAGTTCACCCGACTCTGGTTTGTCACAACCTTGCTTTTAAAGGTCACTTTCCGAGCAAATGAGTATTTTTTCATTCCTCTTTGCTCCGTTAGTTACTAACAGGGTCGACGAATCTCTCTATGCTGGAGTTCTAACGTAAAAACACTCATTTCGTCCCGATTGTACTATTTTTTAGTACACTTACGTGAGATTTCAGACACCCCAGAGCCCCGATTCCACGTTTATCTCTCTTATCATTTGCGAGTAGATCTCGCATTTCGGGCTTATCACTTTCGAAAAGATTTCGATGTCAGAGAGGGAGCTCGAACAATGTGAGACAATACCCAGAGATAAGCATCTGATACGGAGTGGTTTCTCGCAAAGATTATTCCTTTTAAATTCTCTTTCCAATTTGAGTTACTCCTATTCCGTGTTTCCTTTTGTATATTCAGCAAGTATTAATCTGCTCGGAATTCTTGTTATGAATCCCGCTGGCCCAATACCGTTCGCCCGATAGTTATTGAAATTAGCAATATCTAAGATTGTGAAGTGTTTCTCTCTTTTCATCATTGTTTACTTGAACACAGATTTATATATTCCCACAAAGGTTTTTATTAAGGAACTACCGGTTTCGATATATTACCATCGTCAGGTTCAAACAAAATTGAATCTTCAAACTGCCGAGACTTTCATTGTAAATCGAGTGATGACAGACAAAAATAAATGTCTTGTCTATACCAAACTCTTCTACATTGTATTTTTGTCTGTCATCACCCAAATTACTATGTAATTCTCTCTGTTTGAGGATTCAGTTTTGTTTGAACCTGACGATGGTGATATACCGATACTGGTAGTTCCTTAATAAAAACTTTTGTGGAAAAGAATAAATCTGAGTTCAGTTATGTCTTTCCACAACATCTCGGCCGAATCGATTGATTATATTGTTTCTTAACATTTCCTAAAAACAAGGAAATGCTTGGATTCCAAATATTGTTCGTAAAATTAGTCATGAATCTCCTCAATGAAAATGAGAGCTCTATTTCCCTTTTAACATGCACCTCAGATTCCAGTATATTCTTGGTTTGTTTTCTTTTATTTCCTATATTGAATTCATCCAACCATGGGGAGATCTCTCAACCTTTAGATAAGGTTACCTTTTAGCTACTTGTTTTTACAAAGAAATATTTCCATGAAGAATTAAAATATGAATTCAAGGGTGAATTTTTTGATCAAAGTATATTTTATAAAGGTGCTCAGGAGAAGTTTCCCATGAACTGCTCTTATGCATATCCATCTAATTCTTTTTCACAAAGGGGTGATAGTGGCTAGATATTTGCCTCCAGTTGATAAGAAGGGTAATTAGAAACTTTGCACTGAACCAAGGTCAAGTAGTCCTTATGATAAGATAAAGCTATTTATGAGAATGAGATTTTATATCAGACTTTGCATTTATCCTTGAAAATCAAGATTTATCTTGGTTTCTTTTATGATAGAATTAGATGAAGGAATTTAATATAAGTAATAGTGTAATATTATAAATTTCTTTAATTAAAATAAAATCCTAAATGGATAATACACTACAACATAATGTGCCTTTTTAAGAGTGAGATAAAGTTGGTAATGTACATAATTATACAACACTTAGGAAGTTTTGGTTAAAATCTATTGTGCTTAAAAATATAGCTAAATTTTCCATAAGAAGTCATTAAAAATAGTGTGGATTTCAGTTACATCCTATTAGAAAAATGGTTGAATGTCATATTTTTACTTTAAAAAATCTTGAAAAGTGAGCCTACTTTTTGATAAATATCATTGAGCAAATTGGCTCTAAGGCTTTTTCTGTGCGATTCCATTGAATAGTGATATTTTGGGTTACACAGCGTTGTCGAAAACTTAAAAAGGCAGAGCGTTTTGCCAACCCTATTGTTGGCTTCTTCAGATGAAATGAGGGAATTCCTAGCAGCTACTATCATTGAGCAATATTAGGGAAAACAGCAATGATTTACAGTGAAATATAATCTTGATACAACTGAATCAGAGATCATACACCCCTTCTTATCTTCTGAAGTGTTTTTTACCAATTGGCAATAAAACTACTTCTGAGCCCCTAGTTTTATACTATACTTATTGTAGAACTTGATTGATTAATGTGATTACTTTTTAAAAGAAGAAAGTAACTTTCAAACTATGAAACATTGAAAACTGTATATGCTAAAGATATATTCATTATCATGAAAAACAGACTAAATCAGTTAATGAAACTAATTTGTGAGAGGTTACTGTGCTTTCACTCATAATGTAAAAATACTTGAAAAAACTTTTCGTACAAAGATTGTCATTTGGTTCTGAAAAGGTAGACTAACGAGACTAAATTTAAATTTTAAGCAAGCAACATAAAATCAAAGTTTACCACATAACCAAATAATGGTAGTCGGTTGTTTTAGCTTTTGTTTTTTTAAGAAAATAGCTGTAGAAAGGGTTGCTCAGGTCAACTCAATGTGCCCAACATCTTAATCGTTAGTGGAAATTCTTGGAAATATCCAAACACAATAATTATAGCTATAAATATTCAAGGAGTGCTGTAATATTAAGTAAAATTCTGTTTTGTTATAGCTTTGACATGACGAGTGAATGGTAGAAATACTTTGAGCTTTAGCATATATATATTATGAATAGAACCATTTTATTACAGTTTGTCTTTGAGGGAATGGAAGAATCGGGAAGCGAGGGCTTGGATGAGCTTCTGTATTCAAGGAAGGACACCTTTTTCAAGGATGTGGACCATGTTTGCATCTCAGACAACTATTGGCTGGGTAAGAATAAGCCATGCCTTACTTACGGTCTCAGAGGAATCTGCTACTTCAACATTGAGATTGAATGTGCCAAATTGGATCTCCATAGTGGTGTTTTTGGGGGTACTGTGTAAGTTTCAGCTTTAAGTTTGACTTTTTTCATTTCCCAAGGAGCTTATTGAATCCAAGTTGTAGCAATAAACTTTTTTAATGAGTGCAGTGCTATGGGCATTCGATGGAAGGTTGTTTAAATAACCATAGAAAGGAGAGTTCATGCTATACAATTTCAATCTGTATTACAGTGCATTATCAATTGCTTATACCATATTTATTATGGAAAAACTATTGATATTTCTTTTATTTGATTACCCTCAACACCATCTGGTTTCCATATTCCCGTTTAAATGCAATTGACCTCCATCTGGCACTATACAATTCCTTAACTCAAATTTTTATTACAAGTGTACATGTCAATGTACAAGGACTCCATCTTGAGTTTGTTGCTTTTGTTGTATTGTTTTCTAGTATAGCTCAGAGAGAAACTTGGTAACCAGAGGTGGCAAAAATGTGTGGAATGGTTTTATAGACATTCAAAAGTATTTTCTTTTTATGAATAGATTTTCAAAGCCTCCAAACCTCAATATCCTAAATTCCGCACAGTCAATAGATTTTGAATTACTGGTCTTAAAGTAAATAAATAATTGAATAGAGAGGAAATTGGCCCTGTGGTTTCTCAATTAGCAATTAAAGGATAATATTTCTCTTTAAATTGTGGTGTGTGTTTCTGAGAACTTATTTAAAGTAATGATTGGCATATTTTTTTCTCTTTGCAGATGTGAAGGATTAAATGATCTCATTTTTCTGATGAACTCTCTTGTTACTAAGGAAGGAAAAATTATGGTGACTGGTTTAACAGATGATGTTGTTCCTGTCACTGCTGAGGAGAAACTAATTTATGAAAAGATTGACTTTGATGTTGATGTTTATCGTGAGGACATTGGAACTACCCAACTACTTCATAATGAAGATAAAGTAAGTAAAGTTTTTTTTATTTCAAAATTTAGGGCATAATATATAGATGGATATTATTTAAGCTCTGCCTTGGTATGTAGGAAAATTTAAGCTAATCATTTTTCATTATTCTCTGATCTTATTTTAAAATTTCCTTAGAAATTGCATTCCCTTTATTTTGTATTTTATGGAGAATTTTATTTTACTTCGGAGATGGTCTTTTCTATTAATTTTAATGTTTGTGGAATGATAATTTTGTTTGTGTGAATAAGCAGTCTTCATGAATATAAATTTGTTCTATATAACTTATTTAAATCATTACAAAAGGCAATGTTATGCATAAAATTTAGGTATTTCTATTTTTTATAATTTAAACAAAATGAAACTCTTGGGAAATAATCCTAATGAAATGATTGGATTTTCTTTGGGTTAGATTTCATTGCTGATGCATAGGTGGCGCTTCCCTTCCCTCTCTCTTCATGGAATTGAAGGTGCATTTTCTGAACCAGGGGCAAAGACTGTCATTCCACGCTGTGTTATTGGAAAATTTTCTGTTAGGATTGTGCCTGACATGACTCCGGAGAAGGTTGAATCATGTGTGATTTCGTACATCGAGAAATTGCATAAGGAAAGGGGAAGCTGCAACAAACTAAAGGTAAATATTTACACTAAGTGTACGGTTTAAGATTTAAGGTAAGGTTTCAATCTTAATGAAATTTACCATTATAGCATATTCTATAAATTTCATAATAATTAAAAGGTAAGCCAAATATTGGTTTCATTCTTTAAATAATGGACATTTTTTCCTATAAAAATTAAATTGTAAAATTCATCATCATTAAATTAAATATGTAGTTCTATATTCTAAAATTTTTGGTGAAATATTCTGATATTTAGAAAGTTTCCACTCCTATCCAAATTGAATTCAAATCTCAAAGGATACACAGTAAAACTCAGTTAAAACATTGCTTGGGGGACTAAGTGAAAACCTCATCTTAAGCATGTCAGCGACATAACTGGGTTATGTAATTCTGCTGGCTTTACATTCATATTTTTTAAGAATGGCCTGCTTTTCATGCAGAGAAGGTCTGTTAATATTGATCATATTTTATTCTGCAATGAAGCAGTTTTTACCACATGGACAATTAGGAAATAATAAGAATTATTTTTAACAGAAGTAGTAAGAGGGCATCTCTCAAACTACTCAACTACCCACTTTCAGTTTTCTTTTCAATATCTTTACTAAAGTTTATGAAAAAAGGGAACACCATAAAGAGGCTTTTTAATCTATGTCCTACAGTAAGATAAATCTATACAGAAGATCTCTCTAATTCAGAGTTCGTATTGGCCCAAATGGTGAAATATAAATAGCTCTAATTTTATCACACAAAATTGGTCATTAAAAAGAAGAAATTACCAAAAAAACAACTTTTAGAGAAAAGGCAAAGCATGAGAACAATACAGATGATATAAAAAGAATTTGGCCCATCAAAGGAGGTAAACAATTAGCTAAAAAAGGGAATGGGAAAAAATTTGTCAGGTGAGAAGCAGGGCATCTTGAGTGGTGTTTTTACCATGCATTTCATGTGACCTGGAGATAATCACATCTTAAGCAGAATGGTGGCTTGAGTGTAGAAGATAGGTCAGTTTGGAAAGTAAGCCAACATTTTCCTTAGAAAGACAGAATCAAACTGATTTATCAACTGGAGATGCTTTAGAGTAGATCAGATTCTACGGAAAAGATGGAACCATGAAATCATTACGATATAAAGAAAAATTTAATTTTCATCAAATTAGGATTTAAAAACTGTCTTCTACCATTTTAATTTTGAGATGCAAGATTCTTATTAAATTTTGGGGATTGAATTCCTGGGAATAAGAAATTTCATATTTAAAAAGGTGAGCATTTGGGAATCAAATTGTATCCTTGTTTTTAGAAACTTAAAATATCTGTTAATAGATTACTTTAAATGTATGCTTGTAACAAGGTAATTTTTCATAACTTTATAGGAAATGAAGTTATATTGTTCTCCTTATTTGGGATTTCCTGCCCCTGTCTAAAACAGCCATTTCCATCAACGTCTTTCTTTATGTGATACTTTTGTTATTCAGTGATTTTATTTGATAAATATTTTTGACCTGAAAGATTGGCTTTGCATAGTCAGGGTTGGGCCATATTAAGAACATTTAGATGGCCTCAGATGAGAAAGATGTATATTCTTTGTAATTTTCCAGTATTTATGCAATGTGTGGCTTTTTACAGGTGTCAATGGGCCATGGTGGGCGTTGGTGGAAGGCAGACCCCAAAGGTCCAAACTTTGAGGCAGGACGTATTGCAACCAAATATGTTTATGGGGTAGAACCTGATTTAACTAGAGAAGGAGGCTCAATCCCTGTAACACTCACCCTAGAAGAAGCCACTGGCAATCGTGGTGTTCTGCTTCTACCAATGGGAGCATCAGATGATGGAGCCCATGCTCAGAATGAGAAGATAGACATCCGCAACTACATAGAAGGAGTAAGTTCAATTTTATATCTGTTGTTGGCATTATTATATCTACTGAATTATTGTGCTAATTGTCTGATCCATGAATGTTTACTTTTAAATTAACTTGTATATCCTAGTATACTGATATTTCTGTTTTCAGTGTATCTTAATTTTGCTTACAGTTGATGTAACTAATCTATTTATTGGGCAATGTGCCTTCATCTGAACGAATGTTCTATCAATAAATCAATATAAATTTTTTATACGTCCATTTTTGTGGAAATATTTATCTGAATCTTATATCTTTCTGTTTTCAGACTAAACTGCTTGGAGCATACTTGTTTGAGATTGGAAGAATGAAATAAAAATGGAAATCGTTCATCAATAAAATGGTGCTTGATTACAACTTTTATATTGAATATCATGGTGATGTGGCTTAAAAGGTTTCTGTGATTAAACCCCTGCATGACTAATATAAACATTCTTTTAGTCTTGCATGCTCAAACAGTTATATATAAATTTGATAAATGAAGTGATTTAATCGTAACATTTAATCATCTTTCTACTCATAGCTTTATAAATATTTTCTTGACTCTATATAAATGCATTTGTTGTTATCAGATTTTTCCAGATTGGTTTTGAAGTATAATTATGGAATTAAATTCTATCATGTTACTTTGTTCAAAGGGATTAACCATGGTGCCTTTGATTTGTTGAGTGTTTATGTGAAAGAATAAGGTTGAAGAATTAAAATTTCTTCAACTGTTGAATACTTTAATTCATTGTCTGATGTCAATTATGTCTTTTTAGAGATAGTCTGTGTATAATAAAGACTGTTTATCTGTATTTTTGGTAAAGTTTGAATAAAAATGTTGATCTCTTTTAGCAGAATGCCAAGTTTTTTTTATTTCTTGTGACTTTGACAATTTTAATGAAGGTAGTTCTAAGATTCAAAATGTTATCGCCGAATCCAATACTCAAGGGAAAATTTATCAAATATTAAATTTAAGTTTCCTTAGAGTAAAATTGCTTTTACTCATCCATCCACACATCTGTCCTTATCTGCAATAAATACAGAAAAAGCAAAATGGCTGTTCTCTTGTATCTCAAGTGAATTCAAATGCATCTGTCCTAGTATGCATTTAACAGTTGGAGAGATCTTCCTAAACTCTGTCTCAAACCTCTTCCCATCTCATGATCAATACATTCACCATTTACTTTCTTGCTAGGTTTATTTACATCATAAAATTTCATGCATTAAGCAATAATATCTGATTGATTCTGGTTTGGAATAAAATTTACTTTCCATTCACCAATTTCAGTGATTGAGTCACTATCATCTGAAGATGCTTCCTTGGGAAGTTTAATACATATCAGGTTTAACTCCCTTTTTGTCTTAAGAGTTTGTGACCATTATTTACTCATGTCACTTAGTGGTATTCTCTTTATATGACCTATCTATCAGTGGTTAGCAAACCATGGCTCGCAAGTCACGTGGCTCTTTTGGCCAATTGAGTGTGGTTCTTCCATAGAATATCACATGCAGGCACACATATATGCATGGGGGTCAGGCATCAGAATAAACTGGTGGGTTGTAATAATAATGGCAATATATGTACATACTTGTATAGTTCAAGTTTGAAAAGTTTGGCTCTCAAAAGAAATTTTTATCATTGCACTGTTGATCCTTGGCTCTTTTGACTCTTAAGTTAGCTGACCAGGGGACCTATCTTATGCCTTCTCCAGAAGGGGTGGGGTAACAAGAAAACTAGGCTAAGACGACAAGCCTTTCCCTATAAATTTAATACCTTCAAAGCAGGTTATTTGAAATTAAAATTTTATTATTTCAATAAAGTACATATAGAGTCAAGTGTACAATAATATCAATATTTAACATTTATAAAAATGTAAATGCCATCCTGAGACAATTTGCACTAAAAGAAACCAGAAAAATTGAAACTTTAGGATGAGATTGTGCTTTACCTTTGAAGGACACCTAAAAAAAAAACTCAAAGGAAGAGAAATCATATCACAGAGCATTGTTATCACATGCTGACATATAATTTTAGTATCAAATTCTAAGACTGTGGCTTTCAATCGGTGTTTCAATTCGTGCATGTGAAGAATGTGCTTTCTCTATGGTGATGCAACCAATAATTACTTAAGCATTTCCATTTCTTCTTACTTGCCACCCTTTTTGGTAGAGCATCATAAAATAGTAATATACACACTTTTTAAATCATCAAAAACCACAGTTCTACAGGAATGTATCCCTAATACTATTCCCATTTCTTCCATGACAAAATACTTATATTTTGACATTCAGTATAGTGATGACAAATTTAACAGCAACATTAAAAACATATAGCTATTATACAGGTGAAGACAAAAACTAAGAAAATTTAACTCATACCATGTTCTTCCTCACAATTCATGTTCACTTCATTTGTGTCCACTATAATGTGATCACAGCAATTATCTTAATGACTAGATTTTCTGAAATGTTGACTTAAATAAACTAAACAGATAAATCATATTTTAACCATCTCCTTTTAAAATTTAAAAAGCATTTATGTACAAATTTACATAAAGTTTCAGATAACAGTCTCAAAGTAGACAGATGCTGTTCACTCATAAAACATGCTTCACTAAGTCTAGTCATTGTGACCATTTGTTCAGCTTTAAATGAATAAATTTTTCCTTGGCACAGTTAAAAACAATAAACTTGTAATAAAAGTTTACGGTATTTGGCAGAAACTCATGGTGAGAATTATACTCCAAGAAGAATAACAGCTGCAAGATAATTCTATGCTTCGTGGTCCCCAGAGTTTATACCAATTAGGGATTCTGTTTGTTCAGCATCACAATCTTGCATCCTGAAAAAACAAGACCATCATCATTATCTAGAAAATATAACATGACTTGGAATTAAATAGCTTTCTTGGCTTGTTTATAGTTGACCACTGAAAATAAGAAGGGAAGTAAAGTATTAAGGACAAACCATAAACTGATAGTCTCCTGTACCCTAGGGGGTCAAGAGGCTTGAAACATTAGTAGCTTTTGGATAGAATTAATCTCAATGGTTTCAATCTAATGTTAGAGAGAAATTTCGATTTTGTTGCCTTATATAAGATACTCAAACAATTATAGTAGCTATTAGAAATGAAAGTGGACAGTTTACAGAAAGAGAATGGAAGGATCCTCATAAACCTATTAGCATTTCAGAAGCACTTCAACTGCTTCAAGTTAAAGTCTACTGCAATGAAGTTAGGCATAAAGAAATAAAGGGTAAGATACCTGTAAATACTTGGGGTTGAAAGCCTTAATTTAATTAGCCTTTTATACAAGCCTCATCAATAAGAACTATTCAGCTAATATTTAATCTAGAGAAGTATTGTAAATTTCACAACAGTTATGTGAGTAGTTCTAAATATTAGTGACAAGGGAAAATATTTTCCAAGCTTCTAACATACATGTCTTGCACAGAAGGCCCTAAAATTACCGCAATTATCTAATGAAAATAATATGGAAATCACATATATTAGTACATATAGACTTATGAAACAAAATATTATCATGCTATATTTTAAGAAATTCAGTTTATGCTAAGAAAATATGAAAATATATTATATAAAACAAAAGGAACATCAAAGGAGACAGAAAGGGATCAAAAAAGCTGACAATTTATGGACAGCCTATAAGCATATTCATAAAGGATGCAGATTTTGTACTAACCTTCCATTTCTTCTTCCAATTCCTCTCTCTCCATGAACACTTCCAAAACATCCCATAATGTTAAAGCACCTGTGTCTAAGGGAGTTATCCTTGTCATCTTGTTGGTTCTGTGAAGATGATGAAGTTGAAATGGAAACATCAGAGTTGTGAGATAGTATGGATACAGCAATGAAAGCAAGGATGACTGGTATGCATCCCATATAGAATGAGATGGGGAACTTAATTCCTTTAAGAGCAACATCCGACAGAGTTGAAAGAGGGATGGTCAGCAGAAGAGCATTTGTGGCAGTTAATGAAGATGTTAAAAATGAACCCCTAGAAAGAAAAAAATGGCTTCCTTAGATGTACACAATGATCATGATGAAAAAACTAGATCAAAACAATACACTGCAAAATTTAAAGCTAAGCTAACAAAACACTAGGGGCATACTAGTTTGCTCAAAAATTCTACTTATTTCAATTATTTTCAATGTAAGCAGGGTTGTCAAAAATATGGTCCATAGACCAGATGCAGCCTGCTAAAGGTTTTAAAACTGCCTTCCATTCTTCTCAAAGACTGATAAATAAATTCTAATATAAGAAACTTTGCTATCTTTGATAGTGTAACAAATTGAAAAACTTACACAGTAATTTGTTAAAATTACCTTTTTAGACTAAAAATTAACTTTATTTGTATGTTTAGTAGCTCATTACTTTATTTTATGCATAGTTTTAATAATCTAATTTCAATCTAATTCATTTTCTTAACTGTTTAGGTCTTTTGGTAAAATATCTACATAAAAATAGATGAGCCAAACTGTGAAATACTTTTAAAAAGGGTGACTAGTCTGGTTTAAAAGGGAAATTGTTGGCCTGTGTATTTGATGGCATTTTTAATGAGGCTAAATCACAATGAACTGGTGCATTAAAGCTAAACTGCACATGAGCTGTTAGCTGTAAGAGTATTGCGGTGCTTGATCATATCCTATGTCTGCTTTCTTTGGAACAACACAGTTTCTGGAAATATCCAAAACATGACTAGGAAATGTTAGAAAAGCATTTCAATAACATTTTCAAATGTTCAGATGACTTTACCAAGCTTCTAAATTAACCAAAATATGCTGAGTGGTAAGAAGAATAAGTCTCTTAGACAACAAACTCAAACAAACAAAAAAATTAAAACGAGACAATTTATGAAATCACAAGTGATCTCCCCAGTCAACAAGGACAGAATATATTTTAGATAATCTTCCAGAGTATGTGAGTTCTAAGGCAAAAAGAAATTATATTTTCTAATTTCCAATTAAATAATATACTGTTTGCTAGTGTGCCTGATGGATACTTAATAAATTTTAAAGAACAGAATTGCAAAGAGCTGCCAACTTTTCTAAAAGGTTGTCATTTTCTTTTCATGCATTCTTAATGGGCATTAATTTCCATTGCACATACTTTTAAGGAAAAATGCATGACATATGATTAAAAAACCACCTTTGTTGTCATGAAAACATGTTGTTTATATTTGAAAAGTTTTTGCCTGAATTCTTGCAGTTTTAAATTGACAATGATGTTTCATGAGCAATGTAATAATATTCATTCAATTTCTTCTCTTGGTACTTCAGACCAAGGATACTTTTGGTAGAAAATTGTTGATATGTGATAGGTCATAGGCCTTCTGATGAATCCCTAAATATCAAAAATCATGTTTCTTTTCTTTCATCATGTTTTATCATTCATTTCTATATTACCGGGTAGAGCATAACATTGATGTTCCAAAATTTCTTCAAGCATTTCTCATGAAAGTTATTGACAATGAATAAATAAAGATATAAACATATACACAGCAGTAATTATCATACAAGATTTGAGTAAAACTGATATTATATTAAATTTCAAGCATGTTAAATGTATTCAAATAAAAATTGTTAGATTATCATAACCTAAATTTAAGAAAATATAAATCTTTGGATTTAGTAATAACCAACTATGTTGAAGGTTACATTGGGTACATCAAACATTTTTCACTTTATTTAGTTTTGTGTTTAAGTTTTGAAACACATCTTTATGAAAAGTATGCTTTTGTTCACATTATTTAATTTTCTTTAACTACAACTGAAAAATGTTAACATCAAGTGATGTACCAAGTTTTACTACCAAGTTTTTACTCGGAATTAGATCCAAATCCTATGCTTTATAAGATGAATTTTTGCTTGGAAAAATATTTGATAAAAGTGAATATAAAAGAGATATATTGTTTCTAGGCCATATTAGAGCAGATAAAAATCACTTAAAGAATTAAAACAAAAAATACTCACCACAGCCATAATACATCAGATAAGAGGGTCCCTACAATCCCATTAGCAATGAGGAATGCCCATTGGTGCTGTGTGGGCCATTCAAAAGGTTCTAGATGTAAATGATGCAGAAGAAAGAACACAGGCCACAAGAGTAAGAAATTGAATAGACCAACAAAACCTGAAAGAGAAACTCATCTTTCAGTTGCTGCTAATGAAAAATTGATATAAAATATGACGGCAATCAAATCTCACCGAAAAACATTGGTATATCCATTTTGTCCTCATTATCTACCTTCCTTCGCAGGAAGACTAAGTATGCGGCATAGAGAAAGGCACTGAGCAGAGCCATTATAGCTCCCATTGGAACTCGAACCCCTGTTTTTAGATCTGAGAGACTGATCACAACCTTGGGAAGAAACAATAAAACATTTAGGAGAATTTAATAAGTTTTTAGCCAATTACTTTGACCTACGATAAGAAAGAATTTCAGGAAATTGGAGGCAAACGGAAGGTATAAGTATGAACTAGTTTTAGGATTTTAATTTCTAAGCAAAAGGTAGCAATAAAGATATAAATAGGAGTGCACTAAGTTATTTTCCACTGATAGAATATAAGTCTTCACAGATGGCAAATTCTACAGAAAAAGAGAAAATTTTATTTTCCCATAGTATGTTTATATTTTAGTGACTAATTATATTAATTTTCAGACTTAATAGCATACAATCTTGAAATGAAAGCTTAAGATTTCATTAATGAAAAGGTTTACACTTAAGAGTACCCTAACAAAAAATGTTTGAGGCAGTTTTTCTTGGAGAAATGCAGCATATTATAATTAATTTTTAACCAAACTCACAAAATCTGGAGAGGAGAGTTTTAAGAAGCCACTTAAATTACTGCAGCTAATTTTCACTCATTGAATCCACTTGACAAGCAAATTCAGAAGGTTAAACAAGAAGAACTAACAATGAGGTAGAACTATCTCAGATTTTTACATTATACAAAACTCAATATTAAAATACAAAGATGAAACTAAGAGTTATGCACAGTTTGGATAAGTATGATTCTGAAATGTATTAAAAATAACAATGTGAACCTTATGGTGAAATTACTTACTACGCCACAAATGCTGACACAAACTGCAGCTAACTTTGCAAGGGAAAAACGATCAGATGGAGTTGATGGAAAGAGAGCAGCAAGGGCTAAAGTGAAAAGTGATGAAGTTGATGATAATACTGTGACTACACCAGCCTCCGTCTCAGTGAGAGCTATTTGGAATGTATAGTTGGCAGCAAACCACTGAAAGAGGAAATGAATAAGGTGCAATAAGTTTCTTCATACATTTACCTCTATGACTATCAATTTTCAAAATGATTAAACATGACTTAAAACTGCTACTGGGTGTCATGCCTATCTTTTTAAATTAAGTTATGGGGTAAATTATAGGAATTTTTAAAAACAGAGAATGTTAGAATTACTTCATTTTTAAATTATCTTTAAATTTTGGATTTTGGAAGTCTACAGAAAAACTGCAACAAATTAGCAACATTCAGAATCATTTAGGTAACTAACCAAAGAGCATTATTTAAAGTTCAAAACCATCTTCTTTGCTCCAAAGAAACTTCCACAAACATCTTATTTTAAAAATCAAGCTACCTTAATATATTAAGAGAAACTCCTATGCAAACCAAGACGTCAATGATGGAATAAAATCATTCACATTTCACTCACAAACTGCCAACTTAATCTTCAGTAATTTTTAATGCATATTTACAACACATTTCATGAACACAGCATTGTATTTCGATCAAGGTAAAAGGACTGACATTTACGCATATACAGTGAATCAGTACGAATTCAATTAAACCAGTTTATTGACTTAGGTTCTTTCCTTGGATTTAAAATGGTCTACTTCACCTAGATAAAAGCAAAATATACACTCTTAAAGCTATAAATAAAGTAAAAAATCAGTTTAACTATGAGAAAGTACTCCATCTACATGGACTACTTTCCCATGGTCAAGAGGGAAATTGCTTCAAGTTTGATGAAAAATAAATTACAGGGTAATTAGCAAATTTTTTATCCACGTATAATATAATAAAATGCTAAGATATTACTCCTTAAGGCAGAGGTTGGCCACCTGCGGCTTTATATGGAATCATCTGTACCTTTAGATGTAGAGTCACCAAGGTTCCAATTGAAAAACTGTTAATTCTTAAATTCCTACTTTTTTGTGTATTACTTATTTGTAGGTTCTTCTGATCTATATATAGAAGAAAACAACCTTAACTTTACTTTTGTGAAGATTATTTTGCTTCATCAGTTCCTTTTTGCGATTGCTAACATTCAACTCATGTAAAACAAAAAAGGGAGTACATTTATCAGAAATACATAAGGAACATCATTAAATATACATTTAATGGTTTAACACCCATTTTTAAATTCTTAGCAGTTCTATACATGCTGTTCTCTAAGCACCAATAAAAACATGACTTTGTAAAAATGTTACTGATCCCTGCTCAAGGGTTACTCTGAAGAGGGATTTGGCTTATATGTTCTGAATAACTTTGATCTCATTTAATTTACAAAATAGAATGTTCTTTGTAGCAATACAGCCATTTAAAATTTTAGATCACAAAAATATAGAGAATATATTGCTTACAATAATAGAGAATGTGAAAGCTACTCTGGCCACTTCTGCTGGGCCCAATTTCCCTGCAGCTCTCCTAGCTGCTTCTCCTGCCCTAAGGCTTGCTCCATGAGATAACCTTGCTAGAAGAGCTTCACGAGCATCCCTTTCAGACATGTGTCTCACCTAAAGTCAATAAGACAATGGTTAGATATTTTAAAACTGAAAATAAGTCTAGATTACCAGAGAACCAGCTCAATTAATTCGGAACACTTGTAAGTACCAATCACTGTAACTAGCTGCACTAAAGGTTAAAAATACTCTAATATTGGAATACTTTAATATGTACCAGTTATATAATTATAATAATCTTGAACTTTTACATTAATTTAACTATTACAAAATCAATAAAGTTATAAAGAAAATAAATTTTCTTGTTATTATATAATTACCAGCCAAAGGAAATAAAAAGTTTAATTAAACAAATGTGACATCTTTTAAAGCTGCAGCTTCTCTCTAATAAAGCCAATTTCCTGTAAAGTATTGCGCAACTATTGTTTCTTCCTCAATTACAAACCTCAGCTAACTTGCTGAACCTCACTGATCTAACAGAAGAATCATCGCTGTCATCTGCTCCGGAAGATTCTTTATCATTGATAGTAGCTTTAGCTACCAAGGCAGGAGATTTGATCGGTACAAACGTTGGATCGCTCTGAAAAAATTCCAAAGTTAAAGTTGGACCTAGAATTTTCTCTACTTGATTTTTAAGTCAGAAAGTCATAACTTACCAGACTTGTATTAGCCTCTGTGTAAAAATTTTCATCGTCCGAGTTAGGGTCAATGAACTAAAAGAAATAACATTATCCAGTAATTAATCAGGGCGAACTGACGGTTGATGTCTATCTGATCACATTTCCATGTAAAGATACACACCATATAAGTTGTTGGATGCCTTACACCACCGCAGTGGTCCCTCCAAGGGGGCCAAAACATGAAACCAAGTAAGTATAGCGAAAACATAGAATTCTTGAGATATGTGCTGAAGAATGGTTTCTCGAAATTTTCATTATGGTATATGTACTGAAAAAATGAAGGTTAAAAAGAGACATGAGCAGCTAATGGTACGATATCAATCTCTGCAATTTCTGATAAATACCTTCGTTAATTCTGAGGAAGCCACCCATATGATATCCACTAGAAGAAGGACAAAAAGTCCGAGAATAAAGCGTTGGGATTTAGATAACATTCCAATTGACGGTGCCACCGAGAACTCAACAAGTACAGTCATCTTATACTCATAGTACCTAAATCAGAAAGCATATCAATCATAAATTCTTATTGTTAACTTAGATATCACTTTTTCAGGTTTGTAGTATCTGTCCACTAAGGTTCTAAAGGCCACTCTCGTCACTAATGCGAAGATTCGGCTTCAAGATGTTTTCGCGCATTTCTCCTTATAAACCACAAAATCACAGAACTCACACGACATTATGCTATTTTTCAATCTTAACTATTGATATCCACCATCACGGGACATTTTGGAGTAAAACTAGTTAAAAATATACTTCTAGTGGTAAGGCTGTGATGTACTAAGCATGGAAGAAGTACTGAATACTTAAAGAGATACGAGTTGCATAAGTAATGAATTCTTAAATTTTATTTTAAACAAATGCAAAATGATGAAATACTTCAACATCACGAGTTTGGCAAGGTCTGATACTAATCTAAATACCTTTCTAAGATTAAAACCCTGGTAAAGATGGCGCCATTGCGCTGAAAAATAGTGTTTTACGTATGCATCTAAAACCGAGAAATCGATAATTATAAACAAAATAACTATGACGTTTGTATGTAATATACAATTTTAAAATTGATAAAATGTTACCAACTAATGGATTAAAATAACTAATTCGAGAAAGAAGAATATATGCATACACATCTGTATGAATCAGACGACGGCACAGATCGTACAGATAGTCATAGCAGACGAAGAGCAGATAGCTCTTCGTCTGCTATGTTTATCTACAAACAAATCAAAAAGAACTGAAGACTTTGTATTTCTTTTACGTCTTTGGTTTAACTGATCTCATCAAACACTAAATAGTTCGTTCTTGAATAATGCTAGCTAAAACTTAGACTACCAGTTTCAACTCTTTCACAACATATGTTTGAATTTTTATCTCAAAGGCACTATTGAAAGATTGAGATTTCACTAAAAATAGAAAGACAGTGCAATTGATATCTTAAATTACAAAGACGATTTTCGAAAGGAATTTTCCGAATCTGAACTCTGCATAACTCATGATTTTTTTATATAAACATGCAGCATATCATGGTTTAATCGGCAGTACAAATCCATACTTTAATGAAACGGTTGAAACTTATTTTTATTGAGATATGACCTTCATACTGCTTCATGCTTCTTAAAAAATGATACAATAACCTCCGCTTTAATGATCATAACTATTATACAAGCATGCAAGTGGATATTATTTCCTATGTTTCTTTTATGTTCATACTTAATATTGAACAGTCAGCAAATTCCAAATTCAAGTACCACATTTAAAGAGGATTAGCTGCACTTCTCAGTCTTCTTTTCATTCTCGCGGTTTAATTTGCTCGTTATCGTATACTGCCGCCTACCTAACGCGCCAGTCTCTTATCAGTGCACAGTTACTATGGCAACGATTTTAAATAGCGTAAACAACGACGCCAAAGCGCGTGGAATAGGCGATTCTGAACATGAAGCGTAACATATATCTTTGTAATCGGCTGTGAGCCAGAAAGCGTTGGAAGATGACAATTATTTACCATCGAATATTGTTATCAAATAATTAAATACATATATATCTATAATTCTAGACGTGATAATTAAGGCTTATTGAACCAGTGAAAAAAATAACACGATTGATTGAGAGTAATACGACAAAATGAATGGAATTACAAAAGACGATTTAAGTTATAGCTCCTTCAGGAGAACTAAGAGCCAAACTGGTAAGCTGAAAATTACCGCACTTGTTTCTCTGTATGATTAAATTTAAAGAAGTCAGAAAAATAACTAAAGCAGCCACAGAGATAAGTTGCGTAGTTGCCGTTCTACAGAGGATCCTTTTATTGGAATTGTAATTAATTGCATAAATAGTCAGTGTAAAATTTTTAACTTATAAATTCATTTGTAATTGCAGATATGCCTCTTAGAAAAGAAAGTAACTGGCTTATTTACATGCATATGGTGAGGCAAGACATAGAAAATTGTACCATTTTAATCGATGAAGAGCTCAATAAAAGCAAGGGAAGGTCAGCATATCCAAATCATGCAAAAGTAAGTGAATAATTTTTCTTGGATCTATTATCATACCTATGCTACATTGTGTTCTTTGTTTCAGGGTTTGATTCTTAGACAAGAGGGAAAAGTGACTAAGTCTGTAGAGTGCTTCAAATTCTGCCAGCTGTTGAATCCAAATAACCCTCAACCTTTGAAAGAGCAAGGCTATTCATTGTAATGATAAATATAATATGATTTGACATCCTCCTTGACAAAGCATGGCATGATATGAAGACAGAGGAATTTATACGGTATAATTCCAATTTTAGGTTTTTATTGGGCAAGATTCAAGAAGCCATTGAAAAATACTTGGAGGCCAATGAATTATCTGATCAAAAAGATTGGGAAATCCTATATCGCATAGGTAAACTTGGCCAATATATTTAAAGACATTCATCTTTTATACATTAAGCTTATAGAATATCAGTCAAACCACCAAAAAATTTTGATTGGTGAGCAAGATAGTATCCGTTACTTGAAGTTGATGGGTTTCCATTGTGTTTGTAATTTTATAGAATAATACTTTTTCAAAAATTTTCTCTTTTATTTTGATCTATCAAATATTAATTTTTTTGACTTAAAATAAGCAAAGGCTAGTAATAAACTTAATCATCACATTCTCCATTATGTAATACAAGGTGAGTACAGAAAGCTCTTGAGTTCCGTAAGTTCAACATCTGTAACCTTGACTTATTTAGTGAATGTTAGTAGCCAAACAAGATATCTAAAACACTACTCAGAAACAAGAGAGGCAATATAGCAATCAGCTCAACTCCAACATTTGTAAAATCTAAGTCACGTAGTGAGTCTAGGGAGGGTCCACTTATGCAAGCCAAGAACTGTGCTTGTACCGAGGTATCCTTAGGCAAGCTTCAGAAGTTTGTTAATAGAAGGCCACTAAGTAAACATCCTTGATATTGAAATAGTAGCAGCAAAAGGGTTAAATTGTATGGCAAGGAGTTAATTCACATCATAAATAGTTTTCTGAACTGCTGAAACATTATATAATACACAATATTTGTATTAATTAGTTTACAATAAATACAAAATTGAAATTAAGAAAATATAACTCAACCTAAGCATGAATGAATTATTTAAATGTGGTTTGCTAAAAGGTGTTGTTGGGGGTATGAAAAAAACTTCCAAAATTCCTCTTTTAGATTACAATGATTAATGTATAAAAATGATCAAAATGTTTGTCCATTATATAGTTTGTTAATAACCATAATTTGTCACAGGAGAGATTATTACCTTTCTGTTTTATAGGGAAAAATGACCATGGATGATTAAAGGACACAGAACGATGTTGGAAAATTCTTGTTTGTACATACATAGAACTGTAGATATTTGGAGTAGTCTATCCAGGGAAATTTTCAGCCCTTTCCACAAAACAAATATGTATTTGTGATGTAATAATATGTTTATTTAATTTATTATTACATTAGACGAAGTGCAATTATTGATGCAATTATGTAGATTTATGTATGAAATCATATTAATGTTGCCACCAGCGTTGTTCATTTGTAATGTATATATCTAATCATATAATAGTGATAAATGGAGAATAAATGAATCTATAAGATAGGAGAGTGAAAAATGGGATTGACCTATGTAGGACTATGTACAGTAATCACAATGACATTGTTCTGATTAATACTTTAATTAAAAATATTATTCATTAAATTGTTGAAGCTGAAAATCTTATGTGTAATATTAGCTATATGATAAAAAAAGACATTTTAAACTCTAAAAGGTTTCCAACTAAAGGGGAATTATTCTTTAATGATCATTTATAGCACGCTCTTATATTGTTGATTTATGGTATAAGAAACCAATACAGAAAAGTTAGGTATCTGATTTTGCGTGTATCTATCATGAAGAAATTTTTGTATTAATTTTTATTATCTTAGATCTGCATCCCAATTTTGAAGACCACAACTTGTTTTAAAAATTCTAACAATTTTCTTTATTTCTCATTTGAGTAAATATCATGTTTGTATTCTACATATAGTTATTTGTATATGTAAATTTTTCTAATATAAGTATTGTTCATGTACTTGAAATTTCTCAGTGCTCTTGAATTACTAATAATGATTATCTTTGATTTTTAACCATAATTTACTCAACGAAAGGTGATTTTATATTGCTAAATGAAAAGAAGAATATATATATTTGCTACTTCTCAGTACCAGAGATATTCTGTTTTATGACTAATAGGGTTTTAATCAGTTAGCTAAAGAATTCACCATTCGAATCACTTTTCCAGGACAGTGCTACCTGCAAATGGGAGAATATGAGAAAGCAAGTAACTACTTAAGAAGTGCATTAAACCTGAATTGTAAAAATGAAAACATCTTCCATAAACTTGCTGAAGCATACCTCTATCTGGGAAACAAAGAAGCTGCTGTGCATGTTTATGAAGAAGCATTGGAGTATGTCATCTATTTGCATATATAGAAATATACGTCTCATTTTAACATGAGCATATTCTGTCTCATTCTTAGTAGCATGAACTCTTTCTATATTTTATTAGATATTTGGTACATACATTTTTGTATCAGCAGGTGAGATGATAAATAAGTGAAACTCATATGAATTTCGCAAAGAAGAGTACTCTTAAGGAAGCATTTAATTGTATTGCACCAGACTCTGAAACTGAACTAAAGATAATCATTGCTTAGCACTCATGCATGTAAGGAACATTAACTTGAAATTTTTGAAATTTAAGTAGTAACAGGTCACAAACAAAGGCATATACAAGTAAAAACAAGGTTGTTCAGTTTCTCCTTCTTGAAGTTAATTCATATTTGAGTAAACAAATTTCTTAAGATCGAACATATTTGTGAATGATTTCAACATTATGATTCTTTAATAACATCTTTTGTTAGGAAACATCCAATCAGATGTTTGGTACATAAATTTTGTTGATCAAGCAGGAAGATACAAGTATGATTTCTGTATGGCTAGTTGTAAAAATCTGTTGATATTTTGACGAGTGGAACCATGAGAAGATCAACTGGAGAGTTGCAAATGCTCAACCATGGCTTCAAGTCAGTAGTTTTCAATTAGGAAAAAGTCTCACTAGAAGTTCTAGAATCCAACTGTACTCAATCTCCAGCTACTTTTGAGTAAAGAAGACTTTAGTGTAACATATTCCTAACTGTATTTCAGTATCATCAAATTTTATGTAATTTTTTTTAGCACTTGTAGAGATTAGTAGCATTTTGTTTTTGACTTTATTTCAGCTTTAATTTCAGGAAACTTTTATTATCTGTTTTCCTCTCTGGTCTTTCTAGTTTTTACTTACTTTTACTAAAGCCTTTGCTGTAGAATATCATTAATTTGTCTGGTTCAACTGATGTCATTTGTTGAAGTTTCTATTTAAAGATTAGAAAAATTTGAACAAACATGTGAAAACCTTGAGTGAACTCAGACTTTTTATTCCTATGTAATTTTCTTTATCAATTACTTTTAATGATGGTATCTTAAGAAATATAAGTTATCTATGAAGGTCATTAGGAGTTAATACTGCATTGATTACTACCATTCAGCATGTTTATAAGTTGAATTTTTGTTTTTATTACATCAGGAATAATCCAACAAATGGAGATTTTCCTGCAAAATTGAGTCTATTATCACTGGATGGTGATGAAAAGAGCTGGAAAAAATCTTTAGAAAGGCTCAATGTCTCTCTGACCCATCATCCACACCATTTTGAAGCACTTCTTGCAGCAGGAGCCTTACTTCAAGTGAATATTTTTATTTTAATGGTTTTTATCTTCATCTTGGATTCTTGGTAAACTCATGCTAATTTTACTTTGATTAGGAACAGGGACAAATTGATTTGGCACTAGCCAAGTATAACTCAGCAGTTCAACAGAACACATTGTCTTCAGCATTATGGAATAACATTGGACTTTGTTTTCTTGGAAAAAAGAAATATTTGGCAGTAAGTACAGTCAGTGGTACAGTACAGAAGTACTTCACTCACCAAACCACAATTAATTCAAATTTTATATTCTTTTATTATCTTATATTTTTTAAATTTTTGAAAAAAGGTTTTCTTTCTTTTAGTCTATCTCTTATGGTTATTAATGCAGTACCATTATAATGATACCATAAAACATTTGAAAGATATGTTTAACTTTGACTAGCTTTCCATTTATGTTAAGTTTTACATCTTCTGATTGATTGGAATTCCTTTTCTTTGTACTAATTATTATATCCTATAGTTTATTCTTCTTTGGAAATAGTTGTTATTTGGAAATAATACATTTATACTTCAGTTACCCTTAAAGTAATAAAATTATCGTTGAATATTTTGAGCAGCATTCTCACTTTTATAATATGAATTGCATTTTGTAATCTTAATTGACTAAACTGAAATTAATTAATGTAAATTAATAATATCTATTTCAGGCTGTTGGTTGCTTGAAAAGGGCCTCTTCCATTAATGTCTTCAATACAGATGTAAGTCATAATTTGGGACTTATAAATTTATCCATGGGCCAGTTTGCATCTGCTGCTATGTATTTTTCACAATCATTGAGCATAGCTCGAAGGTCTCATAGAACACCCATTCCACTAATTTATAGTGGAAGTAAATACAGGAGATCTTGGATTATTGCACAGGGATATCTTCTATTTGCTGGTAAGTTTATATTTTGATTTTGGCTATGGCTTTATGTATCAGTAAATAACTCCTGTATTGCCTTGTTCAGGAATGGTGAATGTTTTGTTAGGTGAGTTCTATGTTTATGAAAATAGAAACAAATGAGCAAAACTATATAATAGGATTAAGGCATTATGAATGAAAGGCATAGTAGGCTCTCTACTACTCCCAGGTATTATATGTATGGTGATCCTAGCAGTCTGAAGTAAGGGTGGTGAGGCATTACACCTCTACTACCTATTATTTCCCAGAACTTCCTAGGGTACTTATTTTTACACTCTTAATCAACTTGCAACCTCAAAAATTCAAAACTTCTGCTGAAAGACAGTAATTAGTTAGTGGAATTCATTGATATATTTTAAAATAAATGAGTGTCAAAGAAAGAATCAATTGCGAACATACAACTGTCAAAACTCTTCATGCAAAGAATTCTTTTGTCTGCCATTTATAGCTCTTATGCCATAGGTACTCTATCTTTGGTCTAGTTGTTAGTATGTCCACCTCTTGTAGACCTAATGGTTTTGCTCCCATAAATTTGGGGTATAATTATTATGGAATAAGCCATCATCTGCATGATTTATTTGATAAGATAGATTTTATAAAATTTCTTAAATATTAGAGGCTTTTAAAATATCGATAAAATGATTTTTTTAAATCTGTTACTTTTCTTTAAAGGTCACATAATTGTTATATTAATTCTCATGAATAAAGTATGGAATAATCCACTCATGTTCTATTTTCAATGACTTTTTTCAGAGCTATTTCAATTTTCTTTCCTCCTTGAGTTGGTTAAAGAAATAGGTACAAGTGATTAAAGATTTATTTAGAAAAATGTGATAATAAAATAGGTGAGACTTCAATTATTCAAATGTTCTCCTATGATTCTTTGAAAGCCAATATATCTTCTTCTCAGTTTTATCATCATAGCACTGTAACTGATGAATCCCAGTTGAAGATAGCAAACTTTCTTGTAAAAAATTTTAATTAATGTATAGCTTTTATTCAGTACCTTTTTAAATTCACTATTAATACCATCATCTGATATTTTAGACATAACTTTGAAACCATGCTTTGTTTTGTATAATGTATCATGAGTGAATATGCATTATGTATAATATGTAATATTTAGTGGATGAAATTAATGCATTCCTTACATCTACAAGTTAATATTAGAAATGAAAGATAATGAAATTGTGTTTCAGCTGCTTTAAATAGTCTTGGAGACACTAAAAATGCCAAACAAGCTCACCAAATGGCAATAAGTTTGGAGACAGAAGATCCCCTCCCAGTTCTGAGCTATTCTATATTTTTGTGGGAGACTGAAGGAAAGAGGGATTGCAGCAATGGAGAAATTAGAGAAGAAGTCGGAAAATTACTGGATGAGTTTTACAGAAGAGTTGAAAAAGGAAGGAGAAGGGTGGATTCAAGGGTAAGCATTAAATGTGTTTCCTCAATACAAGTCATTCAGTATTTCAAATTCTAATGATTTATTGAATATCAGATGATGGAGGCAGCAAAGCAGTTGAAGAATGTCCTGAAGCAGCAGAATGAAAGCTCAGATGATGTTGCTGAGAATTAATAGCTGATTACAGCTGAATAGCTGATTAATGCTTCTTCTACCCTGCAGAAGTGATGCTTCTTGAATACATCTGCCTCTTTTGACCAACCCTCACTTGACCAACAGCCTAGTTGATTGATTGCATGTTCGATTGACTGCTCAGTTGACTGATATCTCAGTTGACTGATAGCTCAGTTGACTGATAGCTCAGTTGAATGGAATTACTAATACACCACAATGCTAATATGCCATTGCAAATATATATCTGACAAAAGATAATTAAAAGATTCTATTTCAAAAAGCAGTTAGCAAGTATTCCTTGATATGACTTTTAAGTTATTTGTACAAAGCTTAAATTTTAGACTTAATCATTAATAAATATTTATCAAATAAACAATATACATTAATTCATTTACTCCAGATATGAATTAATTAATTTTAAATAGTATACAACATTTATTTTTGAAAATAATTTCAATGTTGATTGCTGAAAAATTAACTCATAAAGTATGGTTTTTAGAAGGTTGTAAATATTTAATATTACAACAGTTGATTTGTGAAATATTGGTCTGATGGAGTTCATATTAATTTTTCTCTAGGTACCAAAATATAGATGGCACCTTCTTATTATTATTTTCTATTCAACATTTCTTATTGTTGTTAATAAGAGAAGTTAAACTTGCTATTTAAAAATACTTGTCAATGATTCAGAAGTTACTAACATCATTATACTCCTGTGACAGTACAGCTGAGCCTTACTTTCATAGTACTTGAAGAGGTGTTTCTTTAGGATCATCATAAGAATAAAGTGACCAAAAACAAACTATATGTATCTGCTATGCATACATGTGTGGTGTACTACCGTGTAGTTTTATGAAGTTTGAGATCACATCTGTCAGAAAACAAAGATTCTCCATCAGGAAAAATTCATAGAAATGAAAATTTGGAAAAGGGTGGAAAAGTTTGAATTTCTGCTTTTCCCCATGGTTTCCATTCCAATTTCATTTATGACATTTATAAATTGTTAAACCCACTACTAAGCTATGTTACCAGTGGTGGGATTTAGCACATTCGCTTGAAATGCTTCCTAGAATTTCCCAAGCTTGCTGCACCAGTTACATATTTATTTGACGTGATAGGATGTAATCATGCTACAGAAAGAACAGTTTCAATGTTAAATCATGAATTACTTCATTCTTATTTCATCTTGAAGTTTCATAAACAAATTTTCAAATTAAATAACAAGGGAAAATTTATGTATCTATAAGACTGCTATGTTTGATAAGGTATAAAAACCTGTTCCTAAAATTTTTTAATCCCACCACCACATTTAACCCATTGGTGAGATTCAATGATTTTTAAATTATTTTTCACATGAATTTCTACTGTATATGTAGAATTCATGGATATTTACTTTTCTTGAAAAAGATTGAAATTCTTACAAGGATCTAATTTCAAAATGCAAGATTGCTAATCATCAGATTTGATCTCTAAAAGTCACTGCATTGTTGTCATTGTAAATAATGAGATTTTCAATAAATGAGCACAATTTTGTTGAATAGGAACTGACGATGCATTTTAAAATGCCCAATAAAGATTACAAAATTAAGGAAGTGATGTGATGTCAACATCTTTGAATGCAAAGTGAATACTATGATAACCTTTTCAGGCAAAGCTGGGTAATTCAATATAAATTTACTCCAAGAAAGTTCTCTGTTGTTGTTCTTGATGATAATGTAAAGATATTCATATCATAATCAAGATGTCCATCCTTTCCTTTCTCAAGAACTCTAATTTTACAGAGGTGAATAATTATAAATGGTACTGTAAGAACCATAATGTTGAACACATAGGTGGTAAAAGATTATATTGTTATGAATGATAGAAGCCAAGATGTAACGTTGTATATGAAATCGTTTTTCAAATTCCCATTTATTTGCATTCTTCAGCCCCATACTGACATTTTGTCAACAAAAAATTTGTGTGCTTTTTTTCCCAAGTTTTGAGGTAATCCCTGAAACATAAGGATTAGTTTTCTTCTTAATATTTTCTGTCAGATGACTTTGAGAACTTAACTTCATTACTATGTCAATACTGAAATTTTTAATTCCTAGGTCCAGTTTATAAGTAACAATTTATTTGTTTAAGTATTTATAAACTGACAGGCATGTTCAGAACAGTGTGATAGGTTTAATCTAAAATGTTTGAACAAAACACAACGTGGAAGATTTTACATTTCTTGGTCATCTTTTTCCTGATTGTTCACGGGTCAAGTTAATTAAATACCATTTTAAGAGTGTAAAAATTTAAATAAGTTTGAGGTAATATTAACCATATGGAAATAATTGAGGATCTTTTTGAGTGATAAACAAAGGTTAAAATTTTGGATACCTATTAATTTGTATGCATGTAGTTATAAGCTAACATAAATCAAAGTATATTTTTGGCCATAGATATAATTAATATAACTAATCAATTTCTTTTGTTCAATAGCATAACATACTATTTAATTAACTTCTCAACATCTTGAAAATTGACAACCAAGTATTTGGGCTCATGGATAACCAAATCGGCAGCGTCCTTGTCTTTGAGAAAAGCAGTCCAAAATTTACATTTTGCATGGCTGTGGTTAGGAGGGGTGTACTATATTGGTGCTTATATTTACTTCTACAAATGTGTATTTATTATCAGTCTGCTAAGTATTTTGAACAATTTTTCTGAATTAATATCAATTGATTTTTGTGTACAGACAATTCTACAGTGTATTATTTAGGGTAAAAATTTTCATTTTATAACATACTTCTATTTTATTAAAAGACTCGTTATTAAAATAGCACAGTTTATTCCAACAGAGTCGTACAAATAAGTCTCCTAAAATATTACAATAAATAGAAAGTTAGAGGATGAAACACAGCTTAGACTGACATTGCATTGAGTAACAGAATATTTCTGGTTATCAGGTTTATGTAATGGATGTAATGAGATTGCTTAAAGGAAAAATAATCTACATGTAAAGGTACAACATAATACATACTTATAAACAGTATCTACAAATGATAGTGCTTAGCATTTTACTCTTTAAGATGTGTAGTAAAATTAGAAAATCTAATTTCAGAATTTTCAAGTTTCAACTTCAAAGTTTCATTTGTAAAAAGGGAAAGAATCTGAGAAAAAATGGATGAAAATTTAATGATGATGGCATGATGATAATGCATATGTCACTGTTAAGAGCTATCTCCATGCTGACTTGGGATCAGACTTTGTCTGCTTCTTCTTCTGTGTCTTCGTAATCTGGATTCATTATGGATTGCCAATCCTGGGATTGAAAAACAAGATTAAAATGAGTACTCAGTATTTTATTAATGATTTACATCTACTCCTTTCATAGAATTTTCTTGGGAAATTTAACTCTGTTTGAGGACTACTATTTATTCTGATTCATAATTGTTAAATAATTTATTGCATTCCAATAGAATAAGTAAGTTCTGATTGTATGGTATATCTTTCATGGTAGTACTGAATGTAATGTATTTCAGTTTTATGAAAAATATCAATTAAGTGGTATTGATGATTCTGCAGTGTCATTCATCACCAGTTGTCAGTCAAATTTTTAAGATCTATTATCATTACAAATTACAAAATATATCTTTCTGAATTTATACTATGTGATTTCATTGCTTTCCAGAACATAAGTATTCTCTTAATTCTATAATGACTATCATGACTCTTGTATATCATTTTCAACAAGTACACATCTGGAGGAAGTGGAAAGTCAGTGGTGAATGAGACCAATATGAAGATAGTAATTGATTGGAATCTAGCTTCTAAAGGAATTAAATTCATTTTTATTTAAAGAAAATAAATTAAAGGAATGAAATGTATTGTGAAAACTCACCTGAAAGAAGCTCTCCATAGAGGGAAATAGGCATCTCTGACAAGCCACTCTGCCCACTCCTTCCCTATCTGCAACGCAGTCGCACCTCTGGCAACTCGAAGGGGATGCCGTCAGCGCCATTCTTCGCACGAATATATCCAAAGCGATCTTTCGGCGTCTCTTTATGCGTGATTCATCGGTCATTACTGGTAGTGTGGAGGTCTCCAGCGTATTTGCGCCCAATACAGTTGCAACATCGAAACGAGTGCCGTTTGTTTCCAGAGCAAGTGGAGAGCACAAATCCTTTGGTACTTTAAGTTGGCGCAAGAGGTCAGGATCGGGCCTCAGGTTGCGAACATTACGTGTAGTGAAGGCACCCTTAGAGTCGAATCCAACTGCAGATGTAGCCCTCGGAGGCAGTCGCTTGGTACGGAGGACCGTTGGGGCCAATACGTGCAGCGTCATGTCACCTTCCAGAAGCATACCCACGGCGTCAGCATAAGCAGCATCTGTAGCATCGCTGCAGTCACCGCACATGATAAGCACCACTGTTTTTGAGACTCCATCTCTGAAAGGCATGCGCGCGGCGTACCAAAGGGCCTCCATGGGTGTAGTGCGGCCTCCTGGCCCGGTGCCTTCTCTGCCATCAAACACCATGCTACGGAGGAAAATAATTTTAAATTCAATATCGCATGTAATATCACTCGGAAGTGAGTATTCACTAATGATATCAGTGGAGGAAAAGCTCGCATAATTCCATCACTCAAGCCTCGGTCAAATTTTCGCGGGAAGTAAGGACAGTGTGCCCAGGCGTGTGTCCCAGGCTCGTAAAACTGTTTCCCTACCTGACGATAGCAATATTTTTCGCAGCCATGGAAAATAGTTTATTTTGATGTAGGTGCTCAAAGCAGATTGGCTAAATATTTCCCCCTCAACAAGAAGCTTTCGCTTTCTGAGTAAGGATATGGATTTAATGCGAAAAATTAACTAAATTAATTACTGCAAAAATTTACTAATTAATTAAATAATTGATTTTAAATGGCGGAGAGAAAGGAGAGTTCTTAAATTCTTTTTACAAGCACATGCTCGTACGTTTGCCGTAAGATTTTCACGCTTAACAATCGATTCATTAAATTCGTCTTTATTTTTCCATTTTGATATTTTGCACTTCTATGGTTAAATTCCTCCACGATGATGGATTTTAACCATAGCGATTCAGAGGTAGAATTATAAACAAAAAAATTTCATTAAGAAAATGCGGGGAACAGATCGCATCTACAAAGTTCTTGGCATCAGACTAATAGGATACCCATATCTCTTAACTGCTTGCAAATGTTAGAGGAACTTCAATGCATTTTTGTGGTGCAGGAAGAACCAAATACCTCAACATCGGTAGGCTTGTCTCAGGAAATTAAATTTCTTTTGTAAGCCACCTCAATCGTTAGATAAGGCCTTACATTAAATACAGAAGAAAATAAATGTTGAGCTACAGGGGAAGTCTTACTTGTGGAATGCTTTTTCAAAATGTCTTCTGGTACTCCACACCTTTCCATCCGCAGTGTGGGCGTGAGGCCCACCAAACAGTTTAGACACGAATGGTCCAGCAGCGATGCTGCCTTCTTTGGCTCTACTTCTAAGTCCTCCGTTGAAACCGACAAGAGCGAAGCGGTTATCTCGCAGGTTGTTCTCACGTAAGGCGTTGTCCAGTTTGGCAGCTAAGTTGGCAATTTGTGTTCCTTGAAGACAAGGTCGTTGTTCCACCAAGAAGACCACGTCTGCGCTAAGAGGGGGTGGTGTTTCCATAGATCCTCCGCCGTAAACTCTGGTTTCTCCAGCACTTAAAACACTGCCGTCAGATAGATAGCATCTCACTGTAAAGGAGAATTGTGATTAACCACTGATATCAAATTTCTATTGTTGTCTTTGACGATAAACATATTTGTAGAAAAGTAAAACGAATGAAAATCAAATATTTATTCATGCTAAGGCTTAATGTATAAGAAAAGATTTGTATCTACAATTATCGGATATATACCTTGAATAATTTATTTTACTTTACTATGGAATTAATTTTTGTGATATTTGTACTTTTCAGATATTCTAAAAGAATTTTTAATATCGAATTTCACTTGACAATTACAGAACCTTCAGCAATATTTTGATATAAAAAGGATCTTCTCAAGTGTAACTTGGTGGAATTTCATTTTCAAAAACAGCTCAATCACAAAACTTGTACAATTCCACAAAAATAGATTTTTGTGGAATTTTACAAGTTTTGCGATTAAACTACGTTTTTATATTTTGATATTTTATCATCCGAGTCTTATGTAAGAACTCTAATAACAAAAAGTTTCTAAATTAATTCAGCATTATAGTAATTATAGTTGTCCATTTATGACGTATTTACATAGTAAATAAATGAAATAAAATAATTTGCAGTCTGGAAAAGCACATTTTCGTATTCAAGTTCATAATTTAAGAATTAACTTACGCTATTGCAAATAAAACGGGAATGTAGAATGTATTCTAGTATAATATCAGGAGAGGAGATCATGAATGTAATTTCCCGAGTTTTCAAATTTTGTGCGAGAGGAAGCTCATGAATAGCGAAAGCTCTCCTATTAATCGAAGAAAAATAGTATAGTGTTGTTTTTATTTGTAGTTTGAAAATTAACCACAGTTGAATGCCCGGAAACGTCTGAGTTCAAGCCAAATTTCGAAAACTCAAGAAATCGATTTCGGAAGGCTAGTATACTAATTATGTATAACTATATGTAGTATATGATGATGCACTCACAATTACAACCATTCCCTGTACAAACTTAACGGTCTTGTCTAAAGATATTAAGACTTACCGCAAGATTGTGGTACCCATAAGTCCATTCCAGCATTGCGACATTGTGCCACATAAGCTGCAGCGGAAGCGCAGGCTGCATTTTCCCAACCGGAAGGACTATTCGAAGCAGCAGATACGTCCATCTCGCATAGGCGCCCGTATGGAGCAGGATCAACTCTCGAAAAGCAGGGCTGGAGGGGTGAGAGGATGTCGGATTCCCTGTCAAAGAGTGCACCACAAGGTTCCAGCGCTAGCAGAGGTGGTGCTTCTGAAGGAGGCGCTGGGGGCAAGTCAGGTTGGACAGTCACGTCGCCAGAGCAGTTACCAATATGCCACGACTCAACGAATTCATCACCCTTGGGAAATATTCTTCCTTCAGGGGACTGGAAGTCATCACTAGGCTCGTTGTCATATGTTCCCATAAGTCCGGCCGTGCGGGAGAATATCCAACCGGAGACTCTCAAGGTACACACGTTATGGAATGGGTTGCATTCAAGCACCACGGATGGGACTGAGGAACGGAGAGTGTCTAGAGCCGTCTGAGGAGATGCAGGTACAGTTCGGCCTACCTCCACCACCACGCGCATACTTTCTCGCCTCACCGAAGCAGTTCCCACCTCGATCGGAAGCTCAACACGCCGGCCCTCCACCGACACCCTACCGTCAGACGCAACATCCAGGCGTTTTTCTCGTTGTCCGGGAGATTCCGGAGGAAGGAGTATGCTGACCGACTTACGCCGTCCTTTCTCATCGTAATTAGCAAGCACCAGGAAAGACCCGCCTCGGAGATCTCCTGCCAAGAGGTAGCTGCATCCAGAAGCAGAAAAACTGTAATCTCTGCCGTCAAAGGTGACAAGGTTTGAATCCCCAGCAATAAGGGCAGATGAAGGGAACGGGGGGAGAGCAAGGGCTGCCAGAGCAGCAGCTGCAGCAGATATTTCGCCGTCCGTTGCCTCAGTGATAGCCGCCGCTAATGAGGCCTCCAATAGAGCGTCTGCGACGATACTGCGGATTCTAGTGAAGGGGGTAGACCCGGGCCTGTTGGGACCAAGAGGGACCTCTTCAGCCACGCGATGGGCTCTCTCGGGCTCCTTGGGCCTCTCCCACATTTGCCGGAAGTGAGGTACTGAGTCAAACGAATCCCAGTCAAATGGCAGCTTGATATTGTACTCGAAGTAGCCCGCCTCTAGCACAAATGTGCGGTCTTCATCTTGATTTGTGAGGTCTCCATTCCGGTCTTGAGACAGATCTTTTGCGGTATTGGGATGTCTGCTCTCCTCTGTGATCTGGCTGATGACATCTGCAACTTTTTTGGCCAATTCTAGTACGAAGTCACTCACTATCGTTTTGAAGTAATCCCCAAGTTCGAGATAATGCCAAGTCCATACAGCCTAAGGCGCAAGAATAACAGTAATGTAAAACATTAGCGGAGTAAACGATAGGATCAAAAGCTACTATAATATCAGAGACAAAAGTAGTAAGAAATCACTAGTGCAGGCACATATCTCAGGCAGATGATTTGTTGGTTGCATACACGAGAAAAGAAAGGATAAAAGAACTAGAGCAGAGGAAAATGATTAAAAAATATAACGTTTAGTGTGAATTGCTTAAGGTTTTGAATATAAATGAAATTACAAATGCATAATTGGAAGTTAATTTAGTAAGAGGGACTTTTAAGAATAAATACAATGGAAGCATTTCACCGGAAGTCACACGTGAATAATTAAATATCAATACCTGAACGATATTTTTGACTTACTTGATTA
This sequence comes from Pachydiplax longipennis, assembly GCA_036926295.1. NCBI lineage: Eukaryota > Metazoa > Arthropoda > Insecta > Odonata > Libellulidae > Pachydiplax > Pachydiplax longipennis. The sequence goes on from JAVFKF010000015.1 coordinate 44,606,708, forward strand.
CGCTATATTACTTAAGTTCTTTTTGATAACATTTTGCAGGTTAAATTTATATCATTATTAAAAGATTATTGATCAAATTAAATTTTAATATATTATATCATGTTACGAATATTTTGTTGACTTTTTTGAGATCTTGCGTGTAAGATATCAGCTGTAGAGATATGTCAACAGAAGTATAATACCTCAATTATTCAATAGACAGAAAACTCACTTTGTATTTAAATTTGGTAAGAATTGTTATCCTTATTCAGAGAAGCGAAAGGTCACTTAATTACTTACAACTATCTAAATTACTCATAGTAATTTAAATTTGTTTCGAATTCAAATTTATTTAATTTTTTTAAATGTATTGATTTACCTTTCTATGAATGAACTTAACAGTTCCAGTAAATTCCACTACCGGAGGAAGCTGCATAAATTGATCATAGTGTCCAACTAGTTCGTTGTATTTCTTCATTACCACTCCCCTGTACTGACCGAGTCCATTCTTGAAGTCTTCAACAATCGTTTCCCAAGTTCTGTAAAAAATCGGTTTCACTTATAGTACTCTTTCTTGATTGCATTATTCCTAAAATATTTTTATAAATCATGAGCCAAACGTGCCTGTGATAAAATTAATAGTAGAAATTAACCAACAACCACATGTTTTTAACTTAATTGACCATGATCCACATGATAAGAGAGGCATTACCATTTGTATCCTGCGCATGTAACTCGAAATGTGGAGTATGTAAACTCGATTATCGAAGATAGCCAAAAAGCAGTGAAAGCTAAAATTAAATAATTATAGCTTTAATATATTTAAGCAAATAATATAATTTAAAATTTCATGGGAGATTCCACAATGCTTCGGTAAATCTGTCCGATTGTCTTACGGGTATTTTATTCAAAAGCATTTACTTTCTTTTCTACTTGTTACTAGTTAAAAATACTTTCTTTCGGTACTTGTCTCGATGTTGTTGGACCATCACTTAATATAATTGTGATAAAGAAAAAAGTCTCCAACCCATCAATATGAACCTAGTGTGCATTTCTTATGAAAGTTTCTCGAGTCATTAAGAGTCGAATCAAGGATACTTTGGGTGTAAAATATCGATTTTTAATTGTTAATTGGAATTCTAATGAAATTTAAATACCATAATTATATCCTGTCGTAAAATTAACGTTAAATATTTCTTCCATATATTTCTTACGGGATTTTCTGACATCGGACAAATAAATGTAATAATATATACATAACTGTGATTATCATATAGGATACACAACGATGATTACTATATAAGATAATGTCGAGGCAGAGGGAGAAAACAACACAAGGTGGTGAGTTTCACTCGTACATTTTGAGTTTCTCACACCCGAAGAGATCAAAGATTGATTGTAGATTAAACATATTTTTATGCAACAATTTTAGAAGCAGCTATATGATTATTCGGATGCTCTGGATGGATCTATGTCTTAATTATTACTCTTTAGAGCTGATAGTTACCTTTTAAGGTAGACTTTCAGTGAGCTCATCGTCTCGTTCCATTTTGAATTTCTCACTTTGAATGTGTAGTAGTCTATCATCTCTCCGAATTCCATGATTTCTCTCACATTTGCCAAGTTTTCTTTGATGCTGATGGCGATTTCTGAAAGAGAAGAAAGGAAAACACGGACTTAGTTAGATTCAATCAATATATCTATTTAGAAAAAGAAAGGTACATTCTCGTTTTCAGCGATTATTTATTGCGCAATTAGATAATAAAAGTAGACTAAATAGAAATATTACCTATGAAATCCATACATTTAGATATTCATGAGAGATTGATGTATCTAAGTTTAATTGTATTTGATAAATTTCACTAGTAATATGAAAAAGATTGCTTTTGTTGTTGACGTAATGAAAATTATAATTATATTTATCTTCAGTCGTATCAGTAGTCGGTAAAAGCCATAGCCGAATTATTACATCGCATGCAAAAGAGCATATAAGTTTATGAGTATATTTAAAATTTTATTTTATAATTGTGTATATTTTATTTTATTTCATTGTGTTTAAGCTTATAATTGTCTGATCAATAATAGCTGAAAATCAGAATCGGTCTATTGTCGCATTGCTGAATTGGTCTATCCATCCATTTGTCCTTCCATTGATCGCTTTACTAGCTGCGGAATTGGACCATTCTAGGATCCGAGGGCCGTACTCTGGTCTCGAATTCAACGTTTAAACTTCTCGGAGAATATTTCGGAACGACTCACAGTTTTGGAACGCGATTGGAGTCCAGAATGTGTTTATAGTAGATTGAGGGCTTACCATCAGAAACTGCATGCACCTCCTCCACGATTTCCATGAACCTCAGCACGTAACTGTGAATAATGGTCATCACCGGACGAAGCCTCTCAGCTTCTGCGGTGGCCCAATCCCACACGGCCTGCCCAGCAGCCGCTCTGCGATCCTCCACCCATTTCTGGCACTGCTCTACCACTCCACCTGCCCACTCTGATAACCGCCTTGCTGCGCTCCTCACCGCCTTTCCAACCCTCCTGGCTGCCGCTGCCACTCTCCCAGCCGCCTCTCCAAGCTTCCGGGCAGCCTCCGCAGGATCTGGGAGGGCTGAAGAGACTGCGTAACCAGTGGCATCAATAGCGTCGCCCACCAATCGGGAGGCAGAGGAGAGGACAGCAGAAACGACCTTACGCAGGACGATGTAGCCTTCCATCGCAGCATCTTTTAGCGCCGCAAGAACGCTAGATGATGCGACTTCTAGCCGCTCACTGAAGCAAAACATTTGATTTATTAGCTGATAGGATTGAAGGATACTATAAACGAGAAATTAATTTATAATTTTTGTTAAATTTCTAAAATAATTTTGGAAATCAATTTCTTTGTTTATTAAACATTTTCAAGGGCCAGATCTACTTAGTATATTTATACCCAATAATTTATTTATCTACGCAATTTTTCTAAAAATAAATTTTACTTAATTATTCTTGCATCCCTTGCCGACCGGCTAGACGGATACATACGATGATAGACCTTAATCTTATGCAAAACTATTATTCGAGTAAACCCTCAATCAGCAGGTAAGATCATTAATAAAGTAACCTGTTCACCGGGGTTCTACAGAATGTCCATTATTCTTAATTACTGTTTTTCAGTGAGGCGTTATACCCGCTGGAATTCCTTTTTCGAAAAAGTTTATAACCATATAGATGCTTCTTCCTCTTGGCCAGAATGCACTCACAAAATATTAGCTATAGAGACAATAACATATGTCAAACTAGTACTAGCCATGTGTCCTTTCGGCTGTTTCTCACCGTCAACCAGCACTAAAATACTCGTCTAATTTTTGTATATTTTTATCATTGTATAAGTCTTTCCGCCATTGATGGAGTGATAAATTACAAGTCTTAATCATATCAGATATTTCAACCTTAGGACAATTTTGCTTCCAAAGAGAACATTGCTATTCGAAGTGAAAATTTTTAAACTATTCAGAAACTGAATTTATGCAGTTGCTTTAACCGAGACTTTTCACTTCTAAGTTAAACGATATTACGACAGATAAATTAAAACTTCATATTACTAGGTAAATGTACTCACATTGCCCAAACCACCGCCTGATCGATGTCTTTGATGAAAAATTCATTCCTCTCGTACATTTGCGAGAGCATTGCCTCGAGAGAGCGGAAGTCGTCCACCACCGATTCCACCTCCATCTTCGAATATTGGGCCAGTCCTTCCACCTCGTCCTCGATGGACACATACCACAGCTTCAGCTTGTGTGTGGTACCCTCCCCGAGGAATCCGGCAGCCGCTTCTCCTCCAACTGCAGCCCAGGCGTGACCCACGTCTGAATACGCGTCCCGAATCCAACCTCCCATAGTCCCAAAGGCCGCGGCCAAAGTAGCTGGGACGTCTGGAGTACGCAAACCTCCACGTTGCTCCCACAAGAACCTCGAAGACAAAATGCGGCTGGTATTGAGGCTGACGGTGGTTCCGGAAAGTACCGTTTCGACAGCATGCGCAGTGGCTATGGTTGATGGTGGGGCTTCGTCGTCCACGTCACGACGCACAAGTCTCACAGTCACTGATTTGATAGGCACACCTGCTTCTGTCGATCCTATGTATATCCTGTACCTTCTCCTACCACGATCTGCATCGAATGAGGCAGAATGCATGTTTCTGTCGAATAACAGGGATAGCGTGAGGGGCGGCTTGCGATTTACTTTTGTCTCGAGCCGGAAACCTACGTCTTCCAGGGTTGCCGTGATGGCGAGAGAATTTTCATTAGTATCAGCTTTCAATGTCAAACTTCGCCTAGAAAGGTGCGCTTTTGCTGTCAGTACAATAGTTCTCAATCTTCCGCGGGAATCGACATACTGAACTCCCAGTTGACCTCCAGCCTTTTCTCTTCCCGCCGCTCCCTCCGCACTAACCTTTACATCCAAACCGGAGCTTTGGTGATGCATAGAAAGAGCCAGAGCCAGCTTATCTGCTTGCCCATTCCCGAGAGATATGCTTTCAAGGCTGATTTCGGACTCAAAGAGATCTGCCTTTTCTGGAGAGTATTCAAGTTCAAGCCTTCCTGAAAATGGTAGCTGCAAGGTAGAGCAAGATACCCTAAAGACCACATCTCTGCGAAGAGCTGGATGCCTCAAAGACAAGGTAGCGTCAATACTTCCATCCTCATTTTTGTGGAATGTAAGGGCCAAAGAAAGATTTTTTGATGAATTCCTCGCGGCGTCCCAGTAGAAGTACAAATCGGAATATCTCGTGGAGTCTACGGCATTGATTCCAGTGTTGGCCACCACTTTAAATGATCTTACTGGAAGATTAATTTCTAGGAGGGCTCCTTCCTCGGATTTCACTTTCAGGTTGAATCCTAGAGAGCGCTCCTTTTCCCACAAAATCCTTGCAGAGCAATGAACATCGCTGGGATCAGAAACCCAATCCAATGCCCAATCGAAACCCACAACACGTGTTGGCAGTTCCAACCTGCCTTCGATTTGCTTCGTCCCTCTCACAGTCAATCTAGCCCCAACGCACACTCCGAGACAAACCTTGAAATTACCATCCATGGTTGTAGTGTCCACAAAGTTGAACTCGTACCCTAGTGATGAAGGAGGAGTCCAAAGCGTGCGGACGAACGCACCTCCTGAAGATGCCCCTGGAGTAACGTTTGCTGCCGTGGCCAAGTATTCTTTTCCGTTATGGGCGATCTCTAGCTTCGCGGATGGGCCATCGGTTCCATTCAATCCCCAGTTAACGCCCAATAGCAAGTGCAAATCCTTAGCAACGGCCCACGGCGTTTTGAGATCGAGACCAACCGAAGCACCGTCGCATACGAGCTTGGTATGGGCAGCCGATTCAACCACCATCTTCCCATCTACTTTGAAAGCGAAGCCACCTTGCAAAATTAGGTTGGAAGCGTAGTTCTCATAGTTTCCATTTATCAGCACGAAGTATCTATTTTCTCTTAGTCGTGACTCGATCTCTCCCAAATATCCATCCTGCTTTACCACGCTCTTAATCTTCATGCCCACATCATCGAACATATCGAATGGGGTTTTGGCGTCAGCGCCCACACGGAACGCTAGTAAACTCTCGATTTCATGCTCAAAACTGACACTTATTGTCTTATTTTCCGGCCACTCTATTCCTACTTTTCCTGTTCCTTCTCCAATTTCGAGATTACAGGCATATGTGTTATTATTCAAAAAAGTGGCTCTGGCCGATAGTCCGAAAGCTTCATCGACCTCCTTCTTCCCGTACTCCACCCTAATGTCTGCTTTTGTCTCTCCTGCCCAGACTAAACGTCCTAAGACCTCTGCGATATTCTCTGTGCCCCCTCTGCCGTATATTTGCAGTTCATAAAGGTTAGCTGGAGATCCTCCCAAGTCAAGAAGCAGTAATGACTCCACTATACCAACTATTCGACCGAACACGTAATTAACGCTGATTACTAGCCTTTTACTGTCAGGTGCCGTCAATATTTCCAAGTAATACTGATGCGTTAGTCGATCACTCGCCCTAAAAGGGTATGGAAATTTGACGTTAGCTACCACTAGTTGATGTCCTACACTTCCGTTTACTTGTCTTACTACGGTTGTGGTGCTTTCGATGATGAGATGACCGTTATCCGAGAATTTAGTCGAAAGAGTCAAATTAGCTGAGTGCAGAAATTCAAAAGGAGTCTTGATTTGAATGTATCCTCTCACCGTGTCTGTATGCAGGTTTCCGGAAATGGAGAAAGGATTTTCAAATGTTTTTCTAAAATATCCTGAGTCGACGTCGATTCTGAATGATATTGGCATAGATTCCACGACGATTTCCGCTCGGTGGGATGTTTCTGCATAATTTAGACTGACATGGCATTGTAAGGCGCCATCTCCAAATTTGACCGCCAAATCTAATTCTGCCAGTCGCTTCGAGTTCTTTGTCATCTCAGCTGACAGAGTCATCTTTCCTTCACTCTCATGGATTTCAAGAGAAACGCTATTTAATCCTTTCTTAGTTTCGCATTTTATCTGCGCCTTTAGAGTTTCTATTTCATTATAATAAAGAAGAGATGCGTTAAAGCCACCATTTGGTAACCATGGTGACGACAAAGCAACAGCTGCAGAATAGCGTCCGACATTTCTATATTCTAATTTTCCATGATGTTCAGTCTCTTTCCAAACAAGAGTACCTTTGAAAGATGATTGTTGAGACGCATCCCAACTTATTCCAATCAGTTCGCTAATTTTGGCATGTCCCAATTTCTTATCTTTTCTTAAATATATGTCGATTTCTCTATCGCCAAAGTAAGTTGATTTCAAAAACCCTTTTACTGCTATGCGGTCAAGTGTCTCTATTATGACATTCAAGGAATGGCTCGATTCACCATAAGAAAAAGCCAAAGTCAGGTCATGCCCTCTGTTTGATTTGCCAAAGAAGAATTTCAAGGAAGCTTTTGAATTCATCATCGGAGGAATCAACAAATCTACACTTATACCTTGACCACTTAAAACGATCTTTCCATTACCGGCGTTCTTTTTGTATTTATAAGCGAATTCGATGTCTGTATCTTCCATGTAAGATATCCTTAAAGTAAATTCAGCTGCCGGTATTCCCAGTGTAGACGCTGTAAATGAAGCTTTTCCTGATAACTCTTTCCTCACTTTATCAAATGTATATCCCAGGTGAATTTTGTTCTCATTAAGATGACCAGAAATACTTAGGCTATTATTCAAGCATCTGCCATTCAAGCCTCCAATAAAATTAAGACCAGGAGAATTCAGACTGATTGAAGAGTTTGCAGAATGGTTGTTCACAGCATACGCTAGTTTGGTGCCGTATATCTTTTGTGATATTGTCAAGTTAGCTTCAACAGCAATGTCTTTCCACTGTCCGCTATTGTATTCTAGAATGGAGTCGAATATAATTGGTGAAGAATGTCCCATGAAAGGTAAATTTAGTTCAAAATTCACTTGGTTTTGTCCTAAAAGATCCTTTCTTATCCTAGCGTTCAGTATTGCCTTGCTTTTCATAGTTGTTGCTGTTAGTTCCCCTGAAATACCTTTATCCTCTTCAGTCCGCAGATTAATCGTGGCAGTCAATAACGGCATAGCTTCAAATGGAGTGCTCATCCTCAGACGCCCATCCAAGACTCTCTCCTTTTCCCTCAACAACGAAAAGAATATACTCATATGAGTGAACTGTTCGTAGGGAGTGGTGAGTTTAAATCCTCCTTCAATGCTGCAATTATCTGGTGAGAAAGTTCCACCTTTGGTGAAAGCATCCAAAGTCATTCGTTTGCCATTCCATTCCATTTCGCCGGAGAAGCCGTAGTCCTCTGGTTGCGAACGAATCTTCCCCTTCAGACTCATTTTTTGTCCTTCTCCCCATTCCGCATCGCTGATCACATCGTATTCGTCTTCGATTCTTCTACCGGACACATCGACAGTCACCAGAAAAGGAGTCTCCACTCGAATGTGCAGCAATTCTTCCGGTCTGAATACTGCAGAGGCGTGAAACCTCGATGGTACCCCACTTCCGATTCGCGAAATCACCGCGGTGACATCACCTTCCCTCTCCGCCATGTCCAATTTTCCCCCAAAGGATACGAAGTAATCCTTTGCCGCGCTCACTGTGGCATTAACTCCATATGTCGGTGCTTGAATGTCCGCTGTGATGTCTAATTCAACTCTTTCCAACGGATGCCAGGGGGTGCGTATGGCAAAACGGCCTCTAACAAGTCCAAGAATCTCCACAAAGGCGCCACTGCCGGTGATCTCCACTCTTCCTCCCTCCCATTCTGCCCTCAGCGCCGCTTCTCTTTCTTCATTCTTTCCTCCTAATTCAGCTTCCATGTTTAATTTTCTCATTCCTGCAAAGCTAGTTTCAACTGAAAGAAAAGCCCTCGCTGCAATGTGGTCAACGCTGGCCTTCGCCGTGGCTGATATTCTGTGGGCGTCCCCATAAGCTGCCAGTAAGCGGGCTTCTTTTTTATCCTCACCAAGGTCGTAATCTACTTCGAACGTAGCCTCTCCACCTTTAAGACTAATTTTGGAAAGGCGGCCTGGGGTTCTACTCACTGTTCCTTCGACGTCAGCAAGAGTTACATCTCCGCGCAGAAGGGTCGCTCTTACGGCATACAGGGCGTCGCTCTTCCTTTCCACTGCACCTTTGGCCTTCCAATTACCATTCTCAGCTGGAGTATCCAGTTCTGCTTCAAACTGTGTCTGGCCATCTTTTTCTTTTGAAATTCCAGCTGAAAACCTTAGCCTTCGTTTTTCCGTCATTCCTGATTGTAGTATGACCTCCAGATTTGTGCCTTCACTTCCATCCTTGGGAACGTGTAGACTCCAGGAAGCAAGAATCGGCGCTTTCCATTCAGACAGGTATACTTCCAGAGATGCCTTTTCGGGAACTTTCCAATCTAATTCGAAAGTAAGAAGTCCTCCTCCTGCCCATCTAACTTCCAAATCTCCTGACATTTTACTGAAGTCTAGCATGGACCACATGCCTTTTAAGGACCATCTCTCTGTACCATCCATTTGTGCAAATACATTGACCTCATATTCACTGTCAGATCCTGAAGATACCGAGGCCTTCATATCGCCTTTGCTTCCTGCTCCAAGTTCGTAGGCGAGCGATGCTTCCTTGTAAGTTGGAGAAAAGATCCTCTGTCCAGCAATCTTCAAGAGCTCGTAATCTGGAACGGGAGTAGTCATCTGAAAGCTGAAGCCGTCAAGAGTTATTTCTCCATCAACCGCGTAGCGTATTTTTCCGTATTGATATGAGGCGGCGACTTTCTTTGGAGAATCCTTCAAAAAATCATAATCGAGATTAACCAAAAGTGGCTCAGTAAATGGAGTAGTTAATTCCAAATTAGACACAGCTTTGAGTGACGCCACTTCTAGTCTCCCTTTCAGCGACACGGTTTCCTCTTTAGATTCTCCCCAACGTAGAACTGCTTCGGCAACGGCTCCGCTTTCTTCATATTCAAAACCAATGGTAAGAGTGACTTTCTTACTTTCACGCCACTGACTGCTCGATCCTTGTGCTCTGGTAGCAAAAGCACCCTGTGGTGCTTCAGCGACCACTTCAACGGCCAAAACTCTTCCCAAATCAGCCCAATCAACATTCAAGTTTGCTGTGAATTCTCTAGTTGTGCTTGGCACCTCCCACATTCCTTTCACACCATACGTTTTTCCATCATTGAGATTCATATTGACTTCCATTTCAAATTCTCTGAAGTCTGGCTTCATTCGAGCAGTCAATTTGCCATTCTTCTCCTCACCCATGTGCAAACTTGAATCCAATGTCTTACTACCATCTTCGGTTTCTTCAAGTCGCCATTTAGCTGCATATCTTTCATGTCCTTTGGTATTGGAAGTGAGCTCGAGATCTCCATTGTTATTCGAAGGTAGAAAAATTTTTAGAGTCACTTCTCGTTTTCCGATACGCAGTGAAGTCTCACTATCCCTCCAGTCCTTGGCCGCTGAGTGAATATCTATTTCCTCAGCCAAAACACTCGGAACATTCAAATACGATTTTAGAACTCCATCCTTTAACGATCCCGAAACAGTAAGTAAAGGCTGACCTTCGATATCTGAGTATCCTTTCAAATATTTTCCTTCATCACCATGTCCCTCGAAGTCGTAGGCGAATTTGACAACCATGATTTCGTATCCAATATCTGGAGTATAAACAGTTAGTTCTGTGTCCAATGCCTTTTCCAATGTTTTAGCACTACCCTCAACACCATACATAATTTCTTCATCCATTAACATCTTCGCTTCTATTTCTCCCTTCCAGCTGATCCCATCATCTTCACTTCCATGTTGAAAACGCCAGATTGAGTCCAGATCTTCGAAGCCTTCGTATGGAGTGGTGACGTTCGTGGTGAACAAGAGGAGGCCAGGTCGTCTCAAATACTTGATGTCAGCAGTTAACTCTTCTTCATCCCTTCTCAGTGCTAACAGAAGATCATATCCTTCCTTAACACTCCATTTGGCAGAGCCTCCGAGATCTTCATAACCTTCAAACACAGTTTTCACCTTCGCTGTCACATAGTCGCGCCCATTATAATCCGCATGTAAGTAAAGTTCCTCCAAGAAGAAAACCAAGGGCGTGGATATGTTTAGTTCCATCATAGCACCTCCATCTGCTTTACTAGTATTAAAGATTCCATCTATCAAAGAGGCTCTTTCCATTCCAAAACCCTCAAGCTTTGCTTTACCTTTCCCCCACATTCCGCTCGATCTACCCATCTGTCTATTCCAGTTCAAATCCACGAAGCCATGGCCTTCGTATCCAGGAATGGAGGAATTCACCTCGGCCATCAATCTCTGAGATCTATCGAACGAAACTGAGATCACATTTGCCCCGTTCTTTGTGACAGACATGCTTCCAGATCTGTCTCCATCACGTTTTGCCTTTGCTTGATAGGTCACAGAGGGAGTCGTCAGTAATGCAAGCGCTGTTTCTCTCTCAACTCTAGCCTTTGCCTCAATCGCCTCGTATCCCTTGAAGGGAGTCCTAACGTGGGCATCCAAACTCTTTTCTGAACCATCCACGTCATATATTCCGTCCGCATAGAATTCGGACTCTTTGGGAGATCCGAAGTTCCATCGCAAATGCACCGAAGCACGCCCCGCTCTCTGCGCTATTCTTCCAGTTACCCTAGCGCTCAAAAGCATAGCTCCACCGTTTTTCTGAGCTTCTGCAGACACCTTCATTTCCTTTCCTGGAGGAAACTCGTAGCTCGCTTTTGCGGTGACTTGCTCCCAGTTTTTGATCGGACTCTCGAAGTTCAGAAGGAAGGAGCCTGATGTATTACTTAGGCTCTCGATTTTCCCCATCAACTGATATTTTTGTTGCTCTTTCATTAATATCACTGTCGCGGATGAGTTATCATCACTCAGATCTTTTAATGTAAGCATGACTTTTTTGTAGCCTTCCAACGGAGTATTAATCACCAACACAACTCCCTTCTGAATGGCAGATACGGAAGCAGAGTATGCTGCAATTCGATTCCCGAGATTTACTCTCACCTCTCCTTTCCTTCCTTTCGCATATTCCGCTTCGATTCCCACGCTCCCAATTCCTCCGGGTAAGTACGGCGAGGATATAAGAAACCTGCCTTGAGCATTCTTCACATTTTCTTCGATGGTTCCAGAAAGAATGATCTGAGATATTTGCCCAGGTATCGCCAGTAGGGCTTTGCCATCCAAATGCCCTGGCCTACTGGCGTCATAGTCTAACGCGATATCAATATTTCCTAATTCTCGGATTGGTGTATAAATTGATATACTGCCGTTCATAGAGGAATAGTCGATGCATTTTAAGGAGCCGTGAAATGAAGTTTCGGCGCCATCAACCACAAGGATCACTCTCATGTCCATAGTTCCTACCACTGCATCTGTTGTGAGCGACATCGAAGTGGAGATATCTCTGAATCCTTCAAACGGAGTAATGGCGCTAGCCGAGGCATTAAAAAATCCTCTGCCGACGGCACCATTGCCGCTTATCCTAAATACTGTCTTGCTTTTCTCGAAACCAAGAAGGAATGAATACGTCGGAAAGGTAGCAAACATAGCTTCTCCCTTCAAATATTCGTATCCCGCGAAAGGTAGTCGAATAACACATTCTGCTTCGGTAATTGCATCCTCCAATTTTAATTTTCCATTCATCTGCGAAATTATTCCGTCTCGATTCAGCTTCACATTTACGAGATGAACATCTTCCTGATTTTCGTATCTCGAAACGAAAGAAACATCTTCCATTCCTTCAAGCACACTCTTCAGCTCCGCATTTATCTCTGCTGAAAATCTATCAACGATAGCTGATGCAGAGATAGTGCAATAATTTATCCCGTTTTTCATCACTTTCACGGATCCAGATTTGAGCGGTTCGGAAAGATCCACCTCAGCTGCAACAGATAGTCTTGCAGGAGCTTCCATCACTGCTTTGATTCCAAATTTCCTTCTTTCTAGTTTTCCATTGAGGTAAAAGTCGATCATAGATTTCTTAAGGCCTTCGTTATTTCCATGGTCGACCTTTAACTTTAAATACCTATCATTTGAGACGAAATCAAAATCTATCATTGCATGCTTGTATTCATTTGATGTAAAGGGAGAAAGGTGAAGATCTGCCATCATTCCGAAGGAACTACGGAGTGCTATTGACAACTTTGCCTCTGCTTGTGCTCCGTTTGCCGTCGTGGCAAAGAGGTGTGCGAATTTTTTCTCCGAGTAAAAGTCAAAGTTGATTCCAAACGACATCTTCTCATCGTTGTGCATCGTCACATTGGATTCAATTTCAGAGACACTGCCATCTCGCTGTATTCTTGATACTATTGTCATATTTTTTTCTTCCTCTCCGTAAGTTACAATGGCCCTGACTTCCAGAGCTGCCTTACCCTCTTCAGTGGGAACAGAATTTGGGATCTCCAGTTTCACTTGCATGGGATAAGCCCACGGAAGTTCAGCTCTAGCTAATCCTTGCAAAGTGATATCCTCTGGAAGCTGTTCTTTTCCCCATTTGGCTCCAAGAAGGAAGACCATGGGTCGATCCAAACCTCTCATGAAAGTGTATGAGTAATGGTCGAAGTTATTTGCATCATAAGAGTTTACAAAGGTAATGTTAACGGCAGGAAGCTTTCTGTATCCCTCCCAACCGTGATGTGCCTCCAACCTACTCTCCCAGTTCAGAAGGTCTTTTGCATCGAGTGAATGCCAAGCTTCTATTCCTGGAGCTGATACGTTTGTCATAAAAGTATTGCGACCACTGCGGGTGAAGTCCACGGCAAATCGCAAGCGTCCCGTTCTCAGCCGAGGACTTTCGACAGTCAGGCTACCATGGACGACTCTTGGACGCCAAAGCTGCCCTTTGGGAATCTTTCCTTCTTCGTCTTTCGCTTCAAGGATCGCAGAACTCGTTTCACCTCCAATGGTAACTTCCAGCGCACTGCGAACGCTCTTTTCTTGTAACAGGTGCTCGATCTTAGCAGAGGAAACCGTCCCACCGACACCTCCGGATAGCAACACCACAAAATCCTTGCTTGATCTCAGCGACGCCTCCAGCTCCACCTCTGCCACATTATCCCCGTCGTATTTAACAATAAGAGATTCTCGGAGACCTTCACCTCCACTGAAGTCATGACGAGCAGTGAGTTCAACGGCCGAAAACCAAGGAGTTTCCAAATGAGAATTTATGTTCGCATCTCCTGCACCCGAAAAGAATCCCTCAGCAGATGCTACTGCTCTCCGTTTTCCGTCCAAAAAGATCTCTGAGCTCAAGAAAGAACGCCCGCCGCTTTCGCCTGCGGAGCTGTATTCGAGCGATGCGTTCATGTTTTTGTATTTCCCAATCGGCACGTTCAGCTTACAGTAGCCCTTGCCAGATTTCAGCCCGGTGAGATCGAATCCAAAATCTAATGTGTTGTTGATGCGATCAAAAGGAAGTCTCCAGGAGAGAGAGCCTTTGCCATTTGCGTTACCATCTCCATGGCGGCTGGCGGCAAAGCCGGCGGAAAAGGAGCGCAGAGTGCGTCCGGAAGACCGAAGGCCCATACTCCCATTGAAAGAGGCGCTGTCGGCTGAATTCGTGAGTGTCCAAGCCACATTGCTGAAGAATGTTTCTACGCGATCCCAGTGAACCTTTGCGGTGGTGCTGGTTCCTAGCGGGCTTGCAGATGCACGATGTGAAATGGATAAAAAGGCTTCACGAATCGACGCCATAGTACTTTTAACGCTAAGTTCAACATCTGCATCGCTCTCCCATGGGGAGGCGCCGTCTCTTGGAAGATCCATGGTTAGTTCTGTGGACAAACTCTCTTGGTCTTTTCTCCAGCGGGCGTCCAACTGCGAAAAAGAGTCTTGTTATTGCCCATTGACAAAGGTATTGCCTCATTGATTCAATCGACACTCCGCGATTTGTTAGACAATATTTTATTCTCATCTCTGTAGGAAATTGATTTTCAGAAATAATCAGTTTATTATGACTTCATCTACTTAAAGAGCATCAAAAATTATGATTTATGAAAAATTATTTTCTCGTACTATCAGAATTACTCAATGCTAAAGAGTCCTTATTAGGCCTTTTAAGTCTACATGGATTCGCTATTTATGGGCAAAATTAAAATTCATCTCCCATATAAATTGGGACTCATGGTTTTGATAACCACGAAAAACCAAATACTTTCTATGGAATTGCTTCTTTTACCATGCACCATCCGCAGCTATGTCTTTGATTGAACTAATGTAGATAATTATTTCGATAGTATTCAAGAATAAATTTCGTAACCAATTTTCAAGTTATTTCAGCAACTATCTCTTTGCCCCAAAGTTTCTCGAATTGTTTTGTTCGTCCCATTTGAATTATTTTATGACATTTTGTTAGAAATGGAGCCTTGGGTCCATCGCCTCATTTTTGTATTTCGCTTGCATAAACTTAAGCGAAAATAATAAGAATTTGTAAATTTTTAACATCAGCTTAGCTAATAAAGTCACCTCAATAGGTTCTATGGTGGGCTAAGAGCGATTTCCCAACATTAGTGAGGTCTCAAGATCGAAATAATGTTGGTTAATGTTAGTTATTTTTGAGTTACTAGCAACTACGATCTGGTTAAATTTAATTCAAGAAACTCACCACTCCGTGGAAGTGCTTGCCGTCCCAAGTATACTCGGCGGAGGCCGACTGTTTCTCGATCCCGTGGAATGGAGTTTCAAGACTCAGACTGGAATTGGCCCCCTTATCGCTTCTCCTCGTGTGCAGAGCAAGGGCTATGGCTCTGTCCGGGGCCCACCGTAAGTCAGCAGTTATCTCTTCCGGCCTTACGAAGCAAATATTTTGTTAGGATACATTTGAGGAGTATGAATTAATATTTTAATTTAGCTGAATTGAAAATAATATTGTAATAGTTTAATAATCAGTTTAAATTCATTGTAGCTGCCTATAGTTATATAAAGATGGTGAATTTAATGCCTAAAAATGTGATTGTAAACATTCGGGACAAGTATCGAAGCATAATTATTTGATAATAGTTCCTGGCGAAAATTTTGCAACTGACCACACGTTTGTGGAAACCTAAAAAGAGTATTATATCAGAAGTATTGTCTAAAGGATATTTTCTTTATGAAAATAAAGGAATCATGTATTCTTCACCTGTGGAATCATTAATCCAATATAGAATAACTATCTGAGAAAGTACTGCTCATGCTAACTATTGAGCATGGGAAGAGTACCAAACAGAATGTACTCAATGAATCTAAAAAAAAATAGAAAGAGATTTTTGTAGAAAGTGGAACTTTCTCAACAATTAAGGTACAAATTTATTTTAAGGATAGATAATTATTATTCATTATTCCTCCAATAAATATGAATACAAAACATCTTCTAACCTATTATGGACCAAAGAAAACGAATTCCAAAAACTTTCCCAAAACATTTCAACGACCATGACAAGAGAAACTTATATTTAACAGCTCTAATGCTTTTTAATGGGCTATCCTATGAACTACATTTTTAGTAGAAGAACTAGACAGACAATTGATTAAATAATTTTTCCTGTTTATTTAGAATATTTATTTTTTTATACTTGTAATATATATTTTTACATTAACTGTAATAACTGATTTTATTTTCTGTATGTAAATTAATTTATGTCACCCTTTTAATGTGCTTCATGATATTTGCCAATCCTTTGGAGAACCTAAATCTTAGGTAAGGAGAGAAATCAGAGAAAAGACTTCGCAAAATTCCACTGTAGGTTTATATTAATATGGCGACCGGTTTCGAAGTACATGTTTATCATCAGGCACGATGGGTTTCAGCATTTATTTTCTTTTTAAGGTAATTTCAATTCCATCCACTCAAAATTAGTCAAAACTGATAGAGAGAATCAAGTCTTTCGATTTGTAATGTATATCTTACGACCAAAAGTTATGAAGCAGACTGCGGTAGGATATCCAGTCCACTTATTTTCAATGTACTTACATGATGACGCCTTGTCCCCTGATACTTCTCCCAGGGTATTCCAGCCACATTGCCCCCACTATTCCGTGATCCGCTGATTCCGGAACTCTGTGTCTGTGCTCGCGATGCTTTGCTCTGCTGGTGACTGCAAGAAACTCTACCGTTGCTCCAGTTGACAGACGCTGTTCCATGTCCTTGTCCCAATACAGCTCCAATTCCAGTCCGTTTAACCCTTCTCCCACATGCAGCTGAAATAAATAGTTACCATTTCAATCAAAGCAGTCTAAATGATCGAAATCATTATTGAGTCTGATCAAAATTGCTTCCTAGAGCACTTCGCTTTGGGAAGATGCGAGCGCCTCATCTCAAAATATTATTAATTTAGAGATACTTCAGATATCTTGTGGCGTATCTTAAAAAATTCGAGGGAGTCTAAGCAGAATTTTCTGTTATGAACTTAGAGAAAGACCGTTTCCTCCAAATGGATGGATCCTGTCAAAAATGTGTTTAATTATCTCTGATTTGAATATCAATAAGGATGCTCTGACACGTTGAACAGTTTTTGTTTTCGTTTAGAAGAGTAAATTTCCCAAAAATATTATAAATGATGTAATTGCTACGTTTTTGCGACCATATTCAAGCCTGATAGCATGATGACTTTTACTTTAATTGAGTATTAAAAATAAAAGTTATCAACGTTAATCTATTCGTGAAAATTAAGGTACTACTGCAATTACCTTAATATCCCATCTTCTATCAGTAGGGTATGGGGATTCAACATTTAGTAACTTGAATACAGGCAAAGGAAGCCCTGAGAAACAAAGATTTTTCACACAAATTTCCTGGAACCCATCAAGGATTGTCATAGATGAGGCTCCGTCATAATTGTTGCGTTTTATTCTAATTCAGCGCTGCTAAATGCTGCGACAGGCAGTGAATTTACTAGTTTTTGAGAAATTCTAACGTGAAAATCTATATCTAAGAATTTTCTTGAGAAAATGCTTGCATTAGGAAATACTTCATTCCTTGAATTTATTTATTACAGAGAAAGCTTTAGTTACGTGAAATCTACGTGTTTGAAAACCATTTTGGTGTCAAAAGTTCGCTTCGTTACTGCAAAAATAAAGCACCATGATTAACCGATAAATTCGTTATTGCAATGAACAATTTATATCCTTATTAAGAGCTGTTTCAAAGATATCGAATATGGAATTTTACGGACGATGAAAAGGCCTTTTCCAATAATCGAATAACTTCAGTCATTAATAGAATGGTTTTGGCGCAGAAAAATGTGACTGTATTTCTTACAAAATAATTTTAATCTAAGAAGTTTACTTAGGAGACTTACCTGTCCATCGAAAGACATTCTTCTCCCAAGTCCAAGCTCCAGATACACTCTCTTTGTATCCTCCCCATCCGATAGCACCATCTTTCCGTCATACCTCTTTCCTAAACTTAGAACAGCCCACCCTTCCAGAGAGTGCTCTCCCAATCCTAACTTCGTGTACGTCACCTCCGCTCTGTACTTTCTCGGCTTCTCCGTCCGCATCGTCAGCTTCGCCGTCCTATCCGC
This sequence comes from Pachydiplax longipennis, assembly GCA_036926295.1. Taxonomy (NCBI): domain Eukaryota; kingdom Metazoa; phylum Arthropoda; class Insecta; order Odonata; family Libellulidae; genus Pachydiplax; species Pachydiplax longipennis. The sequence goes on from JAVFKF010000015.1 coordinate 44,624,728, forward strand.
TTGAACCAGTTGCGTAGCAAAATCCAGCGATGGTTCTTCGTTGACCTCATTGATGACCTCGCGACCGTGCACCACCCAAACCTTCCCTTCCACGCGCCTGTCTGAGTTAGTCCTGTTGCCCTTGTCTGAGAAAGTGCCCTTGGCTTTGGCGGCCCCAGTTATGTTAGTCCACCACCACTCAACACCGCCTTCCACTTCGAAAGTCGAGCGACGCACTTCGTCCACTGAGGCTCTGAAGGCAAGCACGCGCTGTCCAGGGCCATGCTGTCCTCTTTTGCCCAATCGAAGACTGCGCGGAAGACGAACTTCCGATTCGATCGTGTACCTGGCGGTTGGGTTGCTCCTCGTCGTAGCGTTGAAAGAAGCGTAAATTTCGTGCCTGTTTCCCATGCGAAGCAGAGCGTGCTCCAGCAGTGCTTTGTCGGTTTTCTAAGTAAAGAAAGTCATCGAATTGAATAAAGAGAAAACCTGCCAGTGTAAAATGGAAAATCAGGTGTTGAGTTATGAAAAGGAAAATTTCTTCTAGGTTCAATATCCGATACTTTAGAAAATTAGATATTAATCTAGATATTTTTTCAAAGCAGTAAATTAGATATTAATCTCGATATCTTAGAAAGCACTTTTTCTGTAATTGAATATCTCCATCCCACTGTCTTTGAGTGAAGAAGGATTCCTATTAGACCAGTTTTAATTTATACACAACATGCTGATAAAGAGTAATCGAACCTGGTGTTTGAGGCTGATGTCATAGAGGAGATCCTTGGATTTGCAGGCTATGAAGAATCGGAAAGCCAGGTGATCAAGACCTCGTAGCACAAGCAGAGGTCTGGTCTCCCAACGAGGGCCGTCCTTCCCCACGGTTAGCCTCCCTCGACCCTCGAAGTACGGTCCTTCGCTGATGGATGAATCCCACGTTGCATCAATTTCGTATTCGGGAAACTGCGTCGACTGTAAAGGGAAATATAGGGTTACTGAAACTGCTGGACGGTTTTATAATCAAAGTCCTCTAGGTATATCGAATAATATTGGAAATTTAAATTCGGCATTGGATCACTGAAAATCTGATTGACGATAACGTAGGTAGCTGAAGTGAATCAAACAAAATATAATGCGGGTTGAAATAAACTAGTAAATTATAAAAGAGAATCGCATACGTATTTAATATTCTTCGTAATTTGTGAGTAGATAAATTGGATTTAATTGCATATTATAAAATTGCCGCATCAGCATTTATCTTCAGAACTATCCTCAAGTATAATTATTTCGAAAAAAATTGACTTTATCAATGGAGGAGGATCTTTTTCAGCATTAATGCTTCAGCACATTTTTTTTCGACACATTGTATCATTTAATTTTCATATTAAGGCATACACATGCATAAAACTTTCCATGACGAAGAAGGTGATATATGAATTTACTTATATATAAATTTAAAGGAGAATAACATGGAAAGAATGTGTCTGGGGTAATAATAGAGGTTAAAACTATGAAAATTCACCCTAGTTCTTATCTTAAAAAGTGAAAGCTGTCTACAGCTCTTTTTTTCAGTTGATCAAGGTTTTCCAATATTTAGCCCCAGCAGAAAGAATGCTGAAGGATCATAAACCCGCAACTCATCTCGAAGATTGGATGGATAAATTTCGATACTAGGAATTTTTTTCATTAGAATAAAAGGAGGTATCGATTTTGTTATAGCGGAAATAGTTTTTTCTCCATAAGGAAGCTATCCAAAAAGATACGAAACACTCGGACGAGAAAATGGTAGTCTAATTTAAGGGGTTCTCATTGTCCCGCGTGTTTGATGAAATTAGTTACGTGAAAAGTTTGGATGACTATGCTGTAGATCAATATCCCTGAGATTTACTTTGAAATTAGGAAAAGGGACAGCAATTTCCTTTCCAGGAACGTTAATTACTCTTGCTTACCAGTACTGTTAAGTACGCGCTGTCCTTAGCCAGTGCTCCCTTCGCATTTCTGAGGTAACGTGCAGAGACATCGAAAGTCTGCTGCGGTCCTCCGCGGACATTGTATTTGAAGGTTACTTTTGCGTTGATAAATCTTCCAGCATCCTTGTCAAGGTCCGTCTGCACTTTCTTCCTTGGTAAGCCCACTGTTCTTCTGAAGTTACCCTGAAGGGTTCCATCGATCAAGGAGGACTTGACTGACCCCAGGAGGTCGTACCCCCCGCCGTCATTCACCAGGTCTCCTATCAACAAAGACAATAAATACGCTAATTAATAATGTAGTATTCATTAGCAGAGAAGGAAAATCAATATGGCATCTAATGCAAGCATCAAGCCAAGGCAAAGACTCATGCGTTGCTTCTGCCTATGTAAATGCATTTTCCTTACTAGGTTTATAAGTGACATATATATGATTCTCTCTTCAGAAAACATGCTACATAAAAGTAAAAATATTGGAAAAATAAAGAGAAAAGTTTTATAAAATAGCTACACTAGTGAAACGCCATATGTTTGATGTGAATTACAACAATAGTTTTTACCAGCGTTAACGAAAAAAATTGAGATATATTTCGCTGAGAATTATATGCTCTATAAATTATCTAACTTAGATAGGTGGATAGGGATGAAAGATAGATAGTTAAGGGAAAGAAGAGAAGTTTTTTTGCTTTAAGGACAATTAAACCATTAAACTGTCTCATATACTTATTATGTATATTCGCATATTTAATCTTAGCTTTAGTGAGGAGAAAAACGACAAGTTGAATAAGTTGGGAACTATTAAAGAGGGAATAATTTTAACGACAGCTAAAAAAGAATGGGTGGATGTATGAGAATTTTAAAAAGAGTCAGTAGAATGCCCTGCCTCTATGTCCATTGCATTGGGATTATTCCGCTTAATAAAAAGTATTTACACTTGCTCAGTCAGAAATTATAGCAGCATTTCTTGAGACATTCCTCACACAGTAGGTATCACAATACTAACTTCAACAAGCATCGTCATAACAAAATATTATTTACAGTAACGTGGTGGAATATTGACCATAGTTATCACATATAATAGTGTTTAGTCGTAGTTAGTTTATATTCGTACTTCAAACTACCCTATAAAAAAGGAATACCCATCAAAAAAAGTGAATTTATGCAATCGAAGTGAAAGTCTATGTTTCAATTAGTTACCCAGAATCTGATGTCAAAGAAAAGTTATGAATGGAAATAATTGCAAAAGATACAACTTATTTTCTAGGTTCGGTACCGGTGGGGCCTATATTTGCGAAATGATCTCAGCCATCTCATAATGATTTTTACTTTCAAATAGCAATAATATTTTGAAAAGAAAGCGATTTCGTATAAAATCCAGATAGCTTTTGTTACGTATGAAAAAATTCTAAACCTCTATCTTTATGAGTATATCATAAGCACCTCTGTCACCTCTCTTTGTATTTATTTTATGTGAAACCAAGAGTACAAATGAATTTTTCTTATTACGAGATTCATTTAATAGTATAAATTCCAGCTGGAGGGTGCTGAAAGGAGCTCTAAATTAAAACTATATTTAGAAATCAATGGAAAGAATTTAAAATCAACATAAATTTTACGGTGGGTATAGTTTCATTCGGTATTGTTCGACCTAGTTCCATGTAATTTTGCAGGTGTGTTCTAAGTTTACATATGCTATTACTACTAAATACTATTACTGTAAAAATAATAAGAGTACCATGAATAATTAGTTGTAAAATTATTTCGATTCCAATGAATGCTGATGCATAAAATATAAGAATTAAGGCATTGGATTTTCATCACAGAAATCACAGCTATATAAAGAAAACAAAAAAGAGATGAGGAAATGGGAGAATATGGACGAGTAATCACCTGAGATGGCCACTGGATCTCCAATGAGATCACCTGCCAGCCGCATATCTCCGCTGTACTTAGTCCCTTGCACGTAGTCCACCCGCCCATTCAGCATCACCAGTGTCCTTCCGCGCACCGAGATGGACACACTAGGCTCATACCTCCCGGAGGGCGTGCCTTCCGCTCCTTCTGTCCTCCTGAGCACGGATCTCAGCTCAGCCTGAGCAGTAACCACTTCCTCCCCTCCCAACGTCGCAGTGAGACCAACTCCTCTAGCGGAGGCCGTGTTCTCAAGACCCGCCGTCACTTCCAACGTGCGCGTCCATGGCGTCGCGACGCTCGCTCGGACAACAGACGCCCCGCCGACGCCTCCTTCCACCGCAACCGCGGCCCTAACTCTTCTATCAACCTTCGATCCGGGCGTGTCGAACTGCAGGAGCAGATCGCGGTATCTGCGTAGCCGACGTCCTCCCAAGCGCATTTCCTCCAGGTACTCATCGTCGGTCAAAAGCCCTCTGGCATCAGATCTTTCCTCCTCACGTACCTCATCTTTCCACTCGTACTTGAACTCGTATCTTTCGAACGTGTCAGTCCTCCCGACGGAGAAAGACACTAGAGCAGGACCCGTAAGGGGGAATCGAGGTGAGGTGTCGTCTCCGGTGGCATTGGGGTACGAAGCGCGGGCGCACAGTTCCAGCCCCACGGCCCGCGACACGGGCTTCGGCGTGCATGATTCCGCCTCCTCCCTGTTGCGTTGTCGCCCCCGCAGTGCCTTCATTCTCGCTCCGTCCAGCGCAAACACTTTGGAGGATACCGAGAGAACTTCTTCCCCGGCAGCCCGCGGTGCGGAGAAAGTTGCCTCCAGTAGTTTTCCATTCCGGAAACGGATCTTCCCTTGGGCCTTGGTGTTGGTGCGAAGGGTGGCATCCAGACGTAGGCCGCTGCGGGCGATGCCAGCCGCGGATACAGACATGGTTCCACTTACGACGACTGCTGCAGAAGGGGCAATGGACCCCTCGGCTTCGAAGGCACCCTCCGAACGAGCGGTCATGTCCACTCGACCACTGGCTGCAAATGCGATGGATGCAGTACCGTTGGCAACGAGGGAAAGAGGAAGGCCTGCGACTGTTGGAGTGACCATGGCGGCGTCGAGGAATGCGACTGAGCGAGTGTAATCGATGAACCTCTGTTGGGCAAGAGCCGCCGCCAATTTCTCCACAGGATTACTCAGCATTCCATCAACTCGGCCAGAAGATCCAACCTTTGGGTGAGACCAAAGGCCCGATTAATGCAAGCAATAATGGAATGAAAACAAATTTATGTTTTAAATCTTTCAAATCGCTACAATAGTTAGATGTCCAGTTTTCGTTATCGGTTATAAGCTCCCATATTACCACGACTCTTTTTAAATTATTATGGAAAGAGTGTGGTAGAGCATGACGAGATCTTTGAAGATTCCAATACTGATTATAACCATCGAATAAATACAAAAGAATGATTGCCATTATTAAATATATTGGAGATAAAGTAAATAAAGGAGCATTTACGGATTTGTCATTGACATGGCAAGCTGATTAGTAACACATTCTTCACCATGAGATGAACCTCAGTTTATAACTTTGAGTATAATTTTATTCTCCCATAAATTTTTTCCATTAACTTACTTCATATCAATAGTCAAATTAAATTGAGAATTGCAAAAGAATAGAAAGTTGATTTGGAGGGTAATTAATTTGAAAATTTAAACAAAGAATATAGGAGGAATAAAATTCGTCTCTCGTTATTTATTCATCTTAACTAGTCCGTTCCGAATAAATCAATTTAATGACCCACCTGTGAGGAGAAGAGTGAGAGCATCTCGCCGAGGCCTCGGAATCGGCCGAAAGAGAGTTCATTGCCGAATACTCTTAGGTATCCGGATCCTTTTGGTTCTGTTGCCCGATGTCGCTCACCACTTCGAGTGCGGTAGGTCTCCAATATTTTATAGATAGAATTGCTTTCATCGTTGTCACTTCGCGACTTCTTGCTCACCGCAGATCCACTTGAAGACCCCGGACCAAATATGGATTCCACCAGTGGTTCCAAGCCTACAAAAGAATTCATTAAAATTATTCTTATTATAACAATATCTATATTCAACTTTAGTCTCTAATAGTTTTTTTCGCTTTTTGCAGTTTTCTTATGCTTGATTCTAAGTTTTCTTTCGTTTGAGTATCTCCAGAGAGTTCAACAGGCGAATTTTAAGGAGGTTGCCCTATTCTTTCCATTATTTCGAAAAGCTTCATAAATTAGGTGAAGGTGGTTTCATTAGATTTTATGAAATTCTTGTTCACAGCATCATTAGTAAATAATTGAGTGATGGTCAGTAATTCAACCATAATTTTAAGGTTCAAATCCAAATTCTAGAATATAATTGCTCTTTTGAGATTATTTTACCCATTTTAATCAGCCAATGATACACACTTACTGGCTGTTAACGAATTAATAAGTAAGAATGCATGAGTCAAACAGCTCCAATGATTGATAAATAAGGTTTGTATCTCAATAAACCGTTTAGTTTGAAAAATGAGGATTTTTTCTGTACAAACTTTCTGAAAAGGAGAAACGAAATAAAACCATTCTACCCTAGATGAAAGTAAATTAATAGTAAGGGTTTACCTTCGGCTCGGACACCCACGTCAAGCAGATCTACCTCGGCGCCGAACAGCCGCATCGTCAGATTGAGGCCCGCACTCCTGGGAATATAGGACTCCGGAGACAGGACCACGGATGCCTCCGCATCTGCCCCGAAGCCGAGTGCTGATATTCCGCCATCGCCTCCGAAGGCGCCGTTCCAATCGCCGGTGTTGTCACCTTCAACGGCGTCGCCGGTGGAGATTCTATAGTGCCTGGAGAATTTGCGGACATCTGAGCGGAACTTGCGTCGAAGAGTCTTTGATGAGAGAAGCTCGGAAAGAATTCCGGAGTAAGGCTCCGATGAAGAAGATGGCGCCGAACGCAAGTTGGTTAAATGCGTCCATACGAAGGAACCAACTGCGGAAAGAATAGTGTGGAATTGGTTTTTCTAGAAGATACATTGAATGTAGTATTCTGAGAAATAACGCGCGTTTTTGAAGAAGCGATATTCTTAAGAGGAAAAACTGAAATCTGGAAGGCTCAAACTTTCTATTTCAAGGTAAATATATTAATTCCATTATTTAAGTTTCGCAATATCTTAAAATTGGGTGCTTAGTTTTGAGAGTGCTAAAAGAGCCTAAAGTTCAATACTTACATAAAAATTGTCGATGAATTTCCATCAAAAAGTAAAATTTCTACTAAAAATCGACAATCGAGAGATTTTTTTGTGATGCACCATAATGCACCTAAAACCCATATTGCCCCCATAGCCTATTGCACATCGGTTCATATCAATATTATATTTACATCTTAATTTTCTCTATTTTACCTATATATTTTTACTGTAAAATCATACGCTTGATTCGGACATGGATATAGTTTGTAATTTGCTACAAAACTGAAATAAATAAACCTGATATGAACTTACAAGATTAAATACATTCTCTTGATGTATATCTGAATAAATTATAACTTGATTTTTATATTTCCCCCAAATGAAATTTTCATCAATCAATACTGACCACCCCTGTGAAATGAAGGAAAAAATGAAAAATAAAGAAATATGGGGCCTTAATCCTTAGAAGGATGACTGGAATTTGAAAGATAGCTCTATGACTACATAAATCCCTGGAAAGTTTTTCAAAAAAGTTTGAACCAATTCATACAATTTTCCTGGTAGCAAAAGAGAGGTTTTCTTAAAAAGCCGCAAACTAGGAAGGTGATGTATTATTCTAAACTAATAAGTCACGTAGTTACACGATTTAGCGTATTATCTATGAGTCGGCATGAATGGATATCTCTCGTGGTATACATATTTTTAATAATATATGGAATATTTCTGATCTAATATAAAATAATATGTTCCAAGACATTGTCTTATATGTAAAAACGTACAGGAGACCGATAAATATGGAAGAAATAAACAGGAACCACTTTTCGAAAATAAACCTAGAGACCGATAAAGCCTATTTTACGCAATTGAGAAGAAGATGTGAAGAGGTATGTCCTACCTTGGTTGACCTCTTCTTTGTGTAGGGTGTCCTCGACTCCTCGCAGAACTTCGATGGAAGGACATCGCATAATGGCCACGTACGCCGCTATTCGAATCTCAGTTTCTCTGGTGCCAGCGCTCACGTTGCTGTAGGTGTTGAGAAGCTGAGCCCTAAGAGAGGGAGAGGCACCGCAAGGAACTCTGCGAAGGGCATCTATGGCCGCCAGACGCAGTTCGTCATCGTTCTCAGGATTCTGAGGGGCAAACCACAGTTATCAACATTTGGAGAGTTAAAATTAAATCGAGATTTCAATAAAGAAGATACAAAAAAAGCTAATGGAAGGCATCATATGTTAGAAAGGAGTAAAATAGCTAAAATGAATCATGGAACACACAGATAATAGGTCATAAATGATCATCCACTTATGAGTGAATAAAAAATCCATAAGTGGATGTTCCTTTAAGATGTGAAAGTAAAAAAATGGGATTGGAAAGAAAAAGAATCACCCCAATTATGAGGAGCCTCTCGTAACCATTTGATATTGATCTATATGGTTTTATTCATTTACGAAATGTCAATAAGGGAACAGAGGAGACAATCACACGACCAATAATGTCCTGGTGATGTTAATGACAGTCATACGTATTAGAATAAATTTAATCTTATATTCCAACGAAGTAGAAATATGCAGCAAGCATACCTTGTAGCAGAGCTGTAGGGACTGCGCGGCAATGTCCGAAGGGCTGACTCCTGCATTTGCAAGTCCTTTGAGTGCCAAATACGCCTCCTTAGCTCGCTTCTCGTCTCTCTTCCCGAATCGACAGCCTTCCGCTCCCAGCATACCCTCAAGTTTGTCAATGACCGTCAGAATTTCCTCTTTCTCCCGGCAACCCTCGCCGTTGTTCTCGCCATCCTCTATAACCTCCTCTTCTTCCGACGAAGACGAATCCTTTCGGGTTTTGGCTGCAGTATTTTGGTCGCCGCCGGCCCACCGGCAGTAGCTGTGCACCAGAGCCGCGATACCAAGCACAGAGGCCGGCCGAGGCTCTCCATCCAAAAGGGGCTGAAAGAGAAAATCATTTCACAACATTTCTCACAACTCTCTTTAGAGCAATGTCTATATTCAGCTATGAGACTGAGAAATATCCATGAGGATGAAGATTTGAATTTAAGTAAGGAAGATTGTAATTTATAAAAAATGTTTCATACAAAAGTCCGTTTTTATACCCCTCTGAAGGTCCAAAAGCGCAATAAGATGCTAGAGCGGGGTAATTCAACTATTGATGACATCTGAAATTTACGTTTATTATTTGAAATAAGAACGAAAAGATTTATCTTTGTTTTCCCAAATTAAGGAGAGAACGCCCGATTTTAAAGGTGGTTGAAAGGTAGAAGATAAATATTCTAAGAAAGATATACCTTAGTCACCAATGAATTTAAGAGTATTTATTGAAATCTTTATTCTTTAATAATGATTTTCAACAAACGAACCATCGAGTGTTTGCGGCAATCAGTAATTTTTGAGGGTTTTCTGACGACTGCTATAGTCTTTTGAGATGCTTGCTATTATTGATTGAAAAATTATTTTATATTGAAGTAAGTATCAATAATTTAAAATAAGGAAAGGAATTGTTTTCTGTGTAACTTTATGGACACTTCGGGATTCGGACAAGACAAGAGGTTCTCCCTAGAAATTTCCTCATTCATAGTTCGCTAAGCAGTATGTTATTTTATTTCTCACCAACAAACAGACAATTAATCTCCAAAATCATAATATTTTCCAGGTAAGCGATAGCAAAATCGAGAATATTTGCACATCCAAAACATAAAACCTCTGAGTCATTTTATTTGTACTCATTTTTATCTTGATTTACATTAGAAGGAGAAAAAAGGAACTCGGCGGTCAATGAACTAAGAGATAAAGGTTCTCCAAGCGCCGAAATAGCGGCGACCGTCTAAGGGCGATTCCCGGGAAACGGATAATCGTTTAGAGGTCCCGATTATCCGTTTCCCGGGAATCGCCCTCAGACGGTCGCCGCTATTTCGGCGCTTGGAGAACCTTTATCTCTTAGTTGATTTACATTGTTTATTTAAGAAGGGTACTGCTACCAAGTGTAAATTCATGCAGTTTGCCATTTCTTTTGATACTTTTCTAGCAATAGTCCACTTTCTCTTCCACTCCAAGGTTTAGTTAGTGCAACAAAATACTGGAGTGAGGTTTCACCCATAAACGTCGTCTGAATTTTATCTGACATCACGTATTAGATAGACAAAAAATGCATATCTATTTTCCCAAATTAAGGAGGGAGTGGAGGTCTTGGAAATTCTTTTAAAAAATTAGTAACCTAAGTAATGTATAATTAATTCACCAATTTCACTGATATTTAAAATCCTATAATTGAGATATTGCCAATCAAGTTAAATGATTGACTCACCGTCAAAGCAGATATCATGGGCAGTGTAGGTTTCTTGAGGAATGACAATCCTCCCATCCATGCGTCCATCTCGTCATTCGTGACATCTCCAGACAGGTACAGATCTCGGAATGCTGACATACTGGATGCTGTCGCCACGACAGGCATGGCGTCAAGCAAGAATTTCCTATGGAGACAATGTCAGGATTAAGCTTTCAAGATTTCAAGATTAAGATGGAGTTTTAATTTATACTAAGTCAGTTTGGATTCTTAGTAGAATGAGCGCTTCGATAGATTCAGGAAGCCGCGAAATTGAAGTTGAATTAAGAAACTAATACAACACTCAGTATTTTCCACAAATTTTATTCAAACGACCGGTTTCGAATATTATGATCATCTTAAGATCTAATGATGACCTCTCTATGATCGTTATGATCGAAACCAGTCGTTTAATTTAAATTTATGGAAAATATGAAGTAATGTTTTTGGTTGGCTTCAGATGGCGTTCCACAAATATGGGCCGGAACACCTAGAGTTTATTTTATGAAGTAGTTTACTATTAGTGAAAAGTAAAACGAACATGATTGTACTAATTGAAAAGCCTGCTAATACAGACCAAAGTATTGTCGAAATAGCTAATATTGCATGAATAAGGTAAATAATCAAATAGAAATGAATAGGCGTTTTTTAAAGATTTTTAATACAGATAGCTAAGGTAAACATGTTTTTTTAACTGAAAAATAATATTTGTATGTGAAAAATGCATAAAACCTCAACCAGGTAGTAAGGAATGTATTTGGGAACTTGCTTCCCTCAATTGACGCACATCTGAATCATACGCACGTTCGCGTGGTATTTTATATGGTGAATACTGAGCCTGATGTCTCCGCACATTTCTCCGCGACCCTTTTAATTCTTGGAGCTCTCGGCGCTCCTTTGATCCCTATAGTTTCTCAAGGAAAACTAGCTTTCAGTAAACTTACCTAGTACGTCCTTTGCCTGCTTTCTTGAACGCCGCCATCAGTTGGGAATGAGTCAGTCTTCGCAGGGTGCCGATGAGGGCCGCGAATGCCTGAGGCGCCTCCCCGCTGACGCCATCCGCTGTAGCCGCCTCTATGACTGCAAGGCTCTTCTCCAAATCCGTCTCACCCTCCGCAGTGAAGTCCCATTCCGTGGAGTGGTCGTACAAAAGGGTGCTGTACGTGTAAGGCACTATTGCATTCTTCTTTGGTGACGCTGTTTCGGAACATATAGTAAAAGTTTCATTGATTAAAATTCACAGTAATAAGCGATGTCTTGGGGAAATCCATCATGAGGAATGAAGAAAACACCTTGTACTTTTCCCTCTAGAAAATAAGTGGTATATGGTCTTTGTTTCATTCTAATCTCATCGTTTATTAATGTACAGCAGGGGTTGCCAACCTTGTTCCTAAAAGCGAGCGTTTTGTTTTTAGGTGGGCGGTTAGTTGTGGTAAAATCGACAGTCGAGGTCGAAAATGAGTGGAAATCCATGATACAGGATATGTCATTGCATTTCAACAGAATGACAATGAAAAATGTTTCTGCTAGAAGTTTTATCACAAAATAGACGACGTTTTAAGGGATAAGGACATCAATTGAGTAATATAAATATATTCTCAAATATCCTTACATTCCTCACTATGTTGATTTTGAGTTTCATTACTAGATAAACCAGTATTTCCGAAAATTTCATTTGTACTTCATATTGTACTCGACGAAGACGCTTAGATATGCAAACACGTTATGCTTTATTACGTAAATATATTTTGTTGACAAATATTATTATTCGTTTTAAAAATCCTTTTTCCATGATACGTTCCACAAGCACTAAATGAAGTTATTGGGAGATCTGCTGGCAGTAGGGATATTATTCTCTAAACAATAGTAAAAAAGGAAGCTAAACATTATTATAGACCACTGGTTTACACGATCAGAGATTTAGACAGACTGATACCATGTGATTCTGTGGTGTGTAATACCAATTAACGTCATCAAGTTATCGTTAAAAATATGCATTCACTTCTGAATGTGAGAATTTTCCATCTAAATGGTAAAAAATAGCTTATCTTTTGAAGGCATTCAATCTTCATTTTCTCTAATAATTTCTACATAATTAGCTTGAAAATTTAGTGCTCTTAGCAGTCATAGATAGAATGAAGAAACACAATGAATCTACTCTAGCTAATCAACCACGATTTAAGTATATTAAGGGCCGGTTTCAATAATATCTTGTCATCATAATCCGGATATGCAAAATTCTGCATGTATGGCAATAATTGATGACGATAAGAAATTGTTGAATACAGTCGCTCTAAAACGAAATCGTGGTAAGGAGAAGAAATCATTTCAGGTGTTTCAATTCCCTGGTGGCGCATCGCGAAGGCCCCCTCATTTCAAATTATAAATGAGGGAAGATATGGAGCAAGTGATGTAACATCGCTCACCTGCTTGGCTCTGTGCTGTAGAGAGAGGCTCTTTTCCTCTGAGGATGAGTCTGGTGGTGACATTGGTAAGGGCGCCGCTCTCGCGATACGAGAAGGGCTCGAAGAGGTGCCGCTCCCTGCATTCAGATCTTAAGAGCACGCCTCCCACAAGTTTGTACTCCTCCTCACTGGATTCTCCTTCGCTTTCCTCATCCCCTTTCTCCACACTCACACTCTGCTCACACTCGTGGCTGCTCCTGTTTTAAAAACAATCCAAACCTCTTCTTACTACTCTGATATCGCATTTTGTCTAGTATCGAATATTACCTTACCATGTCTTCTCGTCACTAGTAAATCCCAAATACTCTATTCAATGGAATGATTGAAACAAATGCAAATTACATGCATACTAGTGTCTTAACCCTAGGGTGACTAAGCTAATTGTTATCGCTGATTAAAGGAAGTGGGCAGGATTTTTGTGCACAAGCATGTGTGGCGTGGTTGCCTAACTTAGATTTTCAGGTGGTAAGTTTGGATAAACAAAGATAAAGTGATGACAAGGTCGGGAATCTGTATATTATTTTCGAGAAAGAAGCACCCTGTCAGTCTCGATCGAATTTGAGTCACCCACCAGTGGCGTTCCGTTTGTAAAGGGGTGAGGTCTGTGAACCCAAATATTATTTTTGTTCGTTTTTACAGGTGAAAGGGTTAGTATCCACTAGCACAAATACCTAATATCATGTAAATTAATGGAAATAACAATCGGAAACTTTTGGAGCTTCTAACTTTTGCAAATTTTTGGAACTGTGGTAAAATAATATATATGATTCGGACGAATGTGTAATCACGTGAGAATTCATAGATCAAAAATCAAAATCTATTATACGATTCGTTTACGGAAATGATTTTAAAGAGAGTTTTCTAAAAGGAGTACAAATCACCAATATATCTCGCCTATAGTTAATTTTTTTGACAGCAGATTTTATTTGTAATAACTCTCGGACAGTAGAGAACACCTTTTCTCTTTCCTGGTCTTAGAGAAGGATGAACAAAGTTCAACACTGATCCCGCTTTAACCCTCTGAAGCAGTTTTCCAATCGGTGGACTTTGTGGGACTAATGAGCCTGTATGATGGAACTCAGTTGGTTAATGTCGTATTGTTTCAATCGCTCTGCTTTTATTTATCTAGTCTTTTGCTTCGTTAAAAATAAATCCTAGGATAATTTCACTACAATTCATCATCATGCAAAGTATTCACAAATTTTTAATACCGTCAAGTTAAGAGAAATATTTTCTTTGCAACTTGGTGAGACTAGAGTGACATAATGACATGGTAAGTGATCATAGAAGTGGGAAAAGCTGCTCGAAAGGGTCAAAATGACTGAATTCTCACCTGAGCATATGCCTAGCTTTGCTCCTCCCTGTTGGATTGGCTTGCAGAGACAGGAAGTAGGTATTCCTCTCCGAACAGCTGGACATATCCTTGGTCCTACGAACAGTGGTCATTGGAATGGCGCCTTTTCTGCCCCTCCCTCCGCCACCCCACAACTCTTCTTCCCACCACATGTCCTCGAACGCCGTGTACCGCGTCTCGCAACTGCCTGTTATGTCCGTCTGCATAAAACGTAATTATCAGCATTAATTAATAATTTATAATTACGAAAATGGAAGAAACAAATCAAAAGACTGCTAAACCTCCCCTAAAATTTATTCTCCAAGCCATGGTTTTTATTAAGGGTGATATTCTTCCCTCTGCAAATTTATTTGCTTCAGGAAAGGTAAATGAGGCTTCTATTCAGCGAAAAGTAATACACCATAGTTTGAATGCTTTAATCGGGCATGTTAAAACTTTTATTTGAATTATTTTTAGTGCATTGTCAATGATAAATCTTTGCGTCATAAATATGGAAAATTAAACAGTTTTTATTTACCTCATCTGATATCTGTAATAGCGTGAAATAAGTATAGAGCAATAAAGACTCGAATAGTGTAGTATTAAAGAAAATGTTCTAATTTTAGGCCAAAATTTATTTTCAAAAATGTCAATTATTGAAGTTCACTCCATAAAAATATTTTATCGCGACTATGATGATAAGATCAGAAATATTTATATTTATTAACTAATCATGTGTTTGAAATATGATTAGTTTGACTTAAATGGTTCTTATTGTTAGAATAGTTCTCTTAAACCGGGGAAGGGATAACAAACAAAATGAATGAAAAATTGTAAGTGGGACGATGTGACTTCAGTTATCTCTAGATTTTTCTGATCCATCGCAATAAATTTATTTCAATGCGAATCTTACCTCATAGACTGTCTGTGATATCTTCAAGTCGTCCATAGAGTTCTGCAGAGCGGATAACAGACCGCGCTTGATGTTCAGGACCCATGGCAGTTCTCCAGGAAGAGAACACAATTCCTCCACTCTTCCGTGTTGTAGCGAAAACCTCAAAGGATTCCTCTCGAGGGCAAGAGCAAATTCGTCTCTTAATTCTTCGCTTTCGGCGTCGAATAATTTGACGTCTTTCATCTGTAGAAGATCAATTGTGAACCATTTAACATTTATCCAAAGGATAATATTCTGCATATCTCAGATAAGCTTCAGAATTCGTTAAAAACAGGCGCAGAAGAATATTTAAAAACTTATGTAACTCAAAGATCAAACTTCTTTTACAGCTACAGCTGCTATAGATAACAGAAGAACAATATTATGAACAAAAATATTTTCTTGTTGACAATCGAGGAATAAAATGCATTTTTAAATAAGCCTTTATTATAAACGCTTAACATTTTTATTTTTAAATCAGTTTAAATAGAAATAGAGGCTTATTTATGAAAAATTTCTTTTTCTCCGTTTATTCTTGGTTTTTCTAGTGACGACAATTGAGAGGGGATTTAGAATTTTAGCAATAACGCTATCAAAATGAGTTCAATAATTTCAAACTTTCTTCGACATACGGCTTAAATTGAAAAGCAAAACCAAATCATATTTGGAGATCTTCTGCAACTTAACTTTAACTACGTGCACTTTCAACTGGCTTGAATTGATACTTGGTAGTTTCACAGATTGGAAAAGAATCAAAAAACTGAAATTCTCAATAATAATGATACATGATTTAAAGGAGAATTATATTTATGTTAGATTATTCGTGAAAGATTTGTTGTTGATACTCTTTAATGCAAAATATGCTGTTTAAAAAGGAACGAAAATTTCTCGGGTATACAGAATAATCGGATGAGTTACCTCTGTTCTGCGGAATAAAATATTTTCTGATACGGTAAATTGGCTCTAGAAGTTAATTGTCAATTCTTTACGCACAGTATATAAGATACTTAAATAGTTTATTTTCCCAAAATTAAATCGCCATAATTTTGAACTATTACCGGTTAAAAATCAAAATAAATTATATGAATTTAATCATAATTTCGAAGCAACTGCTTAGCATTGAATATTTTCTTAATTTATATATATTTAATAATAAAGTCTCTATTCGACTAACCTTAAGAGTGAGATCACATGGAGAATCGAGGGCTGCTAGAACAGCAGTAGCCCTCAGCTTCATTTGTGAAGGTTTATCCCCTGGACCAACTGCTCCTTCCACTGAAGATGACACATCAACCTCGTAGTCATAGTGATAAAGAATTCCCGGCTCGTAGTTGAATTTTGCTGTGCCTAATTAAGGGAGTAGATTTTTAATAATACTACGGCTATACTGCATCCCGTTACAACTTCAATGGCTGAATGTTGTTTAAATGTGGATTTTAAATAGTTATAATCATGAGTTCCACTTACCTTTACAGTAACCAGCGCATTGATTCATAGATTTCTGTACCGTATAGCCTGAATAAGAGGAAAAATTATATTTTAGTATGCTTCCGGTAATTCTTACATACATGAAGAAAATCATTCAAGAAATTTAAACAGATCTAAGGAATTTTACCTTAAGAAAATTATTGCAACATAGAAACATAAAATGGAGGTAGACGAGGCTTTTCCCTATTTATTATGTCCCTCTTATTTCGAAAGTGGTTCTAGCTACAAAATTGTATTTCATATCTCAAGTGTATATAAAATATTGAAATGCTATTGCGATAAAATATCAAATTTTCTACTAAGCTGTCGTCATTTACTTTATTTACAAAGTAGTTATTTCATTTTAGTGAAGAAATTACCTCTAAGTTGAAGTCTGTTTTATCCATTTGCCAAATAGAAATAATTGTAATATTCTAATGATTTAACATTAGAAACGAGTTAATAATACAATCCTAGGTATTTCAAGGAATTTTAATGTAAGTTAATTCAAGGTTTTCTAAATTTAGATGAACTGATAATTTTAATGTTGGGTTTATTTTCTTGTAAAATATATGAACGGCACTAAGTAAGTTTTTTTTTCTTTCTCTTTTCTCAGCGGACAGATTTATTTTCACCAGGGTATAAGCAAAGGGTTGGAATGGATTTCGCTAAAATAAAAGTACTTATTAACATTTTATTGAGCCTCTCACCTGTTTAGATAATCAGCAAAGCATGACATAATGGCGAAGGAATTTTAATTTTTCATATCATTAATTATGATAAGCATCCAAAAACGCGATAGAGAATAAAAATATTTGATAAATAGGGATTAAAATTTGAATCCGCCATAAAACGTTATAAGTAATATTTGCTTCATATTTTAATTCTGTAAGAAATATATGTAAATGTGATATCTATGCAAAAATATAATAGAAGATCAGCGAATAAATTCCATTCCTAATTTTAGTTACATTCTTCATATCGCAATCTCTTATCTAGTATTATAAAACATAAATTGAGTAGCCTAAAATCCCAAAAGTTTTTATTTTTTTTGGCGTGTTTAACATATTTCCATTAATTTCTGGTCAGGTAAACATGAGTTAGGAAGATAATTTATACCGTGTTGGTATTGATAACGCTCGATTATATATATTCTCATCAGTATATTCAACTGTCTGCCATTTGTTTCTCGGTACCAAGGCACAGGCTACTTCTCCTTCAAGCAACAAGCTCAAATATTCTTTTACGTAAATTCTCTCACGAAAATAACATAGAGGTCGAGTCAAGTGGTCTTTCAACCACATGTTTGCTATGACTTCCATGAGTTGTGATTTGAACGGAATTTCTTAGTATTTTCCTATTTCCCAATCTTGTTTTCTTAAGATATACTTCAACTAAACATCCTGGCTCAGTCATCACTACCAAAACTTAGATATCTAAGAGAAAATTTTCTTGGGGAACCAATATGATACAAAATCCATCACTGTTGCAATGACATTTTCCCACGCTGTAATCTTTCAATTTGCTTGAATTAATCTTTGCATATATTACAATGACATATGAGGTTAGGTGGAAGAGAAGCGCACATGTGCCTAACCTCGCCAAAGGGTCAATCCATCTATAATCCAGAAGCAAATGCAGACTATTTATTCGTGGGGCTCATCTAAAATATTGCACCTAATAATATCTTGAATATTAAGCAGAGTTAGTCGCAAAATTAACTTTATAATTTTCACTCACAATTCAAGTGGAAGATTTCTTGGGTTAACAAAACTATATAAACATATATAACATACCTAGCTAAAGTCTTAGGTTTACACATCTTAGCGAGCTAGAGCTCGTCAGCCGTGCGCGGCTATTTTAATCTTTCTATTCATTGATTTCAACTCCACTTCCAATTTGGAAAGGAATTTACAGAGATACTGACTTGTTCAAAATTATAATTTCTGACTTGGATTTCTTCTTCCAAATGTTTATAATGTATGAACATACATACATAATGCTTATATTTCTGACTATGGGACTGGCTACGAATTGCGATAAAAATATTTTACCGAGTGATCGGTCAAATAATGGTGGTACTAAGAATAATAACATTATAGTAGAAGAACTATTAATCCTATGTATAATTGTCAGTCTGTCTGCCCCTTCTCTCCTCTGTTCCAGAAACGGTTCGGCGTAGAGATAGAGACAAAATTCATTGTGTTTCCACAAGGTAGAGAGCCCCGGGGAAACTATTCCCATCTCTTTGAAGGCTCGGGTTCGAACTTTTGAGTTTATAATACTCTTCCATAAGATTACACGCAATTTTCCATTTTCCAAAGTACAAGGAATTGTTGCTTTCATTAAAATATTTAAAAGTGTGCGTATTTCAATCACATTTGTTTCATTTGGCAACTAAGACTGTAATTTATCTTATTCTTCCGTTGTTTTTAGTAATAGTACAATTTTCAGTTTCAGTTGGATTCTCTTAGCAACCAAAAAATAATTGTAAGCAACGGAAACATTTATGGGCAGTGAAGGATTTTTTTCAATGCAGTACATATTTATCAGTCTATAATGATAATATTATATTGACTGCATGAATATCAGTATTTTTTCTGTGAGTAGGACTGGAACGTAGGAACAACAAGTGCAATTCGAAAATATTGAATAGTTATAAAATATTGCAGTTTAATATTTTATTTTATGAGAATAGTATTATATGAGGAAGACCAGCAATTATCTTCATTTAAAAATATAATTTATATTGCTAAAAGTAGATAAAATTTGTGATTTACGTTTGATAAATCATACAGAACCTTCGGATGGGTTTAAAATGGAGTGAAAGTTGATAATTTTTAGAAGATAAATAAGAGATTCATGAGGAATTAATGATAGAGATTAATAAATATTTCAGAAATCAGTATTTTTCATGTCAAACTTACGTATTTTATATTTTTTCAAAAGAAATTTTTTTGGACATTTCGAAAATTAAATATAAGGATTCCTTTATATGTTCTTCCTAGGTTCTGGAATAAAAGTTTTAAGGGATTCCAATATAAAGTCAGAGAGGTTATCAACCTGAAGGCTGGTAGTATCCTCAACACCTTTATCATTGGCGGAGGAAATATTTGGATTTGATGAAGGTATTATTATTCCCCTATTTTCCCCGTTTACTTTCAACGGTCAGCTCTACAATTTATAGCATTAATTCATGATACCTTGAAAATGTATTAGACACATTCATATTCAAATGCAAAACACGATTTTCGCATCAAAAGATAATTGGTCATATCGGTTGGTATTAATAATTTTGTAATTAGATTTATCTATCTATGAAATTATTTGGTACGTCACCCATTAAATATTCTCGTTGTTACAAGTATTACTTTTGATAAAACTAAATTTTTTATAAACTGGATTATAATTAATAATTCGATTCTCCCTTAGTAACCCTAAGCCGGGTCTAGTTTCCATTTTAAAGGAATAGAAATATAATGTGTAAAATTACGAAAAAGAATAGCAGAACCAAGATACGAATTTCGATGGTCCACAAAACTAATTTATTAAATAATGATTCACCGATTTTAATGACTATGATGAAAACCCTTTGTTATTAACAAGGTAATTCATAGATATATTACCTTTGACCCGTACGGTGCAAAGTCGGATATATACGAACATGATTTTCTTTCAACCTCCTCGGTACCGAAATAATAGTCACTTATCTGTGATACAAAGCAGAGGGTGTGCAAGACATTCGAGCGAAATGTTACAATTGTACAAAGATTCAGAAATTAACGATAGATAACGGCACTGATTATCAGTCGACTTCCTCGAAATGGTTATCACTGAATTATTTTAATCGAAGTTTTCGTAAAAGGAAGAGATTCTGCTAGATATTGCATGAATTTAGCAGATGAAAGCATCATACAGGCACTCTAAGCAAAACCTTTTTTCTGTAAAACTACTTTGGCGGTAATTTAAATTAATATGGTTTGTCATTAGCAAATTCCTGTAATAATACCGGCATTACCTGAAAAGTAATGCACGTATCATTCTCAGAGTTGTTAACGTTATTGGAGAAAGGGTACATTAGCTTTTTTATTACGCTATTACGACCTGTAATCGTGAGACTTTAACGCCTCAGTTGGGTAAATATATAAATAGGGTAGCCCTTATATATTCGAGTTCCTTGAATTAAAACATGCTTTCCTATCTTCTACATGGGATATAAATGTAAAATGTGAAATTAATAGAGCCGGGAGAAGGGATTAACTTGAAATGAGTAGTTTAAGAGAAGATCCTTGTGAAGTCAAGCAATATTTGCCATCTTACAAAATCTCAAACATCTGATATAACATTCAAGTGTTCATGGTATGCATCTACGCACTTAAAATGCATGTGATGGCAACTAAAAATAAATATATTCGAGTTTTTTGTTAAATCTGACATTTTGAAAGAAATCTCAAGAAACCAGGTTAAATAAATTATCTAATCCACCAATGAAGGAAAAAAGAGTCAATAGAGATCAGAATTCAGATAACTGAAGATATACATTAGACTCCTTTTCTCCATGAATATCTCTGTAGATATACCGCGACTTCTGGACTGGGACCGATAATGAATGACAAACTTGTCATAAATATATTTCTCCCTTAGATTTTATGGGAAGACATTTATCTTAGCATCTCATTACAATTATTCTCTCCTTATTTTTGCATTGGTTGGAGTTCTTTGTCGTAAAATAAGAATAAATGAGATGAATAACATGATAATTACAGAAAATTTACGTTGTCTCAATAACTGCCGGCCATTTACCTTCTATTTTAAGAAAATGAAACCATTTCGGAATATATTAAATTCTCAGCAGCATAAAATTGAACGCAGAAATAGTTTTTATCGGATAATAGTGATAGAAAACATTTCTCCGCTAGAGACCTTCTTTTAAGAAATGAGATTGGTGGAAAAGACCTGTCTCGGACATAGCAACGAGCATCACCCGAGCTTTAGTTTTTCAGACCTCTTCTTTCCTTTACTGCTGAAGGTTTTTAAACTCCTTATCTAACTTTTCATGGGCGATTTTAGCCTTAATTTGAACTTTAATCCTTGACTGTCGGACACATATCACAGTGTGAACTCATTGTATATAATAAATCTTCAGAGTCTAATAATAGCCTATTAGGAAAGCTTTTTCCGCTAATAATTCACGTATGACATTTTAAGGCTATCATATTCTCCACTTGAAGAAACTACACTATCAGTGAAGGGAGAACTTAAGACAGGCTAAAGTTTACTGAGTTTGCTAATTCGCTAACAATTAAAACGAATATTACATCACTAGTTGTTTAACTTAATGTAGGCCATGGTGAAATGCATTTCTTTAAGTGAAGAGATAGATATTAAAGACGCATAAATAGAAATTTAGTAAAATTCAATGACAAAGTGTCCATCATTTCAATCCTCCCTAAATGTAGTTCTTTCCTTATTCCCGTAAGAAAAAATTTCAACGGAATTCCCAACCTTAGAAGACCATGACGAGCACCAAAACATGAGTGTGATGAGTGTTCAGTGAATTGAAATGAAATTATTAAATATATTTAATATACACCGGATAAAAATTACAAAAAAGTTAATCCATCATTACACATAAAAAATAATGGCTCAAACTATGCGGGAAAATGGTTGACGGATAAAAAAGACAAAATATACAGATTACGTTATTTATTCTCTTTATTTTTACCCTTTAGTTTCATAACTTTGGAAAATCTTAATAAGTTAACATTATTTGTTTCAGAAATTTTTCAGAACTAAAATCACAGCTTACTTTACAGGAACATAGAAAATAAAGATATTGTTTACTTTTACCAGATGTTAGTGTCAGTGAAAAAGTATAATCGCGACTGGTAATATTCAAATCATGTATTTTTACTGGATCACCAAAATATTTAATTAATTCGAGAAAATAACCTTTATTTCCGATGCCTACCATGTATTCACACTTGTTACAGTATTCAATGAAAATTCTTAGGTAGCCTGGAATTTCTCTTTCTAACGTTAGATCACTTTCTGTAAGTAATTTTTAGTTAGTCAAGGTAAAAAGCTGTGCCTTTTCATTCATTTAGCATGCTTAAATCTTCTTGCGTGAGCAATTTGCTTGTAGCAGATTAAAACAGCATCAATTCATCGAATCCCAATGGTTCCGTTTCTAAGAATAAGACATCGCTGAATATTTCCCTTCGAACATGGCGTTATGAATGACATCTTCGCAAATCATTGCAAGTTATCTGAATATTAACTATAAGGTGTCATTAACCCTATTTAATAAAGATAGCTTTGCAGATAGGCCTGGTAAATTAGTGGAGGGTTCAATTGAGGACTAAGGGGCTAAATTATCTGTCCTCATAGGTCTTGTTTTGTTTAGTTTGCTCAAGGAAGCGTATTCATCAAATCAGAATGGAGTAAGTACCCTCTAAGTGGAGTATCCCTCCAAGAGGAACCGTTCCCTCTCTTCATTTTACTTGCACAATAAAAAAGGGTTCTTATCTCACTTAAAGCCACAAAGCAACCTGAAAACAAGCCAACCTAAACATGCCTCCGATGTGTTGACACTAAAAAATATGCAAATAAAATGCTGGGAGCAATGCAAATGAGAAAGTAAGAACTCGTCTAGGAAATGTCAGAAAGAACAATCCTTCGCTTATTAAAGAATTTTCGTTCCCTTCACACGCTGAAACATGACTGGCAACGTAAATACGCAAATATAGAGTTAATGTATGTACAAAATTGCTAATGTGATCTCTATTGAATTGGAATTTTTCCTGTTATATTGGAAGAAGTAATCCAACGTCTAATTGTAAGCGACATTTCTGAAATGCGAATAACTCACTAAGCAGGTAAGTAAATAAGTGGAAAAATTAGAATTGAAATCTCCCGTTTAACTAATTGACGTTATAGCAGCAGTAAGCAACTAGCATAACACGGGTTTAAGGCAATGACAGAGTTTAGTGGCCCATTAATAAATAAATAAAATTTAGTTTTCTCCGGCCTTAAATATTCTCTCATTATTGAATGATTTCCGTCGTATCGATATATGAGATTCAGAACACATTGAATAAGTCAGGTGTGTATTAAGACGAGATTGAGACTAATATGTATCCTCTTAAAAGACTTCCTTATAAGTCTTCATATACTCCATAACTCCCATTGAGAATAAAATTGAACGTTAGCACAAGAAAGAGATTTATTACATCCTATTTCAAACCCTGCCAGCGAGGGTTTCAAAAAAGGAAATTTGGCCACTGATCAAAAAAGTTGTTCACCTCTGCATTACAGATTATATTTGCAAGAAATAAAGAGTTTCTTTCAAGGCTAAGAATCCAACTCGTTATTTTACGAAGAAAATAAAAAAAACGGTAAGGAAATTTAGTTGTTTTTCTTTCAATTAATATCGGTTGAAATAGGCTGACACAACTCTCCAAAATAATATTTCTTGAAAATACCAATTCAGTGATCAGATAAATTTTGTTCCAAACAGGACTGGATTGTAAAATATACTGCATTAAATCCATGGAGAGTCAATTTAAAAATGTATGTATTCTTTAAGTCTTCCAGTAAATTCTCTAAAAATACGTTTTTAGACTACCATCTTACTATCACATTACTTACTCATCATCGAATTACTTTTGTTGTTTTACTATGAATTGTGGAAGAAACGAAAGGCAAGGCATGGTTTATTAATGTATTAGTATTTGTATTGAATAATATCTTTTGGCTAATCCGCATGTTGTTTGTCTGCGCGCTTCCAGCCGACCCTATCGCGAATCGTCCGAAGTAGATTCCGCTTTCTTACGTGAAACCGCATATCATTCTGAAGTAATTAATGTCTTAATTTTTATCAAAATTTTATTATCAATCTAATAGCGGTAGACTCCTGATTAAGTAATCCTTTTCTGATCTATTTCATTTTAAATGCTCATAAATACCTTCTATATCGACGCACTACGCCATTACAATTAAAATTATTAAAAACCGTTGATAGTTTATTTTCTCGAATTAATGAATATATATAATTCTGATAATTCACTAATGCGCCAATGATTACTCATTTGAACAATCTATATACCTTCTCAAAACTGAACGATCACAAGTCGCAGCTTTTTTACGTTCTAAGTTTCTTGAAGGATCCTAAACGTAATGACGAAAATTTTATACGAATTAAAGCTCTCGATGATTTCACTATTCTGTCTAAATCTCATCTTCTTTGGGAGCAGCATCGTCATTGCAAAACATCACTGTGCACAGCATGCTACCTACACACGAGATCACTGCCACTACTTCCTTTCTATTTTCCCTGATATGTCACCATGCTTTCGATTTATTTTCAATTCCGCCATACTTCACAGCCAGTTTCACACGATATATCAGTCTCCTCCAAAATATTTCGCACAATCCTTTACAGTCTTTTGTATAATCCTCAGAGGGACGGTCGTAAATTTGAATTTCCGTGTTTGGATCTCCCACGTGAGTCATTCGTTGGGATATCTTTCAGCGAATCAACCACTCACCTCCGTTTGCTCCTCCCGCGAAGATAACCAGCACCAGGACCCACAAAGGGACCGAAGAGGCCCCAATCGGGCCCGCCATTCTTCTTCGGCTTTGCTATCTGCTGTCTCTCATTCCAATTGAAGTGGTAAGGTTTAAACTTGAGTCGACTCTGCCCCGGTTGCTGCCAAGTGTCCTCTTTATAAGTTCCCCTCCGTCGCTTCTCCTGCAGGGCTAAATAGTAGGCTCCATTCAGTAAATGAATTGCGTTTCACGGGAAACCAAACAGACAGACGAAATCGCGAGTTTACCTCGATTTTATTCCTTCGCGTAAATGCTTTCGACCTGAAGAGCCGCTTATATACATGGTTATTAAGTTTCGTACACCAATGGATTAAAACTCGAATGTGATGTTCACATATACTGCTAAATTAACTGAGGATTTTTCAAAAAAATTTACCACCTATAAATATGTATTTGAATTAATAATACCAGTTTTTCCATATCCTTTCCTGCGAAAATTCGAAAAGGAAGAATTTACATTTAAATCTAAAATCATTCAACCTGAATATGAATGAATATTGACCCATTTATTGCGTATTTTCTCTTCATAAATAGAATGTCATTAAGCAGTATGTCATTAAGCAGGTTCCATGGTAAACAAACTTATTTTTGAATATAACTAAATAGCATAAAAAATCGTCAATAATATAAATTTTAACTCAATTACAAATCTATAAGAAGAATATCGTGGTTTTGTGATGTGTTAAAAAAATACAGCTATCTTAAGTATCAAAACTTTATATCCCTGTTATAACCTGTATTCCAACCATAATTCTATATCTATTTACATCCACATTAATACCCTGCAAGCCGCCTTTCGGTGTGTGGCAGGGGATTCAGCTAATCAGTCTTAATTATCCTTCATTTTACATTGTTTGCTCTTCTCAGAAGAGGTAATTTTCATAAATTGGCTTTCTCGATATAAACGAGCGTTAGATATCTTACAACCACTACATTACAACAAATTTTATTTTCTTATTTCACTTTTAGAGTGATACTTACAGTTATATAATGCACAATTATACAAGTAAAACCCATTGGTAATCATGATTATGTACTTCTTGGAAGTATATAATCATCTATTACTATATAGTTTCATTGATAATAATTCTCTTATATCAAAGATAAATATTTCCTACGTCTACTAAGCAGCAAAATTGCGATTAGATTGATAATTGCCCACTGGCATAATAAACACCGGTGGCACGTTTGGTACCCAGTTTCTTGGAATTAACTAAGAACAAATAGCGGAAGTAATCTCTATCGAC
Organism: Pachydiplax longipennis; assembly: GCA_036926295.1. Taxonomy (NCBI): domain Eukaryota; kingdom Metazoa; phylum Arthropoda; class Insecta; order Odonata; family Libellulidae; genus Pachydiplax; species Pachydiplax longipennis. Next base: position 44,651,161 of record JAVFKF010000015.1, read on the forward strand.
GCTCACAAATATTTTGATACCTAACTGTATTGATTTTAGTGAAAGAGAAGAGAATTTCCTCGAATAATCGCTGAAACTGGAATAGATAAAATTTCCTGTCTTTCTTCAAAAACCTCAGTCTTTCTCTTCTAGGAATTTCCAATTCAAAAGAACTTATTCACCTGTAACTTAATACTTTGAACTTTTTGGGTACATACGTTTAATGAATGACGAATTTATTAATTGCCTTCACTAAGTGGCTTAAACGTATAAGAGAAACATTTTTTTCTGCGAGGCTTTTGAAAAAAAGAAATTTCTTTAGAAATGCAATTCATTTAACCCAACCCTTTAAAAAATATTTTATTCAAAAAGCAAGAGTTTTATCGTTTCTTGATTTCGGTGTCTAAGAACTGATGCAATTTATAAGCTGCTCCTGCAGTTTTACAACAACTTAGCCTTTTTGGAGAGATGCAATAAAGATTATGTGGTCGCTTACGTAGCTCATAGGGATATTATAGGATATTGGATTGGAAAGATATGCACGTAGTTTTAAATTTACAGTTACATCAAATTATAAAAATTAGGATGGTTGGTGTAATAGAATAAGCAGAAAAATTATTCGTTTTTTAGAACAATTATGAAGATTTATTATTTAATTAATTTTGAGGATGTTAAAGAAGGGGAAAACATTTTTGGATAAACTGTGCAATCATTATGATGCGCAAAGACAAAGCTCTTTTGCGAATAAAACACCTCAGGTCAGTATTGTAAATCATAGGTTTCTAGTCAGCTGCCCCTTCACCAATTCCGTTGCTTGGTTGCTTATCTTTTCTCAGATAGTTCATATATAGATTATCCTTCATAAAGGAAGTGTAAATGGTAAATTTTGATTGGAATTCATCCTAAAAATGAAAAACTATTATTATGTTTTATGTGAATTGAATATACTGCCGATTTTCGATTAATTATTGTTATTTGGAACTACATCAAAGTACTGAAATCTTCATTCACGAAATTTCTCTTTAAAGCAGCCATTACGACTCACTGGTGGTAAAATTTGTATATACCTGCTCTAAATTATCATGTATAGGTTTCTGGGCCGTTGCGTCCGATATACTGAAGTTATAAAATTAAGTAATAGAAAGAGTGTTAAAGTAATTGGAAGAAAGCTTTGAAATATTACCAGATTCCTGTACTTAGATTGTGGTTTTCTTTTGGATGTAATGTACATAAATAAATTTAGAAGAATAGGGTAGCTATCAAATTATCATAAATCGATGGGAACCTATGAAAAAGAACCTTGAAAATGATGTTAAATTGCAGTGAAGGATAGGAAAAAGGTTGTCAACTCCTCACCATGAATTGTTTAGTATTTACGAAGATCAAAGTCAGAAAATAAAAATTAAGCGAAGGTTAATAGCTTTAATAAGCTTTGTCTAAACTCAAATAGTAGACTAGTTGAGTCATCAAGATAGCAAACGAGGGAACGCTGGAGATAATGGGAAAGGAATGAATATCGAAGAAATAAAACAGTAGAAAAAGTGAGTGGGTCAAATATTGAGAGAGGAATGGGCGATAATGGAGGAACTGCAAAAAAGATCCCGAGGATTGTCATTTCCTTGAGAAAGTGACAGAAAGGATTGCGATAAAAAAAAGTTGCTGAATCATCTGAAGAAGGGGTCAATCTACAGAAAGTTAAGGAGAAGGAGGCAAGTAAGGATTTAAAAGGAATTAGGATAAGAATAGGGCACGTGATCAGACTGACAGGTGAAATGTTCGATCATCTCCAATACGAAGAATCATAATACTAGAGAAAATCATCTATTTTAATATATTGCCATTAATGTTTGTCGAAATGCTTTAGCAAAATCATAAATTCATCTCACGAATAAATAATGTAAATAAATCATGTTACAAATTCAATTCTTTTATTAACAGAAGTTATTAAATGAAACTAAATATTAATAACTGAAGTTATTGACTGAAACTAAATATTTTAACTGGAACTGAGAAATTGCCATATAACGGTGCCATAAATTCCTTGTGCAATTTTGAACTTTTTTAACGTTTCAGCCATGCATGAAGGAATAATCCCAAAATATCCATTTAGAAGCTTATAGCGTCTCATTTTATATCGTGTCGATAAATTTTTCTTAAATATGTATGCAAAATATTTCTTTTTTCAGATTATTAATAAATAAATACAGCAGATCCATTTTAAGATATTTAATCTTTGTCAATCATCCTTCCTAGAGTTTTAATTCTATTATGTATAGCTCAATGTTCATAATAGTTTTTATGTGCCCTAGGACTTCATAATGTCCCTTTGTATATTAACACTTTTGTTTGTTATTTTATCTATTTATCATATTCTATGACTGCAAATAGACATTTAGCCTGGTGGCTGTCATTTTAGGTTGAGGATTTAAATAACTGTATAGGTAAAATAAAATAACGAGTTGGCGGTTGATGGTTACTAAGTTAAAATTAAAATCAATTTCTATGAATTCCTCATTCTTTTTCGAAGAAAAACAAAATAGATAGGGGCTGTTCCCAAATCGTTGAGATTTTGTAACTTTCTGTGAATTATAGTGGGATAAGACAATCAGTCAAGCTGTTTATTTAGGAAAGACAGTGAAACTATTCAAATGCCATCTCATCATCATTATTTTTTGCGATTCGTGATTAAGGGGAAAATACACGATGTCGAAATGAAAATTCAGTTGTCGATAATCTTTATACTGCGTCGGACCTCATTAGGAAGGTCGCTGGGCTGCATTTCTGAAGGATATTTTTTTTATAATGTTGAATTGGAATGTTTTTAGCTGCAAGAAAAATTCGTCCTTTGGTAGAAGAAGTGCCTAATAGCACCGAGACTTTGTGGCTGGATACTCTTGAACATGGTGTTTGAGTGATCCTTTTCCATGCTTGAGGATATGTTAGTGCTGCAAGGATGGATGATTCGAAATCACTCCTGACGCAAAGGATATTCGTCACCGGAGCATTTTAGAGGCGAAGTTGAGTGAAGAGGATTGCGTTGAAAGAGGAATTGAGTCACAGGAAGTGGACTCAAGAGCAGAGTTCATCCGTGGCTATGTTTGAGACCGCAGCAGTGGCAAAGGGCACTTTAAATTGTGTACATGTTTCCTCACAAGTCATCGACTCTTTGTTCAGCTCTCTATCTTCCCCAATCACTCTCTCTGAAACAATTTTATAGTTTCATTGTCTTCTACATTACCTTTACGGTAATGCCCGCTTTTCACTTCGATCATTATAAGTATATTTCTAAGAAGTATTTTGGTGATATCGTTGAAAATATGCTACTTTAGCTTCTGTTGTAAGCCTTGAGAAAAAGTAATTCCATTTGGAATTCGTGTTAATTTACGTACTGATAAATTATTTTCTAAGAACGACCCTCGATTCAAACTATTTTCGTTAATTGATCGAGAACTCGAAGAAAGACCATTTTCGAAAATATAAAGAAGAGTATTTCCTTAGTTTCCTTACTTTGAATTTGATTGGAATGCATTTGAAAATCTAATTGCAAAATTTGTACCACTCCAGAAGAGCACTTACAAAACTTTACCGGTTTCAGCGAAATATTTTAATTTTATACTTTTAATTCTTTTCAATATAAAATTCCACCAAGTATTACTGGAGAATGTGTATTTTACTGTAACACATTTCTTTAGAAATTATCCGTTTTGCAAACATTTTCTTTCTTTTCTTCGGTGTTTTTCGTTCTTAAATGGAGCAATCGATAAAGTTACGTCGTAAAACTAAGCCTTTATTTAATTTTAATTTTTTTAAATACGACGACTTCCATGTGAAGTACTTTAAACTATCAACTAGGAAGTATTTTATAACGATGATGATGTCAATAGAAAGATATCTTTAAAATAACCCTAAATATCACCAATAAGTTAGCGATAAGATAGAGCGCGTCATAGGCCTGCCTCCCCTTGCGAATAATTTCAGTCTCCCTTGGGGTCGACAGCTCATGCACATTGCATTCTACGTCATTTCACGTTTTCCAATCTCTGAGAATAGCGCTGTTAATCGCCAATTGCAGCGAACTTTGATCCTCAGTAAGCTTTTTACTCGCTAAAATGGTTCAATGTCTCTCCGGCATCGTTTTGATCACTTGGAGCTTTGATAGATTCATTCAGTCTCACGCAATTAAATCACAAACTCTGAAAAACTTGTGCTATGAATGAAGGATTTAAACTAAGAAAAAAGGGTAGACCTACGTAAATTTTTATTTAGTAACATAGCTTTTACGTGTAAATGTACTTTTTTATGGGGGGTGAAAAAATTTTATTGAAAAAATGTGGTGTTGTAGCTGGGAGAGAGATGCATAGTAATGCAGTAAAAAGGAAAATTTTGTACTGTAATAATGTATTATTGTAGCTAAATAAATATTGTGGCTAGATATATTCCGTAATAGCAAATAACTTTGTCTTAATATAATTAGCCTTGTATAAAATACTATGTCACTGTATGTAAAATATTGTTGTAATTAACAGCGTTGCCATAGGACTATTAGTTCACCTATAATTAAATAAAATTTATGATTTAATAGTAATGGAAACTGAAGAGGTGCAGATCTATAAACCGTAATGATTAATTTCTATCTAAATTCACTATTTCTTAACTAATCGTGTAATGAGGCTCCGAAAGCAAAGCTAGAACCCCTAGGAAAAGTAATAGGTAAGACAGTACATACATTTTAAGTGATATCTTATTAAACGATGTTACTGTAATTTCTATTTTACCCTTTCAGAATTGTATTTGATCTGTAATGACGCTTCATTCTTCGTTACAGTCTTAATGACAAAAAAATTTTCAAGAAGGCCATTTATTAAAGCGTGAAATGATTATAATAAGGCACAAAATTTAAAACTTTTAAACGATCGTTAGATTAATATTTCAGCAAAATTGAAATGAAATGAGCTATGCCGCCTCAGGAGTTGGCACAATCTATTTCCTCAAACCCTCAGCGAACTTTGCCCCTTCTTTCGATAGCGATATGTTATGTTTTTTTAACAGACATCCTTCGATAAACGCTTGGGTATCCCACTGTACGTCATCAAACTAGAATGAAACAAGAATAATTAGTATTCGATACATATCAATTCGTTAGATGCATTTCATTTTTTAGATAGAAAATGCATTTGTGAGGTATTTCATTAAGCCTGGCATTCTTTTTAAATGAAATGAATTTAATGCTAGGTTGTAGAATAGGTTGATACTAAGTCATCATATATCCGGAGAACGTAATTTATAACTCCGTCTAAAATTTTTACTGGAAACTATTAAAGGATACTCTTTTTTATAAATAAATAAGCTTTTCCTAATGTTCGTGAAACTATTAAGTAACTATTATATGGCGAGGACGGAAATTATATTGAATAACTAAATTAATTCAACTATATTAATTCAACCGCATCTTTTTCCTGCAAAAGTCTCGTCCAAATAATAGTTCTGTTAGTTACAAGACTAAAAAAACAAAACTGCCACTATAGTTATTGTAGAGTTTTTTCTGGAAACCATAACGGAAAGAAAAGGACATCTAAAGCGCCTTCAAACTGAAGTTAAAATTATCTGAAAGTCTTTAAAATTTTGTGCAGATTATTTCACGTTCCGCACGCAAGAAAACCACCGAAGAAACTGATTTCTCGAAAAGCAAAGCGGCAACTTCAAACACGAGTTAGATTGAGCAAGTTCTCAAACAGCCAATAAAGCAGCTGATCACCTCTTACGCACTTGACCCCGATTATCATATCTATTTGTTTATCATATTTTGTTAGATTTCCACTTCTTCGATATTATTTACATTGGAGTCATTAAAGCCTTTCAAAACATCCTGGTACGTTGAAGCGATTGAACTACATACTTATCGATGAATAAAACGGAGAAATGTGATGACCGCCGTCAAAAATATTAAGTAGAGCATCATCTCTTAAACTAAGATCCGGGAACCACTGGGTGTCCGTGAACCCTTTGTTGTTTGCCCTTATTTATATAGTGTTCAACCTCACCATATTTTTGTAATTTTGTTATATTTAGTTAATTAAAGCATTTTAATACTAAAAATTTCTAAAAAAAAGAATAATTATAACTCTTTTGTGCGTGAAATCTAAGTGAAATCCTAATATGTATCAATATCAAAGCTCTAAATTTAAATAAAACAAAAATTTGGGAGCCCGCAAAATGAAAAAAAGAGCTACAGGGTGTTCTCTCCCAACTTATGCACAAGAACCGTTGAAATGGTAAATTTTTTCGAACTGTATGTATCAACTACGGAAATTTCTTTGCGACTTAAATTTTCAGAGAGAGTTTTCTATGCTCTTCCGGGTCCAAGTTTGGATTGGGAGACAAATAAGCTTCTGAATAAATCTCTCGTAATAAGAGAATGTTTATGACTGCCTTCATTAATATCAAGAGTCCGAGTATGTTGTTCGTGAATTTGGTTACACTGTATCAAATGGTTGAGATTATAATAATCGCAAAGTTGAGTCAATCAGCTATCTTACTAAAAGAAGAGCTATGAAAGTAAATTGTAACTGTAACGTATTGTGTCTTGGGACGCACACTCAGATATGCGATTCCTTTCTTGATAAGATCATTCCGAGAAATTTAGCTCAATGACTTTCTCCGAGAAAAACTAGCTCTCGCGATAAATTCTTCGAAAAATATTGACAACTTCTCGTTATTGCGCTTAGGCAACATGCTTGTCTCCATCGAAATTTTAAAAAATCTTTTCTATTCTCCTACCCATTTCTCTACATAAGTCGACTAACAATATACGTATATCACAAAAAAGCGAGGGTTGACCGCAAATAAGTTTACATCCAATTAAGCTTCAAAATTGTGTCAATAAAATGACATAATGATTGCTCACATCATTTGAGACAGAATAATGAAAATTTCGACAACTGAGGAATGATTCACATCTCTTATTTTGCTTCAAAATTAATAATGCAAACCTATGCAATTAATGGATATCCTCATTCCATTTGATTGAGCGAGCCTTCAATTTCATCCCAGAGATTTACTTAATTCCCGTGATGAGCCCTAATGCTTACATCGAAAAACATGTTATTACATATGTTCGTAATATTATGCTGATGATGGATCTTTGGAGTGACACTGCCGTGGTAAGTTTAAGGGATAACAAAAGAGGAATTTTTATATATTCCGTAATCTTACAGCCCTATTCCGTGCCTGTGTTAAATCACTGATCATAGTTATCATAAAGGTAGATAAGAGAAATTCAAGCATCTGAGATTCTACATTAAAAATTCTATCTGTCGATGTCTCTTATGGCAGAGAAGAGTGAGAACAGAAGTAAAATAGTGGAATATATTTTAGTAATTTATTTACTTTCTATATCCCAATCTCTGACATATTTGCATATATTTCATTCGTTGGATTAGTATCGAATTACTTCTAATTCGGGCATTGAATTTTGGTAATTCATAGACATAAATTAACTAAATAGTCTCAGAGGTTTTAAAAATCAATTTTGGGATATCATCCTTATATCCACTGTTGATAGATGTACTAATCTCCTTGTTCTTTTGGCAGCTTCGGGAAATCAGTATCAAATCTCGCGAACCAAAGATAAAAATGTGTTCACTTGACTATAAATGAGAATACTTTGCAATGAAAGATCTATCTAATCATTTGTTTTGAATCTATAGTGAACATTATCATCAACATAGTTCAAGGCAGCATGTAGCTCAAGGATTTCACATCTCACTGTTTTAGCTTTACCGATAACCCTTCTCTTGCCGTATTTATCTTCGTTTTTACTGTACCATTATAGAAAAGACCAATTACGTATACACCCAATCGCTAAGTTCATGCCGCGTACATAAATATATCCCTTACATTCTCAATAATGTAACACAAGGATGTGCAACCTATCAACAGGTTTGTTTAACCTGAATGTAAAAGATAGAATAAGGGAATGTTATGAGCTCAAAGAATCAATTGAAATTTATGGAACAAAAATAAAAACTCTTACACTATTCACTTGACCGGCTTTCATACTATTTGTTTGAACGTGCTAGTAATATTCAATTCTGTTAAGATGCACTGTTTGAATGTGAGAATTCGCAAGCTAAGAAAGTAATTCTCTTCCAAAAATAAATGCTAAGGCTTAAGAACGCAAACAAAAGCCACATTGTATCCTATAGCAATGCATGGAGATCAGTAATACTTAAAAAAACTATTAATTACATCGAACGTGGAGAAACGCAAGTGAATGTTCAGTTATTAACTTTTTCGAAAAAAATTATTGCCAAGAAATACTTACTTAACAGTTTAATTGGTGAAAAATGGGGGTAATCCTCACAAGAGAAACTTGAAATGGGGCACCCACAGTCATTATATGTGAGGGAGGCCCAGCTCTTAAGAAACTTGGCTTTGTATAGATAATAGTCGGTAGGAGCGTTTCAAAATTCTGTGAACGATGCTGCTTTGCGCTGGTTAGGCCTCACTTTGAGTATGCATGTAGTGCATGGGACCCTACCGAAAAGTGTTGTATTCGCGAATTAAGAAAGGTAAAACGAAAGGCAATATGCTTTGTAAAGAATTTCTACGATAAAACGGCGAGTGTCATTCAGATGTACCAGGACGCAGGATGGAAATCTCTCTATAAAAGCAAAGATTCAGACAGTCTTAATTAATTTCATAATTTCAGAAAGAGTTCTCTCGTAGAAGTCGTGGCTGGTATTACGCGTCCTCCCTGTTCTATTGACTATTATGATACTGCGAGGACGATAAGATATACGGATACTAGAATCAGTCCTAAGAATTGTTTTTTTCCGCGAACGATTCGCGAAATTAATCTATCAGGGAAGTTATGGTGCATACCACACGCCGAAAGGCGGCTTACAGGCTGAATATGTAGATGCTGATGTTGACACTTTACCTGGAGGCTATGTTGCCTGTCTGCAAAGATCAATGCTATCATCCATTACTTGTATACAGTGCCTCGACCTTGGGTGAGGAAGCGGAACAACCTTTTAGGCGCCTCTTTACTCAAAGAATATATGATATCTTTATTACCCATATTTTGATGTCCCTTTAGAATTGGCGGAATGAAGACGAGCGATGGACCCACTTGTATCTTCACTAAATCGGCAATATACTTTCGGTTCAATTTGGGCTCAAGTCAAAACTAATTGAGAAATCTTTCGAAACTTACCTAACATCCATTGGATTTTTAAAGACAGGAAATGTCATCTTAACAGATGACTGGAGTTAATCAAGGCACTAAGATTATTGCTAATTTAAGGTGGATATGTAGGGATATTACCTAAAATGACCTTCCTTTGCAACTTCCCAATGTTTGCTATCATTACAAAGATTATGCCCTTTTGTATGTTTAAGCGTGTAAATTAATGGAAGCTGTCCTCAATTGCAGATAATAGACGATTAGCGGCAGATCAGACAGATGCTGCTGATGTACATTCTATGAAAATTGCGTGCTTCCCTCGCGCCCTAATAGGTTATCAGAGACGCCTCTTGCCTATCTGAAACGCGCAAAGTTCGCTCGCCGTCCTATCTCCGAGGGCCTCCGTTAAAATGAGCGACCCTTGGCTCTTTTTCACTTCTTGTGAACTCAATTCTGCGATAATACTTTTCACAGGCTAGTTTTAGAGTGTTTTCCCTCACGAGGCACAACAAGAAAGTTGTTTGTTAATGAATGTTAGATTCTGCTGCAGCAATTACGATATGTTTAAATAACTAGATTATATCGTTATTCTTGTCTCAAATAATATCGGAAAGTTTTCATTGAATTGGATTTTCGATTAATTGAATTTGCTGGAATGCTAGTTTTCTACAATTAACACTCAGACTATAGTACATGGAGGCAGTGAAAGATTGGGTCGGAAATATTCTTAGAGTATTTATTGAAACTGTAATAGTAATTTAAATGAAGTAGAAATTCCTACAGATTTGAATAGAAAATAAATGAACGTAAACGTAATTTTAATTAAAGTAACAATTTTCTATCTTCATAGGGGATTTTCAATAACTTAACCTTCTGCGTATAACTCTTACAAAAGTATTATTTCAAACTTATTTGCTCAAGCGGTTCCTTGAGCCGAATTTTTTCATTCACAAATACTGACCTTTGACTTTTGAGCCGCAGTCCACAATAAAATTGGATTGTGAGTTTATTTCCGACATAAAATTTGACGAGTTGGGCAATAAGACAGGATATGCATATTTCATATGCAAATCCTGTCAGCAGCGTTATAGTTTCCATACCGAAAACAAAAATAGTATTAGTAATTTTAAAGGGGTTCCTTAGCTGAGACCTTTGTGCACGTGTACCCCCACCGAAATTGAACTCGGGGACGCTTTCAACAAATTCGAGCTTGCGGAACAAAAGTAAACATTAAAAATATGTCGACAGACTGAAACTCGGCTTCATTAAGCCATTGAGATGGTAAAAAGAAAAATTCCGTGAACGCTACGATAATACTCAATAGAGAAGAACGTACGCTGTATACACTCGATGCCACACGCCGGAAGACTACCTGTAATTTGAAAATCTAGATGGTTTAAGCTCACTAACTGAAATGCTGCCAAGAAAAATATATATATTTTGCAACACCATAGCATTGAGCGCTAAGTATTTAAGCAGCATTCACTGCACAATATGATACAAGTGGTGAAATCTAAGAGAAATGTTAATGATCGGCAAAATCCTACGATAAAAAATGTAAGAATCAAAGCTTAAAATTGCATTCGTCACTTCTGTTTTACCTAAACATCAACTCCATTAATATGTAATATTTAACTGTCAAGCGAGAATTGTGTTCATGCGTTTCAGTTCTGTTAAGGGAAAAGGGCTACAAAATCAGTTCTTTTCTGACTATATGGAAAGTAAATAGAATATCAAAGGATGTAAACAGGTTTGAAATGCATCAAAGTTAACATTATAGCCAATTCGAATCTCACCGCCTGTCCGAGTGTGTTTAATCTCGATCAATCTCGATACCTATCGTAACTATGACGCTGGAACGATACTACCTGTACTAATTTGAAAACATGGTAGCTTGGGTGGATAGGCTTCTACGTTATTACCTGTTGTTTTTAACGATCTCGCAATTTTGTAATACAAGTGAAATCTTTGAATATACCAACCCCAACACTTGTGACGATCATGAGTATTTTAGTACCGTCCAGTTGCAATGCATACAATGCGATTCAGAAAATTTCCTGCAACCAAGCGAAAACAGTAAGTTTTGTTTTATTGAAATTATTCTCGGTATCCTTGGAATTCTGTTGTATTTATGGTTATATGTATTGTTTTTGGTCAGAGCTGACTTGTGAATGCGAAAAGAACACTATCATCGTGTCGAATATAGGAGAATTCCCGAAATGTCAACAATGTCCTCCACAGTATATGCCTTCCATTGATAGAAGAAAATGTGTGATGTGCGAAAATAATTCAACGGAGGATGGCAGCTGTGGATTCTGCGGTGGAAATTCTATTCAAGGTATTGTAGATGAAAGCTTTACATGATATCATTTACCTTCTCTCGTGAAATAATATAGTATGAACATAAAATAACTAAGAATGTTATTTGATTGATTATTGCCCAAAAATTGTAGTTATTAGCAATGATTATATTGTGGGTTATGGCGCCCTGAATAAAGTTTTGCCAATAAATTTAAATATGCATGTTAGAAAGAAAATATTTCATATTATTTAATCTGCGAAAGGATAATCTCTCTGATGTAATAACAAAAATGATTCTCAGAAGCATCCTTAAAACATACTGAAATGGTAGTCATGGCACAGAAGCATCTATAGTTATTACCGGAAGGCGGTTGACTGCTGTTTTGAGATAAATGGATGATTTGAGTGGTTAAATAATAAATTGTTTTGCTCGAAGTTGTATCAGGGCAATAGTATTATACTTAAATCATCACCTAAAATTGAAAAGTGTAACTAATCAGTGTATACCATTTTATAAGTAAATAATTTTTATGTATTCCAATACATTTCAGTTGCTTGCATACATTCTAAAAGCAAATTTCCTAGTTTAATTTATTGTTCTGACACTTTTTTTGTACATGCAAGCATAGCTGAAATTGAAATTATGGTTATAAAATTAAAATATTGTGGAATTGATTTTCAGTAATCCTCAAATCAGAACATTAATTTTTTAATTCAGAGTTTGACTTACCTAAAAGATTAGGAATGAAGTTGTTATTTAAAAGGCTTTTACTGTAGTGTCTAATATACACTGCAAAGATAGCCACTTCAATCACTTTGCCAAGTATTAAAATTTATCAGAAAAGATAAATTAGAATAATAGCTATAGAAAATTTGGTGATTTATAATGACTTACTCTTTTGGTGACTTTCCTAGGATAAACTTGTATTCTTATAATTATATCTGCTGGTGATCTGTGCTTTGGAGGAGTCACTTTTGTTATGAAGCTCTCATCCCTTCACCCTAGATGACCTTTTCTTCCCCTCTTCTCTCTTCTCCCTCCTCCTGACTTAAACTACATGTTTATTACTTCCTAGCTAAGATATTTAATCAACTCTGTGCATGAATTCCATTTTCCATTGCCATTTTCCATAGACAGTCCCTTTTTAAACTATATTCAATATTTTTGGTTGATTTAAGAGTATGTGATGCTTTCTTTAAAGATGTGTTCATTAATTGTCATTGTAATATATCTGCTAACAACAAATACTCTTATACTCTGCTACTATAGAATATTTGTTCAAATATGTATAATCAAATTTAATTTAGTTGGCTATGATATCCAACAATCATTTGTTGCCATATTTTTCTTGCTTTTCTCTTTATATATGACAAGATTCAATTTTACCTTTACTCCAATTCTTCCCAGTTACTACACAGGTTATTGAAATGATTTTTTTGTGATAATAGGTATCAATGATAAGGAAGAATATTTTAGTTTCTGCAGTTCATAAAAAACTATTTGAACTCCAACTACTGTGTATAATCATCTCTAGGTTCTCTCATTTTTAGTACAAAATATTACCTTCTTATATAATTCAAAAGTTGACATATACTTTACAATTTAGTTTACAATACTATCACAATTACAATTAGGATTTAGTATATCCTGTGATTTAGTATCTAACTGAAGTATGTAAGAATCATATCAATTTTCTACTTACAAGATATCAAATCTGGTTAAATATCTAGTGTGCAAAAGTTGCAAAAATTATTGCTATAATGTCTAAGTTATTGACTATTCTTAACCCATGGTCAATCCCTGGCATTTTCATCTCAGAGATTTTAAAATATGAAGTAATGGATAATAATATTCTTCTGAGCCATCATTGAAAACATATAATAGAACAAGACCAACCTTTTATCCAAACTAGTCATTTGGAATTAGCAAAGCAATAACAACCAAAATGTTGGTAGTTTGACTGATACATAACATTTATAATGAATGTCCTTGTATTTTGAAAATTAGTAATCACTTATATTTTCTTTGAAAACTAATGCAAATAAAACTAATCATCTCAATATTTGATGCACAACTCATATTTCTCATTAAAGCACATTTGGAATTAAACATTTACTTTTAGAGTTATCCATAAAATTGTCCGCAAAGAGCTGGCATCTCATTGCTATATTATCATGCAGGTCATCAATCATGTTTGAATGTGAATAAATTGTGACAAATATGCTTTTAAGACAGTTTTTGCATGCTGATTTTCTTAATTATTATGGAATTATCCCTATGTATCACCTGAAAGAATCATGTATAATATTGTATATTCATCTGAAATTACTGTAATATTTCAAAATCTCTGAAGAATACAGAAGGGATAGGCTGTTATTTTTCATATACCGTTAGCAATAGAATAGATTAAGTAACTTTAAAAAATTTACTTTGTATCATGTTATTTAAGATACTGTATGTCATTTTAAGACAGGAAATAAAGCATATGTATTAGTAGGAATAAATCAGAAAGGAATGAAAGTATACTAATTCCACTGAGCAGAATTAAATAGTTAATATAAAATGAAAAAGTACTTTGTTTCTGCAAAGAATAAAATTCTTCACACAAAGATGTTGTGAATATGATGTCACTGTTGTTTTGTTCCATGAAAATACCGTCAGAGTTTATTAGCTGACAGGCAAGTAATTCTGCCCACTTTGAGGAAATTTTTTGCTTCCTTTGAGATGGCAACTATTTTTATAGCTATTCTCTTGTTGGAATTATCCATAGGTATTCATTCTAAGTAACCAATTTGTAGCATAAAATTTGGGAAAAATATATGTGAATATAATCAGTATGATTAAGCCAAATTTTGTGAGATATCATGTTTGTTAGCAAAATATTGTCAGCTTATGAGTATGATACCTTAGATTGAAAACCAGTGGGCATTAAATACTACAAAGTATTTAATAATTAAGGTATATTTCTTGGCCATTTGTAAAAACGTATCTTAAATGATTAGAAAGCTCTTATGTACACTACTTACTACTTATACAGTTCTAGGGAAATACCATCATTTCATGAATCATAAATTGAAATGAACTTGTAACATTGCACATTCTGCTATAATCAGAAAGATAATTCTCCGTTATGACAAAAACTCATTTGGAAAGTACTGTCCAGTAAGTCAAGCAGACATTTCTATTACATTATTTATAATTTCCAATGTGAATTTTTGTAGAATGAGTAAGTTCGGTCACTTGAAAAATATTTTTTATAAACTTTAAAGTAGATACATTTGAATCCTTTAATCTCTTGAGTGCATAAAATGATTTTAGCTGTTTTTTTTTGCTACACAATCTGTAAATTTTCAAATTAGAGTCCATAGGATCCATGGATTGCCTATTCCAGTATTGTAGTATCAAATTCGATATGGATCAGCATGTAGAATATCATTTCTATTAACAAATACAGTTAAACGTAACAAATCAACTTACAAAAAATGGTCTTTTATTTATCTCTCATTTTACTGGGATTTTAGAAATTAAAAATATTGAAAAAAATAACGATATTGAACAATATTCGGGTAATACACATGGATGCTTCTGCATAGTAAAACATGAAACAATTCACTGTGGGAATAATGTCTTATAAGTAGGCTGACCATATGTCCCGTTTTGCTGGGGAAGTCCTGTTTTCGACCTTCCCGGCACTGTCGTCAAAAATTTAATTTTCCTTTGGAAGCTTCTGTCAATAATTGTTTTCTATGAAGTTCGATAGAAATACAAAGAATTAAATCTCTCAGTTTCGTGAGAGTTAAATATTTAGTGAACTGTAATCCGTAAATAATTAAATATTCTCGTGGTAAAGTTTTAATGTTGAGGATTATAAAATTAACAAAGCCCTAAATTAAGTTCGCTGTGAAAGAATTCCAAAATTCACGCTAAGTCTCCTGTGAAGTTTATTGATATCCTGTGATTTATAGTTCATTTGAGTGCTGGCACTAGGGGTACTATATCTCTGCATAGGATACAATTTCCGTCGACAAAATTTTCAAATCATATCTGCATTGAAGTGATGAAAATATCTCCAGAGGAAAGTGGGACGAAAAAATTCGTTCCGTTTTAATTGATAGGAAATGTCTCGCTTGATGGGACATGGTCAGCCTCGTTGAAACTGTGTTTTAATCACAATCATCTCAAATTTAAACCTTTATACGAATCTTTCGCTGACCAAACGCTAAATTTGTGAATTCATTTGGATATTTTATCTACTGTTACTTTCCATTGATCTCTTGGTGATAGAAGTTTTTCGCGCTTACGAATAATTACTGAATCTGTTTTCATTAATAAAACTTTTATCTAATTGTAATCTCATGACGTGTACTTTTGTCTACATTGAAAAGCTCACGTTTTAGTTGTCAATTTCAACGGCGAAATTTCTCCCTTTCTTAATTCTCGGCATCAAATTTGAAAATCAATGTTAGACGTTATAATGAAGCCGGTTGCCGTTGGTTCGGACACCTGCTCGTGCAGGAAGGGGCGAGCTAGACACGCGATTGTGTCTCTAGTGGATAAATGCATTTTTTATACATTTTCTGCCGCGGTGCTCGAAACTATGCGCGTAATTAATTTTAAAGATGCCTTTTCCTACAAAGAAGATGTAATTGTCAGATGTATCTAATACACTTAGTCTTTTTGTGAAAACAAATATGATC
Organism: Pachydiplax longipennis; assembly: GCA_036926295.1. Lineage (NCBI taxonomy): Eukaryota > Metazoa > Arthropoda > Insecta > Odonata > Libellulidae > Pachydiplax > Pachydiplax longipennis. The sequence goes on from JAVFKF010000015.1 coordinate 44,667,326, forward strand.
AATCTAACAAATATATTTTTTTGAGATAAGGAAGTAATTTCGTAGTGAAGATAAAGAGGTGAAGTTCTCTAACTAGAAATTTATTCCTCTTACAATTAGAAAATGGCCCTCAAATTTTAATGAAAAATTAATTGTTTTTCGTCGATGCGATTTACCAGATTCCTTAGTTTTTCCGATTTTTGATAGAAGAGAGCGGCTTTATTTGTTTCAATTTATACATTTGTTTCGCCAATGAAAAATTAATCTGATTTGTAAAGTTAACACATTGATATCTTAATGCTGATTTTTTAGTTCAACTTTTGGCAATGAAATTTTATAAAGCTTTTTAAATTTAATTCTTTTTTATCAGTTCTGTGCTGCTTACGGAAAGTAGCAACTTTTTAGTACATCGATTTTGTCAAAACGCCCCCGGTTGTGGTAATTATTACACAGGGAAGTTAAATAATAATATTTTCACGTATTCTAAATTTAAAAGTGTATTTTAAAATTTTGTGATTTAAGTCATTCTTTATATTATGCAGTGCTGGTCAAGATCGAGTTCAGTACGAAATATTTTATTTCCTTTTAAAGATAAAAGTTTCTTATCTTACTATCCATTTTATTTGTCAGTGGCAATGTTTAAATTGGATCCCTTTCGTGAGAGGACGAACAGAATGAAGCTTAAGCAACATAATAATCAGAAAGACTTAAATTCTTCACGGCAGTGGTTTTCTCCAAGACCCACCAAGACACTCGCGACACGAGGATGACTACCTAATCGGCGGTCGAAATCTCGGTTTCCCGGGAACTTTCCCGCCTGACAACCCGGATTTTCTTGGACGTAATAACGTTTGGCGCAAAACACGCCCGACAAAATCTTCGTGCATGTTTTGGCTCTATAATTCAACATAATTATCGTTAAGGAATCACAATAAACCTGCATACTCTTCACTCCAGTGCTATTATGATGCTTCTTAAATGATTATTTGGAGACATTCTATGCATTTATTAATTTAGTGAGTAATTCTACTCATTGTCAGTAAATCTACCTATACTTGAATCAGAAGCTGTTGTCAGAAGAAACGTTTTATCCGAGATCAGTCTATTCGTCAGTTACTATTCTTTGGTTTGCCGTATTATTGCGATTGATTGTCTTTTAGTCTGGAGCCCAAGTTCGGATGCTTCGAAATAATTTTCTCCTATGAAATGAGTGACCTGACGTTACTTGTAAAAGCCTCGAAATTCAAGCGAAAGAACTGTAACTCTAATTCTAGAACTCTGCGATTGATAGAATAAAAATTATTATGAATATATTTATTCCGAAAATTTACTTGCATTCAGTTATTAGTAAAAATATTTTTCTAGCCATGGTAATACTCGTTTTATGCTATCATTTAAAATATAGATTGACTTCGTACTGCTAGCTCAGAAAAATATAAAATTGACTTCTACAAAAATATGGTCCATCTTATTCAATAACGATATTTCTTGAGAGAAATAAATATCAGCAGCGGATTGAGCTACATCTGTACTTTTGAAAATAATTGCAGATCGGTCATTAAAGCAAAGAAACGCTAAGAGTCCATTACGTATGGATTTAGAAAATTTACTTATTCTTCATTGGATAAAATTTTAACATTATTCCAAGCTTTCCGACAAGTGGGTGTTTTCTATTGATGTATTTCTTCTCTGTGTTAAATAAATACGGTGTTAAAATTATGATTTACAAAAGAGAGGTTTAGAACCAGTTCTCACTATTTCTCAGCATCTCCTTAAGTAATATGGAAGTAGTACTCTGAGAATGGCAATGATAGACTGATTGAAGATAGACTGCTAACAGGCATTACTGGAAATGACGAAATCAATGGTAAGAATGTTCAAGAATAAGAAATTCCTCCATTTGTTCGAAATGTTTCGATTATCTTAGAATCCAATTTGAATTTCAGGAATATTGGCTAGCACTTACTGTATGACGGAAATTTCTCTAATTTGAAGTATATTTAAAGAAAAAGGATTCCAATTGTCTTACATTGAGATATCGGAAAGACATGTTACGAAGCATGTATTTCTTCCTAAGTTTATTGTCTCCGAAAAGGCATTTGCTAAAACTCATAAAATAAATAATAAATAAAAACCTCTTTATTTTCGGCGAAATCGAGATTTTTAAATCTCATCTTCCATTTAACCCATAATAATCAAGAAGTCGTTCCCTCGCCATTCTTGGATAATTTCTTGGATTCCGCTTTACCGTCTCAATCCTCTCAAGATGAAACTTTTTTTTTCAGCCTTTACTTGCTAAACTTACCTTATGGTTCGTGTATTCCGTGGACGATGTTTTCGGAGTCGGCGGAGGCTGTGACAATGAAGCGGCCTTCCCCCAGGGCATTCGAAGCAGGAAGCTCTCGTTAGGGGACCCCTTGGTGAGGGTGGGGGGAGGCGCCAAAGGCCCCGCGTCCGCTGCGAAATCGGCCCCGAGATTCTTGGAAGGGCGAAAGTGACTAGATTGACAGTAAAATACCACCAATCAGCTTTCGTCGGGTCAGTTATTTTCGAGAATCGGCCTTATGGCATATTCATGAACATTGTCTTAATCCATCCGCAAATACACTTTCGACTTTTCTTAACTTATATCATTTTAATGTGAGATACTTTATAAAAAACGGACCGCAAAAATGTCAAAAATTAACGGAAAATCTAAGCCACATTCTAAGATTTTTCATTAAAAATGTAGTTTCTGACTCCACGCTCTTAGACTTTAAAGGAATTCCTTGCCGAAAATCATAGAATCTAAAAATTACCAAAATATTCGACCTTATTATTAATTCTTAAGTCTTTGTCTTAGGCGATAATTTGAAATTTCCTGCCTGTTGAATCGTATTATAACTCGTATTTTCATCTCATATGATGGAGGGAAGATTGTGAACAGGGAAAGAAAAGGTTAACTAGTTTTGAATTAATTTATTAAAGCAAAAATTATATTGGTTTATGACTTGTGACTGTTTAAAGTCGTTTCTCAAAAATATCTTGCCTTCCCCCCATTTTCAACGTGGAGAAATTAGAAAGCAGTAATCATCGCTGATGATAACTGGCATTTGTTGAAAAGCTATTATGTAGTTTCTCATTCTCGATTTCATAATTCATCCCTTTCCCCCCGCACTTTCAGTCATTGTCTTGAAATTTGAGATAAAAAAGATCTAGTGTTTTAGGTTTTAAAAGATTTGGTTATTTCCTTGCTTTTTTCGGATGAAAATGTTGTCCTGAGAACTTATGCTCTAAGCATTTAGTCGTGTAAATCAGTCAGTGTGAATCGTAAAAATCCTCATATCATCTTCATAGCATCTTGAAGATGTTCTCTCGTTTTTGTATAATTAAGACGACTTTCAATTGTCAGTTGAAAGTTGCTTTTGTAACTTTATTAAACATTTTCCTTCTTATTGAATCGTGAGAGATTTTCTATATTAATCTTAATAAATTCTTAAAGGAACACATCTTTTATTAATTAATTTCATTCAAGGCAGAATGCCGCTATTGAGGTTACTAAGATCGATCGGTATACACCCATATTCAAGATTCAACAGCTCATACAAATTTCATAGAAAAGTGTATGTGCTGAATATGAGCTTTGGAGTTATTTACTCTTTGAATTCGTGTTTCGAATTGAATTGAAAATGATTTGACAATATTTGTTGAGCAGAAAAGTTTTATTATATTAAAATATCGATTTTTGATATTTATCACATGATATTTATTACTAATGTGTATGATATCACTGCAACTCTCTCACCATCGCACTTACTTAAGCATTAGATATCCTAGTAAATGAATCAAAAATTTATTTTTCATTTCGACATTCTCAATCGAAAAGTATTTTCTCGCATATATTTGCGTGCTTTCAAAGCTACGAAATTTTTCGTGAACAGTTTCTGTAAGCTAAAATCGTCAAAATTTTCCTTTATTTTATAAATTTCCTTCTCTGAACGTTTGCAAGAATTATCCAATAAAGTGCGTTTTAATTCAAAGATTTCTGAACATTGCACTTCGTTTTCTCAAATGAAAATATTAAAATACTCCAGCGTTACAGAAACCGATTCTTGATCGTATATTTGTATTTTTTTTTATCTAGTGAAATCTCGTGTTAAATTCTTCAATAGCAGAACTATACTTTTAATAATACCAAGTAGTACCTATATGGAGAAATATGGCCTCTAGGCCATAGAAGATGGACCCAGCAGAAACAAGAAAGTGGCCTAGATCTCTCTCTTAGTTTCCTGTCGAAGATTTATAATTTCGAATTCCTTCGCTGAAGTGCGTATGTTATCATCTTCATTATTAGTTGACTTATTTTTTCTTGAGACGGCTGATATGTTGATTCCCGTGGATGCTCTGGTATGAAAAATTAAGTATGATTATTTTCGAGCACTTTGAATTTTCTGCCTTCGTTTTCAAGGTATCCTTTTCTATGATAACGCAGCGCTGCATCCTTGATCACTTTATTTCTGCGTGGTAAATTAGGAAACCTCACTTATCTCCGAAATCTCGAGAAATATTTTCACCGCTGTGCAAAGATGGAGAAAATTAATAGTGAAGTCAATATTTCGAGGGAAAACTATACTTCTTATTACTTGTACCATTAAAAGTATCAGATAATTTTCAGCCATTGTATAGCTCAAGCTAAGCAATCGCTCAAATTCTCTTCCCATTTTGGCTAGTCTCATCTGTGAAAATAACCTCAGTTAATGTCAGTTTGAATTTTATATTTGAGACATTTCATTGCTTTTTTATCGACATTTTCAGTCATGATGCTTTTTCTGGAAAGTTATTCAATGACGCCAAATTTTTATTTAAAAAATTTGTAAGAATTATCTATTGCATTCAATTTCTTAAATACTTGTTTTCATTAACTGTTAGGAAAGTGTAAATTTCGTCATTTTCTTCACAAGAAAGAAAGAGTACAAGAACTCGGATATTTTATCGGAAGTCGAAAGAAATAATGCCATCGAAATTTTGTTTGTTTACACGGCATTATTTTGCCGAAATCAACGTTCTCTCTATAGCAGGAGATTACCTGGGAAAACTTTGTCTTCCAATTTAATTTGCGATATTCTTTGAGCGTTTCTTTCTTTAAGATTATTTTCTTCTTCATTTTACCAAAGCAGCTACTATAAATTTCAATTACTCGTTGTCTTTAATGCAGGAGAATGTTTAAACGAAATGACGCCATAGTCTTTCCGAACTCTTACGTTTTCAAGAAAAGTGTGGCTTTATCTCTTAGCTTGAAGCAGATATTCATCCAAATTTCAGTTTTAAAAAGTCGATGCTCCAACTCTAGTCTCAGCGTATAAATTCTACCCTGGCTTCCTTGGATTCGTAATAAAAGAAGTAAATATTTCGATGAATTTGAATGATGGATTCGGGAAAAATTAATTCGGTTTACTATGATATTCACAGCTCTATTTTCCATACCCTCCTTCCTTTTTCCCAATTTTAATGTACTTCTATCTCTGATTAATATTATAATCACCCTCAAACGAAACAACAGTGGTAACAAACTTTTGCGTTACCGATAGAAAGAAAAAACTCACAGTAATTGACGTCCTTGCAATATTTCCTCCGAAGCCCCAAGTGGGGATCACATCGGTTTCAATAGTAATATTATCGTATTAAGACATATGTTGAATGGCCTCCTATCAATAATGGCGCGCCATCGAAATCGTCTAAACCGCCGTTCCTTTCTTCCCTTCCCTAGTGTCGAAATAGGCGAGTCGATCGGCCGACCAAATTGCCTCGACAAGTGGACATCAAGCAATGAGCCCGCCATGTCGTGATGTGAATGCAGCTCTCATTCAAAACGTCGGCGGCTGATTTAAGATTGCTCTTTATATCCCATTCAACCACTGTCTTGTTTGGTCTTTCCGTTGGTACGCCACCTTTATCGGAAGCATCTTTTATTGCTTCCAGTCAAGTACGGGGTGTGAGGCTTTCTGCTCATACTTTAACCACCAAAGTTTATACCTCCAGATGATAGGCGTAGGAAAGCAATGTAAAATGTGAGAAGAAATTTTTATGTGTCGTAGTTTTTCCAAAATTATTTTTTTCAACTCCTTTGTATCCATTACTCTTGGGTATGATCCTTCATTCAGGAAGGAACTAAAAGTAAAATATTTTGAGTGGAAATTTCATTTAGCTTGAAAAGATTCTTAGACTGTTATACGTTAGTAATAATAGTAGTGTTAAAAGTTCTTCGACCGCTGAAGTCATTTCGCTCATAGGCTCCAACCGGGTATCGAACCCGGGACTACTTTCGCCGAACCGAACGCGCTGTCCGCTACGCTATCCAGTAGCGTGTTATTCGTTAGCATTTATTGCTAATTTCATTTAAAATTTTCGGGTCGTAAGGGATGATGACGTTCTTTATGAAAGAAAGCATAATTTTAGCGCAATACCACTCAAAGTGTGTTCTAAACTGAAATGTGTAACATTCCTCCTATAAATGTCTCAAAAATTTATTTAAATTAATTATTAGATGTGAAATAATATTAGGAATCATTTGTTAAATATCAAAATTGAATATAAAACTTACTGTTTCTTTTGATTATTCTAGAAAAATTATTAGATTATTCTAGAAAAATTTAGTCCTCAAATCTGAAACATTGGCGTGAAATCAAACAAGTTGTAAAATTTGCATAATTCTATTTGATGTAATAAAATATTTTATGTACTTCGTGATGTTTTATCCGCGCACCTACGGTTGTTTAGTACCTTGTATCTACTTATATTTAAAATATATTGGGCGTATAAATGAAGGTTCTTTCATAAAATTTTTAGTCTCCGGTTAGATCAAACTTAGTAGAAAATATTTTTGTATTGCAGTGCTACTGACCCCTGATTATTTGCCCATAAATTTTTATTTATGATGTAGATAAACATCTACCCATTTTTCCATTTAGTAAGTTCATTAATCTTATGGTATACTGAAGTCCTGTATTTAACTGTTTAATTAGGAATAGGGAAGGTAAATTTCTGAATAAACTCTATAAGTTTGAAAATGTTGATTTATTTCTCGGTGAAGACACTTCATATCTGAATTCATTCCTTTAATTGTTGGGCTTTGAATATGAATAGTAAAAGTAATATCGTATTCTCATAGTTTTCAACTTTTCGAGCATTGTGATAAAAGATTCGTATTTTTTTACCATCAAATTAGTCATTCACCAAACGACCGGTTCTAGTTCATCGCCACTGTCTCCACTCACATGCTATCTTCTGTGGCTTGTATTCTCAAATATAATGCTACCATCACTTTCGGTTTCGAGCAGTGGCTTGGTGCAAAAGGCATTTAACTTTGAATTTTACCTCGTTGCCACAATAGTAGCTGTCGGTGTTGGAATCGACCAGATGCGTTCGTAAGAGTGGCATAATTTTGAAGTAAGCGTGGACATGTCAAATGCAGACTTGTCAGACGTCAGGTTTTCTCGGACATGTCATCTCAGGAAGGAATTTTGATTCCTGCCTCAACTCTCCGGACGTTGGAATAAAAGATCCAACAATTATTTCAACGCTGAACCTGAGTTAAGAAAAGGAACGTTTAGAATCAGTAGGAGATGTTTCCATTGAAAAGCGAAGTACTCAATCCACCTAGCTTTACTACGTTATCTGTGAACAGAAACGATGCAGTGAACCAGTAAGTAGAGGTTTGATAAACCTCTGGTAGGTAGTTTGTTGGTGTTCGGAATAACGTTGAACAGTGCTGGAAGCAACGGGAAGTCGAGGATCACCGATTTCTCATGAATCACCCACTCAGTATTTCGATAGTTATGCTATCATCATCAGTGGTTCAAAGCAGAATCTGGATTCATCGAAAGTATAGACCAGAGGAAAAAATTTGCTTTAAAACAATGTTTTGAATAATACTGCTCCTTCTATGGCTGTTGATGATACATCGATATCATACCATGATGCCACCAAGGTTTTGATGATATTAGGCTGAATGTAAAACGTTCAGGCAAAACTTGAGTGACATATTTCATGTTTTGGAACAGTATGGAAATTACTTGTAAGAGTACAAATTTAACTAGTAAGGATACTCATAGAAAATTTGTGTAATTTTCTTTTCGCTCTATGTAGATAAAGTTATTTAGAAAGGAAATAATTTAAATAACAGATCCCATTGAATGCTAAAGAAGGCTGCAGTTCAATCGCCTCTGATCTTTACTTTACCAATGATATACAAGGTGAAAAAAATGTCCTAGTATTGTTCTACATTTTCATTTCATTTGCCTTACTTTTATCTCAAAAGATCTGATAACTCTAATTATTCCTTTCTTCATAATGAGAACACAGCTTCTCCAAAATGAATGAAAGGTGAAACTATTAATTACACATTCACTATCATCAGTTTACGATTTCGTAAATCGTACTTCAAAGGAAATTAGGAATATTTTCAGAATTTCATGCTAGTTTATCTAATGAGGTCCCTATGGAGGGGATTCAAAAAGGAAAGCATGCAGTTTTAAACATCATGTTTATTTTCCTATAGTTACATGATACTCATAAATACCTGAGTAGACTACTAGCTGAGAGTTTCTCATTTTCTGTCCATGCAGTGATAAATAATGTTTTCTCAACTTCTTGATTGTAACATTTCCATATGTCATGGGCAAAATTTGGTTGATTAATAAACATTCCGTAGTAATAAGTTTGACCTAGTGATTTGTTATCATAACTACTGGTGCTAAAGGTCAGAAAATTGTCTCTTGTATTTTTGCATTTTCTAATTTAGTAATAAAAAGTAATCATATAGAGTATATTTATATTATATGCATGCTCTTTAGAATGCCTAAAGCTATATTGAGTTCATTTTCATTATCTATGAATAATATTTCTTGATCTCTTACATCAGTGGATAAAGATATTGATGGAAAGTGGCTGCCTGTATCCAGATGTGTGGAATGCAGTGCTGATACAACTGCTTCAAAGGATCACTGTGGGCCTTGCCCTTTTGAAGTTCCTTCTGATGATGACATTGTGAGATTTCTATTTATTTACACTAATATTTATGATAGTTTTTATCAGTAGGAAGGTAAATGCTTTTGTAATGTATATGATATATACAATATTGAAATAGCTGAGGATTTTGCCTTTATTTTCAATATGATTAATTATTTGTTTTTTGTATTATTATTGGTGCAAAACTCCAAAATTCCTCTATTATTTCATTTCTAGCAGTTACTATAGTCTTTATAATACAGCTTAACCTTTTGTAATTCTAATTTGGGTGATTTTTTACACACACACACGCACGCGCGTACACACACACAATCTCCCTGATTTCCAAGTATCTATTGAATCTAGAATTAGGTTAATTAAAATTTATGAAGTCAGAAAAACATTATGAGTGCAGAATTCCATTTCTTTTACTTTAAAGTGAAAGTCATCCCTAAGTAATGTCAGATGTCTTTCTTTCTTTATAGTTTTTCATGCAAAACTTCGAATTGAGAGGATACTGTAGACATTAATTTTACTGACAAAATAAGAAGCTAATTAGCACAACTTACATGAAGTTCTCCTATGGCCACTCTTTTAAGTATTCTAAATATTAATCAATAGTACAATTTTGATCGAAGTCATTAAATGGTTTCTTAGATTTTCTAGATCGATGAATGTAATTTTTATTAAAAGAAATCCATCACTTGGTTTTATGGTCAATTCTTATTTCTGATCATACTTATATAAAGACAAAGATTAAGATCTTCCTTTAACAGTCTTATTTTGAGCATTATCTACCATCCAAAGTTAGAAGTAATTTTATTTTATTACATTTGCAATTTTTCTTCATTAATTTAGAATGCTGGAGTTAACTGTACTTGCCCACCAGAAACACATGAGTTAATGGAAGACAGCTCTTCACGGATTTTGTGTGTGTCACATAGAGACCTTTTAGAATGGCCAGATGAAGCCACATCTTATACAGTGAAGCATGGATCTAGGAGTATAGTCTCACATTACTTTCAGAAGAACCTAAGAACTTCAGCCTACCTCTGCATGGTAAGTTTAAAGATCCTCTCCTAAATTTAATATAGTAATAATGAAATCTATATTCTTCATATATTAAATAAATAAAAATCTTACAAAAACATTCAGATAACTGTTTTTGGGCGTTATATTTTTATATATGGTGTTTTTTTTAATTTTAATATACTCAATGTATGTTTTATACGAAAATGTTTTCTTAGTGTAGAGTTGAAACTGTTTGCCTCTCTAGGGTTAACAATGTTTATTTTATAATCAATCTTTTATTATATATCTTTTACATTAGTTCATATCAAATATTTATTTACAGCAGTTTTATAACATCATTTATTATTACTTTGCTAAACAGATCTTTAAGTTTCATTCACCATTTTGCTTTTAATTTTTGATAGCACCAAGCAAATTTTCATCCTGAGGTGAATTTAAATGGTATATATATCTTTAATGTAATCTCTCTTTATTGTAAATCTCTAATATCTCAGTTAAGCTCTGTCCATTGCATCAAAAGTCTCATTATCTTTGCTGGTCACTTTCCTAGCTATATTTTTCAGAATGAAATATCCCTCATGTCTGAGAGTTATTTTGATTTCCTTGGGTTGTCCAGTACAAACCAGTTTTTATCACTGAATAATTGAAAAAACCAGCTCACTTGTTTATTAACAAATTTTCCTCAATTACTTATGAAACCCTCATCACATGCTAGAATTTATGTCTTTGATAGGTGAAGTCAGAAGAAAGAGCTTGTCAGGCTCTAGCAAACTTATGTGCAATGAACAGTTTTCAAATGGTTAGCAATGATGTTGGTGATGTACGAAGAAGAGTCTTTGGAGCATCACATCGTTCATCGTCTTCTCCATGTCAGCCTTTCCAGCCAAAGAGTCCATCTGCTGACCAACTGCCATGGATATTTTATGGAGAAACATCAGCAGTTCTTTCCAGAAAGAAAATCACTGGCCAGTATGGAATGTCATCAGTTTCAAGGGTAGGTATTGCCTACCACGATGGAGGAATGGTTAATGTGCTAACTTTCTAAAACTAAGGTCCTGTGTTTGAGTCCTGGCTAACCAGATTTTTCCAGGCTAGGACATGGGTGCTTGTGATTGCCATAAATATGTATGTGTGTGTGTTAATATATTAAAATGGATATATTGGGGAAAACCTGTTTCCGTTAAAGAGATAAACAAAAAAACTTATTTTGTTTTATATAGAAAAGAATTTGAAAATTTTGATTGCCTATCAGTTATGCTTAGAAGTTTGTTATGCGAAGTATATTTGTGAATGCACATTGAAATTTATTCATTGATGAATGCAAACAATTAACATGCAGTTTTAAGAAATATTTGTAGTATTTCATTTGGTGTTCCAGTATTGGAATATCGGATTATTATATATCCTGAATTGTAGTAATGGAAATTTATAGCACCTGAATGTTTCATAGGATTTAAATTTATTTACTCCCTCAGATATGTCTGAAAATATTTTTCATGGTTATCTTTCTATTTTCAGAATAAGTGGTTAAATATAACTGCTGCAAGGTATGATCCAGAAGGAAATTTCATAGGAATAGGTCCTGTACCTTTATCAAAGCTTTCATTGTGCCCTGAAGCTGCCTATATCAACAATGAGGATTTTTTCAATTTTGGAGCTCCTCACAAAATTTCATGTAAATTCCCAGTAAGGGCTCTTTTAAATCATCCCATGGAATTTATGGACTTGTTTCTAAGCTATCAGGATGGAAATGATGGAAGTTCAAATAAACTTTATGCTTTGCCAATTCTTAACTATAATCTCCAATTGGATGGCAATGACTTCAATCAGGTGAGATATCTGCTAATTTCTTGTATAAGACTAAGTCTTAGTAAGCTGGGTTCAATTTCTGGTCCTGTCGGACTTTTTTCAAGTATTATTTTTCCTCAGGATTTTTCTTGGGTGCACACCATCTCGTACAACATCACATTTTCTTAATTGTCCAACCCAAGGGTCTAAATTATTCCATTTATTTTTACAAAGTATATTTTGTAGAAAAAATACCTTTTAAGAATCAATGAAATGAAATAAGAATGTACCTTATAATATTTATTCATTATTCTAGGGCTTGCAACTGTTACACCTAAGATTAGATTGCGGAACTTATGTTTTAGACTGTTTTTTTATTTTATATTTATATATACATGTAATATGTATTTCAATCTCAAAACAAAAGCAGTGTATTGTGAGAAATTCTTTTGGAATAAGATTCAGAATTGATAAAACTTACTCATATATTGACATTTCAAGTGCTTAAAATGGCGTGAGTGATTGGATCCTAGAATGCTTGTTGTGATTTGCCTTTAGAATGTTAAGTCACTTAATCATTATATTTATAAAAGGCATATAAGTGTATAAATTTTTATATTTAAACAAAAAGTACTTACATAGAAGCATTAATAATCTATATAAATATTTTTAAAATTTACGTTTTACGTTTCTTATTTTAGTGTATAGGGAACAATCTATGTGAGAAATCAACTTGATTTTCAATCTTATGTGTTTAAACTTTAAATCTCTGAATTTTCTCATTCATATTGTAAATAAGTCATAATCAAATCAAATCCACTACAAAAACTGGAATAATTGCTTAGACTTTACATGTTGCTGCAGTTGTACAACATGTATGTCAGATTTATATTCAGAAAAAGTTGGTAAACCTGAGAAGTAATAGAATTTGTACTTTTATCCAGGGTAATGATGAATCACAGTGGCAACTGGTGAGGAGAATGTTTAATGTTGATAACATTAGTGGAAAAGGTGCTGCTTCTGAAAGTCTCACTTCTATTCAATATCTGAAATTCTGTCATATCAGGTATTTAAATATCAGTAACAAAATCAATCAGTATTGCACTGAATGTAGGAAATGCTTCACCAAATTTTTATTGACACCTCATCGCTAAGCACTTTTATTTTTTTAAATTTCAAATTGCATTAATTGAAATTGAAGCACTAACCTTAGGTGCACCTCAGTCATCATATTATCTCTTTCAGGGATCATTTTTAATATACTGTACAATTTAATATTGCTGTCTTTAGGTCTGCTGTTTACTAACTCAATTTTTAACTAGGGAACCTGCAGCTCTTCATGGTTTTCATGCACTATTTTTGTCATATTTCCAATTTAACTGTGATCAGTAAATTATTTTTTCCATGTCTCTTTTATCAATTCAAATGAAATTTATATGGATAATATTCTCCTTTAGTTTACTTGGGTGGGTGGCTAGCCAAGTGGGCAGCACATTTGGCTTTGAAAATTGATAATTTAAAGTTAATTATTTACCACTTATAATAAAAGTAAATTATGTTAGGAAATTTTTGCAACTTACAGGTCCTTTTCGTGTACTTACTTTTGCGATTTATTTCCCACCTTTACTGTGTTTTACAGATATGGTAACTTTTATTATGGGAGTTTATCAACAAAACCAATCAGTAAACAAGCCTTTTCTTCTGTTAGAATCCTCTGTTTCTTATGCACAATTATCTCTGAAATGTCATCTTTGATGTAAATATCGTTAGGATGAAATGCTGTCTCAGTCTGTTTTTGATTGAACGTATTATTTGTTTATTATGAAATAGAGCTTTCGCAGTACTTACAATAAAGTCTAAAAATTTTTATAAATGTTTACCTTGCTTACAATCAGTAAGTAAAACTGACATATTAATTCATTATTTAGAAAGAATTTACACCAAAAATCTTTACACAGAAACATGTATGATTTTAATAAATACCAAGCCAGAAGACACATTGTTACTGCAAGACCATGGTTGTTCACATGTACAGTTGTGCAGCACATACTTTTTGCAATTCCAAAAAGCCTGAGTTGGTACAATTTAATAAAAATAATCATATTGTTATTTTCAGGATTTTTACTTTTGAAACATGATGGTCTTCATTTTGAGTGACTCTTATTAATGTAACTGATTAGAATAAAACATTTCACTTATATATCTGAATCTCAGTTTAAGTATGTAGTATTTGAGATGCACCAATGCACTTCCATATTTTCTTGCCTCCAAGTACTTCCTGTTCTATTATCATCATTAGGTTTACAGTACAAATTACTGCTGCAAGCATGCTAATAAGTTAAATTCTTAGGAACTCATCGGTAGCTGTGCAAACTTTGTAAATCAAAGAATCCAAACAGTTAATAATCTATGAAATATAGTGGATAATTCCTTATTGGATTATTGCTCCACGCAATGCCAAAATATTTAAATGTGTATCTTCATTCATTATATATTTTATTATTATTTGTAATAACTAAGTTATTTTCATGTAAAAGTAGCTGAATTTTGTTGACATTGAACAAATTTGAATAAATCAATATTTTTTTCTCCATGCCAAAGTTATATTCTGAAATTAATTAGTACCTTCTTTTACACAACTTAATTGTCTACCAATATCAGTATAAAATAAGTTTCACTCATAGAACCTTGGCAATTCGTCTGAATCATCCCATTTACTATGAGGAAATGTTGAAGAAAATTTTTTATTTCTGTGTATGTCAGAAATTCCTTTTAAATGTTTTTGTAATAGCATAAGGAAAGCAATTATAGATTGAAAATTTGTTTTAGAGAAACCTTGTTCTCTTAGCTTTCTTAGTTTTCTGCCATAGTTTTTATCTCAGTTTTTAGGAAGAAATATTTAGGAATAGAGGTAAAGAAAAGATAATTACTATTCTCTTTCAATAAAGGATTCCTTTCAAGGAATAAAGATCAAAGTTTGGCATAGTATCAAAGGGAGAAGAACCATAAACCTCAAAACCAGCTATGAGTTAAGGTTAAATGGAAAAAAAAATTAAAAAACAGCAAGACCAATAAAACCAGGGAGAAAAAACAAAACCTATGCCTTTTACCTGATTTCTGAGAATGATAGCCTTTGCTGTCAAAATGCACGTGGAGCATCTATGAAATTTTCTCTTTCTTTTAGGATTGCAGTTTTGTTCATTTTATTTAGTCCAATAATGGAGTCACTTTAACAAACTTCTGGTTGGTTGTTCTAGATTAATTTTGAGTGAATAATCTCCTAAAGTGCATATTTGAAAGTCTTAGTTAAGAAGATGTTAAAGGAAAGACTATTTAAGAGAGAAATACATACACTAGTTCTTCCTTATTCTAAGCTTTTTCTCTGAGAGTAAATAAGCATTTATAACTCGGTAAGTTGAAGAGCTCAGGTTGTAATCTCAAAATATCTGAAAATATTTATTTACTTATGCTTTTTTTATTTTCCATATTGTAATTTGTGGCTCAACTCAGTTGAAGTCATAATGTAAAGGTTTCTCTTGACTCAAGAAATTTCTTTTTAAGGAACTGGTAGGATTGTATTTGCTTTGGTTTAAGTTAACTGTTTTGTTTGCAGGGTAAGGCTGCTTGGGAGGGAGGGCCTCATATACCCTCCTCTTATCAGGGTCCAGTATGGGATAGTCAACATAGAAGAAGAGAATGCAACCATAACTACCACTTTATCTATTGATTATGAACAAGCTGATGGCATGCTGATGAAACCTGTTGAGGTAAGTAGATTTCAAAATGTTAACCTCAGAGTTGGAGTAAGAAGCATTTTAGGAAAAAGAACTGTTTACTGCAAATTAGTGATGGGTTTTTCCTCATTGGCCCAAGGAAATAATAAGTCCAAATTATAGCATAACCTCAAATCAACTTCAATAGCCTTCTGGGCTTCAGTAATTCAAGAGACATCTTCCAAAATGTTAGAATAATGTAAGATTCTCATTATTCTACATTACTCCTTTAATGATTTTTGGATTCTAATAATACATATTTCAAATTGTGATTTGGTTACATAAATTTAGAAAGTAAATTTTAATTGTTGCAGATTGTTACTGTTGTTGTTTAGGAAACCGTTATCTTTTTTGTCTGAATGGACTATTGTAAAATTTCAACAAATTACCAAAATATGTTTGGATTATTAGTACTTCTTATTTAATGGAGAAATAGAAAATGACCTAGAAATGTTTTAGATGGATCTTCTTTCTCTCTTGTTATTGCTAATATCTCCATGGGGAACTTAATAATCCGATACTTTAACGCTGATACTATAAAAAGCTCATTTATGATGTTTGCAAGAATAAAAATTATATCTGGTATACTTCATTATATCCCTTTGACTTATCACCATATTAAAGCCAAAGCTATCATATTTTACCGGTATGGGAGTTAAATCCTGTAGATTTTTATTATTATATCTTACTGTATTTTTCAGATCTGGTCAGGCATACTTGGATCTGCTGCAGTCCTTTTAGCTTTCATCCAGTCATGGTCTGTAATAAGGAGAGACTTCGTGACTCTGCCTTCCTCATCTACAGCCCCCATTTGGATCATCCGCTCCTTAGTTCTGCACTCTGTGGGGCATTTGGCTGATTCTGCTCTGATTATTGCCACAGCTGCCTGTATTCGTACCTTTGTTCTTTACAAAGGCCAGTCTGTACCACACATAACACTCCCTGTTGTTTCTGCGGATTCTATTTTCAGTGGAGGTGTTCCTGAAGAGGATTCTCTCATTCAGACCTATATTATTGTTGCATTTTGCCTCAAGGTGAGTAAGAAAGGCCTATCCTTAAATTTTAAAAGTCTTATCCTTGAAATAGAGGTATGACTGAATATATTTCATGGATTTCACCAAGGAAAGAAGCAGTTAAGGGGCTAAATAATTTCCAGAAAACTGAATATGTATGCAATGTAGCAATCTCAGTAACTATCAAATATAGAAATTTTCAAAATGTAAAGATACTAAAAGAAAATTACATAAAGGTTTTAAATTTTTGCAGTGCATTGAGATCCTGCATCTTTTGATAAAACAGAGCTCAGTTGACATATTCTTCTTGGACTGGGAAAGACCTCGTCCTTCAGCACAAGGATTAAGTAAAAGGTCAACACCCCCAGTCAGTGCTTGGAGGATGTGCTTTGTAGCCAATGAATGGAATGAAATTCAGGCTATAAGAAGAACCAGCACCTTCTTTCAGATTGTTGGGACCCTTTTTTTCCTCAAGGTTAGATCTTTGACTGATCAATGTGATGTTTTATTAGTGATAATAATCATTCCATGGAACAGATAGCCTTGTAGTGGCTTATAAAGTCTGTTCAATTTCTTCCACAAACAAATTACCTCTGGCTTAACTTTTTCCATTGTTTTTGTGAGACTTCAATGGTGCTATTGCCTATCAGTTTAGATAACTTACTAGTTTTTCAAAATATATTATCTACGTCTTGACTTGTATGTACCTGAAAATCTAACCCAGAAGTGCTTAAATGGACCCAAATTAAAGCATTAATAATTTAAATAAAAGCTCTAAAACCGTCAAAAAGTCAGTTTATCTTAGCCTGAGGATGGTTCCTTCATAGCCGAAATATATACTGCTTAAGTTTTCTTTTTGATGGTTTTTGGAGATTTTAATTTATTATAACACAGTCATCAGCAGCCACCTCACCTTATTCAATATTAACTTATTGATCAAAATTTTTATTGTATTATGATATCACCCTTCAATAACTAGTTGGCAAAAATGTTTTAAACTTGTGAATTTATATTATATTTTCAGGTAATAGGCCTTGAAAATTGGGCTGCTGCCCATCCAGATCTAAGCCTTGAGCCTCCCAATGTCATCAAAGATTCTCCTCCTAGTCTCATTTGCCACATTGGGGTTGGTGCTATCATATACATGGCCATATATTTGCTACAGGTATCTATGTTAATAAAATACATTCATGAATTCTTTACCATTGGCAATCATATATACTACATGTAAGACAGAGATCCAAGAATCAAACTTAAAAATACGTTTTAATTATGTCATTTTACTAATGCTTTCCTCTTTATTTTAAACAGTTCTTATTTGTGATTATTTATGAGCATTATGGAAAAAACAGTATTCAGGAGTTTGTGGATTTATGCTCAGTGACCAATATTAGTGTACTGATCTTCTCATCTACATATTTTGGATTCTATATACATGGCAGGTAAGGTAATAATAATGGCATTTCAGTTTTTGAATATATCCCTTTCACATACTTATTCTAATTCTTATTATATATATCTAAACTTATTCTTTTTAACTTATTTTGTCTTAGGAATACAGTCATCAAATTGATGTTGCATTAATCAAAACTCATCTTAATATTTTATTCCAATGAATGCTGATATTTCTATTTATATAAGTACAATATCTTGATTACATCTGTGCATTCATTTATTACTCATACTTGCTGAGTGTAGCTCCCAGATGGCCCAGTGACCTTTTGTTAAAAGTGATTCCAACTGAATTTATTGCAAGGGCCATTGTAACAGACAAATGAAGCTAATTTTGTATTGATATGATTTAGATGTATCTAACTCAGCCCAATGCATAATTTGACTGAAATGTTTTGTAGCTTCTTTTGTGGAACATAGGAATAACCAATTTTTGCTGTATATTGCTGCTTACCTCTTCTAAATATTGATTGTGTAAAATTGTCAACCTGAATCGCTAATATTCAGATAATGACAATGCTTAAGTTGCACTTTCATACTTCAACATTAATTTTTGCTAGGATTATGCTAATAGAACTTCTTACATATAAATTGTTGGATTGATGTCACTTTTAACCATTGTCAATTTACCCACCTACTTTTTTCTGTAAGTAAGTTTAATAATACTTATTATTATATTAATAATATTTAAACTGAAGTTTAAAGTTCTCCATAACATGTTTCAGATCAGCCCATGGCTTTGCTGATACAGACCTTGTCACTCTGAAGGCATATTTGAAGAAAGAGGCTGAGGAAGCATGTGGCACCAGAGGTCTGGTGCCTGATGGCTTAGAGCGTCAGACTTTTCGCATTGCTGTACCTCCATCTTTCCGGACATGCTATGATCGTCTCCTTGCCATCACACACACTGCTGCTGCAAACCCTAAGCCCTTCTGTGTGGTGATCATCTTTTGTTATTCCTAGTTTCTTTATTTATCCTTGATTTTGGGTGTTAGAGACTTAATATTCAAGGTACCTGGTATAGATGAAATGAAAGAACCACAAAATTATTAGAGTCAGTTACCTAAGATGAGATTGTATATTGTTTGATTATTAATTATTTCATCACTAATAATCATTTTTATTTTGTAATCAATGATTTTATTATTATTAATCATTTCCTTATTATGAATCATTTTGCTATTTTTACTTTATAGGGTTATGAAGAGAATATCTTATTATTCTCGCTTCCAGTTGGAGGTCTGGAAATGTGGAGTAAAAATAAGCTTTAGAAATTGATCTTAGTAGATTTGAAATTTGTCTCAAGTACTTAAGGAAAAGAACAAATTCTAAAGAAATAATATACAGTGAAATGTGTCTTAAGTGGAACCTGTGTAAAACAGAAACCTGTCTCATTTCTGTGTGTGTTCATCTGTCACTAATGCACAATCCTGTGTAAGGAGAAAACTGTATTCAGAAAAAATAGTACTCCCAATGAACTCTTCTAAAGACAGATTTCACTGTATAAGGATTCAATCATACTCAGAATTGACTACCCCTTGTATCTATATAGGGAAGAGATTTAATTATATGCTGAGGTTGAAAGTTGGGAAATATTTGGTTCTCAAGTCTTATGAAAATATTTTGTTGCATAAGTGGTAATCATTCTTTTCCATACTTGCAGTCTGGGGCCTATCCTGGAATGCGTAGACCCTCACCTTCAACAATTTGGGTTGGAAGGGCTGCAGGAGATGTAATACCACCTTCATGGAGCTCTGCAGAAGAAAGTGATCAAGCTTTTCAGGGGATGAATAAATTTCTGTCTGCCTTTCTTGATCACGTAAATAAAAAAATATCTTTTTTTTCTAAATATTTTTACACCACACTATATTTAGATCATATGCATACAGTGAAAAATGATTGGAACAAAACATATTAAATTATAGTATGAACCTATGTTTTTACTTAGATATATTTTAAGTTTTATGAAAGCATATTTATTTAAGCTGATTGCAGGAGTTAATTCTTGCAATAGATGGGTCTGACTTCTTCCAATTTCTTTTCTACCACGATGAAGGAACTTCTTATCTCATTTTTTGGCACATCCTGCTCATGATAGATTTATACTTTCTACTACAATTTTCTTTCCTGTTATTAAAGAAAAGAAATGCAAAATTACTAAATCTCTGATCACTGTCAAGAAATCACTATAAACTGCAATTTTTCCTCATTTGATTAGAGTTGACAAACATCTTGATTCAATTTTTTTCTCTCTAAAGAAGTTATTCTTGGGAATAACATGAGTCAGGAATCAGTGGTACCCAATCCAGTGCTGATTCAAAGATGCTATGGCTCGAGTGTACTTATATCTGTAATCTTCTGCAGGCACTGAAGGAAATGGATTATGAAGTCAGAGATAAGTCATTCATGGAAACATTGCTAGACTTTGAGCTGATTGAACCTATGGAACATGGTATCTTTTACAATGGTAAGCTTTTCGTATGAGTTTTACTCATTTCTTCTTGCAGCATTAAATATTTACTTTATGAAAAAAATATAACATATTCTTGTCTAATTCTTCAGATCTTGGTTCATAATTACTCAAAGCACAGTGTGTATAATCAAAATAGCTAGTCAATCATGTTTAATGTTTTAAAATGAAGGATTCTTTAATTGAAATGAAAAAAACACTCTCTGAAAAGGCAGGAACCTTTTATTTAATTTTGTAGTTGTTATTTCTCAATTACATGATATTATTTATTCCAATTCTTACAGATGACTTTCATATCATAAATAAAAATTGAAGCATCGGTGAAAATAATGTTTTCACTTCATCTATTAGCAAATTGATGTGACGCTACATTTTATTCTTTTGCCACAGTAACTGTATGAATTATTTGAGTCATCAAGTTTTTTAATGTATAAAAAATTATGCCAATCATCATCTAGAATAAAAATTAATATATTTATTTTCAGATAATGGACATTCCTTTGATAATGTCTTACTGTATGGGAATGAGCTGACTTTAGCTGCTTTCAACCTCCTGACTTTTATGTTCATCGATGCGATTTCACTTGATTATATTCTTGCAGCAATCCTGACTATTTGCCTTGATAAGGTATGGATTCAAACTAGATCTTTGTCTATAGATTACAATTTTAAAAAATATTAATCCTGTCTGACATACTTTAATTTTAGGTATTCATTTGGATTAGAAGAGTGGCTGGAAAGAAAAATATATCTCAAAAAGCTTTGATAGATGAAAGATTTCTGATTTGAAATTGTGGGAAGTTAAAATTGCACTAACAATGAGTAAGATGATAGAAACTGCAGTTAAATCTACGACTAAGAGAAGGAAGATTTATTTTGCATATGATTGTTCTTTTGATGCTCATGCTAGAAGTCAAGTAGTTTCAAAAATGTTGTATTTTGCTGTCTTTTGTTTGGAAACAAGTTTCATGAATATATATGAGCTTTTGGGAGCCTCTTATAAGTCATATTCTATAAAGCAATGAATGAATTATTTATGAGAATTTGTTTTGAAAAATGTGCTATTTATTTATGACGGAAAGTATTAAACTATTTTCTCTTCATTCAGAGATGTACTTCATTTCATACTTTTACTATAATAGCCTTTCATAAGTAAATTTCTCCTGAAAGGATGCTTTGGCTGCTTGAATTGATGCCTCAAGAAAGCAAAACTCAAAAAATTTTGACATCAGGATCTCTAAGAGAATTTATGAAATGGGTTCTGGCCATATGACCACTACTTTTCCATGGAGCAGTAGATTCAATTACTCCTAATAATTAAATTAATTTTATTTTTCATTTCTCAATTTTTATTTTTGCTCACAGTACATACATTCAACAAATTTATATACAAAATGCAATCCAACATTCTCTTCATAATGCTCTTCATTTCTCAGCCTTAAATCTTCTTTTATTCCTCTTGATCCTTTCTGCAATCATCTATAATAAAATAAGCATTTCATTTTTTACAAGCTGCCTCCATAAAAATATCAATTATACATACAGAAATTCAAAAAGTTAATACAATTCACATATATCTCCACAATACTTTAATGAAAACAAATTAGAATATATCCAATTTGTTTAAAAAATGATAATATTTATAAGGAAATGAATGAAATGAAATAATTCTTTTAAAATATTAACTTTAACATTAACCATAGAAACAGCACAAGGCTTCAACAGGGAAAAACTTACTTTTTAGCAGTTCTTAATGAAATATTTGAATACCAAATCTGCAACTTCTTATAGCAATTAACCAGTAGCATCAATCATACCCAAAATTATTACTTTCATTTTTACACTTCAATTAATGACAAAAAATTAAATCATCTGTTACCTGTGCTCAAATTCAATGATATTAAAAGTTAGCTTCTTGAAAAAACTTGAATTAAATATCAAGACATATCACTTGTTCATTGATTTCAAAGCTGCATATGATAGTATCAAGAGGGAGGACCTGTATTTGGCTCTCAAAGAGTTTGAATTACCCGTAAAGCTCAAAACTAATCCAGATGACAATGGAAAACATGTTTAAAATACAGTAAAAACATTCAGACTTCGTTGAAGCCAAATATACTCTTTGACAAGCAGATGCACGGGCATGTTTACTATTAATACTGTCCTGGAAACAGCTGCCAAAGAGTTAGGAATAACTTAAAATGGCACAACATACTATAAATCAGTCCAAATGTTTGATGTTGATATAATTGGTTGTACAGAACAGGCAGTGAAATATCTTTTTATCCTTTGAACAAGCAAGCAAAAAAATTGAACTGATAAAAAAATCAGGAAAAATATGTGGTCTCAAAAGTTGCCTCACAGTTACCATCTCCACGTGTGAAGATTGCTAAATATAGGATTAAGTAAGTGAATAAATTCATCCATTTTTGTTCTCTTTAGCAACACAAACAATATGAGTGTAGAAATCCAATGCAGAATCATATCGGCAAGTAGACTATGGAATACATGAACAACAAAATGCACAAACTATCGATAGAAAAATAACATCATAAAAAACTCTCATAAGACCAATATTGACATATGGTTCAGAGACCTGGGTGATGAACAAAAGTGAATGCTGGAGGCATATGAGCAAAAATTACTTCGAAAAATCCATGTGCCAATAAATGATCGAGGATGATAGCATGGGGGTTATAATTTTGAGTTAGACTCTTTTCAGAGCCAGATATAGTGAAAAGTATAAAATTTTCTAGTTATGGGATAAAGGATGACCAAATTCCTAAAAGGCTAACCATGGGAAAAACCAGATGGTAACAAGAGCCGTGGAGGATCTAAATAAGCGTTAAAGAATTATCATGAGTTATTGATATGACTTGTGTGATGGTGATTTTCTTGAAATAATCAAAGCATAAATATTTTACCTCATTCTTTTGTATAAATATGGGTTCAGCAAGTTCGTAACCCACTTTTATTTTAAAATATCATCTTTTAATTGCGATTAACGACATTTTAAAAACAATGGGTTCCTACTGATTGAATCTTCATGGCTTTTCCAAATTCTGACGAATTTAACATAATCTAAACATGATATTTCAGGATTCACATCTTGCTATTTGAAAACACTGCCAGGGCAATGACATCCAACAGCTATTTGCCCGAATCAGAATCTTAATTCCTTTTCTTCGATTTAACGATAAATATTATTTTATAAATGAGTTATAGTCCTCAGTATTCAATGCAGCCGGAAATTATACGAAGGTGGAAATTGTTGAGTCTCATAAAGATTAAGAGAAAACAGTTCCTAATTTACCCTGCACTTTTAAAATATAATTCCTTACGATCCGAAAATTTTCCAGCAATCGCTGGTATGCTGCATCCTTAAGACCTCACAATAGAAGCCCTACTGATCGGACGGAAATTAGGCACATGGATACGCCACGGCAAAGGCCGTCCGGTATTCCCAATAGCTGAAAGAAGGACGGGTGGAAGGGGTAAAGACTTACAATTGAAACACCTCAATCTTATGCACCTCGGAATGCACCGTTCGATTTTTTCTAGAGAGCTGTACATAAGAGAAATAGCGGGATTTGGCGGGGGGGATAATCAACAATACCTTCTCCTCTGACAGCGCCCTTCGAGTTGGCTCTGAAAAATCCGAGCCAGAGAGAAATAGAGGCGACGGTTATCCCGCCGATTTAGTGACGAGAATAGAGGGCACAAGACTACGCATCTATTTTCAAAGCGCTGAGAATGCAAGGAAAATGGTCGAGAAAACAAGCAATATGTCACTCCGAACACCTCTATTAAAAACTAGTAGATGCGAAGGCATAAGCACCCGAGGAAGCTCTGTTCCATCCAAGAAACATCCTCGGAATATATCACGCAAATCCTCAGAAACGACTGTGGAAATGCAGTCGGGTGAGAGTACCGAGGCAGACGCCGAGGTTATAAGTTTCGAAAGGGAAGGAGAAACCTGCGCCTCCGGTAAGGATGGGAGCATCAGACGAAAAATATGGAAAATATACAAATTTTCCCTTAAACTTGTGAAAGGTAAGGAGCATGAGAAAACTCACTGCTCTGATAAAGACAATAGGAGTACTGAAACGAGATGGCGAACACCGGATGCTGATGGGGAAGAAAATAAATCGAAGAGAAGAAAAAGATAATCCCTCCGACCAACTAGCAAAGAGGATTTTTACATTTACATAAGGACCCTGCTAACCGCCACTAGCGTATGGCAGGGGGTGTGAAACACCGAAAACCCTATCTACCTTTGACTGCTGTTGGCTTCTCTAATACTTCGCGGAAAAAATGACCAGAAATAACTATCTGTCCTGGCAACTATTTCCCTGTAACGCTTCGTCGTTTTGTCTCGAAGATCACGTATGCTACTAACTGGTATGACAATATCAACTACCACCTCCCTGAGATCCGTAGTGATAAATTTATGAAAAAGCTTCCTACGGTAATCAAGTCTTCTATCACTAAGCAAATCCCAACTGAGGGATTATATCATAGCTGAAACACTGCTGTCAAATCTGAAATCTCCCTTAACAAATCTAGCTGCCCTACGTTGAACCATCTCAAGGCTGGAATTTAATCCCACTTCGTGCGGATCCCAAATCGCGCAGCAGTACTCAAGGAGAGGTCGAATCAGGGAGAAGTACGCTATTTCTTTTACCCTCCATGAGCAACCCCTAAGGATTCTACTAGCTAAACTTTGCATCCTATTCGCTTTACCTACTACGTTTTGAATATGCTCTTTAAAGGAAAAATTACTACTGAGCGTAATACCAAGATATTTATGATGCTTCACGAACTGCGACGGATATCCTGAAATATTATACGGTATGCGAGAAACATTAGTGGAACGTGTAAATTCCTGGCTACGGACTTCTTTGCATTCAAATCTAACTGCCAATCACTGCACCAACCAGAAATAAGATTCAGATCGTTCTGTAAGCAAACAATTTCATCTGCGCTTGCAATATCTCTATAAATAACAGTATCATCTGCAAATAGCCTAACCTTACATCGAACATTATCCATCATATCGCTGATATGGATTAGGAACAGAAGAGGACCTAATACACTACCCTGCGGAACACCAACATTTTTCGTACGAAACAACAAAAGTAAAAGGAAGTCTTCCGAAAAAAATCATCTTCTTGGGACAAAATCAAAACTTTCACAGCCATGACGAGAAGTAAAGCAAAAGCATTTGGCAAAAGAGTGAGAAATTTATTTTCTACAACATATCACCGCAGTCGACCATAATGGCTGTGTATGGGATTCGTGGTAGACGGACGGTCCAATTCAGGAATAACCAAAGTAATTTCAAGATTGTAATTCTTCTTACTCTACGTGTTATTCATGTTACATTTGGTAATTTCTTGGTATAGAAATAAAATGACCTTTGTCAAAAATTCCACTTGAACTTGTTTTATTACGACGACCGGTTTCACACGATTCTGTTCATCATCAGGTGAAGAGACCACAAACTTGAGAGAATATATATACAAACATTAGCCAATGAGGAAGCATGGTCAGGAGGAGGAAGGGTTAGGGATTTTACGGGAGGGGAGGAGGCAAACGACTGAAGACAGCGGGAAGTGGTTGGGAAACAGATGATTGTTCGTTAACGTGGAACTAAGTGCTGTAAATTTTCTAATTTTTCCAGCTAGTTTAGTTTGTTCCCTTCAGAATGACAATGGAGAAGGATGATTTTCAGTTCTTCATCTTCTTGTTTTAGTCCTGATTTCTCACTGCGCAGAGACGGCCGCGAATAAACTATTGCAAAAAGTGACAATAAATTTAAACAGTATCAGTAAATACATGGATAAGAAATTCTATAATTTATTCTATAATTCTATAATTAAAACGATGAGTGACTCAATCAAATTTTAACTACCAAGATTTATAAAATTTCTATCGAGTACTTAGGAGAATAAAATCTAAGAGACACTAAGCTCCGCCAAAAGATACCCAACTCAGGGAGAAGAGGTTACGATATCTACCGATGGCGCAATCGACCAAAAATGATAACGTCTATTTTTATCAAAAACCCTCTCATAAAATAAAAGAAATTGCTTTTAAGTATTTAATAATCTACTATAAGAATAAGATATTTATGCAAGTCTCATTATATAGTATAGTTTATACATCATAGCATAGATTATACAACATCATCTCACGATTTTACTCAAATGTGTAAACAGTTCCATGACTACGCTTTGTAAACAAAGACGGTGGAAATTTAGCGAACAGTATCAGGTACATTTTTACTTTTTTCTTGTGATTTTCCTAAGAACAGCAAGATTCTTTTACGAGTGTGGGTGCTTTTTTAATGTTTAATTTTATGAGCTAGAAAATTCAAGCAATCTACATGAATGGCACACTTATTTTTCCTTTAGAATGGTAATCGTTCAGATAGGGAATTTATGCATATAGGTTACTTGAATCTTCATCTGCGCTAAAATATTTTAAACGAACTAATGCAATTTGTAGAGATCGATGAGTATTACTTAACATGAATACGCGCGAATAATATATATTTAGTCTGACAAAATTGTTTGCTATTGAAAGATAGACGTTGACCACACGTGCTTATTTTATTCACACAAAATACCGGATTACAAGGTCAAAATTTGCTGATTTAGGGTACGAATACCTTGGCGGTTTAATCTTCATTTGATGAAATTAATAACATCATGATAATCTTCTGTTGTGAATGGACTATGGTGGTTGCCTAATTTCTGTCGAACCTATGCAGCCTTGGCGAGTCACTTCAAATTGAATGGTTGAATTCGGCGCCGATTTCGTATCATTCTATGTGTCCAGCTCCAATATCTTTATTATTCGCTTTGGATCTATTAAGATCGCGCCGCTCCTGCCCCATCATCATAGGTCTTTCAATCCTTAAAGTTACGAGTATTCGAAATAGATTGTTTTCCTTGCTCAGTAACTGATGAATCGGAAATTTCTTTCATAGCAGCTGCTCAAATTATCGTTGTATTTTTCTGAAACGGCAACATGCAACGATTGATATCATAGAAAAATAGTTCGATTGTAAAATATGAGTTAGATAGTGTGGGAAAAAATCCTCCAGGTGAATAGAACAAATTTCTTATGTGCCATAAAATAATTACAGGTTAGCATTGTATGCATTCAGTTTTCAAAATTTCCTGAAAATTCACCATGAACCACCTGTTACCATTATTCCGATGGAACGAACATTTACTTTGAATGGAAGCAAGGTGAAAGTAAATTTTGATTTCAGTCTACTCAATTTACATTTTTCAATCTTTTAATTAAATGGTATAGAAAGGAAAAATTTTTCTGTCATTATATTTGTAGAAATTACTCATACTATCATGAATAATGTAATAATTATTTGCTCCCGTATCAGCTAAAAGTCATATCTATCACCAACAAACCAGGTGTTGACATTGAACACTTTCTCTCACTAAGAGGTAAAATCTGAAAAGCGCGAAAAAATTAATCATTTGGTAAAATTGGGCAGAAAACCTGTGGGAATAATTTATATTAAAAGATTTTGCTCCACTCCACACTGCTTTACTCACACATCCTCTTGTTCATTAACTTGATGAAAGATGCATCCTATCAATCATCTGGAGTTGATAATTTGTTCAGTGATGGTGATGAGGTGTATTGTGGAGATGGCGTAACAATGCTCATTCAATTTAGCTCTTCTTTTCAATGTGCATCAATTTTAAGGAATGATTTGATGACATTTACAAGTACCTATGGATTTATTTGTACTTTAGATGAGTTGATAAATAAGATAACATGTGTTCATATGGAGATTAGATTTCTAGCTCACAAACCTGCTCTTTCGGTCTTCAAATATTTTGGCAGATTATTTGATAAGATATATTGCTGAAATGCAGTTAGTGGAGTGACATTTTGGAAATTAAAAGGATTCTGTTTCCTGTTCATGATTACAATAAATATTTACTTTGAATGAAAGCGAGGTGAAATCAAATTGTGATTTCAGTGTACACAATTTTTAATTTTTCAATATTGTTACTTAAATACCGTAGAAAGGAAATATTTTTATTTCAATATATATATGTAGACATTACTCATTCCATCGTGAATAATAAAATGATATCCGGTATTCATTAAAAACCATGTTGAATGTGTGTGTGTGTGTCACAAACAAATGAAGTGTTTATATTGAACACTTTCTCTCGCTAAGTAAGAGGTAAAATCGGAAATGTACGAAAACATTTATCCTTTGATAAAATTGAAGAGAAAACATGTGGGAATAAATCAAATTAAAGGATATTTCTTTTACTTCACGCTACTTTACTCACACATGCTCTTGTTCATTTGCTTTATGTGAGATGCATCCAATCAATCATCATGTATCTGGGATTGATAGTTTGGTTCTTAAACGTGATCAGTGTGTGGTGTATGAGGGGTGTAGCAATGCTCATTCGTTTATCTTAATTTAAGCTCTTCTCTTCAAGGTGCATCAATTTTAAGAAATGATTTGATGACATTTTCTAGTCCCAATGGTTTGATTTGTAATTTCGATTAGTTGATGAATAAGTCAACATGAAAATTAGAAGAAAATTTAAATACTTACTTTGGTTGATACTGGTCATTCATCCTAGTAAGGAGTGTATCTTTCATGAATCAGTACAGTGAGACTCCTTTGTATCACTTATTTCTTCTAAAAACTATCATGATATAATTATCGAATATATAAAAATACTTATTTCATCTTTGAATATTTAGTGATAAAATGAAGGCTTTAATATCTCTCATAATATTCTTTGCTTTAGCAGTGTGTCGTTTACATATTCCAACGTCATGGAGTCCAATGTCTGTGGTAAAGAAGAGAAACCAACAACTTTAAGGAAGAGTGTAAGATGGTGGATCCCTTTGAAAGGTGAATATCTTGAATGACTAGGGCAAACAAAGGTCAGAGGTTTGTCGTTGCATGTCCCTCATTAGGACTCCAAAATTGCTGTTTAGTAAAAGTTCAGTCGATTTGTAAAATGTCATTCCTCCGTGAAAACTCAGCAATGATAGATGCAGTGCATAGACTCGAATGGGAGGATTTAATATTTGTCAAAATAGATGGAGCGACTTACAACGCATCCACTTAATCAGTCCTAGTAACCGCGCGGCTTTAACATGTATTGAATAGTTTATGTCTTATTCTAAAAACGTGCAACAGAAGAATTTAGCTAAGAGTTTATTCCGTGCAGGCAGATTGGAAGTGATGTCTTTAATTATATTACCTGCTCGATTTAAAAAATAACCCTCCTACTATTTCTTTTGAATAATTGATCATGACATTCTCTTGTAAGCAGCAACGATAACTTTGCTCTAATGAAAATAATGATATTTGTAATATAAAAATGACAGTTGAATTAGGATTTTTTACATGAGAGACGATTAGTAAGAATGACTATGACAATCATAGGACTCTGGAATCTTTTTTAGGTAACGCACTGTATGAAGAGCGAAGTGCAATGATCAGTGAATAAATGACTCGCAGAGCAAAGAGGAAACTTCGTCGCCTCTCAACTTTTGGCTAAAACAGATTTGAAAATGCGTTTAACTGAAAATATTTCAAATACTATTATGATAGCCAAAAATTATGGCTCTTTTCCTGTTCTAAACAGCCAGTCATCATTCGTTATTACTGCAGTCATTTCGTGTCAGGCAGGGATGGACCTCATCCTCATACTAATGTATCGGTGACCGGTACTTCCCTGAGGAGCGCAAGGAAATAAACAACGCACTATGCATTCCAATACTCCACTTGTTATACAAAAAAACACTAGGTAGATTCCCTCCAAATCGTATTAAAATTTGCATCTAAATCCACAGGCCGGAAAGTATGTTGAAATGGAATACTGTGACACGGTTCGATGTAAATCTTTGTGGAGTCAGTGATTCGTGCCGTTGGCGCCACCATCTAATTACTACAGTCCCGTTAGTGATATCATGAAGAATTCTTTGCATCGGTATAACCCTGTAAATCCAGGATCGGATGAATCCTATGTTAACGATGGTCGAAAACTTTTTACAGATGCCGAAGGGGAATCGGACTTGAATGGGTCAAACGTTAACTTCGTAAGCTTTGACTCGAGCATCCCTATGCCTATGGAGGACTCCCGGAGAGATGTAGAATGTACGGAGCAAGGAGACGGCTGGAGTGGCACGAAAAGGGTCGATGAGTCGCCACAACTGAGCGTAGAGGAAAACGCCGTGGTGGAGCCTAGCGCTCCGAAAGGAGGCTCCGACGTCCTTTTTTGCGTCCCTGCGATTGAGAGCAGGGGAGTTGAAGAAAGGGTTGGAGGCGAGAAGGGGAGAGTGGGGTCGGAGGAGCCTGAAGTTGGCGTCATACTTGGTGCCGAAAGAGTAAATAATACGCCCACGAAAGGCGAAAACGTGGATCCGATTACACGTGCAATAGGAGAAAGAGAGGAAGAATCGGTAGGAGAAAGTACTACATCTACAAGCCGCTCGACCCAAGCAGAGCGCATTACTCCAGTTGAACACGAGAATCAAAATATGAGTGGTTCGGAAGTTCTGCCGGTAGAAGAGGACAGAACTTCCATTGAAAAAGGGGATTTGTCATATATGGAAGCATCAAAAATCTGCGAGGGAAAACTAGAAGATACATATTCTAATTTCGATTCGAATCCAGAGGGAGAAATCCTTTCGGACGAGGAGTACATGAGTCTTGATTGCATAATGTTAAGGGGCATAATGTTAAGGGGCTCTAGGTGTGTGAGTGATGAGTTCAAATGGAGGGTTAAACAATTATTTTACAATATTAATAATGAGGTATTTCTCATACCTCCGAGTCCATCCAAGGAAGAGATGAAAGCTTCCTCGAGAGCGAGATATTCTGAGCCACACGTTATAGAGTGCTATAAATGTCTGAATGATGGAGACGTATCCCTACAGCGCCGAAACATATTAAACAAGAGATATTGCAAAATCGGTGTAGACAGGGAGGTTTCGGGCGGTTTCGGGGTAATCGACAACATCTTCTACTCTGATATCGCCTTTGGACCTCGTCTTGAAAAAACAGAGCTAAATAAAACTCGAGGTGACTGTTTTTCCGGCGATTCAGCATCGAAAAAAGGGGACACAAGACTGCGCATCCAATTTCAAAGCGCTGAGAATGCAAGGGAAATGGTTGAGAAAACCAGTAATATGTCCCTCCGGAGAACTCCACCTCCATCAAAATATAGTGGATGCGAAGGCACCCGAGGAAGCTCTGTTCCAGCTAAGAACAATCCTCGGAATAGATCGCACAAATGCTCAGAAACTAGTGCGGAAATTGAGTCGGGAAAGAGTACCGAGACGGAAGCCGAGGTTATAAGTTTCGAGAGGGAAAAAGAAACTTGCGCCTCCGGTAAGGATGGGAAGATCAGAAGAAAAATTTGGAAAATATACAAATTTTCGGTTAAATTTGTGAAAGGTAAGGAGAATGAGAAAACTCACTCCTCTGATAAAGGCAATAGCAGTAATGGAAGGAGATGGCGAACAGCGGAAGCAGACGAGGAAGAAAATGAAAGTAAGAGAAGAAAAAGATACTCCCTCCGACCAACTAGCAAAGAGGATTCTTCTTCCTGCGAGGCAGCAAAAGTAAAAGGAAGTCTTCGGAAAAAATCATCTCCTTGGGAGAAAATCAAAACTTTCATAAACTCAGCCTTGACGAAAAGTAAAGTAAGATCATTTGGCAAAAGAGTGAGAAATGTATTCAACCGCACCCGACAATAATGGCTACGTGGGGAATATGTATGGGATTCGTGGGCCAAATCAGGAATAAACAAAGGTTGCAATTGAATAGCAAACCTTCTTACTCTACGTGTTATTTAGAACATTTTAGATTTTGCTTATTTCCAGGTATTAGAAATAAAAACGCTTTACAAAAATTCCACATGGATTTGTTTTAATACCACCGGTATCCGACAAATCGGGCGAAGACACGAGCGAATATATGCAAACCATTTGCCAATGAGGAAAGGGTGAGGTGGAGGGAGGGTTAGGGATATTAGGGGAAGGAAGCAACGGGAGGAGTCGAATTCTATTAAGAAAGCAAGTTTTAACTACCAAGATTTTTAAATTCTACCAAGTAAAATAAACACTCACTTAGGGCGAATATACGTTGCTTTAAATCTACGCGTTATGTAAATAGCGCATGATGAAACGAGCGTATTGCGGGAATTATCCTCGGCCGTCCCTTAATCTGAAAGGGTATGTCTCATCCAAAAGAAATTTTTTGAAAACTATGCAGATGTGCGGTTAAAAATTTATGTCTTAGGATTTCGTGTTAAGCGAAGAATTATCCGCTTTCGTCTTATTTTATTCAGAAAACTAGCGCAGTTTTATCGAAATGCGGATACAAGACATGTCCTTTTTGATACATAATTTCATTGCAATGACACCCGATTCATTTCCATATCAATAATTTCAAAAAATTAACCTAGATTGCATTCACTCTTTTGGGTTGGCTTTTCTTGAAATACGGTGGGTGAACTTTGTTTTTTCACCTTACCATAATGGAATCACCTAAGGCGTGCACCAAAATGTAGGGTAAGGCGAACTTTGGCGGCCTGAAAACCAGGTGCTCACCGTTCCTACTGCGAAATAATTACTGACACACAATTGAAACTCTAATAAAGCGGTCCACTTGCTCGGAAAACCGCACAAGTAGCGAACGAACAAAAATAACACAAACTATATTGCCGTCCAGCAGCCTACAATCGGTACTTGATCCACCGACAGGACTGAGGCATAATAAAGGCGATTGCCAACTGTCAGTTGTGAGACCGCATGAGTTGTAGCTCCTTCTCTTCGACAAATTATCATCTCTTTTCTGCCGCATTTCTTTAGCCTCAAGCGGAACGCATCGGCCGGCTACTACATACGTAGTTACAAGGATGCAACGGAGCAATTAATTATCGGACTCCCAAATTTGTTTCGATTGTGGTTCTTGAAACCGTGACTTACCGAGAAGAGCAGTTATTCTATGTGAGATCGGTTCCTAAACTTTGACCGCATCTTAACGAACTAACTTTATGTGAGTCCGCGCTATGTGAGGGTACTTACTGTACTTAGGAGAACAATATCTAAGAGAAGTCCGGAAATATTTCGCCAAACGAAATAACTCAAGAAGAAGGGGTCGTGAAAGGAGAAGCGAGATCCACGGATTGCGTCATCAACGAATAATGCTATGTCCATTTTTATGAACAAACCCACTCATAAAAGGAGTGAATTGCATTTGTCCATTTTGCTATCTACTAGAAGAGTAAGATGTTTGTAGAATTCTTATTACATATTATGGATTATGTTATATACTATAGATTATACACCACCATCTCACGAAGTTTACTCAATATGTAAACAATGCCATGACGACGCTTTGTAAACAGAGACGGTGGAAATTTAGCGTGCGATATCAGGTACATTTTTACTTTTGTCTTACGTTTTCCCTAAGAAAAGTGTAATTATTATAGGAGCATGGTAGATTTTTGAATGTTTACCTTTGGGAGATTGATATTTCTAGAAATATAAGTGACTGTCACTCTTGTTATTCCTTTAGAATATAATTGGTGATTGATCGGCAAGATTCATGCTTGTAGGTTACTTGAATCTTTATCTGCGTTAAAATATTTTAAACGAACTAATGCATTCAGTAGAGATCGATAAGTATTAATTAACATGAATATGGGCGATAAATATAAATTTAGTCTAACGCAATTGTTTGCTATTGAAAGGTAAATATTGACCGCACGTGCTTATTTTATTCACATGAAAGCCGGAAGTAAGCAACTAGCAGGTCAAAATTTGCTGCTTAGACTACAAATACCGCGGCGGTTTACCCTTTATTTGACGAAATGAATAACATCATGAAAATTTTGTGTTGAGAATGGACTATGGGAATTGCGTAATTTCCGTCGAATCTATGCAGCCTTCGAGGGTCTCCTTCGCGATTTTCTGAGTCACTGTGTTAATTCTTCAAATCGAATGGTTGAAAGTAGCCTCCATTTCGTTCTATTCTATATATCTTCCTACGTAGCCGCTCCTGCTCCATCATCAGACGTTATACAATCCCTACATTTTCTAGGTTACAAATATCCGCAAAAGAATTTTTCTTCCTCAGTAACTGATAAATCGGAAATTTATTTCGTAGCACATACTGAAATTATTATTGTATTTTTCTGAAATGGCAACATGGATGGGAGCGATGGATAAATAGTTCGATTTTAATCCATAA
The DNA here is from genome assembly GCA_036926295.1 of Pachydiplax longipennis. NCBI lineage: Eukaryota > Metazoa > Arthropoda > Insecta > Odonata > Libellulidae > Pachydiplax > Pachydiplax longipennis. The sequence continues at coordinate 44,702,099 of JAVFKF010000015.1, forward strand.
GTTTGATAGTATGGGGAGAAACTCCTCAATATTAATAGAATAAATTTGTTATATGCCATAAAATGGATACAGGCTAGGATTGAATGCATTCGGTTTTAAAAAATTTCCTGTTAATTTAACATGAAATACCATTTGAATCGCTTCTGATGGAATGTTTACAATAAATATTTACTTTGAATGAAAGCGAGGTGAAATGAAACTGTGATATCAGTGTACACAATTTTTAATTTTTCAATTTTGTTACTTAAATACCGTAGAAAGGAAATATTTTTATTTCAATATATATATGTAGACATTACTCATTCCATCGTGAATAATGAAATGATATCCGGTATTCATTAAAAACCATGTTGAATGTGTGTGTGTGTGTCACAAACAAATGAAGTGTTTATATTGAACACTTTCTCTCGCTAAGTAAGAGGTAAAATCGGAAATGTACGAAAACATTTATCCTTTGATAAAATTGAAGAGAAAACATGTGGGAATAAATCAAATTAAAGGATATTTCTTTTACTTCACGCTACTTTACTCACACATGCTCTTGTTCATTTGCTTTATGTGAGATGCATCCAATCAATCATCATGTATCTGGGATTGATAGTTTGGTTCTTAAACGTGATCAGTGTGTGGTGTATGAGGGGTGTAGCAATGCTCATTCGTTTATCTTAATTTAAGCTCTTCTCTTCAAGGTGCATCAATTTTAAGAAATGATTTGATGACATTTTCTAGTCCCAATGGTTTGATTTGTAATTTCGATTAGTTGATGAATAAGTCAACATGAAAATTAGAAGAAAATTTAAATACTTACTTTGGTTGATACTGGTCATTCATCCTAGAAAGGAGTGTATCTTTCATGAATCAGTACAGTGCGACTCCTTTGTATCACTTATTTCTTCTAAAAACTATCATGATATAATTATCGAATATATAAAAATACTTATTTCATCTTTGAATATTTAGTGATAAAATGAAGGCTTTAATATCTCTCATAATATTCTTTGCTTTAGCAGTGTGTCGTTTACATATTCCAACGTCATGGAGTCCAATGTCTGTGGTAAAGAAGAGAAACCAACAACTTTAAGGAAGAGTGTAAGATGGTGGATCCCTTTGAAAGGTGAATATCTTGAATGACTAGGGCAAACAAAGGTCAGAGGTTTGTCGTTGCATGTCCCTCATTAGGACTCCAAAATTGCTGTTTAGTAAAAGTTCAGTCGATTTGTAAAATGTCATTCCTCCGTGAAAACTCAGCAATGATAGATGCAGTGCATAGACTCGAATGGGAGGATTTAATATTTGTCAAAATAGATGGAGCGACTTACAACGCATCCACTTAATCAGTCCTAGTAACCGCGCGGCTTTAACATGTATTGAATAGTTTATGTCTTATTCTAAAATCGTGCAACAGAAGAATTTAGCTAAGAGTTTATTCCGTGCAGGCAGATTGGAAGTGATGTCTTTAATTATATTACCTGCTTGATTTAAAAAATAACCCTCCTACTATTTCTTTTGAATAAGTGATCATGACATTCTCTTGTAAGCAGCAACGATAACTTTGCTCTAATGAAAATAATGATATTTGTAATATAAAAATGACAGTTGAATTAGGATGTTTTACATGAGAGACGATTAGTAAGAATGACTATGACAATCATAGGACTCTGGAATCTTTTTTAGGTAACGCACTGTATGAAGAGCGAAGTGCAATGATCAGTGAATAAATGACTCGCAGAGCAAAGAGGAAACTTCGTCGCCTCTCAACTTTTGGCTAAAACAGATTTGAAAATGCGTTTAACTGAAAATATTTCAAATACTATTATGATAGCCAAAAATTATGGCTCTTTTCCTGTTCTAAACAGCCAGTCATCATTCGTTATTACTGCAGTCATTTCGTGTCAGGCAGGGATGGACCTCATCCTCATACTAATGTATCGGTGACCGGTACTTCCCTGAGGAGCGCAAGGAAATAAACAACGCACTATGCATTCCAATACTCCACTTGTTATACAAAAAAACACTAGGTAGATTCCCTCCAAATCGTATTAAAATTTGCATCTAAATCCACAGGCCGGAAAGTATGTTGAAATGGAATACTGTGACACGGTTCGATGTAAATCTTTGTGGAGTCAGTGATTCGTGCCGTTGGCGCCACCATCTAATTACTACAGTCCCGTTAGTGATATCATGAAGAATTCTTTGCATCGGTATAACCCTGTAAATCCAGGATCGGATGAATCCTATGTTAACGATGGTCGAAAACTTTTTACAGATGCCGAAGGGGAATCGGACTTGAATGGGTCAAACGTTAACTTCGTAAGCTTTGACTCGAGCATCCCTATGCCTATGGAGGACTCCCGGAGAGATGTAGAATGTACGGAGCAAGGAGACGGCTGGAGTGGCACGAAAAGGGTCGATGAGTCGCCAGAACTGAGCGTAGAGGAAAACGCCGTGGTGGAGCCTAGCGCTCCGAAAGGAGGCTCCGACGTCCTTTTTTGCGTCCCTGCGATTGAGAGCAGGGGAGTTGAAGAAAGGGTTGGAGGCGAGAAGGGGAGAGTGGGGTCGGAGGAGCCTGAAGTTGGCGTCATACTTGGTGCCGAAAGAGTAAATAATACGCCCACGAAAGGCGAAAACGTGGATCCGATTACACGTGCAATAGGAGAAAGAGAGGAAGAATCGGTAGGAGAAAGTACTACATCTACAAGCCGCTCGACCCAAGCAGAGCGCATTACTCCAGTTGAACACGAGAATCAAAATATGAGTGGTTCGGAAGTTCTGCCGGTAGAAGAGGACAGAACTTCCATTGAAAAAGGGGATTTGTCATATATGGAAGCATCAAAAATCTGCGAGGGAAAACTAGAAGATACATATTCTAATTTCGATTCGAATCCAGAGGGAGAAATCCTTTCGGACGAGGAGTACATGAGTCTTGATTGCATAATGTTAAGGGGCATAATGTTAAGGGGCTCTAGGTGTGTGAGTGATGAGTTCAAATGGAGGGTTAAACAATTATTTTACAATATTAATAATGAGGTATTTCTCATACCTCCGAGTCCATCCAAGGAAGAGATGAAAGCTTCCTCGAGAGCGAGATATTCTGAGCCACACGTTATAGAGTGCTATAAATGTCTGAATGATGGAGACGTATCCCTACAGCGCCGAAACATATTAAACAAGAGATATTGCAAAATCGGTGTAGACAGGGAGGTTTCGGGCGGTTTCGGGGTAATCGACAACATCTTCTACTCTGATATCGCCTTTGGACCTCGTCTTGAAAAAACAGAGCTAAATAAAACTCGAGGTGACTGTTTTTCCGGCGATTCAGCATCGAAAAAAGGGGACACAAGACTGCGCATCCAATTTCAAAGCGCTGAGAATGCAAGGGAAATGGTTGAGAAAACCAGTAATATGTCCCTCCGGAGAACTCCACCTCCATCAAAATATAGTGGATGCGAAGGCACCCGAGGAAGCTCTGTTCCATCTAAGAACAATCCTCGGAATAGATCGCACAAATGCTCAGAAACTAGTGCGGAAATTGAGTCGGGAGAGAGCACCGAGACGGAAGCCGAGGTTACAAGTTTCGAGAGGGAAAAAGAAATTTGCGCCTCCGGTAAGGATGGGAAGATCAGAAGAAAAATTTGGAAAATATACAAATTTTCCGTTAAATTTATGAGAGGTAAGGAGAATGAGAAAACTCACTCCTCTGATAAAGGCAATGGCAGTAATGGAAGGAAATGGCGAACAGCGGAAGCAGACGAGGAAGAAAATGAAAGTAAGAGAAGAAAAAGATACTCCCTCCGACCAACTAGCAAAGAGGATTCTTCTTCCTGCGAGGCAGCAAAAGTAAAAGGAAGTCTTCCGAAAAAATCATCTCCTTGGGAGAAAATCAAAACTTTCATAAACACAGCCTTGACGAAAAGTAAAGTAAGATCATTTGGCAAAAGAGTGAGAAATGTATTCAACCGCACCCGACAATAATGGCTACGTGGGGACTATGTATGGGATTCGTGGGCCAAATCAGGAATAAACAAAGGTTGCAATTGAATAGCAAACCTTCTTACTCTACGTGTTATTTAGAACATTTTAGATTTTGCTTATTTCCAGGTATTAGAAATAAAAACGCTTTACAAAAATTCCACATGGATTTGTTTTAATACCACCGGTATCAGACAAATCGGGCGAAGACACGATCGAATATATGCAAATCATTTGCCAATTAGGAAAGGGTGAGGTGGAGCTTATCTTCCCTTGGTTTCTGAAAGGCATCATTTCTTTACAAAAGGCCAATGCAGTCTTTGGATGGATTTTTCATGTTGCAAATAATTATATATGTTGCAATTAATCGTGTATTCATTGTTATTCAGAAATTGTTGTGGTTATCTGTTGTTTATTCTTTCATTTAAGAAGTGTTTGCAAATATCTATAGCCATAATCTCTTACATTTCAACTTCTTCAAGTAAGACATTCCAATCTGCTGATCCAGTATATTGGATAGGGTATTGGCCTAGATTTTAAATTTTCTTTGTCAGATTGATTCTTATAGTTCATTCAGAAGTTGGCAGTTAGTTCTCTTGTTAATGGATTGCTTGAGTTTCTGATTCAAGACTAGCGTCGACTTATTCTTTCATCCTCTAATGACAATTATTTCATAATTTCATGCATTTAAACTTTTTCACATTGTGAATATTCCTAACAAGGTTCATTAATTACCAGTGAGTTGTATTTCCAAATATTTTGACTTTGGAAAGATATCTGAATATGTTGTCATAGTCTTTATTTTATCGATTCAGTTTCCATTATGTCAAGTTAAATCATACTTGTCTTCAACATACTCCTTTCCATATTGATTTATCAATCATATTTTCAACATTTGCAGTAAAATTTCTAGAATAAATCCATTATCATCCAGAAGAATATAGTCGATTCCTATTATTTTTCTTCATTTCAATAAGCCTTTGTTCTTCATAAAGACTCCTTTAGTTATAACATAACATTTTGTTATTGTAAGGAAACTTCTTGAAAAGTGACTAGAAATATTCTCTGTTGAAATTGAGATTCACAAAGAAAAGATTGATTTTATTGAGAAATCTCATTTGCTTTAAGTTAAGCTGTTTAGGTAAATTTATTTTTAAGGACCAGCATTTTAAAATGTGCTTGCTTGCTTGTTTTGCTATTAGGTATTCACACATGCTAAATTCATTCTTTTTTCTTTCTTTAGATAGATTTTTCAAAGAAATCTTTCCATTTAATAAAACTGCTGTTTCATTTTCATGAAGTTTGGCAAACAATTTCTAGCATATGGTATAGCATTACAAATGACAGGATAAATAATTTTTCATATTTCTATGATGAGTCTAAGATCCTTTTATTTCCAGTGAATTTGATCATAAATAACATTCATAGTTAAAATTGGGTATTCTTTTCAAAGCAACAACTTATAGAAGTATATCCTTAGCAATTAATTTATTTTTTTCATTTTTATATAATATTTCAATCAATATCCTGGATTAGCATTATAAAAAGTTATTTTTAATAAATAACAGGCTAAGTTTCAACATAGAGGTTAAACATAAACAAAATTCTGCCTTACTTCTTACTTTTCAAAACAAAATATGATACATTTCAAGGAAATAAAGTAGCTTAAAAAAATAAAATAAATAATATGATTTATGTAGTTGGAATTTCAGCAAAACATGACCATGAGAATTAGCTAAGGCTTTTCATGCAGATGATTCATATTCCAAGGATTCTTCTTTACTCATAATCTTTGATTGCAGTATTTCTTAAAATCAGGTAAATTTTCTATTAATACCTTGCTTTGGTATTGATTTTTTATTTTGGTCCCATCTTTTCATGAGCCAACCTGCTCTGAGATCTTTGCATGCCCTATTCTTTAAATATTTTCATATAGAAGTTCATGTAAAGTTTTCCATAAAAATAGGTCTGAATTCAATGTTTATCATTTAGTTGCAAAAGCAGCTCAAAAAGCATTTTTTATGAAATTAAAATTTTAAATACAATATTTCATTGAAAATATTCATATGTAGAAGATATTCATGTATTCTTAACTGAAATATTATGGAAGCAAATGACCATAAGGCCTAGAGAAAATTTGACTTGTAGATCTTGTGTATGTTCCATTAATTCTTTATTATGTATTTTATGTTGCTTGCTATCTTTGTTTGTTTTCTGTAATTTGTTCAATAGATTCCTTTCTCTTAATTTGCTCAACTTTTGTTTGAATGTTCTTGAGATATGTGGCAAATTCTCAAACTCCTTCTGTTGAGACTGCAGGAACCTGGTTAATCACTACCACCACACACCAATGATCACCATCACTATCGCCCTCAACATTACTCTCTGGAATATTAAACAGCAATACATTGTACAACCTCATCTGCCTGTCATGAACTTTGCCAATAAGCGACTCAAACAACTCATCGGAAGTTACGACAGTTACTCAAGTCAGCAAGAGAGGTTTTGATTTCTGTTAGCTCAGTCTTGAACAACCCCAAGATTGATTTAAGCTCTTGTAGACCAGTCAAGTTGTAGCCAGGTATAGAGTCCATTTTCGTGCAACTAACACAAAAATACTTAAGTTGGGACTTGCTGGAGAGGGATTGAATAACAGACCGCGACAGTCCAGAGCATGCCAAAGTATTCTGTACACAAAGTACACAGCGACAGCAATTGATAATGTCTCCATCAGTTAAATCAGCACCACAAGTAATGCAAACCTCAACACTTATTACTGACATCGTGGAGGATAATTGTATTACGTACCACAAGTTATTAGTATGATACCAAAAATCATTGGGAAGCAGTGCTAATGTCAGCCTCAGGCATGCCAGTGTTAGGCCTACAGAGGACGTGACAAAAACCCAGAACATACTGGATGTAATAACAAGGTGGATTGTAATCCCTGACAGTCCCTTAGAAAGGAAACAATACATTGAAAAGTACGCCTTTTCCATGCTATAGGCAATTCATTTATTTTCATCCCCTTGGGTCATTAGAATATAAATATTCATTCTCTATATGACAAATTTATTCAAAGGAAAGTAAATGATTATCACTGGCAGCACAGTCCTCAGCATTAAAATAAAGAAAATTGTATCATATGACAGTAAAAAACACTAATATGAAGAAAAACAAAATAGTACCTGCTATAAAATAAAAATAAATAACCTGTTACATAAAGTGATAAATGAAATAGATAAAAGTAATGGAAATGGGCCCTGTATAGTAATGATAAAAAAATATCTCAACTTTATGACAAAAGAGAGACTGCTTCAAAATAAAAATTAAGAAATGGCTTCTGCTTTATAGTAATAAATAATTTTATATAAAAAACCTGCTTCTTTAAAGATAATAACAATAAAAAAAAATCAATCATAGAATATCCAAATAAAAGATACATATGTAAACTTATTTCCTTAGGTTCCTTAATCTGAAAAGATCATACAAAATAGTACAAAATATTGTACCTTATGTCCAATGTATGGTACGACAACTAAGATCATGAATTTAAAGCTAACGTATGTCAGGGGTATGTAGAGGAATAGTATGTTTGTATGTATACAATTTTTATTGTAAGTATGCGTGTATTTTATATCCATGTATTATTTTGTATGTATGACCTTCCAGAGTATACGTCTGTCCCAGTACATGCAGAAATGGCTATAGTGGTAAATAAAAACAGAATGGAATTGAACAATGTTATTTATAAATTTCCTTTCCTTCTCAGCCTTAGATTATGTTCTACTATCCTTAGATATTATCATATCATTGCAAACAAAGTACACTTCCAATTTATTTTCTCCAACACGTAAGTTAACATGAAGGTTCATCTCCAAACTTCATATAGTAAAACTTATAAAACCTTATCAAAACTCATCTTAAAAGGAATTGCTGCCTTCGAGTCAGCTGAAGTAATAAAGCATAGAATGAAATTCCATTTTAGTGCAGCAATTAACCTTTTTGTGTAGACCTTTTACGAGGTGGCGGAGTAGCAAAAGATGGATCCTGCATCACACAAAGTGCTGCACTCTCACAAGAACTGGACACAATATGAGATGTAGAAGCAATCACTTCTCTTTGCTGGCCAGGTACTCTCGTGCTAAGGGCTTTTAAATGCAATATTACAAGTTATTAATAATGTCCAAATGTCCTTGGAATGTTTTGATCAAGCCATTGATAAATACCTCAACAATTTAGTGATAATTTTCAATGATACAATATGATTTAAAATGAGTATATAGGTTGGGATTCTTCAAAGTATAAACGAACAAAACCGTGTAAATATTACCACATTTCTGTCTCAAATGCTCAAAACTGCAGGAGAGTACTTCACAAAAATTACTGTTTACTGGAAAGCTGTTTTTCTCTGCTCACTCGTCTCTTAGGAACATGTGATTGCTTATGATGTTTCTTCATTTCTCGAATGGGATGAGGAGTGACTTCATACCCAAGACGGCCTTCTTGACTTGACTATGAAATCTATAACCCACACTCACTGGATCCCTGTGGATATTTATAGGCAATTACATTTCCCTGTTCCGCATACCTTAGTCTGAAATAAAGAATGTAGGAAAATTCAGCATCTCTTATAAAATTTTAGGCACTATAACTGCTTAACTGAAAAGTTTCAAAGAAAAGTTTTAGGTGGCTATTTTGGGGAAACCCAAGTGATTCCACTTGGAGGGAATATGAAATTGATACAATCATTATTTCCAAGATCTTCATCCAACAATCCTTATAATTTTCAACGTATTGTAGAAAGATTGTTAAAATTTTAACTCGCCAATCCTTATTGATAATACATTGAGAAGAGTAAATTCGTCAAAGTTCATTCATTAGCGGCCTACTCAAGCACACTTAGTGTAGTAGTGCTATTGTGGAAAATGCTTCGACAGCTGAGGTCACGTGAGATCCCACCGGGAATCGAACCCGGACCGCTTTCATTGAAATCGAACTCGCTGCCCACACAGCTATCCGGGAGTCCCATAAACACTCTGTAAATTCATTGATTGAAGAATCGGAGAAGTTAAGATAATGAACATTACTTATATATCGCATAAAAAAGTCTTTTATGAAAACACAATAAACAATATGCATTCAAATAATTAAACCGTATCCACTCCACACTCCCAGATATATTTGTTCACGCTTCTCCATGATAGAACAAGAGAAATCATATACCGCCCTTCTCCAGTATGATTTCGGAGCGATGGTATGAGTGTTCAGGAAGTCAATTTTGGCGGAATCGGTGCGGTCACTTTTGTGCAGTTGACTCATAAAAGTCGGAGCATTTGAACGGAGCGAACCTGTCTGTGCTGGAATGTCTCAACGTTGGACTCCTTGGCAATGTAAGAACTTTTGAGAAGTCTATACATCTAGTTTTTCAATATTTATCGGTGTTATATCTTACGGATGACTCTTCGCGATTGCAACGAACTTCCGATTCGATGATTTTATATTACTCCTAGGCCTTATTCCCATTCTAGTGTCCTGATAACTTCGTCTCTGAGCGGAAGTTTGCACTGTGCTATTCGCCCTCGCTAAATAATAATTCTTCACTATGTTGCAAGCAAAGACGCCGGACGTTGAGGTTTTAGGAGGCTGTCAGCGCTCTCCTTCTCGGAAGATGGGTACGTACTTTACAGTTTGCCTCTTTTAGTGTAAGAATATCCTAAACGTTATAATATCTTTTCGATGAAATCATGGTATTGAAATCTCGTTGGAGAGACTGCCGTCTAAATATGTGTAAGAGAAACTGAAGTTCCTACTCCAGAGTAGTTGATTCTCCCGGGGGCAAAAGATGTAGGTAGTTAGTTTTAAAAATAATTTAAAGAAGTACATGAAGCATCTCTCACGTTCCCTTAATTCTATGAGAGAAATTATCAGACTGTGAGGAATTTCCCTCTGATTCGAACTTGGCTCAAGGTATTCTGGTTAATGTTTTCCTTTCAATTTTCCGACAGAATAATTCTTTCAAAGAGTTTAATTGAACTTAATATGCATATTTTCGGCACTCTTTGCCTCATCTGCGGTCGGTTCTTAGATTAAATATATGCATTATGGAAAGCGAGACGTTGAATTTCAATAAAGTGCAAGAACTTATACTAATCCTTCTCTTTTTACCCTACAATCAAAGCTGCTTTACATGAATGAATAATTGATAAAATCCATTAATGTGGAAATATATGAATTCCTTTTTCTTTCAAATTAGCATGTCGTTCCACAAAAGCATTAAAACTATATGATTGAGGCCTTTTGATTAACTTAGAAAATGGAAATGATTATGCTTGTGCATATCTCGTAATACATTTTCATTGCATAAAAACCTCCTCTCGTTATTGCTGAGTATAGTTTCATTTTAATTTTCCATATGCAGAGTTCATAATGTAAATAACTCCAGGATATAAAGCCTTTCTCACCCAATTAATTTCTTTTTGTTACATCATTTGACAATGTTCGATGGCGTGGTAAATTTTAAATGAGTGCCATAGAGAAATTTTGAGTGTTGAGACTGACTTCTTAAATACACATTCAAGGAAATCACGTTGTTTTGAGCTCTTTTCGTAAGATCTTACATAGCAAGATAATTTCAATGCATTCCTTTCTCAATTTATCTCGGAGGCCTACGAGTTTCACAAAGACATCAACCTTGGCGTCTTCGACCGCTGGGATGGGATTCCACAGCTGAAGGAAGGATTGCAGGAATTGGCCTCGGGATTCATGGTTATAATTTGACCAGAGGTCCTGCAGCGGTGAGATCCTCTCCAGGGCGAGAAGAACGACCCGGCACAATTCGCCCTCCTTCCCTTCAGGTGACCGCGAAGAGATAGGGGAGTGATATTTGTGTGTAGTGAGTGCTCTGCGAGTGGAAAAGTTAGTGAATCGTGATTTGAAATGTGTGCAGTTTTCAGTGGTCAGTGTGTGTAGTATTCGGTGTTATACGCGAACTCATGCAATGATTATTGGAAGGTAAGTTAATATTCTTACTTTACATCCTCATATTATTAGGTGATAGGCATCAGAGGTCATTCCAGAAGCAGTGGTAGGTTAATAATGTTAATAAGGGGAGCACAGCATTGACTTCTATAGTATGACATTCATAATATTGAATGCTAATTATTTAAACGAAAGCATTGTATTTATACAGCGACATAATTCAAAATATGATTTTTGAAATAGTTAATTATTCCAACAGAAGTCATTAAAAATTTAATGAAAATAGTTTTTGTTTTGACTGCAAAGTACTACTAGAGTCAAAGTTTGGCGGAAATCTATTTTCATAACTTTTTAATCAAGTGTTACGATCGAAAGTATTGCGTTGTAAAATCGAGTTACATTAAAATAACATCACTGATACAGTCCATTGGCTGTTCCCAAATAATATAAAATATAACAAGTATTGATTTGACTTCCGGGCACGGTCGGAGCCAAGGCTCTTCGGAAAGCTATTCGCAATACATCCAACAGAAAAGTTACAATGGGAACTTATGTATTCCTTATGTTGCTGTTTATGAATAAACAAATCGAGAAATAGATTTTAATTCGGTAGTTTATGGCAGCCAAGCAGAAATGCCCCTCGATACTCGTTGTGATGAGAAATTAACCATCATATTTAGTACACTTAATACAAATAATTACATGATAAAATACGAATAAGAAGGATGTGTGTGAATTAGTGCATGATCGTTTTTATTCTAGTGCCAATATATGCACGACTTTCATACTTTCGATGTCTTAGAATCAATTAATTAGTACTCAAAGCGCAGATAGTAGTTTACTATACGCTCAGTCATCAACAGTTGTAGTGTTAATAATTGTCTTTTTATTGTAATTGAAAATACATTGTGTAATTTTAAATTTATAAAATCACTTGTAAAAAAAACATTTAAAATGATACAAGTAAATAAAAAATATTTGCTCAAATTTTTTGTGTATTCAATTCTTTCCTGGAAAGGGAGTAGCTTCTGACATTATTTTTATCTCCAGGGATTTGAACTTTGTAGTCTAAATTAGACGTAGAATATTTTACATTGCTCTCAAGTTTGACTTGGAGATATATTTCAAAATATTGTAATAGAACTTTGCATTTGAATCTGAAATGAATTATGTTAAATTTTTTATTTGTATAAATTGCTTAATAAATACGTTATTAAGATAATTAATTCGCATGAATTCAATTGCATTCGGGAAAAAACTATTAAACTTAATTATTGCTTAATCCTAGCTGAATTTTAAAAAAATAAGCTTCATCTCAATTAAACGCAAAGAGATCATAAATTTATTGGCATTTGCCTGACATTGATTCAGTATGTAGTGATGTGAATTCTACCGTTTCAAATAAGAAAAAAGGAAGTAAATACTCGTGTGTATTCTATTGAGATTCATACGGTATCACTGTACACTGCGCAATCAGAACGCTAACAGTGCAATGTTCAATGATTGTAGAAAATTAACTTTCGTGTTTACCGGTAAGAAACACACTTATCGCTACTCTACTGTCTCTGTACACTGAGAATTTCACGGCGCGTTTTATGTCAGAATCGCTTGTCTGTTGCTCGACTTCGGTATAATCCTCTTTACAATGGAAATATTTTTTCTTCGAAGAATGATTTTTTATTTACATCAGAATCAAACGTCCTACCAATTCTAAGAAATGATATCGAGGAGTAACATCAAAAATTAAGGGAAACGTTTCATTATAGAGATAAATTTCCTACGCCTTTTTAATATCTTGCCACTTGTTCGATATGTTTATGCCCATTTTGGCCAACAGAATAAATGCAATTCCGCTGTTTAACGTTACAAATGATCTTTTTAACGCAATCTTTCGAATTGTTGAAGGCTGTCTATCGCTTTCGAATGTTTTGAAATGCTAGATGTGTTCTGTCAAACGAGAAAGCGATTATGTATAAACTTTGAAACTTTTGATTTCGTAGAGAAAACTTCCGATAGATTTTACATGTGGATTTAATCTTTAAGCGAATGTTTACTCCAGGAAATTTATTCAGGTTTTAAAATCGGCGTGATAGATGTGATTGACCTAGTTTTTTCACTCGATCAAATCCTGTCAATCAATGTATAGTTAACTATAGTTTGGATTTATTTTATAAAAAGTAATTTATACTTAATTACTCGTTATTAAAGTGAATGTAAATGATATTTTTGCAGGGTATCTTTGTGGAAAGGTAGCTGTTATTCATGCCACTGGTGGTTGATTCTTCGCCGAACTTGATGTTTTCTTCTTTGTCAAACCTTTCCCTTCGTGTCATCGTTAGTAATTTGGGGTTCAACATTAAGTTGTACTAGAGAATGAAATCTCATGAGTCGTGAGAGCATCATGCTAATGAAAACTTGCATCTGCAAGTAGGAGAACATGTGGCGAATGAGTGGTGTGATATGCAAGCAGTGTTGTTATGTCATCTGGAGGACTTTTTGCAGTATGCTAAGAGGTGTTCAGTTCCTCACTGCTTTTGAGTAAACAATCATGGAAGTATGTTGTAACTTTCTTTCTTCATTTCATATTCTTGTCATGAAGCCAGGCTCTAAATTCTTCTAAAATGTATAATGCTAGTTGCAGTCAGGTTCTCCCTTCTTGTGTTTTGATTTATATCTTATCTTCCCTTGGTTTCTCAAAGGCATCATTTCTTTACAAAAGGCTAGTGCAGTCTTTGGATAGGTTTTGCATGTTGCAAATAATTATATATGTTGCAATTAATCGTGTATTCATTGTTATTCAGAAATTGTTGTGGTTATCTGTTGTTTATTCTTTCATTTAAGAAGTGTTTGCAAATATCTATAGCCATAATCTCTTACATTTCAACTTCTTCAAGTAAGACATTCCAATCTGCTGATCCAGTATATTGGATAGGGTATTATTATTTATTATTATTATTATTATTTATTGGATTTACAGGCGAGTCGCCCATATTTCAAAAGTTACATTAATGAAAAAATACAATCAGACAATGAAATAAAATACACTTATACAGTATAAATATTCAAAAAATCCACAATAATATAAGACCAAATCAACAGACCCCATATATGACAATTACAAGCATGCATATCATAATAAAATAAAATCAGAACAAGTAACAATCATACAAGTGAACTATATATTAAAATACAAAACCTCATATACACATATCACATACCCTGTTGCAAGAGATCTGTAAATCTCTGATTTGGGTGGCAGAACAGTTGAAGATATCTAGGGAAGTACCATAAAGATTAAAATTTCTTAAAATTCTTTCCATAGGGGCATCATGACCATAACAAGTCCTATGGTAGTTATTAGAAAAAACCAGGTTAGTTCTAGTATTATATGAAGGGACTCTTAAATTAACAGACCCAAGAAGATCTGAGGAAATAGTTTCATTATTTAATAGTTTATATAAAAATATTACATCAGCCTTAATTCTTCTATGGTCTAATGTGTCGAGGTGGAGTTTGCACAATATATCCCTATAGTTAACATCAAGAGAGAAGCCCTTAGATTTAAAGTTGACATACCTGAGGAATTTATGTTGAATTCTCTCTATGCGTTTTAGGTGAGTACTTTTATAGGGCCACCATACGATAGAAGCATACTCAATCACAGGACGGACTAAGGTAGCAAATAAATGCCCTATAATGTCAATGTTAAAATTTCTTGTATTTCGTATCAAAAAGCCCAGGTTTTTCATAGACTTTTTTATGACATAATCAAGATGATGATCAAATTTGAGTTTATTATCAAAGATAACACCAAGATCTTTAATTGTTTCCACATTAGTCAATATCTTATTTTCAAGAGCATAATAATTAATTTTTGGAGAAATAGATTTACTAAATGAGATGCAATTGCACTTAGGGACGTTTATGCGCAAACCATTTTCACTATACCATAATGAAAATCTATCCAAATTTTCTTGGAGATTGCTGACATCATGATCATTATCAACAACAGAATAAATCTTTATATCATCGGCAAACATCAAAAATTTAACACCAGAAAAGACAAATGACACATCATTCACAAAAAGCAGAAATAGTAATGGTCCCAAGTGCGAACCCTGAGGGACGCCTGATAATGCAATTATTTCCTTAGATACTTGGTTATTGATTTTTACAGTAAGCCTTCGATTTGAAAGGTAATTTTCTAACCAAGATAACAGACTGCCAGTGAAACCCATACACTTAAGTTTTAATAAGAGCATTGGAATATTAACTGAGTCAAATGCTTTACTTAGATCAGTATATATTGCATCCACTTGATGCCCATTTTCAAGATTCAATTCGATAAACTTGTGATATTCTAGTAGATTAGTTGTAGTTGATTTACCCCTCAGAAAACCATGTTGAGAGACACTAATAAAATTTTTAAAAAGAGGAGTCAGCTTGTTGACCACCAGTTTCTCAAAAACCTTTGGTATGGATGACTGAATAACCACAGGTCTGTAGTTCCTGACGTCCCCTTTGTCACCAGACTTAAATATTGGAATAATGTAACTAGACTTCCACTTGTGATGATAAATACCACAACTGAGTGATTTATTGAAAATCACAGTCAATGGATAAGCTAAAATCATGTGGCACACTTTCAGAATAGATGCTGGGATACCATCAGGGCCAATACTTTTATTGCAGTCAAGAGACTTCAAGGCAGAATTTACTTCAATAACAGAGATAGACAATTCATTTGGAATATTCATTTGGTTGAAATACTTATCATCATATGAGTCTAAATCTAAGTCAACTGAGGTATACACACTTGAGAAAAATTTAGCAAACAAATTTGATATATCAATAGGATTTTCAGCTTGTTGGTTCTCAAGAACCATTGTTTTTGGCCATCCATTGGAAGATCTAATCGTTTTAATATAATTCCAAAAATACCTTGGATTTCGTGACAGACTTAATTCAACAGTCCTAATATGTCTCATGTAACAATTTCTGATCAGAATCTTAACACTAGACCTTAGTTTTGAAAAATCATTGTAGTGGGCTAATAAACCAGTCTCCTTATAACGCTTATGAGCAATCTTCTTTTCAGCAATGAGATTGCGAACCTCCTTTGAAAACCATACAGGAAATTTCTTTTTTGTAACATTTACAACAGGTACATGAATTTTAATAGCATTTAATAGGTATTCATAGAATTTGTCCACTAAACAATTGAAGGGCAATTCCATAAGTGATGGCCAGTCAACATCTGATAGATAAGCAGATAATCCTTCAAAATTACACTTTTTAAAGTTTAGCACTTGGTGAGTATACTCCACTTGCTCATTGGGGAATTGAACAATTTCCATTAATAAAGGCGGGTGGTGCAAATCAGGTTCAATCAAATAGTCATCACAATTATCCACAGTAATTTTATCAATTGAACTAAAACATAAATCAAGAAGTCTATAATTCTTGTTCCTCACATGGTTAATTTGACTCAGATTTAAAGATAAAAATGTATCATAGACTAGTTCAGTGCAGTTTGAATTGCGTACCTTAGCAAACTCACCGCATTCCATGTGTACGTAATCAGGTAAGTTATAATCACCAATAAATAGAAAATCACAATTTGGGTACATGTAAACCAAATTCTCCACTGTTTCACAATATTTTCTATATGTATCCAACGTAGATCCAGGGGGAATATAGATATTGCACAAAATGACTTGACTTGTGTAAAAATTAACACAAATAACAACAATCTCCAAGTTATTCTCAGGTAAAAATATTTGGTTGGCACAAAAGGAATTCTTTACCGCTACGAGCACACCACCACCTCTTCCTTTACCCGTCACACTCGTAGACCTATCACAACGGAAAATCACATAATCATGCAAACCCAACTCAGAGTCAGATATACTTTCCAATAACCATGTCTCAGTTAGCACAAGAATGTCGTGATTGTCAATCAGGTGAACACTATTGCGAAAGTCATCCAGCTTACTACGTAAACCACGGCAATTTTGATAATAAAACTTGTACTTGCACACTTTCGGTTTTACTAGTTTTATTGGCCTAGATTTTAAATTTTCTTTGTCAGATTGATTCTTATAGTTCATTCAGAAGTTGGCAGTTACTTCTCTTGTTAATGGATTGCTTGAGTTTCTGATTCAAGACTAGCGTCGACTTATTCTTTCATCCTCTAATGACAATTATTTCATAATTTCATGCATTTAAACTTTTTCACATTGTGAATATTCCTAACAAGGTTCATTAATTACCAGTGAGTTGTATTTCCAAATATTTTGACTTTGGATAGATATCTGAATATGTTGTCATAGTCTTTATTTTATCGATTCAGTTTCCATTATGTCAAGTTAAATCATACTTGTCTTCAACATACTCCTTTCCATATTGATTTATCAATCATATTTTCAACATTTGCAGTAAAATTTCTAGGATAAAAGCCATTATCATCCAGAAGAATATAGTCGATTCCTATTATTTTTCTTCATTTCAATAAGCCTTTGTTCTTCATAAAGACTCCTTTAGTTATAACATAACATTTTGTTATTGTAAGGAAACTTCTTGAAAAGTGACTAGAAATATTCTCTGTTGAAATTGAGATTCACAAAGAAAAGATTGATTTTATTGAGAAATCTCATTTGCTTTAAGTTAAGCTGTTTAGGTAAATTTATTTTTAAGGACCAGCATTTTAAAATGTGCTTGCTTGCTTGTTTTGCTATTAGGTATTCACACATGCTAAATTCATTCTTTTTTCTTTCTTTAGATAGATTTTTCAAAGAAATCTTTCCATTTAATAAAACTGCTGTTTCATTTTCATGAAGTTTGGCAAACAATTTCTAGCATATGGTATAGCATTACAAATGACAGGATAAATAATTTTTCATATTTCTATGATGAGTCTAAGATCCTTTTATTTCCAGTGAATTTGATCATAAATAACATTCATAGTTAAAATTGGGTATTCTTTTCAAAGCAACAACTTATGGAAGTATATCCTTAGCAATTAATTTAATTTTTTCATTTTTATATAATATTTCAATCAATATCCTGGATTAGCATTATAAAAAGTTATTTTTAATAAATAACAGGCTAAGTTTCAACATAGAGGTTAAACATAAACAAAATTCTGCCTTACTTCTTACTTTTCAAAACAAAATATGATACATTTCAAGGAAATAAAGTAGCTTAAAAAAATAAAATAAATAATATGATTTATGTAGTTGGAATTTCAGCAAAACATGACCATGAGAATTAGCTAAGGCTTTTCATGCAGATGATTCATATTCCAAGGATTCTTCTTTACTCATAATCTTTGATTGCAGTATTTCTTAAAATCAGGTAAATTTTCTATTAATACCTTGCTTTGGTATTGATTTTTTATTTTGGTCCCATCTTTTCATGAGCCAACCTGCTCTGAGATCTTTGCATGCCCTATTCTTTAAATATTTTCATATAGAAGTTCATGTAAAGTTTTTCATAAAAATAGGTCTGAATTCAATGTTTATCATTTAGTTGCAAAAGCAGCTCAAAAAGCATTTTTTATGAAATTAAAATTTTAAATACAATATTTCATTGAAAATATTCATATGTAGAAGATATTCATGTATTCTTAACTGAAATATTATGGAAGCAAATGACCATAAGGCCTAGAGAAAATTTGACTTGTAGATCTTGTGTATGTTCCATTAATTCTTTATTATGTATTTTATGTTGCTTGCTATCTTTGTTTGTTTTCTGTAATTTGTTCAATAGATTCCTTTCTCTTAATTTGCTCAACTTTTGTTTGAATGTTCTTGAGATATGTGGCAAATTCTCAAACTCCTTCTGTTGAGACTGCAGGAACCTGGTTAATCACTACCACCACACACCAATGATCACCATCACTATCGCCCTCAACATTACTCTCTGGAATATTAAACAGCAATACATTGTACAACCTCATCTGCCTGTCATGAACTTTGCCAATAAGCGACTCAAACAACTCATCGGAAGTTACGACAGTTACTCAAGTCAGCAAGAGAGGTTTTGATTTCTGTTAGCTCAGTCTTGAACAACCCCAAGATTGATTTAAGCTCTTGTAGACCAGTCAAGTTGTAGCCAGGTATAGAGTCCATTTTCGTGCAACTAACACAAAAATACTTAAGTTGGGACTTGCTGGAGAGGGATTGAATAACAGACCGCGACAGTCCAGAGCATGCCAAAGTATTCTGTACACAAAGTACACAGCGACAGCAATTGATAATGTCTCCATCAGTTAAATCAGCACCACAAGTAATGCAAACCTCAACACTTATTACTGACATCGTGGAGGATAATTGTATTACGTACCACAAGTTATTAGTATGATACCAAAAATCATTGGGAAGCAGTGCTAATGTCAGCCTCAGGCATGCCAGTGTTAGGCCTACAGAGGACGTGACAAAAACCCAGAACATACTGGATGTAATAACAAGGTGGATTGTAATCCCTGACAGTCCCTTAGAAAGGAAACAATACATTGAAAAGTACGCCTTTTCCATGCTATAGGCAATTCATTTATTTTCATCCCCTTGGGTCATTAGAATATAAATATTCATTCTCTATATGACAAATTTATTCAAAGGAAAGTAAATGATTATCACTGGCAGCACAGTCCTCAGCATTAAAATAAAGAAAATTGTATCATATGACAGTAAAAAACACTAATATGAAGAAAAACAAAATAGTACCTGCTATAAAATAAAAATAAATAACCTGTTACATAAAGTGATAAATGAAATAGATAAAAGTAATGGAAATGGGCCCTGTATAGTAATGATAAAAAAATATCTCAACTTTATGACAAAAGAGAGACTGCTTCAAAATAAAAATTAAGAAATGGCTTCTGCTTTATAGTAATAAATAATTTTATATAAAAAACCTGCTTCTTTAAAGATAATAACAATAAAAAAAAATCAATCATAGAATATCCAAATAAAAGATACATATGTAAACTTATTTCCTTAGGTTCCTTAATCTGAAAAGATCATACAAAATAGTACAAAATATTGTACCTTATGTCCAATGTATGGTACGACAACTAAGATCATGAATTTAAAGCTAACGTATGTCAGGGGTATGTAGAGGAATAGTATGTTTGTATGTATACAATTTTTATTGTAAGTATGCGTGTATTTTATATCCATGTATTATTTTGTATGTATGACCTTCCAGAGTATACGTCTGTCCCAGTACATGCAGAAATGGCTATAGTGGTAAATAAAAACAGAATGGAATTGAACAATGTTATTTATAAATTTCCTTTCCTTCTCAGCCTTAGATTATGTTCTACTATCCTTAGATATTATCATATCATTGCAAACAAAGTACACTTCCAATTTATTTTCTCCAACACGTAAGTTAACATGAAGGTTCATCTCCAAACTTCATATAGTAAAACTTATAAAACCTTATCAAAACTCATCTTAAAAGGAATTGCTGCCTTCGAGTCAGCTGAAGTAATAAAGCATAGAATGAAATTCCATTTTAGTGCAGCAATTAACCTTTTTGTGTAGACCTTTTACGAGGTGGCGGAGTAGCAAAAGATGGATCCTGCATCACACAAAGTGCTGCACTCTCACAAGAACTGGACACAATATGAGATGTAGAAGCAATCACTTCTCTTTGCTGGCCAGGTACTCTCGTGCTAAGGGCTTTTAAATGCAATATTACAAGTTATTAATAATGTCCAAATGTCCTTGGAATGTTTTGATCAAGCCATTGATAAATACCTCAACAATTTAGTGATAATTTTCAATGATACAATATGATTTAAAATGAGTATATAGGTTGGGATTCTTCAAAGTATAAACGAACAAAACCGTGTAAATATTACCACATTTCTGTCTCAAATGCTCAAAACTGCAGGAGAGTACTTCACAAAAATTACTGTTTACTGGAAAGCTGTTTTTCTCTGCTCACTCGTCTCTTAGGAACATGTGATTGCTTATGATGTTTCTTCATTTCTCGAATGGGATGAGGAGTGACTTCATACCCAAGACGGCCTTCTTGACTTGACTATGAAATCTATAACCCACACTCACTGGATCCCTGTGGATATTTATAGGCAATTACATTTCCCTGTTCCGCATACCTTAGTCTGAAATAAAGAATGTAGGAAAATTCAGCATCTCTTATAAAATTTTAGGCACTATAACTGCTTAACTGAAAAGTTTCAAAGAAAAGTTTTAGGTGGCTATTTTGGGGAAACCCAAGTGATTCCACTTGGAGGGAATATGAAATTGATACAATCATTATTTCCAAGATCTTCATCCAACAATCCTTATAATTTTCAACGTATTGTAGAAAGATTGTTAAAATTTTAACTCGCCAATCCTTATTGATAATACATTGAGAAGAGTAAATTCGTCAAAGTTCATTCATTAGCGGCCTACTCAAGCACACTTAGTGTAGTAGTGCTATTGTGGAAAATGCTTCGACAGCTGAGGTCACGTGAGATCCCACCGGGAATCGAACCCGGACCGCTTTCATTGAAATCGAACTCGCTGCCCACACAGCTATCCGGGAGTCCCATAAACACTCTGTAAATTCATTGATTGAAGAATCGGAGAAGTTAAGATAATGAACATTACTTATATATCGCATAAAAAAGTCTTTTATGAAAACACAATAAACAATATGCATTCAAATAATTAAACCGTATCCACTCCACACTCCCAGATATATTTGTTCACGCTTCTCCATGATAGAACAAGAGAAATCATATACCGCCCTTCTCCAGTATGATTTCGGAGCGATGGTATGAGTGTTCAGGAAGTCAATTTTGGCGGAATCGGTGCGGTCACTTTTGTGCAGTTGACTCATAAAAGTCGGAGCATTTGAACGGAGCGAACCTGTCTGTGCTGGAATGTCTCAACGTTGGACTCCTTGGCAATGTAAGAACTTTTGAGAAGTCTATACATCTAGTTTTTCAATATTTATCGGTGTTATATCTTACGGATGACTCTTCGCGATTGCAACGAACTTCCGATTCGATGATTTTATATTACTCCTAGGCCTTATTCCCATTCTAGTGTCCTGATAACTTCGTCTCTGAGCGGAAGTTTGCACTGTGCTATTCGCCCTCGCTAAATAATAATTCTTCACTATGTTGCAAGCAAAGACGCCGGACGTTGAGGTTTTAGGAGGCTGTCAGCGCTCTCCTTCTCGGAAGATGGGTACGTACTTTACAGTTTGCCTCTTTTAGTGTAAGAATATCCTAAACGTTATAATATCTTTTCGATGAAATCATGGTATTGAAATCTCGTTGGAGAGACTGCCGTCTAAATATGTGTAAGAGAAACTGAAGTTCCTACTCCAGAGTAGTTGATTCTCCCGGGGGCAAAAGATGTAGGTAGTTAGTTTTAAAAATAATTTAAAGAAGTACATGAAGCATCTCTCACGTTCCCTTAATTCTATGAGAGAAATTATCAGACTGTGAGGAATTTCCCTCTGATTCGAACTTGGCTCAAGGTATTCTGGTTAATGTTTTCCTTTCAATTTTCCGACAGAATAATTCTTTCAAAGAGTTTAATTGAACTTAATATGCATATTTTCGGCACTCTTTGCCTCATCTGCGGTCGGTTCTTAGATTAAATATATGCATTATGGAAAGCGAGACGTTGAATTTCAATAAAGTGCAAGAACTTATACTAATCCTTCTCTTTTTACCCTACAATCAAAGCTGCTTTACATGAATGAATAATTGATAAAATCCATTAATGTGGAAATATATGAATTCCTTTTTCTTTCAAATTAGCATGTCGTTCCACAAAAGCATTAAAACTATATGATTGAGGCCTTTTGATTAACTTAGAAAATGGAAATGATTATGCTTGTGCATATCTCGTAATACATTTTCATTGCATAAAAACCTCCTCTCGTTATTGCTGAGTATAGTTTCATTTTAATTTTCCATATGCAGAGTTCATAATGTAAATAACTCCAGGATATAAAGCCTTTCTCACCCAATTAATTTCTTTTTGTTACATCATTTGACAATGTTCGATGGCGTGGTAAATTTTAAATGAGTGCCATAGAGAAATTTTGAGTGTTGAGACTGACTTCTTAAATACACATTCAAGGAAATCACGTTGTTTTGAGCTCTTTTCGTAAGATCTTACATAGCAAGATAATTTCAATGCATTCCTTTCTCAATTTATCTCGGAGGCCTACGAGTTTCACAAAGACATCAACCTTGGCGTCTTCGACCGCTGGGATGGGATTCCACAGCTGAAGGAAGGATTGCAGGAATTGGCCTCGGGATTCATGGTTATAATTTGACCAGAGGTCCTGCAGCGGTGAGATCCTCTCCAGGGCGAGAAGAACGACCCGGCACAATTCGCCCTCCTTCCCTTCAGGTGACCGCGAAGAGATAGGGGAGTGATATTTGTGTGTAGTGAGTGCTCTGCGAGTGGAAAAGTTAGTGAATCGTGATTTGAAATGTGTGCAGTTTTCAGTGGTCAGTGTGTGTAGTATTCGGTGTTATACGCGAACTCATGCAATGATTATTGGAAGGTAAGTTAATATTCTTACTTTACATCCTCATATTATTAGGTGATAGGCATCAGAGGTCATTCCAGAAGCAGTGGTAGGTTAATAATGTTAATAAGGGGAGCACAACATTGACTTCTATAGTATGACATTCATAATATTGAATGCTAATTATTTAAACGAAAGCATTGTATTTATACAGCGACATAATTCAAAATATGATTTTTGAAATAGTTAATTATTCCAACAGAAGTCATTAAAAATTTAATGAAAATAGTTTTTGTTTTGACTGCAAAGTACTACTAGAGTCAAAGTTTGGCGGAAATCTATTTTCATAACTTTTTAATCAAGTGTTACGATCGAAAGTATTGCGTTGTAAAATCGAGTTACATTAAAATAACATCACTGATACAGTCCATTGGCTGTTCCCAAATAATATAAAATATAACAAGTATTGATTTGACTTCCGGGCACGGTCGGAGCCAAGGCTCTTCGGAAAGCTATTCGCAATACATCCAACAGAAAAGTTACAATGGGAACTTATGTATTCCTTATGTTGCTGTTTATGAATAAACAAATCGAGAAATAGATTTTAATTCGGTAGTTTATGGCAGCCAAGCAGAAATGCCCCTCGATACTCGTTGTGATGAGAAATTAACCATCATATTTAGTACACTTAATACAAATAATTACATGATAAAATACGAATAAGAAGGATGTGTGTGAATTAGTGCATGATCGTTTTTATTCTAGTGCCAATATATGCACGACTTTCATACTTTCGATGTCTTAGAATCAATTAATTAGTACTCAAAGCGCAGATAGTAGTTTACTATACGCTCAGTCATCAACAGTTGTAGTGTTAATAATTGTCTTTTTATTGTAATTGAAAATACATTGTGTAATTTTAAATTTATAAAATCACTTGTAAAAAAAACATTTAAAATGATACAAGTAAATAAAAAATATTTGCTCAAATTTTTTGTGTATTCAATTCTTTCCTGGAAAGGGAGTAGCTTCTGACATTATTTTTATCTCCAGGGATTTGAACTTTGTAGTCTAAATTAGACGTAGAATATTTTACATTGCTCTCAAGTTTGACTTGGAGATATATTTCAAAATATTGTAATAGAACTTTGCATTTGAATCTGAAATGAATTATGTTAAATTTTTTATTTGTATAAATTGCTTAATAAATACGTTATTAAGATAATTAATTCGCATGAATTCAATTGCATTCGGGAAAAAACTATTAAACTTAATTATTGCTTAATCCTAGCTGAATTTTAAAAAAATAAGCTTCATCTCAATTAAACGCAAAGAGATCATAAATTTATTGGCATTTGCCTGACATTGATTCAGTATGTAGTGATGTGAATTCTACCGTTTCAAATAAGAAAAAAGGAAGTAAATACTCGTGTGTATTCTATTGAGATTCATACGGTATCACTGTACACTGCGCAATCAGAACGCTAACAGTGCAATGTTCAATGATTGTAGAAAATTAACTTTCGTGTTTACCGGTAAGAAACACACTTATCGCTACTCTACTGTCTCTGTACACTGAGAATTTCACGGCGCGTTTTATGTCAGAATCGCTTGTCTGTTGCTCGACTTCGGTATAATCCTCTTTACAATGGAAATATTTTTTCTTCGAAGAATGATTTTTTATTTACATCAGAATCAAACGTCCTACCAATTCTAAGAAATGATATCGAGGAGTAACATCAAAAATTAAGGGAAACGTTTCATTATAGAGATAAATTTCCTACGCCTTTTTAATATCTTGCCACTTGTTCGATATGTTTATGCCCATTTTGGCCAACAGAATAAATGCAATTCCGCTGTTTAACGTTACAAATGATCTTTTTAACGCAATCTTTCGAATTGTTGAAGGCTGTCTATCGCTTTCGAATGTTTTGAAATGCTAGATGTGTTCTGTCAAACGAGAAAGCGATTATGTATAAACTTTGAAACTTTTGATTTCGTAGAGAAAACTTCCGATAGATTTTACATGTGGATTTAATCTTTAAGCGAATGTTTACTCCAGGAAATTTATTCAGGTTTTAAAATCGGCGTGATAGATGTGATTGACCTAGTTTTTTCACTCGATCAAATCCTGTCAATCAATGTATAGTTAACTATAGTTTGGATTTATTTTATAAAAAGTAATTTATACTTAATTACTCGTTATTAAAGTGAATGTAAATGATATTTTTGCAGGGTATCTTTGTGGAAAGGTAGCTGTTATTCATGCCACTGGTGGTTGATTCTTCGCCGAACTTGATGTTTTCTTCTTTGTCAAACCTTTCCCTTCGTGTCATCGTTAGTAATTTGGGGTTCAACATTAAGTTGTACTAGAGAATGAAATCTCATGAGTCGTGAGAGCATCATGCTAATGAAAACTTGCATCTGCAAGTAGGAGAACATGTGGCGAATGAGTGGTGTGATATGCAAGCAGTGTTGTTATGTCATCTGGAGGACTTTTTGCAGTATGCTAAGAGGTGTTCAGTTCCTCACTGCTTTTGAGTAAACAATCATGGAAGTATGTTGTAACTTTCTTTCTTCATTTCATATTCTTGTCATGAAGCCAGGCTCTAAATTCTTCTAAAATGTATAATGCTAGTTGCAGTCAGGTTCTCCCTTCTTGTGTTTTGATTTATATCTTATCTTCTCTTGGTTTCTCAAAGGCATCATTTCTTTACAAAAGGCTAGTGCAGTCTTTGGATAGGTTTTGCATGTTGCAAATAATTATATATGTTGCAATTAATCGTGTATTCATTGTTATTCAGAAATTGTTGTGGTTATCTGTTGTTTATTCTTTCATTTAAGAAGTGTTTGCAAATATCTATAGCCATAATCTCTTACATTTCAACTTCTTCAAGTAAGACATTCCAATCTGCTGATCCAGTATATTGGATAGGGTATTATTATTTATTATTATTATTATTATTTATTGGATTTACAGGCGAGTCGCCCATATTTCAAAAGTTACATTAATGAAAAAATACAATCAGACAATGAAATAAAATACACTTATACAGTATAAATATTCAAAAAATCCACAATAATATAAGACCAAATCAACAGACCCCATATATGACAATTACAAGCATGCATATCATAATAAAATAAAATCAGAACAAGTAACAATCATACAAGTGAACTATATATTAAAATACAAAACCTCATATACACATATCACATACCCTGTTGCAAGAGATCTGTAAATCTCTGATTTGGGTGGCAGAACAGTTGAAGATATCTAGGGAAGTACCATAAAGATTAAAATTTCTTAAAATTCTTTCCATAGGGGCATCATGACCATAACAAGTCCTATGGTAGTTATTAGAAAAAACCAGGTTAGTTCTAGTATTATATGAAGGGACTCTTAAATTAACAGACCCAAGAAGATCTGAGGAAATAGTTTCATTATTTAATAGTTTATATAAAAATATTACATCAGCCTTAATTCTTCTATGGTCTAATGTGTCGAGGTGGAGTTTGCACAATATATCCCTATAGTTAACATCAAGAGAGAAGCCCTTAGATTTAAAGTTGACATACCTGAGGAATTTATGTTGAATTCTCTCTATGCGTTTTAGGTGAGTACTTTTATAGGGCCACCATACGATAGAA
This sequence comes from Pachydiplax longipennis, assembly GCA_036926295.1. Taxonomy (NCBI): domain Eukaryota; kingdom Metazoa; phylum Arthropoda; class Insecta; order Odonata; family Libellulidae; genus Pachydiplax; species Pachydiplax longipennis. The sequence goes on from JAVFKF010000015.1 coordinate 44,729,216, forward strand.
GCATACTCAATCACAGGACGGACTAAGGTAGCAAATAAATGCCCTATAATGTCAATGTTAAAATTTCTTGTATTTCGTATCAAAAAGCCCAGGTTTTTCATAGACTTTTTTATGACATAATCAAGATGATGATCAAATTTGAGTTTATTATCAAAGATAACACCAAGATCTTTAATTGTTTCCACATTAGTCAATATCTTATTTTCAAGAGCATAATAATTAATTTTTGGAGAAATAGATTTACTAAATGAGATGCAATTGCACTTAGGGACGTTTATGCGCAAACCATTTTCACTATACCATAATGAAAATCTATCCAAATTTTCTTGGAGATTGCTGACATCATGATCATTATCAACAACAGAATAAATCTTTATATCATCGGCAAACATCAAAAATTTAACACCAGAAAAGACAAATGACACATCATTCACAAAAAGCAGAAATAGTAATGGTCCCAAGTGCGAACCCTGAGGGACGCCTGATAATGCAATTATTTCCTTAGATACTTGGTTATTGATTTTTACAGTAAGCCTTCGATTTGAAAGGTAATTTTCTAACCAAGATAACAGACTGCCAGTGAAACCCATACACTTAAGTTTTAATAAGAGCATTGGAATATTAACTGAGTCAAATGCTTTACTTAGATCAGTATATATTGCATCCACTTGATGCCCATTTTCAAGATTCAATTCGATAAACTTGTGATATTCTAGTAGATTAGTTGTAGTTGATTTACCCCTCAGAAAACCATGTTGAGAGACACTAATAAAATTTTTAAAAAGAGGAGTCAGCTTGTTGACCACCAGTTTCTCAAAAACCTTTGGTATGGATGACTGAATAACCACAGGTCTGTAGTTCCTGACGTCCCCTTTGTCACCAGACTTAAATATTGGAATAATGTAACTAGACTTCCACTTGTGATGATAAATACCACAACTGAGTGATTTATTGAAAATCACAGTCAATGGATAAGCTAAAATCATGTGGCACACTTTCAGAATAGATGCTGGGATACCATCAGGGCCAATACTTTTATTGCAGTCAAGAGACTTCAAGGCAGAATTTACTTCAATAACAGAGATAGACAATTCATTTGGAATATTCATTTGGTTGAAATACTTATCATCATATGAGTCTAAATCTAAGTCAACTGAGGTATACACACTTGAGAAAAATTTAGCAAACAAATTTGATATATCAATAGGATTTTCAGCTTGTTGGTTCTCAAGAACCATTGTTTTTGGCCATCCATTGGAAGATCTAATCGTTTTAATATAATTCCAAAAATACCTTGGATTTCGTGACAGACTTAATTCAACAGTCCTAATATGTCTCATGTAACAATTTCTGATCAGAATCTTAACACTAGACCTTAGTTTTGAAAAATCATTGTAGTGGGCTAATAAACCAGTCTCCTTATAACGCTTATGAGCAATCTTCTTTTCAGCTATGAGATTGCGAACCTCCTTTGAAAACCATACAGGAAATTTCTTTTTTGTAACATTTACAACAGGTACATGAATTTTAATAGCATTTAATAGGTATTCATAGAATTTGTCCACTAAACAATTGAAGGGCAGGTGAACACTATTGCGAAAGTCATCCAGCTTACTACGTAAACCACGGCAATTTTGATAATAAAACTTGTACTTGCACACTTTCGGTTTTACTAGTTTTATTGGCCTAGATTTTAAATTTTCTTTGTCAGATTGATTCTTATAGTTCATTCAGAAGTTGGCAGTTACTTCTCTTGTTAATGGATTGCTTGAGTTTCTGATTCAAGACTAGCGTCGACTTATTCTTTCATCCTCTAATGACAATTATTTCATAATTTCATGCATTTAAACTTTTTCACATTGTGAATATTCCTAACAAGGTTCATTAATTACCAGTGAGTTGTATTTCCAAATATTTTGACTTTGGATAGATATCTGAATATGTTGTCATAGTCTTTATTTTATCGATTCAGTTTCCATTATGTCAAGTTAAATCATACTTGTCTTCAACATACTCCTTTCCATATTGATTTATCAATCATATTTTCAACATTTGCAGTAAAATTTCTAGGATAAAAGCCATTATCATCCAGAAGAATATAGTCGATTCCTATTATTTTTCTTCATTTCAATAAGCCTTTGTTCTTCATAAAGACTCCTTTAGTTATAACATAACATTTTGTTATTGTAAGGAAACTTCTTGAAAAGTGACTAGAAATATTCTCTGTTGAAATTGAGATTCACAAAGAAAAGATTGATTTTATTGAGAAATCTCATTTGCTTTAAGTTAAGCTGTTTAGGTAAATTTATTTTTAAGGACCAGCATTTTAAAATGTGCTTGCTTGCTTGTTTTGCTATTAGGTATTCACACATGCTAAATTCATTCTTTTTTCTTTCTTTAGATAGATTTTTCAAAGAAATCTTTCCATTTAATAAAACTGCTGTTTCATTTTCATGAAGTTTGGCAAACAATTTCTAGCATATGGTATAGCATTACAAATGACAGGATAAATAATTTTTCATATTTCTATGATGAGTCTAAGATCCTTTTATTTCCAGTGAATTTGATCATAAATAACATTCATAGTTAAAATTGGGTATTCTTTTCAAAGCAACAACTTATGGAAGTATATCCTTAGCAATTAATTTAATTTTTTCATTTTTATATAATATTTCAATCAATATCCTGGATTAGCATTATAAAAAGTTATTTTTAATAAATAACAGGCTAAGTTTCAACATAGAGGTTAAACATAAACAAAATTCTGCCTTACTTCTTACTTTTCAAAACAAAATATGATACATTTCAAGGAAATAAAGTAGCTTAAAAAAATAAAATAAATAATATGATTTATGTAGTTGGAATTTCAGCAAAACATGACCATGAGAATTAGCTAAGGCTTTTCATGCAGATGATTCATATTCCAAGGATTCTTCTTTACTCATAATCTTTGATTGCAGTATTTCTTAAAATCAGGTAAATTTTCTATTAATACCTTGCTTTGGTATTGATTTTTTATTTTGGTCCCATCTTTTCATGAGCCAACCTGCTCTGAGATCTTTGCATGCCCTATTCTTTAAATATTTTCATATAGAAGTTCATGTAAAGTTTTTCATAAAAATAGGTCTGAATTCAATGTTTATCATTTAGTTGCAAAAGCAGCTCAAAAAGCATTTTTTATGAAATTAAAATTTTAAATACAATATTTCATTGAAAATATTCATATGTAGAAGATATTCATGTATTCTTAACTGAAATATTATGGAAGCAAATGACCATAAGGCCTAGAGAAAATTTGACTTGTAGATCTTGTGTATGTTCCATTAATTCTTTATTATGTATTTTATGTTGCTTGCTATCTTTGTTTGTTTTCTGTAATTTGTTCAATAGATTCCTTTCTCTTAATTTGCTCAACTTTTGTTTGAATGTTCTTGAGATATGTGGCAAATTCTCAAACTCCTTCTGTTGAGACTGCAGGAACCTGGTTAATCACTACCACCACACACCAATGATCACCATCACTATCGCCCTCAACATTACTCTCTGGAATATTAAACAGCAATACATTGTACAACCTCATCTGCCTGTCATGAACTTTGCCAATAAGCGACTCAAACAACTCATCGGAAGTTACGACAGTTACTCAAGTCAGCAAGAGAGGTTTTGATTTCTGTTAGCTCAGTCTTGAACAACCCCAAGATTGATTTAAGCTCTTGTAGACCAGTCAAGTTGTAGCCAGGTATAGAGTCCATTTTCGTGCAACTAACACAAAAATACTTAAGTTGGGACTTGCTGGAGAGGGATTGAATAACAGACCGCGACAGTCCAGAGCATGCCAAAGTATTCTGTACACAAAGTACACAGCGACAGCAATTGATAATGTCTCCATCAGTTAAATCAGCACCACAAGTAATGCAAACCTCAACACTTATTACTGACATCGTGGAGGATAATTGTATTACGTACCACAAGTTATTAGTATGATACCAAAAATCATTGGGAAGCAGTGCTAATGTCAGCCTCAGGCATGCCAGTGTTAGGCCTACAGAGGACGTGACAAAAACCCAGAACATACTGGATGTAATAACAAGGTGGATTGTAATCCCTGACAGTCCCTTAGAAAGGAAACAATACATTGAAAAGTACGCCTTTTCCATGCTATAGGCAATTCATTTATTTTCATCCCCTTGGGTCATTAGAATATAAATATTCATTCTCTATATGACAAATTTATTCAAAGGAAAGTAAATGATTATCACTGGCAGCACAGTCCTCAGCATTAAAATAAAGAAAATTGTATCATATGACAGTAAAAAACACTAATATGAAGAAAAACAAAATAGTACCTGCTATAAAATAAAAATAAATAACCTGTTACATAAAGTGATAAATGAAATAGATAAAAGTAATGGAAATGGGCCCTGTATAGTAATGATAAAAAAATATCTCAACTTTATGACAAAAGAGAGACTGCTTCAAAATAAAAATTAAGAAATGGCTTCTGCTTTATAGTAATAAATAATTTTATATAAAAAACCTGCTTCTTTAAAGATAATAACAATAAAAAAAAATCAATCATAGAATATCCAAATAAAAGATACATATGTAAACTTATTTCCTTAGGTTCCTTAATCTGAAAAGATCATACAAAATAGTACAAAATATTGTACCTTATGTCCAATGTATGGTACGACAACTAAGATCATGAATTTAAAGCTAACGTATGTCAGGGGTATGTAGAGGAATAGTATGTTTGTATGTATACAATTTTTATTGTAAGTATGCGTGTATTTTATATCCATGTATTATTTTGTATGTATGACCTTCCAGAGTATACGTCTGTCCCAGTACATGCAGAAATGGCTATAGTGGTAAATAAAAACAGAATGGAATTGAACAATGTTATTTATAAATTTCCTTTCCTTCTCAGCCTTAGATTATGTTCTACTATCCTTAGATATTATCATATCATTGCAAACAAAGTACACTTCCAATTTATTTTCTCCAACACGTAAGTTAACATGAAGGTTCATCTCCAAACTTCATATAGTAAAACTTATAAAACCTTATCAAAACTCATCTTAAAAGGAATTGCTGCCTTCGAGTCAGCTGAAGTAATAAAGCATAGAATGAAATTCCATTTTAGTGCAGCAATTAACCTTTTTGTGTAGACCTTTTACGAGGTGGCGGAGTAGCAAAAGATGGATCCTGCATCACACAAAGTGCTGCACTCTCACAAGAACTGGACACAATATGAGATGTAGAAGCAATCACTTCTCTTTGCTGGCCAGGTACTCTCGTGCTAAGGGCTTTTAAATGCAATATTACAAGTTATTAATAATGTCCAAATGTCCTTGGAATGTTTTGATCAAGCCATTGATAAATACCTCAACAATTTAGTGATAATTTTCAATGATACAATATGATTTAAAATGAGTATATAGGTTGGGATTCTTCAAAGTATAAACGAACAAAACCGTGTAAATATTACCACATTTCTGTCTCAAATGCTCAAAACTGCAGGAGAGTACTTCACAAAAATTACTGTTTACTGGAAAGCTGTTTTTCTCTGCTCACTCGTCTCTTAGGAACATGTGATTGCTTATGATGTTTCTTCATTTCTCGAATGGGATGAGGAGTGACTTCATACCCAAGACGGCCTTCTTGACTTGACTATGAAATCTATAACCCACACTCACTGGATCCCTGTGGATATTTATAGGCAATTACATTTCCCTGTTCCGCATACCTTAGTCTGAAATAAAGAATGTAGGAAAATTCAGCATCTCTTATAAAATTTTAGGCACTATAACTGCTTAACTGAAAAGTTTCAAAGAAAAGTTTTAGGTGGCTATTTTGGGGAAACCCAAGTGATTCCACTTGGAGGGAATATGAAATTGATACAATCATTATTTCCAAGATCTTCATCCAACAATCCTTATAATTTTCAACGTATTGTAGAAAGATTGTTAAAATTTTAACTCGCCAATCCTTATTGATAATACATTGAGAAGAGTAAATTCGTCAAAGTTCATTCATTAGCGGCCTACTCAAGCACACTTAGTGTAGTAGTGCTATTGTGGAAAATGCTTCGACAGCTGAGGTCACGTGAGATCCCACCGGGAATCGAACCCGGACCGCTTTCATTGAAATCGAACTCGCTGCCCACACAGCTATCCGGGAGTCCCATAAACACTCTGTAAATTCATTGATTGAAGAATCGGAGAAGTTAAGATAATGAACATTACTTATATATCGCATAAAAAAGTCTTTTATGAAAACACAATAAACAATATGCATTCAAATAATTAAACCGTATCCACTCCACACTCCCAGATATATTTGTTCACGCTTCTCCATGATAGAACAAGAGAAATCATATACCGCCCTTCTCCAGTATGATTTCGGAGCGATGGTATGAGTGTTCAGGAAGTCAATTTTGGCGGAATCGGTGCGGTCACTTTTGTGCAGTTGACTCATAAAAGTCGGAGCATTTGAACGGAGCGAACCTGTCTGTGCTGGAATGTCTCAACGTTGGACTCCTTGGCAATGTAAGAACTTTTGAGAAGTCTATACATCTAGTTTTTCAATATTTATCGGTGTTATATCTTACGGATGACTCTTCGCGATTGCAACGAACTTCCGATTCGATGATTTTATATTACTCCTAGGCCTTATTCCCATTCTAGTGTCCTGATAACTTCGTCTCTGAGCGGAAGTTTGCACTGTGCTATTCGCCCTCGCTAAATAATAATTCTTCACTATGTTGCAAGCAAAGACGCCGGACGTTGAGGTTTTAGGAGGCTGTCAGCGCTCTCCTTCTCGGAAGATGGGTACGTACTTTACAGTTTGCCTCTTTTAGTGTAAGAATATCCTAAACGTTATAATATCTTTTCGATGAAATCATGGTATTGAAATCTCGTTGGAGAGACTGCCGTCTAAATATGTGTAAGAGAAACTGAAGTTCCTACTCCAGAGTAGTTGATTCTCCCGGGGGCAAAAGATGTAGGTAGTTAGTTTTAAAAATAATTTAAAGAAGTACATGAAGCATCTCTCACGTTCCCTTAATTCTATGAGAGAAATTATCAGACTGTGAGGAATTTCCCTCTGATTCGAACTTGGCTCAAGGTATTCTGGTTAATGTTTTCCTTTCAATTTTCCGACAGAATAATTCTTTCAAAGAGTTTAATTGAACTTAATATGCATATTTTCGGCACTCTTTGCCTCATCTGCGGTCGGTTCTTAGATTAAATATATGCATTATGGAAAGCGAGACGTTGAATTTCAATAAAGTGCAAGAACTTATACTAATCCTTCTCTTTTTACCCTACAATCAAAGCTGCTTTACATGAATGAATAATTGATAAAATCCATTAATGTGGAAATATATGAATTCCTTTTTCTTTCAAATTAGCATGTCGTTCCACAAAAGCATTAAAACTATATGATTGAGGCCTTTTGATTAACTTAGAAAATGGAAATGATTATGCTTGTGCATATCTCGTAATACATTTTCATTGCATAAAAACCTCCTCTCGTTATTGCTGAGTATAGTTTCATTTTAATTTTCCATATGCAGAGTTCATAATGTAAATAACTCCAGGATATAAAGCCTTTCTCACCCAATTAATTTCTTTTTGTTACATCATTTGACAATGTTCGATGGCGTGGTAAATTTTAAATGAGTGCCATAGAGAAATTTTGAGTGTTGAGACTGACTTCTTAAATACACATTCAAGGAAATCACGTTGTTTTGAGCTCTTTTCGTAAGATCTTACATAGCAAGATAATTTCAATGCATTCCTTTCTCAATTTATCTCGGAGGCCTACGAGTTTCACAAAGACATCAACCTTGGCGTCTTCGACCGCTGGGATGGGATTCCACAGCTGAAGGAAGGATTGCAGGAATTGGCCTCGGGATTCATGGTTATAATTTGACCAGAGGTCCTGCAGCGGTGAGATCCTCTCCAGGGCGAGAAGAACGACCCGGCACAATTCGCCCTCCTTCCCTTCAGGTGACCGCGAAGAGATAGGGGAGTGATATTTGTGTGTAGTGAGTGCTCTGCGAGTGGAAAAGTTAGTGAATCGTGATTTGAAATGTGTGCAGTTTTCAGTGGTCAGTGTGTGTAGTATTCGGTGTTATACGCGAACTCATGCAATGATTATTGGAAGGTAAGTTAATATTCTTACTTTACATCCTCATATTATTAGGTGATAGGCATCAGAGGTCATTCCAGAAGCAGTGGTAGGTTAATAATGTTAATAAGGGGAGCACAACATTGACTTCTATAGTATGACATTCATAATATTGAATGCTAATTATTTAAACGAAAGCATTGTATTTATACAGCGACATAATTCAAAATATGATTTTTGAAATAGTTAATTATTCCAACAGAAGTCATTAAAAATTTAATGAAAATAGTTTTTGTTTTGACTGCAAAGTACTACTAGAGTCAAAGTTTGGCGGAAATCTATTTTCATAACTTTTTAATCAAGTGTTACGATCGAAAGTATTGCGTTGTAAAATCGAGTTACATTAAAATAACATCACTGATACAGTCCATTGGCTGTTCCCAAATAATATAAAATATAACAAGTATTGATTTGACTTCCGGGCACGGTCGGAGCCAAGGCTCTTCGGAAAGCTATTCGCAATACATCCAACAGAAAAGTTACAATGGGAACTTATGTATTCCTTATGTTGCTGTTTATGAATAAACAAATCGAGAAATAGATTTTAATTCGGTAGTTTATGGCAGCCAAGCAGAAATGCCCCTCGATACTCGTTGTGATGAGAAATTAACCATCATATTTAGTACACTTAATACAAATAATTACATGATAAAATACGAATAAGAAGGATGTGTGTGAATTAGTGCATGATCGTTTTTATTCTAGTGCCAATATATGCACGACTTTCATACTTTCGATGTCTTAGAATCAATTAATTAGTACTCAAAGCGCAGATAGTAGTTTACTATACGCTCAGTCATCAACAGTTGTAGTGTTAATAATTGTCTTTTTATTGTAATTGAAAATACATTGTGTAATTTTAAATTTATAAAATCACTTGTAAAAAAAACATTTAAAATGATACAAGTAAATAAAAAATATTTGCTCAAATTTTTTGTGTATTCAATTCTTTCCTGGAAAGGGAGTAGCTTCTGACATTATTTTTATCTCCAGGGATTTGAACTTTGTAGTCTAAATTAGACGTAGAATATTTTACATTGCTCTCAAGTTTGACTTGGAGATATATTTCAAAATATTGTAATAGAACTTTGCATTTGAATCTGAAATGAATTATGTTAAATTTTTTATTTGTATAAATTGCTTAATAAATACGTTATTAAGATAATTAATTCGCATGAATTCAATTGCATTCGGGAAAAAACTATTAAACTTAATTATTGCTTAATCCTAGCTGAATTTTAAAAAAATAAGCTTCATCTCAATTAAACGCAAAGAGATCATAAATTTATTGGCATTTGCCTGACATTGATTCAGTATGTAGTGATGTGAATTCTACCGTTTCAAATAAGAAAAAAGGAAGTAAATACTCGTGTGTATTCTATTGAGATTCATACGGTATCACTGTACACTGCGCAATCAGAACGCTAACAGTGCAATGTTCAATGATTGTAGAAAATTAACTTTCGTGTTTACCGGTAAGAAACACACTTATCGCTACTCTACTGTCTCTGTACACTGAGAATTTCACGGCGCGTTTTATGTCAGAATCGCTTGTCTGTTGCTCGACTTCGGTATAATCCTCTTTACAATGGAAATATTTTTTCTTCGAAGAATGATTTTTTATTTACATCAGAATCAAACGTCCTACCAATTCTAAGAAATGATATCGAGGAGTAACATCAAAAATTAAGGGAAACGTTTCATTATAGAGATAAATTTCCTACGCCTTTTTAATATCTTGCCACTTGTTCGATATGTTTATGCCCATTTTGGCCAACAGAATAAATGCAATTCCGCTGTTTAACGTTACAAATGATCTTTTTAACGCAATCTTTCGAATTGTTGAAGGCTGTCTATCGCTTTCGAATGTTTTGAAATGCTAGATGTGTTCTGTCAAACGAGAAAGCGATTATGTATAAACTTTGAAACTTTTGATTTCGTAGAGAAAACTTCCGATAGATTTTACATGTGGATTTAATCTTTAAGCGAATGTTTACTCCAGGAAATTTATTCAGGTTTTAAAATCGGCGTGATAGATGTGATTGACCTAGTTTTTTCACTCGATCAAATCCTGTCAATCAATGTATAGTTAACTATAGTTTGGATTTATTTTATAAAAAGTAATTTATACTTAATTACTCGTTATTAAAGTGAATGTAAATGATATTTTTGCAGGGTATCTTTGTGGAAAGGTAGCTGTTATTCATGCCACTGGTGGTTGATTCTTCGCCGAACTTGATGTTTTCTTCTTTGTCAAACCTTTCCCTTCGTGTCATCGTTAGTAATTTGGGGTTCAACATTAAGTTGTACTAGAGAATGAAATCTCATGAGTCGTGAGAGCATCATGCTAATGAAAACTTGCATCTGCAAGTAGGAGAACATGTGGCGAATGAGTGGTGTGATATGCAAGCAGTGTTGTTATGTCATCTGGAGGACTTTTTGCAGTATGCTAAGAGGTGTTCAGTTCCTCACTGCTTTTGAGTAAACAATCATGGAAGTATGTTGTAACTTTCTTTCTTCATTTCATATTCTTGTCATGAAGCCAGGCTCTAAATTCTTCTAAAATGTATAATGCTAGTTGCAGTCAGGTTCTCCCTTCTTGTGTTTTGATTTATATCTTATCTTCTCTTGGTTTCTCAAAGGCATCATTTCTTTACAAAAGGCTAGTGCAGTCTTTGGATAGGTTTTGCATGTTGCAAATAATTATATATGTTGCAATTAATCGTGTATTCATTGTTATTCAGAAATTGTTGTGGTTATCTGTTGTTTATTCTTTCATTTAAGAAGTGTTTGCAAATATCTATAGCCATAATCTCTTACATTTCAACTTCTTCAAGTAAGACATTCCAATCTGCTGATCCAGTATATTGGATAGGGTATTATTATTTATTATTATTATTATTATTTATTGGATTTACAGGCGAGTCGCCCATATTTCAAAAGTTACATTAATGAAAAAATACAATCAGACAATGAAATAAAATACACTTATACAGTATAAATATTCAAAAAATCCACAATAATATAAGACCAAATCAACAGACCCCATATATGACAATTACAAGCATGCATATCATAATAAAATAAAATCAGAACAAGTAACAATCATACAAGTGAACTATATATTAAAATACAAAACCTCATATACACATATCACATACCCTGTTGCAAGAGATCTGTAAATCTCTGATTTGGGTGGCAGAACAGTTGAAGATATCTAGGGAAGTACCATAAAGATTAAAATTTCTTAAAATTCTTTCCATAGGGGCATCATGACCATAACAAGTCCTATGGTAGTTATTAGAAAAAACCAGGTTAGTTCTAGTATTATATGAAGGGACTCTTAAATTAACAGACCCAAGAAGATCTGAGGAAATAGTTTCATTATTTAATAGTTTATATAAAAATATTACATCAGCCTTAATTCTTCTATGGTCTAATGTGTCGAGGTGGAGTTTGCACAATATATCCCTATAGTTAACATCAAGAGAGAAGCCCTTAGATTTAAAGTTGACATACCTGAGGAATTTATGTTGAATTCTCTCTATGCGTTTTAGGTGAGTACTTTTATAGGGCCACCATACGATAGAAGCATACTCAATCACAGGACGGACTAAGGTAGCAAATAAATGCCCTATAATGTCAATGTTAAAATTTCTTGTATTTCGTATCAAAAAGCCCAGGTTTTTCATAGACTTTTTTATGACATAATCAAGATGATGATCAAATTTGAGTTTATTATCAAAGATAACACCAAGATCTTTAATTGTTTCCACATTAGTCAATATCTTATTTTCAAGAGCATAATAATTAATTTTTGGAGAAATAGATTTACTAAATGAGATGCAATTGCACTTAGGGACGTTTATGCGCAAACCATTTTCACTATACCATAATGAAAATCTATCCAAATTTTCTTGGAGATTGCTGACATCATGATCATTATCAACAACAGAATAAATCTTTATATCATCGGCAAACATCAAAAATTTAACACCAGAAAAGACAAATGACACATCATTCACAAAAAGCAGAAATAGTAATGGTCCCAAGTGCGAACCCTGAGGGACGCCTGATAATGCAATTATTTCCTTAGATACTTGGTTATTGATTTTTACAGTAAGCCTTCGATTTGAAAGGTAATTTTCTAACCAAGATAACAGACTGCCAGTGAAACCCATACACTTAAGTTTTAATAAGAGCATTGGAATATTAACTGAGTCAAATGCTTTACTTAGATCAGTATATATTGCATCCACTTGATGCCCATTTTCAAGATTCAATTCGATAAACTTGTGATATTCTAGTAGATTAGTTGTAGTTGATTTACCCCTCAGAAAACCATGTTGAGAGACACTAATAAAATTTTTAAAAAGAGGAGTCAGCTTGTTGACCACCAGTTTCTCAAAAACCTTTGGTATGGATGACTGAATAACCACAGGTCTGTAGTTCCTGACGTCCCCTTTGTCACCAGACTTAAATATTGGAATAATGTAACTAGACTTCCACTTGTGATGATAAATACCACAACTGAGTGATTTATTGAAAATCACAGTCAATGGATAAGCTAAAATCATGTGGCACACTTTCAGAATAGATGCTGGGATACCATCAGGGCCAATACTTTTATTGCAGTCAAGAGACTTCAAGGCAGAATTTACTTCAATAACAGAGATAGACAATTCATTTGGAATATTCATTTGGTTGAAATACTTATCATCATATGAGTCTAAATCTAAGTCAACTGAGGTATACACACTTGAGAAAAATTTAGCAAACAAATTTGATATATCAATAGGATTTTCAGCTTGTTGGTTCTCAAGAACCATTGTTTTTGGCCATCCATTGGAAGATCTAATCGTTTTAATATAATTCCAAAAATACCTTGGATTTCGTGACAGACTTAATTCAACAGTCCTAATATGTCTCATGTAACAATTTCTGATCAGAATCTTAACACTAGACCTTAGTTTTGAAAAATCATTGTAGTGGGCTAATAAACCAGTCTCCTTATAACGCTTATGAGCAATCTTCTTTTCAGCTATGAGATTGCGAACCTCCTTTGAAAACCATACAGGAAATTTCTTTTTTGTAACATTTACAACAGGTACATGAATTTTAATAGCATTTAATAGGTATTCATAGAATTTGTCCACTAAACAATTGAAGGGCAATTCCATAAGTGATGGCCAGTCAACATCTGATAGATAAGCAGATAATCCTTCAAAATTACACTTTTTAAAGTTTAGCACTTGGTGAGTATACTCCACTTGCTCATTGGGGAATTGAACAATTTCCATTAATAAAGGCGGGTGGTGCAAATCAGGTTCAATCAAATAGTCATCACAATTATCCACAGTAATTTTATCAATTGAACTAAAACATAAAATTAATAATATGAAATAATTAAATAATTATTTCATAATTTCATGCATTTAAACTTTTTCACATTGTGAATATTCCTAACAAGGTTCATTAATTACCAGTGAGTTGTATTTCCAAATATTTTGACTTTGGATAGATATCTGAATATGTTGTCATAGTCTTTATTTTATCGATTCAGTTTCCATTATGTCAAGTTAAATCATACTTGTCTTCAACATACTCCTTTCCATATTGATTTATCAATCATATTTTCAACATTTGCAGTAAAATTTCTAGGATAAAAGCCATTATCATCCAGAAGAATATAGTCGATTCCTATTATTTTTCTTCATTTCAATAAGCCTTTGTTCTTCATAAAGACTCCTTTAGTTATAACATAACATTTTGTTATTGTAAGGAAACTTCTTGAAAAGTGACTAGAAATATTCTCTGTTGAAATTGAGATTCACAAAGAAAAGATTGATTTTATTGAGAAATCTCATTTGCTTTAAGTTAAGCTGTTTAGGTAAATTTATTTTTAAGGACCAGCATTTTAAAATGTGCTTGCTTGCTTGTTTTGCTATTAGGTATTCACACATGCTAAATTCATTCTTTTTTCTTTCTTTAGATAGATTTTTCAAAGAAATCTTTCCATTTAATAAAACTGCTGTTTCATTTTCATGAAGTTTGGCAAACAATTTCTAGCATATGGTATAGCATTACAAATGACAGGATAAATAATTTTTCATATTTCTATGATGAGTCTAAGATCCTTTTATTTCCAGTGAATTTGATCATAAATAACATTCATAGTTAAAATTGGGTATTCTTTTCAAAGCAACAACTTATGGAAGTATATCCTTAGCAATTAATTTAATTTTTTCATTTTTATATAATATTTCAATCAATATCCTGGATTAGCATTATAAAAAGTTATTTTTAATAAATAACAGGCTAAGTTTCAACATAGAGGTTAAACATAAACAAAATTCTGCCTTACTTCTTACTTTTCAAAACAAAATATGATACATTTCAAGGAAATAAAGTAGCTTAAAAAAATAAAATAAATAATATGATTTATGTAGTTGGAATTTCAGCAAAACATGACCATGAGAATTAGCTAAGGCTTTTCATGCAGATGATTCATATTCCAAGGATTCTTCTTTACTCATAATCTTTGATTGCAGTATTTCTTAAAATCAGGTAAATTTTCTATTAATACCTTGCTTTGGTATTGATTTTTTATTTTGGTCCCATCTTTTCATGAGCCAACCTGCTCTGAGATCTTTGCATGCCCTATTCTTTAAATATTTTCATATAGAAGTTCATGTAAAGTTTTTCATAAAAATAGGTCTGAATTCAATGTTTATCATTTAGTTGCAAAAGCAGCTCAAAAAGCATTTTTTATGAAATTAAAATTTTAAATACAATATTTCATTGAAAATATTCATATGTAGAAGATATTCATGTATTCTTAACTGAAATATTATGGAAGCAAATGACCATAAGGCCTAGAGAAAATTTGACTTGTAGATCTTGTGTATGTTCCATTAATTCTTTATTATGTATTTTATGTTGCTTGCTATCTTTGTTTGTTTTCTGTAATTTGTTCAATAGATTCCTTTCTCTTAATTTGCTCAACTTTTGTTTGAATGTTCTTGAGATATGTGGCAAATTCTCAAACTCCTTCTGTTGAGACTGCAGGAACCTGGTTAATCACTACCACCACACACCAATGATCACCATCACTATCGCCCTCAACATTACTCTCTGGAATATTAAACAGCAATACATTGTACAACCTCATCTGCCTGTCATGAACTTTGCCAATAAGCGACTCAAACAACTCATCGGAAGTTACGACAGTTACTCAAGTCAGCAAGAGAGGTTTTGATTTCTGTTAGCTCAGTCTTGAACAACCCCAAGATTGATTTAAGCTCTTGTAGACCAGTCAAGTTGTAGCCAGGTATAGAGTCCATTTTCGTGCAACTAACACAAAAATACTTAAGTTGGGACTTGCTGGAGAGGGATTGAATAACAGACCGCGACAGTCCAGAGCATGCCAAAGTATTCTGTACACAAAGTACACAGCGACAGCAATTGATAATGTCTCCATCAGTTAAATCAGCACCACAAGTAATGCAAACCTCAACACTTATTACTGACATCGTGGAGGATAATTGTATTACGTACCACAAGTTATTAGTATGATACCAAAAATCATTGGGAAGCAGTGCTAATGTCAGCCTCAGGCATGCCAGTGTTAGGCCTACAGAGGACGTGACAAAAACCCAGAACATACTGGATGTAATAACAAGGTGGATTGTAATCCCTGACAGTCCCTTAGAAAGGAAACAATACATTGAAAAGTACGCCTTTTCCATGCTATAGGCAATTCATTTATTTTCATCCCCTTGGGTCATTAGAATATAAATATTCATTCTCTATATGACAAATTTATTCAAAGGAAAGTAAATGATTATCACTGGCAGCACAGTCCTCAGCATTAAAATAAAGAAAATTGTATCATATGACAGTAAAAAACACTAATATGAAGAAAAACAAAATAGTACCTGCTATAAAATAAAAATAAATAACCTGTTACATAAAGTGATAAATGAAATAGATAAAAGTAATGGAAATGGGCCCTGTATAGTAATGATAAAAAAATATCTCAACTTTATGACAAAAGAGAGACTGCTTCAAAATAAAAATTAAGAAATGGCTTCTGCTTTATAGTAATAAATAATTTTATATAAAAAACCTGCTTCTTTAAAGATAATAACAATAAAAAAAAATCAATCATAGAATATCCAAATAAAAGATACATATGTAAACTTATTTCCTTAGGTTCCTTAATCTGAAAAGATCATACAAAATAGTACAAAATATTGTACCTTATGTCCAATGTATGGTACGACAACTAAGATCATGAATTTAAAGCTAACGTATGTCAGGGGTATGTAGAGGAATAGTATGTTTGTATGTATACAATTTTTATTGTAAGTATGCGTGTATTTTATATCCATGTATTATTTTGTATGTATGACCTTCCAGAGTATACGTCTGTCCCAGTACATGCAGAAATGGCTATAGTGGTAAATAAAAACAGAATGGAATTGAACAATGTTATTTATAAATTTCCTTTCCTTCTCAGCCTTAGATTATGTTCTACTATCCTTAGATATTATCATATCATTGCAAACAAAGTACACTTCCAATTTATTTTCTCCAACACGTAAGTTAACATGAAGGTTCATCTCCAAACTTCATATAGTAAAACTTATAAAACCTTATCAAAACTCATCTTAAAAGGAATTGCTGCCTTCGAGTCAGCTGAAGTAATAAAGCATAGAATGAAATTCCATTTTAGTGCAGCAATTAACCTTTTTGTGTAGACCTTTTACGAGGTGGCGGAGTAGCAAAAGATGGATCCTGCATCACACAAAGTGCTGCACTCTCACAAGAACTGGACACAATATGAGATGTAGAAGCAATCACTTCTCTTTGCTGGCCAGGTACTCTCGTGCTAAGGGCTTTTAAATGCAATATTACAAGTTATTAATAATGTCCAAATGTCCTTGGAATGTTTTGATCAAGCCATTGATAAATACCTCAACAATTTAGTGATAATTTTCAATGATACAATATGATTTAAAATGAGTATATAGGTTGGGATTCTTCAAAGTATAAACGAACAAAACCGTGTAAATATTACCACATTTCTGTCTCAAATGCTCAAAACTGCAGGAGAGTACTTCACAAAAATTACTGTTTACTGGAAAGCTGTTTTTCTCTGCTCACTCGTCTCTTAGGAACATGTGATTGCTTATGATGTTTCTTCATTTCTCGAATGGGATGAGGAGTGACTTCATACCCAAGACGGCCTTCTTGACTTGACTATGAAATCTATAACCCACACTCACTGGATCCCTGTGGATATTTATAGGCAATTACATTTCCCTGTTCCGCATACCTTAGTCTGAAATAAAGAATGTAGGAAAATTCAGCATCTCTTATAAAATTTTAGGCACTATAACTGCTTAACTGAAAAGTTTCAAAGAAAAGTTTTAGGTGGCTATTTTGGGGAAACCCAAGTGATTCCACTTGGAGGGAATATGAAATTGATACAATCATTATTTCCAAGATCTTCATCCAACAATCCTTATAATTTTCAACGTATTGTAGAAAGATTGTTAAAATTTTAACTCGCCAATCCTTATTGATAATACATTGAGAAGAGTAAATTCGTCAAAGTTCATTCATTAGCGGCCTACTCAAGCACACTTAGTGTAGTAGTGCTATTGTGGAAAATGCTTCGACAGCTGAGGTCACGTGAGATCCCACCGGGAATCGAACCCGGACCGCTTTCATTGAAATCGAACTCGCTGCCCACACAGCTATCCGGGAGTCCCATAAACACTCTGTAAATTCATTGATTGAAGAATCGGAGAAGTTAAGATAATGAACATTACTTATATATCGCATAAAAAAGTCTTTTATGAAAACACAATAAACAATATGCATTCAAATAATTAAACCGTATCCACTCCACACTCCCAGATATATTTGTTCACGCTTCTCCATGATAGAACAAGAGAAATCATATACCGCCCTTCTCCAGTATGATTTCGGAGCGATGGTATGAGTGTTCAGGAAGTCAATTTTGGCGGAATCGGTGCGGTCACTTTTGTGCAGTTGACTCATAAAAGTCGGAGCATTTGAACGGAGCGAACCTGTCTGTGCTGGAATGTCTCAACGTTGGACTCCTTGGCAATGTAAGAACTTTTGAGAAGTCTATACATCTAGTTTTTCAATATTTATCGGTGTTATATCTTACGGATGACTCTTCGCGATTGCAACGAACTTCCGATTCGATGATTTTATATTACTCCTAGGCCTTATTCCCATTCTAGTGTCCTGATAACTTCGTCTCTGAGCGGAAGTTTGCACTGTGCTATTCGCCCTCGCTAAATAATAATTCTTCACTATGTTGCAAGCAAAGACGCCGGACGTTGAGGTTTTAGGAGGCTGTCAGCGCTCTCCTTCTCGGAAGATGGGTACGTACTTTACAGTTTGCCTCTTTTAGTGTAAGAATATCCTAAACGTTATAATATCTTTTCGATGAAATCATGGTATTGAAATCTCGTTGGAGAGACTGCCGTCTAAATATGTGTAAGAGAAACTGAAGTTCCTACTCCAGAGTAGTTGATTCTCCCGGGGGCAAAAGATGTAGGTAGTTAGTTTTAAAAATAATTTAAAGAAGTACATGAAGCATCTCTCACGTTCCCTTAATTCTATGAGAGAAATTATCAGACTGTGAGGAATTTCCCTCTGATTCGAACTTGGCTCAAGGTATTCTGGTTAATGTTTTCCTTTCAATTTTCCGACAGAATAATTCTTTCAAAGAGTTTAATTGAACTTAATATGCATATTTTCGGCACTCTTTGCCTCATCTGCGGTCGGTTCTTAGATTAAATATATGCATTATGGAAAGCGAGACGTTGAATTTCAATAAAGTGCAAGAACTTATACTAATCCTTCTCTTTTTACCCTACAATCAAAGCTGCTTTACATGAATGAATAATTGATAAAATCCATTAATGTGGAAATATATGAATTCCTTTTTCTTTCAAATTAGCATGTCGTTCCACAAAAGCATTAAAACTATATGATTGAGGCCTTTTGATTAACTTAGAAAATGGAAATGATTATGCTTGTGCATATCTCGTAATACATTTTCATTGCATAAAAACCTCCTCTCGTTATTGCTGAGTATAGTTTCATTTTAATTTTCCATATGCAGAGTTCATAATGTAAATAACTCCAGGATATAAAGCCTTTCTCACCCAATTAATTTCTTTTTGTTACATCATTTGACAATGTTCGATGGCGTGGTAAATTTTAAATGAGTGCCATAGAGAAATTTTGAGTGTTGAGACTGACTTCTTAAATACACATTCAAGGAAATCACGTTGTTTTGAGCTCTTTTCGTAAGATCTTACATAGCAAGATAATTTCAATGCATTCCTTTCTCAATTTATCTCGGAGGCCTACGAGTTTCACAAAGACATCAACCTTGGCGTCTTCGACCGCTGGGATGGGATTCCACAGCTGAAGGAAGGATTGCAGGAATTGGCCTCGGGATTCATGGTTATAATTTGACCAGAGGTCCTGCAGCGGTGAGATCCTCTCCAGGGCGAGAAGAACGACCCGGCACAATTCGCCCTCCTTCCCTTCAGGTGACCGCGAAGAGATAGGGGAGTGATATTTGTGTGTAGTGAGTGCTCTGCGAGTGGAAAAGTTAGTGAATCGTGATTTGAAATGTGTGCAGTTTTCAGTGGTCAGTGTGTGTAGTATTCGGTGTTATACGCGAACTCATGCAATGATTATTGGAAGGTAAGTTAATATTCTTACTTTACATCCTCATATTATTAGGTGATAGGCATCAGAGGTCATTCCAGAAGCAGTGGTAGGTTAATAATGTTAATAAGGGGAGCACAACATTGACTTCTATAGTATGACATTCATAATATTGAATGCTAATTATTTAAACGAAAGCATTGTATTTATACAGCGACATAATTCAAAATATGATTTTTGAAATAGTTAATTATTCCAACAGAAGTCATTAAAAATTTAATGAAAATAGTTTTTGTTTTGACTGCAAAGTACTACTAGAGTCAAAGTTTGGCGGAAATCTATTTTCATAACTTTTTAATCAAGTGTTACGATCGAAAGTATTGCGTTGTAAAATCGAGTTACATTAAAATAACATCACTGATACAGTCCATTGGCTGTTCCCAAATAATATAAAATATAACAAGTATTGATTTGACTTCCGGGCACGGTCGGAGCCAAGGCTCTTCGGAAAGCTATTCGCAATACATCCAACAGAAAAGTTACAATGGGAACTTATGTATTCCTTATGTTGCTGTTTATGAATAAACAAATCGAGAAATAGATTTTAATTCGGTAGTTTATGGCAGCCAAGCAGAAATGCCCCTCGATACTCGTTGTGATGAGAAATTAACCATCATATTTAGTACACTTAATACAAATAATTACATGATAAAATACGAATAAGAAGGATGTGTGTGAATTAGTGCATGATCGTTTTTATTCTAGTGCCAATATATGCACGACTTTCATACTTTCGATGTCTTAGAATCAATTAATTAGTACTCAAAGCGCAGATAGTAGTTTACTATACGCTCAGTCATCAACAGTTGTAGTGTTAATAATTGTCTTTTTATTGTAATTGAAAATACATTGTGTAATTTTAAATTTATAAAATCACTTGTAAAAAAAACATTTAAAATGATACAAGTAAATAAAAAATATTTGCTCAAATTTTTTGTGTATTCAATTCTTTCCTGGAAAGGGAGTAGCTTCTGACATTATTTTTATCTCCAGGGATTTGAACTTTGTAGTCTAAATTAGACGTAGAATATTTTACATTGCTCTCAAGTTTGACTTGGAGATATATTTCAAAATATTGTAATAGAACTTTGCATTTGAATCTGAAATGAATTATGTTAAATTTTTTATTTGTATAAATTGCTTAATAAATACGTTATTAAGATAATTAATTCGCATGAATTCAATTGCATTCGGGAAAAAACTATTAAACTTAATTATTGCTTAATCCTAGCTGAATTTTAAAAAAATAAGCTTCATCTCAATTAAACGCAAAGAGATCATAAATTTATTGGCATTTGCCTGACATTGATTCAGTATGTAGTGATGTGAATTCTACCGTTTCAAATAAGAAAAAAGGAAGTAAATACTCGTGTGTATTCTATTGAGATTCATACGGTATCACTGTACACTGCGCAATCAGAACGCTAACAGTGCAATGTTCAATGATTGTAGAAAATTAACTTTCGTGTTTACCGGTAAGAAACACACTTATCGCTACTCTACTGTCTCTGTACACTGAGAATTTCACGGCGCGTTTTATGTCAGAATCGCTTGTCTGTTGCTCGACTTCGGTATAATCCTCTTTACAATGGAAATATTTTTTCTTCGAAGAATGATTTTTTATTTACATCAGAATCAAACGTCCTACCAATTCTAAGAAATGATATCGAGGAGTAACATCAAAAATTAAGGGAAACGTTTCATTATAGAGATAAATTTCCTACGCCTTTTTAATATCTTGCCACTTGTTCGATATGTTTATGCCCATTTTGGCCAACAGAATAAATGCAATTCCGCTGTTTAACGTTACAAATGATCTTTTTAACGCAATCTTTCGAATTGTTGAAGGCTGTCTATCGCTTTCGAATGTTTTGAAATGCTAGATGTGTTCTGTCAAACGAGAAAGCGATTATGTATAAACTTTGAAACTTTTGATTTCGTAGAGAAAACTTCCGATAGATTTTACATGTGGATTTAATCTTTAAGCGAATGTTTACTCCAGGAAATTTATTCAGGTTTTAAAATCGGCGTGATAGATGTGATTGACCTAGTTTTTTCACTCGATCAAATCCTGTCAATCAATGTATAGTTAACTATAGTTTGGATTTATTTTATAAAAAGTAATTTATACTTAATTACTCGTTATTAAAGTGAATGTAAATGATATTTTTGCAGGGTATCTTTGTGGAAAGGTAGCTGTTATTCATGCCACTGGTGGTTGATTCTTCGCCGAACTTGATGTTTTCTTCTTTGTCAAACCTTTCCCTTCGTGTCATCGTTAGTAATTTGGGGTTCAACATTAAGTTGTACTAGAGAATGAAATCTCATGAGTCGTGAGAGCATCATGCTAATGAAAACTTGCATCTGCAAGTAGGAGAACATGTGGCGAATGAGTGGTGTGATATGCAAGCAGTGTTGTTATGTCATCTGGAGGACTTTTTGCAGTATGCTAAGAGGTGTTCAGTTCCTCACTGCTTTTGAGTAAACAATCATGGAAGTATGTTGTAACTTTCTTTCTTCATTTCATATTCTTGTCATGAAGCCAGGCTCTAAATTCTTCTAAAATGTATAATGCTAGTTGCAGTCAGGTTCTCCCTTCTTGTGTTTTGATTTATATCTTATCTTCTCTTGGTTTCTCAAAGGCATCATTTCTTTACAAAAGGCTAGTGCAGTCTTTGGATAGGTTTTGCATGTTGCAAATAATTATATATGTTGCAATTAATCGTGTATTCATTGTTATTCAGAAATTGTTGTGGTTATCTGTTGTTTATTCTTTCATTTAAGAAGTGTTTGCAAATATCTATAGCCATAATCTCTTACATTTCAACTTCTTCAAGTAAGACATTCCAATCTGCTGATCCAGTATATTGGATAGGGTATTATTATTTATTATTATTATTATTATTTATTGGATTTACAGGCGAGTCGCCCATATTTCAAAAGTTACATTAATGAAAAAATACAATCAGACAATGAAATAAAATACACTTATACAGTATAAATATTCAAAAAATCCACAATAATATAAGACCAAATCAACAGACCCCATATATGACAATTACAAGCATGCATATCATAATAAAATAAAATCAGAACAAGTAACAATCATACAAGTGAACTATATATTAAAATACAAAACCTCATATACACATATCACATACCCTGTTGCAAGAGATCTGTAAATCTCTGATTTGGGTGGCAGAACAGTTGAAGATATCTAGGGAAGTACCATAAAGATTAAAATTTCTTAAAATTCTTTCCATAGGGGCATCATGACCATAACAAGTCCTATGGTAGTTATTAGAAAAAACCAGGTTAGTTCTAGTATTATATGAAGGGACTCTTAAATTAACAGACCCAAGAAGATCTGAGGAAATAGTTTCATTATTTAATAGTTTATATAAAAATATTACATCAGCCTTAATTCTTCTATGGTCTAATGTGTCGAGGTGGAGTTTGCACAATATATCCCTATAGTTAACATCAAGAGAGAAGCCCTTAGATTTAAAGTTGACATACCTGAGGAATTTATGTTGAATTCTCTCTATGCGTTTTAGGTGAGTACTTTTATAGGGCCACCATACGATAGAAGCATACTCAATCACAGGACGGACTAAGGTAGCAAATAAATGCCCTATAATGTCAATGTTAAAATTTCTTGTATTTCGTATCAAAAAGCCCAGGTTTTTCATAGACTTTTTTATGACATAATCAAGATGATGATCAAATTTGAGTTTATTATCAAAGATAACACCAAGATCTTTAATTGTTTCCACATTAGTCAATATCTTATTTTCAAGAGCATAATAATTAATTTTTGGAGAAATAGATTTACTAAATGAGATGCAATTGCACTTAGGGACGTTTATGCGCAAACCATTTTCACTATACCATAATGAAAATCTATCCAAATTTTCTTGGAGATTGCTGACATCATGATCATTATCAACAACAGAATAAATCTTTATATCATCGGCAAACATCAAAAATTTAACACCAGAAAAGACAAATGACACATCATTCACAAAAAGCAGAAATAGTAATGGTCCCAAGTGCGAACCCTGAGGGACGCCTGATAATGCAATTATTTCCTTAGATACTTGGTTATTGATTTTTACAGTAAGCCTTCGATTTGAAAGGTAATTTTCTAACCAAGATAACAGACTGCCAGTGAAACCCATACACTTAAGTTTTAATAAGAGCATTGGAATATTAACTGAGTCAAATGCTTTACTTAGATCAGTATATATTGCATCCACTTGATGCCCATTTTCAAGATTCAATTCGATAAACTTGTGATATTCTAGTAGATTAGTTGTAGTTGATTTACCCCTCAGAAAACCATGTTGAGAGACACTAATAAAATTTTTAAAAAGAGGAGTCAGCTTGTTGACCACCAGTTTCTCAAAAACCTTTGGTATGGATGACTGAATAACCACAGGTCTGTAGTTCCTGACGTCCCCTTTGTCACCAGACTTAAATATTGGAATAATGTAACTAGACTTCCACTTGTGATGATAAATACCACAACTGAGTGATTTATTGAAAATCACAGTCAATGGATAAGCTAAAATCATGTGGCACACTTTCAGAATAGATGCTGGGATACCATCAGGGCCAATACTTTTATTGCAGTCAAGAGACTTCAAGGCAGAATTTACTTCAATAACAGAGATAGACAATTCATTTGGAATATTCATTTGGTTGAAATACTTATCATCATATGAGTCTAAATCTAAGTCAACTGAGGTATACACACTTGAGAAAAATTTAGCAAACAAATTTGATATATCAATAGGATTTTCAGCTTGTTGGTTCTCAAGAACCATTGTTTTTGGCCATCCATTGGAAGATCTAATCGTTTTAATATAATTCCAAAAATACCTTGGATTTCGTGACAGACTTAATTCAACAGTCCTAATATGTCTCATGTAACAATTTCTGATCAGAATCTTAACACTAGACCTTAGTTTTGAAAAATCATTGTAGTGGGCTAATAAACCAGTCTCCTTATAACGCTTATGAGCAATCTTCTTTTCAGCTATGAGATTGCGAACCTCCTTTGAAAACCATACAGGAAATTTCTTTTTTGTAACATTTACAACAGGTACATGAATTTTAATAGCATTTAATAGGTATTCATAGAATTTGTCCACTAAACAATTGAAGGGCAATTCCATAAGTGATGGCCAGTCAACATCTGATAGATAAGCAGATAATCCTTCAAAATTACACTTTTTAAAGTTTAGCACTTGGTGAGTATACTCCACTTGCTCATTGGGGAATTGAACAATTTCCATTAATAAAGGCGGGTGGTGCAAATCAGGTTCAATCAAATAGTCATCACAATTATCCACAGTAATTTTATCAATTGAACTAAAACATAAAATTAATAATATGAAATAATTAAATAATTATTTCATAATTTCATGCATTTAAACTTTTTCACATTGTGAATATTCCTAACAAGGTTCATTAATTACCAGTGAGTTGTATTTCCAAATATTTTGACTTTGGATAGATATCTGAATATGTTGTCATAGTCTTTATTTTATCGATTCAGTTTCCATTATGTCAAGTTAAATCATACTTGTCTTCAACATACTCCTTTCCATATTGATTTATCAATCATATTTTCAACATTTGCAGTAAAATTTCTAGGATAAAAGCCATTATCATCCAGAAGAATATAGTCGATTCCTATTATTTTTCTTCATTTCAATAAGCCTTTGTTCTTCATAAAGACTCCTTTAGTTATAACATAACATTTTGTTATTGTAAGGAAACTTCTTGAAAAGTGACTAGAAATATTCTCTGTTGAAATTGAGATTCACAAAGAAAAGATTGATTTTATTGAGAAATCTCATTTGCTTTAAGTTAAGCTGTTTAGGTAAATTTATTTTTAAGGACCAGCATTTTAAAATGTGCTTGCTTGCTTGTTTTGCTATTAGGTATTCACACATGCTAAATTCATTCTTTTTTCTTTCTTTAGATAGATTTTTCAAAGAAATCTTTCCATTTAATAAAACTGCTGTTTCATTTTCATGAAGTTTGGCAAACAATTTCTAGCATATGGTATAGCATTACAAATGACAGGATAAATAATTTTTCATATTTCTATGATGAGTCTAAGATCCTTTTATTTCCAGTGAATTTGATCATAAATAACATTCATAGTTAAAATTGGGTATTCTTTTCAAAGCAACAACTTATGGAAGTATATCCTTAGCAATTAATTTAATTTTTTCATTTTTATATAATATTTCAATCAATATCCTGGATTAGCATTATAAAAAGTTATTTTTAATAAATAACAGGCTAAGTTTCAACATAGAGGTTAAACATAAACAAAATTCTGCCTTACTTCTTACTTTTCAAAACAAAATATGATACATTTCAAGGAAATAAAGTAGCTTAAAAAAATAAAATAAATAATATGATTTATGTAGTTGGAATTTCAGCAAAACATGACCATGAGAATTAGCTAAGGCTTTTCATGCAGATGATTCATATTCCAAGGATTCTTCTTTACTCATAATCTTTGATTGCAGTATTTCTTAAAATCAGGTAAATTTTCTATTAATACCTTGCTTTGGTATTGATTTTTTATTTTGGTCCCATCTTTTCATGAGCCAACCTGCTCTGAGATCTTTGCATGCCCTATTCTTTAAATATTTTCATATAGAAGTTCATGTAAAGTTTTTCATAAAAATAGGTCTGAATTCAATGTTTATCATTTAGTTGCAAAAGCAGCTCAAAAAGCATTTTTTATGAAATTAAAATTTTAAATACAATATTTCATTGAAAATATTCATATGTAGAAGATATTCATGTATTCTTAACTGAAATATTATGGAAGCAAATGACCATAAGGCCTAGAGAAAATTTGACTTGTAGATCTTGTGTATGTTCCATTAATTCTTTATTATGTATTTTATGTTGCTTGCTATCTTTGTTTGTTTTCTGTAATTTGTTCAATAGATTCCTTTCTCTTAATTTGCTCAACTTTTGTTTGAATGTTCTTGAGATATGTGGCAAATTCTCAAACTCCTTCTGTTGAGACTGCAGGAACCTGGTTAATCACTACCACCACACACCAATGATCACCATCACTATCGCCCTCAACATTACTCTCTGGAATATTAAACAGCAATACATTGTACAACCTCATCTGCCTGTCATGAACTTTGCCAATAAGCGACTCAAACAACTCATCGGAAGTTACGACAGTTACTCAAGTCAGCAAGAGAGGTTTTGATTTCTGTTAGCTCAGTCTTGAACAACCCCAAGATTGATTTAAGCTCTTGTAGACCAGTCAAGTTGTAGCCAGGTATAGAGTCCATTTTCGTGCAACTAACACAAAAATACTTAAGTTGGGACTTGCTGGAGAGGGATTGAATAACAGACCGCGACAGTCCAGAGCATGCCAAAGTATTCTGTACACAAAGTACACAGCGACAGCAATTGATAATGTCTCCATCAGTTAAATCAGCACCACAAGTAATGCAAACCTCAACACTTATTACTGACATCGTGGAGGATAATTGTATTACGTACCACAAGTTATTAGTATGATACCAAAAATCATTGGGAAGCAGTGCTAATGTCAGCCTCAGGCATGCCAGTGTTAGGCCTACAGAGGACGTGACAAAAACCCAGAACATACTGGATGTAATAACAAGGTGGATTGTAATCCCTGACAGTCCCTTAGAAAGGAAACAATACATTGAAAAGTACGCCTTTTCCATGCTATAGGCAATTCATTTATTTTCATCCCCTTGGGTCATTAGAATATAAATATTCATTCTCTATATGACAAATTTATTCAAAGGAAAGTAAATGATTATCACTGGCAGCACAGTCCTCAGCATTAAAATAAAGAAAATTGTATCATATGACAGTAAAAAACACTAATATGAAGAAAAACAAAATAGTACCTGCTATAAAATAAAAATAAATAACCTGTTACATAAAGTGATAAATGAAATAGATAAAAGTAATGGAAATGGGCCCTGTATAGTAATGATAAAAAAATATCTCAACTTTATGACAAAAGAGAGACTGCTTCAAAATAAAAATTAAGAAATGGCTTCTGCTTTATAGTAATAAATAATTTTATATAAAAAACCTGCTTCTTTAAAGATAATAACAATAAAAAAAAATCAATCATAGAATATCCAAATAAAAGATACATATGTAAACTTATTTCCTTAGGTTCCTTAATCTGAAAAGATCATACAAAATAGTACAAAATATTGTACCTTATGTCCAATGTATGGTACGACAACTAAGATCATGAATTTAAAGCTAACGTATGTCAGGGGTATGTAGAGGAATAGTATGTTTGTATGTATACAATTTTTATTGTAAGTATGCGTGTATTTTATATCCATGTATTATTTTGTATGTATGACCTTCCAGAGTATACGTCTGTCCCAGTACATGCAGAAATGGCTATAGTGGTAAATAAAAACAGAATGGAATTGAACAATGTTATTTATAAATTTCCTTTCCTTCTCAGCCTTAGATTATGTTCTACTATCCTTAGATATTATCATATCATTGCAAACAAAGTACACTTCCAATTTATTTTCTCCAACACGTAAGTTAACATGAAGGTTCATCTCCAAACTTCATATAGTAAAACTTATAAAACCTTATCAAAACTCATCTTAAAAGGAATTGCTGCCTTCGAGTCAGCTGAAGTAATAAAGCATAGAATGAAATTCCATTTTAGTGCAGCAATTAACCTTTTTGTGTAGACCTTTTACGAGGTGGTGGAGTAGCAAAAGATGGATCCTGCATCACACAAAGTGCTGCACTCTCACAAGAACTGGACACAATATGAGATGTAGAAGCAATCACTTCTCTTTGCTGGCCAGGTACTCTCGTGCTAAGGGCTTTTAAATGCAATATTACAAGTTATTAATAATGTCCAAATGTCCTTGGAATGTTTTGATCAAGCCATTGATAAATACCTCAACAATTTAGTGATAATTTTCAATGATACAATATGATTTAAAATGAGTATATAGGTTGGGATTCTTCAAAGTATAAACGAACAAAACCGTGTAAATATTACCACATTTCTGTCTCAAATGCTCAAAACTGCAGGAGAGTACTTCACAAAAATTACTGTTTACTGGAAAGCTGTTTTTCTCTGCTCACTCGTCTCTTAGGAACATGTGATTGCTTATGATGTTTCTTCATTTCTCGAATGGGATGAGGAGTGACTTCATACCCAAGACGGCCTTCTTGACTTGACTATGAAATCTATAACCCACACTCACTGGATCCCTGTGGATATTTATAGGCAATTACATTTCCCTGTTCCGCATACCTTAGTCTGAAATAAAGAATGTAGGAAAATTCAGCATCTCTTATAAAATTTTAGGCACTATAACTGCTTAACTGAAAAGTTTCAAAGAAAAGTTTTAGGTGGCTATTTTGGGGAAACCCAAGTGATTCCACTTGGAGGGAATATGAAATTGATACAATCATTATTTCCAAGATCTTCATCCAACAATCCTTATAATTTTCAACGTATTGTAGAAAGATTGTTAAAATTTTAACTCGCCAATCCTTATTGATAATACATTGAGAAGAGTAAATTCGTCAAAGTTCATTCATTAGCGGCCTACTCAAGCACACTTAGTGTAGTAGTGCTATTGTGGAAAATGCTTCGACAGCTGAGGTCACGTGAGATCCCACCGGGAATCGAACCCGGACCGCTTTCATTGAAATCGAACTCGCTGCCCACACAGCTATCCGGGAGTCCCATAAACACTCTGTAAATTCATTGATTGAAGAATCGGAGAAGTTAAGATAATGAACATTACTTATATATCGCATAAAAAAGTCTTTTATGAAAACACAATAAACAATATGCATTCAAATAATTAAACCGTATCCACTCCACACTCCCAGATATATTTGTTCACGCTTCTCCATGATAGAACAAGAGAAATCATATACCGCCCTTCTCCAGTATGATTTCGGAGCGATGGTATGAGTGTTCAGGAAGTCAATTTTGGCGGAATCGGTGCGGTCACTTTTGTGCAGTTGACTCATAAAAGTCGGAGCATTTGAACGGAGCGAACCTGTCTGTGCTGGAATGTCTCAACGTTGGACTCCTTGGCAATGTAAGAACTTTTGAGAAGTCTATACATCTAGTTTTTCAATATTTATCGGTGTTATATCTTACGGATGACTCTTCGCGATTGCAACGAACTTCCGATTCGATGATTTTATATTACTCCTAGGCCTTATTCCCATTCTAGTGTCCTGATAACTTCGTCTCTGAGCGGAAGTTTGCACTGTGCTATTCGCCCTCGCTAAATAATAATTCTTCACTATGTTGCAAGCAAAGACGCCGGACGTTGAGGTTTTAGGAGGCTGTCAGCGCTCTCCTTCTCGGAAGATGGGTACGTACTTTACAGTTTGCCTCTTTTAGTGTAAGAATATCCTAAACGTTATAATATCTTTTCGATGAAATCATGGTATTGAAATCTCGTTGGAGAGACTGCCGTCTAAATATGTGTAAGAGAAACTGAAGTTCCTACTCCAGAGTAGTTGATTCTCCCGGGGGCAAAAGATGTAGGTAGTTAGTTTTAAAAATAATTTAAAGAAGTACATGAAGCATCTCTCACGTTCCCTTAATTCTATGAGAGAAATTATCAGACTGTGAGGAATTTCCCTCTGATTCGAACTTGGCTCAAGGTATTCTGGTTAATGTTTTCCTTTCAATTTTCCGACAGAATAATTCTTTCAAAGAGTTTAATTGAACTTAATATGCATATTTTCGGCACTCTTTGCCTCATCTGCGGTCGGTTCTTAGATTAAATATATGCATTATGGAAAGCGAGACGTTGAATTTCAATAAAGTGCAAGAACTTATACTAATCCTTCTCTTTTTACCCTACAATCAAAGCTGCTTTACATGAATGAATAATTGATAAAATCCATTAATGTGGAAATATATGAATTCCTTTTTCTTTCAAATTAGCATGTCGTTCCACAAAAGCATTAAAACTATATGATTGAGGCCTTTTGATTAACTTAGAAAATGGAAATGATTATGCTTGTGCATATCTCGTAATACATTTTCATTGCATAAAAACCTCCTCTCGTTATTGCTGAGTATAGTTTCATTTTAATTTTCCATATGCAGAGTTCATAATGTAAATAACTCCAGGATATAAAGCCTTTCTCACCCAATTAATTTCTTTTTGTTACATCATTTGACAATGTTCGATGGCGTGGTAAATTTTAAATGAGTGCCATAGAGAAATTTTGAGTGTTGAGACTGACTTCTTAAATACACATTCAAGGAAATCACGTTGTTTTGAGCTCTTTTCGTAAGATCTTACATAGCAAGATAATTTCAATGCATTCCTTTCTCAATTTATCTCGGAGGCCTACGAGTTTCACAAAGACATCAACCTTGGCGTCTTCGACCGCTGGGATGGGATTCCACAGCTGAAGGAAGGATTGCAGGAATTGGCCTCGGGATTCATGGTTATAATTTGACCAGAGGTCCTGCAGCGGTGAGATCCTCTCCAGGGCGAGAAGAACGACCCGGCACAATTCGCCCTCCTTCCCTTCAGGTGACCGCGAAGAGATAGGGGAGTGATATTTGTGTGTAGTGAGTGCTCTGCGAGTGGAAAAGTTAGTGAATCGTGATTTGAAATGTGTGCAGTTTTCAGTGGTCAGTGTGTGTAGTATTCGGTGTTATACGCGAACTCATGCAATGATTATTGGAAGGTAAGTTAATATTCTTACTTTACATCCTCATATTATTAGGTGATAGGCATCAGAGGTCATTCCAGAAGCAGTGGTAGGTTAATAATGTTAATAAGGGGAGCACAACATTGACTTCTATAGTATGACATTCATAATATTGAATGCTAATTATTTAAACGAAAGCATTGTATTTATACAGCGACATAATTCAAAATATGATTTTTGAAATAGTTAATTATTCCAACAGAAGTCATTAAAAATTTAATGAAAATAGTTTTTGTTTTGACTGCAAAGTACTACTAGAGTCAAAGTTTGGCGGAAATCTATTTTCATAACTTTTTAATCAAGTGTTACGATCGAAAGTATTGCGTTGTAAAATCGAGTTACATTAAAATAACATCACTGATACAGTCCATTGGCTGTTCCCAAATAATATAAAATATAACAAGTATTGATTTGACTTCCGGGCACGGTCGGAGCCAAGGCTCTTCGGAAAGCTATTCGCAATACATCCAACAGAAAAGTTACAATGGGAACTTATGTATTCCTTATGTTGCTGTTTATGAATAAACAAATCGAGAAATAGATTTTAATTCGGTAGTTTATGGCAGCCAAGCAGAAATGCCCCTCGATACTCGTTGTGATGAGAAATTAACCATCATATTTAGTACACTTAATACAAATAATTACATGATAAAATACGAATAAGAAGGATGTGTGTGAATTAGTGCATGATCGTTTTTATTCTAGTGCCAATATATGCACGACTTTCATACTTTCGATGTCTTAGAATCAATTAATTAGTACTCAAAGCGCAGATAGTAGTTTACTATACGCTCAGTCATCAACAGTTGTAGTGTTAATAATTGTCTTTTTATTGTAATTGAAAATGCATTGTGTAATTTTAAATTTATAAAATCACTTGTAAAAAAACATTTAAAATGATACAAGTAAATAAAAAATATTTGCTCAAATTTTTTGTGTATTCAATTCTTTCCTGGAAAGGGAGTAGCTTCTGACATTATTTTTATCTCCAGGGATTTGAACTTTGTAGTCTAAATTAGACGTAGAATATTTTACAATGCTCTCAAGTTATACTTGGAGATATATTTCAAAATATTGTAATAGAACTTTGCATTTGAATCTGAAATAAATTTTGTTAAATTTTTTATTTGTATAAATTGCTTAATGAATACTTTATTAAGATAATTAATTCGCATGAATTCAATTGCATTCGGGAAAAAACTATTATACTTAATTATTGCTTAATCCTAGCTGAATTAAAAAAATAAGCTTCATCTCAATTAAACGCAAAGAGATCATAAATTAATTGGCATTTGCCTGACATTGATTCAGTATGTACTCTACAAAAAAGATACCCAACTCAGGGAGAAGAGGTTACGATATCTACCGATGGCGCAATCGACCAAAAATGATAACGTCTATTTTTATGAAAAACCCTCTCATGAAATGAAAGAAAATTGCTTTTAAGTATTTAATAATCTACTATAAGAATAAGATATTTATACAAGTCTCATTATATATTATAGTTTATGAATCATAGCATTGATTATACAACATCATCTCACGAATTTACTCAAATGTGTAAACAGTTCCATGACTACGCTTTGTAAACAAAGACGGTGGAAATTTAGCGAACAGTATCAGGTACATTTTTACTTTCTTCTTGCGATTTTCCTAAGAACAGCATGATTTTTTTACGAGTATGGCTGCTTTTTTAATGTTTAATTTTATGAGCTAGAAAATTCAAGCAATCTACATGACTGGCACACTTATTTTTCCTTTAGAATGGTAATCGTTCAGATAGGGAATTTATGCATATAGGTTACTTGAATCTTCATCTGCGCTAAAATATTTTAAACGAACTAATGCAATTTGTAGAGATCGATGAGTATTACTTAACATGAATACGCGCGAATAATATATATTTAGTCTGACAAAAACGTTTGCTATTGAAAGATAGACGTTGACCACACGTGCTTATTTTATTCACACAAAATCCGGATTACAAGGTCAAAATTTGCTGATTTAGGGTACGAATACCTTGGCGGTTTAATATCATTCGATGAAATTAATAACATCATGATAATCTTCTGTTGTGAATGGACTATGGTGGTTGCCTAATTTCTGTCGAACCTATGCAGCCTTGGCGAGTCACTTCAAATTGAATGGTTGAATTCGGCGCCGATTTCGTATCATTCCTATGTGTCCAGCTCCAATATCTTTATTGTTCGCTTTGGATCTATTAAGATCGCGCCGCTCCTGCCCCATCATCTTAGGTCTTTCAATCCTTAAAGTTACGAGTATTCGTAAAAGATTGCTTTCCTTGCTCAGTAACTGATGAACGGAAATTTCTTTCATAGCAGCTGCTCAAATTATCGTTGTATTTTTCTGAAACGGCAACATGTAACGATTGATGTCATAGAAAAATAGTTCGATTGTAAAATATGAGTTAGATAGTATGGGAAAAAAATCTTCCAGGTGAATAGAACAAATTTCTTATTTGCCATAAAAGTAATTACAGGTTAGCATTGTATGCATTCAGTTTTCAAAATTTCCTGTAAATTCACCATGAACCACCTTTTGTCATTATTCCGATGGAACGAACATTTACTTTGAATGGAAGCAAGTTGAAAGTAAATTTTGATTTCAGTCTACTCAATTTACATTTTTCAATCTTTTAATTAAATGGTATAGAAAGGAAAAATTTTTCTGTCATTATATTTGTAGAAATTACTCATACTATCATGAATAATGTAATAATTATTTGCTCCCGTATCAACTAAAAGTCATATCTATCACCAACAAACCAAGTGTTGACATTGAACACTTTCTCTCACTAAGAGGTAAAATCTGAAAATCGCGAAAAAATTAATCATTTGGTAAAATTGGGCAGAAAATCTGTGGGAATAATTTATATTAAAAGATTTTGCTCCACTCCACACTGCTTTACTCACACATCCTCTTGTTCATTAACTTGATGAAAGATGCATCCTATCAATCATCTGGAGTTGATAATTTGTTCAGTGATGGTGATGAGGTGTATTGTGGAGATGGCGTAACAATGCTCATTCAATTTAGCTCTTCTTTTCAATGTGCATCAATTTTAAGGAATGATTTGATGACATTTACAAGTACCTATCGATTTATTTGTACTTTAGATGAGTTGATAAATAAGATAACATGTGTTCATATGGAGATTAGATTTCTGGCTCACAAACCTGCTCTTTCGGTCTTCAAATATTTTGGCAGATTATTTGATAAGCTATATTGCTGAAATGCAATTAGTGGAGTGACATTTTGGAAATTAAAAGGATTCTGTTTCCCAAAATTTTTAATATAGCTGGTTTTACGCACTGGAAATATGTGAAAAAAATATATGATATATTGATAATGTTTAGAAAAAGTGAATGTTACATGAATTTCCCATTTTTAAAAGTTCATGACAAGTAGTGTCATCTCATTCATGTTTATTCAATGCAACTAAATTACCCCACGATTTCTTAATTAACACTCTTATCCAGGAAAAATTCTCTTGGAAATATCAGGATTACATTTAGTTAACAAATCGAGAATTATCTATGCTCCTTGAGTAAGACTAAGCATAAAAATCTTTTTCAGCATGAAATATTTGACTGTATGTTCTCAGTTTGAAATACCTGCATGCACATCTTTCATTGTAATCTAAGTTTTTAGACGGCTGACAGTCATATATTGACTGATATTATGTCTATTGCGTATTACTTTAAGGATGATTGTTTTGTAGGTCCTAATCAGGTATATTTATTTATTTTAATTTAACTTGGTTTGGTTGTAGTTGGTCATTCGTCATACCAACGAGTTTATCCTCGATGAATCATGAGAGTGCTTTTGCTTTGCATCACTTATTTCCTCCAACAACTATCAGGATATAATCATTGAATAAATAGAAATATTTATTTTAACTTTGCACATTTAAAAATAAAATGAAGGCTTTGATGTATCTGATAAAATTCTTTGCTTTAGCAGTGTGTCCTTCACATATTCCAAGGTTATGGAGGCCATGGAGTCAAATGTTGGTGGTGAAGAAGTGAAGGAATTGAATTTGAAGAAGAGTGAGAGTTGGTGGATCCCTTTGAAAGGTGAAAAACTAGAGTAAATAGAGGTCAGAGGTTTATTGTTGAATTTCCCACATTAGGACTCCAAAACTGTTGTTAAGAAAAAGTTCAGTCTATTGGTAGAATGTCATTCCTCTACAAAAACTCAGCAATGACAGATGCAGTGTGTTGACTGCAACAGGAGAGTTATATATTTGTCAAAAATCATGGAGCGACTTTCAACGTATCCACTAAATCAGTCCTTGTAAGCACGGGGCTAAAACATGTATTGAATGTATTGTTTATGTCTTATTCTAAAGGTGCAATAAAAATTCAGCTATGAGTTTATTTTGTGTAGGGATAATCGAAGTAATGTCTTTAATTTTATTTACTGCTTCACTCAAAGAACAATCCTCCTGCTATTCCTTCTCAATTAGTGACATGGATATTCTCTTGTAAGCAGCAATAATCACTTAGATTTTCTAAAAATAATGAAATATATAATATGTTAATGACAAATGTATTGGAACCTGAAGATCACTTAGTAAGACAGAATATGACTATCATAGGACTCTAGAATCTTTGCGGGTAGCATACTGTATTAAGAGCGCAGTGCAATAATCAGTGCCTCTCAGAGCAGAGAGGAAAATTTTACACCTCCCAATGTTTGGCTAAAACAGATTTAAAAACGTGATTTACTGAGGAATTGTTTTAAGAAATTTCAAATACGATGATGATAGACAAAAATTATGGCTCTTTTCCTGTTGTAAACATTCAGTCAACCTTCCAAATTACTACAGTCATCTTGTGACAGGCAGGGATGGACCTCATCCTCATTCCAAGGTATCCATTTCGGAAACTTCCCTGAGGAGAGCATAGAAATACACAACACACTGTACATTCCAATGTACTATTTGTTAAACAAAAACATCGCTAGGTTTTTTTCATCCAAACTATATTTAAATTTGCACGTAACACCACAGATCGGAAACTATGTGGAACTTTGACACGGTTTGATGTGGAATTCTTTGTGGAGTCGCTGATTCGTGCCCGTGGCGTCGCCATCGAATTCAAGCGGTCCCTTTGGTGATATTATGCAGAATCTTTTGTAGCGGTATAACACTGTAAATCAAGGGTCGGATGTTAACGATGGTTATAAAATTTTTACAGACGCCGAAAGGAAATCCGACTTGAAGGTGTCAAACCTCGTAAGCGTTGACATCCCTATGCCTGTAGAGGTCTCCCATGTTCAATGTATGGTGCAAGCAGACGGCTGGAGGAGGGCCGAGGAGTCTCCTGAAGAGGAAGTAGCCGTGCCGGAGCCTGGCGCTCCAAAAGAAGGCTCCGACGTCGTTATTTGCGTCCCTGTGAGCGATAGGAGGGGAGAAATTAAATCTCCGACGCAAAATCATGTTGAGAACGAGAATCGGTATGAGAGTTCTTCCGAAGGTTACCCGGTACGAGAAGACGGTACTTCCACAGGAGATGAGGACTTGTCACGAGTGGAAACACCAAATAGCTGTGAAATAGAAGGAAAACTTGAAAATAAGTCTTCTAATTTCGAATCAAATCCAGACGAAGAAAAGGAGGAGTACGTGGACGACGGCATGAATATCGAGGCAATAATTTTAAGTAGCCTCTGGGAAAGGTCCTTGCGGGAACGGAAGGAAAAACGAGCAAGCTCCGATGAGTCACCTCCATCCCACAACGAGAACAAAGCCTTCTCGAGAACAAGATATTCCGGTCCAGACGTCTTGGACTTTTATAAATTTCGGAATGGTGAAGGCGTGTTCCCACAAACCAACGTATGTAACAGAAGCGGCGGAGTTTGGGGCGGGAGGGTAATCAACAATACCTTCTACTCTGACAGCGCCCTTCGATTTGGCTCTGAAAAAACCGAGCCAGAGAAAAATGGAGGCGACGGTTATCCCGCTGATTTAGTGACCAGAATAGAGGGCACAAGACTGCGCATCTATTTTCAAAGCGCTGAGAATGCAAGGAAAATGGTCCAGAAAACAAGCAATATGTCACTCCGAACACCTCTATTAAAAACTAGTAGATGCGAAGGCATAAGCAACCGAGGAAGCTCTGTTCCATCCAAGAATTATCCTCGGAATATATCACGCAAATCCCCAGAAACGACTGTGGAAATGCAGTCGGGTGAGAGTACCGAGACGGACGCCGAGGTTATAAGTTTCGAAAGGGAAGGAGAAACCTGCGCCTCCGGTAAGGATGGGAGCATCAGACGAAAAATATGGAAAATATACAAATTTTCCCTTAAACTTGTGAAACGTAAGGAGCATGAGAAAACTCACTTCTCTGATAAAGACAATAGGAGTACTGGAAGGAGATGGCGAACACCGGATGCTGATGGGGAAGAAAATAAATCGAAGAGAAGAAAAAGATACTCCCTCCGACCAACTAGCAAAGAGGATTTTTCTTCGTACGAGACGACAAAAGTAACAGGAAGTCTTCCGAAAAAATCATCTTCTTGGGACAAAATCAAAACTTTCACAGCCATGGCGAGAAGTAAAGCAAAAGCATTTGGCAAAAGAGTGAGAAATTTATTTTCTACAACATATCACCGCAGTCGACCATAATGGCCGTGTATGGGATTCGTGGTAGACGGACGGTCCAATTCAGGAATAACCATAGTAATTTCAAAATTGTAATTCTTCTTACTCTACGTGTTATTCATGTTACATTTGGTAATTTCTTGCTATAGAAATAAAATGACCTTTGTAAAATATTCCACTTGAACTTGTTTTATTACGACGACCGGTTTCGCACGATTCTGTTCATCATCAGGTGAAGAGACCACAAACATGAGAGAATATATATACAAACATTAGCCAATGAGGAAGCATGGTCAGGAGGAGGAAGGGTTAGGGATTTTACGGGAGGGGAGGAGGCAAACGACTGAAGACAGCGGGAAGTGGTTGGGAAACAGATGATTGTTCGTTAACGTGGAACTAAGTGCTGTAAATTTTCTAATTTTTCCAGCTAGTTTAGTTTGTTCCCTTTAGAATGACAATGGAGAAGGATGATTTTCAGTTCTTCATCTTCTTGTTTTAGTCCTGATTTCTCACTGCGCAAAGACGGCCGCGAATAAACTATTGCAAAAAGTGACAATAAATTTAAACAGTATCAGTAAATACATGGATAAGAAATTCTAAAATTTCAATATTAAAACGATGAGTGACTCAATCAAATTTTAACTACCAAGATTTATGAACTTTCTATCGAGTACTTAGGAGAATAAAATCTAAGAGATCGAAAGCTCCGCCAAAAGATACTCAACTCAGGGAGAAGAGGTTACGATATCTACCGATGGCGCAGTCGACCAAAAATGATAACGTCTATTTTTATGAAAAACCCTCTCATGAAATGAAAGAAAATTGCTTTTAAGTATTTAATAATCTACTATAAGAATAAGATATTTATACAAGTCTCATTATATATTATAGTTTATACATCATAAACTTTAAAAAATAAATTACTCCTAAACCGTTTAAGGACCAAAAGGTTCACTTACTTTTTTGTAGTGAATCTTATTCTTTCGTAGTGTCCAACGTTGTTGGGAGACACACGTTGATTGGCTATATACGTATTTCGAAAGCTATGCTTCCTTCTTCAGTAGTTTTAAAGCTGCACAGAAAACTTCTTTTATTGGATCCTGTGTTTATATTTATTTTTCCTTGGAAACCTGTGAGTTTCTTCTGATCCTTCTACAGGGTCTCTGTCACATGGGGAAAAAGGGTTGTTTGTGTGTGTTTGTAATTTTGTCTGACTTGAATGGATGGTGGAATTTTCAGATACGAGTGAAAATAATGCTGAGGATGGAATTGGGCCTTTGTCATTACTTAATTTTGGTTTTTGTTTGTGTATGAATATTCTTTCGTAGGCGTCCAGTTTTGAATTATTATTAACGGTTTTGAGCATTATTAATACATCATAGCATAGATTATACAACATCATCTAACGAATTTATTCAAATGTGTAAACAGTTCCATGACTACGCTTTGTAAACAAAGACTTTGGAAATTTAGCGAACAGTATCAGGTACATTTTTACTTTTTTCTTGCGATTTTCCGAAGAACAGCATGATTTTTTTACGAGCATGGTTGCTTTTTTAATGTTTAATTTTATGAGCTAGAAAATTCAAGCAATCTACATGACTGACACACTTATTTTTCCTTTAGAATTGTAATCGTTCAGATAGGGAATTTATGCATATAGGTTACTTGAATCTTCATCTGCGCTAAAATATTTTAAACGAACTAATGCAATTTGATGATATTACTTGCTACGCATCACTTATTTCCTCCAACAACTATCAGGATATAATCATTCAATAAATAGAGATATTTATTTTATCTTTACACATTTAAAAATAAAATGAAGGCTTTGATGTATCTGATAAAATTCTTTGCTTTAGCAGTGTGTCCATCACATATTCCAAGGTTATGGAGGCCATGGAGTCGAATGTTGGCGGTGAAGAAGTGAAGGAATTGAATTTGAAGAAGAGTGAGAGTAGGTGGATCCCTTTGAAAGGTGAAAAACTAGAGTAAATAGAGGTCAGAGGTTTATTGTTGAAAGTCCCACATTAGGACTCCAAAACTGTTGTTAAGAAAAAGTTCATTCTATTGGTAGAATGTCATTCCTCTACAAAAACTCAGCAATGACAGATGCAGTGTGTTGACTGCAACAGGAGAGTTATATATTTATCAAAAATCATGGAGCGACTTACAACGTATCCGCTAAATCAGTCCTTGTAAGCACGGGGCTTAATCATGTATTGAATGTATTGTTTATGTCTTATTCTAAAGGTACAACAAAAATTCATCTATGAGTTTACTTTGTGTAGGGAAAATCGAAGTAATGTCTTTAATTTTATTTACTGCTTCATTCAAAGAACAATCCTCCTGCTATTTCTTCTCAATTAGTGACATGGATATTCTCTTGTAAGCAGCAATAATCACCTAGATTTTCTAAAAATAATGAAATATATAATATGTTAATAACAAATGTATTGGAACCTGAAGATCACTTAGTAAGACAGAATATGACTATCATAGGACTCTAGAATCTTTGCGGGTAGCATACTGTATTAAGAGCGCAGTGCAATAATCAGTGACTCTCAGAGCGGAGAGGAAAATTTTACACCTCCCAATGTTTGGCTAAAACAGATTTAAAAACGTGATTTACTGAGGAATTGTTTTAAGAAATTTCAAATACGATGATGATAGACAAAAATTATGGCTCTTTTCCTGTTGTAAACATTCAGTCAACCTTCCAAATTACTGCAGTCATCTTGTGACAGGCAGGGATGGACCTCATCCTCATACCAACGTATCCATTTCGGAAACTTCCCTGAGGAGAGCATAGAAATACACAACACACTGTACATTCCAATGTACTATTTGTCAAACAAAAACATCACTAGGTTCTTTTCCTCCACACTGTATTTAAATTTGCACGTAACACCACAGATCGGAAACTATGTGGAACTTTGACACGGTTTGATGTGGAATTCTTTGTGGAGTCGCTGATTCGTGCCCGTGGCGTCGCCATCGAATTCAAGCGGTCCCTTTGGTGATATTATGCAGAATCTTTTGTAGCGGTATAACACTGTAAATCAAGGGTCGGATGTTAACGATGGTTATAAAATTTTTACAGACGCCGAAAGGAAATCCGACTTGAAGGTGTCAAACCTCGTAAGCGTTGACATCCCTATGCCTGTAGAGGTCTCCCATGTTCAATGTATGGTGCAAGCAGACGGCTGGAGGAGGGCCGAGGAGTCTCCTGAAGAGGAAGTAGCCGTGCCGGAGCCTGGCGCTCCAAAAGAAGGCTCCGACGTCGTTATTTGCGTCCCTGTGAGCGATAGGAGGGGAGAAATTAAATCTCCGACGCAAAATCATGTTGAGAACGAGAATCGGTATGAGAGTTCTTCCGAAGGTTACCCGGTACGAGAAGACGGTACTTCCACAGGAGATGAGGACTTGTCACGAGTGGAAACACCAAATAGCTGTGAAATAGAAGGAAAACTTGAAAATAAGTCTTCTAATTTCGAATCAAATCCAGACGAAGAAAAGGAGGAGTACGTGGACGACGGCATGAATATCGAGGCAATAATTTTAAGTAGCCTCTGGGAAAGGTCCTTGCGGGAACGGAAGGAAAAACGAGCAAGCTCCGATGAGTCACCTCCATCCCACAACGAGAACAAAGCCTTCTCGAGAACAAGATATTCCGGTCCAGACGTCTTGGACTTTTATAAATTTCGGAATGGTGAAGGCGTGTTCCCACAAACCAACGTATGTAACAGAAGCGGCGGAGTTTGGGGCGGGAGGGTAATCAACAATACCTTCTACTCTGACAGCGCCCTTCGATTTGGCTCTGA
Organism: Pachydiplax longipennis; assembly: GCA_036926295.1. Taxonomy (NCBI): domain Eukaryota; kingdom Metazoa; phylum Arthropoda; class Insecta; order Odonata; family Libellulidae; genus Pachydiplax; species Pachydiplax longipennis. The sequence continues at coordinate 44,771,438 of JAVFKF010000015.1, forward strand.
AAAAACCGAGCCAGAGAAAAATGGAGGCGACGGTTATCCCGCTGATTTAGTGACCAGAATAGAGGGCACAAGACTGCGCATCTATTTTCAAAGCGCTGAGAATGCAAGGAAAATGGTCCAGAAAACAAGCAATATGTCACTCCGAACACCTCTATTAAAAACTAGTAGATGCGAAGGCATAAGCAACCGAGGAAGCTCTGTTCCATCCAAGAATTATCCTCGGAATATATCACGCAAATCCCCAGAAACGACTGTGGAAATGCAGTCGGGTGAGAGTACCGAGACGGACGCCGAGGTTATAAGTTTCGAAAGGGAAGGAGAAACCTGCGCCTCCGGTAAGGATGGGAGCATCAGACGAAAAATATGGAAAATATACAAATTTTCCCTTAAACTTGTGAAACGTAAGGAGCATGAGAAAACTCACTTCTCTGATAAAGACAATAGGAGTACTGGAAGGAGATGGCGAACACCGGATGCTGATGGGGAAGAAAATAAATCGAAGAGAAGAAAAAGATACTCCCTCCGACCAACTAGCAAAGAGGATTTTTCTTCGTACGAGACGACAAAAGTAACAGGAAGTCTTCCGAAAAAATCATCTTCTTGGGACAAAATCAAAACTTTCACAGCCATGGCGAGAAGTAAAGCAAAAGCATTTGGCAAAAGAGTGAGAAATTTATTTTCTACAACATATCACCGCAGTCGACCATAATGGCCGTGTATGGGATTCGTGGTAGACGGACGGTCCAATTCAGGAATAACCATAGTAATTTCAAAATTGTAATTCTTCTTACTCTACGTGTTATTCATGTTACATTTGGTAATTTCTTGCTATAGAAATAAAATGACCTTTGTAAAATATTCCACTTGAACTTGTTTTATTACGACGACCGGTTTCGCACGATTCTGTTCATCATCAGGTGAAGAGACCACAAACATGAGAGAATATATATACAAACATTAGCCAATGAGGAAGCATGGTCAGGAGGAGGAAGGGTTAGGGATTTTACGGGAGGGGAGGAGGCAAACGACTGAAGACAGCGGGAAGTGGTTGGGAAACAGATGATTGTTCGTTAACGTGGAACTAAGTGCTGTAAATTTTCTAATTTTTCCAGCTAGTTTAGTTTGTTCCCTTTAGAATGACAATGGAGAAGGATGATTTTCAGTTCTTCATCTTCTTGTTTTAGTCCTGATTTCTCACTGCGCAAAGACGGCCGCGAATAAACTATTGCAAAAAGTGACAATAAATTTAAACAGTATCAGTAAATACATGGATAAGAAATTCTAAAATTTCAATATTAAAACGATGAGTGACTCAATCAAATTTTAACTACCAAGATTTATGAACTTTCTATCGAGTACTTAGGAGAATAAAATCTAAGAGATCGAAAGCTCCGCCAAAAGATACTCAACTCAGGGAGAAGAGGTTACGATATCTACCGATGGCGCAGTCGACCAAAAATGATAACGTCTATTTTTATGAAAAACCCTCTCATGAAATGAAAGAAAATTGCTTTTAAGTATTTAATAATCTACTATAAGAATAAGATATTTATACAAGTCTCATTATATATTATAGTTTATGAATCATAGCATAGATTATACAACATCATCTCACGAATTTACTCAAATGTGTAAACAGTTCCATGACTACGCTTTGTAAACAAAGACGGTGGAAATTTAGCGAACAGTATCAGGTACATTTTTACTTTCGTCTTGCCATTTTCCTAAGAACAGCATGACTTTTTTACGAGTATGGTTGCTTTTTTAATGTTTAATTTTATGAGCTAGAAAATTCAAGTAATCTACATGACTGGCACACTTATTTTTCCTTTAGAATGGTAATCGTTCAGATAGGGAATTTATGCATATAGGTTACTTGAATCTTCATCTGCGCTAAAATATTTTAAACGAACTAATGCAATTTGTAGAGATCGATGAGTATTACTTAACATGAATACGCGCGAATAATATATATTTAGTCTGACAAAAACGTTTGCTATTGAAAGATAGACGTTGACCACACGTGCTTATTTTATTCACACAAAATCCGGATTACAAGGTCAAAATTTGCTGATTTAGGGTACGAATACCTTGGCGGTTTAATCTTCATTCGATGAAATTAATAACATCATGATAATCTTCTGTTGTGAATGGACTATGGTGGTTGCCTAATTTCTGTCGAACCTATGCAGCCTTGGCGAGTCACTTCAAATTGAATGGTTGAATTCGGCGCCGATTTCGTATCATTCCTATGTGTCCAGCTCCAATATCTTTATTGTTCGCTTTGGATCTATTAAGATCGCGCCGCTCCTGCCCCATCATCTTAGGTCTTTCAATCCTTAAAGTTACGAGTATTCGTAAAAGATTGCTTTCCTTGCTCAGTAACTGATGAACGGAAATTTCTTTCATAGCAGCTGCTCAAATTATCGTTGTATTTTTCTGAAACGGCAACATGTAACGATTGATGTCATAGAAAAATAGTTCGATTGTAAAATATGAGTTAGATAGTATGGGAAAAAAATCTTCCAGGTGAATAGAACAAATTTCTTATTTGCCATAAAAGTAATTACAGGTTAGCATTGTATGCATTCAGTTTTCAAAATTTCCTGTAAATTCACCATGAACCACCTTTTGTCATTATTCCGATGGAACGAACATTTACTTTGAATGGAAGCAAGTTGAAAGTAAATTTTGATTTCAGTCTACTCAATTTACATTTTTCAATCTTTTAATTAAATGGTATAGAAAGGAAAAATTTTTCTGTCATTATATTTGTAGAAATTACTCATACTATCATGAATAATGTAATAATTATTTGCTCCCGTATCAACTAAAAGTCATATCTATCACCAACAAACCAAGTGTTGACATTGAACACTTTCTCTCACTAAGAGGTAAAATCTGAAAATCGCGAAAAAATTAATCATTTGGTAAAATTGGGCAGAAAATCTGTGGGAATAATTTATATTAAAAGATTTTGCTCCACTCCACACTGCTTTACTCACACATCCTCTTGTTCATTAACTTGATGAAAGATGCATCCTATCAATCATCTGGAGTTGATAATTTGTTCAGTGATGGTGATGAGGTGTATTGTGGAGATGGCGTAACAATGCTCATTCAATTTAGCTCTTCTTTTCAATGTGCATCAATTTTAAGGAATGATTTGATGACATTTACAAGTACCTATCGATTTATTTGTACTTTAGATGAGTTGATAAATAAGATAACATGTGTTCATATGGAGATTAGATTTCTGGCTCACAAACCTGCTCTTTCGGTCTTCAAATATTTTGGCAGATTATTTGATAAGCTATATTGCTGAAATGCAATTAGTGGAGTGACATTTTGGAAATTAAAAGGATTCTGTTTCCCAAAATTTTTAATATAGCTGGTTTTACGCACTGGAAACATGTGAAAAAAATATATGATATATTGATAATGTTTAGAAAAAGTGAATGTTACATGAATTTCCCATTTTTAAAAGTTCATGACAAGTAGTGTCATCTCATTCATGTTTATTCAATGCAACTAAATTACCCCACGATTTCTTAATTAACACTCTTATCCAGGAAAAATTCTCTTGGAAATATCAGGATTACATTTAGTTAACAAATCGAGAATTATCTATGCTCCTTGAGTAAGACTAAGCATAAAAATCTTTTTCAGCATGAAATATTTGACTGTATGTTCTCAGTTTGAAATACCTGCATGCACATCTTTCATTGTAATCTAAGTTTTTAGACGGCTGACAGTCATATATTGACTGATATTATGTCTATTGCGTATTAATTTAACGATGATTGTTTTGTTGGTCCTAATCAGGTATATTTATTTATTTTAATTTAACTTGGTTTGGTTGTAGTTGGTCATTCGTCATACCAACGAGTTTATCCTCGATGAATCATGAGAGTGCTTTTGCTTTGCATCACTTATTTCCTCCAACAACTATCAGGATATAATCATTGAATAAATAGAAATATTTATTTTAACTTTGCACATTTAAAAATAAAATGAAGGCTTTGATGTATCTGATAAAATTCTTTGCTTTAGCAGTGTGTCCTTCACATATTCCAAGGTTATGGAGGCCATGGAGTCAAATGTTGGTGGTGAAGAAGTGAAGGAATTGAATTTGAAGAAGAGTGAGAGTTGGTGGATCCCTTTGAAAGGTGAAAAACTAGAGTAAATAGAGGTCAGAGGTTTATTGTTGAATTTCCCACATTAGGACTCCAAAACTGTTGTTAAGAAAAAGTTCAGTCTATTGGTAGAATGTCATTCCTCTACAAAAACTCAGCAATGACAGATGCAGTGTGTTGACTGCAACAGGAGAGTTATATATTTGTCAAAAATCATGGAGCGACTTTCAACGTATCCACTAAATCAGTCCTTGTAAGCACGGGGCTAAAACATGTATTGAATGTATTGTTTATGTCTTATTCTAAAGGTGCAATAAAAATTCAGCTATGAGTTTATTTTGTGTAGGGATAATTGAAGTAATGTCTTTAATTTTATTTACTGCTTCACTCAAAGAACAATCCTCCTGCTATTCCTTCTCAATTAGTGACATGGATATTCTCTTGTAAGCAGCAATAATCACTTAGATTTTCTAAAAATAATGAAATATATAATATGTTAATGACAAATGTATTGGAACCTGAAGATCACTTAGTAAGACAGAATATGACTATCATAGGACTCTAGAATCTTTGCGGGTAGCATACTGTATTAAGAGCGCAGTGCAATAATCAGTGCCTCTCAGAGCAGAGAGGAAAATTTTACACCTCCCAATGTTTGGCTAAAACAGATTTAAAAACGTGATTTACTGAGGAATTGTTTTAAGAAATTTCAAATACGATGATGATAGACAAAAATTATGGCTCTTTTCCTGTTGTAAACATTCAGTCAACCTTCCAAATTACTACAGTCATCTTGTGACAGGCAGGGATGGACCTCATCCTCATTCCAAGGTATCCATTTCGGAAACTTCCCTGAGGAGAGCATAGAAATACACAACACACTGTACATTCCAATGTACTATTTGTTAAACAAAAACATCGCTAGGTTTTTTTCATCCAAACTATATTTAAATTTGCACGTAACACCACAGATCGGAAACTATGTGGAACTTTGACACGGTTTGATGTGGAATTCTTTGTGGAGTCGCTGATTCGTGCCCGTGGCGTCGCCATCGAATTCAAGCGGTCCCTTTGGTGATATTATGCAGAATCTTTTGTAGCGGTATAACACTGTAAATCAAGGGTCGGATGTTAACGATGGTTATAAAATTTTTACAGACGCCGAAAGGAAATCCGACTTGAAGGTGTCAAACCTCGTAAGCGTTGACATCCCTATGCCTGTAGAGGTCTCCCATGTTCAATGTATGGTGCAAGCAGACGGCTGGAGGAGGGCCGAGGAGTCTCCTGAAGAGGAAGTAGCCGTGCCGGAGCCTGGCGCTCCAAAAGAAGGCTCCGACGTCGTTATTTGCGTCCCTGTGAGCGATAGGAGGGGAGAAATTAAATCTCCGACGCAAAATCATGTTGAGAACGAGAATCGGTATGAGAGTTCTTCCGAAGGTTACCCGGTACGAGAAGACGGTACTTCCACAGGAGATGAGGACTTGTCACGAGTGGAAACACCAAATAGCTGTGAAATAGAAGGAAAACTTGAAAATAAGTCTTCTAATTTCGAATCAAATCCAGACGAAGAAAAGGAGGAGTACGTGGACGACGGCATGAATATCGAGGCAATAATTTTAAGTAGCCTCTGGGAAAGGTCCTTGCGGGAACGGAAGGAAAAACGAGCAAGCTCCGATGAGTCACCTCCATCCCACAACGAGAACAAAGCCTTCTCGAGAACAAGATATTCCGGTCCAGACGTCTTGGACTTTTATAAATTTCGGAATGGTGAAGGCGTGTTCCCACAAACCAACGTATGTAACAGAAGCGGCGGAGTTTGGGGCGGGAGGGTAATCAACAATACCTTCTACTCTGACAGCGCCCTTCGATTTGGCTCTGAAAAAACCGAGCCAGAGAAAAATGGAGGCGACGGTTATCCCGCTGATTTAGTGACCAGAATAGAGGGCACAAGACTGCGCATCTATTTTCAAAGCGCTGAGAATGCAAGGAAAATGGTCCAGAAAACAAGCAATATGTCACTCCGAACACCTCTATTAAAAACTAGTAGATGCGAAGGCATAAGCAACCGAGGAAGCTCTGTTCCATCCAAGAATTATCCTCGGAATATATCACGCAAATCCCCAGAAACGACTGTGGAAATGCAGTCGGGTGAGAGTACCGAGACGGACGCCGAGGTTATAAGTTTCGAAAGGGAAGGAGAAACCTGCGCCTCCGGTAAGGATGGGAGCATCAGACGAAAAATATGGAAAATATACAAATTTTCCCTTAAACTTGTGAAACGTAAGGAGCATGAGAAAACTCACTTCTCTGATAAAGACAATAGGAGTACTGGAAGGAGATGGCGAACACCGGATGCTGATGGGGAAGAAAATAAATCGAAGAGAAGAAAAAGATACTCCCTCCGACCAACTAGCAAAGAGGATTTTTCTTCGTACGAGACGACAAAAGTAACAGGAAGTCTTCCGAAAAAATCATCTTCTTGGGACAAAATCAAAACTTTCACAGCCATGGCGAGAAGTAAAGCAAAAGCATTTGGCAAAAGAGTGAGAAATTTATTTTCTACAACATATCACCGCAGTCGACCATAATGGCCGTGTATGGGATTCGTGGTAGACGGACGGTCCAATTCAGGAATAACCATAGTAATTTCAAAATTGTAATTCTTCTTACTCTACGTGTTATTCATGTTACATTTGGTAATTTCTTGCTATAGAAATAAAATGACCTTTGTAAAATATTCCACTTGAACTTGTTTTATTACGACGACCGGTTTCGCACGATTCTGTTCATCATCAGGTGAAGAGACCACAAACATGAGAGAATATATATACAAACATTAGCCAATGAGGAAGCATGGTCAGGAGGAGGAAGGGTTAGGGATTTTACGGGAGGGGAGGAGGCAAACGACTGAAGACAGCGGGAAGTGGTTGGGAAACAGATGATTGTTCGTTAACGTGGAACTAAGTGCTGTAAATTTTCTAATTTTTCCAGCTAGTTTAGTTTGTTCCCTTTAGAATGACAATGGAGAAGGATGATTTTCAGTTCTTCATCTTCTTGTTTTAGTCCTGATTTCTCACTGCGCAAAGACGGCCGCGAATAAACTATTGCAAAAAGTGACAATAAATTTAAACAGTATCAGTAAATACATGGATAAGAAATTCTAAAATTTCAATATTAAAACGATGAGTGACTCAATCAAATTTTAACTACCAAGATTTATGAACTTTCTATCGAGTACTTAGGAGAATAAAATCTAAGAGATCGAAAGCTCCGCCAAAAGATACTCAACTCAGGGAGAAGAGGTTACGATATCTACCGATGGCGCAGTCGACCAAAAATGATAACGTCTATTTTTATGAAAAACCCTCTCATGAAATGAAAGAAAATTGCTTTTAAGTATTTAATAATCTACTATAAGAATAAGATATTTATACAAGTCTCATTATATATTATAGTTTATACATCATAAACTTTAAAAAATAAATTACTCCTAAACCGTTTAAGGACCAAAAGGTTCACTTACTTTTTTGTAGTGAATCTTATTCTTTCGTAGTGTCCAACGTTGTTGGGAGACACACGTTGATTGGCTATATACGTATTTCGAAAGCTATGCTTCCTTCTTCAGTAGTTTTAAAGCTGCACAGAAAACTTCTTTTATTGGATCCTGTGTTTATATTTATTTTTCCTTGGAAACCTGTGAGTTTCTTCTGATCCTTCTACAGGGTCTCTGTCACATGGGGAAAAAGGGTTGTTTGTGTGTGTTTGTAATTTTGTCTGACTTGAATGGATGGTGGAATTTTCAGATACGAGTGAAAATAATGCTGAGGATGGAATTGGGCCTTTGTCATTACTTAATTTTGGTTTTTGTTTGTGTATGAATATTCTTTCGTAGGCGTCCAGTTTTGAATTATTATTAACGGTTTTGAGCATTATTAATACATCATAGCATAGATTATACAACATCATCTAACGAATTTATTCAAATGTGTAAACAGTTCCATGACTACGCTTTGTAAACAAAGACTTTGGAAATTTAGCGAACAGTATCAGGTACATTTTTACTTTTTTCTTGCGATTTTCCGAAGAACAGCATGATTTTTTTACGAGCATGGTTGCTTTTTTAATGTTTAATTTTATGAGCTAGAAAATTCAAGCAATCTACATGACTGACACACTTATTTTTCCTTTAGAATTGTAATCGTTCAGATAGGGAATTTATGCATATAGGTTACTTGAATCTTCATCTGCGCTAAAATATTTTAAACGAACTAATGCAATTTGATGATATTACTTGCTACGCATCACTTATTTCCTCCAACAACTATCAGGATATAATCATTCAATAAATAGAGATATTTATTTTATCTTTACACATTTAAAAATAAAATGAAGGCTTTGATGTATCTGATAAAATTCTTTGCTTTAGCAGTGTGTCCATCACATATTCCAAGGTTATGGAGGCCATGGAGTCGAATGTTGGCGGTGAAGAAGTGAAGGAATTGAATTTGAAGAAGAGTGAGAGTAGGTGGATCCCTTTGAAAGGTGAAAAACTAGAGTAAATAGAGGTCAGAGGTTTATTGTTGAAAGTCCCACATTAGGACTCCAAAACTGTTGTTAAGAAAAAGTTCATTCTATTGGTAGAATGTCATTCCTCTACAAAAACTCAGCAATGACAGATGCAGTGTGTTGACTGCAACAGGAGAGTTATATATTTGTCAAAAATCATGGAGCGACTTACAACGTATCCGCTAAATCAGTCCTTGTAAGCACGGGGCTTAATCATGTATTGAATGTATTGTTTATGTCTTATTCTAAAGGTACAACAAAAATTCATCTATGAGTTTACTTTGTGTAGGGAAAATCGAAGTAATGTCTTTAATTTTATTTACTGCTTCATTCAAAGAACAATCCTCCTGCTATTTCTTCTCAATTAGTGACATGGATATTCTCTTGTAAGCAGCAATAATCACCTAGATTTTCTAAAAATAATGAAATATATAATATGTTAATAACAAATGTATTGGAACCTGAAGATCACTTAGTAAGACAGAATATGACTATCATAGGACTCTAGAATCTTTGCGGGTAGCATACTGTATTAAGAGCGCAGTGCAATAATCAGTGACTCTCAGAGCGGAGAGGAAAATTTTACACCTCCCAATGTTTGGCTAAAACAGATTTAAAAACGTGATTTACTGAGGAATTGTTTTAAGAAATTTCAAATACGATGATGATAGACAAAAATTATGGCTCTTTTCCTGTTGTAAACATTCAGTCAACCTTCCAAATTACTGCAGTCATCTTGTGACAGGCAGGGATGGACCTCATCCTCATACCAACGTATCCATTTCGGAAACTTCCCTGAGGAGAGCATAGAAATACACAACACACTGTACATTCCAATGTACTATTTGTCAAACAAAAACATCACTAGGTTCTTTTCCTCCACACTGTATTTAAATTTGCACGTAACACCACAGATCGGAAACTATGTGGAACTTTGACACGGTTTGATGTGGAATTCTTTGTGGAGTCGCTGATTCGTGCCCGTGGCGTCGCCATCGAATTCAAGCGGTCCCTTTGGTGATATTATGCAGAATCTTTTGTAGCGGTATAACACTGTAAATCAAGGGTCGGATGTTAACGATGGTTATAAAATTTTTACAGACGCCGAAAGGAAATCCGACTTGAAGGTGTCAAACCTCGTAAGCGTTGACATCCCTATGCCTGTAGAGGTCTCCCATGTTCAATGTATGGTGCAAGCAGACGGCTGGAGGAGGGCCGAGGAGTCTCCTGAAGAGGAAGTAGCCGTGCCGGAGCCTGGCGCTCCAAAAGAAGGCTCCGACGTCGTTATTTGCGTCCCTGTGAGCGATAGGAGGGGAGAAATTAAATCTCCGACGCAAAATCATGTTGAGAACGAGAATCGGTATGAGAGTTCTTCCGAAGGTTACCCGGTACGAGAAGACGGTACTTCCACAGGAGATGAGGACTTGTCACGAGTGGAAACACCAAATAGCTGTGAAATAGAAGGAAAACTTGAAAATAAGTCTTCTAATTTCGAATCAAATCCAGACGAAGAAAAGGAGGAGTACGTGGACGACGGCATGAATATCGAGGCAATAATTTTAAGTAGCCTCTGGGAAAGGTCCTTGCGGGAACGGAAGGAAAAACGAGCAAGCTCCGATGAGTCACCTCCATCCCACAACGAGAACAAAGCCTTCTCGAGAACAAGATATTCCGGTCCAGACGTCTTGGACTTTTATAAATTTCGGAATGGTGAAGGCGTGTTCCCACAAACCAACGTATGTAACAGAAGCGGCGGAGTTTGGGGCGGGAGGGTAATCAACAATACCTTCTACTCTGACAGCGCCCTTCGATTTGGCTCTGAAAAAACCGAGCCAGAGAAAAATGGAGGCGACGGTTATCCCGCTGATTTAGTGACCAGAATAGAGGGCACAAGACTGCGCATCTATTTTCAAAGCGCTGAGAATGCAAGGAAAATGGTCCAGAAAACAAGCAATATGTCACTCCGAACACCTCTATTAAAAACTAGTAGATGCGAAGGCATAAGCAACCGAGGAAGCTCTGTTCCATCCAAGAATTATCCTCGGAATATATCACGCAAATCCCCAGAAACGACTGTGGAAATGCAGTCGGGTGAGAGTACCGAGACGGACGCCGAGGTTATAAGTTTCGAAAGGGAAGGAGAAACCTGCGCCTCCGGTAAGGATGGGAGCATCAGACGAAAAATATGGAAAATATACAAATTTTCCCTTAAACTTGTGAAACGTAAGGAGCATGAGAAAACTCACTTCTCTGATAAAGACAATAGGAGTACTGGAAGGAGATGGCGAACACCGGATGCTGATGGGGAAGAAAATAAATCGAAGAGAAGAAAAAGATACTCCCTCCGACCAACTAGCAAAGAGGATTTTTCTTCGTACGAGACGACAAAAGTAACAGGAAGTCTTCCGAAAAAATCATCTTCTTGGGACAAAATCAAAACTTTCACAGCCATGGCGAGAAGTAAAGCAAAAGCATTTGGCAAAAGAGTGAGAAATTTATTTTCTACAACATATCACCGCAGTCGACCATAATGGCCGTGTATGGGATTCGTGGTAGACGGACGGTCCAATTCAGGAATAACCATAGTAATTTCAAAATTGTAATTCTTCTTACTCTACGTGTTATTCATGTTACATTTGGTAATTTCTTGCTATAGAAATAAAATGACCTTTGTAAAATATTCCACTTGAACTTGTTTTATTACGACGACCGGTTTCGCACGATTCTGTTCATCATCAGGTGAAGAGACCACAAACATGAGAGAATATATATACAAACATTAGCCAATGAGGAAGCATGGTCAGGAGGAGGAAGGGTTAGGGATTTTACGGGAGGGGAGGAGGCAAACGACTGAAGACAGCGGGAAGTGGTTGGGAAACAGATGATTGTTCGTTAACGTGGAACTAAGTGCTGTAAATTTTCTAATTTTTCCAGCTAGTTTAGTTTGTTCCCTTTAGAATGACAATGGAGAAGGATGATTTTCAGTTCTTCATCTTCTTGTTTTAGTCCTGATTTCTCACTGCGCAAAGACGGCCGCGAATAAACTATTGCAAAAAGTGACAATAAATTTAAACAGTATCAGTAAATACATGGATAAGAAATTCTAAAATTTCAATATTAAAACGATGAGTGACTCAATCAAATTTTAACTACCAAGATTTATGAACTTTCTATCGAGTACTTAGGAGAATAAAATCTAAGAGATCGAAAGCTCCGCCAAAAGATACTCAACTCAGGGAGAAGAGGTTACGATATCTACCGATGGCGCAGTCGACCAAAAATGATAACGTCTATTTTTATGAAAAACCCTCTCATGAAATGAAAGAAAATTGCTTTTAAGTATTTAATAATCTACTATAAGAATAAGATATTTATACAAGTCTCATTATATATTATAGTTTATGAATCATAGCATAGATTATACAACATCATCTCACGAATTTACTCAAATGTGTAAACAGTTCCATGACTACGCTTTGTAAACAAAGACGGTGGAAATTTAGCGAACAGTATCAGGTACATTTTTACTTTCGTCTTGCCATTTTCCTAAGAACAGCATGACTTTTTTACGAGTATGGTTGCTTTTTTAATGTTTAATTTTATGAGCTAGAAAATTCAAGTAATCTACATGACTGGCACACTTATTTTTCCTTTAGAATGGTAATCGTTCAGATAGGGAATTTATGCATATAGGTTACTTGAATCTTCATCTGCGCTAAAATATTTTAAACGAACTAATGCAATTTGTAGAGATCGATGAGTATTACTTAACATGAATACGCGCGAATAATATATATTTAGTCTGACAAAAACGTTTGCTATTGAAAGATAGACGTTGACCACACGTGCTTATTTTATTCACACAAAATCCGGATTACAAGGTCAAAATTTGCTGATTTAGGGTACGAATACCTTGGCGGTTTAATCTTCATTCGATGAAATTAATAACATCATGATAATCTTCTGTTGTGAATGGACTATGGTGGTTGCCTAATTTCTGTCGAACCTATGCAGCCTTGGCGAGTCACTTCAAATTGAATGGTTGAATTCGGCGCCGATTTCGTATCATTCCTATGTGTCCAGCTCCAATATCTTTATTGTTCGCTTTGGATCTATTAAGATCGCGCCGCTCCTGCCCCATCATCTTAGGTCTTTCAATCCTTAAAGTTACGAGTATTCGTAAAAGATTGCTTTCCTTGCTCAGTAACTGATGAACGGAAATTTCTTTCATAGCAGCTGCTCAAATTATCGTTGTATTTTTCTGAAACGGCAACATGTAACGATTGATGTCATAGAAAAATAGTTCGATTGTAAAATATGAGTTAGATAGTATGGGAAAAAAATCTTCCAGGTGAATAGAACAAATTTCTTATTTGCCATAAAAGTAATTACAGGTTAGCATTGTATGCATTCAGTTTTCAAAATTTCCTGTAAATTCACCATGAACCACCTTTTGTCATTATTCCGATGGAACGAACATTTACTTTGAATGGAAGCAAGTTGAAAGTAAATTTTGATTTCAGTCTACTCAATTTACATTTTTCAATCTTTTAATTAAATGGTATAGAAAGGAAAAATTTTTCTGTCATTATATTTGTAGAAATTACTCATACTATCATGAATAATGTAATAATTATTTGCTCCCGTATCAACTAAAAGTCATATCTATCACCAACAAACCAAGTGTTGACATTGAACACTTTCTCTCACTAAGAGGTAAAATCTGAAAATCGCGAAAAAATTAATCATTTGGTAAAATTGGGCAGAAAATCTGTGGGAATAATTTATATTAAAAGATTTTGCTCCACTCCACACTGCTTTACTCACACATCCTCTTGTTCATTAACTTGATGAAAGATGCATCCTATCAATCATCTGGAGTTGATAATTTGTTCAGTGATGGTGATGAGGTGTATTGTGGAGATGGCGTAACAATGCTCATTCAATTTAGCTCTTCTTTTCAATGTGCATCAATTTTAAGGAATGATTTGATGACATTTACAAGTACCTATCGATTTATTTGTACTTTAGATGAGTTGATAAATAAGATAACATGTGTTCATATGGAGATTAGATTTCTGGCTCACAAACCTGCTCTTTCGGTCTTCAAATATTTTGGCAGATTATTTGATAAGCTATATTGCTGAAATGCAATTAGTGGAGTGACATTTTGGAAATTAAAAGGATTCTGTTTCCCAAAATTTTTAATATAGCTGGTTTTACGCACTGGAAACATGTGAAAAAAATATATGATATATTGATAATGTTTAGAAAAAGTGAATGTTACATGAATTTCCCATTTTTAAAAGTTCATGACAAGTAGTGTCATCTCATTCATGTTTATTCAATGCAACTAAATTACCCCACGATTTCTTAATTAACACTCTTATCCAGGAAAAATTCTCTTGGAAATATCAGGATTACATTTAGTTAACAAATCGAGAATTATCTATGCTCCTTGAGTAAGACTAAGCATAAAAATCTTTTTCAGCATGAAATATTTGACTGTATGTTCTCAGTTTGAAATACCTGCATGCACATCTTTCATTGTAATCTAAGTTTTTAGACGGCTGACAGTCATATATTGACTGATATTATGTCTATTGCGTATTAATTTAACGATGATTGTTTTGTTGGTCCTAATCAGGTATATTTATTTATTTTAATTTAACTTGGTTTGGTTGTAGTTGGTCATTCGTCATACCAACGAGTTTATCCTCGATGAATCATGAGAGTGCTTTTGCTTTGCATCACTTATTTCCTCCAACAACTATCAGGATATAATCATTGAATAAATAGAAATATTTATTTTAACTTTGCACATTTAAAAATAAAATGAAGGCTTTGATGTATCTGATAAAATTCTTTGCTTTAGCAGTGTGTCCTTCACATATTCCAAGGTTATGGAGGCCATGGAGTCAAATGTTGGTGGTGAAGAAGTGAAGGAATTGAATTTGAAGAAGAGTGAGAGTTGGTGGATCCCTTTGAAAGGTGAAAAACTAGAGTAAATAGAGGTCAGAGGTTTATTGTTGAATTTCCCACATTAGGACTCCAAAACTGTTGTTAAGAAAAAGTTCAGTCTATTGGTAGAATGTCATTCCTCTACAAAAACTCAGCAATGACAGATGCAGTGTGTTGACTGCAACAGGAGAGTTATATATTTGTCAAAAATCATGGAGCGACTTTCAACGTATCCACTAAATCAGTCCTTGTAAGCACGGGGCTAAAACATGTATTGAATGTATTGTTTATGTCTTATTCTAAAGGTGCAATAAAAATTCAGCTATGAGTTTATTTTGTGTAGGGATAATTGAAGTAATGTCTTTAATTTTATTTACTGCTTCACTCAAAGAACAATCCTCCTGCTATTCCTTCTCAATTAGTGACATGGATATTCTCTTGTAAGCAGCAATAATCACTTAGATTTTCTAAAAATAATGAAATATATAATATGTTAATGACAAATGTATTGGAACCTGAAGATCACTTAGTAAGACAGAATATGACTATCATAGGACTCTAGAATCTTTGCGGGTAGCATACTGTATTAAGAGCGCAGTGCAATAATCAGTGCCTCTCAGAGCAGAGAGGAAAATTTTACACCTCCCAATGTTTGGCTAAAACAGATTTAAAAACGTGATTTACTGAGGAATTGTTTTAAGAAATTTCAAATACGATGATGATAGACAAAAATTATGGCTCTTTTCCTGTTGTAAACATTCAGTCAACCTTCCAAATTACTACAGTCATCTTGTGACAGGCAGGGATGGACCTCATCCTCATTCCAAGGTATCCATTTCGGAAACTTCCCTGAGGAGAGCATAGAAATACACAACACACTGTACATTCCAATGTACTATTTGTTAAACAAAAACATCGCTAGGTTTTTTTCATCCAAACTATATTTAAATTTGCACGTAACACCACAGATCGGAAACTATGTGGAACTTTGACACGGTTTGATGTGGAATTCTTTGTGGAGTCGCTGATTCGTGCCCGTGGCGTCGCCATCGAATTCAAGCGGTCCCTTTGGTGATATTATGCAGAATCTTTTGTAGCGGTATAACACTGTAAATCAAGGGTCGGATGTTAACGATGGTTATAAAATTTTTACAGACGCCGAAAGGAAATCCGACTTGAAGGTGTCAAACCTCGTAAGCGTTGACATCCCTATGCCTGTAGAGGTCTCCCATGTTCAATGTATGGTGCAAGCAGACGGCTGGAGGAGGGCCGAGGAGTCTCCTGAAGAGGAAGTAGCCGTGCCGGAGCCTGGCGCTCCAAAAGAAGGCTCCGACGTCGTTATTTGCGTCCCTGTGAGCGATAGGAGGGGAGAAATTAAATCTCCGACGCAAAATCATGTTGAGAACGAGAATCGGTATGAGAGTTCTTCCGAAGGTTACCCGGTACGAGAAGACGGTACTTCCACAGGAGATGAGGACTTGTCACGAGTGGAAACACCAAATAGCTGTGAAATAGAAGGAAAACTTGAAAATAAGTCTTCTAATTTCGAATCAAATCCAGACGAAGAAAAGGAGGAGTACGTGGACGACGGCATGAATATCGAGGCAATAATTTTAAGTAGCCTCTGGGAAAGGTCCTTGCGGGAACGGAAGGAAAAACGAGCAAGCTCCGATGAGTCACCTCCATCCCACAACGAGAACAAAGCCTTCTCGAGAACAAGATATTCCGGTCCAGACGTCTTGGACTTTTATAAATTTCGGAATGGTGAAGGCGTGTTCCCACAAACCAACGTATGTAACAGAAGCGGCGGAGTTTGGGGCGGGAGGGTAATCAACAATACCTTCTACTCTGACAGCGCCCTTCGATTTGGCTCTGAAAAAACCGAGCCAGAGAAAAATGGAGGCGACGGTTATCCCGCTGATTTAGTGACCAGAATAGAGGGCACAAGACTGCGCATCTATTTTCAAAGCGCTGAGAATGCAAGGAAAATGGTCCAGAAAACAAGCAATATGTCACTCCGAACACCTCTATTAAAAACTAGTAGATGCGAAGGCATAAGCAACCGAGGAAGCTCTGTTCCATCCAAGAATTATCCTCGGAATATATCACGCAAATCCCCAGAAACGACTGTGGAAATGCAGTCGGGTGAGAGTACCGAGACGGACGCCGAGGTTATAAGTTTCGAAAGGGAAGGAGAAACCTGCGCCTCCGGTAAGGATGGGAGCATCAGACGAAAAATATGGAAAATATACAAATTTTCCCTTAAACTTGTGAAACGTAAGGAGCATGAGAAAACTCACTTCTCTGATAAAGACAATAGGAGTACTGGAAGGAGATGGCGAACACCGGATGCTGATGGGGAAGAAAATAAATCGAAGAGAAGAAAAAGATACTCCCTCCGACCAACTAGCAAAGAGGATTTTTCTTCGTACGAGACGACAAAAGTAACAGGAAGTCTTCCGAAAAAATCATCTTCTTGGGACAAAATCAAAACTTTCACAGCCATGGCGAGAAGTAAAGCAAAAGCATTTGGCAAAAGAGTGAGAAATTTATTTTCTACAACATATCACCGCAGTCGACCATAATGGCCGTGTATGGGATTCGTGGTAGACGGACGGTCCAATTCAGGAATAACCATAGTAATTTCAAAATTGTAATTCTTCTTACTCTACGTGTTATTCATGTTACATTTGGTAATTTCTTGCTATAGAAATAAAATGACCTTTGTAAAATATTCCACTTGAACTTGTTTTATTACGACGACCGGTTTCGCACGATTCTGTTCATCATCAGGTGAAGAGACCACAAACATGAGAGAATATATATACAAACATTAGCCAATGAGGAAGCATGGTCAGGAGGAGGAAGGGTTAGGGATTTTACGGGAGGGGAGGAGGCAAACGACTGAAGACAGCGGGAAGTGGTTGGGAAACAGATGATTGTTCGTTAACGTGGAACTAAGTGCTGTAAATTTTCTAATTTTTCCAGCTAGTTTAGTTTGTTCCCTTTAGAATGACAATGGAGAAGGATGATTTTCAGTTCTTCATCTTCTTGTTTTAGTCCTGATTTCTCACTGCGCAAAGACGGCCGCGAATAAACTATTGCAAAAAGTGACAATAAATTTAAACAGTATCAGTAAATACATGGATAAGAAATTCTAAAATTTCAATATTAAAACGATGAGTGACTCAATCAAATTTTAACTACCAAGATTTATGAACTTTCTATCGAGTACTTAGGAGAATAAAATCTAAGAGATCGAAAGCTCCGCCAAAAGATACTCAACTCAGGGAGAAGAGGTTACGATATCTACCGATGGCGCAGTCGACCAAAAATGATAACGTCTATTTTTATGAAAAACCCTCTCATGAAATGAAAGAAAATTGCTTTTAAGTATTTAATAATCTACTATAAGAATAAGATATTTATACAAGTCTCATTATATATTATAGTTTATACATCATAAACTTTAAAAAATAAATTACTCCTAAACCGTTTAAGGACCAAAAGGTTCACTTACTTTTTTGTAGTGAATCTTATTCTTTCGTAGTGTCCAACGTTGTTGGGAGACACACGTTGATTGGCTATATACGTATTTCGAAAGCTATGCTTCCTTCTTCAGTAGTTTTAAAGCTGCACAGAAAACTTCTTTTATTGGATCCTGTGTTTATATTTATTTTTCCTTGGAAACCTGTGAGTTTCTTCTGATCCTTCTACAGGGTCTCTGTCACATGGGGAAAAAGGGTTGTTTGTGTGTGTTTGTAATTTTGTCTGACTTGAATGGATGGTGGAATTTTCAGATACGAGTGAAAATAATGCTGAGGATGGAATTGGGCCTTTGTCATTACTTAATTTTGGTTTTTGTTTGTGTATGAATATTCTTTCGTAGGCGTCCAGTTTTGAATTATTATTAACGGTTTTGAGCATTATTAATACATCATAGCATAGATTATACAACATCATCTAACGAATTTATTCAAATGTGTAAACAGTTCCATGACTACGCTTTGTAAACAAAGACTTTGGAAATTTAGCGAACAGTATCAGGTACATTTTTACTTTTTTCTTGCGATTTTCCGAAGAACAGCATGATTTTTTTACGAGCATGGTTGCTTTTTTAATGTTTAATTTTATGAGCTAGAAAATTCAAGCAATCTACATGACTGACACACTTATTTTTCCTTTAGAATTGTAATCGTTCAGATAGGGAATTTATGCATATAGGTTACTTGAATCTTCATCTGCGCTAAAATATTTTAAACGAACTAATGCAATTTGATGATATTACTTGCTACGCATCACTTATTTCCTCCAACAACTATCAGGATATAATCATTCAATAAATAGAGATATTTATTTTATCTTTACACATTTAAAAATAAAATGAAGGCTTTGATGTATCTGATAAAATTCTTTGCTTTAGCAGTGTGTCCATCACATATTCCAAGGTTATGGAGGCCATGGAGTCGAATGTTGGCGGTGAAGAAGTGAAGGAATTGAATTTGAAGAAGAGTGAGAGTAGGTGGATCCCTTTGAAAGGTGAAAAACTAGAGTAAATAGAGGTCAGAGGTTTATTGTTGAAAGTCCCACATTAGGACTCCAAAACTGTTGTTAAGAAAAAGTTCATTCTATTGGTAGAATGTCATTCCTCTACAAAAACTCAGCAATGACAGATGCAGTGTGTTGACTGCAACAGGAGAGTTATATATTTGTCAAAAATCATGGAGCGACTTACAACGTATCCGCTAAATCAGTCCTTGTAAGCACGGGGCTTAATCATGTATTGAATGTATTGTTTATGTCTTATTCTAAAGGTACAACAAAAATTCATCTATGAGTTTACTTTGTGTAGGGAAAATCGAAGTAATGTCTTTAATTTTATTTACTGCTTCATTCAAAGAACAATCCTCCTGCTATTTCTTCTCAATTAGTGACATGGATATTCTCTTGTAAGCAGCAATAATCACCTAGATTTTCTAAAAATAATGAAATATATAATATGTTAATAACAAATGTATTGGAACCTGAAGATCACTTAGTAAGACAGAATATGACTATCATAGGACTCTAGAATCTTTGCGGGTAGCATACTGTATTAAGAGCGCAGTGCAATAATCAGTGACTCTCAGAGCGGAGAGGAAAATTTTACACCTCCCAATGTTTGGCTAAAACAGATTTAAAAACGTGATTTACTGAGGAATTGTTTTAAGAAATTTCAAATACGATGATGATAGACAAAAATTATGGCTCTTTTCCTGTTGTAAACATTCAGTCAACCTTCCAAATTACTGCAGTCATCTTGTGACAGGCAGGGATGGACCTCATCCTCATACCAACGTATCCATTTCGGAAACTTCCCTGAGGAGAGCATAGAAATACACAACACACTGTACATTCCAATGTACTATTTGTCAAACAAAAACATCACTAGGTTCTTTTCCTCCACACTGTATTTAAATTTGCACGTAACACCACAGATCGGAAACTATGTGGAAATGGAATACTTTGATACTATTTGATGTACTTCTTTGTGTAGTCACTTATTCTTGCTTGTGACATCGCCATCACATTCATACGGTCCCTTTAGTGATATTATGCAGAATCTTTTGTAGCGGTATAATTCTTTAAATCAAGGGTCGGATGTTAACGATGGTTATAAAATTTTTACAGATAATGAAGGGAAATCGGAGGTGTAGGTGTCAAACCTCGAAATCGTTGACACATGTATCCCTATGCTTATAGAGGTCTCCCAGGCAGATGTTGAATGTATGAAGCAAGTAGACGGCTGGAGGAGCACCAAAAGGGCCGATGAGTCGCCTGAAGTGAGCGGTGAAGAAGAGAGCGAAGAGGAAGTAGCCGTGGTGGAGTCTAGCGCTCCAATAGACGACTCCGATGTCATTATTCACGCCCGTGAGAACGAGAGGAGAGGAGTTGAACAGGGTAAATAGGGGTTGGAGGAGGGAACGGGAATGTGGAGGTTGAAACGCCTCAGGAGCTTGAAATTGGTGCCGATAGGAAAAAAATACACCACCGAAAGTCGTCTTGACGGAAGAAAATGTTGATCCGAATAGACGCACTATAGGGGATGGAGAAAGGGAGGAAAAAATAGTGTGCATGAAAAGTGCATCCATAAATTGTGACGAACGGAAGGAGGTCCAGGTGAACTCCCTAGGCGTAGACGAATTGGACGAATGCCCAAAAGATGTCGGGCTTATTAAAACGAATGCAAATGGAAGAAATCCTGTGTAGGTGTAAGAGAAGGAGAGGGTGCCTGATATATCGGTAGGAGAAACTAAATCTCCGACGAAATAGACGAATATTAATCCTGTTGAAAACGAGATCCTTTATGAGAGTTGTTCGGAAGTTTTGCCTGTACAAGAGGACAGTGCTTCCACAGGAAAAGAGGACCTGTCACATATGGAACCACCAAAAATCTGTGAAATTAAGGGAAAACTGGTAAAAAATATTCATATTTCGAATCAAATGCGGACGAAGAAAAGCTTTGGAAAGAGGAGTACGTTGACGACGGCATAAACATCGAGGGAATTATTTTAAGTAGCATCTACGAAAGGTCCTTGCGCGATGAGTTGGAACGTAGAGGAAAACAAGCATTTCGCAAAAGCTCTGATGAATCATGCAAACCTCCATCCGACAATAAGAATTAAGCCTTCTAGAGATCCAGATATTCCGGTCCAGACGTCTTAGACTTCTATAAATTTCGGAATGGTGAGGACGTATTCCCACAGCACCAAAACAAAGTAAATAAGAGAAGTGGCGAAATCAGTGTAGACAGTGGGGTATGGGGCGGGAGGGTAATCGACAATACCTTCTACTCTGACAGCGCCCTTCGAGATGGCTCTGAAAAATCCGAGCCAGAGAAAAATGGAGGCGACGGTTATCCCGCCGATTTAGTGACGAGAATAGAGGGCACAAGACTGCGCATCTATTTTCAAAGCGTTGAGAATGCAAGGAAAATGGTCGAGAAAACAAGCAATGTCACTCCGAACACCTCTATTAAAAACTAGTAGATGCGAAGGCACCCGAGGAAGCTCTGTCCCATCCAAGAAACATCCTCGGAATATATCACGCAAATCCCCAGAAACGACTGTGGAAATGCAGTCGGGTGAGAGTACCGAGACGGACACCGAGGTTATAAGTTTCGAAAGATGCAGCACCATGCACCTCGCACCAGAATTTATTTTTCGGGAGCCGCTGATGACCAGAGTAAGTATCCGTGTAAAATTCATGTATACGAAGTAATTAATGTTTTTATTGGTTAACTATTTCATGGATTATGTTTTTCAGCATAATGTAAATTACTAATATTAATCTGTGCCCTACTTTCCTGCAATCATATTGGATGAACCTGTATTTCACCCCTGAAGGCCTAGAGTAGAAGTGCGGGAATTACCTTGAGTTCCGGGCAGATTGCAGTGTCATCTCCCTGATTAAAAGCGGCCGTCCAAATGAGCTACCTTCCACTTCGGTCCAAAGTACTTACTGGAGCAGTTAGTCGCGTTTAGGGAGGCAAGTTAAAGAAGATGGTAGGTTGAATGTCGTGTTCTCTTCCTTGGAATCTGGATTTTTGGAAGTATTTTCCTACACTAGAATTAATTTCATTAGAAAAGTGCACTTTTAAAAAATAGAAGTAAACAAATTTAAATGACAAGAGGTATATGCACGCTATGTTATTGGATGGAATATATCGTTATTTTACTCCGTAGGCAATTTTAGCTGATTTTGAGTTCTTTATCTTCTTGTTTTAGTCCCGTTTTCCTACTGCACAAAGAAGAAAATAAACCCTAAGATAACGTAAGCTCCGAAAATATTTCGCAAAAAGAAATAACTCACGAAAAAGAGGTAATAAAGAGGTAATCAGCGAGATCTACCGATAGCGTCATTGTCAAAAATCCTCTATATATTATTTTAAAACATGCATTTTTGGTGACCGGGATTCCATTATTACTCCACCAATGCATATAAATGAATGACTATTTGAAAAGAAAAGTTTCCATTTTCCTGCTTTTTTCTTATAAAAAATTGAGTTAAAATCATTGATTTTAATCATCTCGTATTTTCTTTATCTTCTTGTTTTAGTCCCATTCTTGGAGGAAAAGATACCCGGGTTGCTATATACAGAATTTTTTGTTTACATGGTTATGTTGGAGAATAGTTTCTTATATCGGATACCATTATTTATTCACGGTGTTGAAATGATCGGAACAGTTTCCGGAAGTATTATATAGACTCTAGATAGAAAGAAGACTTCGATGTCCTATGCAACCATAACAGTTTATTTATATATAACAGATGCCACCTTGCATCTTTTGAGAGGAGAACGAGAACTACAGAAACATGAACATTGCCGAATGTGTTTGTGTCACGGTGGTATCATTTGGTATATTTGAATAACGTTGCATCGTATTACTTTCCGGCCGTTTTCATTTAAGAACCATCATATTTGAGAGGCGATTTGGAGTATCATGATTAGATATTGGAGTATACATAGAATAAATTTAAGGTCATAGTTATAAGTCATACGATTACCCAATACCGATCAAAATAATTAAGTCGTTTAATTCAAATTAATTTTTGTGAAACTTTCGTCTTTTGCAAAATTTCTAAAACCTGATATCAAACGATTTTTATTTATGTTTATATTTTACTCACAGAATAGATAATATTAAACATTTATTCACATAGGAATAGGATATCATACCTGCGATTCAAGAAAACTCACCTCAATGGAATAAAGGCGTAACGAAAGCCCAAGCTTCCATTCCCGTTCGCTATGCACGTAGTTCAAAATAATGCTCAACCAATGACGTAAGAACCATCGTAAATAAAACACAAAGTAACTTCCACAAATATATTTTCCAACTACCGGTTTAGTCAACGAGTTGACATCTTCAGTTACAAGCACAGAAAATTTCACGACATATATATGAGAGAGGAAAGGGGGGAAGGATGGAGAAGGGAGGGAGTTAGAAGGAAACAAAGTAGCAGGTAGGGAAAGGAGTGGGAGGGGTTAGGAAACAAATATTCATATGTGAGCATTTTCTTCTTTCAAGCGGTATTCTCGATTACGAGAGCGTCGCGGCGTCCTTTCTTCTCCCGATGAAGGAGTCGAGGCTGAAAGACGCTGCTATAGTTCTGGCCGTTGAGATGGTCTGCGAAGGCCGAGCCTGGACCCCCCCGTGCGTAGGGAACGCCTAAGTTCCTTCCGGTCTGTCCCACGTAGAAAGCGGGACAATCGTTAAACGAAAGTTCGTATACCCCACTGAGCGAGTCCAGGTCCCTCTTATTTTTCCCTGTGAATAAAGTTCTCAAGGATCTTGGAGTATAAAATACTGGTCGGATTTTATTTGGAAGTATTTCCCCCAGGCGGTAAAAAAGGGTTCCTAAGAAAGGAAGTCTTCTCCTTTAAATAGTGATAGAAAATTCTAAAATTTCAAAATTAAAACGATTGTCGTAGCGACGGTAATAAATTGAAAAGGCCGAGAGTAAGGATCAAAATTTGTTTATTACCTTGCTAAGACGGTGGCTCGACGGGCACTTGATTGGGAGTCTCTTGGGTAGGGGGAGTCGCACAGTCCTCCGGCGGGATTCGGGTAGGGATCCTCCGCGGCTGTCTCGCAGTATTCGGGGTCGGAGTACCGGTACTGTTGAGTCGGCTAGCGGCCGGTGTCTAAGAAAGACACTCCGGCAGGATTCGGGAGCGGCCGGTGTCTAATGTAAGACAGTCCGGCTAGGGCACGGGTGAACGGTGTCAGTTTATGACAATCCGAAAAAGTCTGATTCTCTCGGTTTTGGGACCCCCTTTATATACGAATTGGTGGGGGATGGGCATGGAGGACTAGTCATGGAGTGGGAGTCATGAATGACCGTTACTAACGATAGAACTCTGTGATTCTCAATAGACTCCGGACCCCCATCCTTACCACACGATGAGTGACTCAAGAAACTTTTAAACTACTACCAAGATTTATATATTCTATGAAGTACTTAGAAGAATAAAAACTAAGAGATCGTAAGCTCCGAAAACATTTCGCCAAACGAAATAACCCACGGAGAAGGAGTTCGGACAGAACAGCGAGATCTACCAAGAGCGTCACCTACGAAAAATTTTATGCCTATTTTAAATAAAAAAATCCCTCTCATACAATTAAAAAGAAACTTTAAACGTTTCATAATCTACTATAAAAGTAAGATATTTAGAGAATTCATATTATATAGTATAGATTATACGATATATTATAGCATAGATTATATATTACGGAATAGATTATACACCATCATCTCACGGAGTTTACTCAAATATGTAAACAATGCCATGAATGCGCTTCTTAAACAATATTATCAATATCATGTTGTATGCGATATAGAAAAAGTGACGCATTAGAAGAAGTATTTAGATTCAACTAATGGTTATTTTTACAATTAAATTGCTTCAATAACATCTTTGACATAGGAACTTAATACCAAGATTCAATCTTTTTTTTTCTTTTCAGGGGTCTGGACCAAAATATCCGGTTTTTTCGTCACTAAATCGCCGGGATAACCGACCCCTTTCCTTAACCTCGGCGTCCGTCTCGGTACTCTCACCCGACTCCATTTCCACAGTCGTTTCTGAGGATTTGCGTGATATATTCCGAGGATGTTTCTTGGATGGAACAGAGCTTCCTCGGGTGCCTTCGCATCTACTAGTTTTTAATAGAGGTGTTCGGAGCGACATATTGCTTGTTTTCTCGACCATTTTCCTTGCATTCTCAGCGCTTTGAAAATAGATGCGCAGTCTTGTGCCCTCTATTCTCGTCACTAAATCGGCGGGATAACCGTCGCCTCCATTTTTCTCTGGCTCGGATTTTTCAGAGCCATCTCGAAGGGCGCTGTCAGAGTAGAAGGTATTGTCGATTACCCTCCCGCCCCATACCCCACTGTCTACACTGATTTCGCCACTTCTCTTATTTACTTTGTTTTGGTGCTGTGGGAATACGTCCTCACCATTCCGAAATTTATAGAAGTCTAAGACGTCTGGACCGGAATATCTGGATCTCTAGAAGGCTTAATTCTTATTGTCGGATGGAGGTTTGCATGATTCATCAGAGCTTTTGCGAAATGCTTGTTTTCCTCTACGTTCCAACTCATCGCGCAAGGACCTTTCGTAGATGCTACTTAAAATAATTCCCTCGATGTTTATGCCGTCGTCAACGTACTCCTCTTTCCAAAGCTTTTCTTCGTCCGCATTTGATTCGAAATATGAATATTTTTTACCAGTTTTCCCTTAATTTCACAGATTTTTGGTGGTTCCATATGTGACAGGTCCTCTTTTCCTGTGGAAGCACTGTCCTCTTGTACAGGCAAAACTTACGAACAACTCTCATAAAGGATCTCGTTTTCAACAGGATTAATATTCGTCTATTTCGTCGGAGATTTAGTTTCTCCTACCGATATATCAGGCACCCTCTCCTTCTCTTACACCTACACAGGATTTCTTCCATTTGCATTCGTTTTAATAAGCCCGACATCTTTTGGGCATTCGTCCAATTCGTCTACGCCTAGGGAGTTCACCTGGACCTCCTTCCGTTCGTCACAATTTATGGATGCACTTTTCATGCACACTATTTTTTCCTCCCTTTCTCCATCCCCTATAGTGCGTCTATTCGGATCAACATTTTCTTCCGTCAAGACGCCTTTCGGGGGTGTATTTTTTTCCTATCGGCACCAATTTCAAGCTCCTGAGGCGTTTCAACCTCCACATTCCCGTTCCCTCCTCCAACCCCTTTTTACCCTGTTCAACTCCTCTCCTCTCGTTCTCACGGGCGTAAATAATGACATCGGAGTCGTCTATTGGAGCGCTGGGCTCCACCACGGCTACTTCCTCTTCGCTCTCTTCTTCACCGCTCACTTCAGGTGACTCATCGGCCCTTTTGGTGCTCCTCCAGCCGTCTACTTGCTTCATACATTCAACATCTGCCTGGGAGACCTCCATAAGCATAGGGATACATGTGTCAACACTTACGAGAAGAAAAAGGAGGGACCTACTGAGAGACTATCTATACTCTCTCTCTCTCTGGTTCCAATGTTGGAAACATTGCCCATTGATAAGAAAATTGTGGCGCATGTACAAATTCTACAAATTTTTAAATACATCAATCATCACTCGCAAAGAGTTACCTCACAGTCTAAACATTCGAAAGATTCATTTCATCGTTTCATTCCTGTCGGACCTGTCTCTGACACAATTGCATCGCTGTCTTCGCAGCATTATCAAGCACCGAATTTTTACAGAAATCAAATTTACAACCAAACATTCCCTCGAATCACTTCCATATCTGTTCCTACCCCTCTTGTCATTCCCTTCTACACCCTTCCCAAACCATGCTCATTCGCATTATTCATAACATAATCTTGAGATAAATTCCCCAAATGATTCGAAGGATACTACAAAATTTTATGTTTCCAATTTTTCTGTACATTCAGACAATTCTGAAACATTCGATTTATAAAAATATTTCAAAAGCAATATTGAGTTATTTTATTTCTTACCTTAAAGTTACAGCAAGTATTTCCTCCACAGTAACAGCTAAACGCATGTTTCAATTTTGGTAAGTTGTTGAAGGTCCCAAAATCTTTACTAATTCGTCGAAGCAATAATACTCAAACGAAACTATCCAAAAAATTTTTAGGAAAAGATCGAAGTTCTTCATATCTGAAACTTTCCCTTCAAATGCCTTTCGCTAGGCCGGGCCCGCGATTACGGGAGATATATAAGCCCCGCGGCCCCACCGAAAACGCCAGTCTTAACCAGACTCACGGGCAGTCTGAATTAGACTTTGCTTCGAGCAGCAGTCACTTGCAATGTGGGAGAAGAGAGCCGCATCAGGGGTCAGTTATAGGGATGTAGCGAGTGTGCAATCCACGGAGATGGTAGTGTAAAACTGCGTAAACTTCGATTTACTAAGAATACTAGAAAAAATTAAAGATATGGCAATCAGCCATATATAGCTCGATCAGATGACAAACATCTTGGAAAATGAATCACAAAAGAATGCGTAGAAGCGGGGAGATAGTTGTGGACACGGCGCAAAATACAATGTACAAAGAATACCAGAAAATATTGGAGTATTAGCAATCCGCCTAATATAGCTCGATCAGGTGACAAACGTCTTGGAAAACGAGTCACACAAATCATCAGTAACCACCGTCGTGGACTCAGAATATCAGAAGAGAAATATGAAAACCACTCTTGAATTGAGTCGAGCACGAGTGAAAGATATTAACGGTGATGGAGAAGAATATCCAGAGAAAATTGCATTGAACAAGAATGAAGAATGCGTTGAAGCGGAGATTAAGGTAAGCTGGTAATGGTAAGCTTAGGTCGTTAATAGGACCACCTGCAACTCACCAGAGTCTGTGTCAATAAACAATATTCAATCAAAACGTTCAAATTTCAAGAAATAAACAAAATGTAATATAATCTGAATATCACGAGGAGAAAAAAGTTTTTCTTTGCAATCTTGAAATTTCTTTGGTTATTCCTGAATTGGACCGTCCGTCTACCACGAATCCCATACACAGCCATTATGGTCGACTGCGATTAAATATTGAAGAAAATAAATATCTCACTCTTTCGCCAAATGCTTTTGCTTTACTTCTCGTCAAGGCTGTGTTTATGAAAGTTTCGATTTTGTCCCGAGAAGATGATATTTTCGGAAGACTTTCTATTACTTTTGTTGACTAGTAAGAAGGAAAATCATCTTTGTTATTTAGTCGGAGGGAGTATCTTTTTTTCCCTTCCTTGTATTTTCTTCCCCATCAGCATCCGCTGTTCGCCATCTCGCTTCAGCACTGCTATTGCCTTTATAGGAGCAGTGAGTTTTCTCATTCTCCTTACCTTTCACAACTTTAACGGAAATTTGTATTTTTTTGTACAAACGTCTTGGGAAATAGTCACACAGATCCTCAAAAACGCCTGTCCTGGACGCTGAATATCAGAGGAAAAATATGGAAACCACCATGGAAGTTGGTGGAGCGCGAAAGAAAAATATAGAAGGTGATTGAGCAGAATTTCAAATGAAAATTGGAGAGAACAAATGTGAAGAATGCGTAGAAGCGGAGATAGTTGTGGGAAACTGCGCAAACTACCATGAATACCATAAAATATTGGAGAGATGGCAATATGCCGCATAAAGCTCGATCAGGTGACAAGAAGAATCAAACAATGAAGAAAACCATCAGGGCCATGCACGCATTATCAGTAGAGTTGGATCTTGAGGGAGATCATGTGAATGTGCTGTCTGCATATCTGAATGGCAAATTAAATGAGGATCTATACATGGAGCAGCCTGAGCATTATGCCATTGTTAGCAGGGGTAACACTGTCTGCAAGTTAATTAAAAGCCTGTATGGGTTAAAGCAGCCTGGTCAGGAGTGGCATAAAACATCAAAATCTATCTTGTATGACATATGTCTCAATTCACGTACTGCTAACCCTAGCCTTTACTATTCCTTTAGTAGACAACTATATGTGGCCATGTATGTAGACAATTTCCCTGTATGGGGCAAGAGGGAGACTATAGACACTTTCAATTGACAAATTCTGGAGACAAAAAATCCCATTTATGATTGGCTCAAGGGGAAGTGTTTTTAGTTTTATAATTTCCATTTGCATTATTTGTATAACTTGTGTGACCCAATCAAAATGGGTTTATTTCCCTCTCGTTTGTGAGTTAGTTAGTAGAACAACAAGAGGCAGCATTTTTGGTATTTCCGTTGTTTATCCTGCCGTTCAGCTTGTTGACGTCAGGTCTTTGACCTGGTTGAATAAGTTTTATACAGCTAACTCAATGTTCTAATGAATCCTATAAAATTTTAGGCAGCTAGTTTACACATAACCTGTAAACAAATTTAATATCTTTATATCTTGCAAAATAGCCTGTTTTGATAGTTACCAATTTTTACCATTGGGATGAAATTGATAGGAAACTAATTATAATTAGTTTTTCATGGATTTTAGTGTTTGAACTTCCTAATGAATTGTATATTCTTTGATCCAACATCCTAATAGGCAAAACTTTCTTACATAAGTGAATGATACTCTTTACTGTTTCTACCTGCTTCATCTTTCCCTTAAATCACCAAAAGCACTTTTTCCTAAATCAGATTTCAAAAGAATGAAATTTCTTGAGTATTATACATAAATAAATACAATACATTTGAGTATTAATTTTTTAAAGAGAAAGAAAGTATGGAAGTTAGATATCAGTAGTGAATTACAGTAAGCTATCCTAATAGATACCTGTTTACTGTGAAGGATTGAATAAACTGAGTTATGATTCTCAGTTTCATATAATATCAATGTTATTTTGATGGACTCTTAGCAATTTACCTTCTGCAATGAACTCCTTATCTACATGGTGTGCTCTGGATTACTGGACTGAGGGGTACAACAGGTAATCAAAGTGGAGGCACCCAAAATAGCTTTAAAGCCATTGTATTGACTCATCATAATGACTAATTCATTTAATTTAATTGTTCATCATCTATTTTCTCAACTACATATTGTGTGAGCAATTCTACTTCACTTCCTAACTACCCCTTCCATTACAGACAAGCCCTACCTCCTGTTATATCAAACACAATAATGGAAGAGAAGAGGTATGTACTTTATGAACAAAATATCAAAGGTATCTGCATTGCTGTTCATTATATATTATATCATGCCAGCAAAATGATGAACCATACACATTTTGTAGACTATCTCTCTTTAATTTGCTGCAATATAAATTAACATAGCATGGCATGGTTGATTCAAATAATTATCTTTTTCATCATAATATCAATCTTCTAATTCCTTCTTTTCACACTGATAGAAAACGATAATAAATTTGCACAGAAGTTTCAAGCTGTTTTATCTGATCAATATACATAGAGCAGATTAATAACTTAATACTTAATATAAATACTGCAAGAATATGCTACAACTTCAAGGCTATACAAGAAGTAAGTAAAAAGAAACCCAGATTACATTGCTTAGAATCATCATCAGACAAGGGAAAAAAATCATCACATATTACATACAAAAAAAAACCATTTAGTCAACTCATCATCACCCCTCCATCTCTTTGGAAAGCTACATAGTACACCTTCGTATATTTCTAGTATTTGTTTGGTGTATTGGTTAATTAAATTATCTTTGCCCATCTTTGTACTTGAACAGATTTCCACCAAGTAGAGGCAGACAATTTACAATATTTATGTACAACAATCGTTGCCTTCTCCCCTTTCTTTACTAATTTTTATTTACGTCTAACAAAAACGCTTCCTTGCTATTCTCATTTCCTTTCTCTATTTTTACAAAGCACACTACTTTTGCACATAAGATTTTTTCATATTCACAAAACATATTCCTTCTATATCCTGCTCTTACTAATCACTTCTCCAACATTTTTGCAAAACAGTCTTTTTTATATTGCCAAGCCCATCCCTTCAACTCTTATTTCATTAGTCCCTCATTCACCCTTGTGACTAATAATGACTCTATTATAGCTTTTTGTGATACAATTTTAAGTGGTCGTTTGCATGTGCTTATGAATCTAACTCAAAAGCAAGTATTATTCCCACTTTCCACAGTTGATACTTATATTATGCTACAACAATTTCGGAGTCCTAATGAGGGACATGCAACAATAAACCTCTGACCTCTATTTACTCTAGTTTTTCAAGATATCACCTTTCAAAGAGATAAACCAACTCTCGCTCTTCTTTAAATTCAATTCCTTCACTTCTTCACCACCAACATTCGACTCCATGGACTCCATAACCTTGGAATATGTGAAGGACACACTGCTAAAGCAAAGAATTTTATCAGATACATCAAAGCCTTCATTTTATTTTTAAATGTGCAAAGTTAAAATAAATATTTCTATTTATTCAATGATTATATCCTGATAGTTGTTGGAGGAAATAAGTGATGCAAAGCAAAAGCACTCTCATGATTCATCGAGGATAAACTCGTTGGTATGACGAATGACCAACTACAACCAAACCAAGTTAAATTAAAATAAATAAATATACCTGATTAGGACCTACAAAACAATCATCCTTAAAGTAATACGCAATAGACATAATATCAGTCAATATATGACTGTCAGCTGTCTAAACAACTTAGATTACAATGAAAGATGTGCATGCAGCTATTTCAAGCTGAGAGCATACAGTCAAATTTTTCATGCTGAAAAAGATTTTTATGCTTAGTCATACTCAAGGAGCATAGATAATTCTCTATTTGTCAACTAAATGTAATCCTGATATTTCCAAGAGAATTTTTCCTGGATAAGAGTGTTAATTAAGAAATCATGGGGTAATTTAGTTGCATTGAATAAACATGAATGAGATGACACTACTTGTCATGAACTTTTAAAAATGGGAAATTCATAAATAAATATACCTGATTAGGACCTACAAACTAGTAACAAATGTAATACGTAATAGACATAATTTCAGTCAATATATGACTGTCAGCTGTCTAAACAACTTAGATTACAATGAAAGATGTGCATGCAGGTATTTCAAGCTGAGAACATACAGTCAAATTTTTCATGCTGAAAAAGATTTTTATGCTTAGTCATACTCAAGGAGCATAGATAATTCTCTATTTGTCAACTAAATGTAATCCTGATATTTCCAAGAAAATTTTTCCTAGATAGAAGAGATATTATAATGATACATGGGGAAATTTAGCTGAATGGAGTAAACATGAATTAAATTTTAGCCTGACACTACTAGTGCAGAGTTCCATGTACTTTTAAAAATGGATATCCATAGGGAATGTAGCATTCAATTTTATCTAAACATTACCAATATCTCATATGTTCTTCATAAGGTTCCACTGTGAAAAAACAGCTATATTAACATTTGTGGAAAACAGCTTCCTTTTTAAATTCCAAAATATACTGAAATAAAAATATTTCATTTCTATAGTATTTAAGTAACAAAATTGAAAAATGTATATTGAGTAGACTGAAATCAAAATTTAATTTCACCTTGCTTCCATTCAAAGTAAATGTTAATTGTAAGCATTCCATCAGGATCATGACAAACGGTGCATGATGAATTTACAGGAAATATTGAAAACAATGCAAAAAAAATCCAAAGAGGATAATAAAGGTGTTGGGGTGGGATATATAGAATAATACGAAATGGCCGACACATTCAACCATTCAATTTGAAGAATTAACACAGTGACTCGCTAAGGCTGCATAGGTTCGACAGCAATTAGGCAACCACCATAGTCCATTCACAACAAAAAATTTTCATGATGTTATTAACTTCATCAAATAAAGATTAAACCACCGAGGTATTCGTTCTCTAATCAGCAAATTTTGACCTTGTAATCTACTTCCGGATTTTGTGTGAATAAAATAAGCACGTGTGGTCAACATTTATCTTTCAATAGCAAACAATTTTCTTAGACAAAATTTATATTATTCGCTCATATTCATGTTTGTTAATACTTATCAATCTCTACTAATTGTATTATTTCATTTAAAATATTTAAGCGCATAACTATATTAAAGTTACCTACAAGCATAATATACCTATAATCACCAATAATATTTTTAAGGTAAAAATAAGAGTCAGTCAGTGATATTGCTTGATTTATCAAACTTATTAAGAAAACTTTAAAAAATTACTACCATACTCGTATAAAAGTTATTCTGTTCTGAGGAATAATGTAAGAGAAATACAAAGTACCGGATATTGTATTCAAAATGAGTATTGCAACGGCCAAGCCGTCTCCGTCGATGATTCCCTTAGGAAAAGAAAGTAACAGCGCACACACTTCTGAAAAGAAAAAAGATTTAATCACGTTATTATATTCCTCTATTAAATTGCTATTGAAACAATTAGGTGTAACAATAACCAACATTAGTTAAATCTAAATACCTTTTCTGATGTGTCACTTTTTCTATATCGCATGCAATATGATATTGATAATAATGTTTACAAAGAGTATTCATGGCATTGTTTACATTGTACTGGAGTAAACTTCGTGATATGATGGTGTATTATCTATTCTATAACATATAATCTATACTATATAATATGAATTCTCTAAATATCTTATTTTTATAGTAGATTATGAAATGTTTAAAAGTTTTTTTTATTATATTAGAGGGTTTTTAACTAAAAATAGGCATAACATTTTTCGTAGATGGTAGATCGCTCTTGGTAGATCTCACCGTTCTATGCTAACTTCGTCTCCGTGGGTTATTTCGTTTGGCGAAATGTTTTCAGAGCTTACGATCTCTTAGTTTTTATTCTCCTAAGTACTTCATAGAATATATAAATCTTAGCAGTTTAAAAGTTACGTGAGTTACTCGTCGTTTTTATATTGAAATTTTAGAATTTCTTATCTACTTATTTACTAATACTATTTAAATTTACTATTTGTCCCTGGTTCCATCCAAAGTCTTGCGTTTCCGATGCCTTACCATTTGAACTAAAACGAAATCCCTAATTTATCAGAGAGCGTAGAATATAAATGTTATAGAATGTTTTAAAAATTTTCTTTTACAATTATAATCACTAATCGTACGCTTCATCGTCATAAAGATATATCTATTTCATCCCATACCGAATACCTCAAGTCGTTTAATATATTTATTACATAATTAATTAAGACAAAAATACAAAACATCAACTTCACGTAAACTCTGCTCTTCTAAATGCTATTTCCTTTTATGATATGTTACTTAAGACTTCATGTTTTACATATATAGCAAATATAAAACAACAATACATACCTTCTGCATTCGTCTAACTTTTTTTCTATTTTTCTCTTCATACACTAATTATAAAAATATGTTATTATAAAAATATGTTCATATAAAAACATGTTCATACACTAATCATAAAAATATGAAATTGCATTCACTGAATCAGAGGTATTACTGAAAGATATCCTGTTAGCAAAGATCAGCTGAAAGCTTGTTGTCCTGCCGTAGTAGAATGAGAGAGGATGTTACTGATTTGGGATAGAAAAGCAAGAGGGGTAATATGTGGTGTTAGTCTCACTTTCATGCGACCATGTATTGTGATACATTGTAAAAGCGCCAAGCAAAGCATACCAAATGTAGCAATCCGATTGCACCGCATTTCTTGAATGACTCTCAAATAAATATTGCGGTCAATCATGCTCCATGTCGGGTATAATAACCCATTCTTGGGTTCAACCCAAAACTTGGTTTTAAAATACTACTCTTACATCAATGATTGAGCATCTTTTTGTACTCCGAATTACGGCGGTTAGCGGGGTATTAATGTAAATGTAAATGTAAATGTAGCGTATAGCGAATGGGAACGGAAGCTTGGGCTTTCGTTATGCTTGTATTCCATGGAGGTGGGTTTTCTTGAATCGCAGATCCTAGTAGTAGTAGCATTATGATAAGTGCTTCGACAGCTGAGGTTAATACCCCAGCTCCCACCGGGGATCTAACCCGGGACCTCTTTCATTAAAGTCGAACGCGCTGCCCACACGGCTATCCGAAAGCCCCCATATGATATCCTATTCTTTACTCTAAGATATGAATATATATTGAGTGTTATCCTTACTGTGAGTAAAATATAAACACTAAAAATCATTTGATATCAGGTATGTAGAAAATTTTCACCAAAATTAATTTGAATACTCGGAATATAGCTTCACAAGCGAATTATTTAGATTGGTATGACTTATAATTAAAACCACAAATTTTCACAATGAATACTTCAAATCGAATTTTTTAATATGATCGTTCTTAAACTAAAACGACCGGGTAGTAGTGCGATAAAATATTATTCAAACATAACACATGATACTACCGTGACACAAACATTCACATTCGGCAATGCTCATGTTTCAGAAGATGTTGTTCTGCTCCCAAAGATGCATGGCGGCTTTTCCTTCAATAGCAAACAATTTTGTTAGACTAAATTTATATTTATCGCGCATAAAACCAACAAGTATGACTTCCCTATTTGGCTTCCCTAGACTAGATTATTCCATATTTAATTAGAAAATAATTAGTAACTAACTATTGGATGGAAAATAAGTACGTGAAAATATCCGTTAATTGACAATTCTTGAGACAGCTCTTTGAAAAAATAATCTGGTAAACAATTTTAAATATTTCTTAACCCCTATAAAAAAAAAACAAAAAATAAACCAGCTTAAAGAGTTTAACAAATCGCCGTTTTCCCCAAAAATATGTAAAATACACCATTTTTGGCGCTGCAATCCAGTTTCCCTATTTTAGAGTGTCCCATAAATTCCATCATGATCGATATCACCGAACGGTATTTTCTCTTGCTTTAACTCTTCTCTTTCCAGCTGATTCTTGAAAGCATAAATCAGTAGAAATAAAGTTTAATTTTTCCATCCCTACGCTATTCATAAGTTATCTTATAGCGAGCAAAGATTCAGGAGACATTGCTGGACCTGTACAGGATCGCGATTATCTTTCTTGGGTGAATAAAATTGAGCGTGTAAACCAGCTTAAGGAGTAATTAAAATGCTGATAACGAATCGATTAGCTTCGGTAAACGGTGCCGATCGGAGACGACTCCTGAAATCAAACTCGGAGGGGTGGTAACCCTAACTCCAGCGTAGCCCTCCGCCCTAGTTCGGCTGCTTCCGTGCGCTTTCGGCTCCAGCATCCCATCCAGAGAGCGCTCGCGGCGGACTCACGGACCCATCGATCCGCTATTCTCAGCTGATCGTGCTCTTCGCCGCTACTTCTTCCCGACCCATTTCCGAAAGTACTCTTTACAGGTGGAGACGTCCTCGCAAGGGGGAGTGCGGGAATCCCCGAGGGGCCAGCACAAGCGTAAATGGCGCCTCCAGAGTGATAAGAACGAACGGCTCGTCTTTCGAGCCGAGAGAGGAAGCCGCTCGCGCACGATAGGCCGGACAGTAACGCGTAGTCCCTTAACCGATACTCAACTTTTGAACTGTAAATGAAATCCTCCTTATTGACAGCATTTAGTAATTCGCGACTCCGTTCTGAATCATTTTGTCTCGGGATCTAATGGAAAGGAATGTAATTACACAGTTATATGCGTTGGTATTCCAGGAAAATCTTGAGAGTTGCCGCGCAGCGAAGTCAAAATGGAAAGAAGGCATTCTTACGATGACAGCTTTAATGATCAAGCTCTTCCGATTCCGATACAAATATTCTTGTGGAGGCAAACAAGGTCAGTCGGTCATTGAGATTTCGTCGGAGATACATTGACAATTATCTGCTAAATAATAATTTATAAATATGGAATCCCCACTTTTCAGCCCATTTATAAGACCTAAACTCGGAAAACTACACGAAGCTTCCTGTATGGTAAGTCCAAATAGCTCTGTTCAACCTTTTCTCTGCCGTAGACCGTGTCTCGCTTTGATAACCCGGTGTCCAAGCTTCAATGTAACCATGAAAAAATGTTTAGCTATGCGAATGAAGTGAGGCAGCTTCCTTCAGCTGCATTGATGTCTAACATAAAGTCCGGAAGGCTTATTGATGATAATACTTAAATGTCACGATCGCCGCTTATTCCCCGTCGTTCGAAATATATCACGTGAAGGAAGCTTCTATATGTATCGTAGATAATAATTAAAGGTGTGTGTATCTCGGCATGTTGAAAATTCTTGGAAAAGGTTGTTGTACATAGTGTGAAGAAATCGTTGAAGCTTTGTTTGTGTCGCTGCTTCAGCTTCAAAGTTTTTCCAGCTGCACAATAATAAATGCTGAATAAACACTTTATGATTGTCGTATTTGCATCTTTTACATGTTCTCCTTTCCTAAACGATCGACGAAGATCCTCATTGTGTAAATTGTGTACATTTCTTTGGTATCCCCGTCTTGATGTCTAACTTTACGTCCTATATGCATAGATATCCATGAAGTTTTTTGAAGACACGTTCCCCATCGTTATGTTCGGTAAACACGAACTATATATCTGTAAAATTATTCTCGAGATTGGTGATTAGAACTATCAGGCATTGTGCTACTGTGCTTGCTCAAAGCAATAGTCGGAATAATTTTTTATCACTCACTATTTTAGTTGAGTGCTTCTCAACATGTGTTACACTCCTTTTAGCGTTATTTGTATGTTGCTTTCATCGACTGATAAATTATTATAGTAATTTGAAGTATTCTCTAATATTTTAATTCATAAAACAAGTAATTTTGAATGTTTTATATTAATGTATGATTAATATTATAGTTCCTATTATAGCTACCTTAACCTAAAGCCCTGAGGACTTTCAAATGTACGGTCCATAGAGAAGAAGTTGACTGATTTTTTTATTCCAATGCATCATTCTTCTTCTAGTTTTCTATGATAAACTCAATCTCAAAAAATTGTATCCATTTATTTAAAATTTTGTAATACGAAATCTACACAATCACCCATTAAAATTTTCCTTGATCATATATGTTTAATTTCCTTGATTAAATAATTTTACTTTTTATCCTTGAAGTCCTGTTACCTTCTATCCTAAATATAATCTATGGTTCTTATAAAAGTTTAGACTACTTAAAATGTGCCTATCGGCGAAGGTTATGTGTACATAAAATAGAACTGGTATAAAATAATGCTGTGTTGTACAAAGTAATAAATTGTAAAGCCCACTTAAATCGCTTGTGCATATCAAGCGGTCTTGGTCCCTTTCATACAAAACAGGAAAAAGACCGTAAGTTTACCTCATAAAACATGGATTTTTCTCGTATTAAGATACCCTGCAACCCTATATAACCAATCTTCGGCCTCATTTGGTAAACCAAAGTTGTTAGTAGTAGTATTGTTAAAAGTGCTTTGAAAGCTGAGGTCATTTCGAACGGGGGCTCCCATCGGTATCGAACCCGGTACCGCTTACGCCGAAATCGAAAGCTTTGCCCCCATGGCTATCCGGGAGCCCCCCCGAAACCGTTTACATTATCTGTATCACCATTCTCCTCTTCAAAGTTGCGTTTTCTTTCGAAGGTTCCGTTTGCGATTGCTATTTTTGCAAGAAGAAAATGAAGATATCGCAAAATAAAATATCTTCGACCTTTTGTGGGTGTTCTTCTTAAGATTGTAAGATTGAGTGATATCTTCTCATCAGTCTCATCTTAGGGCAAAATATAAGATGAAAAAGTCATTTGGCGGTTTTCCCTTTTACGCGATCTCATGTTTTAAATAAATAAAATTAACCAGTGACAATACACTGTTTTGTAGTCTTGGATTGATCGTGCTCTGTTACGGTCTTTCGCTGCTGCTATTAAAATATTCGTTTATCTTCCCCTTTATTTCTTTGTCAATCTTGTAAAAATCAATTCATTTTAAGGATAAAACGACCTAAGTTAAGTAGCAAAGATGGGCGTTCCCTTTGTCCGAAAAGCTTTAAATTAAATGCAACATGAAGGCAATTAGTATAACGTAACAATAATTTTCGGGCTCTTTAGATGTCCTATCTTCAGCTATAGCAAATTAAATGAAGTATACTTTTCGTTTTCATGTGTAAAGCAAGTATTTAAGAAATAAATAACTGAAAATCCCTCTCTTTTGTTATCCGTCGTACACGAATAAAAAGTTGTCATATCCCGGTTAAAATTATATCTCGCTTATAATGAGGTTTTCACTCGGTTCTCTGAAAAGCGTCGTAAGCAGTTTGTAATCTTGGGGTTCTTGTTGATGCACATAGTTAAATAAATTCCGAATGCGACTCCGACCAAAAAGTCAAATTACCATGCTATATGCTATAATAATAAAATTGTACATGCAATTCATAATAAACTACATTTTTTAGGTTCTCATATCGTACCACTTGAAGTGCGGGTCTTTCACTGCTTCTCTTTGATATATAGATAACTTTTCCACAGAGTTGTGTGTGGACTGATTCTCAAAATTTTCCTTATTGTATTTGACATCGTTAAAAGTTGCATTTGTGAAAATAAAATGTCTCTAATGAATAATTATCAACCATGAAAATTTCGACGAAATATTACTTTGCTTAC
Organism: Pachydiplax longipennis; assembly: GCA_036926295.1. NCBI lineage: Eukaryota > Metazoa > Arthropoda > Insecta > Odonata > Libellulidae > Pachydiplax > Pachydiplax longipennis. The sequence goes on from JAVFKF010000015.1 coordinate 44,811,129, forward strand.
TAATTAATGAAAATAATATGCTGTAACAAAAACATTAATTACCGCAGGAAATGTTGCCTCCATTATTTACTGCAGAGGGAGGTGGTATTGAATAATTGTGTGTATGTGAAATATGTATACACAGATACGTACGCATAGATAAACGTTCAGTGTGCGTAATTCAAGCACCTTAAATTCACATCATATTATCGCATAACATTACTAAAAACTCAAAGAAAATGACAAGTTTTTCCAAGCTCAGATACCCATTGATGTCTTATCACTGACCTCATAAAAAGATTTCCCCCTTTTTAAGAAACCCTTGTCGAGATTACTTGTTCTCGGGCGTCATTTTTCCTTTTATCTCCTTCCATTTACTAAACCGAAGATAAGCGCTGATAAGCTACTTGTTATAGTAAAACAAGAGGATAAAGTGAATTTTATCTTCCTCTCCTTTAAGCGTAACGAAATTTTGTCACCGTTGAGGATTAGCGTTCGGCAAACGGCGATTTGCGAGTTGGTTGCATGTATATACATACATCTATGTACGTTTCTCTGATAGAAAATTGAATGTATTACTAGGAATATATGTATATTTGAGTAGTTTTTTAATATTCATTAACCAATTTGGGATGGCGGATAGCCAAGTGGCCGGCGCCTAAGGTGAAAGCCGTCCCGGGTTCGATTCCATAATAGGTCTTTGAAGTGCGAAATGGCCCTAGCTGTTAAAGCCCTTTTCAATTATACTACCACTGCTTATGAGGTAGAAGGGGCCATCTTATTTATCTTATTAAAAGCATTCCCTTACGAAATACATAGAAAGTTATTTTATTTTGTTCGCTGCTTTCTTTTCTTTAGCATATCTGAATTAGTAGGAATTGAAGGGCGATGTTACGAAAATTATTATATGAGAAATTTTTTTCAATTTTATGGAGATGCCGGCTTGAATTTACTTTTATTTCAATAAAATATTACTTCGAGTATGTATTTTTATTTTAAATCCTTACATCTCACAGGCAAACCCATTGTTTTTGTCTTTTCTCATAATAATGTACGAGGGATATGACCTCGCAATTGTTTTACCGTGGGAAGGAGGGGGAATGCAGGACATTTGACTAATTTGGCGCCGAAATCAATTACTTCTGTGTAAATATTAGAGAACGTGGGAATATCAGAGAGAAGACTTCATAAATGTTAGTAAGATGTATCAAACTGAACATTTTAGTTGCTGTATGCATAATTGTGTGAAGGAAGGTGGACCTAGGGTGACGAGAAACTTTGAGTGTCCCATGCCCCCCCCCCCCCTCCGTAGAGTGGTATATAGTCCGACTCAGGAAAAACAGTATGGCAATTTTAACTGTCTCCAGTATTATGTAAGGAAAGCTGTCTCCAAGCTAAAACTAATTTCTAGTTTCTCTTTTAAGATACTAATAAATATCGATTTATAAATCGATTTTCTATTTTCATTTGTAACGATTGAATATCATCGATAGGCAATCGGATGCTTGCCTTCTTAATGGAAATTCAAAGGTATCCCTTCTGTTAGATGTCATTCCTTAAAGCTTTAAGATTTTATTACGATTGTATTGTTATGCAGTTAGTCGCTAATATCGGGTTAATTTTCTAACATCTTATGAGTTTATAGCTACATCCACTTCTTTGTAAAATTGTGTAAACCGTTGCTATATTACTTCTGCGTTTGTTTCTTTTACTGTCGGAAAAATCTAAAACGGGAGCCGTTCTGCTAGCTTTTAGTTAAGTACCATTCAGAGTATTGGTAAACTTATTCCCTAAGATACATGTCCGATTACACCCTAAACTTTCAATTTTAATTACTGTATTCGATTGCTCATAGCTGGAAATTGTTTTATTCATCTTTAGCCAAGATTGTCCATATGAATAGATATATTCTTATTATTTCTTGCGCTTACTACAAAGTTTTATATTAAAATATTATATTATTCCATCTTATTTTGAAATCAAATTTAAATGCCTCTAGTAAAATTGCTCTATTATTTGAGATTAAACAGCATTTTATGCATACGGGATATCTCTCATAAAAATTAAGTACCTATTTATTAAGATGAAGTTTAAATTTTTAAAGAACATAACTATATTCATTAATTGTAAAAATAAACATTTCATGTTTGCTAGTAATTTTATATTTATTCTATTTAGTTCTGTCAACATGCTCCAGGTCATCATGTAAGTGTACAGTAAAATTAAATTTTAGCTAGATTACAGAAATTAATTAAGTCTGTATAATATTGCATGTGCATTTTTATTTTTTATATTTATAGATGTAATTTTACATCCTTATCCTACCCATTTATGTTCTGTGATTAATAAAATATATTGTACATAAATGCCATAAATATTTCTTGCTTTAGCTTTCTCTTCTTTGAATGTTTTTTAAGGCTTACTTTAAAACACATATGTATTAAACATCTGTACATCACAAATCTCTGTATTTTACATTCTTTCCATTTACGTGTATTGAATTTGCATGTCATATTTTTGACTTTAATCAACATTATTGTATTTAGAAGTATAAAAATCTAGATATCAAGGGAATTATTACTTAAGGGATTTATTGCTCAAATCCCAATTCTTGTTTTAGATTTAAATACAGTCATGAAATGAAAGTATTTGCTGTGATACTGTAGAAAATTCTGCTGTTGCCTTATATTACTACTTCATGTTTTTATAGTTCTAAATTGATGAAATTGCAGTTGTCTAGAAATCAATGTAATATCAATAAAGATGGTTACAATAGACATTTTGAAAGTTTTGGCATTAAACAGAAGTAGCTGCCCAGCTTTTATGTATTTGCATCAAATTTTTCGATTGAAACTAAGTCAAATCTACCATTTCAATAATCCTTTCTTTCTTTTGCAAACACGAATGACACCAACAGGAGTTAAAGGAAGCCTGTAAAGTGAGTACTGTTTTAATTACTATATTTATGTAAATAGACAACGTAAGTTTAGCATAGAAAACACTGCTACTTCAAACTTTTACCTTTTATGCTCTCTTATTTGTTAACAAACCACAATGCTATTTCTGTTGTAAGCTTTTATGTTATATTGATATAGGACCGTAATTTGATTTGCAAAACTCGTTTGGTATGATTTTTGTGAATAAATGTTTTCTTCAGATATGGGAATAGGTGAAGAGATATATAGGCATATGTGATGAGGAAGAAGAATAAGGAGAATTTTGCAACCTAAGATTAGTGGATTAAATATGGGGTGTTATTAAAAGAGACAGAAATAGTTGAGCTGAAATGTGTGCTTGCTACTACTTGCATCTCACACGTAAGCTTTATATCAAGTTTGTGCCAAGATTGGTATCTTGATTTGGATACAAAAGAATTGCATGGCTATAATGTACACCACCAACATTGCCATGACCTATGCTCGACCATTGTTTATTATATACCTTTCCAAATCTTAGGATATCCCATAGAATTTATGTTTCACAGTTAATACCTAGAAGTTCCATTTCACAATATTTTGTTGGTCAAAGGACTTGTGCAAGATTCAATATCTGTGTAAAATACAAGTATAATCAAAGGAGAACCCTGAGGGGAAACCTGAATTTTAAAGTTGAAATAGTATAATATTCTGTAGAGTTGTGAATTAATATTCATATTTTAAGATTAATCTGTTATTATTGAACTAATCTTTAAAAAAAAACACATTTAAGCTAATATATTTTAGCTATTGTTTAGTGATATCTTTTTCTGAGTTTAGCTACTTTTCTGAATGTATTCTGATGTTTGGTTTTCGTAGCCAATGGTAGATCATAATTGGATTTACTTTAACTTCACATATGTTATCAAGCTTTAGGAAACTAAAATAAATAAAATCTAGGAAAAATTGTTTACTCGGAGACAGAAGATGATTAAAATGCAGGGATGGAGGGAAGGATGCTCCTGCTCTATAGGTTTGATAGTGTTAGAGCTTTATGTATGTAATCTTCTATAACTGAACATGCTTAACATGAATTTCTCAGCTCTAGGCGTTTCAGAGGATCTGAAAAATATTTTTGTCTTATGTTGAATTGATTGGTACTTAATTTTTACCAAAATAGTTTTGCAACCCTTTCATTTTGGTACCCAAAGCAGACTTGTACTTGTTATTATTGCACTTTTGAGTATTAAATTTATTTCCATTATTGTAGATTATTATGTGCATGAGTGTATGAGTAACTATTTTTTAATATAAATTCTTTGCCTCTTCCTGGTTTACAGTCATTTGAGAAAGTACTTGTGCAAAATATCCAATTTGGATTATCACCAAGCTTAACAGAGGCTATTCGGTCTATTCCAAGATGGCGTCTTATACAAGCTGCTTTTCCTCATGTCATGCATTGTGCTGCTACATTACTTCATAATAGGTAGGTTTTACCTGTTTTTATTAACATTCTTCAGACCTTAAGGACTTCAAATTTTCTGCTAAATTTATAAGAAATCCTGGAAAATCTATTGTCTGAGTACCTAGAGTTTTTCTAGGTTCTCATTGTTCTAAACCATTTATGAAAATATTGAAATTGTAATAAGATACCTTTTCTTGGAAACATGAGGTCTTCTCTACATATTTGAGTGTGATGTTTCTCTACATATTCAAGTTGTCATTAACCATTAAAAATTATAATGACCCACTGGTAAAATATATATTTTCAAATAAGGTGTCCCTTGATCTCACATTTGCTCATCTGTATTTACAAAGCACAAGTTGAATCCTGTGCATTGACATAAGCAAAGTAAACATAGTATTTACTGGTAGTAGCTTCTGAAAGTAAATTTCTAATTATTAAATTTTCAAATATTATAATCATAAGAAATAAAAGCACTGCAGGCAATGCTTTATTCAGCTTAGGGATAGCTTGCTGCTGCAGTTTTATCTGCTTGCTGTGTAGGCTCTGGTGAATATTTATTTTGAAATATTATGTGGTCATTCATGAATAATAATCACTCCATTAAAATTTTTAGTAGTTTCTTTTCCCCTTCCTCTGTTCCATGATCATAAATTAAATCCAACAAAGCAAGATGTGATGTTTTTCTAATTATTGATTTTTATTTGAAACACATCATGTTGTTGGAACCAATGTGTTTCATAAATATAATTTTGTATTTAATAAGGTCTTAGGTTCCTCAGATAAAAATTATTTAACTTCTCAGAATATGACTCAGTAATTTAATTTTACTTTAATTCATACATTTTATTCAGTAGGATTTTAACTTCTCATTATCTGAGCAAGAGATATTAATTTATAAATCTCATTTCAGGAGGGATACAAATCTGGTAAATCTTGGTGCTGCAGAAACAAAGCTGCTATATACTTTACATTGGATTATTTTGGATGCAGCTGAAGAATGTGCTGATTCAGATTTTGAGAAAGGAATACTTCATTCATCACCATTTTATTACCTCTTCTCTATACCTTCTATTTCAGTAAGTTCAGTTTTGGAATAATTTTATTTGTGTTATTTTACTTTTTCTGATATTTTCCCCATCATCTTTTTAAATTACGATGGGAAATTACACATTGACATATGCTCATTCTCTTTAGGCTTACTGTAATTGGTAGCATTCATGTCTGACATTGAGATCCTAAAATGTATTGTACTGCATTATTATAATAGATAGGGCTATGGCATATTCATCAATAATTTTAAAAATAAAGTATTACTGTAAAAAAGTTATTAAAAATATCTTAATATACACTCGTACTCATGAAAATATCATGAAGAATATCTGTGATCTAAGCAGGATGACATTATAAGTAGGATATATATGATTTTATATTTCTTTAAATTGGGAAACAAAAGGAAAGGGTTGTTGGCTCAATTTTAAGTAAGCGATTTACACTTTTAAACGAAAAAAATCTTTTATATTTTGCTTTATTTTAAGTAATACAGTTGTAGATAGCATATTTATAGATAGCTATAACAGATATCTATGCATCTTTTTCTAAGGTCCAACTATAATTAAAATAGCTGCTTGATGCTTTGACATCATAATATTAAGTTTAGGTTTAACTGTAAGAACCAAGGACTTAATCTCAAAATTCTTTTTTGTGAAAGTGGAACTGTAACGTAAGTTAACTATACTCAAAATTATTATAATGAATCTTTTTGTTTCTATTGTATCTTCTTAATGATAATAAACTATTTAATGCTTCAGGTTTCAAGATTTTAGAAAACCTAAAATTTTGTGGGAACCTGAGATTACATGATATGTTTTTTTGAAACTTATTAAAGAAGTAAATGTAAATATTTTAAAATAATGTTCATTAATCAAATAAAAAAATTTTGACATTTCTATGATTATATTAGTCTGTAAGTAAGTTAAAATTGTATTACATGAGTTTGATAGAATAACATTTAAAGAATATTCAGGCTATGCTGGCTTTGACCAATTAGATCTGGCTGTATAATGGGCAAAGGTGGCTCTGGCATTTATAGTCCATGCTGTGGGTCTCCAGAGAGAAAGTTCTTTTGAGGGTCCTTCACGGGGAGAACTGGATGCCATGTTTTGATCCTCCATCTCATTTCACCCATAATGATAATCTGTCTCCTCAAACATCTTCCCCCTCACAATTCCCTGTGTCTACTTCATCACTTATAGTCAGTCAACAAGACATTCCCTAATTCAAGATAGTTTCTCCGTAAGAAATCCTTAAAGATTGGTGATGGTGATATTTATTAATAGAATCATTGAGTTTTATAAGAACAAAATTATGGCTTCATTGATGAAATCAATAATTTTCTCATCATATGCAATAGATTAATTCTAATTTTGTGTATGTTTCATTCCAGCTATTTGTGTATTTATTTGCCCCAATCTGTCATCATCTAAAAGAGTCAGATTTTCAAACTTTTCGTCTTGAGAATGGTCTGAAGATATGGCAGGCATTATGGGATTACCGTCATCCAGAGACTGCTTGCTTCACTGCTCATTGCAAACCAAAACCACGCACACTATGGGAGCGAATGTCACGTAGTCCTCAACCACAATTTGGAGATGTATTCCTTGGAGGCAGTAAGTCCATTCATGGAGACATGAAAGTTTTCTAGTCTTGCATATCTCAATGATTCTTATCTTTTCAGAGTAAATAGTAAATTTAAATCAGAATAATGGTAACAATTAAGAAATATGTAGTATTATTTTAAGCGCAGAAAGTAGCAATTTCTAAATTTACTTTCTTACTAAATATCCTTCAGTTTTAGTATAACTTATAATATCACCTATGTAACTTTTCTATCCTAAAATTTTATGTCCTCCTGAAAAAGAAAGCTTTTTTTCTGTTTCAGTATGTAATTATCAAATATTTAAGCATATAGTTATTTATTTACATGATTAATTTTCTTTAGTTCCTGTGTGATAGCATTTATGTTAAATTATGTTATTGATTGATAATCTCATCTTATTCTCATCTCATCTCTCAGAACCTACTGTTACATAATTTGGTTTTTATAGAAAAACCTGGTGTTGATGAATTTGGCTTTAGTGAGAGTCCACCATGCCAATCTGGAGTTAATGGAAGTGACAGTGTTCATTTGTCTAGGACAGAAGGAAGCAAGCAGATACCAGATGATGAGGTTGGTACCCAGAAAGCTAAAACTTTCAATTTATGTATTGAAAAGTTCAAGTCTGGATCACATAAGTACTGTGTTGTAACCCTTTCTAGAGAAACTCAGTATTATGAATTACTTTTGAGCTACACAATAAAATATTCTTTGATTCTTGCAAGATTCCCAATTAGAGACCAGCAGTCCTCTAGAATTATCAAAAAATGATGGATAAGATTAAGAAAGGCATTTGGACATAAATAAACTTGCCAAATACAAGTAAGAAAAGAGAGAAAAATGTTAAATGTGGTTTTCATAAATTTGCCTTACCTTAATAATATAATCTCTCACAGCAGATACCTTTAGGGTTGTCCACTACTTAGTTTCATTAATCACAAGCAAGGTCTTTATGATTTGCATCCATTGTTGTTTGAGTTATTATGAGTTTCACCATAAAATAAAATTTAAAGTAAATATCAATAAATCCTGTTTAATTCTACCTGTGATGTCTAATACCCATTCTCTATTTACTCCAAATAGCTGTGGGAGAGTTACGTGACTATTGATAGTGTATGTATCACTTCCAGATTTATTGACTTTAATCTGCTTACATGGGTTACATACCATACATCCTTAGAATACTAAGGAAAAATTACCACTATTATTTAGATAATAAGCTTTTGAAAATTGGTATTATATTTGAGATTAATTAGAAGACATTTTTTGCCTACTTGGCAACCCATGATCGTTCTTTCTTTCACTACATTATACATATAGAATTAGATTTCATTAGAATCAATTAAAATTTTTGAACTAAATTTATTCATGATTAGATGTCTCATAAAATTCATATAAATCGTTTCTTTCATGTTTAGAGCAACTGGTTGTCTTCTCCTAAAGAAACAGTTTTTCCAGAAACTATTCCTGAAGAGAGTTCCAGCACAGAAGAGGAACATGTGGTGAATAATCATTCAATATTATTTTACCATAGTTTTTATTCTTCATCTTGTTCTTATATGTTAAGAGAAAATGAGATTTTATCAAATTGTTTAATCTTAATAGGTTATTTTCCGTCTGCCATCACTTCCAGAATCAGATGGATTAAAAGAATCCTCAATATTTACTGTAAGTGTATTTCTAATCTTTTATCATCATTAAGTAATTTGGTAAATAGGAAACATTATTATTTCTTTCATAATATTTCAGGCTGATTCCAGCATTTTCCAATTACCAATGAATCGAAATACCACAAAAACAACTTTAACCATCGAACAAGTGACAGCAATATCTGGATCAGACACTAAACAGCAGAGAGCAAAGACCATAATAAAAAATGAGTTAGTGTGCAACATTTGTGGGATTGTGTTTGGGATTATAATCATGTGCATTCTAAAGTTAATTTCAAGACATTGTGCAGTTTTCATCTTTTCTTGAAATGCACTCAGTCTTTTGCCAATGTATTATTTCTGAATTTCTGGATTAATTTTGGATATTTTACTTAATTGGTATTCAAGATGAAAGCAATATTCACAAATAAGTCTGATGCTATCATCAAATGTGTAATATACATGTTTCTTAATCATAGTTAATGTTTAGAAGTATAGGGATAAATTGCGCTGAAAGTCATAAATTGATTTGAGAAAGAAAAAAAAACAGGAGGCATATATTTCAATGGTATTCAAGTATGAGAGAGCAATATCTCTATACATTAATTAGAAATAAAGTTGTACATATTATATACTAGAAATTAATTTCAGGGAGCCTTGAATACTTAATTTAAATATTTAATCTTGTATTAATCGAGAGAAGAGTTATTAGTAAAATATAAAACTGACTTCAATAGACTTTCTGTAAACTTTAACTCCTCAGCTTAATCTTATGCACTGTAGGACATTGATAACTTTGAATCTAGAAATTTTTGCCCTAATAACAATTTCAATGTGGTTTCACATTATATTTCTAAAACGTTATTTTTTGACATGACGAATGCTGATAATTTATTGAATCCTCCAGACTTTTTGAATTTTTCATATATTTTAAAGCACTGTATTTTCTTAAAAATTAAAATTTCAGGTAATGTTCATATTATAATATTGAGTATTTATTCCTTATGAGCATCAGGTGGCATCCTATCTAACTTTTGACTCTCAAATTGTATTTTTTTTAACTTTCCTTAAACCCCCATATAATTTTGGCTGCCTTAACAGAGTTGCTTGCCCTTTCTATACATCTTGCAGGATTCAATAGAATAATATAATAAATTCAAAATTGAAAGTATTTTTTAAAATTTTTAATGAATTTTTATAGAGTTCAAGAAAAGAATTCATACTTCAAAAAAAAATAAAGTTATTCTTTTATTAAATCCTAAATGAAAGCTGTAGGAGCTATAAATGAATCTTTCATTAGAATTCTTTCAATAAATGTGGATTCATTCAATTCTCATTCATCATTTTAATAGTCCAATTTTACATGAATTGTATTTTCAAGGACATAAAAGTACATGCACATGTATTCCTTTAACATTTAATAATTAATTCTCTTAAAATCGTCTTCAGGGTAACTTCAGATAAAGAATCTTCAGATAGCAAACCTGAGCTGGGTATGAAACTGACACCAGGGCAAGTAATGGGTTCACCTATAGACCTATGTGCTGCAACATTCCTTGATGTTGCTGTTTTGCGGTGTTTATTTGTTGCTCAATGGCAAGAAGAAGGTATATACTGGGCCCTGCAGTTCCTCTATCACAGGTAATTTGGGTATCTTTTTCTCAGATAATTTCTTCCCTACTTAAAAATGAATCTTCCTGAGAGTAATAATTAAACATATTTATGTTAGTCATCCTTATGACAGTCTTCTTGTGTTGTTAAGAATCAAGATTCAGTGAATCACTCATGGTGTAACTCTTTTAAGCTAAAGCTATCTCATTTAAATTAAAAGCAATGAATTGATTATTTCATATATTTATGTAACTTTTCAGACTTCGAGAAATCAATGATGAAACATTTATGCAGCAACAACCAAAAAGAAGAAGTAATTCTTTACCTATTCCTAAAATAGAAGTTTCTATCTATCAAAGTCCAGAACTTAAGAAAAGGGAGTCGAAAGACTTTATGGAAGTACCAGAAGTGAAAGATGTATCATATTTGACTGGTAAGAAAGCATCTTTTTCCAAAGACAATTTTTCTCAAATTGCATTAGTTCAAGGAATCTTTACAGCTAGAACACTTTATACTCCAGTCATATTTGCAATGATTCTGTTTCCATTGCAATGTGGGGGTTCAATGCACAAGCGTCCAGATAAATCTGGATACTCATGATGAGAGAAGTCACAATTTTAATATGGGTGCATAACCAAAAATATTATTACTTTATTTATTACTTTACAATAACTACTTCATTTATGCACAGTGATTCAAAGATCTCTTACCTCAGCATAAAAGGAAACATCAAAATAAAAAATTTCACAGCATTATTGTTTCCAGTGATGAATTATATTTTTATGAAAACGTTTCTAATAAACAGTTCTACAAAATTAGATAAAATGTGCATTAATTTCATGTGAAGATGGCTTGTTTTTCAAATTTCATTAGTTTAGTTTTCATTAAACTAAAGAATACATTAACAGTTTCTTAGAATGTATCAGGAGCTTAAATTTAGTCAATTTAAAATAAGTTTCCTATTGGTAGATTGTTGATACAGCATCTTTTTAATAATACCCTCTAAATTTATTGCTAATTTTTGAGAATACAAAATATATGTGCTATCAAAAACCTCTTTGAAAATCATAGATAAGAAAAGTAAATACTAATGATATGTATGTAGACAGAAGTTTCAAAAGCAATATTATTATTTCTACACAAATTTAGAATTAGGTTTAAAATAATACTCTTACCTAGCAGGATTATGAGTGTAAATTTCAATAATTGCTACTCATGTTAATGGAAATCCCATCTTTTAGATGACTAATTGATGACAATGACTAATTCTGTACAAAGAAAATGAAGTTATTACAAAACAAACCTATTTCTTTCCTGCTGTCAGAGCTTATTCTATCTCTGCCTATGAGATTTTCTATAATTTATTGCATTGATTATTTGCTGTGTAATTAGTCTGTTGTTTATAACAAATCCTGAATATTTTTATAATAGCATGATAGTTCATTATTTTAATTTTAGGGAACTTCAAGATTAGAAATTTTAGAGAGGAAAATTAGAATTTTAATACAGTTTAATACATATATCTATGGAAGAAATTATAGCAAACAAAATTTTATCTCAGGTCTTAGTGGTGGAAGTAAATTTTCAATAGCTGGGAGGACTTCCAGTAAGCAGTTACTTTTATTCAGCTACTAATATCTTGAACTGTTCCCAACTAGCTTGTGGTAATTTTATGCATTGCAATTTTCTTTTCAGAATCTCCCTATCACAGTCAGAAAAACCTAAATGAAACAGGTAGTCATTCTAGGAGATCAAGTGAAAAAGTGAGGAAAAGAATGAAGATGGCTGACTTGAAAGCATTTGTAGAAACTAAACTGCTGTCAAAATCTGAGAAAACTCTTGAAAAAATTGGTCATGATGAATCAAAGGCACACTCATTATTTGAGCAGGTATGAATTTCATATAAATTCGATTATTCATTTCTATAAAGAGTACACTTTATATATTTGTGAAGAATTAGTTCTTTATTCAACTATGGTCAGTAACCATTAGTATTCAGTAAGTGTTAGACATGGACAAATTATGAAAAATTTTAGATATTTTGATGATCACTTCCTCTGGCGCTTTCATTAAGCAGGAATAGAAATATATTGTTTACTTTCCAGCCATGTATGCACTGTTCTTTTGGTTGTCATTGGAAAAGTTTTAGCTACTAATAACTTCTTGAATTTCTAATAATACAATAATCTTAAATTGATTAGACAAGTATCCTAACAGACAAATAAGAGGAAAGTAAAAGACATGGAAAATTGAGATCTGTGTTATTTTTGATAGTCCTACTAATGGGCACCCATGCATTATGTTGCAGCAAAAAAACGCAGAATACCTGTTGGATCTTATTTTAGGTTTCATATGGATCTGAGGAAAGTCACAGAGCAATTTTCTGTTTATTATTCCTCTAGGTTTTTAACATTTAAATTGGAGTCTGAGAATAGGGCTCTCTGTGAAGAGCATTAGCATCACTTTGCTGACATACGCAGTTTCTCAAAATTTCTTTAGTCACACTTGCAACTCCATTTTTAATTTTTCTGTGTTATTTATAAACTTGCTGCAATGACAAAAAAATTTCATCACATTGGTTCAACCTTCCCTTGTATATAACAATATAGTGTATATAGTTTTTTGCCATCATTAATTGAAAATCAGATTACTCCATACTGTTCTTCTTTGGAGTATTTCTCTATGGTTGCTGGCATACTTGTTCTGATCTACTGAAGTCAAAGTGGAGGTAATGCCAGGTAAAACTGCATGGCAAGTTTCTGCATACTTGAACTCACAATACCACCTTATACGTAGCAAATCAAAACCTTATTAAAAAGTATTCATATTGAGTTTACTTTTTGACTAACTGTTGTACCATGTTATTTTACTCATGCTATAAAATGCTCCTCATTGCAGGATTATCACAGTTTAGACACAGGAGAAGATCATATTTCAAGGCCCTGCTCAGCTTTGGCAAAGATTTTTGAGCCTAAATCTGATCAATGTGAGAAAATCAAGCCTGCCAGCAATTTAGTAAAGGGAAAGAGTATGCCAAGCTTAAGGTAATTACTCTCTAATGCTTGATATTATCTCAATTTCCAAAGTAGATAAACAGTGTGAAGATGAGGAGGTAATTTATCTTGGAGGAAAGTGTGGTAAAGCAAATAATTCTTGCTGTTATATGTTTATGTTACAAAAACATTCCTGCATAGGTTGCACACCATGTTTGTCATCAGTGTTTTATTTAAATTATAATTTTGCATGTTTAATAATACTCCATGTATGTCTAATGTGTCATATGAAAAGTGTGTGTATATTAGGAATTCATGAGGCTTTGTGATTCAGTTTTATTTTAAATCAGAAAAAAATTCAGTTTGAATTCAGAATTAGCAGTCTTACTTGAAAATTTTAAATTATTGGAAAATTTTGTCTGAGCAGATCAAGATAAAATTCTGAAAAGATATGGATTGTTTTCCCATTCTTTTTCCTCTCTCAAGGAAAGCCCTTTCACAGTCTTGAAATTGGTACTATATAACATACATACATAAAATGTATAGCATGCTGATATGATTAAAATATTTTACATTTCTAGTAACAAATATTGAAAATTAATTGAACCGTAGAAATAAAATAATTATGGTTTGCTTTATTCATAACATTTAGTTTCATTTACAAATTACATATAAATTCCGATTTCAAGAAGAACATATTTGTACTGTTTTGGACAATTGATAATGAGTTTTTTAATTAAATTTATTGTAAAGCAAAATATATTTCAATGTAATTGACATAATCACAGTCGTTACTTTTTAAGTATAATTTTCTCTTTGCTTATAAATTAAATTTTAGTCTTTACTTATGAAGCTCATTGGAATCCATTTATGATGAAGAATCTAATGATTCTTCCAAATAAGTCACTATTCAAGATAATCTTTCAAATTTAATTTAGTTCTTATTTAGTTGTCTTTGATTAATCATGGATGTAAACTGGTGAACTATTTATCTTATTATTAAAGTTTTTCAGTTATTTAATGTTAAGTTATCACTAAATTTGAGTGTTAAAATCTAGCATGAGAATGTGAAAATTCATTTATTTCTAAAATTATGTATTATTTAATTTAGAAATGTATGAAAATGCAATAATGCATATGTCTAATGTTTCATTATATTCTAATTCATTCTCACTTTTCCTTTGCCCTATGTTGGATTTTAAGTCTCTCCTTACAATTTTCAACATCATGAAAATATGATAATTTGTCTGGGGATGCAGTTATATAATCAGTTTATAGTGCTATTCCAATATTCAACATATACATCACCATAAGACTCAGATTTTCATCATTAATCCCAATTTTGGTCAGTATTAATTTGGTTAGAGGTCTTCTTCTTTAAGAAATTTGTTGAAGCTTAAGTCAAACCTAACCCTTTAAAAATGGATGAATTGTTTGTACCTCAATTCATTTACTATTGTAAAACATGTAATTTTGTTCAGAGCCCTGTTTCTCTAAATTGTAATGATTTGAGGACTGGTTGCATGAATGTATAAACTGACCTTTCCCCTCTTTCAATTTCAAATATCCTCATAAGTAGATATCTTATTACTTAGTCTTTGTTATGAATGAAGAGAAGATTTTTGGCCCTGTAGAGTTTCATTTTCTACTCTTTCCTAAGGAAAGAAAATGTCTTTTTTTGTACAGAACTCATAAATTCTTAGAAGATATTGTTTCCCAGTGAACTAGTAAAAGTTCTTTGATGAGGATATAGACCATGTTGCTTTTGAGAAAGTCACATGAATTTGATTATTCCATGTAATGATGTTAATAATTTTTTGGTGGATGAGTTGTAGTCAAGGTAATCTTAATAATGTATAATATGAATTGATGTCAGTTGTTTGATGAAAAATTTATCAATGCCATTATTCCTGGCATCTATTCTATTAGCTATACGAAGGTTTGCTGTGGAAGGAAGAGAAATAAATTAGTATATTCCCCTCTATATACCCTTAATACAAACAGTAAAACCCATCTAAGACACTCCTACTTAAGATGCTATCCTCCTAAGATGTGGTTTTCTCTCAATCAAGGTCACTTTCACATGAAACCCATGTATAGATACCAATTAAGATGCTCTGCAGGCCATTTTTCAAAACTATGGTATAATGCAATCAGCATAACACAATCCTGAGTAAGACACGGTTTTCTTTTGGTCCCCCACAAAGCATCTTAACCAGGTTTTACTGTATTTATAAAGAACATAAGAAGAAGCACTGGATTGAGACAGGGATAGATTTAAATTAAGAGAGGTCCTCATCCCTCCATAATTTCCCTTCCAATTTCCAGTTGATATTTCTGACTTATAGTTGCTAGAAGAATTACCAAGTTGTTGAGACCTTATGACAGTTTAAATTTAAATGTGATAAGTTTTTTAAAAGTTTAAATGGTGATAATAATGATATAAACATTAAGTATACAATTATATCTCTTGATACTTTCTTATGTTTCATGAAGATTATATTAAATTCCTTTGTGTGAGAGATTCAGTTCCCTGTTTACCATTAATTTTGCAGTTTTATACTGCTCATCTTATGAGGCATTTTCACATTCAGTCTTATAAATAGCTTTTATATTTTCTATTAGGTCATTTATTAACCATTTAAGAGATCAATATTGGTAACAAATGAAATTATTGATGATTAAAAATAATTATTTTGTAATAATAACTACCAACAAAATTATAAAACTAAAATAAAAATAATTGATGTCTGTCTATTAACATCTCCATTAATGATCTTAATTTAATGTTTTTTTTTTAATTCTCGGTAACAAAATCAAAGTTGTCAAAAAGAAAGTTGTTGTAAGTGCCCCTCAAAAAATTTGACAACCTCCTTACTTTTTATACCTACAATGCTAGAGGTAATGGCATATCTATCAACAATAATTGTATATAATAAGTTGGAAAAATATCTTAAATTATTTATATTATGCTGCTATATCTCATCCTCTAATAAAGTCGTTTATTATTATATATTATTATTACTATATGCTGTCCATATAATGTACAGCTAGTTCCAAAAAAAACTTACCACCTAAGCCGCAACCCGCATAACAGGCAGTGAGTTTCCTGCAAGCGAGCCTTAAGAAGTGAGAGAGAGAGAGAGAGAGAGGGAAAACATGGAGGAGATAGTCTGCTTCTGTCCTGGCTCCGCTTGCAGAGTTGAAATGGATTTATTTGCATTATTGATATTGCAAATATTTATTAGTATCCTTAGTTTGGCGACATTGGCGTAGCAGAATAGTATTATAACAATATCGATGTTGTAATGCAAGAATTCAGTTATTATAAAATGGTTATTACAAATCAGTATATATTCTAGCTTTGCTTCTCGCACCGAGGGAAGCGTCGCACACGAGGTCCCGTTATTCCTAGGAAACCGAGGCAAACCCCTTTCCCCTCATAAAATTTGAGTCTGAGACGAAAGGCACAAGCAGGACGAAGGAAATTTTTGCAAAATCTGCCTCTGAGCCGCTCTGAGCTTATGTTTAGCACTGAGATGGGAGGAAGAAAATTTCCGCGCAGTTTGAATCAGTGTCGGACCCAAAATGTATAGACCTCGAATTCGACGCCTTCGCTTGTAAAACTCTGCGGTTATAAGGGGTCGTATTATATATTATAATAGTAGATAATATTATACATCGTTCAAGAGAAGAGTTATTAGCCTTTAAAATTATATACCTAAGGAGTCCATATCGATCACCTGTTTTATCACAGCCTGTGTGAATGCAATCTACAAAAGTAAAGTAAGGTGAACTCATGGCCATATCTAGGCTATTACTTTAAATACATAAAAAATCTATAAGTAAATATGTAGTATGAAGTCTTGAGGCATTCTCTGCGTATTTTAGATAAATTTTGTTTAATTTGATAAGCATCAAAATTAAAACTCGATCGGTAAAAAATCAGTAAATTTTATCATCTATGCAGTTGGTATTTTTAATATACCGTCGAAATCAATTGATAGAAAATGTGCTAGGATCGATTTTCCTGAATTAATAAAGATGACGGATACGAGACAACCATCTTTCACGTTGATTTTGAATCCAAAATGAATTTTTTTGGTGTCATTGAAGTGTGAATCGAATAAACGTGATTTCTTCTGTGGATTCCTCTTGAAATGGATGCAGTCACAAACCATTACGTTCTTAAACGTTCTTCTCTCGTATTTATCAAGTTCTAAAATACACAAAAAGATAGAGCAAATGAGGTTTTGTCATAATGCTCATTGAATGCTACTGTAAGCTATGAATGTAAAATTTTCAATTAATTTTGAATGCATACAAAACTGCTTGCATTGTTTATATTTCAACTGTTTATTATCACGTTTACAATTATTATAATGTAGAAAACGTTAAAAATACGCGAAATAATAGGGACTTAGTGAAATAGTTTTAGGGCCTTTTTACCTGTAATTCCAACCCTGTAAGTATCACACGGGGATAAGAAGCGCATATGAGGCTCATGTTGAAATTTTTCTCCCCTCGGTTGATGGCTGGCCCTACGTAACTCTCATATTTTTTCGACAGAATTTTAATGATTGAGATGAATGGGCGGTGGTTTGGTATGAATAGTCTATCTACATATTTATCGCTCGGTGATATTGAAAATATTCCTTCGTATTTAAAATGTATGGCTATGAGAAACTTTTCATCTCTCCACATTCCATGACAAATTTGAAAAGCAAGATAGAGGAGTGATTGGAAGAAGTGGTTAAAGCAATGAATTCACCAGGACTTCAAGAGGGGGACTGTTTTGATAGATATAGGGAAGTGAGAAACGACGGAAACAGTAATACATACACTCACATGAATTTAACAACCGAAAGTGTAAGAGGTATGTTAATTCCAGATTTTTGGATAAATCACAATAGGTAATGGCATTTCTTGCGTTCCTCGTTGACCAGTTGGTTACTTTGAGTAGGAGCAACGACCTCTTTTAAAAGTATAACCCACTCACTCACCTTCTCAATTTTCTCATCCAACATATATTTTTCCGTTTATGACAGCCTCCAGAGAAACTACTCATTTATCCAATTTAAGTAATATATTAGTCAAGAATGGTTAACATTCAAATATACAGGATATAACGCCCATGGCTTATCATACTTTCAGAAATTTCCTTCTGATACATCAGTAATTCCCAGGATCTCCGAAATTGTATGCAATAGCGATGTTCAATGTATCGTACCAATCTTTTAATTCTATAAGAAAGTTCGAGTAGTTTACTAAGCCAGAACCTAAACCATCTTCTTATCAGCAATTTATTTTGGAAAGAGAGTTCGGTTTTTTCAAACCGATAAAAATTACTAACATTGGTATTACTATCTATGCAAGCCAATGGTTTATTCTAAATCTTACCTAACTTTAGAGATGTGATTTATCTGTAATCGGCGTATAAACTCTAAGTTTCTGCGACACTAAATATGCGGAGTATCTAAAATTCCATATTTACGTTTCAATTCATATTTTAGTGACATGATAATAGAAACTTTAGTCGATGTAGTAAGATCATCTTCAACGCTCTATCTATTTTGTATCATAGATGTTATAAGAGAAGTGAAACGATTTGGTTCTCGTAAGCGTAAGGAATAAATATTAGATGGCATTTCTCTAGTTCATTGTTCATTTCTCAAGTTATTCCAAACTACGAAATTTTTAGCTCAATGTAGGGACGAAATAAAGCATAAAAAACAATGTATATAAATAAAGTAAACAATCATTGACGAAGAGCTTGATTGATATAAATTGACGATAGGCAGCGTTACTTATTTTTTCATTTTTGTTGTTGAATTTGTTATTTAGTATAAGCTAATACAGTTTATACCATTAACTTTAAAAGCAGAATATAGAGATACTAATTCTGATATGATGCACCCAAACATTGTCAACTTTATGTTATCATTCAGATTTTCCGAAGGTCCTATTTTAACTGGAATGATCTTCCTTGCATTACTATTTAAAAATACTATGAAAAATTTAAAAAACATCTTCGCAAAGTTCGTAGAGAATTATGATGTGCCTAGGATGAGGGTGTTACGAAGGTCCTTGGAGTGAATGTTGGAATAATGGATTACATATAGAACCAAGAATATTTTAACAGCTGAGGTATGAATCATGAGAATTAGAGGAATATTCTCATGTAAGTCCGGTTACCATCCGTTGGTTTCTATTTTTAACGTGTTCTTCCATGACTCCTTTTACCCATCATTCATAATTATTGATAGTGATTTTTCTTTTAATTATTATACATATTATGCACCATTCAAATAACTCGGGTTATATATCTTACTTGAGGCATTCAGAAACCGATCAGCAATCATTAATCATTAGTCTTATTAAACATTAGTCTAGCGTATAGTTCTGAAAATCATTTCAGTAACATTGGAAATCCTGTTGTGGTTGTTTTCACACCCCCTGACATAAGTCATACGGCGGCTCGCGGGGTATTAATGTAAATGTAAATAAACCAGGTGTTAACGTGTAAACCTGCAATATGGAAGTATAGGAAACCTGGAGTTTATATGCAATATGCAAATTAGTCTTAAGGTTTTGATTTGCCATACTAACTGTTGTTTCTTAACCATCTTAAAGTGTATTCCTTGCAAGAAGTCCTGAAAGGTCGTCTACCTCAAAAATAGAGTTGAATATCTTCATTCCCTAAGGGAATACCTGCGGCGAAGATTACAAATCGCGGATCCACCATTTCCCACCTTACTTGTGATCGGTCGCCGCCACCATACCCTAACCTTTGATACCTGCTCAGCAGGGGTGCGGTCAGGAATCCTCTTTAGCGCTTTCAAATTCGCTACCCCGGATACATACGACCATCCACAATCTGCCGAAAAGGGGGTTTTTCTCCTCAGAGCGGAGTTCACCTTCACCCATCGGCCGTTTTATGGTTCCTTTGAGAAAATAGACAATACCTTTCGATGGACGCAACAAAAGAAAAAGAAACAACAAAGGAATGAATAGGGGATACTCCTAGGGCCAGGGTGGAGGAAAGGAAAGTTCTCCTTTCTCCATGGAAGAATTAGTAAAACCTCAGACGCGAATTTGTCAGAAACAGCCAAATCTCATCTCAAAATCATAATGCTTCATCTGATACCGTCACCACGAATGCCTGGTGGAAGTAAGAACAGAATGACATGTTGATGCATATATACTGAAATTCCTAATGCTCTGTTAATTGTCGTATCAAGCAAATTTTATACTTCTCTGTATTGCAGAATAATTCAACTGTGAAGAAATCGAGTCAAAATTTGCACCACGGGGCAAGAAAGAGATTAAGCATCAGATAAAAGTTGGGACAGCATAATATTGCAAGTAACATGAACTTGATTTAATTAAAGGGATAGTTTTTCTGGGACTGGCAATGAACAATATTTTCGGAAAAATGTTACGAGATGCTGGCGTTAATTTCGTGGTATATTAATTTTTAATTCGATACGTGAAAAAATTTTGTAGCCCTCAGTATTTAAATTGTGCTACTATTCTAATACCTATGTTATTTTCTAAAATATTAAATTAGCAATTTGAATTTTAAACAATTACCTTAGAAAATGATGATAGCACACCAATAAATATTTTACTTTCTATCATATGATTTGGCGGCATTTAAAATTTTTATAATATTTGATGTAATTATCTGATGTAGTTGATCGTAATTTATTTGGTTTACTTTATTGTAATATGTTTTGGGTCTAATTTTCAGAGCTCTCTACCAGGTTGACTTAAAATGATTCTTTCTCGGTGTATTCGTCCAGATAAAGTTTCTTTTCATCTTTGCTTTCCTCAGTAGGTTTCGAAGTTTTTTCATACTCCCCTTCTCGATAGAATTTTTCTGCAACATAAATTAGTTGACATACAGTTGATTGTGTTCTTATTCCTAATTATTCTTTATCTCCTTGCTGAGTTTTCGTTCATCTTTCTATTTGAGTCATAGTCGTGAATTTCCTCTAAATAAATTTAAAATCCTGTAGGCGTCAAGAGCATAAAAAACGTAATAATATAATCCTTTTTAATCTTGCAATGACATAATTTTTCATTGGATAATTGAAGCAGCTAAAGTAAGTTTACCCGATGCCTCCAGAAAAAGGTGAATTACGCAGAAATTTCTGGCCGAAATAAGGAGATCCGATTCTCATTCATTTTTTAATACTATGCTGCTGACATAGTAAAAATTAACACTAAATTTAAACTAGATTTCGTGCTAATAAAGACGGTACAAATACGTTCAACGCGTTTCACAACGGTTTAAAAAGGCGCCTTCCTTCCAAGAGCCAATAGAATGCGTGGAATACACTAGACTCGCTCTCATCGAGCTTCACGTCTGTTATGCGGGTTGCGGCTTAGGTGGTAAGTTTTTTTTGGAACTAGCTGTACATTCTTGATAAGATTTTATTTCCACGTCTTATTTCCTGTGACTCTGTCTTACAATGATTAAACTGACCCTTGTAAAGAAGGCAACTTATAGACAAGTAACATTCATAGAAAGGTTATAGTTGACACTATTCTAAAGCATGCTTGAGTAGAGAGTTTCCAGGATGAAACCAAATTATGGTTTGTGTTCATATATTTCATGATATTCCTTTGTCCTACTATAGCTTCTATAATTTGAAGATTGCAAAGACAATCTTTCCATGATCTTACATTTATTGATTAAACCAGGAATTACAGCATTGCTTCTGGTAATGCATAAATTATATTTACAGCACAATTATCAAGACTTTTTTGATACTGAAAGTGTATCAGCATGTCTAATTTCAGATTCTAGCTATATTACTTCATAGTAAGCATGACTTGTTGTTTCCTTAAATCTAAATGAATATGAAATAATCCTTTCCTGAACTGATCAGTGTTTGATAGTAGGTGGAATGGTTTGCATAATGATTTTCCCTAATTCAAATCCCTTGCAGATAATGATTTGTTGTGGATGGGAAAATATATTGTGTATATCTTGTTAATGTGGTTTGAAAAACATCTCTTATCTCTCCTGTATTCTATTTTTCTTCTAAACAATATCTCATTACTCTTTCTTTCTCTCACCTCAGCTGTTTGATAGATGAATTGACTGGTGGGTAAGTTAGCTTGAATAAAACTTGCACTTACAAACCTTTTCAAGTAGTTTAGAAAGAAATGCATTATCTTAGTAGTTATCCTTCATTTTGTCTGCTATCATACCATGTAAATATATGTCAAGTGCTTTGTTTCTGTGTACATGTTCAAGACTCATTCTTAAATTTCCAGTAGTACACCTAAACACTTATTTCTAACTATGTACCAATAAAGAACTAATGATAGAAAAATCATTACACATACATATCTGCTTTTTATCTTCTGGGGATTGTCAAATGAGGAATCCACATAAAGGAATTCTCTTTGAAGGCATAAAATTTAATCTGCTAACATTTGCTGGTCAATCATCCTTGATGAAAAAGGGTGGTTGTATTTTGCTTACATTAATTAAAATACTGAATTCAGATATGCTGTAATTTAAAACTTTTATTTCCAGATATATAGGGGAATCACATCCAGAAAAAGTGAAACCTGGAAAATGTCCTAATATCCAGACTCACACAATCCCTAATCCAATCATAACTGTTACAGAGCACACTCCTACACCTTCACCTGAGTACATGAGGAGACAAGTGAGTAATTTTCTTCTTGTAGAAAATATATCTCAGAGATGAAATTTCTCGATTACTTCACCTTATGTTTTGCTTAAAGGGATCCATTGATAGTCAACTTGATGCAATTAGCCTTCAAGGAAAAAGACTACAAGAAAGAAAACCAAGCCTTACTCGCTCACAAACTGATTCAAACATCACATATGCTAATGAGGAAATGCCAGAAGCACCAGGATCTGTCTGCTATATCACTAAAGAAGGGAATATCGATTATCAAGTTGTCTTAAAGGTAACAGAAAATAGAACATTCTGAACTTTATTACCACCTTGGTGAGATTGATGTCTTCATTTTGAACTGTTTCCAGGCTGTTCATTCTGCTGCTATTCGAGACAATGTCTGTACGCTTCGTATCTGTGAAGTGATTCTCAATCTGGTGGAGTTATTGATGGATATGGGAGTCTTGAAGCAGTGCCTGAGAGAGGAAGCAGCAGCAGGAACTAAATCTAGTGGCCAACAAGAGATTCCTGGAAACACTGCATGGATGGAAGGAGGAGAGACATCTGCTTCTGTGCCTGTAGATGAGAAAAAAGGGAGCAAGGGTCCCAAGGAAGGAAAGTCTTCATCTGATCTCAACTCTTCTCACAGTCTCATAATGAACTGTGTTGTCAGGTACTCATAATCATTTTTTCTATGATAATCTGATTATGTATTACATATGCATATTATTATAACAAATTAGCTCTTTGAATTTGTTTTTGGAAAAGGATAAATATTTTACATAACTTTTCCTTTACGCCATGTTAACAGCAATACCCAGACAGTGTCACTTTATAATGCTTCAGTTTGTAAGTTCAGTATGATGCAGTTGTGAATCCATTTGGGAAAGAATTTTAAATTTATAAATAATAATATTTATAGAAAATAAGATTCAGATTTCAAGTGTTGTAGTTGATCTATATCTCATAATATACAAGAGATGGTACTTGCCTTGGGTTATTTTTGATGCAAAATATAACATCTATATGACTAAAGTTATTGAAACACCTACTGAAATTATCAAGTATTTTGGAGGTACAGTTTCTGTAAAATTATGGTGCTGATCCTTCTTTTCTGGAACATCATATTATCATGTTTGGTAATGGTCACACAATATAAAAGTTAGTTTGAAAAGAGAAATGTTGAAAGTGTTTTTAAAATGTAGAAGTAAAGCTTCAAGTCTTACAATTTCACACTCATTTTTCTTCATTCATGATTAAAGTAAAACTGAACTATGTTTTGAAATTATAGGGTCTTGAAACACTTAGGCTGTCCTCATGGATGTGGAGATGGACAAAGAGGACCCCCAGCTGATTTTCTACGATCTCAAGGGCAGACAATTTTGGCCAAGTTACATAGAGCCAGTCAAAAGCAATTTTCTCGTTTCTTGCGAGACTTAGTTAACCGAAATTCACTTTCTGAAGTCATGGAATTTTTTCATGCATATGTTGGTTTCTGTGTAGATCCAAGCTCTCTCTTGTCACCTCTAAGTGAGTAAATATTTTGATATTTTTATCAATTTTAAATGATTTATATGTATTACAAGAGTAAGGGTTTCTTATTTGTCAAAATCTGTACATATTTTTTTTAAGGATAGCCATGGTAAATCTATGTTGTTATACAACTTATAACAACTTATTAATCAAGCTAATGAGGAAATTATAACATTTATGTACATTTGGCAATATAAATGTTATAAACAATATGCATGATAAATTTTAATACATATATTCTGATTTGCTAAATTCTTTTATTAAACAGATAAACTTTATTTATTCTTATGGAATTGTTTTCATTACTTCAGATCAGAAACGAGGGGTTAACAAATCACCAGATACAGCCAGTGGATCTGGAGGATATTCTACAAATTTTGGAGCTAACTTGGGTGGTGGAGGAGGTGGAAGGGGTATTGAGGGCCACATAATTGCTAATGTATTCAAGAATCTTGTTTCAAGGATGTCAAAATGCAGCAAAGAACTCAAATTACAAGAAAATGTAGTGAGTATCTTTCAACTAATTTTCAATATTAGATGATTTGTCTATGAAATTTTGGAGAATAGTTGTTAAGATGAAAGATTCAACAATATACCTAAAACAAAAGATTGCCAAATTTTTATTTAATAAGATATAGAGTAGAAATAAACAAGCATGTATTTGATCAAATAACTGAAGGTAAGAGAATGTCCCTTTGTTCTGTGTTTTGTTACTTTGATACCATCATTAACGGATATGGAAAATGACACATAGGGTCCTCTTGTAACTTTAAGTTGTTCCATCTCCATACATTCACCTGGCAACTTGTCTCTTATGTATTTCTCAACTGCTTTCAGTTATCCTTTCTTAATAGTTCTAATCCTGGACATGTCCTATGAACAAACTTTGTATTGTTTCTCTTTGGACAAATAAAAAATAATTAAATTATCTGAGAATCAATTAATATATAGAAAATATCATTTTATTTATAAAGTTAGTATTAAATATATCTATAGAATTCCAGATGAAAATTCAGTTATCATAATGTTTGATTCAGAGCAAAGGATAAAAATAAATGTAATTTGTTGAATGAGTATATATGAAGAAGATGTGGCCATATTTAGAGAATTATGAAGGAGCATAGAAATACTTTTAAAAAACTATTTTCAGTTATTTCAGAAGAGTTTGGAAAATGTATCTTTGCTTGCTTTTCAAGTAAATTTTAGAATCAAGATAACCTGAAAAATATACTTATAAGCTGATTTACATTTGCTGATGATTTCCTAATTCTTATATCATTCATTCACTTTCAATGCAAGTTCTACCCTTTGTTTCATTATTCATTTCTTATGAAAATTCCATTATTCCTTTCTTGTTATTCATTATTTGTAAGTATTACAACTTAAAACATTTTATGCTTGCTATAGATCCTATCTACATGACCTATAGTATGCATGCAGTACCTATCCTTCATGAAAATAAAGATGTAGCTATCTTTAATTCATGAATCACAATTAATAAAAATTAAGAATACCTACTCTTAAACATTCACAAAAATATTTTAAGTTTCTTTGATTAGAATATGAGTTTTGACTTTTAAAAATACCATTTTTCACTTGTATATGGTACAATGTGTTAAAATGGTGAAGCTTTTTGGTAATACATACACCAGCAATTGTGTTATTACATTTGGTATCTGGAAATTGTTTTCTTGTATAATATTCTGTAATGCCCCTAATACTTGTACTGCTTCAAAATCCTGAGAGTTGGGTATTATATCAGCAATATTTATGTATTTTTCTAATGTAATTCCTATCATATAAACTAACAGATTTAAGAGTTATAATCAAAACCTTAAATCCTCGTTGTTGTATTTACTATAAAATATTTTTGTAAAGGGGATTAGAATAACTTCTAAAATAGCGAGAGTGATCAATTTACTTATACTACTCTACTTGAAATTTTCTGAGCAATCAAATTTCAAGCAAAAGTCATCTTAATATTCTTTAATTAATACATAAGTGATTCCAATTCGGTTCAATACCCATGCATATTAAATTTGAACAGGAAAGTGATTACTGAGCTATTATTTGGTAGGAAATTGAACAAAATTTTCAAATTGAAATCATAATGTTATAGGTGCATTTTAGGTCTTGTAAAATATATACATATCAAATGCAAATATCGATTTTATTCGTCTAAACACAATTGTATATACAGTGGCAGCATATTTACATGAATTATGCATATAAACATATGCAGTGGATTTCTCCCTCTTTATCTATTCACCTATGATTCAAGAACCAAAGATGCCTAATCAAAATAACTTATAACACACATCTCTCTTTATCTTTCACTGTGTCACTTCATTGCACAGTCAACTTTCGAGAAGCTTATCTCCAAAGGAATTGCGGACTCCGGGGATAATATGAATATTAATTAATGTAATATAGGCAACCCCTTTTATTTTCAAATCAAAATTATTCTCTAATCAGAAGAAAACGGTTGTCTTAACTTCTTGACATTTAAACGCGGAATTAAACGGCGTTATGATAATATTAAAGAAATATATCTTGACCCAGCATACATGAAATTTAACAACAATATCCGAAATTTCCACCGCTGGTCAAAGGATAGGTCGCCAAAAGAAAAACACAGTTTTATATTAACGAAAAATTTATTACGAAACTGATAAATAAAACAACAACTAGGTAACTTTGAGGAGATTACATTCCATATGTAAGTTTTTGCGATCATCAGCACAACACCCAACTAAAAAGCGAAGGTTTCACTGGACGGCTGGGCGCAGGAGTTACCCTCAGCTCTCGGCGGCAGTAGTAGAGCCACGAATCTGCAAAGCAGGGCTCGTCGTCCATGAGTCTTTACATCACCCAGCTCCCACCAGGCTGATCATAGGGACGTCAGCATACAACACCCGACGAAGAAGCGGAGGTTCCGCAAGACGGTTGGGCGCAGGAATTACTCCCGGCACTCGGCAGCGGTAGCAGAGCTACGAATCTGCGAAGGAGGGCTCGTCGTCCATCATCCTCGTTATTTACATCACCCAACGCCCACCAGTCTGGTTTTACTTCTTTGGGCTTTTCCGCCTTCTTTCTCAGTACAGCCAGGGCCTCAGCAGCGCAGGATACG
Organism: Pachydiplax longipennis; assembly: GCA_036926295.1. NCBI lineage: Eukaryota > Metazoa > Arthropoda > Insecta > Odonata > Libellulidae > Pachydiplax > Pachydiplax longipennis. The sequence goes on from JAVFKF010000015.1 coordinate 44,838,725, forward strand.
TTAGGGCCCGGAAGAGGAATCTCTCCGAAGTGTCGATGGCGTCGGTCGTGCTCCTCGACCGTGGAATAGTAAGGGGAAGCGATTTTACAAGTGGCGACGAGCCTCTCTAGAAGGGCTAGGCGCCGATCGTGCAGCTCCGTCCATCCAAACTGTGGGCGATGAGGAATTATGCGCCATCCTGGATGCAGCAGTGGCGTGGAGATGAGAGCATACGTAGGACCCATTGCGAGCGACTGACTCAGCCTCCTGTTTGTCGACCTTTCACTAGGTGTGCTCCGAGAGGGAATGACTGCAGCCTATCGTGTGGACTTGAACATTGAGTCATCCTACCGTGGAAGGGGGAGAAAGTATTCAGGTCGTGGGTGGCTAACCAATAGCTAACCCTTTTACTATTCCTAACAACTAAAGTGATGGTCGTACATGTACATACATGCGTCACCTTTCATCAAGAATTTGAATTTAAGAGAACTACAGATATGTTTTTTTGAAACTTGTCGTAATTATAGTCTACTAATCACAGTCGCATTAAATGATCCTGGTTTGATTCAACACGAAATCATCGCTTTTACCCCGAGAGAGAAACGTAGAAATCTTACTAAGAAGATTGTTTTTTGGCAATCGAGTATCCAACAGAAATGTTTAGGTGGTAGCATAAATTTGCATTTAAATATATTGTACGGTTCAGCGTCTGCAATTCTGTTTCCTCAGATCTGCGAAACTCTTACTTCATGATGCTTATGTATCCTCAAGCATCATTCTAAGGATTGGTGGTATGATACGCTAAAATAATTTATTTTTACTTGATAATATCTGTTCGTTGATGAAACCAGTCGCCAATAAATTCAGTTTGCTCGCGAATTAAGGTATGATAAATTATTTTAGCGCTTCCACGTGATATTTTCGGTGGCAAAAGAGATACAGAGCGTTACAAGTAATAATTACAAATCACTTTACTTAATTAGAAAGTGTCATAGCAAAAATAAAAGGTTACAGTTCTCATTTCACTAAAATAATCTTCTTGAAATTTATTTGCAAAATGTCCAATAATTTCATTTAGAATTAAGAACACGAACAAAATGTGATTAAACTAGTTATTCTTTTAACCGTCAGTTTGTTTCATGCGTACTTTTTTTAAGCTGAAGGAGGCTACTTGTAATTAGAACCGTTTTATCTCCACACTATTAAGAAGCCGTGTTTTGCAAAACGTCCGAGTGGTAGAGAAAGGGACGAGAGGCAATTAGGGAAGCGATGGGAGGTGGTGGTCGAAATCTCCATCCAGGTAATTTCTTCTAAGAGCCCTTAGACTCCCTGCGGAGGAGTTTCAATGTAAATGTCGTTGGATGCACTCTCGCAAATATTTTTAGGGATAGAAAACGCTCTTGCTTCTATCCCCACCGCCATTGTTCCGATCTTTAGAAATTCATCACTGATATCCTCGTAAGATCACAAAAGCTCTTTCAACCAAACAGATGAAAGGAAACCCTGCATAGTTTCAATGCTCTTCCTTTGGAACCGAAGGAGTGACCTGAAAAATATAGAAGCTATTCGGTGTAACTTAACTTTAATTTGATACCTCATTTTCAGATATGGTTCGTTCTTACGGTGAAATTTAGGAGAATAATAGAAAAGTCTTCGTACGGTAACGCCAAAACTTTTCCGCCAATTCGCAATTTCCACTTTTCGAATGGCTATTTTGACTCAATAAATCATTTAAGGATCCAGTCTATTTTGCATTTTAGGCATAAACTATGAATGAATTATTCCCGGAATTTTCACCCGGGGTCAGGTTAATATAATCTGGTGGAAATCTCGTGAACAAATTACTCTTCAGAAATCACTTTTTTTATCAAAGAAAGTTAAATTAAGTGGAGAGAAATCCTACACGAATTCCATTAATCAGGAAATAATTGCGTCTTAGTTGTTCTTTCACAGCAGACATGTTTTAACATTGTCATACACTTTTCCTCCAAAATTCTTAATATTATAAATTTATATTCCCGATAACATTCAGAAAGATTTTCTAATTTTCCGAGTATCACTTTAGTATAACAATTTACTTAGTTATTGCTTTAATTTATATAAATTGTTTTTTACAAGTAAGTTACCTTAACACTCATTATACGGTATTCTCACGTTAAGTATCATTCAAGACTCAAAATCAATCTTTTTCTTTCTAAAATTCTTTCATTGAATGAATTTCATTGCACCTTCTCTGGGCACGTTCTGATTGAACATACCAAGGACAAGCACGATCTTGTCAAATATAGGATGCCAATATAATGATTATCCTTTTAATATATTGAAATAAAGCCTTGTGAACAACTCGTGTCTATTCTCAGAACCGGATAAGCAGTCGTGGGATTCATCTAATCTTAGGAAGAGGTTTTATCCCTAAGAAGCATGCAGAAGAACGTGTTGCAATCTTTAGCCCAAGTTCCCTTATGATTCTAATTTAAAAAATTGTTTACCAAACATTAAGATGTAATAAGAATTAAGTATTTCGTGGTACAATACTGAAATTATATCCTCGTTGTAAGGAGTGGATAGAGACAGCTTTATCGCTTTATAATAGAGGATATCGTTTCAGATAGATTTAGGAACAGGTTCCGTAAACATGCATACAGATAATGTGTGGATCAGGTTCAAACATGATCTTTTGATTTTCACCGGGAACTCTCATTGCGACCATGCTTGAATGATTAAATTGTGAATAACTCTTTCAAACTCTCCATATATTTATGATAGACCTTTAAAAATTGATTTTTTTCCGTTTGAGCGATGGAAAAGTGTGTCTGAAGTCACGTTTTAAGGTTTTGTTACAAAACGTTCTTCTTGGGCTTCTCTCTGTTAAGTAACTACGTTCATGCTTCTGATAATTAAACGACACTCAGGTTTCACTTCGTGGTATTCATTGCCCAAAAACTGTTTCATGACAAGAGTGCAGTAAAAACTCTTGTCATGAAGCAGTCTTTCTTCTTATAATAATTGTTCGTAGGGAAATTCTCTAATATCAGCTCTAACCGCTGGTTGGTGATATTAAAAATCTTGACGGAACCTCGAAGATATTTTCATTTAAATATGATACGAAGATGAAACTTGTCTAAATAATTAGAAATCCCATCGAGGAAATATTTCCATGTTAAACTAATAGACTAATAGGAATTTTGGACCCTTCAAGCGAAATTTTCTTCTGAGAGGCTCAAGAAAAGTGTAAGCATTGTTTTCATCTTATGGAAATAAATACATATGGCAGCACTGGATAAGTACTTAGCATACAAATGTAGGTAATTTCCACCGTTTCCTTCCCGGAGTTAGGATATTTTGGAAAGAAATCTGCGTACTACTGTACTATTCTCGGATACTCCGAATTCCGAACTCACTTTTTGAGGTGTTACTTTCGTTGTTCCTACTCGGTTAAGATTTCACGTTAGAATTTCCTTGCATAAAAGGGATTTAGTTTTTACTGAATCTCAAATAAATGATGGTTTATAAGTTCGAAATCTAACGTATCGCTGTGTATACATCGGTGAATACAAACAGTTCGTCTACCCTAAGGGTGCCCGGGTGTGAATTTGTACCCGGTCCCTCTACTCATATGAGGAGTTATCGTGAATATAAAAGAACGATATTTGACTCCGAAAATATTTTTATGGATAAATTTTTTTATCTCGATAAACTAGCAAACCTAACTTTTTATAAAATGGTTCTCTATATCTGATGGCCCGGATGCAAGGTCTCCTCGGAACCCCCTCTTGTCGATAGAAGAAGCAAATATTTTTTTAATCGTTTCCTTGCTGGCTTTTGTTTTTTTACCATACCAGGGATTTAACAATTATAATCAACGGAATTATTTTTTGAATCGATATTGTTCAACGAAGGCTTGATCAGTTTTACATCAAAAAGATTGATCTGAATAGAATTATGGCATATCTGGGTCAGCCTCGCAAAGTGGCACATAATGGAAGTATTTAAAAGTATGATTTTTCCATAGAGGTGTAAAAAATATGATATATTGAGTTTTCCGTAACTTTGTAGAATTCCATTACAGGAAAAATATACACTCACTTTGTAAAATTCTATTATTTTTATTACGAAAGATAGTAGGTGTAAAAAAATTTCTTGTACAAGAAGCTGTAGATCTTCACTAAATTAGAAACTTAGTTAAAATAAATTATAAAAATCACTTTCTTATAGAAATAAAATGTTAGGCGTTGGTAGGATGCCAGCTTAATAAATATTTCCCAGCTACCAAGTTGAAGGTAATGAGCATATAGAAATTAAGAAGTTATTCTGTTCTTTATTTGAGATGGCATAATGATTTTCTTCAAAATTACTTTTGTATTTATTACCATTGATTTGAGTTGAAACTCTTTGGCATGACAGTTTTCACAGAAATACTAAATTTATTTATCATTATTGTCTGAAGTTTTTAATCGGTCATGATGCTTTCATATTCCGATTATTCTTATAGAATTACTTTGGTCATCCCCCATTCTAACCATCCAACAAATTATTTTCAGGCTCTTTACAGTGATGTGCGTCAATTAATGACCTACGTAAAAGAAGCACATGGTGGAGTTTTTCGTCGTGTAGCTTTGAGTGGTCTCTTGGATTCCTCAAATAGACCTCACAAGGGACAGTCTTCAAAGACTACAAAGTGAGTATTTTTCCTTAATTGACGCTTAAATTATAATCCACTTGTATTACTTTAGCTATGTAGATCTTTTATTTGTCAAGTATGGCATTAAACTTATTGTCCATCTTTAAATTTTCTATCTAAAATAACATTACCCAAAGTGTTTATTGTGCTCTGAGGGGTGGGATGGAGGTGTTAATATGGATTAGAATTAAGAGTCATGGGGAAAACGAAAGACTATCAGCAGTCTAAGGCTAATTATTTATACAAAATGTAAAATAAGCTAGTATTTATTTATTATTATTTATTTCTAATTTTTTAAATAAAATGTATTTCCCCATAGCTTCTTCAAAAATTTATATATCATTTTTACATTGTATAAGTTTATTTTAATGCATCCTTAAGAAAATTATTAGTGTAATTGCAAAATGTTAAAGCTAGTCAGTGATGAGTACAAAATGTTTAACTTTTCTTATTTAAGAAAGAGTTTAGGTAAATCACTACAAATTGAGATACAATTTTAAGATATAGCTAGATAATGTATGTGCTAGATAAAAAAATGAACATATTTGCATAAGACGAGCTATGATGAAAATTTACTAGCATCAGCAATTAAATTCTGAAATATCTGTGTTGAAAATGTGTATTAAGGAAAACCTGATTTAGTAGTTCATACAACATGATTTCCCTTGCTAAGGAATGGTAACCAACCTGAGATAGAGGAGCAGTCAGATCTCCCAATGGGATCGTGTTACATCATGGATGAGAAAGGAGGGAGGAAATTTCTTTTCAAAAAAAGAAGTACTACATCAGCATGTCCGGTAAGATATTTCATTAAGTATTAATGTATTGTATAATGTTCTTACTTCATTTGTGTACCTTTGGGAAAGGATTACTTTTCTGTAGAATGTATATGTGCATATATTGTCCTCTTATATAAGAAAATATAATTTGAATATTTGATTTGATTGAATATAATAAATATTTGAAAGGTTATTTATATGACAATGTATGTATATACATACACAAACCCATATCTAATTTATATATATATATATATATATATATATATATATATATATATATATATATATATATATATATATCTATTATATATAGCTAACTCTCCGGATATACCTATATATATATATATATATTTATAGGGGATACGAATTCTGACCATGTTCCACAAGCGCCATCGACGTCAGATTTTTTCGACGTACTGGCCCTACACTCTAGATGCCAGAATAATGCAGACATCGACGCTAGCTATCATGAGTTCGATGCCAGAAATTCCCAAAAATCGCAATTTTCCCATAAGAATGCATTGCGCGGATTTTTGAAAAATATTTTGAGGCACTTATCGTTAAGATAGAGTAACCAAAATTTCGGAGGTTGAAGTTGAGGTAGTCTTCTATGCTTCTCATGGAAAAAATGTAGCCAAATGACAGTGAGTTCGACGTCAGGTGGATGCAAAATTCTTCCATAAGAAATGCATTGCGGAAATCTTTGACGATTTTTTAAAAATGGCTTCCCGATAAGCTGGAAAGATAAAACCCGGAATGGTTACAGAGGCGTGGGACCTTCCCGATAAGATATTAAACTTTGGAACAAGTAAGGATGGCACTTATCTAATATTATTTTGCTGTCTTCTCTCACGATCGGGTTCTTAGTTCGTCGCCAGGCGGTCTTTGGCGCGAAGTTTTAAATTTGAACTGAGGCAGTACTTGGTATAATACTGTATTCAACGGATAGCTTGCAGTATGCAAGCAACTTTTACTCGTACCTATATATATATATAGATATATATAGGGGATACGAATTCTGACCATGTTCCACAAGCGCCATCGACGTCAGATTTTTTCGACGTACTGGCCCTACACTCTAGATGCCAGAATAATGCAGACTTCGACGCTAGCTATCATGGGTTCGATGCCAGAAATTCCCAAAGATCGCAATTTTCCCATAAGGATGCATTGCGCGGATTTTTGAAAAATATTTTGAGGCACTTATCGTTAAGATAGAGTAACCAAAATTTCGGAGGTTGAAGTTGAGGTAGTCTTCTATGCTTCTCATGGAAAAAATGTAGCCAAATGACAGTGAGTTCGACGCCAGGTGGATGCAAAATTCTTCCATAAGAAATGCATTGCGGAAATCTTTTTAAATGCCTTCCCGATAAGCTGGAAAGATAAAACCCGGAATGGTGACAGAGGCGTGGGACCTTCCCGATAAGATATTGAATCGAAACTTTGGAACAAGTAAGGATGGCACTTATCTAATATTATTTTGCTGTCTTCTCTCACGATCGGGTTCTTAGTTCGTCGCCAGGCGGTCTTTGGCGCGAAGTTTTAAATTTGAACTGAGGCAGTACTTGGTATGATACTGTATTCAACGGATAGCTTGCAGTATGCAAGCAACTTTTACTCATGTATATATATATATATACACACACACGCACACGCGCGCACACGCACACGCGCGCACACACACACGCACACACACACACGCGCACGCACGCACGCGCGCACACACACACACACACACAAAAAAAAAACCCCACCTCTGTAGGTAGGGGTGGATTTTTTTCTTTTGGGTTGCCCTGGATATTGTATTGATATTCATCTTCCTGTGGTTAAATGCTGTATGCATTTTAGCCATGGATATTATGTGGATCTCCACAAGTGAGATATTTGGATGTCCACTGGATATCTGTGCAAGGTTACATTGATATTGTGGATGTTGTACAGATATTATGAAAGTTATTTTTTAACATTTATGGATATCATATGGTTGTTATTTTGCTACTTGGAATGTTAAATGTATTGAAAAGACTGATGATTACTTTAAACTACACAGATAACCATATTTGCTATTGAAATGTGTAATATATAATTTTAATTAGATATTAAAAATATTTTATTTTACTTTTCTTAGAAGAAGGTTTCGTAGTTTAGGTGTATTTGTTGTAGTTGATTGAAATAAAATAATGTTTATGATTTTTATTATGAATGCTTTTCAGAGCCTTATAGACGCAGATATTGGTGAAGATATTGGGATAAGTGCTGCATCTGCATTTGGCAAAGTTAGTCAAAGCCCCATTGGAAATATCAGAAAGAAACAACACATATTAACACCAAGACAGAGTGAGAAGAACATGGGGTCATTGGGAGCAGAACAAACAACTGCTTCCAAAACAGCCAGCAAATCTAAAAAAGGGTCAAAATTTCCAATTGGTAAGTAGATTTTCCTCTATCACTAAATTTCAATAAATATCATGTATTTTTATATTTAAATGGTACTTTCTATTATAATTATGACTTTTATTTCAGTGTTAGCCTTTTAAGTTGTTTGGAATTAAAAGGTGGTTTCTATAACAGACATTTCATTTCATTCATTCCATAACAGACATTTCACGGATGGAATGAAAATGGCTTTCTTTTGAAAAAAGAAAGAAAATTTATTTCGTTTTGATTCCATCCATGTATTCTTGCAAAAAATTGGAATATCTCAAAAAAGGACTTTTCATTTCAAAATCCATTGCAGTTGTTTTGTTTAAATTGAAACCTTATGTTTAATTTCAAGAACAATTAGTGGCTTTCTGTGAAACCGAATGCTAATTTTTGCCTGATCAATTTAAAATCAGAGACTTGAACTTTCTATGCATCACTCTTTTCTAGTAAACTGGTTTCGTCGTGATAAGTCTGAGCCTAATGACAGTGAAAGTGAATCTCCAGTAGAAAGCACTTTCCACAGGCAGTCTTCTCTCCATCATCAGCTGGGACGGAGTCCAGAAAAAGTTGGCCCTTCTGGAATGTAAGTTTCTAAGTTAAAAAGTGATCTATATAATCAGGTCTCATTACATAGTGAAAATCCATGTTTAGGGCCTTTATTTGACATTTTCCTTAATTTTAAATTTGAAACCACACTTATCACACTCAGTCCAACTGGAATTTAGTTAACTTCTCCATGCTGCAGTATCATTATATTGTTCACAGTACAGAGTATCGACAACACAAATGTAGCATCATTATGCTACTAAAGTAGATGTGCATGATGCCAATATGCATCATCCATTATAATTTTCTTTTTACTTTAAAACATTTGTGGTAAGTTAAAATTTTCAGTTTCTCATGAGGCAGTAGCTCAATTTTTCAAATGGCACTGGATGCCAATCCGCATCACCTTCCTATCAGCAAGAGAAAAGGACAATACAATTGGGATCATCTGTTAAAAATGTGTTAATTCTTACAAAAACTGCATGAATTTTCTTTCCTTTATACTCTAATCTTTTACTCATCATTCTTTTAAGGAATAACTTAGAATGAAGCCTTCATTTTCATTATTGTATTTCATTGAAAAAATATTATTAATGTTATGAATGTTATGTTAAATTCTGAAAAGAATATTTTATGACTGAATTAGATGCTTTACTAAAAGTGGACTAAAAAAATTTGATTATTTTATCAGCTTTTTCATGTAAAATAGGATATATTACAGGTAAATGCTCAATGAGTATAGGCATAGTGTAAATGTTGAAGTGAAAGAAATAAAATGATAAACTTTCACAATTTCAAGGAGTTATCAGGAACTGTTAAAATTTATCTGTTTTACCTTTCTGCAAATTAATTAAGATGTAATCATGCCTATTTATGAATTGCAAAATATTTTGATATAAGATAATAAATCCATAAATTTTATGGAGATTTACTGATATTGACTTCTTTTGCAGGCATGTAAGTCATACACTTCAAAAAGCAAAAAGAAGAATGGAAGATCATCTAAAAAATATAGGATTTGGGAAAGGAAAGAAAAGAGATGGAGGAATGGAAGAGACTCCAGGAAGTTGTAAGTTCACTTGTTTTACGTTTGCACTAACATAGTTGTGAAAATGTTGCAAAAGAATTTTTTCATCTTACTATGTAATTGGGTGCCTTTTAATTTCTCACCAGTTATCATTTTAAAACTACTACTAGTATTATATTCCTCTTTGAACAGCTTCATACATTTAAATGGAGATAACTGCTTAGCATAATTACTCTCTTAATGCTAAATTATTTTTAAATCTATAATTGTAGACCTAAGCCGAAGAAACTCTATTGACTTTGGAGTCCATTCAAGAGACCCAGAATTTGTTGTTCTAAAGGAGAGGAAGCTTGTGCCACTTCTGCCAGTATACAATGGAATGTTACGGTTTTCCTTCCTTTTGGAAACATGCCATCCAGGCACTGTTCCAGATGCTCAACTACTTGCAGCTGTTTTAGACTTGGTAAGCACCGTACAATAATGGCATAGAATCACCTTAAGACTTACATATAATAGTAACTATTTTATTTTCAGCCTAATGCTCCAGTTGTATCAAGAGCTTCATTTCTACTGGAGTGTGCTTACTTTGTTCACTGCTGTAATAAGGGACAGTGGCCTTCTTGGATGAAACTAAACTTCCCAATATTCAGACAGTCTGGACCACATTCCAGCAGAAATATTCCTTCGGGACTTAGGAGAACCCATGTTCTTCAAAGATCTGCTGGGAAAATGTTCTTTCAGTGGGCTGAGGTGATGCTCTTAAGTTATGTTTATAATTTTATAAAGTATACAAATGGATAAAATTCCAGTTTCTTGGATGACAATGATGACTGAAATATTTGAAATTTTTCGTATTTACTTTTAAAGAATCTCAACTTCCTCTGAATGGCTGAGTTTATCTGACAACTTTTCTTTGGAATAAGTTAACTTTTAAATTTACACATAATGATGATAGTTATAGATGAGTGATTGGTAACAGAATTACTTGCTAAATTTATCATGATATCCCAGGCGATTGGAGCAAGGTTAGAGGAAATGGTAAATGAAGATCAGCAGAACGTTAGCAATGTGGCGGAAATGGTAGCAGATGAAAACAAACAGAAGGAACTTCTAGTCCTGGATGAAGAAGAAGACTTCCTTGATGAAGGTATTTAGTTACTTTCATCATAACTTCAGTGAGAGATTGAAAAAGTTAACATTTATGAAAGCAACAATAGTTTTTGAAATCATAGTTTCTTTAGGTTCCTGCTGTCTTATCTTGATGAATTTAATACATATCAATTTCCTTTTGGTACAAGATAGAGGAAAATGAAATTCTCATTTTCTTTTGTCTCGATCAAGTTTATAGGCATGATAATATGATGGGTGACATTGAATATAATGGCATTCTTCCTAGAAAATGCTCATTGGATGTTGAGACAAATGTTATGCATTGGATCAAGTAGTCTTCTGTGGATGCATTTCACTATTAGCAATCTTACTCAATGATTACTCAATGGCAAACTCCTCATCTCTTGATATCATCTCTCCTCTTTTGATTTTTGTAGTTAATGATGGAGGGATGTGGATAGAACCAGCCTTTGTACTGGTGAATTAACAGAAACTTTAATTTCTGAAATATTAAGTCTTAAATTCTCTATATTTAGTGTCAATAATATGTAATCATATCCCACTTATCCCAATTAACACTTATACCTTCATGGAAGCAGTCTCAGGATCAAACTCATTTTTCTGATTTGGGAGCTAGGGAAGGGCATCTGACCATGAAAATTAATGTCAATATCATATTCATCACCAATCATCATAATCATCAGTGGACCCCATAATTTATAAAAATAATGGGGCTAAGAAACCTTTATTGTAAATAACATGTAGTACTTCTGACAAAAAGATCAGAAAATGAAACTTCTCATTGTGTGTGCAACACTCTTGATTAAAATAAATTAATAGTCAATTATAGTGATAATGAGATTTTTACCCAAATCATCTGTATAAAGATCGCTCAGAATAGGTTTTTAAGATTTTGAATACCTCTCTACATTGATGAAATTGACTGAGCTTCATTCAACAAAGGATTATTTATGAGCTCTAAAACCTCATTTATATCCTCATATCAGAGTAATATTTGTAACTAAAACTGCAAAATTTATCCTGTAGCTCACTTTTGCATATTCTATAGATCAAGTAGCAAAAGTAAAGGAAACTTCTAAAGTTATTACTTAACATACCAACTCATAATAACAAATTGATAGAAATAGTAAATGATTTCACTGGGATTTGCAATTGAATCATTCCCTGAGTAAAGACTGTAAAATGAAAAATTCAATAATACATGAATTGAAGAATACTTTCCATGAAGAAAGATAATGAAAATTGTCAAGAAAGAAAGGATTATGAAGGTAAATAAAAAGGCATGGCTGTTATTTAAGCAAGTTCATTTCAATTTTCATGTTACAAGTTTGATATATCTAAATCAGATAATGGTGAAAATAAGTTTAGAAGTTACTTTGAATATCAAAATAGTTGTCACCAGATAAGTCCTACAGTTTGGTATTCCTTTCATCACAGCACCTTAGAGTTGATATAAATGTATGCCTCAACAGAACTTTGTAAGTCTTATGGTTAGTCTAAGCTAAGTTGTTTGTAAATGATCCACTCCTGAGCTTGGAAATTCAAGTAATTCTAAAGTCAAATTTTCTTATCTGCTTGAAGAAAATTGTGAGGATTTAATTTTGGGAATAAACTAAAAATTGTTGTCTAAAAAAGTGAATGTGCCAAAATATTTTATTTTTACAGCAAGTGTAATAGGAGGGGAATGTCCTGTAGCTCTAAGATTAGTTGCTTGCATCCTTCTACTTGAGGTGACTGCCTTTCTCAGAGAAACGTATCAGACTCTTCCAAAATCAAGTCGGCACATTCAGGTAGAGTTATTATTATATATCATAAAATTATGTAATTTTTAAACCACTATATATTTATTTTATTTCAGTGTTTGATCAATTTTGTTCCAAATCACATATTTTGCTAACTTAATGTTAGGGCTGTAAAATCACATCTATAGTGCTACAAGAAGTGTTGGAATTTCTCGCTCTCTCTCAAGTTTTTAAATTTTAAGTATCATTTAACTGCTTCATAAGTAACAATTCCATTTCTAACTGTTTCAGTTTCACATGATCAAGGTGTTATGTAGTGAATGTTATATAATAAATGTAAAAGAATATGAATGTTATATAATATATATGTTATGAATGAATCTAATATAATGAAAGAATTTGGAATACTATATATATCATTTGAACTTTTGGTTATCTCTGAACTTGATGATCTCTAATTGATGATCCATAAAAAGTGATATTCAACTTCGGATTGATATTGTCATGTTATGTCAAAGATAGATGTGAAAGATGTCATTTTTATTGATATAAATAAGCTATCTGTATTCCTTTACTATGTGAATTATAGGCTGCCAAACTTTAATTTCAGGGTGGTAGAGGAGGAGTAACTGGTGCTGGCTCAAGTTCAGCAGCAGCAGGTATGGGTGATCGGACTACTCTTTTAAGTGGTGGGCTAAATAGTGGTGGAGGTGGCCCATGGGATAGAGTATACAACAAAGAAGCAAATCGCCGGTGGAGTATGGCACTTTCCTCAATGGGTCACTCTCAGACCTCTGCTCAATCCCTCCAGTCAATTGCTGACAGAGACAGGGATACTGGTAAGTCTGATGTAGCGTACTATATCTTAGCTTAGCTTTTGCTATTTGTTCCCATCAGGTTCATCTGAGATGTCTTTTCTGAGCTTTGTCATATGACATTTAAATTAATTTTGGTTTCATAAACTGAATTATCATCAGGTATCTGTTTATCTCCTTTCAATATCCATTCAAGCTCACTGAAATCCAATTAGAGCACTTTCTAGAGAATTGAATGAAAGCACATTATAAGCAGAATAACCTTTTGATCAGGATTCAACATTTAAAAAAAAAAAAATTTCACATTGGACAGCACAAAGGAATGTTTTTTTACCTCTTTAAGTTTTGGAAAAGGAAAAGAGCACATCTTTAGTTTGCTCTATTGCCACAGTTATAGATAGGGTAATAATTTTTGGCCTCACAAATGATGCAGGCAATCAGTCAAAGGAAGCTGCAGTGTATCTGAAAGGAAAATCCATGCTATCAGCAAACCATTTTACGTGATAGTTTCACAATTTTTAGTGTAAAAGGCACTGGGACCAAGAGAAAAAAATGTATTTAAAGTGATAGAATCTTAAGGAGGAGCGTTTCAAACACTCGCATGTTGATATTGCAACCTCTGACATTGATGTTGTATATTGGCATTTCTTTATCTTTCCCTTTTTGTATGATGGCTCTTCACGGACTGAGCTTGGCATAATACTGACCTTTTTGGTCTCTCAAGAAGGAACCCTGCCTTGACTACATCTGCATATAATCATAATCACTTATTGATGGCACACTTTTCTATATTCTCTGATTTTTGATCAATCTAAGCAATTCTTTCTGGGTGACTTAGTTTTTCCAATCGGTAGCGTGCAATAAATCAGCTTTTTTCAGTGATGAAATTATATTAGTCCAATATTTAACTTCTCAAATTTCTTGATTCATTATTTTTCTCTCTTTCAGGACTACAATCAGAAAGGAAAATTAGTTTTGTTCTTCATGAACCTGACAATGAATCAGAGGGCAGTAGTAATACAACTGTCACAATACAAGTATGTTGCTTTTGCTTTTTAACTGCATGAAAATTTTACAATGACTTGCTGTTATTCAATATTGCTCAAGATTTCATCTTTGGAATTGGATTTTTATTACTTGAAATCTGATTTTCATATAGTAGAGATTGTCAATAAATGCTGAATATATTTCTTTATTTATGAAGTACTGTAGCAGTTTTGATTTCGAAATTTGTTAAACAAACACTACAGAGAATGATCAATATTATTGGTTAATTATTTTTATCTTTTTTTCCAATATTATTCCAAACTTGACTGTAGAAATGTATTTCCAGAACAAGCAAAGTTTTTGAAACTCTGATTAAATTGAACCTACCATCCTTTGAAACATAATTTGCTGTATTTGAAGGGAGATGAGGTGAGGGAGGCAGAAGAGAGGAAGGCTGCATTGGCAACTGCACGCCGTATTCCTCAAGGGAGGCCCTTCCTCTTGCGAAGAGGCACAGGTGGAGGACCAACTGGAGCACCATCTGTCTCAACTGGGTCTTTCAAAAGACGCAGTCTTAAGCTTCGAAGGACTCCTGCCAAAGAAATAAAACAGGATCTTGATTGTGACTGTAAGTAACTGTGATTTGACATTACAGAATGTAAAACTGGGAATGTGAATCCATATCAACCTTTGAAATCAATTTCCATGTATTGTTAGTGTGATAATTGCTGGTGTGTTAAGATAATTTAGAATATAGAAATTATTTTTCCTTGAGACTGTTTTAGAATCCTGATTCATATTGACCTCATTAGCCCATTTGTATGGAATTCTTGCAGTTACATTAATGTACATTTAATTACAGTATAAGTCTGTTGTAATGAAGGCTGACAAAAATTGGAAAAATACTCATTATAAAGCATAATTTTTATAGCCAATTTCGATCACTAAATGCCCGTCCTCTGGAATCCAAGGGCAGTGAGTGCAGCTGAATGGAACTGTAAGGTTTTAAATTCTTACACAAATGCTTCAGAATGCGTAAAAAATACATCCATGTCAACAATATTATTTGATTCATAAACCATAACCAAAGTATAGAGGGGCAAAGGGGAAAGTGAAACTAATGAGAAGTCTCGTAATCAAAACTCCCTAAAGCAATTTTGCCTAGGAAGGGTGAGGCCAGTTGTGGGAAACAAATGCATGATTTAGGTGATGGCAATTTTATTTCTTTTCTGCTGTTTGAATAGATTACCATCTGCTTGTCAGACTTTGTCTTTCAATTCAATTGACATTTCCAATATATGCCTCCTGCAAAACAAATATAGAAATATTGCACTTGTTATACTGATACTTCTGAAATAACTGTTTATAATAGACGTAACTCCCTATCCTTTTTGCTGTGAGACGGACAATGGCCAAAAAATCACTCACTATAACAAAACCTTTGTTATGTGTCATACTCATTATAACAGACTTCTACGGTATTTACAATACTCAAAGAGATAATTAATGTTATGAATTTAAAGAAAATTCACCTTGCAAGAATGATTCTGGTAACACAAATAAATTTAGTAAGGTAGATAGTGCTAAATAAGTATCAGTGTGATTTAGTGATATTTCTGATGGAATTCCTTTTAATGCTTTGATAATTTTTTCATCAGTTAGAAGAAGTGACTCAATACAATCAAAGCGCAAGGTGAGCTCTCTATCAGATAGAAGTGACACCTCTGATCATGGAGGGGAACATGGTGGAGGAGAAGTGAGTGGGGAAGAATCTCCTGGAGTGCTCAGTGATGATCAGCCTCCTGAGTCCCCTAGTGACAGCAATGATGCAGATGATGCAACTATAACAAAGAACATGCCTTGGATGAAAGTAAATATAATAAGTTTCTTATGAAACTCTGATAATTTGTTTCTGATAAATCTTCTCCATGCCATATTTTTCATGAAATTTTATTGTGGTTTAATCAAGTTTTACTGTTTACCATATGTTATTTATCTAGTTTTTGGGAGTTGATTGATATCCATAAGCCTATTAAAACTTCACTATATAGCAAACTTGTGTCAAACGGAGCTATGGTATAACTTTTGTTGAAATCTAAAACTATTAGATTATATTCCTAGATTGTTTCCAATGTTCGAAAAGAGAAATATACATATATATTCTCAGAAAAGATAAGTGAACTGCTTCTTCAAAGTTAGAAAGTATAGGAGTGATTCAGAATGGCATACTTATCAGTATTGGTGATTATTAAGAATAAAAATGAAATGGTAAAACAGAGCTATGGAAATTGATTGGATATATGATTATTATTCTTTATTCTTGTAAATTTTGAAATTTGCTTTGCAATTTTTAAGTTAATTTGTTAAAATTCAATTGTTATCCGTTCATCAAAATATACCATTTTGTTTTTGATTATCATCCTTTATTGAAAAAAACTATTATGTAAAACTAGATGTGATAATTTGTGGGGTAGTCTGACATTACTTTCCACATTCAGTCAGGTATTATTGATATTGATGGAACGAGTCGAGAGAAGTACATATATTAAATGCATCTTTGAAAATGCCAGAAAAGAAATCAAGTGCATGATATCTCAATCATTTTTATTTTCTAATTTATAGTTTTTGGTTTTGTGAAGTAAGTAGATGAATGGTCCAAATATTAGGATAAATACCATCATAAGTTTAATCATTTATGAATTTTTTTATTTATGTCTAAGATAGAATTGTGCTTTTCAATTAAGGGTAGGCTATTGAACAGCATATGTTTTTTTCTCTTCTACTCTAATTGTCAATGCATTTCTATTAATCTTTACGTTGAATATCCCTCCAGACCGTTGTACAGGTGGCCAATTCTTTCAATTTCTATTGCTGCCACCAATCATTTTGTCATCCGTTCTGCTATCGTCGCCATATGAGAGCTTGCTCAAGACTCATTAAGTCAGTGAGAAGGGTAAGATATATTTAGAGTTTCTTGGTATTACTCTCAAAAGCAAATAGTATAAAAATTTTATAAATTTTGGGGCAGGTTTATGGAGAAGAGTTTGGAATAGTAGGTGGTGTGGGTGTTGACATAGAAAATGATAAACACCACAGGGAAAATACAAAGAAGGACAAAGTTCGTGGGCGGAAAGTTTCTGACCAAACTAGCACCCAAGCATCACCAATTCGTCGTAGAGACAGCTTTGGAAAAAGAGAAAGGTAATAGATCTTTCTACCCAAAAAGATAAGTTGTGAAAATGTTCCTAAGAAGTCATACATGAAAGAAAGTTCTTTTTTTAATTGTAATTAAATAATCATTGTTATCAAGGATGGAAAAAAGTGCAGATAGTGGTCAATCCAATAAAGTTGGTGGCTTCAAGGAATCATCTCGTGATGCTGATGGAGAATGTGAAACTAAAGGAAAGGATACCATGCTTGGCTTTCGTCAGGGGTCAGAAGAGAAGAAGGACAACCCACCAATTTTAAAATACATCAAGACACAGGTTTTTACTACTTACTAATTGCTACTATTTTACAATTTAACTGACTTAGGGTGAGATGCTCATAAAATTATTGTCCTCCAATGATTAATGAAATTTTTGCAATTATAGCTTCGTTATCCCTTTTCTGCTTATTGAAATTCAGCTATCATCATCACATTAATCTTTACTTTATAGAGAGCTACTTGAAGTTCAAGCTACTTAATTTTCTAGGCAGAAACCCTTTCAATATTGAATATCACATGATGTATCCTTTAGCTTGCAAATGCTTAGAGTACAGGGTGTATTTGTCCATCTGTCATTGATATCTGATTTGTGATCATTAAATTTTAATAATTTGAATTTTGTTTAATTTTTGAACATCCCTTTAAATAGTATCCAGTTTTATTTCAATCTTTTAGTGTATGTCTATAAGCTTTTTATTTATGTTAGAACAAACATCAATATAAGTATATTCATCAGTATAAATATTCAACCAGGCTTAAATTACATTTCTCTTTATAGATTTTTTCAAAGTATATCATCCATTCAAAAATTTACCTTATGAAGATTAATTTGATTAGTAATAGCTTTCAAGTACGATGAATAAATTCAGGAAATCAATCTTAATTCCTGTTAGTTTAGATTTGCTAGCTTGATTAGACTTTAGATTAGATTGACTTTACTTGACTAAAGTTGGTTCCTTATTTTTGATATTTTTCATCATCATTAATGAATCTGCTAATATATTTGTGTATCCAGGTGCGTGATGTCTTCCATGCTCCTCTGTCAGTTCTGGTGAAAGGTGCTGTGGTTCTTCCTGAGGAATTTTTTGTTGAAGCTCTTCCATTAGCTTGGGAATTGCTTTTAGAAAGTAGCCAGGAAGTTGCTGCATCTGCTGCTGCCTTGTTTATTCTTGGAGCTGTGCGAGCCCCAGTTCAAGCTACTCATTTAATTCATGGTGCACTTCAAGTTACTGATCCAGCTGGTAGAATTAATGCCATCTTAAGGTACAAATACAAAGAAATAGAAAACTATTACAAAATGAATTGGTGTTTCAGCTCTAGTTTACATTAGAATTTTAAATGATTTTTATACCATATTAATCTTGTTATAATGTTAAGCATAGAAATGTGATTGGCTTCAGTTAATAATTGATGAGGATGAGAGAGTCTTTTCAAGGATTATATATGACATTATTATATTCTTAACAGAAACTACTTAGTATGAGACTGCAAAAATCATGATTTATGATGTAATCTATTACAGTGTAATAAAATAATACTAAAGAAAAGAGTGCAGTACTTAGATTTAGATTACAGTCTTTCACTAGCTCTTCCATACTACTAAGGCAGATACTATCATGTACTAATATTGCAATATAAAAAACATTATCTTATTGAGGTACCTTATCAACAATAAAATTCTTCTTAAATAGAATCTTCATATTAGCCAAAGAATACTATACTACTGTGAAGATTGTCTAATTTCTTCAATTTGATTATGATTTGATCATCATCTTAATTCTTTTACAGAAGTTAAGTGGTAAAATTAGAAAAGAGAAATGTTACAATAAAATAAATTTAATAATTTATATCACCATCAATGTGGTATCACTGTAACCATAAGAGCAAATTACAAGTTTGCTAAACAAGGTTAAAGCCTGAGCAAATATATCTAAACATGAGCATCTTCTTAGGGATCAAGGCTTGAGTGAATTTCATTTTTCCATCGAACAATAGGTTTCAAGTGCTCTGGAAGTTAAGATATCAGGTTTGGCCTCGAATGGAAGAGGGTGCTCATCTGACATTCAAAGTTCCTCCTCCTGGAATAGAATTCACCCTTCCATCCCCTAAGATTGGGATTGAAATGCTTCCTGTGGTGGATCCACCTTGGATGCCTCAAGTCAAGACGAAAGTGGAGGAAGTCACCATCAGTCAAGAAAGCCATGTAAGTTCTAGATTTGAATGTTTTATTACATTAATAAGTAGAGTTCCTTAGAACGTAAAATTATTTATTATTGGCAGTTAATTAAAATTTTGGACTACCTATGACATTCCTTGAATTTGTGACCCAATAGATTGGGCAACTTTCTTAACGTACTCAAACATTTTGTGTTCATTGGTTGGTAATTGATTGGTAACAGCTTAATTAGTTTTTCATATGGTGTTTCTTCAGTGCTTCAGCATAAAGAGTATTTTTAAATGTTGATCTATCCCTGACATTAAGGAAACATTGAGTTTCTGATAATGCTCTTGATAAAGCAACATAAGCCAGTGTATCATTGCTCAACCTTCATTTTTTAATATTTTATATTAAACTAATATCTCTTATCCTGTACTAGCCATTTAAAGAATTAAAAACTATGAGAGAAAAACTATGTCAACTGAATGGGGTCATCCATTGTCACCTTTGTTTCTTTTAATATTAAAACATTTATTTCTGCTAACTGAACATTCTAAATGTTGAAAAATTTAATAATTTTAACAGAGATCATTGGTTACTGCTACAAAAACAAGGAAAAAGCAGCAGACAGAACTTATAAAAATGGCTCTTCAAGCTGAGGAAGACAAAAAACGGATTGAGAGAGAAAACTTCTTGATTACCACAATCCCAATAACAGTCCAGGCTGCATATGAACCAAGTCTCTACCATGCAATTGGAGATGATCATGATGAAGGTAATGGCCATAGAAACCAGTTTTTACTTTTAATGCTTAGCTTCATACTCCTACCAGACAGCATACTTCCTTTTTGACAACATTATACTTCTTGCCATGTCTAATACCAATAACCACATTCTTATGAATCTTTCTTATTCCCAAGGGATCTTGATATAACAATTTTTATTGGGAAAAAACTAATTTAAGTGCCTCATATAGAAAACTGAAGCTTTTGAGAGGGATGTGATCTAAATGAGTTCGTAGTTCAATGTAAAACCTTTGACATTTATTTACAGTTATAATCCCAAAATCATTCTTTTCCTATGTTTTCTGTTTGTTTTATATATCTTTTTTACTGTGTTATACTTTCCTATTTAATGTGTTATTCAGGTATTTCTTCATTACCTCTTTTTGAACAATGATTTTAAAGATACAGAAAAATAAAAATATCGTTAAATGATAAAAGAAATTTACAGCATTCATGTAGTCTGGTAAATTTTTTTACTGTTCTGCCATAGCTTACATTTTCAGGCTGAAAACTACTTGGAGGCAAAAATTATGATTATAAATTTAACCTGCAGGACAAAAGGAATGTACTTGTGCACTAATCTCATGATTTGTTGTGCACTTGGTAACCTTGGTAACTTTGACAGTATAGAGCTTGAAATAGTCTTTCAACCTTTTCTACATGCATGCTTTTTTAATCCTATCTTAATATTCTTTAGATTTTGGAATTATTTTCATTATTGATACATCTGGATCCCTATGACCGCTATTGCATCTAAGATTCTCATTCAACCTCCCTAGGAGATGAAGAGCAACCTGAATCACAGCAAAGAAGTGCAACACACCATGTTCATTCTGCTCACTCCTTATTTCCTTCCTGTCTTTGCTCAGCAGTGATAGAAGTTATAAATTTGTTGGATGATGCTGCAGTCTCACCTGATGGGAATGCAGTGTATGAGGTTGCTTATCAAGTGAGTGCTTAATCCAGTTATATTGTTGCAAAATATTTTCTGTCATGTTATTATAATCTCCCATTTTCTTGTATTAAGTACAGTTAACTTGTAAATACTGAGGTTTAATTATAAAATAAGCAGATTTAAAGGTTTTTATTCCATGTTTATTCATGACCAATACTGTTTTTCAACTTTTACTCCTCATATAATTCATTTCATCAGCATTCATTTCATTCATATTCTTTTCTTGACTGATATCAATCTACATAACACATATGGCAAGACTGCTATCAAAACAGCATTCTCTTTGCAATCTTCTTAAACTATATATCATCTCATGATTGGCCAACCACTTCCTTGATAAAATTGTTTTTATTTCCACAAAGTAAAATGAAACCTAATACCTTTTATTTTGTGGAAGTGTATTGGTATTTAGTTTTTATTTTACTTTGTGGAAATAAAAATGACTTTAATTTGGAAATTAACTTTCACCTTTTCAAGCCTGAACTTACTGATTTTATGGCCAACCACTTGATTGTATATTTATTTTATCTCTCAGTTCTCAGCTCAGTGTTTCAGACCTCTTACTTAGGGTTATTATATGTGTTTCTGCATCTCCATTAATAATTAAAGCTTATTTCCACTTTCTAGGTTATATGGAACTGCCTTGTTGAAGATAGTGCATTATTTCTTCGTTATGTCCTCGAACGATTAACAAGAGAAAAACAGGATCTTATGTTCAAAGTGCTTCGTCATCTCATCAGATTTGTTCCAAAATTACCTCAACAAGCTGCTTTTGCTCTTTATAATTACATTATAGGTTATGTTATGTTCTATGTCAGAACACCTCAGGAAGGTGGCCAGATGCTTATTGGAACTGCCCTATCCATTCTTTGGATGGTAACTATGAATAGATTACTTAAATTGAATGTAATGGCAAATATCAGCATTCTGATGCATAATTTAACATATTGCAGGTTGTGCACAGTGTTCATGGTATCATGTTCAAGGATTTGAAGCAGATTTTAAGGAAGGAGCAATGCGATGCTTCAATTCTATTGACTGCAAATGTTCCATCTGCTAAAAAGATAATAGTCCATGGACCTCAAGGTAGTCATTTATTTTATTTGAGCATTTTTATTTGTTCCAATATTTTATTTATAAAAATACAGTTTCCCTTTATATTTTTGGATTAGCAATCCCAAATAAGCACATTATTCATGTAGTATTGTTTATTTTCTTTTAACCCTACTACAAATATTTTCATATGATGGAATCATAATATGATTTTAACAGCAAATACTGATATATTCAATAGATATGTGAGTCCTATTGAAAGGATTATGACCATAGACTGAGATTTGCTACAACAACAATGTATGGTTAACATTTCTTGCCATCTTCCTTTCAGATGATGCTGGAGGTATACCTTCACAATTTCCAGTTCAAGAAGATACCCAGTTCTGTCAAATTCTTCGTGAATCTCTTGATTTCTTTGGTGTGGATGAAACTCGCCATAGGGAATTCTTTTTAGTAGATCATAAAACACGTAAATCTATCATTTTTTCTCAATTCTTATTTGAAATTGTCATGTTCAAATTAAAAGATTAGCTCAAACTAATTTTCATGATTGTTTTTTTCAGGTCAAATTCATAACCCATCTGCATACGTGAGAGACTTCTATTTCTTTAAGAGGTCACAGTATCCTCAGTTAGCATTGGTACATATGGAACCTGATGAGGCTTACAATGCTCTGCAAAAGCAAGCTTTCATTCTCAAGTTTGTTGAAATAGGGAAGGTCCTCCTTACATGGGCAATATTGAAAAATGTTGATATGGTGAGTACCTAAGAGATTAAATTATTTTATTTCAGTTTGTAAATGAAAATATAATATGTAAACATAACACAGTAGATATTCATGTTTTTACAAATTTTGGTATTGTTTTGCTTTAACAGATAACAGATAGCTTTGGTAACGGATAAAAATGTTAATTTCTAGTTTCTCTCTGGTAGATAAAGAATATATTTCATTTTGTTTATGTCTGCCAAATTATGGACTTGGTCCATTTAATACAGAATAAAATGCTGATGAGTCTTTAAAGGGTCTATTTCAATACTTTAATTTTAATACAATGAGAGCTAGTTTTAACCAAAATATTTCTAAAGGTGTGAAGTAAAAGGTGATCAGCAGTACACATAATGCTGTCTCATGTAGACACAATTATTTTTACTGCCAATGACAATTAAAAGGTTCACACATTCCATTCAGCAGCTGGAAGTCTTTGCCTCTTTAAAAAAATTAACTATTTTTATCATTCTTTAGCCTTTTCATTTCATCTAAAAACTAACCAGTTCATTGATTTTTTCACATACCTATGCTTTCAAGTGTGTATTTTACTTCTTTAAGTAGACCTAATAGATCCTTTATATGGATTACAATATTTTTTCCTTCATATCATTTCAGTTTTCTTCCTAGTAGAATATAAATAAATAATTCTTTATCCTTCTCAACATCAGTGTCCTATGAAAAATTTAAGGAGCTTACTTTCTAACAAGGAAATGCTCTTTTCCTAATATATAATCTATTTCAAAATGTAAATACTTTTATAGCTTTCTATCAGTTCCCATGTAATTCTATGAAAATTAGCTCAACCCTTCAGATAAATCCTTGTTTATTAATTGCTGTTATCAGCCTTATCAGAATATTTTGGGAAGAATAATATTTTTATAGAATTTTTATTCTTTAAATATTTTCTACATTTTAACTCCTGATTCTATATTTGGTAAGCAATAATTTATTAATAGATTTACTTTGATGATAGTGTCACCAGTAATTATTCTATTGATTTACTTTGTTGGAATAGGTGGTTCAAAGAGTAGTGTTTCTTCATGAAGAACTGATGAAATTGCCATCATTCCCAAGAAAAGCCTTGGAATCTGATATTGACTTATACAAAGGTGGAGAAATGGGGAAGGTAAAAAAACATTTGTGGGTGTAGAAAGTATTCATAAGGTCAGAAAGTTTGAATAATATGTAATTTCATTGGTGAATTTCTTATTTTTTAAAGGAACTTTTGGGTCTTGATGTTTTACATAAGTTCATGTGGGTCAGACTAATTGCAAGAATGTTTGAAGCAATGGCTGGAAACTTTGCGTATTCAGGAGATATTCATCTCTTCCTTAATGTTTTAAATGGAGCTCTCATCCTACATAGTGAAGATTCCTGCATACTACGCTATGTTATGGCAACTTACATAAATGCTGCACATAACTTCAAGAATATATTCTCAACAAATGGGTAATGCTCTAGATTTGTAATTTAACATTTACTTATTTTGTTTTCCCATTAATTTTTAAAATAATAAAAATTTGTATTTAGGTATTTGCTGATCATGCCAACATTGCTACAAATTTATTCAAATCATCAAACCAACACTTTAGTGAGAAGAACCATTGAGTATGCTGTTAAGCAATTTTATCTCATGAATAGAAAGCCATTTATACTGCAAATGTTTGGCAGTGTATCTTCAATTTTAGATACAGATGAAGACAGTCAATTTGGTGATGCTCATAAGGTAATGCATAAATTTGTGTATTTTGCTGCTGTAATTGTCAAATCTTTTCTGCATTTGTTCCTTGTAATTCCTCTAGGTACCAGCAAAATGCCTTTTCAACTTATTGTTGAGCCTTGAAACACCTTCACCAGATCCTTTGAATACAGCAGAATTGGTGAAAGAAGAAAAACCCCTGAAGGCTATTGATTTTTGCTATCACGATGAAAATGAAATGGTTACAGTGTTGGACTGCATATCCTTGTGTGTTATGGTGGTTGCATATGCTGCTGATTCAGTGAGAGGTCATCAGATGTTGGCAAGTTTTTCTTTTTTGAATGTACAGTTAATAGGAATACAGAATTAAGTGACTGTATTTTTGATTGATTTGATCATAATAGTATGAATCAGGGACCATACTGAACAATCAAAGTTTCATCAGAATTTGGAATTGAAATCAATAAAGCTTTATAAATTTCTGGAGAGTAAGGATTGTGGATATTGAACATTTTCTTTTCAGACTATTCTGGAAGCAATCCTCCCTTGTTATCTCCAGCGAATTCAGTCCCCTCAGTACAAGAAAGAAGTGAAGACTGAAAAAGAAATAATCCATCAACTTGCAACAACAGTAAAAACTTTGGTAAACAATTGTGAAGCTTTAGCAAAGTAAGTGCTCCCTCAAAGCTAAATCTTCCATTCTTAAAATTAATCTGATCAAATGAATGCCCTTCATTGTTCTTGAAAATTTCGCAGGAATTACACTGGACCTCAAAAGGCCAGCCCTGATCACAAAGGCTCCAGCCAGAAAAACTATAGTCGTGGACCATACTCTCCTGGATTTGACTTTGATGAAGAATCACATTCAAAATATGTAAGTGACCATGGAAGAAGCAAAGCCCCATATGAGAGAGATTTAGAAGATTCAGAAATTCTCCGAAATGAATTCCGTCGACCAAGGGATATATTACTCTCCATGGTTGCTGAATTTTTAACAAAATGCACTGCTAGACTTTCAGAGCTCAACAAAAAGTCTGGCCAAGATGGAAAACCAATTGAACTGCTTGATAGCAAATCTCATGTGGTAATTACATTTGAATTTGGCTTACTTATGCATAAATTCATCTATGATCAACATTTTACCTTGTATATTTCTTTCAGCGCTTGGCAGATGTTGCACATAGCCTACTTAAAGTCTCACCTTATGACCCTGACACAATGGCTTGTCGAGGTCTCCAAAGGTATATGAATGAGATACTTCCATCTACTGAATGGGCAAATGAGTCCATGAGACCTGCTTTGATTACTATCCTTAGAAGGCTGGATAAAACATTCAATAAAATCTACAAAAAACCATCCATTCGGGTAAAGCAACATTTCTTCTCAGGAAGTTTTTTGGCTTATATGAATTGAATGTTAAAAATATTAATTAAACATTGCTTTAATGATGAAATTTAATTCTATTTAGAGATCATTAGGCACATTATTTTAATTTTTAATCAAAAATCAAATCAATTAAGCTCCTTTTCTTTTCAAAGATCCCACCTGTGTAGTTCAGTTAAAACGGTTGTTATGAAATTACATATTATTACTTGAGTTCCAAACCATCATTTGTAGAGAATGAAATTTAAAGATAAAGTGGGTGTAATTCCAATGTATATTGACACTACTTGAGAGCTATTATTTTATTGGGAAGAAAGGATTTGCTAAATTTTAAGGAAGTAAAGAGTTCCTTTTCTAAATCCAAACATTATGATGAGTATGAATTAGTTAAACTCAATGGTGTAAAATAAACCCAAGTAGAAAAGTATGTATATACTGTCCATTGGTTGTGAGATAAGGTTTTTATTTTACTTATTTTTTAAGTTTGATGTTCCATCACTGGGCTCAATCAGACCTAAGTAGAATATTTAAGTATGTATTTTATTTTATTTATTTGAGAATCGGCATAAGGAAGGATTCATCTGACAACTATATATTATTTTATTGTTCAGTAGGAATGATTCAATTTTTAATAACTTCAAGAACATTTTTTTAAAGATTTTGTGTGACTTTTTGTCTGAAAAGCAACATTTCTCAGTTTTCATTCAACTAAAATTAGTAATGATCAACTAGAAGAAGTCATGTTAATGCAATGATTGTAGCAATTATTTTAACAATTCTTTTTTGAAATAGAAAAAAACACGTATCATTCATACCATAAATGTTTGGCATTTTAGTAATAGTGCAACATTAAAAAACGGTTATTAAGGCTACAAAATTTTATAGCTTTGGTTCCATAGCGAACTTGTCCTCTAACTCAAAAAATCTGTATTAGAAGCAGTTTTAGGCAGCTTTTTTTAAAAAAAAGGTCTTAACTATATTTTTTTAGAAAGGACTGTGATCCAAAATCAGACAGTAAAGAAGTCAAAGGTAAGAGAGCTATAGTTAAGATAATTTTCTAAGCTCATCTCATAGATAGCTTTGAATATAAAGTTAAATGAGATTGGAATATGAAGTTTTAAAGGGATCTCAATGTAAGTGGAAATTAGAAGAGAATAGAAACATTTATTCATGATTATCTAACATATAATTATTGAATCCAATAAAAGGTTGAGTTTTAATAGTGATAAGAGCTATTTATAATATAATTATGCCCCAGAATTTTTCTTCTTATTGACTAAAATCAAGAATTTCATACTTGCAGCGTCACACAGACTGGGATGCAGCAGCAGGACTTCTGAAAGGAATTTATGAAACATTGTCACGTTACCCTTATATCGTGCACATGCAGCACCTTAAAGCCCTTTTCAACACCTGCCAGGTAAGATAAAATTAAAAATTTTATTAATACCTTTCCATTCAATAAATAGCATACACAGAAAGAATAAAAAGAAAAACTGACATAGGAGGGGAACATAGTCAGATCTCTTGCTCGTTCTCTAACCAAGTGAGCTATCACAGCAAAACAATGTCTCCTTTAATTCTGATAGATCATGGTTAAGGTTATCTTAGTTTTGGTCTAAAGAATTGATGGAACTATTTTAAATAGAAACTAAATAATCGTATGAGAATTCAAAATTCCGTCCAAGGTGACTTCCAGAAAGCGGGAATGGAAAGTTTATAAAGCAAGGGATAAAATGCTTCCCTTTGCACAAAGCAATGTACCACTTGTCACTCATGGTCTTCCAAATGCTGTATGGTATATCTATGAATTCAAAATGCTTTAGGGCAGGGGTCCCCAATCTTTAACTGCCAATTGTTTGCATTAACTGTTTGAAAGTATTTGTTGGCTAAAGACAATATACATAACTTCTTTTAGATTAGCAGTTAATGAAAAATCAGTTTTAGATTTAACTCTTTAGATTGATTCCTACTAAGGATCAGGAAAGATCATAGGATAACGTGTTTCAAAAATTCTTTAGTAATTAGTCTGAGGACAAAAAACTTTGCAAGCCTATTTTCTTTATAAATGTCCCTCCAAGCTTCTGTAGTCTGTAGATCAATTAATTCCATTGATGCCTTTCATGTTAGTCTTCCGTAGCTACTTCAAATGGATTCTGAAACATTGCAAGAATTGCATGACAAGCACTTACAGGAATTTGACACTTTCATACCTCTTAATAGAGTGGATTGGTAATAATTTTCTACCAGAATTTAGTTCTTTACAGAAAGAAAGATGCCAAAAAATTCCTTTATTAAATTTTTTCACCAAAATGTTTTACTTTCCCTAAAAAGCTTTCATATTAGCATACATAGCCAACACAAAACTTCAATTACCCTTTAATCTTAAATTGAGATAGTTCAAATGATCTGTATTATTGGTTCAAACCCAATTGGAATAAAAAATAATTTTTGAGATCTTCATTTTACAGGGTGAAAAATATAAGTTTCATGCCAAAGAGCAAATAATTGTTTAAGAACTTTTATTTTGCTAATCCACCCAACCTCTGCATATTACAGATTCTTTCATTGATTTGGGATTTTATATTACTGTCAAGAAAAGTGAGAATGTGGTAGATTACTTATTGCAATGCATTCTTTGCTTGATAATGTAGATTGTAGATTTGTCATTGAGGATCACTAGCAAACCCATGTATAGTCATAGTCTGCATTATGGTGCCATTAAAGTAGATCTCAGAGGACAATACTGAAAAACTTCTGAAGAGCTGCAGAAAGCCAAGCTTCAAGGCTGAACAGTTTCAAATCAGTCTGTTAAAACAAGGACATATTAAATTTGCCAGAGTGATTGCAAAAATGTGCTCTGTGAGCCCACGAACCATATTTCTGCCATCTCTCTGACCATTGTTTGTGGAAAGGAAAAAGGAAATTTGGTGTAAAGAATATTTTTTGCAGGACCTTGGAGTTTCCTAAGCCAGAGGCAAACTGACTTTTAGTCAAGCCCATGGATATTAACAGTGTAACATTAAAGATATTTGGAACTACTTTTCAGAGCTTAATTGTTGGAGAATCCAACTCTTCTGGATTAGGAGGAGAATGTCTGTCTTCAGCCACAACTGCATTGATGAGCCAGGTTCCTCCTCCACACTTCTGTTCCACTGTTGTGCGTTTGATAGCACTTCAAATATTGGCGATTGGAGTGAGTTATGCTTTCATTACTTCATTACAAACTATGGAAATGACTCATAAGTTAATGTAACAATTTATTTATGCATAATTTATTCTAATTTTCACTAGCATGATGGAATGTCAAGTTAATTAAATGAATTATAAAATCATTAATCAATAATGTGATAAATCATCTTAAGATTTTGCTGTAAATAGTTCATAAATAATTTAATATCTTGATATTTTTATAAACTTTACCAAAATTTTTAAATAATATATTTTTTAATATAAGTATATAGTATTTATGTGTAGAATAAATATTGAAGCCATTAAGAACAGTTTGTGGTGTGTGTTTCCTTTCAGATCTTCAGTCATCTGACTCTGGTGAGGGATTTCATTTGTATCAAAGTATATTTGTTCTTGCAGAGATGTGATTGATGTATCAAACTAACATATATTTCGATTAATATCAGTTTGTAACAGAACTGTTTTCAGTTCACATTCAGCATGAAAACTCTATAACATCAATATTTATTAAATTTTGACAGTAAAATATAAAATATGCATCAACACTTCTTTAGATGTTGCACTGCACTAAAATATCAATAGTGTGTAACTCATAATATTTATCTCTCTAACTTTTTCTATCACTTTTAGCTCTTTTTAAACCCTCTTAGGTTGCTTAACATTATGCAAGAAATTGTAGCCAGATCTTTTTGCAGGTTTCCATTGTAGCGACTGAAAATCTTAGTATAATTTATGGAATGATTAACCAATAGAATTCTTCATTAGGTTGTAGCATTAACACTTGAAGAGAAGTTCCTGAGTAGTTTTAAGCACATCTTTATGTATTCCTTTTCTTTATCTATTCATTAGTTGTTCTCTCTCTATCTGATGAAGTATTCATAATTGGCCATTATAATTTTTTAAAATAATAATATTAGAGCTTGTTACTGTTTTTCAGGAAACATATTCTTTAGAGCAAGTATGTGGAGGTGGATCTGTATTTCCAACACATGATAAAACTGAGAATATGTTGATGAATTTGATAATGCCTATGTGCTTACGCGTTGGTAGTGGAAGAAAAGGTGATAAATAATTTTGGAAATATAAAAACCTTTGACTTAAAGTTGTTCCCTTGATTGACTTAATTTACTTTCCTCACAACAGATGCTCCCAAAATGAGGCAAGCAGACATAAGCTTTGCTTTAACGATAATTTTACATGCAATGAACCCACCAGCTACGAAGACTGCACCAGTAACTGCCCAAAATATTAAAACAGCATCAGAAATGAGAGCTGGAAGCTTGTACAGCACCAGGGACTCAAAAACAAGCCACAAGATTCCTCATACCCTTTACCAAGTTTCCTTCCTTGGTAAGTAAAGACTACATTTAATTACATTTTAGTGCCTTTTTAACAGCTCATTTTAAGCTTTAAATTAAAATATAGCATACCTCTAAAATCATTACAAATTTTTGGTTAATCGGTCAACATTGAGAAAATTCTGAATATTATGCATGGAAGGGGCATAATTATTAACTCATGCCATAGACTGCATAGACTTCTACTTCCCTCATGCGAACGTTATCATTATTCAGTCTTTAACAGAAGACTAAGAAGTGGTAAATTTACTTAGTAGGAGATAACAGCTGACAGATAATTTCATTTATTTAATAAAATTCATATAGGGAGTGCTAATTATAATAAATACAAATAAATCAGGAAATAAAAATTACTTTAAAGATGTTCTCTCCTGATCCTGTCAATCAAACATCTGCCCATTCTCAATCAAAACTTTCCTCATTTCATTTGTAATAAATCTATAGTATGATTTTCTATCTTAATGTAAAACATGATACACTTTCTGTATAATCTTTATTCTTTTCTCAGTAATATCCTAGATTCCCAAATTTCCAGTACTTATAACAATTTTAGCAGCATTCAATGTACTTTCCAATATTTTGGATAGACCATTTACAGACTTTATTTTCTTTTTAACCCCTTTGTTTGCATGAAACACAATGACAGAAGGAACGGTGAAATTCTGTAGATCCACCCATGATTATGTTATTATTGTTTTAATCATCTGGTGCAATTGCTTTACTTTTTATGGTAACTGTTAATATCTACAGACTGCAATTGCACTGACCATCGTTATAAGTAAAAAATAATTCCTTATTTAGATAAATGCACCTCACAGGTCAGTATTACCACATTGCTCAGATTGTACATTGCAAACAAACCAAGGAGTTGGAAAATATATCAAGTATACTAACCCTCCCAGAACATATTTTAAAATATTATCAAATATGTAAAGCCAAACATGTATATCTGGATCACATCAAAATGCGAAAATTAATTTATATCCTATATAGCCAAAAAAAACCTGACAATTTCTGTTTGAACAATTCAGTCTCTTATTCTTTCTCAGCATTAAAAATCATTATGGTTTGCTTTGAGAGTGAGCTAGTTTTAGACTGGCCTCGTGTTGCAAGGACTATTAAAGACCTTGGGCGAAGAAATGAATGCAGTGGAGTATTTTGGAACTTCATAGACTTCGTTGTCACTCAGAGATCTCCCTTATTTATTTTAATGATGCCATTCATAATGCAGAAGGTAAGCTAAAAGCCTCAGTACATTATCGATTAATTAATTCTGTTGAGTTGGGCATATTCTCTAAAAATTTAAACTGCTTTTTGCCCTTGGTTTTAATTTATACTAATATTTTCCTTAAATTATTTATAAATGTATTCATCTTATTTTTAAATCTAATTAACATTTGATTGTAGGAAGTTGTAAGGTCCTGTTTTATTTGCAAGATTCCCTTTGTATATTTATTCTAATGGCAAACAGGCAAGTTGAGTTATATTCATGGAATCAAAGATACATTTTCTCCATTTTTGTATTTCCTCGTGAACTTTGCAAAGTGGTATGTTCATTTTGGTTCCTAAGAGCACTTTGCCATATAAGCTATTCTCAGGTAGGTCGTGAAAACAAGATAATATCCTAAAGGTTACATCTTTCAATAAAAATATAAAGTGCTTTAATTGAACATTAAGTTACTTCAAAAGCTGAGTGAAACTGGATCATAGGATCATGAAATTTCTCTACTATCTTCAGTAATACCACATCTTATAACTAGTTCAGCTTCAAAGTAAATGTTAAATCCCTTTTGGGTTTGAGTTTTGCAATTATAATTAATATATAATTCCAAAATAAGTTCATAGATAATTTTTGTTGCAAATTTTTCAATCTAGGAATTTATGAACAGCAATAGAATGGAAGATTTATTAACAGTTATAGCCTTCTGCAAAATTTGAAATACATAAGATATCGCAAAATACAAATGATATCACAGCATTTTATTAATGGAAGAAATTAAAAGCGGATGTTATAAATAATAAATTGTGTCATGGTAAATTGCTCTAAGGAATATAAAACAAACAAAAAATTATTATAATCGTAGGAATTCTATTAATCAAGGGATAGACTTAAACTGTTAGTATAGAATACCTTTCAGGATACAATTATTGATATTGTAATTTTACATGTAGAAGTGCCTTTGACATTTCATTATAAACCTATTCCTCTTCAGATGCA
The DNA here is from genome assembly GCA_036926295.1 of Pachydiplax longipennis. Lineage (NCBI taxonomy): Eukaryota > Metazoa > Arthropoda > Insecta > Odonata > Libellulidae > Pachydiplax > Pachydiplax longipennis. Next base: position 44,871,620 of record JAVFKF010000015.1, read on the forward strand.
TTTATTGTTTGTGATAATATTAAAATTGATTCAATTTTGAAGCATCTTTCTTCCAGTTATGTACAATTATTTTACTTCTATCATTACTCTATACTTCTATTCATCTGCTCTTATTTATATCTTTCTCTCTTCTTTTAGTTTTAATTACCTTTTATAGATAATTGAAGATTTAGTTGTACTTTGCTCCTTTTATTCACAAGAAACTTTTCAGGTTTTTTGAATAACAAGTTTAATTTTATTTATGCAGTTGGCTGTTTCAACTAATTCTGATGTTGATCGGCATTTGCAATTTGTGATCAGAGAAAAGATGCAAGGCTTTAATTTACCTGCGCCTAAAAGCAAAGGGTCTCTTTTAATGGATTTGGCTCATGAAATGAAAGAGCTCAAAGAGGAGATTGAAGATCGAAAGTATGGTGAGAATTTTATCAAGTACTTTTTTATTTTTGTACAGAAAATTTTTATATTATAAAAGGTCTTTTAGCAATACATCTTTGTTATCTGAGGAGTTATTATTTTTAGACACTAAAATGATGTTTAATTGCAAAGTTTATTCTCTTCTCTCTATAATGATGCATTCCAATGTTTTTAATCTACAAAGGTGTCAACACACTGGATGAAATTAATTCTTTTTTGAGCAGTGTATTAATCTTTATGAATATAATATTTATTATTAAGCCTGCTTTGTAACATTTATAGGCCATTCTTGTATTATAGCTATAATTTTCTTAGTTGGCAGTAAACAATTCCCAGTTTTCCCAATAAGTATGATTAATTTGAAAATATAAATACATTAAACAGGAAGAATCTTTTGTTTTATAAAGAGAAGTTCACTATGGTCTCTTGGTTTTGTTCCTGCTGTTTACGTGAGTGATATGCTGAGATAGACTCAATATGAACGCATGGACTGGAGCCCCTAATCATAATCCCATAGGAAATCTTTGTATAGAACATTGGATGGTAGAAGCATAGAGTCCAGGACTCCCGGATTTCCATGTGGGCAGCAAGTTTGACTTTAATGAAGGCAGTCTCAGGTTTGATTCCTGGTGGGAGCCCACTTGTGAAATGATCTGTAAAGGATTGATTAGGAAAAGCTAGATTAAAGTTATACCTGAGTAAGGGTTGAAAATCTCAAAAATATCATCAAGTGAATTTCTAAACTGTTCACTAGTTTGATCTTTCAAGAATAGAGTGAAATATTAGCATAATATCTTAGTCAAAGTTGCACCAGTTATCTTTTTTTGCAAAATTATATTTAAACGTGATATGCATAGAGAAATCAGCTGATATGCTAATGTTTTGAATTCTTGATGGTAATCAGTAGAAATAATTTCATTGAATCTGTTATCAGTTGTGGTTTTAGAAGAATGAGATAAGCCAGTTGAATCTGTAAAGAGTGGGTAGGTTTATTCTGAAACAATTTGTTAGCTTCAAGAATCAATTTCTTTGAGGGAAATCCATGGAAAATTCTATGCTAAAATGCAACCAATATCACTGACCTCCTAGTGACAGGTTCTACAATCTTCTGTAATTGATCTGCTTTAGCAATGAAAGCATCATAAGAACCAAGAGGAGATCTATAAACTGACAAAATTATGACAGATTGGCTACTTATTTCTAAATTTATACATAATACTTGAAAGCTTTTGTCCTCATAAAAATCATCAATTTCCCTGTTCAGGAAGTCTTCTTGGGTTTTCAACTGGGTGAGTATACTGAAAAATTCCAATGTTTTGGCTACAACCTCTGCTGCCATTGTCAGAACACTGTTTGATCAATTTTTATATTAAGGATAATACACAATTAAAGAAAAAACTAACAAAAATTGTTGTATCTACATGCATAGTTTTCTACAGTATATGGTGGCTTTTTAATAACCATCAAATAATTTAAATCAATTTCTTCAGGTTTCAGCCAGCACTCACACAAAAGAATATAGGATTTTCAGTATATGTAAATACCTTAATCTATTTGATTTTCCTTTTAAAAACTGTGCATTAAGATACTCAGCACATTACTTTCTCGTTCTTGGGTTAACAACAAGAATCAGTTATCTTAGTCATGAGTAAAATCACAATTTTTGAGTGGAGAATGTTTATTGATACTGCTATCTCTATTTCACTTCAAAGAGCAAGATGCCAAAAGACGTGCTGGTGGAGATGGATATTCTGAATCTCAGACGCTGCAGGTGGGGCACCATCCAGCAACTGCTAGACACAGACCCTCTATCATTGAACTATTTACTGGAGGAGGAAGTAGTAGTGGTGATTCTGGAGGAAGGTTTCAGCATAGCCATTTATCTGCAGATATGCAACCTCTGCATAAGGCATCCGGTATGAAAATTTTATTTGGAAGGAAATTAGTTCTCTTTATAATGATAATGTATATCCCACCACCATGCTTACATCAAAGTATGATGTCTGAGAAATTTCAACTTGTAATAACTTAGGTCTCATCATGATGTCAATTTTCATTAAGAATATCTTCAGCTATTTTTACCATAGGATAACTAGATAGTAATAACTAATTAATCATTGTTCTTTGTCTAACATTCTTTATCTAGATGGATTTTATTAATCATGTCCTTGTTTGTATATAAGCTTCTATGAGACTAGAAAATAAACTAGTATTTCTGTATCAGTTAGCATGTGTACATGGTCTTTAGGTACCCATTTAACTTTGTTTCAGTTAGAGTATCAAATCTCATATTTAAAGGTGAAACTACCAGTTTAAAAATTATCTGTTGGATGATTGTCATGTAATTATCTACTTCTGTGCCAAAAATATTTTTATTTAAAAAGACGACTAAAGTTATAATCCTTAATACTGAATTTAAGTGAGGGATTCAATAGATAAGTGTATGGTATGAGGATGACCCTATAAAAGGAACTGAGTAGCAAAATATTCTGATTGTGAACCATGAACAGTTATGGTTACAGAATGAATCACTTTACTTTTGGGCATTGTAATTGAAGCTCGAAGTTGATTTTCAGAAGAAAATTAATGAAGTAAGATTGAGTTCTATTCTTTCTGTTTATAGCTGTTTTTAGCATCAAAGATTCTTTGATAAGCTATTTTATACTTTCTAGTCCTCTCATGTAATCCAGCTGTTGTTTTGCTGTCCATTTGGACCTATGCTGCATGCATATCTTTGCCTAGATTAAAATGCAATGCGATTGTAAGAAAATTTTTTCAGTAATTTGAAGAAGTGAATGAATCAAAGCAGCATGAACTGATGTTTACTTTATTATGAGGTATGTCCTAAAACAAAAGGCTGAAAATGTGTACGTTGAAAGAAAGGAGCCAACAATCAGGATTCATGATTCTATAGAAATTTTCTTTCTAACTTTCATTTTTATTTCAGTTTTATATATTTTACAATAAGTATAAATGTTTATGTTGTGTTCATTATAACTAAATATTAGCTTAAATATATTAAAGTCTGTTATTGATTAACATGCTTTTTGAAACTAATGTCAGTCATATTTCCTTGAGCAGCTTTACATATACTGAGCCTCACAACAAACAATCAGCATAAATACTATGTAGTTAATCTCTAAATTGTGCTATCTTTTAGTTAAATTGTATTCTGCCCAAGAAGGTAAAACAAGGCAAAAATAAAAATATTTTTATTATTGTCTATAAAATAGATGTGAATTATTGCCTTAAGTTTTGTGAATTATTCTATTGTCATTTGCTTAGCCTTTTTGATGGATTACCCAGAAGTAAGAAACCATCTTGGTAACCATTGTACTTTTCCCATAAATAACTAAAGTATCAATAATTCTCTTTTTATCATTCATGCTATGTTTTAAAAAATAAGCTAGATTATTGATCTATTAAACGTGATTTGACTCATACACATGGTATAAGCTGCTAAATATTGTACTTATATTTTATTTATTAAATTTCCAAGTGTGAAGTTGTTTATTTGAGAGCATTTGTGATGAAAAAAGTTGTTCACATAACATGCTTTGCTCCATTGCAGAATCATTGATATTTAAGTTTGCATTCCTAGAATTTTGGTATAAAGCATGAAAAAAAATTTTAAGTAAGTATTATACTAGAAAATCATTGTATTATTTATATGATGAATATTGGATTGTATAAAGGTGGATTTCCATCCCGTTGTGTAGCTTAAGATTGCATACGCAAGGTTTATAACATGCTTTTTAAATGCAGTTAGAATTTTGATGAATGGCTATAAAGCAGCTAATACTAAGTAACTAAGGGATTGATTCCTGTGAATGCCATATCATTCCTCTGAAACATCAAAAACAAGAGCCAGATGTGAAATTTTTCATTCAATTATATGTTTGTTCAGTATGATGTATCATGGATATACTTATCAAGATGTTTCATGGAATGTTTCACCATTCACAAGGATCGAGACATTTTTCATTCTTTTAAGGTAATTTGCTTGAGTGTGACTGTGATGTATATATACATACAATAAATAACCATTATTTACTGAGTGAAAATAAGTTCAATCAAAAATATCCAGATTATCATGATAATATTTACAGTTACAAACAAAATAATCTCATGTCATAGAAAAAAATTTTGAAGAATCTTTAATTTTCTTCCCTTAATTTCACTCTGTGCCTTGAACCCCTTCAAGGCACTCTTGTTGCTTGTATTTAAAATATGTGAATACTTCTCGATAGCTTATCAAAGCAAAATAGACAAGAGTATCCATTCAAGTTTAATGCATAGCCATGCCATAAAGATGCTACTTATTATTGCATAGGCTTCAAAGAAGCATACTGAAGGTGGCTTATATTGAGAAAGCGACTGGATACAAGGAATGCCTGCTGAATAATTTGCTATGTGATCTATAATTTGGCATCTACATGGATATTTTGTTAACTATATTCATTTAACTTCAATCAATGAAAATAGCAGCATAGTTGACAAAATACGTATTTCTTACAAAGAATGTGATTCAGACTCTAACCTTCCTAGCTCTCAGCTGTTTCTTATGGAACCAACCACCATCAGTATTCCCTATCAACTGCCTACTCCTCAGCTTCTTGAAACACAACTCTCTAGATAGCTACATAGCGTGAGATGCTGGTAATGATAATATGAGGTCAGTGTTGGGACAAAGAAGCTACCAATGCTGTTAGAGATGTATTTCAATCTCTTTCAATTATTGATGATCTTAAGAGCCTTTTCTCGGCTGATCAAAATAATCCTTAGACTTCTGCAACACTATTACACAATTTCTATTATTTCATATAACATTGTATGATTTATAGGGTAATAGATTTCAGGTAAATAATTATTGTATTTGATAACCTATGAGGAAAAATATCTTTAGCAATATGCTCTTGTTGATTCCCATTTAATTCATTTCAATTGTTCTGATTGACAAGCAATAACGTGAAAATCATGAGTAAATGATTTTTCAGCACAAAGTTTTCATATAAAAATCAAAATTGATCTGGATTTCTTGATTTGAGTCATCTGTAAATGTATGTATATATATTTATGAATGGCTGTCTGTCTACATATGTATACAAGGTCATGTAAATGGATATGGCAGTGAGTCATCTGCCTCAGAGATCCATTATGAGGGAAACCAAGATTAATATAAAGAAATCATTTTTTTAATGTTAGATATTTCACATGGAAAAATTCAGAACTATTTTTTAGAGAATGCTAAGTATTCTCTTTTCCTTTCTAAGTGCTTTATGTAGATTTTAAGTAAAGTTACTCAGAAATGAAATCAAATTCTCTGTACAACATCTAAGACTGTAAAATGACTCAGCATGACTCTGTATGTATATGTATAAGTGTGTTTGTGTGATTATTTTTGTGAGAGAGGTTATTCTACTATTTATTGTTTATAAATTTGGAAATAATTTTAATATAAAGTAATATAATGTAGGTGATTATCCTTTAGATGTATGATTAAATCAGAAATCGCTCTTATATCAAACATTCCCAATGGCCCTTCCTTAATATCAGAGGCTTCGTAATTTAGATGTCAGTGCTAGTGTTTGGTCTGTTGTTGTGTTGATGCAGAGTCTATGTCCAGTGCGAGCTTTGACTCCACTCAATCCACTCTGAACCGGGATTTGAGTGAGCATGATGATGATGAGGGGGAGGAAGTCCACGCTCCTCCCTGTACTGGTAGTGCTGTCGTGGGAACGGGGCCAACAGGTAGACACGCGTGGACATAATTAGTAGTTGTCAAGAAATTGTACCCTATTTAGTATCTTTTGTAACTCCCCCTCTTCCATTATTCTATAGTTAATTAGTTAGCCTCCCAGATAATATTTTACTATTACTTCATGCTAGGCACCCTCTATTTTTAAGGTCATGCCCAGCTTCTAGTTTCCCTGGTCTGTTATTCAAATCCATTTTCCATCTATGTGATTATACACCTAAAATAGCTGAAAGTAATAGAAGATAATGGAGCATTTTAAATAATCACCTGATACTTTCTCATTCTAAATCCAATCCTCTTATAGCAATTTTATGGAGAATGCATGATATTTTTATTAATTAAATTTTTGTAAATTGTTTTGGAAAACCTCACTGCTAGCTTGGTTGTATTCTGTTGGCATGTTTACTAACTAAATTACAATGTTTCATTCATAGCAGTTTAAATTTCTACCGTTTGAACCAGTTGTTATAACTTTAATTATAAAACTCATATTTTTCATCTTTGTATGATAGCTGTTTCTTAATTATTTGTTCTTTTGGATGAAAAATAGCTTTTTGTTATTTAAATTATACTAGATCTATGTGTAGTAGTTGTCAAGTATCACATATATTGTATGTTGATTGTATTGGTGTTCAGCTTTTTATGTTATGTGATAAATTAACTCACCTAATAACTCACCTTTTTCTCTAAACTATTTATATTCTTCATACTTAATAAAATTTTATGTGGAGTCTAGGTTTCTTTCTATGACACTAACACTTCAACCCCACTTCCAGGATTCAAAATAAATAAGTTCCTGACTAAAACTGAGTAAAATTGAATAAATTATGTGTGTCTTTATAGAAAATTCATCCAATGTTTGGATTCCCTGCATAATGTTTCTTGGAAACTAATTTCTCTAATGATGCTTCTAATTTCCAGTCATCATTCTTAATTTCTTTATTTAAATTACATAAGTTTATTATGTATGCTTCAATCTTAGGATATCTTCTTTATTAATCTATTCTTCTCTCTCTGTAAATCTGTAAAACATGTTAGTTCTGGTAGAACACTTTTCCATTTATTTGTATTTGCTCAAGTCTTGAAGAAATTGTGGAAGAACTCATTTGGATTATTTGCACAATGTGTTGTTAATAATGAAAAATTATTTTAAATTTGAAACTATTGATGAAAATAGTAATTATTTAACATATTTGACTGTCATAAAACATTTTTGCATCTTTGTTTTTCTATCATATTTCCTAGTATTGTGATCATTTTGAGAATTTATAAAATGCATGGTATATAAATGGCAAAAGTGTGGCTTGTTAGCTCCATATAGGTCTTTTATGCCATAAGTATAGCTATATATCAATGCTAGTTAATTGTTAGTTTGGAGTGGTCAGAATCACTGTTCACTGAAATAATTCCCCTGAGATATTAAGAAGAGGAATTCATTTCTCATACTACTGCATTTCTCAGTTTATACAAAATTGAAAAGTAATTCTTAAGACTAATAATCATTGAAATTCTCATTTAAGCTTCATAATGCTAGGAATTACAGAAAATATCCCTGAGAATTATTTATTATTCCAGACTGAGTTTTTAATGAACATTTCAAATGCCATTTCTAAATTTCTGAAACATTTTGGCGTTAAACTTAATAAAAGTTATTATTAAAACTTGTATGTCTCCAGATGTTTTGACTTGATTTGGAATGCTTGTAGTATTATTGTAATCCGTATTTTATCAATCATAAAACTGTATCACCTTAAAAATTGTTCTCTTTATCCTTTATAAATCATTCAAAATGGTTTTATCCTTTCAAATTCTATGTTAATTCAATAATTTCACATGCTTGGATAAGTTTGATATGTAGCTTTATGTAGCATTGGAAACAATGTTTTCTATAAATTGTGCTTAAGATCTGCCTCATGGAGAAACTCTTTGTCAGTATCTTAATCGAATTCTAAGCAGTGAAAGTGAATGAGAGTGCATTCTTTGGAAATTCTGATTTCTTTCAAACTTAAAATAAAGATGACAGAAACATACAGCGAGTATGTATTGAATGTAATTTGAAAAGATATTTGTGGAAAGTATGATTTTTTATGATACTTAATGTATGATGTAATGTTATGTTTTATTCTAAGTAAGAGATATGTAACATTTCATTGAATCCTAATTGATCTGCTTAATCTACTGTGAGATACAAGTTATTGGTCTTTTATTATAAAAAAAGATTATCAAAGAATTAATTTCAGAGCGTTTGCTTTCCAATAAGTACATAAGTTTTCTCCTAATGGAATTTGATGTCTAAGTCAGATAATCTGTGTTATTTATAGAGATATGTTGAGGAGACTTTTCTCTTTTCCTTTTGATGTAACAGCATATCAAGTTAACTATCCAGTATGTGAACTCAAAATATGCATCTCCTATTGAAAGGTGAAATCAGGATCATTGATGTCTTTCATTCAGTATTTGTATAATTATGATTACACATAACTGTTTCTCAGTAGTTTGATTTCATATTGTTAAAAACCATCAAATTATAAAAGAAAATTTCCCCTTCTTTGGTGTAACATAGTGAATGTTTTGTGTACATCTAAATGTTGCATCAGTATGTTTCATATTTGTGCATGGTTTGTCTGTGGTCATCCTAACACTTTATACAAAAACTGTTCAGTTTTATGCCTCTCTTGGAGTCAACCATGACTTGCTGCATGCACTATAAATGTGTTCTTAGGTAGAATTGCTTTTCTCTAATGAGAGAACTTAGAGACAAAGGAGAATTAGATTCATTTCTTGGTTATATTGACTGTCTCATATCTTCTTCCAGCTGACTTGTCTACTACACCACTGAGCCCAAGTAGTCCCACTGAGGAAGGCTCTACTGACATTGGATCTAAACCACGCCTTCAAAGGTCAAAGGCTCAGAGTAGAAAGACTTTTCGCCTCAGGAAAAGCAGAAAGAGCCACATTGAAGTAAGGGCCCTGATTATAATATATCTAAAAACATGGCATTTAGATTGAGCGTATAGTTTACTTTATAGAGTGTATAGAGTTCACTCTCGGTGAATATTTAGTATTCCTGAAATAAAGAGCAAAGCAAGGACTTAAAAAATGAATGTTATGAAAGTTATTAACGTGCTATATAACAAAAGGAGATACATTTTAAGCTATTTATGAGGGTTACACTAATGAAGATTATGAAGTTGATTTTTTACAGCCAAAATTATTAGCTTTGTTTGGAACTGAATGTGTTGTGCTTAGTTGACAGTGAAAACCTCAAATACTATGAAAAAATCAAAAATTCAACTCTTATTGATCTCTCATTCCCTTATCTGAAATACACTTCATCTCTCACAACTTGTTTTGTGGATTTTTTGTTCTCCATTTATTATGGTCCAAGATAATTATAATCTCTGTATGTGGTAATTGGTGTCATTTTCATTGACTTCAAATGTACAAAGTTATGTTTTCCCTAACCAATTCTCAAGATCTTTTTCCTGGTAATGGAAAAGGTTTGAAAAATAGCAAGACTTAAGTTCTTAGAAAATAAGGAATAAAATGTGAAAATTTGATAGAAAAAACATTTTAAGTACTCAGAAATGCCTTAGCCATCCACATATTTGATGGATTGAGGTCAGTAAATCAAATTATTGATAGTAACATCTTCATTTATTACTTAAAACAATAAATTTGCATCTGTAATAAAGAAACTGAAAGAAAGCAGTTGAGAAACAAAGCCTGGAACAAATATTTACTGTTTTTTTAAATAGTCTCAAAATGATATTTTGATCAATACATGAATTTGGCTGTAAAATATGCAAGCAATGGATTTCCTTTATCCAAGGGGTATCTAGAAGAGGTTATTTTTCCTCCCTATGCATATTAATACTCTCAAAAGGAAATTTCAGTTAAGTCATTGAGCTTATTGCCAATATTGAATTACTTGATCAATTAAGTCCTTCCATAGCACTTGCAATTTCTCACCTGAGAAAGTCACCTCTCACCTGAATTTCTTTAGTCAACATAATAGAATTTATTCAGACAGCCAGAAATCCATTCAGTTAAATCATTAGCAATAGAATGTTTTTAATAAACAAGACTAATATCATGCTTATATGATATATATTAATATTTAATTCTTATTCTTGTTATTGTTATGCAAATGTGTTGAAAGACCTTTCTTTACCATGAAATGTGATCGTTTCCATGGCATAGCTCATCAAACAACCCAACGTTTGTTGTATTATCACTATCTCATTCCTATTTTAAATTTACCATTAGATACATTTTCTCATCTTAAAAATATGATTTTTGTATCAAAATATCACTCTATTCCTGCTTAGCTACCCTGTTTTTTCTATTCTTGTTAAGGGTTTGTTTATTATTGCATTACAATTAGATCTGTGATATAAACTTCAACAATTGCAGGTCTCTCACATCAAGGTGGAACCTCAAGAGATTCCTCGGGTTAGTGGAACTCAGCTTCAAACTGATGAACCTCTGGAATTATCAGTGGCAGGAATGCCATCTGCAGCAGCATCTGCTGCTTTTCACCCCTCTCCCCCCTCTACAACTGCAGGTGTCAACATGTCAACAGTATCAAGCATGGCTAAGATTCACCATCAGTCTAGCATTCGAAGAGCTGATCCTCCTTCATGGGATGAAGACAGCGCAATATCTCAAACATCTAGCACTTCTGGATATCGTGAGAGTTTTGGAGCTGCTGAACGTCTTGGACTTCTGGTGCTTGATAGTCCTGTAGAAACTCCTCTGTCATCAGCCCAAAATGCTTTCCCATTAAATGCTTCAATGATCACTCAGCCTTCAAAGCAAGCTATTCCATTGCTCACACCATTAGCAACACAAAGCCCACCACTGGCCTCTCCTGATGTACATGAGTTGGCATCTACGAGCAGTACATCAAGGGAGCCAAGTGGACATTATGGCAGTCCTAGAAATGTACCTGGAGGAAGTTCAGTTGAGTCACTTAACAGTGGAGAAGACACAGCTCTGTTAAAGAAGAGTAATCAAGGAGATTCTCACCAATCTCTCCTTATGGTCTTTGAAACACAAGATGAAGATACTCTTATATAACTATCATAAAAAGTATAATTAGAAACTAAAATATGTAATAGTGAAGAACAACTGTATACTTCTAATGAAGAAAATTAAATCTTTTATATTTAGATAATTGATGTTGCAGGCAACTGATATAATTAAAGATTTAATCTGGTATTAAATTTAATGGTTTTAGCTGCATTTAAGTACTTTCTAATTTTACTTAGGTACCTCTTTATTTAAATCATAAAGAATAATCTAAGTATTTGTTAAATTCCATCTAGTTCAATGCCATTGTTGATTGTAAAGCATGAACCAACGTCAAGAATTTCTAATGTAATTGAAGAAAAATCATAAGACATTGTTCTAAAAAACTGAAGATTTAGTTTTAACTTTCAATATTTTCAAGTTGTTTTCAATTCCTTAGGTTGAAGTTCCCTCCTATCTTCTCTTTGGAATGATATCCTTAATTTCGGTGTATTGATGAGTTCTCATATTATTTGAAATGAAATAAATTGTTGAATCATTGTTGAATATGTAAGAATATAGAATGATTCTATATTTTTAGATTAAAAATAAAAATATGAAAATTAGGTTATGATACTTTTATGATTTATACTATACTATCATGAATAGTTAATGCAAATATATTTGTGCATATTGCTGCGATCTTATTACAGTTTTAAGGGTATTAACTTAGTATGATAAAGTTTATTTTTTATAAATGAGTTTTTATAATTAGTTTCTAAACTGTTATTATTTCAAATTTACTTAATGCATAATAGAAAATTGTATTCAATTTTAATTTCTCTGTAATAGAAATTCCCCATCACTCAGAAATAGCTTAGTTCCTGAATGGATTAACTACTACCATACGCTGTAAAACTCACTAAATTGAGCTTCTGCTTACTATAAGTCTTCTACTTTAAATCAATGATATTTTGCATTATTCATAGCTAAGAGAATTTCAAAGCCATTCGCCCTGATATTCAAAAGGTCTTACTTGATTTGACCTGCAAATTACCAATTTGATTTAAAATGTAACAAATAGCCAGTTTTTGTGGATTCTTATGAGATGATGCATAGCTATACATTCTTACGTTATAGCTTTCGAACAGTATTGTTAGATGCAATTCCTAGCAACTTTTGCATTCCACGACAAACTTATGGATCAACTAAATTAAATGGCTAGCTAAACCAAGTTTTTATAAAAGTGAAAATTTTAATTGTAAAAGAAAGAAAAACATTGACAGCAGAGTAAAATATTTTAGTATTATCATAACGATCTCCTGTGATACGAATAAATATATCGCAATGACAACGAGTACAATGCAGAATTAGAAATTTATGTAACTGTCACATGTATGCAGTGTGCGCTAATAACTTAGAATGAGGTTATGATTCCGTCAATCTTTGATAGTCGTCTTATCCGGTGAATGAAAGTCCCAAACGTGAAATAAAATCTAGAATTACAGCTCGGAATTTAAGGGGTTTACTTAGACGCTGGCTAGTGTGGTTAATACAAACAATGTTACCGCAATATAACGGAATTGTGTTTATCACAAACAGGGATATATGTAACATATAGATCATGAGTATCTTTTTTCATGTTATCAAGCATTGATTTTAACTATCCCATTTGAAGAGCGTAGAATTCAATAGGAATAAAACTGATTTTTAAGATGTTATAAATCTAGAGATGAAGAACATCATTTAAGTTTTTTCAATTTTTCTTTGAAGAAATTTAAGATTCCTTACAGGAAATTGAGAATTACTCAGATAGCTTTTACTGAACATCGACGTTTGACATAACTAATATTATGATCCAATTAAGATTATTATATCTTCCGAAGGTACAATCTTTTTAGTGTAAGGAATTTAAATTTAAAAGGGCGCATTTCTGATGGTACGCAAAGGATTGCAAAGGAAATCGCATCATCGCATCTCCATTATTTCACCGTCAGCCTGTCTCGGTCCGTGCTCGAATGCGAAACATGAATGGTTGAGTGAAGCAAATGAAATTTGCCAGAAGAGGAGCTCAAAATGTCAGGAATGACATTCGTTAGTGCATCAGATTGGGATCCTATATCAAGTAATGAATTGCCGAAGGAGACTCCTACTCCATTATGTAGATTACGAATTAAAGGGTGAGATACGTTTTGACTGTGCGTGCTTTATCTGACTAGGTTTCTTTGTCTCTCTTCATTGTCACTGCTGATTATTCTTATTATGACATATACCATGATATCTCAAGTTTGGAGCCTCATTAACTTTTTTCATTGTCTCTTTTTACGCTATTTTCTAATGGGCATCGTTGGACTTGTTCTAGAGATCTCATGGCTATCTACAAAGAACCTTCGCCGGGTCTTTTTGTAGTTCCTGATGACAGTGACATGACTATAATTCATGCATTGATTACCGGTCCCTTCGATACACCGTATGAGGGTGGATTTTTTTATTTCTTCATTAGAGTCCCTCCGGATTATCCATTACACCCACCACGAGTTAAACTAATGACCACAGGTGCAGGCACTGTACGTTTTAATCCTAACCTGTACAAATGTGGAAAGATTTGTTTAAGCATCCTAGGGTAAGTAAATTGGTACAGAATATCGAAAATTTAAAGTTGAGCTGAATTTAATTGCTGGATACTATTTCAGGACGTTCTCAGGACCTTGTTGGAGTCCTGCTCAGAGTCTTTCTTCAGTTTTAATATCCATACAGAGCCTCTTAAATGAAAAACCCTATCACAATGAACCAGGATTTGAGAGCGTAAGCAAAGCTATATATATATATCTGTTTTAAGTATCAGTTAAGTTTTGTATATACTTGTTCTCATCATATTCAGTCGATTCTCTCGTGTAGTTCTCGTAACTGAGCTCTTCCAGTAATAACATATATTATTATTTTTATAATCAAGCCTTAAGATTGAACATGTTTTTGATTATTTAACGTAATGTGAATTGTTTTGCATATTTATGTTATTTATTCATTATTTAAATGTTACAAAAATTAATGGCAAGGATATGTTTGCATATTTCTATGTATCCTTTCGGGAAATAGATTTTGTACCACCATTTTCTGTTGGGATAACGGCGCAGTATTTTATTTATGGTGGGAAATCGAAAGTTACAGGGCATTTGATTAATCTCATAATGCTTTGTCTGGAGCAGGAAAGAAACCCTGGAGATATATCTAAATACAATGAAATAGTTCAGCATGAAACCATTAGAGTTGCTGTTTTGGGGATGCTTGAAAATGACACTAAGCTGAACATTCCGAAACCATTCATGGAATTTATGGAAAAATATTTTTCTGAGTATTATGAAAGCTATGAAAGTATTGTCAAGAAGAAATTACATCTTCATGGACATCCTATGCAGGTGTGTATGGAATATCAGTAGCAAATTTTTGTTACGAACCTTAAACTAATGTGCCCGAGATGAAAAAGCTTTGATCTATTAGTAATCAGATGAGAATATGATCTTAAAATTGGAAAAATTATTTCTAAAACGTATCATTTTGTGAGTTCAAAATTATCAAGCATCAAAGTGGATGCAAAATTACAATCTAAGAACTAGGTTGAAATTTTAAAATCATAAATCAGTGAGACCATTACAAGTGATCAGAAATATAGATGAATTAGCTACATAACAGCCATAGCCACTCCACTGACTGTCTGGAAGCATCTACCAGAAGCAAAAAATCCGATTTTTCCCATATTGTGCATTTAACTTCAATATCTAAAACATAAGTGAAAAGTGGATCAAATGAAGCAGACTTTGATTGTAGGCAAGACTTTTCTAAAAGATAGGCCCATATACATTAGCTAAGAAAATTGCTACCAGTTTTCAATTTTCTGGAAAGAATCGCTTTCTTACTTTTCCTTCAATTATTGATACTGTTGTACCTAGATTAAATTGCAGTGTTCTGTCAGAAATTAATTTTACTATTTGCTGAATGTTTTCCAAATCAATTTCTCCAACTTTATCTTTCAATTCAAAATTTGCAACATTGCTTGCAGTAAGAACAGATCATGCCATTACCTGTAAGAAATGTATGAGGCTATAATGTGGTCTCTTCATAAAGTTACTTCATTAGTGTCATAGACTTAAAAACCGAGATTAGGAGATGATAAAATGAATGAGGGAACCTTAAGTAGATATGCAGGGATTAAGATACTCTCATCTACAAGTCTCTCAATTTCTTACAAAACTAATCAGCTAGTCTCTTCAATTTACCTTTCACCATACTTGCCTCTATGTTTTTATTTTTATGGTAATTTTTGCTTTTCTTAGAGAAGCTTGTGTTAAAAATATTCATTGTTGCAGTGCTGCTCATATGAAATCATTATGAATCATATTTGTGTAGATGTGCATTTACAGCATATATTTAGTATTATTCATTGCTCCACATGATTATATGTTTTTATATCATATGTTAGAGAATATATGTTTGTGTGTGCACACACATATACAGTAAAATTTGTTTAAGACACTATCCTACTGGAGACGTGATTTCTGCATTGTCCTGCATCCCTTTACATGAAACACATGGTATAGTTGCTGCTTAAAGCGCTCTGCTACCAGCTCAAAACTTGGATTTTTCTCATCCCCAGACTGTCCTGTCCCTCTTTAGCCAATCATTTGCCTCATTTGATAGAAAAAAGTTTCTTTACATTATCTGTAATTGGTAATTGTCTCTTTGGTAAAATCTGCTTCATTTTATAGTGGAAAACGACCAAAATTAAGTAGCTAACAAGCTCTCCTTGTGCAAAAAGCAGAGCAATCTTTTAAAAAGTATGTAATGTAACCAGCATTACACAGCAGTTACCATGCTATCCCATTTAAGACAGTTTTTGCTTGGGTCTCCCAAAAAGCATCATAAAAGGGTTTTATTGTAAATTTAGCTTAAATGCAAGGGGGGGAAATGCATGAGTCAATTGTCAGAAGGTATGATTGTGGTAAGAAGTTTTAATTTTTCCCTTTCTGTTACTGTTTATTGGAAGGATCCCTTTGGAGAAGAACGAGGTGTTTTTATGTACAAGGATCTTCTCACCAGACTTCAGAATTTACATCAAAGGCAGATTTCCAAGGCAAATTCAACTGAGGAAAATCTGAGAAAAGAAACAGTTGATGATGATTGTTCCAGACAAGAGTCTAGCCTTGAGGAGGAAACAAGCTGATATACCTGCCATAATAAATCAGTGTATTTCCTTCTGAAATTGAAATCACAGACTTTCTTGCTGAATGCTTTGAGAATTAACTTTTATTGAGGACCAATTATCTCTTTCTCTATCATCAGCTGAATAATTAGTGGTCTGTAGCATGCAAGATCATGTTAATATAATTTATTTATTTTAATGATGTTTGCATTTAAAGTTCCTTTTGTAAAAATGCGTAGGGTATATAATGTAGCAGGAATTTATTTCTGTATAAATGATGTATGAATAAGGAGAGTTGATAATGTACACACATGAAGAATCTCAGCCAGATTATTTTGTTTAATGTTTTGAGATAAATGGTTCTTATTATTCTGTTGCTTAAATTGATTAGTGCCCATTGAACCTCCTACTTCATATATAAACATTTCCACCCCAAGTAATTATTTTTATATAAGATTAATGTTTTAAGCATTCCTTTGCCTAAAAATAGTTTAACTAATGTGGCTACTTATTGCATTAAGTACACATGAAAGATATTCCTGATTTTGGGCAGCAGATAGGAAATGAGAATGAAGCACAGAATAAGTTTCAATATGTATTAACTTCTTTGTGAATGTTTTATTATGAAATATTTTATTTTAATTAAAATATGTTTTTACTAATTTTCCGTGTCATATATGTTCCTTTATCCTTTCCAACCCTTAGCAGCAGCAGTTCAAATCATAAAAACTTTGTTGGCTGACACCAGAGATTTTTTTCGGATTCTATTATAGGAGAATCATATAAGGATCTATCATTTCATAGCTTACACTTTTTAAGTTCTCATGCATAACTAAAACTTTCAAAGATTAAAATTTAGATCTTATTACAATAAATGCATTTAACACACTTAATGTGGATGCCTTGAATTCAAGGTATGGTTCCAGTTACGTTTGCTGGTCAACTATTAGCTCAGTGCATTCTGAAGAGGCAGTAGCAGGGCCATCTGGATTGTCATCAGCATTGCCATCAGATTAGTTTTGCTGGAGATTTTAGGATTTTGGAAAAAACAGCCTTCTTGGCAACCAATACAAGAGACCTGAAGGAGGCTATATTTTCAACTATGAAAGAAAATCTCTTCTACAAAACAGAAAAATGTCAGACCCATGAATGGGAAGAGCCATTGGCAAGAAAAGTTACAAGAAGCTAGATAAAATGGGGAGTTCCTGAAAAATCAAATCCAGGGGAAAGGTTTCTCTAAAAATGATAAACACAAACTGGACAGTATTTTAAGAAGAATATTACTAAGTACTTCAAAAAAACTGAGAATATACTCTTCCAAACCTTGAATTCTAAGTCCTAAGGGCAAAGTATTGAATAATGATAAGAAAATTTCAGATTTAATGCAATATTTTGAGTTCTCCCCAACCACAAGGATCAAAATCAAGATTCATGTATGAAGGTAACAAGAAACTTGAATGATATTCATCAGTAATCTAAAAGGAAAGAATTCAGAGTTCATCCAGACACTAAAGAATACCAAGTAACTAGAGTTAAACTCAATACACACTAGACTACAGAAATACACAAGCGACAGATCTCTTAATAAATTATCTGAGATGATTAGCAATGTAGGAGGAGACAAAGAAACTTTTTTTTATTTTCAAAAGTTTTTCAGGTCGAGGCAAAGGGGGGTCTAAATAGATTATTGAGAGAAAACCACGGAGACGTTAGGAACCAACATACATACAGCATGAGCTAAAGAATCCTAATTCCATCCTCTAAATCTTTGATAACAAAGAAGAAATTTAAGGTAAACTTCAACTGTTTAAGAAAAGACCATGACTTGCTGAAGCATAAAATTCCAAATTCTGAAAGACTGAAATTAGGCCATAAAATTGAGCTATATATAAATCAACAAATCCTGGTTGACACACTCTTCTAATATTTTCATTACTAATCCAATTGAAATTAAGACTTCGGTTAGGAAAGGCCACAAAGAACTGAGCTGAAATTTGGAAATGGAGGAAAGAATTGAATATGAAACAATACAAGATAATTCGATTCTCAGACAGTTGATTCACGGCTTTCCAGAAAATGGGCATTTATAAAAAAACAAAGCAAGCAACAAAACTAAAAACAATAATGTATCTACTAAATAGTCAAGCTGCTAAAATTAGTCTTCTTTCAATCCAATTCCGCTCAGTAAATCAGATTGAAATTGAGTATCAAGTTAGTATAAAAAATATTGACTGAAAAACAGGACAATAATTTAAAAGCAAAAGGCTTAAAATATTCAAGGGGATTGATTAATGTCTAATATATATCTATGTCTAATGTCTATATATCTAAGAAAGAAGCATTTAGTACTATTTTCTATTTTTGTTTAGATAAGATTGAAACAGTTTGCAAAAAAAATTATAGCTTTTTAAACAAATTATATACATTTATCTTTCATTTCTCTTCCTTTATAACTAATTGATATGCTGGGATCCTGTATGCAGTCCTTCAAATAGACCTCAAGAAATGACTTCTATGGTAGAATGAAGAAAAATCCCAAAAGACTGATAAATAAGATTTTACTGCAGGTTGAGGGAAAAGAAAGTAAGTTTCAGATTTAGTGGCTATGAATAGGATTAAGGATGTTGAAAAAATGATAAAGACCAGAATTATGTTTTGAATTACAATGAATGTTCCACTAAAATAGAAGTTGAGAAAAATAGCATTAAACAAGAACATCAAGGCTTAAGATCCTACAAGAATGCAACAGATTAATAAGTCAAGTTTTTCACAAACTATTTGAACATAATTACAAACATCGCTGACAATTTCAATGAATGAGAAAAATTTATATTCTTATAAAAACCAAAGCATAAGTCTCCAAAATATAAAAAGCTATGGATGTATGGAGATGTAAGGAAGGCAATTATTCAATCAACATTGGAAGCAATTCAGTGAATCTTATATAAATTGGTATTTTGAAGCTATAATTAGCCCACATAGGTAAAATACATACATACAAATATGCCACATATACTCTTACGTCTTTCCAATAATTATTCATAATTTAAGCAAACTAAGAAATTAGAATGCCTTCCAACCAGTAAATTATGCCAGTAAGTAAAAACTTACACAACATTCATAGTTCATTTCAAAATGATTACTAAGAAGTATTTTACTTGAAAATTGGATGGAAACACCTCACAATCAGATGAAGTCTTAATTAGAATATTAAACAGTGTAAAAGATAGGGTGCTCATCAAGTTAAATGCTGAGCACATTTTTTTAACAATTTAATAAGATCTCTACACCTGACTTCCATGAAAATAACACCCTGATCCTTCAACAATCTAAGTTTTCATTTTTTAAAAGGTAAATGGCATTATTATTAGGAAATCCATATTTTTGCTTAATAATAGTAAATATTTTCTCTTAGAAGAATTTTAATGAAAAGGTCAACCATTTTTAAAAATATTTGCAATGCTCACGTTGAGTATCACATGTATGCTGTTCATAGGTATACAAAGAAAAGATGCTTTCATAAGTTAAAATAAATATTATCAATATTTACTGCCCATTGATTGAAATTATAAAATACAAGAAACAGTATTGGAAACTGCAATATTGTGTCCAAAGTCATTGCTATGGTTCATTGAGAAAGATTTCAGAGTAAAATTTCAATTACTATAACACTTAAAATGCCATTATTCTTACTACAAGATGAGTAGAATCATGAGAAAATATTGAAACTGAATATGAAGACAATAGCTTTCAGTAAACCTTCCTATTGAAAAGGTGTATCTGACAACATCATAAAAATAATTCTCAATGCTTTGGGATATTTGTATGGCTTCTATCAAATATTTATTGTAAACAAGTAATTAAACTCTATTTATGGGAGATGAAACACTTTAAAAGAATTTTAAATACGATAATATTACTTTCAACAGTACACTTCTGATATTAGTAAACTTTTAGAAAAATTACACATGGCACACGATTCTTTTAATCATTGAGATAATCATGATTTTCTGTTACAGATCAATGAAACAACAAATAATTCTACCTCATGTAGTAGTTTATGTACAAGTATCTTCATCACATTACACTCGGATTACACACAAAACTTTATCAATCAAGAACAGCCAAGTGAACATTCTGGGAAGAATACACAATATTTTAGGGCCTTATTACTATAAATTATATCTGAATATACATCCATCCATGAATGAAAGCATGCAATAAACTGAGGAAATTATTGTCCGAATCATAATTTAAGTATATGTACAGAGAGGAATAACTTTTGGAATTTGATCCACACTCCAGAATAAAGCTGAAGTCATTCACTTGGATGAGCAAATGAGTAATACTAAACACATGCTGTACAATGCACAACAACACAAATATAATTCATACTGAGAAGCACCACAACAATGAATAATTTTAACACAAGCTTCTCTGAGAAAAGCAAAAATTACTCAGCGTTGCAACAGTTTGTTTGAAAAAGAACAGGAAACAATGAAGTCTCAGATCTGAGAAAATCTCAAGCTTGTTACCTTAGTAAGTAATTTTCAAAGTATGGACAAAATGGTAAATCATATTAGAAAACCTAACACATGAGTAAAGACAATGATAAAATGATAAAATTATACAATCTGCCTGATCTTGAGCAAATTCATAGGAAAAGCAAGGTAAAAACCTTGCTCTCATCTTGCATGGCAGCCAGGGACATTCCTTTTCATCCCTGCCACTGATCTGGACCTCATCTCCAAAATATATAAACAATGGAAGCAAATATCCTCCGCATTGTCAGTATTCTAAGGCCCACTCATTCTCCTGTAGAAAGGCATCCACCACTTCCTTCATTGCAAAATTAGGGATAAGCTGATCTTGTGTAAGCTTCACACGTGTCACTGGATCAAAATGCCCCACTCTCTGTAAAGTTCAACACATCATCATCACAGACATCCTTCTTACTTTTGATACAAAACATTAAATTCCATGGAAAGGAGATATAAAATGGAAAATAGCATTGGAAAAGTCCAAAAGTTAAAATAAAGATCAATCAACTGGAATCAACTTAACAGCATGGAATAATAATAGAAAAGACCAAGGTCCACTTACTCAAGTAATATGTACAACTGAAAATTTCAAGTTAAAATTTGAGGGATAAATCATAACACAAATAAAGAGTATGTACTCATGAATGAAGAAGTCTTGCTTCTTGAATACTGAGTGCACATTTTTCTATCCTTATTTTTCCAATTTGGTATGGCTTCCTTCTCTATTTTTGACATTAATAATCAATAACAATAAAGTAATAATAATAATATAGTTAACACCCAACAATCCATGGGTAATTATCCAGTTTTTTTATTAACCTTGCCTGATTTTTCACTCTTTTTCTACATATTCTGCATTCTTTTAAAAATAATTCAAACATAGAACAGAAATATCTGAATTTAAAAAATAATTGAGCCTGAAGATTAATTCTTTCTTCTTATTATAAATATTTCTTCTTTCTTTATTATTATAAATAATAATAAGATTCATTTATGCATTATTAATGAGCCTTGAAGTGAAGAAAAAAGTGCTGCATTTTACCTGTAAGTGCTCTTCAATGTCTTTCCTCTCGTAAGTTATCCCACTTGGAGTAACCACTGGCTCTCGAAGAATCTCAAAACTAATTTTTCCACATAAATAGTCTGGCACTTCTCTTTTCTGTAATATAAAAATTACTTATATTTTAGGCCAAAATACTATTCAAACAAATATTTTAATACAAGAATATTAACAGAAATGAACACATAGTAGTTTAACAAATCCATAATATTTTGTGAGTTGAATACTCAGAAGAACATTTCCATCTCACTAATCATTCATCAGGTTTCAATGAATATGAAACATTGCAGCATGATAAGAAGTAGATAATCATATTCTAAGAAGATTTTTAGATTACATGGGAGAATATTTCCTTCTATATAAGATGCACCAACATTCCGGGGAATGACATTATTTTACAAATTCTAACCCAAAAACAACCAGAATTTTTAAATAGAATGACTGGGAAGAATTTAGGCAATACTCAATAGTCATAAATGATAAATATGATAATAAAATGACACATATTCAAACCATTCAAAATAAGGCTTTCTTAAAGAGGCAGAGTGGTTCATTGATCCATTAGGGATTAGCCAGTGGATTCTTACATTTATCAGCATGAATATTTTATGGTTTCTTTAATTTATAAAAGATTTTTATAAACAGGAATCTCAATTTGATAGACAAAAAATTTGTTTTACTGCAAATCTACTCCAGTTCTTCATGTTGAGATATTAGTACTTTAAGTATTTGAGACATTTATTTTATTTCAATCAGAAAATTAAGACTTGGACTATGTAAATGATCATCTCATTAACCATAAGTTGATTTTCAGCGATCAATTCAAAATCAATGGGCATCTTATTTACTCTAAGTATCAGTAAGAAAATGGCTTAAAGAAAATGCCTTTTTAGATATCAAAGGTTAAGATTAGCAGTTTTTAAAATACCAAGTTAACTATAAAGCTAATAAAACTAACCATTAAAAAATGTGTCGTATATTAGGAAAAATATGTTTCTAGGTCAAGAACCACAAAATTAAAATCATGATGAGTTGCTTTTATTGTTGAATTATTTTTCTCTACGTAGGATATTGGTAGTTGATTGTTGAGATGAATAAAGCTTCACAATCATAGGTCACTTATTTTTATCTTTAAAGTCAGAACTGCATGTTTTCTTCTTCAATTCCTCAGCTATATGCTTGTTAGTCAAGTTGCATCAGCTGAAAACTAAGCTTCAGAAGTGAGAATGGACTGTGGTAGATGAGCTGTACTTCAAGAAGGCAAACGATTTGCTTCCAAATACACCACCAGTGGTTCCATTTAATGAAACTAAACATCTTGTACTAGCATTCAATGCCTCAACCAATGCAAATATAGAGTAAGAGCAGACTTGTTCCATATGAGCATCACAGCTGTTGACTGATGCAGAATGTCATTTTCCTAAAATTGATCAGGAAGCACTGACCAACAAGTCTAGAGATGGTAGGTGTCATAACTACTTGTGGGGATGACCATTAATGCTTAAGATAGGCCGTAAGTCACTGGAAAGTATCTTCAGAGAAATCCAGAATCTGCATAAGGCCATCAGCAATTAATTATAATGTTGGACCTTGTATTTGAACAAGTACAATCAAAAGTTGGAATACCAACCAGGCAAGGAGAACCAACATGAAAAATTCTTGTTCCTGGCTGTCAAATCCCATAACTTTGTCAACCTGGTGAAGGATGAAAAAGTTGAGGATTTGTTGCTGCCCAAAAAGAGATTCCAAAAAGTAACAGCCAAGGATCAAATATTGTTCAAAATCAATTTAAGGGCCTACAATGGCTGACACAGAATGAGGAGGCTGAGTTGAAGCCCTATTTTGGATGATGAGAGGAGATCTTAGTAGAAGAAGTAATAATCTTGGGGGAAATTGGATGATACTGATGACAGAATGGTGATGCTGTGTGATGAAGTTGAGAACAGTACCCAAGGGTCATCCAGAAATCACAGCCATGTAAGGTTTGGCTAAGTTCTATCCATGGTAGCTAAAGATGAACCAAGACACAAATGAGCAGGTTAAAGGATGTTGCATATGTCAAAAAAAAATTGAGACCAAGAATACTATGAACCGCTACACTCATGGAATTTCCATGAATTGCCATCAGAACGAATACAAAGGATTTTGCAGGTCTAGTGCAAAGGAAAGAGTGGTTCATTTTTGTGGTTGCATATTTCAAATGGGCTAAAGTGATTTGAAAGAAACATATCACTATTCAACAGCCATTCAAAGAACTTACACAACTACTAGTATGGAGTACCGCTACTGCTGGTGTCAGATGATGGGATAAGTTTTACCTCAAAGGAGCTCTCCAAGTTTTGCAAATTCAGTGACGTCAACCATATTCACACTACGCCTTATTGCCCAAAAACTAATGCTTTTGCAGAGCAGATCTTTGAACCATTCAGACAATGATACCAAAGTATGATTTTCAGTATGAATACTAGCAGCTGCAATGGTTTCTGCTTTCACACCGTAATACACCAGACGTAACAACAGGAAAAGCACCATCTGAATTGTTCTTGAGTTGTCATCATCCAAAAAGGTTGGATTGCCTGAAGCCAGACCCAAGGAATGAGACAGAGATGTGGAAATGTAAAGCCCATCCTGACACTGACATCACGGCAAGTTTTTCATGGAAGGAGAAGAAGTAAGGGCTCAACGAAAAGCAATCCAGGTAGGCATCCTGGCATGATGGAGAGAAGAACAGGAGCTCTTGTTTGAAGTCTTGCTTGGTATCAAATGGAAACTGCACAGAAGGGTTGGGAGCAACAGGTGGCAAACCAACACCAGGAGTGGTGGATCAGCAACACGAAGTTTAGGTGAATGAATCACAGCTGCTAGAGCAACGGCTGGAAGCCCAAAATCCAAGACCATGATGAGATGTTTAGTTCAGTCATCAAAGCAATGAAGAAATGAAGAGGGTCCACCATTAGATCAAACAGCAGCCACATCCAACACAGCTGAGGCAGATCGCAGGACACACCAAGCAAGCAGGACGAGCAGGAACCAGTGCTACGGAAGCATCAACATGTACTCAAAAATTATTTTTGATTAAAATGGGTTCAGTGGAAAAGTAGGATATTGGTAGTCAATTTTTGACTGAGCAACAATTGTTGAGATAAATAAATAATCTTCTCAGGAAGCGGTCTCTTATTTTTGGTCTTCAAAAATCAGACTGGTTATTTTATCAGTCATTAGGATAGTATTACACTGGGAAATGGAGAATCATGATATCTAGTAGGATGGTATTACAAAGAGTATAGTTTCTGAAAAAGTACTTCAAAAGTTATCAAGATAAACACAGCCATAAAATATCTTATATATGATACAAGACTAGGAAATAATAGATAAGGCACATAATAAAAGAAAATAGATAATGTTAGATGCTTAGTTGATATGCAATCTGATTGATCCTCCATGGTATCCTTCATGAATATCTGAATAATAAACCATTAATTAAATTGTCAAAACTTACCCTCCTCCTCTCATCCACCTTTGCAAAGAGGCTATTCAGCTCACTAACATGATTTTCCTAATTACAAGAAAAGAAAACGTGAATCAAACAACTGGCATTAAATTGAAACAAACATCAAAATATCAAATAATAAAGTATAATTTATATTATTAATATTTTTACAGAGTAGAATTATATATTTTACATTCATTTATATATTCATAATCATTTTTGAATGGAAAATATTGTGGAATAAAGTCTTATGAGGCCAACAGAGAGAAGTGCACAATTTTTAATACATTTAATGATGAGCTCTTAAAAATGGTAGGTAGGCTAGGCATAAATAAGAGCCATTGTCCCTGTTTTTAGAAAACATTTGCAGAAACATAATACTGAATTTTAATCAAATAAACATGAAGTATAGAATCTATTACAAATAAACGCTTCTTTGAATATATATATATACACACATTGTAGCATCAACATGATTGGTAATTACTTCATAAAACATCATAATACTTACATATTGTTGTTCCACTTCCATTACTTTATCCTGAGCTTCTTCTTCATTTACACCACTACTGCTCCGCAATTTTTCTACCTGGCGCTCCAAATCTTCCCTTAGCAGCCTATTTAAAGTTGACTGAAAGAAGCAATACCTTAAATATGTGCAGACAGGAAAGAACTTGCAGAATATCTACTGACATATTCATTTAATACCATCATACTCTTCACTTCTCCACAATCTTTACCAATTTATAGTATCTGTAATGTACTGATATCCAACTTGGTAAAAGATTACGGGATGGGAAATCATATACACTTCATAAAGGTTGCCTTGGTAATCATCATTACTTATTGGTTTACTCTGTCTTTACACAAAATCTCAAAGAAAATCTCTATATTTGATCTACATATCAGATACATCACTATAATTAGCAAAACATAAAAATAATAAATGGCATAGCATGTCCATTAGTATTCTGCTGCTACTTGAAATAAAATATATTGATGATCTATCAGCAAATGAAGTAGTCTAGCCAACTTTTTAAAACATAAAGCTCAAAAAATGTTGTCATGACTTATAGAAGAATACTGTAACTTAATTCCAAATTAAACTTTAAGAATGATATATTATACAGCTTCTAGACTTTTCACCTAAGATTATTCTATAGTATTAATCAGTGTTGAATGAATGAAATCAATTCAGTTGTTTTAATAGTTTAGGAAAAACCAAGGGCAGGGATGACAAATAGGTTAGGTAAAGGTATAGAGTGAAGAGAGCTGTATTTGATAAAATGAAAAACTTAACAAAGTGGTGCTAAAAATACCCTGAGATATAGCAATTGTCAACATTATACTGTTACTGATGAGCTTATGATGATTTTGTTGACAATAAATGATTATCAATAAATGGAATTCACAATTATTTATTTTAAAGCCAAAACTTTTAAGTGTGGAAGATAAAAGAGGAGCCACTCAAATTCCACAGACCAAAATAATTTAAAAGTTAGTTAAAATTTTAAGCAAAGCCACCGGTCAACCTGTAAAAAGGTAAATAGTACTAGGAGACCTTATTAAGGTGCATCAACATATATGGTCATTTTATACCATTTACACTTCCACTATTACATTCTTGTGTTTCTCTGTGGCACTGCCATAGCAAAATTGTCGAAATAATGCTTGTTGCTAATGTGCAGATACTTTGAATAAAAATTAGTAAAATACAATAAATAAATAATTAAAAGGATCATTATAATTCCAAAATCATTAGGAAAAAATTCCCTTCCTCGACTACATATTCAGCATTTCTTAGGGAATAACCCTATTTCTCTGAAATAGATCTGCACTCTAGATATTTTATACTGATTGTCAACAAGTATTGTGGATAATTCCTCTCAGTTTAATACTGCAATCAACAAGAAGAGCTGTTATTTAAGAATTTATTATACTTGATTCAATTGCTAAGTAAAGGAATAGGCATAGGCATCTTATATACCCCATAATATGTAGAATAACACAGTGTAACAGCAACTTTCTTACTGACAGTCATTAGAAGAAAGGATTTATGACCACCAATTAATGATTCCTCCACTAAACAAACTTATGATTAGATTGTATGTTAATGATTAAAGACAAAGGCTACAGCTGCAATGTCAAGAAAATATTATAAGGAATGCAAAATTCCAAGATACTTTGCCTATAGATGAGAGTACAAATACTTCATAATTTTAGACAATCTTCCATAATGAACATCATTGGAATAAAAAAAGTGACAAATCTGGATATAAAAGTAAAAATTCCATATACTTTAAAATAAATAAACACAAGTAGAGGTGTGGATAATACTAAAACAATAAGATTTTCAACTCTAGAAAATTAACATTTAATCGATGGATTTGAGGTGCAGCTTTCAGATTGATATGAAATTCTGGTTAGGTCAATGGAAAATGCATAATTACCTAGATGAACACATTCTAAACAGAGCAAAAGTACCAAGCTTTGAAAAACTCATACAAATAGCTATCTTGAACATCATCAAGAGGATAAGGAAGCCAATACTCAACTCTCCATATATCTTGATACTTACAATAAATTCAATGTTCCTTGCAATACAGAAAGTAGGAAAAGAATATGACAATGATATTAAGTTGTTTTCTTTTGCTCCTGCCAGTTTATGTCTCTGGTTTAATAAAAAAAATTGACCAACTTTCTTGACATAAATATATTTAATGAGAAAGGAAACATTAAAAATGAGGAAATGCTGATATGAGATAAGAAGTTGCAATGAAGATTGAAGTACTTGCCACTAAAAATAAAAACAAACAAGATGGTGGGGTTGAGAAATAAAAATATTACAATTTAAACTCTTTGACCTAAACACAAAACTTCAACTTCATGCCCTACAACTTTTTAAACTATTAACGATATATCCAAGAGACTAACAAGAGAGCTGATAGCCTCACAGAAGGTCAGCTGAGGAAATAGAAGGGCATATTTAAAAGGAAGGAAACCACCCCTAAAGGTAGGTAAGTCTACTAGGATCAATGGTTATTGAAAGAGAATGGCAACAGGATACTGCTCCAGACATTTCCTAGAAGGGTGTTACAGTATAATTAACACTCACAAGGTAAGAGTCCCCTTTCCTGAGGAAAAATGTAGTGAATAATAAATATGGTGCAAAAGTATAGATGAAATTATACTCATTTGTTTTCAAGCAACAGTATAAATAACTGAGGCAGGCAAGGTTGTACTAACAATAATGTCTTCTTCTGGTCAACGAGCTCATCGTTTCTTGCTATTTGTTTTATATACATAAAAAGTTCTCTCTAATTGTAACATTATGCCCTTTTTCATTTAAGAGTAAGCTATCAAGAGAACCAGCTTGCTACATGGAGGATAAGCATAAACCCTTGGAGTTATTTATATACACACAAACTGAAATAGACACTGAGTAGCTGCCAAATACCTGACTTAAATAGAAAAACCTAAATAAAAAACCGAAATTAAATAAAAACCTGACTTAATTAGAAAATTTTCTTCTAACAATTACTTCATTGACGGCTTCTAGATTCTATTAATGAAAAAAAATCAAATTTCAACTGCTCTAATAAACCAATCAGTCCTCAGTAATTTAGATATTCTTCCCAGTTCCACACGTGTTGGAGTTTCCCTTTACCTTTAATTTGACACAGTCCACCACCACCCCTAAGACACTAGATAGGTTTCATGTTCATCTGGGAAGTGTGTTACTATTGATTTACCTGATAATGTTACTGCAACAATTAAAGTCTGACATGAAATTCACTAAATTTATATAACTTATCCCCGAAGAAATGTTTTTTTTTTTAATTTTTGCAAAATAATCACATGGATTGATGTTTCATTAACTACAAGCAGATAAATGAGTTCAGAAAAAAATATGCTAATTTTATTTTAGGATAACAATTAGATCACCATTAGAATCATCACAAATTTGATAGCAATCTTTTTTATTGGTTCATCACTTGTTTATTGGATGGTACTTTCCAATTGGGAAAATCATTGATGAAGAAAGCCAATAAACCATTCAATCCAAAATTATCTAACCAGTCTACCAAAGTACCTTGATTATAATCTAAAATTACTACAATGAGAAAATAAAGCATTTATGAATAGAAGAGATATTTATACTACAAAGATCCCAAAGAAAAGACATCTTACAGTAATAATATAGTTACTGAAAATAATACTGATTCCCAAAGCACCAACCTGAAGCTCAATTTCCTGGGCAATTCTCTTTTCTTCTTGGAGATTCCATCTTTTTTTCCTTGCCATTCTGAGCAGTCCAGCTATTTCATCACCAAAATTTAATTTTTGCTCCTTTGCTAAATCGTTAGCTGGAATGGGTAAACAAAACATTCATGCAAACTGAATCCTAAAAAGAGTGAGCTACACAATTTAATTTTTGCCCATTAGCTGAAAGGTAAGCTAAAATTATACCACCCAATTTTAGTTAGTAAAGGGTTATAAAATTAGTAAATAACATACAAACTGCATTGCTACTTTGCAGTTATTTTGAGCTAAATTGAAACACGCAAAATATTTGTAAATAAAGAATTATGAAAACAGTGAGCTAAATACCAGCAGGAAGTCCTAAATAACACTCTCCAGACACTTGAAGGATGTTATGGATTGTGTTTAAAAGGCTTCAAGGATTATAACATCTCCTCTCACGTAAAACTGCAACAGGTGATACATCAACTAGGACTTCTTGAACAGGAAAGATGATGTAGCTTGAATATGTGTTTTTATGTAAAATGAACTGAAGCAATGGAACTGAACCTTTGGATAAGCATCAGAATGAAATAACTTAAGAAAAGCATTCCTATCAATAACTTCCATCACCTTGCAAATTACATCCAACTGTACTGTGTGTTACGGACTTTGTTCTGAGATTTTTGAAAAAGTGAATACCAAGATATACATTTGTAAACAAATCATTAGAATAATTTTATTGTTATCAAACAAATAAATTCATAATAACAAATAATTTAAAAGAATCATGAATGACAAAATTATTAAAAATTGATATCAGCCTCAAAAAGTTTCCATTCCAATGAACAGGAATTCCAAAATTCCTTTTTCCAAAAATATGTAAAAAAAAAACATTTAAGCCAATGCTGAATGAACAATTTTACTTAATGCTGTCACAATATTTTTAGGAAGTAAATTAATACAAGTGCGTGTGAAGTTTAAATAATGTAACAAGCAAGAAAACATAGCTCTTAACTGTTCTACAATTCCCAAGGCATGAATTTGGAAATACATAAAGATATTTCATCTACTATAAAGAGGGTATAAATGAATAACAGATGAACAAAATATCCTGAAAATGGCACAAATGGGAAGACCATGATGATTATCTAGACTCATCAAAACTACTAGTGACATCAGGAGCTTATTAGAATGTACTACATTAAACTACTGGTAGTTAGTAGATTATTTTAAATATAACCATTTTAAATTCTATTTTCGAGTTTGAAAACTTTTATCTTCAACAAATCTAACTTAGAAGCTCTAAACACAGGAGAAACTAATTGTTTTTATAGAAACAAATAAATATATTATGGTCAATTTCCACAAGTTAAGGATACTAAGAGCAGAAATACTTTCTCCATATAAGCATATGCTTCTCACAAATATGGTCATTTATTTATGATTCACCTTTCAGCATAGCCAATGATTATTTAGTTATGGTAACTCTATCTTTTGAAAGATTCTCTAAAACATAGATTTTATGCAACATTTGACTATATAAGAAAATCATCATTTGTTATTTTTTTGCGATTTTATTGGTATCTTGTTTTTTATGATTACTGTTAATTGTCAGCAGTAATTGGCTTCGTGCTTTATGATGATGTTTCTTAATAAATAAACAAATAGTCTCTAGTCTAAAGTGTCTTAAAATTCTGAAACCTCTAGTTTTCTTTGTATTCCTTTATGATGTTACAGGTAGAGTAAAACTATAATATGATACTAAATTCATTTTGCAATTAAAAAAAGAAAATTGTAAAATTCTGTTAATTACACAAATATTGGTATAACCTTATACTGTCCAATAGGAATTATAGTGTATTTCCCAAATTTAAGAGTACAAAGACATTTTCTCTCAGATTAATGGTGAAAAGATTTGGAAAAACTATACACATAAGTAGGTTTACTGAAAACAATATAATTTTATTAATACTTTTTGAACTGAAAAAAATATCAAATGTTCCTTGCTTCTTACATACGTAATCATCCTATTTGATTATTATAATACTCATAAGATCTGAGCAAATGAAGCAAAGATTATCTACCATTGATAAACAGATGATACTAATGATTATCAAAAACAAATTATTAAATACTTTTAATAAAGAACAGTCTTAGCTGATTTTCTCTCACAATGCATCATAAAAATCATTGCCACATACATGCAACACACATAATTTAATTATATTTTCCCATATACACAAACTTAGGATGCTAATCCATTAAAAAGGACTACTGGTTTCTTCTACAAATGAAGGAAACAAATATATTGCTGGAAGGGGATTAAAAATGTCATAAAGTTTCATCTGACGAAGACATTATACAAAATCAACACGAATCAACATCAGTTCATTATTTTATGATATGCAAATTCATTTAGTAATCTCAAGGCATTAATAGAGAAGATAAAAAATTAAAAACATTAATAGTCAATCACCAAAAGATAAAATATGATAGAATGGAATAGAAACATCATGATTCCTAAATTGTTAGGATCGTATTTTAATCCAACTGAGTTTGATGCAAATGAATGGACATAAAAGAGAAAATAGATAAACAAACCCCTTAGATGTAAAAATTTAAATCTTTATTATGATGGTGCTATCATTGAATTGCTAACAAAGTATCCTAAATGGAACCCTTAAGCAAAAGCTATATTTCAATTTTTTAAACCCAAATTGCAACAATCATGGATCAATTATTTCTTCTAGGCCTTTTTACTGTATTCTATACAGATGAGCTAAACAGTGTAGATTTTTAAATTAGATATCTGGAGGAAAAGAATTACACTAGGAGTAGAGAATTACACTGAGATCTTTATGAAGATAAAGAATTGGATACACAGCTGGAAAATAGGTTGTGTTGAAATACATATGGAACCTTAATTTTTCATTGGATTTAATTATTTGATACATATGTTAAATATGCTAATAAATAGTATGCTTCATATAGTGAGGAGAGGATTCAAGACTCTACTTCAAAACTAGATTCAAAACTATTTTTTGATGAGAAGTATAATTAATGATGAATAGTAAAATTTAATAAATAAAATAAAGATTTGAAAAACTCATTGACAGTCTAACTATGGTATATGGACCAATTCCAAAGGATAGAAATAAAAGTCGTGGATTACCAACCTACTATCAATAGAATTTTTGACGGAGGTTATTTGAGAGTACTTCCTTAATTGCAACATAGAGATGATTCAAGTAGGAAAATCAAGTTTTTGAAGTATGATTTCAAATGATCAGACATCTTGGATGCCAGATAGCAAATATAATCTTCCATTTTGAGAATCAATATCAACGGAGTAACGATCAAGTGAGGCAAAATTATTAAACACTCCCTATGTCAAATATTGTTTAATTTAATGAACATCAGCCTAAGAAATTAGCATAGGTAAAATATAAACCTCAAGTGAAGATGAAATTAAAAAGAGAGATGAATATCATGTGATATCATACAAAAGTCCGTATCATCCAAAAATAATCCTTCAAAAACTACTCCAAGTAGCTAATGATATCTTTCAATCAGCTGAGTATAGGTTCTAAAATTAACCATATTAACTTAAATTAACCATAGCTCTTCTATATGAATAAAAAATAGGATCTAAGTTATACAATATTTGTTCACCTACAAGGCCAGTTACATCTTATTTTCTCTAATATGAAATCTGTGCAAAATATAGTGCCAAGATATAAACCAGAATATTCTTTAATAAGAGAACAAAACCTTACAATTCCTAAACTGCCTAACTGATTCCAAGCCATGAAGTTTTTCTCATTTTCCAAGTTTCCAGGATGTATTAGATGTATTTCTGTAAAGAGTAAAGTTATGCCTATTGCCTCCTAACTAGTATTCCTAATTTTAGCCATATTTCTCTCAATAGCTCTCTATCTCTCTCAATAGCATATTAAGCAATGTTATCATCAATCAATAGGGAAATATGCTATAGACAAAATTCTTGTTTTCAAAACATCAAAAACTTAAAATAAGTTTTCACAAATACTAAACCACTGTGTCATGGATAGCCATGCTGCCAGAGTGGTTGGCATTGCTAGTGTTTTAACCCTTCAGCCCTGGGTCCGAATCCCAGAAAACCAGTTTGGTTGAGGAATAGTTGTTTGTTTTATCCAATTTTCCCCAATAGGATTTGTAACAGGAATATAAATTATTATGGAATTTACATGCTAAGATAAATAAATTAGCAAACACTATTTTTATTCAAATATATAACTAGTGGATGAATATCTCAGTGTTCTGAGGACAACCTCAGGGAAGCAATAAGAGCTACCAATTTGGAAGAGTAACAAGACCTCAGGCTAGCCAATTGGGCAATGTATATGACTTTGGTGAAAGCTGTCCTGGGTTCCATCCCTGGTGAGTGTTCACATGCAAAATTACCTTAGATGTTGAAGCATTTTTAAAATTACAACTACTTTAAAGAGCAACCACAATATTCAAGCAATAACAATTCCATAACATCATTTTGTCATTGTAAATTAATTTTAATGTCATCAATGATGTTCCATAGCTATTTCCTCAATGCAAAATCATAGCTGCAGGCCTCCAGATAGCCAAATGGTTAATACACTCACATTAGGTTAAAAAGATCATGGGAGCAATTCCCAGTTGAAGTCCATGTGCAAAATGACTTCGGTTGTTAAAGCACTTTCAAAATTACTACTACTTTTAGCTGTTACTATTTTGAAAAATGTTTCATACTGACACAGTTGCACAAATCATTAACCCTACACATTCAACTGCATAAAATCTTCTATTTTAGCCATCTGGAAATAAGTATGGATACAAATGATGTTTTTTTTTGATGATGGAAACTGATAAAATACCCAAATACAATTAGAAGAATCAATGACTTAAAAGTTTCTTAACAAAACTAAACTCCTGAGAAGCAAGTAGCTGTCCAAATGGTCTTGAAATTATATGTGTTTCTTTATTTATACTTTATTATTACCATACAGTGTTTTTCCCATGCCCACCCCTTACCCATTCTTAAAATTCCCTTCCCTACACAAAGTGGATTTGGTTTGTCATTTGCATAAAGTCCAAATTTATCAACCATCAATTACTGAATAAAAGACAATTCCCAACAAAAATATAACTCCTTAACTTAAATATTGACATAACAATATCAACGAAATATAGGATAATAATATTTTTACTATGAAGAAACCGAGAATCAAGACATCAAAATCAATTTCCCAATCTACCACTACATCATTAAGTTGTAACATACAAGTGAAACATTTATTGTGATTATAAAATTAATTTAGGATAAAAATAAATTATCAATATAGCCTGTATAATTCATACATATTCATATATGTATATAGTACTGTATCATTCTCTTTGTAAGAGATAACATTCATGAATTCCCGGTCAACTCTGATTTTCATCACCACTTCACCAAGACAAAAATTATCTTCATCTAAATTCTATCAGAACTAACACTGCAAAAGAGGGCCCAAAAGAAATGGACATTCAATTATATAATAAGTTACCACATCATTTAAAGCATACAAAATCTTTTGACTCCTTTGAGTCAAATTTGAAGAAATTTTTATATAATAAGATTCTGTAGCTGAATATTTAAATAATAATGCATTATAATAGTGTATATTGAGTGATCTAATGTAGTATGTACTTTAGATGTAATTATATATATTGTGCATGTATATGTGAGCAAGTATATTTGCATACTTATATATTTTTTCATCGAATTTATATCTTTTACATGACTTGTCCTATATCAACAGAATGTAGATCCTTGGACTAATAAATTATTATTATTATATAAATTCAAAAATTAAGAGATTTCATCTTTTTGCACCAGTGCCGGTAAATAAAAAATAATGAGCAGTATAGTTTTTGTTACATTTTCCTATTTACATTGTCATACCAACTGAAGACACAATAGCTAGTAGAATTTGAATGAGTTCTCACATTAAAACTTTCATTTGGAATCACTAAATATGAGTAGCTTAAATTCTGTTTTTTTTTTTGTTTAACCAAGTACCTCAAGGATTTTCATCTAAGAACATGGCCTTACCCAAGGTGACTCCATTCCAAGGTGACTCCATTCCAAGGTGACTCCATTCCAAAGCTTAAAGAAACATCACAAACAACTGCATCCAATACACCATATTATAGAGTGAAACAATGAATAAAACTTTTCATATGAAAGTATTAACCATGTTAACAAAAGTAATACAATACCACTAATATGTGTATGTACTGATAAAATTAAACGAAAATGAAAATATTCTATCAAAGCTCCATAACATACCCACAAGGTGAATAGATACCATAAGACCCATTAATCCAATAAATAAAACTATGACTAAAAACTAATAATTTACCTCTGAGTAAATGCTTGACTGCTTCATCATAGTTTTCCATTTCTGTTAGAGCTTGCCCAAGGAAGAAATGTCCTTTCACCAAAGCACTGTCTACATCAAGGGCACGCCTACAGTCCTGACTTGCAGCCTCCCATCTTTTCAGTTTCAGATAACAAAGTGCTCGGTTTGTGAAATATGTTGGCATGTTTGGATTTTTTATCTAGATAAGAACAGAAGTCAATATTAACAACAGCATTATACAAAAGATAAGACATAACTATATACATTCTACGACGAATAGTTAAAAGCAGCAAATCCTCAGATAACAGTTGTTCTTTTCTTAAATGGCTTCAATGAAACATCTTAAGATGTGCTTCTGAGGCATTCACACAATGGGGAGAATGTCTATGACACCTAGATGAAATATTGTGATCCTAATCATGGGGAACAACCCTCCCTACTAAACAATTGGTTAAGAAAAAAATTAAGTGGTTAAGACTTTTTATACTAAAAACGTAAAACTAAAAGAATCTTTTTATACTGACAGAACATGATTAATTGAAAACTTAAAAAAATGGTAAAGCAAAGTAAACAAAAGCAGATAATTTTTAAATCAGTCTTATAATAAAATCTCATATGTATAAATTGCCGAATCGCCAAGCAAAAGAGAATAGGAAGGTATAATTTTTGTCCATAACCTAAACCGTGACCTAATTCTATTAGTAAATATTTCTATTGACACTGATTGACTCATTATGTTCTGATTGGGATCCTCATGGGGAAAGATTTCCAGAATCCTTAGCTTTTTCTACTGCTTAACAATGCGAAAATTAAGATTTAACGACAAAAATTAACAGGAATCAGTTCATCTTCAGTGGATCATCTAAACAAATAAGTGTGATATCAGTTCCATGATGTTAGAATCGCACCAGCAATCCACAGTTACAATGTTCAGCATGCTCAGCTACAAGAAAAAGTACATAGGTGCAGGGCTAAACTACATAATTGTTATGCCAGTTTGCATTATGTCACAAGATACTGGCAGCTTCCAAGGTACACAAGGAAATATGTCAAATTTAACATCCCAAACATAGGTCTGATATGCTCTCACTTCCTCGGTGGCGCTTAAAGTACCAAAGTCAACAGAGTTTCACTTATATAAGAGAAAACTGTGAATGGTATTTTCCAAACTTGGCCTGCGTATTTAAGGAATTCGTCAACACTGGGGAAGCCTGAGGCATTGCAAACAACATGCTTTTCGTGTTAATTACAGTAAACTTATCTGTAATTACCACTTCAACTTGAGAGTTAATTCACTAAGTCATCTTATAAAACCTTATTCACGTAACAATAACCAATATTATATATGACAGTCCATTATATATTGACAGTGACAGCAATAAAGGAAAGGCATTTGTTCCTGATGTTAAAACAGTCATCTCAAATACTGAATGGTTTTCTGTTAATCAAACATTTATTTTTAATACCTTGACATTCTACTGAACCTTCAAAACTTTAGTAACCTTTACTCCACCTCAAGCATTAGTCAAAAATAAATTACCACACATCGTGCTCTAAGATTTACTCTACATCACTACTCAAGATACCGTAACCAATTAAGGGTCTTAAAAGGTCATTTCTCTTAATTACAATTGCTTTGGTGTAGCAGGATACTGCATCTTCGTATTTCCTGGAGTTGAAAAGTCTATTCCCTTGATCCTTCAGTTCCTTGTCAGTAAGGTTAGCTGTAGAGTACATGTACTTGCTCATGGCTGTAGAACTTTTCAATTCATTTAAAAATAACACTGATAACAAATATAGAGACGATAACCGTCGAGGATTCACATACAAATCATGACATCACAGCCATGCTGACACTTGATCGCATTAAAAATCGAGAGGTTTAACAAACGATTATGTACGACTGTCGATATTCTAAAATTACTCCACGATTCGAGCGAAACGATACTATCGTTAATCTGAGGGAGCAGTTCAAACATGTCATCTTTGGAGGGCATGCCTTTATTGTTATGAAACCATTGTACCACGGCCTATTTGGTGCTGTTATTGCTGAATTGAAGAATAAATTTATCCTAACTTCCTTTTTATCTTTCATATGTACCGAATTTTATCTGTTTAAATTGAAAACACCCGTCAAAAATTGGGAGAGAAAAAAACTCGAACAAGACCAAAGGGTACACTTTAAATTATGATTTTTGGTCTTGAAAATTTCCAGGAATTTTAAAAGCTTCATGATTTAAAGAAATTCCTTGTAACATAGAATATTGCTTGCGAATGACATGTAAAGATGAATGATATTTTGTATCAAAGAGGTACTCAATTTATTAAGCTTAAAAAATAGGACTAATAGTAGATATAATTATCCTATAGTAGTTGTGTTTCAACATTTCTTAAAGTGAAATAAAGGAAATTGCATTTTAAACTTGGAAATTAGTAGTAATTGTATCGAGAACAGACATCAGGTGTTCAAGAAAGCTTGCGGAAGGGGAACTGCTTATTCTAGGCCTCATAGCAAACTAACTATAAATTAAATAAGACTTCAGGATTTCCCCGTGGATGTAACGTTGAAGAAATGCTTCACGGGATGTTAACCGGGTCGCTTCGCGCTGTAAGACCGACCGACGGCAATCTCAGGGTAAGAGGATGACCTCTCATCCTAAAACCGACCGACCGTGAGGCGGACCGGTTAATATCCCGTGAAGTATTTCTTCATTAACTATAAATTAATAGTAATGCTAGCATTAAAATTTTTGCAATCTTAATTTAGCTTAGTTTTCTGGGTTAATATGGATCACAAATTATCTATAAATCGTAATTGCGCTTTCATATCCTTATTGATTTTTTGGCTTTTATAAATCATCATTTAGATTCTAAGGCGGCACAGGTTTTCTACCGCTTAGAACCGGCCCTGTCGCTCATCGTGTTTTTCCAGCATCTGACTGATCAGGGTTCACTATCTATTTGTATTCCTGAAGGAATAACGGCATAGAAATAAGCATAGTTACTGTACAATAGTATACAAATTATAGTTATTATTTGTGATCATATTAATCTAAAAGAGAAATTAATTTGGCAACTCAGGCAGGCAGAGTCTTTGATAAAGAAGTGTATTAAATAAGTTTCTACAGATATTATACCAGCTAGAATCGTTTGAGTCTCTACTCCGATGGAAATCCTACTTCTTCGATAAAAATGCAAACGTAAAATTCAAGAAGTCAGTTTTGCAAGCCTGGCTTGTCATCTTATTCCTTTTCTCTGCTTATCGTTGGTATAATTGCGAAAATTGAAATTTCTATCCCCTAGTCAGAGTAGCTAGTCTATGAAGTTGATAGCAAATTTTAATCACGCCATCTTATTACAGATTGATGGGATTTTCCTACGGAATACAAGTATTTCAATTCATCTTCAGATAAAGGAAATGGTTTACTAATCTCATTAGAATTTTTAATAACAATTCCAATGCATCATTCTACTTTCTAGGAATTCTTAATTATTAGCCAGCGCGAACAACCACAGAAATTTGACAATCGTTCCTTTCGCAGTCAAACAATCATATTCAGTGGTATGAATGAAGATATCAACGTTTGAAATTGTTTCAATTGTGTTTCGTCGGAACATCAACCAAAAATTATTTGTAAAATAATCTCAGCTTTAAATGGTTTTTCCCTCATGATTAACTATGGCGTGCAGCGCAACGAGATTTCTTTTATTTTAGAGAAATAGAAGGTGGTACCTGTGGTACTGCAGTTTAGCAGCATGGTTTCGCTTGAATTTTGTTTACGGTGACAATATGATTGGAAAAGGAATATGACCTATTCTGTGAGGATGATATAAAGTTAAAGTGACATTTATCCTATAAATGAATGCGCTCAACAGTTCTTGCCGGTTTTGTCGCACATTTCAAATTTACACGTTCAGGACATTTAGTGGTAGAAAAGAAGAGGTCCTACGTAATTTGCTCATGGAAATGGCGAAAGATAAAGATTTGACGATAAACCTTCAGAGGCAACGGCAGAAAATGAAAGAAAAAACTAGCAAATATACTCCCGGTGCAGTTACTTTGCAGGTGCTCGGAAGTGGAGCTAAAGGTTCCCCTAGATCTCTATATGTATTTACGGATCAATCAAGGTATGTCTTTTTGATTTGATTTGAAATGTATCTTTACTTTGTAGTAATTGTATTTTCTTTTTAAAGATATTTGTTTAACTGCGGAGAAGGTACTCAACGCCTAGCTCATGAACATAAGATGAAATTATCCAAATTGGAACATATTTTCATCACCTACCCTTGTTGGGAAAATATTGGAGGATTGCCAGGAGTAGCCTTAACTATACAAGATGTTGGAGTACCGGAGATCACAATCCATGGTCCGAAAGGAACGGTAAATAAACCCCGTGCAGTATTTTTAGTTTTTTCCTTAAAGTTGACATTTTGTTCCGTTGTCTAGGTCGCTTTTATTAAATCGAATGAGTTTATTGGTAATAAATTCTCTACCAATATGATCTGGAAGGACAATTCCTATTGCACGCATTTTATTATTCCGTAAGTTTATCATTAAGGAAGTAAATGAAAATAGCTGCAAAAAAAGGAGAAAATAGCTCTTAGGATGGGACAGAATACATTGCATCGATTTGCCTTACTCTTCATAGCTTTAAGATCAGTTTGACATTTCCTATTTTGGATGCTTATAAACTTTATGAACATTAAGCTGGCAATTCCTGGGAAATCTTCATGCATATTGTACCAAGGTAATCGTGCGAAGGTAATGAAGCCTTCTTATTGATAGTAAATCGATCGATTCTCATTGACATTAAAAATTAAGATGATAGTAAGACTAAAAGTTTTTTTTCCAATTTCCTTTGCAAAAGGAAGTTGCCAAAGAATCGCTATCACTACTAACAACTATCTTACATTGTCTATCTTGCCCTTATTAATAATAGCTCTAATGTATGGTCATCAAACAGATTTTTAATAATATGATTGAAAGTGAGGTTTTAGGAACTTTTTAAAGAATATCTTTCATGATTTTGTATGCCTCATTGCATGTTTTTATCTTCCCATTTCATGTAATTTGTTACAAATGTAAAATGTTTGTTTGCAAAAAGTTCGAATGACACAAAATATTTTTAGGAATATCTCAATCAGACCAACCAAATGCTGTTTTTCAGGCTGACATCTTCATGGCCACGAGACGATTTGTGGTGTTGAAAAATTTGAATGTTAAATATCGTAGTCCTTCATCAGGTATTTTTGAAGATCCTGTGATGAAAGTATGTTATATTCCAATAGTGCCTTCACACAGACAGAAAGCTGTAAGTGAATCTCAAGAATTCAGTAGGTTGTGTACTAGTGATGAGGAAGATGATGATGTGGATTATTATGCATATGAGACAAATGGAAACCTTGAGAACTCCAAAACAAAGAGAAAGAAAGTAGCTGACCCTCCAGGTATGGAAATGATAACAATCCCTAAAGTTTTTCAAATTGATTTTTCTTGTATGTTTCTCATCAGATTCACTCTAATTTCTAAAGGAAATGGTGGATGGCATGGCCTTGTTTTTGGTGAAAAAATAGGCCTTTTGTGTCGTATTTAATCATTGGACCTTTGCTTTAAATTTTTTTGAAATGATATTAAGCTATTCTGAGGGTGAAAATTTGAAAATTAATTAGGAATTAAAAGTACTTCCTCTTAAATGTCTTTGGATAGTCATATAGGTAGGTAGTGTTCCTTCAGTGAAAGGACCTATGTTCCATTCCCAGGAAGGGCAGGATGTGAACCCATGAAAGTGAAAATAATGGGGAGCTATCTGATTAGGTATAGGTAGCACATCCACTGATGTAGAACATGGAAAACCAATAGGGCAACATGTGGGTTGATGCACTAATCATAAATTGTAAAGCATCAAACTTTTGATAATTCTTTTAGTAGTAGTATTGTTAAAAGTGCTTTGACAGCTGAGGTCATTTCGCATGTAGGCTCCTACCAGGAATCAAACCCAGGACCACTTTTTCATAAGTTAAACATGCTGCCCATGGCTATCTGGGAGCACTATAATCCTTTTAATGTAGAATGACATCATCATTTTTGTATGATAGAGTTGTTCTCATCAATATTAGAGAATAAGTAAGTGACATAGCAACAATTTGTTTTTGAATAAGATAACTGCGATCCTAATCAGATGGATTTGATGAAAGTGGCGCTAGGTTCAAATTATGGTGGTGGCACATTTATGCAAAATAATCTCACCTGTTGGAGCACTTTTAATAGTACTAGTACAAACAGTCTTTTTCTCCTTTCTTTTGAGTGCTTTTCCATTTGATGGTAAAAATTGCAAGCTCTTGCTTTCTTGTACTTGTAATTCCTTTTTAAAATCATCTTCCACTTTATTTATATAAAGTTATTAATTTATTAATATAAAGTTCAATGTAATACATAATCACAGTTATGTTTTCTTTTATGTTTTAAGAAAGGAAACGTTTGAAGGCTGATAGAGACAAGGAACCTATGAGTGATTGTAGCATCTGCTATTTTTGCCGTTTGCATCCAAAGCAAGGTACTTTGATCCTTGAAAAGTGTGTGGAGTATGGTGTTCCTCCTGGGCCTCTTCTTGGAAAACTCAAATCTGGGCAAGATGTTACGCTTCCAAATGGAGTTGTAGTAAAATCTTCTGATGTATGCTCATCTCCCGATCCTGGACCTGTATTTTTAGGTGAGAACACCTTATATCCTGGTTTTGTTCTTTCTACATGCAAGATATTAATTTTTTACAGTTAAAACATTTATTAATATAAAGTTCAATGCAATACATAATGATAGTATTATCGTAAATAAATATAAAGGTAAAATGAGGTCTGAGAATTCAATGTAGTCTTATCTCTGCCATCCTCTAATTTTTTTATCAGGGTATGAGAAATAATTATGTTCATGCTATCAGTGTAATTTTTGTCCAAGTAAATCATTACTACTAAATTTCTTGTAAGTGAGTTTAAGCTGAGTTTACTTTACTTAATTATGCTCATTTTGAAAAATGTATCTAAGTGCCAGTTTATGCATCTGCCAATTGAATATAAATGATAATCTTAGACTGCCTGTTAAAAAACTGGTAATTAATTTATTAGTGAGAATAATTCTTCTTTGAATTCAGTAAAAACTGATTGTAATCAATTAGTATCAGTTTTGAAGTCTTTCCCATTTTCATAGGTAATTAAATGCATTTTATATCGAATATACTCAATAGTGATTCATTTACTGATGATGATTTTTATTATTACAGTGATTGACTGTCCAAATGCTGACTTTATTGATGGACTCAGACATAATGAGGAATTGAAAAAACTCATTGAAGAAATGGAAAACAAAGATGATATCATGGCCGTAGTTCATTTTTGTCCTCCTGAAGTTTTATTAGATGCTCAGTACTTGGAATGGGCTTCCCAATTTCCTGCAAGCACCACGCATATATCAATAGGAGAGGGAAATGTTTGCTCAGGGAGCATAGCAGTTCATCGATTGCAGTATAAACTTAATTTGCTTCATCCCAAAATTTTCCCTCTTCTTGCTGACTCTGGCATACCAAGTTTGTTAAATGATGAAAAAGTAGAAATGAAAGATGGCGAAGTATTACCAAACATGAGTAATTGCTCTTCATTAGAAAATAACCAAACTAATGGTAAGAAAAATATTTAGAATGCATTTAACATGTTGATGTTGATTATATATGTAACTGTTTTTCAATCTCCAGGTCTTATAAAAATTGCCATGCCAAGTCAACTTGACACTCCTGAAAAATTTATAATTAAAGCATGCACATTTTATAATGTTCATCTTAGACCAAGGAAAGGATTTGACAGGTATGAACCTTCATGAATATCCTAGTTTTTTAATGTGTATGTACAAATAGAATGTATTTTGAAAATTTAATATGTAATGAATGTGAGTTTCAGAAATTTGATGTTGATAATCACCCTTTCTCATTCTTTTGCCTGCCCCATATGCTTCAAAGTTTTTAAAAACAGCTGCTAAAATGTTTTATATTGTAAATAATGTTTGAAATGTGATGTTGTGTTAGCTGGTGATTCTTAGAGAAAGAATTCTTGCTTCTTTAATATCAGTTTGACCTTTCTAATGGGAGACAGTGAAAAAACCTATTGAATGGAGATTTGCTGGAAATTAAATCAAAGATTTTAAATTCCTGATGAAATTAATTTATTATGAGTCTTTAATAATTACAATTAATAAAATGCTGTTAGTTACATGTGAAGTTATTTCTACCTTCAATTTCAAGTTGTCTTTGGAAAATTTTATCCAGACCATTCTTTCATTGTCTTCTTTAATAAAGAATTTAACCTATAGGAGTGCTTTATTAAAGTTACATAAAGAAATATTTGGCTCTTTACAGGATTATTGCTATAGCTTCAGAATACTAACCTCCAGAATTAATCATTTTGGTGTAATTCATTAATGTTCTTATTGAATAATATGCTTCACTAAGATTTGCTGGAGAGAATGTATAAAAGTATAAGCACAAATAGTACTTCTTTCCATTATATTTTAACAAATTACAAAATAAATAATATATCTATGAGATCTGAATATTGTTATCATAAGCTCTCTGAAAAAGGTCTTCAATGAAGGAAATATCTCATTGTATTTATGCAGTATTTTTTAAAGATTGATAACAATGTTTTCTTTAGTGAAAAGAGTGATATCTTTTGGAACAATTATTGGTTCTTATATTTTATAGTGCATCAGCCCTGCAAATGAATGGT
Source organism: Pachydiplax longipennis (assembly GCA_036926295.1). Taxonomy (NCBI): domain Eukaryota; kingdom Metazoa; phylum Arthropoda; class Insecta; order Odonata; family Libellulidae; genus Pachydiplax; species Pachydiplax longipennis. The sequence goes on from JAVFKF010000015.1 coordinate 44,916,526, forward strand.
CAAGAGTTTGTTGATGAGACTATGAATGTGGATGGTTTTGAGAAGTCACTATGTGATTTTAAGGTTAAACTACAGACTATTCAATCATCCAATGATGTATATCCTAAGATTCTTTTTCTTGGGACAGGCTCTTGTATTCCTAACAAAGCAAGAAATACTAGTGGAATACTTATCGAATTAAGGTATTCAAAACTGGCGGACTCTCAACTTTTATGATAAATTCAAATTTGGTTTAATGACAAGATCTTCTTCCAATTTCAGTGAGAGACAGTGTATGTTGTTAGACTGTGGAGAGGGTACCTATGGACAAATAGTGAGATTTTTTGGGAAGGAGAAGTCAGATGATGTGTTACTACACCTCAACTGTGTATTTATATCTCATCTTCATGCAGATCACCATATTGGTCTCATCTCTCTTCTTAAGCGAAGGTATTCTCTCTCTCAGGAGAAAAACATGAGCTCGAATATCTTATATCTTCTTGCTCCCAGACAAATCATGTTTTGGCTGAATTTTTACCATGAACACTTTGAGCCCATTCTAAATCAGGTGAAATTGATACCATGCTCTGAAATGGTTGATGAGTCAGTTATTCCCTTTTCTGGTAAGTTACTTACAAAATATTGTGAAATTTGGTAGTTTTTATTTTACTTTTCTACATCTTTTCTTTTGCTAGAACCTCCTCCAATATCTGCATCTGGAATGACTTCCGCCTTAGGGCTGAAGTCGGTACTTACAGTTCCTGTCTGCCACTGTCCTAATTCATTTGGAGTGGCATTGGCTCATATAGATGGCTGGAAGATCACTTACTCTGGAGACACAATGCCTTGCAAGGAGCTGGTGAAGTTAGGTTTGTTATTAATTATCAAAGCGTATTAACATATTGTTAGGAAATAGTATTTTCAGGTCTCATTCTTTTGGATTATGAGTTTTGATTGGGGTCTGTTACATTATTTTTCATTCTAAGATAATTTTTTTCATCCAGCCTTTTTATAGAGAAAATTCATGCATTCAAAAGGTAAAGAATATTTTGCTTTCAGTAAGTCTATGAATGACAAGGTGCAACGAGGGAAGATTCTTCAAAGCAATCAAACCACTTACCTTGTACTTAGAGTGTTTCCTTTTTCAGTTGTACTTTAATTAATTTTCTCTTTCATGTTTGATATTGATATTTGGCACTTTATATTTTTCAATATAATCATCTCTATCACTTATGCCTTTCATTGTGTATCCAAAATTATTTTTTCAACCAAACAGTCTTTCATTTCCAATTTATTTGATTTATTACCATCCTTATCTCATGATGATTAGAAATCAAACTCTGTATGAGCTCTCTATAAGTCCAGACTCAAGAAACTATCTTTTATTAGTTATTTATTAATAGTTTTTAAAGTTTCTGCTTCAGCTTTTCTCTGATTTACTTCCTGCTGTTGCTCACATGTGATGTAAGGAAGTGAGTCAGAGGTTATCTATGAATGGCTCACATAAATAGTGTGTTTACCTCTTAAACAATAAAACTGTTCTATGAATGAGTGGTCATGAAAACTCTTGGTAACTTTCATTACAATGTGAAATTTTTGTACAAATATCTATATGTTTACAAATGTAGCTTGAAGAAGCCTAGAGAATTTCTCTGTAGTTGGTCCCATTTATTTACGAAATCACAATATCTGTGCCATTGTGAGTTTTAATTCTAGTTGGGATGGACTACTTTTTCTTGGAAGGGCTCAACCCATCAGATTTTTAGTGGAATCAGAGCACTGAATTCCAATAACTGACAATATCCTTATATTTAGGTGATATCTATTATTAAATCTCTTAATAGCCTGTAATGTTGCTTAAGTATATGGAGATCTCTTGGAATTGAATTCTGATGATATTGGCTTCTTTTTTATCTTGGTGGACTGGTTAGCAGAATAGGAGTATAACATTAGCTGAGAAATAAACCAAAAAATTTTGGTAGAGAAATGTTCATGTGGTATCAAATAATCTTTTAATTGTATTGTCCTTTACATTTTTTATGATTTTAGAAGATACTCCTTGTGTAATATTGCTCAGACAAGGTCTACTCAGGTATTTTGGTATTTTATTGTGGAATATAACAGAGTTTTCACAATATACATTAAGTGTTCTTCTAACCATCTCTGTTCAATGGAAAGCTGGCAAATTCTGTTTCTTGAAGTATCAGGTTGAAAGTACTGTCTTTTTGTTTCAAGGTTTGTCATCAAAGGTCAATTATTACTATGGAATTGCTTCTTGTTGTTGATACCATGTCATCAAGATACTCTAATTTCTTGATGTTGCTTCTGGTAGGTTGCAAATATACTTGCTGAAAAGGAAATCTGAAGGATTCTTGGGATACACTATTCTTTGTTCATGGATATTGCCTCCAATGACCAATTGAAATTCATAGGAGTTTAGCATGTTATGTGTCTGTAGGGTAATTTTATACAGGATGCTCCAATAGGTATGATCCGACCCCAGATTTTTCAGAAATCTTCAGAAAACATGTCGAGAAATGGTGAAATGTTGAAAACTTTTCAGACCACCCATGTACATCATTCCTTTTCAAAAATGTTGTTTAACACATCTGTCATGGATGACTCCAATTGGCATCATCTATATCTTATTTAGGAAGTAGAATGATGCTATGTGTGTTTTCATTATACTGTTGCGTAAGCAAAATAATGTTACCCTGACATTGTAAAGTTAACAAAATCCCGGACAGGTTAAATGTGTTAAGAAAACTAATTTATAGAAACTTATCACATGTAAATGGTGCACCATGTCGAACAGAAAAATATGTGAAGAGCTTTATGGATAATGTTTGATTAAACTCGGAACAGGTCAAGGGAGCTATGAATTAGCTTTAAAATGTATAGAATTTGGAACTGTTAGAGACTTCATCCCCCCTTCTTTTAAAAATTATTTTCTTACAGTGAATCAAGGGGATATTCCTGTTGTTTACAGCATCCCTTAACTTGATGGCTGTGTTTTATCATTAACTGTTATCAGGAGTCATTGTCTGAGAATTTTAATTTCATTTGTCTTCATGACATTGATGTGACCATTCTGTGGTATAAAGCTGTTGTTTAACCAGTCATCTATGATTTAGATTGAGAGATTTATTTCAATTCAAATCTACATGTAGAAAGTTAGTGATTCATGCCTGGAAGTGTTTACCATTGCCTTGAATTAAAGGAATAAGCTAACTAGAAAATATTAGGAAAAGTACAGGAGGACAGCTATACTCCTTTTCAGCATTGACAAGCATATTTCTCTATCAGTATTTAAGTTTCAATCTTCTAAAACAATCATTGATCAAGATAGGTATGAATGAGAATTTCTTGAGGATGATAATAATTAAAATAATAAGAGTTTTGAAAAAGACTTTGATTTAAGAATAGGTGGTACATGTTTGGATGGTATTGAAGCATCAGACTGCAGTCTACACTTGCTTCTGATCTGCGAAAAGAAATGCATGTTATCCATTTCATTATACCATCATCGCTTGGACATTAATTTGAAGTGTATATTTACTTAACTCATTCTCTACTTAGCTTCCTTTTACCATTTATCAACAATTGCTTTATTACCTACAGATTCCCTGAGTTCCTAAATTGCTCCACAAATAGAAAGAATTCTTTTGTAAAATACCAGCTAACAACTGCGCAAGGCAAAGCATGAAATAACTTGCCAGTAATCTTTACATTCTAGGAGATGGCAGTGACTTACTGATTCACGAGGCCACAATGGAAGATGAGCTCATTGAAGAGGCAAAAGCCAAGAGACATTCAACTACATCGGAAGCAATAACAATTGGCCGAGAAATGAATGCCCGTTTTACCATTCTTACGCATTTCAGTCAAAGATATGCTAAGCTCCCCAGAATTAAAGGCTCGATGAACGAGAACGTCGGAATAGCTTTTGATAATATGAGAGTGAGTTAATAAAGAAGTACAATTATGTATAGCTTCTGAACATATATTTTATTGATTTTTCTATTGTAGGTGACGTTGGAAGATTTGAAACTCCTCCCTATGATGTATCCTGCTTTGAAGCTAATGTTTGCAGACCATTGTGTTGAAATGGATCAGAAAGCCATTCGGAGGAAGTTGAAAAAAGAGAGAGAAAGAATCAATGTATAGCATCTTATGTTACATTATTTTGTGATTTTTCAATAAAATCTTTAATTTTCCTTGGTTTTCATGCCGCCTGTACAGTGGAATATCGAGTTTTTCATTCTGTAATGGTACGAAAAATATTTCATACGTTTTATCATTACGCAATGCATAGAACATTCCAGACAACAGCGCTATCTACCGCTGCAGTTTCTTTCGAATCGCGTAGCTAGCATTATACGTGTTCTGTTATTGTCCCCCTCGATAATTACGTTTGCAGGAGACAAATATCTTATCATTTAATTGAGAAAAAGACTTAATAGTTAAAAATTAGAATTACCAAAATGAATTACGGAAGGCCACCACCTAAGATTGATGGCATGGTTTCTTTGAAAGTAGATAATTTAACTTATCGCACAACACCGGAGGACCTGAGGCGAGCATTTGAAAAATATGGAGAAGTTGGTGATATATATATTCCGCGTGACCGCTTTTCGCGGGAAAGCAGAGGATTCGCCTTCGTAAGGTAAGATATTTTCTCAGTTTTAAAAACTGCGGACATTCCATCGAAACTATTATAAAATATTGTCCTTTCCGAGTTAAATTTAATCCTTTTGGATATATCACCTGCTTTTAATGCTAAACCACTACCCTCCCTCTTCAACTTACCTACTTACATAATCATAAGTATAATTTTTAGCAGAATTACCAATGAAAATGATCGTCAATTTTGCTTCCGCAAATTTTAATTTAAAGTATTTGTAATCGTTAATCTTCGTATCACTACGTAGTAATATGGAAGTCAATATAGGTGTTATGTTGTCTTTTTAAATTAATCTTTTTTATCATATTATATTTTTGGGGAATAATTAATAAACGTATGTTTTAATTTTTTGATTTTGGTGATTTCTTTGGATCATATTTTGTACATTTGTATTCTCGTTTGACTTCGTTTTCCCGCCAGTTCAATGAGTAGCCATATTGTCGTCGCCATCATTTGTGTCAATCCGGTTAGTTGAGCGTCCTCGTTGGTATCAGAACTCTCTGGAGATCGGTAGTATTATTGCGGCTTTGTTCGAGTTGTTGTTCTCTGAACAGTTGCTCTTCAATAATCTGCCGAAATGAGTTACGGTAGACCTCCCCCTAATATTGTGGGGATGATATCTTTGAAAGTCGATAATCTAACCTACCGTACGACGCCGGAAGATCTGCGTCGTGTTTTCGAAAAGTTTGGTGATGTAGGTGATATATACATACCCAGGGATAGGTTTTCGCGTGAAAGCAGAGGTTTTGCTTTCGTGAGGTAAGCTTTTGAGTGTAAAATGATTTTGCAGATGAAAAATGAATATATCGAAATTTTCATAATTTTTATCTAATTTCTTGCAAATTATTATTTTTGCAGGTTTTATGACAAAAGGGACGCTGAAGATGCACTGGATGCCATGGATGGACGGATTTTAGACGGAAGGGAGCTTCGTGTTCAGATGGCGCGTTATGGGCGGCCATCTTCTCCATACCGCAGATACAGCCGGCGAAGGGGAAGGTAAGACGGAGTTCCTCATTTAGAATGCTAAGCTACCCATGTGGATGCTTAAGTTTTACTAATCGCAGTTTGTGGGGGGGTGGGGGTTGAATGCAGATGTACTTTGCGTATTGATTATAATTTTGATATATATCCATAGCGTGGGCCAATGATGCGTCACAAAATTCAGACTTTTTTCCCGAAAGTATGATTTGTTAAGATCATGAAACAGACGCAAAATTTATGGAGGGTTGGGATACTAGGTTAAGAAAATGCTGTGTAACTAAAAGTTTTAATCGATTCTCATCTTCAGGTCAAGGTCACGCTCTCGCTCGCGAAGGCGTTCCCGCTCCAGGAGTCGGTCCAGATCCAGGTCTCGTCACTCAAGATCAAGAAGTCGTTCTCATCGCCGGTCTTATTCTAGGAGCAGATCACGATCCCGTTCTGATAGCAAGAGCTCTCGTGGTAAGAGTCGAAGCAGAAGTCACAGCAAGAGCAGAGATCAGAGTAAAAGCAAGTCGAGGTCGAAATCTAAGTGAATGTGGTAAGTTAGTAAACGGAGTTCTTATATTTTGTACTTTTCTTTCAGAAAATAATGATTATTTATTTTCTTTACAGGTGTAATAGGTGAAAAGGTGGTTTCAGCTCATTGTGTTTGTCTACTAGTGATGCTGCTGCCTGAAAAGAAAGGTACTGATAATATGAAAGGAAGATCATTTTATGAACTCTATTATTGTGTTAAAATTTGCTCCTCATCTTATATTTAAAGTTTGCCGAGCTCCTTAAAGTGTGGATGTTATGTGCCTCCAATATGCGTTTGGTAATAGTGGACTTCTTTATTATTTACAATACTCTTTGTAGTATTGTCAGCCCAGAGGATTGAAATAACGGGCAATTATACATTGCCTCCCAAGGTTAATTTTGACTGAAACCATGCTACTTAGTTTAGTTGAAATATGTTAACCTAAATCATATTCATTATTATTACAGTAACATGGTTGCATTGGTTTTTTCGTGAATGTATGCGCTTCCTTTTCAATATTGTGCATCACTTAACATAATTTTGCTGCCCACTTATTATATTATGGAAGTGTTGGCAGACATAGTAATTGTAATTCAGCTAATGATGTAGTGTTATAGTTCATATAAGAATGTAAATCCAATTTGGTGTACTTTGTCTTTATAAAGAAATTTTTGTTTAGTGTGTATGCATGCTTTGTTTTGGTATTAATGACGTTTACTAGGAAGTAATGTTTAAAACTGCAAAGCGTAATTACTAGTGCAAGACTTCAGAAGTTGAATAAATCTCATTTTGATGTTTTTTTTACATATACAGGTTCTCGATTGACCTAGGAAATAGATTGGTATAGTGCACTTGAAATGCTGAATATATTCAATGATATAGATGGATTTGATGTATTGTGCGATTATATTGTGACGAAAATGATGAGAGATGGCTAACAAACTTGCTTTTTAGGGTAAAATTTGGATATTGTGCATCTGAGAGCAGTTCTGCGAAGGGGTAAGATAAGTGTGGACTTGAAAAGTTATGAAGGCAATTTTATGTAACATGCTTATTGAAACTTGTAGATTTTTCAGAATCTAGTAATTTTCATCATTTAACTCAATAAACAGTTCATTTGAGAAATAATGTTTTCGTAGATTGCTTATTTAGAAGTTAGTGAGCATCCTATTTCTCCATAGCATTCAGACGTTTATTCAGGGGTTGAAATAGTAAAATATGCTACAATTCTCCATACACCTTCATTTTTAGGCTATATAATTTTCTTCCTGAAGTAGTTGGAATTAGTCTTTGAAGAAACTTGATTAAACACCTACAGCACTTGGTAAATTCTTCATGAAATGTGTAGGTATGTTGTGGCAGTGTTACTCATTGGCCTAGTCCAGTTTAATTAATCGATACGTCCCTTTCCTACCAACAACATTCTAGCTCAAATCTTAGTCTAAAACGTTTCGTTTATGTGGCACTTGGTCATGGATTTTCTCTACAAGTGGAGATAAATTTGCGTGGGATTTGTGGAGCGTACCTAGTCTCTTAGTGGACCCAAGGAGATATAAAGTCAAGTTAGCATTTGTAACATATTGAGGAAATATTTAGTGGTTCAATTTTCTTTAGGATAATCTTTTAGGAGTGGGATGTAATACGTTTGCGTTGAAGCCAACATATGGAAAGGTCTTCGGGAATTCCAGGGGGTGAGTTAGGACAGTGCCTCTTGGCTAACCCGAATTTTTCAATACTGCAGGGCATGGCCTGGTGGCAGAAAAGGGGTGTGGCGGTGGCGAGGCAGGGTGAGAGGCGGTAGCAGTGTGCAGTTTGCGGTTGTGCTGCTGCTGCTGCCGCTGACTGAGAGGTGCTGAGAGGGTGCTGTGTTGGTGGTCAAGGGGTGTTGCTGGTGTTGGCGGTTGGCAGTGGTTCCTGAAATGCTGGTCCCAGCCTTGCCGTACAATCATTTTCCACTCTTAAAGTGGCTGGAATAACTCTGCTTCACCGCAACGTACATGATATGCCATTCTGTATTCATTCTTGCTGTTTATCATATTATGAGCCACAGCTACTTTATCTTTCTGCACATGTCTTCTGGAAACTTCTCACAATCTTCAATCATCATATTTTCCTTGGCAAGGGGAGTGATTTCTGTTGAGATTGCGTACTCTTTCAGTTAACACTTGTCTTTGCAGGAAGCCTAGACCTTTCTCCTAAATCCTCTTGTTAGGTGGGTTGGTTGTCCTGTTTGGCCTCTCAAATGAAGGTTGTTGTTGTCTTCTAAAGAGCCTTAATCGTTGCTTTTTTTGGGTGATATCAGTAAGAATGAATACGTTACAGGCATCACTGGGCATGTACATAGAAATTTTAGTTGGGGTATTCAAAATTTTATCTGACCATTAGGACGGGAATTCACAGCTCATGTGAAGTTCATTTTCTGAAAGGCCGTGTTTTATATCTTGTTTTAACTGAAGTTTCTTTCAGCTTGCTGAACTGCAATATTAACTATGCACCTTCCTGATGATAATTTTTTTTACCCTGGAATGCTTTGAGAATTAAATGTTAATATAAGTATAGGGTAAGTAAGGATATCAAGCTGGTAAGTATTTACATTTGCTTTAGGTAAGATGAATATTTTAATGAAAAGAGGATTGCTAAGATGACTGCAGACCTTAAGCCATAATCATCTCTCATGCTTTCAATGACTGCCCCTCACAGATTAGGAATTAAAAATCGGTTTGATTCTTGAGTGACTGCTGGAGCTGCTAGATGATGTTTCTAAATTTCTTACTCTAGTTAATGAGGTTATACTGTCATCTTAACTACCTGCCTTTCATGAATTCAAAATTAAAATCAGCTGTACTTAATTCTAAAAATTTTGCTGTATTCACTAGGTGTATTTTGGTATTTCTTTTCTCAAGACAAAGGTTTAAGCTTAGTGCTACTTCAAGCTGTTCATTTATTTTTAGTTGTAGTATCGAGTGAATTTTAACACAAGAAAGGCATACTGATTTTTGGCAGTCATTCTGTTATTTCTATCTTTTCCGCCAGGATAGTTCATTTGTATATTTGAAAAGATAAAATTTTGCCTGGTGGAGTATCCATGCTGTACCATTTAAAAAAAGTTTACTTTCAAGTTCCTTTTAAATAGTTTCAGTAGCATCATTGAACTAATTGAGGCACACGTGATAGTTAGGATTGAACGGGTGTAGTGGCCACCCTAGGATGTTCAAAGAAGTTGAGAGCAACAAACCTTTTAACCGTTGAGAAAAATTTCCATACTTATTTCCGCAAACTAACTCCCTTTATTGTGCCTTTAAATATCTTAAATTAAAGGTAACTCCTAAAGTGTTTGTAGAGGGAAAATTTTTGGTGGCTTGCATTTGCTTTTAGGCTCATATTCTTAATTGCTATCTAATCTTGTGCATTTTCCTAATTCAATTGTGTGCCTCATTTTTTGTCATAGCATTCTGTCAACTGTAACTTACAGGAATTCCTTTATGGCTTGGTCCTAAAAAATCCTGCCACTGGAAAAATCTTCAGTTCTTCTGATAAGCCAGGAAAGAAATTAATATGGAATAATCATCAAATTTCTAGCTATTTACATAAATGGGTATGAAAGTGTGTATCATCGGTTTCTGAAAAATCCAATAAACGGAATTTTTCTCAAAGACTTCATTTATTTACCAGCTCTTTGCTCAGTATCTTACTCTAAAATCTGGAAGAAACCTTGGTTGCAAAACATTTCTTACTTTACAGCAGTTTTAATTGGTGCTGCTGCTTTTTAAACTCAAGCTATCAACAGTGTTATATTACTTTTGAATCCTTTCATTTTGAAAACTAAGGATGAAACTTAGATTCACAATGCTTGCCAAAACAATGTTATATTGATGATTAGGTCCTCTTTTGGAGGATATTATATTTGCTGAATTGGCCTGCATTTAATAGGTCTTGCACATTATGCATTACTATTAAAAATTTTGAGACAATCAACATTTCTAAATTTATGAAATATAAGTAGCTTTGGTGAGACTTAAGAGGATTTGGAAATTATGTCCTGTGGAAACTTACTATTTTGTTTTATGATAGATGCCCTCTGTAAAATTTTGCCTGGTTCATTTTTCATTAGCTCTACGTGAATTTTTGGTTATAATATTATTCTGATAATTGTACCTAAGCTTAAAACTGTGATATCTTTGGTTTCAATGCATCCCATTTTAGTGTAGACTTCTTTCACAGACAAAGTTTACACTGAAGGAAGGAAAAAGCAGAAAAGTAATGAGTGGGTGTTCAGGGAGTATAAGAAATGGAATAGAGTTATAAAGAGCAAAGGGAATCTAATTTTCAGTAAGTAGTAACTATTAGGTATGAATGAGTTGGAGGTATGGTAGAGATGATCGTTTTTATGAAATGGGGAACAAAGACAAACATTTTGTAGTGGAAGTATCGTTCATAGACTTGCCAATAACAGCCAAGCTATTGCTGCTATTCTTCCTTGAATGAAAGGTTAATGAGCGAGAAGGCATTGGAGGTAGTAACTTATGTTAAATAGTTTTGCATACCTAGGTTGCTCGTTAAAAACTAAAGGTATTTGTGATGAAGCAGTCATGTTGATGTGAATATGTTTGATTCTTTTTGTGAAATCAATTCTCAAGGAATTGGAAGTGGATGCCAATCTATGTAAGAAATTGGGAAATTCTGTTGGAGGAGTATCATTTTAGGTGTTGGTTAGAATAATGTTGTGGTAAAGTTTAATTATTATTCAATGGATGTGGTATGAGTAGTTATCTTGTGAGAATCATTTCCTCTGTTCATTGTTATTAATGATAAATGTATGATTTCCTGTTATATTTAGGTGATAGTTCAAGCTTGCTCAGTAGGGATGGAGAATTTATTATCGTCGGAAAGTTTCCATGAAGTTCTAGAGAAAAGGCTTATGTCAGATTTTAAATACTCCTATGCTGAAATATGTTATACTTTCATTATCATTTATTGAGGACTTTCAGGCTAGTGTGAAGTTAAAATTTGGGGTAACTTGTTAGGACAGCTCTATTTATGTAAAACATTTGAACTAGACTATAGGAGTATGTTCCTTGCTCTAAAATGCTAAGACATGAATTCCACTCAGGGCTTTGTTTAGGTAGAAGTTGTCTATCAAAATTTCTTGGTATTTCTCCGAATTTAAATTGTCAGTTATAATTGTAATGTGTAAGTTGGCTATCCCTGGTCTTAACAACCCTCTAACTTCTCAACAGTAGTAGAATTTTATGGGATAGCAATTTTTGTAGATATTTAGGAAATTACTCAAAAGACCAGCCTCTTGTTGAATTTGTATACCATGCCTAGAGCTGCTACTGCAGTTGACCAATGTAATCAAGAAGTGCTGAATGAAGTCTATTCACTTTTCCTGTTTAGATCTATCTGGTCTGGGTAATCTCAGTTGCTCTCAGATTATGATTGGTTCTGGTTTTTTGGGATTTTTTTCAGAGTGATGCATTGCTAGTAGACTTATTTTTGTTTGGCCAGGCAAGTTATGATTCAACTTGATGAGTTTTTCAGAGTTTTGTCAATCCTTTACTGCAGAACATCTGCTTTGCTACGTGTACCTTGGATAATCCAATCTTAGGCTTTTTCAAATTTGAGTAGAAATGTTCCAACACTCTTGCTCTCTTTTTCATGATGGCATACTTTCCGGGGCATGAAACCTAAGCAAACAAATTTCATTAAGAGGACATTTTTAGTACAAACCTTTTGCAGGGGTTATTCTATTTGGACGAAAATTGTTTAATAGTTGCTGCTGGAGTGAATCTGTAACCAAACAAGTATGGTGTTTAGCTTGAACTGGGATGCTAAGAATTTGGTTTGGAGCTCAGGTTTGTATTAAACCATCTTACAAATATTAGTATTTTTGTGTAAGATGAATCCCTCTAGAGAGATGCGAGAAGTTCTCTCATGCATCAGTTGGCTTCTAGATAATCATCAGCAGTAAGGAGTATGTTGTATTTAATTATGGGTAAGAAAATAATTTCTCTATCAAGTATTTTATTCCTCACATCACTGGAGGTATTTTAGAAATTCATTTCCTTATCAATTTAACATCTCATTGGATAATATATAGAAGGCATTTAATGATGTCCAAGTGATGTGTGATGTTTCTCTGCTGTAAGTTTTTCATGCTCTAATGCTGGATCTGTAAACATGATTTTATTAATGCTAGTGGAGCATTAAAGATTGTTGACAACCTCTGCGTGATGACTAGAAATTTGGAGAGCGATGGACATTGTTAATAGTCTGATTGGGAGGAAATTCCTGAGAACTTCAATATTTCCTCCCACAGCAACCTGTAAGCTCAAAGGACATTCAACACTGTGATTCCCCACAAATAAGTCACTTTAATGAATCATCTATTTAGTATGGACATTAGTAAAAATCCAAAGATTAAATCTTATTGGTTCATCAAAAATTCTTGATACATAGCCATGCTCATTGTGAGACATTTTGTTAATTTAAAATATTTCCATTTGGCTGACAAAGGAGGCCTTTCCAAACCAGGAGAGAGGACTCGATGTAAAGTTTCAAACTCTCACAGACTTGTTTTCTATCAAGGCTTTATTAAAGCAACAGAATTATTGAGTCCAGCTGCAGCTAGTTAACTTGTGAAAATGGCTTTACACAAGCATAGGTTAACATTGCCTGGAAATATTGTCATAGAATACAATTTAATTTTCTATGACATAGTACAGTAAGGGGTTTAGAAAATAGGTAGGATAGAGCTGAAATTCTTGTATGGTCTAGATTTCATGCTAGGTACATCCAAGAAGTAGTACCCGTTTAGAAAATTGAAGGTCTGCTTGTAAAAAATATGTGTGTTAATGGTTAATAACATCCTTAAAACTACTTTTCTACATAGTTGCTGTTAAAATTTAAGTGTTTTTGGTATTGTGTGATGAGTTTTTGTATCTCAGCTTCATATTCTTTTGCTGATAGTCTGCTACTGAGATTCATAGTCATTCCTTCTTTCAGTTCATTGCTTACAAATTTCGTACTTACCAAAAAAGTCCTTGAAATGTGTCAAAAGATGAAATTCTGAAGAAGCCAATTCTAGTTTATTGGGTAAGTGGATGAAAATTTCCTGTTTGAATTATTGGATGGGCTTTTTTTTCCATTTGCTCGAGGCCTGATGTGCAGGAGAATGGCACTACAAGACTATGGACCTTACCTTTGATTTGTAATTGCCTGCTATGATTTCTTCAATGTTGCATAATGGGTCATGAAATTAAGTGAATAATCTCAATAGAAAAGCGGAAGAGGAATATGAATTCGGGATACAAAAACGCATCACACAATAACAAATGCTTAAATTTATATGATGACTAGGTAGAGAAGTACTTCAAAGTATTTTTTCTATAAATGATGTTCACATTTGTTAATTCTCAAGTTCTCAAACTGGTACTACTGGATGCATCTTTTACAATTAATTTGAAACCTTGAAGAACCATCTCTGTTAGGGCTTCAATTTTTTTGATGATTATCAAATGTCAATACCTCTTGCAAAAAGGCAGCTCGGCAGATGATTTATTGTAGTTTGAAGTAGAATATATCTTACAGAAGAATTTAAAAAGAAATTAAGTTATGAGAGCCAAGGTTTTATTTCTGGGTTCTCATCCTATGAAAAAGAAATCTCTACGATTCCCCTGTCAACCATTTACAGAATGTTGCCTGGAAAGCACAAAGAATACAGCTTATCATGGCTAGATGGAGATTGAAAAGCCTATTGTAATATCATAAAATCAATTTAGGAATTGATTTGAAATTAGCTTAGAGTACTTAGTAAGTAAAGTATCTTATCTATGGTATTAATTGATCAGTGTTGGGATAAAAATTCTTTGTGTACTTACCCTCGCAGATTGTTACTGCAGTTTTTGGTATATACATTTCGTTAATCTAATTTTATCTGTTGTTTATAAAACTAATATGAAAGAAAGATGAAGTATTTTGACAAATTAAATCATGCTCATTTTCTAAAAGGTGAATACTTATGCTGTTATAGTTCTATTGTGCCTTTCTATTATTATTGTATTTGCAGTATTCGTAACTGTAGATAACTTGATAAGATCAGTACAGGGAAAGACAACTGTTGTATTTATAATCAAAGCTTCAATTAACCCATTAAATGCTCTTTTTTAAACTTTTGGCCGTTTTTAAAACTTCTTCCATGTCCTTAGATGTTCCTCAGAGGCAAATATCAAGTTAATAAGAGCGTGAAATTAAATCTCAACTCACTAAGGCAAAAAATAGATAACTGCTAATCTAAAGAGAAGCTTTCTATCTACATAACTGGTAAATTTTCAAATATGCCATTCAATGGCTTATAGCCATGACACTCAACCTGGTGCCCAAAGCAACCTGGCACAGTGTCTGCCAAGGCTAGATAAAATGATTTTTTTATTTGCTGCAACAGTATTTCTTGGGAATGTGCTAGTGGGGATAGAGTGGAGGTTAACCTAAATGGTTTAATAGAAATGTGATAATATTGCCAGGGGATGGCCTGAATATCACCCAGCATGGAAATATTATTTGGTGCCCACTTTGCTTCCTGAAACGCCCTTTGTTGCCCCGGCACCAAAGAAGATTCATTACCCTGAGCTTATAGCTTACTATTTTTGTTTTCAATCATTTTTTCTGCATGTATTACCACATTTAAATTTAAACTTGCAAATTTTGTAAGCAGTGAATGGGTTACTCAAGACTCAAAAGCTGTTTAATTTTGCAATACTTTCCCTCTTGAGATATGTTTGAAGTTTTTTTTTATTTGTATGCTATCTTATTCAGATTTTCCTTATTTTAATTACAATATATAATTCACTTAATTTAGATTATTATATTACTGTGAACACATACCTTTCTATCATTTCATTCCTCTAAACATTTTTAGTGCATTGTAGTCTTCCCTATGTCCAAGAGGAGAAGGGCTGATAAATGCATTATTGGAAAATTTTTGATTGATCTTGATATCTCCTGCTCAAAGATTCTCCAAGGTTACTCTATCAGAGAATGGAGAGAAAATTATTTAATGATCCATTTGATTTCAGAAGGAAAAAAGAGGAAGATAATCTATTCTTGCCCTACTATTAAGATATATGGTAGCTATACTAACTTGGTATCATGAACTTATAAATAACTTTGAAATTTAGTAGATCACAGTATTAAATATTATTATAGAGAACTTGGATTGACCAACCAACTTATATCATCAGATCATCAAACCAGGGTTCATGTGCCCCCAGAGGTCAGATAAATGTTCTGAATGGTCCACAAATATAAATTCCTGGGTTCTAAAAAATTTTAAATCATTGCAACAGATGATTTACCCATACTCTCTTGTGAAAGAAACAAACTGACAATTGTGAGATTAAAGAAAGCAGTCAGACAAGGCTACTGTTTATCACCACTGACTCTCAATGTATTAATTGAGATTAATCATTGAGTTTTGTCTTTCCACAAATTTTGCGGAAAGACAAAAAGGTGAAAGAGTTGTCTTGTAATAGTTTGCAGGTAATACAGCATTTCTTGTGGAAAAGAGATGACTTAGCAAGCATGAAGGTATATATCCACAAAATAAATGAAAGCAGAACCAAAATAATGGCAGTTGAAACTGAGATGATAATTTCCATATGAGATTATGAATGGACACCCTTGAAAAAGTCGAAGAGTTCTACCATTTTGGTTTCAAAATAACCAGTATTGGGAAGTAGCCAGACAGCCATATTTTTGTTAGCAATTGATCAATTGAAATGATGTATATTTTTTAAGCCTTTATTTATATGTACTATGGTTTAGAGTTTCTGCATTAATGATTTTGCAAAGTATGGTGCAGGAGAACCCCTTCTAATGAATAGTTTTATAACACATATAAACTGACTAATTTAAAATTCACAGTTTCAGGTGTTGTCTTGTGGAAATATTCCATAATTAGCGAGAAAACTTGTACTTTTTCCACAAATTAATTTTATTATAAACAAAAGACTAAAAACAAAATGGGTAAAATTAACTTTTTTAAACAGGCTTTCGGAAAAAATCAGCAACATCCTGCCCAAAGAAAGGTTAAGACCTTCATTCAAATCACGTTTCAATTTACAAAAACTACTTTGTAATGGTAAGGATAAATATCACCCTTTGAATTAATCCGGAATTTACAAGCTTAAATGCAACAACTGTGACGGGGTATATTTGGGTCAAACGCGGAGAAATTTTGCCATAAGAGCCAATGAACATAAAAGATGTTTCTTGAACAAGTCCTCCCAATCTCACTTCGCTAAACACCTGCTGGAATTCAACCATTCTTCTGACTTTGTACCCAAATTTCTTCACTATACAGATAAAAACCAACGGCTTAATTTCTTAGAACAGTTTGAGATAATTTCCCATATAAATTCCAAACAATGTAATGTGGTTAATGAGCACCTCTTCCCTTCCCATTCCCCATAAATTCGATGCATTCTATCATCCACTGACAATGTTGGTCTACCTCCAGTTCCGTCCCTTCCCCCCTGACTCACCTCTCTGTCCATTCCCCCACGCCCCTCTCTCTATTTACCTTTTTCCCCGCCAGTCTTAATTGTTTATATAATGCTTAATGGTTTTGCCAAGTCACTTGATGATGGAGATCAATCTCCGAAACTAGTTGTGTGTGCTTTACAGTCTTTTGTTTATAATAAAATTAATTTGTGGAAAAAGTACAAAAGTTTTCTTGCTAATGACTGTAATTTAAAAAACTTTCCCACGTTGTGGCAACACTACTTTTAATGTAGAACATAGTATTGAAAATGCACATGTAGCATTATTCTGGTGCCTAAGTAAGATACAATTAATGCCGATTGGCATATTCTATATCTTTGGTGGTAGAAGGAAATGTAAGTATGCATTACTTAATTGTGTGGTTGAATACTCTGGGTAAAATGATTAAGAACCTGTTCTTAAAATTTTGGAATTAGTTTTTGTGATAACTCAGAGGATAAAGATGTCAATAATATTTTATCCAAAGGCTTCCTATACCATTTAAGCTCCAACTATTTGGAGGTTAAGAATGAAATAGCTGTAACATGTAGTTATTGTAGCCATTATATTTTTTCTTTTAAATAACTCTCCTTTACCTTTGGAAAGGGCGTGTTTACTTAAAAAAGGCTTGTTGGATCTTGATTCAAGGCCTTATCTTTAGTATATTTCCATGAAAATCTGAAAAGATGGCAGTGGTGATTGATTTTATAGCTAATCTTTTCACAGAAAAAGAATACAGTAATATCTGCATAGTATGCTCCAGTTTCATACATGGTTTTTGCTTGGTCCTTTCATATGAAATGTATGGTAAATTACCACTTATGCAACTCTTCTACTTGCTTATAAGGAGGATTTTTCTGTTCCCCCAACCTCATATAGCCAATCCTCCACCTCATTTTATAGTCCATAAAATTTCATATTATCTGCATTACCATCCATCATTAGCCTATCCTCCTTTGTCTATTTTCTAAATGTAGTTCTTTTGAATATCTTGTAAGTGATGACCAATTATGTGAGAAGGAAATGGAAGATATTATCAAGCAGAATGTTTTCCATCCCACTGACAGAGCTGATTCAAATTCTTAGATAGAGTGAGATCTTCCCCTTCAGTCTCATCTCAGGACTGAACATCAGATTCAAAAGTCACTTTGTGGTGTCTCCTTTCATTGAAATATCATGCTGTAATCAAATTAAATTAACCAGAATGGCAATGTTGTATTCTAAAAGCTGTTGAAGATATAGTTTGAAGAATTCATTTTCTGTGATGTCCTCTTAACCTCTGATGTCAGAAAATGTTATTCTATCCCAATTGTTAATTTGTGAAAATTGATTCAATGTAGAGTGAAAATTTACCAAAATAAAGTAACTAATGATGGTGCTCTCTCAGCTGAAAAGCTGATTGAATCATAATGAAAGGTAACTAAGTAACACAACAGTAGTTTGCCCTAGCAGGGCTGGCTCAGAACAAGCAAACCAAGTATTGCTTAGGTTGGCAAAATTTTAGGAGAAAAAAAATTTAATTAGCATAGCAATGTTCTCATTCTGTTACGTTTTACAATTGAGAATTTAGGGAATTATATAAAATTTAGAGATTGCATATAGATTTATAGTGTTTTGAAGAACACAATCCAAATCATGGTTTAAAGGGGTTAGAAATTCATCCTTTAATCTTGGAATTGTAAACATTTCAAAATTAATAGTTGTCAAAGAGCAGCTATGAAGCAGAATGAGGATCATCCATTAAAAAAATTGTATCAAATAATAATTAATCCAGCATAACTATATTAGTATACCAGAAAATGTTATTTTCTATCAAAGTGTATGCTATTTATTACTTTATAGAGTGACTCTGATCTCAAAATTATTGAGCTCTTGGAACCCTTACTGCTTATAGTACCAACTTACCTTGGGCTCTAGTTGCTGTTTAAATACCCTATGTACAGCAGTGGCAAATTTAGCAAAAGTATCCTTTCCATTTTAAGGTGTGAAACATAAATATAAAAAATGAAGGGCCAAGAAATCCTTTCCTTTTATTCCCACAAGCAAGAAATGAAAAATTTTCTAATCCTAATCCTTTTTTAATGTTATTCCATTAATAATGCAATTTTAAGTTAGTATCCTGGAAGAGCCTTAGGCAGTCTTACCATGTATGGTTGAGACAATGTTTTAAGTCATTAATGCTTTCAACTCTTCACATCTTGCAAGTAGTTTCATTTTCCTGCTGTGGGTAGGGTGCAGGACAGGCATTAAAAAGATTAAAGTAGACTTCAAAACTTAGTCATAAAATCAACTGAACTTGGTGGTGCGATTGTCAGCATGCTAGTATACAAACACCAATGCCCCAGAGTAAAATTTCTGCTAAACAGAATATTTTAGGTTAGGGATTTGTGTATATGCACGCCTTTCCATTGCTTTCTACTGGAATTGTTTTAAGGAAGAATGTTTGTGGGGACACTATAAATAAGGAGATGATGAATACCTCTTATAATTTTCACTATGACAAACAGCATACCACATGAGTAATGGAAAGGGCTAAAGAGGAAACGATTTTTAATGCTCATTTGCTATATTTATTAATTAACAGTGGTTCTGTCATGTACTGTCCTTGAAAGCCACTGTGGATCACTTGAATCTTTTTATAATGTCAAATTATCTAAAATATTGGTATTTTCTGTAAAATAAGAACTGTATAAATAAAAAAGTGTTTCAAGAACCTAAGAGTGCAGCAATTGAAATTCTGTCTGTAAATCTAAGAAAATCGTGTAATGCATTAATTTACATATTAAATATATAATATAAATAATCTGAAATAAAAGAAAAATAACGAATCAAAACAAAGGTAAACAATGTAACGACTGAGGAGAAAAGGTAATTTACATTCAAATCAATGATATATTTAGTGAGGGTCATCATAAACAGATAAATGAAATGGAAGTGAAATTCAAAATATATTGAAAAATATGGTAAACATCTGAAAAATAAGATGTAGGAAACCATTCCAAATTAATTCACCAGTGTTTTCTTTTTGTGTTATGTTATTACTGTTTTTCATTCTTTCCTTAAAGCCTTTATGTAGAGTGTTCACGATCTAAGGATTTGCATGATTGTTTCCCTGTTTTTCTCCTCAATGTTTCCATCCTGCAGAAATGGGGAAGCGGATATAGTAGAAGGGGCAAACTTTATTGCTTGCATATACCCTAGGCTAAGCTTCCCCTTCCCTACATCTCCACTACCCTCTACCTCTTGTTTCTATGCATTTGGAGGCATCCTCAGAGTGAGACCATTCTAATCAGGTGAGAATCTTTCATCATGTCTATTCAACGATGTGAATATTTTTCCAGCTGCAAAATTTATCCAATGTTGGTATATTTTATCAAAGTTTTCATGGTTTTCTACAGAAAACTAAATTTCATGGATAGTTAGATTCCTTATGGTTTTTCTTAACCTGATTTATAGTCTGTTTCTTTGTAGATTTATTAAAATAATATATAATTTTTTTGAAGAAATAATGCTGCAAGCTGAATAAATAATATCAATATGAATAATTATGTGAAAATATAAAAGTATGAATTTAATCAGAGGATTATCAGTTTAACGAAAAGCAATCCACATTCTATGGGTTGAGAATATTCAATGATTTACCAAATTTCAGATTTGTGCAACATCTTGTTCTCTATATAATGGAGCATTACATAAAAAAATTGCTCTTTTTCAATATCAGAGGCCTCAAATATTTTCTTTTTCTTCTGAGAATATTCTGAGCTTCTTGTTATGCTACTCCTTGGTACATTTTACTTGTACTTGGGGATATTTCTGTTGCATTTATTTTTGGTCTTATTGTTCTTTTATCATATTCTGGTGTCTAGTTGAGAGCTTCTTATGTCCTTAGTTGGATTTTCTCTTTGCCACACAGCCTGCCTTCATCTTTTTCAGTAATCTTATTTTTTTATTTGTCCATATATTCTGTCATCATTATTATGCATTTTCTTTCATGTCAGCATGGGCTTAAGTTTGAGCTCACTAACAGAGTTTCCTCTTTTTGGGCTCAGAACTCACTGAATTTGGGGTTGAAAATACAATCAGTATTGATTGACAAGGTTTAGTTTGGTTTCACCCCTGAATCATTCTGGCTGAGCTATGATAAAATAGTTCAGTGTGTACAGATCTCTCATTAACCTTAAGCAAGCAATGTTCCATACTTTGCATTGTCTGTAGTTGTTGAATCATTGCTGCATTTAGCACCCAAGTTTCTCTTACGAGGGTCAAAACTGGTAGGATTTTTGATTAAAGAGCTGCTTCTTCAGTGATATTTATTTACTTCAAAATATGCATCTTCCTTCTGAAGGTGCTCCATCAAAATTTAATTTTTCTATTCACTTCATTAAACCTGTTGTTACCATTTTGCTAGATATTTGTATTTTGAGCTTACATCGAAATCAGTCTAGATTCATTTACTAAAAAAATATTTGTAGAACAAACTATAAAACCAGTGAAAAAAATCACAGAATAAATTAAAAGAAATGGTGAAACCATCAGTTGAAGATGAGAAAAAGTTCATGATTTTTTTACTCAGTAAACAAAGGGAGTCTGTAGCTCACCTCCATCAAATTTTCTTGGCCTTCAGTTCACTTGCCTGTATCGAATTCTTAATCCTCCAACTTGGAAAATCTTCAATTTGGTGAATCTTTTTTTTATGAAAATTCCTCTTCCTTTCACTGAAAATATGCATATATTGTTTCATCTTTTGGAGAAGTTTTTGATTTTGCCCCATGCCCTAAATGGCTTGGCCCCTCTCAATTTTTATCGGTACTCCGTTCCCTTCGGATGAAAAGTCTTGTTAAGTGATGCTCCTACGATTTTTAGCGTTTTTATTTCTCATCTTTCATCACACCAGAAACATGGAAGTTTGCCTAAAGCTCTATTCTCAAAACTGACGAAAATTTGAAGCTACAAAAAAGTGATTTGAGGGCATGACACGAACTTTCTAAAGTTTCTTCGTTATATCCATGCTTAATTGTGCTGAATTATGTCTTGATGCTTCTGGAAAAGACTTATTTCTAGGAAATTATAGTTATCAGTTCAACTATGATTTATAAAAACAATCTTTCCTTCGCAATTAAGCTTGATTCAAAATGAAAGTAGCGAACATTCATATCAAGTTCACTTAAGAGTAGGCGCATTTCTGTTTCTTGAGAAAAATATTTTAAAAGCTCCCGTTAGATAGTTTTCTGAAATTTTGCCGCCTTGCATTAAGTTTGTTGTTATGTTAAGTCGAAGTGGCTTTTCACTTTTTTTCTGTAACGAAACCATCACAGTATCGAAATCTATATTGTCTTCTGTCTTACTTTCCTTCTGTTCCTCTCATTTTTTGTTTTCTTTTGACGATCTGAGAATTTCAAGCAGATTTAGTACATTCATTATTTTATGCATTTAAGTCTTTTTTTCGAAAACTCACCCTTCCTTCGGAATAATTATGGTACAAATACATTTCATGCATTGTTCAAACTTATGAAAATATTTATTTTATATATTTAAGTATCGATAAGATTCCTCTAAGGGAAGTCCTTACGAAACAATCAATTTGCGCTGGTTCTCGTTCGGTGAATTTTCGAGGCCCTCGAAAATCTGACACGAGTTACAAATCCTCATTTGACCTCTTACTCTTGTAATTTGAAGATTTTAAATGCGACTTAAATATGATCCTCCGCTAAGATATTTCCCGACTATGCATGAATTCAAAATTTTTCGCCGACCTTTTTGAAGGAGAACTTGAGCCTTGTCTGAAGGCTTAAACGCTTAGCCCGGCTGAGGACCAGATTCTTCCTTAATGCCAAGATGTGTATTGGAATTCGTTCGTTTTTTAAATGAATTATTCATTTAATTGACCTTGCCCGAAAAACGCGAAGACTCCCATTAAAAGCAAAATGTATGAGAGTGTGAAATACACAACTTGTTCAAAATGAAGATATTCCTACATCCTTCCCTTGTACGAAAATATCCTTTGTTCCAGAACTGTTATGAAGAATCTAAATCATATTTCCAAAATTTCTCCTGCCTCCTTAAATGGCGACTTAAATTAACAGATATAATGAATTGAATCCGCATATTGTGGTTCGAGGAATAGCAACCTCATAAATAATGGATCAAGCCCGATAATAATTTTTGGGATTTGCTACAGTGAATGTCTTGCACACATATTAAGTATTACTACCAGACTCCTTGCGTTAAAATTAGATTGAAACGAATCTTATAAATCTTAAACGAAGTATTAGCTTCAAATAAGCTCTATAGATTGGGATTTTGTTGTAAAAGTTACCATATTTTACTTTGAAAAAGCCTTGAACTTAACTGAAGCCATGGAGTTATCCAAAACATATATGAACTTTCAAGAAAATAGTCTAACTTCAGACACGCCATTTAACTCATTTTTTCATTATTTCCGTTTTTTTATTTATGCATGCGAAAAATAGAAAAATGATAGTTACAGATCCTGATAGATCAAAAATATTTCTAGTAATAAATTATTTTATTATTATTCTTTAAATAAATAATCGTTTTACCAAGAATTTTATCCAAACTTGCAATAGAAACCCAAAAAGTGATCTATATCGTTATAATGGAGAGGCCAGTAAGTATCTCTGTTCAGTATCTCTGTCAAATGGATCTAAACATGGAGCATTACATAGACTATACAAAATATGAATTTAGAGAATTCAATCATTATCTCTTTGTAGTACGTCGGGGGTTGAGGTGGATCTAGAAACCTGGCGGGGGTGATTTACGATTGATATCCTTATGAATTCATCTCCAGTTAACCTTTTAAAAGTATTTTTTTTGGTGATATACGTACAGTGTGGTACGTAGATGTACAGTGATCGTGGAAAAATTCCACAATCTGATTTTAATTTAAGTTCCTTGGCAAATTGCTTGCACTGCAGAGTCAGCAAGGGAATCTATCGCCCCCTTCTTATCCCCCTTGGATCCGCTTATAACCTCGGTAACCATATTTAGTAGTGGATGCTATATGTTGTGTTTTTTTACTCTAATAAATAAATGCATCCAAGTTTTCTTAAAAATCGTTCACTTGTTGAATCCCATTCCAAATAGATTATTTATGACGGGAATAGGGGTTATTTCTCCAAATAGGGCTCGAAAAAATACCAGAAAAAGCCATGTTTTAATGAGGATTGAACCTTTCTGATATGGTGATCTCTAAATTTGGGCTTTCCTGGATAGGACGACTGTCAGTTTTGATGTGAAAAACATATTTAGGGAAGGTGACCGGCATCTGGTGCCCTCCGTTTGAAACGAGGTCTCCGGGGTCATCGACCTCTCCTTTCACCCTTGCGGTGGCCTTTCTCTCGATATCTCCGCCCAAATAGTCACTTTAATAGGAAAACGATTGGACAGTGTCGAAGAAGATTCGATGCGATTTTTCCTAATAAATAAACTCTCAATTTATCCACCGTTCAATGGTGTGAAGGTTGAGTGAAATTCGCAGACTTTGAATTTCTGAGAGACTTAGTGTAAGTAATTGTAGTAGTAGGTAACACATTAAATGTGTCAAATGTTTCCTACAATTCTTAATTTGACAAAATTTCGAAACAATAAAGTATACGAGTCTGTAATTCTGTGATATCGATAATATTTAAAATAATTATAATCACATTTATCTTCTTGGCAAATACAATAAAAACATTTTTTTCGATTGATTTTTGTGATTTCTTAAGGGTAGTCCCTCAGTCTAGAAGCATCATAATCTTCATAACTTTAAGGTTCTATATATATAAAATCAGGTTATTACATTTAGGTAAATTATGCGGAAATATAAAAAGAAAAAGTATTACCGTGGCTTCAGGATACTAAAAATGTCTAAAATTTACTGAAGTCCTCACAGCTATAATATCGCATCCGTTGCTTAGACTCAAGACTCATGAGGAGAACTCTTTACCAGCAGTTTTATTGGCAGTGTTGCATTGTCTGTTCTCTAGGTCTTCCTAATTAAGAGTTATTGGCGTTTTTTCCAAAGCGGTAGAATGCATACCCCTAATAGTATTTTTAACTCATATGGTGAGACTCGATCAGGTTTCATACTTTTCGTAAATCATCCAATTTTCATTCAATATAAATAATTACACTAGAAATATCTACTCCTTTTCAATAGTGACTCATGAATTCGCAAATTTTACATTAGATCAGATGGAATCAAACCTTTATCTCAATTTTGTGCCGGAGGTTAATCAATGCTTAGAAAAGGGGCTTGCGCTTCAAATTTCCACACAATATACACAAAGGAAGTTGCATAATATCTACTATCCCGAAAACATATTATCTCTGTATATTTTGAGTAATTTTAACTTCGAATTTTATCACTTTTCTTATGAAAATTCCCATATTATATGGAAGATTATCATTTTAACTCTTTTCGATTTGAAGTAATAATAATAATATGGAACGCACGGATTTATGCTGAACCTGTTAAACTCCCGAATGCAACGCTTATCTGCAAGGTGCGCACTGCATGCGTACTCTAAGTGGAAAAAGTTAAGCAGCTACGCTCATGGACATTTTCATCGCTCCTACCGAAAATTACCTTGACGAAACCGATTTTATGTGAGTGATTAGGAATTCGTGGGCATTGTATAACAGTAAATAATTCTCTGAACACATTTCTGCATAGGTATACTCTGCTGTTTATTTCCATCTCTTACATGGTCTGGTGACCTTTATGGTACGTTAATTAGTGAAGTTGATGAATATTGGTTTTGCCGCAAATTCAATTGTAGGTTGTCCTACTGATTGGTCTCCCACCGGGACCAATTCCAGCCATAGTGGACACAATACAATTTTGGGAAGCCCTTACATCATTATTTTGTACATCATGTTTTTAAATCTCGGATGCGGCTAATAGTATGGGTGGATGGATAAATTTCTTGCGCTGAAATAAACTAAAAACTTGGATTGCAAAGAGTATAAAGATAACAGTAGCTCAGACAGCTCAACAGCAGATTATTTCTTGCTTCGTGAGTAATGCTGATTTTAGAAATGAAAGGGCAGGGGGTCATATTGCCATAAAGGAGAAAGTCTTCTCCTAAAATTCATTGGAATATTTTAATCAGGAGCTTTCTTTCACTTTTCTAATACAACTCAACTGCTTGCCTCTCATTTTTAGTATATTTATTTCAACGGCTTTGATCTCTCGGAACTGTACTCTGAGAAGGTAGAATATAAAAATGTAATATAAATGTAAAAATATGATTTTTCTTCACAATTACATTACGTTTTGATACGTCTAAATCAATTATATTTAGTTTCGGTCCTACAGAGACATATCTATTTCTGTGAATTCGCATCAGATAACTTCGAGAGAGTGTTGACTCTGACATAACTATGAGGTATCTATCGTAACTACAAGGTTACAATGAAAGGTTGATTGTATCGATATATTTTTAGGAAAGCGAAAGTACTATATATTCTTCTTATATAGATGCATCTATATTCAGCATTATACTAGTATGACTAATCAGTCATTTCCATCACTACCTTTCTTTGTAATGTCTTGATTTTCGGGTCATTATTGAGAGGCAAAAGGATGTTTATTTCGACTGTTCACCATATTTGTTTTTTTTTTCGTTTTTGGTGTTTCTGGAATTATTTTTATTAATGATCGTTCGTTTATGGTCTTCTAAAAGACAATACAGAGCATATTTACAATAATTTCAGCGAACAATGTTTGTGTCCCGTTCGAAAAAATTATCCTAACTTTGAAACAGGCATTCCATAGCTCTATGTTCTGAGGTTATCTCTAATACTCTTCCACATGATGATATGTTGCCATTCGATAGTTTCTTCGGTAATTTATATATGCTGATTAGCTTTGAATCCGGCAAAGGAAATGTTTACGGTTAATATTTTAGTAGTAGTGCATTTTCTCATCTATGGCCTGGGCTGAATGGGAAACCCTTTATTTAAGTTTTTATCATCTTTGCATCATTTAATTTAACGTTAATGTAATGTGTGTTGAAGTTATGAAAATATTCTTATTTTTCCGGACAAAGAGGTTTGAGAAGTCGTAATTCATAAGAGATACCGATGCCGATATATATAGGCTTATACTTCGTTCATCAAATATATATCTGAGCAATGATATAATGTTGTAGTTATGGTTCAGCAGGAGAATTCTTGAGGAGAATATCGCCGGAAAATTGGATATAAGAAAGAGAAATCGAAAGAGAGGGGTTTAGAGTTAAGTGTCTTTGAACATTGACCTAGTTACGAAGCTTATTCAATTATTTACCTAGCATCAATGATAGAAAGATAGATAAATAGATAGATAGGTAAAAAGACCTTTTATTGGCGATGCTAGGCTCACTTTGGCTTCGATTTCATCTAAATTCGTATGTCGTTATGATATTTACAAGGATTAATTAAAAATAAATAAAGTATAAGAAAAAAATTATCGAAGAAGAAGAAAGAAGCGGGTTCATGGGAGCGAGTTTGCCCAAGTCTCGACTTGGCTCAATATCATATAGCCCGATCCATCGTAATTCAAATATAATTAATAGGAACGGAATTTTAAGAGTATCCTCAACTTTTAGGATTTTTGCTTTAGAAAACTTAGGAAGGGTTTATAAAGGGTGAAACCATTGCCGAATTTCCTTTAAAATTTCAGCAAGATCTCAGAATTTTCAAGGCAGCAAGGAAACACTTGAAACCAACTGATTGGTTTTTTTGTGATTCCTTCGCAGTCTATTTCAGTGTTGGAAAAGTAAAATGTGGAAGAAATTTTATTCATTTCCAATTAAATCATTAGCATCATTGTAATCCATATCATAAAGTTAGTATAAGTAGCATCATTGTAATCCATACCATAAAGTTAAGATTTCGGGGAAAGCAGTGATGAACTTCGGAATGAGATTTCAGAAAAATATGTTAAATATTCTTTTCGAAAGAATCAAGTTCTTTAATCTTCAGAAGATCAGAGAATTCTGAGTAATATATACTATTTGGCTATCCTTGGAGTAATCGAAAAAGTAAGCATGTCCGAATACAGCGAAAGATTTCCAATAAGAATGCCACTATTTTCACTAGGTATGATAGAGTTATTT
Source organism: Pachydiplax longipennis (assembly GCA_036926295.1). Lineage (NCBI taxonomy): Eukaryota > Metazoa > Arthropoda > Insecta > Odonata > Libellulidae > Pachydiplax > Pachydiplax longipennis. The sequence goes on from JAVFKF010000015.1 coordinate 44,944,337, forward strand.
CAGCATGCATGGCGATGGGCCCAAGAAGTATTTCTTTTATTTAGTCGTAGAAATACTAAATCCAAATAAGACTACATCCAATCGAATTATCAAAGTATCCGCATCCATTGTAAAGGTGAGAACAAATATTTCGGAGATCAAATCGACAGTTTCACCCCTTAATTGGTGATATTTCGAACTGATGGATCTAAAATATTTATTTATTTATTTTCTTGTGATATATGTTTGAATAAAACTGCTGAACTTCTAATACCATTGATAATATTATCTTTGAAGTGAGCTCGATCTGACCGTAAGGGATATTGAAATTAGTCAAATCATAGATAATACTTCTCAAAATTCTTTGCTTTTATTTCATCGTCAGATGTATGAGTTACCGGGCAATTCTCACTTAAGAACACTATGATTTTAAAAAGTATATTTTTATCACTGAGATTTTACGTCAATGGGGTTCGATAGGCGAAATAATTATAATGCTATTTAGAGAATGTGAAGCATTCAACTATTATCTATGAAATATTTTTGAAATAAAGTAGAAAAGAGGTCACAAATTTAGAGGTTAACATTATGTGAAAGTACTTATGGGAAAAATAAATGTTTTGGTAAGCTAGAAATGCCTAATACCCATGAATACTTTTACCTAAAATCAAAGTTTGTCTTCTCTGGGAAAAGTATGAAACGTTTAAAGTAAAGATGTTTTAAAGCCTAGGCTATTGACGATTAGTTTTTCGATTAAATTAAGAGCTTGCTGAGATGAAAATGAAATGACGCACTCGGTATGAGAGCTTTAGCAAAAGAAAGAAAAAGAAATAGAAAATTAATCGATTCCATATTCTGTTCATATCTCGTCCTTATTTTGGTCCTTGGGTATACCTCTATTACTGAGGCATCGAACATCTTGTCGATTTACAGTTAAGGAAGTCATCCAGAGTCAGGGAAGTGCTATACCCGCTATAGATTCACTAGCAGTTTACATTCGCTCAAGCAGTGTTTCTTGAGTAGGTGCTGGCAGGTGCTTTACGTTCCACTAGCGTTCTTCTTCTGTAAGAGGTTTCGATCCGCGTTATTGACGGGAAGAGAAGCAGGTCACGATAGCACGCAGTTTGGATCCAAGGACGTCTAGTTTTCTCAGTGATTTACACGTATCGGACTGCGAGATATACAACTTCTAAAGCACACGCCGAGTTGTGGAATAAATCTCGGTCTAACTTATCGCAATTAATCGTTTGCAGAGGGAAACTCTTGAATGAGAGGGAAACAGGTTGGTCGAGTTTCGGATTTCATTTGTTTTTCCTCTCGAAAGATGTTTTTATGCCGTTGCTATTCGGACTTTCTCTCGGACACACACAAATTTGGAAGTGAATGTCCCACGGGCTGTCACCTGAAAGCATGGCTGATCTCGCGAATAATTTAGCAGTTGGGCTACAGCTTATTTAAGACTTTCTTATGTCTCGAGGAAAATACAAAAACTTGTATTTATTGGGTTTTACCTGTGAGTTTTAAAGAAAATGCTTCCCCAAAATTGTTACTCAAATCATGATCAGTTTGGAAACTTTTGTTACCTTAAAAGGAAATTTTAAATAACACCAATAAGTAAAAAATTATGAAAGGAGAATAAATGAAATTTTTCCTAAGCTAACTTAGGAAACATTGGGTGTATGAACGATAAACAGCTTGAAAGTTAACTATATTATATAAGGCATTTAACTCAAGTTTTCATATTTAGTATTTATTAAATATAAAATTTCGAGGCAATATCTGTTTTAATCACAGCTCCGGAACATCGGAATGTTATGGGAAATTTATTTTCGTAGACGATGCTTTAAATGTACGAAACATATCTTTGAATGCAAAATAGATAAATTAGGAGCGAACCCTTTTACCGAGTAATTGAGGCACGAAAAAGTAACCTCTTCAGGAAATGTCTTCGTCCAAAAATCCTCTGCAAGACTCATTCCATAATGTAACTTGTTTAGTGCACCGTCAACCTTTGGTCATCATTTCGATACCTTCACCTTTAATATGTGTAGTTATCTTTTGAGTTTTAAGTTCACTGAATTTTCAAGTTATATTTAATACAGGTACAATATCTTAGAATACCTTGGATTAAGTATCTGAATATTTTATAAGATTTCACGAAGGTAGTGATTGTCTCATCTATATCGATAGCGGTCATAGAAGCATATCGTCCTATATTGAAAAACTGAATGATTTGCAATCTTTCATTTTATTTGGGTCTATCTTTCCGTTAAAGATTACGTTTCGTATTTGTTCTTTTTTTTATCGAAATACTTATCTCAAGGGAAAAATTCGTCTACATATGGTACACACAGTTTTTCCTTTTCCATGATCAAAATGTGAATTATAGTCCGACAGCGGCGATGGCGTGTTATTATTTGAGAGATAATCGTTCAAGATTGCCCCTGTGTTTTGCAGGATTCTTTCGCAAGCGGTTTTAACCTGTGAACATTTTTCTTTTCGGTAATTAGAAAACCAATTTTAGCTTAATTGTGAAATATTCGAATTATGTCGTCTTCTAGAAAGAGCGATCGATAAAATCTCAAATCTCAGCTCACGATTTGAAACGAGAATTTAGTGTTCGCAAGATGTCTTTAATTACTTTGCCACGACGTGAAGACACGACAAGTACATGAGGATGTTCGGTTGACGTTTTCCCCCACAAATGCCTCAATTAATGGGATACAAATTCAAACAATTATCTTTCGATGGTCCAAATTTGGAAAATCCGAAGACTTTTAAGAGTAGCTTCTTCAAGAGGAGATTTGATAATCAAAACAACGTTGAGTTTCCTTTGAATATTTTTTCATTTGATTTTGATTTTGTTTGATAATAAACACATTGACTCCAGAAATAGTTTTTTTCACCTGAAATAGTGTTCTAGTGTAGTTCTCCTGAAATATTTTCAGCAATTAACAGCAAGATTTTCTTTACGCTTCGCAGAAATAGCTAAGTGACTGAAATGTTTGATGGAAAAATTTCAGAATGCATCTTTGAAAAGGTAAGCTTACCGACAACTTCATGATGACTTCGAATCTAAATCTTATCTCATCGGCTCTAAAATATATCAGTCCTATGTATGAATTCTCTTATACCTCTTGAGCATTGTCTTTATTCGATGAGTCATTGTCATTGTCATTACTGTAGGAAAACAACTCTATCTCTACGGAATATTCGACATTTATTTCGGTTATCTAGTAAGTTTGATTTTTATCCGACTTTTTACTTAGGTAATAATTTTTTTTCATTTAGAAAACATTGATATATACATGGATGGCCTGAAAAGTTTCCGACATTTCGCCATTTCTCTACATGTTTTCTGAAAATTTTCTGAAGATTTCTGAAATATCTGGGGTCGGAAACTTTTCAGACCACCCTCGTAAGCCTCACCTCATGGAGTAGTAGTAATAATTTATAAAGTTCTTCGACAGCAGAAGTGATTTCATACGTAGGCCTCTACCGGGAATCGATCCCGGTACCGCTTGCGCAAATGGTGAAAGTGCAATCCACTTGGCTATAAGGGACACTTACTTTATGGAATACTGTGAAAAGTGTTTTTCATGGAGTCATTGCGCATCACTTACCTGGCTCTGTTCCTCTTAAAGCATTCAGTCTCGGCGGGGAAATCTCATGTTCACTTTTGCTAGCTAATAGTAGAGAGGATGTTTTAACCATCGTTCGGGCTGAATACTTTAGAGATATCCGTTCACTTACTTGAACTTAAAAACTTCGAAAATGAGTCCGAAAAAAATGCAAGCTACACAAAGTCTCAGAAGCCATGATTCAATAGTTTGATGGTTCGAATTACACTCCCGAACATCCTATTTCAGAAATTGGAAGCTCGATTTACTCTTTACTTGAGTATTCAACACAGCAATTGAGGCGCTTGTGTAAATCGCGTGAGGAGAAATTCTTCAAGATTCAGAAGACGATGTCACGAATATGATAATAAATTGGAAAGCGTTATCCTCGCGACGCCCCTTCCTATCTGGACATTGCCAAGATTTCGTGCAGAAATAACCTAAGCTTCCTTTCTCGTCGACTACACTTGATTAATTTGCTTGTTAAGTGATAGCGTGGGTTGTAAATCAACTGCTTGCCCCAGGCACATACTCTACGTCTTTTTATCTGTTCCGTAAGGAGAATTGATAGGTTCAAGCTCTCTTTGCTAGTGATCATCGGAAAAGCAAGGTAAGGATTGGAAAAAAATGCCGTCGAAAATCTGCACGATTCCCAAGTTGTTTATTTTTTTTCGCGACAACGCAGACCAACGTCGGAAAGAAAAATCTTAATTGATATGCTGCACCTCCTCTTCCAACCATGGTAATTAAAAACCTAAGGGTAAAAAAGTCTTGAATACATATGGAATAAGTAATAAATGTTTATCTTGGCAAATAAGTAGATTCCGATTGTATAATTATATACTCATTTCATTTGAATTTCTAGCGTTTGTTCTGCATCCTTTCCTATTCCTCATTTACGTTGCTGACGAATAAAATTTAAAGATGGTTATGTCATTAACGTTCTATCCTTTATTTTATCCTTATTTCTTGAATTATTTCGCTTTTTAAGCGATTTGGCGTTTTCACCTTGTTTTTAGTACATCGAAACTGCTTTATACTGTCTCTTATCATTTGCATCCATTCAAAACAGGAAAATGAGTTAAGAATACCTCAACGATCTAACAAGTTGATCTTAAATTTTTCATGTTAAACCAGTATTTGTACTGGTATTCATAAAATGTAATTGTTAATATTTTATTGTGTTTTGGTGCAACGCGCCCATTTTAGATGCTTTATGAAAAGAAGGCAAATGTACTAAAGTAATAAACAACTACAGTCATAAAAAAAACAAGTTTCACAGATTATATATATTCACTCAGAGTGAAAGAGGTCACAGAAAAACCACCTTGAACATTCTTTAATTTTTTGGTAATGCTTAATGTTTCCGGTAATATTTCTTTATCGTGGTCACTTATTGGTTCCCCTTCTGTAAGCACTAATGACGCCACCAAATTTCGCAGTTTTGTCTTCGCTGGTGAACAATTTCTTGTACTACCAGTGTATACTAATTGTACATAGACTTTCAAGTGTCAGTATTAGCCCCGATCGCATAATTTTATGCAGAAGCGGACAGCTAAATCATCAAAGGCGGAAACCAAAAAGACAAAGGGAGAAATGAGGAGGCGGAGGAAGGTTTTTTGTTGCTTGAGAGCTGTTAACTGTTGATTATATAGTCTTGAGAAATAAATTACCCATTGAAAATCCGATCCAAGGTCAGCCATCGCTGTTATTTGTCGCTTTACTTTTACTTTGAATTTTCAGTGGGAGGCAACTATTTTGCATTTTCCCAGAACATACCTCTTTATAATTTAAAATATTCTTCACTTTCGCTGCCAATAAAGACTAAGATTGTTACAAACTTGAGTAATACTACTTTTGTTTCGCAATCAATGCTGAGATTAAGGATATATATTTAGTGACGTAGCATTAGAAATATTTCCTACCTCTTTGTGTTACAATCATAAATCGTAGACTTATCTGGAAGCGTAACTCCTAGTTAACATATAATTGTAGGTGGTAATTGTGGGCCTAAAGGTAAAGTTATCTCGATCATCGACTACGTGGAATGTTCTCTGAGCGATCTAGATCGATGCTAGTTGGGGAAAGCAAGGAGCGAGTAACCCCTCCATTTTATATCTGAGAGGAAGAACAAAGAGACAATTGTGTTGTGGGCGGAAGGGGGGGAGGTTGTCGGGTGGCAATAGCCTCCTAAATCATCGCTGATAGGCTCAAAGGAAAGGGGAAGACGCGATTCCGTCCTGCTTTGAGTGATACTTCGCGATTGGTCGACTGGGCGTGACTGCGTCTGGGACCGCCTTCCGCCTTCGAGCGTCGGAGCGGAACTCGCGCATCAACGCAGACAATTCGAATAATGGAAAAAGCTAAGCGAATTACGTCGAACAGAAAGAGCCGGAGTTGCTGAATGAGTACCTTTCGTGCTGGAGACACCGTGAGGACAGAGCTGAACGCGTGGGCCTACGAAGAAGAAATCCCATGCAGCAGCGTTAAAATCTTCCGCTAATTTTTGATAATACAATAGACGTGTATATAAACACTCACAGAGCCATAGTGAAGCTTTTGTACCCCCAGGGAGTAGGAATTTTTGTCGGCCTGAGATCATTTAATACCAAGTTCACAATTTCAGGTTTCTCGAGAAAGAAAATTTAAATGACTTAATATTCCAAAGAATTATTAAAATATTTCTGCACGTTCTTCATAAATTTATCGAATACGATGGTGTTTGAAACTGCGGATTGCTTCTATTAATTCTCGTTTATTGAAATCATCTACAGATACGTTCGCGTAATTTACAGCGGGGCTGTCTCTTCTTTCATATCAAATAAATTTATAAAGAGACAGAATTATGATTTGCAGCGCTTAATTTTAAAGTCAGGAGGTGTGGTTGATTTATCGCATATTTTCATAAAAATTATTAACACCATCAACTAATTTTGAAAATTCATTATTATTTTGCATTTCCAATGAAAAACATTCATTTCATACTTATATGAAATGAATCATTTATTTCTGATATAATTATATCTGTGATCGAACAATTTATTACTGCGTTACATAAGCACAAAATATTTTGTTCACTTTCTTTATAAATTAGTCAGGTATACGAAATATATCTACTAATGCATTTTAAAATCAAATAATTCAAAGTTATTTGAGGCAATGTATTTTACGTAAACATTAATATTATTCTTATCTGATTTTAATTATTTTCCATTATGTATAAATTGATTCTAAAAATCAAAAAATATAGCAGAATATAGCGTGCGTTTGTCGAAATCATTTACTTCCTTTATTACGCAATGACATCCATGTTTTAACTGACGTGGGATTTCTTTGGTGTCAACCGAAATATTTAGGGGTAAAAGAGAGATACTAAACATAATATATAGCTAGTTTCTATTACCATATAAAATTAGGAAATGAATTGGAGATATACTTTCACTTAAAATATTGCATAATTCATTATTATTTATTGATAACAGTTTCAGGGATGATCGTCATCATCAAATTAAAGAACATAAGCATTACTGTTACGTCTCCTCATTTCACACGTTTCTTTAAGACAGTGCCTCTCTCTGTGCATTTTCCATGTAAAATTTAAGGATATCAGTACTTCGAATTAAAGGTTCATATTTTCATTCTGGCAGGAAAATTAGGCACAGGAACAATACATAACAATACGAGTACGCGTTATACCTATGAGTCGTAGGTTGACCGATGGAAGAAGACCCAGCCATAAACCGAAAGACTGCTTGAAGGGTTAAATTAGTTTACATTCATATGTAAACGTAAACAGTTTGTACAGCCAAAGTCAGTTAGTCGTGACAAAAATTGGGAATTAACAGAATGCAGCTCTTCAGATTTTATTTTCATATCGATATTTTCCACTTATTTTATATTTTCAGATAAGAAAAACTTCCTTTTAGAGTACTATTTAATAAAATAATAAAATTTATAATTAGGATAATGATTCTCTTTATGAACCGTCCTGAAATGATGTCACTTGTTTGGAATTTCTGAACCACTACCGCCACAAAGTTGCTCATGGAGCTGCATACCCTATGTGATGAAGTATTACGTATTCTCTTAACCCCCTTAAAAATGACATCACTTCCCAGGATGATCCCTTCTGAAATACCCCTCTAAAAGATTTGGTACACTGGTCTTATATTTTACAGTGTAAATGCAAGAAAAATTAAACTCTAGAAAGAACACACTTGACTTTCTTATAATTTCTTTGATATTCAATGAATTATTTTCTTATACATTTCAAATCATTAATGCTTATTTTCTTCTTTTGATTTTCAAGGTTCCGATAGTGAATTTTAAATCACCTTTTCTTGACATTCCCGAGTTGTTTCATGGTCTCCTTTACTTTTCTTTAGACAAATTCGTTCTCCAAACTAAAATTTTTTACCCGAAAAGCGACTTGGATGACCTGATGACAATTTTTGGTCATCAGGTTTTGATCAAAACAATTCAGTGTATTAATTAAAACAGAGTTGAAATTGTTTACTTTAAACCATTTAGGTATACATTACATTAGCTCATTACTTTTGTCCCCTTACAGGTTGGATCAATTGAGTTTACTTGAATCATAGATGCAACTGTTTTTACTCTTTCCTTGAAAAGAAACGGTTATAATTAGTTATGTTACTTCTAAATTGGTTAATCAAGCGAACGTTTCATAAAATTATCAGTCACATATATTACGCTTCAATATAGATAGCATCAACTTTCATTGCTCAGATGAAGATATTTTGCTATATATTTTCATATAATATTGAAAATAACCAAGGTAATGTCTGATCAAATTATTTGATCTAAGAATAATCAATATATAAGACAAGATGACCGGAGGAATCCTCACAAATGCAAGCCAGAAAGCGAGTTGGTTTAAAGTTAGAATTTTAATTAGAATAAGGGTTTACCAGCAAAGGATAAGTGCTAAATCCTGTGAATTCAAATGATACGTACTATTATTCGGAAATAATACAAAGTGGTATTTCCCAAATGCTGGGACTCGACCAACATCTTGGACACGAAAGCAAATGGGGTGAAACATGTTTTTTCATTAAACAAGAGGTGGTTTCCATTTATTTCATTCCTAACATAATGTTTTACTAATTGTCAATTAAAAATCATCCCCCAGAAAGTCCCCTATTCGCTAATAAACCCTGACAGCTATTGATAATAATTTTTGCTGATATAAAATCGAGTCAGTTATTAAAAATTAAAATTTCTACATGTCTTCGTGGGAATCAGTTTTTTCAGAGAGATATTTTTGAGAGAGAAATGACGTTAACATAGTTGGGAACCTAGGATGTATAGAAACTGAGGGTAAGATGTGAGGATTGGTGCATATTGTTAAGAAGGACTATGTTTTCCAGTATCGGCGTTCCGAAAATCCGACATTAATGCATCGTCTTCATCATCCGAAATCCTAATTTTTACGACAAAATTGAACGAACAAATGCGTGTCATTACATTTATCACAACATTTTTACAAATTTATATTCCATACTTTAAAAAATCTATCTAATATTTATTTGCAATTACATAAAGGAAGAAGACACCATGTTACAAGATGAAAACTCTAAGAGTTTCTTTCGTAACAAATGATTACTTATTTAATATATATCGTTCTATGTTTTAATCGAAATAAATCGTAAATTATTGACTAAAAATCTGTAGACGATGAATATGAATGAAGAGAGCATTTAGAGATAACTGAAGTTACATTCAAAATATTTTTCGTTCAGCCGGGATTAACAAATAGCTTATTAATTTCAATATCAAACAGCCAATTTAATTAATTATACTGTTAACAATCTTCTATTGTCTTTTTTCTAAGGAATAATGGAAAATCCCACATCATAAAACTGAAGTGCCCCTTCTGTAGGAACTGCCCTATTAGTAAAGTCTTCGAGGAAATGTAATGACTCTTATACGACAATGAATAGAAGGTTGTGTATGTTTAAAGCATTCTTACAGCTTAGGAGGAGATATCTCTGACTTATGTTACCTCTTTGACCGTGATCCTGGGATAATCGCTCATTTTGACATCTTAAGCGTGAGAGAGGCTTACTATAAATAAATGAAGCAAGAAATCAATCAAATAATCCTAATATTGTAATTGTCAATTCTTTAAAAATGTTTATTATTCGATCGATAATTATCGATATTTTAGATATAGCGATAGATAGATCGATAACTTTTCTATGCAATGGTTCGATTAAAAACACAATACTTACGGCTGGTTCCTGTTGAAAGATCGATCTACCATGCTTTGCCTGTTCGAGCATGTAGAATACGATTAAAATGTAATCTATAACGGGAAATGTGGAAGTTTTACACATTTTGTTTCGTTAACTTGGAATTCACCATCTAAATCATTGAATTCCCGTTTTAGCTGAGATGTAACTTAAAAAATGTCTGTTCCTTTCCGCAGGTTTTACGAGGATCATCCATCTTAATTTTTAAGACGCAATAATTTTCCAAATCAATCCTTTATAGTAAGAATATAATAAAAATTTATAATAATTATTATTTTCATGCTCTACGATTGAATTATAAGTGAATTGATAAAAACTAATGAAGTCTGTCATTTATGGTTAGACCTGGGATTCGCACATTTATATTATACCTGAAAGCCCAAAAAATCCATGTGTCACTATCCTTGTTCGAAATCCGAATACAATTGTAAAAAGCAGAAAAATTGGAATAAATGCGGTTTGGGAGACCTTTTAAATGGAAAACTTATACGAGGAATACTACAAAAGTGTGCAAAATGATGGTATAAGCTGTATTTAGCATTGAAAAGAGACGCCAAATATCGTTTTGGGGAGAGGGGAATAATATTGCGGTAACAAAATCACAAAATCATACAGAATTTAATCCAGTCGTATTATGTTTTGAATCGGGAACAAGATTGTATTGCGTTTGCGACTGTTGAGTAGTTTGCGATCGAAATGCGAATCTTTTTTTCCGTCGGTAGGCGAGATATTTTTCGTCTCGATGGACATTTGAAAATGTGAGAACCTTCGCTGTAGCGGATCTTCATTAAACGAATGCTGTCGTGCTGAGGAGGAGGGGGAGGTAAGGGTAAAGGAGGAGAGGGAAGGTAAGATGAGGGTAAAGGGGGAAGGGGGAAACAGTGATAAGGGAGGGAAGGGCAGAGGGAGGATTCGAGAGGAAGACTGCGCGAATTCCATCCGATCTTTCAGTTTACGGTGTTTTCCGTCTCGAAAAGAATTTTCTCAACTTATGTTTCTTTTTTCCGAGAGCTTTGTCGGCGGGAGCTAGTTTGGAGAGAAAGAGAGAGATTGCATCAGGGATTAGGGCATGGCTTGGGACGGATTTTTTGTGGGAGCTGAGGATATTCCCTTCACCAAACTTGGAATATTTGTTTGTAAACTCTGATCTCCGACTAAGAGTCCGAAAACTTTGATCAACATATTTTTCAATGGTATTAGCAGAAGGGTGAAAGATTTTGTAGAAATTTATCAGGTGTCACTTAGTACTGGATGAAATACCGTGAATCAAAGTATTTTCTAGGGCCAAAAAAATAAAGTTACTGAATGAATCGTCATCAGGAGCATTCAGAATAATGCATCTTTGTGCTTCCATTATATTTGCAGTTATCTATTGTATGTCATGGCAAGGAGATGAAGAATGTGAGAATAAAAATAGAAAAGGAGAATTGTTTTTACTTTGGAATCCCATCCAATTTCGATACCTTTTTCCGCATTCATATTTTCAAAACAAAACCTTTTCCTTATCTTGAAATATTTACAGCTTTTTTTTACAACCCATAATACTTCCGTGTTGATATCTTCCTTGAGAATTTTTTGTAAAATAACTTCTCTAAGTTACTTTCAGATCAATCTTTCTTCTCTTCTGAAACAACAATTTCTGACTAACATACACTTATCTCACTTCAAAAAAAAAATTGATTGCGGAAATTATCGAGAGGAAATTAATGAAAAAGAAAATTATTAATGGAATAACGATTTACGTGTTTTCTGATATTTTTCAAACAAACTTTTACGAATCATATTATTACCATAACATTATTTTGATAATATATGTGGAAATACTTAAAGTGCTATATATTTCCTACTTTTCCTTCTCATAGTAACATCTCACATCATCAAAACGTTTGATAATGTTTTTATAATAATGTCTAATATGTATTTTTTCATAATTTCCGCCGTTATCGACTGCCATCTTCGCATATCTTCGCACATTTCTCCGTTATAATGGTCATGTATATCGTCTTTTAATATCATGTTAAAAACTAATAAATGTATCGGTACATTGTGTAATTTGCTTGTGAGAAACGATGTGACTGGACTGTGCAAAATACTTCCTTGAAGTGTGTTATCATAAGTAAAATCGTGGGAAATGAAAAGAGGAAACATCAAAAGTTTAAGCAATTAAGTTGGATAATGAAAAACGATTCTTCAGAAAGAAAAGAAAGGGCTAAATGAGTTTGTAGAGATTCTGCGCCAACTCTAAATTTAGCGTTCTCGGAATCCTATTCTTGAAATTTTCGTGTCTTCCCGATGGCGAAGGTAGGATGCCGGCCTTCTTTAACGCAACTACTAATTAAATTACCACTTTATAATTAACATAATTTAAAACACTTCGATTATTTAATAATAATATAATCACATTGTGCAGATAGTAAATCATCCTCATCGTGTTTCCCTAAGAAAATGTTACAATGGATGAAAGTTTGAAATCCAGATGGAGGAGCATTGCTTCTCCTTTGATAAAATTTCCTTGATTCAAGTATTACCAAGGACCTCCTTGTCATTTCTCAAATTTCATCCCTAAAATTCTACCCATCGAAAAGCGAAACATTTACATTTACATCTACAAAAATACCAAGCAAGCCGCATTTCGGCGTGTAGCAGGGGGCTTAGCAAATTTTTTATAGCATTTAGTCTTCTCATGCTACTGGGAGTCATTAAACGTTAATAACTCAAAGTTTGCTGTAGACAAACATCTTGTTCATTCCAATCAAGTCCTTCTCAATACCACTTCTAGCTCTTAAACTGAATGAATTTTTATTCTTAATTTTAATTTCCGTTATACATTACTCATTCTTCCATCTTGTAATCCTTCTGAAACATTACTTATCTAATTGAAGATAAATAAAAGTTTTGATTTTCACAGAAAATATTTTCAAAATGTTCATTATTCAACATGAAATGCTTTTCTAAGAAACTGAGTCAAATCAATTTAATAGAAGCAGTCGTTGATTGTAATCGCCTCTTCTATCTAATTGCTTCTATATCGTTTATCTAACTCCATCCAATGATCGTGTTATCAGTTGACTCATAAACACAATACCCTTTCTAAAGATCGCTATCGATTCGTTGAAAATAGTTAAATATTTTTATAAATGAGTTGGTAGTAAAACTTAATGACATTTCTTTCACCTGGCTTTAACCACCAGAGATTTGTTGTTTTTCTCAACGGCCTCTGGTCGTTACAGACTCGCAAAATTATGAAGTCCTTCATGAAAGTACAAGAGCTTTCCCATCTGCAAAATTTTGTACATTTTCTACGTCTGCTTTCACGCTTTCAATTCCTGGCTTTGTCACCTGGAAATGACATCATAAAGTCGACTCCACTCCCTTTAATCCTTCCCATATCCAATCTCTTTTATCCGTTGGTAGTCACACAATTTGAACCATGATTTTTTATAAACGGTTAATTCGGTACTGTCATACGGCTTTCAAAGCCAACCCATTGACACGTATTATCTAGGCTTTCCGTTATCTCCGGGACTGTCCTGTTCTCGCCCCTTCCGCCCCGCCCACGTGGTCTAAAATATTCTTCGTCCCGTTAAAGCCTCCACCAAAAATTAGTTAAAGTCAATATCAAAATGTTGAGAATTAAATTTTTCGATTTCATTAGAGTTAAGCCATAGAGTAAATTGAAAGCTGACATTTAATGAAACATTTTTGTGGTAAAATTTATTATCGTGACATTTGCTAAATTAACGAAAACACTATATTGAGATCGCGGTAAAAAACAGTGACTTCCAGAATTGACACTGTTTCGCCTTTTTAATTTATAAATCTCCTATGAAAATTACTTGGGCGCAGAAACTAAGGGTACTTACACCTGGTTTGGGTACAATTTGTAGAAGCAAAAGTACGAATAATTCTTTTAATAATATCGTCATTTAAGTAATGAAAACATCAATCGAGAAAAATACGACGAATAGGAGGAAAATTGTTTCCGTTATACTGACTGAATACGGTCAGCCTCGTAACGTCTCGGTTTTATCAAATACTACAAATCTATCTGAGAATTTCTTAAATCGCATTTCGATGAGTAGCGTTTCCTTTTGTAGCGTTCGTAGGCTTAAGATTTTTTTCTTGGGCACTTTAACTTACCACTATAAGAATAGGAACAAAAAAGCAGTGTGCGAATGTGGGACAACTTTCCAAAGTGGAATATTTTGGCATTGGAAGGGGAGGGTCGATAGGAAGGGGGAAAGCCTCGGCCACTCGTCTGCCCTCTTCACCGGACATACCTGCGTGGGAGAGCCTTCGGTGGGTGGAACTGGCAGCCTAAAAACATTCGCCCTCTTTTCACTCTTCCCTCTATACATAGGAACTGATGTAGTTTCAATTGTGTGATGTTCAATGCGTAGATTTTTGTCAAAGGATGGATGAATATGCCATAAATTTGAATTCACAAAATTTGAGAACGTATTCTACGTAAAGCGTATTTTATTACTCGAATTTTCAGACGAATGTTTATATTTTCGTTACTTTCATTGCTTTGAAATCGACAAAGGGTGACTTTGATTTTGTTTGATAATATAATAAAGACATTGATTGTGGAAAGTTTTTTCACCTCAAATAGTGTATATATATATTTTCAACAATGTTATGAACAGCCAGATTTTCCTGACGTATTGAGGAAATAGCCGACTTTCTGAGAAGTTAATTAAAAGATGAAATTGCAAGATAATATTTTGAAAAGCTCTGCCGAAAAAAACCCGCCATGATGACTTAGACTAAAAATTTGATCGGGTCTAAAAATTATCAATCATAACTATAAATTCACTTACTCTTGAACGCGGTCATTAGCGTTCGTTTTGCGACGTCCTGCAGGGAAACATCTTCATCTTCGTAGAACATTCGAAATTTCTTTCGGTCATCTAATAAGTATGGCTTTTCTACATTTTTTTTACAAGAGAAATAAATATCCGTTCATTTTATTAACATTTTTATGTCCCTAAAATTTTGCCGCATAGCACTCTAAAGTGTATTCTAGAAGACTATTAAATATACTAAAACATCGTCAAAATAAAAATAAAAGACTGCTTTAAATTTGGCCTGATTTAGTTTTTAACATAAAGTTGGGTAATAGAAGTTGCTCGACATGTTCTGTTATGCTCAATCCATGAGAGATGAATAATGAAGTGATCCATTGTCTGATAAACACACAGAAAACCACAGAGAGTGAAGAAACTGGAGAGAGATTTAGAAATTTCCGAATGAGCTTATGGTAAATCTATAAGAAAAGGAATTTGTGGTGGACGTAATTCTAGAGATAGAAGAGTAGTTGAGGAGCGAAGAGAGTACATTAAGATCAAATGAGGCGCGAGATATGGCTTTATGATGTCTTTTTGATTATTTCCCGTAAAAATGGTGTGATATGGATAGTAAAGTCTGAGAATCTCAGAGGTTTAGAGTTCTTTCTATTTTTTGGCAGCAAGAAAATTACTGCTGGCGCTTACAGTTTACAGAGCAGCGCCAATGTTACCAAGGAAGAATTTAAAGTTGCAATTCTTCTAATGTTCTTCATTATAAATAACGAAATAAACCATGTTATTCCCGTATGCCCATATGGAAAAATGGAAAATTTGAAATACCATTTGTGAATTTATGGTAAAGAAAGCTAAAGGCTTTCAAAATTTTATAAACAGTGGGCGCTCAACTTGTAGAATGTATCGCAGAGCCGCCCAGGCGCAGAGATAACCACCCTGATGGGTCAGTGATTATGCACGGAAATCTTCGAGAGAGTGGAAACTCTTTTGTGCTTTTTGAAGTGCTCGGAAAAACATGTAAGGCAGGTATGAAGTAAATGAATCACTAAATAAGGTTGATTACGTAATCCAATGGGAATAGGATAGATGCTGAAGAGGGAGTAAGACTTACTAAAGCTGGTCAAAAAAGATTTTGTCGTGGGGGGATGTAGGAAATAGACGTGTGTAATTTAATAAATAAAACGGATTGTATTTAAATAAATTATTGTAAGTGTGTGAAGAAAAAGAGCTGTGCATGCGTGGATAGGAATGTATGGATAAGTTTGCTTGATATTTGAAAATAAGCATCCACATACAGAATAAGCTATACTTGAAGATTGTAAGTATGGAGAGCTCTGAATTTTAGTAGCGATTATCCTGCTGAAAGTCAAAGTAAGAAAAACTCGAATAGCAATGCTATCTACTATAGCTACTGGAATAGGAAGTTTTGTGTCTAAAAAAATGTGAAAATGATTTGGGCTATAAACTGGATACCCCAAATTTATGAAAACGTGCGCAGACTATTATAAAAGAAATGACGGTACGTCAATCAATCGGGACGGTAATATTGTAAGTGATTACTGTTGGAAGCAATTCTGCCTGGGGCTTTCGCAACGATCTTTCCCCTTTGGATGATAAGACGTTTAGCTTTATACACATGAATCGAATTCAAATTTTCGCTAAGGAGGCCAGCAATAAAATTTGTTTTTACCACAATCCAATGCTGAAGCAAAGGAACGATTCTTCTAACAGAAAGTCACTCATTCGACAGTTGTTGATAGAATGACGGGAGTGGGTCGAATGCACGAGTTGAGTGGGCGAACTCAGAGTTACGATCTGTTTCGACGGCCCACTCGCAGCTTTCAGAGTGACTGAAGCATAGGACAAGCACTTTTACCAAAAGAATATATGTAAAACCAGCTCTCAGACGGACACCTCTTAGATGAGGATAATACAGCTCTAATTCGAAGATGACAAAAATACCAAATCTTATTATAATCGTTTATCACTTTCAAAGGGAAAATTTACGATCTCAGTCAGCTTGTTTTTGTTGTATCGAAGCTCACAAGTATCTGGGATTAATCTGTGCAAATAAAAATACGCTGAAGAAACCAAGCTTAAGCTTGCTCCCAAGCTTTGTTTTTTATTTTCTCTTTTCTCTTTCGACGTTTATCGCTTTACAATGATGTCAACAAGACTGGCGCAGATCCAATATGACATGAGTTTCTATAAAAGGCGGGCGAAAATTACTGGTAATTTTTTTTTACAATTTCTCGGAATATTCAATTTCGAAATTTGCGTAGAAAATTCGAACAATTTGTTGAGAAAATTATCTGTATCTGATTAAGATGACTTTTATGCTTGATGAGTGTTGTTCAGTCTTGCCTTGGAACTTTTCTGAGAATAATTGCATGAATTCACTTTGACAAGAGACATATTTGGATTTATTGTGTGAAATCGTTGTTAAGAAAAGTCGCTTAAAACATATAGTTTGATTTAAAAAGAGTATTGAAAATGAAAACTACATTCTAAGAAATCTGAGGATGGAGTATTGGAGAGAACCATCAAGAGGTTCATCGTCTGTAAACTTTTGAAATTATTACATTATTTCGGTCATATAATTTATATGTAGTATTTTACTTACATATATTTGACTTCCACCGATAAAATAAAGAAATTATTTTTAGTCAGCTTTGTCATTTGCATGATACTTCCGATTGTCTAGCTATAAAGACACATTCTTTTTAATACAAGGAAATATAAATTTTAGAAATTTATATTACAATTTCAAAATGTATCTCGAGCTATTTAAAATTCAACTTCAATGTTAAATTATGTTACGAATCTATTTTTATTTATTTATGTACGTTTTATGCAATATCACGTGGGTATAAACCAAAGAAAGGATTGAGACATTTAATTCCTATACTTATATTACGTTACTGACTTATTTCAAACAGTTTGTTGTGATCTATAATGTTTTATAATTTGGAGTTTATCTGTAATCTCTTAACATTGATTATATTTTTACTAGATACATATGCATAACAAGATCATAAATATAAGTTGGCTTAAATGAAGGCTTAATAGCTTAAATATAATATCTTTTTCTTAAATATGCATATAATACACAGATTAAATGGAAATCATTTTACACTTTGATTGCTTCCATTCTATTTAAGAAGCAGAGATGTTCCGTTTCTCTTGAAAGAATCTATTACGTAAGCAATATAGTAGTAAGAAGAAGCTGAGGAAAATGGTGGTTGAAGAAAGCTCGATGTCATTCAGACTGTTCACTAAATCTTGCTCAAAGTAGAAAAAAGTGATCTCCAAAAGCGACATTTTCGTTGCAAAACGCGATTCATTTTGTCTCTCCATTTCTTTGGAAGGAAGCGAATGGTACGAAATGCCGGCGCAGACACTTCTTTCTGCATTGCTGTCGGCCATTTTGTTTTTGGTCGGTGGGCATTTCACCTGTTCTCCATTAGGGTTATTGACCGGAAGTGGTTTCGCCGCTCAAAATAGTCGGCCGAATTGTGCCGCGTCCACTCCAAAATCCCCGACCGCCCCATTTACGAGAAATGGTAATGCGAGAAAGCCATCCAGAGCACTTCCGCGTCGATGGTAGAGTGGGGCCGGCGACTCACTCAAAGGCCCCATCCGAAGGACCCTTTCTCTAAGGGGCCACACCGTTTGTCTTTCGTATCCTTTCTCCTTCCCAAGATGGACCTGTTCTTTGTTTTCGACTGACCCCTCTGACCCTGTTTTCGTTCTGCATTCGGTCCCGTATTTTACCGCTCAAAGATTATCATTCCTTTTTTCCGCACCGTAAAGTTTTTGCGAATTTTATCTCAAGATCTACTATTTTTAAGTCCGATCTTTCGAAATCCAGCTTAAGTGATTCTCAATGCCTTGAGATTAAAAAAATACTGCTTTGTAATTTACGCTCCTTTGGTGAAATACCAAAAGTGCGCTGTTGATTCTAACATTTAATACTTGAAATTGTCTTTTATTCTATGTATTTATAAATTTATCATTATGCAAATGGACATGAAAATGAATTTTTATTATTTACTACCCGGAAAGTGGGAGATCCGGGTTCGAGTCCCGGGTATGGCGGACTTTTTCTCCTTCGTCTCTACATCTAACACTAAGCATGTGTATCATGCGTTTTTCATCTATCAAAAAGTTGAATTAGAAGTTGATTGGAGTGCTTCTATGGATTTATATTACGAAGGTTAACGAAGATTTATATTACGAATTTACGAAGGTAAATAAATCAATAGTGTTTAAAATTCGTGACTGCAAACATATATTGAAATTTTCATGAATTTAGTTATTATTGATGGAATTTTCCGTCAGTGTGTGGAAATCTGTTAAGGTAGAAATAACAAAATAGAATTAGAATTTATTATTTTCAAAGGATTTTTAAAAATTTTTTAAATCTACCTTAGTAAATGCAGCATCAAACTATGGGGCTGTAATTACAGTCAAACACAAAAGGTATTGCAATCGTGTACTAATTGAGTTCTTGTGTGACATAGTGTCGTAAAAGGCGCTATTATCGCGAAGAGATGCCGGAATATGTATTAATTGGATGATAGCTTTTCAGGAGGCGTAGGTTTAATAGAGATTACGTTAGTAATGTCTGTTTAACTATATTATACCCTCATGTCTGTTATTTTTATGGAACATCATTACGTTCTGGGAAGTCCCATTCTATATCGTAAATGTGTTTTCAGGCCACCTTACTTCATTATGGCGAAATCGAACGTTTTATTAGTATGAAACAAGTATTTGAAAACGCAATCAAAAATCTCCTTCAGTCTCCATTGAAACTGACTGAAAGGACATTCGTAAAAAATCAGACAGTAAATTCCTGAAAGAAGAATGATACAAATGTTTAAAAATGAAAGCATTACATAGAATAAATTACAAGTATAGAAAGATCACTAGTATATTTTTAGAAACAAAAACAGAAAGTTACAAAAATAATCAATTTATTAAAACTTTTTGGTGTGTGTAATCGTGCGTAAATGAAACAAGTAAAGTGTAAAAAAGTATCTTCTTCGTATAGAGAAAATGAAAGCTTTCATCAATATTTTCAGTCAACATTGTGTAATTAGTGGAGGAAGGAGATAGCTTCAGGCGTTATCAGAAAATATTAAATGATGAGTGAATTTCTGTAAAAATTACGATCTTTTAGATTAGAAAACCATAGATTTATTGCAGACCTATATCAGGATAGAAGAATAGATTAAAAAAATATTGCATCTGATTCAATCCAAAATAAATGCATGTTTAACATTAGGCATCGGTATTTTCGAACCTATGATTTCGCCGCTTTTAAGTTTTAAATTTTTTCCTTTTTTATACAGGGATTGCAACCAGAGTTTTAAAATACGTTCATCTATATACAATGAGCTCCGACTACCTGTTTTTCTAAAGTCGACTGCGACTCCAACCCCGAGTCCTCTTAATTTAATCTGATTGACTTTTACTCCTTAAAATGCGAACAAGGACTAATTTATATAGAATTTGGATAAAATGAAAATAATTAATTTAATGAACTGAATGATTCTTTTAATGATCCTTAAAATCAAATTAAAAATAGATCTTGTGAACAAAATATTTGAATATATATACTGCAAAAAATACGAAATACTACAGCACACATAATATTACTAATATATATATACTGAAAAGTCATTACGAGAAAAATGTAGGATAAACTACATCATCTTTCATCGATTCTTTCTAATCAGACCTAATTGATCTTAGGGCAGGAAAAAAATTTCATCGCTAACATGCTGAGAAGGATAGGCTACTATTACCAAAGCAACTTTTCGGACAAAGTCAGGATATCTGGAAATCGTATCTAGCACTGGTAGCTTAGATAAACTTTGCATCCTTTGCATAGTTAAAGTGAAAGATCTCGCTAAAAATTGTTCAAATATCCTGTTTGAGCGTATAGGAATGCTTGATTTGCGGCAATCCTATACAGGCTGTTTACGATTTTTTCAAAATCAAGTTAATGCCCCGTCAAAACATTTGAAAAAAAATCAGTGTTCCTAACGTTTTCCTTCTCTGGATAATTTTCTTAAACCTTTTCACCGCTACCTTAAAGTGAGAACCCTCAAATAGAGAGAATAGCTGGCGGTTGAAATAATTCGCTTCATAAAACTTCATTTAAACCAGCAGATGATTTAAATGAAACTATTCCATAATAAACCAAAGAAAAATTCGCTTTGAAGTGGCTAATACTCGAATAAATACTAAGTACAGAAAGACAAATTTATAGATGTAAGATTTAGAGATAAAAGTTAGTAAGAATCTCCCCATTACTCACTTCAATTTTATATCATCATCGTCGCTAAGTCATTCCTCCTCGAAGGCGTATGTTCATATTTTTAGTAAGCTATCCTCAATAAATGTGTCATGTTTGAAATAAAATGGATTCTTAAATAAGCCTTATTGTATCACATGATCTTAAGTATTTAGAGATAATGCTTAAAATATTTTGACAATGAAATTAATTTATCATTAACTCGTACATACTATTACCCGCCTCATGAAAGAAAATTCAAGAGAAAAATTCACGAAATATCGTCCTTTAAAGTCTATCATAATAAAAATTCTAATGCTTATAGATTATAATTTCGTATTATTGTGCTGTATTATCATCTTTAAATAGGATTTTGTTTGAGTTGATCTAATTGCCACATATGATATTTTACAATTTTATATTTGTTTAAATATGTTATTTTCAAAATCTATCTTCCATTATCTTGATTATAGTATAATTAAGTTAGTATAACATGAATTAAAAAATATATAATGGGGTATAGTTGGGGATACTGGAGATATGTACCTTTATGTTAAACAAAATCATTAACTCACTTCTTAATTAATTCTCTCCGCACGTATTCATATGAAAAGAAGTTAATATCCTGTTGAGAAACTTATATCGCAGCTAGAAGTAAGGAACAGAGCATGCTATTGCAAGCACACTCTTAAAGAAAAGCGATATGGGATATATTTTGAGAAATGTGATTTTCAGCAACTTACTCGCAATACTTAGTAAACAAGTTGTAAACCGTACTCAACACTCTTAAGATGACAGGTCTTGAGCATGGCTAACTGATATAAACCTTCGAAAACCAGTTGAATATTTAGGCTGTGAACTATGTGACATATACAATTCCATAATCGTATGAAATGCAGGATACACTCAATTATCAGCTATAAATCTATCTTTGATTCTCAAGAGAAGGGTCATTGCATATGTTCTTTCTGACCAGTTTCCTCTTGAAGGACGCAGCAATGGCGAAAAGAATCTTGCAGAATTTAAAGTCTAAAAGAGAAAATTAAAGAATAGAAGGCTACATGCGTTGGTTGTTTTTTCCTCTTTCTATCATTATATTTTTCTGAAGATTCGGTGTCTACTTAGGATGTAGGGGCACCGTTTAGAGTTTCAGAATTATTGATAGTATTTCTCCAGAAACAATTATTATTAGGTGGCGTTTTTATTACTCTGCTTTGGGTGTTCACAACTGATTAACACCATCATCGTGTTCTCTTTGAAGCCACACCTGACCAAGTGCTCCCGTCCATGTGAGATTCTGTTGCAACTGTGCGTCGAGAATAATCGTTTAGACATTAACAAGCTCCAATGCGACCAAACACACTTGCGACCAACAGGTATTTCGAGGCAACAGCAGATTTGATCTTGCAGTTCTTCAGAAGCTAACCAGTTTACACACAAGTGATTGCAGTGACGCTTTGCGAAGGTGTTACATACGCACATACACAAGTCTTCATTAGGCGAAGTTGATATACACGAGTCACGCCTCCCATGTTGCTCTACATATATGGTACCACGAGAAATAAATTCCAATTAAAGCTGTTGAAAACGAACGAAGGAACATATTTCTGAAACAAAAAAGAAAGAAAATTGTCTTAATATAAGAAACACTGCAGTTTACTGCTAATAAGAGTAAATTCACACTGGTTCGGTCCTGGCAAGTCGCTAGAATACATAAGTAATTAAGTGTAGCAAGGCTTATTTCTAATTGGATGGCTGACAAGCGATAAACACAATTCGGTAAAGCCTCTTTCATGTTTAATCTATATACTATCGAAAATTTAATTTGCTTGGCAAAATTAATTCAAATACTTATAAGCTCACACCTTTCCCATCAACTTTTACTAAAATCATTAGCTCTATTTGATAACTGATGGTTAGAATTAAAAAAAAGTGAGCAATAGAATGACATTATTATGAGAGTGAAGCACTCTAAAGCTCTGTGAGAATTATACGAATACAGCAATAAACATCAATTCTGCCTTGAACATCCCCGTGAAGTTTAGAAAGAGACAATTCGTTAGTGACCACCGGGGCTGCTGTGTGAACACCCATAGTGTAAAGTTTATTGTACACCTGTTAAGGAATAGTAAAGCAGCATGGTGAGCCGTCAGTAAAAGGAGAACTCTTTCCCAACTACTGGAATTCTTTATAAATTCGAAGATGCGATGTGCTTAGAGATATCGTCCCAACTCCTCTCAGCAGGAACCGTCGGTAAACCCATTCTATTCCTTCAAATTCAGTGACAAAATAAGTCCGAGAACGTTCTAAAAAGAAGAGAGTTAGATCTGCAAGGAACTTTAACGACTGCGTGATAGCCCTCAGTGACCTAAAAGACATTACACTGCGGAAAGGATTCTTGCAGAAAACGGAAGAAGACAAGGCAAGGCTTATATGGCCGTGGGATAGCGGTGCGGAAGGAACGAACTGGACTTTCTGGTTTGCTGAACATCCCTCTCCCCTGTCCTTCCCCATCTCGGTTCCTATCTTTACACAAAACATTTAGAACCGCACGAGGGGTGGGGCTGCACAAGCGCGTGCCCAGGGCGCAACTACGTAGCGGGGCGCAAAATGGAAGCTCACCACCAAAGAGAGGAACTGTCAAAAATTATGACACATTTAGCGTTCATTTGCTATATTTATCTATTATAATTTTACTTATCTCTGTATCGATGAGAAAAATGAACCCTTTAAATAAATTTAAATGAGGAAGTCATCCTTGGGGCGAGAAAATACGGTAATAATCCGCTCAAACAAATCACTTATCACTTCTGAGGAAGGATGATATGGTTCCCAAAATTTTCTGCATTTTTTTCTCCCGCGAAAACAAGGTTTGATGGACAGGGTTATTTGCCATTGATTACTCTCTTCAGTAATTTTGTCTTGAGTGGTGCGCCGACAAACCCTCCTCTTCAGAGCGGAGGGTTTGTTCTAGTACATGGTTGCCGATGCCATCTTTCTGAATCACATAATGAACTTTGACTGCAGATTCCCTTGGAGGATCACAAAGATGTCGCATTTTATGCCCGATATGCTTCTTTTGGTTTCGAAGAGATACTGAACAGCACTGGCATACTTAATCCAGGAAATGTAATGTTGTACTGTAACTTTTATTTCTAAATCTTACATGTATAAATTTGTCTCTCTGTACTTTATATTTATTCAAGCTTTAGCTACTTTGAAATGAATTTTTCTTTGGTTTATTATAGAATTTTTTTATTTCTTTTATTGCTGGTTTTAAATAGAGTTATTTATTATCAAGGAAATACTCTAGAACAGGAAAGGATTGAAGAGATTCGAGAAATGCAGAGCTTCATAATTTGATTATTCCTTACAAATTGAGATCAACTATAGTTTCAGGTTAGAGGCATGCGGAATTAGCCGTAGGTACTTTTGCAGATTTCGTTACTGATTTATGAATTTGAGATTTTGTTTCCGATGAGAATGACAGAAATTAGGAGTATCTGAGTAATTTTCGTTACGAGAATTCTCCTGTATAATATACTGATTAATCTTTCCTTAGGTATCTTTCGTGGCAATTCAGTAACATCCTAAAGAAATAACCCCTGTCTAATAAGAGAAGAAAGTTAGATAGCTGAACAACTATTGTGCTTAGGATTGATTGATGGAGAGGTAAATAATACTAAAATAATGAATTTTTGGCCGTATTATGCGAATTCAGTATTATGCGTCCCCGCAGGAATGGATAAATAGATCAGCTCGGAGTCAATAGATCAGCAATAGAGCTCAGGAAATTCAAAGAAAAATGAACATGAAAAAATGTTTGGCATAACTGTGAATCGAACCCGAATATTTTACTTTCCTGGCGGCTTTAGCCATTGAGTAATCTTGCCAGAACATTCATAGAAAACTTTTTGAGAAACTTAATAGGCAAGTGGTTAGTGAATATTTTGGCTAGACTCGATAGGTGAATAAAGTTGTAGGAAGGTGTGACTTCATGAAAAAACAACCAAATAGAGTGACTTAGAATTTTTTAAAGAAAATTACTGTCTATTTTGTTCCTCAAGTGTATTTAATGAATTGATATTCCATACACTGATATAATGTTGTAAGAATGTGTGATGTAGCAATATTACTAGTTTCTTGACTTAAGTCCAAGTTGATTACAGAAACTTATCGATTCCTTCCTGCGCTCCTTGTAAGTAGGCACAAAGCTTTCACTATCCATCTCAGTCGGTAAATGGGATCTTATGCGTGAGTGAACAACTTCTGCGTTTACCACCTGATCAGAGATTGTTAATCCATTTACTAGATCTGACTTCAAGAATGCGTGACAGAGCCTCACACCCTATATATATTTTTTAGACAGAATATGGAGTATTTCTGGTATTTTCCCGAACGTTCGGCATCGTGCATCTTACAATAATACTTAACTCTGGAAATAAATAATCATTTTCTGCTATTGTAATATTTGATAAATTACACGATATTTCTTATATTTTAGTGCACAATGAGAAAGAATCTTTCAATTGCTGCAGTGTTGAATCAAAGGTGCTTCATTTCACACGTATGAGCCCCCATCGGGAATCGAATCCGTGACCGCTTTCGCCAGAGGCGTATGCGTACCCCATCAGACAGTCCTCTTTCATTTTTAGTTTCAACCATGCTCATAGTTGCGGTAACATGGTGGGTCCTGAGTAATGGGTGATGCACATAATTTTTTTCTGATAATTGTCTGATACGGTCCTGGCTTGGTGAGAAAGCAATAGCAAACTAGTATATGACAGTCATTATCTAAGACTTGTGGAATGTGTGAAAGCTAAAGGAACGGAGAATGAGGGTCCAACCAGTATATAGGGAGATGACTTCACTGACAGAATCATCAATGGAAAGGAAAGAAAAAGATAAGGCTGACAGAGAGGGTTAAAAAAAGGTCTTGATTGAATTATCATGCATATTTCCATCTTCCTTTTTTAATGGTAAGTCGAGCGATTTCAAGAGAATTTTTCAAGTTTTTTTTGCGTCAGCATTTTGCATTAGGTCTTTTAAGTTTTTCATCATGTTTTATTAAATACGAATTTATGTTTTTTCAGGGTGAATGGAAAAAGATGGCACCTTCTTGTTTAAATTCATCCTCTATCAAAAATAGTTTCCTAAAAATTTAAAAATGCATTATGGCTTTATATTTAAACAATTTGCTATAAATTTTATAAAAAAGTTAAATTTAAAATTAAGAAATAAGTTCTAGTAAACGTCAAGTGGATTTAAACAAATGGTAAAACGCTGTTGACAATAAAAAACACTTAGAATTCAATGTAATATTCGGTTTTATTCCTAGTCCATGCTTAGATCTTAATGTTTTACTTTTCGTTAGAGGTAGCGCGTTGGTTATTCTTCGTCTCCTGATTTAAAGGTGCTCAAGATGAATCTTTTTCGATATCTTACGGTTTAATAAAACGTTTTACTTGCTCTATACAAGGTGTCTCAGCCTTTTATATTGACTGATTACTCCAAATATTTAGGGATTATTTTGCTTTATTAGTTTAAAAAATCCCTGCCAAATAATGTCGAATTTTCATTTATATACGTCAAAATTACTACTCGGAGTACTTCAGCGTGATGAAACAGTTGTCTCCCCTATATAATATTAGTTTTTGTCCTTTTTGTCCGGAAAACCTTTTGAATCCTTTGTAGAACTTTCTCTTTGTTTACGGTATTTTTCTGCAGACTGTAAATTGACAATAAAAACAAATATAATGGGAAATTTTAAGGATAATCAAAGATAAGTGAAGTTGAGCGTTTACGTTGAAATGATTAAGTCATGAATTTTCGAAATGAGCACTTCATACTTTGTGAACTTAGTGCTTCTAAGATAGAACCCTCTGAATTACGTAATCAATCTAACAGAAGAAGAATTTTTTTCTCAAATTAGACATACAAACGCGATTTTTAAGATGAAGTTCACATCCGTGATACATTTTGGGCAACTTGTTACCTAGTTGCTGGTTCTTTAGTCCAGATGGACCAAATTGACATCATCAAAGTGAGTCATGATTAAAAATCTTACCAGCTAAATTTCAGCGGAAGGATAGAAGGAAGAGGAAAGAAAAATGGCGACAGTTTCGAAGGACAAAAAAGAAAGAGAGGGAAGGGTTGAAGTGGGCGGTTGGAAGGCGGAGGGAGGAAATACTGGGAAGAGCCGCTCAGGCGTAAATGCGTGCTGTGGACAGTGACATCGGCGGAGAGATAAAAAAGCCCAGCGAATTGAAAGGACTGAGTTTTTTAGACGCACTTTTGAGGGGTAATCTAAACATATAAATGCTTGCAAGACTTAATTTATTAAATAGCTAAGCAAATCTTTTCTCCGCATGACCACGTAAATCATTATAGATTAAATAATCTTTCCCTATCTTATCACAGTTGACTCTATTATCCGCGATCAATTCTTGCTCTGTACTACAACCCCTGGAAGCAACCCTTACTCTCACCTAGATATATACTATTGCTGGTATTTCAGCACAACGACGAAAGAGCTCAAGAGTTCCAGTACCGTATTTTATGAGATAATAAGCAAAATAACTTTGTAACATTCTCTCAGTTACCGTTGTAGGCAACCTAATTAACATCCTCCATCATTCTATATTCGATTCATTCATTTTATCGAAGACAACTGGAATTTTTTCAAATCAGTTCTTTCCGTAGCTTCAGCTACAATTTTTAATATCATTTGCTACTTTGGTGGATATTTTGCTACAACATCGTCGGTTTGTAGATGCATTCTCAAGCGGAGTTCCCATTTCTGTAACCTAAGCTCTGACATATTTACTTAGGAATATATTTATGTACACGTGAAGCAACCCGAGAGATATCTCACATCTTTGGCGAAGGACTGTTTCATCTTATACCATTCACTCCGCTCATTAAACCATCGAATTAAAAATTGAGCTATTATATACTTTACTCGTACTTTGAACTGCTTCGATTGAATTATTTCGCTGCCAATTATTTCCATTCTGAGGAAAAATTTTTCACATTTTGACTTCTCCAATCAATGATTATTATAAATAGTAAATAATGTCTGATTGACTTACACTCAAAACATAAAACTGTATGAGCACGATTGCCTCCTGGAGTTACATATGGACCATTTCAGAACCTCTGCTCCAAAGGATGAATTGGAATATGGCATTGGTACTGCGTGCTAAATGAGACAAATTCTAGCTAGCTGTGTAAAAGAGTTAATACATGAATTACTTCATTAACCGTTTACTCAGGTCCGCTAACTTCTTGGTAAAGAGAAGGTTATGTTAATGAAAAGGAGAAGAATGTTCAGGTACGTCAAATTGAAGCGATAAGTTGGATAGGTTTCACAGGTGATTGAAAATAAATAATTAATCAGTCATGGGTTGCTTTCATTAACTGGAGATTAACCGCTAATGTTTCCGCCACAATCTTCTTCGTTATATTCATTAGATTTCTTATTATCATTTTACAAGAGCAAAGATTAGTCTCAGGACTGGATATGTAGCACTAGGTTTGCCCAATAATTCTTCCAATCATATGAGTTCAAAGGTTCAAATATTGTTCACGATAAGCATGAACTAATCAGAAACGGACATGAAAGAAAGTCTATCAGAACCGGCACTCGAACCCCAATCTTCTTGGAAATTTTCGTGAATGCACGCCTTTATGTGCAAAGTCACCTTTTTGTTTTAACTAAGCATTTTAATAGTGGTAGTAGACAATGTTCTAAAAACCAGGGAAAGGATTTTGAAACTGG
This sequence comes from Pachydiplax longipennis, assembly GCA_036926295.1. Lineage (NCBI taxonomy): Eukaryota > Metazoa > Arthropoda > Insecta > Odonata > Libellulidae > Pachydiplax > Pachydiplax longipennis. The sequence continues at coordinate 44,973,100 of JAVFKF010000015.1, forward strand.
AGAAAGGATTCTACGTAATTTAAAAGAGTTCCATATCAATAAATAAGACGTAACGGAGGAAAATACAAAGTAGTGCTATAAAATTCCTGCTTTGATTCTCCGTACAAGATAACATTAACATACCTCGACTTTAGCCGAACAATTGTTCTACGTTAATTGAAAATGTTTTCTATTTATAGCGGAGAAATATAATATAGCGCTGTTGTGAATAAAGATATTTCTTGTTTCTTTACAGAAATGAAACCATCTCACAAGGCTGATTTCTACTGAAATTAGTGACATCAGTATTCGAGGAGTTGCTTTTGTGTGGAAAAACAATCAAACTTGCAAAATCTATCAAGTTATAAGTATCTTATAACAAATATTTCATCATTATTATCGAGCACTTTATTTGTAGATGTTGTCTTTATGGGAGCCTGTATTTTCATTATGGAAACATGAGTAGGTGTTACAGTTTCTCATTCTATGGAACCGTAGAGCATTGATTTTAATCCCTTTTAAAGAAAGTCTAATTTAATACATTAAAACATCTCAAGACTTTTGAAGGGAAAGAATATATGATGGACGATAACCGGAAGAAGAAAAGGGCTCTCTATTCATCTTAAAACCTTATGTTTGTTATTGCTGACCTGTAGTGATGATGACTATTAAGATCTAAACCGGTCGTACGGAGTACAATTTTTATGGAAAAATACGAAGAGTTGCTCTCCCATAGTTCTTTAGAAGGCGTTATACAAAGTCTGACCAGATCATCATGAGAGCATCTTAAAACTTTGATCAAAGATAAAAGGATTGGTTGTGTCTAAACTTTGGGTGCCAGTTAGTAGATCTAGTTGTACATGTAATGATATTGCTTGACTTAAGCTTCACGTATGCGAAAAATCTAGATTTTTCTAGTCACCAATTAGAGGTCGACTTTTAGCTGAGATCGAAAATTACTTGGGTATTTAAACTGTGATATAAGGATGTATATATTTATACATATTTTCATATATATTAAACAAGATAGACAGGGGCTGTTAAATAGAATACATGTATACGAATACATATACAGTTAAGGAGTGTGTTGTATCTCACTGCTCTTACCATTGCTGGTATTATTCCCTACTGCTGCTGTACATCAGAGCAGTTGCAATGGAAGAATCAGTAAAATGGGAAGGTGGGGTTATGAGGAGAGAGCGGAAGAAGGGGGAGGAAGAGATGGCTGTCATCACCTGCAGTGCACTGCATTCATGTCTCGCAGGTTGCGTAAGAGAGCAGTAAATCGAGCGCGACCGCAGATCTTTTCGAGGAATTCATGAATTGCTAAAGTCGGCAATTTTGAAGTCAATGATATATTGTTTTTATACGTTTCTTTGCGGAGTTCGGGGTTTGTGAAGAGGAAGAATGTTAATCTAAAATGCGTAGAAGATCTCTCAACGCAGAGAGGGAAAAAGTCCTTAATCAATTAGAGAGTAGGATACTCCTAAGAATGAAAAAATTCCCTCTTCTCAAGCATTTTCTGTCTTAGAACATCATTCACTTCAAGCGTATTCGCTCAGTTGCCCCGTTTGCTTGCATTGAAATCGCTAATCAACGTTACATAGTTCATGTTTTCCGGATGTTTTATTCTATTAAAGATTACTCTCACAGTTTTTATTTTTTCTTTGCTCATCGTTGACAGTTATCTATCATAGTAAATAATAAATAGTTTGGTAACCGAAGTGCAACCTAGAAAGAATATTTTCGCAATGAAGTGTTCTGAGCCTAATTGATCTGGTGCTCATAATTAAACTCTCAATGTTTTTTCTATAAAAAGCACTAACCTTTAGGCAAAATAGAAATAGATGGTATTATTTTTGTTAGGAGTCTTCTAGTTATCACGAAATAACGGAAGTCTAAAATCATAGTCAAATGGTTATGACGGCAGAAGAGAGGTCTCCTTAAAATGTTACCAACTATCGCTACTCTGCTTGCCTATTTGTACTCCTTACGTAAATAATTAAGAAAAAGAAAGAGAAGCTTAATATTTTAGAAAGAAATCTTTCTAACATATTAAACACAATTCTGTTATAAAACACAAGCAAAGGTTTCTCTGTCGAGCAAAATGTTAATGAATTCTCGACTTAATGAATTATTCTTGATATTAAACAAGTAATTTTTCCAATTTGTAAGTTATCATTCTGAAAAATCATATAAACAGAATTCTCAATGCTGAAGATGTTATGGTATAGTTATTTCTTTAACCAAGTTGCTGTTAGGTATATGGAACGGCGAGTTTGCGACAATTTTCGTTTGATCCACTCAGTTGATGTTCTAATGCCTGCGAATGATGCGTCTACGGAGTCTCCATCAGAACCGAAATATTCTCTCCTCTCATTATTCGTTTAATCGCTTTCTCGTTAAAAGGGAGGAAGTAATTTTTCCGCTGTATTCCCACAATATATTCCCTCGCATTCCAATGACAGAGGAGCCTGTCATATATCTTCCATCTGGACTCTGAAAACGGATTCCAGATGCCGTTCGCGATTTTTTACGAAAATATTAATAAGGACTTTGTTGGATAAAGTGAAGGCAATAGACTACTCTTCTTAGACAAGAAGGCAGGAACCTGTCATGCGGTGAAGTTAACGGTTAGGCTGTAGGAAAAGCGCTTAAACGATCAAGAATGGATGGAATCGAACTTCGATTGTTAACGTAAAAAAGAGGAATAGGGAGTTGTTAGAAGAAAGTTAGAAGGGAGTAGACTTCTTTCGCCGTTCTACCATTGTATTCTGCTACTAGTATTCCGAGGGAGCAACTTTGTTGCCGCTCTCTTTGTCGTCGCCATGTTTTGCAATCGAGCCATTAGTATTTATCACCGTGCAACGCCTTTCATACCCCTTCAGGAAGACGAAGCATAGATATACATGAGCCGAAATTATTTCTTCCGGAAGAAGTTTATTTGTTAACCTTTTCATTACGCCTGAAAGAGAAATTTCGCTTTCAGTCACTTTTTGTTTAGACTTTATTTACATTTCGTTTCCATTACATTGAACAATGAACCGATAAAATCGCAAATAAGATGGCGATTCTCATGCATAAGATGTATATTTGATTTTCATTTATTATTCATTCTAGATAGTAAGTTCTAAAATCATGTTTTACATTACGAATGTTAAGTTTTCCCGTGATTAAAGTTATTGTATACCAATAAAGATACGATAAAAATCACAATGAAACAAATTGGAAAATGTCAAAACTTAAACTATGGATTGATTGAGTATGCTACAACATGTTAAATACAAAATACGTTATCAAGTATTTTGAAATACTGTGCTGGTCATATTGCCGATTTTTTAATTATGTTGAATTCCTTAATTATGTTTTGAGTGCCTCTGGTTTCACCAAAGTTGACGTTGCAGCTTCATGCAAACCTTGTAAACGCTTCTAATAATTTTAAAATTATTTCGTTTTTCTCGTTGTACTTTTAGATTAAATATACATTTGTATTAATGACTTGCTTAAAAAGAGTTCTAGCGTTTAATTAAAAGGTCCGAAGATAATAAATAAATTTTTAATGCATATATTTATAAAAAGAGGAAATGGACTTGAGACAACTAATAAGATGGCGTAGGGACGTAGTTGTCCTTCGTTGGTTATTGAATGGAAAATAATGGAGAAGGAAAAATTCAAAATTTACTATTTCCTTGAATTCAGCATAAGATAAATATGAGATATGTTCACATGGAAGTTGCTGAGGAATATCCGATATTTATTCACGTAACCTTATCCTGGTCTCTGAATCAGAGAAAAGTGAGTACGGAGATTATTATTAATGCTGTTTTCATTAACATCTGTTGGTAATTGTAAGCATAATTAAATCAGACAATAAGTGTATTAATCCTTTTTTCTTTGCTCATGCATAAACCAACACATATTATAAAAATCTCGAATAAAATTTTACCATTAACTTATTTTTGAATATATTGCTGAGATACACATATGTTTTTACTCTTAAAAATGCCTTAATTTTATAATTAGCATTAATCACTATAATAATGGCAAGAGATTTCTGTAATAAAACTGAAGGAACTTCAAAGGTTTGAAATCGAAAATAACAAGCATCCGGGAGAGAATTAATGCGTAATATGTTCAATAGATTTAAAAAAAATATTCTCAAATGGAACTGAAATCTTTAACTTTATTCCTCTTTCTCAATTTTTTTTGTGTCTGGTCGAAATCCTTACGGCTAACCCACTTTAGGTCAAGTCTTAAATATTTCCCCTTCCACTCCAAATGGAAAATGCTGTCCGTTTAAAAACAAAACACTCCTTCTTTAGATTTGATTTCCGTGAAATATGAAGCGTGCGGGCTCTCAGAAGTCGGTGACATACCAAAGTGATCGTAAAAGGAATAGGTAAAGCTCATTTAAAGAAATTAACCCGAAGAACATGGACCAGTTCTTAAAGAGAAAATAAAAAAATCGTTTACGATGAATATTCATTTGAATTCTCGAAGTTTATTTCGCAACGTAATCCGATATCATATTTTTTTGCGAAAGTATGTTTCCTGTTTGTCAAAACGGGGTAGAATCTCTATGATTTGTTTTATTCTTTGAGAAGGATCACATATCTTTGCTAGTATGTAAAAAAGAGCTTTCTAAGCAGAAAATGATATTTTATGTTAATTCTAAGACATTTCTTAAGGGAATTTAAAAGAGAATGCATTTACGACATAACTTAAAAATATAAAATTCAACCACTTCGACCACCATAGGCACCATTATATGAGTGTGAATGATCCATGTATTATAGTTTTTAGATAGTCTTCTTCTAGATTTTTTAAACTTATATAGGTAAAAATAGCTCTGAAAATTATTTAACCTCGAAATCGAAGTTTAATCATGATTAGTACCCTTCTTTGAAACTGAATTTATCCTAAATCCAATTGGTTCCTTTGTTCAATTTACTCACTAACTTAAAGGGAACGATGATCATTTCGTACGCTATACGCCATCGAGAAGTTACTTTAAGAATCAGAAGTCTTATCCTCCCAAGGGTATAGTTTAAATTTATCCGGTTCCTTAAATATATAATGACGGAACGTTTGTTTACAGCGTCTTTCTTTTAGGAAATCAAAGTAGTATTATTAGATTTTAGGGAGGAGTAGCACTACATTAGTGGAAGGCTCGCTTTCAAAGAAGAATGGAGGGTAAGAAAGGGAATCCATTGCGCTTTGCTTTAGATCTTCCAAAGCATACACACACGAATTCCCTTAAGCCTTCCTCCATCGCGACCAACTTCTCTTCGGAAAGGGTCCTCCCCATACCTGCAATCCATTCTTCCGCCAGATATATAGTGTGCATGGGAGTGGAATAAAAAATAATGGAAAAAATAGAGAGGGAGGCGGTGAAAGGGAGGGGAAAAGGCAAACCAGATTCGGAGAGGGGCAGCGGCGGGTAGCATACGAATGGCAGATAATGAGAAGGAGAGGAAGATGGTGTGTGTTGAGGACGACCATTCGAAACATGGGCACAGAGTAGCGGCGGATCCAGACGCCCTCCGTAAAAAATCATCTCCTTCGTCGTAAACGAATCGTCATCTCCACTACGTCGCAACCGGGGTTGATATTGAAAAATCGCACACTTAGCACCGGGGAATGTTTGTTTTGTCGGAAGATTAGTTATTCTCACGTCCAATTTCGCGATCTTGGTTTCGACGAATGCTTAGACTCGAGTCTCCACTCGTACATTTCCTTAATCTTCGCGGCGATGCTGTTGAAATCCCGCAGAAGTAAGCGTTCACGTGGTGAGGTGATGTACGGTGGGGACAGCGATGGCCCTCCGACCGCAGCGGTAGCTGTTAAGGTCCACCACGAACCCTGAATAACCCTTATGATTCGTGTATCGCTAGTAAATTACCTAATAAATGTCATGTAATGTTATAATGGATTAGCCCGTTAGTTGCGACCCTATATGAGCGCATTTGCATTTAAATACTAATCTTTGTGAAATCGCGAGATAAATTCTTTATATTGTCAATGAATAGATTCTTTTTTCTCGTATTTTGAATCAATTATTAATCCTCGAGCTAGGTTTGTTTCTGAAAAGGCTTTACCGGATTTAAAAACCGCACTCGTCAGTACGAGATTATGTTGTTTTGAATATGCGTACTGGTGTAGTTTTGCAATCTAATGAATTTGAAATTATGATAAACGTGACTTCCCGTTGTAGAATATACACTGTTTACCATATTACTGTATAACATATTACTATATATTATACAGTAATATGTTCGAAAACGCTATGAATCCCGTGAATTCGTATTTATCAATAGAACCTGTACACAGCGAGAGTTTCAGAGCCAAACTTGAATTTTCTTTTAAAGTAATTCTGAATTTGATGGATTGAAATCAAATATGACATACTCACTTATTCCTGAGACATCTCAGTTGTTACGTGAAGACGATTTACGCCGTAAACTATATTCTTTTAAGTAGAAAGCCCCGTTGAGACTATTACTGCCATCCGGAGTTTCCCTATACATGAGAGGTATCTTATTTATATACTCCTCATTTATACAACTACCATAGTTTTGCATTAGAATCATTATCTCAACTCGGCAGTATTTATCTCTGGAACGCCACTCTCGCGAATGTTCTGGACCGGATGTGTCGCTGCAAACCCGTCATTCACCATAAAGGTGAAAAATAAACTTCATCATCCCTTCATTGAAATTCTTTCCTTCTAGTGGATTTCATTCCTTACCCCTTTCAGTTTTGAATATTTTAATACTACTTTAATTTTACGATGAGAATGTAACTGCAGGAATTTTAGGAGATTAATGGAGCTAAGCTAAGAAGACGTTAATATCCGTACGGCTTGACATGAGTTTCAGAATTCCAGAGGTCTCACGTTTGAAAAACCTTATTTAAAAAAAACGGAACTTGCTACATATGAGATGAGTTATGTAAAATAATGTAAGGTATAATTGTGGATTTTTAGCCCTCTTGTACGAATCGATGTTGATTCTACTCATTCTCTCTTGTAGATTAGGAAATCCTTTCCGATTCCCTAAAATAGCGCTCTTTATTAATAGTTTTTGCTTGAATTCGTGGAAAATCGCCAAAATATACAATAATAATGTATAATGTTGTTTGAATTTCGAACTCGCTTGAAATGATCTGCTGAGGAAAGAAAGTAAATTTTAACGATTTTCTTGAATTGAAAGGTACTCTTGCAGCCAATCAACCTGAAAGAAACACCTTCCTTTTCTGTACGTGCAAAGAGCGTAATTCATAGAATATTTACGATACTAAATAAAATTCTACTTCATATATTATGTTTGCTTCTATTAATGTATATGTTTCATGTTGTAGTTACCATAGATACGCAGACATTAATTAAGTAATGTTCTATGGTGCGTGTATGATAATACTTACCTAAAGTCCCGCTAAAACTGCCCTTTTCAGTCAATATTTAATCTTTAAATAAAATTCTGAAGAAAATATCAAAAGATTATGAGTTACGTGGAATATTAAAAGACAAAGATTGAATGAAAACCCAGTAAATACATTAAAACATCATGAAGTTGGCTTAAACAAAGGCGCAATTTCTCGGTTATACGATAAATGCAGTATATATGGAAGGTATGATATTTGAAGTACCGACTGATTTTCTTTCACCTTTGCTGTTTGTCTGATCTTCAGTTTATTCTGATCAGTCATTTTTAATATATGCATTATAGTGATGTTAATACATGTTTCTCATTGTAAAAACCGAAGCTTTCGTTTAGAAGCGTGAAAGATATAAGTGTTACATGCGTTAATAAAAACTGTATGAAACAAATGCTTTATTGAAGTAAATTAATTAACTATCGCTTATTATTTTTATATAAGTTTCATGGGAGATTTTCGTTTATATCACGTAGGAAACCGAGTTGGTTATTTACACACATGCACGGAATCTTTCGTCAAAAGAATTCTTCATTTGATAAGCTCTAAATCGTGTTGATCGATAGGAGGATAAAATAGGAGCTTCCGATATTTGATACTATCGATGATAGTAATTTATTAAAATTATATCCTTTATGGACTTTTTCCGAGCGAAGCCTTTCAAAGCTTTTTTAACCTCACTACGACTAGATCATTCCTTGATGTCTAGAAGAGGGGACTCCCTCCATAGATTTTGCTTTTCATGCACGACAAGACGTAACTAATACCTATGTAATAATGCGAAGTGCACATTTTTATCCAACGCATCGTAGTGCGTTTTGAGTTCGTCCAAAGTCAGGAGTTTTAGTAAAAATGAAAATGATTCTTTAGCGACACGGTTTATTTTATCCTCTCGGGAACTATGTTAAATAATTCGTCAGAATTTATCAACAAGCGGTCATCTTTGGTGCGTTTTAATGGAGTTGGTTTTATTATATAAAATGAAGTTCCCATTTTCTTCGGAGCACTTCATGGTATCTGTATTGTCAAAACTAAGTTTTTTCCATGTTTCGACCACTCGCAAATGTACTCGCGTCAGAATTGTTTAAATACTAGATATAAACGATTAAAGTAGGGATCTTTAGAAATTAAATCATAACCCGGCTGGAAACAAGATATCTTTTAACAGCGACTTCAACATCTTCGGTACATTCAGTAGGATGTATGGACGCACTTGTATGAGCGAACGGATTAAGAAACAGGGATAACCATATGCCCGGGGTAGAAGCCTTCGTTGGATGAGGCCGAACGTAAATGGTAATGGCTTAAAATGGGGAGAAAATGAGCTCACGACCTCTCGACTAAGTGGACGGCTGCCGCCCATTTCCTTGACCACCGCAGGACGAAGAGCTTCATTCATCGCGACAAGTGGCGCTGCCCAGCAGATTAAGTTGGAACTGACTAACGAAGGAACTTCGTGTAGAGAGAAACCTCAAGTTTGTTCGCGGGAAGTTTGAAATAAGGAACTGTAAGAAATGCTCGAAATATTCAACGTTTTTTATACATCCCAAGGAAGAGCGGTTAGAACCCACAGTCTTAGACTATATAAATATTGAGATTGAAATCAAAGGCAATGTAAGCAATATGTATATGAAATAAATGCTTGTGTACCACTACGTAATACCGCTTATATAATAACTATTAATAATAATACTATATATGAATAATACAACATAAATAATAATATAGATTGTAGATGTTCATTACAGTTTCAGAGCAAAGGAAAATTTTCCTAAAGCAATCGATACATATTCAATATAAAATGCAATTCTATTTTTTACCCACTGAGTAACGAATCATCCGTCTGTTTGTTTTATTTTTATTGCAACATAATATTTTACCATAATATTATATTATACACTGTAAGTATTATTTTTCTCATCATCAAATCTAGCATTTATTTTTCTTAAATAAAATGAAAATTTTTCCTTATTTACGTAAATCGCCTCGAATGGCAGCTTTTATTTAGGAAATAAACTGCATCCAGCCATCTCCATGATGATACTAATCAGTGGTTGACATTTATATGAAAATAGATGCTTGAGTTATTTCTCACTCGCTTCCAATTAACGCCGATCTTCGGAGAGTTAAATTTCAACCAAAGTCAAAGACAAACCTATATTGACTGTTAGTGGATACAAGTATTAAGAAAACTGTTAAAAAATCAGACAATTCGAATTAGTCCATATATTCTGAGGGAAAATCAATAATGTTAAAGTCATCTATCTTTTTGTTGAAGAGAGAAAATTGAGAAACTGATACAATCAAAACATTGTATTTGAAGAATATGAAGAAGGAGCAGAATGAGAAGGTAGCGCTGCGATAAGATAGCTCACTTCATAGAACGACAACTTTTCTCTAGTAGTTCTGAATGGTCAGTGACCATTGAAACTAGCTCTCTCTCAGTATAAAATTCTCTACCTGTACCTCCCTTTTCTAACTCAATTATCCATTTGGTATGCAAATAATGTTTTGAATGCTGAGTTGAAAGATCACAATTACGCTTTACTTATCGTCGTTACTTTCTTATTTCAGCCTTAAATGTTACCTATTTGTATATTACAAGTTTTATTTACATTCATAACCTATCCCTTTTACCTTCGAATCTGAATATTTATATCTTATTGCACCGAATTTCTTCTTTTTAATTTCCCAACATAAGCAGTTATAAAAATTATTTCGGATTCATGCATCTTTTATAAATTTTACGTTTCTTACTGGATTCAATGCTAGCAGCATGTTTTACTAATGTTTTTGATTTTATATAATTAGTTAAAGATACGAAGAAAAGTTGTAAATAGGTATCGAATACACCTTATATATTATGAAATATACAGTATAAACCCCTCCTCACACTGCCACAGTTCATTGCCTCAACGGGGCAGAGGGGTGTTAACGGAGGTTGGAGGCGATGCATAGCCCAGGTTCAACCATGCTAAGAAGGCTTCAACAATATCTCCGGCCAAATTGTGAAAGTGGTATTCACCAACCGGCAGTAGGACAGCCTGGTGAATTAATGTCCTTCATCCCCCAAATGCAATTACAATTTTCATGATGAGCTTCTGTGATGGAAATTTATCCGGACGTAAAAGCACCACCCATTCGGATGTCCGGGAGGTGGTGGCATTACAGAGGTCCATCATGAGGAAAAGAGCTACCACCCTCCACTTTGCGACTTACAATTGCCGCAGCTTGAAGAGTGAAGACAGACTACTCGAACTACTGAATGAAGCAGAGAAGATAAATTGGGACGTCATCGGACTCAGCGAAGTTAGAAGAAAATCAGAAGACTTGATTACACTCAAGGAAGGTAATTTATTTTATTACAGGGGTACTAAGGATGGAAGACTAGGAGGTGTCGGGTTCCTGATCAACAAGAGATGGAAAAACAATGTACAGAAAATGGAAAGTATATCTGAGAGAATTTGCAAGCTCATACTCAAGATAAATGAGCGTTACTCTGTTCAGATCATACAAGTCTACGCACCAACAGCAGCAAGCAGCGAAGAAGAAATTGAAAAATTTTACCAAACTCTCGGCACTGAGCACGATAAGGAAGCCCACTACTATAAAATAATTATGGGCGACTTTAACGCTCGTGTAGGTCAACAGGAAGCCGATGACACCGTCGCAGGACAATACGGACTGGGCCAGAGAAACGATCGTGGTCACCGCCTGGTAGAGTTTGCTGAATGCACCAATATGTACATAACAAATACATATTACAAGAAGAACCCAAAAAGGAAGTGGACTTGGAGAGGACCCAACGGAGCAAAAAATGAAATAGATTACATATTGGTTAATAAACTCTACACAGTGACAGACTGTGAAGTCTTGAATAACTTTAGCACTGGAAGTGACCACAGGATCGTAAGATGCAGATTGAAGATTAATCTCCAAATGGAACGCAAGAAGTTGATTTCATGCAAGAAACATGAAATAAGCATCAAAAAAATAGAGGAAAACAAGAATAAATATCAGCTTGAGCTAAAAAATAGATTCTCAGCACTTCAAGAAGAAGTTTCTTCAAGAAGACTTCTTACTTAAGAACATAAATAGTAAGTATGTAATGAGTAAATAACTGGCTATATAACTTAATTAGCTGGATAGCTTAGGGTCCTACCAAACCTTTTCCATGTACATTTTTCATTGGAAACTTACTATGGTGCACGCCCTTATTATGCGAAATCACCCCAAAATCATTTTCCTTTTACTAATTAAGGCTGATTTTGAGGCACGTATGAGCACGCTCAGGTAATTTTTATCGTACCCTACCTTTCTACGAATTCTAATAAATGACTTATGAGACATTATTCGTATTATTTGAGTAATCAGTTGGGCCTATTGTGATCAAGTTTCGTGCTCTTAATCGAAGAAAGATATCTCAAACGAATGACGAATCACAAACAGCTTTTAACGAAAACTCGAAAATTTATGGAACTCTGAGAGCCACGACAAATGCTAGCATAGCCCTCCATTATCTAATACCAGGTACTATTTTCACTTTACAGCTGCACTGTGCCGTCAAATAATTAAATGATACTGTTCTTTGAGTGGAAACAATTCAAAAACAGGTCGGAAAGTAAATTAGGGACCGCAAATGTCAATGATCCCATCGATTCTCAAGAACGCTTTTGTAAATTCTACCGCACTTCCTAAATTTAATTTATATCTTACCTTTTTGTAACGGAATGCGAAAAACATGAATACGAGAGATTGGAAGTTATTTACCTGACTGGGTGAGTTCAAATTTTATTTCGGGAGGTTATCTAGAATTCGTCGTACGTGTATAGAAACTTCTCAGCATATTTTAAAGTCGAAGCTTCCGTAACGCATTGATATTTTGCAAGTTATTATTGTATTAGCAGAATTTTAAATCATTTAATTAACTTTCCGTATCGATAGTCTGTGATGCTTCAAATTTCAGTAACAATGCTAAAACATGCAAAGTGTGATGTGGACGATGAATTCATATAATTACATTTTATCGAATAGCTGAATTATTACTTTACAACTATACAATGCTGCTATTGAGCCTTTCCTTTATACATATTCGTTTTATGGCGAAAATGAGTATATACTTCAGAAAGTGCATAAAATGCGACTTCAATTGAATTGGAGACTTAAGCTACATATTTTCATATAGCTTACTTAGAATCCATGATAAGTTTTAACGGTGATAGATGAATGTTTTCTTTTCAAATAGTCTTCTTTCTAGAGCTGCTAGTCCAATTTCGCTTCATAGAAGGCGTGCAGTTTTTCCATGCACTAAGCTGATAATATCTCTCTATACCTCCAAATTACATTTTGTTTTTCTCTGCCCTGTTCTAATATAAAATATAAAAGACTGAATTTACTGTTTCGGGAATCCATTTTTTCAAATTATATCGTCTTTCAAATATTATTTTAATGATGAAATATTCTGAACTGGCCCAAGAAGCCGTATTCTAGACTCTTCTATACCATGATAATATGTAAACACTTATCTTAAGGCTTTAGGGATATCTATTGTATCAAAATAATTAGCGAGAAGAAGCGAATATAAGACTTAAGTGGTCATCCATGTAACTGTGGATGATTGTATAATCTTAAATCGACTCAATGCTTTGAGACGTCTTGCACAAATTACATTTACAGTGAAGAGGACGAAGAGTTAATTTATGTCATAAACCGACTCTATCACGTTTTGAAATATACGACGTAATTGTCCGTTCGGATCAGTTGGGATCGAATTGGTTTAGATGAACTTTATAATCATAGAAGTGAGGTGAATTCACTTTGTAACAAACGTATACCATGTAATATGAAATATTTTTCGATAATAAATTTATTTCTTGTCTTTTGTGTTAACTTGCAGTATTACCAAGTGATAGGGAGCAGGAAAGTCATAAGTTTTCCTGATAATTTCAGATCTGTCCTTGGAAACACACAACATAGCTTTCTGAAATTCTAGATCTGAGCAGGATTCACTGCGAATCTGCCATCTTTGCTGGAAAATTAAAGACACTCTCAAAGTTTCCAAATATACTCTCTAAATAGAGTAGACATTATACGCTTTATCGCAATGTCGACCGATCGCTATAAATAGAGGTAGGCACGAAATCAGCTCATTTTAAGAATGTCGATATCGTTAAAATTCCATCTCATTTTGTTTTATTTCCCTTAAAATAAAAAAACTGCTATGTGCATTGCATTTTGATCTCTTGCCGAAAACCGCCTCTGATTACGACGTGGTTCAGACTCCTATTGGAAGACTTTAAAGTTGTGAATGAAGAACTTCAAATCGGCATTCATTTTTTAATCCACATTCCGCTATCATTCTTCTTTTCTCTTCCAGTAACACTCATTCCAAATCGATTAGAAGGATAGTCAACAACAAAACGCTTTTCACTGACCCTATAGCTTCTATATATCTAACATGCTAAATATATGTATTATAACGTCTAAAATGTAACAAAATTGTAACTTGTTTATAAAAAAGGCTTTCTGTATCGCCGGAAATAGTTCACGATAACGATTGTCTTGTTCGCGATCGTTACATGTAATTTTCGAGCGCTGGTTTCTTAAACTAAGTCCTGAGGAGGATCAAGGCATTAAGACGTGCCTGTCGTATATGTGATCAGATACATCAGCGCCATTGTATTTCAATTTGGAGGTTGCGCAGAATCCACTGCTTCTTTTTTACCACATCCCCATTATCCAATAGTCAGCGTTAAGCCCTTAGTACAGCCTCCTTTGTTCTCCCATGATCCTCCTGATAGTTCACGGATTTTCTTCTCCTGTGAGACAATAAACCTCTACATTTCTCCCTCAGAACGTTTGATTTTCTGGACAAGCAATAGTGGACTCAATAACGTGCGCATGTGGAGCGCCGTAGGGCAAATAAAGATTTTTTATCGATTGACAATTGTACGAGCTTCTTCATATTTCTGCCTCCATCTGAAGTCGCAATGGCTGTCGAAGGAACCAATGGCCGTCTTCGTCTGCGTATGCGCCTGAATTATTCATTCGCACGTGCTCTGAATCCGCCAGCGGCAGCTGCCCTCTTCGCCCTCCATTACAAGCTATCCCACTCGGTTTTGATGACAAAATAGATGCACCTCAACAAAGATACTTCGCTTTAGCACATGCTATATCTTAGAGTACCACCGGAAGTTCTGTTTTTGGCAGAAATCCGCCAAAATGTCACAGGTTTGAATTTTACAGTTCTATTCTTGCCGATGAGGTTAGATACGACAAGAAAAATGTTGAGAGACTGTGGATTTTAAGGACCTGAGATGTTCTAAACAATTCAATTCATCAATTCTTTAGACTGATCATTGATAAAAGGGATTTAGAAAACACAGTAGATTATATTTCTGTCACTGCTGAGCAATATAAAATGAAGTTAAATGCAAAAAGACCAAAGCGATGGCAATGAGAATAGGAAAAAGTGAAAAATGTGAAATTAAAGTAAATGATTTTATAATTTAAAAAAGGTGCATGAATTCCGTACTTAAGATATGCCTCATTACTGCAGACAGGATGAAAAAAGAAATCAGAATGAAAATTGATATGGCTAAAGAAGCTTTCTGGAGAAATATAAATTGTTAAGGAGAAATACCAACATAGAATAGAAATCGAAGAGAAGTAAGTGACTAGTGTAGTCTATTCCTAAATGGTGAAGAGATGCGGACAAAAATGAAGAATGTAGAGATGAAAATCAATACTCAAGGATGTGTGGCGTACAAGAAGAATATTGAAAATAAGATAGTCATATTAAATATTAAATACGGAATATTAGCTGAAAATTAACTGAAAGGATCAGCGGGAGAAAATATAGTTTTAACATTGGAGGAATGGAAACAAAGGATTAAAAAAAGAGGTAAAACCAAGAACACAGCGGGAAGACAACATAAAGCAATATGATAGACCAGCACCATGAGTAATATTAAAAAGCTTAGGATAGGAGAGCAAAGAGATCCACGGAAGTAAACATTCGGAGATGACACTTGTCACCTCCGCTTCGGATTGATTTTAAATGGTAAGCAATATTCATTATATATAAATAAAAATGTAAACAAATTTTGTCCATCCGACGAAATGTGGCATTTTTCTATATCATTTTACTTTTCAGAAATAAAAATTAGATATTGTTCTACAGTAGGGTCTTAAAAATGTTATTTAGAATAACCAGAATGCATTACATTATAATGTGAAATTTCCATGTAAATTAGTTCTTAATTGTAACTCGTTACATTTGATGGGATAATGGGAGATCAAGGATGGATTATTTCTAGAACACAAATAGGTGCCCTGACC
Source organism: Pachydiplax longipennis (assembly GCA_036926295.1). Classification (NCBI taxonomy): domain Eukaryota; kingdom Metazoa; phylum Arthropoda; class Insecta; order Odonata; family Libellulidae; genus Pachydiplax; species Pachydiplax longipennis. The sequence continues at coordinate 44,988,853 of JAVFKF010000015.1, forward strand.
TTGATTACCTTTAATGTTGCAGAGGGCGATTATGAAAGAGAAAATCTTTCTTTAGAAGGTGATACTTACATATAGAAGTAAATGAACACCAAGATTGGCATGCAATATTTTGATGCTTTATTTTAATGAAGATAAATTCGAAACAATCATCCATCGGCTTAGACAATCAGGCGTCATTCATTGAAAAATATTGGAAGAGTTCCCGGATAGCCAAGTGAGCAGCGCTTTCGGCTTTGGTGACGTCGGTTCCGGGTTCGATTCCCGTTGGGAGCCTATGTGTACGAAATAACTTTGCTATCGAAGCATTTCAAGAATACTACTATATAGTATTACTGCTACTACAATTATTGGTTAGAATGCAGAGTTCAAGGATCATTTTCGATACTATTACGGCGATTCTCTATTTAAAAAGCAGTTCTGATAAAGCCAGATTAGTTAGTTTAATACTTCATAAAAATTATTTATCAATTCATATTTAGGGCCTGTCTTCCATATAGAATCTTTGCTTTGATGGTCCATCAAGGCTTACATACATATTTTTAAAGTATCAAATGGCTTCAGCTCTCAATTTTGGTGCATAGATTGTTTTCTAATACGATTTTTCGATATAAAACTTATTTTACGATTTATATACCATTGTTTAATCCTCTCAGTTCATGTTTCAGTGTTTACGTGGCACTTTTTATGTTCTAAGTTATTTTCTACTTATTCTTTAGATTTCCGACGCCATGCTTATTTCATCTCGGGAAAATGTTGGATATCGAATCGATCACTTGGGGAAAATTTAAGTGCAGAAGCTAATTTATGATGAAAAGGAGTATGTGAAAATCATGAATGATTAAAATGGACTGTATAAATTATGGATGGCCATTATCTCAGCCGTTGCGTCTTCAATACTAATAACACGTCTGCGATCTGTTTTGAACGTCAAAATGGAGTCAAAATGTTTGGAGGACTTTGCGAAATTTACGGGACTGATTTGTTATTTTTCTATAGCTTTTCATCAATCAATAGAACTATTCGGGAATATATTATAATATAATCTTCTTGGGTATTGTATATTTATATAGTTAAATGCGCGAAGCAGTGAAAATCAATCGCAGTTCAAATAAATGTTAATTATTAGCCACAGTCGACAAAATATCTATCGATAGTCGATCCTGATCGCTGACGTTTGGTAAGACTTGGCATAGGTGGAGATTCAACAGAAGAAGATATGGAAGAATGGAATAAAATTGAAAAATATTACTGCGGAAGACGTCTTTTTCCACTTTTTACTAAAATAAAATAATATAAACTTTCAAAATCACTCTGATTCTAATAGTTTTCAAAATATTTAACAGCAAATTACTATCTTTAGTCTGATTCCTCGAGAAAATCCATTTATTGTAGTCTCATCCTCAATGGTATGACAGCGCAAGTAGCAAGCCCTGTATAAAGCACAAAGCAAAACCTTCTTATCATATCTCTAATTAAACATACTGATTTAATTTTCTAAAAAAAATATTTTTTAATTTAATTTACTGTTTCACTCGTGGATTGGGGGTGACATAAGATACGCTGGCCATAAGAGGGGAGTTAGGGTGACAGCCATCTTGATCATTGACGTCACAGACCTGAAAACTTCCTGAAAGTATTCTGAAAAAATTTTCCTTAAGCAGGATTTGAACCACTGATGATAATCTTTGGATACTTCAGGAAATATTTGTAAATTTGTTGAAATAGAACTAGGCACTCTAACCACTCGGCTATTTCGATACATGAATGTATTGTAAAGAAATAGGTTGCAATTCAACAAAGAGGCTGGTTAAGTAGGTTACTGCATGCTCCCACCAGGTAATGATAAAATAGATATTAAATTTGAATTTTCGTTAAATTTCAGGTAAGGCGTAAGGCAGGATATGTGAACAGATAATACCTTTATGCACCGATTTTATTTACCCATCTTCGATTGTGAACTTAGATTGATCTGCGATTTCATTTCATCGTAAGCTGATAAAACTCTGACTGGTACATTTATAAAAGGCGTATTAAAATATCTCAAGCTTAGAGAAAAGTAATACGTTGATAGTCCGAGAATGTAACCCGTACAGGTGAAATGAACGGTGAGTTTTCGCGACGTCATCGCTGCCATTGATTAACTGCGAAGAAGCTTAGCTTGGAAGCTATCTAATCTGCTACTTTTCAAGGTAAATTTAAACAACGATATCTCGCGAACCGATGGAGAGAAACACTTAGTATGAACACAGTTATTTTTTATAATCAATTCTCTCTCCCACTAATCAGGTCTTCTCTCAAAATCGCGATTCCACTTAAGAACCTCTCCTTGTAAGGCATATGCAAGGACAGATGAAATATTACCGTCACCTAAGAGATATCAGGATAACATGGAAGAGAATGACGATGCCATTAAAAATTGCGAACGAAATGTTGGAGTAGTAGTTGTAAATAATTTAGTCCCTCAGATATTCAAAAGAAAAGAATACAAACTTTGCCTTTTACTTGAAAATTAGATAAAAATTTACGATGTTATCGATAGTTACATATTGTTACCCAATATAGTCCATCAGGAGTGAAGGCCTTTTAAAGAATCAACAAAGTATACCAAGAGAAAATAAGTAAACAAAATAACTAGTTTTGGTATCCTTAAGGAAAAAATTGCTTTAACAAGTATTAAAGATGGAAGTTGTAAGGTTGCAAAGATGTAAAGTTTGAAGAGGATAAGCCTTAAGATTTATATTTGAATCTATAAATATGCTGGAAAGAGGGAAGCTCATCAAGCTGTTTTAATGAGCTATATAATTGAAAACTTTAAAAATAAAACAAAATTGTGTGAAAACTATTTAATTTGAAACACATTAGTACAAGAGTTTCCAAATCTCTTCGCCATCAGAAGTCGAAAGCTATGGAGAGGGAATGAGACATACTACTAAAGAGAGGGGCAAGATAAGGAGTGAGGAAATTTCTTATTCTTGCTTTTCCTACTATATCAGAATGCTTAAAGTGGAAAAGTCCAAGTAAGTACTGCACAGTGACCCTATAAATTACGATTTTCGAAACGTTCAATATAAAAATACCAGGATGAAAGCCATTATTCAGCATTTCTTATAACTTCGTAGATTTCATTACGATAACGCCAACTATAGAACTGTAACAGATGACGAAGAAGTGTAACTTTCCTTCTTACTAAACGAAATGGCAAATGAAAAATTTATTTCGTCAAGATGTAGTAACGGTTATTTTAATGTCTAGGCATATTTGTGACATGGGAAGTAGTTCCTAAGAAATGCTTAAGTAAGATTTTCCCTTAAAACCATAATATATGATCTTAATATGCAGGCAATGAAGTGCTTCTCGCGGAGAGTATACCGTAAATGTCGTCGATTAAAAGGCTACCTTTGAGTTGTATATAATATTCTGTACTTGCGATATCATTGTAAAAGAGATTTGAGCTTTTTACTTCTCTTCAATGTTCATAATTCCTTATACTTCAGGTTTAATAAAATTGGATACTGTTTTTCCAAGTTTTCCTGTTTCGTGAAGGAATAAAAGATAGTGAGATCGAGCCACAGAAACCTTGAAAACTTTTTCTTTTTTAGTACTGTATGTATACTATCTAATGGATAATTTTTGCGTTAAATTGATAAATCTAACTATAAATCACCGAAATTGAGTTCAGAGATTCAGACAATTATTTTCTTGCTGTAATTCTGTTATATCCCTAATGTGAAACCTTAATTTCAGTCACGATTTCGTTCCCATCTCCATATATCGTATTACGCTATTCATTTATTTTTGTAATATAATCATAAGTTTTTATACTAGGTATAGTGTGTTTTTCTATATATGTGTATTCCGTGTAGAATTTCCTCGCTTAACATCCGTCGTTTTGGCTCCACGCCGAGCGATTCTTCGTTGCCCTGAGCAACGGACGTTCCCGCATTCTCCGGCTGTAAATTCTGTCTCGAAGTTTTTTTTCCTCTCTTCCACCGCTGTCTTTTCCGAAGTCCTCCATTTTATTAGCTCCTCCTCCTATTCATTGGTCCTTCCTATCTCTTCCTCGCATCTTCCTCTCCCCGTCTCTTCCACCCCTCCCCTCTTCCCCTCTCGATACTTCTGAAATCTCCTTCACTCCCTCTTCTGCTTGATACATAGGGCTAAGGCGAAATAAAGTCAGCTCGCTCGTGTGTATCTAGAAAAATCGAGAAGATCTATAAGTAAATGCATTTTTGCTGTTAGAAAAAAAGACGACCAAGAAGACAAAGTCAATTGTTCAAGTTGAAGAATTGTTCGAAGAGCGTATTAACCCTTGAGCCTTGAATGGCTCTCGGGGCATTTAAATCTCATTCTTAAGTAATCCCGAAGAATTATTTCCGTAGGCCTATTGCGACTCATTAGTATCGAAGTTAGAACTGTCGAGAATTGATTAAGAAAGTGTTTTCTCTGCTAAAAAAAGGATGAAAACGTTCTTGGACAAAAATGAACGCTTGGGCTATTCATATTTTAAGGATTTAATCGCAGGATTCTTCGAAACATATGATTAGTATGGAAACGAATTCTTAATCTCTTAGCTGAATAGGTAACTAAAGATGTAAGACAACGCATTTTCCAACAATAATTTATTCGATATTCGAATCAGTCTTTCTTTATTTTAAAATTCAGAAGAATCATAAGTTTTCAATTGACACAAATTTGGATTTTGTATTTTTCGAATGATCAATCGGAATATAAGAGATTTCATTTAATTATTACGTAACCTTGGTATTGGCGCCTGGGTGAGGGACCTTTCTATGGCACTTGATTGTCGAATTTCACGTAGCTCGATGAGAAATGCTAATTCTGACATCGAGGACAGCAAACCATTCATCAGTAAAGGTTACAGTCTAAAATAATTATTGCCTTGCAGCAAAGTCTCTTCTGAAATGAACCCGGAATTATCTTCGAGGTAAAGCACAAAAAAGTTTATATTTTAATTCAGGCTTCAATGATATTTAATCACAAATTAGGAAAACTATCAATAAATTGAACCGGTCTACTTAGACTAAGCACTGACGTAATGCTAATGCAGTAGTAAAATTTCTGTCTGTTTATGTTTTGAAACTTCAGGGAAATAGTTGCAGTACGATTTAATTAAATCCACGAGAAAATCAGGCTTTCATGTAGTAGGGAGAATTATTCTTTCTTACAGATATCAGGGAAAGCTCACTGATTTTATTTATATCGTTTGTTTATTTTTTTGATTAGATTGTTGTGATTTTCAATTCGAAATTCGACATATAGCTTATATTCACAGAATCATACTATTCCTACATTTTGAATCATACTTCACTTTTCAGAACTAATACTGATAATATTTTTAAAACAGTAAATAAAACTGTGTTCTCCATTGAAAGCACCGGTCCAGAAACTTTTTTCATCCTGAAATTCTTTCCGAGTACTTCTTATAGTATACAAAATTTTCAAATATTTTCTGTATTGAAACCATTTGGAAATCAGAGTATCCGTATCACGCATCTAGCAAAATCTCTATCTTCATAAGCAATTACTATATTTACATTATCGTAAATTGTAATCTATCATTTTCAGAGACCCTAATACCTCTGTGAGTACCCCTAATACACTTGGCTTACGCGTGTAAGAGTCTGGGAGCCGCTATTCTACCTTTCAAGTTGTCAAAATTTCAATCGGCATATCGAATATTTTTTCATCCTGAATGTGAGTGCAAGAGAACCTGAGAAGGAAAAAGGAGCATCTGAAATCTTCGAAGCGCCGAGGAGAAGAAGTCAGAAAAGTAAGAGGTCGGATAATGTCGAAGGTGAAGAAATTCGGCCAAGGACCGGAGAGTTAAAAAAATATAGGAGTGATTAGAAACGAAAAGGTGAATATATGCATGACTGCTGCCGGTAAGGGGATATGAGCCAAATTTTCGAGAAATTGGAAAGTGTGGCGTTGAACGCATTTATCAGGATACTACGCTGGGGAAAATTAAAGCTGGAATTCCCTTATAAGTAAGTAATTACATGTAAATTTCATTGAAGTAAGGGACAGAAAAATGCGCTCTATTTACATTTTTGTGAAATTTGGAATTGATTTGGATTGAAACGAATTTTCGGTAAAGCCAAAACAGAAGCGTTTTGAATGGAGCGAATCCTAGGAAATAGTTTCTTAAAAATTAAAATCTGATAACGTATCGTCAACGACTCAATCAATTGAGCAATAAGTGAAGAATTGAATTCTATCAACTGACATGCAACTAATACGGTATACATCATTCCTTGACGCTAGCAACTTCGTAGTCCGAGAAGGTAGCAATTGCCATATTCCGTGTACATATTTATTTGGCTATAATGTTTTATTAATTTATATCGCAATGAACGGAAATAGTTTACAGCGATTTATTTACGGGGTGAGATGTTTTGTTCCTGTAGAAGTTTATCCTTATCCCATAAAATTCCTTATCCAATAAAATCTTCAGTACTTAAGCTGTGGTATGTCGTGGACTTTGTTTTCTTTTCCTTCTTATGAATTATTCAATCGCAATTTTCTTTGGATTTATATGCGTCGGGAAATTCGCGTTTGCCAATAATACTTTATTTGGCATTTCAAAAACTGTTTAAAATGTCTCATTATTTAGACTACCGATTTTTTAATTTAATCACCGAAATGAACGAACCTGCTTACTTCGAGTCGGCAAACCAGGCATTCGGAGAATTAAATCCACCGTGAAAGACACACGATTTCTTTTCGCAGCATCCTTAAGTCCTTCCGCACGTACTTCGCGAGATTTGGGGATGATGATGATGATTTATTTCGAATTTCACGAGCAAGTAGAAGGCCAATGAAAAGAATTGGATCCAAGAGGTCGCGAAATTGTATTTCCCTAATGGAGAGATTTAAATTATGCTCAAATCAACTGACGCAAGCACAATAACTCATTCTGGTTGAAACGAGTAAAGTTTTGTTTGCTATTTTTAAACGATTATGGACTCGAGCTAAAGTTGCCACGCAACTTAAGAGCATTCTGACCTTGCTCAACACTCCCTCTCTCAAGGTTAAAGCAAACAGCGCCTCGCTCCGCCAGCTCATTTCACCACTCTCATCATTCGGCCAATATTCCCACCAAAAACTAAATTCTTAATTATTATTTGTGCTAAGCGTTTGATTTATAAGGCGCGAGTGGATAATGAGCGGCTATTTCGAAAGCGAATTCCTTACCTCTTCATTAATTTCGGTACATTCTTCGTTATGGTGATTTCGGTACGGACTTATTTACAATATGAATCGACGCTGAAAATCTCCCCCTACTGAGTGTTTTTGATTAGCTTTTGGAATTGTATTCATGGTAAACCCATATCGATACTTTGCTACAAAAATATCGCGAAAATCTTATTTCATTTCAAGCTATTGCTGCTATTCTTTTCCTAATGAGTTCTAATGACTAAAGAGAATAAGACTATTTATGCTTACGATAGAAACAGTAAATCTACGTAAATAACATATTACTAAATAAATAATAAAATATTTATATCTAATAAGAACGTATATAACATAATTTTAAGAAAGATCGTATTCTACCTTAGTTACGATTAGAAATATAATCTCCGTATTAATAGAAATACTATCAAATAGAAAATCATTAGAGTGAAACCTAGCATAAAGGATTCCATTGAAATCAAGCTATTTAGATTCCTTTAGATTTACTATATACAGACTATTAGCAACCTTCTTTAGATTAGAATCTCATGGAATATTCTAACGAGTTATTCTCGTTTTGTGAAAAAATCAAAATTTAGTATAATTAGTTCGCTGGATTACTATCTTTCTTTTGTTTTAAACGTGGTTATGATAACTGTAATTTTATTTTAACGATTTAAGTCCGCTGGGAAATTCAATAAAGTTAACTTTATGTCGAAATTTCCTAAATTCCATTCAAAATTTTCCGAAAGTTCCTAAATTTAAATTCCTTCCTATTATTTTAAATATTTTCTCATTTTCGCTCAAATTTCGAATTAATTTAAATAAAATGCCCATTCAGAATATCTTGCGTTGCATCGCTGTCTCTGGAGATGACTGACTTGCATTTTGCTGCGGTTTGAAGTTTCGCAATAGCGTCATGTGAAAGCGCTGAAAGAATTTTTCAACAGAATACAATACTGAATGGAACCGAGTACATTGACTGATTAAATTAACTGATTACATTTACTGATTAACTAATTCATTATTAAAATCAAATAAATAAATAACCAATAATTACACGAAAAGTAATAGTAATTTTTAATTTTTGGGAGATAAAAAATATGGTTTTAGGAATTCATCATCATGGTCAGACAATCCGAAAATTGTTCTTTTTGCTGTTCTACAAGCCGTCCTGTCTACAGGTAATCGCTTCATTTTCACATAAATCCTAACCTTAGCACTAACCATGATCTACCTCTTATAATCTAATTCAGGTCTTTCTTCATTTATTCATTCTTTTATGGAGCCTTTCTGCTGTTTGACGGCAGGTGTACATTTTAGCATGACCTTTCTCTAGTTAAAAACGATACATAAAATACATACAACATAGCTATATGCAGTAATATGTTTTGATTGATATAACTGTATCACATTTACTTTAAAGATACGACTTAAAAACAGTTCTTACATACTTATCAGTTCTTACATGCATCATTTTATTGCACGTTACATATCACAGTATCAAATTTTCCTTTTCATTCTAAGAAGCTTTCACAATTTACTTCACAATTTTACTGTGAAAGCTTGTATCTTGTACTCTAAACCTTTTTTTCATTCTTCGCTAAGAATTTGAAGACCTTTTCAGGCAGCATATTCCACTTTTTAAGTTCTCTATTAACAAAAAAATGCTTAGATATAATACTTAGTAAGGATTATTAAATAACAAATACGAAATCTGCCTTATCTTTCCTCAACTTCTACTCATGATCCCCTCGGGCTATGTGAAACCATTTCTCTATTTTGCTTCTGTAGTTTCTCTCCTTCACCATACTCTATTGGAGAATCTTGTAATTAGCATGTGCCCGATTGATTTCCCTCGTATTTTCTATGAATTTTTAGGAATTAAAAATTTACATAGAAGGAAAATAATCTGCTTTACAGTTTTAATTAAACTCATTAACTTATTTACTTGATAGAAAAAATCGCCCGGCAGTAAATATTACAAGACCATTTCATCAACACAAATAAATTGCGATTAATATTAAAACGACGCGTTGTTTTCTAGTAATATTTATTAATGTTAAGACTGCTTATTGTGCTGTAGAGCTGTACTGCTTCTTTCAGCTCCTTCTTTTCCACGAAAATTCTTTGACTCAAAACAATAGGTTGGAGATATGTATATATGTATTTAGACCTCACTTAGGAAAGTCCGCAAAATTTTGATAGTGATAGTTTGATTTTGACTTGATAAATTTTCAAAACTCTCAAAGCGTGAATGATCTAGATGTATTCAAGAATTGTAAATGAATTTTTGTTTTCGACTGAGGAAGAAAACTTTTTATGCTTCATCAGGTGAAGAAAGCTTTAGCTAGACTCTTGTAGGTAAATATACTTGAATTGCGAGTGCGTTAACCTACATAGTCTACTTGAGATAACTTACAGTTAAAGTATTTAGGTAAAGTAAAAAAAATCAGATGGAAGCGACAAAAGATTTAACATCCGCTGTTGTTTGCCATAGGCAAAATTTCTATTTTGGGTCGTTTACACGAAAAATCACTTCGTATTGAGAAAGATGAGTACATTAAAGAGAGAGATTTATACAGTCATGAGAAGAGTACTTAGAGAGAGAATATTTAGATGGATGCTTAGAATTGTAAATTTTTATTCGAAAAAGAAAGTTGTTAGATGACACGAATCTCGTAGAAATGTAGAGTAAGGCCTCAAATTAAAGGATGTATGCAAAAAATGTGCTAGAAGTGACACCGTCGCGCATTTGAAGGTAGAAAGGCGCTAGGCCAATTCAAAAAGTGCTAAATCTAGCGCGGAATGTTGTAAGACGCCACCAGCGGGCAAAATGAAATTTTGAGGTCCGATAGGAGCACACGGAAAAAATGCACCACTGTACTGAAAACATCTGTATACACTTGCATTTCTTTTTAGTGCTGTTCTTCCCCTGACGGCTCCTCCTATGTTTGGGCGAAATTTTCCAAACGTAAATGATGCATTCTAATGAAGTAAATTGTCTTTAAATTTATAATTTATAATTATTAATTATGATGATATGATTTATAAAACAAATTATACCTACTTCGCAATGGTCTAGTTTGTTTACATTCCTATTTTGTCCGTATACATTTTTGATTTCTTGCTTGCACAACTATTCTAATGTATTATTATGCATATATGGTATGTATGGTCTGGACCATACATCCCGTTTTCGCAGGGACTGTAGGACCCTTCCGTCTAGTCCCTATCACCCAGAAAAGTTAACTGTACTGTTAAAAGCCGTCGGCAATAACTTTAATTCTTTTATTCGGTTGCAAAATACGGAGAATTAAAATTTCCAGCCATAGACTATTTGAGAGTTCAGTTAAATAGTAGGATTGAAACAAAACAAATCAAACTATTTACTAACAATATCAATACCTAAGTAAACATTAGGGTAATTAGAATTTTATCAATATAGATATAAACTCCAAAAGCCTAATTTCTTACAGATTTGAAGTATATATAATATCTATATAATATTATTCTAGCAGCCATGTTTTTGCTTTTTCTTTCCATTGAACATTTTAGCAGTAAATTGTATCACAACAAGGATTGTTAGCTTTTGCGAAAACTCTATGATGAGGTTGCAATGAATAACTTGAGCTGCTATAATTGATTCTTGACGATTTACAAATGAACAACAACCGCAGCCACAAATCTCGATTCGTAAGACACATTTTGCGTTTGTTATGGGACGAGTACGCCCCTAAGCATGCCTTCAAGGTCTCTAAACCTCTTTTTCCTCTCGGTATAAATACTGCCGAAAAACGAACGAAAAGGAAGTCAAGCGGCTCATTCAGCCGTCGATTTTTTCGTCCGCAATTGACACTTATTTTCTCAGGTTAAACGGATTTCCACCGGCGGCGAGAGAGGGAATATTTTGGGACTTTCAATTTTCGGAAACACGGGCAGCCGTGTTGATTC